>BSBN01000078.1:35202500-40235118 GCA_027924645.1 Cunninghamia lanceolata | reverse complement strand
ATTATCCTTATATATATATATAATTATTAAATTGTTGATATAAATATTAAAGTTAGGGAAAACTTAGAAGAGAAACTATGTTTTTATTCATTGTTGGTATTGTTTAAAAAAAAGAGAATTTAATCTTTTTGTTAAGTTTTTTCACTGTGTTTTGGGAGGAAGCGACGGCAGGGCTGAGCCCTGTTTGCCCTCCCCCGCAGGCCTTGGGGCCAAGGTCGGGGACCCCATCCCCACAGAGCTTGCGGACTCTTTAGGGTGGGAGCCCCCCACTCCCATCCCCCTCCCCATAGGTTGGCGGCCATGCAGGTCGACGGTTTGTGGTGGCCATGCTGCCCCACACAACTTAAACCTACATCTTTTTTTTAAACATTATGTTTGTTATTTAAAACCCTCTACGTATATTTATGTTGATCACCCTCTGTATATATACAGAGCCTCAAACAATTCTCAATATATGTCTATATATACATACATATATGTATATATACATATATTATCATACAACCTCTGTATATACACATAATTGTGTATATATAGAGCTCTGTGTATATACATAATTCTGTGTATATACATAAGGTCCCCTATTGTATTAATATTTTTTCTCTGTTATATATATATATATATATATATATATTAATATAATAGAAGACCCCCTTCCTATTTTGTCAAAAAAATTATATATTTAATATTTATAATGATAGTAAATACTTATATATATATATAATTTTAAAACTAATAGAAAAAACTATAGAGACTTTGTTAAAGTTTGTATAAGAAAACTATATGCATTTTTTTAATATATATCTCTATTTTAAAGTATTTTACTCCAACTAGATTTGGAGGGAAAATAAATTCAAACTTTTAGTAAACTATGGTATTTGAAAATGGAAATTTAGTAAACATTGGAAAATAAAACATTAGAAAACTATAGACTTAAGAGAAATAATCTTCTCATGAGGGAAGAGATTTCTCTCTCTTCATTTCTCCTCTAACCTGCAAACAAAAACATTACTTGTGTGTCAAATGTGGTTTGTTTGTGCTTTTATAAAGCTGGTTTAGGGTTGAGTGTGTTGCCCTAATAATTAGGGTATGTCAATTAGTTTCTAAACCCTCTTTGCCTTCAAAACTCACCTAAGTGAAAATTAGATTTATTGTATAGTTCTATAGATTTTAATTTATTGCATTTTGATTTTATTTGCTCCCTATTTCACTTTGTAAGGTTATGTTGTCAAATTTTGGAGAATTAGTCACCCATGTAATGTTATGCTATCAAATTTTTTGGAGACCAGATAGTTGGAGCAAGGTTTTAAATGGAAATTTAGTTGGTTATATATATGGAAAATTATTGTGATGATTGAATGTTATTTTTGTATAGTTGATTTAAAGGTCTCCCATTTTAATTTATCATAGCTAGATTTCTTGAAAGGATTTAAATTTAATTATTTCAATGGCTAGATTGTTAATGTTGAATTAGATTAGAATATAGTTTTATTTTCTTCCGCATTATAGTTTAATTTAATTAGTTATTTAATTTCTAGGTTTTTCTCACTTTCACCTAGGAAACCCTAGGAATGGTTTCTCGATGGAGACCACCCTCTTGGCAATGCTTGTTGCAATGCCTAAACCTAGTAGGTTAACCTCTGTATCTAGGGGATGCGAAAGGAGTTTTTCACTTCCCTATCTTCTTTTATTTCTTCCTCACTTTCATGTGGCGTGCTCAACACTAGTTGCTCATGTAAAAAATGTTAAGTGTGTATACCGTCGAGTGCGCATGTTGTGCGCGAGGGGGTTTTAGCATCAGGTTAGAAAACTTTTGTTAGTTTGGTTTTCATGTCCATGTGTAAAATGTGGGAATGACAAGGGGCAATGATATATGACACTTGATGCTAGGATGGATTTGATTAGATTTGATTAATCAAGGTCAACAATATATTCCACTTGATCTTGGTTGGATTTGGATTAATTAGGGTTGATTTTGATTAGTTCTAAGGCCCTTGGATGATTACATGGTGATTTTGGAGAAAATGATTAAGATTTGGATGAAATTGGATGGGGTTGAAAGAGGTTAATTCCTTAACCAATTTTTGATTTTCAAAGGATGATTTTTGATTAAGGATGAGATAATGGATTTTGATTGGGGATGAATAGAGAAATAATGGATCATTGATTTTGGATGAGGGGTAATTGGATTAGATGAGCATTTGAATCCTATGATGGGATTGGATTAGGATGATGGAAATGGATGAGATTGGGATGATAGTTTTGATTAGGGTGATGGACTAGATAGATTGGGGATGAATGGAGTTGGATTAGGGAATAAATGGATGAGGTGATTAGGATGAGGAGATGAAATGATTGGGAGTAGGGATAGTGGACTATGATGTGGATTATGATGATAACAATGGATTGGATTAAGCTTAATGATGGATTAAGATTAGGCTTGGATAATGGATGAGATTATTAGAGATGAGGGATCATTAGATTAAGATAAGGGTAGGCTAAGATGATGACGATAATGGATTGGATTAAGATGGGTGAAAGGGGATCAAGTGGATAAGAGGATTGGATTAAGATGACAATGAGGTGATTAGGATTGGATGATGGAATGATTAGGATTAGGGATAGTAGATTATGATGTGGATTAGAATGATGAGGAATAGGATTAAGTTCAAAGATGGGAATGGATTAAGCTGGAAGTATGGGGTTGATTAGGATAATGGTGGTGATTAGGGAGGTGGATTACATGGTCATAATGGATTAGGATTAGGACCTTAATTATGTTGGCAATATGTGTTGTCATTGTGTTGTCATTGATGTCAACACTTAGAGTAAGGTCAACACTTAGTTTGTGATGATGATATATTAGTATGGTAATAGAGATGCAATGAGATATAGTGGTGTTGTTGATGCTTTGGGTTTCTGATATCCAATGATGTTCCTGAGGTTCATAGTGGGTTGTTGATGTTCATGGTTGGATGTCATGCCTGGATTAATGTCAAGACAAGTTTTTGGTCAACAAAGGTGAGTTCATAATGAAATATTAAGATGGGAATTAGAAGCACAGAGATGAATGATGAAATATTAAGATGGGAATTAGAAGTTCATGGTTGGATGTCATGTCTTATTTAGAAAAGAAGATACAGTTCATGGTTGGATGTCATGTTCCTGAAGTTCTTAATCAGCAGAGACTGTATTCATTAAGTTTGTTGATAGCAAAGAAGACACATTAATATGAGAATTAGAAGCACCTAGATGATCAGATGTGTTGCTGATGTTAGGGAGATGTTACTAATGGTCTAAAGCTTGTTGTATGCTCTCTCCTATTGTTCCTAATAATGTATGTGTTGACACAAAGAAGGTTTGGCCTCCAGATGTTGGTGAAAGTTCCTGCTATAGGAAGACTGCTTTGAAGGACTATCTAGGAGATTACTCCACATTTTTATGTTTTTAATGATGTATCTCTATGGAGTAGAAGATAGCCTCATATAGCTTCAAAGCATGTATGTTCCAATTTTCATGATGTTTGGATTACCAGAAGAGTGTTTTGCAGTTGACAATTTGAAGACAGTGTTGGTTCTAAATAAGATATCCACTGTGCTCCAATGTTTGGCTCCACATTCCTCCGCATTTGAAGATGATGTCTTGTGGTTCAAAATTTAATCCTAGTGACTTGTAAAGGCACTATTTCCAAAGTTTCAAGTCTCTACACCTTCCACAACAAAAGTTATAAGTCATAGAGTTCCAGTCTCTATTATGTCTGAGAAAAGTTATGTTGAAATCTTGTTGGAATACTCTACATTCCTCTAGAAGAGAAGAATTGCCTATGCAGTTTTGTGGACATGTTCAGGGATGTGTATTACATGCATCTTTGTAGTTTTAGGTGTTTTGGTCCTCCCCAAGGTTATTTTCTCAATTACAAGGTGTTACAGTGTGCTTTGAATGGTTGTTGATCTCAGTGTGCATGTTTTAAGGTATGCGGCACAATGTCTTTGTTGTATGGAGTTAGAGGTGCATCTGAAGGTGTTGTATGAGTCATGAAGACTCGTCTAGAAGAATTTCATGAATATATTTTATGTTTCTAATACTGTACAAGGGTTTTCAAGAGGTGGTAATCATTATACTTCAAATTTCATGTCTTCCTGCTTAACGCTGTCCTATTTCAAATGAGCGATGTGTGCAGAGGTGATTCCTTGATGAATGAGGCTATGAATTTTGTTTAGGACTAGAATAATCATGTATTACGATGCACAAGGTGTGTGTTTGCTTCTGGAGTAGCGTGTAGTTCATGATAGGTCTTGCCCTATGCACATTTCATGTTCTATGATCTCTAGCTAACTTGTAAAATGTAATATTCTTGTTGAATTGGCTAACTTGTAATGAAATCAATGTAATGTCATGTATATATTGTAAACCTAGTTGATCTAGGTGAAGTATGATTATGAAAATGAAAATATGGAAGTGTGAAGAGCAGAATATGAAAATCATATGCATTGTGATGTCCGACTAAAAAAGAAAGAGCAGATGTGTTAGAAACTATGGGTGTGTGCAAGAAGTTGTGTCCACTTTTTGGCCAAAAAGTGGAAGTGTTTTTCCTGATTTTCAGAATTTGTCACATTTGACCTAAAAATTTGAAGCACTTAAAGGTGGAATCTTGGAAAAAGTCACTAAATATGAAATGTAGTACTCGGAGTCTAGTTTCCAAATATGTAATTTTTTTCAATACCCAGATGATAGAAATTGATTTTGAATAGGCGTTTCTAAAAACTACTGTTTAAAAGTCACTTTTTTTTTTACTATACCATGTACGTGTACGTCATCCATATTTTGACCTAAATAATCATATTTTTCAAAATCCTTTTGGGAAAAGCTTTGTAACTCATTGAAGCACGTTTTCCATATTTATTTGTAATTTTTTATTGAATAATTTTTTTTTATTAATTTTTTATTGGTCATTTTTTGTCTTTTAAAAAATCATCGTGTACGTCACGCATAAGATGACCTAAACTTAACATTTTTTGAAATTTTTTTTTTAAATTGAAAAGAATTGTCTAAAGTACGTTTTCATACAATTTTTTTTACAAAAAAATATTTTAATAAAAAGTTATTAAAATATTAAAAAACCCTGATAATTCAAGGTTATGAACCTATTTCATCATAAATTGATTAAAAAATAAAAAAAATAATTTAATTGTAAAAAAAAATTACATATTTAGAATCTACATTGTCTCCTCTATAATGGGTTTTAATTTCGTCAAAATATTCTGCAAAATAGACCTTTAAATATATGCCCAAAGTCACTATTTTGTTGTAACATTGATAGGGCCTTCAAGGTGCAGGTCAAACTAGGACCAGAGGTCAGGGTCGGGTCCCCAAAGCATTTTCCGAAGCGGGTTACAAAGCAAAACCTGAGCCTAAAATTCAAATTTTGAATAACGGGATCCCGTTTATAGAACGCGATCCCGTTTATAAAACGGGATCCCGTTTACTACTCCATCGGTCGTGAATAAAACGGGATCCCATTTAATAAACTTGGGATCCCGTTTTCCTCTGTTGCCTGTCGCTGTTGAAAATGGGGTCTTTGCTATTTTTAAAAAAATTTAATACATTTCACAAACGGGATCCCGTTTTATATAACGGGATCGCGTTTATGGCCTCTAGGTTCAGGATCCTGGGAAAAACGGGATCGTGTTTTTGGTTCTAGGCTCGGGATCCCGAGGCAAAACGGGATCGCGTTTTATATAAACGGGATCCCGTTTTTCATTCCCCGATTTTGGATTTTTTTCTAACTCCGAAACTTCCACCTTAAGTGGACACAACTTCTTGCATCTACCCCTATCCTAATTCTTTTTTAAGACATTTTTGTGATAGGAGGGAAGTGAAGAGTGTGCCTAATTGATTCAATTATCAGAAGAAGTAGAACTGTAATCATCAAAGATGTGAGCTTCAATGTCAGTTTTTAGGCAATAGAAGGATTGTCATACTGTGATGTTTTCTAGGTTTGTTCTCAATTCAGGGAGTAGTTGCTTCCTTAGGAGTGACCCTAAATAAAAAAATTTAGGGAGTAGTAGCTTCCTTGGGAGTGACCCTAAATAAATTTTTTTAGGGAGTAGTAGCTTCCTTGGGTCCTAAAACAAAGTTGTAATTTTGATCTTCGTATATTGTGAGTTAATCCTCACTATGGTTTTTCCCTTCTTGGGTTTTCCATGTATATCTAATGTTATGTGTTGACGTGCATTGTGTTAATCTTTCATGTTTATGTTGATGCTATAATGTTTAAGTTTTAATCTGCTCCAGAGGACTTGAAGTTTGATTGGATACTGATTCACCCCACTCTCAGTATCCTAGTGTGTTCAACAAATTATATTTGGCAAGTTGATTGGGATTAGGGTCCCTAAATGATGGATCAAGGTTGGATTAAGATGAAGTAGCATGATGTGGATGGAGTGATTAGGATGATTAGGATGATGATTAGGATGAGGTGGAGAGGATGGTTAGGATGATTAGGATAATTGGATGAGTGATTATTAGGAAATTGTATTAAGATAAGGCAGATTAAGAGGAAGTTGGATTTGGATGACTTGGATTAGGAAGAGGTGGATGATTTGGATTTTGATTAAGATGGGTGATTAAGAGGTTATTAGGGATGGCTTGATGATTGACTTTGGGCAACTTTTCAAATAAAATTTTACACACAATCATGCACATATTTGCAATTGCAAAGGGTTTAGATTTTGGATTAAGGGAGTGTATGGGTTTTGACAATGAAGACACACCAAGAACACCCTAAGCTATTCAAGTGGCAATTTCAATCCTTGTGGGCCCATTAATATACTATTTATCAAGTGATGGATAGATAAGTCATGTAAGTACATGTACCACCATTTCACCCCTTATCTTGGAGGTGAAAGATGCCCTTCCCAAAGTGAGTTCTATCTCCCCACTATGAAAGTATGGTGTGAGTAACTTCTTAGGTATTTTTGATATCAATGCACCACAAGGAAAAATGGATGAAAGGTCTTATGCTACAATGAACAAGGTGACTAGGGGTATCCTCTATAAACTCAAGGTGCATGAGGCCTATGTTCAGGAAATGAAGGATGTTTCAAGGCATGGTTCGAGAGGATAACCCACTCTCCACCTTCACATTGTAAGGTATAAAGATCATGTAAGGTAGCCTCAAGTGACAATGTCCCCCAATGGGAGAGTCTTTTGATTCTCTCCCAAATTTGTATACCCCTTCTAGAACACAAGGGTTGAGATCATCCCCTTGGTGATGAAATCCAAGGCAAGCCCCTAGAGGAAAGAAACTTAGGTTTTTTATCTCCAAGATCATATGAAGCTCAAGGAGAGGTCATACACACCTAAGATCTTGGGCTTGAACAAAGGTAACAAGATTAGATCAAATCAAGGTTTTTGATCTCTAAGATCACCAAATGGTGTGAGGAGAGAGCATACACCTTGACTTGATCCCAAACAAAGCATACAAGATTATTTAAACCCCTTAGAAAATGAAGTGTTCCTAGAGATTAGTGCAAAAAAGAGATGGATCCTTTGACAAGCATGCTCTAAAACACAAGTTAGTAGTTGCATTTATGTCTTGGACCAACGATAGCTGAAAAAGATGTTAGGAAACTATGAACATTCATTTAATGATCAGATTCAAGGGTTAGATGTCAAAAATCTCAAGAGAAATGCACAAATTTTTCACTAGAGCAAAACTATTGAAAGACAGTACAGGGTCACTAAAATAGATATAAAGCTACTGAAATAGAGATAGAGGATGAAATTATACTAGATAGGCCCATTGAAACAAAGCCACTAAAAGGTGTTCAGGAGACTGAAATGGCTGATTTTACAAGAAAATGGTCAAATTATGCACAAACAAGGATGGTTAGTGAAATTTGAGTGGCATAACACCTTGCAAAAACACACCCCTGTTAGGAAACATAATGATGAAGATGATAGAAAATGATAGATATGAGTTTTCAACCTGAAAAGTAGGAATGTCTATCCACAAAGTAGAACCACTAAAAAAAGTAGCAGAATGGCCCAAATAAGAATAGAGCCACTGAAATAGAGTTAGAGCATGGAATGGGAATTAGGGCTGCCAATGCAAGAAGTAGGGCCACTGAATTAGGGTATTGGGTCATTGAACTAGGATAGAAATGCTGAAACGAAGCCTGCAAGTCCATAAACACTTACAAACACCACATTTTTATTAGTAGATAGGGAAGGCATGCCAAATGTATCACATGTAGAAAATGAGCATGAAAGAACAAACTAAAACAATATTAGCCTATTCTACTCATTTACTAATGCAACCTCAGTATTGAGCATAAAAGGAATGCATATAAAGAAAGGAAGCTAGAATAGTTAACTACCATGCAAACCTTGTTTGTTTTAGATGTGCCCCTTTGATATTTGATTGTTGATTTCTCCCTAATTTGACATCATAACATTTCACTTCATGGAGTCTTCAAAATGGCTTGGGTTGATGGCTATCTATAGATTTTTAGGATGGTGGATGAAGGGATAAGATTGATTTGGGAAATCAATGGTTGAGGATGATTGAGAGGCGTGGATTGATGAGAGATTGCCAAGTGGCAAGATAGGATTAGAGGATGAGGATGGTCCTTGGATCAAGGAAAGATCAAGGCTAGAAAAATGAGTTGGAATAAGTAAATGGATAGGATTGAAAAGGGACAAATGGACCCTTTGTATAAAGGACTTTGGCCATGTCTTTGTAACAGACATGTGGTCATGTACAAATGGTCATACCTTTGTACACTTTGGAGGATGTGGAGATCTGAATGGGTTAATGAGGGGTTAGGATTGTGCAAGCATGTGATTAAGTTAATTAAGTAGATTAGACAACTTAATCAAAAGTGCACAAAATAGGGAATTAAATAAATAGAAACATTTATTTAATACATGGGATGGGAAAAGGGGATATTAGATAAATAGAAATTTATCTAATGTTAGACTATAGAAGAGGATTGATAAATGATTATTTGATTAAATAATCATTTATGCTAGGGATATGTATGGATGAGGGTACATATGAATAGTGAAAAGTACATGAATAGTGATTTTAATAATAAAATATTATTTAATCACTATCGAAAGGGGAATTGGAAGATTAATTGAATAAATGGGAATTTATCCAATTAAGTGGTTAAATGATGTCGTGATTAGGGTTGAATAGTGTCAACATGATGATTGGATGATTTTAGGTGTATACACAAAGAATATGGAGACCTGTGGTTTTAGGCTAGATAGTGGCCATAATGAGAGAAGAATGTACTACCATTTTTCATAATCAACTAGAAATAATTAAAAAACTACATAAACAAGTTCAGGACTATGAAAATCATCAAAGAAAAATAAATACATTGTAATTATCTATGATGAATTTTTGTTCTATTTCTTACAAATTAGCTTCTATCTGACCCCCACCTAGGGTATATGCTTTGTAACTTAAATAGTAGTATTTTATGTTTCAACTAGAATAGGTGATAGCAAGAGTTTCAAGGTCCATAATTTCACCCCAACAATTTTGCTCTGCATATCTAAATAATGGTGAAAAAATAAATAATATGTATGTGAAGTGTATATGCATAATTTATTACTTCATAATGTCCAGTTGAGATCCTTTCTCTCTTATGTGCATAATCACCTCCAGTGACTAAAAGAGAGATCTTTATATGAGGAAGAAGAAACCATGGCTAAAATTCTTGTGAAAGGAGAGCGTGTTTCTATCAAAGATGTTTGGGGGAACATTTATAAGTTTATTAACAAACTTGAAACCAACCAATTAATGGAAGATACCAGGGTTGGAAAATAAGAGTAGTAGAAGTTTGTTTAAATATTATGGAAGCTAAAATGGCTTGTCAGCAAAGATGGGAAATATTACTTCCAAGAGTGAAGCATAGAGTACCTTTGGCTATCCAACATTTTGGGTAGCTAGAGAGAGGATCAAGTTCTACATTAAAATGATAGAGACAAGTAGGATATGGTGGATATAAGGGAAATGCTACCTCTCCATTATCTGGACGCCTATTCCAGTATGGCAATAGAATAAAATGCCTATACAATTGATGCTACTTTCAGAAAGTGTGAAATATTATCAAGACAAAATAAAGTATTATTGCCCAAGGTCCACATCACATCTAATTCCTCATAATTTAACTTAGATGATAGGTACTTTTCAACCTTAATTACACAAGGGCGTGCAAGAAGGTAAGCTAGGGGGAAATGATGAGCTTTGAACATAGCCTTATTTTCTATATCATTTCCTTTATTCTGTCTTATTTATAACCCAACCATGCTATTAGAACCTTTTAATGAGTTTATAAATGTTTGATTTTGAAAAGAAGATAAATAGTAGTAAAGTCATTGCTTTTTCTCTAAAAATTACTTTAATCATATGCCTTTATTGATCTTGATTTGCAATAGTTCTAAGTCTTTATGTGCCAATAGAGCTAAGGAGCAATGAAGACATCTATGTGTTGCTAACAAGGATGGTGTTTTTATTAACCAATAGTTGTTGTAAATCTACTCATAGCAACATTATATTGGTTAAAAATAGCCAATGGACAAAAATTGTTATATTGGCTATTATGGTAATTTGTGGGCATTTGTGTGAGAAAATTGCCTCCTTATATTTAGTTTCTTTGAAGACTTATATTTTATTATATTAGTGAGTTGGTATGTTCATTATCTATAAAAGGTTCACCATGAAAATTTGAGTTGTGTGGAATGACATACATCTTATTTTAATTTGTTCAGTTGATAAGAACTTCCTATATATATGACTATGGACAATAGATAGGATATAGAAGGAGAATGTATGATTTTGAAACCATATTAATACTTGAAGAAAAATTTGGTTGAAGTAATTTCTTAAACATTATGACAGTGCTCGGGTGAGAAAAGGCCTGCTCACTCCTCAACTATAGGAGCATATTATTTTATTTTGTGAGGTGTGTTGAGCATTTACATTTGTACTGTGAGATTTATTAAATTAATTATAATAGTTGTGAATGTTTCATTTAGAATTATTATTCAAATTTCAAATTTGTTCAGTTGACTATTCATTGTAACACAAGTTTGTATTTCCTTGTAGCAACACGGTTTCGATGTTATAGTCACCTGCAACCAAAGCATTTTTAATTGGTATTGATGAAGTAGTTGGTTAAGGACTTTTAGTTAAATTAAAATTTAATTAGCACATGGTTAAGTGTTTGTTTATGGTTCCAAGTGTGCTAGAATTAGAGGATTAAGTTTTATTTATATTTTATTAAGGAACCATTCATTCTCACCTTAGAGTTTGCAATCACATTAAACACCTAGTTCAATTGCGTGTAGCTCTTTGCATACATTTTTCTCTGAAATTATCACAAGTCTATGTCCCTAGATTGGCATAGAGTTGAGATAAACATATTGTGAAGATTAATTGTTAAATATCAAAAGTAATGAATGAAGCTTGGTGTTGTCTCATCATTATTTATCTAATTTATCAATTCTTTAGGATTCAAACTACCAAAATAATTTGGAAAATCTACTCAAGTCTTCTTACTAATACTCAATATATATTTCAACATTACTTATTCCTTATCGTCTTCTTTACTTTTAGTTTTCTCAGCAAGACCAACCTCGTGTTCTTCATCACTCTCATCATCTCTAGGGTTAGGACCTTTGTTGTGGTCTCCTTCAAAGGAATTCATTCAAATCTAGACATTCCTTACTGTATTTAATATCTCAACAATGTACTCAACAACATGTACTCTTATGTCTACTCTTCTTGGCGGTATTTTCTAGATCTGATGCAAATTACCTCAAGTTGGTGATCTATCCACAATCTATCCTACAAACTACCTCATAGTCAACACTTTGTTTACAATATTCCTATAGACTATCTCATATTTTTAAATCTATTTACAAGTAAAAACCTTTAGGATTCAAAACCTTTTGCTCCAATACCAGTTGATGCAATCATGGATATAGGATCTAATGAACAATTATCCAACCATGCAGATAAATGAACAAACATACAACAAAACTCAATGAAAAAGTAATAGTAGCAATATGATCTTCATTGATTCACAGTCACAATTGAATTATAGTCTATTGTAGGGGCTTATAATATGAGGCCTTTGTAAGCATTACAACCATGCATAGGCTTACGAGGACCCCATGATGATATGTAATCCTTATCACCTACACAGAAGTGTGAATAATGATGCCCTCTCAATAGTATTCCTCTTGGTGACACGTGTTAATTGGCTTTTTCTTTGTCGATTCTTCATGTTTCTCACCATTCTTCATTTCCCCTTTGTTGATTCTTCTTTTTTTGCATTCTTTCCCTTTCCTACATGCTTAGTTTTCACCTTTTCATGCTAATTCCACCTTTCAACTCCCTATTCTAAAGGTCTCAAACCCTAGGAAGCCTCTAGACAGCCTAACATACCAAACCCATGTCTCAATTTTTTACCATCTTTTCTCCTTTTTGGGTCATCCCATATTAATGGTCGGACCTCCCTGGGTGACCCTACCTTTTGTATCCTACAGCCTAACTCTTATGTTAGATCACCTTCTTAGCCTTTCATTAAGCATATGCAACTGATAAAATTCACCTAGGTGTTGTTATGTTGTAAAAAGTTTCCCTGGGACTTTTTACCTCCTAGTTTACCTCCTAGGTGCCCTTAATTTCATTATGCATGTTTAAAATGTATCCCAGAGCAATTTCCCCCAAAACCCATCTTAAATGGGGCCTAGGGGTTCATTCTAAATGTATAATCATGACTCAAATTAGCCTTGGGACTTGGGCACATGTGCCCTAGTCCAAGATGATCTATTGGGACCTAAATTTTAGGATGTCAGCATAGGACCTTTAAAATGGTTTCCCTTTGTTGGCCTTTTCAATTTAAATTACGAAAGTTAATAGAAATGCATATATAAGTGAGTTGATGTTTTCATTTTACAACTAGATGGATAATGTGAACTTGTGATATTGAGCTAAGGGATTTCAAGGCATTCATTGTGTTGTAGAGTAGAATTGTGTTGTTATTGTGTTTGTTTATTGCATATTTGGCTTCATCAATCCATCTCCTCATGGTTTGAAGGATCTTCATCTCTATGAGGACTTCACCTCTAAGGTGACATCTATTTTTGCTTCAATCATTTTATTTCATCATTTCTTTACCATTTTCCCTCCATTGGGCATGCACTCTATCTAACAATAGTGTTGGAAGACTTGAATGTCATTCCGGGGCTTGACCAAGGAAAGCTCCTAAACACCACAACCCTCAAACCCCTCTCTTTGTGATTGCAGGTTACAGGTACGGGATTTGGTGAAGTGGAGTTGTAGAGAAGTAAAGTAGAGTATAGAGATTAGGATCTGGAGAAAAAGTGTAGAGAATCAACCCTACTGGACTAGGGCACCCGCCCTATAGTCCTCCCGGCAGGATTCATCCAGAAGGCATGATCAAGATATCATCCGACACACCTCTCTATTCCAGATCTATAGAAAAATTACCATGTTAAACTTGGGTGCCTGCCCCATTGTCCATGAAGTTTTTGCCTCTAAAAATCCAAATCTTGGTATGTTTCTAATTTGTATTTAGTGCCTGCCTATGCAATCATCTATCATATTTTGTTTGTCTGTATCTAATTTCATTACAATTAGGATTTGAGGCTTATTGAATGTAGTGTTTGGAAAATCTATCAATTTAATCTATCTTTCTATATCATTCCTAAGTGACATCAACTTGCAGCTAAGTCTTCTCCATCTATAGTGACTTGGCTCGATTGTTGTCCTCGAGTGTTATTGTGAAAGGAGGGTTCGATTGAATCTATTTTACTACTTTTCAACCATATCTTCTTTTCATGCATAACATTTTGGTGAACCCATGTTTTTACTGAACTTGCATCCTATTGAGTGTTGAGTGTTGTAATCAATCCTTTCATTCATTCATATCATATTTATCATCTTGCATTGAAATTGTTTGAAAAAACAAGCATTCTAGGCTTGCATTAAGACATAGTTTTGCATATTTTGTATTGCATATCATAAAATATTTAATTTTCTGATTTTTACATCAGATCTGATCTTTATTACAGTAATTCATAATTAATTCATATCAAATATTGCATTTACAAGTTGTATTTGCTAGGGTTTTGCTTAAAAAGTTGCATTTTTCATATAACCTAGTCTCACAGAAACTAGGGTTTGTAGACAAAATTTCATTTTCAGATTTTTTTACTCCTTTTCAACATTCATTAAAATCTGATTTTGAAGTCTAGTGTTGGACCATAGTGCATACTTTTGCATCCTAGCTTTGAAACTTTCATTTTTTGCATTTACACATTGTGTTTTTCAACAAAAATACCTACCTTCATCCTTTGATTGCATTGAGCATTGTAGGAATTTGGCATCCTTCTTGCATCAGATATAAGATATTTTACACACTTTTATTCCATTCATTCATCATTTTGCATAGTCTTATAACATTTATTTTGTGCATTTACATTAAAAAAAAGTGAAAAAGTCAAACATTTGAGGATCATAAACAAGCATAGTTTTGCATTGTTTCATTGCATATGTCATAAATATCTTTAAATTCTGATCTTGCATTCATTTTAGGAATATTTTAATTGCTCATTTGAAATTTTGCATCATTTCATACTTTACTTTGAAATTTTCACATGTTTGTAATTACACAATGTGTATTTCAACATTAGCAATTTAACCTCTCTCTAACATTTATTTGCAAGAAATATTAAAAGTGGTCTATACTACCTTTTGTGCAGCACTTTTACATCTTAAAAACTCCATTTGTAAGGACACTAGTGTGTTTTTGTTCTTGGTAACAAGCTTCAAAAAATCTGGTTTTCTCAAACTAGTGTTGTGGTGTACAAGTCTCTTAATTAATTGTATTTGATAAATGAAAAGAGCTTATGGTGCATTGTTATTCCAATACATCTTATTATGGAATCTTCATCTCATTTCTCTTTGGTATCTTTATATGCATATATCAAAAAAATTGAGAATTTCTACAAATTTCTTAATATGAACCTTCATGTTCTCACTTATATACAAGCTATGTATCATAAGGATATATTTAAATGCTCTTCATTTGAAATCCTTGATTATGTATCTGATTTTGACAACTTCATAGCTCTCATGAATACATACCCTTTGGCATTAGAAAATTTAATTGAGTACATTTCCGTGAATACTCTTGAGAAAGATGAGTGTGAAAGTTCTTCTCTTAATGCTTTGGAACTAATATCTGAAATATATGATGATGATGATTCCATGGGTTATCCTATTCCTCCTCTAGTTGAATGTTCAAACACCTTGGACATCCCTAATGAAATGAATACCTTTGATCTTCCTCCTGCTATGTCGTAAAATGTCCCCCTAGGACTTTTACCTCCTAAGTTTAGCTCCCGAGTCCCTTGTTTTGCATCTTGCATGTTAAATTTAACTCCCGAAACAAAATGGCCTGAAACCCATGACAAATGGGACTTGAGGGACATTGTTGAGTTTAATGCTAGCTTAAAATAGGACTCAAGAGCTTGGGTGCTCGCACCCTAGTCTTGCCCTATTTTAGGTAGGTCTCAAATTTCAATGTCGATTATGTGACTATTAAAAGGTTTCGCTGCCAACATCTTAAGTTTGAATTACAAAATTTGTAGCAAGAATACATATATAAGCATGTTTAGGGTTTCATTTTTAAACTAGAAGATTATTATGATACTTTGGTGAACTTATGATTTTAGAGCATTCAAAGTATTCATTGTGGCAGAGTAGACTTATCTTGTTATTGTGTTTGTTATGCAGATTTGGCTTCATCTTCTCATGATGTGAAGGATATTCATCTACATGTGAGCTACACCTCTGAGGTGATATCTATTTATGTTTGAATCAATCATTTATCAATTTATTTTTGCCTCTATCTCGTAGGGATACGAAATCTTTATTAAAAAATAGTGTTGAAAGGCTTGAATGCCATTCTGGGGCTTGACTGAAGCAAGCTCCTAAACACCACAACCCCCACCGCTCTCCTTGTGATTGCAAGTTACAGGTATCAGATCATGAAGAGTGGAGTTACAGAGGAGTGTTACAGAGGATAAGGATTCTAGATCTGAAAGAAAGAAGTAAAAAAGAGCACTATCAGGGCTTGGATGCTAGTCCCTGTGGCCTCCGAAGTTAGAGACCTAAAAATCATCTGAATAGGGATCATTAGTGCCGGAAGGAGTCTGGAATCCCCCGAAGAAATTACCACCTTGGGTTTGGGCACTAGTCCCTTTGCCCCCAGTTGTTTAGTATCCCAAACTTTAAAAAATGGTCAATAACTAATCTCTGTCTACTATCTTTGTGTGTGAGAATTTGTCAAAATTTGTTTGTTTGTTTAAGATTTTGCATAATTAGAGTTTGAAGCATAATTGGGCATTAAATTAACATAATAATCATCAATTTCCAAATTTCCCTATCATTACAAGTGACAAGTAACCTATAGGTGAATCCTCTTGAAAAAGTTGTGATTCAACTTAGTTAAATGTCCTTGAATGTGTGTAGTGAAAGGAGGATTTAGGCATATCATTCATAAAACCCTATTCCCACTTTTTCTACATAACACCTCCTTTGGATGAATGTTCAAGAACCTTGGATATCTCTAAGGATGCTAAGACCTTGGGTTGCTCTCCTTTGGTTGCAAGTTCTATTCCATTGGACGTCACTAAAGATCAAACCATCAATAATTCCTTTTCTTTTTGTTCCACTGCTCTCCATTTAAAAGATGAAGAATTGGTGGATAAAGAAAGGTCCCTCATATTACATTCTTTAGGGATAAAGTTTGACCTCAATCAAAATCAAAGAAATGTTAGTTCAATTACCTTTAATAGGCTTCTTCCACCCTCTAAGGGGTTATTAGAAAAATGTAGTAATATTCCTAAGATGATTGTGCAAGGGGCACCTAATGTACCTTCTTGCTTAAAACCAGTGATTACAATTCAAGGTGATCAAAAACCACCTCGACCCTTGGACTACATTCTAAAATATGCAAGACAAACCACTCAAAGAATTCAAGGTGTTCAAAATGTGTTGCAACAACCACATTACAATGTGATTGCTCACACATACAATAGTCGTAACAACAAGCAAAGTAAGAAAGCACCACATGTGCCTGTCTCGCTTCCATCTTCTCAACCTATGCTCCATCAACCACCTTGTCTGACTCATAAAGGTGGTCAAGAATATGATCTTGTTGAATAGCTTCGCGCTACTCTAGCTAGGATCTCTCTTTGGGAACTCATACAAACATCACCTACATACCACATAATGCTCTAAGAATCTTTACAAAATGTAATCGTACCACCTACTTTTAAGCTGAATGATGTAGCAACTTTGTTAGACAATACGCATGTGACAAAAACTAATATCCTATCTCAACCACATGAACTAGCATCAATTGAAGTTCAAAATGAAAATGATCCACTTATAATATTTGTTACAATAGATAAAAAGTTGATAAAGCGAGTTATGATTGACAATGGATTGACTCTTAATGTTTGTGGCACTGAATTACTACACAGAATCAAGATTGGCAATTATTTAATCAAACCGGATAGGATTAGCATTCATGGCTTTGATAATGTTGGTAGACAATCCCTGGGTACCATAACTTTACCCGTAAAGGTTGGACCCATGACATTATCTACCCTTTTTCATGTCATGCTTGATTCACTTTCATATAATATGATTCTCGATAGACCATGGATCCATACCATTGGGGTAGTTCCATCCTACCCTTCATCAATCAATAAAGTTTATTTATGAAAACAAACTTCACTTTGTTGAAGCTAATCCTGATCTGAATAGTTGTTTACATATTGAAACACAAAAACATGTTAACAATCATAAGAGTCTAAATAAATTACGAGTTGATTCATCAACACCTCTTGCCATAGATAATGTTGTGCAATATTCTAAACCATCAAATGTACTTTTGGGGGACCATTGGGGTTCATTAGATTTTACTCCTTCCTGTGTGGGGGAATATAAACTCAATAACTCTAATCTTGATACATCAAAATTTGCATCGATCTCATCCAAGCAATCTTTGGAAACACCTAAGAAACCTAAAGTTACCTTGGTAGAAAACAAAGATAATACTCTTATTTATACTACAGACTACGAGACCTATGAGGCCTCACCATCTTCTAGAGATGGATTCTCTCTATGGTCGTGGATTTCAAATTTTGTACAAAAATTGTGACTGTGTAGGCAATGGTTGTGGTGCAAATCAACAAAGAATCATAGTACCTTAACAATTTGTTGGAATTAACTACACGGTCAGTATTGGATACCACTCTTTGAAGCCCACCAAAGCCTACTATCATCCTAAACATAATGTTAATACAATGTCAACACGACCAAAACTACATGTGAGATATCCTGAGATGATAGACAAGGATTGTCCGCTAGGAAATATGCCATTGCATCAAGTAAGTATTTCTCCCTCCTTTAGCCACACTCGATGTAGCACCTATTCTAGTTTCTCTCAAGGGTAGCCTTCTCCTAGATATATATGTTGTTAGCATTGTGTTGTGTTCCCCTATGTTGTGTTATATGTTGTTTAGGTCTCTTTGGATGACCCTCAATACTCTTGTAAGGTCAACGATACAAAGGGACTGCCTCTGTCATAACATTCTTCTATTTGTATCAAAATTCCTCTATACTTCTCTCTCCTCTTTTTTTTATTGTTATGTGTCGTGCCTTAGGGGAATAGCATTGTGGTTGATGTCTTGGGGGCATCCTCCTACATGGTGTTCCTAAGGTACTTGTTCTCCTCTCTCATTTTTATTGTTTACCTTCTTCAATGGTTCTACATAGTTGGCGGATGATGAAAACAAATAAATACTGATAAGGACTGTGTGTCCCTTCAGCAAGGAAAGAAAAAATGGACATAGTCCATATATGAAGATGGGGTTGATATACATATATCCTACTCCTGACTAGTATAATCAATACATGCAATGCATCATGTTGTGTTATCTCTTCTAACAAACCCTTACAATACAGCTTCTCCTTGCACTTTGGATTTTTTATCTCACCTTGTTGTTACACTTGATTTTGAGGTACCTACAGTATAAGACCAATGGCTATACTCGGATTCAAACCCATAAGTGTAGCCTTGGTTTATTAGATGTGATCTAATACATGCATAGCTTTCATGATTTGATCTGGTTATTATCTTAGAGTAAGATGTTCTAACCTTATCTCTTGTTGATTAACTTAGCATAGCTTATCAATGTGTTTGTGGCAACATTTGATGATCGTGGTGTTGATAACTGAGAGGGGGGGTGAATCAGTTATCCTAATAATTTCTACTTTCTGAACTTTCTTAACAATTAATGCAGCATTAATTCAAATAAGCAAACATAACCATGAAATGGAAATACACATGACACAATATTTTGACGTGGAAACCCTGTTAAGGGAAAAAACCATGGGGTGATTAACCCAAGATTGTATTCTCTGTTAGAAGAATGGAAATACAAAATGGCACTTGCCAATTAGGGCTCACTGCCCGAGCACACTGCTCACACAAGGCACACTACCTACAAGAGACACACTATCTACAATTTATAAAGAGTGTAATACAATACTTGAACTGATAAGGAGCATCAACATATGCTGGAGTTCAATTCCGGTTAGGCTTAATATACTAATCTGCTGCACTTCATCTTTCCTCTTCTTTTGTGCTGCTCTCCTTTCACATACCGAACCTTCCTTTCTGCTTTTACTCAGGTCTACTACTTTTCTTCACACATTTCTCAAAACCACGACTCACCACATAACTAAAACCATCTTATATATATATATATATATGCAAAAGTGATTTCATCACCTTTCTAGTCAGCATCCGGAACAGTTAATAATTTCCTCAAACCCTAATCTGTCAGCTAAATCCTTGCACACCAAGTAATGTGGATCAATCATATACTTGTAGAAGTCATCAATTATGTCAGCCAAACATAACTTATGCCTTAAGAACCTTTTCCATTATCAATAACACATCTGGAATAATGTCTGATGTTCTGCCAGTCAATTCTTCCTCTATTCACACTGTCACTTGGGAACCTGACATTCAAGCATTCATATCTCTTTATCCTTTCCACACCAAAGGCTCAAACCCTAGAATCTATCAGTCAAGATACTCTTCTTGACTTCCCCAAATCCGCACTTCACTGAGAGATCCAGACCTGTCTGTCGGACCTTACTAACTGCTCTGTTCTTGCTTACCGGACCTCAACACTTCTTCAATCTGACTTCTGGTGAGGACCTATCATGTCTTGCGGATGTGTGGGATAACCTTTGTTGCCATTAATGACAACATTCATGAGTCCATATAGTGTCTCTTACCAACAATCTCCCCCTTTGGCATTGATGGCAACACTTAGTGAAAAATGACTAAGTGTCACACTATACTCCCCCTTGGCTAATGCTCTGTCTCTATGTACATTTACTGAAGCTCCCCCTTAGTTGGATTCCTCATTTTTCACTGCTCCTCACTCCCCCTTTGACATCAATGGTAAAGGGTAGGGTCCGCACATCAAAATTTTCAAAATTTTAAGTATACTTGTTCGCATAAGTATATACATATGGCATACTTACATATATTGAAGTATGTCTACAAAAGTTGTTTTTAATTGAAGGAATTATGTAGCCCAACTTTGCTTCATTCTGTCCAAAATTGATATATGACCGCTCAACAGGAATGCAAATGCATCTGCCCTTTTTAGATCTGTTGGATCATTGGTCTGAGCTATGATTTGAGCTTCATTTATGGCCTCATGCATGGCCTCTAACTTAGGGACAATTATCCCTCTGAGCTCACTCAACCTACTGATTCTATTTTTCTTTTCTTTTTCAAGCTTCTTAATTTCATTCAAAACTACAACCATTTGACGTTCTTGATTTATTATGGATGTAGTAAGTGGATCAAAATTTTGAGAAAGTTTTATCAGTTTATCCTCCTGTTCTTTCATTTTCTTCTCAATCTCCACTGTTGTTTTGGACCAGGATATACAAAATTTGTATACATCACCTCCATCCTTAAGGGCATTTTTTTATCCCAATAACCATAACTCTTCTATCATTTGAAATTATCCCTTGCAACTCAGAGAATCTCTTATCCAAAAATTCTTTCCTAACCTTCTCCTTAGCTGATTTCTCTAGAGAATCAAAATGTGTGCTAACACTATTGACTAGAGTTTTGAGATTACCGGAAGAGGAGGCTATGGGATCCTTCTGAAAAGATGGCATGATCTTTTCCAACACTCCGAATGCTACCTCTATAAGCTCACAGTCTTCCATGTGAGATTTCAGTAGTTTCTCTTTGGCCTTTGCATTTACAAATGAAGCTATCTTCATTGTTTGTACCAGAGATAGAGAGTCAAAATCTAATGGTCCTTTTAGTAGTTCCGGTTCATCGATCTCCATAGTTGCTGTTGGTTTTTTCCTAGACTGGATGCTTACTCCCAGATTTCCCTACAAGGTAGCCATCAATGATCAATAGGATCTCTGGGCCAGGGGCCAACAGTATAGGAGATAGACTCTATATTTTATCTCTTCTTCTTCAAGCTCTGCAAAACCTAGGGGGTATTCCCTACTCAACATCCATGAGAATATGTATACAAAGGCTAGGATGCTGACAGAAAGCAGATAAGTCCTCTTGTAAGTAGACCAAAACTGTAAGATAAGGACAAAGGGGCTAGCTTTGGGCCTATGTTCAGTTGTAGACAGAGGACTTGGATCCTAAACTACTTCTACTATCCTAATGGTTGTGATTCAAGTTTGATTTTGATTTGTATATTTGGATGCAAAGCTGGACATGGTGTATAACACTAACACAGAGCTAGATTGGTGCCTATCCAGGGCTTGGAGTCAGCAGACATACACATGCAAATGTTTGGCATAAACATAACAAGACTAGATTTCAAGGGGATTTCATCATACCTGCCTTACAGATATATCCCAGAATAGAGTGTTTGGTCATCTCTACTTATGACATCCTTACTAAAATATACTTTCCTCAACACTTAACCTAAAAATAGTTTAATCTATCCTTTGAATAGAAGTTAAGAGATTAAGCATTCAATATGGTAAACCCATATCCTAGAACCCAAAACACCCCTTAGATATCCAGATTCAAAAGAAAAGCATATTCAATACAGGAGACAGACAACAAAACACATGCAATGTAGCATTATTCATCTAAAACAGCAAGAAACCAATGAATTTATGCACAATACATAAATCATGAGACTCATAAACTCACAAAATCCACTGCACAGAGCGACCAAATCAGTTGTATTGTATTACAGAGCCAAAATGTCCAACTTTCAACAACCTGAAAATGGTAACACAGTCTACTTATATTAGCCAGAAAGTGTACCCATAGTAATTAATTACATGGTAGATATCCAGATTCGCCAGATACATTCCTTAGAAAGAATGGCGCTCAAAAATCATTACTGCAACAGACAGGAGAGTAGACAAGGGTGGCCTCGAGCCCTGCACCGCCATCTAAGAGTCTTCATTCATAATCGGGCAACTTGATCATTTGTACCACTGCCCATACCCCTGCACTATCACCATTGATGGCTCAACAACTTGCAACCACCAAGAAAACCATCGCAGTGAACAAAATGGAGCTTCCCGCCAAAATGCGTTTTACTCTCAAAGTTTAAATTATGTAGGGAGATTAATCCCACATACACGGTGCGGAGACCTCCTTAGTATTTTAAAAGCATGGCCGCACGTAATCTAAATGTCAAGCACTTTTGCCGCGCTCGACGCATAAGCCTTCACCCAAATCTCATCGCCAAGACCCAAGCCATCGGCCTACCCCACAAATCTCCTGCCGACCTCAACGGTCTCACCGATAACACCTCCGCAAGCCTCTGTCAGCCAAACTACTACCATCAGCCAACCCAAAAGCTTCATCACCGATAGACCAACTCTCATTGATGACCAAGTGAAACACACTTGTCGCCCAGACATAGACCATCGGCCAAGCATTCCACAGTTTACCCAATCGTATCGATCATGCCGATGTAAACTATACTTCCCACCTCTATTGGTGAGACCGACCCCATCAGAGCATCCCAAAATCCTCCCGCTGACACCATCGGTCACACCGATGAGCACCTGAATTACCCTATCGATGAGACCACTACCATCGGGATGACCCAAAATTCTTCAACCGATGCACCCGGTCACCTCGATGGCAACAAACTACCTTCGTCGACCAAAGATAGCTATCGGCACAACAAAAATATGCTTGCCAACAATATAACTCACACCGATGAACCATGGCTTGACTCATCTTCCCGATCGGCTAGAGAAAGACCATCAGAATAACTTCCACCAACTCACCCGATAGAAAATGTCACCCTGAAACTAGCTCCACTGTCAGCCAGACCATCCATATCGGCCAAACATAAACGACACTCGCCGATAACAACGATCACTTCAATGACCGTTCCAAATCCCTTGTCAGTGATTTCCCCGCCGATGACACCCCATCGGCCAAACACCCTCTATCGGTGGACCCTCCAACAACTAACCCGATAGCCCATGTCACACCAAAACTAGCCTTGAAAACCGCCAACCTCCCATCGGCCAGAGATAGATCGTCGGGCCAGCACTCCACAGTTCATCCAATGCACAAAGTCACTCCGATGGCTGAACAAAACACATCCTCTTCGGCAAGACCTAAGGCATCAGAGCAATAAAAAGAACCCTCACTGATATGGAAAGTCATAGTGATGAACAAAAACCCTAGGGTTTAGATGAAGAAACCCTGCAAACACCCAAGTTCAACACTAGACCAAAAAGACCAGAAATAGTGCCAACAGTTGCTCTTGTCAAAAAGTCCTTGACTGATTCTGCAGTGTCTCTTTCTGGAGACAGATTCTTCTTTTCTTCTGTAGTCACAGAACTGTCTTTTGGAGCTTTCTCCCCTTCCACAACCTTTGTACTGATATCTTCTTTTCCCTTCACCTCTGCTTCTTTCTCCTTTATTGTTTCTTCTCCTTTGGATCCAGAGTCAACAGGGGAAACCGGAGGAGTGATGTTAGTCTGTTCATGGGCCACCTCTTCCGGAGCAGGGGATTCCAAGTCCTTAGCTGTTTCTGCACCGGTATTCATTACCTCTTCTGTCATTTTCTCAGTAGACTATTCTGCAACACTTATGGTCAAGGGGTTAGTACCCAAGTCCTCTATAATAGGAAGATTAAATTTTTGAAGGCTTTTCAGAGGATCTCTTCTATGTCCTTGGCTACCTTATCAGTCTCACCAAGCATGAGTTGATTCATCCTTGCTTTGCTCCTAAACTCATCCTTACAATCTTTGAATACCATATTCATTTTCTTGGGATCGATTGAAGGATATAGCTAAATTGCTATCTGTTCCCAGATTTTTAGGTCTTTGGCTTGGGCATTGTTCTTTCTTATTTCTAGTTCCTTCTCCAAGCTTTTGGGGATCAGGGATATAATTTCAATAAATGCATTGTTGTAGATATTTAGATACCTGACTCTGGCATCTTGCAATATCTTCTGATCTGCTTCACCATAATCATCATAGAACTCAATCATTGGCTGAAGATTTCCATCCACTGTGACTGATTTGATTATGTCATCAATGTGAAGAGTGGATTTTTCAACATATTTCTCTATCTTTTCTTCTTCCTCTTGACCGGTAGAGGTTTCACCAGATGTTTTCTTCTTTTTCTTCATTTTCCTGATTTCTTCATCAGATTCAGTCTCCTCTTCATCCCTTTGACTAGCATAAGCCCTTGTGGCTTTTGTCTTTGTTCTTTTCTCTCCTCTACCGGATGATTGTGCTTCCAGTTTTGATGGCCTTGAGCTTTTGGCAGGAGTAGGTGCAGATCTCTTTGATGATCTGGTCCAAGTGGAAGATTTTGCTGAAACACTTTCCTCACTTTTCTTTTCTACCTTTTTCTTCTCTTCCTCAGCCCTTTCCATCTTTTCCCTATTGGCATCAAGTGCCTCCTTTGAGATGCCAAAGCCTTTGGCAACATCTTCAACTTCTTTTCTCACTTTCCTCTTGATCTCTGGTTGTCTAAGTTCCACATGAATCTTTACACTTACCTCCTCAAAGGTTCCAAATCTTTCTGCTTTGGGATCCTTGGGTTGACTAAGCATGTGTTGGACATGTAGCTCCACAAGTTTCTCATCCACCTCATACCCCATCGGCATGATCCAGACTGTCCTTGGTTCCATAGCTTCCATTTGGCACTAATCAGTTTCAACCATAAAACAAACTGTATCCTTATACTTTTCAACTAGAGATTTGGGAATTCTCTCTCTTGCTTGCATCAAATTTTGGAAGTTATTGAAATAACCCCACAGAGCTGTATTTCTTGTCTTGGCATCTCCAAACCCATGCAGATAGTCTCTAATTTGGATTGCAACAGGTCTGTCATTCTGCCAAACCCAACCAATTGATCTGAGCAGCTCACTCACGAAGTAGAAAAATAGACACAATATCAGCCCACCATACTTGAAGGAATTTTTCTTATCCTTCTTGATCTTCTGTAGATTCTCCAATAGTTGGTTTAGAAGAAGTTCACATAGATCATAGTCAGCATTTTCTTTTAGCATTTGATAGGCTGTATAAACTGCAGTTCCCAGTACTAAATTTTCCCTACTGGAGTGATAAATTTTGTAACCAATATCATGGATGCAAATTTCATATCTGGATCAGTGATATCTTCAATTGCCATAGCTCTCTTGTCGAATTTTGATCCAGTTGCATCACTCACTGTCTAATTCTTGATAGATTTGAGAACGGGTATCCCACCAGATGAATGCAAACTAGTTACTTCCTTAATTGCATCTTTGGTAATCTTAAATGGTCTATTCAACCATAGGAAGTTATCATGTACTCTTCTCAACACATACCGGACCCATTCATCTTCTTCAAAATAGGGGAAATGAATGTACTGTGCAAAATGCTTATCCCGGATGGCCTTGAACTAAGGTTTGATCTCAAAAGAATCATCTATTAACTGATTGTGATATATATCAGCTAGCTTAGATTCACCAAATTCTTCAATATTCACATGAATATATGCCCTAACATCTTCTACATGCAACACACCATGAGGAACACCAGAAAAAGCTCCTAGGGGATCTACTTCCAAGGATTTGTATGGATATTTCTTGAATTTCGGGCGAGGCCTATCAAAGATCTTCACAATATTTGGAGTACCCATCATTCAAGGATTTACAAAGAGATATTTGATAACGGAGAATACCTTTTGCGCCTTTCGGTTTCATGAGTTAGCTGGATCAATTTCTGGATGAATTGACTTCTGCAAATGATCTTTGATGAGCTTGAGGAATTTTGTTACAGAGCTTCCCTTTTTGTTTCTTCTTGAATGCAAAATGAACAAATGTTTAATGAGAAAACCCTTATATGCTCCGCAAACCCTAATTTCAAGTTGCAATAAATGCTCGACCTAAGTCATTCCAGTTTGCCTTATTCAGAAGGCTTGAAGAACCAGATCAATATTGATCTTAAACATCTTGCAGATCTTCTAAATCTTAACCATAGTTTATTTGGATGTTTCTCTTATGAACCCTTTAATCCGCAGCTCGTCTTGTGCCAGTTCTGGCACCAATTGACTGGCTGGGGGAACAAGGTTTTCTTTGTGTCTCCCCTTGAGCTAGAGCTCACTTTTTAATTTCTGGAAGGAATATCCACACCAAAGTCTGGTGCGGATCCATCCCCTACATTCTCTGTACTTTTCTTCACCCAAATCTTGTTCATCTCATTTTGAACTTCATTCGCATTCACTTTTTGTTTTCCCTTATCTTGATTCTGATTATGATATACCAGACCTTTTTTGTCCTGATTCTTGTTTCTACAAAATTTTACAATATGACCGGATCTATTGCAAATTTGGCAAACAACATTTCTTTGCATAGTTGATTGATATCCTCTTGATCTGCATTGATTAGCCATATGACCCATTCTATTGCATGCAAAGCATCTACCATTAAATGAATTATTTATTTGCATATTTCTGCATTCATGAGATTTGTGACCGTACCTTTTGCAGTTGAAACAATGTCCGGAGAAGGATGTATTGGTATGACTTATTCTCTTTCTGCACTGATTAGCTTTATGACTAAAGTTATTGCAGTTGTGGCAATATCCATTGAAGGGTGGATATCTTTGAGCATTAGGCTATCTTACTGGAGCTCTTCTATGCCTGTTCCTTGGATTTTCTAATCTAAGATTCTTCTGACCAAATCCGAAGCTTTCTCCTTTCTCATATCCTAGACCACACTTATCATCTACCCTCTTTTGACTTTCAAGAAGAACTTCAAGTTGAGCAGAACTTATCTTGAATTTCTCTTTATATTCATTTGTTGTTTGAAGATCCCTTTTAAGAGAGATAATTTGATCCTCAAGTTTTTCTTCATTATCTTTAGCATCTTCAAGATCAGATTCAAGATGTCTGATAATTCTATCCATCTTGTGGCAATCTTCTGATTTCTCCTTGAGGGATTGTCTTAGATCATCTTTAGTTTTTCTTTTCTCTTCGACCTCTTGGGTAAACTTCATAACTCCTGATTCCATTTCATGTCTTACCATAATGGTTTCTTTTGATAACTTTTCACATAACTTGGTTTTCTCCTTTAGATCTTCATTTGTATCATTGGCTTCACCTTGACTTGCCAATTGCTGAAGTAGCTCTTTTCTCTTTTTCATCGAGAGACTTAATTTGTCTTTTAGTTTTCTCATGAAATCATCAGCCTGTTTGAGTCTTTCCTTTAATTCATTGACTTCAGAGTTTGACTGCTCAAGATCATGAAGGGCAGTCTTGAGTTGCTCCCTTAACCCATATACAACCATTTGAATTCCCAGATCTTCCTCAAGCTGTTAGACTCTATTAGGAGGAACTTGGCTTTGATACTAATTGTTGATAACTGAGAGGGGGGGTGAATCAGTTATCCTAATAATTTATGCTTTCTGAACTTTCTTAACAATCAATGCAACATTAATTCAAATAAGGAAACATAACCATAAAATGGAAATACACATGACATAATATTTTGACGTGGAAACCCTGTTAAGGGAAAAAACCATGGGGTGATTAACCCAAGATTGTATTCTCTGTTAGAAGAATGGAAATACAAAATGGCACTTGCCAATTAGGGCTCACTACCTGAGCACACTGCTCACAAAAGGCACACTGCCTACAAGAGACACACTGTCTACAATTTATAAAGAGTGTAATACAATACTTGAACTGATAAGGAGCATCAACATATGTTGTAGTTCAGTTCCGGTTAGGCTCAATATACTGATCTGTTGCACTTCATCTTTCCTCTTCTTTTGTGCTGCTCTCCTTTCACATACTGAACCTTCCTTTTCGCTTTTACTCGGGTCTACTGCTTTTCTTCACACATTTCTCAAAACCATGACTCACCAGATAACTAAAACCATCTTTTATATATATATATGCAAAAGTGATTTCATCACCTTTCTAGTCGGCATCCAGAATAGTTAATAATTTCCTCAAACCCTGATCTATCGACTGAATCCTTGCACACCAAGTAATGTGGATCAATCATATACTTGTAGAAGTCATCAATTATGTTAGCCAACCATAACTTATGCCTTAAGAACCTTTTCCATTATCAATAACACATTCGGAATAATGTCTGATGTTCTACCAGTCAGTTCTTCCTCTGTTCACACTGTCACTTGGGAACCTGACATTCAAGCATTCATATCTCTTTATCCTTTCCACACCAGAGGCTCAAACCCTGGAATCTATTAGTCAAGATACTCCTCTTGACTTCCTCAAATCTGCACTTCACTGAGATACTTCTACTAAGAGATCTGGACCTGTCTGTCGGACCTTACTGACTGCTCTGTTCTTGCTTACTGGACCTCAACACTTCTTCAATCTGACTTCCGGTGAGGACCTATCATATCTTGCGGATGTGTGGGATAACCTTTGTTGACATCAATGAAAACATTCATGAGTGCATATAGTGTCTCTTGCCAACACGTGGCACATGTCACCTTTGGGGACATGGGTTGTGTGAGAGCTCTTATTCCCTTGCATGTTTTCTCTCTACCTTAATGTGCTTGATTTTAGTAAGTGACATCAACCACCTTAAGGTGGGGGCATATATAATGGTTTCTATCTGATTATCTTTATACATTGACAAAACATGTTTGCATATATTGATCTATTGTGTATATCTCCTTTTCACTGTAAGGTGTCTCCATGATGTAGGTGGGGTTGTATACTTAGAGCACATGATTTCTTTTCACTATAAGGCATCTTCGTGATGTAGGTGAGGTGGCATTTTTAAATCCCTTCTACAGAAGGTAGGATGGTGTATCTCTTAAGTTAGTGCACATCCTTTTATACAAAGTCCTCTACGGAGGCGGGGTTGGATCTTGAGTCATCCTCCCTTAAGCGTGTCTTTGGCAATTGTGGTAGTGTAGCTCAACCGTCAGTTGTGTTTGGCATGTTTTAGATGGTGGGACTTAGCAATAAGTTCCTTCCCATCGCATGTGTTTTCCATGTATAAGACGTATAGTGTGTCTATAGCATGCTATGCAATGCTCATGCATTCTGTGTGTTTTTCACTTGTCTTCCTAGCATGTCTAGCATGTCTTGCATGTTTTGTGCATGTCTTGAATGTTTTTTATGGTGGTGTGTAGTGATAAGCTCCGTTCCCATGACTTAGTTAGAGATATATATGTGTGTGTGTGTGTGTGTGTGTGGATGTGTTAACTTAATCATGTCTTATCTCAGTGTATTCTTCATGTATTGTGTGAGTTCTCTCATGTCTTCTCCATGTATTGCATGCTTCCACTATATTCTCCATGTTTTGCATGCTTCTTATTGTCTTCTTCATGCCTTGTGTGTATTCAATGTGTCATCTAGTACTTACTTGAGATTGAGGGCTAGAAATAGTTCCTCAATCTTCATGTATGCCTTAGCTTCATGTGCTTGGTGTGTTTGATGTGTTTTCAACCATACTTTAATGCATGTATAGAATCGTAAGATCATACATACATTAAAGTGGGGGTTAAATGTTATGTCATAAAAAGTTTCCCTAGGACTTTTTATCTCCTAATTTAGCTCCTAGATCCCCTTAATTTCATTATGCATGTTTAAAACTTGTCCCAAAGCAATTTCCCCTAAAACACATGTTAAATGGGTCCTCGGGGTTCATTCTAAATTCTTAATCATGATTCAAATTAGCCTTGGGACTTAGATGCCCACGCCCTAGTCTAGGATGATTTGCTGGGACCTAATTTTTAGGATGTTGTCATAGGACATTTAAAATGGTTTCCCTTTGTCGGCCTTTTCAATTTAAATTATGAATGTTAGCAGGAATGCATATATAAGTGAGTTAATGTCTTCATTTTACAACTAGATGGATAATGCAAACTTGTGATATTAAGCCAAGGGATTTCAAGGCATTCATTGTGTTGCATAGTAGAATTGTGTTTTTATTGTGTTTGTTTATTGCAGATTTCACTTCATCAATCCATCTCCTCATGGTTTGAAGGATCTTCATCTTTGTGAGGGCTTCACCTCTAAGGTGACATCTATTTGTTCTTCAATCATTTTATTTCATCATTACTTTAGCCTCCACCCTCCATTGGGCACGCACTCTATCTAACAACAGTGTTAGAAGACTTGAATGTCATTCTAGGGCTTGACCAAGGCAAGCTCCTAAACACCACAACCCCCAAACCCATCTCTTTGTGATTACAAGTTATAGGTACAAGATTTGCTGAAGTGCAGTTGCAGAGAAGTAAAGCAGAGTATAGAGATTTGGGATCTAGAGAAAAAGTGCAGAGAATCAACCCTACTAGACTAGGGCACCCACCCCATAGTCCTCCTGATAGGATTCTCCCCAAAGGTAGGATTAGGATATCATCCAACACACCTCTTTATTCTAGATCTATAAAAAATTGCCCTGTTTGACTTGAGCACCCACCCCATTGTCCCTAAAGTTTCTACCTCTAAAAATCTAAATCCTGAAATGTTTCTAATCTGTATTTAGTGCCTGCCTATGCAATCACCTATTGTATTTTGTTTGTCTATATCTGATTTCATTACAATTAGGGTTTGAGGCTTATTGAATCTAGGGTTTGGCAAATCTTTTAACTTAATCTATCTTTTCATATCATTCCTAAGTGACATCAACCTACAACTGAGTCTTCTCCATCTATAGTGACTTGGCTCAATTGTTGTCCTTGAGTGTTATTGTGAAAGGAAGGTTTGATTGAATCTATTTTACTACTTTTCAACCATATCTTCTTTTCATGCATAACAAGTGCCATCCTTTTGGTGTCACCCATGGGTTACTAGGGGTCACCCTAAGTGACTTGACTTTGTAAAAGGGGTAGCCTAGTGGTGACCCTTGCAAATTTTAAATGCAAGTTTCTCCTTCGATTTGAGCCAAAAAAGCTCTGTTTTTGTCCAATTTGCATGAAATTTCAAACTAAATATAGAAGAGGCCATAATTAACTAATTTAACACTCCCAATAAACTAATTTTATCCCATGTGATCTATTTTAACTCCTCCTAACAACTATTCCTCCATGAGTGATAATATTTTAAGCTCATATCACTCTTCAATCAATTGCGTTCATAAGAAAATCAATTAAGTCTGACTAATCAATCAAGCAACTTAACTCTCCAATCATGAAAGATAATTCCAACCTATAAATACCCCACTCCTCCAAGCATTATAGGAAATAAATTGAATAATTACAGCCATTTATAGCTTTTAGTTTGTTCTCCATTAGCATCTTAGATGCTCACACAGGACGTATGTGCGTTTTGTTTGGCATTGCTTTGTTATTCAAGATTTTAGAATCTTTATTAGAGTATTCTCATACTCTCATTTTTCCCATAGCCATAGCCATAGTGCTCAATTAGTGCTCTCATATCACTCATAAGCTTGCAATCGAGTTCTACTCAATAAAATCTTTCAAAAGCTCATATCAATTGCCATCATTTCACTTTCCACCAAGAGGGTGACCCCACTACTGTAAGAGGATGAGGGGGTATCCATACAAAAAGATTCCTGAGGGTAGTGTAAATCTTGTTGACAAGCTATTCTAGGTTTTCTTTCATGTTTTTATGGTAATTAGATTTAAATGAAAATTTGCTCTTGAGGAAGGTAACTTGTTATTTTTCTCTTGAGAGGAATAGTTAGTTTACTTTCATTTCATTACAATAGATTAAAAGGCAATTTCCATTTCATAGATTAATTTATTTTCTTTCATTAGTTAGATCCTTTCTTTCTTTCCTAGAGTAGATTTAAAAATCATCAAAAAAGCATAAAAACATAGAATAACATTTCATTAGGTAAAATTCATTATGTTATGGAGTAAAAAGTGGACACATCTTTTTACCTCCTTTTTTAGCTCCTAGGTCCCTCTGATTACATTATACATTCTAAATATTCATCCCAATGTAAAATTCCCTAAAACTAATGTAAATTGGGAACTAGGGACCTATATTTTATCTTACCCTGGACCAAAAAGAGCCTCAAGACTTGGGCATCCATGCCCAAGTCTTCCCTAATTGGTCGGGGCAAATTTAATTGTATGTCAGCATAAGACCTTTAAAAAGGTTTCTCCTTGTCAACTCTTTTGGTTTAATTTGATGAATGTTAGCAATAAAACATATATATGTGTGTTTTTGAATTCTTTATGAACCTAGATAGAGATACAAAACTTGAAGCATTGAAGAAAAAAGCATTCAAAGAAATCATTATGATTCTAGAGCATATTTTTATTGTCATTGTGTGTATTGTTGCAGGTTTGAAGTTATCATCTATCTCTCCTTTTGAATTGAAGAGCATCCATCCTCCTTATTGAGAATTAAGGTGTCTCAACCTTGGTAATTCCTTGTATTATTTTCATTGTATTTATTCATTTATTGCCTATGTTGTAAATTAAATTATAAATTCATATTGTCATCTTGTGGGATGTGGCACGGTGATGTGTCATCCAACATGGAAGATGACAACTTGTAATTTTGTCCTCACATGAGGAGATAGGCATCCAACTTTGTGGTAGGAATATTTTGCCATGTGTCAGCATCTTGGATGTTGTGTAAGGGAATATTGATCATAACAGTCATTACAGATTCCTATGATGAAGTTATGACATGTAAGAGTTAGAAATAGGAGATTCTATGACAGGTGAAGACATGTGCCGAAGAGCATCTTTGAAAAAGGCATCTTTGGGCACCCCAAGGTGGACTATGACATGTTGTAAGAGAATATTCTATTTATAGCCTATGTATGATAGATTCTCTTACAGATGTAAGTTGTAACTGCTATGACAGATTCTATGATGGTCGTAAGAGTCGTAAGAGCATCTATCATAGACCATTTTGGAAATAGGCGACCTCTTTGGGATGGGGTGTGTGGACAAGTGTCAGAAGCATCTTACAACGTTGACCAAGTGTCCATAGGCATGGGTTTTGGGCCATGAGGCTGGTGCAGGAGCACCTAACACAAGGTGGCCTATGGTGTAGGAGCACCTAACACAAGGTGGCCTCCGTGAGGCATTTAAGTTTATGTTTGTTTAGAAAATCATGTTTGCGTTGTAATAAGGTCTATTTGACCAATGCATTTTCATTTTAGTTTATATCTAGGTTCATTTTATAAGTCCCAAGTGACTTAAGGGACATTTGTCAAATTGTAACTGCATAATGCCAAAAATAGGCAGTAGGGCAGTTGGAGGCTATTTAAAAATGGTTGTCTCCCAACTGCTTGGATTGGTCTCCCAGCCACTTGGAGTTAGTTTGGTACTACTCAGCATGAGATTATAAACCTAGAGGATTGAACCAAATGGATATATCATTTTCATTGTAATTAGATCGAAGAGGAGATTGAATGTAACCGTGCATTGTGTTGAGGAGAAATAAAGACTATTATTGTTACAAGTATGAGGTAAACTAGTGTTGTCATTGATGTCAACATACTCATATTGCTCAATGAGAAGGATTGGATGAGCTGTGTGCTGAGGATATTGAGAAAATTAGTCTCAATCAGGAACAGTGAAGAACAGTGATGAGAAGAAGGCAAAAGTACTCAATAGGTTGAGGATCAGAGGATGTGGATTAAAGGGTTTGTAGATATGAGTCTTGAGATGTTTCAATTAAGATTTTAGAGGTCCGCATGAAGATATGAAGAAATTGTGATCGATCAAGTAGAACCGGTTCCAGGAGATGCTCAGGAGTGACAGAGTGTTACAAAAAGGTCCGATGAGATCCGGAAGTGCATTGTCCTACTCTGCGGATTGGAAGGAGTGTTTGGGATGTCCTTGTGATGTGTCATCTCAACTTGTACACAGTTTGGAGGTCTGAAAGCACCTTTTTCAGCATGACAGTGGCAATAGACTATGTTTTTGAAGTTCCGGATAAAGAAGAGAAGAGATTCTAATAAGTAGAGGAAGTGCGGATGTACCTAGTTATTCAGGGAAGCTTGTGAAGGTTCTTGGATCATGTTGAGATTGTGTTGTTAGTCCGCATTAGTGTTAGAGCCCAGAATTGGAGATATACTTCCGGATGAAGATGTTCTTGTTCAGACTGGCCGACCGGATGAGTTATTCATCTTCCGAATGTTCTTTGCCGACCGAATGAGTTATTCATCTTGTGAATGTTCTTGTGGTTGATTGCTGACTTAGATGATTGTTCCTAAGTTGATGCCTTATATAAATAAAGGTTTGTGAATTCATTTCAAAGTGTGTCGTGGAACGAATGAGTGTGGCATAGCGAAGAGAAGTGTGAAAGGTAGAGCATGAGTTTCTGGGCTTAAATGGAACTGATCCAGACATGGTAAAGATGTCAATCTCTAGTTCAAGTTTGTAATACTTGTTACTTTGTAGACAGTGTGTCTCTTGTAGGTAGGGTGCCTCCTTGTGAGTAGTGTGCTCAGGCAGTGAGCCCTAATTGGCATGTGCCATCCATTTTTCTTATTCTTCTAATAGAGAATAATCCTTGGGTTAATCACCCTGTGGTTTTTCCCTTAACCGGGTTTTCCACGTCAAAATCTTGGTGTCTAATGTGTTGATGTTTATCTGCTCCAGTGTTTATGCTTATGCTTTCATGAATGGTTAATTGACATGTTGTTAACTAACAAAGAAGGATCAAGTGTTTGAAGTAGAAGCAAGTTTTTTTTGTACAACTGATTCACCCCCCCTCTCAATTGTGTGCCCTAGATCTAACAATTGGTATCAGAGCCAAGTTCCTCTAAAAGGAAGCTTAACCGCTTGAGGAGATCCAGGATGTCATCATACAAGAAGGACAATCTCAAGTTTGATGGAACCAACTTCTCTCTCTAGAAAGGTCGCATGAAATGTCACTTGGAGTGTATGGGAAAAGCATACTTGTCCATGGTCACAAAAGCATATGTACCTCCACAGGGTGGTCTGACAACTCTAAACGAAATCATAGATGCTGAAAATAATCTGCGAACAAAAGAAGCTCTTCTAAGCACATTGACTGACTCAGAACTCTCAAATGTTATTAACCCACCAACTACCTATGAGATCTGGGTTAAACTGGAACTTCTGCATGAAGGAGATGAGTTTGTTAAGAGTGCAAGGTTGCAAAGTCTCAAAGGGAAATTTGAAAGATTGAAGATGAGAGATGATGAAAATATCACTACCTTTATGCCAAGAGTAAATGAGCTGGTATGTGGAATCAGGAATGCTGGTGGAGTTCTGGATGAAAATGAGATTATTTGCAAAATTCTTAGATCTCTTCCTGCTACCTACAAAATCAAGGTTGCTGCCATTGATGAATTCAGAGCCCATACAACTATCACAAGAGAGCAATTAGCCGGCAAACTGGCTACATTTGAAATGACCGAGTTTGGAGATGATCCCCCCAAGACTAAATCTACATTCAAAGCCAGTGCCTATGTGAAAGGAAAACAAAGATTTGATCTGGGAGAAAACTCTTCAAGGAAGCTGTCATGGTATGATCAAGCAAGGAAAGACATGGAAGAGGAAGAAGTAGAAACAGTTCAACTTGAAGCCCTCATTGCAAAGAGACTACCAAGAGGATCTGGTAAGTATGAAGGAAAATTACCTTTTAAATGTTTCAACTGCAATAAGATTGGTCACTTTGCCTCAAGATGTCTGGAAAGATCTGCAAGGTCAAACTCTAACAGACAAAGGTTCCAAAAGAATTGGTATTATGTTCATGAAGAAGCTGATTATGAAGGAGTAATAGATGATGAATCAGAGATAGGAGACAAATCCGGAAATGAATGGGTGTTTATTTCCATCAAGGAAGAAGATCCAATATCTGTCAATCATAAGGTTGTAGAAAGAGCTTTGGCTGCCCAAGTTGAAGAAAAAGGATGATTGGGTTATTGACAGTGGATGCTCTCATCATATGACAGGTGACAAAGACAAGTTCCTAGACTTGGAAAGGTATGAAGGAGGAATGGTAAAGGTTGGTGATAATTCTGCTGGTAGAATCAGAGGTAGGGGAACTATTTCTTTTGATGGAAAGAGCAAAATTGGTAATGTACTATATGTTGAAGGATTGAAGCACAATCTTCTCAGTGTTGGTCAGTTGGTGGACAAAGGCTATGATCTTAGGTTCAAGAATGCAAGATGCAGGATCTTTGAAAGCTTCAGAACTGAGATTGCAGCTGGTACTCAAACAAAAGGTAATATCTTCCATCTAGTTGGTTCTAATAAAAGTTGTTTGTTTGTTGTTGATCAGAGTTGGTTATGGCATAGAAGGATGTGTCATGTGAATTTTGATAACATCATCAAGATAAGTAATACTAAGGCTGTAAGAGATCTTCCAAAATTGGTGAAACCTACAAATAGTTTGTGCAAAGAATGTTAGCTAGGTAAACAAAGCAGAGTCTCTTTCAAAAGCAAGGATTAGTCCTCTACCAGATTATTGGAATTAGTTCATACTGATCTATGTGGTCTGACAAGAATCCAGAGTATGCAAGGTGATAGATATTTCATGTTACTGATTGATGACCATTCTCGGATGATGTGGGTTACCCTTCTAAAAGAAAAATTAGAAGCCTCTGAGAAGTTCAAAATCTTCAAAGCTATGGTAGAGAATCAAACCAGATTGAAACTGAAATGTCTGAGGTCTGATAGAGGTGGTGAATTCACATCCGATGAATTCATAGACTTTTGTGAGAAGCATGGTATAAAGAGACAGTTGTCTACTCCTAGGACTCCATAGTAGAATGGTGTAGTTGAGAGAAAGAACCGAACCATCCAGGAAGCATCCAGGACAATGATGATGGAAGCAAATGTTCCCCAGATGTTTTGGAGAGAAGCTGCCAGCACTGCAGTCTATACTCTTAATCGAGTTCAAATCAGAAGCAATACCGGTAAGACTCCTTATGAACTTTGCTTTGGTATAACTCCTACTATGAGATATTTTAGAGTATTTGGTAGCAAATGTTACATCAAAAGAGATGAAGATCTAGGAAAGTTTGATGCTAGAAGTGATGAAGGAATTTTCTTGGGTTACTCCACTCAAAGCAAAGCATACCAGTGTTACAATAAGAGACTGAGAAAGATGATAGAAAGTACAAATGTGAAGGTTGATGAAGGAGTTGAGAAGCCCTCAAAGTTTTATGAATATGATGAAGATGATCAGGATGGTATTCTAGTTCAAGGAACTCAATCCTCTCTTGAAAGTTAGATTTAGACTGATCCGGTAAATCAGGAAGAAGAGGTTTGTCTGAATGAGCCTGATCAAGAAACAGTAGTGCAAGAAACTCCCAAAGTTCGAAGGTATGTAACTCTAAATCACTTTGAAGATTAGATCATAGGTGACAAAAGCAAAGGGGTATAAACAAGGAGGAGAATTGCTCAAAATTCAAATGAATACTATTTGATTTCAAAGATTGAACCTAAGACAATAAATGAAGCTTGCAATGATGAAAACTGGACTAAAGCAATGGAGGAAGAGTTGATGCAAATTGAGAAAAATCACACTTGGGATCTTGTTCCCAAACCTAGAAACAAGAATATGATTGGAACCAAATGGATCTTCTGGAACAAACTAAATGAAGTTGGTGAAGTAATCAGAAACAAAGCCAAATTAGTTTGCAAAGGCTACTCTCAAATAGAAGAAATTGATTTTGAAGAAACCTTTTCTCTGATGGCAAGAATTGAAGTAGTCAGATTATTTCTTGCATTTGTTGCCTTCAAAGATTTCAAGGTATATCAGATGGATGTCAAGTCTGCCTTCCTAAATGGTGATTTTGAAGAAGAGGTATACATTGAACAACTGGATGGATTTCAATTGTTTGATCATGATGATATGGTCTGCAAGTTGAAGAAAGCACTTTATGGATTGAAGCAAGCCCTAAGAGCATGGTATGAAAGGTTGGATAAGCATCTTGTGCAGATTGGTTTCAACAAAGGTACTGCTGATAGTAATCTATATTTCCAAATAGATAATGAAAACATCTTGATTGTTGAAGTATTTGTTGATGATATCATCTTTGGAGGAAGAGACAGTTTGTGTAAAACCTTTGCAAATCAAATGAAAAGTGAGTTTAAAATGTCAATGCTTGGGGAAATAAATTTCTTCTTGGGTCTGCAAATTACTCAGACAGAGAAAGGAATCTTTATCTCTCAGACTAAATATGTGAAAGAACTTTTGAAAAAAATTTGGAATGGAAGATTTAAAGGCTATGAACACTCCCATGGCTACCGGATGTAAGTTGGGCAAAGATGATGACTCTCCTAAGACATATTAGACCAAGTACAGATCAATGATTGCAAGATTATTGTATCTCACTCATACTAGACTAGATATAATGTAGGTTGTTGGCCTTGTGGCAAGATTCCAGGCTTATCCTAGAGAATCTCATGTCATGGCAATCAAGAGGATTTTTAGATATCTAAAGGGGACAGTTGAGTATGGTCTATGGTACCCTAGAGATCATGATTTCTCTCTTCATGCATATACAGATGTAGATTGGGCAAGAGATGTGGATGACTAGAAGAGCACCAGTGGTGGAGCTTTCTTTTTGGGAATAAGATTAGTTTCTTAGCTAAGCAAGAAACAAGAGGCAATATCTCTGTCTACAACTACAGTAGAATACATTGTAGCAGCAGGTAGTTGCACTCAAATCTTATGGATGAAACAGATGTTAAGGGACATTAAAGTAGAATATGAGGAGCCTATCACAATTTTCTGTGATAATTCAAGTGCAATAAATATTTATAAGAATCCGGTATTGCATTCTAAGACCAAGCACATATCTATCAAGTTTCACTTTCTAAGAGAACAAGTGAACAAGGATGAAGTCAGATTGGAGTATGTACCCACCAAGGATCAGATTGCAGATATTTTTACTAAACCTCTTCCCAAGGACTCTTTTGAGTATCTCAAGAAGAAGTTAGGGGTCATGGCCCCTCCGGTGATGAACTAGGATGCACTGATGTGCATCAGTCTAGTGGATATCACAGTTATATCTTGTGATCTAGATTGATGATGGGGAGCTACTACTAAGGGGGAGCAGCTGGTATGATTCTGATGTGTTAGGATTGCAAGTATGAGCCCTTTGTCATTGATGTCAAAGGGGGAGAGAAGACATGTGAAAAACAAGTTGTTGATCAAAGGGGGAGCAGTAAAAGAAAGAGAAGACATGTCAAGAGTTGTTGCTGATAGGGGGAGCTGTGACAGAAAGGAGAAGTTATTTTCTTGATGGTTTTTCACATCATATGTTGCCATCAATGACAAAGGGGGAGATTGTTGCAAGTATGAGGTTAACCAATGTTTTCATTGATGTCAACATACTCATATTGCTCAATGAGAAGGATTGGATGAGCTGTGTGCTGAGGATATTAAGAAAATTAGTCTCAATCAGGAACAGTGAAGAATAGTGATGAGAAGAAGGCAAAAGTACTCAATAGGTTGAGGATCAGAGGATACAGATTAAAGGGTTTGTAGATATGAGTCTTGAGATGTTCCAGTTAAGATTTCAGAGGTCCGCATGAAGATATGAAGAAGTTGTGGTGATCAAGTAGAACCAGTTCCAGGAGATGCTCCCGAGTGACAGAGTGTTACAAAAAGGTCCGGTGAGATCTGGAAGTGCATTGTCCTACTCTGTGGATTGGAAGGAGTGTTTGGGATGTCCTTTTGATGTGTCATCTTGATTTGTACATAGTTTGGAGGTCTGGAAGCACCTTTTTCAGTATGACAGTGGTGATAGACTGTGTTGCTGAAGTTCTAGATGAAGAAGAGAAGAGATTCTATAAAGTAGAGGAAGTGCAGATGTATCTGGTCATTCAGGCAAGCCTGTGAAGGTTCTTGGATCATGTTGAGTTTGTGTTGTTGATCTGCATTAGTGTTAGAGCCCAGAATTGGAGATATACTTCTAGATGAAGATGTTCTTGTTTAGACTAGCCGATCGGATGAGTTATTCATCTTGCGAATGTTTTTTGCCAACCGGATGAGTTATTCATCTTGCAAATGTTCTTATGGTTGATTGCTGACTTAGATGATTGTTCCTAAGTTGATGCCTTGTATAAATAAAGGTTTGTGAATTTATTTCAAAGTGTGTCGTGGAGTGGATGAGTGTGGCATAGCGAAGAGAAGTGTGAAAGGTAGAGCATGAGTTTCTGGGCTTAAATGGAACTGATCCAGACATGGTAAAGATGTCAATCTCTAGTTCAAGTTTGTAATACTTGTTACTTTGTAGACAGTGTGTCTCTTGTAGGCAGTGTGCCTCCTTGTGAGCAGTGTGCTCAGGCAATGAGGCCTAATTGGTATGTGCCATCCATTTTTCTTATTCTTCTAACAGAGAATAATCCTTGGGTTAATCACCCCATGGTTTTTCCCTTAACTAGGTTTTTCACGTATAAAATCTTGGTGTCTAATGTGTTGATGTTTATCTACTCTGGTGTTTAAGCTTATGCTTTCATGAATGGTTAATTGACATGTTGTTAACTAACAAAGAAGAATAAAGTGTTTGAAGTAGAAGCAAGTTTTTTTTGTATAACTGATTCACCCCCCCTCTCAGTTTTTTGCCCTAGATCTAACAATTATGTGTCGTGAATTTGTTTTTTGTTCTCTATAATTACAAACTACAAATTGTTTAGCTATAGATTTCTATTCTTCTATGTTTTCCTGTTGTTGCAATATGTCGATATGAAGCATTCCACTGATAAGATTTCTGTTGAAATCAGTGGAATGGCTGCATTGTACAGTTATCTGCTTTCATTTTCTATTTTGTTTTCCTGTTCGGCAACGCAGAGGACCAAATTTGGTTGTGCACAGTAGGTCACCTAGCATCTCCATGTGCTAGGGTTTGGATTTGAGGATTTGGAGTTATTTCAGTGAGACAGAGGCCATTGACGAAGTATTTCTCACTCAGACTGATGAGGATAGTCTGGCCGAAGGGAGGATCGAGCTGCTGAACGGAAGTCGCAGCTTGAGGTTCAGATCTGAGTGATTAGATTATCAGCGGTTCTAGAGAAAGTCCAACCAACAGGGAAGGATACACTGAAGGTAGATGCCATCGGGTAGAGGAGCGACATCAGTAGAAGAATTGGAAGCATACAACGAAGAAAAGAGTCTCACCAAATGTAGATTGTGAATGCATATCACAAAAAGCATGTTGGGAATGTATGTGGAGAATGTATCTTTTGTCAAATACAAATGGTGACCAGTTGTGACAGTGAATCAAGGTATAGGAACTAGTAATAGCAAGTCATGCCAAGCATATACTAAGTTAGTGTATGAGTCTCCCCATCAAAGGCCAAGTTGGACGCCCATTCCAAGATAGAAGCAATTTTGCCTTGTATTTTCTATATAAACAGGTGCTTGGAGGAGATGTATTACAGGTTTGATAGGTACTGTTATGCTACCAGTTTGTCTCCAAATATGAGTGTCAAAGACTCTTGAGAGCTTGCATTGCAAGTGTATTGTAAACCATTTTAGTTTTGTCAATACATTGTGCAGGTTTTGGAGTGTGGGGTTTTCACTTGATAAGGGTTTTCCCCACGTATATCTTGTGTCTCTCTTCTTCTATCTCACTTTATTGTTTATGTGTTTTCTATAGTATCTTTGTTATCTCTATTAGTGGGTTTAACATTGTTGTAATAGTAAGGATAAAATTGAATTTACACTCTTCTCCCCTCATTAGATTAGTGTAGGAAGTGATTTCCACACACCTAGCTTCCTTTCAGCTGGTATCAGAGCCTAGCCAGTTTTGGTCCTAGCTACTGTGTAGAGGTTTTTTGAGTTGATCTTAGGTTGAGTGGGAGTGTTGTGTAGAGTATTATGTATCTTGTTGTAGCAAGGATATGGCAACCACATCTAGAAGGTTAGAAGTTAAGAAATTCGATGGCACTAATTTTAAGTTGTGGAAATTGAAGATGGAGGACCTACTTGTTGATCATGACCTATGGGAAATGGTATCTAGTGTAAAACTCATAGCAATGCAACAAGCTAATTGGGACCTCAAAGATCGGAAGGCTAAGGGTCTCATAAGACTCTATTTAGCTGACTCTGTCCTAATGAATGTCCATGAGGAGAAGACAATGAAAGATCTTTGAAAGAAGTTGGGTGATGTTTATCAGGCCAAGTCCTTGGTAAACAAACTTTTTCTAAAAAAGTTGTTTGCTCTAAAGATGGAAGATGGAGGATCTATTGTGGATCACATGAATGCTTTCAGCATGATCATTGCACAATTGACATCTATGGGTGTGAAAATGGAGGAGGATCGATGCATGACCCTACTTTATTCTTTACCAGATTCATGGGATCATCTTGTCATGGCTATCGGAAGCACCACTACCACCTTCAAGATGGAAGATGTGGTATCTTCACTGTTATCTGAAGAGATGTGGATAAAGTCTTTTGAGGCAGCCGAAGAGGCTCTTGCAGTTCATGGAAGACCCAAAGACAAAGGGAAGAAGAAGGACAAGAAAGGTGAAAAGGGTAGATCCAAATCCCATGGGAGATCCAAATCTCCTGGAAAAGTCCAAGGCTCTTTGTTGGAACTATGGTAAAATCGGGCATTTCTGAAAGGAATGCAAAGAGGAGAAGAAGAAGAAGAAGAAAGCTCCTTATTTAGATTCTGACAAGTCACAAGATGATGGTGATGCCTTCATCGCAGCCTTGGCCACCCATGCATCTAATGATGTGTGGTTGATTGATTCTAGTGCATCATTCCACATGACCTAACATCGAGACTGGTTCACAAAGTATGAAGAGTTTGATGGTGGAAGAGTGTACCTGGTGCAGGAGCACCCCTTCAATAGGATAAAGATACACAAGGGAGAAGAATAAGGTTTTAACATATATTTTGACATTTCATGTTACCTAGTAGCATTTGTATGTCACTAACTAACGGGACATTCTATGTTGGCATTTCCTGTATGTAAACATAAAATTTTACATTTCAGACATCTTGGGTGTTGTGAAGGGTTAAACAAGGTGTCTTTTCGTTAGGAGTTTGTTATCTTCTACAAAGCAGATGTCATGGGATTAATTAGGGTTTCTGCTAATAATCTTGGTAAATTCAAAATCCCGTAGATCAAAATCCCAAAAACAGAGGTGACGGGGTGAACAAAAATAGGGAGAGATGGTCAAGAAAGGGGGTCTTTTTTCATTCTTCATTCTGGAACTGATAAAAATGTAAGGAACTGGAAAGAGGGAATAGAAATTCTGCAAATTATGTTTTGAAAGGTCTAAATTTTGTGTAAATTCCCTGTACATTAAATTACTCTGTGTATTATCTGTATAGGATTGTTGTTATATTAGATTTAATTCTTCTGCAATCAAGATGCTCAATTAAATCCATTTCACAGGTGGACTTCAGTGAAATCTGTGGAATGAAGTATGTATATTAGTTTCTATTTGTTTTCTCTTGTCCAATAAGTATGGCAGAATAGGAATTATGAAATCTATGTCTAACTATGCATTTGATGTATATACACCTATTACATGTGGAGGTCCACCGCCTGTGTATATTGTTTGAGGAAATATATTTCCTGTACATAGGTCAATGGTATGTCACAGACAGTATCTATATATATATCGCAACTATATGAAGGTATTTCCTTTGTGTATATTGTTGTTGTATCTTAGTATCACCTTGTGTGTTTATGCCCAATGTATGTCCTAGATAGTTGTGAATATACTGCATTGGTCAATGGAAGAGGCATTGGCGTGAGAAGAGTCATCGGGTGGACGAAATTGTGTTGAGCTGATAGCATATAGTCTCACCAATGGAGGAAGTCTGAAGATTGAGTGGTCGGCAAGAGTATCATCATCGGAGAATAAGATTAAGGTCTGGCTGAAGAAGTGAATCTGGTCGATGAGGGAGTTGGCATAAAGGATTTCGGGGTGACAAGTGATATCGGTAGAGGGAATGAAGTCTTCGCTGATAGTTAAATGTCTTGGCGATGAGTCATCGGCATGAGGTAATGCATTAGAATGACACGAAGCACGATGGCCGATAGCGGAGGTCATACCGATGGTCAACAGATCAAGGGTATGTATCGGCGTGAGTTAGGCGATCAAGTGGACAAATTTGTGTTAGGCCGACAATAGAGCTCTCACCGATCGGTGTGACAACTGTAAGTGTCACTGATGAAGAGTACATCAGCATGAGATGGGGCAATGGTTGGAGATTGTAAGCAGCTACCGATAGTGTAAAGTGTTGCTGATGATGGAGTTTGGGGTTTAACATATCAGTGTAAGAAGTTAGGAGTCTTGCCGATAATGAGAGAAGGGTTTATTTTGTGACTATTTCCGTTCTAAGTAATCGCTCTGCATCAAATTGGTATTAGAGCAAGGAGTATCTCTTGGGTAGAAGGAGAGTACAAGATGTCAGAAGGAGAAACATCTAAAACATATCCAGCAAAGATGACTAATGCTGAATTGACGGCCTTGGTAAGAAAGCAAATAGCAGAGAGCAGCGTTGATAGAGCTCAGAATCAAGCATTGAAAGAAGAACTAGAGAAGTTAAGGGACAGAGTAGAGAAAGGGGAAGAAAACTCTGGTGAATGAGAAGATGGGGATGAAGAGGAGACCCCAAAGTTGGAAGAGATAGTGGTTCCTACAAACCAGAGACCCTTACTCAATGCCCTCAAGTCCATGGAAAGAAGGACCATGGATGTGAAAATAGATCTACCAGTGTTTGCAGGAAAAATGGAACCTGATTTGGTGATGGAGTGGATAGACTCCTTGAATAATTTCTTTGAGACCAAGGAAATACCAAACCACCAAAGAGTGAAGATGGCTCAGTCCAAAATGAAAGGACCTACACTAACTTGGTGGAATTTCATCCAAGATGACAGGGTGAAAGAGGGAAAGAACAAAGTTGCAACATGGAAGAGAATGATGGCTTTAGTGAAGGAAGCCTATGTTCCATTGGATTATAATATCCAATTACATAGGAGGAAACAAAATTTGAAATAGAAGGAGCTAGATGTCAGCTCATACACAGAAGAGTTCATGAAACTGTGTGTAAAAACAAAGGTAAAGGAAGGTGAGGAAGAAAAGGTAGCAAGATACCTCAATGGATTGAGGTTTAATATCCAAGAAGACATAAGTATGCATAACCCAAAGACAATTCAAAAGTGCTATCAGTTAGCACTCAAAGTGGAAGAAAAATTAAAGAGAAGGCATGAGCAGAACAATAGAAGTAGAGGGAGACAGCAGAGAGGAGGAAGAAGTCCTTTTAGAGGTAGAGGATTTGGATACCAAAGTGAATCCAACCAAGAGAACAGTCGAGGAGATAGCAATCAAAATCAAGGGGGAGCTACAATCAAAGAGGAAACTTTAGAGGTAGAAGACCACCATTCAGGGGAAGATCTCAGGGTAGAGGACCGATCAGATGCTATAATTGCAACCAAGAAGGCCATATAGCCAGCAGATGTCCAGCAAAGACAACAAGTTCAATAGGAGAAAAGAGGATCAATCTGATCCAAGAATCTGATTGTCAAAGTGTAGCAAGCTCAAGCACTAACCAAAGTGTGAATGCTCCTGACAGTTATGGATATCCTAAGAATGGTGAATCTTTGATGATTAGGAGAGCAATGACCACCATGAAGGTGCCTGGAAAAGAACCTCCACAAAGGAAGTCTATCTTCAGAACTACTTGCAAGGTAGGAGGAAAGGTATATAAAGTTCTGATTGACTCTAGATCTACTGAGAATTTTGTGTCCATTGAGATGGTAGAAAATCTTAAGCTTAGAAGACTACCACACCCTTGCCCATACAAGGTCTCATGGCTCCACCAAGGTCAGCAAATAGTTATAGAAGAATAGGCTTGGGTAGAACTTCAAATTGGACCATACAAGGATAGGTTATTGTTTGACATTACCAAGATGGATGGTTGCCATCTCCTATTTGGAAGACCATGGCAGTATGACTTGAAAGCATACCATGATGGAGTTAGAAACACCTATTCAATCACCAAGAATGGTAAGGTGATAGAATTACTACCATTAATGGAGAATGAGGTGGAATCACAAGGAAAAGAAGTTAAGGTGATGATGGTAGAAGGTAAACAATTCATGAAGGGGATAGGAGAAGAAGGAGTAGTTACATATGCTCTAATCCCTTGTCTAAAGGTAAACAAAGAATAGTAGCAACAAGTCAAGGGAGAGAAGAGACAAAAATTCATAGACCCAGTTGTCCAAGAGCTATTGGACAAGTACAAGGGCATTATCTCTGATGGAATGCCAAGTTCCCTACCACCTATTAGGGACATTAGCCATTGTATAGATCTGATCCCAGGATCTACACTTCCAAACAAAGGTGCATATAAGCTCACTCTAGATGAGAATACAGAGGTAGCAAGGCAAATTCAAGAGTTGTTGGAGATAGGCCTAATTGACAAAAGTCTAAGTCCATGTGTAGTACTGGCTGTACTAGCACCAAAGAAGGAAGGCACTTGGAGACTTTGCACTGATTCAAGGGCGATCAACAAGATAACCATCAGGTATAGGTTTCCAATCCCTAGGATAGAATATTTACTTGATCGTTTAGGAGGTACTAAATATTTTTCAAAAATAGATTTAAAGAGCAGCTATCATCAGATTAGGATTAGACCTAGTGATGAGTGGAAAACTGCATTTAAGACTAATGAGGGGTTATATGACTAGAAGGTCATGCCTTTTGGTTTGTCCAATGCCCCTAGTACCTTTATGAGGCTAATGAATGAGGTCTTGAGGGAATTCATGGGAAAATTTGTCATAGTATATCTAGATGACATCCTGATTTTCAGTAATATGAGGGAAGAGCACCTCATCCATATAGACTTGGTTCCCAAAAGGTTATATGAAGAGCAGCTAATGATCAATTTAGAAAAGTGTCTGTTTATGCAGGAAGAGATCATCTACCTGGGATTTGTTATCTCACATAACAAACTGAAAATGGATCAAGAGAAGGTAAGTGCCATATTGTGTTGGCCAACACCCAAAACCTTGAATGATGTTAGAAGTTTCCATGGGTTAGCAACCTTTTATAGGAAGTTTATAAAGGGATTTAGTCATATTTGTGCACCCATGCTTAACACTATAAAGGGAGGACAGAAGTGCAAGTTTACATGGACAAAGGAGGCAGATACTTCCTTTAAAACATTGAAGAAGAAGGTGGCAGAGTAGCCAGTTCTTGCATTTCTTGACTTCAGCAAGATTTTTCAAGTAGAATGTGATGCAAGTCATATTGCAATTGGAGCAGTACTTAGCCAAGAAGGTAGACCTATTGCATTCTTTAGTGAGAAATTAAATGATGCCAAGAAGAGATACTCATCCTACGATTTGGAGATGTATGCTCTAGTCCAGTCACTTAAGAAATGGAAGCATTACTTAATGCCAAAAGAATTCATAGTGTTCATAGACAATCAGGCTCTCAATTTTATAAACAGTCAAGAAAAGCTGAACCATAGGCATATGAAGTGGGTGGAAACTTTGCAAGCTTTCACTTTCACACTCAAGCACAAGAAAGGGGTTAAGAACAAAGTGGCAGATGCTTTGAGCAGGAGAGTTCTGACCATCAATCAAATCCAATTGGAGATTGTTGGGATTGATTCTTTGAAGACACTGTATGATGATGATGAAGACTTTGGTGAGATCTACAAGGTATGTACTTCTTTTGGAGACAAATATCATGTTGAGTTTTCTAAATTTCTGATTCAAGATGGATTACTTTTCAAAGGTGGACAACTATGTATTCCAAGATGTTTTATGAGAATGAATATTATTCAGGAGAAACATTGTGGGGCCATGGCAGGACATTTTGGTCTTGATAAAACTCTTGATCTTGTGAAGAGGCATTACTATTGGCCTAAGCTGTAGTCAGATGTGAGAAGATTTGTGGAAGCATGTGTAATATGTCAGAAAGCCAAGGGAAGGTCCACAAATGCAGGTTTGTATCAGCCATTACCCATTCCTTCTAGGCCATGGGAGAGCATAAGCATGGATTTTGTACTAGGTTTACCTAGGACAAGGAAAGGATATGATAGTGTTTTTGTGGTAGTAGACAGATTTAGTAAAATGGCACATTTCTTGCCATACAAAACCATTTGTGATGCTTCGTATGTTGCAGACCTATTTTTCAAGGAAATAGTGAGGATCCATGGATTGTCATTGAGCATAGTCTTAGACAAAGATGTAAAATTTATTGGCCATTTTTGGAGGACTCTTTGGAAGAAGCTTGGAACCAATTTGTCCTTCTCATCAACCTACCATCCTCAAACAGATGGGCAGATTAAAGTAGTTAATCCTTCATTGGGTAATCTACTCAGGTGTTTAACCAGACAACATGGAGAGAAGTGGGATAATATCCTACCCCAGGCAGAATTTTCTTATAATGACACCATCAACAGGAGTACAGGAAAGTCACCTTTTCAGATAGTGTATGGAATTCATCCAAGGGGTATCCTAGAACTTAGAGATCTACCTACAAGAGAGCCTATTAGTGGAAATGGAGAAGCTTTTGCTTCAGCCATCAAAGAAGTACATGATCAAGTGAAGAACCAGCTCCAACAAACTACATTGCAGTACAAAACCTATGCTGACAAAAAGAAAAGAGATTTACAGTTTGCGGTTGGAGATTTGGTGTGGGTAAATCTGAAGGAGGAGAGGCTTCCCAAAGGTAAGTATACCAAGCTAATGCAGAGGAAGATTGGACCATGTTAGATTTTAAAGAAGTGTGGGTAGAATGCTTATGAGATCCAACTTCCTCCTGATCTTGGATTATCACCCATTTTCAATGTATGTGATTTGACTCCATACAAGCCAAATGTAGACATAGAATAGGAACCATTGCAGGATGCAGCAAATGATGATATTCCTAAGCATGATCCACCAAAGTTGAAGCATATCTTAGACTCAAGAGTGATAAAGAAGACAAGAAATAGAGAATACCTGGAGTATTTGGTGACTTGGCATGGGCAACCTGACTCAAAGGTCATTTGGATGTCTGTAGATCAGATTACAAACCATGGTGCAAACCTCCCAACTCTGATCTCAAAGGGGCTTGAGATCTCTTCTCCCGGGGAGTATGGTGCAGGAGCACCCCTTCAATAGGATAAAGATACACAAGGGAGAAGATTAAGGTTTTAACATATATTTTGACATTTCATGTTACCTGGTAGCATTTGTATGTCACTAACTAACAGGACATTCTATGTTGGCATTTCCTGTCTGTAAACATAAAATTTTACATTTCAAACATCTTAGGTGTTGTGAAGGGTTAAACAAGGTGTCTTGTCATTAGGAGTTTTGTTGTCTTCTACAAAGCAGATGTCATTGGATTAATTAGGGTTTCTGCTAATAATCTTGGTAAATTTAAAATCCCGCAGATCAAAATCCCAAAAATAAAGGTGACGGGGTGAACAAAAATAGGGAGAGATGGTCGAGAAAGGGGGTTTTTTTCATTCTTCATTCTAGAACTGATAAAAAAGTAAGGAACTGGAAAGAGGGAATAGAAATTCTACAAATTGTGTTTTGAAAGGTCTAAATTCTATGTAAATTCCCTATACATTAAATTACTCTATGTATTATCTATATAGGATTGTTGTTATATTAGATTTAATTCTTCTGCAGTTGAGATGCTTAATTAAATCCATTTCACAGGTGGACTTTAGTGAAATCTGTGGAATGAAGTATGTATATTAGTTTCTGTTTGTTTTCTCTTGTCCAATAAGTATGGTAGAATAGGAATTATGAAATCTATGTCTAACTATGCATTTGATGTATATACACCTATTACATGTGGAGGTCCACTGCCTGTGTATATTGTTTGAGGAAATATATTTCCTGTACATAGGTCAATGGTATGTCACAGACAGTATCTATATATATCACAACTGTATCTATATTTCCTTTGTGTATATTGTTGTTGTATCTTGGTATCACCTTGTGTGTATATGCCCAATGTATGTCCTAGACAGTTGTGAATATACTGCATTGGTCAATGGAAGAGGCATCTGCATGAGAAGAGTCATCGGGTGGATGAAATTGTGTTGAGTCGATAGCATATAGTCTCACCAATGGAGGAAATCTAAAGATTGAGTGGTCGGCAAGAGTATCACCATTAGAGAATAAGATTAAGGTCTGGCTGAAGAAGTGAGTCTGGCCGATGAGGGAGTTGGCATAAAGGGTTTCAGGGTGACAAGTGATATCGACAGAGGGAATGAAGTCTTCGCCGATAGTTAAATGTCTTGGCGATGAGTCATTGGCATGAGGTAACGCATCAGAATGACATGAGGCATGGTGGCCGATAGCGGAGGTCATACCAATGGTCAACAGGTCAAGGGTATGTATCGGCGTGAGTTAGGCAATCGGGTGGACAAATTTGTGTTAGGCTGATAGTAGAGCTCTCACCGATCGATGTGACAATTGTAAGTGTCACTGATGAAGAGTACATCGGCATGAGACAGGGCATTGGTTGGAAATTGTAAGCGACTACCGATAGTGTAAAGTGTTGTCGACAATGGAGTTTGGGGTTTAACATATCGGTGTAAGAAGTTAGGAGTCTTGCCGATAATGAGAGAAGGGATTATTTTGTGACTGTTTCTGTTGTGAGTAATCACTCTGCATTAGTACCTAAGTGACAACTCTCTTCTAAAGATTGTTGGTCATGGAAGAGTCTCAATCTAATTCCCTGATGGACGAGTGAAGGGGATCACTAGATTTATGCACATTCCAGGCCTTGCATGGAACCTGCTTTCTATAAGTATGTTGAATGATGTAGGTGTGCAAGTTGTCTTTTCGAAGGATGGATGCAAGATGACTAGAGGATCTATGGTGCTTGCGAAGGGTACTCGGAGAGGTACTCTATTTTAATTGGAGGCATGCACTTCACAGTGCAATAGTTCTTCTAACTCAAATAAATGACCTACAGTCACTTCATCCCCACCATATGAACGAGCAGTGAAGAAATCTGTTGTAACTAGTTCTAATGGTAGTGCACATGCTATAGAAGCTAAGCTTCCTACTGAAAAGACTATGTTAGGGCATTTGAGATATGGCCACATTGGTGAGAAGGGTCTGCGTACCCTAAAAAATAAAAACCTCATTGATGGGTTAAATGATTGTAATCTTGAGTTTGACTTTTGCGAATATTGCATTTATGGAAAGCAAAACCGTGTTCAGTTTTACTCTAGTTCTCACAAGTCTTCTGGTGTATTGGATCTTATTCATTCTGATGTGTTTGGTCCTGTTAATGTTCCTTCAATTTCAATATATATATATTGTATCTTTCATAGATCATTACAATAGAAGGACATGGGTTTATTTTATCATAAGCAAGACTAAAGTCTTTAGTTGGATTAAGGAGTTTAAAGCCTTTGCTAAAAATCAGACTAGTAAAAAGATTAAGTGTTTGAGAACTGACAACGGTGGTGAGTTTTGTTCAGCAAAGTTTGATAAGTTCTACAAAGAGCAAGGGATTAAAAGGCATAAGACAACTCGATATACCCCGCAGTAAAATAGAGTTGCAAAGAGGATGAACAGGACACTGATGGAGAAGGCTAGGAGTATGCTTAGTGGAGCAAGCCTTGAACAAAAATTTTGGGCTAAAGCTATTGCCACTACTTTCTATCTGGTAAACAGATCTCCTACATTAGCTCTTGTTGGTAAGACACCTATGGAGGTATGGTCTAGTAAGAAGCCTTCAATTAGACATCTTCATGTTTTTGGTTGTTAGGCATATGCACATGTGTCTAGGGAGAAACAGTCTAAACTAGAGAACAAGGTTGTTAAATGTATTTTCATTGGCTATGGTGTCAGTGTGAAAGAATACAATCTTTGGGATCTGGTGGCTAAAAATGTGTTGTATAGTAGAAGTGTTATCTTCAAAGAGCTAACACCTTCTTCCATTGTTCTATAGCCAGAACAAACATAAAAGAAAGAGGATGCGGTTTAGTTTCCTTCTACCCCTGAAAAGACTAAACAGACAGACCCTGTGAGACCTGATGATGAGGAGAGCTCTAGCAGCTCTAAAAGCTTAGAAGAAGAAGCAGAACCTCAACCTCAGCCATTGAGGAAGTCTACACGAACAAGAAAGCAACCTGATAGGTTTGGTTATTCATTACTTGATTCTAGTTGTGCTTTTGCTTTACTTGCTAACACTGATGAACCTAGAACTGTGTCAGGGGCTATGGGTATGAAAGATGTAGGTTCTTGGAAGGAGGCCATGGAAGATGAGATGACTTCTTTGGAAAAGAATAAATCATGGGACTTGGTGCCTTTTCCTGATGGACGGAAACCCATTGGATGCAAATGGGTGTTCAAGAAGAAATTTGGTGCAAATGGTAGTGTTGAAAAGTACAAGGCCAGATTGGTTGTGAAGGGGTATTCACAAATGGAGGGAATTGATTATGAAGAAATTTTTTCTCCTGTTGCAAAGTTGGCGTCCATTAGATTTCTGTTATCTCTTGTAGCTACTTATGACTTAGAGGTAGAACAAATGGATGTGAAGACAGCTTTCCTTCATGGTGATTTGGAGGAAGAAATCTACATGTCACAACCATAGCATTACATAATGAAAGGTAAAGAAAATTTGGTTTGCAAATTGAAAAAGTCTTTGTATGGTTTGAAGTAGTTTTTTAGGATGTGGTACTTGAAGTTTGATGCCTTTATGTTAAGGGAAAATTGGATTCAAATAAATAATCAATAATATCAAATATCAAGATACCCAAAACTCAATGAAATGGTGAACAAAAGAGATTCAAATAAACAATGAACAAACAAAAAAGAAAACCTCCTTAATTTGAAGCTTCCATTGATCGCCTATCACAATCAATCTTGTATGTATGAAATAGGGCCCTCAGAGAGTGCACTTCTTTGCTTTCTTTCAAGAATGTCAATCGAGAATTGCTATGATAATATTTCCATGAAGATGAGCTTCACAATGATGGTAGTAGTGCATAGTAATGAATGTGATCACAAGAAATGAAGGAATTGGTGCCAAAGGTGTGCTGTAATTCCTGTAGAGTAACAATACTTAAAGCTTGGATGAATGAAAAGGAAGAACAAGGTTCAATTTATAGACTTGGGAGAATGCAGATCAACGGTATAGAATGGTTGAGGAACATGTGTGAATAAGAAGAAGACATGTGTCACCCAAAAGTTGTTTTGTTTGAGTTAACTACTTTCTTTTCTAAAGATAAGACATGCTTTTCATAAATTAGAAATCATTTTTTTTAATTTAAGAGATATTGATAAAAACAAGGTTGATTGAGTCACTTAACTCAACTTGAGATTTGCTTTTGCATGATTGGAGAGGAATTAAATGATAAATTATTTAATTTTGTGTGCATGGAGAAGAAGACATATTTTTAGAAGATTTGGAAGATATTTTGAGGAATTAAAAGATAAGAAAGTAAATTAAATAAATAAATTTATTTAATTGTTGTGCATGATTTGGAAGAATAAATAAAACATTTGATTATATTTTATTTTTAGAGATTGAGAGAATTTAAATAAATTTGATTTGATTTATTCAAATTTGGCAGAATGATTTTGACTTTAATCAAATAATTAAGAATTATTTAATTGTTTGGAAAAATTTAATTAAACAGAGGATTTTATTTAATTTTGACTTTAGAAGAAGTAATTAAATATGTTGATATTTAATTAACTTAGAGGAATATGAATCAAATAAATAAATTTGTTTATTTATTTATTGATAGAAGAATTAGAATGAAATAAATATTAAGAATATTTATTTAGACTAAGTCGTGTCATTTTTAGGCGTATACATTTTGCCCCTCTTTGATGTGATGTTTGAGATGATGAGATTTGTGTCGAGTAACATCATTTCAAAGAAGATAAGGTATATATAGAAGAAAAAGATGGCAATGGAAATATAGGATGAGGATGCCCCCTTGGGAAATTGGACGAGGAGAGAGTTAAGAGGGCATGAGACGTACAATCTCACGATGAAGAAGGTGAAAGATAGGTTGGGATGAAGAAAGAGCCAAATGATATGTGATGCAAGATAGAATGATAACATACACAAGCAAGCAAGTATGCACAAATGATACAAGAACAAACAAGGTATTGCCTCTATCAAGTGGTAAACCAACGATATACTGATAACAATATACGACAGTGTTGTCATGGTGGGGAACGATATATCCCTAGACCAACACGGCAGGCATGTTGTCATGGTGGGAATGATAGATCCCTAGAGCAACATGAAGGATAGTGTCTAGTTTTAGAAAATGAAGCATGTTGTGTAAGATGCATGTGTTGGTCTGATTTCGAGAATGCAACATCCTGTATAAGACAATTGATTGATTATAATTGATCAAGTTGGTTTACAACCAGACAAGGATCAAGACCACTGATTGTGATTGGATCATTTGACAAGATTGACTTGACTTGATTGGTATGGATTAAGGACGGACTTGCATTTGGATCATTGCTCAGACTGACTAGGTCAGTAAGAATGGCACAATGATAGATGAAAAGTTGATTTGACAGAAGAATGACTCAGCAGAAGGAATCACAAGCTTTTATTTGTAAACATTGATACTCTGCAGTTTAGATCTTTTATTGCATGGGATATGGATGCTTTGGAAATTTTTATTGCATGGGATATGGATGCTTGTGGATGCTTTGTGGATGTGAGTGGTTTTTTGACATCTTGATATTGCAAGTATTTTGAAGTGCTTATTTCATCATTGGGCAATTTTTTTGGTACTTTTTCCAAATGTTGTAAGTTACTACAAGCCTCTAGGTATAATTGAACTGAGATGACCTAAGCATTGCTTACATGGATTTTTCTTTAGCAAGTTAATACAAGCATCTAGGTATAATTGAACCGAGATGACCTGAGTATTTCTTATGTATCAACAGACAAGGATTATACATGTTTCATGTTAGTCCTTTGATGTCTTCGATGATCATTTGAGTTGATCATGTCCTTAGACAAGGTTTCACATTACTAAAGATAAACCCACAAGCAGCAAACAAAGAAAATAATCATGCCCCCATAATAGCATCTCTAGCTTTTGGCATCCTTGAGTAGCATAGAAAGACATGATAACAAAAATTATGACGCTGTAAGTTAACCTAACCAGCACAAAACATTCTTGCATTTAGATGTGTTTTTCTTGCCATAATTTAGATAGAATCATTTAGAGTGCTTTAGGTACTTGCTTGCTTTGCTTTGGATAGGTTGAGGTGTTGCGTCAAATTTTTTTCTTGAAAATGGCCTTTGCTTTACACATGCTTGGCTGGTGAAAGATTTCCACAATCCTTATTGGTGAGATGGACCCTAAGGGACTAACCTAGTGCCTCGAGGGCTCATTGTTAAATGGCCTTGCCTATGTGACGACACAGACGCAACGTAGTTTGGGGTAAACCCTAATGGACCATGGATGGAATAGAGGATAGATGACAAGAAATGGGACGGATGGAAAGGTGGAGCCTCGGGGGTGCATTAAAAAAATGGCTTTGCCTACATGACAACGCAGAGGCAATGTAGTTCATGGACTTTGGACCATGCAGATACTGGCAACAGACACTATGCTAGGCTGACACTATGGATAGGATACTAGATAAGACCTTGGTTGACAAGGAAACAAAGAGATAGAGTATCAAGCCATGGTAGGTTATCGCTAGGCATTTTTATTATGGAACAAATATAGATCGAATGGGACACGAGTGAAGTGTTGGTTTTTTCTTCTGAATCAGCATTAGGGTTTGCCACTTCTAATGCATAGGTAGATTCAGCCAACTAAATACAGGAGGTTGCGTGAGCTGCCTCCCCTTCACTTCTGGTTCTGCCGCACCAAGGGGGGGATCCCTATAACTCAAGATGTAACCTTGACTAACTCGAAGATAGAAGGATCTAACTTGACAACAACAGGCAGAATACTCTCATGTATGGACCAAGATCTGCATGATAGATCACAAGGCTGGCAACATTCTTGGACATGATGTCTGGTTGGGTATGAGAGCATGCAGGGGGTTCCTAATCCTACTCCTACAACTAACAGGTGGAAGTATGAAATGTTTTAGTTTGAATTTTGGATGCAAAGCTGGACATGGTGTATAACACAAGAACACAGCATGATTGGTGCCTATCCAGGGCTTGGAGTCGGTAGACATACACCTGTGAATGATCAGCATGAATAGCTAAAACTGGATTTCAGGGGGATACACATGATATCTGCCTTACAGATATCTCCCAATACAGAGTGTTAAGTTATCTCTACTTATGGCATCCCTACTGCAGTATACCCTTCCCAATGTTCAACCTGAAAATAGTTTAATCTACCCCTTGAGTAGAAGTTAAAAGATCAGACATTCAACATAGGAATTCTATGCTCTAGAATCTAAACATTACCCAAATATCCAGATTCAGAAGAAGAATACATGCAATACTGGAGACAGAATTAACACAACACATGCTAAGATAGCATTACTCATATAAGATTAACCATGAAATTAGTGGATTCATGCCAAATCGTACAACAGGAGATACATAAACTCAAAAGTTAGACTGTACAGAGCAACCAGATCAGCTGGTTTTGGATTACAGAGCCAAAAATCCTCAACTTTCAACAACCTTGAATGAATAACACCGTCTGCATTATATAGCAGGAGGGTGTATTCAGCATTAACTACCAGGTTGACCAAAAATCCCGCCAGATACACAGTATCATAAAAATGGCGCTCAAACACTACCAGATTGGCGCCCAAACATGAATGCAGCAGGTAGGGGAGGAGACAGGAAGATATCTCGAGCCCTGCGCCACTGTCCGCTGATGTACACCTTCAATCGGGTACCAGATCCGCCCATACCTCTGCAACCTTCGCCATTAATGGCGCACCAACCCACGGCCTCGGGAAAAGGTCAAACAGTCGATCGCAACCATTTCCCGCCGAGATTCATCATCATGATATTTTGAATATGCAGGATATCAATTATCCCACATGCACCCCGCAGCAACCTCATTAACACTTTATATACTAGGTCATGAGCATATATGATGTCGGTGCTTTTGCTCCTAACGACACTAGTATAAGACTTCATCATCATCATCCTCCAGCAGCATGATATCCTGTCGCTTGAAATATCACGCTGACGTCAGCATCATATTGCAATATAACCTGCATGATAATTGCCTTCATCGGCACAACCTGATCCATCGGAGGAACGTCCTCCTGCTGAGCTTATACCAAAAGTCTAGCCGATGAACATCCTGATGACGTCATCATCATATCCTGCTGATGTCATCATCATATCTGCCTACTGCGCGCCTCCTCATATCCGGATGACGTCATCATCATGTTTGCAAATATCGGGGGATCTCCACAAGATGATCAGTGTTAGAAAAATGACCCCCCCGGACCTTGATGACGTCATCATCATATCCACATCAGGATGATATTCGGAAGACAACCGGATATTTGGAAATATCATCCTGATGCACAAATATCAGGTTGCACTATAGCTCCACTATAAGATCAGGGCGATAGATGAATATGATGATGCTTGAAAAGATCACCCCCACTAGATAATGCACGAAGCCGGCAGGCGGATATCTCCTTGATATCAGCATCATCATGACGCTGGAACAAATATACATCCGGGTGATATTCAAAAAATGAAAACATCACCCCCTCCTTCGGAAATATCATGATGCAGATAGGCAGAGAAAAAGATATCACCCTGACGTAAGAATGACGTCAGCATCATCAGGATGACAAAACAATGAACAAGAAGTGATACAACATCATCAGGATGATATTGACTAAGATCATCCTGACGTTCAAAATATGATGACCCCAGTGAATATTGGGTCACACTTAGAACTCTTCGACAACATCATCAGGATGATCATAACCAAGATCACCCGATGATAAAAATATCACCCCGGCAAAATATCATGAAGGCAAAAAATATGATGACCCCCGCGAGCAACACGGTGATAACTGGAAATATGATGATGATGACGACGACCCTTAAGAAAGGACAAGTCAGGTCGAAACAACTCAAAGAATAACCCCTTCAGAATATCGGGGCAACATCATCATCATGTTTGGGCAAGGTGATAATTGGAAGATCACCGGATACTTGAGAAATCACCCCCGCAAGCAAATCAGGGCGCACTGTAGCTCATCAGCAGGATCAGGATAAAAACCAAACATCACCCGATATTGAAATATGATGATGACGATGAGAAACCGGTCGACGGAGAACATGATGATGCTGACCACCATCAAAGGAAATATGATGATGATGACCTCCTCTTCAAAGAAAATATGATGATGAAGCTGAAAAAATGCTGAGGAGGTCCAACACTTAGAACATTTTTTGGATACTTAGGGAAAGTGCCTGCATGGAAATTGCTCAAAAACTGTCAGTCAATTCAGGCACTAACATGAAGGAAGAATGGACACAAGGTGATTGGTTTCCCAAAGATGGAGGAAGCGGTTTATCACAAGTCACGCTCGTTTACTAGGTTTTCACCACTTGCTTTTATTTGCACAAAAAGCTAGAAAGTATACATGACACCTGTTTGCCAGGTTTTCATCATGATACCTATCCAAGGCACCTGTTTGCCAAGTTTTCACCAAAGGATGATTTTTTTGTATTTTTCAATTTTTTTTTTGTTATTTTCTAATTTTTTGATTTTTTTGTATTTTTCTAATTTTTTTATTTTTTTATATTTTTCTGATTTTTTTTATTTTTTTGTATTTTATGCCCCCTTACATTGGGGTTCTCCTCGGTATAGAACCGATGAAGATGCATGCTGTTGATTGGGTCATCTAACAGCTCACCCTCTGATGTTGCTAGCTAATATGCCCCCAATCCATAAGCAGCTACGATCACATAAGGCCCAATGTTGATTGTGGGGATTCTCCTTAAGGACTAGATCTCCAACTTTAAAGACCCTTGGGTGAACTTTGTGGTTATAGCTTCTTGACATCATTTGTTGATATGCTTTGAGATGGTCAAAGGCTTTCTGTCTCCTTCCCTCTAGTAACTCTAGTTCTTGCAATCTAGAGACTATATACTCTTCATCTGATATGAGGCCTTTTAACGACACCCTGAGAGATGGTAATTCGACCTCTATGGGGTGGATAGCTTCTGACCCATAGACAAGGGCGTAAGGGGTAGCACCTATGGGAGTGCATATACTAGTTCTATAGGCCCATTGAGTAGAATTGAGTTGGATGTGCCAATCACAGCCAGCATCACTGACTGTCTTCTTGAGGAGTTTCAAGATGGTCTTGTTGGATGCTTCAGCTTGACCGTTACCTTGGGGATAATAGGGTGTAGAGAAATGGTGTTGGATTTTGAATCGGTCACAGAGTTCTTGGACATCCTAGTTTTTGAAGGGTCTTCCGTTATCCATGATAATGGATGAGGGAATTCTGTATCTGCAGATGAGGTAATTCAGGATGAATGAGGAGATTTGCTTACCTATGACAGTGGTGAGGGGAACGGGTTCAATCCACTTGGTAAATTATTCAGTGGTGATTATTATGGATTTGTGGTTGTTGCATGATGGTGGATGGATCTTTCCTACAAGGTCAAGTCCCCATTGGTAAAATGGCCAAGGTGTCGTTAAAGGTCTCAACTCTTGAGCTGGTACATGTATCAAGTTCCCATGTATTTGGCACTGCTTGCACTTTTTCACAAACTAATATGAATCTATTTCCATGTTCGGCCAGTAATAACCCAAATGCATGAGTTTCTTAGCTAAGGAAGGACCGCTAGAGTGTGTTCCTCAAATCCCTTTGTGCACATCTTGTAAGGCGGTTTGGGATTCTTCTCGTTCTAAACAATAGAGTAAAGTACCATCTAGACCACGTCAGTTTAGGGTGTCGACAATAATGGTATAGTGAGATGTTTGGCGTATAAAGGTTCGTCATTGGTTTGAAGATAAGTTAAGTGGGAGGGTGTTGTCCTTGAGGTAGGTGTAAACCTTACCATACCCAGGTGAATCAGATCCAACTAGTAGGCATATGGAATGGGTTTCAGGAAGATCATAAGCTGGTTGTTGAATAGTTTCCACTAAGAACTTGTACCGTGACTCATTCTCTGGTATCTCGAGAAGAGAGGCAATGGTCACCATGGCATCTACTGCTTTGTTCTCAATCTGAGGTATCTGCTCAAAAGAGATGATCACAAAGTATTCCTTGAAGTCCTCGACCATGCACTTGTATGGGACAAGCTTCTCATCTTTGGTTTGGTAATCATCGTTGACCTGATTTATTATCAGTTGAGAATCACCATAGACATGTAGCTCTTTGATTTTCTACTCTGTTGCCATTTTGAGGCCAATGACTAAGGCTTCATATTCTGCTATGTTATTAGTGCATGGAAATAACAGACAGTAGGACTTCAGTATGGTGTCACCATGGCGAGTTACAAACAAGATTCGTGCCCCCAATCCATGATTTGTGTAGGACCCGTCAAAGTAGAGTTTCCAGGAATGTGTTGAGATGTTCAATAGGGATTCATTTGGAAATTCAAATTGCATTGGTGTGGTGTCCTGTAATGGTGCATCTACTAACTGATGAGCAATGACTTGCCCTTTGATGGCTTTTCTGTCTACATACTCAATATCGTATTCACTTAAGACCATTACCCATTTGGCTAGGTGACCTCTTAGAGCTACTTTGCTTAGTAGGTACTTCAGTGGATCTATTTTTGCAATGAGTTTTACTGGATGTGAGGGCATATAATGTCAGAGTTTTTGGGAAGCAAAAACTATCGCAAGACATGATCTTTCTATCTAAGAGTATTACAACTCATAGCCCACCAATGTGCGACTAATGTAGTAGATGGCTCTTTCTTTATTCTCATAATCTTGTTGTGCTGAAAGTGCCCCCAGAGCTGTAGGTGTAGTAGATATGTCTACTATCAATGGTTTCCCTTGGATAGGAGGCATGAGAATAGGTGGATTCATAAGATATTCTTTTAGTTTGTTGAATGCCTCTTCACATTTCTCATCCCATCTGAATGGAATGTTCTTGTGCAGGAGATGATTGAATGGTTGACACTTGTCTGCCAGTTGTGATATGAATCTACGGATTGCTAGTAGCTTGCTTGTAGAGATCTTAGTTGAGTGAGAGTCTTGGGTGGTGGCATGTCCACAATAGCCTTGACTTTGGCGGGGTCCACCTCTATTCCATTTGCTGATACAATAAAGCCTAAGAGCTTACCTGAGGTGACCCCAAACACACATTTCTTTGGGTTCAACCTAACTTTGAATTTCTCAGGTCTCTGAAAGACCTTCTCTAACACATCCAGATGTGATTCTCTTGTGAGTGACTTTGCTAGGATATCAACTACATAATCTTCCATGGTGACGTGCATCATATCATGAAATATAGTGGTCATAGCACATTGGTATGTGGCTCTTGTGTTCTTTAGCCCAAATGGCATGACATTCCAACAGAAAGGCCCCCATGGACAAGTAAAAGCTATCTTATGTTGGTCTTCTGGTGCTATCCTGATCTGATTGTATCCCAAGAAGCCATCCATGAGAGACAACATGGTATGCCCTATTGTTAAGTCGACTATGATATCTATATTTGGCAACGGAAAATCATCCTTGCGGTAAGCTTTGTTTAGATCTCTAAAGTCATTGCATAGTCTAACTCAACCATCTAGTTTAGACATTGGTACAATGTTGGAGACCCATTCTAGATAGTCTATAGCTCTGATAAATCTTACATCCAGTAGTTTCTTGAGTTCTTCTTTTACAAGCAGTGCTCTATGTAGATGCATCTTTCTAAGCTTCTGTCTTACTGGTTTCACTCTTGGATCTAATGGAAGATGATGTAGAATCAAATATGGATCTAACCCCAACATATCTGCATATGACCAAGCAAAATTGACTTGCTTTCTCTTGAAGAATGGTACAAACTTAGTTTTCTCCAGTGGGGTTAGAGATTTAGCAAAGTGAATGATCTTAGGCTATTCCTCTATTCCAATGTTAACCAGCTCTATGGGTTCCACAATAATCTAAGACTTCTCCTAGTACATGTCATTGGAGAGAGTGTCAAACCTTCCATTGTTAGGTGCCACAGTTGGGTTTTCACCTTTGGATGTGTCCTTTCTTTTTACTATTTTGGGACCTGACACTGCCGTGAAATAGTTTTCACCATCAGATCCATTTTTTATTTTGATATTTTTACGACTAGAAGGCTTGGCACCCTCTCTGAAATAAGCCACGGTATTAAGTTCAATAGCAAAACCATCTTTATGATCTCCTTTGGGTAGGTGGTCCCTAAGTTCCATATAGTCAATATAAGCATCCTCATTTTGGAACATATCTAGTTGAGGGGTTCCTCGTAGATCCTAGTCAATAAGTTCAAGATGCACAAGGGGGAGGGAGTCGGAGGATAGATCTGATTCATTGATAGTTTGAATGGATATGCTAGGGATATTGGTAGGGGGAGTGTTCAGGATGGTACTTTCCTCCAAGTTGTTTATTGCGATAGAACTCGAACCTTCCTGGAAAGTTGTATTCTCAGGGATAGGCAAATCACACTCTAATAGCCTATGCCATAGCATTTGTCCCTCACGGTAGGGGCTATAAGTTTGAATGGTATCAACCTCTTTGTCATCATAGGAATGCTCTGTTAGCTCATCCCACTCATATTCATTGGAATCTGTGTCACTATCCACTTGAAGTGTATGGATCATTTCCACTAGATAAGTATTTTCTTTAGCTTTGCCCTTATCCTTATATCCTAGGCCTTTTGTATTTCTAGCCAATGAGAATGAAGAAGGTTGAATGGGTTCTATAATTCCTTCTTTTCTTAGGCCAATGGGGCCTTGTCCTTCGTAACCCATTCTATGTAGGATAGATTCACCTCACCCATAGATTTCCATTAGGAGCCTGGGTGGTTCATGTTGTGTGCTCTCTTCTTCTTTAGTATAAAGCCATTGTAGGACATCTCTTTCCTCTGTCTCATCTGATAGGGTCCCCCATTTTACAAAGGGAGATGTGGGAGGTGCGGGAGGAGCAGATGGCTTTGGAAAATGCTTGGGTCGACCAAAAGATCTAGGAGATAAAGGCATTTTGGCTAGATTTAGGTTGTGCTCAATGGAGTATTCCCCAACTCCAATTTCTTTGATGGTAATTTTCTGCTCTATGGGCTTTGATGAGGAAGCTTCAGAGGTAGAATCATGATGTGGGGTAAGGGATGTAGATGCTCTATTGTTTGGTATGATACAATCAGGTTTTGAAAGGACAGAGTTGTAATGCTGGAAGGGGTCGGGGTTGCCTTGGATGGTGACTTGCTTGCCATTATGCAGGAATTTTATGCATTGGTGATAAGTACAGGGAATAGCTTTCATGGCATGGATCCATGGTTGACCTAGGAGAATATTATAGGTGAGCTCTCTATCTAGGACTTGGCACACAACATCTTTTATTATTGGTCCCACTTGTATGGGTAAGACTACTATTCCCTTTGTACTTCTCTCCTCTTCATCATAGGCTTTGATAGTAATCTTCTTCCTTGGATCAACTACATTTTCAGAGAACCCCAATGTAAGGACTAGCTTTAACGTACAAATATTTAAATCAGCTCCCCCATCAATGAGAACCCTCTTGATGTAGTGTTTGTGGATGAAGGTGATGATATGTAGATGGGTGTTATGTGGTTGAGACACTGAGAGGTCATCTTGTTCAATAAATGATATGGTACTTGAGGAGGTTAGATTACCTACCATGGCTTGAAACTTCTCTTAGGCCAAGTTAGTGGGTACAGTGGTTTCCACTAAGGCTTTATTGAGAATCTCCTTATGGGAGGGGGATAGATGCAACAACTCTAAGATAGAAATGTGGGCCGGAGTCTTTCTTAGTTGGTTTATGACACTATACTGATGGAAGTTGGACTGAGAAGGTGATGACCTTGGAGGGACGGTATTCAACGTGACTTTACCACTATGGGTAATGATACTACAATCATTTCGGTTAGCCTCTGATTGTTGGTTGGGCATGACCACATTGATTTGTGGGATATGCTCTGATATACAATTGATGGTATAGTCGAATGGCACACTTGCGTAGTTGGCATTACTATTCTAACTATTCTAATTTTCCCTATTGAGATTGTTGTTGTTGTTGTCATTATTGGTGTTGCCATTGTTGTTATTGCTATTGTTGTTATTGTTGTTGTATGTCCTATCATGATTGAGAAGTGGATCCATGTAAGCCACATGTGTCTCATTAGAGGTATGTTGTTGGGTTCCTCCTTGATTTTGATCAAGCACATCTTGAATAAAATGTTTGAGATAGATACAATTGTTGGTTGTACGTCCTCTTCCTCTATGATACAATAGTCGATGTCTTTCCAATAGTTAGGTTTAATTTGAGGCTCATAATCACTTGTTAACGGTAGAGAGATTTCATTGTTGGCCAATAGCTTCCTTAATGCGAATTCTTGGGATTCACCCAGTGGTGTGAAATTTCACCTTAGATTTGAGTTGAACCATGGTCTTGGCTCCCAAGAGAATGTTTTATTGGGTGTAACATTGTTCACCTCTCCTTTGAGAGTAAATATCGGTTGTTCTTGGGAGCCACCACCTTGGTATCAACTACTCCATCGTTGATGACATTTTTGTTTTTAGTCCAAAACTTTGATTTGTTAGTCGTGTAGTTGGAGGTAGATGTGTTCTTGTATAACTTGATTTGCCCCTTGGTGATCATAGCTTTCTCGATGAACAATCCCATTTCAATGACTTTCAAAAATGAAGTAGGGCATTGGATTTGTATTGATAGCTAAGATCGGAGTTGAGGTTATGGACAAACATCTCCATTAACTGCTTTTCTAGTACATCATATGAGCACTTGCTTGCTAGTTGTCTCCATCTTTGTAAAAAGGTGGGGAATGATTCGCCACTCTTTTGCTTGGTATTGCATAAATCAAGCATAGAGACTTTGTGTTCAATATTGTACGAGAAGTGCATGATGAATTTGTTGACTAACTCATCAAAAGATTTGATACCCGGTGGGAGCCATGAGAACCACTCCATGGCTTGACTACCTAGAGATCTAGGGAATAGTCTCATTAAGTAGGTCTCATTGTAAGCTACTTCCATGCATGCTGTGTTGAATTCCCTAATGTGATCTCTAGGGTCCCCTTTCCCTTTATATTTGTCAAATTTAGTAAATTCGAATCAAAAGGGAAATGGTGTCATGTTCAAACTTTTATCAAAGGGGTATGGTGCAATATCTTCCAAAGAATAGGTTTTAGTGTTTGTACCTGTCTTGAGATCTAACATTTGTTGCTTTAGACCCTCGAGTTGTTTCCTCATTTCTTCCATAGGAGCGCTTGGGTCTATGGCTTTCTTTCCTTTTTCATTATCATTCTTTGTGTTTGGATCTATGGCTTTCTTTCATTTTTCATGATTATTCTCCACATTTTCTTGGATTGTGCTTATATTGAAATCCACTGGGAGTTTAATTCCAAGACTTGCAAGATGATAAAAATACTTGTGAGGGTCGTCATGGAGCACTTTCTCTAGCAAGCATTAGAATTTCTGATCTTGGAGGCTTCCTTGATACTCTTCGTGAGAGATTTCTTCATCACTATCATGAGGGGTGATGATGTGGTTGGATGATTCGGCCATTTCAAGTTGCTTTTTGTATTGAGATCTAGTAAGAACTATGCAAGGTGATGAGGGATGAGGTGGGATGAAACTAGAGATTTTGGCAAGATGCCGATGGAGACTGTTAAGAATAGGATACTTATGACAAGATTTGGATAAGGGACTTTTTCAATCAATGATTCCAAGTAAGACGGCTGATACAAGATGATAGCCACTAGTAAGGGTACTCGATACATGTCTTACTATGTAGGGACTAGTCATGCACCAAGACCACTAGCGAAGTCCTGTGACCTACTAGGGTTACTTGAATCCAAAGTGATACGAAAAAGGGGCCTATGCTGACTTGATATGGGATACTTTGACCTTGGACTAGGAAGACCTAATAGAAGGTGAATGGGATGACCAACAAAAAAGGGACTTTGACATGAAATGGATGGGAAAAAGACTACAAGGTAAGACCTGATCTTGGATCCTGAAACTAGACTGAAATGGGTACCCATAACTAATAAATTTTTTCTCTCAAAGATTGTGCAAGTGCTCACTATCACGCATGCACTGGAACAGATGTGCTACAGGAACTGGTAAATGTGCTGGAAGTCAGGATATGTGTGCCACACTGGTAAAAAGTAGACGCACTGTAATAGATAGTAAAAGTGTTGTAAGTCAAAATAGATGCGCCGCAGGTTGGCACAAATGCGCAACAACAGAGGACGGATGCGCCACTCTAGTTTTCTCAGTATTTTTTTGCAATTTTTTTGGGAATTTTCTGATGTTTTTGGTACTTTGGTTGCAAGAAGATCTTTTTGATCTAATTTTCTGAAATTATGGCAAGAAGACACAGCAAACACAAAGAACATTTTTATGGTTTTTTACTTTTTTGTGACTTTTTGACTCTTTTTGGACTAAAAATAAAGCAAGTACAATCCTAGGCTTCAAATGGATTACAGGGGTTTTTGGCCACTAGACAAAGGTGAGTAATAAAGGCAACCGTTCAAGTGGTTATACATGCAGTAGCACTACTCTCTGTTATGGAGTCTCCCAACCTACAAGGGTTGCGCCTTGGAGGGTTTTGGGGGAGGTTGGTTTTTGGTATAACACAACTTTACTCGTTGTTTGAAGCTTTCACTCCAAACACAATTTATTTATAGTGGCTTGGAAGGGCTTGGTGTCTAGCCTATTACCACTTAGGGTCATTCCTACTTGGATGAATGGTATCGAAGAGCAAGCCGCTCTAAAGGAAAAACACATGCGAAAATGATATGTCTGGCATTTTGGTCACCCAAGATAGGGGAGAGCATAGGCCTAGTATCATTCCCAAAACATAGAATACAATGGTTCTTTTCCCCTAGTTAAAATGAGAAAAACTAGATGAGCTATCTACTTGGGAAAGCACAGAATTTTGTTAACTTTGAAGTGATAACAAGATAGCAATGGTCCAATTTTACCAAGATAGAAATGATGAGTTCAATTTTATCCCAAATAGCATGAATTGTTAACTTTGAAGTGAAGATCAAGATAGCAATGGTTTAATTTTACCCAGATAGCAATGATGAGTTCAATTTTAACCACGTAGCATGAATTGTTAACTTTGAAGTGATGGTTGAGATAGCAATGGTTTAGTTTTACCCAGAAAGCAATGATGAGTTCAATTTTATCCAAGTAGCACGAATTTGTTAACTTTGAAGTGATAATCAAGATAGCAATGGTTCAGTTTTACCCAGATAGCAATGATGAGTTTAATTTTATCCCAAATAGCAATGAGTTGCTAACTTTGAAAAGATAGCAATAGTAATGATTCAATGATATGCAAGATAGCAATGATTCAATTACCACCTTCCTAGTTAAACTATGTGAGATTTGAATGAACATCCATTTTACTTTCCCGATAGAAATTGAAGTGTGAGCTAACAAGTGCAACTACATGAATCTAAACTAGAACCTAGCCTGCAAAATAGGTCAAGAGAGTTCTTGCACAAAGACGTCAACGTTAGCAAAAACTTCAAGGAAACCCTAAAAATCACTACCTAAAATAGATGCACCGCTTCAGAGACTAAATGTGCAAAAATAGACAATAGAAACGCTGCAGTACAAATGCGCTAAGATAGAGGTCAAAAGCACTGGAAAAAAGTGTATATGCGCTAATATTATGTATGCATTGTATCAGAGGGTAAAAGCACTATAACATAGCCTTTATGCGCTGCGGGAATGTATGCACTGGAACAAACCGTATATACGTCAGAACAGAGACTGTATGCGCTGCAGGAACGGATGTGCCGTAATAAATAGTAAATGTGTGTTAGGATGTATCAAATACGTGATTTCCTCCTATGTACGGCTTTCTAAAACACAAAAATTTAGTTTTGGGGTTAAATTTGGGGCTAGGCCCCACGGTGGGCACCAAAAATGTTAAGGGAAAATTGGATTCAAATGAATAATCAATAATATCAAATATCAAGATACCCAAAACTTAATGAAATGGTGAACAAAAGAGATTCAAATAAACAATGAACAAACAACAAAGCAAACCTCCTTAATTCGAAGCTTCCATTGATCGCCTATCACAATCGATCTTGTATGTATGAAATAGGGCCCTCAGAGAGTGCACTTCTTTGCTTTCTTTCAAGAATGTCAATTGAGAATGAGCTCCACAATGATGGTAGTAGTGCATAGTAACGAAAGTGATTACAAGCAATAAAGGAATTGGTGCCAAAGGCATGCTGTAATTCCTGCAGAGTAACAATACTTGAAGCTTGGATGAATGAAATGGAAGAACAAGGTTCAATTTATAGACTTGGGAGAATGAAGATCAATGGTATAGAAAGAATGAGAAGAGCAACTGTATAGAAAGAATGAGAAGAGCAACAGTATAGAATGGTTGAGGAACGTGCACGAATAAGAAGAAGACATGTGTCACCCAAAAGTTGTTTTGTTTGAGTTAACTACTTTCTTTTCTAAAGATAAGACATGCTTTTCATAAATTAGAAAGTTTTTTCTAATTTAAGAGATATTGATAAAAACAAGGTTGATTGAGTCAATTAACTCAACTTGATATTTGCTTTTGCATGATTTGAGAGGAATTAAATAATAAATTATTTAATTTGTTGTGCATGGAGAAGAAGACATATTTTTAGAAGATTTGGAAGATATTTTGAGGAGTTAGAAGATAAGAAAGTAAATTAAATAAATAAATTTATTTAATTGTTTTGCATGATTTGGAAGAATAAATAAAACGTTTGATTATATTTTATTTTTAGAGATTGAGAGGATTTAAATAAATTTGATTTGATTTATTCAAATTTGGAAGAATGATTTTGACTTTAATTAAATAATTAAGAATTATTTAATTGTTTGGAAGAATTTAATTAAACAAAAGATTTTATTTAATTTTGACTTTAGAAGAGGCAATTAAATATTTTGATATTTAATTAACTTAGAGGAATATGAATCAAATAAATAAGTTTGTTTATTTATTTATTAATAGAAGAATTAGAATGAAATAAATATTAAGAATATTTATTTAGACCGAGTCGTGTCATTTTTAGGCGTATACACTTTGTGTTGTCAATTGGATTTGTGAGATCAAAATCGGATCACTGTGTATTATAAGTTTGATGGTGATCGTATTCTCATTGTTACATTATATGTTGAAGATATGTTGCTCATTGGGAAGGGTAAGAATATGATTTATGATTTTAAGTCTTAGTTGGTATCACAGTTTGAAATGAAAGATTTAGGGGCAGCCATGTACATTCTAGGAATGGAAATCAGAAGAGACAAAACTAATAGAAAACTTTGATTAAGCTAGAGTAAGTATGTGAAGACTGTGTTGGATAGATTCAGCATGGCAGATTGTAGACCATTGTGTGTTCCTGTTTCATTGGGGACAAAGTTGTTTGTTAGTGATTGTCTAAAATCTCCTAGTGAGGTGGAGGACATTAGTAGAGTACCTTAGGCTAGTGTTGTTGGCAGTTTGATGTATGCTATGGTCTGTACAAGACCAGACATTGCCCAAGTAGTGGGAGTCCTTAGTCGATTTATGGCTAATCCTAGATGGGTACATTGGGATGCAGTTAAGTGAGTGTTCATATATTTGAGGGATACTTCTGAGTATTCCATTTTCTATCATGGAAATGCTATAGGACCTCTGTATTTAGTTTGTATTCATGGATTTGTGGATTCTAATTGGGCAGGTCACATTGACAGCAGGAGATCCACCAGTGCATATGTGTTCACAATGTTTGGTGGTGCAATTAGTTGGATGAGTAAGCGACAACCTGTGGTTGCTTTGTCCACAATAAAATCTAAGTATATGGCTGCAACTCATGCTTGTAAGGAAGCCATTTGGCTTAAGAGATTGTGTTTAGATATTGGTGTTGATGCAGGTCAGATAATGATCAATTGTGACAGTCAGAGTGTGATTTGCTTGTGAAGAATCTAACTTTCCATGCCAAAACAAAGCATATTGATGTTCAGTTTCACTTCGTGTGAGACATGGTAGAGGATGGGAAGGTAAATTTGGAGAAGGTAGATACTTTGAAGAATGTTGCAGATGCATTGACGATGCCAGTGGGCACAGAAAAGTTCAGATGGTGTTCAGAGTCTATGGGCCTCTCAGCCTATAGCAGTTAACTCCTGTTAATTCTATTGGCTCTTACAAGGTGTTCGACAAGTGGGAGAATGTTGGGAATTAAGGTGTCTCAACCTTGGTAATTCCTTGTATTATTTTTATTGTATTTATTTATTTATTGCCTATGTTGTAAATTAAATTGTAAATTCATATTGTCATCTTGTGGGATGTGGCACGGTGATGTGTCATCCTACATGGAAGATGACAACTTGTAATTTTGTCCTCACATGAGTAGATAGGCATCCCACTTTGTGGTAGGAATATTTTACCATGTGTTGACTTCTTGGATGCTGTGTAAGGGAATATTGACCATAACGGTCATGACATATTCCTATGATGAAGTTATGACATGTAAGAGTCAGAAATAGGAGATTCTATGATAGCTGAAGACATGTGTCAAAGAGCATCTTTGAAAAAGGCATCTTTGGGTGCCCCAAGGTGGACTATGACATGTTGTAAGAGAATATGCTATTTATAGCCTGTGTATGACAGATTCTCTTACAGCTATAAGTTGTAACTACTATGACAAATTCTATGACAGTTGTAAGAGTCGTAAGAGCATCTATCATAACCCATTTTGGAAATAGGCAACCTCTTTGGGATGGGGTATGTGGACAAGTGTCAGAAACATCTTACAATGTTGACCAAGTGTCCATAGGTGTGGGTTTTGGGCCATGAAGCCAAGTTGGATGCCCATTCCAAGATAGAGGCAATTTTGCCTTGTATTTTCTATATAAACAGGTGCTTGGAGGAGATGTATTACAGGTTTGACAAGTACTATTATGCTACTAGTTTGTCTCCAAATATGAGTCTAGAAGACTCCTGAGAGCTTGCATTGCAAGTGTATTGTAAACCATTTCAGTTTTGTTAATACATTGTGCAGGTTTTGGAGTGTGGGGTTTTTCACCTGATAAGAGTTTTCCCCATGTATATCTTGTGTCTCTCTTCTTCTTTCTCACTTTCTTGTTTATGAGTTTGTTGCAATATCTTTTTTACCTCTGTTAGTGGGTTTAACATTGCTATAATAGTAAGGGTAAAATTGAATTTGCACTCTCCTCCCCTCATTAGATTAGTGTAGGAAGTGATTTTCGCACACCTAGCTTCCTTTCACTCCTAAGAGTTTCATCACATAGGTGATATCATTGTTGTTCATCATCATTTGATTCATCATATTGATTTTGTGTTTAGCCTCTACCTTGCAAGGGCACACTCTCTTTATCTATCAATGATGTTGGGAATCTTGAATGTTATCTCAGTATTTGACTGAGGAAAGTCCATAAACACCATAACCCCCAAACCCCTTTTCTTCTTCTTGTGTGCAAGTTATAGGTGCGAGATCTAGGAAATATGAAGGTACAAGAAGTCTAAGCAAGGATTAGGATTTTGGTATCTGACAGCAGTTTGGGAATATTCCTCTATGCAAGACTTGGGTGATGGTGCCCTAGTCTTTCTACATTAATAGACTTCAAATATGGCATCAGGGTAGCCTCTACAACATTTCTCTAGTTTATAGTTTCTAAAGATTCCATCTTTCAAGACTTTGGTGCTTTTGAAATAGTCCTCTAACATCTCCACTTCTAGGACACATGTTCTATCATCTTCTTAATCCTCCTTGTATAATTGGTTTCTGGAGATTTGCTATACATCCTCTGTTATAATGAGATCATTATAGAACTAGGGTTTTGTGCATCATTGACCTAGGGTTTGATAAAAAGGCTTGATTAAATCTAATTTTTCCATAGAACTCCTAAGTACAAGATCTATAGCTAATTCCACCTCCATTTGGTAGTGATTTGGCTTGGTCTTGTCCTTGAATGTTATTTTCAAAGAGGGTTTGATTTAGTGTGCATGCTAGTCTCATCATTGACCTTTCTCACACTTCACATTTTGGTGAACCTGTAGCTTTGAGCACTTGCATCTTGTTGATAGCTCAAATCAGATCTTGTATTGATTTATAGCATATTTTTTATTATTCATTTAATTATATTGTATCATTTCATATCTTTGGTTAGAAAATTCATACCTTTACAATTACATATTATGTATTTCAACATAAGAAGTTCAACATCTCTTTTACATATCCTTGCAAGAAATCTTAAAGTTTCTTGTATTGCCTTTTTGTGCAGCACCTTTAACATCATAATCACTTTGTTTGTAGTGACACTAGTGTGTTTTTTATCTTTACAAAAAGCTTCAAAAACCTGGTTTCCTCAAACTAGTTTCTTGGTGTACAAAAGTCTCTCATATTGGTGATACTCATTTAATGTACAAATCTGATTATACATTGTTGTTTCATATTGCATTCTCATTTCATTATGGATGCTTTTTGTTATTCACCTTTGGAATATTTGTTTGCATACATTAGACTTTGAAACTTTCATAAAATTCACTAATATGCATCCTCATGTTTTAGATCACATAGCATCCATGTATGATATTGATGTATCTATATGTTCCATATATGAAATCCTTTGTTATATATCTAATTTTGATAGCTTCACAAATCTCATGTGCATATATCCTTTGATATTAGAAGATCTCACTGAGTTCAACTCTATGAATAGTCATGAGAAAGATGATCATGGTGGTTCTTCTTTTACATCTACTACAAGTCATGATGATTCCATGGTCTACTCTCTAATACATGTGATGGTGACCTACCTTTTCCTATTTCACCCCATGATTTGGATCCCTCTCCCAAAAGTATTCCCACTTATGAGGACATTTTGGTGCAAGAGGATGAAATCATTGACACATCCCTAATCATCACCATACCCTTCCTTCATTCTAATACTCTCCCCTCAAAGGATGAAGCATTAGTGAATGAAGAACCTCCTCTTATGAAGAATCATCCATGGATAGATAATGGGCATTCATCTAATAATCTTAAATCTTTTATTAATAATGCAATACATGAGGCTTCTATGGCTCATCCTATGGATCTCCTGCCTTTGATCAAATATTCAAGTAAATTGGATATCACTAGGGAATTGAAGACTCATGATCTTCCTCCTTTGGTTGAATGTCCATGTACCTTGGATATCTTTAAAGATGTGAAGACCATGGATAGTTCTCCTTTGGTTGCATGTTCAAACCCCTTCGACATCACTAAAGATACAATCATCAACAATTCTCTTAACAACACTTTACCTTCCCTTCGTTCCAATGCTCTGCCTTCAAAAGATGAAGCATTGGTGTATGAAGAAAGGTATCTCACATTAAATCCTTTGAGGATGGATGTTGAGCTTAATAAAAGTGAAAACAAAGTTAATTCAATCATCATTAATAGACTTATTCCACCCACTAAGGGGATAGTGGATAAGTGTACTAATGTTCCTAAAATCATTGCGCATGAGGCACCTAATGCGCCTCCTTGCTTCAAACTAGTGATCATGGTTCAAGGTACTCCAACACCACCATGACCGAAAGGAAAGGGAATTTTTGCTGAGGTTCCTCCTCTGCCATCCTTACAAGGATCGGGAGAAAACCTTCAATAGCGAAGTTATCTATCCCAAAATCATAAAATCAATTTTTTTACCGGCTTCCTCTTCAGAAATGCTAAAGAATGTGGAAAATCATGAACTCTTGATGATAAACCAAGATAAAGATCAAGACTGGGAAGAAGATGATGTGATTAAGGACAATGGCTAGCAGGTAAGTATTTCTCCCTCATTGAGCCACACTTGATGTAGCACTTCTTTGAGTTTCTCTCAAGGGTGGCCTCCTCCTAATCATTTATATTGTTGTGTTGTGTTCCCTCGTAGTGTTAAATGTTTGTTTAGGTCTCCTTGGATGACCCTTGATACTCTTGTAAGGTCAAGGATACAAGGAGACCACCTCCTCTGTGACATTTCTTCTATTTGTTTCTCTATTCTTCTACTCTTCTCTCTTGTTGCAATTGTTGTGTGGTACCTTAGGGCATAATGTTGTGGATGGTGTCTTGGGGGCATCTTCCCACATTGTGATCCTAAGTCACTCTTGTCTCTTCTCTCATTTTTCATGATTTCATTCTATCGTTTACTTGTGGCTCTACTAGTCGATGGATGACGATAACAAATAAACATTGATAAGGATCGTGCATCCCTAAAACAAGAATAAAAATGGACCTAGTCCATATATGAAGATGGGGTTAATATGTTACGGACACTTGACTAGTAGAATCACTTTTGTGTTGTTATGTGATCATGTGTAGTGTTGTGAAATTCTTGTAACAAACCTTTGCAATACTCTAAAGCTACTTCTATGCACTATGAATCACTTTTGTCTCACCTTGTAGCTACACTCGGTTCTGAGACACTTGAAGTATAACCTCACATCTATACTTAGTTCTGAACCCATAAGCATAGGCTTGGTTTATTAAGTGGTATGTTGCCTTAATTTTGTAGATGATTTGGTTGTTATCCTAGCTAAGATTTTCTAACCAAAGTTTGTTAATTGTTAGGATATAATGTTGGCAAGAGACACTATATGGATTCATGGTTGTTGTCATTGATGGCAACAAAGGTCATCCCACATATCCGCAAGTCATGATGTGTCTCTACCGGAAGTCAGAATAAAGAATGTTGTGGTCCGGTGAAGAAGAACAGAGCATGTGGCAAGGTCCGACAGATTGGTCCGGATCTCTCAGAGGAAGTGTCTTGGTGCAGTGCGGATTTGGGGAAGTCAAGAGGACTACCTTGAGTGGTATATTCCAAGGATTTAGCCTCCGGTGATGGACAAGGAAAAAGATATGAATGGTTGAGTACCGGATTCCTGAGAGACAGTGAAAACAGAGGAAGAACTGACTGGCAGAGTATCAGACTGCTTTCCGGATGTGTTACTGTTGATGACAGAGGTTGTGAAGGCATGAATCATGGTTGGCCAACATGATTAATGATATCTACAAGTATATGCTTGATCCGCATTGCTTGGTGAGGAAGGATTCAGCCGACAGAACAAAAGTTTGTAAGAAACTAGACTGTTCCGGATGCCGACTAGAAAGGTGATGAAATTACTTGTGCGGATATATATAGAGGATGGATTTAGTTGTGAAGGGTGTGTTGATGTACAGATATATGCGAATAAGTCCAGATAAGAGCAGAGGTAGCAAAAAGGATCCGGTATGTGAAAGATAGCAGAATAAAGAACAGAGGAAAGATGAAGTGCAGCAGATCAGTGTACTGAGCCTAACCGGAACTAAACTCCAGCATATGCAGATGCTTCCAATCAGTTCAAGACTGTGATTCTCATCACTTTGTAGACAGTGTGTCTTCTTGTAGGCAGTGGGCCTCTTGTGAGCAGTGTGCTCGGGCAGTGAGCCCTAATTGGCAAGTGCCATTTTTGTAATTTCCTATTCTTCTAACAGAGAATAATTTTGGGTTAATCACCCCGTGGTTTTCTCCCTTAACAGGGTTTCCACGTCAAAAATACTGTGTCATGTGTTTCTTATTTCATGATTAATGTTTTTGTGTTTGATTCTATGCTGCATCAATTAAAAGGAAAGTTCAATAAGGGAAATAATTAGGATAACTGATTCACCCCCCCCTCTCAGTTATCAACAATTGGTATCAGAGCTAAGTTCCTCCTAATAGAGCCTAACAGCTTGAGGAAGATCTGGGATTTCAAATGGATGCATATGGTTTAAGAGAGCAACTCAAGACTGCTCTTGAGGATCTTGAACAGTCAAATTCTGAAGTCAGTGAATTAAAGGAAAGACTCAAACAGGCTGATGAATTCATGAGAGAATTAAAAGACAAATTAAGTCTCTCTATGAAAAAGAGAAAGAAGCTGCTTCAACAGTTGGCAAGACAAAGTGAAGAAAGCAATACAAATGAAGAATTGACTGAGCAAACCAAGTTATGTGAAAAGTTATCAAAAGAAGTCATTATGTTAAGACATGAAATGGAATCAGGAACTATAAAGTTTACTCAAGAGATTGAAGAAAAAAGAAAGGCTGAAGACAATCTAAGACAATCTCTTAAAGAAAAATCAGAAGAATGCCACCAGATGGACAGGATTATCAGACATCTTGAATCTGATCTTGAAAATGCCAAAGATAATGAAGGAAAACTTGAGGATCAAATTGCCTCTCTCAAAAGAGACCTTCAAACAGCAAATGAATATAAAGAGAAATTCAAGATAAGTTCTGCTCAACTTGAAGTTCTTCTTGGAAGTCAAAAGAGGACAGATGACAAGTATGGTTTGGGATATGAGAAAGGAGAAAGCTCCGGATCCGGTCAGAAGAATCTTGGATCAGAAAATCCAAGGAGCAGGCCTAGAAGACCTCCGGTAAGACAGCCAAATGCTCAAAGATATCCATCCTTCAATGGATACTGCCACAGCTGCAACCACTTTGGTCACAAAGCTAATCAGTGCAGAATGAGAATGAATCAGATTAATTCATCCTTCTCCGGACAGTGCTTCAACTGCAAAAGGTATGGACACAAATCCCATGAATGCAGAATTATGCAAGTAAACAAATCATTCAAAGGTAGATGCTTCACATGCAATAGAGTAGGTCATATGGCTAATCAATGCAGATCAAGAGGATATCAGTCAAATATGCAAAGAAATGTTATTTGCCAAATCTGCAATAGGTCCGGTCATAATGCTAAAGTCTGCAGAAACAAGAATCAGGACAAAAGAGGTCCGGTGTATAATCAGAATCAAGACAAGGGTAAACAAAAGATGAATGCGGATGAGGTTAGGAATCAGATGAGCAAGATTTGGGTGAAGAAAAGTTCAGAGAATGTAGAGGTTGGATCCGCACCAGACTCTGGTGCTGATATTTCTTCTGGAAATTAAAAAGTGAGCTCAGGCTCAGGGGGAGACTCAAAGAAAATCTTGTTCCCCCAGCCAAACAAGTGGTGCCGGATGTGGCACAAGATGCGGATCAAAGGGTTTGTAGATATGAGTCTTGAGATACTTCAGTCAAGTTTTCAGAGGTCCGCATGGAGTTATGAAGAAGCTGTGATCGATCAAATAAGACCTGTTCAGGGAGATGCTCCGGTATGATAAAGGATTACAAAAAGGTCCGGAAAGATCCGGAAATGCACTATCTTGTTCTGCGGATTGGACAGAGTGTTTGGGATGATCTTGTAATATGTTACCTCGATTTATTCATGATTGAAAGATCCGGATGATATCCACAGATCAGGACTAATCCGGGATACTCCAAGCTATCCAGACAAGGCAAACCGGAATGATGTAGGTGAAGCATTTATTGCAGACAGATATTAGGGTTCGCGGAGCAATTTAAGGGATTTCTCAAAGGTCATTTGCTCATTCTGCACTTGAGAAGAAGCGAAAAGTGGAGCTCTGCAACAAGGTTCATCAAGCACACCAAGGATCTCCTGCCGAAGTTATTGCATAAAGAAATCAATCCAACCACTCCGTGCAAACCGAAGGCGCATAAGGTATTCTCTGTTTTTCATTACCTCACTGCAAATCTTTGAAGAATGGCTACTCCAAACATAGTTAAGATCTCTGATAGACCTCGCCCCTCATTCAAGAAACATCCCTACAAATCACTGGAGGTAGATCCACTAGGAGCCTTCTCTAGTGTTCCTCACGGAGTTTTACATACCGAAGACATTAGGGTTTACATACATGCAAGCATTGAGGAATTTGGGGAATTCAAACTAAGAGACCTCTATCACAAGCAACTAATAGACAATGCTTTTGAGCTTAAACCAGAGTATAAGGATATCCAGAAGAAACAATTTGAGCAATTTATTCATTTCCCCTGCTTTGAAGAAGATGAATGGGTCCGGTATGTACTGAGCAGGATGCATGACAACTTTCTATGGCTAGATAGACCCTGCAAGATCACAAAAGAGGCAATTAGAGCAGTAACTGGTCTATACTCTTCCGGAGGGGTACCTATCCTCAAATCTGTCAAGAACAACATTGTAACTGAGGCCACCGGATCAAAATTTGATAAGAGGGCAATGACCATTGAAGATATTTCGGATCCGGATATCAAATATGCATCAATGATAATAGGATACAAGATCTATCACTCCAGCAGGGAGAATTCTGTATCCGGAACTGCAGTATACACTGCCTATGAAATGCTAAGAAAGAATGCAGAATATGATCTCTGTGAACTACTGCTAAGCCAATTAATGGAAAATATATAGAAAATCAAGAAGGATAAGAAGAATTCCTTTAAGTATGGTACTCTTATTGTATGTCTATTCTTCTACTTCATGAATGAGCTACCCGGAACAAGTGGATGGGTATGGCAGAATGACAAACCTGTTGCAGTCCAGATAAGAGACTATTTGCATGAACTTGGGGATGCAAAAGCAAGAAATACAGCTCTATGGGGATACTTCAAAAACTTTCAGAGCATGATGCAAGCAAGAGAGAGAATTCCCCAGTCTCTTGTTGAAAAATACAAAGACTCAGTGTGCTTTATGGTTGACACTGATCAGTGCCTAATGGAGGCAGTAGAACCAAGGACTGTCTGGATCATGCCCATGGGGTATGAAGTGGATGAACAGATAGTGGAGCTGCATGTTCAACACATGCTAAGTCAGCCCAAAGATCCTAAGGCAGAAAGGTTTGGAACCTTTGAAGAGCTGAGTGTAAAAATACATGTAGAACTCAGGGAACCTGAGATTAAAAGAAAGGTGAGAAAAGAAGTAGAGCACATTGCTCAAGGCCTAGGCATCTCAAAGGAGGCACTTGATGCCAGCTGGGAAAAGAGGAGGAAGGCTGAGGAAGAAGAGAAAAGTAAAGAAAGTGCTCCGGTTGAAGCTCCCACCCGGACCAGATCATCAAAGAGATCTGCACCTCCCACAACCAAAAGTTCAAAACCGAAAGTTCAGGCATCCGGTAAGAGATCCAAGACAAAAGCCACAAGGGCTTATGGAAGCCAAAAGGATGAAGAGGAAACAGAATCAGATGAGGGAGTAAGAGAAATAAAGAAACAGAAGAAGAAAGGATCCGGTAAGCCCTCCACAGGCCAAGACAAGGATGAAATGGCAGAGGTAACTGTTGAAAAGCCCACTCTGTCTCTAGAGAGCATAATCAAGTCGGTCACGGTGGATGGAAATCTTCAACCAATGACTGAATCCTATGATGACTTCAGTGAGGCTGACCAAAAGACTCTGCAGGAAGCCACAGTTAAATATCTGAACATATATAATAAGGCTTTCATTGAGATCATATCTCTCATTCCTAAAAGCCTAGAAAAGGAATTGGAAGTAAGAAAGAATAATGCTCATGCTAAAGATCTTGAGATCCGAGAGCAGATAGCTATTCAGCTATATCCTCAAATTGATCCCAAGACAATGAACATTATCTTCAAGGACTGCAAAGATGAGTTCAGAAGCAAAGCCAGGATGAATCAACTCATGCTTGGTGAGACTAACAAAGTGGCCCAAGAAACAGAAGAGATCCTCTGGAAGGCCTTCAAAAGGTTCAATCTTCCTGTTGTAGAGGACTTAGGTGCAAAAACAGCTGCTGATTTGGAATCTTCTGTTCCGGAAGAAGTGAGCCCTGAACAGACAAATATCTCTCCTCCGGTTTCCCCTACAGTCTCCGGATCCAAAGAAGAAGAGCAATTACAGGAGAAGGAAGTAGTGGTGAAAGACAAAGAGGTTGACAGTTCTAAGACTGCAGAAGAAAAGAAACATCTGTCTCTGGCAAGAGACACTGCACAAACTGTTCAACAATTTTTGAGCAAAGAAACTTTAGAGATTGATGAACCGGAGCTTCTAAAAGGCCCATTTGATTTTGACTCTCTCTCTCTGGTACAAACAATGAAGATAGCTTCATTTACAAATGCCAAGGCAAATGAAAAGCTCCTGAAGTCTCATATGGAAGACTGTGAGTTGATAGAGGCTGCTTCCGGAGTACTTGTAAAGATTATGCCATCAATCCAAATAGATCCGACAGCCTCCACTTCCGGTAATCTAAAAACCTTAGTCAGCAGTGTTGATACACATTTTGATTCTCTAGAAAAATCAGCTGAAGAAAAGGTCCGGAAGGAATTTTTGGATAAGAGATTTTCAGAAATATTAGAATTAATCTCTAAAGATAGGAAGATTGTAAGCATTGGAATAAAGAGCTTAGAGAATGCTCTTAAGGATGGCGGTGACATCTATAAATTTTGTATATCCTGGTCAAAGGCAACAGCAGCATTTGACAAGAAAATAAAAGAGGAACAGGATAAGCTACAAAGCTTATCTCAAAGTTTTGATCCTCTCTCTTCCTCTATAATAAATCAAGAATGTCAGACTATTGCAGTCTTGAATGAAATAAAGAATCTTGAGAAGGAAAGAAAGAACATCACTAACCGGATGGGAGAACTTAGAAGGATTATAATCCCTAAGTTGGAAACTATGCATGAGGCCATCAGTGATGCTCAGACCACCGCCCAAACAAAAGATCCGACAGATCTCAAGCGGGCAGAAGCTTTTGCATTTTTGTTAAGTGGTCACATTTCAATTTTGGATAGAATGAAGCAAAGTTGGGCTACAGAAATGATCCAATTGCAGACATCCTTTGCAGACATTCTTCAGTATATGTGAGTATGAAAATATGCGGCTATGTATAGAAAATTTTTGAAAATTTTGATGTGCGGACCCCACCCTTTGCCATTGATGTCAAAGGGGGAGTGAGGAGCAGTGAAAAATGAGGAATCCAACTAAGGGGGAGTTCCGGAAATTGTATATAAAGACAGAGCATCAGCAAAGGGGGAGCATAGTGAAAACACTTAGTCATTTTTCACTAAGTGTTGCCATCAATGCCAAAGGGGGAGATTGTTGGCAAGAGACACTATATGGATTCATGGTTGTTGTCATTGATGGCAACAAAGGTCATCCCACATATCCGCAAGTCATGATGTGTCTCTACCGGAAGTCAGAATAAAGAATGTTGTGGTCCGGTGAAGAAGAACAGAGCATGTGGCAAGGTCCGACAGATTGGTCCGGATCTCTCAGAGGAAGTGTCTTGGTGCAGTGCGGATTTGGGGAAGTCAAGAGGACTACCTTGAGTGGTATATTCCAAGGATTTAGCCTCTGGTGATGGACAAGGAAAAAGATATGAATGGTTGAGTACCGGATTCCTGAGAGACAGTGAAAACAGAGGAAGAACTGACTGGCAGAGTATCAGACTGCTTTCCGGATGTGTTACTATTGATGACAGAGGTTGTGAAGGCATGAATCATGGTTGGCCGACATGATTAATGATATCTACAAGTATATGCTTGATCCGCATTGCTTGGTGAGGAAGGATTCAGCCGACAGAACAAAAGTTTGTAAGAAACTAGACTGTTCCGGATGCCGACTAGAAAGGTGATGAAATTACTTGTGCGGATATATATAGAGGATGGATTTAGTTGTGAAGGGTGTGTTGATGTACAGATATATGCGAATAAGTCCAGATAAGAGCAGAGGTAGCAAAAAGGATCTGGTATGTGAAAGATAGCAGAATAAAGAACAGAGGAAAGATGAAGTGCAGCAGATCAGTGTACTGAGCCTAACCGGAACTGAACTCCAGCATATGCAGATGCTTCCAATCAGTTCAAGACTGTGATTCTCATCACTTTGTAGACAGTGTGTCTTCTTGTAGGCAGTGGGCCTCTTGTGAGCAGTGTGCTCGGGCAGTGAGCCCTAATTGGCAAGTGCCATTTTTGTAATTTCCTATTCTTCTAACAGAGAATAATTTTGGGTTAATCACCCCGTGGTTTTCTCCCTTAACAGGGTTTCCACGTCAAAAATACTGTGTCATGTGTTTCTTATTTCATGATTAATGTTTTTGTGTTTGATTCTATGCTGCATCAATTAAAAGGAAAGTTCAATAAGGGAAATAATTAGGATAACTGATTCACCCCCCCCTCTCAGTTATCAACATATAATACTAATGTGTTTCTATCTGTTATTGTTGGAAACATTTGGCGATTGCAAGCACATGTCATTTTGGGGCATGGGCTTTGTGAAAGCTCTTGTTCCCTTCCATGTTTTCAACCTTACCCTAAATGTGATTACTACCGGCAAGCGAGATCAACCACTTTAAGGTGGGGGCATATATTGTGCTAAATACTTGGATATTTTAGATATAGTGATAAACTATGTTTGTGTATACTTCCTTTTCACTATAAGGCATCTACATGATGTAGGTGGGGTTGTATACTTTGTTCTATGTTTGTGTATGCTCCGTTTTCACTGTAAGGCATCTCCATGATGCAGGTGGGGTTGTATACTTTGTGTGCATGCTTACTTTTCACTGTAAGGCATCTCTATGATGTAGGTGGGGTTGTATGTTTTTGAAATCCCTTCTGCACAAGGCAGGATTGTGTATTCCCTTGAGTGATTGCACATCCTTTTACAAATTCCTCTGTGGAGGCAGGGTGGGATCTTGAGTTATTCAACCTTAAGCATGTCTTTGGAGATTGTGGTATCATAGCTCAACCATCAAATGTGTTTGGCATGTCTTAGATAGTGAAGTGTAGTGATGAACTCCCCCATCACCCATGCTTTATGTGTTTAAGACATATAGTTTATCGACGACATACTCTATGGCACTCGTGTATTCTGTGTGTTTTTTGTGTCTCTTCCTTATGTGTCTTGCATATTTTATTGGTGGAATGTAGCAATAAACTCCCCCACACCATGTGTTTTGCATGCTTTGTGGTGGCACATAGCAATGAGCTCCCCCCATACTGTGTGTTTTGTGTGCTTTTGATGGCGGAGCATAGCGATGAGCTCCCCCCATCACCTAGTTATGGTTATATAGTTGTTTAATCATGTCTTCTCTTCATGTATGCCTTGTGTATTGTGTGACTATGTTCATGCCTTCTTTGTGTATTAGTATTTTATAGGAAAAGAGGGGTTTTCAATTTCAATGGATGTGTGGGTTAAATACTCCTTTCACTACAAACATTCAAGGACATAAATCGAGTCAAGCCACCACTTTTGCAAGAGGGCTCTACTACAGATTTAGTGTCACTTGGAATGGAGAGGAAACTTGGAAATTTGCTGATTAATTTGATTAATTAAGTATGATTGAGCTAGAAACCCTAATTATGTAAAATTGTAAACAAACAGACAAATCCTAACAAATGCTCGAAGACAGAGATGTAATATTCAGCGTAAAAACATACCAACCTTTGAGATTCTGTATCTGAGAAAGCCAAGGGCTAAAAAGTAGGTGCCCAAGCCCAAGGTGGCAACTTCTTCAAGGATTTCTAGAACTTGTCTGTAACTAATCACCACTATCACAGAGGTTTTATGCTTTGGGGATCTGGAGGGATTCGAAGCGGGTGCCCTAGTCTAGGGCTTACTTTTTCTTTCAGATACAAGATCTCCAAACTCTACCATAGCCTCCTACAACTCCACTTCCTTTTACTTCAACACCTGTTACCTGCAATCACAAGGACTTTGGTTGGGGGTTGTGGTGTTTAGGAGCTTGCCTCAGTCAAGCCCTAAAAGGACATTCAAGTCTTTCAAACACCGTTGTCAAATAAAGATTGTGTATCCCATTAGGATAGAGGAAAAAATTAATTGATAAATGATTGAAAATGCAAATAGATATCACCTCAGTGGTGTAGCCTCATGGAAGGAAGAAGCTCCTTCATTCCATGAGATGGATTGATGAAGCCAAATCTGTAACAAACAAACACAACAACAACACAATATTTCTCTACAACACAATGAAAGCCTTGAATCACCTTTGCATAAGATCACAAGTTTGCATTATCCATCTAGTTTAAAATGAATTCCTAAACATGCTTATATATGCAACAAAACACATTCCCTCTCTAATTTCATAATTCAAACTTGAGATGTCAGCAACAAACACTTCTAATGGTCACATAACCGTCATTTAAAATTTGGGACCCCGCTAAATAGGGCAGGACTAGGGTGTGGGTGTCCAAGTCCTTAGCCCCATTTTCAAGGAAGGGTCAAGTTCATCACTGTCCTCTCAGCCCCATTTAACATGGGTTTTCAGGGATTTTCCATCAGAAGTAAAAATGAACATGATAAATGCAAAACAAGGGACTTGGGAGCTAAACTTAGGAGGTAAAAGTCCTAGGAGACACTTTATGACATAACATTAGCCCCCACTTTAATGTATGTATGAACACAAGGCCCATACATGTATTAAAGTATGGTCAACAAACATAGAAAATATGCTAGCCACTTAGAGCTAATGCATACACAAATATTGAGAAACCATTTCTAGCCCCCAGTCTTAGGTAGACATTAGAGAAGACACATTGCAGACGTGTCAAACACAATGAAAATAGTAACAGACACACAAAACACGGAGAAGATAATAGCAAGCATGCAAGACATGAAGAAGATAGCATTGAAGACATGCAAAACATGATGAATACGGTGAATGCAATGATTATTTCTTTTTCATTTTCATATATAAATGCAAATGAAAGTACATGGAAAGTAAACACACAACCCAAAATGTAGGAGGGGCATTTTGCCACATGTCTTGAAACTACATATGGAGAAATAGACACGCAATACAAATCTTAGAGTATATGAGGGGCATTTTACCACGCTCTTAAAGACTACACTTGAGACCAAACACGCCATACAAATCCCAGAGCATAGGAGGGGAATTTCACCACACTTCTCGAGACTATGCTTGGGAACAAACATGCCATACAAAACCCAAGTGTAGGAGGAGAATTTTGCCACACATCTTGAGACTACAACATGGGGGAAAACACATGGAAGACACGAGCATCGTATAGTATGCCAAAGACATACTATATGTATAAAACACAGAAAACAAGGTGATGGAAGGAATTTATTGCTAAATTCTCACCATCTTATGCCACAACAACTGACAAAGACACGCTTAAGGGTGGATACACCAACCCCGCCTACTCGGAGAACTTTTGAAATAAAATGATGTGTACTAGCTCAAGAGATACACCATCCCTGCCTCGCACAAAGGCTTTGAACAAAAAGGATATGCACAATATCCCGCCTCCGCAAAGGGCTTTATTATTGCAATATAGAATAAAGATGTGCACTCATGCAGAGATACAACATCTTACCTCCGTAGAGGGCTTACAAACACACTTCATTAGTACCGAAATCATTAGACAGCTTACCTTTATCTGCCCCCACCTTAAGGTGGTTGATATCATGTACCAATACCAAGCACATTAAGGTAGGAAGAAAACACACAAGGGAACAAGAGCTTTCGCAAAGCCCATGCCCCTAAAGGTGACATGTACTTTATGATCACCGAATGTTCCCACAAACACACAATTTCTTGCAAGAAGAGAGGTTAGAAATCTTTCTCTAAGATAACAACCACATCACATGATAAAAGCAATGCATGTAATCATTCACATAAAGAGCCAAGGTTATACTACAAATTTAGATACCGAGTATAACCATGGGGCTATACTGTAGATATCTCAAAACTGAGTGTAACCAAGGTGAGATTCAAAGATAAACAAAGTGTACAGAGTAGATGTATTGTCATGGTTTGTTAGTATGATAAGACAACATCCAAATATCACATGGAGTGATTCTACTAGGCAAGCATCAGATAATATATATCAACCCCATCTTCATGTATAGACTAGGTCCATTTTTTCTTACTCACTAAAGGGACACTTGGTCCTTATTAGTCTTATTTGTTATTTGTCATCTGCTAGCTAGGTAGAACCACTAGAAGAAGGTAAACAATAAATCAAGAGAGGAGAACAAGTACCTTAGGGTCATCACATAGGAAGGTGCCCCCAATTCACCAACCACAATGCTATGCGCCGAAGACACAACACACAACAATGAAAATAGAGGAGAAGAAAGATAGAACAATGATGATACAAATAGAAGAATGGTCACAATAGAGGTGTTCTCTCGGTATCCTCGACCTTACAAGAGTATCAAGGGTCATCCAAGGAGGCCTAAACAACACATAACGCATCATGGGGGGAACACAACACAAGAGGGGAGGTCACATAAATGAGAAAATAATGCTATGACATAGGTGACCACCAGGGTTAGAAATACTTACCTGATACAACCCAATGCTAATAACATATATATCTAGGAGGAGGCCACACTTGAGAGCAACTAGAATAGGTGCTACAATGAGTGTGATGAAATGAGGGAGAAATACTTATTTTAGTGGGATATTACCTGGTGGATAAGTCATGTCTATCATCTCAGGATATATCATATTTAGTCTAGAAATTGTTGATATTGTAGGAGCATTAGTACATTTATTCACTATCCTCTTAGGAGGTGGAAGAAGTGATTTGTTTTGAGTAATCTTGTCATACATCCATAAGGGATTTAATGTGAGAGACCTTTCTTCATTCACTAATGCTGCATCTTTTGGAGAGAGAGCATAGGAATAAAGGGAAGGTAAGGTGTTGTGAGGATAATTTTTAAAGTTTGTATCTTTAGTGATGTTCAAAGAATATGCAACCAAAGGAGAGGTAGTCAATGTTTTTAAATCCTTAGGGATATCTAAATGAGTTGAATATTCAATCAAAGGAGGGAGATTAAGGCTCTTCTCTTCCTTAATGATATCCAAGGTGTGTGACCAATCAACTAAAGGAGGAAGGTCGATGGGATGATCAATAGAGGCTTCATGCACTATGGTAGGGATAGATTTGTTAATATTGTTAGATGAATTCTCATTATCTATCCATGGAATGTTCTTTGTTAGAGGGGGTTCTTCATTCACTAATGCTTCATCTTGGCCAGAGAGCATTGGAATGGAGAGATGGTGGTGTTTATTCATTCACTAATGCTTCATCTTGGCTAGAGAGAGCATTGGAATTAAGATATGGTGGTATGATGTTAAGGGATGTGTCAATGAATTCATCCTCTTTTGCTAAAGTGTCCTCATAAGTGGGAACAACTTTGGGAGAGAGATCATAAGTTAGGACTAAGTTACCATCACATGTTTTAGTAATAGGAGTCGTAGTGGAATGTTCAATAGAGATAAAGTCATCTAAGGGTTCATCTAACATATTGAAGTCATCACTACTAAATGTATTACTATCTATGAATTTAGTGAGATCATCTACTATCGAAAGATATGTTCCCATGAGGCTTGTGAAGCTATCAAAATCAGATATATAGCAAAGGATTTCATATGTGGAACACATAGAAATATCAAAATCATAGATATATGCAATTTGTTTCAAGACTTGAGGATATTCATGAGTAAATTTAGAAAAATTATCAATGTCTATGATGTATGCAAACAAATCTTCCAAATATTAATAACAAGAAGTATCCATGATGCTAATTTGAAAGAGCTCTAATACACACGAATTTCACAACGATCAACAAGGCAAAATAAGTGAGACTATTTCACACCAAAGCACTTGTTTGAGGGAAACAATACTAAAAGACACACAAAGTCCACAAAAAACATAGTGGGTAGAAGGAAAGAGTATAATACAACAAATCCATATTGATGATTTTAGAGGTTTTGATCAAAAGATGTGAATGAAGTGTGTGGACAACTAGTGTTGAAATACACACTCTGTAATTAAAAAGATGCCACTTTTCAAACAATTTAATGAAATAATGCCAAATTTTCAAATGATAACTAATTGAATGCTAATATGGATGCAATATCTGAAATTGAAGAGATTTAGGGTGAATGTAATGAAACAACACCAATTTATGTTTGCTTATGTGCCTAAAAATGCTCAAATTTTCCACTTTTTTCAAATTTTTCAATGTAAATGACTAAAAGATGAAGTGTTGTAATGAAATTGATGAGGGGAAGCAAATAAAAACCTTATTATTAGTCCAATAATGCAGAAATATCTTTCACAACACACCTATCATGCAAATCTAGATGAAGGATGAGTCAAAATCTAGTGAAAATTCATGAATTTTAAACCATAATTGTGGAATTAAAGCATGAAATTATGCAAAATGATGTATGAATAAATGTAATCATATTTAAGATGTGAAATATCTCATCTCAGATCTGAAAATGATGTGACAAGTTCTACAATGCTCAATGCAAGTGCGATTTTAAGGAAAGATGAGTGAATATGCTAGTTTTTGTTGAAATTGACTATGTGAAAATGCAAAATTTAAAATGTAAATGCAAAAATACACTAAAATGCAACACCACAAAAAAAATTCAGATTTTAATGAGTGTTTAAGATTAGTAGTAAAATCTGAAACAAGATTTTAGCTACAAAACCTAGTTTTTGAAATTACTAGGTTATGAGAAAAAATCACAATTTCAAGCAAACCCTAGCAATTTTAATATCAAAAATGCAATGCAAAGGATTACAATATGATGAATTTATATAATTTATATCAGATTTAATTTAAAAATCAGAAATTAAATTAAATTAAATGAAAATTATTTCAAAATGCAAGCCTAAAATGCTAAATTTTTCAATTTTTTCAATTTTTTTGTATATTTTCAAATGCAATAGGAAAATGATGAATGAAATTAATGAAAATATAAATTATAGCACTCAGCAAGGTGCAAAATTCAATTAAAACATGGGTTCACCAAAATATTTTATAGGAAAAGAGGGGTTTTTAATTTCATTGGATGTGTGGGCTAAATCCTCCTGTCACTACAAACATTCAAGGACATAAATTGAGTCAAGGCACCACTTTTGCAAGAGGGCTCTGCTATAGATTTAGTGTCACTTGGAACAGAGAGGATATTTGGAAATTTGCTAATTAATTTGATTAATTAAGTCTGATTGTGCTAGAAACCCTAATTATGTAAAATCATAAACAAACAGATGAATCTCGACAAATGCTCGTAGACAAAGATGTAATACTCAGAGTAAATACATACCAGACTTCAAGATTCTAGATCCAAGAAAGTTGGGGGCTAAGGAGCAGGTGCCCAAGCCCAAGGTGGCAACTTCTTTAGGGATTTACAAAACTTGTCTGCAACTAATCACCACTGTCACAGAGGTTTTCTACTTCCCTGCTTTTTCCTTCAGATACGGGATCTCCAAACTCTGCCATAGCCTCCTGCAACTCCACTTCCTTCTGTTTCAACACCTGTTACCTACAATCACAAGGAGTGTGGTTGGGGGTTGTGGTGTTTAGGAGCTTGCCTCAATCAAGCCCCGGAAGGACATTCAAGTCTTCCAAACATCGTTGTCAGATAAAGAGTGCATATCCTTGTAGGATAGAGGCAAAAACCAATTGATAAATGATTAAAAACACAAATATATATCACCTCAGAGGTGTAGCTCTCATGGAAGGAAGAAGTTTTTTCATGCCATGAGGAGATGGATTGATAAAGCCAAATTTGCAACAAACAAACACAAAAACAACACAATACTTCTCTGCAACACAATGAAATCCTTGAATCACCTTAACATAAGATCACAAGTTTGCATTATCCATCTAGTTTAAAATGAAGTCCTAAACATGCTTATATATGCAACAAAAAACATTGCCTATTTAATTTTGTAATTCAAACTTCAGATGTCGGCAACGGACACTTCTAACGGTCGCATAATCGACATTTAAAATCTGGGACCCCACCAAATAGGGTAGGACTAGGGTGAAAGTGCCCAAGCTCCCAACCCCATTTTCAAGGTAGGATCAAGTTCATCATTGTCCCCTCAGCCCCATTTAACATGGGTTTTTAGGGATTTTCCATCAGGAGTAAAAATGAACATGGTAAATGCAAAACAAGGGACCTGAGAGCTAAACTTAGGAGGTAAAAGTCCTAGGGGGGACATTTTATGACATAACAATTATGTGTCATTTATTGTATTCTTCATGTATTACATGTTTCCTTACTGTATTCTCTGTGTTTTGAATGAATGTCAAGTGTTTTCTTATGTTTGCCTAAGCTTGGGGGCTAGAAATAGTCCTCCAAACTTAGGGTGTGTCTTTGCTCTAGTGTTTGATGTGTTTGATATTCTTTAACTGTACTTTAATGCATGTATTGATCATAAGATCTTACACACATTAAAGTCAGGGCTAAATATTATGGAGTAAAAAGTGGACACATATTGTTTTACCTCCTTGTTTAGCTCCTAGGTCTCTATGATTACATTATACATTCTAAATATTCATCCTGATGAAAAATTCCCCGAAACCAATGTAAATTGGGAACCAGGGGCCCATATTTTATCTTACCCTAGACCAAAAAGGATCCTCAAGACTTGGGTACCCACGCCTAAGTCTTCCCTAATTGGTTGGGGAAAATTTAATTGTATGTCAGCATAAGACCTTTAAAAAGGTTTCTCCTTGTCAGCTTTTTTGGTTTAATTTGATGAATGTTAGTAGGAAAGCATATATAAGTGTGTTTTTGAATTCATTATGAACCTAGATAGAGATAAAAAAACTTGAAGCATTGAAGAAAAGAGCGTTCAAAGCATTCACTATGATTCTAGAGTAGATTCGTATTATCATTGTGTCTATTGTTGCAGGTTTGAAGTTATCATCTATCTCTCCTTATGAGTTGAAGAGCATTCATCCTCCTAAAAGTTTCATCACATAGGTGATATCATTGTTGTTCATCATCATTTGATCCGTCATATTTATTTTGTGTTTAGCCTCTTCCCTACAAGGGCACGCTCTCTTTATCTATCAATGGTGTTAGGAAGCTTGAATTCTATCCCAGGTTTTGACTGAGGCAAGTCCCTAAACACCATAACCCCCAAACCCCTTTTCTTCTTCATGTGTGCAGGTTGTAGGTGCGATATTTGGGAAATAAGAAGGTATAGGAAGACTAAGCAAGGATCAGGGTTTCAGGATCTAAGAGTAGTTTGATAATATTCCTCTATGAAAGACTTGAGTGTTGGTGCCCTAGTCTTTCTACCTTAACAGACTTTAGATCTAGCATCAGGGTAGCCTCTACAATATCTCTCTAGTTTACAGTTTTTGAAGATTTCACCTTTTAGGACTTGGGCACTTTTGAAATAGTCCTCCGACATCTCCACTTCTAGGACATAGGTTCTATCATCTTCCTGATCATCCCTATACAATTAGTTTCTAGAGATTTGTTGTACATCTTCTGTTATAATCAGATCATTATAGAACTAGGGTTTTGTGCATCATTGACCTAGGGTTTGATAAAAAGTCTTTATTAAATCTGAATTTTCCATTGCACTCCTGAGTACAAGATCTGTAGCTAAGTCCACCTCCATTTGGTAGTGATTTGGCTTGGTCTTGTCCTTGAATGTTATTGTGAAAGATGGTTTGATCTAGTGTGCATGCTAGTCTCATCATTCACCTTTCTCACACTTAACACATTATAAAGTGTATTCATATAAAATTATTTTCTTTATTCAATAAAAATATAAAAAATAGCTTGTATATCATATAGTTGCATTTCATACATAAAAATACAAAAAACACAAAAATATTAGGAAAACCCACATCATTCAAACCCTCAATCTCATCACGAGGTAGCCACATTCACATTAGATACAAACCCTTGATAACTCTTATGGTGACAAAGAGAATGAAGAAGATTAGCATGCAAACTAGATCAAACCCTCTTCCACAATAACATTCAAGGACAAAGCCAAGCCAAATCACTACCAAATGGAGGTGGACTTAGCTACAGATTTTGTACATAGGAGTGCTATGGAAAGATCAGATTTAGCCAAGCCTTTTATCAAACTCTAGGTCAAATATGCACTAAACCCTAGTTCTATGATGATCAGAGCATAACAGATAAATGGAGATAGATACAAACAATCTGAAAGAAGCACCAAGATTAGTTAACAGAGGAGAACCTTATTCTAGAAGCAAAGGTGTCTGAGGATGAATTTGAGGGTACCCAAGTCCTTGAAGTGAGAATCTACCAAAGGTCTGAACTGAGAAAATCCTATAAAGACTTCCCTAAAGCCAAATCTAGACCTTGAAATGTTAGGAGGACAATTTTGCAAATGCCCAAGTCTTGCACAAAGGAATATTCCCAAAATGTTGTCAGATCCTGAAACCCTAATCCTTACTTAGTCTTCTTGTGTCTTCACTTTTTTGAATCTCATACCTATAACCTGCACACAAGAAGAAAAGGGGTTTGGGGGTTATGGTGTTTAGGGACTTGCCTCAGTCAAATCCTAAGATAGCATTCAAGCTTCCCAACACCATTATTCGATAAAGAGAGTGTGCCCTTGCAGGGTAGAGGCTAAACACAAATCAATGAGATGAAATCAAACGATGTTGAACACAAGTGATATCACCTATGTGATGAAACCCTTAGGAGGATGAATTCTCTTCAACTCATAAGGAGAGATAGATGATAAATTCAAAACCTGCAATGACACACAATGACAATACAAATCTGCTCTAGAATCACAATAAATTCTTTGAATGCTCTTTACTCCAATGCTTCAAGTTGGTTATCTCTCTCTAGGTTCATAATGAATTCAAAAACACACTTATATATTCTTTCTGACTAACATTCGTCAAATTAACCAAAAGAGACAAGGAGGAGAAACCCTTTTCAAGGCCCTATGCTGACATGCATTAACATTTTCTGTGACCAATTAGGGAAGACTTGGGCACAGGCACCCAAGTCCCAAGGCACCTTTTTGGTCTAGGTTAAGATAGAATATGGGCCCCTAGTTCCCAATTTGCATTGGATTCGGGGGATTTTGCATCAAGATGAATATTTGGAATGTATAATGTAATGACAAGGACCTAGGAGCTAAACAAGGAGGTAAAAAGGCATGTGTCCACTTTTTACTCCATAATAATAACACAACAAGGTAAAACTTCAAAGAAATCAATATTCAACCCTAGGTCAATCTTAGTCAACATACACCAACTCTCTTAGAACAACAAAGTGAATGTGCCTAGGACTCAGAGGAGAGTGGGTCAAGGAAATTCTAGAAGAACTAGAGGAATTAAACCCTAAACCACAACTCACACAAGAGCAACACCATATCATTAGGGTCATAGAACAAGATCAACAAATTAAACAACACATACAAGCATTTGAATCTAGATTACAATGTGCTAGAAACATAAACGAGGCAAATAGACACCCATCTAGGCATTGGAATCAGAGAAACCCCAATAGGAGATGAATCACAAGTGACCCTTTGGATCATATCATCATCTCAATAACAACTACCATAGAGAGAACAAGACAAATCCAAATCAACAATAGGCCCCATATCAGGCTAGCCTCTCTTTGTGAGGTTCTACTCCCAAGTGAATAGAACAATCCCCAAGTCTCACCTCCACTTGATTGGATTTTTCCATGAGAGATAGAGAGAGTGACTTGGAGGTCACTATAAGCAAGGAGAGGGTCCATGTGCTACCTTGAAGCTTACTCATCCACAATTGTTCTTGTGTCATGTTTCGAAGAGTACATATTTTGGTGAACCCAACATGAAGATCAAATCCTTTTGAGATGGGTTCTTTCACTTTTTTCACATTTCTTCCATTCCACTTTCATGTTTCACTTCCATGATCATATAATTCATCCTACAGTGTTTCCTACACCCTCAATCTAGGACAAATTCATGCAAAGTTTAGGGGAATTACCCCTCCAATGAAACTAGCACACATTTAGATCCAATAGCTTTAATCTCAAATCAATCAAACTTGAAAGACTCAAATGGGATCCAACAAGATCCCCATAATGTTGACCAAATCAAAACATTCCAAGTGAGGGTTTCATCTAAGATCCATCAACAAGACCAACCCATAACAAGCCATAGGAAAATGGCCACTCAAATAGACAATGAGGTGAGTCATAAAAAAAACTTACAAGAAGCTTGGGTGGCACAAAAACCCCTCTATGTAGCACATCAAGATAAAAGACCCATGACATGTCAAGTGTCATCGAAAAGAACAAGTAGGGTCAGTCAAATCCCAATACAAAGAAATCCATCTTAGGTTTGTAAAACTCAAAGAATAGATGAAGCCTCACTCAAAGACCTTGTAGAATCCTTGGTGCAATGAATTAGGACCCTTGAAGCTAGAAATACTAAACAAGTTTTCCAAAATAAATTGAGGTAAAACCTAGGATACAGGGAAATCCTTTCATTGATAAGATTGAGTCAACCCAGGGGGCAACACAAAATATCCCTCATCTAAACTTCCATGAAACATTCAGGCTTCTTTTGCCCTCACCATCCAACATGACAAGTCTCAATCAAATAGGTGGGATTCCTATAATGTAAAATCAACCACGAATAATCCCACACAATTTTTAAAGCATAAAATTGTTATATATGAGAAAGATGAATGATGAGACTAGCATACACACTAGATCAAACCCTCTTTCACAATAACATTCAAGGACAAGACCAAGACAAATCACTACCAAATGGAGGTGGAATTAGCTACATATATTGTACTCAGGAGTGCTATAGAAAGATCACATTTAATCAGGCCTTTTTATCAAACCTTAGGTTGATGATGCACAAAACCCTAGTTCTATGATGATCTTATTATAATAGAATATGTACAATAAATCTCCAAAAACCAATTGTACATGGAGGATCAGGAAGATGATAAAACCTATGTCCTAGAAATAGAGATGTCGAAGGACTATTTCGAGGGTGCCCAAGTCTTGAAAGGTGGAATCTTCAAAAGTTGTAAACTACGGAAATGCTAAATAGACTACCCTAATGCCATATCTGAAGTTTGCTAAGGTAGAAAGACTAGGGCACTAGTGCCCAAGTCTTGCATAATAGAATATTCCTAAACTATTGTCAGATCCTAAAACCCTGATCCTTGCTCAATCTTTTTGTATGTTCATATTTCCCAGATCTCACACCTATAACATGCACACAAGAAGAAGACAAGGGATTTGGGGGTTATGGTGTTTAGGGACTTGCCTCAGTCAAATCCCAAGATAGAATTCAAGCTTCCAAACACCATTGATAGATAAAGAGAGCATGCCCTTGTAGGGCAAAGGATAAACACAAAATCAATATGATGAATCAAATGATGATAAACCACAATGATATCGCCTATGTGATGAAACCCTTAGGAGGATGAATGCTCTTCAACTCATAAGAAGAGATAGATGATAACTTCAAACCTACAAACAAGACCAACCCAAATCACTACCAAATGGAGGTGGACTTAGCTATAGATCTTGTACTTAGGAGTGATATAGAAGGATCATATTTAATCAGGCCTTTTATCAAACCCTAGGTTGACGATGCACAAAACCCTAGTTCTATGATGATCTAATTATAACAGAAGATGTACAACAAATCTCCAGAAACTAATTGTACAGGGAGGATCAAGAAGATGATAAAACCTATGTCCTGGAAGTAGGGATGTCAGAGGACTATTTCATGGGCACCCAAGTCCTGAAAGGTGGAATCTTCCAAAGATGTAAAATAAAGAAATACTACAGAGACTACCCTAATACCAAATCTAAAGTCTGTTGAGGTAGAAAGACTAGGGTGCTAGTGCCCAAGTCCTGCGTAGTGGAATATTCCTAAACTGTTATCAGATCTTGAAACCTTGATCCTCATTCAGTCTTCCTATATCTTCATATTTCTTAGATCTTGCATTTGTAACATGCACACAAGAAGAAGAGAAGGGGTTTGGGGGTTATGGTGTTTAGAGACTTGCCTCAGTCAAATCCTAGGATAGCATTCAATCTTCCCAACACCATTGATAGATAAAGAGAGCTTATCCTTGTAGGGCACAGGCTAAACACAAAATTAATATGATGAATCAAATGATGATAAGCCATAATGATATCACCTATGTGATGAAACCCTTAGGAGGATGAATGATCTTCAACTCATAAGGAGAGATAGATGATAACTTCAAACCTACTACAACACACACAATAACAACACAAGCCTGCTTTAGAATCACAATGAATGCTTTGAATGATCTTTACTCCAATGCTTCAAGTTGGCTATCTCTATATAGGTTCATAATGAATTAAAAAACACAATTATATATGCTTTTCTGCTAACATTCGTCAAATTAAACCAAAAGAGATGACAAGGAGAAACCTTTTTAAAGGTCTTATTCTAACATATAGTTAAATTTGTCTTGACCAATTAGGGAAGAGTTGGGCATAGGAACCCAAGTCTTGAGGCTCCTTTTTGGTCTGGGGTAAGATAAAATATGGGCCCCTTGTTCCCAATTTACATTGGTTTTGGGCAATTTTGCATCGAAATGAATATTTAGAATATATAAAGCATTCATGAGAACCTAGGAACTAAAAAATGAGGTAAAAAGATACGTGTCCACTTTTTACTCCATAACATTTAGCCCCCACTTTAATGTGTGTATGATTTTATGGTCAATAGATGCATTAAAGTATTGTCAAAGCATATCGAACACTAGAGCAAATACACACCCTAAGTTTAGAGAATCATTTCTAGACCCCAGGCTTAGACAAACATAAGAAAACACTTGACAGTCACACAAAATATAGAGAATATAGTGAGGAAGCACACAACACATGAAGAAGATAGTGAAAGGCATGTAATACATGAAGAAGGCATGAATGCAGTCACACAATACACAAGGTATACATGAAGAGAAGACATGATCAAATAATTATACAACCCTAACTAAGAAATGGGTGGAGCTCATCAATACACCACCATCAAAAGCATGCAAAACACATAGCGTGGGGGGAGCTCATCTATATGTCTTGCCAATTGATATGCGCTACCACAAAACATGCAAAACACATAGTGTGGAGAGCTCTTCACTACGTTCCACCACTAAAACACATAAGACACGCAAGGAATACACATGGAAAGCACACAAACAACACACAGAATACACAAGCGCCATAGAGTATGTTGTCAACACACCATACATCTTAAACACATAAAACATGGGTGATGGGGGAGATCATCACTATGCATCACCATCTAAGGCATGCCAAACACACTTAACATTTGAGCTACGCTACCACAACTGCCAAAGACACGCTTAAGGGTGAATAACTCAAGATCCAACCCTACCTTTGTAGAGGACTTTTAAAAGGATGTGCAACCACTCAAGGAAATACATAATCCCACCTTCTACAAAAGGGATTTCAAAAACATACAACCCCACCTGCATCACAAAGATGCCTTATGATGAAAAAGAAGCATGCATATAAAGTATACAACCTCACCTACATCATAGAGATGTCTTACAATGAAAAGGAAGCATACACAACACACAAAACAAAGTATACAACCCCACCTGCATCACGGAGATGCCTTACAGTGAAAGGAAGCATACTCCACACATTCTATCACAATGTCTAAGATATCCAAATATTTACCGCAATATATGCCCCCACCTTAAAGTGGTTGATCCTGCTTGTCGGTAGCAATCATGTTTAAGGTAAAGTTGAAAACACATGAGGGAACAAGATCTTTCACAAAGCCCATGCCCCAAAGTGACATGTGCTTGTGAATGCCAATTGTTTCCAACAATCACAATAGTACACATTAGTATTAGGGTAAGTGCAAGAAGTTGGGTCCACTTTTAGTGGAAGCCTCAGGGCAAAATATTTTCAGAAATGATGGATTTTGGCAATATAGCTGACAAACATTTTTTAGAATTTTTGGATGAAATTAAAACCCATTTCAAATGACAATGTCTAGTTTGAAAATGTATAATGTTTTTAGTGTTGGACATATTTTTGTGTTTATTATTTATTTTTTAAATAGAAAACTTCAAATTTTTCAAAGAAATGGACTTTGGCAATATGGCTGATGACTTTTTTAAAAGAATTTTTTTATGAAATTAAAACCCATTATAGATGAGATAGTGTAGATTCCAAATATATAATTTTTTTTACAATTGAATTGTTTTTTCTATTTTTCAATTAATTTATGATGAAACAGGTGCATAAACTTGAACTATCTAAGTTTTTTAATATTTTAATAACTTTTTATTAAAATAATTTTTGGAAAAAAAATTAGACAAAAACATACTTCAGACAGTTTTTTTGAATTTGAAAAAAAAAGTTTCAAAAAATGATAAGTTTAGGTCATCTTATGCGTGACGTACATGACGATTTTTTAAAACACAAAATATGGCCAATAAAAAATTAACAAAAAAACAAATATTCAATAAAAAATTATAAAAAAATATAGAAAATGTGCTTCAGTGAGTTACAAATCTTTTCGCAAAAGGGTTTAGAAAAACATGATTATTTAGGTCAAAATATGGATGACGTACACATACATGGTATAGTTAAAAAAAAGTGACTTTTAAATAGTGGTTTTTACAAAGGCCTATTGAAAATCAATTTGTATCATCTGGGTATTCAAATAAATTACATATTTGGAAACTAGACTCCAAGTACTACATTTTATGATAGTGACTTCTTCCAAAATTCCATCTCTAAGTGCTTCAAATTTTAAGGTCAAATATGACAAATTCTAAAAATCAGGGAAAACACTTCCACTTTTTGGCCAAAAAGTGGACTCAACTTCTTTCCAGCACCCATTATATGCTAACAATTAACAAACTTTGGTTAGAAAATTATTTCATAAAACTTATACAGAAATCATAACACTTAATAAACCAAGGCTACACTTGTGGGTTTAGAACTGAGTATAGTCATGAGGTTATACTTTAGATATCTCAGAATCAAGTGTAGCTACAAGGTGAGATACATAAACATTCCAAAGTGCCTAGAAGAAAATTTAGAGTACTGCAAAGGTTTGTTACAAGAATTTTAGAACACGACACATGATCACATCACAACACAAAGTGATTCTACTAGTCAAGTGTTAGTAACATATTAACCCATCGTCATATATGGACTAGGTCCATTTTTATTCTTGTTGTAGGGACACACGGTCCTTATCAGTGTATATTTTTTATCATCATCCACCAATTAGTAGAGCCACAGAAGAATGAAATCATGAAAACTAAGAGAGGATACAAAAGTGACTTAGGTTTACAATGTGGGAAGATGCCCCCAAGACATCATCTGCAATGTTATGCCCCCAAGGCACCACACACAACAATTGCAATAAGAGAGAGGAGAATAGAAGAATAGATAAATAAATAGAAGTTTCACAATGGAGGTAGTCTCCTTGTATCCTTGACCTTACAAGAGTATTAAAGGTCATCTAAGGAGACCTAAACAACATTTAACACTACACGGGAGAACACATACACATATAAATATATCTATTGAAGAGGTGGCCAATCTTGTGAGCATCTTTGAGAGGTGCTCCATCAAGTTTGGTGGGAAAGATGAGAGATTCATACCTATTTTATTTTCATTACCTAAGTAGTCGCAAGATGTTTGTTTCACAAGATTTCTTATGTTTAAAATCTTCTGATGCTTGCGGGGAGGTGAATAATTACCTTTTTTAATGAATGAAGCACACCTTTCTCTTTTTCTTTCTTTTTCTTTCTTATTCTTCTTTGTGTGATGAATGAACTACTCACAATGAAATGGGATGTTTTTCATTATTAAAACTTTTGTTTGCTTAAAGTGATTACATGTAGGCTATGCCATTTGTGTATCCTGAGTATTTTGGTTATCTCACAATCCATAAAGGGATAATGGAGGAGGAACCTCAGTGTAGATAACTTTTCTCATGGTCGAGGTAGATCTTTATTTTCCATCTTATCTACTTCTATTATGCCAATTATTTCATCATAGTCAAGATATTCATCTTCAAGCTCTACTTCATTCTGTTGTTCCACCATGTTGTTGTCGTTATGCTTAGGAAAAGGATTAGTGAAGATTTGTATATTGTGATTCAGAGGATCTACTAACTTATTTCCATTGTCATTCACACCGGTCACTTGTATTGTGTTAGAAACGATGAGGTCTTAAATTTCATGTGTAAAATGCATACATCTTTCAATGTCATGCCTCGCCAAGTGATGATAATGACAATAGGAATTAGCATCAAATGAAGGTCCTTGCATCTTGCTACCGTTGAGTGGACGAGTAGGAGAAAGATTCAAAAGATTGTTGTTTACTGCTTGAGTTGTTATTGAATGGAGAGAATCTAATAATGGAGAAAACTATCTTTGTTTGTTGCCTGAATTGAAATGGTGTCCGATTAGGTTTTATAATGGTGGACACTTGTGATTGAAAGTTATTTGAATGTTGCCCATTGATCTTGATGAAATTCTTGTTATGCTTCTTAAATGTGTGCTAAGATGTTCTAGCTATGGATTGACCAACAATAGCCAATGAGTTATGATTCTCATACTAACTAGCCAAAAGTTGGTAATCTCAGAGAGTTGCGCATAGATGTTGAAAAGAACTATACTTCATGAAAAGTATTTTATCATGTATGTTTAGTTGAAGATTCATAATGAATACTTTTTAAACACCCTCATTTGTAATTGGATATTGTATTTGCACAAAGAGATCTTGATATCGACTAATGAATTCTGTTAATTTCTCTTTCGAACCTTGTTTACAATGGACCAAATTAATCAATGAGATAGAAGGTCCAGTGTTTGCTTGTAAATGTTGTAAGAACTAATCAACTAGTTGTGAGAAGGAATGTATTGAATTAGGAGGTAGAGATCAAATCCATTCCAAAGTAGTATCTCTAAGAGATTGAGGGAAGAGTTTTGCTAACAATGCCTCATCAAAGAAGAAATCACTACACATTGCTATAAATGCTGCCACATGAGTATTAGGATCACCTTTACCACTGTACTTTTCAAACCAAGGAGTCTCAAATTTTTTAGGCATTTGAGCTCTTAGGATTGTATAAGACAAAGGACTGCAAGCATGATATGTTGGTATATCAAGTTGAGAGGAAGCATTAGTCAGGTTTGTCACTTTTTTTTGTAAGGATGACATACTCTGCAAAAGTTGGTTGAGGAGTGCATCATTAGGTGATGTGGCTTGTGGATTTGAGACAAGAGTATTTGATGTTGCAGTTGTGAAATTGAGAGGTGGTTGATAATGTTAGGAATTTACGAGTAGATCAAACCAATTCCACATAACCCAAAGGAGATAATGATGCATACAATCTTACAGATTTACCATAATGTAAAGATCAATAGACAATAAAAAAGATAACACAAGATATACCCTAGGAAAACCCTCATTGAGGGAAAAAACCTAGCCTCTAAAAGCATCCATACTCAATGTATTAATCAGCAATAAGAAATTACAATACACTCACAGAGTCTCCATGAACACCTCTAAAACATCAAGCTCCTCTACTGCAAACTCCATGTATCCAAGCATGAATCCACACATCCAATTCCATGCTTGACAATGTGCACTCACATGAGAAAACTCAATACAATGACAGCCTCTCACACAGCCTGTAAAATAAGTGCCAACCCTAACCATTAACCTTATTCTTGCTTTTATAGAATCAAGCTCACACAAATACAACTTGTGGTATTGGATAAAAATAATGTGACTCAAAACCATAAGCACAAAACCATTGACCCCAAAATTAATTATTTTGCACAAATAATTGTTTAGTAGAAAAGAGGGGGTTTTAGTTTCAAGGTTAAATCCTCCTTTCACATCTAACATTCAAGGACATAAATCAAGTGAAGCCATAATCTTTTGCAAGAGGGATATACTACAAATTTAGTGTCCCTTAGAATGAAGAGGAAACTTGAATTTTGCTAATTCATTTATCAACAAAATCAAATTATGCTTAAAACCCTAATTTCGTAAAATCGTAAAAAAATAGATGAATCTCAACAAATGCTTGCACATAGAGGTATCAAATGACAATTAGAAACATACCAAATTTCAAGATTCCATATCTAGAAAAGTTAGGGACTAATAAGCAGGCATCGGAGTCCAATGTACCATTTTTTGTCAAGATCTATGAAGATTGTCTGCAACCTATTTCTGTTGTTCCAGGGATTTCACTATTTTGGGATCCAGAGGACTAATGAGTGGGTGCTCTAGTCTAGGTCCTACTTTTTTGCTTTTCTCTGCACTTCCAACACTCTATTCTGCTTCCCTACAACTCCACTTCTTCCACTTCTGCAACCTATAACCTTCAATCACAGAAAAAGGGGTTGGGGGTTGTGGTGTTTAGAGGCTTACCTCAGTCAATCCCCATAGAGACATTCAAGTCTTCCAAACACCATTGTCAAATAAACAGTACGTATCCCTATGGGATAGAGGCAAAATCCAAATGATAAATGATTAAAAACATAATTAAATGTCACCTCGGAGGTGTAGCTCTCATGGAAGGAAGAATCTCTTTCATGCCATGAGAAGATGGAGCCAAATATGCAACAAACAAAACACAATACTACTCTACAACACAATGAAAGCCTTGAATCACTTTTATCATAGATCACAAGTTTGTAATATCCATCCAATTTACAAATGAATCCCTAAACATGCTTATATATGCATCCAAACACATTCCCACTAAAAATTTTGTAATTCAAACTTAAGGTGTCAGCATGGGACCTAATTAACGATCACATAACTGACACTTGAATTCAAGTCCTACCTAAAATAAGGTAGAATTAGGGTGCAGGCGCCCAACTCCTCCCTCCCTATTTCAGTCAGGATTTGTCTTAATAGTAGCCCGTAAGTCCTATTTTCCATAAAACTTCGGGGTTTTCTCATCAGGAGTCAACATGAATATGCAAGATGATCAAAATGCTTTCTAAAGGACCCAGGAGCTAAACATAGGAGGGAAAAAGTCCTAGGGAGACATTTTCCAATGTAACATTTAGCCCCCACTTTAATGTATGCATGAACGCAAGGCCCATACATGCATTAAAGTATGGTCAACAAATGCAGCAAACATGCCAAGCACATAGAGCTAATGCATATGTAAAGATTGAGAACTATTTCTAGCCCCCAGTCTCAGGTAGGCATTAGAGAAGACACGCTACAAACATGCCAAACAAAATGAAGATAGTTGTTAGATTTAGGGCAGACAACTAAGAGGGGGGGTGAATCAGTTGTATAAAACTTTCTTCCAATTTAAACACTTAACTCCACATTGTTATTCAATAGCATAATAGTAAATCAATCATGGAAACACAATGCAACAAATCAAAAATAGAAGCACATTAACACATGAGAAACCAAGATTTTGACGTGGAAAACCTGCTTAAGGGAAAAATCATGAGGTGATTAACCCAAGATTGTATTCTCTGCTAGAAGAATAGAAAGAACAAAATGGCACATGCCAATTAGGGCTCACTGCCTGAGCACACTACTCACAAGAGGCTCACCGCCTACAAGAGACACACTGTCTACAAAGAAATAAGTATCACCTACTTGAACTGGAAAATAGCATCTTCACCATGCTTGAATCAGTTCCATTTAAGTCCAATACTTTTGCTCTGCCTTTCGCTCTCTTCCTCGCTACCACACACTCATCTTCACAAGGACACCTTTGAAATGACTTCACAATCCCTTATTTATACAATACATCAATTTAGGAATGATCATCTAAGTCGGCAAACATCAACAACAACTTCCGCAGGATGTGTAACTCATCTGGTCGGCCAATCTCAAGAACACCATCATCCAGAAGTTATTCTTCAATTGCGAGCTCCAACTCTAATGCAGACCACCAACATGAACTTGACACGATCCAAAGACCTCCACAAGCTTGCCTGAATCACCAAGAACATCCACACTACATCTGCTTACTGAAATCCTTCTCTCCTTCATCTGGAACCTCAAGAACACAGTTTGTCATTACTGTCACAAAGGAATAGATGCTTGCAGACCTTTGAACCAGGAACCAATCAAGTTGATACTTCACAAAGACTTCATCAACACTCCCTCAAATCCACAGAACAGGATAATGTATTTTCGGATCTCACCGGACCTATCTATATCACTCTGTCATCAATGAACATTTGTCAGAACCATTTTTACTTGAGTGGCCACAACTTCTTCAGATTTTCATATGGACCTTTGAAATCTCTACTAGACCACCTTAAGACACATATCTACAAACCCTTTAAACCGCATCCTCTGATCCTCATCCTATCTTGGACTTTTATCTTACTGTCATCACTATTCTTCACTGTTCCTAATTGAGACTAATTTTCTCAATATCCTTAGCACATAGCTCATCTAATACATATCATTAATGCAACAGGAGTATGTTGACATCAATGACAACACCAATTAGGCCCATACTTGCAACAATCTCCCCCTTTATCATTGATGGCAACATATGATGTGAAAAATTGTTTTAACCATCAAGACAAGAACTCCTCCATACTGTCACAACTCCCCCTATCAGCAACAACCATTCACATGTCTTTTCTCCCTTTACTACTCCCCCTTTGATCAGAAACCACTCATTTTTCACATGTCTTCTCTCCCCCTTTGACATCAATGGCAAAGGGCACATACTTGCAATTCCACCACTTCATAATCATATCTACTGCTCCCCCTAAGTAGCAGCTCCCCAGCATCAATCTAGACCACAAGATGTGACTATGATATCCACCAGACTGATGCACATCAGTGCACCTTAGTTCATCACCGGAGAGGCAATAAGCCCTAACTTCTCCCTAAGATACTCAAAAGAGTCCTTAGGTAGAGGTTTAGTAAAGATGTATGCAATCTAATCCTTGGAAGGCACAAACTCCAATCTGACTTCATTCTTGTTCACTTGCTCTCTCAAAAAGTAAAACTTGATGGATATGTGTTTAGTCTTTGAATGCAACACCGAATTCCTAGATATATTTATTGCACTTGAATTATCACAGAAGATTGTGATAGGTTTTTCATACTCCACTTTGATATCTCTTAGCATCTACTTCATCCACAGAACTTGAGTGCAACTACCTGCTGCTGCAATATATTCTGCTTTAGTTGTAGATAGAGATATTGCCTCTTATTTCTTGCTTAGCCAAGAAACCAATCTTTTCCCCAAAAAGAATGCTCCACCATTGGTACTCTTCCGATCATCCACATCTCCTGCCCAATCCGCATTTGTATATGCATGAAGAGAGAAATCATGATCTCTAGGATACCACAAACCATACTCAACTGTCCCTTTTAGATATCTAAAAATCCTCTTGATTGCCATGACATGAGATTCTCTAGGATCAGCCTGGAATCTAGCAACAAGACCAATAGCCTACATAATGTCTGGTCTAGTTTGAGTGAGACACAACAGTCCTCGAATCATTGACCTAAACTTTGTCTGATCAGCCTTAGGAGAGTCATCATCTTTGCTCAATTTACATCTGGTTACCATGGGAGTATTCATTGGTTTTGAGTCTTCCATCCCAAATTTCTTTAAAAATTCTTTCACATATTTGGTCTGAGAAATGAAGATTCCTTTCTTTGTTTGAGTAATTTGCAGACCCAAGAAGAAATTCATTTCACCAAGCATGGACATCTCAAACTCACTTTTTATTTGACTTGCAAAAGTTTTACACATACTATCTCTTCCTCCAAAAATGATATCATCAACAAACACTTCAACAATCAAGATGTTTTCATGATCAATTTTGAAATATAAATTATTCTCAGCAGTACCTTTATTAAAACCAATCTTCAAAAGATGCTTATCCAATCTTTCATACCAGGCTCTTGGGGCTTGCTTCAGTCCATACAGTGCCTTCTTCAACTTGCAGACCATATCACCATGATCAGACAATTGAAATCCATCCGGTTGCTCTATGTACACTTCTTCTTCCAAGTCACCATTTAGGAAGGCATACTTGACATCCATCTGATATACCTTGAAATCCTTGAAGGCAGCGAAGGAAAGAAATAATCTGACTGCTTCAATTCTTACCACTGGAGCAAAAGTTTCTTCAAAATCAACTCCTATTTGAGAGTAACCCTTGCAAACCAATCTGGCTTTATTTCTGATTACTTCACCAAATTCATTCAGTTTGTTCCGAAAGACCCATTTTGTTCCAATCACATTCTTATTTCTAGGTCTGGGAACAAGATCCCAAGTGTGATTTTTCTCAATTTGCATCAGTTCTTCCTCCATTGCTTTAGTCCAGTTTTCATCATTGCAAGCTTCATTCACTGTCTTGGGTTCAATCTTTGAAATCAGACAATACTCTTCTGAATCTTGAGCAATTCTCATTCTTGTTTGTACTCCTTTGCTTTTATCACATAAGATCTAATCTTCAAAGTGGTTCAGTCTTACATACCTGGGAACTTTGGGAATTTCTTGCACTTCTAATTCTTGATCGGGCTCATTGAAACTCATCTCTTCTTCCTGATTTACCGGATTAGTTTGTCTGACTTTCAAAGGAGGCTTGGGCTCCTTGAATTAGAGCACCATTCTGATCATCTTCGTCATATTCATAAAACCTTGAGGGTTTTTCAATTCCTTCATCAACCTTCACATTTGTACTTTCTATTATTTTTCTCAGTCTCTTGTTATAACACCGGTATGCTTTGCTTTGAGTAGAGTAACCCAAGAATATTCCTTCATCACTTCTAGCATCAAACTTTCCTAGATCTTCATCTCTTTTAATGTAACATTTGCTACCAAAAACTCTAAAATACCTCACAGTAGGAGTGATGCCAAACCAAAGTTCATAAGGAGTCTTACTAGTATTACTTTTGATTTGAACTCGATTGAGAGTATAGACTACAGTGTTGACAGCTTCTCTCCAATAGATTTGAGGAACATTTGCTTCCATTATCATGGTCCTAGATGCTTCTTGGATGGTCCAGTTCTTTCTCTCCACTACTCCATTCTGCTGTGGAGTCCTAGGAGCAGACAACTGTCTCTTTATTCCATGTTTCTCACAGAACTCTATGAACTCACCGGATGTGAATTCTCCACCTCTATCAGACCTCAGACATTTCAATTTTAATCTGGTTTTATTCTCTACCATAGCCTTGAATATTTTGAATTTCTCAAGAGCTTCTGACTTCTCTTTCATAAAAGTTACCCACATCATCTGAGAATAGTCATCAATTAGTAACATGAAGTATCTATCACCTTGTACACTCCTAATTCTTGCTGGACCACAGAGATCAGTATGAACTAAGTCCAATAATCTAGTAGAAGACAGTTCCTTACTTTTGAATGTGACTCTGCTCAGCTTACCCAACTGACATTCTTTGCACAAGCTATTAGTAGGTTTCACCAATTTTGGAAGATCTCTTATAGCCTAAGTATTGCTTATCTTGATGATATTATCAAAATTCACATGACACATCCTCCTATGCCATAACCAACTCTGATCAACTTGAACAAATAAGCAACTTTTACCAGTACCAACCAAGTGGAAGATATTACCTTTAGTTTGAGTACCGGATGCAATCTCTGTTCTGGAACTTTCAAAGATCTTGCATTTTCTATCTTTGAATCAGAGATCATAGCCTTTGTCCACCAACTATCCAACACTGAGAAGATTATGCTTCAATCCTTCAACATATAGTACATTACTAGTTTTGTTCCTTCCATCAAAAGAAATAGTTCCTCTTCCTCTGATTCTACTAGAAAAATTATCACCAAACTTTACCACTCCTCCTTCATACCTTTCCAAATCTATGAATTTATTTTTGTCACCTGTCATATGGTGAGAGCATCCACTGTCAATGACCCAGTCATCCTTTTCTTCAACTTGGGTAGCCAGAGCTCTTTCTACAACTTTATGATTGATAGATACAGAGGATATTGGTTCTTCTTCTTTGATGGCAATAAACACCCATTCACTTCTAGATTTGTTTCCTGTCTCTAATTCATCATATGTTACTCCTTCATTATCATCTTCTTCATGAACATAGTAACAATTCTTTTGGAACCTTGATCTGTTAGGATTTGGCCTTGAAAATATTTTCGGACATCTTGAGGCAAAATGACCAATCTTATTGTAGTTGAAACACTTAAAAGGCTATTTTCCTTCATACTTACCAAATCCTCTTGGCAGTCATTTTGCAATAAGGGCTTCAAGTTGAGTAGTTTCAGCTTCTTCTTCTTCCAGGTCTTTTCTTGCTTTTTCATACCATGAAAGTTTCCTTGATGAGTTCTCTCCTAGATCAAACCTTTGTTTACCTTTAACAGAGGCACTAGCTTTGAATGCAGATTCAGTCTTGGGGGGTCATCTCCAAACTCGGTCATTTCAAATGTAGCCAATTTGCCAGCCAATTGATCTCTTGTGACAGTTGTATGGGCTCTGATTTCTTTAGTGGCAACAACCTTGATTTTATAAGAAGCAGGAAGGGATTTGAGAATTTTGCCAACAATCTCATTTTCATCCAAGACTCCACCAGCATTTCTAATTCCACAAACAATCTCATTCACTCTTGGCATAAAAGTAGTGATATTTTCATCTTCTTTCATCTTTAGATTTTCAAATTTTCCTTTCAGACTTTGTAACCTTGCACATTTGACATACTTGTCTCCTTCATGCAGAAGTTCCAGTTTTTCCCAAATCTCAAAAGTAATTGGTAGGTCAACAACATTTGAAGGCTCTAAATCGGATAATGCACTTAGAAGAGCTTCTATGGTCTACAGATTGTTTTCAGTATCTGTGATTTCAGTTGGGGATTTTGGACCACCCTGTGGAGGAGTATACTTCGTTGAAGCCATGTTCCAGTATTGTGTTCCCATACATTTCAAGTGACATGTCATGCAACTTTTCCGAAGATTAAAATTGGTTCCATCAAACTTCGAACTATCCTTCTTGTAGGACGACATCCTGGATCTCCTCAAGCAATTAAGCTCTTGTAGAGGAACTTAGCTCTAATAACAATTACTAGATTTAGGGTAGACAACTGAGAGGGGGGGTGAATCAGTTGTACAAAACTTTCTTCCAATTTAAACACTTAACTCCACATTGTTATTCAGTAGCATAATAGTAAATTAATCATGGAAACACAATGCAACAAATCAAAAATAGGAGCACATTAACACATGAGACACCAAGATTTTGACATGGAAAACTCGGTTAAGGGAAAAACTAAGGGGTGATTAACCCAAGATTGTATTCTCTGGTAGAAGAATAGAAAGAACAAAATGGCACATGCCAATTAGGGCTCACTGCCTAAGCACACTACTCACAAGAGGCTCACTACCTACAAGAGACACACTGTCTATAAATAAATAAGTATCACCTACTTGAACTAGAAAATAGCATCTTCACCATGCTTGAATCAGTTCCATTTAAGTCCAATACTTTTGCTCTGCCTTTCTCTCTCTTCCTCGCTACCACACACTCATCTTCACAAGGACACCTTTGAAATGACTTCGTAATCCCTTATTTATACAATACATCAACTTAGGAATGATCATCTAAGTTGGTAAACATCAACAAAAACATCCGCAGGATGTGTAACTCATCCAATCGGCCAATCTCAAGAAGAACACCATCATCTGGAAGTTATTCTTTAATTGCAAGCTCCAACTCCAATGTGGACCACTAACATGAACTGGACACGATCCAAAGACGTCCACAAGCTTTCCTGAATCACCAAGAATCTCTCCTTCATCTAGAACCTCAAGAACACAGTCTGTCATTACTATCACAAAGGAATAGATGCTTGCGGATCTTCGAACCATGAACCAATCGAATTGATACTTCACAAAGACTTCTTCAACACTCCCTCAAATTCGCAGAATAGGATAATGTATTTTCGGATCTCACCGGACCTATCTGTATCACTCTGTCACCACTAAACATATGTCAGAACCAATTTTACTTGAGCAGCCACAACTTCTTCAGATATTCATGCGGACCTCCGAAATCTCTACTAGACCACCTTAAGACACATATCTACAAACCCTTTAAACTATATCCTCTGATCCTCATTCTATCTTGGACTTTTATCTTACTATCATCACTATTCTTCACTGTTCCTGATTGAGACTAATTTTCTCAATATCCTCAGCACACAGCTCATCTAATCCATATCATTAATGCAACAGGAGTATGTTGACATCAATGACAACACCAGTTAGGCCCATACTTGCAATAATAGTGACAGGCATGCAAAACATAGAGAAGATAGTAACAGTCACACAAAACATGGAGAAGACAACATTAAAGACACGCAAAACACAATGAATACAGTGAATGTAGTGATTATTTCTTTTTCATTTTCTCATATATAAATGAATGCAGATGCAAGTACATGGAAATTAAAAATGCAACACACCACCCAAAATGTAGGAGGGACTCATCACCACACGTCTTTAAACTGCATATGGGGCAACAAACACACAATACAAATCTCAGAGTGTAGGAGGGACTTATGACCACATGTCTTTAGACTACACTTGAGAACAAACATGCCATACAAATCCCAAAGCATAGGAAGGACTTATCACCACACATCTTTACACTATGCTTGGGAACAAACATGCCATACAAGAGAAAACATACAGAAAACATACGGAAGACACAAAGAAAACATGGCAAACAAGCGATGGGAGGAGCCTATTGCTAGGTTCACCACCATCTCAAGCACACCTGACAGTTGCACTTCTCCACAACAACTTCCAAAGACACGCTTAAGGGAGGATACACCAACCCCTCCTGCTTGGAGGACTTTTAGAATAAAAAGGATGTACACTAGCTCAAGAGATACACCATCCCCACCTCCATAGAGGACTTAAAATAAAAGGATATACATGATATCCCACCTCCGAAGAGGGCTTAATGAGTGCAATATAAAATAAAGATGTGTACTCACGTGAAGATACAACATCCCTCCTCCATAGAGGGCTTACAAACATGCTTCATCAATATCAAAATCATCAGATAGCTTACCTTATATATGCCCCCACCTTAATGTGGTTGATATCATGTACCAATCTCAAGCATGTTAAGGTAGGAATAAAACACACAAGGAACACGAGCTCTCACAATGTCCATGCCCCCAGAGGTGACATGTTATTTACAATTGCCAAATGTTCCCACAAACACACAATTTCCTACAAGAAAAGGTGTTAGAAACCACATAATCATGATAAACAACAATGCGTGTAATCATTATTCAAAAATATATGAGGTTATACTATGGATTCGAAGGCTGAGTATAATTGTGGGGCTATACTGCAGAAATCTCAAAATCGAGTGTAACCAAGGTGAGATTCAAAGATAAACAAAGTGCACAGAGTAAATGTATTGTTATGGTTTGTTAGTATGATAAAACAACATCAAAATATCACACGGATTGATTCTACTAGCCAAGCATCAGATAATATATATCAACCCCATTGTCATGTATGGACTAGGTCCATTTTTTCTTACTCACTGAAAGGACACTTGGTCCTTATTAGTCTTATTTGTTTTTCATCATCCGCCAGCTAGGTAGAACCACTAGATGAAGGTAAACAAAAAATCAAGAGAGGAGAACAAGTGCCTTAGGGTCATCATGTAGGAAGGTGCCCCCAAGTCACTAACCGCAATGCTATGCCCCTAGGACACAACACACAACAATGAAAATAGAGGAAAGCTAATATAGAAGAATGATGATACAAATAGAAGAAAGGTCACAATAGGGGTAGTTTCTCGGTATCCTTGACCTTACAAGATTATCAAGGGTCATCCTAGGAGGCCTAAACAACACATAACACATCATAGGGGAAATACAACATAGAGGTAAAGGGTTAGAAATACTTACCTGTAGGCACAACCAAGCTAGTGGTTGTCGACAAGAAAATCATCATCTTCTCACTCCCAGATGTTAGAAGAAAGTGGGACATAAGGTACCATAGCCCAAATTTTGGTTTTGTCTTCAAGTTGTTCATTCTTAAATTCTTCTTTCTTTGCTTCAATGTTAGGTGAAATGTTTTCTTGTTGAGGTGCATTTCGTTGGGAAAAAACTTATCTTCTTCTCCTTCTTTCTTTTGCTTTTCTATTTCTTCTTGTCCTATTGCTTATATCTTCAAAAGTATTGTCATGTTTTTCCATATGTTTTTGCATGTTAGAGGAGGAAGAACCATGTTCAAATCTCATTTTTCTTGATGAGTTCTTTTGTTCTCGATGACTCACTCCTGATCCTTGTAAGGATGGCGGTGGAGGAACCTCAGCATAGGGTCCTTTTCCTTTTGCTCTAGGAATTTCTTCTAATGCGGGTTATTCGTTTCTTACTATTTCTTGCATAGAAGGACCGACCACTTGATGTAATAGTTTTTCTTTATATTTTCTATATCCCAAGAAGCTAAAATCTATATGTGGCTCTGGTTCCTCGTCGAATTGTGACCAAAAGTAATCAAGGTTGAAATTTTGTCTCGTAACCAAAGGTTTATATCTATTGCAAGGAATAGTATGCACTTGTCCATTCAAAGGGAATTTTACATAGTTATGAATCGTTGAAGAGACAACTTTCATAGCCTTTAACCATGGGTGTCCTAATTTTATGTGAAAAGGTCAAATAGAGGGACAACATCAAATAGTTGTTCTAAAGATTTATAAAATACTGTGACCAATAAAGATATCTTCCCGGAAGTGTTTATAAAGGTTACCTTATGTGTCTTAATCATCATGTCCGAAGGATTATAGAAATCTTGTACCAAACCATGTGAATAAAGGATCTCCTCTGTTGCCACATTAGTCATGCAATTAGGATTTATAAGTGTTCCATCCACTAGATTTTCCATTATCTTCACAATGATATAAAGAGGTCTTTCAGTTTCTCTAATTGTTCTATCATGAGGTGTAAACAAAATTTTGAGTTCAGGGACCTTTCTTTTCATATAAGGCCTAGGATGGAACCTAGTGTTATTGTTGCAATTAGAAGCCATGTGTATATGTTTTCAAATCAATGTAAAATCAGATCTCAAAAGGTTTTCAAAACTTATGCAAGGAGCAAGTGCAAAATTGTGTAGGTTTATGACCTAAAATGTTTGATTTTTCACTTTTTTTCACAATTTTTTAATGCAAATTACTAAAGGAAGAGGTGTTGTGAAGAATGTTAAGAGGGGCAGAAAATAATAAGCCTAATATCAATCTAGTGATGTAACAATATCCTTCACAACATGCCTATAATGCAATTCTAGCGAGACGATAAGGCCAAATCTAGTGAAAATGTAAGGTTTTCAAACCCTAGACATGAAATTTTGCAAGAAGGACACTATGATGTAACACTACAGTTACAAATCAAACCTAAATGAGTGTTTAAAACAGTAGTAAAATATGAAACAAGATTTTAACTACAAACCCTAGCTAATGCAAAAATTAGGTTATATGAAAAATGCGCAATTTCAAGCAATTGTTAACAAATTAGGCATGAAAATGCAATGCAAATGAATAATAAATGATGAATTTATGTAATTTAAATTGGAACTGATGAAAATAACATAAATCAAATTAAATTAAATGCAAATTAATTTAAATTATTTGAAAATGCAAGCTAAAAATGCCAATTTTTTCAAAATTTTCAAATTTTTTGTAAATTTTCAAATGTAATAGGAAAATTATGCAAATCTGAAGTACAACACTCAACAAGGTGAAAAATTCATTAAAAACACAGTTCACCAAAATGTTTAGTGGAAAACAGGGGGTTTTAGTTTCAAGGTTAAATCCTCCTTTCACATCTAACATTTAAGGACATAAATTGAGTGAAGCCACAATCTTTTGCAAGAGGGCTTTGCTATAGATTTAGTGTCCTTTAAAATGAAGAAGAAACTTGGAATTTGCTAATTCATTTATCAATTAAACTCCAATTATGCTTAAAACCCTAATTTCATAAAATCGTAAACAAACGGATGAATCTCGATAAATGCTCGCACACAGAGATATCAAATGACAATTAGATGCATGCTAGATTTTGAGATTTCGTATCCAAAAAAGTTAGGGACTAATGAGTAGGCATCGGAGTCCAATGTACCAGTTTCTATTGGGATCTCTAAAGATTGTCTGTAACCTATTTCTATTGTTCTAGGGATTTCACTATTTCAAGATCCGAAGGACTAATGAGTAGGTGCCCTAGTCTAGGTCCTACTTTTCTTCTTTTCTCTACACTTTTGACACTCTATTATTCTTCTCTAAAACCCCACTTCATCTGCTTCCACAACATGTAACCTACAATCACAGAAAAAGGGGTTGGGGTTGTGGTGTTTATAGGCTTGCCTTGGTCAAGACTTGGAGAGACATTCAAGTCTTTCAAACACTGTTGTCAGATAAAGAGTGTGTATCCCTATGGGATAGAGGCAAAATTCAAATGATAAATGATTGAAAACACAAATAAATGTCACCTCGGAGGTGTAGCTCTCATGGAAGGAAGAAGCTCTTTCATGCCATGAGGAGATGGAGCCAAATCTATAACAAACAAACACAATAGCAACACAATACTACTCTGTAACACAATGAAAGCCTTGAATCACTTTTAGCATAGATCACAAGTTTGCAATATCCATCCAGTTTACAAATGAATCCCTAAACATGCTTATATATGCATCTAAACACATTCTCGCTAAGAATTTCGTAATTCAAACTTAAGGTGTCGTCATGGGACATAATTAATGATCACATAACCAACACTTGAATTTGGGTCCTACCTAAAATAGGGTAGGACTAAGGCATGGGCACCCAAGTCCTCCCTCCCTATTTCAATCAGGATTTATCTCAATAGCTCCCCCTATGTCCTATTTGCCATAAAACTTTAGGGTTTTCTCATCAGGAGTCAACATGAATATGCAAGATGATCAAAATACTTTCTAAAGGACCCAGGAGCTAAACATAGGAGGCAAAAAGTCCTAGGGAGACATTTTCCAATGTAACAATAATAAATATTTGCCTTATGTCTCCCAATGTTAAATACAACTTTTACAAGTGATACCAAATAAATATTTAATGTGACTAAACACATCAATTAAGATGCACCACAAAAGAATATTTATTTTACATAATTAAATTAATTAATGTTATGCAAGGTGAACAACACCTTTTCCCAACATTCTCCCACTTATTGTATACATTGCATAAGGGTCAATCAATGAAATACATAATCATGGGCAAACATGAAACCACATGAATCTCTAACATGCTCTCATGCTCCATCAAGATACCTGCAATAAAATCAAAGTAACCACCATCTCAAGAAAGAACTCCTCTCATCCTCTAATGTGCCACCTATGGAAGAAAAGGAACATGCCAAGGTGAAGATGCACCAATCCAAAGAACACTAGCATCAAATCCAAATGATAACAAAAGCTCCAAGTAGCTATCAAAGGTGAAAAACCCACATGACTGGAAATAACACCACAACATATGCTAATACATCCAACCATCCATACCTCATAGGTATCAACAACATCAATAAACTCATTCTAACAACATATCAAACCCATATACTACAATAATAAGCTCCATGTCTAAAACCTGTCAATGAAGAACACATACATCCAGGAGCTCCCACTGCATGGGTAATGTCAAATCTAAAAATAGATCCAAGACATACCAAGTCTACCAATCAACACTCAAACTGATGTGTGGCTAATCAACAAGCCAATGTACTATCAAGAACACTCACAATGATCCAAACATGCAAGATAAGACACTGGATACTCTCTCACAACACGTCACCATAGTTATCCCAAGTCCAACCATATCAACATGATCCTCTAGGAAGTATCCATAAGACAAAGAGGAAACCTGTAAATCATAATGTCCTACCAACACCTCAAAGTGCAAAGTTATGTCAAGTATGATCTCCTTTACAATCCCAAATGAAAAATCTCAACACACCCAACCATTCAATCTCATAGATCGAATGAACATATGTAACATGTAATCAACATGGATGTAAGCCTCTCTAATCAAGGTAGATTAAATTCATAACCATTCCATAACTAGGAATAAGCCCAATCACATCTCCTAAACTCCTCATAATGGAAATCATAAATCAAACCATATGAACAAAGAGATAACCATGCCAATGTCCCTCAAATGAACCCTCTAGAACTAATAACCATAGCTCAAGATCCATAACCATGAGAATATAAAACATAAAGCAAACTACATCTAAAAGGATGGGAAATACCTTATAGATGATAAACCGTTGAGTAGACCAAGAGTTGGGAATGAGAATGCCCCTCCAGGATACACTAAGTCATAAAGACTCTCCCCAAGAACAATCTCCTCTAGGTCCATAATGAACTCATGACCATATCTAGGTGTAGGCTCCTTGGTCTATCTATTGAAACCTCCAATGAGTAACCATCTCAACAATTGTCTCTAATCCTAAGAGAACTCCAACCTCACCTAAGTCTCCAAGTATTCAAGAGTACCTCCATGATCAATCTATGCTAAACTCCAAATGCAACATCGCACTATCATGAAGCTCCCAAGCACATGATCAATGTACTCAATACCAATAGATCCAACAAGATCACTGTCAATGCTCCTACTGCACATCTACATAATCAAGAAGCCCATCATGACATCATGATCTAACCATCTCCTTCTAGGAGATCACACGCATCAATGTACACATCCTATCTCAAGAGAACTTGCGTCATGTCAACACTCTAACACATGATCAAGAGTCCATCAAGACACAATACCAACACCTCCAAATCAAGGATCAACATGTCAAACTAACAAGTCATAAACTGACACCTCAACCAAAGACTCCAAAAATCCTCCATGGTAAACAAGGATGTTAAAATCTCCAACAACATGAAGATAACCATCTACTAGCAATAGAATGTGGGATGTCAAAGCACTCTCACTGAAACAAGAATCATAATCCAAGAGCCTCTCCAAGACACCCACAAGCACTGAAGAAGATCATCCATCACTAATGATGAATCTGTATCACTGCCAAAGCTCCCATTGAATTGTGAAACCAAGTTATCCATGGCAAAAAAGTAACCATCTCCTAAATGAAGATCATCCATGGCCCCAACACAATCAAGAAATCTTGCTATAACACCAACAACTCCCAAAAGGTAAAGTAAAACCATGATCTCCAAACTAAGAAGATAAAACCATCACTGTCAAAAGCTCACATAAAGACATGTATACAAGCTATCCATGACATTGTGATAAACATGTTATAATTCCCAATAACTGACTATCCAGGCACTGTAATCATCCATCCTCTTATCTCAATGCAACATACCAATGTACACATGACCACAAACAAGGCCAACTAACAAAGTTTGCATAAACACTGAATCAATCTCATGGATAAAGATAGTCCACATACGAGTCATCCCACTATAGCAAAGGGGTAGCTAATCCACAAAACTACATAACTCAAAGATTCAAAACACATGTAACATGCAAACTCATCATCACATTAGTAACCTGTAAATCGTGATATCAAAGAAGATAACCTATAGACTCCAAGACTCAAACACCAAATCAATGCTAGATTTGATTTACCAAACAAGTCCACAACACAACTAACCATAATCAAGGAACTAATCAAGCATCCAAAAGATAAGAATAACATCCTAAAACTATACCACAACATCACCTATAATCATGAACCAAACATCATAAACCATACATGTCAATCGTATACATGATCATGTCGTGCCAATGCAAAAGTGTACCTACATATCCATGACACCATAATCGTCATCAACACTATACGAAAATGAGACTCCAAGTCTCACACATGTATCAATCATGTCCTTAAACTAGAAGACAACATGTGTACCTATCTCCATCAAAGCTCAAACTATAAAAACACCTATAAACCTGTAACTAGAAGTACTAAAACTGAAAACTTGTTATACCATGCTGATGGTCACATAGCAACATGCACTCCCACAAGTTTGTGTCCAAAACTTCATCTGAAAGCTCTCATAATCGCACCCTGAATCTCAGGCTCCCACAAGTGATCAAACAAGTACAAAACTCTCTTTGCACACCAAAATGAAAATCTACATGATCCAATTTATAGTACACAACAATAGCTCTCCAACGCCTATCTGAAATCGAAAATCCAATTCCGTATGCAAAATTTATGAGCATAAAACTGTCTCAAAGTAATATCTGGCTTCAAGGCACCAAATTAACACAAACAGCAAACTCTGACAACCAAATTTGCATCATTACGTATTTCTCGGAGAGACCTTTCTGACACCTATAAGAAGTCAAAAAATAGATATTGTGGATGAAAGTTATGCCTCCTAGAAGAAAAATGCCCTTCGAGGGCTAAAGGGGGGCCCCTGGTGGGACCCTGTCCGTACATGATGACATCACTACTGACATAAGCAATTGACTGGGCACAAGTGGCTAGACGCTGGGCTAGTTTTGACTTTGACTGCAGATAAAAAATTATTTTTTTTTTTCACACCATCAGACCCCAACAATATTATAAAGAGGTTTTAATATTAACAAAGGTCCGAAAAACAATATTTAATTTCGATGTCATAAAGTTTTTTTTCACCCACCACCCGTAATTTTATTTCTCATTGTTCAAAGTTTTCACACCCTGCTGCAAAAAAAAATTAAAAAAGGCCTTAGGGCCTAGCAAGTCATCAGCAGCCAAAGGCCACGCCGATCGATAAAGGGCCCAGACCGGCCCGACCCAATGAAGCTGCTGGAGCCAAAGGCCTTAGGGCCTTCCATCCTAGCTAGTGTCAGTCGAAGCCCAACCAGGGGCTAGCGGGGCCAACCAGCTCTGATGCTGATGGTACCTCCATCAGTACCCCTTCTACCAGTGCAGTACGGGGGTCAGTGTACCCCCTACACATGTAGAAATTCTTTTATGTATATAACATGCAATTTCTTTTCTATAGTTTTTTTTTTTTTTTTTTTAATCAAAATTGCCAAACTATAGAAAATTACATGCATAGGAAAATTTTATTTTCTGACTGTACGTACCTGCGACTGTACAGCGGTATGGCCGAGAGGAGCTAGAAGGGCAAAAAATTCCCTGAGGCCAGAGTGACCAAAACAAGGCAAATAATATGTTTTTCTTCACCTCTTAGGCCTCTTGGACTCAATGACAAGGTCTGTTTTGTCCCAGGAGGTCATTTGTGAAACTTCCTCCCTAAAACCCTCTTCATGAACATACAAAAAAAGCACTTTTCTGCCATGAATGTTCAACACCCAAATATGCAATAGGCACAATAGATCTGCAACACCCACAACCCCAAATCTACAACATAACAACCTGTACAAATCCTTATATCTTGTATTGTCCAAAATCTTTCCTAATTTGTCATGGATTTAGCTTTGCACCAGATCTACACAAACAAGGGTTATAACAAAACATGAATCTGTGAAACCCCACAAACTCAAACCTTGGTTCCAATAATATGGCTACTAATCTCATAGATCTACAAAACAATGTTAACACATAGAAGATCTATTGCAACCCACAATTCCTTCCAAAGATTCTCAAGATGGAGGAAAATACCCAAAACAATAATTGTATAGATACATCACATGCAAGTATATGTAGGCCATGAAAATCCTTAAAGCTTTCATACCACTTGTTAGGAATTTACAGGTAGATCAAACCAATTCCACATAACCCAAAGGAGATAATGATGCATACAATCTTACAGATTTACCATGATGCAAAGATCAATAGACAATCAACAAGATAACACAAGCTATACCCTGGGAAAACCCTCATTGAGGGAAAAAAAACCCAGCCTCCAAAAGTAGCCATACTCAATGTCTTAATTAGCAATAAGAAATTACAATACACTCACAGAGTCTCCAGGAACACCTCTGAAACATCAAGCTCCTCTACTACAACCTCCATGTATCCAAGCATGAATCTACACATCACATGCCATGCTTTACAATGTGCACTCACAAGAGAAAACTCAATATAATGATAGCCTCTCACACAACCTGTAAAATAAGAGTCAACCCTAACCACTAACCTTGTGCTTGCTTTTATATACTCAAGCTCACAAAAATACAACTTGTCGTATTGGATAAAAACAATGTGACTCAAAACCATGAGCACAAAACCATAGACCCCAAAATTAATTATTTTGCACAAATAATAAATATTTGCCTTATGTCTACTAATGTTAAATACAACTTTTACAAGTGATACCAAATAAATATTTAATGTGGCTAAACACATCAATTAAGATGCACCATAAAAGAATATTTATTTTACATAATTAAATTAATTAATGTTATTCAAGGTAAACAACACCTTTTCCCAACAGATAATAAGTTGAGGTGATGGGTGGCTGAGAATAATTATTCATGGGTATGGATACAGGAGGTGCTGATTTTTGATAATTAAATGCCACAACTTTGTAATTCTGTGAGTTGTTCCCATTAGATGTTCCCATGGTAGTGGTAGAATTAATACAAGATTGTGCATTAGTAGTGAGAATTGATGTTGTAAAAGTGGGTATTCCAATAGTCGGTATGGGTGCCAACACTTGTGAGCTTATATACTTCAGTGGTGACACATTTTCTATGACATTCGTGAGGCTAGATGCTAACATAATGTTGTGATCCACTATGTGGGCTATTCCATGGAGCATGTCAACACCTTCTTGTCCTTCTTGTAATAATCCTCTTATACCATCAAAAAGAGGTATCACTTCTTGAGCTAGATGTGCACCTCCTACAATTTGTTGGAAATCAACTAGTTGTTTGTCTAGTTTCTTGAGTTGATCTTCAGGCACATGTGTGACTATGTCAATCACATATTCAAAATCATGAAATGTTTGTTCTTCTGACATGTTGGTGTTTATGATATCTTGCACAGATGTTGATTCACCTTTTGTAAAGTAGTTGAGTAATGGATTTTCTTATGTTTGTATATCGTTGCTATTGAAAGCACTAGAACCCATTAGTCTACAACTTCTTCTTACCAAGGTATTAGTGTTAGGGTAGCGGGCTATGCAACTCATGCAAAGTCTTATAACACTCAATGCACTAATCAAAGATATTATTAATAAGATTATTAATATTAAAGTAGTTATACTTGTTGAAATACACAATTTGTAATTGCAAAACTATGTATTTTCAAACTAATGATATGAAATAATGCAATATTTTCAAATGAAGTAGGGATGTTGGAGGATTGTTTTGAGGGTGCCCAAGTCCTGAAAGGTAGAATCTTTGGAAGCTATAAACTAGAGAAATTCTATAGAGCAGCCTAATGCCAAATCCAAAGTTTGCTAAGGTAGAAAGACTAGGGTGCTAGTGCCCAAGTCTTGCATAGTGGAATATTCTTGAACTATTTTTGGATCCTGAAACTCTGATCCTTGCTCAGTCTTCATGTATCTTCATATTTCCCAGATCTCACACATGTAACTTGCACACAAGAAGAAGAGAAGGGGTTTTGGGGTTATGGTGTTTAAGGACTTGCCTCAGTCAAATCCCAGGATAGCATTCAATCTTCCCAACACTGTTGATAGATAAAGTGAGTGTGCCCTTGAAGGATAGAGGCTAAACACAAAATCAATATGATCAATCAAATGATGATAAACCACAATGATATCATCTATGTGATGAAACTCTTAGGAGGATGAATGCTCCTCAACTCGTAAGGAGAGATAGATGATAACTTCAAACCTGCAACAACACACATAATAACAACACAAGTCTGCTCTAGAATCACAATGAATGCTTTGAATGCTCTTTACTCCAATGCTTCAAGTTGGATATCTCTATCTAGGTTCATAATGAATTCAAAAACACAATTATATATGTTTTCCCGCTAACATTCATCAAAGTAAACTAAAAGAGCTGATAAGGAGAAACCTTTTTAAAGGTCTTATGCTGGCATATAATTAAATTTTCCCTAACCAATCAGGGAAGAATTGAGTGTGGGTGTCCAAGTCTTGAGGCTTCTTTTTGGTCTGGGGTAAGATAAATTATGGGCCCCTTGTTCCCAATTTACATTGGTTTCGGGCAATTTTGCATCAAGATGAATATTTAGAATGTATAATGTATTCACGGGGACCTAGGAGCTAAACAAGGAGGTAAGAAGACATGTGTCCACTTTTTACTCCATAACAAAAACCATCTAGTTATCCAAAAATTTTAGGATATCAACAATCTAGCATACCCTTTCAACAAGCATAACAAGCTCCATCTGAAGGGCTAATGTTTGGAGGAATAAGACCCTCTATGCATAACCCCATCCTAGGAGCATACCTTGAGTATTTAAAGGAGCCTCTTGACTACAACATTCATCAAGACATACTAGCACATCCTCTCCCTGAGCTTCCAAAATTTAAAGGAGAGGGTGATCCCAACTCTCATATGAAGGCTTGCATAACAGTAGTACGAGAACTCCTTCCTTGGGATGGGGTTGTAGCAAAGAGTTCTCCAAATACTTTGGAAGTTATCAGTCTAGATTAGTACTATCAACTTCTAGAAGCATCGATCCACTCTTTCAGATAGCTCATTGATCAATTTGTGGTTACCTTCGACATAAAAAAACTAGTCAAGACAAGAATACAAGAATTTGTAACAATCAAACAAGATGACAATGAGTCGATCACACACTTTATCACATGATGGAGGAAAGTTCTCTATTCTTCAAATAGCACACCAAAAATGGATCATAAGGAACTTTGTGACCTCTTCTTACACACTCTCAACAATGACATACGAGGAGTTCAAAAACTCCCTTACAAATCATATGAATAAGCACTCAAAAGTGCCCTTAGAATTGACCAAGCCACTATTGATAGCAGAAGAAGGGAGTATGATGTCAATGGAAGGTTGATAAACCATGATGGAAATAACAAATCCTCAATGAATAACCATAACATAGATGGGTCAATAAACACTTCACCATCGGGGAACAACAATTGTGACTACAATAGTCATACAAATTTGGGAAACAAAAATGCCAAAATTTATCCCTCGAAAATCAACAAGCAATGATGCAACAATAATCATAAGCCTCGAGATTACAATCATGATAAATAATTCGCATTTCACAAGAGAAGGGGGAATGATATCAAATCATTTCAGGAGTAACATCACATTTTCATATCAAATCTCCCAAAACATCAATGACAAGCATTCATGGACACATTCTCACAAGATGAAAGAAATAGTCCCAAAAGTGATGCAGGAGCACCCGAGTGCACATGCAATTAGCATCGCCCAAAATGGTTTTCAGTATTTTTATTCAATTTTAGCTTGCATATTGCTTTGATGGCATCTCTCAGTCTTGGAGTACAGTTGGATTGAGCAGAATTGCATATTTTTAGTTTTCCATAGTTTGGGTTTCAATGCACAACAGACTACCTTCACAAAAACAATTGTTTGGACAAATCTATGAGGTTTTGTGACAAACCCTCTAATAGGAAGAATCTTGAAAGCATTCTAGAATTACACATGAAGATTTCATAGTCAAATTCCTTCCAGTTTCTGAGATTTTTAAGTTTTGCAACTTGTGCTGGCAGTTTGGCAAAAATGCAAAATTTGAAGTTTTGTGGCACTTGAGATCAAATGATTTGGAGGAGGTCTTAGGAACACTGAGTTACACTTCTCTATCTATTTTTGTGAGATTTCAAGCCTCTAGAAAAGAGTTATGGCTAAAGTCAGTTTCAGACTTGGCACCTGTTGCAGTTGCATAATTGAAGTTTTTTTCAGATCTGTAAGCGAATGTAAACTTCTTCTAAGTGTGAAAACCATTCAATAACAAAGGGTAGAAGATAATGTTTCATTTGTTGAATAGATTTACTTTATGAAAGACAAAATACTAGCTCTATGTTGGCTACCCCACCACCTCAAATGATATGGTGATGCATGGGTTCTTAAATGTACATAAGCTGCCCCATATTCAAATCAAATGGAAGGTTAATTAAATATATCATTGTTGGGTGGGATTCAGTGGAGATGTTTGGCATTCTACCTTCTATTTTCCTTCTTTCAGGGAAAGAAAATCACGTGAATAAAGAGCTGAAAGGACGTGGTCTTAGGAAAGAATAAAGGAACACCTTTGAGGTCAATAATATCAGCAACAAAAAGGACGTTGAACTTCAATTATTAGGCACTAATAATAGTAGACTTAATGCATTTTAATATGGCTTCTATAAGGAGTCAAAATGTATGGGATGGGGAATTTAAAAAAGAGAGTCTACAGAAATCATTTGGTAGGCAGCACCTCATGTGAAAAGGGGGTTGCATGGGAGTTCTATGCCTCTTTTAAGTAGTTTTTCTTAATAGTAAAGTATATATATACTCCCTGTTTTGTAATGCTTGAGAAGAGGTAAATAGAAGACTTTTCATTAACTCCTAGTGAAGCAGTGCTAAGGCAGAAATAGAACACCATTTTGAGGAGATGAAATGCCTCATATAATGTAGTTAAACAGTGGTATTTTAGCGGCTCTGATATGGGATGGAGGGCAGGTTTTTGAGATGCCATTTTGGGCAAGGAAAACCATTCATTTGTTGTAGGAAAACTAGTTAAGAGAATGGCATTTTGAATAGGAGACTTTGTAGAGGGAATGGCTATGGAGAGCCAATTTTTGTAAATTTTTTATGCAGATTTGTTTTCCTTGAGATTGTGTATCTTGTTGAAATCAAATATGAAGTTGAAAATGTAATTTGAAATAAAAACATTTTGACATGTACAATTATTTTCTTGTGTGAGTTTTCGTAGAGGGAGTTTTTGTTTGCATCATACGATATCAAAACAGGAGTTCCTTGAGTGCATAAGTAGAGTGTCAAGCATGAGGCAACTATGCTAGAACTTGCGGGAGAGTGAAGCGGTTGTGGAGAGCTCATGTGAGGATTGTTACAGGTAGAGAAGCCCTGAGAAATCAAGAGCTAGAGAGTTGTGAGGGATTGTAGATTGTGAAGAATGTGATGCAGATTGAGGTGAGATTCCAGTAGCGAATAAGATGGGTATATTCATAATGAAGAAGCTCATGATTTGGTAAGCGTTGAGATGGTATGAAGAAAACAAGACATGGAGGATGATCAAAAATATAAATAAGTGATTGGATAAGCTAGAAAAATTGGAGGCACAATTGAGTAAACAAAAAGACATGAGAAAAGAGGATGAGGATAGAGTGAAAAGCAAAGAGCCTATAGTAGAGGTAGTTAAAGAAGAGAAAAATGAAGATGCAGTGATGGAATGTGAAGAGGTTGCAGCGAAGGATGAGGAAGAAGATGATTTATTGTCACAGACTTTGGCGGTGGAAAATGAATGGTTGGAGAAGATTGCAATGGTTGACGGTGAGAAGACAAGCATCACAGTGAAGGAAGTAGAAGTTAATAATGCAGTTGATAGTGAATTCATTGCAGCGAATGAAGAGGTAAACCTTGTTGCATATCTTGATGATGCTTTTGTACTTCCATTTGAGGTATCTAGGGTTGAAGAGTGTGGAGAAGAACCTATGGAAATCTTCAATTTCCATAAGGTATTTGATGAAGATGTCTATACTACAGGCTGTGATATGAGTGACATGAGAGTTTGGTGGAGGAGGTTGGTTACTAGTGGGTTGGATCACATGAAGGAGAGGAGGGGAGAGATAATTTGGAAAAGGAGGATAGCACATAGTGGATGTGAATCCATGAGAGGGGAGAAGAGTGATGAATGGAGGTGTGGGAGGAAGATGACAGTTGTTCTGGCATGGTGTTGGAAGAAGAGGAAGAAATAGTTTTGGTGCACATTCTTTAGTGATGGAGTTTGCTACAGATTGATTGCAACCTGAAAGGATATTTCAACTACTCAACTCCGCTTTGTGAGCCTATGCTCACAAACTTTTACCCAGCATGTCTGATGTAGGAGCACCCGGGCACATGTGCACTTAGCATCACCCGAAAAGATTTTTTAGTATTTTTCTTTAGTTTTAGTTTGCATATTGCTTTGATGGCATCTCTTAGTCTTGCAGTACAGGTGGATTGAGTAGAATTGCATATTTTTAGTTATTCACAGTTTGGGTTTCAATGCACAATAGACTACCTTCACGAAAACAATTGTTTGGGGCAATCTATGAGGTTTGGCTACAAACCCTCTGACAAGAATAATATTGAAAGCATGTTGGAATTACATGTGAAGATTTCCTAGTCAAATTCCTTCTGATGTTTGAGATTTTTAAGTTTTGCAACTTGTGCTCGCAGTTTGGTGAAAATGCAAAATTTGAAGATTTGTGGTACTTGAGACCAAACGATTTGGAGGAGGTCTTCTGTTTTTGTGAGATTTTGAGCCTCTAGCGAAGAGTTATGGTCGAAGTCAATTTTCAACCTTGGCACCCATCACAGTTGCACAATTGAAGTTTTTTTCAGATTTGGAAGCGAATGTAAACTTCTTCTAAGTGTGAAAACCATTCAATATCAAAGGATAGAATATAATCTTTCATTTGTTGAATATAGTTACGTTATGAAAGACAAAATATTAGCTCTATGACAGCTGCCCCACTACTTCAAATGATATAGTGATGCATGGGTTCTTAAATATATATAAGTTGCCCCATATTCAAATCAAATGGAAGGTTAATTAAATATATCATTGTTTGACACTCACTTCAGTGGAGATGTTTGGCATTCTACCTTTTTTATCCTTCTTTCATGGCAATAAAATCACATGAATAAAAGCTGAAAGGACATAGCCTTAGGAAAGGATAAAGGAATGCCTCTAAAGTCAATAATATCAGTACTAAAAAGGACATTGAACTTCAAGAATTAGGTGCTAGTAATAGTAGACTTAATGCATTTTAATATGGCTTCTATAAGGCATCAAAATGTATGGGATGGGGAATTTTAAAAAGAGAGTCTACAGAAATCATTTGGTAGGCAGCACCTCATGTGAAAAGGAGGTTGCATGGGAGTTCTATGCCTCTTTTTAAGAGGCTTTTTTTTCAATAAAGTATATATATACTCCCTGTTTTGTAACGCTTGGGAAGAGGTAAATAGAAGACTTTTCATTAACTTCTGGTGAGCAGTGCTAAGGCAGGAATAGAACACCATTTTGAGGAGATGAAATGCCTCATCTGAGCCAGTTAAATGGTGATATTTTAGCAGCTCTGAGACGGGATGGAGGGCAAGTTTTTGAGACACCATTTTGGGCAAGGAAAACCATTCATTTGTTGCAAGAAAACTAGTTAAGGGAGTGGCATTTTGAATAGGAGACTATGTAGAGAGAATGGCTATGGAGAGCCAATTTTTATAAATTTTGTATGCAGATTTGTTTTCCTTGAGATTGTGTATTTTTTTGAAATCAAATATGAAGTTGAAAATGCAATTTGAATAAAAATATTTTGACTTGTACAATTTTATGCTTGTGTGAGTTTTTACAGAGGGAGTTTTTGTTTTGTTCATGTGGTATCAGAACGGGAGTTCCTAAGTGCATAGGCAAATCACCGACTGTGAAGTAGCCTATGCTAGGACTTGCAGGAGACTGAAGCAGTTGTGGAGAGCTCATGTGAGGATTGTTGCAGGTAGAGAAGCCTTGAGCAATTGAGAGCTAGAGAGCTACAAGGGATTGTAGATTGTGAAGAATGTGATGCAGATTGAGGTGAGATTGTAGCAATGAACAAGATGGGTATAGTCATAAGGAAGAAGTCCATAATTTGGGAAGTGTGGAGATGGTATGAAGAAAACAAGACATGGAGGATGATCAAAAATATAAACAAGCGATTGGATAAGTTAGAAAAATTAGAGGCATAGCTAAATAAACAAAAAGACATGAGAAACAAGGATGACGATAGAGTGAATAATGAAGAGCCTGTAGCAAAGGTAGTCGAAGAGGAGAAGAATGAAGATGCAGCAATGGAATGTGAAGAGGTTGCAACAAAGGATGAGGAAGAAGATGATTTGTTGTTGTAGATTTTGGCAGTAGAAAATGAATGGTTGGAGAAGATTGTAGTGGTTGATGGTGATAAGAAAAGCATCGCATTGAAGGAAGTAGAACTTAATAATGCAGCCGATGGTGAATTCACAACAGCGAATGAAGAGGTAAACCTTGTTTCATATCTTGATGATGCTTTTGTACTTCCATTTGAGGGAGCTAGGGTTGAAGAGTGTGGAGAATAACCTATGGAAATATTCAATTTCCATAAGGTATTTGATGAAGATTTCTATACTATAGGTTGTGATATGAGTGACATGAGAGTTTAGTGGAGGAGGCTAGTTACTAGTGGGTTGGATCCCACGAAGGAGAGGAGAGGAGAGATAATTTGGTGGAGGAGGATGACACATGGTGGATGTGAATCCACGAGAGGGGAGAAGAGTGGTGAATGGAGGTGTGGGAGGAAGATGACAGTTGTTCCAGCATGGTGTTGGAAGAAGATGAAGAAATAGTTTTGGTGCACATTCTTCAGTGATGGAGTTCACTGCATGTTGATTGTAATTTGAAAGGATAGTTCAACTACTCAACTCCACTTTGTGAGCCTATGCTCACAAACTTTTACCTAGCGTGTTTGATGTAGGAGCACTCGTGCATACATGCAATTAGAATCACCCAAAAAGATTTTTAGTATTTTTCTTCAGTTTTAGTTTTCATATTGCTTTGATGGCAAGTCTTGCAGTATAGGTGGATTGAGCAGAATTGTATATTTTTAGTTTTCCACAATTCGGGTTTCAATGCACAATAGACTACCTTCACGAAAACAATTGTTCAGGGAAATCTAATAGGTTTGGAGACAAACCCTCTGATAGGAAGAATCTTGAAAGCATTATGGAATTACAAGTGAAGATTTTATAGTCAAACTCCTTCCATTTTCTTAGATTTTTAAGTTTTGCAACTTGTGCTGGCAATTTGGTGAAAATGCAAAATTTGAAGTTTTGTGGTACTTGAGACCGAACGATTTGGAGGAGGTCTTAGGAATGCTAAGTTACACTTCTCTATCTATTTTTGTGAGATTTTGAGCCTCTAGCGAAGAGTTATGGCCAAAGTCAATTTTCATCCTTGGTACCCATCACAATTACATAATTGAAGTTTTTTTGGATCTTTAATCTAATGTAAACATCTGCTAAGTGTGCAAACCATTCAATATTCAAGGATAGAAGATAATGTTTCATTTGTTGAATATAGTTATGTTATGAAAAGAAAAATACTAGCTCTATGTTGGCTACCTCACTACCTCAAATGATATGGTGATGCGTGGGTTCTTAAATAAACATAAGTTACCCCATATTCAAATCAAATGGAAGGTTAATTAAATATATCATTGTTGGGTCGACTTCAGTGGAGATGTTTGGCATTCTACCTTCTTTTTTCCTTCTTTCATGGAAAGAAAATCACGTGAATAAAGAGCTGAAAGGACATGGCCTTAGGAAAGGATAAAGGAACGCCTCTGAAGCCAATAATATCAGTAGCAGAAAGGACATTGAATTTCAAGAATTAAGCACTAATAATAGTAGACTTAATGCATTTAATATGGCTTCTATAAGGTGTCAAAATGTATGGGATGGGGAATTTTAAAAAGAGAATCTACATAAATCATTTGGCAGGTAGTACCTCATGTGAAAAGGAGGTTGTGTGGGAGTTCTATGCCTCTTTTAAGAAGTTTTTTTTAACAGTAAAGTATATATATACTCCCTATTTTGTAACACCTGAGAAGAGGTAAATAGAGGAATTTTCATTAACTCCTGGTGAGCAGAGCTAACGCAGGGATAGAACACCATTTTGAGGAGATGAAACGCCTTATCTAATGTGGTTAAATGGTGGTATTTTAGCAGCTCTGAGACAGGATGGAGGGCTAGTTTTTGAGATGCCATTTTGGGCAAGGAAAACCATTCATTTGCATAGGAAAACTAGTTAAGGGAATGGCATTTTGAATAGGAGACTTTGTAGAGAGAATGGCTATGGAGAGCCAATGTTCGTAAATTTTCTATGAAGATTTGTTTTCCTTGACATTGTGTATTTTGTTGAAATGAAATATGAAGTTGAAAATGCAATTTCAATAAAAATATTTTGTCTTGTATAATTCTATGCTTGTGAGTTTTCACAAAGGGAGTTTTGTTTGCGTCAAAAATCCATCAAAATGCCTTTGATAAAAACACCTTAGGCCTTGTGGAATTAGATAAAGATGAAGAAATTTGTGTCACCCAAGGACTAGAACAACCAGATGACACCTCCACTAATTTAAATTTTTCTCACATGCTTGTGTTACAAGTATGTGCTATCGGTGTTGTCATTGATGTCAACAAGCCTATGTTGTCATTGGTGTCAACTATGTCAAGAGTATGAGTAGTTTGTGTTGAGTAGATATTAGAGATAAGGTTAAGCAGAGTTGAGAATGTTGCAATGATATGAGATTTTTGATTAAGTTGTCTAAGGTGATTTGGGTACTTTGTGGAAGTGATGAAGATGTTAGGAATATGCTTCTATTGGTTGACCTATCCAAGTGCTTTTGAGAAAATTTGATTAATAAAGGAAATAGTGTGTTGACGATGTGTTCTGACTTAACAGAGTAATGTTCTGGTTTTGCTCTGCATTTCTTCCTTATTGAAGATCTAATTTTGTGTTTGAATATGTTGTTTAGAGGTGTTTAGAGATATTATGTTCTAGATTTTGTGCTCTAGTTTGTTGTGCAAAGAAAGTTGTGTTCACCAGTGCGTGGACTATGTTTCTAGGTTGTGCAGAGGTGTTTGTGAGAAACTGTTTTGCTCCGCATTTCTCCACAGATTTGTTTCTGGCTTTGCAGTTTTGGATTTATTCTTATAAGGTCTATATCTTTCTTCAGTTCAAGTGGTTCGTGGTTTGGTGCTCCGCAAGTTCAATTCTTGAGTTGCAGTTGATGACAAAGTAATCTAAGTGCTCCGGTGTGAACTTTCTCTAGGTGAAAGATGTGCAAAGATTTTTGTTGGTTTTCAGGTGCTTGTGGATGTTTCTAGATTATGTTCTAGCTTGGAGCATGGTCCACATGTCATCTTTTGGTTTTGAGGAAGCATGCACTTAAAAGTTCATAGTGTTAACACAGGTTTGGCTGACTTGGTTGTTTACACTAATTATTGTTGTGCTTCAGTGATTGTGAAAGCATGATTAAGCGTGTATGTATGGATTTAGGTCCATGCTAAGGTGTGATGTGGTTCACATTCATTCCTTTCCTCTATATGAATGCTTTGGTCCAAACCTAATTTAAATTTTCTGGGTTAAGATGTGTTGCTGACCTTGGAGAATATTTTCAAGGTTGATGATGGTATAAATAAGTGTCAAGGATTCATGACTGGTGGGATGCACAATGAATATGATGTCTTTGATATGAATTTGATCAGTGTAGCAAGAGCTTTCATGTGTTAGGCTACTAGATGCAGTGAGCAGAAGGTGTCTACTATTTTTTAGTGTTGCTACGAAGGTGATGTTTGTGTTGTGGTGAATATTGAGCTTCATTGGAACTGTACTCCATGCATGGGTTAGATGTAATTATATGAGTTCATCCCTAGCAGTGAGCCTCCTCTTCTATCTCTTTCTTCTAGACAGTGAGTCCTTTGCCAGTGAGCATTTCTTTCTTTCTTCTACACAATGAGCCATGGGTAGTGAGCCTTTTGTAATTTGGTGTTGCTACTACTTTATATTATGAGCTAATCCTCACCATGGTTTTTCCCTTCTTAGGTTTTCCAAGTAAAATCTAGTGTTGTCTTGCCTTTGGTGTTGTTATGATTCAGGTTCTATTATTTGCTTTTCATGCTTAATCATCATAACAAGTTTAAAGGTTAATGTGGATTTGAATGTTTATGAGGGTTTGAAGTTTATGATACAACTGATTCAGCCCCTCCTCTCAATTGTCTTGTGCATTCAACAATTGGTATCAAAGCGAGGTTCCTTAGAAGAGAGCTTAATAGCTTGAGGTAGATCTAGGATGGCACACAAGAAGGATGTTCCCTTGTTTGATGAATCTGACTTTGCACTCTAGAAGGTAAGGATGGAAGCTTTTTTTATTTCTCTTGGTTATGAGATTTGGAGATCTGTTGAGTCTAATTACACTATACCTCATAATGGTATAAGAACTGCTGAAGAGATCAAAGATCATGAAATCGATGGTAAGGCAAAACATGATCTTTAAGTGGTCTTTTCTAAATTGGTGAAAGTTATGAATTTGAAAACTGGTAACAAGATTTGGAAAAAGTTTAAAAGTGTTTGTGAAGGAGATGATAAGGTCAAATAAGCTAAAATGTAGAATTTGAAACTCATGTTTGAGACCATGTGAATGTCTAAAGATGAAAACATTACAAGCTACTTACAGAAGGTGGATGAAGTTGTCAATGGAATCAAAGGACTTGGTGGAAATATAGATGATAAAGAAGTGATATCGAAGGTACTCAGAACTCTTCCTAAGACTTACAGTCATAAGGTTTCTACTATTGAAGAAATACAAAATTTGAATTAGTTTACCAAAGATTAGTTGCTTGGCACCTTAACTGCTTTTGAAATAAGAGAGTTTGGTATAACTAGTGGAACGACAAAGGTTAAGACTACTTTTAAGGCTGGTAAATCATAGAAGATTATGAAATCAGATCCGGAAGACCTTGATGAAGTAGAAGCTAACTTTGTGAGAAGGATGAAAAAGGGTACTGGAAAGTTTAGTGGTAAGTTGCCTTTTAAATGTTTCAGTTGTGGAAAGATGGGTCATTATGCTTCAAGATGTCCAGATAGAGCTCTGAGAATTAAGAATAGGGAAAATAGAGGTAAGATGGTTAAGAAAAGTTATTATGTTAGAGAAGATGCAAGTATATCTGATGATGAATCTGATTATGAGGATGATAATGATAATGAATGCTTATTCATAGCACTAAGAGATGAAACTATTTCTACTAATTCTGGAAGCTATGGGAAGGAAAAGGGTCTGAAAGCAAGTACTAACCCTGAAGGCATTGTAATTTCTACTTTTCATGCTAGAAGAGAAAAAGATGACTAGGTCATTGACATGTTGGAAATCAGGACAGAGGAAAAGTTAAAATTTGTAGCTATGTGGCTTTAAAATGTTTTCAAATCTAAAATTAATAGTATGTGTAAATCTGAAAATTACTTTCAATTTAGATGTTATAGTATTTCTCCAATTTAATCAATGTAGTAGAAGAAAATAGCTTACAAGAAGAAGACAAGTATTTACATGGAAAAACCCCTAAGGGAAAAAACTCCACACCAAAGGTGTTTATGCTTGTATTAAATCTCTTGTGAAAGATTACATTCAATCTTGAAATCCTTTGATTCCTTGATGCACTTCAAAAGTTTCTTCAATCATCAAACCTGTAAAAAATTTCAACAAAAAAGCTTCTTGCTTTTTTCTTCTAAGTCTTTTTCACAATTCAACTTTCTAGAAAATGTATGGAGCTCTTAATTAATTAATAATGAAGCTTTATAATTCAAGAGCTTCTTAATTTTAAAACTTGAAACTCAAATTACAATAAATTGTAATTGATAACATAGAAACCAATGCTCATGCAAAAACCAAGCACTCAAATTTGAGAAGACTGAACTCAAACAATGTCCAAGATTTTAATTAACTGCCTCTTCATGATGTGGGTGCCCAAGATAGTTAAAAATATCTTTGCCAACATCAAACATATCTCCAAATAAAAGCAAAAACAAAAAGTCTTCCAATTGGGCATCCATATTTGCCCAATCACTTTCTATTGAATAAAGTGATCAATACACATCAATTTCATGCAAGATTGATGTCCCCAAGGTTATTCTGAATTACTTTGTTCTATACATGAAAGTGACATGTAAACACTAGATTCAACATGCAACTAATACCCATTACCTAAAACACTGAGATGTACTATCCTGCAACTTTCTGGAGTTGGAGTGTTCTACAAGTACTATCTTAAACTGACATGCAACTAACATGCAAACATTTGCAACAACATGCAACTGATACCTATTACCTGAAACACTAAGATGTACCATCCTATAAGTTTCTAGAGTTGGAGTGTTTTGCAAGCAAGGTCATATAACTAACATGCAACAACATGCAAGGTCATACAAGTCCATAGGAGTGACATGCAATATTATGCAAGTGACATGCAACAACATGCAAGCACACACAAGTGACATGCAACAACATGCAAGGTCATACAAGTCCATAGGAGTGACATGCAACAACATACAAGCACAAGCAAGCCCACAGGAGCAACATGCAACAACATGCAAGAACATGCAAGTAACATGCAACAACATGAAAGTACATGCAATTCCATGCAATCATTTCTGCCCTCATGCAAGTAATATCTAATTCATGAAAGGAAATGAGAGCATCTCAGAATGAATTTCTAAGAAAAATGGTGTCTTCAATAGATTTAAAATCTTTTCATTTGCTTCAAAAACATGCACAACTATGCCACAAAGCGGAAATAGACATAGAACATTTCCAACATTGACCATTCAAGGAAAGTACAGGTAGCATTAACTAATTTCAACAGTAGAAATATTAATCATGAAAGATAGAACAAGAACACAGATATATGTGGGGAAAACCCTTACGGGTAAAAAACCCCACTCCAAATCACCGAGCCATTGTATTATTCAGCAACCAAACAGTTATAATACATTTACAGGCTCATAGCCTTTACAGGAGATTAACATCTTGTTCCTTCTGAAGAATAGCTGACAGTATAACCCTACATGAAGTTCTCCAGCACTCGGGTCAGCATACTGTTATCGTGCTATAAATAGCACATAGTATAGATCTTTAGCCTATCAGCCAGAATCCCCTTCATCTAAACTCTATTTTCACTCTCTCCTTAGTCCCTTCACATACTGTTAACATGCTACGTATAGCATACATCATAGGACTTCACCGAAGAGAAAACCTAGTTTTTTTAGAATGAACTCTCCAACCTAAGTCTATCAATTTTCACATTGCTTTAGCAATCCAATCGACACATGCAACTCACCGTTCATTCTGCTCACCAACCATCCAAACTACCATTTCTAACTATTCACATTCATGAGATTAGTCCCACATGCATCCGTCGACAAACACATCAACTATATATATGCACGAACACACGATAAGTTTATCGTCAACACTTTTGCTGACAAGACTAAGCAGTACACTATTCACCGACCATCGGAAAGACCTTGACATTTGGTATAACTTCATCCCTCTTTGCCGATGCCAAGTCTTCACCAACCCTCCATTGGAGTGACAGGTAAGATTGGGAAGACTTCTCAACGCTGGGCCGACAAACATTCTCACGCCGACCACACCATCGTCAAGACATAGATCATCGGTGACACTTCTTCTATCTGCGCTGATAGCAAACTTCATACCAATGACTAGGCCTTCATTAGAGTAACACAGCATATAGGAGAAAGCACTCTAAACCATGCCGATAGTAAAGTCTTCTTGATAGAGAATATAGTAGCCCGTCATCGATAAGACCCTGCACATTGGAAGAAGTCTCCCAAACTGCTCTGACAAGGGTAAGTAACACCAATCCAAAACCTCCACAGTTCATCAGAGTGAGACATAACATCAGAGCAACATCTTTAGGCAAGCCCGATAGAGAATGTCTACCCAACAACTTCCCTTCATCAGTGTAACCTAGCATATCAATGTAAGACTCCAAACTCCCGCCGATGGCCAACCTTATGCAGATAGTCATCACATATCAGTTGACTTGTATTCTAAGTCACTATTACTCAACATTCTCCCACTTGACAAAGGAATTACAGGAAACCATCAACAATCCAGGTCTCAAAATCAAAGTTGATACTACCTTCACTCCACTGTGCTCACAAGCTACTACAGAAGCTCCAACTTCAAAACTTCCAAAACATGACCAAGTAACCATTCTCCATAAACAAGATAAAACATCAGCTAGATCAACAATCAAAGATCTGACTGCTCCCATCCAACTGAATAAAAAACCCATTTGACTGAACATAGCACACACAGCCAGTGCTAAAACATTCAATCACTCATACCTTGAAGGTATAAACATCAGTAGACTCATGCCACCTACATATACACCCATCAGCTGCAAAAACAAGCTCTATGTGTCAACCAGTCGAAGAAGACCAAACACATCAAGAACTCCCACTACATGGATAATGCTGATCTGAAAAAGATCATGGCATACAAAATCCCACCAATAGCATTACATAGAAAGTGTAAATATCATGTAGTACCAAGGAAGCATCAACCATGATATGCAAAATCTGTAAACAATAACCTGCAACAACTCCTCACCACCAGTCCAAAGCTCACCAAGTTCTCCACATCCAATAAAAGAAAAAGATAACAGAACTTCCATGTCATCACCCAAAAGTATAAGTGAAAACACATGACCACAGGCTAGTGATCACAATCAGCTCCAACAGAATCTCAAATCAAAGTAGTGTGAAACAAACCATCTAGGAAGATAACCAAAACAAAGGGAGAAACATTGTACATCATATACTTGTATAAAATCCTTCTACATACACCTCTGAATGCCAACTATATCAAGTATGATCTTCTCTTCAAAACCCCAAAGAGAACAGCATAACAACATCCAAACAAAATATTCAATCTCCAAGATCAAACAATTTAACAAGGATGTAAGCCTCTCAAGCCAAAGAAGATGAAACTAATCCATTTCCCATTTCAGGAAATCAACCCATAAACCATCTACTAACAATCCTCATCAATGAATGATATCTTTAAACTCAAATGCAAAAGGAGATAAACATGCTATCCATCTCTCACAATGAATCCTCCAGAACCATTTATGAGCAGTTCAAGATCCATATCTATGAAAGAAAGCATAAAATACCTGAGAGAAACAATGGGCAATACCTCTCAAGTAATAAACTGCCAAGAAGACCATGAGCAGGGATAAGAATGCTCCTTCAAGATATACAAGCTATCATGACTCCTCCAAGAGCAATCTCCTCATAGGTCTCTATTGAACTCACATCCAACCAAGGTAAAAACTCCTCAGATTTCCCGCTGCAAACTCTGATCAAGCACAACATATACAGTCTCACCTTATTCTCCATGTATCCATGAGTACCTTCGAACAATCACCTCATTCTGAACTCCAACTGCATCACTACAAAACTATGAAGTAATCAAGCAAATAATAAATGTACCCAAACATAGAGAAGTTTCCAAACCACTGTCAAAGCTCCAATCATCTAAATCAAAAACTTATCATGACATCATGATCTTACCATCTCCCTTAAGAGATTCCATGCTTTAGGTGAACTTAAGCAAAGTCTCAAGAGCAAACATATCATGTCAAAACTCAAATGCTTAAACAAGAGTATATCATGACATGAACAAGCAAACTCTAAACCAACATCACCTGTCAAGCACCAACAACACCTGAGCCAAAGATTTCAAAAATCCTCCATGACTCCAAGATGTTACACATCCTGAAATCGTGTCCTTGCAAATGTGAAAGAATGCTTCTGTAGCAACAAGATCAAAGAGCTCCTCCTAGTAACATCTGCAATACTAAAGAAGATCATTCACCACTAAGTGATGAATCTACATTCATTGCTAAAGCTCCCACTGAACTGTGGCAACCGAGATTTCCAAGCAACATGACCAAACATCTCCTAATCTAAAAATCCACCAGGTCCACACATTAACATGTCCATCTGAAAATAAAACCAAGTGGCACCAAGATCTCCAAACCAAGGAAATAACTATCACTGTCATTACACAAACCTATGAATCCAAGCTATTCATGACATCATGATACACATGCTACAAGTCACCTTAACCGAATATTCAAGTACTTTACAACATCCATCCTCTCATCCCAAAATAGTCACACAATGCATAAGTGACCACAGACAAGGCTAACTAACAAATCTGCACAATCAAATAATCAATCTTGTGGATATAGACCGTCCACTTCCAAGTTATCCCACTATAATCAATAGGTTGTACACACCTAAAAAATTGCAAAACTCATAGATCCAGATATACTGAAACATGCAAACTCACTAATGCACTAGAAACTATGAAACTGAGATTTCAAGGAATAGATAACAATGTAGACAACATGACTTAAACACCAGATTACTTACAAATCTGATTTGCCAAATATGTCCACAACCTGAGCACCATAGTCAAGAAAACCAGAAGTATTACCATAGAAAAGTTGAGTGACAAATCACTTACCAGCACTCCCATGCAGAGAAAGAATTTTACCTCCTCACACCATGCATAGAGCATGCATGCAAAACTACAACTATATCATCTAGCAACACCTCAAAAGCCAGGGGCTAGGAATAGCTTAACTGCAGCTTCACAAAACCACAAGTTTTTCTCTTGACCATGTAAAACTTGCAAAACCACTATGGTTGAAAAGCACCCATGCACATCCATACCCACGTCACATCTGAAAGACCAAGAATATGAATAAAGAAACATCATAAGGGTTAAACCAGAAAAATTGATTATCATGAATATGCATAACCATAGATTTTAGGAAAAAATATGAAACCCTCATATCCAAGGAACATGAATCTGATCCATGCAAGTACAACACATCCTTAAAAGGAAACAATAGTTCAAGAATTTCAGGCCCACTTGTAGACCAATCCCTCAACCACCAACATGCACATGCATCCGAGAGAATCAGGCTATTGCAGAAGCTCCCAGATCTTCCAATGATCAACTCCATAGCCTTTATGTAACTGGGGCAACATAAACAATGCTTCTTAATGCTAGAAACAAATATGCAGCATAAGCACACTTCTCCATGGCTGAGCAGCAACACAAACTTCTTCATATCACAAGGAAACCTCTCACACAGACACCCAATATGAAAGTTACTGCAGCAACACAACCACAAAGCATAATCCACCCCATGCAATAGGATTATATACTGTCAACTAAGAGCCTCAGGCCACACCATGACTAGCTCCAGTCTCTTCATCTTCACCATCCTTCAAGCACTGCTGAAACAGAAAAAAGATGAACTGCCAGACTTCACTCAAAACAAGGATCAAACATCAGATGATTCCTTCAGATTTCCTCAACCCTGTCACACTAAGAAATCATCACAGAAGGAATACCCAGACCTTATACACCAGGAACTCTTACATGCAAACACATCCAACACACAAATGTACATATGTGAGCAACAAAGCAAATCCCAGACGAAGGCTCTAATACCAATTGAAAGGAAATGAGAGCATCTCAGAATGAATTTCTAAGAAAAATGGTGTCTTCAACAGATTTAAAATCTTTTCATTTGCTTCAAAAACACACACAACTATGCCACAAAGCAGAAATAGACATAGAACATTTCCAACATTGACCATTCAAGGAAAGTACAGGTAGCATTAACCAATTTCAACTGTAGAAATATTAATCATGAAAGACAGAACAAGAACATAGATATACGTGGGGAAAACCCTTACGGGTAAAACACCCCACACTCCAAATCACCGAGACATTGTATTATTCAGCAACCAAACAGTTACAATACATTTACAGGCTCATAGCCTTTACAGGAGATTAACATCTTGTTCCTTCTGAAGAATAGCTAACAGTATAACCCTGCATGAAGTTCTCCAACACTCGAGTCAGCATACTATTATCGTGTTATAAATAGCACACAGTACAGATCTTCAGCCTCTCAGCCAGAATCCCCTTCATCTGAACTCTATTTTCACTTTCTCCTCATTCCCTTCACATATTGTTAACATGCTACATATAGCATACATCATAGGACTTCACCGAAGAGAAAACCTAGTTTTTTTAGAATGAACTCTCCAACCTAAGTCTATCGATTTTCACATTGCTTTAGCAATCCAATCAACACATGCAACTCACCGTTCATTCTGCTCACCAACCATCCAAACTACCATTTCTAATTGTTCACATTCATGAGATTAGTCCCACATGCATCCGTTGACAAACACATCAACCGTATATATGCATGAACACACGATAAGTTTATCGTTGGCACTTTTGCTGACAAGACTAAGCAGTACACCATTCACCGACCATCGGAAAGACCTTGACCTTCAGTATAACTTCATCCCTCTTCGTCGATGCCAAGTCTTCACCAACCCTCCATCGAAGTGACAGGTAAGATTGGGAAGACTTTTGAACGCTGGGCCGACAAACGTTCTCACATCGACCACACCATTGTCAAGACATAGATCATCGGTGACACTTCTTCTATCTGCGCTGATAGCAAACTTCATACCGATGACCAGGCCTTCATCAGAGTAACACAGCATATAGGAGAAAGCACTCTAAACCATGTCGATAGTAAAGTCTTCCCGATAGAGACTACAGTAGCCTGTCATCGGTAAGACCCTGTACATCAGAAGAAGTCTCCCAAATTGCTTCGACAATGGTAAGTCACACCGATCCAAAACCTCCACAATTCATCAGAGTGAGACATAACATCAGAGCAACATCTTTAGGGAAGCCCGATAGAGAATGTCTACCCGACAACTTCCCTTCATCGGTGTAACCTAGCATATCGATGTAAGACTCCGAACTCCTGCCGATGGCCAACCTTATGCCGATAGTCATCACATACCAGTTGACCTATAATCTGAGTCACTATTACTCAACAATTCATGCATTTCTAATACTTTGCTTAACTCCAACATTATATCCATGCAAGGTGTCTCAACATTATCCACTCATGTACATAAAAAAGCACAACTCCAAGTCTAAATATAAGTCCCCATCAAAAGGGGATGTCCAATTTTAACTCCCACTTACTAGGAGTTATCAAACTCTCAAAATAGACTTAGGAGAAGTCAACAAAGTCATCTTGGCCCCCACTCTAAAAATGGATGCCCAAGTTTGACCTTATCAATTAGGAATTGATTGCAAAAGTCAAAGTGATATAATTAATAAATAATTAATCTCTAAAAGTCCTTATGTGTTGGGGAACACATTCCAAGAACTTTGGAGACACATAAATTGGTTAGGATTGCAAGTTAATGGCAACTTATCCCAACATTCTCCCACTTGATGTTATACATTACAATTACTCTAAATGATATAATCAAACTTTAAATTGCAGAGAAAAACATCCCTAGCCATCAATGTACCATTGATGCTTCAACATGCTTTTGTGCTCCAATACAGTACCTACAAAAGCAACCATGATAACCATCATCTCAAACAAGAACTCCTCACATCATGTCACCCATGATAAACAAGAAACAAGCCAAGGTGAAACATATCAACTGTCACTGAAACCTGCACCAATCTCAACATGAACACAAGCATCAAATCATATGATAACATAAGACTCTGAGTGTCTTCCACACTCATACCAAATGGAAAAGCAACCACAAGTTGCTAGCTCATCCAAAATATAATACATCAAAACTAGGGTAAACAAACCATCATAGGTAGAATTTCATACCATCAATATACCAACCCAAAACTACAATCAAGTCCTTGTAAAACAAACCTACTAATCATCCATCCTCCCATCTCAATGCAACATACCAATGTACAAATGACCAAAGACAAGGTCAACAAACAAAATCTGTAATAACACTAAATGGATCTGTGGATGTTAACAGTCCACATCCAAGTCTTCAATGCAACCAATGGGTAAAGACATCCCACTAAACTTGCACAACTCATAGATCCCAATAGTGAAACATGCAAAATCATCTTCACATCAATAACCTGCAAACTAAGACAACCAAGAAGATATCATGACAATAAAGAGCATACATAGATCCAAGAACTCCCACTGCATGGGTAATGTCAAAGCTGAAAATAAAATTAAGGCATTAACAAATCCTCTTATAGAACTTTTCTTAGAGGAAGTGGCTAACTCCTCTACCATATAGTGTCAAAACATATAATGATATGCATAAAACATCTCTCATTACCAATCTCGGAATAACTCTCCCAAGCCCTCTTAACCAATGAAGAAATAGATCAAGGAGTTACCAAATTATTGTTAACAACAATAACACTTGACTCCAATACAAACCTCAACTCCATAAACATGAGAACCTTTAAGAAGAAGACAATATACCATGAAAGATAAAAACTGCAAAATCATACCATGTCTTTATACCACACTAACCTGTGCCAAACTATGTAAAGATCTCTTTCAACACTCCCAAACTAAAAATGTATCAACATCTAACATCCAAATTATGATGAAAACATAGCAGCAATAGATGTTAACCTCACACTGAAAGTAGATCAAACTAGCCAAACATTCCCACAACAAAGGGAATAAGCCCAAAAACCACAAACCATTTCTGTACCTCTCCAAAATAAATCCTTAGAACTAGTTCCATAGCTCAAGATCAAATAATAATGAGAACAACAAAAATCCATAAACCCATGCATCTACTTCTCAGCAATCCTTTTTAAGACTAGTGTAAAAGAGAAGACAAGATACATATAAAGAATGCATCTAATAATCAAGTGGGCAACACCTATTAGATCATTTACCTACTGAGTAGACCAAGAGTGGGATACAAGATTGTTCTTGCATATAACACTAAGCAATAAAAGCTTATAATAAAGACAACCTTCTCATAAGGTCTATAATGGACTCACATCCATTTCCAAGTATAGGCTTCTCAGCCCTTTTGTTGACATCTCATAATGAGAAATCTTTCCAACACATATCTCTAAATTCAAGAGATATCAAGCCTCACCCAAGTCTCTCTAGTATCTATGAGTTTTCAACAGTCAAATGCCACCTTCAAATGCAATCTGCACAATCATGAAGCTCCAAGTAAATGATTAATACTTCAAAACCAAAGAGAACTAACCAAACCATTGTCAAGGTTCCAACTATAGAATCAGGAACATATCAAGACATCATGATCTAACATCTTCTCAAAAAGAAGATCATATGCTCCAATGAACATATATTGCTCCCAAGAGCACCTGATTATGCCAAAAACTCTAACTCATGATCAAGAGTGCATCATGACATAATACTATACATCCTCTAAACCAAGGATCATATACCAAAAAATGATAAGTTATAAACTCAACACCTCACCAAAAACTCCAAGAGTCCTCCATGAAAAACCAAGATGTTAACACCTCTTCAAAAAACATGAAGATCTAGCATCCTCTCTATATAGAACCAAAATGTCAATGAACCCTTACTACAAACTAAAGGCATAATCCAAGAGCTTCTGATGACACCAATAACCATTGCAAAAGATCATCCATCTTCTAATCAAATATTTTGCATGGCTCACAACACTGCAACAATAGTTTAGAACCAATATCTTTAAACAAAGAAGATAGAACACATTATGTAACTACACAAAACTCCCACTAAAAGTGATACCAAGATATGCATGGTATCATGATCAACATCATTACCAAAACTCCACTGAAAGTGAAAAAAGATTCTTATGCAACATAACTTTACTGCTATAGATTCCAATGAATAACTAAATTAGGTACTCCAAACTACCCTTTTGTCTCATACAAAAAATACCAATGTAATTAAGGTGACCAAGAAGAGGCCTACCAAATAGAACCATCATCAGCTTATTCACAAGATTTGCACACATGCAACATCTCATAGGAGAAAAGAACATGATCGGTGCTTTAACCTTTAATAACTGAAAAATAGATTCAACCCCACATTAGTAACATGTAAAACAAATGTAATCAGGTATAATATGTAGATTTCCAAGACTTATACACAAGAATCAACTCTAGATCTGATTTTCCAAATAAATCCACATAGGAGAAACCATAGATCATAAGAACCCAACACGTAGCCTTGCAAATCTGAAATTGTTTCCATCCAAAAAGTGTCTAAACACAATTTTCCATAGATATAAGTCCCCATCAAAAGGGGATGCCCAAGTTTAACTCCCACTTACTAGGAGTTATCAAACTCTCAAAATAGACTTAGGAAAAGTCAACAAAGTCTTCATGGCCCCCACTCTAAAAATGGATGCCCAAGTTTGACCTTATGAATTAGGAATTGATTGCAAAAGTCAAAGTGATATAATTAATAAATAATTAATCTCAAGTCCTTATGTGTTGGGGAACACATTCCAAGAACTTTGGAGACACATAAATTGGTTAGGATTGCAATTTAATGGCAACTTATCCCAACATGATAGTGGATGCTCAAATCATTTGACAGGTGACAAGAGTAAGTTTGTTAAACTTAAAAAATATGAAGGTGGAGTAGTCAAGTTTGGTGATGATGCAGCTGCTAAGATCTATGGAAAAGATTCAATCAGTTTTGATGGAAAGCATAACACTGATGATGTTCTTTATGTTAAAGGTTTAAATCATAATCTCTTGAGTATTGGATAGATATGTAGCAAGGGTTACAATCTTATGTTTCAGGATGATGGTTGTGAGATCAAAAAAAGCTTTGGAATAGTGATTGCTACTAGAAAGAGGATAAATGGAAATGTTTAACAACGCAAAGGTGTTGATGGATGTTTCTTCATGACTCAAATTAATGAATGTTGGCTATAGCATAGAAGATTGTGTCACATCAATTTTGATCTAGCTTGGTAAAGATAAGTTCAGTTCGAGTTGTGAGAGATCTACCAAAGATTACAAAGCCTATCAATGCCATTTGCAAGGAATGTCAAGTTGGAAAGCAAGTGAGAGGAAGTTTCAAAGTCAAAGAACAATCTTCTACTAGATTGTTGGAATTGATACATACCGATCTTTGTGGTCCTACCAAGGTAAGGATTTTTCAAGGTGACAAGTATTTCATGTTACTAATTGATGATTATTCTAGAATGACATGGGTTACCTTTCTTAAAGAAAAATTAGAAGTTCTAGATAAGTTTAAGGCATTAAAACCTATGGTTGAGAATGAAATGGATATGAAAATCAAATGCTTGAGATCTGACATAGGTGGAGAACTTACTTCAAATGAGTTTAATACCTTTTGTGAGGATCATGGGATAAAGAGGCATTTATCTGCCCCTAGGACACCTCAGCAAAATGGAGTGGTTGAAAGGAAGAACAGGACTATTCAAGAAGCTACAAGGACAATGACAAAAGAAGCAAACCTATCAGAAGTCTACTAGAGAGAAGCAATTCATACTATTGTCTACATACAGAACAAAGTACAAGTAAGAGCAAATGACACAAAGACTCCCTATGAGCTATGGTATGGAAGGATTCCTACTGCTAAATATTTCAAAGTTTTTGGAAGCAAATGTTATATCAGAAGAAATGAAGAACTAGGAAAGTTTGATGTAAGGTGTGATGAAGGTATTTTCCTTCGGTATTCTACTAAAAGCAAAGCTTGCCAGTGCTACAACAAAAGGCTAAGAAAAATTATTGAAAGTGCTAATGTTAAGGTTGATGAAGATATACAGAAGATTTAAGAGGTTAATGGATATAAATTAGATGAGTCTTCTTGGGGAGAAGAAGAAACTAAAGAAGAAGTACAAGTTGAAGAACAAGAAGTGCTAGAAAGAATCCCTAAAACTCCCAAGTATGTACAGAGGCATCACACTGAAGACCAGATCATTGGTGATAAGAGCAAAGGTGTACTAACAAGAAGGAGAGTTGCTGAAGAACAGGTAAATCTATGTTTACTTTCTAAAGTTGAACTTAAAACAGTGGTTGAGCCATGCAAGGATGAGTATTGGATCAAGGATATGGAAGAAGAACTAATGCAAATTCAGAAGAATCAGACTTGGGAACTTGTCCCAAGACCAAAGAATAAAAATGTAATTGGAACTAAGTGGGTAGTCTGGAACAAATTGAATGAGAATGGAGAAGTGTTAAGGAACAAGGCAAGACTTGTGTGTAAAGGCTACTCACAAGTGGAAAGAATAGACTATGAGGAAACTTATGCTCTGGTGGAAAGAATGGAGGCCATTAAGATGTTTTTGACTTTTGCAGCACTTAAGGATTTCAAAGTATATCAAATGGATGTGAAGTCTGCTTTCTTGAATGGTGAGTTGGAAGAGGAAGTGTACATAGAACAACCGAAAGGATTTTAGTTGTCAGATAAGCCAGACATGGTTTGAAGGTTGAAGAAGGCACTATATAGATTGAATCAATTTGCCAGAGCTTGATATGCAAGGTTAGACAAGTATTTATTACAGCAAAGATTCAATAGAGGTATTGCAGATAGCAATTTGTACATTAAAATAAGTGAAGATCAAATTTTGATTGTGGAAGTGTATGTAGATGATTTAATTTTTGGGGGAAATGAAGATATGTGTAAGAGTTTTACAGATGAAATTCAAAAAGAATTTGAAATGTCAATGTTTGGAGAAATGAACTTCTTCCTTGGGTTATAGATCAATCAGACAAATAAAGGGTATTTTCATTTCTCAGTCAAAGTATGTAAAAGAATTGTTAAAGAAGTTTGGAATGGAAGACTCTAAACCAGTTTGTACTCCTATGGTTACTGGTTGTAAGTTGAGGAAGAATGATGAATCTCCAAAGGATGATCAGGTTACTAACATATTCACTAAGGATCTTCCTAAGAATACATTTGAGTATCTCTGGGAAAAGCTAGGGGTTATTGCCCCTCCTTCTTTGAACTAGATGCATAAGGAGATGCATCAGTATAGTGGACTTCAAGATTCATTCTTTTATGGATTGATGTTGGAGGCTACCTCTCAGGGGGAGCAGGCAGTGGTCATTATGATTGTTGCAAACAGGGGGAGCAAGAGTTGATACGGTTTGGTGTGCACTCCTAAGGGGGAGTATTCAAAGCAATGAAAAGAAAAGTTCATGTGACTTGATAAGAGTGAAAGAAGAGGTGTGTCACCCTTTTCCATTGATGTCAAAAGGGGAGAGAGATCAATGTGAAAAAGAAAAGAATCAGTGATTAGGGAGAGAGAGTAAGATGTGTAAAAAAAAGGGGGGGAGTAAGAAAGAAAAGAAGTTGGTGTAGATTTGTGTATTGATGGTTTTTCACATTATGTGTTGCCATCAATGACAAAGGGGGAGATTGTTGCAAGTATGTGCTATCAGTGTTGTCATTGATGTAAACAAGCATGTGTTGTCATTGGTGTCAACTATGTCAAGAGTATGAGTAGTTTGTGTTGAGCAGAGATCAGAGATAAGGTTGAGCAGAGTTGAGGATGTTGCAATGATATGAGTTGTTTGATTAAGTTGTCTTATATGATTTGGCTACTTTGTGGAAGTGATGAAGATGTTAGGAATATGCTTCTATTGGTTGGTATCCAAGTGCTTCTGAGAAAATTTGATTAATAAAGGAAATAATGTGTCGAAGATGTGTTCTGACTTAACAGAGTAATGTTCTAGTTTTGTTCTGCATTTCTTCCTTATTGAAGATCTTCTTTTGCGGTTCAAATATGTTGTTTAGAGGTGTTCAGAGATGTTATGTTCTAGATTTTGTGCTCTAGTTTGTTGTGTAGAGAAAGTTGTGTTCACCAGTGTGTGGACTATGTTTCTAGGTTGTGTAGAGGTGTCTGGGAGAAATTGTTTTGCTCCGCATTTCTCCGTGGATTTGTTTCTAGCTTTGTGTTTTTGGATTTATGCTTATAAGGTCTATATCTTTCTTTAGTTCAAGTGGTTCATAGTTTGGTACTCCACAAGTTTATTTCTTGAGTTGTAGTTGATGACAAAGTAATCTAAGTGCTTCGGTGTGAACTTTCTTCAAGTGAAAGATGCTGCAAAGATTTTTGTTGGTTTTCAGGTGCTTGTGGATGTTTCTAGATCATGTTCTATCTTGGAGTGTGGTCCACATGTCATATTTTGGTTTTGAGGAAGCGTGCACTTAGAAGTGCATAGTGTTAACACAAGTTTGGTCAACTTGGTTGTTTACACTAATTGCGGTTGTGCTTCGGTGATTGTGAAAGCGTGATGAAGTATGTATGTATGGATTTAGGTCCATGCTAAGGTATGATGTGGTCCGCATTCATTCCTTTCCTCCGTAAGAGTGTTTTGGTCCAAACCTAATTTGAGTTATTTGGGTTAAGATGTGTTTCTGACCTTGGAGAATATTTTCAAGGTTGATGATGGTATAAATAAGTGTCAAGGATTCGTGACTGGTGGGATGCACGATGAATATGATGTCTGTGATATGAATTTGATCAATGCATTGAGAGATTTCATGTGTTAGGCTACTGGATGCAGTGAGTAGAAGGTGTCTAATACTTTTCAATGTTGCTATGAAGGTGATTTTTGTGTTGTGGTGAATATTAAGCTTCATTGGAACTTCATGCATGGGTTAGATGTAATTATATGAGTTCATCCCTAGCAGTGGGCCTCCTCTTCTATCTCTTTCTTCTGGATAGTGAATCTTTTGGCAATGACCCTTTCTTTCTTTCTTCTGGGTAGTGAGCCCTGGGTAGTGAGCCTTTTGTAATTTGGTGTTGCTACTACTTTATATTGTAAGCTAATCCTCGCTATGGTTTTTCCCTTCTTGGGTTTTCCACATAAAATCTAGTGTTTTCTTATGTTTGGTGTTGTTATGATTCAAGTTCTGTTATTTGCTTTTCATGCTTAATCATCATAACAAGTTTAAAGGTTAATGTGGATCTGAATGGTTGTGAGGGTTTAAAGTTTATGATACAACTAATTCACCCCCCTCTCTGTTGTCTTATGTATTCAATAGTTTGCTTAATGCCTTAGATCTAAGCCATCTAGTTCAAAACACTCCAAATGAAAAGTGTTCTTCTTCGACATCTAATTTTGAGAAGTTACCCTCAGATGATAATATAGCTAAATAGGGTGATCTCCCCCTCCATCTAATAGTCCAAGTCAATGACTATTCCATTAAACCTATGGTGATAGATGATGGGTCTACAATCAACATGGTCTCCTTTTTGCTTCTTCAAAGAATAGGTTATTATGAAACTCAAATTGCAAAACAAACCTCCATCCTTAGAATTCATGATAACCCAAACATTCAAACCATGGGTAAGGTCAATCTTCAGACCACATTAGGTCCCAAAACTCTCCCAACTAAATTTTATGTCATCAATGAAGAAACCACTTATAACATGATCCTAGGAAGGCCTTGGATCCATAGGATGGGGGTTGTTCCCTCCACATTATTTCAAGAAATACACTTCTTGCATATGGGACAAACCCATGTCATCAATGGAGACCTTGATACTTTCAGTATTTATAGAGTTGAACAAGTCAAAAGGAAGGGAAAGACCATAGAAACCACCAATGACCCCAAACTCAACAATTTTGAAAAAAAGACATCAAAACAAATTGCAAACCTAGCTAAGACCTCAAAATGTATAGGAAAGGGGGAAATAGGGGAATTTCCCTTCAATCCCCACTCAACAAAGTCTTATTCTCCATTCAACTTAGCGGTCATTCCTATCAAGCTAGATATGAGAATCCATATAGTCGAGTCCACCACTAAACAAAAAGGAGAACTAGAACCCACACAAAAGCTAGAAGAGTCATCATCAATTCAAATTGCCCCTCAAAAATTCAAAATTGATGAAAATAAACAAGAACATAAAATGATAAAGCTAGGGAGCAAATCATCAAACAATGAAACATGTGAGTACACAAAACTCCTCAATGAATACAAATACATTTTTACACCAAGTCTTGGAGTGTCCTTGCAAAGACTTCCAAGTGAAGTTCAAACCAAATTGGATTGGTCCATACATAGTTAAGGAAGATGTCAGAAACGACACTACCTCTTGTGCATTATGGAAGGATAAGAGTTCAATATCTCAAAACTTTGTTAAAACCTATAAAATCTCAACAAAATCAAATAATTAAAAAGTACATAAAAATCATAAAATCATGAAAAATTAAAATTTTGCATTCTTCATTCTGTTCCATCATGCATTTTGTGAGTGTCATGTTGTTGTTTGATTTTTGTCATAGTAAGGAGTATAAGGTTGCTTAGGTATAGGTTGACCCTTTAAGCCTTTGAGATCCTATAATAAATAATGTTTACCATTTATCACTATTCCCCTATTCACATTCCCCAATGATTCTAATCAAAGTCTAGCTCTTAGCTCTACACTAATCTTGATCTTAGCAATCCATGCTATTAAAGTCTAAACAAAGTCAGTCTTCAAACCTACAGTACTCAATAGAAGCTTGCAAGTAGGCCTCTTGTTGCAAGCATGTGCAGTCAGTATTGTCATTGATGTCAACAAGCTTGTGTTGTCATTGGTGTCAACTATGTCATCTGTGTGAGTAAGAAATGGTGCAAGAGTATGAGTAGTTAGTGTTGAGTGGATAATGTCTTTGATGATGAGGTTGGTTGAATAGAGATGAGGTTGCTACAATGGTATGAGTTTTCTGGATGAGTTTCTTTGTTGAGGATGATTTGGTTGCTTTGTAAAGGTGCTGAAGATGTTGAGAATATGTATCTGTTGGTTGTTTTTGAAGTGCTTCTGAGAAAATTTGAATATTAATGGAAACACTGTGTTGAAGATGTGTTCTAGCTTACAGATTTGTGTTCAAGTTTTGCTCCACATTTCTTCTATATTGAAGATCTATATTTGTGGTTTGGATATGTTGTTTAGAGGTGTTAAGAGTTGTTATATTCCAAATTTGGTGCTCCGGTTCGTTGTGCAGAAAAAGTTGTGTTCACTAGTGTGTGGACTGTGTTTCTGAGTTGTGTAGAAGTGTCTGGGAGAAATGTCTTTGCTCCGTATTTCTCTGCAAAGTGGTTTCAGGTCTTGCAGTTCTGGATTTGTGCTTATAAGGTTTATATCTTTCTTGTGTTGAAGTTGTTCATGGTTTGGTGCTCTAGAATTTGATTTCTAGAGATACAGTGTGTGACAGAGATAATTAAGCATATTAGATAAATAGGATAAGGTTGTACGGCAGGTGAAAGTTGTTGTGGAGGAATTTGTTGGTTATCAAGATGTTTAAGGATGTTCATGGAATACTCTAGATTGTGGTGAAGCCTTGCATGTGGTCTGCAAGTCATTTTTTAGGTTTGAGGAAGCTCCTCGTGTACTTAAAAGTTCATTGTGTTAACACAGGATTGGCCAACCTTGGATGTTTACACTAATTGTGGAGTTGCTTTGGTGTTTGTGAAAGTGTGGAGTAGCATTCTTGGATGAATTTAGGTCTAAGCTAAGATGTATTGTGGTCCACCTTCATTCCTTTCCACCGGGGGAATGTTTAGGTCCAGACCTAATTTGAATCTTTTGGGTTAAAGTGATTTGCCAACCTTGGAGAATGTTCTCAAGGTTGATGACAGTATAAATGAGTGTCAAGGGTTCATTATTAATTGTGTGGGTGATGGATATGATGTGAATAATAGAGTGAGTGAATGTGTGATGCGACAAGTGCCTATGGAAGTGAATTGAATGAATGCATAGCAGTAGAGTCTGGTATATCATAACAATGTGATGAATATTGTTTCAATACTTTGAGCTTCATTGGAACTGTACTCCATGCATATGTTAGATGCAATTATAACAGTTCAACTATGGTAGTGAGCCACCTCTTCTATCTCTTTCTTTCAAGACAGTGAGTCCTTGGGAGTGAGCCTTTTTTCTGGGCAATGAGCCATCTGGTAGTGAGCCTTTTCTAATTCGGTGTTGATACTACTTTATATTGTGAGCTAATCCTCACTGTGGTTTTTCCCTTCTTGAGTTTTCCATGTAAATCTAGTTTTCATGTGTTATGAGTTGTGGTTGTTTGTTTTATGCTTAATTTCCTTTACTGCACTCAAATATGTTGAATGGATTAAATATTTGATATGTAAATAATTTCACAAAATAATGGTTCACCCCCCTCCTCTTAGTATTCTAGGTGTTCAACACCTCCACCATTCCTTCTTAGTAGAAGGGAAGTCTAACTGGATAGTGAAAGCTATTGGTGGCACTCAACCCCTTATCTCACCTAGATAAAAACATTAGGAAGATCATAACCCTGAAGGAAGCAATCTAAAATACAAGTGAATAAAAAAATGAGTGATCAAAAAATAAGAGTGTGAGAGAAAAGTGAGATTATAGGAAAGGAAAGCACCAAAGTGGCTAAATATCCAAAGAATCAATAAAGTTTCAAAGTATCCCATCAAAAAGCATCAAAAATATGAGAGATTCAAGTCAGATATTGTAAAATACAAAAAAAAAGAAAAAAAAAAGTGAAAAAGAAAAAAAGGAGAGATACAAAAAAAAGAGTGAAAAGAGAGAAGATTGTTGATTGTCCGAACTCTTCGGTGGAGATAAATCTAAGCTCAAAGCTATAAGGGTGACAATCTACCAAAGAAAGTAAGGTACTAAGCATGCACATGCACCAGCTCATGAGCAATACTAGGAGTCTAGCCATATTTAGGGCCATCTTCTACTCTGGAGCCTTTTCCTTTACCCCAAGTCTATCTTGTTTTCCTTCTTTGATCTAAGTCTAGCAAGTACTAATAAAATTTGTTGTTTGTCCAAGTTGAAAGCTTATCAAAGTGTTTTGCCTAGGTAAGGATGAGTGATCTTCCTTTAGCAAAGCCCAAAATTTAGAAGCATTCCATTTCCTCCTTGCTCCCACTTGAGTCCCTAATCATATCTCAAAGTTTAGTAGGTTTCCCTATACCAAGTCAACTCGCAATCCCCTAAGTCAAAAATCCTACTTAAGAGTGGTCACATTGTTTGTTCCACCTACATATATCCTATCATAGAAAAAATCAAAAGCAATAAACATGTCATAACATCATGGCATTCATAGCACTTAGAACATAATACTTTGCATTTCATATTTGTGAATCATATCCAGACATATTGCATCTCATTCATATCATAAAAAGACAAAAATAAATTACAACATCCATGTCTGATCATCATAGGTATGCATTCTATCAAGAAAAATAAAAGCTCTAGCCAACCATATGCACAAGAGGGAAAGTAAAGTGCAAGATGTTGACTAAAGCTATGTATAAATCTCATCCAATCAAGTCTTGTAACAATAAGTGTAAAACAATGTCTGAACATAAGTCACTCCTCCAAATGGATTCTGTATACGACTAAAAATGACACGATTCAACTAAATAAATATTTTAAATATTTATTCCGTTCTTCTACCAATTAAATAAATATTCTAAATTTATTTAAGTGGTTCACTATTCCATAATTAAATAAATTCAATTTATTTAATTAAAATCCCTAAATTCTTCTAATGTCCAACACAATTAAATAATCCTACATTATTTAATTAATCTAAATCCCCCTATCCTAAGTTCTAATTTCAAAAATCCACCTCACCCGTACACCTCACTTTTCCACCTCACCTTGTCCACCTCATCAGGTTGCACATGTAATTAAATATATTAAATATTTAATTACCTATTTTTCCCTCACCCACATGTCATATTTCTTCTCAAATCAAAACTTAGTTAACTAATCAATCAAAAGTGTTAACTAACTAGTCAATTGAGTTAATCCCTTAATCAATTCAATCAATTCCATAATTCATTCTTCCAACCGACTAATCAAGTCTGTTAACTGATCAGTTAAAGGAGTTAACTCTCCAATCAATGTTGTCACATCCCCTCTTTCATGATGGAGCTGAGACACTTGTCTTATTTCCACTGGTTGCACATTCCTCAACCATTCTCAACCATTGATCTTCATATCTCCTCTCAACCGTTGATTCTCATTCTTCTGAGTCTATAAAAGAAGCTTCATCCCTCCATTCTATTCATCTAGGTTATTTGTATTGTTACTCTGCAGAATTCTATCTGTGTGCCTTTGGCACCCCCAATACAATCTACTTGAGATCACCCTTTGCTTTGAAACTCTACTTCACAGCATTATCTATCATCTTAGCCATTTACTACCGACATCCTACAACATAGCTAAAAGAGTGCACTCGCTGAGGGCCTACTTCATCAGCAAAGGATAGTTGTACTAGGCAAACAATAGAAGCTTTGGAACAGGGAAGGTTTGCATTGTGATTCATTGCTTCATTTTGATCTACCTTTCTTGATTTCATTATTCTATTAATGTTTGGGTTTATTATTGTTCATTTGATTAAACCGCATTTTACCCTAACATTTTTGGCACCCACCGTGATCTAACCCATCTTATTTGTGAGTGTTTGTTTTAGAGGTTTTTTGTTACAGATTTAGGTGTGTTTCAGGTAAACTTCGGCAAGCAACTTTTACAAACAATCTCGTACGCACAAACCAAGCTCACCGTTGAGTCCGGAAGGCCTCGGATGTAAGAAATAACGTATAATTTGTCTAGTTTTTGTTACTTGAAATTTTTTAAAATTTTTTTACTCTTCAACGTATTTGTGCAAAAAATTAAAAAATAAAAAACAATAAAAAAACACAGTTCTTTAGATCTTATTTTATTTTATTACAGAAAATTTAAAAACAAAAAAAATATACACAGAAAATTTAAAAAAAATACAACAAAAACAATTAAAAAAAAAAGTTTTTTTTGTGAGCTCTGCACACGCAGGCCCTACCTGCACCACCTGCAACGACCCCCCTAGCCCCCCACAGCCACCCGTGCACCGCTTGACCCTCCCAAAAACCCTTCCCTCGCTCCCCCTCCCCTCTCCCTCCCCAACACCCCCACGGCCTCCCCTTTCCCATCTCCCGACCCTCCCATCCCTGCCCACCCCCTACCCCCTCCCCCGATCCCCCCTCTCTGCATTCCCCCGCGCCCAGAACCCCCGCCTCCCCTCTCACCGATCCCTTGCTCCCTCTCCTCTCCCAGACCATCCCCAACATCCCCTTTCCTCCCTTCTCGCCCCCCCCCCCGTAGCCCCCCGACGCCGCCCTCCTACGCTCCCCTATCCCCAAAACCCGCCACCCACCCAAAAAAAAACCCGCCGTTGCTCCCTGCATCTCTGCCTGCACCTGCCCACCTGCGCCTGCCCGCCAAAAACCCAACTCCACTGCTCCCCGCCTACGCCTGCCTCCCACCACCACTGCTCCCCAGCCACCACCACCCTGCACAAAAAAAATATATATAATATAAAAAAGTCAAACATTAACACAAAAACAAAACAAAAGCAAAATAAATAAAAAAACAAAAATTAGGTTTAGGGTTTTTTACCACAAAAAAAAAATGTTCATTTAAATTCTTTTTTTATCTTTTTTTATTTTTTTTTAAAAGTGGTAATGAGGGTAAAATAGGGGCATTTTTTTTCTTTTTTGCATAACTTTTTGCAGGAAGGTCGGATTCTCACAAATTTATAGTCGTCGGAAAGCTAATTTGATGAACTTTGCAGTGGTGAAGGTATTTTTAACCCATTTCATCAATTTTATTAGGTATAATCAGTCAAACTTCTCATTTGCTTGAAAATTTCAAACGATCATAACTTTGGCATTTTTTATCGAATTTTCATGAATTTTTTTAAAACAGCATAGAATTTCGTGTAGATTCTGATTTTCATATCTATTTTTCTGTCAAAAATCATATTTTAATAAAATTTTCAGATTATTTTTTTTCACCTAATCATTTGATTTACAAACTTCTTGATTCCATTTTTGTCTTCATGGACTACAGGTGGACATCAGGAGAATATTAACCCAGTTTTGGTGCAAAACGTCCATTGAAGACAATCATTTTTTCACTAAGTGTTGAATAGGACTAATTTAGGCATTCTCATGCAACTTGCATACAATCCTCATCTAGTTCTAATTAGGAAGGAGTAACCCATTGTTCATGCAACTTGCATACAATTTTCATCTAGTTCTAATTAGGAAGAAGTAACCCATTGTTCATGCAACTTGCATACAATTTTCATCTAGTTCTAATTAGGAAGAAGTAACCCATTGTTCATGCAATTTGCATACAATTTTAATCTAACTCTAATTAGGAAAGTAAAAATATGCATGCCAATAGGAGGGTGTTGGTTTCATTGATCATTGCTATATGGCTATCTCTTTTAGTTAAGAATATTGCTATCTTGCAAAGGAAAGAATCATTGCTATCTCCTAATCACTTCACAGTTAACAATCATGTGAGTGCACAAGTAGAGTAGCCCATTTAGTTTTTCTAATTTTAACTAGGTTAGATTAACTAGTGTATTCTATGCTTGCGAATGACAATAGGCTTATGCTCTCCCCTTAACTGGGTGACCAAAGTGCCAGACTTGTTATTCTATTTGTTTAACCTTTAGGGGGGCCTACCCTTGGATGCACGCTTGTCCAAGTGAGAACGACCTTGAGTGGAAACAGGCTAAAGCCAAGCCCTACCAATCCACTTAAAATAAATGTGCTTGAGGTGAAAACCTCCTGCAACGAGTGTTGTTGTGTTACACCGATGGCCAACCTCCCCCAAAACCCTCTAAGGCGCAACCCTTTGAGGCTGGGAGACTCCATAATGGAGAGTAGTGCCGCCGCATGTGTAACCACTCGAACAGTTGCCTTGACTACAAACCAATTGTTTCATATACCAAAATCCCCTATACTCCATTTGAAGCCTAGGGTGTACTTATTTTTGAGTCAAAAAGTCCAAAAATACAAAAAAAATAACAAAAGATAAAATCATGAAAACTTCTATGTGTTTGCTGTGTCCTTGTCATAATTGAGAAAAATCAGATCAAAAGACTGACTTGCAACCAAGAAACCAAAAAGCACTGAAAAATGTGTCAAAAACTTTGCAAAATCATTCAAAGAAACCAGAGTTGCACATTTATCCTTTGCTAGAACTGTGCATTTACCTCGACTTGATGTGCATTTACCTTCTAAAATTGTGCCTCTAAAGTTGCGTATCCAAAACAGTAGGCTTTTTTGGCTTTCTGTCAGTTTCTGTCAATATGACCAACCAATTAGAAGCATTTGCTCAAAAACTTTAATATCTGCAATTGCAAATAAACTTAGGTCCCTCGCCCCAAAAGTGTATAGCAATTTCTCAACAAATCCAAGTCTTACAACAAGAAATGGCAATCTTGCAAGCTGAACGTACCAGTACTAGCTACGCCTCGCCCCAAACTCATATATCTGTTTCCCATCTTAATGATGCTCATGACAAGGTAAGCACCACCTTAAGTTGGAAATCCTATACCACTCCATCTACTAGTCCTCCTTCACCGTCTTCTAAGACCCATATCCCAAAGCATACCAGTCTTACACCAACACCGCCATCGAGTTCGCCAAGCTCTAAATGGGCAACCAAAAAAGCCTCAAATGATTTTTGGGAAAGATGTTTTCCAGATTCACATAGTAAAAGAAAAGCTAGGGAGAACTCTAAATTCACTCCTCCATTACCTCATTCATCTACCCATACACCTGTGAAGGATGTGATCCAAGGGCTACTAGCAGAGAATCAACCATGTCCCCAAATTCCAGTCCTTGACCTTACAAAAGATGCTTCCAATAACATGTCAAACCCTAGAACCCCTCCATGTGATCCTCAATTCCTTGAGCTTATCAAAGAGCCTTCTACCATGCACCAAAGTCAAGGTCTGTCACAGCTTCATGTTGTTGACCAAGAGCTTATCCAAGAGTCTTCTACCTCAACTTCAATTCAAACAACCCAAGAGTTATGTCAAGAGCACACTTTAGAGCATGTGGAAACATCAACCCCTTGTCTAAACCAAGATCACAGTACTCCCATCTGACCCTTGCATAACCTTTATCTTTTCAATGATCCCATACCTATACATGAGCGAGAGATCCAATTTCCAACCATGCATAACCTATATCTTTTCCATGATCAAGATACTACCTTTGATGAAGAAGCTATCCATGAGCAACTTGATCCTATGCATGAGCTAGAGATCCAATTTCGGCCCCTCCATAACCTATGTCATACAAGAGAACATTAATCCCATCGCACTAAATCCTATCTATGATTAAGATCCCATCTATGATGAAGAGCCTATCTATGATCAAGTAGACCATGAGGATCCTCTAAGCCCACTTTATGCGTTCAATGGTCCTGATCTTATAACCCCATCTAGTCCTATCCAAGTTCCAACAACTTCCACTTCCCTTGATGAGACACTTGCCTCCCAAGCTAGCATAGAAGATCAAACCAAAAATACTTCTCCGCCATCCGTTATCGACCATGCTCCAAATCCCTCACCGTATATTCTTGGTCTTACCGCCTTCATTCATGAGTGTTCCTCCTTAGAACACCAGCCACCATTATCCCTTATCTCACCTTCTCCATCCAATAAGGAACTTACGTCTAGTGTTCCACCTATACATAATCCCGTTGTCCACCGCATACTCCAACATATGAACTATTAAGGTAAAGGCTTAGGCCTTCACGAGCAAGGTATTTTGGAGCCCATCCATGTCAATGTTCCTCCTCCTTCATATGGCCTTGGATACATACCCTAAGGTGAACAATCTCCAGATGTTGGTACTTCCTCCATGCCTCCTAAATCCACTACTTTCCATCGCAAAAACCATCGTATCCCCAAAACATATGTCGCCATCCCACCTCCCTTATCATACACACCCCAAAAGCATGTGACCATACACCTTCCACCATCCAATCTACCTCCGCTACTTCCAACTCCCAATATCCCTCCATACATTATACCACCACTTCTTCTAACACCTTATTCATCCATCTATGAATCTTCTAATAATCCAAATCATGACCAGCAGATGCACATGTTGTCTAAGTAAAGAGCTTCCACCAACTCTATTTCCACCATCTCAAAGGATTTTAACAGCAAAAATCTGGATGCCTCTACCTATAAAGTCAAAAATCCTAAGAGTCCTCATGACCTAGGATACAAAAACCAAGAATCAAAGAAACATCCTTCTCAAGAGCTGCATACACCCACACACCTATACGCCAAGCTGAAAAAGGTGTGGGTCCACATCTAACAAATGATTACTCCAAAAGCTGCACAAAAGCTACCTACACCCAAGCCTGTACCTCCACAGGTACTATCTAAAAGCAAACTGGTTTGGGTACCTAAGCAAAAAACCCTCAAGTTACATGAAACAACTACCTCTCAAGAATCTCAACCGACCACTTTCTCGCATTCCATCCAAAAGTCTCAAATTCTTCCATCCCAAATGACAAGCAAAAATTAAAAAAAAACTCAGTCTATGTGGATCCCTACATGCCTAAGTCATTCATCCACAAGCAAAAGTCTCCGTTGCTTCCTACACTACTTTCCCATCACCAACTTCAATGTTTATCATGGTATGTGCAACCGTTGGTCATGATTCCCTTCCATCCCATAACATTTTCATATACCTCCATCTCCCCTTCCTTCCACTATTATCCTACATATCTTCCTCATCCTATTCCTATGGTCCATGCTTTTTCATAGACTTTTCATCCATCCTTGCACAAGTCCTCCATATTCCACAGCATCATCCACTATCACACATTACATAATCTGCTATCTACCTTCTCCATCTCACTTTCATGCAGTCTACTACCAGCATCTGTGAGAACACTCGACATGGTCCATATGACGACATCCATCTAGTGGGACTGTCACCTTTTGTGGAACCTAGCCATTGAGGCCCTCTAATCCATTCTACCTATCTTATCCAAATGTTCAAAAAAAGAGGAAAAATAAAATAAAAAATGACAAAAGTAAAGAAAAATCCCTTCATCCAATGGTGAAAACCTGGCAAACAAGCGCCTTGGATAGGTACCATGATGAAAACCTGGCAAAGAGGTGTTGTGTGTAAGTTGATCTTCTATGTCACCTACACTTGGGGGTACCTTGTCTCATCAGCCTATCACTCTTCTCCTATCAGTTTCCTTCCGTACCATTTCCTATCCTATCCTACCTATACTATCCAGTCTATCCATCCAATCTTCCTTTCCTATTTTCTTTGGTCTTGGTAAAGATTGGAGGCATAATGTTGACAAATGTTTTAGATGTCTCTTGACATACCTTATCCCTCCAAACCATGCAAATCCTTCATTATCCTCTCATCCTCCTATCGTCATTCGCATTGTCATGAAAAATCCTACGTACTCTACCTACAATGGGGCATGTTATACTTATGCGACATAGTCCTTGGAGATCACATCCTTGTTTCCTTCTATCTGCTATTGCCCATCCTCATACCTACCTGTTCCATTCTTTATCACCCGTGCATCTACCTATCCGTGGTGTTTCCTTGTCATCGGTATCATCTATTCCATGACCCATTTTTGTTCCATATCTGATCCATATCAGTTCCATATCATGTCTTATCTGATCCATATCATGTCTTGTCTGATCCATATCTGCTCCTTGTCTGATCCATATTTGTTCCATATCATGTCTTATCTAATCCATATCTGTTCCATGTCTGATCCATATCTATTCCATATCATGTCTCATCCGATCCATATCTTAGGTCCATCAAAGTCCAAGTCCATGAACTACATTGCCTCTGCATCATCACGTAGGCAAGGCCATTATTCTAATGCGCCCCCAAGGCCCCCTTTCCATTGTCCCATCCGTTCCATATCTCGTCCTTCTATCCAGCTGAGTTCATCTCCATTTTCTCTCGCCTAGGTCTTAGGTCTGTTAGGGTTTACCCCGAACTACGTTGCCTCTGCATCGTCACGTAGGAAAGGCCATTTAGCAATGAGCCCCCGAGGCACTAGGTCAGTCCCTTAGGGTCCATCTCCCCAATAAGGATTGTGCAATCTTCTCACCAAACAAGCAAGCGCAAGCAGAACTGCTCTCCAAAGCAAAAATTTTGACGCAAGGCACTTAACCTATCCAAGGCAAAGCAGAACAACACCTAAGGTCTTATAAATGATTTTACTCAAATTATGGCAAGAAACAAACACACCTCAATGCAAGAATGATTTGTGTTGGTTAGGTTAAAAATTACAGAGTCTTCATTTCTGTTATCATGCCTTTCTATGCTACTCAAGGATGCCAAAAGCTAAAGATGCTATGATGGGGGCATGATTCTTTTCTTTGTTTGTTATTTGTGGATTAATCTTTAGTAATGTGAATCGTTGTCTAAGGACATGGTTGGCAAAAGATCATCGAGGACACCAAAGGTCTAACATGAACAGGGGCAATCCTTGTTTGTTGATACGCAAGCAATACTCAGGTCATCTCGGTTCAATTATACCTCGATGCTTGTGTTAACTTGCTAAATCAAAATCCATGTAAGCAGTACTCAGGTCATCTTGGTTCAATTATACCTAGATGCTTGTATCAACCTACAACATTTCAGAAAAGTACCAAAAATAAATCGTCCAATGATGAAATAAAGCACTCCAAAAGCAAAGCATCCATCCTATATCCATATACACATCCATACATCCATATCCCATGCAATAAAAGATCCACAAAATGTAGAGTATCAATGTTTACAAAAACTTGTGATTCCTTCTATCGAGTCATTCTTCTATCAATCAATATTCTATCTATCGTTGTGGTCAATTCTTCTCAATTCGGTCAATCCGAGCAATGATCCTCATGCAAGTCTATCCTTAATCCATACCAATCAAGTCAAGTCAATCTTGTCAAATGATCCAATCACAATCATTGGTCTTGATCCTTGTCTGGTCATAAATCAACTCAATCAGTTATAATCAATCACTTGTCTTATACAGGATGTTGCATTATCAAAATCAGACCAATACACGTGTCTTACACGACATGTTTCATTTCCTGAAACTAGACATTATCCTTTGTGTTGCTCTAGGGATATATCGTTCCCCACCATGACAACACTGTCGTATATCATTATCAATTAATTAGTTGGTTTACCGCTTGACAGGGGCAATACCTTGTTTGTTCTTGTATCATTTGTGCATACTTGCTTACTTGCTTGTGTGTGGTATCATTCTATCTTGCTTCACATATCATTCAGCTCTTTCTTCACCCTTTTTCCTCCAACCTAACCTAACCCCTTCGTCTTCGTGAGATTGTCCGTCTCAAAATCTTTCGCCCTTTTCCCATCCAATCTCCCGAGGGGGCATCCTATCATCATTAAACTTGTACCAGGGGCAAACTAGGGCATGTATCACTGTCAGACTATCGATTTCTTTGAAACAACGCTGTAAACAGCATTGCATCAAAGAGGTGCAAAATGTATACGCCTAAAAATGACACGATTCAACTAAATAAATATTTTAAATATTTATTCCGTTCTTCTACCAATTAAATAAATATTCTAAATTTATTTAAGCGGTCCACTATTCCATAATTAATTAAATTCAATTTATTTAATTAAAATCCCTAAATTCTTCTAATGTCCTACATAATTAAATAATCCTACATTATTTAATTAATCTAAATCCCCCTATCCTAAGTTCTAATTTCAAAAATCCACCTCACCCGTACACCTCACTTTTCCACCTCACCTTGTCCACCTCATCAGGTTGCACATGTAATTAAATATATTAACTATTTAATTACCTATTTCTCCCTCACCCACATGTCCTATTTCTTCTCAAATCAAAACTTAGTTAACTAATCAATCAAAAGTGTTAACCAACTAGTCAATTGAGTTAATCCCTCAATCAATTCAGTCAATTCCATAATTCATTCTTCCAACTGACTAATCAAGTCTGTTAACTGATTAGTTAAAGGAGTTAAGTCTCCAATCAATGTTGTCACATCCCCTCTTTCATGATGGAGCTGAGACACTTGTCTTATTTCCACTGGTTGCACATTCCTCAACCATTCTCAGCCATTGATCTTCATATCTCCTCTCAACCGTTGATTCTCATTCTTCTGAGTCTATAAAAGAAGCTTCATCCCTCCATTCTATTCATCTAGGTTATTTGTATTGTTACTCTACAGAATTTTACCCGCCCACCTTTGGCACCCCCAATACAATCTACTTGAGATCACCCTTTGCTTTGAAGCTCTACTTCACAGCATTATCTATCATCTTAGCTGTTTACTATCGACATCCTACAACACAGCTAAAAGAGTGCACTTGCTAAGGGCCTACTTCATCAGCAAAGGACGGTTGTACTAGGCGAACAATAGAAGCTTTGGAACAGGGAAGGTTTGCATTGTGATTCATCGCTCCATTTTGATCTACCTTTCTTGATTTCATTATTCTATTGATGTTTGGGTTTATTATGGTTCATTTGATTAAACCGCATTTTACCCTAACAGATTCAAAAGAGAAAAATTGTGCACTCAAGCGTGTAATTCTCCCCATGCAAGGGGGAAAGGGTATAAATCCCTTCAATAAACATGGGCCTTCCAAGGACCTCAAGTCGTCAAGATAGACCTTCACAAACTCTTCAGAAAAACCATAAAAATCAGAAATTTGCAAAAAAAGAACCTAAAAATTGTAAAACATCAAAAATCCCTAAAAATCAAATATATTTTTCAAAATATGCAATAAAAAGAGAATTTGCTCTTCTCTCTAACTTAGCATGTGTTTTATTTCTTTAGTGCTCTTGCACTTGCATTGCATGCTTTCATCCCTGCAGATCACCATTAGTGAAGCAAACAACAAGTCAAACATGCGACACAAATCATGGTATGTTTGTTCATTTGCAATTTCATTATTTATCATTAATATCTCAAATGTCAAACTAGTACTAGTCTTTGTAAGTACAATGGTGACAAATTGATGATGTAGGTAAGGCCTATTTCATGAACAATACCTACCTTTCATGTAGACTACCATCCCCAAAGGGGCAAGTATGTAAGCATTAAAAACACAGACAGGCTTGTATGAGGACCCCATGATGATATGTAATCATAATCACATACATGGAAGCAGGACTAATGACACCCTCTCAGAAGTACTCCTCTTAGCGACACATGTCGATTGTCTTTTCTTTTGTCAGTTCTTCATGTTTCGAACCATTCTTCATTTCCCCTTTTTTAATTCTTCTTTTTTCGCATTCTTTCTCTTTCCTACATGCTTAGTTTTCACCTTTTTATGCTAATTCCACATTTTGACACCCCATTCTGAAGGTCTCAAACCCTAGGAAGCCTTTACATAGCCTAACAGACCAAACCCATGTCTCAATTTTGACCATCTTTTCTCCTTTTTAGGTCACCCCTACTAATGGTCGAATCTCCCTGGGTGACCCTACTTTTTTAATCCTACAATCTAACTCTTATGCTAGATCACCTTCTTAGCCTTTCATTAAGCATATGCAACTGGTAAACTTCACATAGGTGCCATCCTTTTGGGGTCACCCTCGGTGACCCAAGGGTCACCTTAGGTGACCTGACCTGGTAAAAGGGGCAACCTAGTGGAGAACTTTGTGGATTTTAAATGTGAGTTTCTCCTTCGATTTGAGCTAAAAAGGCTTTGTTTCACCTAGTTTGCATGCAATTTCAAGCTAAACATAGAGGAGGCCATAATTAACTCATTTAACACTCCCAATCAACCAATTTTAGCCCATGTGATCTATTTAACTCCTCCTAATAGCCATTCCTCCATGAGTTATAAGCTTTTAATCTCGTATCACTCTTCATTCAATTGAGTTCATAATCAAATCAATTGAGTCTGACTGATCAATCAAGCAACTTAACTCTCCAATCATGAGAGCTAATTACTCAATCATCCCCATCCCCCTTGTTCCAATCCAACCTATAAATACCCCCCCTCCTCTAAGCATTAGAGGAGGCAAATTGAAGAATTACAGCCATTTGTAGCTTTTAGTTTGTTCTTCATACACATCTTAGGTGCTCACACAGGATGTATGTGCCTTTTGTTTGTCATTGCTTTGTTATTCAAGTTTTCAAAATCTTCATTACAGTATTCTCATACTCTCATTTTTCCAATAACCATAGCCATAGTTCTCAATTAGTGCTCTCATAGTACTCATAAACTCGCAATCGAGCTCTACTCGATCAAAGCTTTCAAAAGCTCATATCAATTGCCATCTTCTCACTTGCTGCCAAGAGGATGACCCTGCTACTGCAAGAGGACAAGTAGGTTGCCATACAAAAGGATTCCTGAGGGTAGTGCAAAGCTCATGTGCCCATCTATTCCAGGCTTTCTTTCATTTTTTGTAGTAATTAGATAATAAAAATTTACTCTTAAGGAAAATAACTTGTTATTTTGCTCTTGATTGGAATAGTTAGTTTGCGTTCATTTCATTGCAATAGATTAAAATGAAATTTCCATTTCATAGATTAATTCATTTGCTTTCATCAATTAGATTAATTAGATAATGAAAATTTGCTCTTAAGGAAAGTAACTTGTTATTTTTCTCTTGACAAGAATAGTTAGTTTGATTTCATTTCATTGCAATAGATTAAAAGGAAATTCCCGTTTCATAGATTAATTCATTTTCTTTCATTAGATTTTGAAATCATCAAAAAAACACAAAAACATAGAATAAAATTGCATTAAGTAAACTTCATTATAAAGTGTATTCATACAGAATTGTTTTATTTAATCAAGAAATTTTTTTAAAAAAAGCTTGCATATCATACACAAAAATACAAAAAAAACATAAAAATATTAGGAAAACCCAAAGTGTTCAAACCCTCGATCTCATCACGAGGTAGTCACATTCACATTAGATACAAACCCTCGATAACATCACAAGGTAAACATTCAAAGAAATCAAAAGTCAATCCTAGGTCAACTCTAAACCCTAGGTCAATCTTACTCAACATACACAAATTCTCTTAGAACAATAAAGCGAATGTGCCTACGACTCAGAGGAGAGTGGGTCAAGGAAATTCTAAAAGAACTAGAGGAATTAAACCCGAGACCACAACTCACACAAGAGAAACAACACATCATTAGGATCATAGAACAAGATTGACAAATTCAACAATGCATACAAGCATTTGAAGCTACATTGCAACGTGCTAGAAACATAAATGAGGCAAATAGACACCCATCTAGGCATTGGAATTAGAGAAACCCCACACAGGAGATGAATCACAAGTGACCCTTTGGGTCATATCATCATCTCAATAATAATAGCCAGAAAGAGAACAAGACAAATCCAAAACAGTAATAGGCCCCAGATTAGGCCAGCTACTCTTCATGAGGTTCTCCTCTCAAGCGAATAGAACAACCCCTGGTTCTTGCCTCTGCTCAATTGGCTTTTGCCATGAGAGTGAGAGTGATTTGGAGGTCACTAGAAGCAAGGAGAGGGTCCATGTGCTATGTTGGAGCTGACTCATCCATGATTGTGCCTGTGTCACATTTAGAAGAGTACAGTCTCAGCCTTCAAAGATACATGGGCACAACTACATATAAATTACAAAGATTTCAAATGATATTACAATACAAGGCTCTTTGAATATAAAATTGATTCCTTTTACTTCTTAGGTAATTTGGAATGATCACAAGTGATGTTTATATCGTAACTTTTAGTGTTAGGGATGATCTATGTTTGTTGCAAGGAGGTGCAAAGTTTAATGTTGATGTAACATGTAGTGGCCAAACTTGTAGAAGGAACCTTCTGGAATGAATGCAATGATGATGGTTCAGTGAATCTTGATGCGGTTCATACCATAATCTCTCTTGGGACCAATGAGTTTTGAAATGTGTTCCTTTGTTGCTACATGCTTTGGAAAGGTGCTACAAGCTTCAAATAGTAAAATTGATTGTTATCATGTTATGCTCAGTAGTGAGTCTAAAATTGAAATATGTCTTTGTAGTGATCAGAATCTCCTGAAAATGGATGTGATGTTGTCAAATCCTAGTAGAACATGTGTTCCCAATCATGATGTGAAATGTGCAAATACGATGATATGTGATAGGAATTATGGTGCCTAGATGATGACTAGAATGATATTGAAAACTTAGAAACAAAACAAACAAAATGAAAGAAAATATTTTTTGGTGATGCAAGATTTCTCTTACACCTATGATGACTTTGCCTTAAAATATATATATAGAAGAAGTGTTATTTTTAGAGAAGTTAAGCCTTCTCCTATAACTTTGTAGTTGGAAGAGAATGATAAGAAGTTACTTGTTCAGCTACCAACCCGGACCAAGAAATTTGAACCAGAATCTCATGAAGCATGTCAAGAGGAGGAAAGCTCAAAAAGTTCAAAAGATGAGGTAGAATCTCCACGTCAACTCTTGAGGAGGTCCACTTAGTAGAGACAACAACGAGACAAGTATACCCCTCCTAGTTGGAGAGGTATTTTTGTTTTGCTTACTAATATTGATGAGCCTAAAACTATGAATGAGGCAATGGATATGGATGATTTTGAGTCCTATAGAGCATATATAGATGAGGAGATAACTATATTGAAAAAGAACATGACACATGGGACTTGGGACTTGGTATTGTTACCTAATAAACAAAAGTCTATTGGATGTAAATGGGTGTTCAAGAAAAAGTTTAGCTCAAATGGAAGTATTGAGAAGAACAAGGCAAGATTGGTTGCAAAAGGATATTTCCAAGTTGAGGGTATGGACTTTGGTGAGATTTTATTCTACAGTTGCTAAGATGACATCTATCAAGTTATTATTATCTATAGTAGCAATTTTTTATTTAAAGATAAAACATATGGATGTGAAGATAACATTCCTACATGTTGACTTAGAGGAAGAGATCTATATGACATAGCTAGAGCACTATGTTGAAAAAAGGTAATGAGTCTTTAGTTTATAGATTTAAAAAAAAATTGTATGGTCTCAAACAGTTTCCTAAAATGTGATACTAGAAATTTGAATTCTTTTGTTTTAGGATTAGGATTTTTAAGATCCATATCAAATCATTGTGTTTAAATTATAAAATAGATGGCTTTCAATTCATTGTTATCACATTATTTGTACATGATATGTTGTTTTTTGGTAATGGTAAGGAAATGATTATGGATTTGAAGTCTCAACTCTCAGCATAGTTTTATATGGACTTTGGGGCTACTAATTTTATCTTAGAAATGAAGATTATAAGAGATGGAGTAAATAAAAAGATTTTGTTGGGCCAAAGTAAGTATGTGTATGTTAGACAGATTCAACATGTCAATTTGCAAACCATTAAGTGTTTCTATTCTAGTGGGGACTAAGTTATCCATGGCACCATGTCCAACAACATTTGGTGAGGTGGAGGACATGACTTGTATGCCTTAGGCTAGTGATGTTGGGACTTTGATGTATACTATGGTTTTTACTAGACTAGATATTGCACAAGCAATGAAAGCCTTGAGTTGTTTTATGGCTAATCATGAATGAGATCATTAGGATGCAATTAAGAGGGTCTTTAGGTATTTGCAGGATAATTTTGATTACTCTATTTGTTAACATGGTGATTCTACAGAAGACCAGTACTCAATAGATATTCATGGATTCAAATTGGGCAAGAGATATTAACAATAGATGATCAGCTAGTGTGTATGTGTTCAATTTGTTTGGTGGTGCTATTAGTTGGTTGAGTAAGTGGCAGGTCATGGTCACTCTATCCACTACACAAACTGACTACATGGTAGCTACTCATGCTTATAAGGTGGCCATCTAGCTTCAAATATTATGTTTAGATATGGGGCTAAGTGAGGGAGCTATTAGATCTCTTTATGATAGTTAGGGTGTCATATGTCTATTAAAAAACCTAACCTTTCATGTGAGGATGAAGAACATAGATGTCTAGTACCTTTTTGTTCATGACATGGTAAAGGATGGAAGGGTGATGCTAGAGAAAGTTGAGACTTTCTAGACTATTGCAAATGCATTAACAAATCCAGTGAGTATAGAGAAATTTAGGTGGGTCGGCATGTCTATGGGCCTCATAGCTCCCTAGTAGTTAGATTTGAGTGTTAAAGTTCCAATTTGCTCTTTGCAAGGTATTCAACGAGTGGGAGAATGTTGGTAAAGGTGTCTCAACCTTGCATCCTAACATTTGTATTTCTTTATTATTTTGTCTTCACATGGGAAAGAGAGCATCACACTTCATATGGAAAAGAGGGCATCACAATTTGTGATGGCACTCTTGTCCATGTGTCAAATATTTGGTAGTGTGTAAGAAGTTGTAAGAGAATCTAATGTCATTATGATATGTAAAAGCATCCTCTGACATTATGAGATGGGAGTTACTTATGATGGATTCTATGATGTTTAAGAGCATTATTATAGAGGAGTTACATTGGAATCTTGATCAGCATTATGATAGTTTATTACACATGTCATAGAGTATCTTGGAATGGAGAATGGGACAAATTGGGCACCCAAGTTAAGTTGTCAACTATGACAGAGATGACATCTATGGCAAATGTGAGGAATATTCTAAATATTGCCTAAAGACAAAGACCAAGAATGGGGGAATTGGAGTGTGTGCCAATTTGGGTGCCACTTTTAGGCTCATGGATTTAGTAAATGGTTTTGCAAAACTATTTTTGGTTTCATGCTTCTTCATGTTGTATATATTGGGTGCTTGGGTTGGAGGTTTGTATGGGTGAATTGTAGGTATCGTTATGCTACCAAACTTTCTCTAGAACCGAAATGCTAGTGAGACTCTTGTAAAGGCATATCTTGGAACTTGTATTGTAACTTGTTGGTTACTAAATAATACAGTTGGTTTTGCTTTGAAGTGTGGGATTTTTCTTTAAAAAGGTTCTTCCCACGTAAATTAATGTGTTATAGTTATAACCTTTTGTGATTTCTTTTTTGTAATTGTGTGATCAAATTTATTTTTTGCACATTCTTTCATCTTAGATTAGTGTAGGAAGCATATTATGCACCTCTACTTCCTTTCAATTTTCACCATTACACCAGTATAATGTTACTTTGTACATTATCTAGTAAAAAAATACAATTCTATATTAAGACTCTAGAAAACCAAAATTAGGGTTAGATAAAAAATTTTAATTACTATTAAAAACAATACACTTTTCAGTACTAATTATATTGTTGTAAAGGAAAGCAACCTTTCCCATAAAGTTAATCTAGGATAACTAAATAATGCACACAAATCAAGCATAAATCAACCTAGATTAATTTAATTAGAGCTAGGTAGATAAATCATAATAGTAAATGCTAGTTTAGGAAAGTAATTGTGAAGGATTGGAGTAATTAGCTTGTGGAAAAATGATGAAGAATAAAACCTAATGTAGTGCTGAAATCAATTGCCTATTGGAAATATGTATTCTCTATCAAGAAATCTCCCCAGGATTAGAATAGTCTTTAAATTCACCATGGGTCAAATCTATGCCATGCAAGATCGATCTTGCTTGCCATGGTAATGACCTGACTTGCAGAAGTGATCTATAACCTGCAGGAATGACCCTGTTGATAGTAGATAGATGTGACCTATTCTATCATGATCTCTACTCTTCCCTAACTATCAAGGACTAGTAGTACTAAAAACTACCTTGGGAAATGTAAGGGCCAAGTTCTCTTAGGTTTTCCCCCTTGATTAGACCAACTTTACAATCATGGAAATGGTTGAAGACAATACACTTCAATTCTACAAGTGTCCTAGAATGATTTGATGCAGAATTAGATTTCTTTTAATGGTCCAAAGCAAAGTGTTCCTAGAATAATTCTCCTCTCAATGCATTGGAAATTTTGGATATGAATCGAATGTGTATGAATGCATATTGAATGCCTATAAATACATAGTAACTAATGGCACAAATGTGTGCCAAGTCAACTCATAATGGCTAGTGAAATAGGTAGGAGTCTGCAAAAAAGTTTTAATTTGGATTTTGAAATTTTGGGTCAATTTTGTGTGACATGGGATCAACCTTACACACCATAGGATTTAACCAAGACAATAAAGTACTAATATCAAAATGGGGAAAGAATGTTTGGAAATGGAGGCAATAATAGGTGTAATAAATGGCAAATGTATAGGATCATGTGCAAATATAGATAAAATATAGCCAAATATAAGAAATATATGAAGGTGCGATAGGCGAAAAATTAAGAATTGAGCCCAACTTTACATGAACATGTCATTTGTCAATATATAATTCTATTAAAGACTCCATCAAAATAAACCCAAAACTAAATTAGAATGGACACAATATACAAATTTCACCGTTACAATTGTTTATTTAAGTGAAAAATCCCACCTCAACTAAATTTGAATATATAACCTCCACTAATAACCTTAACCATTTAATATACTTAGTCCTCTTATATTTTTGTTGTTCTGGTTAAGTAGACAAGTATAGACCTGGAAGTCTAGTTGTATGATTCAGGTTCACATATGATGCTTAGTTGTAAGATGCCTTTATACAAATAGACACAACTCAGCCCTTGAAAGGAATAAACATAGAATGCAAGCTCATTAGTATTATCAATATCTTAGGAATTAAATATAATCTTTGTTTAAGGAAAACTTAAATGGTTGATTCCATAAAATGATTAGACAGCAGGCAACACCAAATTTGTTTACCTGGTATTCCAACTCATGCACTTTTTATCCCTTATTAGTCGCTCAGACAAATTCCTCCACCTAACTCTGAGGCACCACTGTCTAAAAAGGACCCACTAGACACAGCTCAAGAAAGGACATAGAATTACGTCCCAATAAACTAGAGATATTTTTAAAGGCCCACACTATCCAATAGTAGGATATATTTAAGCATACTACAAATCTCATGGGGGATTGCAGATTAATGTAAGCAGTGTTATGTATATACATGTATGCATGTATAGGACAGGTGTTTCATGGCAGACAAATTAAATTGTAGCAACAGGTTGGTGGGAAGCTGTCCATCACTTACAACGGCTGTCAACATGATTCCTTAACTATATTGCAGTATGATGTGAGCAATGTCAGAGGGTTTTAGAGTTTTATTTTTTGAGTTTCAGCATGGAATTTATCCAAATTTCATGGCTATACTGTTGCTCATTTTGTGTCTACTCCTGGGAAGGGGAGCCTGCTTACTATTGAGGTGAACCAGACCAAGTAAAAATTCACATTCCATGCTCATTGTAGGGGAAAGGACTTGGCCCCCATACCCAAATCTTTGGTTTCTATATTTAAATATAATTTTAGTTGTACATTTTATTCATTTACTCCTAACCTAATTTGAAAAGGCCTTGTGGTATCTCTATCTCCAAGAAACTTGGGCAAACAGGACCTAACGACTCTGGTTGACACTCATTTTTTCAGTGTGCTGGCTGACAAAGTTGCAAAACAACAATTTTCATGCATATTTTCAATACAGATAATTCAATTTATTAACTAAATAAGAAGCATTCACTTACATTTCAAATAATATTTCATCCGGGTGATGGTGGATGTTTAAAATCATTGTTTTCTTTCTAGAGATTCTTGTATTCCAGAAACTAATGTTCATGACAGTATAGCTAATAATATTTGGAAGGCTTGAAGACAAGGGTTTCATTAAAACTAAAATCTCCAAAACATACATCAATTCAATTCATGGGTGTTCAAATCATAATGAACTGCAGATGCAAAACACTAGGAATTTGATTTAGGTTTTGAATCTTAATTACATCTTTGAAACTTGTATGTACTTACAATGTAGACTGATTCCAGAATTCAGGCTTAGGTCCAATCATGTAATTTTTATTCCATGAACTGCTACACCACAGAAATAAATCTTTATGACAAACTAATTAGTTTTGCATGGAGATTCTATATTTTTGAATATAATATGAAAGACCAACACCACTCAAAACAGGATCAAATTTGCTTGGAACTCAAGGCAACTCTCCAACAAAAACTAGGATTACAAATAAAGCGTACAAACCAAAAATAAAACCTAGATTTTGATCATCATGTATCATAGAAGATTGTTACGGTTAAAAAATAGTCTCTCGACTGTGGTCCGAATGATGGCCTTCAATGCTGTACTCGTACACAAACTCAATACACGGTCAAGTTCAATCTTTTTATTGTCACAAGCAAATTATTGACTCTCATTACTCATACAAACAAAGAATTAATACTACACACAATGCTCTGTTTAACAAATTCCTATACAGTCTGTACCCTGTGGTCCGGCTTTAGACCAAGAAATAGCATTGACTCAATCAGCACTGTAAGCTGAGAGGGTCTATTGTGAGGAAGAATAAGAAAAAGAAGACATGTCCCAAGGAAATCCAGGTTGTTTCTGAGACTCTATGGCTACACAAATAGGATGTTCATGACCTGCAAGATGTGCTAAAACTCCAGTTGAATAAGGAATACAGAATTACAGTGATAGTCACTCCTGCCTCCTCCAGAAAATGAAAATTTAATTGTGGAAACTTCAAGTGTGGCTATACAGCCCAACAAGTTGATGGTAGTCAGACTTGTTATTCAATCTTTGATGTGATTCTGGAGTTCATGCACAGCTTGGAATCCATCCCAAATTTCAAGGTTATGGAGGGAAAAGAAACAATCCAATACCCAATACTGATGGAGGGCTTAGAACTCTGAATTATGGAAAAGGTCATCAAGTGAAGTTTGATGAAGCTGATAAAATTCAAATCCAAATTGACACTGACTCAGTGACTACCTTGTTTTTTTACGTTTTCCCTCTGTTAAGCAGTCTAAGGAGAATTGGCTTGGTGGTCATCTCCACTATCTGCACCTTGCTGCTGCTGCTGCTGCTGCTGATGAACTGAATCCATGGATGGATGGTCTGAGTTCAATGACCTATTATTGTAGGCATTGAAGGCAGCAAGCATACCTAGATGGGTTTCGCCCCCTCCCAGACCAAGCCCTGCTCCTGACAATTGTTGGGAGCTTTGCTGCTGCTGCTGTTGTTGTTGAAGTAACATGGAACCCAGAGGAACATGACCCAAGCGTCCACCTTGAAACTCCAAACCCATCCCTGCACCTGAAATATTGATTCTTGGCATAAAATGAAGAGGGGCTTGAAGGGTATTAATACCTGTTGGTCCTGAACCAACTGTGGTGCCTGCTAGGTGAATTGAGGCACCAGCCGGCATCCTATACATAGCAGCAGCTCCACTGGGGCCCGTGGGAGGGAAGGTCCAGATGGGTTCTGATTGTCCACCGGCCATAACTCCTGGTGTGCTGCTTGAGCTAGCAGTTACGGGCAACATCCAAAATCCCCCTGGCATGTGACCGCTGGTAGACAATCCTGCAGCAGGAGCCATAGCCCACATGGCAGCAGCAGCAGCTGGAGCAGCAGGCACTGGTCTACTCTGAGGAATCCCTGAAGGGCTTGAAATTGAAATTTCATGTGACTGTCTTGCTCTCAGAGGCTTGGGGGCCTCAGGGGAATCCTCCTTGAACAGATCCTCTCTGAACCTCTTTCTCAAATAGTTATCACTAGAATCACCACCTCCACCTCCACCACCTGAAACACCTATATCTGCTCCTCCTCCTCCTTGTATGTGATGTTGATGCTCTGATGGGTCTGTGATCAGGTTCTCTTGATGATAGCCCATCATAGAATGATGATCACCACTACTACCACCAATCTGCAGCCTTCTATCTTCTGCTGTTCTATTGGCCGCCACAGCAAGCTCCATAGATGTCCTGTCCTCTGCTCTCTCCCATTCACTCCTGGCACGTAGTTGGTGGTCCAGTCTAGCTGCCATGTTCATGTCCCCCATGCTGTTGTGGCCTAGCCCCAGGGTCCCATGGAAGGCCAGGGGCTTCGAATGATGTGAGGCAGAGACGCTAGAGTTTGAGCCACGTAAGGACACATTTAGAGTTGAGAAATTAGCTGGGATTGTCCCTGTTCCTGTGGCAGCTATGATGGCTGGCTCAGCATGATGTAGCAACCATTCTATTGTTTCCCCATCAGACTTGTGGCCCAGTTCCCTTGTGAGCTGAAACACCCTAGCTGCACATGTGGCAGGCATACGTATCCTTCTTCCCCTCCCATCTACTTTTGTGTGCCTGTCCTTGGTGGAGGAGCGCTTGGCAGGGGCCTTCTTATTGGGGTCAAGAGCTCCACTATCCTGCTGTGTAGAAGTGGTGAGGATTGAAGATTCAGTCTTTGTGGTACTCTGAGGTGCAGAAGACATGCTCATGCTCATACTCATAGCCAGAGATGCATCCACACCCACAGCAGTTGATGATGCAACAGTCATATTATGGGGGTCTAATTTGGGGTTACTGGAAGTGGATACAAAGGGCACTAGAATCCCTCCTCTGTTCTCATAGGATGAGGAGGCGGCCATTGCAGACGGCTCATGTTGGTGGTGGTGTTTTTGTGAGCTGCTGCTGCTGCTTGACTTGGGTGGTGGTGGAGGTCTTCCATGGTCTCCACTTGATTCCATTCTACTTCTACTACTGCCTCTAGGGGGCCTAATAGATTCCCCAATTGATTGCTCAGTGCTCTATACCATCCAGATGGGTCCGTTAGACCAAAAATAATTATCATTTCCTATATACCTCCTGTCAGGGATCAGGCCCCCTCTAGGCTCTCTCCCTCCCTTTTCCTCTTTCATTCATTCATTCACCACGTGCTTTAGAATGTGTATGGATGGAAAGGACTCAAGCTTTGAATGCCACAAGAATGATTTCAATTTCAATTACAACCCACTTCACAGTTCACACTTGGCCTTGTGGGACAGCCCTTAGCAGCAGCCACTCGTGGGGCCTTCCCCCAAATTAAATCTCTTAACCTGTATTTGATAGGCCTTTTAAGTTGTTTTTTGAATAATCAAAGCATCACCCAAGCACCCACATGATTGACAAGAGCCAAAGAAAGGCCTCTCTACACGAGCGCCTCCACTCTGGCAGCAGGACAATAAGTTACATCCATATAACAGTTGTAGCCAGGCCTGCCCCACTCACTCCCCCTGCCAAGCCTGCCAAAAAACATTAACACCCACAAAGTTTTCTTTTAGGTTTTCTCCGTTACAACTTACCATTAATGGTCTAATTATTCTACTAATATCAGTTTTACAACTAATGTCACTTTCACAGCATCAGATGGCAGTGTAATTCAGCAAGGACATGGGAGTACCCTTGTAATCACCGTTGCATTATACCCAAACTTCAATACCCACTACCATCCACGTTCTCCTGACAGCCCTAATTGGGTTCTAACTAGGCCTATTGCTGTTGCCACCCAAATCAGGAGTTGGTAATAGGGATTGCCACTAATATATATATAGGACATATGGTGTTTCTAGGAAATGCCGAGATCTGAGAACTTGTGGGGCTGAGAATAGAGAGTACCTAGGGGTAACTTAAATGTTGACTCCACATTTTTCGGGAATCAATTTGTACCGTTCATGTGTGGTACATACTGATGGAGAATTATTCTATTACATTGACGAGGTTAAGAAACTTAATGATTAATTTCCTCATAGTCTTGAAAACTAGAGCATTATTTCAATATCTTGATTCAAACCACATGCCAAATATTCAGGTTATGTAATATTAGGTTATGCCTGCTAAGCTAGAGCATTTATTCTGTAGCTTTCAATAGCTTTAACGTAGCCACAATCTTTTAAAAAAATGTTAAATCCCTATGCTTGTTAGCTGGACCCTGTGTTCTAGTTCTGCCTGATAAACTAGATTATTGATCGTTATTTTCAACAGAGTAGTTGTTGCAGCCACATGCTAGTTGAATCTTCTGCTTGGGCTCTGCTTGCTAATTGTTAAATATATGGAATCACCTTTCATTGTGACAGCTTGGATGACTTAATTGAAAATAAATTTTATTCAAAAACATTGATGCATTTGCAGCTAGAAATCCATATATGTAAAGTGTTCAGTGGGCAATGGAAGTGGTGTACTTTATTAGGTCCAAGTGGATGGATTGATTTGGTAATCAATATGAGAACATAGAGACTTATATGGATTTTTTCAAGAATTTTGAATTTATATTTATTTAGATTTTGAGTTGTTAAGGTTTAATGGATACTCAATTAGCCTATCAAAAGACCCAATTGAATTACTCATACTTTAAACTCAATTAACCTATCAAGTAGTGTTAAGGCTTAGCACTATCTAATACACATGGATATTCAATTAATAAGCCTATCAAAAGACCTAATTGGATTACTAAAACTTTATAAGTAAAGTGTTTAGTGGACAATGTAAGTGATGTCCTTATATTAGGTCTAAGTGGATGGATTGATTTGGTTATCAATATGAGAACATAGAGATCTAAATGGATTTTTTCAAGAATTTTGAATTTATATTTAATTAGGTTTTGAGTTGTTAAGGATTAGCACTATCTAATACACATGGATACTCAATTAAACCTATCAAAAGACCTAATTGAATTACTAAAACTTTATATGTAAAGTGTTTAGTGGGAAATGCAAGTGGTGTCCTTGTATTAGGTCTAAGTGGATGGATTGATTTGGTTATCAATATGAGAACATAGAGACCTAAATGGATTTTTTCAGGAATTTTGAATTTATATTTAATTAGATTTTGAGTTGTTAAGGTTTAACACTATCTAATGCACATGGAAACTCAATTAACCTATCAAAAAACCTAATTGAATTTAAGATTTAGCACTATCTAATACACATGGATACTCAATTAATAAGCCTATCAAAAGACCTAATTGAATTACTAAAACTTCATAATCCCAAATTGTGTTTTTTCCACAATCAACATTAGGTGGCATCTTCCCACCTGTTGAATCATCACCCACATGCTGATTTCTCTACTTTAATCCATCCACATTTCCAGGGCAACCATATTGTCCTTTATGCAGTCCATCTACAATGGAGAAACCGCCCACATGTGGGGATTTGCTCTTCTAACTCCCTCTTTCTTTTTTGTTGAAAAAAAAAGGCAACGATAATAACAATAATAGCAATAATTTCAGTAGTATAATGTTATACCAACAGCCAATGCAGGCAAGCTGTATGGTCAGAGTCCTGTGCAGCGAGCAGTGAGCATCTAATGCAGAGACAGCTCATACACAGCACACCCCACAAACACATAATAATAATAATTATTATTATTCAATACTTATCAGCCAGTCAACTCCACCCATAGCATATACATACAAAACTCTTGGTGCCCATCACACCATCCCCATAATAATTATTAAGTGTATATAATACATCTACTACCTTTTTTAATGCTTTTCTTGGGGAGTCAACACCTTACCCATATCCAGTTTTCATTATATTCTTTTTAAACTTTTCCCCCTTAAACATCAAATATGACTGCGTTCTCACCTTCATAATTTATTTTTTATTATATTTTGCACTGTTTAAAAGTGGCCTACTTGGAGTTTTAGGCTATGGTTTTAGGGAGGAGGGCATTTTAAATTTTTTTAGTGGGTATTGTTAAAAAGATTTCGGAATTTTTTATAATTAGATGGTCCCATTAATATTATAGGAACAATTAATTAAAAAGTATCATTGGAGATTTTAAAAAAGTTAGTAGTCCCATAATTTATTTAAAAACTGTAATATTGTATCCCATCATAAATAAAAAATCATTAAAAAATTCTCTAAAAATTTATCTAAAATTAAGTAGGTGCTTTATAATGCCTTAAGTAGGATTTTTTAAATTTCTAAGCACGTGGGAGAAATTTCAGCTCCACCCCACAACAACTATTGAAAATCTCATAGCTAAATTTAAGTAGGGACTCCTATTTTCTAGAATAAAATTCTAATTTATGTTCTTGTAGACACTTAAATTTTACCTATTTACCATCACCATGTTTAACATTGCTTTCTAATATCATTTTAATACCATGTCTATATTCATCACCATGCTAATTATCCAAAATTGACACTTTTACCACATTAACACCTTCCTAACCACATTATCCCCTTTGCTAGCAAATTATATATTTATTTAATTAAGCTGACATATTTACCATATCGTCATATCACTAGTTCCTATTCCCTCACATCACTAACTAATTAAATAATAAAATTATTTAAATAGTCTAATTTCCATTTCACATTGCTAACTAATTAAATAATTTTATTATTTAATTAGCCTAACTTCCCTCTCACCATTTAAATAAATAAATCCCTCCACCATCTCAAAAATAAATGCACAACTAGATGCATTTTCCTCTTATTTTCAAATAAATTCCACCTCATCTTATGGTTGTAAAAAATTATTTTATGACCATTTCTATATTTAACTAATGCAACCTCATCCACTCATTTTAAATAAACTAAATCATGGTCATTCTTCTCTTAAATCTAAGGGAAATGTTCTCAACAAATCTCCACCCTAGATCTAATCTTCAAATCCTAACAGTCTATCCTCCTAATCAAATAATTATAAATTAAAATCTATTTTCCACCAAAATAATCAACTTCTGCATTAGATACATGCTACTGAGATTTTGTAAAAGTATAAGAGCAACTACATACCATTCCACAATACCTTTGCATTTCCCTTGAATACATCCATATCAATAATGGAATTTGCATTGTTGAATGCTAGTTTTGCTTAAATACTCTTTTGCTCAAAGTGAGGATGGCACTTACTTTAAAATAGGAAGCTATAATTTATATTCATTGTTTGCTTTCATTTATAGTTTCAAATTTTGTGTTTACACTTGTAGGAGTTTTTTCTTGATACCATAGCACCTATCATTCCATAATTATAAATCTAAAAGCCTCCTATATAAAACTGCTTCCTTAAAGTTGTCTCAATTTATTTATACTGCTAACTATGTAATTTCTTTTAGTTGTTAAATTTCCCTTGCTATGTTCTTACCGGTATTTCTTCTTTTGAAGTTGTTTAATTTAACATTCCACATGGTTGTATTTGTTAAATGCTTTACCCTTAAATAAGATGTGGTAGTTTATTTTATTTTACATTTGTAATTAATTTTTTTCTTAAAGAATGTTACATGCCGATTTGGATGTGGTAGTTAATTTGGTTTAATATTTATATTTAGTCTTGTCTATTAGATTTGGTAGTTTACTTGATTTAACATTCAACATTTATATTTTGAACTTTGTTATTAGAATACACCATTCAACACTCAACATTTGTATCTAGGATTGCTCATTGATGTATGCCACACTTAAATGTAATAGTTTACTAGATTCAACATTTAATGCATTTTTCAAATCTTTTTGAAGAACTTAAACATAATATCCATTATAAAAACCTCTATAATTTATCATTTAAACTTGTCCTATTTAACACTAACCATATATTATTAGTTTATCATAAAAGACTAGATTTCTTATGTGTATATCTTTGAAAAGGAGAAAATTGCACACCCAAGTTTTCTCCACTCATTTTACACCACTTTAGTTTGATGTATTGGATGCATGATTTTAGCATATATGTTGGCTATTTTGGCACACTCACTGACTCAAGATGTAATCCAACACCTTGGCATGCTACTTCTCTCTATTCAAAACTTGCCTAACTCAATTTCCATCAAGTGCCTAGGCTAGATTGGATCACAACTATGATTTTATCCCATGCACATGATTATGGGTGCAATCACATCCCTTGTTTCCAAATTTTAACTTTTTTATTTCCAAGGTCAACAATCTAGATATATAGCTATTACTCACCAATGTGGGTGTCACAAGTTTGAATTGTGTGTCTAGTGTTGTATATATAAAGATATAATCCCAATACACTTGCACATTAGCTAAAGCATATTTAGTAAAGCATCAAAAGAACAAAGAAAATTTCTTTTTTTGTAGGAATTAGCCATTGATCCTCATCTATTGGCATTAGGCATTAATAGTCACTCAACCAAAACAATCAAGTAATTGACCTCCATTGTGAAAGCACACTCCAAGTACATCTTCAAACATAGTCACTTATTGGGTTACATTAGGCTTTAGTAAGGAGATATAACTATCACCTTAGTGGCATCCATTTCCATCACATATTGACATTCGTTGCCACTCTTCATCTATTTTACTATTGTTGACTCAAGTCTCTTAGCTTGACTAAGGCACAAGGAAGTCTTAAACATCAATCCTTGCATAGTAGGCCCCATAATGCTCTCTAGCACCACCAAGCTTTCCTTCAAATATACATCAAGAAAATAGGTTTTGTAGGTACTGAAGGTCTAATTTTTCTTATGATGGAATCACACCATTCTGGATGAAATCGTACCTCTTGGACAAGATCATTGTCATGATTATGTCCTAGACTCAAATTCTTAGATCTCAATAGTCTTATCTCCCTAATAGTTTATCAAATTTTTAGTTCTTAGTTGATATGTCTTTGTTATAGAATCACAGGTCAGTCAAAGTTCACCTTATGTCAAATTTTGAGGTAAGTCCTAATTCTATTTTATTTTCATTTGAACACATGTTCAGTCAACAACTTTACTTCAATCAATTTATCATACCTAACTTTTTTGGTTATCTATTAAAGTTTAAATTAAATTAAATTTATTAGCCTTAAATATTAAAGATTATTTTTTTTTCTATAATTTTATAATTTAGAGAACACTTCAAACTTTTTTTACTCAAAGGATGTTGTGAATTCAAAGGACAATTCACTAGTGAGGGGCTAGACGTATTGTAACTAATAATTGCCAAACAAGTGGATATGCAACAATTCCCTCTGCATCAAGGTCTTATCCTTTGTTTATATCATTTTCATCTTGCTTTGGAGCTGCCTAAGCTAATTCAAACTCCTAGTTGTGAGGTTCCTGCTAATCCTGACCCCCTTGATGTTGTTGTTTCTAAGGAACCTTGCCCTACCTTTGTTTCCTAAAAAATGAAAGGGGTTTCTTTCTCTATGACCACTGAGGAGACCACCACGGTGAAGGATATTCATACTCCAACTTCTAAAGGGAGTATGAAAAGTAAGAAAAGAAAACTTGGGGAGTTGGATGATGTTATTGTGGGGGACTCTGTGGGGACCCATAAGAATCTGAGCAGTGACCTTGTGGGACCTGGCAATAAACATAAAGGTAATTTGTCTGCTAAAGATAAGGAGGAGGGCTTCTCTTTTGGGGTAAGGAGGTCGGGAAGGATTGCTGGTAAGCCTGCCCCGCAAGCTAAACTGATTGACTATTCTGAAAGTGCTTCTAAAGTCTCCACTCAGGGGGACGATCAGTTGAATTCCAAAGACATTGATGTTCAAGAGATCTCTGAAGATGATACGGGTAAGGATGAAGGGAAACATGTTGATGATTCAGGAGGTGATGATGGTGATCCTGTGGACAATGCTGGTGAAGGGGAGAGGATGATCATGGAGGAGGTTGAAGAGGAGACTAATGAGGAAGGGGATGACCACAGGCATGATCTTGTTGTCCTTAGGGGTCGTGTGGATGATCTGGAGCAGAAGGTTTCTTCTATGGGAGAGCTCATAAGTAGCATGCTCAGTCGTACAGTGATGCTTAACCTATCTCTATTACAGGAACTTGGGACTCGTGCTAATGAAGAGGAGGAGGAGAAATTCAAAAAAACTTGATGAATTTGTTGAATTTCTGGCTAAAGGCTGGGAGAATGTATCTCCTTAGTTCTGTTACTTTTTATGTTGTCTATCTACTACTACTTACTATCTGCTAGTTATAGGCTGTATATGTTGTTTATGTTGTAGTTGGTCTGGTGGCTCTTTTTGTGCTTGAGCCTCTGCGGTCTCTTTTTGTCTTGATGTAAGGGTTCGACCCCTGGTTTTTTCTATTTCTATAATAAAAAACAATAAAAATTATTGAAGCTAAACAAGATGGATTTTTATTCAAAATTGAGAGAGCTTATACAATATATGGAAAAATCGATGGAAGAGATGCATGCCTTTAACTCTACTTCATTGATTTGAATCTAGCTAATTTATATATTTTAAAAATCAAACTAGAAAATTTAATAAATCTAGTGAATTATGGTTCCCATCAGAAATTAAAGAGTTAGCAGACCCATGTCCTCCTTGGAAGTTGAAATGGACAACTAGATGAGGATAAATTAACTAAAAAGTTAAAATAAATCTAGGAAATTATTTAATTTTGTTACCCCCACTTGGTGGGGTCATAACTCCTAACCCATTGGGCAAAAACCAAACTAGTTGGATGTGTTGGAAAGGTCTCTAAGAGACCTAGTTTAAGTTTCTTGGAGGGTAGCCTACGACTCTCCTAAGCAACTGAAGTAAGTCTCAAGTGCCAAATTCACTCTAAAATCCTCTAAAACTATATATTGCAAAGATGTAGAAAATACCAAAAAAATAGATTTTTGATATTTCTTATATTCAACCATGTAGATGCCATCCAAATGCACTTGGATCTCAGTCAAATTAGTCATCCCCCTTGAGAATCAATGGGCTTCATTGCACTAAGACTATGCAACAAATGAGGAAACCTTTTGTCAATTTGGTCCTTGGTGAACAACTAGCCTTGGTGTGAAAACAATCCTACTTGTACCATATAGTGAGAGGAATCTATTGTTTTTTATTGTCTTGAAAAAATATTAGTGAATTGAATTGTGTTTAGTGGAATGTTAGTGTCTAGATTTAGTTTTTCACTATGAAGGTGTTCAACAACTTCTAAGGTGTTCAACAATGGTGGAAATATGGACACAACAACTTTTCATTAAAAACTGGATGCAATCTGAGAAAAGGGGTAGATTGTGCTCAAAGGCATTATCACCTATCTACCTGAGGATGGTGTAGGGTCCATATTGGACAGGGAAAAGTTTCATATGTGGCCCTTGAAGCTTCTCTTTCTAAAGATGAATCCAAACTCTATCACCAACCTAAAACTAATTAGGCATACAATGTTGTTCATGCATTTCCTTGTACTTTTGGCTGGTACACTATAATATCTCATGAATCTACTTCCAGATATGGTGAAACTTCTCATCAAACCTAAATGTCTTGCCTCCTAGGAATGTGTTATGTCTCATTCAACATGATAGGCAAGGCCTTCTACATTAATAGGTTCGAATGGTTGATACCTAAGGCAAACTTCAAATGGACCATGCCCTATGGAGCTATGTAGTGCACAATTATAGCTATGTTGGACATAAGATAGACTCTCATCCCATGTGTGAGATTTTTTTAAATGATACATTTTTATAATGTGAATGATCATGGAATTCACCACCTCAATTTGTCCATTAGTCTAGGGGTGAGATGTAGTGGACTTTGTCAACTTGGTGTTCACCATAGCCCATGGTGGTGACCAAACTTTGTTGGGGAACCTACTATCCCTATCAAACATGATACTCTATGGAAAACCAAAATGTACCCAAGCTTTCTCAAAGAAATTTTTTGTAGTGTCTTCTATAGAAAGCCCCTTCTTGCAAGCTACCATGATGGCCATATTTGAAACTAATCAATCACCACGTATACATAGTCATGAACATGTTTGGTCATAGGAATGCTTGACATGAAATCCATGGAGATAAAGTGCTAGGGCTTATCAAGAATTGAAAGAGGTGTGTATAATAACTATTTTTAATTTGTAGTCTTTGTAATGACATGAGCTATGTAAGACCGAATATATAGGATGACATCATGACCTAGTTTTGGCCAATTTAAGTACTTTTTGTTAAAGTTTATAATTAACTCAAGCCACTAGGATCAGCTGCAAAACCTAAGATTTACCTTCCACAAGATAAAAAAACAAAGAGGAATAATTTACACAATAAGGATGAATTAATGAAATGGATTAATGAATTACATGAGAGAACTTGCTTTTATATTTGCAAGTTAGAGAAAACCCTAATATGACTTAAGAATAACCTAAGACTAAAATTAGCCCTAAGTAAACTTAATAAAGTGTAATTAAATATTTAATTACACCAACACCCCCCTTAAGTGCAACTTAGGGAGAAATGAAAAACATGCAACTAATGCAAGAATGGGTCCCAGCTACAAGGCCATGTTAGGTACCCATGAACAACAAGAATCTCTCATAAAGTAGAGAAAAGGGAGAAAAACCCAGTGGGAGAAAACTCCTCTCCAAAAGAAAGAAAATACAAGTATAGGAACTTGTGATGGAAGAAGAACTAACACTAAGACCCCCCAAGAACTAAATCCATCACAGGAGTACAATCATGAATGCCCCCCATAAGAGAGGAAGAAGAGAGAAGGTCAGATGACCCCCCCAGAAGTGAGAATGATGAAATCCCATGTGAGGAAATGCTCCCTTCCAAAATAGAAATGAGAAGAGAGACCATGCAGCTGCTCCTCAAGATGACTCCTGTAGTGTTGTAAGATGCTCAACATAGAATAAAGATGAAGACCCATGAACGTCAAACAACATTCCTCCCCTTGGGAAGAAATGTAACTGCAGATGTGTGCATAATGTCTTCCCTTTCTAGATAGGAATATATAGGAAAAAGGATAAATGTCTCTGAACTCTGCACATGATCCAAAGACAACAACGATGCTCCTGAAAACTGCTCAAATGTGTCCAATCCACTACAAAACTATGACTGAATGGGAGGATGAAGAACAATCTCTAAAGCAAATGATGGTGATGCAACTCCATCAAAGCTGTCATCAAAGAGAAGACAAATGTCCTCAATGTGGCCCTCCAAATCTGCAAGATGGGATTCTACAAACAACAATGATATATCTGGTAGAAATGCATCCCAAGAAAGTTATCTCTACAAGACTGATAATGTCCTTCTACAAAGAATATGATGTAGCAATAGGTAATACAGATGTGATCTCGATAAGAGAAGGACAAGCAAGTGAAGTCTCTATGTCATATGAACTAGCAAGACATATCAAATATGCAAGCTCCTCAACTGTATCATCATCAAAAGGTATGCAATCTGCATCATCAAGGGGTATGTGGCAATCCATAGTAGGATCAGCTAGGAATGGAGAGATATGTGGGTCTCCGTAGATCTCTCAAATGCTAGTCCAAAGAGTGCATGGGCACTCAATATGTGAGACAGAACACATAGTGTCATAATCAACACTAGAACCAATCAATCCTGCAATATGATCAATATAATTTCCCATACAGATTTCCTCCTAGGTGTATCTGGTTCAGGTATGAGTCCATAAAGATAAGGCAAAAGATTAAGCCACCTGAGATGTGTCAAGATGCCCTTTTGCCAAGACTAATAATTATCCTTACCTAATGTTACCACAGAAGGGTGAATAGAAAAACCCATGATATCTCCTCAAATAAATTAGATTGGAGATTAACAATCTGAATATGTATTAATGCTAATAAATGAAGCCCAATAAAACAAATAGAACTCCTCCAGGTGCTAAAATGTCTAGAATATCAAACAAAAGCCATACAACTGACAAACTAAATAAATAATACATGGGGTTGAATCTAGAAAAAGTGCATAGATGGCTATGTAGACCTCCTTAATACCTTTCCAACACCATAAGAATCTTGAAAACAGAGATCATGGCAAAAAGATACGAGCTCGGAGACCAAAAATGTGATCTGGACTTCAAATAGAAATAAATTGTACCAGTATCAACAATATGGAAAAAATACCTACACCACTAGATTGTGCTCGGAACCAGCTTTCTGACACCTCTTTGTTTGCAAACATTTGACTCCATTTTCTCAAGATATGGAAAAAAGAAAACAGCCCCCCTGAAACACAAATTAGGGCAAAAAATGGCCCCTGCTGCTAAATTTGGCAGAACTGCCACCAAATTTGGAGAAATTGCTAAAATAGGGCCACTTCTAAAAAAACATGGCACGAATACCAAGAGACATGCAGCAGTAAATAAAATAATAGTTTTTTTAAGAAAAAAACTATAAAAAAAATTTGAAGTTTATGATTAACTCAAGCCACCAGGATCACCTGCAAAACCTAAGATTTACCTCCCACAAGAGAAAAAAGAAAAGAGAAATAATTTGCACAATATTGGATGCAATTAATGAAATGGATTTATGAATTACATAAGAGAACTTGCTTTTATATTTGCAAGTTAGAGAAAACCCTAATATGACTTAAGAATAACCTAAGACTAAAATTAGCCCTAAGTAAATTTAATAAAGTGTAATTAAATATTTAATTACACCAACACTTTTGTAGTACAAAAACTATCTTCTTTATCCCAAAATGTCCTATAATGTGGTCATATAATGTGCTTCCAAAGTCATATTCTATCACTCCCTTGTAGGAACACATATGTTCCCAACATGACAAAGGATTCCATCTTGCAAGTATTAATGAGGGACATGTTTATGAGTCTTTGGTAGATCTCAACAAAATCAAAATTAGTTCCATATAATTGAGGCTAATTTGTTATCTGGTGTTTGCAAGAGTCTAACACTATTGGTAGGATTGTGATTGAAAGTCAACTCAAGCAATCTATAACTTTTTTAGTGCTCCCCTTCTTATGACGAATGTTGAGGTGAAATTGTTGGAGGTAGATGGACCACCTTTGATGCCAATTGTTTTGTAACTATCCTTGTGTTTGCATGATTTGGATAGGGTTGTGTTTTGGGTGAATGACTATCTCTTTCCCCAAGATATAGTTCTTCCATTGTTTATAGGCCTAAACAATTGCATACAACTCCTTGTTATTGTAAAGAAAATTTTAAGCTACTTTTAAACTATATATTTACATTACATTAATTAAACTCAAATAAGATTATTGATTTAATACAACACAAACTATAAATCAATTTAATTAATGTTGTTAGATTATATTTTGTAAAAAGAGAAATGATTTGACAACTAATTCATATTATATAAAATTTGTTTGATAATGATACAATAGAAACAAAGAGTTTGGAGTGGGATGCAAAGATGAAGGTAGCACAATATTGTCTTGCATGGATCTATCTACCATACCTATAAATCAGATGAAACAATAATAATAGAATAATACCTAAATATATAAAATATTATAATTAGAATAAATTGCTAAAGAAATAGAAAAAGTTAAATACAAGGAGAATTTAAAATACAAAATCAAAGAGCAATCACTTAGATCTTGAGAGAAAAATCATGTATAGCCTACATCTAGGAAAAGGGGAAAGGGTGTGGCTGCTTGGGGTCTTTCCAATATGGTCAAGCCCCAAATTTGGTCTTTCAACCTCCATAGCCAATCAAGAAGAAATATCAGAGTATGTGTGCTTAGCCTACATGTGTCTAGGACTAAGAGCTAACAATGTTGCGAATAATAACAATATAGTCAATATGGAAATTATTATTTGAATATATATAATGTAAATAACACCAAGTAAATCTTAAAGTGATTTTAATTATTGTGCAAGTGTGCAGAAAGGAGATAAGGAAGTAACAAGATCTAGAGTTTCCAAGATAACAATATGGAATAGAGAAATATTTAAATGAACAAATGTATGAAATTTACAATAAGATAAATATGAAATCAATAATCTTGAGAAGAAATGGCCTGCAAGTGTTAGTAGAAACAAGTAATATACATATTTATATAGATAATAGTTCAAACAATGTTAAACAAAAATAAATAAAATCAATGATTACCACACTTTTAAGGTCACATGGGAAGAACATATTATTTGTAGCCAATGATCAAATGAGCTATCTACAAATGTAAAACGAATAATAATTTAATGTAGAATATTGAAGGATATAGGTTACAACATGAGAAGTAGAATGCTACAACAACATGGAAATAATAGTAATGGCTTCTTTTACTACAGCATAAGCAATACAAAGACTATTTTAGCATTAATGGTTAAACAAGAAGCTAGAAAAGTGTGTAATATGCAAGTAAATTGGAGACTGAATAAAATGCCAGAGAAATAGGCATATACTACTCTAGTACATACAGTAGCCTTTGGAACTAGAAAGTCGTGGTGCATATACACCACCAATTTATAGCATGAAAGAGGAAGAGTACAATGGGGTGCATGAAACAATAATAAAATTATGTTTTTAATCAACAAAGCATATGAATAAAAAAAATTAGTGTGGGAAAATGTTGGTAAAGGGCTACCTATAGAAAGATGGTATAGGAAATAGATTGTTATGTCATGTAGGATACTGTGCTATAGGCATGGAGAAAAGAATAGTTTATCACTATCAACTACAAAGACAATAACATGTATGCTTTGGAGGAGTAGAATATTTCTACCCAAAAGAAGAGTTGTGTGAACTAGAGGAGAATAGACTAGAGATTACAAAATGAGATGAAAATAGGTTTCAAAATAGCCTATCACCTAAGGCAAATTTGTTGTCACAAAACACATTGCATGCTTGGAAAAGTGTTGTTAGTTTGTGTTGGCAGATAATAGGGCACCAAGCAGAACCTAGCACAGTTTATTGCAAAGGGCATGCGGAGGGTAGAACTGGTACAATAAGAGGTATTTTGGGAAAGGACACACCTCTATGTAGATATATAGGAGATATAGATAAGAAATGTAAAATAAGAGTGTGAGAGTGAGGAAGAGTATATGAGATAGATATGTTTAAGGTAGAGACTCAAACCTGTCGGTATGAATGTATATATACCAATTGAATATGAATATATAAAGGAGATACAAGGGTTTTGATATGTGTATATGGGTTTTATGAATGATTTACTCTACTTATATTATATCGCATAATAGATTTTCTTAATGTTTATCTATGTTTCTATCATTGTCTGATTGGGGTATAACTAGACTTTAGAGATTTGACTAAGGACTAGATCTCCGAACTGGTTTCCCTCTCATTTCTTGCCAACATTTGGGTCTGTAATTATTCCCATTGTTTTTCAACTCTAGTTGGAATATTAGAAACATTAGGTTGATATACTCGAGTTTTATATATTTGTGGTAGGGCTAGGGTTTGGTTATGTTCTTCCCTCCACATACTTCTTAACTGATCATATGCATCAATTCCTCCTCCTATACTTTTTAGAAGTTCTATAGCCCTATTAATATGCATTGTAATAGGCTCAGGATTCTCTATATCTCTTTGTATTAAGTTTGTGGTAGCCTCTATGGTTGTTTCATCCATCCTTTCTTTTCCCTTTATATTTTCCTCTCTGGAAGCACCCACCTTGGTGCACTCAGCAGCACCCTCATTGGCATGCTCATCCAGCTTATTATTTTCTTCCACAATTTATCTTTCATGTTTTCTACTTGCTTCTCCTACCTTCTCTATTCTTTTGTGGTACCTTTCTTGTCATTCCTGGGTTTGTTTTTGTCTCTCCTCTCTTCTTATCTCCATTCTTGTTAGTATAATATTACTAATTTCCCTTAATCTTTTGTTATCCCCTTTTGCCATGGGTGTTTTTGATTTGGAATCATATTAATCCTTATGTATCCCATGGTTGGATTATCTTGAAGATTTACATCTTTTCAAGGATATTTTCAAATCCTCCCCCTATTCCATTTGGCATCCCCTTAAGTGCTTGCCCCCTCTCACAAGGGTAAGAACTTAAGAGAATTCAAAATCTTCCGCATATCATAAAAAAAATTCTTGTCACTCTAGTTTACTTGCGCTACTCAAATCCTTTTTCATGTTTATCCTCTCTATTCTTCACTGTCCTTTTCTAGGGTCCTAGCAATGGAACCAAATGTTGGCAAGAAATGAGAGGGAAACCAATCCAGAGATCTGGTCCTCAGTCAAGTCTCTAAAGTCTAGTTTATACCCCAGTCAGACAATAAGAGAAACATAGATAAACATTAAGGAAATCTATTATGTGGTACAATCTAAGTAGATTAAAGCATTCAGAGAACCCATATACACATATCATAGCCCTTGTATCTCCTTTATATATTCATATTCAATTGGTATATATACATTCATACTGGCAGGTCTGAGTCTCTGCCTTAAACATATCTATCTCATATACTCTTCCTCACTCTCACACTCTTACTTTACATTGCTTATGCGTATCTCCTATATATCTACATAGAGGTGTGTCCTTTCCCAAAATACCTCTTAGTGTACCAGTTTTGCCCTCTGCATGCCCTTTGCGATAACCTTGTGGTAGGTTCTACTTGGTGCCCTATTCTCTGCCAACAATTTGCTACATGTATATAAATGGAATACAAAGACCAATCCTAATGCACCAAATGTTAGACACAAACCCCCAAATCAACCAAAAATGTAATGCCTAGTAGATTGAATAGTTAATTGAAGTCTTGGATGGAAAGAATAGAGTGATGTACAACTAAAATAGGAAAATATGAGATTTTATAGTTGGAGATAAGCATTATAAATTCCTTCAAATAAAGGTATTTTTTTTGTATTTGGTTGCAAATAAGGCATTAGAATAATATATTTTATTTATTTAGAAGGTAAAATAGATGAAGAATAACATTGTTAAAGAGTAGATAAAGGCATTGGAATAATGAGGGGGTTTAAAATAGAGTAGTGAGATATTTAAAATATTTTCTAATCAATTGTATTCTAAACTAATTTAAAACATTTAATTAGATTTTGATTAAATAGGATATTTTTTAAAAAAAAATTGATGGCACATTAGCATAACCATGGAGCCATTTGTGTGATCGCACAACATCCAAAAGGCATAAAGGCTATAAAATGTTGACAGACAACAAACACATAAATAAACACCAAATCAAACTCAAACAAACATGAAAACACAACATTGGCATTAGATTTGGAAAATAGGGCAGGAGAGAAGGATAAAATGATCCCTAAGACATACCACTAAGATGAACACTAAAATGGGTGCAATCTATAAACTTAAAATTGCAAGGTATGCAATTTTTGACATTACAGTTATATGTAGGGTACTTGTCTACTATATCAAAGAAGGTCTCACTATGGTAGGGAACTACATGTGCATGTTGAGTAAGAAACACCCCAAGCACATATTCAAAGGCATCAATCTCAATTTCAAAAGATTATTATAGACTAAGAGCCAATACCAATGTCAAACAAAGTCTCTACTTTAATTGTGTGAATGCTTGTTGTTGTGTCTTTATCCGAATGAATTTGATTTCACTCCTTGCCTAAGTTCTTGATTCATAGACCATGCCAAGTGTGAGAATCTAAGCATAAATCTTTAATAAAAATTAGCTAATCACAAAAAACTATGAAGTTCTATAAGATTCTAGGACGTGTCAAATCTCTAATAACTTGTATCTTTTTAGGGTCAACATGAACACCTTCCCTATCCACAATATATACAAGGTACTAGAATCCTCTCCATACTCAAGGAACACTTTTCTTTGTTAGCATAGAGATTATGTTTTCACAGAGTTGAGAATACATATTAAACATGTTGTAGATGGTCCTCCCATGTTTTGTTGAATATGAGTATGTCATCTAATAGACAACAATAAAGGAATCAGTGAAAAATTTGAGTACATTTTTCATCATTCACATGAAAGTACATGAACATTATTTAGGCCAAAGGGCATGACTAACCACTTGAACAAACCCTCTTTGGACTTGAAGGTGGTCTTCCACACATCTAATGATTCGATTAGAACTTGGTGGTATCCATATTTCAAATCAATTTTGGTAAAAAACTTGGACCCCTGGGTTGGTCCAAAAGGTATTTACAATGATATTTTTCAAAGCCTAATATTCGATGCAGAGATGTCACATTCCATCCTTCTTCTTGACAAGAACAATAAAGATTCCACAAGGTGAGGTGCTTGGTCAAATGTGCCCCTTTTGAATTAATTCATAATTTTGTCACTTGATTTCATCATTGTCCAAGGATAATCTCTTATATAGTGGTATATTTCATAATTGTGTCCTTGGAATGAGGTTGATTGAGTGCTTTATTTAATAGTGCAGGGGTACCCTCGTCGATGAGGTGAATATATCTTGATACCTTGACAATATATGATCCATCTACTTTTGTTGGGTAGTCATAATGATTGTTTTGGCATGAGTAGTTGTTGCAACTGACCTTACTCCTTAGGTCATATCATTAGCATTACAAATGTTCCAATATGAGCAATCAAATGTTGACATTTTTTGCATTGATCAATGATACAAGCTTTGTAGGCTTAACTCTAGCATTCAATACTTTTATTCACCTAGCTTGACAATGGCACTACAAGATTTAGAATCATAAATTTCATGATACTTGTACATGTATGGTTGCCTCAACAAGACATTGCACATATCTAGAGTTTCTATAGCACAAATTATTTCATCTATGAAATTTTTAATGGAATAAGACAATTGACATTATCTACTTATTTGAATATCTCACCCCTATCTCACCCATCCCATGGAGTATGGTTGCGAGTGAGGTGTTGTCTATAGGTTCAATCTCTTGACAGTTTCAATAGAGATTAAATTTTTTTGACTTTTGTTATCAACAACAAACTGTAGGCCCTTCCCATTCATCTACATTTATGAGTGGAATAGACATTCCTCATCATCATAGGGCATAATTTTGGTGGTAGCAACTATTGCATACAAATCTACTTCATTTTTCTATTTACTTTCCTTATGCTCAAAAGGATCTATAAGTAGTGAATTAGAAGTGGCCTCTACTACTTGTGTGCTTGTCATTAGAGCCTTCATGGCCTGATAATCCTTGGTATTATGCCAAGGACTTATGGACTTCACACCACATACTAGTATCCTGTTTTAGTGCCTTTCTTTGGTGATGGTACCTACAATGGAAATTCCTTTGTTGGTTGCTTTCCTATGAACTTGTTACTCCCTTCAACAAAGATTCTTTCCTTCTCTTTTGTTTAATTTTTTCTTTGATCTTAATTGTATATCATAAAGTAGTCACCAAGGTCTTGATGTTTAGAAAATCCATATTTGTTTGAATATATTGATGAATTCTACTATGATACTTTAGGACATGATGCTTCTTTTTATCTTAGATGTCGAGCTTTCCTAACAAAATGTGGAAGGTGTCAATGTAGTCTTGAACCAATCGATCCTTGTTTGTCAAAGCGATTACTACTACATATACTTCTCTTCATATGTGTCTTTAGGGAATTATTCCTTCTCTATGTATTGCATAAATTCTCCCCATGTGGGGCTATCATTCATCACTACATAAAAATTTTGATCATCAAGGTTTCTTTTGTGATTCTCCCTTGATAAGAATTTTACCTCCCATGATTGTTGCACATGAAGGCTGACTTTGAGGAGGGTGAATGTTATTTTCTCAAAATATAAGTAGTAGTTTATAAAAAATAAATTTCTATCTTGGATATCTAGTTATCGACATCATCTATATCAATCTTCTCTTAAAAAGTTGGAATGTCAAAATTTACGTAGAACTTGAAAGGGGTGTGACCACCAAATGACCTCTTTATTTGTTCTATATTTGGTTGTAGGTTATCTCAATTTTTTTGGAGGATCTATGAGAATTTCTTCATCATCTTCATGCATTGTCTTTCTAGAGCCACATTGATCAACACCTTAAAGGGGTCCAATGAGTTATCCCATTCCTTAACCATATACAATTGTGTGTTCCTTATAGGAAGGTAATCAGATGGGTCTGTTATCTTCAATCCAATTCATTTATATCTTGACCACATGTGATGGGACATATAAGAGAAAATGTCTCTAATACCATTGATACAAATTATGTGAGGAAATCAAAGAACAATACACCTATGAGGGACTAGATGTATTGTAACTAGTCATTATCAAACAAGTAAATATGCAACAAAAATAATTACTAAAGTTGAAAAGGATGGTTATTCAAAATTGAGATAACTCATATAATTTGTAGCAAACTCTGGAAGAGATGCATGCTTGGACCACTCTACATTATTGATTCATATTCAACCAATTTATTGATGTAGTCATGATAGGAGGATCCAATGAAGGATTGTTCAATCATGCAACCAACAACATTAACACAAACACACAAACCATTGCAAACAATAGAACTTCACATAAAAAACCACAATATACTCATTAACATAAGCTTTCACCAAAAACTTATTTGATTCCACACTTTGGAATGATCACAACTTGCCACAATTCATTGATGCATTCTCACATAGAATAATACACAATAACCAGAATAGATAACCACAACACCGCATCATCAAGATGACACAAGATATACCTTGAGAAAACCCTCCATGAAGGAAAAACCCAACCTCCAAAAGTATCCACATCATTATTGATTCATAGTCAAGTCTGCAATTTTCCACAATAGGCTTCCAACATATCTACATGATCCTTTGCAACAAAGATCAACCTCACATGGAGCTTCTAATCTATAAATAATAATAATGCTCACAAACAACCAATATAGGAATTTATCTCCACCCAACCATAGGGTTTGAATACAAACCCACCCCCAAGATATTCTCACATGCCATGCTAACCAATCACACTCCTCTTTGAACTCTCATACTCATGCTCACAACTAATGCTCCTCTTACCTTATTCCACTACTCCTAAATTGGGTTCTTCAGCCTTTGCTCACAAACTCCATTGAAGATGAATTGTTATCCAACTTCCTTGATGATGATCTATTCCCAAACTTGGTTGTTGATCCTCAATAACTATAAGCAATGTATATATAGCATTCTCAATCCTAAAAGATGATTTGCGTCGGCCACCAAGTGGTGCAAATCTCTAGGCCATATGAAACATGTAGCTAAGAAAGCATAAATGGTCCTCCAAATCAAATGCAGTGATAAAAGAAAGAGAGGTCCTCATGCGATGCTCCTCAAAATCTTCCCTAGTCCTACTAAACCTCCATACAAACTCCCTCATTGGTGCAAAATCCTAGAAATATGGCACAAGTGAAAGCCATGCAAGTTGGTCAACCCAGTTGAGACTCAGAGACCACTCTATGCCCTTGCGATGACTTAAATATTCTAAAATATGAAATTGATGTTATGCCATCATTGCATAATATATCCTCCAAACTATGAGACCTAGTAAGAATTTATAGTGAAATGTGGCGGCTTCTTCTACAACTTCTTGGTGACTTGTAAACAAACAACATAGTGAAAGACAATAATCAAGATTGTTCTCATACCTCCAGATGCTCCTACATCATTTATAAATTTTGCAAAGAAAACTATATAACTTACTAAAACTAGTAAATTATGGTTCCCATCAGAAATTGAAGAGTCACTACACCCATGTCCTCCTAGGAAGTTGAAATGAATAACTAGATGAGATTAAGTTAACTATAAAATTAAAAGAAAAATGCAAAATTATTTAATCTTGGTGCCCCAACTTGGCGGGGTCATAACTCCTATCCTATTTGGCAAAAAATGAACTAGTTGGATGTTGAAAAGGTCTCCAAGAGACCTAGTTTGAGTTGCTTGGAAGGGATCATATGACTCTCCTCTTAAGTGATCAAAGCAAGTATCAAGGGCCAATTCCCCTTTAAACTCCTAAAATACAAATTATGAAGATGTAGGAAATATTAAAAAATAGATTTTTGATATTTCCTAGATTCAGCCATGTAAATGCCATCCAAATGCTCCTAGATCTTAGTCAAATCATTCTTATTTAAAAAAAGTTACAAAGCATATGAAGTACTTACCTAAATACTACATTGTTGATTTGTCAAAAAAGAGTGTTCTAACATGCAAAAAATTATAAGTAGGTATACTTTAGGGACTTTTGGTAGAAGTAGTTGATTAGTGTTGAGCTTGCCTACTCGATTCATAGAAATTCGATATTAAATTGTAGTGTAAGAGAAAAGAAAAATATAACTCCTAAAATGTCCATTTCATATAGGCCTTACAAATTCTAGAATGAATATCAACAATCTCATACTTGAAATTGTGATGTGGTTTATAAGGAATTCTAACTTTAGGACTCAAAATTTTAAAACAAATAAGCTTAAATGCAACATGTTAGAAAAGCACTTCAAGAATGAAAATAGAATGTGAAAAAAGTGAAAAGATTTATTAAAGGTCAATAATTTTTCATAGATAAAGATTCCAAAAAGACATTATTTAGTGTTCCTTAAAAATAGGGAAAACATATTGAATTCTAACTAGTGATAAGAGAAGTATGTCTCAATCCCACTTCTTTGAGTATATATTGTCAATATTTGATAGACAATGTAATATTGGTCCAATGGGTGGAAAAATGTAAGGAACATAGGGCAAGAAGGTACACATAGAAAGTATTTGTATATGCAAACACATGTAATGAGATGGCATGCATGTTGTTGGCAAGTTTGTGTTTGGTAGTGTTTATTATATCTACCCTTTTTGGTCAACCAACATATCTGCTATACAACCATTGGTTGGGCATTGATGAGTACATGTTTGAGGCTATCAATTAATAGGAATTTAGGATGGAACTGTATTGTAAGAAAAACATGTAGACCCTAAAATTCAATCAATAATGTTTTTTATAAGATAAGCAGGAAACAAGGGTCCTGACCCTTTACAAAAACAACCTAGAGGCTAGACAAAATAGGTCCAAACTGACCAAAAACACATATGAAATATCTATTATTTACTTGTGCATTTTCTAGAGGTATGCATGATATAGTAGGCATTCCATTAGTAAATTTGTGTTTAATATTGGGTATATATCTACCCACTTTTGTCAACTAACATGCCTCCTATACAACATTAGGTCAATGTGACTCAAGAGTACTAATAGTTTTAATAGTAGAAAATCATCAATGTACCCACTAAATAGGCAAAGGAGTGTTGAATCTAGCCAACTTTAGTTACACTTGATCTAAGATTTAGTTGTTTCTAACCTAATATATTAACATAAATATGATGTATATCTATCATTCAATGTAAAATTAGCCAAAATATAGGAAAATATGAGTAACATCAGTGCATGAATGTACAAGTAGTTTAGTTTTTTACTTGGATGATAAACGTTTCAACATTCTTGAAAATCTTGGGCTCAAAACCTCAAACTATGAATATAAAAAGCAACATCATCCTTGTTCAAAACCTATTGAAACCCATTCTTGAATAATACTAAAATCCACAAGAAACCACAGAATAAAGTGGAATATATCATTTCTATAAGATAGCCAACTAGCATGATGAGCATAACAATAAAATTAATCTTGTAATTTCATAGTATTTCATGTAATATTGGCAAACTAAAATTTTATAGATCACACAAAAAGTTTATTGTGTTACTACCTATGCACACGATGTAAAGAATCCAACACATATATTTTCTTATGAAGAACACATGGACGCTACAAATAAATGAAGAAAAGAAAGTACTCCTAGAGGATTTGGAAGTTAGTTGACAACTCTCATCAGTTGCAATAGCAACATCAAAATTCTTCAAAATCTAACTAGGAGTATCCAGCATAAACATAGAAAAGGTGATTAATATTATAATCATTTCTGTTTGATACATTTCGTTATTAGTGTAAAATCAAAACATAGCCCAATCATAGTTGAATTTAGTTCAATTGTTAAGAAATATAAATCAATTCTTCAAGAATGTTGATGAAATTTAGCCTTTGACCTGCTACATAAATGATTGTAAATCACCTTGTTCTTTCATGTGAATTGCACTAGGAATGCCCTTCAAAATTTTGAATCCATGGATTAATAATTCCAAAACTACATTGAGACTATACGCTCAAAATTGCGACTCCAGTTGCCTGGGGCTGTCAGGTCAGATTTCGGCACGCACACAGACCCTTCCCTCCTTGCCACAGGGTGATCTACCACATCACTCTCACTCTCATGGAAGTAGCTAGTTGAGAGGAGGGGAGACACAGCGGGGGTCTCACTCATTAGAGAGCTAGACTTCGCATAGAGGGATCAACAAGTTCTGTGGCCTTTGTTGTTGTGTGCTAAGTTGAATGTTTCGTTCGATGGCAGTTATTGTAGAGATAACCCTATGACCTGAAGGGTCACTAGTTTCTCTCCTCATGTTAAGATTTCTTCTATTCCACCTTTGTGTGGGTAAGTGGTTACTTTCGCTTATGTCCTCTTGTCTTTCAATTCATTGAATGAGTTCTCGTTGTATTTGAAGTTGTCTATGTTCTTATATCAATAAGAGGACAAATATATCTTGTTGTGGTAAAGTAAATATCTCCTGTTGTTGTCATGGATTTATTTCCTCAATCTTGTTGAGGATATCCCTTACCCACTCACCTCTTACCCCTAGGCACATTCGTGAGCCAAAATAGAGATAAATGTTTAATGACCAACCTTAACTAGACTTAGGGTTTAGCTGACCTATGGTTTGGTTATGATTTGACTTGTGTTTACCTTGTGATGTGATCAAGGGTTTGATTGAATCGTTTTAACCGTGTTTTACCTCATGATTGTATCGAGGGTTTGCAAGTTATCTATCTTTTCTAGGGTTTCTATATGCATGCAAAGCTAAATGAAATGCAAACTTGTTTTTGTGCTTTTTTAGTATTTTATAGAAATAAAGATGCTTTTTCTATTCTCTTAATTGAAATATGAAATGCAAGCTAATATGACTTTTCCTTATGCAATTTTAATCTATGTTTTTGGGTTTTTGTTTGTTTTGAAACAACTAAGCTAGAAAAGGAAAATTGCAAGTAAACAAATCTAATCTAAGAATGCAAACTATCTTTAAGATGCTAGATATATCAAGGAAAAAGCAATGATTGCTATTCCCAAGAGCAATTTTGATTTTCTAATTACTATCAATTGAATAAAGCAATAGAGGAACCTGACAGAATCAAGATATGTGTGACTCCACTACCCTCAGAAATCCTTGATGTTGGCAACCTTGAATCCTCTTGAAGCAATGGGAAGACCTCTTGATGACAAGATGACACAAAGAAGCAAAAGAAGCTTGTTGAAGCTTGAAAGAGCTCAATGAGATCTTTTGATGAGCACAATGGCATTTATTGAAGCAGCGTAACAATGCTTGATTGAACAATGAATAAAATAAAAGGCACCTTCATCCTGTGAGAGCATTAGAATGCTGATTTGGAGAGAAAAAACTTAGCAAGAGCTATGTGCACAATGAATTTGCCTCCTTGGAAGAGATTTGAAGCTATGCAACAATGAAAGCTTTGAAGCTTTGGAGAACTAAAGAAAGAAATGAAGAAAGAGGCTCAAAGGCCTGTGAAGAAGCTTGAAAAAGCTTGTGAAGATGAGAAGAGTATTCTCCAACTTGGTCAACTTGGAAAATAATGAAGAGGTGAGGGGTATTTATAGGTTAGAAGAAGGGATGAGAGGTGGAATTAATTGAGAAGTTAACTCAATTTTATTGATGAGTTAACAAGGATTGATTAGGGAGTGAACTAGGTTGATTACCCAGTGAACTCAGCTCAATAAGGAGTGATAAATCAATAACAGCTTATCACTGAAGAAGGGTTGGAGTTGGAAGGATGCATGAGATTGATTGAGTTGTTAATTTTAAATCAAATGGAGTTAATTATGCATGTGTGGGTGCATGAAATAGTCAACTCTATATTAGGCATCAAAAATCATGCAAATTGGAAGAAAAACAGGTGAAAATGAAGCTTTTTTGAGTGAGAAACTCAAGTTTTTCCATGGCTGGAAATGTGACAAGGTCACCCCTTTTGCCAATAGGGTCACCCTGGGAGATCCTGGGTCACCTGAGAGGTGACCCTAGATCACTCGAGGGAGATCCGGACAGAAAAGGGTTTTTAGAGGAACAACATGATGGCAGATGGAAGAGGAGATGAAAAGGAGGGGATTTGCCTCCGAAAATAGGTCAATCATGTGCAAGAATCTAGATCTCCACTTGCATCGCAAGATCTCCTGAGGGAGATCTAGAAATAATAGGGGGAGATTTGGATTGGTTGAGTGAAACTAAAAACTGAAAGTTGGAGATGGATAGGGGGACCTCTAGAGGGCTTCTAGGGGGTGGAGAAGATGAAAAACATAAGGGAAAGGTGAAAAATCACCTACAAGATGCACACAAGGCTTAGGAACATGGTCACAAGCTCAGAAAATGCAAATCAACAAGTGTCACAAAAGTGTCAAAAATGGGGAGAGAGGGAAAAAGACAAAGAAGAAACAACATAAGACGAGAAAGAAGACACGTCATTAAGAGGTCTGCTACTTAGAGGACATTATTTTCATGCTTACATGTAAGTGACAAGGATTAAAATCATCATAGGGGTCCTCGTGGAGGCTGTGCGTGATTTTTGTGCTTACAAAGACATGACAACATTAGTTGATTAAAGTGATATTTTTTATGAATACACGTTTCACCTACAAAATCAATGCCACCAAAACCTAGACATATTATACTTGTCTAAGAGTGCCTTATTTTTCAACAATTATCCAGTTGGTTTTCTTTTATTATTATTATTTTTGAAAAAATTATAATTCTACTCGAAAAATAAGCCACAACCAATAGAAAATTATGAATTTTAAGTTTAAATTTTAAAATATACATTGCAATTTCTAAACAATAGGAAAATTGATTAATTTTTTATTAACAACTAAAAGGAAAAGGAGCTATTTTGACATTTCTTAGAATATATTCTTGAATTACTCTTACACAAAGGGTTCCAAGATTAATTCCATCTAATATCATGTCTAAAATTTCATCATCCACCTCCAAGTCTAATCTTCAAGGCTATGCACAAAATTCTCATGTAATATTTAACACAAAATATGCCTCCAAAATAATTCAATTCAATAATTTGCTAAAAAGATAAAACCTTAATGATATGACCTGCTATGATCACCATTTAACAATAGTTGATATCATAGACATGGTGTCCTTTTCTTTTAGGTAGTTGTTGCTCTCCAAAACAAACTAACACTTTTCTTGCCATTGGCTTGCTTGTTGTAAGAGGCGCATCTTTGGAAACCTTAGTTTTGACAAAACAAGGGCCTAATCAGATTGCCATTGCTTGTGCTCTTCTTTGAAGGCTACTTTTAAACCTACTAGAAGACTCTACTAAGCTACTTTGACTTCTATTTTGATAATCACAAGGAGCATGAAAATTTGTCTTTGCTTTTATGCCTCTTAGAGTGGAAAACAAAAACAAAAACCATATAAAGTAAAATAACATTTTTCCATTCCAAAGGTTTACAAATCAAGTAAATAAAAAAAAATAAAAACCATCTAAAATCTTATTTATAAAACTACTAAATCAATGCCATCAAAGTTAAGATGAACACAAACAAAACACCAACTAATGGCTACATAGATTTTTCTGAAGGGTTGTAACCAAATCTTGAAATTTAAGAGACCCAAAATAAAATAACAAATATAATATAGGCTCAAAATCATGATATAGGTTTAAAAGATACACATACTATCAAAATGCTTTGTCAAGTCTACTAAAGAATTTTACACTACTTATGTTCTAACTATTATAATATCAATCAATCAATCCAACGCCTGCATCACAAACTATTGAGACTGAAAGGGATAGCCACCAAGTGCCCAACCAAAGGCCCTACCATCTCCTATTGGTTCTATTCAATTTGCCATTGCTTGTGCTATTATTCGAAAGATTATTTCTCTATCCATTGGAGGATTCTACTATGCTGCATTAGCTTGTACTCTAATAATTATAGGAAAAAGTAAAATTTGCCTTCACTTTTGCACCTCTGAGAGCCTATTCTACATTATCCTAAGCACAAGTGACATCTTTAGCTATATCAAATGTTTCAAGTCAAACCCTTTCTTGATTTCCATAGATCTATGACTTATACAACAAGACTTCCCATGACTAAAAGGAGGTAGAATTTTGAGCCATGTAGATAGATGTGTCATTTATTTGGACAATGGAGGGGAGACATAACTAATTATATTATTTAACAAAACATTAATAAAGATAAAACCAAAAAAAACTGATTCTAATATTTTCTTAAATCCAACATACATCCCAAAAAAAAAAACTCTAAACCAATGCAAAATTAGAAAATATTCATTTTCAACTCAAAATATACCTATAATTTATTTTATTTTTGTCCTTACATAGTTTCTATAGAAAAAAAGGGACCAAAATATGAAAACAATAATAATATTAAAAGCTCTCGTAAAGACTACTCTTTCCAAGTTGTTCTTTGTCATGGAAGATTTTATAGGGGCATTTATGGCAAGGTTAGCCAACTTTATGGACATAAATATGGAGAACATAAACGAGTAATCGATGGACAACATAATTACCCATATTCACTATGAATGGAATATGCCCTCACAACCAAATAATGCTTTTACGCTTTTTACATTCCTTTTTGCGTCAGATCGTAAAAGAAAAGCTTAACTTTTGACGCTCTTTTGGGACCTCATTTTCCACGCCCTCCCACTTTTTTGGTATTTTTTTTTTATTATAATCGAAGCCAAGATGGGATATAGGTAGGGTTTATTATAAAGGTTATGTGGAGGGAGGTGTTATTACTTTCATTTTTATTTTAATATATAGATTGAATTAAAGAAAAAATAATTAAATTGATTATATAGTAAAATTTGTATATTTATGTCATTTTTCATTTAGTTTTGTATTTATTTTGGAAGAATGTTTTTATATATGTATATATTGATAAATGGTGTAATTTTATATAAGGTTGGGTTCAATTTTCTAGTCTTTATCCATCCCTATACACACATATTCTTACCAGTTAGCCTCTATCTTATCCTAATACACGCACACTCCAAAATATTCATCTTATTTGAGTATTTATCACACATGTATGTACATCTAACTAGATATAGTCGTTATCCACCTAGATTTGATTATTTACCCAATTAGGACCATTTTTGTGGTCACATACTTGACCCCTGCCTTTCCAAATTTTTTTTTTTTTTGCCAACTAGCCCCCTTTTATTTTCTCACCCTGAGTCAACTAAGTAGACATTTAAGAAATTTGATGTTAATGCTAGTATTTAAAGGCATTCATTAGCATTCGTTTTACACATAAGGGATCTACAATTACTCTCTCATTCTAAAGCATTAAAGGAGAAATCAATAGTGAAACATCTGGATTTGGTGTATGAACAAGTGTAACAAATATGCATACACCATTCTAGAGCCCTTACCTATTGTCTTTGATTATTTCCTCAAAATAATTAGGGGTTGACCTAATGAAAATAACCCCTTGCGACAATAATTCAACCCTCTAAAGGTATTTTTAAATATTGTTAGTCTTTAGATATCTAGAAAGGCAAAAGAAGAAGAGGTGAATCAAGTGAATCATAAAGTAAAGTTGTGTCGAATACTAGATCAAGTCCAAAAGTGTAGGAAATTTTTGTGAGCGTAGACTCAACCCTCTATCGTGGAGATAAAGTATTTAGATTCTGAGGCGAGTTATAGACTATCTATGTGAAGAAATCCACAACTTGTTAGTTAATTAATTGTTGATTTATGTTGAGTTATATACATTTGATTCGATAAACCTAGATTAACATTAAGGAAAGTTTATTTACCTTTACATTTTGGCGAACTCATCCAATCTTACACCATCACAAGATTTCACTTTAGGGTTTATACCTTGACTATTTTTGGGTATTTAGACCTGTTGGGTGAATATTTTGTCACTAACAAAATGGTAATAGAATGGTACTTTCAACCATAGTATGATGAGATTAAATCTCTCCTCGAGGAAAGGGGAGGTGCCCTTCTTATTGCTAACTAAAATCAACAAGTAATTAATTACACTTATTTAACACTAAATCTATCATGTGTGTGTTTCCATATCATCCAATTCTCTCTCTTCAAAATTGATGTTCACTTACAAGCTTATACTTGAAACACTTCTGATGCTTACAATGTATCATAAACCATAAAACTACTTATTGGAGCAATAATTTAACCAATATTTAGATTAGTTAGACGTAAGAATAACTAAAATAATACTAGTGTGTGTTAACCACAAGAAACTAATGAAATCTCAAAGACTTTCGTTGCTTCTCACGCCAATTAGAAAATGAACTTGGATGGAACAAAGTGCAGCCCAAAGTCTCCACCTTATTGCCAAAGAAGATTAAATAATCGTAGAGGATAACTCGTAGCCCAAAGTCACCTCCAATCACAAACACATACACAAATCTAGAAATGATATTGCAGCTCAAAGACTTCAAAATCAGATTTCTAGCACTTCCAGATTATGTAGATTCACACCACAATCCAATCAAACACACAGGAAGATGTAATGGAAAAGACACAAGAACATTCGCAATACACAACAAGCTTATTCCAACACAAAGATTGAATGCCCACTTGACTTTCTTATATTGATTGAATAAAGATTTACAATTTGAACACAAAGTCTCAAGATGTTTGTCAATGCGGCAATGTTTCACTTCATTAGCTAAAAGATAATATTTACAAGGAGCACCCTCTTATTTATAGAGAGGAGCTATGAACAAAAATAGGGAAATTTTAACAACTTTGACTTAGTCTAGTCAGAGTCCAATTTTGCTTAAGACTCTATACTTTTCCTACGTGCAAATTACATATTACAAAAAGACATATAAGATGTCAATTACATATAAGATGTCAATTACATATAACCAAACTACATATGGAAAGCTTTGAAAATAAACTAAGTGTCTGAAGACACACGAATTTCTTCCTCTTTATCTTTCTATAGGAAATCTTCATATCTTTTCAAGGCCACCTAGATTTCATTATCATCCGGTCCTGGTGTGTATCTGGAGATGGTAAGGACTCTTGTGATGGAGGCTGAGATGTTGATAGGCATGCCTTTGTTCCTGTCCAAAATCTTTTGCAATGTATCCAAGATCACCTAAAATTCTACTAGCTTATCAATTGAGGCCAATGAGAAGGTTTCTGTCTCTATTTCAGTGTGAACTAGGGAAGTGAATTCTTGGATAATTGTTTCTATAGGGAGGGTCTTCTGATTGTCGTCCAACATTTGACAAGGAAGTTCCCCAATCTTATCATAAATATATAGCCCCTTGTTTATGTTCTCATCTAGGGCCTCCTTGAGATCATTGATCAAATTTTTGAGGACTTATTTCTTATTCTTCATGGCCTCCCTGTATTCTACATACATATTTCTATTAGGGATCATCCCATACTCTACCATAATCTCTAACTTGATCTGCCACAGCTAGGTCTAGATATGAATGTCTTTCTCTATCAACTTCAAGTCTTGGGATAGCATATCAAGTGTCTGGTTCAATTCTACTTTCACTTCACCCAAGTTGTCAAAAATCTTGATAGAAGACTGTATAAGTTCAATACCTTGTACCAAAAGTCTATCTATCTAGGCACTGACTTCCTACCCTTGTGCTCCAATCTTCTTAGCCTTCTAAATGGCTTCTTCATCAACACAGGTACCAACATATTCTACTTGCTCAGAAGATTGGGCTATCTTTAGTAGAACAGAAGTTAGTTGTTCTACCTGAATCTTGAGTTGATCCTTGATCAATTTATCTTTGTCATATCTCTCAAGCAAAGCAGTCAATGTTGCTTGTAGGTCCTCCTTAGCATCCTCATGCATTTTCTTTCCAAGCTCTATCTATGAAATTGCATAGTCAAAAGCTTGGACATCTTCAATATTTTTATCCTTCAGAGACACAACAACCTCAACATACTTGTTACCAAATGAATCAATGATCACCCTTGATATTGTTTTAGCCTTCTTTGTTGATTTAGGATTTGATGGAACTAATTGATCGAAGTCAAAATCATCAAGTGTTACTGCTTGTTTCTTCTTCTTTGGCTTCTGAGAAATCAACCAAGGGGGAAGAGTGAATGGATCTTCTTTAATTTTTTTATGGAGTAAAAAGTGTCCACATGTCTTTTTACCTCCTTGTTTAGCTCCTAGGTCCTTGTGATTACAGTACACATTCTAAATATTCATCCCCATGCAAAATTTCCTGAAACCAATGTAAATTGGGAACACGGGGCCCATATTTTATCTTACCTTGGACCAAAAAGGAGCATCAAGACTTAGGCGCCCTTGCCCAAGTCTTCCCTAATTGGTTGGGGAAAATTTAATTGTATGTCAGCTTAGGACCTTTAAAAAGGTTTCTCCTTATTGACTCTTTTGGTTTAATTTGACAAATATTAGCAGGAAATCATATATAAGTGTGTTTTTGAATTCATTATGAACCTAGATAGAGATATCCAACTTGAAGCATTGGAGTAAAGAGCATTCAAGGGATTCATTGTGATTCTAGAGCATATTTGTATTGTTATTGTGTGTGTTGTTGTAGGTTTGAAGTTGTCATCTATCTCTCCTTATGAGTTGAAGAGCCTTCATCCTCTTAAGGGTTTCATCACATAGGTGATATCATTGTTGCTCATCATCATTTGATTCATCATATTGATTTTCTGTTTATCCTATACCCTGCAAGAGTACACTTTCTTTATCTATCAATGGTGTTGGGAAGATTGAATGCTATCTCGAGATTTGACTAAGGCAAGCCCCTAAACACCATAACCCCCAAACCCCTTCTCTCCTTCTTGTGTGTAGGTTACAAGTGCGAGATCTAGGAAATATGAAGATATAGGAAGATTGAGCAAGGATCAGGGTTACGATATTTGACAACAATTCAGGAATATTCCTTTGTGCAATACTTGGGTGGTAACACCCTAGTCTTTTTGTCTCAATAGACTTTAGATCTGGCATCAGGGTAGTCTCTACAACATTTCTTTAGTTTACAATTTTTGAAGATTCCACCTTTCAGGACTTGGGTGCTCTCGAAATAGTCCTCTGACATCTCTGCTTCTGGGAAATAGGTTCTATCATCTTCCTTACTCTCCTTATACAATTGGTTTTTGGGGATTTGTCTTACATCTTCTGTTATAATTAGATCATCATAGAACTAGGGTTTAGTGCATCATTGACCTAGAGTTTGATAAAAGTACTTGATTAAATATGATATTTCCATAACACTCTTGAGTATAAGATCTGTTGCTAAGTCCACCTCCATTTGGTAGTGATTTGGCTCGGTCTTGTCCTTGAATTTTATTATGAAAGAGGGTTTGATCTAGTGTGCTTGCTAGTCTCATTATTCACCTTTTTGATACATAACATTTTGGTGAACCCATAGTATCTTACACTTTGGCGTCCTTTCTTGCATCAGATCTAAGCTTTTTTTCTGCCTCAGATCTGATTAGATTCCATTCATCCATCATTTTACATAGTTACATAGCTCAATTTCATTGTTAGGGTTTCAAAAATCCTTGCATTTTTAAGAAATCTAGCTAATCTTCAACCTAAGGTTTTAAGATTGGCATGTTGTGATAAATATAGATACATTATTGAATTGATTAAAGGGTTTTAGGTTGTTGTACCTTATCAGCCTCACTGTTTTAGGACATCTTTTGCATGTTTACATTCAAAAAAGTAAAAAAAATCAAGCATTTTAGGCTTGCAAAAAGGCATGTTTATGCATTGTTTCATTGCATTTGTTACATATCATCATAGAAAGATTTAAATCTCTAATTTTTGTATTAGATATGATTCACATTACACTATATAATCATTTCATGGTGTTGCATCTTACATTTGAAGCTCTCATTTGCTAGGGTTTTGTTGAAAAAGTTGCATTTTTGAAATCTAGATAAATTTAAAATCTAGGTGTAGACACCTGAAAATGGTCACAACCACTTTCATCCATTCCCATAGTCCAAACCTAATCATCCACATCATTCTACTCAATCCATGCATTAATTAAATAATTTTCAATTATTTAATTAATATATTATTCGCCTTTCCTTTTCACCAAAAAAAATCTAAATTCCTCTATTATCTAGTTCAAAATCCAAATATTTAACAACTATAGTTTGTTGCAAGTATGGGCCTAACTAGTGTTGTCATTGATGTCAACATACTCCTGCTGCATTAATGATAAGGATTGGATGAGCTGTGTGTTGAGGATATTGAGAAAATTAGTCTTAATCAGGAATAGAGAAGAACAATGAAGACAGTGAGGTAAAGATCCCAGTTAAGATAAATAACAGAGGATGCACTTCAAAGAGTTTGTAGATATGTGTCTTGAGATGATCCAGTAAAGATTTTAGAGGTCCACATGAAGATCTGAAGAAATTATGGTCACTTAAGTAAAATCGGCTCTGGTAGGTGTTCAGAGGTGACAGAGTGATATAGATAGGTCCGGTGAGATCTGGAAATGAAATATCATGTTCTGCAGATTTGGTGGTGTGTTTAGGAAGTCCATGTGAAGTGACAATTCAATTGGTTCATGATCTGGAGGTCCGCAAGCATCTATTCTAATATGATAGTGATGACAGATTGTGTTCTTGAGGTTCCAGATGAAGGAGAGAATGATTTCAGTAGACAGTAGTAGTGTGGATGTTCTTGGTGATTCAAGCAAGCTTGTGGAAGTCTTTGGATTGTGTCTAATTCATGTTGGTGGTCCACATTAAAGATTGAGCTAGTAAATGAAAAATTACTTCTGAATGATGATGTTCTTCCTGAGTATGGCCAACTGAATAAGTTACACACCCTGCGGATGATCTTGGAGATTTTCTGTGAAGAATGGCACATTCCTAAAGAAGTATTGGAGTCTCAGATCTGTGTGGCTGACTGTGTGTTAATCTGCATTAAGTTTTTTGTAATAAGTCATGTTGTATTTATGTATTTACTCTATAAATGTATGCCGACTTGGATGATAATTCCTAAGTCAATGTCTTGTATAAATAAAGAGTTGTTAAGTCTATTGGTACCCATTTTGGCCTAGAGTTAAACTCAGATGTTTGGAGGGTTTCTTCATTTAAACCCTATATCTTCTTGCCCATCAGCATGACTTCGCATGCATTTTGGCGATCAAGTTGGTAGCAGTGATATGCCATCGAGATGACTTGTGTCATCGACATGTCTTTTTTCTGGTCCCCTGACAGGTTTTGTCTTAATGATGACTTGTGTTCATCAGCGTGAGATTGCTTTTCGGCCGAAGTATTTTGTGGTTTGCCAATGGGATTGTTCTTGCCGATGGTGTCATTGGTGTGATCTATGATATTAGCGAAGCAATTTCTTGTTGGGCCAATAGTGGAAGGTCTGACCGATGGTGGATGGCTCGAGGGTGGCCATTGGGGTGACAAGTGTGGTTGGCGAGGGAGTGTTCAGTTGCTCCAATAGTTTATGTTTGGCCGACGAGGAATGTGGAGACTTCATCGGCAAGATTTGGTGTATCGGCGTAGGTGTTTTGTGGCTTACCGACAGTCTGGGTCTCACCGACAAGGATTTTGGAGTGCTATTGCCAAGACTTTGGCTATTGGATGAGTGGGCAAGTGTTGGGACGACAGCGTATTTTTAGCTGATGAGGAGTCATCGACATGTGTCTTGCCAAAGGGCTTTCATCGGAGTGATCAGCATTATCGGCAGAGAAGTTTTTTATCGCTCCGACGGATGGTGGTCTCACCGAAGACCTTGGGTTGGTGTTCATCAGGATAACATTTGCTATCGGATGGACTGAGGTGAGCTTGCCCGATGGTGTATGTCACACCGACGGAAGGGGGAAGCCAAGGTCCATCGGCGTGAGTTGTATTGTCGGCGAGTGTGATTTTTGTTGTGCCGATAGCTGTCTCTGGCCGACGAAGGTGTTGTGATGGTCATCGGTGAGAGTTGGTCTATCGGCTAAGGAGATTTTGGTTGCTTCGATGGTGTTAGTCTCATTGACAGAGGAAGGCAGAGATTTGCCATTAGCATGATGACAGGTATCGGTGTAGGTTTAAGACGTTGCTCCGACGGTGTAAGTCACACTGACAGAGGTGGTAATCAGTATGACAATGTGTGTCGACAGGAGGATTTTCGGCTAGGCTGATGGTAGTTGTCTTGCCGAAGAGGGTGTATTTTGCTTGGTCATCGGAGAGACTTGGTAGATCGGTGAAGGTTTGGAGAGCTGGCCTGATGGTTCATCTCTGGCCGACAGGGGATTGCGAAGGCTGGCCATCAGAGAGACCATTGAGGTCGATAGGAGATTTGTGGGGTAGGCCGATGGCTTGGGTCTTGGCGACGAGCTTTGGGTGAAGGCTTATGCATCGAGCGTGGCAAAAGTGCTTGACACTTGGTATGCAAGTGGCTATGCTTTTAAAATGCTGAATGAGTCTCCGTGCCATGCATGTGGGATTATTTTGCTACATAATTTGAACTGTGAGCGTAATGCATTTTGGCAGGAAACTTCCCATTTGAAAGTTGCAACAGTTTTTGAGTGGAACGCGGGTGGTTGAGCCATCAATGGCGACAGTGTAGGGGTGTGGGCGATGGTGTGAATGATCAAGCTACCCGGCCATGGGTAATGACTTCCAGGTGGTGGCGCAAGGCTCGAGGCCTCTCTTGTCTACTACATTGATGACTTTAGAGCGCCATTCCCTCTAATGGATGTATCTGGCAGATTTTTTTGTCTTGAACCATGTAATACTTTCTGGCCGATATAGGCAGACTGTGTTACCATTTTTTTGGTTGTTGAAAGTTGAACACTTTGGCTCTGTAATACAATACAACTGATTTGGGATGCTTTGTGTAGTGGATTTTGTGAGTTTATGAGTCTCATGCCTTATGTGTTGTGCATAAATTCATTGGTTTCATACTGTTTTAGATGAGTAATGCTATATTGCATGTGTTTTGTTGTCTGTCTTCTGTATTGAATATGCTTTTCTTTTGAATCTGGATATCTAAGGGGTGTCTTGGGTTCTAGGATATGGGTTTACCATATTGAATGCTTAATCTCTTAACTTCTGTTCAAAGGATAGATTAAACTGTTTTCAGGTTAAGTGTTGAGGAAAGTATATTGCAGTAAGGATAGCATAAGTAGAGATGACCAAACACTATATTCTGGGATATATCTGTAAGGTAGGTATGATGAAATCCCCTTGAAATCCAATCTTGTTATGTTTATGCCAAACATTTGCATGTGTATGTCTAGTGACTCCAAGCCCTGGATAGGCACCAATCTAGCTCTGTGTTAGTGTTATATACCATGTCTAGCTTTGCATCCAAACACAAAATCAAAATCAAACTTTAAAACAACCATTAGGATAGTAGAATTAGTCTTAGGACCCTCAGTCCTCTATCTACAACTGAAAATAGGCTCAGAGCTAGCCCCTTTGCTCTTATCTTACAGTTTTGGTCTACTCATAAGAGGACTTATCTACTTTTTGTCAGCATCCCAACCTTTGTATGTATATTTTCATGGATGTTGAGTAGGGAATACCCCCCTAGGTTTTGCAGAGCCTGAAGAAGAAGAGGAGATAAAATATAGAGTCTATCTCCTACACTGTTGGCCCTTGGCCCAGAGATCCTATTGATCATTGATGGCTACCTTGTAGGGAAATTTGGGAGTAAGCATCCAGTCTGGGAAAAAACCAACAGAAATTGGCGACTCCGCTAGGGAATTTGTGAAAGAACCCTAATTTACAAAAGGAAACAGTTCCTAGTAATAGGTGGCGACTCCGAAGTAATCTCCCAACCATTAAAGTAAAATTTATATGCAGGGGAGAAGATCCCAACAGAATCTTCTATTGGAAGAGTTACCAGTAATAAGAAGGATGATGTATAGAAGAAAGGGAGCTGTCTCAGTCAGTCATGAAGGTTCCCCCAGAAAAAATGATGATATGCAAGATAACCCTAGGCCGTTAGGACAACATGTGCCTTATTTTTTGAATGCAGAAGCTGATATTCAGGGTGCATATGAGAGGCAACAGGGTGGTAGCATAAGAATGAGGTCAGAGGTGTTCCAAGAATGCCCTTTCTTAGACCTTGGTGAAAGATTTGAAGAGGTAGAATCTCTGAGGGATGATGAAGATGATGACCAGAATGATATGAGACCATCTACCTCCATGCCTAAAGAAGAACAATTAGCTGAAGAAATCAAAAGTCTAAGAGCAGAATTAGAATATCTACAAGCCATGAAAGTCAGAGATGACATGAGACAGAAAGTGCAAGCTTTAAGGACTGCTCAGAACGATTCAATTCCTACCCTTGAGAATGCAAATGTGCAGAGACATCAACAAAGAAATGAAATGCAACATCAGCATAATGATCAAAGACAAAATGTAAATGATGCTCGGATGCCATTAAACAATGTAAGAAATCAGAATGTGAATAGAAATATCAATGTTAATCAGTTTGATAGATAGCCCATGCAACTAGATAGATTCAAACAGCTGGTGTTTGATGGTATTCCTGGGTATCCTAACCCCATTGACAAGCATCTAAGGCTGCAAGTGCCTAAATTTTCAGGAAATAACACTGTGTCAGGAGAAGATCATCTAAAGGCTTTTCAAAATGTCATGGATAACTTTGAGGTTGAACATGAGGATGTTTTCATAAAGTCATTCATGCAATCTTTAGTAGATGAGGCTAGAGAATGGTACAAGAATCTGCCTGATCGGAGTATTTCATCATGGGATGATTTCAAAAGGATGTTCAAGGAGCAATATGGTGACAAAACTAACCCTAGCTTTTTTGTAAATGAGTTTACTAGTATCACTAAAGGGTCAAATGAGCAGGTTGCAGATTTTAATGCAAGATTTACTAAAGTGTTGAACAAATTGCCACATCACATGAGGCCAAATGAACCAATGTGCATAATATTGTATATCAATGCTTTTGATGCAAAAACTACATATGGATTGAGAGATAAATGTCTTGCTACTCTCAGGGATGCTTTCAGAATTGCAGTGAATATTGAGAACAATAGGAAAGCATCAGGCAAGACAAACAGAAGGGATGATGTGAAAATTTTGCAAAATCCAAACAAGCCTCAGAACACTCAAGGTAATACATTTGCTCCTGAAGATAGACAAATTGGCAAATGTTGTTAAGGACCTAAGCTATAGATTGGCTAGAAGTGAAAAAGGGATAGGTCTTGAAAGGCAAGTTTACCAAAGGCAGGAAAAGAGACCATCATTGCATGATATGCCATATAATACCAATTGGTACAATGGTAAGCCTATATTCTCACATAACAACACAAATCAGAGAACTCAACATGTCAAAGAGACTCCTGATCCTCTAAAGAAAGCTATAAATATTGCTAATGATACTCCATGGTGTATAATTTGTCAAATGCCACATTCACAGTCATAGTGCATGATTGCTCAGTCCTTATATGATAATGCTGTATCCTGTAATGAATGCAATGAGCCACATTATGTGCAAGATGATGATGTTAATATGATGTCCATAAGCAATGGATACCCTCTTTATGATGCTGATGAGAGTACAGATAATGGAATTCAGGCCTGTCAATAGGATTCTTATGATGAAGATAATGGAGATAGCTATGCATATGCTCAGAGATCACACAACTTTCTGAGTAACTTACAAAGACCTTCTGATGAGGAAATTAGGGCCCTCACAGCTACAACAGTGGCCCAAGTTAAAAGAAACTACAATCTTAGAGGTAAAGCTCAAAGAAGTAGCCCACATCAGCTAGAAGGCATTTCTGCAGGTCAGCCAGTGCATGGTCATAAGGGGATTGAACCACAAAAAAGGCAATGGGGTAATAACAAGAAAAACTTTAGACAAAGAACAGGTCATGAGTCTCAAGGACCAAAAAATAGAATCCCCCAGACTGAAGATCAAAGTAAAGGTTCCCAAAACAAAAATGATGATCAGGGAACTATGAAGGTAAAAGCTAAATCAATCCAGGATAAAAATAAGACTGTGGAGCAAGCTACAACTATCATACAAAATTATGCTCCATTTGATATAGTTCAAATCCTCTCTCAAATAAAAGTCTTTGTTCCACTTATGGAACTGATGAAGGTTGAAGAAATCAAGAATAGGATAGTATCCCTAATTTTAGGAGTACCTTCTCAAGCTAAGCAAAATGCTCAGATCCAGGGTGAGAAACATGTCTTATGTAATGAAGAAGATGAGGCTCCTGAGGTCTATTTAGGAGTGACCATGACAAAGTGCCCTTCACAAGTGGAACCTTTTTATGTATCCCTGGTTATAAATGGAAAAATAATCAGAAATTGTTTGCTTGACTCTAGAGCATCTACAAATATCATGCCTTTAGCCATCATGCAACAAGCTAGATTGAAAATTGACAAGGCATGTGGAAAATGTTATGCTATGGATGCCAGAGAGGTACCAGTTATTGGAATCATGAAGGATGTGGATTTCAGACTGGCAGCATTTCCTGAAAAGAGATATAAAATGAATGTAACAGTGGTTGATATCAAGCCACAGTATGGTATGCTGTTATCAAGAAGATGGGCAGCACTAATTGGTGGAAGTATGTAGCTGGACCTGTCATATGCCATGATTCTAATGAATGGCACGGATGTTAAGCTAATCAGAGAAGAAAGATCATCAGAGACAGTGGAAGACCAAGAAGCAGAGGAATAGATATGCTTTGTAAACACTGACTGTGATAACTTCAAGGTTGTCTCAAATGATAAAGAGGATAAAAGGAAAAATGTTTGCATTGAAGAGCTGGACCAGTAAGGTTTATGGACTATGTTTTTTGTTGGAGCTTGTGCAAAAGAAGGCTCTGGAGCTAGAGTTGTTTTCCTTTCTTCAACTGGTAAGCTCCTCAAATTTTCCTTCTTGTTGAGGTTTACTTGCACAAACAACATTGCAGAGTATGAAGCTTTACTCTTAGGCCTAAATATAGCTCTCAAACATGGAATTAAGATGCTAAGGGAATTTGGGGATTTTGAGTTGATTGTATCCCAAATTAGAGATAGGTATGCCTCAAAGAACAAAAGATTGAAACAATACAAGCATGCTGTTTGGGATACCATTGAACTATTTGATGCATTTTCAATAGGCTGGGTAGAGAGATCAAAGAATGTTATGGCTGATTTCTTAGCTAATGTGGCAATAAGGCCAGATGACATTACTCTATCAGATGTTACAAATGTGGAAGTTAAAATCAGGCCTGCAGTACCAGAAAACATATGCAGTTGGCAAGTGTTTAATGATGATAAGGACTTGTTAAAATTTTTGCACTGCATAGATGAATTTGAGAATCAATAAATTGATTTCCAAGCTTTTGTCGAAACTGTAGATGGGAAAGAAACTCTTATGGGGAAAGAAATAATTCAGTTGAAGACCAACAAAATCCCTAGAGGGTTAGTAGCTTTGGAAAGAACTTTTGACAGTAGAGACCAATTGGTCACAAAGACATCTCCCACAAACAAAAGAAGATTTAGAAGAGATAAATTTGGGGACATTTCAGGCCCCCAAGAAGGTATACATTGGTAAGCAGCTCAAACCACACATCAGGAGTATGCTGATTGCATTACTGAAAAGGTATAAACATGTTTTTGCTTAGTCATATGAGGACCTGAAGGCCTATAGAGAAGACTTATTCTAGCATGAAATCCCATTGAAGCCTGGAGCTAAGCCATTTAGAAAGAAACAAAGGCCTATTAATCCTACCTTAGCTCCAAAAATGCAAGAAGAACTCAAAAAGCTTAGGGAGGTTGGAATAATTGTGCCAATCAGACATTCAACTTGGGTGTCTAACCTTGTCCCAGTCAGAAAAAAGAATGGTGATATTAGGCTTTGTGTTGACTTTAGGAACTTGAACGTATCCTCTTTAAAGGATAATTATCCACTTCCTAATATGGAAGCTATGTTGCAGAAAGTGACTGGTTGTGAGCTCCTATCCATGATGGATGGATTTTTAGGTTATAATCAGGTGAAGGTAAAGGAATCAAAACAGTATAAGACTACCTTCACCACTCCATGGGGAACATATGTGTATCTTAGAATGCCATTTGGATTGACAAATGTAGGTGCTACATTTCAAAGAGCAATGGATGTTGCTTTTGCAGGGTTGATTGACTCAACTCTGGCTGTATATTAGGATGATCTGACTGCCTATTCAAAGAAGGAAGAGTAGCATTGTTTTCACTTGGAGCAGATTTTCATAAGAGCACTAGAGTATGGTATTTCTTTGAATCCAAAGAAGTGTGCTTTTGGGGTAGTTGAAGGAAAACTCCTGGGGCACATTGTTTCCAAGGATGGAATAAGGATAGATCCTGAAAGAGTAGCTGCAATTGATAGAATTTAGATGCCAAAAATAGTAAAAGGAGTTTAGTCCTTCTTTGGACAGATAAATTTTGTTAGGAGATTTGTTCCCAACTTTGCAGAAACCACAAGGAACATTTCTAAGATGATGAAGAAGGATGCAACTGTCCACTGGGAAAGTGAAGCAATAGAATCTTTTTAGAGCATCAAAGAAGCAATCAAGATGGCCCCTGTTCTTAAATCTCCTGATTTCTCTAGGACATTTCAATTGTTTTCATTTGCTTCCTTTCACACTGTTGCTGCATGTTTGCTACAGAAAAATGAGGATGGTTTTGAACAACCCATAGCTTTCTTCAATATGTCCTTGTAGGCTTCTGAGTTGAAGTATGATATCATGGAAAAATAGGCATATGCACTAGTCAGAGCAATCAAGAGTTTCAGACCATACCTGGTAGGATCCCAGATAGTTGTATATGTGCCTCATGCAACAGTCAAAGACATATTCACTCAGTAGGAGGTGACTGGAAGAAGGTACAGATGGATAAACAAATTGCAAGAGTTCAACATAGAAATACAAATTACCAAGTTGGTAAGAGGACAAGGATTAGCCAAGATGATGGCACAGTCAAACTTGGAAGCATGCCAAGTTAATGCAGTCTAGAATGAGAGTGTGAATGTATCAAGATCTGAATGGTATAAGGATATCATATATTACTTGCAAAATCTGAATTGTCCTTCCCATCTCAGTGACAGTCAAAGGAGGACCTTAAAGTTACATGCAATCAGGTATGTTATTGTTCAAGGTGAGTTGTACTGGAAGAACCCTGATGGTGTGTTGCTAAGATGTGTGGATGAAGATGTAGCTAACAATGTTTTGAATGACATGCATAAAGGATTGTGTGGTGGACATTATACTACTCAAACAACAGCTCATAAGATTCTCAGAGCAGGATATTGGTGGCCCACTCTTTTTTCAAATGCACAAAGGTTAGTGAGGAAGTGTGACCCTTGCCAAAGATTCTCAGGAAAGTTGAGATATGAAGGTGCTCTACCCCTTAGAACTGTAACTGTGGATGCTCCATTCCAGTAATGGGGAATTGACTTCATAGGGGAAATTGCAGACAAGTCAAGTGGAGGACACAATTGGATTTTGGTGGCAACTAATTACTTTACCAAATGGATTGAGGCCATTCCAACTAAGAGGGCTACAAGTAAGGTGGTTATGGATTTCATACTGGAAAATATTATCATCAGGTTTGGAGTACCATCCAAGAGAGTTACTGATAATGCTATGTGCTTCAAATCAGGTGAATTTGTTGATTTTTGCAACAGGTATGGGATAAATCTATCATATGCATCACCATACCACCCACAAGGAAATGGTCAAGCAGAATCAAGCAATAAAAGCATCATGAAAATTATCAAGAGGATACTAGATTAGAACAAAAGAGCTTGGGATTCAAAATTAAGGTTAGCAATATGGGTTGACAAGATGACAGTGAAAAAAGCTATTGGGATGTCACCTTTTGAACTGGTATATGGTGCATCAGCCAGATTGCCCATAAACAATCCCCTGCTAGTTTACAAATTTATCCAAGAGAATGATGAGGAGATTGAAGAATCCATGACAGAAAGAGTGAACTAGCTGGTTGCACTGGATGAAAGCAAAAGGAGAGGCCACCAGATCAATCTCAGGAGACAACAAGATGTGAAATATTTGTTTGACAGAAGAGCTACAAAAAGGAAGTTTCAAATCAATGATCTGGTGCTCATTTGGAATGCAAAAGATCAAGACAAGGGCAAACATGGTAAGTTTGAACCCTTATGGATGGGCCCATATCAGATTTGCAGTACTCATGGGGAGGACTCTCATTTCCTCCAGGCCCTAGATGGTGAGATGTTGGAATTGCCCGTGCATGGCCAATTCCTCAAATTTTATTTTGCATAAATGACTTATCTCTATGCACATGTGTAAAAAAAAAATATGTATATATTATAAATTATCTTGTACAGTTCGTGCATTTTTGTGTTTTGGTTGGTCTGCTCGGAGATCTGGCTCTCGCTGTAGTTTTACACCTGCATGTCCACATTCGGAGCCAGTGTTGGTACCCATTTTGGCCTGGAGTTGAACTCAGATGTTTGGAGGGTTTCTTCATTTAAACCCTATATCTTCTTGCCCATCGGCATGACTTCGCATGCATTTTGGCGATCAAGTTGGTAGCAGTGATATGCCATCGGGATGACTTGTGTCATCGGCATGTCTTTTTTCTGGTCCCCTGATGGGTTTTGTCTTAATGATGACTTGTGTTCATCGGTGTGAGATTGCTTTTCGGCTGAAGTATTTTGTGGTTTGCTGACGGGATTGTTCTTGCCGATGGTGTCATCAGTGTCATCTATGATATTGGTGAAGCAGTTTCTTGTTGGGCCGACAGTGGAAGGTTTGACCGATGGTGGATGGCTCGAGGGTGGCCATTGGGATGACAAGTGTGGTCGGTGAGGGAGTGTTCAGTTGCTCCGATAGTTTATGTTTAGTTGACGAGGAATGTGGAGACTTCATTAGCAAGATTTGGTGTATCGGTGTAGGTGTTTTGTGGCTTGCCGATAGTCTGGGTCTCGCTGACGAGGATTTTTTAGTGCTATCACCAAGACTTTGGCTATCGGATGAGTGGGCAAGTGTTGGGTTGATGGCGTATGTTTGGTCGATGAGGAGTCATCGGTGTGTGTCTTGCCGAAGGGCTTTCATCAGAGTGATCGACATTATCGACAGAGAAGTTTTTTGTCGCTTTGACGGATGGTGGTCTCACCGAAGACCTTGGGTTGGTGTTCATCGGGATAACATTTGCTATCGGATGGACTAAGGTGAGCTTGCCTGATGGTGTATGTCACACTGACAGAAGGGGGAAGCCAAGGTCCATCGGTGTGAGTTGTATTGTCGGCGAGCGTGATTTTTGTTGTGCCGATAGCTGTCTCTGGCCGACGAAGGTGTTGTGATGGTCATCGGTGAGAGTTGGTCTATCGGCTGGGGAGATTTTGGTTGCTATGATGGTGTTAGTCTCACCGACAGAGGAAGGTGGAGATTTGCCATCGGCATGATGACAGGTATCGGCGTAGGTTTGAGACGTTACTCCGATGGTGTAAGTCACACCGACGGAGGTGGTAATCGGTATGACAATTTGTGTCGGAAGGAGGATTTTCGACTAGGCCGATGGTAGTCGTCTTGCCGAAGAGGGTGTATTTTTCTTGGCCATCGGAGATACTTGGTAGATTGGTGAAGGTCTAGAGAGCTAGCCCGATGGTTCATCTCTGGCCGACAGGGGATTGCGAAGGGCCATTAGAGAGACCATTGAGGTCGGCAGGAGATTTGTGGGGTAGGCCGATGGCTTGGGTCTTGGTGACGAGCTTTGGGTGAAGGCTTATGCGTTGAGCATGGCAAAAGCACTCGACACTTGGTATGCAAGTGATTATGTTTTTAAAATGCTGAATGAGTCTCCACGCCATGCATGTGGGACTATTTTCCTACATAATTTAAACTATGAGTGTAATGTATTTTGGTGGGAAACTTCCCATTTGAAAGTTGCGATAGTTTTCAAGTGGAACGCAGGTGGTTGAGCCATCAATGGCGACAGTGCAGGGGTGTGGGTGATGGCGTGAACGATCAAGCTACCTGGCCATGGGTAATGACTTCCAGGTGGTGGTGCAAGGCTCGAGGCCTCCCTTGTCTACTACATTGATGACTTTAGAGTGCCATTCCCTCTGATGGATGTATCTAGCAGATTTTTTTGTCTTGAACCATGTAATTAATTGCTGTGAGTACACTTTCTGGCCGATATAGGTAGACTGTGTTACCATTTTTTGGTTGTTGAAAGTTGAACACTTTGCCCCTGTAATACAATACAACTGATTTGGGATGCTCTATGCAGTGGATTTTGTGAGTTTATGAGTCTCATGCCTTATGTGTTGTGCATAAATTCATTGGTTTCATGTTGTTTTAGATGAGTAATGCTATATTGCATGTGTTTTGTTGTCTGTCTCCTGTATTGAATATGCTTTTCTTTTGAATCTGGATATCTAAGGGGTGTCTTGGGTTCTAGGATATGGGTTTACCATATTGAATGCTTAATCTCTTAACTTCTGTTCAAAGGATAGATTAAACTGTTTTCAGGTTAAGTGTTGAGAAAAGTATATTGTAGTAAGGATATCATAAGTAGAGATGACCAAACACTCTGTTCTGGGATATATCTGTAAGGCAGGTATGATGAAATCCCCTTGAAATCCAGTCTTGTTATGTTTATGCCAAACATTTGCATGTGTATGTCTAGTGACTCCAAGCCCTAGATAGGCACCAATCTAGATTTGTGTTAGTGTTATATACCATGTCCAACTTTGCATCCAAACACAAAATCAAAATCAAACTTTAAAACAACCATTAGGACAGTAGAATTAGTCTTAGGACCCTCAGTCCTCTATCTACAACTAAAAATAGGCTCAAAGCTAGCCCCTTTGCTCTTATCTTACAGTTTTGGTCTACTCATAAGAGGACTTCTCTACTTTCTGTCAGCATCCCAGCGTTTGTATGTATATTTTCATGGATGTTGAGTAGGGAATACCCCCCTAGGTTTTGCAGAGCCTGAAGAAGAAGAGGAGATAAAATATATAGTCTATCTCCTACACTGTTGGCCCCTAGCCTAGAGATCCTGTTGATCATTGATGGCTACCTTGTAGGGAAATCTGGGAGTAAGCATCCAGTCTGGGAAAAAACCAATAAAGTCATTTCAAAGTATCTTGTGGAGATGAGAGTGTGGCAGAGAGGAGCAGAGCATAAGTATTGAACTTAAATGGAACTGACTCAAGTGTGGTGAAGATGCTATTCTCCAGTTCAAGTATGTGATACTTATTATTCTGTAGAGAATGTGTCTCTTGTAGGCAGTGAGCCTCTTGTGAGTAGTGTGCTTGAGCAGTGAGCCCTAATTGAAATGTGCCATTTTGTTCTTTCTATTCTTCTAACAGAGAATACAATATTGGGTTAGTCACCCCATGGTTTTTCCCTTAACCAGGGTTTCCACATCAAAAATCTTCGTGTCATATGTGTTAATGCGTTTCTACTCTTGAATTGTTGCATTACATTTCCATGATTGATTTATTATTATGCTGCTGGATTAAGAAAAGAATTTAAAGTGATTAATTTTAAGAAAGTGTCAAACAACTGATTCACCCCCCCTCTTAGTTGTCTGTCTTAAATCTAGCAATTGGTATCAGAGCTAAGTTCCTCTAAAAGAGCTTAACCGCTTGAGGAGATCCTGAATGTCATCCTACAAGAAGGATAGTCCAAGGTTCGATGGAACCAAATTCACTCTTTGGAAAAGTCACATGGAATGTCACTTGCAATGTATGGGAATGCAGTATTGGATCATAGCTTCAAAGAAGTATACTCCTCCACAGAATGGTCTAAAATCTGTAGATGAAATCAAAGATGTTGAAAACAATCTACGGACTAAAGAAGCTCTTCTAAGTGCCTTGTCTAATTTAGAGTTGACAAATGTTGTTAATCTACAAATTGAGATTTGGGAAAAACTGGAACTTCTGCATGAAGGAGACAAGTATGTTAAATGTGCCAAGCTACAAAGACTGAAAGGAAAATTCAAAAATTTGAAGATGAGAGAAGATGAAAATATCACTACTTTTATGCCAAGAGTAAATGAGCTTGTTTGTGGTATTAGATGTGCTAGTGGAGTCTTGGATGAAGATGAGATTGTTGGCAAAGTTCTTAGGTCCCTTCCTGATTCTTACAAGTACAAGGTTGCTGCTATTGAAGAATTTAGATCTATTTCAGGTATCACAAGAGATCAATTGGTTGGTAAATTGGCTGTATTTGAATTGACTGAGTTTGGAGATGCCCCCCCAAGACTGAATCTGCATTCAAAGCTAGTGCCTCTGTTAAAGGAAAACAAAAGTTTGATTCGGGAGAGAATTCTTCAAGTAAACTATCATAGTATGAGAAAGCAAGAAAAGACCTGGAAGAAGATGAAGCAGAAGCTGCTCAACTTGAAGCCCTTATTGCAAAAAGACTACCAAGAGGATCTGGTAAGTATGAAGGGAAATTACCTTTTAAGTGTTTTAACTGCAACAAGACTGGTCATTTTGCCTCAAGGTCTCTGGAAAAGATTTTCAAGTTCAAATTCTAATAGATCAAGGTTCCAAAAGAAATGTTACTATGTTCATGAAGATGATGATGATGAAGGGGTAATAGATGATGAATCAGAAATAGGAAACAAATCCGGTAGTGACTGGGTGTTTATTGCCATCAAGGAAGAAGATCCAATACCCTTTGAATCTGCTAATCATAAAATTGTAGAAAGAGCTCTGGCTGCCCAAGTAGAAGAAAAGGATGATTGGGTCATTGACAATGGATGCTCTCACCATATGACAGGTGAAAAAAATAAATTCATAGATTTGGAAAGGTATGAAGGAGGAGTAGTAAAATTTGGTGATAATTTTGCTGGCAGAATCAAGGGTAGAGGAACTATTTCTTTTGATGGAAAGAACAAAACCAGTAATGTACTGTATGTTGAAGGCTTGAAGCACAATCTTCTCAGTGTTGTATAGTTGGTGGACAAAGGCTATGATCTTTGATTCAAAAATAGAAAGTTTTGTATAGTTGGTGGACAAAGGCTATGATCTTTGAAAGTTTTGGAACAAAGATTGCATCCAGTACTCAAACTAAAGGTCATATCTTCCACTTGGTTGGTACTGGTAAAAGTTGCTTATTTGTTCAAATTGATCAGAGTTGGTTGTGGCATAGGAGAATGTGTCATGTGAATTTTGATAATATCATCAAGATAAGCAACACTCAGGCTGTAAGAGATCTTCCAAGATTCGTAAAACCTACCAATAGTTTGTGCAAGGAATGTTAGTTGGGTAAACAAAGCAGAGTCTCATTCAAAAGCAAGGAACAATCTTCTACAAGATTATTGGACTTAGTTCATACTGATCTATGTGGTCCGACAAGAATCAGGAGTGTGTAAGGTGATAGATACTTCATGTTATTAATTGATGACCATTCCTGGATGATGTGGGTGACTTTCCTGAAAGAGAAATTAGAAGCTCTTGAGAAATTCAAAATATTCAAAGCTATGGTAGAGAATGAAACTGGATTAAAATTAAAATGTCTGAGGACTGATAGAGGTGGAGAATTCACATCCGGTGAGTTCATAGAATTCTATGAGAAACATGGAATAAAAAGACAGTTGTCTACTCCTAAGACTCCACAGCATAATGGAGTAGTGGAGAGAAAGAACCGGACCATCTAGAAAGCATCTAGAACCATGATGATGGAAGCAAATATTCCTCAGATCTATTGGAGAGAAGCTGTAAGCACTGCAGTCTATACTCTCAATCAAGTACAAATTAGAAGCAATAACGGTAAGACTCCTTATGAACTTTGGTTTGGCATCACTCCCACTGTGAGGTATTTCAGAGTCTTTGGTAGCAAATGTTACATTAAAAGAGATGAAGATCTAGGAAAATTTGATGCTAGAAGTGATGAAGGAATATTCTTGGGTTATTCTACTCAAAGCAAAGCATACCGGTGTTATAACAAGAGATCAAGGAAGATTGTTGAAAGTACAAATGTGAAGGTTGATGAAGGTGTTGAAAAACCCTCAAGGTTTTATGAATATAATGAAGATGATCAAAATGATGTTTTTGTTCAAGAAGTCCAAGCTCCCTTTGAAATTTTGATTCAGATTGATCCGGTAAATCAAGAAGAAGAGATAAGTTTGAATGAACCTGTAATCTATGAAGTCAAAATGAAGTTGAAACACTAACAAATACAAACACAAATGATATACCTTCACAATGACCCACAAATCCAAGATAGGGTGGAAGGAGTTGCACCCAAGCTCCTTAGATTTTACCCAAGTTGATGTAGAATGTGGATTGGTCAATGCTTGCTCAACACAATGTAGATGAAGGATTTGGATGATAGATTGATAGATTAGATAGAGATGAGAGATGATAGATTGATAGATTAGATGGAATGGCTAGAGTGATTTTGACATTGTGATGTTGGGATAAGAAGATGTTGGAGAGATTTTGGCAGAGTTTGGATGCAAGAAGAGGTCCCAGCAAATGGCTTAGAGAAGGGTCTCATTTATAGATTTTTGGAAAAGAGGATGGAGGGTAAGGATCAAAAGTTGAGATCAAGGGCTAGAAATGCTTGAGAGTTAGGGTTAGGATTGAAGTCATAGTCTTGTGACAAGTGTCATAAGAGGAGTGGATGAGAGAAATCAAGGGTTGAGATTAGGTCAATGGGATTGGAGGGATCTCATTATTTGTGAATTTTAAATTCACATGGGGAAAGGTGTGGAGGATAAAAATGAATTACAAATTTATTTTTGGGAAGAGTGGATATGACAAGTGAATTAAAAATTCACCTCATGGGGGAGTGTGAATTAAAAATTCACTTTTATGTGGAGATGTGAAGAGAGTGATAAATGAGATGTAAGGAGGATTTGACCCTTTGAATAAAAAATTGATTTTTATTCAAAGGTGTGTGGGAGGATGGGCTAAGCAAGGTTACTTAAGTGTTTAGCTTAATTAACTTAGGTCTAGGGAATAGGTAGGATAGGGTAGATTGATTAAATAATTGTTGTTTAATCAACTAGGCTAGGTTTAGGTTTATTAGTAGGGTAGACTAATTAGATAAGAATGATTTATCTAATTAATAGGGATTAGGGAGATGGACAAATTAGCTAAATAAATATTAGAAATAATTATGTAATTGATGAGGATAGTGTTTTAAGGTCTAGTGATAAATTAAGTGAATCAATTGATCACAAGGGATAGACAGATGGTTAGGGATAAATTAATTAAATAAAACGAATTTATTTAATTAATAGGAGGGATAAATTAGTGTAGAGATACGGGAAATTGGTTTGTAGAGCAAGTCAATTTTAGGTGTCTACATTTGCCCCTCTTTGGAATGGTGTTGCGGCTAAGTAACATTATTTCAAAGAAGTTAAAACATAGAGTTGGATTGGATAAAAAAAAGATTTTGGCTTAGAAGAATAGGGTAAGGTTTGGGGATAATTGGTAAGGGTGATGCCCCCTCGAGAGGATAGGCGGGTTGCAAGAACACAGTTGTGCTCTTGAAATGGATGGAATAGATTGGTAGAAGTGGTTGGAGGATAAGGGGCGAGATGAAAGTGTGATAATGTTGGGAGATTGATTGGTGTGTGATCATTGTGCTGAAAATGATTTAGAGCAATCCTAGGTTTGATATAGCAAAGTAGATATTTTCACGAAGGTATAGAAGACCAGGGTGATGATGTTTATCCAACATTTGCATGGACTAGACACACAGACAAAGGGATGATCTCATGCATGCCCAAGATAGTACAACCTTGTCTAGACGAGGGAAGGGGACTCATAGCATAAGTCCTTACTACACAAAAGGTATGATGAACCTTAGATGCACAAGGAGATGAATATGCTAGAACCGACCCTATGATCCACAAGATATGAATACTAGCTTGGAGTAATGAAATCAACCCACAAGCACAACATACAAAAGCAAGACTATGCCCCATTCTAGATGTTTTCGCCACATACCATGATATAGTGGGATCAAGGTAGCTTTGATGTGATCTTCGAATAGGACAAAAAAAAAAAAAAAAAAATGAAAAGACCAACGAACTAAACAAGTAGCCATTGTATCTCTTGCCAAAATGGATAATGATTTGATAGATTCTGCCTATTGTAGGAATGATATATCCTAAGGTAGGAATCAATGGATGATTGGATTATGCTTAGTTGATGTTGTAAGATTGGCTCAAGAGATGATGGTGACAAGTTGTGGTTGATGTTGATTTGATAGTTGATGATTTTGATTAAGGGACGATGCTTCGATAGGTAATGCGATGCTTGGATCTAGTGTAAGCTCAGCGAGTTGGATAGGTGCATCTGATGTACCTAAGTACTGGAAACTTCCTGCGTATTCCAGACCGCCTACATACCCTATATCCAGGGGATCAAGGCACATTAAGATGCAGGTGGTGATGATATGTGGTTCTGATTTGTAATGATGATATGTGATGATTGAGGATAGATGTGATGATGTTGGAAGATGATGTGTTGGATGATTTCAGTGATTGTGATGATAATTATTTTGGGTTTTTTGTAATTTTTTGATTTTTTTGGTGTTTTTTGGATTTTTTGATTTTTTGGTGTTTTTTGGATTTTTTGATTTTTTTGGTGTTTTTTGGATTTTCTGATATTTTTGGATTTTTGAGATTTTGGAAAGGGCATGGTTTATTATGATGGTTGCATTAGATTGCATTTGGATAGCCTTTGCGCTAGATACCAATGACAAGGGAACACCAAGTCTAGAGGTGAAGATGATGGGGTTGTATAGGGGGATTGGTGATGAAAGATGATGGATAGCTGATTCATGATAGATGAATGGACAAGCGATAGGGATGCATGTTAGATAGATGGAAGATATGGATGAGGGATAGGATAGGTATACATGATATATGGATGTGGGGTTTGGCAGTGGAAGGTGATAGAGATGAGATTCATGATAGATGGATTGGAAGATAGAGATAGGGATGCAAGATAGATGGATGGGAGATGGGGATAAGTATTTTCTCCAAGGGCTATGTTGCAAGGAATCATATGCCCCAATGCTTAGGATTTTGTATGATGGGCTCATGTTTAAATGGATGGACTTTGCAGTAGATGGATGGAGGATATTCTTACAAAGGGAGTATGCCAAGAGGCCTCCAAAGCATGTTGTTGATATTTTGCCCCTTGTCTTTATCAAGATCTAAGGTGGGAGATGGTAAAAGCAAGATATAATGGATATGATGGATAGGAAATAATAGGATAAATTGGGGGTAGTGGATAGGAATATGATAGGATAAGGATACATGGATAGGATATGCAAAAGGATCTTATGGATGTGGATGATTAGATGGTTTTGCCCCCAAGTGTAGGGATACAAAATGGATGGAGAAGGGACTACGCATGACACCCACAAGGGGTTTTCATCATGGTACTTGCCCAAGGTGCCACAAGGAGTGGTTTTCACCATTGGACGGATTTTTCTCTTTTTACTATTTTCTTGATTTTTTGATTTTTTGCTTTTTTGATGGAATGGGGACTCTAGCGTCTGTTTCCATAGCACGGAGAAGATGGTCCCATGTTGGATAGCATTTTGGATGATGATTGCATAGATGTTGGTAGATAGGAGAAGATGGAATGTATGGTGGGTAGTGAATTATGGTGTGGATTATGTGGATTATGATGTGGACTATGTGGGTTATGATGTGGATTATGCAGATTATGATGTGGACTATGTGGGTTATGATGTGGATTATGATGTGGACTATGTGGGTTATGATGTGGATTATGCGGATTATGATGTGGATTATGCAATAGCATGGACCATAGGACTGTGATGGGGAAGATATGTAGGATAGTGGATGGAAGATGGAGAAATGGGGGTATGTGGGAATGTCAAGTGGTGGAGGGGAACCAAGACCAATGGTTGCACACACCATGATGTATTTGGAAGCTTGTACTTTGTATGTGGAGTTGGGAGTAATGGGGATCAGGATAGGGGATTTTTGGATGGTCGATTTGGGGTTTTAGGTACCCAAATGGACTTAGGAATTATGAGATTTTTAGATGGGAAGCGAGATGTTTGGGATTTTGGGGTGGATTGGGATGTGGATGCCTCATTAGAGTTTGGTGCTTTTTGTTTGGGGACCCACACCATTTTTGTTTTTGCTTTTTCTTGTGATGGTGTGGGATTTGATAGCCTTTTGGATTTTTAATTTTGCTTGGAAGGGATAACATCTTTAGGCTTTTGTGCTTTATGAGTCAAGGCATTCAAATTTTTGAATCCCATGGATTTGGAGGAAGCTTCATATTTAAAAGATGTGTGCCTTTGTTAGTCTTGATTGGGAATTTTAGGGGGTTTATGGGTGGAGGGGTTAAAAGTGGATTTTTGGATAAATGGATAAGGAGATTTGAGGGGGATATTAGGAGTTGGGAGGAAGGGAGGATATGAGGATTTGTGGATAGGGATGTTTGGCATTGGTAGGATAGGAGGTAGAGTGGATTTAATAAGAATATTTGGAGTTGGAAGTAGTGGAGGTAAATTTGATGGGGGAAGATGGATGGTCACATGCTTTTGCAAATGATATGATGATGGAGGAGGGATGGCGACATATGCTTTGGGGTGCGATGAGATGCACCATGTTTGGGATTGGATGAATGGATTTTGGAAGGTGCGTGGGTGCTATCAACATGTTTAGATTATTTTTCTTGGGGTGTATAGCCAAGGCCATGCGAGGATGAATGGAATGTGGTGTGGATGGGCTCTAAGATGCCTTATTCATGAAGGCCTAAGCCTTTGCCTTGATAGTTTATATGTTGGAGCATGCGACATGTAATGGGATGTTTGGTGCTTTGGAAACAAGACGTGAGTCTATTATTTGTTGGAAGAGGATAGGTGGTGGATGGAAGTTGTTCACCTCCTACAAGGGAGTCACCACAGATGAAAGTGCTTTGTCCAAGTGAATAGGAGGATGGATTTGGGATGGGATTGGTAGATGGAGGTGAAGGATTCATGGGGGATGGTAAAGGGGTGGTAGAAGAAGGTGTGAGATCAATAAGTTGATCAATAGATGGGAGGGGATCAGGGATGGGATTAGATGGGATGGTTAGATCTTGATTAGGAGAAGGGGTTGATGTTTCAACATGCTTTGGATTTGATTCTTTACATAGCTCGTGTGCTTGGATAGATGTGGAAGTGATTTGGATAAATGTGGTGGATGCTTGGATGGATGTGATAGGTGTTTGGATGGATGCGATAGGTGCTTGACTTATGGGTTCTTGAACATGGCTACATGATGGTTCTTGAGTTATGATAGGCGATTGTTCAAGAGGTTTGGTGGGTGTTGGATTGCATGAGGGTGTTTGATTCCTTGCTAATAGCCAATGGATGGCATTCTTCATGAGTGTATGGGTTGAAGAACAATATAATAGATGGATAATAAGTGTAGATGGTGTAGGATTATGATTGGTATTGGATAGTTGGGTGATGGGTTTAGGTAGTGATGGTTCATGGATAGGTGTTGGACTAGATGGTGGTGTTGGAGGGGTGGAGGATTTGGGGGATTCCATTGCTTTGCTTAGTGATGTTCTTTGGAGGAAATCCCACAAGGATTCTTTGGATGTCATGGTGTTAGGATTTGGAAGCTTTGATGGTGGATTAGATGGTGGATAGGTGATAGGGATTGATGGATTGGGAGATACATAAGGTGATGGATTAAGGTTAGTAAGGTTGGGGGGATATTATGATGGGAGGATTGGAGGATGGGGATTGGGGATTTGCATGGGGAAATCATTGTTGATATAATCCTTGGATTTTGGATATAAGGTGTGATAGATTGGTGTTCCCTTGATCAAAGTTAGCATGACAGAGGTTGGGGGATGGATAAGTTGGAGGTATTGATTGATTGGATAAGTATGATGGCATGGATGTGTAAGGGGATGGTGATTGATATGAGGGTAAAGGTTGATATGATGGAAGTTGGTATGACGTTGAAGGTTGATATGAGGTTGAAGGTTGATATGAGGTTGATGGAGTGGATATGTAAGATGTAGGTTGGTATGAAGGTTGAAAGAATGAAGATTGATATGATGTGGATGGGGATGATGTGTAGGGTGTTTGTTGATATGATGAAGGTTGGGTAGGGGCTTGGAATTCTCCAATGATGAGGTGTGCTAAGGGAATATCCTTAAAGTCATTTTTGTATTTTTCCTTAGCATTAGGATCCATGTTCTCATAGACTTTTCTAAGTCTTTGTAATTGTTGCATTGCTTCATAAGGATCCATTTTGTTGGAGAGGTATGGGATGAAATAGACGATTGCGATGTTGGGGATCAAATTTCAAGACCTTAGGATGATTTGATTAGATTTGATTTGTTTTGATGAATGGTTCTCTATGCTTAAGATAGACTAATGATCTTAAGCAAGAGGGTTGATTGGGTTGTTTTGATTAGGTGATCAATTAAGGTCTTGATTTTTGATTGGGTTGATTCGGATTTGGAGTTTGATAATTATGTTGGGGGATTTTGTTAATGATGTGGATAATTGTGGTTGGGCTTTTGGATGAGGGGATTGATGGAGGATGAAGGAGACTAGGTCTTTAACCAAGGATTAATTTGTAAAAGATGATCTTTGATTAAGGATTAGGAATTGGAATGTTTGATTAGAGTTGACAACGGATGAGGGATGACTGATGTTGTATTTGATTTTAGTTTTGGATTGATGTTATGATTTTGACTTGGGGTTGATTTTGGGATGAGGATTTGAATAATGTTGATCAAATGGATGAAAGAATGGGATTAAGATGATGATAATGAATTGGATTAAGGATTATGAAGATGATTATGACTAGGGATGAAGTGGATTACGATGAATTTGATCAAGCTCAAATAAAGGGATTGGACAAGTTCAATCGATGGGATTTGATAAATGGGGGGATGGTTTAGAGGTGTTGGGAGGAAAACCTAACCTGACGTGAGGGGGGGTGCGGGGGGTCGGACGTGACCGCCCACTGATAGGGGTTCAGGGGCATAGCCCCCGACTGGATTTTTTTTGAAAACGGGCTTATAAAATTGATGTTTTTGATGGGAAATTTTAATTTTTAGACATGGATGAAGAAGGTGCTAAACCAGATGGAAAATGGTGCTAAAATAGAAGAAAATGACGTTGAAGGATGTGAATGGTTGGATTGATGGATGAGTTTGATTTTTCTTGGCAAGTAGACAAACAAACAAGCAAGAAAACACAATGGCCAAAGGTTTTGTTTATGAGAAAATGTGAAAGATTTATCAAGCATGCACAACCTAAGGTGAGCAAGGACAATACTTGTTGAACAGGTAGAGGGATTTTGGCTTGCTAAACAAAGGTTCGTAGTAAGTGCTTTCGTTTAGGTGGTTATATATGTAGCAGCGCTACTCTCTGTTATGGAGTCTCCCAGCCTCCAAGGGTTACGCCTTGGAGGGTTTTGGGGGAGGTTGGCTGCTGGTATAACACAACAACACCTGTTGTTTGTGACTTTCATCACAAACACATTAATTTATATAGCGGCTTGAAAGAGCTTGGCTTTAGCTTGTTGCCGCTTGGGTCGTTGCCACCTTTTGAAGCGGGGTGGCAGGCCCTCTAAGGATTTAACAAAAGCAATACAACCAAAAAAATACTTTTGATCCCCAAGTTCATACAAAGATGTGAGGGGAGAGCATACGTATATTTTGTGCTTGCATCACACTAAACATGGTTCATTTTAGTTCTTTAGATTATGTTGGGGGTGATTAATGCAAGCATTATGAGAAGCTTTTGATTCCTAAGGTCACAAAATGGTGTGAGGGAAAAGTGTACACTTTTCACACTACCAACACAGACCACAGAAACACTTCACACAATTTAGATTAGTTTTCTTGATTATATGCATGAAGAATGCAGATTGTTGTTCTTTTTACTCCAATGATTTCATTGATGCAATTTGTGGTTCTTTTTAAAGCCCAAAATTGAAATGTTTTGATAGTTGTTGTTGGCACACACTTGTCAATTTTAGAACACCAAATTTAAATGTTTTCTAAGCTAATGCACACACACACAAAGATTTGATTGTTTGTTTGTTGATTTTATTGCACCAAATCGAAATGTTTGTCTAAGCTAACAGGCAAGGGTTCGTTTTAAGTTACAATTGAAATGTTTGTTAAACTAAAGATGAAAAACCCTGCAAAAAACTTGTTAGTGTCCTCAAGATGATGTTGATGACTTGTAAACAAGTTGTCAGTCCCTGCACATAACCCAAAAGTTAGTCTCAAAAAATAGTGCTAATATAGAGGCTAGATAGCACTAATACAGAAGATAGCGCTAATATAGAAAATAGCGTTAATATAGAAAATAGTGCCAATCCAGATGCAAGATAGTGCTAATACATAAAATAGCACCAATACAGAGGCAAGATAACACTAAACTATGTTTTTGCCTTAGTTTACAGTCTACAATGAGAAAGATAGCACTGAACTGGGTGACGATAGCGTTAAACTGGGTGACGATAGTGCCAATACGGCACAGAGTTGGTCAATGGATGATTTTAGGAAAATTTTGCCATAGTTTTTCCTTATTTTTGTGTAAAACCTGCAAAAACCAAGAGCTAAATTGCTAGAAAGGCTAGAAAACAAGAAAAAAGAAGTGTTAAAATAGCGCCCAAACGTGAGTAAAATGGTGCCACTATGCAGGAAGATGTCGCTAATCTACAAAAAACATGTCTTTCACTAACAAAAAACTCACAAGATAGTTAGATTGGGACCTTGTGGGCCCCACTGGGCGTGCCAATGTAATCTATAAAGTCAAAATGAAGTTGAAACACTAACAAATACAAACACAAATGATATACCTTCACAATGACCCACAAATCCAAGATAGGGTGGAAGGAGTTGCACCCAAGCTCCTTACATTTTACCCAAATGGATGTAGAATGTGGATTGGTCAATGCTTGCTCAACACAATGTAGATGAAGGATTTGGATGATAGATTGATAGATTAGATAGAGATGAGAGATGATAGATTGATAGATTAGATGGAATGGCTAGAGTGATTTTGACATTGTGATGTTGGGATAAGAAGATGTTGGAGAGATTTTGGCAGAGTTTGGATGCAAGAAGAAGTCCCCCCAAATGGCTTAGAGAAGGGTCTCATTTATAGATTGTTGGAAAAGAGGTTGGAGGGTGAGGATCAAAAGTTGAGATCAAGGACTAGAAATGCTTGAGAGTTAGGGTTAGGATTGAAGTCATAGCCTTGTGACAAGTGTCACAAGAGGAGTGGATGAGAGAAATCAAGGGTTGAGATTAGGTCAATGGGATTGGAGGGCTCTCATTATTTGTGAATTTTAAATTCACATGGGGAAAGGTGTGGAGGATAAAAATGAATTACAAATTTATTTTTGGGAAGAGTGGATATGACAAGTGAATTAAAAATTCACCTCATGGGGGAGTGTGAATTAAAAATTAACTTTTATGTGGAGATGTGAAGAGAGTGATAAATGAGATGTAAGGAGGATTTGACCCTTTGAATAAAAAATTGATTTTTATTCAAAGGTGTGTGGGAGGATGGGCTAAGCAAGGTTACTTAAGTGTTTAGCTTAATTAACTTAGGTCTAGGGGATAGGTAGGCTAGGGTAGATTGATTAAATAATTGTTGTTTAATCAACTAGGCTAGGTTTAGGTTGATTAGTAGGGTAGATTAATTAGATAAGAATGATTTATCTAATTAATAGGGATTAGGGAGATGGACAAATTAGCTAAATAAATATTAGAAATATTTATGTAATTAATGAGGATAGTGTTGTAAGGTCTAGTGATAAATTAAGTGAAACAATTGATCACAAGGGATAGACAGATGGTTAGGGATAAATTAATTAAACAAAATGAATTTATTTAATTAATAGGAGGGATAAATTAGTGTAGAGATACAGGAAATTGGTTTGCAAAGAAAGTTAATTTTAGGTGTCTACAGAACTTGTTCAAGAATCAGAAGTGCAAGAAACTCTCAAAGTTCCCTTGTATGTAAGATTGAATCACTCTGAAGAGTAGATCATAGGTGATAAAAGCAAAGGTGTACAAACAAGAAGAAGGATTGCTCAAAATTCAGAAGAGTATTGTCTAATTTCAAAGATTGAACCTAAAACAGTGAATGAAGCTTGCAATGATGAAAACTGGACTAAAGCAATGGAGGAAGAGCTGATGCAAATTAAGAAAAATCACACTTGGGATCTTGTTCCCAGACCTAAAAACAAGAATGTGATTGGAACCAAATGGATCTTCCGGAATAAATTGAATGAATATGGTGAAGTAGTCAGAAACAAAGCCAGATTCGTCTGCAAGGGTTACTCCCAAGTAGAAGGAGTTGATTTTGCGGAAACTTTTGCTCCGGTGGCAAGAATTGAAGTAGTCAGACTATTTCTTGCTTTTGTTGCTTTCAGGGATTTCAAAGTGTATCAGATGGATGTCAAGTCTGCCTTCCTGAATGGTGATTTGGAAGAAGAAGTTTACATTGAGCAAGCAGATGGATTTCAATTGTCTGATCATGGTGATATGGTCTACAAATTGAAGAAAACACTGTATGGACTCAAGGAAGCCCCAAGAGCCTAGTATGAGAGATTGGATAAGCACCTTTTGAAGATTGGTTTCAACAAAGGTACTACTGATAGTAATTTGTATTTCAAAATTGATCATGAAAATATCTTGATTGTTGAAGTGTTTGTTGATGATATCATTTTTGGAGGAAGAGATAGTATGTGCAAAACCTTTGCAAACTAGATGAAAAGTGAATTTGAGATGTCCATGTTTGGGGAAATGAATTTTTTCTTGGGTTTGCAAATCACTCAAACAAAGAAAGAAATCTTCATTTTTCAGACCAAATATGTGAAAGAATTGTTGAAGAAATTTGGGATGGAAGACTCAAAACCAATGAATACTCCCATGGCAACCGGAAGTAAATTGAGCAAAGATGATGACTCTCCTAAGACTGATAAGAAAAGGTTTAGGTCAATGATTAGAGGACTATTGTATCTCACTCAAACTAGACCTAACATAATGAATGCTGTTGGTCTTGTTTCCAGATTCCAAGTTGATCCTAGAGAATCTCATGTCATGGCAATCAAGAGGATTTTTAGATATCTAAAAGGGACAGTTGAGTATGGATTGTGGTATCCCAGAGATCATGATTTTTCTCTTCATGCATATACAGATGCGGATTGGGCAAGAGATGTGGATGACCGGAAGAGTACCAGTGGTGGAGCATTTTTTTAGGGAAGAGATTGGTTTCTTGGTTGAGCAAGAAACAAGAGGCAATATCTCTGTCCACTACAGAAGTAGAATATATTGAAGCAGTAGGTAGCTGCACTCAAGTTTTGTGGATGAAGCAAATGCTAAGAGATATCAGAGTAGAGTATGAAGAACCTATCACAATCTTCTGTGATAATTCAAGTGCAATAAATATATCTAAGAATCTGGTGTTGCATTCAAAGACTAAACATATATCCATCAAGTTTCACTTTTTGAGAGAGCAAGTGAACAAAAATGAAGTTAGATTGGAGTTTGTGCCTTCCAAGGATCAGATTGCAGATATTTTTACTAAACCTCTACTTAAGGACTCTTTTGAGTATCTCAGGTAGAAGTTAAGGGTTATTACCCCTCTAGTTTTGCATTAATGTGCACTGATGTACATCAGTCTGGTGGATCTCACAGTCATATCTTGTGGTCCAAACTAATGATGGGAAGCTGCTACTTAGGGGGAGTAGTTGGTATGATTCTAAAGTAATGCAAGTTTGTGCCCTTTACCATTGATGTCAAAGGGGGAGAGAAGATGTGAAAAACAAGTGGTTGCTAATCAAAGGGGGAGTAGGAAAGGAAGAGAAGACATGTGAATGGTTGTCACTGATAGGGGGAGTTGTGATAGTAAGGAGAAGCTCTTGTTTTGATGGTCAAAACAAATTTTCACATCATATGTTGCCATCAATGACAAAGGGGAAGATTGTTGCAAGTATGGGCCTAATCGGTGTTGTCATTGATATCAACATACTCTTGTTACATTAATGATAAGGATTGGATGAGCTGTGTGTCAAGGATATTGAAAAAATTAGTCCTAATCAGGAATAGAGAAGAATAGTCAAGACAATGAGGTAAAGATCCTAGTTAAGATAAAAATTAGAGGATGTGCTTCAAAGGGTTTGTAGATATGTGTCTTGAGATGATTTAGTAAAGATTTTAGAGGTCCGCATGAAGATCTAAAGAAATTATGGCCACTTAAGTAAAACTGGCTCTGGCAGGTGTTCAGAGGTGATTGAGTGATATAGATAGGTCTGGCGAGATCCAGAAATGAAATATCTTATTCTGTGGATTTGGTGGCATGTTTAGGAAGTCCATGTGAAATGACAATTCAATTGGTTCATGATCTGGAGGTCTGATAGCATCTATTCCAATACGATAGTGATGACAGACTGTGTTCTTGAGGTTCTAGATGAAGAAGAGAATGATTTCAGTAGACAGTAGTAGTGTGGATGTTCTTGGTGATTTAGGCAAGCTTGTGGAAGTCTTTGGATTGTGTCCAGTTTGTGTTGGTGGTCCATATTAAAGATTGAGGTAGTAAATGAAGAATTACTTCTGGATGATGATGTTCTTCCTGAGTATGGCCGACTAGATAAGTTACACACCCTGTGGATGATCTTGGAGATTTTCTGTGAAGAATGGCGTATTCCTAAAGAACTATTGGATTCTCAGATCTGTGTGGCCGACTGTGTGTTGATCCATGTGAAGTCTTTTGTAATAGGTCATGTTGTATTTATGTATTTGCTCTATAAATGTATGCTGACTTGGATGATAATTCCTAAGTTGATGTCTTGTATAAATAAAGAGTTGTTAAGTCATTTCAAAGTATCTTGTGGAGATGAGAGTGTGGTAGAGAGGAGCAGAGTGAAAAGCAGAGCATAAGTATTGAGCTTAAATGGAACTGACTCAAGCATGGTGAAGATGCTATTCTCCAATTCAAGTATGTGATACTTATTATTCTGTAGATAGTGTGTCTCTTGTAGGCAGTGAGCCTCTTGTGAGAAGTGTGCTTGGGTAGTGAGCCCTAATTGGCATGTGCCATTTTGTTCTTTTTATTCTTCTAATAGAGAATACAATCTTGGGTTAGTCACCACATGGTTTTTCCCTTAACCGAGTTTTTCACATCAAAAATCTTGGTGTCATATGTGTTAATGTGTTTCTACTCTTGAATTGTTGCATTACATTTCCATGATTGATTTATTATTATGCTACTGGATTAAGAAAAGAATTTAAAGTGATTAATTTTAAGAAAGTGTCGAACAACTGATTCACCCCCCTCTCAATTGTTTGTCTTAAATCTAACATAGTTGACATTCCATTCATCAAAAAATTAAATAAATATCCATATTTATTTAATTTCCTATTTTGTTCACTTTTGATTACTTTTAGTAATCATCATTAATTTCTTCTAAAGCATGTGCACAAGAATTAATTTTAATTAATTCTCAATTACAAACCCCCATGTTTCTAGAAGTCCACTTGTCATTCAATGTACATGCATGTACATCACAGGTGGTACTTTTGAAACATGGCCAAATCTTCCAAAAAGCGTACACTTGTCCTATTTCTTATAACCCACTCCAAGTGCCACTATGCATGGAATTTAAAATTCCATGTGGCACTATTCATGCACTATTCCTCCAATTTTTGATTCCATTTATCCTCTCCTCACAATTTTTAATTCCTCACAAAATCTAAGCCATGCCTTTTCATAAATGAGGCCTTACATGTCATACACCTACCTAATCCTAGCCATCTATCCATTCAAAGCTTCAATTTCATCCATTGATCATCCCTTGAATCTTGGAACAATTCTCTCATCCAACCTCATCATGCCATTTGTCCAATTCTCCTTGCTTGAGGATCCTCAAGCAATCTCAACCCTTGATCTTTTAATTCAATCCTATCCCTCCATTTCTATGTCTAAAAATCTATAAATTGAGGCCCTAACCTCCATTTTTTGATAAGCAATTGTATGCAAAGAAATTATGCTAGTTTGAGTACTCACACATCAACCAATTTAGGCTAAGTTCATAGTTTATATTAGCTTAGTATCGTCATCCTTAGGACAAATCACTTATAGTGCATTTTGGTAGGGTGCAATTTAAGAATTTGGTGCATTATTAGTTAGTCCCATCTTGATATCTTTTGGACTTGGGATTGGAGTTAACTGGGATAGTTAGCTCTCCATTTAGGATCCCACTTTCATTGTAGACATTTTTGGCATGCCTGGTGGGACCCCCACCCCTTCTAACCATTAGTTTGCATTGTATTTTGCATGTGTTTTATGTTAACAAGTTAGAGTAGCGCTGAATTTTAGTATATTAGCGCCCATCTTCCCTTTGTCAGTGCCTAGAGGTTCTATTTCAATGCCTAGACTTGAGGACTGTCAGACCCCCTTTTAGCATGTGATTTTCATCTTTCAGTGCCTAGTTTCAATATATCAATGCTTAGTTCTCTACATCTGCGCTCGGCAATAGGGAAGGTAAATTTTAGATTTTTCTAAGATAATTTCTATCATTTTGTCAAATACTTTTCATGAACATGAGTTAAATGTGCTTATTAACATATTTTTGGGCCTTCTTAGCTCTCAGATTTGTAGGAATTTGCGCAGATATAGGGGGAGGTGTTGCTCGGATTGGATCAATGCCCAGTCTGTGTGCATCAGTAGCCAATTTGCACAGATTGGCATCTGGTTTCTTAGACATAGCTAACTCACATTTTTATTGTTTTTAAAGGTTTACAACTAAACAAAATTGTGAGTTTGCTGATTTTATAGCCCCCTGATGTTGTTGGAAGCTATTTTGTGCTTTATGATTGCAGGATAGATCAAACTCACAACCATCATCTTTCTCTATCAGATCAACACCCAAACTAAGCATAGTCACACTGAGACAACCTGCAGTGGTGCCCAGACCTCAAATATAACAGTCTGTATTTTTTGATATTGTAGCACTTAGTCTCTATATTGTAGCACCCAATCTGTTTGTTTTAACGCTCTAGTTTTTCAACACCTGGACTAACTGTTTTAGCACCCTATTTCTGTGATTAGCAAAAATTCATCTTTTCATCATTTTTCTTGGACTAATCTTATTTTTCTAGCCTCCTACGTTAGTCCAAGGCCTCTAAATCCAACTATTAACTTGTTTGGTGCAGCCCCACAGTCAAAGAATTCATTTTTATACTAAAGTAGTTACACATTAAAGTTAGATTAGAAGGAATTAACCAACTTGCTTGCCAAGTTTTAGTTTGTTGGTGGATGTATTCTCTCCCCTTACACCTTAGGGTGACCTTGGGGATCAAAAGTCCACTCACAAACTCTTTTACTTGCTTTCCATTCCAAAGGGGCGGCTACTTTTCACATATGCTCTCCCCTTACGCTTCGTGCGATCTTGGGTGATCAAAAGTGGAAGTAGTTTCTTCTTAGGGGGCCTACTAGGGGATTTCATCCCCCCTATGGATGATATCAACTGTGTGTTCTAGTGCGGGATAGAAATATTGCGAGAATCAAAAGACTCACTTTAAAGAGAGGACCCCTTCTTACCAAACAAAAGCCTCAAGATCTTTGGTCCACCAAGACTTGATTTGGTTTTAGTGAGGTTAGAAGTTTGGACACCCCCATTCATGGACTCATCCCCCATACCTCATGTATATTGGGACACCCCGTGGAAGCCTTGTGAAACCTAGATAAGACCTTGGGCCATCATATCTTGTGGTGCCCTACTGCAGATGAGGGGAAGATGCTCACCATACCGTTATACTTGAGATAGGATATGCTTTGGGCAAGAAAAAAGTCTCCAAGGTGAGGGGGGTAAGGTAGTCCATGACCTTGCTTTCCCTATCTATCTAAGCTATAGCATCAAAGGTATTAGTGGGGGTGGGAATCTTAGTTCACTTTGAGTTGAGATTGACCCATGACCACTTCGTGAGATCCACAAGATATGTCACTCCCACTTGAATAGATTCTAGGTTGTATACAAGTGTTTGGCGTATCTTTAATTGTGCTATACCTGTGCAAGCCATTTGTAACCCACGAAGGCTAACAACCTCTTGCACCCCATTCCAAGTTAGTCCAACATCCACTGCATTTGATGTTTACAAAATCTTGCCAAAATCTTCAACCAAACACATCCTAAATCCAAACAATCCAAACCAGCGCCTATTTTTTGTAAAATAGCACCTAGCCCCTGTTTGTCAGCACTCAAACCTATTGTTATATGGAGCCTAATCAGACTTGGAGGTTATATTTACCCCACTTTTATCAGTGCGGTTTCCCCCCAAATTCCTATGGGGTCAAGGGGCAGCGCCCCTGGCGCGTTCCCTATCACGATACAGGGTAGGGTTGAGGGGCAGCGCCCCCATGGGGGCTCGGGGGCAATGCCCCTGAAACCTCACACAATTTTTTATTATTTCATAATGCATTGGGAGTTAATTTTTTTTCATTGACCGACATAAGAAAACCCTATTTTGTAACTGACAAAAAGCTTGATAAAAAACGGCTAAGGGTTAGGGTTTTGAGATTGTATTGTAGCATTTTGCAGCGGTATTGAGTTGTAGGGATTGCTGATTGTAATCGGTTTGATTTACTGGATAATAATATTGGACTCTCTGTTTGGTGGATGTAGCCCGAGTTTGGGTAAACCACGTTAAAACTTGTCTCTCGCTATTATTATTTCTGTGTATTTCCATTTCTCTGTTTAATCTTTATTTGCATTTAATTGATATCTTCTGCTGGCTAACCCTAACAAGTGATATCAGAGCGGGTTGTGTTTGATTATCGTCTGTAGGAAAGTCCCACGGTTGAGTGGGAGCAATGGCGGACGAGGGCAGATTGAAGGTCGATAAATTCAATGGGCAGAACTATCAGTTATGGAAGATGCAGATGGAGGATTACCTCTATCAAAAGGATTTAGGGAGGCTGTTGGAAGGAGTAGCCAAGAAACTGGCAACAATGTCTGATGAGGATTGGAATCTTCTTGACAGAAAGGCACTGGGAACCATTTGGTTGTACCTGGCACCATCGGTGGCATTCAATATAACAGAAGCGACAATAACAGATGGTCTGATGAAAGCTTTGGCAAAATTGTATGAAAAACCCTCAGCCTCAAATAAGGTATTTCTCATGAAGCAGTTGTTTAATTTGAAAATGGTTGAAGGTGGATCTGTGACAGGTCATTTAAATAAATTTAATACGATTGTCAGTCAATTGACTTCTGTAAATGTAAAATTTGATGAAGAAGTTAGAGCTCTCTTGATATTATGTTCATTGCCTGAAAGCTGGGATAGTTTGGTAATGGCGGTTAGTAACTCTGTTTCTGATTCAAATACCCTAAAATTTGATGATGTTGTTGGTGTTATTCTGAGTGAGGAAATTCGTAGGAAAAGCTTAGGTGGATCCAAATCAGGCAGTGTTTTGAATGCAGAAAGTAGGGGCAGATCAAAGGAGAGAGGAAAAGGTTTTGGAGGTCATGGGAAGTCACGAGGAAAATCAAAGGACAAAAGATCCCAAACTAGAGGACAGAAGGATTGCTGGTACTGTGGAAAACCAGGTCATCTGAAGAAAGATTGCTGGTCTTGGAAGAACAAAGCAGACAAACAAGAAGGCAATAAGGAAGAAAATGTGGTAAGCAATAAATCTGAAGATGACACTTTGATTCTTTCCCTAGATAATGCTGATGATTCATGGGTTTTAGATTTAGGGGCCTCATTTCATGCTACGCCCCATAGAAGTTATTTTCTTGATTATGTCCAAGGGGATTTTGGGCTGGTTTATTTGGGAGATAATGAACCCTGTCAGATTGTTGGAAAGGGAAGAATCAAGATTAAGTTGCAGAATGGGAATCATTGGCTACTACAAGAGGTAAGGCATGTTCCAACGCTCAGTAGGAATTTAATTTCAGTAGGGCAGCTAACTGAACAAGGTTGCACTATTACATTTACTGATAAAAATTGAAAGGTTTCAAAAGGTGCCTTAGTAGTAGCAAAAGGTGTGAAAGTAGGCACCCTATATCTTTGTACAGGTCATACTGTTCCTTCTACTTTAGCTATTACAGAGAAAAAACAAATAGGTTTAGGAACAGTTGCTACAGGTTTGCAGGAAGAGACTGGAAAAGTTGCTGCAGGTTCTAAGACAACACTGTGGCATAACAGACTTGGGCATATGAGTGAAAAAGGTATGAAGGTACTTCATTCTAAGAAAGTTTTACCAGGTTTGAAATGTATTAATATGGATTTCTGTGAAAGTTGTGTGTATGGAAAACAAAAGAGAGTCAGTTTTCTCAAGAATGGGAAGCAAAAGAAAAATGAAAAATTGGAGCTTGTGCATACAGATGTATGGGGACCAGCTCAGGTATCTTCTCTCGGTGGTTCTCGATATTATGTTACATGCATAGATGATGCAACTAGGAAGGTCTGGATTTATTTCCTTAGACAGAAATCTGATGTATTTGAAACATTTAAAAAATGGAGAAGCTTGGTTGAGAATGAGACGGGTAAATGATTAAAATGTCTCAGATCTGATAATGGCGGTGAGTATTGCAGAAAAGAATTTGAAGATTATTGTTCCTTTAATAGAATTCATAGGCAGAAAATGGTTCTAGGGACTCCACAAGAAAATGGCGTGGTTGAACACATGAATAGGACAATAATGGAGCGTGCAAGGACCATGAGATTGCATGCTGGGCTGCCTTTAAACATGTGGGCAGAGGCTGTCAACACTACTGTATATTTAATTAACAGAGGTCCTTCAGTTCCTTTGGGTTGTGGTATTCCAGAGGAAGCATGGATAGGCAAGAAGGTGAGTTATTCTTTTCTGAAAACCTTCAGCTGTGAAGCATTTGCACATATAAATTTTGAAAATAGAACCAAGCTGGATGCAAAATCAAAAAGGTGTACCTTTGTTGGATATGGCATTGATGAATTTGGTTATAGGCTTTGGGATTTTGAAAATTAGAAAATTGTGAGAAGCAGGGATGTTATATTCAATGAGAAGGTGTTGTACAAAGATCAGTTGCAGTAGCATGAGAAGAAAGAAAAGGATTATGTGGTGCTGGATGATACTCCAAATAGTGATGTTCCAGTGGTTCCTCATGCTCCACAACAGCAACCAGAAATACCACAAACTCCAGTGAATGTTAGATGGTCAACAAGGATAAGTAGACCTCCTGAAAGGTTTTCCCCCTATTTGTATTCTATTTTGTTAACAGATGTTGGTGAACCAGAAGGGTATCATGAAGCTATGCAGGTGGATACACAGGTTCAGTGGGAGCTTGCAATGAAAGAAGAAATGGACTCCTTGCTGAAAAATCAGACTTGGGAATTATGTAAGTTACCTGCAGGTAAAAAGGCTTTACCAAATAAATGGGTTTACAGGCTGAAAGAGGAAGATGGAGGTAAGAAACGCTTTAAGGCCAGGTTAGTTGTAAAAGGATTTGCATAGAAAAAGGGCATTGATTTTGATGAGATATTTTCTCCGGTTGTCAAGATGACTTCTATTCGTACTGTTTTAAGTATTGTGGCTGTTGAAAATTTAAATTTGGAACAGCTAGATGTTAAAACTACCTTTCTCCATGGTGATTTGGAGGAGGAGATATATATGGAACAGCCCCAAGGATTTGAGGTCAAAGGTAAGGAGAAACTAGTGTGCAGATTGAAGAAGAGTTTGTATGGCCTGAAACAAGCACCTCGGCAATGGTATTTAAAATTTGACAGTTTTATGGTTGAGCAAGGCTACGGCAGGTGTAATCCTAACCATTGTGTTTATTTTAAGAGGTTGGATAATGACAGCCACATTATTTTATGTTTATATGTTGATGACATGCTTATAGCTGGGTCTAACATGGATCACATAAGAGAGTTAAAACAACAGTTAGCACAGTCATTTGATATGGAGGATTTGGGGGCAGCAAAACAAATCCTTGATATGAAAATTTGCAGAGATAGGAAGAACAGAACATTGACTCTATCTCAGGTTGCTTATGTTGAAAAGGTGTTGTAGAGAGTCCACATGGAGAATGCAAAAGCTGTCAGCACACCTTTGCCTAGTCATTTGAAATTGACTAAGGAGATGTGTCCTAAGACACAAGAGGAGGAAGAGAAAATGTCTAAGGTACCATATGCTTCAGCTGTAGGAAGTCTAATGTATGCCATGGTATGCACAAGACCAGATATTGCACATGTTGCAGGAGTCGTTAGCAGGTATATGAGTCACCCCGGATTAGAGCATTGGAATGTGGTAAAATGGATTCTCAGATATTTGAGAGGTACATCTAATAAACACTTATGTTTTGGGGGCTCTAATACTGATTTAGCAGGTTATGTAGACTCAGATTTGGCAGGGGATATTGATACCAGGCGGAGTACTACAAGTTATGTCTTTACTGTAGGTGGAACAGCGGTGAGTTGGATTTCCAGGTTACAAAAGGTGGTTGCTTTATCCACCACAGAGGCAGAATATGTAACTGCAATAAAGGCAAGCAAGGAGATGATATGGCTGCAATCTTTCATGAATGAATTGGGCATACAACAGGTTAACAGTTATTTGTTTACGGACAGCCAGAGTGCCATACATCTTGCAAAGAATTCTGCCTTGCATTCAAAGACAAAACACATATAGTTGAGGTATCACTTCATTCGGTTAGTGTTGGATGATGGATAGTTACAACTGGCAAAGATACATACAGATTATAGTCTAGCAGATATGTTTACCAAGGCAGTAACAAGGGAGAAGCTGAGCTCCTCTTCAGCTTCAGTTGGTCTTCTAGACTGAAAACAACAAAAACAGAACAACAGAGTCCAGGGTGCTTATTTCCAGTGGGAGTTACAGGGTCAGTGGTGCTATGATCAGTCTCCAAGTGGGAGATGATATGGTGTGGAGTCTGATCAGTCTCCAAGTGGGAGATTGTTGTTATATGGAGCCTAATCGGACTCAGAGGTTATATTTACCCCACTTTTATCGGCGTGGTTTCCCCCCAAATTCTTACAGGGTCAAAGGGCAGCACCCCTTGCGGGGGTTTGGTGGCAGCTAAAAAGCGGCTAAGGGTTAGGGTTTTGAGATTGTATTGTAGCATTTTGCAGCGGTATTGAGTTGCAGGGATTGCTGATTGTAATCGGTTTGATTTACTAGATAATAATATTGGACTCTCTGTTTGGTGGATGTAGCTCGAGTTTGGGTGAACCACGTTAAATCTTGTCTCTCACTATTATTATTTCTATGTATTTCCATTTCTCTGTTTAATCTTTATTTGCATTTAATTGATATCTTCTTCTAGCTAACCCTAACAAAACCTTCTAAATCAATGCCTAGACCAGGCTAGGATTACCACCTCACTAACATCATATTAGCACCCACATTCCATATTAGTGCACATATTCCACATCAGTGCTCGGGTTCATATACATTAGCACCTAGTGTTAGATTTAGGGCAGACAACTGAGAGGGGGGGTGAATTACTTGTACAAAAATTTCTTCTAATTAAACACTTAAACCACTTTGTAATTCAGCAGCATAATGATAAATCAATCATGGAAACATAATGCATTAAATCAAGAGAAGAAACACATTAACACACAAGACACCAAGATTTTGACGTGGAAAACCCAGTTAAGGGAAAAACCATAGGGTGATTAACCCAATATTGTATTCTCTGTTAGAAGAATAGAAAGAACAAAATGGCACATGCCAATTAGGGCTCACTGCTTGAGCACACTGCTCACAAGAGGCCCACTACCTACAAGAGACACACTGTCTATAGAATAATAAGTATCACATGCTTGAACTGGAGAATAGCATCTTCACCATGCTTGAATCAGTTCCATTTAAGCCTAATAATTCTACTCTACCTTTCACTCTCCTCCTTGTTACCACACTCTCATCTCCACAAGATACATTTTAAATGAATTTACAATTCCTTATTTATACAAGACATTGACTTAGGAATAATCATCTAAGTCGGCAAACATCTACAAGAACATCCGCAGGATGTGTAACTCATCCGGTCGGCCAAACTTAAGAAGAACAACATCATCCGAAAGTTATTCTTCAATTGCAAGCTCAAACTCTAATGCGAACCACCAACACAAACTGGACATGATCCAAAGACCTCCACAAGCTTGCCTAAATCATCAAGAACATCCACACTTCATTTTCTTACCGAAATCCTTCTCTCCTTCATCCAGAACCTCAAGAACACAGTCTGTCATTACTGTCATAATGGAATAGATGCTTGCGGACCTCCAGACCATGAACAAATTTAGTTGTTACTTCAAATGGACTTCCTAAACACTACACCAAATCCATAGAATAGGATATTTCATTTCTGGATCTCACTGGACCTATCTGTGTCACTCTGTCACCTCTGAATGCCTACCGGAATTGGTTTTACTTGAGCGGCCACAACTTCTTCAGATCTTCATGCAGACCTCTGAAATCTTTACTGGATCACCTTAAGACACATATCTATAAACCCTTTGAACTGTATCCTCTGATAGTCATCTTATCTTAGATCTTTACCTTACTGTCTTCACTGTTCTTGATATGACTAATTTTCTCAATATCCTCAGCACACAGCTCATCCAATCCTTATCATCAATGCAACAGGAGTATGTTGACATCAATGACAACACCGGTTAGGCCCATACTTGCAACAATCTCCCCCTTTGTCATTAATGGCAACATATGATGTGAAAAACTATTTTGACCATCAAGACAAGAACTTTTCTTTACTGATACAACTCCCCCTATCACCAACAACCATTTACTTGTCTTCTCTTCCTTTTCTACTCCCCCTTTGATCAACCACCACTTGTTTTTCACATGTATTCTCTCCCCCTTTGACATCGATGGCAAAGGGCACATACTTGCAACTCCACCACTTTAGAATCATACCAGCTGCTCCCCCTGAGTAGCAGCTCCCCATCATCAATCTGAAGCACAAGATATGACTATGATATCCACTAGACTGATGCACATCAGTGCACCTTAGTTCATCACTGGAGGGGTAATAACCCCTAACTTCTTCCTGAGATACTCAAAAAAGTCCTTAGGTAGAGGTTTAGTAAAGATATCTGCAATCTGATCCTTAGAAGGAACAAACTCCAATCTGACTTCATTCTTGTTCACTTGTTCTTAGAAAGTGAAACTTGATAGATATATGCTTAGTCTTTGAATGCAACACCAGATTCTTAGATATATTTATTGCACTTGAATTATCACAGAAGATTGTGATAGGTTCCTCATACTCCACTCTGATGTCTCTTAGCATCTGCTTCATCCACAAAACTTAAGTGCAACTACCTGCTACTGCAATTTATTTTTCTTTAGCTGTGGACAGAGATATTGCCTCTTGTTTCTTTCTTAGCCAAGAAACCAATCTCTTCCCTAAGAAGAATGCTTCACCACTAGTACTCTTTTGGTCATCCACACCTCCTGCCCAATCTGCATCTATATATGCACAAAGAGAAAAATTATGATCTCTAGGACACCATAGACCATACTCAACTGTCCCTTTTAGATATGTAAAAATCCTCTTGATTGCCATGACATGAGATTCTCTAGGATCAACTTGAAATCTAGCAACAAGACCAACAACATTCATAATGTTAGGTCTAGTTTGAGTGAGATACAATAATCCTGCAATCATTGACCTATACTTTTTGTGATCAGCCTTAGGAGAGTCATCATCTTTGCTTAATTTACATCCGGTTGCCATGGGAGTACTCATTGGTTTTGAGTCTTCCACCCAAATTTCTTCAACAATTCTTTCACATATTTGGTCTAAGAAATGAAGATTCCTTTCTTAGTTTGAATGATTTGCAGACCTAAGAAGAAATTCATTTCCCCAAGCATGGACATCTCAAATTCACTTTTCATTTGATTTGCAAAAGTTTTGTAGATACTATCTCTTCCACCAAAAATGATATCATCAACAAACACTTCAACAATCAAGATGTTTTCATGATCAATTTTGAAATACAAATTACTGTCAGCAGTACCTTTGTTAAAACCAATCTTCAAAAGATGCTTATCCAATCTTTCATACCAGGCTCTTGGGGCTTGCTTCAGTCCATACAATGCTTTCTTCAACTTGCAAACAATATCACCATAATCAGACAATTGAAATCCATCTAGTTGCTCAATGTATACTTCTTCCAAGTCACCATTCAGGAAGGCAGACTTGACATCCATCTGATATACTTTGAAATCCTTGAAAGTAGTAAAATCAAGAAATAATTTGAATGCTTCAATTCTTGCCACTGGAACAAAAGTTTCTTCAAAATCAACTCCTTCTATTTGAGAGTAACCTTTGCAGACCAATCTGGCTTTATTTTTGATTACTTCACCAAATTCTATCAATTTCTTCCAGAAGAACCATTTGGTTCCAATCACATTCTTGTTTCTAGGTTTGGGAACAAGATCCCAAGTGTGATTTTTATCAATTTGCATCAGCTCCTCCTCCATTGCTTTAGTCCAATTTTCATCACTGCAAGCTTCATTCACTGTCTTAGGTTCAATCTTTGAAATCAAACAATACTCTTCTAAATTTTGAGCAATCCTCCTTCTTGTTTGTACACCTTTGCTTTTATCACCTATGATCTGATCTTCAGAGTGGTTCAGTCTTACATACCTGGGAACTTTTGGAGTTTCTTGCACTTCTGATTCTTGATTAGGTTCAATCACACTTATCTCTTCTTCCTGATTTACTGGATCAGTTTGAATCTATATTTCAGAAGGGGCTTGGACTCCTTGAATCAGAACATCATTCTGATCATCTTCATCATATTCATAAAACCTTGAGGGTTTTTCATATCCTTCATCAACCTTCACATTTGTACTTTCTATAATCTTTCTCCATCTCTTGTTATAACACTGGTATGTTTTTCTTTGAGTAGAGTAACCCAAGAATATTCCTTCATCACTTCTAGCATCAAACTTGCCTAGATCTTCATCTCTTTTAATGTAACAATTGCTACCAAAGACTCTGAAATATCTCACAGTAGGAGTGATGCCAAACCAAAGTTCATAAGGAGTCTTACCAGTATTGCTTCTGATTTAAACTTGATTAAGAGTGTAGACTGCAGTGCTTACTGCTTCTCTCTAGTAGATCTAAGGAACATTTGCTTCCATCATCATAGTTCTGGATGCTTCTTGGATGGTCCCGTTCTTTCTCTCCACTACTCCATTCTGCTGTGGAGTCCTAGGACTAGACAACTATCTCTTTACTCCATGTTTCTCATAGAATTCTATGAACTCACCGTATGTGAATTCTTCACCTCTATTAGACCTCAGACATTTCAATTTTATTCCAGTTTCATTCTCTACCATAGCCTTGAATATTTTGAATTTCTCAAGAGCTTTAGATTTCTCTTTTAGAAAAGTTACCCACATCATCTGGGAGTAGTCATCAATTAACAACATGAAGTATCTATCACCTTGCACACTCCTGATTCTTGCCGGACCACATAGGTCAGTATGAACTAAGTCCAATAATCTGGTAGAAGATTGTTCTTTGCTTCTGAATGAGATTCTACTCTATTTACCTAACTGGCATTCTTTGTACAAGCTATTTGTAGGTTTCACCAATTTTGGAAGATCTCTTACAGCCTGAGTATTGCTTATCTTGATGATGTTATCAAAATTCACATGACACATTCTCCTATGCCATAACCAACTCTAATCAATTTGAACAAATAGACAACTTTTACCAGTACCAACTAAATGGAAGATATTACCTTTTGTTTGGGTACCGAATGTAATATCTGTTCTAGAACTTTCAAAGATCTTGCATTTTCCATTCTTGAATCAGAGATCATTGCCTTTGTCCACCAACTATCCAACACTGAGAAGATTGTGCTTTAATCCTTCAACATACAATATATTACTGGTTTTGTTCTTTCCATCAAAAGAAATAGTTCCTCTACCTTTGATTTTACCAATAGAATTATCACCAAACTTTACCACTCCTCCTTCATACCTTTCCAAGTCTATGAACTTATTTTTGTCACCTATCATATGGTGAGAGCATCCACTGTCAATGACCCAATCATCCTTTTCTTCATCTTGGGCAGCCAGATCTCTTTCTACAACTTTATGATTGACAGATTTAGAGGGCATTGGATCTTCTTCCTTGATGGCAATAAACATCCAGTCACTTCCAGATTTGTTTCCTATCTCTAATTCATCATCTGTTACTCCTTCATTATCATCCTCTTCATGAACATAGTAACAATTCTTTTGGAACCTTGATCTGCTAGGATTTGGCCTTGAAAATCTTTCCAGACATCTTGAGGCAAAATGACCAAACTTATTGCAGTTAAAACACTTAAAAGGCAATTTCCCTTCATACTTACTAGATCCTCTTGGCAGTCTTTTTGCAATAACGACTTCAAGTTGAGCAGTTTCTGCTTCTTCTTCTTCCAAGTCTTTTCTTGTTTTTTTATACCATGATGGTTTCCTTGAAGAGTGCTCTCCTAGATCAAACCTTTGTTTACCCTTTACAGAGGCACTGGCTTTGAATGTAGATTCAGTCTTGGGGGGGGGTATCTCCAAACTCAGTCAATTCAAATGCAGCCAATTTACCAACCAATTGATCTTTGGTGACACTTGAATGGGCTCTAAACTCTTCAATGAAGCAATCTTGTATTTATAAGAAGCAGGAAGGGATCTGAGAACTTTGCCAACAATCTCATCTTCATCCAAGACTCCACCAGCACATCTAATGCCACAAACAAGCTCATTTACTCTTAGCATAAAAGTAGTGATATTTTCATCTTCTCTCATCTTCAGATTTTTAAATTTCCCTTTCAGACTCTGTAGCCTTGCATATTTAACATACTTGTCTCCTTCATGTAGAAGTTCCAGTTTTTCCCAAATCTCAAAAGTAGTTTGTAGGTCAACAACATTTGTAAGCTCTGAATTAGACAAGGCACTTAGAAGGGTTTGTTTAGTTCATAGATTGTTTTCAGCATCTGTGATTTCACTTGTGAATTTCAGGCCATTCTGTGGAGGTGTATACTTCGTTGTAGCCATGGTCTAGTACTGCATTCCCATACATTGCAAGTGACATTGCATGCGACTTTTCCAAAGATTAAAATTGGTTCCATCAAACTTTAGACTATCCTTCTTGTAGGACAACATCCTAGATCTCCTCAAGCGGTTAAGCTCTTTTAGAGGAACTTAGCTCTGATACCAATTGTTAGATTTAGGGCAGACAACTAAGAAGGGGGGTGAATCAGTTGTACAAAATTTTCTTCCAATTAAACACTTAAATCCACTTTGTAATTCTGCAGTATAATGATAAATCAATCATGGAAACATAATGCATTTAATCAAGAGCAGAAACACATTAACACACAAGACACCAAAATTTTGACGTGGAAAACTTGGTTAAGGGAAACACCACTGGGTGATTAACCCAAGATTGTATTATCTGTTAGAAGAATAGAAAGAACAAAATGGTACATGCCAATTAGGGCTCACTACCCGAGCACACTGCTCACAAAAGGCCCACTGCCTACAAGAGACACACTGTCTACAGAATAATAATTATCACATACTTGAACTGGAGAATAGCATCTTCACCATGCTTGAATCAGTTCCATTTAAGCCCAATAATTCTGCTCTGCCTTTCACTCTCCTCCTTGTTACCACACACTCATCTCCACAAGATACATTTTAAATGAATTTACAATCCCTTATTTATACAAGACATTGACTTAGGAATAATCATCTAAGTCGGCAAACATCTACAAGAACATCCGCAAGATGTGTAACTCATCTGGTCGGCCAAACCTAAGAAGAACAACATCATCCGGAAGTTATTCTTCAATTGCAAGCTCAAACTCTAATGCGGACCACCAACACAAACTGGACATGATCCAAAGACCTCCACAAGCTTGTCTAAATCACCAAGAACATCCACACTTCATCTGCTTACTGATATCCTTCTCTCCTTCATCCAGAACCTTAAGAACACAGTCTGTCATTACTGTCATAATGGAATAGATGCTTGCGAACCTCCAGACCATGAAAAAATTTAGTTGTTATTTCAAATGGACTTCTTAAACACTACACCAAATCCGTAGAATAGGATATTTCATTTCCAGATCTCACCGGACCTATCTGTGTCACTCTGTCACCTCTGAACACCTGCCGAAACTGGTTTTACTTGAGCAGCCACAACTTCTTCAGATCTTCATGCGGACCTCTAAAATATTTACTGGATCACATTAAGACACATATCTACAAACCCTTTGAACGATATCCTCTGATAGTCATATTATCTTGGATTTTTACCTTACTATCTTCACTGTTCTTCTCTGTTCTTGATATGACTAATTTTCTCAATATCCTCAGCACATAATTCATCCAATCCTTATCATCAATGCAACAGGAGTATGTTGACATCAATGACAACACTAGTTAGGTCCATACTTGCAACATCTAGTCCTTGTCTGTTAGCACCTAAATAGTCTGTTTTAGTGCCTAGATTTAGGGACAAGCAAAAATTAGGTGTTTATCCCTTTTAATTGACAATATCACCTTGCCCACATCATCCCACAGCATTGCAGCTTTAGAGCTATCATCCATGTCCTTTTTTCCCTTTTAGCTTGTGATCCAACATCAATCAAATCTAATTAATCATCATCCTTGAACCAAAACCAATCAAATCCTTATTATCCAAAACTGATCAAACCTCTATCCAAGATCAATCATCTATCCATTAAATTGAAGTTTCTAAGGTTAGAATCTAGATCAATCATCCCCTTGTTTACATTAGACTTAAGAATTTGTCTATCTTAAGTTTAGTGTAAACTCAAAGTCATCAACCCTCTTGGATAAATTATCTTGGGAGCTTAGAAAAATCCTAAGTTAGTGGACTCCAAGGAATCCCATCTTGCTTGGTGCATCTTGTCTACCCCAAGTAAGATAATCCTATTGTCCTTTTTTTCTTAGGCTCTTTGTCCACCCTAAGTACATAGGGATAATCTTTGATCCTTAACTATTTTGATCTAGAGTTTGAACTTAGAACAATCCCCATCCCTAACCATTGGGACCTCATCATCCAAATCCAATCAAAGTTCACCTTTTATGCCTCCTATCACACGATCACAAGCTAAGAGGAAGATGGACACCCATTACCAACCCCTCTCTCCACACAACTCTACCATGAGTAATATGGAGGGATATATCAACCAACCCAAAATGGGTGAAGCATCCACACATCACCACATATATTCCCCACCTTCATTGATTTCCTTAATGAGAGAGGATTACATGAAAAATTCAACCAATTCCTTGACAATCATAAGGATGAATTCCTTGAATGCATCATTGAACATGGAACATGCCTCCACCATTCATACAACTAAGACAAACTAAGGACCATTTTCCATGACAAACCACCATCACTCTTCCTTGATCAACCATGGGGTGGTGTCCCTAATCCCAACAATCCCACCTATGATAATCCATGGGCTAATTACACTTCAAATTCCACCACCATCCATACCCTTGACCAACATATGGGGGTAGCATACCTTCACAACCACAAGTGTCAAAACAACCTTATGGCATGCCATCACACCTAATGCCTAGCTCTAACATGCCCACTAATCCCCAAATTGTCATACCTCAAGCCGCATCCAACATCTCACAAAATACTTCCAATGTTCCTCAAAATATCCCCAATGTCTCCAACATCCCCCAAAACACATCCAACATCATTTCCATCGCACAAGCCCTTCCTCCTTTGAATATTTTTCAAAGGACAATCATCCCACAAACAATGTTACCCCCTACCATACCTTCACATACCTATCTTCAATCCCAAAATCCATTCGCATCCTAATCACAACATCAACCCCAAAATCCCCTAGTGAGCTATACAAATCCCACGCAAACATACCAATCATCAACAACTTCCTCATGGTACTTCCATGCAACATTAACATACCACGCAATATCGACAACCACCCTTCCAAATACAACATGTGTACCATGCATCCACACAAACCATACCACAACAACAAACATATGTGTCTCATGTTTACTCACAAACTATAGGCCTACCTCCATACACCCAACAATAACACCTCATCCCCCAACAACAACTACCATTAACACAACAACCTCCACTCCAAACTATGTCAAAACCACCTCTTGTTAATCCTTTTGATCAAGAATGGCAAGAGATGAAAAACTCACTTAAAAACATCCAACTAGGGACCCAAAAGAAACACTATAATTTTGAAGACTTATGTCCCTATCCATTCGATAGAAACATGACAACCATACCTTCTCCTCAACACTTCGAAATGCATAAATTCAACAAGTACAAAGGAAAAGGAGATCCCTGTGACCACATCAAGGAATTCTTCTTGTCATGCTAAGAAGTATCCTATGATGATCAATTCCTCCATCTTTTCCCATGAAGCTTAGGAGGACAAGCCCTAGAATGGTTCATGCACTTGCCTTATGGCTCCATCTCAACCTTCGCCAACCTTTCAGAAAAAAATTGTCGTACACTTCTCATACAATGTAGAGCATGAGATCACTATGCTTGACCTTTGTAATACCAAACTATTATGTCAGAAAATGTCCGCTTGGGGAATTTTCCCTCTTAAGGTTTAGCTCTCAAGTCCTTAAATTGCATTTAGAGCATCTTGCATGTTAATTTTGACTCCCAATGAGAAAACTTTGAAGTATTATGGAAAATAGGACATAGGGGGTGCTATTTTAATGATCATTGAACATAAACAAGGGGGTGGACTTGGGTGCTAGTGCCCTAGTCTTGCCCTATTTTGGGTCTACCCTAAATTTAAATGTTAGTTTTATGACCATTATTTAGGTCCTATGCCAACATCTCAAGTTTGAATTACAAAATTCTTAGTGGGAATATTTTTAGTTGCATATATAAGCATGATTAGGTTTCATTTGCAAACTAGATGTACATTTTGATTTACAAGCTTATGTTAAAGTGATTCAAAGCATTCATTGTGTTGTAGAGCAGTATTTTGTTGTTGTTATTGTGTTTATATTTGCAGATTTGACTCCATCTCCTAATGGCATGAAGAGCATCTTCCTTCCATGAAATCTACACTTCAAGGTGATATCTATTGTGTTTTCAATCATTTATCATTTGGATTTTTGCCTCTATCCCATCAAAATACGCACTCTTATCTGACAACGGTGTTCATAAGACTTGAATGTCTCTCCAAGGCTTGACTGAGGCAAGCCTCTAAACACCACAACCCCCTCCCACACTCCTTTGTGATTGTAGGTGACAGGTATTGAGTTTCGCAGAGTGGAGTTGAGGAAAAGAAGTTGTAGACATCAAGGATTTGGGATCTGACAAGTAGAGGACTCTGATGAACATTCCAGGACTAGGGCATTAGTCCTTTTGTGCTCCATTTTTCTGAAGGTAGAAACAAAAGATACAATGTAGATCAGTGTCAAGAGAAGTTCTAGATTCTGTAATGAAAAATGCACCTTGGACTAGGGCATTAGTCCCTATGTGCCCAACTTTTCTGTTTTCCAAACTTCAAAAAATAGTGAGTTAAATATCGTTGTCCTTCACCCTAGTCTGAAAAGATTTGCCGTAAATCGATAATTTGCTTACTGTTTTGTGTATTTAGGATTTTAACTAAAATTGAGCATTAAATTGAGATATTGTGTGATACATCTGAGCTTTTGCATCATTCCAAGTGGCAGCCTAACCTGATAGGTGAATGCTCCTACTAGTGAAAATTCAACTCAGTTGATATGCCATTGAATGTTTGTGGTTAAGGGAGGATTTGCCTTTAAAACCTAAAACAAACAAAACCCCTCCTTTTTAACCCTAAACATAAACAACGAAGTGGCAAAAGTTTTTCCGTGTACTTATAAAGATGGAGAGCCCTTGTTAGTAGGCTACCTTGGACAACCCTAAAAAAATAACTCATGCATATCTTCATTCAAAACTTAAACCAAGAAATGGACTTCCATTTACAAGTGCATTGTGCATCTACCTTCGATGAAATCATAGAAAAGGGGGTCACCATTGAGAACGCCCTTATTGCAAAAGGTTTTGTCAAAATCTACAACAAGAATGACAATGATAAACCATCTAGTGATAAACATAAGTTTTGGGATAAGAATAAAAACACCATAGGAGATGGTGCTACCAATTCCAAGTATATCCAAACCACTGCCCCTAAACCTAAAGAGATACATGTAGTGCAAAATGTTTCAAACAATGTCTCAGTCCCATTCGTTCCTCCAAAGCAGAATCCTCCCAACAATCCAAAACACAAGTATACTCCCTTGGGTGAACCACTCGAGGTTGTATTCCAAAAAATAGTCCAAGAAATCACGGTTGGGTTCCCCATGACAAAACCATTTGATGAAAACCAACCTAAACTCGCATGGTATGAGGAAAATGAATATTTTGACTATCACCATATTAAAGGTCATGCCATGGAAAAATGTATGAAATTGAAAAACTACATCCAAGACCTCATCGATCGTGGTGACATCCAAACAGAAGGAAACAATAATGCCTCACCTAATGATGGCCTATGAGTCTACCAAGACCCTCTTCCCCACCACAACAACAACCAATCTGCATCCAAACCATCATCCTCCAATACCAATCCCAACAACCATGATAATAACATGAACTATAACAACATTCCACCTCACAATAATGTAGTAGGCCAAATTGATTTCAACTCTACTCATGTCGCTACCATCAAAATAAAAAACAACACCCCTGAATGTGTCATTACCACCCGACATGGACGGGTAACCATAAAGGGACCATCTCCATCCTCCACCATTACCACTTCCGAATACAACCTCCTTGATCATCTTGGGAAGACCCCCGCACAAATATCCATCTTGGAACTCCTTAAGACATCCACCATCCACCGAGAAACCCTTGACAAGGGTTTCCAAGAGTCCCATGTCGCCATTGACATCCCTCTTGCTTAATTCCAAAATCTAGTGGCTCAATTATCCTCATCCTATGATCTCACCTTAAGCTAGTCCAACATGCCGCCCGTCGATCCCACTCATAATAAAGCACTCCATATCGAAGTCCAAATTGCCAATCACAAAATCAAGAGGGTCCTCTTGGATAATGGATTTGGTTTGAATATATGTACATTAAAATTCATAAAACTCTTGAGGTATTCAGCAGCTGACCTAGAATCTTTGGTCATCTCCATTAAAGCATATGACAACACAGAAAGAGAATCCGAAGGCACCATATGCCTCCCTATTAAGGTAGTTTAGCTCACACTATGCACCCTATGTCATGTGATCAATCTTGACCTATCATACAACCTACTTCTTAGCCAACCATGGCTACATGCCATGTAAGCCTTTCCCTCCACCTATCACCAATGTCTTAAGTTCCCTCATAACGGTGTAGAAATCACTATTCCCATCGATCAACAACCATTTGAATATTGAAAAGCCTTAGAGGTTGTTTATGATAGACAATTTCATTGTCCAAGCACTTATGGGGAACATGTCAAAGACCCCTCATCCATTCCATCCACATCATCATCCACTCCACAAGTCACCATTGATCCATCCCACACTTCCACATCATCTTCCACTCCTACACCTCAAGTATCCTAGGTTAAGATCATAGACAAAGGGTGTGGTGAATGTGAGCTTCATAATGCCTTCCATGTGGGACAATTGCCTTTGCCCCCCACTATCATGGCCACCATCTACAAAATAAGGAACAAGAACAACAACGCAAGATCAATAAAAAAATTCCCTTCGTCCCAGCACATGTCTCTAGAGAAGAGGAAGTTGGAGAAACAAATTTAAGTGATTGGTTATACCATGATGAAATCCCTCCAGCACCAGTAGACATGGAATACTTCAAAGAGAAATATCCTGTTCTATTTCAAATTTGTACCAAAATGCCTTACCATGGAAAAGGACTTGGCATTGATGAATAAGGAGCTACAGAACCTATCCCAGTTGATCCCACCTCTCCTAAGAAATATGCCCAACACTTTAGTTTAGGATATGCACCACTGACTATGACAATCTGCAAATCTGCTAAAACTTTGGTAGAAGTGACTGAATCCTCTTCTATTATTGAAAAAATTACTCCAAGTGTCATCATAGCTTCATGCGAGGATCTTGATTTTTCATGCACCTTCCCTGATAATGCCATCTTCATCATTGGCCTTCCTCTAGTTCATCCTGAGCTCATCACTTGGGATTATCAAAGACCACTACCTCTTGACATGTTCCCAAATGATAAGGCTCTCTCAGCATTCCTAGAACTCCATAACACCTCACGGTATGGCATAAGCTTGTAGGCTCATGCCTACTTTGGGGAAGAGGAGATCCTTAGTCCAACAAAACAAAAATCAAAAAATAGAAAATCATCCCTTGGTGTAAACCTCTTTGAGGCACTTTTAGACACAAAAGAGAAAAATAAAGACGTATCTCTTGGTGAAAACCTCCCTAAGGTGCTAGGAGATGAGGATCTCCATATTCCCCCCTACCATCCTACTGCAGGAATGTTCCAACGTCCTGATTAAAGGCACCCAAGAAATCAATCTCGGCACACAAGAACTGCCTAAGCTCACGCACATTGCTGAAAACCTTGCTAGCAAAGAGGAATCCAACCTTTCAATTGTACTCCATGAAGGACCTGTTGTCTTTGCTTGGTCTTATGCAGACATGCTGGGATTGGATCCATCCTTGGTCATCCATCATCTTATGGTACATCTAGAAGCAAGACCTATCAAATAGAAACCCCACAAGATGCTTCCTCAAGTTGCCTTTCTTGTCAAATAAGAATTGCAAAAACTATTAGAGGTTGGCTTTATTCACCCTATTGACTATCTAGAATGGGTCTCCAACATTGTTCTAGTTGCTAAGAAACCTGGGGGCATTCGAGTATGCACAGATTTTTGAGACCTCAACAAAGCATGTCTAAAAGATGATTTTCCACTTCCAAACATTGACATTATTGTAGATTTCACAGTAGGACATGAGATGCTCTCCCTGTTGCAAGTATGTGCTAATCGGTGTTGTCATTGATGTCAACATGCTTTTGTTGTCATTGGTGTCAACTGTGTCTTCTAATGAAGTTATTGTTGTTTGTCTAAGTTGGCTTGCTAAAGATGATTTGGTTGCTATGTAGAAGTGCTGAAGATGTTAAGGATATGTTTTTGATATTGAGTTTCCAAGTGCTTTTGAGAAAATTTGATTAATATTGGAAATAGTGTGTTGAAGGAGTCTTCTGACTTACAAAATACTGTTCAAGTTTTTGCTCTATATTTCTTTTGTGTTGGAGATCTAAGTGTACAGTTTGGATATGTTGCTAAGAAGTGTTTGAAGATGCTAAATCTAAAATTTGGTGCTCCGAATTGCTGTACAGTGAAAGTTGTAACCACCAGTTTGAGGATAGCATTTGACAATGTTTGCAATGTGCCTAAGAGAAAGTATTTTACTCCACATTCCTTCGCAGAAAGGTTTTAGGTGCTATGGTTCTACATATATGTTCATAAGATCCTAATCTATCTTCATTCCAACAGATTTGTGATTTGGTGCTCCAAAAAGTCATTTCTTGTGTAGCAGAGATTGATAATGTTGCTTGTAAGCAGTCTATGAACTGTCCTCAAGTGAAATTTGTTGTAGCTGAATTTGTTGGTTCTTAGGTGACTCCAAATTGTTCTTGGATGTTTCAAGATTGTTTTAAAGCATTGTGTGTGATCTGTAAGTTATGGTTGTGATCGTGGAAGTGTGTAATCAAGAATTTCTTATGTTTATGATGTTTGGCTGACCTTGGATGTTTGTGTTGATTATCGAATTGATTTGGCGGTTATGTGAGTGTTGAGTAGAGTTCTTGGATGGATTTAGCTATGAGCTAAGGTGCCAAGTGGTTTTCCTTCATTCCTTTGTGCCATGGAATTTTTAGGTCTAGACCTAATTCAAATATTGTGAGTTTGCCGACATTGGAGATTGTTTCAAGAGTTGTAGATTGTGTTTCTGACCTTGAAGAATGTTTTCAAGACTCACGGTGGTATAAATAAGTGTCAAGGATTTGTTGATGTGAGTGTGTGTAGGGGGCATGATGATGTGATGTGAATTTGATCAGTGCAGTCAGAGTTTTTATGCAATAGGATATTGGATGTAGTGAGCAGAAGGTGTCTACTATTTTTAGTATTGTTGTGAAGATGTTGTGTGTGTAGAGATGTATATTGAGCTTCATTGGAACTGAACTCCATGCATAAGTTTGATGCAATTATATCAGTTCAAGTCCTAGCAGTGAGCCATCCATCTCTTCCTTCTTTCTTTCATAGTGGGTAGTGAGTCCACTTGGATAGTGAGTCCTTGGGTAGTGAGCCCTACTGTAGTGAGCATTCTTTCTTTTGGGCAGTGAGCCTTTTGTAATATGGTATTGATATTATAATATATTGTGAGCTAACACTCACCGTGGTTTTTCCCTTTTTAGGTTTTCCACATAAAAATCATGGTGTTCATGTGTTATGGTTTATTGCTTTATGTTTTCATGCATAACTTACTTTACTGCGGTTGAATATGCTAAATGGTTTGAGATACTTTATATCTAAATGGTTTAATAGAATACTGATTCACCCCCCCTCTTAGTATTCTGGGTGTGCAACAATTGGTATCAAAGTAAGGTCCCTTGGAAGAAGCCTAACCACTTAGGGAAGATCTTGGAGGTTGAAGACATGGCATCTAGAAAGTTTCCTACTCCTTCGAATGAGATTCCTTCTATTGAATTTTTAGAAGATGAATGCATGTCTCCAACAGTGAAGAACTCAAGATTGCTATTGAATACCTATAGAGGATTGAGGAAGAAATCATAGATTTGAAAGAGAATGTCAAAGAAGCAAATGAATGTATCATAAATTTGAAAGAGCAAGTCAATAAGCTTAAACAAAGGCATAAGGAGGACAGTGAAAAATTGAGGTTAGTAAATGAATCCATGATTGATCTAAAAGTAAATTTTGAGGAAAAAGCAAGAATTGAGGAATATCTGAAAGACAAAACTGAAGACTGTACAAAGCTTGAACAAGAAGTTGTGAAAATAAATCAGATCTGGAAAAGGCAAAGAGTTATGAAGAAAAAATTAAGATAAGTTCTGCAAAGCTTGATGAGATGATTACAAATTAGAAAGATCCCAATGATAAAGAAGGCTTAGGGTTTGAAAAGGGTGAAAGTTGAAAACCAGATCAAGCTTCAAATGCTGAAGACAAGAAGAACAATGGTAAAGAGAACTAGAATCAAAACAAAAGAGCTAGAAAACCACCAATCAGACAACCTGATGCTCAAAGGTACCCATCTTTCAATGGTTATTGTTTCTCTTGCAATAAATTTGGACATAAGGCCACACAATGTAGGAATAGAATGAATCAAAATATTCCATCCTTTTCTGGTCAATGTTTCATATGCAAGAAAGTTGGTCATAAAGCTAATGAGTGCAAAAGTCAAAGGATGAATGGTTATAACAATGGAAGAATGATTCAATCCTTCAATGGCCACTATTTAACATGTAATAGATTTGGACATAAAGCTGACCAATGTAGATCTAGAATGAATGGAAGATTTAATGGTCAGAGGAATGTTGTATGTTATAATTGCAATAAGACTAGACACTTTGCAAAGTTCTGTAGAAGCAAAAGTATGAAGGACATACCAACAGAGAAGAAACTGGTTCAAAAGGTTGATCTGTTAGAAATTAAGAAAGAGATGAACAAGATCTGGGTTAAGAAAGATGTAATTGATGACAAGGATGTGTATGTACCAACTTCTGGTGCAAATGTTTCCTCTAGAAACTAATCAGAGAGCTTCATCTCAGGGGGAGTATCAATAGAAATCTTTCCTCTCTCTACCAAATAAGTGGTGCTGAGGCTCTGCTAACTTTGGAAGTTGTGTGAAGGAAAAGAATTCAGAAGCAAGTTTTAACCCTAAAGGCACTGTAATATCTGCCTTTCATACTAGGAGTGAAAAGGATGACTGGGTCATTGACAGTGGATGCTTAAATCATATGATAGGTGACAAGAGAAAGTTTATTAAACATGAAAAATTTGATGGTGGAGTAGTTAGGTTTGGTGGTGATGAAGTTGCTAAGATTTGTGGAAAAGGTTCAATTAGTTTTGATGGAAAGCATAACACTAATGATGTCCTTTATGTCAAAGGTTTAAAGCATAATCTCTTGAGTGTTGGACATGTGTAGTAAGGGTTACAATCTTATGTTTCAGAATGATGGATGTGAGATCAGAAAAAGCTCCGGAACAGTAATTACTGCCGGAAAGAAGACAGGTGGAAATGCTTATCATCCCAAAGGTGGTGTTAGTTATTGTCTTATGACTCAGATCAGTGAGAGTTGGCTATGGCATAGGAGATTGTGTCACATCAATTTTGATAGCCTGGTAAGGATAAGTTTAGTCCAAGCTGTGAGAGATTTACCTAAGTTAACAAAGCCTATTACTATTGTTTGTAAGAAATGCCAGTTTGGAAAGATAACAAGAAGAAGTTTCAAAAGCAAGGATCAGTCATCTACTAGATTGTTGGAGTTGGTGCATATAGACTTGTGTGGTCCTACTAGAGTAAGGAGTTTTCAAGGTGATAGGCATTTCATGTTATGTATTGATGATTGTTCTAGAATGACTTGGGTCACTTTTCTTAAGGAAAAATTAGAAGCCCTAGATATTTTTAAATCTTTTAAAATAATGGTTGAGAATGAATTGGATATGAAAATCAAATGTTTGAGTTTTGATAGAGGTGGAGAGTTTATTTCTAATGAGTTTAACATGTTTTTTGAGAATCATGGGATAAAGAGGCAACTATATGCTCCTAGAACTCCTCAGTAGAATGGAGTGGTTGAAAGGAAGAATAGGATTGTTCAAGAGGCTGCAAGGACAATGATAAAGGAAGCAAACCTACCAGAAGTCTACTGGAGAGAAGAAATTTATACTATTGTCTACATACAGAACATAGTACAGGTGAAAGCAAATGACACAAAGACTCCCTATGAACTATGATATGAAAGAATTCCCATTTCTAAATATTTCAAAGTTTTTGGAAGCAAATGTTATATCAGAAGAGATGAAGAACAAGGAAATTTTGATACAAGATGTGATGAATCTATTTTCCTTGGATACTCTAACAAAAGCAAAGCTTACTGATGCTATAATAAGAGGCTAAGAAAGATTGTTGAAAGGGCTAATGTTAAGGTTGATGAAGGCATACATAAGTTTTCAAATATTAATGGATATGAATCAGATGAGTCTTCTTGTGGAGAAAAAGAAGAAACTAAAGAAAAAGAAGTACAAGTTGAAGAACAAGAAGATCTAGAAAAAGTTCCTAAAACTCCCAAATATGTGCAGAGGTATCACACTGAAGATCAGATCATTGGTGATAAAAGCAAAGGTGTATTAACAAGAAGCAGAGTCTCTGAAGAATAGGTAACTCTATTTTTTCTTTCTAAAGTTGAACCTAAATCAGTGGTTGAGGCATGCAAGGATGAGTATTGGATTAAGGCTATGGAAGAAAAATTAATGTAGATTGAGAAAAATTAGACTTGGGAACTTGTCCCAAGACTAGAGAATAAGAATGCGATTGGAACTAAGTGGGTATACAGGAACAAGTTGAATGAGAATGGAAAAGTGGCAATGAATAAGGCAAGACTTGTGTGTAAGGGGTACTCACAAGTGGAAGGAATAGACTATGAGGAAACTTTTGCTCCGGTGGCAAGAATGGAGGCTATTAGACTATTTCTGGCTTTTGCAACACATAAGGATTTCAAGGTATATCAAATGGATGTGAAATTTGCTTTTCTAAATGGTGAGTTGGAAGAAGAAGTCTACATAGAGCAATCAGATGGATTTACTTGTTAGACAAACTAGACATGGTATGCAAATTGAAGAAGGCATTGTATGGATTGAAGCAAGCTCCTAGAGCTTGGTATGTAAGGTTAGATAGGTATTTGTTGCAACAAGGATTCATTAAAGGGTCTGCAAATAGTAATTTGTACATCAAGGTAAGAAAAGATCAAATCTTGATTGTTGAGGTCTATGTGGATGAGATAATCTTCAGTGGAAATGAAAGTATGTGTAAGGACTTTGCAAATGAAATGCAAAAAGAATTTGAGATGTCAATGTGTGGAGAGATGAAGTTCTTCCTTGGGCTGCAAATCAATCAGATAGGTAAAGGCATTTTCATTTCACAATGAAAGTATGTCAAGGAATTGTTGAAGAAGTTTGGAATGGAATATTCTAAACTAGTTTGTAGCCCCATGACAACTACTTGCAAGCTAAGCAAGAATGATGAATCCCCTAAGGATGATTAGAGAAAATATAGATCAATGATTGGAGGATTGCTATACCTAACAGCTACCAGACTAGATATCATGCATGCAGTCTGTCTTGTGGAAATATTTCAAGAAGACCCTAGAGAGTCACATGTTATGGCAGTGAAGAGGATACTCAGGTTTTTAAAGGGCACTTCAGAACATGGTTTGTGGTATCCTAAGAACGACTTTACCCTGAGTGCTTACATAGATGCAGACTGGGACAGATGTGTAGATGAAAGGAAAAGTACAAGTGGTTGTGCATTCTTTCTTGGAGATAGAGCTGTATCTTGGCTAAGCAAGAAGCAGGATTCAATATCCTTATCTATTACAGAGACAGAGTATATTACTGCAACATCTTGCTGCACTCAAGTGATGTGGATGAGACAAACTTTGAAGGATATCAAAGTGGAGTATGATGATCCAATTCCTATCTTCTATGATAATACAAGTGCTATTAATATTTCAAAGAATCTAGTGATGCATTCAAGGACAAAGCATATTTTAATTAGGTATCACTTTCTAAGAGAAAAGGTTGTAGAGAATGAGTGAAGCTTGAGTATGTGCCTACAAAGGATCAGGTTGTTGACATATTCACTAAGGTGCTTCCTAAGGATACTTTTGAGTATCTCTGGGAGAAGTTACAGGTTATTTCCCCTCCTTCATTGAACTAGATGCAAAAGGAGATGCATTAGTCTAGTGTGCTTCAAGGTACATTCTTTCCTGGACTGATGATTGGAGGCTACCTCTCAGGGGGAGCAGGTAGTGGCATTATTGACTGTTGCAGTTAAGGTGAGTAAGAGCTAGAATAGGTTGGTGTGTACTCCTAAGGGGGAGTATTCAGAGCAATTGAGAATAGTGAAAGTATGTGTAGTATCATAATTAGGGAGAGATAGAGAGATGGAAACAGTGTATTACCCTTTGCTATTGATGTCAAAGGGGGAGAGAGTTCATGTGAAAAACAAAGGGAGAGAAAGAGAGTAAGATGTATAAAAGAAAGGGGGAGAGTGAGATTGGTGCAGAGCTATGTTATGATGGTTTTTCACATCATATGTTGCCATCAATTAACAAGGGGGAGATTGTTGCAAGTATGTGCTTATCGATGTTGTCATTGATGTCAAAATGTTTTTGTTGTCATAGGTGTCAACTATGTCTTCTAATGAAGTTATTATTGTTTGTCTAAGTTGGCTTGCTAAAGAGTATTTGGTTGTTGTGTAAAAGTGTTGAAGATGTTAAGGATATGTTTCTGATATTAAGTTTCCAAGTGCTTTTGAGAAAATTTGATTAATAATATTGGAAATGGTGTGTTGAAGGAGTCTTCTTACTTACAAAATATTGTTTGAGTTTTTTCTATGCATTTATTTTATGTTGGAGATCTGAGTGTACGATTTGGATATTTTGCTGAGAAGTGTTTGAAGATGCTAAATCTAGAATTTGGTGCTCCAGATTGCTATACAGTGAAAGTTGTATTCACCAATTTGAGGACAACATCTGACAATGTTTGCAATGTGCCTAAGAGAAAGTATTTTACTCCGTATTCCTCTACATAAAGGTTTCAGGTGTTGTAATTCTAGATATATGTTCATAAGATTCTAATCTATCTTCATTCTAGAGGATTTGTGATTTGGTGCTCCAGAAAGTCATTTCTTGTGTAGCAGAGCTTGACAATGTTACTCGTAAGTATTCTGTGAACTGTCTTCAAGTGAAATTTGTTGTGGCTGAATTTTTTGGTTCTTAGGTGATTCCAAATTGTTCGTGGATGTTTCCAAATTATTTTAAAGCATTGTGTGTGATTTGCAAGTTATGATTGTGATCATGGAAGCGTGTAATCAAGAATTTCTTATGTTTATGATGTCTGGCTGACCTTGGATGTTTGTGTTGATTATGGAATTGATTCAGTGGTTATGTGAGTGTTGAGTAGCATGCTTGGATGGATTTAGGTCTAAGATAAGGCACAAAGTGGTTTTCCTTCATTCCTTTGTGCTGTGGAATGTTTAGGTCTAGTCCTTATTCAAATATTGTGAGTTTGCCGACATTGGAGATTGTTTCAAGAGTTGTAGATTGTGTTGCCAACCTTGGAGAATATTTTCAAGACTAATGGTGGTATAAATAAGTGTCAAGGATTCGTGGATGTGAGTGTGTGTGGGGGACATGATGTGATGTGATTTTGATTAGTGCAGTTAGAATTTTCATGCATTAGGCTACTAGATGTAATGAGCAGAAGGTGTCTACTATTTTTAGTATTGTTGTGAAGATGTGTGTGTAGAGATGTATATTGAGCTTCATTGGAATTAAATTCCATGCATAGGTTTGATACAATTATATTAGTTCAAGTCCTAGTAGTGAGCAATCCTTCACTTCCTTCTTTCTTTCTCAATGGGTAGTGAGTCCACTTAGACAATGAGTCCTTGGGTAGTGAGCCCTTTGGGTGGTTAACCCTCTGGGTAGTGAGCCCTATTGTAGTGAGCATTCTTTCTTTTAGACAGTGAGCCCTAGGTAGTGATCCCTATGGTAGTGAGCCTTTTGTAATCTAGTATTGATATTATAATATATTGTGAGCTAACACTCACCCTGGTTTTATCCCTTTTTGGGTTTTCCATGTAAAAAATCTAGGTGTTTATGTGTTATGGTTTATTGCTTTATGTTTTCATGTATAACTTACTTTACTATAGTTGAATATGCTAAATGGTTTAAGATTATTTATATCTAAATGGTTTTATAGAATACTGATTCACCCCCCTCTTAGTATTCCAAGTGTGCAACAGTCCCTCATGGATGGTTTCTCCAGGTACAACCAAATTAGAATCACCCTTGAAGACCAACATAAAACTACTTTCACTTGTCCATGGGGTAAATATTGCTAGCAAGTCATTCCCTTTGGTCTAAAAAATGTTGGATCCACCTATCAACGAGCTATGACTACTATTTTCCATGAGATGCTACATAAAATCATGGAGGACTATGTGGATGATCTCCTAGGAAAGTCAAAAACAAGAGAGGAACACCCTAAGGTCCTATGAAAAATATTTGTATGTCTTAGGGAGTACAAGATTCACCTCAATCCCAAGAAATGTGTCTTTGGTGTCACATTAGGAAAGTTTTTGGGGTTCATTGTTTCCCATAGAGGCATTGAGGTGGATCATGCTACTCCTCCTAAGACACTGAAATAACTTTGAAGTCTCCAAGGTAAGCTCTAGGCTATCCACTGAATCATTTCTCAACTTGCAGACAAGTGTCAACCCTTTTCCCATTTTCTTCATAAAGATGTACACTTCAAGTGGGACAAAAATTGCCAACAAGAATTTGACCTCATAAAGGAATATCTAACTTCACTGCCAGTCCTAATGGCACCTATCCTTGGAAAACCCCTATTATTGTATATATCAATGACTTCAGTAGTACTAGGGGTACTTCTAGCACAACATGATGACACTGGCTATGAAAGGGCTATATACTATATCAACAGGACCCTAGTCTGCTATGAGCTTAACTACACATCCATGGAACACACATGCCTAGCTATCATTTTTTGTTCTCAAAAGTTATGACACTACATGCTAAGTCATTCTATCAAGCTCATCTCTAAAGTTGACCCCTCAATTACATGCTTTCTAGGACCTCACTCACAGGAAGAATGACAAAATGGGTAATGTTACTGAGTGGATTTGACATTGAATATGTTGACCGAAGGGCAATCAAAGGACAAGTTGTCATAGATCAGTTGGTTGAAGCAGCCCTCATAGCTTATCAACCACTCTCTATTGAATTTCTAGATGAGTCCATCCTGACCATGAAAAAATTAGCAAACTGGAAACTATACTTTGATGGATCCTTCACCAATCACGGTTTAGGGGCAGGAATATTATTGGTAACTCCTCAAGGTGACTACATTCCCAAAGCATATAGGCTTGCTTTCCCATGCACAAATAATGTGGCTGAGTATGAATCTTTGATAATTGGTCTCAAAATAGTAGTTTAGTGGGACATCCAATATCTACAAGTATATGGTGACTCTTAGTTGATTATGAAATAGGTCAATGGTGAATATCTCACTAAGGACAACAAACTAGTACCCTACAAGAAAATGGTTGATGAATATAAACTATTCTTCATCCACATCTAGTTTGAACAAGTACCTTGTCTTCACAACAAAGTAGCTAATGCCATGGACACTATTGGTTCCCTCCTAGACATGCCTCATGACAATCATCAGTGTGAGTTTCTTGTGGAACAACTCTTTATGCCAACATATCGCGTTGCCGAGATAAAATTCATCTATGAGATTGTTGGTCCTGAAAATCGTTGGTATCATGACATCTACATCTATCTCCAACATCACACTTTCCCACCCAAATCCACTCGTAAACAACAACGATCCTTCATCCACTGAGTTGCTTGCTACACTATCCTTGCTAATACCCTCTATCACCGAAGCTATGATGACACTCTTCTTCAATGTTTAAACACATAAGAAGTTTCCCTCACCCTACATGAAGTCCATGCAGGTATCTGTGGTGTGCACACAAGTTGTATTTTCCTATCCATGAAGCTCTTGCATACATGATATTATTGGCCTACTATGGAGCATGATGCATGTGAGTTCATGAAGAAATGTAAGCCCTGTCAGCAATATGGAGATCTCATCGATGCTCCCTCTCAGGCATTACAACCCATCATGACACCATGGCCTTTCTCTCAGTGAGGCCTAGATCTCATTGGTAAAATCCATCCACCCTCCTCTAACGGACATAAATTCATTATCACCGCCATAGAATATTTCACTAAGTGGGTCGAAGCCATTCCTCTCACTTTCACCATTAGAAAATAAATTGCCAAGTTCATCATTTACCATATCATCTATCATTATGGTATCCCATCTGCCTTTGTCACAGATAATGGAAAACAATTAAAAAACCATGATGTTCATGCCCTTTGTGAACAATTCTATTTCTGGTGTTTTTTGTACACAACAACGTAGGTGAAATACAGGTATCTCACCTCTCTTGAAAAAGGTATCCTATCCAAGATAGGACTGCCCCAAGGATAATATAGCTAGTTCTTAACTTCAGTGAATTGTTTCAGTTGTACCAACAAGGGGACTTACATTTGATAGGGTTTATAAAATATGAAAGCAATATGTATGCATAAACCCTATGATTCTTTCAACAGATTTGTAATGTAGATGCTGCTCAAATCCTAAATCTAACAAACTTTATGTAGAGAAATGCAAAAGGAAAGTGAGAGAGAAAGGATAAGAGATCCTATAGACAATTGCATAAATGAGAATCAACAACCAGATAGACAGATTCCCAATAATAAACAAATCTCTACTTAACCCAGCAGCCCACAATGCCACAGAGAATATGCAATCTTCTAGGGAAATGTAAAGATATTCAAATCATGGAGGGTTCATCAAACACCCAATCCTTGGTGCAGCTCAATGAAATCACAGAACCAAACTTAGCGCATATGAAATATGCCAAGACTAACCATGCACAATGACATATAATCAACAAGCCATCAATGGTATGAACTAGAAATCCATCAAATATATGAATGATTAATCACAAATTCAACTAAATATCAACTAATTTCAGATTGACATGAACCATGAAGTCCAAAATGAGACAATACATAAACACAAATTCCCAACAACCTATAAAGATTGCTTTGTATTGACTGAATTTTGGCAGTCTAAATAATTCACTGTCAAATCTTACTTCAATGAGAGAAATGATGGCCCTTTTATAGACAAGGCACCATACCGAGTTTTTCAATGGATGGTGGAAATTAATTCAACACCAATGGTCTAGATTACATGGCACTTAATGAGATACATTAGTTTGTTGCATTTTTAGATTTGCATTTGTCCTTTAGGAAAAAGACAAAAAACAACTTGTAAATGTTGCAAATATGTGCCTAATCAGTGTTGTCATTGATGTTGTCGTCATTGATGTCAACTGTACCTATTTAGAAGACCTGTATGTTGAGGATATTGAGAAAATTAGCCTCTCCAGAAGAGACAAGTCAGTTACACATTTCTTTGTAAAAGATAATGAAGACAGTGCAGTTTAGTGAAGAAGATTACTCCGCATTTCTAGTAGGATGAAGATCAGAGTCTACAGAACATATGGCTGTGTAGAGGATTGTCTGAGGTAGCTCCAGTTAATATTTGAGAGGTCCGCATGAAGATTTGAAGAATCTATGGCCATCTGAGTAGAACCAGCTTTTGTAGTTATTCAGAAGTGATAGAGTGACAAAGATTTGGTCTGGATTGATCCGCATTGGAATATTATGATCTGCTGATCTAAAGGCATGTTTGGGAAGTCAGTGTGTATCCTCATTTCAAATGGTTTGTGGTTTGGAGATCCGCAAGCAATCTTTCTAGTGTGACAGTCATGGCAAACAATGTTCTTTAGGTACCGGATGAAGATGCAAGTGATTCTGATGATTTGGAGTAGTGCAGATGTTTCTGTTGAATTTAATGTGCTTGTGGAGGTCTCTAGATTGTGTGCCTACTGTGTTGGAGGTCCGCATTGAAGATTAAGCTCGTAGTTGAAGATTTCTTCCTTGATGTTGCTGTTCTTCCCAATTTTGGCTGACTAGATGATTCAAGCGTGTTGTAGATGATCTAAGATGAGTTATACGAAGTGTGGCATATTGCTCAAGGAAGATTTGGATCCTAGTTATGTTTGGCTGATAGTATAATGATTCACATTAAGTTAGATATTTGTAGTTCCAACCTTGATGTTCATTCCAAGGTTGATGAAGCATATAAATACTTGTGGATGAATTGTGAAAAGTTGTCCTTGTGCGAAAATGATGAAATCCTAAGAAAGATATAGAAATAGAGTAGAGAAGAAGAGGAGCAAAAGAAAAAGAGCAATAAAGGATGAGAATATAGTGGAGAAGTGTTTGGGGGAAGAGCAGAAGTTTTGTGAGCTATCAATGGGACTGAACCAGGCATGAACAAGATGCTATCTCTTAGTTCATTCTTTTTGTATTAAACAAAATCTTATAGGCAGTGAGCCTCCTGTAGGTACTGAGCCTCTTTGAGCAGTGAGCTTTGGACAATGTGCTCTAAGGCAAGTGCCTTTCCATTTCTTTTAATTACTTTTAATAGGGTACGAATCTTGTGGGTTAACCCCCACTGTAGTTTTCCCTTACTCAGGTTTCCACGTAAAAATTCTAGTGTTATGTGTGTTCAATTTGTTTCTGCTCATGTATTGTTGATTCATGCTTTAATGTTTACATCATTAATCTGATTATAAGTTGATAAAGAAGATTAAAAGCAGAAAAGGTTAATTTGTGGGATAATTGATTCACCCCCCCTCTCAATTGTCTGGACTAATTCCAACAATTGGTAAAAGAAGCTTGACTGCTTGAGGAGATCCAAGATGTCGACTTACAAAAAGGAAAGTTTGAGATTTGATGGAACAAATTACTCCCTTTGGAAGGTGCGCATGCAGTGTCATTTGGAATGTACGAGTGATGCCTTTTGGTTGATAACTGAGAATGAGTATAAGATTATGAAGAATGTGTTAGTTGCCATTGCACCAAAAGATCAACCTTTTAATGCCTGATACAACCACTTGACTTAACAAGCATGGGAGGCGGTTAAGCCCTTGTCGCAAACCACCGCAGCACAGCGCTGAACAAGGAGACCAAGGGCCACACCTTGCAACAATCCCCCCCAGCGCAAGCATGGGGTTTGAACCCGTGACCTCAGATCTGATACTAACTATTATTTGTCGTTGCACCAAAAGATCGACCTTTTAATGCCTGATACAACCACTTGACTTAACAAGCATGGGAGGCAGTTAAGCCCTTGTCATAAACCACCACAGTGTAGTGCTGAACAAGGAGACCAAGGGCCACACCTTGCAACAGAATGGCCCTACAACTCTAGACAAACTCAGGGAAGCTAAATGCAATATTCAAGCTAAAGAAGCATTGTTGAGTGCCTTGACTAATACAGAATTGACACATATCCTGGAATTGAAAACTTCTCATGAAATCTAGAAAAAGTTGGAAAATCTATATGAAGGTGATAAGTATGTCAAATGTGCCAAGCTACAGAGCCTAAAGGGTAAATACGAAAGGTTGATGATGAGTGAAGATGAAAACATTACTTCCTACATGCAAAAAGTGAATGAACTTGTGACTGGTATCAGTAATGCTGGTGGAGTATTGGAAGAATTAGAGATTGTTGCCAAAGTGCTCAGATCCTTACCTGCGGCATATAAGCATAAAGTTGCTGCAATTGAAGAGATCACGACTGTGACAACTATTACAAGGGATCAGTTAGTTGGTAAGCTTTCAGCATTTGAAATGAGTGAGTTTGGTGATTTTCTTCCTAAGTCTGAATCTACATTTAAGGCTAGTATATATGGAAAACAAAGATATGATCTGAGTGAAAGCTCTTCAGGAAGATCAAATAGATTTGAGAAGGCAAGGAAGGATCTTGAAGATGATCAAATTGAGAATGTAGAACTTGAAGCCCTTATTGCCAAAAGATTGCCAAGAGGATCTAGTAAGTATGAAGGAAAGTTGCCTTTCAAATGTTTTACTTGTAATAAGATTGGTCATTTTGCCTCAAGATGTCTGGAGAGGTTTTCAAAACCAAACTTTAACAGATCAAGGGGTCAGAAGAAATGTTACTATGTCCAAGAAGTTGAAGAAGGTGTCACTAATGATGAATCTAATAGGGGAAGTAATTCTGGAAATGAATGGGTGTTTATTGCTATCAAAGAAGATCCAGTGTCTACTGAATCTACTAGCTGTATAAACATGGAAAGTGCCTTGGCTACTTAGGTTGAAGAAAAAGATGAATGGGTAATTGACAGTGGATGTTCTCATCATATGACTGGTGATAAGAATAAGTTTGTAAGTTCTGAAAAATATGAAGGTGGAATTGTGAAGTTTGGAGACAATTCAGCTAGTAGAATCCATGGCAGAGGATCCATCTCTTTTGATGGTAAGAATAACACTAATGATGTTTTGTATGTAGAAGGACTGAAGCATAATCTTCTCAGTGTTGGATAGTTGGTTGACAAAGGGTATGATCTCTGATTCAAGGATGGAAAATGCATAATCTGAGCAAGCTCTAGAACTGTGATTGCATCAGGTACACAAACTAAAGGTAACATCTTTCATCTAAGTGGTATTGGAAAAAGTTGTTTGATTTCTCAAATTGATCAGAGTTGGTTATGGCATAGGAGAATGTGTCATGTGAACTTTGATAATATTGTCAAGATAAGTTATACACAGACTGTAAGAGATCTTCCAAAACATGTGAAACCTACTGATAGCAGGTGTAGAGAATGTCAATTGGGTAAACAAAATAGAACTTCATTCAAGAGTAAAGAACAATCTTCAAGTGGATTGTTGGAACTTGTGCATATTGATCTATGTGGTCCTGCTAGAATTAGAAGTGTGCAAGGAGATAAATATTTTATGTTGCTAATTGATGATTACTCCCGGATGATGTGGGTAACCTTCTTGAATGAAAAATCAGAAGCTATTGACAAATTGAAAGTGTTCAAGGTTATGGTGGAGAATGAGATCGATGTGAAGATAAAGTGTCTAAGATCCGACATAGGTGGAGAATTTACCTCTGGTGAGTTTGATACATTTTGTGAAAAACATGGAATAAAAAGATAGTTATTTGCTCCTAGGACTCCTCAAAAAAATGGAATTGTGGAAAGAAAAAACCGGACCATTCAAGAGGCTGCTAGGACCATGATGATGGAAGCAAATGTTCCACAAGTCTATTGGAGAGAAGCTGTGAGTACTGCTATTTACACTCTTAACCGAGTGTAGATCAAAGGCAATTCTAGTAAGACACCTTATGAACTATGGTTTGGTCATCCTCATACTATGAAATATTTCAGAGTTTTTGGTAGTAAATGCTATATCAAAAGAGATGAGGATCTAGGCAAGTTTGATGCAAGAAATGATGAAGGAATATTTCTGGGTTACTCTACCCAAAGTAGGGCATACCGGTGCTTCAACAAAAGACTAAAAAAGATTATTGAAAGTGCTAATGTCAAAGTTGATGAAAGCAAAGAAAGACCTTCCAAGCCCTATGGATATGATTCAGATGATCAACATGAAAGTCAAAGTCAAAGAAAGCAAGTTCAAACCCAAACTCAAATCCAAATTGATCCAGAATATCCAGTGACTCAAGAAGTCAGTGCAAATATTGAGGAACAAACTCAAGAATCAGAAGTTCAAGTAATTCCCAAAACCCCCAGGTATGTAAGGTTGAATCATTTCGAAGATCAAATCATAGGAGACAAGAATAAAGGTGTTCAAACTAGAAGAAGAATTGCTGAAGATCAAGTGGAGTATTGTTTGATTTCAAAGATTGAACCAAAAACAGTGAATGAAACTTGTAATGATGAGAATTGGGTAAAAGGAATGGAAGAAGAATTAATCCAAATTGAAAAGAATCATACTTGGGATCTTGTTCCTAGACCTAAAAACAAAAATGTTATTGGAACCAAATGGGTCTTTCGTAATAAACTAAATGAAGATGGTGAAGTTGTGAGAAACAAAGCAAGATTGGTATGCAAAGGATATTCTCAAGTAGAGGGGATTGATTTTGAAGAAACATTTGCTCCGGTGGTAAGAATTGAAGCAGTCAGATTATTTCTTGCATTTACTGTATTCAATGATTTTCAAAGTTTACTAGATGGAAGTCAAGTCAACATTTCTAAATGGAGAGTTAGAGGAAGAAGTCTACATTGAGCAACCAAAAGGATTCCAATTGTCTGATCAAGATGATATGGTCTGCAGATTGAGGAAAACTTTGTATGGACTTAAACAAGCTCCAAGAGCTTGGTATGCAAGATTAGATAAGTATCTGCTAAAGCTAGGATTCAGCAAAGGCACAACTGCCAGTAATCTTTATTTCAAGATAGATCATGAGCACATCTTAATTGTTGAGCTATTTGTTGATGATATCATTTTTGGTAGAAATGGAAGCATGTGTAAGAAATTTGCTGATCAGATGCAAAGTGAATTTGAGATGTCCATGTTTGGTGAAATAAATTTCTTCTTAGGTCTGCAAATCACTCAGTCAAATAAAGGTATTTTCATATCTCAGTCTAAGTATGTGAGAGAATTGTTGAAAAAGTTTGGAATGGAGGACTCAAAACCAGTAAGTACTCCTATGGTAACCAGATGCAAGTTAAGTAAAGATGATGATTCACCTAAGACAGATCAAAAAAGGTATAGATCAATAATTGGAGGACTGCTTTATTTGACTCAGACTAGACTTGACATTGTGAATGCAGTTGGACTTGTTTCCAGATTTCAAGCTGATCCTAGGGAATCCCATGTTGTAGCAGTCAAAAGAATTTTTAAATATCTAAAGGGAACATCTGATTATGGCTTAGGTATCCAAAGGACAATGACTTCACTCTTCATGCATATACAGATGCTAATTGGGCAAGAGATGTGGATGACAGGAAAAGTCCTAGTGGTGATGCATTCTTCTTGGGAAGGAGATTGGTTTCTTGGTTGAGCAAAAAGTAGGAGGCAATATCTCTGTCTACTACAGAGGTAGAGTATATAGCAACAACAAGCAATTGTACTCAAGTATAGTGGATGAAGCAAATGTTGAAGCATATCAGAATTGTGTTTGAAGAACCTATTACAATTTTCTATGATAATTCAAGTGCAATAAACATCTCAAAGAATCTGGTATTGCATTCAAAGACTAAGCTCATATCCATCAAGTTTCATTTCTTGAGAGAGAAAGTAAGTGAGAATGAAGTCAAAATGGAGTTTGTTTTTTCAAAGGATCATATTGTAGATATATTCACCAAGCCTCTGCCTAAGGATACTTTTGATTATCTTAGAGGGAAGCTAGGGTTTATTACCACTCGTATTTAGAACTAAGATGCATTAGTGTGCATCAGTCTGGTGGAATTCATAGTCATATCTTATGATCCAAATTGATGTTAAGGAGATACTACTCAGGGGGAGTAGTTAGTATGCAAATTTTGGAGATCAGTCTGAAATAAAAAGGGGGAGAAGAGATTGCAAATATGTGCCCTTTGCCATTGATGTCAAAGGGGGAGAGAAGTCATGTGAAAAACTAGTTGCTGATGAAAGGGGGAGCGATGAAGAAAGTGGTTGCAGAATTGATAAGAGAAAGGCGGAGAAGTTCTTGTCTTGATGATGGAATCAATTTTTCACACCATATGTTGCCATCAATGACAAAGGGGGAGATTGTTGCAAATATGTACCTAATCAGTGTTGTCATTGATGTCAACATATCCTTGTTGTCATTGATGTCAACTATACCTATTTAGAAGACCTATATGTTGAGGATATTGAGAAAATCAGCTTCTCTGAAAGATACAAGTTAGTTACACATTTCTTTGTAAAAGACAATGAAGACAGTGCAGTTCAGTGAAGAAGATTACTCCACATTTCTAGTAGGATGAAGATCAGAGTCCGTAGATGATATGGCTATGTAGAGGATTGTCTAAGGTAACTCCAGTTAAGATTTGAGAGGTCCGCATAAAGATTTGAAGAATCTATGGCCATCTGAGTAGAATCAGGTTTTGTAGTTATTCATAAGTGATAGAGTGACAAAGATTTGGTCCAGATTGATCCACATTGGAATATTATGATCTGTGGATCTAGAGGCATGTTTGGGAAGTCAATGTGTATCCTTAATTCAAATGGTTTGTGGTTTGGAGGTCTGCAATCAATCTTTCTAGTGTGATAGTCATGGCAAACATTGTTCTTTAGGTACCTGATGAAGATGCAAGTGATTCTGATGATTTGGAGTAGTGCAGATGTTACTGTTAAATTCAATGTGCTTGTGGATGTCTCTGGATCATGTCCCAACTGTGTTGGAGGTCTGCATTAAAGATTAAGCCCATAGTTGAAGATTTATTCCTTGGTGTTGCTGTTCTTTCCAATTTTGGTCAATCGGATGATTCAAGCATGTTGTGGATGATCTAAGATGAGTTATACGAAGTGTGGCATATTGCTCAAGGAAGATTTGGATCCTAGTTATGTTTGGTCAACAATATAATGATTCGCATTAAGTCAGATGTTTGTAGTGTTGACCTTGATGTTCATTCCAAGGTTGATGAAGTGTATAAATACTTGTGGATGAATTATGAAAAGTTGTCCTTGTGTGAAAATGATGAAATCCTAAGAAAGGTACAGAAGTAGAGAAAAGAAGAAGAGGAGCAGAAGAACAAGAGTAGTAAAGGATGAGAATATAGTGGAGAAGTGTTTGGGAGTAGAGCAGAAGTTTTTTGAGCTATCAATGGGACTAAACCAGGCATGAACAAGATGCTATCTCTCAGTGCATTCTTTCTGTATTAAACAAAATCTTGTAGGCAGTGAGCCTCCAGTAGGCAGTGAGCCTCTTTGAGCAGTGAGCTTTGGGAAGTGTGCCCTAAGACAAGTGCCTTTCCATTTATTTTAAGTACTTTTAATAGGGTAAGAATCTTGTGAGTTAACCCCCACTGTGATTTTCCCTTAACCGGGTTTCCACATAAAAATTCTAGTGTTATGTGTGTTCAATTTGTTTCTGCTCATGTATTGTTGATTCATGCTTTAATGTTTACATCATTAATCTGATTATAAGTTGATAAAAAAGATTAAAAGAAGAAAAGGTTAATTTGTGGGACAACTTATTCACCCCCCCTCTCAGTTGTCTAGACTAATTCCAACAACAAATACATTGAATCTAGACAAAATGGATACCCATTTGGATATACATGCCAAAGAGCCACTTTCCAAGGTGGAAGGAAGTCAAAAGGAAGTTATATGACATGTGAAAACTTGAGTTAATGTGGCTTGATGAGATTCCAAGTGCTAACTAGATCAAGAGGAGTATGTGGCAAATTTTTGGTGAAGGTATATCCAACTGGATGCTTGCTGGATACAACTTTGCATGATTGGACTGATGGAACAACTATATGCATGTCTTGGTCATTGGATTGGATCTGAAGGAACTGCCATGAAATAGGCATGATCTTCAATGTCTTCAAGCTTCTGAGGCCTATCTCCATCATCTTGGACATCATATTGACTTCCTTCTACATGTGTAACAACAATTTGGTTGATATAGTGTCGATTTTGCATTTGTGGGTTAGCAAGGTACTTCTGTGTGCTCATCCTTCCAAGACAACTCCAACAAGTTCATGTGTCCTCCAAGACCTGCAATTCACAATGCAAAGCATCAATTTCATCATAAACAATCATTTTCCATCAATTTGGATCAAGATAGGTCCACTTGCAGCCATAGATCAGTCAAGAACAACTCAAACTCAATGTTGTTTTATGACCAACTTCACAAATCTAGTGATTTTTGCATGATTTTCTACATTTTTTACCATTTTCAAGTACCCATTTGGCCTATATATTGACTAGGAGGTTTTTGCAGTCATTAGGATCCATTTGGGGACTTTTATTTCACATTTTTATAGCCTTTTTTTTGTAAAAAGAAGGATTTTTGGGGGGTACTGACTTTTCAAGTGTAGTAGCATTAATTATTGTAAAATGTGCCCAAAATCCACACAAACTTGGTAAAATTGTTGGTCATGATGTGATAGATTGATACGCAATTCAAATCCACCAAGAAAATCCAAGTTTCACTCCAAAAAAATTAGTTTTTTGGCTCAAATTAGCAAAAAATATTGATTTTGGGTCCTACTGACTTAAGGCAGTGGAGGTCAAATTTAGTGCCAGATTTCAAAGTGTCTAGGGTGACAGTATATTTCAAAATATTTTTAAATATACTGTCAGGATGTTTGAGATAGGTTCCAGATCCATAGGATTTGATATGCAGATTCTAGATTTTTGAGGTTCCACTAGATTTTAGACTTAGCCAAATCAGGGTGCCAGGAACATGCATCAGGGTGAAAATATATGGAGCCATTAGTGAAACCTAGTGGAATTTGATGTAATTTTGCAACTCTAAAGTCTGGAAACTAGAAATTTCAACATGACACATCCTGCAGAAGCAGTTTCATGGGCAATATCCCATGACATAGGATTTTGGAGTAGAATGCAGTAACACCCAATTCAGTGCAAAAGGCAACAAATGGCTACTTTTAAGCACAAGACCACTCAAGACACCTCCAAATCAATCATGAAAGACATCAAATGACTCCAAACACATGAAATACTCAAATTTGGAACAAGTCCTACACTCTAAGCACAATTTCACCTTCTCATTGCAATAAGGAAGAAAGGTTGAGACTCTAAGCCAAAGAAAAAAAGGGGGTCTCCATTTGGCAAAATGGGGCATGTGTGCAAGGCACAACACTACCTTCATTAAAAACCCTTGTAGACAAAACCTGTTGAATCAATCTATCAATAGCTAGATCGGTAACACTTAAACTTCAGAAACTGGTGCACTTGAGAATCACATCGCATATCTCTATACCCAAGCTACAAATTCTTCCTTTAATGCGTAGCTATGACTTAGTACTCTTTCAACTCTACTCATGCAAGAAGAAAATCTTACGTCTAATAGAACCTTTGTTTCCCTAATGAAATTGCTAAGGCTGACTTCTAATTTTAACATTTTATCCAATTAAATATTGCACTTTATCTATTCAATCTGAATGTTAGGTGCAATTGACATGATAGTTCTAGATATAATGCCTCCAAAATATCTTTTCCACTCTGTCAGTCCCCTTTTAGACTCATCATACTGTACAATGGCAGCATGGAAAAGTCTTCAAGGGATTTAAAATATTTCAATTTCTTACAAAGTGTCACATCTAGTTTGATCTAGAAAGTGGACACTTCATTCAAAATACGTAAATGGTTTCTTTCAAATGATAGAGGAGGACTCAGTACATGCCTAATTTTCTACTCTACAAATTCTGGCTAACAGCTTCAATCGTCGTTCATTGCGCACTGTCAATCTGTCATTTCATTTAAATTTATGTCATAGATCAACTCTGGAGGAAATCAATGGTTAGTGCGCACAATGTAATCCCTTAATACAAACCTTCACTATGAAATGTGCAAGTGCATGAACCATTTGATCCTTCAAATAAAATAGCACCATTAATCACCCCTTGGGAGAGGACACATGTCCTCACCATGCATCCACACACACACACATTGTATATCACTTCAAAGCTTTGCTCTAAGCATGAGCCATTGGATTGGCTGAAGTGAAAAATATTAAGTGACAACCATTGATCTTAACTTGATTGAGGGGATAGGTGTCATCACCGCGCACCCACGTGGTCTTAAATTTCTTCAATATAAAACAATATGCATGATGCACTCTTTAAAATTTGGGGCCAATAAGATCAAACCATGTGGCATCCTTGGAACTAAGGACCCACAAGTGAATCTTTCTCTGTCGACAAGATACTTCCATTTGTTGACATCCACTTGACTTATGAGGCTTCAAGGCTTGGGAATTTCTAAGGAACATTAGATCACAACAAGTGTCAAGAAAGTGCAACCATGCAAGGAAATAAAAAGAAGGCATTAGTGCATACGTGTTGCACACTATGTTGAATAAAGATCAGACATTTGGCATTAATTTATTAGCTTGGGTTTTCAAAGGCTAAACAAATGGGAGGACAAATGGGGAATAACTAGTTCTCTAACAACAAGGGGCTGATAAATTCATGATGGGATAGGGGACAAGTTATGACTTAAGTCCTCAGACAATTGACAAGGGAAGTCACTGACATAATAGAATAATAGGATTTTGAAAAGGCATGAAGGGTTTAGGGTTTTAGGAAATGGTATTAAAAATTAGGCAATTACATTAAAACCCTAAAAATTTAACCAATGCCAATAGTGGCTCTAGCTGGGGATGACTGTTTGATAGAACAGTGTGAGAAACCAAAAACTTCGGGGGTGCAGACTAAGTGCCCTCAACTATACCCTGAAACTACCCAACTACAAATGGCTTGATTTCACAAATTTTCAAACCTTACATAGTGGCCCTGGGCCCCAAAAATGAAGAAATAATACTTCCCCTATCAAACATTCTGTTCTCTAATGATTGCCCCAAGCCTAATTTGAAAACACCATCATAATATGCTAGTATACTAACTTGGACACTGATACTTCTCACAACAATTTTAGATCTACCATTGTCAAAGTCCTTTGTGCTCCTTTGAATTTTAGAATCAAGTTCCAACTGAAATATATCTCCATATGTCAGGAAAACAACACATTTTTCAATCATACCATGCCAGACCTTGCAATACTTCACATCGACAAGGTTATTATCTTACACCAATAAATTTCTACCAAACTGAATTGAGAACTGAAAATGTTCATAAACCATTGGAGTAGATTAAATTTTCAAGAAAAAGATTGTTGCAAAGAGTTTTCTTTAGATTCAAGGAGTAGATTAAATTTTCTTTAGATCAGATATGGGGGAAAGTGTGTAATGTCAAGGGATTAGTGAAGTATATGGTCCAGATGATTCTCTCTCTTGGACATGTTATTGTGAGGCAGTAATCTTATTATTTCAATCCTCTAGATACGAGTTTCTATTATCATAAGGAAACATCTACATTGTCTAGTCTTGACTCTATTGCCTTGATAAATCACCGATCTGGAGATGGTTTGCCCAAAGGTCTAGGAAACCTAGCATTTTGAAATCAAATCATTTAAAACATTTTATTTTTTTATGTTTTGTTTTAGATTAGGTTTTTTTTGTTCTTTGATTTTAGTTGTGAACATAAATTAGGAATATTGCCAATCTGGTTTTCATCTTACACATCTTGATTTGCATGTATGAGAACACTATTTGCCTAGTGTGATTAAGAATACATCTGATGTTGTTGTAAGGGAATACCTCCCTAGGTTTGGCAGAGCCTGAAGTGTAGGGGAGATAAGTGTGGGAAAATTTCCTACCTTGTTTATAAATCTCCCACTCTATTGGCCAGGTCTCCATTGAACTTGATCATAAGAAGTGACAAGTCTTTAGAGTTTGATGTCTGCAGATTTAGGAACCAACATAACTGGTGACTCTACTGGGGATATTGTCAAATCTTACCAAGGAGTCTTTGAAGAACCATTACTAACCTTTGTCATGGGTGTGGAGTTAGCACATGAGCAATGTTTTATCATTCCCTTTGGAGGGTGGTGACTTTGCTTACTTTTGTTACAACATAATCAAAGGAAGATTGTATGGCAGCTCTACTGGTGAAGTGCATCTAGAATATAATTGTATTCTTGATATTTTGTCTTCTATGGAGAGGTGGTGACTTTGTTATTGAACCTATTTGAAGTTGCAACATATTTATGTTGATGGTGGTTTTAGCACACAACATAGGTATGATTGTTGGTATCACAACTCTCTTGAAAAGTATCTTACCCTAAGTAAGACTACTCCAAGGATAATACAATTAGGTCTTATCTTGTTTGAAATTTCTCAGTTGGATGTTCTAGCTATGCCTACAAGGGGTCTTACATGCAATATGACATGTTTGACAGGTTAGGACAATAATACATGTAAACCCTTATGACTTTTCAGTTGATATCACAATGTAAATGTTGCTGAAACCTAATACTAACAATTCATTAATAAGAAAATGCAAAAGGAGTAGGGTTTGGAAAGGTCCTAAGTGACATTCACAATGTACAGTTCATTTAGGGCAGACAAATGCTCTAAATTTTAAACCACTTAATGAATTACCAAGCTAACTAATTGCTACAACACTATAGAAAATGATTCTATCTTCTATGGATTCTTAAGATTTTTAGATTGCATGCATTCATTAAATACCTAGTTAATGTCATAACTTAACTAATGTAATGCAATTGAACTCAACACAATAATAATTAGCCCAGAGTAACTTTACATAGCCACTTACAATCAACAAGTAACTAAAAGTATAGACTTAGAACATTCATCAAATACCTTCAACAAACAAATAACATTGCAAAGCACAATTGATTAATTGCAGATCATGAAGCGAACCATGAAACCAAATAGACAACACAAATAAACAAATTCTTAGAAATGCTACAAAAACTTGCTTTGTATTAATCTCAAATGGCAGAGTGTCAACAATTCAGTATCAAGACTGTGTTACAATGAGAGGAACAATGGCCCTTTATATAGAAGAGGCACCATACTAAGTTTTTGAATGGACGGTTGAGATTAACTTGACACTAATGGTCCAGATTACATCATATAGATAGCTATTGCTCATTCCTAGATTTCCCTTTGTCTTGTAGGAAAAAGACAAAATACAATGCCTAAATACATTGAATCTAGACATTTTGAATACCCATTGAGGTGTATATAGGGAAAAGTTAAAATTTAAAGCATAATAAAGACAAAATAGCATCACATGACCATCTAAATATAGCATTAGTCACAAGTGAGGGGATTACATTTTCAACTTTTGATATTCTATTATTTTATTCATCTCCCTCTAAACCTATTTTGTCTTCTTCTACCTTCTTGTTGTTGTAGGCTACCTAGGCTGTTAATGCTCAATTTATGTCTGTAAGATCTAGATCCTTGATGTAGTCAGCTCTAAATCTAAGGTTTTCAAGCTCCCAATAATATTGAGTATATACATCTTCCATTGTTCTCCTGCTTTTTTGAAATGCAACAAAGAGGCCCGAAGATCACTGACCTTTTCGAGTTTACCTATTATACTCAGTGGAGACTATCCATGAATAGCTTGATGCAATCTATGCTTACAATGCTGCTCATCAAATGGAGCAAGTTCATCAATGCTAGGGTCTACACATTCTTTTAAAGTATCATTTATTTCATAAATGATAAGTATTCAAGCATTTGCTTCCTTATGAGATTCCTTAATCTTATAAAAAACTTCTTTCTTCATCTTCATCTGTTGATACCATTCCCTTGACTTATGTAACCTTTCAACCGTAAGAATATTCTTTGATAATAGAATTTTACTAGGCAGTCTCCTTATTGCCTATACTCTCGGGAACATATGAGAATAGTATTCTTCATAGGGATCGCATTCTTCATATAGTTCCTCCCATCCTTCTCTTAACAATCGGAAGTCTTGATGTAGCATGGCTGCAAAGGTTATTGCTTCGTAGCCTTCATTGTACACTTTGTCAAACCACTCCTGTGTACTTGCAATAGTTGTTTTGATATCATCAAATTTAGCCAACTCTTCTTTTGATAGTAGGGTAAGTGGTGCTTCTAGTTCTCCACTTGAATTCACTGGCTTTAATAAAAATTGGATGCATGCCCTTAGTTCCTCATTCTATTGTTTTAGTTGCTGCTTCGTCATTTCATCTTTATTTAATTGTTCCAGAATGGAGGAGATTGTACCTTTAAACTCATCAATCTTTTGTCCTCTAGAGGCTGGTCCTAAGTTGAAATTTGTAACGATGTAATCTTCAGCGCTCACTTGATCTTTACTCATATTGGCTGGTGGGACAGCCACCTCAGCAACCCTTGATCCAGTGGCATCTTTGTATATTCTAGATTAGATCTTGGCATTCTTTTGTTTCTTTGGCTTCTCTACTTTGTCTAAGATCGTATCCAAGTCCAGTTTCATCACTTCTAACTGTGGCTCTTTAGCTCCAAGCTAGTATTGCAACTAATCTAGTGCTGTCGAGGAGGAATCCTTGGGGACATCAGTGTGTCTATCTTCTTTTGCTGGTGGATTATCAAGGATTTCTAATTCATGTTTAGATTCTTTATCATTATCCTCTTCTTCATCTCCCAGCTACTCAAAATTTTGTAAACTTTCCAACACATCATGCTGAGCAGCCCTCGTAACTATATCTGTGGTGCCTTTGTCAACTGGACTATTAGGTATCTCAACCACTTCAATGCTTGTGGGCCTGGGGAGAGGTTCTTCAAATGCTTCCTTTTCTATCCCCTATTCTTGCAATTATAACTCTGCATAGAACTTTTTGATCCTAGGTAGTTGTGGTACCATTAAGTGGGCATAATCTTGCACTGAATGAATTAAGGAGATGTGGACCAAGGGTAATAAATGGGCTAGCAATGGAGGGAGGCTCACATGAGTCAGATTAGCAAATGATGCAAAACCCAAGGAGGGAGACATGACAATTGGTGAAAAGATGGAGGAGGAAGGAAGAGGAAAGGAAGATGAAAGAATAGTGGAGAGAGGTGGTAAATTGAATGAGGTTGAAAGAGAGATAGAGGAGATGGGAGGTAGGGAGGCTATTGAAATAGGTGGTAATGGAGGAGTAGAAGAAGTGGTAGTAACTAAAATGAGTGAAGTGGAAAGGATTGGGCTACTTGAATCTAATGCTAAAGGGCATGCTGTAGTTATAATGGTAGATTGAGTTGGGGCAGATGGAATGTCAGAGACAACCGAAGTATTGGTGGAAGTAGTGATAGAGATTCCTGCTCTTTTGGTTCTTGGTCTCTTGGTTTTGGAACCCTCACCTGGTCCACTTGGCATATATCTCTTTTGCGTAGCTCTAGTTCTCTTGGCATACATTTACTTGCATTATTAGAATTATCATTTTCACCCTCCGTATTTCCAGTTTTATTCACTTTCTTTTCCAATTTGCCCAACCTTTCCTTAGTTTTAGTAAGCATATTAAGAATTCTATCCAATTTATCAGTGGAGTTTTCCTGAGAGTTGTGACCTTCCTGATCTTCCCCCTCATTAAATTCTGATTGATCCATGATTGTTTATTTTCTCACCTGATTAAGCAAATACTAATTAGTTCTATGATTTATCATTTTGTACATTATGAAAACATAACAATTGCTCATAAACATAATTATTCTCAAACCAAAATTTGTCTTTATTATACTTTGCAAAATTGTATATACATTCTTTAAAGATAGACATATCTCATGTTTTCACTTAGTATTTACAAGTGGGGTGTAACCTTTGGATTCATTGTGCGACACATAATCATGAGGTGTATAACTGTCAGACTCACTATCAGATGATAGTACAATGATTTTAGCTCTTGGTGCTATACGAGGATCCCTAGTGATCATTGGTACACTAATAGGTACACTAATAGGGCAGCAATTGACCATGATTCGAGATGCCTTCTTAGCTATCTCTAGGAGTTCTCTTTTCATTCGTTTAAGTCGTGACAAAGCATTGGCAAAAGTTTCCACATCATCTAGCCAAATGTCATTTTCATCATTCATTTTCTCAATAGTCTTGATCATCGTAAGTCATTTTTGCTTAGCTTGCAGATAACGTTCCTTACCAATGAAGGACTTCCTTGCAGTTTTCTTGATACATACCATCCTGGCACAGTAAATCAAATCATTAGCTACCCGCATAATGTTGATTCCTAATTAGGTTTGTGGACTCATCAGCTCTAGTGCTGAACCTGGTTAGCTCTGATACCATATGTAACACCCAGTTCTGGATTTACTCTAAATACTAAGTTTTAATCAAAGGTAATATATATTTTTTTGAAATTTTAAAAATAGAAAAGTAATTACTATAAACAAGAAATTCATCCATCTACTTAACAATAATAATGATTACATATTCGTAAAGCAAAAGGAAATAATCAATCAAAACATTTAAATAACATGTTAAAAATTACTTAAAACAAATCCAAAACAGGAACTTACCAATGTCGCTGCATCTTGATTGTCGACCATCCAAATTCAAGTCTTGGCATTCCTCAAGAATTAAGAAGAGAAAGTATCTTCAAGGAGCTTAACCTCCAACCATAGACCGTCGATCTCTCGCACTCCTTCCTAACCAGAAGTGGCCCTACCCTACTCAAGAGGATAGACTTAGGATAACCAATGGTGTTTGCCATTTGAGCTCTAGTGTTGTGACCTATGTGACTTGTTATCATGCAATCCCCTAGATACCCTCTAGTCATGCATGACCTCTCCACAAGCTATGCCATCCAGTCACAGTGAACATTCAATGCACTTGAGGATCATGCATTACCTTGGCCAAAGGATTTAAATTTAATTAGCGTTGTCTCAACGCATGAATTAAGTTCACCCACCCCACTCAACTTGAATTAATAACAATCCTACAATTACCTATTTATAAGTTCTTTACAACAACCTCGATAACCTCAAGGTGTTAGAATTTCATTATGCATTAGCACATGGCATTGAGGTTTACTCTCTCTCTACAGACTCATGGAAACATCTCCATCTACATGATAAATGAACAGTTTCCTAGCATATCAATTTTTTGAATAACACTATACGTTGTTATAACAATCTCAAAATTATCCCATTGTTTAATTCATCCATTCTTGAGTGGGCACTAAACCCAACTTTGTTGTTTTTGGAAGGAGATTACTATAAATCAATTTATAGAACATAAATATTCAAAGTCCCTAAGTTTAAATTTAAACATTCTAAGGAATCTTCTTCGACTATCGATTCTTCGACATAGTTTCAACTTTGTCGATTTGGAAGGGTTTCTCTAAAAGACAATTCAAGAATAGAATGTCCAAAAACCCTATGTTAAATCTTAATACTCACAATGTACTATTTTGAAGTGTCAAAATCTTCAACATAACATAATCTTGTCAAACTATTCATTGGAAAGCCTTGACATAACGTTTCTTCTAACAAATTAGATTGCATGTAAGTCTAAACATGAGACTTGACAAAAGACTCATTACTTGTTTGTAAAAACTTCATAATAATGATTGGAATATCAATAAGGTCTTTTCTTGGAAAAATAGTAGTTAAAATACTTCAATAGCACATGTATTACCTTCAAAGCATATAATCTAAATCATGTTATTATTCTCAGCTAGTTAACAACTTCGCCATGGTCAATCCAACTAGTTTTAACTCTGAAAAAGAGGATGATTGTATCCACTTGCATGTTAAGTCTTACAGCTCTCACCAATAACAGGCCTCCATTGATGGTTGACAAAAACAAGCTTTTCACTCTATTACTTACTATCTTTTAGAGCCACAGTTTTGTATCTGACTATTAATAGAGATCTTATTCTTTGTTGAGAAGTGTTTTGCCATTACGACTTGTACAGGCTGTGAGATGTTTTGGAACCAACTCCATAGATTTCACCCTACATTAACTACAAACCTTCTAAAGCAAAACCATAGGCTTCATGTTCGTTCTTGGTCTATGTCAAACATACTATAAACTGTGGTTTTTGCACTTTTGATGCGGCATAGTGCAGTGCAGTAGATTAATCTAATGCTTTCATTTTAATGATAATAACTTACACAGGCAATGATTATTAATAAATACTACTTTGCATCTTCAAACACAATCTAAGTTCATTTGCAAATGTTTGTGAAAACATCACTCATAACCAGGAAACTATGACTATGCAGCAAGGTGAGATAAAGAACCTGTCATTATTCTCTAGAGTTTGCTTCAACTGGTCCAGGCACTTGCTATTCTCCCAGCGTTGCCCTTGAAGATCCTTTCTCAGACTCCCATTACTTCTCCTCTAAATTCTCTATAAAACTGACTCAAAAACTACTCTTAATCCCTACCCACGGGGAAGGCATAACAGACTCTCCACTCCTGACCATGCCTATCAAGAAGGGAATCTTCCCTGGCATGCAAGCACGACTCCCACCTTATGCGACCACTCTCCAAGATGGAGCTCCACAAGGTGATGTGGTGGTTGGTAGACTTAACAACCCATCCACTACTCAAGAATAAAGGCTTCATTGCCACATAATTCGCAACTACACCGAAAAGTGAAGTTCAAACTCTTGCAGGGTGGTAGACTTTAGTTGAATAAAATGTTCCTCTACTCAAAACTATTCATGAGAATAAACAAATGCCAACATAATAATAAAGGTTAGACCGATGACTAACTTGAGGTCTTAAGCTAGAAGGAAAAAAGACTTATTTGAAATGGAAGACATCATAAATAAAGACTTGAATAAACTCCAACTATTGCTCAATTACTAACATCGTAAAAGAATAAAGAAGTACCTCAACGACTACTTAAATATAACTTATATAATTTAGCATATTCCTTTATAATTTGACCAAAGTTATTACACACCATGGTCTCTAGAACAATTCAACTCCCGTCAAATTTCGCAAAGAGGAGTTTACGACATACGCTTGAAGCATTTTATGACAATAATGACGGAATGGGCGCAAATGCAGAACAAGACTTGAGATAGACTTAAGCACAAATTTGACTCTTGCACCGATCAACAACAAGACACAACTTACAACTCAGCCATAAGTAAATACATATATTTACATATAATCAATATATGAGTCATTCCTATTTGACGACACATTTTAGAGTATTATGACACTAATGTTGATTTGCCATACTCTAAACGATGACTTACGAAAGAAGAAAGACCTATTCTTTAGATGTTGATATCTCGACTAAAATTGACTTAGCTTGTATTCAAGGCTTAATTCAAGGCATCAAGGTTTATCTACCTGATATGCATTTTCAGTGGCAAGCACCCATGGTTATTCCAGAGTCTATTCTCTCTTTCTCAAAGATACTTTCTCTTGTTCTTTCTTCCTGGTGAACATAATGCATCTATTCTTGCATTGGCAATCTCACATACAATTTTGTAGTCAAAGCACCAATATTCTGATCAAAGCACATTTAAATCAAATCATTTCATTTTCATATCGAAAAGACATTCCAATTCATAACATCATATTGATCATAATCAAACAGATTCCATAACTTCATAAAATTAACTTTCTCTATCTAAATCATCAATTCCTATGATGTTAAAAACATATCCACATAACTGTACTATTTAAGAAAAAGTAAATAGTAATATTGAATCCAAAAAGGGGATGTAACAATGTTGTTTTGGCCATTTTTTGGGAGCCTGCAACCATAAAAATGACCCAACATAGCTGAAAATGCCCCTCTATAATTTTTCATATCTCTATGACCGATAACAAAGGGTTTTTGAAGCCATTTTTCTATTGTAAACAATGTTGTTCAAGGTGAAAGAAATCACCTTGCACAAGTGGAGTTTAAAATGGTTCAAGTAGAGTGCACAAAGAGAATGGTTACAAAGCAACTATTTGATGACATGCCGAATATTACAGAGGTAAAATTGAAAGGCTCTGAAGGCTAGAATGTATGGTAGAACAAACTTTTTTCTTGCCAGTTGGATTGGTCACCACCTTGGGATGAGATTTTTTACTGTTAAGTGAAAAATAAAGGCCAATAAATGGGATTTTTTAACCAATAAAAGAGGATGCATGGGAATGAAGGCAAAATGGGTAAACATTATAAGGAAATAGATGAGTGGGAAAAGGAAGATAAAGATGCCAATCATACAACCAACCAATCAGATGACTTGTTTTGGTGATTTCCAAAGCAGTATAGTAGTTTCTGGGTTTTCTTCAACGGTTCAAATTGATTCAAGGAGGCTATTTTCAAGACAAGACCTAATCATGTGAAAGGCCAACTTAATCATTGGGATAAGGCATCTCTAAGATAAATCATATATTGTCTTTTTCCTCTTTCACATGTAATTTGAATTTATTTTCCCCATGCTTGTGGTAGTGGCTTGCAACGCAAGTTTGTAATTAACTCTTGTAATAAGTTTCATGCTCTTGCATCTATAAAAGAGCATGTTGTTCTTCTCTATAAAAAAGGAGAAAAAAAGAGAGAATCAATAGTTAGGAGGAAGGGGATTCTGGACTCTGGACACAAGCTATCCACACATTTGGGGGAGTTGGTCTCTGCAAGAGCAGGTGACTTGACTTAGGCTGCATAGACAGATTCAACTTGTAGATGAATACATTTCTGAATGATGACTTTCTTTCCAGGTTGAGTTATATGAATAACACATTCTGTGTGAATTATTTATGACTGTCTCCTTGGATATTAGCATTTTTCTTTTGAACAAAGTTGCTAAGGGTTTCTAACTTCTTCAATATACACTTGTTATGTTGCATGTCTGATTTTCTGCATCTATTCAAGGAGTAGATTAATTTTTCTTTAGATCAGATATGGGGGAAAGTGTGCAATATCAAGGTATTGGTGAGTTATATGGTCATAGATGATTCTCTCTCTTGGATAGGTTACTATGAGGCAGTAATCTTATTGTTTCAATCCTCTAGATATGTGTTTTTGTTATCATAAGGAAACATCTACATTGTCTAGTCTTGACTCTTTTGCCCTGATAAAGCACCGATCTATAGATGATTTGCCCAAAGGTCTAGGAAACCCAACATTTTGAAATCAAATCATTTAAAACATTTCATATTTTTATTTTTTGTTTTAGATTAGGTTTTTTGTGTTCTTTGATTTTAGTTGTGAAGATAAATTAGGAACATTACCAATCTGGTTTTCATCTTACACATCTTGATTTGCATGTATGAGAACACTATCTGCCTAGCGTGGTGAAGAATACATCTGATGTTGTTGTAAGGGAATACCCCCTAGGTTTGGCAAAGCCTAAAGTGTAGGGGAGTTAAGTGTGGGCAAATTTCCCACCTTGTTTGTAAATCTCCCACTCTATTGGCTAGGTCTCCATTGAACTTGATCATAAGAAGTGACAAGTCTTTAGAGTTTGACATGTGTAGATTTGGGAACTAAAAAACATCACCAATCACCTAGGCTGATTCATCATTTTGAATAGTTGGGCACATTTCTATTCTTTGATTAGTAAAGCTACAACAAGGGATAACCTCATATATTTCCTTTTATTCATCATATTCTGTATTTGGAATGTCATGACTGTAATCCTAATCTGCATAGTCAATGAGCTGATCACAAACTTCACTTTAATCATTGCAATATGCATCTTCAAATTTTGTTTTACTCTCTTCATCCTCATGTGACATGTCACTTCTTGGCTCACACAAAGCAATTGGACCACTATCATTACATATTGAAAACATGATGGTTTTTGCATTATCATCTCTAATCTTCTCAAGAAGAACAATCCATTCACATATCTAGTCAACATTAAGAGGCCTCAACTCTTCGGGAATAGTATTCAACCTTGATCCATTTGCTTCACAAAACAAATCAATGCATTTAGAGTCTTTAGGTTTGTAACATTAAGGGATTGCCAACACAACATCCATAAACCTTGCATTAAATCATATAGGGACTCTCCTTTAAGCCTTTTTGTATTAAGAAATACTTGGATAAGAGATATATGATCAACATCACCTACATAATTCTCACACTTTGCATGGAATTCATTATGATTTGAATGATGAAATGATGAGTTAACTAAAATAGTAGAATTGTTGCTACCTTGATAGTCATTGTTATTTTCTGATCTACACTTTTCATCTATGTGAGTTGTTTTAACATGATCAATACTTGTAGACATATGTCCTTTCATCATGGAATACTTTAGATTATTCTCAATATCCATAGCCATAGAATATGCTTGATGGATCATTGTAGGATTTTTATCTCCTAAGTAGCTTACCTCTTCATCAAATGCACTTAGGTATATAAATAGACACATTACATCATTTGGCTTGATATTCTCTGTAATATCTCTGATTGTCTTCGTAAACCTCAAATTGAAAGCTAGGACCAGCTCCTCTTCATCCTTCTCAATGTGAACAAGTTTATTGATCAATGAACTTACTTTAACCCATTCACCAAATTGATCAATAAATGCTGCCCTGAATTCTTTCCATGAAGAAATGCAATGCATATGCAAATCTAAAAACCAATCCCTTGCATCTCCTTTCAAATATTGAACAAATAACTTCATGACAACATCCTTTACATCAACCTCATAATCTCCCATTAGGTCACTAAAAGTCTATAGGTGTTTATTTGTTGATTCATAACCTTTCCCACTAAACTTGGGCAGCCTTTTTCTAACTTCACTAGGAATAGGGTTTGGATACCCTTGGTACCACTAAAAAACTATTGGTTGGTATCTTTCCATAAAGACATAATTTCTTTGAGGATATGACAGAGGCATTTGAGAACTTTGCATTGTGACATTTGAATTTGCAAGAGGATGGAAAGAATAGTAATCCATGTTCAAATATGTTTTCAATATTGAAATCCTATTTCCCTCTCAACCACTTTCTCACATCTCTCAACAAGACCTTAAGTCTTCCCAAAAAAACCCTTATTTCTCCTATTTCTCAAGTTTCTATGTCATTAACTTCAACATATGAAGCATCCACATCAATTATCCCTTGATATATAGGAATCACATGCCTATGAAAAACCCATATATTTTACAAAATATGCATCTATATGAGTCCATAACTCTGCATCTTATATTTTACCATGCATATTTTACCAACACACATATATTGTGCCACATTGTTGAGTGTTGATTTATCATTGATGTCAAAAGTGATTTGATGGAACAAGACCTCAGAATGTCATGGGTTGATGATGTTGGTTATACTTTAAGATCTTTATGTTTCAAGATGTTTGGGTTGAAGGGTTCATGAGTTCACAGAGTTTAGATGACAGAGTTCCATTTCTTCATTTGTTGCTCAGGATGTTCAATATGCTTCAAGATGTTTGGGATGTTTGACATGCTTCAAGATGTTTGGGTTGATGCTTCATGTTCATCATACTTCATGTTGTGATGTTCATGAGGAAAGAACAATAAGGTTTCATTCATGATGTTAGATTCATGTTCATGCTTCACATGAGCTTCTCTTCATCAGATTGGTGTCATCATCGTTCATTCCTTCATGTTCACCTTCTTAATGATATGGCTCAACACGGTGTTCATGGAATGATGTTTGTCATTAAGATCACATGTTGGTCATAAGTTGGTGTTAAAGGTTGTTCACAGGGTGTTGAGGTCAAAGATGTTTGGTAGTATTTGTCAAAAGAGGAAGATCTTATTTGTATGAGTCATGTCTTCTTGTTTGTCATGTTGAAAGGAAGACCTTGAAGACTTTGTTAAGTGGTCATTGTGTTCATGCCTATTTACTTGAATTCATTAGATTAGAGATCCTGTCTATTCTCATATAGAGTCACATTTGTCTTGAATAAAGTGTAGTTTACAAGTTTTGATGGTTTGATAAGTTAGAGTGTATTGACCCTTTTGTGCCCTTTACCTTAATCAAGTTTTTCTAAGCTTATGTTAAGTGTCATACCTTAATGTCTTTATCTTGAAGTCTCTAAGACCTCTGTAGAGTTCTCTAAATTTTTTGGTCGATGAGTTTAGTGTGTTTAAAGTATCCTACTTCTTCTTAGGGTTTGCAGGTTTTTAAGGTTTAGGGACTTAAGCCCTAAAAATCATCCAAGCTATTTTAAGTCTAAAAATCCTTTATTACCTGTCATTCCTTATATGCACTTTATGTTTTGTTTTTGGATTGACTTGCTATCTCGGGTAAAGTCACTTAAAAGTGACCTGTTTAAGGGTTGTTCAATGTGGTGTGACTAGTCCTACTTACTTAGGGAGCCAGTGTATCCAGTCATCTTTATGAAGCTTGGTGTGCGGTTATATATCAAAGGACATGATTGAAAATTGAAAGGGCACCAAAGACTTGATCGATTCAAATCACAATGGACATTCATGTTCATTAAACTTGATGGGTAGTTTCCACACATGATGCCCTAACTATCCTCCTTCTATTATGAAACTACTTTGAAGGCTAGGGAAATTGTTTTAAGGACTTGTGTAAAGATTGAGAGCTTCTTGGTTGATGATCTGAACCTGTTACAAAGAGATCTATTAGAAAATGGTCATTGTGTTTATGTTTTAAGTGTATATAGTGTAGTTTTAAAGGATTGAAACTAGAAGTATCTTTATGATTTCAATATGCATATGAATGGTCTAGAGCTTGGTAATTGAGGAGACTCTATGTGAATGTGATTAGTATGCACAAGAGTTGATCTGATAAAGAAGGTTACAGAGTTTTGAAATGGTGTTGTATTAGTTTTTATGTTTTGATTGAAATGCTATTGAATATGCACTTGAGGAGATGTTGAAGTGAAAGTTGATAAGGAAAGTGGTTTGCAAAGAAATAGAGTGTCCCTCAATGATTTTTTCTTTTCATTCAAATCTATGGAGTAATGGATCTTGTTAGTGAGACATCCTAATTTTCCAGTGAGGCACACAAATTGTATCCAGTGAGGATTTGCCAGTGAGGCTAACTTGCTAGTGAGGCATGTAATGTATCATGTGAGGATTGGCTAGTGAGGCCCAGTAAAATATTTATTCATAGTGGTTTTTCACCCTTCTAGGGTTTTCCACTCAAATCACTTGTGTCATCTCTCTTCTTGATGTTGTGTCTTATGATAGATCATCTTTGTTCTTAATGTTATGTTCAAGTGTACTTGTTATGGTGATATCCAATGTTTAATTGATTGAAGTCTTAGATTTCTCTGCATTATTAATCAAGTATTTAATAAATGAAAAAGTTTGATTGTTGAATAGACCATTGATTCACCCCCCCTCTTAGAGGTCCTGTACTCCAACAAGTGGTATCAAAGCCTTAGGTTCCTTGCTCATAGTTTAATCAACTTAGGAGATCCTAGTAGTGGAGTACTATGGAAAAGTGTAAATGAAATAGAGGAAGGAAAGATGTCAAGCAAAAAGTTTTAAAACAAGCCCCAATAAAGTCAAGTAATGAGTTGTTGCATGAGTCACCCCTAAAAATTGACACAAAATGTGATAAAGAGAATGGTCTTGTAGTTGAGAGTTTTGATAAAGAAGAAGACTTCATTGTGAGTGAAGGTGAACAAGAACTTGATGAAAGAGGTGATTGTGAAATTGACATTGAGGGTGAACTTATCACTGCCCTAGATGTGATTAAGGATCTTAGAAAGGTAAACCAAAAACTAATATTACAATTTCAAGAAAGTAAAAAATCTAATGAAGTGTTAGCTCAAAGCCTTGGAGAATCTGAGAAAATAATTGCTGATTTAAAATTTTAGGTCAAAGAAGCATATAGGATGAAAGAGGAAGTGAGAGTCCTGTTGGTCATGATGTTCGTCATAAACAAGCATAGAATAAAAGTACACATTAACCTTTATTCATCTTGAAAGATACTGTGAATTCAAGGAATTTGGGATCAGATTTCAATTAAGTTTCGAATGTTTCAACAAGGCATTCCACCACCTTTTATAGAATAAGGTGAGGAGTCTGTTACAAAAGATCTACGATCTAGATTTATCAATACCAATCTACGGTCCTGATTCACTTGATTTTGTCAATCTTTACAAAATGGCACAAGTTGCCAGTTGGCAACTATCTATACTACTTATGCTATTATCCCCTTCATGATGTATCTTCATCATGCTCCTCAGCTGATTCATGCGGGTCATCATCATGTGCATCACTCTCCGAACTTTCACTATCCTGATGATGAGGCGGCTGCATATGGGGCTGCATACTACTGCGGACCTGCTCGTATGAATGCACAACCTGATCTATCCCTCCACCATCTTGAGTCTTTGCTTTGACAATGGCGTGCTTATGTGCTTCATATTTGTCTCTGCTGTTGTCAAGCTTATTTTTCCTGTCCTACAGTGTTTCTTTGTATTTCTCCATCTAGACCTTGATCCTCATTATTTTATCTATCAATTCCTCTGTCAAAGGGATAGGTGGACCATCTGTCTCTGCTTGGAAGTTGCTGTGTACAGCTTTAATGGCGGACTCTTCATCTTGATTCTCTATTTTTCCTTCCACCTTGCCTTCCAATGCCTCCAGTATTACTGCCTCTTCAGCCATTAAATCTCGCAGCCTCATGCTGATATCCCTCAGCTTATTATTACACCTTTTGAGGACTACGCACTCAAACTGAGTGTCTTTATACCAAATATCAATCAATAATGCAGTATTATTATTCAGTACCCGCTTACTGATAAGCAGTTGTGGATTTATATTCCTTATTTCCCCTAACAGGGTCAGGACTCTCTCCAGCTTGTAAGACCTCTTCCCGGTCTGCATCTATAATTTATCCACTTTGGCCTTGGAATCACTTAGGGTGCTCCACCTCTTCAAAGAGGCCTTCATTATTTCTACAGCATCATCCAATGTGGATGACATCCATCTCCTTATTACAGACGCCTCATGCTTCATGAGGTCCAACTTATTTACCTCCTCTTGAGAAATGGCAGTCAATGGGACTGCATGTTCAGTTGTGGTATCATCAGGATTGGTCAGCCCTTTGATATAGGCATGCAACTGAGCAATGTGCTCTTTATGTTGCTTATTTTTCTCCTTCTATCTTTTCACTTTTTGAATTAGAGAGTCAATGATATCTTTGCCCTCCTGACCTTCTTGGTCCTCATTGGCAAAGCCCAAATCTACTGTATTGATTTGAAATTCATCGACAGTGATTTTACCTTTTTCCTTCTCCACCGCAGGTATGGCAATTTGTGCGGTCCTTCTCCCCGTTGCTGGATCTCTCTTAATGGCCGAAGTCATTCTAGCCTTCCTCTTTGGCTTCATTATGTCCACAGAGAACAGGGTGGAGACATCGAATTCCTAAATTTCAAGCTCCTCCTTAGCACTTACCTCCTTTGCCAACCACGGAGGCACCTGATCATGTTTTTCAACATCATCCTGATGTTCACCTATATCTCCCATTTCTGTCAACAAGTGTTGTGGAGATGGTGACTTTCTCAGTTCTTCTTCTTGATGTTCCCTTTGTTGTTGATCTTGCGGCACCTCCTCCTATTGAGGGATTTCCTTCTCCGGAGGAGCATCTTCATGCTGTGGGGACCTTTGAGGGGCATCTATGTGCTGTGGGGAACCTTGAGGTGTAGCTATATGCTGATCATGATGATCATGACCTGCCTCTGTCATTATTTCATCTGTTCCCACTTCTTCTTCTTCTTGTGGTTTATCCACTGCACCAAATATTGGGGACTCTGCCTGATGTGCTGGCGATTGCTCTGCAGCTACTACTTCTTCTGAGCCTGCACCATCCACTTCTTGTACTTTGGCAGCTGGGTCCTCTAGTGTTTCTTTCTCATCAGCCTTCACTTCCTGAACCTCTACTATAGCAGGTTCCTCTATTGTATCCTGTGGACTTTGTTGGCCGATTTCAAGAGCATGGCCTTCTGACTCTGCCATCTCTATCTCTTCTGTTAGGTGACCCTTATGAGGTGATCCTGCTGGCTATTCAGGACTTGCATCCTGTTTCTCTGTCAGATCCACCACTACAGGACTGGTCACCTCTGTGATCAATGTATCTAGCCCTATTTCCTGAACTACTTGCTCTGGGCTCTTTTCTTGCTCTCCTTCTGCTTATTTCATCTCCTCAAGCACAGTTTGAACTGGTGGAGGCTTGTGAGGAGTCATACTTACATCAACAGCAAGTGTTTCCATCTCCTGTGCAGCCACATCCTGCACCACCTCATCATCAGACAAGTTTATTATCTCGTCGAGTGAGACATGCCCTTCCGCTTGTGTCTGGGAGGTTTCTTTCAGCTGCTCCTCAGCAAGTTCAATTTTGAACTTGACAATGGTAGGAAGTGGAACATTACGTTGAAGTTCCTTGTGCACTTCACTACCTTCCCCTTGTAATGAAGTAGGGGGTTGGCTTATTCCACCTCTCATGGAGGTTCTTTGTTTCTTAGGTGGGGAAGACACCAGCACTTGTGGAGCTCTCCTCTTCCTTTTTATTATCAATGGAGCCTCCTCCTCCTCAGGCTCTTCTTCTATGAGGGTACCCTCTCCTCCTGGTTGTTTAGAAGATTGACCCACTTCTTGGGTCTCAGTGATTCCAGCCTCTGTTGTCTTACTTTTCCTGGGCCTTTCTTTCTCTGGAGGGGATGCTGATTCTAATCCTGACCTTGTCGCCTGCTCAGCTGCAAACACTGCCTTTTCAATTAAAATCCCCTTTGGCCCCTGTTCCACCTTCTTGCCCCTTGGGGGTCTTTTTCTCTACTGTTGTGGTGGAGGGACTCTATCTCCCTTGGTCTTCCTTTTCTCTAACAGGAAGTCATCATATTCATCTGCGGGGATATCCTACCCTTTCTTCTTGTTGTCCACCGTAATGGCAACACCCTTCTTCTACAATGCCTCTATCTGTGCATCAACCCAAGCTTGGGTTAGGCGTAGGGTCCTGGCAATGAATGGGTCCAAGGATATGTCCTCCTGCATAGTGAGGTCAGGTGCAGAGATGGTGTCATTATATATCTTTTTCTGTTCATACTCATCTGCCATTGTCCTGTCATCATCCTTCTTTAATTGTTGAGGAAGGGAGATGCAATCAAAAGTTCTAACTTGGTTCAGAGTTAACCTCTGATACCTCCTTCTCCTGGCTTCTGCCTCATCCTCACAATCAGCCCAAAAGTCTTCTAGGTGCCTTTGGTGAACAGGCTTTCCTAGCACCTTCTGTATCCTGTCGTAAGGATCATATGGTCTTGTTATTGGAAACGGCTGCAGATTCATCTTATTCAGGGTGACCATCACCTTCTTGATATTATCAGAGTCAGGGCACATATAATTGCCAATGTTGACGGGGAACAAAATTGGTGGCAGTTTCTTGGCATCCTTGTACATCTGTATCATGGTGGAGCCCTACCTGATAAATTCCATTAGTACCATGGCATCGGTAGGATACCTTGGCAGCATCAGGGGATGTCCCTCGAAACCTTCAACCCTTATATAAGAAAAGGTTGCAAATTGTATGTACCAGGCCCCATGCCTGTAGACTGCCTCTTGAGCCTCCATGCTCAATCTCTTTGTTCTGTCTTCCTCCATGGTCCTTACCAGATGCATAGAGAATGCATCATTGACCAGTTTGTAATCTTTTAGGTAGTTGGTTCTCTGCAGCTGGGGATGATGATCCCAGATATATGCAGCATTTGTGCCTGTGAGCTTCCCATCTGTAACCAAGGCATCAAAAGTGCCTCTATAAGCACAAGAATAAACAATATAGGATGACATGAAAAACACACAATTTGAACCTCCCAGGTTCATCAGTTGCTCATGCAGAGCATCACTTATAATTTGGCCCCCACAGTGGCTTGGTGTCTGAATATAGACACATCATTATTATCCCGTACATCCAATCCCTGAAACTGCCAGTATCAGGTTGGCCAGTTACTCTATTAAGGAGTGCAATCATGTACTGATACTCCTCACTGAAATCATACTTGAACAGGTGCACAGGAAGCTTGGCGGCTGCATTATATGTGCTGTTCTCAGCCCGCCACGGATACATGTTCTTCCTGGCCGATTTCTTATTGGCTTCATACTCCCTTTTAGACTTCTTCAAGTCTACACTTTTGACCTTACTACCCAGTGGCAATCCAAATGTCTGGGAGAGACCTTTGATGGAGAGGTCTGCATATATCCTCCCATGCTTCACTACTTGCCTTGTTTGAGGGTTATAATTCCGGGCACACTCAATGACAAGCTCCGGAGATTCCATAGAGTATGGAAAACTAGCGGCATTCCATAATCCTGATACAAACACTGCGTCCAGTACAGGACTCTTGTCATGTCCATTGTTTAGCTTGGCTGACCAGGCTTCCAAATTAGTGCTTCCCTGATGAGTGTCTGTAATTGCTCCATATTTAAATAGGACCCCCCTCTGAGCAGAGAACATGGGTTTGCTGAATTCCTCCTGACACTTGACCAATCGCTTCTCAGCCATGAGTGCCTGCAATTAACGACAATCCTATCTCATAACAGGTACATATATGCATGCATACTGCAGTTGACTTTATAAATCATTATGCGTACTGTATGAATTCCAAAACTACTTAATCAGACGGGTGCATAAACTGGAACTTACATCATCGTACCAAAACAGAAACAATATGATGAGGGTTTTATTCACTTACCTAGTTATACAGATTTCCTTTTATACCAGTAGATTGCTGAGACGTTCTAAATTCAGCTGATGATCACCTCTCTCCTTCTGCTCGTGAGCTCAAATCGCGCAACGGTAGCTGGTATGTAGATATGGAAGCTAGTGCTCTGTAAAACAAGTTTATCACAAGGTAAATGTGAAAATGGCGGTTGAATTACCTTTTAACCTCACATTTAGGGTGCATTTAGGGCAACTCTGACAGATTAGATCATGTTCCTTGATTATCCGTGGGAAAATGCAGGATCTCGCCAGGTGTTTCATTGGGTTCCAGGGTCAGCGGGAACTACCTACCATGTCTGCGCGCATTAAATGATAATGGCGGCAACGGGAGCGGGGAATATCCCTATGATAGGATATGATGAAGGCAGGATGATATTCGCAAATATTGGGTTGAGTTTCAATATCATCCTCCCTCGTATTGACATTGTTATCGCGACAAGATTCGGGTGACAAAAGCACTTTTGTTTCTGCGTAGTACATCAGGAGGATATTTCGGTGTATCGGGTGATGTTTAAAAATATGATGATGACGAGACAAACTTACATGTCTCTTTTTTTGGAATATCGGGATGACGTCATCTTGATATTCTCTCTCCATATCGGAAGTGCGTCATGACATCATCATCATATTAGGCGAACATGATCATGTTTTAGAGAATACCTGTGGCAATGTAAATGTGATGATGATGTCATCAGGATGTATGTTCCTCCATTTATCGTATTCGGATGATGTCATCAGGATATTTGCTAAGGGTGATATTTGCATCAGGAGGATATAAAGACACATCGGGTTACATGCGAAGTATGACGCTCGCAATAGATAAAACTGTCTGACGGGAAGATCTTGCTACCATTTAAAGTTGACGTCCGGATATTTGAACCGCATGACATATCGGAGGGAATGTTTCAAATATGATGATGAACTTCAACAATATGACCTTCCTCTTATGAATATCAGGTTTGACTGAAACTTTGACTGTTCATAACTCTTATATCCTGATGAATATCAAGGTGATGTAAAAGGCAATCCTGCCTAAATTTCAATGCTCTTTCAAAATATGAGGCCACAGAGATGAAATATGAAATTTGACAAACTAACCTCATGGTGACTTACCTCATCATGGTTTTGCATGATGATGCACTCGATTTACTTTTACCAAACTGCCCAGAAGCAGACGTACAAGCCAAACCAAAAAATTGGGTCCCTGTTTTGCCAAGTCAAAATGGGGCGTGTTGTGTAACCACACAACAAGTCCAGCTAGGGAAAAAGGAAGAAAATTGCAAGATACTAGAGTATGAAATCAATTCCTTGAAAAAGGAATTGGAAGAAGTCAAAAAGGTAGGTCTTAAATAGAAAGAGGAGAACCCTTTGTTAAAAGATCAAGACAACTTAATCATGAATCTAAAAATAGAGATTGAAGAGATGAAGAGGACAATAGATGTAACAAAATCTGATCTTGAAGTCAAAACTATTGAATGTTTACAACTAAAGGCTGAAATAGTCACCTTGAGAAAAGATCTTAAAGTTCTCAAGATTCAGTCAAAGAGATATCAGGAGTTTGATGAAAGGACCATCAAGTTGTATGATATGTTGGGAAAACAAAAATGTCATAACAATACTACATGCCTAGGATATGAAGAAGGGCAGACTTCTAAAGTTAGAAATGCACCAAGGAAGAAGATAGATTTGGGTCATCATGCTACTGCTCCTAAAGATAAGATAGAAGATAAATGTGATGATGAAGGTAGAAGGACAAGTAGATCCTCAAGATCTCCACCTCTCAGGCAATACTATTCAATAAGGTACAACTATTTTCAATTTCATGGTTATTGCTTATCCTGTCATATTTATGGTCATAGAGCTAGAGATTGTAAAACTTATACAAGAAATGTTTTTAAATGGAATAAGGATAAAAGTTCTTATAGCTTGTCAAATTAGGATTATAATAATGTTTGTTATAACTGTAATAAAGTTGGTCATCTAGAAGAAATTATTGGATGCATGGAAGATATGATCATAGAAGTACTCTTGGGATGTCAAGAAGTAGAAACTATCACCTGTCTAGTCTGTTTAGCAATATCATATACTATATGTGTAACAATCTTGGACATACAACACATTATTGTAGAAGAAACCTTGTGAATCCACCTAATCACATTAAGAAGTCAAATATGTCAAACAAGCAAAAGAAGAAGCCTGAGAAGATTTGGAGAAGAAAACATGTGCAAGAGAGGGAAGAATTTGTGCATAATACACAAGAAACATCACCAATGGCATAAAGTGAACCATGAAGTTAGGGGAGCAGGTTAGTGCATTACCTTTAAGCCCCTTTGAGAAGACAAGAGAGTGCAAGCAACAAAGAATAGAGAACAATCTGCAATATTCAAGGAGTATTTAATTATGATCAAGCTATCACAAATGGCTATCTATTTTAACCATTTTTAGAGTTTAGATACATTGAGGGTTACATGAAATAGGAGTATTTCATCAGACAAGCAAAGCATTTGTAGAGGATAATATAGATCCTATACTTAAATTATGAAAAGAGATTAAGTATTCAAGAACTTGCTAAGGATTTCAAAGGCCAAATCCTAGATGGGTTTATAAAATCTGTCAAGAAGTTTACAAAAGACAAAGAAGATTTTAAACATCATCAAAGTTCAAATCATGGTAAAAGAAAGCATGTTACAAGACAAGACAATGATAAGATCAGGATGCATTGCAATCATGCAATGGATAACAAGGCAGTTAGTTCCAATGTCTTCCTTGACAAGTACAATGCTTCTTGTCTTCATAGAGCTAGTTAAGGAGAGAAACTATATGTAACAAGAGGTATCTAACTATGGCAAGAGATACTCCTGGAGTTATGTCTGAGTTTATATTATACAATATACAAAGGACTGTTAGAAATATCTATGGTGATTGATATAGTAAAGAGAATGAGACAATCATAGGATCTCTATAGAGAATTTATGAAAACTTCTGCTATCAAGAAATTTGAAGGTTGCATAAAGAGAGAAGCATGATCTTGTAAAGAGATTCAAGGTTTCTAGGGAGTTGCAGCGTTTCCATCCTTGGAAAGTGTCAAGAATAGTGATCAGGTCATTCTTTGTCAACTACAGTATAGGACCATGAATCCATGCAAAATAGTAGTATTGTAAGTAGGAAACATTGATACTTTGATGAGTAAAGTACATGGCTTGGCATGGTTCTTCATGGATTAGTTAGATTCATATCAGTTGTTTGTCAAGTTCATGTAATGATTGTAGGATATACACAAAGGAGATTTGTTGAAAAGTTTTTAGTATTATTCTAGAGAATATAGTTGGTAGGCAGTGCTACTCTATTTATCAAAAAGAACTTTAGAATAGGGAATGGGATCCATCAAAGTATAAAGGAATTGTTGTTGTTGCAAGTGATTTGCTAGACATGGATGAAAAATGTTTAAGATCAATCAAGGCACATGCATTTATGACAACATGAAATGAGGTCTAATGGTATGAAACTTATTCATTATGGATCTGCTAAAAGGCTATAGAAACTTCTAAGAAAATGAACAATCATTCTAACCTCAATATAACAGTGATATGTCTTACTCAATGGTGATAGTGCATGATTGAAATCAGACTTTGACAGCTTTCAAGGAAATGGAGTTGACAAGTATAACATCAGACTCTAAAAGCAAGCCTTCTTAAAGTTCCTTGGAACAAGGTATTACATCCATAAAAGTTTAAAGGTAGAGTTTATTATCAAATGTTTTTAGTTGCAAATGCTTAATGTTGTAAGTGCAAAATACCCTGATAAGCCTGTATGCAAATATGTAGAAGGATATATAAGGTTATAGATAGTTTTATTATCAAGATAATGATTTTGACACAAATGATTGCAACAAGACTTTGTCCAAGTCCCTAAAAGACTCTAAAGACCTATACAAAGTTACAATTCTACAGGAAATACAAAGGTTTGTATTGGCTAAAGATAGTATTTTGTGACTGAGGACTATATTAGACCTGGGTGATAGTGATTTCATAAGATGGTAGTGATGGTGTATGTCATCAAGATAGTTTGGTGAGCTGTAACAGCGATATCATGAAGTTCACAATTTGGTGGCAATGATATTTTCTCCTGCATTTGATATGACAGTATCATTATAGTAATATGCTAGTCTGCACTTGTTTCTCAGAGAAGGTAAGTTTCTAGAACACTTTTAATTTCTACATTCTTGTGTTATTGGGTTTGAGACTACAGTTTGTCAAACTGTTATTTGTCCCTGCAAACTTTAATGTTTTTACTAGAAATCTATTCCTACATACTGTGGTGATAGTGCCAAGAACAATCTAATTCTTGCTTGATGTAGATCAGTGAATTATTTTTGACAGTATACAGACTTCTATGTTTCTCTTCTTCATCATGAGATAAAAACTTGTTAATGTTGCAATCTTTTAATGACAGTCCTGCCTCTTGTCATTTGCCTTGTTCATACTTTGATGTCAGTGCTACTCTGCATTGACAGTGTGTAGATGGATTTCTTTTGTAGGGGGAGTGAGTGTTCCTTTGTCCTTGATGTCAAAGGGGGAGAGAGAGAGAGAGTTTTGTTTTGCCATCAATGACAAAGGGGGAGTTTGTTGAGTGTTGATTTGTCATTAATGTCAAAAGTGGTTTGATGGAACAGGACCTCAGAATGTCATGGGTTGATGATGTTGGTTATACTATAAGATCTTTATGTTTCAAGATGTTTGGGTTGAAGGGTTCAGGAGTTCACAAAGTTCTATTTCTTCCTTTGTTTCTTAGGATGTTCAACATGCTTCAAGATGTTTGGGATGTTTGACATGCTTCAAGATGTTTGGGTTGATGCTTCATGTTCATCATACTTCATGTTGTGATGTTCATGAGGAAAGAATAGTAAAGTTTCATTCATGATGTTAGATTCATATTCATGCTTCACAGGAGTTTCTCTTTATCAGATTGGTGTCATCATTTTTCATGCCTTCATGTTCACCTTCTTAATGATATGGTTCAAGACATGGTGTTCATGGAATGATGTTTGTCATTGAGATCACATGTTGGTGTTAAAGGTTGTTCATAGGGTGTTGAGGTCAAAGATGTTTGGTAGTATTTGTCAAAGGAGGAAGATCTTATTGTGTTTGTCATGTTGAAAGGAAGACTTTGAATACTTTGTTAAGTGGTCATTGTGTTCATGCCTATTCACTTGACTTCATCAGATTAGAGATCCTATCTATTCTCATGTGCAGAGTAACATTTGTCTTGAATAAAGTGTAGTTTACAGGTTTTGATGGTTTGATAAGTTAGATTGTATTGACCCCTTTGTGCCCTTTACCTTATTCAAGTTTTCCTAAGCTTATGTTAAGTGTCATACCTTAATGTCTTTATCCTCAAGTCTCTAAGACCTCTGCAGAGTTCTCTAAATTTTTTGGTTGATGAGTTTAGTGTGTTTAAAGTATCCTATTTCTTCTTAGGGTTTGTAGGTTTTTAAGGTTTAGGGATTTAAGCCCTAAAAATCATCCAAGCTATTTTAAGTCTAAAATCCCTTTATTACCTGTCATTCCTTATATGTACTTTATGTTTTGTTTTTGGATTGACTTGCTATCTTGGTTAAAGTCACTTAAAAGTGACCTGTTTAAGGGTTGTTTAATGTGGTGTGACTAGTCATGTTTACTTAGGAAACCGGTGTATCCAGTCATCTTTATGAAGCTCAGTGTTCGGTTATATATCAAAGGACATGATTGAAAATTGAAAGGGCAGAAAAGACTCGATCGATGATGTAAGTTTGAATTTTATTTAAACCACAATGAACATTCATGTTCATTAAACTTGACGAGTAGTTTCCACACACGATGCCCTAACTGCCCTCCCTCTATAATGAAACTAATTTGAAGGCTAGGGAAATTGTTTTAAGGACCTATGTAAAGATTGAGAGCTTCTTGGTTGATGATCTGAACCTTTTACAGAGAGATCTATCAGAAAATGGTCATTGTGTTTATATTTTAAGTGTATATATTATAGTTTTAAAGGATTGAAACTAGAACTGTCTTTATTATTTTAATATGCATATGAATGGTCTAGAGCTTGGTGATTGAAGAGACTCTATGTGAATGTGATTAGTGTGAGCAAGATTTGATCTAATAAAGAAGGTTGCAGAGTTTTGAAATGGTGTTGTATTAGTTTTTATGTTTTGACTAAAATGCTATTGAATATGGACTTGAGGAGATGTTGAAGTGAAATTTGATAAGGATTGTGGTTTGCAAAGAAATAGAGTGTCCCTCTGTGATTTTTTCTTTTCATTCAAATCTATGGAGTAATGGATCTTGTCAGTGAGACATCCTGATTTGCCAATGAGGCACACGAATTGTATCCAGTGAGGATTCACCAGTGCGACTGACTTGCTAGTGAGGCATGTAATGTATCATGTGAGGATTGGCCAGTGAGGCCCAATAAAATCTTTGTTCATAGTGGTTTTTCACCCTTCTAGGGTTTTCCACTCAAATCACTTGTGTCATCTCTCTTCTTGATGTTGTGTCTTATGATAGATCATCTTTGTTCTTAATGCTATGTTCAAGTGTACTATTGATGACGATTGTTAGTCATAACAACATGCATAAAAATTTGCACAACAAACCTTTATTATCTTGAAAATTATGATCAATTTGGAAGAAAACTAATGACTCCAAGTCTCTGTTGATCAGATCATGGTCTTCTAACGTTACTCAGAGGTTGATGTGACATGCTATTTTCCATTTCAAGGGGTCTCACACTCTCGGTATTGTGAATTGTTGCCTGTATAAATGATTTTGCATCTGTTTCCTATAAACATACTTCACAAACAAGGTTATTTCCACTAAGCTCCATAGATAATAATTATATTTATAAGTTTGATCAATTCTTCTAAGCATCCACTGTCAAGCACTTGTTTTATACTTCTACACTGTGTATTTAATCAAATAATGTGCCTATAAGAAGATATTTACATGTTTTTACTTGATACTCATATGTATTTGCATGATATTTATCATTTTGATTTGCTTTCACTCAAAATATGCTCTGTATATTCAATTATTTATGAGTTATAGGCATATTTCATGTTTATTTGCTTTAGATTATATGTTATTCACAATTATGAAGGTGATTTGCAATGAAATTCAAATAAAATTTAAATAATAATTCTAAATTAGGTGAACCTTTAGCTAGTGAGTCACATACATTCCAGATACATTCATGAAGAGAAGAAATCAAACCATAATTTCACCAGGTTGTTCCATAGCTAGGCATGGTTGATGCTAACTTCAAAGGAACAAGGAATGAAAGCAACACATGCAGAATGACAAGCACTCCAAGGGACGCAGCTAATCAATGCATATATCAAGATTTCATCCACTAATTACTCAAGATTTACAATTATTTGTAATAAAAATTGCTTCTCTGTCATTTAGTACTCAAAAGACATGTACATTCACAAAAGCCTTGAAATTAGTCCTGAACGCTTCAGCAATCTAACTTTAATTAAATTTCTAATAATACAAAATGAGCCCTCCACCTCCTTTTATAGAATAAGGAGAGGAGGTGGTTACAAGTGACCAATAGTGAAGATTTGTCTATCTAGATCAACGACCAACATTCCTCCTCTGACTAAGTCAACATCTGCATATGTGGCACAAGTTGCTAGTTGGCAACTATCTATCTAAGCTCGATCCTTTGTAAGCTAATTATGCATATAATTCTATTATCATGCATCTTTACTTATTCTTCATCTCTTTCTTCTTCACTTTCATTTTCTCCTTCATTCTTATCTTCATCTTCATCATCATCATCATCATCATCACTGTATCTTCATGTAGATCACCCTTTATGTGTACCTTTACCATTTCCCTGATGGACTCATATAGCTGCACTATTCTCTCAACTTCACCTCCATCCTGGACCTTAGCCTTTATTACAACATGCATGTGGGAATGAAACTTTGCCCGAAGAGCATCCCATTTATTCTTCCTGTCGTTCAATGTTTCATTAAATGTTTCCACCTTGGATTTCATTCTCATGGCCTTGTTTATTACCTCTTCTATCAAATGGTGAAGGGGATCTTTTGCTGCTTGCTTAAAATTGCTATGGAAAGCCTGGACAACAAAATTAGTATCTTGATTTTCTATTTTTCTTTCTACCTTGTCCTCGAAAGCCTCCAGGGTTTCTATTTCTTTTTCCATGAGATCATGTAGTTTAATACTTATTTCCCTAAGCTTGCCACTGCATCTCTTCACGATATCACATTCAAATCTAGTATCTTCATACCGAATGCTTAGCAATTGTGAAGTGTTATTATCTAGCACTTTGTTATCCATACGTATCTTCATATCATTCCTTTTCATCTCTCCCAAAGCATCTAGGTTCTTTTCTACTTTGAAAGACCTCCTGCCTACTTCATTCTGTAATTTATCCACTTTACTCTTCAAACACCAAGAGAATTCCAATTTTCTAGGGAGGTTTTCCCCACATTTTCTGCTTCAAAGATAAAAGATATGAACCAATTGTCCATTAATAGTGCCTTGTGCTTCATAAGATCTAGTCTTGTAATCTCCTCTTCGGATATGATTGTTAATGGGATAGATGGACTGATTTGTGTGTGTTTAGGATCAATTAACCCTTCAATGAAAGAATGCAATTGAGCAATGTCCTCTTTATGTTTCTTGTTCTTATCCTTTTCTCTTTTCACCCTCTGTCACAGAGAATCAATAATATCTTTACCTTCTTGACCTTCCTAGTCTTCATTTGCAAAACCTAAATCAATGTTTGTTATTTGAAACTCATCAAGGCCTATTTTTCCTTTTTCCTTTTCAACCATTGGTAAAGCTATTTGGGCTATCCTCTTACCTATAGTAGGGTCTCTTTTTATATTAGATGTAGGTCTTGCCTTTCTTTTAGGTATCAACATACTTGCAGTAAACAATGTGGAAACATCAAAATTAGGGACGCCATCTATTTGTTGCAGATTTATTTCTTGTCGCAACCAATACGGAACATCACCCCTAGACTCTTGCTAGTCACTTTGCTCATTTTGTGTATCATGAGACTCTGTATTATGCCTTTCCCTTGGTGGTGAATTCTCTTTCCTTGGTTCTTCCTCATGCACATTCTCATGAGGGGTATTTGGTTGAGGTACCTCCTGTTGAGGGATTTCTTCATGAGGTGGAGGTTCTTGTGAAGTATGTACATTCTGACCATGTACCTTCTCTTGTAACTTATCTTCAGGTGGATCTTGAATATTCTAATCTTGTGTATCATGTAGCACCTGGTCTTCTTGAGAAGATTATGTATTCTAACCTTGGGGATCACCTTGATCTCCACTGGTCACATTTTCTGTCTCCTTCTCCTGACCTCTATCTTGTGCCAGACACTGTTATTCATCCTTAGATGTGCTTATTTCTCCTAGGCTCAATCCTTTCTCATCTGATTTCTCTTTTGATCCTTGTTTATTACCTCGATTACTTCCTTCTATATGTAGTGATGAAACATTTTGATCCTCCACCCTATCGGGGATTTCCTTATTAGTTTCCTCATGTGCAGAATCACTATCCTGATTATCCTTATCATCATGCATACCTTCATCCTAATTAATGCTCTTGTCAGGTATTTCTTGATCACCCTTCCTCTGAAGCTAAGCTTCTATCTATTCTTTCTCTGGAGGTGCATTGCCTTGATCTCTACCTTGATCATGTATCCTCTCATCAACCTCCTTATGCATTCTAGTTTCTACCTTTTTAGACTTTGAGGGTGGATCATTATCTTAGTTTTGGTTCATATCACTTTGGTAAGCCAAGTCTATTACTACAGGACTAGTAACCTGCTCTACCAGATTAGTCAACTCTATCTGTTGGGCTACATCTTCAAGATTATCCTATTCCATTTCATCTATTTCAACCTCCTCTGGGCTAGTCACCTTCTGGGCCATACGGGTCCCATGAGGAGTCATCTTAGTATTGGCTACTAAAGGTTCCATCTTTTTTGTAGCAACATCAGTATCTACCTCATCATTTGATAAGTACACTATGTCATCTAGCGGAAGGGGTGGCTCTTTTCTAGCCTTATGTCTCTCTTCTCTTTGCTCTTCCGTCTTCTCATTTTTAAATTGAATAATATTTGGAATTGGGACCTCATGCTGTAATTCCTTCATAAAAGTCAGACCACCTACACTTCTTAACATGAGAGGGTCAATGTTAACATTTCCCCTCATTGTTGTCTTTTGCTTTTTCTGAGGTGGTGTCTATTGCACTTTCTTTCTTTTCTTATTTGTTATCAATAAGTCATCATCTCTAGGTTCTTCACCCAAATGTTCTTCATCCAATGGACCTTCTTCCAGTGGCTCATCTTGCAACAACTCATCTTCCATTGGATCTTCTACAATCACAGGAATAGCCTTTATGACCTTCTTGCATTTTTGTTTGGCAGGGGTTTTGTTGTGTGGTGGCTGCAGATGTAGATGTTGATGCCACATCACCTTTTGGTTGAAGCCTTTGAACAATTACCCCCTACTGTGCAGGAACTGCCTTCCTATTTTTGCCTAGCTACTTTTGTTCTTCAGCAGGTAACCTTTCTCCATTAGATTTTATCTTTTCAATGAGGAATTCATCATATTCGTCTTCAGATAACTCTTGTCTTTTCTTCTTATTATCAATAGTAAGGGCTACACCCTTCTTTTTCAACTTATCAACTTTAGCATTTACCCAGTTCTAGGTTAGTTTGATAACCTTTTGCATTATTTGATCAAATGAAGTCTCCTCATGCTAAGTCAAATCAGGAGCTGAGATGATGTCATTATACACCTTATTATATTCATATTCACTAGACATAATCTTCCCATCATCCTTATGCAACTCTGTAGGCACTGAAATGCAATCAAAGGTCCAAATCTGATTGAGTGTGAGCCTTTGATAAGTCCTCCTGACCTCTGCTTCATCATCACAATCAGTCCAATAATCTTCAAGGTGCTTTTAGTGTATTTACTTTCCCAATAAGTTTTACATTCTGCCATATGGGTCATATGACGTAGGTATAGAAAATGGCTGCAGATGGATTAACTTTAATCCTCCAATGGCATCTGTAATACTTTGTCTTTGAGGACATAAATACCAGCCAATGAATACTGGAAACAACACAGGCAGGATCTTCCCTTTCTCTAAATGGGCCTCAATTGATGTTGATACATGTCTAACAAACTCCATTAGAATGACCTTATCCATGGGGTATCTAGGTAACATGAGGGGGTTCCCCTCAAATCTTTCTATTCTCATGTATGAGAAGGTAGGGAACTGGATAAACCAAGCCCCATATTTGTAGATAACATCTTGAGCTTGTATACTTAACCTTTTCATTCTATCTTCTTCAATGGTCCCGACCAGATGCATAGAAAAAGAGTCATTCACTAAATTGTAATTTTAGAGGTATTCCCTCTTTTTCAACTATGGGTAATGTTCCCATATGTTTACATCACCAGGATTGTTTCCAACCCTGCCCACCATTTGTAAAGCATTAAATGTGCCTCTAAAAGCACAGACATATATGACATAAGAAGTCATATGGAACATACACATTTTACCACCCAGCCTTCTCATTCCTTCATCTAAACTATCATTGATGATCTTGGCCCAGAGAGGCTTGTTATCTGAATACTGTACCATTTGGATAATCCCATACATCCAATTCTTAAAGTTCTCAGCATGTTGCCTCTCAGTCTTCCTGCTTAACTTGGCCATCATATACAGATACTCTTTAGCAAAATCAAATTGAAACAAGTATTTGGGCAGCTTAGCAGAAGCTTTGTAAGTGCTACTCTTATTCCCCCACTGATACATGATTCTCCTGGCTTCTTTTTCATTACCATGATATTCCTTTTCTAGTCTACTTAGGCTCAATCTGACCACACTATTCCCGTAAATTGAATGCCCTCATGCCCTTGATTGAGAAATTGACATACACTATACCATGCTTCTCTACTCTTCTAATCTTAAGATTATAATATTGTGCACATTCAACCACTAATTTAGTAGCCTCCATAGCATAGGGAAATCCCCCGGCGTGCCACATCCCTATGGAATATATTCTTTGCAGTATAGGGTTCCCGCTTCCATTGTCTAACCTTGTTGTCTAGGCATCCAAATCTATCCTCCCTTGATGTGTGTCATCTATCATCCCATATCTAAATCCTACCCCCTCGAGTTGTAAGAACATGGTTTTCAAGAATTCTTAGTTGGATCTATTCCTTCTAATAGCCATTAAATCCTGCGATAAAGACATGTATTTCTTACCCTAACATGTTCATATGGAGGAGGATTCGAGGATATCATGCATTTCATAGTAGCAATTCAACATTTTATTTCATTTCATGCATCACCATACCAACTAACTTAATAAAACCATTTTACCTTGTGATTTGCAGTAAATGACAAAAGAGAGGGTTTTAACTTTACTTATATGATAATCACCCTCTTGTTTTACTATATGACTGATAACAGGATAAATGTGAAGACGCTGTATCATCCACTTTATTCCGTCGAATTGAGGGTTTCGTTCCATTTGTAGATGACAGTGATGCGCTGACTTTCAAAGCTCTATAAATTTGAATTATCATAGAGTAAATGTAAATAACCCCTAAAATTCACTTTTAAACCAATCAATATGACAAATTAGGGTGCGTGTATCACTTCATTTTAATCCATCAATCATTCGCATGACATTCGTGGATGTTGCCAAGTGTTAGATTTTTATTTGAAATCAAGAGGACGCGACCTACCGTTGGGCTCACATTTAATACCAGAGGGTGATCTCTTAGAAGATCAAGGATATTTGAAAATATGACCCTCTGAGACAATCATTTACTAATGATCAGGGTGATTTGGTCATCGATATGGTCAACCTTTGACTAATAAGAAAGATTGGGTCACATTACTCTTGTCAATAAATCATGATAATATTGTGTTCATATGACCCCGAGGATTTTCCCACTTGGCATGATTGGACTGGTTATTGTGAAGCCAGGCATATCGAGTCATAAAGTTCAAAATGAGGGATATTAGTAATATCTGGGTCTTTGACACTCAGGAATATCCTCCTCATTAGAAACTGCAAGGGTGACATCATCAACTTATGGATTTCAACAATTATTTGTGAAAGATGACTTCATGGTCATATTTTCTAAGGTCAGGGATATTTCAAAATGTGACCTCTTCAGGTTAGATCATGATGACTTCATCATGCTATCATGTTCTCTTTGTTATTGAGTTATGGTGATGTCATCATCATATTAAGAAATATAATGGATGTTTGGAAATGTGACCCTCCGTGGGTCAGGCGTAATGATTACGTCATCATCATGATGATCTCTTCTATTCGTTGAACTGAATTACATCATGGTCATATTGTGAAGGGTGATATTCGTAAAGGGTGATATTTTATAAGATGATAGATATTCAAAAATATGACCCTCCCGATGTGCAAGTTCTTGACGGGTAGATATTTGTCTTCATTTAAGTTTGACGTTCGCATATCAGGGAACAAATGAACATCAGGTGATCTTTTTAAGTTAGGGTCATGTTAACGAATATGAATGATATTTAGAAATATGACCCAATGGGAAATATCTGGGTTGACCGATCTTTGACTAAGCATAACTTTCTATCCTTAAACGATATCAGGGTGATCCAAAAGGCAAAGCTACTTAGGATTTTGTGCCTTTTCTAATTATGAGGTTAGTGCTAGAAAATTCTAAATTTGGCAACTGACCCTTCTTTGTGATGCACATGCATAAGCAAGGGTGACATACATGACTAACTTTTACCAAACCACCCAAAGCAAGAAAGCAAAAACAAGCAAAAGCAAAAAGTTGGGTTCCTGTTTTACTAAGGCAAAATGGGGCATGTTGTGTAACCACACAAAAAATTGCCACCAAAGAGAACAGCCAAATTCAAATGATTCAAGTGATGAGATCACATCAAGACATAACATCATAACTCTCCCTAGACATAAGTATCATGACCTTTCTGGATGATGTCAGGTTCATAAGTGTAACAAAGCTGACAAGGGATCAAGTGTGTGCATATGATTAATTATCCTCATCTTGAAAATAAGTTGAGAACAAAAGTAACTAGTGTTAAGCTACATATTTTGGGTTCATCCCTCATAGCCAACCAGGATAGAGCCTTGTTGCTAGCAGGTGTTCATAGCCCCGACAAGGTTATCTTTACAATCCCCCTAAGTAGAGCCCCACTGCCAGCAGGCGTCCATAGCCCTGGTAGATTTACTTAGATGGCCTAATTTAATCCTTTTTAGATTTTTAATATTTATTTATTTTTATTCATATGATATCATCATGTAAGCTCATTATGCAAGGTGTGGTCACTTGCTGCTTTAGGTTGGGGATTGTAATGGTAGCAAGGGTGACCCTTTAGATTTTTCACTTAACACCTATACTAATCTGTTCAACAAACCTAAGGATATTAGGTGAGTCATTATGAAAATCTCCTTGATCAAGAAAAGGCATTACCGATGAAAAGGACATCACAGACCTGATCAGGGATACTTTTAAGGTGAGTTACAACCTCTATAAAAATTTGTTCTCATCACTTGAATCCCAACAATTTGGTTGGTTTCTTAGGGTGTTAAGGTGCATCATCTTGACTAACCAAAACAAAAACTCAACAGAACAAAAAAACAAGCAAGCACACAAAATCGAACTATACAAACAACTATACAACATATACATTATGATACAAATGACTTATATGACCTTGTTTAGGCATAAAAATAATGTTTGAGGAACTTTCCATTGACTGGAAGTGGGATATCCTCACTGGTTAGTGTCTTAAGTCTGTAGGTACTGTCTCCTAGGCTCTTTGAAAGTTGAAAAGGACCAATCCAAAGTTTGTCAAATTTGCCATGGTCACCTTTTCTTTCATGTGTTTTATCTCATATGAGGACTAGATTTGAAATCCTAAAAGCCTTGATTCCAGCTCTTTTATCAAACCAACGTTTGACAATAGCCTGATGTTTAGGAAATTGATCAATTGCTCTATTTCTTTTTTCTTCTAAATGCATGAGCTGAAGTAACCTAACTTCTTGTTTGTTATCTATGCCTAGATATTCTTGTGCGAATTGCAATGTGGGGATCTTTAGGTTAACAGGGAGGATAGGATCCACCCCATACACTAACTGATAAGGATAATTTCCTAGAGCAACCTTCATCCTGATTCTATCCACCCACAAGGCATACTTTAATAGGTTATTCCACTCCCTAGGGCTCTTCTCTATCAATTTCTTTATGATATTCAATAAGTTCTTATTTGTTGATTCTACCAAGCCATTCCCTTGAGGATAATAATTTGAAGAAATCTTTAAAATAATTCCATGATCAAAAGCCCAACTAGATAGTTTTAATGATGCAAATGCAGGTCCATTATCACATACCAGGGCATATGGCACTCCATACCTAGTTACTATGTTGCTTTCTAAGAATTTAATTACATCATCTGCATTGCATGTTTTACTGCTGACAGCTTCAGTCCACCTGGTGCCATAATCGGTGATGGTCAAGACATACCTATGGCCTAAAGATGATGGAGGATTGATGGGTCCTATGAAATCTTTGCCCCATTAAGCAAATGGGTGCACTTCCATCACTGGCTGCAGGGGTTGAGCCGCATATGTTTCTCTGTTAGCCACCACCTAACATGTATGACAACATTTAATATGTTCAACAATATCCTTAAAGATAGTGGGCTAGTAGTATCCTACTCTCAGGATAGCATGAGTAGTAGCTAAATGTGATCCATGTGTGGTCCCAAACTTATCATGCAATTTTGCTATCACTTTATCTACTTCTTACCTCTCTAGGCATCTGAGATATATTCCTTCATAGTTCCTTTTGAAAAAGACCCCTCCTTTTATCATATACTTCTATGATCTTATTTTTAGGGCTCTCCTCTGTGAGGCTTACAATTTTGATGGACATCTTCCAGTAATCAGGACATGCCTAATATCTGAATACCATTCTTTATCTTCTTTGGAATTGACTACATATTATTGACTTGTTATATTGGGACTAGTCTCAGAAATCATCTGGCTCAAAGCTTGTCCTCTTACTAACTTCATGGGTGTTATATCCATATCATATTCTTGGAGGACTGTTATCCACTTAGCTCTTTTCTCACTAGGCTCACTCTACATTAGGAACATTTTCACTGCTGCATCTGGTACTACAACAATTATCTTACTTCTCAAAATGTAATGTCTGAATTTCTTGATTGCTCAGACTAGAGCAAGAGCTTGTCTCTCAACATCCATGTATCTAAGCTCTACATCCTTGAATGGGTAGCTCATAAAAGCTATAGGCTTTTCTTCTTTAGCCTCATTCCTTTGTGTCAATACTGCTACAGATGTATGTTCTGAAGTGAATGAATAAATGTAGAAATCTCTTGTATAATCAAAATAGGATTTAAGTTCTTTCTTGCTTCTAGGAAGCTGTAGTTTCATGATTGATTCTACTCTTGCAGGGTCGATGGTGATCCCATTATCCGTTATCAAATGGCCTAGCAATTTACCCGTGGTCACCCCAAAGACACACTTCTTGGGATTAAGTGAGATGCCATATTATTCACACTTCATAAGCACCTTCCTGAAGTCTTCTATGTGATTACCTCTCTACTTCAAAAAAAATAGTCAAGTCATCCATGTAAATGACTATGCACTTGCCAATTAGGCCTTTGAAAACTATATCCATTACACAGTGAAAGGTGACACCAACATTTATCAATCCAAAAGGCATGCGCCTATAAGCAAATATACCTCACTTGGTGGTGAATGCAGTTTTCAATCTATCTATTTTATCTACCATTACCTGGTTATAACTTGAGAAACCATCCAAAAATGACATCATCTATGCACCATTAACTATTTCTAAGACATCATCCAGTGAAGGTAAATGACAGTTATCATTTTCAGAAGCTCTGTTTAGGTATCTGAAGTCTACACATAACCTGATATCACCATTTTTCTTTCTTACAGGGACCAAGTTGGCTACCCATGTTGAATGTCTTACTAGAAATATAATTCTAGCATTGAGCAATTTCTTTACTTCTTCAAAGATGATGGGTTCTAACAAGGCATTAATAGACCTTTGCTTTTGTCTAAAAGGCTTAGCATCTGGCTTCAATGGTATAGTATGTTGATAACTGAGAGGGGGGTTGAATCAGTTATCTTAATCTTTTACCTTTTGAACTTCTATAAAAGTTAATGCAATATCAAATCAAATGAGCAAACATAACCATGAAAAGGAAATACCCCTAATACACATGACACAGTGATTTTGACGTGGAAATCCCGGTTAAGGGAAAAACCATGGGGTGATTAACCCAAGATATTATTCTCTTTTAGAAGAATAGAAGATACAAAATGGCACATGCCAATTAGGGCTCACTACCCAAGCACACTACTTACAAGAGGCTTACTACCTACAAGAGACTCACTGTCTACAGAAAAGGAAGGTAACTCAATGTTTGAACTGATGAGAAGCATCCACACATGCTGAGATTCAGTTCCAGTTAAGTTCAATAAACTAATCTGCTGCACTTCATTCTTACTCTCTTTTGATGCAGCTGTACTGTCACATTCCGGACCTCTTTTACTATCTTCACTCTGCTCTGTTGTTTTCTTCACACCAACACAACACTTACACTCCACATCTAAATCAATCATGTATATATATCCAGACAAGTGATTTCATCACCTTTCTAGTCGGCATCCGGAATAGTCAATATTTTCCTCAAACTCTAGTCTGTCAGCTGAATCCTTGCATACCAAGGAATGTGGATCAAGGATATACTTGTAGAAGTCATCAATCATGTCAGCCAATCATAACTTATGCCTTAAGAACCTTTACCATCATTAGTAACACTTCCGGAATAATGTCTTATGTTCTGCCAGTCAGTTCTTCCTTTGTTCACACTGTCAATCAGGAACCTGACACTCAAGTATTCATATCTCTTCATCCTTTCAACATCGGAGGCTAAATCCTTGGATTCTATTTTTCAAGGTACTCCTCTTAACTTCCCCAAATTCATACTTCATTAAGATACTTCTTCTGAGAGATCCAGACCTGTCTGTCAGACCTTACTGACTGCTCTGTTCTTGCTTACTGGACCTCAACACTTCTTCAATCTGACTTCCGGTAAAGACTCATCATGTCCTACGGATGTGTGGGATAACCTTTGTTGCCATCAATTCCAACATTCATGAGTCCATATAGTGTCTCTTGCCAACAATCTCCTGATTTGGTATTGATGGCAACACTTAGTGAAAAATGACTAAGTGTCACACTGTACTCCCCCTTGGCTGATGCTCTATTTTTATATACATTTTCTAGAGCTTCCCCTTAGTTGGATTCCTCATTTTTCATTGCTCCTCACTCCCGATTTAACATCAGTGGCAAAGGGTGGGGTCCGTACACAAAAAACATTTCTCAAAAACACTTCTATACTTAGCTGCATAAGTATTTATACATGCTATACTTTACATAAACTAAAGCGTATCTCCAAAAGATGTCTTCAACCGGACAAATTCTGTTGCCCAACTCTACTTCATTCTATCCAAAATTGCAATGTGACCACTCAACAAGAATGCATAAGCTTCTGCCTTTATCAGTTCTGTTAGATCATTTATTCTGGCTATAGTTTGAGCATCACTTAAGGCCTCATGCACGGCCTCCAACTTCGGGATAATTATTCCTCTAATTTCATTCAACCTGCTGATTCTATTTTTCTTCTCTTTTTCAAGCTTTTTAATTTCATTCAAAACTACAATCATCTGACATTCTTGATTTATTATGGATGTGGTAAGTGGATCAAAATTTTGAGAAAGTTTTGTTAGTCTGTCCTCCTATTCTTTCACTTTCTTCTCAATCTCCACTGTTGCTTTAGACTATGATATACAAAATTTGTATACATCTCCTCCATCCTTGAGAGCATTTTCCAAGATCTTTATCCCAATACCCATTACTCTCCTATCATTTACTATTAGCCCTTGCAACTCAGAGAATATCTTATCCAAAAACTCTTTCCTGACCTTCTCCTCAGTTGATTTCTCTAGAGAATTGAAATGTGTACTATTACTATTAATCAGAGATTTGAGATTACCGGATGAGGAGGTTGAGGGATCCTTTTGAAAAGATGGCATGATCTTTTCTAACACTCCGGATGCGACTTCTATAAGCTCACAGTCTTCCATGTGAGACTTCAAGAGTTTTTCTTTGGTCTTTACATTAGCAAATGAAGCTATCTTCATTGTTTGTACTAGAGAAAGAGAGTCAAAATTAAATGGCCCTTGCAGAAGTTCTGGTTCATCAATTTCTATTGTCTCTTTGTCTAAGAACTTTTTGATAGTTTCTGTAGTGTCTCTTGCTAGAGACAGATTCTTCTTCTCTTCTACAGTCTCAGGATTGTCTCTTGGAGTTTTTTCTCCTTCTACAACCTTGGTACTGTCATCTTCTTTTTCCTTTACCTCTGCTTCTTTCTCCTCCTTTGGATTCGAAGTCAGCAGGGGAAACCAGAGGAGTGATGTTTGTTTGTTCATGGGCCACCTCTTCTGGAGCAGAGGATTCTAAGCCCTTATCTTCACCGGTGTCCATTAGTTCTTCTGTCATTTCCTCAGTGGATTCCTTTTCAACACCTGTGACTGAAGGATCAATGCCCAAGTCCTCTACAACAGGAAGATTGAATCTTTTGAAGGCATTCCTGAGGATGTCTTCTATTTCCTTGGCTATCTTGTTAGTCTCACCAAGCATGAGCTGATTCATTCTGGCTTTGCTCTGAAATTCATCCTTGCAATCCTTGGAGATCATGTTCATTTGCTTTGAATCAATTGAAGGATATAGCTGAATGGCTGTCTGTTCCCAGATCTCAAGATCTTTTGCCATGGCAATATTCTTTCTTATTTCTAACTCTTTTTCTAGGCTTTTGGGAATAAGAGATATAATTTCAATAAAAGCTTTGTTATATATGTTTAGATACTTAACTGCTGCTTCCTGCAAGATCTTTTGGTCTGCTTCATTGTAATTATCATAGAATTCAGCCATTGGCTAAAGGTTTCCATCCACAGTGACTGATTTGATGACATCTAATAAAGACAGAGTGGGCTTTTCTACAAATTCTTCTGCCTTTTCTTCTTCACCTTGACTGGTAGAGGGTTCACCGGATGTTTTCTTCTTCTGCTTCTTCATTTTCTTTATCTCCTCATCTGATTCAGTTTCTTTATCATCCTTCTGACTGACATAAGACCTTGTGGCCTTTGTTTTAGTTCTTTTCTCTCCTCTGCTGGATAATTTTGCTTCCAGTTTTGATGTCCTTGAGCTTTTAACAGTGGCAGGTGCAGATCTCTTTTATGATCTTGTCCGGGTGGAAGATTCTACCAGAGCACTTTCCTTACTTCCCTTTTCTACCTCTTTCTTCTCTTCCTCATCCCTTTCCATCTTTTCCCTATTGGCATCAAGTGCCTCCTTTGAGATTCCTAAGCCTTTAGCAACTTCTTCAACTTCTTTTCCCACTTTCCTCTTTATTTCTGGTTGTCTAAGTTCCACATGAACTTTTACACTTAGCTCTTCAAAGGTTCCAAACCTTTCTGCCTTTGGATCCTTTGGCTGACTTAGCATGTGTTGAACATGTAGCTCCACAATTGTTCATCAACTTCATACCCCATAGGCATGATCCAGACTGTCCTTGGTTCTACTGCCTCCATTAGGCATTGATCAGTGTCTACCATGAAGCACACTGTATCTTTATATTTTTCAACCAATGATTTTGGGATTCTTTCTCTGATTTGCATAGTATTTTGGAAGTTCTTAAAGTACCCCCACAGAGCTATATTCCTTCCCTTGGCATCCCCAAGTTCATGCAAGTAATCTCTGATTTGAATTGCTACCGGTTTGTTATTTTGTCATACCCATCCATTGGATCCGGGTAGCTCATTCATGAAGTAGAAAAATAAACACAATATCAGTCCACCATATTTAAAGGAGTTCTTCTTGTCCTTTTTGATCTTTTGAATGTTCTCCATCAATTGACTTAGAAGAAGTTCACAAAGATCATACTCTGCATTCTTTCTCACCATCTCATAGGTAGTATACACTGCAATTCCAGACATTGAATTCACCCTACTAGAATGATATATCTTATACCCTATTATCATAGATGCAAACTTGATATTTGGGTCCATGATATCTTCAATGGTCATTGCCCTCTTATCAAATTTTGATCTGGTGGCCTCAGTTATAGTTTGGTGTTTGACAGATTTGAGGACAGGTATCCCTCCAGAGGAGTATAAGCCGGTTACTGCCCTAATTGCCTCCTTAGTGATTTTGCAAGGTCTGTTCAGCCATAGGAAGTTATCATGTATCCTACTCAATACATACCAGACCCATTCATCTTCTTCAAAGTAGGGGAAATGAATGAACTGATCAAAATGTTTCTCCTGGATGCCCTTATATTGAGGTTTAAGTTCAAAAGCATCATCTATCAATTGTTTATGATAGATGTCTCTTAGTTTGAATTCCTCAAACTCTTCAATATTTGCATGTATGTAAACCCTAATATCTTCTATATGCAACACACCATGCGGAACATTGGAAAATGCTCCTAGGAGATCTACTTCCAAGGATTTATAGGGATGTTTCTTGAATTTGGGGCAAGGCCTATCAATGATCTTCACAATATTTGGAGTAGACATCTTTTCAAAAGATTTGCAGAGGGATATTTGAGAATAGAAAATACCTTTTGCGCCTTTAGGTTTCATGGAGTGAGCTAGATCAATTTTTGGAAGAATTGACTTCTACAAATGATCTTTGATGGGCTTGAGGAAATTTGTTGTAGAGCACCTCTTTTCTTCTTCTTGAATGTAGAATGAGCAAATGTTTAAAAAGAAGAACCCTTATATTGTTCCACAAACCCTAAAACCAAGTTGCAATAAATGCTCTACCTAAATCATTCTGGTTTGCCTTATTCGGATGACTTGAAGAACTGGATCAATCTTGATCTAAACATCTTGCAGATCTTCCAAATCTTAACCATAGTTTATTTAGACATTTCTCTTATGAACCCTTTAAACCGCAACTCTCCTTGTGCCAATTCTGGCACCAATTGACTGGCTGGGGGAAGAAGGTTTTCTTTGTGTCTCCCCCTGAGCCAGAGCTCACTTTTCAATTTCCAGAAGGAATATCAGCACCAGAGTTTGGTGCGGATCCATCCCCTACATTCTCTATACTTTTCTTTACCCAAATCTTGTTCATCTCACTTTGAACTTCATCCGCATTCACTTTTTGTTTTCCCTTGTCTTGATTTTGATTATGATGTACTGGACCTCTTTTGTCCTGATTCTTGCTTCTATAGAATTTGGTAATATGACTAGATCTATTGCAAATTTGGCTAACAACATTTCTTTGCGTATTTGATTGATATCCTCTTGATCTGCATTGATTAGCCATATGACCCATTCTATTGCATGCAAAGCATCTACCATTGAATGAATTGTTCATTTGCATATTACTGCATTCATGAGATTTGTGACCATACCTTTTGCAGTTGAAACACTATCCAGAGAAGGATGTATTAGTTTGATTCATTTTCCTTCTGCACTGATTAGCTTTATGACCAAAGTTATTACAATTGTGGGAGTATCCATTGAAGGATGGATATCTTTGAGCATTAGGCTGCCTTACCGGAAGTCTTCTAGGCCTATTCCTTGGATTTTTTGATCCAAAATTCTTTTGACTGGAACCAGAGCTTTCACCTTTTTCATATCCCAAGCCACACTTGTCATCTACCCACTTTTGGCTTTCAAGGAGAACTTCAAGTTGAGCAGAGCTTATCTTGAATTTCTCTTTGTATTCATTTGCTGTTTGAAGATCCCTTTCGAGAGAGACAATTTGATCCTCAAGTTTTTCTTCATTATCTTTAGCATCTTCAAGATCAGATTCAAGATGTCTGATTATTCTATCCATCTTGTGGCAGTCTTCTAATTTTTCTTTGAGAGATTGTCTTAGGTCATCTTCAGATTTTCTTCTCTCTTCAATTTCTTGGGTAAACTTCATAACTCCTGATTCCATTTCATGTCTTATCATGATGATTTCTTTTGATAACTTTTCACATAACTTGGTTTTCTCTTTCAAATCTCCACTTGTATCATTTGCTTCACCTTGACTTGCCAATTGCTAGAGTAGCTCCTTTCTCTTTTTCATAGAGAGACTCAGTTTCTCTTTTAGTTCTTTTATGAAATCATCAGCCTGTTTGAGTCTTTCCTTTAATTCATTGACTTTAGAATTTGACTGCTCGAGATCATCAAGGGTAGACTTAAGTTGCTCCCTCATACCATACACATCCATTTGAATTCCCAAATCTTCCTCAAGCTATTAGGCTTTGTTGGGAGGAACTTGGCTCTAATACCAATTGTTGATAACTGAGAGGGGGGGTGAATCAGTTCTCTTAGTCTTTTACCTTTTGAACTTCTTTAACAGTTAATGCAATATCAAATCAAATTAGCAAACATAACCATGAAAAGGAAATACCACTAATACACATGACATAGTGATTTTGACGTGGAAAGCCAGGTTAAGGGATAAACCACGGGGTGATTAACCCAAGATATTATTCTCGGTAAGAAGAATAGAAGATACAAAATGGCACATGCCAATTAGGGCTCACTGCCTGAGCACACTACTCAAAAGAGGCTTACTACCTACAAGAGACTCACTGTCTACAGAAAGGAAGGTAACTCAATGTTTGAACTAATGAGAAGCATCCACACATGCTGAGATTCAGTTCCGGTTAAGCTCAATAAACTAATCTGCTGCACTTCATTCTTACTCTCTTTTGATGTAGTTGTACTGTCACATTTCGGACCTCTTTTACTATCTTCACTCTGCTCTGTTGCATTTCTTCACACCAACACAACACTTACACTCCTTCACATCTAAATCAATCATGTATATATATCCAGACAAGTGATTTCATCACCTTTCTAGTCGGCATCTGGAATAGTCAATATTTTCCACAAACTCTGGTCTGTCGGCTGAATCCTTGCATACCAAGGCATGCGGATCAAGGATATACTTGTAGAAGTCATCAATCATGTCAGCCAGTCATAACTTATGCTTGAAGAACCTTAACCATCATTAGTAACACATCTGGAATAATGTCTTATGTTCTGCCAATTAGTTCTTCCTCTGTTCACACTGTCAATCAGGACCCTGACACTCAAGTATTCATATCTCTTCATTCTTTCAACACCTGAGGCTAAATCCTTGGATTCTATTTGACAAGGTACTCCTCTTGACTTCCCCAAATCCATACTTCACTGAGATACTTCTTCTGAGAGATCCGACCTGTCTGTCGGACCTTACTGTCTGCTTTGTTCTTGCTTACCGGACCTCAACACTTCTTCAATCTGACTTCTGGTAAAGACTCATCATGTCTTGTAGATGTGTGGGATAACCTTTGTTGCCATCAATGACAACATTCATGAGTCCATAAAGTATCTCTTTCCAACATAGTATGGGTGATGATGGAAGTATCATAAGTCTTCAACTCATCATAGGTCCAGGCAATAACATGAATGTAATCTTTAAGTGTTTGGGTTATCCCTGACAATTCTTCTTCTGTACAAACTTTACAAATTAGGACATTCCTTACTTCCTCATCTTGTCCTATATTGATTGGTGAGTATTCTCCTCCATCGGTCTTTGGGAGATCTTTCTATTTCAACATATTGTGCAAATCAAATGCTCTTTCTAATTCTATCATTCCTTTGAGAATTTTATTACTTGGGAACTCTAGAATCTCTTCTTCTTCCATGATCTTCTACATTTCTTTCATCTATGATATGTACATGAAACACATCTCTATTTGATATAAAATCCAAAATGTGTTGGTCATCATCAATCACTTGGAGATTGGTGACATTATCTGGTATGGAGGGTACTCATATTAATTCAACTAAAAAATTCTTCAAACCAGAAATAGATAATGGTTCCAAAGTGCTTGTAGCCTAAGCCAAGGCATCTGTTCTATGATTTTGTGCTCTAGGTACAGGTGTCATATTGAACGCATCAAAGTCTTTTATTAAATCCCATACCTTGTGTCTATAATTAGACAAATTTTTATAATTGCAAGAGTATATGCCTCTTACTTGTCTCACCACTAATTCTGAGTCTCCATAGACATGTAGAATCTTCACTCTTTTCTTCAGTGCAAACAATAACCAATGAATTAAAGCTTCATACTCTATCACATTGTTTGTACATGGGAATTGTAATCTATATGTTGCTAAATAGGATTTTCCATCTAGATCAATAAGATCTATCCCTACCCCAGCTCCTTGTTTTGATTTAGATCCATCAAACCTAAGGACCCATGGCTTATCTTCAGTTAAAGGTTTATCAGGACCTTCTCTCTTCTTTTTAGCTCTAGTAGCTACACCACCTGATATCCATTTTAGTTTTGGTGACAAATTCTTTTCTACTTTTATTTCCTCCGACTGATGTGAAACTGATACTGGCTTGCTTTTTTTACTGTCAGAAGAATGATCCTTTGAATAAAGCAACTTCAGCTTCTTCAAAATGTGCAAGCATAATGAGAAAGTAGTCTTTGAATTTGGTGCTTCATGTAATCTACACTAACCCTCAATTAGAGAATTATGTGGAGAAACATGCTCCAACTTCATCTTTTGAATCTATTTTGACAAAAAATCTTCAAACTTGGTTAGGTTACTGCCTTTATCTTCATTATATATTTTGTAATCTGACTCAATAAAACAATCAATCCCTAGGGTGATATCATTTTCATCTCTAGAATTGTTCTCATTGCATATTAGGATCTCCCCTAGATTATGAGCGGAACTTACATCCTGATATGTAGTTTCTTCAATACCTATAGATGATAAACAAGAATTAGTATCACTATAACTATCTGTATGACTTACCTTGGGTGATGACAATCCTTCCTCACTATATGTTTGTTCTAGCTCCATCATATCTAAACAAGTATCATAGGTTTTTTTAGAATATGCCTCATCATGTAACCTACACCATCCTTCAATCAAGATATCTTCATTAGATATATTCAACATTTGACAACGTTGCATTTCTTTGGATAGATACAATTCAAAATTTCTAAAGTGATCTAGTTCATCACTATCATTTGAACTATGGCCAGACTCTATAATCACTTTATCATCTTGGTGATCATCCTTATGAACATGAATATCATACATGAGGATCTCTTCTATCTTGACTATCTGGGGTCTGATGGTGTAAACTCCAGGTTCAACATCCACATACATTATCTCATTGGTGTTATTGTACTCAGTGATCATATGCTTCATCTAAGGTTCAACATCTATCCTAATTTGATTGGGTATCCCTTTCCAAGGTAGCCACATGTGACTAAAATCTGTGGACATGTATCCACTAAGTGTCTTTGACCAATCCCTGCTAAGCAACATTCCAGATGTATCGGGGATATCTACCACCTAGATATCAATGTAATATTGAATCTTTGGATCTGATGTTAATTGCATATGAATGTGAGTTAATTCTCCTACAACATCCACCTCAGTTTTGTCTAACTATGTCACCTTCTTTAGTGACTTAGCAGGATGTAACCCTAAGGCATTACATATGGTCAATGGCATTACATTAGTAGACGCACCTGAATCTACTAACCAGTTATGGAGGTTCTTACCAAACATCCTTATGGAAAGGAGGAATGGAGGTGACTCAATCTTATCCCTATAAAGGGTCATGTGTGAAGTTTTAGTAGCTTGAACAGTAGATGGGACTTTATGCTTAACATTATTATCTTTAGGTGCATGATCTTCATTCAAAATCTATTTTGAATTAGGGGAATGACTATCTTCTTTTGGTGCAAAATCATCTAGGGTTTTAAGTAATTCTAATAGTGACAAGCTAATTTTGACCTTTTTCATTTCATCTGCCAAATATGTAACCAATTTATTAGATTCAGGAGGCTAGTTACTAATTTTTGCACTGCTTTTTGTGGTGCTAAGTATTAAGCATTAACCCTAGGAAAACCAGGGTTATTGCTTGCCTTTGGATTAGGAGTGTTAAAATTGTTAGGAGGCAAAGACGTGGTCAAGGGACCAGAAGGTCTATTTGGATTATTCCTGATGTTATAATTGTGTCTACCCTGATATTGCTGTTGGTAAGCATGTACTTCTTCATGTTCAACTGATGGCTCATTTTCATCCTTGAAAAAAAAACATAATTTGTTTCAAATGCTAATGCAGACTCTTCACATGCTAAAGTGTAATTCTCATGAGATGAGGTTGATTGATGGTGAGGATGATTAACAAAACTCTCCAACACAAGGGCATAATCATATCCAGAAGGGATAATTTTGTTTCCTTCAACAAAAGGAGGGTTACCCATAGTATTTGATACTTCAGCCTGAAAGATATTGGCTACTATCCTAAACTGAGGACAATCCAACTCAACATGAACATTGGTGTTATGTATCCTACACCAATTTGTAAGAGTTGCTTCTACTAAGTTCACCTTAGTGGTCTACTTGGGTTCACTAGGAGGCTGATTATCTAAGGGTGATGGCAAGGAACCATTATTTAGCCCAGTGTTCCACACTCTAGGATATCTAGGTACATTATTGTTACCATTGTTATTGTTACTATTATAGTTCCTATCATTGTTGTATCCCATATTAGGTTATCTAGATCTATCATTACTATATCATCTATTTTGATTTGGTTGGGAGTAGAAATTCTGACCCCTCAAATGAGTGATTTCAGTTGTCAACTTTCTTAATTGTGCTGATATCTCTTTAATTTCTTCCTTTTCTTCCTAAACCTTAGCTACTACATTCTCTATTTGAGGTTTGAAAAAAGGAAGAACCATTGTTATTATTTCATCCTACATCCTGAGGTATTTGTGCATGTCCTAGATATTACACTATCTGGCCATTTCCATTTGGAGGTGACATGATGCTAAGTGGAGGTACCTGTAATAGACCTGGCATTGTCGGTGGATACATCATAACTCCATTGGTCTACTGTTGAGAAGGATATGCAAGGTATGTAGGATGTGCTGGAAAGGCAATGTTAGGTGTTGGAGTAGGGATCAACTGCTGATTAACTTTTATCACTTCTTTAAAAGCTCCTGTCAGAGTTGTAACATTAGGATGCTTCCTCCTTATAAACATTGAAGTTAGGGGATCTAGGGATGAGTAATATATACTCCTAGCTGCTTCATCTGCTATGGTATATGGAGCTACCAGCTTTGAAAGCATCTTTTGGAATATAACATTAAAGTGAGCAATAGGTTCTCCTTCAAATTTCTTGATTATGGCAAAGAGATGATAGTTCATTGAAGGAACTATAGGTATCTTAAATCTATCCTTGAAAGCTTTCTCTAAGGCAATCCATGAACCAATTGAGGCTTGGCCAAGACTAATATACCAATTGTATGCTTCTTCTCCTAAAGAGAATGGAAATAATCTGCATACTACATCTTGATGCTCAATCCTTGCTCTACAGGAAGCCTCTTTGAATGTTTTGATGTGGTCATCAGCATCCCAATATGGATGATACTTAGGACAAATCTTATCAGGATTCTTAGGTAAAGGATGATAAGTAGTGAAGGTCAAAGGTGACTCTGCAGCAAAGAACGACATTGTGATCAGTGGTTGTTGGACTAGGGCTATAACAGGTGGTCTTGTAGTCATTTGCAGTATAGCAGGGGATATTGGAGGTGTTAGAGTATTTCCTAGTGAAGATACTGATGCACTAGGACTAGAAGTGTGATGAATATCTATAGTTCTAGGTCTAAGTCCACGGATAGGCAATTCCTCAAAAAGTCCACCAAATCTGGACCTGGTATTTGGCCTATGAGCTTGGGTTTTGACAATTTATAAAAATTTGACTTGATTTTCTATAAAGATCCACATAACTAACTAAGTAAAGGAGATATTTATGACCAGGACCTAAAACTAACTAGATATTTATGCAATATTTGCATGAAACTTACAAATATGAGCACATATCAGACCTCTAGACATGAATATCAGGATATCAAGTAATACAAGCAAGTTACAACAAGGATCTAGCAGGAAAGCTTAAATAACAACTCAATCTTCAAGGATTTCAAGAACTAACTACAAATTTTAGATTATTTATGCTCAATTCTGAAGTATTTATGATGAGCAGATATGAAATATTACAGAACACTCAAAGTATGAGCAAGTATGATATACTTTGAGAAGATTACCTTGTTTCAAACACAGGGATATGTATATGCAACCTATTCACCTTCTAGACAAGAAGAAGGCCCTCCTTCTAGCACTAATTTATGCTGATGATGATTGTTAGTCATAACAACATGCATAAAAATTTGCACAACAAACCTTTATTATCTTGAAAAGTATGATCAATTTGGAACAAACTGACGACTGCAAGTCTCCATTGATCATATCATGATCTTCTGATATTACTCAGAGCTTGATGTGACATGTTTTCTATTTCAAGGGGTCTCACACTGTCGGTATTGTGAATTGCTGCATGTATATATGATTTTGCATCTGTTTCCTATAAACTTACTTCACAAACAAGGTTATTTCTGCTATGCTCCACAGATAATAATTATATTTATAAGTTTGATCAATTCTTCTCAGCATCCATTGTCATGCACTTGTTTTATACTTCTGCGCTATGTATTTAATCAAATAATGTGCCTAGAAGTAGATATTTACATGTTTGTACTTGATACTCATATGTGTTTGCATGACATTTATCATTTTGACATGCTTTCACTCAAAATATGCTCTGTATATTCAATTATTTATGAGTTATAGGCATATTTCATGTTTATTTGCTTTAGATTGTATGTTATTTGCAATTATGAAGGTGATTTGCAATGAAATTCAAAGAAAATTTAAATAATACTTCTAAATTTGGTGAACCTTTAGCTAGTGAGTCACAAACAATCTAGATACATTCATGAAGAGAAGAAATCAAACCATAATTTCACCAGGTTGTTCCACAGCTAGGTATGGTTGATGCTAACTTCAAAGGAACAAGGAATGAAAACAACACATGTAGACTGAAAAGAACTCCAAAGGCACGCAACTAATCAATGCATATATCTAAATTTCATCCACTGATTACTCAAGATTTACAAGTATTTGTAATCAAAAGAGCTTCTCTTTCACTAAGTATTCAAAAGACATGTACATTCACAAAAGCCTTTAAATTAGTCCTAAACGCTTCAGCAATCTAACTTCAATTAAGTTTCTAATAATACAAAATGAGCCCGCCACCTCCTTTTATAGAATAAGGAGAGGAGGCAGTTACAAGTGACCAACAGTCAAGATTTTTCTATCTAGATCAACGAACAACATTCCTCCTTTAACTAAGTCAACATCTGCATATGTGGCACAAGTTGCTAGCTAGCAACTATTTATCTAAGCTCGATCCTTTGTAAGTTAATTATGCATATAATTCTATTATCATGCATCTTTACTTATTCTTCATGTCCTTCTTCTTCTTCACTTTCATCTTCTTCTTCATTCTCATCATTATCATCATCATCATTGTCATCTTCATGTAGATCACCCTTTATTGTACCTTTACCATTGCCCTGATGGACTCATATAGCTGCACTATTCTCTCAACTTCACCTCCATCCTGGACCTTAGTCTTTATTACAACATGCCTGTGGGAATGAAACTTTGCCTAAAGAGCATCCCATTTATTCCTCCTACCGTTCAATGTTTCATTGTATGTTTCCACCTTGGCTTTCATTCTCATAGCCTTGTTTATTAACTCTTCTGTCAAATGGTGAAGGGGATCTTCTGCTTCTTGCTTAAAATTGTTATGGAAAGCCTAGACAACAAAATCAGTATCTTGATTTTCTATTTTTCCTTCTACCTTGTCCTCTAAAGCCTCTAGGGTTTCTATTTCTTTTGCCATGAGATCATGTAGTTTAATACTTATTTCCCTAATCTTGCCATTACATCTCCTCAAGATATCACATTCAAATCTAGTATCTTCATACCAAATGTTCAACAACTGTGAAGTGTTATTATCTAGTACTTTATTATCCATAAGTATCATCATATCAATCCTTTTCATCTCTCCCAAAGCATCTAGGTGCTTTTCTAGTTTGAAAGACCTCCTGCCTACTTCATTTTGTAATTTATCCACTTTACTCTTCAAAACACCAAGAGAATTCCAATTTGCTAGGGAGGTTTTCACCTTATTTTCTACTTCAAAGATAAAAGATATGAACCAATTGTCCATTAATTGTGCCTTATGCTTCATAAGATCTAGTCTTGTCATCTCCTCTTGGGATATGATTGTTAGTGGGGTAGCTGGACTGATCGGTGTGTGTTTAGGATCAATTAACCCTTTAATGAAAGAATGCAATTGAGCAATGTGCTCTTTATGTTTCTTGTTCTTATCCTTTGCTCTTTTCCCCCTCTATGTCAGAGAATCAATAATATCTTTACCTTCTTGACCTTCCTGGTCTTCATTTGCAAAACCTAAATCGATGTTTGTTATTTGAAACTCATCAAGGCCTATTTTTCCTTTATCCTTTTCAACCATTGGTAAAGCTATTTGGGATATCCTCCTACATGTAGTAGGGTCTCTTTTTATGGTAGATGTAGGCCTTGCCTTTCTTTTAAGTTTCAACATACTTGTAGTAAATAATGTGGAAACATCAAAATCAGGGACCTCGTTTGTTTGTTCCAGATTTATTTCTTATCGTAACCAATACAAAACATCACCACTGGACTCTTGCTGGTCACTTTGCTCATTTTGAGTATCATGAGACTCTGTATTATGCCTTACCCTTGGTGGTAAATTCTCTTTCCTTGGTTCTTCCTCATGCACATTCTTATGAGGGGGATTTGGTTGAGGTACCTCCCATTGAGGGATTTCTTTCTGAGGTGGAGGTTCTTGTGAAGTATGTACATTCTAACCATGTACCTTCTCTTGTAATTTATCTTTAGGTGGCTCTTGAATATTCTGATCTTGTGTATCATGTAGCACCTGGTCTTCTTGAGAAGATTGTGTATTCTGACCTTGAGGATCACCTTGATCACCCTTGGTCACATTTTCTGTCTCCTTCTCCTAACCTCTATCTTGTGCTAGACTCTGTTCTTCATCCTTAAATGTGTTTATTTCTCCCAGGCTTAATCCTTTCTCATCTAATTTCTCTTATGATCCTGGGTTATTACCTCGATTATTTCCTTCTGTTTGCAATGATGAAGCATTTTGATCCTCCAACCTATCGGGGATTTCCTTATTAGTTTCCTCATGTGCAGGATCACTATCCTAATTATCCTTATCATCATGCATGCCTTCATCCTGATTAATGCTCTTGTCAGGTATTTCCTGATCACCCTTCCTTTGAAGCTGAGCTTCTATCTATTCTTGCTCTAGAGGTGCATTGCCTTGATCTCTACCTTGATCATGTATCCTCTCATCAACCTCCTTATGCATTCTAGTTTTCAGCTTTTTAGACTCTGAGGGTGGATTATTATCTCTATTTTGGTTCATATCACTTTGGTAAGAAAAGTCTATTACTGCAGGACTAGTAACCTGCTCTACCAGATTAGTCAACCCTATTTGTTGGGCTACATATTTTGGATTATCCTTTTCCATTTCATCTATTTCAACCTCCTCTTAGCTAGTCACCTTCTAAGCCATAGAGGTCCCATTAGGAGTCATCTTAGTATTGGCTACTAAAGCTTCCATCTTTTGTGCAACAACATCAATAACTACCTCATCATCTCATAAGTACACTATGTCATCCAGCAGAAGGGGTGGCTCTTTTATAGCCTTATGTCTCTCTTCTCTTTTCCCTTTCACCTTCTTAGTTTTAAATTGAATAATATTTGGAATTGGGACCTCATGCCTTCATAAAAGTTAGACCACTTACACTTCTTAATATGATAGGGTTAATGTTAACATTTCCCCTCATTATTATCTTTTGCTTCTTCTGAGGTGGTGTCTGTTGCACTTTCTTTCTTTTCTTATTTTTTACCAATAAGTCATCATCTCTAGGTTCTTCACCCAAATGTTCTTCATCCAATGAAGCTTCTTCCAATGGCTCATCTTGCAACAACTCATCTTCCATTGGATCTTCTACAATCACAGGAATAGGCTTTATGACCTTCTTACCTTTTTGTTTGGCAGGGGTTTGTTGTGTTGTGGCTGTAGATGTAAATGTTGATGCCACATCACCTTTTGGTTGAAGCCTTTTAACAATTACCCCCTGCTATGTAGGAAATGCCTTCTTATTTTTGCCTGGTTGCTTTTGTTCTTCAGAAGGTAACCTTTCTCCATTAGATTTTCTCTTTTCAATGAGGAAGTCATCATTTTCCTCTTCAGATAATTGTTCTCTTTTCTTCTTATTATCAATAGTAAGGGCTACACCCTTCTTTTTCAACTTAGTGACTTCAGCATTTACCCAGTTGTGGGTTAGTTGGATAATCTTTTGCATTATTTGATCAAACAAACTCTCCTCAGGTTGAGTCAAATCAGGAGCTAAGATGGTGTCATTATACACCCTATTATCTTCATATTCACTAGACATAATCTTTCCATCATCCTTGTGCAACTATGTAGGCACTAAAATGCAGTCAAACGTCCAGATCTGATTGAGTGTGAGCCTTTGATAAGTCCTTCTCCTAACCTCTGCTTCACCATCACAATCAGTCCAATAATCTTCAAGGTGCCTTTGATGTATTTTCTTTCCTAATAATTTCTACATTCTACCATATGGGTCATATGACCTAGATATAGAAAATGGCTGCAGATGCATTAGCTTTAATCCTCTAATGGCATCTGTAAAAGTTTGTCTATCAAGACATAAAAACCAGCCAATGAATACTAGAAACGACACAGGTAGGATCTTCCCTTTCTCCAAATGGGCTTCAACTGAGGTTGATACCTATCTAACAAACTCCATTAGAATGGCCTTATTCGTGGGGTATCTAGGTAACATGAGGGCTTGCCCCTCAAATCCTTCTATTCTCATGTATGAAAAGGTAGGGAACTAGATAAACCAAGCCCCATATTTGTAGATAACAGCTTGAGCTTCCATACTTAACCTTTTCATTATATCATCTTCCATGGTCCTGACCAGATGTATAGAAAAAGATGTTGGCAAGAGACACATTGGAGCTTCATGATTGTTGTCATTGATGGCAACAAAGTTCATCCCACACATCCGTAGGACATGGTGTGTCTATACCGGAAGTCAGATTGAAGAGTGTTGTGGTCTGGTAAGCAAGAACAGAGTATGTGGAAAGGTTCGACAGTCAGGTTTGAATCTCTCAGAGGAAGTATTTTAGTGAAGTACAGATTTGGAAAAGTCAAGAGGAGTACTTTGACTGATTAGATTCTAGGAATTGAGCCTCCAGTGATGAAAGAACAAAGAGATATAAGCATTCAAGTATTGGGGTCTGGTTTGGTAGAACAGACAAAGGAAGAACTGACAGGCAGTGCATCAGAAGTTATTCCGGATGAGATGTTGATGGTGATAAAAGTTCCTAAGGTATCATTCATGATTGGTTGACATGATTGAAGACTTCTACAAGCATATCCTTGATTTGCACTACTTGGTATGCAAGGATTCAGCCGACAGACCAGAGTTTGAGATAATATTGACTATTCCGGATGCCGACTAGAAAAGTGTTGAAATCACTTGTGCAGATATATATACAAGATGGATTTAGATGTGAAGTGTGTGTTGTGGGTGTCTAAGTATGAATAAAAGCAAAAGAATATATAAAAGGTAGAAAAATAGGTTTGGAATGTAAGAGGAGAACAACGCTCAAGGAGAGTCAGAATGAAGTGCTGCAGATTAGTCCATTGAGCTCAAACCGGAACTGAACTTCAGCATGTGTGGATGCTTTTCATTAGTTCAAGTTTTCTTCTTGTAGATAGTAAGTCTTTTGTAGGCAGTGAGCCTCTTGTGAGCAGTGTGCTCGGGTAGTGAGCCCTAATTGGCAAGTGCCATTTTGTATCTTCTATTCTTCTAACAGAGAATAATATCTTAGGTTAATCACCCCGTGGTTTTTCCCTTAATAGGGTTTCCATGTCAAAATCATTGTGTCATGTGTATTGGTGTTATTTACATTTCATGATTATGTTTGCTTATAGAATCTGATGTTGCATTAACTATTAAGAAAGCACAGAAAGTTAAATTATTAGGATAACTGATTCACCCCCCCTCTCAATTATCAACAATTGGTATCAGAGCCAAGTTCTTCCAAACAGAGCCTAACAGCTTGAGGAAGATCTGGGAATTCAAATAGATGTGTATGGTATGAGGGAGCAACTTAAGTCTTCCCTTGATGATCTTGAGCAGTCAAATTCTGAAGTCAATGAATTAAAGGAAAGACTCAAACAAGCTGATGACTTCATAAAAGAACTAAAAGACAAACTAAGTCTCTCTATGAAAAAGAGAAAGGAGCTACTTCAGCAATTGGTAGGTCAAGGTGAAGCCAATGATACAAATGAAGATCTGAAAGAGAAAACCAAGCTATGTGAAAAGTTATCAAAAGAAATCATCATGGTAAGACATGAAATGGAATTAGGAGTTATGAAGTTTACCCAAGAAATTGAAGAAAGAAGAAAATCTGAAGATGATCTAAGACAATCTCTCAAGGAAAAATCAGAAGACTGCCACAAGATGGATAGAATAATTAGACATCTTGAATCTGATCTTGAAGATGCTAAAGACAATGAAGAAAAACTTAAGGATCAAATTGTCTCTCTTAAAAGGGATCTTCAAACAACAAATGAATACAAAGAGAAATTCAAGATAAGCTCTGCTCAACTTGAAGTTCTCCTCGAAAGCCAAAAGAGGGTAGGTGACAAGTGTGGCCTGGGATATGAAAAAGGTCAAAGCTCTGGATCCAGTTAGAAGAATTTTGGATCAAAAAATCCAAGGAACCAGCCTAGAAGACCTTCGGTAAGGCAGCCTAATGCTCAAAGATATCCATCCTTCAATGGATACTGCCACAACTGCAATAACTTTGGTCATAAAGCTAATCAGTATAGAAAGAGAATAAATTAGACTAATACATCCTTCTCTAGACAGTGTTTCAATTGCAAAAGGTATGGTCACAAATCTCATGAATACAAGAATATACAAATGAATAGTTCATTCAATGGTAGATGCTTTGCATGCAATAGAATGGGTCATATGGCTAATCAGTGCACATCAAGAGGATATCAATCGAATATGCAAAGAAACGTTGTTTGCCAAATTTGTAATAGATCCGATCATATTGCCAAATTCTGTAAAAGCAAGAATCAGGACAAAAGAGGTCCGGTACATCATAATCAGAATCAAGACAAGGGAAAACAAAAAGTGAATGTGGATGAAGTTAAAAGTGAGATGAACAAGATTTGGGTGAAGAAAAGTACAGAGAATGTAGGGGATGGATCCGCACCAGAATCTGGTGCTGATATTCCTTTCAGAAATTAAAAAGTGAGCTCTGGCTCAGGGGGAGACACAAGGAAAACCTTTTCCCCCAGCCAGTTAATTGGTGCTGGAACTGGCACAATGAGAGTTGCAGATTAAAGGGTTCATAAGAGAAACATCCAAATAACCTATGGTTAAGATCTGGAAGATCTGCAAGATGTTTAGATCAAGATTGATCCAGTTCTTTAAATCATTAGAATAAGGCAAACCGGAATGACTTAGGTCGAGCATTTATTGCAACTTGGTATTAGGGTTTGTAGAATAATATAGGGATTTTCTTATCAAACCTTGTTCATTCTGCATTCGAGAAGAAGTGAAAAAGAGCTCTGCAACAAATCCCCTGAAGCCCATCAAAGGTCATCTATAGAAGATGATTCATCCAGCGAATCAATCCAGATCTCTTCATGAACCCTAGACGCGCAAAAGGTACTTTCCGTTATTGAATATTTATCTGTAAATCTTTTTGAAGATGGATACACTGAATATTGTAAAGATCACTAAGAGGCCATGCCCTAAATTCAAGAAACATCCATACAAATCCCTAGAAGTTGATCTCCTAGGTGCCTTTTCAAGCACTCCGAATGGAATTTTGCATGTAGAAGATGTTAGGGCATATATTCATGCGAATATTAAAGAATTTAGGGAATCTAAGCTAGCTAATATCTATCACAATTAGTTAATAGATGATTCTTTTGAGCTCAAACCTTAGTTCAAGGCCATTCAGGATAAGCATTTTGCACAGTGCATTTCCCCTGTTTTGAAGAAGATGAATGGGTTCGGTATGTGTTGAGCAGAGTGCATGATAACTTCCTATGGTTGAATAGACCATTTAAGATCACCAAGGAGGCAATTAGGGTAGTAACTGGTCTACAGTCATCCAGTGTGACACCCATTCTCAAATTTGTCAAGAATCAGATAGTAAGTGAAGCAACCGGATCAAAATTTGACAAGAGAGCTATGACAATTGAAGATATCACTGATCCAGATATCAAATTTGCATCCATGATAATTGGTTACAAGATTTATCACTCTAGTAGGGAAAATTTAGTACCAGGAACTGCAGTTTATACAGCTTATCAGATGCTAAGAGAAAATGATGACTATGATCTTTGTGAACTTCTTCTAAGCCAACTATTGGAGAACCTACAAAAGATCAAAAAGGACAAGAAAAACTCATTCAAGTATGGTGGGCTGATATTATGTTTATTCTTCTACTTCATGAATGAGCTTCCCGGATCTAGTAGTTGGGTTTGGCAAAATCACAGATCTATTGCAATCCAAATCAGAGACTACCTGCATGGGCTTGGGGATGCTAAGGCAAGAAATACAGCTTTGTGGGGATATTTCAAGAAATTTGAAAGTATGATGCAAACTAGAGAAAGAATCCCTCAATCTTTGGTTGAGAAGTACAAAGATACAGTGTGCTTTATGGTAGAAACTGATCAGTGCCTCATGGAGGCTATGGAGCCAAGAACAGTATGGATCATGCCAATGGGGTATGAAGTGGATGAGAAAATTGTCAAGTTGCATGTTCAGCACATGCTAAGTCAGCCCAAGGATCCCAAGGCAGAAAGGTTTGGAACCTTTGAAGAAATAAGTGTGAAGATCCATGTGGAGTTAAGACAACTAGAAATAAAAAGAAAAGTAAGAAAGGAAGTAGAAGAGCTTGCCAAAAGGAATGGAATTTTAAAAGAAGCACTTGATGCAAGTAGAGAGAAGATAGAAAGGGTAGGGAAAGAAAAAGAAAAAGTAGAAAAAGAAGGTACTCCAGTGGAAGTCCCCTCCTAGACCAGATCCTCCAAGACCTCTACACCCACCACTGCAAGGAGCTTAAAGGCATCAAAACTAGAAGCAAAATCATCCAGAAAAGGAGAGAAGAGAACCAAGTTAAAGGCAACAAGGTCTTACACAAGCCAAAAGGATGAAGAGGAGACAGAATCAGATGAGGAAGTAAAGAAGATGAAGAAGAAGAAGAAAGTATCCAGTGAAACCATGAAGGCAGAAGTAGAAGAGTGTGTTGAAAGGACCACCCTATCCTTAGATGATATAGTTAAGGCAATAATTGTGGATGGAAATATGAAGCCATTAACAAAATTCTATGATGAATGCAGTGAAGCTGATCAGAAGATTCTGTAGGATGCTACAGTTAAGTATCTGAACATTTACAACAAGGCTTTCATTGAGATTGTATCTTTAATTCCTAAAAGCCTTGAGAAGGAACTTGAATTGAGGAAGAATAATGCCAAAGAGGAGGATATGGAGATCCGGGAACAGATAGCTATTCGACATTATCCGTCCATCACTCCTAAGCAAAAGAGTATGATCTTCAAAGATTGTAAGGATGAATTCCAGAGAAAAGCTAGAATGAATCAGCTTATGCTTGGAAAAACTAACAAAGTAGCAAAAGAGATAGAAGAGATCCTCCAGAATGCGTACAAAAGATTCAACATTCCTATCATAGAGGACTTAGGTGATGATCCCTCAGCTACAGACATTGAAGAAGAAGCTGCTAAGATAGTAGCATAAGAGGTTAAGGAGATAAGGGAAGATAAAGGTAAGGACTTGGAATCCTCTGCTCCAAAAGAGGTGGCCCATGAACAAACAAATATCTCTCCTCCGGTTTCCCCTGCAGTCTCCAAATCTAAAGGAGAAGAAAGAATAGAGGAGAAAGAAGAAGCGAAAGGAAGAGAAGAAAGTCAAGCTAAGAAGAACATAAGTGACAGTGTAAAAGGGAAGAAATCTCTGTGTCTGGCAAGAGACACTATAGAAACTGTCAAGGACTTCTTGAAAAAAGAAGTGATGGAGATTGATGAACCGGAGTTACTTCAAGGTCCATTTAACTTTGATTCTCTCTCCCCGGTTCAAACAATGATGATAGCTTCATTTGCCAATGCTAAGGAAAAAGAAAAACTCCTGAAGTCTCACATGGAAGACTGTGAGCTAATAGAAGCTACATCTGGCGTTTTAGAAAAGATCATGCCATCTTTTCATAAGGATCCCTCAGCCTCCTCATCCAGTAATCTCAAATCTCTAGTCAATAGTGTTAGCACACATTTTGATTCCCTAGAGAAGTCAGTAAAAGATAAGGTCTGGAAGGAATTCTTGACAAAGAGGTTATCAGAGGTACAAGGGTTAATAGCTAATGATAGGAGGAATATGAATATTGGGATAAAGAGCTTGGAAAATGCTCTTGAGGATGGAGGAGATGTATACAAATTTTGTATATCCTGGACCAAAGTAACAACGAATATTGAGAAGAAAGTAAGGGAACAAGAAGATAAATTATCAAGCCTCCCTCAAAAGTTTGATCCTCTCACTATATCTATAATAAACCAGGAATGTAAAACTATTGTAGTCTTGAATGAAATCAAGAAGCTTGAGAAGGAAAATAAAAATAGAATAAGCAGGTTGGGTGAACTTAGAGGGATAATTATCCCTAAGTTAGAGGCCATGCATGAGGCCATAAAAGAAGCTCAGACCAGTGATCCAACAGATCTAAAAAGGGTAGACACATTTGCATTCCTATTGAGTGGTCACATCTCAATTTTTGACAGGATGAAACAAAGTTGGGCAATAGAATTTGTCCAATTGAAGACAACTTTTGCAGACATACTTCAGTATATGTAAGTATGCTATATGTATATACTTATGCGGCCAAGTATAGTTGAAATTTTGAAAATTTTGATGTGCGAACCCTACCCTTTTCCATTGATGTCAAAGGGAGAGTGATGAGCAATGAAAAATGAGGAATCTAGCTAAGGTGGAGCTCTGAAAAATGTACATAGAGACAGAGCATCAGCCAAGGGGGAGTATAGTATAACACTTAGTCATTTTTCACTAAGTGTTGCCATCAATGCCAAAGGGGGAGATTGTTGGCAAGAGACACATTGGAGCTTCATGATTGTTGTCATTGATGGAAACAAAGTTCATCCCACACATCCACAGGACATGGTGTGTCTATACCAGAAGTTAGATTGAAGAGTGTTGTGGTCCGGTAAGCAAGAACAGAGTATGTGGAAAGGTTCGACAGTCAGGTTTGGATCTCTTAGAGGAAGTATTTCAGTGAAGTACGGATTTGGTAAAGTCAAGAGGAGTACCTTGACTGATAGATTCCAAGAATTGAGCCTCCGGTGATGAAATAATAAAGAGATATAAGCATTCAAGTATTGGGGTCCGGTTTGGTAGAACAGACAAAGGAAGAACTGATAGGCAGAGCATCAGAAGTTATTCTGGATGAGATGTTGATGGTGATAAAGGTTCCTAAGGTATCATTCATGATTGGCTGACATGATTAAAGATTTCTACAAGCATATCCTTGATTCACACTACTTGGTATGCAAGGATTCAGTCGACAGACCAGAGTTTGAATTAATAGTGACTATTTCGGATGCCGACTAGAAAAGTGTTAAAAGCACTTGTGTGGATTTAGATGTGAAGTGTGTGTTGTGGGTGTCTAAGTATGAATAAAAGCAGAAGAATATATAAAAGGTAGAAAAATAGGTTCAGAATGTAAGAGGACAATAACACTCAAGGAGAGTCAGAATGAAGTGCTGCAGATCAGTCTATTGAGCTTAAACCAAAACTGAACCTCAACATGTGTGGATGCTTTTCATTAGTTCAAGTTTTCTTCTTGTAGACAGTAAGTCTTTTGTAGGCAGTGAGCCTCTTGTGAGTAGTGTGCTTGGGTAGTGAGCCCTAATTGGCAAGTGCCATTTTGTATCTTCTATTCTTCTAACAGAGAATAATATCTTGGGTTAATCCCCATGGTTTTTTCCTAAATAGGGTTTCTAGGTTAAAATCATTGTGTCATGTGTATTGGTGTTATTTACATTTCATGATTATGTTTTCTTATAGAATATGATGTTGCATTAACTGTTAAGAAAGCACAAAAAGTTAAATTATTAGGATAACTGATTCACCCCCCCTCTCAGTTATCAACAAAAGAGTCATTCACTAACTTGTAATTTTGGAGGTATTCCCTCTTTTTCAGCTGTGGGTAATGTTCCCATACGTTTACATCCCCAGGATTGTTTCCAACCCTGCCCACCATTTGTAAAGCATTAAATGTGCCTCTAAAAGCACATGCATATACGACATAAGAAGTCATATGGAACATACACATTTTACCACCTAGCCTTCTCATTCCTTCATCTAAACTGTCACTGATGATCTTGGCATAGAGAGGTTTGTTATTTGAATACTATACCATTTGGATAATCCCATACATCCAATTCTCAAAGTTCCTGGCATGTTGCCTCCCAGTCATCCTGCTTAACATGGCCATCATATACTGATACTCTTCAGCAAAATCAAATTTAAACAAGTATTTGGGCAACTTAGCAGAATCTTTGTAAATGCTACTCTTATTCCTCCACTGATACATGATTCTCTTGGCTTCTTTTTCATTACCACGATATTCCTTTTCCAGTCTACTCAGGCTCAATCTGACCACATTATTTCCTATAGGTAAATTGAATGCAGACGTGATGCCCTTGATTGAGAAATTGACATACACTCTGCCATGCTTTTCTACTCTTCTAGTCTCAAGATTATAATTCCATGCACATTCAACCACTAATTCAGTAGCCTCCATAGCATAGGGAAATCCCCTGGTGTGCCACATCCCTATGGAATATATTCTTTGCAGTATAGGGTTCCCGCTTCCATTGTCTAACCTTCTCCTCTAGGCATCCAAATCTGTCTTCCCTTGATGCATGTCATCTATCATCCCATATCTAAATCCTACCCCCTCAGGTTGTAAGAAGATGAGTTTTAGGAATTCTAAGTAGGATCTATTTTGTCTGATATCCATTAAATCCTATGATAAAGACATGCATTTCTTACCCTAACATATTCCTATGGATGAGGATTCGAGGATGTCATGCATTTCATAGCAGTAATTCAACATTTTAATTCATTTGATGCATCGCCATACTAACTAACATAATAAAACTATTTTACCTTGTGATTTGCAGTAAATGACAAAAGAGAGGGTTTTAACTTTACTTACTTGATAATCGCCCTCTTCTTTTACTATATGACTGATAACAGGATAAATGTGAAGATGCTGTATCGTCCGCTCCATTCCATCGAATTGAGGGTTCCATTCTATTTATAGATGATAGTGATGTGCTAACTTTCAAAGTTCTGTAAATTTCAATTATCGTAGGGTAAATGTAAATAACCCCTAAAATTCATTTTTAAACCAATCAATATGACAAATTAGGGCGCGTGTATCACTTAATTTTAATCCATCGATCATTTGCATGATGTTCGTGGATGTTGCCAAGTGTCAGATTTTCATTTGAAATCGAGAGGGCGTGACCTACTGTTGGGCTCGCATTTAATGCCAAAGGGTGATCTCTTAGAAGATTAGGGATATTTGAAAATATGACCCTTTGAGACAATCATTTACTAATGATCAGGGTGATTTGGTCATCGATATGGTCAACTTTTGAATAATAAGCAAGATCGGGTCACATTACTCTTGTCAATAAATCATGATAATACTGTGTTCATATGACCCTGGGGATTTTGCCACTTGGCATGATTGGATTGTTATTGCGAAGCGAGGCATATCGGGTCATAAAGTTCAAAATGAGGGATATTAGTAATATCCAAGTCTTTGACACTCTAGAATATCCTCCTCATTCAAAAATGCAAGGGTGATGTCATCGACTTATGGACTTCAACAGTTATTTGTGAAAGATGACGTCACAGTCATATTTGCTAAGGTCAAGGATATTTTGAAATGTGACCACTTCGAGTTAGATCATGATGACATCATCATGCTATCATGTTCTCTTGTTTATCAGGTTATGGTGATGTCATCATCATATTAAGGAATATGACAGATGTTTGGAAATGTGACCCTCTGTGGGTCGGGTATACTGATTACATCATCATCATCATGATCTCTTCTATTCATTGGAACTGAATGACATTATGGTCATATTTGTGAAGGGTGATATTTGCAAAGGTTGATATTTTGTAAGATGATGGATATTCAGAAATTTGACCCTCTGGGTGTGCAAGTTCTTGACGGGTAGATTTTCGTCTTCATTTAAGCTTGACATTCGCGTATTGGGGAACAAATGAACATCAGGTGATCTTTCTAAGTCAGGGTCATGTTAATGAATATGACTGACATTTAGAAATATGACCCAATGGGAAATATCTAGGTTGACTAATCTTTGACTTATGATAACTTTTTATCCTTTAACAATATCAGGGTGATCCAAAAGGCAAACCTATTTAGAATTTTGTACCTTTTCTAATTATAAGGTTTGTGCTAGAAAATTCTAACTTTGGCAACTAACCCTTTATTGTGATGCACATACATAAGCAAGGGTGACATACATGACTAAATTTTACAAAACCACCCAAAGTAAGAAAGCAAAAACAAGCAGAAGTAAAAAGTTGGGTCCCTATTTTGCTAAGGCAAAATGGGGCGTGTTGTGTAACCACACAACATGTACTTGTTATGGTGATATCCAATGTCTAATTGATTAAAGTCTTAGATTTCTTTGCATTATTAATCAAGTGTGTTAATAAGTAAAAAAGTTTGATTGTTCAATACATCATAGATTCACCCCCCTCTCAGTGGTCATGTACTCCAACACACATTTTCTAGAGTATACCATTTCAAAATTCTCATTCTAGCTTCCTTTTGTTTAATGAAAACTCACATTTATCATGGGAGAATACTTCTTCACATGAAACACTCATAAATGAACTTCACACAATGCTTTCTTTCTTTAGAAGAGAACATAGAGAAAGATCAAATACTTGGAAAATTATTACATCCTTCACACATTGTATTTCCTTGACTGAATCCCTTTCTGATCTATGCAATGACATTACACAAACAAAAACAATTCTTCAACAATTGATCAGGTTCATTCACAAAGTTGCCACCTCTTTGAAGAGGACAAAATCTTCAAGCAACTAAAATCTCCTCAAAGATCAAATACTTTTCTAAGTCCATTCCACCAGAAGAGCACCATTATTTCCCAAAATATCCATATATACTACAATAATTTCTTCAGAAACTAGGTTTTGCAGTCTTCAAATTATTTGACTCTTTTCAAATAGATAAGCATCTAACTACTTCCCCAATGGAGTAACTAATTTTTTGGTGTTTTCTACTGATTACCTAAAATCCTCTAAAGGTTTGCCATACACTTATGATGGAGGGTTCTAAGGTAGTGGCCAACGAACGAGAGTGAATTTAATGACATTCCCCTGCACTTTTAGCTCTATTAAACTAAAGGGGGTTATTGTTGAATGCACAAGACCACTAAGAGGGTGGGGTGAATTAGTTGTATCATAAGTTTTAAACCCTCACAAACATAATCACATCCACATCAGTTCACTTAAACCCTTAATTTGTTATGAAGATTAAACATGAAAAATAAATAATAGAAACTTAATCACATCACCACCATGCACAAGAGAACACTAAATTTTTACGTCAAAAACCCTAAAAGGGAAATACCATGGTGAGGATTAGCTCACAATATAATGTAGTATCAATACTGAATTACAAAGAGGCTCACTGCCAAAGGCTTATTCCTTACAAAGGAAAGAGAGGCTCACTGTCAGTGGACTCACTGTCCAAGTGAACTCACTACTCACTGAAGAATAAAGAAGAAAAGAATAGAAGGCTCACTACCATGAACTAATATGATAGTATGTACCACATGCCTGAGTTCAGTTCCAATGAAGCACAACAAACATCACCTTTGCAGCCTCTATGAAAATTGTAGATGACTTCTACTCACTGCATTAGGTCTTCTACCACATGAAAGTCCTTGCTACCTCTGATTCAAATTCACAAAAAAAACATCACCATCCTCACACACACACTCCTACACATGAATACTTTACACTTATTTATATCAACATCACCCTTGAAACATTCACCAAAGTCAGAAACACACTCTACAATCTTTGAAATAATTTCCAAGGTCAACAAACATATAGAATTTAAATTAGGCTTGGACCTAAAGATTCATGTGGAGAAAAGGACTAAAGGTAGAACACTTCACATCTTATCTTGGACCTAAAAACATCTTCACATGGTTCAACACACTTCCACAATCTACGAAGCACATATGCAATTAGTGTTAGCACCCAAGTCAGCTAAACTTGTGTGATCACCAAGAACACTTGGGTACATACTTCCAAGAACACAACCATAATGTAGAAACCAAGAACAATACTTTAACATGATTTGGAAACATCCATGAACAACATGAAATCACCTAGGAGCCAACAAATTTAGTTACAACAAATCTCACTTGAAGATAGTTCACAAACTGCTCACCAACAACACTGCCAAGCTCTGTTACTCAAGAAAACTATATTCTAGAGCATCAATTCACAAGCCCTTTTGATAGGACATATATATGGACCTTATGAACATGCATCCAGAACTGTAATACCAAAAAACAAATTGTAGAGAAATGCGGAGCAAAATACTTTCTCTTAGTCACACTATAAACATTGCCAGGCACAGTCTTCAGACTGGTGAACATATCTCTCAAACCATAGTGTTCTAGAGCACCAAATTATAGATTTAACATCTTCAATCACTTCTCTAAAGCATGTCCAAACCTCACTCTCTAATTTTCAACATAGAAGAAATGCGTAGCAAAAACTCAGATAGTATCTTGTAAGCTAGAATACTTCTTCACAACACCGTCTTCAGTATTTATCAAATTTTCTCAAAAGAACTTGGAAACCCAGCAGCGAGAACAATATACTAACATCATTAGCACTTCTATAAGCCATTCAAATCACCTTAACACAAAGACTCAATCAACCAACAATAGCAACATCAAAAGATATAGTTGACACCAATGACAACACCGATTAGCACATACTCGCAACAATCTCCCCCTTTGTCATTGACGGATACATATGATGTGAAAAACCATCATGACATAATTTTGCACTAATCTCATTCTCCCCCTAAGTATGATACTACACATACTTGTACTAATCTCAACTACTCTGAATACCTTCCCCTTAGAAGTACTCATCAACCTGTACTAGCTCCTAGTCCCCCTGATTGCAATACTCTTCAATGCCACTACCTACTCCCCCTGAGAGGCAGCCTCCAACTCAGTTCCCAAAGGAAACATCTATACTAGAGGCTAGTATAGATACATTCTAAGCCTCTATTACATCCTTCTTAATCCAAATCTTACTAATCTCCCTCTTAGTCTCTGTTGGATCAATTCTTCACTAGTAGAATTTTAGCAAATAAATGACTACGTGACTAAAACTTTTAGTCACAACAACTAAAAATGACCAAGTTCTACTAATTTTTTGCAATGTAGCTATAAATGAGTAAATAAATGACTAATTTGGTTGTTGACTAAAAAATTATTTAGTCACAGAAATAAAAATGACTAAATAGTTAGTCACCAAATACAAATTAGACAAAATTTTAAAAAAGTTTTGGGGAAATTATTGGTGGGATGTATTGGCATGATTCATTATTTGCTTTCATTATAACAAAATTCCTCCTTCATTAGTTGGGAAGAAGAACATCCCTGATATCAGTGGCACCGAGCTCATTGTTGCAAACACTGGAGCTCACAATTACGAGTTGGCAATGGACATACGCCATCCAGAAGCCCACAAACCCACCATAGCTTTGGCCCATCACCATCTCACTCTTCACTTGCAGGCACTCTAACATGCTCTTCATGCACTCATCTTGGAATATCTCTGATCGTTCAGAGCTGCTTGTGGTGGCCGAAAAATAAAAGGTCAGGAATGCAAAGATCAAAGTACTTTCCAAGAGCTACTTCGCATTGAGGCGTTTTGAGTTATAGCAGCTACTTGCATGGGTGATAAAGAGGAGAGAACTTGGAGACTTCTAAAAAGGTGGGTAAGGAATTTAGAGTTTGTTACAACAAATTTGAAGTTGGCGAGGCCCTCTGCAATGAAGTTGGATTTGGAGACACCCTTTGCAGTGAATTTAGAGGTAATTTGAAAGCCTTGTTACATTTATAAACACAAAATCTATAGCTTTGTGATTGGCAACTTACAATAGTTACAATCTACTTCTCTTAATAATGTTCTTTTACAATCTTGCCACTATTCTACTTCATAATGTGTTCAAGCTAAATATATTAAAATTTGGGTGTCAGTGCCAAAATAGAATTTCCTCAAACAATTTTGATACATTTTCACTACAAGCACAAACTATCCTTGTGCAAAGTAAACATGTGCTAGATTTACACACACATTAGGCATCTAAACAAAGATGTTTCCTACTATAGCTTCTTGTACTTGTGTAAAAATTTCCTTTGCAATATCAAATTGACCCCTTTCAGCTAGCACAATGGCTTCCCCATTTACAACATAAACATTTCCTAGTCTTTGTGCCAACACTTTACAATACAATTCTTTAGCCTTCTCAAGATGTTGTGCCTCCACCTTTGGATCCCTCCTCTCATTGCGAAAAGCTACAAAATAATTCCAATTTCCAAGTGAAATGTCAACATAAGAATTCTTTGCATCTGATTCACTTTGTGCAACTTTAATTGTTTCTTTTGCTTTAAGCCAGTCATTTATTTTCAGTTCCATTTTTCCAAGCATAGATAAAGCATTTGATGAGTTTTTATCTACCTTAAGTGCATCCCCAATCAATTCTAGGCTTAGTTGGATCTCATTCCGAGCCTAAGCCATGGCTGCAAGATGTAGATATGCATCCACATAATCAGGAAACTTCAAACAATATTAGCTTGCATAAAAGATTTTCTTTTTCAGTATCATTTATCTATTCAAACAACCTAGAAAGATTAAATAGTGTTGTGACTTTATCCCATGGTATCTCAAGTGAAACACCACCTTCTTCTAGTCGATGGAAGAATTTGATATCCTTAAAGAGCATAGGAAAAACTATAGAATTGGCACTAGGGATTTTATTTATGAATTCAACCCAAATGCCATTTCTTAATGCCTCCATAAAAGTTTGTTGAGCCAACTCTAGTTCATCACGCTCAAAATGAAGAACCCCAATGTTGTTTAACAATTGAATGGGTACTTCTTCTTTGCTCTTCTTCAGAAGATACTTTGTTGTCTTAAAAGAATCTAAGGCTGCACTGGGGTTTGATTATATTAATAATTCACCCATCTTGATAAATGCATGGGCATCACATGGATACATGCGAGTTGCCATTCTTAAAATTTCCAAAGCCTTCTCTACATGCCCTTGCTAAGCACATATATGGTCTACAACTTTTAAGCTCTCATAGTTCTCAGGGTGGACCTCTAGAACCTTTTCAAAATTTGAGAGAGAACTCTTAAGATCTCCCATCTTTAATTGAACCTGTCCACAAAATCTTGTTGTCTCTGGCATTCCTTGACTGATGCCATGTAGTAGCGGCTAGTGGTGTCATAATCACCTTTACTATGATAAGATCATGTAAGATTATAATATGAATGAGAATTCATGAGAGGGTGGTCAGTTGAAACAAGAGCTATCTCAGTCAACTATTCCACAAGAAAATGTTGCCTTGTGAAGAAAAAATGGTTTGCTAAATGATTCAATGCCATTGCACAATATAGGTATAATTCAAAGGCTCTATGCATATTTTCCATTCCTTCATGAACACTACCTTTTTCACTAACTATGAGAATCCTACAAGTAAAAAATGCACAAAACTGACCACAGAGATTTATGTAGAGGTAGAACATGATACAGAGGAAGGACTCACACACAATAATCTTGACACATCCCAAACAAAGTTTCAATACACTTGATGCAAATCTGCACCCTTGTTCATTCTTGATAATTTGTTCCTAAGCCTAAAACATGGAAACAACACCCTAGTGACACTCAATCATTGAAGAAAACATGTAATATGGGAAACTCGATTTATTTAGACCTATTACAACATCTTCTAGGGGTTTCCAAATGTACATGACCTAACCAAGTGATTAACACAATGATTTATGCAATTTAGGTCTTGCTGCCACTAGGTGCATTCAAGGTAAGAACACTTGTCATATGAATTCCCAGGCTTATGTAGGCCCTTACAACATGCCACTATGATTCTTCACCCCTCCATTGACATACAATGCATAGATTATTCAAAGCAACAAAGAACCTAGGGTTTTAGGACTGTCCTACAACAAATCTACACACACAGTCAATCATATCTTCTTCACATGTGCCAGTTGTGAGTTGTCCTCTTGTAGGGATGTGGATAGGCACAGGACAGAGCTTTCCACCAATTTTCAAGATTTTTGGATGGTGGAAACTCTACCCATGATCAAATTTTTCTCACTAGAAACCCTAGGTAGGGTTTAGATCTGCACTCACCAAAAATGCAATATCTCACACAAAAATTGATGAAATTCTACCAAACCAAATGCATTTGAAAGATAGATTTTTGTTTCTATGTGTAGAACATTACATATGGATCAAAATCGAAGGTTGACTATGGATCAATACCATGTATTTGATGAGAGAGTAGCCAATGAGAGGGACATGGACAAATATCCATGTCCATGTAAAGACTATCTTGGTGAAAAGGTGAGAAATAGAAACCTGATTCTTCAACATATGATAAGATATGGGCATAGTGGTATAATCCCTTGGGATTACAATTATTATGAAGATATGATAGAATTGTAGACTATGAGAGATGAAGAGGCAACAAACATAGATGAAGAGGGAACGAACATATATGAAGTGGCACCAAACATAGATGAAGAGGCATCAATGTTAGACAAAGGGTTTAAAGTTTTATAGAATGTTTAATGAGGGTCTAGATGATGATTGGGCTAAGTTGATGGAGGATGCTTTAAAGCCTGTGTATGCTAATTTCAAGTTAAGTCGTTTGACAACAATCCTTCAAATTCTTAACTTGCAAGTGGTGCATGGTTGGACAAATGAGAGTGTAGATCAATTATTGGAATTAGTAAGTTTGTTGTTACCACCTGACTCCACATTGCCAACAAAACAAAGTCAATGGAAAAAGCAAATCACTAAGCTAGGCTTAGGGTATGAAAACATCCACACATGTGTGAATGGTTGTGTATTATTTCATAATAATCTTGCAAGTGAGAGTGAATGTCTGAAATGTCATGAAGCAAGGTATAGACAAGGGTTGAAATCAGTTGTAGTTCCTAGAAAGGTTCTTTGCCACTTTCCAATAATCCCACAGGTACTCCAAATGTATAGGTGCAGAGACATTGCTGAACTTATGCAATGGCATGCCCAAAATAAGAGTACTGATGGAAAATAAGGACATGTGCCTGATTCTAAGAGGTGGATGGAATTTGATAACAGATGGCTTGATTTTTCTCAAGATCCTCAGAATATAAGGTTGGGTTTGGCTCTAGATGGGGTGAACCCATTCTCAGATCAAAGTACTAAATGGTCAACTTGGGCAGTATTTTTAATAAATTATAACTTGCCTCCATGGTTAGCAACTAAACCATTTTTCTTAATGCTATCATTGATTATACTAGGAAAGAAAAGTGTGACTTCAGATGCAATCGATGCTTATCTAGAGCCATTATATGATGAGTTAATGGAATTGTGGAAAGGAATTGAAGAAATTCAATCTTTAAGGGATGGTCATTCAATCAAATTCACTTTAAGATCTTCCCTATTGTTTACGATTCATGATGTTCATGCATATGGCACATTGTTTGGTCTCAGTATTCATGGATACCATGGATGTCCCACTTGCAACTTTAAGGATTTTGTGAGGCGCTCAAGAAGTTTGCGTAAGTGTATTTTTTATGGACATCGTGCTTACCTTAAAATGGATCATCCATATCAATGACAAAAAACACGTTTCAATGGTCAAGAAGAGAATCGTGAAGCACCATTGCTAATAACAAGTGATTACATTGTTGAGAATGGACAAAAAAGAATGTCATTTATTGAAAATGATGGGATTGCTGGTAGTAGATATGATCCATGTAATGAAACTAGTGTAAAATGGTTGTCCATATTCTATAAGTTGCCATACGTTAAGGATATAGCCATTAGGCATACTATTGACTTTATGCATACTGAGAAAAATATAGCCTATGCTATTATAGAAAGTCTTTTTGGTTCTTTTGATATTGTTTCATCATGTGAAGACTTTTGACAACTAAAGATTCCTCAAAATCTTTGGGTTGAAAAATGTGCCGATGAAAAATATAGAAAACCTAGTGTTCCTTATGTCTGGACAAAGGAACAACGTGCACAATTCTTATAGTTGCTGTCTTAGACTCACTTTCCCACTGGATATGTAAATAGTAGTATTAGAAGCCAAATTGAGATTAAGGGTTTAAGAGGCCTCAAGGCTTATGACTATCATGTCATTATTGAGAATATTTTACCTATTGTAGTAAATATATCAAGTTTGGAAAAGAGGCCAAGATTGACAATTATAAGGTTGGGCCTAATATTAAAGTGAATGAGTTTACATGTATTAGAGCCTTCGAACTTTGATAGTTTGAGGGAGTAGGTTGTTGAAGTCCTTTGTCTATTGGAACAGGAATTTCCACCAACAATCTTTAACATTTCTATGCATCTTTTGATACATCTAGAATATGAACTAGAGCATTGTGGCCCAGTAAGAGCAAGATGGATGTATCCTATAGAATGATATATGAAAGTTTTGAAAAAAATGTTCGTACTAGGGAAAAACTGGAAGGTAGCATGTTTGAGGGATATTCAATGCAAGAGGCCATGGGATTTTGCACAGAATATATGAAGGATTTTAAAAATGTCAATCAATGTGTATGGGATGATGACGAAGATGAAAGAGATATAGGTGAAGTATTAGAAGGCAATGGATGTCACTTCAAGCTATCACATCAAGAAAGAAGTGTGATACATGCCTATATTCTTCAAAACACAACTTTGTTCGATAAGTGGCATAGGTAAAAAAAAATTTACACAATAATTCATTTACTCAATTGCATTTACACATTTATATTATTAATCTTACTATTTGTATGTTAATATTCTATGTAGAAAATATGAAGAAGAGAATCAAACTTGGATGCAACATCAACCTCAAAAGTGTAGATGTCATGATTTCATTGGAGGTGATTCTTTTCCAAAATTTGAATGGATTACTAATGCAGTCAGTGATGCAAAATAAGAAGGTCAAGATGTAACAATGGAGGAAAGTGAGCTTTCACAATCTCCACATATATGGGCTATGTGTTTTAGTGGAATGTGGGCCTATGGTAGTCATTTAAGAGTGGAAGAAAGAGACAAAGGAAAGACAAATTGTGATTGTGTTGTTAGTGCTAAATTTCTTCATGAACTGAGAAAATTTTTTATGTTGGATTCATCCAAGAAATTATTTAAGTGGATTTTGGTGAAAATAGTCCTATATTATTAAAATGTAAGTGGATCCGACCATCCGCAGTACAATTTGATGAGTATGGATTTGTATGCGCAAATACAGGGCAATTTTTATCAGAGATGGATGAGCTGTATGTTTGCCCTCTTTAAATTAACCAATCATTTCTAATTGATGATGTAAGAAGCTGAGGATGGTCGTATGTCATTCAAACAGAGTCTCATTCCAGATGAAAACTCACGGAAGTTGTCGATATAATGCCTAATGGGCAATATGTTAATTTATAGTAAACATTTGAAGAAGTGGATGAAGACAATGATGGAGTGTTTGAAGAAGAGATTTTGATTACCAATGAAGAGAATGGGAGAAAGAATGAGAAGCATTTCACAGATGAGGATGAGGAAGAAAATCAAGTTGATGTAGACATGAGTGATCAGGATTCTAATCTTGTTGGCAATGCAGATGATTATGATGATGTTTTGTCACCTTAACTAGCCTATCACCTTAAGAGGTTAGCTTGTCACCTAGACTTTGGTTATATGGATGGTGTAATTTATTATTGAATGTAATAAAGATTTGTGTATAGGTATTCTTATTCACTATTTTTTTACTAATACATTTCTGAATGTAAGCATCATTATTCTGCTGATTTGAAGTGCATTTAAAGTTAGGTTCAATCATTCTTCTTAGTTTTCTTACTTTGGTTGAAATTAATTTTGTTTAGTTAGACTATAATTTGTTGTATGTCCTATGTGTTTTCTAGATGCTAGACTTTTCTTGTATGTCCTAGATGATAGCTTTAGTTTGTAATATAGATTCTAGCCTCCACATGCATTGAATATGCTTGTGTGAATGAAACAATAACAAACATCTATGATTTAATAACACACAGCACCAGATTAAATCTTCTTCTCCATTGATTGCTTCAAATAGATATTATAATATAAAAAAAGTCTCCTCATATATGTTTCTATAAATGCCTATGATGATGATATCAAAATTTAGTCTTGGTTTCTCTCTTATAAGAGAAGCAACAAGCTTCAGACTATTACAAAATATGGCATCTTTTTAAAATTCACGCCTCTTCATATAAACTAAACATTAATTTTTCTTAAAACATAATTAAGAGAAAATAGAGAAAGTAGACAATATTGATTGGAAGCCTACAGCACTTGCAATACACTTGTAGTCTGTTAATCAACATAGGAGACCCGTGATCATCCCGATCTGGCAAAGTCCCCCTCTCCATGATAGAGTGTTTGAAGGCTTAGTTATTCCACTACAACATCTTCAAGGCCCTATTCTTCTAGAGGAGCCAAATACTCTTGCTCCCATTGGTATACTATGTAGTCATGAGGCCATGATGCTTGTTGCTCCCCTACATGTATAGCCTATCTATTCATCAGCTTGAAGATACTTCTGCTACCATTGAAACACAACATAATCACTAGGCCACTTATAATCTTGAATTTGGAGCAAGTTGTCCTTGTGATCCTTCCACCTTTTGTCCAACAACGCTTTAGCATCAATTACAAACTTAGAATATCCAACATCCAAAGCAATTGCTCTGTCCAAAATGATGTTGAAGCTAAGAATATTGATATCTTCATCCATTTTCAAAAATTCCATGACCTTAGAAATTGTATGACCAAATTTATCCTTCCATGCATCAAAATCCTTGATCTTTTCATCCTCTGTTAGGATTGATGGAATGAACTGATGTTTGAAAGTGGCAAAAGAATCAATCTTTGCTTGCATTATTTGATTCTCACCATTCACATACTGATACTCATCCAATATCATCTTAATCATTTTCTCTGTTGGCTTTAGAGCTGCAGGAGCATCTTGATTCCTTGTAGAACTTTACATAGAGTGATTAATGTGTGATGTGTTGACTACCATCTTTGATACAAGGGATCTAAAACAAAAAAAAAATTACTTTCAACCATTCCATGGCCTGAGACAAGGAAGAATAGCATTCATGCACATCTCTCAACTTGTCAACAACCATTTTCACTCTATATTCCAATAGTTTCTCAAACACTTCAAGAATTTTCAAATTTTCCTCATTCTTCTTTTTTTGGCTTTTCAAGCCCTTAATTTCCTTTTCCAACTTTAATCTCAAAACATTGAATTGTTCAATAGTCACTATGGTATCACCAGTATCTTGTGGCACAGGTGTTTGAAATGGCACAATGGCCTGAATCTAAGAAGAGCTCTCACCCTTCAGTTGTTCTTTCAGCTTTACATTTTCAAGATACAATCTATTTACCTATCATTCATCTCCATCTAAGTTCTCTCATAATCAAACAATCTTTGCTCTAGATTTTTAATAGTAGTTTGTGTAAACATTGTAGTATGCATAGTGAGGGTAGCTGCTTTAGTTACTGATGTGTCTTATAATGTCTTGACCACAACTGTTCCCCTTATTTCATGGACCACATCAAGTAATCTTGGTTTGCTGGTGTTCTTTTGTGTTGCCTATATTGCCAAATTCTCTATTTTTGGATTGAAACCACAACCACTGACACCTTCCTCATAGTCAAATTCAGAAACTAGCATGGGGACCATCTTGATTCACGACTTGGTCTAACAAAAACATTTTCTTCAACTCAAGCCCGGGAATTATCAGCATGTTTCTCCTTAATACCATTTGTCTAGCCTCATCAGGGCTGACACTTATTTCATCTATTTTCATATTCTTGAAAGTTAGTGAAACAATTTGCTCATGCTGAGATTCATCAACACCCATTTTATTTATTTCCACTTGTTCTTGAAATTTTTTCATCTTCATCTTAATCCAAAAATCTTTGAATTTAGGAGAATTAATGAAATCATCATCCTCCATAAATACCATAGAAGCCAGAATTCTTTCATCTTCTTCTAGTTCAGGCTCCCCTTGTGCCTGTTTGGCCATTCTAGCCTCTAGTTTGTGTGCTTCCATTTCTTGGTCAACAAGTGGCTGATCAGTTTCTCCTTCATCTCTTTCATCTCCCATATTTCTCAGGATACTAGCCACTTCATCAATGTCACCCCCTCTATCGCTTAATTCATATGGAACCAGTGGGGAAACATCCTCAATCCTTTGCCTTTTGGCAGGTGGTGAATTAGGACATGAGTTGGATCCTATACTAACATTACATCTGGTGTAGGCTCTTGAATCACAACTCCTGGTGGTTTTTTGACACTGAGCTTGGTAGCCTTTGAAGGCTGCTTCTCAGACTTGCTATATATTCTTTCAAAATTGTCAATTATCAGATCTATTCTTCTCAAAGGGTCCCTCTCTTCAACAAAGAATCTAAGAAAATCAGGATTTTGTTTTCTCCTATCATCCTCAATCCTTTTCAAAATCTCCCATTTTTTGTTCCTATAATACACTTCTTGAAAGGTGACAAGATTTCTGATCACATCCTCATCAAAATTGTTTTGATTGGATATTCCCATTCTTGTGAGGATGGTTTGTTTGGATATTCCCATTCTCAGGATACTAGCCACTTCATCAATGTCACCCCCTCTATCACTTAATTCATATGGAACCAGTGGGGAAACATCCTCAATCCTTTGCCTTTTGGCAGGTGGTGAATTAGGACATGAGCTAGATCCTATACTAACATTAGATCTAGTGCAGGCTCTTGAATCACAACTCTTGGTGGTTTTTTGACACTGAGCTTGGTAGCCTTTGAAGGCTACTTCTCAGACTTGCAATATAATCTTTCAAAATTGTCAATTATCAGATCTATTCTTCTCAAAGGGTCCCTCTCTTCAACAAAGAATCTAAGAAAATTAGGATTTTGTTTTCTCTTATCATCCTCAATCCTTTTCAAAATCTCCCATTTTTTGTTCCTATAATACACTTCTTGAAAGGTGACAAGATTTTTGATCACATCCTCATCAAAATTGTTTTGATTGGATATTCCCATTCTTGTGAGGATGGTTTGTCTGACAAAGTTCATGTGACCCTCTAGATCACAAATCCTCTCTACACCCAATTTCAAAGAATATTTAGCCTTCAAATAGGGTTGTAATTCCTCTAAAGTATCAGAACTAATGGACCAATCACCAAACACTGTGGAATCAAGAAGAAATGTGCCTTTCTTCAATTTCTTCATTACATCCTTCTCCATGTGCCTTTCTTCAATTTCTTCATTACATCCTTCTCCATCCACATCATTTGCCACATGAATTCAAGGAATGCAATTCTTTTTGGCACAAATTTGGGCAACACATAGGGTGGCTGAGTACACACATATACCTTGATTATAGTATGATTTGGCAAGAAAAACCAATTAACATAGTTATGCTTATGACCCTAGTTTGGCCTATGGGCAAGAGGCCTCAACATTTCCCTGATCTCTTTTGTCAATTTGGGATAAAAGCTACCAAGAGAATTCATTATTCTAAATGAGAATTCATCATGAAACACAACATAGTCACAATTCTTGCAATGACTATCCCATTTGTAACACTAGCACTGTGTTGGCAATCTTTGTCCATTTTCATCAATCATGCTCAAATCCATTCTGTTGGCCCACTCCCTTCTATTTTGATACAAAATCAAATGACATAAAAAAGAGTAGTATTTGAAATCTATGGGCTTTTTTGTTTTCTCTTATTTGCAAAAATCCATCATGCAGTTTCTTTTCAATGAATGTTGCAAAATCATATTCAACATTAGCTTTTGGATTTTGAATTCTCATGGCCATCATCATTAGACTATCAAGAATTCTACTTTGGGCATCAATACCCAACACCTGACACAAAGAAAAAATTGTTCTTTTGAAATAGACAAAAAAAATTCAACAGAGAAAGGTTCAATTGTAGTGGATGGGATTTCAATTCTTCTGTTATTTGCCCCTTTCCTCATGTGCATGGGCACCTCATCCCTTTTGTGTTTTTTTCTCAAACTATTATACTCCTGCTCACTCTTCTACGGATATACTTATGTGAGGGTTTGCTTGCTCAACATGAAGTAGTCTATGATTGCATTCTTGTCCACGACCACTAATGGTGAGCCATTTGGTACTCTGACTATTTTGGTGGTTGAGTGATAATGTTGTGCTAATGTTCTAATCAAATCCACATCAACAAATACATTTGACACCACAAGCTTTGCCAAATCCAAATTCCATGGGTTTCCAACTGGGCCCTGTCCATCTTTCTTTCCACAAAAATACCAAAAAAGGTTCCATCCAGATATAGGGATTATAGCATCCCGACATCCTTCTGCAACATCCTTAAACAATTTCTTAGACCCCTTGTCAACTGAATTTGGTAGGATGTCCAACAATGATTATTAAAGTGATCATTTCTTGGGAGCAGGGGGGTCAGTGCTCTTACTCACAAACTCATATTTTTTAGGTTCCATATTTTAGTGCCTCTACGAACTAAGGTTTTGATATTTTACTTGCTTTACCAAACTAGTTGAAAACAAAGCAAAAACCAAACACCAACTTTTATGCAAAGAGTGATGGGGCAGACTTACATGGTCAGAAAATGCTTGAGGAGAGCACACAAAGCTTGAAATCACCTTCTACAATCAACACTAAATTCGCTGGAATGAAGAAATACAAAGAAATTCTAAGTTTTATCGTGCCATGAAACTGGTCATTTCACCATTAACTCTGGTTCCTGCCACCAAATCAACAAATCTCAGAATTCAATTCTTTTCAAACACAGACCATTGATTTGATCCAATCTAATGGTTAGGTGAGTATTTCAATACTTGTAGTCCTTTCCTCAAAAATTGGAATCCCATAAGCATCAATGATAACCATTGCGAGGAAGCACTGAAGTCATGTCAACATTTAATTCCTTACCACATCACCGCAAGACCAACTTAGGGCAATTGTAGGACCGCGGGACCTCTTTGACAGTTACGTTCATCTTCACCACTTAGCACCACTTCGTAAGCCTTGTTGCATACCACTGCGAGATGGTGGGATACATGTTATCCTTTATGTCTTTTACCGTACCACTACCAAGCTTTAGCCTGACCATCACGGAGCTGCGGGATCCTTTGGTCTCCCATTCGTTGTTTACTGCATTACCTCTAGTCGAAATTATTAGCATCACGGGGCTGCGGTATGTAGCATTACTAGTTACTTGTGTTGATATGCCCTAGACAACTAAGACGGGGGGTGAATCAGTTATCTCTAAAACTTAAACACTTCTACAATTAACATCAATCACTTATCCACAATTATTATGATTTAACGATGAATGCATGAAACTAGAAACTTAGCCATAGATACAACATCAAACATCATAGACACTAGATTTTATGTGGAAAACCCCAAGGTGGGGAAAAAATACGGAGAGGATTAGCTCTCAATATATATTGCAATCTTGAAATAATGATGTTCAGGCTTGGTCACTCCATGGGCCTAACATACTGGCTCACTGCCATGTAGAACAACTAGGTCTAGTAGACTCACTACCTCAACCTGAAACCTAGCAAGATTACAATAAGGGTTGTTAAACCCTACTGGCGGCTCACTGCCATGATCAACACGTTTTTATGTTTGTGATTGAAGTACAATAATTCCTTTGCTCCGCTCTGCCTCTTCTCTACACTGCCTCTTCTCTACTTTGACTCTTCTCTACTCTGCCTCTTCTCTATCTTTTGGACCTTTCTTATTATTGTAATGTCAGAAAATGTCTCCTTAGAGGCTTTTCTCTCATAAGATTTAGCTCCCAAATCTCTTAGCTGCATTTAGGACATATTACATCATAATCTGACATCCCAATGGAATGAACCCTTGGTATCATGACAAATGGGACCTAGGGGTCCCCTTGAACCTAACCCTACCCAAAATAGGGTGGAGAACTTGGGCACCCGTGCCCTAGTCCTGCCCTATTTTAGGTCAGACCCAAATTTGAACTATCGATTTACGATCGTTATTTGGTCCCTAGGCCGACATGATAAGTTTGAATTTACAAAAGTTGGGGGGGAATGTTTGTAGTTGCATATAAAAGCATGTTTAGGTATTCATTTGTAAACTAGATAATCATTAGATGAGCATTGGGATTCTAGAAGTGATTCAAGGCTTTTATTGTGTTGCAAGAGCAGATATGTGTTCTCTGTCTTTATGTTTGCAGATTTAAGCATCCATCTCCTCATGGAATGAAGAGCTTCATCCTCCCATGAGATCTTCACTACAAGGTGATATCTATTGTGATTATTGAGCATTTATCATTTGGTTTTTGCCTCTGTGTTCCTAGGCACGCACTCTTTATCTGACAACAGTGTTCGGAAGACTTGAATGTCTCTCCAGGGCTTGATTGAGGCAAGCCTCTAAACACCACAACCCCCTCCCAAAGTATTCATGATTGTAGGTTATAGGTTAGAGTTGCAGACAAAGTGAAGTTGAAAGAGGGTACAATAGAGTGTCAGGATTGCAGATCAGTGAAGAAAAGGACACCCTAGACTTGGGCACCCGCTCATTAGTCCTCAAAGGTCCGCAATGGGGAAATCTCTAGTACTGCAGATACATGTTACAGACCTTGTTTCTAGATCTTGACAAAAAGTAGGGCCTTGGACTTGGGTGCCCACTCTTTAGTCCCTGACTTTTCCTCCTTCAGACCCTGAAAACAAGTGCATAGTTATTTGATATTTTACATTTGTCTGTAGCAGCATTTTTTGTTATTCATCTGTTTACTGTCTTATTTGCATAATTAGGGTTTTAAGGTGTAATTAAGCATAAGAGAAGGAAATTGACAACCTAATCATAAAAATCCAAGTTTCCCTACATCCCAATAGTGACCTGGGGTATGATAGTACATTGCAACTCAACCCTAGGTCCTTGAATGTAAGGGTGAAAGGAGGATATGCACCAAAAGTAGTCAAACTCAACTATCCAAAAATTACCCTTTACATTTTGGTGAACCTGTGTTATTGGACTTGTTTGCACCTTGCTAAGTGTTGTGCTTCAGATTTATATTGATTTCATTCATCTTATTGCATTGGAAAACTTACAAAAAAATTGAAAATTTGGAAAAATTGGAAAAATTGGAAAAAATTGCATGCTAGGGTTTTGCATGTTGCATAAATTAATTTGAATTTCATAAAATTTATGATTTTTGCATTAGATCTGATTTAAATTACAGAAAATTACAAAATATCAGTAATTTACATTGCATTTTCATCATAAAATTGCTAGGGTTTTGTTGAAAATTGTAAATTTTGCATATAACCTAGTAATTCCAAAATCTAGGGTTTGTAGGTAAAATATTGTTTCAGATTTTTCTAGTGATTTTAGAGACTCATTCAAAATTGCATTTGGCTGCAGTCTTTCATTTTGGAAAAAAATTGCATTTAGATTTTAAAAATTTACATTTTTTGCATAGAAAAAGTCAACAAAAACTAGCATTTTCATTGATTTTTCTCTAGATTTGCATTAGCATTTTTCATGTTAGATCTTGAAAATCATTTTCAGATCTGAGTATATTTAATTATAATCATAAATCATCTTGCAAGACATTCATACATCATTTTGTGTCAAGATCTCAAACCTAGGGCTTCAAAAACATTGATTTTCACTAGATTTGGCCCTATCAACTCTCTAAATTTGCACCATAGGCATGTTGTGAAGGATATTTTTGCATTAATTGGTTTTTATCAGGGTAATTATTTTCTTCCCCTCCTAAAAATCTTCACAACACCTTTTTAACGGGCTCTTGTATTGAAAATTTGGTGAAAAACTACACATTTTTGCTATTTTTGCCCTAGGGTTTGCCCTAGTTTACACTCCAAGTGTGTTGTAACAAATTTTATGGATTGAGGTGACTAATATCATCAATATTATTTGCTTCACCTCCTAAAATTCTTTACAACACCACTTTTGCTAGGTCTTGGAATTGAAAAACTGTGAAAAATTGCCTATTTTTTACTACATTTTCACTAGGGTTTTGACCTTGAGTGGAACTAAAAGCATGTTGTGACAGATATTTTGGAATTAAGTGGCTTTCATTACTGATATAATTTTCTTTCCTCACAACACCCTTTGTCATACTCTTTTGTATTGAGATTTTGTGAAAAATCGCATATTTTAGCATATTTTCACTATATTTTGACTTGCCGTCATCCTAGATTTGCATGAGTCTAATAACCCGCTGCCCTAAGAGAAAAATTCCTTTAAGAAGAAGTATAAGACAAGTGCTATTGATGAATTTGGAACATTAAACACCTTCTTTACAAAAGGAGAGACACAAATGTTACAAGATATTACACCTATCACAAGTACAATGGAAAAGCAAACTTTTCATGATGTTGATGATACTATTGAAGCAACAGGATATGTATCTAATGAGAAAATAGAAAAACTTGATAAAGACCTAGCTCAATTTCAAGACTATGTACAAACTGAGAGGATAGTTGAAAAGGCTGTACCTGTGATTCACCATGTAAGAGAATTGATAAAATAAGGACAAGACGGTGTTAATGCAATCCGTGGTTTAGCACATTGTACAAACTAATATCATGCTAGTGACTGAATGTGTAAAAGTGATAAATAACACTTTATCACCATCTCATACACAAGTATCAGCACCTATACTGACTACAGGAATATTCACTTTTACATCCACAATCTTAACAATTGATGTGAATGCTTGTAGTAATGCTACCACTGATATTGGAGTATCTAATGGCACTAATTACAAAGCTGTAGGATTTGATTATCAGAATTTGGTTTCTAAGGGGACCTCCTCTATGCATAATTTTTCTTAACCACCTATCTATTCCACTCATTTCCAGCCACCTATTACCTAATCACAACCATCTTCCACCTACCATTATGTCCAACCACCAGTGACATATTCTCAGCCTCCGCCTATCATATCTCAAGCTCATTCACCTCCTCACTTTGGTTCTAACTCCTTGCAACAAACCACATCTCCCAATGATCCTAAACCAATTTTCATAGGGCATGAATGCTTTACAACAAAAGGTAACAAATTTGACAAATTCTTCGCAGCCCAATATACCAACATATCATACCCGCAATCCCCTTTCCTATGCAATCTTGAGAACTCCTATGCCTGAGAGGTTTGAGACTCCTCGCTTTGAAAAATATGGTAGAAAAGGTGATCCTAATACTCATGTGGTAGCATTCATAGCTATGTGTAGTGATTTCTATTTTAAAGAGGATTTGTTAGCAAAACTTTTCGCATGTTCTCTTAAAGATACTGCCTTAGAATGGTTTTTCTCTTTACCTCCAAATTCAATACACTCCTTTTCGCAGTTGATTGATCAATTTCTACAACATTTTCAAGCAAACATCAGACCCCAAGTCTCCCTAATTGAATTGGTTCACTGTAAGCAAGGTCTAAAAGAGAAGTTGGTGTAGGAGCACCCCTGCAAAACGGAACATAAATCTATTTTTAGTATGTTGACTTCATGATGTAATAAGGTCCATTGGACCAATGTGTATGTTTTAGATCGATCTAGGAGGATGTGCTAGTAGTTAGAAGTTTGTTATGCCAGTTGTCTTAGCTATCTTCTCCCAGCTACTTGGAAGTCTCCCAGCCGATGGGAATCGAGCTAGTAGTACTCGTAAAACACAACTATTTATACCCTAGTTCTTTTTGTTTTAGATATAGAGGAATTGAAAGGAGACAGTGAATAGTTGATAACTGTTAGTTTCTGTTGGGACTATGAGATCTGTATGCAATTCTAATTTGAAAGTAAGAGATCCTATTGGTTTCATTTGTCTGGTTTACAAGCTATCTGTTTATTGATTCTTTTTTGGTTACAGGCAAATGGATTCATCCAACCATTCCACCGGTTGATTCTCTGAATTGGTGGAATGAGTATGTATCATAGTTTAGTTTACATTTTTGTTTCTTTGTTTATACATTTCATGTTCGTGGGATCAATTGTTAGCATGCTGTGAGTTATCCTAGCATCCTCATGTGCTAGGGTTTAGAAGGATAAATTCTAAGCTTGAATTGCTCAGGAAATGATCCGACCCGATTGACATGTTTTCTATATGAAATTGTGAAGTTCTGAGAGTTTTGTCAAAAAATATACATTTGATAGATATACAACATTTGCATGTGACATTACAGACTGTGTATATCGCATCTGCATCTATGCACAAATCGCTATCCGAATCGGGTCTTGAAACTTATGGAAAATGCCTGTTTTGAAGGCATCATGATAAAATAGTTTGGATATATATTTCCTATATATATCATCTTCAGGATCATCATTTCATGTATATCCATCATCCGCATATCGTTGTTGTATGCTGGAGCATACATGTAGGTGAAGGTACAATCAAACGGGTCAATGTTGAGTCAAAGTCACATTTGCCAAAGAAAGGAGGAGGATCATCTTTTGTTTGAACATCAGGTAGCCGAGGATCACATCGATCTCAGGATCATCATCAGGATATTATAGTATAACCCGACAATTTATATCATGCTACAGAGTATGTAAATGAGTCTTATATCTGAGTGACGTAGACACCAGAGGAAGTAATAGTGCGTATGATGTCATCATCATTAGGACATTCCAAATATCACCCGATAAAGTTTTATTCTGTCGACGACAAGTGTTTTGGCATAGGCACAGGATATCAGGGTGATCAGGGTGAAGTGTTCACCGAGAGTTCATGTCTTGGCGATAGGAGATTAACACTAAGTGGATTGCGGAAGGAATATTTGGTGGAATATTTGTCGTGTGCATAAAGTTGAGTATTGTCATCAGGATATATGGGAGGAACCTGATATTTTATATCCTACTGATAAAAGGTGCAGATGATGTCGAACATCATGATGCTGCAGATAGAGTTTGGCGGTAAGGTGAATGGTGATCGTCAGGAGGATAATTATGTTCGCCGAATATGATGCTGCTGCTTATAGGTGAAAGGTCAAAGGTTTGTCTGCAGGAGGATATTGGTTAGCAGAGAAAATATGATGATGCTGACAGGTTTTAGGTTTGGGTGCATGATTAGTAATGCATAGACATACATGTTGTATGTTAGGATTTTAGTGTGGGTTTAATGGGTTTTTCACCTTGCTTGTAAGCTTTTGCTGGATGCTCTACATCATAGTGGTATCAGAGCGAAGGAAAAATCTTTTGGGAAGAAAAAGAAATACAAGATGTCGGATGAAGAAGGAACATCAGAGTTCCTGACAAAAATGACCAATGCTGAGTTGGCAGTTCTGGTAAAGAAGCAGATTGCCGAGAGCAAGGCTGTAAAGGCTCAGAATCAGGAATTGAAGGATGAGTTGGAGAAGTTGAGGGATAGAGTAGGTTCTGGTAGAGAAGAAGATAGGAAAGAAGAAGAGATCCCTAGGTGGAACAAGGAGGTCGTTCTTGCAGACCAGAGGCCACTGTTGAACACCCTCAAAGCCATGGAGAGGAGAACCATGGATGTGAACCTAGATTTGCTAGTGTTTACAGGAAAGATGGAACCTGATTCAGTGATGGAGTGGATAGACTCCCTAAATAATTTTTTTGAGATGGAGGAGATACTAGAACAACAGAGAGTGAAGATAGCCCAATAAAAAATGAAAGAAGCTGCATTGACATGGTGGAATTTTGTCCAAGATGATAGAGTACAAGAAGGAAAGCGTAGAGTTGCTACATAGAAGAAGATGATGGCTTTAGTGAAGGAAGCCTATGTTCCATTGGATTACAGTATCCAGTTACACAAGAGGAAGCAAAACTTGAAGCAGAAGGAGCTAGATGTTAGCTCATATACAGAGGAAATCATGAAACTTTGTGTGAAGACAAAAAAAAAAGAAAGTGAGGAAGAAAAGGTAGCCAGATACCTTAATGGATTGAGGTTCAACATTCAGGAAGATTTGAATCTGCATAATCTAGATATAGTTTAGAAATGTTTTCAGTTGGCATTGAAAGTGGAAGAGAAGTTAAAGAGAAGACAAGAACAGAACAATAGAGGAAGAGGAAAACAACAGAGAGGTGGAAGAGGTCCTTTCAGAGGCAGAGGACATGGACATGGATATCAGGGAGAATCCAGTCATGAAAATAGCAAGGGAAATAATAGTCAAACCCAGAGAGAAAGTTACAACCAGCAAGGAAACTTTAGAGGCAGAAGACCTTTCAGAGGAAGATCCCAGGGCAGAGGATCTATCAGATGTTATAACTATAACAAAGAAGGCCATATAGCCAGAAAATGTCTAGAAAAGGCAACAAGCTCAACAGGAGAAAGGAGAACGAATCTGATCCAAGAACCTAATAGTCAAAGTGCAATAGGCTTTAATGCTTTTCAGAGTGTGAATGCTCCTGACAATTATGGATATCTAGAGAGTGGAGAATCTCTGATGATGAGAAGAATAATGACTACCATGAAGGTACTTGACAAAGAACCCTCACAAAGAAAGTCTCTTTTCAGAACCATTTACAAAGCAGGAGGTAAGGCATGTAAAGTTTTACTTGATTCTAGTTCTACTGAAAATTTTGTATTTGATGAAATGGTAATAAAGCTTAGGCTTAGGAGATTGCCTCACCCATCCCCATATAAGGTCTCATAGCTTACCCAAGGTCAGCAGACGATTATAGAAGAATAGGCTTGGGTAGAATTTTAGATTGGAGCATATATACAACAGGTTGTTGTTTGACATTACCAAGATGGATGCTTGCAATCTTTTATTTGGTGGACCATGGCAATATGACTTGAAGGCACACCATGATGGTGTTAGAAACACCTATACAATCACTAAGAATGGTACAGTGACTGAGTTACTACCATTATCCAGAGTAGAATGCAGAAGTAGGAAAACAAATTGAGGAATTGTTAGACACAGGTCTGATTGGTAAAAGTTTGAGTCCATGTGCAGTACCAGCTATACTAGCACCAAAGAAAGAAGGCACTTGGAGGCTTTGCATAGATTCTAGGGCTATTAATAAGATCACAATCAGGTATAGGTTTCCAATCCCTAGGATAGAGGATTTACTTGACTGTTTGGGAGGTGCTAAGTATTTTACAAAAATAGATTTGAAGAGTGGTTATCATCAGATCAGAATTAGGCCAGGAGATGAATGGAAAACAACATTCAAAACCAATGAAGGGTTGTATGAGTGGAAAGTTATGCCTTTTGGTTTGTCTAATGCACCTAGTACTTTTATGAGGTTGATGAATGAGGTCTTGAGAGAATTCATGGGAAAGTTTGTCATAGTATATTTAGATGACATTCTAATTTTCAGCAACACAAAGGAAGAACATTTCAGACATATAGATTTGGTTCTCAAGAGGTTACATGAAGAGCAGCTGATGATAAATTTGGACAAGTGTTTGTTCATGCAAGAGGAGATCACATATTTGGGTTTTGTCATTTCCCAAGGAAATCTGCAAATGGATAACGAGAAGGTAAGTGCCATATTGTCTTGGCAAACTATGAGGACTATGAATGATGTCAGAAGTTTCCATGGGTTAGCAACCTTCTATAGAAACTTTATAAGAGGGTTTAGTCATATTTGTGCACCCATGCTTGATACCATAAAAGGAGGATAGAAGTACAGATTTGCTTGGACTAAGGAAGTAGATGATTCTTTTGAAACATTGAAAAAGAAGGTGGCACAGCAGCCAGTCCTTGCACTTCCAGACTTTAATAAGATCTTTCAGGTAGAATGTGATGCAAGTCATATGGTAATTGGAGCAGTACTCAGCCAAGAAGGTAGGCCAATTGCATTTTTCAGTGAGAAGCTCAATGATGCTAAAAAGTGGTATTCCTGATATGATTTGGAAATGTATGCTTTAGTCCAGTCACTCAAGAAATGGAGGCATTACTTGATGCCAAAAGAATTCATAGTATTCACAGATAATCAGGCTCTGAGTTTCATAAACAGCCAAGGAAAGCTGAACCACAGACACATGAAATGGGTCGAAACTTTACAAGCATTTACTTTTACATTGAAGCATAAGAAAGGAGTCAAGAATAAGGTAGCAGATGCCTTGAGCAGGAGAGCTCTAACAGTTAACCAGATTCAGTTGGAAAGTGTTGGAATTGATTCATTGAAGACCATGTATGATGTTGATGAAGATTTTGGAGTGATATATCAAGTATGTACTTCTTTTGGAGATAAATATCATGCTGAGTTCTCTGAATTTCTGATCTAGGATGGATTGCTATTCAAAGGTGGACAGTTGTGTATTCCAAGATGTTCTATGAGGTTGAACATCATTAAAGAGTAACATTGTGGAGCTATGGCAGGTCATTTTGGTTTGGATAAGACTCTTGATCTTGTTAGAAGACATTATTTTTGGCCTAAGTTACAATTAGATGTTAGAAAGTTTGTAGACACGTGTGATATGTCAGAAAGCAAAAGGGAGATCAACTAATGTAGGTTTATATCAGTCTTTACCCATTCCTTCCAGACCATGGGAAAGCATAAGTATGGATTTTGTCTTGGGTTTACCAAGGACAAGGAAAGGATTTGACAGTGTTTTTGTTGTAGTGGACAGATTCAGCAAAATGGCACATTTCTTGCCATGCAAAACCACTGCTGATGCTTCATACATTGTAGATTTGTTTTTCAAGGAAATTGTCAGAATACTTGGATTGCCATTGAGCATAGTGTCAGATAGGGATGTGAAGTTTATTGGTCATTTCTGGAGAACCCTTTGGAAGAAACTGGGCACAAATTTGTCTTTTTCATTAGCATATCATCCTCAAACGAATGGACAAACTAAAGTAGTTAATCATTCCTTAGGGAATTTGCTCAGATGTTTGACAAAACAGCATGGAGAAAAGTGGGATAATATCCTATCTCAGGCCGAATTTTCCTATAATGATATGGTCAATAGGAGTATAGGGAAATCACCTTTTCAGATAGTGTATGGTATGCATCCAAGAGGAATTTTAGAATTGAGAGATCTACCTACAGGAGATTCTATTAGTGCAGAGGGTGAAGCTTTTGCAGAAGCTATAAAAGAGGTCCATGATCAAGTAAAGACCCAGATACAACAAACTACATTGAAGTATAAAGCATATGCTGATAAAAAGAAGAAGGATGTATAGTTTGATGTTGGATATTTAGCATGGGTTCATTTGAAGAAGGAAAGACTTCCTAAGGGCAAATATACTAAACTCATGTAGAGGAAGATTGGACCATGTCAGATTTTGAGAAAGCATGGACAGAATGCTTATGAGATACAACTCCCTTCAGATCTTGGTTTCTCACCTATATTCAATGTATGTGATTTAACTCCATATAAGCATAATCCAGATGAAGAACAGGAACTCCTACAGGATACCACAACTAATGACATTCCAAAGCATGATCCACCACAGTTGTAGAAAGTTTTGGACACCAGAGTGATCAAGAAGACACGGAACAAAAACTATTTGGAGTATTTGGTGTCTTGGCAAAGAAAACCTGATTCAGAAGCAGTGTGGATGACTGAAGAGCAGATCCAGAAACATGGTGCAGATTTGTCTACTCTCATCTCAAGTGGACTTGAGATTTCTTCTTCTGGGGAGTATGGTGTAGGAGCACCCCTGCAAAACAGAACACAAGTCTATTTTTAGTATGTTGACTTCATGATGTAATAAGGTCCATTGGACCAATGCGTATGTTTTAGATTGATCTAGGAGAATGTGCTGGTAGTTAGAAGTTTGTTATGTTAGTTGTCTTAGCTGTCTTCTCCCAGCCACTTGGAAGTCTCCTAGCTGCTGGGAATCAAGCTGGTAGTACTCGTAAAACATAGCTATTTATACCCTAGTTCTTTTTGTTTTAGATATAGAGGAATTGAAAGGAGACAACGAATAGTTGATAACAGTTAGTTTCTGTGAAGAAGTAGCGACATTGTAACACAGTGGGACTGTGAGATCTGTATGCAATTCTAATTTGAAAGTAAGTGATCCCATTGGTTTCATTTGCCTGGTTTACAAGCTATCTGTGTATTGATTCTTTTTTGGTTACAGGCAAATGGATTCATCCAACCATTCCACCGATTGATTCTCTGAATTGGTGGAATGGGCATGTATCATAGTTTAGTTTACATTTTTGTTTCTCTGTTTATGCATTTCATGTTCGTGGGATCAATTGTTAGCATGCTGTGAGTTATCCTAGCATCCTCATGTGCTAGGGTTTAGAAGGATAAATTCTAAGCTTGAATTGCTCAGGAAATGATCCGACCCGATTGACATTTTTTCTATGTGAAATTGTGAAGTTCTGAGAGTTTTGTCAAAAAATATACATTTGACAGATATACAACATTTGCATGCGACATTACAGACTGTGTATATCGCATCTGCATCTATGTATAGATTGCTATCCAGATTAGGTCTTGAAACTTATGGAAAATGCCTGTTTTGAAGGCATCAGGATAAAATAGTTTGGATATATATTTCCTATATATATCATCTTCAGGATCATCATTTCATGTATATCCATCATCTGCATATCGTTGTTGTATGCTGGAGCATACACGCAGGTGAAGGTACAATCAAATAGGTCAACAACAAGTTAAAGTCGCATTTGCCAAAGAAAGGAGGAGGATCATCTTTTGTTTGAACATTAGGTAGCCGATGATCACATTGATCTCAGGATCATCATCAGGATATTATAGTATAACCTGACAATTTATATCATGCTGCGGAGTATGTAAATGAGTCTTATATCCGGGTGACGTAGACACCGGAGGAAGTAATAGTGCGTATGATGTCATCATCATCAAAACATTCCAAATATCACCCGATAAAGGTTTATCCTATCGACGACAAGTGTTTTGGCATAGGCACAGGATATTGGGGTGATCAGGGCAAAGTGTTCACTGATAGCTCATGTCTTGGCAATAGGAGATTAACACTAAGTGGATCGCGGAAGGAATATTCAGTGGAATATTGGTCACGTGCATAAAGTTGAGTATCATCATCAGGATATATGGGAGGAACCCGATATTTTATGTCCTGCTGATAAAAGGTGCAAATAATCCCGAACATCATGATGCTGTAGATAGAGTTTGGCGGTAAGGTGAATAGTGATCGTCAGGAGGATAATTTGTTCGCCGAATATGATGATGCTGTTGATAGGTGAAAGGTTGAAGGTTTGTTTGCAGGAGGATATTGGTCAGCAGAGAAAATATGATGATGCTGATAGGTTTTAGGTTTGGGTGCATGATTAGTAATGCATAGACATACATGCTGTATGTCAAGATTTTAGTGTGGGTTTAATGGGTTTTTCACCCTACTTGTAAGCTTTTGCTAGATGCTCTGCATCAGAAGTTAACTGAGTTTATTAGTTGGTATCAAGCTTTGTATACACAAATTCAATATCAGATGAAAGAAAAGGATGTTCAGAAGGTGTTTATAACAAATTTACAACCTAATATCCGTGATAAGATCCTCTTGATGAAGTATAACTCCTTTCAGCATTTATGCACCACCCTTCGTGGTTACTAACTTTCATCTAGTCAGTATGAAAACCAAAACTCATTGGCTCAATTTAGTCAATCCATGGGTGGATCATCACAATACAACTTTAAGAGAAACAATAGGAATTTCATCAATATTAATGGACTGAATACAAACAACTTTTCTAATGTATCTGCTATTACAAATCTGAAGAAGACATCATATCAACCAAGAAAGTTTACTCCGATATCTAAGTCTTATCATTCTATAGTGAATCAAGATGTGAGTAATAACATTCTGAAGCTTCCCCTGATTAAGCCTATTGATCCTAGTAGAGCACAAGGACCTTACTTCGATGCTAATGCCTTTTGTTATTTTCACCAGACATGTTGGAACCTAAAATTTCATACCAATTTTTGCAGAAATTTCAGGATCCCATGATGAAAAAATCAATTTCAGTACTCAGAAATGCACCTGCACAATATGCTCAAGTGACCTACTTTGAAGCATTATAATTCAAAGCCTATTCATCTTCATGCAAAATTGCTTTACAAACATGTTTATCTATCATATGTGAGTGTGCATGTCTAATTTTAGGTTCTTGTGATGAGATTTGGCTAGGTTTTGAAGTGTCAAGTTAAGGGGTTCTGGTAAAGTTTTGCTATTTGCACAAGTGTGAAATCTGTCCGAGAGGTCAACTTTGGAGGATAATAATTACCAACTGGAAGACTGTCATGACAAACCAATTGTTGTCTCAAATTCTTCCAATATGAATGTGCTTTCATGCCAATTCTCAAATTACTAGTACCTCATTTGTATTTTTTCAAAATAAAAACCAAATGGATTATATGTAGTTCTGATGATTGCATTTCTAGAAAGTTGCAGAGAGGTCAACTTTGACCCTCAATATTTTAGGAAGGAAGATGATTGGAGAGAAACCCACTTGTACACATACTCATTGTACCTAGATGAGCTAATCCCCCAGGTTGCAGCTTCCCAAAATCAGATTTGATATTTTTTCAAAATGGCAAGTTGGTGAGTTTCAGTTGAATTTGATAGGAGCAGTTTGCAAAAAAGACTAAGCAAATTTGAATTTTAACAGTTTTCAATCCCGATGACTTCATGCCAATCTTTCTGACAACCATATTCCGCTATCATAACTCAACATGTTGGTGCATTTTAGTGGCTTTGGGGGAAGTTTTGATCAGTTTTCCAAGGCAATTTTGGAGGCTATTTAACCAGTTTTGCTCATAGTACAAAGTGCCAGAAAGAGGATATTGATGTTCAAACCCATTTCATTTTTGCACCTCATGAGCACACAAATGGATTGTCAGGACAAATCAGGACAAAAATTTGTTTCAAAACAAATTTTGTTTTTTAGCCGTGTCCACAAGGGGACCCGACTTGTGTTACACAATGGTTGTTGTAGGAGTGGCAATTCAAGTTATGGAGCAGATTGAAACATTAGGATTTGTGTCAAAAGTGCAAAGTGAGTATAGTTGAAGGCCCTTGTTTCTATTCATAGGCAGTTGCCCAAAAATATGAACATCATTGAATGATCTATGCACGAGTAACTCATATGCCTAAATTCAATCTCCTTATATTCTTCATTGTGGGCATAATAATGAGGTAACTATTGTCAGTCTGAGATTTGTTCTGCAATGGTACCACAAAGCCATTCAAAATTTGATGCAAGGTGTAAGTTTTTTTACAACGAAGATGACTTGATCTTTGACATAAAGGATATAACATTAACAAATCTCGAGCCAACCATGGTACACCATGTCTAGGGTTCGGGTGCCATAATGATCTCACAAGTAAATATAGATATAGGTTTGGCATTCAAATTGACTAAGGATGGTCTTATACATATATCAAAGGCCCAAGTCTTGAAATCATAATGCGCCATATATCAAGGCATAACTCTTCAAATGATGACACTGCCTATTCAAAAGAATCCAAGGAGCGATGGCATTGCCAGATTAAGATGGAGAACATAGTCATAAAATAGAAATCAGCCTTAGTAGTGATATGGGTGACCAAGTTACATGAGATGCTTTAGAATAAGGTGTCGCTCATTCTATAGAAAGGCACCTATCGAAGGGAGCAACACTCTCAACATTGAAAAAAAAGGCATAGCCCATACAATAGTAGCGCTTCCTGATAGAATAGAGTTGTAGTTTATGAAAGAAATAACACAATGATACCAAGGTATGGTGCTCACTGCCAAGTAAGTGGCATAGCCACTAAATAACAAGAAGCAACCTTTTTGATATCACGAGTTGCCGCCTCACAAACACCCTGATTGCAGGCCATTCACGAAAGAGATTTATTGAAAAAGTTTTAGAACTTTCTTACAAATGCAATCAACTGGTGTAAAGCCAAAATCCACAATCTTTGTTAGCATCTTATCTACCCGTGCCAAAAAGGGAGCCCTAGAACAGTATAGAATGTCTATCAATGTGCAACAAAACACTAATTCTTGTCAGATATTACTGTTAAGAATACCCTACTAGACATTTATACAAAATGTGGGAGGATAGATAAGGTGTGTGAACAATTAGACTGAATGCCTCGAAGAAATGTGGTCTGGTGGAATGAAATGATTGCAGCATATGCACAGATTGGATTTGTTGATAATGCTTTATAAACTCTCAAACAAATGCAAATTGCAAGTGTGGAACCAGAATCCATAACCTTCACCAGGATCCTCACAGTTGTGCCAAAGCTGAGCTTTGGGACGTATGAAACCCTAAAAATGGCACTACAAAACAAAAGCTGAATCAAGTGCATCATTGTAACACATAAGCATCAGTGGAATAAATATTTGCATTTCGCCGATGGCCCAATATAGCCACGGATCAAATGTATAACATATATCAGTGGAATTAAGGTGCATCGGGGTGATGATATGTGGAGTCCCACCGATATGCCGATGGGAAAAATACAACCTTGATATCAAGCAAATATTTGGGAGACAAGAGAAATCATATTTTAATCAATAGTGGTTCGCAAGGCAAGATATTTTTAGAGAAGAAGATTGAGAGATCCTTGGAAAAGGTTGAAGCATGAGCCAAGGAAGTTGAACATAAAAATTGGAGGAGGAAAATATGCAATCGAGATACATAATGAAGTGCTGATTATCCGAGAGTAGATCATATTGGCAAAATAATATCCCAAGGACAAAGTCATTGATTCAGAAAATCTTCAAAAGTAATATGGGGATGATAGAATTTGATCCACATGATATTTAATATATTATTAAATACTTTGGATGATGGATTGAGTTAAAAGGGTATGAGTATTATTAAAAGAAAAAATAAACGTGGACAGAAGATCAAGTAAAATATGAATACAATAAAATAAGATAATCACATTAGGAGGTGAAATATTTTAAGAATTAACCAAAAGGGTAATTATTCTACTTAATATGATGGCCAGTGAAACAAGAAGGGGTAATTATTTTCATACCAGTAAGCATTTTGCCAAATGGGAGTGGATGTGCACACAAGTAAATGTGAACGTGAAAATTTCCAGCAAAGTAATAAAAATAATGATGATTATCATAATGAAGGTTAAGAACAAATATTCAAGTATTGTCAAATACAATTAAATAAATGAAAGGCTGCATAGAACAAATATGCAAAGGGTCATAACCCTTGAAGATACAATGTATATATGAAGGGTAAAATTAAAATTGAAAAAAATAAGTAGTAGTAGGTTAGAAAAAATTTCATCAATAGTAGATAGGTTCATCCATCTCACCCATGCATCTCATATCAGAAACTATTGTTATAATGCATAGTATTTGAAGATAAATATAATGGAGAAGGTTTTGCATAAATATTGATTTGCTTTCAAGTGTTCAATAGTTGTGTGAATATATTATGCTTATATGTGATTTGACAGTCTTCAAAGTGGCCGTTTATGTTACTCAGATTAAGTGTGAGAATACATTTGATTTGTCAATACACATTTGCTATACTTGTGTGATGCTGCTAATTAGTTTCTGTGTGTAGAAGGATTAAATTTACCTTTTGAGCAGTCTAGTTTGAATGGTTCCTGTCTAGATTAAAATCCTTTCAAATAAATTGTCTTAATTAGTTTCTCCTCACATTTGAATTAAAAATCCTTTTACAACTTCACAGTAACATAAGGGGATATCACTGGGATCATTAAGAAGAGTCTAGGTGACTGATATACTTGCACGTCTACATAAGGTGCAGACATTTAAAAGTGCCCAACTATTAGAGTTAAGCTGAGAAGTGAATATGCCTATCTTCCAAAATCCTGTCTCTAATATCACAACCCACCCATTGACTCCATTTACCCAATAGATTAGACAATGGTCTATTTTAGAACACTTTATACAAATCTAATACACATTCTTAATAATTCAAACACTCTCATTAGGAATTAGTAAGCAAGCTATGTAGTTTTCTCACACCTGTGTGCCATAGTGAGTAGAATTGCCTCAATTAGAATCCATTTATATTTCCAAATCTGCCTTATGATTTAGGTACACCCACCTAGGTCTACCATAACCTAAAGAATAGGGGGTTTTCCAATTACATAAACATTGTCTTGTTGACCAAAAACCTATCAAGAGATTGGCACCCTCTTGTGGTCTAAAAACTAGCGTTTTTGAGACCCAACAGGACACAAGGACATGATATTGAATGATGTATGCATCTTAAACATGAAATACAAGACCTCATTGATTTGAATATCATCCAGGTATTGGGTGTGAATGATAATGGAAATAAATCAGTTGCTCCACCGAATCAGAATTTACAAATCTTTACTAATCCATTCCCTAAACATACTGATACCAATATGATGGAACAAGGTTTAGTGGAAATAGATGACGATGATTATTTAGACTATGATAATATTGTGGGCATGATCGAAGTGGATAAGAAGCAAGTGGATAATCCACCTCGTCCACGAAGACAAGGAATTTATGCTAAGGTTCCTCCACCATTATCCTTATATGGATTAGGAGATAATCAAAATGCACCAGAAAAACAAGTAGAACAACTGATACAGACGAGTGAGAAAGTATAGGATAATTCCTATTACTGTGTTAGAAAGATTCAACAACGAAAACTTGCTAAAAATTGAAAAAGAGTAAGATGACTGTCAACAGTTGGAAATAATAGTGGTTCCCCCCTCATAAGCAACAAAAAGTCCCACTTCAACAAGGAATTACAAAACAAGCATCATATGATAATAAACAAGACTTCCATAAGAACAACTCAAATTTTGTACTAAACATGATCGAGTACCTCTCCAAGAGGTTCATAAGTTCCAAAATCTGATACAAAGATCCTACCAGGTAAGTATCTCTAACCCTTTATCTCTCTCATGATGTGCTTCTCCCGTGATGTGTTGTGTTGTTTAGGCCTCCTGGGATGACCCTTAATTCTCTCATAAGGTCTAGGATACTAGGAGACTACCTCTTTTGTGACCTTCTTCTATTTGTATCATCATTCTTCTATATTGTCTCTCTCTGATTTCATTTTTGTGTGTTGCGTCTTGTAGACATAGAGTTGCGGTTGGTGACTTGGGGGTGTTAGGGTAAAATGTGGATTAATCAATTTAACAATAATAAACCCAAACATCAATAGAATAATGAAATCAAGAAAGATTAAACTAAATGGAGCAATGAGTAATACAATGCAAACCTTCCTTGTTTCAAAGCTTCTATTGTTCGCCTATTAAAACCGTCCTTGCTGGTATGAAGTAGGCCCTCAGAGAGTGCACTCTTTTAGCTATGTCGTAGGATGTCGGTAGTAAATGGCTATATTAGTAAATAATGTTGTGAAGTAGAGCTTCAAAGCAAATGGTGATCTCAAGCAGATTGTATTGGGGTGCCAAAGGTGCACTAGTGAATTTCTGCAGAGTAACAATACAAATAACCTGGCTGAATAGAATGGGAGGATGAGGCTTCTTTTAGAGACTCAGAAGAATGAGAATCAACGGCTGAGGAGAAGTATGATGATCAATGGCTAAGAATGGTTGAGGAATGTGCAACCAGTAGAAATATGACAAGTGTCTCACCTCCATCATGAAAGAGGGGATTTGACAACATTGATTGGAGAGTTAACTCCCTTAACTGATTAGTTAACAAACTTGATTAGTCAGTTGGAAGAATGGATTATGGAATTGACTGAATTGATTGAGGGATTAACTCAATTGACTAGTTAGTTAACATTTTTGATTGATTAGTAAACTAACTTTGATTAGAGAAGAAATAGGACATGTGGGTGAGGGAAAATTAGATAATTAAATATTTAATATATTTAATTACATGTGCAACAGGGTGAGGTGGACAAGGTGAGGTGGAAAAGTGAGGTGTATGGGTGAGGTGGATTTTTGAAATTAGAACTTAGGATAGGGGGATTTAGATTAATTAAATAATTTAGGATTATTTAATTATGTGAGATATTAGAAGAATTAAGGGAATTTAATTAAATAAATTGATTTTATTTAATTATGGAATAGTGAACTGATTAAATAAATTTAGAATATTTATTTAATTGATAGAAGAATGGAATAAATATTTAGCATATTTATTTAGAATGAATCATGTCATTTTTAGGCATATACATTTTGCCCCTCTTTGATGCAATGTCGTTTATAGCATTGCCTCAAAGAAATCGATAGTCTGATAGTGATACATGCCCTAGTTTGCCCCTGGTACAAGTTTAATGATGATAGGATGCCCCCTTGGGAGATTGGACAGGAAATGGACAAAAGGTGTGAGACAGACAATCTCACGAAGATGAAGGGGTATAGGTGAGGTTTGAAAAAAAGGGATGCGTTTCAGAGAAATGAGAAGAAAATTGGAAGAAAAATGGGCACAGGTAGTAGTCATAGTCATCACCTAGCCAGATTTAGGGTTTGCAAGCTATAAATAGGAGCTGGGTCCACAAGATAATTCATTTGTACACTTGGTTGATCTGGATTTGAGTTGGAGAGCTTAGAGCAAACTTGGAGCACATGGCAGCAAGAGCAGCAGACATTCCACGCGAGGACCATCAATTTGAGCGAGTCCGTTGATTCGGGTGGCCAGCAGAGGTAGGACCCCCAGTATGTGCTTCAAAATTTTTTCCCTAGGGTCAAATTAGGGTGCCATAAGTGCTAGGGAAAAATAGGGTAAAAAGATGTGCCAAACTACGGAATGATGCATATGCAGTGCAAAATGGTGCATTTATCATTCTGCGGCGCATATGCCTAATTTGGTGGCGCATATGTGAAAGCTGCGCATGTGTGGATTTTGGTGGTGCTTCCATGATTTGGCAGCGCATACGTCGAATGTTGTGGTGCATGTATTGAAGCTATGCATCTGTGTAATTTAATGGTGCATCCCTGATTTGGTGGTGCATATGTTGATTGTAGCTGTGTATATACTAGAAGCGGTGCATCTGTCAAGAAATGGCGCTTTTACCACCTGTAGTGGCGCATTTGCTTTAGATAGCAAATAACTTAGCAAAATTGATTCGATTAGTGTCCTGTTTGATGTGGAAATCGATGAGCTATCTCTGAGATTGCAAGAATCTAGTCAAGAGCTGTAGTGTACTGTTTGGATCAATTTGAAATGCCAAGTTTAGTTGATATAGTTCAGGAGATAGATTGAGTATGGTACTTGCGGCTGTAGATTGATGCCTTGTTTTGTGTGCTTGCAGGAGGAGATACGAGACACACTGCAATCTAGGGAGACGTTCCCCATGCCCCTATATATGCTTACAGAGATTGACAGAGAGGCACTTGGTGCCATGGGTTTGGATTATGTATGCTTCATGCCTGAGGTGCAGGCAAACCACAGACTATTGACTGCTGCGGTGGAGAGATTCCATAGTGAGGATGGGACCTTCCACTTTCCCATAGGAGAGATGACTGTGACCTTAGCAGACATATACAAGATATTGCACTTGCCTATTCAAGGTGAGTTGGTGGAGTATGATGCGCAGTGAGATGCGGGACTCACCGGGTGTAGGCGAGTATTTGATGACCCTGGGCTAGTTGGACAGGTCATCCCCTGGCATGAGATTTATGACTGTTATGACTACTTCCCTAGGATTGTGGCAGGATTGATCGGAGGCATTGTATGCCCCGATAGGAGATCGCACGGGTTCCCCATTAGATGGGGCAGGATGATGGAGTGGATGGTGACAGAGGGCACCCAATATGCATGGGGTGTCTGTGTATTGGCTCACCTGTATCATGACATGCATTAGGTAGTGTACCATCACAGCACGAGTTTATCGGCTAGGGTACTACTATTACAATTTTGGCTGTGGGAGCACATAGCGGTGACTAGGCCGATATGTGTGTTTGTGAGACAGCGAGGGGAGCCATACAGTTATGGCTATGCAGGGGTGATTTCCCAGCACAGGCTGGGGAAGTTGGAGTACTAGAGGCATACTTTGGATGGTGTAGATGTGGTCGTCTGGTGACCATATCTATATTGTGAGCCCTGGGACGATGAGGGAGACGAGTTGCCTTACTGCTTTCAGACGAGGTGGCTGATAGGGCAGATGCGACACATACTGGAGAGGTAGATGGTAGGCCAGGTATTGAGGTAGTTTGGCAGGAGGCAGGGCATGCCACAGGGGCAGGCACTATTTGCATAGACACATGCAAAGCAGGATAGATGGGGGCCGATGGCTTCATACGAGGAGGCCCTGGCAGAGTTCCGACAGACTCCTTATGTAGCATGGGACATGAGGACAGAGATAGCCAACGCAGGGATTACATAGGACTATGAGGATTGGATGACTGCACATCCTTTTCTGAGATATTCAGGGCCAGGTATGTTGGTGCCTCGTATTGACGAGGTAGATTCAGAGGAGGAGGGCCAGGTTGGCCAGGGGCAGAGGAGAGGTGGAGGACGGGGTTGAGGAGGATGGGGTGGTGGCTGAGATGGGGGAGATGATGGAGAGAGGCCAAGATAGTGGAGGAGGGTATCTCAAGCTGAGTAGGCAGTACCAACACAGGTTGCACAACAACAGATACCGCAATAGGCGTAGATGCCGCCACCCCAGCAAGTGGCGTAGCAGTAGGTGCTCCAGCCATAGGGGCCATGATAGGTAGAGGCATCACAGGGGCTGGTGCAGGTAGATGCTCATGAGAGGGCTATAGCCAGCCTAAGGAGACAGGTGAGAGAGCTGCGTGCACAACTTAGGAGGGCCAACGACTGACGAGAGACAGATGCAGCGGTGATCGCAGGGCTGACTCATGAGAGGGATATGGCAGATGCATGGGTATGCATCATCTGTGTAGAGCTGGACACTACAGTGGAAGATCTAGGGACAAATGCAGCCAGCTTCTTCTTGGTTGGGCAGGTGCAACAGGTACAGGCATAGTTAGGCTAGTCACAGACACAGCTTGCACAGGTACAGGCAGACCTCGCTACTGGGGCCTATACCATGGGGTAGTGCCAGCAAGCCAGAGGGCTTCGAGCTTCAGGAGTCAGTCTGGGGCTTCTCAGAGAGTAGGCCCATCACAGTCAGGGGCTGGCAGTGGTGGCCCACAGTAGCAGGGGTAGACTTGCATTAGACTTTGTACTTTTTGGGACATGTATCACCATCCTTTTGGATGCATTTTGTATATGACATTGATTCAGAGACATAAATTATGATATTGTACATTTGGACTTACTTTATGTATATGAGGATGCAGCTATGCGACTTGCTCTATATGTTATGAGATGACGATTTCACTCGTATTGTATGATGTGATGCATGTGCAAACTTAGATGCCCTATCTGATGCTATATGAGATGTTTATCTATTTCAGCTTTTGATATGATGCAATGTGGTGCCTATATGATATGAGTGTTTTGTCTGATATGTTTTGAATGTATGTAAATGCAACATGATTTCTGTATGGTTATGCAACTTTTATGTGATGCACTTAGCTATGTTTTTGATTTCTTTGCTGTTGATACTATATGATGATGACCTAATACATTTTATTGTGTATGCAACTAATTTACTCATGTTCATGACTATCTCAAATGTGATATGATATGCACCTATATGCTTTGTTTTTGTGATGTCCAAATGTACTCTATCGACACAAGAAATGACAGGATGATGGATAGAGGAATTGACTTGTCAGAATGACTTGAGGTAGAAAGATTTAGAAGCTTTACTTGATACTGTTACTCTGCATAGTTCAGGTATTATTGTATGGGATATGGATGCATGGATGTCTATATGGATAAATAATGGATGCTTTGCTTTTGGAGTGCTTTATTTTATCATTGGGTAGTTTATTTTTGATACTTTTTCTGAAATGTTGGAAGTTAATACAAGCATCTAGGTATAATTGAACCGAGATGACCTGAGTACTGCTTACATGGATTTTGATATAGCAAGTTAATACAAGCATCTAGTCAAAATTGAATCTAGATGACCTGAGTACCTCTTGCGTTTCAACAAACAAGGATTGTTCCCGTTCATGTTAGACCTTTGATGTCCTCGATGATCTTTTACCGATCATGTCCTTAGATAAGGTATCACATTACTAAAGCGTAATCCACAGATAGCAAACAAAGAAAATGATCATGCCCCCATCATAGCATCTCTAACTGTTGGCATCCTTGAGTAGCATAGAAAGACATGATAAGAAAAATCAAGACTCTGTAACCTAACCATGATTTCAAATCACAAAACATTCTTGCATTTAGATGTGTTTATTTCTTGCTGTAATTCAAGTAAAATCATTTAGAAGGCCTTGGGTATTTCGTTTCACCTTTGAATAGGTTAAACTGCATGGAGTCAAGATTCTTGCTTAGAGTGTGGGTTCTACTTGCACCTACTTGCTTGGTGAGATGTGTTGGCAATCCTTATTGGTGAGATGGACCCTAAGAGACTGACCTAGTGCCTCGGGGGCACATTGCTAAATGGCCTTGCCTATGTGACGATGCAGAGGCAACATAGTTCGGGGTAAACCCTAATGGACCTAAGACCTAGGTGAGAGAAGGTGGAGATAGACTTAGCTGGATAGAATGACAAGATACGGAATGGATGAGACAATGGAAAGCCTCGAGGGCACATTGGAATGGCCTTGCCAACGTGATGATGCAGAGGCAACGTAGTTCATGGACCTAGACCATGGAAGATTGATGAGAGACACTATGTTAGGCTCACATTAAGGAGACGGTATGGGATAGAACCTTGGTTGACAAGGCCACAAAGAGGGAGAGTATCGAGCCATGATAGGTAACTGCCAGGTGTTTATTATGGGATAGATATGGGTCGAATGGGAAGCGATTGAAGAAAGAATGGACTCAAGGTGATGGAATTCCCAGAGATGGAGAAGGTGGTTTATCACAAGTAACACCCGTTTACCACGTTTTCATCACTTGCTTTTATTTGCACGAGAATCTAGAAAGTAAACATGACACCTATTTGCCAGGTTTTCATCATGATACCTATACAAGGTGCCTGTTTGCCAGGTTTTCACCAAAGGATGATTTTTGTTGTACTTTTCTAATTTTTTTTTTGTATTTTCTCTTTTCAACTTTTTTGATTTGATTTAATTTTTTTTTTTGTGTTTTTGTGCCCCCTTGCATTGGGGTTCTCCTAGGTATAAAACTGGTGAAGGTGCATGCTATTGATTGGATCATCGAATAGCTCACCTTCTGATGTTGCCAACTAATATGCCCCCAATCCGTAAGATGCTACAATCACATAGGGCCCAAGCTAGTTAGGTTCGAACTTGCCTTTCTTTTCTCTGTCTTGTTGATTGTGAGGATTCTCTTTGAGAACAAGGTCCCCAACTTTAAAGATTCTTGGGCGAACCTTGTGATTATAGCTTCTTGACATCATCTGTTGATAAGCTTTGAGATGATCGAAGGCTTTCTTTCACCTCTCTTCTAGTAACTCTAGTTCTTGCAACTTGGAGACCTTGTATTCTTCATCTGCTATGAGACCCTTTAGCGACACCCTGAGGGATGGTAATTCGACTTCAATGGGAAGGATGGCTTCTGAACCATAGACAAGGGCGTATGGTGTAGCACCTATGGCAGTGCGTATACTAGTTCTATAGGCCCACAGAGTGGGATTGAGTTGGACATGCCAATCACGACTAGCATCGTTGACTGTCTTCTTGAGAAGTTTCAAGATGGTCTTGTGAGATGCTTCAGCTTGACCGTTACCTTGGGGGTAGTATGAAGTGGAGAAACAGTGTTGGATTTTGAAATGTTCACAGAGTTCTTAGACATCCTAATTTTTGAATGGTCTTATGTTATCCATTATAATGGATGAAGGAATGCCATATTTGCAGATAATGTAATTTAGGATGAATGAAGAAATTTGCTTTCTTGTGATGGTGGTGAGGGGAATAGCTTCAATCCACTTTGTGAAATATTCAATGGCATTTATGATGAATTTATGGCCATTTGATGAGGGTGGATGAATCTTTCTCACAAGGTCAAGTCCCCACTAGCAAAAGGGCTAGGGTGTCGTTAAAGGTCTCAACTCTTGAGCATGTGCATGTATCAGGTTCCTGTGTATTTGGCACTATTTGTACCTTTTGACAAATTGATATGAATCCATTTCCATGTTTGCCCAGTAGTAACCCAAACGCATGAGTTTCTTGGCTAAGGAAGGACCGCTAGTGTGTGTTCCATAGATCCCCTCATGTACGTCTTGCAAGGCAGTTATGGATTCTTCTCATTCTAAACAACGGTGCAAAGTACCATCGAGACCACGTCGATATAGGGTATCAGCTATGATGGTGTAGCAAGAGGTTTGTCATACGAAAGTTTGTCTCTGGTTAGAAGAGAGGTCAGGTGGGAGAATGTTGTCCTTGAGGTAAGTGTAAGTCTTACTGTACCAAGGTGAATCAGATCCAACTAGAAGGTAGATGGAATGGGTCTCAGGAAGATCATAAGCTGGTTGCCGGATAGTTTCCACTAAGAACTCATACCGCGACTCATTTTTAGGTATTTCTAGAAGAGAGGCAATGGTTTCCCTTGCATATGCTACCTTATTCTCAATCCTAGGTATTTGCTCGAAGGAGATGGTCCCAAAGTGTTCTTTGAAGTTATCGACCATCCATTTGTACGGGATGAGCTTTTCATCTTTGGTTTGGTACTCATCGTTGACCTGATTGATTATAAGCTGAGAATTACCGTAGACATGCAATTCTTAGATTTTCCACTCATTTGCCATCTTGAGACTAATTACTAAGGCTTCATATTCCGCTATGTTGTTGGTGCATGGAAATAACAACCGGTAAGACTTTGGAATTGTGTCGCCTTGAGGAGTTATAAATAGGATGCCTGCCCCTGATCCATGGTTTGTGTAAGACCTGTCGAAGTAGAGTTTCTAGGAAGATGTTGACACATTAAATAGGGATTCATCTAAAAACTCAAACTGCATTGGCGTGGTGTCTTGTAATGGTGCCTCTGCTAGTTGATCAGCTATGATTTGTCCCTTGATGGCTTTTCTGTCTACATATTCAATGTCATACTCACTGAGAAGCATTACCCATTTTGCTAGGCAACCTGTGAGAGCTGCTTTGTTGAGGAGATACTTCAGTGGGTCAATTTTTGCAATGAGTTTAACTGGATGTGCAATCATGTAATGCCAGAGTTTTTGTGAAGCAAAAACTACCGCGAGACATGATCTTTCTACTTGTGAGTATTGCAACTCATAGCCCACTAAGGTTCAGCTGATGTAGTAGACGGCTCTTTCTTTGTTCTCATAATCTTGTTGAGCTAGCAGTGCCCCTAGAGTAGTGGGTGTAGAAGATATGTAGAGAATTAGTGGTTTCCCTTGGATCGGAGGCATGAGAATGGGTGGATTCATAAGGTATTCTTTTAGCTTGTTGAATGCTTCTTCACACCATTCATCCCACCTAAATGGAATATTCTTATGCAGGAGATGGCTAAATGGTTGGCACTTGTCTGCCAGCTGTGATATGAATCTATTGATTGCCTGTAGCTTGCCTTGTAGCGATCTCAATTGAGTTAGAGTCTTGGGTGGTGGCATGTCCATTATAGCTTTGACCTTGGCAGGGTCCACCTCTATTTTGTTTGCCAACACGATGAAGCCTAGCAGTTTGCCTGAAGTTACCCCAAACACATATTTCTTTGGGTTCAGCTTGACTTGGAATTGATCCAATCTTTGAAAGACTTTTTCTAGCACATCCAGGTGTGAATCCCTTGTGAGAGACTTTGCTAGGATATCATCGACATAGTCCTCCATTGTTACATGCATCATGTCATGAAATATAGTAGTCATAGCTCTTTGATATGTGGCACCTACATTTTTCAACCCAAATGGCATGACGTTCGAGCAAAAGGTACCCCATGGGTAAGTAAAAGCTATCTTGTGTTGGTCCTCTGGTGCTATTTTGATTTGATTATACCCTGAGAATCCGTCCATGAGAGATAACATAGTATGTCCTGTAGTTAGGTCGACTATGATATCGATGTTTGGCAATGGAAAATCATCCTTGCGGCATGCTTTATTTAGGTCTCAAAAATCATTACATAATCTGACTTAGCCATCTAGTTTGGATACTGGCACAATGTTGGATATCCATTCTGGGTAATCTATAGCCCTGATGAACCCTACATCCAGTAATTTCTTGAGTTCTTCTTTGACCAAAAGTGCTATGTGAGGATGCATCTTTCTCAACTTCTGCTTTATTGGTTTTACTCCTGGATCCAATGGTAGATGATGTAGAATTAAGTTTAGGTGTAAACCCAGCATGTTTATATACGACCAAGCGAATCTGCCTCAGTTTTTCTTAAAGAATGGTACAAACCTAGTTTTCTCCGGAGGTGTAAGAGATTTGGCAAAGTGTATAATCTTGGGTTGTTCTTCTGTTCCAATATTCACGGGCTCCGTCAGTTCTACAACAATCTGTGACCTTTCCTGGTACATATCACTAGGGAGAGTGTCAAGCTTTCCATCATCAGGTGCCACAGTTGGGTTTTCACCTTCTGATGCATCCTTTCTTTTTACTGTTTGGGGATTTGACACTGCCGCAAGGTAGTTTTCACTGTCAGATCCAGTTTTGACCTTGATATTTTTGCGACTGGAAGGCTTGGCACCCTCCCCGAAGTAAGCCATGGTATTTAGTTCAATAGTAAAACTAGCTTTATGATCTCCCCTGGGTAAGTGGTCCCTAAGTTCCATATAATCAATGTACGCATCATCGTTTTGGAACATATCTAGTTGAGGAGTTCCTTGCAGATCCTAGTCAATAAGCTCAGGGTGCACGAGGGGGAGGGAGTTGGATGATAGACCTGATTCATTGATGGTATGAATGGAAATACTAGGAGCATTGGTGGGGGTAGTGTTCAGGATGGTACCTTCTTCCAAGTTGTTTATTGCAATGGAATTTAAACTTTCCTCGAAAGCCAGAATTTCAGGGATGGGCAAATTAGACTCTAGTGGTCTGTTCAAAAGTGTTTGTCACTCATGTTAGGGGCTAAAAGTTTGAATGGCGTCGACCTCCTTGTCGTCATAGGAATGCTCTATTAGCTCATCCCACTCATACTCATTTGAATCTGTGTCACTGTCCTCTTGGAGTGTTTTGACCATTTCTATAAGACAAGCATTTTCCTTGGCTTTACCCTTGCCTTTGTATCCTAGGCCACTTGTGTTTCTAGCCGATGAGGATGAAGAAGGTTGGATAGGTTCAATGATTCCTTCTTTTCTGAGGCTGATGGGGCCCTGTCCTTCATACCCCATCCTGTGCAAAATAGTCTCACCTCACCTGTAGAGTTCTGTTGGGAGTCTAGGCGGATCTTGCATTGTGTTTTCTTCTTCAGCATAAAGCCATTGTAGGAGATCTCTCTCCTCTATTTCATCAAATAAGGTCCCCCATTTTACAAAGGGAGTTGTGGGAGCTACGGGAGGAGTAGATGGCTTTGGAAAATGTTTGGGTTGGCCAAAAGATTGAGGAGACAAAGGCATCGTGGCAAGATTGAGGCTGTGCTCAATGGAGTATTCCCCCACTCCACTTTCTTTTATGGTAATTTTCTACTCTTTGGGCCTCGATGAGGAGGCTTCAGCGGTATGGTCATGCTACGGGATAGGGGATATATATGCTCTGTTATTTGGGATGATGCATTCAGGTTTTGCAAGGAAAGAGTTGCAACACTAATAGGGGTCAGGGTCGCCTTGAATGGTGACTTGTTTGCCATTGTGCAGGAACTTTATGCATTAGTGATAAGTAGAGGGAATAGCCTTCATGGCGTGAATCCATGGTCCCCCTAGAAGAATATTATAAGTGAGTTCCCTATCCAGGACTTGACACACAACATCTTTTATTACCGGTCCCACTTGAATGGGTAGGACTACTATTCCCTTTGTGGTTCTTTCTTCTTCATCATATGCTTTGATGGTAATTTTTCTCCTTGGATCAACTGCCTGTTTGGAGAACCCCAATGCAAGGACTAGCTTTAATGTGCAAATATTTAAACCGACGCCCCCATCAATGAAAACCCTCTTGATGTGGTGTTTGTGGATGAAGGCGACGATATGTAGAGGAGTGTTATGGGGTTGAGATACAGAGAGGTCATCTTTCTTGGTAAATGATATGGTGTTGGAGGAAGTCAGATTACCTACCATGGTTTGAAACTTCTCTTGGGCCAAATTAGTGGGGACAGTGGTTTCCACTAAGGCTTTTTCAAGGATCTGTTTATGGGACGGGGATAGACACAACAACTCCAAGATGGAAATGTGGACCGGAGTTTTTTGTAATTGGTCTATGACATTATACTGGCGGAAGTTGGATGGAGAAGGTGACGACCTTGGAGGGGTGGTATTGAGTGTGACTTTACCACTGCATGTAATGATACTATAACTAGTTCTGTTAGGTCTTGGTTGTTGGTTGGGTGTGATGACATTGATTTGCGGGATATACTCAGAAATGCAATATATGGTATAGTCAAATGGCACACTTTCATAGTTGGCATTATTGTTCTCACTGTTCTGATTTGGCCTATTGCGATTGTTGTTATTGTTGTTGTTGTTGTATGGCCTGTTGTTGTTATTGTTGTTGTTGCTATGGTTGTTGTTGTTGTTGTATGGCATGTCATGATTTAGAAGCGGATCCCTGTAGGCCACATGTGTATCATTGGAGGTATGTTGTTGTTTTCCTCCTTGATTTTGATCAAGCACATCTTGAATAACATTTTTGAGATAGATACAATTGTTGGTTGTATGCCCTCTTCCTCGATGATATTCACAATAGTTCGTGTCCTTCACAATAGGCTCATAATCACTTGTTGGCGGTAGAGAGATTTCGTTGTTAACCAACAACTTCCATAGTGCAGACTCTTGAGACTCACCCAATGGTGTGAATTTTCTCCTTCGATTTGAACTGAACCAAGGTCTGGGCTCTCGAGAGGGTGGTTTGTTGAGCATACCATTGTTTGTTTCTCCTTTAAGGGTGAATATGGGTTGTTCCTTGGGAGTTGCTTCCTTGGGATCCACTACCCCATCATTGACCACATTCTTATTTTTGGTCCAAAACTTTGATTTATCCATTGAGTAATTGGAGGTAGGTGTATCCTTATATATTTTGATTGTGCCTTTAGTGATCATAGCTTTTTCAATGAACAATCCCATTTCAATGACTTTTGAAAATGATGTAGGGCATTATATATGTATTTGATAGGTAAGATGAATGTTTAAGTTATGGACAAACATCTCCAATAGCTGCTTCTCAGGCATATCATAAGAACACTTACTAGCTAGTTGTCTCCATCATTGTAAGAAGGTGGCGAATGACTCCCCACTCTTTTGTTTGGTGTTGCAAAGATTTAGCATAGATACCTCATGTTCGATGTTGTAAGAGAAGTGTGATAAATTTGTTGACAAGTTCATCAAAAGTTTTGATTCCTGGTGGGAGACGTGAGAACCACTCCATAGCTTGACCACCTAAAGATCTTGGGAATAGTCTCATCAAGTAGGTCTCATTGTGAGCTACTTCTAAACATCCTGCATTGAATTCTCTAATATGATCTCTAGGGTCCCCTTTTCCTTTGTACTTGTCAAACTTTGGAACTTCGAACCGATAAGGGAATGGTCTCATGACCAAAGTTTTGTCAAAGGGGTACGGTGCTATATCTTCCAAGGAGTAGTTCTTGGTACTTGTACCCATCTTAAGGTTTGATATTTGTTGTGTGAGGCTCTTGAGTTGTTTTCTCATTTCCTCCATAGGAGCATTTTGATCGATGGGTCTCTTTCCTCTATCATTTGCATTTGGGTCTATAGTATTCCTTTCTCTTTCATTTACATGTGGGTCTGTGTCATTCTTACCCCTTTCATGATCATTGTCTATATTTTCCATGATTGAGCTTATGTCAAAGTCTGCGGGGAGTTTGATTCTGAGACTAGCAAGATGATAGAAGTACTTATGAGGGTCGGCATGGAGCACCTTCTCTACTAAACGTTGGAATTTTTGATCTTGAATGCTCCCTTCATAATCTTCACGAGAGATCTCTTTGTCACTATCATGAGGTGTGACGATACAATTGGATGAGCTAGCCATTTCAAGTTGCTTGTTGTACTGGGATCAAGTAAGAACCATGCAAGGTGATGTGGGATGAAGTGGACTAGGATTAGAAATTTTGGCCAGGTGCTGACTGAGACTGTTGTGAATAGGATACCTAGGACAAGACTTGGACAAAGGATTTTCTCACTCAATGATTTCAAGTAAGACGGTTGACACAAGACGATAGCCACTAGTAAGGGTACTTGATACCTGTCTTACTATGTAGGGACTAGTCATGCAACGAGACTACTAGCAAGGTTCTGTGACCTACTAGGCTTACGTGAATTCACAAAGGATACAAAAAGGGACCTATGTCGAACTGATATGGAATAAACTAACTTTGGGACAAGAGAGGTTTTGATAGAAGGTGAATGGGATGATGGATGAAAGAGAGATACTTGGGTGAAATGGATGAAGACTGACTGCAAGGTTGAATCTGATCTCAAAATGCGAAGCTAGGTTGAAATGGGTACTCAAAATAGGTAAAATTATTTCCTCAAAAATAGTGCAAGTAATCACTATCGCTGATGCGCTGAAACATATGCGCAGCATAAATGAACATATGCATAGGAAGTCACAGTGTATGCACAGTACTGGTGGAAAATTTATGCGCAGTAACAGTCTGTATATGCACAGTAGGTCTAAATATATGCACAACTAGTTGGTACAAATGCGTAGGAAGAAAGAATGGATGCGCAACTCTATTTTTTTTGTAAATTTTTGGAGATTTTCTATTGTTTTTGGTATTTTTGGCTGAAAAAAAGGTCTTCTTGATCTGATTTTATGAATTAACAACAAGAAAACACAACAAGCATAAAGAATATTTTATAGTTTTTTAATGTTTTTGTGTTTCTTCTGACTCTATTTTGGACTAACAGGAACAAAAGCAAGCACAAAGATCCTAGGCTAGAAATGGATTACAAGGGTTTTTGGCTATTAGAACAAGGGGTATTTAATGCGGGCAACCGTTCAAGTGGTTACACATGTAGCAGCACTACTCTCCATTGTGGAGTCTTCCAGCCTCAAAGGGTTGCACCTTAGAGGGTTTTGGGGGAGGTTGGTCGTTGGTGTAACATAGTAGCACTTGTTGCAGGAGCTTTTCACCTCAAGCACTTTTATTTCAAGTGGATTGGTAGGGATTGGCTTTTAGCCTGTTTCCACTCAGGGTCATTCCCACTTGGACAAGTGTGCATCCAAGGGCAAGCCCCTCTTAAAGGTTAAACAAATGGAATAACAAGTCTGGCACTCTGATCACCCAGTAAAGGGGAGAGCATAAGCCTATTGTCATTCGTCAAGTATAGAAGACACTGATTAATCCAACCTATTTAAAAATAGAAGAACTAAATGGGCTAGTCTACTTGGGCAAGCATAGAACTTTGAAGTGATTTAGCAAGATAGCATTTGTTCAGTTTTTAACCTAGAAATCAATGATGAGTTTGAATAGTTAACTTTGAAATTTTGGTCAAACGAGATAGCAGTAGTTCAATTTTAACCTAAAAATCAATGATGAGTTTAGTTTTAATCCACATAGCATGAATAGTTAACTTTGAAAATTGGTCAAATGAGATAGCAGTAGTTCAATTTTAACCCAAAAATCAATGATGAGTTCAATTTTAATACTTGATAGCAATAACTTGGAAAGGATAGCACAATTGCAATGCAAGATAAACAATGATCCAGTTACTTCTTTCCTAATTAGAGCTATGCGAGGATTTGAATGAATGTTCGTTTTACTATCCCTTTAGAAAGTGAAGTGTGAACTATCAAAATGCAACTATATGGAACTAAACCTGAACCTATCCTGCAAAACAGCTCCAGAAAACACCTGCAAAGATGCTAGCGTTAGCAAACTTTCTCAGAAAAGTACTAAAATCATTGCCCACTACAGAAGCGCAGCTTCAGTGACTAAATGCACAGAAATAGTCAACAGAAGCGTAGCAAGAATAAATGTGACGTAACAGTGCACAAAAGTGTAGCAATAAAGAACAGAAGCGCAGAAATAATAGATGCACCGTAACAGTGCATAAAAGCATAACAATAAAGAACAGAAGCATAGAAATAATGAATGCATTGTAACAGTGAACAAAAGCGCAGTATTAAAGCACAGATGCATAGGAATAATAAATGCGCCATAGAAATGGGTATATGCGCTGGAGAAATGTTTAAATGTGCCATAATATTATAAGCGTCAGAACAGGGGACAGAAGTGCTGTGGAAATGTTCAAATGCGCCGAAGTAGCCTGTGCATGACCTGTATGGAACCTATCTTCAAAAAAGCTTAGATTTTGATGAGATAAAGGGGCAAAGGCCCCACTGTGGGTGCCAAAAATGTTAGGATAAAATGTGGATTAATCAATTTAACAATAATAAACCCAAACATCAATAGAATAATGAAATCAAGAAAGATTAAACTAAATGGAGCAACAAGTAATATAATGCAAACCTTCCTAGTTTCGAAGCTTCTATTGTTTGCCTATTAAAACAGTCCTTGCTGGTATGAAGTAGGCCCTCAGAGAGTGCACTCTTTTAGCTGTGTCGTAGGATGTTGGTAGTAAATGGCTATATTGGTAAATAATGCTGTGGAGTAGAGCTTCAAAGCAAATGGTGATCTCAGGTAGATTGTATTGGGGTGCCAAAGGCGCACTAGTGAATTTCTGCAGAGTAACAATACAAATAACTTGGATGAATAGAATGGGAGGATGAGGCTTCTTTTATAGACTCAGAAGAATGAGAATCAATGGTTGAGAAGTATGATGATCAATGGCTGAGAATGGTTGAGGAATGTGCAACCAGTAGAAATATGACAAGTGTCTCACCTCCATCATGAAAGAGGGGATTTGACAACATTGATTGGAGAGTTAACTCCTTTAACTGATCAGTTAACAAACTTGATTAGTCAGTTGGAAGAATGGATTATGGAATTGACTGAATTGATTGAGGGATTCACTCAATTGACTAGTTAGTTAACACTTTTGATTGATTAGTTAACTAACTTTGATTAGAGAAGAAATAGGTCATGTGGGTGAGGGAAAATTAGATAATTAAATATTTAATATATTTAATTACATGTACAACAGGGTGAGGTGGACAAGGTGAGGTGGAAAAGTGAGGTGTATGGGTGAGGTGGATTTTTGAAATTAGAACTTAAGATAGGGGGATTTAGATTAATTAAATAATTTAGGATTATTTAATTATGTGAGATATTAGAAGAATTAAGGGAATTCAATTAAATAAATTGATTTTATTTAATTATGGAATAGTGAACTGATTAAATAAATTTAGAATATTTATTTAATTGATAGAAGAATGGAATAAATATTTATCATATTTATTGAGAATGAATCATGTCATTTTTAGGTGTATACAGGGGGCACCCTCCTACGTGACTGCCCCTAAGACACTTGTTTCTCCTCTTTTATTTATTGTTTCCCTTCCTCTAGTGTTTCCATCTAGCAGGCAGATGACGAAAAACATTTATACTGATGTAGACCTAGCATCCTTTTCGCGAGAAATAAAATATTGGACTTAGTTCCTAATATGACGATAGGGTTGTATATCTTATCCGACGCTTCGCTAGTGGAAGCACTCATACTTTCCATGTAGTGATTTTGATGGTGTTCTATCTCATTTACAAATCATAATAATACTGTTGCTCCATGCACTTTGTCTATCTTGAATCTTGCATGCCTCAAATTTCATATGCATTGATGTTGTTGTTTATCATGATTATGTGTTATTAGAAAATGTGAACAATAGTCTAATAAACAACTAATTATCTGATAATCTCAATGAAATTGAAACAAATAAGATCAAACACAAAGAGCACAATACCTTGTAAACCTTTCTATTCCATGACTTCCATTGGTCGCCTATCTCAAATTGATCTCGTGTATGAATAGAGCCCTCAGAAGGTGCACTTCCTTGCTTTTTTCCAAGATGACAATAGAAGAATGGCTATTGATAGGTTTTGCAATGAAGAGAATCTTCACAATACAATAATGATGGTGATAATGGTGTGATAATTGATCTCAATCTATGGAGTGATTTGTGCCGAAGGTGCGCTGTGATTCTTGTAGAGTAAGTTTATAAAAAGCTTGGATCCTTCAAATGGAGGAATAGGGGTTGTATTTATAGATTTGTGAGAAAGAAGATCAATGGTAGAGGAAATTTGAGAGGATGTGAGCTAATAGGGAGAGGACAAGTGTCCTACTCTATTGAGATATGGGAGTTAACATAATAGAGTGAGGAGTTAACTGAGATGACTTACTAGTTAATAGAATAGAGTGGGGAGATAAGTGGGCTAAATGGGGAGTTGACTGAGATGATTGAATAGTGAACTCAGATGACTTATTAGTTAACTATTTTGATTTATGAGTTAACTAACTTGACTGGAGGATAAATAGGACATGTGGGTGAGGGCATACTAGCTAATTAACTATTAAAATATTTAATTACATGTGCACATGGATAAATTGAATTATTTTTGGTATTAATTCAATTTTGGAGGAAATAGATAATTTAAATAAATATTTAGATTTATTTAAATATAGAGAATGATTTGATATTTATGGATTTGAAGACTTTGAAATTTAGAAGAATTAATTAAATAATTTGGTATTATTTAATTTAGAATGATTTTAGAAGAACTTGGATGATTTAATAAAATAAATGATTTTATTTAATATTTGGAGAAATATGAATCTAATAAATAAATTGATTTATTTATTTATTAATAGAGGAATTTAAAATGAAATAAATATTTATAATATTTATTTAGCTAGAGTCATGTCACTTTTAGGTGTATACATTTTTCCCCTCTTTGATGCAATGTGTTTTATCGTGTTGTTTCAAAGAATAATTTTTTTTGTGATTTGATACATGCCTCAGTTTGCCCCTGATACAGGTTGAATGATGGTAGGATGCCCGCTTGGGAGATTGGATAGGAAGAATGATTTCAAGGGCGTGAGACGGACAATCTCACGATGAGATAGGTTGAATGACACACTATGCAAGATAAAATGATCACACACACAAGCAATAAATCAAGTATGTACAAATGATACAAGAACAAACAAGGTACAACCCCTGTTCCAGTTGTAAACCAATGATTAATTGATAATGATTAATGATAGTGTTTTTCATTGCAGGGAACAATATATCCCTATATCAACACAAAGATACGTGAAAGACCTATCCCAAAGCTAGTATTGTCATTGTGGGGAAAGATATATCCCTAGATCAACACCAAGATACGGGAAAGACATATGCCACTGATGATGATGATTGATTGATTTGGTTTATGATAAGATTAGGATTAAGACCATTGATTGCAATTGGATAATTTGACAAGATTGATTTGCTAGATTGGTATGGATTAAGGATGACTTGCATTTGGATCATTTCTTGGATTGATTGGATTGAATTGATGATTAGATTAATGATTGGTGATGCCACAGTCACGCAAGAGTGAGGGTGACAAGGAAAGAAAATGGATAAGATAAATGATGTTGACAATGATGATGAGGATGATGATATCTTATATACCTAAGTACTGGATACTTCCTTCATATTCCAAACTGCCTACATACCCATATCCATGGGATCAAGATACCTTAAGGTTGAGATGAGATGATGATATGTAGTTCTAGTGCACTCAATCAATGTAGAAGAGACTTGATCAAAGATACAATGATTGATAGAAACTTGATTGAGAGTAGATAGAAGAAATGAGAATGAAAGAATGACAAGCTTTTATTTGTAAACATTGGCACTTTGAAAAAATCTTTATTTATGGATGGTATATGAAATGTAATTGGATACGTTATGGATGCGGACATTTGTCACCTTGATACTGCAAGTATTTTGAAGTGCTTGATTCATCACTGGGTGATTTTTTTTGTTATTTTTGTGTTTTTAACATGTTGTAAGGAAATACAAGCATCAAAGTGTGATTAAACTTAGATGTCCTGAGTATCCCTTACATGGATTCTGATATAGCAAGGTAATACAAGCATCTAGGTATAATTGAGTCAAGATGACCTAAGTATTTCTTGCATTTCAACAGACAAGGATTCTATCTTCTATGTCGTGTATGGATTGGAAATGTCCTCGATGATCTTTTTTCTAATCATGTCCTAAGACAAGTCATCACATGACAAAAGATAAAACCACAAATAGAAAACAAAAGAAAATAATCATGCCCCCATCATGGCTGCTCTAGTTTTTAGGCATCCTTGAGTGGCGTAGGAGACATGATAACAAAAAGTTAAAATTTTAAGGCACAACCAATCAAAAAAAAAATTTCTTGCATTAGATGTGTCTTCTTGCCATAATGTAGATAAAATCATTTGGAGTGTTTAGGCCCTTGTTTGTTTTGCTTTGGATAGCTTGATGTCTTGCATCAAAATTTCTGTTTGGGAGTGGGTTTTTGCTATGCGTGTGTGTCTAGTGAAAGGTATCACAATCCTTATTGGTACCCTCTTGGAACATGTGGCATTGCAGAATCCAACTCTATGACCAGGTCGAGGACTTGCCCCAGTCAGGTAAAGGATTGATTTATGATGGAAGAATGGACAATAGACATGAAGAAACGGGCCCTAAAGGACTGACCTAGTGTCTCGAGGATTCATCGATGATGGCCTTACCTATGTGATGATGTAGAGGCAATGTAGTTTGGGTATGGTACTAATGATGAGGTTGAAGATGATTTGATGTTTTTGGGATTTTCTAGATTTTGCCAATGTTTTGATGTTTTTGGGATTTTTGGATGGGAATTTGGATAGCCTAAATGCTAGATACTAATGACAAGGGAACACCATGGATAGGTAAATGGATGGGTGATAATGGAAAATGGATGGGTAGATAGAAGGATGGACAATAGGAGATAATGGATCAGAAATGCATGAAGGAGAGATGGACGGGAGAATTCAAGATTGAATCTCCAAGGACTATGTTACAGAGGAATAACATTTTGCACTCAAGAAACTGGACTCAGGATACAGTGTGACAAAGCTTGCAATGATATGATGGTAGGATATGTTTGTAAGTACTAGATACATCAAGAGGTGTCCAAAGCTTTGTTTCAACATTTTGTCCCCTATCTCTTGTTGCAAATATGATGCAGGAGCATCCAGAGGTGTAAGGGCAATCTTGCATCACCCAAAAAGAAGTTAATTCAAAACCATTGTAGTTGTTCTCATTTCTTTCCATAATTAGTGTTTTTGGTTCCATAATATCCAGAATAATAATGTAGGACTTTCAGTTTTTTCAAAACTACTAAAAATAGTAACCTGCCTATTTAGGAAAGTGTACCTACTATTTTTAGAAACTTTGCATTTGGGTACGTAATGAAGCAAAAACTTCTAGAAAGTTACATAATGGAAATATAAGATCTTTGGCAAAGGAATCAGGTAAAGATCATTTGTGAGATGAAGGATATTAAAGTTTTTGTTTTTCAAAAAGCCCCTGAAAAGTTACGGAACGAGATATGAGGCACTAAAACTTCTCATAACGTCTCAAAAAGTTGATGGAAATCTATTTACGAATTTTTGGCATGATACTTCACATCGCGAGATTTTCAGTGCTTAAAACAGTTCATCAATCAGACACCTGGATCAAAAGTTATGCTTCTCGGAAGTTGACCTACTTTTGGAGGGAGTTGCAAATTTCAAAATTTAGCTGGAGGCCGCCAAAAAGTGCTAATTATGACTATTTTGGGAACCTTGGGCAATAGTAGAGTTAAGGGGGCCAGTGTAGAGTCTAGAATAGGTGGGAAAATAGAAATCCTAGCTGATTTGGGGTTACAAAAGGCTGAAGATTTTAGAGTCTTGAGGTTGGGAAAGCTGTAATGTGTGGCAGTCAATAGAGGATTCATCCTCTAATTGTAATTGAGCTTCTATAATGTAATGAGTTTCCTAGTTCAATAAAAGAAAGTTCTATTTGCTGTGTTTAATATCTGTTATTGTGTGTTTTGTGATTTACACCCCCTTCATCAAGTGGTGTCAGAGCAAGAGTTCTTGAGTGTGTAGATAGATCACCGACCATGAGGCAGTTTGGACTAGAACCTGAGGTTGTGGGTTTGCTGCGGAGACCAAGATGCCTCCATGAAGAAATCATGTTGGGAGGAATGCTTTGATGGAAGAGGGTTTTAGAGCCCTACAAAGGCAAATCGATGCATTGCAAGAGCAGCTAGAAAGAGGGTTTGAGCTGAGGACGAGAGAAGAAAGTGAAGATGAAGCTGAAAAAGAGCTATCTAAGGAAGAACAAGAAGCTACCAGAGATCCTAAAGAAGTTAGGTTGTTGAGGGCCATTTCAAAGATCAGAAAGAGGCCTAGAATCAAAGTTTCTACATATTCTAGAGATTTGAATCGAAAACAGCTTATTGATTGGATCAATGACATGGAGGAGTATTTTGAGCATGAAGATGTGGAGGACCCAGATCGGGTTAAGTTTGCAAAAACAAAGTTGAAGGGCCATGCTAATATTTGGTGGAAAGAGGTCCAATTAGAGAGGAACAGAAGAGGAAAAGGAAAGATCACCAGATGGGATCAGATGGTGGAGAAACTAAAAAAGCAGTTCATTCTTGTGGACTATGAGATGGAGTTGCTGAAGAAGCTGCAAGGACTGAAGCAAGGTAACAAGTCTGTTAAGGAGTATATAGAAGAGTTTTATAAAATTACTATTAGGACAGGCCATGCAGAGCCCGACAAGGAGAAGGTAGCCCATTACATTAATGGGTTGAGGCCAAGTATTCAAGAGGAGTTGAGCCTAGTCAGAATGACCACCATAGAAGATGTGTACCAATTTTCTCTGAAGGTGGAAGAGAAGTTGAACAAAAGATTTGATAGCAAGCAAAAGGGAAGAGGTCAAGGTGGAAGGATTGGTGGAAGACCCTATGGAGGCCATAATGAACATCAAAAGAAAAGTGAAGAAGCAGGCACCAGTTGAAATCAAAGAGGGGATAATACCTACTGCCCTCGTGACTAGAACAATGGTGAGCAAAGAGGAAGAGGAAGAGGCAGACCTAGGCAAGGACCTAGAAGAGGAGGTTTCAGAGGAACCTATTTCCAATGTGGAGAAGAAGGGCATTGAGCATATGAGTGTCTGTAACATCAAGGAAGGACAAATAGAAGACTTGAAGGTAATGCACGAGTTGCACATGTAGATGAAGATGCACATTCTGAGCATTCTGAAGATGCTGAAAGGGGAGAAATCCTAGTTGTTAGAAGAACCTTGCTGAATAAGGAGAGAGAACCCAATCAGAGGAAGAGTTTATTCTGCACAAGGCACAAATGTGAAGGTAAGTGTTGTGATATTATTATTGATAGTGGAAGCACTAATAATCTTGTTTCAGAGGAGATGGTTGACAAGAAGAAAGCATCCGCATCCATATCAGATTGCATGGTTGCAGAAGGACCATAGAGCTTTGGTCAATGAGCAGTGTTTAGTGAAGTTCAAGATTGGTGACTACCATGATGAGGTGTTGTGTGATATCATACCGATGGATGCATGTCATATGCTATTGGGGAGGCCATGGCAGTATGATAGGAGTGATGTCCATGATGGCTGTGCAAACACATATTCCCTAACAAAGGATGGAGTTTGTCATAAGTTGAAGCCCTTGAAGGAGGTGGGAGAAAAGGTATGTAGTACTGCCAGAATTTGCTTGGTAAATGGTAGGAAATTTTTGGAGGGTATGAAGCATGAGCATCATTACTTTGCATTGATTCCTAAGATTAGTCAAGAGAAATGTGAAGATGTACCAGTAGAAGTTTCAGATATGTTGGAGGAGTTCCAGGACATTATCTCTGATAATGTACCAGAAGGTTTACCACCAGTAAGGAAGATAAGTCATCAAATGGATTTGATACCAGGAGCCAATTTGCCAAACAAGGCAGCCCATAGAATGACCCCTGCAGAGAATGAAGAGCTAAACAGACAAGTTTAGGAGTTGTTGAGGAAGGGAGTGATAAGAGAGAGCCTAAGTCCATGTGTGGTACCTGTAGTACTAGCACCAAAGAAGGATGGAGAATGGAGGATGTGTATAGACTCTCAAGCCATCAATAAGATAGCGATCAAGTATAAATTTCTATTTCCAAGAATGGACGACATCATGGATTATTTGAGTGGAGCCAAGTACTTCACGAAGATTGACCTAAAGAGTGGGTAACACCAGATCTGTATCAGAGAAGGAGATGAATGGAAGACAACCTTCAAAACAAAGGAAGGTTTGTATGAGTGGTTAGTCATGCCATTTGGGCTAACCAATGCACCGAGCACATTCATGTGGCTCATGAACAAGCTACTAAAAGAATATTTGGGAAGTTTTTTTATTGTTTATTTGGATGATATTTTGATTTTTAGTAAGACTTGGGATAAGCATCTAATGCATATCAGAAGAGTTCTAGAGAAGTTACTGATTAATCCAAAGAAATGTAGTTTTGCAAAGAAGTAGTTAGTATACCTGGGATTTGTTGTCTTAGAGGAAGGTCTTAAGATGGACCCAAAAAATGTAAGAGCTATCATTGAATGGCCTATGCCAAGGAGTGCAACGGAGGTAAGATCTTTTCATGGTTTGGCAAGTTTTTACAAGAAGTTTATCAGGAATTTTAGTAGCATTTGTGCACCCCTAACTAAGATGATGAGAGGGGATAAAAAAGAGTTTAGATGGACTAAAGGAGCAGACAAGAGCTTTGACACATTGAAGTAGAAAATCATAGGAGAACCTATTTTGGCACTTCTAGATTTTAATAAGGTATTTTAGGTAGATTGTGATGCTAGTGGTAGTGGTATAGGAGCTATTTTGAGCCAAGAAGGTAAGCCCATTACCTATTTTAGTGAGAAGCTTAATGATGCCAAGAAAAAATATTCTGTTTATGATTAGGAGTTTTATGCCATAGTTCAGGCTTTGAAGAAATGGAGACATTATTTGTTGCCAAAAGAGTTTGTTTTATATACTGATCATTAGGCTTTACAATATCTTAATAGTCAAGGAAAGTTAAATCAAAGGCACTTAAAATGGGTTGAGTTTTTGCAAAGCTATACTTTTGTTTTGAAGAATAGGAGTGGGAAGTCCAATAGAGTTGCAGATGCCTTGAGCAGAAGGCAAAATTTGTTGACAGAAATGAAGATAGAGGTTGTTGGGTTTGATGAGCTCAAAAGTTTGTATCCTAAAGATCTAGATTTTGCAGAGGCTTGGAAAGCTTGTTTGGAACCTATTACTTTAGACAGGACAAAATGGTTGGATTTCATAATCCAAGATGGCACGTTGTTTAGAGGAAGCCAATTGTATATTCCAAGGAGTTCCATGAGAGAGAACCTAATAAAGGAGAAGCATAGTGGGGGATTAGCTGGACACTTTGGTCGAGATAAGACCATTGCCATTATCGGTGAAAATTATTATTGGCCACAGTTGCAACAGGATGTGAGGAAATTTGTGCAGAGTTGTAGAGTGTGTTAGATGGCAAAAGGAACAAGTCAGAATACAGGGTTGTATCAACCATTACCTGTACCGGAGAAGCCATGGGATGATATTAGCATGGATTTTGTTCTTGGTTTACCAAGGACACAAAGAGGACATGATTCTATTTTTGTGGTGGTGGACAAATTCTCAAAAATGGCACATTTTATTCCTTGTAAGAAGACTAATGATGTTGTTCATATTGCAGAGTTATTTTTTAGGGAAGTGATGAGACTACATGGTCTACCAAAAAGCATAGTTTCAGACTGAGATACCAAGTTTGTTGGTTATTTCTGGAGGACATTGTGGAAGAAGTTGAAGACAGATTTGAAGTTCAGTTCTGCACACCATCCACAGACTGATGGACAGACTGAAGTGGTGAACAGGAGTTTGGGTAACCTGCTACGATGCTTGGTAGGATATAAGCCCAAGGGATGGGATTTGATTTTACCACAGGTAGAATTTTCTTACAACAATTCTGTCAATAGGAGTACTGGTAAATCACCATTCCAGATTATATATGGGAATAGTCCAAGAAATGCTTCAGAGTTAAGGAAGCTGGAGAACGAAGAAAAGATAAGTGCCGAAGCTGCAGACTTTGCAGAACATCTGAAGAATTTGCATGAAGAGGTGAGAAAGAACATTAATAAAATGAATATTCAGTACAAGGCTAAGGTAGATCAGAAGAGGAGATATAAGGAGTTCTAGGTAGGAGATGAAGTCATGGTTCACTTGAGAAAAGAAAGGTTCCCAATTGGAACATACAATAAGTTGAAAATGAAAAAATTTGGACCATGCAGAATCTTGAAGAAGCATGATTCAGGAAATGCATATGAGGTAGAGCTGCTGAGTGGGATCAATATTTCCCCTATTTTCAACATTGCTGATTTATCAGAATATCATGAAGGTGGAACAGAGGATGGACCAACAGAGGAATAGTGGAAAATTTTGGCATCTACTTCAATAGAGGAGATATAAGAGATCTTGGATAGTCGTGTGGGAAGGAGCACTCAGAACAGGCAATATGAAGAATATCTAGTGAAATGGAAAGGAAGGCCTATTGAAGATTCTTTTTGGTTGTCTAAGGCAGAGGTTGACCATTTAGATTTTCCTCACACAAACACTTGAGACGTGACAGGGTCACTTCTCAAATTACCCTGGGTGTTTGATGCTGTATTTGTTCTCATTTCTTTCCATAATTAGTGTTTTTGGTTCCATAATATCTAGAATAATAATGTAGGACTTTCAGTTTTTCCAAAACTGCTAAAAATAGCAACCTGCCTATTTAGGAAAGTGTACCTACTATTTTTAGAAACTTTGCATTTGGGCATGTAATGAAGCAAAAACTTCTAGAAAGTTACATAATAGAAATATAAGACCTTTGGCAAAGGAATCAAGCAAAGATCATTTGTGATCTAAAAGATATTAAAGTTTTTGTTTTTTGAAAAGCCCCTGAAAAGTTACGGAATGAGATATGGGGCACTAAAACTTCTCATAACATCTCAAAAAGTTGATGGAAATCCATTTACAAATTTTTGGTGTGATAGTTCACATCGTGAGATTTCTGGCGCTTAAAACGGTTTGTCAATCGGACACCTAGATCAAAAGTTATGCTTCTCAAAAGTTGACCTACTTTTGGAGGGAGTTGCAAATTTTGAAATTTAGCTGGAGGCCGCCAAAAAGTGCTATTTATGACTATTTTGGGAACCCTGGGCAGTAGTAGAGTTAAGGGGGCTAGTGTAGAGTCCAGAATAGGTGGGAAAAAAGAAGCCCTAGCTGATTTAGGGTTACAGAAGGCTGAAGATTTTAGAGTCTTGAGGTTGGGAAAGCTGTAATGTGTGGCAGTCAGTAGAGGATTCATCCTCTTATTGTAATTGAGCTTCTGTAATGTAATGAGTTGCCCAGTTCAATAAAATAAAGTTCTATTTGATGTGTTCAATATTTGTTATTGTGTGTTTTGTGATTTACCCCCCTTCATCAAAATTTGTGCCTAAGCGGTGTTGTCATTCATGTCAATTGTGCCTTATTTTGTTGCTTGTTCAGGAGACTGGAATGTTGAGGATATTGAGAAAATTAATGAAGACTCAAGGTTCACAGACCTTATGGCTATATATAGGATTGTTAGAGGCTACTCTAGTCAAGAATTGAGAAGTCTGCATGAAGATTTGAAGAAGTTATGGTCATCTAAATAGAACTAGATCTTGCAGTATTCAGAAGAGACAGAGTGACAGTAAGTTGGCCTAGATTGCTCTACAGTGAAATATTATGATCTGTGAATTTGAAGGCATGTTTGGGAAGTTAGTGTGTATCATCAACTCTAGTGGTTCGTGGTTTGGAGGTCCGCAAGCCATCCTTCTAGTTTGACAGTCATGGTAGATAGTGTTCTTGAGGTTCCAGAGGAAGATACAAATGATTCTAATAATTTGGTTTAGAGTGGATGTTATTAGTGAGTTCAATGTACTTGTGGAAGTCTTTAGATCATGTGGCTACTAGGTTGGAGGTTTGCATTGAAGTTTGAGCTTGTTATTGAAGATTTCCTCTTTGAAGTTGTTCTTCCTAGCCTTGGCTGACTAGATGTTCCTAGCATGTTGCAGATGATCTAAAGATCATTTTATGAAGCATGGCATATTAGTAGAGGAAGATTCAATTCTCAGCCATAATTGGCTGACAATGTAAAGATCCGCATAAAGTTTGTTGGGAATTAGGGTGTCTCAACCTTTGCAAATTTTTAATGTTGTATTTATTTATCCCATGGTGAGTTGGCATAGTTGGCACCTTGTGTACATGTAGCAGGATAAATTTTGGTGACTTTGGCAGTCGTGGTTTCCCCCTTGTATAATTAATGGGGTTTTGGGGGCAAAGCCCCCAAGACAGGGTCAAGGGGTGGAGCCCCTTGCGGGGTCTAGGGGCAGTGCCCCTGGCGTGCTCCCTATCGTGATACAGGGTGGGGTCAAGGGGCAACACCTCCGAAACCTCAAATGACTTTTATTTAATGACAAGTGTCAGTGAGTATCTTTGCATGAGAGAAAGGCATCTTTGGGTGGTAAAGGGAGGTTATGACAAGTTGTAAGAGGAATAAGATATTTTTAGTTAGTGTATGACAGATTCTCTTACAGCTGTAAGTGTTGTCAGTTATTACAGATTCTATGACAGTTGTAAGGTGCGTAAGAGCATCTATCATAGCCTATGTTGGGACAAGGCACCCACATTGGGATGGGATTTTGGACAAGTGTCCTTAGGCATGGGTTTTGGGGCATGAGTCCAAGATGGATGACCATCTCTAGAAAGTTCCATATTTGCCTTGTAAACTCTATAAAAATAGGTGCTTGGAAGGGAGATAAGTAGTTTTTTGTACATGTACTATTATGCTACTAGAATATCTCTAGATTTGACATTCGAAGACTCTTGAAAGAGCATTGGCTCTGAAACTGTATTGTAATCTATTATTGTTTACTGTAATACATTTGAGCTGTGTTTTGGAGTGTGGGGTTTTTCACTCGTAAGGGTTTTCCCCACGTATATCTTGTCTCTCTCTCTCTTCTGTCTACTTTCTGTGTTTATGTGTATTGCTGCAATATCTCTGTTAGATGTTCTATGTTGCTATAGTTTTAAGAATTAAAATTGAATTTGCATACATCTCTCCTCATTAGATTAGTACAGGAAGCGATTTTCGCACACCTAGCTTCCTTTCAATTGGAATTAGAGCCTGGCCAGTTTTGATCTTAGCTGTTGGGTAGGGGTTTTTTGAGCTGATCTTAAGTTGAGTGGGAGTCTGTGTAGATTATTCTAATTTCTATTGTAGCAAGGAGATGGCAAGCACATCAGGAAGGTCTGAAGTGGAGAAGTTCAATGGCAATAATTTTGAGCTGTGGAAGCTCAAGATGGAAGACATGCTTATTGACCGAGACCTTTGGGAAAGTGTTAATGGAACTAAACCAACTGCAATGTCACAAGATGACAGGGATCTCAAGGATCAGAAGGCTAAGGGTCTCATAAGACTTAGTCTTGCTGATTTTGTGTTGTTAAATGTCCATGAGGAGACTACTGCAAAACTACTTTGGAAGAAGTTGGGAGATGTGTATCAAGCAAAATCCCTGGTTAATAAACTTTTTCTAAGAAAGAAGTTGTATTCTCTTCGAATGGAGGACAAAAGATATGTTTCTAAACATATGAATGCTTTTAACATGCTGGTTGCACAATTTACATCTATTGGTGTAAATATGGAGGAGGAGGATAGATGTATGACCTTGCTTTGTTCTTTGCGGGACTCATGGGATCATCTTGTCATGGCTATTTGAAGCACCACATCTACATTCAAAATGGAAGAAGTGGTTTCTTCACTGTTGTTTGAAGAGATGTGGAGAAACTCTTCTGAGGAAGCCAAAGAGTCCCTTGCAATTCGTGGAAGACCCAAGGAGAAAGGGAAGAAGAAGGAAAAGAAAGATGAGAAGGGTAGATCCAAATCCCGTGGGAGATCCAAATCTCCTAGAAATTCCAAGGCTCTTTGTTGGAACTATGGAAAAACCAAGCATTTCCAAAAGGAATACAAAGAGGAGGAGAAGAAGAAGAAAGCTCCCAATTCAGATTCTGATAAGTCACAAGATGACGGTGATGCTTTTTTATCGCAGCCCTGGCAACCCATGCATCTAATGATGTGTGGCTGATTGACTCTGGTGCATCATTCCACATGACCTTGCATCGAGACTGGTTCACTATGAGGAGTTAGGTGTATCTGGGTGACGACTCTCATATGAAGATTATTGGTCATGGAAGAGTCTCTATCCGATTCCCTGATGGTCGAGTGAAGGGGATATCTAGGGTCATGTACATCCCAGGCTTAGCATGGAACCTACTTTCTGTAAGTAGTTTGAATGATGCAGGTGTGTAGGTTATCTTTTTCGAAAGAAGGATGCAAGATGACTAGAGGAGCTATGGTGTTGGCTAAGGGTACTAGGAGAGGTACTTTGTTTCAGCTAGAGGCATTCATTTCACAATGCAATAGTTCTTCTAACTCAAGGAAGAGGGTAGCAGTCACTTCATCCCCACCATCTGAACGAGTAGTGAAGAAATCTGTTGTTTCTAGTCTTGATGGTTGTAATCATGCATTGGAAGTTAAACTTCCTACTGAAAAGACAATGTTATGGCATAAGAGATTTGGCCACATTGGTGAGAAGGGTCTGCGTACCCTAAAAAATAAAAACCTCGTTGAGGGGTTAGATGATTGTAATCTCGAGTTCAACTTTTGTGAACATTGCATTTATGGAAAGCAAAACCATGTTTAGTTTTATTCGAGTTCTCACAAGTCTTGTGGTGTATTGGACCTTGTTCATTTTGATGTATTTGGTCTTGTTAATGTTCCTTTGTTATCAAAATCTGTATACTTTGCATCTTTTATAGATGATTACAGTAGGACATGGATTTATTTTCTTAGAAGCAAATATGAAGTCTATAGCAAGTTTAAGGAGTTTAAGGCCTTTGCTAAAAATCAGACTGGTAAAAAGATTAAATGTTTGAGAACCGATAACGGTGGTGAGTTTTGTTCTACAGAATTTGATAAGTATTGCAAGGAACTTGGGATTGAAAGACATAAGACAACTCCATACACCTCGCAACAAAATGGAGTTGTAGAGAGGATGAACAGGACACTGATGGAGAAGGCTAGGAGTATACTTAGTAGAGATAGCCTAGAACAAAAGTTTTGGGTTGAAGCTATTGCCACTTTTTGCTATCTTGTTAATAGATCTCGTACATCAGCTCTTGATGGAAAGACACCCATGGAGGTGTGGTTTGGTAGAAAGCCTTCAATAAGGCATCTTCATGTTTTTGGTTGTGAGGCATATGCACATGTGCATAGGGAGAAGTGGTCAAAATTAGAGAAATAGGATGTTAAGTGTCTCTTCATTGGCTATGGTGTCGATGTGAAAGGATACAAGCTTTGGAACCCTATGGCTGAAAAAGTGTTGTATAGCAGAAGTGTCATCTTCAGAGATCTTACACCTTCTTCCACTATTTTGCAGCTAGAAGAAATAGTAAAGAAAGAGGATGTTGTTTAGTTTCTTGCTACCCCTAAGAAGATTGAATAGAAAGACAATGTTGGACTTGATGATGAGGAGATCTATAGCAGCTCTAAAAGCTCAGATGAAGAAGCTAAACCTCAACCTTAGCTCTTGATGAGGTCTACATGGATAAGAAAGAAACCTAAAAGGTTTGGTTTTACATTGCTTGATTCTAGTTGTGCTTATGCTTTGGTTACTAACAATTATGAACCTAGAACTTTATCAAAGGCTATGGACATGAAAGATGCAGGTTCTTGGAAGGAGGCCATGGAGGATGAAATGGTTTCTTTGGAAAAGAAACAAACTTGGGACTTGGTGTCTTTGCCTCCTGGATGGAAACCTGTTGGATGCAAATGGGTGTTCAAGAAGAAATTTGGTGGAGATGGCAGTGTTGAGAAGTATAAGGCTAGATTGGTTGCGAAGGGGTATTCACAAGTGGAGGGTATAGATTATGGTGAGATCTTCTCTTTCATTGCAAAGTTGACATCCATTCGATTCCTATTGTCTCTTGCAGCAGCTTATGACTTGGAGGTAGAATAGATGGATGTGAAGACAACTTTCCTTCATGGTGACTTGGAGGAAGAAAGCTACATGTCACAGCTAGAGTATTACATGGTGAATGAAAGGAAGCTAGGTGTGTGGAAATGCTTCCTACACTAATCTATTGAGGAGAGGGCTATGCAAATTCAACTTTATCCTAACTATTATAGCAATGTTAAACAATTTACGGTGGGGAAAACCCTTATCGGGTGAAAAACCCCACACTCAGAAACCTACACAATGTATTAACAAATTTGAAAGAATGTTTACAATACACTTGCAATGTAAGCTTCAATGGTCTTTGACACTCATGTCTGGAGTCAATCCAGTAGCATAACAGTACCTGTAAACTTGTGATACAAACTCCATCTCCAAGCACATGTATAAATAGGAAATACAAGGCAATATTGGACTTTTCTTGGAATGGGCGTCCAACATGGCATCTTGGACCAAAACCCATGCCTAGGGACACTTGGTCAATATTGTAGAATGTGTTTGACACTTATCCACAACTTCCATCCCAAAGAGGTCACCTATTTCCAAAATGGGCTATGACAGATGCTCTTACGACACTTACGACCATCATAGAATCTCTCATAGCGGTTACAACTTGTAGCTGTAAGAGAATCTGCCATACACATGCTATAAATAGCATATTCTCTTACAACATGTCATAATCCACCTTGGGGCACTCAAATATGCCTTATTCAAAGATGCTTCATGACACATGTCATCACCTATCTTACAACCTTCTATTTCTGACTCTTACATGCCATAGATTCGTCATAGGAATCCATCAGAACCGTTTCGGTCAAACATTCCTTACACAACATAGAGATGTCGACACATGGTAGAATATTCCTACCACTAAGTGGGATGCCTATCTTCTCATATGAGGACAAAAATACAAGTTGTCATAATGCATGTAGGATTGACACATCACCGTGCCACATCCCACAATATGACAATATGGATTTTCTAAATATTTACAACATAGGCAATTAAATAATAAATACAAATATTACAAATGCAAAGAATTACCAAGGTTGAGACACCTTAATTCCTAACATTCTCCCACTTGTCAAACACCTTGTAAAAGCTAATAGAAAAATAGGATTTAACTGCTATAGGCTGAGAGGCCTATAGACTCCGAACACCATCTGAACTTCTTTGTACCCACTGGTTTCGTCAATGCATCTACAACATTCTTCAAAGTATCTACCTTCTCCAAATTTACCTTTCCATCCTCAACCATGTCTCGTACGAAGTGAAACTGAACATCAATGTGTTTTGTTCTAGCATGGAAAGTTAGATTCTTTGCAAGGCAAATTACACTCTGACTGTCACAACTGATTGTGATCTGACCTGCATCAACACCAATGTCTGAATACAATCTCTTAAGCTAAATGGCTTCCTTACAAGCATGAGTTGATGCCATATATTCAGTTTCTATTGTGGACAAAGAAATAACAAGTTGTCGCTTAATTATCCAACTAATAGCACCACCAAACAGTGTAAACACATAAGCACTAGTGGATCTCCTGCTATCAATGTCACCTACCCAATCTAAATCCACAAATCCATGAATATCAACAGAATGTGGAGGTCCTGAAACATTACCATGATAGAAAATGAAGTACTCGGAAGTACCCCTCAAATATCTGAACACTCACTTAACTGCATCCCAATGAACCCGTCCAAGATTAGCCATAAATTGACTAAGGACTCCCACTACTTGGGCAATGTCTGGTCTTGTACAAACCATATCATACATCAAATTGCCAACAACACTAGCATAAGGTACTCTGCTCATGTCCTCCACCTCACTAGGAGATTTTGGACAATCCTCAAAAGACAACTTTGTCCCCAAAGAAATGGGAACACATAATGGTCTACAATCTACCATGTTGAATCTGTCCAACACGGTCTTCACATACTTACTCTGGCTTAACCAAAGTTTTCTATTGGTTCTACCTCTTCTGATTTCCATTCTTAGAATGTACCTGGCTGCCCCTAAATCTTTCATTTCAAATTAAGCTAACAACTGAGATTTAAAATCAGAAATCATATTCTTACCCTTTCCAATGAGCAACATATCATCAACATACAGTACAACAATGAGAATACAATCACCATCAAGTTTATAATACACACAGTGATTCAATTTTGATCTCACAAATCTAATTGACAACACAAAGACATCAAACTTCAAGTACCATCTCGTAGGGGATTGCTTCAAACCATACAAAGACTTCTTAAGTTTGCAAACTAAATTTTCTTTACCTTTCACCATGTAATGCTCTAGATGTGACATGTAGATTTCTTCCTCCAAGTCACCATGAAGGAAAGCTATCTTCACATCCATCTGTTCTACCTCCAATTCATAAGCTGCTACGAGTGACAATAGGAATCAAATGGATGTCAACTTTGCAATGGGAGAGAAGATCTCACCATAGTCTATTTCCTCTACTTGTGAATACCCCTTCGCAACCAATCTAGCCTTATATTTCTCAACACTGCCATCTGCACCAATTTTCTTCTTGAATACCCATTTGCATCCAATGGGTTTCTATCTAGGAGGCAAAGGCACCAAGTCCCAAGTTTGATTATTTTCCAAAGAAGTCATTTCTTCCTCCATGGCCTCCTTCCAGGAACCTGCATCCTTCATATCCAAAGCCTCAGATACAACTCTAGGTTCATCACTATTAGTAATCAAAGCATAAGCACAACTAGAATCAAGCAATGTAAAACCAAACCTTTCAGGTTGCTTTCTTATCCGTGTAGACCTCCTTAAGAGTTGAGGTTGAGGTTCAGCTTCTTCATCTGAGCTTTTAGAGCTGCTAGAGCTCTCCTCATCATATGGTCCAACATTGTCTTTCTGTTCAGTCTTCTCAGGGGTGAGAGGAAACTGAACAATATCCTCTTTCTTTTCTTTTTCTTCTGGCTACAAAACAGTGGAAGAAGGTGTAAGCTCTCTGAAGATGACACTTCTGCTATACAACACTTTTTCAAGCCATGGGGTCCCAAAGCTTGTATCCTTTCACACCAACACCATAGCCAATGAAGATACATTTAACAGCTTTATTCTCCAACTTTGACCACTTCTCCCTAGGCACATGTGCATATGCCTCACAAACAAAACCACGAAGATGCCTTATTGAAGGCTTTCTACCAAACCACACCTCCATGGGTGTCTTTCCAACAAGAGCTAATGTAGGAGATGTGTTTACCAAATAGCAAGTAGTGGCAACAGCTTCAGCCCAGAACTTTTGTTCTAGACCAGTTCCACTAAGCATACTCCTAGCCTTTTCCATCAGTGTCTTGTTCATCCTCTCTGTAACTCCATTTTGCTGTGGGATGTATGGAGTTGTCTTGTGCCTTTCAATCCCAAGTTCCTTGCAATACTTATCGAATTATGTAGAATAGAACTCACCACTATTGTCAGTTCTCAAACATTTAATCTTTTTACTAGTCTGATTTTCAGTAAAGGCTTTAAACTCCTTAAACTTGCTATAGACTTCAGATTTGCTTCTGAGAAAATAAATCTATGTCTTTACACTGTAATCATCTATAAAAGATACAAAGTATACAAATTTTGATAATGAAGGAACATTAACAGGACCAAACACATCAAAAAGATTGAGGTCCAACACACCAAAAGACTTATGAGAACTCGAGTAAAACTGAACACGGTTTTATTTTCCATAAATACAATGTTCACAAAAGTTGAATTCAAGATTACAATCATCTAACCCCTCAACAAGGTTCTTATTTTTTAGGGTACGCAGACCCTTCTCACCAATGTGGCCAAATCTCTTATGCCATAACATTATTTTTTTGTAGGAATTTTAACTTCCAATGCATGATTACAACCATCAAGACTAGAAACAACAGATTTCTTCACTGCTCATTCAGATGGTGGGGATGAAGTGACTGCTGCCCTCTTCCTTGAGTCAGAAGAACTATTGCATTGTGAAATGCATGCCTCCAGCTGAAACAAAGTACCTCTCCTAGTACCCTTAGCAAGCACCATAGCTCCTCTAGTCATCTTGCATCCTTCTTTCGAAAAGACAACCTGTACGCCTGCATCATTCAACATACTTACAGAAAGAAGGTTCTGTGCTAAGCCTGGGATGTGTAGAACCCCAGAGATCCCCTTCACTCGACCATCAGAGAATCAAATAGAGACTCTTCCACAACCAACGATCTTTAGATGAGAGTCGTCACCTAGATACACCTTTCCAACATCAAACTCCTCATACTTAGTGAACCAGTCTCGATGCAAGGTCATGTGGAATGATGCACTAGAGTCGATTAGCTACACATCATTAGATGCATGGGTTGCTAGGGCTACGATGAAAGCATCACTGTCATCTTGTGACTTGTCAGAATCTGATTCAAGAGCTTTTTACTTTTTCTTCTTGTCCTCTTTACATTCCTTTTGAAAATGCCCGGTCTTGCCATAGTTCCAACAAAGTGCCTTGGACTTTCCAGGAGATTTGGATCTCCCACGCGATTTGGATCTACCCTTCTCAACTTTCTTGTCCTTCTTCTTCCCTTTCTCATTGGGTCTTCCACAAATTACAAGGGCTTCTTTAGCTACCTCAAAAGAGTTTCTCCGCATCTCTTCAGACAATAGTGAAGAAACTACTTCTTCCATTTTGAATGTGGATGTGGTGCTTCCAATTGCCATGACAAAATGAGCCCATGAGTCCGGTAGAGAACAAAGCAGGGTCATACACCCTCCTCCTCCTCCATCTTTATGCCAATAGATGTTAATTGTGTAACCAGCATGTTGAAGGCATTCATATGTTCATCAACGGATCCTCTGTCCTCCATTCAAAGAGAATACAACTTCTTTCTCAGAAAAAGTTTATTAACAAGGGATTTGGCTTGATACACACCCCCTAACTTCTTCCAAAGGAGTTTTGTAGTGGTCTCTTCATGGACATTTAACAACACAGGATCGGCAAGACTAAGTCTTATGAGACCCTTATCCTTCCGATCCTTGAGATCCTAGTTAGCTTGTGACATTACCGCTGGTTTAGTTCCATTCACACTATCCCATAGGTCTTGGTCAACTAACATGTCTTCCATCTTGAGCTTCCACAACTCAAAATTACTGCCATTGAAATTCTCTACTTCAAACCTTCCTGATGTGCATGCCATCTCCTTACTGCAATAAGATACAAAATGCTCTACATAGACTCCCACTCAACCTAAGATTAGCTCAAAAAACCCCTACCCAACAACTAGGACCAAAGGTGATCAAGCTTTGATACCAACTGAAAGGAAGCTATGTGTGTGGAAACGCTTCCTACACTAATCTATTGAGGAGAGGGCTATCCCATAGGTCTCGGTCAACTAACATGTCTTCCATCTTGAGCTTCCACAACTCAAAATTACTACCATTGAACTTCTCTACTTCAAACCTTCCTGATGTGCATGCCATCTCCTTACTACAATAAGATACAAAATGCTCTACATAGACTCCCACTCAACTTAAGATTAGCTCAAAAAACCCCTACCCAACAACTAGGACCAAAGGTGATCAAGCTCTGATACCAACTGAAAGGAAGCTAGGTGTGTGGAAACGCTTCCTACACTAATCTATTGAGGAGAGGGCTATGCAAATTCAACTTTATCCTAACTATTACAGCAATGTTAAACCATTAACATGAGATATTGGAGCAAAACACAAGAACTAGAAAGTAGACAGAAGAAGAGAGACAAAGGTTTATGGTGGGGAAAACCCTTATCAGGTGAAAAACCCCACACTCAGAAACCTGCACAATGTATTAACAAATTTGAAAGAATGTTTACAATACACTTGCAATGAAAGTTTCAATGGTCTTCGAAACTCATGTCTGGAGTCAATCCAGAAGCATAATAGTACCTATAAACCTGTGATACAAACTCCATCTCCAAGCACCTGTATAAATAGGAAATACAAGGCAATATTGGACCTTTCTTGGAATGGGCATCCAACATGGCATCTTGGACCAGAACCCATGCCTAGGGACACTTGGTCAACATTGTAGAATGTGTCTAACACTTGTCCACAACTTCCATCCCAAAGAGGTCACCTATTTCCAAAATGGGCTATGACAGATACTCTTATGACACTTACAATTGTCATTGAATCTTTCATAGCGGTTACAACTTACAGCTGTAAGAGAATCTGCCATACACATGCTATAAATAGCATATTCTCTTACAACATGTCATATTCCACCTTAGAGTGCCCAAATATGCCTTATTCAAAGATGCTTCATGACACATGTCATCACCTGTCTTACAACCTTCTATTTCTGACTCTTACATGCCATAGATTCATCATAGGAATCCGTCATAACCGTTTTGGTCAAACATTCCTTACAGAACATAGAAGATGCTGACACATGGTAGAATATTCCTACCACTAAGTGGGACACCTATCTCCTCATATGAGGACAAAAATACAAGTTGTCATAATCCATGTAGGATTGACACATCACCATACCACATCCCACAATATGACAATATGGATTTTCCAAATGTTTACAACATAGGCAATTAAATAATAAATACAAACATTACAAATGCAGAGAATTACCAAGGTTGAGACACCTTAATTCCCAACAGTGAAAGGTAAAGAAAATTTGGTTTGCAAACTTAAAAATTCTTTGTATGGTTTGAAGCAATCCCCTAGGAGATGGTACTTGAAGTTTGATGCCTTTGTGTTGTCAATTAGATTTGTGAGATAAAAATCAGATCACTGTGTGTATTATGAATTTGATGGTGATTATATTCTCATTGTTGTACTGTATGTTGATGATATGTTGCTCATTGGGAAGGATAAAAATATGATTTCTAATTTTAAATCTCAGTTGTCAGCATAGTTTGAAATGAAAGATTTAGGGGCAACCATGTACACTCTAGGAATGGAACTTAGAAGAGATAGAACCAACAAAAAACTTTGGTTAATCTATAGTAAGTATGTGAAGACCATGTTGGTCAAGTTCAACATGGTAGATTGTAGACCATTGTGTGTTCCTATTTCCTTGGGGACAAAGTTGTCTATTGAGGATTGTCCAAAATCTCCTAGTGAGGTGGAGGACATGAGCAGAGTACCTTATGCTAGTGCTGTTGGTAGTTTGATGTATGCTATGGTCTACACAAGACTAGACATTGCCCAACCAGTGAGAGTCCTTAGTCAATTTATGGCTAATCCTGGATGAGTTCATTGGGATGCAGTTAAGCAAGTGTTCAGATATTTGAGGGGTACTTCTAAGTATTCCATTTTCTATCATGGTAATGTTTTAGGACCTGCACATTCTGTTGATATTCATGGATTTGTGGATTCAGATTGGGTAGGTGACATTGACAGTAGGAGATCCATCAGTGCTTATGTGTTTACACTGTTTTGTGGTGCTATTAGTTGGATGAGTAAGCGACAACCTGTTGTTGCTTTGTCCATGACAGAAGCTGAGTATATGGCAGCAACTCATGCTTGTAAGGAAGCCATTTGGTTTAAGAGATTGTGTTTAGATATTGGTGTTGATGCAGGTCAGATCACGATTAGTCGCGATAGTTGGAGTACAATTTGCCTTGTGAAGAATCTAACTTTCCATGCTAGAACAAAGCACATTGATGTTCAGTTTCACTTCACGCGAGACATGGTTGAGGATGGAAAGGTAAATTTGGAGAAGGTAGATACTTTTAAGAATGTTGTAGATGAATTGATGAAACCAGTGGGCACAGAGAAGTTTAGATGGTGTTTAGAGTCTATGGGCCTCTTGGCCCCTAGTAGTTAAATCTTGTCATTGATTTTGGTCCTTGCAAGGTGTTTGACAAGTGGGAGAATATTGGGAATTAAGGTGTCTCAACCTTTGCAAATTCCTAATGTTGTATTTATTTATCCCATGTTGAGTTGGCATAGTCGGCACCTTGTGTACATGTAGTAGGATAAATTTTGGTGACTTTGGCAGTCACGGTTTCCCCCTTGAATAATTAATGGGGGTTTGGGGGCAGTGCCCCCAATACGGGGTCAAGGGGCACAAGTGTTGGTGAGTATCTTTGCACGAGAGAAAGGTATCTTTGGGCAGTCAAGGGAGGTTATGACAAGTTGTAAGAGGAATAAGATATTTTTAGTCAGTGTATGACAGATTCTCTTACAGCTGTAAGTGCTGTCAGTTATGATAGATTCTATGATAGTTGTAAGGTGCATAAGAGCATTTGTCATAGCCTATCTTGGGACAAGGCACCCACATTGGGATGGGATGTTGGACAAGTGTCCTTAGGCATGGGTTTTGGGGCATGAGCCCAAGATGGATGCCCATCTCTAGAAGGTTCCATATTTTCCTTGTAAACGCTATAAAAATAGGTGCTTGGATGGGAGGTAAGTAGTTTTTTGTACAGGTACTATTATGCTACTGGAATATCTCTAGATTCGACATTCAAAGACTCCTGAAAGAGTATTGGCTTTGAAACTGTATTGTAATCTATTATTGTTTACTGTAATACATTTAAGCTATGTTTTGGAGTGTGGGGTTTTTCACTTGTAAGCGTTTTCCCCACATATATCTTGTCTCTCTCTCTCTCTTCTGTCTACTTTCTGTGTGTATGTGTATTGCTACAATATCTCTATTAGATGTTCTATGTTGCTGTAGTTGTAAGAATTAAAATTGAATTTGCATACATCTCTCCTCATTAGATTAGTGTAGGAAGCGATTTCTGCACACCTAGCTTTCTTTCAAAGCTTGGCCGACCTTGTCAATCATTCCAAGTTTGATGAAGTGTATAAATACTTGTTGAAGAGTTTTTAAACATTATCCTTGAGAAAAAATAGATTAACTCCGAATAAAGGATTAGAAGCAGAGCAGAGAAGAAAAGGAGCGAGAGCAGTATAGAGTGTGAAGTTAGTAAAGAAGAATTTGGGGCAAAGCAGAAGTTTTTGAGCATTCATTGAAACTGAACCAGGCATGAAGTAGATTCTATTTATTAGTTAATTCTTTCTATTGTAAATAATTCTGTTGGCAGTGAGCCTCTCTTTTTGAGTAGTGAGTTCTGGGCAGTACACCCAAAGGCATGTGCCTTCTATTTTTCTAAAGTACTTTTAACAGGGTATACATCTTTGTGGGTCAACCCCCACCATGGTTTTTCCCTTAACTGGGTTTCCATGTCAAAATCTTGGTGTCAAGTGTGTTGATTATGTTTCTGCTCATATGTTGTTGATCTATACTTTAATGTTTACATCATTAATCTAGTAGTGAGATAATAAAGAAGATTAAAAGTAGAAAAAGTTTATATTGTGTGACAACTGATTCACCCCCCTCTCAGTTGTCCAACCTAATTCCAACAATTGGTATCAGACCTAGATCCTCTTTTAAAAGCCTGACTACTTGAGGAGATCCAAGATGTCGACCTACAAGAAAGATAGTCTAAGATTTGATGGAACAAATTATTCTGTTTGGAAGAATCACATGGAGTGCCATTTGCAATGCATGGGCGATGCCTATTGGGTGAGAACCAGTGTCAACTATAAACCTCTGGAGAAAGGTCCTTCAACTCTAGAACAAGTCAAAGATGCTAAAAATAACCTTCGAGCTAAAGAAGCCTTGTTGAGTGCCCTGACTGATTCAGAAATGACAAATGTCTTTGTTCTAAAAGCTCCTTATGAAATCTGGAAAAAGTTGGAGAATCTGTATGAAGGCGGTAAATTTGTCAAATGTGCCAAGATGCAAAGTCTAAGAGGAAAATTTGAAACTCTAAGGATGAGCGAAGATGAAAACATCACAATCTACATGCAAAAGATAAATGAACTTGTGTGTGGTATTAGGTGTGCTGGTGGAACTTTGGAAGAATTAGAGATTGTATCAAAAGTGCTCAGATCTTTACCTAACTCATACAAACATAAGGTTACTGCTATAGAGGAGATTAGGACTATCTCAAAAGTTATAAGAGATCATCTGGTTGGCAAAATTTTAGCTTTTGAATTAAGTGAGTTTGGTGATTCTCTTCCCAAGTCTGAATCTGCATTTAAGGCTAGTGTATATGGAAAATAAAGATATGATCTAGGTGAAATCTCTTCTGCAAGATCAAACAGATTCGTGAAGACAAGGAAGGATCTTGAAGATGTTGAAATTGAAACTGTAGATCTTGAAGCTCTTCTTGCCAAAAGATTGCCAAGAGGATCCAATAAGTATGAAGGAAAATTACAACTCGAATGTTTTACTTGTAATAAGATTGGTCATTTTGCCTCAAGATGTCTGGAGAGGTTTTCAAAACCAAACCCTAACAGATACAAAAATTAGAACAAATGTTGCTATGTCTAAGAGGCTGGAGAAGGAGTCACAGATGATGAATCTAATCATGGAGGTTCCTCTAAAAATGATTGGGTGTTCATTGCCATCAAAGAAGTAGATCCGGTGTCTACTAAATTTGCTAGCTATGAAAATATGGAAAGTGGTGCAGGGTACCTCGGAGCACCTTGGTTCCTAAAGTCACTTTGTTTGCATTTTTTTTTGAAAGTTGTGGTTTTGATTGTAATAAGGCTTCAGCCATGAGTATATGGTCCTTTTTGTGTGGTCAAGATGATTGAGATGACCATATAAACCTCAATCATGCTTAGTCCACTTGGATCCTTGTTATGCCACTTAGGTCTAGAAGGTATAAGGGTTGGTTTTTGAGTTTTTTTTGATTGTTTGTGTGTTTTATCATGTTTTGGGAGTATGGAGGATGTTTTGATTCCATTGGACAAGAAAAACAAATCGCCATCCTTTGGAAAATGCAAAAACTCCATAGTGTCAAGTGTTGTCAATGGTGTCAATGACACATTGACCGGTTGCAACTTCATTTTGGTTATTAAAACTATTTGTAGAAGTTGTAAACCAAATTGGATAGGTTGATATGGAGAAAATCTTACTCCAGTACGGAGGAGGAAGTTTTTTACAGAATTTGGGCACAAAAATCAAGAAAACTGACTATTTTTTGCTATTTTTCTTGCTGTGTATAGACTGTATGGACTTAAATCTTTGTCTAATATACGTTTTCTGAAACTAGAGAGAGTCTAGGTTCAAATGCAACTAGTTTGAGGTCTTGAAGTGGTCGGAGTCAAAAGTTATTGAATTTGTTTCAAAACTGGTCTAGAAACCCTATTTTCTAGGGCAGTCCCACAAATTTGGCCCTAGAATGCATTTCCACTGATGAAATTTCATGCCACTTAGTGAAATGTAGGCTAGGGATGTATACTACTTGATTCCAAAAGCATTTTCTGAGAAAATATAGTTTACTATTTTTAATGTGATGCCCTAGGTCAAATATCTCTATGTATTTGACTGAAATTATGCAATTTGATGATGTAAATGACAAAATTCTGAGAGAGTGAGCAAATGAATGGTGGATTTGTGTTGTTTGGGGATGGTAGAGTCATTCCAAGTTCCTGCCCCTGACCTATGCACCCAATTTTGAGCACTTGCTTTGTAACCTAGCCTAAATTGATCAATTAGGCCTAGAGACCTAATAGGTGTTCTGGATCGCTGGAGTAGAGTTGGAGTAGGAGATTTGGAGGTTTTTTAGGGTCCCCTAAAGGGTGTTAAATTCCATCATTTGTTTGCCTAGACCTTTGGAATTTTGTCAAGTTTTGTTGAGAAAACCTAGTTTGGAGGGCTAGTAGCCTTACTAGTCAAGGTATAGGTTGAAGAGTTTTGGGAAGTTGGAGATCAAACCAACTGCATAGAAAGTGTTTGTTGATCTATCTTAAGGTGTTGGAGAAGCCTTAGGGTTTGGACAATAGTCTGGACATCAAATCCTTCATATACCTTGTATGTGCCTTTGGTTGGTTGGTTGGTTGAAGGCTAGTTGAAGTGGGTGAGTGGGCAAAGGACAATAGAGTAAACCTTTGTGTGTTACTTCCCTTGTGCCACTCTACATCAGGTGGTATTAGAGCCATCAAAGAGATGGGAGATAGAGGAGAAGAGGAGGAAATTCCTTCAAAGGTGACTAATGCTGAATTGGCAAAGATAGTGAGAGAGCAAGTAGCCAAGAACAAAAGGATGGAGGCTTCAAGAGGAGAAGTTGAGAATCAATCTTGACAAATGTGTCTTCCTACAAGAAGAGTTGATATTTTTGGGGTTTGTCATCTCCAAGGGCAGCCTAAAAATGGATCCAAGTAAGGTTGCAGCCATTCTTAATTGGCCCACACCTACAACAGCCTCGGAGGTAAGGAGTTTCCATGGTTTATGTAGCTTTTATAGAAAGTTCATTAGAGGGTTTAGTGACATTTGTCCTCCACTTGTTGACACCATAAAAGGGGGCAAGAAATGTGTGTTTTTATGGACAAATGAGGCCAATCAAGCCTTTGAACTGTTAAAGAAATTTTTTTTAGAAAAACCAATCCTAGTTCTACCTAATTTTGACAAGGTCTTTGTGGTAGAGTGTGATGCAAGTAAGAGGGCTATTGGAGGAGTCCTAAGTCAAGATGGGAGGCCTATAACATTCTTTAGTGAGAAGTTAAATGAGGCAAAACAAAACTACTCCACCTATGATCTAGAGTTATATGCCATGGTTCAGTCATTAAGGAAATGGAGATAATACTTATTGCCAAAGGAATTTATAGTTTGTACTGATAACCATGCATTAAGCTTCTTGAACAGGCAGCAAAAGTTGAATCATAGACATGTCAAGTGGATGGAGTACATCCAAGCATACACCTTCTCTATAAAACATAAGAAAGGAGTGGCCAATAAGGTAGCCGATGCCTTAAGCAGGAGAAATCTTGTTGTGTAAACTATTCAGTTGGAAAGTATAGGTATTTATGCCATTAAAGATTAGTATACAGTAGATGAAGACTTCAAAGAGCCATACCTATCTTGCAAGGCCATGACAGGAAGGTATAATACTGATTTTTCTAATTTTTTTTTGCAAGATGGATATCTTTTCAAGGGTAGCATGTTGTGTATCCCAAGAGGATCTGTTAGAGAGAATATAATAAAGGAAAAGCATTGTGGCAGCATGTCAGGTCACTTTGGTATTGATAAGACCCTAGAATTGGTTAGGAGGTACTATTTTTGGCTAAAATTACCAACCGATGTAAGGAAGTTTGTTGAAACTTGTCAAATTTGCCAAAGAGCAAAGGGGCATACATCAAATGTAGGTTTATACACTCCTCTACCTATTCCTTCAAAGCCTTGGGATTCCATAAGTATGGACTTTGTACTTGGTTTGCCTAGGACAAAGAATGGACATGACAGCATTTTTGTGGTTGTAGATAGGTTCTCAAAAATGGCTCACTTCATCCCATGTAGAACCACACATGATGCCTCACACATAGCAGGTCTTTTCTTCAAGGAAATAGTCAGGTTACATGGTTTACCTTTGTCCATAATCTCAGACAGAGACCCCAAGTTCATTGGACACTTCTGGAGGACACTGTGGAAGAGACTAGGTACAAATTTGTCCTTATCATCTACCTATCACCCTCAGTTTGATGGACAAATAGAGGTGATTAATAGGTCACTTGGCAACCTCCTAAGATGCCTAACCAAGGAGCAGGGTGCTAGTTGGGATTCAATTTTGGCTCAGGCAGAGTTCTCATACAATGACACTGTCAATAGAAGCACCGGCCTATCTCCTTTCCAAATTGTTTATGGCACTCACCCAAGGGGTATTTTGGAACTAAGGGAGGTTAAAGGATTGGAAAATAGCAGTGCCTTGGCTGAAGACTTCGTTCAAGTCATGAAAGATGTCCATGAACAAGTACAACAGAAATTGTTGTCCACTTCTCAGAAATATAAACAATTTGTTGACAAAAAAAGAAGGGATTTGTAGTTCAAGGAAGGTGATTTAGTAATGGTTCATCTAAAGAAGGAGAGGCTCCCTGTAGGTAAACACACTAAGCTACTCATGAAGAAGATTGGGCCTTGTGAAGTGCTCAAGAAATGTGGAGAAAATGCCTACAAAATCAGACTTCCGGATGTCATTGCTTTGTCTCCAATTTTTAATGTTTCAGACCTTTATCCCTATAAAGGATCTGATCCTCAGACTGTTGTTGAAGAAGATCAAACTGATCACACACTTCAGGAACTCATTCCTTCATCTCCAAATCAGATTGAGTGCATTTTGGACAAGAGGATTGCAAAACAAACTAGAAGGCACACCTATCATGACTATTTGGTGAAGTGGCTAAACAAACCTCAGGAGGATGCCACTTGGATGAGCAGGGTAGACATTGAGAAGGCAAGTTTCACATTTGACAGCATTCCAACTCAAGAGACTTGAGTTCTCTTTGACAGTGGGTGTATGGTGCAGGGCACCTAGGAGCACCTTGGTTCCTAAAGTCACTTTGTTTGCATTTTTTTTTGAAAGTTGTGGTTTTGATTGTAATAAGGCTTCAGCCATGAGTATATGGTCCTTTTTGTGTGGTCAAGATGATTGAGGTGACCATATAAACCTCAATCATGCTTAGTCCACTTGGATCCTTGTTATGCCACTTAGGCCTAGAAGGTATAAGGGTTGGTTTTTGAGTTTTTTTTGATTGTTTGTGTGTTTTATCATTTTTTGGGAGTATGGAGGATGTTTTGATTCCATTGGACAAGAAAAACAAATCGCCATCCCTTGGAAAATGCAAAAACTCCATAGTGTCAAGTGTTGTCAATGGTGTCAATGACACATTGACCAGTTGCAACTTCATTTTGGTTATTAAAACTATTTGTAGAAGTTGTAAACCAAATTGGATAGGTTGATATGGAGGAAATCTTTCTCCAGTACGGAGGAGGAAGTTTTTGTACGGAATTTGGGCACAAAAATCAAGAAAACTAACTATTTTTCACTATTTTTCTTGCTATGTATGGACTGTATAGACTTAAATCTTGGTCTAATATACTTTTTCTAAAACTAGAGAGAGTCTGGGTTCAAATGCAACTAGTTTGAGGTCTTGAAGTGGTCGGAGTCAAAAGTTATTGAATTTTTTTCAAAACTAGTCTAGAAGCCCTGTTTTCTAGGGCAGTCCCACAAATTTGGCCCTAGAATGCATTTCCACCAATGAAATTTCATACCACTCGGTGAAATGCAGGCTAGGGGTGTATACTACTTGATTCCAAAAGCATTTTCTGAGAAAATACAGTTTACTATTTTTAATGTGATGCCCTAGGTCAAATATCTCTATGTATTTGACTGAAATTATGCAATTTGATGATGTAAATGACAAAAGTCTGAGAGAGTGAGTGAATGAATGGTGGATTTGTGTTGTTTGGGGATGGTAGTGTCATTCCAAGTTCCTACCCCTGACCTATGCACCCAATTTTGAGCACTTGCTTTGTAACCTAGCCTAAATTGATCAATTAGGCCTAGAGACCTAATAGGCGTTTTGGATTGCTGGAGTAGAGTTGGAGCAGGAGATTTAGAGGTTTGTTAGGGTCCCCTGAAGGGTGTTAAATTCCATCATTTGTTTTCCTAGACCTTTGGGATTTTGTCAAGTTTTGTTGAGAAAACCTAGTTTGGAGGGCTAGTAGCCTTACTAGTCAAGGTATAGGTTGAAGAGTTTTGGGAAGTTGGAGATCAAACCAACTATATAGAAAGTGTTTGTTGATCTGTCTTAAGGTGTTGGAGAAGCCTTAGGAGTTGGACAATAGTCTGGACATCAAATCCTTCATATGCCTTGTATGTGCCTTTGGTTGGTTGGTTGGTTGAAGGCTAGTTGAAGTGGGTGAGTGGGCAAAGGACAATAGAGTAAACCTTTGTGTGTTACTTCCCTTATGCCACTCTACATCAGAAAGTGCCTTGGCTGCTTAGGTTATTGAGAAAGATGAATGGGTGATTGATAGTGGATGTTCTCATCATATAACTGGAGACAAGAGTAAGTTTGTGAATTTTGAAAATTATGAAGGAGGGCTTGTGAAATTTGGAGATAACTTAGTTGGGAGAATCTAGGGTAGAGGATCCATCTCTTTTGATGGTAAGAATAGCACTAATGATGTTCTGTATGTGGAAGGACTGAAACATAATCTTCTCAGTTTGGACAATTGGTTGATAAAGGTTATGATCTTCAATTCAAGGATGGAAAGTGTAGAATCTTGGAGAGTTCTAGAACTAAAATTGCATCCGATACTCAAACTAGAGGTAACATTTTTCATTTAAGTAACTCTAGTAAAAGTTGTTTGATTGCTCAGATAGATCAAAGTTGGTTATGGCATAGGAGGATGTGTCATGTGAATTTTTATAACATTGTCAAAATAAGTACCACTCAGGCTATAAGAGATCTTCCAAAATTTGTGAAACCTAATAGCATGTGTAGAGAATGTTAATTGGGGAAATAGAGAAAAATTTCATTCAAAAGTAATGAACAAGCTTCAAGTGGATAATTGGAACTGGTACATACTGATCTTTGTGGTCTTGCTAGAATTAGGAGTGTGCAAGGAGATAGATACTTCATGTTGCTTATTGATGATTACTCCAGGATGATGTGGGTAACCTTCCTAAAAGAAAAATCAAAAGCTCTTGACAAATTTAAGGTGTTCAAAGTGTGGTGGAAAATGAAATTGGTGAAAAATTGAAATGTCTGAGATCCGATAGAGTGGATAATTTACTTCCCATGAGTTTGATGCTTTCTATGAAAAGAATGACATAAAAAGATAGTTGTTTGCTCCTAGGACTCCCCAACAAAATGGAGTTGAGGAAAGAAAGAACCGAACCATTCAAGAAGCTACCAGGACGATGATGATGGAAATAAATGTTCCTCAAGTTTATTGAAGAGAAATTGTAAGTACTGCTATCTACACTCTTAACTGGGTGCAGATCAAAGGTAATTCTGGTAAGACCCCTTATGAACTATGGTTTGATCATCTTCCTATTGTGAGATATTTTAGAGATTTTGGTAGTAAATGCTATATCAAAAGAGATGAGGATTTAGGTAAGTTTGATACAAGAAGTGATGAGGGAATATTTTTGGGATACTCTACTCAAAGTAAGGCTTACTGGTGCTTTAACAAGAGGTTGAAAAAGATTGTTGAAAGTGCTAATGTTAGAGTTGATGAGAGCAAGGAAGGACATTCCAGGTTCTGTGGATATGATTTAGATGATCAAAATGAAAGTCAAATTCAAGGAAGGTTAGTTCAAACTCTGACTTAGATTTAGATTGATCCAGAAACTCAAGAAACTCAAGGAATTAGTACAGATGTTGAGGAACAAGCTCAAGAAATAGAAGCTCAAGCAATTCCCAAAACCCCCAGGTATGTAAGAATGAATCATCCTGAAGATCAAATCATAGGGGATAGAAATAAAGGTGTTCAAACTAGGAGAAGAGTTGCTAAAGATCAAGAAGAGATTTGTTTGATTTCAAGGATTGAACCTAAATCAGTTAGTGAAGCCTACACTGATGAAAACTAGGTAAAAGCAATGGAAGAAGAATTAATGCAAATTGAAAAGAACCACACTTGGGATCTTGTTCTTAGACCTGAGGACAAAAATGTGATTGGAACCAAATGGATCTTCTGGAATAAACTAAATGAAGATGGTAAAGTTGTAAGAAACAAAGAAAGGTTGGTATGCAAAGGCTATTCTCAAGTAGGAGGAATTGATTTTGAAGAAACTTTTGTTCTAGTGGCAAGAATAGAGGCAGTCAAATTATTTCTTGCATTTGTTACTTTCAAAGATTTTAAAATGTATCAGATGCATGTCAAATCAACATTCCTGAATGGAGATTTAGAGGAAGAAGTCTACATTAAGTAACCAGAAGGACTTCAGTTGTCTGATTAGGGAGACATGGTTTGTAGAATGAGAAAAGCCTTGTATGGACTCAAGCAAGCTCTAAGAGCCTGGTATGCAAGATTGGATAAATATCTGCTTAAGATAGGTTTTAGCAAAGGTACTACTGATAGTAATCTTTACTTTAAAATTAATCATGAGGACATCCTGATTGTTGAAGTCTTTGTTGATGCTATCATTTTTGGTGGAAATGAATGTATGTGCAAAGCATATTCTAATTAGATGAAAAGTGAATTTGAGATGTCAATGTTTGGAGAGATGAATTTGTTCCTAGGTTTGCAAATTGTTCAATTAGATAAAGGTATCTTTATATCTCAGTCCAAGTATGTGAAAGGATTGCTGAAGAAGTTTAGAATGGAAGATTCAAAGCTAGTAGGTACACCTATGGTAACCGGATGCAAGTTAAGCAAAGATGATGATTCCCCCAAGGAAAATTAGAAAATGTATAGATTAATGATTAGAGGATTGCTCTATCTAACCTAGACTAGTCCTAACATCATGAACATCGTTGGACTTGTTCCTAGATTTCAAGATGATCCAAAAGAATCCCACATTGTAGCAGTCAAAAGAATTTTTAGATATCTCAAGGGGACAATTGATTATGGATTGTGGTATCCAAAATAAAATGATTTCACTCTTCATGCATATACATATGTTGATTGGGTAGAGATGTGGATGACAGAAAAAGTACTAGTGGTGGTACTTTTTTCTTGGGAAGAAGATTGGTCTCTTGGATGAGCAAAAAATAAGAGGCAATATCTCTATCTACTGCAGAAGCAGGATATATAGGAGCAACAAATAATTGTACTCAGGTTCTGTGGATGAAGCAAATATTGAAGGACATCAGAGTTGTGTTTGAGGAGCCAGTCAAAATCTTTTGTGATAATTCTAGTGCAATAACCATCTCAAAGAATCTAGTGTTGCATTCAAATACAAAGCATATATCTAACAAGTTTCATTTCTTGAGAGAGAAGGTAAATGAGAATGAAGTCAGGTTGGAGTTTGTGTCATCTAAAGATCAGATTGTAGATATCTTCACTAAGCCTCTTCCCAAGGACACCATTGAATATCTCAGAGAGAAGTTAGGGGTTATTACCCCTCTAAATCAAAACTAAGATGCACTAAGGTGCATTAGTCCAGTGGAATTCTCAGTCATATCTTGAGATCTAGATTGATGTTGAGAACATACTACTCTAAGGAGTAGTTAGTATGCAAATGTTGGAGATCAGTCTGAAATAAAAAGGGTGAGTAAAGTTTGCAAATATGTGCCCTTTTTCATGATCTTGAAGGGGGAGAGAAGATATGTGAAAAACTAATTGCTGATGATAGGGGGAGCAATGAAGGAAGTAGTTGTAGAAGTCAGGGGTAGAAGTTTTTGTCATGATGGTTGAATCAGTTTTTCACAACATATGTTTCCATCAATGACAAAGGGGGAGATTGTTGCAAATATGTGCCTAAGCGGTGTTGTCATTGATGTCAACATATTCTTGTTGTCATTGGTGTCAACTGTGCCTTATTTTGTTGCCTGTTCAGGAGACTGGAATGTTGAGGATATTGAGAAAATTAATGAAGACTCAAGTTTCGTGGACCTTATGGTTGTATAGAGGATTGTAAGAGGCTACTCTAGTCAAGAATTGAGAAGTCTGCATAAAGATTTGAAGAAGTTATGGTCATCTGAATAGAACCGGATCTTGCAGTATTTAGAAGAGACAGAGTGACAGTAAGTTGGTCCAGATTGCTCCACAGTGAAATATTATGATCTGTGGATCTGAAGGCATGTTTGGGAAGTCAGTGTGTATCATCAACTCCAGTGGTTCATGGTTTGGAGGTCCACAAGCCATCCTTCTAGTTTGACAGTCATGACAAACAATGTTCTTGAGGTTTCAGAGGAAGATACAAATGATTCTAGTAATTTGTTTGAGTGGATGTTATTAGTGAGTTCAGTGTGATTGTGGAAGTCTCTGGATCATGTGGCTACTATGTTGGAGGTCCGCATTAAAATTTGAACTTGTTATTGAAGATTTCCTCTTTGAAGTTGTTGTCCTTCCCAGCCTTGGACAATCGAATGTTCCTAGCATGTTGTAGATGATCTAAAGATCATTTTATGAAGCATGGCATGTTAGTAGAGGAAGATTCAAGTCTCAGCTATGATTGGCTGATAGTGTAAAGATCTACGTTAAGTTTTTTTGACCTTGTTGATCATTCCAAGATTGATGAAGTGTATAAAAACTTGTTAAAGAGTTGTTAAACATTATCCTTGAGAAAAAATAGATTAAATCCAAATAAAGGATCAAAAGCAGAGTAGAGAAGAAAAGGAGCGAGAGCAGCATAGAGTGTGAAGTTAGTAAAGAAGAATTTGGGGCAAAGCAGAAGTTTTTGAGCATTCATTGAAACTAAACCAGGCATGAAGTAGATGCCATTTCTTAGTTAATTGTTTCTATTCTAAATAAATTTTGTAGGTAGTGAGCCTCTCTTTTTGAGTAGTGAGCTCTAGGTAGTGTGGCCAAAGGCATGTGCCTTCTATTTTTCTCAAGTACTTTTAACATGGTACAAATATTTGTGGGTTAACCACCACCGTGGTTTTTCCCTTAACCAGGTTTCCACGTCAAAATATCGGTGTTAAGTGTGTTAATTATGTTTCTGCTCATATGTTGTTGATCTATGCTTTAATGTTTACATCATTAATCTGGTAGTAAGATAATAAAGAAGGTTAAAAGTAGAAAAAGTTTATATTGTGTGACAACTAATTCACCCCCCCTCTTAGTTGTCTAGTCTAATTCCAACATCTCTATCAAGATCAATATAATGAATGGAGGATGAAGTGGATCAAAGGGATAAGAATATGTAGCATTAGGATGATAGGATGGTATGGTAAGATAGGATGGAAAATGATAGGGTCGATGAGACAATGTGCTCCCAAGGGTAAATGATATAGAAGATCAACCTATACATGACACCTGTTTACCAGGTTTTCATCATGGTACTTATCCAAGATGCTTGTTTACTAGGTTTTCACCATTGGATGAAGGGATTTCTCTTTACTTTTTTTTGCTCTTTTCCTTTTTTTTGACTTTTTTTTTTTGAATATTTGGATAGGATAGGTGGAATACGAACAAGAGGGACCCAAGTGTCTGGTTCCATGAAGGTGATAGTGTTCCATTAGAGATGCATGTTGACACATGGACCATGTCAAATGTTCTCATAGATCTATGTTGGTAGGGGATTGCATGAAAGTAAGATGAAGAAGGTAGATAGCGAATTATGGAAGGTGCGATAGTGGATTATGACACAGATTATGTAGGATTTATGCAAGGATGGAGAGAATGCTTATGCAAAAGCATGGACCATAGGGATAGGATGGGGAAGATATGTAGGATTGATGCAGGAGCATCCAGAAGTCTAAGCATCTAGAAGAATTTAGAACCATTGAGACAGTTGACAGAAGCTTGAATATGTAGAGAAAGTAACCTTGGAGGATTCTAGATTTTAAGTATGAGGAGTTGTGGATCTATACTTAGCACCTAAACATAGGAAATTACAACATATCAAGAATTCAAATTGTTTGGTTTTGATTCTAGAAATTTATTGTTGTTTGAAGATTGATTGTTTTGATAGAACATAGTCGACTGTGTTTAGTGAAGTGGAATCAGCTTGCGGATCATTTTCGGGACTTGTAGAGAGAAAAGAATAATTGGTTGATGAATTTTAAGGACCTGGCCGACCTTTAGTGAGGTCTGCATGAAGTTTTATGCATTTGTGGAGCAATGTCTTAGGTTTAGGCATGACCTATTTCGTGTACATGTTACATAAGCTAGTTGTTACAATTAGGCTAACTTGATGATGATCCAAACACTTGCAGAGGATATAAATGAAGAATAATGATTTGTTACAAGGTAGTAGGAGGGGAGGAAGTGATCATTAGCATGAATACATGAAGTGAGATCTGAAGTTGTTTTGATCTGGAGGAGTAGTAAAACAGAGTAGAAGGTAGAGCAGGAAGAAGAATGAATTGCAGAGTAGAGAATTGAGTTGTAGAAGAAAGAAATCATGAAAAATATTGTTGTATGAATGTTTTGTAATCCCTGGGCTGCGGCCTAGCATCTGTAAAGCCCTTAAGGCATGTGTAATTCAATTTGAAGTATAATATATGGAGAATGAGCTTTGAAGGCTAGGTTTTTCCCTGTTAGGGTTTTCCCAGGATAACGCTGGTGTTGTGTGTTCATGATTGTCTTTTATCTTTCCATTGATTAACTATTAGCTTCCGTTGCATATCTATATGATCTTCATGTTAATTGTTTAAGGCTGCAAAGTTGGACAGTCCCTCACCAGACTCTCCTACCTTGACTGCATCAAGTGGTATTAGAGTTGGATTCAAATCTGCTGGGCTAGTTGCAAATCGGTTAGAAGGTGGTGAATCTATTGGAAGGAAGTGTGAGACCCTAAAGAATACAAAAATCATCACAGAAGAAAGATCATTGCAAGGAATATTTGGTATGCTTTTTAAATTAAGTTGTTTATTTGGTTTGTTTCAGATGGGGAAGATTGGAAAAAGGATGAAAGAAAATGAAACCATAATATGCAAAAAAGATATTTTGGAAGAGGAATTGTGCAAAATTTGGAAGTATAATGGAAAATTGTTAGAGAAGATGAAAGATCTAAGAATGGACAAGTTTGATGCCCTTGAAGAAGAACTGAAAGATGTAAAGAGTAGAAATGAAGACCTAGAAGCAGTGCTGAAATTGTTTGAGGATGTTGAAAAGAAATTTGTAGAATTAGAGAAAGGATTTAAGTTGTTTTATAAGGTTGAACAGAGGAACAAAGACCTAAAAGATAGTTTGGAAGATTTGAAGAAGGAGAATAGTTTGCAGAAAAGTAAAATATTAGAATTAAAAGAGCAGAAAGATCAGTTGGAGTAGTCACTAGTAGAATGCAAAAAATAGAATGAAAATCTAAGATCTAAGCCTGAACTTTGTGATGTTTCTTGTGATAGTAATGATTTGTGTGATGATGCAGAAGTTTCTTTAGAAAGTGATGATGAAGATGATAGTGTGACTAAACCTAGAGTGGTTGGTGATGGTATTGGTTTCAAAATCATGCAAAGAATGGGATATGAATGAAAAGGATTGGGAAAGCATCAACAAGGAATTACAGAACCTATTGAACTAGTAATAAGGTCAAGAAGTGAAGGCATAGGATATGATAGAGGTAAGGACATTATGGAAATTTCAAACAAATCAAATCAAAGCAGAAAAGGTATGTATTGTTTACATTGTAATAGGCATGGACATGAAAAGGAATTGTGTTGGGATCTACACCCTTGTAAGTTTTGTGGACTAAGGAATCATTGTGAAAAGACATGTTGTAATAGAATGGGAAGGAGAAAATCTATGGCAGGTTGTATACAAAAGAATTATGGATGGATTGAGTGGCAGGAATGGAAACATGTTACTGGTATGTTCAGAGGAAGATATAGACTAAAGTATTCATGCATTGGAAGACCTTATGCAGAGAAGAACAAGGATCGTAATTCAAACTATAGAGGGAGAAGTGACAGGAGTCATCACAGTGAAAGATACCAGAGGAATGTAGAAGGATTTGGAAAGAGAAGAACCTATTTTCATGTTTGGAGGAGAAAAGAATCAAGCAAGGAAAGTCATCAAGAACTTGTAACCAAAGAAACTGATAAAGGAGAAGTAGTAAGTAATTTAGAGATAGTTTGTGCAGAGGATGAAAAGCTTGTTGATATAGAAATGATTTGTATAGAAGAAGAAGAACCCTTGGAATCACTAAGTTTGATAGAAGAACTAGAAGAGGATGATGCAGAGATAGTTTATGTAGAGGAAGAGGAACCTTTTGAGACATTAGATTTGATAAAGAAACTAGAAGAAGGTGAAGCATTAATCTTGAGAAGAATTGTGTTTTAAACTAATCATCAAAGAAAATAGTGAAAGAGAAAATTTGTGCGAGGTAAATCAGAAAAAGAGAAGTTCATGTAGCAGAGAAAGAGGGAATGACAAGATATTCTACTGAAAGAGAAATTTTGTGTATTGAATTGAAGTGATTAGGATAAAGGAAACAAAGTGAAGTAAATAAGTAGTGTAAGAAGAGTGGAAGCTATAAGATTTTGATGAGTGCGGAGGAAATTGTGTTAAGAATCAGAGAGTAGACAATGTTACAGAGAAGTTAAGAAAGTGTATTGACCAAATCAGAAAGTAACTTGATTGTTCCAGAGGATGCATGAATGAATTTGATTAAAATAGACATTGATCTTAAGGCAACTTGCAGAGAAGACTTTCTCAGACTACTGATCATTGAGGCAGTGCAAGGCTTGCAGGTAGATCGCTGAACCTAGATCATGACAAGATGATGAACTTGAGGCAGTTTTGTACGGTTGACTTGAATAGACCGCTGACCTTGAGGCAGTTGCAAGTACCTAAAAAGAGATTGCCAAACCTTGAATCTAACTTAATACAGACCTAAGCGAAGGGGCTCACTTCACAAATGACCTTGAGGGTCTGATGTAGGAGAATCCATAAGTCTAAGCATCTAGAAGAATTTAGAACCATTAAGACAATTGACATAAGCTTGAATATGCAGAGAAAGTAACCTTGGAGGATTCTAGATTTTGAGTATGAGGGGCTGCGGATATAGACTTAGTACCTAGACATACAAAATTACAACATATCAAGAATTCATATTGTTTGGTTTTGATTCTAGAAATTTATCGTTGTTTGAAGATTGACTATTCTAACAGAACATAGCCAACTGTGTTTAGTGAAGTACAATCATCTTGCGGATCATTTCTGTGACTTGCAGAGTGAAAAGAATAATTGGTTGATGAAGTTTAAGTGGCCAACCTTCAGTGAGGTCCACGCAAAGTTTTATGTATTTGTTGAGCAATGCCTTAGGTTTAGGCACAACCTATTTTGTGTACACGTTACATAAGCTAGCCATTGCAATTAGGCTGACTTGATGATGATCCAAAGGCTTGTGGAGGCTATAAATGAAGAATAAAGATTTGTTACAAGGCAGTAGGAGGGGAGAAAGTGATTGATAGCATGAAGACATGAAGCGAGATCTAAAGTTGTTTTGATCTAGAGGAGTAGCGGAATAGAGTAGAAGGTAGAACATGAAGAATGAATTGCAGAGCAGAGAATAGAGTTGTAGAAGAAAGAAATCATGAAAAATATTGTTATATGAATTTTTTGTAATCCCTGGGCTACGACCTAACATCTGTAAAGCCCTTAAGGCATGTGTAATTCAATTTAAAGTATAATATATGAAGAATGAGATTTAAAGGCTGGGTTTTTCCCTATTAGGGTTTTCCTAGGATAAATTTGGTGTTGTGTGTTCATGATTGTCTTTTATCTTTCCGTTGATTAACTGTTAGCTTCCATTGCATATCTATATGATCTTCATGTTAATTGTTTAAGGTTGCAAGGTTGGATAGTCCCTCACTAGACCCTCCTACCTTGACTGCATCAAGGATAATAGTGGAAGGAGGGAGATGGAGGTATGTGGAAGTGTCGTGGGATGGAAGGGAACCATGACTAACGATTGCACATACCATGATAAACATTGAAGATTATGATGGGAAGGTGGTGTAGGAAGCAATGGAGATTTTTTCTTAGTGGATGAGTGATTTAGGCATTTAGGGACCCACATAGACTTAGTATTTTTCTAATTTTTGCTTGTCATGTGGGATGGAAGGATTTGAGACTTTTGGATGGAAAAGGAGAAAGTGGATGGTTGGGATTCTTGAGAGGTGGATGCCACATATAACTTGATGGCTTTTTGCTTAGGTACCCAAACCATTTTGCTTTTAGACTTTACCTATGAAGGTATGGGCTTGGGTATATGCAACTTTTGTGTAGCTTCTGAGGTAATTGCTTGTTGCTTGGGGACCCACACCTTTTTCATTTTTTCTTTGAGGTGGGTGACTATATGCAGCTTTGAGATGAATGTTTCTTCAATTCTTGGCTTTTGTATCCTAAGGCATGAGGACCCTTAGGATTTTTGACTTGATAGGTAGAGGCATCCAAATTTTTGCTGTTGAATCCCCTAGGTATGGTGGAAGTGGGGTTGATGGAATCTCCTTGTTTAGACAATGTGTACATTTGTTGGCCATTATTGGGAATTTTAGAGGATTTTTGGATGGATGGATAAGGTGTTGGAAGAAGTGATGGTAAAATGCATGGAGGGATGTTAGGTGTTTGGAGTAGCGGAGGTAAATTGGATGGTGGAAGGTGTATGGTCACATGCTTTTGGGATGGGTATGATAAGGGAGGTGGAATGGCGATATATGTTTTGGGGATATGATAGGATGTGTGATGGGAATGAGTGGATTTTGCAGGCATGGAGGAAGTACCAACATCATGAGATTTCTTTTCTCAGGGAGTATAACCAAGGCCATAAGAGGGTGGAGGGACATCGACATAGATAGGCTCCAAAATACCTTGTTCATGAAGGCCTAAGCCTTTACCTTGATAGTTCATATTTTGGAGTATGTGGTGGAAAATGGGATTATGGGTAATTTGGACACTAGATACGAGCTCATTATTTGATGGGGAAGGTGAAATGGTAGATAACAGTTGCTGCTTTCCTAAGGAAGAACATTTACAGATGAAGGTAGTGAGACCAAGGGAATAGGATAACAGATTTGCAACATGGTCGATAATGGATGGTGGAGGAGCATTAGGATCATGATTATTGTTATGCTCACTTAGATCTAAGTTATTGGTTTGATCATCTATGTGCACTTGGGAGGCAAGTGTCTCATAAAGGAAAGTGTCTGTCGTTTGATGATGGATAGGACTAGGTGGAGGATGGATAGGAGTAATGGAGGTTTCTTGCTCATGGATAGATGGGGTAATAAGCTCATGACCATGGAATGCATAAAGTTGGCTAAGAGGATCATCATGGTTTGCTTGATCATAGATAGGACCTTCATCATAGATAGGATTAAGTGTGATATGGATGGGATCAATTTGCTCGTGTATAGTTTCTTCATCAATGATAATGTCTTGATCATAGAAAAGATATAGGTTATGGATGGGTTTGATTTGGATTTCTTTCTCATGTATGTGTATAAGATCAAGTTGTTCATGGATATCTTCTTCATAGGTAATATATTGATCATGGAAAAGATAAATGTTACGGATGGGTTGAATGGAAATGCTTTGATCTTGACTTAGACAAGGGGTTGATGTTTCCACATGCTTAGGATTAAACTCTTGAGATACCCCTTGGGCTACTTGAATAGAAGTAATAGGAACTTGGATAGGCTTGACATGCTCTTGAGGGTTATCAACATGAGGGAATGATGGATCTTGACTTGGATTCATTGGTGGAGATTTTTCAATAGGCTCAAGGGGTTGTGGACTATATAATGGGGTTGAAGAAATGGATGTGTTTGAAGGCTCTTTGATAGGCTCTTGGGTAGGTGTTTTATGACATGGAGGTGGTTGGTTCCTTGCTAATAGCCATTGGATCACATCCTTCATGATTGTATGGGTGGATGGAAAATATAATAGATGGAGAATAATGGTAGATGGGGTAGGCTTATGCTTAAGGTTAGGATTGCTTGTGTTGGATGGGGATGACATTGGATGAATGGATTTTGATTTCTCCATAGCTTTTCTTTTGCTATAATATTTTGGAAAAAAGTCTTTGGAGAAGATTGTTCAAGGATTCTTTGGTTGGAGGATTAGAGCTTGGGGAACTTGATGGTGGTGTTGGTGTAGGACTAGTATGCTATGGGATATGCATTCTAGGGGACAGTGATGGAGGACTAGTAGATGGAACGGTATATGATTCCAAACGTAAGGCGGTATTTCCCTTGTCAATAGTATCATTAAGACGGGTTAAGGATGTGTGATCTTGGTATCTAGAGGGGAAAGGTGTTGTAACCAAGCTTTGATCAAATGGATAAGGGGATATGTCCTTTAGTGAATATCATTTTGTGGAAGATCAAGTTTGTAAATTCCCAACTTGTTGTTGTAAAGCTTGGATTTGTTGCGTGAGTGCTTCTAATGGATTTGTAACATCCTTAGCTTTCTTATTTTTGGAAGTGTCAGTGTCATTTGTTTGCCCTATTTCTCTCAATTTTTCTATGTCAAAATTGGAAGGTAACTTTGCTCCTTGTTGTGCTAGCATAAGGAAGTACCTTTTGGGATCCATTGTGATGACTTTGTCCATCATCTTTAGGAATTTTGGATCTTGAAGTTGTTGTTGAGTAACCTCCTCATCATCAGAATTATGCCCACTATTGTTTAGGGAACCCATCTTTTGCTTTTGTTTAGATTGAGATCTAGTTACAACCATAAAAATTGTTAAATGGGGGTGAATGTTGGAAAAGAGGGTACACTATGGAAATGAATGAGAGAAGTGACTGCACAGTTAATTTAACCTTGGAAACTGATACAAGATTGAAATGGGTGTTCAAAAACATAGGTGATTTTTTGACAAACTGTATGGAAGTACTCACTATGACAGATGTGCAAGAACAAATGCGCAGGAATAGAGTGTACATGCACAACAATAGGAAACAAAAGCGCAGATTTGGTGGAAAATTGGATGCGCTAGAATAGAGTATGAATGCACAGCTTCAAGAAGTGTATGTGCGGGTATGGTGAAAAAGTAGATGTGCAGCAGAACTGTGTAAAAGCATAGCATAAAACATATGTGTGGTAGGGTGAAGCAAATGTGCAACAGGATGAAGTAAATGCGCAACATGATGGAGTAAATGTGCAACAGGATGGAGTAAATGCGTAGCAAGATGGAGTAAATGCGTAGCAAGATGGAGTAAATGTGCAGTAGGATGGAGTAAATGTGCAGATCTGTGTTGTTTTGTTTGATTTTGACTGATTTTGACTTGGTAAAGGCACATTTTTCAATGTTTTTGGGTTCTTTGTTTTAAAGTTACTCTTTTTGATTTGCTTCTTCGATTATGGCAAGAAAGACACATCGCACATAAAATATTTTCATGATTGTTTGATTTTTTCATTGCAAGTACAATCCTAAGGTTGGTAAGGACAGTATTCAATGAGTTCCAACTTGTTTTTTTACACCAGCCACTTGCATAAAGGTGGACAACTAATAACTTGGTAGCACCGGCTCCCAAGGTAGACAACTAATAACTTGGTAACAATTGATCTCAAGCTATGGAGTGATTTGTGCCAAAGGCACGCTGTGATTCCTACAGAGTAAGTTTATAAAAATCTTGGATTCTTCAAATAGAGGAATAGGGGTTGTATTTATAGATTTGTGAGAAAGAAGATCAATGGTGTAGAATGAATAAGAAGATCAATGATAGAGGAAATTTGAGAGGATGTGCACGAATAGGGAGAAGACAAGTGTCCTGCTCTATTTTGAGATATGGGAGTTAACAGAATAGAATGAGGAGATGACTGAGATGACTGACCAGTTAACATAATAGATTGGGGAGATAAGTGGGCTAAATGGGGAGTTGACTGAGATGACTGAACAGTGAGCTCAGATGACTAATTAGTTAACTGTTTTGATTGATGAGTTAACTAACTTGACTGGAGGATAAATAGGACATGTGGGTGAGGGGACATTAGCTAATTAAATAATAAAATATTTAATTACATGTGCACATGGATAAATTCAATTATTTTTGGTATTAATTCAACTTTGGAGGAAATAGATAATTTAAATAAATATTTGGATTTATTTAAATATAGAGAATGATTTGATATTTATGGATTTGAAGACTTTGGAATTTAGAAGAATTAATTAAATAATTTGGTATTATTTAATTTAGAATGATTTTAGAAGAACTTGGATGATTTAATTAAATAAATAATTTTATTTAATTTTTGGAGAAACATGAATCAAATAAATAAATTGATTTATTTATTTATTGATAGAGGAATTTAAAATCAAATAAATATTTAAAATATTTATTTAGCTAGAGTCGCGTCACTTTTAGGTGTATACATTATGGAAACTAACATGTTTCTTCCAGGGATATGTTTGTGGGAACATTTGGTGATCGTAAAGTACATGTCACCTCCAGGGGGCATGGGCTTTACGAAAGTCTATGTTCCCTTGTGTGTTTTCTTCCTGCCTTAACGTGCTTGATATCGATGCATGATATCAACCACCTTAAGGTGGGGGCATATATAAGGTAAGCTATTTGTTGTAGATGTTAGCAATGTGTTTGTCCTTAGGTGTAGTTTAAAGACCTATGCAATGAGTACATCCTGCATCCTGAGTTTGTTTGCAATCAACCAATCAATCATATAAGCCCTCTGCATAGGTGGGATATCATGTGTATATCTTTTTTATCTTAAGCCCTTTACAGAGGTGGGGAGCAGTTCTATGACTAACTCAACCCTTAAGCGTGTCTTCAGAGATTGTTGTGGTGAAGCCCAATCATCGATGTGTGCATGTAATGTGCCTAAGATGGTGTTGAACCTAGAAATAGGGACACTCCATCGCTTGTCTACTGTGTTTTCTCTGTGTCTTTAAAGTGTGTGTTTTGGCATGCTTGCTTTGTTTGGCATGTTTGTTGCCCCATATGCAGTTTAAAGACCTATGCGATGAGTGCATCCTGCATTTTGGGAGGTTTTGCATGTCTTGCATGTGTGTTGCCCCATATATGTAGTTTAAAGACCTATGCAATGAGTACATCATGTATTATGTGAGGTTTGTTTACTTTTTTGTACTTGCATTTGCATTTCATATATATGAGAAAAAGAAAAGAAAAGAAATCATTTCTATCTTCCATGCATTAATGTGTCTTCTACGCATTCAATGTATTCTCTGTGTTTTGCGTGGTTGTAATTGTCTTCTTCATGTTTTGTGTGCCTGTCATTGGCTTCAATGTGTTTGGCGTGTCTGCTATGTTTGTTGACCGTACTTTAATGCATGTATTGGCCTTGTGTTTATACATACATTAAAGTGGGGGCTAAACGTAATGTTGGAAAATGTCCCCTTGGGGGCTTTTTCCTCATAAGGTTTAGCTCTCGAGTCTCTTAGCTACATTTAGGACATATTACATCATAATCTGACATCCTGATGGAATGAACCCTGGGTATCATGACAAATGGGACCTAGGGGGACCCCTTGAACCTAACCCTACCTAAAATAGGGGGAGGACTTGGGTGCCCATGCCCTATTTTGGGTCAGACCCAAATTTGAAGTGTCGGTTTATGACCATTTTTTGGTCCCTAGGCCGACACGGTAAGTTTGAATTTATGAAATCTTGGCAGGAATGTTTGTAGTTGCATATAAAAACATGTTTAGGCATTCATTTGTAAACTAGATAATCATTAGATGAGCATTGGCATTCTAGAAGTGATTCAAGGCTTTCATTGTGTTGCAAGAGCAAATTTGTGTTGTCTATGTGTTTGTGTTTGTAGATTTGAGCATCTATTTCCTCATGTAATGAAGAGCTCCTTCCTCGCATGAGATCTTCACTACAAGGTGATATCTATTGTGATTATTGAGCATTTATCATTTGGTTTTTGCCTCTGCCTCCCTAAGCACGTACTCTCTATCTGGAAATGGTGTTTGAAAGAATTGAATGTCTCTTTGGGGCTTGACTAAGGCAAGCCTCTAAACACCACAACCACCTCCCAAAGTTTTCATGATTGCATCTTATAGGTTGGAGTTACAGGAGGGTACAACAGAGTGTCAGGATTATAGATTAGTGAAGAAAAGGACACCTTGGACTTGGGTGCCCACTCATTAGTCCTCAAAGTTCTACAATGGGAAAATCTCTTGTACTGCAGATACATGTTGCAAACCTTGTTTCTAAATCTCAACAAAAAGTAGGGCCTTGGACTTGGGCATCCACTCTTTAGTCCCTAACTTTTCCACCTTCAAACTTCGAAAATAGGTGCATAGTTATTTGATATTTTACATCTGTCTGTAGCAGCATTTTTGATTATTCGTCTATTTACTATCGTATTTGCATAATTAGGGTTTTAAGGTGTAATTGAGCATAAGAGAAGGAAATTGACAATCTAATCATAAAAATTTAGGTTTCCCTACATCCCAATAGTGACCTAGGGTATGATAGTACATTGCAACTCGACCCTAAGTCCTTGAATGTAAGGGTGAAAGGAGGATATGCACCAAAACTAGTCAAACTCAACTATCAAAAAATCACCCTTTACAATTATCTTTCCATTTTCTCTCAAGGACATTTTTTCCATGACTCAAATACAAGTATTTATACACTTCATCAACCTTGGAATGATCATCAAGGTCGGCATCACAATCATCAACCATTGGAACAATCTCCAAGGTCGGCATTACAAACATTTACAAAATAGGTCCTAACCTATTACAACATTATGCAAAGGAAATGAAATGCGGATCACACCATGCCTTAGATGGGAATAAAAAATGATCTTCCATGGCACAACACGCTTCCACAATCTTCCAGAGATCTCTGCAATCACCGGGATTAACCAAGTCGGCCAAAACTGGTTACACATTACACTATTTGGGAAAAATCTTCAAACATGATCTCAAATCCTTAACATAGACAAATATCAAGATAGGAACATGATTAGGAGACATCCACAAGTACGTTATAATCATCAAAAGAAACCGCACGAATCTTAACCACTTTATTGATATGAATCTTCTCACAGGAACACATGAACTTCACTATCTTCAACTATCACAAAAGAAAGATAGCTTCCAGACCACCAAAAAATGAACCATTGCAATTGTAGGCACTTATCATCATCCCAGACTTCCCTCTAGAACCATACAGAAAAATACTTTATTGTGGAGGAATGCGGAACATAATACTTTCTCCCTGTCACTAGAGAATAATCAGAATGAGCAGGCTTTATTCTGGTGAATGCAACTTTCTCACAACTTCACATCGGAGGCTCAAACTTAGGATTTAGCATCTTTAGACATACCTTTGAACAACTTCCAATCCACATATCTAGATTTGTAAGTAGAAAGAAATGTGGAGCAATCTACGGGACTGTTCTTTAGCATACAACTCACTGTCTACACTACACTCCACTGTAAGTCACTTGATTCTTTCAGAGAGGCCAATTTTCTCAATATCTTCAATAGATAAGTCTTCTAAACAAGTAATAGAGCAATAGAGATATGTTGACATCAATGAAAACAACAATTAGGCACATACTTGCAACAATCTCCCCCTTTGTCATTGATGGCAACATATGATTTGAAAAACTGCAACAACCATCAATACAAGATTCTCCCCCTTTCTCTTTACACACCTACACTCTTTCTATCTATAAGATTCTCCCCCTTTCTCTTTATACATCTGCACTCTTTGTCTAACTAAGTTTTTCACATGACTTCTCTCCCCCTTTGACATCAATGGCAAAGGGCACATACTTGCACTTTTCTACTCTGATTCAATCTTTCTTCTAAACTCTCTGACTACTCCCCCTAAGAAGTAGCCCTAAGAGGCATCAATCTAGATCTGAGGAGGAACCGCCAGAATGATGCACTACTGTGCATCTTAGTTTAGAGTAGGAGGGGTGATAACCCCTAACTTTTCTATGAGATACTCAAAAGTATCCTTAGGTAGATGCTTTGTGAAAATGTCTACAATCTAATCTTTGGTAGAATAATATTCCAACTTGACTTCATTTTCTATCACCTTTTCTCTTAGAAAATGATACCTAATGGATATGTGCTTTGTCCTTGAATGCATTACTCACAAGCTACAAGACAGAATTGGAATGCATACATAGTAAGAACAAATTTTATACTTTCATTGCTTGCTTGATAATTACACGATCATCTTTCATACTCTCATACCATAAGAGAACTATTACAATATAACTTTATCATCAGAGAGTTTTGAGGTTCTGATTCCCAGATAAGGGAAGATCATACTTCTCTATTCTATGGAATGCAAACATAAACTGATACTTAGACCACTTGGCTCAACTAAAGACTTAGGACTTCTATCAGACTCAACTCTTACTCAAGACTCGATGCCTTCAATAGAGAGAATGGGTTGTATTTATAGAGTTTTTTCATTCATCCCACCTCTCTTTCCATATTAAAGACAACATAAGAGCTTTGAGTTCCACCAATAAAATGGAAGCAACACAGCATCTACTTTCCATAGGGATGACCACATTGAGAAGATAAGATTTTCTTGGTGGTCCCTATCATCCTATGAACAAAAAAGTAGAGAGGGAACATGACGAAAAGGAATCTACTTTTAACAAAGTCACTTTTTGATCTTGGGAAGGTTAACCCGAGGTTACATTAAGGTGGTAATGTTACCCCTTTTACCATGGTGAGGTCCATGTCTTTCAGTTGATTACTAAGTGACAGATGGCTTCGATGAGGGACAAACTCCATTCATTAGTCAGTCTCAATGTCTTCCTCATAATTGATTAGGGATGAAGTACAATAGGCACAAGTGTCTCGTGGATGTCCAAGAAGATAGCTTTCATGATTAGATTCTCATGCATATGGATTATTGGATGGTCCAGGTTCTTTCCAAAGAATAGTTAAGGTCTTGAGTTTGCACGGGCCATATATTCCCTGGGCTATTGCTTCTATGTCGCCTAGTTCAAGATGATAGGTTTTAGTGGTAATCCAGATTGGCTGTTGATTGCCATATAGGTGCCAGATTCGAGCACCAAGTGTCCAATGTTGAAACATTGAATCTGCTCCCAAAGGACCATAATGTTGACAGACAAAGCAGTTGATGAAATTATCATGATATGATCCCATTGTTAGCTTCCATAAAACTCCTTTGTAGCTAGCAAAATTACCAAATTGCATTTCTGGTATAGGATATGGTCCCTGAAACATATCTTTAATATATTAAATTCCCTTTTCAAGGTGAAGCCATCTCTCTAGTTTTTGAATTAGAGGGTTTAGGAATTTAATTGGTAATTGGAATTCACCACTCCAGTTCTGCAAATATTTAGTAATATGAGGATCAATAGGCTTGACTTGTGTGGAGAAGTGAAAAAATGAATTATTATTCCAGACACCTTCAATGGACAAAGCAAGTTTAGTAATAATCATTCTATGTCTATCTAATAAATAATCATTGGCAAGATTAAAATTATGTCTATCTCTTATGTTAAAAGGATTGCTACTAAATTCTGGGCAACTTTTTTCAAACCACCATTCCTCTCAAATTCTGATTATGCGAACCTTACCTTCTTGATGACCTTTGCAAGAGAGAAAATAAGCTAAGATATTCTGCTTCCCTTGTGTTACCTTTTAAGTCACCCTTATTCATTTTTTCGTGAACCTTCCCTAAGCAAGAGTTGATTTATCATCTTCCCTTATTGATCATATGTTTGTTTCCTAAGTCGGCTCTATAGATTAGGTAAACAATTGAAGTGGAACAAAAACAAAATGCAAATAAACACATAAAGTTATACCTTCAAATGTAGACCTAATCTCATCAAAGGAGAGGAGGAAACTTGCACCCAAGAGCTCCTAAGACATGATAATCCCTAGATAAGTGATTTAATGTGAAATACTACTCTAATTATGCAACTCATAATTCTAGCTCAATGGACATTTGGACATGGTAACATTACTTGAAAGTTGGATCCTTGAATGGGTTGAGAGATGTTGTATTTATAGAGATTTTGGAGGGATTTTGATCCAAGGGTGGAGATTGATTTGGAAGATCAAAGGTGGAGGATAAAAATGATGTGGAGGGCTAGATTTGATCTTGGAGGAATGAAGGGCTATGAATAAAAGTAAATCTTTTATTCATTTTGGGAAAAGGGGTTATTAAATGAGTATGGGGGTGAAAGATTATTTTTGAATTAAAGATTCATATGGGGAATGTAAAATGAATTAAAAATTCATTTGGGGATAAGTGGAGATAAATGAGGTATGGGGATGTAAGGGGAATTAATTGTGATGTGGGATGTTTTTAAAATAAAAAATTGACTTATGTTGATTTATTTCAATTTTTTATTTGGAGGATGTAGGGAAGGGTGTTAAACTAGGTTTGACCACCCAAATGAGAGGTTTAGGATTAATTAAATATAGCTTTTATTTAATTAACCCTGGGGCTAGGATGAGGTAGGCTAGGGTAGGTAATTAAATAATAGCTATTCAATTGTCTAGGGTAGGAATAGGTCAATTAATAGGCTGAATTAATTAGTTAAGCATGGTTTAGTTAATTAAGTGGATTTAGTGAGGAGAGGGAAATTGAAATAATAAATATTGCATATTTATTAAATTAATTGGCTAAGGTTTTGGACTATTGAATTAATGAAATTAATTCAATTTTGGGGATAGAATGATATGAATTTGGGAAATGGAGGGATAATTAATTAAATAAAAATTTAATTAATTGGTTAGAAGGGAAATTGATGTGTTTAGGGATGTCAGGAGTTAGTTTGATGGTAGAAGACATTTTAGGTGTCTACATTTGCCCCTCTTTGACATGGCATCAGGACCTAGGAGGGAAGTGGTGTCAGGTTGAAGAAAAATATGCCCCAGTTGCCGGGAAGGAATGAGATGGGTAAGTGATGCCCCCTCGAGAGGTCAGTGGGAAAATAAATAATTTTCTAAGCGAGTTCTCGAAAGGATGCAACGGGAGTGAAAGTTGGATAGGGGATGGAAAAAGGAGATGGAAGGAAGAAAAATGAAGAAAAAAGGCTAAGATTTGCACCCTGGAGGAAAAAGAGGGGGTGGAAGGATGACATGGCCCACTATATTAGAAAATGTGGGCCTTTAGTGTGCCACATTTGCACTCATTGACTTTAGAGAAGGAGCGAAGGAGAGATGGCAGAGTGCAACCCCCAGTTCCCTCGACTTCGACACATCTCGGAGTGGTTTCGATCGTTTGGCCAAGCACCAGAGGCTAGACCCCAGGTAGAGTCTAACCCAGACTTTTTCATTTTTGTGTTTATGTCACTTTTTGGGCTTCAGGAAATAGGGTTAGTGTGCGTAGCACCAAAAGTTAGGCAAATTACCACCATCCTCTGGATTGGCACTACCCCCCAGGGTAGGGTTAGGGCGGTTTGTCGCCATTTACCTGGTATTTTAGTGCCATTTTTTGAAGTAGGACATTTTACAAGAAATGGATTTTTTAGCAGTTTAGCACCAAATTGGTACTAGGCTAGCGTTATTTTCTAGAATAGCGCCATCTAAGGTAGTAGCGCTATTTTTAATTCTAGCGCCATATAGGGGTTTAGTGCAATATAGGATATTAGCACTCTTGGTGGAATTAGCGCTATTCACTAGATGAGCATGAAATTGCAGGGCAATGCCATTTAGTAAAATGATGCTATGTATAGTGCGTAGTAGTGCCATGTTTGGAATTAGCACAAAGTGGTTTGCACAGTAGTGCTATTTTCTGAAATAGTGCTATTTAGAGGAAGTAGTAGCATCATTTTGAAAATGACGCAAAGTGTTGTCTGTTTTGGCACCAAATGATTCTGGCTTTTTAGACATTAGAAGAAAGGGGTTGGTTTGGAAAAAGATAGGTTGATATCTAACCAGAAAGCTCTGGATGCAAGATACGACATCGTTTATAGTGTATTGATGTGAGCAGTGAGTTCCATCCGTGATGGCCTTGTTTGACCATTTTGATGATGCTACACAGGCTCGATTGGCTAGGTTGGGTCTTTTGATAGTGGCGTCAATGCTAGTTCTATGAGCTCATCAAGCTTTAATGATAGCAGCCATGGAGTGGTACCATTTGGAGACTTGTAGCTTTCTATTACCGACTGGTGAGATGACCATCACACTTGAGGATGTTTATTGCATCCTCAAGCTACCTATTCAAGGTTGGTGGGTTAGATATGACACAAGGAGGGGGCGGAACGCCCTGATCAGAGTATTTGGTGAGGATCATATTGTTCTATCAGTGGATGGGAGAGAGATGAGCTACGTGGGGATGTTGGCTTCGGCTAGAGATCTCTTTGCCTTATTCCTGTGTGCGTTGATTGGTGGTGTGGTGATGCTAGATAGGCGAGGCAGGGGTTTCCTAGTTGGTCGGGGTGAGATGATCGAGGGTATGGTTATGGATGGGACTGTGTATGCTTGGGGGCCAGTGATACTGGGGTAGTGTTGTGTGGTTACACAACACGCCCCATTTTAACTTATCAAAATAGGGACCCAACTTTTGTTTTGGCTTGTGTTGTCTGCTTTCTGGCGGTTTGGTAAAAATAGGTCAGGTGCATCATCATCATGAAGGTCATGATGAGAAAGATCATCATCATGAGGTTAGTTTGTCAAAGTTCATATTTTGTTCCTGTGATCTCATGGTTAGAAAGAGCTTGAAATTCCATGCAGGTTTGCCTTTTACATCACCCGAAAATTCGTCCATATGAGGGAGTTATGCACAGTCAAAGTTTTGGTCAAACCTGATAATTGCTGTATGATGAACATCATCATCATGATATTTGAAAAGCACCCCGATAATATCCTGAGGTCGAAATATCCGGACGTCAAGTTTAAGTCGTAGTAAACTTTTCCCGTCGGGTGGTCTTTTGTATCGCCAAAGGTCATCATCATGATCTTACTCTATCACCTGATAAAAATCATGCAGTCCCGAAACATCCGGACGTCAATCTTAAGTGAGTGTGTTTTACCCGTCAAGCGACCTTGGAAACATCGCGAGCATCATGATATTCTAACATAGCGAGCATCATGATATTCTCACATCGCGAGCATCATGATATTCTCACATCGCGAGCATCATGATATTCCAACATCGCAAGCATATTATGATATCATGCTGATGATCATCATCACCTTGCTTAAGAGACCTACCATCTGCAAAATTTGCATGCGCACGACCAAGTCCTGGTGATCATCATCATCAGGATCTTTCAAGGCAGGATCGCATTTCGTAATATCCTCCTGATCTCCTTTTGCGTGATCATGATGATCACCTTATCTTTCGAAGCGGAGGGTAATATTTCATTCCTTAGTCTTGTTGAACAAGATCATCATGATCTTGTTCGTCTACCTGACATTTCGCAATATCCTCCTGCCGAGAAGTATAAACTTTTGCGGATATGATGATGACGATGACGTCACCATCACCTTTCTCCTCCGGTAGGATATTTTCCAGGGTATGATCCTGTTCGCCAATATGATGATGACGATGACATCATGTTCGAAGATTAACGAAGGCCGCGGATATCCTGATGACATCATCAGGACTTTCGGCAGGATCATATTTTAAATAACCCAGTGCGGATATGATGATGATGATGTTCATCATCCTGATCTTTTAAGAGGATCACCTTCTTCGCAAAAGGGTCATATTACATGCACCACCTGATCATCTTCCTTGGGGGGAACCCGATATTCCATTTATCTCCTGATCTTAACGAAGCATGATGATGACGTCATCCCTTTGCATTTTATTGGAGCCTGATGATGACGATGACGTCATCATGATATTCCTCAGCGGCAGGATCATTTTCCAAGTCCTCCTGTTTGTCTTCATCATGATGATGATGATGAGGTCTTTCTTTCCCCAGTATGCAGAAGTGAAACATCCTGATGTGCTTTTCATCAGAGCATTCGGAAAGGAGGAGAATCATATTTCGTGATATCCTGCGGCCAGACAGAAGACATAAGAGTTGGTCATCATCATGATTTTTGGCGTTGGTATAACTATTGCCGTCGGCCAAGTCTAAATTTGTCACCCTGATCATATGTGGTCACGCCGATGCGAACATGATGATGATGACCCGAAACATGCAAATAGAACACGCTAGGCTAGATTCGAAGGATGGTTGAAAGGCGATTATTTCCTTGTATATTTTGAGATCATCATGATCATATTTTGAACCCGATATACAAGAAAATGGGCAAAAACATGAAGCGATGGAAATTTGGAGCCCGATTGCCTATAGCTGCACATTTTTGGGGGCTTGTTTAATAAAACGTTTTACTTCCTGTTGTTTATCAGCATGATGATGAACTAAATTTTTGTCTGTTTACTTGCAGGAAGTCATGATGATGCTGCTGAAGCTGAACATTGAAGTCATGATGCTGCTGAAGCTGAGCATTACAAAGTTGCGCATGGAGGCAACATGAGCCAGAAATGAGGAGGATATTGTCAGATATGCTGTTCGCCAGCTGGAGACCGAATCAAGATGAAGATGCTGGAATATTTTGTGCCAGCTGTGCATTTGCCAACTGACGAAGCATGTGCTTTTCATCTGGACCGCTAATTGCTATGAGAGGATCCTGATCCTTGGATCATTGTAACCGTTTCTGGCATTTGCTCTATATAAGAGCCAGAGCTTGTCATTTAGAAGGGGAGATACATTAGAATACACAGACGCATCTGGCGCAAAAAGTCAATTACTGTAGAATCAATTAGGAGATCGGATTACTGAGACTAATGAGGATAGAATTGTTGAAATGTCAAGGTTCTTTCTTCAGATCACTGTAAATGTACCTGTTCTTGAGCATACTGAATGAATATGAAGTTCCAGATTACATCCTGATTGTAAATTTTACGTAATCTTCTTGTTGATTTCTGGATATGTACTGGTGAATGCTGTGTTCAACTGGAAGCGCTTTCATTTCATTACATGTTGTTGTCAACTTTCCCTTGAAGATTTGCACTAGATCATGCGGATTTGTGGAATGTCCTGGTGAAGTATGATTTCTAGTTTTCCTTCTTTTCATTGCATGTATGGGAGCTTGTATGTGAATCAGTGATCTAAGTCCAGTAGTTTTGGGAATCTCATTCTTTAGCCCTTTCTCCTTTTTTCAATTTCATTAATTCATCACCACAACTGCAAATCATGATAAATAACAAGCAGAAACAGTGAAATATGCTGAAATCCCGTAGGTAACTGAAGATCATTAGCATATTTGAGTTAAATGCATGTAGTATTGGAAATATCATGCAAAGAATCATAAATAATGATAAAAATCATGCAAATATCAGCCTGTAGGCACATTATTTGACTAAATTTATAGTGCAGAGGTAGAATTGTTGGAGACTTATGCAGAGCAAACATCCAGAGCAGGATATTTGAAGATAGTGATGATGAACAGTGCAGAAACACGTAAGGCCCCTGAATGGAAAACAGCAACACACATCAACCACTGAGTAACGTCAGTAGATTAAGACCTAATCAACGGAGACTTGGGATCATGAATTCTTTGAATTCATCGTATCTTTCAAGATGAGTAAAGGTTGTTGTGTAACTTTTATTCTATGTTTGCTAATGACTAACATCATGACCAACATAAATTGGCGCTAGAAGGAGGGCAGAACTGGAAAAGACCCCACTGCTTCAGTCATCATTCATATATGCAGGCCCCTCGCTTCTAACGCAACATAAATTAGCGCTAGAAGGAGGGCTGAGCTGTTTCTCAGCATCATCAACAAAAGGAAGGCCGAGCTGTTTCTCAGCAAATAAATCCTGTTCAGTTGAAGTGATATCCCCTGCCTCAGTTTAGCAGCCTGCTTTAAATCTTGCTAACGTATATACAGGCCCCTCGCTTCTAACGCAACATAAATTGGCACTAGAAGGAGGGCCGAATATTAGATCCTGGGCGTGAGCTGCGAATTTTTGGATTTCTGCAAATATTGCATAAATATTTCAGCATTTCAGTTAAATGTCTGCAAATATCTCTTATCTGAGATGTTTTGGTTGCACCTTTGCAAAGATCTAGCCCAAAGCATCAAATATTTGTTTGACTTTCTGGACTTTCAAGTTTTAGTCTGAGATATGATAGATCTCCTTAAAATTGCAAAATACTAAAAAATTGAAGAATAGAGTCTCATTTTGATGGATGTATATGAAAATAAGGGTCAAATTAACATTCCTTTATTTCAGGAAACTTTGAGTAGGCAGCTTTACCCTCACAATTTGTCTAACTTTGGTTTATCTACCTGTTGCAGGATACACTAGACTGTAGAACACAGTGAAATTAATTGTTTAACTTTCCTCACAAGGTTGGATTTATATTTGAAAGGACTAATATTCTTCCCGGATGTGTTCAGAGCCGAAATTTGCCAGGAAAATGAAGAAGTCTGCCAGGAAAATGAAAAAATTCTGGAGCAACAAGCAAATGCAGCACCAGAAGTTATTAGTTGTCCAGACACTGAAGTGGATCATTCTGAAGATTTTGAATTATACTTGTCTAGAAATATACAGCGTAGTCAAATATTAGGTTTGCCCATTGATGATGTCTTGATTGAAAGCTGGTGCAGATTACATGATGAAGAGCATTCAGAGAGAGATTGCTACCCTTGCTTGGTCATGTTGAAAAAGATTCTAGAAAATATAATAGCTGAGTCAGTTCCAGAAGGTAAAGAAGAGGAAACATCTTTCCTGGATTCATTTTATGGTGAGATTGATAGGAGTTCTCTACTACCTAATATGAGTAAGGACCAGTCAGTATGCAGGTATGAATCTTGTGAAAATTTTAGAGAAGAAATCACTCATCAGGATAATAGTTTTGATTCTGATCCTAATACTTTTGATAAAGAAGATGAAACATCTTTCCTGGAGTCATTCTATGGTAAAGAGAAGTGTAAACAGATAGTAGAGAAATCTAAATGCACTCCTGATGATGAAGTTCCTCTGATGGTAACTCAGGGAGTCATAGAGAAGAAAATAAATGCTGATTTATTACCTGACTTCTTTGAATTGAATGATCAAATGCAAGAATGTTGCAGGTTAAAGGAACCAGATCCTCTAATAGATAGAAAATGTGAATTATTTAATGAACAATTCCTGAAAGATGAAGATGTAGAAGACTTTGGAGTTGTTGTGCATAATCAGATGTCACTCCAGAAATATTTTGAGAATGAAACAGGGGAGTGTCCTTATCAAGTGAAAGTTGTTTCTCCTTTACAGTCAAATGATTTAGAAATGATAAATTTCTGTATATCAGGTTGTGATAATAAAGATACTTATTTAGATGTTGATGTGCAGGAAACTGAAGAAAATACTGAGAAGTTTCCTGAAATGGAGGATAAACTGAACATCCAGAATGAAGGGATAAGGCTGGATAAAGATGAAGAATTAATACATCAAAGGTCGTACATCCTTCAATTTGAAGAGAGACCAGGCACTGAGCCAAGCAGTGAAAATATAATGACAAATGGAAGACCAACTGCCAATGAAGAAGCATGTCCAGCAAAGCCAGAAATACACCAGGTTGTATTTCTCCTTTCCACAGTAAATGATGTTGAATACTATTTTGATTATGGAAATTCAGAAGATAAGACATGCATATGGATTAATCATGAACATGATGAGCTTCCTCAGTTGCTGATCATCAAGAGTTGTTCTGTTGAATACAGTGAATTCAGAATATCAGAATATTCTTCAGAATATAAAGATAAATTTGCTAGGTTGAGAACCATAACTAATACCCTGATGCTCCTGCACAATCAAAAGAAGTATGCAAATACAGGTGTCCTTAGGTCTTTTTCTGGTTTTTGTTTGCCTAGTAGTGGTTTGTATATAATTTGTAGGTTAGTTGTTTGTACAGTCTGCTTGTTTTGCTTTCTTGTTCTGTTCCTGTTGTTTCCTTTTTGTAGGTTAGTTCTTTGTATAGTGTTTCTTCTGTTTTGTGTTGTTTTGGTTGAGTTTTGTTTTGGTAAGTCAAGATGATGCACTTCATCACCTAAGAAAATAACTAAATTGTTAGGATTCAAGTGATGAGATCAGATTTAGATATAGATTGTAATTCATTCTGATAAATACTCATGATCAGGTTTATGATGTCTTTTCATCAAGGTGCCTTTTCTTGTCCAAAGTGAATCAAACACAATGAAACACCTAACAGCCTTGGGCTTGTTGAAGATATGAGTATAGGTGTTAAGTGAAAAATCTAAAGGGACTCCCTTGCTACCAATACAATCTCCAACCTAAAGCTGCAAGTGACTACACCTTGTACAAATGAGCTGACATGATGATATCAAATATAAGTATGTAAATAGAAAATATATAAACAATAAACTTAGGCCATCTAAGTAACTCTACCGGGGCTATGGACGCCTGCTGGCAGTGGAGCCCTACTTAGGGAGATTGTATAGATAACCTTGCCGGGGTTATGGACACCTGCTGGCAGCAAGGCCCTATCCAGGTTGTCTATGAGGGATGATCTCCAACTATGTAGTTTAACACCAGTTACTTATGTTTTCAACTTGCTTTCAAGATGAGGATAATTAATCATATGCACACACATGATCCTTTGTTAGCACTGTTACCTTGATGAAACTTTATCATTCAAAGATCATGATGATTTTACTTAGAAAGAATTAGAATACTATAGATGAATATGATCATATCACTTGAATCATTGGAATTTGTTTATTTTCTTTGGTGGCAAGTTGTTGTGTGGTTACACAACACGCCCCATTTTAACTTATCAAAACAGGGACCCAACTTTTGTTTTGGCTTGTGTTGTCTGCTTTCTGGCGGTTTGGTAAAAATAGGTCAGGTGCATCATCATCATGAAGGTCATGATGAGAAAGATCATCATCATGAGGTTAGTTTGTCAAAGTTCATATTTTGTTCCTGTGATCTCATGGTTAGAAAGAGCTTGAAATTCGATGCAGGTTTGCCTTTTACATCACCCGAAAATTTGTCCATATGAGGGAGTTATGCACAGTCAAAGTTTTGGTCAAACCTGATAATTGCTGTATGATGAACATCATCATCATGATATTTGAAAAGCACCCCGATAATATCCTGAGGTCGAAATATCCGGACGTCAAGTTTAAGTCGTAGTAAACTTTTCCCGTCGGGCGGTCTTTTGTATCGCCAAAGGTCATCATCATGATCTTACTCTATCACCTGATAAAAATCATGCAGTCCCGAAACATCTGGACGTCAATCTTAAGTGAGTGTGTTTTACCCGTCAAGCGACCTTGGAAACATCGCGAGCATCATGATATTCTAACATAGCGAGCATCATGATATTCTCACATCGCGAGCATCATGATATTCTCACATCGCGAGCATCATGATATTCCAACATCGCAAGCATATTATAATATCATGCTGATGATCATCATCACCTTGCTCAAGAGACCTACCATCTGCAAAATTTGCATGCGCACGACCAAGTCCTGGTGATCATCATCATCAGGATCTTTCAAGGCAGGATCGCATTTCGTAATATCCTCCTGATCTCCTTTTGCGTGATCATGATGATCACCTTATCTTTCGAAGCGGAGGGTAATATTTCATTCCTTAGTCTTGTTGAACAAGATCATCATGATCTTGTTCGTCTACCCGACATTTCGCAATATCCTCCTGCCGAGAAGTATAAACTTTTGCGGATATGATGATGACGATGACGTCACCATCACCTTTCTCCTCCGGCAGGATATTTTCCAGGGTATGATCCTGTTCGCCAATATGATGATGACGATGACGTCATGTTCGAAGATTAACGAAGGCCGCGGATATCCTGATGACGTCATCAGGACTTTCGGCAGGATCATATTTTAAATAACCCAGTGCGGATATGATGATGATGATGTTCATCATCCTGATCTTTTAAGAGGATCACCTTCTTCGCAAAAGGGTCATATTACATGCACCACCTGATCATCTTCCTTGGGGGGAACCCGATATTCCATTTATCTCCTGATCTTAACGAAGCATGACGATGACGTCATCCCTTTGCATTTTATTGGAGCCTGATGATGACGATGACGTCATCATGATATTCCTCAGCGGCAGGATCATTTTCCAAGTCCTCCTGTTTGTCTTCATCATGATGATGATGATGAGGTCTTTCTTTCCCCAGTATGCAGAAGTGAAACATCCTGATGTGCTTTTCATCAGAGCATTCGGAAAGGAGGAGAATCATATTTCATGATATCCTGCGGCCAGACAGAAGACATAAGAGTTGGTCATCATCATGATTTTTGGCGTTGGTATAACTATTGCCGTCGGCCAAGTCTAAATTTGTCACCCTGATCATATGTGGTCACGCCGATGCGAACATGATGATGATGACCCGAAACATGCAAACAGAACACGCTAGGCCGGATTCGAAGGATGGTTGAAAGGTGATTATTTCCTTGTATATTTTGAGATCATCATGATCATATTTTGAACCCGATATACAAGAAAATGGGCAAAAACATGAAGCGATGGAAATTTGGAGCCCGATTGCCTGTAGCTGCACATTTTTGGGGGCTTGTTTAATAAAACGTTTTACTTCCTGTTGTTTATCAGCATGATGATGAACTAAATGTTTGTCTATTTACTTGCAGGAAGTCATGATGATGCTGCTGAAGCTGAACATTGAAGTCATGATGCTGCTGAAGCTGAACATTGAAGTCATGATGCTGCTGAAGCTGAGCATTACAAAGTTGCGCATGGAGGCAACATGAGCCAGAAATGAGGAGGATATTGTCAGATATGCTATTCGCCAGCTGGAGACCGAATCAAGATGAAGATGCTGGAATATTTTGTGCCAGCTGTGCATTTGCCAACTAACGAAGCATGTGCTTTTCATCTGGACCGCTAATTGCTATGAGAGGATCCTGATCCTTGGATCATTGTAACCGTTTCTGGCATTTGCTCTATATAAGAGCCAGAGCTTGTCATTTAGAAGGGGAGATACATTAGAATACACAGACGCATCTGGCGCAAAAAGTCAATTACTGTAGAATCAATTAGGAGATCGGATTACTGAGACTAATGAGGATAGAATTGTTGAAATGTCAAGGTTCTTTCTTCAGATCACTGTAAATGTACCTGTTCTTGAGCATACTGAATGAATATGAAGTTCCAGATTACATCCTGATTGTAAATTTTACGTAATCTTCTTGTTGATTTCTGGATATGTACTGGTGAATGCTGTGTTCAACTGGAAGCGCTTTCATTTCATTACATGTTGTTGTCAACTTTCCCTTGAAGATTTGCACTAGATCATGCGGATTTGTGGAATGTCCTGGTGAAGTATGATTTCTAGTTTTCCTTCTTTTCATTGCATGTATGGGAGCTTGTATGTGAATCAGTGATCTAAGTCCAGTAGTTTTGGGAATCTCATTCTTTAGCCCTTTCTCCTTTTTTCAATTTCATTAATTCATCACCACAACTGCAAATCATGATAAATAACAAGCAGAAACAGTGAAATATGCTGAAATCCCGTAGGTAACTGAAGATCATTAGCATATTTGAGTTAAATGCATGTAGTATTGGAAATATCATGCAAAGAATCATAAATAATGATAAAAATCATGCAAATATCAGCCTGTAGGCACATTATTTGACTAAATTTACAGTGCAGAGGTAGAATTGTTGGAGACTTATGCAGAGCAAACATCCAGAGCAGGATATTTGAAGATAGTGATGATGAACAGTGCAGAAACACGTAAGGCCCCTGAATGGAAAACAGCAACACACATCAACCACTGAGTAACGTCAGTAGATTAAGACCTAATCAATGGAGACTTGGGATCATGAATTCTTTGAATTCATCGTATCTTTCAAGATGAGTAAAGGTTGTTGTGTAACTTTTATTCTATGTTTGCTAATGACTAACATCATGACCAACAGGTAGCTATATCACGAGATGCACACAATTACTTATCTCCATGATTCAACGTTGTCAGCTAGGATGACTCTGCTGCATGTGTGGATTTGGGAGCCCATCATAGTTACATAGCTGACGTGCAGCTACTATCGCTGTTTGTTTGATGCTTTTATGTTTTTATATTGGGATGCAGAGTATACTTACACTGGGTAAGTCCGTTATTGGAGGTGGATGTTAGATGATGTTATTCAGGTGACCTGGTGACCTTACATCAGGGTGGAGCCATGGTCAAATGATATCCACCTACCTTTTACATTTCAGCAGCATTACTTGATGGGTCGAGGAGACCACACCATAGAGATGTATCTATCCTCATGGGTCATGTGGCAGTTCGGGTATCGGTAGGATACTCCACAGTAGATGGCCATTTTTGTTTAGACCCCTCGAGATGTGCCCTTTTGGCCTGCAGCCATACAGCCACAGGTTGCTCTGGATGATTTCGCAGCTCTACAGTTAGTACAGTGGGATTAGAGGAGCACTATCAAGGATGTAGGCACTACCCTTGCATATGACATATGGTGGCAGATGTGGCAGCTGACTCGGTTTATAGATCTAGCCGAGGCAGTACCCGCAGAGGAGGTAGCAGGCTCAGGGGATGATGATTTAGATGATGATGGAGATGACTCAGATGGGGATGACATCCTGGAGGAGGGGGAGGAGATTATTGGAGATAACCTTGTGGAGGTTGGAGGGGATGGAGAGGAGAGGGTGGTTGGTAGGGATGGTCAGCTGATAGATGTGTTGGCAGCAGTGGCAGTAGGATAGGGGCAGATGGGGCAGCAGGTACCTGTTCAGCAGGTGCCTATTGAGTAGGTGTAGCTCAGAGTGGGGCAATAACCTAGAGGACCTCGGTGGTGTGGAGGATAGCCGAGGGTGGACAAGGGTGATCTACCCCCACCATAGGTAGCACATCAACAGGTTATAGGACAGCAGGCAGCAGGGTAGCAGCCAGAGGTAGGCCCCTCAGGGACAGCCAGAGAGGTAGAGGTAGGGAGGCTTACACCTCGTCGGTGGACTCAAGATGAGGAGGAGGAGATGGAGACCCTACGGGCATAGGTGGCTAGCCTACAGGAGGCATTGGAGAGCCGGAGGCCAAGTTGGTTCAGTTGCGGGGGGCCTTGACCTTATTGGATAGAGTAGATGGATAGGTGCCTGCGTTCCAGGCACAGCTAGCCCAGGCTTAGGGTGAGATTATCACTTTGACAGGGGAGCGAGATGCAGTGCTTGCCAGGGCACAGTAGGCAAAGGCTACCGTGGGCAGTTTGTAGGCTTTAGGAGCTGGTATGGCCCCTATTTTGACATTGATGCAGACATAGTTGTCGCGGGCACATGCACAACTATTGGAGGCCAGAGGACAGACAGACTATTATCAGGCCTTATATCATGCAACAGTGCCTGTAGAGTAGCATGTGCCGAGTTATAGTCAGGTCAGTGGATCATGGACAGCTAGGTCACATAGATCTAAATTAGTTCAGTTAGTTTAGCAGATGATGCCGCATCCATCGCATGTGCCCCAACAGGTTCCACAGGTGTAGGTACAGTCATAGTCACAGGTAGGGCCACAGCCATAGATAGGGACACAGCCACAGACAAGGTTTGGAAACCCCACCTGATCAGATAGAGGATCCTCTTTGTGACAGTTTATATCATGTTAGCCCTTGGAGCTGTTGTATTAGGACATTTTATTTTTTGATGGATATATGAGCGATGTACATTTGTTTTGCAATGATATATGATGCGATGGAGATTTTTGATGGCCTATGTGTTTGTTTATGATGCTCTATTATGATTATGATGATGCCGATGTTTATGGATGCATTGTGCTTTATGGATATGTTGTGTTTATGCAATTATGTTTTTGATGTTATGGATGTACCTATGATGGGTGCAGTGATGGTTTACTTATGTTGATATATGCATGGGTTGTGATCTATGGACTATATGATGTATAATGCAAATAAATGTTTAAATAAAACACTTATTATGGATTTTAAATGCACTATGATGGAAATGTATGTTTATCTTAATAAACACATGTTTATGTATGGGAATATGAATATGTAGCTAGATGTTGGTTAAATGCAGTTAAAAAAATGATTATGATTGTGATGATATATGGAAAGTAACTATTTATGAGATGATATATGCAATGCAATGTGACGATATTAATTTAAAATGCACCTATTATGATGGCAAACTAGAATGAGTAAGATATGATTTGCAATGTTAGATGATGTATAATGTGCAACTAAATGATTCTAAAATTGAACCTAATGAAATGATTTTCAAATTACCAGATTCTAAAATGAACCTATATGAGATGATATGCAATCTAAAAATGAACCTAAATGATTATGCAACCTAAATGATTAAAATGAATCTACATGAGTATTCAACTTAAAGGATTAAAATGAACCTACATGTTATGCAACCTAAATGATTAAAATGAATCTACATGAGTATTCAAATTAAAGGATTAAAATAAACCTACATGATTATGCAACCTAAATGATTAAAATGAATCTAAATGATTATGCAACCTAAATGATTAAAATGAATCTAAATAATTGTGCAACTTTAAAGGATTATGCAAGTTAGATGATAGGTGAGATTTAGACTGAGTGATAGATGATATGGTTAAGTCTTGATACACATGATGTTCCTTGTTTGATCCTGAGTGGTGGGGCCATGTGAAAGGGGGCTAGGTGGGGAGAGGATAGGGTTGTATGGATAGGACTGGGAGCGTCTAGAGGATGGGGATGAATATATGAGAGAATTGTTAGGTCATCAGACACCACATCATTGAGGGGGGTGAAAATATGATTTGGTTTGGGATGTGTTGAGTGAGGATACGTTGGAGGAATGGGATTAGTGAGGTGAATTTAGATGGGGGGGAATAGGGTAGGTGATTACAAAATCTAGGCCCAGATGGTATGGTTGAATGTGTGATTAAGACGGTGATTTTGAGCTAGTAATAGTAGTTGCATAAGATTAATTGAGAGCATTTCTTAGTTTACTGTAGCAATGTAGGATATAGTTCACAAAGGTATGAAATGACCTAGGTGAAGATATATATCCCACGATTGCATGGACTAGACCTGCAAATAATAGGTTGACTTCATGCATGCCCAAGGTAGTACAAGCTTGCCTACCCTAGGAAGGGGACTCATAGCGATAAGTGTCCATAGTGCATATAAGACATCTAATGCCTGTATATACAAATGAGGCACATCGTACTAGAATTGACCCAGGCTTCAAGATATGAATACTATTCTTGGAGTAATGAAACCAACCCACAAGCACAACATACAGAAACAATGACCTTGTCTACTCTATGTGTTGTCCTCTACTTACCATGATATAATGAGATCAAGGTAGCTTTGGAGATGACCAAGAGTGAGACAAAAAGAGATAAAAATCAATAATCAAAAAGACCAATCAAAAAGATAGAAATAGCCTTTGTGTGCTCTTTCCAAGAGACATGATGATAGAATGACAGATATTTGTCCATTGTAGGAAAGATATATCTTAGGACGCAGATCAGTTGGTTTTGATTGGAAAATTTTTTGGAAGATGGGCAAAAGAACAGTTTGGCCAGGTGTAGGATTATAATTGGTATGTTGATTGATGATTTTTGCGTTAGGTATGATGGTTCAAATGCATACTTAATGTGTGTATCATATAATGGGTCTGGTAAGCTCAGTACATCTCGATGGGTGCATCTTACGTACATGAGTACTGGAAACATCCTTCGTATTCCAGACTACCTACATACCCTGTGTCCATGGGATCAAAGTACTTTCAAGATGCAAGTGAAATGAATATGTAGTTCTGGTATGAGCTGATGATGTTGGAATGGTTTAGGATGGGTGTGATGGGATGAGGATTGATGGATTGGAGTGATCGATGTGTGAGGGTGATGCTGCATTTGTTTTTGTATTTTTGATGATTTTGTATTGTTTTTGGATTTTTTTATTTTTTTGCGATGTTTTTGGATTTTTAATTTTTGTGATGTTTTTGAATTTTTTGATTTTGTGATGTACAAGGGGAAGCTTACAAGGATCCTTGTTACATGGATTGGGCTTTGGGTGAGATAGTGCAGACTGAATGATAGGACTTGATGTTTCAAAATTCCAAGCCATGGGATGTGTGGGATATGGAATGTTGCGAAGGAAGAGGACTTATTAGATGGTAGAATCGGCCACTACACATGGCACCTGAAACAAGTTTTCACCATGGTACTTATCCAAGGTGTCACCGAAGTGATTTTCACCATTTGGAAGTTTTTATTGCACTCAGATTTTTCTTGATTTTTTTATTTTTTTATTTTTTTGGTTTTTTTATTTTTCTATATTTTTTGATTTTTTGATTGGGATACTCGATGGGTTATGCATAGAATTTCTTTAGATGTAGAATGTTCATTGACTCATCAAGAGGCTACCCTTCAGGTGTTATAAGCTGGTAGGCTCCTGATCCATAACTAGCTATGATGACATATGGTCCTAACTAATTGGGTTCAAACTTTCCTTTCTTAGTGTGCTCTTGCAAGTTCTTCTGATTTTCCATGAGGACAAGATCACCTACTTCAAATTTTTGGGTTCTGATTCCTTTGTTATAGCTTCTCTTGAGGTGGTTTTGATAGGCCTGTAGGTGGTTCAATGCATTCAGGCATTTCTCATCCAGTAGTTCTAGCTAATATAACCTTGCGACTTGGTACTCCTCATCAGTGATTAAGTTTTGCAAGAATACTCTTAAGGATGGGAGCTCGACCTCGATGGGTAAAATGGCTTCAGATCCAAAGACTAGGGAAAATGGAGTGTCTCCTGTGGGAGTGTGGATGCTTGTGTGATAGGCCCATAGGGCATGGTTGAGTTGGAGGTGCCAGTCACGACCAGCTTCATTAACTGTCTTCTTGAGAATGCAGAGGATGGTTTTATTAGAAGCCTCTACTTGACCATTTCCTTGTGGGTAATATGGGGTGGAGAAGTGGTGTTTGATGTCAATTTTTTTGCACAAGGTGCAAACTTCTTGGTTCTTGAATGGCTTTCCATTGTCGGTGATAATGGAATGAGGGATACCATAGTGGCAGATTATGTAATGGAGGATAAACTTGGAGATTTGGGTGCCAGTGGTGAAGGTGAGTGGTATTGCTTCCACCCACTTGGTGAAGTATTCGGTAGTAGTGATTATGAACTTATGGCCATTGGAAGATGGGGGATGTATTTTCCCTATGAGGTTGAGTCCCCATTGTGAGAAAGGCCACAACATTGTGATCGGTTACAACTCCTGTGGTGGTGTGTGGATGAGATTGCCATGCTGTTGACATGGTAGGTATTTCTTGATAAACTGATAGGAGTCTCTTTCCATGGTTGGCCAATAGTATCTGGTCCTTAGGATCATTTTAGCAAGAGCGTGTCCACTTGAATGTGCCCCATAGATACCTATGTATAACTCTTCCAAGGCCACCTCAGCTTCCCTAGAGTCTAAACATTTTAGAAGTGTGCCATCAAGACTCCTTTTATATAGGGTGTCACCTACAAGGATGAAGTGGGAGGATCTGCAGATGAAATATTTTCTTTGTGATGTAGATAAATTGGGAGGGATGATATTGTCATGGAGATATAAGTAGGTTTCTTGATACCATGGGGATAGGGGACCAATGACTTCACACATGAGTTTGGATTGAGGAACATCATATGCCGGGATGGGGAGTTCTTCTATCAGGAACACACATTTCTTGCTGTCTCTCTTCATGTCAACTAGAGACCTAATGGTAGCCATGGAGTCTGTAGCTTTATTATTTAACCTTGGGATCTGCTCAAAGTGGATGTCGTTGAAATAGTCTTTGAAGTCATCGACCATCTTCTTGTAAGGCAGGAGTTTATCATCCTTGGTCTTGTACTCATTGTTTACCTACCGGATGACTAGTTGAGAGTCTCCATATACTGTCAGCTTCTTAATTTTCCATTTAATTGTCATTTGGAGGCCTGTGATAAGAATCTCGTACTCTGCCACATTGTTGGTACATGGGAATGTGATTTTGAAGGACTTGAGGATTGTGTCACCCTAAGGGGTAACAAACAGGATGCCTACCCCTGAGCCTCTATGTGTATATGAGCCATCGAAGTACATCTTCCATGTTTCTATAGCTGGTGTGATTGTCAAGATAGCTTCGTTGGGAAACTCTACCAGTGTAGGATATTCTGCTAGAATGGGTGCTTCGGCCAGTTGATCAGCTATAACTTGTCCTTTGATGGCTTTTCTCTTAGTGTATTCAATATCAAATTCAGTTAGAATCATGACCCATTTTGCCATTCTCCCTGTAAGAGTAGCTCTGTTTAGCAGATATTACAATGGATCAATCTTGGCAATGAGCTTGGTTTTATGATTGAGCATGTTGTGTCTTAATTTTTGTGAAGTGAAGACTAGGGCTAGACATGCTCGTTCAATCTATGTATAGTTGAGCTCATAGGATATGAGAGTGTGGCTGATGTAATAGATGGCTCTTTCTTTTCTATACTCATCGTGTTGTGCTAGCAAGGCTCCAATAGTTGTCTCTATTGCTGAGATGTATAATAGGAGAGGTTCACCTTGCCTTGGTGGAGTTAGAACAGTGGATTAGCTAGGTATTCCTTCAACTGATCAAAGGCAGCTTGACACTGGGTGTTCCAAACAAAAGTTATATTTTTTTGGAGTAGATGCTGGAATGGTTGGCATTTATCGGCAAGTTGAGGAATGAACTGATGAATGGACTGGAGTTTTCCTTGTAGACTTCTTAGTTGTTTTAGTGTTGTTGGAGGAGGCATTTCAATAATAGCATTGACTTCTGTGGGATCTACCTTGATTCCTCTTTTGGAGACTATGTATCCCAAAAAAATTTTGGAGGTGACCTCGAAGAGACACTTCTTTGGATTGAAGCAGACATTGTATTGCTCTAAACAGTCAAAGAATGTTGCTAATACATGTAGGTGTTCCTCTCTTGTCTTTGATTTTCCAAATAAATCATCCACATAATCTTCCATGATGTGGTGAAAAAGGTCATGGAAGATGACAGTCATGGCTCTTTGATACGTGGCTCCAACATTCTTTAGACCGAATGACATTACCACCCAGCAGTATGTTCCCCATGGGCATATAAGGGATGTCTTATTCTAGTCTTCTTCTGTGATTTAGATTTGGTTGTAGCCTGAAAAGCCATCCATGAGAGATAACATCTCATGTCCTACCGTGAGGTCCACTATTATGTCGATGTTAGGCAATGGGAAGTCATCCTTTGGGTAGGCCTTGTTGAGATCTTTGAAGTTGGTGTAGTAGCAGATTCGGCCATCAGGTTTGGCTACTGGTACTAGGTTAGAAACCCATTTAGGATAATCAATTGGATGAATGAACCCCACATCCAATAATTTCTTTAGCTCTGCCTTGACTAGGAGGGCCACCTGAGGATTCATCTTTTCAAGTTTCTATTTTACTAGTTTCACATCAGGGCGTACTACAAGGTGATGAACGACCAAGGCAGGATCTAGCCCTAGCATGTCTGCATAGGTCCATGCAAAATTGTGATTTTGACATGTGAAGAATGCTAGGAAGTTTTCCTATTCTTGTGTGCTGAGAGATTCTACCCTGAAAGTGATTTTTGGTTCTTCTTCTGTCCCAAGATTCATCTCTTGGGCTAGCTCTACTAGGATGGGTGACCTATTTGGATAAACCTTGTCTATCTCAAGAAGGCCCATGCTTCCATCTCCTAGCACCTCATTGAGGTTTTCACCAGGGGATATGTCTTTTATTTTTACTTTTTTGGGATTTGATACTACCACAGAATGGTTTTCACCATTAAATCCATTTTTGATTTTTATGTTTTTATGACTGGAAGCAGGGGTTGTCTCCCTGAAATAAGCATGTGTATCCAGTTCCATGATGTATCCTGCTCTGTGATCTCTGAGGGGGAAGTGATCTCTAACTCCCATCATTTCAGCAATGGCCTCATCATTAGGTGCTATGTCAAATACAGGAGGTCCCAGTCAATGAGGTCGAGGTAAACTAGTGGTATGTCATTGGATGATGAGGTGAGAGTGGTGGTTGAGTAGATGGTGCAAATGGATGAGTCAAAGAAATTGTCAAAGTCACTAAAGGAGTCTTGAAGGCCCGTTTCATTGACATTGTCAAATTCCAAGGAGGCCATAGTGACCTCAGCTAAGATACATTCACCGGTAGTGAGGATACGTTGTGGTTGACCATATCCTAACCCTTGAGTATAAGGATTTATTGTTGCTTGCAGCGGTTCCACAATCCCCTGTTCATGAAGGCTGATACTGCCTTGTCCTTTTTAACCCATGCTTTTGACAATTTCAAACCCTTTACCATAGATTTATGTTGGGATGGTGGGGGCTTCTTGCTCAGGCTCTTCATCCTTATATATCCAGGATGAGATATTTTCAAGCACATCCTGATCGAGGAGATGTTTCTTTTCAAAGATGGGTGATGGTTTGCACTTGATGATGACTGTGTTGGCTGCTTCTGTCTTTGGGATGCCAAAGGTTTTAGGATTGGGTAATGTGCCCACACAAAATATACCGTGTAGGTTGTATTCCCCACATCCCATGTCACTAAGCTTGATCTTGACCTTGGGTGGTGGAGGTGCTTGGGATGAAGTGGTGGCAATATTTGTGGGATCGATATATGAGGTGGATGTCGTTGGATTGTCTTTAGTGGTAGCTTTGTTGTATGGGTAGAAAGTGTGGCTATGACCTTCCAAGAAACTACTGTATTGGAAGGGGTGAGGGTCGGCATAGACAGTGACTTCTGTGTCATTGTGAGGGAATTTGAGGCATTGATGGAATGTGGATGGGATGGCATGCATGACATGAATTGATGGTCTACCAAGAAGAATGTTGTAGGGGAGGTCAAGATCAAGAACCTGACATTTTGTTTAGAGTATTTTCTATCCCACTTGAATAGGGAGCTTGATGGTGCCTTCTGATAGCCGTTCGGTGTCATCATAGCCTTTGATTGTGATGCACTTGCTGGTGTCTACAACCACATCAGAGTATCCCAAGTGTTTTAATAGTTTAAGAGTGCATATGTTTAGGTCGGAGCCACCATCTATTAAGACTCTTTTAATGGTGTGTTTGTGGATACAGACTTTGATGTGTAGTTCATCATTGTGTAGGTGTTCAGAGGCAGGAAGGTCCTTTTCTGAGAATGTGAGATGGTGAGGTGCAGTGATATGTCCTACCATGGCTTGGAATTAGGTCACATTCAAGTTGGTGGGAACTTGAGTTTCCAAGAGGGCTTTGTCAAGGATGTCTTGTGAAGGGGGGATGTGCAGAGCAGCTCAAGTATGGATATTTGTGCAAGGGTCTTTCGTAGATTCTCTAGGAGGTTATAATGATTGGTAGGTGATGGGCATGTGTTTGGGTGAGGGGGGAGAGTGTCTAATGTGGATGTGGCCGTTTGTTCAGTGGTAGGGGTTGTGCGGATAGATACATAGCCACATCAGGTTTTCACAGCGCAATTAGGTGCTTGTGTTTGAATGGTGACTGTGTTAACATGGTGATATGATGGCTCTATCCACCCTACAATAGAGTCATAGTTTGCAGGAGGTGGGGTGACATTATATGCTTGATTGGATGAGGATGCTTTGTTATGGTTAGGAAGTGGATCCTTGTAAGCTCCAAGATTGGCATTTGGCAATGGTTGGGTAGTTTGATCAAGGCTGACTAGATTTTGATCTATAAGGTCTTGGATGCAATGCTTTAGTTGCATGCAGTCTGTCGTCTTATGACCCGCAATGCAGTGGTATTCATAGTAATCATTTTCATTGTACCATGTGGCCTTGAGCTCATTCTCTTGATGGGGTCTAACAAGTGGAAGTGTGATCAAACCTTTCTTGAGACATCTATCGAGGATGTCCTCCATGGGTTCCCCTAAGGGTGTAAATTACCTTTGAGGTTTGTGTGGTTTAGTTTATCCCCTTGGGTTGTTGACATTATTTGCATATGTATGTGCAGGTGTTTGATTTTGTATGTGTTGGACAGCTTTCACATCCGCAACACCATCGTTCAAATTGTTCTTGTTCCTCCCCCAATAGCATGGCTCGTCATTTGATTGTGTGTTGGCATTGTTGTTTGTATTGGGGGTGTGGTTATTGGATTTGTGGTTGTTGTTGTTGTTGTTGGATTTGTAGTCATACAGTTTGATGGAGCCCTTGGCAATGAGGGCCCGTTTGATAGTGGTACCTTTGTCGATGACCTCTTCAAAGGTAGATGCACAAAGGATTTGTAAGTGAAACCTAATTCCTGGTTGAGGTTGGTCACAAACATGGTGACGATTTATTTTTACCGAATTGGCCATGGGAGTTTGTTTGCTAAGCTTCTCCACCTTTTCAAGAAAGAAGCAAAGGCTTCTCTGTTCTTTTGTTTGGTGTTGCAAAGGTCTATAATAGACATCTCATGCTTGAAATTGTAGGAGGAATGGTTTACAAATTTCTCCACAAGCTCAGGGAAAGTCCGATTGCCTGGGGGAAGATGTGTGAACCATTTAGCGGCTTGACCATCGAGGCTTCTTGGGAATAGTCTCATTAGATAGGTATCGTTATTTGAGACTTGTAAGCAAGCAATGTAGAACTCCCTAAGGTGGTCCCTAGGGTCTCCCTTTCCCTTGTATTTGTCAAATTTTGGTGTTTCAAAGTTCTTAGGGAAAGGGGGTATGTACAATGTGTGATCAAATGGACAGGGGCAAATATCCTCAAAGGAATAGTGTTTGTGCTTGCCCCCAGTTTGCATGTCATCTACCATTTGGATCAAGGACTATACAACAGTTGTGAGATACTGTGGTTGTGGTGGTTGGGGTGTGTAGGCTTGTTGATTGGTGAAATGTTGGAGATGGGGTGGGATTTGATGTTTGATATTTGTTTGGCCGATGTTTTGGTACTGCAGATTGGTGTTTTAGTTGATGTGTGCTTGATGTTGTTGATATGCATAGAGTTGTTGGAGAATATGTGGTGGAATTTGGGGATTGGTTTAATGTTGTGTTGATGAAGTTATGGGGTTATATGGATACATGACATTAGAAGGATTGACGTTAGATGAGTGGACGTTGGAGGGGTTGGTGGTATTGTAAGGTTGCTGTGAGAATAACTATCTTAGATAGGCGATGGTTTGAAGATTAGGTGGAGGCACACTCATGGAAGTACTTGCATGTGTGGTTGTGGTAGTGGAGGTGATGACAGGTTTTGAGATGGTAGGGATGGCGGTACTTGTGGGAATTGTAGATGTGGTAACAATTGAGCTTGTGGAGGTGGTAGATACGGTAGGTGTTGACATTTGAGAGGTGGTGGGTTGGGTGTTGGAGGTGGATGTTTGGTTGTTTGATGTGGTAGGAATAGTGTTAGAGGTGGATGGTTGTGATGATGTCGTGATGGGGGGTAATTGAGCACCAATTTTGAGTAGATGATCAAGATATCTATTCAGGTCTAACCTTAGGATTTTATCAAGTAGGTCCATGTTATCGGCATCTTGTGTAAAGCTCAAGACATCTAGATCATCTTGGGATAGGGTGGGGACGTTTTGTGTTGGTGGTGGTGGTGGCAGTTGTGATTGTTGTAAGAAATGGAAAGGATTTTTGTTGGGATTATATGTGGGGATGTAAGAGTACGTAGGTGGGTTGAATGTTTGATTGATGGGTATGTTGCTGCTATTGGTGTTGGGCATTCCCATGTCATCATATTGTCTGGATCTTGCCATTTCTAGATTCTTTTTGTGTTGTGATCTCGTTATGGGCATGCACGTGTATGGGTTCGATTTCTAGAAGTATAATGAAATGGAGATGGTGACCTTAGAGAATTGGATTGATTTGTGTTGGACCGAAGGATGGATGGAGAGGGTGAGTGTAGTAAGATGAAGGTTTGATGAAAACAAAGGTGTGAACCTATGGGTGATAAGAATGAATGGTTTTTGACTTTTGCACAAATTTGGACCAAATGTGGATGATGGATGATGTTTGTTTGACAAAGATTTCGATGTTTGATATGGGAGATTAGGATGATGTTTTTCAAAAGGATATGCTCGTCAATAAATTGAGCTTAGGTAGGATCCAGATTTGTGTTGCACAAATGGATGTTTTTCCTTGTTTGAGGTAGACTAATGACCTTACATAGAGAAGGATGATGATTTCACTTTGAAAAGGTAGACTATTGACCCTCCAAACAAAATGTGATGTAATTGGTGAAATCTAGTTCTATCTTGTGGATCAAAGTGATGATGAGTTTTGGTTGATGGGTGTTTTGATTTTGATTTGTTTTGGTCCAAGGAGATATGTGAAAAGATTAATGGGGATGGGTAGATATGGACTGAGGTAGTTTTGATATAGAAAAGGGTCCAACAATGATAGTGATTGATCCTCTAAGGTCAAAATGAAGGTATGATTTGGAAAATTTTGAGGAGACAATGGATGGACTATTGTCAATATTTTTGGAAGGTGGATATGGATTGTGGCAGAGCAGATGGTGAAGATCACAACTGAATGGGTCTTAGTTTTAGGCTAGTCAATCTAAAAATAGCACCAATCCATAGGTGAAATGGCACCACAATTAGACAGAGAAGGCGCTAAAACTAGGTAGTGTTGGTCGGGTCCTGAGAAAGATAGATTTTGATGGCAATTTTGGATTTTGCTTTGTTTGGAATTTGATCAAATGATTTTGAATGTCTCTTGGCAGGTGTTTGAAATCAATTTAAGCATATTAACACACAATTAAGCACATGAACACACCATAACCAAGATTTTTGTTTGTAAAATGACGTGTGATTTTGTTAAACAAGCACCTTGCACAACCTAAGGCAAAGATATGACAGTATTTATTGAATCCCCTAGCTGCGCCTATTCAAAGCAGGTAGCTCCAGGATCTTGGTAGCACCAGCTCCTCCTTACAATTGCACACACTTCTCATGCATACCAAGATCTAAGTTTCTTATAAGGCTTGTCCCTCACCAAACCTTTAGACTATCCCTGCTACCTCAGCTAAGAACCACATGAATCAGGGCCACTTCAAAGGTTTCCCTTTTGCGTCAACAAATAGAAGGATTTTGGCTTGCTAAACAAGAGTTTGTAGTAAGGGCATCCATTCAGGTGGTTATACGTGCGGCAGCGCTACTCTCCGTTATAGAGTCTCCCAACCTCCAAGGGTTACGCCTTAGAGGGTTTTGGTGGAGGTTGGCTGTTGGTATAACACAACAACACCTATTGCTTGTGACTTTTGTCCCAAACACCTTATTTTATATAGTGGCTTGGAAGAGCTTGGCTTTAGCTTGTTACTGCTTGGGTCATTCCCACCTTTAAAAGTGGGGTGGCAAGCCCTCTAAAGATTAACAAAAGTAACACAATCACAAAAGTACTTTTGATCCCTAAGTTCATACAAGATGCGAGGGGAGAGCATACCAATTCTTTATGATTATATCACACTAAACATGGTTCATTTTATTTCTTTGGATTAGGTTGGGGGTGATGAATGCAAGTGTTGTGAGAAGCTTTTGATTCCGAAGGTCACCAAATGGTGCGAGGGAAGAGCATACACTTTTCACACTACAAGCACAAAATCATGAAAACACTTCACAGAAATTAGATTGTTTTTCTTGATTATATGAGTGAAGAATTTAGATTATTGTTCTTTTTAATCCAATGATTTCATTGATGCAATTTGTGGTTCTTTTTAAAGTCCAAAATTGAAGTGTTTTGATAGGTGTTGGCACACAATTGTTAATTTTAGAACACCAAATTCAAATGTTTGACACACACACACACAAAGATTTGTTTGATTATTTGTTCAATTTTATTGCACCAAATCAAAATGTGTGCCTACGCTAACATGCAAGGATTCATTTTAAATTTCCAATTGAAGTGTTTTAAACAAAGATGAAAGAACCCTACAAAACTTGTTAGTATCCGTAAAATGATAGTGATGACCTGCAAGAAAACTATTAGTCCTGTTGTCATGCTCACAACACACCCCATTTTACTCCTTAGCAAAATGAGGACCCCTGCAGAAGCTGGTTTACTTTTGCTGGTTGGTGTGGTTTGCTTGGTGGCAAAAGGGAAGAGGAATTGAAAATTCAAACCTTGTTGAAAATAGAGAAAATTTTGCATTTGAGTAATAGGTCAAAGTACAGGTGAATTCCTTGTTGAAAATAAACAAGGGTTGCTTTTTGAATTATTTTAAAATTTGTTGTATTTTGTAAGTTATTGATGTCTTGGGTAAATGTACAATTAGCGGGTTTGTGCCTTGCATATACAAAGTTCTTTGTATATGCAAAGTTGTCTCATATACAAATGTGTTTGTATATTGGGTTTTGTGTTAGTCGAAAAAAGGAAGGGTAATCAGGTTTTATATAATGTTATACTTGTATACATTCTATGATAATGCTTTATCTTCATATACAAGTCAGACCCGAAAAATTTAAGGTTAAGATGAATAAACGATTCAAATCCACTATGTATGTTTTGGTTTGTATATTTGGCAAATGAGAAATGTACAAGGTAAATATACAACAAGTTATGCATAGCGCGAAACTAAAAGGTGTTAAAATGGACATATTTGTTGTATATTTTGCACAATATATATGTATGTTTGGTTATATACATTGTTGTTTATATATAAAGCAGAATTGAAAGTAAATTGAAATATAGTATAAATGATGCATTTGGACTTAAAACATATTTCGTGATGCATCGATTTATACAAAGCGCGGAACTGAAAAGTTATCAAAGATAATAAAGTTAATGTATATTGCGCGTTATACATTTCTTATATACAACTCCGATATACATTGCACTTTATACAAACCGGAACCGAAGATGTTATGGAATAATGTTAAACTGTTGTATGTTTTTGTCTTTCTATGTTTCAGAATGTACAAAGTGAGATATACAATGTTTTATATGCATTACGGATGTGAGGGTTGATATAATATGATTTATAATGGTTTGAGGTCCGAAAGCTCAATAAAGAGTAAAGGCATCGTGGAAGTGGCAAAGTTAAGAGGTAAAGTGGACCCCACTGTATGAACATTTTGGCTTGTATAATAAACATGTATATTTTATGATGTACAAGCGGATGTACATTCAGAGATACAAAATGGAAATACAAGCCGGACGCCAGAAAAGAGTTAAAAACAGAGGTCCTTGTATATTTGGTGTGTGTATGTTTATAATGTACAATCCCGATATACAAAGAATCAAAAAGGCATTGCGAAAGAATAAAAGGTAAAGAATGTTTGTATAATGTGTTTGTATATGCGATTATACAATAGAATATACAAGTGAGGTATACAAGCGGGAAGTACAAAGGGTGTACGGAAAAGATAAAAGGGAAAAGGCTTTAGTTCAATTATATGCATAAAGTAATTGTATGTTCGAAGATACAATGAAAAGATACGAGGAAAACATACAACGAGATATAAAAAAGAAAATACATGTTTATTTAAGCCAATGGTCAAAAGTTTAAAAAACTCAAGCATGAAAAGGAAGGCCGAAGGTCATGGCACATTAATGACTGTAATTAATGTGATTTTAACACTCAATCAAATAGAATTTAACGAGGGTTAGGGCAAAATTATTGTTATTTTGCATTCAAAATATATGGTTAACGTTGAAATTTGCAGAAAAGGCACTGCCACAGTAAAATCGAATAGAATTTACCGAATTGGCAAAGTTATAGTTGCTAGGCGAAAGCAAAAGGTAAAGTAAGTCAACATCAAAGGTTAAACGGTCATAGAAGCAGGTATTTATCTTGGAACCCCATTTAATTTTTGAATGGTAAAGGACAACTGTTAATTCCAGTAATTTCACTTTCAAAATGCATGCATTTGTTAAAATTACTATTTTAACTGTTAATTAGCTAAATAGAGCTTAACAAATTCAAAGAGGTTAAAACAGAAACAACAAACAAGTTAGGCTAAATGGTAGAAAATAGATATTCATAGTAAAACCCTAGATATGAGGTGGAAATGAAAATTAAGACATGTATACTTCTACAGGATGGCCCCTAAACTGAAGAAAGATATAGGCGAAGATATAAAAAATGAAAGAAAACCACGGAAAGAGGTGGAGAAGGAGCAATTACCAATACACAGAGGGTATCTGACCCTGATCAACATGAATGGAGTGGGGACAGATACTAACATAAGAAACTATGATGCAGAGGATGTGCTCAAAAGGATTACTGTTGCAGATGCTACTACTGATATGAAGTGTATCTATGATAGTGGGTTATATCGAGCTGCGGGTTTCCCATTGGCGATGGAAGCTAGAGATTTATGCTTAGATTGCGTAATTATGTATAACCCAGGTATCAAGATGGTTATGCTATATGATAAAGTAATTGCTGATTTGACTCCAGAAGGGATTGCTAACACTTTTGGGTTGGAGATCACTGATAAGATGACAGACATTGATATTGATTAGTAGAATGAGAGTTTCTACACCAATGATGGAAATTGTAAGGGTAAAATATTTCGCCACTGGTATAGTCCAGAGAACAAACCAAAGGTAGTGGCCAGAATTCCTAAAAATCTGATGAGGATACATTTCAGGGAGGAGATATATTTGATGATCACTATGCTGAGCAGACTGGTTGGACTGAGGGATGCCACCAAATGTGAGCCCTGGATGTTCACTGTCATAGAATACCTAAGAACAGGGGAAAAGAAACAAGGACAAATTCATTGGGCCAAAGCCATTAGTACAGCTATTTGGAGGCAGGCCATGCAGAGGCAATAGAAGGGCTTGCCATTTTATTTATCTTCTTATGTGTTATATTCCTGTGCTGCAAGGATTAGGCCTTTTATTCATTAGATAGAGAAGATTGGTGTTTTAGGAAATGGCCCTAATCAGAGGCTAGTGTATGAACATTACCCTGTCTTGCAGGAAGAAAATGCCTTAAAGAATTTTGCTTTAGTCAATTATGTTTTTTATACCTACTTGGTAAGAATATTAAGGGAAGAACCTGATAAAAGATTGTCCAAGGATGTAAAAGGTGCAATTGGATTGCACAGTTCATGGTTCATACAGTTTGAACACTTTACTTATATCAGAACTGAGGGTTTTGAAGGGAAACCATTCATGCTTCCCAGGTATCCTTCTGACAAGCTTATTGTGTTAGAGTTTTTGAGACATAATTTGAATGTGTTTAAAATGTACAAGAGGAAATTTAATAATAGGGGGAGTGTGAAACTACCCTGGGTAATTGGCAGATATTCTTGTTTTAGTGAAGAAGTGGTAGCTTATTTAGAGCAAAAATTAAGGTATTATGGCTTCAAAGAGTTTGATTTGGCTAGAAAGTTTGATCCATTTCATAGGATTCAAAACTTTGTCGACAAGAAGTACAATCAGCAAGTACATATTGAGGATTTCTAGGCTGACTGCCAAAATGATAGGGAGGTGAGGAAAAGGGCTCACAAATGATTAACTGTGGAGCAAATGAGGTCTATTGGCAATATATATGTCCCTCCAGAGGTTAGAGAGGATGATCAATTATTGCACCATAGTTATGCACAAGCTAGGCTGGCTCCTATTACAGAGCCTGATTGGTCAAAGCCTTGGAACACATCATTGGATGTTTTGACAAAACCTGTGATATTATTTTCAAAAACATGGCTTAAGTATAGGATAGAAGAGCTCAAAGCCAAAGGAAAAGAAGTTACATTCCCAAAGAGGGGAAGGAAGAGAAAGGCAGAGCCCAGTGAGGACCTGCAATGTTTCTATGAGAAGAAGAGAAAATTTGTTGAAGCTAAAATTGTAACAAAAGAAAAAAATGCCACATTAATGGATCCATATGCCTTAGGCATAACAATTGCAGTAGCATTTGAAACTTTTTTTGATGCAAAATCCATTAGTACAGGCTACAAAAGGAGCAGTAGGACCATCAATCATGAGGGCAATTCCCATAGGTTTGTCAAAAGGGGAAACTTCTAATCCAGTTAATGTGATTAGAGCATAGGAAGTAGGGGAAAAGCTAAGAAATGTAGCTAGTGCCTCCACATCAGTAGAGCCAGGACAAACCTTTACCAGAGTAAAAGAAAAATTGGCTCGAGAGAGGCTGTAGGAGTAAGAAGTTAGTAAAGCTAAACCTATTGCTGTAGAAATTGTGCAAATTGAGAGCAGTGACAGTGATGAAAAGATAATGTACAAAGGGAAAGTGATTGACATAGAGGAGGAGTCAAGTGATTTCCTCAATGAAGAAAAGGAATCAAACCTGCAAGTTGAAATGGAAGCATAACAAAATATAGAAATTGAAGAAGAAGAGGTGCAGGTAGAAACAAGATCTGTTGATCCATTTGGTACTTTAGTGCCACTAGAAATCATTAGAGATGTGTAAGAGGAAGCACATAAGATTGAAGAGGCTGAAAAGGAAAAATCATTTGAAGGGGTAAACATAGAAGGACATGCAACACAATGGACACCTCAGAGGCTGATGCTTTGGACATGCTAAATATGTATGGGGAGCAGGGTGAAGAAGAGGCAAATACAGAAAACTTGCAAGCCCAAGAAGAGGAAGTAAAACAGGATGAGGTAAAGGCTAGTTTACCAGTACATCTAGGGCAACCAAAAGTAGGAAATACAAAGGTAGAAGAAAAAAAAGATGAGAATAAACCTGAGGAGTCAGCAGCAGAAAAGGCTCTTGATGAAGATGATCAAAAAGAGGAGTCAACAGCAGAAAGGGCTCCTGATGAAGATGATCAAGAAGGTTGAGATACCGAGGTAGAGGAGGAGGAAAATGAAGTTGAGTCAAAAGAACAAGAGCCTCCATTACAACAAGAGCAACAAATTCCAGAAGAGGAACCACAAGATCAACAACAACAGCAAAATCTAGAACAACCACTTGAGCAACAACAATAGTAGCAAAGGCAGCAACAAAGAGAAGTAGAAGTAGATAAACCTCATGAAGAAGTGATTGATGCAGAAAAAGCTGCAGAGGGCACAAAGGAGGTTCCCACATGGCTGGAAGGAGAGATAAGAAAAGAGAAGAAAGAAATACATCTAGTTCCTATTGACATCAAAAGCTTATTAGGTGAGAAAACTACTCCAAGAAAAGAAAAGAGAAAAGCTAGGATGGTGTCAGTAATACAGAGAGGTCTAGATGGATCCAGAACTTTGAACCTAGCTATACCACAAAAGGAGAAAGAAAAAGGTGAGATTACCCTAAAGGAATACAAGATACTTAAACTAGACCTCGGGCATTCCACGAGGGAACATCACATCGCTGAGTGGAAAGATATGAACCAGGTGACTACAAAAATGCTGAGGAAAGACAAAAATAAACAGAAGGTATTGAAAGGACACATTGTCCAACTCCAACAATTCATTAAGGGGTTATTTGATCACAGTGCCACAGTGCCTAACTTACCTGCTAACATAGCGATAGTATCTAAAAAGGAAGTGCAAGACATGGAAAATAAAAGGCTCAAGGCCAATATTTTTTATGAATGGTTTCATGATTTTTTGCAAGAAGGTAAACAAACCATAAGGAAAGTTGTGAAGAGCTGGAAAGTGAACACAGAAGAGCAAGACAAATGTATTGTATTAATAAATAATTGTCAAGCAAGAGTAGAAGAGTGCAGGTCTGAAATTGAACAATTGACTGAAATTGATAGAAGGGCAGAGGAATTGATAAACAAAGGGGCACTTAGTGTCACATTGGCAAATCAAGTGCCAAAGATAATTTTGGAGCTCAAATTTGAAGAGGATAACCTCAAAAGAAATGCAGTAGTCATGCAAGAGCTGGTAAAAAGAGTAGAAGAAATGATAAAAATGCACAAGAGAATCATAGAAAAGCTCCTATAGCATGAATGTGCAGAAACACCAACATATAACTTGGACAGAGCATTGACAGAGTTCAGGGCCATATTCACACCCTGTACATAAAATCTTGATGCAATCCTCAACAAGCAGATGATGGATACATTGATGGAAGAGAAGGCCAAAATGAAGAAGTAAAAGAAAAGAAGAGAAAACTTAGAGAATGAAGAAAAAGAGTTGAAAGAAAAGGTGATGATGCAAGAATATATTTTAGCAAAAAGTCTAGGAGGAGACCGCACCTTTGTGGAGGGTGTAATTGACAACTTCAAGAAATATTTGAAAAAGTGAGAAGGCAGGAGCAAAGAATCTTAAGAGGAAATCAAATGAAGAGCCTTGGCGGGAAAAGGACGCCTAAAATGGGAATCCTATTTGTCAGAGATTCCAAGAGCATCCTTTGAGAGGAGAAGATGCCAAGTAGTGGATTGGCACATGGTTATGAAATGAAGGTGCACCATTAGTCAGTAATAAAAGGACCTTAACTGTAGAATTGAGATTATAACCATAGAATGGAGGTTGTAACCGTAGCAAGAGAGTGAATTCAAATTCTATATAAGAGGCGTTGCTGCTTGTATATTGTTTACATAGGGATTTAAAGAAAATAGCATAGCAATTGTAATTTGTCTAAAAATTTGAGTGGGAGAGATATTTTAAGTTAGAGGAGGTTGCCTGTTGTCTACATTAAGGAACGCGTGGAATGTCTAGCTTTCTTAATGTATCTTTAAAGCGTTGTAAGTTTTTTGGTATATTCGATTAATAAAGCTAAGAGTCATTCCTATATTATAAATCTTGTATGACTATGTTTTGAATATAAGTGAATCTAGAAGTCTGCATCTATTTTCTGAGTGTCTTCTAACTCTTCCTTGCATTTAAAATAATTTCTCTTAAGGCTCTCAATCTTGAATGCAATATTCGTGAAAATACTCAAGATATTTGCATTTAACGATTTAGTCTACTGGTTTAATTGAATCTGCTATAATTTTTACCATGTGCATAACAGAGCATTTAGATCCTATAGTGAATGATGGTAGATTTAAATTTCTCTAACTTTTCCAAACAACTCTGAAATACTTAGCTTAAATGTTGAAATCTGAAGGAGATTATCTGACATTTGAAGAATTTTAAGAGCAATAAGTTGGTATTTGATAATCTTCATAAAGTATTTGAAAAGAAAAGCATGTTTGAATATAAATCATATAAAGATTTGAGGTACAGTAATTATTTTATGCAAATAAATGATTAGAAAGTTGATATTTGTATTAGTTTGCGTAATAAGAGTCCAGTAAGTCATAAACCCACTTTAAGTCACATAAGGCCCCTTGCATATTACAGCTTCATAATAACCTACTGAATGGTCCAATAGGTCAAGACCTGACCAATAAGGAAACTTGGGATCAAGTAATCTTAGTTGATTTCTTCGTATCTTTCAAGATAGTTAGGTTCATTTATGAATTTTAACTTTTGTTATGACTGTGTAAAAACAATCATCAATAGTTTTTGGTGCTAGAAGGAGGGCTGTTTTGAGTTAAGGTTGAATTTAAGTAAGGCTAACTCATAATAGAAATAGAGTGACTAGGTCTAGATCCAATTCAGATGACATATTTGTGCAATTACCTGACAGAAGACCGAGTAAAAGTCCTTTAGTGTGGAATCCTAAAATATCAAACATAGGAAGTTCATCTAGAATGCCTCTTGGATCACCTTTTAACATCCACAATATTGTAGGTCCTGATAGTTCTTAATATAGATTCTTAAATCTTGGTTCAGGTCCTTCTAGAGGTTCTAGTCCTCCTAGAGGTCCTAGTCCTCCTAGAGGTCCAAGTCATCCTATAAATCCTAGTATTCCCACAGGTCCCAGTCAAGGACAGGTACCTATAGTGGCTTATTTCAATGTCAACTCTCCCATATATTTCATGGATTATCATGAGATGCCAAAGAACCCTGAGAAAATATGCCCTGAATATCAGTTACATCAGGATCTAGAGGATCATATAAGGATATTTAAGGAAGCCTGCTTTGGAGCCAAGTTAGAGCATGAAGATGTAGTTTGTAGGTTATTTCCTTATACTTTCAATGAACAAGCATCCAATTGGTATGTGAATTTACCTAGTGGTTACATTGCTTCTTGGACACTTATGGAAGAAGCATTTCTGTCTAGATTTAGGGGACCAGTAGATCCTTCTACTTTGTACCATAAATTGGACACAATTAAGAGGGGTGAAGGAGAACTGATTGATAATTTCAATGACAAGTTTCAAAAGGCTTATTCTAGGATAGTGGCTCCATACAAAATAGCCCCAAATACATTGTTAGCTATGTATTACGTTTCTTTAGATCCACTAACTGCCATGTTTGTCAAGAGAAAGCCTAACATAGATAATGTATCCAAAGCCTATAAGGAGGCAACATCTGTAAACTAGGAAATGAGGCAGACAACCTATAATCCATTCCTCAATGGAGGAAATCCTGGAATGCAAAATTAGGCACAACCTTGGAATGGAGTTCCTACATAGAACACTCCAATGCTAAATCCAGTCCCTACATACACAACTGTGTATAACCCTGCCCCAATTCAGGCTATAGTACCTTACACTAGTAATACTGCTAATCTTAATCAAAACAATGGACAATCATTTATTCAACCACCTCAAGATACATTTATAGCAAAAGCACAAGAGGAAAGGGAAGATATCAAAGAAATCACTGCACATTTGAGAAGATTGACCATTGAGATGACACAGTTGAGAAATGAGAATTTCTACGGTAGAAATAACCCAGGGTATAACCAAAACTATAATCAGAGTCAAAGCCAGCATTACAACCCCAACCATAATCAAAATCAGAATCAGGGTTATAATCAAGGTCAGGGTTCTAATCAGGGTCAAAATCATAGTCAACATCAGAATCATAATCAAGGACAACAAATGCAAAATAGAGGATTAGTTATAGATAACAGAGCCTGGAATAACAATAACAAGAATCAGAATCAGCCTAGGCCACCTAAAATTTGGAACACTGGGCCTAATAATGGCACTTTGGCTTCTCCATTTGAGAATGTGGATAACCAGGATACCAAGCAAACAACTAGGATTCAAATGGCCAATGTAGCACTAAAGAATTGGTGTAGGATCCATAATACTAGTGCCCATGCTGAATTAGACTATCCTCAGTTCCATCTGGTAGCAAGTATTTTTAATGTGGATGTACAAGCTCCTACTTCTGAGTTCTTAGTTCCCAAAGGTATGATACTGCTCTAGTTTTAGAAACGTTCACATTTAGAGAAGAGGAAGATGACCAATTGTTAGATGATGAACCCTATTATTGTGAAAACCTATATCCTAAGATAGCCTTAGTATTAAACACTTTTCAGTTTCCATTTAAAATTGAAAACGAGGTGTTGTGTGAGACAGAGGAGGTGCAAGCCTTCCAATAGTCAAGTAAGAATCATACTTACAACCTAAGAAATAATTTGAGGCCAGAAGGACCTTTCACTACTTCCACTCCTCCTAACAATTTCAATACACCTCCAGACCAAAATGCTAGCAACAATCTTGCTATACTAAAAGCCAACCATAATGCAAATAATGGAAAAGTAACTCAGAGGGTCCAGACAAATAAAACTGAGACAACAGAAACATTGGGATTGATGAGTTATCTATAAGAAGAAATAAAGAAAATCAAGGTCAGTGTACCTTTGTGTGAATTGTTAAAAAGTCCAGAGGTTAGAAAGGCCTTTATAAAATCTTTGGACACATCTGTAACAGGAGAGACTTCTACTGAGGTACTTGTGCCTAATAGAGAGACACAACCAAAAGAAAAAAGTAAGAAAGCTGAGTAGCCATCTAACACCAATGTTGTAATGTATGCAGATAAAAAAGATGCTCCTCCTTTCTTGTTAACCATTAGATTGTGTGGAAAGAATATACACAATTGTATGGTAGATTCAGATGCCTCAGCTAATGTAATGTCATTAGGGATATGTAAGACTTTAGGGCTGACCCCTACCAAATCTACCAAAGTTGTTACACAGTTGGACAAAACTAAAGTTAATGTGATTGGAGAATTAATGCATATGTAGATGCAATTAGCTTTAGACCCCAGGTTAAGTCAATTCATTAACATCCAGGTAGTTGATATACCTATAAATTATGGGATGTTATTAAGTAGGGACTGGTCTAAGACTTTGAATGGATATATGGCCACCGACTTCTCACATATGTGGTTACCTTGGAGAGGTGTGCCAAATCAGATTAGAATAGAGGCTGAACCTAGGATGAAGCATATGATCACAGAGTATAATAGGATGAATGAAATATTGTATGCTTCTATCAAGCCTGGCGTTTACAGGGTTACTAATAAAGGGGTATAGATTGAGGAGATATTAATGCTAATTTTTGGAGAAAAACCGGTTAGTAAGGATACTGTACTATTCATTAAATCTGATGGAAATTCTTCTGATGAAGAAAGTAATACATTGAATAATTTTAATCAGGTCATCAGACAAGAAATAGAAAAGTGCATGGAACTAAATATGTCAGTCCAATGCAAGTTATACAAAGATATGTGTAGAGTTCACGACAAGCCACATTCTGAAGAGAAGTGTGGAATGTGCAGAGACATTATTGAGTATTAGTACTTAAAATGCACAAAGGAGTGGCAATTTCATGAGGAAAAGGTGAGTTCTAGTCAACCTAAGAGATACTTTTAGAGCCCCATAGATGTAGAAACTCCAAAGTTAGGAGAAGGTTCTGGCAAAGATGTTTGTCATTCAGATTTGTACACTGAGAAGGTAAATGATCAAGAAAATCAGAATGAACTGCATATGGATAAATGAGATAACACTACACATGTGGTAGACAAAGGAAAACATGTCAAAGGAAAAGGTCAAAAGAATAAAGATGGCATGTGGACATTAAAATGTGATGGGTCTAAGTCTAAACAGGGTGTAGGTGCAGGTGTAGAGCTCGTAGATCCTCATGGTAAATCATATCTAGCAGCATATAGGTTACAATTTGCTTGTACTAACAATGTTGCTAAATATGAAGCTTTAATTTATGGACTAGTCTTAGCTATAAAGAAAGGGGTAAGAATGATCAGAGTATTCTTAGACTCTGAGTTAGTAGTTAGACAAGCTAGGAAGCTGTACACTTGTAATTATAAGAAAATGGTTTGCTATAGACATAGAATCTAGGATTTAATAGAGTCATTTGATGCTTTCAACATAAAGCATATCCCCAGAGAACAGAACCATAGGCTTGATGCGCTAGCTATTGCTGCTAGCACTTTAGAGCCTTTGACATTGTCAGGATTGAAAATATTTGCTATAGAATTAGTAAATGTGCCCAGTGTGCCAGATAATGTAACTCATTTTTAGGTATTTGAGGTGGACCAGAAAATTGTAGATTTCCTAACTTGCAATGAAGTCTTTGAAGCCCAAATTATTGATGAACAAGAGAGGCCTAATGTGTCTTTGGATGAGGAAGACATTATCAATTTAAAAAGTAATTTTCTGCCTAAAGGAGTGATTGAGTTGGAACAAATCTTTGACTTTGACAGAGTAGTGAAATAGAAAGATTTGCCTAAAACAGAGGGAGGTAAGTGTGATCCCTACAACTTAGGAATAGAGCAGAATCCCCAAAATGTACAAATTGGAAAGGCCTATTCTGAGAAGATTAGAAAAGAAGTTATTGATGTACTGAAGGAGTACAAACACATTATAGCATGGACATATGAAGATTTAAAGACATACTACATGTCCATTATAACACATGTGATACCATTAAAACTAGATGTCAAACCATTTAGGCAAAAGCAAAGGCCTGTAAATGCTATTTTAGAGCCATTGATATTTGAAGAAGTAAAAAGACTACTATCTGCCAGAATAATTTTTTCTATTAGACATTCAACTTGGGTAGCTAACTTAGTGCCTGTTAGGAAGAAAAGTGGAGACATCTGGTTATGCGTAGATTTTAGGAATTTAAATAAAGCATCTGAGAAAGATAATTATCCTCTGCCTTCCATGGATGAAGTGTTACAAGCAGTAACTGGAGCCAAGATGATGTCTTTTTTAGACGGGTTTTCAGGCTATAACCAAGTCCTAATTGATGAGGAAGATAGATTAAAAACCACTTTTACTAATAAATGGGGTAATTTTGGATATAGAAGAATGCCATTTGGTCTAATCAATGTAGGTGCCACATTTCAGCGGGCCATGGACATTACATTCTGTGGACTGACAGGTAAGTGTATTGTGATTTACATGGATGACCTAACTATGTATTCTAGGGATGCGTCTACTCATGCTGAATATTTAAGAAGAATGCTCAAGAGATGCGAGAGGTATGAAATTTCTCTCAACCCTAAAAAATGTGTATTTGGCGTAACAGAGGGTAAATTACTAGGGCATGTCATTTTTGAGAATGGTATATCCATTGATCCTGATAGAATAGAAGGGATAAAGAAATTACAATTACCAAACACTAGAAAAGAATTAAAATCATTTTTTGGTAAAATTAACTTTGTCAGGAAGTTCATTACAGGATTTGCAGAGATCGTGCAACCGCTGAACTCCATGTTGAAAAAAGATGCAGTGATAGAGTGGACACCAGTAGCCAAGGCCGCATTTGAAGATATCAAGGAGGCCATTTTTGATGCTCCTGTGCTGACAAGTCCAGACTACACCAAGCCATTCTACATTTATTCATTTGTATCTACACATTCGGTTGCAACTGCACTGACCTAGAAAGGAAAAGATAATGAAGAAAAGCCTATCGCTTTTATGAGTGTACCTCTGAAGGATGCACAGCTGAAGTACCTGGATACAGAAAGACAAGTGTTTGCACTGGTGAGGGCAGTAAAAAAGTTTAGGCACTACATTCTATGCAGTCAAGTTAAAGCCGTAGTACCTGATGCAGCAGTTAAGATGCTATTGATGCAAAATGAGCTTGGAGAGAAAAGAGCTAAGTGGATCACCACTTTGCAAGAGCTTGACATGGAAATCATACTGATGAAGCTGGTCAGAGGACAACCTTTAGTACAAACCATCGCCAATACAGATCCAAATCTGGTAAAACAACAGTATGTGCTAAATACAAGTGATGCATTAGGGTGGTACGATGATCTCAACACTTTTCTAATATCAAGGAAATACCCAAATAAGATGAAATCCTCATAGAGGAGAGCTTTGAAGATCAAAGAACAAAAGTATATGGTACAAGGAGGTCTTCTATTTAGGAAGAACCACGAGGGAATTTATTTAAGATGTTTAAATAGAGATGAAGCAGATAAGGTGTTGCTGGAATTGCATGATAAGTATGGGACTGCTTGTTGTGTGGTTACACAACACGCCCCATTTTGACTTGGCAAAACAGGGACCCAGCTTTTGTTTTGGCTTGTGTTGTCTGTTTCTGGCGGTTTGGTAAAAATAAGTCAGGTGCATCATCATTATGAAGGTCAGGATGAGGTAGGTCATCATCATGGGGTTAGTTTCTCAAAGTTCATATTTTGTTTCTATGACTTCATAGTTAGAATGAGCTTGAAATTCCATGCAGGTTTGCCTTTTGCATCACTTGAAAATTCGTCCATATGAAGGAGTTATGAGCAGTCAAAGTGTTGGTCAAACCTGATAATTGCTGTATGAACATCATCATCATGATATTTGAAAAGCTCTCCGATAATATCCTGAGGCTGAAACATCCGGACGTCAAGTTTAAGTCGTAGTATCCTTTCCCGTCAGGCGGTCTTTTGTATCGCCAAAGGTCATCATCATGATCTTACTTTATCACCTGATAAAAATCATGCAGTCCCGAAACATCCGGACGTCAATCTTAAATGCTAGTGTGTTTTACCCGTCAAGCGAGCATCATGATATTCTCACATCGTGAGCATCATGATATTCTAACATCATCTTCATCATGATATTCTCACATCGCGAGCATCATGATATTCTCACATCGTGAGCATCATGATATTCTAACATCATCTTCATCATGATATTCTCACATCGCGAGCATCATGATATTCCAACATTGCGAGCATCATGATATTTAAAATCACCCGATGTGATAATATCATGCTGATGATCATCATCACCTTGCTTAAGAAACCCGCCATCTGCATAATTTGCGCGCGCACGACCAAGTCCTGGTGATCATCATCATCATGATCTTTCATGGCAGGATCACATTTCCTAATATCCTCCTGATCTTAACGAAACATGACGATGACGTCATCCCTTTGCATTTTAACCAAGCCTGATGATGACGATGACGTCATCATGATTTTCCTCAGCGGCAGGATCATTTTCCAAGTCCTCCTGTTTGTATTCATCATGATGATGATGACGATGTCTTTCTTTCCCAGTATGCAGAAGTGAACATCCTGATGTGCTTTTCATCAGAGCATTAGGAAAGGAGGATCATCATATTTTGTGATATCCTGCGGCCACTTTGAGATATGTAGTGGGTCATCATCATGATTTTTGGCGTCGGTATAACTGTTGCCGTCGGCCTGAGAAGAAATTGTCACCCTGATCATATGTTGTCACGCCGATGCAAATATGATGATGATGCAAAGCCGGATTCTAAGGATGGTTGAAAGGCGATTATTTTCCTTGTATAATTTGAGATCATCATCATCATATTTTGAACCCGATATACAAGAAAATGGGCAAAAACATGAAGCGATAGAAATTTGAAAGCCTGACTGCCTGATTTTGGTCAACGAGGGTTGACCTGGTTGTTTTCATGCTGTTTATGCATTTAGTGCATATTTTTCACAGGTAGAGCCTGATTGCCTGTGGCTGCACATGGGGAGGTATGTTTAATAAAGTGTTTACTTCCTGTTGTTTATCATGATGATGATGAACTTAATGTTTGTCTGTTTACTTGCAGGAAGTCATGATGATGCTGCTGAGGCTGAGCATGATGATGCTGCTGATGCTGAGCGTTGAGATCATGATGATGCTGCTGAAGCTGAGCGTTGAGATCATGATGATGCTGCTGAAGCTGTTAATTACAAAGTTGCGCATAGAGTCAACATGGACCAGACGTGAAGAGGATATTGTCAAATATGCTGTTCGCCAGCTGGAGGCCGAATCAAGTTGAAGATGCTGGAATACTCTGTGCCAGCTGTACATTTGCTAACTGACGAAGCATGTGCTGTTCATCTGGGCCGTTGTTTGTTATGGAGGATCTTGATCCTTGGATCATGGTAACCGTTTTCTGGCAGTTGCTCTATATAACCGCCAGAGCTTGTCATTTTAAAGGGAGGAGAGGAATACATTAGAATACACAGATGCATCTGGCGCAAAGAGTCAATTACTGTAGAATAAGTTAGGAGATCGGATTACTGAGACTAATGAGGATAGAATTGTTGAAATGTCAAGGTTCTTTTTTCAGATCACTGTAAATGTACCTGTTCTTGAGCATACTGAATGAATATGAAGTTCCAGATTACATCCTGATTGTAAATTTTACGTAATCTTCTGTTGATTTCTGGATATGTACTGGTGAATGCTGTGTTCAACTGGAAGCGCTTTCATTTCATTACATGTTGTTGTCAACTTTCCTTTGAAGCTTTGCACTAGATCATGCGGATTTGTGGAATGTCCTGGTGAAGTATGATTTCTAGTTTTTCTTCTTTTCATTGCAAGTATGGGACCTTGTATGTGAATCAGTGATCTAAGTCCAGTAATTTTAGGAATCTCACTCTCTAACCCTTTTCCTTTTTTCAATTTCATTAATTCATCACCATAACTGCAAATCATGATAAATAACAAGCAGAAACAGTGAAATATGCTGAAATCCCGTAGGTAACTGAAGATCCTTAGCATATTTGAGTTAAATGCATGTAGTACTGAAAATATCATGCAAAGAATCATAAATAATGATAGAAATCATGCAAATATCAGCCTGTATGCACATTATTTGACTAAATTTACAGTGCAGAGGTAGAATTGTTGGAGACTTATGCAGAGCGAACATCCAGAGCAGGATATTTGAAGATGATGATGATGAACAGTGCAGAAACACGTAAGGCCCCTGAATGGAAAACAGCAACACACATCAACCACTGAGTAACGTCAGTAGATTAAGACCTAATCAACGGAGACTTGGGATCATGAATTCTTTGAATTCATCGTATCTTTCAAGATGAGTAAAGGTTGTTGTGTAACTTTTATTCTATGTTTGTGAATGACTAACATCACGACCAACATAAATTGGCGCTAGAAGGAGGGCCTGAGCCATTTCTCAGCAAATAAATCCTGTTCAGTTGAAGTGATATCCCCTGCCTCAGTTTAGCAGCCCGCTTTAAATCTTGCTAACGTTTATGCAGGCCCCTTGCTTCTAACGCAACATCAATTTTTGAGAAGGCTGGGCGTGAGCTACGAATTTTTGGATTTTCTGCAAATATTGCATAAATATTTCAGCATTTCAGTTAAATGTCTGCAAATATCTCTTACCTGAGATGTTTTGGTTGCACCTTTGCAAAGATCTAACCCAAAGCATTAAATATTTGTTTGACTTTCTGGACTTTCAAAGTTTTAATCTGAGATATGACAGATCTCCTTAAAATTGCAAAATATTAAAAAATTTTGAAGAATAGAATCTCATTTTGATGGATGTATATGAAAATAATGGTCAAATTAACATTCCTTTATTTCAGGAAACTTTGAATGGACAGATTTACCCTCACAATTTGTCTAACTTTGGTTTATCTACCTGTTGCAGGATACACCAGACTACAGAACACAGTGAAATTAATTGTTTAACTTTCCTCACAAGGTTGGATTTATATTTGAAAGGACTAATATTCTTTCTGGATGTGTTCAGGGTTGAAATTTGCCAAGAAAATAAAGAAGCCTGCCAGGGAAATGAAGAAATTCTGGAGCAACCAGCGGATGCAGCACCAGAAGTTATTAATGGTCCAGACACTGAAGTGGACAGATCTGAAGATTTTCAATTATACTTGTCTAGAAATATACAGTGTAGTCAAATATTAGGTTTGCCCATTGATGATGTCTTGATTGAAAGCTGGTGCAGATTACATGATGAAGAGCATTCAGAGAGAGATTGCTACCCTTGCTTGGTCATGTTGAAAAAGATTCTAGAAAATACAATAGCTGAATCAGTTCCAGAAGGTAATGAAGAGGAAACATCTTTCCTGGATTCATTTTATGGTGGGATTGATAGGAGTTCTCTACTTCCTAATACAAGTAAGGATCAGTCAGTATGCAGGTATGGATCTTGTGAAAATTTTAGAGAAGAAATCACTCATCAGGATAATATTTTTGATTCTGATCCTAATACTTTTGATAAAGAAGATGAAACGTCTTTCCTGGAGTCATTCTATGGTAAAGAGAAGTGTAAACAGATAGTAGAGCAATTTAAATGCACTCCTGATGATGAAGTTCCTGTGATGGTAACTCAGGGAGTCATAGAAAAGAAAATAAATGCTGATTTATTACCTGACTTCTTTGAATTAAATGATCAAATGCAAGAATGTTGCAGGTTAAAGGAACTAGATCCTCTAATAGATAGAAAATGTGATTTATTCAATGAACAATTCCTGAAAGATGAAGATGTAGAAGACTTTAGAGTTGTTATGCATAATCAGATGTCACTCCAGAAATATTTTGAAAATGAAACAGGGGAGTGTCCTCACCAAGTGAAAGTTGTTTCTCCTTTACAGTCAAATGATTTAGAAATAATAAATTTCTGTATATCAGGTTGTGATAATAAAGATACTTATTTAGATGCTGATGTGCAGGAAACTGAAGAAAATACTGAGAAGTTTCCTAAACTGGAGGATAATCTGAACATCCAGAATGAAGGGATAAGGCTGGATAAAGATGAAGAATCAATACATCAAAGGTCATACATCCTTCAATTTGAAGAGGGACCAGGCACTGAGCCAAGCAGTGAAAATATAATGACAAATGGAAGACCAACTGCCAATGAAGAAGCATGTCCAGCAAAGCCAGAAATACACCAGGTTGTATTTCTCCTTTCCACAGTAAATGATGTTGAATACTATTTTGAGTATGGAAATTCAGAAGATAAGACATGCATATGGATTAATCATGAACATGATGAGCTTCCTCAGTTGCTGATCATCAAGAGTTGTTCTGTTGAATACAGTGAATTCAGAATACCAGAATTTTCTTCAGAATATAAAGATAAATTTGCTAGGTTGAGAACCATAACTAATACCCTGATGCTCCTGCACAATCAAAAGAAGTATGCAAATGCAGGTGTCCTTAGGTCTTTTTCTGGTTTTTGTTTGCCTAGTAGTGTGTTGTATATAATTTTGTAGATTAGTTGTTTGTACAGTCTGCTTGTTTTGCTTTCTTGTTCTGTTCCTGTTGTTTCCTTTTTGTAGGTTAGTTGTTTGTATAGTGTTGTTTCTGTTTTGTGTTGTTTTGGTTGGGACCTTGTTCTGGTAAGTCAGGATGATGCACTTCATCACCTTAAGAAAATAACTAAATTGTTAGGATTCAAGTGATGAGATCAGATTTAGATATAGATTGTAATTTATTCTAAGAAATGTTCATGATCAGGTTTATGATGTCTTTTCATCAGGGTACTTTTTCTTGTCCAAAGTGAATCAAACACAATGAAACACCTAACAGCCTTGGGTTTGTTGAAGATATGAGTATAGGTGTTAAGTGAAAAATCTAAAGGGACTCCCTTGCTACCAATACAATCTCCAACCTAAAGCTGCAAGTGACTACACCTTGTACAAATGAGCATACATGATGATATCAAATTTAAATTTTTTTTTTAAAGGAAAATCAGAAACAAAATAAAATTAGGCCATCTAAGTAACTCTACCGGGGCTATGGACGCCTGCTGGCAGTGGGGCTCTACTTAGGGAGATTGTATAGATAACCTTGCCGGGGTTATAGACACCTGCTGGCAGCAAGGCTCTATCCAGGTTGGCTATGAGGGATGATCTCCAACTATGTAGTTTAACACCAGTTACTTATGTTTTCAACTTGCTTTCAAGATGAGGATAATTAATCATCTGCGCACACCTGATCCTTTGTTAGCTTTATCACCATAATGAAATTTTATCATTCAAAGATCATGATGATTTACTTAGACAGAATTAGAACACTATAGATGAATATGATCATATCACTTGAATCATTTGAATTTTGTTGTTTTCTTTGGTGGCAAGTTGTTGTGTGGTTACACAACACGCCCCATTTTGACTTGGCAAAACAGGGACCCAGCTTTTGTTTTGGCTTGTGTTGTCTGTTTCTGGCGGTTTGGTAAAAATAAGTCAGGTGCATCATCATTATGAAGGTCAGGATGAGGTAGGTCATCATCATGGGGTTAGTTTCTCAAAGTTCATATTTTGTTTCTATGACTTCATAGTTAGAATGAGCTTGAAATTCCATGCAGGTTTGCCTTTTGCATCACTTGAAAATTCGTCCATATGAAGGAGTTATGAGCAGTCAAAGTGTTGGTCAAACCTGATAATTGCTGTATGAACATCATCATCATGATATTTGAAAAGCTCTCCGATAATATCCTGAGGCTGAAACATCCGGACGTCAAGTTTAAGTCGTAGTATCCTTTCCCGTCAGGCGGTCTTTTGTATCGCCAAAGGTCATCATCATGATCTTACTTTATCACCTGATAAAAATCATGCAGTCCCGAAACATCCGGACGTCAATCTTAAATGCTAGTGTGTTTTACCCGTCAAGCGAGCATCATGATATTCTCACATCGTGAGCATCATGATATTCTAACATCATCTTCATCATGATATTCTCACATCGCGAGCATCATGATATTCTCACATCGTGAGCATCATGATATTCTAACATCATCTTCATCATGATATTCTCACATCGCGAGCATCATGATATTCCAACATTGCGAGCATCATGATATTTAAAATCACCCGATGTGATAATATCATGCTGATGATCATCATCACCTTGCTTAAGAAACCCGCCATCTGCATAATTTGCGCGCGCACGACCAAGTCCTGGTGATCATCATCATCATGATCTTTCATGGCAGGATCACATTTCCTAATATCCTCCTGATCTTAACGAAACATGACGATGACGTCATCCCTTTGCATTTTAACCAAGCCTGATGATGACGATGACGTCATCATGATTTTCCTCAGCGGCAGGATCATTTTCCAAGTCCTCCTGTTTGTATTCATCATGATGATGATGACGATGTCTTTCTTTCCCAGTATGCAGAAGTGAACATCCTGATGTGCTTTTCATCAGAGCATTAGGAAAGGAGGATCATCATATTTTGTGATATCCTGCGGCCACTTTGAGATATGTAGTGGGTCATCATCATGATTTTTGGCGTCGGTATAACTGTTGCCGTCGGCCTGAGAAGAAATTGTCACCCTGATCATATGTTGTCACGCCGATGCAAATATGATGATGATGCAAAGCCGGATTCTAAGGATGGTTGAAAGGCGATTATTTTCCTTGTATAATTTGAGATCATCATCATCATATTTTGAACCCGATATACAAGAAAATGGGCAAAAACATGAAGCGATAGAAATTTGAAAGCCTGACTGCCTGATTTTGGTCAACGAGGGTTGACCTGGTTGTTTTCATGCTGTTTATGCATTTAGTGCATATTTTTCACAGGTAGAGCCTGATTGCCTGTGGCTGCACATGGGGAGGTATGTTTAATAAAGTGTTTACTTCCTGTTGTTTATCATGATGATGATGAACTTAATGTTTGTCTGTTTACTTGCAGGAAGTCATGATGATGCTGCTGAGGCTGAGCATGATGATGCTGCTGATGCTGAGCGTTGAGATCATGATGATGCTGCTGAAGCTGAGCGTTGAGATCATGATGATGCTGCTGAAGCTGTTAATTACAAAGTTGCGCATAGAGTCAACATGGACCAGACGTGAAGAGGATATTGTCAAATATGCTGTTCGCCAGCTGGAGGCCGAATCAAGTTGAAGATGCTGGAATACTCTGTGCCAGCTGTACATTTGCTAACTGACGAAGCATGTGCTGTTCATCTGGGCCGTTGTTTGTTATGGAGGATCTTGATCCTTGGATCATGGTAACCGTTTTCTGGCAGTTGCTCTATATAACCGCCAGAGCTTGTCATTTTAAAGGGAGGAGAGGAATACATTAGAATACACAGATGCATCTGGCGCAAAGAGTCAATTACTGTAGAATAAGTTAGGAGATCGGATTACTGAGACTAATGAGGATAGAATTGTTGAAATGTCAAGGTTCTTTTTTCAGATCACTGTAAATGTACCTGTTCTTGAGCATACTGAATGAATATGAAGTTCCAGATTACATCCTGATTGTAAATTTTACGTAATCTTCTGTTGATTTCTGGATATGTACTGGTGAATGCTGTGTTCAACTGGAAGCGCTTTCATTTCATTACATGTTGTTGTCAACTTTCCTTTGAAGCTTTGCACTAGATCATGCGGATTTGTGGAATGTCCTGGTGAAGTATGATTTCTAGTTTTTCTTCTTTTCATTGCAAGTATGGGACCTTGTATGTGAATCAGTGATCTAAGTCCAGTAATTTTAGGAATCTCACTCTCTAACCCTTTTCCTTTTTTCAATTTCATTAATTCATCACCATAACTGCAAATCATGATAAATAACAAGCAGAAACAGTGAAATATGCTGAAATCCCGTAGGTAACTGAAGATCCTTAGCATATTTGAGTTAAATGCATGTAGTACTGAAAATATCATGCAAAGAATCATAAATAATGATAGAAATCATGCAAATATCAGCCTGTATGCACATTATTTGACTAAATTTACAGTGCAGAGGTAGAATTGTTGGAGACTTATGCAGAGCGAACATCCAGAGCAGGATATTTGAAGATGATGATGATGAACAGTGCAGAAACACGTAAGGCCCCTGAATGGAAAACAGCAACACACATCAACCACTGAGTAACGTCAGTAGATTAAGACCTAATCAACGGAGACTTGGGATCATGAATTCTTTGAATTCATCGTATCTTTCAAGATGAGTAAAGGTTGTTGTGTAACTTTTATTCTATGTTTGTGAATGACTAACATCACGACCAACACTGCTCATGGTTCCCATTTAGCGACAACACATAAAATATTGAGAGCGGGTTATTATTGGCCTACTATGTTTAAGGATACAGAGCATCACGTCAGAAACTGTCACATTTGTCAAGTTACAGTATATAAGGGAAGAAATCAAGCTAATCCGCTACAGGCAGTTATTGAGTCTAGGCCATTTGCATAGTGGGGCTTGGATTTCATTGGAGTCATAAATCCCCCATCATCTGCAGGACACAAATTCATATTGACAGTGACTGATTACTGTACAAGGTGGACTGAAGCCACATGTTGCAAATTCTCCACCACTAAGGTAGTCATCAAGTTTCTTGAAGAGAACATCATCACCAGGTTTGGAGTTCCTTATTCGTTGGTATGTGACAATGGCCCTGCATTTTCTTCTTTAAAATTTTCTAAATGGGCATTTGAACATGGAATTGTTTTAAAGTTCTCTTCAAATTATTATCCTTAGGGGAATGGGTTAGCTGAATCCACGAATAAAATTTTGTTAGATATCATTAAAAAACTAATTGAAAAGAACCCAAGAGAGTGGAACACATTGCTAAAATATGCACTATGGGTAGATAGGACCAAAGTCAAGGCAGCTCTGGGTAATACACCTTTACCATTTAGTTTATGGGACTGATCCCATACTTCCAGTAAATCTAAGAATACCAATTTGGAAGTTCTCGAATGAATACTTAGGCTTCAATGATCATAGGGAAGCCAGAATTGTTCAAATGATGCAATTAGATGAAAAAAGAGACCAAGCTATTGAGAGGTTTGCTAAACATCAAGCAGTGGTAAAGAGATGGTTTGATAAATGAGCAAGAATTAAAACATTTATAATTTTAGACTTAGTGTTGTGTTGGGATAAAGCACATGAGAAGAAAGGTAGCCATGGAAAATTTGGCAAATTATGGTTAGGTCCATTACAAGTGTCAGAAATAATAGGAGACAACACTTTTAGGCTTAAAACCTTGATTGGAGAAGATGTGCCATTACCAGTTAATGGCTAGCATTTGAAACACTACTTCCAGGCTTGAGGAGAAGGTTGTTTGTTTGTTGTATCATAATGTGAATAATTGTGCGGGTTTCATTTTGTCTTTGTTTTTTTTTGTTGTGTTTTGCTTTGTTTTGTTGTTTTCTGTTGGTTTCTATTGTGTGTTTGTTTGTTTGTTGTGTGTTACTTCAGTAGAGATGTTTGTTTTGTTCTAGAGTATACAGGAGTAGATTAGCAACCATTGAAAACAATATAAAATTTAGAACATTCAAGTTAATTGTTTGAAATTTATACATAACTTGTTGTGACTATCATGAATGTAGAAAGTTAGTTAACTTGTGAAATTTTGTATTCAATAAGAATGGGTTGAGTATTCAAGGGAAGTTTCTCACAATGACACACCTAAAATCCTTGGGTTTGTTGAACCTACCCGTGTAGACATCAAGTGAAAAATCAGAGGTCACCCTTGCTACCATTACAATTCTCAGCTTAATTTCTACAAGTGACCATTCCTTGCATCATAAAATTACAATTGCTACATCTTATGAAATCTCAATCTTTATTAAAATATAAAATAAATAAATAAATAAACTAGATTTTATTGAAATCTAGGTTAAGCCATCTAAGTAACTCTACCGAGGCTATAGACGCTTGTTGGCAGTGGGGCTCTACTTAGGAGAATAGTAATGATAACCTTGCCGGGGCTATGGACGCCTGCTGGCAGCAAGGCTCTATGTGGTTGGCTATGAGGGAATGACATCAACTAGGTAGTCTAATGTCAGTCACTGGTTTGTTCAACTGATTTTCAAGATAAGGATAATTAATCATGTGCACCCACTTAAACTGAAAAGGAAAATTCATGCACCTTATTGAATACCTTAGGTTGTAAGTTAAATAATGATTTGCAAAGAAAGATAGTTGGAAATTATGGATTTATTTCATTTCATTTCCTTTAATGGTTTTAATTTAATTGTTTTATTTGGTTGCTAGTTGTTGTGATGCTCACAACATGCCCCATTTTACTCCTTAGCAAAATGAGGACCCCTACTGAAGTTGGTTTGCTTTTGCTGGTTGGTGTGGTTTGCTTGGTGGTAAAAGGGAAGAGGAACTGAAAATTCAAACCTTGTTGAAAATAGAGAAAATTTTGCATTTGAGTACTAGGTCAAAGTACAGGTGAATCCCTTGTTGAAAATAAATAGGGGTTGCTTTTTGAATTTTTTTAAAATTTGCTGTATTTTGCAAGTTATTGATGTCTTGGTTAAAGGAACAATTAGAGGGTTTGTGCCTTGCATATACAAAGTTCTTTGTATATGCAAAGTCGTCTCATATACAAATATGTTTGTATATCGAGTTTTGTGTTAGTCACAAAAAAGGAAGGGTAATAAGGTTTTATATAATGTTATACTTGTATACATTCTGCGATAATGCTTTATCTTCATATACAAGTTAGACTTGAAAAAGTTAAGGTTAAGATGAATAAACGATTGAAATCCGCTATGTATGTTTTGGTTTGTATATTCGGCAAATGAGAAATGTACAAGGTTAATATACAACAAGTTATACATAGCGCAAAACTAAAAGGGTGTTAAAATGGACATATTTGTTGTATATTTTGCACAGTGTATATGTATGTTCAGTTATATACATTGTCTTTTACATACAAAGCAAAATTGAAAGTAAATTGAAATACAGTATAAATGATGCATTTGGACTTAAAACATATTTTGTGATGCATCGATTTATACAAAGCATGGAACTGAAAAGTTATCAAAGATAATAAAGTTAATGTTTATTGCGCTTTGTACATTTCTTATATACAACTCCAATATACATTGCACTTTATACAAACCGGAACTGAAGATATTATGGAATAACATTAAACTGTTGTATGTTTTTGTCTTTGTATGTTTTAGAATGTACAATGTGAGATATACAAGGTTTTATATTCATTACAGATGCAAGGGTTGATATAATATGATTTATAATGGTTTGAGGTCTAAAAGCTCAATAAAGAGTAAAGGCATCGCGGAAGTGGCAAACTTAAGAGGTAAAGTGGAACCCACTATATGAACATTTCGGCTTGTATAATAAACATGTATATTTTATGATGTACAAGCGGATGTACATTCGGAGATACAAACCAGAAATACAAGTTGGATGCCAAAAAAGAGCTAAAAACGGAGAGGTCCTTGTATATTTGGTGTGTGTATGTTTATAATGTACAATCCCGATATACAAAGAATCAAAAGGGCATTGTGAAAAAATAAAAGGTAAAGAATGTTTGTATAATGTGTTTGTATATGCAATTATACAATAGAATATACAAGTGAGGTATACAAGAGGGAAGTACAAAGGGTGTACGGAAAAGATAAAAGGGAAAAGGCTTTAGTTCAATTGTATGCATAAAGTGATTGTATGTTCGAAGATACAATGAAAAGATACATAGAAAACATACAATGAGATATACAAAAGAAAATGCATGTTTAATTAAGCCAACAGTCAAAAGTTTAAAAAACTCAAGCACGAAAAGGAAGGCCGAAGGTCACGGTGCATTAATGACTAATTAATGTGATTTTAACACTCAATCAAATGGAATTTAACGAGAGTTAGGGCAGAATTATTGTTATTTTTCTTTCAAAATATATGGTTAACATTGAAATTTGTAGAAAAGGCACTGTAACAGTAAAATCAAATGGAATTTACTGAATTAGCGAAGTTACAGTTGCTGGGTGAAAGTGAAAGGTAAAGTAAGTCAACATCAAAGGTTAAACGGTCACAGAAGCAGGTATTTATCTTGGAACCCTATTTAATTTTCAAATGGTAAAGGACAACTGTTAATTCCTATAATTTCACTTTCAAAATTCATGCATTTGTTAAAATTACTGTTTTAACTATTAATTAGCTAAATAGAGCTTAACAAATTCAAAGAGGTTAAACAAAAACAACAAAAAAGTTAGGGTAAATGGTAGAAAATAGATATTCACAGTAAAACCCTAGATATGAGGTGGAAACAAAAATTAAGACATGTATACTTCTACAGGATGGCCCCTAAACTGAAGAAAGATACAGGGGAAGATATTAAAAAGGAAAGAAAACCACGAAAAGAGGTGGAGAAGGAGGAATTACCGATACACAGAGGGTATCCGACCCTGATCAACATGAATGGAGTGGGGACATATACTAACATAGGAAACTATGATGGAGAGGATGTGCTAAAAAGGATTACTACTGCAGATGCTACTCTTGATATGAAGTGTATTTGGGATAGTGGATTATACCGAGCTATGGGTTTCCCATTGGCAATGGAAGCCAAAGATTTATGCTTAGACTGTATAATTATGTATAACCTAGGTACCAGGATGGTTACGCTATATGATAAAGTAACTGCTGATTTGACTCCAGAAGGGATTGCTAACACTTTTGGGTTGGAGATCACTGATAAGATGACAGACATTGATATTGATTAGTATAATAAGAGTTTCTACACCAATGATGGAGACTGTAAGGGTAAAATATTTCACCACTGGTACAGTCCAGAGAACAAACCAAAGGCAGTGGCCAGAATTCCTAAAAATTTGATGAGGATACATTTCAGGGAGGAGATATATTTGATGATCACTATGCTGAGCAGACTGGTTGGACTGAGGGATGCCACCAAATGTGAGCCCTAGATGTTCACTGTCATAGAATACCTAAGAACAGGGGAAAAGAAACAAGGACAAATTCATTGGGCCAAGGCCATTAGTACAACTATTTGGAGGTAGGCCATGCAGAGGCAACAAAAGGGCTTGCCATTTTATTTATCTTCGTATGTGTTATATTCCTATGCTACAAGGATTAGGCATTTTATTCATGGGATAGAGAAGATTGGTGTTTTAGGAAATGGCCCTAATCAGAGGCTAGTGTATGAACATTACCCTATCTTGCAGGAAGAAAATGCCTTAAAGAATTTTTCTCTAGTCAATGATGTTTTGTATACCTACCTAGTAAGAATATTGAGGGAGGAACCTAAAAGATTGTCCAAGGATGCAGAAGGTGCAATTGGATTGCACAGTTCATGGTTCATACAGTTTGAACACTTTACTTATATCAAAACTGAGGGTTTTGAAGGGAAACCATTCATGCTTCCCAGGTATCTTTCTGACAAGCTGATTGTGTTAGAGTTTTCAAGACAAAATTTGAATGTGTTTATAATGTATAAGAGGAAATTTAATAACAGGGGGAATGTGAAACTACCCTGGGCAATTGGCAGATATTCTTGTTTTAGTGAAGAGGTGGTAGGTTATTCAGAGCAAGAATTAAGCTATTATGGCTTCAAAGAGTTTGATTTGGCTAGAAAGTTTGATCCATTTCATAGGATTTAGAACTTTGTCGACAAGAAGTACAAGTAGGAAGTACATATTGAGGATTTCTAGGCTGACTGCCAAAACAATAGGGAGGTGAGGAAAAGGGCTCACAAATGATTAACTGTGGAGCAAATGATGTCTATTGGTGATATATATGTCCTTCCAGAGGTTAGAGAGGATGATCAATTGTTGCACCATAGTTATGCACAAGCTAGGCTGGCTCCCATTACGGAGCCTGATTGGTCAAAGCCTTGGGACACATCATTGGATGTTTTGACAAAACCTGTGATATTATTTTCAAAAACATGGCTTAAGGACAGGATAGAAGAGCTCAAAGCTAAAGGAAAAGAAGTTACATTCCCAAAGAGGGGAAGGAAGAGAAAGGCAGAGCCCAGTGAGGACCTGTAATGTTTCTATGAGAAGAAGAGAAAATTTGTTGAAGCTAAAATTGTGGAAAAAGACAAAAATGCCACATTAATGGATCCATATGCCTTAGGCATAACAATTGTAGTATCATCTGAAACTTTTGTTGTTGCAAAATCCATGAGCCATGAGGTTAGTGCAGAGGAAGCACATGCTGCAAAAGGAGTAGCAGGACCATCAATCATGAGGGTAATTCCCATAGATTTGTCAAAAGGGGAAACTTCTAATCTGGTTAATGTGATAGGAGTGCAGCAAGTAGGGGAAAAGCTAAGAAATGTAGCCAATGCCTCCACATCAGTAGAGCTAGGACAAACCTTTATTAGAGTAAAAGCAGAATTGGCTGGAGAGAGGTTGCAAGAGTCAGAAGTTAGAAAAGCCAAACCTACTGCTATAGAAACTATGCAAATTGAGAGCAGTGACAGTGAAGAAAAGATAATGTACAAAGGGAAAGTGATTGACATAGAGAAGTCAAGTGATTTCCCCAATGAAGAAGAGGAATCAAACCTGCAAACTGAAATGGAAGCAGAACAAAATATAGAAATTGAAGAAGAAGAGGTGTTGTTATATGGAGCCTAATCAGACTTGGAGGTTATATTTACCCCACTTTTATCAGCGTAGTTTCCCCCCAAATTCCTACGGGGTCAAGGGGTAGCGCCCCTTGTGGGGGTTTGGGGGTAGCACCCCCAAGACGGGGTCAAGGGGCAGTGCCCCCAAGACGGGGCCAAGGGTTAGGGTTTGGGGATTGTATTGTAGCATTTTGCAGTGGTATTGAGTTGGAAGGATTGCTGATTGTAATTAGTTTGATTTAGTAGATAATAATATTGGACTCTCTGTTTGGTGGATGTAGCCCGAGTTTGGGTGAACCACGTTAAAACTTGTCTCTCGCTGTTATTATTTTTGTGTATTTCCATTCCTCTATTTAATCTTTATTTGCATTTAATTGATATTTTCTACTAGCTAACCCTAACAAGTGGTATCAGAGTGATGTTGTGTTTTGATTATCCTCTACAGGAAAGTCTCATGGTTGAGTGAGAGCAATGGTGGATGAGAGTAAATTGAAGGTCGATAAATTCAATGGGTAGAACTATCAATTATGGAAGATGCAGATGGAGGATTACCTCTATCAAAAGGATTTATGGATGCTGTTGGAAGGAGTGTCTAAGAAACTAGCAACAATGTCTGATGAGGATTAGAATCTTCTTGACAGAAAGGCACTGGGAACCATTCAGTTGTGCCTAGAACCAATAGTGGCATTCAATATAATAGAAGTGAAGACAACAGATGGTCTGATGAAAGCTTTGGCTAAATTGTATGAAAAACCCTCAGCCTCAAATAAGGTATTTCTTATGAAGCATTTGTTTAATCTAAAAATAGTTGAAGGTGGATCTGTGATAGATCATTTAAATGAATTTAATACGATTGTCAATCAATTGACATCTGTAAATGTAAAATTTGATGAAGAAGTTAGAGCTCTCTTGATATTATGTTCATTGCCTGAAAGATGAGATAGTTTGGTAATGGCGGTTAGTAACTCTATTTCTAGTTCAAATACCCTAAAATTTGATGATGTTGTTGGTGTTTCTGAGTGAGGAAATTCATAGGAAAAGCTCAGGTGGATCCAAATCAGGCAGTGTTTTGAATGCAGAAAGTAGAGGCAGATTAAAGGAGAGAGGAAAAGGTTCTGGAGGTCATGGGAAGTCACGAGGAAAATCAAAGAACAAAAGATCCCAAACCAGAGGACAAAAGGATTGCTGGTACTATGGAAAACCAAGTCATCTGAAGAAAGATTGCTGGTCTCAGAAGAACAAAGAAGGAGACAAACAAGAAGGCAATAAGGAAGCAAATGTGGTAAGCAATAAATCTGAAGATGATGCTTTGATTCTTTCCTTAGATAATGCTAATGATTCATGGGTTTTAGATTCAGGGGCCCCATTTCATGCTACACCCTATAGAAGTTATTTCCTTGATTATGTCCAAGGGGATTTTGGGCTAGTTTATTTGGGAGATAACGAACCCTGTCAGATTGTTGGAAAGGGAAGAATCAAGATTAAGTTGTAGAATGGAAATCATTGGCTACTACAAGAGGTAAGGCATGTTCCAAGGCTCAGTAGGAATTTAATTTCAGCAAGGCAGCTAACTGAACAAGGTTGCACTATTACATTTACTGATAAAAATTGGAAGGTTTCAAAAGGTGCCTTAGTAGTAGCAAAAGGTGTGAAAGTAGGCACCTTATATCTTTGTATAGGTCATACTATTCCTTCTACTTTAGCTGTTATAGAGAAAAAACAAATAGGTTCAGGAATAGTTGCTGCAGGTTTGCAAGAAGAGACTGGAAAAGTTGCTACAGGTTCTGAGACAACACTGTGGCATAATAGACTTGGGCATATGAGTGAAAAAGGTATGAAGGTACTTCATTCTAAGAAAGTTTTACCAGGTTTGAAATGTATTAATATGGATTTTTGTGAAAGTTGTGTGTATGGCAAACAAAAGAGAGTCAGTTTTCTCAAGGATGGGAAGCAAAAGAAAAATAAAAAATTGGAGCTTGTGCATACAGATGTATGGGGACCAGCTCAGGTATCTTCTCTCGGTGGCTCTCGGTATTATGTTACATTCATAGATGATACAACTAGGAAGGTTTAGATTTATTTGCTTAGACAAATATTTGATGTATTTGAAACATTTGAGAAATGGAGAAGCTTGGTTGAAAATGAGACAGGTAAAAGATTAAAATGTCTCAGATATGATAATGGCGGTGAGTATTGCAGCAAAGAATTTGAAGATTATTGTTCTTTTAATAGAATTTGTAGGCAGAAAATGGTTCTAGGGACTCCACAGGAAAATGGAGTGGCTGAACACATGAATAGGACAATAATGGAGTGTGCAAGGACCATGAGATTGCATGCTGGATTGCCTTTAAACATGTGGGTAGAGGCTGTCAATACTGTTGTATATTTAATTAACAGAGGTCCTTCAGTTCCTTTGGGCTATGGTATTCCAGAGGAAGCATGGACAGGTAAGAAGGTGATTTATTTTTTTCTGAAAACCTTCAACTGTGAAGCATTTGCACATATAGATTCTGAAAATAGAACCAAGCTGGATGCGAAATCAAAAAAATGTACCTTCGTTGGGAATGGCATTGATGAATTTGGTTATAGGCTTTGGGATTTTGAAAATCAGAAAATTGTGAGAAGCAGGGATGTTATATTCAATGAGAAGGTGTTGTACAAAGATCAATTGTAGCAGCATGAGAAGAAAGAAAAGGATTATGTGGTGCTAGATGATACTCCAAATAGTGATGTTCTAGTGGTTCCTCATGCTCCGCAACAACAACTAGAAATACCACAAAATCCAGTGAATGTTAGATGGTCAACAAGAATAAGTAGACCTCCTAAAAGGTTTTCTCCCTCTTTGTATTCTATTTTGTTAATAGATGCTAGTGAACCAGAAGGGTATGATGAAGCTATGCAGGTGGATACACAGGTTCAGTGGGAGCTTGCAATGAAAGAAGAAATGGGTTCCTTAATGAAAAATTAGACTTGAGAATTATGTAAGTTACCTACAGGTTAAAAGACTTTACCAAATAAATGGGTTTACAGGCTGAAAGAGGAAGATGGAGGTAAGAAAAGATTTAAGGCTAGGTTAGTTGTGAAAGGATTTGCACATAAAAAGGGCATTGATTTTGATGAGATATTTTCTCTGGTTGTCAAGATGACTTCTATTCGTACTGTTTTAAGTATTGTGGCTACTGAAGATTTACATTTGGAATAGCTAAATGTTAAAACTGACTTTCTCCATGGTGATTTGGAGGAGGAGATATATATGGAATAGCCCCAAGGATTTGAGGTCAAAGGTAAGGAGAAACAAGTGTGCAGATTGAAGAAGAGTTTGTATGGCCTGAAACAAGCACCTCGGCAATGGTATTTAAAATTTGATAGTTTTATGGCTGAGCAAGGCTACAGTAGGTGTAATTATGACCATTGTGATTATTTTAAGAGGTTGGATAATGATAGCTACAATATTTTATGTTTATATGTTGATGACATGCTTGTAGCTGGGTCTAACATGGATCACATAAGAGCGTTAAAACAATAGTTAGCACAGTCATTTGCTATGGAGGATTTGGGGGCAGCAAAACAAATCCTTGGTATGAAAATTTGCAGAGATAGGAAGAATAGAAAATTGACTCTATCTCAGGCTGCTTATGTTGAAAAGGTGTTGCAGAGATTCCATATGGAGAATGCAAAAGTTGTCAGCACACCTTTGCCTAGTCATTTGAAATTGAATAAGGAGATGTGTCCTAAGACACAAGAGGAGGAAGAGAAAATGTCCAAGGTACCATATGCTTTAGCTATAGGAAGTTTAATATATGCCATGGTATGCATGAGACTGGATAGTGCACATGCTGTAGGAGTCGTTAGCAGGTATATGAGTCATCTCAGATTAGAGCATTGGAATGTGATAAAATGGATTCTCATATATATCAGAGGTACATCTAATAAACACTTATGTTTTGGGGGCTCTAATACTAATTTAGCAGGTTATGTAGACTCAGATTTGGCAGGGGATATTGATACCAGGCGGAGTACTACAGGTTATGTCTTTACTATAGGAAGAATAGCGGTGAGTTGGATTTCCAGGTTACAAAAGGTGGTTACTTTATCCACCACAGAGGTAGAATATGTAGCTGCAACAGAGACAAGCAAGGAGATGATATGGCTGCAATCTTTCATGAATGAATTGGGCACACAATAGGTTAACAGTTATTTGTTTATAGACAGCCAGAGTGCCATACATCTTGCAAAGAATTTTGCCTTGCATTCAAAGACCAAACACATATAGTTGAGGTATCACTTCATTCGGTTGGTGTTGGATGATGGATAGTTACAGCTGGCCAAGATACATACAGATGACAATCCAGCAGATATGTTTACAAAGGGAGTGACAAGGGAGAAGTTGAGCTCCTCTTCAGCTTCGGTTGGTCTTCTAGACTGAAAACAACAAAAACAAAATAGCAGAGTCCAGGGTGCTTATTTCCAATGGAATCTATAGGGTCAGTGGTGTTATGATCAGTCTCCAAGTGGGAGATGATAAAGTGTGGAGTCTGATCAGTCTCCAAGTGGGAGATTATTGTTATATGGAGCCTAATCAGACTCAGAGGTTATATTTACCCCACTTTTATCAGCGCAGTTTCCTCCCAAATTCCTACGGGGTCAAGGGGTAGTGCCCCTTACGGGGGTTTGGGGGCAGCGCCCCCAAGACAGGGTCAATGAAAAATAACTCCCGGTGCTTTATAAAATAATAAAAAAACCCTATTTTTGTAACTGACAAAAAGCTTAATAAAAAGTAGCCAAGGGTTAGGGTTTGGGGATTGTATTGTAGCATGTTACAGTGGTATTGAGTTACAAGGATTACTGAATGTAATCGGTTTGATTTACTAGATAATAATATTGGACTCTCTGTTTGGTGGATGTAGCCTGAGTTTGGGTGAACCACATTAAAACTTGTCTCTCACTATTATTATTTCTGCGTATTTCCATTCCTCTATTTAATCTTTATTTGCATTTAATTGATATCTTCTACCAGCTAACCCTAACAAGAGGTGCAGGCAGAAACAGGATCTGTTGATCCATTTGGTACTCTAGTGCCACTAGAAATCATTACAGATGTGCAAGAGGAAGCACATAAGATTGAAGAGGCTAAAAAGGAAAAATCATCTGAAGGGGTAAACATAGAAGGACATGTAGTACAAGGGGACACCTTAGAGGTTGATCCTTTGGACATTCTAAATATGTATGGGGAGCAGGGTGAAGAAGAGGAAAATACAGAAAACATGCAAGCCCAAGAAGAGGAAGTAAAAGAGGATGAGGTAATGGCTAGTTTACTAGTACATCCAGGGCAACCACAGGGAGGAAATATAGAGGCAGAAAAAAAATAGATGAGAATAAACCTGAGGAGTCAGCAGCAGAAAAGGCTCCTGATGAAGATGATCAAAAAGAGGAGTCAGTAGCAGAAAGGGCTTCTGATGAAGATGATCAAGAAGGGGGAGATATCGAGGTAGAGGAGGAGGAAAATGAAGTTGAGTCAAAAGAACAAGAGCCTCCATTACAACAAGAGAAACAAATTTCAAAAGAGGAACCACAAGATCAACAACAACAACAAAATCTAGAATAGCCACTTGAGCAACAACAACAGCAGCAAAGGCAACAACAAAGAGAAGTAGAAGTAGATAAACCTCATGAAGAAGTGATTGATGCAGAAAAATCTGTAGAGGGCACAAAGGAGGTTTCCACATGGCTGGAAGGAGAGATAAGAAAGGAGAAGAAAGAAATACATCTGGCTCCTATTGACATCAAAATCTTAATAGGTGAGAAAACTACTCCAAGAAAAGAAAAGAGAAAAGTTAGGACGGTGTCTACAATACAGAGAGGTCCAGATGGATCTAGAACTTTGAACCTAGCTATACCACAAAAGGAGAAAGAAAAAGGTGAGATTACCCTGGAGGAATACAAGATACTTAATCTAGACCTCAGGCATTCCACAAGGGAACAACACATCGTTGAGTGGAAAGATATGAACTAGGTGATAGTAGAAATGCTGAGGAAAGACAAAATAAAATAGGAGGTATTGAAAGGACACATTGTCCAATTCCAGCAATTCATTAAGGAGATATTTGACCCCAGTGCCACAGTGCCTGACTTACCTGCTAACATAGCGATAGTATCTAAAGAGGAAGTGTAGGATATAGAAAATAAAAGGCTCAAGGCCAATATTTTTGATGAATGGTTTCATGATTTTTTGCAAGAAGGCGAACAAACCATAAGGCAAGCTATGAAGAGCTAGAAAGTGAACACAGAAGAGAGGGACAAATGTATTGTATTAATAAATAATTGTTAAGCAAGAGTAGAAGAGTGCAGGTCTAAAATTGAACAATTGACTGAAATTGACAGAAGGACAGAGGAATTGATAAACGAAGGGGCACTCCGTGTCACATTGGCAAATCAAGTGCCAAAGATAATTTTGGAGCTCAAATTTGAAGAGGATAACCTCAAAAGAAATGCAGTAGTCATGCAGGAGCTGGTAAAAAGAGTAGAAGAAATGATAAAAATGCACAAGAGAATCATAGAAAAGCTCCTGCAGCATGAATGTGCAGAAACACCAACATATAACTTGGACAGAGCATTGATAGAGTTCAGGGCCATATTCACACCTTTTATAGAAAATCTTGATGCAATCCTCAGCAAGCAGATGAGGATACATTGATGGAAGAGAAGGCCAAAATGAAGAAGTACAAGAAAAGAAGAGAAAACTTAGAGAATGAAGAAAAAGAGTTGAAAGAAAAGGTGATGATGCAAGAATATATTTTAGCAAAAAGTCCAGGAGGGGACCGCAACTTTGTGGAGGGTGTAATTGACAACTTCAAGAAATATTTGAAAAAGTGAGAAGGCGGGAGCAAAGAATCTTAAGTGGAAATCAAATGAAGAGCCTTGGCGGGAAAAGGTTGCCTAAAATGGGATTCCTATTTGTCAGAGATTCCGAGAGCATCCTTTGAGAGGAGAAGATGCCAAGTAGTGGATTGGCACACAGTTATGAAATGAAGGCACACCATTGGTCAGTAATGAAAGGACCTTAACCGTAGAATTGAGGTTGTAACCATAGAATGGAGGTTGTAACCGTAGCAAGAGAGTGAATTCAAATTCTATATAAGAGGTGTTGCTGCTTGTATATTGTTTACATAGGGATTTATAGAAAATAGCATAGCAATTGTAATTTGTCTGAAACTTTGAGTGGGAGAGATATTTTAATTTAGAGGAGGTCGCATGTTGTCTACATTAAGGAATGCTTGGAATGTCCAGCTTTCTTAATGTATCTGTAAATCAATGTAAGTTTTTTGGTATATTCGATTAACAAAGCTAAGAGTCATTCCTACATTATAAATCTTGTATGACTGTGTTTTCAATATAAGTGAATCTAGAAGTCTATGTCTACTTTCTGAGTGTCTTCTAGCTCTTCCTTGCATTTAAAATAATTTCTCTTAAGGATAGCAATCTTGAATGCAATATTCTTGAAAATACTCAGGATATTTGCATTTAACGATTTAGTCTACTGGTTTAATTGAATCTACTATAATTTTTACTGTGTGCATAATAGAGCATTTAGATCCTATAGTGAATGATGGTAGATTTAAATTTCTCTAACTTTTCCCAACAACTCTGAAATACTTAGCTTAAACGTTGAAATCCAAAGGAGATTATCTGAAATTTGAAGAATTTTAAGAGCAATAAGTTGATATTTGATAATCTTCATAAAGTACTTGAAAAGCAAAGCATGTTTGAATATAAATCATATAAAGCTTTGAGGAATAGTAATGATTTTATGCAAATAAATGATTAGAAAGTTTATATTTATATTAGTTTGCGTAATAAGAGTCCAGTAAGTCATAAGCCCACTTTAAGTCACGTAAGGCCCCTTGCATATTACAGCTTCATAATAACCTACTAAACAGTCCAACAGGTCAAGACCTAACCAATAAGGAAACTTGGGATCAAGTAATCTTAGTTGATTTCTTTGTATCTTTCAAGATAGTTAGGTTCATTTATGAATTTTAACTTTTGTTATGATTGTGTAAAAATAATCATCAACAAGTCCCTGCATAGAGAACAACGTTAGTCTCAGAAAATAGTGCTAATACAAGGAACTAATGGCACCACTGCGGGATACAAATGGCGCTATTGGTAGAAAATAGGCTGGAAACTAGACACCCTATATAGATAGCGCTAATTTCAGACCTAGAAGGTGCCAGAACAAAATATGGCGCTACAGAATCATAAAGAAGTCGCTAATAAAATACATAGCACTAATACAATAGATGAAAAGTGCTAAATGAGGTAATAGCATTAAAATAGGTCTAAGAAGGTGCCACTGCGCAACTTGTCAAGCGGTTTGGTCATAGTTTGGAGATAGCATCGCTCTGGGCTCTGATAGTGCCAATACATGTCTGAAAGTGTGCATCCTACAAATAGAGGTTTTTCCTGCCCAATATAGAGTCTCAGACTATAAAACTGAGGCTATATTAGCCTTGTCAGTACAGCAAATGAAGAAAAAACAAGACAAAATGACAACTAAAATCTATGTTATATTCCTAGAGAAATTTCGGCATAACCTCCCCTTGTTTAATCAATATCCCTGTAGAAACTAAGAGTAGTTTGACATGAAAACAACAGGAATATCCTTTAAAAGAGACATGTGAGTAGAAGTTAGAATAGAAAATGCCCTACAGAGATAGCGCTAAGACAGTAGATAGCACTAAAATGCACCAATGATAGCGCCACTGTGTAGGGTGGATGGCGTTGCACCTGTAAAAACACATCCTTCACACTAAAACTCACAAACAAGGATTAGATTTAGACCTTATGGGTCCCATCGGGCGTGCTAATGTAGATTAGGTAAACAAAATGAAGTGGAACACAAACAAAATGCAAATAAACACATAAAGTTATAACTTCACATGTAGACCCAATCTCATCAAGGGAGAGGAGGAAACTTGCACCCAAGAGCTCCTAAGACATGATAATCCCTAGATAAGTGATTTAATGTGAAATACTACTCTAATTATGTAACTCATAATTCTAGCTCAATGGACATTTGGACATGGTAACATTACTTAAAAGTTGGATCCTTGAATGGGTTGAGAGATGTTGTATTTATAGAGATTTTGGAGGGATTTTGATCCAAGGGTGGAGATTGATTTGGAAGATCAATGGTGGAGGATAAAAGTGATGTGGAGGGCCTAGATTTGATCTTGGAGGAATGGAGGGCTATGAATAAAAGTAAATCTTTTATTCATTTTGGGAAAAGGGGTTATTAAATGAGTATGGGGGTGAAAGATTATTTTTGAATTAAAGATTCATATGGGGAATGTAAAATGAATTAAAAATTTATTTGGGGATAAATGGAGATAAATGAGGTATGGGGATGTAAGGGGAATTAATTGTGATGTGGGATGTTTTTAAAATAAAAAATTGACTTTTGTGGATTTATTTCAATTTTTTATTTGGAGGATGTGGGCAAGGGTGTTAAACTAGGTTTGACCACCCAAATGAGAGGTTTAGGATTAATTAAATATATGTTTTATTTAATTAACCCTAGGGCTAGGATGAGGTAGGCTAGGGTAGGCAATTAAATAATAGCTATTTAATTGTCTAGGGTAGGAATAGGTCAATTAATAGGCTGAATTAATTAGTTAAGCATGGTTTAGCTAATTAAGTGGATTTAGTGAGGAGAGGGAAATTGAAATAATAAATATTGCATATTTATTAAATCAATTGGCTAAGGTTTTGGACTATTGAATTAATGAAATTAATTCAATTTTAGGGATAGAATGATATGAATTTGGGAAATGGAGGGATAATTAATTAAATAAAAAATTAATTAATTGGTTAGAAGGGAAATTGATGTGTTTAGGGATGTCGGGAGTTGATTTGGTGGTATAAGACATTTTTAGGTTTCTACAGGCTCTTTGTTTTTAAAGCTCATCTGCCTATCGTCTTTTGTTGTGAAATTACTAGAGAGTTGAACCTTTGAACTTGAACCCTTTCCATAGTTCAAGAGTTCAATAGTTCAAGAGTTCAATACTCAATGCTTCATAAAGAGTCATGCACACTCAGTCCCTTTTTGTAAATCAATGTGTCTATGAACCTTCCAGTTGAACCTCATTTCAATGGTTCAACGGTTCAATGGTTCAAGAGTTTAAAGTTCAATGTTTCTCGAAAGTGAACTATTTGTCCCCTTTGTGTAACTCAGTTTTTATCTTTGAACCTTTGCATTGAACCTCATTTCAATGGTTCAACCGTTCAACGGTTCAATGGTTCAAAGTTCAATGTTTCTTGAGAGGTCGTTTAACTGTCAGTCGGTCCATGTAATTTATCTTGTATCTTTGAACCTTCGAGTTGAACCTTATTTCGAAGTTCAAAGGTTCAAAGGTTCAATGGTTCAACATTACGTGACTATAGTCTCATTTCTTCCCGAAGCCTTCTCTATGTCAAAATTTAGCGAGAGATTTAGAGGGAAATATATTTGAAACTCAATATGAAGTTGAAAGTTCTAACTTTCAAAAGGTTATGAATAATAATTACACATTGAGGTCGTGTGTGAGAAATGCTTGTAATTAATGCATTTGTTTAGGTTCATGTCTTATCAAGCATTCTTAGCACCTATTATTTCAGCTAATAATTATTTGACCTGGTTTAATGCCTTTGTCAAGAAAGAGCAAAATCAATTTTAGTAAATAAACACACAGGGTAATGCACAAGGAGAACAACATGGGAGGTATAAGATTTTTATTGCCCAATTTCAAAGTAATTTCAGATACATTGAAGGTGAGTTCTACTCTTCCTATAAGTTGTTTCCATTTCTTAGCTGGAAAGAAGAATCCTTTTGAGTTTCTGACATTATTTAAGAAGTTCAAAGCATTTTTCACTATATCTTATGCCAACTCCTATGATAGAGAAAATTGTGAAAAGTGGTTTGGTTGAAGCTATGACCTTTCCCATGGCCGTACAGTGCCCTGAATTAGTTTTGGAATGCATGAATAGATATGACCCCCAAAATAGTTGCATCAGAATTGCAGATGGCAATATGTTACTTCATATCAATAAACAAACCCTAATGTCTGTGATGAGAATTCTGCCCAAAGAACCATATTCTGATCTCAATATTACTTCTTCTTATGAGCATTTTTCATTAAAAAAAGAGAACTACAGGAGCGTAATAGCAAGAAATTGGTTATTGAAATTCCAAAAGGGGGGTTCAAGATTGCCCAGACCATTGACAAGGGATTACATGATTCAGGAGGTAAAAGATATTGTGGTGTTGCTGCACAGGCTGAAGGGTAACTCCTAGGCATATTTTTGGGAGGACTGGATGTATTTCTTCATTTAGGTAATCCTCCAAGGAGAACATTTTTTGGATGGGGGTGAAATCATAGCTGAATGTTTGCATTTGGGCCTGAGTAATTGTTTGGGGAATAAGGATTTTTATGTCTTCGTACCTCTTTTATTACCCGGCATCTACAACACAATGGGTAGGGCTACCTCATGCACCCTTGGTTGGAGACAACAAAATTTATGACTATTATTCACAGTTACAGATGCATAATTGTTATGAGAATTACAAGAAGGTTAATGATGTTTTTAATAGAAGAATGACTTATGAACTGGTAGGCAATATAAAAAGGAGAATGTCTGATGAAGCAATGTAGCTGATCAGTATTTGTGGTAGCTTCTTTATTCAATTTCCCAAATTTACTTATATCAGAGTATGGGGTTTTGACAGTGAACCCGTGAAGTTGCCCAGGTATGTTTTTGATCGTTTTGTATTGATAGAAGTCTGCAGACAGCTAGCCTATGTGGATAAAATATTCCTAGTGAAGAAGGAATCTTGTATATCTTTTCCTATTGAACTTGGACACTATTCATGCCAGTCAATTTCTGATGCTTTGAACTTAGAAGTGGATCTTAAAAAATTCAATTTTCATTACTATACTACCAGATCCCAGTTCGACAATAAAGGCTTTGCCAGGGATAATTTGGATTTTGGGACAGGATTTTCACATATTCCTCAAATAGAGGATTATTGGGAGGATTGTTCAGATGAATTTGAGGTCAGAAAGAGGCTTTGGTGTAGGTTCTCCTTAGGACAAATAGTTACTCTCAATTTAAATATGAATATTTCTAGAATAGTTGATAATGACGAATAGGTGATCGATCCTAAGTTTGAATAGATAAAACAATTACCTATTCTAGAAATTGATTGGGATAAAAATGAAGAAGATCGGATTGAGGTCAAAACTCTCCCAATAATAAGGAGAACTAAGAAATGGTTGAGGGAATGTAGGCTAGAGGAAGTTTAAAATAAAAGTTCCCAGCAATGTGCATCAATGGTTGAATCACCATCCCCAATAAGCTCTTCTAATCGGCTTATTGCTATCAATGATGCAGGTACTCCCAAGCCAAAAACTAGAAGGGGTCCTATCATCAAAAAGTCTAAGAAAGCCCTCACAACTATTCTACCCCCTCGTGCCACCAGATCAAGAACTAAAAGCAAGAAGAGGAAGCAGATTTTTGAGAGAATAGTTGTGGATTTGAATTCTGAAGAGGATTCAGGAGAAACAATAGGTGATAAAGAGTCTAATTCACCAATGGCAGAGGAGGTTAGTGTAAAACAATAGGCAGAGATTGCTTCAGAGTTTGCTGACTTGATGATGATTTCAAATGTGCCTTTTGATTAGTTAAATCCTGGTAAAGAAGTCCTGGCCTCTACACCCAAATGGATGGAAAGTTTGACCAACGACAAAAGAAAAATAGTCCCATTTTCATTGCCATTAGAGGACATGGTTAGTAAGTGTTTAGGAAAGACTCCTAAATCTAAGAAGCTAAAAACAACATCCAGGGTGGACATTGACCCTAACACAGGGAACTAGAGTGTAGAAAGATCCCAGCTGACAACTGATGAGGAAGTTCAAGATCCTACAGTTCAAGATTTCATGATTAAAAAAATAGATCTTCGGACAACATCATGTACCACAGATGTGCATCATCTTGAAGCATCCACCAAGAGGATAGTCAGCCGTACCTAGAAGGATGAGAAATATAAAAAGGAGTTGAAACAAACCTTACGGTCAATGATAGAGTATATTGATGCCATTCATAATCTAAATCCACATCCTATTTCACAATTGCCTCTGTCATTCAACCCAGAATCTCTGGTCAATTAGAAGATGCTAGAACAAATACACAGGAATAAAATGGTGGCCAAAGTATTTAATGATTGGTTGGATAGTATTTCATGAATTGAAGAATATATATGATCAAACCATGTCTACCGTTGAAGACTTGAAAACATAGAATGCTTCATGGGTGAAAGATGAGGGAAAATAGATGAATGTGATAAACCAAATTGATGATGTTCAGAAGTATGGAATAGCAAAGTTTTTGTCAGAGAAGAATTTGATAGGTCTGAATCAGGATATACTATATGTAAGTAAGAAAACTATTGAATGGAGGAATTCAGTATCCAAACAAGGGTGAATCGAACTTACAAAAATGATCAAAGAAATAACTGAATTCACACAATCCTTACAGGATGATTTACAATGTATTGATGTGAAGTATATAAAGGATGACAAGGAACTAGAAAAAGACATCGATACTGTGATTCAATCCTTCAAGGAAAAGATCAGCTTCGTTAAAGAAAATGACAACTTATTAACCGAAGATTTCTCTCAAATTTCAAAGGTGGAGTCACTTCTTCATCTCTATGTCGACGCACTCCCAGAGCACACAGAGAAAGTGGGGAAATTTTGGAGGGAGAAAGACATCTGGAAAGCAAGGGTGAAACACATTGGCATCCCCAATTTCTTGAAAATCCAAGAATTTGTTACAACATTTCAGGAGTGGAAGGCTCAATGTGTATCCCCAACTGAACATAGCAAATCTAGAGATTCTAATCCATCACCCCAGTCATGTTCTTACTTACATAGTTTCTTTATTCAGTTATTCAGTTGAAATTATTTTCAAAAACTTGGTCTTTAAATGAGTTTGTAAAAAACTAAATCCCGTATGGGTCAGAGTTACTTTAACTCTAGGTTTGGTTTAAAAGATCAGATAATTAGGGAAACTATATATATGTTTTTAGTTGTTAAAACTGATAGAGAAGAATAGGGAAGGGAAAGAAACAGAAAATTTTGGAGCTGAACCTTGGCTATTTTTACAATATATGTGATGTTTATCTGAAACATTTTTCATCTGTGAATGAAAAGGAGAAATAATTACTGCATGCTTAGATCTGTGTGTTTGAGTATTTGAAATCAGGTTTTCTGTGTGAAATCTTCTTTCATATGGTAATTATTCTTTCATTGGATAACTCATTATATGTGTTTTATCATGTATTGGTTCAGCAATACATGTGTTCATATATCTGATTATTATTGAAAATAGAATCTGTGTAGTCTATTACCAAATGATGTTATAGAAAAGGATATCACATTCATAGCATGATGATGTATGGATGTTAGTTTTCCTTTAAGCACTTTCTGGTTAAAAGTGTATCTAAATAATTAGAATAATTTAAATTCATTGAAGATCTTAAAGGGAGCTGTACCTTAATTCAGAGGGGAATTATTCTAGATAGTTCACCTATTTGTTGTTTAACTTATTTGGTCTTGAAAGAAAAGGGGTATATAGTCAGAATAAAATATTTTTAGATCAGGACAAATCTATTAGCCAATAGTTTTTTGGCGACTCTGCTGGGGAAGATTAAGTCGTTTGTTAAAAGATTAGTTACCTTAATATGAAGCAACAATGGTGCTTCCACATGAAAATATAATTCCTATTTTACAACCTAATCTTGGTTTTCAAGATGAGTAGGAAGATATAATTGGTCAGTTAAACACCCTTGCTTGGCGCACTCGTTGGAATATTGATGATTATAGGAGAGCAAGTAGAGTATTAGAAAAAGAAGGAGAATTGGCTGATAATTTGAGATTGTTGTTGCTCGGGCAAAGGAGGCAAGCAGAAAATGTAGCAAGAAATCAAGCCCTTGAAGTGCAAAGAGATCAAGAACAATATAGAAATTAATAGCTACTTATCCAGTTACAATATCATAAGCTAGATTCCAGAAGATACACAAGGTCTTTGAGAAGACATGGAATTGAAGATCCTACTTTTCAGACACTACAAAGCCTAAATTTTCCTTATATTCCTACCCATATTAGAAGAGCTAGAAGTAGACCTCCTAGAACTCCTAAACCCTCTGCATCCTCTGTCTATCAAGCCTTAACTCTTTCTGGTACTATCATTACCTCTGCTATAAGCTTTCTTCCAATGGCTCAACCTTGGGGGGCAGCCATAGGGCCTCTAAATTTAGGGGCCAACCTGAATCCTCTGCCTAAAAATATAAGGGAAAACTTGCCCAAATTTAATGGAGATGGAAGACAATCACTAGAGGAACATTTGAGTGCCTTTGTAGTAGCATGTGGTGTGTTAGGCGTGCAACATCAAGATGTAGCCATAAGGCTTTTCGTGCAAACTTTAACTAATACTGCAGCACAGCGGTTCTATCATCTAGCTATTTCTTCAATCACAAACTAGAATGATATGAAAACTGCATTTGAAAATAGGTTCAAGAGCACAGAAGATGAAGATTCCCTTCTTGCTCAATTGACTCAGCTTAAAAAGGAGATACATGAACCTATGAGGGAATTTGTAGCCAAATTCAATAGAATAGTGCACAAAATCCCAACTGTTAAAAGGCCAACTACTGAGAATCAGAAATGTTTCTTTATTAACTCTATGCCTCCTAATACTAGTTTTCATCTTAGAAGAGGTGTAGTTGCTGACTTAGCAGCTGCACAAACCTTGGCAGTTGAGTTAGAGGATGATCTTATTATGGCTGGAAAATAGAAAAAAGAAGTCCAAGTACCTAATGCTCATCCCTCATCCACTACAGATCCTGTGGTTCAAAGGCTAGTTAATGACATGATCACTTTAAAAAGACAAATGCCTAAGGTTGGTACTTCATTTCAACAACCATATCAAGATATCGGCAAGAGAAACTTTAATTAACAAACAAATATTGGTAGGACATTGCCACTTATATCAGCACAACCAAGGTTAACTATTGAAGCTGCTCCTGAAAGAGGGAATATGTGTGCCTTTCATTTGACTACTGATCATGACAAAAATTCTTGTCTGGAGATGCTTAGATATGCTCAAATGACTGCTACTCAAGATGTATTGGGGGAGATTACCATAGAAGAAAGGAACTTTGAGGAACCTGGTGACTCTAAAATACACTTCCTAGAATATGAATCAGATTCAGAAAGAGGAGGTGAAATATTGGTTACTCTTGAAGATCCTTCATGTGTTGTGCTTACTAGAAGTCAGAAGAATCCAAAATTTTCTAATACTCAAGAAGTGCCTGTTAAAGGTAAGGAACCTCTAATTTGAAGGCTCAAGAAATTAAATTGTTACATAGAAATGATCATAAAACTTCTTTTGATATTTTAGAATTTTGTAAGTCTGCAAGGATTCAAATATCCCCTGTTGAATACCTCAAGTTAAAACCCAAAGAACTTGATAGGTTGGTTAAATATGTCAAAGGTGGTCCTACACAAACTGAACCTAAAAGTCAACTAAATGTTAATGTTGAGACTCCCATTGCCCAATTATTTGCTTATCCACCTAAGTCACCCACGCATACTCCTAAAATGACTCTCAATTCATCTAATGATACCTCTTATATGATTGATATGAAACCCAATCCTTTTTATGTCTCTTTATTCATAAATGGCCATAAACTCATTAATTGTATCATAGACTCAGGTGCTTCTGATAATATTATGCCTTCTTTTGTAGCCAAAGCCCTAGGCCTATCCCTTACAAAAACATTTGGTAGGTGTTACTCCATGGATGGCAAGCAAATTTCTTTGCTTGGACAAATTAAAGATGCACAGGTTGCTCTTGCAGCCTATCCTGATAAAAGAGTGAAGTTGACTATTTTAGTAGCAGATATTCCTACTAGTTATGGGATGTTGTTGAGCAGGACTTTTTACAAAGATTTGGGTGGGCAAATTAAATTGGATTGGTCAGAAGCTACAATTCTAGTGGGAAAGCAGAAAGTTAAGCTAGAACCTAAACCTAAATGCAAGTTTATTGTATACACTTCTAATGATCCTAAGTCTTAGATTCTATTTGAAGAATGTGAATTTGGTTATTATTTTCTCTCTTCTGAGGACATGAAGGAAGAATCTATCCCAAAGTCTATTCATTCAGATGATCTATGGAACATGGAATTTGATGGTAGTTGTGCTACCGCTGGTTGAGGAGCAGGGGTTGTTTTGATCTCACCTAAAGGTGAAAAATTTCCTTACTCTTTTAAGTTAGAATTTAAAAATACTAATAACACTGCAGAGTATGAGGCTCTATTGCTTGGGTTAAATGAAGCCAAAGGAAAAGGTGTAAAGATGCTCAAAGCAAAAGGAGATGCTGAATTAATTGTTAAATAGGTGAGAGGCATTTTTTCAGTTAAAAATGAAAGATTGAGACATTACAGGAATAGAGTTTGGGATGAGATAGAATACTTTGATGCCTTTTCTATTGAGGCAATTCCCAGAGACTAGAACACACAGGCAGATTTTTTAGTAGTGGCAGCTTCTCTTCTTCTCCCACACCCTGATTTTAAAAAGGATTCATACAGAATTGAGCTGGTCTATTGTCCTAATGTCCCAGATAATGCTAAAAATTGGCAAGTTTTTGAGAATGATAGACAGATCAGAAAGTTCTTGGAGAATGCTGAGATGTTCCTAGGGACTTACTTTGAAGGTTCTGAAGTAGAATGTAAAGAATTCAGTCCTGATCCAGGGATCAATTCAAAGGATGATCTAATTCAGTTGAAGTGAAACAAAATCCCCAAAGGGTTGGTCTCTCTAGAACATTTGTTCACTCGACAAGATGAATACACCAAAGGCAAACTTATTTAGAATACTGACAAATTGGGAGATTATGAGAAAATAAACATTGGGAGTGAAACTGATCCTAAATGGATTTCTATTGGTAGGTGTTGCTCACCAGAGGATAAAAACAAATTGATTAATCTATTGATTAAGTATAAGGATGTCTTTGTTTGGTGCTATGACAACCTAAAATTTTTAGGCGTGGACAGTTTCATCATCATATTCCTTTGAAAACAAATGCAACCCCATTTAGGTAGTGTAATTAGGGTAAAATTACAAATCAGGGAAAATGAATAAACAACAATGATAAAAAACCCTAGCAATGCACAATGAAGCACAAGACAACATGAAAATCAAAATAACAAATATGAATGCAAACCGATCTCCACGCTATGCTCGATTTATCTCCATTGCTCTTCTCCACCTCGCATGAGCATGCAAGATTTTGAAGGATTATTGTTGGAAGAATGTTGGGTGCTCACTTCTTCAGCATAACATTGATAAGGATGCAAAGGTTCTAATAATATTTCAACAGCATGTGGATACTTGAGGATCAATGCATGCTAATGGCTTATGAGGGGGTTGATTTATAGAATTGGCTTGGTTCAAATGGATGGCTAGGATCAATTAGGGCTTTAGATGAAATGGATGGATAGGATTAAGTTAGGTTTCCTTGCACATTAAGAAATTGTAGTCAATTGACATGTGGCAAGGGAAGATAAGGCTTAGGTGTGCTTGTGTAGATAAATACTAAAATTAGGTCCCATTAGTTGTGCATGTGAAAGATAAAAGTTGTACTACAACACATGATTGACTGGACAAGTGTTGGAATGTGATAAAAGATGAGGACTTAATTCAAATAAAATATTTGAATTAGTTGGGATATGAGTTGGATATTAATTAAATAAATAAAATTTATTTAATTAATTAGATAAATGAATAGGATGGGATAAGATATGATGTGGAAATTAATTAAATAAATAAAATTTATTTAATTAATTGGCTTAATGGATAAATGGGATTAAGAGTGGGATTTAGGACAAAATGTTACATGATGTCTACGATAATGTTTTTGACAAGGTGTTGTAGGACATGGACAAAGTTGGGACAAATTTGGGTGTCTACATTTTGCCCCTCTTTGAGATGATGTTCGAGATGATGAGATTTATGTCGAGTAACATCATTTCAAAGAAGTTAAGGTATGGATAATTGATAGGGATGATGATGATGGAAAGATATGATGATGATGCCCCCTTGAGAGGATAGGCGGATTGGACAAACACGGGTATGCTCTGGAAAAGAAATGGCTTGGTTGCAAAAGAAAGATAAGGGGATAGATAGAAGAAATGGATGATGTGTTATGCTGCAATGAAAGTGAGCAACCATGATGTTTGATATAGCACTAGACGTTATGCACCAAGGTATGAGGACCAGGGTGATGATGTGTCTTGTGCCCCAGCGTAATACAACCTTGTCTAACGTATGAGGAAGTAAACTTAGAGCATTAAAGTCCTAATGCACAAAAGGTATGATATGACCTTAGATGCAAAGGATGGTACAAAAAGCTATTCCAACATACACAAGATATGAATATTAGCTGGAATGATATGGATGTGATACAAATGCAAGATAAATATGATGACACACATAAGCAAGCAAGCAAGCATGCACAAATGATTCAAAAACAAACAAGGTATTGCCCTTGTCAAGCTGTAAACCAATGATTGTTTGTTTGCTGATTGTTGATGATAGTTGAGAGTGTTATCATGGCGGGAAAGCTATATCCCTAGATCAACACAAGGTTGTTTGCTGAGTTGGTTGGCTAATTGGTTGATTGATTTGGCTTACAACAAGGCTAGGATCAAGACCATTGATTTCATTTGGATAACTTGGCTTGATTGATTAACTTGATTGGTATGGATTTAGCATGGGGTTGCATTTAGATCATTGTTTGGAATGATTTTGAGGATGATGAAATGATGGATGAAGATTGATTTGATGGTTGGATAGATGATTTGTGGTGGATTGAGCTACTTTTGATTTGTTGGAGTGGCTGGATTTGTTTTGATGGCTAGTTTGATGTGCTTTGGTTTTGATGATTGTTATTGCTGGGTTAATTATTTTGATGATTAGATTGTTTTGAATGATGATAGTGATGGTGTGATGATGAGAGTGTCCACTCAATCTAAGCATAAGCAAGTGTTCACAGTGTGCTTAAAGGATGTAAAACAAACAAGGTATTGCCCTTGTCAAGTCATAAACCAATGGTTGATTGTTTGATTTGTTGATGATAGTGTTGTCATTGCGGGGAAAGCTATATCCCTAGATCAACACAAGGATGCGGGAATGCTATATCCCATTGATGATGATTGATTATGATTGATTGGGCTCATGACAAGATTAGGATCAAAAACCTATTGATTTGATTGGATAATGTTCCTTGATTGATTGGCTTGCTTGATATGGATTAGTGTGACTTGGATTTAAGATCATTGCTTAGATTGATTGGATTGATATGATTGGAAGAAGTGATTGATTGAAGTGGATGAATGAATGTTATTGATAGGAAGAATTGATGATGATGATGATTTGATTTTGATTTGATGTTGATGTAATGGATTGATTTGGATGATGTGACTGGTTTTATTGCTTGGATTTTGCTAGATTTTTAATTTTTTTAAAAATTTTTTTGAGATATTTGATATTTGATTTTTTATTTTTTGATTTTTGAGGATATTTTAGGATGTCAATGGATTTACAATTTGGGTAGCCTTTGTGCTAGATACCAATGACAAGGGAGAAATGAAGTCTAGGTGCATATCATACCTTTTGTGCATTAGGACTTTAATGCTCTAAGTTTACTTCCTCATACGTTAGACAAGGTTGTATTACACTGGGGCACAAGACACATCATCACCCTGGTCCTTATACCTTGGTGCATAATGTCTAGTACTATATCAAACATTATGGTTGCTCACTTTCATTGCAGCATAACACATCATCCATTTCTTCTATCTATCCCCTTATCTTTCTTTTGCAGCCAAGCCATTTCTTTTCGAGAGCATACCTGTGTTTGTCCAATCCACCTATCCTCTCGAGGGGGCATCATCATCATATCTTTCCATCATCATCATCCCTATCAATTATCCATACCTTAACTTCTTTGAAATGATGTTACTCGACATAAATCTCATCATCTCAAAGAGGGGCAAAATGTAGACACCCAAATTTGTCCCAACTTTGTCCATGTCCTACAACACCTTGTCAAAAATATTATCTTAGACATCATGTAACATTTTGTCCTAAATCCCACTCTTAATCCCATTTATCCATTAAGCCAATTAATTAAATAAATTTTATTTATTTAATTAATTTCACATGCATAATCCCATTTATCCTATCCTCATCCTAATTAATTAAATAAATTTTATTTATTTAATTAATTGGCTTAATGGATAAATGGGATTAAGAGTGGGATTTAGGACAAAATGTTACATGATGTCTAAGATAATGTTTTTGACAAGGTGTTGTAGGACATCAACCTTGTCTAACATATGAATAAGTAAACTTAGAGCATTAAAGTCCTAATGCACAAAAGGTGAAAAGTCAGGTTTAGAAAATTAGACATAGCCATGAAACCCTAACCCTACCATCATCAAGGAATCTAATCTAAATGAAATCAAAGAACAATGCAATTCAAGCATAACATCACCTAGACCGTGTGATTCCTTGTTTGAGAGATGTGGACTGCTTCTTCAACAATGAACAATTGTAAAGTTGAAAGCTGCCATGATGAATGATAAAAGCTTAAATGAATGCTCAGATGCTCAAGATGCTCAAGATGATAATGTAGGTGCTATATGATTGCTGGATTTTTAATTTTTTTAAAATTTTTTTTTTGAGATATTTGATTTTTGATTTTTGATTTTTTGATTTTTGAGGATATTTTAGGATGTCAATGAATTTACAATTTGGGTAGCCTTTGTGCTAGATACCAATGACAAGGGAGAAATGAAGTCTAGGTGCAAAGGATGGATGATAGTAAATGGGATGGAAGGCTCATGATAAATGGGTGGATAAAGGAATATGCGATATAAGAGATGGATGCTTGCCTCATGATAAATGGATAGGTAGGCTATAGTGGAAAGCTCATGATAAACAGATGGGCATAGGCTATAAGATGGAAAGCTCGTGATAAGGATATGTCATAGTGGATGGATCATAAGGGAGCTAGGATGTGATCTCCAAAGGCTATGTTGCATAGGAGGAACTTGCCCCATTCTAGGTGGTAATGCTTAAGATTTTGTATGAAAAAGTTCATGACCAAGGGATGATGGATTAGATTGGTTTGGATAAGATGGATAAATGGTCAATGTATAGGACTTGGTTTGAAAGAAGGTATGCCAAGAGATATCCAAACATGTTTCAACATTTTGCCCCTATGTCTTCATCAAGATCAAAAAGAGGAAGGGAGGATGGAAAGATGGGTTCAATAGGATATGTATGTTTATGTAATGGCTAAGGATGGTAGGATGTAGCATGATAGGAATGATATAATGGGATAGGTAGTTTGGAAATGGATAGGTTGGATGAGACAATGTGCCCCCAAGTGTAAGTGACATAGAAGATCAACCTACACATGATGCATGTTTGCCAGGTTTTCATCATGGTACTTATCCAAGGCACCTGTTTACCAGGTTTTCACCATTGGAAGAAGGGCTTTCTCTTTACTTTTTTTAATTTTTTAATTTTTTTTTTTTTGCTTTTTAGATGGGTTGACAATTACACATGGTACCTGTTTGCCAGGTTTTCACCATGGTAATGGATAGGAGGGACTCAAGTGGCTAGTGCTATGAAGGTTGATAGTGTCCCTTTAGAAATTGATGATGGCTTCACATGGACCATGTCATTATGCTCATAGATGTTGATAAGGGATTGCATGGATGGGAGATGGATTAGGTGGATAATAGATTATGATGTGGATTTATGGTAGGGTAGGCTAGTGGCTTATGGTGTGGATTTATATAGGCTTATGGAATGAAGATGGATGAAAAGTTTATGCCAAAGCATGGACCATAGGGATAGCATGGGGGAGATATGTAGGAAAATGGATGGAAGATGGGGAGATGTAGTTATGTGGAGGTGCTGTGGAGTGGAAGGGAACCATGACCAACGGTTGCACACACCATGATAAACATTGAAGCTTTTGATTGGATAGTGGTGTAGGAAGCAATGGAGATGTTTTCTTAGGAGATGGTTGATGAAGTGATTTAGGAACCCACATAGATTTAGTATTTTTAGTGTTTTTATTTTGCTTGTGGGATTTTTGAAGGAAATGGAAGTTTTAGATGGAAGTAGGCTTTTGGATGGATATAGGTGGTTGGGATTCTTGAGATGTGGATGAGGATGCCTCATTTGCTTTGCTAGCTATTTGCTTAGGAACCCAAACCATTTTGCTTTTGGGCTTTGCTTTTGGAGGTAAGGATTTAGATGGCTTTTTGGATTGCATCGCTTTGGTTCTTTGCATTGATTTTTCATGTTTGTGCCCTAAAGCATGAGAGTCCTTAAGATTTTTGGTAGGACTTTTAGCTTTATAGGTAGAGGCATCAAAATTTTTGCTTTTGAATCCCATGGGGTGGGTGGAGTGGATGGAATGATTGGAAGCTTTATGCTTAGACGATGTGTGCTTTTGTTGGCCATGATTAGGGATGTAAAGATACTTATGAATGATAGGTATGTTAGGTGTTGGAAGCAATGGTGGCAAGGTGGATGGAGGGATATTTGGAGTTGGTAAAAGTGGAGGTGAAGTGGATGGCGGAAGGTGTATGGTCACATGCTTTTGACATTTATAGGATGATGGAGATGGAATGGCAACATATGTCTTGGGTAGATGATGGGGGGTACGATGGAAAGTGGTAGGTTTAGGATGCATGAAGGGATTACCAACATCTTGGCCTTGTTTACCTTGGAGTGTGTATCCAAGGCCATATGAGCATGGAGGAACTTTGACATGGTTTGGCTCCAAAAACCTTGTTCATAAAGGCCTAGGCCTTTGCCTTGGTAGTTCATGTTTTGGAGTATGTGATGGACAATGGGACTAGGTGTGCTTAGGGAACTAGACTTGAGCTCTTTATTGGATGGAGAAGGTCAAGTGGATAAAGGTTGTTGTTGTCCTAAGGAAGAACATTCATGGATGAGGGTGGTAATACCAATAGGACATGATGGTGGACTTGAAGTGGAGTTGATGGTGGATGTGGAAGGAGGATCATTAGGATCTTGATTAGCACTGTGTTCACTAGGATCCAAGTTATTTGTTTGATCTTTTATGCTTACTTGGGGGACAAGTGTCTCATCATGACAAGCAGATGTTTGCTCCTTACGTATAGGGCTAGATGGAGGATGGATAAGAGCGATGTGGATATCTTGCTTATGGATAGGATCAAGGTGCTCATGGATAGATTCTTCATAGGTATCAACTTGATCATAAAGAAGGTAAATGTTATGGATGGGTTGAATTTGGATAGCTTTCTCATGAATGGTTGTTGGGAGATGGATAGGATCAAGTGGCTCATGGATAGGTTCATCATTATGGCTATCATCTTGATCATGGAAAAGATACATATTATGGATGGGTTGCATAAAAGTGATTTGATCTTGAGTTGTACTAGGGCTTAATGTTTCCACATGCTTAGGATTAAACCTTTGACATACCTCTTGGGTTGCTTGGATGGAAGTGGAAGGATCTTAGATAGGCTCTTGGTCAACAATATGAGAACATGATGAATCTTGAATAGGCTTGATGGCTTGTAGGTCACATGATGGGCTTGAAGGGCTAAGAATGTTAATTGAGGGCTCTTGGATAGGCTCATGGATAAGTGGAAAACATGATGGGATTATAGGATTGGACATGACCTTTGGAAGTTCTTTGGTAGGCTCATGAATGGGTGTTTGACATGGAGATATTTTATTCCTAGCTAGTAGCCAATGGATCACATCCTGTGCAAGGGTATGAGTGGATGGGAAATATAATGGATGGATGATAATAGTAGATGGTGTTGTAGGATTATGATTAGGACTTTGATTGGTTGGAAGGATAATTGAGTTTGATAGGCTAAGATTTGGATTAGATGGGGGTGACACATAGGATTTGAATGATGTGGCATGATTTCTTATTATATGTTGATACACCTTGTAAACAATTGGGAAAAACATGGGGCATGTATTTGTATCATGGCCTTTGGTCCTATGGTATGTACAATAATCATGTTCATCATATGGACTTTCTTCACATGGTTTGACTTCAGGAAGTTCAATGAGTTTTGCTTCAAGCATCCTTTGTAAAACTATCTCATCCGCATCCTTTGGTGAAGGATTAGAATGGCATGCTAATGAAGGGAATGGAGGGCTTGGTGATTTGGAAGGTGGAGAGATCAATGGACTAGGATTGGGATCACATGGTGGTGTTGGGATAGGACTTATTGGCTCATGTGTTGGCATGTGATTAGATGATGGAGGCCACTCATAGGATGCATTGGCTAGATTGGTATCTCCCTTGTCAAAGGTAATTAAGTCTTGCATAGGATAACTTGGACTCATTTGATTTATGTACAAGGGGCCATTGGGATTTGGATATGATTCTTGTTGTAAAGATGGATTTAGATCTATCAATGGTGCTTGGTGGTCTTGTTGAAAAGGTGTACTTGGACTTACTTGATTTATGTACAAGGGGCCATTGGGACTTAGATGTTGTTCTCATTGTAAAGGTGGACTTGGGCTCACTTGTGCTTGTTGTGGAGGCCATTGATAGTCTTGGTGGTTGTGTGAAATGGTGGGATGAGGGATTGGATAAACTTGAGGTGGATGTTCATAGGTTTGAGGTGGAATTTGTTGAGGTTGGGATGGTGTTTGGACTTCTTGTTGTGATATGATTTGTTGTTGATGTTGGTAAATATGTTGATGTGATGATGATGGAGGGGTTGCATAGGATAATGATTGTTGTGATATGGATTGATATGGATAAGGGTTGTGATAGGTTGATAAAGGGTTGATATGACATGTGGATGAATTTGGTTGATATGAAGTGGGATAAGTTGATGTAGAATTAATTTGGTGTGTGGATGGATTAGATTGATATGAAGTGGGATAAGTTGATACATAATTGATTTGATGTGTGGATGGATTGGGTTTTGAACTTGTCTCATCCTCATAAGTAAAGAGATGGCCTCCTCGAAGTATAAACTTGGTCTTAAGAGGAGAGGCTCCTTTGACTGTGATCTTTGGTCTTGGATTGTCTTCATAACTTGGATTAGGAGGATAGCCACCTTTAATTATGATTGGTTTCTTCTCATGATTTGGATTGGGAAGATAGCCACCTTTAATTGTGATTGGTTTCTTCTCATGATTTGGATTAGGAAGATAGCCACCTTTAATTGTGATTGGTTTCTTCTCATGATTTGGATTAGGAAGAGGGGCTCCTCTAATTGTGACCTTAGGCTTTGGTTTTATTTCATTATTTGAATTAGAGGGGTAGCCTCCTTGAATTGTGATTATAGGCTTAGGTCTTGTCTCATGATTATAAGGATAACTCCCTTGAATTGTCACCTTAGGCTTGGGATTTGTCTCATGATTAGAGGGATAGTCCCCTTGAATTGTCACCTTAGGCTTGGGATTTGTCTCATGATTAGAGGGATAGCCTCCTTGAATTGTCACCTTAGGCTTGGGATTTGTCTCATAATTAGAGGGATAGCCCCCTTGAATGATTACGACCATCTTGACAAGTGTTGAGTAGGACTAGGTTGATGATGATGTGGATATAATTTGGAATGGGTATGGATATGACTAGGATATGTTTAGAATAAAATTGATTTGGGTATGACTAGGATATGATGTGGAATGACAAAATTGGGTGATGTGGATGAAAGGTAGGATGAATTGTTTATGTGTTTGGTGTTTATAGCTTGATTTGGCAATGTTCAAACAAATGATTATGCATATACACACATGAATCACTCACGCAAGACACATAAGCAATTGTTGACTTTGAAAATGAAATGTGATGATTATGCAAGCACACATGGAAGACACATCAACAAGCCTAATGTGTAGTCAAGTGGGTATGGCCAATTAGGTCTTAGGCTATCTATTGCACAAGGTTGACTATGGAATTGAAAGTGAAATCCTTCCACATAGCTAGGAGAAAGGGGTAACCCACCCTTCACCTTCACTTTCCAAAGGTATAAAGTTCTTTGGGGCTTAGCCAAGAGTGACAAGATTCCAACTCCCAATGAGGGTGTCTTTCGATTCAGCCTCGATTGAGGTCATCCTTTGGAGTGGTGTGTCTCCAAGTAGGCCTCCTAAGAAGGGTATGACAAAAGCAAACCAAGTGAGCTGTCACTTGATTCACACTCGCAGTTGTTAATTTCCCCTTAGAAAATTGAAATGTGTAACAAACAGTTCAAGCACTTGTTCTTTTTAGACCCAAATCCAAATGTGATGGAAGACAATGGTTTGTTTTAGCCCAATTTTTTGATGTGAATTTGTAAACAATTGTTCATTTTATGCCCAAATTGAAATGTGTGATTCAAACAATGATTAAGATGAAAGATTAGAATGAGTGCACCTGATTATTTTTGCTTTCCATTTTGCTGTAGATGATTGATATTGCTGCTGCTAAAGCTCCTTATGATCACCTACAACATAAAAAAAATGATATTATAATGCAAGCATAAAAAATAGGCTCACCAGGCAAGGAAAATTGTAATTTTAGATGCATAGCTAAATTAGATTTGATTATTTTGATACATTTTTTGATTCAAAAATTAAAAAATCAAAGAAGAGATCCCCATTAATTTTCAGAGAGATTTCTGAAAATGTAAAAAAATCAGAGAAATTCCCTGTTTTGCGCCCAAAAATGCGGATTTATGAAAATAGTACAGTCGGCAAAGATCTGATTGTTTCACATTATAAATGACCTCTAAATTAAATCTGAAAAATAGAGACCCCCATTAGAATTTCAAGAGCTTTCTAGAAATGTAAAAATTTCTGAAAAATTCACTGATTTACACCCAGAATTATGATTTTATGAAAAAACATAAAAACATGATAAATCCCACAAAAGTCGCAATAAACCCAAAATTGTTCTACTGTAGCTTCCCTATATCATGGAAAAACTTCTACTAAAATCTTGTAGAAAAATTCATAGCCGTTTGAAAGATATGATGAAATCTTTAAAACCTAGGGTTTTGTCCAAAAAGTAGCAGATCTGCAACAAAAAGTTAATTAAACCTGCAAAACTCAACAATGGGGGTTATATGAATGCAAATTTTTACTACAAAAACCTGCAAAAAAGATCAAGCGAAGTGAGTCCCACCGGGCGTACCAAATGTAATTAGGGTAAAATTGCAAATCAGGGCAAATGAATAAATAGCAATGATAAAAACCCTAGCAATGCACAATGAAGCACAAGACAACATGAAAATCAAAATAACAAATATGAATGCAAACCAATCTCCACGCTATGCTCGATTAATCTCCATTGCTCTTCTCCACCTCGCATGAGCATGCAAGATTTTGAAGGATTATTGTTGGAAGAATGTTGGGTGCTCACTTCTGCAGCATAACATTGATAAGGATGCAAAGGCTCTAATAATATTTCAACAGCATGTGGATACTTGAGGATCAATGCATGCTAATGGCTTATGAGGGGGTTGATTTATAGAATTAGCTTGGTTCAAATGGATGGCTAGGATCAATTAGGGCTTTAGATGAAATGGATGGATAGGATTAAGTTAGGTTTCCTTGCACATTAAGAAATTGTAGTCAATTGACATGTGGCAAGGGAAGATAAGGCTTAGGTGTGCTTGTGTAGATAAATACTAAAATTAGGTCCCATTAGTTGTGCATGTGAAAGATAAAAGTTGTACTACAACACATGATTGACTGGACAAGTGTTGGAATGTGATAAAAGATGACTTAATTCAAATAAAATATTTGAATTAGTTGGGATATGAGTTGGATATTAATTAAATAAATAAAATTTATTTAATTAATTAGATAAATGAATAGGATGGGATAAGATATGATGTAGAAATTAATTAAATAAATAAAATTTATTTAATTAATTGGCTTAATGGATAAATGGGATTAAGAGTGGGATTTAGGACAAAATGTTACATGATGTCTAAGATAATGTTTTTGACAAGGTGTTGTAGGACATGGACAAAGTTGGGACAAATTTGGGTGTCTACAGGTAGAAGTTGAGAAACTATAAATAATGTTGAAGGCTAGGATTATTTATCTGATTCATCACTCCACCTGGGTGGCAAACATTGTCCCAGTATGCAAAAACAATAGAGAAATCAGAATCTGTGTTGATTTTAGGAATCTTAACCAAGCTAGTCTAAAAGATAATTATCCCTTACCTGTGATGGATCACATTTTGTAAATAGTTGCTGGGTTAGAAATGATGTCCATGTTAGATAGGTTCTCAGGTTATAATCAAATAAGTGTGGTTGCATCTAACCAACATAAAACTGCTTTCACTACACCCCGGGGAACTTTTTCTTATAACCATATGCCCTTTGGGTTGATTAATGTTGGTGCAACTTTTCAACAGGGGATGGATTCATCCTTTAGAGATCTGAAAGATAGAATTATTGTCATTTATCTTGATTATTTGACTATTTTCTCTAGAAAAAGAGAGGATCATCTGAAAGACCTAGAGACTGTTTTACAAAGGCGTCGAAGTCATGGCATATCTCTTAATCCTAAGAAATTAGTTTTCTGTGTGACAGAGGGTAAGTTGTTGGGACACTTAGTTTCAAAGGATGGAATCAAGATTGATCCAGAAAGGGATAGAGAAATACAACAACTAAGTCTTCCTTCTAATAGGACTAGAGTTAAGTCTTTCTTTGGCCAGATTAATTTTCTCAGAAGGTTCATTCCTAATTTTTATGAAATTACAAAACATATTGTAGGGATGATGAGTGAAAAATAAGCTTTCAGATGGAACAAGACTACTAAGAAAGCATTCAAAGATATTAAAGAGGCAATTGGACAAACACCTACTTTGGTAAACCCTGATTTCCAAAAAGCTTTTATTATTTATTGTTATGCTTCAGAACATACCATGTCTGGTATCTTACTGCAGAAGAATGAATTGAATGTAGAAGCCCCAATAGCCTTTATGAGTGTTCCTCTCAAGAACCATGAACTTAAATATTCTTTAACTGAGAAGCAAGCTTTTGCTGTGGTAAAGGCTATCAAACAATTTAGATATTACATACTTCATTCTCATTCAGTTGTATTTGTGCCTAGTTCAGCTATAAAAAGCATTCTCACTCAACAAGATGTTGGGATGAACAACAAAGAAACATGGGTTGCTAAAATTCAAGAATATGACTCGGAGGTTAGGCCAACCAAATTGGTTAGAGGCCAAGGTCTGTGCAAATTGATTGCTGAGAGTAAGGAAGAAGAAGAAGAAGAACTTCCCATTGTCCTATTGGTAAGTTTACAAGACCCATGGTTCCTAGATGTGGCACACTATCTTACTTATGGAGACTGTCCCAGTCACTTATTCCTAAAGGAGAAAAGGAATTTGAAGTTAAAAGCAGCAAAATATGTAATTTGGGGTGATATCTTATACAAAAAGGGACTAGATGGAACCTTTCTGAGATGTGTAGATAAGGAACAACAACACAAGCTTTTGGAAGTTTTTCATAATGAAGCCGGTGGTGGACACTTCTCTTCTTCAGTCACAACCTTCAAAATCCTTAGAAATTGTTATTATTGGCCGGGTATGTTTAAGGATGCACACAGATGGGTGGCTAACAGTGAAAAATGCAAAATGTTTTCAGGAAGGCCACAACTTGTAGCATTGCCTCTAAAGCCTATTGTTATAGAAGAACCTTTCAAACAATGGGGTTTGGACTTTATTGGGCCTCTTTCACCTCCTTCAAGTGCCGGACATACACATTTTAATAGCAACAGACTATTTTACAAAATGGGTTGAAGCAATCCTTGTGAAGAGAACCACTTCAGAAGTGGTATGTAATTTTCTCAAATAAAATATACTGGTGCATTTTGGTGTCCCTCAGAAACTTGTAGCAGATAACGCCACTAGTTTTTCCTCAACTGAACTTACTTCTTTTTGCTATGAGCATAGTATATCTCTCTCTCACTCATCAGATTATTACCCTCAAGGGAACGGACAAGCTGAGTCTAGTAATAAAAATTGAATAACCATCATGAGGAATTGGTGAGTGAAAATCCTAGGGATTGGCATAAAAGATTGTATGAAGCACTCTGGGCTGACAAGATAACCCCAAAAAGGGCAATAGGAATGGTGCCTTTTGAGCTAGATTATGGGATAGGAGCTCAATTATCTTTACCTCTAGAATTATCTACAGCCAAATTACAAAATGTAATTGAAGATCAATGCTTTCAAGATTCCTTAGAGAAAAGGGTTATGTACTTAACTAAGATTGAAGAGGAAAGGAATGAATTGGTTGATCGGATTACTGCTCACCAAGCTAGGGTCAAGAAGATTTTTGATCGAAAAACAAGGCCCAAAAAATTCATGGAGGGAGATGAAGTGCTATTGTGGGATAGGAGGAGAGAACCTAAAGGAGCACATGGTAAATTTGATTCACTCTAGAAATATCTAGATGGAGTTGTTTTACCCCTGTCCTATAATGGATAGGATCTTAAATTGTATCGACTACAAAATAGGTGTCCCCTATTTTGTACATAGTCTTTCCTTTGTTGTCATGTGTTGTTGTTTTCCTTTTCTAGTTTTGGTTTACCTTGTTTATTTTCCTTCGGCAATTGTGTTTCAGTTTGTGCGTAACCAGAGTTTCTGAGTTCTCTGCATTTTGTCAAAAAATGTAGTCCCCAATCAGAGCCAATGTTACCTTTTAAGTTTCCCTTATTCATTTTTTCGTGAACCTTCCCTAAGAAAGAGTTGATTTATCATCTTCCCTTATTGATCATATGTTTATTTCCTAAGTCGGCTCTTTGTTTTTAAAGTTCATCTGCCTATCATCTTTTGTGTGTGAAATTACTAGAGAGTTGAACCTTTGAACTTGAACCCTTTCCACAGTTCAAAAGTTCAACGGTTCAAGAGTTCAATACTCAATGCTTCATAAAGAGTCATGCACACTCAGTCCCTTTGTGTAAATCAATGTGTCTATGAACCTTCTGGTTGAACCTCATTTCAATGGCTCAACGGTTCAATGGTTCAAGAGTTTAAAGTTCAATGTTTCTCAAAAGTGAACTATTTGTCTCCTTTCTATAACTCAGTTTGTATCTTTGAACCTTTGCATTGAACCTCATTTCAATGGTTCAACGGTTCAACAATTCAATGGTACAAAGTTCAATGTTTCTTGAAAGGTCGTTTAACTGTCGGTCAGTCCATGTAATTCATCTTGTATCTTTGAACCTTCAAGTTGAACCTTATTTTGAAGTTCAAAGGTTCAAAGCTTCAATGGTTCAGCGTTCCGTGACCATAGTCTCATTTCTTCCCGGAGCCTTCTCTATGTCAAAATTTAGCGGGAGATTTAGAGGGAAATATATCTGAAACTCACTATGAAGAAGAAAGTTCTAACTTTCAAAAGGTTATGAATAATAATTACACATTGAGGTCGTGCATGAGAAATGCTTGCAATTAATGCATCTGTCAGGGTTCACATCTTATCAAGCATTCTCAACACATATTATTTTAGCTAATAATTATTCAACCTGGTTTAATGCCTTTGTAAAGAAAGAGCAAATCAATTTTAGCAAATAAACACATAGGGTAATGCACTAGGAGAACAATGCGGGAGGTATAAGATTTTGGTTGCCCAATTTCACAATAATTTCAGATACATTGAAGGTGAGTTCTACTCTTCCTATAAGTTGTTTCCATTTCTTAGCTGGAAAGAAGAATCCTTTTGAGTTTCTAACATTATTTAATAAGTTCAAAGCATTTTTCACTATATCCTCCAATATGTAGCTATGAAATCTTCTTGTCTTGGTTACGAGCATGGTTTTGGTCTCATCTGTTCTCTTCCTGAATTTGGGGATACCTCACTAGTTCAATATGATTTAGAAGATTTTAGAGAGAGGGTTAAGAATCCTGTGCCAACTCTTATGATAGAGAAAATTGTGAAAAGTGGTTTGGTTGAAACTATGACCTTTCCCATGGCCGTACAGTGCCCTAAATTAGTTCTAGAATGCATGAATAGATATGACCCCCAAAATAGGTGCATCAGAACTATGGATGGCAATGTGTTACTTCATATCAATAGACAAACCCTAATGTCTGTGATGAGAATTCTGCCCAAAGAACCATATTCTAATCTCAATATTACTTCTTCTTATGGGTATTTTTCATTAAAAAAAGCAAACTACAGGAGCGTAATAGCAAGAAATTGGTTATTGAAATTCCAAAATGGGGGTTCAAGATTGCCTAGACCACTGACAAGGGATCACATGATTCAGGAGGTAAAAGATATTGTGGTGTTGCTACACAGGCTGAAGGGTAACTCCCAAGCATATTTTTGGGAGGACTAGATGTATTTCTTCATTCAGGTAATCCTCCAAGGAGAATAGTTTTTGGACTGGGGCGAAATCATAGCCAAATGTTTGCATCTAGGCTTGAGTAATTGTTTGGGGAATAAGGATTTTTATATGTCTTCATACCTCTTTTATTGCTTGGCATCTACAAGACAATGGGTACGGCTACCTCATGCACCCTTGGTTGGAAACAACAAAATTTATGACTATTATTCACAGTTACAGATGCATAATTGTTATGAGAATTATAGGAAGGTTAATGATGTTTTTACTAGAAGAATGACTTATGAACTACCAGGCAATATAAATAAGAGAATGTCTGATGAAGCAATGCAACTGATCAATATTTATGGTAGCTTCTTTATTCAATTTCCTGAATTTACTTATATCAGAGTTGGGGGTTTTGACGGTGAACCTGTGAAGTTGCCTAGGTATGTTTTTGATCATTTTATATTGATAGAAGTTTGTAGACAGCTAGCCTATGTGGATAAAAGATTCCCAGTGAACAAGGAATCTAGTATATCTTTTTCTATTGAACTTGGACACTATTCATGCCAATCAATTTCTGACACTTTGAACTTATAAGTGGATCTTAAAAAATTCAATTTTCATTACTATACTACAAAATCTGAATTCGATAGCAAAGGCTTTGCTAGGGATAATTTGGATTTTGGGACAGGATTTTCACATATTCCTCAAATAGAGGATTATTTAGAGGATTGTTCAGATGAATTTGAGGTCAGAAAGAGGCTTTGGTGTAGGTTTTCCTTAGGACAAATAGTTACTCTCAATTTAAATATGAATATTTATAGAATAGTTGATAATGAGGAACATGTGATTGATCCTCAATTTGAATAGATAAAACAATTACCTATTCTAGAAATTGTTTGGGATAAAAATGAAGAAGATCGGATTGAGGTCAGAACTCTCCTAGTACTAAGGAGAACTGAGCAATGGTTGAGGGAATGTAGGCTAGAGGAAGTTTAAAATAAAGGTTCCCAGTAATGTGCATCAATGGTTGAATCACCATTGCCAATAAGCTCTTCTAATCGGCTTATTGCTATCTGCAATGCAGATACTCCCAAGCCAAAAACTAGAAGGGGTCTTGTCATCAAAGAGTCCAAGAAAGCCCTCACAACTATTCTACCCCCTCGTGTAACCAGATCAAGAACTAAAAGAAAGAACAGGAAGTAGATTTCTGAGAGAATAGTTGTGGATTTGAATTCTGAAGAGGATTCAAGAGAAACAATAGGTGATAAAGAGTCTGATTCACCAATGGGAGAGGAGGTTAGTGCAAAACAAAAGGCAGAGGTTGCTTCAGAGTCTGCTGACTTGATGATGATTTCAAATGTGCCTTTTGATCAGTTAAATCCTGGTAAAGAAGTCCTGGCCTCTACACCCAAATGGATGGAAAGTTTGACCAACGACAAAAGAAAAATAGTCCCATTTTCATTGCCATTAGAGGACATGGTTAGTAAGTGTTTGGGAAAGACTCCTAAATCTAAGAAGCTAAAAACAACATCCAGGGTGGACATTGACCCTAACACAGGGAACTGGAGTGTAGAAATAGCCTGGCCAACAACTGATGAGGAAGTTCAAGATCCTACAATTCAAGATTTAATGATTGAAAAAATAGATCTTAGGACTGCATCACGTGCCGCAGATGTGCATCATCTTGAAGCATCCACCAAGAGGATAGTCAGTCATACCTGGAAGGATGAGAAAGATAAAAAGGAGTTGAAATAGACCTTACAGTCAATGGTAGAGTATATCGAGGCCATTCACAATCCAAATCCACAACCTGTTTCCCAACTGCCTCTATCATTTGAACCAAAATCTCTAGTCAATCAAAATATGTTAGACCAAATACACAGGAACAAAATGGTGGCCAAAGTATTTGATGATTAGTTGGATAGTATCACATATAGAGATACAGAATATATTCATGAATTGAAGAATATATATGATCAAACCATTTCTACCGTCGAAGACTTGAAAACACAGAATGCTTCATGGGTGAAAGATGAGGGAAAATAGATGAATGTGATAAACCAAATTGATGATGTTTAGAAGTATGGAATAGAAATTTTTTTGTCAGAGAAGAATTTGACAAGTCTGAATGAGGATATACTGTATGTAAGTAAGAAAAATATTGAATGGAGGAATTTAGTATCCAGACAAGGGCAAATCAAACTTACAAAAATGATCAAAGAAATAACTGAATTCACTCAATCCTTATAGCATGATTTACAATGTATTGATGTGAAGTATATAAAGGATGACAGGGAACTAGAAAAAGACATTGATATTGTGATTCAATCCTTCAGGGAAAAGATCAGCTTCGTTAAAGAAAATGATGACTTATTAATCAAAGATTTCTCTCAGATTTCAAAGGTGGAGTCACTTCTTCATCTCTGTGTCGATGCACTCCCAGAGTATGCGGAGAAAGTTGGGAAAATTCAGAGGGAGAAAGACATTTGGAAAGCAAGGGTGAAACACATTGCCATCCCCAATTTCTTGAAAATCTAGGAATTTGTTACAACATTTCAGGAGTGGAAGGCTCAACGTGTCTCCCCAACCGAACACAACAAATCTGGAGATTCTAATCCATCACCCCAGTCATGATCTTACTGACATAGTTTCTTTATTCAGTTATTCAGTTGAAATTATTTTCAAAAACTTGGTCTTTAAATGAGTTTGTAAAAAACTAAATCCCATATGGGTCAGAGTTACTTTAACTCTAGGTTTGGTTTAAAAGATCGGATAATTAGGGCAACTATATATATGTTTTTTAGTTGTTAAAACTAATAGAGAAGAATAGGGAAGGGAAAGAAATAGAAAATTTTGGAGCTGAACCTTTGCTGTGTTTACAATATATGTGATGTTTATCTAAAACATTTTTCATCTATGAATGAAAAGGAGAAATAATTACTGCATGCTTAGATCTGTGTGTTTGAGTATTTGAAATTAGGTTTTTTGTGTGAAATCTTCTTTCATATGGTAATTATTCTTTCATTAGATAACTCATTATATGTGTTTTATCATTTATTGGTTTATCAATACATGTGTTCATATATATGATTATTATTGAAAACATAATCTGTGCATTCTATAACCAAATGATGTTATAGAAAAGGAGATCACATTCAGAGCATGATGATGTATGGATGTTAGTTTGCCATTAAGCACTTTCTGGTTAAAAGTGTATTTGAATAATTAGAATAATTTAAATTCATTGAAGATCTTAAAGGGAGTTGTACCTTAATTCAGAGGGGAATTATTCCAGATAGTTCACCCATTTGTTGTTTAACTTATTTATTCTTGAAAGAAAAGGGGTATAGAGTCAGAATAAAATATTTTTAGATCAGGACAAATCTATTAGCCAACACCTTGGAGATGTTCAATTTCAAAGTCAAAAGTATTAAGAAATTTGGCCCATCTTAATAATCTACCATGGATGACCTTATCCTTGGATTCTTTTTTGAAGAACCCTTTTAAATTCTGTAAATCACCGCGCACAAGAAATTTTTTGTCAGCGAAAAACATATAGATTACTTTTAAGGAATTTACAACAGTGAGGATTTCCTTATGCCTACTATGATAATTGATCTTGCTGCCTTTGAAACTCCCAGAAGCAAAACAGACAATTTCTTCTTTTCCCTGTTTATTTTTCTCTTTGAGGATGTCGGCCCAAGTATTCTCACTTGCATCTGTCTCAACATTTTTGTCACCATTGCCAGGTAATCTAAGTGTGGGTAAAGAAGCACACTTAGCTTTAATCCTTGAAATGTAGGCATTATGCTGAGAAATCCAAGGAGGTGGATTCTTGGTTAATAGTTCATTCAGGATTTTCCTATCCTCAGCTATGTTGGAATAGAATCCAACAATATAATTGACAAGACCAAGAAACCTTTGAAGTTCCTTCAGATTAGTTACTTGAAGATTCTTGATTCAACTCCAAATATGTTCCTATACCTCCATTTTTCCTTCTGGTAGAAGCTTGATACCAACGAAAATAATTTTAGAGCGAGCAAACTCACTTTTAGATGGATTAATAGCAAGACCATGAGTCTGGCAGACCTGCAAAAATTGTAGGAGGTTATCCAGATGGCTTAAAAGACTTTGACTGAAGACCAGAATATCATCAACATATGGGATTATGAACTTTGAATATTTCCTGAAGATAATATCCATATGTTACTGGAAGATAGATGGAGCAGTTTTAATTCTGAAAGGTAAAACTTTCTGTATACGCCTAAAAATGACATGATTCAGTCTAGATAAATATTCTTAATATTTATTCCCTTCTAATTCCTCTATCAATAAATAAATAAATAAGTTTATTTATTTGATTCATATTCTTCCAACAATTAAATAAAATTCCTTTTATTTAATTAAATTCTTCCCAAGCAATTAAATAATTCTTAATTATTTAATTAAATCAAATCATTCTTCCAAATTTGAATAAATCAAATCAAATTTATTTAAATCCTCTCAATCTCCAAAAATAAAATATAATCAAATATTTTATTTATTCTTCCAAATCATGCACAATAATTAAATAAATTTATTTGTTTAATTTGCTTTCTTATCTTCTAAATTAAATAATTCCAATTATTTAATTATTTCTTCCAATAATATCTTCTCTAAATTTAAATAAATCAAATATTTATTTTAGTTGCTTTTTCTTCTAAATTGAGTTAACTCTAAATATAATTCAAGCTTTTTGCACATGCAATTAAATATTCCTAATATTTAATAAAGCAAAATATCTTCTTATTCTCATGCAAATCCCTTCTTCTTGCTTTAAATCACTTAACTGATTATTATATTCTTTTAATTGCTTTAACTCATTCTTCTATTCTTAGCAAACCCCCTCATGCAAAAGAAAGCAAGACACATGTCCTCTTCTTATTCATTACACGTTCCTCAACTATTCTCAACCGTTGATCTTATTTCTCCTGAGTCTATAAATTGAACCTCATTCTTCCACTTCAATCATCCAAGCTTTAAGTATCATGACTCTGTAGGAATTACAATGCGCCTTTGGCACCAATTCCTTCATTGCTTGTGATCACATTCATTACTACGCACCATGCACTACTACCATCGTTGTGAAGCTCCTCTTCATTGTGGTATTATCATAGCCATTCCCAATTGACATTCTTGAAGCATAGGAAGGAAGTTCACTCTCTGATGGCATCATTCATACATGCAAGAACGATTATGATAAGCGATCAATGGAAGCTATGATCTAAGGAGGTTTGCTTTGTTGTTTGTTAATTGTTATTGAATTTCCTTAGTTCACTATTTCATTGAAGTTTTGGGTATTTGATATTGATTATTATTGCATATTCATTGTTGATCCAATTTTCTCTTAACATTTTTGGCACCCACCGTGGGGCCTAGCCCCAAATTTAACCCAAAAACTAAGTTTTTTGTGTTTTAGAAAGTCGTACACAGGAGGAAACAGCGCATCTATCACTTCCTAACATGCATCTATTACCTTTTACGGTACATTTGTTACTTCAGTGCATATATACTCTATTATAGTGCTTTTACCCTCTAAAATGGTGCGTCAGCTACTTCAGCACATATACACTATATTTCGGCACTTTTATCCTCTGTTCCAATGCATATGTAATTACGGCACTTCTGATCACTGTTTCTACGTATTCAGTCTCTAAAGTGGCGCATCTGTTGTAGCCAGTGATTTTAAGGTTTTCTAGGAGATTTTTCCTAATGCTGACATCTTTGCAGGAACTCTCTTGATCTATTTTGTAGGCTAGGTACTGGTTTAGATTCATATAGTTGCACTTGTTAGCTCACACTTCAATTTCTAACGGGAAAGTAAAATGGATGCTCATGCAAAATCTCACATAGTTTAACTAGGAAAGTGGTAATTGAATCATTGCTATCTTGCATATCATTGAATCATTTCTATTGCTATCTTTTCAAAGTTATTGCTATCTGGATAAAAATTGAACTCATCATTGTTATCTGGGTAAAACTAAACCATTGCTATCTCGATTAACCATCACTTCAAAGTTAACAACTTGTGCTATTGTGGATAAAATTGAACTCATCATTGCTATCTGGGTAAAACTAAACCATTGCTATCTCGATTGACCATCATTTCAAAGTTAACAACTCATGCTATCATGGATAAAATTGAACTCATCACTACTATCTTGGTTAAAATTGGACCATTGCTATCTTGCTAATCACTTCAAAGTTTTGTGCTTGCCCAAGTAGATAGCTCATCTAGTTTTTTTTTATTTTAACTAGGGGAAAAGAACCACTGTATACTATGTTTTGGGAATGATACCAGGCCTATGCTCTCCCCTATCTTGGGTGATCAAAATGCCAGACATATCATTTTCGCATGTGTTTTTCCTTTAGAAGGGCCTTCTCTTGGATACCGTTCATCCAAGTAGGAATGACCCTAAGTCGTAACAGGCTAGACACCAATCCCTTCCAAGCCACTATAAATAAATTGTGTTCGGAGTGAAAGCTTCAAACAACAAGTGAAGTTGTGTTATACCGACAACCATCCTCCCCCAAAACCCTCTAAAAGCACAACCCTTGCAGGCTGGGAGACTCCATAACGGAGAGTACTACTGCTGCATGTATAACCACTCGAATGGTTGCCTTCATTCAACACCTTTGTTTTAGTGGCCAAAAACCCTTGTTATCCATTTGAAGCCTAGGATTTGTACTTGTTTTTCCTTTTAGTCCAAAAAGAGTCAAAAAATCACAAAAAAATAAAAAACCATAAAAATTCTTTGTGTTTGCTGTCTTCTTGCCATAATTTCAAAAAATTTGATCAAAAAGACCTTCTTACAACCAAAGTACCAAAAAACATTAGAAATTTTCTAAAAAATTGCAAAAACACTGAGAAAGCCACAGCAGCGCATCTGTCCTCTATTGCAGCGCATTTGTTCCGACTTGCAGCGCATATGTTTAGACCTACCGCACTTTTACTATCTGTTACAACACATTCATATTTTACCAGTGTGGCGTAGTTGTTGCAACTTATAATGCATTTGTCAATTCCTACAACGCATCTCTTTCGGCACATGTGTGGTAGTGAGCACTTGCACAGTTTGTGAGAGAAAATTTTTACTAGTTTTGGGCACCTATTTCAGTCTAGTTTTAGGTTCAGAGATTGAAGAGACCTAATGTCTCAAGTTACTACTTGGAACCTCATTCATTCCTTGGTCATCGGCCACACTAGAGCATCGGTAGACTTTGTAAATGTTACACCGATCACTTTGGTCTCACTGATGGTAGTGAGCCATTGGGTAGACTTTCTGTATCGGCGGGAGTGAGGAGTCTTTGGGCAATCAGCAAGGTTTCACCGATGAAGGGCTAGCTATTAGCATGACAATCATTGTCAGCATGGTTTGCAAATGTCACTCTGACAGTTTGGGTTACTCTGACGGGAGTCAGCATCGGTATGAGTCATTCTGATGAAGATCAATGTATCAGTGTGAGAACCACTATCAACCCAGCTTTGAGAAGTCATTCTAATAGTTTTGAGTCTTTCCGATGAAGGCTTAGATCAGCAAGACTATAACTATCGGTGTAGTTTCAAAGTATCTCTCTAACGGTCTTCTGTTACTCTGATGAAGGATGAAGTCTTGGGCATCGATGGGACAAGAAACAATCGATGTAAATGGTGGAGTGATCTTTGATGGTTTGGGCTATCCCGATGAAGCTTAGACTGGCATCGTCGGCAACAAAATTGCTGATGATAGTCATACAATGTGTTCAGGTATATAAACCTGGATATCAAACTCAAACTGGTGAATGTGGGACTAAAGGTCTCACATGAATACAAATAGTTGCGACAATTGGAAGATAGTGATGCAAGGTCAGTTGAAATGAACAGTTAGGGTAGAAGTTAAAAATGGTTTTGCTCTTGAAGACTATAATATATATACATATTTGGTGAGGTCATTTGATTGATGATGAGATACGATCAAATTGTTCATTCTGTAATTGTACAGAGGAAGTGAACTATATGTATGATTTAAGAATCGAAATCTGAGTGAGAAGGCTAGTATCTTTATTGTAATCTTTCTAAGCCTACTATAAATAAATATTGTCTCTCTTGTGGTGGTGGGTTTTTTACCCGAAAGGGTTTTCCCACATACATCTAGTGTTGTTCTCTATAATCTTACATGTTTATTCTATATTTTTTGGTGTGTTCATCTGTGTATTTGAATTAAACGTTACCTGTCTACATTATCCCCTTTGAATTGACATTAGGGAAGTTATATTCTGCATGTGTTCTTTCCTTACAAGTGGTATCAGAGCTTGGCCAGTTGTGTTATCCTTGTTGGTAGGTTGGGTTTTTTGTGTCAGTTCTATGAGTGAGAGTTCTATAGAGGTCTATTTTGTTGAATAAGATGGCAAGTACATTAGGAAAAATAGACATTGAAAAGTTCAATGGCACAAACTTTGAGTTGTGGAAGCTTAAGGTTAAAGATGTGTTGGTCGACAAAGATCTTTGGGTTCCTGTGTCTAGGACTAAACCTTCAGGCATGAAGCAAGAATACTGGGAACTAGTTGATAGGAAAGCCAGAGGACTGATAAGATTAAGATTAGTGGATTCTGTTCTATTGAACATCCATGAGGAGAAGACTGCAAACACTTTGCAGAAGAAGTTGAGAGATATTTATCAGGGCGAGTCCTTGGTTAATAATCTTTTCCTCAAAAAGAAGTTGTACTCTCTGAAGATGGATGAAGGAGCATCTGTAGCAGACCATCTGAACTCATTTAATATGATTGTTACACAGTTGACTTCTGTAGGTGTAAAAATAGAAGAGGAGGACTGCTATATGCTTCTGTTGTGTTCCTTACCTAACTCATGGGATCATCTTGTGATGGCTATTGGAAGTACAACAACCACGTTTAAAACTAAAGAAGTTGTTGCTTCACTGTTATTTGAAGAGATGCAGAGGAAATCTTTTGAGATAGCCAAAGAGGCCTTGTCTATTCAAGGTAGATCAAAGGAAAGAGACAAGAAGAAGGACAAGAAGTCTAAGTCCAAATAAGAGGGGAGATCAAAATCTCCTGGCAAAAATTCCAAGGTGAAATGCTGGAATTGTGGGCAGAAAGGACACATTAGAAAAGACTGCAAAGAGGAGAAAAAGAAGAAGAAGAAGAACTTCTCTGACACCAATTCTTCTCAGAGTGATGCTGATGCCTTCATTGCTGCCTTGGCAATGCCTGCATCTGAAGATGTATGGCTGGTGGATTCAAGAGCATCTTTTCATATGACATCTCACAGAGAATGGTTCACTAAGTATGAACCGTATGTTGGTGGGAAGGAGTTCCTGGCAAGTGATTCGACAATGGAAATTGTTGGCTGAGGAAGAGTCAAAATCCATTTCCTAGATGGAAGAATAAAGGGAATGAATGGAGTATTACACATACCAGGTCTGGCTTGAAATTTACTTTCTATTAGTAAGCTTAATGATGTTGGAGTGCAAGTTACTTTTGTGAATGGTGGTTGTAAGATGACTAGAGGTTCTATTGTACTAGTAAAGAGTGAACGCATTAGAACTTTGTATAGGTTAGATGCTAAACCAGTGTGTTGTAATAATGTCTGTAAAATTTGAAAAAGCTACTATTGTAACACATGATGCAAACTCTATGGGAGTTAAACTTCCTGCAGAGAAAATAATGCTCTGGCATCATAAACTTGGTCACATAGGTGAAAAAGGTTTAAAAACTTTAAAAAACAAAAACCTGGTAGATGGGCTAATTGATTGTAATCTGGAGTTCAATTTCTGTGACCATTGCATATATGGAAAATAGAACCATGTTTCTTTTTACTCTAGTTCTCATAAATCTTCTGGTGTTCTGGACTATGTACATTATGATGTTTTTTGTCCAATTGATGTTCCTTCTTTGTCTAAATCAAGATACTACATATCGTTTATTGATGATTATTCAAGGAGGGCATTTATATATTTTTTGAAAAATAAATCATAAGTGTTCAGTTGGTTTAAAGATTTTAAAAATCTTATGGAAAATCAGACTAGTAGAAAAATAAAATGTTTGACAATGGATAATGGTGGTGAATATTACAATGCAGATTTTGATAAATTTTGTCTTGATCATGGAATAAAAAGGCATAAGACCACCTTATACTCCATAGAAAAATGGAGTTACTAAAAGGTTGAATCGATCATAATGGAAAAAGCAAGAAGTATGTTAAGTTATGCTTGTCTTGAACAAAGGTTCTGGGTTGAGGCAGTTGCTACAGCTTGTTACTTGCTTAATCATTCTCCTACTTCGGCATTGGTTGATAAGACGCCTATGGAAGCATGGTCTGGAAAGAAGCCCTCTCTAAGACATCTTCATGTCTTTGGCTGTGAGGCATATGCTCATATTCCTGAGGTAAAAATATCTAAGCTGGATTACAAGGTAGTCAAATGTATCTTTATTGGCTATGGAGTTAGTGTTAAAGGGTACAAGCTTTGGAATCCTAAAACTGAAAAAGTAATTTATAGCAGGAATGTAATTTTCAGAGAGCTAAAACCTTTGGTTATTAATTTTCAGCTAGAGATGACAGAAGAAAAGAAAGAACAGAGTGTTGTTAATATTCCTCTGACCCCTGTAAAAGAGGAACAACAAGCACCAAGTGTAGATGATTCAAAAGTGAGTTTGAGTAGCTCCGAAGATTCAGATCCAGAGAAAGAACCTGAACCTGCACCTTAGCCATTAAGGTAGTCTACACGTGAAAGAAGACAACCAGATAGGTATGGATTTTTAGTACTTGATTCAAGTTGTGCCTATGCTTTTCTTACTGATACTGATGAACCTAGGACTGTGAAAGAAGCTATTAGTTTACTTGATTCAGATTCTTGGTTGGAAGCCATGGATAACGAAATGTCATCATTGGAGAAAAATGGAACCTGGGATCTAGTGCCCTTGCTTGAAGGTAGAAAACCTATGGGCTATAAGTGGGTATTTAAAAAGAAATATGGTCCAGATGGTAGTAGTGAAAAGTACAAGGCAAGACTAGTTGCTAAGGGGTATTCTCAAAAGGAAGGTATAGATTATGGAGAAATCTTTTCTCCTGTAGCTAAGCTGACATCCATTAGATTTTTGTTGTCACTTGTAGCAGCGTATGACTTTGAAATTGAGCATATGGATGTGACAACAACATTTCTTCATGGGGATCTTGAAGAAGAAATTTATATGTCCCAGCCAGAGCATTTTGTGGTTAAAGGTAAAGAACATCTGGTATGTAAACTTAAAAATTCTCTTTATGGCTTGAAGCAATCTCCCAGAATGTGGTATTAGAAATTTGATACATATGTTTTATCTTTGGGATATGTGAGATCTAAATATGATCATTGTGTCTATTATAAAACTAATGGTGATTAGATTCTTATAATTGTATTGTATTTGGATGACATGTTATTCATTGGCAATGGTGAGGGGATGATCTCAGATTTAAAATCTCAGTTGTCCTTGAAATTTGAAATGAAGAATTTGGGGGCAGCAAAGTACATTCTGGGAATGGAAATCAAAAGGGACAGATCTAAGAGAAAGCTTTGGCTTAGCTAGAGCAAGTATATTACCAATGTTCTTAATAAATTTAATGTCTTATTGCAAACAGTTAGTTGTTCCAGTTTTGCAGGGAATGAAACTTACTGTTGAAGATTGTCCAAAATCTTTGAATGAAATTGATGACATGACAAAAGTGCCTTATGCAAGTGTTGTTGGTAGATTAATGTATGCAATGGTCTATACCAGACCAGACATTGCCCAGGCAGTGGAAGTTTTGAGCTGATTTATGGCAAATCCAGGCAAATCACATTGGGATGCTGTGAAGAGAGTCATGAGGTATTTGAAGGGAACTTCTGATTATGCTATTTGCTATCATGGAAACTCAGTTGGATCTTAGAAATCTATCAGCATTCAAGGATATGTTGATTCTAATTGGGCAGGGGACATTGATAGTAGAAGATCCACCAGTGGATATGTATTCACATTAAATGGTGGTGCTATCGGTTGGATGAGCAAGCGGTAGGCTGTAGTTGCTTTGTTCACAACAGAGGCAGAGTACATGGTAGCTACTCGTGCATTCCAAGAAGCCATTTGGTTGAAGAGGTTGTGTTCTGATGTTGGTTTTGATGGAGTGTAGATACAAATTCATTGTGATAGTCAAAGTGCTATCTGTTTGGTGAAAAATCCTACTTTTCACGCTAGGACAAAACATATTGATGTCCAATATCACTTTGTTTGTGATATGGTGGAAGACAAAAAGGTAAAGCTGGAAAAGGTTGATACTTTGGAAAATGTTGCAGATGCCTTGACTAAACCAGTGAGCACGGCCAAGTTCAAATGGTGTTCAGATGAAATGGGTCTTTGGGCCCATAATTCTCAGTAATCGTATGTGGATTAAGAGGTAGAAGTAATCTCTTCAACAAGTGGGAGATTGAAGAGACCTAATGTCTCAAGTTACTGCTTGGAACCTCATTCATTCCTTGGTCATCAGCCACAATGGAGCATCGGAAGAATTTGTTAATGTTACACTGATTGCTTTGCTCTCACCGATGGTAGTGAGCCATCAGGTAGACTTTCTATATTAGTGGGAGTGAGGAGTCTTTGGGAGATTAGCAAGGTTTCACCGATGAATGGATAGCTATTGGCATGACAATCATTGTCGGCATGGTTTGCAAATGTCACTTTGATAGTTTGGGTTACTCTGATGGGAGTTGGCATCGACATGAGTCATTCTGATGAAGATCAATTTATTGGCATGAGAACCACTATCGACCTAGCTTTGAGAAGTCATTCTAATAGTTTTGAGTCTTTCTGATGAAGGTTTGGATTGGCAAGACTATAACTATCGGTGCAGATTCAAAGTATCTCTCTGACAGTCTTCTGTTACTCTGATGAAGGATGAAGGCTTGGGCATCAGTGGGACAAGGAACCATCAGTGTAAATGGTGGAGAGATCTCCGATGGTTTGGGCTATCCTGATGAAGCTTAGTCTAGCATCGTCGGCAACAAAATTGTCGATGATAGTCATACAGTGTGTTTAGGTATATAAACCTAGATATCAAACTCAAACTGGTGATTGTGGGACTAAAGGCCTCACATGAATACAAATAGTTGCAACGGTTGGAAGATAGCAATGTTAGGTTAGTTGAAACAAATAGTTAGGGTAGAAGTTAAAAACGGTTTTGCTCTTGAAGACTGTAATATATATATAGATTTGGTGAGGTCATCTGATTGATGATGAGATATGATCAAATTTTTTCATTCTGTAATTGTACAGAGGAAATGAATTGTATGTATGATTTAAGAATCGATACCTGAGCGAGAAGGCTGGTATCTTTATTGTAATCTTTCTAAGCCTACTGTAAATAAAGATTGTCTCTCTTGTGGTGGTGGGTTTTTTACCTGAAAGGGTTTTCCCACGTACATCTGGTGTTGTTCTCTATTATCTTGCATGTTTATTCTATATTTTCTAGTGTGTTCATTTGTATATTTGAATTAAACATTACCTATCTACATTATCCCCTTTGAATTGACATTAGGGAAGCTATATTTAGCACCTGTGCTTTCCTTATAGAGATCAAGTCTTACCTAGCAGTCCTTTTTCCATCCATTTCGAGCCAAAATCTCTATTTCGCTAATCATCTCATTCACCTTCTATCGTGTCTTCCTAGTCTAAGGTCAAAAGTATCCCATATCCAATCAGTATAGGCCCCTTTTTCGTATCACTTTGGATTCAAGTAACCCTAGTAGGTCACAGAACTTTGCTAGTGGTCTTGGTGCACAACTAGTCCCTACATAGTAAGACAAGTATTGAGTACCCTTACTAGTGGCTACCGTCTTGTATTAGCTGTCTTACTTGGAATCATTGATCAAGAAAGTCCTTTATCCTAATCTTGTCATAAGCATCCCATTCTCAGTGGTCTCCATTGGCATCTTGCCAAAATCTCTAGTCCCATCCCACCTCATCCCTCGTCACCTTGCATGGTTCTTACTAGATCTCAATACCAAAAGCAACTTGAAATGGCTAAATCATCCAACCACATCGTCACACCTCATGATAGTGATGAGGAGATCAAACAAAGATTATCAGGGAAGCCTCCAAAATCAGAAATTCCAATGCTTGTTAGAGAAAGTGCTCCATGATGATCCTCACAAGTACTTTTATTATCTTGCAAATCTTGGAATTAAACTCCCTGTAGATTTTAATGTAAGTACAATCCAAGAAAATGTGGAGAATAATCATGAAGAAAGGGGAAAGAAAGCCATAGACCCAAGCACTCCTATGGAAGAAATGAGAAAACAACTCAAGGGTCTAAAGCAACAAATGTCAGATCTCAAGATTCTTTGGAAGATATTGCACCATACCCCTTTGATAAAAGTTTGAACATGACACCATTTCCCTTTCGATTCGAAGTTCCTAAGTTTGACAAATACAAAGGGAAAGGGGACCCTAGAGATCACATTAGGGAATTCAACACAGCATGTATGGAAGTAGCTCATAATGAGACATACTTAATGAGACTATTCCCTAGATCTTTAGGTAGTCAAGCCATGGAGTGGTTCTCATGATTCCCACCAGGCATCAAATCTTTTGATGAGTTAGTCAACAAATTCATCATGCACTTCTCTTACAATATTGAACATGAAGTCTCCATGCTAGACCTATGCAACACCAAACAAAAGAGTGGTGAATCATTCGCCACTTTCCTACAATGGTGGAGACAACTAGCAAGCAAGTGCTCATATAATGTACCAGAGAAGCAATTAATGGAGATGTTTGTCCATAACTTCAATACCGATCTTAGATATCAAATACAAATACAATGCCCTACTTCATTCTCAAAGGTCATAGAAATGGGATTGTTCATCGAAAAAGCTATGATCACCAATGGGCAACTCAAGTTATACAAGGACACAACTGCCACCAATTATATGACTGACATATCAAAGTTTTGGACTAAACAAAAATGTCATCAACGATGTAGTTGATGCCAAGGTGGTGGCTCCCAAGCAACAACCTATATTCACTCTCAAAGGAGAGACAAGCAATGTTACACCCAACAAAACATTCTCTTGGGAGCCAAGACCATGGCTCAACTCAAATCCAAGGTGAAAGTTCACAATGCTGGGTGAGTCCCAAGAATCCGCATTAAGGAAGCTATTGGCTAACAATGAAATCTCTCTACCACCAATAAGTGATTATGAACCTCAAATCTAACCTCACTATTGGAAAGACACCAACTATTGTGTGTATCATAGAGGAAGGGGACATACAACCAACAATTGTATCTATCTCAAACATGTTATTCAAGATGTGCTTGATCAAAATCAAGGAGGAAACTAATAACATACCTCCAATTCCAATGAGACACATGTGGCTTATAGAGATCCACTTCTCAATCATGACATGCCATACAACAACAACAATGGCAACAACAATAATAGAAATCACAACAATGGCAACAAAAACAACAACAGTAACAAAAACAACAACTGCAACAGGCAAAATTAGAATAGTGGGAATAGTAATACCAACTACGCAAGTATGCCATTCAACTATACCATCAATTGCATATCAAAGCATGTCCCATAGATCAATGTGGTCACGCCAAACCAACAATTAGAACCTAACTAAAATAATTGCAGTATCATTACCTACAGTGATAAAGTCACGTTGAATACCGTCCCTCCAAGGTCGTCACCTTCTCAGTCTAACCCCCATCAATATAGTGTCATAGGCCAACTTTAGAAGACTTCGACCCACATTTCTATCTTAGAGTTATTGTGTGTATCTCCTTCCCACAAGGAGATTCTCAATAAAGCCTTAGTGGATACCATAGTCCCCACTAACTTGGCCCAAGAGAAGTTTCAAGCCATGGTAGGTAATCTGACCTCCTCAAGTACTATATCATTTACCGAGCAAGATGACCTCTCAGTGTCTCAACCTCATAACACCCCTCTACATATCGTCACCTTCATCCACAAGCACTGCATCAAGAGGGTTCTCATTAATGGGGGAGCCAATTTAAATATTTGCATGTTAAAGCTAGTCCTTACATTGGGGTTCTCTGAGAATACAGTTGATCTAAGGAAGAAGATTACTATCAAAGCCTATGATGAAGAGGAGAGAACTACAAAAGGAATAGTGGTGTTGCCCATATAAGTGGGACTAATAATAAAAGATGTTGTGTGTCAAGTCCTAGATAGGGATCTCACCTATAATATTCTACTAGGTAGACCATGGATTCATGCCATGAAAGCTGTTCCCTCTACTTATCATCAATGCATAAAATTCCCACATAATGGCAAGCAAGTCACCATCCAAGGTGACCCTGACCCCTTCCAACATTGCAACTTTGTCCTTTCAAAGCCTAATTGCATCATACCAAACAATAGAGCATCTACAACCCCTATCCTACAGCATGATTCTACCTCTGAAGCTTCCTCATTAAGGCCCAAAGAGCAGAAAATTACCATCAAAGAAAAAGGAGTTGGGGAATACTCCATAGAGCACAACCTCAATCTAGCCAAGATGCCTTTATCTTCTAGATCCTTTGGTTGACCCAAGCATTTTCCAAAGCCAACTGCTCCTCCTATACCTCCCACAACTCCCTTTGTAAAATGGGGCACCTTATCAGATGAGACTGAGGAAAGAGATGTCCTACAATGGATTTATACTGAAGAAGAAGAGAACATACAGCAAGAACCACCTAGGCTTCCAACAAAAATCTATGGGTGAGGTGAATCTATCCTACATAGAATGGGTTATAAAGGATAAGGCCCCATTAGCCTAAGAAGAGAAGGAATCATAGAACCCATTCAACCTTCTTCATCCTAATCGGCTAGAAATACAAAAGGCCTAGGATACAAGGAGAAGGGAAAAGCCAAAGAAAATGCTTGTCTAGTGGAAATGATCCATACACTTCAAGTAGACAGTGATATAGATTCCAATGAATATGAGTGGGAGGAGCTAACACAGCATTCCTATAATGACAAAGAGGTTGATACCAATCAAACTTATAGACCCTACTGTGAGGGACAAATGCTACCGAATAGGCCATTAGAGTCTAATTTGCCTATCTCTGAGAGTACGACTTTCAAGGAAGGTTCAAGTTCTATCGCAATAAACAACTTGGAGGAAAGTACCATCCTAAACATTCCCCCTCCCAATACTCCTAGTATATCCATTCAAACTATCAATGAATCAAATCTATCCTCTGACTTCCTCCCCCTTGTGCATCTTGAGCTTATTGACTGGGATCTACAGGGAACTCCTCAACTAGATATGTTCCAAAATGACGATGCTTATATTGTCTACATGGAACTTAAGGACCACCTACCCAAAGGGGATCTTAAAGATAGTTTCACTATTAAACTTAATACCATGGCTTATTTCAGATAGGGTGCCAAGCCTTTCAGTCATAAAAATATCAAAATAAAAACTAGATCTGACAGTGAAAACCACTCTACGGTAGTGTCAAATCCCAAAACAGTAAAAAGAAAGGACACATCTGAAGGTGAAAACCCAATTGTGGCACCTGATGATGGAAGGCTTGACACTCTCCCCAGTGACATGCACCAGGAGAAGTCTTAGATTGTTGTGGAACCCACTGAGCTAGTTAACATTGGAACAGAGGAACAACCTAAGATCATTCACTTTCCTAAGTCTCTAACCCCACCAGATAAAACCAATTTTGTACCATTCTTCAAGAGAAAACAAGTCAATTTTACTTGGTCATATGTAGATATGCTAGGGTTAGATCCAGATTTGATTCTACACCATCTTCCATTAGATCTAGGAGTGAAACCAGTGAAATAGAAGCTTAGAAAGATGTATCCACACATAGCACTGCTTGTAAAAGAAGAACTCAAGAAATTACTAGATGTAGGATTCATCAGAGCTATAGACTATCCGGAGTGGGTCTCCAACATAGTACTAGTGTCCAAACTAGATGGCTGAGTTAGACTATGCAATGATTTTAGAGATCTAAACAAAGCTTGCCGCAAGGATGATTTTCCATTGCCAAATATAGATATCATAGTTGACTTAACGATAGGGCATACCATGTTAACTCTCATGAAGGCTTCTCAGGATATAATTAGATTAGGATAGCACTGGAAGACCAGCATAAGACATCTTTTACTTGTGCATGGGGCACTTTCTATTTGAATGTCATGCCATTTGGGCTAAAGAACGTAGGAGCCACATATCAATGTGCTATGACCACTATATTTCATGATATGATGCACGTCACCATGGAAGATTATGTAGATGATATCCTAGCAAAGTCTCACAAGAGAATCACACTTGGCTATGTTAGAGAAAGTCTTTAAGAGATTAGAGCAATTCAAGGTCAGGTTGAACCCAAAGAGGTGTGTGTTTGGAGTAACCTCAGGCAAACTCCTAGGTTTTATTGTATCAGTGAATGGAATAGAGGTGGACCCCACCAAAGTCAAGGCTATTATGGACATGCCACTACCCAAGACTCTCACTCAACTAAGATCTCTACAAGGCAAGCTACAAGCAATCCATAGATTCATATCACAATTAGCAGACAATTGTCAACCATTCAGTCATCTCCTGCACAAGAACATTCCATTCAGATGAGATGAGAAGTGTGAAGAGGCATTCAACAAATTGAAAGAATATCTCATGAATCTTCCTATTCTCATGCCTCCTATCTAAGGGAAACCATTGATACTCTACATATCTGCTACACCTACAGCTCTTGGGGCTCTTCTAGCACAACAAGATTATGAGAATAAGGAAAGAGTCGTCTACTATATCAGTCACACATTGGTGGGCTATGAGTTGCAATACTCTTAGATAGAAAGATCATGTCTTGCAATAGTTTTTGCTTCCCAAAAACTCTAACATTATATGCTTACACATCCAATCAAACTTATTGCAAAAATAGATCCACTGAAATACCTACTAAGCAAAGCAACTCTTACAGGTTGCCTAGCTGAATGGGTAATGCTCCTAAGTGAATAAAACATTGAGTATGTAGATAGAAAAGCTATCAAGGGACAAGTCATTGCTAATCAGTTAGTGGATGCACCACTACAGGACACCACACCAATGTAATTTGAGTTTCCATATGAATCCTTATTCAATGTCTCAACACATTCCTAGAAACTGTACTTTGATGGGTCCTACACAAACCATGGATTGGGGGCAGGAATCTTGTTTGTAACTCCTCATGGTGACACCATACCAAAGTCTTACTGTTTGTTATTTCCATGCACCAATAACATAGCAGAATATGAAGCCTTAGTCGTTGGCCTCAAGATTGCAACAGACTAGAAAATCAAGGAGCTACATGTCTACGGTGATTCTCAACTAGTGATAAATCAAGTTAATGATGATTACCAAACCAAAGACGAGAAGCTTGTCCCATACAAGTGCATGATAGATGACTTTAAGGAATACTTTGTGATTATCTCTTTTGAGCAGATACCTCGTATTAAGAATAAAGCAACAGATGCCATTGTGACCATCACCTCTCTTCTCGAGATACCAGAGAATGAGTCACAATACGAGTTCTTAGTGGAAACTATTCGACAACCAGCTTATGATCTTCCTGAGACCCATTCCATATGCCTTTTAGTTGGATCTGATTCACCTTGGTATGGTAAGGTTTACACTTACCTCAAGGACAACACCCTCCCACCTGACTTATCTTCAAACCAACAACGGACCTTTACATGCTAAACCTCTCACTATACCATTATTAGTGATGCCCTATACCGACATGGTCTAGATGGTACTTTACTCCATTGTTTAGAACGAGAAGAATCCATAACCGCGTTACAAGATGTACATGAAGGGATTTGCGGGACACACTCTAGCAGTCCTTCCTTAGCTAAGAAACTCATGCATTTGGGTTATTACTAGCTGAACATGGAAACAGATTCATACCAGTTTGTGAAGAAGTGAAAGCAGTGCCAAATATATGGGAACTTGATATATGCACCAGTCAAGAGTTGAGACCTTTAGCGACACCTTGGCCCTTTTTCCAATGGGGACTTGACCTTGTGGGAAAGATCCATCCACCCTCCTCTAATGGCCACAAATTCATCATAATCGCCATTGAGTACTTTACCAAGTGGATTAAAGCCGTTCCCCTCACCACCGTCACAGGTAAGCAAATCTCCTCATTCATCTTGAATTACCTCATCTGTAGATATAGAATTCTCTCATCCATTATCACGGATAATGGAAGACCCTTCAAAAACCAAGATGTCCAAGAACTCTATGACCAATTCAAAATCCAACACCATTTCTCCACACCCTATTACCCCCAAGGAAATGGTCAAGCTGAAGCATCCAACAAGACCATCTTAAAACTCCTCAAGAAGACAGTCAACGATGCTAGCCATGATTGGCACATCCAACTCAATCCTGCTCTGTGGGCCCACAGAACTAGTATACGTACTCCCACAGGTGCTATCCCTTATGCCCTTGTCTATAGCTCAGAAGCTATCCTTCCCATTGAGGTTGAGTTACGATCTCTCAGGGTGTTGTTAAAAGGTCTCATATCAAATGAAGAATAAAAAGTTACCAGATTGCAAGAACTAGAGTTGCTAGAGGAAAGGAGACAAAAAGCCTTTGACCATCTCAAATCATATCAACAGATGATGTCATGAAGCTATAACTACAGAGTTCATCTAAGAATCTTTAAGGTTGGAGATCTAGTACTTAAAGAGAATCCCTGTAATCAATAGGATAGGGAAAAGAAAGGCAAGTTTGAACCCAACTGGCTTGGGCCTGATGTAATCGTCACTGCTTATGGATCAGGGGCATATTAGTTAGCAACATCTGAGGGTGAGTTGTTATATGACCCAATCAACAGCATGCATCTTCTCCAGTTCTATACCTAGGAGAATCCCAATGTAAGGGGGACAAAAAATACAAAAAAAATTAAAAAAAATTAGAAAAAAATACAAAAAAATAAAAAATAGAAAATAATACAAAAATAAATAAAATAAAATAAATTAAATTAAAAAAATACAAAACAAAAAAATCATCCTTTGGTGAAAACCTGGCAAACAGGTGCCTTGGATAAGTATCATGATGAAAACTTGGCAAACAGGCGTCGTGTTTACTTCCTATCTTTATGTGCAAATAAAAGCAAGTGGTGAAAACCTAGTAAACAGGTGTTACTTGTGATAAACCACTTCCTCTATCTTTGGGAAACCAATCACCTTGTGTCCATTCTTCCTTGTGTCCCATTCGACCCATATCTATTCCATAATAAAAACCTAACGATAACCTATCATGGCTTGATACTCTATCTCTTTGTTGCCTTGTCAACCAAGGTTTTATCCCATATCCTATCCATAGTGTCAACCTGGTATAGTGTCTCTTGTTGGTGTCCATGAACTACGTTGCCTCTGCATCATCACGTAGGCAAGGCCATTTCTCAAATGTGCCCTCGAGGCTCCCACGGTCCCATCTGTCCCATTTCTTGTCATCTTTTCTTCTAGTCCATCCATGGTCCATTAGGGTTTACCCTGAACTACATTTCCTCTACATCGTCATGTAGGCAAGGCCATTTAGCAATGAGCCCTTGAGGCACTATGTCAGTCCCTTAGGGTCTGTCTCACCAATAAAGATTGTGGAATCTTCTCACCAGGCAAGCAGTCGCAAACAAAGCCCACTTTCAAGCAGAAGTCCTGATGCAAGACATTAACCTATCCAAAGCAAAGAAAACAAACTCCTAAGGCCTTCTAAATGATTTTACCCAAATTATGGCAAGAAACAAACACATCTAAATGCAAAAATATTTTGTGGATTGGAAACATGGTTAAAATACAGAGTCTTGATTTTTGCTATCATGCATTCCTATGCTACTCAAGGATGCCAAAAGCTAGAGATGCTATGATGGGGGCATGATTCTTTTCTTTGTTTGCTATTTGTGGATTAAACTTTAGTAATGTGAAGCCTTGTCTAAAGACATGATCGGCAAAAGATCATCGAGGACATCCAAGGTCTAACATGAAAGGGGGCAATCCTTGACTATTGATACGCAAGAAATACTCAAGTCATCTCGGTTCAATTATACCTCGATGCTTGTATTAACTTGCTAAATCAAAATCCATGTAAACAATACTCAGGTCATCTCGATTCAATTATACCTAGATGCTTGTATTAACTTACAACATTCAGAAAAAGTACCAAAAAACAAATTGCCCAATGATGAAATAAGCACTTCAAAATACTTGCACTATCAAGATGTCAAAAAAAAAAACCATTCACATCCACTCATATGCACAAAGCATTCATACCATTCACATCCACAAAAGCATCCATACCATATCCCATGCAATAAATGATCTAGAGTGTAGAGTATCAATATTTATAAAAGCTTGTGATTCGTTCTATCGAGTCATTCTTCTATCAAATCAACTTTCTATCTCTTGTGAAAAGTTCTAGCTGTCAGTCTGAGCAATGATCCAAATACAAGTCCATCCTTAATCCATATCAGTCAAGTCAAGTCAATCTTGTCAAATGATCCAATTGTTAGCAAGAGACACTATATGGATTCATGAATGTTGTCATTGATGGCAACAAAGGTTATCCCACACATCCACAAGACATGATGAGTCTCTACCGGAAGTTAGATTGAAGAAGTGTTATGATCCGGTAAGCAAGAACAGAGCAGTTAGCAAGGTTTGATAGTCAGGTCTGGATCTCTCGGAGGAAGTATTTCAGTGAAGTGTGGATTTGGTGAAGTCAAGAGGAGTTCCTTAACTAATAGATTCCAAGGATTTAGCCACCGGTGATGGAAGGGTGAAGAGATATGAGCACTTGAGTGTTGGGTTCCTGTTTGACAGAGTAGACAGAGGAAGAACTATATCGACAGAGTGTCAGACCCAAATCCGGAAGAGATATTGCTAATGACTAAGTTTCTTGAGGTATCATTCATGATTGGCTGACATGATTGAAGACTTCTACAAGCATATCCTTGATCTGTATTACTTGGTATGCAAGGATTTAGCCGACAGACCAGAGTTTGAGATAATATTGACTATTCCGGATGCCGACTAGAAAAGTGTTGAAATCACTTGTACGGATATATATACAAGATGGATTTAGATGTGAAGGTGTGTGTGGTGCATTGTAAGGTGTGAAGAAAAGTAGAAGAATAGAGTGAAGATAGTAAGACAGGTCCAGAATGTGACAGTACAGCAGCATCAAAAGAGAGTATGAATGAAGTGCAGTAGATCAATTTATTGAGCTTAACCAGAATTGAACCTTAGCATGTGTGGATGCTTCTCATTAGTTCAAACATTGAGTTACTTTCCTTTCTTGTAGACAGTGAGTCTCTTGTAGGAAGTGAGCCTCTTATGACCAGTGTGCTCGAGCAGTGAGCCCTAATTGGCAAGTGCCATTTTGTATCTTCTATTCTTCTAACAGAGAATAATATCTTGGGTTAATCACCCTTTGGTTTTTCCCTTAACCAGGTTTTCCATGTCAAAATCATTGTGTCATGTGTATTGGTGTTGTTTCCATTTCATGGTTATGTTTATTCATCTAATTTAATATTGCATTAACTATTAAGGAAGTTCAAAAATCTGAAGCAAGTAAGATAACTGATTCACCCCCCCTCTTAGTTATCAACAATTGGTATCAGAGCCAAGTTCCTCCAAACAGAGCCTAATAGCTTAAGGAAGATCTGGGAATTCAAATGGATATGTATGGTATGAGGCAACAACTTCAGTCTGCCCTAGATGATCTTGAACATTCAAACTCTGAAGTTAATGAATTGAAGGAAAGACTTAAACAAGCTAATGATTTCATAAATGAATTAAAAGGAAAACTAAGCATCTCTATGAAGAAGAGAAAGGAACTACTTCAGTAATTAGCAAGTCAAGGTGAAGCAAATGATACAAATGAAGACCTGAAGGAGAAAACTAAGTTATGTGAAAAATTGTCAAAAGAGGTCATTATGGTAAGACATGAAATAGAATCAGGAGTTATGAAATTCACCCAAGAAATTGAAAAAAAAGAAAGACTGAAGATGATCTAAGACAATATCTCAAGGAGAAATCAGAAGACTGCCACAAGATGGATAGAATAATCAAACATCTTGAATCTAATCTTGAAGATGCTAGAGATAATGAAGAAAAACTTGAGGATCAAATTGACACTCTTAAAAAGGATCTTCAAACATCAAATGAATACAAAGAGAAATTCAAGATAAGTTCTGCTCAACTTGAAGTTCTTCTTGAAAGCCAAAAGAGGGTAGATGACAAGCATGGCTTAGGATATGAGAAAGGTGAAAGCTATGGATCTGGTTAGAAGAATTTTGGATCAGGAAATCCAAGGGACAAGCCTAGAAGACCTCCGATAAGGCAGCCCAATGCTCAAAGATATTCATCTTTCAATGGATACTGCCACAACTGCAATAACTTTGGTCGCAAAGCTAATCAATGCAGAAAGAGAATGAATCAAACTAGTTCATCCTTCTCCGGTTAGTGCTTTAACTGCAAAAGGTATGGTCACAAATCTCATGAATGTAGAAATATGCAAATGAACATTTCATTCAATGGCAGATGCTATGCATGCAAGAGTAGGTCATATGGCTAATCAGTTAGATCAAAAGGATATTAGTCAAATTTGCAAAGAAATGTTGTTTGCTACAATTGCAATAGATCTGGTCATATTGCCAAATTCTGTAGAAGCAAGAATTAGGACAAAAGGGGTCCAGTGCATCATAATTAGAATCAAGACAAAGGAAAAGGAAAAGTGAATGTGGATGAAGTTAAAAGTGAGATGAACAAGATTTGGGTGAAGAAAAGTATAGAGAATGTAGCAGATGGATCTGCACTAGAATCTGGTGCTGATATTCCCTCCAGAAATTGAATAGATGGGCTCTGGCTCAAGGGGAGTAACAAAAGAAAAACCAATTCCCCCAACTAGTCAATTGGTGTCTGTAATCGGCACATCAAAGGCTGCGGATCAAAGGGTTTTCAGAGAAACACTTAGATAAGCCATAGTAAAGATTTGAAAGATCCACATGAAGATTGAAAGAGTCTAATCCCTTCAGATAGATCTGGTTTAACAGTCTTCCGGTAAAAGTAGGTTTCTTACAAGTTTGGTTTGGTGTGATTCTAAAATTGAGACATCTTGATCTGTGGATAAATCAAATGGTTGAGGAAAGTAAGAAAGCTCATTGTTAATCACCAAGGATAACTCTAAGCATATTATAGTGATCCGGAAAGAGATCTATTTCAGAATAGGGAGAACAGAGCAACTAGAATAACTTAAGTCGCACATTTATTGCAGTATGAATTTAGGATTTTTCTTGCAATTAAAAGGGTTCATGTGCTTGTCATTTGCACATTTGCATTCAAAAAGAAAGAAAGGAGAGCTCTGCAACAAATTGCTTCAAACTTCTCAAAGACCAACTATTGGAGTTTATTCAATTAGAAAATCACTCAAGTTCACTCCGTAAACCCTACAAGTGCAAGAGGTATTTTCCGTTATCAAACATCTCTTTGTAAATTCTTGAATGATGGCTACTCTAAATATTGTGAAGATCACTGATAGGCCTCGCCCCAAATTCAAGAAACATCCCTACAAATCCTTGGAAGTAGATCCCCCAAGAGCATTTTCTAGTATACCGCATGGTATCTTGCATACAAAAGATATTAGGGTTTACATTCATGCAAACATTGAAAAATTTGAAGAATTCAAATTGAGGGATATCTACCACAAACAACTAATAGATGATTCATTTGAGCTCAAACCCCAATTCAAGGCCCTCTGGGACAAGCACTTTGTACAATGCATACATTTCCCTTGTTTTGCTGAGGATGAATGGGTCATGTATATTTTGAGCAAAATACATGATAACTTCATGTGGTTGAATGGACCATTCAAAATCACAAAAGATGCCATTAGGGAAGTTACTGGATTGCACTCATCTGGTGGGATACATGTTCTCAAATCTGTCAAAAACTAAACTATGAGTGAGGCTACCAGATCAAGGTTTGATAAAAGGGTAATGACAATAGAAGATATCACTGATCTGGATATCAAGTTTGCATCCATGATCATTGGCTACAAGATATATCATTCTAGCAGGGAGAATTCAGTACTTGGAACTGCTATCTACATTGCCTATGAAATGTTGAGAAAAAATGTAGACTCTGACCTTTGTGAGCTCCTTCTAAACCAACTCTTGGAGAACTTACAGAAGATAAAGGACAAGAAGAATTCCTTCAAATTTGGTGGCTTAATACTCTATCTATTCTTCTACTTTATGAATGAGCTACCCAGATCTAGTGGATGGGTATGGCAGAATGACAGACCGGTTGGCATACAAATCAGGGATTATTTGCATGGACTTGGTGATGAGAAAGTACAAAACATAGCTCTCCGGGGTTTCTTCAAAAACTTTCAAAATATGATGCAAGCTAGAGAGATAATTCCCCAATCTCTTGTTGAGAAATACAAAGACACGGTATGCTTTATGGTAGAGACTGATCAGTGTCTAATGGAGGCAGTGGAACCAAGAATAGTATGAATCATGCCAATGGGGTATGGGGTGGATGAGAACATCGTGGAGCTGCATGTTCAGCACATGTTGAGTTAACCAAAGGATCCCAAGGCAGAAAGGTTTGGAACCTTTGAAGAATTGAGTGTAAAGATCCATGTAGAACTTTGACAGCCTGAAATCAAGAGGAAAGTAAGAAGGGAATTTGAAGAAGTTGCCAAGAGGCATGGAATCTCAAAAGAGGCACTTGATGCTCACAGAGAAAAGACAAAAGGAATAGAAAAAGAAAAAGAAGCAGAAGAGGAAAGAAGTGCTCTGGTAGAATCTTCCACCCAGACCAGATCATCAAAGAAATCTGCACCTGCCACTGCTAAAAGCTCAAGGGCATCAAAACCGGAAGCAAAATCATCCGGCAAAGGAGAGAAGAGAACTAAGACAAAAGCCACAAGATCTTATGCTAGTCAAAAGGATGAAGAAGAAATTGAATCTGATGAAGAAGTCAAGAAAATGAAGAAAAAGAAGAAAACATCTGTAAATCCTCTACCGGTCAAGGTGAAGAAGAAAAGGCAGAGGAATTTGTTGAAAACCCCACTCTTCGCATTGATGACATCATCAAATCAGTTACTGTGGATGGAAATCTTCAGCCAATGGTTGAAGTCTATGATGATTATGGTGAAGCTGATCAGAAGATATTGCAAGATGCCACAGTCAGGTATCTAAACATCTACAACAAAGCATTCATTGAAATTATATCTCTGATCCCCAAAAGCTTAGAGAAGGAACTTGAAATAATGAAGAACAATGCCCAAGCCAAAGATCTAGAAATTCAAGAGTAGATAGCTATTCAGCTCTATCCTTCAATCACTCAGAAACAAATGAATATGATCTTCAAAGACTGCAAAGATGATTTCTGGAGAAAAGCTAGAATGAATCAACTCATGCTTGGAGAAATTGACAAAGTGGCAAATGAAACAAAAGAGATCCTCCTGAATGCCTTCAAAAGATTCAATCTTCTTGTTATAGAGGACTTAGGTGTTGATCCCTTAGCCACAAGTGTTGAAGAAGGATCTACTGAGGCAATGACAGAAGAAGAAATGGACACCAGTGAAGATAAGGGCTTGGAATCCTCTGCTCCAGAAGAGGTGGCCCATGAACAAACAAACATTACTCCTCTGGTTTCCCCTACTGACTCTAGATCCAAAGGAGAAGAAAGAATAAAGGAGAAAGAAAAAGATGTGAAGGGAAAAGAAGATGACAGCTCTAAGACTGCAGAAGAAAAGAAGACTCTGTCTCTGGCAAGAGACATTGCATAAATTGTCAAAGAATTCTTAAACAAAGAGACAATGGAGATTGATGAACTGGAACTTCTACTAGGACCATTTGATTTTGATTCTCTTTCCTCGGTACGAACAATGAAGATAGCTTCATTTTCTAATGCAAAGGCAAAAGAAAAACTCCTGAAGTCTCATATGGAAGACTGTGAGCTAATAGAAGCTGCATCTGGTGTGCTTGAAAAGATCATGCATCTTTTCTGAAGGATTCATCGGCTTCCTCATCAGGTAATCTTAAGTCTCTTATTAGTTCAGTCAGCACTCATTTTGAGTCCTTAGAGAAATCAACTGAGGAAAAGGTCTGGAATTAGTTTTTGGATAAAAGATTCTCTGAAGTACTAAGTCTTATATCAAATGATAGAAGAAATATGGATATAGGGATAAAGAGCTTAGAAAATGCTCTTAAAGATGGTAGGGAAATATATAAATTTTGTCTATCATGGTCCAAAGCAACATTGGAGATTGAGAAGAAAATGAAAGAATAGGAGATCAAACTAACAAAACTCTCTCAAAATTTTAATCCACTTACCTCATCCATAGTAAATCAAGAATGTCAGACTATTGCAGTCTTGGATGAAATTAAGAAGCTAGAGAAAGAAAAGAAAAATAGAATCAGCAGGTTAAATAAACTTAGAAGAATAATCATTCCTAAGTTGGAGGCCATGTATGAGGCCCTAAGTGATGCTCAAACCACAGCCAAGACAAATGATCTGATAGATCTGAAGAAGGCAGAAGCTTTTGCATTCCTGTTGAGTGCTCACATATCAATTTTGGACAGGATGAAGCTGAGTTGGGCAACCGAAGTTGTACAATTGAAAAACACTTTTGCAGATATACTAAAGTATATATAGAGTACAACCGAATGATATACTTATGCGACTAAGTATAGATTAATTTTTGAAAATTTTGGTGTGCAGACCCCACCCTTTACCATTGATGTCAAAGGGGGAGTGATGAGCAGTGAAAAATGAAGAATCCAGCTAAGGGGGAGCTCTAAAAAATGTACATAAAGATAGAGCATCAGCCAAGGGGGAGTAAAGTGTGACAGTCATTTTTCACTAAGTGTTGCCATTAATGCCAAAGGGGAAGATTGTTGGCAAGAGACACTATATGGATTCATGAATGTTGTCATTGATGGAAACAAAGGTTATCCCACACATCCGCAAGACATGATGAGTCTCTACCAGAAGTTAGATTGAAGAAGTGTTATGATCTAGTAAGAAAGAACAGAGCAGTCAGCAAGGTCTGACAGTCAGGTCTGGATCTTTCAGAGGAAGTATTTTAGTGAAGTACGAATTTGGTGAAGTTAAGAGGAGTACCTTGACTAATACATTCCAAGGATTTAGCCTCCGGTGATTGAAGGGTGAAGAGATATGAGCACTTGAGTGTTGGGTTCCTATTTGACAGAGTAGATAGAGGAAGAACTATACCGACAGAGTGTCAGACCCAAATCCCGAAGAGATATTGCTAATGACTAAGTTTGTTGAGGTATCATTCATGATTGGCCAACATGATTGAAGACTTCTACAAGCATATCCTTGATCTACATTACTTGGTATGCAAGGATTCAGCCAACAGACCAGAGTTTGAGATAATATTGACTATTCTAGATGCCGACTAGAAAAGTGTTGAAATCACTTGTGCGGATATATATACAAGATGGATTTAGATGTGAAGGTGTGTGTGGTGCATTGTAAGGTATGAAGAAAAGTAGAAGATTAGAGTGAAAATAGTAAGATAGGTCCAGAATGTGACAGTATAGCAGCATCAAAAGAGAGTAAGAATGAAGTGCAGCAGATCAGTTTATTGAGCTTAACTGGAACTGAACCTTAGCATGTGTGGATGCTTCTCATCAGTTCAAACATTGAGTTACTTTCCTTTCTTGTAGACAGTGAGTCTCTTGTAGGCAGTGAGCCTCTTGTGAGCAGTGTGCTCAGGCGGTGAGCCCTAATTGGCAAGTGCCATTTTGTATCTTCTTTTCTTCTAACAGAGAATAATATTTTGGGTTAATCACCCTATGGTTTTTCCCTTAACCGGGTTTTCCATGTCAAAATCATTGTGTCATGTGTATTGGTGTTGTTTCCATTTCATGGTTATGTTTATTCATCTGATTTAATATTGCATTAACTATTAAGGAAGTTCAAAAAGCTAAAGCAAGTAAGATAACTGATTCACCCCCTCTCAGTTATCAACAATTGGTATCAGAGCCAAGTTCCTCTAAATTTAAATAAATCAAATATTTATTTAAGTTGCTTTTTCTTCTAAATTGAGTTATCTCTAAATATAATTCAAGCTTTTTGCACATGCAATTAAATATTCCTAATATTTAATAAAGAAAAATATCTTCTTATTCTCATGCAAATCCCTTCTTCTTACTTTAAATCACTTAATTGATATTATATTCTTTTAATTTCTTTAACTCATTCTTCTATTCTTAGCAAACCCTCTCATGCTAGAGAAAGAAAGACACATGTCCTCTTCTTATTCGTTGCATGTTCCTCAACTGTTCTCAACCATTGATCTTCTCATTCTCTATATATCATTGATCTTATTTCTCTTGAGTCTATAAATTGAACCTCATTCTTCCACTTCAATCATCCAAGCTTTAAGTATCATTACTCTGCAAGAATTACAGTGTGCCTTTGGCACCAATTCCTTCATTGCTTGTGATCACATTCATTACTACACACCACACACTACTACCATCATTGTGAAGCTCCTCTTCATTGCAGTACTATCATAGCCATTCCCAATTGACATTCTTGAAGCATAGAAAGGAAGTGCACTCTCTGAGGGCATCATTCATACATGCAAGAATGATTGTGATAAGTGATCAATTGAAGCTATGATCTAAGGAGGTTTGCTTTGTTGTTTGTTCACTGTTATTAAATTTCCTTAGTTCACTATTTCATTGAAGTTTTGGGCATTTGTTATTGATTATTAATGCATATTCATTGTTGATCCAATTTTCCCTTCACACTTTCCATTCAAATAGACCCTGTGGTACTGAAAAAGTTGTTTTATAATAATGTTCTAGTCTCAAGGCTATTTGCCAGAATCCTTTTGTGAGATCAAATTTAGAATAGCAATTTGGATACACTGCCATATGTGATCCTTTCTAGGTAGAGGATGTTTGTTATCTTGAAGACATTCATTCAAAGGCTTATAATTGACTACCAATCTTTTTTCTAGTAATTCATTCCCATTCTGACCAAATTCAGGTACATACATAGCATGAAAGGAAAATGGAGAACTAGAGTTCTATATTAAATCTACTTTGAGAAGTTCATCAATTTCCCGTTTACACATCTCACATTCTTGTGGACTCATTAAAAAATAGTTGGCCTTTGCTTTGGGAAGTAATTCTTTATCTAATGCATCTCTTTTCAAAATTATTTCACAGAAAAGATTTCTAGAATGCTTCTTAAGATCTTTAGTCATGATAGTATTTGCAAATTCTTTTTTTAATTCTTCCATAGGAGTGGAAGCAACTTTATCTTGTTTGGCAATCTAGACTGTATTCTTCTTATGTTTTCTTTCAAATTCTGTCTGGCTAGTGTATACAAACTTAATATGTAGCCTAGGCACTTTAAATTGGTTTTTTAAAGTTATGCTATCCTGGGTTATTATGATTGGTTCCCATATTTGCATTGTTGTACTACCTATTACCCCATCATACCCATCAATTTCATAATGGACAAAGGTGAGTTCATCAATGTAATCCTTACCAAGTTGAACTGGGCCTTTGCATACTAGATTTGATGTGTGTTTGCCATTTCCAAACTGAATATTTGTAGATCCCTCTATCCACTGATTTCAAGGAAAACAATTATATCTTGCTACATTTAAATTTGCACCTGCATCCCAAAGGAATGATAATGGATAAGATTTTATACGTGGGAAATGTATTGTCAATACTAAACCAAGACAAGTAGTTGGTTTAGGGCGCTGCAAGGCTCTAAACTATCTTTGACTAGAACTACCTTCTTCCTAAAAGGAGAGACCAATATTAGGATTAAACCCTTCAGCTATAATAGCTTCTTCAATTAGTGGGTTGTAAGGTTTTTCATGGCTGAATAAATCTTCCTCTACTTTGGATACTTGACTAGGAAGTTGGATAGATCCTAGAGAATTGAATTTAGAGATATAAAAATCTAATTCCCTATGCTTACTTAATTCTTCATTTAGATTCTCATTCTCTTCTTCCCCTATTTCTTCTATCTTAGATTTTTCTTGAGAAATAACTAGTTGCAGATAGTCGATTCTTTGCCTCCGCCATATCCTACATGCCATACTGCCAAGAGAAGGTGCTTTTGTCACAGTTATTTGTGGTAGGGACAAAATAGATGGAATGGAGACAGATCTTAGGGCTTGTTGTCGAGTTAGATTTTGTTCTTGTTTCAAAAGAATATCTTTTTTGGCATGCAGTTGCTCAAGTTTGGCCTTCTTCTTTTTCCAAGTTTCAAGGCCAAAATTCATTTCTTGCAGGGATTTTTTTGTTTCCAGAATATCTCTAATGATTTGATCTAGAGATTTTTTCTTCATCATTTTACAAAAAAATGATACTTCAGAGTGATTATCTACTTCTTCTTCTTATTAGGTTGTATTTCTTTGTCATCATCATATGATATTGAGATTTCATCTGATAGATCTTAATCTTCTGATAGGACTATATATTTAGGGTCTGATGGATATTCATTCACAAATTCATATTCTTCTTCATTATCTACCACAGCTTCCTTAGCCAGTCTAATTTTTCCTTTATTTCTTACCTTGTGGTGATTAGGGCATTTATTAGCATAGTGTTCTCCTTTACAAATGTAACAGGTTGGTTTCCATTCAAAACTCCTTTTGTGACTTCCTTTCTTTTGGAAATATCCTTTCTTTTTAGGATATTTGGAGAACCCTTTCCTTTCATACTTCTTATTGTATTTTCCACAATCATAACATTTCTTTTTGCCTTGATAAGATGTCTTTTCTGATTTGCCCAAAAACTGATTATTAGGAGAGATTTGATAACATGCTGCATATGAGCTTAATGGTCTTACTTTCCTCATTTCATTTTTATTTTTTGATTGAAAGAAAATTTCTTCATTTAACTCTATTAAAAACTGAACAAGTTGAGGAAAAGTAACTTCTTTTAAATCCAGATTTTCAGCAACTAGATTTTCTAATACTCTTTTGTGATAATAGTCACCCATGAGATCACCAAATTTTTTTATGAAGGTGGTGAACATAAATTCTTGATTTTGCTCTTTTCCAAACTGGTAGAAATTCTTATACTATTCCAAGTAGTATTCTTTGAAAAATCTCATGTCTTTACACTTTCCTTGAATAAACTTGTTGTAAGCCATTCTTTCCTAGGAGTTAGTACGACTGACAAATAGCATAGTCAACTGAGTACATACTTGATCAACACCATGACCTATGAATTCTTCTCTGTAAGTTTCATCTAGATGATCCCAGACCCCTTTTGCTACACTAGTCACAGAGTTGATGGCTTGCTTAATGACATCTTGCTCTATAACACAAGTATTTGTGGATACATAGTTTGTTACCCATTTTCTAATGACATCTATACTTCTTGTGTTTTCAATATCATCAAAAGAATCAAAATTAACCAGAGGTGGTGTGTCTTCTTTATAATTATGGAGGTTTCTATAAGGATCATTACTATTAGCTCCATTTGATCCATTACCTCTTGCCATTTGTAACTTACCCTAAAAATTTTCCTCAGGTGTGGCTTCTCTCGTGGTTCCTATTTTAGGATCCCCAACCTTTTCAATGGTGGGTACTTGGGGATTTAGTTTTAATCCCTTTCCTTCATGCTAGGCTTGTAAATAACTGGAAGAACTAGTAGGAAAAGCTAATTTTCTTGCTATAGGAGTTGAACTAGGAATTCCTGTTACAATAGGCTGAATTGCTCTAGATCCTCACTGTACTGTATTTTCAAGATGGAGGGTTGAATCACTTATGCTCTCAGCAACTTCTTGGATTTTTTGGACTTGTTGAGTGATTTGCAAAACATGTGTGCCAGTAATGGTGATTTCACTATGGATGACTTGAAGATCCGAACCAATCTTAGTTGAAACTTTGTGAAAGGAGTGACTTTGAGTGGCATTATATTTCTATTGAGTGGTCCACCACACTTTGGCCTATTGCTGAAATTGAATGTAATCATTGTGGAGTTGAGCAACGTCATGTTGAATGGTAGATTTACATTCCCCCGTCAGGTGATTTTCAAGGTTTTGTATGGAAGCAACAAGAGAATGGAGATTGGCTTGCATGCTAACACATCGCTTTTCATTAACAAGAAATTCAACTTCACGCTGATGTTTCTGGTCTTGAGATAGTAAAAGTTGTTTACATAAGCAAAGATTGGTCCAGTTCAGAAGTTGACTTTGGCTGGACACTTGTTTTTTGCCAATGGATGAGACATGTTGAGGCCAGAACTCAAGCTAGAATTTCCCAGTAGTCTCACACATCATAAAATCTTGGAAATGAGGGATGATTCTAGGGATAACAGACTGACCAACAAGAGTAGAAACATTTTTTTCTTCCTTTTCTTAGAAGCTTGATTCAAGAAAAGAAACTGCTTTACCAGACATCATACACATCATACGCAGATGTTTTGGGGTAACTACAAAACTACAATCATCACACTTAAAGACATCAGTCTCTATTTCAGAATAGTTTTTGTGAACATAATCAGATCCCAGTGGACGTGGAGTAGATACATTAGCACATGGAAACTAAAATAACTATTCAAAACCAGCTATCGGCTGAAGACGGACTGACTAAGATCATTGCAAAGGTGTTCGTGACATAGGATTATTGTATGTGAATACTCTTTCAGTGGTCATGGAAGGAGATTGATGGAATGAAAGAGTGGAGGAGAATCTCAAAACTGCATGGTCATCTATTTATTGTATGCTAACTCCTTGTAATTGAGGGGGCTTGATAGGCTGTGTTTCCTTGCTCCATAGTTCTAATGCCCATTCTTCAGGCATTTTAATGTCTTTATATTTGACTGTGTGGAGCACAAAGCTGTGTGGTAGGACTTGTGGATTTCCATATAGTGGATAGTCCTTTTTCTGGAGACAGGGCTTTTCTAGGATTAATCATTAAAGGAGTAGTCTTATTGTATAATCTATAGTGGATCACAAAGACCAGAGAATGATCAATAGAATTGTGTTTCATATACAAATTCATTGTTTTCATTTCATAAGTCAAGGGATCATTTATGTTAGCATCCTTTAGACTGACGGTATAGTCCAAGGCATAGTCAATGTAAATAGGACCATTTGACATGGAATCACAGGCACCTCCTAAAAGTGCATGTGATATTTTAAGAAACCTCACATCCTTAAGCAACATAAGTACTATGATAGGTAAACCTTTTCTGTAGTGACCCATTATACCAATCCTAACAAAAGACAAATGCATATATTGGTAACTCTTAGGGTCAGACCTAGCTTAAATTATTTTCATTGGTATCAAGCTTCTGCTAGAAGGAAAAATGGAGGTACATGAACATATCTTGAGTCGAATCCAAAATCTTCAAGTAACTAATCTAAAGGAACTTCAAAGGTTTCTTAGTCTTGTCAATTATATTGCTGGATTCTATTCCAACATAGTTGAGGATAGGAAAATCCTGAATGAACTATTAAGCAAGAATCCACCTCCTTGGACTTCTCAACATAATGCCTGCATTTCAAGGATTAAAGCTAAGTGTGCTTCTTTACCCACACTTCAATTACCTAGCAATGGTGACAAAATTGTCGAGATAGATGCAAGTGAGCATACTTGGGTCGGCATCCTCAAAGAGAAAAATAAATACGGAAAAGAAGAAATTGTCCATTTTGCTTTTGTGAGTTTCAAAGGCAGAGAGATCAATTATCATAGTACGCATAAGGAAATCCTTGCTGTTGTAAATTCCTTAAAAGTATTCTATATGTTTTTGGTTGACAAAAAATTTCTTGTGCGCAGTGATTTACAAAATTTAAAAGGGTTCTTCAAAAAAGAATCCAAGGATAAGGTCATCCATGGCAGATTATTAAGATGGGCCCAATTTCTCAATACTTTTGACTTTGAAATTGAACATCTCCAAGGGAAGTAGAATATCTTTTCTGATTTTCTCTCTTGCGAAGGTCATTAGGAAGGCAAGGTTCGCGTAATCAAAATTCACGAGGAACAGTGGTTTGAAAAAAGTTGCCCAAAATTTAATAGCAATCCTTTTAACAGAAGAGATAGACATAATTTTAATCTTGCCAATGATTATTTATCAGACAGACACAAAATGATTATTGCTAAGCTTACTTTGTCCATTGAAGGTGTCTAGAATAATAATTCATTTTTTTAGTTCTCTGCGCAAGCCGAGCCTGTTGATCCTCAGATTGTTGAATATTAGTAGAATTAGAGTGGTGAATTCCAATTACCAGTTAAATTCCTAAACCCTCTAATTCATTGACCAGAGAGATGGCTTCACCTTGAAAAGGGAATTGAATATATTAAAAATATGTTTCAACGACCATATCCTACACCAAAAATGCAATTTGGTAATTCTCATAGCTACAAAGGAGTTTTGTGGAAGATGACAATGGGATCATATCATGATAATTTCATCAACCGCTTTGTCTGTCAACATTATGGTCCTTTGGGAGAAGATTCAATGTTTCAGCATTGGACACATGTTGCTCAAATCTAGCACCTATATAACAATCAATGACCAATCTAGATTACAACTAAAACCTATCATCTTGAACTAGGTGACACAGGAGCAATGGCCCAAGGAATATATGCCCTGTGTAAACTCAAGACCTTAACTATTCTTTAGAAAGAACCTAGACCATCCAATCATCTATATGCATGAGAATCTGATCATGAAAGTTGTATTCTTGGACATCCACGAGACACTTGTCCCTATTGTACTTCATCCCCAATCAATTCTGAGGAAGACATAGAGACTGACTAATGAGTGGAGTTTGACCCTCATCGGAGCCATCTATCACTTTGTAATCAACTGATAGATGTGGACCTCACCACGGTAAAAGGGGTAAGGTTACTACCTTAATGTAAACTCAGGCTAACTTTCCCAAGATCAAAAAGTGACTTTGTTAAAAGTAGATTCCTTTTCGTCATGTTCCATCTCTACTTTTTTATTCACGAGATGATAGGGACCACCCAGAGAATCTTATCTTCTCAATGTGGTCATCCCTATGGAAAGTAGATGTTGTGTTGCTTCCATTTTATTGGTGGAACTGAAAGCTCTTATGTTGTCTTTAATACGAAAAGAGAGGTGGGATGAATGAAAAAACTCTATAAATACAACCCATTCTCTTTGTTGAAGGCATCGAGTCTTGAGTAAGAGTTGAGTCTGATAGAAGTCCTGAGTCTTTAGTTGAGTCAAGAGGTCTAAGTATTAGTTTTGGTTTGCAGTCCAGAGAATAGAGAAGTATGCTCTTTCCTTATCTAGAAATCAAAACCTCAGAACTCTTTGATGATAAAGTTATATTGTAATAGTTCTCTTATGGTATGAGAATATGAAAGATGATCCTGTAATTATCAAGTGAGGAATGAAAGTATAGAATTTATTCTTATTATGTATGCGTTCCAATTCTATCTTGCAGCTTGTGTAAAATGAATTATTATTCTAGACACCTTCAATGAACAAAGCAAGTTTAGCAATAATCATTCTATGTCTGTCTGACAAATAATCATTGGCCAGATTAAAATTATGTCTATCTCTTCTGTTAAAAGGATTGCTACTAAATTCTAGGCAACTTTTTTAAAACCACCGTTCCTCCCAAATTCTGATTATGCAAACCTTGTCTTCATGATGACCTTTGCGAGAGAGAAAATCAGCAAAGATATTTTGCTTCCCTTGGAGATGTTCAATTTCAAAGTCAAAAGTATTGAGAAATTGGGCCCATCTTAATAATCTTCTATCGATGACCTTATCCTTGGATTCTTTTTTGAAGAACCCTTTTAAATTCTGTAAATCACTGCACACAAGAAATTTTTTGTTAGCCAAAAACATATAGAATGCTTTTAAGGAATTTACAATAGCAAGGATTTCCTTATGCATGCTATGATAATTGATCTCGCTGCCTTTGAAACTCCAAGAAGCAAAACGAAAAAATGCTTCTTTTCCCTGTTTATTTTTCTCTTTGAGGATGCCGGCCAAAGTATGCTCACTTGCATCTGTCTTGACAATTTTCTCACCATTGCCAAGTAATCTAAGTGTGGGTAAAGAAGTACACTTAGCTTTAACCCTTGAAATGTAGGCATTATGCTGAGAAGTCCAAGGAGGTGGATTCTTGGTTAATAGTTCATTTAGGATTTTCCTATCCTCAGCTATGTTGGAATAGAATCCAACAATATAATTGACAAGACCAAGAAACCTTTGAAGTTCCTTCAGATTAGTTACTTGAAGATTCTAGATTCGACTCAAGATATGTTCCTGTACCTCCATTTTTACTTCTTGCAGAAGCTTGATACCGATGAAAATAATTTCAGAGTGGGTAAACTTGCTTTTAGATGGATTAATAACAAGACCATGAGTCTAGCAGACTTGCAGAAATTGTTGAGGGTGATCCAGATGGCTTAAAGGACTTTGACTGAAGACCAAAATATCATCAACATATGGGATTATGAACTTTGAATACTTCCTGAAGATAATATCCATATGTCGCTGGAAGATGGATGGAGCAGATTTAATTCCAAAAGGTAAAACTTTCCATTCAAACAGACCTTGTGGTACTAAAAAAGTTGTTTTATAATAATCTTCTAGTCTCAATGCTATTTTCTAGAATCCTTTTGTGAGATCAAATTTAGAATAGTGATTACTTCCCTGGATACACTACCATATGTGATCCTTACTAGGAAGAGGATGTTTGTTATCTTGAAGACATTCATTCAAAGGCTTATAATTGACTACCAATCTTTTTTCTAGTAATTCATTCCCATTCTGATCAAATTTGGGTACATGCATAGCATGACAAGAAAATGGAGAACTAGAGTTTTGTATTAAATCTAATTTGAGGAGTTCATCAATTTCCCATTTACACATCTCTGTTTCCTATGGACTCATTAAAAAATAGTTGGCCTTTTCTTTGGGAAGTAATTCTTTACCTGATGCATCTCTTTTCATAAATATTTCACAAAAAAGATTTCTAGAATGCTTCTTAAGATCTTTAGTGATGACAATATTTGCAAATTCTTTTTTCAATTCTTCCAGAGGAGTGGAAGCAACTTCATCTTGTTTGGCAATCCAGACTATATTCTTCTTATGTTTGTGTTCAAATTCTGTCTTGCTAGTGTATGCAAACTCAGTATATAGCCTATGCACTTTAAATTGGTTTTTTAAAGTTATTCTATCTTGGGCTATTATGATTGGTTCCTATATTTGCATTGTTGTACTACCTATTACCCCATCATACCCATCAATTTCATAAGGGACAAAGGTGAGTTCATCAATGTAATCCTTACCAAGTTGAACTGGGGCTTTACATACTAGATTAGATGTGTCTTTGTCATTGCCAAACTGAATATTTGTAGATCCCTCTATCCACTAATTGCCAGGAAAACAATTATATCTTGCTACATTTAAATCTGCACCTGTGTCCCAAAGAAATGATAAAGGATAATCTTTTATACCTGGGAAATGTATTGTCAATACTAAACCGGGACAAGTAATTGGTTTAGGGCGCTGCAAGGCTCTGAACTGTCTTTGACTGGAACTACCTTCTTCTTGAAAGGAGAGAATAGTATTGGGATTAAACTCTTTAGCTATAATAGCTTCTTCAATCAGTGGGCTGTAAGATTTTTCATAGCTAAATAAATCTTCCTCTACTTTGGATACTTAACTAGGAAGTTGGATAGATCCTAGAGAATTGAATTTAGAGATATAAGAATCTAATTCCCTATGCTTACTTAATTCTTCATTAGATTCTCATTCTCTTCTTCCTCTATTTCTTCTATCTCAGATTTTACCTGAGAAATAACCAGTTGCAGATAGTCGATTCTTTGCCTCTGTCATATCCTATACGCCATACTACCAGGAGCGGGTGCTTCTATTGTAGTTCTTTTTGGCAAGGGCAAAATAGATGGAACGGAGATAGATCTTAGGGCTTGTTGCTAAGTTAGAGTTTGTTCTTGTTTCAAAAGAATATCTTTTTTGGCATGTAGTTGCTCAAGTTTGGCCTTCTTCTTTTGCTAGGTTTCAACTCCAAAATTCATTTCTTGCAGGCATTTTTCTATTTCCAGAATATCTCTAATGATTTGATCTAGAGATTCTTTCTTCATCATTCTACAAAAAAATGATACTTTAGAGTGATTATCTACTTCTTCTTTTGGATTAGGTTGTATTTCTTTGTCATCATTAGATGATAATTGAGATTTCATCTAATAGATCTTCATCTTTTGACAAGACTATATCTTCAGGGTCTGATGGATATTCATTCACAAATTCATATTCTTCTTCATTATCTACCCCAGCTGCCTTAGCCAGTCTAATTTTTTCTTTGTTTCTTGTCTTGTGGCGATCAGGGCATTTATTAGCATACTATTCTCCTTTACAAATGTAACAGGTTGGTTTCCATTCAGAACTCCTTTTGTGACTTCCTTTATTTTGAAAATATCCTTTCTTTTTAGGATATTTGGAGAACCCTTTCCTTTCATACTTCTTATTGTATTTTCCACAATGATAACATTTCTTGTTGCCTTGATAAGAAGTCTTTTCTGATTTGCCCAAAAACTGATTATTAGGAGAGATTTGATAACATACTGCAGATGAGATTAATGGTCTTACTTTCCTCATTTCTATTTTCCTTTTTGCTTCAAAGAAATTTTCTTCATTTAACTCTGTTAAAAACTGAACAAGTTGAGGAAAAGTAACTTCTTTTAAATCTAGATTTTCAGCAACTAGATTTTCTAATACTCTTTTGTGATAATAGTCACCCATGACATCACCAAAGCTTTTTATGAAGGTGGTGAACATAAATTCTTGATTTTTCTCTTTTCTAGACTGGTATAAATTCTTATACTATTCCAACAAGTATTCTTTGAAAAATCTCATGTCTTTGCACTTTCCTCGAATAAACTTGTAAGCCATTCTTTCCTGAGAGTCAGTGTGATTGACAAACAGTCTAGTCAACTAAGCACATACTTGATCAACACCATGACCTATTAAGTCTTCTTTGTAAGTTTCATATAGATGATCCCAGACCCTTTTTGCTACACCAGTCACAGAGTTGATGGCTTGCTTAATGACATCTTGCTCTGTAACACCAGTATTTGTGGATACATAGTTTGGTACTCATGCTCTAATGGCATCTATACTCCTGGTGTTTTCAATATCATCAAATGAATCAAAATTAACCAAAGGTGGTGTGTCTTCTTTATAATTCTAGAGGTTTCTATAAGGATCATTACTATTAGCTCCATTTGATCCCTTATCTCTTGCCATTTGGAACTTACCCAGAAATTTTTCCTTAGGTGTGGCTTCTCTCATGGTTCCTATTTTAGGATCCCAGACCTTTTCAATGGTTGGTACTTGGGGATTTATCTTTAATCCCTTTCCTTCATGCTAGGCTTGTAAATAACTGGAAGAACCAGTAGGAAAAGCTAATTTTCTTGCTATAGGAGCTGAAGTAGGAATTGCTGTTACAGTAAACTGAATTGCTCTAGATTCTTGCTGTACTGTATTTTCAAGATGGAGGGTTGAATCATTTATGCTTTCAGCAACTTCTTGGATTTTTTGGACCTGTTGAGTGATTTGCAAAACATGTGTGCCAGTAGTGGTGATCTCACTATGGATGACTTGAAGATCTGAACCAATCTCAGTTCAAACTTTGTGAAAGGAGTGACTTTGAGTGGCATTATATTTCTATTGATTGGTCCACCACGCTTTGGCCTATTGCTTAAATTGATTGTAATCGTATTGGAGTTGAGAAATTTCACGTTGAATGGTAGATTTCCATTCCCCCATCAGGTGATTTTTTAAGGTTTTGGATGGAAGCAACAAGAGAATGGAGATTGGCTTGCATGTTGACATATCACTTTTCATTTGCAAGAAATTCAACTTCACACTAATATTTCTAGTCTTGAGATAATAAAAGTTGTTTACACAAGCAAAGATTGGTCCAGTTCAGAAGTTTACTTTGGATGGACGCTTGTTTTTTGCCAACAGATGAGACATGTTGAGGCTAGAACTCAAGCTGGAATTTCCCAGTAGTGTCATACATCATAAAATCTTGTAAACAAGGGATGATTCTAGGGATAACAGACTGACCAGCATGAGTAGAAACAATTTTTTCTTCCTTTTCTTGGAGGCTTGATTTAGGAAAAGAAACTGCTTTACCAGAAATCATACACATCATACACAAATGTTTTGGGGTAAATACAAACCTACAATCATCACACTTAAAGACACCAGTCTCTATTTCAGAATAGTTTTTATGAACACAATAAGATCCTAGTGGATGCGGAGTAGATACACTGGCGCATGGAAAATGAAATAACTGTTCAAAACTAGCTGTTGGCTGAAGATGGACTGACTGAGATGATTGCAAAGATGTTCATGACATAGGATTATTGTATGTGAATACTCTTTCAGTGGCTATGGAAGGAGATTGACGGAATGAAGGAGTGGAGGAGAATCTCAAAATTACATGGTCATCTATTTCTTGTATGCTAACTCCTTGTAATTAAGGGGGCTTGACAGGCTGTGTTTCCTTGCTCCATAGTTCCAATGCCCATTCTTTAGGCATTTTAATGTCTTTATGTTTGACTATGTGTGGAGCACGAAGCTGTGTGGTAGGACTTGTGGATTTCCATACAGTGGATAGTCCTTCAGGAGATAGGGCTTTTCTAGGATAGATCATTAAAGGAATAGTCTTATTGGATAATCTATAGTGGATCACAAAGACCAAAGAATGATCAATAGAATTGTGTTTCATATACAAATTCATTGTTTTGAATTCATAAGTCAATACATCATTTATGTTAGCATCCTTTAGACTAATGGTATAGTCCAGGGCACAGTCAATGTAGATAGGAAAATTTGACATGGAATCACAGGCACCTCCTAAAGTGCATGTGATGTTTGAAGAAACCTTGCATCCTTAAGAAACATAAGTACTATGATAGGTAAACCTTTTCTGTAATGACCCAGTATACCAATCCTAACAAAAGACAAATGCATATATTGGTAACTCTTAGGGTTAGACCTAGCTTAAATTATTTTCATTGGTATCAAGCTTTGCTAGAAGGAAAAATGGAGGTACAAGAACATATCTTGAGTCGAATCCAAAATCTTCAACTAACTAATCTAAAGGAACTTCAAAGGTTTCTGGGTCTTGTCAATTACATTGCTGGATTATATTCTAACATAACTGAAGATAGAAAAATCTTGAATGAACTATTAAGCAAGAATCCACCTCCTTGGACTTCTCAACATAATGCCTACATTTCAAGGATTAAAGCTAAGTGTGCTTCTTTACCCACACTTTGATTACCTAGCAATGGTGACAAAATTGTTGAGACAGATGCAAGTGAGCATACTTGGGCCGACATCCTCAAAGAGAAAAATAAACAGGGAAAAGAAGAAATTGTCCATTTTGCTTTTGTGAGTTTCAAAGGCAGAGAGATCAATTATCATAGTATGCATAAGGAAATCCTTGCTGTTGTAAATTCCTTAAAAGCATTCTATATGTTTTTGGTTGACAAAAAATTTCTTGTGCGCAATGATTTACAAAATTTAAAAGGGTTCTTCAAAAAAGAATCCAAGGATAAGATCATCTGTGGCAGATTATTAAGATGGGCCCAATTTCTCAATACTTTTGACTTTGAAATTGAACATCTCCAATGGAAGCAGAATATCTTAGCTAATTTTCTCCCTCGCGAAGGTCATCAAGAAGGCAAGGTTCACATAATCAAAATTTGGGAGGAACGGTGGTTTGAAAAAAGTTGCCCAAAATTTAGTAGCAATCCTTTTAATAGAAGAGATAGACATAATTTTAATCTTGCCAATGATTATTTATTAGACAGACACAGAATGATTATTGCTAAACTTTCTTTGTCCACTGAAGGTGTCTGAAATAATAATTCATTTTTTAGTTCTCTGTGCAAGACAAGCTTGTTGATCCTCAGATTGATGAATATTTGTAGAATTGGAGTGGTGAATTCCAATTACCAGTTAAATTCCTAAACCCTCTAATTCAATGACCTAAGAGATGGCCTCACCTTGAAAAGGGAATTGAATATATTAAAGATATGTTTCAAGGACTGTATCCTACACCAGAAATGCAATTTGGTACTTCTGCTAGCTACAAAGGAGTTTTGTGGAAGCTGACAATGGGATCATATCATGATAATTTCATCAACCGCTTTGTCTGTCAACATTATGGTCCTTTGGGAGCAGATTCAATGTTTTAGCATTGGACACTTGGTGCTTGAATCCGGCACCTATATAACAATCAACAGCTAATTTGGATTAGCACTAAAACCTATCGTCTTGAACTAGGTGACACAGGAGCAATGGCTCAGGGAATATATGGCCCGTATAAATGCAAGACCTTAACTATTCTTTGGAAAGAACTTGGACTATCCAATAATCCATATGAAAGAGAATCTGATCATGAAAGTTGTCTTCTTGGACATCCACGAGACACTTGTCCCTATTGTACTTCATCCCCAATCAATTTTGAGGAAGACATTGAGTCTGACTAATGAGTGGAGTTTGACCCTCATCAGAGCCATCTATCACTTCGTAATCAACCGAAAGACATGGACCTCACCACAATAAAAGGGGTAAGGTTACCACCTTAATGTAACCTCGGGTTAACCTTTTCGAGATCAAAAAGTGACTTTGTTAAAAGTAGATTCCTTTTTGTCATGTTCCCTCTCTACTTTTTTGTTCATGGGATGATAGGGACCACCCAAAGAATCTTATCTTCTCAATGTGGTCATCCCTATGGAAAGTAGATGTTGTATTGCTTCAATTTTATTCATGGAACTAAAAGCTCTTATGTTGTCTTTAATACAAAAAGAGAGTGGGATGAATAAAAAAACTCTATAAATACAACCCATTCTCTCTATTGAAGGGATCGAGTCTTGAGTAAGAGTTGAGTCTGATAGAAGTCCTGAGTCTTTAGTTGAGTCAAGTGGTCTAAGTATCAGTTTAGGTTTGTATTCCACAGAATAGAGAAGTATGCTCCTCCCTTATCTAAGAATCTGAACCTCAGAACTCTCTAATTATAAAGTTATATTGTAATAGTTCTCTTATGGTATGACAATATGAAATATGATCCTATAATTATCAAGTGAGGAATGAAAGTACAGAATTTATTCTTACTATGTATTAGTTCCAATTCTATCTTGCAGCTTATGTAAAATGAATTATTATTCTAGACACCTTCAATGGACAAAGCAAGTTTAGCAATAATCATTCTATGTTTGTCTGACAAATAATCATTGGCAAGATTAAAATTGTGTCTATCTCTTATGTTAAAAGGATTGCTACTAAATTCTGGGCAACATTTTTCAAACCACCATTCCTCCCGAATTCTAATTACACAAACCTAGCCTTCCTAATGACCTTCATGAGAGAGAAAACCAACAAAGATATTATGCTTCCCTTAGAGATGTTCAATTTCAAAGTCAAAAGTATTAAGAAATTGGGCCCATCTTATAAATCTTCCATGGATGACCTTATCCTTGGATTCTTTTTTGAAGAACCCTTTTAAATTTTGTAAATCACTATGCACAAGAAATTTTTTGTTAGCCAAAAACATATAGAATGCTTTTAAGGAATTTACAACAGAAATGATTTCCTTATGCGTTCTATGATAATTGATCTTGCTGCCTTTGAAACTCCTAGATATAAAATAGACAATTTCTTCATTTCACTGCTTATTTTTCTCTTTGAGGACGCTCGCCCAAGTATGCTCACTTGCATCTATCTCAACAATTTTGTCACATTGCTAGGTAATCTAAGTGTGGGTAAAGAAGCACACTTAGCTTTTATCCTTGAAATGCAGGCATTATGCTGAGAAGTCCAAGGAGGTGGATTCTTGGTTAATAGTTCATTCAGGATTTTCCTATCCTTAGCTATGTTGGAATAGAATCCAACAATATAATTAACAAGACCAAGAAACCTTTGAAGTTCCTTCAGATTAGTTACTTGAAGATTCTGGATTCGACTCAAGATATGTTCCTGTACCTCCATTTTTCCTTCTTACAGAAGCTTGATACCAATGAAAATAATTTTGGAGCAGGTAAACTTGCTTTTAGATGGATTAATAGCAAGACCATGAGTCTGGCAGACCTATAGAAATTGTCAAAGGTGATCCATATGGCTTAAAGGACTTTGACTGAAGACCAGAATATCATCAACATATGGGATTATGAACTTTGAATATTTTTGAAGATAATATCCATGTCCCTGGAAGATAGATGGAGCAGTTTTAATTCCAAAAGGTAAAACTTTCCATTCAAACAGACCCTGTGGTACTGAAAAAGTTATTTTATAATAATCTTCTAGTCTCAAGGCTATTTTCCAAAATCCTTTTGGAGATCAAATTTAGAATAGAGATTACTTCCCTAGATACACTACCATATGTGATCCTTGCTAGGCAAAGGATGTCTGTTATCTTGAAGACATTCATTCAAAGGCTTATAATTAACTACCAATCTTTTTTCTGGTAATTCATTCCCATTCTAATCAAATTTCGGTACATACATAGCATGATAGGAAAATGGAGAACTAGAGTTTTGTATTAAATCTAATTTGAGGAGTTCATCAATTTCCTGTTTACACATCTTTGTTTCCTGTGGACTCATTAAAATATAGTTGGCCTTTGCTTTGGGAAGTAATTCTTTACCTGATGCATCTCTTTTCAAAATTATTTCATAGAAAAGATTTCTGGAATGCTTCTTAAGATCTTTAGTCATGACAGTATTTGCAAATTCATTTTTCAATTCTTCCAGAGGAGTGGAAGCAACTTCATCTTGTTTGGCAATCTAGACTATATTCTTCTTATGTTTGCATTCAAATTCTGTCTGGCTAGTGTATGCAAACTCAGTATGTAGCCTAGGCACTTTAAATTGGTTTTTTAAAGTTATGCTATCCTGGGCTATTATGATTGGTTCCCATATTTGCATTGTTGTACTACCTATTACCCCATCATACCCATCAATTTCATAACGGACAAAGGTGAGTTCATCAATGTAATCCTTACCAAGTTGAATTGGGGCTTTGCATACTAGATTAGATGTGTGTTTGCCATTGCCAAACTTAATATTTGTAGATCACTCTATCCACTGATTGCAAGGAAAACAATTATATCATGCTACATTTAAATCTACACATGTGTCCCAAAGGAATGATAATGGATAATCTTTTATACCTGGGAAATGTATTGTCAATACTAAATCAGGACATGTAGTTGGTTTAGGATGTTGCAAGGCTCTGAACTGTCTTTGACTGGAACTACCTTCTTCTTGAAAGGAGAGACTAGTATTGGGATTAAACCCTTTAGCTATAATAGCTTCTTCAATAAGTGGGCTGTAAGATTTTTCATGGCTAAATAAATCTTCCTCTACTTTGGATACTTGACTAGGAAGTTGGATAGATCCTAGAGAATTGAATTTAGAGATATAAGAATCTAATTCCCTATGTTTACTTAATTCTTCATTTAGATTCTCATTCTCTTCTTGCTCTATTTCTTCTATCTTAGATTTTTCCTGAGAAATAAGCAGTTGCAGATAGTCGATTCTTTGCCTCCGCCATATCTTACACAGCATACTGCTAGGAGCAGGTACTTTTGTCGTAGTTCTTTGTGGTAGGGGAAAAATAGATGGAATAGAGACAGATCTTAGGGCTTGTTGCCAAGTTAGAGTTTTTTCTTCTTTCAAAAGAATATATTTTTTGGCATGTAGTTTCTCAAGTTTGGCCTTCTTCTTTTTCCATGTTTTAGGGCCAAAATTCATTTGTTGCAGGGATTTTTTTGTTTCCAGAATATCTCTAATGATTTGATCCAGAGATTCTTTGTTCATCATTCTACAAAAAAATGATACTTTAGAGTGATTATCTACTTCTTCTTATGGATTAGGTTGTATTTCTTTGTCATCATTAGACGATATTGAGATTTCATCTGATAGATCTTCATCTTGTAGACATGATATTTTCATAGTCCATGATGATAGTGCTAGTCCTTCTAGAAAAACTATGTTTACTTTTTTTGTCTCAACATTTTGGATCACACTCCATGATCCATCATCAGGAGGAAAGGAAGAGAATGCAAATGAGTTTGACTTGCAGAGAGGTTTCTTAAAAAGAGAGAATAGAGGTAGGCACAGAAGATGAGAAAAGATAGAGAAGACACATAGAGGAGATGAAAGGAGTAGATAAGATTCCAAGTAAATAAATTAAAAGTAAAATAATAAAAAAAGAAGATAAAAAGAGAGATCCTCAAAGAGTGAAATCAAACAAATAAAACTAGTTGTAAGGCATGAATAAATTTAACTCTCTCTCTCTCTCTCTATATATATATATATATATATATATATAACCTTAAATAAATTAGTAAAAGCAAGTAATTAAGAATATATATATATATATATAGCACAAAAATTGTAAATTAGTTAGACATGAATAATAAAGACTATCAAAACAAGTAATTATGCAATTATATCCCTAAGAGTAAAAATGCTAAAATAGTAAGCAAGGGAGGAAATGAGAGGTGGGTGCAATTGAGAGATTAGAGTGAGAGGAGATAAGAGTTTGGATGAGAGAAAAAATGTAAAGGAGGAGGAATGTAAAATAGAGAAAATATGTAAAACCAAGAAAGGGAGAATGCAAAAGCAAGAAGATGAAAAAGGAAAAAGAAGGAGAAAAATGAAGAATGAAGAAAAAATATATAACTATGCATATAAAAACATGAGAGAGAATGCAAAAAAAGATGAATTGGAAATGCACAAGAGGAATTAGTGAATACGAGAGACATAAATGAGAAAAAATGGAAAGGCAACAGAAAGATAGGGGTAAAAGAGAAAAGAGAATGGAAAAGATTAGGGATGAGGCAAGAAGAGCAAGGAGTAAATAATTATATATATGAAAAAAGATCATCATCTTTTGACAGGACTATATCTTTAGGGTCTGATGGATATTCATTCACAAATTCATATTCTTCTTCATTATCTACCCTAGCTTCCTTAGCCAGTCTAAATTTTCCTTTGTTTCTTGCCTTGTGGTGATCAGGGCATTTATTAGCACAATGTTCTCCTTTACAAATGTAACAGGTTGGTTTCCATTCAGAACTCCTTTTGTGACTTCCTTTCTTTTGGAAATATCCTTTTTTTTAGGATATTTGGAGAACCCTTTCCTTTCATATTTCTTATTGTATTTTCCACAATCATAACATTTCTTTTTGCCTTGATAAGAAGTCTTTTCTGATTTGCCCAAAAACTAATTATTAGGAGAGATTTGATAACATACTGCAGATGAGATTAATGGTCTTACTTTCCTCATTTCCTTTTTCTTTTTTGATTCAAAGCAAATTTCTTCATTTAACTCTGTTAAAAACTAAACAAGTTGAGGAAAAGTAACTTCTTTTAAATCCAGATTTTCAGCAACTAGATTTTCTAATACTCTTTTGTGATAATAGTCACACATGACATCACCAAAGCTTTTTATGAAGGCGATGAACATAAATTCTTGATTTTGCTCTTTTCCAAAATGGTAGAAATTCTTACACTATTCCAAGCAATATTCTTTGAAAAATCTCATGTCTTTGCACTTTCCTCGAATAAACTTTTTGTAGGCCATTCTTTCCTGAGAGTCAGTGTGACCGACAAACAGTCTAGTCAACTGAGCACATACTTGATCAACACCATGACCTATTAAGTTGCGATTGGATCCTCATACACAACTCTGATGTCATTCAATGTTTGCTTCATCCATAACACTTGAGTGCAACTGCATGTTGTTGCAATGTATTCTACTTCTACAGTAGACTAGGATATTGAATCATGTTTCTTGCTCAACCAAGATATTAACCTTTTTCCCAAGAAGAATTCACATCCACTTGTACTTTTTCTATCATCCACATCTCCAACCCAATCTACATCAGTATATGCACTGAGAGTAAAATCATTGTCCTTAGGGTACCACAAACCATAATCCATTGTACCTTTCAAATACGTTAGAATTCTCTTGACTGCCATCACATGTGATTCCTTGGGTTCTACTTGAAATCTTGCCACAAGACACACTGCATGCATTATGCTAGGTTTGGTTTGAGTAAGATAAAGTAATCCTCAAATCATAGATTTGTACTTTTTTTGGTCTGCCATGGGTGAGTTATCATCTTTGCTTAGCTTACAACCAATTATCATAGGTGTGCATACTGGTTTAGAGTCTTCCATCCTAAATTTCTTTAACAACTCTTTCACATACTTAGATTGAGAAATAAAAATACCTTTATCTGGTTGATTTATTTATAGACCTAAAAAGAAGTTCATCTCTCCAAACATGGACATTTCAAATTCATTTTGCATTTCTCCAGCAAAAACTAAGCGCATACCTTCATTGCCTCTAAAAATAATATCATCAACAAAGACTACAACAATTAGGATTTGTTCATCATTGATTTTGAAGTAGAGATTGTTGTTTGTAGTACCTTTATTAAACCCTATCTGTATCAGATACTTGTCCAACCATGCATACCATGCTCTGGGGGCTTGTTTTAATCCATACAAGGCTTTCTTCAATCTGCATATAGTGTCACCCTAATTTGATGACTAAAACCCTTCGAGTTGTTCAATATAGTCTTCTTCTTCCAATTCTCCATTTAAGAAGGTATACTTCACATCCATTTGATAAACTTTGAAATCTTTGTAGCCTAGAAAGGCCAAAAACATCCTTATTGCTTTAATCCTTGTCACTGGAGCAAAAGTTTCCTCAAAATCTATTCCTTCAACTTGAGTGTATCATTTGCATACCAACCTTGCTTTGTTTCTTACCACTTCACCATTCTCATTCATTTTGTTTTTGAAGATCCACTTAGTGCTAATAACATTCTTATCTTTTGGTCTGGGAACAAGATCCCAAATCTAATTCTTCTCTATCTGCATCAATTCATCTTCCATATTCTTTGTCCAATTCTCATCTTTTTTTAGGATATTTGGAGAACCCTTTCCTTTCATACTTCTTATTGTATTTTCCATAATCATAACATTTCTTTTTGCCTTGATAAGAAGTCTTTTCTGATTTGCCCAAAAACTAATTATTAGGAGAGATTTGATAACATACTACAGATGAGATTAATGGTCTTACTTTCCTCATTTCCTTTTTCTTTTTTGATTCAAAGAAAATTTCTTCATCTAACTCTGTTAAAAACTGAACAAGTTGAGGAAAAGTAACTTCTTTTAAATCCAGATTTTTAGCAACTAGATTTTCTAATACTCTTTTGTGATAATAGTCACCCATGACATCACCAAAGCTTTTTATGAAGGTAGTGAACATAAATTCTTGATTTTGTTCTTTTCCAGAATGGTAGAAATTCTTATACTATTCCAAGCAATATTCTTTGAAAAATCTCATGTCTTTGCACTTTCCTCGAATAAACTTGTTGTAGGCCATTTTTTCTTGAGAGTCAGTGTGACCGACAAACAGTCTAGTCAACTGAGCACATACTTGATCAACACCATGACCTATTAAGTTACGATTGGATCCTCATACACAACTCTGATGTCATTCAATGTCTACTTCATCCATAACACTTGAGTGCAACTGCATGTTGCTGCAATGTATTCTACTTCTATAGTAGACTAGGATATTGAATCATGTTTCTTGCTCAACCAAGATATTAACCTTTTTCCCAAGAAGAATGCACATCCACTTGTACTTTTTCTATCATCCACATCTCCAACCCAATCTACATCAGTATATGCACTGAGAGTAAAATCACTGTCCTTAGGGTACCACAAACCATAATCCATTGTACCTTTCAAATATGTTAGAATTCTCTTGACTGCCATCACATGTGATTCCTTGGGTTCTACTTGAAATATTGCCACAAGACACATTGCATGCATTATGCCAGGTTTGGTTTGAGCAAGATAAAGTAATCCTCAAATCATATATTTGTACTTTTTCTGGTCTGCCATGGGTGAGTTATCATCTTTGCTTAGCTTACAACCAATTATCATAGGTGTGCATACTGGTTTAGAGTCTTCCATCCTAAATTTCTTTAACAACTCTTTCACATACTTAGATTGAGAAGTGAAGATACCTTTATCTGATTGACTTATTTACAGACCTAAAAAGTTCATCTCTCCAAACATGGACATTTCAAATTCATTTTGCATTTCTCCAGCAAAAACTAAGTGCATACCTTCATTGCCTCTAAAAATAATATCATCAACAAAGACTGTAATAATTAGGATTTGTTCATCATTGATTTTGAAGTAGAGATTGTTGTTTGTAGTAGCTTTATTAAACCCTATCTGTATCAAATACTTGTCCAACCATGCATACCATGCTCTGGGGGCTTGTTTTAATCCATACAAGGCTTTCTTCAATCTACATACAATATCACCCTAATTTGATGACTAAAACCCTTTGAGTTGTTCAATATAGACTTCTTCTTCCAATTCTCCATTTAAGAAGTATACTTCACATCCATTTGATAAAATTTGAAATCTTTATAGCCTAGAAAGGCCAAAAACATCCTTATTGCTTTAATCCTTGCCACTAGAGCAAAAGTTTCCTCAAAATCTATTCCTTCAACTTGAGTGTATCATTTGTATACCAACCTTGCTTTGTTTCTTACCCCTTCACCATTCTCATTCATTTTGTTTCTGAAGATCCACTTAGTGCTAATAACATTCTTATCTTTTGGTCTGGGAACAAGATCCCAAGTCTAATTCTTCTCTATCTGCATCAATTCGTCTTCCATAACCTTTGCCCAATTCTCATCTTTACAAGCCTCATCCACAGTTTTAGGTTAAATCTTAGAAATCAGACAAAAATTTACCTGTTCCTCTATAGCTTTCTTCTAGTTAAGATCCCTTTGCTCTTATCTCCTATGATTTGATATTCAGAATGACTGAGTCTTACATACCTTGGAGTTTTGGTAGCACTTACCAGAGCTTGTTCTTCTTCATCTGAACTCCCTTCATGTTGCACCACTTTAGAAACATCTAGTTCATCTGATTCATATCCACTTGATTCTAAGGACCTTTCCTTACTTTCATCAACTTTAACATTTGCACTTTCAATGATCTTATTTAGCCTCTTATTATAGCACTGGTAGGCCTTGCTCTTAGTGGAGTAACCAAGGAAGATTCCTTCATCACATCTAGCATCAAACTTGCCTAAATCTTCTTCTCTTTTGATATAACAGTTGCTACCAAAAACTTTGAAATATTTCACTATTAGGAACCCATGTTTAACCCTTCTCTTTACTTTGTTAGTATATTTCTTATGGATGCATATGCTTTGTAAGTCATCCCGTGAGTATATTGTATTATCCCACATTCATGGGGAGTAATAGTTGTTTAGATTAGACTTAGTATATAAGTACGTGTTGAGGCCAATGAAGGCATCCATGAGTTTATTGTATTGAGTTTGCTCAAAGGAGGTTGCCCCCTCGAAGTGGCCTGCGATCAATAAATTCCTTCTGTTCTGCTATTTTTGTTATTTTGTGCATTTTTCATTATATGGTTGCAAAAAGGTTCCTCTCATTTGGTATCAGAGTGCTTTCTTGGGCTCACTGGGTGGAATTTTTGCCAAATTTTTTTTCACAGTGGCCTCTAGGTGCTGTGATTATTGTAGTAGTTCTTTTTTCTTTGCATCTGTATTGTTCATTTCAATTGCAGGTTCGGATCAGGGAATAATCCCTATCCACTTAACTATGGGAAGTGCCTAGGCATAGCCTTAAAATTCATTATGAGGAGTACCACAGGAACCCCAAAGTAGTTGGCCCATTGAGAGGACCTGCCAGCAAAAAGCGCAATGACCCCTATCTGATTGACTAGTTCCCATCTGTGAGGTAAACCAAGAGCTGTCGTTTGTGGCAAAGCGGTTATCAATTTTACCTAAGCTATGGAGTGAGGGGTATTACCCTAATACGCAAGTCATTAGACAACATTGGTAGCTGAGTGAATCCCCTGAACCTTTAGGAAGCTGAACATACCTGGGGTCCATATCTATTGCCAGCTAATAAATCACAGATTGCATCTATCCAATCACTGCAGATCATTTTTAGAAGAAAAAAAATTTTCTATTTTTTCACCATATCTTCCTTGCTTTAGCTCCGTTTCCTTTAAAAATTCACCGGAACCCTTGAAATTCTATTCTGCATATTTCCTTCCTTGAGGACCCTATCCCAAATTCCACTTATCGAAGCCAGAAATCCCACATTTGTCTAATTTTAGGGTTTCCCATAACTTCTTTGATTCTCACCCAATTGCCTTCAAATTTTGCCACAATGTTCATTTCCTATTTTTGCTCCTTTGTCTCTCTTGGACAAATTTTTCCATTCTTTCAACCCGCTTCTAAAATCCCCATTTTCTGCTTCCTTGTCCCTCAGAAAGTGTCCAAAACCTAGTTAAACCCCAATTACCTATCAAAGTTTTTCCCAAATCCAAATTTTTCTTTACTAAAAAAGTTTTTGTTTTTGTTTTTTACCCATTCCCCCCCCCAAAAAAAAAACTCCTGGTTATGGTTGTCACCCGTGTAGGAGCAAAAAACATGGAGGATGAACTTGTAACCCTCAAGACCAAACTCCAAGATCTGGATGAAAAAATTCTTGGCCTTAATCTTCAGTATTTAGCTATGAACAATAGATAGCAGCCAGAGTCTTCTGCAGACACTGGGTTCTCTTCTTCCAGCAATTTTTGTGGGCCAAAGCTTGATTTTCCTCACTTCAATGGTGATGATCCAACTGGATGGATATACCAGGCAGAACAATATTTCATTCTGCATAATACTTTTGATGTCAACAAAGTCCCACTTGCATCCTTTCATTTGGAACATGAAGCCCTACAATGGTTCTATTAGTACATCAAGGCTCATGAAGAGCCAAAATGTATAGATTTTTGCAAACTCATTTTGCAACAATTTGGCCCTAGTGCTTTTGATGAATTCACAGGAGCACTCACTATACTTCTCCAAACTGGCACTATGAGAGAATATCAGACAACATTTGAGAAACTGGCCAATCACACAGAGGGATTGTCTGATGATTTCTTTAGGAGTTGTTTTGTCAGTGGTCTAAAGGATGCAATCTGATCTGATGTTAAAATGTTCCATCCTAGCACAATGATGGAAGCCCTAGGTTTGGCTAAGTTGGTAGAGGACACGATCACAGCTCAACAGTGCTCCAAATCCACTTTTGTTCCATTAAGAAATATGGTTTCTCAAAGACCTCCAATCATGCCAGCTCCTAGAACTATTCCTATCAAGCATTTGTTTGAAGCAGAGATGTAGGCACGTAGAGAAAAAGGGCTTTATTATAATTGTGATGAGAAATTCACTCAGGGACATAGATGTATTGAGTAAAATCTCTATCTCTTGGATGTGGATTCTCCACCTGCAACTGAAGTTTATGAAGATGCTCAGGATACAGTAGATGATCAAGTTGACATTTAACAACCACCTGTTGACCCTCCTTCTCAAGAAGACCACCCAGAGATCTCTCTCCATGCTTTAATAGGAGTCACCACCCCACAAACCATGTGGGTCAAGGGTTACTTCAAGAAGCTCCATCTTACAATACTCATTGATTTTGGTAGCACTCATAACTTCATTGACCCTCGAATCGCCAAATAGGATGATTGTTTTGTCCATCATTGCTCCAGCTTTGAATTCATGATTTCTAATGGGGGCACATTACCTTGCAAAGGGAAGTGTCGCAATGTGCGTATCTCTATTGGAGATTATAACCTATGCTCTGACATGTTTGCCTTTCCCTTAGGTGGATGTGATGTGGTTTTGGGCGCTCAATGGTTACACACACTTGGACCCATCTTATGGGATTTTGCTGAACTTTGGATGTAATTTTCAGATAATGGGCAAAAACACACATTGAAGGGCTTACAACCAGGGTCTCTCAGCATCATCAGTTCACATCACATGGAAAATCTCCTTAAGAAGAATTCACATGGTGTCATTGCTCAGCTCCACTCCATTCAGACGCAACCATCAGTAGTCTCCACTAGTCCTTCAGATCTACAATGAATTTTGGATAGATATGCATGTGTCTTTGCTGAACTAGTGGGATTGCCACTTTCACAACCAAAGGACCATTGTATTTACCTCCTTCCTAGAAGCATTCCTCCCAACATCAGGCCCTACCACTACCCATTTCACCAAAAGATAGAGATTGAGATGCTCGTTCGGGACTTACTGAAGAAAGGCATTATTCACCCTAGTACCAATTCCTTTTCTTCACCAGTTCTTCTTGTCCAAAAAAAAGATGGGTCATGACACCTTTGCATTGACTTCCAAGCACTTAATCACATCACAATCAAGGATAATTTTCTGATTCCTATTGTTGATGAGCTTCATGGCACTCATTTTTTCTCCAAGTTAGATCTTCATTCTTGGTATCACCAAATTTGGGTTCATGAGGATAATATCCCTAAAATAGCTTTCTGCACGCATGATGGCCACTATAAGTTTTTGGTCATGCCCTTTGGCCTCACTAATGGTCCTTCCACATTCCAGGCATTGATGAATAAAATATTCCAGCCCTACTTGCAGAAATTCATTCTGGTCTTCTTTGATGATATCCTCATCTATAGTAAAACATGGCCTGAGCATCTCCAACATCTAGATCTTGTACTACAACTTCTCTTTGATCATCATCTCTATGCAAATAGTCTAAATGTGTTTTTGGGTAGGAGGAAGTGGAGTATCTCGGGCATGTTATTTCAGCCCAAGGGGTTTGAGAGGATCCTGCCAAAACAGATGCCATGAAAAATTGGCCACATCCTCAGACACTCAAGAGCCTCCATGGTTTTTTAGGATTGACTGGCTACTACCACAAGTTTGTCAAAGATTATGGGAAGATTGTAGCTCCATTGATAACTCTGTTGAAAAAGGATGCTTTTACATGGACACATGCTACTGAGTGTGCATTTGAAAAACTGAAACAAGCTGTGTACTACACCTATTCTAGCTATGCCAGATTTTTCCAAGACCTTCATTGTTGAGAGTGATGCTTGCAGCAATGGACTTGGTGTTGTTCTCCTTCAAGATGAACATCCCATTGCATTCACCAGCAAAGCCCTTTTAGGTAAGAATTAGTACTTTCTACATATGAGAAGGAAATGATGGCTATTTTGCATGCAGTACAAAAGTGGTAGCCATACCTATTAGGGAGTCATTTCTACATCAAGACTAATCACTAGAGTCTAAAATATTTCCTAGAACAACGGGTCTCCTCCCCAACACAATAGAAATGGGTTAGCAAACTCATGGGTTATGACTGTGAGATCACTTACAAGAAGGGTAAGGACAATATTTTGGCGGATGCTCTTTCTCGCACATTTGATGACCAAGCTTCTCTTTCAGCTATTTCTATTCATGTTCCAAATTGGTTGGAATTTATCCAGCAAGGCTATGTCAATGACTCTTCATTATCTCAAATCATCCAACAGTTGGCTAATAACCCTTCTACTGTACCACATTACTCTTGGGATGGTGCTTCTCTAAGATATAAGGGTCATCTGGTGCTTCCCTAGAGTACAGATCTTCAACAGACTGTCTTCTATGAACTCCATGCTTCTCCATCAGCAGGGCACTATGGGTTCCTCAAAACTTATGAGCGGGCATGATGTAACTTCTTTTGGAAGGGAATGAAAAGGGCAATTCAACAGATGGTGGTTGAATGTGATACCTGCCAGTGCAACAAGGGTGAAATGACACTCCTTCCTTGATTGCTTGAACCCTTGCCCATCCCTACATGGATTTGGATAGATATTTCTATGGATTTCATTAAGGGGCTCCTAAATCTGGAGGGAAGACAATGATCTTGGTTGTGGTTGATCACCTCTCCAAATATAGTCATTTTTGTGCCCTCAGCCATCCCTATACCACCTCGTCAGTTGCATAGATTTTCATGGACCAAATCTTCCGTCTTCATGGAATCCCTTCTTCCATTGTCTCAGATCATGATGCAACTTTCATCAGTCATTTTTGGATAGAACTATTTCGCCACACTGGCACCAAACTAAAGATGAGTTCAGGGTATCACCCATAAATAGATGGTTAGACTGAAGTTATTAACAAATGTTTGGAAACTTATCTTCATTGTTTCACCTTAGAACAATAGCATTAGTGGGTAAAGTGGCTCTATCTCACTAAATGGTGGTACAATACCTCCTACCACACTACATCTAAAATGACTCCATATGAAGCAATCTATGGTTAGGCAACACCAATGCTCCTTCCATACACCCCCAGCAGTTCACCAGTTTAGACAGTTGACACAATTCTCCAAACCTGAGATCAGATTCTTCACATTTTGCAGGACAATCTTCACATGGCAAGAAATTGAATGAAACAACAAGTTGATCAGCACCATTCTGAGCCCACTTTTCAAGTAGGTGATATAGTTTTTCTTCATCTACAGCCATGCAAGCAATCCTCCCTGAAACTCAAAGGGTGTCATAAGCTAGCTCCGAAGTTCTATGGGCCATATAAGGTTCTTCAGAAGATTGGGTCAGTTTCTTATAAATTGGAGCTTCCTCCTTCTTCCTGCGTTCATCCAGTATTTCATGTCTCTTGTCTAAAGGAAGTTCTTGGCACCAACATCAGAGCACAAATTGTTTTACTAGAACTAGATAACGAAGGATCCATCATTTTGGAGCCGAAGGCAATCCTCAATAGGTGCACTCATCATCTTTTCTCTTGATCCATCACAGAGGTATTAATTTAGTAGCACAGAATGCAACCAGAGGATGCTACATGAACCACTCCTTCAGATTCGGAAAAAATTTCCACATCTTAAGATTTGAGGACAAACCTTTTCTAAGAGGAAGGGGATGTTAGGAACCTATGTTTAACCCTTCTCTTTACTTTATTAGTATATTGTTGTTGGACGCATATTCTTTGTAAGTCATCCCGTGAGTATATTGTATTATCCCACATTCATGGGGAGTAATAGTTTTTTAGATTAGACTTAGTATATAAGTACGTGTTGAGGCCAATGAAGGCATCCACGAGTTTATTGTATTAAGCTTGCTCAAAGGAGGTTGCCCCCTTGAAGTGGCCTATGATCAATAAATTCCTTTTGTGTTCTACTATTTCTGTTATTTCATGCATTTTTCATTATATTGTTACAAGAGGTTCCTCTCATTCATAGTAGGAACTTTACCATGCCACAATTCATAGGGAGTCTTAGAACTATTACCTTTTACTTTGACTCTGTTTAGAATATATACAGTGGTGTGAATTGCCTCTCTCCAATATTCTTTCAAAAGATCAGCTTCTTGAACTATTCTATTTTTTCTTTCCACAAATCTATTTTGTTGTGGAGTTCAAGGTGTAGATAGTTGTCTCTTTATTCCATATTCTTCACAAAAGAAATTGAATTCATTAGATGTAAACTCTCCTCCTCTATCTGACCTCAAGCATTTGATTTTCAAATCCATCTCATTTTCAACCATTGCCTTAAATGCCTTGAACTTATCAAGAGCTTCATCTTTTTCTTTCAAAAATGTGACCCAAGTCATTCTAGAATAATCATCAATAAGCAACATGAAATACTTGTCTCCTTGCAAACTCCTTACTCTAGTAGGTCCACACAAATCTGTATGCACTAGCTCAAGTAGTCCTTGAACTAATTGGTCGTTACTTTTGAAACTTGTTCTTGTTTGTTTCTCAAATTGACACTCCTTACAAATAGGATTAGTAGGCTTCACAAGTTTAGGTAGATCTCTAACAACTTGTGCAGTACTTATCTTCATAATTTTATCAAAATTTATGTGACACAACCTTCTATGCCATAACCAACTCTCATCAGTCTGAGCCAACAAGCAATAGTTATCAGTTCCTTTTAGGTGATAGATATTACCTCTGGTCTTCTTACCAGTTGCAATGATTGTTTTGGGGCTTTCCCTGATCTTGCATCCATTGTCCTTGAAGCTTAAACCATAGCCCTTGTCACACATCTGACCCACACTCAAGAGATTATGCTTTAATCCTTTCACATACAAGACATCTTCAATATTATTCTTGCCATCAAAAGAGATAGATCCTTTTCCACAAATCTTACTAGCTATATCATCTCCAAACCTAACTAGTCCACCATCATATATTTCCAAACTCACAAACTTGATTTTGTCACCAATCATGTGGTGAGAGAAGTAACTATCAATAACCCATTCATCTTTGTCATTAATGACCTGAGCAGCCAAAGTACTTTCCACTAGTTTTTCTTCTTTCACACAGCTAGTAAAATTAGTAGACACGAGATCTTCCTTAATAGCAATAAACAAGCATTCATTTCCAGAAGTGCTAGCATTATCTGGTTCACCATTATCTGATACTCCTTCATCATTATCAAAATATTCAACATAATAACACTTCTTTTGGGTCCTAAGCCTATTCTCATATCTTTTTCTATTCCTTTCAATTCTTTCAGGACATTTGGAGGCAAAATAACCTACTTTACCATAAGAAAAATATTTGAAAGGTAATTTGCCTTTATACTTACCAGATCCTATTTGCAGTCTGTCCAGAAAATTGGCTTCAATTTCATCAAGCTCATCATTAGATTCTATCTTGTACTTTTCTGATTTGGAGGTTCTTCCAGGAGTACTAGCTTTGAAGTCTGTCTCAACTTTTGGCAAAGCATCACCAAACTCTCTCATTTCAAAGGCAGTAAGCTTACCAAGTAGATGATCCCTATCAACTTATTTTACTTGCATGAATTCTTCAATTGAAGACACCTTGTGACAGTAGGACTTGGGTAGAGATTTGAGAATTTTCATTACAATTTCCTTATCGTCGAGAGTTCCCCCCATGGCTTTTATCCCTGTGACAAGTTCATCAATCCTTTGCATAAAGGCTGATACATTTTCATCTTCATTCATTTTCAAACTTTCATATTTCACTCTCAGATTTTGTAGCTTGGCTTCCTTCACAGAATCATCTCCTTCATACAAATTTTTCAACTTTTCCTATACCTCATTTGCAATTTCAAGATCCACAACTTTCATTAGTATTGAGTCGGTTAATGAGCTTAGCAGAGCATCTTTTGCCTTGACATCATTCTCATAATCTTTGAATTCATCTTCAATCATCAGACCATTTGGAGGCAAGGTGTATTTTGTTTCTACATATCTCCATACTTTGTAGCCATGACAAAGAAGATGGCTTTTCATCTGTGCCTTCCAAAGACCATAATTCATTCCATCAAAATGTGGTGCTTCCTTCTTGTAAGACATTTTGGATCTTCCTCAAGCTAGTAATCTTTCTTCTGAGGAACTTGGGTCTGATACCAATTGTTGATATGCCCCGGACAACTAAGAGTGGGGGTAAATCAGTTGTCTCTAAAACTTAAACACTTCTGTAATTAAATATCAATCACTATCCACAATGAATGCATGAAACCAGAAACTTAACCATAGATACAACATCAAACACAAGAGACACCAAATTTTACGTGGAAAACCCCAAGGTGGGGAAAAACCACGAAGAGGATTAGCTCTCAATATATATTGCAATCTTGAAATAATGATGTTCAAGCTTGGTTACTCCACAAGCCTAACATATTGGCTCACTGCCATGAAGAACAACTAGGTCTAGCAGACTCACTGCCTCAACCCTAAACCTAGCAAGAATAAAATAAGAGCTGTTAAACCCTACTGGCAGCTCACTTCCAAATGCATTTCCATGATCAACACCTTTTTATGTCTATGATTGAAGTACAATAATTCCTCTGCTCTGCTCTGCTTGTACTCTACTTTGCCTCTTCTCTGCTCTGCCTTTTGGACCTTTCTTATTATCTTTCCATTTTCACTCAAGGACACCTTTTCCATGACTCAACTACAAGTATTTATACACTTCATCAACCTTGGAATGATCATCAAGGTTAGCATCACAATCATCAACCATTGGAACAATCTCCAAGGTCGACATTACAAACATTTACAAAATAGGTCCTGACATATTACAATATTATGTGAAGGAAATGAAATGTAGATCACACCATGCCTTAGCTAGAATTCAAACATGATCTTCCATGCCACAACATGCTTCCACAATCTTCCAGAGATCTCTGTAATCACTGGGATTAACCAGGTTGGCCAAAAGTGGTTACACGTTACACTATCTGGGAATAATCTTCGAACATGATCTCAAATCCTTAATGCGAACCAATATCAAGATAGAAACATGATTAGGATACATCCACAAGCACATTATAATGATCAGGAGCAACTACACGAACCTTAACCACTTTATCCATAGGAATCTTCTCACTGGAACACATGAACTTCACTATCTTCAATTGTCACAAAAGAAAGCTTGCAAACCACCAAAACATGAACCACTACAATTGTAGGCACTTATTATCATCCCAGACTTCCCTCTAGAACTGTAGAGCAAAATACTTTATTGTGTAGGAATATGGAGTATAATACTTTCTCCCTGTCACCAGAGAATAATTAGAATGAGCAGGCTTTATTATGGTGAATGCAACTTTCTCACAATTTCATGCCAGAGACTCAAACTAAGGATTTAGCATCTTCAGACATCCCTTTGAACAAATTCCAATCTGTGGACCTAGATCTATAAGTAGAAAGAAATGCAAAGCAATCTACCAGACTGTTCTTCAGCATACAACTCACTGTCTATACTGCACTCCACTATAACTCACTTGATTCTCCCAGAGAAGCCAATTTTCTTAATATCTTCAACATATAAGGCTTCTAAAAAAGTAATAGAGCAACAAAGATATGTTGACATCAATGACAACTCCAATTAGGCACATACTTGCAACAACTTGAACTCCTTATACTGCAACATCACAAGATCGACTTGAAACTGTTGTGGGGACATGGCGAACACTTTATCCTGACTCATTCCTACCACATTGCCGCCAGTCATCTCCTTACCTGCCATGGGGGCATGGTAACATATTATGTGCCGTTTGAGTTTATACCGTAACATAGCAACTAAATTTTCTGCATGTTACGAGGAAGCAGTAACTATGTATTCACATCCTCTAATTCCCACACACCCACCAAGGTTGTTTACATGTACTGCAGGGTTGTGGTAAGAGACAAAAACACATCAATGGTAAAAAATATAAATTTCTTTCACATAGACCTAATATGAGATGCTCGTAAATGACTCCTAGAACCCTTCTAAAAGGAATATGAATCCCTAATTATGGATTTATAGAAGGAAAATATATGAAATAGAGTGGGACTATGTGAAATTTTGAATGGTTCTAACACACCTTATGATGAACTAGACTATATTTTTTCTTCATCCTGCTTGTGTTATGTTTTTATGAGCTCTTTTCTTGTGAATATATCCCTAAGGAAAATCTGTCTGATACCTGTAATTGTAAACATCTTCTTGGTTTTTGATTGCAAATTCTTTTTAATCTGTAAACTAAATTCTATTTTAAGTTTTCATTTGCAGTTATCAGTAGATTAGAAAGTCAATAGTTATCAACTTATGAACTCAATAAAGTTTTACTAATTCAAGTTGTTGATTTATAAATTATTGTTTATTTAGACTTCAAGAAATGAAGAGAAGGGCTGTAAGGTACAAATTAGATGATAGTGATCATAATGCTAAAACTTCACTGACAGATTATGAGCATCTTCATAGAGAAAAAGTGGCCAAGAATAATGAATATTTATTGAGACTTGGTTTGACAAATAGGCGAGTTGTAAATCCACTAAGTAGTATATTTTTTATTTAATAGTGTTTAATGAAATTTTATAGGAAAGAGATTTATGTATATAAGACATAATATGATATTATTTTTTGTTCTACAGGCAATGGAAAGAGTGCAAAGAAAATGCCAAGAAAAAACAAAAGGAAAGAAAAGATACAATGCCGCCATCTAGTAGAAGCCACCACTTTTGTGATTCAACAAATGCAGTTGGTGAAAGCAATAGTTGCAATGATGATCATGTGCTTCCTGATATAGCATATACTGATGTGTAGCTTGATATAGCACATGGTGATGTGCAGCTAAATATAACACATGGTGATCATGTGCAACCTGATATAGCACATTGTGATCATGTACAACTTGAAATAGCACATGGTGACGTGTAACATTGTGATGATCTCTTAGAACAAAGTCTAAGAGAGATTATTGAAAAACATCAAACCATTAAAGGAACAACAGGTCTGTAGATGATTTATTCAAGATTATAGGATGTATTTGAAGTGAAATCTATGGAGATCGGTACTCATGATCTACCTATTGATGCCACACTTGATGTGGCCAAGGAGCATGAAGTTCCAGTTAATGAAAGTCATGAAGAGAGACCGCTTGCATCTATTGTGCCTCAAAGTGCACCTGTTACAACTAGAACTTTTGATGGAACTAGTGGATCAATGAGAAATACTAGTAGTGGTTTATTAGAAGATGTGGATTCTTTTGTCAGAAGACAAAGATTGAGTCAAGAATTTGTACAGATCTATAGAGAGGAATACAAAAGTAAGAAAATTAGAAGGCAATAAGCCATTCTTTCTTGAGGTATCAAGAGATGGTGATCCCATTTGGCCAAATGCTGCAAAGTGGGCCTCTGAGTTGGGTGTAAGATGTAGGGCCCATTTGGATATTTGCAAATCAAGTTTTGTAGAGAAAGATCCACAATCTGTGGAAAATGTTATACAAAAAATGGAAAATGCTTTTGAGACTATTGGTGGACAAGTCTCTAGAAAATATTACAAGAAAAGATGAGAATTTTGATGAACAATTTTAGATACAATTATAGAAAAGTAATCATGGAGGGAAAAGAGAGGTTAGACTCCACTCTAAGTCCCAAATAGTGGGAGGCATTGAAATCAAGTATGCATTCCAAAGAATATTTGGCAAAGAGTAACAAAGGCAAGAGAACAAGAGATAATGTGAGGGCTGGATATACATTTGGCCAAGGTGGGTTGCAGGCCAAAATGGACAACTTTAGAGTAAGTGTATGGCTTTTTGGTTCAATTTACATTGTGTTATTTATTTCAATTTTTTATTGAACTGACTATATGTTGAAATTGACATTGTATTTTAGATGGAATACAATAATAGAGAAGCAGGTGCAGAAGATATTGTCAATTATATGGAAGCACTAGATCCTATTAAATCTAAGAGTAGGATGAAGTAGAAATCTAGTTCATCAACAAAGATTTCATAGCCATCTATTACATGCCCGGTAGGATCAGCCTCTCCAGATCATGTCAACTCAAATGAAGGGTACCAACATGTACTAAATTACATATATAGTTTTAGTCATCAAGTTTTGCATTTGGTTGCCTCCGTTAACCCTATAGTTTCTGCATGGAATGAGCATAAATCCATAGATTTAGATGAGGTTAGAGGCTCTATTGATCTCATTTCTTCTTGTTTAGCAATTCTGTATACAAATGCCTCTTAATATGTAGATTATTGAAATCTAAGCATAGGAGAATCCAACCCAATTTCTTTATTGTTGGAGTGATCCAAAAAATGTTCTTTTGGACAAATTTATAGCTTGCATTCTTTACTTGACTATTGAATGCTTTGTATATTTTTTTGCATGATGGTTAAACCACATGCAAAGTAATTTTTTCAAAGCAACAGGAAAGCAAAAACGTCTTCATGATGTCAACAAAGCTGCCGATATTGATAGTGATGATCATAATGAATTGGACTAGAATGTGCAGCACAGTCGTCATAGTTATGATGAAGTTGAGGTAATATAATAGTTGTCAGTTATCTATCCCAATGTTTTGTCATTCTTCATGCTTAAAATGTTCTTTTGGATAAAAAATTATAGCTTTTGCATTCTTTAAGTTGTAAGTTAATTTGTCCCAATGTTTTGTCATTAATTCTTCATGCTTAGAATGTTCTTTTGGAAAAAAATTTATAGCTTTTGCATTCTTTACTGATATTAATTTTTGCATGATGATTAAACCACATGTAGAGCAATTGTATGAAAGCAAAATGAAAAGAAAAAGGCGCTCTCAATAGAGCTCTTTGCAAAACTGTACAACTTCATGTTGTTGATAGTGATAATTATGATGATGAACTCGACGAGCATGCACGTGATATTCATAGTAGTAGTTGTGCTGAACTCAAGGTGAGTGCTATGAAACCACATGCAAGTAAGTACTATTCAAGTAAGTAATGGTTGTTTTATTATGTAAATAAGGGTAATCATTACCTATTTGATATAAGTTGGTTAGAATAGTAGTGAAGTATAATTAGCTAGTATACATAGATTATGGAAATAAGGGAGAACATATAACTTACATATGGAAGCTTAGAGCTTAGTTGTAATAGAGTGCATACATAGATTTTGACTATGCATTAGTGCATTGTGTTTAGGGATGTCATGGTCCTCAATTGGGGGGACTTCATTGCCAATCCATGTCTCTTTCTGGAGTACTCGTACAATCTAGCACTATTATATTCTTACCCTCCATTTGTTTGTACCTCACAATGGGTTAGTTTTTTTTTCAGAGTAAAAAGTTGCTTCTTTGTTATTCAATAGAATAAAAAAAGCACATAAAAAAATTGATTTGTTCCAAGACATAAGACATTACATACAACTATCAAAAACAATGTAATGTGTGTTTTATATCTCAATATAATGTGTATTTTTTTTGTTTTTGCAGACATTTAATATTGATAAACTCCAAGAAGGGGATAAAGTTTAGGTGTTGGATCCATTTGATGGTGTTACTATGGGCATTGGGTGGATTCACTCACTATCGATTATACATGGAGTCAAATTGAAAGGAACAGGAGATGCAAATGTAAATATTTTAAAGGTCACAAGTAACATACCCCTTGTTTATGAAGACAAAATAGATGGAGTTGTCCATCTGAAAGAGAAAGAAGGGACCTTCACATGGTGGCCACTAAAATATTTTAAAAAAATGACATGGTTGATATTTATCATGTACTAGCTATTAGACAGCTTGGCCCACTACTTTATACAATAGTTTGAATGTGTTGTTCAGGGATCTTAGTGTTTTTTATCTGTTTTGGAGTTGTATAAGGAAAAAAACCCATTGTAACTTAGTTTTCTTAGTCACAACACTGAGAAACACACTTTGTAACACATTTTTCAAAGCAAAGACACATATTTAGGTCTTATGGGTTTTTTGGACTTGATTTTATGTTGCTTTTCCTCCCTAAACATTTAACATCACTACCTTGTTGGCAAGAGACACTGCTAGGCATGTCAGGTGTTTTCATTGATTGCAAATGAATCTATATTACACATCCGCATTGTATCATTTGATCATACCGGAAGTTAGATTACAGATTTGTCCAAGTTCAGATAGACAGGAATAGAGCATCTAAAGGGTTCAACATCTTGGTCTGCATTTCTCTACAGTTAATCATATTGTGCTATGGATCTGACAGAATGTTAAGGGATGTTAGGGCTACCTAAATCTAGAATTCTAGCCTTCGATGATGAAGGGATTAAAAGTTACAAGCATATGAGTATCAGATTTTGGTTAGACAGTCCAGTCTGGTGAAGAACAGGCTGACTTGGTGTTTGATCCTTGTGCAGATTAAGAGAAGTGGTTGGTTGAGTGATTTATGAGATCTAGTGGTATTGGTTGACATGTGTGGTGACTTGGATTCATAAGTTGTGGCCCACATTGATGTTTGTGCATGGATTCAGCTGATAGAATAGTGATCTTGAAAATACCTCTAAGTTTTCTTGAGGCTGACTGTAGTTGATGAAATTTCATATAGAGGATATATACAATCGATGGGTACGAGTATTTTGGGGTATGGATGTGCGAACATGAGATAAGAGGTGCAAAGTGTGGAAAGTGTGGTAGTATCAAGTGAGAAGCAAAGATTTGAGGCTTGGATCATGGAAGACCAGTAAAATAGGGCAGTGAGAGATGAAGTGTGTGAAGTCAGTATATTGATCCTAACCAGAACTGTAATCTTGCATTATTAGATGCTATTCTTCAGTTTAAGTATTCCAATGAACTCTTTGTAATTAATCTTGTAGGCAGTGAGCCTCCTTTGAGCAATGAGCTCTAGGTAGTGTGCCCAAAGGCATGTGCCTTCCCATTTGTAATACTTTTAACAAAGTATAAAATCTTGTGGGTTAACCCATACCGTGGTTTTTCCCTTAACCGGGTTTCCACGTAAAAATCCTGGTGTTCATGTGTAATGATTTTTTTGCTGATGTTCTTGAGTTCATGTTTCTTTCTTTTGAATGTATGTGGTAAATTAACAAAGGAACAAAATAATAAGTTTTGTAGAACACTGATTCACCCCCCTTCTCAGTGTTTCTTAATTCCAACAATTGGTATCAGAGCAAGTTTCCTTGGAAGAAGTTTAACAGCTTGAGGAAGATCTGGGAAGGTGTTTCAATGGGTTCATTTAGGTATTTTGGTGGCATCAATGAACAACTTCAAGTTGCTTTAGAAGATCTTGATCAGTCCAGAGTAGAAGTCAAAGAACTACAAGAGAACTTTAAGGATGCTAAAGATTTCATTGCGACTTTAAAAAGGCAATTGAGCAATTCTATGAAAAAGAGGAAGGATCTACAATGGCATGAATGGGGCTCTGAAGGAGAAGACAAAGGAATGTGAGAAGCTGACAAAAGAAGTTGTTGTTCTAAAACATGAGATGGGATCTGGGGTGATGAGGTTAACCAAGGAAATTGAGGAAAGGAAGAAGACTGAAGAAAACCTAAATCAGTCTTTGAAAGAAAGAACATAAGAGTGCTACATATTGGACAGAATAATTGACCATCTAGAGTTTGATCTTCAAGAAACTAGGGATTGTAGACACCCAAAATTGACTCATTATCATTAACATTCAAATATTGCATTATCACATCATTTGCATTTGTCTAACACACTTGAGGAATATCCCTAATACATCTATTTCTTCTATTAATTAAATAAATTTATATTTAATTAATTAATTAATTAGCTATTTCTTCTAAGCTATAATTAAATAATCTTCAATTATTTAATTATCTTCATTCTATCTATTTTTAATTAAATAAATTTTATTTATTTAATTAATTTATCTTATCATTTATCTCATGAGCCGACATGTGTGCCTCTTTTATTTAAAAAGATAAGTGGTACTACATCCTTTTATTTATTATCTTTCACATGTAGTATTTTTTTATGTACACAAGCACACATGAGCCCTATCGTCTCTCCACTTGTCATCTTCACATTCACCTATGTCTATCTTTCAATCTTAGCCATTCACATAGCCACTGAATCTCCACCGTTGATTGATTTTGGTTGAGTTCTATATAAACACCCTCTCATTCCATACTACATATATCCAACATTCATATAGCGTCTACATTATCATCTTGAGCATATTGAGCATCCATAGCATCCATTGAGCTTTTATCATTATCATTCATCCATCATGGCAGCTTTTATCTTCATAATTGTTCATTGTTGAAGAAGCAATCCACATCATAAACAAGGAATCACATAATCTAGGTGATATTGTGCTTGAATTGCATGCTTTTGACTTCATTTAGATTAGATTCTTTGATGATGGTAGGGTTAGGTTTTCATGGCTATGCTTGATCTTATTAACCTAATTTTTTACCTATCACAGGGATAATGAGGAACAACTTGAAAGGCAAATTGTTATTCTCAAACATGACCTAGAAGCTACAAATGAACGCAAAGAGAAGTTCAAGATAAGCTCAGCTAAACTTTAAGTGCTGCTTGATAGCCAGAAGATGGCAGATGATAAGCATGGTTTGGGATATGAGAAAGGTGAAAGCTCTGGATCCGGTCAAAGAAATCCTAAATCAAGGAATCAGAGAAATAAACCTAGAAGACCTCTAGTAAGACAACCTAATGCTCAAAAGTATCCATCTTTCAATGGAAATTGTTTCAATTGCAATAAATTTGGTCATAGAGCTACTCAGTGTAGAAGTAGAGTGAATCAAAGTGGTCCATCTTTCTTCAGTCAATGCTTCAATTGTAAAAGGTATGGTCATAGATCAAATGAACACAGAAATATGATGATGAATAACTTTAACAATAGAGGAAATGTCTATTCTTTCAATGGCAAATGTGTTGCATCCAATAGATTTGGACACATGGATAATCAGTACAGATCAAGAGGAAATCAAGTAAATGAGCCAAGAAATGTTGTGTGCTTTAATTGCAATAGATCTAGTCATATTGCAAGATTCTGCAAAAGCAGGAATGATGATAGAAAAGGTCTAGTAAACAAAAATTGGAATGTGCAGAGACAAGATAAAGGCAAGGGCAAAGTAGATGTGAATGAGATCTAGAATTAAATGAACAAAACATGGGTGAAGAAAGGTATAATTAATGATGGTGATGGGTCTGCACCAGAATCCGATGCTAACAATTCCTCTGGGAATTGAAATAGGAGCTCTAGCTCAAGGGGAGCTACATTGAAAATCTAATTCCCCCTACTAGTAAGTGGGTTCTTGAATCTGGCATGATGAACAAAGATAAAGAAGCTTATTGTAGATTTGTTGAAGCAATTTCTGAAAGAAAAAGAGGCTAATGTGATTGATTGCGGAGCAATTGAAGATTGACTGTATGCAGCAACAGTGTAACCAAATGTATTAGGGAAAAGTATTTATTATAATGGTGAATTAGGTTTTGTGGAGCATAAAAGGTCATTTACTCAACATTTGACTCACTTTACATTTGAAGAAAATAAGGAGAAGAATGCCTGAGCTAAGATTTCAAAGATTTGAATTGTGAAAAGTGAATTCGACAACTAACTCTAACCGGTAAAACAAGGTATTCTCTGTGAAACTCTCTAAATTTGTAATCTCTGGATATGGCTACTGTGTTGGTTGTTGACATCACTGAAAGGCCCTGACCTAAATTCAAAAAGCATCCACACAAATCTATAGAAGTCGATCCGTTAGGTGCCTTTTCAAATGTTCTGCATGGTGTGTTGCACGTTGAAGATATTAGGGCTTATATTCATGCTAGCATACATGAGTTTGGGGATTTGAAGTTAGTAGACTTGTTCAAGAATCATCTGAGGGATGAGATTCATGGTCTTAAACCTGAGTATAAGGTGCTACAAGTCAAACATTTCATTCAGGTTATTGGGTTCTCGTCCTTTAGTGAGGATGAATTGGTCCAGTATGTACTGATTCAGATGCATTCTGAATTCATGTGGTTGATGAAACCCTTCAAGATCACTAAGGATGCCATCAAGGTCATAACAAGATTGAACTCATCTAGTGGACTACCAATGCTAAATCAATGAAGAATTAGACTATAACTGAAGCTACTAGATCAAAATTTGATAAGAGGCTAATGACAATAAATGATATAACTAATCTAGATGTCAAATTTGCATCTATGGTGATTGGATATAAGATATATCACTCCAACAGGGAAAAGTCTATATCTGGCATATCCATTTATGCTGCCTATTAGATGTTAAGAGAAAGTGTTGAATATGACCTGTGTGAGCTACTATAAAACTAGTTAATGGAGAATCTGAACAAGATCAAGAAGGACAAGAAGAATACATTCAAGTATGGTACGCTGGTATTGTGTTTGTTATTCTATTTTATGAATGAGTTACCTGAGAAGAAAAGCCTATGTTGGACCAGCGATAAGCCTGTTGCCATACAAATCAGAGAGCACTTGCATAGTATTGGTGATTCCAATGCCCAAAGGACTTCTCTTTGGGGATATTTCAAGAATTTTTAGAACATGATGCAATCAAGGGAAAGAATCCCTACTTCTGTGGTAGAAAAGTACAAGAATAAAATTTGTTTCATGGTGGAAACATATCAATGCTTGATGGAAGCAGTTGAACCAAGGACTATATAGATCATGCCCATGGGGTATGAAGTTGATGAATCAATACTGGAAATGTATGCTCAACACCTTCTAAGAAAACCAAAAGATGCCTCAGTTGAGAGATTTGGTACATATAGAGAGCTTAGTTTGAAACTTTATGTTGAGCTCCAGAAACCTAAAATTAAGAGAAATGTCCAAAGGCAAGTTGAATTGTATGCAAAGAGTATTGGAATAACAAAGGAAGTTGTGAGACAAAATAGGGTATGGATAGAGAAAGCTGAGAAGGAGAAGCAGGATAGAGAACAGGGAAGTATTTCGGTAGAACCCCCTTCTAAATCAAGGACTACCAGGAGTTTTGGTATAACATCTGGTGTATCGCCTTCTCCTATGGTAGAGAAATTTAGAGAAAAATCTACTGGTAAGGAAGGTAAAAGGATAAAAGTTATGGTCAAAAGGTCATATGTCGGTGTGGAGAATGAAGATGAAGAAGAGACTGAGTCTAATTGTGAGGTTAAAGAGTTGAAGGCCTTAGGCACTAAGGTTGCTAAAGTGTCTAAGGAGAATCCCTCCTGAAGCATGAAGTCAGAGAAAGCAGAAGCATCAAGATTTGCCAAAGACAAGCCCTCCAGAAGTGTAAAGGTAAGCAAAAGACTAAAGACTAAAAAATCTACCCTATTAGTTGAAGATATTGTGAATACAATAACTATTCATGGGAATTTGAAGCCCATAATAGAATATTATGACAGCTTTAACAAAACCAACAAGAGAATTTGGGAGGATGCTACTGTTAAATACTTAAATACATTAAACAGAGCACTTGTGGAAATTTTGTCAGAACTCCCTAAGAGTCTAAGTGACATTTTGGAAATGAGAAAAGAGGCTGCTAAAGCAAAGGATTTGGAGCTAAGAGAACATGTGTTGACCAATTTGTGTCTGGTAATCTCTGAGAAGGAAGTAAATAAAATTTTTGAAGAAGTTAAAAATGAATTCAAAAGCAAAATTAGGATGAATAAGCTAATGATTGGAGACATTGATGAAGTTGTCAAAGAAGTAGAACAAATTCTAAGGAAAGCCCTGCACAAGAATAAGTTCTATGTTGTCACTGAAGAACCTGTTGATGATACATCCATTCCAATTGATGATGAGCTAAAGGAAGATGAGCAACAAGCTGAGGCAAATGTTTTCTCTACTCCAGAAGAGGAAATACTGAATAAAGAAGATGAAGAGATGGTGAAGGAAGATAATAATGATGGTGTAGATGATACTCAGATTCCTCTAGACCAATCTAGTGAAGAAAATATAGAAATGAATATAAATACTCCTATTGAAGGTAATTCTAAGAAGATTAAGGAGCAGAAAGCAGAAGAGGTTGAGGACAAGGAAGGTCAAGAAGAAGAAATTGATGATGGAATTAATTCCTCCATTCTGGATGTTGAGGAATTTGATAATGTTGCTATTGAGGATACACAAAATCCTCTAGAAAAGAATGTAGAAGACATTACTGATGATGCAGAGAGAGCAAAAGCAGAGAAAAAGAATGAAAATGATAAGCAAGACAATGTGGTTGACTCCAAAAAGGGAGAAGATGTAGGACCTAATGAGCATAAAACTGAAACATCATATTGGGCAAGAGACACTGCATAAGCAGTGAAATAAATTTTGGAGAAAGATAAACAAGTTGTAGAAGATCTGGACATAATACAAGGTCCAATAAATTTTGATGCTCTATCACTAGTACAAAAGATGAAGTTAGCCTCTTTTGTACAAGCTAAGGCCAGAGAGGAAATTTTCAAGTTCCATATAGAAGATAGTGAGTTGCTTGGTCTTACATCCGGCATTTTGGAGAAAATCATGCCTTCATTTTAGAAGGATTTATCAGCATCCCCCTCTAGTCAGTTGAAGAATCTAATAAACTCTTTAAGTACTCACTTTGAGTCTTTTGAAAAGTCAGCAGAAGTCAAAGTCCGAAATGGATTTAATGATAAAAGATTTAGTGAACCAAAAAGAATAATTGCCAATGATAGAATTATGTTGGATACTAGTGTAAAGTGTATTCAAAATGCCCTCACTAAAGGAGGAGATGTGTACAAATTTTGTATATCTTGGTCAAAAGTTGTAGAGGACATTGAGAAGAAAACAAAGGATTCTGAGCAAAAATTGTCAAATGTATCTAAATCCTTTAATCCTTTTATAGTATCTACAGCAAGTCAAGAATGTCAAGTAGTTAACTTGATTGATGAAATAAATAAGTATGTGAAAAAAAAAGAAAACATTGTGGCAAGAATGTGTGAACTCCGGGGACTAATTCTCCCTAAGTTAGAAACAATGTTCAATGTATTGATAGAATCTCGAGCTGCTGCTCTGACAAGTGATTCCGCTGATCTGCAAAAGGTAGAGTCACATGCATTCTTATTCAATGGTCATATTTTAGTTTTGGATGGCATGAAGAAAAGTTGGGATAGTGAGTTGGCACTGTTGAAAAACATTTTTGGTGATGTGTTTAAGTTTATGTAGATAAGACATAAGGATTATTTGTACATACGCGGAAGTATGTATAGAGTTTTGTGTGAACTTTTGGATCCAGACCTTGACCTTTGCCATTGATGTCAAAGGGAGAGAGGAAAGCAATGAAAAATGAGGAATTCATCAAAGGGGGAGCATTGGAAATCACAAGTCTGGATAGATAGGAACATAGCATATGACAGGGTTTAGCATCTTGGTTTGCATTTCTCTACAGGTAATCATATTGTTCTACAGATCTGACAGAATGTTAAGGGATGTCAAGGCTACCTAAATCAATAATTTTAGCCTCTGGTGATGAAGGGATTGAAAGTTACAAGCACATGAGTATCGGGTTTTGGTTAGACAGTCTAGTCTGGTGAAGAACAAGCCGACTTGGTGTTTGATCCTTGTACGGATTAAGAGAAGTGGTTGGTTGAGTGATTTATGAGATCCAGTGGTATTGGTCAACATGTGTGGTGACTTGGATTCATAAGTTGTGGTCCACATTGATGTTTGTGCATGGATTTAGCCAACAGAATAGTGATCTTGAAAATACCTCTAAATTTTCTTGAGGCTAACTACAGTTGATGAAATTTCATATAGCGGATGTATATAATTGATGGGTGTGAGAATTTTGGGGTATGGATGTGTGAATATGAGACAAGAGGTGTGAAGTGTGGTAGTATCAAGTAAGAAGTAGAGATCTAAGGCTTAGATCATGGAAGAACAGTAAAATAGAGTAGTGAGAGATGAAGTGTGTGAAGTCAATATATTGATCCTAACCGGAATTGTAATCTTGCATTATTAGATGATATTCTTTAGTTCAAGTGTTCCAATGAACTCTTTGTAATTAATCTTGTAGGTAGTGAACCTCCTTTGAGCAGTGAGCTCTGGGTAGTGTGCCCAAAGGCATCTGCCTTCTCATTTATAATACTTTTAACAGAGTATAAAATCTTTTGGGTTAACCCCCATTGTGGTTTTTCCCTTAACTGGGTTTCCATGTAAAAATCTTGATGTTCATGTGTAATTATTTTGTTTCTATTGTTCTTGAGTTCATGTTTCTTTCTTTTGAATGTATGTGCGAAATTAATAAAGGAACAAAATAATAAGTTTTACAGAACACTAATTCACCCCCCCTCTCAGTGTTCCTTAATTCCAACATACCTTATATTCTTTTATGAAAAGATTCTAGGGTTATTGTTGGCTACATTGAAGGGGAGAGCTTCATATATGGGACATAATCAACACTTACTCATGAAGATAGTCATGAAGACTCAAGAAGCATAAATGAGATTTCCTCATAAAGGAGAGAGCTTCATAAATGAGATGTCATGAAGACATTCATGAAGACTCAAGGAGTATTAATGATAGTGAGCAAGAGATAACATACATAGTTCATGCCGTAGACAAAGTGAGATGAGTCTTAGATGTTGTGATAAAGGGTGGTGTGTTAGATTTTGAGAAAGGAAGGGTAGTTGGCAATGCACAAAGATCAATGAGGAAGGTTATAGTCATAAGGAACAAGTGAGTATAGTCATAAGCAACTAGTAGAAAAATTTATAGAAGTCTTAAATAGCAAAAAGGACAGCCACTAATAATGCTATTATTACAAGGCATATATTCTACATGGTAGTATAGTTGTAGGAATATGATAGTTTTGTAAACCTATGACAGTCTACAAATGAAATTCTAAATTAGGTATACTTATGGGTGACTGTTCTATAACAGAGAGATAATGAGTGCATAGAGGTAAGTTGTTCATGGTGAGTGGTAATGGTCAATGGTTCCCAAGGATACAAGCATAGTAAACATGGTTTCAGTGGCATGAGAAAAGGAACAGAGGATTGCAGTGTTAGCATTAATTAAAAGGCAAGTGTATGAAAGTTGCAAGGCAATCATCTAGAAAGCAACTATGCACAGTTTAGTCACCACAATCAGTGAAGACCAAGGACACTAAATATATTTGACTACCTACCAAGTGTCCAATGTAATAGAGGCAGGGTAAGTGAATGGTTTAGACTCAAAAAGAGACTTTTGAATATGCATTAATGAAGGAAGAATCTGATTCCATGCCCTAAGAGGACCTGATATCTTCAAACTCAATAAAAACATGTCCCATAAGTAGTGCTAATGATAGTACAAGACACAAGAATACAATGATGTTTCATTAATTAGGAAGCCTGATCTAGTCCATGTTTCACATTATGAATATCCTATTACAAACTTGACTACATATGACAGTGTATTTCCTTTGGTTGCAGTCAAGAAGGACAAGTGCTAGACTAATGGGGTGGATTAGATGACCTATGGCAGCAATTAGGTTGGTTGAGAATCAATTACTGACAATTCACTTTTTGGCAAAGCATTCTAAACTTGGAGAAGTTTCTTTCTTATCATTTATGTGCATTGTAACTCAGATTTTCAGTCTTGTGACTAAAAATAAACATTGTAATACTCTATTTCTAAGTATTTTTCAAGCAAGATAGATATTTCAGACTTGTGCAAGCTATAAGAACACCTTTCTTTTAATAAAGTTTAATGATTTTGCCTTCTCAATGGTTGTCTTTATAATGTGTGAAATTAATTAATGATTATGATGTGTATTTCTATGTTTTATGTTTAAATCCTCAAATATTAGTCAATTAAAATGACTAAATATACTACTAATTGACATCAATTAATAATTAAAATGACTAAATATACTACCAATTGACAAAAATCATTAACAATGAATAAATATGACTAAATATACTACCAATTGACAGAAATAAGTGAACAGTAAATAAATATGACTAAATATGCTACCAATTGACAAAAATTAGTGAACGGTGAATAAATATGACTAAATATATGACCAATATTAAATTAGTGAATAAAAATGACTAAATATACTACCAAATTGATCAAAATGATGATTACAATTAATGACTAAATACACTACCGATGGATAGAAATTAGTGAATAAAAATGACTAAATAAGTGACCAGTTAACAACAATCAATGACTAAATAAGTGACCAGATTACAACAATCAATGACTAAATCAACAACTAAATATACTACCAAATTGATCAATTAAAACAACCAATAAATGACTAAAAATGGTTTAGTCATCAATTTGGTCACGTTATAAATGACTGACAATAAACTACTAATGGTCACGTGACCATGTTTGGTCATTTATAAGCAGTTTTTTAGTAATTTATTGCTCTTTTTGTACTAGTGCTTTGTATTGGTTTGCTCTTCTCTATCAGAATATCCTCCATATTTCTACTTCTACAGAACTTTGAAATGTGTCCAGGCCTATTGCAATTGTAGCATACAACATTCCTCTGACCAATGTTCCTTTCATTCATTCTGGATCTGCATTGATTTGCTTTGTACCCAAATATTTTGCATATATAATAGTTGCCATTAAAGGGTCAAATTGTTCTATCAGTGTTATAGTTATTCATTCTTTGACTTTTGTATTCATTAGCTTTATGACCAACTTTCTTGCATGTGAAACATTGACCAGAAAAAGATGGAACATTTTGATTCATTCTGCTCCTAAATTGTGTAGCCTTGTGTCCAAATTTATTGCAAGAGTGACAATGACCATTGAAAGATGCGTATATTTGAGCATTAGGTTGTCTGACAAGTGGTCTTTTGACTTATTTCCTTTGATTCCAGATCTACTGGCCATTATTCCTTTTGTTTTCATCTTTTGATGCTTGACCAAAATTTGAACTTTCACCTTTTTTAGACCCTAAGCCTTCTTTATCATTGGACTTGAGAAACAAGCACCGCATGACCATTTTGGTAATAAGAAACAATCAAGTATGAACTACTCACACTTTTTACTGTACTTGATAGAGCACCTTAATAAGATGCTCACAAGCTTGAACTCCTCTTAGATATATATGATATAATATTGTTTTGTGATGTGTTCCCCTGTGATGTGTTATGTGTTGTTTAGGTCTCCTAGGATGACCCTCGATACTCTTGTAAGGTCAAGGATACCAAAAGACCGCCTCTATTGTGACCATTCTTCTATTTGTTTCTGCATTCTTCTATCTTGCCTCCCCTCTATTTTATTATTGTGTTTCATGCCTTAGGGGCATAGCATTGTAGATGATGTCTTGGGGGCATCCTCCTATGTGGTGTTCCTAAGGAACTTGTTTCTCCTCTCTCATTTTTATTATTTCCATTCTTCAATGATTCTACCTAGTTGACAGATGATGAAAACAAATACCAACTGATAAGGATCATCTGTCCCTTTAGCAAGTAAGCAAAAATGGACCTAGTCCATATATATGAAGATGGGGTTGATATATATATATCCAACACTTGACTAGTAGAATCACTCCATGTGATATATTATGTTGCCATATCTCTTCTAACAAACCTTTGCAATACAACTGCTCCGTGCACTTTGGATTTTTTTGTATCTCACCTTGTTTCTGAGATATCTGTAGTATAAGCACAATGGCTATACTCGGTTCTAAACCCGCAAGTGTAGCCTTGCTTTCTTTAATGTGATCTAATATATGTTTTACACATAGCTTTCATGATTTGATTTGGTTATTATCTTAGAGTAAGATGTTCTAAATTTATCTCTTGTTGATTATCTTAGTAATTCATGTCAATGTGTTTGTGATAACATTTGGCGATCGTGGCACATGTCACCTTTGGGGGCATGGGCTTTGCGATCTCTCTTGTTCACTTGCATATTTCAACTCTACCTTAATGTGCTTGATACCGGTAAATGGTATCAACCGCCTTAAGGTGGGGGATATATAATGGTATCTGTCTAATTATTTTGGCACTAATGAAGTGTGTTTGAAATCCCTCACCATGAGGTGGGATGGTGTATCTCTTGAGCTAGTGCACATCCTTATTTAAATTGAAAGCAAGAAATCCCTCATTATGAGGTAGGATTATGTATCTCTTGAGCTAGTGCTTATCCTTTATACAAAGCCCTTCTACGGAAGGCAGGATGGTGTATCTCTTGAGCTAGTGCACATCCTTTTATACAAATTCCTTTGCAGAGGCAAGGTTGATTCTTGAGTCATCCACCCGTAAGCATGTCTTTGGCAGTTGTGGTAGCATAGCTCAACTATTAGGTGTGTCTAAAATATGTTTTAGATGGTGGGACTTAGAAATAAGCTCCTTCCATCACTTGTGTTTGTTGTGTATAAGACATATAGTATGTCTATGACATGCTATGCAGCACTCATATATTCTGTGTGTCTTCTTATGTGTTTGTTGTGTCTTCCCCCAAGTGTGGTATAAAGGCATGTAGTGATGAGCTCCCTCCACACTTGGGTTCTTTGTTTAGTGTGTCTTCTCCCATGGTGTGGTCTAAAGGCACATAGCGATGAGCTCCCTCCACACCTTGGGTTTGTTTTTCATGTTTTTGATGGTCTAAAGGCACGTAGCGATGACCTCCCTTTGCCCCCTAGTTTAGGATTTATTTTTAGTTGTTAAATAAATGTATTCTTTGTGTATTACATGACTTATCTCATGTGTTCTTCATGTATTGCATGCTTCTTACTATCTTCATTGTGTCTTGCGTGCCTTCCATGTGTTTTCTAGTGCTTACCTAAGATTGGGGGCTAGAAATAGTCCTCCAACCTCTAGGTACGCCTTGGCTCTATGTACTTGGCATGTTTGATGTGTTTGATATGCTTCAACCATACTTTAATGCATGTATGGAATTGTAAGATCATGCATACATTAAAGTGGGGGCTAAATGTTATGGAGTAAATGTTGCAAGTATCTACCTAATCAGTGTTGTCATTGATGTCAACATATAGGTGTTGTCATTGAGTCAACTATGCCCTTATCTTATTACTTTCTTGTAATGATTCTGATGCTGAGGATATTGAGAAAATTAGCTCCTCTAGTAGAAACAGTGAGTTGCAGTGGAAACAGTGTATTGTATACAAAAGAATAGTCTAGAAGATAGCTCCACATTTATTGTATAATGAATATCTTTGTCTGTAGATTGGAAGTTATTTAGATGTCTATCTAAAGATGTTATATTATAATTTTGAGCCTCCGGTATAAAGATTTGAGTGAGTTATGTTCACCAGAGTGAAAACTACTTTTCATGTATGTTTGGTGGTGATAGGGAGAAAGTGTTATGCTCCACATTCCTTTGCATTGAAGTATTTATATTTGCGGTTCTAGAGTTAAGTCTAAGATGATGTTAAGTGCCTTCAACTTCAATGGTTCATGATTTGGTGGTTCACAAGCGATCTTTTCCTTATGACAGTAGTTAGTTGTGTTGTTTATGTGCTCCAATTTAAAGAATCTTCTTGATAGAGTGGTTAAAAAGTTGTGCATGTTTAAATAAGGGTAGACAACTAAGAGGGGGGGTGACTTAGTTGTCACCAAAACTTTTATCATTTTCTGTAATTAAACTTCTATACCACTTAATAACAGATGAATGATATAACCATGAAAGCATGAATCAACAACACATGAGAAGAAACAAAATCAACACTCATAACACCAAGATTTTTACGTGGAAATTGAGTTAAGGGAAAAACCATGGTGAGGGTTAACTCACAAGATTTATTCTCTATTAAAAGAATAGAAAATAGGGGAGGCACATGCCTTCAGGGCACACTACCCAGAGCTCACTGTTCCAAGAGGCTCACTACCTACAAAAATATTTATAAGTTTATTACAGAGAGATTGAACTAGAAAACAACACCTTCTTCATGCCAAGGTCAGTTCCATTTAAACGCACTACACTTCTTCTCTACCCCCAAACATTTTTTTTCTATTTCCTCATCCTTTACTACTCTTCCTCTTCTGCTCTTCCTCTTCTTTGCTCTGCCTTTTCTCGTTTCTTAGGATCTTGTCATTTTTGCACAAGGATGCATTTCCACAACTCGACCACACATATTTATAAGCCTCATCAACCTTGGAATAAACATCAAGGTCGGCACTACAAACATCTAAATTAATGTGAATCACTATGCTATCGGTCAAACATGACTGGGATCCAAATCTTCCTCAAACAACACTCCATGCTTCATATAACTTCTCCTAGATCATCCACAACATGCACAAAGCATCCGATCAGCCAAGACTAGAGAGAACAACAACATCCAAAGAGAAATCTTCAATCATGAGCTCAAACCTTAATACGGACCGCCAACATAGTAGGAACATAATCCAGAGACTGCCATAAGGACAATAAAATCAACAAGAGCAATTGTACCACCTTAGATTGCCAGAAACACTTGCACCTTCATCCGGGAACTCAAAAACACCAATTGTCATGACTGTCACACTAGAGAGATTTCTTGTGGACCTCCAAACCATGAACCACTTGAGTTGAGGACACACACCAATGCCCCAAACACACCTCTGGATCCACAAATCATAATATTCCAATGTAGATCAATCCAAACCAGATTTCTATCACATTGCCACCTCTAAATAACTGCAAAACCTGGTTCTACTTAGATAGCCATAACTTCACCAATTCTCCATGCGGACCTCTCAAATCTTGATTGGAGCAACTTCAGACAATCCTCTACAAACCCTTTAATCTGCAGACTCTAATATTCATCCTACTGGAAATACGGAGCAAACTACTTCACTGAATTGCACTGTATTCACTATCTCTTACAGAGAGATATGTGAGTCACTTGTTTCTTCCAGAGAGCCTTATTTTCTTAATATCCTCAACATACAAGTCTTCTAGAATGGGATACAGTTGACACCAATGACAACACCGATTAGGCACATATTTGCAACAATCTCCCCCTTTGTCATTAATGGCAACATATGATGTGAAAAATTGTTTCTACCATCAAGAGAAGAACTTCTCCCCCTTTCTCTTATCACACCTACAACCATTTTTTTACTGCTCCCCCTTTCAACAGTAACTATTCACTTCCAAGTTTTTCACATGACTTCTCTACCCCTTTGACATCAATGGCAAAGGGCACATATTTGCAATCATCTCTTACCCTTTTTGTTTCTTAGACAAACTCATACTGAACTCAAAACATACTAACTACTCCCCCTGAGTAGCATTCCCTTAACGACAATCTAGACCACAAGATATGACTATGAGTTCCATTGAATTGATGCACATTAGTGTATCTTAGTTCTGAACAAGAGGGGTAATGAACCCTAGCTTCCCTCTGAGATACTCAAAAGTATCCTTAGGTAAAGGCTTAGTAAAGATATCCACAATCTGATCCTTTGAAGAGACAAACTCCAATCTGACTTCATTCTCATTTACCTTCTCTCTCAAAAAGTGAAATTTGATAGATATATGCTTTGTCTTTGAATGCAACAGCAGATTCTTCGAAATGTTTATTACACTTGAATTATCATAGAAGATTGTAACAAGTTCTTCAAACATAACTCTGATATCCTTCAACATTTGCTTCATCCATAAAACTTGAGTACAAGTACTTGTTGCTGCTATGTACTCTGCCTCTACAGTAGATAGAGATATTGCCTCCTTTTTCCTCAACCAAGAAACTAATCTCTTTCCCAAGAAAAATGCACCTTCACTAGTACTCTTCATGTCATCCACATCTCCTTCCCAATCAACATCTGTATATGCATGAAGAGTGAAATCATCACCCTTAGGATACCATAAGCCATAGTCAGATGTTCGCTTTAGATGTCTAAAAATTCTTTTTGACTGCCACAACATGAGATTCTCTAGGATCAGGTTGAAATCTAGCAACAAGGCCAACTGCATTCATAATATCAAGTCTGGTATGAGTCAGATAAAGCAGTCCTCCAATCATTGATCTATACCTCTTTTGATCTGCCTTAGGGGAATCATCATGTTTACTCAACTTGCATCCAGTTACCATAGGTGAACTCACTGGTTTTGAGTCCTCCATTTGAAACTTTTTCAACAACTCTTTCACATACTTAGACTGAGATATGAAGATGCCTTTTTCTAACTGAAAAATTTGCAGACCTAAGAAGAAATTCATTTCACCAAGCATGGACATCTCAAACTCACTGTGCATTTGATCAGCAAAACTTTACACATGCTCTCATTTCCACAAAAGATGATATCATCAAAAAATACCTCAACTATCAAGATGTATTCATAATCAAATTTGAAATAAAAATTACTATCACCATGCCTTTGTTAAAGCCTAACTTTAGTAGATACTTATCTAATGTTGCATACCAGGCTCTTGGGGCTTGTTTAAGTCCATACAATGCTTTCTTCAATCTGCAGACCTTATCTTCTTGATTAGACAAATGGAATCCTTCTGGTTGCTCAATGTAGACCTCTTCTTCCAATTCTCCATTCAGAAATTCTGACTTGACATCCATCTAGTAAACTTTGAAATCTTTGTAAGTAGTACAGGCAAGAAATAATCTGACTGCTTCAATTCTTGCCGCCGGAGCAAAAATTTCTTCAAAATCAATTCTCTCTATTTGAGAGTAACCTTTGCACACCAATCTTGCTTTGTTTCTCACAACTTCACCATCTTCATTCAATTTATTCCGGAAGACCCATTTTGTTCCAATTACATTTTTGTTTTCAGGTCTAGGAACAAGATCATCAATCTGCATTAATTCTTCTTCCATTGCTTTTACCCAATTTTCATCATTACAAGCTTCATTCACTGATTTTGGTTCAATCTTTGAAATCAAACAATACATCTCTTGTTCTTTAGCAATTCTTATTCTAGTTTGAACACCTTTATTTTTATCTCCTATGATCTGATTTTTAGAATGATTCAATCTTACATACCTAGGAGTTTTGGTATTTTCTTCAACTTCTGATTCTTGAACTTGTTCCTCAACATTTGCATTAACTTCTTGAGTCACTGGATTCTTTGTAGTAAACTAAACTTGCTTTCCTTCAATTGGACTTTCATTTTGATCATCTAATTCATATCCATAAAACCTTGAAAGTCTCTCCTTTCTTTAAATAACCTTGACATTAGCACTTTCAACCATCTTTTTCAATCTTTTGTTAAAGCACCAGTATGTCTTGCTTTGATTAGAATAACTCAAAAATATTCCTTCATCACATCTTGCATCAAACTTGCCTAGATCTTCATCTCTTTTGATATAGCATCTACTACCAAAAACTCTAAAATATTTCACAGAAGGAGCACTACCAAACCACAGTTCATAAGGTGTTTTACAAGAATTACCTTTGATCTGCACCTGGTTAAGAGTGTAGACAGCAGTACTCACAGCCTCTCTCCAATAGACATGTGGAATATTTCCTTCTGTCATCATGGTTCTAGTAGCCTCTTGAATAGTCCGGTTCTTCCTTTCCACAACTCCATTCTACTAAGGACTCCTAGGAGCAAACAACTGTCTTCTTATTCTATGCTTTTCAAAAAATGCATTGAACTCATCAGAGTTAAACTCTCCACCCCTATTAGATCTCAGACACTTTATCTTCACACCAATCTCATTCTCCACCCTGGCCTTAAACACTTTGAATTTGTCAAGAACCTTTGATTTCTCTCTCAAGAAAGTGACCCACATCATTTGAGAGTGATCATCAATCAACAACATAAAGTATCTGTCTCCTTGCAAACTCCTAACCCTAGCAGGACCACACAAATCAGTGTGCACAAGTTCCAACAATCTACTTGAAGATTGTTCTTTTCTTTTGAATGTAGTTCTGCTCTGTTTGCCCAACTGGCATTCCTTACACATGCTATTAATAGGTTTTACAAGCTTTGGAAGATCTCTCATAGCCTGAATACCACTTATCTTGATAATGTTGTCAAAATTTACATGACACATTCTCCTATGCCATAACCAACTCTAACAACTTTTACCAATACCACTTAAATGAAAGATGTTACCTCTAGTCTATGTACTAGATGCAATCTCAGTTCCGAAGCTCTCCAAAATTCTACATTTACCATTCTTGAATAGGAGATCATAATCCTTGTCAACCAACTGTCCAACATTGAGAAGATTATGCTTCAACCCTTCTACATACAAAACATCATTAGTGTTATTCTTACCATCAAAAGAGATGGATCCTCTGCCACAGATTCTACCATCTGAATTGTCTCCAAACTTTACAATTCCACCTTCATACCTTTCCATACGTACAAACATACTCTTATCACCTGTCATATGATGAGAGCATCCACTGTCAATTACCCATTCAGCCTTTTCTTCAACTTGAGCAGCTAAGACTCTTTCCACATTCATATAGCTAGCAGATTCAATAGGCACCGGATCTTCTTCTTTGATGGCAATGAACACCCATTCATTTCCTGAGGTACTTCCCTTATCAAATTCATCATCAGTGACTCCTTCTTTAGCAGCTTCTTGGACATAGTAGCATTTCCTCTAAACCCTAGGTCTATTATGGTTTGGCTTTGAAACCCTCTTCGGATATCTTGAAGAAAAATGACCAATCTTATTGCAAGCAAAACATTTGAAGGGCAATTTTCCTTCATACTTACCAGATCCTCTTGGTAATCTTTTGGCAAATAGGGCTTCGAGTTCATCAAACTCTAATTCATCTTCTTCAAATTCCTTCCTTGCTTTCTCAAATCTAGTTAGTCTTCTTGAAGAGCTTTCACCTAGATCAAATCTTTGCTTTCCATGAACACTGGCCTTAAATGCATATTCAAATTTAGGAAGAGAATCACCAAACTCACTCATTTCAAATGCTAAGAGCTTGCCAACCAACTGATCTCTTGTAATAATTGTCATAGTCCTGATCTCCTCAATAGAAGCAACTCTATGCTTGTATGAAGTAGGTATGAATATGAACACTTTGACAACAATCTCTGATTCTTCCAGTGTTCCACCAGCACACCTGATACTGCACACAAGTTCATTCACTTTCTGCATGTAGGAAGTGATGTTTTCATCTTCACTCATCCTCAAATTTTCATACCTACCCTTCAAGCTCTGCAACTTAGCACATTTGACATATTCATCACCTTATATAGAGTTTCCATCTTCCAGATTTCATGAGCAGTTTTCAATTCCAGGACATTTGTCATTTCTGTATCAATCAAGACAATCAGCAAAGATTCTTTAGCTCGAATGTTGTTTCCAACATCTTTGAGTTCATCTGGAGTTGAAGGACCTTTCTCTGGGGGCTCATACTTATCCTTTGTTATCAACCAATAGGCATCACCCATGCATTGCAAATGACACTTCATGCGACTCTTCCAAAGAGAGTAATTTGTTCCATCAAATCTTAGATTGTCCTTCTTGTAAGTTGACATCTTGGATCTCCTCAAGCAGTCAAGCTTCTTTTAGAGGAACCATCTTTGATACCAATTGTGGAAATAAGGGCGGACAACTAAGAGTGGGGGGGTGAATTAGTTGTCACCAAAACTTTAATCCTTTGCTGTAATTAAACTTCTTTACCACTTAATAATAGATGAATGATATAACCATGAAAGAATGAATCGACAACACATGAGTAGAAACAAAATCAACACACATAACACTAGGATTTTCATGTGGAAACCTGGTTAAGGGAAAAACCATGGTGGGGGTTAACCCACAAAATTTATTCTCGATTAAAAGAATATAAAATGTGGAAGGCACATGCCTTCAGGGCGCATTGCCCAAAGCTTACTGCTCCAAGAGGCTCACTGCCTATAGAAATATTTATAAGTTTATTATAGAGAGATTGAACTGGAAACAACACCTTCTTCATGCCAAGGTCAATTCCATTTAAGCACACTACACTTCTGCTCTGCCCCCAAATATTTCTTCGCTATTTCCTCATCCTTTACTGCTCTTCCTCTTCTCTGCTCTGTCTTTTCTCCTTTCTTAGGATCTTGTCATTTTTACACAAGGATGTATTTCCACAAGTCAACCACACATATTTATAAACCTCATCAACCTTGGAATAAACATCAAGGTTGGCACTACAAACATCTAAATTAATGCGAATCACTATGCTGTTGACCAAACATGGCTAGGATCCAAATCTTCCTCAAACAACACTCCATGCTTCATATAACTTCTCTTAGATCATCTACAACATGTACAAATCATTCGGTCAGCCAAGACTGGAGAGAACAACAACATCCAAAGAGAAATCTTCAATCATGAGTTGAAACTTCAATGCAGACCACCAACATAGTAGGAACATGTTCTAGAGACCACCACAAGCACAATGAAATCAACAGGACCAATTGCACCACCTTAGATTACCAAAAACACTTGCACCTTCATCCAGGAACTCAAGAACACCAACTGTCATGACTGTCACACTAGAAAGATTGTGTGCAGACCTCCAAACCATGAACCACTTGAGTTGAGGATACACACCAATGTCCCAAACACACCTCTAGATCCATAGATCATAATATTCTAATGCGGATTAATCCAGACCAGACTTCTACCACACTATCACCTCTAAACAATTACAAAACCTAGTTCTACTCAGATGGCCATAACTTCACCAATTCCCCATGTGAACCTCTCAAATCTTGACTGGAGCAACTTCAAACAATCTTCTACAAACCCTTTAATCCACAGACTCGGATCTTCATCCTATTGGAAATATGGAGCAAACTACTTCACTGAACTGTATTGTCTTCACTATTTTTTACAGAGAGATATGTAACTCACTTGTTTCTTTTGGAGAGGCTAATTTTCTCAATATCCTCAACATACAAGTCTTCTAGAATTGGATATAGTTGACACTAATGACAACAAGGATATGTTGACATCAATGACAACACCGATGAGGCACATATTTGCAACAGTGTGGTTGTTTCCTGATGATTTCACTATGATTGTATATATCTCCTAATCATGTACCTACCCTTGGATTGGTCCGCAAAGAGAAAATTGGTTCATGAATGAAGAATGTCCTTAGTAGACCTAGTGTTCTCACTAGTCTTGGCTGACTTAGTTGATTTCACTAATTATAGAGATGCCTTGAAGATTGTAGAAGCATGTTGTGGTGTGAAGAATTGCATTTGAATCCCAGCTAAGGCATGGCATGATCAACATACATCTTTACATCTTTCCCTTAGCTAATTTCTATATTAGGTCCAAACCTATTTTTATGTAAGTTTTTGTAATGCCAACCTTGGAGATTGTTCCAACGGTTGATGAATGTATTGCTGACCTTGATGTACATTCCAAGGATGTTAATGACTTGTATAAAGACTTGTAATGTAATTGCAAAAAAGTGTGGAGTGTATAAAAATGAAGAGATAAGTGTGAAGGTGTAGAAGAGAAGAGCAGAGAAGTTATATTGTGCTTCAATGGAACTGAATCCAAGCATGGAGTATGGTGGTGCCCACCTAGATTTAGGGTTTTGAGTCGGGTCTGCAAGCTTATATTTGTGTTCTTTCAAACCCTTGATGCCTTAGATTTTACTTTTCCCTCGGCCTTCTACGTTGTATCTTTTGTTTTGTTGTTGACCTCCTATAGCGGGTTCCTGGTTGCACTAGTTATATTTTCATGCCTTAGCTCTCATTTGTTGACTGACCCTTATGCATTGCTTTACTGCTTTTTCCCATCGTGTTTAAGAAAAAAATGTTGAGTTTGAAATCACTCTATGCGATGGTGAAATCTATTAGATGTATGGTCTTTGTATGTACAAGTCCAAATGTACATTAGCAAGCCCAAAAATAATATTCAATCGGCTTCATAAGGTGCAAAAAAATAGTTGTATGCATTTTGTATGCATATCGGGTTATACATTGTAGGTATATTCCATCACATACTCTAGGAATATTCCCGATTGTATGTAGGGGTTTGTATGTTGTTGTTGTATATTCAAATATATAATGGGTTTATACAAGCGGCGGATGTCAAAAAGATTCATATCAGACTAAATGGTGGTCGGGTCCACAAGCATACAAAAAGGTTTGTATATGTTTGACATACAAAGTAGAATGTATATCAAAATATGCAAGTGTGATATACATTCCCAAGATGCATTGGCTGGACCCGAAAGGATATGTAATGTAGTTGATAAAGGTAGGAGTCCGGATGAATGTATGTTTTTGCTTGTATGTTTGTATTGCATATGTGATATACAAGGCAAACATACAAAGGAATATATACAAGCTGGACCCGATTTAAAAGTCAAATTTGGCAAATTCAAAGTTGGGGTCCGTGGCTTGCATGTATATGGCATTGTATATGCCGATATACAAAAGATTGAAGATACAAGGCCTAGATTTCAAAATTTTCCAATCCGATTGATAAAATGATTTGGAGTCCAGGTTGTATGTATATTGCATTTGTATGTGTAATATACAAGGTGATATGCAAGGAAAGATGAAGAGATACAAGCCGAACTTGATAGCAATTTCAAAGTGTTTCATAATATTTGAAATCCACAAAATGTATATTGTGTTTGTATATGCAATATACAAAGCGAAGATGCAAAAGAAAAGATACAAGTTGGACCCAAACCTGATTTCAATTTGATTTATAATTTTTTGGGACTCACCTTGTATTTGGCTATTGTATGTATATGTGTTTGCATATACAAGGTGAAAAAAGGCAAAATACGGTGGAAAGGGCAAGATGCATGTTTGCAATGGGAAAAGTTAGTGATGGCAAAGAAGCATCTATGTGGCACATTCTCATTGGCCAGCGACTTGCTTGTTTGATTTGATCCGTAGATTTGGGAGATGCAAAGAAGGATCAATGGCTATGTTCAAATTCAGGGTTTTCTTCACAATTATAGTGGCATTCTTGGCGGGAAAACTTCTAGAGCACACAGTTTGCTTCGTTTCCGTAGGACACCAGTAGGTTGACCATTGATTGTAGAATTATAGAGGCATGGGTTGATGATGGCCGTGCCACCCACCAGTTTTAAGAGGAAAATCCCCCAACGGCAGCATAGGGCTCGAGTCCAACCACTCCTCACCTCTCCTTCTGCCTACTGCATTGATGTTTGGGGCGCCATTTTGTGGTACACTGTATCTAGCTAATTTTTGAATTTTGTCCTATAATTAATGTCGAGTGTGCATTCTGCTATTTGAGCAAACTGTGTTACTCATTTGTGGTTGTTGAAAGATAGATAAATTTTGGTGATGTGATAAGATACAACTTCATTGGTGGCTCTATTTTGGTTGTCTTGTGAGTTTATCAATCATATGTCAAATGTTTCATGCATAATCTTAATGGTTTCATGTTGATTTCAATGAGTAGTGCTTCATTGCATGTATTCTGTTATTTGTCTGCTAATTGAATGTGTTCTTCTTTTGAATCTAAATAGCTAAGGGGTGTTTAAGATTTTGGAATATGGGTTTGCTATGTTGAATGCTTGATCTTTTACTTCTACACAAGGAGTAGATTAAATGTTCAGGGTTAAGTGTTGGGAAGAATATATTGCAGTGAGGATGTTTGTAAGCAGAGATAACTAAATACTTAGTTTTGGGAAGTATTTGTAAGGTAGATACTACAAAACCCCCTTGAAACCTAGTTATTGATTTGAGTTTATGATGATCATTCACATATGTATGTCTATTGACTTCGAGCCCAGGGTAGGCACCAGTCTGGTCTTGTATTAAGGTTACAACCCAAGGTCCCAGCCTTGCATCCAAATACAAAATCTAAATCCAAACTTCAAATACAAACCTCTAGGATATTAGAAGTAGTTTTAGGACCAAAATCCTCTATCTCACAACTGAACATAAGACCAAAGCTAGCCCCTTTGCACTTATTTCATAGTTTTGGTGTACATAAAAGAGGATTTATCTACTTTATGTCAGCATCCCAGCTAGTTAATAAGTATATTTCATGGATGTTGAATAGGGAATACCCCCTTGGTTCTGCAGAGCCTAAAGAAGAAGATGAGATATTTATAGAGTCTATCTCCTATACTGTTGGCCCCTGGCCTGAAAATTCTATGGATCAATGATGGCTACCTTGTAGGGATAATTGGGAAACGTCCAGTTGGGATAAACACTAACAGATTTGGTGACTCTACTGGGGACCAAGCTTTGTGTAAGAACCCTGGTGAAAATTAATTCCTAGTTGTAGGTGGTGACTCCGAACAAAATCTCCCAACCAATAAAGTGAAATTTGTATCCAAGGGAGAAGATCCTTGTGTAATCCTTTATTTTAAGAATTACCTAGAAAAATGATGTATAGGAAAAAAGGGGTTGTTCAAGCTAGTCAAGAGGGTTCTCCCAACCCTAGAAACAATAATAATGTCCAAGACAATCCCAGATCTTTAGAGCAACAGGCACATTATTTCTCAAACACAGAGGCTGAAATTCAAGATATGTATGAGAGACAACAAGGTGATGGATTAAGAATGAGATCAGAGGTGTTTCAGGAACACCCTTTTTTAGATCCCTCAGATAGATTTGAAGAAACTAAATCCCTAAGGGATGATGATGATGATCAAAATGGAATGGGGCCATCCTCTTCTATGCCCAAAGATGAACAATTAGTAGAAGAGATCAAGAGCCTGAGGGCTGAAATAGAGTATTTGTAGGCCTTGAAGATCAGAGATGATATGAGACAAAAGGTGTAGGCTTTGAAAATTGCTCAACATGATTCAGTTCCCACCCTTGACAATGCAAATGTGCTGAGAAACCAGCAAAGAAATGAAATCTATTGTCAACAGAATGATCAAAGACAAAATGCAAATAATGTTAGGGTGCCAATTAACAATGTAAGAAATCAGAATGCTAATAGAAATTTAAATTTTAATCAGTTTGGTAGAAAACCTATGCAGTTGGATAGATTCAGGCAGCTTGTTTTTTATGGTATTTTTGGTTACCCTAACCCCATTGATAAACATGTAAGACCTCAGATACCAAGGTTTTCAGGAAATAATGTTTGTGTCAGGTGAAGATCATTTGAAGGCCTTTCAGAATGTTATGGACAACTTTGAGGTTGAGCATGAAGATGTTTTTATGAAATTATTTATGCAGTCCTTGGTTGATGAAGCTAGAGAATGGTTTAAAAGTCTACCTGACCAGAGTATCTCATCATGGGATGATTTTAGAAGGATTTTTAAGGAGCAGTATGGTGATAAGACTGATCCAAGCTTTTTTGTAAATGAATTCACTAGTATCACTAGGGGGTCAAATGAGCAGGTTACATATTTTAATGCTGGGTTCACTAAAGTGTTGAACAAATACCACCTCACATGAGACCTAATGAACCAATGTGCATGGTGTTGTACATAAATGCTTTTGATGCTAAAACAGCTTACAAGTTAAGAGATAAGGGTCCTACTACCCTCAGGGATGCTTTCAGTATTGCAACAAATATTGAAAATAATAGGAAAGCATCTGGTAAGACAAATAGAAGGAATGATGTGAAGATTTCTACAAAATCCAAATAAGTCTCAAAGTACTCAAGGTAATGTATCTACTTCTGAAGATAAATTGGATAAATTAACAACTGTTGTTAAGGACCTAAGTTATAGACTTGCAAAAAATGAAAAAGGGATAGGTCCTAACAGGCAGGTTTACCAAAGGCAAGAAAAGAGACCATCATTGCATGATATGCCATATAACACTAATTGGCATAATGGTAAACCCATTCTCCCAGATAGAAACAATAATCAAAGATCTCAAAATGCTAAGGAGACTCCTGATCCTCTAAAAAAAGCTGTTAACATTGTTGATGATACCCCATGGTGCATAATATGTCAAATACCTCATTCACAATCACAACGTATGATTGCTCAATCTCTATATAATAATGTTGTTGCCTATGATGAATGCAATGAGCCACATTGTATGGAGGATGATAGTGTAAATATGTTGTCCACAAATAGGGAGTGTTCTTCCTATGATGTAGATGAAAGTGTGAATTATGGGACTCAGGTCTACCAGTAGATTTCCTATGATGAGGATGATGAAGACATGTACACTTATGCTCAGGACTCATACATATTTCTAAATAATTTGAGGTCTTCTGATGAAGAGATTAGAGCTCTCATAGCCGCAATAGTAGCTCAGGTCAAAAGCAACTATAACCTTAGAGGTAAGGCTTAGGCAAGTGATCCACATCAATTAGGAGATACCTTTGTGAGCCAACCAAAGAATAATCATAAAGGGACTGAACCACATAAGAAGCAATGGGACAATGATAAGAAAAATTTTAAGAAAAAAATAGGTCATGATTCTCAAAGACCAAAAATTAAAGTCCCCCAAAATGATGATCAAAATAAAAGTTCCCAGGTCATAGATGATAGTCAAAAGACCATTAAAATCAAGGTTGGATCAGGTTAGGATTAGAGTAAAACCATGGCTCAGGCTACAATTGTTATACAAAATTATGCTCCCTTTGATATAACTCAAGTTTTATCCTAGGTAAAGATCTTTGTCCCATTGATGGAGATGATGAAGGTTGAAGAATTCAGGAATAAGGCACTATCCTTAATCTTAGGAGTAGCTTGTCAGGCTGAGCAAAATGTTGAGGTTCAAGATAAGAAATAGGCCTTGTGTATTGATGAGGATGAGGTTCCTGAAGTTTATCTGGGGATGACAATGACAAAATGTCCTTCACAGGTTGAGCCATTTTATGTCTCCCTTGTTATTAATGGAAAAATAATCAAGAATTGTATGCTTGACTCAGGAGCATCAGCAAATATTATGCCTCTAGCTATCATGCAACAAGTTGGATTGAAGATAGATAAGGCATGTGGAAAATGCTATGCAATGGATGCTAGGGAGGTACCAGTTATTGGAATCATAAAGGATGTGGATTTTAGGTTAGTAGTATATCCAGAAAAAACATACAGAATGAACATAACAGTGGTTAACATAAAGCCACAATATGGTATGCTGTTGTCAAGAGGATTGGCAACATTGATTAGAGGAAGTATGCAGTTAGATCTATCATATGCCATGATTCCAATGAATGGTAAAGATGTCAAACTGGTTAGAGAAGAAAGGTCACTAGAGACAATTGAAGATTAAGATTTAGAAGAAAACATCTATTTTGTGGATACTAATTGTGAGAATTTCAGAGTGGTCTCAGAAGATCAAGGAAACAAGGAGAAAGATTTTTGCGTTCAAGAGCTTGAACAATAGGGTCTCTAGACTATGTATTTTGATGGAGCTTGTTCAAAGGAGGGTTCTGGTGCTGGAGTTATGTTTTTGTCTCTAGCAGGTAAGCTCCTGAAATTTTCTTTCCTGTTAAAGTTTGTCTGCACAAATAATATTGCAGAATATGAAGCTCTGCTACTAGGATTGAATGTTGCTTTGAAACATGGGATTAAGAGAATAAAAGTATTTGGAGATTCAAAATTAATTGTCTCCCAGGTGAGATAAATATGCTTCAAAAAATAAAAGGTTAAAACAGTATAAGCATGCTATATGGGAAACAATTGAATTATTTGATGCTTTTTCAATAAATTGGATAGAAAGATCAAAGAATGTCATGGCAGATTTTTTAGCTAATGTGGCCATACGGCCAGATGATATCACTCTGTCTGATGTTACAAATGTTGAAGTTAAGATTAGACCTACAGTACCAGAAAATATATACAGTTGGCAAGTATTTGATGATGATAAAGATTTGTTCAGGTTCCTACACTGCATAAATGAATATGAGAACCAAGAGATTGATTTTTAGAATTTTGTAGAAGTTGTGAATGGAAAAGAAACTCTTTTGGGGAAAGAAGTGATTTAGCTTAGAACAAATAAAATCCCTAGAGGGCTAGTTGCTTTAGAAAGAGCATTTGACAATAGATACTAGTTTGTTACAAAAACATCTCCCACAAACAAGGATGACTTGCAGGAGATAAACTTGGGGACATGTCATGCCCCCAAAAAGGTATATATTGGTAAACAACTCAGGCCACACATCAGGGGCATGTTGATTACATTGTTGAAAAGATATAAGCATATCTTTGCATGGTCATATGAGGACCTAAAAGCTTATAGAGAAGACTTATTCCAGCATGAGATCCCTTTAAAGCCTGGAGCTAAGCCATTTAGACAAAAACAAAGACCTATTAACCCAACTCTGGCTCCAAAGATGCAAGAAGAACTTATGAAGCTTAGGGAGGCTGGAATAATTGTGCCTATCAGATAGTCAACTTGGGTATCCAATCTTGTCCCAGTTAGAAAGAAAAATGGTGACATAAGACTTTGTGTGGATTTCAAAAATTTGTATGTATATTCTTTGAAGGATAATCATCCACTGCCTAACATGGAGGTTATGTTGCAGAAGGTAACTAGTTGTGAGCTTCTATCCATGATGGATGGATTTTTAGGATACAATCATGTGAAGGCAAAAGAATCTGAACACTACAAAACTGCCTTCACCACTCCATCGGGAACTTATGTATATGTAAGAATGCCATTTGGACTAACAAATGCAGGTGCTACATTTCAAAGGGCCATGTATGTTGCTTTTACAAGATTGATTGACTCAATTTTAGTTGTATATCAAGATGATTTAACTACCTATTCAAAAAAGGAGGAGCAACATTGCATGCATCTAGAACAAATTTTTATTAGAGCATTGGAATATGGCATTTCACTTAACCCAAAGAAATGTACTTTTGGGGTAGTAGAAGGAAAAGTACTAGGACATATTGTTTCCAAGGATGGAGTTAGGATTGATCCTGAAAGGGTTGCTGCAATTGACAGGATTCAAATTTCCAAAACAGTGAAAGGCATTTAGTCCTTTTTTGGATAGATTAATTTCATTAGAAGATTCATCCCCAACTTTCTAGAGATTACAAAGGATATTTATAAAATGTTGAAGAGGGGTGAAACTATTAAATGGGAGAGTGAAGCAACCAGATCATTTCAGAACATCAAGGAAGCTATAAAGATGGCTCCTGTGTTAAAATCTCCTAATTTTTCTAAGCCACTCCAGTTATTCTCATTTGCTTCTTTTTATACTATTGCTGCATGTTTATTATAGAAAAATGAAGAGGGTTTTGAGCAACCTATTGCTTTTTTTAGCATGTCATTGCAGGTAGTTGAATTGAAGTATGATATCATGGAGAAGTAGGCATATGCATTGGTTAAAGCAATCAAAAGCTTTAAGCCATATTTAGTAGGATCTCAGATAGTCACCTATGTGCCCCATGCAGCAGTCAAGGATATTTTCACTTTGCAAGAAGTGACAAGAAGAAGATGCAAGTGGATTAATAAATTACAAGAGTTCAATATTGAGATACAGATCACAAGATTGGTAAGGGGACAAGGTTTGGCTAAGATGATGACACAGTCAAATCTAGAAGCATGCCAAGTGAATGTAGTTCCAAATGAAATTGTTAATATGTCAAAATCTGAATGGTACAAGGATATTATATATTATTTGTAGAATTTGAATTGTCCTTCCAATCTTAGTGATAGTCAGAAAAGGACCTTGAAGCTAAATACAATCAAATACATAATTGTTCAAGGAGAATTGTATTGGAAGAATCCTGATGGTGTCCTACTTAGATGTGTGGATGAAAATCAAGCTACTGGTATTTTAAGTGACATACACAAAGGAATGTGTGGTGGACACTACATTGCCAAAACCACAGCTCACAAAATTCTTAGAGTAGGCTATTGGTGGCCAACCCTTTTCTCAGATGCACAAAAGTTGGCAAGAAGATGTGATTCCTATCAAAGGTTTTCATGAAAACTCAAGTATGAGGGTGCATTACCCCTTAGAACTATAGCTGTAGAAGCTCCATTTCAGCAGTGGGGAATTGATTTTATAGGGGAAATTTTAGAAAAATCAAGTGGAGGACATAGTTAGATTTTGGTTGCTACTAACTATTTTACCAAACGGATTGAAGTCATTCCAACTAAGAAAGCTACAAGCAGGGTGGTGATGGATTTCATTCTGGAACACATTATTATTAGATTTGGAGTACCAGTCAAAGTGGTCACATACAATGCCATGTGTTTCAGATCTGGTGAATTTGTTAAGTTTTACAACAACTATGGGATTAATTTATCATATGCATCACCATATCATCCACATGGAAATGGTCAGGCAGAGTCAAGTAACAAAAGCCTTATGAAAATCATCAAAAGGATGGTAGACAAGAACAAAAGGGCATGGGACTCAAAGTTAAAGATGGCACTATGGGTTAACTGAATAACAGTAAAGAAAGCAATTGGTAGGTCACCTTTTGAGCTAGTGTATGGTGCATCGGCTAAGTTACCTGTGAATAATTTCCTACCAGTTTATAGATTCATGCAAGAAAATGATACAGAGATTAAAGACTCAATGAATGAAAGGATAAATCAACTGGTTGCCCTGGATGAAATTAGAAGAGAAGCACAGAAGACAAATATCAAGAAACAACAGAAGGTAAAATATTTGTTTGATAAAAGGGCTGTAGAAAGGAAGTTCCAGATGAATGACTTAGTCCTAGTTTGGATTGAAAAAAGTCAGGATAAGGGTAAGCATGGTAAATTTGAGCCCTTATGGATGGGCCCATATCAAATCAACAATACTCATGGAGAAGATTCCTACTTTCTCTAGGCCCTAAATTGTGAATTACTGGAATTGCCTATGCACGGTCAGTTCCTAAAGCCCTACTTTTCATAAATGAATATCTTGTGTGCACATTGTAAATTAGGTGTAAATAGTTTGTACATGCCTTGTATAGTCGGTGGTGTTTTGTGTTTTGCATTTTGCCTGGTCTATCCCGGAGTGGTTTGGTTCTTGCTGCAGCCTTGCACCTGCATGTCCCCAGTCAGAGCTGGTGGTGGTGCCCACCTAAAGTTAGGGTTTTGAGTCAGGTCTACAAGCTTATATTTGTGTTCTTTCAAACCCTTGATGCCTTGGATTTTATTTTTCCCTTGGTCTTCTGTGTTGTATCTTCTATTTTGTTGTTGACCTCTTATAGCGGATACCTGGTTGCACTAGTTATATTTTCATGCCTTAGCGCTCATTTGTTGACTGGCCCTTATGCATTGCTTGACTACGTTTTCCTGTTGCATTTAAGAAAAAATGCTAAGTTTGAAATCACTCTATGCGACAGTGAAATCTGTCAGATGTATGGTCTTTGTATGTACAAGTCCAAATGTACATTGGCGAGACCAAAAATAATGTTCAATCAACTTCATAAGGCACAAAAAAATAGTTGTATGCATTTTGTATGCATATTGGGTTATACATTGCAGGTATATTACATTGCATACTTTGGAAATATTCCCACTTGTATGTAGGGGTTTGTATGTTGTTGTTGTATATTCAGATATACAATGGGTTTATACAAGCGTCAGACATCAAAAAGATTCAGATCAGGCTAAATGGTGGTCAGGTCCGCAGGCATACAAAAAGGTTTGTATATGTTTGACATACAAAGAAGAATGTATATCAAAATGTGCAAGTGCGATATACATTCCTGAGATGCATTGGCCAGACCCGAAAGGGTATGCAATGTAGTTGATAAAGGTAGGAGTCCGGATGAATGTATGTTTTTGCTTGTATGTTTGCATTACATATGCGATATACAAGGTGAACATACAAAGGAATATATACAAGCCGGACCCGATTTAAAAGTCAAATTTGGCAAATTCAAAGTTGGGTTCCGTGGCTTGCATGTATATGACATTGTATATGCTAATATACAAAAGATTGAAGATACAAGGCCTGGATTTCAAAATTTTCCAATCTGATTGATAAAATGATTTGGAGTCCAGGTTGTATGTATATTGCATTTGTATGTGTAATATACAAGGCGATATGCAAGAAAAGATGAAGAGATACAAGCTAGACTTGATAGTAGTTTCAAAGTGTTTCATAATATTTGAAATCCACAGAATGTATATTGTGTTTGTATATGCAATATACAAAGTGAAGATGCAAAAGAAAATATACAAGCTAGACCCGAACGTGATTTCAATTTGATTTATAATATTTTGGGGTCTGCCTTGTATTTGGCTATTGTATGTATATACATTTGCATATACAAGGCGAAAAAAGGCAAAATATGGTAGAAAGGGCAAGGTGCATGTTTGTGATGGGAAATTTTAGTGATGGCAAGGAAGCATCTACATGGCACATTCTCATTGGCCAGCGACTTGCCTGTTTGATTTGAGCCATAGATTTGGGAGATGCAGAGAAGGATCGATGGCTATGTTTGAATTCAGGGTTTTGTTCACAACTACAGTGGCATTCTTGGCGGGAAAGCTTATAGAGCACATAGTTTGCTGCATTTCCGCAGGACACCGGTAGGTCAACCATTGATTGCAGAATTACAGAGGCATGGGTTGATGATGGATGTGCCACCCACTAGTTTTAAGAGGAAAATCCCCAAATGGTAGCATAGGGCTTGAGTCCAACCACTCCTCGCCTCTCCTTCTACCTGTTGCATTGATGTTTTGGGCGCCATTTTGTGGTACACTGTATCTAGCTAATTTTTGAATTTTGCCCTGTAATTAATGCTAAGTGCACATTCTGCTATTTGAGCAAGCTATGTTACTCATTTGTGGTTGCTAAAAGTTAGACAAATTTTGGTGTTGTGATAAGATACAACTTCATTGGTGGCTTTGTTTTGGTTGTCTTGTGAGTTTATGAATCATATGTCAAATGTTTCATGCATAATCTTATTGGTTTCATGTTGAATTAAATGAGTATTGCTTCATTGCATGTATTCTGTTATTTGTCTCCTAATTGAATGTGTTCTTCTTCTGAATCTAAATAGCTAAGGGGTGTTTAAGATTCTAGGATATGGGTTTGCTATGTTGAATGCTTGATCTTTTACTTTTGCACACGGAGTAGATTAAATGTTTAGGGTTAAGTGTTGGGAAGAATATATTGCAGTGAGGATGTTTGTAAGCAAAGATAATTGAATACTCAGTTTTGGGAAGTATCTATAAGGCAGATACTACAAAACCCCCTTGAAACCCAGTTATTGATTTGAGTTTATGATGATCATTCACATATGTATGTCTATTGACTCTGAGCCCAGGATAGGCACCGATTTGATCTTGTATTGAGGTTACAACCCAAGGTCCCAACCTTTCATCCAAATCCAAACTTCAAATACAAACCTTTAGGATATTAGAAGTATTTTTAGGACCAAAATCCTTTGTCTCACAACTAAACATAAGCCCAAAGCTAACCCCTTTGCACTTATTTCAAAGTTTTGGTGTGCATAAAAGAGGATTTATCTACTTTATGTTAGTATCCCAACTAGTTATTAAGCATATTTCTTGGATGTTGAATAGGGAATACGCCCCTTGGTTCTGCAGAGCCTAAAGAAGAAGAGGAGATATTTATAGAGTCTATCTCCTGTACTGTTGGCCCCTAGCCTGAAAATCCTATGGATCAATGATGGCTACCTTGTAGGGATAACTGGGAAACGTCCAGTTGGGATAAACACTAATAGAGTAGATGCTACCAAATTAGTTCACCATATTTTGGCAGTGAGCCACCATTTGGCAATGAGTCATTCTTTGTAGTGAGCAATTTGGTAAGTGACCCCTGTAGGTAGTGAGCCTCTATTTTTTAGTATTGATATAACTTATATATTTCTGTGGGCTAACACCCACTGTGGTTTTTCCCTTTTAGGGTTTTCCACATAAAAATTTGGTGTCTATTGTGTTGAATGTGTGACTGTGAATTAAGTCTATGGTTTCATGCTTTTATGGTTAAATCAGATTATTAGTACTTATGTTGTTGATGGTTTAATATTCATACAAAGTTAAGTTTTTGTGACATGTAATTCACCCCCCCTCTAAATTGTCCTGTGTATTTCAACAATTGGTATCAGAGGAAGGTTCCTCGGAAGAAATCCTAATAACTTGAGGTTGATCCAGGATGTCACACAAGGATGAACTATCTTCAAATTGTTCCAATTGTGGTGAAGCTAGTCACTATGCATCCAAATGTTCAAAAAGAAAATTAAAAACTTATTATGATGAAAAAGGTAAAAGCAGAAAGAACAAGAAAACATTTTATGATGTTAAAGATGATGAAGATGATGACTGTTGCTTTCATTCAAGGGATGATAATTACAAAGATTATGGAAGTTTTGATCCAGAGGTAAGTACTGACAATGAAGATATAAGGAACTATTGAGTTATTGATAGTAGCTACTTAAATCATATGACTGGTGATAAAGGTAAGTTTGTTAATCTTGTAAAGAATGAAGAAGGGTTATTTAGATTTGGAGATGACTATACTACTAAAATATGTGGAAGAGGTTCAATCAGTTTTGATCGAAGACCACATATAGATAATGTTCTCTATGTTGAAAGCCTAAGACAAAATCTCTTGAGCATTGGACAATTATGCAGAGAAGGATACAGATTCATATTTAAGAATGATACCTTTCAAATTAGAGATTAGTTTGGAGCTATAATAGATGATGGAAAAAGAATAGAGGGAAATTTTTATCATCTTAGAGAAGGCAACATTATCTTCTCTATAACTCAGAATCATGAAAGTTAGCTTTAGCATAAGAAATTGTGTCACATCAATCCTAATGAACAAGGATAACCTCAGTTGAAGTTGTAAAAGATCTACCAGAGAGGATACATTTTAGCAACATCACCTACAAGAAGTGTCAAGTTGAGAAGCAAGCAAGAGGAAGTTTACAGAATGAAGAAACATCCTAAATTGGACTGATGGAATTAGTTCATACAAACCTTGGTGGACCTACAAGAGTGAAAAGTCTCCAAGATGACAGGTACTTTATGTTCATTGTTGATGATTATTCTAGAATGACTTGGGTTAGTTTTCTCAAAGAAAGATCAGAAGCTCTAGATGCATTTAAAACCTTTAAAACAATGGTTGAAGATGAATTAAATGTGAAAATCAAACGTCTAGAGTCTGACAAAGGAGAAGAGTTTACCTCTGATAAATTCAATATGTTATGTGAGACTCATGGAATAAAAAGATAGCTATCTAGAGAGAATAGAGTGATGGAAATAATGAGCAGGTCTTTTCAAGAAGCTGCAAAAACATTGATAAAGGAAGATGACCTACTAGAAGCATAGTGGAAAGAAGCTATACATACTATTGTCTACATTCAAAACAGAGTTCAAGTCAAAGGTAACAATACTAAAACTCCTTACGAATTGTGGTATGGAAGAATACCTTTGGTAAAATATTTTAAAGTTTTTGGAAGCAAATGTTATATCAAAAGAGAAGAAGAGCTAAGCAAGTTTGATGCTAAGTATGATGAAGGAACTTTCCTTGGGTACTCTACTAAGAGTAAGGCCTACTGGTGTTACAATAAAAGATTGAAAAAGATCATTGAGAGTACAAGTGTCAGGGTTGATGAAGACACATAGAAGTATTCAGAAATCAATAATCATGCACCATCCTCAAATAGGCTTCCTTACATTACAAAAAGGGAAAAGGTATTTTCCAAAGAAGAAGATGATACTAAAAAGAAGAAAATGAAGAAAGATCACCAGTATGAACTAAAAGAACAAGTGAATTGGTGTTTGATTGCCAATGCTAAAGCCTACAACAATATAAATTCCTCTCTAGATGAATATCTATCCACTGACAATGAAGAATCCAAAATTGGTCTTGAATATCTTGAGAAATATGAAGAAGAAAACATGGACTTAAAAGTAAATATAATAGAAGCAAATGAATACATCAAAGAGTTAAAAAGGAAAATCAAGGAGCTTAATCAAATACTTGAGGTAAATAGTGAAGATTTAAAGTTATCAAATGAAGAAAAAGAAAAAAATGAAGAATGCAAGAAAAACAAAATAAATGATTGCATAAATCTTGAAGAAGAAGTTGTGGATCTGAAAGTTGATCTAAAACATGCATGGGTTCAACAAAACAAATTTAGTGTAAGTGCAACCAGATTTGATAGACTAATGGCTAAAGCAAGTTAGAAAAATACTGATGACATAAATAGTATAAGACCTGGGAAAGATGAAAGTTCTAGAACAGATCAAGAAAAGAATTTTGAGGTCAAGGAGGACAAAGACAAAGAGATTCAGGATCAAAGGAATAGATCAAGAAGACATCTAATCAGGTAACCAAATGCACAAAGGTATCCATCTTTCAATGGTTATTGTCATCCATGTAGTAAATTTGGCCATAGGGCTACTCAATGCAGAAGTAGAATGAATCAAGATGTTTCATCTTTCTCTGGTCAATGTTTCAACTGCAAAAGAATTAGTCACATAGCAAGTGAATGTAGGAGTATGACAAGGAATAGCTTCAACAAGTGCTTTGCATACAAAAGGTTTGGTCATAGAACAAATGAGTGCAGGAACAAAATGGTAAACTCCTTCAATGGGTACTATCATACATGTAATGGATTTGGACATAGAGCCAACCAATGCAGATCTAGAATTAGTGAAAGGAACAATGGACAGAGGAATATTGTGTGCTTCAATTGCAATAGACCTGGACATGCTACTAAATCTTGCAGAAGCAAGAACATGAAGAAGGAGAATCAAGAAGAGTTAAAAAATTCAATGGAAAAGATTGATCTAACAGACATCAGAAAGGAGATGGATAAGATTTGGGTAAAGAAGGATGTGTCAGAGATTAAAGATGTATCTGCATAGGTATCTAGTGCAGATGTTCACTCCAGAAATTGAGACTAAAGCTTTGGCTTAGGGGGAGTATTATTGAAAGTCTTTTTCCCCTGCTAAAGGATTGATGTTGATACCTCAACACAAAAAGACAAGATCAAGGATTTGCAACAAAGTTCTAAGTCAAGGATAAAGGAAGAGCTTGTACAAAAGTAAGAAGCCTACTATGTAGAAGAACAAAAAACTAGACTTGGGAATATGTTCCTATTGTTACAAGTATGGGCCTAACCAGTGTTGTCATTGATGTCAACATACTCTTGTTGCATTAATGATAAGGATTGGATGAGCTGTGTACTAAGGATATTAAGAAAATTAGTCTCAATCAGAAACAGAGAAGAACAGGGAAGACAATAAGGTAAAAGTCCAAGATAGGATGAGGATTCAAAGGATATGGTTTAAAGGGTTTGTACAAATGTGTCTTAAGGTGGTCCAGTAGAGATTTCAGAGGTCTGCATAAAGATCTAAAGAAGTTGTGACTATTCAAGTAAAACTAGTTCTGGCAGGTGTTCAGTGGTGACAGAGTAAGACAGATAGGTCCGGTGAGATCCGAAATTGCATTATAAAGTTTTGTGGATTTGAGGGAGTTCTGAGGATGTCTTTTTGGAATGTCAACTAGATTGGTTCGTGGTTTGAAGGTCTGCAAGTATCTATTCCTTTGTGACAATGACGATAGACTATGTTCTTGAGGTTCCGGATGAAGCAGAGAAGGATTGAAGTAAGCAGATAAAGTATGGATGTTCTTGGTGATTCAGGCAAGCTTGTGTTGGTCTTTGAATCATGTTCAGTTCATGTTGGTGGTCTGCATTAAAGTTGGAGTTCACTTTTGAAGAACAACTTCTGGATAATGGTGTTCTTCCTAAAATAGGCTGACTAGATGAGTTACACATCTTGCGGAAGTTATTGTAGATGTTTGTCGACTTAGATGATCATTCCTAAGTTGATGTCTTGTATAAATAAGGGATTGCAAAGTCTTTTGGAAGGTGTCCTAAAGGAGATGAGTGTGTGGTAGCAAGGAGGAGAGTGAAAGACAAAACAAAAGTATTGGGCTTAATGGAACTGGTTCAAGCATGGTGAAGATGCTATTTTCTAGTTCAAGTAGGATACTTATTTCTTTATAGATAGTGTGTCTCTTGTAGGTAGTGAGCCTCTTGTGAGTAGTGTACTCAGGAAGTAAGCCCTAATTGCCAAGTGCAATTTTTGTTTCTTCTATTCTTCTAACAGAGAATACTTTCTTGGGTTAATCACCCAATGGTTTTTTCCCTTAACCGGGTTTTCCACGTCAAAATCTTGGTGTCTTCTGTGTTGATATGTTTCTGCTTTTGATTTGAATGCATTATGTTTCATGATTAATATACTACTAATCACTAAGAAGGATTCAACTTTGTAACCAGAGAAAGTTTTGCACAATTGATTCACCCCCCCTTCAGTTGTGTGCCCTAAGTTTAACAATTGGTATCAAAGCCAAGTTCCTCTAAAAGGAGCTTAACTGCTTGAGGAGATCTAGGATGTCATCTTACAAGAAGGATAGTCCAAAGTTTAACGGGACCAACTTTGCTCTTTGGAAAGGTCGGATGAAATGTCACTTGTAGTGTATGGGAATAGCGTATTGGTCCATGGTTACAAAACAGCATGTACCTCCATAGGGTGGTCTGACAACCCTAAATGAAATCACAGATGCTGAAAATAATCTGCAGACCATAGAGGTTCTTCTAAGTGCATTATCTGATTCAGAGCTCTCAAATGTTATTGACCTACCAACCACTTTTGATATTTGGAAAAAATTGGAACTTTTGCATGAAGGAGACCAATATGTTAAATGTGCAAGGTTACAAAGTCTAAAAGGGAAATTTGAAAAATTGAAGATGAGAGATGATGAAAATATTACTACTTTTATGCCAAGAGTGAATGAGCTAGTTTGTGGAATTACAAATGCTGGCAGAGTCTTGGATGAAAATGAGATTGTTGGCAAAATTCTTAGATCTCTACTTGAGTCTTATAAAATCAAGGCTGCTACCATTGAAGAATTCAGAGCCCATACAAGTGTCACAAGAGATCAATTGGCTAGGAAACTGGCTGCATTTGAAATGACAGATTTTGGAGATGACCCCCCCAAGACTGAATCTGCATTCAAAGCCAGTGCCTCTATAAAAGGTAAACAAAGGTTTGATTCAGGAGAGAACTCTTCAAAGAAACTTACATGGTATGAAAAAGCAAGAAAAGACCTAGAAGAAGAAGAAGCTAAAACTGCTCACCTTGAAGCTCTTATTGCAAAAAGACTACCAAGAGGATCTAGTAAGTATGAAGGGAAACTACCTTTTTAGTGTTTTAACTGCAATAAGATTGGTCATTTTGCCTCAAAGTGTTCGGAAAGATTTTCAAGGCCAAACCCTAACAGATCAAAGTTCCAAAAGAATTGTTACTATGTTCATGAAGAAGATGACAATGAAGGAGTAACAGATGATGAATTAGAGACATGAAACAAATTTGGAAATGAATGGGTGTTTATTGCTATCAAGGAAGAAGAACTAATATCCTCTAAATCTGTCGATCATAAAATTGCAGAAAGAGCTCTGGCTGCCCAAGTTGAAGAAAAGGACAATTGGGTAATTAATAGTGGATGTTCTCACCACATGACAGGTGACAAAAATAAGTTTGTAGATTTGGAAAGATATGAAGGAGGAGTGGTAAAGTTTGGTGACAATTCTGCTGGTAGAATCAGAGGTAGAGGAACTATTTCTTTTGATGGAAAGAACAAAACTAGAAATGTACTTTATGTTGAAGGATTGAAGCACAATCTTCTCAGTGTTGGACAGTTGGTGGACAAAGGCTATGATCTCAGATTCAAGAATGGAAAATGCAAGATCTTTGAGAGTTTCAGAATAGAGATTGCATCTGGTACCCAAACAAAAGGTAACATCTTCCATTTAGTTGGTACTGGTAAAAGTTATCTATTTGTGCAAGTTGATCAGAGTTGGTTATGGCATAGGAGAATGTGTCATGTGAATTTTGATAATATCATCAAGATAAGTAATACTTAGGCTGTAAGAGATCTTCCAAAATTAGTGAAACCCACTAATAGTTTATGCAAAGAATGTCAGTTGGGTAAACAAAGCAGAGTCTCATTTAAAAGCAAGGAACAATCTTCTACCGATTTATTGGATCTAGTTCAAACTAATCTTTGTGGTCCGGCAAGAATCAGAAGTGTGCAAGGTGATAGATACTTCATGTTGCTAATTGATGACTATTCCTAGATGGTGTGGGTAACCTTTCTGAAAGAGAAATTAGAATCTTTTGAGAAATTCAAAATATTCAAGTCTATTGTAGAAAATGAAACCAGATTAAAATTGAAATATTTGAGGTCTGACAGAGGTGGAGAATTCACATTCGGTGAGTTCTTAGAGTTCTGTGAGAAACATGGAATAGAAAGGTAGTTGTCTGCTCCCACGAATCCTCAGCAGAATAGAGTAGTTGAGAGAATGAACCAGAGCATCCAGGAAGCATCCATGACCATGATGATGGAAGCAAATATTCCTCAAATCTATTGGGAAGAAGCTATTAGTACTGCAGTCTATACCCTCAATCAAGTTCAAATTAGAAGCAATACCAGTAAGACTCCTTATGAACTTTGGTTTGGCATCAATCCTGCTATGAGGTATTTCAAAGTATTTGGTAGCAAATGTTACAATAAAAGAGATGAAGATCTAGGAAAGTTTGATGCTAGAAGTGATGAAGGAATATTCTTGGGCTACTCTACTCAAAGCAAAGCATGCTGGTGTTATAATAAGAGACTAGGAAAGATTATAAAAAGTACAAACGTGAAGGTCGATGAAGGAATTGAAAAACCCTCAAGGTTTTATGAATATGATGAAGATGATTAGGATGGTGTTATGTTTCAAAGAGCCCAAGCCCCTTCTGAAACTTAGATTCAAACTGATCCGGCAAATTAGGAAGTAGAGTTGAGCTTTAATGAATCTAGTCAAGAATCAGAAGTGCAAGAAACTCCCAAAGTTCCCAGGTATGTAAGATTGAACCACTCTGAAGATCAGATCATAGGTGATAAAAGCAAAGGAGTACAAACAAGAAGAAGAATTGCTCAAGCTTTAGAAGAGTGTTATCTGATTTCAAAGATTGAACCTAAGACAATGAATGAAGCTTGCAATGATGAAAATTGGTCAAAAGCCATGGATGAAGAATTAATGCAAATTGAGAAAAATCACACTTGGGATCTTGTTCCCAAACCTAGAAACAAGAATGTGATTAGAACCAAATGGGTCTTCCGAAACAAACTGAATGAAGTTGGTGAAGTAATCAAAAACAAAGCCAGATTGGTCTACAAAGGCTATTCTCAAATAGGAGTCAATTTTGAAGAAACTTTTGCTCCAGTGGCAAGAATTGAAGTAGTTAGATTATTTCTTGCATTTGCTGCCTTCAAAGATTTCAAAGTGTATCAGATGGATGTCAAGTTTGCCTTCCTGAATGGTGACTTGGAAGAAGATGTATACATTGAACAACCGGATGGTTTTCAATTGTCTGATCATGGTGATATGGCCTGCAAATTGAAGAAAGCTCTGTATGGACTGAAGCAAGCCCCAAGAGCCTAGTATGAAAGATTGGATAAGCATCTTTTGAAGATTGGTTTCAACAAAGGTACTGCTAACTTGTATTTTAAAATTGATCATGAAAGTATCTTGATTGTTGAAGTGTTTGTTGATGATATCATTTTTGGAGGAAGAGATAGTATGTGTAAAACTTTTGCAAATCAAATGAAAAGTGAGTTTGGGATGTCCATGCTCGGTGAAATGAATTTCTTCTTGGGTTTGCAAATCACTCAAACAAAGGAAGGAATCTTCATTTCTCAGACCAAATATGTGAAAGAATTATTGAAGAAATTTGGGCTGGAAGACTCAAAGCCAATGAACACTCCCATGGCAACCAGATGTAAGTTGAGCAAAGATGATGACTCTCCCAAGGTTGATCAGACAAAGTACAGGTCTTATTGCTAGATTCCAAGCTGATCCTAGAGAATCTCATGTCATGGCAATCAATAGGATTTTTAGATATCTAAAAGGGATAGTTGAGTTGGTTTGTGGTATCCTAGAGATCACGATTTCTCTCTTCATGCCTATACAGATGTATATTGGGTAGGAGATGCGGATGACTGGAAGAGTACCAGTGGTGGAGCTTTTTTTTTTGGGAAGAGATTGGCTTCTTGGCTAAGCAAGAAACAAGAGGCAATATCTTTGTCTACAATTGAAGCAAAATATATTGCAGCAGTAGGTAGTTGCACTCACGTCTTGTGGATGAAGCAGATGCTAAGAGATATCAAAGTAGAGTATGAGGAACCTATCACAATCTTCTATGATTATTCAAGTGCAATAAATATATCTAAGAATCCGGTGTTGCATTCAAAGACTAAGCATATATCCATCAAGTTTCACCTTTTGAGAGAGCAAGTGAACAAGAATGAAGTCAGATTAGAATTTGTGCCTTCCAAGGATCAGATTGTAGATATATTTACTAAACCTCTACCTAAGGATTCTTTTGAGTATCTCAGGGAGAAGCTAGGGGTCATTGCCCCTACGGTGATGAACTAAGGTGAACTGAGGTGCATCAGTCTGGTGGTTATCACAGTCATATCTTGTGATCCAGATTGATGATGGGGAGCTGCTACTCAGGGGGAGCAGCAGGTATGATTTTGAAGTGTTAAAATTGCAAGTATGTGCCCTTAGCCATTGATGTCAAAGGGGGAGAGAAGACATGTGAAAAACAAGTGGTTGTTGATCAAAGGGGGAGTAGTTAAGGGAGAGAAGACATGTGAATGGTCATTGCTATTAGGGGGAGTTGTGACAGTGAGGACAAGTTCTTGTCCTGATGGTGAAAATAGTTTTTCACATCATATGTTGCCATCAATGACAAAGGGGGAGATTGTTGTAAGTATGGGCCTAACCAGTGTTGTCATTGATGTCAACATACTCCTGTTGCATTAATGATAAGGATTGGATGAGCTATGTGCTGAGGATATTGAGAAAATTAGTCTCAATCAGAAATAGAGAAGAATAGGGAAGATAGTAAGGTAAAACTCCAAGATACGATGAGGATCAGAGGATGCGGTTTAAAGGGTTTGTAGAAATGTGTCTTAAGGTGGTCTAGTAGAGATTTCAAAGGTCCACATAAAGATCTGAAGAAGTTGTGGCTGTTCAAGTAAAACTAGTTTCGACAGGTGTTCAGTGTTGACAAAGTAAGACAGATAGGTCCGGTGAGATCCAGAATTGCATTATAAAGTTCTACAGATTTGAGGGAGTTCTAAGGACATCTTTTTGGAATGTCAACTAGATTGGTTCATGGTTTGAAGGTCCACAAACATCTATTCCTTTGTGACAGTGATGACAGACTATGTTCTTGAGGTTCTAGATGAAGCAGAGAAGGATTTAAGTAAGCAGATGAAGTATGGATGTTCTTGGTGATTCAGGCAAGCTTGTGGTGGTCTTTGGATCATGTTCAGTTCATGTTGGTGGTCTACATCAAAGTTGGAGTTATCTTTTGAAGAACAACTTCCAGATAATGGTGTTCTTCCTAAAATAGGCTGACTGGATGAGTTACACATCTTGCAGATGTTATTGTGGATGTTTTCTGACTTAGATGATCATTTCTAAGTTGATGTCTTGTATAAATAAGGGATTGCAAAGTCTTTTGGAAGGTGTCCTGAAGGAGATGAGTGTGTGGTAGCAAGGAGGAGAGTGAAAGGCAGAATAGAAGTATTGGGCTTAATGGAACTGATTCAAGCATGGTGAAGATGCTATTTTCTAGTTCAAGTAGGTGATACTTATTTCTTTGTAGACAGTGTGTCTTTTGTAGGCAGTGAGCCTCTTGTGAGCAGTGTGCTCAGGCAGTGAGCCCTAATTGGCAAGTGCCATTTTTGTTTCTTCTATTCTTCTAATAGAGAATACTTTCTTGGTTAATCACCCCGTGGTTTTTTCCCTTAACCAGGTTTTCCACGTCAAAATCTTGGTGTCTTCTATGTTGATATGTTTTTGCTTTTGATTTGAATGCATTATGTTTCATGATTAATATACTGCTAATCACTAAGAAGGATTTAAGTTTGTAACCAGAGAAAGTTTTGCACAACTGATTCACCCCCCCTCTCAGTTGTGTGCCCTAAGTTTAACACCTATATCTGTAGATAAGAATGCATTATTTCACCCGGACCAATAATAGATATCTCTCAGAAGCTGGTAGCAGTAACTATTGATAGGAAGAGCCACAAATGAATACTGATCCAAGGAAAATAATAAATCTATATGTTGTCAAAATATGCATTGATTGAAGGTTGATAAAAGATGTGATTGGATGTCATACCTTGATTTGTGCCAAATCTAGTATGAAGCTTTGAGAAGACAAGATATGTTACCCTGGAAGTATTAATGTAAATCCTAAGGTTCTCTAAAATAAGAGTTGTTCTAGCTTGAAGTACACTCGTAAGAGGGATTATTCAAAACAATTAAGAATAGTGCAAGTATGTGCCCTTTGCCATTGATGTCAAAGGGGGAGAGAAATCATGTGAAAAACTTAGGGGGAGAAAGAATGCAGATGTGTAAAGAGAAAGGGGGAGAATCTTGTCTTGATGGTCTTTTCAGTTTTTCACATCATATGTTGCCATCAATGATAAAGGGGGAGATTGTTGCAAGTATGTGCCTAACTGATGTTGTCATTGATGTCAACTATTCCCTTATCTTGTTATGTGCTTGTAATGATTCTAATGCTGAGGATATTGAGAAATTTAGCTCCTCTGGTAGAAATAGTGAGTTGCAGTGGAAACAGTGTATTGCATACAAAAGAACAGTCAAAAAAATTGCTCCGTATTTCTTTTATAATGAATATCTTTGTCTGCAGATTAGACGTTATTTAAAAGTTTGTCTGAAGATGTTATATTCCAAGTTTGAGCCTTCGGTATAAAGATTTGAGTGAGTTATGTTCACCAGAGTGAAAACTACTTTTCCTGTATGTTTGGTGGTGACAGGAAAAGTGTTATGCTCCTGTATGTTTGGTGGTGAACATACAGGAAAAGTGTTATGCTCCACATTCCTCTACATTGAAGTATTTCTATCTGCAATTCTAGAGTTACGTCTAAGATGATGTTAAGTGCCTTCAAATTAAATTATTTGTGATTTGGTGGTCTGAAAGCAATCTTTTCCTTATGACAGTAGTTGGTTATGCTATTTATGTGCATCGGTTTGAAGAATCTTCTTGATAGAGTGGTTACAAGTTGTGTGTTTGTTTCCTGATGATTTCAATGTGCTTGTGGATGTCTCCTGATCATGTACCTACCCTTGGATTGGTCCACAAAGAGAAAATTAGATCATGGATGAAGAATGTTCTTAGTAGACCTAGTGTTCTCACCAGTCTTAGCCAACTTGGTTGATTTCACTAATTGCAGAGATGCCTTGAAGATTGTAGAAGCATGTCATGGCATGAAGAATTGCGTTTGAGTCCTAGCTAAGGCATGGCGTGATCAGCATACATCTTTACATCTTTCCCTTAGCTAATTTTTGTATTAGGTCCAGACCTATTTCTATGTATGTTTTGTAATGCCAACCTTGGAGATTGTTCCAACGATTGATGAATGTATTTCTGACCTTGATGTACATTCCAAGGTTGATGACTTGTATAAATACTTGTAATGTAATTGTGAAAAAGTGTGGAGTGTGTGAAAATGAAGAGATAAGTGCGAAGGTGTAGAAGAGCAGAGTAGAGAAGTTATATTGTGCTTCAATGGAACTAAATCTAGGCATGGAGTAGATGCTACCAAATCAGTTCACCATCTTTTGGCAGTGAGCCACCACTTGGTAGTGAGCCACTCTTTGGTAGTGAGTCATTCTTTGCACCGAGCAATTTGGGAAGTGAGCCCTGTAGGCAGTGAGCCTCTATTTTTTGGTATTGATATAACTTATATATTTCTGTGGGCTAACACCCACTGTGGTTTTTCCCTTTTAGGGTTTTCCACATAAAACTTTGGTGTCTACTGTGTTGAATGTGTGACTGTGAATTAAGTCTATGGTTTCATGCTTTTATGGTTAAATCTGATTATCAATACTTAAGTTGTTGACAGTTTAACATTCATATGAAGTTAATTTTTTTGACAACTGATTCAGCCCCCCCTCTCATGTGTCCTATGTATTTCAATAGTAAAAAGTAACTTCATGCCTTTTTACCTCCTAGTTTAGCTCCTAGGTCCCTGTGTTTACACTTTACATGTTTAAAAATTATCCCCGAGCAGATTCCCTTGAAACCCATGTCAAATGGGGCTTAGGGTCCCAATCTAAATGTTTAATCATGACCCAAATTAGCCTTGGGACTTGGGTGCACATTCCCTAGTCTAGGATGATTTGTCAGGACCAAAATTTAAGTTTTTCGATATAAGACCTAAAAAAAGGTTTCCCTCTATCGGCCTTTTCAATTTGAATTATGAATGTTACCAGGAAAGCATATATAAGTGAGTTTATGTCTTCATTTTACATATAGATGGATAATACGAACTTCTGATATTGAGCTAAAGGATTTAAAGGCATTCATTGTGTTGCAGAGAAGAGTAGTGTTGTTATTGTGTTTGTTTGTTGCAGATTTGGCTTCATCAATCCATCTCCTCATGATTTGAAGGATCTTCATCTCTGTGAGGGCTTCACCTCTAAGGTGACATCTATTTGTGCTTCAATCATTTTATTTCATCGTTACTATAGCCTCTACCCTCTGTTGGACACACATTCTATCTAACAATGGTGTTGGATGACTTGAATGTCGTTTCAGGGCTTTACTGAGGCAAGCTCCTAAACACCACAACCACCAAACCCCTCTATTTGTGATTACAGGTTATAGGTGTGGGATTTGGTGAAGTGCAGTGCAAAGAAGCATTTTAGAGGATAAGGATTTAGGATATGAGAAGAAGTTGTTGTAAATCTACCCTATTGGACTAGGGTACTCGCCCAAAGTCCTCCTAATAGGAATTATCCCAAACTTAGGAGCTAAACATCATCTGACATTGCTCACTATTCCAAATCTATAGAAAAGTTCCCCTATCAGACTTGGGCACCCATCCCATAGTCCACAAAGTCTTTGCCTCTGGAAATCCAACTTTTGGTGAGTTTCTAATCCTTCTTGAGTGTCTTCTTTTGTGGTGATCTATAGCAGTTAATTCGCTTGTACCAAATTTCATTATAATTAGGGATTGAGGCTTATTGAATATGGGGTTTGAAAAATCTTTCAATCTAATCAATCTTTCCATATCATTCCTGAGTACATCAATGATGCAGAGGCACCCACACTATAACACACAGCATGGATGTCTGCAGCCCATCATCATCATCATCATCATATTTGACTTAACACTGTCAGCATCATCATCATATTTCACCTGCCGACCGATATCCTCCTGATGACAAGCCCTCGCCCGTTCGCATGTCAACAGCATCACCTTATTCGATTATCGATAGCATCATCATGTTCGACCAGCGCGAACATCCTCCTGACGTCCACTGTTCACTTCAGCGACAACTTCCGTCTTCACTATCTTCAGCATCATGATGTTCAACATCATGATAATCAACAGGATAAAGAACATCCGGTTCCCTCCATTTATCCTGATGATGACGAACCTTAACTCCTCGCACCGTCCCTTCCGATGCTTACGTCACCCGATATCCTGATGACGTATATCCTGATGACGATGACGTCACCTGCATCTCCTCAATATCCTGCTGCTCTGAAATACCCTGATGACGTATATCCTGATGATGATGACGTCATATCCTGCTGTTGGCCAAACTTAGCTTTTTCGGCCCGCGATCAACCCGATCTTCTTCCTTATGCCGATACACTCCTCCTCGGCACCTCCTGATGATGATCACCCCGACGCACATTCACTTCATGCACTCAACCGCATCATGCCGATCTCCTCTTACTCGGATGATGATGCCCAAAGCGACTGCAGGATATAAGCAGAAATATCCTGATGATGCCGTTTTAACAACTTTTCAACCTTAGCGGATTTTCACTGTTCTGATCCGCCGAACCTCCTGGGATGACTCGATCCACTTCTAGGGTGATCTTCCACACTTTATCAGCTTGACCTAGCACATGCCCATGCTAGGGTCTTCAACACCTCGCGACGGCGATCCTGCACACCTGCATACAAACAAACAAACTAAAACCTAACCTACTGTACATCGTCATTCCACCGATCAGACGAATCAACCGGTGGAATGGATCAGAGAATCCATGAAACCACCAAAACCGCAGATCGACTACACAAAGGAGATCAAACAGAAGATGAAAATAGGATCTTTATTGATTTCAAAGATGCAATACAATATACTGTTTCTCACACAGCACACTCTAACTCCTCTGCTCAATGCAATTCTATCCTATTGATCAATGATCTACAGTCAACCGATCCTCATGCTTAAATAGGTTTTCCTACGAGTACTACTGACCTGACTCCAAGCGGCTGGGAAATCTCTCCAGGCGGCTGGGAGATCCAACCGATCCTACAACATGACAGCTGTTCTAACAAACTACCTAAAAATAGTAAAAGCATGGTCAGTATGATCTTATCATGATCAGCATGACCTTATTACATGCATTTGGTCTTAACAGACCTTCTTGAAAACATAAACAAGACCTAAAACAACTAACTGCCTCATGAAGGCCAGCTGTCAGGTAGGTGCTCCTGCACCATACTCCCCAACAGAAAAAAACTCATGTCCCATGAGTTTAGTATGTGGAAGTCCTCCACCTTTACACTTTGTTATGTCAGTGTTCTGACCTGTTCCAGCTTTGTCCTCTGCTGTCTCTTGGCTGCTCCAAGTCTTCTGAACTGTAACTTGCTTCTGTCCTGCAAATAAATCCTCATGCCTGTCAATGTAGGCTTTTCTCTCACATACCCTGTGTTTGCCAGGTTGTCTGACCAGAACCTCTGTCTGAACTGCCTCTTGAACTGCTGCAGTGTTCAACTCTGGCTTCCTTGCAACTTTGATAGGACAAACAATAGTCCCAACTATGACAACATCCTTGTCATTCCTTTCAACTGGTTGTTGTTTGCAAACCTATTTCTGCACCTGCTGCTGACCTCTGTCAGTCAAAACTAAAACTTTCTTCAACCTGTTGTCCTGAACAACTCCTTTTCCTGCAGTATCCTCAACTGCCTTTATGCCTGCTCCTCTAGGCATCTGCACAAACTCCTTCTTTCCCATTAAAATGATTTTGGCTACCTCCTGTGCTGCAGCATCTGCCTGCAATGGCATCAATTTCATAGTCTTCCCATCTTTCTTGATGGTGTAGGTATTAGCATACCCATCATACAGTACCCTTCTATCAAATTGCCATGGTCTACCCAACAGTAGGTGACAACATTCCATGGGCAAAATATCACATAAAACCCTATCCTGATATGCTCCAATCTGAAAATCCACATATGCCTGTTCAGAGACAAAAAGTGATTGACTATCACTCACCCAAGATGCCTTGTAAGGGTGTGGATGTGGAATCCTTTCCAAATTCAGTTTATCCACCATCTCCTGAGATACCATGTTGTCTGTTGAACCAGTATCAATGACAACCTTACATACTTTACCTTTGCTCTTGCATATGGTCTTGAAAAGAGACTTTCTTTGTGGGGATTCTTTGTCAGGTACCTTCATGGTAGTCACTGTTCTTCTCATCATCAGGGACTCTCCACTCTCTGGGTATGCATAATTATCAGGCTCCTTATCCTTTTGATAAGTGTTTGAACTCTGCACACTTTGCTCTACTTTCTCTTCCTGTACCAATTGTACCCTCTGGTCACTAGTTCTATCATTTCTGGATGATGAACCTTTGTTTTCTGGACATTTGAAAGATGGATGACCAAACTCACCACAGGTGTAACATTTTCCTGAGAATGTAGTAGAACCTCTACCACCTCTGAAATCAGACTGTCCCTGTCCTTTACCAGTGTCTTCTTGACCCTCATTGGTTTGCTTTTGTGTAGGGGCTGCTCCTCTTCCCCTCATATTGTTTCCTCTTCCTCTCATGGACTTATCATGTCCTCTATTCATCTTTTCTTCAATCCTGATTGCCATTTGATAACAATCCTCCACATTCTTAGGGTTAGCTAAAACTAACTCATCCTGTATGTTAAATCTCAAACCAGCCAAGTACCTAGCCACCTTTTCTACCTCATTCTCATGATGACCAGATCTCATACTCAATTTATAAAACTCCTCAATATATGCCTTCACATCCCTTTCCTTCTGCTTTAAAAATTGCAGCTTCTTAAACATCTGGATTTCATAATCCCTTGGCAAGAATTTACCTTTGATCCTTGCTACCATCTTATCCCATGAAGTGATCTTTGACTTCCCTTGTTTCCTTCTCTCAGATTGTACATAATCCCACCATACCAAAGCATGACCTCCTAACTTGGTCTTTGCAATCTTTACCTTCTAATCCTCAGCAACATCTTCACAGTCAAAGTGATTATCAAGTGCAGCAATCCAATCCAGTAACTCATCTTCATTCAGACTTCCAGTATACTTGGAAACATCAACCTTTACCTTAGGTTTATCACTCTGCACTGCCTTTAACAGTTTTGCAAGTCTCTGGTCTTCAGCATCCAGATCTTCAGCTACCTCTTCATACTCTTCTACAGCATCTTCATCTTCTTCAGACTCACTATCTTCCACTTCCCTCTTTTTGTTCTTTTCCAGGGCTGTAAGCCTGGCTTGAAGTGCTTCAGCAAGCTCCTTCATCTTCCTCATCTCTCTGGCATATTTTTCCTTCATCTCCTGCAATTCCCTTGCAGTACCACTACCTTTCGGAGGCATTTTGTCAACCTCTCAATCAACACACAACACACAATCAACTCTACCTCTGCCCTTTCGGTGACAGAATCAACACACAACAGCCCAGACCTTTTGCTGAGCTCTGATACCACTATGATGCAGAGGCACCCACACTATAACACACAGCATGGATGTCTGCAGCCCATCATCATCATCATCATCATCATATTTGACTTAACACTGTCAGCATCATCATCATATTTCACCTGCCGACCGATATCCTCCTGATGACAAGCCCTCGCCCGTTCGCATGTCAACAGCATCACCTTATTCGATTATCGACAGCATCATCATGTTCGACCAGCGCGAACATCCTCCTAACATCCACTGTTCACTTCAGCGACAACTTCCGTCTTCACTATCTTCAGCATCATGATGTTCAACATCATGATAATCAACAGGATAAAGAACATCCGGTTCCCTCCATTTATCCTGATGATGACGAACCTTAACTCCTCGCACCGTCCCTTCTGATGCTTACGTCACCCGATATCCTGATGACGTATATCCTGATGATGATGACGTCACCTGCAGCTCCTCAATATCCTGCTGCTCCGAAATATCCTGATGACGTATATCCTAATGATGATGACGTCATATCCTGCTGTTGGCCAAACTTAGCTTTTTCGGCCCGCGATCAACCCAATCTTCTTCCTTATGCTGATACGCTCCTCCTCGGCACCTCCTGATGATGATCACCCCGATGCACATTCACTTCATGCACTCAACCGCATCATGCCGATCTCCTCTTACTCGGATGATGATGCCCAAAGCGACTGCAGGATATAAGCAGAAATATCCTGATGATGCCGTTTTAACAACTTTTCAACCTTAGCAGATTTTCACTGTTCTGATCTGTCGAACCTCCTGGGATGACTCGATCCACTTCGAGGGTGATCTTCCACACTTTATCAGCTCAACCTAGCACATGCCCATGCTAGGGTCTTCAACACCTCGCGACGGCGATCCTGCACACCTGTATACAAACAAACAAACTAAAACCTAACCTACTGTACATTGTCATTCCACCGATCAGATGAATCAACCGGTGGAATGGATCAGAGAATCCATGAAACCACCAAAACCGTAGATCGACTACACAAAGGAGATCAAACAGAAGATGAAAACAGGATCTTTATTGATTTCAAAGATGCAATACAATATACTGTTTCTCACACAGCACACTCTAACTCCTCTGCTTAATGCAATTCTATCCTATTGATCGATGATCTACAGTCAACCGATCCTCATGCTTAAATAGGTTTTCCTACGAGTACTACTGACCCGACTCCAAGCGGTTGGGAAATCTCTCCAGGCGGCTGGGAGATCCAACCGATCCTACAACATGACAGTTGTTCTAACAAACTACCTAAAAATAGTAAAAGCATGGTCAGCATGATCTTATCATGATCAGCATGACCTTATTACATGCATTTGGTCTTAACAGACCTTCTTGAAAACATAAACAAGACCTAAAACAACTAACTGCCTCATGAAGGCCAGCTGTCAAGTAGGTGCTCCTGTACCAATCAACCTATAGATAAGACCTCTCCATCTGTATTGACTTGGCTCGGTTCTTGTCCTAGAATGTTATTGTGAAAGGAGGGTTTGATTTGATAGTTCTTAACACTATTCATCATCCTTTCCCACTTTTCACATATAAAAAATGCTATGTAAAATTATTTTAGATGGTCCCTAAGGTCACCTTTTCCTTTATATTTATCAAACTTAGTTATATCAAAGTTATGTGGAAATGGGATCACGACCAAGGATCTATAAAAAGGATAGAGACATATCTCTTCAAAACAGTATTTCTTCTTTGCATGTCCCATATCCATATCTTGTACCTTCTTCCTCAATTCATCAAATTCTTGGTCAAGATGAGTGGGAGGAGGTGGATTTGGATTGGCATTTACAGGTTGTTGATTGAGAAATTGTTAGATGAACAAATTTTGTGGTTGTGATGTGGTGGTGTTGGTGGTTTGATAAGGAATCGATTTAAAGGGTGGATTGGAGACTTGGGGATTGATGAATGAGGATGAGGTGGAGATTTGAGAAATGTGGGGATGGATTCATGGTATTTATGATGAGTTTTGGGAAGTTTGAGGATTAAGTGGTGGAATGGTGGTTGCAACTTGAGGGATGGGAATTGACATTTGTCATTGACTATGAGGTTGTGAAACATAAGTCAGAATTGAAGGTTGTGATACATTAGCATGAATGGGTTTACTAATGCTTGTGCTGATGCGAAGATGAGATGGAGGATTAATTATGGGAAGTTGTGATGTTGATGGAGGATTTGAGGATCATATGCAAATGTGTCCTTTGGATTAAGATTGGAAATATCATAGTCCAAAGGTAGTTGAGCTCCACATTGAGCCAGAATAAGAAATTAATTGTTAGGATTAGCTACAAGCATTCAATGCATAAGTTCCATAGTTTCATTATCTTGTGAAAATTCTTGTAGGCATGGGGAAATGGCTTGATGATCTTGAGAACTTTGGCCTAAGATAGGTGCATTTGGTGATGATGGCTGAGAGGGTTCTTTATAGTCACTTGGGACAAAGATATGAGTTGGCATCCCAACTTATTTTCTAACTTCCATGTGAGGGATAGGATTCTTTTGAATGGTGGACTCCATAAGCTTTCTTGCTTTCAACCTTGTGAGTGACATGCAAAGAAGGGACTGGGACAAAAGAAAATGGGATGAAAAAGATGTATGAATGTTTTAAAGAGAGAAAGAGAAGGTGATGATGACTTGGGGTACTCTAAATTTAAACTTTGGTATCTTAGGGATGATGTTTAGGATGAGGAATCAAAATGGCCTCAAGGACAAATCTAGATCTTTGGATTGATGATAAATGATGAAATCTTTGACTACTGAGGAGAGATTAACACCTAAGCAATAAAAGGGTTAGGATGCTCTATTTCCTACTTGATGTAGACAAGATCTCAACCAAAATAGGGAGTGAGATGAGGATTTTACTAACTCAAGAGTAATCAAGACTCCTAAGCTAATTAACCCACAAGATTAACTTAACACTACTTGAAGTTGACAAGATCTAAAGTGATATGCCAAGCTAAAGATGAAAAGATAATAAGATTTAGATTTGACAAGATGGATTTTGGATTCAAGGATGATTTAGGATGTGGATTGATAGGATCAAAATGATCAACAATATTGAAGTCCCAAAGTGGTTAAGGAGCAAAGCCAAGTCTATGAGTAAAATGGAAGGAATGGTGAAATGGATGGATGGGTAAAATGAAGCTTTGAAAAAGGTATAATATGGCAAGGTTTGTGTATGGAAAGGATGAATGAGCAATAGGTTGATAGATCCCAAGTGTATGCTAAGAACTCCTAAATAGTTTGACTCAATGCTACATTTTCCCCAAAGGCTGATTTGTGAGAAAATTTTGACAAAAGTTTTAGATCAAGAGACACGATGGTTGACACAACTTTCAAGGAATAAGTGATGCAAAGGTACTAGAACTTTGTGGCTAATAAATGGCTATTACTGGTATTTCACAAGAGAAAACATGCCAATCACCTGAGCACATTCCTAGATATTTATTTAGGTAGCAGTGTCATATATTGTGGACTCACTCAAGTGCAACTTCAACCTCCACTATTAGATAATGGTAGTTTCCATCCCCTTGATATTGCTTATCACTACTTAGATAGGTAGGGAATGCAAGGTCCTATACCACCTTACACCCCTTACTTTAGAGACAAAGTCTTGCCTAAAGTGTATTCTATCTCAAATAATAAAGGTAATAGTGTGAGCTCTTCTCCTCCATGTGGTTACAATGCACTGAGGGATATGACGGATGATGGTCTTATCTAGGCTTTACAAGCTTCTAGGGGGTGTCCTAATATACACAATGTATAGGGGACAAATCCATGAATGGGGGTGTTTCTATCCACCCAAGTACCAACCAACACAATTCTCAGTAGACTGGGGGTCTTGGGGTCTTTACAAGGGGGGGGAGAGTCCTTCCTATGAAGTGAGTCTTTCAATTCTTACAATGTTTATATCCCATGCCAGAACACATAGTTGATGTCACTCCTAGGGGTGATGAAATCCCCTAGAAGGCACCCTAAAGGGAAAGATAGATACTAATTGTTTTTGATCCCTAGGGTCACACTAGGCGCAAGGGGAGAGCATACGCAAATTAGCACCACCTTAGGATTTAAACTAACACAAAAAAGGAAGTGTAAGATTTCTGATCTCCAAGGTCACACAAAGTACATGGAGAGAGCATATAGCTTAGTAAATCCTACAAAAATGGAAAGCAAGTTCATTAACCAACTAAACTATTTAGTGCCTAAATTAGTGAGAAACAAAGGTATTTGACTAACAGGGTTGCAACAAACTCATTAGTAGTTTTGAAAATGATTTTCGACAATTGGAATATGTTGCACCAAAGATTTAGTCTCAAAACCACACAAATTGTTAGAATAAAATAGTAATATGACCAAAAGCATGCAAAGATAGTCAAAGGTGCATAGACAGAGATAAAAAAAAAATAGAAACACAATACTTGCTTTACCTTTGTAGCTAGAGGCGTGCCAACAGTGACCAAAGGTGTGCAGATAGTGACAAGGGCATGAAAACAGAAAGTAAGGGCACACTTTTACAGACACATGCAGAAGCCATAGGCATGCTAAAAGGATCTAAGGGTGTGTCGATAGAGATCAAAGGTGTGTTTATAGACCAAAGGCATGCTTACATCACTGTGTTGCTAAAACCTACCAAAAACAAAAAGTTAGATTTAATAGAAAGAAAAATTCATTGGCAGGGGATGATCCAAAGATCTTCAAGGTTAGATCTTGGTCACACAGAGGCTACCAACTATAAAAGAGACCACAAATGCATTGTTGTGAACCACAGGTGTGCTTCTATAAACATTACCTAAAACATGCAACAAAAACCTATTTTAGATCCTGCAAAAACAAATGTCAAGTGATGGAATAGAGAAGTTTGAGTGTTACCCAATCATAGGAAAGAAAACTAGCTAGAAAACTTGACAAATCACAACAAAAATAGCACAAATTTTAGAGCGACATCAGAAAACATAGGCACTCAAACAAAGACCAAAGGTACACCGATAGTGACCAAAGGTGCACTGACCTGAACCACAGGTGTGCCGACCTAAACCATAAATGCGTAGTTGCAGTCATAGGTGCATTTCTGTACCTATTACATAAACAATAGAAAATTTGTTCCAAAAAAAGATGAGTTAAAGGGATGTGGGTCCCACTGGACATGCCAGAATGTGAAGGATAAAATATGTAATGCAAAGACAAATGAAAGAAACCAAATTAAGAACAATTATACCTTCCTTTGCACACAAATTCACCTCACCGATCAAGCGTATTGGAATGCACCCAACTCCAATGGATTTTCTTCCATGATGTGTGGATATGTTGATTGTTTTATCAAATTAGCATAACCTTGATCTCCCAAAATGAATGATTTAAATGGAAACAACATAAGTTTATGAAAATGAGAGATGGATGAGAGGTTGAGAAGACATTTTATTTATAGATTTTCAGAAATGTAGATCAATGGTGGAGAATGATTAGAGAAATCAATGGTTGGAATTAGATGAGAGGATTAGAATGAATGAGAGAGTGATTGTACACTCAAAAACATGACTCAATGGCCTCAGGGGTAGTTGAGTCATCTTTGGCTTGCACACAGATGCTTTCTCCTTGCCACGGGGTGAATTGCCACATCACTCTCGCTCTCGTGGAAGTAGCCAGTCAAGAGGAGGTGAGGCATGGGGGAAGTCTAGCTTGTTGGAGAGCTGGACTTCATGGAGAGGGGTCGGCCAATCCTGGGGTCTATGATGTTGTGTACTTGTTTGTATGCGGTGTTTTGTGACCATGGTTGTAAAGATAAGTATATGACCCAAAGGGTCACTAGTCGTCATTCTCCTATTTGGGTTTCTAATGTTCTAATGTTGTGTGGTTTGACTGTTATTATCATTGATGTTTAGTTGTCATTCATTTTGCTGGATGATTTCTTGTTGTACCAGGAGTTGTCTAAATACTTCTTCTTGTTGTTGAATGACTAGTTGATCTTGTCGCTGCCTAGGGTGGATCTCCTCTATCTCGTCAAGGATTGCCCTCACCCACTCACCTCTTAGTCCAAGGCACATTCATGAGCTGAGACAAGAGATAGGTGGTTTAAGCTAACCTTGACTTGACCTAGGGTTTCAACTTAGGGTTTGTATGACCTAAGGTTTTGACTTTATTTGAACTTGTGATGAAACCAAGAGTTTTAACAAATGTTTGAGTATAGTTGACCTTGTGTTGGGACCTGTTGATGGTGGTTTTAGCACGCAACAACACATGTATGATTGCTGGTATCACACCTCTCTTGAAAAGTATCCTACCCTAGGTAAGACTACTCCAAGGTTTCTACAGCTAGGTCTTAGCTTGCTTTGAATCTCTCAGTTGGAATGTACTAGCTGTACCAACGAGGGGTCTTACATGCAGTTGATAGATTTAGATAGTTTAGACAACAATTCATGCAAACCCTTTTATGATTTCAGCTGATAAGACAATGTAAAAATGCTACTGAGAACCTAAACTAACAATTGTTTTCAAAGAAAATGCAAAAGGAGATAGGGTTTAGAGGAATCCTAAGTGACATTCACAATGTGATGACTACTATGAGTAGACAAATGTTCTAAAATTTAACTAGTTTTTTGAGTTACCAAACCAAATGGATGTTACAACACTGCAAAAAATGATGTTATCTTCAATGGAGACTTAAAGATTTTTAGATCACATTCATTCATTAAATACCCAAGTAATGGTGCAATTTAACGTATGAAATGCAATTGAACTTGGCACAAAGGGTCAGCCCAGGCTAACTTTACACAGTCACTTACAATCAGCAAGCAACTAAAAGTATGGACTAAGAACATTCATCAGATACCTTTAACAAATCGTTAACATTGCAAAAGCATGACTAGCTAACTAATGGAGATCAAGAAGAGAACCATGAAACCAAATAAGCAACACAATGGACAAATTCTCAAGAAAACTGTAGGAACTTGCTTTGTATTAACTTGAATTAGTAGAGCATCAACAATTCGGTATCAAGAGTCTTACAAATAGGAGAGAGGGCAGCCCTTTATATAGGAGAGGCACCATACTAAGTTTTTGAATGAACTGTGGAGATTAAATCGATACCGATGGTCCAGATTTCACATCATTAAATGCATTTACAATAGCTCATTACAATCCTAGATTACATTTTGTCTCTTATGAAAAGAACAAAAAATGACCTCCAAAAACATTGAACCTGGACAATTTGACTACCCATTTGAATATATATAGAAAAGATCATTTTCAAGATATAATAAGGACAAAATAGCATCACATGACCTTCCAAATATAGCAATATACAAAAGTGACGAGATTACATTTCAAAATATTAAAAAATATGCTAATGTTCTTCATCCAAATCTACTTTGTCTTCTTCTACCATTTTCTTGCGGTAGTTGACCCAGGTTGACAATGCCAGATTGATATTTGCAGGGTCTAGGTTCTTGATATGATTCACCCGATATTTGAACATTTCCAGTTCCTAACCATATTGAATGTACATTTTTTCAACATCCTTTCTCCCTTTATGAAATGTGATGAAGTCGGTTTGGAGGTCACTGACTCTGTCCAGTCTGCCTTCAACATCCAACTCAGTATCTTCAAAGACGATTTTATGCAACTTATCCTTGCATCCCTGCACATCGTATGGAGCCAAATCATCACAAGCCATTACAAGGCAGTCCTTTAGGGTGTCATTTATTTCATAAATGAGAGATAATATATTTTCATCTACTAGTTTGTAGGCTTCCCTGATACTATCAAAATTTTCCTTTCTCAGTTTTATCTGTTGATACCATGTTATTGCTTTGTGCAGTCTATCTCCTATTAGAATATTTTCAGACAACAATGTCTGAGCAGGAAAATATTTGATTGCTTGTACTTGAGGGAATACCTGGGAATAATACTCATTGAAAGGGTCACATTCTTCGTACAAGTCTTTCCAATGGTCCCGTAATTTGTACAAGTTCTTGTGAAGCTCAGCTGCAAAATCAATGGCCTCACATCCTTTATGACACACCTTAATCATCCACTTTTGAGTTCCAGTGGCCAAAGTCCTAACTTCATTGAGCTTGGATACTTTGTCTTTTGATAGAAAAGTAGGAATAGTCCTAAGTTCACCTTCAAAGTCTACAGGCTTTATCAAAAATTGCAAACAAGCTCTGAATTCTTCATTCTGTTGTTTCATCTCCTTCTTAGTGAGTTCATCCTTGTCTAATTATTCTAGGATGGAGGAGACAGAGCCCTTGAACTCATCAACCTTTTGACTCCTCATAGCTGGTCCCAAGTTGACCGTTGTTATGGTGTAATCCTCTGCTTTAACGTATTCTTTATCTGCATTGGCTGGTGGAACAACTACTTCTACTATTTGGGATCCGGTTGCATCTTTGTAGATTCTGGACTGCACCTTAGAATTCTTCTACTTCTTTGGCTTCTATGTTTGTGACAGAATGGCACTTAGATCTAACTTCATAATTTTGACCTGAGGCTCTAGATATGTAATTCTACTTTGTAGCCAATTAGGTGCCGAGGAGGAAGACTCTTTAGACACACTAGGATTCTCATTGTCTATGCTAAGTGGCCCTTCAAGCAACCTTTATTCTTCTTCAAGTTTCTTACCCATATCCTCTTCTTCATCTGCTAGATTTCTATAGTTTAATAGTGTCTCCTTTTGAGCAACCTCCAAGACTATTTCTATTGATTTCTTCTCTGGAGAATTGTCAAAAATTTCTATTATTTTAGTGTTTGTTGCTTCGGCAAGAGGCTCATTAAAGGTATCTTTCTCTCATTCTTCAAGTGTATCCTTTTCTGGTTCTTCAAATGTATCTTTTTTTGGTTCCTTCTCTTGAAGGCCCAATTCAACACACACCTTTCTATGCTCGGCAGTAGTGGTACAACCAAGGGAGTTGAATCTTGGTTTATGATAGCTTGGGAGATAGGGACAATAGATTATAGGGGTGTTGCAAGTGAAGATAAGCTAATTTGTGTTAAGTTGACAAAGGTGGCAGACCCCAAAGTTGGTGGAATGAAAGAGGTTGGTAAGACAGAAGAAATGACAATGGGTGAAGTAATAGAAAAGGTAGGCATGGGGAGAGAAGGTGAAAGAATAGAAGAAATTGGAGGCAATGCAAGGGAAGTGGAGAGTGAAATAGAAGATATGGAAGGAGAGGACATGGTAGAGATGGAAGAAAATGAAGAGGTAGCAATGGAAGAAATGGGGCTGCTCGGGGTGCTTAAGTCTATTGCCAATGGACAGGAGGCAATTGAAATAGCAATTGTTGGTGAAGGAATAGCAAAGGTATCTTCCTGAATAATAGTTATAGGAGCAGCAAGAGGTGGAGTTGAAAAAATAGGGGAAGGTACAGTGGTTGAGTCAGTAGAGGAGATGGTAGCAACACTTACCATTTGGGCAGCAGGAGGGGGAGAAGCTGGCAGATTGGTGTTGTCAGGAGTTACGATAGTGGTAGCTTCTATGGTTTTGCTAGTGCTTTTCACTTTAGCCTTCTTTGTTTTCGACCCTTCTCCTCACCCACTAGGTATATCTCTCTTTTTTGATGCCCTTGTTCTGGTGGCAGGGGGCATATCTTTCTTCTGTACCTTAGGAGTAGCCTTTTTCACTTTCTTAGATTTTTTTGCAAAGGATTCATGCTCTTCATTTTCTGATCTCTTTGTAGGCCCTTGAGCTGGCTCTGCTTCATCTTTTATCTCTATTAGTGCATCTTCTTCTCCTCCAGATTCCTTCTTAGATTCAAGCTTAGTGTATGTGAGTTGTACTCCCTATCTTTCCAAAATAGTAATCTGACCTCTTACCCAAGCTTTACTTAACCTTATTTTCTCTTTCATCATAACATCCAAGGAACTCTCTTTAGCATTGGCCCAATTGGGCAAGGGGATTGGCTGGTGGTACTATGCCTCCCAAGCTCCTCTATGCATTACATTCTCATCATCCTTAATTTGATCTAGGATTGCTATGATGTGGAACTTTCTTATGAATGCCAAGGATAATCTTGAATGAGATCTCTTCATTACTTCATAGTCATCTAAGTAGTTGGCCCAAAAATCCTCTATGTGTATCCTGTGAAATAGTTTATTACAAATCTTTCCATTATCCTATGCAGATCAAAATGATTTCTCTTTGTATGGTAATGGAGGTTGAGTAGTTTGAGCTCCGTGTCTGAATGCTTAGCTACCCCTAGGGAAGCACATGCATAATTTCCCTTGCCTAACAAAATAGGAAATTGAACATTTGTCCTATGTAGATGTTTCAGATTTTCAACACAAGTTATTAATTGCCTTGATAGTTCCAAAAGGACTACTTTATCAATGGGGTAATGAGGCAATCTATAGGCCATTTCTGTAAAGCCTTGAATCCTCAAGTAAGTAAAATTTTCAAACTATATATACCACCTTCCATATTTGGTTACTTCATTCATTACTTCGGTAGATGTTCTTAAGGTTGAGTTCCCTTGCAACAGTCTTGTTATATACGTGGTGAAGGCATCATTCATCCTTTTGAAATGGATAAGAGATTGGGACAATGTTAATTGAGTATAGCTTTCATAGACCTTGACTTGGTGTTGCTCATCATTCCCAACTTCTCCTTCCTTGGACAGTGCACTATATTGATTCTTCCTTGCCAATGCATATACTACATAAGATGTTCATTTGAAGAATGGTTTCTCTTTGAAGTTACTAAATGTTTCATGGATGTTATCACTTAGTATCTGTGTCCAGGGGAACTTGGTGCCTTTCAATACCTCCTTAATTATCAAGAACATCCATGAAAGGAAGCTAGGCGTGTGGAAATCGATTCCTACACTAATCTAATGAGGGGAGAGCTATACAAATTCAATTTATTCCTTATCACTATAGAAACATACAACATCTAATAGAGTTATTACAGCAATACACAAGAACTAGAAAGAAGACATAAGAAGAGAGACAAAGATATATGGTGGGGAAAACCCTTATCGGGTGAAAAACCCCACACTCAGAAACCTGCACAATGTATTAACAAATCTAAAAGTTGTTTACAATACACTTGCAATGCAAGCTTCAATGGTCTTCAACACTCATGTCTAGAGTCAATCTGGCAGCATAACAGTACCTATAAACCTGTAATACAATCTCCATCTCCAAGCACCTATTTATATAGGAAATACAAGGCGATATTGGACCTATCTTGGGATGGGCATCCAACTTGGCTTCATGGACCAAAACCCATGCCTAAGGACACTTGGTCAACATTGTAGAATGTGCTTGAAACTTGTTCATAGCTCCCATCCCAAAGAGGTCACCTCTTTCCAAAATGGACCATGACAGATGCTCTTACGACACTTACGACCTATTGATGATGATGTTAGTCATCACCAAACATAGAATAAAAGTTACACAACAGCCTTTACTCATCTTGAAAGATACAATGAATTCAGAGAATTCACGATCCCAAGTCTCTGTTGATTAGTTCATAATCTACTGACATTTACTCGGTGATTGATGTGTGTTGTTGTTAATCATTCAGGGGCCTTACGTTCTTCAGTAATTTCTGTAAAGTTCATCAATATTTCTCCAAATATCCTATTCTTTATATCCGCCTTGCATAAATCTCCAAATTATTTTACCTCTGCACTATGAATTCACTCAAATAATGTGCCTAAAGGTTGATATTTGCATGACTTTTATCATTATTTGCAATTCTTTGCATGATATTTTCAACACTACATGCATTTAGCTCAAATATGCTAATGATATTCAGTTATCTATGAGATGTTAGCATATTTCATGTTATTTGCTTCTGATTATCTATTATTTGCAATTATGATGATGAAATGCTCTAAAATTCAAAGAAATGTAAATGAATACTTTAAATTTGGTGAATCTTAGCTATTGAACCACATACATACCAGATACAGTCATGAGGAGAAGAAATCAAACCATATTTTCACTAGGATGTTCCACAGCCAGATACAGATGATGCTAACTTTGAAGGAAAAGGAATGAAGACAACACATACAGACTGATAAGCACTCCAAGGGACGCAGCCAATCAAAGCATGTATCAAGAATTCAAACATTGATTACTCACGATTTATGATGATTTGTAATCAAATGGTCTTCTCTTTCATTAAGTATGCAATGATATGTATGCTTACAATAACTTTGAAATAGGCCTTGATATTTCAGCAGTCAAATTTCAATTAAGCTTCTGAATGTTTAAAACAAGGCACCCCTGCACCTTTTATAGAATAAGGTGAGGGAACGGTTACAAATAACCTACGGTCAGGATTTATCTATTAAGATCAACAGTCCAGATGAATAGTACGTGCTTGCTAGTTGGCAACTACACAGCTGGCATAGAATATTCCAGCATCTTTGACCTAGTCCATCCTCTAGCTAACAAATAGCACATTTGACAATAACCTCCTCAGGTCTGGTTCATGTTACCTCTGCATGCAACTCTGTAACTTATATCTTTGTAAATTTTGCCATTTCTTGTGCAAACTTCACCTTCTGATACGCCATCGCCACTTTGTCATTTTCCAGATATCTTCACACCTGATAATAGACACAAGGATTAAACATCATCATCATTAAAAACTTTAGCAGGAAAATAAACATTTAAATCAGGCTTAGAATATGCAAATGCAGATAATCAGATGATGAATCCATGAACAATCGCATACAAAATGCATATATGATGCTAACATTAGTCGAGTCACCATTGTTGGCCAAAATCATGCTATCAGGCCCTAAAATGGCTTCAATATTTGTTCAGGGCCAGGGTCATTTGAGTGATTTTTTGATAAAAATATCAAAAATATGATTTTTGGTTTTTTCTACATCTTGGTAAATCGCATTTTCGGAGGCCTTTGGAGCAAAATTAGGGCTCAAGACTTCATCAGTGCTTGGTGTTAAGCCTAAGCGACTGAGCAACTCAAACTAGATAACTAGTTTATCTTTCCAATGAGTCCAAAAAGTTTAAATTCTGATAAAATAGCTAGGAGTTATGACCCTGCCAAGGGGAAGGTAAAAAATTTCCTAATTTTTTTAGTTTCTGTGAATTCTTGCAAATAGTTTCACTCACCTTCTGGTAGCTTTTTTTGTATTCCAAGGGTAATGTGACCCTTCATATGATATGCAAGCCTTACATTTTCAGCTTTCGTATGCATAAGATCATTCATATGCAATACATGCGTTTTTGTTCACTAAACTCCATTGAATGAAACTATCAGGTCCGGGTATGCACATTAGTTAATATGAGGGATGTTAACTAATATGACTCTCTTCATAGATCGGTATATGATGATGATGTCATCATTATGGATGGGCTTCATTAAAATGTGAAAGGCCGACATCATGGTCATACTGAAGGAAATCAGGATGTTAAGAAATATGACCCTAATATTGAGGAATATCACCCTCCGAATAAGATGACGTCACAGTCATGTCAAGCTTTTTATATCAGGTCAAAATGACATCACCGTCATGTTAGGAAAGATCAGTCATATTAGAAAAGATGATGGATGTTAGAAATCAGATGACCTTCGGAGTTCAAGCCTATTGATGATGTCACCGTCATATTGGGTCCTTTGTGAAATGGGATAAGCTGACGTCATCATCATGTAAACGAAGATGAGTTATATTAATGAATGTGACCCCCTTTTGAAAGATCAGGATGATGTCACCATCATGTTATTTAAAAGGGTGATCGTTGGATACGTACCTCCGTGAGGTAAAAAGGATGATGATGTCACCATCAGGGTGATTTTCTTTGTTCATTGGGATTGGATGATGTCATCAGCATATTGGCTCTGGGGTGATATTCTATAGTAGGGTGATATTTGAAATATCAGGTGATATTCGAAAGATCGGGTGATATTTGAAATATCAGGTGATATTCACAATATGAGCCCCACAAAATATATGATGCTGTTTGATGGGTAAATACCACTATCACGTAAGATTGATGTCCGGAGTTTTAGACCAAATGATTATTGGGTGATAAAATTGGCATCGGGGTGATCTTTTATAAGATGACTGATATTAAGAAATATGATCCTCCCCTCGGAATATCAGGTTTGACCAGATCTTTAACTCATCATAACTTTTGTTCCCTAAGGAATATCAGGGTGATCCAAAAGGCAAACCTGCATGAAATTTTGTACTCTTTCCAATCATGAGGTTATTGATATGAAATATTAATTTTGACGAACTGACCTCATCATGATGACTTACCCAGCTCCCTTATGTAGGGTCATCTGCATGAATTACTTTTACCAGACCGCCAAAGAGCGAAAAAAACAACGCAAGCCAAAGCAGCAAAATGTTGGGTCCCTATTTTGTGAAGTCAAAATGGGGCATGTTGTGTAACCACACAACACGACCATCATAGAATCTCTCATAGTGGTTACAACTTATAGCTGTAAGAGAATCTGTCATACACATGCTATAAATAACATATTCTCTTACAACATGTTATATTCCACCTTGGGCATCCAAATATGCCTTATTCAAAGATACTTCATGACACATGTCCTCACCTATCTTACAAACTTCTATTTTTGACTCTTACATGTTACAGATTCTATCATAGGAATCCATCATAACTGTTGAGGTCAATATTCCCTTACACAACATGGAAGATGCTGACACATGGAAAAATGATCCTACCACAAAGTGGGATGCCTATCTCCTCATGTGAGGAAAAAATTACAAGGTGTCATATTCCATGTAGGATCGACACATCATCATGCCATATCCCACAATATGACAATATGGAATTTACAAATATTTACAACATAGGTAATTAATTAATAAATACAAACATAATAAATGCAAGGAAATACCAAGGTTGAGACAACTTAATTCCCAACATTCTCCCACTTGTTGAACACCTTGTAAGAGCCAATAGAAAAATAGGATTTAATTGCTATAGGCCAAGAGGCCCATATACTCCGAACACCATCTAAACTTCTTTTTGCCCACTAGTTTTGTCAATGCATCTACAACATTCTTCAAAGTATCGACCTTCTCCAAATTTACCTTTCCATCCTCAACCATGTCTCTTGTGAAGTGAAACTAAACATCAACATGCTTTGTTCTAGCATGGAAAGTTAGATTCTTCATAAGGCAAATTGCACTCTGATTGTCACAACTGATCATGATCTAACCTGCATCAACACCAATATCGAAACACAATCTCTTAAGCCAAATGGCCTCCTTACAAGCATGATTCTCTACCATATACTCAGCTTCTATCATGGATAAAGCAACAATAGGCTGCCGCTTACTCATCCAACTAATAGCACCACCAAACAGTGTAAACACATAAGCACTGGTGGATCTCCTTCTATCAATGTCACCTACCTAATCTGAATTCACAAATCTACCAATATCAACAGAATGCAGAGGTCCTGAAACATTACCATGATAGCAAATGGAATACTCAAAAGTACCCCTCAAATATCTGAACACTCACTTAACTGCATCCCAATGAACTCATCCAAGATTAGCCATAAATTGACGGACTCCCACTACTTGGGCAATTCTTGGTCTTGTGTAGACCATAGCATACATCAAACTGCCAACAACACTAGCATAAGGTACTCTACTCATGTCCTCCACCTCACTAGGAGATTTTGGACAATCCTCAACAGACAACTTTGTCCCCAAAGAAATGGGAACACATAATGGTCTACAATCTGCCATGTTGAACCTGTCCACACGATCTTCACATACTTACTCTGGCTTAACCAAAGTTTTCTATTGGTTCTATCTCTTCTTATTTCCATTCCTAGAATGTACCTGGATGCCCCTAAATCTTTCATTTCAAACTATACTGACAACTAAGATTTAAAATCAGAAATCATATTTTTACCCTTCCCAATGAGCAACATGTCATCGAAATACAGTGCAACAATGAGAATATGATCACCATCAAATTTATAATACACACAGCAATCCAATTTCAATCTCACAAATCCAATTAACAACACAAAGGCATCAAACTTCAAGTTCCATCTCCTAGGGGATTGCTTCAAACCATACAAAGACTTTTTACGTTTACAAACTAATTTTTCTTTACCTTTCACCATGTAATGCTCTGGCTGTGACATATATATTTCTTCCTCCAAGTCACCATGAAGAAAAGTTGTCTTCACATCCATCTGTTCTACCTCCAAGTCATAAGTTGCTATGAGAGACAACATGAATTGAATGGATGTCATCTTTGCAACAAGAGAGAAGATCTCACCATAATCTATACCCTCCACTTGTGAATACCCCTTCGCAACCAATCTGGCCTTAGACTACTCAACACTGCCATTTGCACCAAATTTCTTCTTGAACACCCATTTGCATCCAATGGGTTTCGATCTAGGAGGCAAAGGCACCAAGTCCCAAGTTTAATTCTTTTCCAAAGAAGCCATCTCATCCTCCATGGCCTCCTTCTAGGAACCTGCATCTTTCATGTCCATAGCCTCTGATACAGTTCTAGGTTCATCACTGTTAGTAAGCAAAGCAAAAGCACAACTAGAATCAAGCAATATAAAACCAAACCTTTTAGTTTTCTTGCTTATATGTGTAGACCTCCTCAAGAGCTGAGGTTGAGGTTCAGCTTCTTCATCTGAGCTTTCAGTGCTACTAGAGCTCTCCTCATCATCAGGTCCAACATTATCTTTTTGTTCAGTTTTCTCAGGGGTGAGAGGAAACTGAACAACATCCTCTTTCTTTTCTTTTTCTTTTGGTTGTAAAATAATGGAAGAAGGTGTAAGCTCTCTGAAGATGACACTTCTACTATACAACATTTTTTCAGCCATGGGGTCCCAAAGCTTGTATCCTTCACACTGACACCATAGCCAATGAAGTTACACTTAACATCTTTATTCTCTAATTTTGACTACTTCTCCCTAGGCACATGTGCATATGCATCACAACCAAAAACATGAAGATGCCTTATTGAAGGCTTTCTACCAGACCACACCTCCATGGGTGTCTTTCCAACAAGAGCTGCAGTAGGAGATCTATTAACAAGATAGTAAGTAGTGGAAATAGCTTCAGCCCAAAACTTTTGTTATAGGCTAGCTCCACTAAGCATACTCCTAGCCTTCTCCATCAGTGTCCTGTTCATCCTTTCTGCAACTCCATTTTGCTGCGGAGTGTATGGAGTTGTCTTATGTCTTTCAATCCCAATTTTCTTTCAATATTTGTTAAATTCTGTAGAATAGAACTCACCACCATTGTCAGTTCTCAAACACTTAATCTTCTTACCAGTCTAATTTTCGGCAAAGGATTTAAACTCCTTAAACTTACTATAGACTTCAAATTTGCTTTTGAGAAAATAAATCCACATCCTTCTACTATAGTCATCTATAAAAGATACAAAATATACAGATTTTGATAATGAAGGAACATTAAGAGGACTAAATACATCAGAATGAACAAGGTCCAACACACCAGAAGACTTGTGAGAACTCAAATAAAATTGAACACGGTTTTGTTTCCCATAAATGCAATGTTCATAAAAGTTGAACTCAAGATTACAATCATCTAATCCCTCAAAAAGGTTTTTATTTTTTAGGGTATGCAGACCCTTCTCACCAATGTGGCCAAATCTCTTATGCCATAACATTATCTTTTCAGCAGGAAGTTCAACTTCCAAGGCATGATTACAAACATTAGAACTAGAAACAATAGATCTCTTGACTACTCATTCAAATGGTGGGGATGAAGTGACTACTGCCCTCTTCTTTGAAATAGAAGAACTATTGCATTGTGAAATGCATGCCTCCAGCTAAAATAGAGTACCTCTCCTACTACCCTTAGCAAGCACCATAGCTCCTCTTGTCATCTTGTATCCTTCTTTCGAAAAGACAACTTGCACACCTGCATCATTCAAACTACTTACAAAAAGTAGGTTCTGTGCTAAACCTGGGATATACATTACCCTAGAGATCCCTTTCACTTGAACATCAAGGAATTGGATAGAGACTCTCCACAACCAACAATCTTCAGGTGAGAGTCGTCACCCAAGTACAACTTCCCACCATCAAACTCCTCATACTTAGTGAACCAATCTTGATGCGACGTCATGTGGAATAATGCACTAGAGTCAATCAGCCACACATCATTAGATGCATGGGTTGCTAGGGCTTCGATGAAAGCATCACCATCATCTTGTGATTTGTCAGAATCTAAATCAAGAGATTTCTTCTTCTTCTTCTTCTCCTCTTTACATTCCTTTCAGAAATGCCCAGATTTACCATAGTTCCAATAGATAGCCTTGGACTTTCCAGGAGATTTGGATCTCCCACGAGATTTGGATCTACCCTTCTCAACTTTCTTGTCCTTATTATTCCCTTTCTCCTTGGGTCTTCCACAAACTGCAAGAGCCTCTTTGGCTGCATCAAAAGACTTCCTCCGCATCTCTTTAGATAACAACATAGATACCACATCTTCCATCTTAAATGTGGATGTAGTGCTTCCAATAGCCATGACAAGGTGATCCCACGAGTCCGGCAAAGAACAAAGCAAGGTCATACATCGATCCTCCTCCTCCATCTTGACAACAATAGATGTCAATTGTGCAACTAGCATGTTAAAAGAATTCATACGTTTTGCAACGGATCCTCCGTCCTCCATTCGAAGACAATACAGCTTCTTTTGAAGAAAAAGTTTAGTAACCAGGCATTTGGCTAGATACACATCTCCCAACTTCTTCCAAAGCAAGGTTACAGTCTTCTCCTCATGGACATTTAACAACACAAAAATAGCAAGACTAAGTCTTATGAGACCTTTAGCCTTCTGATCCTTGAGATCCCAATTAGCTTGTTGCACTGCAGCTGGTTTAGTTTCGGTAACAGTTTCCCAAAGGTCTCGATCAACAAGCATGTCTTCCATATTGAGCTTCCATAGCTCAAAATTAGTGCCATTAAACTTCTCCACTTCCATTCTTCCAGATGTGCTTGCCATCTCCTTGTTGTAATAGAAAAAAGAATACTCTGCACAGATTCCCAGTCAACTTAAGATCAGCTCACAAAACCCCTACCCAACAACTAGGACCAAAGGTGATCAAGCTTTGATACCAACTAAAAGGAAGCTAGGTGTGTGGAAATTGCTTCCTACACTAATCTAATGAGGGGAGAGCTATACAAATTCAATTTATTCCTTATCACTATAGCAACATACAACATCTAACATAGTTATTATAGCAGTACACAAGAACCATAAAGAAGATAGAAGAAGAGAGACAAAGATATACGGTGGGAAAAACCCTTATCAGGTGAAAAACCCCACACTCAGAAGCCTACACAATGTATTAACAAATCTGAAAGTTGTTTACAATACACTTGCAATGCAAGCTTCAATGGTCTTTGACACTCGTGTTTGGAGTCAATCTGGTAGCATAATAGTACCTATAAACCTGTAATATAATCTCCATCTCCAAGCACCTGTTTATATAGGAAATACAAGGCAAGATTGGACCTATCTTGGGATGGGCATCCAACTTGGCTTCATGGACCCAAACTCACACCTAAGAACACTTGGTCAACATTAAAGAATGTGCCTAACACTTGTCCACAACTCCCATCCCAAAGAGGTCACCTATTTCCAAAATGGGCTATGACAGATGCTCTTACGACACTTACGACTATCATAGAATCTGTCATAGTGGTTACAAATTACAGCTGAAACAGAATCTATCATACACATGCTATAAATAGCATATTCTCTTACATCATGTCATATTCCACCTTGGGGCATCGAAATATGCCTTATTCAAAGATGCTTCATGACACATGTCCTCACCTGTCCTACAAACTTCTATTTTTGACTCTTACATATCATAGATTCTGTCATAAGAATCCATCATAACCGTTTCAGTCAATATTTTCTTACACAACATGGAAGATACCGACACATGGCAAAATGCTCCTACCACAAAGTGGGACACCTATCTCCTCATGTGAGGACAAAATTACAAGTTGTCATATTCCATATAGGATCGACACATCACGGTGCCACATCCCATAATATGACAATATGCAATTTACACATATTTACAACATAGGCAATTAATTAATAAATACAAACATAATAAATGCAAGGAATTACCAAGGTTGAGACACTTTAATTCCCAACAATCCACCCTTTGAAAGTTGATACTGTGGGTAGTCCATATATTCTGCTTAGCAGGGTCACTAGATCCCCTATCTCATCATAAAAGTCACTCCTATATAGGACCTGAGGGAGTTTGACAAGAGCAAACCTCTTACTTTTCACCCAATGTTCATTCATATGCTTCCTACATCCATCTATACATATTTCTTATATGTGGCCTCTGCATCTTCCTTGTTTGGTATGGTCATCACTAGATGCCATGGGATGCCATAGATTTTAGCCAAGGAGGGTGGACTTAGTTTTGCTAATACATCTCCATTGGTAGTTTGTATAGTCCTAGTCATTACATCATACCTATCTGCATAGGTAACTATCAATTCTGCACATTGGGCTGAGGTAGGGAAGGCAACAACTTCTGTAATCCCACTATCTTTCACTTTCTTGGCCCTCGGGGTAGGATTGGGTCCAAACACTCGAAGCTTGAAGTCATCTAGGTCAATATGTCCCAGATCAGTGTCCCCAATGTTCATCCATCCTGTGGAGATTTTTATTTTGGGAGGGATGCCTTTGAACTCGTACCTCATGATTTGGGCTCTTGCAGTCATTTAACTTGCATGACCAGACCTCATAAGTCTTGATGCATGTGAATGGTTTTCCTAACTCCTAAGTTTTGAATCTATGTTGATCAAGCCCAATTCTTCATTACTAAGCCATATTATGCTAAGTAAGATTAGTATTCATCCAGGTAAGCTACCAATGCATGCCTATGGAACACATAAGTCTACAATTTACTAGCCATTACACTTATTACATGATCAAATGATGAAACAATGTGTAGACACTCAAAAATGTTCATGTCTTGCATCACCTAGTCAAAAACCCTATTAGATACATCATGTAGCATTTTGTCCTAAATCTCACTCCTAAATGCCACTCATCCCATTAGCTAATTTAATTTTATTTATTTAATTAATTTCCCATCATAATCCCATTTATCCTTGCATAGTCAATTAATTAAATAAATTATATTTATTTAATTAATGCCATTCCACATCATTCCTTTCTAAAAATGGAAAATTCTATATTTGTATCTATCTCCACAGTTGTCTCCATGTAAGGTGGAAGCCATTTGTCTCTATTTCCATATTTGTCTCTATCTCCACATTTGTCTCATGTAAGGTGGAAGACCATTTGACACTTGTCACATGACTACAATTCCCTTAAGGAATGGGATAACCGAATCAATCCTAGCCATCCACATCATTCAATTAGCCTTTTCATCTCAACCATCCATCCAAATCATCCCAAGCATATAAATCAACCCTCACCCAAGCCATTTAAGGATCTATTCTTCAAGTATCCTTATGCTATCCAAATCTCTCTACAATCTTTCATCCATTATCTTCCATCCATCAATCATCTTCATCCTATGCTATTGTTATGCTACCGCATTGTCAGCAATCAACATATCAAATCATTGAACCAATCAAGCCATCTTGCATCTATTCGAGGTATTAAGGATTTGGATGAGGTAATGCATTTCATTTGTTTTATTATTTTCATTTTATCCAAATTTTTTATTTACATTTTTTATGAACCTAATGTGAACATGCCCAATTGGATCTAACCATTAATTTTTGCAGGTTTATGCACTTTGATTTGTATGTTGAAGATATTTTATATTGTTGATTTTCTTTGTTTAGAACCAAATCTATTGTAGAAAGTTTTTTTTGTTTTACACAGGTCATGAAAAAAGGCGATGTTGGATTCATTGGAAAGATAACTTTGCGAGCTTTCTGAAAAGTGGTTACATTAACGATTTGGCTTAGTGCTGAAGGAGTTATGATGATTTGAAGTTGACCCTATGATTCTGATTTTTTCAAAAAATTTTGATGCGCGACTTTTAGAAAACAAAAAATAATATCTTCCAATCTAGCTAACCAAATCACATTCTTTTTTTTGCAGGTGGTTAGAAATATTTAAATCCATTTTTCTATATCATCATTTTTTAGAACTATGGTACAAATGGATTTTTTGTCAAAATTTTATTTCTTTTTCAAACCCTAATTTATGACATAACTTTTGCATGTGGAGTCCAATTTGAGAAAAAAAAATTTGATATTGATTAGAAAATCATAAGGGATCTCATGGCCAAATCTATTTTATTGTGGGATGACATTATTTGCTGATTTTTTGTAGGGTTTATTTTTCAATCTTAACACTCTTTCATTGCTAAACTTCAAACAAGTATAACTTTTGCATTTTTTATCCTTTTTCAGAGAATTGTTTAAAAAAAGTGCATTAAAATTCCTAAATTTTCTATTTATGCAATCCATTTTGCTGTATCAGATCATTTTCATCAAATTTTATCAGATTTCATCTTTTTCACATAGCTTTCTTCTATGCAAGTTTACTTTTTTTTTTTGGATTTGGTGACTTGTAGGGGCATCAAAGGAGCTGGAGCAACATTTGGATTAGTCACAAAAGCAACTTGGAAAACAAAATGATTAGGTGCACTTATTCTAATATTTCATCTCTTAATCATTGTTTACAAACATATTTGGATTTCGGGCTTAAAAACAAACAACTTGCTTGCAATCACATAAAAAAAAATTGGGCTTAAAACAAATAATTGTCTTCCTACACATTTGGATTTGGGAAATAAAAGAAACAAGTGCTTGAATTTTATTCCACACATTTCATTTTCTAAGGGTCAATTAACAACTGCGAGTGTGAATCAAGTGACAACTCACTTGATTTGCTTGTGTTTACCCTATCTAGGAGGCCTACTTGGAGACACCCCACTCCAAGGGATGACCTCAATCGAGGCTAAATCGAAAGACACCCTCATTGGGAGTTGGAATCTTGTCACTCTTGGCTAATCCCCAAAGAACTTTATACCTTTGGGAAGTGAAGGTGAAAGGTGGGTTACCCTTTCTCCTAGCTATGTAGCAGGATTTCGCTTTCAATTCCTTAGTCAACCTTGTGCCATACCCACTTGACTAGACATTAGGCTTGTTGATGTTTTCAAGTTCTTGCTTAATAATCATCACATTCTTCATAGTTCAAATTTAAAATTGGTTATGTGTCTTGCATGAGTGGTTCATGTGTGTACATGCATAATCATTTGTTTGAACATTGCCAAATCAAGATATAAACACCAAACACATAAACAAATCAATATAAATATTCATCCTAGTCAACACACATCTTAAGCCACATCATTCCACATCATCCAATCACCATCATCCTAGTCACTTGTCCAATCCTCCTATTCATTCATGTATTCAATCTAATCATCCCTTTCATTATCCCAGTCATCCACCTAGTCATCTAATCAATCACATCCTATCAAACCCTAATCATTCCACATCATCTTAGGCCAAGTCAAACACTTGTCACAATGGTTGTAATCCTTAGTAATCATATGCCCAATCCAAGACCCAATGTCATGATTAGAGGAGCCCCTCTTCCTAATCCAAATCATGAATACAAACCAAAGCCCAAGGTCACAATTAGAGGAGCCCCTCTTCCTAATCCAAATCATGAAGACAATGCAAGACCCAAGGTCATAATTAGAGGAGCCCCTCTTCCTAATTCAAATCATGAAGACAATGTAAGACCCAAGGTCACAATTAAAGGTGGCTAACCTCTTTATCCAAATAATAAATACAATGTAAGATCCAAGGTCACAATTAGAGGAGCTTCTCTTCCTAATCCAAATCATGAAGATAAACTAAGACCCAAGGTCACAATTAGAGGAGCCCCTCTTCCTAATCCAAATCATGAGGACAAACCAAGACCCAAGATCTTAATTAAAGGTGGCTATCCTCCTAATTCAAGTCATGATGACAATCCAAGACCAAAGATCACAATTAAAGGAGCCTCTCCTCCTAAGCCCAAGTTTATACTTCGAGGAGGATATCTCTTTAGTTATGAGGATGAGACAAGTCCAAAACCCCATTTATCCACATGTCAAATCAATTCCACATCAACTTATCCCACTTCATACCAATCTAATCCATCTACATGTCAAATCAATTCCACATCAACTTATCCCACTTCATACCAATCTAATCCATCCATATGTCGAATCAATTCCACATCAACTTATCCCACTTCATACCAATCTAATTCATCCACATGTCAAATTAATTCCACATCAACTTATCCCACATCTTTCTATGTCAATGCCACGTCAACATATCCACCCACATCATAACAAGAACATATGAGCCAAAGTTCACCTTGGCAACAAGATCAAATGCCCTCAACTTCATATCAACCCCAAGATCTTTTATCTATGTATCCCACCATTTCACCTTACCACAAAGTTCATTCACAAGACTATCAATGGCCTCTACAACAAGAACATGTGAGCCTAAGTTATCCTATGCAGCAAGATCAAACATCCTTAAGTCCTCATGCTACCTTTGACAAGGAAGATACCAATCTTGATTATGTATCCTATGAGTACCCTCCATCATTATCCACTCAAACGCCAGTCAACAAGATTACTAGTCCTATAATAACACCAGCATGTACTCCCAATCCTAATTCCTTGATCCCTCAACCTTCTAATCCATCGAGCCTTCCATTACCTTTGCCCTCATGTTCCTCCAATCTTCCATGAAAGGATTCTTGGGAGATAACCCTACAACAATTGGTCCAAGTGCAATTACTTGAGCTACCCTTGAAAAACCCATCCAAGCCAAGTCCCACTCCATCCAATCCTACTATCCCTCCATCCAATCCAAATCCTAATATGTCCAATCCCATCATCCCTCTTTCCAATCAAAATCCTAATCCTAAGCCTACAACACCTCCACCCATATTATCCCTCCACCTAATCCCAATCCTAAGCCTACAACACCATATACCCTTATTATCCATCCATTATATTGTCCATACACCCATACACTTGCAAAGGATGTGATCCATTGGCTATTAGCAAGGAATAAACCATCTCCATGTCAAACACCTATCCTTGAGTCAATCAAAGAGCCTACAAACACCTTGCCTATTCCTCCTACCCCATCATATAGTACACAACCCCTTGAGCCTATTAAAAAGTCTCCCACCATGAGTCCAAGTCAAGAGCCATTGTACCCTCATGTTGATGACCATGAAGAACCCATCAAGTATATTGAAAAGTCTCCCACTTCTACTTCCATTCAAGTAACCTAAGAGGTATGTCAATAACATAATCCTAAGAATGGGAAAACATCAAGCCCTAGTTCTAATCAAGATCAAATCCCTTCCATTCCACCCATCCACAACTTATACCTTTTTTATGATCAAGATATTGCATATGAAGAAGCTATCAATGAGAAACTTGATCCTATACCTATACATGAGCAAGCAACCCAAATCCAACCTATCCATAACACATTTTTTCTATGATCAAGATAATATCCATAATGAAGAAACTATCTATGAGAACATTGATCCCATCCATAATTCCATAACTATCCATAAGCAAGATATCCACATTGCTCCTAGTCATCAACCATCTAGCCCTATCCATAATGAGCAAACATCCACTTGTCATATTGAGACATGTGCCTCCCAAGAACACATAAGCATAGAAGATCAAATCAATACCTTGGATCTTAGTGAACACAATGCTAATCAAGATCCTAATGATCCTTCCACATCCACATCCACCATCGACTCCATTCCAAGTACACCATCATATCCATTTGGTATATCCACCTTTATCCATGAATGTTCTTCCCTAGGACAACAACAACCATTCTTCTCCACTTCACCATCTCCATCCAATAATGAATTCAAGTCTAGTGTTCAAACCACACCTAGTCCCATTGTCCATCGCATCCTCTAAAATATTAACTACCAAGATAAAGTCCTAGGCCTTCATGAATAAGGTATTTTGGAGCCAATCCATGTCAAGGTTCCCCCGCACTCATATGGCCTTGAATACACACCCCAAGGTAAACAATATAAAGATGTTCATAATTCCTCCATGCATCCTAAGTCCACCACTTTCCATCACAAACCACATCATATACCCAAAACATATGTAGCCATTCCACCTTCATCAACCTACAAATATCAAAAGCATGTGACCATACACCTTCCAGCATCAACTTTATCTCCATTACATCCAACTCCTAATTTTCCACTATCCAATTTACCTCCTGTAATGTCAAAAAATGTCCCCTTGGGGGCTTTTTCCTCATAAGGTTTAACTCCTGGGTCTTTTGCATGCACTTAGGACATCTTACTTCATAATTTGGCATCTCGATGGAATGAGCCTAGGTAACATGACAAATGGGAACTAGTGTTGGTGCCTGCATGAGCAGTCAGTTTTCAAGCATATAAACATGCAGGCACCTTCCCAAAAAATTCAAAAAGTTCTAAGTCTTTGGGCCTCCTCAGCATGTTTTAACATCAGCATCATATTTTCTTTGGAGGAGGTCATCATCATCATGTTTCCAGACATCACCCTGATGTTGCTTACGAGGGTCATCATATTTTCTGTCAGCATGATCTTTCGCGGGGTGATATTCTAACATCGGGTGATCTTACTTAAGATCATCCTGATGATGTTGCTGCAAAGTCCTAAGTATGATCCGATCTTCATCGGGGTCATCATATTTGAACATCGGGTGATCTTAGTCAAGATCATCCTTATGTTGTTTTATCACTTCATGTTCATTGTTTTATCACCCTGATGATGCTGACGTCATTCTTATGTCAGGGTGATATCTATTTCTCTGCCTATCTACATCATGATATTTCCGAAGGAGGGGGTGATATTTTCATATTTGAATATCACCCGGATGTATGTTTGTTCCAGCATCATGATGATGCTGATATCAGGGAGATATCCGCCTGTCGGCTTCATGCATTATCCAGTGGGGGGTGATCATTTCAAATATCTGTCATATTCATATATCACCCCGATCTTATAGCGGAGCTACAGTGCAGCATGATATTTGTGCATTAGGATGATATTTCCAAATATCCGGTTATCTTCCGAATATCATCCTGATGCCGACATGTGGTGGTGACGTCATCAAGGTCCGGGGGGTCATATTTCTAACATTACTCATCTTATGAAGATCCCCCAATGTTGCGAATATGACGATGACGTCATCCGGATATGAGGAGGTGCGCAGTAGGTAGATATGCTGATGACGTCAGCAGGATATGACGGTGACGTCATCAGGATGTTCATCGGCCAGACATTTGGTATCGGCAAAGCAGGAGGATCTTCGTCCGATGGATCAGGTTGTGTCGATGAAGGCATTTATCATGCAGGTGATATTGCGATATGATGCTGACGTCAATGTGATATTTCAAGCAACAGGATATCATGCTGCTGGAGGATGATGATGAAGGTTTATACTAGTGTCGTCGGGAGCAAAAGCACCGACATCATATATGCTCATGACCTAGTATATAAGGTGATGAGGAGGTTGCTGCGGGGTGCATGTGGGATAATTCGACCCTGCATATTTTCAAATATCATGACGATGTATCTTGGCAGGAACGGTTGCGACGCATAGTATTCTGCATTTCCCAAGGCTGCGGGTTGGTGCGCCATTAATGGCGATTGTTACAGAGGTATGGGCGATGGTGTGGATGGATCTAGTACCTGATTGAAGATGTGGATCCCTAGGCGGTGGCGCAAGGCTCGAGATTTCTTCCTGTCTCCTCTCCCACCTGCTGCATTGAATGTTTGAGCGCCAATCTGATGATACTGTGTATCTGGCAGGTTTTTTTGGTCAACTATGTAATTAAGGCTGAGCACCTCCTTGCTGTATATAGCAGGTTGTGTTGCTCATTTGAAGGTTGTTGAAAACTGGACATTTTGGCTCTATAATAAGATACAACTAGTTTTGGTTGCTCTGTGCAGCAAAACTTGTGAGTTTATGTATCTCCTGTTGTACGTTTTGGCATGAATCCACTGATTTCATGGTTAATCTTATATGAATAATGCTATGTTTGCATGTGTTATGCTGATTCTGTCTCCAGTTTTGCATGTATCTTTCTTCCTACAATAGGGATGCCATAAGTATCGACAGCTTAACACTCTGTATTGGGAGATATCTGTAAGGCAGGTATCATGTGTATCCCCCTGAAATCCAGTTTTATCTATTCATGCTGATCATTCACAGGTGTATGTCTACCGACTCCAAGCCCTGGATAGGCACCAATCTAGCTCTGTGTTGAGGTTATACACCAGGTCCAGGTTTGCATCCAAACACCATTTCAAACCATCTCATCCTTCCACCTGTTAGTTGTAGGATTAGAAGTAGGAACCCCTGCATGCTCTCATACCTAACCAGACATATATGTCCAAGAACGTTGCCCACCTTGTGATCTATCATACAGATCTTGGTCCATACATGAGAGTATTCTGCCTGTTGTTGTCAAGTTAGATCTTTCTATCTTTGAGCTAGTCAAGGTTACATCTTGAGTTATAGGGATACCCCCCTTGGTGCGGCAGAACCAGAAGTGAAGGGGAGGAGCTCACGCAACCTCCTGTATTTGTTGGCTGAATCTGCCTGTGCATTAGAAGTGGCAAACCCTAATGCTGATTCAGAAGAAGAACCAACAAAAATGGTGACTCCGCTGGGGATGGACTAAAATAAAATGATATATTTGTGGCCCATCTGAGTCACCAACAAAATGGTGACTCTGTTGGGGACAGAGAGAGTCAAGTAACCTGAGGGCTAGAAAATCTAGTTTCCAGTGAAGTTGTTGCAGCAAAAAGGAACCATGTGGTGCTCTGCTGGGGTGATGAATCCAGAAAACAAAAGTGCCTTGCTGACATTCTATCCGCTCTCTGAGAGGTGGCGACTCTGTTGAAAGAACCAATCAGTGCTGCAACATATATCCAGGTATTCATCTTTGATTCAAAATGTTGAGTTTAGAACAGCAAGCCTGGTCGTGCTCTCAGAGAAGGCCATTCTTTATTGAAAGATATAAAGCCCTAAATTTCACAGGGATATATGGTTACCCAAATATTATTCCCAATAAAATTAGAAGATGTTTGCCAAAATATAGTGGATCAGATTCTGAATCGGTAAACAAACATCTGCAAAGATTTTGTAATTTAATAGAAGATTATGAGGTAGAGGATGAAGATGTAGTAATGAGACTCTTTGTTCAGTCATTGGAAGATGATGCTAGGATATGGTTTTCAGACCTGCCTGTTTGTTCAGTTTCTTCATGGATAGATTTAGAAGTTGCATTCCTAGGGCAGTTTGGTGAAAGGTTTGATGTGGCCTCATTAATCATACATTTTATGAATATCCAAAGGGAAGATGAGGAGCTGGTTCCAGCCTTTAATCTTAGGTTTATTAAATTGCTCAGGCAGATCCCTGAATATATGAGACCTAATAATGCATTGTGCTTGACAATTTATTTGGCTGCATTTGATGAAGAAATGAGTTATCTGTTGAGAGATAAAGAACCAGTCACACTTCACCAGGCTTTCCAATTTGCTATGGACATAGAAAATAATGAGAAATATGGAATGCCAGTAGGTTTCATGGCTGCAAGTTATCAAAGCAGTTATCAAAGTGAATATATTTCAGCTCTCCCAGTATGTGCATTGAGAGATGATTGTATAGAGGGAAATATATTTTAGGATAATGTGTGTAGCCATGATGTGATGCATGAAGAAAATGTTGTAGAAAATGTAAGCACATCTTGTAATAATGAAAACAAAGATTGTTATCAGCCTTTAGAAGACAAGCCTGCAGACACAAGGTGCCCTCCAATTGATCAAATGAGTGACATACATGAAGTTGTGTCTTGCAGCAGTGTGCATATCCTAGTTATGCCTGATTATTTATATGAAGTGGATATGCAGAGCTTCACTCTGAATATAGAAAACATTGATTCAAGGGATGGCAGTGAATATGCTAGTGATTGCCAGCATTCAGATGCATATGTGAGCCTTTCAGATGATGAAATATATCTGGATGCTGATTATGAGTGTTTCCTTGAAGATTTTGGCAACCTTCGTAGTGCAGAGGTTGAAAACTTTGTTTTTGATTATCAGGGCACTGGTGAAGATAAAAAACAAGGTCACTATTCAGAGATGGATGGGAAAATTGTAGATGTGTGTGCTCATACAGTTGGGAATAGTGTTGATTGCAGGGGTGACTATGAAGCTTTCAGTGTAGGGCTGCATTCTGAGTTATTTCTGCCTTCTCTTGAGACATTTCAGGTGGACATTAATGACAAAACTGTCGTGCATGATGATGATGGATATCTATATGTTCATCAAGATAAATTTGATTATGAGATGTTGCTTGTGCCTGAATATTGCATGTTTGATACAGAGGAGCTCTTATTTTTTGAGGAGGGGCAAAATTCTGATGTGGATTCATTTATTTCATGGGAGTCTGTTATTTTTCCAAGCAACAACAGTGACTCATATGATGACATCATTCTACAACTGATAATTATATATGCTGATGAAGCTAGCTGTAGATTTGTTGAAGAAAAAGGAATGAGCAGCAGCACAAATAATTGCCAAGGGGCTTGCTACAGACAGTTAAATGCTTTTAGGCTTCATTTGAAGAAATCAAAAGAAAATCAGGTGTTTGACAAAGGAAAAGTCTGGTTTTTCCTTTTTGGTGGCCCTGGGCCACCATTTTTATTTTGAAATAATGTGTTTGATGATGTAGATTGGTGCAAGTTTGACTCTATGCCCAATGGATAGGGGACTGGTCTGCATCCCAGAGATCTGGGGTTCTCGCTGCAGTCTTGCACCTGCATGTCCCCAAACAGAGCCACTGTTGGTGCCTGCATGAGCAGTCAGTTTTCAAGCATATAAACATGCAGGCACCTTCCCAAAAAATCCAAAAAGTTCTAAGTCTTTGGGCCTCCTCAGCATGTTTTAACATCAGCATCATATTTTCTTCGGAGGAGGTCATCATCATCATGTTTCCAGACATCACCCTGATGTTGCTTACGAGGGTCATCATATTTTCTGTCAGCATGATCTTTCGCTGGGGTGATATTCTAACATCGGGTGATCTTACTTAAGATCATCCTGATGATGTTGCTGCAAAGTCCTAAGTATGATCCGATCTTCATCGGGGTCATCATATTTGAACATCGGGTGATCTTAGTCAAGATCATCCTGATGTTGTTTTATCACTTCATGTTCGTTGTTTTATCACCCTGATGATGCTGACATCATTCTTATGTCAGGGTGATATCTATTTCTCTGCCTATCTGTATCATGATATTTCCTAAGGAGGGGGTGATATTTTCATATTTGAATATCACCCGGATGTATGTTTGTTCCAGCATCATGATGATGCTGATATCAGGGAGATATCCGCCTGTCGGCTTCATGCATTATCCAGTGGGGGGTGATCATTTCAAATATCTGTCATATTCATATATCACCCCGATCTTATAGCGGAGCTATAGTGCAGCATGATATTTGTGCATCAGGATGATATTCCAAATATCTGGTTATCTTCCGAATATCATCCTGATGCCGACATGTGGTGGTGACGTCATCAAGGTCCGGGGGGTCATATTTCTAACATTACTCATCTTATGAAGATCCCCCAATGTTGCGAATATGACGATGACGTCATCCGGATATGAGGAGGTGTGCAATAGGCAGATATGCTGATGACGTCAGCAGGATATGATGGTGACGTCATCAGGATGTTCATCGGCCAGACATTTGGTATTGGCAAAGCAGGAGGATCTTCCTCCGATGGATCAGGTTGTGTCGATGAAGGCGTTTATCATGCAGGTGATATTGCGATATGATGCTGACGTCAAGGTGATATTTCAAGCAACGGGATATCATGCTGCTGGAGGATGATGATGAAGGTTTATACTAGTGTCGTCGGGAGCAAAAGCACCGACATCATATATGCTCGCAACCTAGTATATAAGGTGATGAGGAGGTTGCTGTGGGGTGCATGTGGGATAATTTGACCCTGCATATTTTCAAATATCATGACGATGTATCTTGGCGGGAAATGGTTGCGACGCACAGTATTCTGCATTTCCCAAGGCCGCGGGTTGGTACGCCATTAATGGCGATTGTTGCAGAGGTATGGGCGATGGTGTGGATGGATCTAGTACCCGATTGAAGATGTGGATCCCTAGGCGGCGGCGCAAGGCTCGAGATTTCTTCCTGTCTCCTCTCCCACCTGCTGCATTGAATGTTTGAGCGCCAATCTGATGATACTATGTATCTGGTGGGTTTTTTTGGTCAACTATGTAATTAAGGCTGAGCACCTCCTTGCTGTATATAGCAGGTTGTGTTGCTCATTTGAAGGTTGTTGAAAACTAGACATTTTGGCTCTATAATAAGATACAACTAGTTTTGGTTGCTCTGTGCAGCAAAACTTGTGAGTTTATGTATCTCCTGTTGTACGTTTTGGCATGAATCCACTGATTTCATGGTTAATCTTATATGAATAATGCTATGTTTGCATGTGTTATGCTGATTCTGTCTCCAGTTTTGCATGTATCTTTCTTCCTGCAATAGGGATGCCATAAGTATCGACAGCTTAACACTCTGTATTGGGAGATATCTGTAAGGCAGGTATCATGTGTATCCCCCTGAAATCTAGTTTTAGCTATTCATGCTGATAATTCACAGGTGTATGTCTACCGACTCCAAGCCCTGGATAGGCACCAATCTAGCTCTGTGTTGAGGTTATACACCAGGTCCAGGTTTGCATCCAAACACCATTTCAAACCATCTCATCCTTCCACCTGTTAGTTGTAGGATTAGAAGTAGGAACCCCTGCATGCTCTCATACCTAACCAGACATATATGTCCAAGAACGTTGCCCACCTTGTGATCTATCATACAGATCTTGGTCCATACATGAGAGTATTCTGCCTGTTGTTGTCAAGTTAGATCTTTCTATCTTTGAGCTAGTCAAGGTTACATCTTGAGTTATTGGGATACCCCCCTTGGTGCGGCAGAACCAGAAGTGAAGGGGAGGAGCTCACGCAACCTCCTGTATTAGTTGGCTGAATCTACCTGTGCATTAGAAGTGGCAAACCCTAATGCTGATTCAGAAGAAAAACCAACACCTAGGATGACCCCTTGAGCCTTACCCTACCCAAAATAGGGGGGAGGACTTGGGCTCCTGCAACCTAGTCCTACCCTATTTTAGGGCAGCCCTAATTTTTAGGTGTCAGTTTATGATCGTTATTTGGGTCCTATGCCGACACGACCAGTTTGAATTATGGAAATCTTGGCGGGAGTGTTTGTAGTTGCATATAAAAGCATGTTTAGGCATTCATTTGTAAACTAGAAGATTACTAGCAAGCTATTGTGTTCTCAAGGTGATTCAAGGCTTTCATTGTGTTGCAAGAGCAAATTTGTGTGGTTTATGTGTTTGTGTTTGTAGATTTGAGCATCCATTTCATCATGGAATGAAGAGCATCTTCTTCCCATGATATATTCACTATAAGGTGACATTATATTGTGTTTTCATCATCATTTCCTTTGGTTTTTGCCTCTACCTCATAAGGGCACACACTCTCTATCTAACAATGGTGTTTGGAGACTTAAGTGTTCTCCAGGGCTTGACTGAGGCAAGCCTCTAAACACCACAACCCCCTCCCAAATTTTTTATGGTTGTAGGTTATAGGTTGCGGAGCTAGGAAAAGTGAAGTTGTAGGAAGGCATCTTGAAGTGTCAGAATTACAGAATAGAAGGAAAAACAACCACCTAGACTTGGGTGCCCACTCATTAGTCCTCTAATTTCCATGATAGGAAAATCTCTAGGACAGTAGGGAAGAGTGGTAGACTAATTTTCCAGATCCAAACAAAAAGCAGGGCATTGGACTTGGGCACTTGCTCTTTTGTCCCTAACTTTTCCACCTTAGAACCCCAAAAATAGGTACTCTGTGATTTGATATTTTGCTTCTATTTGCAAGAGCTTTTTCTATTATTCTTCCATTTACAGTCGTATTTACAAAATTAAGGTTTTAATGGTCAATTAAGCATAAGAGAAGGAAATTTGATAATTAAACACCCTAATCCAAGCTTCCCTACATTTCATAGTGACCTAGGGTATGATAGTGAATTGCCACTCGACCCTAGATCCTTGAATGTATAGGGTGAAAGGAAGATTCGAACATCTAAACACTAAAAACTAAACAATCCCAATTTTACCCTAAACATTTTGGTGAACCTATTTTTTTGGACTTAAATTTCAACTTGCTAAGTGTGTGTCTTTAGATTTGGATTGATTTCATTCATTCATATAGTCATTCATTTTATTGCATTGAGAAAAATTCAAAAAAATTGAAAATTTTGAAAAATTCAAAAAATTGCATTGTTTAGCTTACTAAATTGCATCAATTCTTACTAAATTTTTCTAATTCATGATTTTTTCATCAGATCTAATATTAACTACATAAAAATACAAAAATTCATAAATTTGCATTGCATTTTCATCACTAATTTCCTAGGCTTTTGCAGAAATTTTGACAATCTTCATATAACCTAGTAATTCCAAAATCTAGGGTTAGTAGGCAAAATCTCCTTTCAGATTTTTCTACTGATTTTTGAGGCTCATTCAAATTTGAATTTGGTTGTAGTCTTTCATTTTAGTGTAAATTTATATTTAGATTCAAAATATTTGCATTTTTGCATAGAAAATTTCAACAAAAAATTAGCAATTTTCATACATTTTAATTAGATTTGCATGGGCATTTTGCACATCAAAGCTTGGAAATAATATTTAGATATAAGAGTAATTAATTTTCACCATAAATCAGACTTCAAAACATTCACATAGCATTTTGTCCCAAGATCTCAAACCTAGGGCTTCAAAAACAACGATTTTCACTAAAATTGGCCTTATCGACTCTATAAACTTGCACCATAGGCATGTAGTGAAGGATATTTTTTCATTAATTAGATGTTATCAGGGTAATCATTTTCTTCCCTTCCTAAAAATCTTCACAACACCCTTTTAATGGGCTCTTGTATTGAAAATTCGGTGAAAAACTACATATTTTGGCTACTTTTGCCCTAGAGTTTGACCTAGTTTGCACTCCAAGTGTGTTGTGACAAATTTTATGGATTGAGGTGGCTAATATTATTGATTTTATTTTTTGCACCTCCTTCAATTCATTACAGCACCCCTTTTTCTAGGTCTTGGAATTGAAAAACTGTGAAAAATAGCCTATTTTTGCTATATTTTCACTAGGATTTTACCTTAAGTGGCACTAAAAGCATGTTGTGTTAGGTATTTTGGAACCAAGTGGCTGTTATTATTGATACTATTTTCTGTCCATCATCATTTTCCTCACAACACCCTTTGTTATGCCCTCTTGCATTGAGTTTTGGTCTAAAAAAGTGCCTATTTCGACATACTTTCACTATAGTTTGACTTGGCATTATCTTGGATTGGCATCAAGAGTGTGTTGAGAAGGATCATATTTCTGTTTTGGACTGATATAAAACATATAATTTTCTGTCATTGATCAAAATTCTTACAACACCCTTTGTTTCATTCATTTACTTTGAAAAAGTATAAAAAATCAAGCATCTAGGTCACTTTTTGCATATAGTTTTGCAATTGTCTTTTGCATAGTTTTGGAAAAACTTTCAAATTTGATTTGAGCATAAAAACATGGCCTCTAATCACAACAAAAATACTAGGTTCCCTCCTAGACTTTACATGCAAATAAAGGCTCCTGAACCTGAAATCGTGTTTACACCTCATGATAGAACAATTGGAGACTCCGATGGACCTCTTTACATCACTGTGAAAATAATGAGAAACCCCATGGATGGAACTCTTATTGATCCCAATTACATGACTAATGTTTCCACTAAAGAATTCCTCTTTTCACATCAACTAATGCAAGGATCTTATGACCCCTCCAACATGATGATTAAGACACATAAGGGAACCCTTATCAAGCCTATGGGTAAGATATCAATGTTGGTAATTGTATTTGAGAAACATGTTGAACAATGATTTGATGTTACCCCCATTTCTGATACCTTTGAAATTAAACTTGGAATCCCTTGGTTAAAGGCTATGAAAGCTGTCCCTTTAACTATCTATAAATGTGTAAAATTTCCTTTGAATGGACAAGTGCATGTCATTCCTTGAAATACATACAAACCTTCAAGTACACAACAACATTTTACATTAGATTACTTTTACAACAAAACTAACAACAAACCAGAACTATGAACAGACTTTATATTTTTGAGCTATAGAAATTACAAAGCAAAACTATTACATCTAGTACCGAGTCCTTCTATACAATAAATGACAAAAGATAAACAACCCCCATGTGAAGAGAACTTTAGATTGAAAGGACAAGCTCCCTATGCTGAGGTTCATCCCCCAAAATCCTTAAAAGGATTGGGAGGTCATTGTCAACAACAAAATGTTCCACCGCAACAAATGAGGTTTGATCCCAGTGCTTCATCTTCTAAATTGCACAAGCCTATGAAAGAGGATAGCCCTATCTTACAAGAGATAAGTGGTAAAAGAAAATGAAATAGAAAAGCAAGAGAAAGAAGAAAAAGAAGACAAGCTTATGCTATAAATCTTGCCTCTCAACAAGAAAACATTGATTCCAACAATCAACCAAACAATAATGATCCTAACAATGAACAACATGATGAACAAGACATGAATTTGGCTATGGTACCTTATGTCCCACTTTCCTCCAACATTAGGGAGTGGGAAGATGATGATGATGATTTACTTATAGATAACTTCTAGCTCGGAAGGGGCCCTACAGGTAAGTATCTCTAACCCCTTTATCTCTCTCATGATGTGCTTCCCCTGTGATGTGTTATGTGTTGTTTAGGCCTCTTGAGATGACCCTCGACTCTCTTGTAAGGTCTGGGATACCAGGAGACCACCTCTATTGTGACCTTCTTCTATTTGTATCATCATTCCTCTATATTGCCTCTATCTTTGATTTCATTGTTGAGTGTTGTGTCTTACGGACATAGCGTTGCGGTCAGTGACACTAGGGGCACCCTCCTACATGACTGTCCCTAAGACACTTGTTTCTCCTCTCTTATTTATTGTTTGCCTTCCTCTAGTGTTTCCATCTAGCAAGTGGATGATGACAAATATTTATACTAATGCAGACCTAGTGTCCCTTTCCAGAGCAATCAAAAAATGGACTTAGTTCCTAATATGACGATGGGGTTGTATATTGTATCTGATGCTTGGCTAGTGGAAGCACTTGTGCTTTCTGCGTAATGATTATGATGATGTTTCTATTGTATTTACAAACATTAACAATACTACTACTCTGTGCACCTTTGTTTGTCTTTAAATCTAGCCTTGGAGGTACTTGATTCAGAGAGCTTCATGATATAGCCCCACGGTTATTCTTGAACTCTAAATTCATTGTATAACCTTGACTCTTTGTGTGGTTAATCATATGCATTGATGTTGTTGTTTATCATGATGTTGTAGAAACTAACATGTTTCTTGCAGGGATGTGTTTGTGAGAATATTTAGCGATCGTAAAGTACATGTCACCTTCGAGGGGAATGAGCTTTGCGAAAGTCAGTGTTCCCTTGTATGTTTTTTTCCTACCTTAACATGCTTGATATCGATACCTAATATCAACCACCTTAAGGTGGGGGCATAAATAAGGTAAGTTGTTTGTTATAGATGTTAGCAATGTGTTTGTCCTTAGGTGCAAAGACTTGTACGATGAGTGCATCATGCATCCTGAGTTTGTTTACAATCAATCAATCAATCATGTAAGCCCTCTGTGGAGGTGCGATATCACGTATATCATTTTTTTTTATCTTAAGACCTCTATAGAGGCAGGGATGGTGTACTTCTTAGAGCAGATTGTATCATCCTGTCATTTTTAAAAGTCCTCTACAGAGGCAGGCAATAGTTTTGTGACTAGCTCAACCCTTAAGCGTGTTTTCAGTGATTTTTGTGGCGAAGCGCAATCATTAGTGTGTGCTTGTAATGTGCCTGAGATGGTGATGAGCCTAGAAATAGGGAACACGCCATTGCTTGTCTGCCATGTTTTCTTTGTGTCTTCAAGTGTGTGTGTTTTGGTGTGCTTGTTTTGTGTGGCATGTTTTCTGCCTCATATGCAGAATAAAGACCAACACCTTAAGGTTGTGCTTCCTACATTTTGGGAGGTTTTATGTGTCTTACATGTGTGTTGCCCCATATATAGAAAGACCTCCATGATGAGAACATCATATATTATGGGAGGTTTGTTTACTTTCTAGTACTTGCATCTGCATTTCATATATATAAGAAAAAGAAAAGATATCATTTCTATCTTCCATGAATTGATGTGTCTTCTATGCATTAACTATCTTCTCCATGTTTTGTGTGCCTGTTACTGTTCTCTATGTGATTAGCATGTCTTCACCATGCTTGGTGTGTTTGTTGTGTTTGTGACCATACTTTAATGCATGTATTGACCTCATGTTTATATATACATTAAAGTGGGGGCTAAATGTAACGTCAAAAAATGTCCCCTTGGGGGCGTTTCCCTCATAAGGTTTAGCTCCCGGGTCTTCTGCATGCATTTAGGACATCTTACTTTGTAATTTGGCATCCCGATGGAATGAGCCCTAGGTAACATGACAAATGGGACCTAGGAGGACCCCCTGAGCCTTACCCTACATGAAATAGGGGGGAGGACTTGGGCACCCACGCCCTAGTCCTACCCTATTTTGGGGCAGCCCTAATTTTTGGGTGTCAATTTATGACTGTTATGTGGGTCCTATGCCAACACAGTAAGTTTGAATTATGAAAATCTTGGTGGGAGTGTTTGTAGTTGCATATAAAAGCATGTTTAGGCATTCATTTGTAAACTAGATGATTACTAGCAAGCTATTGTGTTCTCAAGGTGATTCAAGGCTTTCATTGAGTTGCAAGAGCAGATTTGTGTGGTTTATGTGTTTGTGTTTACAGATTTGAGCATCCATTTCATCATGGAATGAAGAGAATCTTCCTCCCATGATATCTTGACTATACGGTGACATTATATTTTGTTTTCATCATCATTTCCTTTGGTTTTTACCTTTGCCTCACAAGGGCACGCACTCTCTATCCGACAATGGTGTTCATAGAATTAAGTGTCCTCTGAGGCTTGACTGAGGCAAGCCTTTAAACACCACAACTCCGTCCCAAAGTTTTCATGGTTGCAGGTTATAGGGTACGGAGCTAGGAAAAATGAAGTTGCAGGAAGGCATCTTGAAGTGTCAGAATTGTAGAACAAAAGGAAAAACAACCACCTGGACTTGGGCACCTGCTCATTAGTCCTCTAATTTCCATGACGGGAAAATCTCTAGGACAGCAGGGAAGAGTTACAAACTGAGTTTCTAGATCTAAAAAAAAAGCAGGGTATTGGATTTGGGCGCCTACTCTTTTGTCCCTGACTTTTCCACCTTAGAACCTCAAAAACAAGTAATCTGATATTTGATATTTTGCTTCCATATGCAAGAGCTTTTTTTATTATTCTTCCATTTACAGTCGTATTTGCGAAATTAGGGTTTTAATGGTCAATTAAGCATACGAGAAGGAAATTTGATAATTAAACACCCTAATACAATCTTCCCTACATTTCATAGTGACCTAGGGTATGATAGTGAATTGCCACTCAACCCTAGATCCTTGAATGTATAGGGTGAAAGGAGATTCAAACATCTAAACACTAAAAACTAAACAATCCTAATTTTACCATAAATATTTTGGTGAACCTATGTTTTTGGACTTAAATTGCAACTTGCTAAGTGTGTGTCTTCATATTTGGATTGATTTCATTCATTCATATAGTCATTCATTTTATTGCATTGAGAAAAATTCAAAAAAATTAAAATTTTTGAAAAATTCAAAAAATTGCATTGTTTGGCTTACTAAATTCCATCATTTCTTTCTAAATTTTCCTAATTCATGATTTTTTCATCAGATCTGATATAAAATATAGAAAAATACAAAAAAATTCATAAATTTGCATTGCATTTTCATCATTAATTTGCTAGGCTTTTGTAGAAATTTTGACAACCTTCATATAACCTAGTAATTCCAAAATCTAGGGTTAGTAGGCAAAATCTTCTTTCAGATTTTTCTACTGATTTTGGAGGCTCATTAAAATTTTCATTTGTCTGTAGTCTTGCATTTTAGTGTAAATTTGCATTTAGATTCAAAATATTTGCATTTTTGCATAGAAATGTTCAACAAAAAATAGCAATTTTCATGCATTTTCATTAGATTTGCATGGGCATTTTGCACATTAAAGCTTGGAAATAATTTTCAGATCTAAGAGTAATTAATTTTCATCATAAATCAGACTTCAAAACATTCACATAGCATTTTGTCCCAAGATCTCAAACCTAGGGCTTCAAAAACAACGATTTTCACTAAAATTGGCCTTATCGACTCTATAAACTTGCACCATAGCATGTTTTGAAGGTTATTTTTACATTAATTCTCTATTATCAAGGTAATCATTTTCTTCCCTTCCTAAAAATATTCACAACACCCTTTTAATAGGCTCTTGTATTAAAAATTTGGTGAAAAACTACATATTTTGGCTATTTTGCCCTAGGGTTTGACCTAGTTTGCATTCCAAGTGTGTTGTGACAAATTTTATGGATTGAGGTGACTGATATCATTGATTTTATTTTTTAAACCTCCTGAAATTCATTACAACACCCCTTTTCTAGGTCTTGGAATTGAAAAACCGTGAAAAATAGCCTATTTTTGCTATATTTTCACTAGGATTTTACCTTAAGTGGCACTAAAAGCATGTTGTGTTAGGTATTTTGGTACCAAGTGGCTATTATTACTGATATTATTTTCTTTCCATCATCATTTTCCTCAGAACACCCTTTGTTATGCCTTCTTGCATTGAGTTTTGGTGAAAAAAGTGCCTATTTTGACATATTTTCACTATAGGTTGACTTGGCATTATCTTGGATTGGCATCAAGAGTGTGTTGAGAAGGATCATATTTCTATTTTGGACTTATATCAGACATATAATTTTCTATCCTTGATCAAAATCCTTACAACACCCTTTGTTTCATTCATTTACTTTGAAAAAGTACAAAAAATCAAGCATCTAGGTCACTTTTTGCATATAGTTTTGTAATTGTCTTTTGCATACTTTTGGAAAAAAATTCAAATCTGATTTGAGAATAAAAACATGGCCTCTAATCACTACAACAACACTAGGTTCCCTCCTAGACCTTACATGAAAAGAAATGCTCCTGAACCTGAAATCTTGTTTACACCTCATGATAGAACAATTGGAGATTCCGATGGACTCTTTTCATCACTGTGAAAATAATGGGAAACCCCATGGATGGAACTCTTATTGATCCCAATTGCATGATGATTGTTGCCACTAGACTTGGGCACCTACTCATTAGTCCTCTACTTTCTGTGATGGGAAAATTTCCAAGACAACAGGGAAGAGTTGCTGACTAAGTTTCCAGATCTAGACAAAAAGTAGGGCATTGGACTTGGGTGCCCACTCTTTTCTCCCCAAATTTTTTGCCTCGGAACCCTGAAAATAGGTACTTTGTGATTTGATATTTTTCTTCTGTCTGTAAGATCTTTTTCTGTTATTCTTCTGTTTACAGTCATATTTGTGAAATTAGGGTTTTAATGGTCAATTAAGCATAAGAGAAGGAAATTTGATAATTAATCACCCTAATCCAAGCTTCCCTACATTTCATAGTGACCTAGGTTATGATAGTGAATTGCTACTAGACCCTAGATCCTTGAATGTATAGAGTGAAAGGAGGATTCAAACATCTAAACATTATAAACTAAACAATCCCAATTTTACCCTAAACACCTCCATTACTTCCAAATCCTAATATCCCTCCATCAACTTTACCTCCACTCCTTCCAACTCCTAATTTCCCTCCATCAACTTTACCTCCACTTCTACCAACACCTAATTATCCACTTATCCATAAAACCCCTAAAAATCCTAATCATGACCAACAAATGTACATATTGTCTAAACATAAAGCTTCCACCCATTCCACCCATCCCATGGGATTCAAAAATAAACATTTGGATGTCTCTACCTATAAAGCCAAAAATCCTACAAAAAATCCTAAAGGTCCTAATTCATTAGGGCATCAATGCAAAGAATTAAAGCACAATACATCTAAAAATCCATCCAAACCGACACCTCCAAAAGCAAAGTGCAAAACCAAAATGGTTTGGGTACCTAAGAAAAGAGAAAGCACATCAAATGTAGCATCCACATCTCAAAAATCCCAACCATCTCCTTCCATCCAAAATTCCTATTCTATTCAAACATTCCAAAAATCCCACATAAAAAATAAAAATCATAAAAATACTAAGTCTATGTGGGTACCTAAATCACTCCATCACCCATCTCCTAAGAAAACATCCCCATTGCTTCCTACACCACCTTCCAATCAAAAGATTCAATGTTTATCACGGTGTGTGCAACCGTTGGTCATGATTCCCTTCCATTCCACAACATTTCCACATACTTCCATCACACCATCATTCAACTATTATCCTACATATCTTCCACATCACCTCCCTATGGTCCATGCTTTTGCATAAGTCTTTCATCCACTTTTGTATAAATCCTACATAATCTATATCATTATCAACTATCCTCTATCCATCCATCCATCCATTTCATCATCCACTATCCACTGAATCCATCTCCCTTTCATACAATCCCTTACCAACATCTATGAGCATAATGACATGTTCAGTGCAGTTGACATCCATCTCTAATGGGACACTATTACCTTTCATAGCACTAGACACTTGAGTCCCTTCTATCCATTACCATGGTGAAAACCTGGCAAACAGGAACCATGTGTAATTGTCATGCTATCCCATAAAAAAAAAAGAAAAAAAATTAAAAATAGTAAAGAGAAATCCCTTCATCCAACGGTGAAAACCTGGTAAATAGGCACCTTGGATAAGTACCATGATGAAAACCTAGCAAATAGGCATCAGGTTGATCTTCTATGTCACTTACACTTGGGGGCACATTGTCTCATCCATCTTATCATTTCCAACCTATCATTTTCCATCTTATCATGTCCTATCTTGCCATATCCTATCCTACAATCCTTAGCCATTACACACACATACCTATCATATTAAGTCCATTCATCCTCCTTTCGTCCTTTTGATCTTGATGAAGACATAGGGGCAAAATGTTGAAATATGCTTTGGATATCTCTTGATACACGTCACCCTTTCCAAACAATCCTATCATTATCCACCTATCATAAGCCTTGTCATGAACAATCCTATCATTATCCACCTATCATTATCCACCTATGGCAAGCCTTGTTATGTAAAATCCATCATATCATCTTTTCGTCATAAGGCCTCATCATGTAAAATCCTAAGTATACTACCTAGAATGGGGGCATGTTATTCTCATGCGACTGTCTTTGGAGATCACATCCTAACTCCCTTATGATGCATACATCCATCCACTATATCCTATCCTTATATCTATCTATTTATCATGAGCTTTCTGTTCCACCTAACCTTTTTATCCATCCCATCCATCTATCATGAGTCTTCCCTTCCATCCATCTATCATGAGCCTTCCATACTATCGCCCATCCTTTTATCCATCCATCCTACCTTGATCCTTTCACCTAGACTTGGTTCTTCCCTTGTCATTGGTGTCTAGCATAAAGGCTATCCAAATTGTAAATCCATTGGCATTTTCCAAACATATACCAAAAATACAAAAAAAAATTAAATAGTCTAAAAAAATCTAAATATTCTCAAAAATCCAAAAAATCTAAATATTCTCAAAAATCTAAAAACATCAAATATTCCCAAAAAATATGAAAAAAAATCAAATATCCTCAAAATACAAATAAATTAAATATTCCCAAAAATCTAAAAAAATCACAAATCCATCAAAACAAATCCAATCAAATCAAATTCATCAACGAATCAATCCGAATCAAGCATCATAAAATCTCAAATCCAATCAAATCATCAAATCAAGTCAATCTATCAATCAATCAAAATCACATTAATCCAATCCATATCACCCCATCAATAACATCAAACTCCAATCAAATCAATCCATCAAATTCAATCAATCACATTCATATCAATCCAATTAAATCAAATCAATTCTTTAAATCAATCAATTCATCAAACCAAATCAATCCAATCATCCATTCATCAAATCAAATCAATCCAAAGAATCAAAGCAATAATCCAAATGCAACTCATATCGATCCATGCTAATCAAGCTAATCAATTATGTCAAATTATCCAGTCACATCAATGGTCTTGATCTTAATCTTGTCGTAAACCAAATCAATCATTATTATCATCATCATCAATGGGATATATCATTCCCGCATCCTTGTGTTGATCTAGGGATATATTGTTCCCCACAATGACAACACTATTTATCATCCTCAATGAATCAATCAATCATTGGTTTACCACTTGAAAGGGACAATACTTTGTTTGTTTTTGAATCATTTGTACACACTCACTTTCTTGCTTGTGTGTGTTATCATTTTATCTTGCATTTGAGTCACATCTCTCACATCACATCAACATCATATATCATCAATCATCCAATCAATCTCAATCAATCCATAAATCGATCAATCCATCAACTTTCATCTTCACTATCAATAAAACACAATAAACAAGAACTACATCTCATCTCTATAGTTAAATGCCTTGATCCTATGGATACAGGGTATGTAGGCAATCTGGGATACAAAAGAAGTACCTAGATTCAGGCATAAATGATAGACCCCTTCTTCCATCTTTCATCCTTCATGCAATCATCATATCCTTACATCATCATCTTCATCCATCTCATATTTCTTCTATCATCTATCTCAATCAATTCATCAATCTTTCACATCAATTCTTCATCCAATTATCAATTCATTATCAAACCAATCAAATCAATCCAAGCGATGATCCAAATGCAAATCATCCTTAATCCAAACTAATCAAGTTAATCAAACAAGCCAAATTATCCAATTGCAATCAATGGTGTTTATCCTAATCTTGTCGTAAATGAAATAAATAAATCAATCATCATCATCATCAATGGGATATATCATTCCCACATCTTTGTGTTGATCTAAGGATATATCATTCCCCACTATGACAACACTATCGTCAATCAAACCATCAATAAATCAATCATTGGTTTATAGCTTGATAGGGGCAATACCTTGTTTATTTTTTGAATAATTTGTGCATGCTTGCTTGCTTGTGTGTGTTATCATTTTTATCTTGCATTTGTATCAAATCCATATCATTCCAGCTAATATTCATAACTTGTGTATGTTGGAATAGCTTTTTACACTATTCTTTGCATCTAAGGTCACATTATACCTTTTGTGCATTAGGACTTTAATTCTCTAAGTTTACTTCCTCATACATTAGACAATGTTGTATTATGTTGGGTGCACAAGACACATTGTCACCCTGGTCCTTATACTTTGGTGCATAACATCTAGTGCTATATCAAACATCATGGTTGCTTAGTTTCATTGCAGCATAATACATCTTCCTTCTATCCATTCTCTTAGCTATCTTCCTTGACCAATCCCTTTCATTTTGAGAGCCTACCCATGTTTGTCCAACCCGCCTATCCTCTCGAGGGGGTATCATCATCCCATTTCATCATTATCCTATCTTTCCTCATCCTATCCATCCATCATCATCCTTTTCCTCTATCCATACCTTAGCTTCTTTCAAATGATGTTACTTGACACAAATCTTATCATCTCGAACATCATCTCAAAGAGGGGCAAAATGTAGACACCCAAAAATGTCCATGTCTTGCATCACCTAGCCAAAAACCCTATTAGAGACATCATGTAGCATTTTGTCCTAAATCTCACTCCTAAATCCCACTCATCCCATTAGCTAATTAATTAAATAAATTTTATTTATTTAATTAATTTCCCATCATAATCCCATTTATCCTTCCATCGTCAATTAATTAAATAAATTATATTTATTTAATTAATTTCCACTTTTCCCTCATCCAAATTAATTACATAATTTAAATATTTATTTAATTAATGTCATTCCACATCATTCCTTTCCAAAAATGGAAAATTCCATATTTGTATCTATCTCCACATTTGTCTCTATTTCCATATTTGTCTCTATCTCCACATTTGTCTCCATGTAAGGTGGAAGACCATTTGACGCTTGTCACATGACTACAATTCCCTTAAGGAGTGGGATAACCGAATCAATCCTAGCCATCCACATCATTCAATTAGCCTTTTAATCTCAACCATCCATTCAAATCATCCCAAGCATATAAATCAACCCTCACCTAAGCCATTTAAGGATCTATTCTTCAAGTATCCTTATGCTGTCCAAATATCTCTACAATCTTTCATCCATTATCTTCCATCCATCAATCATCTTCATCCTATGCTATTGTTATGCTGTCAAATTGTGAGCAATCAACATATCAAATCATTGAACCAATCAAGCCATCTTGCACCTATTCGAGGTATTGAAGGATTTGGATGAGGTAAGGCATTTCATTTGTTTTATCATTTGCATTTTATCCAAATTTTTCATTACACACAAGGCAACCTTCCATTCTAATACATACAATAAATGCTCAAATGCTGCAAAATACTAATTAAAACATGCAAAACATCATGATCCCATAAATACAACTATTATTTCACCTTAACTTACCTTTCACTTTTTGAAATTTCTCTTGGAACAGTCATTTTACTGGTTTTGTGCTAATTTGAGGGTCAATTGACCTGCAGAAGGCAAAGCAGGAATTTGGAGGTCAACCGACCTAGCAGGGAAATAGGGGTCATCTGACTCATTGGCATTCAGGTCATTTGTCTATTGTAACAATTTGTGGGAATTCCTTAGTAATGCAACTTGCGGGAGTTTCAGGCTAGACCGAGTTGGATAAGTCATGGTGATCGGCTAGTTAAGTTTTTGGTGCAAGTCGACGCGGGTGAAATTTAGTACCGAATGATTTCATTATACTCTTTGCATGGGTTTTGACATTGCCTAACGTTGCATGGGTTTTGAAGATGACCGACTAAGTCAGTGAAGGGACATTTTAGTGCAAGGTCAGAAGAAGTGAATTTTAGCGCATAATTGCTTCATCATGTTTTGCAGGAGTTTTGGATCTCGCTGACTTAGTAGGTCTTTCAGATGTGTCTGACCTAAGTCAGAGAAGGCATTTTTTAGCACCAAGTCAAAACACCTTGTTTCGACTGCAAAGTAAGCATTAGAGTTTGGTGAGGTTTTAAGGGTCATTCGACCAAGTCAGTTCAAGCGACAATTAGTGTTGGGTCAGAAGATGAGGTTTTTAGCGCAAAGCATGTTCGAAACCTTGGCGGAGGATTTTAAGGTCATCGATTGACTTATGTTGATCACAAAGTTTAGGGGGTCAGTCGAATGGATTTTGATGCCAACTCAAAAGGGTTGATTTTAACTAAGCAAATTTCTTTCAATGAATTTCCACTTGTTCATCAGTTTGGTGTGGCAAGAAAATTGTTATGAGTTGATAAATTTTGTTTTGGTTGTTGATGTACATAGAGGTTTTAAAAAAATGTACTTGACAGTTATCTCCCCTACTCGGTTTTAAACTAGGGTTTCATGATAACCAGACAAATCAAGAAGAAAACCCTAATTCCTGCCCTTTGAACTTAATTATACATAGCAAAATGTGCTTACAATGTAATTTAAAGGAATTAAATTTGCAGAATCCATGTTTTTATTGAAACCCTAGCTAGTTAACACAAACCCTAAGTAGATGAAAGGAGTACTTACGTGGTTTGCAGAGGTGAAATATGGTGAAATGCCCAAGTGGTAATACTCCCGTTTGAGTTTGAGGGTGACTTGCAACAATTTTAGTCTAGCTTTGCTTTCAAAGCTCTTTCAATCAATGATGAGATGCAAAGTGAGCTCAAACATGGGTTGAAACACATTTTATTCCCCCCTTACGGACTACCCTAAATGCAAAGGGTATAAATTGACGTCACGACATGTGGTAGAAAAATCTAGGGTTTTGCATGAAAATGTGATACGGTCGACCTTGCGGGATTTTTGAGGGCTACCAACCTAGTCAGTTACATTAGCATTTAGTGCAAGGTTAGAAGGAGACTTTCTAGTACTTTGCGGGGATTTTGGGATCCTCAGACTTGCAGAGGTTTTTGGGGTCTCCAAATTAGTCAGAAGAGGTGCTTTGTAGCATGAAGTTGGATGAAGATGATTTTAGTGCTTAGTCAGTGAATGATGAAAACATTGCAAAGGTCAGTTGGGCATGAAAACAACACTAAGTTAGAGGAAGTGGATTTTAGCGCAAAAGTCAGATGGAGGGATTTTTAGCACAAAAGACATTCAGACTTGATTTTGATGGAAGAAAACACTTGGACTTAGCATATTTTTGAATGACCTACTGACACTAATTTTCTATCATGGCAAGAAATGCAATTTGACCATTTTTGACAACTTAGGAAGCGAAAACCACATTGATACTCTAAACCAAAGCTTTGAAAGAGGGGGTCCCCATTTTGTGAAATGGGATGTGTGTGCGAGGCACAATAAATGGTGACTCTACTGGGGAATGCTTCGGAGCATTTCAAAGATAAAATTTCAATTTAAACCCAGAATCTCTATGTTTCCCACGTGTTAGATAAGAAAACATGATATCCTATCAAAGAATCAAAGCTTAATAACTAGTGCAACCATCCATATCTTGAAAACCTGAGTGTTTTCAGTTTTGTTCATTCCCATCCCTTAGCGACTAAACTTATCCTAGATCCTTTACATTAAGTTATGTAATTAGTACACACCTTCTGAACTACCTGGACATTGCCCCGCTACTAGTGAGCGTCTATAGCCCCGACGGGTTTGCCTTGGAATTCCACTCAAGTAGAGCCCCACTACCAGTCAGGCATCCATAGCTCTGGTAGAGTTTACTTGATTGTCCATCTAATTGAGTTATAGTATGTGATTATGATTTTTCTATGTATTTCTTTGATTGATGGATTGATATTTCATTGAGCTTAAATTGACAGAATAGAATGCAATACAACTACCTTTATGATAACTCAGTTAGCTGGGTGTGGACTCCCAATGGCGGCAAAGGTGGACCTTAGATTTTTCACTTAATGTAAGATCACCAAGACTCACTTAGCTACTTCATGATTATTTAAAGGTGTGAGAGATATATGGTTAGAAAATATTTCAGGCACATTGACTAATGTCTCATTCCCAATGAACAGACATCATACTCCCTAGTATAGCAGTGGAACCCATAGCAAGACCTAAGCAAAAACTTTAGCTTCTCAAAGAAAGACTGCATATTATTCATCCAAGAAAGAAAAAATTGCAGGTCTGTATAACTACCACTACATTCTAGAAACAAAGACCCCGCATTAAAGCAAGTGCAGCGAGAAAAAAAAAAGCAAGAAAAGACAACTAAGCTAAGCGAAAGCAAAACACCTAACAACTACAGAAAATGGAAGCAGGAAAGCAAACTAATCTAACATCAACCTATCCTAACCAAAAGAAAACAAGAAACCTAGCTATGTACACTAATAAGAGGTGAGGCTGCCTCTCAATCTTGAAAGTAGTGCTTTAGGAACTGTCCATTGATAGGCAATGGAAGCTCCTCACTAGTAAGGCTCTTTAGTTGATATGTGTTATCACCAAGGATCTCATAGATCTAATATGGGCCTAACCAAAGTTTATTGAACTTACCATGTTCACCTTTCTTCTCATGGGCTTTATCCCAATACAGTACTAAATCTGAAATGGGAAAGGCCTTGACCTTGGCTCTCTTGTCAAACCATCGTTTCACCACCCCTTGGTGTTTGGCAAAGTTTTCTATGGCAGCATTGCATTTCTCTTTGAGGTGCAGTAATTGGGCTAGTTGGGAAGACAACTGATCATCTGACTCTAGACAATCTTGAATGAATTAGAGCACAGGGATTCTTAATTGAATGGGAAAGATAGGCTCAGTTCTGTAGACAAAATGATAAGGTGATGTTCCTAATGCAGCCTTGTGCCTAATTCTATCAGCCCATAAAGCGAATCTGAGTTGAGTATGCCAATCCCTGGGGTTTTTGTCTAGTAGTTTCTTAACTACTTCAAGTAGGTTTTTGTTTGTGGATTCAACTACCCCATTCCCTTGAGGATAGTAATTAGAAGAGAATTTTAGAATGATACCAAAATCAAATTCCCAGTTAGAAAAACATAATGATGAAAAGGCAGGACCATTATCACAAACTAAAGAAAATGGATAGCCAAACCTGGTAATAATATGTTTATCAACAAATTCAATGACTACCTCTATGGTACATTGTTTACAAGCTATGGCCTCATACTAATGAGTGCAGTAATAAGTAGTGGTTAGAATATACCTGTGGCCTGTAGAGGAGGGTGGATTGACCATACTAATAAAGTCGAGTCCCCACTATGCAAATGGTCGTACCTCCACAACTAGTTGCAATGGCATGGTAGCATTTCGTTCTCTTGTTGCAGCTATCTAACATGTATAGAAGGTTCTTACATGTGAATAAACATCTTTGAATAATGTAGGCCAGTAATACCATGCCCGAAGAATTTGATTGGCAGTTGAATGAGCCGATCTGTCACCTGTTCCAAACTTCTCATGAAAATTGGTCAAAACTTGGGTTACCTCTATCTTGTCTAACCATCTCAGATAGATCCCTTCATGATTCTTTTTATGTAGTATTGACCCTTTTATCATATATTGTTGCTTTTAGTCTAAGTGCTCTTCTTTGAACCGAATTCAACTAAGGTGGGCAATGTTGATTAAGAAGATAAAATATGATGTCTTCATACCATTCATCCTTAGAGATGTCTTCTAACATGTATTGCTGAGAAACTAGACCTGGTCCCACTTCTACCATTGATCTAGTCAATGCCTACCCTCTAACCAATTTCATGGGCTATACCTCTATGTTGAATTCCTGCAAAATGGTAACCCATTTTCCTCTTCTTTCACTGAGCTCACTTTGCATCAACAATTCTTTAATTGCTACATCTGGCACTATGGAAATTACTTGACTTCTTAGGATGTAATGACAAAACTTCTTAATTGCCTTAACCAGAGTAGAGGCTTTCTTTTCTACATTTGGATACCTTAGCTCTGTGTCTTTCAATGGGGTGCTCATGAAAGCAATGGGTCTTTCATCATCAACTACTCTCTTCTATGTTAGCATAGCTGCACAAGTATGTTCGGAAGCAAATGAGTAGATATGAAATGGCAGTGTATAATCTAGACTCACTAGTACTGGAGCATTAGCTATTTCTTGTTTGATTTTTGTGAATGCTACTTTGGCTTTCAGAGTCCAATCCATTTTGACATCTTTCTTCAACATGGCATTAAGTGGACAGATAATTTCAAGAAAACCAGTAATGAACTTGCGTACAAAGTTGATCTTACCAAAATAAGACTTAAGTTCCTTCTTACTAGCTGGAGGTGGTATCTTGAGGATTGCCACACTCGGTCTAGATCAATAGATATGCCTTGCTTGGAGATTACATGTCCCAGCAGCTTTCCTTTAGTCACCCCAAAAATGTATTTCTAAGGATTGAGTGAGATCCCATAATCTTTGCACCGCTATAACTAATCCTTTGAAAGCTACATCCATAGCACATTGGAATGTGGCATCAACGTTTATTAGCCCAAATGGCATTCTATGGTATGCGTAGATTCCCCATTTACATGTAAAAGATGTCTTCAATCTATCCTCATACTCAAGCATCACTTGGTTGTAACCTCAATATCCATCTAGAAAATATATCATCTGAGATCCATTGACAATTTGCAATACTTTGTCTAATGATGGTAGTGGATAGTTATCTTTTTCAGATGCTCGGTTCAAATTTCAGAAGTCAACACAAAGTATTATTTCTCCATTTTTCTTCCTGACTAGGACTAAATTTGCCACCCAGCTTGAATGTCTACCAAGGAATATGATTCTAGTAGATAGTAATTTTTGTACTTCTTTGAAAATAGGAGGCTCTAACAAAGCATTCATCAGTCATTGTCTCTGTCTGAAAGGCTTCACCCCTGGTTTGAGCGGTATGGTATGAGTAATGATTGAGGTATCATATGTCTTGAGGTCCTCATAACTCCATTCTATAAATTCATGATAATCCTTCAGTGCATGGATGATACCTGTCTTTTCTTCTTCAGTACTGGCCTTTCTAATGAACACATTCTTAACTTCTTCCACTATCCCCAGATTGAAAGGATCGCATTGTCCTCCAGGAGATTCTCCTTCTTTTCTCTGGGTTCCAAGTTTGTCTGAATCAGACAGCTGTTCCAATTCTAGCATTCCCCATGGAATCATATTCATCTTCAGATTGAGAACTCTTTCTAGGTCCATCTCAGTAGGCTCTATCTCCTCTTCGTCTATTATTTGAGCATTAAAAACATCCGATGAGGTGAGGAAATCAATTATGTGTTTGTCATCCTCAAAAACCTAAAAATTTGTGACATTATTTGTACTGACAGGGTGGCAACAAACTTGACAGTAAACATTTTTAAGGTTGCCATAGCTATTGGTTCTAGTGTACTTGTAGTCTGCGCCAAAGCATCTGCAACATGGTTTTGTCTTCGTGGGATAAGTTGGATGTTGAAACCATCAAAGCACTTGATTAGATCCCATACTTAGTTTCTGTATCTATTCAATCTCTTATCATTGCAAGAGTACTGCTTTCTCACTTGCTTGATGACCAGTTCTGAATCATCAAATATTTGAATATCATGGACTTTCTTTTGAAGGGCCATCAACAATCCTTGCACGAATGCTTCATATTCTGTTACATTATTCATGCAAGGGAATTGTAACCTATGTGATTCCAAACAAGAACTTCCAGTGGGGCTGATTAGCTCAAAGCCTACCCCAGATCCTTGTCTACACCTAGATCCATTGAACCTCAAAATCTAGAGTCAGAAATCTTTGTTTCTATCTTCTTGCCTTGTTGGTCTCTTCTCATTTAATTAAGGTTCTGGCTCCACCTTTTTTGTGATATTTGGATCTTCCTTTGGAGCTATGGGAATTTTCAAGTGTCTCTGCACTTGCTCCACTGCTTCTTGACAAAGTAGACATGTAAACTCAGAATGAGATGCATCATGGATGTGGCACCAATTTGGCAATAGTAATTCTTCCATCTGAATCAACTTTCCTACAGCTGCTTGATCACTTATAAATTTAGCTAAAAATCTTGAAACCCTTCAAATATCCCTGGCTCATCATCTTTCGAGGAGTTCCCTAAGTCTGATTGCACATATGCTTATGTACTTTTTGTCTTTTCTACAAGTGGAGGATCAGGAAATCTATTGCAGCTTAGCATAAGAATCTCCTCTACCTGATCAACATGAGGAAGGTAGACTCCCAAATCTACTTCTGAAAACAAGATTTCGTTAGTCTAATTATACTCTATAATCATATGTTTCATTTTGGACTCCCTTTTAATACGGATTTGATTCCTTAATCCCTTCCATGGTAGCCACATGTGGGAAAAGTCTATTGCCATGTAACCGTTCAAAGTCCTAGACCAGTCCCAGCTTAAGAGCATGCCATACTGATCTAGAATATCCACCACCTGAATATCTATGTATTGATGTCCTCTGGGATCAAAATCCAACTGCATATGTATTCTGTTCAATTCGCCCATCACATTCACTTCAATTTTGTCTAACTGTGTAACTTTCCTAGAAGACTTGGCCGGAGTGAGACCTAGTGCCTTGCAGACTAATAAAGGCATCACGTTAGTTGAATCCCCCAAATCCACCAAACAATTGTGAAGATTCTTGCTAAAAATTCTAGGTGTCAAGAGGAAAGGAGGACTTTCTCTCTTATCCTTGTATAGAGTAACCCTCTATTCAGCATTAGTCATGGGGACTCTTTCCTTACCTTTATCAGTATTATCTTTTATGGGAGTCTCCTTCTGAGAAGAATCCATTTTTATATTTACCCCCATATCTTGGAAGAAGGTTGTCCTAACCTCAAGCACTTTAAGCAATTCATAAACGGACAAGCTAACCTTCATTTTCTTGAGTTCATCAGCTACATAGTGTCTCATTTTTACTATGTCAGACCTCTGGGAACTTTCAACAATAGCTCTTTGATGCATTGACTAGGGCATGGCCTTTGGAGGTTCAGGATTGTTGGATGCTTTTGGATCTAGTGGGACTTGATAGTTATTCAGGGGAATAGAAGTGGTGAAAGGACCTTTTGGCTTATTTCTTCTCAGATTGTATGGAGTTTTGTTGTATTGTTGATAAGTGTTTACTTCATCTAGCTCCTCTTGCTCAGGCTGATTATAATCTTAGAATGGAAATGTGTAACTATCAAGTACTAGGGTAGTATCATACCTTTGAGATGGCACAAACTTGCACCCTATCGGTACATTCTCTTGTGTTTATGTATTATGGATTTCCATCTGAAAGATGCTAGATGCTATCTAAAATTTTAGACAATCTAACTCTGAATGAACATTAGTATTATGTAGCCTACACCATGTGGATAATGCTGCCTCAACTAACATCACCCTACTAGGTGGACAGGTATCATTGTTCTGATTCTCCAATGGTGATGGTACTCCATTTTTTGGCCTAGTGTTCCAAGACTAGTTCGATCACTACTGAAAATTTTGATTTTGTTATTGATTAAGATTTTCATTCCTCTACTACAAATATACATTTTGATTCCTTAGGTGGGTCACCTCTACAATGAACTTTTTCATCTACTTAGCTAATTCTCTAATGTCAACTCTGTCATCCCTTACCTTAGCTATTTTAGAAGATTAGAGAAAGGGCATTTAGGTTGGGGGCAATTCAGCTACTAGATTTCCAAGGTTAACCACCAAAGCCTATGTTGCAGTGGGAGTTGGAACTGGGTTCATTACAGGGGTATGGTTAGCTAAGGCTTGGTTAATCATGGGTATTTGGTTTGGCATTGCTACGAGAGCCATGTGATTCAACAGACCTATGGTTGTTTGTCCTAGCTGAGTATTCACAATAACAACCTCAGTGTAGGCCTGAGTAAGATTAGCTAGAGGTGGGTTGGCCCTTCTTACAAACATGGAGGTGAGCTGATCCAAGGCTACATAATAAATTGGCAGGGCTGTAGCTTGACTTATCGCATAAGGATCTTGCAAATGACTAAAGGCCTTTTGGAATTTGTTATTAAAAGAACTTATCAACTCACCTTCACCTCGATGAATTTCTACAAAGAACCTGTAGAGATCTGCTAGAGTAGTAGGCATTCAGAAACTATCTAGAAATGCATTTTTTTAAATTCAACCATGAGTTTATGGATGTAGCAGGAAGGTTGGCAAACCAATAATAAGCCTCATCCTACAGTGAATAGGGGAACAACCTGTAGACTACATCTTTGTGTGGTATCTAGTGCATGAACATATTGCCTTCAAAAATTTTAATGTGCCCATTAGTAGTCCTATCTGGATCATTTACTCTAAACTTGGAGCAAAACTTGTAGGGGTTTTTAGGCATATTATGATAGTCATTGAACTGAAATGGGGACTGGTTGTTACCAGTGAAAAAGGCCATTGCTAGAGGATTGATTGGGGTTGCAGTTAGGTTTCTTGGGACTGATTGAGCCCTTGCTGCCCTAGGTATTCCTTGATCCCTTCTTGTTCTTCTGAATTCTATCAAAAATAGCAACTCCTCTCCAGCTGAACTGGACCTGGTATGTCTCTATTTAGTCCCCAAACTTGTTCATTTGTAGAGGTGATTCTAACTTGGTTCAGCCCTCCTTTTAGCGCTAATTCTGTTGATGGTGGTTTTTGTTGCAAGTATAGGCCTAATTGGTGTTGTCATTGATGTCAACATACTCCTATTGCATTGATGATAAGGATTGGATGAGTTGTATGCTAACGATGTTGAGAAAATTAGTCCTATCAGGAACAGAGAACAAGTGAAGACAGTGAGGTGAAATTCCTAGCTAAGATAGAAATCAGACGATGCACATCAAAGGGTTTGTTGATATGTGTCTTAAGATGATCCAGTAAATAACTGAGAGGTCTGCATGAAGATCTGAAGAAGTCATAGCCAATTGAGAAAAATAGGTTTTGACAGATGTTTAGAGGTGACAGAGCGACATAGATAGGTCCAGTGAGATCCGAAAATGAAATATCTTGTTCTATGGATTTGGTGGAGTGTTTAGGATGTCAATGTGAATTAACAAGTCAATTGGTTTGTGGTCTGGAGGTCCACAAAAATCTATTCCAATATGGTAGTAATGACAGACTATGTTCTTGAGGTTTCGGATGAAGAAGAGAAAGATTTCAATAAGCAGAAGTAGTGTGGATGTTCTTGGTGATTTAGGCAAGCTTGTGGAGATCTTTGGATTATGTTCAGTTCATGTTGGTGATCTGCATTAAAGATTGAGCTCGTAATTGAATAATTACTTCCAGATGATGATGTTCTTCCTAAGTCTGGCCAACCGGATGAGTTACACAACCTACGGATGATCTTGGAGATGTTCTGTGAAGAATGGTGTGTTCCTAACGAAGATTGAAGTCTCAGATCTGTGTAGTCGACAGTGTGTTGATCCGCGTGAAGTCTTCTTGTAATTAGTCATGTTGTATTTATGTATTTTTTCTGTAATGTATGCCAACTTGGATGATTATTCCTAAGTCAAATGTCTTGTATAAATAAGATGTTGTGAAGTCATTTTAAAGATGATTGTGTGGAGATGAGTATGTGGTAGAGAGGAGCAGAGTGAAAGGCAGAGCAGAAGTATTGGGCTTAATGGAACTAACTAAAGCATGGTGAAGATGCTATTCTTCAGTTCAAGTATGTAATATCTATTATTCTATAGACAGTGTGTCTCCTATAGGCAGTGGGCCTCTTGTGAGTAGTGTGCTCGGGTAGTGAGCCCTAATTGACATGTGCTATTTGGTTCTTGTTATTTTTTTAACAGAGAATACTATCTTGGGTTAGTCACCCCATGGTTTTTCCCTTAACCAAGCTTTCCACGTCAAAATCTTGGTGTCATATGTGTTAATGTGTTTCTGCTCTTGATTTAATGCATTATGTTTCCATGATTGATTTATTATTATTCTGCTGAATTACAAAGAGGATTTAAGTAAGTAATTGGAAGAAAGTTTTGGACAACTAATTCACCCCCCTCTTAGTTGTCTATCCTGAATCTGACAATTGGTATCAAAGCCAAGTTCCTCTAAAAAGAGCTTAACTGCTTGAGGAGATCCAGGATGTCATCCTACAATAAGGATAGTCTGAGGTTTGATGGAACTAATTTCACTCTTTAGAAAAGTCGCATGGAATGTCACTTATAATGTATGGGAATGTAGTATTGGATCATGGCTTCAAAGAAGTATGTATCTCCACAAAATGGTTTGAGTACCATAGATGAAATCAGAGATGCTGAAAATAATCTATGAACTAAAGAAGCTCTTCTAAGTGCCTTATCTGACTCAGAGCTGACAAATGTTGTTGATCTAAAAACTGCATATGAGATTTGACAAAAACTGAAACTTCTACATGAAGGAGACAAGTATGTTAAATGTGCCAAGCTACAGAGTCTGAAAGGAAAATTTGAAAACTTGAAGATGAGAGAAGATGAAAATATCACTACATTTATGCCAAGAGTAAATGAGCTTGTTTGTGGCATTAGATGTACTGGTGGAATCTTGGATGAAGATGAGATTGTTGCCAAAGTTCTTAGATCCCTTCCTGATTCTTACAAATACAAGGTTGCTGCTATTGAAGAATTTAGATCCTTTTCAAGTATCACAAGAGAGCAATTGGTTGGTAAATTAGCTGATTTGAATTATTCGAGTTTGGAGATGCACCCCCAAGACTGAATATGCATTCAAAGCTAGTGCCTCTATAAAAGGTAAACAAAACTTTGATCTGGGAGTGAACTCTTTAAAGAAACTATCATGGTATGAAAAAGCAAGAAAAGATCTAGAAGAAGATGAAGTAGAATCTGCTCAACTTGAAGCCCTTATTGCAAAAAGACTGCCAAGATGATCTAGTAAGTATGAAGGGAAATTACCTTTTAAATGTTTTAACTGCAATAAGATTGGTCATTTTGCCTCAAGGTGTTCGGAAAGATTATCAAGGCCAAATCCTAACAGATCTAGATTCCAAAAGAAATGTTACTACGTTCATGAAGATGATGATGATGAAGGAATAACAGATGATGAATCAGAGATAGGAAACACATCTGGAAGTGACTGGGTGTTTATTGCCATTAAGGAAGAAGATCCAATGCCCTCTGAATCTGTCAATCATAAAACTATAGAAAGAGCTCTAGCTGCCCAAGTTGAAGAAAAGGATGATTGGGTCATTAACAGTGGATGCTCCCACCATATGATAGGTGACAAAAATAAGTTCATAAACTTGGAAAGGTATGAAGGAGGAGTGGTAAAATTTGGTGATAATTCTGCTGGTAGAATTAGAGGTAGAGGAACTATTTCTTTTGATGGAAAGAACAAAACTAGTAATGTACTGTATGTTGAAGGTCTAAAGCACAATCTTCTAAGTGTTGGACAATTGGTGGACAAAGGCTATGATCTCTGATTCAAAAATGAAAAATGCAAGATCTTTGAAAGCTTCAGAATAGAGATTGCATCCGGTACTCAAACAAAAGGTAATATTGTCCACTTGGTTGGTACTGGCAAAAGTTGTTTATTTGTTCAAATTGATCAGAGTTGGTTATGGCATAGGAGAATGTGTCATGTAAATTTTGATAATATCATCAAGATAAGCAACACTTAGGCTGTAAGAGATCTTCCAAGACTGGTGAAACCTACTAACAGTTTGTGCAAAGAATGTCAATTGGGTAAGCAAAGCAAAGTCTCATTCAAAAGTAAAGAATAGTCTTCTACCAGATTATTGGACTTAGTTCATACTGATCTATGTGGTCCAACAAGAATCAGGAGTGTGCAAGGTGATAGATACTTCATGTTATTAATTGATGATCACTCCTAGATGAAGTGGGTAACCTTTCTAAAAGAGAAATCTGAGGCCCTTGAGAAATTCAAAATATTCAAGGCTATGGTAGAAAATAAAACTAGATTCAACATAAAATGTCTAAGGTCTGACAGAGGTGGAGAATTCACATCCGATGAGTTCATAGAATTCTATGAGAAACATGGGATAAAAAGATAGTTGTCTACTCCAAGGACACCATAGCAGAATGGAGTAGTGGAGAGAAAGAACCGGACCATCCAGGAGGCATCTAGAACCATGATGATGGAAGTAAATGTTCCTCACATCTACTGGAGAGAAGCTATAAGCACTATAGTCTACACTCTTAATCAAGTACAAATCAGAAGCAATACTGGTACGACTCCTTATGAACTCTAGTTTGGCATCACTACCACTGTGAAGTATTTCAGAGTCTTTGGTAGAAAATGTTACATTAGAAGAGATGAAGATCTAGGCAAATTTGATGCTAGAAGTGATGAAGGAATATTCTTGGGTGATTCTACTCAAAGCAAAGCATATCGGTGTTATAACAAGAGATTGAGAAAGATTATAGAAAGTACAAATGTGAAGGTTGATGAAGGTATTGAAAAACCCTCAAGGTTTTATGAATATGATGAAGATGATTAGAATGATTTTTTGATCCAAGGAGTCCAAGCCCCTTTTGAAATTTAGATTCAAAATGATTTGGTGAATTAGGAAGAAGAGATAAGTTTGAATGAACCTATGCAAGAAATAGATGTGCAAGAAAGTCCCAAAATTCCTAGGTATGTAAAACTGAATCACTCTGAAGACTAGATCATAGGTGATTAAAGCAAAGGTGTTCAAACAAGAAGAAGGATTGCTCAAGATTCAGAAGAGTATTGTTTGATTTCAAAGATTGAACCTAAGTCAGTGAATGAAGCATGCAATGATGAAAACTAGACTAAAGCAATGGAGGAAGAGCTAATGCAAATTGAGAAAAATCACACTTGGGATCTTGTTCCTAGACCTAAAAATAAGAATGTGATTGGAACCAAATGGGTCTTTTGGAATAAACTAAATGAAGATGGTGAAGTTGTCAGAAACAAAGCCAGATTGGGCTACAAGGGTTACTCCCAAGTAGAATGAGTTGATTTTGAAGAGACTTTTGCACCAGTGGCAAAAATTGAACTAGTCAAATTATTTCTTGCCTTTGCTGCCTTCAAGGATTTCAAAGTATATCAGATGGATGTCAAGTCTACCTTCCTAAATGGTGACTTGGAAGAAGAAGTTTACATTGAGTAACCAGATGGATTTTAATTGCTGATCATGGTGATATGGTCTGCAAGTTGAAGAAAGCACTATATGGACTTAAACAAGCCCCAAGAGCCTAGTATGAAAGATTGGATAAGCATCTTTTGAAGATTAGTTTCAACAAAGGTACTACTGATAGTAACTTGTACTTCAAAATTGATCATGAAAATATCTTGATTGTTGAAGTGTTTATTGATGATATCATTTTTGGAGGAAGAGATAGTATGTGCAAAACTTTTGCAAATCAAATGAAAAGTGTATTTCATATGTCCATGTTTGGGGAAATGAATTTCTTTTTGGGTCTGGAAATCACTCAAACAAAGAAAGGAATCTTCATTTCACAGACCAAATATGTGAAATAATTGTTGAAGAAATTTGGGTTGGAGGACTCAAAACCAATGAATACTCCCATGGCAACTAGATGTAAATTGAGCAAAGATGGTGACTCTCCTAAGGTTGATCAAAAAAAGTACAGGTCAATGATTGGAGGATTATTGTATCTCACCCAAACTAGACCTGACATTATGAATGTTGTTGGTCTTGTTGCTAGATTCCAAGCTTATCCTAGAGAATCTCATGTTATGGCAATCAAGAGGATTTTTAGATATCTAAAAGGGATAGTTGAATATGGCTTGTGGTATCCTAGAGATCATGATTTCTCTCTTCATGTATATATAAATGTAGATTGGACAGGAGATGTGGATGACGGGAAGAGTACCAGTGGTGGAGCATTCTTTTTGGGGAAGAGATTGGTTTCTTGGCTAAGAAAGAAACAAGAGGCAATATATCTGTCCACTAAAAAAGCAGAATATATTGCAGCAGCAGGTAGTTGTACTCAAGTCTTGTGGATGAAGCAAATGCTAAGAGATATTAGAGTGGAGTATGAGGAACCTATCACAATCTTCTGTGATAATTCAAATGTAATAAACATATTAAAAAATCTAGTGTTGCATTCAAAGACTAAACATATATCCATCAAGTTTCACTTTTTGAGAGAGCAAGTGAACAAGAATGAAGTCAGACTAGAGTTTGTGCCTTCCAAGGATCAAATTGCAGACATTTTTACTAAACCTCTGCCTAAGGACTCTTATGAGTATCTCAGGGAGAAGTTAGGAGTTATTACCCCTCCGACTCTGAATTAAGGTGCATTGATGTGCAATAGTCCAGTGGATCTCACAGTCATATCTTGTGGTCTAGATTGATGATGGGAAGCTGCTACTCAAGGGGAGTAGCTAGTATGATGCAATTATGTGCCGTATGCCATTGATGTCAAAGGGGCAGAGAAGACATGTGAAAAACAAGTAATTGCTGATCAAAGGGGGAGCAGTAAAGAAAGAGAAGATATGTAAATGGATTGTTGTTGATAGGGGGAGTTATGTCAGTAAAGAGAAGTTCTTGTCTTGATGGTTAAAATAATTTTTTGCATCATATGTTGCCATCAATGACAAAGGGGGAGATTGTTGCAAGTATGGGCCTAACCAGTGTTGTCATTGATGTCAACATACTCCTGTTACATTGATGATAAGGAATGGATGAGTTGTATGCTGAGGATATTGAGAAAATTAGTCCTATCAGGAATAAAGAAGAACAAGTGAAGATAGTGAGGTGAAATTCTCAGCTAAGATGCAAATCAGAGGATACGCATAAAAGAGTTTGTTGATATATGTCTTAAGATGATCCAGTAAAGAACTCAGAGGTCTGCATGAAGATCTAAAGAAGTCATAGCCACTTGAGAAAAATAGATTCTAGCAAATGTTTAGAGGTGATAGAGTGACACAGATAGGTCTGGTGAGATCCGGAAATGAAATATCTTGTTCTACGGATTTGGTGGAGTGTTTAGGATATCAATGTGAATTAACAACTCAATTTGTTCGTGGTCTCGAGGTCCACAAAAATCTATTCCAATATGACAGTAATGACAAACTGTGTTCTTGAGGTTCTAGATGAAGAAGAGAAAGCTTTCAATAAGCAGAAGTAGTGTGGATGTTCTTGGTGATTTAGGTAAGCTTGTGGAGAACTTTAGATTGTGTTCAGTTCATGTTGGTGATCCATATTGAAGATTGATCTTGTAATTGAAGAATTACTTCCGAATGATGATGTTCTTCCTAAGTCTGGCTGACCAGATGAGTTACACATCCTGCGGATGATCTTAGAGATGTTCTATGAAGAATGGCGTGTTCCTAACGAAGATTGAAGTCTTAGATCTATGTGGTCGACAGTGTGTTGATCCGCGTGAAGTCTTTTTGTAATTAGTCATGTTGAATTTATGTATTTTCTCTATAATGTATGCCGACTTGGATGATTATTCCTAAGCAAATGTATTGTATAAATAAGATGTTGTGAAATCATTTTAAAGATGATTGTGTGGAGATGAGTATGTGGTAGAGAGGAGCAGAGTGAAAGGTAGAGCAGAAGTATTGGGCTTAATAGAACTGACTCAGGCATGGTGAAGATGCTATTCTTCAGTTCAAGTATGTAATATCTATTATTCTATAGACAGTGTGTCTCCTATAGGCAGTGGGCCTCTTGTGAGTAGTGTGCTCAGGCAGTGAGCCCTAATTGGCATGTGCCATTTGGCTCTTCTTATTCTTTTAATAGAGAATACGATCTTGGGTTAGTCACCCTGTGGTTTTTCCCTTAACTAGGCTTTTCACATCAAAATCTTGGTGTCTTATGTGTTAATGTGTTTTTGCTCTTGATTTAATGCATTATGTTTCCATGATTGATTTATTATTATTCTGCAAAATTACAAAGAGGATTTAAGTGAGTAATTGGAAGAAAGTTTTGGACAACTGATTCACCCCCCCTCTCAGTTGTCTATCCTAAATCTAATAGTTTTAGCACGCAACAATGCAGGTATGATTGTTGGTATCACACCTCTGTTGAAAAGTATCCTACCCTAGGTAAGACTACTCCAAGGTTTCTACAGCTAGGTCTTAGCTTGCTTGGAATCTCTCAGTTGGAATGTACTAGATGTGCCAACGAGGGGTCTTACATTCAGTTGATAGATTTAGATAGCTTAGACAACAATTCATGTAAACCCTTTTATGATTTCAGCTGATAAGACAATGTAAAAATGCTACTGAGAACCCTAAGTTGCATTCATAATGTGATGACTACTATGAGTAGACAAATGTTCTAAAATTTAACTAGTTTTCTAAGTTACCAAACCAAATGGATGTTACAGCACTGCAAAAAATGATGCTATCTTCAATGGAGACTTAAAGATTTTCAAATCAAATTTATTCATTAAATACCCAAGCAATGGTGTAATTTAACTTATGAAATGCAATTGAACTTGCACAAAGGGTCAGCCCAAGATAACTTTACACAATCACTTACAATCAACAAGCAACTAAAAGTATGGACTAAGAACATTCATCATATACCTTTAACAAATCATTAACATTGCAAAAGCATGAATAACTAACTAATAGAGATAAAGAAGCAAACCATGAAACCAAATAAGAAACTCAATGGACAAATTCTTAGGAAAATTGTAGAAACTTGCCTTGTATTAACTTCAATTGGTAGAGAATCAACAATTTGGTATCAAGAGTCTTACAAATAGGAGAGAGGGCAGCCCTTTATATAGGAGAGGTGCTATAATAAGTTTTTGAATGAACGGTGGAGATTAACTTGAAATCGACAGTCCAGATTTAACATCATTAAATGCATTTACAATAGCTCATTACAATCTTGGATTACATTTTGTTTCTTATAAAAAGGATGAAAAATGACCTCCAAATACATTGAACCTGGACAATTTGACTACCCATTTGAATATATAAATATATAGAAAAGATCATTTTCAAGACATGTTAAGGACAAAATAGCCTCACATGACCTTACAAATATGGCAATATACAAAAGTGATGGGATTACATTTCAAAATATTCAAAAATATGCTAATGTTCTTCATCCAAATCTACTTTGTCTTCTTCTTCCATTTTGTTGCAGTAGCTGACCCAAGCTGACAATGCCAAATTGATATCTGCAGGGTCTGAGTTCTTGATATGATTCACCTGATATTTGAACATTTCTAGTTCCTGACCATATTGAATGTACATTTTTTCAACATCCTTTCTCCCTTTATGAAATGTGATGAAGTTGGTTCAGAGGTCATTGACTCTGTCCAGTCTACCTTCAACATCCAACATAGTATCTTCAAAGACTATTTTATGCAACTTATTCTTGCATCCCTACACATCGTATGGAGCCAAATCATCACAAGCCATTACAAGGTATTCCTTCAGGGTGTCATTTATTTCATAAATGAGAGATAATATATTTTCATCTGCTAGTTTGTAGGCTTCCCTGATACTATCAAAAATTTCCTTTCTCAATTTTATCTACTGATACCATGTTATTGCTTTGTGTAGTCTATCTCCTGTTAGAATATTTTTAGACAATAATGTCTAAGAAGGCACATCTCTGATTGCTTGTACTCGAGGGAACACCTAAGAATAATACTTATTGAAAGGGTCATATTCTTCGTACAAGTCTTTCTAGTGGTCCCGTAATTTGTACAAGTTCTTGTGAAGCTCAGCTGCAAAATCAACATCCTCACATCCTTTCTAACACACCTTAATCATCCACTTCTGAGTTCCAGTGGCCAAAGTCCTAAATTCATCAAGCTTGGATACTTCATCTTTTGACAGCAAAGTAGGAACAATCCTAATCTCACCTTCAGAGTCTACAGGGTTTATCAAAAATTGTAAACAAGCTCTAAATTCTTCATTCTGTTGTTTCAACTCCTTAGTGAGTTCATCCTTGTCTAATTGTTCTAGGATGGAGGAGACAGAGCCCTTGAACTCATCAACCTTTTGACTCCTCGTAGCTAGTCCCAAGTTGATCATTGTTATGGTGTAATCCTCTGCTCTAACCTGTTCTTTGTCTACATTGGCTGGTGGAACAACTACTTTTGCTATTCAGGATCTAGTTGCATCTTTGTAGATTTTGGACTACACCTTATCTTTCTTCTGCTTCTTTGGCTTCTATGCTTGTGACAGAATAGCACTTAGATCTAACTTCATAATTTCAACCTGAGGCTCTGGATATGCAATTCTACTTTGTAGCCAATCAGGTATTGAGGAGGGAGACTCTTTAGACACACTAGGATTCTCATTGTCTGTGCTAAGTGGCCCTTTGAGGAACCTCTATTCTTGTTTCAGTTCCTTATCCATACCCTCTTCTTCATCTGCTAGACTTCTATAGTTTAATAGAGTCTCCTTTTGAGTAGCCTCCAAGACTATTTCTGTTGAGTTCTTCTTTGGAGGACTGTCAAAAATTTCTATTATTTCACTGTTTGCTGCTTCGGCAAGAGGCTCATCAAAGGTATCTTTCTCTGGCTCTTCAAGTGTATCCTTTTCTGGTTCTTTAGATGTATCTTTTTCTGGTTCCTGATCTTGAAGGCCCAATTCAGCACACACCTTTTCTATACCTAGTAGTAGTGGTACAACCAAGGGCATTGAATGTTGGTTTATGGCAACTTGGGAGATAGGGACATTAGATGATAGGGGTGTTGCAAGTGAAGATAAGATAACTTGTGTTAAGTTGGCAAAGGTGGTAGACCCCAAAGTCTGTGGAATGAAAGAGGTTGGTAAGATGGAAGAAATGACAATGGGTGAAGTAATAGAAAAGGTAGGCACGAGGAGAGAAGGTGAAAGAATAGAAGAAATTGGAGGCAATGCAAGGGAAGTGGAAAGTGAAATAGAAGATATGGAAGGTAGGGACATGGTAGATATGGAAGAAAATGAAGAGGCAACAATGGAATAAATGGGGCTACTCAGGGTGCTTAAGTCTATTGCCAATGGATAGAAGGCAATTGAAATAGCAATTGTTGGTGAAGGAACAGTAGAGATATCTTCTTGAATCATAGTTACAGGAGTAGCAGGAGGTGGAGTTAAAACAATAGGAGAATGTACAGTGGTTGAGTTAGTAGAGGAGATGGCAACAACACTTACCATTGGGGCAGCAGGAGGTAGAGAAGCTGGCAGATTGGTCTTGTCAAGAGTTATAGCAGTGGCAACTTCTATGGTTTTTCTAGTGCTTTTCACTTTAGCCTTCTTTGTTTTTTGACCCTTCTCCTAGCCCACTAGGCATATCTCTCTTTTTTGATGCCCTTGTTCTAGTGGTAGGGAGCATATTTTTCTTCTATACCTTAGGAGCAGCCTTTTTCACTTTCTTATCTTTTTTTGCCAAGGATTCATGCTCTTCACTATCTGATCTCTTGGTAGGCCCTTGAGCTAGCTCTACTTCATCTGTTATCTCTATTGGTGCATCTTCTTCTCCTCCAGATTCCTTCTCAGATTCAGGCTCAGTGTATGTGAGTTGTACTCACTGTCTTTCCAAAATAGTAATCTGACCTCTTACCCAAGCTTTACTTAACCTGATTGGCTCTTTCATCACAACATCCAAGGAACTCTCTTCAGCATTGGCCCAATTGGGCAAGGGGATTGTCTAGTGGTACTATGCCTCCCATTCTCCTCTATGCATTACATTCTCATCATCCTCAATTTGATCTGGGACTACTATGATGTGGAACTTTCTTATGAATGCCAAGGATAATCTTGAATGAGATCTCTTCATTACTTCATAGTCATCTAAGCAGGTGGCCCAAAAATCCTCTAAGTGCATCCTATGAAACAGTTTCTTACTTACAAATCTTTCCATTATCCTATTTGGATCAAAATGATTTCTCTTTATGTGGTAATGGAGGTTGAGTAGTTGGAGCTCCATGTTTGAATGCTCAGCTGCCCCTAGGGAAGCACATGCATAATTTCCCTTACCTAACAGAATAGGAAATTGAACATTTTTCCTATGTAGATGTTTCATCTTTTCAACACAAGTTATTAATTGCCTTGATAGTTCCAAAAGGACTACTTTATTAGTGGGGTAATGAGGCAATCTGTAAGCCATTCCTATAAAGCCCTAAATCCTCAAGTAAGTAAACTTTTCAAACTATATATACCACCTTCCATATTTGGTGACTTCATTCATTGCTTCGGTGGATATTCTTAAAGCCATGTTCCCTTGCAACAACCTTGTTATATACATGGTGAAGGCATCATTCACCCTTTTGAAATGGATAAGAGATTGGGACAATGTCAATTGAGTATAGCTTTCATAGACCTTGACTTGGTGTTCCTCATCATTTCCAACTTCTCCTTCCTTGGATAGTCCAGCATATTGATTCTTCCTTGCCAATGCATATACTACATAGGATGTCCATCTAAAGAATTGATTCTCTTTGAATTTACTAAATGCTTCATGGTTGTTATCACTTAGTATTTGTACCTAGTGCAACTTGGTGCCTTTCAGTACCTCCTCAATTATCAAGAACATCCACCCTTTGAAAGTTGATGCTGTGGGTAGTCCATATATTCTGCTTAGAAGGGTCACTAGATCCCCTATATCATCATAAAAGTCACTCCTATATAGGACTTGAAGGAGTTTGACAATAGTAGACCTCTTACTTTTCACCCAATGTTCATTCATATGCTTCCTACATTCATCTACATCTTTCTTGTATGTGGCCTCTGCATCTGCTTTGTTTGGTATGGTTATTACTAGATGCCATGGGATGCCAAAGATTTCAGCCAAGGAGTTTGGACTTAGTTCTGCTAATACATCTCCATTGGTAGTTTGTATAGTCCTAGTCATTACATCATACCTATTTGAATAGGCAACTATCAATTCTACACATTGGACTGAGGTAGGGAAGGAAGCAGCTTCTGCAATCCCACTATCTTTGACATTCTTTGCCCTCAGGGTAGGATTGGGTCCAAACACTCGAATCCTGAAGGCATCTATGTCAATGTCCCAGATCAGTGTCCCCAATGTTCTTCCATCTAGTGGAGATCTTTGTTTTGGGAGGGATGCCTTTGAACTTGTACCTCATGATTTGGGCTCTTGCAATCATTTAACTTGCATGACCAGACCTCATAAGTCTTGATGCATGTGAATGGTTTTCCTAACTCCTAAGTTTTGAATCTATGTTGATCAATCCCACTTCTACATTACTAAGCCATGTTATGCGAAATAAGATCGGTATTCATCAAGCTAAGCTACCAATGCATGCCTATGGAACACATAAGTCTGAAATTTACCAGCCATTACACTTATTACATGATCAAATGATGAAACAATGCAACCTTCCATTCTAATACATGCAACAATTTCTCAAATGCTACAAAAACCTAATTAAAACATGTAAAACATCATGATCCCATAAATACAACTATTATGTCACCTTAACAGACCTTTCACTTTTTGAAATTTCTCTTGGAATAGTCATTTTACTAGTTTTGCGCTAATTTGAGGGTCAATTGACCTGCATAAGGCAAAGCGGGAATTTGGATGCCAACCGACCTGGCAAGGAAATAGGTGTTAGGGTTAGCTGATAGAAGATATCAATTAAATGCAAATAAAGATTAAACAGGGAAATGGAAATACACAGAATTAATAATAGTGAGAGACAAGTTTTAACGTGGTTCACCCAAACTTGGGCTACATCTACCAAACAGAGAGTCCAATATTATTATCCAGTAAATCAAACCAATTACAACCAGCAATCCCTACAACTCAATACCACTGCAAATGTTACAAAAAAAATATATCAAAATCCTAACCCTTAGCTATTTTTATCAAGGCCTTTTTGTCAGTTACAAAAATTAGGGTTTTCTTATGTCGGTCATAAAAAATAGGATTTTTTAAGTCGGCCCTAAAAAAATTTTCTTGGGGGCTGCTGCCCCCGAACCCCGGTGAGGATACATGGCTAGTGTACAGTATTTTTCTGATCAGTCGCCACCTACCAACAATCTCCCACTTGGAGACTGATCAGGCTCCACATCAAACAATCTCCCACTTGGAGACTGATCAGGCTCCACACCAAACAATCTCCCACTTGGAGACTGAGCCTAGACGACATCACTGCGCATGCAGCTCCCACTGGAAATAAGCACCCTAGACTCTACTGTTCTATTTTTATTATTTTTAGTCTAGAAGACCAATCGAAGCTGAAGAGGAGCTCAACTTCTCCATTGTCACTGCCTTGTTGACCGTCTAACATTCACTGGAGTTTGTGGTATTTCTGGTTGTTGTTGCGGAGCATGAGGAACCACTGGAACATCACTATTTGGAGTATCATCCAACACCACATAATCTTTTGCTTTCTTCTCATGCTACTGCAACTGATCTTTGTACAACACCTTCTCATTAAATATGACATCCCTACTTCTCACAATTTTCTAATTTTTAAAATCCCAAAGCCTATAACCAAATTCATCAATTCCATATCTAACAAAGGTACACCTTTTTGATTTTGCATCCAGCTTGGTTCTATTTTTAGAATCTATATGTGCAAAAGCTTCACAGCCGAAGGTTTTTAGAAAAGAATAACTCACCCTCTTACCTATCCATGCTTCCTCTGGAATACCACAGCCCAAAGGAACTGAAGGACCTCTGTTAATTAAATATATAGCAGTGTTGACAGCCTCTGCCCACATATTTAAGGGTAGCCCAACATGCAATCTCATGGTCCTTGCACACTCCATTATTGTCCTATTCATGCGATCAGCCACTCCATTTTGCTGTGGAGTTCCTGGAACCATTTTTTGCCTACGAATTTCATTAAAGGAACAATAATCCTCAAATTCTTTGCTACAATACTCACCACCGTTATCAGATCCGAGACATTTTAATCTTTTACCTGTCTCATTCTCAACCAAGCTTCTCCATTTCTTAAATGTTTCAAATACATCAGATTTTTGTCTAAGGAAATAAATCCATACCTTCCTAGTTGCATCATCTATGAATGTAACATAATATCGAGAGCCACCAAGAGAAGATACCTGAGCCGGTCCCCATACATTGGTATGCACAAGCTCCAACTTTTCATTTTTCTTTTGCTTCCCATCCTTGAGAAAACTGACTCTCTTTTGTTTTCCATACACACAACTTTCACAAAAATCCATATTAATACATTTCAGACCTGGTAAAACTTTCTTAGAATGAAGTGCCTTCATACCTTTTTCACTCATATGCCCAAGTCTATTATGCCATAGTGTTGTTTCAGAACCTGCAGCAACTTTTCCAGTCTCTTCCTGCAAACCTGCAGCAACTATTCCTGAACCTACTTGTTTTTCCTCTGTAACATCTAAAGTAGAAGGAACAGTATGACCTATACAAAGATATAAGGTGCCTACTTTCACACCTTTTGCTACTACTAAGGCACCTTTTGAAACCTTCTAATTTTTATCAGTAAATGTAATAGTGCAACCTTGTTCAGTTAGCTGCCCTGCTAAAATTAAATTCCTATTGAGCCTTGGAACATGCCTTACCTCTTGTAGTAGCCAATGATTCCCATTCTACAACTTAATCTTGATTCTTCCCTTTCCAACAATCTGATAGGGTTCGTTATCTCCCAAATAAACCAGCCCAAAATCCCCTTGGACATAATCAAGAAAATAACTTCTATGGGGTGTAGCATGAAATGAGGCCCCTGAATCTAAAACCCACGAATCATCAGCATTATCTAGGGAAAGAATCAAAGCATCATCTTCAGATTTATTACTTACCACATTTACTTCCTTATTGCCTTCTTGTTTGTCTCCTTCTTTATTTTTCTGAGACCAGCAATCTTTCTTCAGATGACCTAGTTTTCCACAGTACCAGCAATCCTTCTGTCCTCTGGTTTGGGATCTTTTGTCCTTTGATTTTCCTCGTGACTTCCCATGACCTCCAGAACCTTTTCCTCTCTCCTTTGATCTACCCCTGCTTTTTGCATTCAAAACACTGCCTGATTTGGATCCACCTAAGCTTTTCTTACAAATTTCCTCACTCAGAATAACACCAACAACATCATCAAATTTCAGGGTATTTGAACCAGAAACAGAGTTACTAATTGCCATTACCAAACTATCCCAGCTTTCAGGCAATGAACATAATATCAAGAGAGCTCTAACTTCATCAAATTTTACATTTACAGAAGTCAATTGACTGACAATCGTATTAAATTCATTTAAATGATCTGTCACAAATCCACATTCAACCATTTTCAGATTAAACAAATGCTTCATAAGAAATACCTTATTTGAGGCTGAGGGTTTTTCATATAATTTAGCCAAAGCTTTCATCAGACCATCTATTGTCTTCACTTCCGTTATATTGAATGCCAACAATGGTGCCAGGCACAACCGAATGGTTCCTAGTGCCTTTCTGTCAAGAAGATTCCAATCCTCATCAGACATTGTTGCCGGTTTCTTAGCTACTCCTTCCAACGGCCTCCATAAATCCTTTTGATAGAGGTAATCCTCCATCTACATCTTCCATAACTGATAGTTCTACCCATTGAATTTATCAACCTTTAATTTACCCTCGTCCACCATTGCTCCCACTCAACCGTGAGACTTTCCTGCAGACGATAATCAAACACAACCCACTCTGATACCACTTGTTAGGGTTAGCCGACAGAAGATATCAATTAAATGGAAATAAAGATTAAACAGAGAAATGGAAATACATAGAATTAATAATAGAGAGACAAGTTTTAACGTGGTTCACCCAAACTCGGGCTACATCCACCAAACAGAGAGTAATATTATTATCCAGTAAATCAAACCAATTACAACCAGCAATCCCTGCAACTCAATACCGCTGCAAATGCTACAAAAAAAAAATCAGAATCCTAACCCTTAGCCGTTTTTATCAAGCCCTTTTTGTCGGTTACAAAAATTAGGGTTTTCTTATGTCGGTCATAAAAAATAGGATTTTTTAAGTCAGTCCTAAGATTTTTTAAGTCGGCCCTAAAAAAATTTTCTCAGGGGCTGCCGCCCCCGAACCCTCGCTTCTCGGGGGTTGCCTCCCCCGAACCCTTGCTTCTCGGGGACTGCCACCCCCGAACCCCAGTGAGGATACATGGCTAGTGTATAGTACTTTCCTGATCAGTTGCCACCTACCAACAATAGGGGTTGTCTGACTCATTGGCATTTAGATCATTTGGCCATTGTAACAATTTGTGGGAATTCCTTAGTCATCAGACTTGTGGGAGTTTTAGGCTAGACCGACTTGGATAAGTCATGGAGGTCAGCCGATTAAGTTTTCAGTGCAATTCGACATGGGTGAAATTTAGTGCTGAATGATTTCATTATACTCTTTGTGCCAGTTTTGACGTTGCCTGACCTTGCAGGGGTTTTGAAGATGACCGACTAAGTCTGTGAAGGGACATTTTAGCATAAGGTCAGAAGAAGTGAATATTAGCTCATAATTGCTTCATCATGTTTTGCGGGAGTTTTAGATCTCACTAACTTAGTAGGTCTTTCAGACGTGTCTGACCTAAGTCAGAGAAGGCAATTTTTAGCACCAAGTTAGAACACCTTGTTTCAACTGCAAAGTAAGCATTAGAGTTCGGTAGGGTTTTAAGGGCCATCTGACCAAGTTGGTTGAAGCGACAATTAGCACTGGGTCAGAAGATGAGGTTTTCAGCATAAAGCATGTTCAAAACCTTGGCAAAGGATTTTAAGGTCATCGACTGACTTAGATTGATCACAAAGTTTAGGGGGTCAGTCAGATGGATTTTGGTGCCAACTCAAAAGGGTCAATTTTAACTAAGCAAATTTCTTTCAATAAATTTCCACTTGTTTGTCATTTTGGTGTGGCAAGAAAACCATTATGAGTTGATGAATTTTGTTTTCGCCATCGATGCACATAGGGGTTTTGAAAAAATGTACTTGACAGTTATCTCCCCTACTCAGTTTTAAACTAAGGTTTCATGATAACCAGATAAATCAAGAAGAAAACCCTAATTCCTACGCTTTGAACTTAATTATACATAGCAAAATGTGCTTACAATGTAATTTAAAGAATTGAATTTGTAGAATCTGTGTTTCTATTGAAACCCTAGCTAGTTAACACAAACCCTAAGTAGATGAAAGAAGTACTTACCTAGTTTGCAGAGGTAAAATATGGTGAAATGCCCAAGTGGTAATACTGTTGTTTGAGTTTGAGGGTGACTTGCAGTATTTTTAGTCCAGAATTGCTTTCAGAGCTCTTTCAATCAATGATGAGATGCAAAGTGAGCTCAAAAATGGGTTGAAACACATTTTATTCCCCCCTCATGGACTGCCATAAATGTGAAGGGTACAAATCGACGTCACGGCATGCGGCAGAAAAATCTAGGGTTTTCAACGAAAATGTGATATGATCAACCTTGCTAGATTTTTGAGGGTACATTGGCATTTAGTGCAAGGTCAGAAGGAGACTTTCTAGTGCTTTGCGGGGACTTTGGGATCCTTAGACTTGCAGAGGTTTTGGGGGTCTCTGACTTAGTCAGCTAAGGTGCTTTATAGTGCGAAGTTAGATGAAGATGATTTAGCGGTTACTCATTGAATGATGAAAGCAATGCAAAGGTCAGTTGGGTAGGAAAACAATGCTAAGTTGGAGGAAGTGGATTTTAGCACAAAAGACATCTAGATTTGATTTTGATGGAAGCAAACACTTGGACTTAGTAGATTTTTGAATGACCTACTGACACTAGTTTTCTATCATGGCAAGAAATGCAATTTGACCATTTTTGACAACTCAGGAAGTGAAAACCACATTGATACTCTAAACCAAAGCTTTGAAAGAAGGGATCCCCATTTTGTGAAATGGGGTGTGTGCGCGAGGCACAATTGGACCAAGGGTTTGCGAAAACTCTATGTTTAGTAATGCTTTGTTCTTTTTGGATTTTTTGATGAATGCAAAATGTTTTTTTTGTACTTTTTTATGTTTTTGGAAATCAAAAGTGCTTTTTCTTAATCTAGGAATTAGAAAATGTATGCAAGCTATGATGAAGTTATCTAATGCAATGTAATCTATGTTTTTGTTTGTTTTTGAATAGATGGATCAATCTAATTTAAGAAAGGAAATTGCTTTTAATCTATGAACTTGGAAAGGGAAACTAATTTAACCAAGTGAATCTATTTAGCCTATCAGGGAAAAAGCAAACATGTATTTTTACTATTCCCAAGAGCAAAGTTTTGATTATCTAATTACTATGAAATGGAAAAGAAAGCATAAAGGAACTTGTAGATGTGTGAGCTTCCACTAACGTCATAAATCCTTGTAATGGTAACCTCGAATCCTCTTGTAGCAGTGGGGTGATCCTCTTGGCGACAAGGATAAAATGGAAGCAAAAGAAGCTTTGAAGCTTTGAAAAAAGCTCAATGAGAGATTGATGAGAACTATGGCTTGTGATGTGAGTAGCGTATGGATAAGGACGATCTTTTAAAAAAGATAAATGAGATAACAAATGAAAACGAAAGGCTCCTATGTCCTGTATGAGCATGAGAATGCTTGATTTGGAGAGCAATAACCTACAAGAGTTGTGTGTACAAATGAAATTTCCTCCCTTTGTACTTGAGGGAGGGGGTGTTTATAGGTTAGAAGAAGGTATGAGAGGTGAAGAAGAAGAAGAGTTAACTCAATTTGATTGGAAAGTTAACTTAGAAGGTTCAAGAGTGATCTAGGCTAAAATTGGAGTGATCTACCCAGTAAAAGCTTATCAGTCAAGAAGAAGTGAAGAAAAAGGAGTGCATGGGATTGCAAGGGAATGCATGAGTTGTTAACTAAAGATGAAATAGAGATAATTATGCACATGTGGATGAATGAAATAGTTAACTCCATATTTGGTACAAAAATCCATGCAAACAGGAAGAAAAATAGGTGAAAATGGAGCTATTTTGAGTTATAAACTTGAGTTTTTCTGTGGCTAAAAATACAATAGGGTCATCCATGGATTGCCCCTTTCACCAGTCAGGGTTGCCCGAGGGAGACCCATGGGTGACCCTTAGAGGAGGGTACCTGGGTGAAAGTCCATAGTGGGAGATGGTAGAGGAGATAAAAAGGAGGGGATTCACCTTTGAAAACAGGTCAGTCATGTGTGAAAATCTAAATCTCCACTTGCAAAAGTAGGATTTCTTAGGGGAGATCTAGAAATAATAGGGGAGATTTGGATTGGTTGAGTGAAACTGAAAATGAAAAGTTGGAGATGGCTAGGGAGGACCTCTAGAAGGCCTCTAGGGGTGGGAATGGATGAAAAACACTTGGGAAAGGTGAAAACACACCTACAAGACACACACAAGGCTTAGGAATAGGGTCATAAGCACAAGAAATGCAAATCGACAAGTGTCAAAAAGTGTCGAAAAGCAGAGAGAGAAAATGACAAATGGAAAACAACACAAAGAGGATTAAGTGACACGTCACCAAGAGAATTACTACTGAGAGGATGTTATTTCATGCCTACATGTAGGGTGTATGCATGGAGTTGTGGGACCAAAAAGTCACCATATGACTTTTTGGTCCCATGCAGAGAAAAATGCAAGCACGTTATAACATGCTTGCGTTGTTTTCTACTTAAAAGTAAAGAAACACTCATTTTCTCATACCCGTGGCTGAAAATGGAGTTTGGAGAGAAAAACCAGAGTTTATAGCGTGAACGTGTTCAAGGAAAGGAAAATCAAGTAAGTGCAAAGAGAGATCGATGTTTTCATGATGTCACCTCAGCAAACCCACTCCCGAAGACATCATGAAACAAATGTAGAGGGTCTAGTTACCGAAGAAGGTAGGGTTTCATTAATTTTTGTGTCTTTGATAAGAATTTTTTACTTTTGCAATGATTGATTAGTTTTTTATATTAAATTTATAGTTAATGAGGTAGGACAAAACACAAATCCAGCTGAGGAGGGTCAAAACAACCCTAAAAACCCTCTAAACCCTCAAAATGCCCCACCTTTACATCCTCACCTTGAAAGAGATACTCAAGAAAACTATTTAGGGCAAATAGAAGAAAATAAAAGACATCTTCAAACCCTAATTTAAATGTTAAACAATCCAAGTGCAAGCATGATTGTAGGAGAGCGCTTGCGAAGTCATTAGAGATGATTGTTTCTCACACCGAATCAGTGACAAAACAAATCACCAAATTTCATGACTATAGGGAGAGGTGTCAGCAATAGTATGCTGACAATTTGTCTAATGAAAAAGTGAAGAATGAAAAAATTACAAAATCTACATTATGTGCACAGTTTATTAATCCTAAAACTAGCCAAAGATTAGAAGAGACTTGCAAACAGTTCCCTATTCATTGGTGTAGGAATCAAGATATATCCCAAAACTTTTGGGATAGATGGTACATGGTGTTTGATGAGAGTCCATGCAACAACAATGACATGCCACAATATTTCTTGAGGAAACTCCATTGCAAGTTTGTCCTCAAGAAGATTCCTAATTATTTTGACATTTGAGAGTTCCAGGACAAAGGTGGTGGCTCTGTCCAAGATAGAGAGGGTGCTCACCAAGACCAAAACTATGTACCTATTGGTATTCCCAGCTGATTGTCTGAGTTTCCCTAAAAATTAGCCATCTTCTATCTACAGGATCCTTAGGTCAGTGGCCAATGAAAAGGAGATCGACTCTCTGTCTCCTCTGCACTTTAGGCTCTGCAGGACCTAGGGCGTATTCCCTTATTCAATACCCATATAATAAGCCTTAACTTCAACCAGGTATTGATACTTAAGAAGATATTTCTCTTTTGTACAGACCAAAACTGTATGGTAATTACAAAGTGGCTAGCTTTGGGCATTTATTCATGTGTAGGTCAGAGAACATGGTATCTAAAATCCTACTCCTACAAACTAACTAGTTGTTTAAGATTTTGTTCTTAAATATATTTGTGATTCTCTGATTGTGGGTATTTTGTAAAAATAATCCCAACTTTGACTGGTGCCAATCCTAGGGTTAGGAGTCAACTTCTCATAAATACAGAGTTGTTCCCTTAAGCATCGCCCACATACAGGTTCAGATGATATTAAATGTTCCCTGTCTTATAGAAAACTATCCAAGGATGGGTATTTCTATTGATTCTTCTTACAAATATCCTTGCTATCACACAACCTTCCCCATATCTAATTTAGAGTATTTTAATCTAATCCTTAATTAGAAATAGAAAACCAGATATATAATATAGCAAATGCATATTCAAGAACTTAGAAACCCTTAGTATCTTTGTTCAAAAGAAGAGTGCAGATAACACAGGAGACAACCAATAGAAACACACGCAAATAACATTTCTCATATAAACTCAATCTAAACTGATAAAATGCTTAATGAAAACATGCATTCAACATTACAAAAAAATAAACTCACAACTCAGGATTAAGCTGACCTCCCAAAATACCTTGCATTTTCATTATCAAAATCCCCAAATCACCAACAACCTCTAATGAAACACAACATTCCTTTATAGATAGCCAAATGAGGCACTAAAGAGTCTCACATTTAAGGCAGTTAGGTGATCTATTACATTATTAGCTACAGCCAATGAGCCTCAGGAACAAATAGAAAATATTTTAAGAGGAGAGGACCAAAATAAATAAAATCCAATTTATATTCCCATAGACTTGTCCACCCTTCATTTGTAATTGCCGGGCACTAACTTTTATTTGAACCTCTGCCTTTTCATACTGTCGCAAATGCAAACTAGAAGGCTCTTCATCCTTCTGCAATGCCATGAAATGAGGCCATGTGGCCTCTCAATAGTGCCCTTCATCAAACTTATCCCTCTCAAAAACACAGAAAAGAAGATCCAATAGCCTCTAACTCAAAAAAATTTATCACAGGGTCATTTTTTGAGAGTGCTGGGCATTTTTATAGCTATAGGCACCCGAAACTCATCTTGGAGATGAATAAAATCACCTCCCAAGCAATACAAATGATCAAGGGGCAAATTTAGAGCAACGAGCAACAATTTTGAGCTCATAAAGACCCCCAAAATCTAATTGAAAAACCAAAAACGTGAACAACAATCCATTCGGCAGCAGTACCTACTTGAGAATAGCCCAAAAGACCTCAGAAAACCCTCCATGAAGATTAAAATTCGTCAACCTTCACTGCAATAGAGATTGCAGATCAAAATCTTCCCTAAAAAGAACATTTCGCACCATCGTACAGCTGTAGGGGAGCAGTCAATAAACTTGTGCGCTTGTACAAAATGCTTAAGATTTAACTTTATTTCCTTTGCTTTGCTTTTTATAATGTATAAAATTTTCAATAATGTTTATATTGAAGCATTTATCATTTATACTTGCCAAATAAAATATGTGAATATTTTTCTTTTTAAAAATGTGTTTGGCAACTTAGGAAAAATGACAATCAGTCAATTTCCCCTCCTGGGCAAACGACGCTTGTTCACTGCAAGCACATGGGATATCTGGAGGCCATGAAAATTTACGTAGGGCCATTATCAATTATTTAGAACATACCCATTTATTTAAAATCTGCATTGCCAATAAAATTTAGGGACCTCCTTTGTAAACTGGCCTGCTGGATGCCTTTGTCGCAATCAAAATACATTAAAATACTACATCGTATGGTCTCTAATTTTGATGAAACTAGAATTGGAGGTTTTTTGGGCCAAATGAGAAATGGGTCACCTTCATAATTGTGAAATTTGCAATCTAGCCCGGTTGTAGTCAGAAGAGCATTAAATAGCCCATCAAAACTCATCCTGGAAGCATGAAACTGAACACGCATGTTACCATATGTACAAAGAAACTTTCTACCATTCAGATTTGCAAGATGATCTTTGAGTTACAAGAATTTAATCAGCGAAGGTGGGCTCCAGGGTAGATTGAGCAGCATGCTGACCTGACCTCTGTCAACACATCGATAAGAGATAGGCACTTCAAATTTGCAAAATTTGAGGGTGCCAACAGTGTCTCATGTTTGAGGATGCAATCCTCTTGTAGGCATGGCAAGATTCCAATTATCTCCAGGATGTAGACCATGTGCCAAATTCATTGGGCTGCTGAGTAACTATACCATCTTGCATCAAAATTCATACCTTCAAACTTCATTTGCTGGCCCAAGGCCCTCAAAAATGAAAACCCAATATTTACCTCTATCAAACACCATATTCTTAGTAGACTGCTTCAAGACCAATCTGAAAACATATTTGCAAATTGCTTGCTCACTGATATTTTTACTGACACTCGTCATCATACCAATGCAATTGTCACTGCTACCATAAAAAATCTATGATTTGAAATTAGAAAGCAAGTGAAAAGCACCATCAAATGGCAAGTACAGATCACTGTCATATACTACTAAATGTCCCTCCCACTAATTTGAAAAATAAACTGTTTCATAACCCAGTGAATAACAAGCATCATAAGATCTAGCTTCATTCCTCATTTCCATACTAAAACTAAAATCTTCATAAAATATCTTTGATGACCCTTGATGTAGGTTAACTCTATCACACCTCAAATCCAAATAAGAAAAAAATGAAATATTCATACACAACTAATGAATTTATACTTGGAGTTTGCCCGAGCTTTCAAGCAATGAGTCACCCTCTTTACTAAACATGAAATACTCATACATAGGCAACATCTCCATTTGCTTTGCTGAGCACTAGCTTTCATATTCACATAAACTTTTCAACCTTGAAGTAAAAATTTGCATAACATGCTTATACAAGTAATCATAATCAATTGAGAATTGATCATACTCACAGTTACCATGACCAGCAAGTTTAAAGAGCTCACTTTTTGAAACATCCTCATATCCCTCATTATTGTGCTTTCTAGTTTCATCATTAAACTCTGCCTAAAATACTTCAAAAGAAGGCATGAAAAATTTAGAATACAGCCCATTGTCAGAAGCTTCACAATTACCACATATATCATTACTATCAATATGCACATTTGAAACTTGTCCATTCACATCTGAGTATTATCCCCAATTTTCCTTTTCACCAATGTATTCATAATTAAAAGTAAACATTTCAACTTCTATATTGTAGAAATGATTATCATCCTCAAGGAAACATTCATATTCAACATCTACACATATTTCATCACCTGAGGGTTTCACACATGGGTTTGAATTTTGACAAGTATCAACACATTTTCTGTTATTATGCAAATCAAGATCCTCCTCATTCAAAGTGAGCATTTCCATATATACTTCATACAAACAATTATCTATAGCTAGAATATCATGTTCATTTGAATGATAAGTTGAGATATCAAACCTGATACTCACACATTCCTATACTTATTTAATGACAATATTACTGCAAGAAGTAATCTAATCACCTTTATCTCTTTCCATAATCCCAATCCAATCAAATATTTGATCAAGATTTTTAGGCTTCAATTCTTCTAGAAAAGTAGTCAGACCTGATTCATACACTTCACAAAATAAGTCAATACATAAAGAATCCCCAGGTCTGTAACGCTTTGGAATTTCCAGTAGCATCTTCATGAATCATGTTTATAGAGCATTGGGTGATTCTCCTTATTATCTCTTCAAATCAAGCAATGATTGAACAAATAACATAGGATCAACACTACTCAAATTTTGTCCATGCTTATCTTAGAGTTCACTGTGATTTGCATATTGTAATGATGCACAAATCGGAATAGCAAAGATATAACTATCTTGACAATAGTTGCCATCTTCTTCCTTGGATTAGATGTATGCATAAGATGTTCTAGGATAGCCAACACTTGCTAACATATGTCCCCTCATCATTGAATACTTTGAGTTGTTTTCAATATCCATGGCAATTTGATATGCCTGATAAATTGTTGCAGGCACTTTATCACTTAAGAGGTAGCTCATTTCTTCATCAAATGCACCTAGGTATACAAACAAGCATAATGTATCATTTGGTCTTATACTTTCTGGAATATCCTTTATTGCCTTTTAAAATATGAGATTGAATGTAGGAACCAACTCATCTTCTTTCTGGATGTTGATAAGTTTTTGTATCACTGAACTTGGGTCAATTCTCTCACCAAACTTCTCTATGAATGTTGTCACGAACTCACTCCAAGAATAGACAGAGCATGCTGGTAAATAAGAGAACCAGTCTCTTGTATCTCCCTTTAGAGACTAAACAAATAGCCTCGTGATCACATCCTCATAATCTACCTCATAGTCATCCATTAAATTATTGAATTCTTGCAGATGCTTATTAGTTGACTCAGACTTCTTACCATTGAATTTTGGTATTTTATCTTTGATTTCATATGGTATTGTTGAAATACACCAGACAACTAAGAGAGGGGCTGAATCAGTCTTAGCTTCATATGAACATCAAACTATTAACAACTTAATTGCTTATAATCAGATTTAATCATGAAAGCATGAAACCATAAGCTTAATCATAAGCACACAGTAGACACCAGATTTTTTACGTAGAAAACCCTAAAAGGGAAAAACCATGGTGGGTGCTAACCCACATAAATATATGAGTTATAACAATACCGAAAAATAGAGGCTCACTGCCTACAGGGCTCACTGTCCAAATTGCTCACTGCAAAGAATGACTCACTGCCAAAGGGTGGCTCACTGCCAAGGGGTGGCTCACTATCAAAGTGGTAAACTAATTAAGTAGCATCTACTCCATGCCAGGATTCAGTTCCATTGAAGCACAATATAACTCCTCTGCTCTGCTCTTTCACACCTTCACACTTATCTCTTCATATTCACACTCTCACACTTTTTTGCAACTCTATTACATGCTTTTATATAATTCATTGACCTTGGAATGTACATCAAGATTAGGATTACATTCATCAACCATTGGAACAATCTCCAAGGTCAGCATTACAAAACATACACAGAAATAGGTCTAGACCTATTAGAAAATTTAGCTAAGGAAAGATGTAGAGAAGTATGATGAACACACCACGCCTTAGCTGGGACTCAAACGCAATCCTCCATGCCACAACATGCTTCTACAATCTTCAATGCATCTTCACAAATAGTGAAAACAACCAAGTCGGCCAAGACTGGAGTTAACACTAGGTTTTCTAAGAACATTCTTCTTTCACGATCCACACTTCTCTTTGCAGACCAATCTAAAGGTAGGAACATGATCGAGAGACATTCACAAGTAAATTGTAATCACTAGGAACAACCGCATGATCTCTAACCACTCTGTCAAGAAGATTCTTCAAATCGGAGCACAAAAACAACACTGTCAGCTACTGTCATAAAGAAAGGATAGCTTGCAGACCGCCCAATCATGAACCATTGGAGTTGAAGGCAGTTAAAATTTTCTTAGACTTATCTCTAGAACCATAGATTAAAATACTTCAATGCGGAGGAATGCAGAGCATAACACTTTCTCCCTATCTTTGCCAAACATACAGAAAAAGTTGTTTTCACTTTGGTGAACATAACTCACTCAATTCTTCATACCGGAGGCTCAAACTCAGAACATAGCATCTTCAGATGGACTTCTAAATAAATTTCAATCCGCAGACAAAGATATTCATTCTACAGAAAATGCGGAGCATTCTTCTAGACTATTCTTTTGTATGTAATACACTATTTCCACTACAACTCAATGTTTCTACTGGAGAAGCTAATTTTCTCAATATCCCCAACATCAAGATCACTTACATAAGTAAATACAATGCATCTCACTTATTACAAGAAAGCAACAAAATAAGAGCACAGTTGATGCCAATGACAACACATATATGTTGACATCAATGACAACACCGATTAGGCACATACTTGCAACATGTATGTCATTTGGGAAACCACAAATGCCATCAAAATTTATGGCTTTGTACCTTTCAGTGCTAAAATTTCTTTGATGACATGACAGGGGCTGCACACTATGCATTGTTACATTTGGGTCCACACAAGGATGCATAGGTTGGTGATATATTTTCTTACACCCTTACAAGCTTTTTCATATTAACTTTGTAGTTAATAGGGCAACTCAAACTCCTTTTACAACATGATCTTAAGCCTTTACAATGCAAATTTCTATCTCAACTTGCTTAAGATCTTCTAAATGAGTTTCTTCAAAATATTGCATACTTCACTTCATAATAGAGGCTACAATTTGGATATGTTGCAGCTGCTGCAACTTTTCCTCCCTCACTAGAAATATTTATTGATCTGAAACGTTCTTCACATCTTCATCAGGTTCTTTTGACAGAGTCACCATCTCTCTTCATAGAGGACTAAACTTTAAAAAACACAAAGCTCTTTAAAGCCTTCTTTCATTCTGGGTTCTCCTCAACATAAAAGTCACTTGAAACTTCTTCAAATATGTTGCAACAAAACTTGTCTAGGTCTGAAACCTTCAATATCTAAAATAAATATTCAGGTTCTTCAATTTTTTGACTCTTTTCACAAAAAAATGCATTGATCCCTAGTAGAGTCGTTAATCTATTGGTGTTCCCATCTAATTGTCTAACTTTCCCTAAAAAGTAGCCATCTTATATCCATAGGATCCTCAGGTCAGTGGCCAACGAACAGGAGACAAACTCTCTGTCTCCTCTACACTTTAGGCTCTGCAGGACATAGGGGGTATTCCCTTATTCAATACACATATAATAAACCTTGACTTTAACTAGGTATTGATACTTAAGAAGATATGTTCTCTATTATGCAGACCAAAATTGTATGGTGATTACAAAAAGGCTAGCTTTGGGCATTTATTCATGTGTAGGTCAAAGAACATGGTATCTAAAATCCTACTCCTACAAACTAACTAGTTGGTTCATATTTTGTTCTTAAATATATATGTGATTGTCTAATTGTGGGTATTTTGTGAAAATAAGCCCAACTTTGACCGGTGCCAATCCTACGGTTAGGAGTCAACTTCTCACAAATGTAGAGTTGTTCCCTTAAGCATCACACACATACAGGTTAAAAAAATATTAAATGTTCTCTGTGTTATAGAAAACTATCCAAGGATAGGTATTTTTGTTGATTCTTCTTACAAATATCCCTGCTAACATACAACCTTCCCCATATTTGATTTAGAGTATTTTAATCTAATCCTTAATTAGAAAAAAAAAACCAGATATACAATATAGTAAATGTGTATTCAAGAACTTAGAAACCCTTAGTATCTTTGTTCAAAAGAAGAGTGCAGATAACACAGGAGACAACCAATAGAAACACATTCAAATAGCATTTCTCATATAAACTCAATTTGAACTAATAAAATGCTTAATGAAAACATGCATTCAACATTACAAGAAAATAAACTCACAACTTAGGATTAAGCTGACCTCCCAAACTGCCCTGTATTTTCATTAGCAAAATCCCCAAATCACTAACAACCTCTAATGAAACACAACATTCCTTTATAGACAACCAAATGAGGCACCAAAGAGTCTCACATTTAAGGCGGTTAGGTGAGCTATTACATTATTAGCTATTGCCAATGACCCTTAGGAACAAATACAAAATATTTTAAGAGGAGAGGACCAGAATAAATAAAATCCAATTTATATTCCCATTGACTTGTCCACCCTTCGTTTGTAATTGTCGGGCACCAACTTTTATTCAAACCTCTGCCTTTTCACACTATTGCAGCCACAAACTAGAAGGCTCTTCATCCTCCTGCGATGTCATGAAATGAGGCCATGTGGCCTCTCAATAGTGCCCTTCATCATACTTAGCCCTCTCAAAAACATAGAGAATAAGATCCAGCAACCTCCAGCTCAAAATTTTTTATCATAGGGTCATTTTTTGACAGTGCTAGGCATTTTTATGGCTATAGGCACCCAAAATTCATCTTGGACATGAATAAAATCACCTCCCATGTAATAGGAATGGTCAAGGGGTGAATTTACAGCAAGAAGTAGCAATTATAAGCTCAAAAAGACCCCTGAAATCTAGCTAAAAAATAAAAGATGTGAACAACAGTCCATTCGGTGGTAGTACCTGCTTGAGAATGACCCAACAGACCTCAAAAAATCCTCCATGAAGATTAAAACGTGTCAACCTTCATTGCAATAGAGATTGCATATCAAAATCTGCCCTAAGAAGACCATTTCGCACCATTGCATAGCTGCAGGGGAGTAGTCAATAAGCCTGTACGCTCATGCGAAATGGTTAAGATTTAACTTTATTTCCTTTGCTTTGCTTTTTATAATGTATAAACATTATAATAATGTTTATATTAAAACATTTATCATTTATACTTGCCAAATAAAATATGTGAATATTTTTGTTTTTAAAAATGTGTTTGGCAATTTAGGAAAAATGACAATCAGTCAATTTCCCCTCTCGGGCAAACGGTGCCTATTCACTGTGGGCACATGGGATATCTGGAGGGCATGAAAATTTGTGTAGGGCTATTATCAATTATTTAGAACATACCCATTCCCTCAAAATCTGCATCGCTGAAAAATATTAGGGACCTCCTTTGTAAACTGGCTTGCCAGATGCCTTTGCGCAATCAAAATACATTAAAATACTACATCGTATGGTCTCTGATTTTGATAAAACTAGAACTAGAATTGTTTTGGGCCAAAATGAGAAATGGGTCACCTTCAGAATTATAAATTTTGTAACTTTCCAGAACACCAAATCTAGCCTGGTCACAATAAAAAAACATTCAATAGCCCATCAAAACTCATCCTAGAAGCGTGAAACTGAACATGCATGTTACCATATGTACTAAGAAATATTCTACCATATAGATTTGCAAGATGATCTCTGAGTTGCAAGATTTTAATCGGCAAAGGTGGGCTTCGGGGTAGATTGAGCAGCATGCTGACCTGACCTCTGTCAACACATTGATAAGAAATAGGCACTTCAAATTTGCAAACTTTGAGGGTGCCAATAGTACCTAGACCCCTATTGAGGCCAAAATGTGTGTCACCCCCTTTGACCTTGAAGGAGAGTGTTGAGGTGGAGACACTACATTCATTGATTGCTCTCATGCAGTCTCTAGCATTGCATGACAATGATCTCACCCAGGCTGATGAGGGTAAGAGCAGTAGGCATCATTTGTCCCCACATTTGTCTAGTTCATGTAGAAACCTGTGTGATTATGGGACATAGGACACATGACAAGACTCTCGATAGGATGTTGCGATGCAGGGGCAGCATCCAATGATGAACACATCCATATTGGATGATATTGTTCTCATAGATGATGTATTATAGTGTATATTTGGTATTAACTCTCAGGTAATTTCTTACAAGTTTCATCTTGATTTAATAAATTCTTATTTGAAATTTATAATTAATTTTATATGACTTTCTATATTATAAGTCAAAATTAATGTATGTAATTGTTTGTGCAATAAAATTCTAGGGTCAGAGTCTTCATCCTACCTCTGTTAGCCATCCATTAGCGGGTTATGAGAGGAGGTCAAGTTAGCAGTTATGTAATTTATCACATGATCGTAAATATTGTACATATATTAATGGTAATATTATTTAGTGACAATTTGATGATTTCAACAGGGAGCTTCACCAGCACCTCCATAGTTTACTTGGTCCCCTGGATGCAAAACCAATTATACGGAGATAAATTTAACCATTTGTAATCATTATGCATTTAAATAATGTTATGTATCTATTTTGGTTGAATAACCTTGAACTTTATTTTCAGATGTTGAATATGGAGACTCCTCATCTTAGTGAGTCAACACAGGTGGGCATTGTTGCAGCCATGTTGTCTTCAAATCCTTGGACCGAGGTATGAGCCAATAACATGAAAATGTCATTTTGTATTTCTTGTTTTATCTCATGTCATTTGATGTACATACACGATATTTATGTTTAGTCAATTTTGCTTCTTGATGCTTCTCATAGGAGGTCACAACTCCAACCCATCTAACTACAGATGAAGAGAGAAAAAAGATGATCGAGAGTGATCATCAGCTAACGGTAAGTGATCAATTATATATGTGATGTTATATATTTCATGTTTTCTATATTAATGTGCATATTGTTTGAATGTATTAATAGGTGGAGCTGCATAAATCTTTGTCGAGGAGGTCTACTCGATGAGAGAGAGAGGATGAGTCACTGATTGGCTCTCCATCTTCATGGCCAAGCAAGGGCTGCCAATTATTTGATAGAAGTCCATAGGAAACTACATTTTGGGACATTTTTGTATGCCTAGATGGATTTGTATACATACTTATGTATGTTACCGATGTATATTTTTGTATATGCATGTATGGCTTTGTTTGGACATGCCTATATGGCTTTATATATAGACTAGATGTTATGTTCATGACATTAGGTATATGACAGGTTATATTAAATATTTAATATGATGATCAATTATTGTTACAAGAATTTTGTTTTACACGTACCAATTGCATTTTCTTGAAAGTTTATAATCATTTTCAAATAATCCATTTTGTGCATATTGTAGATTAGATAAGCAAATAAGTAGAAATACTAAACAAAATGCAATAAACACAAGAAGTTATACCTCACATGCAAAACCCAATCTCATCAAGGGAAGTAGGAGCATGCACCCAAGGACTCCTAAGACAAAGATAATCCCTAAACAATAGATTTAAATGTGAAATGCTACTCTAATTTGCAACTCACTATTCTAGTTCAAGAGAAATTTTGGCATAATAACTTTGCATAAACTTGGATCTTGAAAATGGATGGAAAGAGGTCCTATTTATAGATTTTTGGAAGAGATTTTGATCCAAGGGTGGAGATTGATTTGGAAGATCAATAGTGGAGGATAGAAGTGATGTGGAGGGCCTAGATTCAATCTTGAATGAATGGAGGGCTAGGAATAAAAGTGAATCTTTTATTTATATTGGGAAAAGGAGTTATTAAATGAGCATGGGGGTGAAGGATTATTTTTGAATTAAAGATTCATATGGGGGAATGTAAATGAATTAAAAATTCATTTGGGGAAGAGAGGAGATAAATGAGTATGGGTTTGTAAGGAAAATTAAATGTGATGTGGGATGTTTTTAAATAAAAAATTGACTTATGTGGATTTAATTCAATTTTTTTATTTGGAGGATGTGGGGAAGGGTGTTAAACAAGGTTTGACCACCTAATTGAAAGATGAGAATTAATTAAACATAGGTTTTATTTAATTAATCTTAGGGCTAGGATGAGGTAGGCTAGGGTAGGCAATTAAATAATAGCTATTTAATTGTCTAGGATAGGATAGGTTAATTAATAGGCTGAATTAATTAATTAACATGGTTTTAACTAATTAATTGGGTTTAGTGAAAAGGAAAAAATTGATTTAATAAATATTGCATATTTATTAAATCAATTGGCTAAGGTTTGGACTATTGAATTAATGAAATTAATTCAATTTTAGGGATACTATGATGTGAATTTGGAAAATGAAAGGGGTAATTAATTAAATAAAAATTTAATTAATTGATTAGAAGGGAATTTGGTATGTTTATGGATGTCAGGAGTCGGTTCGATGGTAGAAGACATTTTTAGGTGTCTACATTTGCCCCTCTTTGACGTGGCATCTAGACCTAGGAGGGAAGTGGCGTTAGGTCGAAGAAAAATGTGCCCCAGCTGTCGGGAAGGAATAAGATGGATAAGGGATGCCCCCTTGAGAGGTCAGCAGGAAAATAAAAATTTTCCAGGTGAGTTCTCGAAAGGATGTGACAGAAGTGAAAACTAGATAGGTGATGGAAAAAGAAGATGGTAGGAAAAAAAATGGAGGAAAAAGGCTAAGATCTACACCCTAGAGGAAAAAAGAGGGGGTAGAAGGATGACATGGCCCACTATATTAGGCAAAGTGGGCCCAAAGAGTGCCACATTTGCACACTTTTGACTTTGGAGAAGAAAGAGTGAAGGAGAGATGGCTGACCATAACCCCCAGTTTTCGTGACTTCGACACATCTTAGAGCGATTCTGAGAGTTTGGCCGGGCACCCGACGTTGGACCCTCGGTAGGGTATAACCTTGACTTTGTAATTTTTTCGTTTTACGTGCATTTTTTGAGGTTCAGGATTTGTGATTGGAGTGCGTGGCACCAATAGTAAGGCAGATTAGGGCCATCATCTATATTAGCACTATCCGCCAGGGTAGGGTTAGGGCGGTTTGTCACCATTTAGAGGGGATTTTAGCGCTATCATCTAGATTAGCACAATTTTTTAGAAGAATAGGGTTTCAGTGTTGTAGCACCAAACTTGGGTTAGAGTAGCGCGATTCTCTGTAATGGAACTATCTATGGGAGTGGCGCTATGTTAGCACTTTTGGGGGAATTGGCACTATTCATTGGAATAGCGCCAAATGGTATTTTGACACCATTTTTCAAAATGACGCCAAAGGTATTGCGCAGTAGCGCCATCTTAGGAATTAGCACTAAATGGGTTACACAGTGGCACTATTCTCTTGAATAGCACTATGGAAAAGAACTAGAAGCAGGATTTTTGAAATGGCGCAAAAGATTGCCTATTTTAGCACCAATAATTTTGGCTTTTAGACAGTAGAAGAAAGGGTATGATTTAGAAAAAGATAGGTTAATATCTGACTAGAAAGTTGTGGATGGAGGATACACAGTGATTTATATTGCAGTCATGAGAGCGACAAGTTCCATCCGTGATGGCACTATTTGATGGTTTTGTTGATGCTATGCAAGCCTGGCTGGTGAGATTGGGGCTGCTGACAGTGTCATTGATGCCAGTTCTGCGAGCTCATAGAGCTTTGATCACAGTGGTTATGGAGCAGTATCACTCTGAGACCTGCAGCTTTCTGTTGCCCACTGGAAAGATTATGATCACACTTGAGGATGTTTATCGCATCCTCAAGCTAGCTATTCGAGGCCGGCGTGTTAGATATGAAATGAGGAGAGGGCGGAGTGCATTGGTCAGGGTGTTTGGTGTGGATCATATTGTTCTCTCCGTGGATGGGAGAGAGATGGACTATGAGGGGACACTAGCTGCAGGTGCAGATCCATTTGCCTTATTCCTTTGTGCATTGATTGGAGGCATTGTGATGCCTGATAGGTGAGGCAGGAGCTTTCCGGTTGGCTAGGGGGGATGATAGAGGGGATGGTGAGGCATGAGACCGTCTATGCCTAGGGACCGGCAATGCTGGGTTAGTTATACCATGAGATGCATACAGTCACCTATCTGCATGATAGAGCTTTGTCAGCTAGAGTTACTCTGCTTCATGTATGGATTTGGGAGCACATCACTGTTACCCGGCCGACATGTGGGTATTATTGGCAGCCTTTTGAGGCCTTTGTGTTTTTATATCAGGATGCAGAGTACATGCATACTGGACAAGTGTAGTACTGGAGGAGGATGTTGGATAATGTGATTAGTGTGACCTGGCGATTGTATATTGGCGTAGAGCCATGGCTAGATGATGATATTCATCTACCTTTTGTGTTTTAGCAGAGGTACCTGATGGGTCGAGGAGACCATATGATAGATATGTATCTACCCTCATGGGTCATGCGGCAGTTTGGTTTGATATAGGACACCCCACAGCAGACGGTGATATTTGCGCGGACTCCTCGAGATGCACCCTATTGGCTTGTATCCATACATCCATAGGTTGCCTTAGCTAATTTTGTAGCTCTATGGCCAGTGCGGTGGGATTGGGGGAGCACAGTTAGAGATGCAGGGAGTACAGCTGCATATGATATATGGTGGCATATGCATCAGCCTACTCGTTTGACAGATCCAACAAAGGAGGTAGCAGGTTCAGGGGGGATGATTCAGATGGTGATGGAGATGATCCAGATGGCGATGACCGTGTGGAGGAGGGGGAGGAGGTCATTGAGGACTACCTCATGGAGGTTGGAGATGATGGAGAGGAGAGAGTGGTTGGTGTGGATGGCCAGCCGATAGATGTGCTGGCGGTGGTGGCAGCAGGATAGGGGCAGGTGGGGCAGCAGGTTCCTATTGAGCAGGTGCAAGTTGGGGCAGGGCAATAGCCTAGAGGACCTCGGCGGTGTGGGGGATAGCTGAGGGTGGATATGGGTGATTTGTGCCCACCATAGGTAGGACAGCAGCAAGTTATTGGGGGAGGGCAACAAGTAGTAGGGTAGTAGGCAGGTCCCCCAGGGACAACTAGAAAGGCTGAGGTTGAGAGGCTCACACCTCGTCGGTGACAACGGGATGAGGAGGAGGAGATGGAGACCCTGAGAGCATAGGTGGCGAGTTTGCAAGAGGCATTAGAGGGTCATGATGCAGAGTTAGTGCAGTTGTGGGGTGCATTGGCTTTATTAGATGGGGCAGATGGACAAGTGGCTGCGTTGCAGGCACAGTTAGCCCAGGTGCAAGGTGATATAGAGGTGTTGACTAGAGAGCAGGATACAGCACTTGGTAGGGCACAGTGGGCTGAGATTGCATTAGGTAGTCTACAAGCTTTAGGTGGTGGACTTGCCCCAGTGTTGGTAATGATGTAGACATAGTTGTCTTAGGCATAGTCATAGTCGTATCAGCTGCAGGGACAGTTGAGCTAGGTACAAGGGGAGTTGACAGAGAGTAGTAGGCGGATGGAGTACTATAGGGGCCTATATTATGCGGCCGTGCCAGTAGAGCAGAGAACACCGAGCTATAGCCAGGTCAGTAGATCAAGGGCATCGAGATCACATAGATCAAGATCTATTCAATCCATTCAGCAGACGATGCCTCCTCCCTCACACATGCCCCAGCAGGTTCCACAGGTGCAAGCACAACCATAGCTGCCGACAGGATCACAGCCTCAACCAGGGCCAGAATCTCCCACTCCCTTGGAGAGAGGATCCTCCATGTGATAGTTATATCATGTTAGCCCTCAGAGGCATTGTATTAGGACACTATATTTTTTGATACATATATGAGTGATGTACCTTTTTTGTGGTGATTATATATGATGCTTATGATTATGATGCCTATGTGATGGATGTAGTATTTCTTTATGGATTTTATTTGCTATGGATGTGTTATGTTTATGCAATTATGTTTTTGATTTTATGGATGCATTAATGATGGATTTATTGTGATTTTATGGACTATATGATGTATAATGCAAATGAATGTTCAAACTACTAATGTGATGTGATGATTATTGTGATGATGTAATGTAACTAAATGTTTATGAGATGATATGCAATGTGATGTATGATGTGCAACTAAATGATTCTAGCATGAACCTAATTATGATGCAAACTTTTAGCTGTTAATGGTGAACCTAATGAAATGATATGCAATTTAACCTAAATGATTTTTTGGAATGAACCAAAATGACATGCATTTTAAACTAATTCTAAAATGAACCTAAGTGATATGCAAAAGGATTTAAAATGAACCTGAATGACATGCAATTTAAATGGATTAAAATGAACCTAAGCGATATGCAATTTTAAATGGATTAAAATGAACCTAAAAATGATATGCAACTTTAAATGGATTAAAATGAACCTAAGTGATATGCAATTTTAGATGGATTAAAATGAACCTAAAAAATGATATGCAAAGCGATTTATAATGAACCTAAAAATGATATGGAAATTTAAATGGATTAAAATGAACCTAAAAATGATATGCAAAGGGATTTATAATGAACCTAAAAAATGATATGGAACTTTAAATGGATTAAAATGAACCTAAAAAATGATATGAGATTTACTGATTATGATATGTAGTTAGGCGATACACGGGATGCATGGTAGGTGATAAGTGGGATGATCAGGTCCTGATACACATGATGTTCTTTGTTGGACCCTGAGTGGTAAGGCTGTGGGAGAGGGGATTAGGTGGGGAGAGGATAGGGGTGTATGGATGGGGTATGGGAGTGTTTTTAGAGGATGGGGGTGGGGAGACAGGAGGATTGTTAGGTCATAAGACACCACGTCATTGAGGGGGGATTTATTTTGGTTCAGGGTGTGTTAGGTGGGAGTTGGTTGGGAGAATTTTAGATGGGGGGGGATAGGATAGGTGATTATGAAATCTAGGCCCAGATGATAATGTTGAATGAGTGATTAGTATGATGATTTTGAGCTAGTACTAGTAGTTGCAAAAGATTAATTGAGAGCATTTCTTAGTTTACTGTAGCAATATAGGATACAGTTCACAAAGGTATGAAATGACCTAGGTGATGATGTATATCCTATGATTGCATGGACTAGACCCACAAACAATAGGTTGATTTCATGCATGCCCAAGGTAGTATAATCTTGCCTAGCCTAGGAAGGGGACTCATAGCGATGAGTGTGAATAATACATATAAGGTTTTGATGCCTATATATGTAAATGGGACACATCATGCTAGAACCGACCCAGACTTTAAGATATGAATACTATTCTTGGAGTAATGAAACCAACCCACAAGCACAACATACAGAAACAATGACTATGTCTACTCCAGGTGCTATCTGCTACTTACCATGATATAATGTGATCAAGGTAGCTTTGGAAATGACTTAGAGAGAGACAAAAAGATAAAAATCAATAATCAAAAAAGACCAATGGAAAGATACAAATAACCTTTGTGTTCTTTTGCCAAGAGATGTGATGATAGAATGATAGATTTTTGTCCATTGTAGGAAAGATATATCCTAGGATGCAGATTAGTTGATGTTGATTGGAAAATTTTGGAAGATGGGCAAAAGAACAGTCTAGCCAGATGTAAGAGTATGGTTGGTATGTTGATTGATGATTTTTGTACTAGGGACCATGTTTCAAGCATATACATAGCTTGTGTATCATTTATTAGATCCAGAAAGCTCAGTGAATGAGGACCATCTAAATAGGTTGGATGGGTGCATCTTATGTACCTGAGTACTGGAAACGTCCTTTGTATTCCAGACTACCTACATACCCTGTATCCACAAGATCAAGATACTTTCAAGATGCATGTGAAATAAATATGTAGTTCTAGTATAACTTGATGATGTGGGAATGATTTGGGATGTTTCTGATGTGATGAGGATTGGTGGATTGGATTGATCGATGTGTGAGTGGTGATGTTGCACTTGTTTTTAGATTTTTTAATTTTGTGATGTTTTTGGATTTTCTAATTTTGTGATGTTTTTGGATTTTCTGATTTTGAGCTGTACAAAAGGGAACTTACAAGGATCCTCGTTCCATGGGTCAGCCTTGGGATGGGACAGTGTGGGGTGGGCGATAGGGTTTGATGTTTTTCAGTTCCAAGCCATGGGATGTGTGAGATATGGAGTGGTGTGTGGGAAAGAAGACTTATTAGATGGTGAAATAGGCCACTACGCATGGCGCTTGAAATAGGTTTTCACCATGGTACTTATCCAAGGCGTCACCAAAGTGATTTTCACCATTGTAAGTTTTTATTGCACTCAGGTTTTTCTTGATTTTATGATTTTTTGGTGTTTTTGTTTTTTCTATTTTTTTGATTTTTTTGGCTTGGGGTACCAGATGGGTTATGCATAAAATTTCTTGAGATTTAGGATGTTCATCAGCTCATCCAGAGGCTGCCCCTCAGGTGTTGCAAGTTGATAGGCTCCTGATCCATAGTCGGCTGTGACGACATAAGGTCCTAGCCAATTGGGTTCAAACTTTCCTTGCTTAGGACATTCTTGCAGGTTCTTCTGATTTTCCATTAGGACAAGGTTGCCTACTTCAAATTTTTAGGTTCTGATCCTCTTGTTGTAGCTTCTTTGGAGGTGATTCTGATATGCCTGTAGGTGGTTTAATGCATTTAGATGTTTCTCATCTAGTAGTTCAACTTGATGCAACCTTGTGACCCTGTATTCCTCATCAGAGATTATGTTTTGCAGGGATACTCATAGAGATGAGAGCTCGACCTTGATAGGTAAAATGGCTTCAGATTTGAATACTAGTGAGAATGGAGTGGCTCCTATGGGAGTGCGGATGCTTGTGCGGTATGCCCATAGGGCGGGGTTGAGTTGGAGGTGCCAATCACAGCTAGTTTCATTGACTGTCTTCTTAAGAATGTAGAGGATCGTTTTATTAGAAGCCTCTGCTTGACCATTTCCTTGAGGGTAATACGGTGTGGAGAAGTGGTGTTTGATGTCAATGTTTTTGCACAAGGTGTGAACTTCTTGGTTCTTGAATGGCTTTCCATTGTCAGTGACAATGGTATGAAGGATACCATAGTGGTAGATAATGTAGTGGAGGATGAATTTGAAGATTTGGGTGCCAGTGGTGAAGGTAAGTGGAATTGCTTCCACCTACTTTGTGAAGTATTCAACAATAGTGATTATGAACTTATGGCCATTGGAGGATGGGGGATGTATTTTCCCTACGAGGTTGAGTCCCCACTATGAGAAAGGCCATGACATTGTGATCGGTTACAACTCCTATGCTAGTGCATGGTTGAGATCGCCATGCTATTGACATGGGAGGCATTTCTTGATAAATTTGTAGGAATCTTGTTCCATTGTTGGCCAATAATATCCAGTCCTAAGGATCTTTTTAGAAAGAGTGGGTCTACTTGAATGCGCCCCACATATGCCTACATGTACCTCTTCCAAGGCTACTTTAGCTTCCCTAGAGTCTAAACATCGAAGAAGTGTGCCATCAAGACTCCTTTTGTACATGGTGTCACCTACAAGGATGAAGCGGGATGCTTGATAGATGAATGATTTTCTCTGTGATGTGGATAGGTTAGGGGGGAGGATGTTATCATGAAGGTATAGGTAGGTGTCCTGATACCATGGGGATAAGGGACCAATGATTTCACACACTAATTTGGATTGAGGAACTCATATTTCTTGCTGTCCTTTTTCATGTGAACTAGAGATCTGATGGTTGCCATGGCATTTGCTACTTTGTTGTTGAGTCTTTGGATTTGCTCAAAGTGGATGTCATTGAAGTAGTCTTTGAAATCATCGACCATCTTCTTATAGGGAAGGAGCTTATCATCCTTGGTTTTGTATTCCTTATTTACCTACCTGATGACTAGTTGAGAGTCGCCATACACAATTAGCTTTTCAATTTTCCATTGGATGGCCATTTGGAGACTTGTGATAAGGGCCTCATATTCTGCTATGTTGTTGGTACATGGAAACGTGATCTTGAAGGATTTAGGGATTGTGTCACCTTGAGGGGTAACAAACAGGATGCCTACCCCCGAGCCTCTGTGAGTGTATGATCCATCAAAATACATCTTCCATGTGTCTGTGGCTGGTGTGATTGTCAAGATAGCTTCATCAGGAAACTCCACTATTGTAGGATGTTCTACCGGAATAGGTGCTTCAGCCAATTGATCTGCTATAACTTTCCCTTTAATGGCCTTTCTCTCAGTGTATCCTATGTCAAACTCCGTGAGAATCATGACCCATTTAGCCATTCTACCAGTACGAGTAGCTCTATTTAGTAGGTACTTCAATGGGTCGATCTTGGCGATGAGCTTGGTCTTGTGAGTGAGCATGTAGTGTCTCAACTTTTGTGAAGTAAAGATGAGGGCTAGACATGCTCATTTGATTTGTGTGTAGTTGAGCTCATATGAGATCAAGGTGCAGCTAATGTAGTAGATGGCTCTTTCTTTCCCCTATTCATTGAGTTGTGCTAGCAAGGCTCTAATAGCTATCTCTGTTGTGGAGTTGTAAAGTAGGAGGGGTTCGCCTTGCCTTGGTGGAGTTAGCACAAGAGGATTAGCCAAGTATTCTTTTAGTTAGTCAAAGGCATCCTGACACTGAGTGTTCCATACAAAAGCTATGTCTTTTCAAAGTAGATGCTGGAATGGTTGGCACTTATCAGCAAGTTGGGCAATGAATCGTCGGATAGATTGGAGTTTTCCTTGTAGACTTCTCAGCTGTTTCAGTGTTTTTGGAGGTGGCATTTCAGTGATGGCCTTAACCTTTGTGGGATCAACTTTGATTCCTCTTCTCGAGACTATGTATCCTAGAAGTTTGCCTGAGGTGATGCTGAAGACATACTTCTTAGGGTTCAAATAGACATTGTATTGCTCTAACCTATCAAAGATCTTAGGCAATACATCCAGATGTTCTTCTCTTGTCTTTGATTTGCCTAGTAAGTCATCGACGTAGTCTTCCATGATGTGGTGAAAAAGGTCATGAAAGATGACAGTCATAGCTCTTTGATAGGTAGCTCCTGCATTCTTCAGGCCAAATGGCATTACCACCCAGCAGTATGTTCCCCATGGGCATATGAAGGTTGTTTTGTGTTGATCCTCTTCGGCAATTTTTATTTGGTTATATCTTGAGAAACCATCCATGAGGGATAACATTTCATGTCTTTCTATGAGATCCACTATCATGTTGATGTTTGGTAGTGGGAAGTCATCTTTTGGGTAGGCCTTGTTGAGATCTCTGAAATCGGTACAATAGCAGATTCAGCCATCTAGTTTAGCAACTGGTACTAGGTGTGAAACCCATTCAGGATAATCAATTGGGCGAATGAACCCAACATCTAGTAACTTTTTTAGTTCTACCTTGACTAAGAGAGCCACCTGAGGATTCATTTTTCTGAGCTTCTGCTTAACTGGTTTCGCATTAGGACATACTGCAAGATGATGAACAACCAAGGTGGGATCTAGCCCTAGCATGTCTGCATAGATCCATGCAAAATTGTGATTTCTGTGTGTCAAGAAGGATAAGAAGTTCTCCTATTCCTGTATGCTGAGAGATTCTACTCTGTATGTGATTTTTGACTCTTCCTCTGTCCCAAGATTCATTTCTTGAGCTAGTTCTACCAAGATGGGTGATCTGTCTGGATATACTTTGTATACCTTGGGAAGGCCCATGCTTCCATCTCCTAGTGCATCATGGAGGTTTTCACTAGGAGATATGTCTTTAGTTTTTATTTTTGTAGGATCTGATACTGCCACGGAACAGTTTTTACCATCAGATCCATTTTTTATTTTTATGTTTTTATGACTGGAAGCAGGGGTTGTCTCCCTGAAATAGGCATCCAGATTGAGTTCCATGATGTATCTGGCTTTGTGATCTCCCAAAGGTAAGTGATCTCTTACCCCCATCTGATGCAGAGGCATCCACACTAAAACCTTGACATACAGCAGGTATGTCTACAACCCTTCATCATCATCATCATATTTCCCTTAACACTGTCAGCATCATCATATTTTCTCTGCCGACCGATATCCTCCTGTAGACAAACCTTTGACCTTTCATCTGTCAGCAGCATCATCATATCCGACTATCGGCAGCATCATCACATTCAGCAAGCGCAATCATCCTCCTGATGATCACTGTTCATCTTACCACCAACCTCTATCTTCATCATCATGATGTTCAACATCATGTTCATCAGCAGGATATAGAACATCCAGTTCCTCCCATATATCCTGATGACGACAACCTCATGCACCCTTCCTTCGATGCTTACGTCACCCTGATATCCTGATGACGATTATCCTGATGACGATGACGTCACATGCAGCTCCTTCAATATCCTGCTGCCCCGATATCCTGATGACGATTATCCTGATGACGATGACGTCACATGCAGTTCCTTCAATATCCTACTGTCGGCCAAACTTAACATTATCGGCCCGCGATGGTTTTATCAACCCGATCTTCTACCTTATGCCGATACGCTCCTCCTCGGCAACACCTGATGATGATCACCCCAAAACACATTCACCTTATGCAAACGATTGCATCATGCTCACCTCCACTTACTCGGATGACGCCCGAAGTAACTGCAAGATATACACAGAAATATCCTGATGATGCCGTTGCGATGGGTTTTCCAACCTTAGCAAATTTCGATCCGCCGAACCTCCTGAGGTGACCCGATCCACTTCCTGGACAACTTTCCAGACTCTAACAACCAGCACGACCTAGCACATACCCATGCTAGGGTCCTCAACACCTTTCGATGATGATCCTGCACACCTGCATGCAAATGAACACAAAATGCAGACTAAATCCTAAACTACTGTACATAGCCATTCCACTGATTCGACGAATCAACCGGTGGAATGGATCAGCGAATCCATGAAACCACCAAAATAGCAAATCGATTACACAATGGAATCCCAAACAGAGAATTGACACAACAGGATCTCTTTATTGATTTCAAAAGATGCAAATACAATACTCAGTCTCTCCCTCTGCCTCACTCTCTGCACAGTCTGATCGATGATCGATGATATCCAATACCAACGTATCCTACTACATAAATAGGATTTCCTGCGAGTACTACCACTTGATTCCAAGTGGCTGGGAGCTTCCAAGCGGTTGGGAGGATCCAACCGGACATACAGCATAACAGCTGTCATAACAAACTATCTAAAAATAGTAAAGTATGGTCAACATGACCTTATTACATGCATTGGTCTTATAAGACCTTCTTGGAAACATTAACCAGACCTAAAACAAACTAACTGCCTCATGGAGGCCAGCTGTCAGGGAGGTGCTCCTGCACCATACTCCCCAATAGAAAAGAACTTATGTCCCATGAGTTAGGATGTGGAAGTCCTCCACCTTTACACTTTGCCTTTGCAGTGTCTTGACCTATTCCAGCTTTGTCCTCTGCTGGCTCTTGGCTGCTCCAAGACTTCTGAACTGTAACTTGCCTTGTTGCAAGTAAATCCTCATGCCTGTCAATGTAGGCCCTTCTCTCACAGACCTTGTGTTTGTTAGGTTATCTGACCAGCACCTCTGTCTGAACTGCCTCTTGAACTTCTGCAATGTTCAACTTTGTCTTTCTTTCAACCTTTATAGGACAAACAATAGTCCCAACTATGACAACATCCTTGTCATTCCTCTCAACTGGTTGCTATTTGTAAACCTGTTTCTGCACCTGCTGCTGACCTCTGTCAGTCAAAACTAAAACTTTCTTCAACCTGTTGTCCTTAACAACTTCTTTCCCTGTAGTGTCCTCAACTGCCTTTATGCCTGCTCCTATAGGCATCTGCATAAACTCCTTCTTTCCCACTAAAATGATTTTGGCTACCCCCTGTACTGCAGCATTTTCCTGTAATGGCATCAACATAATAGTTTTCCCATCTTTCTTGATGGTGTAGGTATTAGCATACCCATCATACAGTACCCTCCTATCAAATTGCCATGGTCTACCCAACAGTAGGTGACAACATTCCATGGGCAAAATGTCACACAAAACTCTATCCTGATATGCTCCAATCTGAAAATCCACATATGCCTATTCATAGACAAAAAGTGATTGACTATCACTCACCCAAGATGCCTTGTAAGGGTGATGGTGTGGAATCCTTTCCAAATTCAATTTATCCACCATTTCCTGAGATACCATGTTGTCTGTTGAACCAGTATCAATGACAACCTTACATACTTTACCTTTGCTCTTGCATGTGGTCTTGAAAAGAGCTCTTCTTTGCATCATATCCTTTGATGTCTATAAACTAATTCTCCTTAGCATCAATGCTTCTCCCTCCTCAGGATATCCATAACCGTCAGGAACTCTATCTCCTTGATAAGTGTTTGAACTCTGCACACTTTGCTCTACTTTCTCTTCTTGCACAAGTTGTACTCTCTTGTCATTCGTTCTATCATTTCTGGATGATGAACCTTTGCTTTCTAGACATTTGAAAAATGGATGACCAAACTCACCACAGGTATAACACTTTCCTAAAAATGTAGTAGAACCTCTACCACTTCCAAATCTTCCTCTATTACCTTTCCATCCACCTCTGAAATCAGACTGTCCCTGTCCTTTACCAGTGTCTTCTTGACCCTCATTGGTTTTCCTTGTTGTAGGGGCTAATCCTCTTCCCCTCATATTGTTGCCTCTTCCTCTCATGGACTTATCTTGTCCCCTATTCATCTTTTCTTCAATCCTGATTGCCATTTGGTAACAATCCTCCACACTCTTAGGGTTAGCTAAAACTAACTCATCCTGTATGTTCAATCTCAAACCAGCCAAGTACCTAGTCACCTTTTCTACCTCATTCTCATGATGACCAGATCTCATACTCAACTTATAAAACTCCTCAGTATATGCCTTCACATCCATTTCCTTCTGCCTTAAAAATTGCAGCTTCTTAAACATCTAAATTTCATAATCCTTAGGCAAGAATTTACCTTTGATCCTTGCTACCATTTTATCCCATGAAGTGATCTTTGACTTCCCTTGTTTCCTTCTCTCGGATTGTACATAATCCCACCATACCAAAGCATGACCTCCTAACTTGGTCTTTGCAATCTTTACCTTCTGATCCTCAGCAACATCTTTACATTCAAAGCGATTATCAAGTGCAGCAATCCAATCTAGTAACTCATCTTCATTCAAACTTCCATTATACTTGGAAACATCAACCTTTACCTTAGGTTTATCACTCTGCACTGCCTTTAACAGTTTTGCAAATCTCTGGTCTTCAGCATCCAGATCTTTAGCTACCTCTTCATACTCTTCAACAGCATCTTCATCTTCGTCAGACTCACTATCTTCCACTTCCCTCTTTTTGTTCTTTTCCAGGGCTACAAGCCTAGCTTGAAGTGCTTCAGCAAGCTCCTTCATCTTCCTCATCTCTCTGGCATGTTTTTCCTTCATCTCCTGCAATTCCCTTGCAGTACCACTACCTTTCGGAGGCATTTTGTCAACCTCTCACTCCTCTACCTCTGTCCTTTCAGTGACAGAATCAACTCTACCTCTGCCCTTTCGGTGACAGAATCAACACACAACAGCCCAGACCTTTTGCTGAGCTCTGATACCACTATGATGCAGAGGCATCCACACTAAAACCTTGACATACAGCAGGTATCTCTACAACCCTTCATCATCATCATCATCATATTTCCCTTAACACTGTCAGCATCATCATATTTTCTCTGCCGACCGATATCCTCCTGCAGACAAACCTTCGACCTTTCGCCTGTCAGCAGCATCATCATATCCGACTATCGGCAGCATCATCACATTCAGCAAGCGCAATCATCCTCCTGACAATCACTATTCATCTTACCGCCAACCTCTATCTTCATCATCATGATGTTCAACATCATGTTCATCAGTAGGATATAGAACATCCGGTTCCTCCCATATATCTTGATGACGACAACCTCATGCACCCTTCCTTCGATGCTTACGTCACCCCGATATCCTGATGACGATTATCCTGATGATGATGACGTCACATGCAGCTCCTTCAATATCCTGCTGCCCCGATATCCTGATGACGATTATCCTGATGACGATGACATCACATGCAGTTCCTTCAATATCCTGCTGTCGGCCAAACTTAACATTATCGGCCCGTGATGGTTTTATCAACCCGATCTTCTACCTTATGCTGATACGCTCCTCCTCGGCAACACCTGATGATGATCACCCCAAAACACATTCACCTTATGCAAACGATTGCATCATGCTCACCTCCACTTACTCGGATGACGCCCGAAGTAACTACAGGATATACACAGAAATATCCTGATGATGCCGTTGCGATGGGTTTTCCAACCTTAGCGAATTTCGATCCGCCGAACCTCCTGAGGTGACCCGATCCACTTCCTGGACAACTTTCCAGACTCTAACAACCAGCACGACCTAGCACATACCCATGCTAGGGTCCTCAACACCTTTCGACGACGATCCTGCACACCTGCATGCAAACGAACACAAAATGCAGACTAAATCCTAAACTACTGTACATAGCCATTCCACCGATTCGACGAATCAACCGGTGGAATGGATCAGCGAATCCATGAAACCACCAAAATAGCAAATCGATTACACAATGGAATCCCAAACAGAGAATTGACACAACAGGATCTCTTTATTGATTTCAAAAGATGCAAATACAATACTCAGTCTCTCCCTCTGCCTCACTCTCTGCATAGTCTGATCGATGATCGATGATATCCAATACCAACCGGTCCTACTACATAAATAGGATTTCCTGCGAGTACTACCACTCGATTCCAAGCAGCTGGGAGCTTCCAAGCGGCTGGGAGGATCCAACCGGACATACAGCATAACAGCTGTCATAACAAACTATCTAAAAATAGTAAAGTATGGTCAACATGACCTTATTACATGCATTGGTCTTATAAGACCTTCTTGGAAACATTAACCAGACCTAAAACAAACTAATTGTTGATAACTGAGAGGGGGGGGGTGAATCAGTTATCCTAATTATTTCCCTTATTGAACTTTCCTCTTAATTGAAGCAGCATAAAATCAAACACAAAACATTAACCATGAAGTAAGAAACACATGACACAGTATTTTTGACGTGGAAACCCTGTTAAAGGAGAAAACCACGGGGTGATTAACCCAAGAATTATTCTCTGTTAGAAGAATAGGAAATTACAAAAATGGCACTTGCCAATTAGGGCTCACTGCCCGAGCACACTGCTCACAAGAGGCCCACTGCCTACAAGAAGACACACTGTCTACAAAGTGATGATAATCACAGTCTTGAACTGATTGGAAGCATCTGCATATGCTGGAGTTCAGTTCCGGTTAGGCTCAGTACACTGATCTGCTGCACTTCATCTTTCCTCTGTTCTTTGTTCTGCTATCTTTCACATACCGGATCCTTTTTGCTACCTCTGCTCTTTCTCTGGACTTATTCGCATATCTCTCCACATCCACACACACTTCACAACTAAATCCATCCTCTATATATATCCGCACAAGTAATTTCATCACCTTTCTAGTCGGCATCCGGAACAGTCTAGTTTCTTACAAACTCTCATTCTGTCGGCTGAATCCTTCCTCACCAAGCAATGCGGATCAAGCATATACTTGTAGATATCATTAATCATGTCGCCCAAACATGATTCATGCCTTCACAACCTCTGTCATCAACAGTAACACATCCGGAAAGCATTCTGGTACTCTGCCAGTCAGTTCTTCCTCTGTTTTCACTGTCTCTCAGGAATCCGGTACTCAACCATTCATATCTTTTTCCTTGTCCATCACCGGAGGCTAAATCCTTGGAATATACCACTCAAGGTAGTCCTTTTGACTTCCCCAAATCCACACTGCACCAAGACACTTCCTCTGAGAGGTCCGGACCAATCTGTCGGACCTTGCCACATGCTCTGTTCTTCTTCACCGGACCACAACATTCTTTATTCTGACTTCCGGTAGAGACATATCATGTCTTGCGGATATGTGGGATGACCTTTGTTGCCATCAATGACAACAACCATGAATCCATATAGTGTCTCTTGCCAACAATCTCCCCCTTTGGCATTGATGGCAACACTTAGTGAAAAATGACTAAGTGTTTTCACTATGCTCCCCCTTTGCTGATGCTCTGTCTTTATATACAATTTCTGGAACTCCCCCTTAGTTGGATTCCTCATTTTTCACTGCTCCTCACTCCCCCTTTGACATCAATGGCAAAGGGTAGGGTCCGCATATCAAAATTTTCAAAAATTTCTTATACTTAGCCGCATATTTACATACTCACATATATTGAAGAATGTCTGCAAAGGATGTCTTTAATTGAATCATTTCGGTAGCCCAACTTTGCTTCATTCTGTCCAAAATTGAAATGTGACCACTTAACAAAAATGCAAACGCTTCTGCCCGCTTGAGATCTGTCGGATCTTTTGTTTGGGCGGTGGTCCTAGCATCACTGATGGCCTCATGCATGGTTTCCAACTTAGGGATTATAATCCTTCTAAGTTCTCCCATCCGGTTGGTGATGTTCTTCCTTTCCTTCTCAAGATTCTTTATTTCGTTCAAGACTGCAATAGTCTGACATTCTTGATTTATTATAGAGGAAGAGAGAGGATCAAAACTTTGAGATAAGCTTTGTAGCTTATCCTGTTCCTCTTTTATTTTCTTGTCAAATGCTGCTGTTGCCTTTGACCAGGATATACAAAATTTGTAGATATCACCGCCATCCTTAAGAGCATTCTCTAAGCTCTTTATTCCAATGCTTACAATCTTTTTGTCTTTAGAGATTAATTCTAATATCTCTGAAAATCTCTTATCCAAAAATTCCTTCCGGACCTTTTCTTCAGCTGATTTTTCTAAAGAATCAAAATGTGTATCAACACTGCTGACTAAGGTTTTTAGATTACCGGAAGTGGAGGCTGTCGGATCTATCTGGATTGATGGCATGATCTTCACAAGTACTCCGGAAGCAGCCTCTATCAACTCACAGTCTTCCATATGAGACTTCAGGAGCTTTTCATTTGCCTTGGCATTTGCAAATGAAGCTATCTTCATTGTTTGTACCGGAGAGAGAGAGTCAAAATCAAATGGGCCTTTTAGAAGCTCCGGTTCATCAATCTCTAGAGTTTCTTTGCTCAAAAATTGTTGAACAGTTTGTGCAGTGTCTCTTGCCGGAGACAGATGTTTCTTCTCTTCTGCAGTCTTAGAACTGTCAACCTCTTTGTCCTTCACCACTGCTTCCTTCTCCTGTAATTGCTCTTCTTCTTTGGATCCGGAGACTGTAGGGGAAACCGGAGGGGAGATGCTAACTTGTTCATGGGCCACTTCTTCTGGAGCAGAGGGTCCCAAGTCCTCACTTGTCTGTTCAGGGCTCACTTCTTCCGGAACAGAAGATTCCAAATCAGCAGCTGTTTCTGCACCTAAGTCCTCTACAACAGGAAGATTGAACCTTTTGAAGGCCTTCCGGAGGATCTCTTCTGTTTCTTGGGCCACTTTGTCAGTCTCACCAAGCATGAGTTGATTCATCCTGGCTTTGCTTCTGAACTCATCTTTACAGTCCTTGAAGATAATGTTCATTGTCTTGGGATCAATTTGAGGATATAGCTGAATAGCTATCTGCTCCCGGATCTCAAGATCTTTAGCATGAGCATTATTTTTCCTCACTTCCATTTCCTTTTCTAGGCTTTTAGGAATAAGAGATATTATTTCAATGAAAGCCTTATTATATATGTTAAGATATTTCACTGTGGCCTCCTGCAGAGTCTTTTGGTCTGTCTCACTGAAGTCATCATATGATTCTGTCATTGGTTGAAGGTTTCCATCCACCGTGACCGACTTGATTATGCTCTCTAATGACAGAGTGGGCTTTTCAACAGTTACCTCTGCCATTTCCTCCTTTTCTTGGCCTGTGGAGGGCTTACCGGATCCTTTCTTTTTCTGTTTCTTTACTTCTCTTACTCCCTCATCTGATTCTGTTTCCTCTTCATCCTTTTGGCTTCCATAAGCCCTTGTGGCTTTTGCCTTTGATCTCTTACCGGATGCCTGGACTTCCGGTTTTGAACTTTTGGTTGAGGGAGGTGCAGATCTCTTTGTTGATCTGGTCCGGGTGGGAGCTCCAACCGGAGCACTTTCTTTTCTTTTCTCTTCTTCCTCGGCCTTCCTCCTCTTTTCCCGGCTGGCATCAAGTGCCTCCTTTGAGATACCTAGGCCTTGAGCAATGTGCTCTACTTCTTTTCTTACCTTTCTTTTAATCTCAGGTTCCCTGAGTTCTACATGTAACTTTATACTCAGCTCCTCAAAGGTTCCAAACCTTTCTGCCTTAGGATCTTTGGGTTGACTTAGCATGTGTTGAACATGCAGCTCCACTATCTGTTCATCAACTTCGTACCCCATGGGCATGATCCAGACAGTCCTTGGCTCCACTGCCTCCATCAGGCACTGATCAGTGTCAACCATAAAGCACACTGAGTCCTTGTATTTCTCAATGAGAGACTGGGGAATTCTCTCTCTTGCTTGCATCATGCTCTGAAAGTTTTTGAAGTATCCCCATAGAGCTGAATTTCTCGCTTTTGCATCCCCAAGTCCATGCAAGTAGTCTCTTATCTGGACTGCAACAGGTTTGTCATTCTGCGATACCCATCCACTTGTTCCGGGTAGCTCATTCATGAAGTAGAAGAATAAACATACAATAAGAGTACCATACTTGAAGGAATTCTTCTTATCCTTCTTGATTTTCTGTATATTTTCCATTAATTGGCTTAGCAGTAGTTCGCAGAGGTCATATTCTGCATTTTTCCTTAGCATTTCAAAAGCAGTGTATACTGCAGTTCTGGATACAGAATTCTCCCTGCTGGAGTGATAGATCTTGTATCCTATTATCATTGATGCATATTTGATATCCGGATCCGAAATATCTTCAATGGTCATTGCCCTCTTGTCAAATTTTGATCCGGTGGCCTCAGTTACAATGTTGTTCTTGACAGATTTGAGGATAGGTACTCCTCCGGAAGAGTATAGGCCAGTTACTGCTCTAATTGCCTCTTTTGTGATCTTGCAGGGTCTATCTAGCCATAAAAAGTTGTCATGCATCCTGCTCAGTACATACCGGACCCATTCATCCTCTTCAAAATAGGGGAAATGAATAAATTGCTCAAATTGTTTCTTCTGAATATCCTTATACTCTGGTTTAAGCTCAAAGGCATTGTCAATCAGCTGCTTGTGATAGAGGTCTCTTAATTTGAAATCCCCAAATTCCTCAATGTTTGCATGTATGTAAACCCTAATGTCTTCGGTGTGTAAAACTCCGTGAGGAACACTAGAGAAGGCTCCTAGTGGGTCAACCTTCAATGATTTGTAGGGATGTTTCTTGAATGAGGGGCGAGGTCTATCGGAGATCTTAACTATGTTTGGAGTAGCCATTCTTCAAAGATTTGCAGTGAGGTAATGAAAAATGGAGAATACCTTATGCGCCTTCGGTTTGCACGGAGTGGTTGGATTGATTTCTTTATCCAATAGCTTCGGCAGGAGATCCTTGGTGTGCTTGAAGAACCTTGTTGTAGAGCTCCACTTTTCGCTTCTTCTCGAGTGCAGAATGAGCAAATGACCTTTGAGAAATCCCTTAAATTGCTCCGCGAACCCTAATACCTGTGTGCAATAAATGCTTCACCTACATCATTCCGGTTTGCCTTGTCTGGATAGCTTGGAGTATCCCGAATTAGTCCTGATCTATGGATATCATCCGGATCTATCAATCATGAATAAATCGAGGTGGCATATTACAAGATCATCTCAAACACTCTGTCCAATCCGCAGAACAAGATAGTGCATTTCTGGATCTTTCCGGACCTTTTTGTAATCCTTTATCATACCGGAGCATTTCCCTGAACAGGTCTTATTTGATCGATCATAGCTTCTTCATAACTCCATGCGGACCTCTGAAAACTTGACTGAAGTATCTCAAGACTCATATTTACAAACCCTTTGATCCGCATCTTGTGCAACATCCGGCACCACTTGTTTGGCTGGGGGAACAAGATTTTCTTTGAGTCTCCCCCTGAGCCAGAGCTCACTTTTAATTTCCGGAAGAAATATCAGCACCAGAGTCTGGTGCGGATCCAACCTCTACATTCTCTGAACTTTTCTTCACCCAAATCTTGCTCATCTGATTCCTAACCTCATCCGCATTCATCTTTTGTTTACCCTTGTCTTGATTCTGATTATACACCGGACCTCTTTTGTCCTGATTCTTGTTTCTGCAGACTTTAGCATTATGACCGGACCTATTGCAGATTTGGCAAATAACATTCCTTTGCATATTTGACTGATATCCTCTTGATCTGCATTGATTAGCCCTATGACCTATTCTATTGCATGTGAAGCATTTACCTTTGAATGATTTGTTTACTTGCATAATTCTACATTCATGGGATTTGTGTCCATACCTTTTGCAGTTGAAGCACTGTCCGGAGAAGGATGAATTATTCTGATTCATTCTCATTCTGCACTGATTAGCTTTGTGACCAAAGTGGTTGCAGCTGTGGCAGTATCCATTGAAGGATGGATATCTTTGAGCATTTGGCTGTCTTACCGGAGGTCTTCTAGGCCTGCTCCTTGGATTTTCTGATCCAAGATTCTTCTGACCGGATCCGGAGCTTTCTCCTTTCTCATATCCCAAGCCATACTTGTCATCTGTCCTCTTTTGACTTCCAAGAAGAACTTCAAGTTGAGCAGAACTTATCTTGAATTTCTCTTTATATTCATTTGCTGTTTGAAGGTCTCTTTTGAGAGAGGCAATTTGATCCTCAAGTTTTCCTTCATTATCTTTGGCATCTTCAAGATCAGATTCAAGGTGTCTGATAATCCTGTCCATCTGGTGGCATTCTTCTGATTTTTCTTTAAGAGATTGTCTTAGATTGTCTTCAGCCTTTCTTTTTTCTTCAATCTCTTGAGTAAACTTTATAGTTCCTGATTCCATTTCATGTCTTAACATAATGACTTCTTTTGATAACTTTTCACATAACTTGGTTTGCTCAGTCAATTCCTCATTTGTATTGCTTTCTTCACTTTGTCTTGCCAACTGTTGAAGCAGCTCCTTTCTCTTTTTCATAGAGAGACTTAATTTGTCTTTTAATTCTCTCATGAATTCATCAGCCTGTTTGAGTCTTTCCTTTAATTCACTGACTTCAGAATTTGACTGTTCAAGATCCTCAAGGGCAGTCTTGAGTTGCTCCCTTAAACCATATGCATCCATTTGAAATCCCAGATCTTCCTCAAGCTGTTAGGCTCTATTAGGAGGAACTTAGCTCTGATACCAATTGTTGATAACTGAGAGGGGGGGGTGAATCAGTTATCCTAATTATTTCCCTTATTGAACTTTCCTCTTAATTGAAGCAGCATAAAATCAAACACAAAACATTAACCATGAAGTAAGAAACACATGACACAGTATTTTTGACGTGGAAACCCTGTTAAGGGAGAAAACCACGGGGTGATTAACCCAAGAATTATTCTCTGTTAGAAGAATAGGAAATTACAAAAATGGCACTTGCCAATTAGGGCTCACTGCCCGAGCACACTGCTCACAAGAGGCCCACTACCTACAAGAAGACACACTGTCTACAAAGTGATGATAATCACAGTCTTGAACTGATTGGAAGCATCTGCATATGCTGGAGTTCAGTTCTGGTTAGGCTCAGTACACTGATCTGCTGCACTTCATCTTTCCTCTGTTCTTTGTTCTGCTATCTTTCACATACCGGATCCTTTTTGCTACCTCTGCTCTTTCTCTGGACTTATTCGCATATCTCTCCACATCCACACACACTTCACAACTAAATCCATCCTCTATATATATCCGCACAAGTAATTTCATCACCTTTCTAGTCGGCATCCGGAACAGTCTAGTTTCTTACAAACTCTCATTCTGTCGGCTGAATCCTTCCTCACCAAGCAATGCGGATCAAGCATATACTTGTAGATATCATTAATCATGTCGCCCAAACATGATTCATGCCTTCACAACCTCTGTCATCAATAGTAACACATCCGGAAAGCATTCTGATACTCTGCCAGTCAGTTCTTCCTCTGTTTTCACTGTCTCTCAGGAATCCGGTACTCAACCATTCATATCTTTTTCCTTGTCCATCACCGGAGGCTAAATCCTTGGAATATACCACTCAAGGTAGTCCTCTTGACTTCCCCAAATCCGCACTGCACCAAGACACTTCCTCTGAGAGGTCCGGACCAATCTGTCGGACCTTGCCACATGCTCTGTTCTTCTTCACCGGACCACAACATTCTTTATTCTGACTTCCGGTAGAGACATATCATGTCTTGCGGATATGTGGGATGACCTTTGTTGCCATCAATGACAACAACCATGAATCCATATAGTGTCTCTTGCCAACACTAACTGCCTCATGGAGGCCAGCTGTCAGGTAGGTGCTCCTGCACCACCATCATTTCAATGATGGCCTCATCGTTAGGTGCAATGTCGAAGACTGGAGGTCCCCGTTGGTCCCAATCAATGAGGTCAGGATAAACTAGTGGTAAGTCATTGGATGGTGAAGCGAGAGTGGTGACTAAGTAGATGGTACAAATGGATGAGTTGAAGAAGTCAGCAAAGTCACTAAAGGAGTCTTGAAGGCCTGTTTCATTAACATTGTCGACATCTAAGGATACCATAGCGACCGCAGCTAAGATACATTCACCAGTCGTGAGGATGAGTTGTAGTTGACCGTACCCTAATCCTTGAGTATAGGGATTCTTTGTTGCTTGCAGTGGTTCTACGATCCCCTATTCATGGAGGCCAATACTACCTTGTCCTTTATAACCCATGCTTTTAACAATTTCAGAGCCTTTGCCGTAGATTTTTGTTGGGATTGTGGGGGCTTCTTGCTCAGGTTCTTCATCCTTGTATAGCTAGGATGATATATCTTTAAGTGCATCCTGATCTAGAAGGTGTTTTTTTCTCGAAGATGGGCAAGGGTTTGCACTTGATGATGACTGTGTTGGCTGGCTCTGTTTTTGGGATGCCAAATGTCTTAGGATTGGGTAATGTGCCCACACAAAAGGTGCTGTGCAGGTCATATTCCCCACATCCCATGTTAGTTAGCTTGATCTAGACCTTGGGTGGTGGAGGTGCTTGGGATGAAGTGGTGGAAATGTTTATGGGATCAATATATGAGGTGGATGATGTTGGATTGGCTTTAGCGGTAGCTTTATTGTATGGGCAGAAGGTTTGGTTGTGGCCTTCCAAAAAACTACAGTATTGGAAGCGACAGGGGTCGGCATAGACAGTGACTTATGTGCCGTTGTGAGGGAATTTGAGGCATTGATGGAAGGTGGATGGGACGGCTTGCATGGCATGAATCCGTGGTCTACGGAGAAGGATATTGTAGGGGAGGTCGAGATCAAGAACCTGACATTTTGTTTCCAATATTTTCTGTCCCACTTGAATGGGAAGCTTGATAGTGCCTTCAAAGAGGCATTCGGTATCATCATAGCCTTTGATCGTGATGCACTCGCTGGTGTCAACAACCACATCAGAGTACCCCAAGTGTTTTAGTAGTTTTAGAGTGCATATGTTGAGGCCGGATCCACCATCTATTAAGACTCTTTTAATGGTGTGCTTGTGGATACAGACTTCGATGTGTAGGGCATCATTATGTATGTGTTCAGAGGCAGGTAGGTCCTTTTCTAAAAAGGTGAGATGGTGGGGTGTGGTGATGTGTCCTACCATGGCTTGGAATTGAGTTACATTCAAGCTGGCAGGGACTTGAGTCTACAAAAGTGCTTTGCCAAGGACGTCCTTAGGAAGGGGTGATGTACGGAGCAACTCAAGTATGGATATTTGTGTGGGTGTCTTTCCTAGATGCTCTAGGAGGTTATACTGATGGGTAGGTGATGGACATGTGGTTGGATGAGGAGGTAGGGGATCTGATGTGGATGCAGGTGTTTGTTTAGTGGGAGGGGCTGTGCGGATGGATACATGGCCATGGCGGGTTGTAATAGTGCAATCTGTTACTTGCGCCCAAATGGTGACTGTGTTGACATGGTGGGATGATGGTTCTATCTGACCTACAATAGAGTCATAGGATGCGGGTGGTGGGGTGACGTTGTATACTTGGTTGGATGAGGAGGCTTTATTATGGTTAGGTAGGGGATCCTTGTAGGCTTCGAGGTTGGCATTTGGTGATGGTTGGGCACTATGATCGAGGTTGATTAGATTTGGTTCTATAAGGTCTTGGATGCAATGTTTTAATTGCATGCATTCAGTTGTTTTATGACCCGCAATGTAGTGGTATTCACAGTAATCGTTCTCATTGTGCCACACAACTTTTAGTTCATTCTCTTGACGGGGTCTAACGGGTGGGAGTGTGATCAAATTTTGCTTGAGACATCTATCAAGGATGTCTTCAACGAGTTCCCCTAAGGGTGTAAATTGTCTACGAGGTTTACGTGGTTTAGTTTAACCCCTCTGGTTATTTACATTTGTTGCATATGTATGCGCAGGTGTTTGGTTTTGTATATGTTGGATGTCTTTCACATCCGTGACTCCGTTGTTCAGATTATTCTTGTTCTTCCCCCAATAGCGTGATTTGTCATTTGATTGCATGTTGGTGTTGTTGTTTGTATTGGGGGTGTTGTTATTGGATTTGTAGTTGTTGTTGTTGGATTTATGGTCATACAGTTTGATGGAGCCCTTGGCAATGAGGGCTCGTTCAATAGTGGTACCTTTGTCAATGACCTCTTCAAAGGTAGATGCACAAAGAATTTGCAAATGAAACCCTAATTCCTAGTTGAGGTTGGTCACAAACATGGTGACGATTTGTTTTTCTAGAATTGGCCATGGGAGTTTGCTTGCTAAGCTCCTCGATCTTTGTAGGAAAGAGGCGAAGGCTTCTCCATTCTTTTGTTTGGTGTTGCAAAGGTTTGTCATAGACATTTCATGCTCGAAGTTGTAGGAGAATTACAAATTTTTCTACAAGCTTAGGGAAAGTCCTAATGCCTGGGGGAAGATGTGTGAACCATTCAGTGGCTTGACCACCTAGGCTTCTTGGGAAGAGTCTCATAAGATATGTGTCGTTATTAGAGACTTCTAGGCAAGTGATGTAGAATTCCCTAAGGTGGTCCCTAGGGTCTCCCTTTCCCTTGTATTTGTCAAATTTTGGCGTTTCAAAGTTTTTGGGGAAAGGGGGCATGTACAATGTGTGATCAAATGGGTAGGTGCAAATATCCTCAAAGGAATAGTGTTTGTGTTTGCCCCCAGTTTGTAGGTCGTCTACCTTTTGGATTAAGCCTTGTAGGATGGTTGTGAGATCCTGTGGTTGTGGTGGTTGGGGTGTGTAGGTTTGTTGATTGGTGAGATGTTGGAGATGGGGTGGGATTTGATGTTGGAGATGTGTTTGGCCGAGGTTTTGATATTGTGGGTTGGTGTTTGCGTTGATGTGTGCTTGGTGTTGTTGATATGCATGGAGTTGTTGGAGAATATGTGGTGGTATTTGGGGATTGAGATTATGTTGATTTGATGATGTTATGGGGTTATGTGGATACGTGACATTGGATGGATTGACGTTAGATAAGTGGATGTTAGATGGGTTGGATGTATTGTGAGGTGGTTGTGAGAATAATTGTCATAGGTATGCAATGGTTTGAGGGTTGGGTGGGGGCACACTTGTGGATGTGCTTTCTTGGGTGATGTTGCCTTGTATTCCCATGGTGATTTGTGAAGCGGAAGGGTTAATGGTAGTTGTGGTAGTTGTGGTAGTGGAGGTGATGATGGGTTGGGAGATGGTAGGGATGGTGGTATTTGTGGGAATTGTAGATGTGGTGGCGGTTGAGCTTGTGGAGGTGGTAGATACTATAGGTGTTGATGTTTGAGAGGTGGTGGGTTGGGTATGTGATGTAGATGCTTGGGTATTTGATGGGGTAGGAATGATTGTAGAGGTGGATGGTTGTGATGATGTCATGATGGGGGGAAGTTGAGCACCAATTTTGAGAAGATGATCAAGATATCTACTTGGGTCCGACCTTAAGATTTTATCAAGTAGGTCCATGTTGTCGGCATCTTGTGTAAAGCTCAAGACATCTAGATCATCTTGGAAAATGGTGGGGACGTTTTGTGTTGGTGGTGGTGGGGATGGTGATGGTTGTATTTGTTGTAAGTAATGAAAAGGATTTTCATTAGGGCCATATGGGGGGAGGTAAGAGTAGGTAGGTGGGTTGTGTGTTTGATAGATGGGTATGTTGTTGCTGATGGTTTTAGGCATGCTAAATTGCCAATGTTCTACCATTTCTTGATTCTTTTTGCTTTGTGATCTCGTGATGGGCATGCATGTATATGGAGTTGATTTCTAGAAGTAGAGTGAGATGGGGATGGAGACCTTAGAGAATCTGATTGATTGTGTTGGACTGAAGGATGGATGTGATAGTGGGGATGGAGTAGAAGAGAGCATGTGGTGGAAGATCGATATGTCTTTCTAAAGATTTTATCCTAAGGGTGATATGAATGGATGATATTGATTTTTTGCACAAATTTTGGACCAAGATGGAGGATGATGATGTTTGTTTTGATGAAAAGGGGTTTTGATTTTGATGTTTGATTTTGATTGATTAGGATGATGAGGATGATTAGGACGATGTTTTTGGAATGACTTGATGGTCAACAAGTTGAGCTTTACGCAAGATCTAGATTTTTGTGTTTAGCACAAATGGATGATTTTCTTTGTTTGGGATAGACTAATGACCCTATACAAAGAGGGGTGATTTGTTTTTCTTGAAAGGTAGACTAATGACTTTTCAAGGAAAATGTGATGTTAATGATGAGATCTAGATCTAACTTTGGCTCAAAAGGATGACAAGTTTTGGTTGATGATTTGTTGATAGGTGTTTTGATTTGGATTTTGGATCTTTTAAAATGATTTGTTTTGGTCCAAGGAGATATGCAAAAAGATTGAAGGGGGATGGATAGATATGGATTTGGGCTGATTATGATGTAGCAAAGGGGTCCAACAATGGTGGTGATTGATCCTCTAAGGTCAAAGAGAAGGTGTGATTTTGGAAAATTTTTGAAGAAAATGGATAGACTACTGTTAGATTTTTGGGAGGTGGATATGGATTATGGCAGAGTAGATAGTGAAGATCACAACTAAATAGGTCTCTATTTTAGGCAAGTCAATCTAAAAATAGCGCCAATCCATGGGTGAAATGGCACTACAATCAGATAGATATGGCGCTGAAACAAGACAGTGTTTGTTGAGGTCGTAAAAGATAGATTTTTGATGGCAAATTTTTTGGATTTTCTCTATTTGGAATGTGACCAAATGATTTGGTTTGTCTCTTAGAAATGTTATTGCAAATAATTCAAGTACAATAATCACACAATAATCAATATTTTGCTTTGTTTTGAAAAAAATATGTGTGATTTTATTTAACAAGCACTTTGAACAACCTAAGGCAATGATGTGACAGTATTTGTTGAATCCCCTAGCTGCGCCTATTCAAAGCGAGTAGCTCCAAGATCTTGGTAGCACCAGCTCCTCCTTACAATTGCACACACTTCTCATGCATACCAAGATCCAGGTTTCTTATAAGGCTTGTCCCTCACCAAACCTTTAGATTGTCCCTACTACCTCAGCTAAGAACTGCATGAATCGGGGCCGCTTCAAAGGTTTCCCTTCTGCGTCAACAAATAGAAGGATTTTGGGTTGCTAAATAATGGTTCATAGTAAGGGCATCCGTTTAGGTGGTTATATGTGTGGCAGCACTACTCTCTGTTATGGAGTCTCCTAGCCTCCAAGGGTTATGCCTTGGAGGGTTTTGGGGGAGGTTGGCTATCGGTATAACACAACAACACCTGTTGCTTGAGACTTTCATCCTAAACACCTTATTTTATATAGCAGCTTGGAAGAGGTTGGCTTTAGCTTGATGCCGCTTGGGTCGTTCCCACCTTTCGAAGTGGGGTGGCAGGCCCTCTAAGGATTACAAAAGCAATACAATCATAAAAATACTTTTGATCCCCAAGTTCATACAAATATGCGAGGGGAGAGCATACGTATTATCTATGATTGCATCACACTAAACATGGTTCATTTTAGATCTTTGGATTAAGTTGGGTGTGATTAATGCAAGTTTTTGTGAGAAGCTTTTGATTCCCAAGGTCACCAAAAATGGTACGAGGGAATAGCATACACTTTTTCACACCACAAGCAAAAGATCACAAAACACTTCACACAATTTAGAATGATTTTCTTGATTATATGTGTGAAAGATGTAATTTGTTGTTTTTTTTAACGCAATGCTTTCAATTGATGCAATTTGTGGCTCTTTTTAAAGCCCAAATTGAAGTGTTTGGATTGTTGTTGGCACACAAGTTGTAAATTTTAGAGCACCAAAAGTAAATGTTGGGCACACACACACACACACAGATTTGTTTGATTGTTGTTTTGTTTAATTTTATGGCACCAAATCAAAGTGTTTGTCTAATCTAACATGCAAGGGTTCATTTTAGTTTCCAAATTGAAGTGTTTTTAAAACAAAAATTGAAGGAACCCTGCAAAAACTGTTAGTATCCTCAAAATGATGGTAAGGACCTACACACAAGCTGTCAGTCCCTGCACAGAGAACAAATGTCAGTCCCAAAAAATAGCACTATTACAGAGGTCAAATGGCACCACTTATGACAGACAATGGCGACACTGATAAAAAAAACTAGAAAACTGATAGACTATGCAGACAGTACTAATTAAACATATAGTGCCAATATAGGACTCTTAAGGCACCAAAGAAGAAGATCGCGTTACAATATTACAAAGAAGGTGCTGATAAAACAAATAGCGCCAATATAATGTATAATATGCGCTAATTAAGACAATAGTGCTAAATTAGGACTAGTAAAGCATCGCTATGCAAATTGTCCTGAGGTTCATTCATAGTTACTAATGGCGCCAATCTGGGAGATAGTGTTGATATAGGTCTGAGTGCATCCAACTTGCAAAATAGAGACCTCTTTACAAAACAGAGTGTTATGCTGCACCCACAAGATGTCCCATTAGCATTGTTAGTCTAAATAAACAAAAAAAAGACAAAAGAGAAGACAAAATGCATGTTTAGGATTTTATGAAAATTTTGGCATAACATCCCCTTGTATTTTCTAATATTCCTACAAAACAGAGAGCAGTTAAAGCACAAGTAGTAGGAAGATGATTAGAAAGGAGACATGTGAGTGGAGGTTAACACATTCAATGAGAAAAAATGCTCCGTAGGGATGGTGTTAAAACAGAATATAGTGCCAATATTATCTAGAGATAGAGCCACTTCGAGGAGTGGATGGCGCTGCACCTACAAAACACGTAACTCACACCAAAACTCACAAAAGATTGATTAGAATTGGACATTGTGGGTCCTACCGGGTGTGCCAATGTAGATTAGATAAGCAAATAAGGTAGAAATACTAAACAAAATGCAATAAACACAAGAAGTTATAACTCACATGCAAAACCCAATCTCATCAAGGGAAGAAGGAGCATGCACCCAAGAACTCCTAAGACAAAGATAATCCCTAGACAATAGATTTAAATGTGAAATGCTACTCTAATTTGCAACTCACTATTCTAGTTCAAGAGAGATTTTGGCATAATAACTTTACATAAACTTGGATCTTGAAAATAGATTGAGAGAGGTCCTATTTATAGATTTTTGGAAGGGATTTTGATCCAAGGGTGGAGATTGATTTGGAAGATCAATGGTGGAGGATAGAAGTGATGTGGAGGGCCTAGATTCAATCTTGAATGAATGGAGGGCTAGGAATAAAAGTGAATCTTTTATTCATTTTGGGAAAATGAGTTATTAAATGAGCATGGGGGTGAAGGATTATTTTGGAATTAAAGATTCATATGGCGGAATGTAAATGAATTAAAAATTCATTTGGGGAAGAGAGGAAATAAATGAGTATGGGTTTGTAAGGAAAATTAAATGTGATGTGGGATGTTTTTAAATAAAAAATTGACTTATGTGGATTTAATTCAATTTTTTTATTTGGAGGATGTGCGAAGGGTGTTAAACAAGGTTTGACCACCCAAATGAGAGATGAGGATTAATTAAACATAGGTTTTATTTAATTTTGGGGATACTATGATGTGAATTTAGAAAATGAAAGGGGTAATTAATTAATTGATTAGAAGGGAATTTGGTATGTTTATGGATGTCGGGAGTTAGTTTGATGGTAGAAGACATTTTTAGGTGTCTACACATATCTTGCAATCATTGCATTCCATGAGTCTGTGCATTTCTATGAGGCATTAAATGTCAAACAGTTCATGCACCTTGTCTATGCTTCCACACTTTCCATACATATCTACAAGAGTAGCTACAAATACAATATGTGACAAAATTCCTATATCCTTTATGCTTTGATTGTTGTCCACACCATGTTCCCCATATCCCATTTTGGCATAGGTAAGGAGGATGTTGGATAAGGTTGTGCAATTTGGTTTTAGACATTCCAATTGCATTTGGTTGAAAGTTTATTTTGTGCATTTGCTTGAAAGTTTCTAAAGCCTTATGAAAAATCCATTTAGTACATATCTTGCAATCATTGCATTCCATGAGACAACATTTCTTTGAGGCATCATGTCAAATAGTTCAATTTCCTTGTATATGCTTCTACACTTTGCATACATGTCTCGCAAGGTAGTTGCAACTACAACATTTGACAAAATTGCCATATCCTTTATGTTTTGATGGATGTCTATACTGTGTTCCAAAGATACCATTTCCAAGGTTTTGGAATTTGGCTTTACACTTGCTAATTGCATTTGCTTGAAAGTTTCTAAAGCCTTATCAAAAAATCCATTTTGTTCATATCTTGCAATCAATTGCATTCCATGAGGTGACATTTCTTTGAGGCATCATGCCTGTAGACAATTAAAATTGTCCATGTCTTGCAACATCACCTTGTCGACACATTACTAGAGACATCATATGACATTTTGTCCTAATCCCACTCCTAATCCCATTTATCCCACTAGCCAAATTAATTAAATAAATCATATTTATTTAATTAATTAGCCCTCTCCCATTTTCCAACTAATTCAAATAAAATATTTGAATTTGTCCTCACCTTTCACCTCATTGCAACACATGTCACATAGTACATTTTTCATTTAATACACTTCACATGTCCAACTAATTTAAATAATCTTGTATTTAAATTAGGCCAACCCTATTCCTATTCGCACACTTGTCACATGACTACAACTCCTCATGGAGTGAGAAAACCTATTCAATCTCAACCATCCACGTCATTCAAATTATTTTTCAATCATAGCCCTTCATTCAAATCACTCATTTTCTATAAATCAACCCTCTCCCAAGCCATTTGGGGGATCCATTTTGCAAGTAGCCTCATGCTGTCAAATTTCCTCTAGGATCACCATTGTCTTTCATTCCATTGTTATGCTACTGAAATAGTGAGCAATCAACATTCATCCTTCGATATCTTGCATTCCTATGCAAGATTGAGAAGAGCAATGTAGGTGAACCAAGTTTGACATAGGAGTTTAGATATTGCTATTTATGCTTTGATTTCTATGTTCATTTTGTACTCCATTGTCTTGTTAGGGTTTAATGATTGTTGTTTGTTCTTCATAGCCCTGATTTTTACCCTAACTACATTTGGTGAACTTGACATGAATCTAACATTTTTTGTCAAGTTTTGGTGATCAAGTTTTGCAAGTGATCTCCTAGGCAAAAACCAACCTCACCATTGCATTTGGGAGGCCTCACAGGTGAAGATTGACATAAAATGTGCTAGGTTTTGTTCTCTAAAAAAAATTGAATTTTTTTTAGTCACCAATCTGTACTGTATGAATCCATACCACACGGACCAGCCATACAATTCTATGTAGTGTTCTATGGTCATAGGTGGTAATTTAATCACCACCACTATCTGTGCTTCTCCACCTATTCACCACTTTCCTACCACTAGCCATGAATCCCGCCACCACCTATCATATTTGTCACTACCTATGTTTTTACCTCCCACCACCATCTATAAACCCTAGCCATTGTTGTCACCACTACTCAGGATCCCTATCACCATTGGTTTAAACCCTCTGCTTGCATTTTAATCTTCCCTCCACCACTCCTCTTAAACCCTAACCACCCTCAAAACTCTTGTCGCAACCATTTAAATCTTGTCATCCGCCACTCATTCAATCTCCTGCTGCCATTGTTGAAACCCTAACTCCCCCACTGCTACATATACTTCCACCACCACCTCTACAAACTTCCACCTACTTCTAACACCCTATCATCACTGGAATTTCATCCAACCATCACTCCACATCCCCCACTCAGCCTCTATTCAACATCCTAGTTGACATCCCTGTTATGCCTATCGAAACTGCCTACTTCAAATCTGTCACTCTTGTTTTGGCATCGCCACTTTTGCTTAGGCGTCACCACCCAGCCTAATGCCTCATTGTAGACCCTCCATTAGCTTAAAACTCCATCTACCACCTCCTTCTTAAACTATAACCATCACCTACCAAACCATTACCATTGTGCTTAAACCACCACTATCTCTGTTGTGCTTAAGCCCTAGTAGCTGCCAGTGCTAACCGCCTGTCGTAGTCCTCATAACTTCAAGTGCTAACTGCCTGTCACAGTCCTCATAATTGCCAGTGCTAGTAGTCACAATCACATACAATCATGGTCACATATAGTCATTCCTTCAAACACACGGTTGCTTCTATTAGCCTGTGGTTATGTCTGTGACCGATAGAAGGGAGGGGGGCTAGGGGCTATCGGCCCCTCTTATTTTCTTTTCTTATTTTTCACTCTGTTTGGCCCCTAGTCACATAGGTGACTAGGGGTGCTACTGGCCCTGACTGTCAATACAAACCACCAGTATAAACTGTTGGGCTTAATTGCACATGTGACTGCCTAAGACCCAGATGGCTAGCGCTCAACTAACCACCAGCTGGCCTGCCCTTCTCTTCTTCAAGTCCTAGGAGGGTACTACTTTTCTTTTCATCATAAATTTCACATATGGGGTTGATTTTTCACAAAATTTGTGGCGTTGGGAAGCTGGTTCGCCTAGCTACGCTGTGGCGAAGCAATTCTCAAGTGACTGTACCATTTTCATCAAGTTTTTTCTAGTCAAATTCAGCTTTCATTTTGAACTTCAAACACACATAACTCTTGTAAATTTGATCCAATTTTCATGAAATTTTTTTAAAAACTACATAGATTCTCATAAATTTTCTGATTATGTTGTTCGTTTTGTTGTAGCTAATCATTTTTATCAGATTCCTCATTTTCATCATAACACATTTACTTTGCAAGTTTCTTGTCTTCTTCCTATTTTGGTGGCTTCTAGGTGATCTCAAGGGGCTATAGTAGCATTCTACATTAGTCACAATAGTAGATTGGAAATAAAAATTTTAGGTGCACTCATTTCATCTTTCATCTTTCATTTCATCAAATCAACTTGCTTGTCTTCATATTTCAATTTGGGCATTAAAAAGAACATCTTGTTTGCATTCACATTTGGATTTGGGCTCTAAAATGAACTCTTGTCTTCATTCACACATTCAAATTGGGCTTAAAATGAACCATTGTCTTCCCTTACACATTTGACTTTGGATTTAAAACAAACAATGTTAGGATTAGCTATGGATGTAGCTATCCCAGGATCAAGATGCCTAAGAGCTAATCACAAGAATCAAAGAAGATCAACATGATAGAATAATATTCTATACACAAGATAATGAGATGATACAATATAATATGATACAAATTTGAGGCCTTGGTTATAAGGACCAAGGTTGAGAGCTAGGATGTTGTAGTTATGTGACAAGTGTCACATTACTATCACATGTGACAACTAGAGGATAGGATGCCAACTAGATCACATGTGTAGGATAAGACAACTATCAACACCTAGCAACAACTAAACACAACTAGAAACATCTAGTAGACTCACTAAGTCAACTTAAGATGTGAACATGTGTGTGGGTATTATTTAACTAATAAATAGTTAAATAATATGAATTATCCACAAAAGGGTAAACTAGATAGGTAATAACCCTATTCACACCAACACCCCCCCTTAAGTACAACTTAGGGAGGAACAACCAAATGCAAAAATGGGTCCCAACAATAAGGCCATGTTAGGTACCCATGTACAAAAGATCTCTCACAAGTGGAGAAAAAGAGAAAACCTCATGGGAAAAACTCCTGCCCAAAAGATAGAAAACATGCAAAGAAGCATGAAAAAATGAAGGAAGGAGGACTCAACATGACTCCCCAAGGACACCTTCCATCACAAAGATACAAAAGATAACCCCCATAGGAGATAAAAGAAGGACTAAGAAGCCTTCACAAAGGATGTCCCAAAAAGATTAGGAACATGAAGAACTCCATTGAAGCACAAAAAGCTTCAAACAACTACCAAAGAATTGTTACATTGCTGAAAAACGTTCATTGAAAATAGGATGAAGATTAGGTTCAAAGAGAAACAAATTTGCATGAGTGACCCCAACAATACTACTCAACCAATCTGATAGCTAAAGATGCAAATGACACATCAATATGTACAAGTGACCCCAACGACACTACTCAACCAATGTGGTAGTTAAAAATACAGGTGCCAATAGTCTCAAGAACTCTAATCATCTAAATAAGGTAGAAGGTTGCCTCCACAAACCGGAATGCAAGATTATCTATATGGTATGTGTTCCATCTCACTGAAATGCATGGGTAACCAGCCGCTGCATCCACCTAGTATATAGGAACAAAAACAAGATAAATAGTTCACTCCAAGCAAAACCAAGGAAGCATTAGTACAAGTAGTATGATACCCCCCATAATGCTGACAAGGGAGAGGTATGACAGCTCCACTAAAACTATGTGTCATAATGTAGTGCAAGAAGGTGAAGAAGCAACATCAAAAGATGCACAAAGTAGTACCTACAACTTAGTAAAGGGTGTGCAAATAATAAGGCACACATACATGAGGCTAAAATGTTGTCATGGAGGAACACTCACTAGACAAGATTGTGATGGTAAATAGCAAGGCACTAACACAATCCCCCATGACACTTTATAAAGTAGTGTGAGTACAACAATGGCACAACATGATGTGCAAGATCCCCAAACTACAAGTATAATATGTGGCACTTTATCTTAGTGCATTTACAAATCAACAAGTTTGTTCAATGAATGCATGCAATGTCCAAAACAAGGATGGACTAAGTTGATGTCATGAGGTGAACAATGAAGAAATAGACCATGCATGCCTTACAAACCTCAAAAAATGACAAAAACTACAAAAGAATGAACCCCCATATCAAATAGTGCTGCAAAATATGCTCCCCAAAAAGAAATACTAGATTGAGTACAATGTTGTCAATGTGGAAGCCTAAATCGACCATTTATAACATATGGTGATTTTCCAATTTTTTGATAAAATTGGCTTACCAAACCAAAAAATGACATATACCATCGGATTCCTTGCATTTTTTTGATCAATTTTAAAAAACTATTTGTTGAATTTTGACATCGTGGGCAAAAGTTATGCCTTGTCAAAAAATGTCAAAAAAATAAAGCAATAATGACATTTGGAGGCAAATTCTAGAAAAATACAGCAAACTGGGGGAAAATCACCTACACCATGGCAAAGTATATGGAACCACCTTTCTAACAATTATAAGAACATGAAAAAACAACTCCTCGGGTGCAAGTTATGGCAAAAAGAAAACATCTTCCTTGTTGTGAAGCTTTGCAAACAAAATGGACTACTTGTCCCATTTTGGGATGGATTGTCCCATTCTAGGACAGGGTGTCCCGAATGCAAACAAGGAGTTTGAAGGGCCTAAAAAGGCTGACAAATTGTCCTAGGCAGATAGGGAGGCTGACTAGAGTGTTAGAGCAACCAGAGGTTTACAATGTTGAGGCTCAAGCCATAGTACACCAACGTGCATGTTAACTAGATAAGTAATATAATCTCCATTCTGTTTTGCATAACGGGTGACCTAAAGATGTCCACAGAAGGGCATTCACTCTCATCCACGTCAATCAGGATAGGAATGGGGAGACATCCCTTAGGTGGTTTGTCAATGGTGATAACTGTGAAATCACACTCCTTTGGGCTCAGATCACCCAGCTTGCCAACATAGGCCACTTAGGCAACAATGATGCAAGTAGCAGAGGCCTTCACCTACTTTGTGATCACACCCGAGGTGTAAAAGCTATTGTTCATAGTAGCAATGGCTCCTCTCATGGAGGCCCCCAAGAACATAAACGTGAATTCCACACAATTCTGGAGCAACAACATCACAACTTTCCCTTTCCCTAGCCCTACTTTGGCCAAATCGGTAATGGCCTTGCATGATATCAATTCCACATTAGCATAGTTGTACACTTTCCCATTTTCCCCATTAATGATGCATGGCCTCTCTACAAATTCAGCTAGTTTCTCAAAGCAATACATGTGTAGCAGAAGGTGGTTCGATAGCTCAATGTTTGAAATTTTTTACCTAAACAAAAACTCTTTATTTCAATATCTCAATGGTCAAGCTGAAGGAATTTATTAGTTCTTGGTGATGTGAAGTTTATGGCTATAGGGAAGAGGAAGAAAAAATGTTGGTGATCTAGGCGGTCAATGCTGCCATTGGGAGAGATATTTTCCTACTCAAAGGCCTCCGGCCTGTATTGGATATACACCACAAAGTGGAAACAAATCCTACTACTGGAAACATTTGTAGACCACCATGGAAAATATTTACCATTGAGTTGAAAAAGAAATGTCAGGCCAAAAAAGAAATGCAGATTTTAGACTATTGACTGCTAAAAAATTTAAACCCATGGGAGGCTTAGGAATAAGCTAGTAAAACATCTGACAAGTTTAGAATATTTCTCAGTGTGACTACAAAGACGATGGATTTGGCCAAGAAACTAGCTCTAAAGGGTAAACTAGATAGGTAATAACCCTATTCACACCAACAAACAAGTGCTTGCATTGCTTGGTGAACTTGAGTGTGATTAAAGGTGTGTATGCTCTTCCCATGTGCTTCATGTGATCTTGAGAATCAAAAACACCTTTCATCCATTCAATTTCACACCACACATCTCATTTTCTAAGGGAAATTTTACTTTATGAGTGTGAATCTAGTGAGCATGTGTATGCCCTCTCCTTGCACTACAAGGTGATCTTGGAGATCAAAAGCACCCACTAGATTTGCTTTTGTCACCCTTCCTAGGAGGCCTTGTTGGAGACACATCACTCCAAGGGATGACCTCAACTCTAGTGTTCTGGCGAAGTCTAAATAGTGAGATGTGAATCAAAAGACACCCTCTTAGAAGTTGAAATCTTGTCATTCAAGCTAATCCCCCAAAAACTTTATATCTTGGGGAAGTGAAGGTGAAGGGCAGGTTACCCCTTTCTCCCAGCTGTTTGGCATTATTTTTCTTTCATTTCACGAAATTGGGCCCCCCATACCTTAAGTATATTGGGGACATCCTTAGTCAACTTGTGCATCCTAGAGGAAGACCTATTTGGCCACACCCACTTGACTAATCATAGGATTGTTGATGTGTCTTCAAGTGCTTGCTTAATCATCACATTCAAATTTCAAAGTTAAACTTGCTTATGTGTCTTATGTGTGTGTAAATGTGAAATCATTTTTTTTGCAAATTGCCAAGTCAAGCTATCAACACAAACACATAAACATGTCATTCTAAACATTCTTGCCATCACATTCATCCTTGTCATTTCATCCTAATCAAAACCCTAATCACATCCTAATCATCCTACTTGTTGTATCCTAATCACATCATCCTAATTACACCACATCATCATCCTAGTCCTAGTCAAACACTTGTCAAAATGGTCCTAATCCTTAGCAAGCCTATGCCTAATCCTAAGCCCAAGCTTATACTTCGAGGAGGTACTCCCTCTAATCCTAACGATGAGATAAATCCTAGACCCAAGGTCATACTTTGAGGTGGCCATCTCTCTAGTTCTGGTGATGACTTAAATCCAAGACCTAAGCTCATACTTCGATGGGCCCCTCCTCTTAGTTCTAATCATAATCAGAGCCTTGTAAATAATGATGCATACCTTGAGGAACAAACTGACATGCAAAGACTTAAACACATGTGCAACTCCATCCCAACACTAGAAGACAATATCCTAGCACCACAACTACAAGACCTCATCCAAACACTTCACCAAATTCCACAACCCCTAGACCAACAAACCATACAATGATTCCAAGCCATCATCCAACAACTTCAACAAATCAAATCACCTCAAATGCACCAACTCCTAGTCAAAGCCCAACACTTCATAGCCACTTATCAATTCCAAACCCAACAAACACATCCCCTATCCATTCAACGATCATAACCACAACCTCAACAAATTCCACATCAATCCTATGTGTCATCCCCCTCCACTTCATACCAACCAAATCCATTCATCTATCATGTCAATCCTACATCAACTTATAAATTCATTCCAAAACAAGAACATGTGATCCTAAGTTACCCCTTAAAACAAGATCAAGTTCCTTCAAACCCTCATGCTACCTTTGACAACGGGAACACTAGTCTAGCTTATACCTCCTATAAGTATATTATACCACCATCCAATTGAATTCCTAAACCAACACCACCATTTCCTAGTCCTAATCCATTGGTTCCTCCACCTTCTAACCCATCAAACCCTTCATTACCCCCACCATCATCTAATCCTCTATCAACTTCACGCCATAAATTTAAACATTTCAAAAGTAAACCTATGGAGTTACCCAAATCCACCCATACACCTACAAAGGATGTGATCCAAGGGCTATTAGCAAGGAATCATTCATCTCCATGTCACCAAAGTCCTATCCTTGAGCCTACAAAACAACCTTCCAACACCATGCCCATTCCTACAACCCCTTCATATACTCCACAACCCATCGAGCCTATTGAAGAGTTTCCCCCCATGAGTCCAAGTCAACCTCCATCATGCCCTCTTGCAGTTCGTCATCAAGAGCATATCAAGCCTCTCCAAGAGCCCTCCACTTCTGCTTCCATTCAAGAAAGTCAAGATCCATGTCAATATTTTAGCCCTAAGCATGTGGAAACATCAATCCCTCATTCTAATCAAGATCAAATCACTTTGATTCAACCTATCCATAACATGTATCTTTTCCATGATCAAGACATTATTCATTATGAAGAACCTATCCATGAACAATTTGATCCTATTCATACCCCCACAACCATTCATGAGAAAGAAACCCAAGACCTACATACTCAATCTAATGAAAGTCTTGTTAATCAACTTAAGCATTCACCCCATTTCATGGCCTTCCTTTAAAGTAAAGAAACTTTTCCTCCATCTAGCCCTACCCATGATGTGTAAAAATCCACTTGTCATGATGAGACACATGCCTTCCAAGAAAACATAGAAGATTAAACCAATACCTTGGATCTTAGTGAACACAATGATAATCAAGATCCTAACGATCCTTCATCATCATCCACTATAGACCCCATTTCAAATCCATCATATCCTATTGGTCTATCCACCTTCATCCATGAATGCTCTTCCTTAGGGAAGCAACAACCATTATCCACTACCTCACATTCTATGTCTAATAATGAACTCAATTCTAGTGTCCAAAACACACCTAGTTCTATTGTCCATCGCATGCTCCAAAACATGAACTATCAGGGTAAAGGCTTAGGCCTTTATGAACAAGGTATTTTGGAGCCCATCCATGTCAATGTCCCTCCACTCTCATATGACCTTGGATATACACCCCAAGGTAAACAATCTTAAGATGTTGGTACTTCCTTCATACTTCTTAAGTCCACCACTTTCCATCACAAATCCTATCATACTACCAAATCATATGTTGCCATCCCTCCTCCATCATCCTACAAATGTCAAAAGCATGTGACCATACACCTTCTACCATCCATTTTACCTCCATTACTTCCAACCCCTAATATCTGTCCATCCACTCTACCTCCATTGCTTCCAACACCTAATATCCCTATCATCCATAAATCCCCTCATATTCCTAATCTTGACCAACAATATGTAGACATCATTTAAACAAGAAGCTTCCACCATGTTCATGGGATTCAAAAATAAAAACTTTGATGCCTCCTTCCATAAAGCTAAGAATCCTAAGGATCATCTTGCCTTAGGACATCAATTCGAAAAGTCCAATCAAAGTACAACCAAAAAGCTATCTAAGCCCATACCTTCAAAAGACAAGGTCAAAACTAAAATGGTTTGGGTACCTAAGCAAAAAGAAAGAAAGTAAAATGAAGCATCCACATGTCAAAAATCTCAAAAATCCTCTTCCATCCAAAAATCCCAAAAATCCCATTCCATTCAAAAATCTCAAATTCCTTCATCCCACAAGAAAAACAAAAGTCATAAAAATCCTAAGTCTATGTGGGTCCCTAAATCACTCAGTCAACCATCTCCTAAGAAAATATCCCCACTGCTTCCTACACCACCTTCCAATAAAAAAATTCAATATTGTTTATCATGGTGTGTGCAACCGTTGGTCATGATTCCTTTACATACCTCCATCTCCCCACCTTTCATTCATTATCCTACATATTTCACCCATCACCTCCCTATGGTCTATGCTTTTGGATAAACTTTTCATCCATCCTTTTACATAAGTCCTACATAATCCACATCATAATCAACTATCTTCCATCCATAATTCAGATCATAATCCACTATCTTTCCTACATAATCCACTATCCTCCCATGCATAACCCTTTCATAATCCACTATCCACCTACTCCATTTCCCTTTCATGCAATCTCCTTACCAACATCTATGAGCATAATGAGATTTGACATGGTCCATGCAATGACATCCATCTCTAGTGGGACACTATCACCTTTCACAGAACTAGACACTTGAGTCCCTCTCATCCATATCCACCTATCCCATCAAAAAATTCAAAAAATTCAAAAAAAAAATCAAAATAGTAAAGAGAAATCCCTTCGTCCAATGGTGAAAACTATCCTTGGTGGCATCTTGGATAAGTACCATGATGAAAAACTGGTAAACAAGCATCATGTGTAGGTTGATCTTCTATGTCACTTACGCTTGGGGGCACATTGTCTCATCCATACCACACTATCATTTCCATCATACCATTTCCATATCATTTCCTTCCTACCATCCTTATCCATTATACCAATATTCCTATCATATTGAGTCCATCCATCCTCCCTTCCTCCTTTTGATCTTGATAAAGATATGGGGGCAAAATGTTGAAAAATGTTGTGGATATCCCTTGATATACCTCGTCCCTTCAAATCCATCCTATCATTTTATCATAAGCTTTGTCATGTAAAATTGTACGCATTACACCTAGAATGGGGCATGTTATTCCTATGAGACATAGTCTTTGGAGATCACATCCTTGCTCTCTTACTCATACATCCATTCCATCCACTTACCATGAGATTTTGCCCACCTTTGTATCCATTCATCCAATCCCACCTTCATCCCTTGCACCTAGACTTGGTTTTCCCTTGTCATTGGTATCTAGCACAAAGGATATCAAAATTGTCATCCAATGCCATCCCAAAACTTTCAAAAACACAAAAAAATCAAAACATGTCAAAAATATAAAAATATCAAAACATGTCAAAATACAAAAAAATCAAAACACATCCAAAATACAAAAAAATCAAAATATTCTCAAAAGACCCAAAAATCAAATATACAACAAAAATTCCAAGCAATAAAATCAATCCAATCATCAAGTACATTCAATCAATCAATCTAGTCATCAAGTACATTCAATCAGTCAATTCAATCACCAAATCAATTCATCAATCAAATTCTTCAATTCTTCAAATCAAATCCCTCAATTCAATCCAACTCTTCAATTCAATTCAATCCATTCATTCCAAATCAATTCAATCAATCAAATCAATTCAAATCAATTCTTCAAATCGTTCCAATCAAATCAATTTATCAATAAAATCAAATCAAAATCAATTCATCAAATAAAATAAAATCAAATCACAATCATCTAAATCACATCAATTCTTCAAATCAATTCTTCAAACCAACTCACTCAATTCTTCAAAATTCAAATCAATCCAATTCTTCAAATTAATCATCCAATCAAATCACATCAATTCTTCAAATCAATCACATCATTCTTCAAATCTATTCATCAAATCAATTCTTCCAACCTATCAAGCCAATCATTCCAATCAAATCATTTCTCCAAATCATTCTTCAAAACAAATGATCAAGTCAAATCAATTCATCCAATCAATCAAAACAATTCATCAAATCATTCAAATCAAATCACTTCTTCAAATTCATTCCATCAAATCAAAGTCAATCCAATCAATCCAAGCAATGATCCAAATGCAAGTCAATTATCAATCCATACCAATCAAGTCAATCAATCTTGTCAAATTATCCAATTACATCAATGGTCTTGATCCTAGTCTTGACGTAAACCAAATCAATCAATCACTACAACAAATCCCTATGATTAGCTCCCTTTTTTGCTTCCACTCACTGTTTTAATGTATTTTCTCCAATTTTTTGAAAAAGTCAGCGCTATTTATCGGGATGGTACTATTTTTGGCATTTTTTGTGTTGATTAGAACAAGTAGGCGTTAAATTAGGCCTAGATTAGTGCCTAAATTAGCACCTAGATTAGCGCCTAAATTAGTACCTACATTAGCACCTAATTTAACACCTAATTTAGCGCCTACTTTAGAGCCTACTTTAGTGCCTAATTTAGTACCTAATTTAGCGCCTAGTTGAGCACCTAATGATTATGATCTAGTAGGGATTACGGGTTAAGGGATTAGGGGTTAGGGTTTAAGGGATTAAGGGTCAAAAGATAAGGGATTTGGGGCTTAGGGGTTAGGTAGTTTAATCGTTAATGGCTTAGGGATTATGGTTGATATTATGTAATCTCTATATAAACTTTGATAAAAAATAATAAAGGTATGAGTGGAAGGGTGTACCAAAACTCTACTGGTGTAACTTTTGAGCATATGAATGAAATAGAACATCTTATTATTAGAGATTCTCCATGATTGTGTTATCATTCTATATTTTTCTTATGTTTGCCATACTTATTTCTTCTTATATTTGAATGAATATCAGTTATTGAGCCTCAATATTGTGCTTATGTGAATGAATATGCTAATACAGTAAAGCTTTTATTGTGGATGTTTTCAGTTACATGTTCAAAATTATGTTCAACATAGAAATGGAAACTTTTTAAAAATAATAAAGTTAACAAAGTTGATTATTTAAATAATTGTGAGTTATGTGCATTAATATTTTATTAATTTTGTGTCTTCATGAACATATGTTGATACAAAATGAACGGAAGAAGCACCCAAGTAATCCTTTTTTTTTTTGCCAACAATCCATACCAAAGATTGAACAATTTAAGGATATTGCAATAGGTAATTTGTATCAACACAAATAATATTATTGAAGCATTTCAAAGTTTAGGCCATAAGAATCATCCTTTTTTAAACATGGATTGCAAATAATTCTAAAAATTTATAAGTCTTGGTCATCAATGTTATTGTTTGCTACAATGCCATATAGTGTATCATTGTCAATGTTCATATGTTCTTTCAAGCATTTAATATTATCATCATCCTCATCTTGACCTGCATCATCTTCATCATCATTGAAATTTGACTGTAGACCATCTATATTGTTACTAAATGTATTTGGATCATCATTTTCTATACCATCCATATTGTTGTCTTCCATAATAGCATCTAACTCTAGATTGTTGTCTTCTTGTGCCTAAACATAACCGTCTACAACATCATCATGGATGTCAATTTCTTCGATGTTCTCTAATCCCTCTCTCTCATTTTTTTGGCCATCATTGTTTTGCTCAGTATTCACTAATGCATCATCAAATACATGCCTTAATCTTGGATCATAATGTATGACAAATATCCATTTTGGGTCCAAAATATTGGTGTAGGAACACCACGGGGCTTGGAGTGAGCCCATGTGTATATAACGCATTTTGGTGTAATGTTTTTGTTTTTAAATTAGGAAGGCGTGGGAAGAAGTTTATGCATATTCAAATTTGGATCCATTTGAGTGAGAGAGCTCATCGGCGAATCTTTTTGAAGTTATGTCGATAGCTGGTGTCCCACCGACAAAAAGGTATATCGGTGTGAGAAGACTATCGGAGAGATAAAATTGTGTTGTGCTGACCATAAGGGTCTCACTGATCAAGTTGTATCAACGTGACAATCAATACGCCTCACCGATGGAAGAGTTTATGTTGATCTTTTTAGCGTGAGAATTAGTATCAGAGCAGGAGGAAATAATTTCACCGACGACCAAAGTCACACCGATGAGTACAAAAGAAACATGACATCGACGAAGGATGATAGGAGGTCTGGCCGATAGCAAAGAGGATGTGAAGCATATCGGTGTGAGATGAAGATCGGAAGACAGCTCAAAAGTCTGAGTGATGGAAGGAGTCTTGCCAAAAGTGAAGACAAAGACATTGCTATCAGTAAGAGTGTTGATATTGGCGAATAAGTATTAAGTTTCACTGACAGGGTTAGTCTTGGCAAAAGTGAATTTGGTGTAAGGTACATCGGCGTGAGAAATAACATCGGTGGAGAAGTCGAAGGTTTGGCTGATGTTAAAGTCACATCGATAGTTTTTTTTGAAAGTGCCATCAGCGAGATGGAGTTTATCAGCATAAGAAGTTTAGGAGTTGCCAATAGTGGAATGTCTCACCAATGCATAAGAGAAAAACAAAGCATATCGGTAAGAGTGTCGATATCAGAAGATGAGTTTAAAGCTACACTGACAGAGGTAAGTCTTGGCGAAGAAGGTGTCGGGGACACGTCGGTATGAGACAAGTCTGCGGTAAGACTTGAGAAAGTCTTTCCGATGACAGTTATCTTGCCAATGTTAAAGTGAGACATATTTCAATATAGTATGATACAATATGAATGTATATGCGAAGGAGAAATACGAATGGAAGAAACCCTAACTGTCTGATAATGGACAAGGGTAGAAATTATATAAGGCCAGATTCATTCTGTGAAGGGGTTGGAAGTTTGGGACTTTTGGAAGTTTGCAAATGTAATAAGCATTTTCATTACAGTAATAAAGAAATACTTGGACTATTTGATTTGTTTCTGAAATTTTGTAGAGTGTGTGCATAACTTGGCTTAAAACAAAATAGTTAGTTTTCTTTCCTGTATATTTGTTTTGTTTCTATTTGTACATAATGGCTCTGGTTTGATGTCTTCGCATATCCTCTGTACAGTCATGGGCAAGGCATCAAATAGAGTCTCTTTTTTTGTTGTTTTTCTTTCTATTTTTGTGAATGGAATGCTAGAGAGAGGCCATGTGAATTTGTACTAGGCGAGCTGTGCTATAGCCTGGCTAGTATGCAAGTTACAGTCTAAGAGACAGGGGTGAAAATAGAGTAGAAGAAGTTGAGTACCAAGCAATTAGAACCCTAGACCCAGTGAGGAGGGCTAATAACAGGCTCAAGAAGGCTATAAGCCTTGGAGTTGAGAATCTTGGAAGCAATGAGGGAGAAGAAGAATTCCTCACACCAAGGAACTAGTGTCTGTATTGAAAACAACAAACAAATAGAGCTTTCACATCTGTAATAGACTGTTTAGGTTGAATTAGGCATTTTGGGTAGAAAATGTCTTTAAGCACTTGAATTGGTAGGGAGACTTGGGTATGATTTAGGTCTTCAAGTGTTGGTTCAAGATAGGTTTGCTAAACCATAGGCCTCCCCATCAAATTCGTATCAGAGCAAGTTAAAGATTTGGGCTATTCCTAGGTTGGAATAGAAGAAGTTGTATGTCATCACCAAGTTCAAGTGAGTCTGTAGGTTTAGCCAGAGAGATGGTGACTAATGCAGAGTTGGCAAAGAAGGTTGATGATCAAGAAGAGGAGAATAGGCTCCTACAGGAAAGATTGGCAGAAATGGAAAGTAAACTGGGTGTAATGATGGAGAAGATTGAAGAAGTCAGGCAGAAAGTAAACAAGGAAAAAAGTGTGTCTATAGAAGATGAAGAGCCCACACCTGATCCTAAGATGGAAGAAGAACCTTTCTTGAAGGCCTTGAAAGCCATGAGTGGTAAGACATTGGAAGGAGTTCCTCTTTTTAGTGGAAAGATGGAACCTGATTTGGTTATGGAATGGATAGAAGGTTTAGAAAATCACTTTGAATGTGATGGAGTGAGTGAAGCACAAAAGGTGAAGGTGGCTAAATCAAGACTCAGAGGAGTTGCGTTGACATGGTGGAAATTTGTTCAAACTGAAAGGGAAAAAGAAGACAAGAAACCTATAACTACTTGGAAGGGTATGGTGGCTAAAATCAAAGAAGTAGACATGCTTGGAGATTATGAAGTCTAGTTGTACAAGAAACAACAAAATTTGAGACAGAGAGAATTAGATGTCAGTGCATACACTGAGGAGTTTCAAAAACTATGCCTGAGGTCTAAGGTGATGGAAGATGAAAATGTGAAAGTAGCAAGATATCTCAATGGTTTGAGATGGAGTATTCAAGAGGAAATCAGCTTATCCAGTCCTACAACGGTGCATCAAAGCTATCAGCTACCACTCAAGGTGGAGGAGAAGAGCAAGAAGAAACAAGAATCAAACAGTAGATCAAGAGGAAGAGGTAGAGACAGCAGAGGAAGAGGAAATTATGGTGGTAGGAATACTGATCAAAGACCCCAAGGAGAATCCAAACTCACAGAGAAGAGTGGAGAGACTAGTAGTAGAGAAAACTACAGAGGAAGGGGATCTAACAGAGGAAGATCAGGAGGATCAGGTAGAGGATCCTACTTTGCCACTATGAAATGCTACAATTGTGGTCAATTAGGCCATCCAGCATATAGGTGTCCTAATAAGGGCACATCTTCTTCTCAAGGAGTTGATAAAAGAAATCATTATGTACAAGATGATGCTTCAAGCAGCAAGTCACCTGAAGTCAATCGAGCCTCAGAAGTGGGAGAGAACATCATGGTAAGGAGAACCTTTATCAAAGAACCAGTGAAAGCTAAACCAAGCCAGAGGAGAGCATTATTCAGAATCAGATGCAAGATTATGAATAAGGTATGTCAAGTAATTATAGACTCAGGGTCTATTGATAACATAGTGTCTGATGAAGCAGTTAGAAACTAAATTTGTAAAGAATACCTCATTCAAATCCATATAGAGTCACATGGTTAAATAAAGGTCAGCATGTGATAGTCAATGAGCAAACTTGGGTAAAGTTTGGTATAGGTGGATACAAAGACAAGGTACTTTGTGATATCCTACCTATGGATGCATGTCATCTTTTATTGGGCAGACCATGGTAGTTTGACCGAAAGGCCATACATGATGGTGAGAAGAATTCATATTCTTTTCAAAAAGATGGTGTCACCTATAAAATTCAGTCATTAGAAGATGAAGGAGCAAATAAGACTAAGAGTCCTAGTATCTTAGTTGTGAGTGGAAAAGAGTTTTTGAACACTCTTAAGGAGGATGGTATTGGTTATGCTATCATAGTGAAGCCTAAGGAGGAGCAAAAAGACAAAAAGGTAGTGATCCCAAAAGAGGTACAGACTATACTGGAACAGTATAAGGACATCATTAGTGATGGAACACCAGCAACACTACCTCCATCACTACCTCCATCAGATAGATTTGATTCCAGGAGCATCTTTGCCTAACAAGGCTCCTTACAAGATGACTCTAGAACACATAAGGAAATAACTAGACAAGTACAAGAATTGCTTGACCAGGGGTTGGTTAGAAAAAGCATAAGTCCTTGTGCAGTGCCTACAGTGTTGGCACCAAAGAAAGGAGGAACATGGAGATTGTGCATAGACTCTAGAGCTACCAATAAGATCACCATAAGGTACAGATTTCCAATTCCTAGAATTGAAGATCTTATGGACTGTTTAGGAGGATATAAGTATTTCACTAAGATAGACCTGAAAAGTGGTTATCACCAGATCAGAATCAAGGAAGGTGATGAGTGGAAAACAGCCTTCAAAACCCCAAAAGGATTGTATGAATGGCTTGTTATGCCATTTGGTTTATCAAATGCTCCCAACACATTCATGAGGCTCATGAATGAAGTCCTTAAGGATTATATAGGTAAATTTGTAGTTGTTTATCTAGATGACATCTTAATTTTTAGTCAAACTAAAGAAGAGCATCTTGAACATGTCAATACTGTTTTGAAAAAGTTACATGATGAACAACTAACCATAAATTTGGAGAAGTGTAAATTCATGAAGTAGGAATTGGTATACCTTGGTTTTGTGTTGTCCAAAGGAGAATTGAAAATGGACAAGTCAAAGGTAGAAGCCATATTGAGTTGGGCTACTCCCAGAGCAGCAACTGAGGTGAGAAGTTTTCATGGCTTAGCTCAGTTTTATAGAAAATTCATAAAGAATTTTAGTGCTATTTGTGCACCCATGCTTGATACAATCAAAGGTGGGATGAAAACAAAGTTTCAATGGACACAAGCAACTAACAACAGTTTTGAACTGTTGAAGAAAGAAGTAGCCACACAGCCAGCGTTAGTGCTACCTAGTTTTGACAAGTTGTTTACTTTAGAATGTGATGCTAGCAATATTGCAGTAGGTGCAGTACTTAGCCAAGAGAATAGACTAGTAGCCTTTTTCAGTGAGAGGCTAAATGAAGCAAAGAGTAGATACTCTTCATATGACTTGGAGCTCTATGCTCTAGTCCAAGCAGTTAGAAAATGGAGACATTATCTCCTACCTAAGGAATTTGTTGTGTATACAGACAATCAAGCTTTGAGTTTTCTGAACTCACAAGATAAGTTGAGCCATAGGCATATCAAGTGGATGGAGTACTTGCAGTCTTATACATTTACAATTAAGCACAAGAAGGGACAGCTCAACAAAGTAGTAGATGCTTTAAGTAGGAGATTGCTCACAGTACAAGAAGTGCAATTAAGAAGTATTGGGATGGAGGAGTTCAGAGCCCTTTACAAAGAGGATGAAGATTTTGCTGAAGCATACAAGGTCTGTCAAGACTTTGAAAATCACTTTCATAGTGAATTTGTAGATTACACATTGCAACAGGGATTATTGTTCAAAGGTGGACAGTTATGTGTACCAAAAGGATCCATGAGAGAAAATCTCATACAAGAGAAGCATAATGGTAGTTTGAGTGTGTTGACGCCTGAATTGACTGGTAGTTTTTTGAAAAAAATTTTCATTCAGGCACTCTCCCTAAGTATCCAAAAAATGCTCTAAGTAATGGACCTCCTCAGCATTTTTCAACTGCATCATCATATTTTCTTGAGGAGGTCATCATCATCATGTTTGTTTCTTTGAGGGTCAGCATCATCATGTTCTCCTTCGACCGGTTTCTCATCGTCATCATCATATTTCGCTGTCGGGTGATGTTCGGGTTTTATCCTGATGATGCTGACGAGCTACAGTGCGCCCTTATCTGCTTGCGAGGGTGATTCTTCAAAGTCTCCGGTGATCTTCCATTTATCACCTTGCGCAGGCATGATGATGATGTTGCTTATTCTTTGAGTTGCTCGACCTAACTTGTTTTATCCTAAGGGTCGTCATCATCATCATTTTTCAGTTGTCATCCTGCTGCTTGCGGAGGTCATCATATTTTCTGCCTTCATGATATTTCGCTGGGGTGATATTTTTATCATCGGGTGATCTTGGTTAACATCATCCTGATGATATTGTTGAAGAGTTGTAATTGCGACCCGATATTCACTAGGGTCATCATATTTTGGAACGTCAGGATGATCTTAGTCAATATCATCCTGATGATGTTGTATCACTTCTTGTTCTTTGTTTCTCATCCTGATGATGCTGACGTCATCCGTATATCAGGGTGATATTTTTCTTTCTGCCTATCTGCATCATGATATTCCGAAGGAGGGGGTGATATTTTCATATCACCCGGATATATGTTTGTTTGTTCGAACATCATGATGATGTTGATATCAAGGAGATATCCGCCTGCTGGCTTCGCGCATTATCTCCGGGGGGTGATCTTTTCAAGCAGCATCATCATATTCAGTTATCGCCCCGATCTTATAGAAGAGCTACAGTGCAACCTGATGTTCGAACGTCAGGAGGATATTTCTAAATATCCGGTTGTCTTCCGAATATCATGATGATGTTAATATGATGATGACGTCATCAAGGTCCGTGGGGGTCATATTTCTAACATTGGTCATCTTGAAGAGACCTCCTGATATTTGCAAACATGATGATGACGTCATCCGGATGTGAGGAGGTGCGCAGTAGGCGGATATGATGATGACGTCAGCAGTATATGATGATGACGTCATCAGGATGTTCATCGGCCAGACTTTTGTTATAAGCTCAGCAGGAGGATGTTCCTCCGAAGGATCAGGTTGTGCCGATTATCATGAAGGTTGTGTTTCAAATATCATGATGACGTCAGGGTGATATTTCGAACAACAGGATATCATGCTGCTGGAGGATGATGATGATGAAGTTTATACTAGTGTCGTCAGGAGCAAAAGCACCGACATGATATATGCTCATGACCTAGTATATAAAGTGTTATTGAGGTCATCGCGGGGTGCATGTGGGATAATGTTATCCTGCATATTCGAAACATCATGATGATGAATCTCGGCGGGAAGCGGTTGCGACTGTCTGTTTGATGTTCTTCCCGAGGACGCGGGTTGGTGCGCCATCAATGGCGATTGTTGCAGAGGTATGGGCGATGGCGTGGATGAATGTTGTACCTGATTGAAGATCTGAATCCCTAGGCGGCGGTGCAAGGCTCGAAAAATCTTCCTGTCTCCTCCCCTACCTGCTGCATTAATGTGTTTGAGCACCATTTCTATGGTACTGTGTATCTGGCGGGAATTTTGGTCAACCTGGTAGTTGATGCTGAAGACACCCTCCTGCTATATAATGCAGATGGTGTTATTCTTTTGAGGTTGTTGAAAGTTGGAGAATTTTGGCTCTGTAATCCATAACCAGCTGATCTGGTTGCTCTGTACAGTTATCTTGTGAGTTTATGTATCTCCTGTTGTAGGACTTGGCATGAATCCACTGGTTTCATGGTTGATCTTATATGAGTAATGCTGTTTAGCATGTGTTGTGTTAATTCTATCTCCAGTATTGCATGTATCCTTCTTCTGGATCTGGATGTTTGCTTATGTTTAGATTCTAGAGCATAGAATTCCTATGTTGAATGTCTGATCTTTTAACCTTTGCTCAAGGGGCAGATTAAACTGTTTTCAGGTTGAACATTGGGAAGGGTATACTGCAGTAGGGATGCCATAAGTAGAGATAGCTCAACACTCTATATTGGGAGATATCTGTAGGGCAGATATCATGTGTATCCCCCTGAAATCCAGTTTTAGCTATTCATGCTGATCATTCACAGGTGTATGTCTACCGACTCCAAGCCCTGGATAGGCACCAATCATGCTGTGTTTTTGTGTTATACACCATGTCCAGCTTTGCATCCAAATTCATATCAAACCATTTCACACCTCCACCTGTTAGTTGTAGGAGTAGGATTAGGAACCCCCTGCATACTCTCATACCCAACCAGACATCATGTCCAAGAATGTTGCCAGCCTTGTGATCTATCATGCAGATCTTGGTCCATACATGAGAGTATTCTGCCTGTTGTTGTCAAGTTAGATCTTTCTATCTTTGAGCTAGTCAAGGTTACATCTTAAGTTATAGGGATACCCCCCTTGGTGCGGCAGAACCAGAAGTGAAGGGGAGGAGCTCACGCAACCTCCTGTATTCAGTTGGCCTGAATCTGCCTGTGCCTTAGAAGTGGCAAACCCTAATGCTGATTCAGAAGAAATGTCAACAAAATGGCGACTCCGCTGGGGATGGACTAAAAAATGATATACTTGTGGCCCATCCGAGTCACTAACAAAATGATGCTCTGCTGGTGGAATGAACCTGGAAAAGTAGCTTTCAGCTATTGAAAATTTTGTCCTCTGTGGAGAGGTGGCGACTCTGTAAAAAAGATCCAAATGCACATGAAAGATGGATGTATGTGATGTGACAGAAAGGTGTTCATTTTTCTGCATCTGTATGAGAAAAGGTACCTTGTTCCTTCCCCTTTTATTTGCTATTTTACTGCATAGGTTAGATGCCAGGGGAAGCCTTAGGTCTTAGACAGACAAAGGATGTCTAAGAGTAGGATTTTTATGAATCCAAGTATGAATTATCCCATACTCAGTGGTGAAATGTTGGATAAAGGAATAGAAGAGATAAGAAATAGGTTGATATTCTTAGAGACTGAGCAGGCCCAGTTAAAAAGCAGTAACCCTGTTGTGTCTGCCAGTCAGAAAGCTAAACCTCCTGTCAGCCCTTTTGATCCTTTGTATGACCAACTGGATTTGTCATGGGTGGATTATAAAGTAGAAACTATGCCTGCTAGGATATACTGTCAGATGCCTAGATTTATTGGTCACAGTATATGTGATGGGAATGCACATATCCAAAATTTTCAAAGTTTTATGGGAAAATATTCATTCAGAGATGAGGATATGTGGATGAGGTTTCTTGTTAGGTCCTTTGATGCAAAAGCAAAAGACTGGTATTTGAGCTTTCCAAAGAGATCCTTTGCCTGTTGGGATGAACTTGCTGACTGTTTCAAAGAAGAATTTGCAAAAGAACCGGCTGATCTTGTTGCAGAATTGATGAGAATCAGAAAACAAGATGAAGAGCCATGTGTTGATTTCAGTCATAGGTTTGCAGTAGCCCTTTCACATGTCCCTGAAAGTTTTAGACCTGATATTTCAGCCTGTGTTGGCATATTCTTTGAAGCTTTTGAGGAGGGCTTTAGTGCAATACTGAGGGATTTCAAGGTGACAAGTATGCAGATGGCATACAAATTTTTAGAAAATGTAGAAGAAATGAGAAATGTGCACCTGCTGAAACCCCTGTCCCCAGGCCTTGGTGTGAATAATTGTTGTGAAGCTGCAAATGACCAAATGACTATGGCATCATGTGCAGATAAAAATGAAAATAAAAGCATAGAGATTGAGATTGCTGTATATGAACATAATGCTAACAATACTGCTCAACTGGATTGTTTACCAGTTGAGGATGCCAGTGAAAGGACTAATGAGGATTCCCATTGCAATGATGAGGTAGCTGACCATGAAAACAATAATGAGGTTGTGGACAGCAATGAGCAATTTTTAGAATGGACCTGTGGAGAAAATTGTGAGTATTGTACTCAAGATAGAGAAGATATAAGCAAACAGAGAAGCAGTCTTATGTGTGACCCATTGCCTATCTTTCAAACACATGGAGATCATGAAGAGCAGTCAGAAATTGAAATAAGTGCTAGTTCAGAGCATGATTGTTTTTCATTTGTTGGCTGTTTTGCTTATGACACACAGGCTGATACTCCTCCACAGAGTGAATCCATTGATGATGAAGAGATGTGCTCTGCTGCCCATGAACAAATGGCATACTCTGATGAAACTGATGCACCTGGGTCACCCATTTATGACACATATGGTGATGAGGATCTGTCTGAGTATGGTGGGGATCTAGACACTATTTTTGGCTTGGATTCTGTTTCTCATCATGATGAAAGAGGAAACAACATACATCAGGTAAGTGACTGTGAAGATGTGCCTGATTTGAAAGAGATGCCAGAGCCTGATCTTTTCCAGCCTGGTGTACCAGATGGTTGTGTACATGATGTACACAATTGTGATTTTGAAAGTTTTTCTTTTGATGAGCCAGCATATAATACAATGAGCCTTGATCTTCCTAGTTGTGTGGTGGACTCTGAGTGTTTCCTATTTGCAGTCCAACTAGGAGATCATTTTACAATGCATACTGCTGATGCAGATGATGATAAGTGTTACATACCATTTGAGCATGCATTGCCTGAAACATTCTGCACCCACATGTCACATGATGCTGAGGGTTATCTGCACAAGGATGATGACAAGCCAAATCAGAGGGTTGAATGTGCAGATGACAAGATTTGTTTGTGGGTGGATCTTTGTAGTATCTCCAAGCTTGACCCAGTGCATGCAGATGAAAACAAGATATTTGACAAAGGGAGATACATGCTTTTCTTTTCTTGGTGGCCTTAGGCCATCAAGTGTGTTGGGTGATGCAGGTCAGTGCAGTATTTGACTCTGTGCCCAATGGATAAGGGACTGGTTTGCATCCCAGAGATCTGGGGTTCTCGCTGCAGTCTTTCACCTGCACGTCCCCAGACAGAGCCACTGTTGACGCCTGAATTGACTGGTAGTTTTTTGAAAAAAATTTTCATTCAGGCACTCTCCCTAAGTATCCAAAAAATGCTCTAAGTAATGGACCTCCTCAGCATTTTTCAACTGCATCATCATATTTTCTTGAGGAGGTCATCATCATCATGTTTGTTTCTTTGAGGGTCAGCATCATCATGTTCTCCTTCGACCGGTTTCTCATCGTCATCATCATATTTCGCTGTCGGGTGATGTTCGGGTTTTATCCTGATGATGCTGACGAGCTACAGTGCGCCCTTATCTGCTTGCGAGGGTGATTCTTCAAAGTCTCCGGTGATCTTCCATTTATCACCTTGCGCAGGCATGATGATGATGTTGCTTATTCTTTGAGTTGCTCGACCTAACTTGTTTTATCCTAAGGGTCGTCATCATCATCATTTTTCAGTTGTCATCCTGCTGCTTGCGGAGGTCATCATATTTTCTGCCTTCATGATATTTCGCTGGGGTGATATTTTTATCATCGGGTGATCTTGGTTAACATCATCCTGATGATATTGTTGAAGAGTTGTAATTGCGACCCGATATTCACTAGGGTCATCATATTTTGGAACGTCAGGATGATCTTAGTCAATATCATCCTGATGATGTTGTATCACTTCTTGTTCTTTGTTTCTCATCCTGATGATGCTGACGTCATCCGTATATCAGGGTGATATTTTTCTTTCTGCCTATCTGCATCATGATATTCCGAAGGAGGGGGTGATATTTTCATATCACCCGGATATATGTTTGTTTGTTCGAACATCATGATGATGTTGATATCAAGGAGATATCCGCCTGCTGGCTTCGCGCATTATCTCCGGGGGGTGATCTTTTCAAGCAGCATCATCATATTCAGTTATCGCCCCGATCTTATAGAAGAGCTACAGTGCAACCTGATGTTCGAACGTCAGGAGGATATTTCCAAATATCTGGTTGTCTTCCGAATATCATGATGATGTTAATATGATGATGACGTCATCAAGGTCCGTGGGGGTCATATTTCTAACATTGGTCATCTTGAAGAGACCTCCTGATATTTGCAAACATGATGATGACATCATCCGGATGTGAGGAGGTGCGCAGTAGGCGGATATGATGATGACGTCAGCAGTATATGATGATGACGTCATCAGGATGTTCATCGGCCAGACTTTTGTTATAAGCTCAGCAGGAGGATGTTCCTCCGAAGGATCAGGTTGTGCCGATTATCATGAAGGTTGTGTTTCAAATATCATGATGACGTCAGGGTGATATTTCGAACAACAGGATATCATGCTGCTGGAGGATGATGATGATGAAGTTTATACTAGTGTCGTCAGGAGCAAAAGCACCGACATGATATATGCTCATGACCTAGTATATAAAGTGTTATTGAGGTCATCGCGGGGTGCATGTGGGATAATGTTATCCTGCATATTCGAAACATCATGATGATGAATCTCGGTGGGAAGCGGTTGCGACTGTCTGTTTGATGTTCTTCCCGAGGCCGCGGGTTGGTGCGCCATCAATGGCGATTGTTGCAGAGGTATGGGCGATGGCGTGGACGAATGTTGTACCTGATTGAAGATCTGAATCCCTAGGCGGCGGCGCAAGGCTCGAAAAATCTTCCTGTCTCCTCCCCTACCTGCTGCATTAATGTGTTTGAGCGCCATTTCTATGGTACTGTGTATCTGGCGGGAATTTTGGTCAACCTGGTAGTTGATGCTGAAGACACCCTCCTGCTATATAATGCAGATGGTGTTATTCTTTTGAGGTTGTTGAAAGTTGGAGAATTTTGGCTCTGTAATCCATAACCAGCTGATCTGGTTGCTCTGTACAGTTATCTTGTGAGTTTATGTATCTCCTGTTGTAGGACTTGGCATGAATCCACTGGTTTCATGGTTGATCTTATATGAGTAATGCTGTTTAGCATGTGTTGTGTTAATTCTGTCTCCAGTATTGCATGTATCCTTCTTCTGGATCTGGATGTTTGCTTATGTTTAGATTCTAGAGCATAGAATTCCTATGTTGAATGTCTGATCTTTTAACCTTTGCTCAAGGGGCAGATTAAACTGTTTTTAGGTTGAACATTGGGAAGGGTATACTGCAGTAGGGATGCCATAAGTAGAGATAGCTCAACACTCTATATTGGGAGATATCTGTAGGGCAGATATCATGTGTATCCCCCTGAAATCCAGTTTTAGCTATTCATGCTGATCATTCACAGGTGTATGTCTACCGACTCCAAGCCCTGGATAGGCACCAATCATGCTGTGTTTTTGTGTTATACACCATGTCCAGCTTTGCATCCAAATTCATATCAAACCATTTCACACCTCCACCTGTTAGTTGTAGGAGTAGGATTAGGAACCCCCTGCATACTCTCATACCCAACCAGACATCATGTCCAAGAATGTTGCCAGCCTTGTGATCTATCATGCAGATCTTGGTCCATACATGAGAGTATTCTGCCTGTTGTTGTCAAGTTAGATCTTTCTATCTTTGAGCTAGTCAAGGTTACATCTTAAGTTATAGGGATACCCCCCTTGGTGCGGCAGAACCAGAAGTGAAGGGGAGGAGCTCACGCAACCTCCTGTATTCAGTTGGCCTGAATCTGCCTGTGCATTAGAAGTGGCAAACCCTAATGCTGATTCAGAAGAAATGTCAACAGAGTGGACATTTTGGTTTGAATAAAACATTGGAGTTAGTCCAGAGGTTCTACTATTGGCTGAAGATGCACAAAGATGTCAGAAAGTATGTGGAGCAGTGTATCATCTATCAGAAGGCTAAGGGAACTTCTTCAAATGCTAGACTATATCAACCATTACCCATTCCTTCCAGACCATGGGATTGAGTAAGCATGGATTTTGTAGTTGGTCTACCAAAGACTAAGACTGGTTTTGATAGTATTTTTGTAGTTGTTGATAGATTCAGCAAGATGAGTCATTTCATTCCCTGTAAGGTGACTCATGATGCCAGTCATATAGCTCATTTATTTTTCAAAGAGGTCATAAGGATTCATGGACTACCAGCAAGCATCGTGTCTGATAGAGATGCTAAGTTCATGGGACATTTCTGGAAAACTTTATGGTAGAGGTTAGGGACAAATCTGTCTTTTGGATCAGCATATTATCCACAGATAGATGGCCAAATAGAAGTGGTGAATAGGACATTGGGCAAAATATTAAGGTGTTTGACAAAAGAATATGGACAGAGTTGGGATCAAGTCATTTATCAGGTAGAATTTGCCTATAATGACAGTGTGAATAGGACTACTGGCAAAAGTCCATTTGAGATAGTGTATGGAATGCATCCTAGAGGTGTATATGAACTCTGAAATCTTGGAGACATGGAGTATAGAAGTGGTCATGCAAAGGATTTTGCACAGTCTATGAAGGAGATTCATGACCAAGTGAAGCAGCAATTGATGGAAAATACTTAGAAAATCAAGGATAGGGTAGATGCACATAGGAAGGATGTTCAGTTTGAAGTTGGTGATTTAGTCATGGTTCATTTGAACAAAGCCTGATTGTAGAAAGGGATACCAACCAAATTACAGATGAGATGGATTGGTCCTTACAGAATCCTCAACAAGTATGGCAACAATGCTTATAGAATTGATTTGCTAGCAGACTTGGCAATTTCACTAGTGTTCAATGTTCAGGACTTGGTGCCATATAAAGGTCCTCAGTTAGTAGCAGGGGAATCTAGTTCAGAAGCTGCATAGATAGTGAGTGATATGACCTTGCCTCTAACAACCAAACCACAGGCTGAGAGAATTCTAGATTCACATGCAGAAATAGACCAGACATGGTGTGTACATGGAGCACCTGTTCAAGTGGAAACAGTTGCCAGAAGCAGAGGCTACCTGGATTGCAAAGTCTGAGTTCAAGAAACGGGGCATTGATTTTGCCTTGTTGTCACCAGAGGTGACTTGACTTCTTCTGCATAGGGGGAGTATGGTGGAAGAGCACCAAGGGGCTTGGAGTGAGCCCATATGTATATAACGCATTTTGGTGTAATGTTTTTGTTTTTAAATTAGGAAGGCGTGGGAAGAAGTTTATGCATATTCAAATTTGGATCCATCGGAGTGAGAGAGCTCATCGGCGAAGCTTTTTGAAGTTATGTCGATAGCTGGTGTCCCACCGACAAAAAGGTATATTAGTGTGAGAAGACTATCAGAGAGATAAAATTGTGTTGAGCCGACCATAAGGGTCTCACCGATCAAGTTGTATCAGCGTGACAATCAATACACCTCACCGATAGAAGAGTTTTTGTTGAGCTTTTCAGCATGAGTATTGGTATCAGAGTAGGAGGAAATAGTTTCACCGATGACCAAAGTCACACCGACAAGTACAAAAGAAACATGACATCAGAAAAGGATGATAGGAGGTCTGGTCGATAGCAAAGAGGATGTGAAGCATATTGGTGTGAGATGAAGATCGAAAGATAGGTCAAAAGTCTGAGCAATTGAAGGAGTCTTGCCGAAAGTGAAGACAAAGACACTGCTATCGGTAAGAGTGTTGATATCGGCTAATAAGTATTAAGTTTCACCGATAGGGTTAGTCTTGGTGAAAGTGAATTTGGTGTAAGGCACATCGGCGTGAGAAATAACATCGGTGGAGAAGTCAAAGGTTTGGCTAATGTTAAAGTCACACCGACAGTTGTGTTTGGAAGTGCCATTAGTGAGATGGAGTTTATCAGCGTAAGAAGTTTAGGAGTTGCCGATAGTGGAATGTCTCACCGAAGCATAAGAGAAAAACAAAGCATATCGGTAAGAGTATCGATATCGAAAGATGAGTTTAAAGCTACACTGATGGAGGTAAGTCTTGGCGAAGAAGGTGTCGGGGACACGTCGGTATGAGACAGGTTCACGGTAAGACTTGAGAAAGTCTTTCCGATGATAGTTATCTTGCTGATGTTAAAGTGAGACATATTTTAGTATAGTATGATACAATATGAATGTATATGCGAAGGAGAAATACGAATGGAAGAAACCCTAACCGTTTGATAACGGACAAGGGTAGAAATTATATAAGGCCAGATTCATTCTATGAAGGGGTTGGAAGTTCGGGACTTTTGGAAGTTTGCAAATGTAATAAGCATTTTCATTACAGTAATAAAGAAATACTTGGACTATTTGATTTGTTTCTAAAATTTTGTAGAGTGTGTGCATAACTCGGCTTAAAACAAAACAGTTAGTTTTTCTTTCTTGTATATTTGTTTTGTTTCTATTTGTACATAATGGCTCTGATTTGATGTCTTCGCATATCCTCTATACAGTCATGGGCAAGGCATCAAACAGAGTCTCTTTTTTTGTTGTTTTTCTTTCTATTTTTGTGAATGGAATACTAGAGAGAGGCCATGTGAACTTGTACTAGGCGAGCTGTGCTATAGCCCAGCTAGTATGCAAGTTACAGTCTAAGAGACAGGGGTGAAAATAGAGTAGAAGAAGTTGAGTACCAAGCAATTAGAACCCTAGACCCAGTGAGGAGGGCTAATAACAGGCTCAAGAAGGCTATACGCCTTGGAGTTGAGAATATTGGAAGCAATGAGGCAGAAGAAGAATTCCTCACACCAATGAAGTAGTGTCTATATTGAAAACAACAGACAAATAGAGCTTTCACCTCTGTAATAGACTATTTAGGTTGAATTAGGCATTTTGGGTAGAAAATGTCTTTAATCACTTGAATTGGTAGGGAGACTTGGGTATGATTTAGGTCTTGAAGTGTTGGTTCAAGATAGGTTTGCTAAACCATAGGCCTCCCCATCAAATATCTTCATAGAAAAATACCTGCACATGAATGACATACATATATTAGATGTATGTTATAACAATTTTATTGATTAATAAACACATGTATATATTCACAATAAAATATGAATTAATAGATTAATGATCACTACATCTTCTTGTTTGAGTTAAAAAAATACCTGCTCACAATGAATTGGTAGAACATAAGGCTTCTTATCCTCCGGTAGGAACCATGAGGAATCTATAGAAAACAATCCACTATGGGTATCACGTCTTCATGTCCTCTCAAATGCTTCATACCATCTACACTTAAAAATACAACATTTAAAAGAGCGGTAATCCAACTCAATAATTTCTTGTATTTTCCCAACATATTGTAGATTCCCTTCAAGTATATTCTTATCTTTTGAGCTTGATCGACTAGATTGCTTGAAGTCAACCATGATACCACAATTGAAGGATCATTTCTTTACATCTACACTTTCTACACAATAATGTCGACCATATGCCCACACTGCTAGATATTTCTTTGTCTGTGAAAGACCATTTATTTTAGTGAAAACAAATATAATGACAAATATTAAAATAGTTAATAGTGTCAACCTATAAGGAAACAACATTTTATAAAATTCCAACTGTACCTTTCTTTCACATCCTCTAGACAGGTTGATTTCATCTTCTGTTATGTTTGAATATATACCTGCATCTTCTATTTGATTTTGAATTTGTTCAGTAACCCATTGTAGTCTGCAATCTTTACCCCATTCCCCAAGCAGATCAGTGGGAGGTGGAGTATTCCTTGGGTTCGATCTCTTAAACTGTCTCCTTGCTTCTAACACTTCTTCTCTCTTTTTATCATACAAATCAATCCATTTGTTCATAAAGTCTATGTGGTAAAGAATGAACTTGTCGAGTATAGCACTTTTGTCTACACCTATTACACATCAACATGTTTATTTCAAACTCCAAATGTCATGTTGTTAATTTGATAAATAAATTACAGAGTAAATTAATGATTGCAAGGAAAACAACCACATTGATCATGAATTTACTTACTAATTTCTACTTGAACACCATTAGATTGTGGTTTTTCTCCATCAATAATATCTGATTCTGATTCTTCATCCTAGAAGCGTGGCCCATATTCAAAATCTTTACTAGGGAATTCACACAAGAAGAAAAATGCTTCATTCAATACATACCCTTTAGCCATGCAACCCTATGGATGTGCCTTTTGTTGGACATATCTTTTTAGAGTTTTCATATACCTCTCAAAGAAAAACATCCACCTCGTTGATACGACACCCACCAATTCAATGTCATCAACGAGGTGTATAAGTAAATGGACTTGTAGGTCCATGAAACTTGTAGGGATCTCCTTCTCAAATACACATACAATTTCTACAATTTCCTTCTTCCATTTTGGCACTTCACATTCGTGGATCTCCTTGGAGGTCACCCACCTAATATAAGAATAGTAAATTAGTATGAACCTTTAGTCAAAAATTAAAATGCAATATAATATCTCTATGTCTCTCACACATGAACATTTCATATAACCACATACCTTGTAAATGCTGACAATCGACTTATGGCATTCCTTAAGTCAACTGTAAGATAGGAATCTCCCCTAATTGTCAATGGCATGATATGCTATCAAACACATTTTGTGAAAAGGTCATTAGTAATTTTTTCTCACACAACAAAATATCAAAATAATTTTAGTACTTAATCAATGTTACCAGTAAATGTTAAATGATGATATATAATACCTTCACAAAATTATGAAAATCATGTGTTTTAAATCCTGTGATATGTCCATCAATCGTAAAAGATTTAGCCAATGATGACCCATAGCCAGTAGGTGTCCTTATTGAATGGATGACATTTTTTAGTTTCATGTGTATTTGAGAAGGAGATATTGCAAAAGAGCAATATCTCTCCTCAAAGACAAGGTGTCCTCTTTGCCTGATATATGTCAAAATATAGAATCTAGGACATTTTTGAAGATGTACATAGGATCTAATAGGTGAGATTTTAATAGATCCTTCCAGTAAGGGAGCTCATTAAATATGGATTTCCTTTTCATTCCTTCTGGCATATTAACTACAACTTGTTATGGTTCTTCAATTGAATCACCCCGATCAAAGAAATTCTCCCAAGCTTTCAATTCAGCATTTTCATACTTCTTAAGCCAATCACCTAGACTCATAATCATGGGAGGGCCTCTATTTTTAACTTTTCCATCAAATTGATTCTTCGGGCGATTTCTAAACTTATGATCTAGTGGTAGAAAAACCCTATTGTTTGTGTAAATAAATTTATGTAGATCTTTAGAATACCACCTTTGAATTTGTTCTGCACATCTTGGACATGAAAATATCCCCTTTGTTTGAAGCCCTACAATTCAACAAGTAATGTTAATAACATAAAAAAAAATAGTATAAAACTAGGTATGAAAGTTGGGATGAAAATAAATTATGAGTGTAATTACGTAAATATTTTTATCTTACCAGAACAAACACCAAGTCCTGGGAAATCATGAATAGTCCAACATAGCACACCATACAACATGAAGGACCTATTTGATGGAGAACGTGATATGTCATACATTCTTATGCCTTTCCATAGTAGTTGCATCTCATCAATAAAAGGTGCAAGATAAACATCCATGTTTTTAACTTGATGTTTTCTTGGAACAATGAGAGGTAGCATAAGGTGCTCCTTTCTAACACTCATCCATGGGGGAATATTGTATAGTATCAATCCGACTAGCCAAACACTATAATTTGAGCTCAGGAAAGAGAACGGGCACACTCCATCAATTGCAATACCAAACCTGATACTATGGGGTTCATCTTTGAATTTTCTTGGCCATTTTTCCTCTATGTTTCATTTCTTTGGAGTCGGCTAGAATTCACATGAATCCATCTTTACTCCTATTCTTTGGATGCTAGTCCATCAATTGTGCAAGTGACTTGCAACAAAACATCTGTTGAAGTCTAGGTATAATTGGCATGTGACGTAAAACCTTCTTTGGAACTGTAGGACCTTGTACATTTATACGATATCTCTTCTCTTTGCATACAGGGCATTCTACCCTGTTTTGATATTCATCTTTGTATAAAATGCAATCATTTTTACATGAATGAATTTTCTTATATTCAATCCCCAACTCAACCAACAACAGACGCACCTCTATGCAAGTTGATGGAAACACATTCTCTTCAGGGAATATTTTAGTTTTTAGTGCCCTGTAAGATTGCTAGAGATTAAATCAATTGAATGTTTGACTTATGATGAACATGTTTGGTGTGTATGAGGAAAAATTGATTAAATCAAACTAATAAAATCAAAGAACCCAATAACATAAAGAAAACAAATTTAAATAAAAGCCATGACAAATAATCAATGAAATAAAGACTTTTATTGAAATCTGTATTGTTTCCTTTGGATTGAATGTGGATTGCTCAATGAAGTTGTGAAACCATAGCTGCAACAAGCAAGTAGTGTGCTCAAAAGATCAATGTCAAAAGATCGTAAGAGTGCTCAATCGATGCGTTTTGTATGCTCAAAGCTCTGTTAAGTATGCCTGAGAATACAATCGAAGAGAGAGGCTTAATGAAGGAGATGAGGGGGGTTTATATAGATTTTAAAGAAGATCAATCAATGGTCCAGATAATTCAGAAGAATCAATGGAGGAGATAAGTTGAGGAATGTGCAACTAATGAGAAGAAGACATGTGTCTTGCTTTCTTTTGCATGAGAGGAGTTATCAAGAATAGAAGAATAAGTTAAAGCAATTAACAGAATGTAACGATTAGTTAAGTGATTTAAAACAAGAAGAAGAGATTTGCATGAGAAAAGAAGATATTTTGCTTTATTAAATATTAGAAATATTTAATTGCATGAGCAAAAAAGCTTGAGTTATATTAGAGATAACTCAAATTTAGAAGAAAAAGCAAACTTAAATAAATAATTGATTTATTTAAATTTAGAGGAGATATTTTGAAAGAAATAATTAAATAATTAGAATTATTTAATTTAGAAGATTTGAAAGCAAATTAAATAAATAAATTTATTTAATTGTTGTGCATGATTTTGGAAGAACAGAAGATTATAAATAAAATATTTGATTTTATTTATTTTTAGAGGATTGAGATAATTTAAATAAATTTGCATGCTTTATTTAAATTTAGAAGAACAATTGATTTAATTAAATAATGTAAATTATTTAATTGTAGATAAGATAGAATTGTGATGAATTAATTAAATAATGGGACTTATTTAATTAATGTAGACTTGAATTTGGAAAGAGGATAATGATCTAATTAAATAATTAAAAATTATTTAATTGTGGAAGAATAACAGAGGAATTTAATTTGATTAATTAAATAAAGAGGATTTATTTAATTAATGTCAAAATTATGAGATTTAGAAGAATTTGGTGAAATTAATTAAATAATTAGATTATTTAATTAACGTTTGCAATGCAAGTGATTAGACAGATAACGGAATGCAAGTGATTTGATGACACGGTCATTTTAGGGTGTCTACATTTTGCCCCTCTTTGATGCAATGCAGCATGTAGCGTTGCGTCAAAGAAAACGATTGTTGAAGATGTAATACAATTTTTTGATGCCCCAGCGTATGCCCCCTTGAGCGGGAAGATGGGGAAGCAGTAGAAGAATTGTGTTGACGCTCGACTAGAAGATTTGTTGGAGATAGGCGAGGTTGAATAGAAGAAAGTGCAGATAGAAAAGAACATAAGAGAAAGACTATTGATTGATCTTTGCTAGAAAACTATATAAGGCCATGGAAAAATGGATGGTGTAAATGGATGAGCTTGTTGCAATGGTTTCACATTTGTTTATAAAGAGCAATCCTTATTTTGATATAGCACGTGGATAGTTCACCACCAAGGTATAAGAGACCAAGGTGCAATAATATCTGAGTGCGTGGACGTTGACTCTGCAAGCAAGTGGTTTGAACTTAGATCCCTTAGACATAATATAACCTTGTTGGAACGTGTGAATAAGCCATAGTCTTAAACATAAAATAAACTTCAATACATGCAAATGCAAGAAGAGTATTAAATATGTAAGATGCTAGGTTGTAACGCACACAAGATAAATAGAATGCTAAGAAAGATACTAAAGATCATTCCTCAAACACGGCACACAGAAAGCAATGACTATGCCCCCAATCCATACTGTATCGCAACATACCAAGATTATAGATAAATCAAGGTAGCCTTGAATAGGTAATGGATAAATGAACAAAAGATAAACCATAACACAAATTGACTGACTTACAAAGTAAACATATAGCCAACATATTCTCTTGCCAAAGAGGTTTCTCAGGATAGATTGGATAGGAAAGATAACAGCATTATCGTAGGAACTCTGTGTCCATTAAAGGGAGCTATCTACCTAAAAAGACAATATCTTAGTACAGGAAATGCCACATGTCACAGGAGACACGTGTGTTGGTCTCGACAATGGAACACATTGCAGAAGACAAGCTTGTTGATCTAGGGCTTTGGTTAAGCGATACTTAGCTAATGTTGGCAATTAGAATAGTTAGGATAGTAGAAGACTCTGGAAGGAAGCTACTTTGCTTCAGGTTTGTTAAGGACTTTTGCTTAGAAAGGATGTGCTAGCTTGCTACTTGAGTTAGTCAAGTCGAGGTGAAATAGATTTTGACAAATGGAAGACTAGAAGGATGACAATGCTAATGGATTGGGGTGGGTGGAGAATGATGGATCGTGTGTGCCTGAGTATTGGATACATCCTTCGTATTCCAGATTGCCTACATACCCTGTATCCACAGGATCAAGGCACATGACGATGAAAGATGAAAGTGATAAATATGTAGTTCTAGACAAAGTGATGAGATGGGTCAAGATGAAGAGGAGGGGATCTTATGTACCTGAGTACTGGATACTTCCTTCGTATTCCAAACTACCTACATACCCATATCCATGGGATCAAGGTACCTTAAGATTGAGAAGATGATAATATGTAGTTCTGGTTGGTGTGATGATGTGGGAAAAGTGTGTTGAGAAGAGGGGATCTTATGTACCTAAGTACTGGATACTTCCTTCGTATGCCAGACTGCCTACATACCCATATCCATGGGATCAAGATACCTTAAGATTGAGAAGATGATAATATGTAGTTCTGATTGGTACGATGATGTGGGAAAGAGTGTTGAGAAGATAACAGCCTTATCATAGGAGCGCTGTGTCCGTTAAAGGGTGTTACCTGTGGAAATGAGAAAAGATTGAAGTATGCGTTGCGAACCACAAACAAGGAACCAATCCTAGACCTAAGTTAAGGAAAGAGTTGCCCCCATTCTGGTAGAGGAAACTTGATGGGTGACTACCGAAGAAGATGCAGAAAGCTTTGACCTAGGACAAGACAGTGTTAACTGTAGACATAGATCAAGACATGGGGAGACGATGACGGACATTGACAAATTTCCAAGCTATACTAGATAGGGAGATGGAAATGCAAACAAGGTCAATGGTTTTATTATGGATGGATGGAAAGAGCACTGCGAATTAGACACAGAGTGGACAGGACTCAATAGACGATGGATGCTAACTCTACACATAGCGCCTGTTTGCCAGGTTTTCACTATGGTACTTATCCAAGGCGCTTGTTTGCCAGGTTTTCACCAGAGGACAGATTTTTTTTTTTTTAAGATTTTTTTGTTGTTTTTTTTTTTTTGGAATACTCTGAGGATCAAGCATAGAACTTCTTGAGATGGACATTGTTAAGTGGCTCATCTAGAGGAATGCCGTCAGGTGTAGCTAAAGTATAAGCTCCTGATCCATATGCTGCTGTCACAATAAAGGGACCTAACCAGTTAGGCTCAAACTTACCCTTCTTCTCTCGATCTGCTTGATTTCTTTGATTCTCCTTAAGTACAAGATCACCAACTTGAAACCGTCTTTCTTTGATCTTTTTGTTGTAATTACGCCGGATGCAGTTTTGATAGACATGGAGATGATTAAGTGCGGCAAGGTTCCTCTCATCTAGTAGTTCAAGCTCAGCTAATCTGGAAGTGTGATACTCATCTTTGTCGATCAGGTCCTGCATGGATACTCTGAGGGATGGGATCTCGACCTCTATAGGTAGAATGGATTTAGAGCCAAAGACCAAGGCATATGGTGTGGCACCAATTGGTGTTCTGATGCTAGTGTGGTAGGCCCATAGGGCGGGATTGAGTTGCAAGTGCCAATCACGACCAGTTTCATTGACTATTTTCTTGAGGATTTTGAGAACGGTTTTATTGGAAGCCTCAGCTTGGCCATTACTCTGCGGATAGTAGGGAGTTGAAAAGCAATGTTGGATATTGTATTGTGTGCATAAGGCATGGACATCTTGGTTCTTGAATGGTCTCCCATTATCAATGACAATAGCTTGGGGGATACCATACTGGCATATGAGGTAGTTTAGGATAAACTTGGCTATTTGCTTACCAGTGATATAGGTCATAGGAATGGCTTCCACCCACTTCGTGAAATACTCAATGGCGGTAATGATAAACTTGTGGCCATTGGAGGAGGAAGGGTGGATTTGTCCTACGAGGTCAAGACCCCATTGAGAAAAAGGCCATGGAGTTGTCACAGGTTGTAATTCATGAGCTGGAGCGTGAATCAGATCTCCATGCTGTTGGCATTGTAGACACTTCTTAGCAAATTGTGCAGCATCGTGCTCTATTGTAGGCCAGTAATAACCTATTCTGAGTATCTTCTTAGCAAGATTAGGACCAGTAGAATGTGCACCATAGACACCTTCATGTATGTCTCGTAAGGTAGCTTCGGCTTCTTCCGCGTTAAGACATCGTAAGAGGATACCATCGAGACTCCGATGATATAGTGTATCACCCAGAATGATGTAACGAGAGGATCGATGGATAAAGGTTTTGCGTTGGGTGGATGATAGGTCAGGGGGAAAGGTATTGTGTTTGAGGTAATTATAGATATCTTCGTACCATGGGGAATTGGGACCAACAAGTTCACAGATGATTTCAGTAACAGGAACATCGACGGCTGGTATCAACAATTGCTCGATCAAGAATTCACATTTCTGTGTATTTGCAGGCATGTCAATCAGTGACCCTACAGAAGCCATAGAGTTCGCAGCTTTGTTATACTCTCTTGGAATTTGCTCAAATGTGATGCTAGAAAAGTGTGGTTTGTAGGCATCCACTAGTTGCTTGTAGGGGACCAACTTTTCATCCTTTGTTTCGTACTCATCTGTGACTTGGCGAATGACTAGCTGTGAGTCTCCATATACTTGTAATTCTGTGATGTCCCATTGAACTGCTGTATTGAGACCTATAAGGAGTGCTTCATACTCGGCTATGTTGTTGGTGCAAGGGAATGCAAGCCGATATGACTTAGGAATATAGTCATTTTGAGGTGTAACAAATAAGATGCTGGCTCCTGATCCATGCTGTGTGTAAGTACCGTTAAAATATAACTTCCACATTATGGAGGTAGCAAGAGTAAAGAGATTTTCATTAGGGAAGTCAGCTACCATAGGATGTGTATCTTTCATAGGTGCTTTTGCTAGTTGATCCGCGAGGGCTTGTCCTTTGATTGCTTTACGATCCGTGTACTCAATATCAAACTCACTAAGGATCATGACCCATTTAGCTAGTCTGCCTGTGAGCACTGCTTTTGCTAGTAGATATTTCAAGGGATCAATCTTTTCTATAAGAATTGTGTGTTGGTTCAACATGTAATGCCACAACTTTTGGGAGGCGAACACTACTGCTAAACAAGCCCTTTCCATTGGTGAATAGTTGAGCTCATATCCCACCAAGGTTCTACTGATATAATAAATTGCATGCTCCTTTCCTGTGTCATCATTATGTGCTAGCAGGGCCCCCAAGGCCGAGTTTGTAGTGGAGATGTATAATATCAAAGGTTTGTCCACAACTGGTGGAACCAATACAGGAGGTGTAGCCAAATACTCTTTAAGTTGATCAAACGCTACCTGACACTTGTTGTCCCATCGAAATGAGACATCCTTTCGGAGCAAGTGTTGAAAGGGTTGACATTTATCTGCTAGCTGTGATATGAAATGCTGAATGGACTGCAACCTTCCCTGAAGGCTCCTTAGTGCTTTAAGGTTCTTGGGTGGAGGCATCTCCACTCTAGCCTTTACTTTCGCTGGATTGACTTCGATGCCTCTATGAGATACTATGTATCCCAACAGCTTCCCTGATGTTACACCGAATACACACTTCTTTGGATTGAGTCTTACCTGGTATTTTTCAAGCTTGTCGAAGATCTGTCCTAGGACCTGTATGTGATCCGCCCTAGAAGATTTAGCCAGTATGTCATCAACATAGTCTTCCATGATGTGATGAAAGAGATCATGGAAGATCACTGTCATTGCTCTCTGATAGGTTGCTCCTGCATTCTTCAAACCAAACGGCATGACACACCAACAATAATTGCCCCAAGGATAAGTAAAGGTTGTTTTATGTTGATCTTCTTCAGCTATCCTTATCTGATTGTAACCTGAGAATCTGTCCATGAGAGAAAGCATCTTGTAGCCTACTATCGAGTCCACTATAATGTCAATGTTTGGTAGTGGAAAGTCGTCTTTAGGACATGCCTTATTGAGATCTCTGAAATCATTACACATGCGAATGCACCCATTAGGTTTAGATACAGGTACAATGTTTGAGACCTAATCTGAATAGTTGATTGGTCGTATGAACTTGGCATCTAACAGCTTCTGTATTTCCACTTTCACTAAGAGAGCGATCTGTGGGTGCATCTTTCTCAACTTCTGTTTGACTCGTTTCACTTTAGGATCCACTATGAGATAATGAACAACTAGCTTAGGGTCTAACCCTGGCATATCGGCATAGGTCCATGCAAAGTTGATGGTTCGTTGCAAGAAGAAGTTGTTAAGATTTTTGTGCTCTGTTTCAGATAATGATGTTGCTAGCAATGTTGTCTTTGGATTTTGTTCTGTGCCCAAGTTTATCTCTGTAGAATCTTCCACTAGGAGAGCTGATTTCTCTTGATACTTAGATGGTAAGGGGAAGGTCAAATCCTCCATCCTCAGGTGCCACAGTTGGGTTTTCACCTTTGGATACATCCTTTGTTTTTACTATTTTGGGATCAGGAGGTGCCACAGTGTGGTTTTCACCTAGAGATCTTTCTTTATTTTCACTTTTGCGACTAGAGGATTTGGCATTCTCACCAAAATAAGCCATTGGTTCTAGTTCCATTACAAAACCTGCTTTATGATCACCAAGAGGGATACCTTCCCGAAGTCCCATGAACTCAGCTAAAGCTTCGTCATTCTGAAATACATCTATTACAGGGGACCCTTGTTGGTCCCAATCGATAAGTTCAAGGTAGACAAGTGTTACATTCTGGGTGCTTGTGGTGGAGGTTAAGGATACGGAGGATAGTGTAAAAATGGAGGATTCTGCGAAGAGATTGGTCATATGGAGGGAAGAGTCATCGATGATATCCTCTGTAGACGTCGAATCAGTGGGAAAAGTGTCGGCTACCTCGTCGAGGATATACTCGATGTCCAAGGCGCGCGGTACCTTCTTACCAAATCCTAATCCTTTCTTGTCTAGCTTCTTTGTTACAACAATGGGTTCCATAGTTCCTTGATTCTGTTTCCCAAGGCCACCTTTGCCTTTATAGCCCATGTTTTTCACTATCCTTAAGCCATTGCCATATTGCTTGACTGGTATTGTGACTAGTTCTTTCTCCTTGTAGAGCCAAGAAGAAATGTCCTCAATAGTTTCCTCTTCCAGTAACCGTCCATGTTGGAATTGGGTTAGGAATCCTGGGGGAGGAATAGCTACTTTTTTGGTAACTTTGGCAATGGGTGGTTGGCCGTAAGATTTTGGAGATAGAGGCATCCGCCCTACACAACAAGATTCTGAGATATCATAAGTGCCAAAGCCTATATCTCGCATGCGAGCTGTGATTGTGGGGAGGGGTGTAGATTCACTTGTAGAGGCTTGCGTCAGAGTTTCAGGATCGACATAGAGTGGGGATTCAAGGGCTTTTTCATTTTTAGGCACTTGGTTGCAATTTTTATAGCTTCCTTGCAAAACATGACAGAATTCAAAAGGATTAGGATCTCCTGGGATGGTGATCTATGTACCATTGTATGGGAACTTTAGGGACTGATGGTACATTGAGGGAACAGCTTTCATTGCATGGATCCATGGGCGGCCTAGGATAATGTTGTAAGGCAGCTCAATATCATGGACTTGACACCTAGTTTCGAGCATGACAAGGCCCAGTTGTATAGGCAAGTGAATAACACCTTCTGAACGGCATTCTGCATCATCATATCCCTTGATTGTAATACTATGATCAGTGTTGATGTGATGCTCAGAGTATCCCAATTGCTTTAGTAACTTTAAAGAATAGATGTTGAGACCAGCGCCACCATCTATGAGTATACATTTGATTTTGCGCTTATGGATGAGAACTTCAATGTGCAGGGCATCATTGTGACATGGATCATGGGAGGGGAGGTCTTTCTCAGAGAAGACCACATTGTAGGGTGAAGCAATGTTGCCTACTATAGCTTGGAAATCCGCGACCACTATGTTGTTAGGAACCAAAGACTCTTGGAGGGATTTTTCTAGCACTACTCTATGTGCAGGTGATGACCGTAGAAGGTCCAAAATAGAGATCTATGCTGGCGTTTTCCCTAAATGTTCAACAAGATTATAATCAGATTGAACCGGAAGCCTAGATGTAGGAGCGCGAATGGTGACATGACCACGACAAGTAGTAATAGCACAATCTGTAGATTTGCCTTTGATGGTGAGGGTAGACAGTCGACTCTCTTCAAAATGACCGATAATGGAATCGAAGGATGTGGAAGCATGATTGATACCTTTACCTCTATCCTGAGGAGGAGGTGGACCATGATGAGGGAATGGCTCCTTGTACATATCAAGATCTTTGTTCATGTGTTGAGCCGCTTGTTCATCCTCAAAAGTGATTTGATTACTGTCGATGAGGTTTTGGATGAGGTGCTTAAGTTTCATGCAAGATGCGGTTCGATGCCCTTTGTTCCTATGGAACTCACAATATTCATTGTCTCTGTAACATGCAATTTTGAAAACAGGCTCGCCATATGGGGGTGCCTCAGGTAAAGTGATGAGCCCTTTCAGCAAAGCTTGCTATAAGACTGATTCGATGGGCACTCCCAAGGGAGTGAATTGACGTCGCGGAGGGTAATCTTGTTGAGACCGCTCTTGTTGTCGTTGCTATTGGTTTTGATAAGACTGCCTTTGTTGCTACTGTTGTTGAGGTGGAGCCTGACTTGGTTTGGAGAGCTATAGCGGTGTTTGCAATGTTTGGACATGTTTAGTATCGACCACCCCATCGTTAATCACGTTTTTGTTTTTGTTCCAATATTTGGGTTTATCGTTCAATTGTTGATGAGGAGCGCTATCTTTCGTTTCCTTAAAGATTTTGACCACACCCTTAGCAATGAGGGCCTTCTCAATATTGATTCCCTTGTATGTGATTTCATCGAAGGTTGTAGCACTAAGAATTTGCAAATGGAAACCTAAATCTTGGTTGAGGTTCTGCACAAATATGCTAACAAGCTGTTTCTCCATAATCTTGAAAGGGAATTTGCTAGCCATTTGTCTCCATCGTTGAAGGAAAGAAATGAAAGTTTCACCATTTTTCTGTTTATTATTGCATAGATCAGTCATGGAAATCTCATGCTCTGTGTTGTAAGAAAAATGGGTGCCAAACTTCTCTGCTAGCTCATTGAAAGACTTGATACCCGAGGGTAAGTGTGAGAACCATTCTATTGCTTGACCTCCAAGACTACGAGGAAAGAGACGCATAAGATATGTGTCGTTATGTGAGACCTCGAAGCAAGCAAGATAGAATTCCCTAAGATGGTCTTTTGGGTCACCTTTTCCTTTGTATTTATCGAACTTGGGAATAGTGAAATTTTGAGGAAAAGGGATCATTGGTAATGACTGATCAAAAGGATAAGGACACACTTCCTCTAAAGAGAAGGTCTTTTTGGTGTAGCCAAACATAAGATCAGATAGCTGCTGTTGAACTTCGGTGATCTTTAGCTCCATAGTCATGGGAGGGGTTGGTAACATCTCCTGTTGTCCAAAAAGTGGTTGGTGTTGCCCATACGGAAGATTATAATGTAAGCCATGCACATTGGTGTTATAAGGGTCGTAAGATTGATTGGGATCATACGGGTTGTACGTTTGGTTCAGATTGGGTTGGAATTGGAGGTTTTGATTTGGCATAAATGGAGGTGGTGCTAGGTACGAATGTTGGCTTTGTGATGGTTGAAGAAAAGTATTGGGGGGAGGAAAGCCAAAGTGCGTTTGATTAGGTTGTGATGGCGGCACATAGCTTTGGGAAACTTGATGTTGGAAATGTTGAGAGTGGCTAGGAAATGTGTGAAAGAAGTTGAGCGAGGATGAATGTTGTGGAGGAGGGACATAGGTAGAAGTGATTTGCGACAGTTGGGGTTGATTGAGGATGAGAGTAGAAGAATGTTGTGGTTGGGGTTGATTAAGGACAAGAGTAGAAGAATGTTGTGGTTGGGGTTGCATGACTCTAATTGGTTGAGAGACATGAAGGTGTGATGATATAGGAGGTGGCATTTGTTGAGACCCTTGTTGCATGCCTACATAATTGTTCCCTAGATTGTAATTTGGTGAGAAACCTATCCATGATGGGGTAACCAAGATTCCACTTGTGACTGGTGTGGACACTTTAGGAGGTGGTTGCACATTTGCTCGAGCTAAGGTGGCTTGCTTAGCTAACTCTGCTTAATGTTGGAGAGTTTCTTGTTGGTTTTTATAGATCTCCATAGGAGTCAAAAGCAGTGATATGGGTCTTTCCCCTGTTGGATTTTGAAAAAGGGGATTCCTATACTGTGAGCCTTGTGTAGGTAAGGGCGTAGTCACTGTTGACATGGTTTGCACCACTTGTATGGTATCTTGGGAGTTGTTGTTCTCCTTGAGAGTGGATAAATCAAAATCTTGGGGTAACTTGGCACCTTGCTCTGCAAGCAAGCGAAAGAAATGATCCTGGTTCTCACTAAGGATTTTGTCAAAGGCGGCCACAACTCTAGGTTCTTGTATGATTTCATCAAGATCTTGCCCATCTACTTGAGAGGATTGACCTATTTCAAAGTGTTGCTCTTCTTGAGATGGGACTAGATCTGCAGTTAACCTTGAGGGACAAAATTTGGAGGCAAACCTGTGGTATATTGAGGTGTATTTATCAAAGGGATCCTATCCTCCTGAGGATTGCTTGGTTGTTCGATGTGCGGCATGTTCGGAGTGCTGATTGGTTTTGCCGCGGGTGTACTAGGAGTCACCTTGGGAGTAATGTTGAGATGACCTGATTGTGGTGTGTGAGGAGGTGACTTGCACTTTTTAGGGATAACTTGCTTGGACTTCATAGTTTGCTGGAGCCTAGTGGTTACCATGGAATACACTAGGACAAGATAGGTAATGTTGGGTTTCTGTGAGATGCTTTTGAGAAAAAGACAAACTCTGATGCACAAAGTACTAGACCAAAGGCGCTATACTGTTTGACCAAAGCCGCGGGACTGTGCAACCAAAAGTGTGCTACTGTGGACCGGAGGCAACGGACTGAGCTACCAAAAGTAAGTTACTACTATGCAAAGGCGAGCTACAGTGACCAAAAGCGAGCTACTGTTATACCAAGGGTGCTGAAGTAGAGTTTTGCCAGAGGTGGGTTACTGCTGTACCAAAGGTGATCTACTGAACTACCAAAGGTGAGCTGCTATAATACCAGGGGCGCTGAAGTAGTGTCTGATGTTTCAAAAAGGCAAAATTTGGGTAGATTGTTTCTGTTTCTGATTGGATTGGTTTGGCAAGAGAAAACACAACAAACAAGTGGTCAAAAAATAAGGGACTGACACAACAGATAGTGTATGTTCAAGGCTCCAAACAAGCCCAATGTTTCCACAGGTATAAGACAGTTGCAATCAATAACAAGCACTTTTTATCCCTAGAGACAAGGTTTCATTGCAGTAGATCAAGTCAGCTTAATACTCCGTTTATAAAAATATCATTCCATAAAGGTGTCGGATATTTAGTATCTTTGCGAGAGACGATAGGTAGGGATATCTCACCCTCCCCTTGGAAAGCTCAAGTAGGTCACAAGAGCTTTATGTCTAAGGGAATACTATCTCTTCTCAAGGGAGCCAATGGTGAGTATCTTAAGGGCTTAAATCGATTCCCCTTGCACTGATGATTACCGCAATGTTCAGAGGTAGGTCAGGTAGTCTCTATCTAAAATGGTTCTTAGTGACTTTGAGGGACCAACGCCTTACGAGCAATGCGACAAGCTACTAAAAGCTTTAACCAATCCTACTAAGAGTATCAAACACTTCGCTCAATGTGAAAATCATTTCCACAAAGAGCTAGTACACCTCTTTTCAGTTTGGCACCACAAGGTAAGGCTGACGTCGGTTAGGACTTGGCTTTCGCCTTATCCCTCTTATATAGCGGTTCAAAGGAAAACTCTGCTTAGGGTCGTCCCTTTTGGATGAAGCGCAATCCAAAAGCAGGCCCTTCTAAAGGAAGTACAGAAAAGTAAGAGCAAGCATGTCAAACAAAGGTTCAATTGCCCTGTTATAAGAAAAATAAGGTGCAACTAAACTAGGCACACACACATTTGTAGTTGTAAATTGTCCCTTATGAAATTGAAGTGTTTAGCATTCATGTCCATTGTCCTTTAGAAAATTGAGATGTTTGTGCATACATGTCCATTGTCCCTTAAGAAAATTAAGGTGTTTGTTCATACATGTCCATTGTCCCTTAAGAAAAGCAGTATGTTCCTAAGACTTAAATTTGTAAAAAAGATTTGTTCAATTATCATTTTAAGCATGCAATGTGTTTCTAAGACTTAGTGAGATAGATCAAAAAAAGTTCTTCAATGCTCATCCTGCATGAACATGTTAACCCTTATTTGCTCTGTGTGAGTAATAAGAAGCTGCAACAAGTGAGTTAGTTCCACCAAAAATTCACAAGTTAGCAAAAATAAATCAACTTTGACCAAAAGCGTTGCACTGTCTTACCATACGCAACTTACTGTATTAAAAAAAAGCACTATAACACAGACCAGAAACGTCAGAGAATATTACCAGAAATGCTGAAAAATAACCAGAAGCACTGTACTGTGCATCTAGGAGCGTGACACTGTTATGCCAAAAGCGATGTCGTGTATACCGGAAGTGCTACAGGATACCACCAGAAGTGCTGAAAAATAACCAGAAGCACTGTACCTTGTATCCAGAAGCGCGATATTGTTAGGCTGAATGCGCCGCACAGTCTCAGATCATGAAGAAAGTAGTTTTTGTCAAAAGAACCAGACCAAAATGGGATTTCATGGTTGATCTACTGTTCTGAGCAATAATATCTGATAGATCTGAATAGTGAAATCTAGAAAACTCAGAAAATGTAACAACACAATAGATTAATGCAACTACCGAAGATACCCCTAAATAAATCAGCTTAGGATGTATCAAAAGCAGGTTTGAAAGACAAATACAACAGCTTGTCAAACAAATCCACAGATATGAAATGAAAAACCCTGCAAAAACCCTGAATGAAGTCAAAACCTAATTTAGCCCAAAAGCACCAAACTATGCTACCAATAGCACTGTTCTGTGATGCCAGGAGCGCCGCTCTGTGCTGCCAGAAGCACCATAGTGCCCCCGAGGGCACTGAACTGTGCCTCCAAGAGCACTCAGAGATACTGCCAGAAGCGCTGTGCAATATCGTTTGCGTTGTGCCGTACTGTGACTTAAAAAAAAAACTTTCTCAAAGAAACAAAGGGATTAGTGGGTCCCACCGAGCGTGCCAGAATGTGTATGAGGAAAAATTGATTAAATCAAACTAATAAAATCAAAGAACCCAATAACATAAAGAAAACAAATTTAAATAAAAGCCATGACAAATAATCAATGAAATAAAGACTTTTACCGAAATCTGTATTGTTTCCTTTGGATTGAATGTGGATTGCTTAATGAAGTTATGAAACCATAGCTGCAACAAGCAAGTAGTGTACTTAAGAGATCAATGTCAAAAGATCGTAAGAGTGCTCAATCGACGCATTTTGTATGCTCAAAGCTCTGTTAAGTATGCCTGAGAATACGATCGAAGAGAGAGGCTTAATGAAGGAGATGAGGGGGGTTTATATAGATTTCAAAGACCATCAATCAATGGTCCAGATAATTCAGAAGAATCAATGGAGGAGATAAGTTGAGGAATGTGCAACGAATGAGAAGAAGACATGTGTCTTGCTTTCTTTTGCATGAGAGGAGTTATCAAGAATAGAAGAATAAGTTAAAGCAATTAATAGGATGTAATGATCAGTTAAGTGATTTAAAACAAGAAGAAGAGATTTGCATGAGAAAAGAAGATATTTTGCTTTAATAAATATTAGAAATATTTAATTGCATGAGCAAAAAAGCTTGAGTTATATTAGAGATAACTCAAATTTAGAAGAAAAAGCAAACTTAAATAAATAATTGATTTATTTAAATTTAGAGGAGATATTTTGAAAGAAATAATTAAATAATTAGAATTATTTAATTTAGAAGATTTGAAAGCAAATTAAATAAATAAATTTATTTAATTGTTGTGCATGATTTTGGAAGAACAGAAGATTATAAATAAAATATTTGATTTTATTTATTTTTAGAGGTTTGAGATAATTTAAATAAATTTGCATGATTTATTTAAATTTAGAAGAACAATTGATTTAATTAAATAATGTAAATTATTTAATTGTAGATAAGATAGAATTGTGATGAATTAATTAAATAATGGGACTTATTTAATTAACGTAGACTTGAATTTGGAAAGAGGATAATGATCTAATTAAATAATTAAAAATTATTTAATTGTCGAAGAATAATAGAGGAATTTAATTTGATTAATTAAATAAAGAGGATTTATTTAATTAATGTCGAAATTATGAGATTTAGAAGAATTTGGTGAAATTAATTAAATAATTAGATTATTTAATTAACAATTGCAATGCAAGTGATTAGACAGATAACGGAATGCAAGTGATTTGACGACACGGTCATTTTAGGGTGTCTACATTTGGTATGCCAATCTATACTAGGACTATTTATATACAATATATGGTTTTAAAATCCCCTTAAAGAAATATAAACAAAGTTGATGACTGTTTACGAATTATGTACACCAATTGACAATGCAAAGTAAGAAATAGATTTCAACTCACTTTAGTAGGCTAGTGAATCCTTTTTCTAACCAACCAAATAGTGACTTGATTTCTACTAATATTAATGTGCATGTCAGTTTTGAGGTTCTACTTGCACCTGATTTGAACATGGTTGTCTTTGTTGCTTGCTTGATGGAGTCTTTCAGGTTGTTATCATCAACATTACGTTGGTGGTAATTACCCTTGCTATCATCATTACTGTCAACCATATGATAATGATTTCATCATTGTTTCCATCCCCAAAGAAATGTGTAAGCATTTCATTCAATCCTTCTTCATGCACTGCATTTTCACTATCATGATCATCATCATTAAGGCTAGGTGGCATGTCATCAAGGTATGCGGATCTCATCAACTCTTCAAATTTCTTAGCTGGTAGTATTCTCTTCAATGTTGCTCTTTTCACCCTGGTATTGTTTAAAGGATGGTTTGGATCATCCCGTCCAAATCTTAATAACCCAGTTGGATCTTGGGTATTAGTATGTGTTTCATCAACATCTTCTACCTATCAACAAATGCAAGCATTATTTAATGTTTGACAATAATTGGATAAATCATAAATGTATCAATTTCAAAGAAATATAATTAAATATGGCTTAAAAAATAATAAAATAAATTGTATGAACATATATACATCAATTGATTAATGGAACATTATTTTATAGACTACCTTTTTTATACAATAATTTAAATAAAACACAATTTTGACAACATAGTTTATAAAACATCAGTCCACACTCATTTATTATTCTTTGGTTTTCTACCCTTAAGAACATCCTTAGGGAGACCTTGTTCTTCCCTTTTCTTTCACGCAGGAGTGCATTTTAAGAAGGGGTAATCAATCCATAACTCATCCCCAATGGTAAGGTCCATAATAGCCTCAACCATTATCAATCTATCAACCTCTCTTTCTATATCTCCATCTTTATCATTTATAACCTCAACAAATTGACAATTCGGTCTTACAGTAGGGTCCCTTCCCTTACTACTATTTATAAATCCTATAATATTTTTTTGTGTGTATGCACGTCCATCTATATACATAAGATGACCTCTATTCATTTCTTTTCCACTTTCCAATTGGAGATGATGTGTATACATATTCGAATATAGACCATATGTTGACATGCTAGGCTTATATTCTGCTAGCCTTCTCCATTCACCATTGTAATATGATGGACCATAATATGGTATTAATCTCCTAGTGGTTTGTTTTGAATTGTTTCTATGTTCAGATCCCACATGTATATTTTGGACAATAAAGAGGCTTAGATTCGCTCCATGAATATTGGAGGGTCGTATCATGTAGATGTATCCCCAAAATTGAAACACCTTGTACACTCTAGGCCAAGTGTAATATAGTCAACAATAAAATGTCTCTTTGTAAATTGATCTCAAACTCAGGGGCAAGTCATCATCTACATCACATTCATTCTCATAGGGTATGTAGTCCACCTTCCCCTTGTCGTTAAACAAATTATGTATCTTTAAACTGGTTCTTGTTTTGTTACTTGTTTTCATCAATTCCTCATCTTCCGAGCTGTATATTGGCACATATTTTTGTTAGATGTATCATCTGATAAATGATCATTGCCCTCTAGGCTGCAAGTCGGTGATCTAGGAAACTTTAAACTAATAGCTTTATCCTGCAAGTATCCATTACAAAAAAAAATAGTTATTTAAATAATATAAAACAATGTTTAAACGAAGTATACATGTTATTTATACCAAATTGGAAAATTCCTTACCACAATTCTTATTGGATTTAAATTGATTGTGGGAGGCATACTACCAATTGGAAGCTCATCATATATGTAATGTCTTTATACAATCGCTCATTTGAATTGTTTCTTTGCATGACATACAGAACATCCACAAACAACAATTTAGTCAAAGTATTCATCCCTTGTACTATAGTCCTAACCAACCCTCTTGTTCAGTGAAATCATTTGTTGTGTCTACAGGATCCATTGTCATATCCTCTTCCACCCATTGTCATCTACATGATTTATTAGTTTTAGGTCCACATCCACATAGATATCTTGTTCTTTTGCTAGTTGAATGCTTAGGCTCTACATTTGCTCCAATCTCCATCTAAAATAATCAACAACATGAATTAATTTATGTCAAGATTGGATAATACATTATAAATTTCAATAATATTGCGAAAAAAGATAGGCTTATCACAAAATGCCATCAGATCATTTTTTCTTAAGTTAAGTCAAAATTTGAGTACCTAATGTGCCACTTCATCTATTGTGTCCTCATTTGATATGACACGATCTATTGCCATGGCCTCGTCTGGCCCCTATAATACACAACATAATAAATAATGTTTAGTACACTAATTATATCATTTCAATGAACATGCTATCCAACACAAAACCTCACTTTTATTGATATCATGTTTTGGCCATCCTAATTTTCAAACTTTTCCCTTGATCATAGAATCACATTTAATCACCATTCCTGTGCATTTTCAACCAATAAGTTTGACCTCAGAGGCCTCCTGAACAAAAAAATGACTTTATCTCCTCTATGTTGTAGCATTTATGAATTCATAAACACCTTCCTCCTTTGGTTGAGGTTGCTTTCTCTTCTTACCTCTATTGTATATGCAGATTCCATTGTCATATCTATTTCCACCCACTTTCCTCTCTATGATTTAGTAGTTCTATGCCATCCACGTCCTCTCTCCATGGCCTCCTATGGATCCTATAATACACAACAATGACAATAGTCACATAACAGTTGTGCATCAAGAGAATATTGTTGAAATTATCTTGTTAATACGTTCATTTTTCATTAAGACACACTATGAAAGACAAAATAGGACATTGCAACATTTTACTCTTCACAAAAAGTTTACACGCAGAATCTTGACAACTAGAGCTCAAATCTTATGAGTACAAGATGACTACAAATTCACATCAAAAAGACATTTATTTACAAGCTAAGTACAAATAAAACCTATTAGTAATAATTTTAGCTGAACATCCCTTCCATGGTCCCTTGTTATCCTAGATGAAAGAAAACCTATTACTAATAATTTTAGCTAGTTCTCTACCTTACACTTCTTCCACAAATTCATTAAAACCGTAGATATTTTCTCTTTGAAAACTAGAGATTGGATTTCTTATTCTTGATTGAAACCTACTTTACATTGGGTAGTGTGAGAATATTTATCTTAGATAAGATCCAAAACTTTAATTCTTGATTTTTTAGTTTTCATGATTGGTCTTTATCCTCCATAGAGGTCGTGGTGAAAGTAGTTGGCTTGGTTATATAGAAATCCCGTCATCAAATAAAAGCCAACAAATATTTACAACTGGCTCAACCCATATAAGACTTAACAATTTACTACAACTTTAATGAAAGATTGATACATAGCATGACCTAGTTTATGCTGTATGGAAATCATATTTGTAGCCTAATATGTTATGTTTTCATAATTAGTATTCCATGGAAGTCTAGCCACTAGCTAAAACATTTGACATCTTGATTGATTTATCTATCATGTATATCTTCATTAACCAATAGAAGGCATGAGATCTGAATTTATTTGTTTGATAGGTAAAAGAGTTTGGTTTTTAAGTTACTAAAACACAATACAAATTTTTTTGAGTTCCATCAAATTATGTTTTTATTATGTAAAGTTTCTAGGATGTATCCATTTTTTTCCAAGCTAGTTGGTGGTATGTTGTCACACTAGATTCCAATGTTATAAAACCCTTACTACTTAAATAGTCACCTCATTTCCAAATGTTTGCATGAGGAACATTCTGGTTTGGCACAACTAGGCACTAAATTAGGCGCACTTTGCACTGCCTTTGGCGCCCTAAAGAGATTACATTTAGGGCTAAAAGTCAGCACTATAGTTGACGTTAACTACGATGACTATAGCGCCGACTAATGAATCAAAAATAGAAAATTAAAAATTCTTGCCTACGTTAAAACATACTACACAACAAAAAAACACAAAACAAAACTTTCATACCACAAACTTGACAAAAATAATTTGCCATAGGTCACTCTCATTTTCTGTTTTAGTTATTTTTCGTTTGTTAGGTTGGTCTTGTTGTTGATCTTTTAGTTTTCATTTTTCTTATGTGTTTGGATTATTTGGTCACCCAGTTTTATTTTGTTGCCAGATACAGAGCATATGATAGACGGTGTTTACAGTGTTTGGTCACCCAGTTTAATTTTTTTGTGAGATACAGAGTAGAGGATAGATGGATAGAAATCAAACCCATGATTTCACTTTAAATGTGAAAACAAGGTATGTTTTTCCTTTTGGTTCAATTTGAATCCATATAACGATATTTAGATAGATTTTTTCTAATAGATTTGTACAAAAGGGATGCCACCTAGTAGATAATGGTTGGGCTTCGGTTGATTTGGGTTATTTGGTGGTCTTATTTTTGCATTATTCATTCCATCATAGGGTTTGAACTCTCAAGAGATATCTCATAGGCATTTAAATCTAGAAAGAGAGTCATTCAAGGTAAAGCTTGCTCATTAATCGCCTGTTTCTTTTAAATCAACCATTTCTTTTAATTTCTTTGATTGGTGCCTTGCTTTCATACCACAAAATAAAACTTTCATACCTGGCAATGTGTACTTCATTTGCCTCCATAGACTGGATGAAAATAATTTGCCCTAGGTCGTCTCAAAATGTCAAGCAATAGAGGGAAGGGAGAAAAGGGAGCAAACTCTAGCCACAATGAGGTAATTCATTGTCAATTTATAGATTTGTAAATGTTTCCATTGTTTCTTTGATTTTTAGTTTTTAGTTTTTTTTTTCTAAATTTAAAAGAAGAAATTTATTTTATATATATAAGGACATGAGACTGACAAAGATAAAGAGGCATTAGATTCCATATTGGGGGTAGAGGCAGTGAACAAATTGGATGGTGTAGACTTGACCATGCTTGCCAGATACATAGAAAAATGATCTAGTAAAGCCCCTAAAACATTGCAACCAAATCAACCATGTTAAAGGGAATCAATTGATTCCCCAACTAGTCCTAGATAGAGAAAATAATCCAGGAGGAAATTAATAACAATAAACTCTAAGAATGTGGAATAGGGAGCAGATACTCCCAATGTCCTAGCCATTCTTGGGACACAAACTTCTTCCACCACTCCATGTTTTGCATCTTGGATTGGTAGCTATGATACCAAGATAGAATATGATGTGGTTTCAGGGGAAGTCTAAATGACAGATGCTGGAAAAACATTTGTGAATAGGTTGAAGGAATCATGCCTTCAATGGTTTAAAGACCATGTACATTTGGCATTCTCAAAGATACCCATGCACCTACAAAAATTAGTTATCCATGACATGGAGACTAAATTTGGCATAGGCTGGTCTGTAAAGAAGATAAAGCTATGAATGTCTCAAAACTGCAAGAGATTTCGGTGCAACCAAACAAAGAAGATAAAAAACTCCATCTCGAGCTAAGGCTCAAAACAAGGCCAATTGATGTAAGTGTGAAAGTATGAAAAGAGCTTGTAAAATCATATGAGAAGTCTGATGTATGGAGGAAGTTCGGTGAGGAGAGTACACAGGTATTTGAATTTGCTCATAAGATTATATCAAATTTATTAAACAATTTTTAAATTTTATTTGTGCATAGTTAAATTGAATTAGTATATGTTTCAGGACAAGGCCTCCAAGGCTAGGCTTAACAAACTTCATGCCACGCATCATAGTGGCTAGAAAGGTTTACAGGGCTTGATCTATACATTTGTAAGTATATTTAATATGTTAAATGATATTTTTTTATTTCCTAGGAAAAAGTAAATGATTGCATATTAATTAGTTTAACTAGTCCATGTGCCATGTTTTGACAAGAGAAATATGGCCAGCATCTAATGCAATTTGAAAAGGAAATGTTACAAAGCAAATAGTGGACCGATTTTGTAATCTGGATGGAGAACAAGGTATCAATAGTTGACTTTCAATAACTTAGTTGGATATTGTTGTGTTAATATGTCAATTTGCATTTCTTGCGTTGAGTTGTTTATTAATGCATAGGATGAGTTCTAAAGTGCTTCTTTGTTGGCCCTAGATCCCACTCAATTGTCCCATTATTTCATGTTGAGGAAAAAAATAGTTTGCCTTAAAGGGAAGTGGGTGACATTCATGTCTTATTTTCATTGCATCTTTTAATTAATGACCATGGTCTTTTAATATCTCTTAAGTGTCCTCATTTAAGTTATGAGTTGTATCATTTGAGTAACTTAGTCCCATGTTGATTTGATTTATCTTATTTTCTCTCAAACATGGCATCTCAAGGAGTGCTTCCTTGTGATGCAGAGTAGGGGTGGTTTCAAGATTTCAACATCTCACAACAAGATTTGGTGTTTTCTTGCTCATAACCTTCAGTGGATGCAAACTAGGTTTCAACCCGTAATGGGTCATTTATGCTTCAACAGGGAAATCAACACTAGGATGACTCTTAATGGAATGAGGATGAAAAACAATATGTTTTAGGAATGCACAAGAACTTAGGGCTAGCAAACTTCAATTGTTCTCTTGCCAAATTGACTCTAGGCCAACTAGGACAACAAATCGGCTTTTTCTAACATAACTTGTAGAGAATACCTCAAACCCACAATATCAAAACTATTTTGAGTACCCTTTTTGGAGTTCTTGAACATATCCAAAACTTAGGTATGGTTGTTTTGTAACACAAGGCTCTAAAATTGACTGTCCCATTTCACAAAAGGTCTAATTAGGCTTGTTCAACTAGGTCACCACAAGGTCTTCAACCCCTCAGTTTCCAAACTTCATGCCAATGGCTCAAACATGTCTTATGATGTCCATCAACACCATTCCAAGCAATTCCAACCACTGTTTAAGACTTCTACTTCAAACCCTAACTCCTATGCACTTCTATGCCAAATACACGAGGTTAAATCGACTAGGGCATCACCAAATCTGCACATAACACCATCCCCTTCTCTTGCAACATTGTGAACATGAAATACATGCTACCTACATCTATTCCACTGAGTTGGAGGCATTTTCACTGGTGAAATGGAGAGAAATGCATTATTTTCAGTCAAAGCACACCCTTGTAAGGGTTTTAAACCACTTTTAGTAAATCTACCCTAACACGCTTCAAACTTAATGAAATCAAATGAAATCAATTGCAAATAAAAATGATTCAAGGCACCATTAATTCCAATCAATGTTTGACTACTTTCAGGCCATACAGAGCCAAACAGTATAGTTTAGCAGCAAATTAGGCTTCCAAAACACAGAAACATGGTACCTTGTTATTCAAAATTCAAATTTTTACAGCTTCTAGCTCTTGTTCCAACATACACAAGTGATTTTAAAACATTCCCAAGCATAACCAATCTTTTTTCTAACAAAAATGAAAGCCTAACCATTCAACTTCCCCAAAAATGTAAAAATGCAAAAGTTGCTTTGACAACTATTTGCAACTTTTACAAATTTCACCAAATTGACTCCAAAATGACCAAACCAACACACAAATACATAAAACATGGTCTTAAAGACCTTATTAAAAACCAAATGACTTCACCACACCAAAATACTAACACTCTGTAATTTTTACATTAAGACCCAGGAGCCCTGCACCATACTCCCCGGGCAAAATAGACTCAAGTCCCATTGAGGACAACACTGCAATAGTAGATTCATGCTTGATCATGTCATTCTCTGACTCCCAAGTGGCATCCTCATTTGGTAAACCCTTCCAATGGACTAAATGCCGAAAGTAGGCATTATCCCTTGTCTTTTTGAGTTCCTTGGCACCTAAGATATGCTCCAACTTTAGAGGCCTACTTGATGGATGATCTTTGACTCCTTCCTCATCTGAGAATGTTGACAAGTGAGTGTGATCTATTTCAGCCACCTAGCTCAGTAGCTACTAGATGCTTGGTGAGGTGTGGGATCCACACAGAAGGAGTAGTTGGTAGAAGAGAGGGTTCAGTTGTATTTGAGTTAGAGTTAGGATGGACTCTAGCCTTTCATCATGTTCAATATGTTCCTCATCTTAGATATAGGAGAAGAAGATATATAGACCAGTTAACTCTCAAAGGATCTTTGAGGAAAACATAATCATATATAGCACAAAATGTAGAGGGTTGGCACTTAAGGTTATGTAATAGAATTTATAGTTGATAGTTAATATGTATAACAAATTTTTTTATGATCTTTACTAACGTTTATTAGAATTATTGTATATTTTACATCATTGGAATGACATATTAGCTATAACATTTTTTGAAATTTTATTATGGTATGTGCACTTTAATATAATGTAATATGATTATGGTTTCATTTCATATGTTGTAATATTAGATATAATAGAAAAATAAATTATTGCATGAAATAAATAATAACTTTTCAATTTAAATGTTTTTTTTTTGTAGAACACGGGTCTTCCAGAAGATCAAGATGATTCTCATGATATAGATCCAGAATATGTTGGTTCTAGTATAGATCACATGGCAGAGGATGATGATGACACAGATACAGAAGACATCAAGGCTGATGATGATGATGATGATCATGATGGTGATGACGATGATGAGGCAGTTGTTGATAGTAGCCAATGACATTCATGATCATATAGAGTACATCATGGATCATTGTTGATATATCATTATGATGCCTCTTTTCATGGTTACTATCATATGTATCATTTTCACAGCTTGCAGTACCATATTATTGAGTTGTATCATTTTGACTTATATCATTTGGACATGTATCATTTTGACTTATATCATTTGGACATGTATCATCTTAACTTGTATCATTTTGAGTTACATAATTTATCATTTTTACTTATATCATTTGTACATGTATCATTTTGACTTATGTCGATTGTTGGACATGTTATTGATCTACTAGCATATTTGACTTTCACTTGTTTTAGTTACATATGATGATGATCTAATCAGTATTGACTTGTCAATTTATATATATTGAAAGTGGTCGATGATTTTTGGATGGATATTTATTACGTATGATGATTTTAATTTACTACTAAAGATGGATGTCAAATTTAATTAAATTATAGATATTTGACACACTTGTTTTAATTATAGATGATGATCATGTTATAATAATTATCTTGTTATTTTATATATACTGGATATTGTTGTAGATTTTATTTTGATGGAGATTTAATAAGTATAATGATGTTGTTAATTTGTATGGACACTAGTAGAAATATGGCAAATAAATGACCAGGTGACTAAAACTTTTAGTCACGTGACCAAACTTTTATATATATCTTCTTTGTTGCTATTATTCCAAGGGTTCTTGGTCACTATCTAATTGTTTTGACAGTGCCTTTATCTCTTCTCTTTGTTTGGTGAAACCCTACTAGATGTTGCATCTCTTTATCTTCTCCTATACCTTCCATGCTATGGACTATCCTAAGACAGAGATATGGATTGCCATTTTACAACTTTTACTATTTTCTTATCATATGAAGGACTAGGACTGTCCCTTCTTGTTGAAAATCTTATGCTCATGACTATAAGAATCCTCCTATAAACTAGAATCTATTGCTTACAATAAAGGAAGAATCTCACAACATACCTTGACTTAGTCATTTAAGAGTGAAAGAAAAATGTTATTTTGAACAAAAAATTATAGTTTTTACATTCTTTACTTGACTTATATTAATTTTGGCATGATGATTAAACCACATGCAGAGAAATTACATGAAAGTAGAATGAAAAGAAAAAGGTCCTATCAATAGAGCTCTCTACAAAGCTGCACAACTTGAGGACAATGATGATAGTGATTATGTTGAACATCTTGACACGAATCTGCATGATATTTAGAGTAGTAGTACTGGTGCTAGAATTGAGGTGAGTGCTATTTATTGTTTTTATGTCTTTCATGGTAGTCATTGTTGTTTTAACACACACATGCAAGTAAGTACTATTCAAGTAAGTTGTTTTAATTCTATTTGAAGGAAAACCCACCAGTATGATTTACTTTAAAGGATTTAACTCTAGAGAGAGACCAATAAATGTATGTCACTTAAAGGGAATTACATCAACTTCTAATAGAAACTAATTAAAAGCATCCACACAATGACAACAAATGTGCCTTGATAAATCTATTGATTTGAATAACTGGAAATAGCCAATATGGAGACAATCAAACAACTTATGAACTTGAATATTAATAGAAAATTACAACACCATACATATCCACAAATTTAACCATCCTTGCCCATTATAATATTAAATTATCATAGAAGTGTAATGTCTTGAATCTGAAATATGATTGGATAGATAATATTAGAATATATAAATTGTCTTGCTGAAAGATGATGATTGTCTAGGCCTTGGTTTCCCTTATAAATATGGGAAGCAACAAGCTTCAGGCATGAACCAACACAACTGTTCATAAATCACATCCTCTTGTAACTAAACATGTTTAATAAAGAGAAATTAAAGGCATAAGTAAGTTAACCAAGATCTGATTCTATTAGTCATCATAGAGCACATGTGACCTCAGGCCTGGAAAGGTACTCATCTCCATGTTGCAGTATCTATTAAGTGTGATGTGCCCCTATCTATTATCACAAAAAGTGCCAAAATTTTGTCCTTGTTCTCCATGTTGATGCTAGCAAAACTGCTCGTTGCTCCTTCTGCACCTGAACCTGTAGTTGTACGTCAATCTTTCAAGTATGTCTGCTCCCACTTATCAAATGAAAGGTCACTGGGCCATTTGAATTCCTGAATTTAGAGCAGATTGGTCTAATGGTCCTTCCATCTTTTATCCAACATAGCTTTAACATCAATTACAAATTTTCCATATCTTGCATCTAGGGCTATGACCCTATCCAAAATCACATTAAAGCTCAAAGTATCTATATCCTACTCCTTTTTCAATAATTCCATAACCACAAACACTTTTGTTCTAAAATTTGCCTTCCAAGTATCAAGGCCTTTAACTAGTTTGTTTTCCTCTGTCAAAATAGAGGGGATAAATTGATGCTTGAAAGTAGAAAAAGATTCAAGTCTGGCCTACATCCTTTTGTCTTCACTACTAGCATATTGATGCTCTTCAATGATCATATTCACCATCTGCTCTATGGGCTTCAATTCAGTAGGAACATCAAGATTTATTTGAAGTATCTTGTACAACATGCCTAAATTGTGCAAGGAAGGATGCCATTTCTGGTACAGTGGCTCCAAAACAAAAAGGTTTTCTTGCAATTGTTTAATGGCCTGAGATAAGATGGAGTAGCAGTCATACACATCCCCAAGTTTATCCACAACCAGCTTTATCATGTATTCCAAAATTTTCTCAAAGACTTCAAGGACCTTGATCCTTGCCTCATTTTTTGTTTCCTCAGTTTGCTTCTTGAGGTCATCAACTTCTTTTTCAAATTTTGTTCTCAAAGCATTAAACTCTTGCATTGCTACTGTGACATCACCAGTTGTTTGGTGGCAAAGAAGGTTGATATGGAACTATTGTCAAACTCTGGGAAGAACCCATAGCTTGCAATTGCTTTTTCAATTGCATATTTTCAATGACCAACCTATTCACTTCATCATTCATGTCTTGTGTTTTCTCATAATCCTATAATTTTTTTCCAACTTTTTTACAACTGCATGGGTGAACATGGCAGAATAGACTATAAGAGCAGAGGCCTTAGTTACTGAAGTATCTCAAAAGATTTTCACCACAGTAGATCCCCTCATTTCCTGAACAACATCTAGCAACCTTGGTTTACTAGTGTTCTTCTATTTTGTCCATATGGAAAGAGTCTCTATCTTTGGGTTGAAACCACATCCACTGATTCCATGCTCATAATCAAATTCTGACAGAAGATGAGGGTCATCTTGACTCCTAACTTGGTCAAGAAAGAATACCTTTTTCAATTCAATACCTGGGATGATTAGCATGTTACTTTTCAAGACCATTTGTCTTGCTTCCTTAGGAGTCACATTGATTTCATCAACTTTTAGTTCTTGGAATTTTCAGGTGGTTATTTGATCATACTAAGACTCATCAATACCCATCTTATTGATTTCTGCCTTTTCATCAAATTCCTTCATCTTCATATTTAACCAGAAATCTTGAAACTCTAGAGTCTTGATGAAATCATCATCTTGAATAAATCTCAATGATACTGTAACAATCAAATCTGATTTAACTCTGAAATCTAAGTTTTACCATAGGTATATTTTTTTGTGTCCAAATAGAAAAGATATCACTACTAACAAGTAAAAACATTCTTCGACTTAATAATAAACATAATTTCATTATTTGTAAAGCTAAAAGAAATAATAAACCATAACATTTAGTTTCTTAATAATTTTAAAATACTTAAAGAAAATTCAATATTAGGAACATACCATTATCACCGCATCTCAATTGTCGACCATTCACATTCAAGTCTCAACATTCCTCAATAATTGGAAGAGAAAGTATCTTCAAGGAGCTTAACCTCCAACCACGGATCGTCGATCTCCCACACTCCTTCCTAACCAGAAGTGGCCCTACCCTACTCAAGAGGATAGACTTAGGATAACTATTGGTGTTTTCCATCTGAGCTTTGGTGTTGTGACCTACGTGACTTGTTATCATGCAGATCCTTAGATACCCTCTAGTCATGCCTGACCACTCCACAAGCAATGCCGTCCAGTCACAGTGAACATTCAATGCATTTGAGGAACATGCATTACATTGGCCAAAGGATTTTAACTTAATTTGTGTTATTTCACGCAGGATTTAAGTTCACCCACCCTACTTGACTTGAACTAATTGCAATCCTATAGTTTTCCTAATTGTAGGGTCTATATATATATATATATATATATATATTTCAACCTCAATGACCTCAAGGTATTTGAATTTCATCTTGTATTAACACATGACATTTAAATTTATTCTTTCATTAATCTCTTGGAAACCACTTCGTCTTCACATCATAGGAATGGTTTCTTAGCTTATTAACTATTCGATTTCAATCCTGTGTAGCTACAACGTTCTCTAAAATTTAGGCCATTATTCAATAAAAAGTGATCACAACATTTAACTATAATGTTACAAAAAGGGTCTTTGTAATAAACCAAAATATAGAATTTCAAAAAAAACTCAAAAGCCCTGAGTTAAATTTTAAGGAAACTTAAAGCTCTACTATGACTATCAAAATATTTGAATAAATTTGCTATTGATTGTTTGACCATTTTACATGGTTGATATTTAAAGAGACATATTATCTCACTATTCTAGTAGAACCAAGAATGCCCTTGAAACTTGGACTTTGAAAGTAGGGCTCTTTGGACATTGGAGAGTTTGCATCCGAGCTTGTGTCCACAATGGAAAACATCAATATTTTCTTTACAAACCAAAAGAGTTGATGGTGGATACTCTTTCTCTCCTAGAGGTTAGAACATCTCTTAGCCTTTCCCACATTATTGATTGGATCAAAAATAAGGAGTAGTTTCATTATGAAGAGAAATTCGACTCAAGTTTATAATTTCAATTTACCTTTCTCATTAACTTTTTACTTACTCAAAGGTCTCTAATAGTTGACTTGTACTTACATGTACTCTATTAGTAAAACCAAACACACTTAATTAATGGATTCATACATATGACGTTTCTTATTGAACTTAAGAAATACTTAGGGTTTTAAATTCGTATTCGGTTTTCCCACATGTGATTCAATTCTCTTTTGGTATGTTGACTCTCAGTTCAAAAATATAATACTTACTGCCAGCATATACAGAGATATGCAAAGAAAAGTATAATAACAGAAATCAAGTTATATATATCTTTACATCCTCTCGCCTACACAAATATTACATGCATGAAACCCCGACAGGTTATTAAACTCTTAAAATCACACTTTCCCAAAACTAGAACATAATGTCAACCTCATAGTCTTAAATAGGGGGGGCAACTTAGTTTTTCACTTCTTTAACTAACAGTTAAGTTTTCTTGTAAGTTTTATGTATGCTGTAGCAATTCGTTGAACCACCTTGCTACGTCATGACAGTTTTTAGTGATAGTCTTCACACTTTTAACGTCTCCACTGTGTATACATGCAGTGAGTTTATGATACAATAAAATCTTGATCTTGGCTTAACAAAAACAACACACTTATTTTTTACTATAGTGGTGTAATGCAGCTAAATGTGGAAATTGTAAACTTTTCAACAGTAAACAATGATCATCCTCTAAAGACTAACAACAGTAAATATTTCCTTGTCCTTAACTGTTCGGGCTTCTCATACAATACAAGAAAAATGTTGCATTAAAACCCAATGACAGAAATCTTTGCATTATTAAGAAATGAACCTGTAATGGTCTCTAATAGTCAACTTGCGAACTGGCTTAGTCGATAGCTCTTTTTTAGCCAATCCACTTCCAGCTAATAGTTCAATCTTCACTACCTCTATACCCCCCAGTGAACTGTGTCCAAAAACTCCCTCAATCCTTCCCACGGTGAAGCTATGTAACCGACCCACCCCAAAACTGATGACCATGCCTAATAAGATGGAAAATCTTATGGCATGCAAGGTCGACTCCTATTTCTTAGTGAACACTCCTCATAATGGAATTTCCTAGGGCAATGTGGTGATTGGATAAGGTAACAACCCATCCACTATTCAAGAGTTAAGGCCACAAAACCTTATGATTCACCACTACACATAAAAGTGGGCTCAAATTCTTATGAGGTGGCAAATTCAAATAATAAAAACATCCCATACTCTAAACTAATCATGAGGATAAATGATTGCCACCTTAACAACAACAATTTGGTCGATAGAGATTGGTGGTCTATAACTTAGAAAGAAAAAAGAGTTGTTTGAAAGAAAAAGACATCATAAAAGAACTAAAATGTGTCCTTCTTCGAACTTCGAATGGATTCCATTGACAAACTAGAATAAAGAAATACCTCATGATTACTAAAATATAACTTATGCAATTTTGGCATATTCCACCATATTGCGACCAAAACAAGTTATAACACATCTTGGTTTCTAATTCAACATCCATCGATCTCTTTAAAGGAAAGAGTTTATAACATACACTCAAAGCATTTTTATGACAATAACAACAGATTGGGCTCATCATAGATCAAGAATTGAGATCGATTTATGCACGAAATTGACTCTTGCGCCAATCGACAACAAGACGCGACTTACGACTTAGCCAAAAAAGTAGATATATCTAGAATATCAGTCAATCCTATTAGATGACATGTTTAAGAAGATTTGCAACAAAAACATCGATTTCCCAAAACTCTAAATGATGACTTATGAAAGGAGAAAAACCTTTACTTCAGACGTCGACATCTTGACTTTAATTAACTTAGCCGGATACATGACTTAATTCAAGGCATCAAGGTTTATCTACCTGATTGCATTTTTAGTAACAAACACCCATGGTTAATTCCAGAGTCTATTCTCTTTCTCAAAGATACTTTCTCTTCCTGTCAAACATAGTCCATCTACTCCTGCAATGACAATCTCACATACAAATTTTGTGGTCAAAGCACCTACTTTCAAATCAATGCACAATATATCCAATCATTACATTTTCATACAAAACAACATTCCAGTTTATAATATCATATTGATCATAATCAAATAGATTCCAAGATTTCATTAAATTAACTTTCTCTATCCACATCATCAGTTCCTATGATGTTAACAACATATTTACATAACTGTAACATTCAGGAAAAAAAGTAAATAGTAATATTGATTCCAAAAAGAGGGATGCAACATATCCTTCCCTTAAAGAATCATCGTCCTCGATGATTGAGTTTACCAAGAAAAAATTAAACATAAAACAAACTTCTTATAGTTTATCATTAATGTTTTTGAAAAGATTAGGAAATCTTTGGTAAATGTCTTTGTAGTCTTCCCAAGTGGCACTATCCTCGCCATATTGGTCCCACTAAATTTTGCATTGCAAAACTTCTTGATTACATAAACGAAGTCTATGCATTTCGAGCACCTTGAGTGGCTCGATCACAACCACCCCTAGTTCTTGCATCTGTAAAGAATTCCATTTAAGGATGTGGTCATTACCTACAAAATATTTCTTGAGATATGAAACATGAAAAACATTATGCATTTTGGACAAGACTGGAGGTAGAGCAACTTTGTAGGCAACTGGATTGATAATCTCAAGAACTTCAAAAGGTTTGACATATCAAGGAGCCAATTTTGATGATTTACCAAATTTTATTGAACTTTTATGGGGTTTCACTCGCAAAAGAACTTTCTCACCAATAAAGAAATGTCTAGGCACCCGTTTACGATCTCCATAACTTTTTTGCCTATCATTGGCTTCTGCTAACCTCTTCCTAATCATTTTCACTTCTTCTTCCATATCCGCAAGCATTTCAAGTCTAATGCTTATCCTATCTTCTAGCTTATCCCAGCTTATAGGAGTTCTACATTTCCTTCCATATAATGCTTCAAATGGCGTCATCTTAATGGTAAAATGATAGGAATTGTTATACGCAAATTCGACAAGAGGTAGATATTCCTCCCATCTATATTGCTGATCCATGCAATACATTCTTAAAAGATCTTCTAAGACTTGATTTACTCTTTCTGTTTGTCCATCTGTTTCAAGATGATAAGCAGTGCTCACATTGAGTTTAGTCCCTAATGCAGAAAATAAGGTTTGCCAAAACCGAGAGGTTATCTAAGCATCTCTATCAGATATAATCTTTTCAGGTACCCCATGCAATCTAAATATTTTCTGCACAAATTTTTGAGCCAAAATATGTGCTTCATCTGTCAAATTTCCTGGTATGAAATGTGCTACCTTGGTTAGTTTATCTACAACAACCAACATTGCATCATGCCTATTCTTAGACATTGGTAACCCCTAAACAAAATCCATACTGACAACTGCCATTTCCATTCTGGAATATCATGTGGGTATAATAATCTAGCAGGATGTTGATGTTCCGCCTTCACTCTCTAACACTCCAAACAACTTGCTACAAACCTTGCAGCATTGCTTTTTATTCCCTTCTAGAAATATAGCGGCTTGACATCAGCTAAAAGTTTTGTTACTCCTGGGTGTCCAGAGTATGGTGCGCAATGAACCTCCTTCCAAACAAGGTTTCTAAGTTCTACTGAGTTAGGAACTGTTGATGATGATGTTAGTCATAAACAAACATAGAATAAAAGTACACATTAACCTTTATTCATCTTGAAAGATATGATGAATTCAGAGAATTCATGATCCCAAGTCTCTGGTGATTAGGTCTTAATCTTATGACGTTACTCAGAGGTTGATGTGTGTTGCTGTTTCCATTTTGGGGCCTTACGTGGATCTCATCAGTAAGATAATGCTTCCTGTAATAATGCTACATAGATAGTTACTCTACACAAGATATGCTTCAAATATTATGTCTATCTTTTAATCTTTGCATGATACTTATCATTTCTGACATGCTTCAACTTCAAATATGCTGAATATGTTCAATTATCTATGAGATGTCTACATATTTGTATTATTTGCTTAAGATTGTCAATTATTTTGCAATTATGATGGTGAAATACTCTAAAATTGAAATAAATTGAAAGAAATACTCCAAATTAATGTTGAAACTTTAGCTATTGAGCCACACATACTTCAGATACAGTCATGAAGAGAAGAAATCAAACCATATGTTCACCAAGATGTTCCACAGCTAGATACAGTTGAAGCAAACTTCAAAGGATGGTGAATGAAAACAATACATGTGAAATGATGAGCACTCCAAGGGACATAGCAAATCAAAGCACATATCCAGAATTCAGATGCAGATTACTCAAGATTTATGAAGATTTGTAATCAAAATGCTCTTCTCTTTCATTAAGTATGCAAAAGACATGTACATATACAATAGCTTTGAAATAAGTCCTGAATACTTTAGCAAACAGATTTCAATTAAGTTTCAAATGTTTTAAAAATGAGGCATCCCTGCACCTTTTATAGAACAAGGTGAGGAATCAGTTACAAAAATGATCTATGATCAAGATTTATCTATGAATATCTATGGTGAATATTCTTCTTTGACTTGGTCAACATTATCATGTGGCATAGGTTGCCAGCTGGCAACCATCTGAAATACTTATTTTCCTTAAGTGTCAGATGCTGATATTTGCTTTATGTTGCATCTTTATCTACCCGTCAGATTCATGTTCTTCGTCATCAGGTGCATCACTTGTTGTATCTTCATTATCATGATGACTATGACCTTGTATATGAGCCTGCATAATTACCCTGATGTTTTCATACAACTGCATTATTTTATCTATTTCTCCACCATCTTGAGTTCTTGCTTTGATAATAGCATGTTTATGTGCTTGGTATTTACTTTAGAGATTATCCAGTTTATTCCCTCTATTGTATAGTGTCTCATTATAATTTTCCACTTTGACCTTGATCCTCATCATTTTATCCATGACTTCCTCTGTCAAGTGGCTTAGTGGATCATCTGCAACTAATTGGAAGTTATTATGTAGAGCTTCGATTGCAAACTCCTCATCTTGATTTTCTATCTTCCCTTCCACCTTTCCTTCCAGCATTTCCAAAATTTCTGCTTCAAAAGACATCATATCATGTAGTTTCATGCTAATATCTCTCAGCTTATTGTTGCATCTTTTAAGTACATCACATTCAAATTGGATGTCTTTATACCATATATCTATCAATAATGCATTGTTATTATTCAGCACTTGATTGCTTATAAGTATCTGAGGATTGATCTTCTTTATTTCATCTAGGACAGCCAATGTCTTCTCTAATTGGAAAGACCTTTTCCCAGTCTCCATCTGTAATTTATCTACCTTCTTCCTGGAGATACTAAGGGAATTCCACCTCTTCAAAGAGGCCTTTACTACTTCCTCTACTGTACCAAATGTGGAAGACATCCACTTTCTCAATATGGATGGCTCATGCTTCATGAGATCCAACTTATTTACCTCTTCTTGGGGAATAGCAGTCAATGGGACTGCATGATCAATTGAAGGAGCCTTAGGGTTAATTAACCCTTTTATATATGTATGCAACTAAGCAATGTGCTCCTTGTGTTGTTTATTTTTATCCTTTTCTCTTTTGACTCTCTGGGTTAATGAATCAATTATGTCCTTTCCTTCTTGACCCTCTTGGTCTTCATTAGCAAACCCTAAATCTACTGTGCTGATCTGGAATTCATCCAAAGTGATTTTACCTTTCTCCTTATCCATACTAGGGAGTGCTACTTGTGCCATCCTCTTGCCTATTGTAGGATCCCTTCTAATGGCCAAAGTCAACCTAGCCTTCCTCTTTGGCTTTATTAATGCTTCTAAAAATAATGTAGATATATCAAATTCTTGAATTTCCATACCTGCCTCAATACCAATTTATTTTTCCAGCCACTGAGGAATTTGATCCTTTGTAACTTGGTTTCCTTCATCATCATGATGATCACCTTGATCTCCTGTAAGTGCATCTGCTTTTGATGGAGAAGGTGATTTCCCTTTTTCTTCCTCATGATGCTCTTCATGAGAGTGATCTTTTGGTACATCTTCTTGATGAGGAATTTCTTTTTCTGGAGGGTGATCTTGTTGATCATCATGAATATCATGAACCTGATCTTTTGCTTCCTCCATTCTAACTTCATCCACTTTATTAATTTCCTCATCTTGAGGTATGCTTGCATCAGTGGATATTATTTCATCTACCTTAGGTGCTTCTGCTTGATCTTGCATCATATCTTTCTCTGTACCTAAAGTACATACCTCCTCCTGAGTTTTTAGATCATCATGACCTAACTTTACTTCATCTCCTGAGGTCTCTTGAGTCCGAAGGGCATCCTCACTTGATATGACCTTTTCATCTTCACCCTTTTCTTGGACTTCTACTATCTCGGGTTCATCGGCTGTATCTTGTTGTGATTGACCCAAATCTAGATTCATTTCCACTTCAATCAACTTTATTTCTTCAGTTTTACCCACATCATCAGGTGCACTAGCCTGATGCTGAGGACTCACATCTTTTCTATATGAGAGGTCCACCACTTCAGAGCTAGTGACTTGCTCAACTAACTCATCTAGCCCTATCTGCTGTGCAATTTTCTTGGGGCTTCTTTCCTTTTCCTATTCAACTTGTTTTTCTCTAGTTCCTTGTACTGATGGGATCCCAAAGGGAGTGATGTGGGTGATTGCAGTAAGTGTTTCCATCTATTGAGCAGTTACATCCTTAACCACATCATCATCAGACAAATCTACTATTTCCTCTAATGAGACAAGATCACCTAGAACTATTCTAGAAGTTTCCTTGAATTGCTCTTCAGTTTGTTCAGTTTTAAATTTCACAATGGTAGGAAGTGGTACATTGTGTTGTAACTCCTTTCTAAAAACTTCACTACATGCCCCTCTTAGCATAATGGGGCTTTGCTTTATTTCACCTCTCATGGATGTTCTTGTTTTCTTGGGTGTGGGTGTCATCACCTGAGGTGCCCTTCTTTTTCTCTTGAATGATATAGGGCCTTCCTCTTCTTCAGGCTCCTCTTCCATTTGTTTCTGTGAAGCTTGACCTTCCTCATAGGTCTCAGCAGCCATTACATCTGCTCTTTGGATTCTCTTAGAGTTTTGTTTATCCAACAGAGGAGGCACAGATGATGCTAAATCCTAGCCTGAAGCTAATGCTTCTCCTGATGCTACCGCTTCTTTAGCTATGGCTATTATTCTCTCAATAATGACCCCTTTTGGTTCTTCTTTAGTTTTCTTGCCTCTAGGAGGTCTTTTGCTCTATTTTTGCTGAGGTGGCAACCTATCTCCTTTGGATTTCCTCTTCTCATTCAAGAAATCATCATACTCATCACTAGAGAGTTCTTGTCCTTTCTTTTTGTTATCTACTGTGAGGGCCACACCTTTTTTATTTAGTATATTTATCTGCTCATCCACCCAAGCTTGGGTTAGCTATAATATCCTACCGTGAATGGATCCAAGGAGATGTCCTCCTGCATGGTAAGATCTGGGGCTGATATGGTATCATTGTATATCTTCTTCTCTTCATATTCATCAGCCATTATCATTCCATCATCTTTCTTCATTTGTGCTAGGATGGAAATGCAACCAAAGGTTCTGATTTGGTTAAGTGTTAACCTTTGATATCTTCTTCTTCGAAGCTTCAGCCTCATCTTCACAATCTGCCCAAAAATCTTCAAGATGTCTTTGGTGAATGGGCTATCCCACGATCTTTTGCATCCTTCCATAAGGATCATATGATCTTATCAATGGAAATGGATGTAACTTCATCATTGTTAAGCCAGCTATGGCTTTCTTAATATTTTCACTGTCTAGGCACATATACCAGCCCATTGTTACTGGAAACAATACTAGGGGAAGCTTGTTATTAGCTTTATAAGCATCCAGTATTGTTACAACCTGCCTCATGAACTCCATTAACACTGCAACATCAGTTGGATATCTTGGGAGCATGAGAGGGTGGTCTGGAAATCCTTCAATCCTAATGTATGAAAAAGTTGCAAACTGAATGAACAAGGCTCCATGCCTATATATTACCTCCTGAGCTTCCATGCTCAGTCTCTTAGTTCTGTCTTCCTCCATGGTCCTTACTAGATGCATAGAGAATGCATCATTCACCAATTTATAATCCTGGAGGTAGTTTACTCTTTGCAGCTAGGGATAATGGTCCCAGATGTGTGCATCATTGGTGGTGCCACCAATCCTCCCCACTGTAGTCAATCCATTAAATGTACCTTTATAGGCACATGCATAAACAACATATGAGGTCATATAAAAAGCACATTCTGTACCTCCTAGGTTTTTTAGTTGATCATTCAGAGCATCACTTATCATTTTAGCCCATAATGGCCTGTTATCAGTATATAGGCACATCAGGATGACTCCATACATCCAATCCTTGAAACTTCCAGCTGTTGGTTGGCCTATTGCCCGGTTGAGTAGGGCGATCATGAACTGATATTCGTCATCAAAGTCAAATTTATACAAATGAACAGGCAACTTGGCTGCAGCTGTATAAGAACTATTTTTGGCTCTCCATCCGTACATTCTCTTCCTAGCAGCCTTCTTATTAGCTTCATATTATGTTTCTAGTTTCTTCAGGTTGATACTGACAACACTCTTACCCAGTTGCAAATTGAACATGGTGGAAAGGCTCTTGATAGAGAAGTCTACAAATATTCTCCCATGTTTCTCTACCCTCCTTGTTTGGGGATTATAATTTCTGGCACACTCGATAACCAGCTCAGGAGCTTCTATGGAATATGGAAAACCAGCTGCATTCCACATCCTGGACACAAAAATGGATTCAAGTAGAATGCCTTCATTATTAATGTGCATCTTGTTTGCCCATGCGACCAAATCTGTATTACCTTGGTGAGTGTCTCCTATAATTTCATACTTGAATTGTACACCCTCAGGCTATGCAAACATTGGCCTAACAAATTCTACCTCAGACTTCATCAATATTTTGTCCACCATGATTTCCAGCAATGACGAGAACTGGTCTCAAGATCTATACTTCATCTCATACATGCATATATATTACTTCTTTATGACATCATGTATATGTTTATTAAACACTTATTTCATCATGATATACATAAATCATAGCTCCAAATCAATGAACATCATGTTACCTGGATATGCAAAGAATAACAACAGGAGGGTTTCAATTACTTACCTGGTGTGCTTATCCCTTTGAATTACAATGATGATTATATGGGAATAATCTTGATACTGATGATAATCACTCTCTTTGTTCTGATTCAAGCTGTATACATTTGCAGGTGGCTCGTAGGAAGGTTTGGGAGCTTGGCTCTGTATAAAAACTAAATTTATCACAAGTTAAGTGCATAATGACATTATGAATTCATCTTGAAACCATTTATCTAGTCATGTAGGGCACAATCTAATTGAATCAATCCTAATCATTGAGTCTCTGCACAAAAACCTCCAGATGTTGCCAGGTGTGATCATCACGTTAACAATTAGTGGGAAACACCTACCACATTAATGAGCATTCAATGTTGCGCGGCAAGAAGAGGAGAATGATATTTTGAAAAATCAGGTGATATTTTGAATATCAGGTGATATTCAAAATATCACTGTCTTGTAATATGACCATCCGCGTCTTAGCGGGAACACATATGTCGGTATATCAGGTTATTTTCAGACCATTGGATCATGTTATAAAAGATCAGGTGATGTTCAAAATATCAGGTGATGTTTTGAAAAGGATGATGACCCTATGCATTACTTAAGTGACCCCTCTCAGAATATCATGATGACGTCAACATAATATTGGTTTAGTCTATCGTTGAAGCACTATGACGTCATTGTCATGTTTTATGAAAGGGTGATTTTAGGAAATATACCTCCATGAGGTAAAATGATGATGATGTCATCATCATGTCGATTCTCTTTGTTATCGGGTTGGATGACGTCATTAGGATAATGGCTTTAGGGTGATATTTCATGACTGGATGATATTTGAAAGATAAGGTGATATTCAAAATATCAGGTGATGTTTTGAAATATCATCCTCAAGGAATACATGTTGTTTGACGGGTAAGTATCACCACCACCTAAAAATGACGTCTGCAGGTCGCGAACAGATAATTTATCGGGTGATAAATTGGATCAGGGTAATCTTTTGTAAGATAACTAATGTTGAGAAATATGATGATGACTTATCCTCCCCCTTTATGAATATCAAGTTTGACCAAGATTTTGACCGTTCATAACTTTCACATCCTAAGGAATATTAGGGTGATGTAAAAGGCAAACCTTCATGAAATTTAATGCTCTTTCCAAATATGAGGTTAATGAAATGAAATAAGAAATTTGACAAACTAACCTCATGATGATGACTTCCCTAGCTTCCATTATGTAGGATCATCTACATTGACTTACTTTTACTAGACCACCAGCAAGAAGAACACACAAGCAAAGCCAAAAAAAAAGTTGGGTCCCTGTTTTGCCAAGTCAAAATGGGGCGTGTTGTGTAACCACACAACAAGAACGTAGATTCTTCCCTTAAATCTCATTAATCCATCTAATTCAAAATAAAATCTGTCATATCTTGGATCCTTAGGGTTTAAGTGCAGAGCCTGTTTCACCTGCTCATAATATTCATCTCCAGACAAACTTTGCAATACTAAATCTTTAAAATTAGCATGAATAGAGATTATAGAAGCTATGTGTCTTCTTCTACTTAAAGCATCAGCTACTCAGTTTTCTTTGCCTTTGAATAAGAAATCTCAAAGTCATAATCTGATATTAATGTAGACACCTAAAAATGTCTCGACTACCAAACCGACTCCCGACATCCCTAAACATACCAATTTCCTTTCCAACCAATTAATTAAATTTCTATTTAATTAATTACCCCTTTCATCATCTAAACCCACACCATTTTATCCCCAAAATTGAATTAATTTTATTAATTCAATAATCCAAACCTTAGCCAATTGATTTAATAAATATGCAAAATTTATTAAATCAATTCCCCCATTTTCCCTAAATCTAATTAATTAGTTAAAACCATGTTAACTAATTAATCCAGCCTACTAATTAGCCTATCCCTACCCTAGACAATTAAATAGCTATTATTTAATTGCCTACTCTAGCCTACCTCATCCTAGCCTTAGGATTAATTAATTAAATCACTAATTAATTAATCTTATCCCCCCTCTAATCCCTCTACTAATTTATTCCAGCCACATTAATTAGGTTAATCACCCTAATTAAGTAAGTCAAACCCTCATTAGCACTTCTCTCCACATTCCCCAAATTTAAAATTCAAATAAATCACACATCACATTTACTCCTCTTACACATGTCATAACTCTCTTCCCCAAATAAATTTTTAATTCATTTTACCCTTCCCCATGTGAATTTTTAATTCACAAATAATCCATCTCACCCAACCTCATTTATTCACCCCTTTCCCAAAAAGGAATAAAAGATTTACTTTTATTCCTAGCCCTCCATCTTCCAAGATCAAATCTAGGCCCTCCACATCACTTTCATCCTCCACCATTGATCTCTCCAATCAATCTCCACCCTTGGATCAAAATCTCCCCAAAAAGTCTATAAATACAACCTCTCACAAGTCATTATCATCATCCAATTTCATGCAAAGTTACCATGCCAAAATCATCTTTGAATAGCTAGTGAGTTGCACAATTGAGAAGCATTTCACATTTGGATCTAAAGTCTAGGGATAATCTTGGTCTTGGGAGCTTCATTTGGGTGCAAAGGCTCCTCCTTCCCTTGATGGGATTAGGTTGTGTTTTGTAAGGTATAATCTTGTGTTTACTTGCATTTGACTTAGCTTTTTGCCTTATTGCATTACCTAATCTACATTGGCACGCTCGGTGGGACCCACAAGGTCCAATCTAATCCTTGTTTGTGAGTTTTTGTGTTAGTATCTGACTTTTTGCAGGTTCAGTGCTATTTGACTATCGCAGCGGCGCCATAACTACCGTATTTTAGCGCTATTTCTCTTTTGGCGCTATTTCTGCACATTTATTTTTAATACTAACCTGACTCACGTGTTGTGTTTTATTGCTTTTCCTGTTGTTTTCTGTGTTGTTTGCTCTCTGTTTTGTAGGAAAATTAGGAATTACAGGGGGAGGTTATGGCAAATTTTTGAAAAAAAAAATGACAAAGCAGCATCAGGTCCGCGTTTTGACGCCATCCTTCAAATTAGCGCCATCTGTGTTTTCCTTAGATTTAGAAACACCGCGCAGTGGCACCTTTACTACTTCAGATTACTGCCATACTCTGTATTAGCGCCTAACGTAGGATTTATTAGCGCTATCTTCTGTATCAACGCCATTAATTTAATTAGTGCTATCTTGGATTTTAATTAGTGCCATAAAGTAGTTTAGCACCATTTTCATAAGTCAGGTTGTTATGCCCGCAGTGGCACCTGTATATGTCTGGTTTAGCGCTATTCTGATAATTTATTTTTCTGTTTGTTGCAGGTACTGTGGATACTAGTGAAATCTTTTTGCAGGATGGTTTGTTAATTAGTTAGCAAACATTTCAATTTGGAAGCTAAAATGAACCCTTGTTTGCTTTGCCATGTCTTGAACAAACATTTCAATTTGGTGTTTTAAAATTAACCCAAGCAACTCCTTGATTGAAGTGTGTGATCATAACATTTATTTTTGGTGGTCTAAAATATACTTCTTTTGTGTGCCAACAAACAAACAATCAAAACACTTCAATTTGGGCTATAAAAAGAACAACAAATTGCATACTTCATGGGATAAAAAGAACAACAAACTTGCATTTACACGCATTTAATCAAGACAATCTAATACTTGTGTGATGTGTCTTCGTGATTGTGTCAAGTAGAGTGAGAAGTGTATGCTCTTCCCTCGCACCTTTTGGTGATCTTGGGAATCAAAAACTCCTCACAAAACTTTGCATTAATCACCCCCCATCTAATCCAAAGATCTAAAATTGAACCATGTTGAGTGTGATATAATCATAGGGAACACGTATGCTCTCCCCTCGCATCTTTGTATGAACTTGGGGATCAAAAGTGTTTTCATGATTGTATTCTTTAGAGGGCCTGCCACCCCGCTTCCAAAGGTGGGAACGACCCAAGCGGCATCAAGCTAAAGCCAAGCTCTTCCAAGCCGCTATATAAAATAAGGAGTTTGGGATGAAAGTCTCAAGCGACAGGTGTTGTTTTGTTATACCGACAGCCAACCTCCCCATAAACCCTTGGAGGCTGGGAGACTCCATAATGGAGAGTAGCGCTGCCGCACGTATAACCACCTGAACGGATGCCCTTACTAAGAGCCATTGTTGTAGTAAGCCAAAATCCTTCTATTTGTTGACGCAGAGGGCAAAACCCTTAAAGCGGCCCCGATTCATGTGGTTCTTAGCTGAGGTAGCAGGGACAATCTAAAGGTTTGGAGAGGGTCAAGCCTTATAAGAAACCTGGATCTTGAATGAGAAGTGTGTGCAATTGTAAGGAGGAGCCGGTGCTACCAAAATCCTGGAGCTACCTGCTTTGAATAGGTGCAGCTAGGGGATTCAACAAATATTGTCACAATCTTGCCTTAGGTTGTAAAAGTGTGCTTGTTCTAAACAAAATCATGTCATTTCACAAACAAAAATTATTGCTTGTTTTGCATTCAAATGTGTGTTAAAGTGCTTTGATTTTTTCACAAACAACTTGCCAAGAGACAAAACAAATCAGAAATTTGACAAACCCTGTTTCAGTGCCATATCTATCTAATTGTAGCGCCTTTTCACCTGTGGATTGGTGCTATTTTGAGATTGACGTGCCTGAGATAGAACAGATCAGTTAGTCACATCCCAAACAGACAAAATCCAACATTCTGCCGTCCAAAACCTAAAAGTTTGCCATCAGAAAACTGTCAAACCTATTTTAGTGCCATATCTGTCTTATTGTAGCACCTTTTCACCTATGGATTGGCGCTATTTTGAGATTGATGTGCCTAAGACAGAACAGATCAATTAGTCACGTCCCAAACAGACAAAATCCAAAATTCTACCGTCAGAAATCCAAAATTTTGCCATCAAAAATCTGTGTAACCTATTTTAGCGCCATATCTGTCTTATTGTAGCACCTTTGCACCCATGGATTGGTGCTATTTTGAGATTGACTTGCCTGAAGCAAAGACCCATTTTGATGTGATCTACACCTTCTGTCCTACCATAATCCATATCCATCTCATAGAAATCTGCCAACCGTCCAGCCATTTTCTTCCAAAGTTTTCCAAATTACACATTCTCTTTGACCTTAGAGGATCAATCACCACCATTGTTGGACCCCTTTGATACATCATAATCAACCCAAATACATATCTATCCATCCCCATTCAGTCCTTTTGCATATCTCCTTGGACCAATATAGAATCATTTCAAAAATCAACATCCAAATCAAAACCCCATCAGCAAATCACCAATCAAATCTTGTCACCCTTTTGAGCCAAAGTTAGATCTAGATCTTATCATTAACATCACATTTTCCTTGAAAAGTCATTAGTCTACATTTCAAGAAAAACAAATCACCTCTCTTTGTGAAAGGTCATTAGTCTACCCCAAACAAAGAAAATCATCATCCTTTGTGTGCCAAATCAAAATCTAGATCTTATCCAAAAGCTCAATTCGAGAAACATCAACAACATCATCCTCACCATCCTAAATCAATAAAAAAATCAAAAACATCAAATCCCTTTCTTATCATCCATCTTTGGTCCAAAATTTGTGCAAAAATATCAATATCACCCATTCATATCATCCTTAGGATTAAACCTTTGGAAAAACATATTGATCTTCACCATACCCTTCTACTCCATCTCACTACCACATCTATCTTTGGGTCCAACACAATCAATTCAATTCTCTAAGGTCTCCACCTCATCCCACATCTAGAAATCAAATCCATACGTGTATGCCCACCACAAGATCACAACACAAAAGAAACAAAGAAATGGTGGAACGATGGCCCTTTGGCATGCCTAACACTGACAGTAACAACATACCCATTTATCAAACATACAATCCACCTACATATTCCTTCATCCCCCCATTTGGCGCCAACGACCCTTTTCACTTCTTACCACAAGCACCAACACCACCACCACCACCACCACCACCACCACAAAATGTCCCCACCATATCCCAAGATGACCTAGATGTCTTGACCTTCACGCAAGATGCCGATAATATGGACCTACTTGATAAAGTCCTAAGATCGGACCCAAAGAGATATCTTGACCATCTTCTCAAGCTTGGTGCTCAACTTCCCCCCGTCACAACATCATCACAACCATCCACTTCTACAGTTATCCCTACCCCATCAAATACCCAAGCATCTACATCACATACCCAACCTACCATCTCTCAAATGTCAACACCTAACATATCTACCACCTTCACAACCTCAACCGCTACCACACCTACAATTTCCACGGCCATACCTAACATCTCCCAACCTGTCATCACTTCTACTACCACAACTACCATCAACCCTTCCGCTTCAAACACAATGGGCATACAAGGCAACATCACACAAGCAAGTACCTCCACAAGTGTGCCCCCACCAAACCCTCACACCCTTTCTTACCTACGACAACTATTCTCACAACAATCCCACAACACATCTAACCAATCCAACGTCCACATACCCAACGTCAATCCCACAGGTCAACATAATCCCAATTCCCAAATACCCCCACATATTCTCCAACAACTCTACGCGCACCAACAATCCCACAACACATCTAACCAATCCAACGTCCACATACCCAACGTCAATCTCACAGGTCAACATAATCCCAATTCCCAAATACCCCTGCATATTCTCCAACAACTCTACGCACACCAACAATAGTAGGCACTAATCAATCCAAACCCCAATCCGCAACACCAACATCTTAATCAAACCAATCTCCAACATCAAATCCCACCCCATCTCCAATATCTCACCAATCAACAACCCTACACATTCCAACTGCAACAACCACAGGATCTCAACACCATCCTACAAGGCTTAATTCAAAAGGTGGATGACCTACAAACTGGGGGCAAACGCAAATACTATTCTTTTGAGGATATTTGCCCCTACCCATTTGACCGCACATTGTATATGCCCCCTTTCCCTAAAAACTTTGAAATGCCAAAATTTGACAAATACAAGGGAAAGGGAGACCCTAGGGACCACCTTAGAGAATTCTACATTACTTGCCTCGAAGTCTCTAACAACGACACATATCTTATGAGACTCTTTCCATGAAGCCTTGGCGGCCAAGCCGCTGAATGGTTTGCCCATCTTCCACCTAGAATTTGAACATTTCCTGAGCTTGCGGAGAAGTTTGTCAACCACTTCTCCTACAACTTTGAACATGAGATGTCTATGACCGACCTTTGTAACACCAAACAAAAGAACAGCGAAGCTTTCGCTTCTTTCCTACAAAGGTGGAGGGGCCTAGCAAGCAAGCTCCCATGGCCTATTCCTGAAAAACAACTTGTCACCATGTTCGTGGCCAATCTCAATCAGGAATTAGGTTTTCACTTACAGATTCTGTGCGCATCTACCTTTGAAGAGGTTATCGACAAAGGCACCACTGTTGAACGAGCCCTCATTGCCAAGGGTTCCATCAAACTTTACGATCCCAAGTCCAACAACAACAACAATAACAACAACCACAAACCCAATACCAACAATAATACCAACACGTAATATAATGATAAATCACGTTATTGGGGGAAGAACAAGAATAATCTGAACGACGGCGTCACCAATGTAAAGGCCGTCTGACACATCCAAAACCACACACTGGCACACACGTATGCAGCAAACACCAATAACCAAAGAGGACCAAATAAACCCCGCAAACCTCGCCGAAATTTCACGCCGTTAGCAGAACCTATTGAGGACATCCTCGATAGATGTCTCAAGCAAGGAGAAATCACACTCCCACCTATTAGACCACGCCAAGACAATGACCTCAAGGCAGCATGGTATAATGAAAATGACTTGCGAATACCACCATGTGGCAGGCCATAAGATGGCTGATTGTATGCAATTAAAACACTGCATCCAAGACCTAATAGATCAAAATCTCGTCAACCTCGAGCACAGTGCACAGCCATCACCAAACGCCAATCTTGGAGCTTACAAGGATCCCTTGCCCAACCATAACAAAGCTTCATCATCCAATCAAGCGTACAATGTCACTCCACCACCCACACACTACGACTCCATTGTCGGCCGCATTGAACCCTCATCCCACTCTGTCAACACAATCACTATTCAGGCACAAGCACCCGATTGTGCCGTCACAACCCATCGAGGCCATGTCTCAATCCGCACTGCCCCTCCCACTGAACCAACGCCCCCATCCACATCTGATCCCCTTCCCCCTCGTCCAAACGCCTGTCCATCACCCACCACTCGATACAACCTCCTAGACCATCTAGGAAAAACACCCACGCAAATCTCCATCCTTAAGCTGCTTCGCACATCACCCCGCCACAAGGACATTCTTGACAAGGCCCTTTTGGAAACACAAGTCGCCGCAAACTTGGATGTCAATCAATTTCAAGCCATGGTCGACCACATTGCTACACCACACCATATCACATTTTCTGAAAAAGATCTCCCTGCTTCCGAACACCTACATAATGATGCACTACATATCGAGGTCCGCATTCACAAACACACCATTAAAAGGGTCCTAATAGATGGTGGTTCCGGCCTAAATATATACACTCTAAAATTACTAAAACACTTGGGGTACTCATATGTGGTTGTGGATGCTAGCGAGTGCATAACAATCAAAGGATATGATGACACCGAGAGGCTATCCGAGGGTACCATAAAGCTCCCTATTCAAGTGGGACAAAAAATCCTTGAAACCAAATGTCAGGTTCTGGATCTTGACCTCCCCTATAACATTCTTCTCGGCCGCCCATGGATCCATGCCATGCAGGCCGTCCCCTCCACTTTCGATCAATGTCTCAAATTCCCCCACAACGGCACCGAAGTCACTATTTATGCCGATCCCCGTCCCTTCCAATACTGCAGTTTTCTAGGACACAACCAAACCTTCTGTCCATACAATAAAGCCACCACCCAAATTACTCCAACAGCTTCCACTTCATACATGGACCCCACCAACATCACCACCACTTCATCGCAAACACCTTCACCACTTGAGGTCAAGATCAAGATCAGCGACCAAGGCTGTGGGGAATACAACCTTCACGGTACCTTTTGCGGGGGATTATTACCCACTCCTAAGACATTTGGCACTCCGAACACAGAGGTAGCTGACACCATCATCATCAAATGCAAACCCTCACCCATCTTTGAGAAGAAACACCTTCTGGATCAGGACATACTTGAAGATATTTCATCCTGGCTTTACAAGGATGAGGAAATAGAACAAGACATCCCCACCATCCCAACAAATAGTTACGGCAAAGGTTCTGAGATAGTCAAAAGCATGGGTTACAAAGGACAAGGCGGCATTGGCCTTCATGAACAGGGCATTGTGGAACCACTGCAAGCAACAAGGAACCCCTATACTCAAGGGTTAGGGTATGGTCAACCACAACACATCCTTAATACCGGCGAATGTATCTTAGCCGAGTTTGCTCGAGTTTCTCTAGATGTCGACAATATTAACGAAACGAACCTACAAGACTCCTTTAGCAACTTTGCCAATTTCTTTGCCTCCTCCATTTGCACCATCTACTCCATCACTACTCTCGCCTCGTCATCCAATGACCTACCATTAGTATACCCTGACCTCATCGACTGGGACCAATGAGGACCTCCTATTTTTGACATCGCACCTAATGACGAAGCCATTGCTGAAATGATGGGAGTAAGAGAAAACTTCCCCTTGGGAGATCACAGGGCTGGATACATCATGGAACTCAATCTAGCTGCCTATTTTTGGGAGACAACCCCTGCTTCTAGTCGTAAAAATATAGAAACAAAAAATGGATCTGATGGTGAAAACCGTTCCACGGCAGTATCAGATCCTAAAAAAGTAAAAATAAAGGACGTATCTCCTTGTGAAAACCTCCATGAGGCGCCAGGGGATGGAAGCATGGGCCTCCCTGAAATAGATAAAGTATATCCTGACAGATCACCCATCTTGGTTGAACCAGCGCAGGAAATGAATCTAGGGATAGAGGAAGAGCCGAAAATCACATATCGAGCAGAATCCCTCAGCTTGTTTGAACAGGAAGACTTCTTGGCATTCTTCACACGCAGAAATCGCAACTTCACGTGGACCTACGCAGACATGCCAGGGCTAGATCCTGCCTTGGTTGTTCATCATCTTACAGTGCGTCCTGATGCCAAACCAGTCAAACAGAAGCTCCGAAAGATGAATCCTCAGGTGGCCCTTCTTGTCAAAGTAGAGCTCAAAAAGTTACTAGATGTCGGGTTCATACGTCCAATTGATTATCCTGAATGGGTTTCAAATCTAGTACCCATTGCTAAACCAGATGGCAGAATCTGCTATTGCACTGACTTCAGAGACCTCAACAAAGCCTACCCAAAAGATGACTTCCCGCTTCCCAACATTGACATGATCATGGATCTTACCGCAGGGCATGAGATGCTATCTCTCATGGATGGCTTTTCAGGATACAATCAAATCAAAATTGCCGAAGAAGATCAGCATAAGACATCTTTTATATGCCCATGGGGGACATACTGTTGGGTAGTAATGCCATTTGGCCTAAAGAATGCAGGAGCTACTTATCAACGAGCAATGACTGTCATCTTCCACGACCTCTTTCACCACATCATGGAGGACTACGTTGATGACTTACTTGGCAAATCCAAAACCAGAGAAGAACACTTAGACGTGCTAGCCAAGATCTTTGACAGGCTAGAGCAATATAATGTTCGTCTAAATCCAAAAAAGTGTCTTTGGCGTCACATCAGGAAAATTGTTGGGATACATAGTCTCCAGACGAGGAATCGAGGTGGACCCAGCAAAAGTCAAAGCTATTACTAAAATGCCACCTCCTAAAACCTTGAAACAACTGAGAAGCCTGCAAGGTAAACTACAGTCTATCCACTGATTCATTGCTCAACTTGCTGACAAATGCCAACCATTCCAGCATCTCCTCAGGAAAGATACGGCTTTTGCCTAGACTACTCAGTGTCAGGAGGCCTTTGACCAACTAAAAGCATATCTGGCTAATCCCCCTATTCTATCTCCACCAAGAGAAGGAGAGCCCCTCCTCTTGTATATTTCTGCGACCGACACAGCAATTGGGGCTTTGTTAGCACAACATGATGAGCAGGGGAAGGAAAGAGCCATATACTACATCAGTCGCACCTTAATTTCCTATGAGCTTAACTACACATAGATTGAATGAGCATGTCTTGCCCTAGTTTTCACATCACAAAAGTTAAGACATTATATGCTCAATCACAAGACTAAGCTAATTGCTAAGATCGACCCACTCAAATATTTACTAAACAGAGCAGCTCTCACTGGAAGAATGGCAAAATGGGTCATGATTCTCACTGAATTTGACATAGAATACACAGAGAGAAAGGCAATCAAAGGGCAAGTCATAGCAGATCAGCTGGCTGAGGCACCTATTCAGGTAGAACATCCTACAATAGCGAAATTTCCAGACGAGGCCATCTTGACAATCACACCAGCCGCAGATACATGGAAGATGTACTTTGATGGATCCTACACTCACAGAGGCTCGGGGGCAGGTGTCCTATTTGTTACCCCCCAAGGTGACACGATCCCTAAGTCATTCAAAATCATATTTCCATGCACCAATAATGTAGCAGAATATGAGGCCCTCATCACAGGTCTCCGAATGGCCATCCAATGGAAAATAGACAAACTAACTGTGTATGGCGACTCTCAACTAGTCATCAGGCAAGTCAATAATGAATGTAAAACCAAGGACGATAAGCTTCTTCCCTATAAGAAGATGGTTGATGACTTTAAAGATTATTTCGGTGACATCCACTTTAAGCAGATCCCAAGGTTAACCAACAAAGTGGCAGATGCCATGGCCACCATCGGATCTCTGGTTGACATGAAGCAAGGCAGCAAGAAATGCGAATTCTTGATTGAAGAGCTCCCCATCCTAGCATATGACGTTTCCCAATCTGAATTAGTGTGTGAAATCATTGGTCCTTTATCCCCCTGGTATTAGGAAACTTACCTCTACCTTCACGATAACATCCTCCCCAACAACCTATCCCCATCACAGAAAAAATCCTTCATCCGTCGAACCTCCCGTTTCATCCTTGTAGGTGACACCCTCTACAAAAGGAGTCTTGATGGTACGCTTCTACGATGTTTAGACTCTAGGGAAGCCGAGGGAGCTTTGGAAGAGGTACACGCAGGTATTTGCAGGGCACATTCAAGTGGACCAGCTCTTTCTAAGAAGATCCTGAGAACTGGCTATTATTGGCCCACCATGGACAAGGATGCACATCAGTTTATCAGAAAATGCCTCCCATGTCAACAGCACGACAATCTCATCCATGCCCTAGCACAGGATCTGCAACCAATCACAACACCATGGCCTTTCTCATAGTGGGGACTCGACCTCGTAGGGAAAATCCATCCTCCATCTTCCAACGGCCATAAATTCATAATAACTGCTACTGAATACTTCACAAAGTGGGTGGAAGCAATACCACTCACCTTCACCACAGGCATCCAAATCTCCAAGTTCATTCTCCACTACATCATCTGCCGCTACGGTATCCCCCATTCCATTGTCATTGATAATGGGAAGCCATTCAAGAACCAAGAAGTTCGCACTTTTCACCCCCAAGGAAACAGTCAAGCAGAGGCTTCTAACAAAACCATCCTCTGCATCTTAAAAAAGACAGTCAATGAAGCTGGCTGCCATTGGCACCTCCAACTCAACCCCACCCTATGGGCTTACCACACCAGCATCCGCACTCCTACTGGAGCCACTCCGTACTCACTAGTATTCGGATCAAAAGCCATTTTACCTATAGAGGTTGAGCTCCCATCCCTCCGAGTATCATTGCAAAATATTATCTCTGATGAGGACTATCACGTCGCAAGGTTGCATCAACTTGAATTGTTGGATGAGAAACACCTGAATGCATTAAATCACTTACAGGCATACCAAAACCACCTCAGAAGAAGCTACAACAAAAAGATCAGAACCAGAAAGTTTGAGGTAGGTGATCTGGTCCTAATGGAAAATCAAAAGAACCTGCAAGAGTGTTCGAAGCAAGGAAAATTTGAACCTAATTGGCTAGGACCTTATGTCGTCACTACCGACTATGGGTCAGGAGCTTATCAGCTTGCAACACCTGAGGGGCAGCCTCTAGATGAGCCAATGAACATCTTACATCTCAAGCGATTCTATGCATAACCCATCTGGTACCACAAGTCAAAAAATCAAAAAAATACAAAAAAATAATCAAACACCAAAAAAATCAAAAAAACAAGAAAAATTAGAGTGCAATAAAAACTTCCAATGGTGAAAATCACCTCGGTGACGCCTTGGATAAGTACCATGGTGAAAACCTATTTCAGGCGCCATGTGTAGTGGCCGGTTCTACCATCTAATAAGTCCTCTTTCCATCGTAACACTCCATACCCACACATCCCATGGCTTGAAATTCTGAAACATCAAGTTTGTTTGCCCATTCTGCACTACCTCACCCACCCACAACCCCATCCATGGAACAAGGATCCTTGTAAGCTCTCCTTTGTACAGTTCATAAAATCAGAAAATCCAAAAACATCATAAAATCAGAAAATCCAAAAACATCATAAAAATCAGAAAATCCAAAAACATCATAAAATTAGAAAATCCAAAAACATCATAAAATCAGAAAATCCAAAAACATCATAAAATCAAAAAATCCAAAAACATCATAAAATTCAAAAAATCCAAAAACATCATAAAAATAGAAAATACAAAAACAATCACCCCATGCATCAATCTCATATCCCATCACGATCATCTAAACACACATCAACCCTCGTCACATCCCATCACAAACCATTCCCACATCATCAAGTCTTGCCAGAACTACATATTCATTTCACCCGCATCTTAAAAGTACCTTGATCCTATGGACACAGGGTATGTAGGCAGTCTGGAATACGAAGGATGTTTCCAGTACTCAGGTATCTAAGATGCACCCATCCCACCCATTGGGATGGTTCCCACTCACTGAGCTTTCTTGATCTACGAAACGATACGCATGCTACACATACCATTGAAACATAGTCCCTCGTGCAAAAATCATAAAGCAATAAACCAACTATAATCTTCCATTTGGCCCGAATGTTCTTTTGCCCATCTTCCACAAACTCTCCAATCAAAACAGATCTGCGTCCTAGGATATGTCTTTCCTACAATGGACAAAAATCTATCATTCTATCATCACGTCTCTTGGCAAGAGCACACAAAGGTTATTTGTATCTTTCGTTGGTCTTTTTGCTTATTGATTTTTATCTTTTTGTCTCGCTCCAAGTAATCTCCAAAGCTACCTTGATCTCATTATATCATGGTACGTAGCGGATAGCCCTTGGAGTAGACATAGTCATTGTTTTGGTATGCTATGCTTGTGGGTTGCTTTCATTACTCCAAGAATAGTATTCATATCTTGAAGTCCAGGTCGATTCTAGCATGATGTGTCCTATTTGCATATACAGGTATCAGTACCTTATATGCATTATTCACACTCACTGCTATGAGTCCCCTTCCTTCACTAGGCAAGATTATACTACCTTGGGCATGCATGAAATCAACCTATTGTTTGTGGGTCTAGTCCATGCAATTGTCGGATATACATCATCACCTAGGTCATTTCATACCTTTGTGAACTATATCCTACATTGCTACATTAAACTAAGAAATGCTCTCAATTAATTTTGTGCAACTACTGTTACTAGTTCACGATCATCTTCCTAATCACTTAGTCACCCATCCCATATCGGCCTAGATTTGATAAACACTTTTCAAACCTCCCCCCCCCCCAATCTAAACCCTCACTGACCCCACCTTCCCACCATATCTCCACCTAACACATCTTGAATCAACCCAAACTCCCCCCCCCTCAATGACGTGGTGTCTTCTAACCTAGCAAGCCTCCAATCTCCCCACCACCATCCCCTAGATGCTCCCACCCCTATCATCCCCACCACCTAACCCGCTCTCCCACAGTCTCACCATTCAGGGTCAACACAAGGAACATCATGTGTATCAGGACTAGGCTAACTCACCTATCACCTAGTATGCATACCACCTAGCACCTAAACTGCATTTGCATCCCATTTTAGGTTCATTTTAATCCATTTGCATCCCATTTTAGGTTCATTTTAATCCATTTGCATCACACATTAGGTTCATTTTAATCCATTTGCATCCCATTTTAAGTTCATTTTAATCCATTTGCATCCCATTGTAGGTTCATTTTAATCCATTTGCATCACATATTAGGTTCATTTTAATCCATTTGCATCCCATTTTAGGTTCATTTTAATCCATTTGCATCCCATTTTAGGTTCATTTTAATCCATTTGCATCACATATTAGGTTCATTTTAATCCATTTGCATCTCATTTTAGGTTCATTTTAATCCGTTTAAGTTTGCATAAAACACAAGTAGATTCATTTTAGCTGCATATCATTACACATCATATCATAGGTGCATATTAAAAATAGCATCATCACATTGCATTCCATACATATCAACATCTCATAAACAATTAGTTGCATTACAACATCATCAGCATCACCATTGAAACAACTAGTGGCATATAACATAATCTCATACATTTTCATACATAATAAATGATCATTAGTCTGCATATTCGGTTACATCATATAGTCCATAAAATTACAACACCATGTATATATCACAAAAACATCCATGCAACCACCAAATCACACAAATCATTTGAAACAACATCATACATCCACAACATATAAAATATAACATGTGCATCCATCATATAAGCATCATCACAATAGAATATCATAAGCCATAAGAAGTCTTGCATCATATATAATCACCGCAAAAAAATGTACATCGCTCACATCATCAAAAAATAAAGTGTCCTGATACAATGTCTCCAAGGGCTATCATGGTATAACTCTCACATCGAGGATCCTCTCTCTGAGGGGGTAGGAGATGATGACCCTGGTCGAGCCTGTGATCCCGATGGCAGCTGTGGCTGTGGCGCTATGGTACCAGAGGACCCTGCTGGGGCACATGTGAGGGTGGAGGCATCATCTGCTATACTAACTGCACAGATCTCGATCTATGTGATCTTGATGCCCCTGACCTGCTGACCTGGCTATAACTCGGTGCTCGTTGAGCTGCGAGTACGGCTGCATAATATAACCCCTGATAGTACTCCATCTGTGCTCAGGCCTCTGCTAGCTCTCCCTGTACTTGAGCTACCTGTCCCTGTGCCTGGCTCAACTGCCCCTGCATCTGATGCGCATGTGTCTGAGCCTAAGCTAGCTGAGTCTGCATCCCTGCCAAAATCAGGGCAAGGCCCCCACCCATAGCTTATGCACTGCTCAACACAGTCTCTGCCTGATGTGCTCTCACGAGAGCTGCATCCCACTCTAGCCTCAAATCCTCCATGTCCTCTCGAGCTTGAGCCAGCTCAGCCTCTAGAATTGCCACCTGCCCATCTACTCCCTGCAGCTGTCCCAACTCAGCCTCTCGACGCCCCAACACCTCCTCTAAACTGGCCACCTGAGCACGTAGTGTCTCTACCTCCTCCATCTCCTCCCGTGACCATCGCCGAGGTGTCAGCCTCTCAACCTCTACCTCCATCCCTGCCGCTGAACTCCTTGCCTCGGTATCATGTCTATCGACTCGCAACTGCTCCACCCGTGAGGGAGATAGATCACCCTGCTCCGTCCTCAGCTATCCACCGCACCGCCGTGGTCCTCTACGCTGTCGTCCGCCCCTAACCGGGGCCTGCTGTGCCGGGACCTGCTGTGCCAGAACCTGCTGTGTAGGAACTTGCTGTGCCAGAACCTGCTATGCTGGAACTACCTGGCCCACCTGTCCCTGTCCCGCTACCACTACTACCACCTCCTCTACATGCTGGCTGTCTCTCGCAATCACCCTCTCCTCTCCATCATCCATCACCTCTACGATATAGTCCTCCACAATAACTCCCTCACCATCCCCTTTTGGATCATCTCCACCCCCATCTCCCTCATCCTCTGATATCTCCCCTGTCGGATCTGTCAGTCGAGTGGGCCGATGCGTCTACCACCATGCCTCATAGGCAGGCGTAGTGCCTGCATCCATCACTGTGCTCCTCCAATCCCACTGAACTGGCTGAAGTGCTACCCAATCATTCAGTGCAACCTATGGCCGTAATGGTGCGGGCCAGTGAGCTGTATCCCGCGGTGTCTGCGCATATATCGCCATCTACTGAGGCATATCATGTACCAGTCCAAACTGACACATAACCCGTGAGGGTAGGTACATCTCTATGGTATGGTCTCCATGACCCATAAGAAATCTCTGCTGAAATGTGTATGGGAGATGGGTCACATCATTAGGCCACTCCTCACAACCAATATATGGATGATAGACCACGCTAATCACATCATCCAGTATCCTCCACCAGTGGCGGACCTGTCCAGTATAGGTATACACTGCATCCCGATACAAGAACACAAACACCTCAAACGGTTGCTGATAATAACTGCATGTCAGCCGAGTCATAGGGATATGCTCCCAAAGCCATACATGTAGCAGCGTAACCCCAGCAGATAAAGCCCTGTCATGAAGATAAGCGACCATGTACATCTCGTGAAGCAGCTGTGCTAGCATCACCGGTCCCCATGCGTAGACAATATCATGGCTCACCATCCCCTCTATCATCCCACCCTAGCCCATAGGAAAACCTCTACCTCGCCTATCCGGCAGCACCACACCTCCAATCAGTGCACACAAAAATAAGGTAAAGGGATCTGCACCCGCCGCTAGTGTCCTATCATAGTCCATCTCCCTCCCATCTGCCGGAAACACCACGTGCTCTGCTCTGAACACTCTCGCCTGTCGGCAGCAGAAAGCTGGAAGTCTTGTTGCGGTATCGCTCCATTGCAGCCGTCATCAGAGCTCTATGAGCTCGCAGCACTGGCATCGCTGCCACTGTCCAAAGCCCCATCCTTGCCAGTCAAGGCTGCCACTCCTCATTGAATAGTGCCACCACGGATCGCACTCATCGCTCCCGCGACTGCAGTATAAACCGCTCTGTATCCTACAGCCACCACTTCTTCGTTAGATACTAACTTATTTTCCCCCCACACTTTTCTTTCTTCTTCTAAATGTCTCACAGGCCCAAATCATGTGGCCCCACACAGACAGTCCCTAGTGCTATTTTTCAAATAGCGCTACTTTTCCCTACCCATCGTGCCAATACAGAAAATGGTGCCACTACACGCCCTGTATCGCGCCAATGCAGACATTGGCGGTACTGCGCACCCTGTATCGCGCCAATCTAGACGATGGCATAGCACTCCATTTTCGCGTCAATTCAAATTTTAGCGCTAAAACTTAAAATAGCGCTATTCCCCATTATGGCGCTATTCCAGACGATAACGCCATTCTAGCCATAATATGGCGTCAAAACGCCATATTCCTTTTTCCCTGAATTTTGGCGCCAATCTAGACGATGGCGCCAATATTTCTCCCCAATGGCGACAAAATCGTCTTACCCTACCCTGGCGGATAGCGCTAATCCGCAGGATTGCACTAATTCACCTTATGTTTGGCGCCACGCGCCCTTGACCCATATCCCAAAACCTAGAAAAACGTGCATAAAATAAAAAATCACAAAGTTTGGGTTAGGCCCTACCTGGGGTCCAGCCTCGGGTGACCACCCGACCTCTCAGAATCACTCTGAAATGTGATGAAGTCACGAGAACTATGGGTTGCGCTCGCCCATCTCTCCTTTGTCTTTTCTTCTACAAAGTCAAAAGTGTGCCAATGTGGCACTCTTTGGGCCCACTTTGCCTAATATAGTGGGCCATGTCATCCCTCCATCTCTTCTTTTTTCTTCCAGGGTGCAGATCTCAGCCTTTTTCCTCCGTTTTTCTTCCTACCATCTTCTTTTTCCAGCCCCTCTCCAACTTTCACTTCCGTCGCATCCTGTCGAGAGCTTACCTACAAAATTGTTATTTTCCCCGCCAACCTCTTGAGGGGGCATCCCCTATCCATCTCATTCCTTCCCAGCAGCTGGGGCATACTTTTATTCGACCTGACGCCACTTCCCTCCTAGGTCCTGGCACCACGTCAAAGAGGGGCAAATGTAGACACCTAAAAATGTCTTGACCACCAAACTGACTCCCGACATCCCTAAACATACCAATTTCCTTTCCAACCAATTAATTAAATTTTTATTTAATTAATTACCCCTTTCATCATCTAAACCCACACCATTTTATCCCCAAAATTGAATTAATTTTATTAATTCAATAATCCAAACCTTAGCCAATTGATTTAATAAATATGCAAAATTTATTAAATCAATTCCCCCATTTTCCCTAAATCTAATTAATTAGTTAAAACCATGTTAACTAATTAATCCAGCCTACTAATTAGCCTATCCCTACCCTAGACAATTAAATAGCTATTATTTAATTGCCTACTCTAGCCTACCTCATCCTAGCCTTAGGATTAATTAATTAAATCACTAATTAATTAATCTTATCCCCCCTCTAATCCCTCTACTAATTTATTCCAGCCACATTAATTAGGTTAATCACCCTAATTAAGTAAGTCAAACCCTCATTAGCACTTCTCTCCACATTCCCCAAATTTAAAATTCAAATAAATCACACATCACATTTACTCCTCTTACACATGTCATAACTCTCTCCCCCAAATGAATTTTTAATTCATTTTACCCTTCCCCATGTGAATTTTTAATTCACAAATAATCCATCTCACCCAACCTCATTTATTCACCCCTTTCCCAAAAAGGAATAAAAGATTTGCTTTTATTCCTAGCCCCCCATCTTCCAAGATCAAATCTAGGCCCTCCACATCACTTTCATCCTCCACCATTGATCTCTCCAATCAATCTCCACCCTTGGATCAAAATCTCCCCAAAAGGTCTATAAATACAACCTCTCACAAGTCATTATCATCATCCAATTTCATGCAAAGTTACCATGCCAAAATCATCTTTGAATAGCTAGTGAGTTGCGCAATTGAGAAGCATTTCACATTTGGATCTAAAGTCTAGGGATAATCTTGGTCTTGGGAGCTTCATTTGGGTGCAAAGGCTCCTCCTTCCCTTGATGGGATTAGGTTGTGTTTTGTAAGGTATAATCTTGTGTTTACTTGCATTTGATTTAGCTTTTTGCCTTATTGCATTACCTAATCTACAATTAATTCCAACCATCTCCTTTGTCTTGCATTAAGATAAGGCTATGTAAATATGTAGCGAAGACTTTGATGATCTGATTTTAGTATAAAAGTCTTTCCCAACAAATAATGTCGCCACATCTGAAGGGCTTGACTCACTACTGCCAGTTCTAAGTCATGAGGAGCATAATTCTGCTCATAGTTTTTCAACTTTCTTGATTCATAGGCTACTACCTGGCCATCTTGCATAAGCACACCTCCTAACCCTTCCCCTAAGGCATCAATAATAACCTCAAAATACCCTTCAGGATCAGGAACTTTCAAGATTGGAGCAGTTGTTAACTTTTCCTTTAACAAGTCAAAAGCCTTTTGACATTCTTCAGTCCAAACAAACTTTTTTCCTTTTCTTTGCAAGGAAGTAATTGGGCTAGCAATGCTTGAGAAATTCAAAACAAATTTCCTGTAATATTCTGCCAACCCCATAAAACTTCGTACCTCTGAAACATTGGAAGGTACATGCCATTCCATAATAGCCTTTATTTTGGCTAGGTCGACAGATATCCCTTTAGCTAATATTATATGCCCTAGATACTGCACTTCTTTCTAAAAGAAGGTACACTTTGAGAGTTTTACATACAATTTGTGTTCTCTTAATTGTTGCAAAACTATTTGAAGATGTTGTCTATGTTCCTTTTCATTTTTGGAATAAATCAAAATATCATCTATGAAAACTAGGACAAATTTATCAGGACAATCTCTGAAAACACTATTCATGAGATTCATGAAAGTGGCAGGTGCATTGGTCAACCCAAATGGCAACACAGAAAACTCATAATGACCATATCTTGTTCTAAAAGGCATCTTATGAATATCCTCATCTTTCAACCTTAACTGATGGTATCCAAATCTCAAATCTATCTTAGAAAAGATTGATGCACCATGCATTTGGTCAAATAGATCATCAATACGTGGCAATGGATACTTATTCCTTATTGTCACCTTATTAAGCATCCTATAATCTATACACAGTCTAAGAGTTTTATCTTTCTTCTTGACAAAAATAACTGGGACTCCCCATGGTGATACACTTGGCCTAATTAGATTCTTAGACAATAGCTCCTACAATTGAGCCTTTAATTCCATAAGTTCAGTGATGGTCATAAGATATGGAGCTTTAGCTATTGGCTCTGATCCTGGTTTAATATCTATGCCAAAATCAAATGTTCTTTTTGGAGGCAAGCCTGGTAGTTCCTCAGGAAATACATCACTGAAATTGCAAAGATATGTATATTTTTCCTCAAATGTTTACTTCTCCAAGGTTTCCTCAACAAGTTCCATTTTGACTGCAAAATGTTGACATCCCTTTGGCCTAGCCCGTTTTAATTATTTTGAAGAAATGGATCTAATCCATATTTCCCTTTGAATTCCTTGAATATTTACTGAATTTCCCTTATCATCCAGACACTCAATTGTTTTAAGAAAACAATCTACCTTGGCCCTATGTTTCCACAACCAATTCATTCCTAAGATGACATCGTAGGACCCTAAAGGTGCTACGTATAAATTTACTTCAGTGGTGAAGTTTGAAATATCAATCTTACTTCAAACAAACATTGCTCTACCTAAACCTTTGAGTTATTTGCATACTTGACTATCCACGGTTTTGACATAAAACTAGCTTTTCTAGAAAATTTACTTAAGACTCTAGATGGCACAAAATTTTTTGATTTCAAAATATTTCTCTATTTCTATTAACCATGCTTTTGCTGCATCTCCAGTTTTCATTCCATCGAATTTAGGAGGGATAATCTTTTTCATATCCTTGGATAATTCTAGTGCAAGTTTATCGTTGGTCTCCCTTTGAACTTCACTATCATCTTGGTTTTCACTTGACGTGACATGATCCCTTTGTTTACTTTTACTTGCATTATGAGAATTCTCATTTTCACCCTTTGTGTTCCCAGTTTCATTCACTTTCCTTTCCAGTTTGCCCAGCCTTTACTTAGTTTCAGTAAGCATATTAAGAATTCTATCCAACTTATCAGTGGAGTTTTCCCAAGAGTTATGACCTTCCCAATCTTCCCCCTCATTAAACTCTGATTGATCCATGATTGTTTGTTTTCTCACCTGATTAAACATATACTAATCAGTTCTATGCTTTATCATTTTATATATCATCAAAACACAACAATTGATCATAATCATAATTGTTCTCAAACCAAAATTTGTCTTTATTCAACTTTGCAAAATTGTTTATACATTCTAAAAAGATAGACATATCTCATGTTTTCACTCAGTATTAACAAGTGGGGTGTAACCCTTGGATTCATTGTCTGACACATAATCACAAGGTGTGTAACCCTCAGGCTTGCTATCAGATGACAATACAATGATTTCAGCTCCAGGTGCTATACGGGGATCCCTAGTGATCATTGGTACACTAATAGGTACACTCGCAGGTGCACTAGTAGGTACAGTCATAGGTACACTAATAGGTACAGTCATAGGTACACTAATAGGGAAGCAATTGACCATGATTCAAGCTATTGTCCTAGCTATCTCTAGGAGTTCTCTTTTCACTCGTTTAAGTCATGACAAAGCATTGGCAAAAGTTTCCACATCATCAAGCCATATGTCATTTTCATCGATAGTTTTCTCGATGCTCTTGATCATCGCAAGTCATTTCTACTTAGCTTGTAGATAATGTTCCTTATCCGCGAAGGAATTTCTTGCAGTTTTCTTGATGCATACCATCCTGGCACAGTAAATCAAATCATTAGCTACCCATTTAATGTTGATTGCCTAATCAGGTTGTGTACTCATCAGCCCTAGTACTGAACCTAGTTAGCTTTGATACCATATGTAACAATCAAATATGATTTAACTCCGAAATCTAAGTTTTACCATAGGTATTTTTTTTAAGTATCTTCAAGGAGCTTAACCTCCAACCACAGACTGTCGGTCTCCCGCACTCCTTTCTAACTGGAAGAGGCCCTACCCTACTCAAGAGGATAGACTTAGGATAACCATTGGTGTTTTCCATCTAAGCTTTGGTGTTGTGACCTACATGACTTGTTATCATGCAAATCCCTAGATACCATCTAGTCATGCATGACCACTCCACAAGCAATGTTGTCCAGTCACAGTGAACATTCAATGCATTTGAGGAACATGCATTACCTTGGCCAAAGGATTTTAACTTAATTTGTGTTATTTCACGCAAGATTTAAGTTCACCCACCCTACTCGACTCGAACTAATTGCAATCCTACAGTTTTCCTAATTGTAGGGTATATATATATATTTCAACCTCGATGACCTCAAGGTATTTGAATTTCATCTTGTATTAATGCATGACATTGAAATTTATTCTTTCACTAATCTCTTGGAAACCACTTCATCTTCATGTCATAGGAATGGTTTCTTAGCTTATTAACTATTCAATTTCAGTCCTACGTGGCTACAATGTTCTCTAAAATTTAGGCCATTATTCAATAAAAAGTGATCACAAAATTTGACTATAATGTTACAAAAAGGATCTTCATAATAAACCAAAATATAGAATTTCAAAAAAAACTCAAAAGCCTAACAATGATCATCCTCTAAAGACTAACAACAGTAAATATTTCCTTGTCCTTAACTGCTTGGGCTTCTCATACAATACAAGAAAAATGTTGCATTAAAACCCAACGACAGAAATCTTTGCATTATTAAGAAATGAACCTGTAATAGTCTCTAATAGTCAACTTGCGAACTGGCTCAGTCGATAGCTCTTTTTCAGCTGATCCACTTCCAGCTAATAGTTCAGTCTTCACTACCTCTATACCCCCAAGAGAACTATCTCCAAAAACTCCCTCAATCCTTCCCATGGCCAAGCTATGCAACTGCCCCAAAACTGATGACCATGCCTAATAAGATGGAAAATCTTATGGCATGCAAGGTTGGCTCCTATTTCTCAGTGAACACTCCTCATAATGGAGTTTCCTACGGCGATGTGGTGGTTGGATAAGCTAACAACCCGTCCACTATTCAAGAGTTAAGGCCACAAAACCTTATGATTCGCCACTACACATAAAAGTGGGCTCAAATTCTTATGAGGTGGCAAATTCAAATAATAAAAACATCCCATACTCTAAACTGATCATGAGTATAAATGATTGCCACCTTAACAACAACAGTTTGGTCGATAGTGACTGGTGGTCTATAACTTAGAAAGCAAAAAGAGTTGTTTGAAAGAAAAAGACATCATGAAAGAACTAAAATGTGTCCTTCTTCAAACTTCGAATCGATTCCATCGACAAACTAGAATAAAGAAATACCTCAGGATTACTAAAATATAACTTATGCAATTTTGGCATATTCCTCCATATTGCGACCAAAACAAGTTATAACACATCTTGGTTTCTAATTCAACATCCATCGATCTCTTTAAAGGAAAGATTTTATAACATATGCTCAAAGCATTTTTATGACAATCACGATGGATTGGGCTCAACGCAGATCAAGAATTGAGATCGATTTATGCATGAAATCGACTCTTGCGCCAATCAACAACAAGACGCGACTTACGACTTAGCCAAAAAAGTACATATATCTAGAATATCAGTCAATCCTATTAGATGACATGTTTAAGAAGATTTGTGACAAAAACATCAATTTCCCAAAACTCTAAACGACGACTTACGAAAGGAGAAAAACCTTTACTTTAGACGTCGACATCTTGACTTTAATTAACTTAGCTGGATACATGACTTAATTCAAGGCATCAAGGTTTATCTGCCTGATTACATTTTCAATAACAAACACCCATGGTTAATTCCAGAGTATATTCTCTTTCTCAAAGATACTTTCTCTTCCTGTCGAACATAGTCCATCTACTCCTGCAATGACAATCTCACATACAAATTTTGTGGTCAAAGCACCTATATTCAAATCAATGCACAATATATCCAATCATTACATTTTCATAACAAAACGACATTCCAGTTTATAATATCATATTGATCATAATCAAATAGATTCCAAGATTTCATTAAATTAACTTTCTCTATCCACATCATCAGTTCCTATGATGTTAACAACATATTTACATAACTGTAACTTTCAGGAAAAAAAGTAAATAGTAATATTGATTCCAAAAAGAGGGATGTAACAGATGCCACCACCCTTTCATCTTCCTATAGCTCTGGCTCAATTTGGGTTTATTCTTCCGTCCTAGCCTCAAGCTTGTGTACAATAGTTTCTTGACCAACCAATGGTTGATCAACTTCCTCTCCATCATGCAATTGTGTAAAAATATTTACAACTTCATTAGTATCCCCCACACCCATGGACATCTCATATGGGACTAGAGGAGACATGCCTTTAGTTCTTTACCTTTTATGTGGTGGTGATTCAGGGATTTGTGGATCTTGAACTGACATGACATCAGGGGCAGGCTCATGAATCTCAATTCCTACAGACGTCTTCACTGGAAGTTTGGTAGCCTTGGTAGGCTGTACTTTAGATTTAACTTAAATACTTTCAAAATTTTCAATCATTATATTAATCCTCTTTAGAGGATCTTTCTCTTCAGCAAAAAATCCTTCAAAAATTAGATTCTTTTCTTTTTTGTCATCTTCAATTTTCTTGAGGATCTCCCATTTCCTCTTCCTGTCATACACTTCATCAAAAGTAACCAAGTTCCTTATCACATCCTCAACATAAAGAATTTGATGGGAGATGTCCATCTTAGTCAAGATCACTTATTTCACAAAGTTCATATGACCTTCAAGGTCACAAACTCTTTCAATACCATATTCCAAAGAGTACTTGGCCTTCAAATAGGCATGCAACTCCTCAAGAGTGTCTGAACCAATTGACCAAATTCCAAAGATATTGGTATTAGGAAAAAAGGTGCCTTTCTTCTATTTTTTCATCACTTCCTTTTCCCTCCACATCATTTTCCACATTAATTCCAAGAATGCAATTCTGTCAGAAACAAACTTTGGCAATTTGTGAGTTGGTTGGGGGCAATCATATACCCTGATTATTGTGCACTCTGGTAGGAAGAACCAATCAACATAATTGAAAGTATGACCCTTCTCTGGTTTATGTGCAAGAGGTCTCAGAATTACCCTAATTTTTGGTGACAATCTGGGGGACCAATTACCAAAAGAATTTATTATTTTCACAAAAAAATCATTATGAAATATAGTATAGTTACTAGTCTGGAAATGAGAATACCACATGTAACACCAACATTGAGTAGGCATTCTTTGCCTTGTTCTATTAATCATGTTGATCTCCATTTTACTTGACCATTTACGCCTATTTTGATATTGGATTAGGTGGTAAACCAAAGATAAAACTTGAAGTTCATGGGTTTCTCATCTTTCTTCATACTGATGAATCCATCATGTATTTTCTTTTCAAGATATGAGGCAAAGTCATACTCAATGTTCACCTCTGAATTTTGTATCTTCATAGCCATCATCATTAAATTAACTTGCATCCTCTGATCAACATCAATTCCCAGTACTTGGCACAATGCATAATAGGTCCATTTGAAATAGACTACAAAATCTTCCACAAGGAATGGTTCAACTGCATTGGAAGGAATATCAACTATCCTGTTGTTTTCACCTCTTCTCATAAATATCAGCATCTCATCACTTCTAAGTGTTCTTTTGAAACTTTTGTATTCTTGTTCAATCTTTTGTAGGTTAATTTCAATGAGAGCTTGTTTGTTCAACATAAAACAATCAATTATAGCATTTCTGTCAATTCTCAATAGAGAAGATCCATTTGGCAACCTTACTATTTTAGTAGCTAGGTGATAGTGTAGTGCCAGAGTATGAATCAGTTCCACATCCATGAATACATTTGAAACAATTAGCTTGGCCAAATCTAGCTTCCATGGATTGCCCACTGGTTCCTGACTATCATTCTTCTGACAGAAGTACCAAAACTATTTCCAGCCAGAAATGGGAATTATGACATCCCTACAACCCTTAGCAACATCCCTAAATACTTTCTTTCTACTTTTGTCAATTGAATTGGGTAAAACATCTAGCAAAGATTGTTGTAGTCATCTTTTCTTAGGGGCAGGATCAGGCTTACTAGTCTTACTTGTGGATTTAGACTTCTTGGGTGCCATTATACAAACTAGGGTTTCACAATTCAAGCAAATGCATAGAGAATTGAAATAGAGCAAATATTATTCAAACTTTCTTGCAGAGAACGAAGAGATGGAATTACTTGAACAATTTGAAGCTTGCTAAGAATAGACTGAATTGGGTGCCTTCTCCAAGACAATCTATAATCTCTTAACTAAGAAATACTGAGAGATTTCCAAATTTTATCAAGCCAAAATGTTCATCATTCCACTATTATTTTTGGTTTGTGCCACAAGATTATAAAATCTCAGCAAAAAATTCATTTCAAATATAAGCCCTTGATCAAATTTGATCTAACGATCAGATGAAACGACAAGATCTTTCAAATTTCTCGATAATTGCACACCCACACTAAGTATGTTTACTCATTTATTATCATTACCACACTATTGCAGAGCTTGTTTAAACTGGTCACAGGATGGTGATAAGCTTCAATGCCTTTTGTCCACTTTTCTTGATTACTACCAACCCTCAACCCTTATGCTCAAACAAAGTGGGATCGCAGGGCTTATAGCCCCCTTTATTCCATTTTCTTCCATTACCGTCAACCCACGAGTGCATGTTCTCATTACTGTGGGGTGACTATGTTGCTAACTTTTATTGCTTATTGCCTTGTCACAAAACATTCTTTGAAAGCCATCACAGGAGCCCGGTAACTTGAACACTTACTACCGCCATGCCATGAACAACTTGCCAGACCAATACAAGACCATGGGATCAATTTATATTAAACTCTCTTCCTTATCACCAAGCCACAACCAAGTGGTGAGACCTCTGAGGGACCGCGGTATACATGGTTGGCCGAGCCCTTCCTACTGCCATGCCACAGACAGCTTGTATGTTTCCAGTGAGAGTTCAGTATACATGATTCTTGTTGCTCTAGTTCTTGCACTGCCACCAAGACAATGAGGATGACCTGTGAGATTGTGGTAAATTGCAAAAACATAGAAATGATTAAGAATAACTACATACTTCTCAAAATGAGCACCCTGGGAAATAAATGGCCTAAAATTTTAGCATCAATGTCTACTAGGAAATGGTCATATACAAGTGAAAAGATCAAGTAGGATGGAAATGTGCAAAAAAATTTAGAGGTCCTAACAGGTGAGACATTAGAATAGTTTATTTGGACTAATTGCGGGAATTAACAAAATTTTAGGGTTTTAAAATTTTGTTCCAACATAAGTAATGGTTGTTTTATTATGTAAATAACGGTAATCCTTACCTATGTAATAATTATTCTGTATTTCAATATAATGTGTATTTTTTTTGTTTTTGTAGAAATTGTTGATAACTGAGAGGGGGGTGAATCAGTTATCTTATTTAATTTAACTTTATGTTCTTTAGTAATTAGTGTAGCATCAAAACAAATAAGCCTCCATAACCATGAAAGCATAAACAAAATTAATACAAATAACACAATGATTTTGACGTGGAAAACCCTGTTAAAGGAAAAACCACGGGGTGACTGACCCAAGATTGTATTCTCTGTTAAAAGAATAGAAGTACAAAATGGCACTTGCCAATTAGGGCTCACTGCCTGAGCACACTGCTCACAAGAGGCTCACTGCCTACAAGAGACTCACTGTCTAAAAGGTATAAAGAGAGTAACAAGATACTTGAACTGATGAGAAGCATCCACATATACTGAGGTTCAGTTCCGGTTAGGCTCAATACACTGATCTACTGCACTTCATTCTTCCTCTTCTTTGGTGTTACTGTCCTATCACATACTGAACCTATATTACTGCTTTCACAATGCTCTCTACTTTTCTTCGTACTCCACAACTTACTATGCACACCTTCATACTGAAATCAATCGGGTATATATATCCGCATCAATGATTTCAATCATCTCTCTAGTCAGCATCCAGAAAACTTAAGATATTTCCAAACTCTAGTCTATCAGCTGAATCCATGCTTACTAAGTGATGCGTATCAAAAGGATAGTTATAGAAGTCATCAATCATGTCAGTGAATCATGAATGATACCATAAGAACCTTGATCACCATCAATATCTCATCTGGATTAAGGTCTGATGCTCTGACGGTCAATTCTTCCTCAGTCTACTCTACCAAACAAGAACCCAATGCTTAGGTGCTCATATCTCTTCATTCTTTCATCACCGGAGGCTCAATCCCTAGAATGTATCAGTCAGGGTACTCCTCTTGACTTCCCCAAGTCTGTATTTTACTGAGATACTTCCTCTGAGAGATCTAGACCTGATTGTCAGACCTTGCTGCATGCTTTGTTCTTGGTCACCAGACCAAAATACTCTTCAATCTGACTTCCAGTATAGACACACCTTGTCCTGTAGATGTGTGGGATGGACTTTGTTGCCATCAATGACAACACTCATGAATCCACATTGTCTCTCTTTCCAACAATCTCCCCCTTTGGCATTGATGGCAACACTTAGTGAAAAATGACTGTCACACTACACTCCCCCTTGGCTGATGCTCTATTCTAATGTACACTTTACCAGAGCTCTGCCTTAGATAGATTCCACATTTTTCATTACTCCTCACTTCCCCTTTGACATCAATGGCAAAGGGTAGGATCCACACACCAAAATTTCCCAAAAAAAATCTATACTTGGCCACATAAACATATATACATGTTTTACTTACATATACCGAATTGTATCTGCAAAAGTTGTCTTCAATTGGATAAATTTTGTTTCCCAACTCTGCTTCATCCTGTCCAAAATTGAGATGCAACCACTCAATAGGAATGCAAAAGCTTCTGCCCTCTTTAGATCTATCGGATCACTGGTCCGGGCTATGGTCTAAGCATCAGATAGGGCCTCATGCATGGCCTCTAGTTTAGGGATAATTATCCCTCTAAGTTCACTTAACCTGTTTATTCTATTTTTCTTTTCCTTCTCAAGCTTCTTTATTTCATTTATGACTGCAATAGTCTGACACTCTTGATTTATTATGGAAGAAGTGAGAGGATCAAAACTTTGAGAAAAACTTGATAGTTTTCTGTCTTGTTTTTTCACCTTCTTGGTGATGTCTGCTGTTACGGTGGACCAAGATAGACAAAATTTGTATAGATCACCACCATCTTTAAGAGCATTCTCTAGGGTCTTTATTCCAATATCCAAATTTCTCCTATCATTTGTTATTAGCCCTTGTACATTGGAGAATCTCTTTCCCAAAAACTCCTTCCGGACCTTTTCTTCTACTGACTTCTCTAAGGAATCAAAGTGTGTGCTAACAGTATTAACAAGAGATTTGAGATTACCAGATGAAGAGGCTGAAGGATCCTTCTGAAAGGGTGGCATGATCTTTTCCAATACACCGGATGCAATCTCAATCACTTCACAGTCTTCCATGTGAGACTTCAGAAGTTTTTCTTTCGCCTTTGCTTGGGTAAAGGATGCTATCTTCATTGTTAAAACCAGGGAGAGGGAATCAAAATTGAATGGTCCTTGAAGCAGTTCTGGTTCATCAATTTCCATCATCTCTTTGGTCAAGAAATCTTTGACAGTTTCTGCAGTGTCTCTTGTCAGAGACAAAGTCTTCTTCCCTTTTGTAGTCTCAGAATTGTCTCCTGGGGTCTTCTCTATTTGGTCTTTTTCCCTTTCCTTTACTTCTTCTTCTTGACTGGTTTTCTCCTCTATTCTTTCTTCTCCTTTAGATTCGGAGTCTGCAGGGGAATCTGGATGAGAGATATTTACTTCTTCTGCATTTTTCTCTGTAGGATCTTCCTTTGATGTACTGAGTCCTTCATCATCCATGACAGAGGGTTCATCACCTAAGTCCTCTATAACAAGAATATTGAATCTTTTATAGGCATTCTAGAGGATGTCTTCAGTCTCTTTGGCCCCCTGATTAGTCTCTCCAAGAATAAGCTTATTCATTCTAGCTTTTCTCTGGAACTCATCTTTGCAATCTTTGAAGATCATGCTCATTTGCTTTGGAGTGATGGAGGGATAAAGATGAATAGATATTTCTTCCTGGATCTCCAGATCCTTTGCCTTTGCATTCTCCTTTCTTATTTCAAGTTCCTTCTCTAAACTTTTGGGAATTAGAGAGATGATTTCAATAAAAGCCTTATTATATATGTTTAAGTACTTAACTGTGGCTTCTTCCAAGATCTTTTTATCTGCGTCATTATACTCATCATAGAATTCTGTAATTGGTTGTAGATTTCCATCCACAGTAACTACCTTGACTACAACATCAATGGACATAGTAGGCCTTTCAACAAACTCTTCTACCTCTTCTTCCTTGATATGACCAGTAGAGGGTTCACCGGATGTTTTCTTCTTCTTCTTCTTCATTTTCTTGATCTCTTCATCATCCTTCTAACTGATGTAAGACCTTGTGGCCTTTGTCTTAATTCTCTTCTCTCCCTTTCTGGATGTCCTAACTTCTAGTTTTTATGCTTTTTGGCTCTTAGAGGTGGCAGGTGCAAAGCTCTTGGAGGAGCTAGTCTAGGAGGGGGCTTGCACCAGAGCACTTTCTTTTTCAGTTTCTTGCCTTTCTTTCTCTGCCCTTTCCATCTTCTCTCTATTTGCATCAATTGCCTCCTTTGAAATTCCATGCCTCTTGGTGAATTCTTCTACTTCCCTCCTCACTTTTCTCTTGATCTCAGGTTGTCTTAGTTCAACATGAACTTTTACACTCAGCTCTTGGTAGGTTCCAAACCTTTCTGCCTTAGGGTCCTTGGGCTGACTCAGCAGATGTTGGATATGCAGTTCTAGGATTTTCTCATCAACCTCATACCCCATTGGCATGATCCATACTATTCTTGGTTCCACTGCCTCCATTAGGCATTGATTAGTGTCTACCATAAAGCACACTATATCCTTGTATTTCTCAACCAAAGATTTGGGGATTCTTTCTTTGGCCTGCATCATGCTTTGGAAGTTTTTGAAGTAACCTGACATAGCTGTATTTTGTGTCTTGGCATCACCAAGCCCATACAAATAATCCCTGATTTGTATGGCAATAGGTCTATCATTTTGCCATATCTAGCCACTAGATCTAGGTAGCTCATTCATGTAATAGAAGAATAGACAGAGTATCAAGCCACCGTATTTGAAAGAATTCTTCTTATCCTTCTTTATCTTCTACAAATTCCCCAAAAGTTGGTTCAAAAGGAGCTCACAAAGATCATAGTCAACATTCTTTCTTAACATTTCATAAGCAGTGTAAATTACTATTTTGGATATAGAATTCTCTCTGCTGGAGTGATATATCTTGTAACCAATTATCATGGTAGCGAACTTGATATCTAGATCTGCGATATCCTTAATTGTCATTGCTCTTTTATTGAATTTAGATCTAGTAGCCTCACTCACAATTTGGTTTTTGACTGATTTGAGAGTAGGTAGCCCACCGGATGAGTGCAATCTGGTCACCGCCCTAATGGAATCCTTTGTGATCTTAAATGGCCTCATCAACCATATGAAGTTGTCATGTACTTTGTTCAGAATATACTAGACCCATTCATCTTCTGCAAAATAGGGGAAATAAATGCACTGTCCAAAATGCTTGTCCTAGATGGCTTTGTACTGAGCTTTGAGTTCAAATGATTCATCTATTAGTTGCTTATGATATATATCCATTAGCTTAGATTCTCCGAATTCCTCAATATTCGCATGAATGTATGCCCTAACGTCTTCAACATGCTAAACCCCATGCAGAATGATAGAGAATGAACCTAAAGGATCTACTTCTAGAGATTTCTAAGGGTGTTTCTTGAATTTAAGGTGTGGCCTATCGATGATTTTGACAACATTTGGAATAGCCATCTTTCAACAGATTCAGAGAGAGATTTACAACAACAAAAAGTACCTTTTTATGCCTCTAGGGTTCACGAAAAGAGCCGAAAAGATCACCGGTTGACGTGAATTCTGCGATTGATCCTTGAGAGATATGAAGCAAACTTGTTTGCAGAGCTCTTCTTATCTTTTTCACTAATGCAAATGTGCAAATGACAAGCAAATGAACCCTTTTATCTCTGAGGAAACCCTAATTTCATTTTGTAATAAATGCACAACTTAAGTTATTCTAGTTGCCTTATCATGAGAGATTTTTTTGGATCACTAAGATGTACTTAGAGCTGATTTAAGTGATGAATTTCAATGTCTTTGCTTTCCTCGAATCATCCCTTTTATCCACAAATCAAGATGTTTCAGTTTAGAATCATACTGGATCAAACTGTGAAAATACAGCTTTTACCAGAAAACTATCAAATCAGATCAATCTTGGAAGATTAGACATTCAAATCTTCCTACAGATCTTCCACATCTTTACCAAGGCTTCTTTAGACGTTTCTCTGAGAACCCTTTAATCCACAACTTTCCTTGTGCCAATTTTAGGCACTAATTATTTAGCTGGGGAAATTTGTTTTCCTTCTTGACTCCCCCTAAGCCAAAGCTCATCTTATTTAGTTTTCGGAAGGAATATCAACACCAGATTCTGGTGCAGATCCATCCCCAACATTTTCTATACTTCTCTTTACCCAAATCTTGTTCATCTCCCTTTGAATTTCATCCACATTCACTTTTCCTTTTTCTTTGTCTTGATTTTGATTATGATGCACCAGACCCCTTTTATCCCGATTCTTACTTCTGTAGAATTTGGCAATATGACCGGATCTATTGCAATTGTAGCAAACAACATTTCTTTGCATATTTGACTGATATCCTCTTTATCTACACTGATTAGCCATATGTCTCATTCTATTGCATACAAAGCATCTACCATTGAATGAATTGTTCATTTGCATATTTCTACACTCATGAGATTTGTGACCATACCTTTTACAATTGAAACACTATCCAGAGAAGGATGAATTAGGCTAATTCATTCTTCTTCTACACTGGTTAGCTTTGTGACCAAAGTTATTGCAATTGTGGTAGTATCCATTGAAGGATGGATATCTTTGAGAATTTGGTTGCCTTACCGGAGGTCTTCTAGGCCTGTTCCTTGGATTTCTTGATCCAAAGTTCTTTTGACTGGATCCAGAGCTTTCACCTTTCTCATACCCCAAGCCTTTCCTGTCATCTACCCTCTTTTGGCTTTCAAGAAGAACTTCAAGTTGAGAAGAGCTTATCTTGAATTTTTCTTTGTATTCATTTGCTATTTGAAGATCCCTCTTTAGAGTGTCAATCTGATTCTCAAGTTGTTCTTCATTATCTCTAGTTTCTTCAAGATCAAATTCCAAATGCTTGATTATTCTATCCATTTTGTGGCAGTCTTCTGACTTCTCCTTGAGAGATTGTTTTAGATTATCTTCAGTCTTTCTTTTCTCTTCAATTTCTTGGGTGAATTTCATAACCCCTGATTCAATTTCATGTCTTACCATAATGACCTCTATAGATAGCTTCTCACATAATTTGTTCTTCTCATTTAGATCTTCATTAGTATCATTGGCTTCACTTTGACTTGCTAATTGCTGAAGAAGTTCCTTTCTCTTTTTCATAGAGATACTTAGTTTCTCCTTTAGTTCATTTATGAAATCATTAGCTTGTTTGAGTCTTTCCCTCAAGTTATTGACTTCAGAGTGAGATTTCTTAAGATCATCAAGGGCAGACTGAAGTTGTTCCCTCATACCATACACATCCATTGGAATTCCCAGATCTTCCTCAAGCTGTTAGGCTATGTTTGGAGAAATTTAGCTCTGATACCATTTGTTGATAACTGAGAGGGGGGGTGAATCAGTTATCTTAATTAATTTAACTTTCTGTTCTTCTTTAATAATTAATGCAGCATCAAAACAAATAGGCATCCATACCCATGAAAGTAAAAACAAAATTAATACACATAACACAATAATTTTGACGTGGAAAACCCTATTAAGGGAAAAACCATGGGGTGACTAACCCAAGATTATATTCTCTATTAAAAGAATAGAAGTATAAAATGGCACTTGCCAATTAGGGCTCACTGCCCTAGCACACTACTCACAAGAGGCTCACTGCCTACAAGAGACTCATTGTCTACAAGCTATAAAGAGAGTAACAAGATACTTGAACTGATGAGAAGCATCCACATATGCTGAGGTTTAGTTCCAGTTAGGCTCAATACACTGATCTACTGCACTTCATTCTTCCTCTTCTTTGGTGCTGCTATCCTGTCACATACCAGACCTATATTACTACTTTCACACTACTCTCTACTTTTCTTTGCACTCCACAACTTACTACACACCCTTCATACCGAAATCAATCAGGTATATATATCCACATCAATGATTTCAATCATCTTTCTAGTTGGCATCCGAAAAACTTAAGATATTTCCAAACTTTGGTCTGTTGACTGAATCCATGCTTACTAAGTGATGCGTATCAAAAGGATAGTTATATAAGTCATCAATCATGTCAGCACAATCATGAATGATACCATAAGAACCTTGATCACCATCAATATCTCATCCGGATTAAGGTCTGATGCTCTGCCGGTCAGTTCTTCCTCAGTCTACTTTGCTAAACAGGAACCCAATGCTTAGGTGCTCATATCTCTTCATTCTTTCATCACCGGAGGCTCAATCCCTAGAATGTATCAATCAGGGTACTCCTCTTGACTTCCCCAATTTTGTATTTTACTAAGATACTTCCTCTAAGAGATCTAGACCTGATTGTTGGACCTTGCTGCATGCTCTATTCTTGGTCACCAAACCAAAATACTCTTCAATTTGACTTTTGGTATAGACACACCTTATCCTGTAGATGTATGGGATGGACTTTGTTGCCATCAATGACAACACTCATGAATCTACACTATGTCTCTTGCCAATAGAAATGTATTGATAAACTCCAAGAAAGGGATAAAGTTAGGGTGTTGGATCCATTCGATGGTGTTGCTGTGGGCATTGGGCGGATTCACTCACTATCTATTGTACATGGAGTCAACTTGGAAGGAATAGGAGATTGAAATGTAAATATTTTAAAGGTCACAAGTAACATACCCTTTGCTTATGATGACAAAATAAATGGAGTTGTCCATTTGAAAGAGAAAGAAGGAACCTTCATACGGTGGCCACTAAAATATTTGCAAAAAATGGCATAGTTGATGTTTATCATGTACTAGTTGTTAGACATCTTGGCCCACTGCTTTATGCAGTATTTTGAATGTGTTGTTTAGGGATCTTAATTTTCATGGTGTATTTGAAAGAGTTGGAAACTCTTAGACAACTATGACATTTTTTATTATATTTATATATACACTCTTAGACAATTTTGATATCTTATAACTTGATATATATATATGCATTATATTTTTTTATTGTAGATTACCTTTCTTTATTATGATGTTGAATCAATCTTTTAATTCTAGCATGTTGTAGCTTGTTCGTATATGTAATTTTTTTTTAAAAGTGCATTGAAAACATTACCTGCCTCTAGAATCGTCATAGAAACTTCTTCAAAATGCCACGTCTATCCTAGAGTCACTGAGGTTCATACCTCAATGATTCCACACCATTTCAGGCCCAAAAAATCCCAACTATGCCCAATTCCATAGGCAATTCAATTCTAAATCTAATTTTGGGATGAATAGTACCTAGAAATGCCCTATTTTTCTACCTGTTGGTTTTTTCCCAGACTGGATGCTTACTCCCAAATTTCCCTACAAGGTAGCCATCAATGATCAACAGGATCTTTGGGCCAGGGGCCAATAGTGTAGGAGATAGACTCTATATTTTATCTCCTCTTCTTCTTCAGGCTCTGCAAAACCTAGGGGTATTCCCTACTCAACATCCATGAGAATATACATACAAAGGCTGGGATGCTAACAGAAAGTAGATAAGTCCTCTTGTGAGTAGACAAAAACCGTAAGATAAGAACAAAGGGGCTAGCTCTAGGCCTATTTGCAGTTGTAGACAGAGGACTTGGATCCTAAACTACTTCTACTGTCCTAATGGTTGTGATTGAAGTTTGATTTTGATTTTGTGTTTGAATGTAGAGCTGAAGATGGTATGTAACACCAACACAGAGCTAGATTGGTGCCTATCTAGGGCTTGGAGTCAGTAGACATACACCTGTGAATGATTAGCATGAACAACTAAAACTAGATTTTAGGGGGATACATGTGATATCTACCTTACAGATATCTCCCAATATAGAGTGTTAAGCTATCTATACTTATGGCATCCCTATTGCAGTATACCCTTCCCAATATTCAATCTGAGAACAATTTAATCTACCCCTTGAGGAGAAGTTAAGAGATCAAACATTCAACATAGGAATTCTATGTTCTAGAGTCTCAGACATTCCTTAAATACCTAGACTCAGAAGAAAGATACATGCAACACTGGAGATAGAATTAGCACAACACATGCAAACATAGCATTACTCATATAAGATTAACCATGAAATCAGTGGATTCATGCAAGAAACATACTACAGGAGATACATAAACTCACAAGTTTTGCTACACAGAGCAACCGAATCGGTTGTATTGTATTACAAAGCCCAAATGTTCAACTTTCAACAACCTTAAAATGGTAACACAGTCTGCCTATATCAGCCAGAAAGTGTACCCACAAAAATTAATTACATGATGGACATCAAAATTTGCCAGATACAGATCCCTCAAAGGAATGGTACTCATAAGTCATCAATGTAGCAGGCAGGAGAGTAGACAAGGGTGGCCTCGAGCCTTGCACTGTCATCTGGAAGTCATCCATAATCGGGCAGCTTCACCATGTGTACCATCGCCCATACTCCTACTATAGTCGCCATTGATGGCTCAACTACTCGCATATCACTTGGAAACTGTCGCAGTGTTCAAAAGGAACTTCCTACCAAAATGTGTTTCACTGAAGGTTCAAAATATGCAGGAAAAATAGTCCCACATGCACAGCGCAGAGACCACTTTAGCATTTTAAAAGTATGGCCGCATGCATAATAAGCGTCGAGCGCTTTTGCCATGCTCGACGCACGCCTCTCAGCCCAAAGCCCATCGCCAAGACCCAAACCATCGGCCATACTCCACAGATCTCCTGCCAATCTCAATGGTCTCGCTGATCTCAATATCATATTCTCCTGTTGGTGAAACCAACCCCGTCGGCCAACATGAAAATCCTCCTGCAAACACCCTTGGTCACACTGATGATCATACAAATCACCCCTTGTCGGCAAGACATAGACCATCAGCTCTCCCAAACAAACTCTCACCAATCTCAATGGTCTCACTGACGAACACCTCAATTACCCTCAAAACTCCTCATCGGCCAGAGAAAGACCATCGGGCCAACACATTCCATCCTTGCTAACACAGCTAGTCACACCGACCACCACACCATACACAGGTCTTCAGTGAAACATACGCCATCAGAGCGAGACCAAACCCTTTCACTGATAGCACCACTCTCTCCGATGGCCACTCCATGCTCCTGTCAGCTAGACCATTCATATCGGCATAAATCAAAACCCCTCTGCCGATCACAAAAGTCCCACCGATACACCAACAAGCTACACTCTACTCCTCTGTCAGCTAGACACACACTGATGACTCCTCATCGGCCAAACATATGCCGTCAGCCCAACACTTGCCCGCTCATCTGATAGCCTACATCACATCGATAGCACACCTCCATCGGCCAGACTCCACAAATCTCCGTCGGTAAGACCTAAGTCATCGAAGTGATAAAAAGATCCTTTGCCAATATGGAAAGTCACAGCGATGAACAAAAAACCTAGGGTTTAGATGAAGAAACCCTTCAACATGCAAGTTCAAACTCCAAGCTAAAATGGGTACCAACACTGGCTCCGTCTGGGGATGTGCAAGTGCAAAACTGCAGTGAGAACCAGATCTCTGGAATGTAGACCAGTCCTTATCCATTGGGCACAAAGTCATGAAGGTACAATGATCTGCATCACCAATCACATTATTTTTTAAACATTATTTTGGCGGCCCAGGGCAGCCAAAAAGGAAGAACCATAAATTTTTCTTGTCAAATGCCTGATTGCAAACTGAAAAGATTGGCATAGTCTGCCCATAATGTCATTTGCTCAATTAGATATTCCACCATTTTTGACAACTTGCCACTTGTAGTATTGCCTCTATCACTCTAGCTATTGCACATCATCAGGCATTCATCCAGCTGATCCAAAAATTGAAGACATTCAGAAAAAATGGGACCCCCAATATTTATTGATATTGAAAACAAATCCTAATCCACACACCCATAGTTGCACATGTTTGGGTCAAAAGATGATGAATACACATTATCCACAGTTTGCAAATCCATACTACCTTCACAGGAACTAAAGATATCTGATTCATATGTCCCCTCCTCACAAATTGATGTATCACCTAGGCCAACTGTCTCCTCATATTCATCATCATCCTCAAAAAGAGGGTTAATTCTACAGCAATGAAGGTCAAGACTCACAGTATCAAATGCATCTGCAAGCTCATCATAAAGGGGATTAACACTTACTGCAAAGGCCTCTGCTTCTTCTTCATGACACTCCAATTCTTCTTCATTACTATCAGATCCAGAGTCATAAGAAGAACAAACCTGATCCATGCACTAGTCATGGATATCATTTTTTTCATCTAATTGCCCCACATACAAGATTTCTGCTATTTCAATGCACTCTGAAGTTGAACTATCTGCATCATTTTCTAGCCCTCTAACACTTCCTGATGAAACTGATATTGACTGTTGATCCACATGATCACAACTTTGCACAACTGGATCATTTGAACATGAAGGCTCTTTGATAAGGGCTGGTATACAAATATTACTTAAAAAACCATTGTTTTCAACTTCATTCGTTGGGCAAAACAAGACATCCTCCTCTATAATAGAAACATCATCAACTTGGAATGATGTAAAAATTGGGACAACAGGGATGTGAATGCTTTGACATTCATTGTCAACACCTGAATTAAATCTTTCATTAACATTGGGGGTTGCGGGACAACAAAAATTTTAGAAAAATAACCCTTTTGAATACCATATCTCTAATTGTTTTCAATATCTATTGCAAACTGATGTGCCTGATGCAATGTGGTGGGCTCCTTGTCTCTCAATCTATAACTCATTTTTTTGTCAAATGCTCCCAAATAGACAACTAAGCATAGTGCATCATTAGGTCTCATGCTTTCTGGTATTCTGTTCAATGCCTTCATAAACCTGAGGTTAAAGGCTACAATCAACTCATCCTCCTTAATATGGATGTACATAAAATTTCTAATAACTGCATATTCTAAAATTCTTTCACCATATTGTACTAGAAATGCAAATTTAAAATCATGCCAAGAGCTGACAGAGTGAGCTGGAAGGTAGGAAAACTAGTCCCTTGCATCTTGATTTAAAGATTGAACAAATAATCTCATAATCACATCCTCATGGTCAATCTCAAAGTCATCTATCACATTTATAAACTGCCGCAAATGTCTCTAAGCTGATTCATCCTTTATGCCAATGAATTTTGGCAAATACTTTCTGATTTTAGGTGGAAAAACATTTGGGTGGCCACAAATGCCACTGAAATTTATGGGCTTATATCTGTCTAAGTTGAAGCATCTTTTATTACATGGTTGGGACTGAGTATTATACATTTTTGCACTTGACACTTCACAAGGGTGCATGGGCTGATAATACATCCTTTATGTTTTTGCAGCCCTCCTCTCTACTCAGATTTTCTACAAACAATGACTTTAGGCACTCAAAATTCAGACTATTTTTTCAAACTTTCCTAAAGTCCTTTAAATGAGTCTTTTGAACAACATTGCATGCCCTTTGAAATACAGAGTAAATTCTAATAGAAGCATGCAAGCTCTGCTTTCACCAATGTTTTCCTTTGAACCAGTGCTATCTCACCAAATAGGGAACTTTTCAAAAACTTATGGAAATACCTGGATATGTTGCAACAACTGCAAATTCTTCTCTGACTGATTTCATTCTTTTATCAGGTTCTTTGATGTAGAGTCGCCACCTCCTTGAAGATGAATGAGCTTCAAACAAGCTGAAGGTAAAAATTGATTTCTTTCTTTCTAGGTCATCCACCAGCAGAGTCACATATACAACCTTTTTCTCTTGCTACAACAAACACTTTCTAGGTCTGATTTTTCAATCCTTTAGACTCTCCCCAGTAGAGTTGCCAATTTCTATTGGTTTTTTCCCAGACTGGATGCTTACTCCCAGATTTCCCTACAAGGTAGCCATCAATGAACAACAGGATCTCTGGGCTAGGGGCCAACAGTGTAGGAGATAGACTCTATATTTTATCTCCTCTTCTTCTTCAGGCTCTAAAAAACCTAGGGGGGTATTCCCTACTCAACATCCATGAGAATATACATACAAAGGCTGGGATGCTGACAGAAAGCAGATAAGTCCTCTTGTGAGTAGACCAAAACTGTAAGATAAGAACAAAGGGGCTAACTCTGGGCCTATTTGCAGTTGTAGACAGAGGACTTGGATCCTAAACTACTTCTACTGTCCTAATGGTTGTGATTGAAGTTTGATTTTGATTTTGTGTTTGGATGCAGAGCTGAACATGGTATGTAACACCAACACAGAGCTAGATTGGTGCCCATCTAGGGCTTGGAGTCAGTAGACATACACCTGTGAATGATCAACATGAACAACTAAAACTAGATTTCAGGGGGATACATGTGATATTTGCCTTACAAATATCTCCCAATATAGAGTGTTAAGCTATCTATACTTATGGCATCCCTATTGCAGTATACCCTTCCCAATATTCAATCTGAGAACAATTTCATCTACCCCTTGAGGGGAAGTTAAGAGATCAAACATTCAACACAGGAATTCTATGTTCTAGAGTCTCAGACATTCCTTAAATACCTAGACTCAAAAGAAAGATACATGCAACACTAGAGATAGAATTAGCACAACACATGCAAACATAGTATTACTCATATAAGATTAACCATGAAATCAGTGGATTCATGCAAGAAACATACTACAGGAGATACATAAATTCACAAGTTTTGCTGCACAAAGCAACCGAATCAGTTGTATTGTATTACAGAGCCCAAATGTTCAACTTTCAACAACCTTAAAATGGTAACACAATCTGCTTATATCAGCTAGAAAGTGTACCCATAGAAATTAATTACATGATGGACATCAAAATTTGCCAGATACAGATCCCTCAAAGGAATGGTACTCAGAAGTCATCAATGTAGCAGGCAGGAGAGTAGACAAGGGTGGCCTCGAGCCTTGTGCCACCCAATGGAAGTCCTCATCCATAATCGGGCAGCTTCACCATGTGTACCATTGCCCATACTCCTGCTACAGTCACCATTGATGGCTCAACTACCCGCACTTCACTTGGAAACTGTCACAGCGTTCAAAAGCAACTTCCCGCCAAAATGTGTTTCACTGAAGGTTCAAAATATGCAGGAAAAATAGTCCCACATGCATGGCGCAGAGACCACTTTAGCATTTTAAAAGTATGGCCACATGCATAATAAGCATCAACTGCTTTTGCCATGCTCAACACACGCCTCTCAACCCAAAGCCCATCGCCAAGACCCAAACCATCAGCCATACTGCACAAATCTCCTGCCGACCTCAACGGTCTCGCCGATCTCAATATCATATTCTCCTGTCAATGAGACCAACCCCGTCAGCCAACATGAAAATCCTCCTGCTGACACCCTTGGTCACACCGATGATCATACAAATCACCTCTTGTTGGAAAGACATAGACCATTGGCTCTCCCAAACAAACTCTCACCGATCTCAACGGTCTCGCTGATGAACACCTCAATTACCCTCAAAACTCCTCATCAGCCAGAGAAAGACCATCAGGCCAACACATTCCATCCTTGCCAACACAGCCAGTCACGCCGACCACCACACCATACACAGGTCTTCAGTGAGACATACGCCATCAAAGTGACACCAAACCCTTTCACCGATAGCACCACTCTCTCCGATGGCCACTCCATGCTCCCGTTGGCCAGACCATTCATATCGGCATAAATCAAAACCCCTCTGCCGATCACAAAAGTCCCGCCGATACACCAACAAGCTACACTTTGTTCCTCTGTTGGCCAGACACACACTAATGACTCCTCATCGGCCAAACATATACCATCGGCCCAACACTTGCCCACTCATCTGATAGCTTGCATCACACCGATAGCACACCTCCATCGGCCAGACTCCACAAATCTCCGTCGGTAAGACCTAAGTCATCGGAGCGATAAAAAGATCCTTTGCCGATATGGAAAGTCACAGCGATGAACAAAAAACCTAGGGTTTAAATGAAGAAACCCTTCAACATGCAAGTTCAAACTCCAGGCCAAAATGGGTACCAACACTGCCAATTAGGTAACTTAACAAATAATAAATGTTATATCTCAAAACTTGCATTGGAACTCTAGTAAAAGCTTACCATACTATATCATCATCAAGTCAACCTTGGATATAGAAATTGTTCAAAATAGAAAATAGTTTGTAAATGTTGAATGGTCAAACAATATGAGAAATTATAGGCACCGGGAGTTACCTTTTGAAACATTAGGATAGAGGGTGGATAAAATTGATATATATGGTGTAAAAGCCAAGGGATTGCCTTTTGGTTTCAAGATCCAGGTGACTTTGATCGTGATTTAAAATGTTCCTTACGAGTGGTCCATTGTGGTAACCTACATAGTGGTATGTATTCTTGGAAGCCTTATGGTGCCATATTATTTAATGGAGTAGATGTGGCATTAAAAAAATTGAAATGCTCTTTTATAGTAAAGGAGAATGGGTGGTATTTGTGATCTACTATGCTAGAATACAATAATCTACACCTCAAATTTAGATTACTCAAACCATGTCACATTGATCATATTGTTAAAATAATATAATATATTTCATATCTTAAGATGTTTTTTGGTTTCAAGGATCTTATCAACATCATAAGGAGTTGAAGGCTGCATAGAGAATCAAGATAACCACTTAGGTATCAAATTTCAGGCTAATAATTTTATGTATATGAGCATAAATTTATCAAATATATGTGGACAATGAAATTTAGCTGCAATTTCTTGATTTCAGGATCTTGAGCATGCCATAGCAGGAACTCAGTTATATGTTGTTGGACCTGATGATGATTTAGAGGATATTAAAGAAGAAGCAATGCAAGATATCAATAATGTAATGTCTTAGATTGACAAGAGTGGGGAAGGAGTTTATGTTCAAGCTTCAACTCTTGGATCTTTGGAGGCTTTACTTGAGTTCTTGAAGACTCTAGTTGTAAGCATCCTAGTTAGTGCAATTGGTATTGGGCCTATGCATAAAAAAGATGTCATGCATGCAAGTGTAATGCTTGAGAAAAAAGAAGAAAGAGTATGCTGTAATTTTGGCATTTGATGTCAAAATTACTCTTGAAGATCGGGAGCTTGCAGATGAAGTTGGTGTCAAGACATTTGCAGCAGACATTATTTATCATCTGTTTGACCAGTTTAAAGCATATATGGACAATCTTAAGGAAGAAAGGAAAAAGGAGGCTGCAGAAGATGTTGTTTTCCCCTGTGTACTGAACATTTTGCCAAATTCCATTTTTAACAAGAAGGATCCTATAATTGTTGGTGTTGATATTCTTGAAGGCATTGCAAGGGTCAGTATCTAAATCTAGTCTTTTAAGTGTTATGACTTATGCATGTAAAATATTGTTATATCATTTTTGGTTTGTATAAAGACAAATGTGGTGATTGCATCTATAGATTGGCATGCCATTATGTGTTCCCACAAAAGATTTCATAGATATTGGCAAAATATCCTCAATTGAGATCAATCATAAAGCTGTTGAAATGGCTAAGAAGGGTGAAAAAGTGGCCATGAAGGTACTTTGAGAAGTTGTCTTTGTTGTTAATAGTTTTATATGATCTTGGATGCTATTTTTTGAAATATTTTTGTTAATGAATTATCATACAAACTTTACAGATTGTTGGGAGCAACACTGATGAAACACAGAAAATGTTTGGTAGGCATTTTGAAATGGAGGATGAATTTGTGAGTCATCTCACCAAAAGATCCATAGATACATTGAAAGAAAACTACAGGGTAAGGCTATTTGATATCCACATTATGTAATTTTATAGTGTATTTACTATTATGCATTTTATACTAATTGAACATTTGTGCGTTTCATTTTTGGCTGATAAAACAACTTTTAATGTCTAAAATGGACTATTCTTCTTATTTTTTCAAGATGATTTGTCCAATGATGATTGGAAACTTGTGGTAAAATTGAAAAAGATATTAAAAATTCCTTGAGCTACTACTAATGATGCTTTGTGCAATGGAACTTTGGATTGGAGAAAAACCTTCTGATGAAAATGGGAAAATGCATCCTGCAACATTACAAACACCACAATCAAGATAACAAATGGTGAACTTTGTTGATACCAGAATAGTAGCTTTTGCATCATAAGCTTCTTCTATATTTTTTTCTATGTGGTGTACATGCTGCACCTCTGGTTACAATAAGACACTAGTGAACTTCATAGCCTATCTATGTAGAAGGTCATTTGAATGTCTCTTGTTTAGCTTAATTTCTGAAATTTAATAGTATGAACGGGCAAGTGCAGTATTGCCATGTGAGAAAGGGAAGAGATTGATTCCAAGAGTAGAGATTTTGTGTAATGATATATTTTATGATTTCTTGAGGTAATGAAAAAAATATCATGAAAACATTTTAAATAAATTCATATTTTACTACAATTGTATGAAACCAAAAACATTTCCATGTCATCTTCAGCATGTTGTTGACTGGCTAGATTTCATTATTTCAAGTGTCACTTATGCTGCAGCTATCTGGGACTATGTTAAGGAAGGTTACAGGGAATGGTGTGTTTTCTTGTTGCTACAGGGTCACTGCTACAGGGGCCTCTAAGTAGCATTCTCAGGTTGTTATTCAAATATTGTTCACAGTGGTTTAGGGTTGTTTGAATACATAGGTAACACCTCAATGGCTTGTGTGAAGGAGAATATGGATTGCACCAAGGCTGCAATCAAAGCACCTGAACTGGTTAACATAATGCCAAAAGAAATGATGTCTCATGGAATGCTTAGTGGTAACATCTCTTTTCTAAGTGTCAAAAGATGTGAAGGGCTTCATCAGTCTGACCCGCCTTTCCATTATTTTTCTATTGTATCTAATGTGGCTGCTGAACTAGTTTTTTCTTCAGCTAGTCCTTGTAGTTTGTTGTACATGACAGAGCTAAACTAGTTTTTTCTAGTTATGGCAGCCTTGTGTTGCTTTTTTATTATTTGTAATTCTTTTCCTGCATTGTGTTGGTTTTTCTTCTGAATCAGCATTAGGGTTTGCCAGTTCTAACGCACAGGCATATTCAGCCAACTAAATATAGGAGGTTGCGTGAGCTCCTGCCCTTCATTTCTGGTTCTACCGCACCAAGGGGGGTGTCCCTATTTAATAAAGATATGACCTTGACTAGCTCAATGACATAAGGATTTAACTTGACAGCAACAGGCAGAATACTCTCATGTATGGACCAAGATTTGTGTAACAAATCACAAGGTTGGCAACATTCTTGGACACATATGTCTGGTTAGGTATGAGAGCATGTAGGGGTTTCCTACTCCTACTCCTACAACTAACAGGTGGAAGGATGAAATGGTTTGATTTGATGTTTGGATGCAAACCTGGACCTGGTGTATAACCTCAACACAGAGCTAGATTGGTGCCTATCCAAGGCTTGGAGTCAGTAGACATACACCTGTGAATGATCAGCATGAACACAATAAAACTAGATTTCAAGGGGATTCGTGTGATATCTGCCTTACAGATACCTCCCAATACAGAGTGTTAAGTTATCTCTACCTATGTTATCCCTATTGCAGTACACCCTTCCCAATACTCAATCTAAAAACACTTTAATCTACCCCTTGAGCAGAAGTTGAAAGATCAATCATTTAATATAGGAATTATATATTCTAGAATACTAGACACCCCTTAGATGTCTAGACTTAGAAGAAGGATACATGCAATACTAGAGACAGAATTAACAAAACACATGCAAATACAACATTACTCATGTAAAATCAATCATGAAATTAGTAGATTCATGCATGAGACATACAACAAGAGATACATAAACTCACAAGATTTTCTGTACAGAGCAACCAAAACTAGTTGTATTTTATTACAGAGCCAGATATGTCTAGTTTTCAACAACAACAAAATGAGAAACACCTCCTGCTAAATACAACAAGGAAAGTCCTTAGCATTAATTACAAGGTCTTCTCAAAATTTCAAAATTCAACCAAAATGCAGAGCACCATGAGAAAAGTACTTAAAACAATCAATGCACAAGTAGAGAGAAAGCTAGGAATGGTTAAGCTTGAGCCCCATGCTGCCACCTGAGAATTTCCTTTTGTAATCAGGTACCCACCTAGTCAACCAGGCCATACCTCTGTAGTTTCATGCCATTAATGTTGTGCCAAACCTGCAGCCTCCTTGGAAATCGTCACAGCGCACCTATGGAAAATTCTTGCCAAAATGTAACATCCAAATATTCAAAAATGCAGGAAATATTTGTCCCACATGCACCCTGTGGAGACCCTCCTAACACTTTATAAGCGTGGCCGTGAGCAAACTAAGTGTCGAGCCTTTTGCCCCGCTTGACCCACGAACCCACCGCTAGCGGTCACCACTCCATCTCCTGCATCCGTCGGTGTGACCTACACCATCGGCCCAACAAAAAGCTTCCCCACCGATATCACAAGTCACCCTGATGACCACTAAAACACACCCCGTCAGCCAGACTACTGCCATCGGCACACTTCCTGCTAGTTCTCCCGATACGCATTGTCTCGCCGAAGGGTGCCTTCAAACCATAGTCCATCGGCCAGACTTAAACCATCGAGATGACCAAAAAGTCCCTCGCCGACCACACTACTCCTACCGATGAATACCCCCTGCTCGGTCTTCGGTGAGACCACTAACCATCGGCCAAACCAGAAATTCTCCAACTGATGCACCAAGTCACCCTGATGAATGTCCAAACTACCTTTGTCGGCATAACCCACGCCATTGACAAACCCTTCACTTGCCTGGTTGATACGCAATGTCACTCCGATGCAACATCCATTGGCATAACCTCCCCCTATCGCCAGATCTGGAAATAGCTCTGCCAATAACATCACTCCTACCGATGAAGCATTAGAACCGCCTCATCGGCCAGACTCCAACCTGTCGGAGTGACCTCCTTCGGGCACGCCGATGACTACACCTGTCAGTATGACCCAAACCATCGAAGCGACCCCCTCACCACACTCTGATGAAGAAAAATATGCTGATGACCACCACCATCGGCCAGACAGCCAACATCAGTAAATCCTTCATCAGCTGGGCTGATACACAATGTTACACCGATGGCAACTCCATTGGTAAGACCCAAACACATCGGTGAATCTTAAAAAAAAATTGCCGATAAAACCTGTCACACCGATGGACAAATAAAAACCCTAAGGTTTGAAATGAAAAGTGCCTATTGATTCATACTTTGAAACCTCAAATGGGGCATCACCACATTGCAAGAGAACTAGTTAACCTTTGAATACTCCAACCTACGAACATCCAAAGCCCAAAACCGTAGACCAAAATGATTACTAACACATTGTTCCAATACAAAAAAATATTTATTACCACTTTGCTTTGTCTTGTTTCATTTTCTTATTGGCCGATTCTCAAATAGAAAGTGTTGGCTCAAAATTATCAATCTTTACTTGGCAACATCATAAAATATATAGTTTTCCAAATTTATTTGCTTTTATGTTTTAATTCAAATTTAATAATATGTTTTTTCTACATTATAAAATTTATGGTATTTAATAAAGTATTCATATCATGACTAAATTTACTACCAATTAATGGAAACCAGTAAATAAAAATGAATACCATGACTAAATAAATGACCAATTAACAATAATCAATGATTAAATGATTACAATGACTAAATATATGTACTACCAAATTGATGACTAAATATACTACCAAATTGTTAACTAAATATACTACCAAATTATTAACTAAATATACTACCAAATTAATGACTAAAATTTGTTTAGTCATAAATTTGGTTGCGAGATAAATGACTGGTAATAAACTACCAAATTGATGATTAAATATACTACAAAATTGAAGCAAAACTAGAAGCAAAATTGAAAGCAAAATTGGAAGCAAAACTAGAAGCAAACCTGGAAGCAAAACTGGAAGCAAAATTGAAAGCAAAATTGGAAGCAAAACTAGAAGCAAACCTGGAAGCAAAACTGGAAGCAAACCTAGAAGGAACACAAGAAGCAAAACCAGAAGAAAAATTAGAAGCTAAACTGGAAGCAACAAAGGTTGTCATAATGGAAGCAAAACTTGGCGTCAATGAGAAAGACAAAAAAGAAGCTATTTTTGATGCCATACTAGACACAAAAAAGGAAGCATGACTAGGAGCAAAACTAGAAGCAAAAATGGGAGTAGACATGGAAGCAAAACTGGAAGCCAAATTAGGCACTGATTTAAGTGCTATTTCTAACATTAAATTGGTTGTGCTTCCTAGCGCTATTCCCAACACTATTCTAGGTGCTAAAGGAGGCGCTATTGCTTGCGCTACTTTTTTGTTACAAAATCCAATGTTAAATCCAACACAAAATATGGCGCAAAAAATGGCACCAAAGAGAACATGCAATTTGGTGCTAAGTTTTGCACTGATAGAAGTGTCTAATTCATGAACTCAAATGCACTAAATTATGATGCTAATTGCCTATTTTGTTGTAGTGAATCAATCAATCAATCAAATCCTAGTGTTGATTTGCATGGCCAACAACACTAGTGTCAATCAATCAATTGTCTTATACAAGATGTTGCATTGTCAAAACCAGATCAGGCGTCTTATATGGCATGTTTCATTTCTTGAAACCAAACATCACTATCATCAATTAATCAATTAATCATTGGTTTACAACTTGATAGGGGCAATACTTGTTATGTCAAAAATGTCTCCCTTGACTTTTTCCCTCCTAAGTTTATCTCCTGAATCCCTTATTTTGTATCTTACAAGTTCATTTTGACTCCCAAAAGAAAATGGCCTGAAACCCATGTCACATGAGGCTTGAGGGACATTGTTTGCCTTAGTCATGCCTTGAAATAAGACTTGTAGACATGGTTTCTCTTGCCCTTGTCCTGCCCTATTTCAGGTAGGTCCCAAATTTGAATGTCAGTTTTGTGACCATTAATTAGGTCCCATGCCAACATCTTAAGTCAAGAATTACAAAATTCTTAGTGAGAATGTTTTTAGTTGCATACATAAGCATGTTTAGGGTTTCATTTGTAAACTAGAAGATGATTGTGAACTTTTGGCAAACTTATGATTTTACAGCATTCAAGATATTCATTATTGCAAAGCAGAGCATTGTTATTGTGTTTGTGATTGCATATTTGGCTTCATCTTCTCATGTGTTGAAGGAACTTCATCTATGTGAGATCTACACCTCTGAGGTGATATCTATTTGTATTTGAATCATTTATCAATTTGTTTTTGCATCTATCTCACAGGAATATGCACTCTTTATCTAACAATGGTGTTCAAAAGACTTGAATATCTCTCTAGGGCTTGACTAAGGCAAGCCTCTAAAGACCATAACCCCCAACCACACTCCTTGTGATTGTAGGTTACAAGTATCAGATTTCACGGAGTGGAGTTGTAAAGGAAGGTTGTAGAAGATAAGGATTCTGGATTTGGTTGAAAGTAGTTTAGAGCATTTTTGAGACATGGGCGCATAGGGCAATATCCTTAGAGGTTGTAGACACATGAATCTCCATGACAGTGTTGATCTACATCTGAAGAAGATCAGACATCTAAAAATTAGTCTACCTTAGATTAGCATGCCTAAGGTAGTGTCCTCCGCATCTCTCATGATAGAAACAAACAAAATAGTGATTATCACTGCTAGAAGGAGCCCCATATTCCCTAAAGAAAATTGTACCTTAGACTTGGGTGCCTAGGGCATTTTCCCCAAACATTCCAAATCCCAAACTTTGAAAAATGGTCAGTAATTAATCCTTGTCTACTATCTTAGTCTGTGAGCATTTATCATGATTTATCAGTTTGCTTCTAATTTTGCATAATTAGGGTTTTAAATGTATTTGAGCATTAAATTAATACATTAATTGATAAACTCTAAATTTCCACATTGTTCCAAGTGACAGCCTACCTGTAGGTGAATCCTCTTGCAAAAGTATGATTCAACTCGGTTGATATGTCCTTGAATGTTTGTAGTGAAAGGAGGATTTAACCCTTCATCATTTTCCCCTCTTTTCAAATAAAGCATTTTGGTGAACCCATATTTATTTGAATTTTGCACCTTGCTAAGTGTTGTACTCTAGATTTGCATTCATTTATCTTATTGCATTTGAAAATTTACAAAAAAAATTGAAAATTTTGAAAAATTTGAAAAAATTGGTATCTTAGGCTTGCATTTTGGCATAATTTGCACTAGTTTAATTTCAATTCATTTAATTTCTAATATTTTCAGTAGATCTGATTTAAATTACAGAAATTCATCATTCATTGATCATTTACATTACATTTTCGTGCTTAAATTGTTAGAAATTGCTTGAAATTGTGCATTTTTCATAAAAACCTAGTTTTTGCATTAGCTAGGGTTTGTAGTTAAAATATTGTTTCATATTTTACTACTCTTTTAAACACTCATTTAGGACTTATTTCTAATTTCAATGTTCCATCACAGTGTCCTTTTTGTAAAAATTCATGTCTAGGGTTTGAAAACCTTGTATTTTCACTAGATTTTGCCTTGTCATCTCTCTAAAATTGCATCATAGGTGTGTTGTGAAGGCTATTGTTGCATTATTGGATTTATATTGAGCTTATTATATTCTACCCCTCTTAAAATTCTTCACAACACCTCTTTGTTTAGTCATTTGCATTGAAAAATTGTGAAAAAGGTGAAAATGTTGGCAAGAGACACTATATGGATTCGTTATTATTATCATTGATGGCAACAAAGTTCATCCCACACATCCGCAGGACATGGTGTGTCCACACCGGAAGTCAGAGTGAAGAATGTTGTGGTGCAATAAGCAAGAATAGAGCATGTGGCAAGGTCCGACAGTCAGGTCCGGATCTCTCAGACGAAGTATCTTGGTGAAGTGCAGATTTGGGGAAGTCAAGAGGACTACCTTAACTGATCGATTCCAAGGATTAAGCCTCCGGTGTGGAAAGGATAAAGAGATGAATGCTTGAGTGTCGGGTTCCCAAGTGATAGTATGAATAGAGGAAGAACTGACTGGTAGAACATCAGACATTATTCTGGATGTGTTACTAATGATGAAAAAGGTTCTTAAGGCATAAGTTATGTTTGGCTGATGTGATTGATTACTTCTACAAGTATATTCTTGATATACATTACTTGATGTGCAAGGATTCAGCTGACAGATCAGAGTTTGTGAAAAGATTGACTATTCCAGATGTCGACTAGAAAGGTGATGAAATCACTTGTGCAGATATATATACAAGTTGGATTTAGTTGTGAGAAGTGTTGTGGTTGTGTGTAATGTGCGAAGAAAAGTAGTAGACCTGAGTAAAAGCAGAAAGGAAGATTCAGTATGTGAAAGGAAAGCAGCACAAAAGAAGAAGAAAGATGAAGTGCAGCAGATCAGTGTACTGAGCCTAACCAGAACTGAACTCCAGCATATGTTGATGCTCCTTATCAGTTCAAGTATTGTATTACACTCTTTATAAATTGTAGACAATGTGTCTCTTGTAGGCAGTGTGCCTTTTGTGAGTAGTGTGCTCGGGCAATGAGCCCTAATTGGCAAGTGCCATTTTGTATTTCCATTCTTCTAACAGAGAATACAATCTTGGGTTAATCACCCCGTGGTTTTTCCCTTAACAGGGTTTCCACGTCAAAAATATTGTGTCATGTGTATTTCTATTTCATGGTTATGTTTGCTTATTTGAATTAATGTTGCATTGATTATAAAGAAAGTTAAAAAAGAAGAAATTAGTAGGATAACTGATTCACCCCCTCTCAGTTATCAACAATTGGTATCAGAGCCAAGTTCCTCCTAATAGAGTCTAATAGCTTGAGGAAGATTTGGGAATTCAAATGGATGTATATGGGTTAAGGGAGCAACTCAAGAGTACCCTTGATGATCTTGAGTAGTCAAACTCTGAAGTCAATGAGTTAAAGGAAAGACTCAAATAGGCTGATGATTTCATGAGAGAACTAAAAGACAAATTAAGTCTCTCTATGAAAAAGAGAAAGGAGCTACTTCAACAATTGGCAAGTCAAGGTGAAGCAAATTATACAAATGAAGATCTGAAGGAGAAAACTAAGTTATGTGAAAAGTTATCAAAAGAAATCATTATGGTAAGACATGAATGGAATCAGGAGTTATGACGTTTACCCAAGAGGTTGAAGAGAAAAGAAAAACTGAAGATGATCTAAGACAATCCCTCAAGGAGAAATTAGAAGATTGCCACAAGATGGAAAGAATCATCAGACATCTTGAATCTGATCTTGAAGATGCTAAAGATAATGAAGAAAAACTTGAGGATCAAATTGTCTCTCTTAAAAGGGATCTTCAAACAGCAAATGAATATAAAGAGAAATTCAAGATAAGTTCTGCTCAACTTGAAGTTCTCCTTGAAAGTCAAAAAGGGGTAGATGACAAGTGTGGTTTGGGATATGAGAAAGGAGAAAGCTCTGGATCCGGTTAGAGAAATTTTGGATCAGAAAATCCAAGGAACAGATCTAGAAGACCTCTGGTAAGGCAGCCCAATGCTCAAAGATATCCATCCTTCAATGGATACTACCACAACTGCAATAACTTTGGTCATAAAGCTAATCAGTGCAGAAAGAGAATGAATCAGACTAATACATCCTTCTTTGAACAATGTTTTAACTACAAAAGGTATGGACACAAATCTCATGAATGCAGAAATATGCAAATAAACAAGTCATTTAATGGTAGATGCTTTGCATGCAATAGAATGGGTCATATGGCTAATTAATGCAGATCAAAAAGATATCAATCAAATATACAAAGAAATGTTGTTTGCCAAATTTGCAATAGATCCAGTCATATTGCAAAATTCTACAGAAGCAAGAATCAGGATAAAAGAGGTCTGGTATATCATAATCAAAATCAAGATAAAGGAAAATAGAAAATGAATGCGGATGAAGTTCAAAGGGAGATGAACAAGATCTGGGTGAAGAAAAGTACAGAGAATATGTGGGATGGATCTACACTAGACTCTGGTGCTGATATTCCTTCCAGAAATTAAAAAGTGAGCCCTGGCTCAGGGGGAGACACAAAGAAAACCTTGTTCCCCCAGCCAGTCAATTGGTGCCAGAACTGGCACAAGGAGAGTTGCAGATTAAAACGGCTCATAAGAGAAACATCTAAAAGGGGTATGGTAAAGTTTTGAGAGATCTGAAAGAAGATTTGAAGAATCAAAACCTTCCAGAATTAATTTGGTAAAATAGTCCTCCGGTAAAAATAGATTCTTTACAAGTTTGGTCTGGTATGATTCAAACTATGATGTCTTGATCTATAGATAGATCAAATGTCTAATGAAAGGAAGATAGATTATCACTACTCTCCTAGAATAACTTCAAAATCTGTCTTAGTGATTCAGAAAGGTTTTGTCTCTAAATAAGGCAAACAAGGCTAACTGGAATGAATTAGGTTGCGCATTTATTGCAGAATGAAAATTAGGGCTTCTCAGAAATAAAAGAGTTCATTCGCTCATCATTTGTACACTCACTTTTGAAGAAAAGAGAAAAGGAGCTCTGCAACAACTTCTCCCAAAGATCAAGATGATTCTTCATACAGCTCAATCCGGATTTCATCGTGTGCCCTAAACAGCGTAAAAGGTATTCTTTGTTCTTGATATCTCTCAGTAAGATTCTTTGATGATGGCTACTCCAAATATTGTAAAGATTTTTGATAGACCTCGCCCCACATTTAAGAAACATCCATACAAATCCTTGGAGGTAGATCCCCTAGGAGCCTTCTCTAGTGTTCCGCATGGTGTTTTACACATAGAAGATATTAGGGCTTACATACACGCAAATATTGAAGAGTTTGGGGAATTCAAACTAAGAGATATCTATCACAAACAATTGATAGACGATGCTTTTGAGATTAAACCAAAATATAAGGGTATCCAGGAGAAACATTTTGATCAGTTCATTCATTTCCCCTGCTTTGAAGAAGATGAATGGGTCCGGTATGTGTTGAGTAGGGTACATGACAACTTTCTATGGCTTAACAGACCTTGCAAAATCACCAAGGAAGTAATTAGGGCAGTAACTAGTTTACACTCCTCCGGAGGAATAACTGTCCTCAAATCTGTCAAAAACAACATTGTAATTGAGGCCACCAGACCAAAATTTGATAAGAGGGCAATGACCATTGAAGATATTACTGACCCAGATATCAAGTTTGCATCTATGATAATAGGATACAAGATATATCACTCTAGTAGGGAGAATTCAGTATCCAGAACTGCAGTATATACTACCTATGAGATGCTGAGAAAGAATGTAGAATATGATCTCTGTGAACTTCTTTTGAGCCAATTAATGGAAAACATATAGAAGATCAAAAAGGACAAGAAGAACTCCTTTAAATATGGTGGACTAATATTATGTCTATTTTTCTACTTCATGAATGAGTTGCCCAGATCAAATGGATGGGTATGGCAAAATGACAAACCAGTAGCAATTCAGATCAGAGATTACTTGCATGAACTTGGGGATGCTAAGGCAAGGAATATAGCTCTGTGGGGTTACTTCAAGCACTTTCAAAATACAATACAAATCAGATAAAGAATCACCAAATCAGTAGTTGAGAAATACAAGGACACAGTGTACTTCATGGTAGACACAGATCAATGCCTAATGGAGGCAGCAGAGCCAAGGACAGTCTGGATCATGCCTATGGGGTATGAAGTCAATGAACAAATTGTAGAGCTGCATGTTCAACACATGCTCAATCAGCCAAAGGACCCAAAAGCAGAAAGATTTGGAACCTTTGAAGAACTAAGTGTGAAAATTCATACAGAGCTAAGGCAGCCAGAGATCAAGAGGAAAGTGAGAAAAGAAGTAGAAGATGTTGCCAAAGGCTTTGGCATCTCAAAGGAGGTACTTGATGCCAACAGGAAAAAGATGGAAAGGGCTAAGGAAGAGAAGAAGGCAAAAAAGAAAAATGAGGAAAGTGCTTCGGCAAAACCTTCCACCCGGACCAGATCATCAAAGAGATCTGTACCTACCACTGCCAAAGGCTCAAGGACATCAGAACCAGAAGCACAATCATTCAGCAAAGGAGAGAAAAGAACAAAGACAAAAGCTACAAGAGCTTATGCCAGTCAAAGGGATGAAGAGGAGACTGAATCTGATGAAGAAATTAGGAAAATGAAGAAAAAGAAGAAAACATCCGGTGAAGCCTCTACCAAACAGAAGAAAGAAGAAAAGATAGAGGAATTTGTTGAAAAGCCCACCCCGTCTCTAGAAAATGTAATCAAATCAGTCATTGTGGATGGAAACCTTCAACCGATGGCCAAATTCTATGATGATTATAATGAGGCTGACCAAAAGGTCTTGCAGGAAGCTACAGTTAAGTATCTAAACATATATAATAAGGATTTTATTAAAATTATATCTCTTATTCCCAAGAGCCTAGAAAAGGAGTTAGAAACAAGAAAGAATAATGCCATGGCAAAAGACCTTGAGATTCAGGAATAGATAGCTATTCATCTATATCCTTCAATTGATCCCAAGACAATGAATATGGTATTCAAAGATTGTAAGGATGAGTTCAAGAGCAAAGCAAGGATGACTCAACTTATGCTTGGTGAGACTGACAAGGTAGCCAAGGACACAGAAGAGATCCTCTAGAAAGCCTTCAAAAGATTTAATCTTCCTATTATAGAGGACTTGGGTACTGATCCCTCAACCACAAGTGTTGCAGAAGAGTCTACTGAGAAAATGACAGAAGAGGTAATGAATACCGGTGCATAAATAGCTAAGGACTTAGAATCCTCTACTCCAGAAGAGGTGGCCCATGAACAGACTAACATCATCCAGTTTCCCCTGCTGACTCTGGATCCAAAGGAGAAAGAAGCAGAGGTGAAGGGAAAAGAAGATATCAGTTCAAAGGTTGTGGAAGGGGAGAAAGCTCCAAAAGATAGTTCTATGACTACAGAAGAAAAGAAGAATCTATCTTTGGCAAGAGACACTGTAGAATCAGTCAAGGAATTTTTGACAAAAGTAACTATGGAGATTGATGAACCGGAACTACTAAAAGGGCCATTAGATTTTGACTCTCTATCTCTGATGCAAACAATAAAAATAGCTTCATTTGCAAATGCAAAGGTCAAAGAGAAACTACTAAAATCTCACATGGAAGACTGTGAGCTTATAGAGGTAGCATCCGGAGTGTTGGAAAAAATCATGCCATCTTTTCAGAAGGATCCCACAGCCTCCTCTTTCAGTAATCTCAAAACTCTAGTCAATAGTGTTAGCACACATTTTGATTCTCTAGAGAAGTCAGCTGAAGAAAAGGTCCGGAAGGAGTTTTGGATAAGAGATTCTCTGAAGTATAGGGTCTGATAACAAATGATAGGAGAGTTATGGATATTGGGATAAAGAGCTTGGAAAATGCTCTTAAGATGGCAGAAATATGTACAAATTTTGCTTATCTTGGCCCATAGTGACCAAAGATATTGAGAGGAAAGTAAAAGAACAAGAGGATAAACTACTAAGTCTATCTCAAAGTTTTGATCCTCTCTCATCCTCCATAGTAAATCAAGAGTGTCAGACTATTGCAATCACAAATGCAATAAAGAATTTTGAGAAGGAAAGGAAGAACATAATTAGCCAAATGGGTGAACTTAGAAGGATCATTATCCCTAAGTTAGAGGCCATGCATGAGGCCATAAGTGATGCTCAGACTACCTCCCGAACCAATGATCTGACAGATCCTAAGAGGGCAGAAGCTTTTGCATTCCTATTGAGTGGTCACATCTCAATTTTGGATAGAATGAAGCAAAGTTAGGCAGCATAATTCATCCAATTGAAGACATCTTTTGCAGACATTCTTCAGTTTATGTGAGTATGTTATATGCGGCTAAGTACAGTTAAATTTTTGAAAATTTTGATGCGCAGTTCCCACCCTTTTCCATTGATGTCAAAGGGTGAGTGAAGAGCAATGAAAAATGAGGAATCCAACTAAGGGGGAGCTCCAAAAAATGTATATAAAAATAGAGCATCAGCCAAGGGAGAGCATAGTGTAAACACTTAGTCCTTTTTCACTAAGTGTTGCCATCAATGCCAAAGGTGGAGATTGTTGGCAAGATACACTATATGGATTCGTTATTGTTGTCATTGATGGCAACAAAGTTCATCCCACACATCCGCAGGACATGGTGTGTCCACACCGAAAGTCAAAGTGAAGAATGTTGTGGTCCGGTAAGCAAGAATAGAGCATGTGGCGAGGTCTGACCGCTAGGTCTGGATCTCTCAGAGGAAGTATCTTGGTGAAGTGCGGATTTGGGGAAGTCAAGAGGACTACCTTAGCTGATAGATTCCAAGGATTGAGCCTCTGGTGTGGAAAGGATAAAGAGATATGAATGCTTGAGTGTTGGGTTCCCAAGTGACAGTATGAACAAAGGAAGAACTGACTAGCAGAACATCAGACATTATTCTGGATGTGTTACTAATGATGAAAAAGGTTCTTAAGGCATAAGTTATGTTTGGCTGACATGATTGATGACTTCTACAAGTATATGCTTGATCCACATTACTTGATGTACAAGGATTTAGTTGACAGATCAGAGTTTGTGAAAAGATTGACTATTCCGGATGCCGACTAGAAAGGTGATGAAATCACTTGTGTGGATATATATACAAGTTGGATTTAGTTGTGAGAAGTGTTGTAGTTGTGTGTAATGTGTGAAGACAAGTAGTAGACCTGAGTAAAAGAAGAAAGGAAGATTTAGTATGTGAAAGGAAAGCAGCACAAAAGAAGAAGAAAGATGAAGTGCAGCAGATCAGTGTCTTGAGCCTAACCGGAACTGAACTCCAGCATATGTTGATGCTCCTTATCAGTTCAAGTACTGTATTACACTATTTATAAATTGTAGATAGTGCGTCTCTTGTAGGCAGTGTGCCTTTTGTGAGCAGTGTGCTTAGGCAGTGAGCCCTAATTGGCAAGTGCCATTTTGTATTTCCATTCTTCTAACAGAGAATACAATCTTAGGTTAATCACCCCGTGGTTTTTCCCTTAACAGGGTTTCCATGTCAAAAATATTGTGTCATGTGTATTTCCATTTCATGGTTATGTTTGCTTATTTGAATTAATGTTGCATTGATTATAAAGAAAGTTAAAAAAGAAGAAATTAGTAGGATAACTGATTCACCCCCCCTCTCAGTTATCAACAGAAAAATCAAGCATTTCAGATCTTAAACATATCTTGTTCCTTGGGATTGTTTTATTAGTTTGTGTATTGAATATTGTAAGATTTTGCATGAGTCATATAACCCTCTTCCCTAATAGAAATATCCCTTTGAGAAGAAGTATTAGACTAATGGGATCTAGTACTCTTGAAAGCGACAACATTCCTACCTTTGAAAATCCATTGAACACATTCTTTACAAAAGGAGAGACACAAATTTTGCAATATACTATACCTTCTATAACTATAGTGGAAGAACAAATATTTCATGATGTTGAGGACCCTATTGATGTGATAACACATGTACCTAATGAGCAAATAAACAAACTGTTGTGATGTTCACAACACGCCCCATTATGCTCCTTAGCAAAATGGGGACCCCTGCTGATGTTTTGCTTTTTGCTTCTGCTTGTGTTTTTCTGCTTTCTAGCGGTTTGGCAAATATGAAGGTCAGGTGCATCATCATCATGATATTGGATGAGGTAGGTCATCATCATGAGGTCAGTTTGTCAAAGTTCATATTTTATTTCTGTGACCTCATATTTAGAAAGAGCTTGAAATTCCATGCAGGTTTGCCTTTTACTTCACTTGAAAATTCGTCCATATGTGGAAGTTATGCACGGTCAAAGTTTTGGTCAAACCTGATAATCGCAAGTCATCATCATATTTTTTTATGTTGTCAGGGTCATCATGATCTTGGTCTATCACCCGATAAAAATCATGCAGTCGCAATATCCGGACGTCAATTTTAGGTGGTAGTGCCTTTTACCCGTCAAAAGGCCTTATGCGCATTATGCAGCATCATGATTTTTTTTTTTTAGGAGGGTCATATACTCGGTTTTGCTGAATAAAGAACATCATCATCATCATATTTGAAACGCCCCCCCCAATAATATCCTGAGGTTCAAATATCATGATGACGTCAACTTTAAGTCACGGTAAGTTTCCCCGTCGAGCGGTCTTTGTATCGCGAGCATCATCATGATGTTTTTGCATCGCCTGATCTTATAATATCATGATGATATTATAAGATCACCCTGACTTAGAAAATCCACCTTCGGCATATTTGCATGCGCATGTTTAAAACCCTATCGGAGGGTCATCATCATGATATTTGTTGAAGTTCGCTAAGATGATGATGACGACTTCATGTCCTCCTGATCTCCTTTTGCATAATCATGATCATCATCCTGATCTTTCACGAGGGTCATTCGCTGAAATTCGCTAAGTGATGGAGACATCATCATCATAAATCGATAAAGGGGATCATCATGTTCATATCCTCCTAATCGCCTTTTTTGCAATATCATGATGATCACCCTATCTATTAAGAAGAAGGCGATATTCCATTCCTCAACAGCATGATCATATTTTCAATATCACCCTAGCGCAAATATCATGATGACCTCAACTCATCAACATGATCTGGTAAGCGAAATATCATGATGATGTCATGTTCTAAGTTTAACGAAGGCTTCGGATATCATGATGACATCATCCCGATCTGATAAACGAAGAAGCTAATATCCTGATGATCATCATCATCACATTTTCCCTTCAGCAGGATATTTTCCAAAGCACGATCCAGTTCACAAATATGATGATGACGTCTTATTCTAAGTTCGACAGAAGCCCCTAATATCCTGATCATCATCATCATCCTGATCTTTCGAGAGGGTTACCTTGGCCGCAAAAAGGGTCATATTACATTCATCATCCTGATCATGCTCCTTAGGTGACCCGATATCATAATTAGCCCCCTGATCTTAACCGAATATGACGATGACGTCATCTTTTGCATTTTTTATGAAGCCCGAATATGACGATGACGTCACCATCATCTTCCTTTCCTCAGCAGCAGGATTATCTTCATATCCTCCTATTCTCCTTCAACATGATGATGATGATGATGATGTTGTTCTTGTCTCCAATATGCAGAAGCGAAACATCCTGATGACGTCATCTGGACCTTCAGGAGGGAGAGCATCATATTTCCAGAATATCATGATGATGAAGTGAATATCGACCAACATGTTTTTTTGACGCGCCGATAGCGAGTCATGCCGATGGGCGGGAAATGAGGCGGTGGAATTTTAAAGTGTTTTTTTTGGCGCTTGTGGCATTTTCCCGGTCAGCGATAGTTGACCCGTGAATTTTGAGCAATCTGAACGCATTTTGGACGCGTTTTGAGAGTTTTCTGGATCCGATTTCCACAATCTTGCGTAGTCACCTGGGTTTAAACGGTTATTTTAATTTCCTGCTGTTTATGTGATAAATGAAATACTTATTGCTTGTCTTGTCTTGCAGGCTTGCAGTTGAGGAAGCAGCTGGGAAGTCAACACAGTGACCTCATGGAGGAAGGAAATCCAATCTCAGGAGCAAGAAGATAAGGATGAAGTGCGAAAAGTCAAGGTCATTCAAGTAAAGAACAAGGTTGCAGCTGGAGGTATTACTACAACAGACAAACAGAAGTTATTACCCAGCTGCCGGAACTTCTCAGAAGGGGCAATATTTCGCCCAGATTTGACACTGCTCAGAGATATTTTTGAGAACTGGTTCACCTGTATTTATTGTTGTAACCAGGGGTTTGAACCAGGGGTTCAGTTAGGTTTTTGCTGTAGTGAGGACAATCAGAATGTCTTTATATTGTGCCTCCCTACACTGTAATATTTTACACAGGGATTTTAGGATTTTGCCAGAATTGTAGAGCCTTTCTGGGCATAGTTTAGAAGTAGAAGAAGGAGGTCGCCTGTTTGTCTGCAGTAAGGTGCGCGTGGAATGTCTGGCTGCCTTACTGTATCTGTAAAGCTTGTAAGTTCTCTGTAGTATGATCAATGAAACTAAGAGTCATTCCTACATTGTAAATCATGTATGACTATTCGTTTCTAATACAATAGAATCTGGAGTTCTGCATCTATCTTCTGAGTGCTCTCCTGCCCTTCTTTGTGTTTTGAAATATTTTCTTTGAGAGCTTGCAATTTTAAATGTATGTTTGTGAAAATGCTCAGAACTTACATTTAGGGTTTTTACTGTGGATTTGATCAAATTACTGTGGTATTTACATAGTGCACAACAGAAACAATTAGATCCTTCGGTAGATTAAATGAGGTATAGATTAGATCTTTCTAACTTTTCCCAACCCATCTGAAATATTTAGCTGAAAACGTAGAAATCTAAAGGAAATTGTCTCAAATTTGAAGAAGCATGCATAACAGAGCCATAAGTAGACAGTTTTCATAAATAGATAAAGAAGAAAGCTGCAAAAATCCAAGAAAACCATCTAAAACTTGCAGCCCGGTAACACTTGTATGCAAATGAATAGAATACTTGTTGAAATCTATGACCTTTTTGCATATTCTTAGTCCAGTAAGCCACCCAACAAACCTAAACTACGTAAGGCCCCTTGAACATTACAGCTTCACATTGACCAACTGAACTTGACCAACCGAACCATTGTAGACTTGGGATTAGTTGAATCTCAAAATGATTCCTTCTTGTCTTTCAAGTATAGTTTCAGTTCATTATATGTGAATTTTAACTTATTGTTATGATTGCATCAAAACAGTCATCAACACAAACTTGATAAAGAGCTAGTTGATTTTCAAGCATTTATGGAAAATGAAAGGATAGTGGAAGAGGCTATACCTGCGATTCATAACATAAGAGAACTAATAAAAGAAGGACAAGATGGTGTTAATGTAATTCAAGGTTTTGTTCATATAGTACATAATAATGTTATGTCGGTGACTAAATGTGTGAATGTTATTAATAACATGTCGTCACTATCTCATACACAAGTATCGACACCTATACCAACTACTGGAATGTCTATTTTACATCAACAATTTTAACTACTAATGCAAATGCTTGTAGTAATGTTGCCGCTGGTATTGGAGTATCTAATGGCACTAATTCACAAAATTACAAAGCTGTGGGATTCAACTATCAAAACTTGGCACCTAAGGTGACCTCTTTTATGAATAATTACTCTCAACCACGTCTTACATACAACTTGTTGGTTCTCAAATTTGTAGTATGCAAAACCCTAAAAGGATGTTAGGCTTTACGATTAGGTTAAGCAACTAATTTGGCCAACTGACAGAATCAACCAAGATGGTTGGGATTCCCTACACTTTAGGCTCTACTTCGCCTAGGTGTGTATTACCTTATGTTCAATAATGAATAATTACTCCACAAATTGGTTGGTGACTTATGAGCAGATTATAGATTTTATGAAATTTTATCAATTAAACCATCTAACTCAATCTACTCCAAATTGGCATATGATTTGAATATAGTTTTTTTCCAACTTCAAATTAACAACCCTACTCCTACAATAGAAAATTGATGTTGAATATAATACAAGGAAATGATTTTGGAAAAGAATTGATTAGTGTCTTTTTCTCCATTGGGCAATAGAGTCTAATCACAAATAGATTTGTGCTTTCGTTCTAGTTATAATTTGAATTACTTAGCATAATATTGTCTATGAATGGCATAAACATGCAAGATTGTTTCTATCTAGTTCTACTTAGTTATCCAAATTGGATCCTCCAAATTACAGTGACCTATTTAAAGGAATTTAATTCCTACTTGAGGAAACCCTATCAAATAAATCACCCAAAACATTAAGTATGTTTTGAAAAACTAGACATATACTTTATATGCTAATTTAAATAATAGGGAGAAGGAAAAATGGAGACAACCAGATAAAATATAAGAAGAACATTCAACAAGAAATTAAGAACTAGCATTTAGGCACCAGAGAAATGTAGTTTTCTTTATTGATATGCTTCAGAGAACAAGCCTTACAATGTCTCTATAATCAATGAGATCAAAATGAAAGATTAAATACTAATCAAATGCACAAAACAAATGATTATACCTTCCTTCTGACTCATGAATCCATGTGGGAAGTAGATGCACCTGATTAAGTCTCCTCAGATTTTACCCATGATAATTGAAATGTATTAGGATTGCTCAAATGCTCAACAAAATGTAGGATGAATGATTAGGGATTAGATGATAGATTTGAGAGACTAGATGGAAATGAGAGATGATTTAGAGTGATTTAGACATTATGGTGGCATGATAAGGGGATTGTGAAATGATTTTGGTAGAGGTTTGATGCATGAAGGATTCTCTCCAATGGCTTAGAGAGGGGTCCAATTTATAGAATTTTGGAGATGAGGATGGAGGGTGAGGATTCAGTTGATGAGATCAAGGGCTAGGAATAAAAGTGAATCTTTTATTCCTGGTGGATGAATTAATAATTCACATTTTAGGAAGAGTGGAGGATAGTGGGAGACAACTAAATTTTAAATTCAGTGAGTGGAGGATAGTGGGAGACAACTGAATTTTAAATTCAGTGAGTAGAGGATAGTGGGAGACAACTGAATTTTAAAGTCATTTAGTGGATGATAAGGTAAGCAAGGTTAATTAAGTGTTATCTTAATTAACTTAAGTCTAGGTTAATTAGATAAGCAGGATTTATCTAATTAACAGAGATTAGGGAAATGGATAAATCAACTAAATAAATATTAGGAATATTCATTCAATTGATAGGATAGGGTTGTAAGATTAAATGGATTAATTAGGTGAATTAATTGATCACCAGGGATATGTAGATGGGGAGAGTGGATTAGTGTAGAGGTATCGGAAATTGGTTTGTAGAGCAATCCAATTTTTGGTGTCTACATTTGCCCCTCTTTGAGATGGTGTTGTGGCTAAGTAACATCATTTCAAAGAAGTTAGAACATAGAGATGGATTGGATAGAAAAAAGATTTTGGTTTGGAAGAATAGGGTAAGGTTTGGGGATAATTGGTAAGGGTGATGCCCCCTCGAGAGGATAGGTGGGTTGCAAGAACACGATTGTGCTCTCGAAATGGATGGGACAGATTGGTAGATGTGGGCAGAGGATAAGTGGTGGGATGAAAGGATGATGATGTTCGAAGATGATTGGTGGATGATCATCGTGCTGAAACTGAATTTGAGCAATCCTAGGTTTGATATAGCAAAGTGGATATGCTCACCAAGGTATAGAAGACTAGGGTGATGATGTTTATCTAACATTTGCATGGACTAGATGCACAGACAAAGGGATGATCTCATGCATGCCCAAGATAGTACAACCTGGTCAGGATGAGGGAAGGGGACCCATAGCATAAGCCCTTAGTACAAAAAAGGTATGATGAACCTTAGATACATAAGGAGATCAATATGCTAGAACTGGCCCTATGATCAACAAGATATGAATACTAGCTTGGAGTAATGAGACCAACCCACAAGCACAGCATACAAAAGCAAGACTATGCCCCATTCTAGATGTTTTCACCACATACCATGATATAATAAGATCAAGGTATCTTTGATGTGATCTTCGAATAGGACAAAAGATAAAAAAATCAAAAACCAAAAGACCAATGAACCAAACAAGTAACCATTGTATCTTTTGCCAAAATGGATGATGATGTGATAGATTCTGCCTATCGTAGGAAAGATGTATCCTATGGCAGGAATCAATTGATGATTGGATCATGATTAGTTGATGTTGTGATGATTGGATAGATTCTTCCTATCGTAGGAACGACATATCCTAAGGTAAGAATCGATTGATGATTGGATCATGTTTTGTTGATGTAAGATTGGCTCAAGATATGATGGTGACAAGTTGTGATTGATGCTGATTTGATAGTTGATGATTTTGATTAAGGACAATGCTTTGATAGGTGATGCGATGCTTGGATATAGTGTAAGTGTATGGATGATAGATGTGATGATGATATGGGATGATGATAAATGTGATGATGATGAGAGTGTGATGGAGTTTGATTTTTGTGATTTTGTGTGTTTTCTATTGTTTTTGTATTTTTTGATTTTGTGATGTTTTTGTATTTTTTTGATTTTGTGATTTTTTTGGATTTTTTGATTTTGTGATTTTTTTGGATTTTTTGATTTTGTGAAAAGGGCATGATTTATTATGAGATGGTTGCATTGGCCTTCATGTAGGTAACCTTTGTGCTAGATACCAATGACAAGGGAACACCAAGTCTAGAGGTGAGGGTGATGGGGTTGGATAGGGGGATTGGCGATGAAAGGATAATGGATAGGAGATTTGTGGTAGATGAATGGACAAGCGATAGGGATGCCTGATATATGGATGGGGGGTTTTAGGATTTTCTCCAAGGGCTAGGTTGCAAGGAATCATATGCCCCAATGCTTAGGATTTTGCATAATGGGCTCATGTGTGAATGGATGGTCTTTGCAATAGATGAATGGAGGATATACTTGGAAAAGAAGTATGCCAAGAGGTCTCCAAAGCATGTTGTTGATATTTTGCCCCTTGTCTTTATTAAGATCTAAGGTGGGAGATATATTGGATAAGAATATGATAGGATAAGGATAAGACAGTGGATAAGATGTGCAAAAGGATGTTATGGATGTGGATGAAGGATACGGTTTTGCCCCCAAGTGTAGGGATACAAAATGAATGGAGAAGGGATTACGCACAACGCCCACAAGGGGTTTTCATCATGGCACTTGCCCAAAGCACCACAAGGAGTGGTTTTCACCATTGGACAGATTTTTTCTCTTTACTATTTTCTTGATTTTTTTTTTTTTTTTTTTGCGTTTTTGATAGAATGAGGACTCTAGCATCTGTTTCCATAGCAAGTAAAAGATGGTCCCATGTTGGATAACATTATAGATGGTGATTGCATGGATGTTGGTAGATAGGAGAATATGGAATGGATTATGATGTGGATTATGCAAAAGCATGGACCATAGGAATGTGATGGGGAAGATATGTAGGATAGTGAACAAAAGATGGAGAGATGGGGGTATGTGGGAATGCTAGGTGGTGGAGGGGAACCAAGACCAATGGTCACACACATTGTGATGTATTTAGAAGCTTGTATTTTGGATGTGGAGTTGGGAGTAATGGGGATTGGGATGGGGGATTTTTGAATGGTCGATTTGGGGTTTTAGGGACCCAACTAGACTTAGGATTTATGGGATTTTTAGATGTGGAGCAAGATGTTTGGGAGTTTGGAGTAGATTGGGAGGTAGATGCCTCATTTTTTTTATTGCTTTTTGCTTAGGGACCCACACCATTTTTGTTTTTGCTTTTTCTTATGATGGTGTGGGCTTTGATAGCCATTTGGATTTTTGATTTTGATTGGAAGGGATAATATCCTTAGGCTTTTGTGCTTTATGAGTTGAGGCATTTGAATTTTTGAATCCCATGGATTTGGGGGAAGCTTCATGTTTGAAAGATGTGTGATTTTGTTGGTCTTAATTGGGAATTTTAGGGGGTTTATGGGTGGAGAAATTAAAAGTGGATTTATGGATAAATGGATGAGGAGATTTGAGGATAGGGATATTAGGAGTTGGTAGGAGTGGAGGTAAAGTGGATTTGATAGAGATATTTAGAGTTGGAAGTAGTGGAGGTAAATTTGATGGATGGAGATGGATGGTCACATGCTTTTGCAAATGATAGGATGATGGAGGAGGGATGGTGACATATGTTTTGGAAATGCGATGAGATGCACCATGTTTGGGATTGGATGAATGGATTTTGGAAGGTGTGTGGATGGTATCGACATGTTTAGGTTGTTTTTCATGAGATGGATAGCCAAGGCCATGCAAGGATGGATGGAATGTGGTGTGAATGGGCTCCAAGATGCCTTGTTCATGAAGGCCTAAGCCTTTGCCTTGATAGTTCATAAGTTGGAGCATGCGACATGCAATGGGATGTTTGTTGCTTTGGAAACAAGACGCGAGTCCATTATTTGTTGGAGAAGAATATATGGTGGATGGAAGTTGTTCACCTCCTACAAGGGAGTCACCACGGATGAAAGTGCTTGTTCCAAGTGAATAGGAGGATGGATTTGGGATGGGATTGGTAGATGGAGGTAAAGGATTCATGGGGGATGGTAAAGGGGTGTTAGAGGTTGATGTGGGATGAATAAGGGGATCCATAGATGGGAGGGGATCGGGGATGGGGTTAGATGGGATGGTTAGATCTTGATTAGGAGAAGGGGTTGATGTTTCAACATGCTTTGGATCTGATTCTTGACATAGCTCATGTGCTTGGATAGAAGTGGGAGTGACTTGGATAGATGTGGTGGGTGCTTGGATGGATGAGATAGGTGTTTGGATGGATGTGATAGGTGTTTGACTTATGTGTTCTTGAACATGGCTACATGATGGTTCTTGACTTATGATAGGGGGTTGTTCAAGAGATTTGGTGGATTTTGGATTGCATGAGGGTGTTTGATTCCTTCTAATAGCCAATGGATGACATCCTTCATGAGTGTATGGGTTGAAGAACAATATAATGGATGGATAATGATGGTAGATGGTGTAGAAATAGGATTGGGATTGGATAGGTGGGTGATAGGATTAGGTAGCGATGGTTCTTGGGTGGGTTCAAGGATAGGTGTGGGATTAGATGGTGGAGGCCACTCTAAATTGGTATCTCCCTTGTCAAAGGTTATTAGATCTTGCCTAGGATAACTTGGACTCATTTGATTTATGTACAAGGGACCACTTGGACTTGCATATGCTTCTTGTTGCAAAGGTGGATTTGGGCTCACTAGTGCTTTCTGGGGAGGCCATTGATAGTCTTGGTAGCTAGGTGTAATGGTAGGATATGTAGACAAAAGGTTTTGGGGTTGGTATGAAGTTGAGGGCATTTGATCTTGTTTCCATGGTGGATTTGGGCTTACATGTTCTTGTTGTGATGAACTTGGTTGCCTCATGGATGGGCTTGGTGGTATGTTGGAATGTTAGAATAAGAAATTGGATAATGTTGGGGTGAAGGTTGATTTGTTGATGTGGCATTGACATGATAGGTGGATGAATTAGGTTGGTATGAAGTTGAAGATGATGACATGTAAGGTTGTTGTGGAATTTGTTGAGGTTGGGATGGTGTTTGGACTTCTTGTTGTGATATGATTTGTTGTTGATGTTGGTAAATGTGTTGATGTGATGATGATGGAGGGGTTGCATAGGATAATGATTGTTGTGATATGGATTGATATAGATAAGGGTTGTGATAAGTTGAGAAAGGGTTGATATGACATGTGGATGAATTTGGTTGATATGAAATGGGATAAGTTGATGCAGAATTGGTTTGATGTGTAGATGGATATGATGGGATAGGTGCAAGATATGATGGTTGTTGGACTTTGTAAGTGGCCAAGAGGTATTGTATGTGTGAGGATTGGCTTGTTTGACCTATTTGAATCAATTCTTGAATGCTTTGAAAGGTTCACTGCTCTAAAGGGGATTGGCTTGCATGCATGTGGCAAAGCATATGAAGGAGCTTTTGGAGGTCCTCTAAGGTTGATATGATGTCACACAAGTAGTTAAATCTTAAGTCCTTTTTGGCAAGTGCTTGGTTATGATTTGATGATGATGTGGATTGTTTGGATGAAGTTGATTAGGATGAAGGTGACTAGGATGAAAGTTTATATTGATTTGTTTATGTGTTTGGTGTTTATAGCTTGATTCGGCAATGTTTAGACAAATGATTATGCATATACACACATGAATCACTCACACAAGACACAAACAAGTTTTTTTGACTTTGAAAATGAAATGTGATGATTATTAAGCAAGCACTTGAAAACACATGGCAAGCCTAATGTCTAGTCAAGTTGGTATGGCCAATTAGGTCTTAGACTAAATTGCACGAGGTTGACTAGGAATTTGAAAGTGAAATCTTGCCACACAGCCAGGAGAAGGGGGTAACCCACCCTTCACCTTCACTTCCCAAGGGTAGAAAGTTCTTTGGGGCTTAGTCAAGAGTGACAAGATTCTGATTTCAAAGAGGGTGTCTTTCGATTTAGCCTTGGATGAGGTCATCCCTAGGGGTGATGAAATCACCCAGCAAGCCTCTTAGGATAGGGTAAACAAAAATGAATCAAGTGAGGTGTTTTTGATCTCCAAGATCACCTTGCGGTGCGAGGAGAGAGCATACACACACCCACTTGATTCACACTTGCAGTTGATTAATTGACCCTTAGAAATTGAAATGTGATGAAAAACATGTCAAACAATGGTTCTTTTTAGCCCAATTTCAAGATGTGATTGAAGACACTGATTTGTTTTAAGCCTAATTTCAATGTGTGATGATCAAACAATGTTCGTTTTATGCCCAAACCGAAGTGTGTTTGCAAGCAATGATTGAGAGATAAAGGATGAAAATGGATGCACCTAATAAAATTGCTATCCAAATTGATGTAGATGTTGCTCCTGCTGTTGTTCCAGCCCTGAATGATCACCTGCAAGTCACAAGAACGAAAACGGAGCAAGTAGACTAGCCAAAGAGATTGGTATGTGAAAATTGATAATCTAATAAAATTTGATGAACAATGAACTGATACAGAAAAATAGATTACATGAATAGAAAATTTAGGAAATTCTATGTGATTTGATAAAAAAATTCATTGAAAAACGATCAAATGTGCACAAGTTATGATGGTTTGAAGTTTAAATGCAAGTTTGACTTTGACTGATAAAAAAGGTAGGAAAAAGGTACAATTTCCTAAAAATTTCCTACAACTGCATAGTTGGTTGAGTCCTCTTTTCGACAACTATTTGTTTGCTTGATTTCGACCTCATATGCAAAAAATGTGAAAAGTTGAAAAAAAAGCCTCCTTCGGCTTATAGGAGGCAAGATAGACCCTAGCAGTTAAATTTTGACCGCTAGCTGCTAGTTAGAATCTAGTCACATGTATGGTTTCTGGCTAGGCGGTCTATTTAGGTGGTTGAGGTTATAGAGTAGCCCCTGGTCATTTATATGACCAGGAGCTAGATCGAAGAAAAAAAAAAAAGTTATATGAATGGGGCTTATAAAACCCCCTCTCCTCCCCTTGGTTATGCATGTGACCGGATGCCTAGAAATCAGGGCCAAGCACCTATAGGCCATGAATGGTGATTAAGACTAAATGTTTAAGACTTGTTGTAGCCATTAGGGTTTTCAGCAGCGATGGTGGATGCAATAAAAAAGATGGAGACAGATGGAGGAAGGGTTGCAGTTAGGTTGGCACCAGCAAATGCGAAGTCATAGAGGAAAGGTGGTCAACGATGCAGAAGATGAGAACAACTAGCAGTGGCATGTTACATAAAGGGTGACTAAATGATGGAGGAAATGAGGAGCGGTGACTGTGAAATGTGGGAGCGGAGACCGAGGAGTGCAAATAGTGGTAGCTTAGGGTTTGGTTGGGGATTTGGGAGCGGCAAAAATCACCCAAGGGTGGCAACCAGTGTGAGGTGGGGGTGTCGATCGAGTTGTAGGTGGTGAGGTGAGGTTTGGGGTGTTTGACGGTGGCGTCACAGGTAGGAAATGGGTGAGGGAGGTGGCAACGGGTCCCCTTCGAGTGGTGGAGGTCAGCAAGAAGAGTCACAATGGTGGTGGGTTGTGGAACCAGTGGTGGCAACTAAGGGGTAGAAAGGCGGCGACAGTTTGAATGAGAACCTGCAAACAACAACGTTAAACCTGCACATAAAAACCAGATATCATAGCATATACACAATGCAGAGATCGGTATGGCAAGGGGTATGGTTCCGTATAGTATAGATCCATACGGTACGAACTATACCCTAAAAAATTTTCAAATTTTTTCAAAAAAATTTTCACAGAACCTAAGCAAGTTTACTATCAAAATTCACAGAAACAACGACCTAATCACCATAATGCAGTCCATTTCTACCCAAGATGAAACCTGCAACACTTAATCTCCAAATTTTGCAAAACTTCACAAAACAAGAGTTAGAAAACGAAGATTCTAGAATAAAACCTTCAAAAAATGATGATCAGGTTCGAGACTGGGCGTGCCAATGTAATCAATGAGATCAAACTGAAAGATTAAATACTAATCAAATGCACAAAACAAATAATTATACCTTCCTTCTGACTCACAAATCCATGTAGGAAGGAGATGCACCCAATTAAGTCTCCTCAGATTTTACCCATGATAACTGAAATGTATGTGGATTGCTCAAATGCTCAACAAAATGTAGGATGAATGATTAGGAATTAGATGATAGATTTGAGAGACTAGATGGAAATGAGAGATGATTTAGAGTGATTTGGACATTATGGTGGCATGATAAGGGGATTGTGAAATGATTTTGGCAAAGGTTTGATGCATGAAGGATTCTCTCCAATGGCTTAGAGAGGTGTCCAATTTATAGAATTTTGGAGATGAGGATGGAGGGTGAGGATTTAGTTGATGAGATCAAGGGCTAGGAATAAAAGTGAATCTTTTATTCCTAGTGGATGAATTAATAATTCACATTTTGGGAAGAGTGGAGGATAGTGGATGAATTAATAATTTATTTTTGGGAAGAGTGGATGATAATGGGGGACAACTGAATTTTAAATTCAGTGAGTGGAGGATAGTGGGAGACAACTAAATTTTAAATTCAATGAGTGGAGGATAGTGGGAGACAACTGAATTTTAAATTCAGTGAGTGGAGGATAGTGGGAGACAACTGAATTTTAAATTCATTTAGTGGATGATGAGGTAAGCAAGGTTAATTAAGTGTTATCTTAATTAACTTAAGTCTAGGTTAATTAGAAAAGTAGGATTTATCTAATTAATAGGGATTAGGGAAATGGATAAATCAACTAAATAAATATTAGGAATATTCATTCAATTGATAGGATAGGGTTGTAAGATTAAATGGATTAATTAGGTCAATTAATTGATCACCAGGGATATGCAGATGGGGAGACTGGATTAGTGTAGAGGTACAGGAAATTGGTTTGCAGAGCAATCCAATTTTTGTTGTCTACAGTCTCTATCCAAAATCAACTTCCCAGAGAGATTACCCCAAGGTCTTGGTTTCCTTCTTATAGGGACAATGGAAGCAACAAACTTCAGACCTTTCACATTCAAAAGTGGCTTTTCACATTCCCACCCCTTGATATGACATATTACAATATTCACTTTTGACAAGTCTCAATAAGACCGCCAAATATATTTTGAATACATTTTGAAAAGCATAAACACAAGAAAGAGACAAAAGAGGAGGACATCCAAATTTTGTTAATGAAGACTTGGTGCCTAATGACACCAGCTTGATGCTCATTTAGCCCCACTACATATCTTGGCCTGTTCAATCTTCAGTTGAAAAATATTTTTGCTCCTATTGAAATATGGTGTAGTCACTAGGCCATTTGTACTCTTGAATTTGAAGCAAATTGGCCTAATGATCCTTCCATCTTTTGTTGAGGAGAGCCCTAGCATCTAAGATGAATTTGGCATAACTTGTGTCCAGTGTAATTATTCTATCCAAAATCAAATTGAAACTGAGGACATTCAGGTCATTATCTTTCTTCAAGTGCTCAACAATTTGGGAAACCATTTGATTATGTTCCTCCTTCCATTTCTCAAGGCTCTTGAGTTTATTATCTTCTTGAAGGATGCCTGGAATGGATTAATGTTTAAAGGAGCCTAAGGAATCCAACCTTGCACTTATCTTTTGAGTCTCTCCTGAGGCATACTAGAGTTCTTCAATGATCAATTTGATCATTTTTCTATTAGCTTCAGGGTAGCATGGGGCATCTGTATTTCTTTCCAAAACTTTGCACAGAGTTATTAGAGTGTGATGGACTAGCTACCATTTCTTTTACAAAGGGTCCAATATGGGAACATTAGAATTCATCTCACCTAGTGCTTGAGATAGAGAAGAATAATAGCTGTGTACATCCTCAATTTTATCCAGCACCAGTTTGACCCTGTACTCCAAAATCTTCTCAATTATTCCAAAAATTTTGGACTTGGTTTCTTGTTTGATAACTTAATTTTTTTGTTTCAACTTCTCCATCTCTTTCTCAAAATTTTGTTTCATTGCATCCATTTATTTAACAAGGATAGTATTTTCACCAGTCTCTTGTGGCACAGGGGGCTGATAAGGCACAATTACCTTGCTTTGAGAAGAGTCACTACCCTTCAATTGTTGATTTAATTTCACATTCTCCAAATATAATCTATTCACCTCCTCATTCATTTCAATCTAATTTTTTTCATAGTCAAGCAACTTTTGTTCCATGTTTTTGATAGTAGCTCTAGTGAACATGGTTGAGTGCATGGTGAGATTGGTCACTTCCAAGGCAGATGTATCTTTCAATGTTTTGACCATGGTTATCCCTCTCATCGCTTGAACCACATCTAACAATCTGGGCTTCTGTGTACTCTTTTGCATGCTCCATATATCTAATGTTTCAATTTTGGGATTGTATCCCACACCACTCATTCCATTCTCAAAATCAAGTTTAGACACCAACATTGGATCATCTTGATTTCTTACTTGATCCAACAAAAACATTGTCTTCAAGTCCATCCCTGGAATGATCAACATATTGCTTTTCAAAACAATTTGTCTAGCCTCTTTAGGACTGACATTTATTTCATCAATCTTCATCTCTTTGAATGTTTGAGCAACAATTTTCTCATGCTGAGATTCATCACTTCCCATCTTATTGATTTCCACCTTCTCCTCAAATTATTTCATTTTCAATTTCATCTAAAATTGCTTGAATTCAGGAGTGTCGATGAACCAATCATCCTCTATGAATCCTAGAGAATCAACTATTTTTTCATCTTCATGCATTTTTTCTTGTTCTTGCTCCTGACCTTCCTTTCTCAACTCAGGAATATGAGCCTCTACTTCTTGTGTCAAATGATAATCAACTTTAATATCATCATTCATATTCCTCAAAATGTTGGCCACTTCCTCAGTATCTCCTCTCCCTTCAGTCATTTCATAGGGTACCAATGGAGTTACATCATCAATGAAAGGAAGCTAGGTGTGCAGAAATCGCTTCCTACACTAATCTAATGAGGGGAGAGCTATACAAATTAAATTTATTCCTTATCACTACAGAAATATACAACATCTAATAGAGTTATTACAGTAATACACAAGAACTAGAAAGAAGACAGAAGAAGAGAGACAAAGATATATGGTGGGGAAAACCCTTATCAGGTGAAAAAACCCACACTCAAAAACCTACACAATGTATTAACAAATCTAAAAGAATGTTTACAATACACTTGCAATGTAAGCTTCAATGGTCTTTGACACTTGTGCCTAGAGTCAATCCAACAACATAACAGTATCTGTAAAACTATAATTCAAACTCCATCTCCAAGCACCTATTTATATGTAAAATACAAGGCAATATTGAACCTATCTTGGGATGGGCATCCAACTTGGCTTCATGGACCAAATGATGCAGAGCATCATTATAGTTGGACAGAAGTTAACAACACTTCAGGGGGAAGGCCTTGACACTACTTAATATTCCACCATCTCCATTATGCAGACTCTGCAGGACAGTAGCATCTACCATACCTTTCAAGGACAGTCTCCATATCCTCTTTACAAAGTTCTCTACAGAGACACACTCAACCTAATCATGCAGCTTTCCAACCTCTCACATGCATACATACCTAATGCATTCATTGTTAAAATAATTCTAGACCTAACAATTCTATTACCCTCTAGGCACTGGCTGTCTCCAAGCCTTCTTTGTAGTGACTGTCAAAAAAGAAACCCTAACCTAGGTCTTCAAACCCACTTGCAAATAATGGAGGAAAACAGAGATATGGAAGGGTGTCAAGAACCCAAATCAATTGCATTAGATAGTCAACTCCCCCTACTAACCAACCATCATCAGTAACATCCACCCTAAGGCCGTACAAGTACAGAAAAATGTAAAAGACAGTGAACTTTTTAAAGGGAGATAGCAAATTTTTAAAGAAGCAGCTTACAGTTATGCATTCATAACATTCCTTCCCAACAATTTCAAGAGGCCAAACTTGTTTTGGTGGATGCCCAACTCCTCAACCTTCACTTTCAGTCAACCCACACTTTCCAATAGTACGGTACCATACAGCAATACATAGAAAAACAACAATTTTTATTGACTGTGACAGCAGGTTTCAAAGCAAATTACAGTCTTATAGTAATATCTTTCTTTCCATGCAATGTCAAGGCACCAAACATGCTTTAACAGATAATAAACTCATCCTTCTTCTCTTCCCAACATTCAACCTTTTATGACATAGCCGTACTGTACTGTGGTATGGGCTCCAAGGCATAAGAATGCAGAAAACATAGAAAAAAATAGAAAACAGAAGTTTCTTTGTTATATTTCACAATCTATTCAATAATTTCTTTACAATAATGCTTGGAAGAGTTATAGCAAACCTCCACACTGCATGTATTGAGTGGGAGTCCAAAAAAACTGCCAAAAACCAACACTCCTTTTCTTGTTTTCAACTGCAACACAAAAATAGAAACTGTCTTTGAAAGTGACTGTCCACTGATTGTTTTGGTGATTAGAAAGCTTTTAACAAGTGGTCTAACCTTGGACAAGATATTAACACAACTACACCTTTTGACATGCCTTTAAAAGGCTTAAAAAACATGAGAATTAAATGACTACCTATACAAACACTAAGACTTAATGACTCTTGCAAACTTAACATGACTGTCCTACTAGGACTTAACAACATAACAATAGGTTCATTTAGACATTGGGCATAGTCCATTTACTAGTATGGCTTTCAAGCCTTATACATCAAGAAAATGGTCTTAGAGACCTTATTAAACCAAACAACCTCAAGTAAAATCTTGACAACTTAGTGCTCTTGCACCATACTCCCCGGCATGATGAAAACTCTTGTCCCAAGAGTTAGGGGATCTGCTCCAACCATTCTTCCATCTTGGTGGAATGTTCCTCAGACTAGGAAACATGAACTCTCCTAGAGTTATCTTTCTCTATCTCCAACCTGCATGGCTCCTGTAAATAGTGTTAGAAACATAAAACTTGTTTTGGTGTCCTTGTCTAGGACCATGTTGCTGCAATGCTTCAGCTCTTCTCAACTAGAGGTTCTGATTCATTCCTCTTTGGACTCTCTGCTATTTGTTTTCCTTCTTCTGGCTCCTTATAGGACACTCAAAGTCCCCTACTTTAACATAACTTAAGTCCCAAGCCTGCTGCTCTCTAGGACTATCATTCACCTTCTTGTGTTGCATCTATGTCTACTATGTGCAATCACCCTGAACCTGCACATTCAACTTCAATTTCTTTCCAAAGTAAATTGTAACTTGTTCCTTCTTCTCCTCACAAGGTAAAGGAACCAATTTGAACTTCTTGCCATCTTTGTGCACTACATAGGTATTAGTATACCCATCATGAATTGTCCTTCTCGAATACTGCCATGGTCTGCCCAAGATTACATGCCCACATGTCATAGGAATAACATCACACAAAACAGAGTCCTGATATGGACCAATTGTGAAATCAACATAAGCCTTCTTAGTGACCATTACCTACTGCTCTTGACTCACCCAAGTGACATGGTAAGGACTGGGATGATCAAAAGTCTTCAACCCCAACTTATTCACCATTTCCCAAGAAACTAAGTTATCATGAGAACCTGAATCTACAATCAACTTGCATATCTTGCCATGGCTCAAACAATTAGTTCTGAAAATAGATACCTGTGGTGGTTGCTGCATCTTACCTCTTTCCACCATGAGCATCTCTCCATCCATCATAGGAGAGGCTGACGACATTTCTGGTTCTTTTGGCTTCTCCTCCTCTTGTGCCAAGTGAACTCTTTTATCCTTGGTCCTTCTTGGGACAGTTGAAAGATGTGTGTCCCACCTCATTACAGTGGTAACATCTACCTGTGAACACTCCTCTTCCTAATCCCAATCTACCTCCACCTCTATGTCCACCTCTCTGTTCTGTAGACAACTCCTTACCCTTCTCATTGTTGTTCTGAACATCATTAGTAGGTTTGCCCCTACCTCTGTTTCCTCTTCCATAACCTCCTTGCCTTTCTTGTTTCCTCTTCACTCTCTCTTCAGCCCTGATGGCTAACTGAAAACACTCTCCAAGTGTTTTTGGTACTGCTAACCCAATCTCATCCTGCAAGTTACACTTAAGCCCATTAAGGTATCTTGTCACTTTCTCTTCTTCATCTTCCAACCCACCTCTAATACTAAGCTTATGAAATTGCTTAGTATAGGACAAAACATCCATGTCCTTCTATTTCAGATTCTGCCTCATCCTCTTTGTCTGAATGGAGTAATCAGATGGAAGAAACTGATCCTTCATCATGTCCTTCATCCTACTCCAAGAAGTGATTTTTGATGCACCTCTAGCCATTCTTTCTGTCTACACACTACTCCACCAGGTAAGTGCTATTTCTCTCAGTTTTGTCTTTGCAAACTTGATCTTTTTCTCATCACTCATCTCTTCATACTCAAAAAAATTTTCCAGGGCATCTATCCACCCTAATACTTCTTCACTATCCATCTTCCCCTGATAGATAGGTAGCTCTATGTTTGCCTTAGTTCCACTTCCTTGGACTGCCTTCAGCAATCTTACAAACTTCTTTTCTTCAGCATCTAACTCATCCTCAGGAGGATTCTCATCAGCATCCTCATCTCCTTCTGAATCACTTTGTTCAACCTTTCTTGGATTCTTCTCTAATGCTTCCAATCTTGCCAAGATTGTTGCATTCTCCCTTCTTACTTGCCTCAACTCTCTGTCTCTAGCAGCATCATGTTCTCTTATGTCCCTCAGCTCTTTCTCTCTTTCCTCTAAGGCTTCTCTCAACTCAGCATTCTCTCTTGCCATCTGGTTCTTTGGAGACATCTTCATAACTCTCTCAAAAACTCTTATCTTCTTCACAAGATCCTTTACTCCTTCAAGGATCTACTAGCTAGCTCTGATACCATAAATGATGCAGAGCATCATTATAGTCGGATAGAAGTTAACAACACTTCAGGGGGAAGGCCTTGACACTACTTAATATTCCACCATCTCCATTATGCAGACTCTGCAGGACAGTAGCATCTACCATACCTTTCAAGGACAGTCACAACCTCATTGTTATATGAGGAGGACAGTCTCCATATCCTCTTTACAAAGTTCTCTACTGAGACACACTCAACCTAATCATGCAGCTTTCCAACCTCTCGCATGCATACATACCTAATGCATTCATTGTTAAAATAATTCTAGACTTAACAAGTCTATTACCCTCTAGGCGTTGGCTGTCTCCAAGCCTTCTTTGTAGTGATGTCAAAAAAGAAACCCTAACCTAGGTCTTCAAACCCACTTACAAATAATGGAGGAAAATAGAGATATGGAAGGATGTCAAGAACCCAAATCAATTGCATTAGATAGTCAACTCCCCCTACTAACCAACCATCATCAGTAACATCCACCCTAAGGTCGTACAAGTACAGAAAAATGTAAAAGACAGCAAACTTTTTAAAGGGAGATAGAAAATTTTTAAAGAAGCAGCTTACAGTTCTGCATTCATAACATTCCTTCCCAACAATTTCAAGAGGCCAAACTTATTTTGGTGGATGCCCAACTCATCAACCTTCACTTTCAATCAACCCACACTTTCCAATAGTACGGTACCGTACAACAATACATAGAAAAACAACAATTTTTATTGACTGTGACAGCAAGTTTCAAAGCAGATTATAGTCTTACAATACTATCTTTCTTTCCATGCAATGTCAAGGCACCAAACATGCTTTAACAGATAATAAACTCATCCTTCTTCTCTTCCCAACATTCAACCTTTTATGACATAGCCGTACTATACTGTGGTACGGGCTCCAAGGCATAAGAATGCAGAAAACACAGAAAAAAATAGAAAATAGAAGTTTCTCTGTTATATTTCACAATCTATTCAATAATTTCTTTACAATAATGCTTGGAAGAGTTATAGCAAACCTCCACACTGCATGTATCGAGTGGGAGTCCAAAAAAACTGCCAAAAACCAACATTCCTTTTCTTGTTTTCAACTGCAACACAAAAATAGAAACCATCTTTGAAAGTGACTATCCACCAATTATTTTAGTGATTAGAAAGCTTTTAACAAGTGGTCTAACCTTGGACAAGATATTAACACAACTACACCTTTTGACATGCCTTTAAAAGGCTAAAAAAACATGAGAATTAAATGACTACCTATACAAACACTAAGACTTAATGACTCTTGCAAACTTAACATGTCTGTCCTACTAGGACTTAACAACATAACAATAGGTTCATTTAGACATTGGGCATAGTCCATTTACTAGTATGGCTTTCAAGCCTTATACATCAAGAAAATGGTCTCAGAGACCTTATTAAACCAAACAACCTCAAGTAAAATCTCGAAAACTTAGTGCTCCTGCACCACAAACCCCATGCCTACGGACACTTGGTTAACATTTTAGAATGTTCCTAACAATTGTCCACAACTCCCATCCCAAAGAGGTCACCTATTTCCAAAATGGGCTATGACAGATGCTCTTACGACACTTACGACCATCATAGAATCTGTCATAGTGGTTACAACTTACATTTGTAAGAGAATCTATCATATACATGCTATAAATAGCATATTCTCTTACAACATGTCATATTCCACCTTGGGGTACCCAAATATGCCTTATTCAAAGATGCTTCATGACACATGTCATCACCTATCTTACAAACTTATATTTCTGACTGTTACATGTCATAGATTCTGTCATAGGAATCTGTCATAACCGTTTCGGTCAATATTCCATTACACAACATGGAAGATGCTGACACATGGAAAAATGCTCCTACCATAAAGTGGGATGCCTAACTCCTCATGTGAGGACAAAATTACAAGTTGTCATATTCCATGTAGGATCGACACATCACCGTGCCACATCCCACAATATGACAATATGGAATTTACAAATATTTACAACATAGGCAATTAATTAATAAATACAAACATAATAAATGCAAGGAATTACCAAGGTTGAGACACCTTAATTCCCAACATTCTCCCACTTGTCGAACACCTTGTAAGAGCTAATAGAAAAATAGGATTTAACTGCTATAGGCCGAGAGGCCCATAGACTCCAAACACCATCTAAACTTCTCTGTGCCCATTGGTTTCATCAATACATCTATAACATTCTTTAAAGTATCTACCTTCTCCAAATTTACCTTTCCATCCTTGACCATGTCTCGCATGAAGTGAAACTGAATATCAATGTGCTTTGTTCTAGCATGGAAAGTTGGATTCTTCGCAAGGCAAATTACACTCTAACTATCACAACTAATTGTGATTTGACCTGTATCAACACCAATATCTGAACACAATCTCTTAAGCCAAATGGCTTCCTTACAAGCATGAGTTGCTTCCATACACTCAGCTTCTATCATGGATAAAGAAACAATAGGTTGTCACTTACTCATCCAACTAATAGCACCACCAAATAGTGTAAAGACATAAGCACTGGTGGACCTCCTCCTATCAATGTCACCTACCCAATCTGAATCCACAAATCCATGAACATCAATAGAATCAGGAGGTCGTAAAACATTACCATGATAGCAAATGGAATACTCAGAAGTACCCCTCAAATATTTGAACACTCACTTAACTGCATCCTAATGAACCCGTCCAGGATTAGCCATAAATCAACAAAGGACTCCCACTGCTTGGGCAATGTCTAGTCTTGTGCAGACTATAGCATACATCAAACTACCAACACCACTAGCATAAGGTACTATGCTCATGTCCTCCATCTCACTAGGAGATTTTGGACAATCATCAATAGACAACTTTATCCCCAAAGAAATAGGAACACATAGTGGTCTACAATCTGCCATGCTGAACCTGTCCAACACGGTCTTCACATACTTACTCTGACCTAACCAAAGTTTTCTATTGGTTCTGTCTCTTTTGATTTCCATTCCTAGAATGTACCTGGCTGCCCCTAAATCTTTCATTTCAAACTATGCTGACAACTGAGATTTAAAATTAGAAATCATATTTTTACCCTTCCCAATGAGCAACATGTCATCAACATACAGTACAACAATGAGAATACGATCACCATCAAATTTATAATACACATAGTGATCTGATTATGATCTCACAAATCTAATTGACAACACAAAGGCATCAAACTTCAAGTACCATCTCCTAGGGGATTGCTTCAAACCATACAAAGACTTTTTAAGTTTGCAAACCAAATTTTCTTTATCTTTCACCATGTAATGCTCTGGCTGTGACATGTAGATTTCTTCCTCCAAGTCACCATGAAGAAAAGTTGTCTTCACATCCATTTGTCCTACCTCCAAGTCATAAGCTATTACAGGAGACAACAAGAATCAAATGGATGTCATCTTTACAATGAGAGAGAAGATCTCACCATAGTCTATACCCTCCACTTGTGAATACCCCTTCACAACCAATTTGGCCTTATATTTCTCAACACTGCCATATGCACCAAATTTCTTCTTGAACACCCATTTGCATCCAACGGTTTCTGTCCAGGAGGCAAAGGCACCAAGTCCCAAGTTTGATTCTTTTCCAAAGAAGCCATTTCATCCTCCATGGCCTCCTTCCAGGAACCTGCATCTTTCATGTCCATAGCCTTTGATATAGTTCTAGGTTCATCACTGTTAGTAAGCAAAGAAAAAGCACAACTAGAGTCAAGCAATGTAAAACCAAACCTTTCAGGTTGCGTTCTTATCCATGTAGACCTCCTCAAGAGCTGAGGTTGAAGTTTAGCTTCTTCATCTAAGATTTTAGAGCTGCTAGAGCTCTCCTCATCATCAGGTCCAACATTATCTTTATGTTTAGTCTTCTTAGGGGTGAGAGGAAACTGAACAACATCCTCTTTCTTTTCTTTTTCTTCTTGGTGTAAAACAATGGAAGAAGGTGTAAGCTCTCTGAAGATGACACTTCTGCTATACAACACTTTTTTAGCCATGAGGTCCCAAAGCTTGTATCCTTTCACATAGACACCATAGCCAATGAAGATACACTTAACAGCTTTGTTCTCCAAATTTGACTTCTTCTCCCTAGGCACATGTGCATATGCCTCACAACCAAAAACATGAAGATGCCTTATTGAAGGATTTCTACCAGACGACACTTCCATGGGTGTCTTTCCAACAAGAGCTGATGTAGGAGATCTATTAACAAGATAGCAAGAAGTGGTAACAGCTTTAGTCCAAAAATTTTGTTCTAGGCCAGCTCCACTGAGCATACTCCTAGCCTTCTCCATCAATGTCCTGTTCATCCTTTCTACAACTCCATTTTTCTACGGAGTGTATGGAGTTGTCTTATGTCTTTCAATACCAAGTTCCTTGTAGTATTTGTTGAAATCTATAGAATAGAACTCACCACCGTTGTCAGTTCTCAAACACTTAATCTTCTTACTAGTCTGATTTTCAGTAAAGGCCTTAAACTCCTTAAACTTACTATAGACTTCAGATTTGCTTCTAAGAAAATAAATCTATGTCCTTCTACTATAGTCATCTATAAAAGATACAAAATATTTAGATTTTGATAATGAAGGAACATTAATAGGACCAAATACATCAGAATGAACAAGGTCCAACACACCAGAAGACTTGTGAGAACTTGAATAAAACTGAACATGGTTTTGCTTCCCATAAATGCAATGTTCGCAAAAGTCAAACTCAAGATTACAATCATCTAACCCCTCAATGAGGTTTTTATTTTTTAAGCTACGTAGACCCTTCTCACCAATGTGACCAAATTTCTTATGCCATAACATTGTCTTTTCAGCATGAAGTTTAACTTCCAAGACATGATTACAAACATTAGAACTAGAAACAATAGATCTCTTGACTGCTCATTCAGATGGTGGGGATGAATGACTGCTGCCCTCTTCTTTGAAATAGAAGAACTATTGCATTGTGAAATGCATGCCTCCAACTAAAATAGAGTACCTCTCCTAGTACCCTTAGTAAGCACCATAGCTCCTCTAGTCATCTTGCATCCTTCTTTTGAAAAGACAACCTGCACACCTGCATCATTCAAACTACTTATAGAAAGCAGGTTCCATGCTAAACCTAGGATATGCATAACCCCAGAGATCCTCTTCACTTGACCATCAGGGAATCTGATGGAGACTCTTCCATGACCAACAATCTTCAGGTGAGAGTCATCACCCAAGTACACCTTCCCACCATCGAACTCCTCATATTTAGTGAACTAGTCTCGATTCGAGGTCATGTAGAATGATGCACCAGATTCAATTAGCCACACATCATCAGATGCATGGGTTGCCAGGGCTATGATGAAAGCATCATCATCATCTTGTGATTTGTCAGAATCTAAATCAGGAGCTTTCTTCTTCTTCTTCTTCTTCTTCTTCTCCTCCTCCTTGCATTCCTTTCAGAAATGCCCAGATTTACCATAGTTCCAACAGATAGCCTTGGACTTTCTAGGAGATTTGGATCTCCCACAGGATTTGGATCTACCCTTCTCAACTTTCTTGTCCTTCTTTCTCCCTTTCTCCTTGGGTCTTCCACGAATTGCAAGAGCCTCTTTAGCTGCATCAGAATACTTCTTTCGCATCTCTTCAGCTAACAATGTAGATACCACATCTCCCATCTTGAATGTGGATGTGGTGCTTCCAATAGCCATGACAAGGTGATCCCATGATTTCGGCAAAGAACAAAGCAAGGTCATACACCAATCCTCCTCCTCCATCTTTACACCAATAGATGTCAACTATGCAACCAGCATGGTAAAAGCATTCATATGCTCGGTAATGGATCCTCCATTCTCCATTCGAAGAGAATACTGCTTCTTTAGCAGAAAAAATTTATTAACCAGGGATTTGGCTTGAAACACATCTCCCAACTTCTTCCAAAGCAAAGTTGTAGTCTTCTCCTCATGGACATTTAACAACACAGAATCAGCAAGACTAACTCTTATGAGACCCTTAGCCTTCTAATCCTTAAGATCCCAATCAGCTTGTTGCATTGCAGCTAGTTTAGTTCCAGTAACAGTTTCCCAAAGATCTCGGTCAACAAGCATGTCTTCCATCTTGAGCTTCCACAGCTCAAAATTAGTGCCATTGAACTTCTCCACTTCCATTCTTCTAGATGTGCTTGCCATCTCCTTTCTATAATAGAAAATAGAATAATCTACATAGACTCCCACTCAACTTAAGATCAGCTCAAAAAACCCCGACCCAACAACTAGGACCAAAGGTGATCAAGCTCTGATACCAACTAAAAGGAAGCTAGGTGTGCGGAAATCACTTCCTACACTAATCTAATGAGGGGAGAGCTATACAAATTCAATTTATTCCTTACCACTACATAAACATACAACATCTAATAGAGTTATTACAAAAATACACAAGAACCAGAAAGAAGACAGAAGAAGAGAGACAAAGATGTACAGTGGGGAAAACCATTATCGGGTGAAAAACCTCACTCAGAAACCTACACAATGTATTAACAAATATGAAAGAATGTTTACAATACACTTGCAATGCAATCTTCAATGGTCTTTGACACTTGTGTCTAGAGTCAATCTGGTAGCAGAACAATACCTGTAAACCTGTAATTCAAACTCCATCTCCAAGCACCTATTTATATAGAAAATACAAGGCAATATTGGACCTATCTTGGGATGGGCATCCAACTTGGCTTCATGGACCAAAACCCATGCCTAAGGACACTAGGTCAACATTGTAGAATGTTCTTGACACTTGTCCATAGTTCCCATCCCAAAGAGGTTGCCTATTTCCAAAATGGGCTATGATAGATCCTCTTACGACACTTACGACCGTCATAGAATCTATCATAGTGGTTACAACTTATAGCTATAAGAGAATCTGTCATACACATGCTATAAATAGCATATTCTCTTACAACATGTCATATTCCACCTTGGGGCACCCAAATATGCCTTATTCAAAGATGCTTCATGACACATGTCATCACCTGTCATACAAACTTCTATTTCTGACTCCTACATGTCATAGATTCTATCATAGGAATCCGTCATAACCGTTTTAGTCAATATTCCCTTACACAACATGGAAGATGCCAATACATGGAAAAATGCTCCTACCACAAAGTGGGATGCCTAACTCCTCATGTTAGGACAAAATTACAAGTTGTCATATTCCATGTAGGATCGACACATCACCGTGCCACATCGCATAATATGACAATATGGAATTTACAAATATTTACAACATAGGCAATTAATTAATAAATACAAACATAATAAATGCAAGGAATTACCAAGGTTGAGACACCTTAATTCCCAACAATCAACCTTTTGTTTCTTTGACATTGGCTAATCAAGAAGTGAGGGATCTTGTCCTGACATGGCATTAGGAGCAAGTTCTATAATCAAAACTCTAGTTGACCTCTTCATTGGGAGCTTAGCAGCCTTTGTAGGTTGGCTCTCTACTACTTTTCCATATACCCTCTCAAAGATGTCAATGATCAGATTTATTCTCTTTAGAGGATCATTTTCCTCAACAAAAAAATCTAAGAAAATTAGGATTATTTTTCTTTTTTCCATCCTCAATCTCCCATTTTCTTTTTCCATCATACACTTATTATAGAATGAGGCAATTTCTAATGACATCCTCTTCATAATTGACTTGATGAGTAATCCAAGATTTTGTAAGGATTACTTGTTTGATGAAATTCACATGACCCTTTGGGTCAAAGACTCTTTCTGTAGCACACTTCAATGAATATCTACTTTTCAAATACTCTTGCAATTGTTCAAGAGTGTCGGCACCAACAAACAATCCCTCAAATACAACTAGGTCTAGCAAAAATGTTCCCTTTTTTGTTTTTTCATTAAATCTCTCTCCATCTAGAGCATCTACCACATGAATTCTAAAAATGCTAACCTTGAAGGACAAAACTTTAGCAAAATATGTGGTGCCTATGTGCATCCATAAGCTCTTATCAATGTGTAGTTTGGCAAGAAGAAGAAATCACCAAAGTTATGTGTGTGCCCCTTCTCTGGCTTCATTGCATGTGATCTCAACAATTCCCTTACTTCTGATGTCAATCTTGGTACAACATGTCGAAGGGAAGCCATGATCCTAACAACAAAATCATCATGATAAGAAACATAATCACCTTTGTGTCACTTCCTATCCCATATGTAACACCAGCATTGTACAGGCAACCTATATCCCTTATTATCAACCATGGTCAAATCTAGCCTTGGATTCCACCTTTTCCTATTTTGAAACAAAATCAAATGACACAACATAGAATAATGCCTAAACTTGATTTGTCTCATGTTCTCTAGTATTTGAAGGAATCCCTCATGCAACTGTTTCTCCATATATGAAGTAAAATCATATTCATTATTTAGCTCATAATTATGTATCCTCATTGCCATCATCATTATCCCCATTGGCATTTTCTCTTGTGCATCTATCCCAACAACTTGACATAATACAAAGTATGTTTTCTATTGTAAATATGTGCCTAAGCGGTGTTGTCATTGATGTCCACATATTCTTGTTGTCATTGGTCTCAACTGTGCCTTATTGTGTTGCCTATTTAGGAGACTGGAATGTTGAGGGTATTGAGAAAATTAATGAAGACTCAATGTTCATGGACTTATGACTGTGTAGAGGATTGTCAGATGTTGTTCTAGTTAAGAATTAAGAATTCCACATGAAGATTTGAAGAAGTTATGGCCATCTAAGTAGAACCGGATGTTGTAGTATACAAAAGAGATAGATTGACAGTAAGTTGGTCCGGATTGCTCCACAGTGAAATATTATGGTTTGTAGATATGAAGGCATGTTTGGGAATTCAATGTGTATCATCAACTCCAGTGGTTCATGGTTTAGAGGTATGTAAGCAATCTTTCTAGTTTGATAGTCATGGCAGACAGTGTTCTTAAGGTTCTGGAAGAAGATACAAATGATTCTGGTAATTTAGTTTAGAGTGGATGTTATTGGTGAATTCAATGTGCTTGTGGAGGTCTCTAGATTGTGTGGGTACTATGTTGGAGGTCTGCATTGGAGTTTGAGCTTGTTATTAAAGATTTCCTCTTTGAAGTTGATGTTCTTCCAAGTCTTGGTTGACTAGATGTTCCTAGCATGTTGCGGATGATCTAAAGATCATTTTATGAAGCATGGCATGTTAGTAGAGGAAGATTCAAGTCTTAGCTATGTTTGGCCAATAGTGTAAAGATCTGTGTTAAGTTTGGTTGACCTTGTTGATCATTCCAAGGTTGATGAAGTGTATAAATACTTGTTGAAGAGTTGTTAAAAATTATCCTTCAGCAAAATAGATTAAATTTGAATAAAGGATCAGAAGTAGAATAGAGAAGAAAAGGAGCGAGAGCAGTGTAGAGTGAAACGTTAGTGAAGAAGAATTTGGGGCAAAGTAGAAGTTTTATGAGCATTCTTTGAAACTAAACTAGGCATGAAGTAGATGCTATTTCTTAGTTAATTCTTTCTATTCTAAATAAATTTTGTAGGCAGTGAGCCTCTCTTTTGAGCAGTGAGCTCTAGGAAGTGCACTCGAAGGCATGTGCCTTCTATTTTTCTAAAGTACTTTTAACAAGGTACAAATCTTTGTTGGTTAACCCCCATCGTGGTTTTTCCCTCAACCGAGTTTCCACATCAAAATCTTGGTGTCAAGTGTGTTGATTGTGTTTCTTCTCATATGTTGTTGATCTATGCTTTAATGTTTACATCAATAAACTGATAGTAAGTTAATAAAGAAGGTTAAAAGCAGAAAAAGTTTATTTTGTGTGATAACTGATTCACCCCTCCTCTCAATTGTCCAGTCCAATTCCAACAATTGGTATCAGAGCCAGATCCTCTTATAAAAGCTTGACCGCTTGAGGAGATCTAGGATGTCGACCTACAAGAAGGATAGTCTGAGATTTGATGGAATAAATTATTCTGTTTGGAAGAATCGCATGGAGTGCCATTTGCAATGCATGGGTGATGCCTATTGGGTGATAACCAGTGTCAAGTATAAACCTCTAGAGGAAGGTCCTTCAACTCCAGATCAAATCAAAGATTCTAAAAATAACCTTCAAGCTAAAGAAGCCTTGTTGAGTGCCCTGACTAATTTAGAAATGACAAATGTCTTTGGTCTAAAAACTGCTCATGAAATCTAGAAAAAGTTGGAGAATCTGTATGAAGGCAATAAATTTGTCAAATGTGCCAAGCTACAAAGTCTGAGGGGAAAATTTGAAACTCTAAGGACAAGTGAAGATGAAAACATCACAATCTACATGCAAAAGATAAATGAACTTATGTGTGGTATCAGGTGTGCTGGTGGAACCTTGGAAGAATCAATGATTGTATCAAAAGTGTTCAAATATTTCTTGATTCATACAAACATAAGGTTGCTACTATAGAGGAGATTAGGACTGTCTCAAAAGTTACAAGAGATCAACTGGTTGGAAAAATTTCAGCTTTTGAATTAAGTGAGTTTGGTGATTCTCTTCCCAAGTCTGAATCTATATTTAAGGCCAGTGTATATGGAAAACAAAGAAATGATCTGAGTGAAAGCTCTTCTGCAAGATCAAATAGATTCGTGAAGACAAGGAAGGATCTTGAAGATGTTGAAATTGAAACTGCAGATCTTGAAGCTCTTCTTGCCAAAAGATTGCCAAGAGGATCCTATAAGTATGAAGGAAAATTACCACTCAAATGTTTTTCTTGTAATAAGATTGGTCATTTTGCCTCAAGATGTCCGGAGAGTTTTTCAAAACCAAACCCTAACAGATAGAAAAATCAAAACAAAAGTTACTATGTCCAAGAAGCTGGAGAAGGAGTCACAGATGATGAATCTGATCATGGAGGTTCCTCTGAAAATGATTAGGTGTTCATTGCCATCAAAGAAGAAGATCTGGTGTCTATTGAATATGCTAGCTATACAAATATGGAAAGTGCCTTGGTTTCTTAAGTTATTGAGAAAGATGAATTGGTGATTGATAGTGGATGTTCTCATCATATGACTGGAGACAAGAGTAAGTTTGTGAATTTTGAAAATTATGGAGGGCTTGTGAAATTTGGAGATAACTCAGCTGGTAGAATCCGTGGTAGAGGATCCATCCCTTTTGATGGTAAGAATAGAACCAATGATGTTTTATATGTGGAAGGACTGAAACATAAGCTTCTCAATGTTGGACAGTTGGTTGACAAAGGTTATGATCTTTGATTCAAGGATAGAAAATGTAGAATCTTAGAGAGCTCCAGAATTGAAATTGCATCCGGTACTCAAACTAGAGGTAACATTTTTTATTTAAGTAGTTCTGGCAAAAGTTCTTTGATTTCTTAGATAGATCAAAGTTGGTTATGGCATAGGAGGATGTGTCATGTGAATTTTTGATAACATTATCAAAATAAGCACCACTCAGGCTGTAAGAGATCTTCCAAACTTGTAAAACCTAATAGCATGTGTAGAGAATGTCAATTGGGGAAACAGAGCAAAATTTCATTCAAAAGTAAGGAACAAGCTTCAAGTGGATGATTGGAACTGGTACATATTGATCTCTATGGTCTTTCTAGAATTAGGAGTGTGCAAGGAGATAGATATTTCATGTTGCTGATTGATGATTACTCCAGGATGATGTGGCTAACTTTCCTAAAAGAAAAATCAGAAGCTCTTGACAAATTTAAGGTGTTCAAAGTGATGGTGGAAAATGAGATTGGTGAAAAATTGAAATGTCTGAGATCTAACAAAGGTAGAGAATTTACTTCCTGTGAGTTTGATGCTTTCTATGAAAAGCATGGCATAAAAAGACAGTTATCTACTCCTAGGACTCCCCAACAAAATGGAGTTGTGGAAAGAAAGAATCAGACCATTCAAGAAGCTGCTAGGACCATGATAATGGAAACAAATGTTCCTCAAGTTTATTGGAGAGAAGTTTTAAGTACTGTTGTCTACACTCTTAACCAGGTACAAATCAAAAGCAATTCTGGTAAGACCCCTTATGAACTATGGTTTGGTCATCCACCTATTTTGAGATATTTCAGAGTTTTTGGTAGTAAATACTATATCAAAAGAGATTAGGATTTAGGAAAGTTTGATACAAGAAGTGATGAGGCAATATTTTTGTGGTGCTCTACTCAAAGTAAGGCTTACTGGTGGTTTAACAAGAGATTGAAAAAGATTGTTAAAAGTGCTAATGTTAGAGTTGATGAGAACAAGGAAGGACATTACAGGTTCTATGGATATGATTCAGATGATCAAGATGAAAATCAAAGTCATGGAAGATTAGTTCAAACTTTAACTTAGATTTAGATTGATCCAGAGACTCTAGAAACTCAAGAAAATAGTACAGATGTTGAGGAACAAGCTCAAGAAATAGAAGTTCAAGACATTCCCAAAACCCCCAAGTACGTAAGAATGAATTATCCTGAAGATCAAATCATAGGAGATAGAAATAAAGGTGTTTAAAGTAGGAGAAGAGCTATTGAAGATCAAGAAGAGATTTGTCTGATTTCAAAGATTGAACCTAAATTAGTAAGTGAACCCTACAATGATGAAAATTGGGCAAAAGTAATGGAAGAACAATTGATCCAAATTGAAAAGAACCACACTTGGGATCTTATTCCTAGACCCGAGGACAAAAATGTGATTGGAACCAAATGGGTCTTCCGGAATAAACTAAAGGAAGATGGTGAAGTCGTAAGAAATAAAGCAAGGTTGGTATGTAAAGGCTATTCTTAGGTAGAAGGAATAGATTTTGAAGAAACTTTTGCTCCAGTGGCAAGAATAGAGGCAGTTAGATTGTTTCTTTCTTTTACTGCTTTCAGAGATTTTAAAGTGTATTAGATGGATGTCAAATCATCATTCCTGAATGGAAATTTGGAGAAAGAAGTCTTCATTGAGCAACCAGAAGGATTTCAGTTGTCTGATCAAGGAGATATGGTTTGTAGACTGACAAAAGACTTGTATGGACTCAAGCAAGCTCTAAGAGCCTGGTATGCAAGATTGGATAAATATTTTCTTAAGATAGGTTTTAACAAAGGTACTGCTGATAGTAATCTTTACTTCAAGATTAATCATGAGGACATCCTGATTGTTGAGGTCTTTGTTGATGATTTCATTTTTGGTGGAAATGAATGTATGTGCAAAGCATTTGCTGATAAGATGAAAAGTGAATTCGAGATGTCAATGTTTGGAGAAATGAATTTCTTCTTAGGTCTGCAAATTGTTCAGTCAAATAAAGGTATCTTTATATCTCAGTCCAAGTATGTGAAAGAATTGCTAAAGAAGTTTGGAATGGAAGATTCAAAGCCAATAGGTACACCTATGGTAACCAGATGCAAGTTAAGTAAAGATGATGACTCCCCCAAGGAAAATTAGAAAATGTATAGATCAATGATTGGAGGATTTCTCTATCTGACTCAGACCAAACCTGAAATCATGAATGTTGTTGGACTTGTTGCTAGATTTCAAGCTATCCAAAAGAATTTTTAGATATCTCAAGGGGGCAATTGATTATGGATTGTGGTATCCAAAAGACAATGATTTCACTCTTCATGCATATATAGATGCTGATTGGGCAGGAGATGTGGATGACAGAAAAAGTACTAGTGGTGGTGCATTTTTTTTGGGAAGAAGATTGGTCTCTTGGATGAGAAAAAAGTAAGAGGCAATATCTCTATCTAATGTAGAAGCAGAATATATAGCAGCAACAAATAATTACATGTAGGTTCTGTGGATGAAGAAAATGTTGAAAGACATCAGAATTGTGTTTGAGGAGCCAATCACAATCTTTTGTAATAATTCTAGTGCAATAAGCATCTCAAAGAATCTAGTGTTGCATTCAAAAACAAAGCATATATCTATCAAGTTTCATTTCTTAAGAGAGAAGGTAAATGAGAATGAAGTCAAGTTGGAGTTTGTGTCTTCCAAAGATCAGATTGCATATATCTTCACTAAGCCTCTTCCCAAGGATATGTTTGAGTATCTCTAAGAGAAGTTAGGGGTTATTACCCCTCTGAATTAGAACTAAGATGCACTGAGATGCATCAGTCTAGTGGAATTCTCAGTCATATCTTGAGATCTTGAAAAACTAATTACTTATGATAGGGGGAGTAATAAAGAAAGTGGTTGCAGAAGTCAGGGGGAGAAGTTCTTGTCATGATGGTTGAATTAGTTTTTCACAACATATATTGCCATCAATGACAAAGGGGGAGATTGTTGCAAATATGTGACTAAGCGGTATTGTCATTGATGTCCACATATTCTTGTTGTCATTGGTGTCAACTGTGCCTTATTTTGTTGCCTGTTTAGGAGACTGGAATGTTGAGGGTATTGAGAAAATTAATGAAGACTCAATGTTTGTAGACCTTATGACTATGTAGAGGATTGTCAGAGGTTGTTCTAGTTAAGAATTAAGAAGTCTACATGAAGATTTGAATAAGTTATGGCCATCTGAGTAGAACCGGATGTTGTAGTATTCAGAAGAGGTAGAGTGATAGTAAGTTGGTCCGGATTGATCCACAGTGAAATATTATGGTCTGTGGATATGAAGGCATGTTTGGGAAGTTAGTGTGTATCATCAACTCCAGTGGTTCGTGGTTTGGAGGTCCACAAGCAATCTTTCTAGTTTGACAGTCATAGCAGACAGTGTTCTTGTGGTTCCAGAGGAAGATACAAATGCTGCTAGTAATTTGGTTTAGAGTGGATGTTATTGGTGAATTCAATGTGCTTATGGAGGTCTCTAGATCGTGTGGCTACTATGTTGGAGGTCTGGATTGGAGTTTGAGCTTACTATTGAAGATTTCCTCTTTGAAGTTGATGTTCTTCCCAGTCTTGGCTGACCGGATGTTCCTAGCATGTTGCGGATGATCTAAAGATCATTTTATGAAGCATAGCATGTTAGTAGAGAAAGATTCAAGTCTCAGCTATGTTTGGCCCATAGTGTAAAGATCTGCATTAAGTTTGGTCGACCTTGTTGATCATTCCAATGTTGATGAAGTGTATAAATACTTGTTGAAGAGTTGTTAAAAAATATCCTTAAGCAAAATAGATTAAATTTGAATAAAGGATTAGAAGCAAAGAAGAGAAGAAAAGGAGCGAGAGTAGTGTAGAGTGAAAAGTTAGTGAAGAAGAATTTGGGGCAAAGCAGAAGTTTTGTGAGCATTCATTGAAACTGAACTAGCCATGAAGTAGATGCTATTTCTTAGTTAATTCTTTCTATTCTAAATAAATTATGTAGGCAGTGAGCTCTGGGTAGTGTGCCCAAAGGCATGTACCTTCTATTTTTCTAAAGTACTTTTAACAAGGTACAAATCTTTGTGGGTTGACCCCCACCATGGTTTTTCCCTTAACCAGGTTTCCACATCAAAATACTGGTGTCAAGTGTGTTGATTATGTGTCTGCTCATATGTTGTTGATCTATGCTCTAATGTTTACATCAGTAGTCTGATAGTAAGTTATTAAAGAAGGTTAAAAGAAGCAAAAGTTTTTTTGTGTGACAACTGATTCACCCTCCCTCTCAGTTGTCTGGTCTAATTCCAACATTTTCTTGAAGTAAACTTTGAAATAATCAACAGGGAATGTCTCCATAGAAGTGGTATGGATAGGTATTCTTCTATTATTGGCCCCCTTTCTCATATACATGGGGATTTCATCACTTTTGTAGGTTTTTGTCAATTTTTTATAGTCTTCTTCACTTTTTTGAACATCCACAGTAGTCAGAGCTTGCTTGTTTAACATGAAACAATTGATTATGACATTCCTTGTAATTGTTACCAATGGTGAACCATCAAGAAACCTTATTATCTTTGTAGCTCCATGATAGCAATGTGCCATAACTATAATGAGCGCAATGTCCACAAAAACATTAGGCACAATCAGCTTTACCAGGTCAAAAATCCATGGATTGCACATAGGAGCTTGTATATCCTTCTTGTCATAGAAATACCAGAATAAACTCCAACCCAAGATAGGGATTATTGTAAAGGTTGAACCATTAAGAAACCTTATTATCTTTGTAGCTCCATGATAACAATGTGCCATAACTATAATGAGCACAATATCCACAAAAACATTAGGCACAATCAGCTTTACCAAGTCAAAAATCCATGGATTGCACATAGGAGCTTGTATATCCTTCTTGTCATAGAAATACCAGAATAAACTCCAACCCAAGATAGGGATTATTGCATCTTTACAACCTTGGAATTCATCCTTGAAAACTTTTTTGAATACTTCTTTCTAGACTCAGCCTTTTTTGGGGCCATTATGAATTTAAGACTGACCTAGGGTTTTGAAAGCTACTTGTATACTTCATAGATATATCTGATAGCAATTAGAATTCACTTGATTTTGTAGTGAGGGAACTGAATAACTCACTTGTGAATTTGCTGCACAATGTATATCAACACTGTAACTTTATCACCCCCCAAATTCTCCAAGCTGCTCTTTGAATTGCCTTGAATTACTATGAATGATGAAAATGAGACGACAAATCAAAATTTATCAGGCTCCCAAACTAGACCGCTATGCCATTAATTCTACTTCATGTTGAGTGACAAGCTTTGGTCACTATGATCTAGTTTTGAATATCCACGTTGATGAAGGATGATCCAACGGTGACATTGCCTTTTATTTATTATAACCACAACTATATCGTAATCCTACCTAGGTGGTTAAGAATCTCTACAAGGTAGCGGGTTAAAAACCCTACCTTTTCACTCCTTTACCGCACTACCGCAAACCATGTTTGATTTCATCGTGGGACTGCAAGATCAGTTGAGAGTTAAATTTTATGTTTACCACTATCTCGTAAACCTTATAAGGTTGTTTCCATAGGACCATGAGATCAATTTTGATCATTTTAAATCTTACCACTCTATCTCAAGTCTGACTGAAATCAGTTGCAAGAGCGTGGTGACATTTGCCAGTCCTCTTTTACCATTTACCGCACTACCGTAAGTCCTTCTGTTGATCATTGTGGGACCGCGATGCTTCATTTATCATTGACTCAACCTTCACCACATTCCTACAAGCTGAGGTCTTAGCTACTGTGAGGCTGCGATTGTCTTTGCTTGTTAGGTCTAAACCTTTATCGCAAGCCCGCAATCTAACTTTGAATTCCATGCAGGGGCGTGGTATACATTTCATGTTACTTGTGACTACTTACCATAAGCCTGCCAGTCTGCTTCAAAGTTGCTATGAGACTACAGTTCATAACACATATTATTTATATTCCTTTACTGCTAGCCTGTAGGTCTATTTTTGAATTGTCGCAGGGCTGCAGGATACTTGAACCTATCTTTACTTTCACCGCCATCCCGTGAATGTATTATCTTCTCCCTACAGTATAGCAGTAAACACTTCTATTGAGTTTATTAAGCACCACTATCCCACATATGCATTCACCAACCCTTGCGGGAATGCGGTGATAGTTTATTTATCACCTCCTGCACACCTGTAAAGGACCATTAGCACATGCTATGGTATTGCGGTAATGTTCAAAAACACAATTTTGGAGAAACATACAAAGACTAAACTTATGCACATGATAGGAAGGACCTATGGGAAATGATCAAAGGATTGTTTTCATGAATGGGATAAGGATTAGATTGAATGACTATAATACAGAATTCAACTCAAAATTTGGCAATACTTTAGCAGATGTATGAGATTTAAAGAGATGTGATTAAGAATGGTCTTAATGGAAGGAAGTAAACTAGGTTGTCATTCATATTTGTTAAAATGTCAAAATGGAAGAGATGGCACCAAATGGATTTTGGATAGTCCTAACACAACTATTCGCAACCACCTTCCACCTACAATTACTCTCAACCACCTTCCATTTGCACTCACAACAAATCCCCTCAAAATGTCATACACATGGCTTCTAATTCTCAAATTGCATCTCCTAATGATGACCTCTTAAACCAACTCTTGCAAGGCATGACCCCTTTACAACAAAGGTGACAATCTTGATGAATTCTTCACAACCTAATATACCAACTTATCATGCTCATAATCCTCTATCCTATGCAATATTGAGAACTCCCATGCTTGAGAAGTTTGAAACCCTCGCTTTGAAAAATATGGTGGAAAAGGTGATCCTAATACTCATGTGGCAGCATTCACGGCTATGTGTAGTAATTTCTACTTTGAAGAGGACTTTTCCCACAATCACTTAAAGATACTATTTTAGAATGGTTTTTCTCTTTACCTCTAAATTCAACACACTCTTTTTCTCAGCTAGTTGATTAATTCTTAAAACACTTTCAAGCAAACATTGGACTTCAAGTCTCTTTGATTGATTTAGATCATTGCAAGAAAGATCTGAAAGAGAAGTTAACTGATTTTATTAGTCGGTATCAATCTTTGTATGCAAAAATTCAATATCAGATGAAGGATGAGAATGCTCAAAAGGTGTTTATTACAAATCTACAACCTAACATTCGTGATAAAATTCTCTTGATGAAGTGTAACTTTTTTCAATATTTATACACCACCCTTGGGTAAGTGCAAGAAGATGGGGGGCCAAAAAGGGGTCTTAAGTGGCCACTTTTTTTTTGAAATCAAGAAATATTGGCCTTGGATGAGAAATTGAGCATAGTTACACTCAAAATTTGGAGTATGTAATGAAAACAATGTTCATAGTGCTCCGAGTCTACTTTCTAAACTACTATTTTTTTTTTTAAATGGCATAGATTAAGGGGTTCAAAAGAGAGCCACAGAAATTGGTGTTGTTTCTGTCAAAAAAACATAACATAGCATCTTTTGTGGCTCCCTCAAAAGGTCAACTTTTTTTTGGTATTTTTAAAATTGCTTCAGTGAGAAATTAGCTAATAGCATTTAGTTTATGCCTGATTTTTCTGATAATTTTTTTATGAATATTTGATTTTTTGCTAATTTTCAAAGTGAACACATCCTAAAAAATAGAATTTTGGCCGTGCTACCCCTATAAATTTTGAAAACTAATTGAAAATCATTTTTTTCTTTTTTTAATATTTGTAGAATGGAGTCTAGTTTCTAAATATATAATTTTTTTGAAATTTGAATAATAGTTAATTTACAATGAAAAAAAGACCAAATAGTGGTTTTTGCCCAAAAATAGACACACAAACAAAAGAAATTAAAGATGAAATGCTAAACATTGTTAAAATGTGAAAAAAATCACATCATCAAATAGCTAAGAGAAAGCCTAACATTACCCAAGTGTTTGATTTGTTTGACCTTGAAACACATGCAAATCTGAGGGTTAGCACAAACGAAATTATGTGAAATCTTGAAGAATGTGGAAAAACACGTTTGTGGCTATTCAAAAGGCACTCCAAGCCTTTGGGTTGGAAATCCAAAGCAAATCCCAAGCCCAAGGCTTGGGATTCCCAAAGCAAAACATAACGTGAGCGCGTTATAACGTGCTCGCATTATGTTTTCCTTTGCATTTTTCCTTCACTGCAAAAGTTTGTGTTGTTTATCATGTTTGAAATAATGCGAGCACGTTATTATGTTCCCCTTAATTTTTTTTATGTTCAAGGCTATTAATCATGTATGTATGTATGTATGCCTATATGTATGTATGTATGTATGTATGTATGTATGTATGTATGTATGTATGTATGCCTATATGATGTATGTATCTTTGTATGCCTATATGTATGTATGTATAGTGTCGAGGGCAGAGGAGGGTAGAGATGGGAGTGAGCTAGATAGGGGAGGAGAGGGGTGGATAAGGATTGAGTGATTAAGGTTTAAGGTTGAGGGTTGAGCGTTTAGGGATAGGATTTAGAGTTTAGGGATAAGGGATTAGAGTTTAGGACCTTGAGGGATTAGGGTTTAGGATTGAGGCTTTAGGGATAGCGTTTAGGGTTAAGGGTCAACAGATTAGGGTTAAGGTAGAGTGTTGAGGGTAGAGGGATTAGGGATAGGGTTTAGGGTTGAGGGATTAGGGTTTAAGGTATAGTTTAGTAGTTCTTGTGGATAGAGCCAGTAAACAATGGGAGATTATTTGCATGTTTCATAACAATATAGCTCCCCTAAGTACGGGGTGGACAGCAAGAAACATAGATGTACCCCAATGCAAATTTTTTCTCATAATGATCATCCTTCTGATTTCAACTATTAATTACTCACTGTGGATGTACCATACGTAAATCTTTTCTCATAGCGTGTACACCTATTGGCATAATGAACCCCAGATGGGCCAGAAAAACATGCCATATAACATTACTAACATTAAAAAAGTTCATAGCCATTTTTCTGAAATATTCTTGCAACTCAAATATATTTAAGAGAATAGTGTCAAAAATGATGGGTTTAACAACCTAACATAAGGTAAAGTAGTTTTGTTGGGTTTAGGGATAGGGTTGAGGGATTAGGGTTTAGGGATGAGGAATTATGGTTTAAGGTATAGTGTTGAGGGTTGAGGGTTTAGGGATAGGGTTTAGGGTTGACGGATTAGGGTTTAATGTTGAGAGTTGAGGGTTGAGGATTGAGGGTTTAGGGATAGAGTTGATGGTCAAGGGATTAGGGTTAAAGTAGAGTCTTGAGGGTAGAGGGATTAGGGATAGGGTTTGGGGTTGAAGGTTTAATGATTGAGGGTTGAGGCTTTAGGGCTGAGGGTTAAGGGATTGGAGTTTAAAATATAGTGTTGAGTGTCGAGGGTTTATGGATAGGTTTTAGGGTTTAATTTTTAAGGGTTAAGGGTTGAGGGATAGGGTTTAGGGTTTAGGGATAAGGGATTAGGGTTTAAGATATAGTGTCAAGGGTTGAGGGTTTAGGAATAGGGATAGCGTTTAGGGTTTGGGGATGAGGGATTAGGGTTGAGGGTTGAGGGATTAGGGTTTAAGGTATATTGTCGAGGGTTGAGGGTTTATTGATAGTGTTTAAGGTTGAGGATTGAGGGATTAGGTTTTAGGATTGATGGATTAGGGTTTAAGGTATAGTGTTGAGGGTTGAGGGTTTAGCGATAAGGTTTAGGGTTGACGGATTAGGGTTTAGGGTTGATGAATTAGTGTTTAATGTCAAGGTTAGGGTTAGAGTGTCAAGGGTAGAAGGATTAGGGATAGGTTTTAGGGTTGAAGGTTTAAGGATGAGGGTTTAAGGCTTAAGATATAGTGTCAAGTGTTGAGGGTGTAGGGATAGGGTTTAAGTTTTAAGGGTTAAGGGTTGAGGGATAGGGATTAGGGTTTAAGGTATAGTGTTGAGGGTTAATGGTTTAGGGATAGGGTTTAGGTTTGAGGGATTAGGGTTTAGGGTTGATGAATTAGGGTTTAATGTTGAGAGTTGATGGTTGAGGGTTGAGGGTTGAGGTTGAGGGATAGGGTTAATGGTCAAGGGATTAGGGTTAAATAAGAGTGTTGAGGGTAGAGGGATTAGGGATAGGGTTTAGGGTTGAAGGTTTAAGGATTTAGGGTTGATTCTTTGGGGATGAGGGTTAGGGGATTAGGGTTTAAGATATAGTGTCGAGTGTCGAGCGTGTAGTGATAGGTTTTAGGGTTCAAGTTTTAAGGGTTAAGGGTCGAGGGATCAGAGTTAAGGGTTGAGGGATTAGGGTTTGACGTTGAGGGTTGAGTACATTGAGGTTCAAGGGTTAAGAATTTTAGATACAGTTTCAGATCGAGGGATTAGGGTTAAAGTAGAGTGTCGAGGGTATAAGGATTAGGGATAGGGTTGGAGGGTTTAGGGATAAGGGATTAGGGTTTAAGGTATAGTATCGAGCCTCGTGAGGGTCTAGGAATAGGGATAGTGTTTAGGGTTTAGGGATGACATATTAGAGTTAAGGGATGACGGATTAGGGTTGAGGGTTGAGGGATTAGGGTTTAGGGATAAGGTTTAGGGTTGAGGGTTGAGGGATTAGGAGTTAAGGTATAGTGTTGAGGGTTTAGGGATAGGGTTTAGGGTTGAGGAATTAGAGTGAAGGGTTGAGGGATTAGGATTTGACGTTGAGGGTTGAGGCTTTAGGGTTTAGGGTTTAGGGATAGGGTTGAGGGTCGAGGGATCAGAGTTAAGGGTTGAGGGATTAGGGTTTCACGTTGAGGGTTGAGGGTTGAGGTTCGAGGGTCAAGGGTTTAGGGATAGGGTTGAGGGTCGAGGGATTAGGGTTAAAGTAGAGTGTGGAGGGTATAAGGATTAGGGATAGGGTTGGAGGGTTTAGGGATAAGGGATTAGGGTTTAAGGTATAGTATTGAGTCTATTGAAGGTTTAGGAATAGGGATAGTATTTAGGTTTTAGGGATGAGGGATTAGAGTTGAGGGATGACAGATTAGGGTTTGAGGGTTGAGGGATTAGGGTTTAGGGATAAGGTTTATGGTTGACGGTTGAGGGATTAGGATTTAAGGTATAGTGTTGAGGGTTTAGGGATAGGGTTTAGGGTTGAGGGATTAGAGTGAAGGGTCGAGGGATTAGGATTTGATGTTGAGGGTTGAGGGTTGAGGCTTTAGGGTTTAGCGTTTAGGGATAGGGTTGAGGGTTAAGGGATCATAGTTAAGGGTTGAGGGATTAGGGTTTGATGTTGAGGGTTGAGGGTTGAAATTCGAGGGTCAAGGGTTTAGGGATAGGGTTGAGGGTCAAGGGATTAGGGTTAAAGTAGAGTGTGGAGGGTATAAGGATTAGGGATAGGGTTGGAGGGTTTAGGGATAAGGGATTAGCATTTAAGGTATAGTATCGAGTCTGTTGAGGGTTTAGGAATAGGGATAGCATTTAGGGTTTAGGGATGACGGATTAGAGTTGAGGGATGACGGATTAGGGTTGAGGGTTGAGGGATTAGGGTTTAGGGATAATGTTTAGGGTTGAGGGTTGAGGGTTGAGGGATTAGGGTTTAAGGTATAGTGTTGAGGGTTTAGGGATAGGGTTTAGGGTTGAGGGATAAGAATGAAGGGTCGAGGGATTAGGATTTGACATTGAGGGTTAAGGGTTAAGGCTTTAGGGTTTAGGGTTTAGGGATAGGGTTGAGGGTCAAGGGATCATAGTTAAGGGTTGAGGGATTATTGTTTGACATTGAGGGTTCAAGGTTGAGGTTTGAGGGTCAAGGGTTTAGGGACAGGGTTGAGGGTTGAGGGATTAGGGTTAAAGTAGAGTGTGGAGGGTATAAGGATTAGTGATAGGGTTGGAGGGTTTAGGGATAAGGGATTAGGGTTTAAGATATAGTATCAAGTTTGTTGATGGTTTAGGAATAAGGATAGCATTTAGGGTTTAGGGATGAGGGATTAGAGTTGAGGGATTAGGGTTTAGGAATAAGGTTTAGGGTTGAGGGTTGAGGGATTAGGGTTTACGGATAAGGTTTAGGGTTGAGGGTTGAGGGATTAGGGTTTAAGGTATAGTGTTGAGGGTTTGGGGATAGGGTTAAGGGTTGATGGATTAGAGTGAAGGGTCGAGTGATTAGGATTTGATGTTGAGGGTTTAGGGATAGGGTTGAGGGTCGAGGTATCAGAGTTAAGGGTTGAGGGATTAGGGTTTGACATTGAGGGTTGAGTTCTAAAGATAGGCAAATAGAGATTTTATATTCAGGTTATTTAGATGTTGATGGGTTTAGACTTGAGCTGAAATGTTGGACTCTTAATCTAGCCTGAAGAGAGTTTTTGTAGTCAAATGCAGATTTATGGGTTCAATTATATTGATTGCCTCTCTAGTTTTGGGGTGTGGATGTTTTGGAATCAATCAGGAAGTCTTCAAGAGACTTTGTGGAAGTGGATTGGCATTCACTTAATAGAACCCCTACTATTTATGGTTGGATAAGGATTTGTCACAAACTAGAACTTCTGAAGGGGAAGGTTTGGAAAGAGAAATGGATCACCAAAGAGATGAAAATTTTCTTATTTCTTAGACACCATCAGTGGTTTTTCTCTGATGCAGAGGACATATCAAGATGGAGATCATTTAAAGATTATATGATCTCCAAAGGAAAATCTCCTAATTCTCCCAGAATGTCATCCTTCAACAAGGCGGGACCAAGTGGCTTGGCTCTTCTAGTCATGGATCCTCCCATATTTAAGAGGAATTGTAAGGCTTCGAAGTGTCAGTTGATGAAGCACATGATGTGGTCATCCCTTCTTGTGTTAAGGAAGATAGTGTACAGGATGTGATTAATCGATAGCAAGACAAAATGTGAGCGTGTTATAATGCGCTCACATTTTGTCCTGCTATAGAAATGGTAAAAAAGTGTTGACCCCCGTGATCCAGACCCACATGCTCTATTTTCATACTAATTTTATGGGTGCTCCGAGAAAAAAGAAGTACTTTCATGCTGTTGGGAAGTTCACATGCACATTTGACACATTATACCACCTTTGCATGATCTTTCCACCACCTTTTCTTCTTTGCCAACTTGAGAAGGAGGAAATAACATAGTTTTCACACCAAGTTTGATATATATCTATTCAAGTTTCAATTTTTGTAGTGTTGCAATGTTAATTGTGATTCGATTTTAGGAATTTAACATTAGAGATTGGTTAATAGTATTGTTGTTAGTAATTATATTTGAGTGTTATTCAATTTAACATTGAAAAGGAAGAAAGTGGTGAAAAACTCAAATTGTTGAGGAGTTTGATGCAAGAAGAAAAAAACACTACATAGTTGGCTACTCTCTCCATTTGAATCTTCATTTTTTAGGTATGTCAAGTCTTTACATGCATGTTCTTTACATCTTCCTTAATTCAGATTGAATTACTTAATCATGCTTTATCATACATGTTTAAAATAGACACATTCCCAATCAAGAAAGTAGCCTACAATCTCACATGATGCCATGTATATTTTCTACACTTGGGCTCTTTAATAATTATGTGTAATAAACAGACCTTAACATACCATGATGTCAAACCTTACAAGAATAAATCCTTACAACATAATAAAAATACAATCCCACTATTATCTTGTATTCATTTCTTAGGAAGTAATATTGGTCTCTTTATCATGCTATAGACAAATTCTCCATCATGCCGAGGAAATGATCAAGAATTCAACCAACACAGGAAGAGATAAAAGTTAAGAATGCAAAGAAAGCAGTGGCTATGAGGGAACTTCGTGAGAAGAGGAAATTGGACACGATAAATGAAGACGTACCAATTGAAGAGGAACCACAACCATCACAAAGAGATATGGTAATGGCAGCACAAAGAGAACGAATGTAAAAATTTTGTGCTATAAGAGATTTGAATACCATAGTTGGAGACACATCCTCTACCACAAGTCAACATGTAGGGACACCATCTACCACATCTCAAGTTGAAAGTACATCATCACTCACATGTGATGAAGGAGGTATGCCATCATTCCCACCTCAACCTCAAGGTATGTCATCTATTCCATCTTTGATCGAAGGTATGCCATCTATCCCATCTCATTTAAATATTGATGAAATTCCTAATGTTGAGATGAATTTACCTAACTTAACACCACCTAGAATTTTGCATAGAAAGCTAAAGTATTTGATTGAAATTGATGAGAATATTTTGCAGCCAATGGAAGGTAAGATTCCAAAATGCACTTGTAGAAGATATGCTCATAAGATTTGGAGATTGTTCTTTGAAAAGTTAAATGAGATTGCAAGATGTAAACTATTCATTGAAATGATGCGAAGTATAAAGTATAGGTCCATCATGAAGATTCTTGGGTTGAGAACATCAGAGGCTTCAAGTGAAAAAACTATTGTCAAGAATCTAATGAGTGGGTATGAGAGTGTGGGTAACACCTCATGCACAAAAGATAGTAATGCAACATGGCATGTGATTACATCGACTATAGTAAGTAGTCAAATGAGGAAAGCTCGTCTCATTAGAAAGATGAGTCGAGAATTGAGAATTAATAGGAAAACTTTATCAAGAGCCGTTGGAAGATGCCGAAGAATTGAGGACACTAATGCCAATGAATAATGGGCGTTCCCGGGGAGACTACCACGAAAAGATAAACCAATTGTTGGAGCATTGAGATCACTAATTGAAGACTTTTGGAAGAATTACACAAGGGTATCTCTGAATCAAAGGGATGTGGTAAGAAGGAGAATCGGTAGTCAGAACCGTGAGCCACATCCAAAGCATTTTTTGGATGAGACTCAAACACAGTTTTACGGTAAATTTCTAGATAAGTATCCTCAAATTAAAATTTGTCAAAGATATTTTGAAATGCTAAAACCTTTCTATGTCAAGATAAATCACACATGCACCACTTGTTGTTGTAGATTACATATTGAATTTTCTAACCATTTTGATGCTTATAGGTCTATATGTTTAGATATGCATATTAACAATGTTTTGCAGGGTTGTGCCATATGTGCCCCACCAACATCTTCAAGAGACTTCATATCAAGAATTTTATGTGAAAGAGAGGAAGGTCAAATATTCTACAAGAAATTATGCTTGGATGGCACATGTCATCATTGCAGTGGCTTGCAATATTTGCTAGTATATGAACATATGGAAAGAACACATGTGGTTGGAAACAAACTAGTAGAGTTTGGCAAGTATAAAACAATGGCATACAATACAAAAGATGGTAAAGAAGCAAAGATGTGTTAATTGGTTATTGAAAAGACTCGAGTGTATCAGTTTATGCCTATATTTTGTGACAGCATAGTGTATGAGTATGCAAGACATGTCCATAGAGCTCGATGGTTGGACTTGCAATTCAAGTTATGCAACGACACATTTCTGGTTGGTAGCATTGTTTCAGTCGTTGACTTTGCAGAGAACTACAGTCTATAGCCACAACATGCGATACAATCATAATGTTACAACTCCACACAGGTTTCTATATTTGTGCACATCGCATTCATTCATGCAAATGATAGTACAGAGGATGATAGAAAGATCATAAGGGAGTATAATTTGTATATTAGTGATGATCACACACATTCTACGGAGTTCATGCAAGGTTGCTCTTAGGTGTTCTACAATGATTTGGCTAGAAGGGGCATATCGTTTAGTCAGCATATCATATGGTTGGATAACTATGTATCACAATTCAAGAACTCATAGAATTTCTATTGGCTGAGTAGGAGGCATAATTTTACAGGTATTCAGTATATGTGGAACTTTTGTGAGGCTAGGCATGGAAAGGGGGAGCATGATGGTGTAGGAGCATGTATCAAAAGAGCCATAGCATGAGAAGAGTTAAAGTATAAAGACAATGCAAAGTTAATAGATGCAAAATCAATTGTCGAGTGGTGTAATGCTTCCATGGGTCTAGGTAATGAAGGTAAGTCTTTAGTTCATAGATTTTTTTGGTTGATAGATGATACTAACATTGCACCATATGAGGACTATTGTACACTGACAGGATCAAATGAGATGTATTCCTTCACAAGCTCAATTGTAGGTTCATGGAGTATCCATACGCAAAAGATGCCATGCTTTTGTTCTTCCTATACAATTCAGGTCTGGGATGAGTGCGAGTCAAAGGAGTGGGTTGACGAATGGTAGTTAAGTTATCTTAGCCCACTTGACACGTATCAATCCCCGACGGCACTAGAACTAACACAGATGGATTCATCAGTTGAATTTGACCACATATCAGATTTTGTTCAACCAGGTAATATAGGGCACATATATGCATCTAATTTCATCTAGTTCAACCAGGTAATGTCATCTTACTTTGTAGTGTTTTTGTAATGTTGACTAATTTCATCAAATTTGCTACACATATCTATGTAGGACAAGTATATGCAGTTATTGCAGATGAAGATAATGAAGAGGGAGCAGATTATTACTTATGTCATTATGTTGAGGCCAAAAAGAAATTGGAGGCCCCTATTACAGATGGAGAAAACATCGAATACCCTATAGGCTCAGTGGTTATTACTGGAACATGGCTTAGAAGGTACCCACATAAGAGTGTTAATGTTTGGCTATTTCAGGACTTTGACACTTATTAGAAAATTCTTCATTACTCGAGCCTTGTCATGGCATCCAATGTTCATTTGATAAAGTATTGGGGTAGACCTTTGAACAAAATCTTGTGGAAGGTGCGTGAGTCTGACCATGAAGCAATACTTGACACAATAAAGAGTAGAGAAGACCTGGATGGTTCATTAGATTAATTTGTAAGAATTCACATTGATTTTGTAAAGTCATGTTACATTGAATTGTAAATATGCACATTAATTTGTAAGGTTTGTCTTTTTTTAATTTCCTGCTGCATTTTTACACATACACATTTTTACATCATCATGTTATGCATTTTTGGTGTCTTGCTCCTGATGCAACCAAAATGATAGTTCTAACGTGTCTAGATGGGTATGTTTAGGCTAGGAATTGTTCTATTTTTCATTGAGTTGTAAGTATGCACAATAATTTGTAAGGTTTGTCTTTTTTGAATTTCCTGCTACATTTTTACACATATACACATTTTTACATCATCATGTTATGCATTTTTGGTGTCCTGCTCCTGATGTGACCAAAATGATAGTTCTAACATGTCTAGATGGATATGTTTATGCTAGGCATTATTCTATTTTTCACCTAAACATGTCGAAACAGTCCAAGCTACATTGTACCGATGATATCCCTGAAGAGTCCAAAGTGCAAAAAGACAACAATCTTTAACGAGATGTTACTCAAAAATTGTGTCACTTAGAAACATTCCATCTGAGGCAACGTGATCATGTAGAGTGCCTCTACAATAACCTCTCTCAGTTTTTTATATCTCTGAGGCATTTGCCCATGGTGAAAGGTTTTCTGCTGCCCCAAAAATCATCAGAAGGAGGCAGTGTAAAGTTGCAAAGGGGTGTAACTTTCATCTGCTCCTGATGTGACCAAACTGACTGTTCCAATGTATCTAGATGGGTACATTTACACTAGGCATGGTCATATTTTTCACCCAAACATGTCAAAATAGTTCGAGCTACATTTGTACTGACAATATCCTCGAAGAGTCCAAAGTGCAAAAAGGCAGCAATCTTTGACAAGATGTTACTCGAAAACTATGTCACTTAGAAACATTTTGTCTAAGGCAACGTGATCATGAAGAGTGCCTCTACAATAAACTCTCTTAGGTTTTTAAATCTCTGAGATGTTTTCCCGTGGTGAAAGGTCTTCTGTTGGCCCAAAAATTGTCAGAAGGAGGCAGTGTAAAGTTGCAAAGGGGTGTAACTTTCATCTTGCTCCTGATGTAACCAAAATAACTATTCCAACGCATCCGGATGGGTACATTTACGCTAGGCATAGTCTTTTTTTTCACCCAAACATGCCGAAACAGTCCAAGCTACATTGTACTGACGATATCCCTGAAGAGTCCAAAGTGCAAAAAGGCAACAATCTTTGATGAGATTCTACTCAAAAACTATGTCACTTAGAAACATTTTGTCTAAGGTAATGTGATCGTATAGAGTACCTCTACAATAACCTCTCTCATTTTTTTATATCTCTGAGATGTTTGTCTGTGGTGAAAGTTTTTCTACTGCCCCAAAAATTGTCAGGAGGCAATGTAAAGTTGCAAAGGGGTGTAACTTTCATCCTGCTCCTGATGAGACCAAACTAACTATTCCAACACATCTGGATGGGTACATTTACACTAGGCATGGTCCTATTTTTCACCCAAATATGTCAAAACAGTCCGAGCTACATTGTACCGACGATATCCCTGAAGAGTCCAAAGTGCAAAAAGGTAGCAATCTTTGACAAGATGTTACTCAAAAACCATGTCACTTATAAACATTTTATCTAAGGTAACGCGATCATGTAGAGTGCCTCTACAATAACCTCTCTCATTTTTTTATATCTCTGAGGTGTTTTCCCATGGTGAAAAGTTTTCTGCTACCCCAAAAATCATCAGAAGGAGGCAGTGTAAAGTTGCAAAGCATTGCTAAGAAATCCTCAATACTCAAACACTCCAATGAACTGAAGCAACTCCTTCTTAGGTGCAAATGTAAGGGTACACAAGGGGAAAATGGCACCTAGATGACTTAGTGCATTTCTATGACTTCATTCACATGTTTAAATGTTCGAGAAACTCTCCTTTACTAAGCGCTTGTCTTCATGTCAATATTAAGCTTTATACCTCCTAGGTGCTCAATTAGGTGATGTCATTAGATACAACTTACCCTTAGGTGCCAATGTAGCTTTTTCAATCCATCACACTTCTAAGCACTCAAATTTGAGGTCTTGGACTTGTATCTTATTCCTAGGCACAATTGGATGATCTTCCTAGATCTAGGCGCTCATGATGGTGGGAAATTACATGAAGGGGTGCCTAAGTCCAATTTGACTTTGTATTTGATATTTTATGACTCTAATTGACTAGGAATGGCTCAATTTCTAAAGTGCTAACTCAATAATGTAAGTTTAAGGTCTTTTCCTCCTATGCACCAATTAATGAGTTCACTAGATGCAATTTCTCCTGGACTTGAAGATTGTGAAAGAACTTAAAGCTTGGATGGATGTCTTTGAATGTTCGATGAAGAAGTGTTCCAACTTGAAAGGTCCTTTGAAGTGTAGATATTGATGATAACACTTTCCCTTATATGTGAAGTAGATGACTTCTCAAGGAGGCTTGAATGTATCAGAGGGACTTGAAGTGATAGATGGAAGTCTTTGAACATGATGGAACTGGTGATGTCGTTGATGAAGAAGACTTGAAATATATCTTGTTGTGACCTCTTGAAGTGGTGTTTCCTTGGCAGTGATTACTTCCATCTTAACTCTCTGGCATGAATGAATGTGAAACACTCCTTTGGAGTAGCTACATGATGACTCTAGGCTACTCCAAGCTCTTGCTCCTACCTTTTCCTTCAATCTTCCTACAATACAAATGAAGAAACACATAAATCCTCGTGATAAACATTTTATAATACAAATGAATCCTCTTTAAACATGGAATAATCTTACTACAAATCTAGGCACATATATAGGTAACAAGAAGAGCAAAGGGCACCTAACACAAGTTGGTCCATATTTATCACTTTAAATGATTTCAAACAATTGTAATGGCATAAAGAGGTTAATCTCCCTTAAGAGATTCATTCAAAAGGTGTCTTTCGATGCAATTTCTCCCTTAGGCACTAGAATGGGTTTGTACTGATGGAGAGTGCACCTAGATTTAAATGTCTTTATACTTGCAATTTTGTAATTCTAAATGATGAGACAAGTCTTAGAATGAATTATATCTTTCAAGCACTCACTCTGAAAGGTCATCTCATGCAATTTCACCCAAAGCGCTCATTGATGTGTCCTTAGAGGCTAAAGTGCGCCTAACTCAATTGCCTTTATCTTTATCATTTTTGTGCTTTCAACAATTGAAAATGATCTAGAGTGATCCTTTCTCTCAAGGCACTCACCTATTGATATGAAATCAAGTTATTTCCCTTAGGCACAATTTTAGGCTTGTATGGGTGAAAAGTACACCTTACATCCTTAGGTGGTTCTTTCTAATTCTCAATGATTTCAATCAAATGCCAAGTGTTTAAGGAATCTTTTGTCTTGAGATGATTAAATTTTGAGGTTCAAATCCCTTCCTCAATCAAGGCACAATCTGAGGGTTGTATAGATGAAAGTTGACTACAACTTGGGCGCTCATTTGAGTTGGGAGGAGCTAGAATTTCCACTTAGATTGGAGATAGATACTTTAGCTTATTTGATGATGGTCTCAAGTCTCTCTACCAAGGCCCATTTTGATGACGTTCTTATTTAAACTCTTATGAAGACTATCTCATCCCTAAGCACTCATCCTCATTATTTTCATGCACTTAGACTTCAAGGCACCAAAACTAGTAGGAAAATTCACAATGAGTGCCTTTGCTTTGGAAGAATTTCTTATTGATCATTAGTCACACTTTAGAGTTGATATGTACTTCCTTTACTTCCATGTACTCAATTCATCATAATTATTGTCAAAGACTTCTCCAAGTTGATTGATAACATGCTTCTTGATGTTAAAATCCTTCATTTATTCCTTCTTCTTAGATCTAGGTGCTCATGATGGTGGGAAATTACATGAAGGGCACCTAAGGTTCAAGATAGGTTCTTTCCACTCGTCTTAACTTTCAATCATTGTAGTTAATCTCAAAAGACATCATCTAAAATGAGAAACCTCCAAGACTTGTCATTGTAAGTTGATTTCCTCCAAGGCACCAATACAAGGTTCTTTTGAAGGCAAAGGGTGCCTAGGCTTATGGGGCTCAATTTGATATATTTATTAAAAGCTCAAGGTGAATTGATGCTTATTGAAAATGCCACTTAGTCCTTCATTTGCATTCTAGGTGCCATTTCCTATTGACTTATATACTCCTCTATTGATAACTAAGAGGGGGGGGGTGAATCAGTTGTGTATGAGGAAAAATTGATTAAACCAAAACTAATAAAACCAAAACCAATCACATAAACTGAACCAATCTAAGTAAAAGCCATTATCATCAAATCAAAGAAGTATGAAAGCTCTTACCAAAATTTGTATTGTTCCCATGGAGAAGTGTAGATTGCTCAATGAAGTTGTGAAACCATAGCTACAACAAGCAAGTAGTGTGCTCAAGAGATCAATGTCAAAAGATCATGAGGTTGCTCAATCGATGCGTTTATATGCTCAAAGCGCTATTAAGTATGCCTGAGAATAAGATCGAAGAGAGAGGGCTCAATGAAGTAGATGAGGGGGGTTTATATAGGTTTCAACAGAGATCGATCAACAGTCCAGATAATTTAGAAGAATCAATGGAGGAGAACAGTTGAGGAACATGCAACGAATAAGAAGAAGACAAGTGTCTTGCTTTCTTTTGCATGAGAGGAGTTATCAAGAATAGAAGAATGAGTTAAAGCAATTAACAGAATGTAATGATCAGTTAAGTGATTTAAAACAAGAAGAAGAGATTTGCATGAGAATAAGAAGATATTTTGCTTTATTAAATATTAGGAATATTTAATTTCATGAGCAAGAAATCTTGAGTTATTTTAGAGATAACTCAAATTTAGAAGAAAAAGCAATTTACATAAATAATTGATTTATTTAAATTTAGAGAAGAATTATGGAAGAAATAATTAAATAATTGGAATTATTTAATTTAGAAGATTTGAAAGAAAATTAAATAAATAAATTTATTTAATTGTTGTGCATGATTTTGGAAGAATGAATTTGATTTAATTAAATAATTTAAAAATTATTTAATTGTAGATAAGAGGGAATTTGTTGAATTAATTAAATAATGGGATTTATTTAATTAATGGGGATGTGAATTTTGGAAGGTGACAATGATCTAATTAAAAAAATTAAAATTATATAATTGTGGAAGAATAATAGAGGAATTTAATTTAATTAATTAAATAATGAGGATTTATTTAATTAATGTCGCAATTATGTGATTTAGAAGAATTTAAGGAAATTAATTAAATAATTAAATTATTTAATTAATGTTGAAATGCAGGTGATTAGAAGAAATGATGAAATGCAAGTCATGCGACGACTTGGTCATTTTAGGGTGTCTACATCAGTTATCCTAATTATTTCTACTTTCTAAACTTTCTTAATAATCAATGCAACATTAATTCAAATAAGCAAACATAACTATGAAATGGAAATACACATGACACAATACTTTTGACGTGGAAATCCTGTTAAGGGAAAAAATCATGGGGTGATTAACCCAAGTTTGTATTCTCTGTTAGAAGAATGGAAATACGAAATGGCACTTGCCAATTAGGGCTCATTGCTCGAGCACACTGCTCACAAAAGGCACACTGCCTACAAGAGACACACTGTCTACAACTTATAAAGAGTGTAATACAATACTTGAACTGATAAGGAGCATCATCACCTTTCTAGTTGGCATCCAGAATAGTCAATCTTTTCACAAACTCTGATCTGTCGGCTGAATCCTTGCACATCAAGTAATGCAGATCAAGCATATACTTGTAGAAGTCATCAATCACGTTGGCCAAACATAAATTATGCGTTAAGAACCTTTTCCATCATCAGTAACACATCCGGAATAATGTCTGATGTTCTGCCACTTAGTTCTTCCTCTATTCATACTGTCACTTGGGAACCCGACACTCAAGCATTCATATCTCTTTATGCTTTCCACACCGGAGGCTCAAACCTTGGAATCTATCAGTCAAGATACTCCTCTTGACTTCCCCAAATCCGCACTTCACTGAGATACTTCTACTGAGAGATCCGGACCTGTCTGTCGGACCTTACTGACTGCTCTGTTCTTGCTTACCGGACCTCAACACTTCTTCAATCTGACTTCCAGTGAGGACTTATCATGCATTGTGGATGTGTGGGATAACCTTTGTTTCCATCAATGATAACAATCAAGAAGCTCCAATGTGTCTCTTGCCAATAATCTCCCCCTTTGGCATTGATGGCAACACTTAGTGAAAAATGACTAAGTGTTATACTATACTCCCCCTTAGCTGGCTACAACATTTTTCACTGCTCTTCACTCCCCCTTTGACATCAATGGCAAAGGGTGGGAACTGCACATCAAAATTTTCAAAAATTTAACTTTACTTAGCCGCATATAACATACTCACATAAACTGAAGAATGTCTACAAAAGATGTCTTTAATTGGACGAATTCTACAGCCCAACTTTGCTTCATTCTATCCAAAATTGAGATGTGACCACTCAATAGGAATGCAAAATCTTCTGCCCTCTTAAGATCTATCAGATCATTGGTTCAGGCGATAGTCTGAGTATCACTTATGGCCTCATGCATGGCCTCTAACTTGGGGATAATGATCCTTCTAATTTCACCCATCCGGCTAATTATGTTTTTCCTTCTCAAAATTCTTTATTGCATTTGTGATTGCAATAGTCTGACACTCTTGATTTACTATGGAGGATGAGAGAGGATCAAAACTTTGAGACAGACTTAGTAGTTTATCCTCTTGTTCTTTTACTTTCCTCTCAATATCTTTGGTCACTGTGGGCCAAGATAAGCAAAATTTGTACATATTTCTGCCATCTTTAAGAGCATTTTCCAAGCTCTTTATCCCAATATCCATAACTCTCCTATCTTTTGTTATCAAACCCTATACTTCAGAGAATCTCTTATCCAAAAACTCCTTTTGGACCTTTTCTTCAGCTAACTTCTCTAGAGAATCAAAATGTGTACTAACACTATTGACTAGAGTTTTGAGATTACCGGAAGAGGAGGCTATGAGATCCTTTTGAAGAGATGGCATGATTTTTTCCAGCACTCCGGATGCTACCTCTATAAGCTCACAGTCTTCCATGTGAGATTTCAGTAGTTTCTCTTTGACCTTCGCATTTGTAAATGAAGCTATTTTCATTGTTTGCACCGGTGATAGTCAAAATCTAATGGCCCTTTTAATAGTTTTGGTTTATCAATCTCCATAGTTGCTTTTATCAAAAAGTCGTTGACTAATTCTATAGTGTCTCTTGCCAAAGATAGATTTTTCTTTTCTTCTGCAGTCACAGAACTATCTTTTGGAGCTTTCTCCCCTTCTACATTCTTACCACTAGTAGTTGTGGTCTTCTCTGTTGAAGTCTTCTCTCCTTCTGCAACATTGGTACTGTCATCTTCTTTTTCCTTCACCTCTTCTTCTTTCTCCTGTATTCTTTCTTCTCCTTTAGATATGGAGACTGTAGGGGAAACTAAAGGAGAGATATTTGTTTGTTCATGAGCCACCTCTTCCAGAGTAGAAGATTCCAAGTCCTTATCTTTTTCTGCACCAGAGTCCATTACCTCTTCTGTCATTTTCTCAGTAGACTCTTCTGCAACACTTGTGGTTGAGGGCTCAGTACCCAAGTCCTCTATAATTGGAATGTTGAATTTTTTAAAAGCATTTCAAAGGATCTCTTCAGTCTCTCTTGCCACTTTGTCAGTTTCACCAAGCATTAGCTGATTCATCCTATTTTTGCTCCGGAACTCATCCTTGCAATCTTTAAAGATCATGTTCATTTGTTGTGGAGTGATTGAAGGAAAGAGCTGAATGGCGACCTGTTCCCAGATCTTGAGATCTTTTGTTCGATCATTGTTCTTCCTCATTTCAAACCTTTTCTCTAAGCTTTTGGGAATTAGAGAGATAATTTCAATAAAAGCTTTATTGTAAGTGTTCAAAAACTGAACTGTGGCTTCCTCCAGAATCTTTTTATCTGCTTCATTATATGCATCATAGAATTTTGTTAAGGGTTGCAGGTTCCCATCCATAGTGACTGCTTTCACTACAACATCTAAGGATAGAGTGGGTCTTTCAACAAATTCCTCTTCCTTCTCTTCTTCTCCTTGACTGGTAGAGTGTTCACTGGATGATTTCTTCTTCTTCTTCAGTTTCTTTATCTCCTCATCTGATTTGGTTTCCTCATCATCCTTTAGGCTAACATAGGACCTTGTTGCTTTTTTCTTTATTCTCTTTTCTCCTTTTCTGGATGCTTGGACTTCTAGTTTTGATGTCCTTGAGCTTAGCAGTGACAGGTGTTGATCTCTTTGATGATCTGGTCTAGGTGGAAGATTTTACCGGAGCACTTTCCTCATTTTTCTTTTCTACCTTCTTCTCTTCCTTAGCCCTTTCCATATTTTTCCTGTTGGCATCAAGTACCTCCTTTGAGATGCCAAAGCCTTCGGCAACATCTTCTACTTCTTTTCTCACTTTCCTCTTGATCTCTGGCTGCCTTAGCTTAGTATGAATTTTTAGACTTAGTTCTTCAAAGGTTCCAAATATTTTTGCTTTTGGGTCCTTTGGCTGACTAAGCATGTATTGAACATGCAGCTCTACAATTTGTTCATCAACTTCATACCCCATAGGCATGATCCAGACTGTCCTTGGCTCTACTGCCTCCATTAGGCATTGATCAGTGTCTACCATTAAGCACACTGTATCCTTGTATTTCTCAACTACTGATTTGGGGATTCTTTCTCTGATTTGCATTATATTTTGAAATTGCTTGAAGTAACCCCACAGAGCTGTATTCCTTGCCTTAGCATCCCCAAGTTTATGCAAGTAATCTCTGATCTGAATTGCTACCAGTTTGTCATTTTGCCATACCCATCCATTTGATCTGGGCAGCTCATTCATGAAGTAGAAAAATAGACATAGTATTAGTCCACCATATTTAAAGGAGTTCTTCTTGTCCTTTTTGATCTTCTATATGTTTTCCATTAATTGGCTCAAAAGAAGTTCACAGAGATCATATTCTACATTCTTTCTCAGCATCTCATAGGCAGTATATACTACAGTTCCAAATACTAAATTTTCCCTACTGGAGTGATATATCTTGTATCCTATTATCATAGATGCAAACTTGATATCTAGGTTAGTAATATCTTCAATGGTCATTGCCCTCTTATCAAATTTTGATCCGGTGGCCTTAGTTACAATGTTATTTTTGATAGATTTGAGGACAGGTATTTCTCCGGAGGAGTGTAAACCAGTTACTGCCCTAATTGCCTCCTTGGTAATTTTGCAAGGTCTGTTCAGCCATAGAAAGTTGTCATGTACCCTACTCAACACATACCAAACTCATTAATCTTCTTCAAAGTAGGGGAAATGAATGAACTGATCAAAATGTTTCTCCTGGATGCCCTTATATTCTGGTTTAAGCTCAAAAGCATCATCTATCAGTTGTTTGTGATAGATATCTCTTAGTTTGAATTCCCCAAACTCTTCAATATTTGCATGTATGTAAACCCTAATATCTTCTGTGTAAAACACCATGCAGAACACTAGAGAATGCTCCTAGGGGATCTACCTCAAATGATTTGTATGGATGTTTCTTAAATTTAGGGTGGGGCCTATCAGAGATCTTTACTATATTCAGAGTATCCATCTTTCAAAATATTTGTAGAGAGATATTGAGAATGGAAAATACCTTTTGCGCTTCTATGTCACACGAAGTGAGCCGAATCAATTGCTGGATGAATTAGATTCTATAGATGATCTTTGATGGGCTTGAGGAATTTCTGTTGTAGAGCTTCTTTTTGTTTCTTCTTGAAAGAAGAATGAACAAATGCTCAATGAAAAACCCTTATATTGCTCCACAAACCCTAATATCAAGTTGCAATAAATGCTCGACCTAAGTCATTCTGGTTTTCCTTATTCAGATGACTTGAAGAACCGGATCAATCCTGATCTTTAAACATCTTGTGGATCTTCCAACTCTTAACCATAGTTTATTTGGATGTTTCCCTTATGAACCCTTTAATCCACAACTCTTCTTGTGCCGGTTCTGGCACCAATTGACTGGCTGGGGGAACAAGGTTTTCTTTGTGTCTCCCCCTGAGCTAGAGATCACTTTTTAATTTCCAGAAGGAATATCAGCACCAGAGTCTAGTATGGATCCATCCTCTACATTCTCTGTACTTTTCTTCACCCAAATCTTGTTCATCTCACTTTGAACTTCATCTGCATTCACTTTTTGTTTTCCCTTATCTTGATTCTAATTATGATATACTGGACCTCTTTTGTCCTAATTCTTGCTTCTACAAAATTTTGCAATATGACCAGATCTATTGCAAATTTGGCAAACAAAATTTCTTTGCATATTTGATTGATATCCTCTTGATCTGCATTGATTAGCCATATGACCTATTCTATTGCATGCAAAGCATCTACCATTGAATGATTTGTTCATTTGCATATTTCTGCATTCATGAGATTTGTGACCATAACTTTTGTAGTTGAAACACTATCTGGAGAAGGATGAATTAGTCTGATTCATTCTCTTTCTGTACTGATTAGCTTTATGACCAAAGTTATTGCAGTTGTGGCAGTATCCATTGAAGGATGGATATCTTTGAGCATTAGGCTACCTTACCAGAGGTTTTCTAGGCATATTCCTTGGATTTTCTAAAAAAATCTTCTAACCGGATCCAGAGCTTTCTCCTTTCTCATATCCCAAACCACACTTGTCATCTAGCCTCTTTTGACTTACAAGAAGAACTTCAAGTTGAGCAGAACTTATCTTGAATTTCTCTTTATATTCATTTGTTGTTTGAATATCCCTTTTGAGAGAGATAATTTGATCTTCAAGTTTTTCTTCATTATCTTTAGCATCTTCAAGATCAGATTCAAGATGTCTGATAATTCTATCCATCTTGTGGCAATCTTCTGATTTTTCCTCGAGAGATTGTCTCATATTATCTTCAGTTTTTCTTTTCTCTTCAACCTCTTGGGTAAACTTCATAACTCCTGATTCCATTTCATGTCTTACCATAATGATTTCTTTTGATAACTTTTCACATAACTTGGTTTTCTCCTTTAGATCTTCATTTGTATCATTTGCTTCAACTTGACATGCCAATTGCTGAAGTAGCTCCTTTCTCTTTTTCATAGAGAGACATAATTTGTCTTTTAGTTCTCTCATGAACTCATCAGCCTATTTGAGTCTTTCCTTTAATTCATTTACTTCAGAGTTTGACTGCTCAAGATCATCAAGGGCAGTCTTGAGTTGCTCCCTTAAAGCATATACATCCATTTGAATTCCCAGATCTTCCTCAAGCTGTTAGACTTTGTTAGGAGGAACTTAGCTCTGATACCAATTGTTGATAACTGAGAGGGGGGTGAATCAATTATCCTAATTATTTCTGCTTTATGAACTTTCTTAATAATTAATGTAGCATTAATTCAAATAAGCAAACATAACTATGAAATGGAAATACACATGACACAATATTTTTGACGTGGAAACCCTATTATGGGAAAAAACCATGGGATGATTAACCCAAGATTGTATTCTCTATTAGAAGAATGGAAATACAAAATGACACTTGCCAATTAGGGCTCACTACTTGAGCACACTGCTCACAAAAGGCACACTGCCTACAAAAGACACACTGTCTACAATTTATAAAGAGTGTAATACAATACTTGAACTGATAAGGAGCATCAACATATGCTGAGGTTCAGTTCTGGTTAGGCTCAGTATACTGATCTGCTGCACTTCATCTTTCCACTTCTTTTATGCTGCTCTCATTTCACATACCAAATCTTCCTTTCTGCTTTTACTCGGGTCTATTTCTTTTCTTCGCACATTTCACACAACTACCACACTTCTCACAACTAAATCCATCTTGTATATATATCCGTACAAGTGATTTCATCACCTTTCTAGTCGGCATCCAGAATAGTCAATCTTTTCACAAACTCTGATCTGTCGGTTGAATCCTTGCACATCAAGTAATACGGATCAAGCACATACTTGTAGAAGTCATCAATCACATCAGCCAAACATAACTTATGCCTTAAGAACCTTTTCCATCATCAGTAACACATCTAGAATAATGTCTGATGTTCTACCGGTTAGTTCTTCCTCTGTTCATACTATCACTTGGAAACCTGACACTCAAGCATTCATATCTCTTTATGCTTTCCACACCGGAGGTTCAAACCTTGGAATCTATTAGTCAAGATACTCCTCTTGACTTCCCCAAATCTGCACTTCACTGAGATACTTCTATTGAGAGATCCAGACCTGTCTGTCGGACCTTACTAACTGCTCTATTCTTGCTTACCGGACCTCAACACTTCTTCAATCTGTCTTTCGGTGAGGACTTATCATGCATTGTAGATGTGTGGGATAACCTTTGTTGCCATCAGTGACAATAATCAAGAAGCTCCAATGTGTCTCTTGCCAACATCCTCCTCATGCTAGGGTGCCATAATGAAGTGGTTTAGACAATAGGTGCACTTCACTTACTAGAGGCTTGTTCTCCTTCCACCTTAGGCACACTTTTATGGTGGAATAGGTGCCAATGGGTGCCTTGTCTTAAATGAATGCTCTCTCCAAGTTGGGCAGCCTTTTGAGGCTTTATGAGTTGTAAATTGCGCCTTAACCCTTCATACTTGTTGCTCAATGTTTGAATGTTTAAGAAAGTCTCCTTTAGGCGCTCATCTTAATGATTTTTTCTCAAGGTGCAATCATCCTAATGACTTGGATATTCATCCTAGTGTTTCAGGATGTCAGGCTACTAGACTTAGTCATTTTTAGGATCTCAAACATAAAGAATAACATGATGATTCATTTTTTTTTAAATACAACTTTTATCTTTTAGTTCCAAAATGAGGTTTAGGTGATACTTGAATAACAATAGCTAGCTTATTGGATCAACAAACATCCTATGTAATACAATTGGACTTTAAATATTTGAAGTAGCCATCTAGAAATATCCATTCAAATGTGGATTTATAATGCAAGTATGGACGCCATCAATAAAAAAGATTTGTATTAACCAAATATCCATATAGGCATACATCAATATCTGTCGATATAAGTATAACATATATACAAAATAGCCATATAGGATTACAAGAATGCTATTGCAAGTATGAGGTTAACTAGTGTTGTCATTGATGTCAACATACTCATATTGCATTGATAAGAAGATTTGGACGAGCTGTGTGTTGAGGATATTAAGAAAAGTAGTCTCAATCAGGAACATTGAAGAACAGTGATAAGAAGAAGGCAAATGTACTCAATAGGTTGAGAATCAGAGGATGCAGATTAAAGGGTTTGTAGATATGAGTCTTGAGATGATCCAATCAAGATTCTAGAGGTCTGCATGAAGATATGAAAAAGTTGTGATCGATCAAGTAGAACTGGTTCCGGGAGCTGTTCCGGAGTGACAGAGTGTTACAAAAAGGTCCAGTGAGATCCGGAGGAGCATTGTCAGACTCTGCAGATTGGAAGGAGTGTTTGGGATGTCCTTGTGATGTGTCATCTCAGTTTGTACAAAGTTTGGAGGTCCAGAAGCACCTTCTTCAGTATGACAGTGGCGACAGACTGTGTTCTTGAAGTTTCAAATGAAGAGGAGAAGAGATTCCAGTGAGTAGACGAAGTGTGGATGTACCTGGTTAATCAGGAAAGCTTGTGAAGGTTCTTGGATCATGTTGAGGTTATGTTATCAGTCCACATTGATGGTAGAGCCCAGAATTGAAGATATTCTTCTGGATGAAGTTCTTGCTCAGACTAGCCGACTGGATGAGTTGTTCATCTTGCGAATGTTCTTGTAATGGTTGACCGGATGTGTTAATCATCTTGTGGATGTCCTTATGGTTGATTGCCGACTTAGATGATTGTTCCTAAGTCGATGTCTTGTATAAATAAAGATTTGTGAGTTTATTTCAAAGTGTGTGTGGTGAAGCAGATGAGAGTGGTATAGTAGAAAGCGAAGGGTAGAGCAGAAGTATCTCGGGCTTAAATGGAACTGATCCAGACATGGTAAAGATGTCAATCTCTAGTTCAAGTTTGTGATTCTTATCACTTTGTAGACAGTGTGTCTCTTGTAGGTAGTGTGCCTCTTTGTGAGCAGTGTGCTCGGGTAGTGAGCCCTAATTGGCATGTGCCATTCTTTTTTCTTATTCTTCTAATAGAGAATAATCCTTGGGTTAATCACCCCGTGGTTTTTCCCTTAACCAGGTTTTCCACGTCAAAATCTTGGTGTTCAATGTGTTGATGTTTATCTACTCTTGTGTTTATGCATTATGCTTTCATGGATGGTTAATTGATATGCTATTAACTAACAAAGAAGAATCAAGTGTTTGAAGTAAAAGCAAGCTTTTGTACAACTGATTCACCCCCCCTCTCAGTTGTGTGCCCTAGATCTAACAAATGCCATATAGGCATACAATGTCAACTATATACAATACAAAAATATATGTCCACAAATGCCATATAGGCATACAACAAAGGAACACAATAAAAAGTCATTCCCCTCTGGCTGGTGAAGAGAATAGATCATAGGTAGCCTTTGATCTTCTAGGGGATAGAGACATGCATGTGGGTGGTCTACTACGAACCTAAGGGCTGCTCCTATTTAGTTCTTCCTACATCTTTAGTTGTTACAATAAAAAGTATAGACATTAATATATAGAAATTACATGTTATAAAAAATAAAACATTTAACAAAATAATCACTTTCCGCTACCATATAATCTGTCTCCTCACTTGCCTTAGTAGTAGGAATAGGCCATGGTGATGTCATGTCCTATAGAAACCATCTAGATAGAAATTAAACTTCAAATCAATAATCTTTTAATTTTTTAAAAATAGACAACTATAACAATGAATGTAAATTGAAATTTACTAATCTGCCTCATACACCTGTCAATGCCATGGAGCTATGAATCATAGAGGCCACACCATGCTCCATTGCCCTATGAACATGGGGAGGTGTCTCCACAGCCTGCATCATCTGGAAATAAAATAACATTATTCAATTATGAAAACTATAATAGTGATGCAAATCATGGCTCCTAACATACACACATGTTCATCTAAACATGGAAGTACACACAATAAAGCACACAAGTCACATACAAAAATCTAGTAAGTACAATTCATTCATTACACTATTTATTTTATTACCTCTGTAAAGCTTTGAAGTCCACCACCACTGGCAGGTGTTGCCATGAAATCTACAATATTAACCTATTCTACATCCAAAATTAAATTTTAGAATACCATTCATATAATGATGCTATTCACATGTAATATTTATAATTGTTTACTAGTTACATACCCTAACAGTAGATGATCTAGTGTAAAATGTAGGTGGAGAACCACTGAAAACTGCATCGACGCTATGACCCTGAAATTTCATTAAAATCATAAATTTAAATTAGTTAATCTTGCATTTCAAAAATAAAATTTAATAAATTAAATTCAATAAACTTGCTAATATTTATCTGAGTATCAAGGCTGAAAGTCTCACTCAGGAGGGTATCTGTCATCACCATCTGCTCAGCTGTAGATGTAGCCTGTGCACCTGCGTCCTGACTATCCATGGGGTCATAACCATAGGCTGACCTGCAAGCCTGACAAGCATGGGGTGGGACCCTACTCCTCGCACTATCTCCCAACCCACTCTGTACTGCAGGAATGGCATGATCTATGATGCTCTGGGTTAAGGCACTAATGGACTGAAGTGTATCGACCTCAACACTCTCCTTCACAATGGAAGGGATAGAAACATGCTCATGGGCTAGTCTACTGATTACTCATCTCACTGCCCATTGTGGGTCAACACGTGCCCCTGGTCTATCTTGTGCTGACCCCCCACCTCTACCTTAGAAGTCCCGCATATCAAAATAGTTTGGCACTTTATTGAGTACAAACTCACAGTAGAGTTTCCTCAAAAATTATTGCGGGACCTCATTATTATTGCATGGAGGATGGTCAAAAACCATCCACCACCTCTACCCAAAATTGTCTGTCTAATTTTGTGATTTGTAATTTTTTCACATCTTGGTATGACAACTTGTCTGCATAATAATCTCTAAACTCTCTCCTCTTATCCATCCAACTAGTTATTTGCTAGCTAATTGAATCTACATTTGATAACATAGATTCAAGAGATTCAGCAAGCGTGGACCTATACAAAGTTGAAGTGGAAGGATCTTTCAACCTTGTAATTATATCTTCAATTTCTTTTTTGTTGTCTTCAATTTGCCCCATTATATTTCCTTGTGTTCCAGGGGCATGTCGAGGAATGGATGGAGGAGGTTGTTGTTCTATAGGATTTTATGGATTTTGAGGAGGAGGAGGTGCATTAACATTTCTTGACAATTAACAAAATATACATCAAAAAATAACTCAAACCTACCTATTTAGAAGCAAATTCAAACAAAGAGACAAATAAACTCACTCCTTTGGCGTGGTTGACGTTGTGGTGTTATTTTGGCAACGAATTGATAAGATTTTTGTGTTGAATTAAGGAATCCAAAATGTGAGCGTGCTTCCTAGGGTTTGCAGACTGTGGGAATAGTGGAGAAAAAAGAAATGAAATGAAATGAGATGAGTTTTTTTTATTTATAAAAGGTCATAACGCGCTCACATTTTGCATTTTTTTTTTTTGAAAACAATTTGGCCACTTTTTGGCCCCCCATCTTTTTGCACTTACCCCCTTTGTGATTACCAACTTTCCTCTAGTCAATATGAAAACCAAAACTGTTCAACTCAAGTTGGTCAATCCATGGGTGGACCTTCACAAAACAACTTTAAGACGAATAATAAGAGTTTCATCAAGGTTAATGGATAGAATTTAAATAACAACTTTTCACAAGTGTCTGCTATCACTAATCTGAAGAGGACACCATTTTAGAATAGACAACAACAAAGACAATTCACTCCAATATCTGACTCCTATCATTTTATCATGAATCAAGTTGAGTAATAACCTCTTGAAACTTCCTCCGATTAAACCATTGGACCCTAGTAGAATGCAAGGACCTTACATCAATGCTAATGCTTTTTGTCATTTTCATCGACAACAAGGACATGATACTGAATGATGTATGTGCCTTAAACATAAAATACAAGACATCGTCAACTCAAATGTTATATAGGTATCTAGTGTAAATGACAATGGAAATAAGTCAGTTGCTACTCCGAATCAAAACTTACAAATTTTTACTAATCCATTTTCTAAGCATACCAATAACAACATGATGGAATAAAATATGATAGAAGTGGAAGATCACTATTTGGACTATGATGAAATAGTGGGTATGATAGAAGTGGATAAGGAAAAACTTGATAACACACCTCATCCATGAAGGTATGGTATTTATGTTGAGGTTCCTCCTCTGTTATCCCTCAAGGATTGGGAGATGACCAAAATGCATTGGAAAGACAAATAGAACAACCAAAGCAAGAGATTATAACAAAAGGAAAGGTTGATACAATGCAAGATAGTTCTTCTCCCTATGATAGATGAAATCAACAAAATAAGAGAGCTAAAGATCATAAAAGAGTAAGATGGTTATCATCAGTTGGAAATAATAGTGGTTCTCCTCCTCATAAGAAACAAAAGATTTCCAATTTACAAGGATTTGGAAAACAAGCACCACATGGACATTCTGAGAATAAACAACAATCAAATATGAACCACTCAAACTTCACACAAAACTAGATAGAACATTTCTCTAAGATGCTCCCAAGTTCCAAATTTTAGTACGGTTGTACTAACAGGTAAGTCTTTCTAAACCTTAACCTCTATGTTGTGTTTCCCCTGTGATGTGTTATGTGTTGTTTAGGCCTCCTTAGATGACCCTTGATACTCTTGTAAGGTCAAGGATACTGGGAGACCACCTCTATTGTGACCCTTCTTCGATTTGTATCATCATTCTTCTATATTTCTTCTCCTCTATTTTCATTATTGTGTGTTGTGTCCTAGGGGCATAGCATTGCGATTGGTGACCTGGGGGCACCTTCCTACGTGATGACCCTAAGGCACTTGTTTCTCCTCTCTTGATTTATTGTTTACCCTCTTCTAGTGGTTCTATCCAGATGATAGATGATGAAAAACAAATAATACTAATACGGACCACGTGTCCCTTCGTGACTAAGCAAAAATAGACCTAGTCCATACATGATGATGGGGTTGATATATATTATCTGATGCTTGGCTAGTAGAATCACTTCGTGTGATATTTTGATGATGTCTTATATTTTCTAACAAACCATAACAATACTACTACTCTATACACTTTGTTTATCTTGGATCTCACCTTGGTTACACTCAGTTCTGAGATCTCTGCAGTTAGCCCCATGGTTATACTTGGGTTCCGTATCCATACTACAACCTCTACTCTAAATGTGATTGTTTTCATGCATTTATTTTTGAATCATGTTATGTGGTTATTATCTTAGAGAAATATTTCTAACCTCTCTTCTTATAGGATATTATGTGTTTGTGGGAACATTTAGCGATTTTAAAGTGTATGTCACCTCTGGGGGCATGGGCTTTGTGTGAGCTTTTGTTCCCTTGTGTGTTTTCTCTCTACCTTAACATGCTTGATATTGGTACACGACATCAACCACCTTAAGGTGGGGACATATATAAGGTAAGTTGTCTAATGATTTGGTACTAACAAAGCATGTTTGTAAGCCCTCTATGGAGGTGGGATGTTGTATCTCTATACGAGTGCACATCTTTTTTTTATATTGCAATGAGAAAGCCCTCTACAGAGGCAGGATATTGTATCTCTTGAACTAATGTGTATCCTTTTATTTTAATCCCTCTACGGAGGTGGGGATGGTGTATCTCTTGAGCTAGTGCACATCCTTTTTATTCTAAAAGTCCTCCAAGCAAGCGGAGTTGGTGTATCTTCCCTTAAGCATGTCTTTGGCAGTTGTTGTGGCATAAGCCCAACTATCAAGTGTGGTTGTAATGTTTCTGAGATGGTGGTGAACCTAGAAATAGGCTCCTTACATCGCCTATTTGCCATGTTTTAGACATATAGTATGTCTTTAGCATACTATATGGTGCTCGTGTCTTCCATGTGTTTTCCCTTTTATATGACATGTTTGTTCCCAAGCATAGTCTAAAGATGTGTGGCGATGAGTCCCTCCTATGCTTTGGGATTTGTATGGAGTGTTTGTTCTCAAGTGTAGTCTAAAGACGTGTAGCGATGAGTCCATCCTACACTTTGAGATTTGTATTGCATGTCTGTTGCCTCATATGTAGTCTAAAGACATGTGCCCATGGATCCCTCTTGCATTTTGGGTTGTGTGTTTACTTTTCATGTATCTACATTTGCATTCATATACATGAAAATTAAAAAAAAATAATCACTGCATTCATTATATTCATTGTGTTTTGTGTGACTATAACTATCTTCTTCATGTTTTGCGTGCCTGTTACTATCTTCACTATGTTTGGCATGTCTGTGGCATGTTTTCTCTAATGTCTACCTAAGACTGGGGGCTAGAGATAGTTTTCAATCTTTGCATATGCATTAGCTTCAAATGCCTACCATGTTTGTTGTGCTTTGACCATACTTTAATGCACGTATGGGCCTTGTGTTCATACATACATTAAAGTGGGGGCTAAATGTTATGTTAGAGAATGTCTCCCTGGACTTTTTCCCTCCTAAGTTTAGCTCTCAGGTCCCTTGTTTTGCATCTTACATGTTCATTTTGACTCCTAGAAGAAAATGGCCTGAAACCCATGTCACATGGGGCTTGAGGGACATTGTGTGCCTTAGCCCTACCTTGAAATAGGACCTATGGACATGGGTGCTTGTGCCCTTGTCCTACCCTATTTTAGGCAGGTCCCAAATTTGAATGTTAGTTTTGTGACAATTAATTAGGTCCCATGCTGACATCTTAAGTTTGAATTATGAAATTCTTAGCGGGAATGTGTTTAGTTGCATATATAAGCATATTTAGGGTTTCATTTGTAAACTAGAATATGATTGTGAACTTTTTGAAAACTTATGATTTTAGAGCATTTAAGATATTCATTATTGCACAATAGAGCATTATTATTGTGTTTGTGATTGTAGATTTGGCTTCATCTTCTCAAGTGTTTGGATCATTTATCAATTTGTTTTTGCCTCTATCCCATAGGGATACGCACTCTTTATCTAAAAATAGTTTTTAGAAGACTTGAATGTCTCTCTAGAGCTTAACTGAGGCAATCCTCTAAACATCACAACCCTGAACCACACTCCTTATGATTATAGGTTACAAGTATTGGATTTCACGGAGTGGAGTTGCAGAGGAAGGTTGCAGAAGATAAGGATTATGGATCGAGTGGAAAGAAGTACTTTAGAGCACATTCATCACATGGGTGCATAGGGCAATGTCCTCAGAGGTTGCAGACACATGAATCTTTGTGACAGTCTTGATCTACATCTAAAGAAGCTCTGACATCCCAAAAATCATCTTGCCTTGGACTAGGGCACCTAGGGCAGTTTCCTCCACATCTCCCATGACAGAAATAGATAGAACAATGATTATCAATGCCAGAAGGAGCCTCATATTCCCTGAAGAAAACTTTACCTTGGACATGGGCACCTAGGGCATTATCCCCGAACATTCTTAATCTTGAACTTCAAAAAATGGTCAGTAATTAATCTTTGTCTACTATCTTATTCTGCAAGCAGTTGTCGTGATTTATCAGTTTGCTTATGATTTTCTATAATTAAGGTTTTCAAGGTATTTGAGCATTAAATTAATACATTAATTGACAAACTTTGAATTTCCACATCATTCCAAGTGATAGCCTAACTTGTAGGTGAATCCTCTTGCAAAAGTGTGATTCAACTCAGTTGATATGTCCCTGAATGTTTGTAGTGAAAGGAGAATTTAACCCTTTATCATTTTCCCCTCTTTTCATATAAAATAATACCTTGGTTGTTTTTGAATCATTTGTTCATGCTTGCTTGCTTGCTTGTGTGTGTTATCATTTCATCTTGTATTTGAATCAAATCTTTCCCATTAATATTCATATCTTGTGTATGTTGGAATGGCTTTTTGCATTAACCTTTGCATCTAAGGTCATACCATACCTTTTGTGCATTACGACTTTAATTCTCAAAGTTTTCTTCCTCATGCGTTAGACAAGGACTTGGCATTATAGCTGGAGGCATCATGACTCCATTGGTCTGTTGTTGGGCAGGATATGCAGGATATGTAGAAAATGCAACATTCGGTGTGGGGAAAGCAATATTCAGTGTTGGAGAAGGGATTAACTGCTGATTGACTTTTATAGCTTCTTCAAAAGCTCCTACTAGAGTTGTGACATTAAGATGTGTTCTCTTGATGAACATAGAGGTTAAAGGATCTAGGGCTAAATAATATATACTCCTAGTAGCATCATCTGCTACAGTGTAAGGAGATACTAGCTTTGAAAGCATCTTTTGGAATCTAGCATTGAAGTTAGCAATAGGCTCTCCTTCAAATCTTTTCATTGTGGCAAATGGGTGATAATTCATTGAAGGATCTATAAGTATCTTGACTCTATCTTTAAAAGCTTTCTCTAAGGCAACTGAACCTTGAGCAAGACTAATATACCAATTATATGCATCTTCCCCTAAGGAAAATGGAAATAATTTGCATACCACATCCTGATGTTCAATCCTTGCTCTACAGCAAGCTTCCTTGAATGTTCTGATGTGATCATCAGTATCCTGATATGGATGATACTTAGGACAAATCTTGTTAGGATTTTTAGGTAAAGGATGATATGCTTTGAAAGTCAATGGTGACTCTGCAACAAAGCATGACATTGTGATTGGTGGAGGTTGGACTAGAGGTGTTACAGGTGGTCCTATTGGTGTTTGCAATCCAATAGGAGTTATTGGAGTATGTTCTAGTGAAGATTTTGATGTATCAAAACCAAGAGTATGATGAATGTCTACAGTTCTAGATCTGAATCCACAGATAAGTAATTCTTCAAAGAATCCACTAGATTTGGACCTAGTATTTGGCCTAAGAGCCAGGATTTCTACAATTTTTGGAAATTTGGCTTGGTTTTCTGTAAAGATCAACTAGATTACCCTATCAAATGATGTATTTATGACCAGAATCCAAAACTAACTGGATATTTATGCAATATTTGCACAAACACTACAAATATGCACATATATAAGGATTTCACACATAGATATTAGGATATCTGGCAACACAATCACAATATAGCAAATATTGAAAGGGAAACCTGAATAATGACTCAATTTTCAAAGATTGTAAGAACTGACCACAAAGCTTGAAATATTTAAGCAACATTCTAAAATATTTATGCTGAACAGGTATGTACTACTTCAAAACAAGGAAATCTTTGCATGAATACTCAAAGCATGAACGAGTGTGTTGAGCTTTGAGAAGATTATCTCACTTTGAGACAGGAGAATGCCTATACAACCAATTTAACCTCAAAAATGGAAGGAGGCCCTCCTTCTAGCACCAATTTATGTTGATGATGATTGATAGTCATAACAACACTCATAAAAATTTGCCCAACAAACCTTTATTATCTTGTAAAGTACAATCAATTTGAGATAAATTGATAACTCCAAGGCTCCATTGATCAGGTCATGATCATCTGACGTTACTCAGAGGTTGATGTGACATGTTGTCTTCCATTTCAAGGTGTCTTACACATGTTTGAAGGATTAGTTTTATATCTGCCTGCTGTAAATTCACTTCATAAATGATGTTATTTCCATTATGCTTGACAAATCATGACTATATTTATAAGTTTGATCAATTCTCTTTAGCATCTAGTTTTAGGAACTTGAATATACTTCTGCACTCTGCATTTGTTCAAATAATGCGCCTATAAGTGGATATTTATGTGTTTATCATTGATATTAATATATATTTGTAGAATATTTGTCAATTTAACATGCTTTCACTCAAAATATGCTCTATTTTTTAAATTATTTATGAGATATAGGCATATTTCACATTTATTTGCTTTAGATTGTATGTTATTTGCAATTATGGAAGTGATTTATAATGAAATTCAAAGAAATTTAAAGAAATACTTCTAATTTTAGGGAACCTTTAGCTATTGAATTAATTCCATTCTAGATACAGTCATTTTAGAGAATAAATCAAACCATAATCATCAGGTTGTTCCACAGCTAGGTATGGTTGATGCTAACTTCAAAGGAACAAGGAATGAAAACAACATATGTAGACTGAAAAGCACTCCAAGGGACGTAGCTAATCAATGCATATATCTAGTTTCCACTCACAAATTACTCAGGATTTACAATGTTTTGTAATCAAAATAGCTTCTCTTTCATTAAGTATGCAAAACATGTACATTCACAATAACCTTGAAATCAGTCCTGAATTCTTCAGCAATCAAATTTCAATTAAGTTTCTAATGACTAGAAAGATGCACTCGTACCCCTTTTATAGAATAAGGAGAGGAGGCGATTACACATGACCAATGGTCAAGGTTTATTCATTTAGATCAACGGTCACAATTCCTCATTGACTTAGTCAACATCCTCATCCATGGCACAAGTTGCCAGCTAGCAACTATCTAACAGAACTTTCTGCTTATACGTAACCTATGCATATGCTTACTCTTTATCTCCTTCTTCTTCTTCACTTTGTTCTTCTTCATCACTCTTTACATCATCTTCATCTTCATCATCACTATTACTTTGATGTAGATCATGTACCTTTATTGTCTCCCTGATAGCCTCATATGCTTGTACTATCTTATCGACTTCTCCTCCATCCTGAGTCTTAGCTTTCACTGCTGCATGCTTGTGAGAATGGAATTTGGCCTAAAGGGCCTCTATCTTTCTTTTCCTACTACTCAATGTCTCATTATAATTTTCTACCCTGACCTTTATCCTCATGACTTTGTTCATTACTTCCTCTATCAAGTGGTTCAGGGGGTCCTTTGTAACTTGCTTGAAATTATCATGGAAGGCCTTAACAGCAAAATCTACATCTTGATTTTTAATCATCCCTTCTACTTTTCCTTCCAAAGCCTCTAGGGTCTCTGCCACATGTACCATCAGGTTATGTAGCTTGACACTTATATCCCTAAGCTTCTCACTACATCTCTTTAGTACATCACATTCAACTCTAGTATCTTCATACCAGATACTTAGTAGCTGGGAAGTATTATAGTCTACTATATTGTTGCTTATCAAGATCTGTGTGTCTATCCTCTTCATTTCCCCTAGTACACTCAGGCACTTCTCCAGTTTAAAGCATCTTCTTCCTACCTCATTTTGTAATTTGTCTACCTTTCTCTCCAATTTACTTAAAGAATTCCACCTCTCCAACGAGGTTTTCACTACATCCTCTGCTTCAAAAATTGATGACATCATACATTTCTCCATTACCCGTGCTTTATGCTTCATCAGGTTCAATCTAGTATTCTCTTCTTGAGATATAATGGATAATGGAGTGGTAGGATCAGCAGGTGCATGATCAGGGTTAATTAACCCTTTAATAAAAGAATGTAGTTGAACAATGTGCTCTTTGTGTTTTTTATTCTTCTCCTTTTCTCTCTTCACCCTTTGTGTTAGAGATTCAATTATATCCTTTCCTTCTTCACCTTCCTACTCTTTGTTTGCAAAACCCAAATCAACATTGGTGATCTGGAACTCATCAAGGCCTATCCTGCCTTTCTCCTTCTCTACTGTAGGTAGGGCAATGTGTGCAGTTCTCCTACCTATAGTAGGGTCCCTCTTTATTGTTGAAGTTAGCCTGGCTTTTCTCCTAGGTTCATCATGCTCCTAGCAAACAAAGTAGATACATCATAATTCCTTCGTGTTAATATTGTTGTAGATGTATGCTCTTAGGCGAATGAATATATGTAAAAATCTCTTGTATAATCTGGACTGATCAGAACAGGGGCATCAAATATAGCTTTCTTGATGTCCTCAAAATCTACTTTGGCTTTAGGTGTCTATTCAATTTTGGTATCCTTTTTGAGCATTGTATTCAATGTTCTAACAATCTCTACAAAACTGGTTATGAATTTCCTAACAAAATTTATCTTACCAAAATATGATTTCAATTCTTTCTTGCTTCCAGGAAGCTATATCTTCATGACTGATTCTACTCTTGCAAGGTCAATGATGATCCCATTTTTAGTTATTAAATGACCTAGTAACTTGCTAATGGATACCCCGAATATGCATTTCTTGGGATTCAGGGATATACCATATTGTTCACACTTTTTAAGCACCTTCCTAAGGTCTTCTATGTGGTTACCCCTCTATTTAGAAAAAAATGTTAAGTCATCCATGTATATGACTATGCATTTACCTATCAACCCCCTGAAGGCTACATCCATTGCACGTTGGAAGGTGGCTCCAGCATTTATCAATCCAAAAGGCATGTGCCTGTAGGAAAATATGCCCCACTTAGTGGTGAATGTAGTTTTTAATCTATCTATTTTGTCCACCATCACCTGGTTATACCTTGAGAAACCATCCAAAAATGACATCATCTTTGCACCATTTACTATTTGCAAGACTTCATCCAGTGAAGGCAAAGGATAATTATCCTTTTCAGAAGCTCTGTTCAAATTTCTAAAGTTTACACATAACCTGATATCACCATTTTTCTTTCTCACAGGGACCAAGTTGGCCACCCAGGTGGAGTGTCTCACAGGGAATATGATCCTGGCATTGAGTAATTTCTTTACTTCTTCAAAACTAATGGGCTCCAATAAGGCATTAATAGGTCTCTATTTTTGTCTAAAGGGCTTGACATCTAGTTTCAATGGTATAGTATGGGTAATGATTGAGGTATCATAAGTCTTCAATTCATCATAAGTCCATGTGATAATGTGGATATAATCCTTTAGTGATTGAGTTATCCCTACCATTTCTTCTTCTGTACACACCTTGCCAATCAAGACATTCCTTTTTTCTTCATTTTGTCCTATGTTGACTGGTGAACATTCTCCTCCATCAGTTTTAGGGAGATCTTTCTATTTCAGCATATTATCTAAATCAAATGCTCTTTCTAATTCTATCATCCCTTTGGGAATTTTATTACTGGGCAGATCCATGATTTATTCTTCATCCCAAGTATGGTCCTCTACATTTCCTTCATTGATGATCTATGCATCAAACACATCTATGTTTGATATGAAGTCCAAAATGTGTTGGTCATCGTCAAACACTTGGATATTGGTGACATTGTCTGGTATAGAGGGTACTGATATTAATTCCACTAAAAACCTCTTCAAACCAAATATGGTTAATGGATCCAAAGTACTACTAGCTTGAGCCAAAGCATCTTCTCTATGATTCTATTCTCTGGGCACATGGGTGATGTTAAATGCATCAAAGTCTTCTATCAAATCCCATACCCTATGTCTATAATTAGACAACCTTTTATAATTGCAAGATTATATGCCCCTTAATTGTCTTACCACTAATTCTGAGTCTCCATAGACATGTAGAATCTTTACTTTCTTCTTGAGTGCAAACAATATCCCATGGATTAGGGCTTCATACTCTGTCACATTATTTGTGCATGGGAATTGTAATCTATATGCTGCTAAATAGGATTTTCTAGCTGGATCAATGAGATCTATTCCTACTCTAGTTCCTTGTTTTGACTTGGATCCATCAAACATAAGGATCCATGGTTTATCTTTAGTTAAAGGTTTGTCAAGACCTTCTCTTTTCTTTTTAGCTCTAGCGGCTACACCGCCTGATATCCATTTTAATTCTGGTGACTCATTCTTCTCTGACTTTACCTTATCTGGCTAGTGTGAAACTGATATCTGTTTTTCTTCCTTATTGTCAGGAGAATGATCCTTTAAATAAAGCATCATTTGCCTTCTTAAAATATGTAAGCATAATGAATAAGTAATTTCTGAGTGTGGTGCTTCATGCAACCTGCACCAACCCTCAATTAGAGTATCATGTGGAGAAGTATGCAGTAGTAGCATCCTCTGAATTTGTTTTGACAAGAACTCTTCAAACTTAGTCAAATTATTATCTTTGTCTTCATCAGATACTTTATAATCTGACTCAATCAAATAATCAGTCCTTGGGGTGATATTGTTTTTTCTTTTAAAAACATTCTCAGTGCATACTAGGATCTCTTCTGAAGTGTGAATGCAACCTTCATCCTGATATTTGCATTCCTCCATGCCTGTAGATGAAGAACAAGAATCAGTAACTATCCATACTACTTACCTCAGGTGATAATAATCCTTTCTCACTACATGTTTGTTCCAATTCCATCATGTCTAAACAAGCATCACAAGTTTTCTCAGAATGTGCTTCATCATGTAACCTGCACCATCCCTCACACAAAGCATCATCATTAGACATATTTAGCATTCGACAATGTTGCATCTCTCTGGATAAGTACATTTCAAAATTCTTAAAATGATCTACTTCTTTATCATCATCTGAACTATGATCAGATTCTATAATTACTCTATCATCCTGAAGATTATCATTATGAACATGAACATCATACATGAGGATCTCTTCTATCTTAACTATTTGGGGTCTAATGGTATAAAATCTGGGTTCTATATTTGCCTACATGATTTCATTTGTTTTGTTATACTCAGTGATCATATGTTTCATTTGGGGTTTAGCATCTATCTTGATTTGATTGGGAATACCTTTCCAAGGCAGCCACATGTGACTAAAATCAGTGGACATGTATCCATTAAGTGTTTTTGACCAATCCCTACTAAGCAATATTCCATATGTATCAGGGATATCTACTACTTGGATATCAATGTAGTATTGAATTCTAGGGTCTGATGCTAATTACATATGAATGTGAGTTAGTTCTCCTACAACACTCACCTCAGTTTTATGTAACTGTGTTACCTTCTTTAGTGACTTTTCAGGATGTAACCCTAAGGCATTGCATATGGATAATGGCATTACATTAGTAGATGCACCTGAATCTACTAAACAGTTATGCAAATTCTTACTGAACATCCTAATGGTAAGGAGAAATGGAGGTGACATAGTCTTATCCCTATAAAGGGTCATGTGTGATGTTTTAGCAGCTTGGACAGTGACTGAAGTTCTTCGTTTAATATTAGAATCTTTAACTGCATGATCCTTATTCAAGGTCTGGTTTGAGGGATGACCGTCTTCTTTTTGTTGCAAGTATGGGCCTAACTAGTGTTGTCATTGATGTCAACATACTCCTATTGCATTAATTATAAGGATTGGATGAGCTGTGTGTTGAGGATATTGAGAAAATTAGTCTCAATATATAACAGTGAAGAATAGTGATGACAATAAGGTAAAAGTACAAGATGGGATAAGGATCAGAGGATGAGGATTAAAGGGTTTGTAGATATGTGTCTTAAGTTGATCCAGTAGAGATTTTAGAGGTCGACATGAAGATCTGAAGAAGTTGTGGTCGCTCTAGTAAAACCAGTTCTGGTAGATGTTCAGTGGTGACAAAATGATACAGACAGGTCCGGTGAGATCCGGAATTACATTTTCCTATTCTATGGATTTGAGGGAGTGTTGAGGAAGTCTTTGTGGAGTGTCAACTAGATTGGTTCATGGTTTGAAGGTCTGCAAGCATCTATTCCTTTGTGATAGTAATGACAGACTGTGTTCTTGAGGTTCCAGATGAAGGGGAGAAGGTTTTCAGTAAGCAGATGAAGTGTGGATGTTCTTGGTGATTCAGGCAAGCTTGTGGAGGTCTTTGGATCATGTCCAATTCAAGTTGGTGGTCCACATTGAAGTTGGAGTTTGCATTTGAAGAACAACTTCCAGATGATGGTGTTCTTCCTGAGACAAGTTGACCGGATGAGTGATACATCTTGCGGATGTTCTTGTGGATGTTTGCTGACTTAGATGATCATTCCTAAGTTGATGTCTTGTATAAATAAGGGATTGCAAAGTCATTTCAAAGTTGTCCTTGTGGAGATGAGTGTGTGGTAGCAAGAAGGAGAGTGAAAGGTAGAGTAGAAGTATTGAGCTTAATGGAACTGATTCAAGCATGGTGAAGATGCTATTTTCTAGTTCAAGTAGGTGATACTTATTTTTTTGTAGATAGCATGTCTCTTGTAGGTAGTGAGCCTCTTGTGAGTAGTGTGCTAAGGCAGTGAGCCTTAATTGGCATGTGCCATTTGTTCTTTCTATTCTTCTAATAGAGAATACATTCTTGGGTTAATCACCTCGTGGTTTTTCCCTTAACTAGGTTTTCCACGTCAAAATCTTGGTGTTGATGTGCTTCTGCTTTTGATTTGAATGCATTATGTTTCATGATTAATATACTGCTAATCACTAAGAAGATTTAAGTGTTTAATTGGAGAAAGTTTTGCACAACTGATTCACCCCCCTCTTAGTTGTGTGCCCTAAGTCTAACAATTGGTATTAGAGCCAAGTTCCTCTAAAAGGAGCTTAATCGCTTGAGGAGATCCAGGATGTCGTCTTACAAGAAGGATAGTTTGAAGTTTGATGGAACCAATATTTCTCTTTGGAAAGGTCCCATGAAATGTCACTTGTAGTGTATGGGAATGGCGTATTGGACCATGGTTATAATACAGTAAATACCTCCACAGGGTGGTCCGAAAACCCTAAATGAAATCACAGATGCTGAAAACAATCTACAGACTATAGAGGCTCTTCTAAGCACATTATCTAATTTAGATCTCTCAAATGTTATTGACCTACCAATTGCTTTTGAGATTTGGAAAAAACTAGAACTTTTGCATGAAGGAGACCAGTATGTTAAATGTGCAAGGTTACAGAGTCTGAAAGGGAAATTTGAAAATCTGAAGATGAGAAATGATAAAAGTATTACTACTTTTATGCCAAGAGTGAATGAGCTGGTTTGTGGAATTAGAAATGTTGGTGGAGTCTTGGATGAAAATGAGATTGTTGGCAAAATTCTCAGATCCCTACCTGCTTCTTACAAAATTAAGGTTGCTACCATTGAAGAATTCAGAGCCCATACAACTATCACAAGAGATCAATTGGCTGGGAAATTGGCTGCATTTGAAATGACAGAGTTTGGAGATGACCCCCCAAGGCTGAATCTGCATTCAAAGCCAGTGCCTCTGTAAAAGGTAAACAAAGGTTTGATCTGGGAGAGAACTCATCAAGGAAACTGTCATGGTATGAAAAAGCAAGAAAAGACCTGGAAGAAGAAGAAGTAGAAACTGCTCAACTTGAAGCCCTTATTGCAAAGAGGCTTGCCAAGAGGATCTGGTAAGTATGAAGGAAAATTACCTTTTAAGTGCTTTAACTGCAATAAGATTGGTCATTTTGCCTCAAGGTGTCCGGAAAGGTTTTTAAGGCAAAATCCTAACAAGCCAAGGTTCCAAAAGAACTGTTACTATGTACATGAAGATGATGACAATGAAGGAGTAACAGATTGTGAATTAGAGACAGGAAACAAGTCTAGAAATGAATGGGTGTTCATTGCCATCAAGGAAGAAGATCCAATGTCCTCTTTATCTATCAATCATAAGACTATGGAAAGAGCTCTGGCTGCCCAAATTGAAGAGAAGGATGATGTTGTGTGGTTACACAACACGCCCCATTTTGACTTGGCAAAACAGGGACCCAACTTTTGGCTTGGCTTGTTTGTTCTCTGGCGGTCTGGTAAAAGTAAGTCAAGTGCATCATCATGTAGAGTCAGGATGAGGTAAGTCACCATTATGAGGTCAGTTTGTCAAATTTCGTATTTCATTTCTATGACCTCATAGTTTGAAAGAGTATTAAAATTCACGCAAGTTTGTCTTTTACATCATCCTGATATTCCTCAGGATGTGAGAGTTATGAACGGTCAAAGTTTCGGTCAAACCTGATATTCGTAAGAGGAGGGATCATATATTTTTTATAACCTGTCATCTTTTTGAAGATCATCATCATATTTGAAACATTCCTCGATATGTCATGTGGCTCAAATATTTGGACGTCAACTTTAAGTGGTAGTAAGTCCTCCCCGTCAAGCGGTCTTTTGTATCGCGAGCGTCATGTTTTTGAATGTAACCCGATATTTCTTAATATCCTCCTGACACAAAATATCACCCTTAGCAAATATCCTGGTGACGTCATCCAAACTGGATAAATGAAGAAGCAAACATCCTGATGACATCATCATCACATTCACATTTCCACAGGATATTTTCAAAACATGATCATGTTCGCCTAACATGACGATGACGTCATGATGCCTTTCCGATACAAAGAATGAATATCAGGATGATGTCATCCCGATGTTCCAAAAAGAGACATGTAAGTTTGTCTCATCATCATCATATTTTGAAACATCACCCGATACACTGAAATATCCTCCTGATGTACTAAACATAAACAAAGGTGCTTTTTTCACCCGAATCTTGTCGCGATAACAATTTCAATATGAGGGAGGAGGATGATATTGAAACTCAACCTGATATTTGCAAATATCATCCTGCCCTCATGATATCCTATCATATGGATATCCCCCCACTCTCGTTGCCACCATTATCATTTAATGCGCGCAAACATGGTAGGTAGTTCCCACCGACCCCAGAACCCAATGAAACACCTGGCGAGATCCTGCATTTTCACACGAATAATCAAGGAATGTAATCTAACTTGTCAAAGTTGCCCTAAATGTACTCTAACTGCAAGGTTAAAAGGTAATTTAACCACCATTTTCACATTTACCCTGCGATAAAATTGTTTTTACAGAGCATCAGCTTCCATATCCGCATACCAGCTACTGTTGCGCGATTTGAGCTCACAGACAGAAGGAAAGAGGTGATCATCAGTTGAATTAGGAGCGTCGTTGGCAATCCACTGGTATAAAAGAGAAATTTGCATGACCAGGTAAGTAAATGAAACCCTCATCATGTCATTATTGTTCAGGTATGATGATGGAAGTTTTGGTTTATGCATGTAAAGGTGAACAAATACAGTATGCATAGTGATCTTAATTGCAATATGTGTGCATGGGTGTATATCCGTTGTGAGATGAGATTATTGTTAATTGCAGGTACTCATGGCTGACAAGTGGTACGTTAAGTGTCAAGAAGAATTCAGTAGGCCCATGTTCTCTTCTCAGAGGGGAGTCTTGTTCAAATATGGAGCAATTACTGATACCCATCAAGGGAGCACCAATCTGGAGGCCTGGTCAGCTAAAATGAATGATGGGCATGACAAGAGTCCTGCGTTGGACACAGTATTTGTGTCAGGAATGTGGAACGCTGCTGGTTTCCCATATTCCATGGAATCTCCGGAGCTGGTTATAGAATGTGCCCAGAATTATAATCCTCAGACGAGGCAGGCGGTAAAGCATGGGAGAATATATGCACACCTCTCCATCAAGGGTCTCTCCCAGACATTTGGACTGCCGTTGGGCAGTAAAGTAAAGAGTGTGGACTTGAGAAAGGCAGAAAATGAGTATCAGGCCAACAAGAAATCGGCCAGAAAGAACATGTATCAATGGCGAGCAGAGAATAGCACATATCCTGCAGCGGCCAAACTCCCAGTGCACATGTTTAAATATGATTTCAGTGAGGAGTACCAGTATATGATTGCACTCCTGAATCAAGTAACAGGCCAACCTGATACTGGTAGTTTCAGGGATTGGATGTATGGAATTATAATGATGTGTTTGTATTCAAACACCAAGCCACTATGGGGCCAAATAATAAGTGATGTTCTGCATGAGTAGCTGATGAACCTAGGAGGTTCAAATTGTACATTTTATATGACATCTTACATTGTTTATTCTTGTGCTTATAGAGGCACTTTTGATGCCTTAGTTACAGATGGAAGGCTCATAGGCACAAATGTTGCATACATATGGGATCATCATCCCCAGCTACAGAGAACCAACTACTTCAGAGACTACAAACTGGTCAATGATGCATTCTCTATGCATCTGGTATGGACCATGGAAGAGGACAGAACAAAAAGATTAAGCATGGAGGCTCAAGAAGTAGTTTATAGGCATGGAGCCTAGTATATCCAGTTTGCAACCTTTTCTTACATAAGGGTTGAAGGTTTTGAGGAACATCCCCTCATGCTGCCAAGGTATCCTACAGATGCAGTAATATTAATGGAATTTGTCAGGCAGGGCTCCGTGATGATAAAAATGTACAAGGATGCCAAGAAGTTGCCACCAATTTTGTTCCCAGTCAGCATTGGCAACTATATGTGCCCTGATTCTGACAATATAAAGAAGGTGATGGTCACCCTGAATAAAATGAATCTACAGCCTTTCCCAATAACAAGACCATATGATCCTTACGGCAGGATACAGAAGATACTAGGAAAGCCTATTCACCAGAGGCACCTAAAAGATTTTTGGGCTGACTGCGAAGATGAGGCAGAAGCTAAGAGAAGAAGGTATCAGAGGTTGACTCTGAACCAAATTAGGACTTTTGATTGTATCTCCCTTCCCCAACAATTGAAGAAGGATGATGGCAAGATAATGGCAGATGAATATGAACAGAAAAAGATATACAATGACACTATCTCTGCACCTGACCTCACCATGCAGGAAGATATATCTTTGGACCCATTCATTGCCAGGACCATACAGCTGACTCAAGCTTGGGTCGATGATCAAGTAGAGGCATTGAAAAAGAAAGGTGTTGCCATTACGGTGGACAACAAAAAGAAGAGACGGGATATTCCTGGGGAGTTATATGATGACTTCCTGCTTGAGAAAAGGAAGACTAAGGGAGACAAGTTACCTCCACCACAACAACAAAGCAAAAGACCCCCAAGGGGTAAGAAAGTGGATAAACAACCCAAAGGGGTTATAATTGACAGGGTAGTGTTTACAGCTGAGGAGGCGGCAGGATCAGGATCAGGATCAAGATCAGGATCAGAGTCAGAATCCCCTCCAAAGAAAGAGAAGCCCAAGAAGAGTAAGATAGCTGAGGTTGGAATAACTGGGACCCTGGAAGTGGGCCAATCCTCAAAGAAACCTGGAGAAGAGGATATCCTCATGGAGGAAGAGCCTGAAGAAGAAGAGGCTCCATTAATAATAAAAAGAAAGAGGAGAGCTCCACAGGTGCTGGTCTCTACCACACCTAAGAAACAAAGAACCTCCATGAGAGGTGGAATAAGTGAACCCCCTACACTATTACAAGGGGCAGGTAGTGAAGTGCTGAAGGAACTTCAACATAATGTTCCACTTCCTATCATCGTCAAGTTAAAAACTAAACTTGCAGAGGAGCAAATGAAAGAAACCTCTCAGACACAAGCAGAAGGACATGTCTCAATTGATGAGACAATAAATTTTTCTGACGATGAGGTAGTGTAGGATGTGGCTGCATAGAAGATGGAAACACTTGCTGCTGATATAACCATGACTCCTCACAAGCCTCTACCAGTTCAAACTGTGCTTGAGGAGATGAAACAAGCAGAAGAAGAGAAAGAAAAGAGCCTAGAGAAGGTGGCTCAAGAGATAGGGCTAGAAGCATTAATCATAGAGGTGACAAGTCCTGTAGTGGTGGATCTAACAGAGAAATAGGATGCAAGTCCTGAACAGCCAGCAGGATCACCTGATAAAGGCCACCCAACAGAAGAGATAGAGATGGCAGAGTCAGAGGGCCATGCTCTTGAGTTAGGCCAACAAAGTCCACCTGACACATCAGAGGAACCTGCTATAGTAGAGGTTCAGGAAGCAAGGGCTGATGAGAAGAAGGAAGCACTAGAGGATCCAGGTGCCAAAATACAAGAAGTTGATAATGCAGGCTCGGAAGAAGTAATAGCTGCAGAACAATCGCCAACACCTCAGGCAGGATCCCCAGTATCTGGTGAAGTGGATAAGCAACAAGGGGAAGAATTGGGAACAGATGAAGTAATGATAGAAGAAGGTCATGGCCATCATGATCAGCAACTAGATGCACCACAGGGTTTCCCACATCAAGAAGATGCTCCCCCAGAAAAGGAAATTCCTCAACAGGAGGAGGTGCTGCAAGATCAACAATAAAGCGAGCATCAAGAAGAAGAAAAGGAAAAGTCACCAACTCCACAACATCTATTGATAGAAATAGGAGGTATGGGTGAACATCATGATGATGCTAAAAAACATGATCAGGTACCTCCGTGGTTAGCTAAAGAAGTGAATATTGAAGAGGAGTTTGAAATTCAAGAGTTCAACGTCTCCACCTTGTTCTCCGCCGATATAGTGAAACCTAGGAGGAAGGCCAAAATGACATCGGCCATCAAAAGAGATCTGGCAATAGGGAGAAGGACCACACAAATTGCCATACCAGCGGTAGAGAAAGAAAAAGGTAAAATCACTGTGGATGAATTTCAAATCAGCACAGTTGATTTGGGCTTTGCCAATGAGGACCAAGAAGGTCAGGAAGGCAAAGATATTATTGACTCTCTAATTCAAAAGGTGAAAAGAGAGAAGGAGAAGAATAAGCAACATAAAGAGCACATTGCTCAGTTGCATGCCTATATCAAAGGGTTGACCGATCCTGATGATACCACAATTGAACGTGCAGTCCCATTGACTGCCATTTCTCAGGAGGAGGTAAATAAATTGGACCTCATGAAGCATGAGGCATCTGTAATAAGGAAATGGATGTCATCCACATTGGATGATGCTGTAGAAATAATGAAGGCCTCTTGAAGAGGTGGAGCGTTCTAATTGACTCCAAGACCAAAGTGGATAAATTGCAGATGCAGACCGGAAAGAGATCTTACAAACTGGAGAGAGTCCTGAGCCTTTTAGGGGAAATAAAGGGGATAAATCCTCAACTGCTTATCAGTAAGCAGGTATTGAATAGTAATACCGCATTATTGATAGATATCTGGTATAAGGACATTCAGTTCGAATGTGGAGTCCTCAAAAGATGCAATAATAAGCTGAGGGATATCAGCATGAGGCTACGGGATTTAATGGCTGAAGAGGCAGTAATTTTGGAAACATTGGAAGGCAGGGTGGAAGGAAAAATAGAAAATCAAGATGAAGAGTCCACCATCAAAGCTGTACATAGCAACTTCGAATCAGAGGTAGATGGTCCACCTGTCCATTGGATAGAAGAACTGATAAATAAAATAATGAGGATCAAGGTCCAGATGGAGAAATATAAAGAAACACTGCAGGACAGGAAAAATAAGCTTGATAACAGTAGAGACAAATATGAAGCACATAGGCATGCCATTATCAAAGCAAAAACTCAAGATGGCAGAGGGATAGATCAAGTTGTGCATTCCTATGAGCAGGTCCACAGTAGTATGCAGCCCCATATGCAGCAGCATCATCATCAGGATAGTGAAAGTTCAGGAAGCGACGCACATGATGATGATCCACATGAATCAACTGAGGAGCATGATGAAGATACACCATGAAGGGGATAGTAGCATAAGTAGTATAGATAGTTGCCAGCTGGCAACTTGGGCCATTTTGTAAAGGTTGACGAAGTCATATGAATCGTGACCATAGATCTGTATTGATAAATCAGGATCGTAGATCTTTTTGTAACGGATTCCTCACCTTATTCTATAAAAGGTGGTGGAATGCCTTATTTTAAACATTCAAAACTTAATTGAAATCTGTTTGCTGAAATATTCAAGGCTTTTTTCAAAGTTATTGTATATGTACATGTCTTTTGCATACTTAATGAAGAAGAAGAGTATTTCGATTACAAATCTTAGTAAATCTTGAGTAATCTGTGTCTGAATTCTGGATATGTGCTTTGATTTGCTGCGTCCCTTGGAGTGCTCATCATGTTGCATGTATTATTTTCATTCATCATCCTCTGAAGTTTGCATCAACTGTATCTAGCTGTGGAATATCCTGGTGAACATATGGTTTGATTTCTTCTCCTCATGATAGTATCAAGTATGTATGTGGATCAATAGCTAAAGGTTCAACCTTAAATTGAAGTATTCCTTTTAGTTTCTTTTAAATTTCAGAGCATTTCATCTCCATAATTGCAAATAATTGATGATCTTAAGCAGATAACACAGATATGCAGACATCTCGTAGATAATCATAAATATTTAGTATATCTGGATACAAAGCATGCACAATTAAAAATATCATGCAAAGATTGAGGTATTTCTACATCTTCTCATCAAATAACTGCATAATATGACTTTTTTGTAAAGAATTTTTGCAGGAATGTCATGATGATAATAAATTTCCACATAAGGCCCCAAAATGGAAACAGCAACTCACATTAACCTCTGAGTAACTTCAGACGATTAAGACCTAATCACCGAAGACTTGGGATCCTGAATTCTTTGAATTCATAGTATCTTTCAATATGAATAAAGGTTAATGTGTACTTTTATTCTATGTTTGTTTGTGACTAACATCATGACCAACAGATGATTGAGTTATTGACAGTGGATGCTCTCACCATATGATAGGTGACAAAAATAAGTTTGTAGATTTGGAAAGGTATGAAGGAGGAGTGGTAAAGTTTGGTGACAATTCTACTGGTAGAATCAGAGGTAGAGGAACTATTTCTCTTGATGGAAGAAACAAAACTAGTAATGTACTGTATGTTCAAGGATTGAAGCACAATCTTCTCAGTATTGGATAGTTGGTGGACAAAGGCTATGATCTCTAGTTCAAGGATGGCGAATGCAAGATCTTTGAAAGCTCTGCAACAGAGATTGCATCCAATACTCAAACTAAAGGTAATATCTTTCACTTGGTTGGTACTGGTAAAAGTTGCTTATTTGTTCAAGTTGATCAGAGTTGGTTATGGCATAGGAGAATGTGTCATGTGAATTTTGATAATATCATCAAGATAAGTAATACTCAGGCTATAAGAGATCTTCCAAAATTGGTGAAACCTACTAATAGCTTGTGCAAAGAATGTCAATTGGGTAAGCTAAGAAGAGTCACATTCAAGAGTAAGGAACTATCTTCTACCAGATTATTGGACTTAGTTCATACTAATCTTTGTGGTTCGGCAAGAATCAGGAGTATGCAAGGTGATAGATACTTCATGTTACTAATTGATGACTATTCTCGGATGATGTGGGTAACTTTTCTAAAAGAGAAATCAGAAGCTTTTGAGAAATTCAAAATATTCAAGGCTATGGTAGAGAATGAAACCGGATTAAAATTGAAATATCTAAGGTTTGATAGAGGTGGAGAATTCACATCCGGTGAATTCTTAGAGTTCTGTGAGAAACATGGAATAAAGAGATAGTTGTCTGCTCCAGGGACTCCATAGCATAATGGAGTGGTGGAGAGAAAGAACTGGACCATCCAGGAAGCTTCTAGGACCATGATGATGGAAGCAAATGTTCCTCACATCTATTGGAGAGAAGCTGTCAGCACTGCAGTCTATACTCTCAATCGAGTTCAAATCAAAAGCAATATTGGTAAGACTCCTTATGAACTTTTGTTTGGCATCACTCCTACTGTGAGATATTTCAGAGTTTTTGGTAGCAAATGTTACATTAAAAGAGATGAAGATCTAGGAAAGTTTGATGCTAGAAGTGATGAAGGAATATTCTTGGGTTACTCTATTCAAAACAAAGCATATCGGTGTTATAACAAAACACTGAGAAAGATGATAGAAAGTACAAATGTGAAGGTTGATGAGGGAATTGAGAAACCCTCAAGGTTTTATGAATATGATGATGATGATGATGATCAGAATGGTGTTCTGACTCAAGGAGCCCAAGCCTCATCTGTTAATCAGATTCAAACCAATCCGGTAAACCAGGAAGAAGAAATGAGTTTCAATAACCCTGATCAAGAATCAGAAGTGCAAGAAATTCCCAAAGTTCCCAGGTATGTAACACTGAACCACTCTGAAGATCAGATCATAGGTGATAAAAGCAAAGGAGTACAAACAAGAAGGAGAATTGCTCAAGATTAAGAAGAGTATTGTCTGATTTCAAAGATTGAACCTAAGATAGTGAATGAAGCTTGCAATGATGAAAACTAGACTAAAGCAATGGAGGAAGAGCTAGTACAAATAGAGAAAAATCACACTTGGGATCTTGTTCCCAGACCTAGAAACAAGAATGTGATTGCAACAAAATGGGTCTTCCGGAACAAACTAAATGAAGTTGGTGAAGTAATCAAAAATAAAGCCAGATTGGTCTGCAAGGGTTATTCTCAAATAGAAGGAATTGATTTTGAAGAAACCTTTGCTCCGGTGGCAAGAATTGAAGTAGTTGGATTATTTCTTGCATTTGCTGCCTTCAAAGATTTCAAAGTGCATCAGATGGATGTCAAGTCTGCCTTCCTGAATGGTGACTTGGAAGAAGAAGTGTACATTGAGCAACTGGATGGATTTCAATTGTCTGATCATGGTGATATGGTCTGCAAGTTGAAGAAGGCACTGTATGGACTGAAGCAAGCCCAAGAGCCTAGTATGAAAGATTGGATAAGCATCTTTTGAAGATTGGTTTCAACAAAGGTACTATTGATAGTAACTTTTATTTTAAAATTGATCATGAAAATATCTTGATTGTTGAAGTATTTGTGGATGATATCATTTTTGGAGGAAGAGACAGTATGTGTAAAACTTTTGCAAATCAAATGAAAAGTGAATTTGAGATGTCTATGCTTGGGGAAATGAATTTCTTCTTGGGTTTACAAATCACTCAAACAAAGAAGGGAATCTTCATTTCTCAGACTAAATATGTGAAAGAATTGTTGAAGAAATTTGGGATGGAAGACTCAAAACCAATGAATACTGCCATGGCGACCGGATGTAAATTGGACAAAGATGATGACTCCTCTAAGGCTGATCAGAAAATGTATAGGTCAATGATTGGAGGATTGTTGTATCTTACTCACACTAGACCTGACATTATGAATGTTGTTGGTCTTGTTGCTAGATTTCAAGCTGATCCTAGAGAATCTCATGTCATGGAAATCAAGAGAATTTTTAGATATCTAAAAGGGATAGTTGAGTATGGTTTGTGGTATCCTAGAGATCATGATTTCTCTCTTCATGCATATATAGATGCAGATTGGGCAGGAGATGTGGATGACTGGAAGAGTACCAGTGGTGGAGCTTTCTTTTTAAGGAAAAGATTGGTTTCTTGGCTAAGCAAGAAACAAGAGGCAATATCTCTATCTACAACTGAAGCAGAATATATTGCAACAGTAGGTAGTTGCACTCAAGTTTTGTGGATGAAGTAGATGCTAAGAGATATCAAAGTGGAGTATGAGGAACCTATCACAATTTTCTATGATAATTCAAGTGCAATAAATATTTCTAAGAATCTGGTGTTGCACTTAAAGACTAAACACATATCCATCAAGTTTCACTTTTTGAGAGAGCAAGTGAACAAGAATGAAGTCAAATTGGAGTTTGTACCTTCCAAGGATCAGATTGTAGACATCTTTACTAAACCTCTACCTAAGGATTCTTTTGAGTATCTCAGGGAGAAGCTAGGGGTTATTGCCCCTCCGGTGATGAACTAAGGTGCATTGAGGTGCATCAGTCTGGTGGATATCACAGTCATATCTTGTGATCCAAATTGATGATGGGAAGCTGCTACTTAGGGGGAGCAACAGGTATGTTTCAAAGTGTTGAAATTGCAAGTATGTGCTCTTTGCCATTGATGCCAAAGGGGGAGAGAAGACATGTGAAAAACAAGTGGTTGCTAATCAAAGGGGGAGCAGTAAAGGGAGAGAAGACATGTGAATGGTTGTTGATGATAGGGGGAGTTGTGATAGTAAGGAGAAGTACTTGTCTTAATGGTTAAAACAGTTTTTCACATCATATGTTTCCATCAATGACAAAGGGGGAGATTGTTGCAAGTATGGGCCTAATTGGTGTTGTCATTGATGTCAACATACTCCTGTTGCATTAATAATAAGGATTGGATGAGCTATGTGCTGAGGATATTGAGAAAATTAGTCTCAATCTGCAACAGTGAAGAACAGTGATAACAATAAGGTAAAAGTCCAAGATGGGATGAGGATCAGAGGATATGAATTAAAGGGTTTATAGACATGTGTCTTAAGTTGATCTAGTAGAGATTTTATAGGTCCGCATGAAGATCTGAAGAAGTTGTGGTCGCTCTAGTAAAACTAGTTCCGGCAGATGTTTAGTGGTGACAGAATGATACAGATAGGTCTGGTGAGATCTGAAATTACATTTTCTTGTTCTTTAGATTTGAGGGAGTGTTGAGGAAGTCTTTGTGGAGTGTCAACTAGATTGGTTCGTGGTTTGAAGGTCCAAAAGCATCTATTCCTTTGTGACAGTAATGACAGACTATGTTTTTGAGGTTTCGAATGAAGGGGAGAAGGTTTTCAGTAAGCAGATGAAGTGTGGATGTTCTTGGTGATTCAAGAAAGCTTGTGGAGGTCTTTGGATCATGTCTAGTTCAAGTTAGTGGTCCGCATTGAAGTTGGAGTTCACATTTGAAGAACAAATTCCAGATGATGGTGTTCTTCCTGAGACAGGCTGATTGGATGAGTTATACATCTTGCGGATGTTCTTGTGGATATTTGCTGACTTAGATGATCATTCCTAGATTGATGTCTTGTATAAATAAGGGATTACGAAGTCATTTCAAAGTTGTCCTTGTGGAGATGAGTGTGTGGTAGCAAGGAGGAGAGTGAAAGGCAGAGCAGAAGTATTGAGCTTAATGGAACTGATTCAAGCATGGTGAAGATGCTATTTTCTAGTTCAAGTAGGTGATACTTATTTATTTGTAGACAGTGTGTCTCTAGTAGGCAGTGAACCTCTTGTGAGCATTGTGCTCGAGTAGTGAGCCCTAATTGGCATGTGTGATTTGTTCTTTCTATTCTTCTAACAGAGAATACATTCTTGGGTTAATCACCCTATGGTTTTTCCCTTAACCGGGTTTTCCACCTCAAAATCTTGGTATTGATGTGTTTCTGCTTTTGATTTGAATGCATTATGTTTCATTATTAATATACTGCTAATCACTAAGAATATTTAAGTGTTTAATTGGAGAAAGTTTTGCACAACTGATTCACCTCCCCTCTCAGTTGTGTGCCCTAAGTCTAACACTTTTGGCATAGGGTCATCTAAAGATTTCATGAATTCCTTCTTAATGGTTGGGGTTTTAAGTAACTCTACGAGTGACAGACTAATTTTGATCTTTTTCATTTCATTAGCTAAGTATGTGACCAATATGTTAGACTCAGGAGACTAGTAATTAACTTTTGCCACTGCATTCTGTGGTGCTAAGTACTAAGCATTAACTTTAGGAAATCTGAGTTTATTGCTTGCCTATGGATTAGGTGGGGTGTTAAAATTGTTTGGAGGCAATGATGTAGTTAAGGGACCCGTAGGTCTATTCAAATTATTCCTTAGGCTATAGTTATGTCTACCCTAATATTGTTGTTGATAAGCATGCACTTCTTCATGTTCAACTGATGGTTCATTTTCATCCTCAAAAGGAAAAACATAATTTGTTTCAAAAGCCATGGCTGACTCCTCACATGCTAAGGTGTAATTCTCATGAGCTGAAGCTACCTGCTAATGAGAGTGATTGGTGAAATTTTCTAATACAAGAGAAGAATCATATCCACAAGGGACAATTTCATTTCCTTGGATACAGGGAGGACTGTCTGTAGTATTTGATACGTCAACTTGAAATATACTGGCTGCTATCCTGAATCAAGGACAATCCAACTCAGTGTGATCATTGGTGTTATGTATCCTACACCAATTAGTAAGGGCTACTTTTTCCAGATTCACCCTAGTGATATGCTTAGGTTAGCCAAGAGGCTAATTATCTAAGGGTGATGGCAAGGAACCATTGTTAGGCCTAGTATTCCACACTCTAGGTTGTCTAGGGGCATTATTGTTACCACTGTTGTTATTTCTATTGTTATGATTCCTATCATTGTTATATCCCTTATCAGGATATCCCGATCTATCATTATTATATCCTCTATTTTGGTTTGGTTGAGAATAGAAATTCTGACTTCTTAAATGAGTGATTTCAGTTGTCAATTTTCTCAACTATGCTGATATTTCTTTGATCTCTTCCTTTTCCTCCTAAACTTTGGCTACTACATTTTCTGTTTGAGGTTTGAAAAGGAAGAACCATTATTTTTATTTTGTCCTATATCCTAAGGTACTTGTGTATGTCCTAGACATTGCACCATCTAGTCATTTCCATTGGGAGGTGGCATGATGCTAAATGGAGGTACCTGTAAAGGACTTGGCATTACAGCTGGAGGCATCATGACTCCATTGGTCTGTTGTTGAGTAGGATATGTAGGATATGCAGAAAATGCAATGTTCAGTGTGGGGAAAGCAATATTCGGTGTTGGAGCAGGGATTAACTATTGATTGACTTTTATAGCTTCTTCAAAAGCTCTTGCTAGAGTTGTGACATTAGGATGTGTTCTCCTGATGAACATAGAGGTTAAAAGATCTAGGGCCGAATAATATATACTCATAGCAGCTTCATCTACTATAGTGTAAGGAGCTACTAGCTTTGAAAGCATCTTTTGGAATCTAGCATTAAAGTTGGAAATAGGCTCTCCTTCAAATCTTTTGATTATGGCAAATGGGTGATAATTCATTGAAGGATCTATAGGTATCTTGAATCTATCTTTAAAAGCTTTCTCCAAGGTAGCCCATGAGCCAATTGAACCTTGACCAAGACTGATATACCAATTATATGCCTCTTCCCCTAAGGAAAATGGAAGTAATCTACATACCACATCTTGATGTTCAATCCTTGCTCTACAACAAGCTTCCTTGAATGTTCTGATGTGATCATCAGCATCCTACTATGGATGATACTTAGGACAAATCTTGTCAAATTTTTTAGGTAAAGGATGATATGCATTGAAAGTCAGTGGTGACTCTGCAACAAAGAATGAAATTATGACTGGTGGAGGTTGGACTAGAGGTGTTACAGGTGGTCCTGTAGGTGTTTGCAATCCAACAGGAGTTATTGGAGTATGTTCTAGTGAAGATTCTGATGTATCAGAACCAAGAGTATGATGAATGTCTACAATTCTAGGTCTAAGTCCATAGATAGGTAGTTCTTCAAAGAATCCACTAGATCTAGACCTGATATTTGGCTTGAGAGCTAGGAGTTCTATAACTTTTGGAAATTTAGCTTGGTTTTTTGCAAAGATCAACTAGATTACCAAATGATGTATTTCTGACCAGAATCCAAAACTAACTGGATATTTATGCAATATTTGCACAAACACTACAAATATGAACAGATATAAGGCTTTCACACATAGATATCAAGATATTAGGCAACACAAGCACAATACAACAAATATTGAAAGGGAAACCTAAATAATGACTCAATTTTCAAAGATTGCAAGAACTGACCACAAAGCTTGAAATATTTATGCAACATTCTGAAATATTTATGGTGAACAAGTATGAACTACTTCAAAACAAGAAAATATTTGCATGAATACTCAAAGCATGAATGAGTGTGTTGAGCTTTGAGAAGAATACCTCACTTTGAGACAAGAAAATGCCTATACAACCAATTTAACCTCAAAAATGGAAGGAGGCCCTCCTTCTAGCGCCAATTTATGTTGATGATGATTGTTAGTCATAACAACACTCATAAAGATTTGCACAAAAAAACTTTATTATCTTGTAAAGTATGATCAATTTGAGATAAATTGATCACTCCAAGGCTCCATTGATCAGGTCATGATCGTCTGACGTTACTCAAAGGTTGATATGACATGTTGTCTTCCATTTCAAAGGGTCTTCCACATGTTTGAAGGATTAGTTGTATATCTACCTGCAATATATTCACTTCACAAATGATGTTATTTCTATTATGCTCGACAAATCATGACTATATTTATCAGTTAAATCAATTCTCTTGAGCATCTAGTTTCATGAACTTGAATATACTTCTGGACTTTGCATTTGTTCAAATAATGTGCCTATAAGTGGATATTTATGTGTTTATCATTGATATTAATGTATATTTGGATGATATTTATCAATTTGACATGCTTTCACTCAAACTATGCTCTGTATTTTTAATTATTTACAAGATATAGGCATATTTCATGTTTATTTACTTTAGATTGTATGTTATTTGCAATTATGGAAGTGATTTGTAATGAAATTCAAAGAAATTTAAAGAAATACTTCTAATTTTAGTGAACCTTTAGCTATTGAATCACATACATTCCAGATACAGTCATAAAGAGAAGAAATCAAACCATAATTCACCAAGTTGTTCCACAGCTAGGTATGGTTGATGCTAACTTCAAAGGAACAAGGAATGAAAACAACATATGCAAACTGAAAAGCACTCTAAGGGATGCAGCTAATCAATGCATATATCCATATTTTCAGTCATAGATTACTTAGGATTTACAATGATTTGTAATTAAAATAGCTTCTATTTCATTAAGTGTGCAAAACATGTACATTCACAATAACCTTGAAATTAGTCTTGAATTCTTCAGCAATCAAATTTCAATTAAGTTTATAATGACTAGAAAGATGCACTCCTACCCCTTTTATAGAATAAGGAGAGGATACAGTTACACATGACCAATGGTCAAGATTCATTCATTTAGATCAACGATCACAATTCCTCATTGACTTAGTCAACATCATCATCTATGGAACAAGTTACCAGCTAGCAACTATCTAATAGAACTTTTTGCTTATACGTAACCTATGCATATGTTTACCTTATGATGCATCTCTGCTTACTCTTTATCTCCTTCTTCTTCTTCACTTTGTTCTTCTTCATCACTCTCTACATCATCTTCATCTTCATCATCACTATCACTTTGATGTAGATCATCCCTTATATGTACCTTTATTGTCTCCCTGATAGACTCATATGCTTGTACTATCCTATCAACTTCTCCTCCATCCTGAGTCTTAGCTTTCATTGTTGCATGCTTGTGAGAATGGAATTTGGCTTGAAGGGCCTCTGTCTTGCTTTTCCTACTACTCAATTTCTCATTATAATTTTCTACCCTGACCTTTATCCTCATGACTTTGTTCATTACTTCCTCTGTCAAGTGGTTAAGGGGGTCCTCTATAACTTGCTTGAAATTATCATGGAAGGCCTTAACAATGAAATCTACATCTTGATTTTCAATCTTCCCTTCTACTTTTCCTTCCAAAGCCTCTAGGGTCTCTACCTCATGTGCCATCAGGTTATGCAGCTTGACACTTATATCCCTGAGCTTCTCACTACATCTCTTTAGTACATCACATTCAAATCTAGTATCTTCATACAGATACTCAGCAGCTGGGAGGTATTATTGTGTACTATACTATTGCTTATCAGGATATGTGTGTCTATCCTCTTCATTTCCCCTAGTACAATCAGGTACTTCTCCAGTTTAAAGGATCTTCTTCCTACCTCATTTTGCAATTTGTCTACCTTTCTCTTCAATGTACTTAAAGAATTCCACCTCTCCAATGAGGTTTTCACTACATCCTCTGCTTCAAAACTTGATGACATCATCCACTTCTCCATTACCTGTGCTTTATGCTTCATCAGGTCCAATCTAGTAACCTCTTCTTGAGATATAATGGATAATGGAGTGGCAGGATCAGTAGGTGCATGATCAGGGTTAATTAACCCTTTAATAAAAGAATGTAGTTGAGCAATGTGCTCTTTGTGTTTTTTATTCTTCTCCTTTTCTCTCTTCACCCTTTGTGTTAGAGAGTCAATTATATCCTTTCCTTCTTGACCTTCCTGGTCTTCATTTGCAAAACTGAAATCAACATTGGTGATTTGGAACTCATCAAGGCCTATCCTTCCTTTCTCCTTCTCTACTGTAGGTAGGGAAATTTGTGCAGTTCTCCTACCTATAGTAGGGTCCCTCTTTATTGCTAAAGTCAGCCTGGCTTTCCTCCTGGGTTTCATCATGCTCCCAAAAAACAAAATAGATACATCAAAATCCTGTAGCTCCTCAACCTGTTGCAAATATATCTCTCATTGCAACCAATGAGGTACATGACCCCTAATCTCCTGATGATCACCCCTTTTATATTGGGTGTCATGTTCTCCTTTATTGGATTCTACCCATATTGGTGATTGTTCTTTCCTAATTTCTTCCTCATGTATCTTATCATGAGGGGGATCTTGCTGGGGTTCCTCCTATTCTGGGACTTCCTTTTGCACATGAGGTTCTTGTGAAGTCTTAGCATTTTGGTCTTGTGCCTCCTCTAGTAAGTTCTCCTCTGGAACTTCCTTGGTTTTCTCACTTTGCTTATCCTATGACATATCAGCCTCTTGAGAAGTTTGCATGTTTTGACCTTGGGGATCACCTTGATCACCCTTGGCCACATTCTCTACCTCCTTCTCTGTACCATTGCCCTATGATGTATCAGCTTCTTCTATATTAATTTCATTTTCAACTGACATTTCTTCTTATGTTGGGCCTTTATTCTGATCACCCCCACCCTGTTGTGTTTTTGACTATCCTAGTCCTGTGGGTGTCTTATCTTGGCCCTTGTCTTGATCAAGTGGAGCATCAACCCTTTTTGCATGCTCAACATCTTTAGCCCTATCTAGCTCTAGAGGTGGATTATTATCTTTCTTTGGTCTCTTGTCACCCCTGTATGTTAGGTCTATGGTTGCAGGACTTGTAACCTGCTTAACCAAATCATCTAGCCCTATCTGTTGGGCTACCCTCTCAGGACTATCCTGCTTTGTTTCATCCATTTTCTTTTCTTCCTGTAACGTCCTCATCTAGGCCAATGGGGTCCCATGAGGAGTCATCTTGGTATTATCAACCAAGGCTTCCATGTGCTAGGCAGTCACATCCTGGACTACCTCATCATCTGATAGTTCTACAGTATCATCTAGAGGGAAAGGAGACTCCCTACTAGCCATATGTACTTCCTTTTCTTTCTGTACCTTAGCCTTTTCAGTCTCAAACTAGATGATCTCTGGAATGGGGATTTCATGCTGTAGCTCCCTTTTGAAGGCTGCATCTCCCATACCCATTAACAAGATGGGGTCAATGCTGACCCCTCCCCTCATGGTTGTTCTTTGCTTCTTGGGTGGTGGTGTTTGTAGTACTTGCTTCCTTTTCTTACTTGTTATCAACAAGTCATCATCCCTAGGTGGTTCCTCCTCTAAGGGATTATCTTCTTCTATTTCATCTTGTAGAGGCTAATCCTCTACCCACCTCTGTGTACCTTTAGTAGTAGGCCTCATAATCCTTTTAGTCCTTGGTTTGTCAGGGGGAGGCTGTGATGCTGATGCATGGACTGATGTGGATGCCCCATCACCTTTTAGTGCAAATCTCTTGATAATCACCCCCTTTTTCTCATCTCCCATCTTCTTACCCTTGGAGGGTAACTTCTTCTCTTCAGTGGGCAATCTCTCCCCATTGGATTTTCTCTTCTCAATAAGGAAATCATCATATTCCTCATCTGACAAATTCTGTCTCTTTTTTTAATCAATAGTGAGGGCCATGCCCTTTTTCTTCAATTTAGTAATTTCTTCATTTACCCATCCTTGGGTCAACTTAATCACCCCTTGCATTATTAGATCCAAGGAGGTTTCCTCCTGTTGTGTCAAGTTAGAGGCCAAAATGGTGTCATTATACACCTTCTTGTCCTCATATTCATTGGACATTATATTTCCATCATCTTCATGTAGCTGTGCAGGCACTGGGATACAGTCAAATGTCCTGATTTGATTCAAATGAGTCATTGATACTTTATTCTCCTCACCTCTGCCTCATCGTCACAGTCAGCCCAAAAGTCCTCTAGATGCTTTTGATGTATCTATTTTCCTAATAGTTTCTGTATCCTACCATAAGGGTCTATGACCTGGCCTTAGGGAATGGCTGTAAGTACATGAGTTTAAGCCCTCCAATGTCATGCTTGATGCTCTGTCTATCTGGGCATATGTACCATCCTATATACACTGGGAATAGTATAGGGGGATCTTCTTTTGCTCTATGTAAGACTCAACTAAACTAGACACTTGCCTAACAAATTCCATCAAGATGACCCTATCAGTAGGGTGTCTTGGTAAATAAGGGGCTGTCCCTCAAATCCTTCAATCCTTATATATGAAAAAGTGGAGAATTGGATAAAGCAAGCTCCATACTTGTTAATGACCTCCTGAGCTTCCATGCTCAGCCTCCTAGTTCGGTCCTCCTCCATTGTTCTAACCAGATGCATTGAAAATACATCATTTACCAATTTGTAATATTGGAGGTATGCCTTCTACAATTGGGGATAATGATCCCATATATGCACATCACCTATGCTATTCCTTACCTTGCCTACTATTTGTAGGGCATCAAAAGTTCCTCGAAAGCCACATGAATATACAACATAAGAGGTCATGTAGAATAGACACGCTTGACCTCCTAGCTTCATAATCCCCTCACCTAGTGAATCACTGATGATCTTGGCCCATAGGGGTTTGTTATCTGAATACAATACTATATACGTCTAAAAATGACACGAATCATCCTAAATAAATATTATAAATATTTATTGCCTTCTTCTATTAATTAAATAAAAATTCCAAATTTATTTAATCGATTCACTGCTCCATAATTAAATAAATTCAATTTATTTAATTAAAATTCTTCTAAATGTCCTACCTAATTAAATAATCATAAATTATTTAATTAATCCAAATTCCTCTATCCTAAGTTCTAAATTCAAAAATCCACCTCACCTTTACACCTCACTTTTCCACCTCACCTTGTCCACCTCATTGGGTTGCACATGTAATTAAATATATTTAATATTTAATTACCTATTTTCCCCCTCACCCACATCGCCTATTTCTTCTCAAAATCAGAAGTTAGTTAACTAATCAATCAAAAATGTTAACTAAACTGTCAATTGAGTCAATCCCTCAATCAATTCAGTTAGTTCCATAATCCACTCTTCTAACTGATCAATCAAGTCTGTTAACTATTCAGTCAATGAAGTTAACTCTCCAATCAATTTTGTCACATCCCCTCTTTCATGATGGAGCTGGGACACTTGTCACATTTCTACTGGTTGCACATTCCTCAACCATCCTCAGCCGTTGATCTTCATATCTCCTCTCAACCGTTGATTCCCATTCTTCCAAGTCTAGAAATGAAGCTTCATCCTTCCATTCTAATCATCCAGGCTTTTGACATTGTTACTCTGCAGAAATATCACTAGCACGCCTTTGGCACCCTTTTACCATCCACAAGCTTGAGATCACATACTTGCTTTGAAGCTCATCTTCACTGCATATCACAACAGCCATTTACCATTGACTTCCTCGAACACAGCTTAAAGGAGTGCACTCTCTGAGGGCTCACTTCATCTGCAAAAGGACGGTTGTAATAGGCAAACAACAGAAGCATCGATTTCAGGGAAGGTTTGCTTTGTGTTATTCATTGCTATTTTCATTTAATCTTTCTTGTTATCTCCTATTCTGTTGATGTTTGGGTCTTATATAATTCATTTAATTGATCTACATTTTACCCTTACATTTTTGGCACCCACCATGGGACCTTAGCCCCTTTATCTCATCAAAATTTGAGCTTTTTTGAAGGCAGGTTCTGTATAGGTCACGCAAAGTCACGCACAGGTTACTTCGGCGCATTTAAACATTTCCGCAGTGCATATAAAGACTGTTATGGCACTTCTATCATTTCTGCGCATCTGTATATTTTCGCTGCACTTTTATGCACTATTACGGTGCTTTTGATTATATTGCACATATGTTCCTTTTTATTGCGCATATATACACTATTACTACGTATTTACAATTATTGTGCATCTATTCATTTATATGGCACATTTGATCAAAATTGCTGTGCATTTGTTCCTTCTGCACTTCGGTGTATTCCTGCTGCACTTATATACACTATTGCGGTGCATTCATTATTGTTGCGCTTCTGTTGATTATTTCTATGCATCTAATCACTGAAGCTGCGCATTTGTAATAGACTGAGGTTTTAGTACTTTTCTAGGAGAATTTGCTAATGCTAACCTTTTCGCAGGTGTTTGCTAGAGCTGTTTTGCAGGATAGGCTCGAGTTTAGTTCCATATAGTTGCATTTAAATAGTTCACATTTCACTTTCCAAGGGATAGTAAAACTGATGTGCATTCAAATCCTCACCTAGCTCTAATTAGGAAAGCAGTAACTGGATTATTTCTTGCTTGCATTGCAACACCTTCCAAGTTATTGCTATCTAAGTTTAAAACTAAACTCACCACTGATCTTGAGGTTAAAATGAACTATTGCTATGTCATGAGACCAACACTTCAAAGTTAACTATCTCGTGCTATGCGGTTTAAAACTGAACTCACCATTGATCTTGAGGTTAAAATGAACTATTGCTATGTCGTGAGACCAAAACTTCAAAGTTAACTATCTCGTGCTACGCAGTTTAAAACTAAATTCACCACTACTTTCTGGGGTTAAAACTCAACCAATGCTATCTTGCTAAAATCACTTCAAAGTTCTATGTTTGAGTAGATTAGCCTATTTAGTTTTTCACTTTTAACTAGGTTGGATTAACCAGTGTATTCTGTGCTTGCGAATGACAATAGGCTTATGCTCTCCCCTTAACTGGGTGACCAGAGTGCTAGACTTGTCATTCTATTTGTTTAACCTTTAGGAGGGGCCTGCCCTTGGATGCACGCTTGTCCAAGTGGGAATGACCCTGAGTGGTAACAGGCTAACGCCAAGCCCTACCAAGCCACTTAAAATAAATTGTGCTTGAGGTGAAAACTTCCTGCAACAAGTGCTGTTATGTTACACCGATGGCCAACCTCCCCCAAAACCCTCTAGGCGCAACCCTTTGAGGCTGGGAGACTCCATAACAAAGAGTAGCGCCGTCGCATGTGTAACCACTTGAACGGTTGCCCGCATTAAATACCTCTTGTTCTAGTGGCCCAAATCCCTTATAATCCATTTCTCGCCTAGGATTTTTGTGCTTGCTTTTGTTCAGTTTAGTCCAAAATAGAGTCAAAAAAACTACAAAAACAATGACAAACTACAAAATATTCTTTGTGCTTGTTGTGTTTTCTTGCTATTAATTCATAATATCAGATCAGGAAGACCTTTTCCAGCCAAAAAAATACCAAAAATAGAAGAAAATTCCAAAAATTTTGCCAACAATATCAGAGCTGTGCATATACTCCTTTCTACTACGCATTTGTGGCGACTTGTTGCACTTTTGTAATGACTTGCTGTGCATATATACTGCTACTGTGCATATACACACTGTTGCTGGCATTTGTACTTAACCAGAGCTATGCATATACTGAGACTTACGGCGCATTTGTTCATTTCTTCTGCGCATTTGTTTCGGCGCATATGCGACAGTGAGCACTTGCCCTATTTTTGAGAGAATATTTTCACTTGATTGGAGTACCCATTTCAGCCTAGTTTCATTTTCTGAGGTCAGATTCAACCTTGCAGTCAGTCTTCATCCGTTTCACCCAAGTCTCTCTCTTTCGTCACTTGTCCCATTCACTTTCTATCCAAATCCCTCTTGTCCCAAAGTTAGTTTGTCCCATACCAATTCAACATATGTCCTTTTTTTCGTGTCATTAGTGAATTCACATAAGCCTAGTAGGTCACCGTACCTTTGCTAGTAGTCTTGTTGAACGACTAAGCCCTACATAGTAAGACTGGTATCGACTACCCTTACTAGCGGCTAACGTCTTGTATCAACCATTTTACTTGAAGTCATTGAGCGAGAGAATCCTTTGTCCAAATCTTGTCCTAGGTATCCCATTCACAATAGTCTCAGTCGGCACCTCGCCAAAATTTCTAATCCTGGTCCACTTCATCCCACCCCACCTTGCATGGTTCTTACTCGATCCCAGTACAACAAGCAAATCAAAATGGCCGACTCTTCTGATCACCTCGCCCCACCACATGGTGGTGACGAAGAAATTTCTCATGAAGAATTAGTAGCACACATCCAAGATAGAAAATTCCAACGCCTGGTAGAGAGGGTGCTCCTTGAAGATCCTGATAAATACTTCCACCATCTTGCTAATCTCAGAGTCAAACTCCCCGCAGACTTTGACATAAGCTCCATTATGGAAAATGTAGACAATGATCATGAGCAGAGATGTGATGATCATGAGAGGGGCACGAATGACACAGTCCCACATGCAAATGAGAGAGATACAAAAGATAGAGGCAAGAAACCCATAGATCAAAATGCTCCTATGGATGACGTGAGACAACAAATCAAAAGTCTAAAACAAGAAATATCCAACCTTAAGACCGGTACAAGTTCCAAGCACTACTCTTTGGAAGATATAGCTCTGTATCCTTTTGACAAAAGTTTGGTCATGAAACCCTTCCCCTTTTAGTTTAGAGTCCCAAAGTTTGACAAATACAAAGGAAAGGGGGACCCTAGAGATCATATCCGGGAATTCAATGCCGCAAGTTTAGAAGTAGCTCACAATGAGACCTACTTGATGAGACTATTCCCAAGATCCTTAGGCGGTCAAGCTATGGAGTGGTTCTCGTGCCTCCCACCAGGAATCAAAACTTTTGATGAACTTGTCAATAAATTCATAACGCACTTCTCTTACAACATAGAACACGAGGTATCTATGCTAGATCTATGCAACACCAAACAAAAGAGTGGTGAGTCATTCACCACCTTCTTACAACGATGGAGACAGCTAGCTAGTAAGTGTTCTTATGATATACCTAAGAAGTAACTATTGGAAATGTTTGTCCACAATTTGAATACTGATCTTAGCTATCAAATTCAGATACAATGCCCTACATCATTCTCAAAAGTCATCGAAATGGGCTTATTCATCGAAAAGGCTATGATCACTAAAGGAGCTATCAAGCTATACAAGGACATGCCTAATTCCAATTACACAATGGATAAATCAAAGTTTTGGACCAAGAACAAGAATGTGGTCAATGATGGGGTAGTTGACGCCAAGGCGGCAGCTCCTAAACAACAACCCATATTCACTCTTAAGGGGGACACAAACAATGGTGCAATCAACAAACCACCCTCTCGGGAGCCTAGATCTTGGTTCAATTCAAACCCAAGGAGAAAATTCACACCGTTAGGCGAGTCTCAAGAATCTGCACTACGGAAGTTGTTGGCTAACAACGAAATTTCTCTACCGCCAATAAGTGATTATGAGCCTATAGTCAAACCTCCCTACTGGAAGGACACAGACTATTGTGAATATCACCGAGGAAGGGGGCATACAACTAACAACTGCATCCGCCTCAAAAATGTCATACAAGATATACTAGATCAGAATCAGGGAGGGACACAACAGCATACCTCCAATGAAACTCATGTGGCCTACAGGGATCCACTTTTGAATCATAACAGGCCATATAACAACAATGGTCACAACAACAACAACCATGGCCACAACAACAACGGCAACAACAGCAATGAGAACAACAATAATCGCAACCGGCCAAATCAGAACAGCGGGATGAGTAATGCTAACTATGCAAGTGTTCCATTTGACTACACCATAAACTGCATTTTCGAACATATTCCGCAGGTCAATGTCATCTCACCCAACCAACAACCAGGACCTACCGAACTGGTTGTAGTATAATTACCCGTAGTGGTAAAGTCATGCTCAATACCGTCCCTCCAAGGTCATCACCATCTCCATCCACCTTCCGTTAGTACAATGTCATTGACCAGTTACAGAAAACTCCAGCTCACATTTCCATATTGGAGCTATTGCATCTATCTCCTTCTCATAAGGAGATTCTTGAGAAAGCCTTAGTGGAAACCACTGTCCCCACTAACCTAGCCCAAGAGAAGTTCCAAACCATGGTAGGCAATTTGACATCCTCCAATTCCATATCATTTACTGAGCAAGATGACCTTTCTATATTTCAACCCCACAACACCCCTCTGCACATTGTCGCATTCATACACAAGCACCGCATCAAGAGGGTTCTCATTGATGGGGGTGCCGGTTTAAATATCTGCACATTGAAGCTAGTCCTTGCACTGGGGTTCTCCGAACAAGCAGTTGATCCAAGGAGGAAAATTACCATTAAGGCATATGATGAGGAAGAAAGAACCACAAAAGGAACGGTTGTCCTACCCATTCAAGTGGGACCGGTAATTAAAGATGTGGTGTGCCAAGTCCTTGATCAGGAGCTTGCTTATAATATTCTACTAGGGAGACCATGGATCCACGCCATGAAGGCTGTCCCCTCAACCTATCATCAATGCATTAAGTTCCCGCACAATGGCAAGTAGGTCACCATTCAAGGCGACCCTGACCCCTACCAGCACTGTAATTCTTTCCGTGCAAAACTTGAATGTGTCATACCCAACAACAGATCCTACATTTCCCCTACCCCATAATAGGACCATACCGCTGAAGCTTCCTCCTCAAGACCCAAACCACTGAAACTTACCATAAAAGAAAGTGGCATGGAGGAATACTCCATTGAGCACAGCCTCAACCTTGCCAAGATGCCTTTGTCTCCTCACTCTTTTGGCCAACCCAAACACCCACCCAAACATTTTCCAAAGCCATCTACTCCTCCTGTAGCTCCCGCAAATTCCTTTGTAAAATGGGGGACCTTATCTGATGAGACAGAGGAGCAAGATCTCCTGCAGTGGCTTTATGCTGAAGAAGAAAACACACCCCAAGAACCGCCTAAACTCCCTACAGAACTCTATGGGTGGGGTGAGACTATTTTGCACAGGATGGGGTATGAAGGACAAGGCCCCATAGGCCTCAGAAAAGAAGGAATCATTGAACCTATACAACCTTCTTCATCCTCTTCGGCTAGAAACACAAGTGGCCTAGGATACAAAGGCAAGGGTAAAGCCAAGGAAAATGCCTGCCTTGTGGAGACAATCCAAACGCTCCAAGTGGACAGTGACACAGATTCAGATGATTCAAATGAGTATGAGTGGGATGAGCTAATAGAGCACTCCTACAATGACAAAGAGGTTGACACCATCCAAAATCTTAGCCCCTACCATGAGGGACAAACGCAATGGGACAGACCAGTGGAGTCTGATTTGCCCACCCCTGAGATTATGGCTTTCAAGGAAAGTTTAGATTCCATTGCGATAAACAACTTGGAAGAAAGTACCACCCTAAACACTACCCCCGCCAATGCCCATAACATTTCCATTCACACCATCAATGAATCAGGTCTCTCATCCAACTCCCTTCCCCTCTTACACCCTGAGCTTATTGACTGGGATTTGCACGGAACCCCCCAATTAGAAATGTTCTAGAACGATGATGCTTACATTGATTATATAGAACTTAGGGACCACTTGCCAAAAGGAGATCATAAAGCTGGTTTTGCTATCGAACTGAATACCGTGGCTTACTTCGGGGAGGGTGCCAAGCCTCCCAGTCACAAAAATATCAAGATCAAAAATGGATCTGACAGTGAAAACTGCCCTGCGGCAGTGTCAGATCATAAAACAGTAAAAAGAAAGGACACATCTGACGGTGAAAACCCAACTGTGGCACCTAACGATGGAATGCTTGACACCCTCCCTAGTGATATGTATCAGGAAAGGTCACAGATTGTGGTGGAGCCAACAGAGCCCATGAATATTGGAACCGAAGAGCAGCCCAAGATTATCCACTTTGCCAAATCTCTCACACCACCAGAGAAAACCAGATTTGTACCATTCTTTAAGAAGAAGAGAGGCAGCTTTGCTTGGTCATATGCTGACATGCTAGGTTTAGACCCAAACCTAATTCTACACCATTTGCCATTGGATCCAGGGGTGAAGCCCGTAAAGCAGAAGCTGAGAAAGATGTATCCTCGTATAGCCCTTTTGGTCAAGGAAGAACTCAAGAAATTGCTAGATGTGGGGTTCATTAGAGCTATAGATTACCCAAAATGGATATCTAATATTGTGCCAGTGTCTAAACCAGATGGCAGGGTTCGACTATGCAATGATTTCTGAGACTTAAACAAAGCATGCCGCAAGGATGACTTTCCATTGCCAAACATCGATATCATAGTCGACCTAACTGCAGGACATACAATGCTATCACTCATGGACGGATTCTCAGGGTATAATCAAATCAAAATAACACCAGAGGATCAACACAAAATAGTTTTCACTTGCCCATGGGGTACCTTTTGCTGGAATGTCATGCCTTTTGGGCTGAAAAATGCAGGTGCTACATATCAGCGGGCCATGACAACTATATTCCATGACATGATGCATGTAACTATGAAAACTATGTTGACGATATCTTAGCAAAATCTCTCACAAGGGACTCACACCTGGACATATTAGAAAAAGTCTTTCAGAGATTGGACCAATTCCAAGTCAAACTGAACCCGAAGAAATGTGTGTTCGGGGTAACTTCGGGCAAGCTGCTAGGCTTCATCGTGTCGGCAAACGGAATAGAGGTAGACCTAGCCAAGGTCAAAGCTATAATGGACATGCCACCCCCCAAGACTCTAACTCAGTTGAGATCCCTACAGGGCAAGCTGTAGGCCATCCGCAGGTTCATCTCATAGCTGGCAGACAAGTGCCAACCTTTCAACCATCTCCTACATAAGAACATTCCATTTAAATGGGATGAGCGGTGCGAAGAGGCATTCAACAAGCTAAAGGAGTACCTTATGAATCCTCCCATACTCATGCCTCTGATCCAAGGAAAACCTTTAATTCTCTACATATCTGCTACACCCACTGCTCTTGGGGCCCTTCTAGCGCAGCAAGACTACGAGAACAAGGAGAGAGCTGTATACTACATTAGCCGAACCTTAGTGGGTTACGAGTTGCAATACTCACAGGTAGAACAATCATGCCTTGCAGTGGTTTTTGCTTCACAAAAACTCTGACATTACATGTTGGCACATCTTGTCAAACTCATTGCCAAGATCGACCCACTGAAATATCTTCTCAGCAAAGCAGCTCTCACAGGACGACTAGCAAAGTGGGTTATGCTTCTTAGAGAATATGCTATAGAATATGTAGACAGAAAAGCCATCAAGGGACAAATCATCACTAACCAACTAGCAGATGCACCATTACAAGATAACAAGCCAATGTAGTTTGAGTTTCCTGATGAGTCTTTATTCACTCTATCAACATCTCCTTGGAAACTCTACTTTAACGGGTCTTACACCAACCATGGATCGGGGGCAGGTATCCTGTTTATCACTCCCCAAGGCGACACAATTCTGAAGTCCTACAGGTTGTTATTTCCATGCACAAACAATATAGCAGAATATGAGGCCTTGGTAATTGGTCTCAAGATGGCCACTGAGTGGAAAATCCAAGCACTATATGTCTACGGTGATTCTCAGCTTATCATCAATCAGTTCAACGATGAGTATCAAACCAAAGATGAGAAGCGCATCCCATACAAACGGATGGTCGACGACTTCAAAGAACACTTTGGGACCATCTCCTTCACACAAATACCCAGGATAGAGAATAAAGCAGTAGATGCAATGGCTACCATAGCCTCTCTTCTAGAAATTCCTGAATATGAGTCACGGTATGAGTTCTTAGTGGAAACCATCCGGCAACTAGCTTATGATCTCCTTGAAACCCATTCCATTTACCTCCTAGTCGGATCTGATTCACCTTGGTACGGTAAGACTTACACTTACCTCAAGGACAATATTCTCCCACCGGACCTCTCTTCCAATCAAAAATGAACTTTCATCTGACAAACCTCCTGCTACACCATCATAGCTAATACCCTTTACCGACGTGGTCTGGATGGTACTTTACTCCGTTTTTTAGAACAAGAAGAATCCATAACTGCCTTGCAAGACGTACACGAAGGGATCTGCGGAACACACTCCAGCAGTCCCTCCCTAGCCAAGAAACTCATGCGTTTGGGTTATTACTGGCCAAACATGGAAATGGATTCCTATCAGTTCGTCAAAAAGTACAAACAGTGCCAAATACACAGGAACCTGATCCATGCACCTGCTCAAGAGTTGAGACCTTTAACGACACCCTGGCCCTTTTGTCAGTGGGGACTTGACCTTGTGGGAAAGATTCACCCGCCCTCTTCCAACGGCCACAAATTCATCATAACCACCACTGAGTATTTCACAAAGTGGATTGAAGCTGTTCCCCTAACCACCGTCACAGGAAAGCAAATTTCCTCTTTCATTCTGAATTACATTATCTGTAGATATGACATTCCTTCATCCATCATAATGGATAATGAAAGACCATTCAAAAATCAGGATGTCCAGGAACTCTGTGAGCATTTCAAAATCCAACATCATTTCTCCACTCCATACTACCCCCAAGGTAACGTCCAAGCTGAGGCATCGAATAAAACCATTCTGAAAATCCTAAAGAAAACTATCAATGAGGCTAGTCGCGACTGGCATGTCCAACTCAATCTTGCTCCGTGGGCCTACAGAACTAGTATACGCACTCCCATAGGTGCTACACCCTATGCCCTTGTCTATGGTTCAGAAGCCATCCTCCCCATTGAGGTCGAACTACCTTCCCTCAGGGTGTCGTTGAAAGGTCTCATATCAGACGAAGAATACAGAGTCTCCAGGTTACAAGAACTAGAGCTGCTAGAAGAAAGGCACCAAAAAGCCTTCAATCATCTTAAAGCATATCAACAGATGATGTCAAGGAGCTATAATCACAAGGTTCGCCCAAGATGCTTTAAGGTTGGGGACCTAGTTCTAAAAGAGAACCCTCGCAATCAACAAGACAGAGAAAAGAAAGGTAAGTTCGAGCCTAACTGGCTTGGGCCCTATGTGATTGTAGCTGCTTACGGATTGGGGGCATATCAGTTGGCCACTTCAGAGGGTGAGTTGTTAAATGATCCAATCTACAGCATGCACCTTCGCCGGTTCTATACATAGGAGAACCCCAATGCAAGGGGGCACAATAAAGTCAAAAAATCAAAAAAAAAGTTGAAAAGAGAAAATTCAAAAAAATTAGAAAAAATAGAAAGCATACAAAAAAAATTGTCCTTTGGTGAAAACCTGGCAAACAGGTGCCTTGGATAGGAGTCATGATGAAAACCTGGCAATCAGGCGTCATGTTACTTTCTAGCTTCTCGTGCAAATAAAAGCAAGTGATGAAAACCTGGTAAACAGGCATTACTTGTGATAAACCGCCTTCTCCATCTTTGGGAATCCAATCACTTTGAGTCCATTCTTTCTCCATTTGTCCCATTCAACCCATATCTATCCCACAAATAAACACTTGACAGTTACCTATCATGGCTTGATACTCTCCTTGTGGCCTTGTCAACCAAGGTTTTGTCCTATACCGTCTCCTCAATGTGAGCCTAGCATAGGGTGTCTTGTCAGTGTCCATGGTCCAAGTCCGTGAACTACGGTGCCTTTGCGCCGTCACGTAGGCAAGGCCATTATTCTAATGCACCCCTGAGGCTTCCATTTCTTCCATGGTCCCATTCATCCCTTTTCTAGTCTTCATTCTTGTCGTCTTTCTTCTAGTCCATCAATGGTCCATTAGGGTTTACCCCGAACTACGTTGCCTCTACATTGTCACGTAGGCAAGGCCATTTAGCAATGAGCCCCTGAGGCACTAGGTCAGTCCCTTAGGGTCCACCTCCCCAATAAGGATTGTGCAATCTTCTCACCAAACAAGCAAATGCAAGCAGAACCCACGCCTCAAGCAGATATCTTGACTGTGCGCATCTTAACCTATCCAATGCAAAGCAAATACCCAAGGTCTTCTAAATGATTTTGTGCAAATTACGGTAAGAACTTGTTGTGCCTTGCACACACGCCCCATTCTAAACATGGGGGCCCCTCCCCTTTGCTCTTTTTGTTTTGGCTAGTGGGTCGTTTGGTTTTTTGATCTCTCTCTCTCGGAAGTGGTTGTACGGTCTAAAGTATATGTGCCTTGGATAGAATGATTGCCTTAAAAATCACTTCAAACTTGCTAAAGGAGGGTTGTTGTTTCCCCTTCTAGAGTCCTTGATTTAGTTTGTTGCGCTAAAACTGCACTCAACTGACTTTTGCGCTGAAACTGGCCTCAACTGACCTTTGCGCTAAAACTGCACTCAACTGACTTTTGCGCTGAAATTGGCCCCAACTGACCTTTGCGCTGAATCTGGACTCAACCGATCTTTGCGCCGATTTTCAGTCTGTCGGACCTAGCGCTAAAATCCCCTCCGTCTGACCTAGCACTAAATTTCGTTCCAAGTGACTTCGCATTATATCCAACTAGGTCGGACCCCCAAACGAACCCCGCAGGTCGGATGAGTCCGAAAGCCCCGCCAAACAGGTCAAGTCGGAGGCCTCCGAATTTCGCGCTGATTTCTCCCTCAATTGACCAGGTCGGAGACCTCCAGTTTTCCTGCCAAGTCGGAACCCCTGCAAATCCCCGCTGACAGTACGTACTCCCGAGCATTAATGGCGGATTGGCACAGCTTAAATAAGGAAATTAGGTAAAGTTAACTCATTTTAACCGCGTTTTCAAAGCCTGCGCATCCGGAGCTCCGACTTTCACAGCCGACATCGCCCAAGCTCGAACCCGCGACCTCTCGACAAGTCGGATCTGCACCGCCATTTACAGGTAGGGTTCTCACCCTTTGCATTCCCAAGTTTCTTTAGGGTTTTGAGGCAAATTTAGGAGAAACTGTTAGGGTTTTTACCGTTTGCATAGTGACTGTGAATCTGTGAGTTGAACGTAATGGTTTCGGGTTAGGGTTTGGGGAATTGACCCTAGCATTTTCTCAAACCCTAGATTTAGAAAACCGCAAGTTAGGAGGCCTTGGGCAGATTTGGACCCTTTCGGGTCGACACTCCGCAAAACCCGCACACGAAGACGGCGCTGAATTGACTTTCAACCGACCCCAAACAACCAAACCATTCGACATGGTCGGACACCCTGAGATCAAGCGCTAAAATCCAGCGCCCGATTGCGCTAAAAACAACCTCATCCGACCTTCACAACTCACATATCATTTACAAATTGGGTCGGATGGTTTAGAAATACCCGCAGCCTTGAAAACAACTTTTTGTGCTAAAATCTTCTTTGTCCGACTTTGCGCTTCAATACCCCGTGTCCGACCAGGTCGGATGACATCCATAACCCCGCGACGTCGGTACTGCTCGAAAGGCCCGCTGAAAAGACTTACCAAACTATTTTGCGCTACATTTTCCTTCATCCGACCATGCGCTAAAACACCTTGTGTCCGACTTAGTCGGACCCCGTCGAAATCTGCGCAAGTCAGACTCACCTGAATTCCGCGCAAGGGAACCACTGTTATGCCAGCAATCGCTTTGCGCTAGTTTATCCACCGACCGACTTGTAAACCATTGGAGGTCGAAGACGTCCAAATCTCGCGCAAGTCGGACACCCTTGAAAATAGTGCAAATTTCAGAACGCACAGAGCAAACCCTCATTTGAGGTCGGACCTGCCTCATTTTCCCGCTGAAGGTCGGACAGCCTCAGTTTTAGCGCTTTTACTGCCCAAGGTCGGACAACCTCAATTTTAGCGCAAAACTCCCTAAATGGCCGAATTTGCTGAAATTTCTTTAGGGAAGATGGTTCAGGGTAAGGTTATTAAGGTTGTAATGCTATAATGATGATGTTTAGGTGAATCTTTTTACAACATTTGATATCTCCTTGCATGCAATACGCTGTAAATGTTAACTTAGTCTTCTTTCAAAATGCATGCTTTTAATGAATGGTAGACTTATGATTGATTTATCTAATCCTAGGAGTATATCAAGGAGCTTACTTGGTATCAAGCTTATAGGGTCTAGTTTTGCAGGTTAGATGTCTGTGCGAGCTCAAGCCATGAAGTACGAATTCAAAGGGATACCCCCGAAAACCAAGATCCACTCTGGGTGGAGTAACGTGGGAGACACTGATCTAGGTCATATTGACTTAGATGATTTCAGACTTAGAATCTTCGGACCCACTCCGACTCCTCGGGCCAAGAGACTAAAGGACAGTGGACTCGGACAAGCAGCTGCCTTCCCGACCTCCGTTCAGTGTGCAGAATTAATAGCAAGTTGTGCAGATAGATACGATATCATATCTAGGCAAATTCAGACAGCTAGCGGAGAAGTCCTAGTTGATTTGTCCCCGCCTGCTTTGGCAGAAATGCTGGATATCCCGTGGCATAAAACCATGACTATGCCCGACAAGCAAGCATCCAAGGAGGCATATAACAAAGATGTGGAGGGATGCAGAAAACACATAAATGATCATTGGGTCAAGAGCAGGAAATCCGCTCTCGTCAAGCTCCCCATAGTGCTATATAGAAGTGACTTCCACGATGAAATTGGAGATATAGTAACCTTTTTGAGCAGAGTGTATGGGTTACCTACTGCTTCCACTTTTGAAGACTGGATGTTCATCATAATCTTGAAAGTGTTGAAGGGAACCAAGTTCCATTGGTCGCAGATCCTTAGCGACAATATACATGAAGCTTTCAGCCACTTTAATGAGAAGAAATGTTTCAGATGGACATCCTACGTTGTCTATGCATTGGCAAGAATGAATCATTATGACGGATTGTCTAGAATCGGAGAAATCAAGAATGATGAAAAGATACAGGTCAAGGTATATGAAGGCTATCCTCAATTGACTTCATCATAATCATTGATACACTTCAAGCGGGTCAATGATGCATTTACCATGTACATAGCAAGGAAGTTGCAAGGTAACACAGCCTTGAGGATTTCAGCCGAGGCTATGAACGAAATAATCCAATATGGCCGGTGGTATATACAATTTGAGAAGTTCACGTACATCAGAGTACAAGGCTTTACTGGAATGGCATATAGGTTGCCAAGATATCCTGATGATAAGACAGTGCTCTTAGAACTATCCAGGCAACTAGTGCCATGTGCTAGAAAACTCAAGCACCTGCACCGAACAAATGTTCAATTTCCCATCAAATTTGGCAAAGGACTCTATGCATGCCCTTCCCTCGCCTCAGCTGAGTATTCGGATAAAGAGCTCCAGCTTCTGAACCTGCACTATTACAATTCCAGGGCTCACTTTGACCCGAATCAGGTGATGGAGAAGTTTGTGAGCAAGAAGTTGTTTCACAAAGATCACATTGAAGATTTCTGGGCCAACTGCACTGACGATTACGATGTCATGAAGAGGACGCACTCGAGGCTATCCTTGGATTTTATCAAGAAGTTTCATGTAATGGCAGTACCTGATCAATTGCAGGATGATGATAATATTATGGCTAGAGGCCCGTGGGAAACACAATACCATTTACCCATCCCATTACCCAATTGGGCAAATGCAGAAGAAAGCTCCTTGGATGTGATCATGAAGGAGCCGGTTAGATTGAGTAAAGCCTGGGTCAGAGCACAATTGGGTGTCCTAAGGGGGCAAGGAGTCCAACTGACCTATACGGCAGTTGAATCAGATAAGGACTCCGAGGGAGAAGAAGATGAGCCCGTACTGGGAACAGACGATACAGAGCCTATCAAGGAAAAAGATTCAGATATTGATGAACATGCCCCTTTGGCAGCAAGGGCTCGAAAGTGAAAAAACCTCCTGTGAAATCCCCTCAGAAGAAGGATCCACTTCCTAGGCCCAGAGTTACTAAGAGGAAGGACATGCCGGGCAGCACTGGGGAGGCCTCCAAGACCAAGAAGGTAAGAACAGAAGCAGCGAGCAAGGAGCGTGTTACTACTAAAGATGATTCAACTCCTTCGATCTCCCAGACCCCTATACCCGATACAGGAACAGCTGTTTTGGCTTCCACCTTCTCTACTTCTATCCCTCCTTCTTCTTCCGTTTCATCTACTTCTCCCACCACCTCAGCCGTCATTGTGCAGGAATCATCCCCTTCCGCTTCTCCTTCCTCTGGCATTACTACCACTTCCTGCCCACTGGCAATATCCTCCGGTGATTCCAACAGTCCTGTTTCTCCCCCTCTCGCCATTATGTACCCTACCCCTTCTTCTCCCTTACCATTGCCTGCCTTCACTAATTTGACTCAAATTAGTACCCCTTCCTTCACAATTTCTTCTGCTGTCCCCCTTTCACAAATGCCTGCGATGACTTTGGAAGTACCTTTGTTGGAGGGTATTGAGAAAGTATGCGCGGAGTTGGGATTACCAGAGCCCGAGGGAGCGCTGACCAGTAAAAATGATAAGAACCCCCTCGACTCGTCTGTTGGTATAGAAATAATTGACATATCTGATAGTCCGCTGAGCAAGGACCCAACAGAGGAAGTTTTGGAAATAGCACGAGAAAATGTGCTCGAGAGCCTAAAGGAATTGGCCCAAGGAGAAAAGGAGAAGAGCCCTGAGCCCAAGCGAGAACCTTCCAAAGAATTGACTATATCAGATAAAGGTGGAAACGCTGAATTGAACAAATCTTCCGCTCCAAAATGGCTGCAGGATAGGATGGTATATCCAGAACCCCAGATCGAAGTAATGAAAATTGATTTGAGCACCATCCTATCGCAAGCTCAGAAACCTCAGAAACAAAAGAAGGCGAAGGTGCAATCAAGAATCTACCAGAACGAATCAGGCTCAAGGATTGCGGAGGTAGCTGTCCCTCCTGCTGACGTAACAAGAGATCAAGTCAGGGCAGAGGATTATGTGATATCCACAGTCGACTTAGGCCCAACCACCCATGCTCAAAGGGTGGATGATTTTAAAGGATCAGTTACGTCAATTTTGAAGCAGTTGGATAAGGACGAGATGTCCAAGAAAGAATTAAAGTGCCAAAACGAGGAGCTTAGGGCATGTCTACAATTTTTGGTAAAACCAGTAGATGCAGGAGGTGATATAAGGACTGTGCCTACCTTCCTATCTACGGATGAAATGGCAAAGCTGAGCGAGGTAAGATCAAAATCCCAAGGCGTCGAGAACTGGTTGATGAGTGTGTTTGAAGCGGGATGCGATGCCATAACTGCCTCTGCTCAGATCCACCAACGTACAGTGGAATTGATTAACAAGTGGAAAGATTTGCGTGATGAATGTGACTTGTTCGACGAATACTATTCTCACATGTATCCGCGAATCAAGGGTATCCAGGAGCTGCCAGCTCAAACCTTGGTCACAGAAAACATTTTGACTGGAGATAGGCTCCCTAAGGCTATTGAGTGGTATCAGCAGTTACTTCTAAGGAAAGAGACCTTTGAGCAAGTGAAGGAAGCATATAAACCCGCTGACGAAGAGCTAAGATCTATCATATATGATATCAGCGATGCTTTGAGAAGCTATAGAGATGAATCTTTTGATGATTATGCTCCTTTCGAGGTCGAAAAATGTAAAGGTAAACTGCATGTTATATTATTTGAGGACACTATGCTAAGTACAGAAGAATGGCTAGACAAGGCAAGTGACCTCAGAGCAGAATTCAAAGCATTCCACAGAGCAGAGGCAGATTTTGAAAGGATATACACCACATTCATTCGAGAGCTAGAGGTGTTCGATTACAGAATACATCATCTGAAAGATCCAGCCCCATCTGATATCAATCCAGCACTTGAGGCATGGCTGGCCTATCGGAATAAGCTGTCCGGAGGAGACAGTATCGACCTGGATAAAGAATCTTAGTATTATGTGAATATTTTATTGATTCAAATCCTATCATTGTTGTAAATTTGATATATCTGGACATCATTTAATTTATTTTGTCTTCTTCTTACCTCCTAAATGAGTATTTTCGCTAATGTATTGGGTTGGCTAGTCAAAATGACTAGATTCAATGTATCTGGGGCTGTTTTTTTGTCTTTTTCATAAAAGACAAAATGTAATCCGGGAATTAATGTGGGCCTTTCTTAATGTAATCTGAGCCGTCGGTGTTGAGTTAATCTCCACCGTTCATTAGAAGGCTAGGGTATGCTGCTTTCTATATAAAGGGCTGCCATCTCCACTTTTTGTAAGAGAGAGATTTTGATGCCAAATTGTTGACTCTGTGCCATTTGAATTAATACAAAGCAAGTTTCTGCAGCATTTCTGAGAATTTGCATCTTGTTTCAATTCATTGTGGTCTTCATGGTTTGCTTCTTGCTCTCCTATAGTTAGATTAGTTGTGCTTTTATGATGTTAATGGTTTATTGCAGTATTTGATGAATGTTCCAAGTCCATACTTTTGGTTGTTTGCTGATGGTAAATAACTGTGTAAAGTTAGCTTGGGCTTATTATCTGTGCTGAAGTTCAACTTCATTTTATGAGTTAAGTTGCGCCATTTATTGGGTATTTAATGAATGAATGTGGTCTGAAAATCTTTCGACTTCCATTGAAGATAGCACCGTTTTCTGCAGCACTGTAACACCTATTTCGGTTTGGTAACTCAGAAAACTGGTTTGAAGTCTGGAATATTTTTCTACTAAAGATAACCCTTGTGTTGTGAATGTCACTTAGGATTCCTTCTAAACCCTAAATCTTTTGCATTTTCTTTGAAACCACTGTTTAGTTGTTAGAGTAGAAAGTTTTAGCAGCATCCCACTTTGTATATCAGCTGAAAATCATAGTAGGGTTTATGTGTATTTGTTGTCTCAACCTTGAAGATTTGCAGACTGCATGTAAGACCCATTGTAGGTACAGCTGGAACATAACCATTGAGAAATTCCAAGCAAGCTAAGACCTAGCTGTATTATCCTTGGAGTAGTCTTGCCTAGGGTAAGATACTTTTCAAGAGAGGTGTGAAACCAGCAATCACACCTACGTTGTTGCGTGCTAAAAACACCATCAACAGAACTAAACACATATCAATGCAAATATGCTTTGTAGATCGGAAACATGGTTAACAATTCGAGTCTGGATTTTTGCTATCATACCTTCTATGCTACTCGAGGATGCCAAAAGCTAGAGATGCTATGATGGGAGCATCAGTATTTTCTTTGTTTGCTATTTGTGGATTAAACTTTAGTAATGTGAAGCCTTGTCTAAGGACATGATCGGCAAAAGATCATAGAGGACATCAAAGGTCTAACATGAACGGGGGCAATCCTTGTTTGTTGAAACGCAAGAGGTACTCAGGTCATCTAGATTCAATTTTGACTAGATGCTTGTATTAACTTGCTAAACCACAATCCATGTAAGCAATACTCAGGTCATCTCGGTTCAATTATACCAAGATGCTTGTATTCACTTACAACATCTCAGAAAATGTACCAAAAACAAAATGCCCAATGATGAAATAAAGCACTCTAAAAGAAAAACATCTATCCTATATCCATATACACATCCATGCATCCATATCCCATGCAACCCTCATTATCCAAACTATGTAGAGTAACAATATCAAATGAAGTTTCTAAGTCATTTTCTCATAACCATTCTTCTATCTATCATGTCATTCTTGTGTCGATAGAGTACATTTGGACTTCACAAAAATAAAGCATATAGGAGCATATCATATCATATGTAGGGCTAGTCATGAATGTGATTAAGTCAGTAGAATACATCACCCAATGCATTAGGTCATCCACACATCAGCATTACACCACATCTTAAAGCACAGAAAACCAAAATAACAACATAGCTAAGTGCATCGCATACAAAGCTGCATCATCACATAGCAATCATATTACATTTGAATTCATTTGAAATGTTAGATCATATAGACATCCCATAACATCATACACAAAGCTACATCATCACATCAAAATCCTATTACATATGCATACATTCGAAGCCTTAAACCATATAGACATCATATAGCATCATATCAAAAAGCATCTCATATAGCATCGAATAGACCATCTAACTCTACACATACATCACATCATACAATAGAAGTAAATCATCATCTCATAACGCATGCAATAGATACACAAAGCTGCATCATCATATATACTATCATATAAGAGGTCCAAATGTACAATATCACCATCTCTCTCAAAAATCAAAGTGTCATATACAATATACATCCAAATGGATGGTGACACATGTCCCAAAATGTACAAAATCTAGTCTGTGTCTATCCCTGCTGCTGTGGGCCACCACTGCCAGCTCCTGACTGCTAGGGACCCATCACGGAAGCCCCTGACTGTGATGGACCTGCTCTATGAGTAGCCTGAGGACTGACTCCTGAAGCTCCCTGCCCTCTGACTCGATGCCACGGCACCATGGTAAAATCCCCGGTAGTACTGAGCGTGTGACTGTGCCCTAGCAAGCTCTGCCTGTACTTGTGCTAATTGCATCTGCAACTGGCCTACCTGTGCCTGTACCTGCTGCACCTGCCCAACCAAAAATGAACTCGTTGCATCTGTCCCCATGGTGGCCATAGCAGTGTCCTGCTCTACACGGACAATGCGTACTCGTGCGTCTGCCATGTCTCTCTCGCAAGTCAACCCAGCAATAACTGCTGCATCTGTCTCTCGCCTGCCATCGGCCCTCCTCAGCTGTGCCTACAACGCTTGTACCTGTCCCCTTAGGCTGGCTATGGCCCTCTCATGTACCTCTGCCTCTACTGGCCCCTGTGCTGCCTCTGCCTGTCCTAGCCCCTGTGGTTAGGGCACCTGCTGCTGTGGTACCTGCTGGGGTGGCAGCATCTACGCCTGCTGAGGTATCTGCTGCTGTGCCACCTGTCCTGGCACTGCCTACTTAGCCTGGCCTATCCTCCTCCACTATCTTGGCCTCTCTCTGAGTCTCCCACCTCATCCTTGTCCTCCTCTAGCTCCCCTCCGCCCTGGGCCGACCTGTCCCTCCTTCTCTGAGTCTACCTCATCAATACGAGGCACCAGCATGCCAGGTCCTGAATATCTCAGGAATGGATGTGCAGTCATCCAATCCTCATAATCTTGTGTCACCCTTGCATCTGCTATCTCTGTCTGCATATCCCATGCCACATAGGGAGTCTAACAGAACTCTGCTAGGGCCTCCTCATACGAAGCCATTGGCCCCCATCGGACCCTCTCTGCATGTGTCTGTGCAAAAAGTGCCTGTCCCTGTGGCATGCCCTGCCTCCTACCGAACTGTCTCAACACTTGGCCCACCATCTGCCTCTCCAGTATATGTTGTGTACGGCCTATCAGCCACCTGGTCTGAAAGCAATACGGCAGCTCATCTCCCTCGTCGTCCCAGGGCTCGCAATCCAAATATGGTCACTAGACGACCACATCTACTCCATCCAAGGTGTGCCTCTAGTACTCTAACTTCCCCAGCCTATGCTGGGAAATCACTCCTGCATAGCCATAACTGTATGGCTCTCCTTGCTGCCTCGCGAAGACACATATTGGCCTAGTCACCGCTATGTGCTCCCACAGCCAAAACTGTAGCAACAGTACCCCAGCTGATAGACTTGTGTTGCGGTGGTACACCACCTGATGCATGTCATGGTATAAATGGGCCAGTACGCAGACTCCCCATGCATATCGGGTGCCCTCAGTCATCATCTGCTCCATGATCTTGCCCCATCCAATGGGGAACCCATGTGATCTCCTGTCCATGCATACAACGCCCCCGATCAATCCAGCCACAATCCCAGGGAAGTAGTCATAGCAGTCGTATATATCATGCCACGAGATAACCTGTCCAACCAGCTCAGGATCATCGAACACTCGCTGGTACTCGGTGAGTCTCGCATCCCACTATACGTCATACTCTACTAACTCACCTACCACGGGTAAGTGCAGTATCTGGTAAACGTCCTCTAAAGTCACCGTCATCTCTCTAATAGGAAAGTGGAAGGTCCCGTCCTCACTGTGGAATCTCTCCACAGCACCTGTCAGCAATCCTCAGTTTGCCCACACCTCGGGCATGAAGCAAACATAGTCCAAACCCATGGCACCAAGCGCCACTCTGTCAGTCTCTGTCAGCATGTATCTCTGCAATAGGGGCATGGGAAACGTCTCCCTCGACTGCAGTGTGTCTCGAATATCCTCCTACAAGCAAGCAAGGCAACGTGTTAGTCTCAAACGGCATATACCATACTCAACATACCTACTGAACTATATCAACTCAACTTAGCATCTCAAATTGATCAAACTAGCACACTACATCTCTTGACTAGATTCCTGCAATCTCGGAGATAGCTCATCGATTCCCACGTCAAACAGGATGCTAATCGATTCAATTTGGCTAAGTACATTGGCTATCCACAGAAAATGTGCCACTACAGGTGGTAAAAGCACCGTTTCTTGATGTATGCACCACTAAAATTAGCATATGTGCCGCTAAACACAGATGCGCCGCTACAGTACACATATGTGCAGTTCCAATACATGCGCTGCAACATTCGGCATATGCGCCGCCATATTCTAGAAGCGCCACTAAACTCAACATATGCGCGGCTTTCACACATGTGCCACTACTTTCGACATATGCGCCGATTAAATACCCATGCACTGCCTAATTACACAAGCGCAGCTACAATGCACGTATGCGCCATTTTCATGCATGCGCCACCGAAATCAGCATATGTGCCGCGTAACAACAAAAGCGCTGCTTCACACCGCATATGCGCCATTCTGCATTTTGGCGCATATGTTTGACCTATTTTCTACATGCATTTATGACACCCTAAATCGACCCTAGGAGAAATTTTTTGAAGCACATACCAGGGGTCCTGCCTCTGCTGGCCACCCGAATTGCCGGACTCGCTCGAATCGATGATCCTTGAGTGGAATGTCTGCTGCTCTGGCTGCCATGCTGCTCCAAGTTTGCTCCAAGCTCTCTCAATCCAATCCAGAGTAAACAAGTGTACAAATGACTATTCTTGTGGACCCAGCTCCTATTTATAGCCTCCAAACCCTAATTCTGGCTAGGTGATGACTGTGACTACTTCCCGTGCCCATTTTTCCTCCAGTTTTCTTCCAATTTCCCTGAAACGCATCCTTTTTCCTCTTGCCTATCCTAACCCCTTTGTCTTCATGAGATTGTCCATCTCTGAGTCTTTCACCCTTTTCCCGTCCAATCTCCCAAGGGGGCATCCTATCGTCAGTAAGCTTGTACCAGGGGCAAACTGGGGCATGTATCACTATCAGACTATCAACTTCTTTGAAACAACGCTGTAAACTGCATTGCATCAAAGAGGGGCAAAATGTATACGTCTAAAAATGACATGAATCATCCTAAATAAATATTCTAAATATTTATTCCCTTCTTCTATTAATTAAATAAATATTCCAAATTTATTTAATCGATTCACTGCTCCATAATTAAATAAATTCAATTTATTTAATTAAAATTCTTCTAAATGTCCTACCTAATTAAATAATCATAAATTATTTAATTAATCCAAATTCCTCTATCCTAAGTTCTAAATTCAAAAATCCACCTCACTTTTCCACCTCACCTTGTCCACCTCATCGGGTTGCACATGTAATTAAATATATTTAATATTTAATTACCTATTTTCCCCCTCACCCACATGGCCTATTTCTTCTCAAAATTAGAAGTTAGTTAACTAATCAATCCAAAATGTTAACTAAACTGTCAATTGAGTCAATCCCTCAATCAATTCAGTCAGTTCCATAATCCACTCTTCTAACTGATCAATCAAGTCTGTTAACTGTTTAGTCAATGGAGTTAACTCTCCAATCAATTTTGTCACATCCCCTCTTTCATGATGGAGCTGGGACACTTGTCACATTTCTACTGGTTGCACATTCCTCAACCATCCTGAGCCGTTGATCTTCATATCTCCTCTCAACTGTTGATTCCCATTCTTCCAAGTCTATAAATGAAGCTTCATCCTTCCATTCTAATCATCTAGGCTTTTGACATCGTTACTCTGTAGAAATATCACCAGCGCGCCTTTGGCACCCTTTTACCATCCACAAGCTTGAGATCACATACTTGCTTTGAAGCTCATCTTCACTGCATATCACAACAGCCATTTACCATCGACTTCCTCGAACACAGCTAAAGGAGTGCACTCTCTGAGGGCTCACTTCATCTGCAAAAGGACAGTTGTAATAGGCAAACAACAGAAGCATCGATTTCAGGGAAGGTTTGCTTTGTGTTATTCATTGCTATTTTCATTTAATCTTTCTTGTTATCTCCTATTTTGTTGATGTTTGGGTCTTATATAATTCATTTGATTGATCTGCATTTTACCCTTACATTTTTAGCGCCCACTGTGGGGCCTTTGCCCCCTTATCTCATCAAAATCTAAGCTTTTTTGAAGGTAGGTTCCATACAAGTCACACAAAGTCACGCACAGGTTATCCTATCGTCAGTAAGCCTGTACCAGGGGCAAACTGGGGCATGTATCACTATCAGACTATCGACTTCTTTGAAGCAACACTGTAAACTGCATTGCATCAAAGAGGGGCAAAATGTATACATCTAAAAATGACATGAATCATCCTAAATAAATATTCTAAATATTTATTCCCTTCTTCTATTAATTAAATAAATATTCCAAATTTATTTAATCAATTCACTGCTCCATAATTAAATAAATTTAATTTATTTAATTAAAATTCTTCTAAATGTCCTACCTAATTAAATAATCATAAATTATTTAATTAATCCAAATTCCTCTATCCTAAGTTCTAAATTCAAAAATCCACCTCACCTTTACACCTCACTTTTCCACCTCACCTTGTCCACCTCATCGGGTTGCACATGTAATTAAATATATTTAATATTTAATTACCTATTTTCCCCCTCACCCACATGGCCTATTTCTTCTCAAAATCAGAAGTTAGTTAACTAATCAATCAAAAATGTTAACTAAACTATCAATTGAGTCAATCCCTTAATCAATTCAGTCAGTTCCATAATCCACTCTTCTAACTGATCAATCAAGTCTGTTAACTGTTCAGTCAATGGAGTTAACTCTCCAATCAATTTTGTCACATCCCCTCTTTCATGATGGAGCTGGGACACTTGTCACATTTCTACTGGTTGCACATTCCTCAACCATCCTCAGCTGTTGATCTTCATATCTCCTCTCAACCGTTGATTCCCATTCTTCCAAGTCTAGAAATGAAGCTTCATCCTTCCATTCTAATCATCCAGGCTTTTGACATCGTTACTCTGTAGAAATATCACCAGCGCGCCTTTGGCACCCTTTTACCATCCACAAGCTTGAGATCACATACTTGCTTTGAAGCTCATCTTCATTGCATATCACAACAGCCATTTACCATCAACTTCCTCGAACACAGCTTAAAGGAGTGCACTCTCTGAGGGCTCACTTCATCTGCAAAAGGACGGCTGTAATAGGCAAACAACAGAAGCATCGATTTTAGGGAAGGTTTGCTTTGTGTTATTCATTGCTATTTTTGTTTAATCTTTCTTGTTATCTCCTATTCTATTGATGTTTGGGTCTTATATAATTCATTTGATTGATCTGCATTTTACCCTTACAAATACCATCCGGATGATACCAAACATCCAGTTCTCAAAGTTCCCAGCATGAGGTTTACCGGTCATCCTGCTCAACAGGGCAATTATGTACTGGTATTCATCATCAAAATCAAATTTGAATAGATACACGGGCAATTTAGTCGGGGCCATGTAGGTGTTGTTCTTTGCCCTCCACTGATATATCCTCTTCTTGGCATCTTTCTTATTGTTGTTGTATTCCCTCTCTAATTTGTAGAGGTCTATACTTACGACCTTGTTTCCCACTAGCAGATTGAAGGTAGCGTGATAACCTTTACTAAAAAGTTGGCATATACCCTACCTTGCTTCTCTACCCTCCTGGTTACAAGATTATAATTTCTAGCACATTCAACCACTAGCTCTATGGCATCCATGGCGTACAAGAATCTAGCTGCATGCCACATACTAGTTGTAAATATCCTATCCAATATAGGATTGTCAGTATCGTCATCCAATTTTCTTGACCATGCATCTAAGTCTGTATTTCCTTGATGTGCATCACTAATGACAACATATTTGAACTGTACCCCCTCAAGTTAGACAAACATAGGCTTTAAGAACTCAGTCTCAGATTTGTTTCTTCTAACTTCTACCATTGACTCCTACAATAGACATATGCAGGTCTTACCCTATGATGCTTCGTATGAACTCAACAATATCATGCATTTAATTTATATGATTTATCATTCTAATTATTTCATGCATCGTTTACCCTGGTAAAGGTTTATTTACATGATATTACAGAAAATGAAAATAGAGAGGGTTTTAAAATTACTTACCTGATATCACTTTCCTTTCTATTTATATGACTAAAAATAGGAAATACTATAAACATGAGGGGTCACCCATTCCGTTCTGTTACGTTAAAGGTCACGATCTGTTGGTAAGTGACTAATCAGGGTTTACCTTCCAGATCTCTATAATTCACGATTAATCACAAGGTAAATGAAAATAACCTTTGAATTTTACTTTTAAACAGATCAATATGACAAATTAAGGCATAGTGTGTTGTTTTGATCTGATCCATCGATCTCTTTCATGGAATTAAATAGATGCCACCAAGTGTTTGATTTGTATTTGAAATTGGTGGGGCTTCATCTACCACTTTAATTGCATTTAATGCTAGGGGGCGATCTTTGGAAGATCAGGAATATCTGAAAATATGACACCCAATGGATAATATGACCCCCTTCCTATTTGCACGGGATAAACATCTACTAAGATCAAGGTGATATGGTCAACTTTTTGACCAAGGAACTAAGTTGGGTCATGAAGTTAAGATCAGGGATACCTCAAAATATGACCCCCACCTCTTTGGCTAAATGATGATGACATCATCATGCCATCAAAGTTCTTCAGTTATTGGGTTTTGGTGACATCATCATCATATTGAGAAATATGACAGATATTTGGATATATGACCCTCCACGGGTCGATCATAATGATTATGTCATCACCATGGTGATTTCTTTAAGTAGCTAGACCTAAATGATGACATAGTCATATTGGTATAGGGTGATATTCACATAAAGGGTGATATTTGTAAGATGACTGATATTAAGGAATATGACCCCCCAGCGAATATATGATGTTCTCGATGGGTAAATACCTGCTTCTATTTAATTTTGACATTCGTGTATCAGATACCTAAAGGTTTATTGGGTGATTTTCTAAGTCCGAGTGATTTTCTAAGTCTGGGTGATTTTAGTGAATATGACCACTCTAGGGAAATACCAGGGTTGACCAAACTTTGACTCAACATAACTCTTTACCCTTAAACAATATTTGGGTGATCCAAAAGGCAAACCCACTTGGAATTTTGTACTCTTTCCACCTATGAGGTTTATGATAGCAAATGCTAACTTTGGCAACTAACCTCATCCTGATGCATCTATCTTAACAAAGGTGACCTACCTGACTGATTTTACCAAAACCGCCCAAAGCAAGAAACAAGCAAGCCAAAGTAGAAAGAAAGTTGGGTCCCTGTTTTGCTAAGGCAAAATGGGGCATGTTGTGTAACCACACAACAAGTCTAAATGTATAATACTTCTTGAGAAACCAAACCCTTTTCTACCATTCAAAATAAAACCTACATAATATTCATCACAGTCAACTTCACAAACACCTTCACAAACCCTTACCACTATTGTAAAACATAATCAACCCAAAGAAGTGACACTTGAGAACCCACTTGAATCCAACCATGTAATAGGGTCATAGTACCCAAAGATAAGAAACAACTAGAAGACTCAATATTACCCAAAATTCACCACAACCAAGCCTTCACCATGAAGAATACAAGCCAAAAATCATGTGTTCTATCAAATAGTACACGTGCCTTGTCTATGCTTCCACACTTTGCGTACATGTCTACAAGGGCAGTTGCAATCACAACTTGTGACAAAATTCCTATATCCTTTATGCTTTGATGGATGTCCATACATTGTTCCAAAAATCCTATTTTTGTAGAGATAGGGAGGATGATGGCAAAGGTTGTGGAATTTGTCTTTACATGTGTCAAGTGTATTTGCTTCACAACAAAGAATAGACACAATTAATGAACTAAACCCTTTTGTAACATGTTGCAATAGTTTTAGGAGATGGTTGCCTCAAGATAACTACATTTCTACATTCAAGACTGTTGTAACATTCTCCCTTTGATATAATATGTATGGGGTTTTCTTAACCTACTATTCATGTAAAATTACAACCCCCATTTTAGCCATGATCACCCTAGATGGAATAGTGAATTCTTTGGGTTCCTAATGAGTTTTGTGATAATATTAATAGGTTGTAACAGCAGGGGAATATGACCGTCTAGTCAAAGATAATGCCTTGCATATGAACAATTGATTGCTAATAATGACCCTAGATATGTGAATCATGTTTCATGAACCTATATATAGCCCTATAGACAATTCCTTGAATGCAATAAGACCTTGATCTCCATATCCCTGCATCCCAAATAAGATCAAAATATCAGCCCTATTACATAAGTACAATGATCAAACTAGATTATACTCATACAAATGAATCAAATCAAATTCCTAGCCATTAGTTTATGCAATTATATCTAACTCTTGTTACCCTCCCCCCCTTTTTTTAAAGGGCATCCTAAGTTCATTCTCTATTTTTCCTTTACATTCGTTGTCAGCCTTTTCACTTAGTTTATCCTTCAGGCCTAATTTACTTAGTCATATTTGCAAGTTGGCGGTCCTTTGTATTTTTTAAGTCAAGTTGGTAGGTTCACAAGTTCTCGAATTGCTCGACTTGCTGACTTGCCTTGTGTTTCCCTTCCTCAAGTCTTTGTTGTGTCTCCATATGAAGTCTTTCATTTGTAGTCAGGAGGTTAGGGATTCTTTAAAGTTTTGAATCTCTAACTCCTAGTTCAAAAGTTCATGTTTTGCCCAACTCGCTGACTTCACATAGCACACCTTCCCAAGTGGTGTCAACTAGGCTGGAAAATTATACAGGAGATTAACACTTGTGCTTATGCATTCAATTTGAGCTACATGCAGACATGGTGGTGCCATTCTTGGAGGGAAAGTCGAGGCATGCATTTATGGGTTATAATGACAAATTCCCTACCAATATTTAATATCTTTCTTGGGGGAATTTATGAGAAGTGACTTGAATTAATTTTAAAGCCTACATAAGGTGATATTATGTGCAAAAAGAATGTGTTGCAGAAGAACAAATGGCTAGCTCACTACCTACAGAGTTTCAGCTCAGTTTTACCCTCGCAAGTTAGCATAGCTAGCAACTTTTCTCTCTCTATAAAGGTTCATATCTTCTTTGAGGAGTCAGAGATTTTATTTCCCATGTATCTATACAAAGAATTCTCTGTTGGTGTCTTGCCTCATTCTCTGCTCTCTACTTATATCTCTGATTCTCTTGTTTTCTGGTTTCTAGAGCACATAAAAATGAAGGTTAAGTTTCAAGGGACCCCTATGGCCTCCATTATAGAGAATGGTCTTTCTGGAGTGACGAATATGAATTTGGGCCATGTTGATTTAGATGATTTTTGGGGGAGAATGCGGTTTAAGAAGAGAACTCCTTTGGCAGAGAAAATTATCAGCAACGGCTTGCATAAAGTTGGTGGCTTTACTTTTGTTGTGCATTGTTCTGAGTTAACGGTTGTATGTGCCAATGGTTATTTCCTAGACTCTCAGGAGATAAAAACTCCCAGTGGTACTATGGTGGCCAAAATTGATTCTGAATCTGTTGCTGCAACTCTGGACTTGGAAGAATCTGAAGATAATTCTGATGTTTCCATTTCTTCAGCCTAGAATTACTATAATGAGAAGAAAGACTAGTGTCGTACGTGTGTCGCCAAGCATTGGCTAGAAGAAGAAAAGACTGGGAAGTCTCGGCTGCCTGCTAATCTGAAGAGGAGCCATTTAAAGAAGAAATCTCAAACATGATAACCCTACTGAACAGGGTAGTTGGGAGACCCGAGTTAGATGTCTTTGAATTCTGGATGTGCAGGTATATTTTGTTAATTTGTGGAGACCACCAGATTGATTGGTTGAAAATCATCAGCGGTTGTCTACATGAGCAGCTAGTGAATTTTACACGAAGTGTAAGCTTTCACATGTGCTCCCAGCTGGTCTACATCTTGGCTTGAAAAGAGGCTTCTTAGCCTAGTCTAAGGACTCAAAGAAGTTCTTCAGTAAGCATGCTTGTGCATCAAATTTTTCCTCAATTACAAGGAACTGAAAGTATGAAAGATTTCTGACGTGTGAATAATGCTTTTTCTATGATGCTAGCTAAAAGAATTGATGGTTCAATAGAGAAGATTTTCTGTGGAAGCATTTACATTGGTCACAAAATTTGGGAGTGTTTATATTTAGTTCGACCGCTTCTCATTTTTAAGGATTGGGGATTATGAAAATGCCCCATTAAAATTGCCTTGATACCCCTCTGACTATTTGGTGTTGCTAGAAGTTTGCCGCCAAATGACAGTGGTAAATGTCAAATATTAGGCAATAAAAAAGAAAGGATATTCTTTTCCTGTGTCTTTGTCTTTCTATTCATGCAAAATCAATGATGGTGCCTGGAACATGGACAAATTGTTATCTGAATTTATCCTTCATAGTTTATCTCCCCACGTATCATTTGACAGCAAAAATTTTATAAAGGAAAATATGCATGGAGGTGATTCTTACTCACACTTTCCTCAGCTTGAAGATTTTTGGGAGGACTGTATTGATGAAAGATAAGTTCAGAAAAGGAAGTGGATGAGGTTGACTGTTGATCAAGTCCGCACCTTCAAGCTGAATATTCAGGTCCTGGATATAATCGATGATTTTTCAGATCTTCTGGGTGAAGGATATGATACATTGTCTAGGGAACATTTGCCCCCAATAAAATGGTCTAAGAAGGAGGTTACAGATATTATGTTGCTATCATTTCATGTTTTAAGGAGAATAGAAAAGTGGTTGCAAACAAAGACTAAGGCGTGTGTTGGTTCCTCAACATCAAGGGACTCAGCCTCTCAGAATCAAGCTAGGTCCTAGACTGCCACCTCACACAGAAGACCATCCAATTTGGACCTAACTCTGCAAAGAGTCAGTTCACAACCAAAGGATGATGGTGAAGGTCCACCTGAGGAACTTGGCAAGTTGAAGACCTCTTGTGAGAAAGATATTCAAGTGACGAAGAGAAATACCAAATTGGCTGCCTTATCATCTAAGGCTAACCATATGCCCCCACCAAACAATCATGTAAGTGATTCATTAGGGGAAATTTACATAAAAATGGGCCTCCTAAGGATGACATCATCAACTTTTTAGTTATCAAAAATCAACTAAAAGATGACATCAACTGTTATGGTGACATCATCTAAAATAAAAATAAAATTATTTATTTTATGAAATAAAACTTTCTAAAATCCTATGAATTAACTCATGATGGTTAATTTAACTCTACATATCCTATTATATCTCAATCATATTTCTAAATAATAAAGATATATTTTTTTAATTATTTATATTCTTAAGTTCTATTATAGAAATTATTATGTTTTCTAAAAATTACTTTCATTCTTTAGGAAAATAAAAATCTAAAAAGAATTTCAAAAATATTTCAACAAATCTTTTCTTAATTTTTTTTTATTCCTTAATAACACTAGTATATTTATATTTAAAAAAATATAGCTAAAGTATGCCGAATGATATCTTTTTTTCCATAGTTTTTTTTTATTTTCTTAGTTTTTCTTCAACATTTTACAATTTTTTTTGTTTTTATTATTTTTTTTTTCGAATTAATTATTTGGTTCCATATTTTTTTGTTATCTTTCAAGCTTTTTCTCCTTCCAACAGTTTCCAATTTCTTTTTTGATTTTGATTTTTTATTTTTTCCAATTTCTTTTTTGGTTTTTTTTTTCAATTTCTTTTTTGTTCCATATTTTTTGTGATTTTCTTTTTTTCTCCTTCAATAGTTTCTAAATTCTTTTTTAGTATTTTAATTTTTTTTTATAAATTTAGGTAGAAAAAATGGATGCCCTCATCCCCACCACTGTATAACGCCTCTTGGCATAATTAAAAATCATAAAACCTACTATAAACATATTTAATATATTAATTCTAAATCTATAAAATAATAAATTTAAATATATATAAAATTATAAATATATAAAATCATTAATCTATGTATAAAATGATAATATGAAACTTGATTTAATATATAAAATTTATAAAAATAAAATATTAAATTTAAAATAAAAGATCTAAGCTACTTGTACTTTACTACTATTTATAAATAATATAAATGTGTTTATTTAAATAAACATACATAAAAAAAATAATAGATGAATATTTTAAAGCTACATTCAAATTTTTTATTTAGTACTTTTTCAAAGCTAATTTAAATTTATGTACTAAAAAAAAAATCTTTAGAAATAAAAATTCTTCTCTCAAAATTTTTTTAAAAATTCTCTTCAAAATAACTCAATGCAGAATGAAAAATAAAAACCTAACAAATATTCATAATAAAAATATTATTGAAGAGAGAAAAATAAAAACAAAACAAAAACTAAAAAATATTAATGATAAAAATTTATTGGATAAAACAAAGCTAACAATTTTTATTTTAATTTTAGATAAAGAAAACAAAAAAGCTATTGTAAAATATTTTTAAAAATGAAAAATAAACTACTATAAGAGTTTGTTTTAAAATTAGGAAATGTGACTTTTTAAATATAACTTTTAGTTAAAAGAATTTTTAAATGAAAAAAAAAATCTAAAATGAAAAGTGAACTTGATTTTTTTAATAAATTATAATAGAAATATATGTTACCACTTTAGAAAAACAATGAACTTGAGTTTAAAAGTCCTTTTAAATAAAAAATAAATAATGAAGAAAGAATAAATAATCTAAAAGGAAAGTGAACTTGAGTTTTTAATTAATTATAATAGAAATATATGTTACCACTTTAAAAAATAGTGAACTTGAGTTTTCTCGAGAATTATAATAGAAACATGTGTCCCCACTTAACTCATGTAGTTAAGTAATTTATATTTATTTATATTTAAATAATTTGTATTATATGAGATAATTTTTTCTTTTTTAGAGTTTCTTAGGAGGCCCATTTTTAATGTAAATTTCCCCTAATGCCAACTCTTTCATCTTCTTTCAATTGGGAGAAGATAATTTATTGCATTCTTTACTTAGTCCACCTACTTCCCCTCAACAAAAAGCAATGCCTTGGCAAAACACTCATCCTACACTGATAGTGGCAACTACCAATGTTGCCAATGCACCAGCCTCATCTCCAAACTGGTTAAAGAAGGTAGTCCAAAAGAAGAAGAGTTACACCATTCCAGCTAATGAAGGCATTGATACTATTGCCAGTTTGTTGTAGATGGTACGAAAACCAAAACTTGCAAAGAGGATGTCTAGGATAGTAACTGATACCACCTCAAGAAACTAATTTTTAGAGATTGTAGACCCACTAGTTGAGAAGAATGAAGATGAAATAACTGAAGCCAACTTTAGGGTAAGCCAAGTTGATCTAGGGTCATCAACTACCAAGGGTGATTTGTACCACATGCACTATTTAGTGGACAACATCTCTAAAAGGGTGAAGGATTTGTAGGATGAAAATTTGAAGCTACTAGCACATGTAAGTTCTCTATCCTCCTTTGTCAATTCAATTGCTGAGGTAATAACTCCCTATATTGGAACCTCCTCCACTGTCAAACTTCCTACTCTTGACCCAAGTCTACTTCAACAAGTTAGAACTTCTTTGTCCCTAAGGAAGGCTATGGATCAATGGGTTGAGAAGATCATTTTCAATGGTCTCTTATTCATCAAGGAGGTAGTTAAATTGTTTGATACCATTCATGCTAAAAGAGAAGTTTTGATAGTAGAATTTGAGAAAGCCCAAAGTGATCACCATAGTTTAAATTTAGCTTCTAAGGAAGTGCAAGAGATAGCCAACATGGACCCTGGCATTCTAATGAATGAAGAAATCATAGTTGATCGTAAAGAGTTAGATATCGATGTGTGGGCTGATGCATTAGAATGGAAGATTTATATTATCTCAGCATCTAAAGAATAAATGGGAAAGGCAGTAGCAATTTATTACAAAGAGATGATGCGGATTAAAAGAGACTTTGCTACTTTGGATGTAGAGGCCAACGGATCTGATGATGAAAAATTGTTGGATATCAAGGTGATCAAATAGAATTTCAAGAGGGTGGTGACAGAGGATATAGTAAACTAGAGTACAATTATAGTGGAGTCATTGGGTAGACTTTCTAAGATGGCAACTTACATTAGCACTTGCAAAACTGGCATCAAAGAAGTGTATCAGAAAGTGACCGACTCCGACCGGGCTATCATGCAAAGGAAACGTCGCATCAGCATGACTAGAACTCCACCTGGCATGGTATTAACACCTATTATTAACAAATACAAAGCATACAAAGCCAGATTGTAAGCATAGGTACCCCAAACAATGCAAAGTATCACTGGAGAAGGCAGACATTTGAGGGAAGATGAAGAAATGGATGAGGTGGACGTGGACTTGCAAATCTTGAATTGATTTTGATTTCATGCTTTTAAGTTATCTCTTACTTGCTCTAAAACTCTTGGTTCTAGAGGGCCCTTTATTTTAATTATTGTTTAAACAATCTTTTAATTGGCTGTTTCAAAAAGCCATTATGGTTTTCTAGACAGTTATGGTTTGGCCTAGCTATATATTTTGCATGGCTGGTCGAATTACGGATCTTCTACAAAACTCTATTTCTAGGAAGGGTGATAGTTGAATTTTTTTTTCCAGCTTCTATGATATATGCAATATAGTTAATACAGTGGAGATTTGGATGATCATGGACTTCGTGTTGTGATTATTTAAATTTATGTTCTTCTTAAGTTGAATATATTTTTGCTGATGTTAATGGTATTCATGTGTTCTGGTGGTTGGGTGTTACTAAATCTTGCTCACTACTTCGGATAATCTATCTATTAATATTTCATTTAAGGTGGTGAATTCCTGTGTATGTATAATATCTTCAATATATGTTGTGTTGTTGGAAGCCTATGAACTTCTAAGGTTAGAATTAGAATTAGAGTTGTAGATTCACCTTTATAGCTTTCTGGTTAAAACATCTACCCTTATCTTGCTTTCTGGTTAAAAGCAACCTCAAGTTTAAATTCCTTAGAATATATGTAGAAGGTAGTTGTGTCTTGTTAAATAAGTAGAGAGCTTGTGTAAAACACCAATATATTGGGCTCAACTATTGATTACATTTGTCACTTGTATGGGCATGAGTATATAGAGTTAGGTGACAAATTTGTTAACCAACAGATTTTTGGTGACTCTACTGGGGAAAGAAGTGTGTTATATCATCTTTGTGAGTTGCTTGATTGGACTTTATGGTTCTTCGCAGAAGATGTGCACCAGTTTTACTACCTAACGTTAATTGGCTAGTAGGAGACCAAGAAGATATTATTACTGGACTTAGGCTTGTTTCTTGGTAGACCAGAAGAACCAATTAGTAGTATCATCAAGTCGATGAAGTGTTGGAAGAAGAAGAAGAGCTTGGTGAGATTATAGCAGAAAATGCACATTGTTTTGCTGATGCCAAGACATAATTTTCATTGAAGGAATTATTCCTATGCCACAGAGAGAAAGGCCTTTGTGAATACAAGAAGTCCCTGACAATAGGCTAAGAAACCCTACTACCAAACCAGGGAATCAGAAACCTGCTAGACCAGCTCTTCCCCATAATAACTAGTAAGTGGTTTGGTGACTCTACTTAATTGCTTTATTAATATATTTGTAGAGGTGGGCTATGAAAAGATATACACGAGGAGATAGAAAAAGGGGTATAGCCGATATTGATTTTGATTTGCTCCAATCTTTAAACTTCGCTCCCTATCCTCCTGCAACAAAAATCAAGTCTTTAAGCAAACCATCCTCTCCTCCACCCACAAGAAGTGCCACTAGTTCATATTGTCAAATCCTGACCCTACACAGTACTGTCTTACCTTTGCAAGTAAATTTCCTTCCTTTTAATATGGCTATCCATTGGACCACTCAACCTTGGTGCTAACCTGCATGACCTTCCTAGGGGATCGGGTAAAATTTTACCTAAGTTTAGGGGTGACAATAAGGTTACTCCCAAAGAGCACATTAATGCTTTCTTTGCTGCATGTTCCATCCTTGGAGTTTAACATGAAGATGTATCTATTAGGCTATTTGTAGAGTCACTGGTTAACTCAGCTGCTGAGTGGTTTTACCACCTTCCCAATGATGGCATGTTTGTCATTGATGTCAAAAGGGATTGTCAGTGATCATGTTGATATTGTGTATGTAGGGACAATGCCTTCTTGTTTATATCAGTATCAGGGTGTTGTTCAATGTTGTTTAAGAAGACCTCAAAGAAGATCTCTATTGGTATTGGTTTAGTTCTTTTATGCTCTTCTTTGAAGGACCTCAATTGTTTAAGGTAATGTTTGGTTTATGATGTTCATGTTGTGTGTCATGCTTCATCAGTCTACATGCTCATGTCTCATACTTCATGGTGAACTATTAACGTGACAAAATGTTAGCACTTGGTTCATGAAAGAGATGTTACCTTGGTGGGTTATGCTCATGTTATGGTATTTATAGGATGCTAGATTTGTGGAGTCAGTTTGAAGATACATGATCATATGGATTGTCTCAGGTTGATACTCATATATTATCCATGCTTCTTGTATTGTGCAAGAGTTTGTGATATTTGATATCAATATGGTCCTGAGTTGGGATTGGTGCCTTCATACATCAAGAATTGTGTTATGGTCACATGGAACATTAGGAGTTGTTCATTTGAAAAAATTGCTTCTTGTCAGGATGAACACAAGGTGTTGATCATTTTCTTTGTGATTGACATGTTGATATTCTTGTGTCAAGAGGTTGAATATAAGGTTCGTACTATGATTTAATACATGTCCTGATTCAATATTTGTGAAATCTTTTAGTTGACTTGAATTGTTGATGATAATAGTGATCAGTGAAAGAGATGCTTGTAGATTACAATGGCAGAAATTAAAATATTCTTAACAAAGGTATTTGACAATAGCGTCTCAGGATGAGAGTTGATTAAATGATCCTTAGTTGGGCTTGTTTTTGGTCTTCATTGGTTAGAATGTCTTCTTTTGGTAATTACATGCATTGCTTGTGATGAAGGACATTAGATCATTTAAGGTCACATAAGGACATTTGATTATCTCTTGCAGACAAAAGTGGTTTCACAGTTGTCATGATCATTCTTATGACAGTGTTGGAGATGAAAATTGAATTGCTTCAAAATAATCTTTGGAAGACCTAAGTTTTTAATCTTTGTTTCAAAAGCCTTTGTAAAGCTTTCTCTACCCGTATGCTCTTTATGTTTTATTTTTGTGTTGACCTTCTATAACAGGTCATATTACTTAAAAGTCACCTCCTTAAGGGTTGTTATAACATTCTTACCATCGGCCCCGATGCCCTAGTAGAAACAGTGGACAAAAGTTGTTTTTAAAAGGCATTGAAGTATTGGGAAGAGCTCAATGCATATTTTATGATTTTTTTTTAAGTTTTTAAAAGCCATCGAATGGCTTTGGAGAGCCCGATTACTAAGCTCTTTATGGCTTTGTTTTATTTTTAAAAACTTTGTTTTAAACCACTAAGTGGTTGACTCCCCCTTTATGTCATTTTATGACATTTAAAAAAAGTAATTTTTAGTTATGCATTGAGCAAAAGGTGGGCATGAATCTGGTAAGTGGATTCTATAAGATTTTAAGGAGTTTTTTTTAAGAGATTTATTTCTTAATTTAAATCCATCTCGTGCTTTGAGGAGAAAAAAAAGAGGAAGTTTTTTTTGAAGAGTTGATTTATTTTTATGAGTGAAGATAGGCTTTTTATGCCTTTCTTTTTCTATCCTCATAAGAGAAGAGTCAGAGAAGAGTTGTGGGTTTGAATATTTTCTTTATGTAGATGAACAAATTGAAGATTGGAGAGGCAAGATATGATTGTTTTAATTAAATTTGTAAAGATTTAATTGGAGAGTTTTTTTATGAAATATTTTTCTCCATTCATAATATTGTTTTAGATGAATTGTTTGTGCAGAGAAGGTGAAAGGTTTGGAGATTGTCGAAGAAGTTTTTATGAAGAAGAATATGAAGAGAATTTGAATTTGAATGGGGTTTAATTTTTTATGTTCTAATTTTTGTTTGGAGGTGTTTTTTTTGTAGAGATGAAGAAGTTGAAGAGTTTTGAGATGAAGATAATAAAAAACAAAAATAAAGGAGATGAATTGGTTATCAGATGTAAGAGGAATATGAAGAATCTTGAAGAAGATTTACATGATTTATTGTTGCAGGTTCTAGATTGAAGTGTGTGGTTTTAAATGGTACAAATTGAAATGAAATTTTTAGAGTATAAGAGGGTTTGAAGAACATATATGCAAATTAAATACAACTTCTGATACATGAAGATAATATGAAATTAATTGTGCGGAGATAAATAGAATCAGATACATAGAGTGACAAGATCATCAGATGTTTGTATGAGAGTTTGTGTAAGGATCAAAAATGTTGTGATGAAGATCTTCTTGTGTAATAAATTTTTAGATTGAATCACAAAGACAATATACAATTGACTGCATCAGGTGAATTGTTATGCAGAGATAATCAGGTGAATTAGTATGCAGAGATAATCAGGTGAATGAATTGTGAATTGTTTGAACAAAGATAATGAGACTAGTATGTAGATTGGTTTGAGTATGCTTAGAGATGATAGGTCATCTATGGTGCAAATTAGATTGAGAAGCAATCATGTCTTGCACATTACTTTGATGAGGACAATTGAATTGGTCAGTGAGCTCTTCCTATGCCAGTGAGGCTTGTGGTTAGTGAGACCTTCTTATGCTAGTGAGGCTTGTGGTCAGTGAGACCTCAGAATGCCAGTGAGGCTTGTAGGTCAATGAGACCTTACATTTGTCAGTGAGACATATATCAGCTAGTGAGGCCTTGTAAATAAGTTTTTCAAAGTTAAGCTAGTGAGGCAGTTCATGAGTGGTTTTTCTACCCCTAGAGGGTTTTCCACTCCTAATTCTGTGTCCTTCTAAGTTCATAAATTGTGTGTTGTTGATTGTCTTTCAAAACTAAGCATTCAATGTTTATTTCCTTAATGCAAAACATGAAAATTGATTGTTAACATGTTCTCCCTCAATTTTGATAAGTTTTAGATTGTATGGTTTTACACAACACTAATTCACCCCCCCTCTTAGTGTTGTCCCAGACTCCAACACCCAACACTTCTATTAATTATTGGGCTACAATGAGGTAGCGATTTGAAGATAGATTCAAAACTACTAACAATGAACACACATTAGTGGCTCAACTCTCCTCTATGAAAAAGAAGATTCATGAACAAATGAGAGAGTATGTAGCCAAGTTCAATAGACTTGCAAATAGAATCCCTGTAAATGTTAGACCTAGAGATGGATTAATGTTGTGTTTCTTTATCAACTCATTTCCACCTAATGTTAGTTATGCTATTAGAAGGCAAGGAGTCCCTAACATAGACAATGCTCAATCATTAGCTCTCATTATGGAAGATGATCTGATTACCACAGGGAAGTGGAAAAGGGAGTTACAAACTGGCAAACATGCAGCAACCAATTCAACAGACCTAGTTATTCAGATGTTGGAAAATGACATTATCACTCTAAAGTGTTAGATGCCCAAAGGTCCTCAACAATCTCCTCAAGGAGGTTATAATTAGATGATGCAATTGCCAGGTCCTACCCAATGGTTAGCTATTGAAGGACCATCGGTGGGTAAAAGCAACCATATGGTTTGCAATTTTCATCTCACCTCTGATCATGATGGAGCCTCTTGTCCTAAGATGATGTGGTTTATACAAATGCTTTCCATGAATGAACACGCTGAGGAACCCTTGGTGGAAGAACCTCCCACAGCTAGTGATGCTGGTGTGAATTTCTTTGAGTATGAATCAGATGAAGGGAGTGGAGAAGATGTGTACAGTGAAGTTGATAACTCCAACTGTGCAGAGTTTACTAGGGGCCAACAAACACAAAGAAGCCAAAATACTCAGGGCCAGTCTAGTAATTTAGCCTCTACCCTAAATATATCTTGACCAGACAAAACGAGGCTAAGAAAGTGGAGAACCCGACACCCAAAGTTCTAGCTGCTGAGGTACCATCTACTTCATCTTCTAAAACTCATGTCTCAAGTTTATTTGATATTGTAGAATCATGTAAGAATACTAAGATTGAGATTTCCCAAGCTAAGTATTTGAGGTTTAATCCATCTAAACTTGATAGACTGGTCATATATGTCAGGTAGGAACCTTCACCTTCCCATAGTAATGCTCATGTGTCTAATGATACTGAAATGCTTGCTAGGAATTAAAATTGTTCAAACTCTGGTTCCCAAGACCTTGGTCCCCAAATTCCTTCTAGCAAGCCAGAACCTTTTTATGTCTCTCTTTATATTGTTGGTTTTAAACTCAATAATTGTGTTATTGATTTTGAAGCCTGAAAAAATGTTATGTCTGCTCAAGTTGCTAAAGCCCTAGGATTATCCTATACACCATCTCATGGCATATGCTTCTTAATGGATGGTTCTCCGGTACCCATTCTAGGTCAGCTTAAGATGCTTAGACTATTTTGGCTGCCTTCCCAAAGAAAAGATTGAAATTAACCATTCTTGTAGAAAATATACCTGCCAGTTATGGGATGCTCTTGAGTTGTAGTTTCTATAAAGACTTAGGTGGTGAAATTCAAATTGATTGGTCACATGCCCTAATACCTATGGAAGTGAAGAAAGTTTGCCTCAATCCTGAACCCAAGGACAAGTTCACCTTGCTTCAATCTGGAGACCCTAGGTTAGACATCTTGTTTGTAGAAACTAGACCAGGTACCTACATGTGTACATCCACAGGAAATGAAGAAATGAGTCATATTAGCCCTGACCTAGTTGATGAGATGTGGACTCTAGAATTTGATGGGAGTTGTTTTACCATGGGGTCAGGGGTAGGGGTCGTCTTGATTTCACTTGATGGTTATTATTTTCCTTTTTCTTTCAAATTGGAGTTTGAGAACACTAATAATACCGCAAAAAATGAGGCTTTGTTATTAGGCCTAGAGCTAGCCAGAGAAAGAGGTGTGAAACAATTGAAGGTTAAGGGAGATGATGAGTTAATTGTTAAGTAGGTAAGAAAGTTGTACACAGTTAAAAATGGTAGGTTAAGACATTATCGAAATAGAGTGTGGGATTGTACTAAAGATTTTGATGCTTTTTCCATAGAGGCAATACCCAGAGAACAAAACGCTAGAGCTAATTCCTTAATAGTTTCAACATCTTTTCTCCTGCCACATCTTGATTTTAAGAATAAATCATATAGGGTTGAAGTAGTGTATATGCCTAGTGTTCCTAACAATGTTAATCACTGGCAAGTCTTTAATTCTAATTAGCAAATTATTTCATTCCTTGAAAAAGTTGAATCATTTGCTAGTGTGTTCTTTGAAGGTAGTAGTGATGATAGTAATGATGTTTTGGAGGGGGAAATGGAATCCTCAGATGACTTAAGATCAAGAGTTGTGCAATTGAAAGGAAATAAGATCCCTAAGGGGCTAGTCTCCCTTGAAGTTCTCTTTAATCAGCATGACCAATACCTTAAAAAGAAAATAAAGTGTCCATTATGACTTCAGCCGATTATGATAAAGTGAATATTGGCACTGAAGCTAACCCAAAGATTGTGTGCATTGGTAAATGTTGTTCCAAAGAAGAAAGGGAACATTTAATTTCTCTACTTATTAGATATAAGGATGTTTTTGCATGGTGTTATGTTGATCTTAAGAGGTTTAGAAATGGAGAGATACAATATCATATTGTTAGAATTAGGGCTGATAACTGAGAGGGGGGGTGAATCAGTTGTCTAAAAACTTTTTAAAGATTGCTACAGCTAATTATTCTTTACCACTTCTTAACAAATTAATGACATAATCATGAAAAGAAAGAATTAATAAAACATGAGAAGAAACATAAATAACACACTTGACATCAAGATTTTGATGTGGAAACCCGGTTAAGGGAAAAACCACAATGGGGTTTAACCCACAAAGATTATACTTTGTTAAAAGTATTACAAAGAGGGGAATGCACATGCATTCAGGCACACTACTCAAGAGAGGCTCACTGCCTACAAGAATGTTTACAAAGGATTATAGATTGTTGAACTAATAAGTAGCATCTGCCAATGCAAGAATTCAGTTCTGGTTAAGCACATAATACTGATTTTAAACACTTCATCTTTATTCTGCCCTATTTACTGCTCTGCCATAATCTGGACCTTAGATCTCTTCTCTTCTACACTTCTATCTACCTTTTTTGCACTTACTCCATATTTTCATCACAATCACTCACCACATCACTCAAATCCATCAATTATATATATCTGCATCAATAAACTCAATCACCTATATATCGGCCTTATGAAGAACTTAACAAATAATACAAGTGCTCTGTTCTATTGGTTGAACATCAATATTGATGCATACCAAAAATAACACTTGCAGGTCACCATTCATGTTGGCCACTAACATTATATCCCATACACAACTCATCAAAACACTTCTACTAGATCCGCACAAGGATATAACACAAGTTGGCCTGTTCTTCATTGAACTGTCCTGTCATATTAGGACCCGGTACTCAGATGCTCATAAATTTTAACACCTTTGTCATTGGAGGATGAAATCTTTGATTTGGATTGTTCTGACATTCCTCTACACTCCCTCAGATTCACAAAATGTAATAATTAACTGGAGAGATCTGCTAACCAAAATACTAAACTCTACCATACACTTATGTATTCTTCCACTACTCCCCTTTTATGGATTCTTCATTTCCTTTCATTTTTCACTATCTCTCACTCCCCCTTTGACATCAATGGAAAGGGGTGGGGTCTACATGTCAAAATTTCCATAAGAAATTTGTATATAAGGTTGCATATGTACAAATAATCTATGCATTATATTTACATGAACTTGAGGATATCTGCAAAACTATTTTTCAACTGCACAAGTTTAGAGGCCCAACTACTTTTCATGCCATCCAAAATTGAGTTGTATTCTCTTAGTAGGAATGCCTGTGTTTTTTCTTTCTTTAGATCTGAAGGATCACCTATCTGGACTGCAACTTGAGCTTCTGATAGAGCAGAAAACATTGTTTCTAACTTGGGGGCAATCAATCCCCTAAGCTCACACATTCTTTCCACAATATTACTCTTTTCTTTAATAAGCTTCTTTATTTCACCAGTCAAGTTGATTGCTTGACATTCCTGTCTTACCGAAGAAACTATTAGAGGGTCAAAATTTTGAGATAGATTTAGCAATCTTTGTTCCTGCTCCTTTATCTTCTTCTCAATATCCTCAATAACTTTGGGCCAAGATAGACAAAATTTGTATACATCACTTCCATCATTGAGAGCATTTTGAATACTCTTTATACTGATATCAAGTATCCTTTTATAATTCCTTATTAGGCCTTTTAGCTCACTAAATTTCTTATCCAAAAATTCATTTCAAATTTTAATCTCTGCAGACTTCTCAAAGGACTCAAAGTGTGTACTTACAGAATTTACAAGGTTCTTCAAATTACTACATGGAGAATCAGATAGATTATTCTAGAAGGTTGGCATTATCTTGTCCAATATACTAGATGCAATGCCTAACAGCTCATTGTCCTCTATGTGGGATTTCAATATCTTTTCACTTGCCTTACGTTGTGTGAAAGATGCTATCTTCATCATTTGGACCGGAGATAGAGTATCCAGGTTGATTGGTCCTTGAATTAATTTAGGTTCATCAAACTCTAGCATCTCTTTACTCAAGAAACTCTTCACTGCGTCTGTAATGTCTCTTGTTACAATTTCTGGACTACTTTCCTTTTCTTGAGTTTTCTCAGTATCAGGACTATTTTGTTTGGGTGCATCAATATTTGCACCATCTTCTTCTACTTTATCTTTCTTATATTTGACTTCTTCTTCTTTCTCTTCTTCACCTATCTCTATGTTATCTGCAGGAGGATTCTTTCCTTTGTCCTCACCATTTGCAATTTGTTCTGGAGGATCTTGTGTAGCAACAGTTTTCTCAATATTGTCTTCATTACTAGATTGACCAGGAAGAGTAAGAGTATCTTCTGCATCATTAGTTTTATCCACCATCTCTATATCTTCCTTGTTTATTTGCTTCACTTCCAAAACTAAGGAGTCATCAACCTTGGTCTACTACTCATGAGTTTTTATTTCTTCAATATCAAAGATTGATGAATCAATCCCCTCATCAGTCTCTTCTTCAACAAATGGAAGATTGTGTCTCTTCAATGCACTTAGAAGTATTTCTTGTGTTTCTTTGAGTATTTTGTCTAATTCTCCAAGCATCAATTTGTTCATCCTCTTCTTTCTTCTAAATTCATCCTTTACTTCTTTGAATATCATATTCATTTGAACTTGAGTGATTTGAGGGCATAGTTTTATCAATATATGTTCTCTAAGCTCTATATCCTTCCTTTTTGCATTTTCTTTCCTCAACTCCAAAATGTCTACAAGACTTTGAGGAATCTCAGAAGTTATTTTGATCAGGGCTTTATTATAGATATTTAGATATCTAACAGTTGCTTCCTCTAACACCCTCTTATCTATATCACTGTATTCATCATACAATTCAGTCATGGGTTTCAAATTTCCATCTACAGTGACTGATTTTATTACATCTTCCACAGAGAGTGTGGGCTTCTCAACATATGTATCTGTCTTCTACCTTTTGCTTACCCTTTTTCTTCTGGAGGGCTTCTCCTTGGTCACCTTGGCATCTTTTGTTCTAGAGGCTTTCAACTCCTTTAACTTAGCATCTAAATCTGTTTCTTCTACATCAACTTTTGTGCTCTTATAGGTTCTTATGGCCTTTGTTTTTACTCTTTTCCCTTCTTTTCCTAATGATTTTCCTTTCAATTTCTCAAGATTGGTAGGTTTTGGGGAACCAGGGGTAGCAACAGAGCTTCTAGTAGTCCTTGATGTGGAGGAGGATCCTACTGCAAGCACTTCCTTATTTCTTATCCTGCTTCTCCTTCTCTACCTTTTCAGTTCTTTCCCTGAATTGTCTCACAACTTCCTTTGTGAGGCCTAGATTCTCGGCCAACAGCTCAACTTCTTTTCTTACTTTTCTATTGGTTTCAGGTTCTCTAAGCTCAACACGTAGTTTTAAACGTAGCTCCTCATATGTCCCAAATCTTTCAACTACTGTGTCTTTTGGCTTGCTCAGAAGATGTTGAGCATACATATTCAAGATTTTTCTATCTACTTCATACCCCATGGGCATGATCCAAACAGTTCTGGGTTCCATTACTTCCATTAAGCACTGATCAGTGTCAACCATAAAACATATTTCATTCTTGTACTTCTCAACAATTGATTTAGGGATTCTTTCCCTTTAATGCATCATACTCTAAAAATTCTTGAAGTATCCACAAATTGTAGTTTTCTAAGCTTTATAATCACCAATGCTACGTAGATGATCTTTGATCTGAATGGCAACTAGCTCATCATTAGTCCAGTGAACACCCTTTACTCTAGGTGCTTCATTCATGTAGTAGAAGAACATGCATAGAACCAATGTACCATATTTAAAAGTGTTTTTCTTATCTTTCTTGATTTTGTTCAAGTTCTCAATTAGCTGGTTCTATAACAGCTCAGATAGGCCATAATCTGCATTCTCCTTCAACATTTGATATGCTACAATTTCGGAGACAAAATTCTCCCTACTAGAGTGATATAACTTATAGCCAATTACCATGGAAGCAAACTTAACATCTAGTTCTATAATTTCATTGATGATCATTGCCCTCTTGTCAAACTTTGCACTAGTTGCATCAGTAACAGTTTGGTTTTTCATAGATTTCAACATGGGTAATCCACCGGTTGAATTTAACCTAGTCACAATTCTAATAACATCCTTGGTAATCTTGAATTCTTTTAACAACCATATGAATTCATCATGCATCTGACTCAAAACATACCGAACCCACTCATCTTCATCGAATGTTGGAAACCGCATAATATGAATAAAATGTTTATCAAGTAGTGCCTTATACTCAGGTTTAAGGTCATGATTTTCATTCCTGATATGACTTTCAAACAAATCTACATACCTTGAGTCCCTAAATTCATCTATATTCGCATGAATATAAACCCTAATATCTTTAGTATGCAATACACCATATGGAACACTTGAAAATGCACCTAATGGGTCAATTTCTATTGAATTGTGTGGATGCTTTTTAAATTTTGGTTGAGGCCTTTCAGTAATATCAACAACTAAAGGTGTAGCCATTGCAAAAAGATTACAAGTTCAAAGCTTCACAGATAAATACCTTTTTCACAAAATTAGGGTTAACAGATAAATTTGTTGGTCGCACTTCAATTATTTGTAATCTCAGCTTAGACACTATTCTTCTTTCTTTCTTCAGGTGCAAAAGTGATTCAAATGAGGAATAAATAACCCTTTTTATTCTCAGCAAAACCTAATTTGCCTTTGTAATAAATGCTCTGCCCTAACACATCTAGTTACACTGTTTCTGCATACAATTGATCTTCAATTGCTCCGCAAATTGTCATATCCACCTTTTATCTTCCAGAAATCCTTTCAAATGATGTATAATAATCCAAATTATTTTCTTTCATTGTGCCAAATTTAGGCACCCACTTATTGGCTGGGGGAATTTAGATTTTATTGTAGCTCCCCCTGAGCTGGAGCTCCTAATTCAATTCCTAGAGGAATTATCAGCACCGAATTCTAGTGCGGACCCATTACTATTATTCACAACACTTCTTGACCCATATCTTGCTTATTTCATTCTGGATCTCATCTGCATCAATTTTTCCTTTACCTTTGTCTTGTCTCTACTCATCCAATTTTCTGTTTACTGGACCTCTTCTTTCATTATTCCTACTTCTGCAGAATCTTGCAATATGACTGGATCTATTGCAATTAAAGCACACAACATTTCTTTGCTTATATACTTGATTTCCTCTTGATCTGCACTAATTAGCCATGTGTCCAAATCCATTGCAAGTAAAGCAGTAACCATTGAAAGAGTTGTCATTTCCTCTAGAGTTATTCATTATCATACTTCTTCATTCATTTGATCTATGACCATACCTCTTATATTTGAAGCATTGACCAAAGAAGGATGGACCATTTTGATTTGCTCTACTTCTGCACTAAGTAGCTTTATGACCAAATTTATTGCATTTGAAGCAATTTTTATTGAAGGATGGATATCTTAGAGCACTAGGTTGTCTTACCAGAGGTCTTCTAGGTCTGTTTCTCCCATTCCTTGGTTGAAAGTTTGTTTGTCCAAATCTGGAGCTTTCACCTTTCTCATATCCAAGACCATGCTTGTCATCACCCCTTTTCTAACTTTCAAGTAGTGATTCAAGTTTAGCTGAGCTTATCTTGAACTTCTCCTTGTATTCATTTGCAACTTCTAGGTCATGTCTGAGAATGACAATTTGTCTCTCAAGTTCTTTCTCATTGTCTCTGCTTTCTTGTAGATTAGACTCTAGGAGGCCAACTATTATGTCCAATCTACAGCATTCTTCAATTCATTCTTTTAGATTTTGATTTAAGTCTTCTTCAGTTTTCTTCCTATCTTCAATTTCCTTGGTTAGCCTCATCACCCCAGATTCCATCTCATGTTTGAGGACAACAACTTCTTTAGCTAACTTCTCACATTCCTTTGTTTTCTCTTTCATGGCCTTTTCCTTTTCATTGTCTTCATAATTATTTCCTAATTGAAGAGGTTGTTCCTTCCTCTTTTCATTGGATTTGCTCAATTTTGTTTTTAAAGTCTCAGTGAAGTCTTCAACATTTTTAAGGTCCTCTTGCAGCTCTTTGGCTTCTATTCTAGACTATTCAAGATCTTCTAATGCGAGTTTAAGTTGTCCTTGGAGGTTGTATTCATCCATTTTACTACCTTCCCAGATCTTCCTCAAGCTGTTAAACTTTTCAAAGGAACCTTGCTTTGATACCATTTGTTGGCATTAGGGCTGACAACTAAGAGGGGGTGAATCAGTTGTCTGAAAACTTTTTAAAATCTTGTTGCAGCTAATTCTTCTTTACCACTTCTTAATAGATTAATGACATAATCATGAAAAATAAGAATTAATAAAACATGAGCAGAAACATAAATAACAGACTTGACACCAAGATTTTGATGTGGAAATCTGGTTAAGGGAAAAACCATGGTGGGGGTTAACCCACAAAGATTATACTCTATTAAAAGTATTACAAAGAGGGGAATGCACATGCATTTAGGCTCACTGCCTACAAGAATGTTTACAAAGGATTATAGATTGTTGAACTGATAAGTAGCATCTACCAATGCAAGAATTTAGTTCCGTTTAAGCACAGAATACTAATTTTACACACTTCATCTTTATTCTACCGTGTTTACTGCCCTGTCATAATCTGGATGGCAAATCTCTTCTCTTTGACACTTCTATCTACCTTTTTTGCACTTACTCCATATTCACATCATAATCACTCACCACATCACTCGAATACATTGGTTATATATATCTACATCAACAAACTCAGTCACCTATCTGTCGGCCTTATGAAGAACTTAACAAATAATACAAGTACTCTATTTTGTCAGTTGAATCATACATCAATGTTGATGCAGACCAAAAATAACACTTGCAGGTCACCATTCATGCCGGCCACTAACATTATATCCCATACACAACTCATCAAAACACTTCTACTAGATCCATACAAGGATCTAACACAAGTTGGCCTATTCTTCACTGAACTATCCTGTCATATTAGGACTTGGTACTCAGATGCTCATAACTTTTAATCCCTTTGTCACCGGAGGCTAAAATCTTAGATTTGGATTGTTCTGACATTCCTCTACACTCCCTTAGATTCACAACATGCAATAATTAACTGGAGAGATCCCCTGACCAAAATACTGAACTCTACCATATACCCTATTCTTGTCTATCCGAACTGGATAAATCTTAGAACCGACTTCCGATATGATCTGATACTGCACTGCGGATGTGTGAAATGGATTGAGTTGTCATCAATGACAACACATGACATGCCTTGTAGTGTCTCTTGCCAACACATATTCTCTTGAAGCCTAGCACCATACCTTTTAGACAGAAGCAGAGAAGTTATAACCCAAAAATAGATGAAGCCATCTTTAATGAAATTGACAAAATGCTGAAGGCTAAAATCATCTACCCTATTCACCATTGTACTTGGGTGGCAAATATTGTGCCTGTTAGGAAGAAGAATGGGGAGATTTGGATTTGTGTTGATTTTAGGAATTTGAATCAGGCCTCTCTGAAGGAGAATTATCCCTTACCAGTTATGGATCATATTTTACAAATGGTGTCTAGTTCAGAGATGATGTTTATGCTTGACAGATTTTCAGGATATAATCAAATTGAGGTGGCTCAAGAAGATCAGCATAAGACAGTTTTTACTACCCCCACTAGTGTCTTTACATATAATAAGATGCCCTTTGGTCTCATTAATGCTGGGGCCACATTTCAAAGAGTAATGGATCTGACTTTCGATGATTTGAAGAACAAAATCATAGTAGTGTATCTGGATGACTTGACAGTTTTCTCCAAGGAAAGAGCTAATCACTTGCATGACTTAGAGGTGGTCGTACAACGCTGTAGAGAGAATGGTATTTCCCTAAATCCTAAGAAGTCGATCTTTGTAGTCAATGAAGGAAAGATGTTAGGCCATATTGTCTCAAAAGATGGGATAAAAATAGATCCAGAGAGAGTCAGGGTAATCCAACAGCTAAGTCTATTTGTGACTACGAATAATACGAGGTCCTTTTTCAGTCAGGTAAACTTTCTAAGGAGGTTTGTTCCTAATTTTGTTGAGCTGACTAGACACATTGCAGAAATGATGAAAAATAATCTTGTCTTTAGATGGAGTGCTGAAGGAAAGAAAGCATTTGAGCATATAAAAAAGGCCATTGCTAATGCACCCACACTTGTGCATCCTAATTTTCAAAAAGATTTTATCATCTATTGTTACGCCTTGGAACATACTTTATCAACTATCTTGCTATAGAAGAATGAACAAGGAATCAAAGCTCCCATTTCTTTCATGAGTGTACCATTGAAGAACTATGGGCTTAGATACTCTTCTTTGGAGAAACATGCGTATGCAGTGGTGAAGGCATTAAAAAGCTTCAGGTTTTACAATTTACATTCACATATTGTTGTATATGTTCTAGAATCTGTGGTGAAAAATATACTCTCTCAACAAGAAATTGGATGTAACAATAGGGGAGCTTGGATTGCTAAAGTACAAGAGTATGATGTTGAGATCAAACCTACTAACCTAGTCAGGGGTAAAGGATTATGTAAGATGATTGTTGAAAGTGAGGTTGAAGGTAAAGAGGAATTACCCTTGGTTCTTTTCACAAGTAACACTAATGAATGGTTCTCTAATGTTTCTTATTTCTTAACCTATGGTGATTGTTTGTCTCACCTTTCTACAAAGGAGAAGAGAAACCTAAAACTCAAAGCACATAGGTATGCTATTTGGGAAGGTAATATGTACAAAAGAGGAGTGGATGGGACATTTCTAGGGTGTATAGACAAGGATCAATAGAAGAAATTACTGGAAGCCTTTCATAATGAAGCTTGTGAGGGAAACTTTTCTGTGTCAGTAACAGCTTTCAAGATATTAAGGTAATGATTCTACTGGCCTGGGATGTTTAAGGATGCTTACGAATGGGTATCAAAGTGTGAGAAATGTTCAAAATTTATGGGCAAACCTCAATTAGTTGCCTTACCTTAAGGCCAGTAATCATAGATGAACCGTTTCAGCAGTGGGGTTTAGACTTCATTGGACCAATCAATCCTAACTCAATTGTTGGACATACTCACATTTTAATAGCAATAGACTATTTTACCAAGTGGGTAGAAGCTATCCCAGTAAAGAATACTAACTTTGAGGTGGTTTGTGCTTTTCTTAAGGAAAACATTTTAGTCAGGTTCGATGTGAAAGGAAGCTAGGTGTGCGGAAATCATTTCCTACACTAATCTAATGAGGAGAGGGCTATGCAAATTCAAATTAATCCTTGCAACTACAGCAACATGAAACACATAAATGAGATATTGCAGCAATACACATGAACCAGAAAGAAGACAGAAGAAGAGAGACAAAGATATAACGTGGGGAAAACCTTTATCGGGTGAAAAACCCCACACTTAGAAACCTACACAATGTATTATCAAAAATGAATAATGGTTTACAATACACTTGCAATGCAAGATTCAATGGTCTTCGACACTCATGTGTAGAGTCAATATGGTAGTGTAACTGTACCTGTAAATCACATACTTCCTCTCCTCCTCCAAGCACCTGTTTATATAGAATATACAAGGCAAAATTGGCTCCCCATAGGGATGGGCGTCCAACATGGCCTCATGGCCCAAAAACCACACCTTAGGACACTTGGTCAACATTGTAGAATGTTTCTAACACTTGTCCATAGCTCCCATCCCAAAGAGGTCACCTATTTCCAAAATGGGCAATGACAGATGCTCTTATGACTCTTACGACCGTCATAGGATCTGTCATAGTAGTTACAACTTACAGTTGTAAGAGAATCTATCATACATAGGCTATAAATAGCATATTCTCTTACAACATGTCATAGTCCACCTTAGGGTACCCAAATATGCCTTTTTCAAAGATGCTTCATGACACATGTCTTCACCTGTCTTACAAGCTTCTATTTCTGACTCTTACATGTCATAACTTCATCATAGGAATCTGTCATAACCGTTTCGGTCAAACATTCCCTTACACAACATCCAAGATGGCGACACATGGCAAAATACTCCTACCACAAAGTGGGATGCCTATCTCCTCATGTGAGGACAAAATTACAAGCTGTCATCTTCCATGTAGGATGACACATCACCATGCCACATCCCACAAAATGACAATATGAAATTTACAATTAATTTACAACATAGGCAATGAATAAATAAATACAAACATAAAGAATGCAAGGAATTACCAAGGTTGAGACACCTTAATTCCCAACACGGTGTGCCCAAGAAGCTGGTGACTGATAATGCTTCAAGATTTTCCTCTATAGAAATGACTCTCTTTTGTTATGATTCTAGTATCAGCCTAGCCCATTCATCTAACTATTACCCACAAGGCAATGGCTAGGCAGAGTCTAGCAACAAAAATCACATCTCTATTGTTAAAAAGTTGGTTGAAGAAAATCAGAGAGGATGGCATAAACATCTGTATGATGCTCTTTGGGCCAATAGGATAACATATAAAAGAGAAATTGGTATGTCTCCTTTCTATCTTGTTTATGGCATTGATAGTGCAATTCCTATTCCCTTGGAACTATCTGCACTGAATCTATAGAAAGCAATTGAAGATGAACAGTTTTAGTCAGCACTAGAGAAGAGGATATTGTACCTTCACCATCTAGAGGAGTAGAGAGAAATTGTTGTGGGTAGGATTGCTAAACATCAACAAACTGTAAAAAGGATTTTTGATAAAAAGGCTAAGTAGAAGATCTTCACTGTAGGAGATTCTGTACTCTTATGGGATAGGAAAAGCAAACTGAAAGGTGCACATAAGAAGTTTGATTCTTTATGGAAAGGCCCCTTCAAAATCAGAGAAGTTGTGGGAGAAAATGCCTTTCTATTGGCTTATCCCAATGGAACACACTACCTCTTGCCTATAATGGGCAAGATTTGAAATTATGCAATTGGTAGAGTTTCGGAGTCTAGCCCTGTACCATAGTTTCTTTCCTTGTTTTTTTTTTGTTGTGTGTTGTCTCATTTTTGGTGTAACTCTATTGCCCTTGGAATAAGGCTTATTTGCAATGTTTTGCCTAGGTTCTTTGCATCCTCTTGAGTCCTTGTCCCCAATTAGAGCCTGTTGTTGCCCCCCCTTTTTTAAAGGGCATCCTAAGTTCATTCTCTATTTTTCCTTTGCATTCGTTGTCGGCCTTTTCACTTAGTTCCTCCTTTGGGCCTAATTTACTTAGTCATTTTCGCAAGTCGGCAGGTTCACAAGTTCTTGAACTACCTGACTTGCTGACTTCCCTTGTGTTTCCCTTCCTCAAGTCTTTGGTGTGTCTCCATATGAAGTCTTTCCTTTATAGTCAGGAGGTTGGGGATTCTTTGAAGTTTTGAATCTCTGACTCCTAGTTCAAAAGTTCATATTTTTCTTGACTTGCCAACTTCACGTAGTACACCTTCCCAAGTGGTGTCAGCTGCACTGGTAGATTGTACGGGAGATTGATACTTGTCCTTATGCATTCAATTTGAGGTACGTGTAGACATGGTGGTGTCATTCTTGGAGGGAAATTTGAGGCATGTATTTATGGGTTATAATGACAAATTTGTCACCAATATGTAATATCTTTCTTGGGGGAATTTATGAGAAGTGACTTGAATTAATTTTAAAGCTTGCATAAGGTGATATTATGTGTAAAGAGAATGTGTTGTAGAAGAACAAATTACTAGCTTGCTATGTGCGGAATTTTAGCTTAGTTTTACCCTCGCAGGTCAGCATAGCTAGGAACTTTTCTCTCTCTATAAAGGTTTCATATCTTCTTTGAGGAGTCAGAGATTTTATTTCCCATGTATCTACATCTCTGTTGGTGTCTTGCCTCATTCTCCGCTCTCTACTATTATCTCTAAGTTTCTTGTTTTTTGGTTTTTGGAGCACATAAAAATGAAGTTTAAGTTCCAAGGGACCACTGTGGCCTCCATTATAAAGAATGGTCTTTCCAGAGTGAGGGATACGAATTTGAGCCATGTTGATTTAGATGATTTTTGGGGGAGAATGTGGTATGAGAAGAGAACTCCTTTGGTGGAGAAAATTATTAGCAGTAACTTGCATAAAGTTGGTAGCTTTCCACTTGTTGTGCATTGTCCCGAGTTAATGGTTGCATGCACCAATGGTTATTTCCCAGACTCTCAAGAGATAAAAATTCCCAGTGGTACTGTGGTGGCCAAAATTGATTCTGAATCTATTGTTGCGGCTCTAGACTTGGAAGAATATGAAGATAATGTTGATGTTTCTATTTCTTTGGCCTGGAATTACTATAATGAGAAGAAAGACTGTTGTCATACATGTGTCACCAAGCATTGGCTGGAAGAAGAAAAGATTGGGAAGTCCCGTCTGCTTGCTAATCTGAAGAGGAGCCATTTAAAAGAAGAAATCTCAAACATGATAACCCTACTAAACAACGTAGTTGGGAGCCCTGCGTCAGATATCTTTGAATTCTAGATGTGCAGGTTTATTTTGTTAATTTACGGAGACCACCTGATTGACTGGTCAAAAATCATCAGCGGTTGTCTACATGAGCAGCTAGTGAATTTTACATGAAGTGTAAGCTTTCACATGTGCTCCCAGCTAGTCTACATCTTGGCTCGAAAAGAGGCTGCTTGGCCTGGTCTAAGGACTCAAAGGAGTTCTTCAGAAAGCATGCTTGTGTATCAAATTTTTCCTCAATTGCAAGGAACTGAAGGTATGAAAGATTTCTGACATGTGAATGATACTTTTTCTATGATGCTAGCTAAAAGAATTGATGGTTCAATAGAGAAAAGATTTTCTATGGAAGCATTTACATTGGTCACAAAATTTGGGAGTGTTTATATTCAATTCAACTACTTCTCGTATTGAAGGATTCAAGGTTATGAAAATGCCCCATTAAAATTGCCTCGATACCCCTCCAACTATTTGGTGTTGTTGGAAGTTTGCCGCCAAATGGCAGCCGTAAATGTCAAATATCAAGCAATAAAAAAGAAAGGATATTATTTTCCTGTATCTTTGTCCTTCTATTCATGCAAAAGCAATGATGGTGCTCGAAACATGGACAAATTGTTATTTGAATTTAACCTTCATAGTTTGTCTCCCTGTGTATCATTTGACAGCAAAAATTTTATAAAGGAAAATACGCATGGAGGTGGTTCTTACTCACACTTTCCTTACCTTAAAGATTTTTGGGAGGACTGTATTGATGAAAGAGAAGTTCAGAAAAGGAAGTGGATGAGGTTGACTATTGATCAAGTCTGTGCCTTCAAGCTGAATATTCAAGTTCGGGATATAATTGATGATTTTTTAGATCTTCTACGTGAAGGATATGATACACTGTCTAGGGAACTTTTACCCCCAATAAAATGGTCTGAGAAGGAGGTTACAGATATTATGTTGTTGTCATTTCATGTTTTAAGGAGAACAGAAAAGTTGTTGCAAACAAAGACTAAGGCGTGTGTTGGTTCCTCAACACCAAGGGACTCAGCCTCTCAAAATCAAGCCAGGTCCCAGACTGCCACCTCACATAGAAGAGCATCCAGTTTGGACCTGACTCTAGAAAGAGTCAATTCACAATCGAATGGTGATGGTGAAGGTCCACCTGAGGAACTTGGCAAGTTAAAGACCTCCTATGAGAAAGAAGTTCAAGTGACTAAGAGAAATACCAGATTGGTTACCTTATCATCTAAGGTTGACCATGTGTCCCCGCCAAACAATCATGTAAGTGATTCTAACTCTTTCATCTTCTCACAATTGGGAGAAGATAATTTATTATATTCATTACTTAGTCCACCTAATTCTCCTCAACAAAAAGAGATGCCTGGGAAAAACATGCATCCTGCACTGATAGTGGTGACTACCAATGTTACCAATGCACCAGCCTCATCTCTGAACTTGTTAATGAAGGTAGTCCAAAAGAAGAAGAGGTACACCATTCCATCTAATGAAGGCATCGATACTATTGCTAGTTTGTTGCAGATGGTACTAAAACCAAAATGTGCAAAGAGGATGTCCAGGATAGTAACTGCTACTACCTCAGGTTACCAGTATTTAGAGATTGCAGACCCACTAGTCAAGAAGAATGAAGATGAAATAACCAAAGCTGACTTCAGGGTAAGCCGAGTTGATCTAGGGCCATTGACTGCTGAGGATGATTTGTACCACATGCACTATTCAATGGACAACATCTCTAAAAGGGTGAAGGCTTTGTAGAATGAAAATTTGGAGCTGCTAGCACATGTAAGTTCTCTATCCTCCTTTGCTAATTCAATTGCTGAGGTAATAACTCCCTCTACTGGAACCTCCTCCACTATCAAACTTCCTACTCTCGACCCAAGTCTACTTCAACAAGTTAGAACTTCTTTGTCCCTAAGGAAGGCTATGGATCAATGGGTTGAGAAGATCATTTTTGATGGTCTCTTATTCATCAAGGAGGTAATTAAATTGTTTGATACCATTCATGCTAAAAGAGAAGTTTTGATAGTAGAATTTGAGAAAGCCCGAAGTGATCACCGTAGTTTAAATTTAGCCTCTAACAAAGTGTAGGAGATTACCAACATGGACCCCGGCATTCTAATGACTGAAGAAGTCATAGATGATCCTAAAGAGTTAGATACCACTGTGTGGGCTAATGCATTAAAATGGAAGATTTGCATTATCTCAGCAGTTGAAGAAGAAATGGGAAAGGTAGTAGCAATTTATTACAAAGAGATGATGAGGATTAAAAGAGACTTTGCTGCTTTGGATGTAGAGGCCAACGTATCTGATAATGAAAAACTATTGGATGTCAAGGTGATCAAACAAAATTTCAAGAGGGTGGTGATAGAGGATATAGTAAACTATAGTGCAATTACAGGGGAGTCATTGGGTAGACTTTCTAAGATGGCAGCTTAGATCAGCACTTGCAAAAATGGCATCAAAGAAGTGTATCAGAAAGTGACCAACTCTAACTGGGCTATCATGAAAAGGAAGCATCGCATCAACATGATTAGAACTCCACCTGGCATGGCATTAACACCTATTATTAACAAATACAGAGCATACAAAGCTACATTGCGAGCACAGGTACCCCAAATGGTGTAAAGTGTCACTAGAGAAGATGAACAATCGAGGGAAGATGAAGCGATGGATGAGGTGGACGATGGCGACGTGGACTTGCAAATCTTGAATTGATTTTAATTTCATGGTTTTAAGTTATCTCTTACTTTATCTAAAACTATTGTCTCTAGAGGGCTCTTTATTTTAATTATTGTTTAAACAATCTTCTAATCAGTTGTTTCAAGAAGCCATTATAGTTTTCTAGACAGTTATGGTTTGGCCTAGCTATATATTCTGCATGGCTGGTTGAATTACGGATCTTCTACAAAACTCTGGTTCTAGGAAGGGTGATAGTTGAATTTTATTTTCCAGCTTCTATGATATATGCAATATAGTTAATACAGTGGAGATTTTGATGATCATGGACTTTGTGTTGTGATTATTTAAATTTATGTTCTTTTAAGTTGAATATATTTCTGCTGATGTTAATGGTATTCATGTGTTCTGGTGGTTGGGTGTTACTAAATCTTGCTCACTGCTTCAGATAATCTATCTGTTGATATTTCATTTAAGGTGGTGAATTCATGTGTATGTATAATATCTTCAATATATGTTGTGCTATCGAAAGTTTGTGAATTTCCAGAGTTAGAGTTAGAATTAGAGTTATAGATTCACCTTTATAGCTTTCTAGTTAAAATCTCTACCTTTATCTTACTTTCTGGTTGAAAGCAACCTCAAGTTTAAATTCCTCAGAATATCTGTAGAAGGTAGCTACGTCTTGTTAAATAAGCAGAGACCCTGTGTAAAACACCAATATATTGGGTTCAACTGTTGATTACATTTGTCACTTGTCCAAGTGTGAGTATATAGAGTTAGGTGACAAATCTATTAACCAACAACTCCCAATTGAAATTCTTCATTTAAATCATACACGAACTGGAAAAGATGAACATCCAACACCATGAGGGCCTTCAAACTCTTTCCACTACCATAAACTATGAAGCCCTAGACTGAAAATGCTATTTCAGGAAAGGAATTGCTGATTTTTCTCTATAAGAATGCCTTCAATATGCAAAACAACTACATTTTGATCAAAGAAGAATATGTTAAGACTTTGTATTTGTAAGGAAGGTAGGTTGGTGCTCAAAATGCAAAAAAAAACTCATTTTTCAATGCTCACAACCCAAAAATTTGCCAGAAAGCTTATGACGTTCAAAAACTCTATGCACAAGCTTCTGAAGGGTAAGTGGCTATCATTTATAAAGCAAATGGATGAAATATGTGTCCTCAATACCTTGTCCATACATGTGTATTGCAGTGGAAAGGTGCTAGGAGTAACAATTTGCATTCCATAGCTTGTGGGACTAAACTAACTACACCATCACATCAAGGTGGGTGGGTAAATGCCAAGGGAGGTCTCATTTTGTGTGCCAAGCATCCCAGTCATTCAGGGTAGCAGGATACCAGCAAAGTCCCTTAAGATTGCTAAGACCAAAAAATTGCCAAACTATGACAGAGTAGTTCTCAGAATTCGTGGCAGCTGGGAACATTCCATTTGGACCTATAGGTGCATGTGGCATCCATACACAATAACCTCTCTCAATTTTGGTCTACTCTAGTCCATTTGACCATGCCAAAATCAAATGCATTCTTGCAAAATACTTCAGTTTCATGCAGTGGAAAGGTGCTAGGAGTGAAATTTTGCATTCCCTAGCTCATGGATCTGAACGAACTATGTCAATGCATCGGGGTGGATGGGTAAATGCCAAGCAAGGTCTTGTTTCTTGTGCCAAGAATCCCAGTCGTTTAGGAAATAGGCTACCGGTAAAGTCCCTTAGGATCCCTAAGACCAAAAAATTACCAAACTATGACAGAGTAGTTCTTGAAATTCATGGTAGATAGGAATGTTTCCTTTGGACCTACAGGTGTACATGGCATCCATCCACAATAACACCTCTCATTTTTGGTCAGCTCCAGTCCATTTAAACGTGCTAAAATCAAATGCATTCTTGTAAAATGCTTCAGTTTCTTATAATGGAAAGGTGCTAGAAGTGACATTTTGCATTCCCTAGCTCGTGGGGCCAAATCGACTGTGCCAATGCATCAGGGTGCTAGGAGTGACATGATTAGATTAGAAATTAAATGTGTAATGAAAATCTAGGTCTAGATGTTCTTGATGCCATAGATGAGCACATGTTGATTATTGATCTCATATTCTACCATGATAAATCTCTTAAAGTTTCAACTCTTTTGTGTAATATGACTTTTTTAACTTAGATAGTTCCGATTTTAGTGATTGTGAGTGTTCTAAAGAACATAAAGTGTAGTAAACAAATACATAAAGAACATACCTTAGAATTTGATATTTGAGTTGATAAATCCTCCAAAATTTGGCTTCAAAATCCTCAAATTGATCTTTTTGGCAAGTTCCTTCATATTCAATATTGAATTCTATATAACTCTAGAATAGGATTAGTGAAATTTATGACAAAAACAAACATATATTATCAAATTCAATCTAAACACATGAAAATTAGCTTTGAAACAATATGAAACATGAAACTTTTAGTTTAAATAATCAAATTTTGTCCAAAAATATGCAAAACCAATTCATCTACGTTTAAAAAACAAAAAAAGGTGGTGGATTGATCAAACAATGATTCTTAAAATATCAAACACCATGAAAAAGTGTTTTTTTGTCTGATAGCATGCATGAAAAGTAGGGAATAACAGACATGTGAGGTCTGAATCACGGATCCCACATGTGTTTTTCTTAGTTTTCATGCTTCCCAAAATGCACTCATATTTTGGGAAGCATGAAACCTTTACATGATTTCATGCATGCAAACAACTATTTTCTCTGTATGTATAAGTATATATCTATAACTATATATCTGAAACAAACCTTTGTGTATAAGTATATATCTATCTCTCTATCTCCCTCTCTCTCTAAACCCCTAAACCCTAAATAATGCCCCTAAACCCTAAACCTTTATCTCCCTATCTCTCTCTCTCTAAACTCCTAACCCCTAAACCCTAAACCTGATCAATCCTAAACCCCTATCTCCATGTCTCTATCATCCCTCTACCTCTCAATTTCTCTACCTATGTCTCTGGCCATGTTCCTCACCCTCTATCTCCTTATCTCTCCCCTCGGTCTCCTCTATATCTCCCTATAGGTCCTCTCTCTCTCTCTAAACCCCAACCTAAACCTTTAAACCTTAACCCCTAACCCCTAAATAATAAACCTTAAACCCTAAATAATTCCCTTAAACCTTAACCCCTAACCCCTAAACCCCAAAAACAAGCAACCCCAAACCCCTAAATCATAAACTCTAGAAGCAACCCTAAACCTCTATCTCACAATCTCTACCAATCTCTATCAGTCCCCTCTCTTTATCTCTTTCTAAACCCTAAAACTAAGCAACCCTAAACCCCTAACCCCTAAACCCTAAACTTGAGAAACTAGGCTAAACCCCTAAACCATAAATAATTCCCCTTTAACCCTAACCCCTAAACCCTAAACTCAAAAACTCTAAATAATGCCCCTAAATTTCTAAGAATCTCTCTCTCTCTCTCTCTCTCCATCTACACCCTCTATCCCTCTGCCTCTCTCTTCCTCTCCCTTATCGACAAAGAACATGGAAACAAGAAAACTAGGACATGTAAAGAGGGATGAGGATATTGTTGGCCAGAGACATTGTGTGGTTTCATGAGTGTTGTCATTGATGGAAACAAAGTCCATTCCACATATCCGCAGCACATGGTATGTCTTTACCAGAAGTCAGATTGAAGAGTGTTTTGGTCTGGTGAGCAAGAATAGAGCATGCAACAAGGTCCAATAATCAGGTCTGAATCTCTTAGAGGAAGTATCTCAGAAAAGTGCAGACTTGGGGAAGTCAAGAGGAGTACCATGACTACTAAAGTCTAGAGATTAAGCCTTTGGTGATGAAAGAGTGAAAAGAAATGAGCACCTAAGTGTTGTATTCTTGGTTGGCAGAGTAGATTGAGGAAGAATTGACCAGAAGAGCATCAGACCTTAATCTGGATGAGAAATTGATGGTGATCATGTTTCTTGAGGGGTCACTCATGGTTGGCTAACATGATTGATGACTCCTATAACTATCTTTTTGATATACATCACTTAGTAAGTATGGATTCAGCCGACAGACCAGAGTTTGGGAAAATCTTGAGTATTTCAGATGCTAACTAGAAAGATGTTAAGATCCTTCATGTGGATATATATATCAGATGGATTTCGGTATGAAGGTGTGTGTGTGGTGTATATAGTGTGCAAAGAAAAGTAGAGAGTAGTGTGGAAGTAGCTATACAAATCCGGTATGTGATAGAATAGCAGCACTAAGCAAAGCAAGAATGAAGTGTAGCAGATCAGTATATTGAGCCTAACTGGAACTGAACCTCAGCATGTGTGGATGCCCCTAATCAGTTCAAATACCTATTTACTTTCTATATACCTTGTAGATAGTGAGTCTCTTGTAGGCAGTGAGCCTCTTGTGAGAAGTGTGCTCAGGTAGTGAGCCCTAATTGCAAGTGCCATTTTGTACTTCTTATTCTGTTAACAAGAATACAATCTTGGGTTAGTCACCCCATGGTTTTTCCCTTAATAGGGTTTTCCATGTCAAAATCATTGTGTTATGTGTATTGATTTTTATTTCTGCTTTCATGGTTATGCATGCTTATATGTTTTGATGTTGCACTAATTGTTAAAGAAGAACAGAAAGTTAAATTATTTAAGATAACTGATTCACCCCCCTCTCAATTATCTACCTTGTTTCCAACAATTGATATCAGAGCTAAGTTCCTCTTAATAGAGCTTAACATCTTGAGGAAGATCTAGGAATCTCAATGGATATGTATGGTATGAGGGATCAACTACAATATGCCCTAGATGATCTTGAGCAATCTCACTCTGAAGTCAATAACTTGAGGGAAAGACTCAAACAAGCTGATGATTTCATAAATAAACTAAAAGAGAAACTGAGTATCTCTATGAAAAAGAGAAAGGAACTACTTCAACAATTAGCAAGTCAAAGTGAAGCCAATGGTACTAATGAAGATCTGAATGAGAAGAAAAAGTTATGTAAGAAGCTATCAAAAGAGGTCATTATAGTAAGACATGAAATGGAATCAGGGGTTATGAAATTCACCCAAGAAATTGAAGAAAAGAGAAAAAATGAAGATAATCTAAAACAATCTCTCAAGGAAAAGTCAGAAGACTGCCATGAAATGGATAGAATAATCAGGCATCTAGAATCTAATCTTGAAGAAGCTAGAGATAATGAAGAACAACTTGAGAATCAGATTGACACTCTTAAAAAGGATCTTCAAATAGCAAATGAATACAAAGAGAAATTCAAGATAAGCTCTGCTCAACTTGAAGTTCTTCTTGAAAGCCAAAAGAGGGTAGATGACAAGCAAAGCTTGGGTTATGCATAAGGTGAAATCTCTGGATCTCATCAGAAGAACTCTGGATCAGTAAATCCAAGGAACAGGCCTAGAAGACCTCTAGTAAGGTAACCAAATTCTCAAAGATATCCATCCTTCAATGGATACTTCTACAATTGCAATAACTTCGATCATAAAGAAAATCAGTGCAGAAGAAGAATGAATCAGACTAACTCATCCTTCTCTGGATGGTGTTTTAACTACAAAATGTATGGTCACAAATCTCATGAATGTAGAAATGTGCAAATAAACAATTCATTCAATGGTAGATGATTTGCATGCAATAGAATGGGACATATGACTAATCAGTGCAGATCAAGAGGATACCAGTCAAATATGCAAAGAAATGTTGTTTGCTACAATTACAATAGATCCAATCATATTGCCAAATTCTGCAGAAGTAAGAATCAAGACAAAAAGGGTCCAATGCATCACAACCAAAATCAAGACAAAGGAAAAGGAAAAGTAAATGCGGATGAAATTCAAAAGCAAATGAACAAGATTTCAGTGAAGAGAAGTACAAAAAATGTTGGGGATGGATCTATACCAAAATTTGGTGCTGATATTCCATTCAAAAACTAAATAGATGAGCTCTGGCTCAGGGGGAGTCACAAAAGAAAATAATTTCCCCCAACCATTCAATTGGTGCCTAAAATTGGCACATGGGAAGTTACGGATTAAAAAGGGCTCTTAGAGAAACATCTAAATAACCCTTGGTAAAGATATGAAAGATCTGCAAGAAGTTTGAAAAGGTTAATCATCCAAGATTAATCTAATTTGATAGTCATCCGGCAAAAGCAGGACTTTCACAATTAGATCCGGTATGATTCAAAATTGAAATATTTGGATCTGTGGTTAGATGGAATGATTGGAGAAAGGGAGATACATTGTAAATTATCATTCTAGGTGCATCTCAATGATTTAGAAAGATCTCTCTCAAAACAAGGAGAACAAGACAACTAGAATAACTTAAGTTATGCATTTATTGCAATATGGAATTAGGGTTTGCGTAGAAATAAAAGGGTTCTTTTGTTCATCATTTGCACATTTTCATTCGTGAAGATGAAAGAAAAGAGTTTTGCAACAAGATTGCCTCAATCCTCTCAAAGATCAACCGTAGAATTTGATTCATCCTGCAATCTTTTCAGCTCCTATCGTGAACCCTAGAAGCGTAAAAAGGTGCCTCCACTCTTGAATATCTCTCTCTGAATCTTTTTAATGATGGCTACTCCAAATGTTGTTAAGATCACTGATAGAAGGTGCCCTAAATTTAAGAAACATCCTTACAAATCCCTAGAAGTTGATCCCCTAGGCACATTCTCTAGCATTCTGCATGGGATTCTGCATGTAGAAGATGTTAGGGTATACATTCACGCCAACATTGAGGAATTTGAGGAATCCAAGATGATGGATATCTATCACAAGGAATTAATAGATGAAACATTAGAAATTAAACCCCAATACAAGGCCATCTGAGATAAGCATTTTGGGCATTACATCTATTTCCCTTATTTTGCAGAAGATGAATGGGTCCGATATGTTCTGAGTAGAATGCATGACAACTTCATGTGGTTGATGAGGCCATTTAAGATCACAAAAGATGCCATTAGAGTGGTAACCAAATTGTACTCATCTGGTGGGTTGCCTGCTCTCAAATCAGTCAAAAACCAAACTGTAAGTGAGGCTACCGGATAAAAATTTGATAAGAGGGCAATGACAATAGAAGACATCATAGATTCGGATATCAAATTTGCCTCTATGATAATTGGTTACAAAATCTATCATTCCAGTAGGGAAAATTCAGTACCTGGAACTGTATATGAAATTTTAAGGAAAAATGTTGACTATGATCTTTCTAAGCTTCTCCTGAACCAACTGTTAGAGAATTTGTAGAAAATAAAGAAGGATAAAAAGAATTCATTTAAGTACGGTGGCTTGATATTATGTTTTCTCTTTTACTATATGAATGAGCTACTCGGATCCAATGGTTGGGTATGGAAAAATGACAGACCAGTTGCCATACAAATCAAAGATTATATGTATGGGCTTAGTGATGCCAAGGCACAAAGTACAACACTCTGGGGTTACTTCAAAAACTTCCAAGGCATGATGCAGGCCAGAGAGAGAATTCCCCAATCTCTAGTTGAAAAATACAAGGATACAGTGTGCTTCATGATAGACACTAATCAATGCCTAATGGAGGTAGTGGAACCCAGAACAGTCTGGATTATGCCAATGGGCTATGAGGTAGATGAGAAAATTTTGGAGCTACATGTTCAACACCTGCTAAGTCAACCAAAGGACCCTGAGGCAGAAAGGTTTGGAACCTTTCAAGACTTGAGTGTAAAAATTCGTGTTGAACTGAGACAGCCTGAGATCAAGAGAAAAGTGAGAAGGGAAGTAGAAGAACTTGCCAAGAGATATGGGATATCAAAGGAGTAAGTTGATGCCAATAGAGAGAAGGTAGAAAGGGCAGAGAAAGAAAGGCAAGAAGCAGAAAAGGAAACTGCTCCAGTGCAAGCTCCCTCCTGGACTAGATCCTCAAAGAGCTCTGCACCTGCCACTACTAAGAGCTCAAAAGCCTCAAAACCAGAAGCAAAGACATCTGGAAAAGGAGAGAAGAGAACAAAGACAAAGGCCACAAGGATGATGAAGAGACAGAGATAGATGAAGAGGTTAAGAAAATGAAGAAGAAAAAGAAAACATCTTTGGAATTCTCTACTGGTAAGAACAAAGAAGAAGAAGCAAAAGAATTTGTTGAAAGGCCTATTCTCTCCATTGATGGTATCATCAAATCAGTCACTGTGGATGGGAACCTACAACTAATGACTAAATTCTATGATGAATATAGTGAAGTTGATCAGAAGATCTTGCAAGATGCTATAGTGAGGTATCTAAACATCTATAACAAAGCATTCATTGAAATCATCCCTCTAATCCCCAAAAGTCTAGAAAAGGAACTTGAGATGAGGAAAAACAATGCCAAGGAAAAGGATATGGAGATCCGCTAATAGATAGCTATTCAGTTTTATCCTTCCATCACTCCAAAATAAATGAACATGATCTTCAAGGATTGCAAGGATGAGTTCCAGAGCAAAGCCAGAATGAACAAGCTTATGCTCAGAGAGACTGATCAGGTGGCAAAAGAGACTAAAGACATCCTCCGGAATGCATATAAAAGATTCAATATTCCTATTATAGAGGACATAAGTGATGAACCTTCTGGTGTCGAAGGATTAAGTGCATCAAAGGAAGACTCTACTGAGAAAATTGTAGAAGAGTCAAGGGAGTTAGGTAAGGAGAAGACTAAGGACTTGGATTCCTCTACTCTAGAAGAGGAAGTCCATGAAGAAGTAAATATCTCTCTTCCAAATCCCCCAACAGACTCTGAAACTAAAGGAGAAGCAAGAAAAGAGGAGAAAAAGGGAAGAGAAGAAGAACAAACAGAGAAGATTTCTATTGACACCTCTGAGGCTGCAAGAGGAAAGAAGTCTCTAGCAAGAGACATGGCAGAAGTAGTTAAAGACTTCTTGACCAAGGAAATGATGGACTTAGATGAACCAGAGTTGTTTCAAGGACCATTCAATTTTGACTCTCTCTCTCCAGTCCAGACAATGAAGGTAGCATCTTTTTCTCAAGCCAAAGCAAAAGAAAAGCTTCTAAAGTCTCACATGGAAGACTGTGAGCTGTTAGAAATTGCATCCAGTGTGTTGGAGAAGATCATGCCATCCTTCCAGAAGGATCTTTCGGCCTCTTCATCTGGTACTCTAAAATCTCTTATTAATTCTATTAGCACACATTTTGATTCCTTGGAGAAATCAGTAGAAGAGAAAGTCTGGAAAGAGTTTTTGGGTAAGAGATTCTTTGAAGTACAGGGGCTAATAGCAAATGATAGGATAAATCTAAATATTGGAATAAAGACCTTAGAAAATGCTCTTAAAGATGGTGGAGAATTATACAAATTTTGTTTATCTTGGTCCACAGTAATAACAGACATTGCAAAGAAGGTGGAAGAACGAGAGGGCAAACTATCAAGTTTATCCTAGAGTTTTGATCCTCTCACCTCATCCATAATGAATCAAGAGTGTCAAACTATTGCCACTATAAATGAGATAAAGAGGCTTGAGAAGGAGAAGAAAAATAGAATAAGCAGAATGAGTGAACTAAGAAAGATAATTATCCCTAAGTTAGAGGCAATGCATGTGGCCCTAACTGATGCTCAGTCTACAGCCCGAACCAGTGATCTAGTAGATTTAAAGAGGGCATAAGCCTTTGAATTTTTGTTAAGTGGCCACATCTCAATTTTAGATAGGATGAAGCAGAGTTGGGCAACAGAATTTGATCAGTTGAAAACCACTTTTGTAGATATACTTAAGTATATGTAAGTATACCTTGTATATATACTTATGCGGCTATGTATAGGTAAAATTTTGCAAATCTTGGTGTGCAAATTCCACCTTTTGCCATTGATGTCAAAGGGGGAGTGAGGAGCAGTGAAAAATGTGGAATCTAGCTAAGGGGGAGCTCTGGAAAGGTGTACATTAGAACAGAGCATCAACCAAGGGGGAGTGTAGTGTGACACTTAGTCATTTTTCACTAAGTGTTGTCATCAATGCCAAAGGGGGAGATTGTTGGCAAGAGACACTGTGTGGCTTCATGAGTGTTGTCATTGATGGCAACAAAGTCCATTCCACATATCCACAGCACATGGTATGTCTTTACCAGAAGTCAGATTGAAGAGTGTTTTGGTCTAGTGAGCAAGAACAAAGCATGCAGCGAGGTCTGACAATCAGGTTCGAATCTCTCAAAGGAAGTATCTTAGAAAAGTGTGGACTTGGGGAAGTCAAGAGGAGTAGCATGACTACTACATTCTAGAGATTGAGCCTCCGGTGATGAAAGAGTGAAAAGATATGAGCACCCAAGTGTTGGGTTCCTGCTTGGCAGAGTAGACTGAGGAAGAATTGACCGGGAGAGCATCAGACCTTAATCCGGATGAGAAATTGATGGTGATCAAGTTTTTTGAGGGGTCACTCATGGTTGCCCAACATGATTGATGACTTCTATAACTATCTTTTTGATACACATCACTTAGTAAGCATGGATTCAACTGATAGACAAGAGTTTGAGAAAATCTTGAGTATTCTGGATGCCGACTAGAAAGATGTTAAGATCCTTAATGCGGATATATATACCAGATGGATTTTGGTATGAAGGTGTGTGTGTGGTGTATATAGTATGTGAAGAAAAGCAGAGAACAGTGTGGAAGCAGCTATACAAATCCAGTATGTGACAGAACAACAGCACTAAGCAAAGAAAGAATGAACTGCAACAGATCAGTATATTAAGCCTAACCAGAACTGAACCTCAACATGTGTGGATGCCCCTGATCAGTTCAAATACCTGGTTACTTTCTATATACCTTGTAGATAGTGAGTCTCTTGTAAGCAGTGAGCCTCTTGTGAGCAGTGTGCTTGGGCAGTGAGCCCTAATTGGCAAGTGCCATTTTGTACTTCTTATTCTGTTAACAAGAATACAATCTTGGGATAGTCACCCCATGGTTTTTCCCTTAACAGGGTTTTCCACGTCAAAATCATTGTGTTATGTGTATTGATTTTTATTTCTGCTTTCATGGTTATGCATGCTTATATGTTTTGATGTTGCACTAATTTTTAAAGAAGAACAAAAAGTTAAATTATTTAAGATAACTGATTCACCCCCCGTCTCAGTTATCTACCTTATTTCCAATAGATATAAATTGGGAGGATGAAATGGAAACAAGATAATTTACAAAAGTTCATTGGATGGGAAGAAATGATGAGGAGATGTAGAGAGGGGAGGGAAGTAGAGAGTGAGAGAGAGGGTAAGAGGTAGAGAGGGGAGGGAAGTAGAGTGAGAGAGAGCGTAGGAGGTAGAGAGGGGAGGAAAGAAGAGAGTGAGAGTGAAGGTAGGAGGTAAAGAGGTGAGGGAAGAAGAAAGTGAGAGAGAGGGTAGGAGGTAGAGAGGGGAGGGAAGTAGAGAGTGGGAGAGAGGGTAGGAGGTAGAGAGGGGAGGGATGTAGAGAGTGAGAGAGGGGAGGAGGTAGAGAGGGGAGGGAAGAAGAGAGTGAAAGAGAGGGTAGGAGGTAGATAGGGGAGGGAAGTAGAGAGTGAGAGAGGGGAGGAGGTAGAGAGGGGAGGTAAGTGGAGAGTGAGAGAGGGGAGAGAAATAGAGAGTGAGAGAGAGGGTAGGAGGTAGAGAGGGGAGGCAAGAAGAGATTGAGAGAGAAGGTAGGAGGTAGATGTTGCAAGTATGAGGTTATCCAGTGTTGTCATTGATGTCAACATACTCATATTGCATTAACAAGAAGGATTTGATGAGCTGTGTGCTGAGGATATTGAGAAAATTAGTCTCAGTCAGGAACAGTGAAGAACAGTGATGAGAAGAAGGTAAATGTACTGTATAGGATGAGAACCGGAGGATGCGGATTAAAGGGTTAGTAGATATGAGTCTTGAGATGCTACAGTTAAGATTTCAGAGGTCCGCATGAAGATCTGAAGGAGTTGTGGCTGCCGGTATAGAACCGGGTCCGGCAAGTATCCGGAGGTGACAGAGGATCACAAAAAGGTCCGGTGAGGTCCGGAATTGTATTACCCTAATCTGCGGATTGGAAGGAGTGTTTGGGATGTCCTTGTGATGTGTCATCCTGATTTGTGTATGATTTGAAGGTCCGGAAGTACCTCTTGCATTATGACAGTGGCGACAGACTGTGTTCTTGAAGTTCCGGATGAGGAAGACAAGAGATCCCAGTAAGCAGAGGAAGTGCGGAAGTATCCGGACATTCAGACAGGCTTGTGAAGGTTCTTGGATCATGTTTAGGTTGTGTTGTTGGTCCGCATTGATGGTAGAGCCAAGAATTGAAGTTATTCTTCCGGATGAAGTTCTTGCTCTGTGTAGCCGACCGGATGAGTTGTTCATCCTGCGAATGCTCTTGTGATGGCCGACCGGATGTGTTATTCATCTTGCGGATACTCCTATGGTTGTTTGCCGACTTAGATGTTTGTTCCTAAGTCGATGTCTTGTATAAATAACGGTTTGTGAGTTCATTTCAGTGTGTGGTGTGAGGATGAGTATGATATAGCGAAGAAACGTGCGAAAGGCAGAGCAGAGATTGTTGGGCTTAATTGGAACTGATCCGGACATGGTAGAGATGTCATTCTCCAGTTCAAGACTGTGATTTTCATCACTTTGTAGACAGTGTGTCTCCTTGTAGGCAGTGGGCCTCTTTGTGAGCAGTGTGCTCGGGCAGTGAGCCCTTATTGGCATGTGCCATTCATTTTTCTTTATTCTTCTAACAGAGAATAATTCTTGGGTTAATCACCCCGTGGTTTTTCCCTTAACCGGGTTTTCCACGTCAAAATCTTGGTGTTCAATGTGTTGATGCTTATCTGCTCTTGTGTTTATGTATTATGCTTCCATGGATGATTATTTGATATGCTGCTAACTAACAACAGTGAGTTAAGTGTTTGAATGAGAAGAAGTTTTATACAACTGATTCACCCCCCCCTCTCAGTTGTATGCCCTAGATCCAACAATTGGTATCAGAGCCAAGTTCCTCTGACAAGAGCCTAACCGCTTGAGGAGATCCAGGATGTCGTCATACAAGAAGGATAGTCCGAAGTTCGATGGAACCAACTTCACTCTCTGGAAAGGTCGCATGAAGTGTCACTTGGAATGCATGGGAAAAGCATATCTGGGTATGATTTCAAAACCATATGTACCTCCACAAGGTGGTCCGACTACTCTGAACGAAATCACAGAAGCTGAAAACAATCTGCGGACCAAGGAAGCTCTTCTAAGCGCATTGAATGACTCAGATCTCTCGAATGTCATTGACCTACCCACTGCATATGAGATCCTAACTAAACTGGAACTTCTGTATGAAGGAGATGAGTTTGTCAAAAGTGCAAGGTTGCAAAGTCTGAAAGGGAAATTTGAAAGATTGAAAATGAGAGATGATGAAAACATCACTACCTTTATGCCAAGAGTAAATGAGCTGGTATGTGGAATCAGAGATGCTGGTGGAACTTTAGATGAAAATGAGATTGTCTGCAAAATCCTAAGATCCCTTCCTGCTGCCTACAAAATCAAAGTTGCTGCCATTGATGAATTCAGAGCCCACACAACTATCACAAGAGAACAACTGGCTGGCAAACTAGCTGCATTTGAAATGACCGAGTTTGGAGATGATCCTCCCAAGACTGAATCTGCTTTCAAAGCCAGTGCCTATGTGAAAGGCAAACAGAGATTTGATCCGGGTGAAAACTCATCAAAGAAAATGTCATGGTATGATCAAGCAAGAAGAGACATGGAAGAAGAAGAAGCAGAAACAGCTCAACTTGAAGCCCTCATTGCAAAGAGACTGCCAAGAGGATCCGGTAAGTATGAAGGAAAACTACCCTTTAAGTGTTTCAACTGCAATAAGATTGGTCATTTTGCCTCAAGATGTCCGGAGAGATCTGCAAGATCTAATACTCACAGACAAAGGTTTCAAAAGAATTGCTATTATGTTCATGAAGAAGATGACAATGAAGGAGTAACAGATGATGAATCAGAACCAGGAAGCAAATTCGGAAATGAGTGGGTGTTTATAGCCATCAAGGAAGAAGATTCCTTGCTCTCTGAATCTGTCAATCACAAAGTTGTTGAAAAAGCCTTGGCTGCTCAAGTGGAAGAAAAGGATGATTGGGTTATTGACAGTGGATGTTCTCACCATATGACTGGTGACAAGAATAAGTTCTTAGACTTGGAAAGATATGAAGGAGGAATGGTAAAGTTTGGTGACAATTCTGCTGGCAGAATCAGAGGTAGGGGAACTATTTCCTTTGATGGTAAGAGCAAAACAGGAAATGTACTGTATGTTGAAGGATTGAAGCACAATCTTCTCAGTGTTGGTCAGTTAGTGGACAAAGGCTATGATCTCCGGTTCAAGAATGGAAAATGCAGAATCTTTACAAGCTCCGGAACTGAAATTGCATCCGGTACTCAGACAAGAGGTAACATCTTTCATCTGGTTGGTTCAAATAAAAGTTGTTTGTTTGTTCAAATTGATCAGAGTTGGTTATGGCATAGAAGAATGTGTCATGTAAATTTTGATAACATCATCAAAATAAGCAATACTCAGGCTGTGAGAGATCTTCCAAAGTTGATAAAACCTACAAATAGTGTGTGTAAAGAATGTCAGTTAGGCAAACAAAGCAGAGTCTCTTTTAAAAGCAAAGATCAGTCTTCTACCGGACTGTTGGAATTAGTACATACTGATCTATGTGGTCCGACAAGAATCAAGAGTCTGCAAGGTGATAGATATTTCATGTTGTTAATAGATGATCATTCCCGGATGATGTGGGTTACCTTTCTAAAAGAAAAATCAGAAGCTTTTGAGAAGTTCAAAATCTTCAAAGCTATGGTGGAGAATCAAACCGGATTGAAACTAAAGTGTCTAAGGTCTGATAGAGGTGGTGAATTTACATCTGGTGAATTCATTGACTTTTGTGAGAAATAGGGTATAAGGAGATAGTTGTCTGCTCCTAAGACTCCACAGCAGAATGGAGTAGTTGAGAGAAAGAACCGGACCATCCAGGAAGCTGCTAGGACAATGATGTTGGAAGCAAATGTTCCTCAAATGTTTTGGAAAGAAGCTATCAGCACTGCAGTCTACACTCTCAATCGAGTTCAAATCAGAAACAACACCGGTAAGACCTCCTATGAACTCTGGTTTGGCATCACTCCTACTGTGAAATATTTCAGAGTATTTGGTAGCAAGTGTTATATTAAAAGAGATGAAGATCTAGGAAAGTTTGATGCTAGAAGTGATGAAGGAATTTTCTTGGGCTACTCCACTCAAAGCAAAGCATACCGGTGTTACAATAAGAGATTGAGGAAGATGATAGAAAGCACCAATGTAAAGGTTGATGAAGGAATTGAGAAGCCTTCAAGATTTTATGAGTTTGATGAAGATGACCAAGACAGTGTTCAAGAACCTCAATCCTCTCCGGTGAGACAGAGTCAGCCTGATCCGGTAAATCAGGAAGAAGAGATAGGTTTGAATGAGCATGATCAAGAAACAGCAGTGCTGGATACTCCCAAAATTCCAAGGTATGTAAGACTGAATCACTCTGAAGATCAGATCATAGGTGACAGAAGCAAAGGTGTACAAACTAGAAGGAATATTGCTCAAGATCAGAATGAATGTTGTCTGATTTCAAAGATTGAACCTAAAACAATAAATGAAGCCTGCAATGATGAAAACTGGACCAAAGCAATGGAAGATGAACTGATGCAAATTGAGAAAAATCATACTTGGGATCTTGTTCCCAGACCTAGAGACAGGAATGTAATTGGAACCAAGTGGGTCTTCCGGAACAAACTAAATGAAGCTGGTGAAGTAATCAGAAACAAAGCTAGATTGGTCTGCAAAGGCTACTCTCAAATAGAAGGAATTGACTTTGAAGAGACTTTTGCTCCGGTAGCAAGAATTGAAGTAGTCAGATTACTTCTCGCATTTGCTGCCTTCAAAGACTTCAAGGTATATCAGATGGATGTCAAGTCTGCCTTCCTAAATGGTGATCTGGAAGAAGAAGTCTACATTGAACAACCGGATGGATTTCAATTGTCTGATAATAATGATATGGTCTGCAAGTTGAAGAAAGCTTTGTATGGATTGAAGCAAGCCCCAAGAGCATGGTATGAAAGGTTGGATAAGCATCTTGTGCAGATTGGATTCAACAAAGGTACTGCTGACAGTAACTTATATTTCAAAATTGATCATGAAAACATTCTAATTGTTGAAGTGTTTGTGGATGATATCATTTTTGGAGGAAGAGATAGTATGTGCAAAACTTTTGCAAATCAGATGAAAAGTGAGTTTGAAATGTCTATGCTTGGTGAAATGAATTTCTTCTTGGGACTGCAAATTACTCAAACAAAAGAAGGGATCTTCATTTCTCAGACCAAATATGTGAAAGAATTGTTAAAAAAATTTGGTATGGAAGACTCAAAGCCTATGAACACTCCTATGGCAACCGGATGTAAGTTAAGCAAAGATGATGATTCTCCAAAGGCAGATCAGACAAAGTATAGATCAATGATTGGTGGATTGTTGTATCTCACTCAAACTAGACCAGATATAATGCAGGCTGTTGGTCTTGTGGCAAGATTCCAGGCTGATCCTAGAGAATCTCATGTTATGGCAATCAAAAGAATTTTTAGATACTTGAAAGGAACAATTGAGTATGGTCTATGGTATCCTAGAGATCCGGATTTCTCTCTTCATGCTTACACAGATGCAGATTGGGCAGGAGATGTGGATGACCGGAAGAGCACTAGTGGTGGAGCATTCTTTTTGGGAAAGAGATTGGTTTCTTGGCTAAGCAAGAAACAAGATGCAATATCTCTGTCTACAACTGAAGCAGAATACATTGCAGCAGCAGGTAGTTGCACTCAAATCCTATGGATGAAGCAGATGCTAAGAGACATCAAAGTTGAATATGAGGAGCCTATCACAATTTTCTGTGATAATTCAAGTGCAATTAATATTTCCAAGAATCCGGTATTGCATTCTAAGACTAAGCACATATCTATCAAATTTCACTTCTTGAGAGAACAAGTAAACAAGGAAGAAGTCAGATTGGAGTATGTTCCCTCCAAGGATCAGATTGCAGATATCTTTACAAAACCTCTTCCCAAGGACTCTTTTGAATATCTCCGGGAGAAGTTAGGGGTCATGGCCCCTCCGGTGATGAACTAAGATGCACTGATGTGCATCAGTCCGGTGGCTATCACAGCCATATCTTGTGATCCGGACTAATGGGGAGCTGCAACTAAGGGGGAGCAGCTAGTATGATTCTGATGCATGAGAATTGCAAGTATGAGCCCTTTTCCATTGATGTCAAAGGGGGAGAGAAGACATGTGAAAAACAAGTGGTTGATGATCAAAGGGGGAGCAGTAAAGGAAGAGAAGACATATGAAAAGTTGAAGTTCTTGTCTTAATGGTTTTTCACATCATATGTTGCCATCAATGACAAAGGGGGAGATTGTTGCAAGTATGAGGTTATCCAGTGTTGTCATTGATGTCAACATACTCATATTGCATTAACAAGAAGGATTTGATGAGCTGTGTGCTGAGGATATTGAGAAAATTAGTCTCAGTCAGGAACAGTGAAGAACAGTGATGAGAAGAAGGTAAATGTACTGTATAGGATGAGAACCGGAGGATGCGGATTAAAGGGTTAGTAGATATGAGTCTTGAGATGCTACAGTTAAGATTTCAGAGGTCCGCATGAAGATCTGAAGGAGTTGTGGCTGCCGGTATAGAACCGGGTCCGGCAAGTATCCGGAGGTGACAGAGGATCACAAAAAGGTCCGGTGAGGTCCGGAATTGTATTACCCTAATCTGCGGATTGGAAGGAGTGTTTGGGATGTCCTTGTGATGTGTCATCCTGATTTGTGTATGATTTGAAGGTCCGGAAGTACCTCTTGCATTATGACAGTGGCGACAGACTGTGTTCTTAAAGTTCCGGATGAGGAAGACAAGAGATCCCAGTAAGCAGAGGAAGTGCGGAAGTATCCGGACATTCAGACAGGCTTGTGAAGGTTCTTGGATCATGTTTAGGTTGTGTTGTTGGTCCGCATTGATGGTAGAGCCCAGAATTGAAGTTATTCTTCCGGATGAAGTTCTTGCTCTGTGTAGCCGACCGGATGAGTTGTTCATCCTGCGAATGCTCTTGTGATGGCCGACCGGATGTGTTATTCATCTTGCGGATACTCCTATGGTTGTTTGCCGACTTAGATGTTTGTTCCTAAGTCGATGTCTTGTATAAATAACGGTTTGTGAGTTCATTTCAGTGTGTGGTGTGAGGATGAGTATGATATAGCGAAGAAACGTGCGAAAGGCAGAGCAGAGATTGTTGGGCTTAATTGGAACTGATCCGGACATGGTAGAGATGTCATTCTCCAGTTCAAGACTGTGATTTTCATCACTTTGTAGACAGTGTGTCTCCTTGTAGGCAGTGGGCCTCTTTGTGAGCAGTGTGCTCGGGCAGTGAGCCCTTATTGGCATGTGCCATTCATTTTTCTTTATTCTTCTAACAGAGAATAATTCTTGGGTTAATCACCCCGTGGTTTTTCCCTTAACCGGGTTTTCCACGTCAAAATCTTGGTGTTCAATGTGTTGATGCTTATCTGCTCTTGTGTTTATGTATTATGCTTCCATGGATGATTATTTGATATGCTGCTAACTAACAACAGTGAGTTAAGTGTTTGAATGAGAAGAAGTTTTATACAACTGATTCACCCCCCCCTCTCAGTTGTATGCCCTAGATCCAACAGTAGAGAGGGGAGGGAAGTAGAGACTCAGAGAGAGGGTAGGAGGTAGATTTGGGAGGGAAGAACAGATTGAGTGATAGGGTAGGAGGTAGAGAGGGGAGGGAAGTAGAGAATGAGAGAGAGGGTAGGAGGTAGGGAGGGAAGGGAAGAAGAGAGTGAGAGAGAGGGGAGGAGATAGAGAGGGGAGGGAAGTAGAGAGTGTGAGAGAGGGTAGGAGGTAGAGAGGGGAGTGAAGGAGGGAGAGAGAGAGAGAGAGAGAGAGAGAGAGGGTAGGAGGTAGAGAGGAGAGAGAAGTAGAGAGTGAGAGAGAGGGGAGGAGGTAGAGAGGGGAAGGAATAAGAGAGTGAGAGAGAAGGTATGAGGTAAAGAGGGGAAGGAAGTAGAGACTTAGAGAGATGATAGGAGGGAGAGAGGGGAGGGAAGAAGAGAGTGAGAGATAGGGTAGGAGGTAGAGAGGGGAGGGAAGTAGAGAGTGAGAGAGAGGGTAGGAATTAGAGAGGGGAGGGAAGAAGAGAGTGAGAGAGAGGGTAGGAGGTAGAGAGGGGATGGAAGAAGATAGAGTGAGAGAGGGTAGGAGGTAGAGAGGGAAGGGAAGTAGAGAGTGAGAAAGGCTAGGAGGTAGAGAGGGGAGGGAAGTAAAGAGTGAGAGAGAGGGTAGGAGGTAGAGAGGGGAGGGAAGAAGAGAGAGAGAGAGAGAAAGAGAGAGAGAGGGGGGGTAGGAGGTAGAGAGGGCAGGGAAGTAGAGAGTGAGAGAGAGGGTGGGAGGTAGAGAGGGGAGGGAAGTAGAGGGTGGGAGGTAGAGAGGGGAGGGAAGTAGAGAGTGAGGGTGGGAGGTAGAGAGGGGAGGGAAGTAGAGAGTGACAGAGAGAGAGAGGAAGGAAGTAGAGGTGAGAAAGAGAGAGGAGGGGAGGGAGAGAGAGAGAGAGGATGGGAGAGAGTGAGTGTTTTAGTTCAGCATAATGCAAGCATGTTATAACACGCTTGTGTTATGTGAATGCACATAATGAGAGCGCGTTATAACATGCTCACGTTATGCTTTGCCTTGGAAATTTTCAAGACTTAGGCTTGGATTTGCCTTGGGCTTCCAACCCAAAGGCTTGGATTGTGTTTACGTCATCCAAGGACATGTTTTCCCAAATTCTAACAAAATTCACATAATCTGGAGCATGCATCCCATCAATATTACACTTTTTTCAATGAAAAGAAAAAAATACCACCATAATCTTAAGCTCTATGTTAGCTATCTAACCATATAATTGTTTTCACATTTTGAGTATGTTAAGGGTTTCATCTTTAATTTCTTTTGTTAGTGCATCTGTTTTTTGTCAAAAACCAATGTCTGGTATTTTTTACTTTTTTTAACTATTCATCAAAATTTCAAATAAGTTACATTTTTAGAAACTAGACTCCATTCTACACATATTAAAAAAATCAATTTTTGATTAGTTTTCAAAAAATTTAGGGGGGAGCACGCTTAATTTTCTATTTTTCAGGATGTGTCCACTTTGAAAATTAGTAAAAAATCAATTATTCATGAAAAAATTTTCAGAACAATTAGGGATAAACTACCTGGTGTTAGCTAATTTCTCACTAAAGTGATTTTTGAAATACTAAATAAAAGTTAAAATTTTAGAGGGAGCACACCAGATGCTATGTTTTTTTTTTTAAGAAAAATAGGACCAATTTGTGTGCTTCCCCTTTTTTAACCCATTAATCTCAACCATTTTTGAAAAAAATTAGTAGTTTAGAAACTATATTCGAAGCACTACGACTCTTGTTTTTGTTGTATCTTCAAATTTTGAGTGTAATTATCTTCAATTTTTCATCCAACATTAGTCTTTCCTTATTTCAAAAAAAAAGTGGCATCTTAAGACCCCCTTTTGGTCCCTCATCATTGTGCACTTACCATGTACATGACAAGGATTATGACTCATCATAGGGGTCCTCGTGGAGGTCATGCATGATTCTTGTCATGACCCCTAATTTCAATAATTAAATTTAAATATATGATTGTTTTGATAAGCATCGACTAATTCTGACTCACGTATGGGGTAGGAAACTCTCTCAACGGAGAGAGAGTATCATCGAGGAGAGGGCGTCTAGATGACTGATGGTGACTGGTGGTGAAGGGAATCTGTACAAACCACATAGTTTCAAATAGGTTAAATTGCATCAATATAAATGTGTGTGAAAAATAATTTCAAAATTAGATTAGACTGAAATAATTAATTGTGTTGCATTAGTAAAACATAGTCATTACAGAATAATTATTTAGATAATTTGAAATGATTTAAATTGATAATGATACTTTTCTATCTTAAAATATTATTTTGTAATTATGTGTTATGATAAAAAGATAAATACCACATAATCTAATTGTTCCCAAAAATACATTCATTGTTTCCAAAATAATGATTTAGAGGATAAGATAAACTTATATATTTTAATACAACTCTTGGTTTTATCTTCATTAGATAGGGATAAGAATTAAGAAAATTTGAAACAAAAATAAAGATAGAAATAAAGCAAAAATAATAGAAGAAGATAAGGAAGATTGAAAAGAAAACTTATTAAAGATAGAAAGAAAACAAATAAAGCAACAAAAATCTAGCAATGGAAAAATATAGCAATAAAACAATATTAAAAGGGGACACTATCTTAAAGGAAAAAATATATTTGCATAGAAGAGAAAATAGAGAGGGGGAATTCTTCAAGTTTCTCAGGCGATTGAAGTCACCGTGGAAACCTGGTAGGCCATCATTTTTCTTTTGATAATTAGGATTTGTTATTTCTGTTTGAACCAACAAACTTAGATACAACAAGATTAGAACAATGGGATTCGAACTTGATTTTTGGAACAATCCCTGATCTACGTCAAAATATGTATATATATTAACCTTCCCAAATTATAATCATCCATAACCCACTATTACCCAGTAATTATTCTTTGACTGATCGTGTTTGGGGTTATAAATGTTATACCAATGCCTTATTCGGTCTCTAGGTTCCACTTTGAAACCTCTGTGCACAAACCTTGGTAATCGATGGACGTTGAGCTTGTCTCTCCTTTCAATTAAGTTGCCTCTACCTAGTTGATGATTTCTGTAGCCTTATTTCTCATGTTGCAGCAGTTTCTTCTATTTTCTTTTTACTCCATTGAATGCAAGTTGTGGGCTTCACATGCATGCCTGTCAGGGTGCTTGCAACTATTGTATATGACTAAGTGTTGCCTTTCCATAAGTTTAATCAATTGTACCCATTTGCTTTCAAGAGGGTTGCATGCTCTTCTTGCAATGTTCATTGATATTATAGAAATGAAAACTTCAATATGGGAATTGATTTGAATGAAAGCCAGTTTGACATTTAGTACATGCAGTCACTATTACAAAGTCTTGTCTCACACAAATGTGTTGTTAATACATTGTAGTTAACTCTGATATTTTATTGCACAATTATTTTCATGGATCGATCTCCATACATGGAATCAAACTTGCCCAGAACGCACTCTAACCCCATCCAAAGCCCCTTTGCGTGTTCTATTAAGCATCCATAAATACATTTAGCCTTGTGTGCATGCTAGTTTTAAACTAAACAGATGATATGACATTTGAACCCTAAAATTTAGAGGTAAAATATATTGTGATTCACATAATGAGCCCTTGAGAAGATATTGTACACTAGTTATTGCTATGAAAAATGTGGCCTCCTATCCCCACCTTTGGCATTTATTTGGATACATATTCAGAAAGAAGAATGGAACCAGAGGTGCAAGAGTCTCTATTAGAGAGAGCTACCCCTCTTTCTAATGGCAGTCATGTGGACGACATTAATAGTATTTGTGCATGATCGTTTGAAATCTGTAAATGAGTATGAATTTTCTGCGACTAACTGTGAAGACATTTAGCAGGAAACAACCATTTTATTTATATTTTCTTTTCTTCTGAATGTTTAAATTTCAGCATCTATTGATAGTTGGATCAATCGGCCTAATTAGCCCACTAGTACGCTCACATTACTATTCTTTTTTCTTCATTTTGCAGGTTTTGCTTGTTGTTAGTTTGGGTGCACGTATTATTACTTGTGTGTTTTTTTTTAGCATTTCATAAGACTACATCTCTCTGAGACATTTTTCCAAACCATTAGTAGGTCTACCTGTGTTTTACCTTATAGATAGCCAATTACTTTACCTTGAAATTCTTTAGCCTTTTAAACAGATCGATTGTGTGCTTGTCCTTCAATCTTATTAAGTTTTTCTTTTCAACCGTATTGGAAGTTATCTCTGCTATTGTGGAACAATGTGAATAGTTTCATATTGAATTTTGATCTTTGTACAAGGTCCATTCATTTTGGAATGTGCTGGCAAACGTATCTTTTTATTTTGCTTTGTGAAACTTTGTGCTTCAGACCATGCTAAGGCCGCACCCCGTGTAGATATCTCTCGTTATTTCTCTACGATAATCTTGGAGATGAGATTCTTCTTTCTATGGTGGCCTTTAGTTTTGTTAATTGTCTTTATTTATCAGATGGGCTATGAAATGTACCACAATTCGATAGTCATTAAGTTTTGTTCATTTTAGATATAATAGCATAGAATTCTTTGTATCTTTAAGGATTTGGTAGGATATCAACATAGAACTGTGGTTTTAGATGCGCTAAAATGCTTTCATAGTTGTAAATGTTTAAGTTAATAATTTTATTACCCTATGAAATTAAGGTATCCATGAATGAGAAAGCATATAAAACCTTCCATTAATCCAAATACACCTTGGTATGATAAAACCTATGAAGAGTGAACTTTTATTTGAGTTACGAAGAGAGTAACAACTATACCCTTGCTCAGACCTAAACCCATTGTTTCTTTCTTTAAATAAGAAATCTTATCACTAGCTCTTTAGATAATAAGATAAGTCTAGATGGGAAAAACCTGATGATTTAGAAGTAGATATGTAGATATGTCTGAGGGTCATAGTCTAAATATCATGGATAAGTAAGATCCTTTTTGTTAGCATTTGTTCAAAGATAGGAATAGGGTTAAGAGGAATCATTTAGTGTTAGATAATTTTGTTTGATTTAATTAATGAGGTAAGCTTGTTTTCTCATAAAGAGTTAGTAATTATATACTAAAACCTATTGTTGAATATGCATATTTTGAGAAAGGAATTAGACAAATAACTTGAAAGTGAGAATTAGGACTCCTTAAAATCTTGTGTACCATTATTGGTTTAAGGAATAGGACAATTGTTTGGACTATTTATACTTATCTTATCAAATGAATGTACATGACTACTAGAATGAAATATGAAGGAATACATCTTCTTACTTCAATATGTCTTGGTTTGCAAATGCATCGATGAATGTGGTATGATCTTGCATTATGAATGCATTTAGATTCTTGCATTTGTGTATGATGAATTGAAAAAGAGCACGGATATACTTGACTGAAGCTTGTTGGTAAAGCCTTGTAATAGTAATGATTTAAATTGTGTCTTTTCTCTCTACCTTATCATCAATAGATTTAGTTTATGCATTGACACATGCTATAGGAATGATAGTTAAATCATGGCACCAGATTTCTTCACTCAAACTATCTTTAGTTTGCTAGGCCCCTCGTGATGGGTTGGGCTTCCCAGTAGGGTAGCACGGGGAAACTTAATGCTTTGTGGTAGGGTGGATATCACCTCAATGATGCTCTCTCTCTCTTTGTGAGGTTCAGAGGAACAGATGTGGATGACATGTATACGTAATTAATATGATATTCTTGCAAGCCTACAAGGCTAAATATTGTAAAGGCTTAGTCCTATTTTATTATGTAATTGAATCACTGATGCATGTAATCTATTTGAGTATATTGATGAAAGTTAATTCATGAGATGAGTTATTATGGAAAACATTTAATTATTCCCCTCTTTCCACACTATTTTATTTAGTTAATTTTATTCTATTCTAGTTAACAATTTTGGGAATGGTTTTTCTTTTCAAAGGCTATATTTTAGTAGGTATTATTGTCGGACCTTACAATTCTGGTGCTTACATATTTTCCCCCTTAGGGATGGTAGTCTATATGAAAGTTAGGTACCATTCCTGAACTAGGCCTTACCTGTTGTCAATTTTCCCACAATTGTACTTGTAATAACTAGTATTAGTCCAGCATCTAAATATATTAAAACAAATAATGAAAACTAAAATGACAAACATACCATAGATCATTTGTGCTTGACTAGTTGTTTGCATTTGTCGGTGAGACCTATAGGAATGAATACACACAAAATGAATGCATGAGAGATGCATAAAAACAAAAACTAGTCTAAGAAATATATAAAGAAACTAAGCTAAGGGAGAGAAAAAGTGAGCAAATTAGTGAACTTTGAGTGAATCTATGACATAATCGATCATGTGAGCAGTTGTTGGGTAGATATTGTAGACACCTAAAATTGACTCATTATCATTAACATTCAAATATCGCATTATCCATCATCTGCATTTGTCTAACACACTTGAGCAATATCCCTAACACATATATTTCTTCTATTAATTAAATAAATTCTAATTTATTTAATTAATTTATTAGCTATTTCCTCTAAGCTATAATTAAACAATCTTAAATTATTTAATTATTTTCATTCTATCTATTTTTAATTAAATAAATCTTATTTATTTAATTAAATATTCCTTTCATAAACCCACTATCCAATTAATTAAATAAATTTTATTTAATTAATTAATTTATCTTATCATTTATCTCATGAGCCGACACGTGTGCCTCTTTCATTTAAAAAGATAAGTGGTACTACATCTTTTTATTTAATATCTTTCACATGTAGTACTTATTATGTACACAAGCACACATGAGCCCTATCTTCTCTCCACTTGTCATCTTCACATTCACCTATGTCTATCCTTTAATATTAGCCATTCACATAGCCACCGAAACTCCACCATTGATTAATTTTGGTTGACTTTTATATAAACACCCTCTCATTCCATATTACATATATCCAGCATTCATATAGCATCTACATTATCATCCTAAGCATATTGGCCATTTTAGCATCCATTTAGCATTTCATAATTATCATTCATCCATCATGGCATCTTTTATCTTCATAATTGTTCATTGTTAAAGAAGCAATCCACATCATAAACAAGGAATCACACAATCTAGGTGATATTGTGTTTGAATTGCATGTTTTTGGTTTCATTTAGATTAGATTATTTGATGATGGTAGGGTTAGGTTTTCATGGCTATGCTTGATCTTATTAACCTAATTTTTTACCTATCACATTTTGGCACGCCTGGTGGGACTCACGTCCTTGATTAACTTTGCTATTTGAAGTTGTTTTTATGAAGATCAGATTTTCTAAGTGCTTACAGCAAGTTCCAGTCACTTTTGAGCAAATAATCATCATTGTCTGCATATCCACATCGCTCCTACGTTGAAATCTGCTGCCTGTAGCATTTTCTGGATCACTTTGTACTAACAGTGATCATTTTTTGCTTGTTCTGCATCGCTTTTATCCTAACAGTGGTCGCTTTTGCATTTAATTGAATCACTTTTGACCTGACAGTGATCGCTTTTAGCTAATTACGTTACTTTTTGTAGAACTAGGGTTTTTATGTATATTGTTTCTTTTGCAGATCTAGGTCGCTTATGAGCTGAAACCAACCACTTTATGCTTTATCACATCGCTTCTGAGCCTAAACAATTCGCATCTAGTGCTCTCTACATCTCTTATCATCTGTAAGATTTCACCTGAGACAGAAACATAGATTGCTTCTGACGGATAGTGAATCACCTCTAGTAAACTATGCGCTTTTAGTCTGTATAATTTATAGTTTATTTTCTTGGATTAGGAACATTTGGATTTGGTGTTTAAAATGAATCATTGCTTGCTTCGTACTTGATTTATCTTTTTTGATTGCTTGCATGTGATTGATTGTAACCCAAATTTAATAACAAAAGTATCCTCTCCCATTGCCTATCAAATAGATCTTGGGTGCATGAGAACTTATTATTATCTTTAGAAGGCCTACCTTCCTAGTGTGAGAAGGGATACGACCAAAGCGGTAATGGGCTAAAGCCAAGTCCTTCCAAACCGCTATATAAGAAAAGTGTTTGTGTCGAAAGCCACAAACAATGGGTGTTGTTGTGTTATACCGACAGCCAACCTCCCCCAAAACCCTCCAAGGCGTAACCCTTGAAGGCTAGGAGACTCTATAACGGAGAGTAGTATTGCCGCACATATAGCCACCCGAACGGATGCCCTTATTAGCAACTTTGTTTAGTAGCCAAAAACCCTCTATTTGTTGATGTAAAAGGTGGGACCTTTGAAGTGGCCCTGATTCACGTGGTTCTTAGAAGAGATAGCAAGGAGAATCCTAAGGTTTGGTGAGGGACAGGCCTTTAAGGAAACTTAGATCTTGGTATGAGTGAGAAGTGTGTGCCGTGGAGGGGAGCTAGTGCTACCAAGATCTTGAAGCTATCCGCTATGAATAAGCATGGCTAGGGGATTCAACAAATATAGTCCTTTCCTAGCCTAGGTTGTACAAGTTTGTGATTGTTGTGAGTGTGAGTGACTACAATTACTATTTTCTTGTTAAAAATCACAAATCAGACATCTTTCTTGACAGACACGGTCGCTTTTACACCTAAACTACCCACATACAGACAATAGAATCACTTTTGAACAGTAGTTAGTCACTTTTTGCCTGAACTGAATCACTTTTGAACTGTAGTTAGCCACTCTTTGTCTAAATAGAGTTGCATCTAAACAACAGTCAGTCACCTCTTATCTAAATCAGGTCACCTTTAAACAATAGTCTGTCACCTTTAGCCTAAACTAAATCACTTCCAATCAATAGTAAATCATTTTTGAGCTAATAGTTATCACCTGTGAACAATCAGATCGCCTTTGGTTAACATTGTAACCTACTGTCAGAACCTAAACTAGTCCACATTTGAGCTATTACCAGTCGCCTTTAGCATTTTTTGAGTCGCATATGAGCTATCACTTGTCGCCTGTGGTCTAATACTAACAAATCTTAGTGACTCAGTTGAATTAGCCGCAAATCTAGCTTGCTCAGCTTCAGTATTAGCTATCAGACCTATCTCTGATCATTAGCAGATATCTGGACTTTGTCTTCTATTTTGAGCTTACCAATCAATCACATTTCATGATCTTTTCATCTTTTTGAGATCCCAAACCAGCAAACCAAACATCAAATCAATCATTTTGATCCATCAGCAAAACATCATCTTTAGCTTCAGCAAACATCAACAACATAGCAACCTTTAGCAAACAACTTTTCCCTTGAGTGTGTGAGTTATTCTCTAAGGAAAACCAGCCAACAACAAATCAACCAAGCAAGCAAAACAACACATCAACCAAAGCAAACCAACCAAACAAATCATCAACTAAGAAAATCAACCAATCTACAAACTATCATCTTTTGGGTCTCAAAACTTTGACAAGCTAAACTTCAGTTTTCAACATCAACATCATGCCTCAAACTAGGAGTCAATAAAGAGCTAAAATGGAAGCCAAATACAGAGCTGAAATGGAAGCCAAATTGCAAGCTGAGATGCAACAACTTAGATCGACACCTCTTAAGGACGTAATTCAATTCACGACTGGTATGCCTCCTCATATGTTTATGCCTCATGGGTATATCGTTGGAGAGTCATCTTCACAACAAGTGCAACCTCCAACAGCTTTTGAGACTTTTGAAGAACAATCCCAAGAAGATTTATCAAAATTTCAGGACACCCATGTGTGGGATCAAGTTGAGAGACTTGTTCTATCTGAGCCTAATCACTACTTCTTGCAACTTGCTCGCAGGGGCGCTAAATTACCAAGAGATTTTGACATATCCGCTATTAGAGAGCACGATCCCAACACTCCCGCTATTGTTGCAAAGGGACCATCCAATATAGTCACACCATCCCCCACCATATCACAAGCTCTATCTTCCACCACATCTCTTTCATTGCCTATTGTTGCTTCATTTGATCTACCACACTCAGAGCACACTTTAGAACCTTTGATCATACCAACCAATGTGCTCCCTCTCATGTCACAAAATCTGAACATTCCACCTTTCCATGTTCCTCAACATACACCTCCTATTATGACCATTTCCATGCCTCAAGTAACATCACAATCTATCCATGTGGCCCAAGCGCGAATGCTCCAAACATCACAAGCTATCCCCATATCCCATAGTGTGTAAGCCTCACAAACTATACCAACAACACCAATAGTCCAAGCTTCACGACTATCATATCCCATATCCCATATACCAACTGCTAATATGCTTTCCACCATCTCTACTAATCCTTCCACTACACCATATAATCCTAATGTTAGTCTTATTGATATGAGTGACCCTCCTATCATTTCTCAAGCTAATCCTAGCTCTACGGTCACTTATGTTGAACAACTTACATCCATTCCGTCATATTCCTCCAATCCTTCACACACCATCAATCCATCTTATGCTACCCAAGGCTTGCCTATTGTTGCCCAACACATGACACATACCAATCCTCATGTTGTTCAAAATACAAACCCAAGTGTTCATCCTTCTTTCGTATCTACCAATCCTTCCATCACTTACCATCTCACGAATCCAACTTCAACTTCCCAACCATTAACTAATGTCAATCCATCTTCCACTTCGCATGTGATGTAAAACCTTGGTGCCCATTCGTCCCAATATACTCAACCACTACTTGTGCCTCAAGGACAACAATCCTCAACTACATATGTGTCTCATCCCAATCCTTTCACATATATTGTGAGTATGCAACCTCAACAAACAGTCATGGCTTCATATATCCCACAATAGCAACCTCAATATACACCATATCATGTTTCACCCCCTTTGCAACAACAACAATTATTTTTAGTGGATGTTCAACAAATGATTAACCAAGTAGTAGGACAAGGCAAGAAGACATTTTCTCTAGACAACATATGTGCTTATCCATTTGACAAGTCTCTTCACATGATACTTTTTCCACCACACTTTGAAATTCCACAATTTGATAAGTACAAAGGAAAAGGAAATCCGGAAGACCACCTTAGAGCATTCTTTGTGGCATGTCTTGATGTTGCTTATGATGATACATATCTTTTGAGACTATTTCCTCGAAGCTTAGCAAGACAAGCTCTTTAATGGTTCTCTCATTTACCCCCAGGAATTAAGTCTTTTTCAAAGTTAGCCAATAAGTTTCGATCACACTTCACTTTGAACATTGACCATGAGATAAACATGAACAACCTTGTCAACAATAAACAACGCAATGATGAGGCCTTTTCTTCATTTACTCAACAATGGCGTAATATGGCTAGCAAACTATCATGGGAAATACTTGAGAAATAACAGCTCGATATCTTTGTTCAAAATCTTCATCCCGAGCTTTCATTCCAACTACAATTGCAAAGTGCTAGCACCTTTGATGAACTTGTTTCCAAAGGAACCATCATTGAATGAGCTTTAATTGCTAAAGGAACTATCAAGACCTTTCACGGTAACAAAGACTATCCTCAAAACGCCAACGATAAGTCTCACTTTTGGAACAAAAATAAGAATATTGTCAACGATGGTGTTGTAGACGTAAAGAACATCCAAACTATGAAAGCTCCTATCAACATCCAAGCTGCTTCTACAACAACACAAACTTTTCAATGAATGCGACAACGATAAACTTCCAATCCGCGTCGACAATTTACACCATTAACTGAACCCATGGAAGTTATCTTTCAAAAGCTTCTCCAAGTAGGTGATATTATCTTACCAGATGCACCACCCAATGGTGAACCGCTCTTCAAATCTCCTTGGTACAAAGAAAATGAGTATTGTGATTTCCATAGAGTTAAAGGACATAAAACAAATGGTTGTATGTGTTTAAAACATGTCACCCAAGATTGCATCGATCAAGGTTTAATCAAAGTTACACATTCAACAACTCAACCTACACAACAATCAACATCAAACTATGATCTAGAGACTTTCAAGAATCCACTTCCATCTCATGACAAAACAAGTGACCCTCTTGTTGGGAATGCCATTTAGTATACCTATGAATCGTCTACCATTGGCCGTATTGACCATGCTCGCATTTCTACCATTACCATCCAAGGCAAAGCACCTGATTGCAATGTAACCACTCAAAGAGGTTGTGTCACTATTCAAGGAGCACCTATTCATCCTCCTCGACCATTCTCTAACTACAATATCTTGGATCACCTTGGCAAAACACCCGCACACATATCCATTCTTGAGCTGCTTCGCATATCCCCTGCTCACAAACCTATCCTAGACAAAGCTTTACAAGAATCTTTGGTGTCCAACGATATTGATATCTCACAATTCTAATCTATGCTCGCTAGAATTGCAGCCCCTTGTCATTTAACCTTTTCTGACAAAGATCTTCAGCCCTCCATCCATTCTTTACACAATGAAGCCCTCCACATTGAAGTATTTGTTAAACAACGCTGTATCAAATGAATCTTGGTAGATGGTGGAGCTGGTCTTAATATATGTTCTTTGAAATTAATAAAACAACTGGGATATTTTGAGAAAGATGTTGACACTTCCCAGGTTACTACTATTAGAGCATATGATGATGCCGAGAGAGATACTGAAGGAATTATTTTCTTACCTATCCAAGTTGGCCCGATCACCACATAAACCTATTGTCAGGTCCTTGATATTGACCTTCCTTATAACATCATCCTTGGTCATCCATGGATACATGCCCTCAAGGCAGTTCCTTCCACATATCGTCAATGCCTTAAATTCCCACACAATGGTGTTGAAGTTACTATCCAAGTTGATCCCAATCCATTTGAATTTTGTCATGCCTTTCAAGCTAAATATTAGAGTCCAAACTGCATTCCTATCAACACCGAGGCATATCCATCTTCATCCTATGTAGACCCCTCTGACCTACTCAAGCCATCATCTAGCAAAGCTACTTCCAATCTCTATATCAAGTATGTTGAACATGGCCCTGGTGAATACACATTGGAAGAACCTTTATCCATTTTCATTTCTGATACAGAAGCTGGATCTTCTTTGGTAAGAGACACTTCTAACTCTGATACCGTTGATGACTCCTCCTTTCATATCACTGACCTTTTTCCAGGATCCTCCATCTTCATGCTTTCCATAACCCCTTCATCTCCATCTAATGATGAACTCAAGTCTAGTTCCCCAAATGCTCCTAGTCCCAGTGTCAAACGTCGGCCTCCCCAAGCTCAAGATGTTGGTAATTCCTTCATCCATCCTAAGTCCACCATTTCCCATCAAAAACTCCATCATAAACCCCACAAGCATGTGACTGTACATCTTTTGCCATCCAATTTACCTCCACTACTTCCAACTCCAAGTATACCTTCATTTTCCTCACCTCCATTACTACCAATGCCTAATTATCCATTTATCCATCATCACCATTATATTCCTAATCATGACCAACAAATGCACATAACATCTAAGTATAAAGATTTCACTCATTCTGCCAAGCCCACTTCCATCAAATCCATGGGATTCAAAAATAAAAATTTGGATGCCTTTACCTCTAAAGCTAAAAATCCTACCAAGAATCCTAAAGATTCAAGCAAAGTATCATAGCCTAGCACATCTAAAAAGCTAGCTGAGCCTAGAGCTCCACAAGAAGAACCCACGCCCAAAATGGTCTAGGTTCCTAAGTAAACAAGAAAGCCAACCAAATGAGGCATCCTTATCCATATCTCAAACAAAACAAAAAAATCCCAATCATCCCCTTCCCTTCAAAAACTTCCATTCCATCCAACAATCCCACAAGCAAAGCAAAAACCATAAAAATACTAAATCTCTATGGGTTCCTACATCACTCCATCACCCATCTCCTAAGAAAACATCTCCATTGCTTCCTACACCACCTTCCCATCAAAAGCTTCAATGTTTATCAGTGGTGTGTGCAACTGTTGGTCATGGTTCTCTTCCATCCCACATTTCCACATACCTCCATCCTCCATCCTCCATCCATTATCCTACATATCTTCCTTATCACCTTCCTATGGTCCATGCTTTTGCATAAGCCTTCCATAATCCATTATCCCCATTCATCTATCCTTTCATAAGCCTTCCATCTATCCTTGGTGAATCTTCAATCATCCTTATCCTAATCCACTATCTACCTAATCCATCTCCCATCCACGCAATCCCTTATCACCATCGATGAGCATAATGACATGGTCCATGCAATGACATCCATCTCTAACGGGACTACCAACATTCATTGAACTAGACACTTGTGTCCTTCCTATCTATTACCATGGTGAAAACTTGGCAAACAGGCACCATGTGTAATCAGCTATCCCAAAAAAAAAAACATCCAACAGTGAAAACCACTTTGTGGTGCTTTGGATAACAAAAAAATAATAGTCTAAGATAAATAATCCGTCCTCTGGTTAAAACCTAGTAAACAAGCGTCTTGGATAAGTACCATAGTGAAAACCTAGTAAACAGGCGCTATGTGTAGTGACCAACTTCCATCATCTGCTTAGTTTGTTTGATCATCACTCTTCCTACCATATTTCACCATCCTATCCTACATAGTCCATATCATAATCCACATTTCATTGCAATAAATGGCCTTTTCCACCTTTACCTCTCTCAATGCTAGCTATCATACTTGAGACATTGTTGCGATAACTATCTCTTTTGGCACCTTAGCATCTTGACTGCATGCCTTCTTCATCGTTGCTCCTTCATAATAAACCTCATCCCACGCTGGGGGCATTTGTTGAGTCTTATTTGGAAGTGGATACCACTATCTCTAGCTCATAACACATCAAACACTTTAGCTCACAACATAGCAAGCTTTCAACTTCAACCATAGCGCTCATCCAACAACAAATGTGGCAAAGCATTTTGCAATTAGGCTTCATATCTTTGCAACCAATTCACACTCATCTAACAGCCAACAATCGCAAGACATCGCCAATGCAAACATTTAATCAATCACATCAGTCTTTCAACATCACTCATCCAGTGTAATAAGCAAGAACTACATCTAGCTCTATCATTAAAGCCTTGATCCCATGGATATAGGGTATGTAGGCAATCTGAGATGCGAAGGAAGCACTTTGATTCAGGCTAAGACGATAGCCGCTACTTTCATCATCCATCTTTCATCTTTTTTCTAATCATCCTCCAATCTTTCATCTCACATTCTTCTATCTTGCATCACTTATATCATCAATAAAACCCAGAACTACATATTCATCATGTCTCATCTTCATCGTAAATGTGCTTTGATCCCATGGATATAGGGTATGTAGGTAGTCTGGAATACAAAGGAAGTTTCCAGTACTCGAGCACAGATGATCCACCCCATCTTCTTCATCTTTTCTCATCTTCCATCTTCTTCTCTTTGATCCACTCAAGTAGGAAGCAAACTATGTGTATATTGAAAGCTCAAGCGCTTCAACCAATCATGAATAAGCCAAAAGCTATTTGTCTGCATGCCTTAAGCCAACATTTGCTATAGCAGTTTATCAACATCTTTAGCCTTCAATAGGATGTAGCTTTCCTCTCAACAAGGAACCAGCTTAAATCCATTTAAGAGCACCTAAATTTGGCAAGAGAATGTGACAATAGTATCTTTTGTTTTATCTTTTGATTTATCTTTTGTCCCTTTTCTATGCCTAATCAAGACTGCTTTGATCTATCTATATCTCAGTACATTGTGATGAAGTAAGGAATGGGGCATGGTCATATTGCTTTTGTATGTCATGTTTGCAGGATGATCTTATTCTCTTCCTAGGCGTATTGGTATCTTGTATGTGTTGGGATTAGCATCTTACATATCAATATCTCTAGCATCTGAGAAGCTAAACAGTCTCTTATGCACTTGAGACTATTCTATGTCAAGACTAGCTCCATACATATAACCAGCAAGCTATCACTATGTGTAGTGGAGATAAGCTCAAACCATTGCTTGTAGCGTCAAAGTCCACCTCACAACACTAGTTGTTATTCATATCTTGTGCATGTTGGCTCAACATCTTGACCTTATGCATTCAGACAAGATTGTAGCATGCTAGTTGTGCATTGGATATCTTGACACCTTGGTCTTCTCTACCTTGGTGCATAACATCCATATGCTATATCAAACATAAGGATTGCATTTCTTTTTCATTTTTTGGGCAATTACTTAAAAAGCTGCCAATCATACCATCTATCCATTCCATTATATGCCTATATAGTCCTCAACCAAGATCAATCTTTCCCTCCATCTGCATCATCCCATTTTGTTCCCTCCCAACCCCCATTTTCTTCATGTCAACCTTGCATCCTAGGTTTTCTTCTATCGTGAGCCAACCCAGCCCTTCCTAATCAGCCTAGCTTACCTCTCAAGGGGGCATCACCTACCAGTTACACTAGGGCATAACCTTGATTATCAAGCAAAATATCATATCTTCTTTGACACAACGCTCTAACGAACATTGTATCAAAGAGGGGCAAAATGTAGACACCTAAAATTGACTCATTATCATTAACATTCAAATATCGCATTATCCATCATCTACATTTGTCTAACACACTTGAGCAATATCTCTAACACATATATTTCTTCTATTAATTAAAAAAATTCTAATTTATTTAATTAATTCATTAGCTATTTCCTCTAAGCTATAATTAAACAATCTTCAATTATTTAATTATCTTCATTCTATTTATTTTTAATTAAATAAATCTTATTTATTTAATTAAAGATTCCTTTCATAAACCCATTATCCAATTAATTAAATAAATTTTATTTATTTAATTCATTTATCTTATCATTTATCTCATGAGCCGACATGTGTGCCTCTTTCATTTAAAAAGATAAGTGGTACTACATCCTTTTATTTAATATCTTTCACATGTAGTACTTTTTACGTACATAGGCACACATGAACCCTATCTTCTCTCCACTTGTCATCTTCACATTCACCTATGTCTATCCTTTAATCTTAGCCATTCACATAGCCACCGAATCTCCACTGTTGATTTATTTTGGTTGAGTTCTATATAAACACCCTCTCATTCCATACTACATATATCCAGCATTCATATAGCATCTACATTATCATCCTGAGCATATTGAGCATTTTAGCATCCATTTAGCATTTCATCATTATCATTCATCCATCATGGCAGCTTTTATCTTCATAATTGTTCATAACAAAGAATCACACAATCTAGGTGATATTGTGCTTGAATTGCATGCTTTTGGTTTCATTTAGATTAGATTCTTTGATGATGGTAGGGTTAGGTTTTCATGGCTATGCTTGATCTCATTAACCCAATTTTTTACCTATCATAGATAGCGTCAAGGAGATCGCAAAGATGGCCACTTCTTCTTCTTCTGCTGAGAATTAGGTATGCAAATAGTGAAAAACCCTTCTCTAAACCCTAGTTTGAATTTTGTGAAAAAACTTTTTAAATTGTTTATTTTTGGTGATTCTTTTTGTTGCATTGTCTTTGTTTTATCGTTTAGAGTAAGATTGGTTTTTCATTTACTAAAATTGACTAAGAAACAAGGTTTTTAGAGCACTTTTAGTTTAGGGGATAGCCACATAGGGTCATCTATTTTGCCAAGCAGGTCACCTGAGGGAGATTTTCTAGAGCAACAGGGTCGCCCGGTGGAGATCTGCCTGTGCAACAAGGTCACTCGAGGGAGATCCGGTCTGATGAAAGGGGTGACCCTGATAGATCAATTATGACTAAAATTTGATGTCTTCTGACATTTACTTCACTTTGTTTTAATCTAATTTGAACACTCAATCTGTCTATTTATTGCAATTTTGATGGTTTATATGTTTTTTTTGTGGAATTTTCTACAAGTTTTACAATTTTTTAGGGATTTTCTGAGTTGACGAGATCTAATCTAAAGTCCTTTTCTAATTGGTAGGATATGAGGATCTGTTAGAATGCCAACTGCAAGCAGTTGTGGTTTTCAGAGATATATGCTTCGTTATCTATCGATGAGCTTTCTGTCTTGAGGAGAGCAAGTTTGGGTAGGGTTTACCACATGCCAGTTGTACATCTTGTGACATGCATTTGTTGTGACATTCTTGTTGAAAAAGCACAATACAACTAAGAGGGGGGGTTGAATCAGTTGTAACCAATATTTCAAAACCATTAACACATTAACCAATCAACAATATGTTTGTATTTTAACCATAAAAGCATGAAACAAAAACTTGAACACATTCACACAAGAGACATAGGAGACACCAAATTTTTACGTGGAAAACCCCACAGGGGAAAAACCATGGTGAGTTTTAGCTCACAATACAATATGTTATAACAATATCAAAAATCAGAGGCTCACTACCTTAAGGCTTACTACCAAAATTGCTCACTACAAGAAGAGGCTCACTACCAATGGGTTGGTTCACTATCGGTGGGTGGCTCACTGCCAAAGTTGGTGAACTAAGATAATAGCATCTACACTATGCCAAGGTTCAGTTCCATTGAAGCACAATAAGTATCCTTTTCTCTGCTCTACTTTTACACTTCACAATTATCTTTTCATTTTCACATCCTCATCCAAATTCATGACTTTATTTCATGTTTTTATACGATTCATCAACCTTGGAATTTGCATCAAGGTCAGCATTACAATCATCAACCTTTGGAACAATTGCCAAGGTCAGAAAACATACATACATTAAGATAGGTCTGGACCTAAACAAAATTAGGAGAGAAAAGAATGAATGTGAATCATGCCAAGGCTTAGCTGGGACTCAATTGTAATCTTCCATGCAGCAACATGCTTCCATAATCTTGAAATCATAACCGCAAGTAGTGAGAACAACCAAGTTGGCCGAGATTGGAGTTAACACTAAAATTTTTAGGAACACGCTTCATTCACGATCTGGATTATACTTTGCAGATCAATCAAAAGGTAGGAACATGATCTAGAGACTCCCACAAGCACATTACAATACCAAGAACATCCGCACAACCTCTAAACACTTTATTCATAAGATTCTTTAAACCAAAGCACTTAAACATTACTGTCGGCCACTATCATAAATGAAAGATCATTTGCAGAGCACCAAATCATGAACCATTTGAACTAAAGGCACATAACAACATCACAAACTTAATTCCAGAACTGCAGACTGTGAAACTTGAATGCGGAGAAATGCGGAGAAGAATACATTCTCCCTGTCACCATTAAAAACACAGAAAAGTAGTTTTTACACTGGTGAACAGAACTCACTCAAATCTTCATACCAGAGGCTAAAACTAGAAACATAGCATCTACAGGCATCCCTTAACATTACTTCCAATCCGCAAGAAAAGATATTCAATCTACAGGATATGCAGAGAAAAACACTGCACTGTTCTTGAGAGATAAAGCAATTCTGCACTTGTACTAATTTCTCATATACTTGTCAAATAACTTCCTTATGTGTTGACATTAATGACAACACTTACTGCTCATACTTACAACAATCTCCCTCTTTGTCATTGATGGAAACACATGATATGAAAAACCATCAAGACATATAATCTTGCTTTGCTTCTTTGCTTCCCCTCACTTGATGATTTCTCTGTCTGCAATCTTCTTCTTAGGGTTTTCACATGAACTTCTCTCCCCCTTTGACATCAATGGCAAAGGGTGATAGACCCTTTCTTTCTTTTTACTGCACAACTCCCCCTGTCAACAACACTGTAACACTTAGTGCTCCTTATTAGAAACTTCTACCTACTCCCCTTAAGGAGTAGCCTTCAAAACACCAATCTAGGTCAAAAGATGAAACTTTAGACACCACTGGACTGATGCATTCCTTATGCATCTTAGTTTAGTGCAGGAGGGGTGATAACCCCTAATTTCTCCCTAAGATACTCAAAAGTATCCTTAGTGAAAATATCTGCAATCTGATCCTTTGTAGACACATACTCCATCTTTACTTCATTCTCTATTACCTTTTCTCTCAAAAAGTGATGCCTTATTGATATATGCTTTGTCCTTGAGTGCATCACTAGATTCTTTGAAATGTTTATAGCACTTGTGTTGTCACAAAAGATTGAAATTGGTTTTTCATACATAACTTTTATGTCCTTCAATGTTTTCTTCATCCAAAGTACTTTAGTGCAACAACATGCTATAGCAATATATTATGCTTTTGCAGTAGACAATGAAATTGATTCTTGCTTCTTGCTCAGCCATGAAACCAATCTGTTACCCAAGAGGAAAGCATCTCCACTTGTACTTTTTCTATCATCAACATCTCTAGCCTAATCTATATCTGTATAAGCATTGAGAGTTAAATCAATATCTTTGGGATACCACAAACCATAGTCTGAAGTGCCTTTTAAGTATCTCATGATGCTCTTGACTGTCATCACATGTGATTCTTTGGGATCTTCTTGAAATCTTTCCACAAGACAGACTACATGCATTATGTTTGGTCTAGTATGGGTTAGATAGAATAGTCCTCCAATCATAGACCTGTATTTTTTCTGATCAGTCTTAGGTGATTCATCATTCTTTCTCAGTTTGCAACCAGTTACCATAGGAGTACATACTAGCTTAGAATCCTCCATTCCAAACTTTTTCAACAATTTTTTCACATATTTGGACTAAGAAATGAAAATTCCTTTTTCTGATTGAGTAATTTGTAGTCCTAAAAAGAAATTTATTTCACCAAACATATGCATCTCAAATTCCTTTTGCATTTCCTTACAAATTTCTTACACATACCTTCATTGCCTCCAAAGATAATATCATCAACAAAGACTACAACAATCAAAATTTTATCATCATTGATTTTGAAGTAGAGATTATTGTCTGCAATACCTTTGCTGAACCCTAACTACATCAAATACTTGTCCAACTTTGTATACTAGGCTCTAGGAGCTTGCTTGAGTCCATATAGGGCTTTCTTCAATTTGCACACCATGTTACCTTGGTCTGATAACTAAAATCCTTCTAGTTGTTCAATGTAAACTTCTTCTTCTAGCTCTCCATTCAAGAAGGCAGACTTCACATCCATCTAGTACACCTTGAAATCATTGTGAGAAACAAAAGCTAAAAACATTCTTATAGCTTCAATCCTTTCCACAAGAGAAAAATTCTCTTCAAAATCTATGCCCTCAACTTGAGAATATCCTTTGCATATTAGTCTTGCTTTGTTTCTTACCACTTCACCACTTTCATTCATTTTGTTTCTGAAAACCCATTTTGTTCCAATTACATTTTTATCAGCAAATCTAGGAACCAATTCCCAAGTTTGATTTTTCTCTATCTGCATCAACTCTTCTTCCATAGATTTTACCCAACTTTCATCTTTGCAGGCTTCATTTACAGTTTTGGGTTTAATCTGTGAAAGAAAACAATAGTTCACCTATTCCTCTACAACTCTTTTCCTTGTCAATACTCCTTTACTTTTGTCACTAATAATTTTATCTTCAGAATGATTAATCCTTACATACCTGGGAATCTTAGCAACACCTTCAAGATCCCTTTCTTCTTCAACTTGACTATCCTTTTGTTCCACCTTTTCTTCATTGATTGTAATAATAGGTTCATCTAGTTCATAGCCACTTAGGTCTAATTTTATCTCCCTATCTTCATCAACCTTCATATTAGCACTCTAAATCATCTTTCTCAATCTCTTATTGTAGCACTGGTAGGCCTTACTCTTAGTGGAGTATCCAAGAAAAATTCCTTTATCACACCTAGCATCAAACTTGTCTAACTCTTCATCTCTTCTGATATAACATTTGCTTCAAAAAACTTTGAAATATTTCACTATGGCAACTCTTCCATACCACAATTCATAAGGAGTTTTAGTTCCATTACCTTTAACTTGGACTCTATTTTGAATGTAGACAGCAATGTGTATAGCTTCTCTCCAATACACTTCCAATAGGTTAGCCTCCATCATCATTGACCTAGCAGCCTCTTGAATTGTCATGTTCTTTCAACAACTCCATTTTGCTCAGGAGTCCTAGGAGCAAACAACTATCTCTTTATCCCATGCTTTTCATAGAAAATGTTAAATTCATTTGATGTAAACTCACCTCCTCTATCAGACCTTAAGCATTTGATCCTCAATTCTAACTCATTCTCAACCATTGCCTTAAAAGCTTTGAACTTGTCTAGTGCTTCTAATTTCTCTTTTAGAAAAGTGACCCATGTCATTCTAAAATAATCATCAATAAGCAACAAAAAGTACTTGTCTCCTTGCAGACTTCTTGTTCTTGTAGGACCACATAGATCTGTATGCACTAGCTCAAGCAATCTAGGAGAAAATTGTTCTTTGCTCTTGAAACTTGTCTTTGTCTATCTTCCTAGTTGACATTCCTTGCAAATAGTATTGGCAGGCTTCACCAATTTAGGCAAATCTCTCACAACTTGTACTAAGATTATCTTCACCAAGTTATCAAAATTGATATGACACATCCTTCTATGCCACGGCCAACCCTCATCTATCTAAGTCAACAAACAATAATTATCAGCTCCCCTCAAATGATAAATCTTACCTCTAGTTTTCTTACCAGTTGTAATCACTATTCCGGAGCTTTCCATAATCTTTCATGCATTGTCCCTGAATCTCAGATCATACCCTTTATCACACATCTAACCAACACTTAAAAGATTATGCTTTAGACCTTTCATGTAGACAACATCATCTATATTATTATTGCCATCAAAAGAAATAGATCCTCTTCCATAGATCTTACCAGCTGCATTATCTCCAAACCTAACCAATCCACCATCAAAATATTCCAAACTTACAAACTTAGTTTTGTCACTAATCATGTGATGTGAACATCCACTATCAATGATCCATTCATCCTTATCCTTTTCAACCTAGATAGACAGAGCACTTTCTTCCACTAGTTTTTCTTCCTTCACACAACTAGTAGGATTAGTAGACACAGGTTCTTCCTTAATAGCAATAAACAAGCATTCATTTGCACTAGTAATATTATCATTAGACTCATCATATGTTACACCATCATCATCAAGATCTCTAACATAATAGCATTTCTTGACAATTCTAGGTCTGCTTTCAAATTTCTTCTTACCTCTTTTAATTCTTTCTAGACATCTGGATGCATAGTGAGCAATCTTACCACAAGAAAAGCATTTGAATGGTAATTTGCCTTTAAACTTACCAAAACCTCTTTGCATTTTGTCCACAAAGTTGGCTTCAACCTCATCTAGGTCGTCATTAGATTCCACAGCATATTTATGAGCTCTTAAAGTCTTTTCTGAAGTGCTGACTTTGAAGGCAGTCTCAATCTTTGGCAAAGCATCACCAAATTCTCTCATTTCAAAAGTTTTAAGTTTCTCGAGCATCTGATCCTTTGAAACCTTTTGTACACTCATAAGCTCTTCAATTGTTTCCACCTTGTGACTGTAAGATTTAGGCAATGACCTAAGAATCTTCATCACAACCTCATCCTCATTTGTAGTACCTCTAAGACCTTTGATTCCATTGACAATTTCATCAATTCTTTGCATGTAGATAGTTATGTTTTCATCTTCACTCATCTTTAGGGCTTCATACTTCACCTTCAAGTTTTGTAATTTGGCACTCTTTATAGAATCATCTCCTTCAAATAAAATTTTCAACTTATCCCAGATCTCATGAGCAGTCTCCAAATCCATAACTTTCACCAACTCATTGTTAGATAAAGCATTTAACAAAGCATCTCTATCTTTTCCATTAAATTCATACTGTTTGATTTCATCATCATCTGATGGACCATTTTCAGGAATAGTATACTTTTTCTCTGTTATCTTACAGACATTATAACCAAGAGAGATAAGATAACTTTTCATTCATACCTTCCAAAGGGCATAATTCATTCCGTCGAATTGCAATGACTCCCTCCTGTGTGCCATCTCAGATCTACCTTGAGCTGTTAGACTCTTTATTGAGGAACCCTCACTATGATACCAATTGGTGAAAAGCACAATACAACTGAGAGGGGGGATGAATTAGTTGTAACCAATATTTCAAAATGATTAGCACATTAACCAATCAACACTGTGTTTGTATTTTAACCATAAAAGCATGAAATAGAAACTTGAACACATTCAACACAGGAGACACCAAAATTTTACGTGGAAAACCCCATAGGGGAAAAACCATGGTGATTGTTAGCTCACAATATAATATGTTATAACAATACCAAAAATCAGAGGCTCACTACCAAAATTGCTCACTGCAAGAAGAGGCTCACTGCCAATGGGGTGGCTCACTGCCAAAGTTCGTGAACTGAGGTAATAGCATCTACATTATGTCAAGGTTCAGTTCCATTGAAGCACAATAAGTATCCTTTGCTCTACTCTACTTTTACACTTCACAATTATCTTTTCATTTTCACATCCTCATCCAAATTCACAACTTCATTTAATGTTTTTATACGATTCATCAACCTTGGAATTTACATCAAGGTTAGCATGACAATCATCAACCTATGGAACAATCTCCAAGGTCAGAAAACATACATACATTAAGATAGGTCTAGACCTAAACAAAATTAGGAGAGAAAAGAATGAATGCAAATCACGCCAAGGCTTAGCTGGGACTCAATTGCAATCTTCCACGTAGCAACATGCTTCCACAATCTTCAAATCATAACCACAAGTAGTGAGAACAACCAAGTCGGCCAAGACTGGAGTTAACACGAAAATTTTTAGAAACATGCTTCATTCACGATCTAGATTATACCTTGTGGATTAATCAAAAGGTAGGAACATGGCCTAGAGACTCCCACAAGCACGTTACAATCACAAGGAACATCCACACAACCTCTAAACACTTTATCCATAAGATTCTTCAAACTAAAACACTTGAACTTTACTATCAACTATTGTCATAAATGAAAGATCACTTGTGGAGCACCAAATCATGAACCATTTGAATTGAAGGGACATAACAACATCACAAACTTAATTCTAGAACTGCAGACTGTGAAACTTGAATGCGGAGAAATGCAGAGCAGATAACATTCTCCTTGTCACCATTAAATACACAGAAAAGTAGTTTTTACACTGGTGAATAGAACTCCCTCAAATCTTCATATTGGAGGCTCAAACTGGAAACATACAATCTACAGTCATCCCTTAACATTACTTCCAATCCATAGGTAAAGATATTCAATCTACAGGATATGCGGAGCAAAACATTGCACTGTTCTTGAGAGATAAAGCAATTCTACACTTGTACTAATTTCTCAAATACTTGTCAAATAACTTCCTTATGTGTTGACATCAATGACAACACTTATTGCTCATACTTGCAACAATTCTAACTTATTGGGATGTAGACAGGATCACATTTAGGTTCCCTTAGGTTTTAGGAGAGTGGACTATCACCCAATATGATGTGTATTGCATTCTAGGGGTTCCTGTGTGAGGACACCCACTCATTTTATCAGTTAGCAAGTCTTTCGAGGACAAGACTTCTTGGGCACAGATCATGGGGCTGAGATCCTGAGGATCAGACCAGAGTTTAGCTCACCTCTGTACCATGACTTTGCATTCCTTGCTTTAGAAAGTTTCTGATTGGTTTGATTGCATCGAGTTTGTCTGGAGACAAGGCCTCGACTCTCTTGAGATGGTGTTGGGCACCAATTATACAGGGCATTGAGTAGGGCAAATTCTATGCTTGGGGACCAGACATCTTGGCTATGGTCTATAGGGACTTCTATTATATTGCACAATGAGGGGCCCTTGCTTTCAGCCACTCCTCTCTAATCATGACTTGGATCTTGGAGCACATCAAGCCCTATTAGAAGGAGATTCCTCTTCCTAACAAGTGACTACTGAGAGCAGCTAGGTGGGCTCATGTGGGCCACTTTGATACTTCTTTACATGTTGTGGCCACTCTTACAGATACGGATATGATTTCTAACCCTTACATAGATATGGAGGGTGCATGGTCTCATGATGGTCAGATCAGGGAGTATTGTCTTAGCGTATAGGAGCTTTCAGATCAAAATGGTCTAGTCAAGGCTCATTGTGTTGACTGTGTCTTATAGTAGTTTGATAAGGACTTTCTTGAGGAGTTACCCCTAGTACCTACTTGTTACCAATCCATCCAGGAGATGGGTCAGACTGGCTAGAGGATTGTTCCTTGGACCCCTTTGACTCATGGGGTTTTGATTACTAGAGCTTCTAGGACACTGAGAGGTGGATAGAGGGGAGGGAGAGGAGCTCCTTCCTAAGGACGCATTGTGGTGGATTACTCTAGCTCTACTGACAAGGACTACATTCCTGATGGGGATGACTTATTCGATGAGGGACCAACAGAGGGTGCACATGATATGGACTCTAATGAGGATGATATACCTGAGGGTTCCTTCACAGTGCCTAGACCTCCTCACTTGGTAGCCCAGCAACCCACGTGAGTCTTCTACTATTTTTCTAATCTTGCATTATCCTTTCATTTCCTTCCTTTTTATCAAGAGTCACCACATCTTTTGTCTTTACTTTGCTTTATAGGTAGCGCTAAGGAGTGGAGGGGTTTCATTTGCAAGGTCAACATTGGTTAGCTGCCTCCTTCACTAGACTGACCTGAGAGATGCTTTTAGCTAACCCTAGTGTGCCCCCTATGGCTGGGTGACACAATGACATTTTTGCTCCTACCTATCATGGGTGTTAAGAGAGTGCTACTTTGAAGGCTGAGAATCTCATCCTTAGGGGTGAGAATCAAGTTCTTCATGAGATGGCTCACCTTGGGATTTGGTAACATGAGCTTAGCACTATGGGAGCTTCACATTCCCACACTCATAGCAAGGCACCTTGCTCACACAGGTCTCATGCAATGACTAGTGGTACACACCGATAGAGGAGCAGGAGTCCTGTGTTGAACACCCAAAGTACTAAGGGGGGTGAATCAGTACTCTATTAACCTCTTGTTTATTAAACTAGTAATCCATTTACTACATGCAATAAAAAAGCAAATTAAACATAGAAGAAACAACCATAATCCATCACACATGAACACTAGGATTTTTACGTGGAAAACCCAAAAATAGGAAAAACCACGGTGAGTGTTAGCTCACAATATATTATGTAATAATAATACCATATTACAAGAAGGCTCACTACCCAAAGAAATGCTCACTACAAGAATGGTTCACTGCCAAAATAGGCTCACTACCTAGAGAAAGAAAAAATAAGAATGGCTCACTACCAGGTTGAACTGCTCAGATTGCATCTACACATGCATGGTTACAATTCTAGTGAAGCTCAAAACACTGTCTCAAAACTCTTCATCTTGATTGCTCTATTTTAGTGCTCTACTTTTACATTAAGCAAGATCTCTCTTCTTCTACTCTTGTTGCTTGTACTACACTTCACATATCACACATTCATTCACATTCGCATCACCTCACTCAAACACCAAATTCAATCCCATATATATCTGCGACACTTAAAAACTTCATATTAGGTCAACCTAATAAGGTGTAGCATGTAGTCATGACTTATGTACTCTATTGGCCAAATTCAACACTTGAACTACATTCACATGTGTCAGCCTCAACTCTTCCATCACTTAGGATTAAGTTCTAAGCAATAGAACTTACTGCATACAATTCAAACTTATCATGTCAGCCTCCAACTCAGACTGCCGCTAGTTCAGTTCATCTGTTAGACTAAAACTTTTACTGTTGATCACAATACTTTCTCAAACTCATATCAAAAACTCTTTAGCTATCGAGGATCATATCTCTAGAACTGCAAATAAAAATATCTTCTTGCGGCAAAATGTGGACCCCAAGAATACATACCCTATCATAGTCAAACATTGTAGTGATAGTCAGCAGCTTGTATCTATCTTTCTATTGGACTTCAGAACTTGAAAATATAAATTTAGACACTTCATATAAGTGTTTGCAACACCTCAAAACTGAATGACAAGAAATGCAACACTGGAGGAATGCGGACCAAATTAATTGAGTGTTCTGCTTTGAATATCACTGTATTATGCTCTGTTGGACTTAGGTTATTTGAGGATATGCTTTTGGTACTTATCAAGGGCTAAAATATTGGATAAAGATCTTCTATGGACTACAGACAACATACTAGAACTGCATGATCTAATCTCCAACTGCAGACCAAAGCTAACCATTATATTGTCTCTCTGTCGTTGTCTTTTGTAGATTGCCAACACTTAGCCAAAATGACTAAGTCTTCTTCACCAGACCAAAATCTTTGTCACAACCCTATTCCTTTTCTTGTTGTCATCAATTACAACACCATTATGATCAATTATTCATCATTATACCAAGTTTCCAATAGTCTCCCCCTTTGGCATTGATGGCAACACTTGATGTGAAAAACTATTACAACTCCCCCTTTCTCTTTACACACTGCTCCCCCTAACTTCATGCTTCTCTTCTTACTTTTCAAATGTTTTTCACATGCTTCATTTCTTCTCCCCCTTTGACATCAATGGCAAAGGTGTATGATACAAAGATATGTACAGGTTGCCAAAATTTCAAAATTGTTTTTCTACTTTCTGCATATATACAATTGAAATCAAAATGCTTATTGTTGTTCCAGGAGAACATCTTTATAGATTCTTTTTAATTGCACCATTTATTCATCGCAACTTGTTTTAGCATTGCTCAAAACTAATATGTGCCCATTAATCTGGGACACCAACTCTTCTTCTTTCTTCACTATAGCAGGGGCTTTAGTGATTTACCTAGTCTTATCTTCTACTGCTATTAACTTGGTTAGGGATGCAATCTTGAAACTTGCTACCTCCCAAAGCTGACTCATTCTATGCTTTATGACCTCCCTCTAGGTCTGCAACTTATGTATATTAGAATGAATTGTCTCAACTTGTGCCCTTTGATTGCTAATAGTATCTTTTACTGGGTCATAAGTTTTGGATATTTTCATTATTTGAGCTTCCCATCTATCTATTTTGTCTTTTATATCCTTAGTCTTATCTGGCCATGTAAGACAAAATCAATAAAGTTCACTAGCTTCTTTAAGGGCCAACTGTGCATATTCTATACTTTTATCTAACAAAATTTTATCTTGAGCAAATTTGTCAATAAGTTCAACTAACCTTTTGTCATCAATCTATTCCCTTACTTTCTTTTCTACAGCTTGTTCCATGGACTCAAATTGAGAATTGATTGATTGTATTAACTTTTTCATTTATGTAGCATGGGACAATGATGTATCTCTCTTTATTCCAGGCATCAACTTTTCAAAAATTGCTAATGCATCTTTAATCAGCTCACTATCCTCTATATGATACTTCAAGATTTCTTCTTGTGTAGTGGATTGAAAGATTGTCCCAAGTCTTAGTTTTTACAGAGGGGACATTGTAGCAAGGTTGATAGGTCCTTGCAATATCTTAGGTGTAGTCAAAATCTAAGCTTCCTTCTGCTTCTCCAAAAACTCTCTCAAAGAGTCAGCAGTGTTTGTTCTCTCCAACTTGAGATGCCTTAGCATCTTGTCTCTCTGGAGGGGGTTCTTGAATGCTTTCTTGTTCATTTCCTTCCGATTCCAAAACAAGACTATCCATTACTTGTTCATTTGTTTCTTCTCTCTTCTCCTCTTGTCTCTTAGGGATATTTTTATCTGGAATTGTCTTTGCTTCTTTAGAGTTCTTCTCTTTCTCAAAATCTTTCATCTCTTCATCATTTCCTGAATGTTTCAGAGGGGTGATTATACCTTGGTCCAAGATCTTCTCAATATTCACTTCCAGGGAAATATTATCAACATTCTATTATGTTTTTAGCTCCTCTTCATCAGTGTTTATCATTGTTGAAATCTGAAGCTCATGGAGCACACTCAGTGTTATTTCCTCAGTTTCCTTCACCAAATTTTCAATGTCACCAGACATTAAAGTGTTCACCCTTTTCTTTGTTCTAAATTTTTTACCAAGTATCTTAGTGGCTCTGGTTCTTTCTTTAGGATTGATGTTTGGATAGAGTTTTAATAGAACATATTCTTTTACTTTAGCATCTTTTGCCATATCCCCTTCTTTTCTTGTATTCATTATGCTAGCTAGACTATTTAGAAGATCATCAATGATTTCAATCAGGGCTTTACTAAACATGACTAAATATTTTACCACAATAGCCTCAATTGTTACCTTATCAACATCAGAGATTTCATCATACATGTTAACAATGGGCTTTAGATTCCCATGCTTAGCCATTGCAGCAATGGTGGTTTCCAAGGACATAGTAGTTTCATCTTTGGTCTCATTCTTTTCCCCTTTCTTCTTCTTCTTGTCCTTATCTTTTTCTAAGGGCTTCTCCTTTTTGCCAGATGGGGTTTCATAATTTTTTACCCTTTTCATTCTCACTTCTTCATCAGTCTCAGTCTCTTCTTTTTCTTCTTCTCCTCCACCAAGGCTCACATACACTCTTTTGGTGGCTTTAGCTTTTTTCTCTTCTTATTCACAGGAACTTCTTTCCCAACATCCACAAATTTTACCTTTTCTTTCTCAATGTTAGTAGAGGGTCTGGAGGTCTTAGAGGTAGTTGCTACTGAGGATGAGGCTCTTATTCTTCTCACAGAGCTAGATACAGGCTTTTCTTTCTTAGATTCCTCCTCTTTCTTCTCCGGAGCCTTTGAATTTTGTCCTTTTGGAGGACTTGCAGCTTGGGCTGCTTTAGACATAGCTCTTGCCCTTTTTATTTCTTCATCTATAAATCCTTTGCTTTTTGAGAACTCTTCTACATACTTCTTAACATTTCTCTGAGTCTCATGTTGTCTTTGTTCCAAGTGCACTTTAAGAGACTTCTCTTCATAGGTTCCAAACCTTTCCTCATTTGAATCTTTTGGTTTTTTCAACATTAAATCTGCCAAACCAATCAAAACATCTTCTGTAACCTCATATCCCATTGCTGGGACCCATACAGTTCTAGGTTCTACTACCTCCATGAAGCATTTATCTTTCTCTATCATGAATACAATTTCCTTTTCATATTTCATTACAACCTTTTCAAGGATTCTATCCCTACCCTACATTTTCTTTTGGAAATTCTTAAAGTAACCCTACAATGTTACATTTTGTTTATCAACATCTCCTAAACTCTGCAGATGATTTCTAATCTGAATTGTTACCAGAGAATGATTTAACCACCCAATATTACCTATACATGGTAATTATTTTAGGAAGTAGAACGGTAGGCAGATGATCAGAGTGCCATACCTGAAAGCATACTTAGTGTCCTTTGTTCTTTTCAAAATTTCCAATAGTTGTTGCTAGAGTAACTCACAAAGATCATTGTCTGTATTGTTCTTAACCATATCATATGTTGTGTATATAGCTATTGTAGAGACTAAGTTTTCCCTATTGGAGAAGTAGACTTTATAACCAATAACTATTGATGCAAATCTAACTGCTAGATCTACAATATTGTTTACAATTAGTGCCCTCTTATCAAATTTTGCACCTGTCAGCTACATTATTATATTATTCTTCATAGTTTTCAAGGCAAGGACCTTTTTTGGTGGAGTACATGCCAGTTACTACTCTAATGGCATCTTTAGTAATCACGTGTGTCATATCTAACCACAAATTCTTCATGAATTATGCTTAGGGCATACCGAATCCAAGCATTTTTAGAAAATACCAAAAAATCAATCCACATATCTAATTTCTTCTCATGTAGAATGTTGTATTGTTTCTTCAATCTGAAATTATCTCTAGTTAACTCATTCAAGTAAACTTGTCCTAGTTTCATATGATCATATTCTTCCAAATTTGCATGAATATATGCCTTAACATCTTCAGTGTGCACAATTCCAAATGGGACTTCAGAGAAAGCACTATCTAGATCACTTTCCATTGATTTGAAATGGTACTTTTTGAACTTAGGGTGAGGCCTCTCTGTTATCTCAACCACTTAAGGAGCATACATCTTACAGATTCAAAATATAAAATTTTCACTAGAGATAGCTATAAATACCTTTTGTTTCTGGTTAGGGTTTCTTCGTACAAATCATTGATCTCTTGGATTCAACTTAGATCACTTCTTAGATCTCTTTAGTCACTCAAGGGTTTGAATGCAAGGTGATTTTTCTTTCAAATGGATTCATTATATCCTCTTTCCATCAAGATTCAATCATCATAAATGCTTATTTTTAAAAGTTGTCAAACCCTTACTCTACCACCCACAGTCGATCTAAATTGCTCCACAATCCATCGCATTAGATTATTTTCTACCAAAATCTTCTCCAAAAGATCTATTAGTCTATCGTACAACTCGTATCTTTGTGCTAGATATCAACACCATACTTCTGGCTAGGTGAATAGGATTTTGTATTTAAGTTCCCCCTGAGCCAGAGCTCTCAATTTACTTCCCGGAGGAAGTATATGCACCAAAGTCTAGTGCAAACCCATCCTTGACTTCCTGTGCTTCCTTCTTAACCCAAATCTAATTCATCTCCTTCTTGATCTTTGTCAGATCAGCCTTTTCTACCAATTTCTTCATCTCTACCTGATTATCCTTTTTCATATTCTTGCTTCTGCAGAACCTTGCAATGTGTCCAGGCCTGTTGCAGCTAAAACATACAACATTTCTCTATCCATTATTCCTTTCATTCATCCTTGATCTGCATTGGTTAACCATGTGTCATGAACCATTTGAACTAAAGGTACATAACATCATTCCAAACTCAATTCCAAAACTACAGACTGTAAAACTTAAATGCAAAGAAATGGGGAGAAAAATACATTCTCCTTGTCACTAATTAATACTCAGAAAAATAGTTTTTACTCTGGTGAACAATACTCAAATCTTCACACCCGAGGCTCAAACTTGAAACATAACAACTACAGACATCCCTTAACATAACTTCCAAACCATAGACAAAGATATTCAATCTATAGAATATGCAGAGTAAAACACTATATTGTTCTTCTCAGACACTTGCTCAAACTTATTCAAATAACTTCCTTAGATGCTGACCTTAGGTGTTGACATCAATGACAACACTTACTGCTCATACTTCCAACAATCTCCCCTTTGTCATTGATAGCAACACATGATGTGAAAAACCATCAAGACATACAAACTTTCTTTGCTTCTTTGCTCCCCTTACTTTATGCTTTCTCTAACTACAACTTTCTCCTTGGGTTTTTCACATGAACTTCTCTCCCCCTTTGACATCAATGGTAAAGGGTGCCAGACCTTTTCCTTTTCTTTACTGCACAACTCCCCCTGTCATCAATACTACAACACTTATTGCTCTTAATCAAGAACTTATATCATCTCCATCTACTTGTTCCCCCTAAGAGGTATCCTTCAAAACATCAATCCAGATCAAAATATGAAACTTTGGACACCACTGGACTGATGCATTTCTCATGCATCTTAGTTTAGAGAAGGAGGAGTAATAACCCCTAACTTCTCCATAAGATACTCAAAAGTATCCTTAGGCAGAGGCTTGGTGAAGATATCTACAATCTGATCCTTGGTAGTATTGTGCCTCGCACATAAGCCCCATTTTGTGCAACGGGGACCCCCTCTTTCAAAATTTTGGTCTTGAGTATCAATTTAGTTTTCACTTCCTAGGATGTCAAAGTGATCAAATTCCTATGATTGAAAGATTGGTTTCATTAAGTCATCTCAAAACCAACTAAGTCCAAGTTCTTGCCTTCATTAAAGTCAAGTCTGAGTGTTGTTTGTGCTAAAAACCCTTGCAACTGCTTTTTGCGCTAATATTCCTTCCATCTGACTTAGAGTTTTTTTCATCATTGACTGACATTTGTGCTAAAATCTTATTCAACTAACTAAGCGTGGAAATCAAGTGTCATCAACTTAGTGCTAAAACCTCGGTCATCCGACCGAGCTCTAAACTCTAACGTAGCCAACTTAAGTCAGAAGACCACCAAAATCACACAAAGTGGGAAGACGATCCAAGTCATGCAAGATCCAAAAATTCAAAACCAACGTAAAGCGTTGAAAGAGCCTTCACCTAACTTCACGCTAAAAGTCATAACAACCGACTAGGTCGGTAACCTTCAAAAGTCATGCAAGGTTAGTGATCCCAATTTCTCACACAAATTTCAAAACAACTATGCGGTATGCCAAAATGCCCGCCATACTCCCTGCATTTATGGCTATCAAGTAGGGGAGAATAAGTATGTTTTTGACCTGTTTGAGCTCATTTTACATTTCAAAATTGACTTGAGAGCTCTACGAACGGTGTGGAATCAATCTTTTGCAAGCAACCCATGGATTTGACCCAAAAGATTTCTCGCTCCCGCATTTCATCACATTTCAACTTTGCTAAACTAGGTGAGTACTCCATTTTCGGGCCTAGGGTTTTGATTACAAGTTAGGGTTTGCAAAAATGGGGTTCTTCCATGCCAAATCAAATCTTAGTTTCTTTAAGAATGGAATTGCAGATACATTTAACAATGAATGAGTTAAAATAGGGTTTTTCTTTGATTTGTGAAATTAAAATTAGAAAGCCCTAGTTAAAATCCAAAGTTGGGAGGTTAACGGTTTAATGCAATTTAAAAACCTCTGTGTACTTTGAAATTGAAACAATGTTCATGAAATCATGTTAAAACCCTCCTATAGATCCCTGGTGATGAATTTCCAAGTAGATCTGAGACTTATCAATTCATATGGTTGTGTTACGCCAGAAACAAAACTCATTAACTTAGTGTCAAAAATCAATCTAACCAACCTGTGAAACTTCGTAATCAATTTTAGTCGGTCGGTAACCTTCGAAATCCCCGCCAAAATCCTAAGTCTGACTTGGCACCAAAATACACCTTCTCCAACTAGGTCAGGCACAACTAGAAAACCTGCCAAGTCAGTGAGTCTCTAAAACCGTGCCAAAACATTTTATATGACTGGCGCCAAAATTTGATTTGTCTGACTTACACTACAAATCCAACCTACCGACTTCCAGGACTCATTTGAGTCAATCATATCTGAATCTCACGCAAAGTTAGACATCCCTAAATGTCACACCAATACTATAACAAGAAAGTGACCAAGTAACAATGAACCTTCAAGTTAGACAACCTCAAAACCAGCACAAGGTCAGTTGACCCCCAAATCCGCGCTTTACTCTCAAAAGATTGGACAACCTCTAAATTAGCATAAAATAGGCAAAATGACTATTTTTAATGAAACTTTCAAAGGTAAAGGGTTTGTTTAGATGAAACTAAAGCTGCATTGGTAGAATCATAATGTTTTTCATGTTTCAATTCATATTTTGAGTATTTAAAGAATTTATTGCATAAATTAGCATGGAATGTAATATTGTTTATCATTTTTAGCAAGTAGTAAATGTAGTAAATCAATAGAATTCTCAAACTTGTGCACTTCATAAGATAAGCATTTGTAACTTAGATAGATATTGATTTCATAACATGACTTAGTGGTATATCAGTTATTTAGTAATCATGCATTTAAACTTAGAGAATTAGGGAAACCTTTCAAATGCATCAAGACTTATGAGGTCCAGTCATGCAGGTTAAATGACTGCAAGATCCCAAGCCATGAAGTATGAGTTCAAGAACATTCCTCCCGAAACCAAGCTCTACTCTAGATGGAAAAACATAAAGGAGACTGATCTAGGCCATATTAACTTAGATGACTTCAAGATCTAGATATTTGGACCTAATCCGACTCCACGAGCTAGGAAAGTAAAAGATAGTGGGATTGTAGAGGCTGTTTTCTTCCCTACTTGAGCCCAATGTGCAGAGTTAATAATAGCTTGTACTAACAGATATGACATCATGACTAGGACAATACAAACTCCCAATGGAGATGTACTAGCAGACCTAAGTCCACCTTCCTTAGCAGAGATCTTTGGGATCCCATGGTACCCAGTGATGACCATGCCGGACAAAATAGGTGCAAAAGAAACATATAAGAAAGATATGGACACATGTGAGAAACACATAAATGAACACTGGATGAAAAAAAAAGGGTCTTCTCTCATCAAACTTCCTTAGGCCCTATACAGAAGTGATTTTCATGACGAGATAGGAGATTTGGTGACCCTACTCAGTAGGATATATGGACTACCCATAGCATCAACCTTTAAAGGGTGGATGTTACTGGTGATAGAAGAGAATTACTAAAGACACCAAATTCCACTGGGCCTAGATATTGAGAGACAATATGCATGAGACATTCAGCAATTTCAGAGATAAGTAAGTGTTTAGATGGACCTCTTATGTGGTGTATGCATTGGCAAGAAAAAATGAATATGCTGGATTGTCAAAAGTAGGGGTAGTTGGAAAAGATAAGTAGCATCAAATCAAAGTTTATGAGTGCTACACCTAATTGACACTATCTAAAACTCTCATTCACTACAAAAGAGTGAATGATGCCATCACAATGCATATAACTAGACTATTGCAAGGAACTAGGGCCCTCCAGATATCCATTGAAGCCATGAATGAAGTTATGAAATATGGAAGGTGGTGTATACAATTTGAGAAATTCACTTATCTAAGGATTCAAGGCTTCACCGGAATAGCCTACAGACTACCCCGTTATCCCACTGACAAAGTAATCCTCTTAGCGCTATCAAGGCAATTGATTACTTGTGCAAAAAAGTTGAAACATCTTCATAGGACAAATGTCAAGTTTCCTATCTTGTTGGGAAAGGGTAATTATGCATGTGCCTCCTTAGGGGGAGATGAACATTCAGACACTAAACTCCAATTGCTTACCCTCTATTATCACACAAAGAGAAATCATTTTGATCCAAATAGAGTGATGGAGAGATATGTGAGCAAAATGGTGTTCCACAAAATACACCTAGAAGATTTTTGGACCAACTGTGTAGATGACTATGAAGTGTTAAGGAGGACCCACTCAAGGCTGTCCTTGGGTTTTTATAAGGAAATTTCACTTCATAGCAGTCCCAGATCAGCTTGAAGATGATGAGAATGTAGTGCATAGAGGATCTTGGGAAGCCCAGTATTATAAACTAATTCCCCTACCAAATTGGGCTAATGCAGAAGAAAGATCCTTGGATGAGGTGATGGAAGAACCAATAAGACTAAGTCATGGGTTAGAAGCCAAGTGGTTGTATTGGAGAGACAAGGAGTGCAACTCACATATAAAGAGCTTGAATCTGAGGAGTCTGGAGATGAAGAAGATACACCTATCAAGGTAACAGATGAAGCAAGGCCAACTCAAGACCCTGCCATAAGGTCAGACAGTGAGGAACATGTACCCTTGGCAAAGAAAGATAAAGAAAAGAAAGTGAAAAAGACTGCTCCTAAGGCACAAAAGAAAGACATGCCTCCTACAACTAGAACAAGGGCATCAAAGAAGAGAGATATGCCTAGTGGACTAGGGGAGGATTCTAAAACCAAGAAAATGAAAACCACTAGCATGATTGTAGAAGCCTCTACTTCTGCAACACCAAATAACACCAACTTGCTAGTAACTTTTTCACCCCCTGCTGCCCCAACTGTAAATGCTGCCACACTTTCTTCTATTGATTTAACTGTTGCATCTTCTCCTATTGTTTCTACTACTTCTCTCCTTTTGTTGCCTCCTCATCAGTGGCTACTATCTCAAATTCCTTGTGCCCATTAACCATAGATTCAAACATCCCAAGTACCCCCATTTCTTCCATTGCTGCCCCTTCACTCTCTTCTATGTCTACCATGTCTATGCCTTCCATATCCTCCATTTTACTCTCCACTTCTTTATCCTTGCCACCTATTTCCTCCATTCTTTCACCATCTCTCCCCATGCCTTCTCTTTTCATTACTTCACCCATTGTCATTTCCTCCATTTTACCAACCTCTCCCATTCCACTGACCTTGGGATTTACTCCATTTGCAAACTTGGCACAGGTCTATTTGTCCTCACTTACGGCATTCCCATTATCTTTTTCCCCTAGCTCCTAAGCTGCAAAAACTCAAGATTCAACTCCCTTGGTCATACCACTATTGTCAAGGATAGATAAAGTGTGTGCAGAGTTAGGGCTTCAAGAGCAAGAAATCAAGAAAGATACATTTGAAGAGCCCCTTTTTGAAGCAATTAATGTTGAAGTAATAGACGTTTCCAACAATCCTATAGAGAAGAACATAATAGAAATAATCTTGGAAAATGCTCAGGAAGAAGTGTTAGAAAGCTTGAAAAATATTGAAGATGAAGAAGAGAATACAAACAAGGAATCTAAGAAAGAACAGAAGTTGCTTGAGGGACCACTGAGCACAAATGATGAGAATCCTGATGTTTCTAAAGACTTCTCCTCTATAGCACCTGATTCATTGCACAACATACTTGAATATCAAGAGCCTCAGGTTGAAGTCATGAAATTGGATTTAGATGCTACGTTAGCCAAGGAAAAGAAACCAAAGAAATAGAAGAAGGCTAAGCTGCAATCCAAAATTTATAAGGATGCTACAGGATCACAAATAGCTGAAGTAGCTATCCCACCAACTGATGCAGATAAAAGACAGGTCAGAGCTAAAGATTACCCTATAACTACTATTGATTTGGGATCTCCTACAAGGAGTCAAAAGGTTGACAAATTCAAAGGTTCAGTTTCTTCCATCTTAGAACAATTAGACAAAGATGAACTCACTAAGAAGGAATTGAAGCAACAAAATGAAGAGCTCAGAGCATGTTTACAGTTCTTAACAAAACCTCTAGATTCTGAGGCTGAACCAAGATCAATCCTGACTTTGATATCAAAGGATGAATTGACAAAATTTGATGAATTCAAGACACTGGCTACCGGGACACAACAATGGTTGGACAAAGTATATCAAGAGGGATGTGAAACAATTGATTTTGCTATAGAACTCCACAAGAACTTCTATAAGTTACAGGACTTATGGGAGGAATTGTAGAGAGAATGTGACACTTTTGATTAATATTATTCTCACATGTTCCCATGGGTATAGGCAATAAGGGATCTACCTACTGAAACACTGCTATCAGAAAATATCTTGACAACTGACAGATTGCATAAAAAGGTGAAATGGTACCAGCAATTGAAATTAAGAAAAGAGTTGTTCGATAATGTCAAAGAGGCTTGTAAGGTGGTTGATGAGAATGTATTATCTTTTATCTATGTGATAAATGACTCTCTAAGGGACTACTTAGTAATCAATTTTGATGACTTGGCTCCGTATGATGTGCAAGCTTGTAAGGATAAGTTGCATCAAATAATCTTTGAACAAACCGTACAAACTGTCACAAGCAGATTAGATAAAGTCAGTGACCTTTGGGATGCCTTCACCATATTTCATAAGGGCAAAAGAGCATTGGAGAAGATGTATATCCAGTACAGTGAAGAGTTGGAGATGTTCAGGTATAGAGTGGATAACATCGAGAATCTGGACCCCGCCGACATCAATCCAACATTATCAGCTTGGGTCAACTACAACAACAGGAAGGCAAAAGAAGAGAAAGTAGATTTATATGAAGAGCAATAGAATATTTTTGAATATTTTAAGATGTAATCCCATCACAAACATTTATTTCTATATTTAGAAGGTCATGTGACACTATTTTTTCATTATTATGCCTCGAAAATTGTCTTTTCTATATATGTAGTCTAATAGGTATCTGATTTGTCCAGGTTCAATGTATTTGGAGGTCATTTTTCATCCTTTTCCTAAGAGACAAGTTGTAATTTGGGAATTAGAAATACTGTTGTAAATGCTCTTGTTGTTTTTAAATCTGGGTCATCAGTGTTGAGTGAATCTCCACCGTTCATTCAAAAACTTAGTATGGCACCTCTCCTATATAAAGGGTTGCCATTCCTCTCATTTGTGAGACTCTTGATGCTAAATTGTTGATGCTCTGCCATTTGAGATTAATACAAAGCAAGTTTCTGTAATGATTCTAAGAATTTATCTACTTGTGTTATCTATTTGGTTTCATGGTTCGCTTCATGATCTACAATTAGTTAGTTGTGTTTTTGCAATATTAATGGTTTATTGAAAGGTATTTGATGAATGTTCTATGTCCATACTTTTAGCTACTTGCTAACTGTAAGTAGTTGTGCAAAGTTAGCCTGGACTGATCATTTATGCTAAGTTCAATTGCATTACATAAGTTAGATCATGCCAGAGATCAGGTATTTAACGAATGCATGTGATCTAAAAATCTTAAGAATCCGTAGAAGCTAGCATAATTTTCTGCAGTGCTATAGTAATTAGTTAGCTTGGTTACTTAGGAAATTGGTTTAAATTTTAGAAGATTTGTCTACCATAAATCAACTGTGCATTGTGGATGTCACTTAGGAATCTTATAAACCCTACTTCTTTTGTATTTTCTTTTAAAATCAACTATTAGACTTAGGTTTTCAAGAACATTCTACATTGCCTTATTAGCTAAAATTGTAAAGGGTTTGCATGAATTATCATCCAAACTGTCTAAATCTGTCAAACTACATGTGAGACCCCTTGTAGGAATAGCTAGTACATTCCAACTAAGAGATTCCAAGCATGCTACGATCTAGTTGTATTATCCTTGGAGTAGTCTTACCTAGGTTAGGATACTTTTCAAGAGAGGTACACCATCAACAGAATTGGCGCTAGAAGGAGGGCTTGAACCAAGTTAAAATCCCCTCTACAAATTAGCAAGTCTGGGGACTAGGCAAAGACATACCAGGTCCATCTTAGCTGGGGAAGAGCTACTGTCTTTGACAGATTTCAGAAGAACAAGGGATCAAGGGATACCCAGAGTGCCAAGGGCTCAATCAGTCCCAAGAAACCTGGCTACGGCCCCAATCAATCCTCCAGTCATGGCCTTTTTCACTAGCAACAACCAATGCCTATTTCAGTTCAATGAGTACCATGACATGCCCAAGAACCCTAACAAGTTCTGCTCCAAGTTTTGTGTAAATGATCTAGACAGGACCGTGGATGAACACATCAAAATCTTCAAAGGTAACATGTTTATGCTTTAGGTTTAGCATGAAGATGTGGTCTATTGGTTATTCCCTTAGTCACTGCAAGATGAAGCCTATTATTGGTTTGCTAACCTTCCTGCCACAAACATAAACTTGTGGATGAATCTGAAAGATGCATTTATGGATCGATTCTAAATGCCTACTACTCCAGCAGACCTCTATCGGTCCTTTGGGGAGATTCATTGAGGTGAAGGTGAATTAATAAGTTCCTTCAATAATAGATTCCAAAAGGCTATCAGTCGTTTGCAATCTCCTTATGCCATAGGTCAAGCTGCAGCCCTGTCGATCTATTATGCAGCCATGGATAGACTCACATCTATGTTTGTAAGAAGGGCCAACCCACCTCCATCTAGTCTTGCTCAAGAATACACTGAGGCTATTACTGTGAATACCTAGCTAGGACAAACAGCGACAGGTCTACTAAACCACATGGGTCCTGTAGCTATGCCAAATCAAATACCCATGATTAACTAAGCTCTAGTTAATCATACTCCTATAATGAATCCAATTCCAACTCCCTCCACAACACAAGCCCTAGTGGTTCACCTAGGAAACCCTATAGTTGAATTACCTCCATCTCAAATGCCTTTCCTCCAATCTATTGAAACAGCTAGGGCAAGAGACAATAGAGATGATATTAGAGAGTTGGCTGAGCAAATGAAAAAGCTCACTATAGAGGTTACCCATCTGAGGAATCAAAATTAGAACCAAAATCAGTACCAGAATCAAAATCAATATAAGAATTAGAATTTCCAGTGATCAAATTGGTCTTGCAACACTAGACCCAACAACGGAGTACCATCACCATTAGAGAGTCAGAATAATGATACCCGTCCACCTGGTCATGTGATGTTGGCTGAGGAAACACTATCTACATGGTGTAGATTGCACAATACGAATGCTCATTCTGAGTTAGACTATCTAGAATTTCAAATAGCATCCAGCATTTTCTAGATACAGATCCAGAATGTTGAAACACAAAAGAATCTACCGACAGGGTATGAACTAGTTCCTTCTCAGAGGTATGACACTACCTTGGTACTTGATAGTTATACATTTCCATTTCAAGATGATAATCAGCTTGAGGAAGAAGAGCTCAATGAAGTAAATGCCTATCATCAATACAATAAAACCCCATACAATTTGATTACTAACAAACCCAAGGGGCCTTACACCACCTCAATCCCTCCGAATAACTATCAAATCCCAACTGATCCAAAAGCCTCCAACAATCTCGAACCTCCAAAGGCCACACCTTAGTCAATACATCAAGGAGCTATTGCTGAAAGTTCCCAAAGGTCTGAGATAGCTAAAATGGGATAGTATGTTGCAAAGGAACTCAAGAAAATGAAAGTCAGTCTGTTTGTCAATGAGTTATTGATAGTACCTGAAATCAGGACATCCTTCTATCAAGATATGGGAGCAAATGTTAAGATAGACTCTTCCCAGAAGGAGATTCCATCAAAAGATAGCTCAAACAAGGGAAAGGAGAGAGTTCGTATGACTGATGCTAAACAAAAGGTTACATTGTACAAAGATAAAAGAGAAAGTCCCCCTTTCCTCTTAACACTTAGAATATTTGGAAAGAACCTTCACAACTATTTAGTAGATTCAGGAGATTCTACTAATGCAATGCCTTTGTCAGTCTGTAAGGAACTAAGTCTCACCCCAGCAAAGTCTTCCAGGAAGGTCATGCAGTTGGACAATACAGAGGTAAATGTAATGGGTGAGTAAAAAAAAATACATACGCAGTTAGCCTTCGACTCAAGGGTGCAGCAATACATAGATATTCAGGTAGTTGATATCCCAGATCAGTATGGTATGCTGCTAAGTAGAGATTGGTGTAGGACATTGAATGGTTACATGGAAACATACTTTTCTCACATGCAGCTTCCATGGAAGGGATTGGCAAATCATATTTGAATTGAAAGAGAACCCAAAATGAAACACGTGATCATAGAGTACAATCAGACCAATGAAATCTTGTTTTCAAAAGTAGACTTAGGAGTCTACCTCCCCCATGTTCATCAGGCAGAAGAGATTCTTATGCTAAGATACAATAGATTTCCTGACCCTCCACTTGTAAAAAGTTAAGAAAGTACAAAATCATATGTGCAATCAGATTCGGGAACCTCCTCTGAAGATGAAGAACAGGAATATTTGAAGGATTTCTAGACTTTTTAGCTAAATTCATAAATAATCAAGTAGCTGTTGGAAAGCAAATACAAATGGAAGAATTGCTAATACCAAACTGGTGACATATCCATGATGCATCTCATTCTAAGTTTACATGCTTGCATTGACAAGAAGTAGTAGAACAAGTATAGAGACATTTGAAGATCCCTATAGTTCCAAAGGAAGACCTGACTATTACAAAGAAAGTAAGTTATAAACCCCCTTTGAATGAAAAGAAATAGGCAAAATGAGATGATAGCAATAAGGATTTCTGCCTTTGGACTTTGAGATTTGATGGATCTAGGTATAGACAAGGAACTAGAGCAGGCTTTGAACTAATTAGCCCTACAGGAAGTTTGTATTTGGCATTGCACAGGTTACAGTTCCCTTGCACAAATAACATGACAGAGTATGAAGCCTTGGTGTAAGGTTTGTTGATGGCTCTCCAGAAGAAGGTCTGGGTCATCCAGGTGTTTGGTGACGCAGAGCTGGTCGTCAAACATGTGAGAAAGCAGTACTCTTGTAATGACAAGAGGCTGAATCGATATAGGAACTAAGTATGGGATCTGATTGAGTGTTTCAATGGATTTAATATTTAGCTGATCCCATGAAGGCAGATTCATGTTGTTGATGCTTTAGCATAGACTACAAGCACACTAGAACCAACATCCATGGCAGGCTTAAAGAAATTCATTCTCGAGTTCATTTCTACCCTGTCAGTATAGGATAACATCACCAATTTTCAAGTCTTCGAGGATGACAAGTACATAATTGATTTTCTCACTTCATCAGATGTTTTTACTGCACAAGTAATAGATGAAGAAGAAATGGAACCTACTGAGATGGACTTGGAAGGAGTTCTTAACTTAAAGACAAATACTATCCCTCGAGGAATGATAGAATTGGAAAGACTATTCGACTCAGACAAGCTTGGAACCCAGAGGAAAGAAGGAGAATCCCTTGGAGGGCAATGCGATCCTTTCAATCTGGGAACATCTGAAGAAGTTAAAAATGTGTTAATTGGGAAAGCCAGCACAAAGGAAAAGAAAGTAGGGATTATCCATGCCTTAAGAGATTATCATGAAGTCATAGCATGGAGTTATGAGGATCTCAAAACTTATGATTCTTCGATTATCACTCACACAATCCTGCTCAGACCAGGCGCAAAGCCATTTAGACAGAGGCAGTAGCTGGTGAATGCTTTATTAGAGCTTCTAATTTTTAAGGAAGTGCAGAAATTATTGTCCACCTAGATTATATTTCCTGTCAGACATTCAACCTAGGTGGCAAATTTAGTCCCAGTCTGAAAGAAAAATGGAGAAATTAGACTCTGTCTCAACTTTCAGAATTTAAACCAAGCTTCTGAGAAGGATAACTATCCATTACCATCATTGGATGAAGTGCTACAAATTGTCAATGGCTCTCAGATGATGTCTTTTCTAGATGGATATTTAGGTTACAATTAGGTGATGGTTGACTATGAGGACAAAATTAAAGACATCTTTCACCTGCAAATGGGGAATCTACGCATACCGTAGGATGTCATTTGGGTTGATTAACATTGGTGCCACGTTCCAACATGCAATGGATGTAGCCTTCAAAGGGCTGGTCAGGAAATGCATTATAATTTATATGGACTTACCTTACTGTGTTTTCAAAGAGGTGAGAAGATCATGTGGCAGACCTCAGGAAAGTTTTCCAGTGATGTAAGGATTATGGGATCTCGCTCAATCCAAAGAAGTGCATCTTTGGGCTGATTGAAGGGAAATTGCTGGGACATGTAATCTCTGAGCAAGGCATATCTATTGATCTAGATAGATTCCAAGCTATTCTCAAGATACCACCTCTAGCCAGCAAGAAGGAACTCAAGTCATATTTCGGTAAGATCAACTTTGTCTATAAATTTATTACTGGGTTTGCTAAGATTGTCCATCCGTTAAATGCCATTGAAACAAGATGCAAAGATAGATTGGACTTTGGAAGCTAAGGCTATATTCACAAAAATCAAACAAGCAATAGCCAATGCTCTAGTGCTAGTGAATACAGACTACACACTACCATTCTATATCTATTCTTTTGCTTCTGAGCATAATGTTGACATAGAAAAGAGCAGTTGATGATGAAAGACCCATCACTTTTATGAGTACTCCATTGAAAGACGTGGAACTAAGGTATCCAAATGTGGAGAAACAAGCATACGCCTTGGTAAATGCTATTAAAAAGTTCCATCATTACATCTTGAGAATCCAAGTGATTGTCATAGTACCAGATGCAGCAGTTAAAGCACTATTGATGTAGAGCGAACTAGGTGAAAGAAGAGGAAAGTGGATCACCATTCTACAAGAATTCAACATTGAGATAGAACCTATGAAATTGGTGTGAGGACAGGCATTGACCAAAACAATGGCAGAAGTTGGTCTAGGATTAGTCTCCCAGTAGTACATGTTAGAAGGCATCTCGAAGGATGAATGGTATGGAGACATTGTATTTTATTTGTTCAATTAGTGTTGCTCACCCCAGTTAACTCAATTCATAGAAGAGTGCTTAGATTGAAAAGTAACAGTTACATGATAAAAGGGTCAATGTTATACAAGAAAAACCACGAGGGGATCTATCTAAGATGCTTGGATAAAACAGAGGTAGCACAGGTTTTGACAAGTTTTTATGAGATGTTTGGGATAGGTCACGGATCATCTCATTCAACCACCAATCATATTCTCCGGGCTGGGTATTACTGGCCCACTCTATTCAAAGATGCTCATTCACATGTAAGAACTTGTCACACATGTCAAACGGCTACCAAAAGAGAATGAAACACTGCTACGCCACTGCAACCAGTCTTGGAGGTACAACCATTCACATAGTGGGGGCTTGACTTTATTGGTATGGTCAACCCACCTTCCTCTGCATGCCACAGGTATATTCTAACCGCTACTGACTATTGTACCCGATGGTCTAAAGCCATAGCATGTAAACAATGTACCACAGAGGTAGTTATTGAATTTGTTGAAAAAATATCATTACCAGGTTTGGCTATCCTTTCTCCTTCATTTGTGATAATGGCCTTGCCTTTTCATCATTATGTTTTTCTAATTGGGCATTTGATTATGGGATCATTCTTAAGTTTTCCTCTAATTACTATCCTCAAGGGAATGGGTGGTGCAGGGGCACCTTGGCAAATTAATATTGCCCTAGACAAATCTTTGAGTTTGATTAAATTTATATGCTTCCACATTGTAATGAGGTTTATCAAGTCATTTTTATGTGTTTAGGTCATTAGGAGTTTCAAAAATACAAAATATTGCAAACCATGTAAAGGTTATCAATGTAAAATTAGAAAAAAGATGCAAACTTGGAAGGTGAAGAGTCATTTGGCTCTTGTTTCACTCCAAATCAGTTATGAACTGAAGAGACATGTTTTAATACCTTTAAAAGGCCTTGTAACCATGAAGAATTTGTGGGTGGTTGAAGATTTGACCATGGAATGAGAAAAAACAATATTTTCCTATATTTTCCTTCAGAAATTTGTTGTCTTTTGATATTGTACGGCCCTATATGGAATTGAATGGATTCCTAATGGATTGAAAATGTTATATCCTTCAACCACCTTCCATTTTCTTCTTGTCCCATACATGTTTATTTATTTTTGTGAAAGATATGAGTGTTTTATGGATTGTAATTTTCTGATTTTCCCTGCAACAGTCCTGTTGTAGCATTTGGTACGGTTTTGTACAGACATATATAGGAGCAAGCCATATATGGTTGGAAAGAGTATTGAGTCTAATTTCCATTTATTTTTGTTGCATCAAATTTCATTAAGATTTGAATACGTTATGACATTTTTATTGAGTGTAGGTCTGCAGAGTTTAATTTTCTGAAAATACAGTTTGAAAATATGTATGGTACGACTTGGTACGGCGTCACATTGATGCATATAATAGATGGATGGAAAGATATGTGTTTCTAGTTTACAATTATTTTGGTTTAATATAATTTCATTAATTTTGTAAGAGATATTGCAATTTTGGTGAGGGCAGGTCTGAACGCTGCCTAGGGTTTGTAGTTTTGGGAAAAGAGTCATAACTTTCTCTCCTACAATTGGATCTTCATGAAAATTGAAGGAAAAATATGTATTAATGTTCTCTTAAACCTAAACAAATCAATTGGATTAGTTCTTTTATTTGTTAATGTTATTGAGCATAGTTTTGGTCCTCCTACCTCTGCATCATATTGGTATCAGAGCTGGCGAAAGATTTGGGTGGTGTGTATTTTTTTTTTCCTGTCACTGAGAAGGCAGGTGAAGAGCGAGAAGATCTTGATTGTGTAGATAGATCACCGAGGGAGGCAATCTACACCTTTTGGATTTTGTATTGCTCAGTTGTTTGGTTGCAGGTGCTTGTTTCATCTAGCTGCAAGAAGGATGTTTTCTGAGATTGTGTGTGGGCAGACAAGATGAGGTATGTCATGACCATTCTCCAATAGAGATTTGGCTAGAGAAGGATGCATAGAGAAACCACTGAGGAGAGAGTGGTAGGTACATCACCAGGATCTACTATTGGGTGAGATGAATGGTTTGGTGAGTTGGTTTGTTGTGAAGTAGTGAGAGAGATGGATACCTGAAGAAGCACTTGATGTTGCAGCCCGAAGAGTACTCCACTGATGGGAGTAGAAGGAGCCTAAGGATGCTCTGTGAAGATGGTAGTTTGTTTTGTTGGTTGGTTGGTCACCATTTCTATAGATTGGAAGATTGTAGCTGAGAAGATTGAAGATAAAGACAAAGGAAAGAGACTTTTGTTGCAGATACATTTCCAAGGGACTTAGAAATTTTGTTGGTTGGTTGTATGGTGCAGGAGCACCTTGGCAAATTAATATTGCCCTGGACAAATCTTTGATTTTGATTAAATTTGTATGCTTCCACATTGTAATGAGGTTTATCAAGTCATTTTTATGTGTTTAGGTCATTAGGAGTTTCAAAAATGCAAAATATTGCAAACCATGTAAAGGTTGTCAATGTAAAATTGGAAAAAAGATGCAAATTTGGAAGGTGAAGAGTCATTTGGCTCTTAGTTCACTCCAAATCAGTTATGAACTGAAGAGACATGTTTTAATGTCTTTAAAAGGCCTTGTAACCATGAAGAATTCGTGGGTGGTTGAAGATTTGAGCATGGAATGAGAAAAAACAATGTTTTCCTGTATTTTCCTTCAGAAATTTGTTGTCCTTTGCTATTGTATGGCCCTATATGGAATTGAATAGATTCTTAATAGATTAAAAATGTTATATCCTTCAACCACCTTCCATTTTCTTCTTGTCCCATGCATTTTTTTTAATTTTTGTGAAAGATATGAGTGTTTTATGGATTGTAATTTTCTGTTTTTTCCCTGCAACAGTCCTGTTGCAGCATTTGGTACGGTTTTGTATGGACATATACAAGAGAAATCCATATATGGTTGGAAATAATATTGAGTCTACTTTCCATTTATTTTTGTTACATCAAATTTTATCAAGATTTGAATAAGTTAAGGCATTTTTATTGAGGGTAGGTCTGCAGAGTTTAATTTTCTGAAAATATAGTCTGAAAATATGCATGGTATGACTTGGTACGGCCTCACATTGATGAATATAATAGATGGATGGAAAGATATGTATTTCTAGTTTACAATTATTTTGGTTTGGTATAATTTCATTATGCTTTGTGAGAGATATTACAATTTTGGTGAGGGCAGGTCTGAACGCTGCCTAGGGTTTGTAGTTTTGGGAAACGAGTCATAACTTTCTCTCCTACCATTGGATCTTCATGAAAATTAGAGGAAAAATATGTATTAATGTTCTTTTAAACCTGACCAAAGCAATTGGATTAGTTCTTTTATTTGTTAATGTTATTGAGGATAGTTTTGGTCCTCCTACCTCTACATCAACGGGATAGCTGAATCCACAAACAAAAACTTGATTGAGGTAATTAAGAAACTATTGGACAAGAACCCCAGAGACTAGCATACTCAGCTTAGGTTCACCTTATGGGTTGACAAGATTAGACACAAGGCCACACTGGGAACATCACCCTTCCATCTAGTTTATAGAACCGAACCTATTTTCCCCATCCATTTGAGAATCCCTGTGCTACAATTCATGCAAGACTGTCTTGAACCAGATGATTAGTTGTCCTCTTGATTAGCCCAATTACTACATCTAGAAGAGAAACGTGATGCTGCTATAGAAAATTTTGCCAAACACCAAGGGTTAGTGAAACGATGATTAGACAAAGGAGCCAAAGTAAAGGCATTTCACATTTCTGACTTAGTGTTGTATTGGGATAAAGCTCATGAGAAGAAGGGTGACCATGGTAAGTTTTATAAACTTTGGTTAGGTCCATATCATATTTATGAGATCCTTGGTGACAATACATATTGACTGAAGAGCCTTACTAGTGAAGAGCTTCCATTGCCCATCAATGGACAATTCCTGTAGCACTATTTTCTAGCCTAGGAAGCAGCCTTGCCTTCTATTAGCGTATATAGTTAGGTTGCTTGCTTGCTTTTGAAAGGTTAGTTTGTTGTTTAGAGTGTTCTTTGCTTCCTTCTTTTGCTTTCCATAGTTGTTAGGTGTTTTCTTTCACTTAGTTTAGTTATTTGTCTTGCTTTGCTCTGCTTGTTGCACTTGCTTTGTCAAGGTATCCTTGTTTTTAGAATGTGGTGGCAATTGTGCAGTCCTACAAGTGCTTCTTCGTTGGGCAAATAATCTGGAGTTTGTCTTTGAGAAGCCAAAATTTTGGTCAGGTCTTGTTGTGGGTTCCATTGTTATACCTGGAGGTATGATGTCTATTCATTGGAAAAGAGTCATTAGTCGGTGCACCTGAAGTATTTTCTAACCATATATCTCTCACACTCTTAAATAATCCTGAAGTAGCTAAGTGAGTCTTGGTGATCTTGCATTAAGTGAAAAATCTAAGGTCCACCTTTGCCGCCATCGGGAGTCCACACCCAACTAGCTGAGTTATCACAAAGGAAGTGGTATTTCATTGTACTCTGCCAATTTAATCTTAATGAAATATTAATCAATCAATGAAAGAAATAAAAAGAAAATCACACTTACACACACCATAACTCAGTTAGGTGGACAATCAAGTAAACTCTACCAGGGATATGGATGCTTGACTGGCAGTGGGGCTCTGCTTGAGTGGAATTTTGAGACAAACCCGTTGGGGCTATAGACGCTCACTGGCAGCGAGGCAATGTCCAGGTAGTTTAGAAGGTGTATACTAATCACGTAGCTTAATGTGAGGGATCAGAGATGAACTTAGTCACCAAGGGATGGGACTTGACGCAATTGTACACACTCAGGTTTTCAGGATATGGATGGTTGCACTAGCTATTGACCTTTTCTTCTTTGATAGGGTATCATGTTTTCTTGTCTCACACGTGGGAAGCTAGAAGTTCTGGGTTCAAACTGAAAGTTTATCTTTGAAATGCTCTAGAGCATTTCTCACCAGAGTCACCATTTGTTGTTTCTCGCACACATGTCCCATTTAATGAAACAGGGACCCCCTCTTTCAAAATTTCAGTCTTGAGTATCAATTTAGTTTTTACTTCCTAGGATGTCAAAGTGATCAAATTCCTATGCTTGAAAGATTGGTGTCATTAAGTCATCTCAAAACTAACTAAGTCCAAGTGCTTGCCTTCATTAAAGTTAAGTCTGAGTGTCATTTATGCTAAAAACCCTTGCAACTGCCTTTTACGCTGATATTCCTTCCATCTAACTTAGCATTGTTTTCATCGCTGACTGACCTTTGTGCTAAAATCTTATTCAACTGACTAAGCATGGAAATCAAGTGTCACTAACTTAGCGCTAAAATCTCAATCATCCGACCGAGTGCTAAACACTAACACAGCCGACTTAAGTCAAAAGACCAACAAAATTGCGCAAAGTTGGAAGATGATCCAAGTTGTACAAGATCCAAAAAGCCAAAACCAATGCAAAGCGCTAAAAGAGCCTTCACCTGACTTCGCGCTAAAAGTCATAACAACTGACTAGGTCGGTAACCTTCAAAAGTTGCGCAAGGCCAGTGATCCCAATTTCTCGTGCAAATTTCAAAACAACTATGCAGTACGCCAAAATGCCCACCGTACTCCCTGCATTTATGCCTATCAAGTAGGGGAGAATAAGTATGTTTTTGACCTGTTTTAGCTCATTTTACATTTCAAAATTGACTAGAGAGCTCTGCGAATAGTGTGGAATCAATCTTTTGTAAGCAACCCGCAGACTTGACCCAAAAGATTTCTCACTCACGCATTTCATCACATTTCAACTCTGCTAAACCAGGTGAGTACTCCATTTTTGGGCCTAGGGTTTTGATTACAAGTTAGGGTTTGCAAAAATGGGGTTCTTCTGTGCCAAATCGAATCTTAGTTTCTTTAAGAATGGAATTGCAGATACATTTAACAATGAATGAGTTAAAATGGGGTTTTTTTTTTATTTGTGCAATTATCCTTAGAAAGCCCTAGTTAAAATCCAAATTTGGGAGGTTAATGGTTTAATGCAATTCAAAAACCTCTGTGTGTGCTGAAACTGAAACAATGTTCATGAAATCATGTTAAAACCCTCCTTTAGATCCCTAGCGATGAATTTCCAAGTAGATCTAAGACTTATCAATTCATATGGTTGCGTTGCAGTAGAAACAAAACTCATTAACTTAGCGTCAAAAATTGATCCGACCAGCCTGTGAAACTTCGTAATCAATTTTAATCAGTCAATAACCTTCAAAATCCCCACCAGAATCCTAAGTCTGACTTGGCACCGAAATTCACCTTCTCTGACTAGGTCGAACATAACTAGAAAACCTGCCAAGTCAGTGAGTCTCTAAAACTACACCAAAACATTTTATATGACTGGCGCCAAAATTTGCTTTGTCTGACTTATGCTATTAATCCAACCTACTAACTTCTGGGACTCATTTGAGTTGGTCCTATCTGAATCTCACGCAAAGTTAGACATCCCTGAAAGTCACACCAACACTATAACAAGAAAGTGACCAAGTAACAATGAACCTTCAAGTCAGACAACCTCAAAACTGGCACAAGGTCAGTTGACCCCCAAATCCGCGCTTTACTCTTAAAAGGTCGGACAACCTCTGAATTAGCGCAAGATAGGCAAAATGATTGTTTTTAATGAAAATTTCAAAGGTAAAGGGTCTGTTTAGATGAAACTAAAGCTACATTGGTAGAATCATAATGTTTTGCATGTTTCAATTCAAATTTTTTAGTATTTAAAGCATTTATTGCAATAATTACCATGGAATGTAATATTGTTTATCATTTTTATCAAGTAGTAAATGCAGTAAATCAATAGAATTCTTAGATTTGTGCACTTCATAAGATAAGCATTTGTAACTTAGATAGATATTGATTTCATAATATGACTTACTGGTATATCAGTTATTTGGTAATCATGCATTTAAACTTAGAGAATTAGGGAAACCTTTCAAATGCATCAAGACTTATGAGGTCCAGTCATGCAGGTTAAATGACTGCAAGAGCCCAAGCCATGAAGTACAAGTTCAAGGGCATTCCTCCCAAAACCAAGCTCTCCTCCAGATGGAAAAACATAGGGGACACTGATCTAGGCCATATTGACTTAGATGACTTCAAGATCCAGATATTTGGACCTAATCCGACTCCACGAGCCAAGAAAGTAAAAGATAGTGGGATTGCAGAGGCTGTTGCCTTCCCTACTTGAGCCCAATGTGCAAAGTTAATAGTAGCCTATGCTAACAGATATGACATCATGACTAGGACAATACAAACTCCCAATGGAGATGTACTAGCAGACCTAAGTCCACCTTCCTTAGTAGAGATCTTTGGGATCCCATGGTACCCAATGATGACCATGCCAGACAAAATAGGTGCAGAAGCAACATACAAGAAAGATATGGACACATATAAGAAACACATAAATGAACACTGGATGAAAAGTGAAAGGTCTTCTCTCATCAAACTTCCTTATGCCCTATACAGAAGTGATTTTCATGACGAGATAGGAGATTTGGTGGCCCTACTCAATAGGATATATGGACTGCCCACAGCATCAACCTTTGAAGGGTGGATGTTCCTGGTGATAGAAGAGATAATTACTAAAGACACCAAATTCTACTGGGCCCAGATATTGAGAGACAATATGCATGAGGCATTCAGCAATTTCAAAGATAAGTGTTTAGATGGACCTCTTATGTGGTGTATGCATTGGCAAGAAAAAATGAATATGATGAACTGTCAAAAGTAGAGGTAGTTGGAAAAGATGAGCAGCATCAAATCAAAGTTTATGACTGCTACACCCAATTGACACTATCTCAATCTCGCATTCACTACAAAAGAGTGAATGATGCCTTCACAATGCATATAACTAGACTGTTGCAAGGAACTAGGGCCCTCCAGATATCCACTAAAGCCATGAATGAAGTTATGAAATATGGAAGGTTTTATATACAATTTGTGAAATTCACTTATCTAAGGATTCGAGGCTTCACCGGAATAGCCTACAGACTACCCCGTTATCCCACTGACAAAGTAGTCCTCTTAGAGCTATCAAGGCAATTGATTACTTGTGCAAAAAAGTTGAAACATCTTCATAGGACAAATGTCAAGTTTCCTATCTTGTTGGAAAAGGGTAATTATGCATGTGCCTCCTTAGGGGGAGATGAACATTTAGACACTGAACTCCAATTGCTTAACCTCCATTATCACACAAAGAGAAATCATTTTGATCCAAATAGAGTGATGGAGAGATATGTGAGAAAAACGTTGTTCCACAAAATACACCTAGAAGATTTTTGGACCAACTGTGTAGATGACTATGAAGTGTTAAGGAGGACCCACTCAAGGCTATCCTTGTGTTTTATAAGGAAATTTCACATAGATGGAAAAACACAGGGGACACTAATCTAGGCCATATTGACTTAGATGACTTTAGGATCTAGATATTTGGACCTAATCCGACTCCATGAACTAGGAAAGTAAAAGATAATGGGATTGCAATAGGCTGTTGCCCTCCCTACTTGAGCCCAATGTGTAGAGTTAATAGTAGCCTATGCTGGCAGATATGACATCAAGACTAGGACAATACAAACTCGCAATGGAGATGTACTAGCAAACCTAAGTCCACCTTCCTTAGTAGAGATCTTTGGGATCCGATGGTACCCAGTGATGACCATGCCAAATAAAATAGGTGTAGAAGACACATATAAGAAAGATATGAACACATGTAAGAAACACATAAATGAACACTGGATGAAAAGTAAAAGGTTTGCTCTCATCAAACTTCCTTAGGTCTTATACAGAAATCATTTTCATTATGAGATAGTAGATTTGGTGACCCTACTCAGTAGGATATATGGACTTCCCACACCATCAACTTTTCAAGGGTGGATGTTCCTAGTGATAGAAGAGATAATTACTAAAGACACCAAATTCCACTAGGCCCAGATATTAAGCGACAATATGCATGAGGCATTCAGCAATTTAAGAGATAAGCAAATGTTTAGATGGACCTCTGATGTGGTGTATGCATTGGCAAGAAAAAATGAATATGTTGGACTATCAAAAGTAGCAGTAGTTGGAAATGATGAGCAGCATCAAATCAAAGTTTATGAGTGCTACATCCAGTTGACACTATCTCAATCTCTCATTCACTACAAAAGAGTAAATGATGCCTTCACAATGCATATAACTAGACTGCTGCAAGGAACTAGGGCCCTCCAGATATCTATTGAAGCCATGAATGAAGTTATGAAATATGGAAGGTGGTATATACAATTTGAGAAATTCACTTATCTAAGGATTCCAAGATTCACCAGAATGGCCTACAAACTGCCCCATTATCCCACTAACAAAGTAGTCCTCTTAGAGCTATCAAGGCAATTGATTACTTGTGCAGAAAAGTTGAAACATCTTCATAGGACAAATGTCAAGTTTCCTATCTTTTTCGGCAAGGGTAATTATGCATATGCCTCCTTAGGGGGAGCTGAACATTCAAACACCGAACTCCAACTGCTTAACCTCCATTATCACACAAAGACAAATCATTTTGATCCAAATAGAGTGATGGAGAGATATGTGAACGAAAAGTTGTTCCATAAAATACACCTAGAAGATTTTTGGGCCAACTGTGTAGATGACTATGAAGTGTTAAGGAGGACCCACTCAAGGCTGTCCTTGGGTTTTATAAGGAAATTTCAGATAATAGTAGTCCCAGATCAACTTGAAGATGATGAGAATGTAGTGCACAGAGGAGCTTGGGAAGCCCAGTATCATAAACCAATTCCCCTGCCAAATTGGGCTAATGCAGAAGAAAGTTCCTTTGATGAGATGATGAAAGAACCAATAAGACTAAGTAAGTCATGGGTTAGAAGCCAAGTGGCTATATTGGAGAGACAAGGAGTGTAGCTCACATATACAGAGCTTGAATCTGAGGAGTTTGGAGATGAAGAAGATACACTTATAGAGGTAACAGATGAAGTGGAGCCAACTCAAGAACCTACCATAAGGTCAGACAGTGAGGAATATATACCCTTGGCAGAGAAAGTTAAAGCAAAGAAAGTGAAAAAGACTACTCCTAAGGCACAAAAGAAAGACATGCCTCTTGCAACCAAGAGAAGGGCATAAAAGAAGAGAGATATGCCTAGTGGACCAGGGAAGGATTCTAAAACCAAGAAAATTAAAGTGAAAACCACTAGCATGACTGTAGAATCCTCTACTGATGCAACACCAGATAATACCAACTTGCCAGTAACTTCTTCACCCCCTATTGCCCCAACTGTAAATACTGCCACACTTTCTTCTATTGATTTAACTGTTGCACCTTCTCCTGTTGTTTCTACCACTGCTACTGCTACCCCTGTAACAATCATTCAAGAGAATACCTATGTTGCATCCTCATCAGTGATTACTATCTCAATTGCCTCATGCCCATTAACCATAGATTTAAACATCCCAAGTACCCCCATTTCTTCCATTGCTGCCCCTTCACTCTCTTCTATGTCTACCATGTCTATGCCTTCCATATCCTCCATTTCACTCTCCACTTCTTTAGCCTTGCCACTTATTTCCTCCATTCTTTCACCATCTCTCCCCATGCCTTCTCTTTCCATTACTTCACCCACTGTCATTTTCTCCATTTTACCAACCTCTCCCATTCCACCTACCTTGGGATTTACTCTGTTTGCAAACTTGGCACAGGTCAGTTTGTCCTCACTTGCAGTAGTCCCATTATCTTCTACCCTTAGCTCCCAAGCTGCAATAACTCAAGACTCAACTCCCTTAGCCATACCACTATTGCCAGGGATAGATAAAGTGTGTGTAGAGTTAGGGCTTCAAGAGAAAGAAACTGAGAAAGATACATTTGAAAAGCCCCTTTCTAAAGTGGTTAATGTTGAAGTAATAGAAGTTTCCGACAGTCCTATAGAGAAGAACATAATAGAAACAATCTTGGAAAATGCTCAAGAAGAAGTGTTAGAAAGCTTGAAAAATATTGAAGATAAAGAAGAGTATACAGAAAAGGAATCTAATCAAGAGCAGAAGTTGCTCGAGGGACCACCGAGCACAAATGATGAGAATCTTGATGTTTATAAGGACTCCTCCTCTATATTACCTGATTAGCTGCACAACAGACTTGCATATCAAGAGCCTCGGGTTGATGTCATTAAATTGGATTTAGATTCTATCTTAGTCAAGGTAGAGAAACCAAAGAAATAGAAGAAGGCTAAGGTGCAATATAGAATTTATAAGGATGCTATAAGATCACGAATATCTAAAGTAGCTGTCCCAATAGCTTATGCAAATAAAAGATAGGTCAGAGCTGAAGATTACACTATAACCACTATTGATTTGGGACCTCCTACGAGGAGTCAAAAGGTTGATGAATTCAAAGGCTCAGTTTCTTCCATCTTAGAACAATTAGATAAAGATGAACTCACTAAGAAGGAATTGAAGCAACAAAATGAAGAGCTCATAGCATGTTTACAGTTCTTAACGAAACCTCTTGATTCTGAGACTAAACCAAGATCAATCCTGACTTTGATATCAAAGGATGAATTGAAAAAAATTGATGAAGTCAAGACACTGGCTACCGGGACTTAGCAATGGTTGGATATAGTATATCAGGAGGAATTTGAAACAATTGACTTTGCGGCAGAACTCCACATGAAATTCTATAAGTTACGGGACTTATGGGAGGAATTGTAGGGAGAATGTGACACTTTTGATGAATATTATTCTCACATGTTTCCACAAGTACATGCAATAAGGGATCTGCCTACTAAAACACTGCTATCAGAAAATATCTTGATAGCGAATAGATTGCATACAAAGGTGAAATGGTACCAACAATTGAAATTAAAGAAAGAGTTGTTCGATAATGTTAGAGAGGCTTATAAGGTGGCTGATGAGAATGTATTATCTTTTATCTATGAGATAAATGACTCTCTAAGGGACTGCTTAGTAATCAATTTTGATGACTTGGCTCTATATGATGTGCAAGCTTGTAAGGATAAGTTGCATCAAATAATCTTTGAACAAACTCCACAGACTATCACAAGCATATTAGATAAAGTCAGCAACCTTCAGACTACCTTCACCATATTTCATAAGGGCAGAAGAGGATTGCAGAAGATGTATATCTAGTACAGTGAAGAGTTGGAAATGTTTAGGTATAAAATGGATCACATCGAGAATCTAGACCCCACCGACATCAATCCAGCATTATCGGCTTGGGTCAACTACAACAACAAGAAGGCAGAAAAAGACAAAGTAGATTTAGATGAAGAGAAATAGAATATTTTTGAATATTTTAAGATGTAATCCCATCACAAACATGTATTGCTATATTTAGAAGGTCATGTGACACTATTTTGTTATTATTTTGCCTCGAAAATTGTCTTTTCTATATATATAGTCAAATGGGTATCTGATTTGTCCAGGTTCAATGTATTTGGAGGTCATTTTTCATCCTTTTCCAAAGAGACGAATTGTAATCCAGAATGAGAAATGTTGTCGTAAATTCTCTTGTTGTTAAATCTAGGTCATCGGTGTTGAGTTAATCTCCACCGTTCATTCAAAAACTTAGTATGGCGCCTCTTCTATATAAAGGATTGTCATTCCTCTCATTTGTGAGACTCTTGATGCCAAATTGTTGATGCTCTGCCATTTGAGATTAATACAAAGCAAGTTTTTGTTGCAAGTATGAGGTGAGCTAGTGTTGTCATTGATGTCAACATACTCATATTGCATTGACAAGAAGGATTTGATGAGCTGTGTGCTGAGGATATTGAGAAAATTAGCCTCAGTCAGGAACAGTGAAGAACAGTGATGAGAAGAAGGTAAATGTACTGTATAGGATGAGAACCGGAGGATGCGGATTAAAGGGTTAGTAGATATGAGTCTTGAGATGCTTCAGTTAAGATTTCAGAGGTCCGCATGAAGATCTGAAGGAGTTGTGGCTGTCGGTATAGAACCGGTTCCGGCAAGTATCCAGAGGTGACAGAGGATCACAAAAAGGTCCGGTGAGGTCCGGAATTGTATTATCCTAATCTACGGATTGGACGGAGTGTTTGGGATGTCCTTGTGATGTGTCATCCTGATTTGTGTATGATTTGGAGGTCTGGAAGTACCTCTTGCATTATGACAGTGGCAACAGACTGTGTTCTTGAAGTTCCGGATGAGGAAGACAAGAGATCCCAGTAAGTAGAGGAAGTGCGGATGTATCCAGACATTCAGATAGGCTTGTGAAGGTTCTTGGATCATGTTTAGGTTGTGTTGTTGGTCCGCATTGATGGTAGAGCCCGGAATTGAAGTTATTCTTCCGGATGAAGTTCTTGCTCTGTTTAGCCGACCGGATGAGTTGTTCATCCTGCGAATGTTCTTGTGATGGCCGACTGGATGTGTTATTCATCTTGCGGATACTCCTATGGTTGTTTGCCGACTTAGATGTTTGTTCCTAAGTCGATGTCTTGTATAAATAACAGTTTGTGAGTTCATTTCAAAGTGTGGTGTGTGGATGAGTGTGGCATAGCGAAGAAACGTGTGAAAGGCAGAGCAGAGATTTTTGGGCTTAATTGGAACTGATCCAGACATGGTAGAGATGTCATTCTCCAGTTCAAGACTGTGATTTTTATCACTTTGTAGACAGTGTGTCTCCTTGTAGGCAGTGGGCCTCTTTGTGAGCAGTGTGCTCGGGCAGTGAGCCCTTATTGGCATGTGCCATTCATTTTTCTTTATTCTTCTAACAGAGAATAATTCTTGGGTTAATCACCCCGTGGTTTTTCCCTTAACCGGGTTTTCCACGTCAAAATCTTGATGTTCAATGTGTTGATGCTTATCTGCTCTTGTGTTTATGTATTATGCTTTCATGGATGATTATTTGATATGCTGCTAACTAACAACAAAGAATCAAGTGTTTGAAAAAAGAAGAAGTTGTATACAACTGATTCACCCCCCCCCTCTCAGTTGTATGCCCTAGATCCAACAGTTTCTATAGTGATTTGTAGAATTTTTCTACTTGTGTTATCTATTTGGGTTCATGGTTCACTTCATGATATGCAATTAGTTAGCTGTGCTTTTGCAATGTTAATGGTTTATTGAAAGGTATGTGATGAATGTTCTAATTCTATACTTCTAGTTGCTTGTTGATTGTAAGTAGTTGTGCAAAGTTAGCCTAGATTGATCATTTATACTGAGTTTAATTGCATTACATAAGTTAGATCACGCTAGAAATCAGGTATTTAATGAATGCATGTGATCTGAAAATCTTAAGAATCCATAGAAGATAGCATCATTTTCTGTAGTGCTATAGTAATTAGTTAGCTTGGTTACTCAGGAAATTGGTTTAAATTTTATAACATTTGTCTACCATAAATCAATTGTGCATTGTGGATGTCACTTAGGAATCTTCTAAACCCTACTCCTTTTGTATTTTCTTTTAAAATCAACTGTTAGATTCAGGTTTTCAGCAGCATTCTACATTGCCTTATCAACTGAAATTGTAAAGGGTTTGCATGAATTACTGTCCAAACTATCCAAATCTGTCAAACTGCATGTGAGACCCCTTGTAGGAATAGTTAGTACATTCCAACTGAGAGATTCCAAGCACACTAAGACCTAGCTGTATTATCCTTGGAGTAGTCTTACCTAGGGTAGGATACTTTTCAAGAGAGGTATGATCCTAGCAATCATACCTACATTGTTGTGTACTAAAAACACCATCAACAGGTAGATATATATTCTATCTTCACTTCATTCTCTATTACCTTTTCTCTTATAAAGTGAGACCTTATTGATATATGCTTTGTTCTTGAGTGCATCACTAGATTCTTAGAAATGTTTATAGCACTTGTATTGTCACAAAAGATTGAAATTGGTTCTTCATACACAACTCTTATGTCCTTCAATGTTTGCTTCATCCATAGCACTTGAGTGTAACAACATGCTACAACAATATATTCTACTTCTACAGTAGAAAAATAAATTGATTCTTACTTCTTGCTCAATCATGACACCAATCTATTACCCAAGAGGAAAGCACCTCCACTTGTACTTTTTCTATCATCAGCATCTCCAACCCAATTTGCATCTATATAAGCACTAAGAGTGAAATCAGTATATTTAGGATACCACAATCCATGGTTTGAAGTGACTTTTAAATACCTCATGATCCTCTTGACTGCCATCACATGTGACTCTTTGGGATCTTCTTGAAATCTTGCTACAAGACAAACTACATGCATTATATTTTGTCTTGTATGGGTTAGATAAAGTCATCCTCCAATCATTGATCTATACTTTTTCTGATCAGTCTTAGGTGATTTATCATTCTTGCTCAGCTTACAACTAGTTACCATAGGAGTACATACTGGCTTAGAATCCTCCATTCCAAACTTCTTCAACAATTCTTTCACATACTTGGACTGAGAAATGAAAATACCTCTTTTTGATTGAGTAATCTGCAATCCTAGAAAGAAATTTATTTCACCAAACATCTCAAACTCCTTTTGCATTTCCTCTACAAATTTCTTACACATACCTTCATTGCCTCCAAAGATAATATCATCAACAAAGACTACAACAATCAGAATTTGATCATCATTAATTTTGAAATAGAGATTACTATCTGCAATACCTTTACTGAACCCTAATTGCAACAAATACTTGTCCAGCCTTACATACCATGCTCTAGGAGCTTGCTTGAGTCCATAAAGGGCCTTCTTCAATCTCCACACAATGTCACCTTGGTCTGATGACTAAAATCCTTCTGGTTGTTCAATGTAAACCTCTTCTTCCAGCTCTCCATTGAAGAATACAAACTTCACATCCATCTGATACACCTTAAAATCTTTGTGAGCTGCAAATGCTAGAAACATTTTTATTGCTTTAATCCTTTCCATAGGAGCATAAGTCTCTTCAAAGTCTATTCCTTCAACCTGAGAATATCCTTTGCATACCAGTCTTGCTTTTTTTCTTACTACTCCATTTTCATTCATCTTATTTCTAAAAACCCATTTAGTTCCAATCACATTCTTATCAGGAGGTCTAAGAATCAATTCCCAAGTTTGATTTTTCTCTATCTGCATTAGCTCTTCTTTCATTTCCTTGATCCAAAACTCATTTTTACATGATTCAGTAATTTTCTTAAGAAAATAAATAGAGATTTACCCATTCATTTGCAGTTCTTCTTTTTGTCGATGCATCTTTGCTCTCATCACCAATGATCTGGTCTTTAGTGTGATGTTTTCTACACAAACCTCAGAGGTCTTAGGAATCCTTTCTAAAGCTTCTTCACCTATACTTTCTTCATCTTAATATTCTTCTCTACTTGAAAACCCATCTTATTCAAGTCCATTCACCTCTGAGTTCATCAAATACTTCCAATCATCATAAAAACTACTTTGTACTAGAAAAAATTGTTCTATCAACCCGAACTTCTCCTACTCATTACTCTCAAGCCAATTATCAAAATCAGATAAAATTCTGAATGTAGATGTAACCAATGATCAATAACCATATGCTAGAACCATAGAGCATTATCTTCAATAGTGGACCAATGCAGAGCAAAATACTAGAACATGGTAACTTGATTTTATCAGATAGATACTTAGCCAAAATTCATAACCTGTCCTCTTTCTTGATCAAATCTTCTTGCACAAATCTTCCTCTATCTTTTACAAACATAGTCACTATCCTAACTTAAACCTTTGCCTCTTTGTGTTGAGCCATCAGTACCAATCCTTTGGCAGGGGAGAAAAGATTTCCATTAAGACTCCCCCTAAGCCAAAGCTCTAATCTTAGTTTTTGGAGGGAACATCTACACCAGATACCAGTACAGGCTCATCCTTGACCTCATGTGCTTCCTTCTTAACCCAAATCTTATTCATCTCCTTCTTGATCTCAGATCTACCTTTTCTACTATTTTCTTCATCTCTACCTGATTATCCTTCTTCATATTCTTGCTTCTATAGAATCTTACAATATGTCCAGGCCTATTACAATTGAAGCATACAATACTTCTCTGTCCATTGTTCCTTTCATTCATCCTAGATCTGCATTGGTTAGTCTTGTGTCCAAATCTATTGCATGCAAAATAATTCCCATTGAAGGATTGAGCATTTCTTCCATTATTATAGTTGCTTCTTATCTGACTTCTGCATTCACTAGTTCTATGACCAAACCTTTTGCATATAAAGAAATTACCTCTAAAAATTTAAGCATTCCTTCCATTATTATAGCTATTCCTTATCTAACTTCTACATTCATTAGCTTTATGACCTATTTTATTGCAAGTGAAGCACTGACCAGAAAATGATGGAATGTTGTGATTCACTCTACTCCAACATTGAGTATCCTTATGACCAAACTTATTACATGTATTATAATAACCATTGAAAGAAGAGTACCTTTGAGCATTTGGTTGCCTGACCGGTGGTCTTCTAGGTCTTTTCCTTTGATTCTGGATTTGTTTGCCTTTGTCCTTCTTGATTTCAGCATCCACTACTTGTCCTGATTTGGAACTTTCACCTTTCCCAAATCCCAAGCCTTCTTTGTTATCAGGGCTCTTCTGACTAGAAATCATCTCATCAAGCTTTGCAAAACTTATCTTGAACTTTTCTTCATAGCTCTTCCCCTTCTCCAAATCTGACTTCAGGTTCACAACTTCTTTTTCAAGCTTAGCACATTCTTCTGATTTTCCTTTCACCAATAGATTTAGGTCTTCTACTTTTTCTCTTTCTACAACTTCCATTTTCAAATCATCCAAGGTTTCATTTGCTGATATTAATTGTTCACTAACCTCCTTATATTTTTCTTTGAACTTCTTGACTTGCTCTCTTAATTTTCTGATACATTCATCTGCTTCTTTGACATTCTCCTTCAGATCTTTGATTTCTTCTTTAGTTCTATCTAGTTCTTCAAGAGCAACCTTCTTGTGTGTCATCCCAGATCTACCTCAAGTTGTTAAACTTCTTTCTGAGGAACCCTTTCTCTGATACCAATTGTTGAAAAGCGCAAGACAACTGAGAGGGGGGAGTGAATCATTTGTCACCAAAAACTTAACTTCTTTCAAACATCAACACAATAACCACTTAATTACTATTATTATGATTTAACCATGAAAGCATGAAATCAAAAACTTAAGCACAATCACACATTCAACAAATGAGACACTAGATTTTTACATGGAAAACCTTAAACAGGGAAAAACCACAGTGAGTGTTAGCTCACAATATAATATGTAATAACAATACTAAAAAATAGATTTTCACTATTTTAGGGCTCAATGCCAAAGGGGAGGCTCACTGCCAGAGTTGGTGAACTGAGATAGTAGCATCTACACTATGCCAAGGTTCAGTTCCATTGAAGTGCAATAAATATCCTCTACTCTACTCTACTTTTCACTTTGCACTTATCTTCGCATCCTCATACATCATTCATGACTTCATTACATGTATTTATACAATTCATCAACATTGGAATGAACATCAAGGTCAGCATTACAATCATCAACCATTGGAACAATCTCCAAGGTCAGCATACACACATACATTAGAATAGGTCTAGACCTAAACAGATTTATGAAGGAAAAGAATGAATGCAGATCACACCATGCCTTAGCTGGGACTCAAATGTAATCTTCCATGCAACAACACACTATCACAAACTCCAATCCTAACTATAAGTAGTGAAAATAACTAAGTCAACCAAAACTAGTGTTAACATTAAGACCTTTAGGAACACGCTTCATCAATGATCCAAATTACACCTTGCGGACCAATCAAAAGGTAGGAACATGATCTAGAGACATCCACAAGAATGTTATAACCACCAATAAAATCTGCACAACCTTTAAACACTTTATCCATGAGATACTTCAAACCAGAGCACTTGAACATTATTGTCGGCCACTGTCATAAGGAAAAAATCGCTTGCAGAGGACCAAATCATGAACCATTTAAACTGAAGACACATAACATCATTCCAAACTCAATTCTAGAACTACAAACTGTAAAACTTAAATGTGGAGAAATACGGAGCAGAATACATTCTCCTTGTAACCAATTAATACTCAAAAAAATAGTTTTTACTCTGGTGAACAATACTCACTCAAATATTCACACTGCAGGCTCAAACTTGAAACATAGAAACTACATACATCCCTTAACATAACTTCCAAACCACAGACAAAGATTTTCAATCTACAGAATATGTGGAGCAAAACACTATACTGTTCTTCTCAAACACTTGCTCAAACTTATCCAAATAACTTCCTTAGATGCTAACCTTAGGTGTTGACATTAATGACAACACTTACTACTCATACTTGCAACAACCAACATCCTAAGGGTTCCATTTGGAGGAAACTACCCTTGAGCATGTTTTTCTTTCTACCCTTTTTTGAAACCATGCCTCCTTGCATGGGGAGCCTTTCTTTGCTTCGAGAGCATTTTGTCCTATCTCTTGTATTCTTGTGAATGTAAACTTTTGATATATAAATGAAAGTCTATCTTTTTATGCTTATTTTTCTATTGTATGGGTACTCATTGGTGCAGGTGCACCTAACCCACAGTGGCCTCCATGAGGCATTTAGTTGGTTTATGTTTATTTTTATGTTTTCAATAAGGTCCTAAATGACCATTAAATGTAATAAGGTCTGTTTGACCGATGCTTGCTATTTTTAGGTTGTTAGTTAAGAGTTTGTTAGTTGGTTAGATCTCCCAGTCGCTTGGAATTGTCTCCCAGCCATCAGGAACCAAGTCAGTACTACTCTTTGTGAGTAGATAAATACTCCCCCAGGGATAGATCGAAGAATAGATAGAGAGTTAGTAGTCAGTTCTATCTAGTTCAGTTGTGGAATTGTAAATAGAGCATATGTAATTGCATTTCTAAAGAAGCATAATAAACAAGATTCTGTTGCATTTGAATTCACTGTGTAATTGATTTTCTGTACTGAGGTCGGATGGATTCATTTATCCATTCCACCAGTTGATTCTTTGAATCAGTGGAATGGTTGTATATGTATTAGTTAGGGTTTCATTTTCTATTTTGTTTGTGTTAACGCTTGCAAGATTGGGCAAGGAATGCATTAAAGGATTCTAGCATGGTTGTATGCTAGATTATTGAAGTGCAAAGAGCTGCATGTTTGAGGAAGAGATCAATCTAAGCAATCGCTAAGTAAAAAACGGATCAAAATAGTGAAAATCCACAGAAGCTGCAGAAGACATACAAAGTATGAGTATATCACTTTTGTATGCAAGATATACAATCCATGAGTATATCACTATTGCATGTTGTGTGTATGTCACTTTTGGTCCATCGCTATTATATGTGAGAAACATACATCGATTCAGATACAAGGGAGTCAGCAGCTAGTCAAACCTAGTGGATGCATAATTGAAATGCATGTCTGAATGTACATTGAAGATATACATTCTCTATGTATATCACAAATGAATGTCAGGTATATTTTCTGCGTATCCTACAGGTGAATGTTGTGAGTATCCCGTAGATGCACATTGGGATTTGTATGTTGCAAAAGTATTTTGGGATTATACAGTTTATGAGTATATGTCTTTTGTATGTTGAAGATAGTCTGTGAGTATGCTGCCTATCTATGTGGAGACATTTCATGTGTATCCTACATTTGGCTATTAAAGGTTGTATGTTGAAATGTTTATTTCAAATATACATTGGGTTGTATGCAGAAGGCGACCGATGGGAACGGTGGAGATAACTAGCGCTGACAGGTCATATGTTGTATGTTCAGCGCAGAGGAAGCGATAGATGCAAGAGGATCACGGGTGCAGCAGGTAAAGAGTTGCATGTATATTTGAGAATGTGTCTTGTGAAAGATGTAAGTGCTACAGTGATAAAAAAATGAAGGTATTTTGGGAAGCTGATCGTATTTAGGTGTTGCGATAGGTGAGAGAAGTGAGATTTTAGACAATGAAGTTCATATGCATATTAAATAATGCATAGACATACATTTGATATTATATGTTAGGGGTTTGAGTAGTGGAGGCTCTACATCATAGTGGTATCAAAGCTCAGCAAAAGGTCTGGGTTGTTCTGTGTTGATTCTGTCACTGAGAAGACAGAAGTGGAAGGAGTGAGAGGTTGACAAGATGCCTCCAAAAGGTAATGGTACTGCCAGAGAGTTGCAAGAGATGAAGGAAAAACATGCTAAGGAGATGAGGAAGATGAAAGAGCTTGCTGAAGCACTTCAAGCCAGGCTTGTAGCCTTGGAGACAAACAAAAGAAGAGAAGTAGAAGAAAGTGAATCAGAAAAGGAAGACAAAGTTGAAGAATTTGAAGAGGTAGATGAAGATCTGAATGCTAAAGATCAGAGATTTACAAAACTGTTAAGGGCAGTCAAGAATGACAAATCTAAGGTAAAGATTGATGTTCCAAAGTACACTAGAAGTTTAAATGAGGAAGAGTCACTTGATTGGATTGTTGCATTGGATAATCACCTTGAATGTGAGGAGGTTCCTGAGGAGCAGAGGGTAAAGATTGCAAAGACCAAATTGACAGGTCATGCTTTGGTATGGTGGGATTATGTACAGTCAGAGAGAAGAAAGCAAGGTAAGTCAAAGATTTCTTCATGGGACAAGATGGTAGCAAGGAGCAAAGGTAAATTTTTACCCTAGGATTATGAAATTTAGATGTTTAAGAAGCTACAATTTTTAAGACAAAAGGAAATGGATGTGAAGGCATATACTAAGGAGTTTTACAAGTTAAGTATGAGGTCTGGTCATCATGAGAATGAGGTTGAAAAAGTTGCTAGATATTTGGCTGGTTTGAGATTGAATATACAGGATGAATTAGTTTTAGCTAACCCTAGGAGTGTGGAAGAATGCTATCAAATGGCAATTAGGATTGAGGAGAAGATGAAAAGGAGACAGGACAAGTCCATGAGAGGAAGAGGCAACAATACCAGAGGAAGAGGATTAGCTCCTACAACAAGGCAAGCAAATGAGAATCAAGAAGAGGCTAGTAAAGGACAAGAACAGTCTGATTTCAGAGGTGGATGGAAAGACACAAGAGGCAGATTTGGCAATGGAAGAGGTTCCAATACATTCTCAAGAAAGTGTTACACTTGTGGTGAATATGGTCACCCAACATTTAAATGTCTAGAAAAAGAAACAAGTTTAGTGGGAGAAAGGAGGACAAATGTAGTCCAAGAATCTGATGATCAAAGTGGGACAAGCTCAAACACTAATAAAAGTTATGCGTATCCTGAGCAAGGAGAAGCATTGATGTTAAGGAGAACAATCCTAAAGACATCCAAGGACATGTTGCAAAGGAGAGCACTTTTTAGGACTAGTTGCAAAAGCAAAGGTAAAGTATGCAAGGTAGTAATAGATTCTGGTTCAACAGACAATATGGTATCTCAGGAAATGGTGGATAAACTGAAATTGGAAAGGATTCCACATCAAAATCCTTATAAAGCATCTTGGGTAAGTGATAGTCAATCACTTTTGGTATATGAGCAGGCATATGTTAATTTTCAGATTGGAGAGTATCAGGATAGAGTTTTGTGTGACATATTGCCCATGGAATGTTGTCACCTACTGTTGGGTAGGCCATGGCAATTTGATAGGAGAGCATTGTATGATGGGTATGCTAATACCTACACCATCATGAAGGATGGAAGCACTATTCTGTTGGCACCATTACAGGAGGATGCTAAAGCAAAGAAGATAGGTAAGATTATTTTGGTAGGTAAGAAAGAGTTTGTGAAGATACCTACAGCAGAGTCAAAGGCAGTTGAGGATATCTCAAGGAAAGGAGATCAGAGTTTGGAGAAGATTTCAGTTCTGATTAACAGAGATCAGGTGGATCAGCAGAAGGTCCTGTTAATCATGATGTTAGTCATAAACAAACATAGAATAAAAGTACACATTAACCTTTATTCATATTGAAAGATACGATGAATTTAGAGAATTCATGATCTCAAGTCTTCATTGATTAGGTCTTAATCTTCTGACATTACTCAGAGTTTGATGTGTGTTGTTGTTTCCATTTTGGGGCCTTACGTAGATCTCATCAGTAAGATAATGTTTCCTGTAATGATGCTACACAGAGAGTTATTCTACATAGGATATGCTTCAAATAATGCTTCTATCTTTAAATCTTTGCATGATACTTGTCATTTTGACATGCTTTAACCTCAAATATGCAGAATATGTTCAATTATCTATGGGATATCTGCATATTTGTATTATTTTCTTAAGATTGTCAATTATTTGCAATTATGATGAGGAAATGCTCTAAAATTGAAAGAAATACTTCAAATTAATGTTTAGCCTTCAACTATTGAGCCACATATACATCAGATACAGTCATGAAGAGAAGAAATCAAACCATATGTTCACCAGGACATTCCATAGCTAGATACAGTCGATGCTAACTTCAAAGGAAAGGTATGAAGACAACACATGCAAGCTGATATGCACTCCAAGGGATGCAGCAAATCAAAGCATATATCGAGAATTCATACACTGATTACACAAGCTTTATGATGGATTATAATCAAAAGAGTCTTCTCATTCATTAAGTATGCAAGAACATATATGTATACAACAAATTTGAAAAGAGCCCTAAATATTTTAGCAAACAGATTTCAATTAAGTTTTGAATGTTTAAAATGAGGCATCCCTACACCTTTTATAGAATAAAGTGAGGGAGCTGTTACAATTGATCTATGATCTAGGTTTATCTATTACGATCTACATTTCACATTCATTGACCAAGTCAATTCTTTCCATGTGGCACAGGTTGCCAGCTGGCAACCATCTAGATGGCTCACTTTCTTTTGTACCTGATGCATATATTCCCTTCATGATGTATCTTCATCAGGTTCTTTGTCATCATCTCCGTCATCAGGAGCATCAGGATTATGCTTTCAAAATCTTCATCATCCTAATGAGCTTCTCCTTGTACATGGACCTGCATGGATGTCTGGATATTTTCATATGACTGTACTGTCTTCTCTATCTCCCTGCCATCTTGAGTTCTTGCTTTGATGATGGTGTGTCTGTACATTTGATACTTGCCTCAGAGATTCTCTAACTTACTTCTCCTGCTGCTAAATGTCTCGTTATAATTCTCCATCCTGACCCTGATCCTCATGATCTTATCCATGGTTTCTTCTGTCAGGTGGTTTAGAGGATCATCAACTACCTACTGAAAATTGCTATGCAGAGCTTTAATGGAAAACTCCTCATCTTGATTTTCTATCTTGCCTTCTGCCTTTCCTTCTAATGCTTCCAAAATTTCAGCCTCAAATGACACCATATCATGCAGCTTCATGTTGATATCTCTTAGTTTACTATTGCATTTTTCAAGCACATCACACTCAAACCTGATGTCTTTATACCATATATCAATCAATAGGGCTATATTATTATTCAGTACCTGATTCTTTATTAAAATCAGAGGATCAGTCCTCTTTATTTCACCCAAGGCGCTTAGGACTTTCTCCAATTGAAACGACCTCCTTCCGATCTCCATCTAAAATTTATCTACCTTCTTCCTGGAGGTGCCCAAAGAATTCCACCTCTTCAAAGAGGCCTTTACCACTTCTTCTGCTTCATCAAATGTGGATAACATCTACTTTCTCATTATGGATGAATCATGCTTCATGAGATCCAGTTTATTTACCTCATCTTGAGAAATAGCAATCAATGGGACTGCATGATCGCTTGATGTATCCTCAAGGTTAATTAACCCTTTTATGTAAGTATGTAATTGAGCAATGTGCTCCTTGTGCTGTTTATTTTTCTCTTTCTCTCTTTTCACCCTCTGGGTCAATGAATCAATTATATCTTTACCTTCTTGGCCTTCCAGATCCTCATTGGCAAATCCCAAATCTACTTTACTAATCTGGAATTCATCCAGAGTGATCTTGCCCTTTTCTTTGTCTATTGTAGGAATGACCACTTGGGCGGACCTTCTACCCATGACAGGATCTCTTCTTATTGCAGAAGTTATTCTAGCCTTCTTCTTAGGCTTTATTAAGGTTTCCAAAAACAATGTGGATATATCAAATTCCTATGCCTCTATACCTGATTCTACGTGAATTTCTTTATCAAGCCACTGAGGAATTTGATCCTTTGATTATTGGTCTCCATCATCATCATCATGATCACCATGATCTCCAATATCCACCATCATGTTCGATGGGGAGGGTGATTTTCTTATCTCTTCCTCATGTTGCTCCTCATGAGGGTGATCTTTGGGTATATCCTCCTGTTGAGGAATTTCCTTTTTTGGAGGGCGATCCTGCTGATCATCTGTATGAAGATCATGATCTTGATCTTTTACTTCCTCCATGTGTATCTCATCCATTTTGGTGATTTCCTCATCATGAGGCATATTAGCATCTGTGGATGTTACTATATCTTCCTTAGGTATACTAACCTAATCTAAAGCTACAATCTGTTCTGCAGCTGTAGTAATTACTTCCTAAACTTTGAGGGTAGGATCAACTAATGTATCCTTTACTTCCCCTCCCTTGTCTTTGACTTCAACTATCTTGGGTTCAACAGGTACTTCTTTTTGTTGTTGCTCACCCTTATCTTCTACTTTCTCAGGTGCATCCGCCATATCCTTAGGATTTACATCTTCTACATATGTCAAATCTATAACTGCAAGACTTGTGACCTGAGAAACTAAGGCATCTAGCCCTATTTGCTATGCAATATTTTTCGGGCTCCTTTCTCTTTCTGACTCTATTTGCTTCATCTCTTCTAATATTGCCTGAACTAATGGGGTCCCCTGTGGAGTTATCCGGGTGCTAGCAGTAAAGGTTTCCATTCTTTGTGCGGTTACATCCTTCACCACCTCATCATCAGATAGGTCAACTATCTCGTCTAATGAGACTAGACCACTTTGAACTGCCTTAGAGGCTTCTTTCCTTTGTTCTTCTACCTATTCAGTTTTAAACTTTACAATGGTGGGAAGTGGAAGATTATGCTACAATTCTTTAGTGAATACTCCTCCACCTGCCCCTTTTAAGACTATAGGTGTTTGTTTTATTTCACCTCTCATTGAAGTTCTTGGTTTCTTAGGTGTGGAAGCCATCACCTAAGGTGCTTTTCTTTTCTTGACGAGGGGCAATAGGTCTTCTTCTATAGGCTCCTCATCAAGGTGGATATCCTCTCCCATTTGTGCTTGTGATGCCTGGCCGTCATCATATGTTTCCATAGTTTCGATAGCTAGCCTCTAGATATTCTTAGCCTTTTGCTTATCTTTAGAAGGTGATGCAGATGATGCTGATGCTTTCTCTGATGTTGGTGCACCCTCAACTGTTATTATGACTCTCTCAATTATCACCCCTTTAGGCTCAGCATCAACCTTTTACGTCTTGGGGTTCTCTTGCTTTTCTCAGGAGGTGGCGCTCTCTCTCCTTTAGACTTCCTCTTCTCATTGCAGAAATCGTCATATTCATCTTCAGAAACTTCCTGCCTTTTCTTCTTATTGTCCACTATGATGACAACACCTCTTTTCTTCAACATATTTATCTAGTCATCTACCCATCTTGGGTTAGCTGCAATGTCCTGCTTGTAAATGGATCTAAGGAGATGTCCTCCTGTATGGTGAGATCCAGTGCTAAGATGGTATCATTATATACGTTTTTCTCCTCAGATTCATCAGCCATTACTGCTCCATCATCTTTCTTCAATTGTGTTGGGATGGAAATGCAATCAAAGGTCTTGATCTGGCTGAGTGTAAGCCTTTGATATCTTCTTCTTCTGGCTTCAGCTTCATCTTCACAATCTGCCCAGAAGTCCTCAAGATGTCTTCGATGGATGGGCTTCCCCATGATCTTCTGCATCCTCCCATATGGATCATATGATCTTTTCAATGGAAATGGCTGGAAATTCATCATAGTTAGACCAGCTATGGCCTTCTTAATATTCTCGGAATCTGGGCACATATACCAGCCCATTGTGACTGGAAACAATACTGGTGGAAGTTTGTTGTTAGCTTTGTAAGCATTCAGTATTGTGGAGATTTGTCTTAAGAATTCCATTAAGACAACCGCATCTGTAGGGTATCTTGGGAGCATGAGAGGCTCCTCCTCAAAACTTTCAACTCTAATGTAAGAGAAAGTTGCAAATTGAATAAACCAGGCTCCATGCCTATATATGACTTCCTGAGCCTCCATGCTCAGTCTTTTAGTTCTGTCCTCCTCCATTGTTCTTACCAGATGCATAGAGAATGCATCATTCACTAATTTATAATCTTGGAGGTAATTCACTTTTTGCAGCTGGGGATGATGATCCCATATGTGTGCATCATTTATTGTGCCACCAATTCTCCCATCTATAATCAATGCATCAAATGCACCCTTATAGGCACATGAATAAACTATATATGAGGTCATGTAGAAGGAACAATCTGGACCTCCTAGGTTCATCAGCTGCTCATCTAGAGCATCACTTATCATCTTAGCCCACATTGTCTTGTTATCCGTGTAAAGGCACATCAGGATGACTACATACATCCAGTCCTTAAAACTTCCAGCTTCAGGCTAGCCTGTCACTCTACTGAGCATTGCTATCATGTATTGGTATTCATCATCAAAGTCAAATTTATATAAGTGGACTTGAAGCTCAGCTGCTGCAGGATAAGGACTATTCTTCGCCCTCCATTGGTATATTTTCTTCCTAGCAGTCGTCTTGTTATTCTCATATTCTACTTCTGACTTCTTCAAATCTATAATGGCACCCTTCTTGCCCAATGGCAAACTGAATGTAGCAGCAAGACCTTTGATAGATAGATCAGTATATACTCTGCCATGCTTCTCTACCTTCCTTGTCTATGGATTATAGTTTCTTGCACATTCAATGACCAGCTCAGGAGATTCCATGGAATAAGGGAAACCAGCTATATTCCATATTCTAGATACAAAGATTGCATCCAGCAAGGTGTTGTTATTATTTTCATCACTCATTTTAGTCAACCATGCAGCTAGATCTGTATTTCCTTGGTGCGTATCTGTGATGGTACCATATTTAAACTGGACACCCTCGGGTTGAGCAAACATGGGTTTTATAAATTCTGCCTCTGACTTAGCCAACCGCTTATCCACCATGGATGCCTACAATTAACACAAACTGGTCTTACCATTATATCTTACAAGCATGCATACACATTATATCTTCATTATTCATCATGCATACTATTACTCTTTCAATATCTCATTTATCCTGATATTGTTGCATAATCTAGAACTTCAAACCAGAAAACCATGATACCTAGATATGCAGAACATGACAACAAGATGGTTTCAATTACTTACCTAATGTGCTTATGCTGACAACCATGTGAAAGGAATTCAAATACCAGCAATGTTCACATATCCCATTCTGGTACAAGCTATATGCGTCAGCAGGTAATCTTCTTATGGTTTGAAAACACGGAGCTCTGTAAAAACTCATTTTATCGCAAGGTAAGTGTAAAATGATTCTGTAAATCACTTTCAACCTCTTCTTTTAAGCAAATTAGGGCAAATTAGGGCAAATTAATTGAAACAGTTGATTTTCTTGTACGAAATTCCTAGATCTTGCCAGGTGTATGTATCGGGTTCGTAATCGGCGAGAACCACCTACCACCTCTGTGTGCATTTAATGTTATGGCGGCAAGGCACGGGGTGATCTCTGAAGATCGGGTGATATTCTGAATATCGGGTGATATTCAAGAATATGACCCCCTTGGTATAATATGATTATCCGTTTTAGGTGGAAGGACCTATGTTGAATCATCAGGTTGGGTTAAGAATATCGGGTGATGTTCAAAATATCAGGGGATGTTTGAAATGTTTGGTGATGTTTATAATATCACCCCTGGACTAAAGTGACTTCTCTCTCAGAATATCAGGGTGATGTCAACAAGATAATGACTTGGTTCATCGTTGTCGCACTATGACATCACCGTCATGTTATGTAAGAAGGGTCATATTTGGAAATATACCTCTGCGAGGTAAAAAGAATGGTGACGTCATCGTTATGTTTATTTCTTCATTTACCAGGTTTGGATGATGTCATCAAGATATTGTTTCGGGGTGATATTTTGCGACAGGCAGATATTCAAATATCGAGGTGATATTTAGATTTCAAGTGATATTCAGGAATATGACCCTCGCAAAATATATGATGTTGTTTGTCAGGTAGATATCATTATCACATAAAGTTGACGTCTGGATGTTTAGAGCAAATGATTTTATCGGGTGATAATATTCTATCAGGGGGATCTTTACAATATGACTGATGTTAAGAAATATGATCCTCCCCTTAGAATATCAAGTTTGACCAGGACTTTGACTCACCATAACTCTCATTTTCTAAGGAATATCAGGGTGATCCAAAAGGCAAACATGCATGAAATTTTGTACTCTATCCACCCATGAGGTTATTGACATGAAATATTAAATTTGAAAAATTGACCTCATCATGATGACTTACCTAGTCCCCTTTATGCAGGATCATCTGCATTGTCTTACTTTTACCAGACCGCCAGCAAGCAGAAAACACAAGCAAAGCCAAACAAAAGTTGGGTCCCTGTTTTTTCAAGTCAAAATGGGGCGTGTTGTGTAGCCACACAACTTGCCACCAAGGAAAACATCAAAATTTGAATGATTCAAGTGATGGGAACACATTATAAGATAGCATTCTAACTCTTTCTAAGCATAAGCATTATAATCTTTATGAATGATAAAATGTCCTCATGGTAACAATGCTAACAAAGGATCAGTAGTGTGTAAATGATTAATTATCCTCATCTTGAAAGCAAGTTGAAAACATGAGTAACTGATGTTAAGCTACATAGTTGGAGATCATCCCTCATAGCCAACTTGGATAGAGCCTTGCTACCAGCAGGCATTCATAGCCCCGGCAAGGTTATCTATACAATCCCCCTAAGTAGATCCCCACTGCTAGCAGGCATCTATAGCCCCGGTAGAGTTACTTAGATGGCCTAATTTTATTATATATATATTTTTTATTTTTCAATATTTATACTTCATATATCTGATGTCATCATGTAAGCTCAGTGTGCAAGGTATGGTCACTTGCTGTTTTAGGTTGGGGATTGCATTGGTAGCAAGGGAGTCCCTTTAGATTTTTCACTTAACACCTATACTTGTATGTTCAACAAACCCAAGGTTGTTAGGTGAGTCATTGTGAAGAAATCACTTTGGTTAGGAAAAAGGCACCCTGATGAAAAGATATCACAGACCTGATCATGATGATTTTCTCAAAATGGGTCACAACCTATATATAAATGTGTTTTTATCACTTGAATCTTAACAATTTTGTTATTTTCTGGGGTGATGAGCTGCATCATCCTGACTAACCAAAACCAAAACTCAACCAGCAAACAAAGTAAGAACAAAACAAAGCACTGTACAAACAACTATACAAATATACATTATGATACACATGACTGACATGAAGTTACTGAGGCTTGGAAATAGTGTTTGAGGAACTGTCCATTAACTGGCAATGGAACATCCTCACCTGTCAAGTTCTTAAGCTTGAAAGTACTGTCTCCTAATATCTCAAAAATTTGGAAGGGACCTATCCATAATTTATCAAACTTACCATGGTCTCCTTTCTTCTCATATATGCCTAGGTACTCTTGGGCAAACTGCAGGGTAGGAATCTTCAAGTTAGCAGGGAGGATGGGATCCACCCCATAGACTAAATGATAAGGTGAGTTTCCTAATGCATCCTTGTTTCTGGTTCTATCCACCCATAAGGCATATCTTAAAAGTGTATTCCATTCCCTAGGGTTCTTGTCTACTAACTTCTTTATGATATTCAGCAAATTTTTATTGGTGGATTCTGCCAATCCATTCCCTTGGGGATAATAATTGGATGAGAACTTTAGTATGATCCCATAATCAAAGGCCCAACTTGATAATTTGGTTGAAGTAAAAGCAAAGCCATTATCACTTACCAGAGCATAGGGAACCCCATACCTGGTGATTATGTTACTTTCCAAAAATCTGATAACATCTTTTGCGCTGGAATTCTTGTTGCTAGTAGCTTTAGTCCACCTGGTACAATAATCAGTAATTGTTAAAACATACATGTGGCCTGAAGATGATGGAGGATTAATAGGTCCTATGAAATCCATGCCCCATTGTGCAAATGGGCGTGCTTCCATCACTGGTTGCAAAGGTTGTGCAACATATCTCTCTCTGTTGGTGGCAACCTGACATACATGATAGCATTTAATGTGTTCAGCTGTATCCTTGAAGATTTTAGGCCAATAATATCCTGCTCTGAGGATAGCATGTGTTGTAGCCAAGGATGAGCCATGTGTTGTTCCAAACTTGTCATGTAGTTCTGATAAAACTTTATCTGCTTCTGGCTTTTCTAAGCATCTCAAGTATATTCCTTCATAATTTTTCTTGAAAAGTACTCCTACTTTCATCATGTACTTCTGGGATTTTATCTTCAAGGCTCTTCTTTGTGAAGCCTACAGTCTTGGAGGACATCTTCCAGTAATTAGGATGTGCCTGATATCTGAATACCACTCTTCATTGTCCTTAACATTGATAACATACTGCTGACTTACTATGTTTGGATCAATCTCTGATATCATTTGGCTTAGAGCTTGTCCTCTTAGTAGCAACATGGGTGTAATCTCCATGTCATATTCTTGTAAAACTATGATCCACTTAGCCCTTTTTTCACCAGGCTCACTTTGCATTAACAACATCTTCACCGCTGCATCAAGTACCACAACAATCACCTTGCTTCTCAGGATATAATGCTTGAATTTCTTTACTTCTCTAACCAAAGCAAGTGCTTGCCTTTCAACATCTAGATATCTCAATTCAACATCTTTGAAAGGGTAGCTCATGAAGGCAATTGGTTTCTCTTCTTTTTCTTCATTTCTCTGAGTTAGCACTGCTGCAGAGGTGTGTTCTGAAGCAAATGAATAAATATAGAAGTCTCTAGTGTAGTCTGGACTGATGAGGACAGGAGCATCAGAAATAGCTTTCTTTATGTCTTCAAAGGCTGCCTTGGCTTCTAATGTCCACTCAATCTTTGCATCCTTCTTCAGCATAGCATTTAAAGGTCTAACTATTTCTGCAATGCTAGTGATGAATTTCCTGACAAAATTTACCTTACCAAAGTAAGATTTGAGCTCTTTCTTGCTTCCTGGAAGCTGTAATTTCATAATGGACTCCACCCTATCAGGATCAATGATAATTCCATTTTCAGTTATCAGGTGGCCCAACAACTTCCCTGTTGTCACCCCAAATATGCATTTCTTGGGGTTCAGGGATATCCCATATTCTTCACATTTTTTCAGTACATTTCTAAGATCCACTACATGGTTTCCTCTTTCCTTGGAGAATACTGTTAAGTCATCCATGTATATGGCTATGCATTTTCCTATTAAGCCTCTGAAGGCTATGTCCATTGCACGCTGAAATGTTGCTCCAGCATTTATTAGCCCAAATGGCATACGTCTATAAGCAAATATCCCCCACTTTGTGGTGAAGGCAGTTTTTAGTCTATCAATCTTATCAACCATGACCTGATTGTAGCCAGAGAAGCCATCTAGGAATGACATCATTTTTGCACCATTAACAATCTACAGGACTTCATCTAAGGAAGGCAAAAGATAATTGTCCTTCTCTGATGCTCTGTTCAGGTTCCTGAAGTCTACACACAGTCTGATGTCTCCATTCTTCTTTCTTACTGGCACTAGATTAGCCACCCAAGTGGAGTGCCTCATAGGAAATATAATCTCGGCATTCAACAGCTTCTTGACTTCTTCAAAAATTATTGGTTCAAGCAAAGCATTGACTGGCCTTTGCTTCTGTCTAAAAGGTTTAGCATCTGGCTTGAGAGGTATAGTGTGAGTTATGACTGATGTGTCATATGTCTTCAACTCATCATAGGTCCATGCAATAACATGTATGTAATATTTAAGGGCCTGAGTTGATCCTTCTAACTCTTCTGATGTGCAAACCTTACCAATCAAGACATTTCTCTTGTCATCATTTTGTCCAATATTCACTTGTGAATATTGTCCTCCATCAGCTTTTAGAAGATCTTTCTATTTTAACATGTTATCCAGGTCAAATGCTCTCTCTAGCTCTATCATCCCTTTGGGAATCTTGTTGCTAGGCAACTCTAATATTTCTTCCTCTTCCCAGACATGTTCTTCTATATTGTTCTCATCTATTATCTGAGCATCAAATATGTCTCTGTTAGAGATGAAATCTTGGATATGCTGATCATCATCAAAAACCTGGAGATTAGTAACATTATCAGGTACTAATGGAACTGACACCAGCTCGACTGAAAATCTCTTTAGGCCTGATATGGACAAGGGCTCTAATGTACTGGTGGCCTGTGCTAAGGCATCTGCCCTTTGGTTCTATTCTCTAGGTACGTGGGTGATATTAAATGCATCAAAGTCTTCAATCAAATCCCACACTCTGTGTCTATAATTCGATAATTTCTTATAGTTGCAAGAGTAAATTCCTCTTACCTGTCTGACAACTAATTCTGAGTCTCTGAAGACATGTAGAATTTTTACCTTCTTCTTGAGAGCAAATAGTATCCCATGGATCAGAGCTTCATACTCTGTCACATTGTTAGTGCAGGGGAACTGTAATCTGTAAGCAGCTAAGTAGGACTTTCCTGATGGATCAATGAGATCAATCCCTACTCCAGCTCCTTGTTTGGACTTGGATCTATCAAATCTAAGGATCCAGGGTTTATCTTCAGCAAGAGGTTTAGCTGAACCTTTCTTCTTCTTTGCAGCTCTGGCAGCTGCTCCACCTAATATCTATTTTGACTTAGGAATTTCAGCATTTTTAGACCTCATCTTTTCTTTCTTTTGCGAAGTTGATTCTTCTTCTTTCTTTTCATCATCAGGAGGATGATCCTCTAGATCGAGTATTGTTTGTCTCTTTAAAACATGTAAGCATAGCGAATAAGTAGTTTCTGAGTGAGGTGCCTCATGCAACCTACACCATCCTTCAGTCAGTACATATTATGGATGCTTCTTTTGTTCTATCATTTTTTTAATTTCTTTTGACAAAAACTCTTCGAATCTGGTCAGGTTACTGCCTCTGTCTTCATCAGATAATTCATAATCTGACTCCATCAGACAATCACTCCCTGGGGTGATTTTCTCTTTCTTCTTAACATTTATTTGGTCATATACTAGAATTTCTTCTGTTCTCTGAATATGATCTTCACCATGATTTATTACCTCACTTGCATTTCCTGCAGAAGACAAACAAAAATTAGTATCATCATCATCACTAGATGCAGAACTTACCTCAGATGATGATGATGCCTCACTACATGTCTGCTCTAGCTCCATCATATCTAAGCATGTTTCACAAGTTTTCTCTGAATGTGACTTGTCATGTAATCTGCACCAACCATCAATCAAAACATCATGAACAGGTATATTTAACAATTGACAATGTTTTACCTGCTTGGACAGATGCATATCAAAGTTTCTGAAGCGATCTATTTCATTCTCATTCTCAAAATTACTATCAGGGTTTATAGTTGGTTGTCCTCCTGATGATCATCATCATGATGATGAAAGTCAAGCATCAGGATCTCTTCTATCCTGATAGTCTGCGGTCTAATGGCATAAACTCTGGGTTCAAGATTCACGTACATGATCTCGTTTGTTTTGTTGTACTCGGTGATCATGTGCTTCATTCTAGGCTCAGCATCTATTCTTATCTGGTTAGGTATCCCTTTCCAAGGTAACCACATGTGATTGAAGTCAGTAGACATATATCCATTGAGAGTTTTAGACCAGTCTCTGCTGAGCAACATCCCATATGTATTAGGTATATCTACTACCTGGATATCGATGTAATATTGGATCCTAGGATCAGATGCTAGTTGCATGTGAATATGAGTTAATTCCCCTACCACACTTACTTTTGTTTTATCTAGCTATGTCACCTTCTTTAGGGATTTAGCAGGATGCAGTCCTAAAGCATTGCATATAGACAGGGGCATGACATTTGTAGATGCACCTAAATCTACCAAACAGTTGTGTAAATTCTTGCTAAACATCCTTATGGTAAGGAGGAAAGGTGGTGACTCACTTTTGTCCTTGTACAAGGTCATGTGGGAGGTTTCTGCAGCTTGGACTATAGCTGGCACTTTATGTTTGACAGTGTTATCTTTAGCAGCATGATCTCTATTGCTATGCTGACCTGGGGGATGACTATCCTCTCTAGGAGCAGGATCGTCTAGTGATTTCATAAATGCTTTCTTAATTGCAAGAGTTTTCAACAACTCTGATAAAGACAAGCTGATCTTTACCTTCTTCATCTCATCTACCAGATATGTGACTAGTTTGTCAGATTCATGAGGTAGGCCAACAGCTTTTGATACTGTGTTTTGTGGTAACAGATACTGTGTATTTACCTTTGGATATCCTAGATTGTTACTTGCCTTGGGATCAGGAGGTGTGTTAAAATTATTTGGAGGCAAGGAACTGGTTAATGGACCAGTAGGTCTGTTGGAGTTACTTCTCAGATTATAATTGTGCTTACCCTGATATTGCTGCTGGTAAGCATGCACCTCTTCAAGCTCATTGGATGGCTCATTCTCATCTTCAAAGGAGAAAACATAATTTGACTCAAAAGCCATGATAGATTCTTCACATGCTAGGTTGTAATTCTGGTGGGATGACACAGTCTGCTGATGATGCTGATCAATATAGCTTTCCAATACAAATGCAGAATCATATCCACAAGGGACAATTTCATTTCCCTCCACCTGAGGTGGATTTCCAAAAGTATTAAACACTTCTGTCTAGAAAATGCTAGTAGAAATTCTAAATTGTGGACAGTCTAATTCTGCATGGGCATTTGTATTGTGTATTCTACACCAATTGGTGAGGGCTACCTCAGCAAGATTGACTCTAGTAGTCTGTTTGGCTTCAGTGGGAGGCTGATTATCTAAAGGTGATGGTAATGAGCCATTATTTGGTCTAGAGTTCCATACTCTAGGCTATCTTTGAAGGTTATTATTGTTTCCACCACTATTATTGAAATTATTGTTGTTGTACCCCCTATCAGGATAACTAGGTCTGTCATTGTTATAGCCTCTGTTTTGGTTAGGCTGAAAATAGAAGTTATGATTTCTCAGATGAGTGACCTCTGTAGTTAGTTTTCTTAGATGAGCAGAGATTTCTTTGATTTCTTCTTTCTCCTCCTGAGCTTTAGCCACTACATTTTCAGTTTGAGGCTTGAAGAAAGAGGATCCAGTGTTATTGTTCTGATCCACACCCTGAGGTGTCGATGCTTGTGCAGGATACTGTGGCACTTGACCATTCCCATTAGGAGGAGGAGGCATGATGCTTAATGGAGATATCTGCAGAGGTGCTGGCATTACTGCTGGAGACATCATAGCTCCATTAGGATATTATTGGGCAGGATATGCAGGATATTGTGAAGGATATGTAAGATATATAGGCAGTGCAGGAAAAGCTATGTTTGGTGTTGGAGCAGGTACAAGCTACTGATTAACTTTGATAGCTTCTTGAAAAGCTCCTATCAAAGTTGTGATTTCAAGATGTGCTCTCCTGATGAACATGGAAGTTAATGGATCCAGAGCTGAATAATAGATACTCCTGGCAGCAGCATCTACTACAGTATATGGGGTAACTAACTTGGATAGCATTTTCTAGAACCTAGTATTGAAGTTGGCAATAGGCTCACCTTAAAATCTTTTGATTGTAGCAAATAGGTGATAGTTCATTGAAGGATCTATTGGTACCTTGACCTATCAGTGAAAGCTTTCTCTAGGACAGCCCACGATCTGACAAAACTCTGACCAAGACTAATATACCAATTATAAGCCTCTTCCCCTAAGGAAAAAGGAAATAATCTACATACAACGTTCTGATGCTCTATTCTAGCCCTACAGCAGGCTTCTTTGAAAGTTTTGATGTGATCATCCACATCCTGATAAGGATGATATTTTGGACAGAGTTTGTCAGGATTCTTTGGCAAAGCGTGATATACAGTAAATGGTGCAGGAGCACCCAATCTACAGTGGCCTCCATGAGGCTTTAGCTGTTTTAAAGTTGTTTTTATGATTTCAATGAAGTCCTAAACGGACATTAAATGTAATAAGGTCTGGATTGACCGTGCTTTGCTATTTTTAGATAGTTTGTTAAGAGTTTGTTAGAAAGTTAGTTGGTTTGTTAAGACAGCTATAACTCCCAGCCGCTGGGAGTCATTTTCTGTACTACCTCATGAGGGGATAAATATGTGAGATCTGATCGATCTCAAAATAGAGAGAATAGAGAGGAGAGGAACAAGAAGAACAAAGTTAGATCAGAAAGATTGTAAATCAATTCTATGAAGAAATAAAAGAAGTTTGTGTTCTGGTGTAATCGCAAGGGATATCGTTCAGGGTCATTCCACTAGTGGATTTCTTTGAAATCAGTGGAATGACCTTCGTGTTATTAGTTTGTTTTCTATTCTGTTAAATCCAAAAACATTTCGGTGTATTCTGTTCGGTTATAGTTAGTGCAAAGGAAGTCATTGGCATAAGGTTCATGTTTATGCGAATTATGAATATATCACTTTTGTAGGCAAAGACATTTTATGTGTATCTGTCATTTGTATATGGTGAGACATACAACCGGATGGGTCGAAGACTGTGGACCCCATGGATTGCATAATGAATTACAGTATGTACATCAGCGTAAGTATCAGCATCAGCAGAGAAGAGTGAAGTCAAGCCGATGATCAAAGTCTGACCGATGGAGCAGTTGTATTGATGTGTCGGTGAGAGAAATGGAGACACTGCCGATAGAGGTAGTCTTGCCAATGGAGAAGTTGTATGTGGATTTCAGCATGAGGTTGTGATATCGGAGAACAAGTGTAAAGTCTGATCGATGTAAGAAGTCTTACCGATGGCTAGTGGATGGACAGCTTCATCGGGGAGAGTTGGTGTAAGTCTAAGCGATGGATTCTATGCATCAGGGAGAAGATGGGTATCAGCCAATAAGGATTTAGACTCACCAATAGAGGGTGGTCTTGCTGATGGTAAAGGAGTTGAATATTTTGGTGAGACACTAGAGGTATCTTGCCGATGTAAACAGTAATAGCTATTTTTTGGGTTTTAATGGGTTGTTCACCCTGTTTGTGAGCTTCTACTGTGTTGCTCTGCATCAGATTGGTATCAAAGCTTAGAAGATTCTGAGCGTGTAGATAGAGCGTTGAGGGAGGAAATCTACACTGGGATTTTGGGATGAGCAATTACAAGTTCACTTGCTATAGTAGATGGACAAGAAGGTCTGTCAAGAGGGCCAGAGGAGATGGTCCATTGGTTGTCTCCAAAAGTCTTGGGGAGAGAGGCAAGAGAGGACTCCCAGGTGAGGGACAAAAGTGTTGGTGTAGCCGAGAGAAGTGGACTTTAGATGATAGTGGTGCAATTTGGAGGCAGTCAATCAAACTCCATTGATAGGAGTCACAGTTGGAGGATAAAGAGGAAACAGCGGAGGCATCAAGTCGGGGTTGAAGACAAAATGAAGTTGGTTGTAGCAGACCACATAACTCTTGGGACAAGAGTTTATTCAACTTGGGGAGTATGGTGCAGGAGCGCCCAATCTGCAGTAGCCTCCATGAGGCTTTAGCTATTTTAAAGTTGTTTTTATGATTTCAATGAAGTCCTAAACAGACATTAAATGTAATAAGGTCTGGATTGACCGTGCTTTGCTATTTTTAGATAGTTTGTTAAGAGTTTGTTAGAAAGTTAGTTAGTTTGTTAAGACAGCTATAACTCCCAGCCATTGGGAGTCATTTTCTATACTACCCCATGAGGGGATAAATATGTGAGATTTGATCGATCTCAAAATAGAGAGAATAGAGAGGAGAGGAACAAGAAGAACAGAGTTAGATCAAAAAGATTGTAAATCAATTCTGTGAAGAAATAAAAGAAGTTTGTGTCCTGGTGTAATCGCAAGGGATATCGTTCGGGGTCATTCCACTGGTGGATTTCTTTGAAATTAGTGGAATGACCTCCGTGTTATTAGTTTGTTTTATGTTCTATTAAATCTGAAATCATTTCGGTGTATTCTGTTCGGTTACAGTTGGTGCAAAGGAAGTCATTGGCATAAGGTTCATGTTTATACAAATTATGAATATATCACTTTTGTAGGCAAAGACATTTTATGTGTATCTATCATTTGTATGTGGTGAGACATAGAACTGGATGGGTCAAAGACTATAGACCCCACGGATTGCATAATGAATTACATGTATGTGCATTGGCATAAGTATCGGCATCAGCAGAGAAGAGTGAAGTCAAGCCGATGATCAAAGTCTGACTGATGGAGCAGTTGTATCAGTGTGTTAGTGAGAGAAATGGAGACACTGCCGATAGAGGCAGTCTTGCCGATGGAGAAGTTGTATGTGGATTTCGGTGTGAGGTTGTGATATCAGAGAACAAGTGTAAAGTCTGATCGATGTAAGAAGTCTTATTGATGGCTAGTGGATGGAAAGCTTCATCAGGGAGAGTTGGTGTAAGTCTGAGCGATGGATTCTATGCATCAGGGAGAAGATGGGTATCGGCCAATAAAGATTTAGACTCACCGATAGAGGGTGGTCTTACCGATGGTAAAGGAGTTGAATATTTTGGTGAGACACTAGAAGTATCTTGCCGATGTAAACAGCAATAGCTATTTTTTGGGTTTTAATGGGTTGTTCACCCTGTTTGTGAGCTTCTACTATGTTGCTCTACATTAGTAAAGGTCAAAGGTGACTCTGCTGTAAAGAATGACATTGCAACCGGAGGAGGTTGACCCTGGGGTATGGTTGGCTGAGGTTGGACCTGAGGTTGAACCTGAGGTTGGATAGGAGGTGTCACAGATAACCTTGAAAGTACTTGTAAACCAATAGGAGTTACAGGAGGAGGCTCTGGTGATGCTCCTGATGCACTAGACCCTAGAGTGTGATGGATGTCTATAGTTCTAGGTCTAAACCCCCTGACAGGTAATTCTTCAAATATTCTACCAGATCTAGACTTGGTATTTATCCTGTGAGCTAGGATTTCTTAATTTTGAAGAAAATTCGCTGGATGATTGTAAAGATCAGTTGGAATTCACCAGCAATGACTATATTTAAGGTCAGGATTGGAAATGGACCAAGTATTTCTAAAATATTTGTAGCTACACTGCAAATATGAGGTGATCTTTAGGTTTGGTAACACTTGTAGGTTGATATCAGGTTTCTAAAGAAAGATATCTCAAAGTTTGGACAAATTCACTTGAAATAAGACCGATCTTTGCAAATACATGATGATCTACTATAAAGATTGCAATATTTTTGATCAATTATGAAAACTTTGTAAAGGATTAGCATGTGCAAGCTTGGAACAATAGATATTTATGTCTAATTTGAAATTTAGCGATGTCTGGGCATTACCTTACGATCTTTATCATCACCTAAACTACTGATGATGATCCTCGTCCTATGGCCCTCCTTTAAGTGTCAATTTATTTTGATCATGATGTTAGTCATAAACAAACATAGAATAAAAGTACACATTAACCTTTATTCATCTTGAAAGATATGATGAGTTTAGAGAATTCATGATCTCAAGTCTCCGTTGATTAGGTCTTAATCTTCTAACGTTACTTAGAGGTTGATGTGTGTTGTTGTTTCCATTTTGGGGCCTTACGTAGATCTCATCAGTAAGATAATGTTTCCTATAATGATGCTGCACAGAGAGTTATTCTACACAGGATATGCTTCAAATAATGCTTCTATCTTTAAATCTTTACATGATACTTGTCATTTTGACATGCTTTAACCTCAAATATGCTGAATATGTTCAATTATCTACGGGATATCTGCATATTTGTATTATTTGCTTAAGATTGTCAATTATTTGCAATTATGATGACGAAATGCTCTGAAATTGAAAGAAATTGAAAGAAATACTTCAAATTAATGTTGAACCTTCAGCGATTGAGCCACAATACATCAGATATAGTCATGAAGAGAAGAAATCAAACCATATGTTCACCAGGACATTCCATAGCTAGATACAGTCGATGCTAACTTCAAAGGAAATGTATAAAGACAACACATGCAAGTTGATATGCACTCCAAGGGACGTAGCAAATCAAAGCATATATCGAGAATTCATACACTGATTACTCAAGATTTATGATGGATTGTAATCAAAAGAGTCTTCTCATTCATTAAGTATGTAAGAACATATATGTATACAACAACTTTGAAAAGAGCACTGAATATTTCAGCAAACAGATTTCAATTAAGTTTCAAATGTTTAAAATGAGGCATCCCTGCACCTTTTATAGAATAAAGTGAGAGAGCCGTTACAATTGATCTATGATCCAGATTTATCTATTACGATCTACGGTTCACATTCATTGACCAAGTCAATTCTTTCCACATGGCACAGATTGCCAGCTGGCAACCATCTAGACGGCTCACTTTCTTTTGTACCTGATGCATATATTCCCTTCATGATGCATCTTCATCAGGTTCTTTGTCATCATCTCTGTCATTAAGAGCATCAGGATCATCACTTTCAAAATCTTCATCATCCTGATGAGCTTCTCCTTGTACATGGACCTGCATGGATGTCCGGATATTTTCATATGACTGTACTATCTTCTCTATCTCCCTGCCATCTTGAGTTCTTGCTTTGATGATGGCGTGTCTATGCATTTGATACTTGCCTTGGAGATTCTCTAACTTACTTCTCCTACTACTAGATGTCTCATTATAATTCTCCATCCTGACCCTGATCCTCATGATCTTATCCATGGTTTCTTCTATCAGGTGGTTTAGAAGATCGTCAGCTACCTGCTGAAAATTGCTATGTATAGCTTTAATGGCAAACTCCTCATCTTGATTTTCTATCTTGCCTTCTGCCTTTCCTTCTAATGCTTCCAAAATTTCAGCCTCAAACGACATCATATCATGCAGCTTCATGCTGATATCTCTTAGTTTACTATTGCATCTTTTAAGCACATCACACTCAAACCTAATGTCTTTATACCATATATCAATCAATAGGGCTATATTATTATTTAGTACCTGATTCTTTATTAAAATTAGAGGATCAATCCTCTTTATTTCACCCAAGGCGCTTAGGACTTTCTCCAATTGAAACGACCTCCTTCCGATCTCCATCTGCAATTTATCTACCTTCTTCCTGGAGGTGCCCAAAGAATTCCACCTCTTCAAAGAGGCCTTTACCACTTCTTCTGCTTCATCAAATGTGGATAACATCCACTTTCTCATTATGGATGACTCATGCTTCATGAGATCTAGTTTATTTACCTCATCTTGAGAAATAGCAGTCAATGGGACTGCATGATCACTTGATGTATCCTCAGGATTAATTAACCCTTTTATGTAAGTATGTAATTGAGCAATGTGCTCCTTGTGCTGTTTATTTTTCTCTTTCTCTCTTTTCACCCTCTAGGTCAATGAATCAATTATATCTTTACCTTCTTGGCCTTCCTAATCCTCATTGGCAAATCCCAAATCTACTGTACTAATCTGGAATTCATCCAGAGTGATCTTGCCCTTTTCTTTGTCTGTTGTAGGAATGGCCACCTAGGCAGACCTTCTACCCCTGACAGGATCTCTTCTTATTGCAGAAGTTATTCTAGCCTTCCTCTTAGGCTTTATTAAGGTTTCAGAAAATAATGTGGATATATCAAATTCTTGTGCCTCTATACCTGATTCTGTGCCAATTTCTTTCTCAAGCCACTGAGGAATTTGATCCTTTGATTGTTGGTCTCCATCATCATCATGATGATCACCCTGATCTCTGGTATCCACCATCATGTTTGATGGGGAGGGAGGGTGATTTTCTTATCTTTTCCTCATGATGCTCCTCATGAGGGTGATCTTTGGGTATATCCTCCTGTTGAGGAATTTCCTTTTCTGGAGGGCGATCCTGTTGATCATCTGTATGTTGATCATGATCTTGATCTTTTACTTCCTCCATGTGTATCTCATCCATTTTGGTTATTTCCTCATCATGAGGCATATTAGCATCCGTGGATGTTAATATATCTTCCTTAGGTATACTAACCTGATCTAAAGCTGCAATCTGTTTTGCAGCTATAGTAATTACTTCCTAAACTTTGAGGGCAGGATTAACTGATGTATCCTTTACTTCCCCTCCCTTGTCTTTGACTTCAACTATCTTGGGTTCAACAGGTACTTCCTTTTGTTGTTGCTCACCCTTATCTTCTATTTTCTCAGGTGCATCTGCCATATCCTTAGGATTTACATCTTCTACATATGTCAAATCTATAACTGCAGGACGTGTGACCTGAGAAACTAAGGCATCCAGCCCTATTTGTTGTGCAATGTTTTCTGAGATCCTTTCTCTTTCTAACTCCATTTACTTCATCTCTCCTAATATTGCCTGAACTGATGGGGTCCCCTGTGGAGTTATCTGGGTGCTAGCAGCAAGGGTTTCCATTCTTTGTACAATTACATCCTTCCCCACCTCATCATCAGATAGGTCAATTGTCTCATCTAATGAGACTAGACCACTTTGAACTACCTTAGAGGCTTCTTTCCTTTGTTCTTCTGCCTGTTTAGTTTTAAAATTTACAATGGTGGGAAGTGGAACATTATGCTGCAATTCTTTAGTGAATACTTCTCCACTTGCCCTTTTTAAGACTATAGGTGTTTGTTTTATTTCACCTCTCATTGAAGTTCTTGGTTTCTTAGGTGTGGAAGCCATCACCTGAGGTGCTTTTCTTTTCCTGACGAGGGGTAGTAGGTCTTCTTTTGTAGGCTCCTCATCAAGGTGGATATCCTCTCCCATTTGTGCTTGTGATGCCTGGCCCTCATCATATGTTTCCATAGTTTTGACAGCTGGCCTCTAGATATTCTTAGCCTTTTGCTTATCTTTAGGAGGTGATGCAGATGATGCCGATGCTTGCTCTAATGCTGGTGCACCCTCAGCTGTTATTATGACTCTCTTGATTATCACCCCTTTAGGCTCAGCATCAACCTTTTTACCTCTTGGGGTTCTCTTGCTTTTCTCAGGGGGTGGCGCTCTCTCTCCTTTAGACTTCCTCTTCTCATTACAGAAATCATCATATTCATCTTCAGAAACTTCCTACTTTTTCTTCTTATTGTCCACTATGATGACAACACCTCTTTTCTTCAGCATATTTCTCTGGTCATCTACCCATGTTTGGGTCAGCTGCAATGTCTTGCTTGTAAATGGATCTAAGGAGATGTCCTCCTGTATGGTGAGATCTGGTGCTGAGATGGTATCATTATATACCTTTTTCTCCTCATATTCATCAGCCATTACCACTCCATCATCTTTCTTCAATTGTGTCAGGATGGATATGCAATCAAAGGTCCTGATCTGGCTGAGTGTAAGCCTTTGATATCTTCTTCTTCTAGCTTTAGCTTCATCTTCACAATCTGCCCAGAAATCCTCAAGATGGCTTCGATGGATGGGCTTCCCCATGATCTTATGTTTCCTCCCATATGGATCATATGATCTTTTCAATGGAAATGGCTATAAATTCATCATAGTTAGACCAGCTATGGCCTTCTAATATTCTCATAATCTGGGCACTTATACCAGCCCATTGTGACTGGAAACAATACTAGTGGAAGTTTGTTGTTATCTTTGTAAGCATTTAGTATTGTGGAGATTTGTCTTAAGAACTCCATTAAGACAACCGCATCTGTAGGGTATCTTGGGAGCATGAGAGGCTCCTCTTCCAAACCTTCAACTCTAATGTAAGAGAAAGTTGCAAATTGAATAAACCAGGCTCCATGCCTGTATATGACTTCCTAAGCCTCCATGCTCAGTCTTTTAGTTCTGTCCTCCTCCATTGTCCTTACTAGATGCATAGAGAATGCATCATTCACTAATTTATAATCTTGGAGGTAATTCACTCTTTGCAGCTGGGGATGATGATCCCATATATTTGCATCATTTGTTGTGCCACCAATTCTCCCATCTATAATCAATGCATCAAATGTACCCTTATAGGCACATGAATAAACTATATATGAGGTCATGTAGAAGGAACAATCTGGACCTCCTAGGTTCATCAGCTGCCCATCTAGAGCATCACTTATCATCTTAGCCCACATTGGCTTGTTATCCATGTAAAGGCACATCAAGATGACTGCATACATCCAGTCCTTAAAACTTCCAACATCAGGCTGGCCTGTCACTCTGCTGAGTAGTGCTATCATGTACTAGTATTCATCATCAAAGTCAAATTTATATAAGTGCATTGGAAGCTCAGCTATTGCAGGATAAGGACTATTCTTTGCCCTCCATTGGTACATTTTCTTCCTAGTAGTCTTCTTGTTATTCTCATATTCTACTTCCGACTTCTTCAAATCTATATTGGCAACCTTCTTGCCCAATGGCAAACTGAATGTAGTAGCAAGACCTTTGATAGATAGATCAGCATATACTCTACCATGCTTCTGTACCTTCCTTGTCTATGGATTATAGTTTCTTGCACATTCAATGACCAGCTCAGGAGATTCCATGGAATAAGGGAAACTAGCTTCATTCCATATTCCAGATACAAAGATTGCATCCAGCAAGGTGCTTATAATCTTTTCATCACTCATTTTAGCCGACCATACAGCTAGATCTGTATTTCCTTGGTGCGTATCTGTGATGGCACCATATTTAAACTAGACACCCTTGGGTTGAGCAAGCATGGGTTTTATAAATTCTTCCTTTGACTTAGCCAACCGCTTATCTACCATGGATGCTTGCAATTAACACAAACTGGTCTTACCATTGATATCTTACAAGCATGCATAACATTATATCTTCATTATTCATCATGCATACTATTACTCTTTCAATCTCTCATTTATCCTGATATTGTTGCATAATCTAGAACTTCAAACCAGAAAACCATGATACCTGGATATGCAGAACATGACAAAAAGAGGGTTTCAATTACTTACCTGATGTGCTTATCCTCTTAATTATGCTGACAGCCGTGTGAAAGGAATTCAAATACCAGCAATGTTCACGTATCCCGTTTTGGTACAAGCTATATGCGTCAGCAGGTAATCTTCTTATGGTTCGAAAACACGGAGCTCTGTAAAAACTCATTTTATCACAAGGTGAGTGTAAAATGATTCTGTAAATCACTTTCAACCTCTTCTTTTAGGCAAATTAGGGGAAATTAATTGAAACAGCTAATTTTCTTGTACAAAACTCCTAGATCTCACCAAGTGTGTGTATCAGGTTCGTAATCAGCGGGAACCACCTACCACCTCTACATGCATTTAATGTTATGGCGGCAAGGTGTGGGGTGATCTCTGAAGATCAGGTGATATTTTGAATATCAGGTGATATTCAGGAATATGACCCCCTTTGTATAATATGATCATCCATTTTAGGTGGAAGGACCGATGTCGAAACATCAAGTTGGGTTAAGAATATCGAGTGATGTTCAAAATATCAGGGGATGTTCGGAATGTCTAGTGATGTTTATAATATCACCCCCTGGACTAAAGTGATTTCTCTCTTAGAATATCAGGGTGATGTCAACAAGATAATGACTTGGTTCATCGTTGTCACACTATAACGTCACCATCATGTTATGTAAGAAGGGTCATGTTTGGAAATATACCTCCGTGAGGTAAAAAGGATGGTGACATCATCATTATGTTTATTTCTTCATTTACCAGGTTTGGATGACGTCGTCAGAATATTGTTTCGGGGTGATATTTTGTGACAAGCAGATATTCAAATATCAGGGTGATATTTAGATGTTGGGTGATATTCAGGAATATGACCCTCGCAAAATATATGATGTTGTTTGTCGGGTAGATATCGTTATCACATAAAGTTGACGTCTAGATGTTCAGAGCAAATGATTTTATCAGGTGATAATATTAGATCAGGGGGATCTTTATAATAACACTGATGTTAAGAAATATGATCCTCCTCTCAGAATATCAGGTTTGACTAGGACTTTGACTCACCATAACTCTCATTTTCTAAGGAATATCAGGGTGATCCAAAAGGCAAACCTGCATGAAATTTTGTACTCTATCCACCCATGAGGTTATTGACATGAAATAGTAAATTTGAAAAACTAACCTCATCATGATGACTTACCTAGTCCCCTTTATGTAGGATCATCTACATTGTCTTACTTTTACTAGACCACTAGCAAGCAGAAAAGACAAGCAAAGCCAAACAAAAGTTGGGTCCCTGTTTTGTCAAGTCAAAATGGGGTGTGTTGTGTAGCCACAGGCTAATTGGAATGACAAGGATGCAGTCATAGTAGGGACTATTGTTTGCCCTCTAAGAGTTGAAAAGTAAACTAATTCTGCCATAGCAATAAATGGGGTTTCCACTGTCCATGTTCAGACAGAGATGATGGTCAGAAAGAATGACCAGCAAGATGTGAGAAAAGCCTACAGTGCTAGGCATGAGTATTTGCCTCCATGGCAGCAGGTTGCAACACAGAGATCATGGGACAGATATGAGACAGTCGCTACAGGTTGATTAAGTTAAAGACTTAACTCATGGGACATGAGTTCTTTTCAAATTGGGGAGTATGGTGCAGGTGCACCTAACCCACAGTGGCCTCCATGAGGCATTTAGTTGGTTTATGTTTATTTTTATGTTTTCAATAAGGTCCTAAATGACCATAAAATGTAATAAGGTATGTTTGACCGATGCTTGCTATTTTTAGGTTGTTAGTTAAGAGTTTGTTAGTCGGTTAGATCTCCCAAGCCGCTTGGAATTGTCTCCCAGCCGCCAGGAACCAAGTCAGTACTACTCTTTGTGAGTAGATAAATACTCCCCCAGGGACAGATCAAAGAACAGATAGAGAGTTAGTAGTCAGTTTAGTTTAGTTCAGTTGTGGAATTGTAAATAGAGCATTTGTAATCACATTTCTGAAGAAGCATAATAAACAAGATTCTGTTGCATTTGAATTCACTATGTAATTGATTTTCTGTACTGAGGTCAGATGGATTCATTTATCCATTCCACCGGTTGATTCTCTGAATCGGTGGAATGGCTATATATATATTAGTTAGGGTTTCATTTTCTATTTTGTCTGTGTTAACGCTTGCAGGATCAAGCAAGGAATGCATTAAAGGATTCTAGCATGGCTGTATGCTAGATTATTGAAGTGCAAAGAGCTGCATGTTTGAGGAAGAGATCGATCGGAGCAATCGCTAAGTAAAAAGCGGATCAAAATAGTGAAAATCCATGGAAGTTGCAGAAGACATATAAAGTGTGAGTATATCACTTTTGTATGCGAGATATACAATCTGTGAGTATATCGCTATGGCATGTTGTGTGTATGTCAGTTTTGGTCCATCGCTATTGTATGTGAGAAACATACATCGATTCAGATACAAGGGAGTCAGTAGCTGGTCAAACCCAGCGGATACATAATTGAAATGCATGTCTGAATGTACATTGAAGATATACATTCTCTATATATATCGCAAATGAATGTTGGGTATATTTTCTACGTATCCCACAGGTGAATGTTGTGAGTATCCCACAGATGCACATCAGGATTTGTATGTTGCAAAAGTATTTTGGGATTATATAGTTTATGAGTATATGTCTTTTGTATGTCGAAGATAGTCTGTGAGTATGTTTCCTATGTATGTGGAGACATTTCATGTGTATCTTAAATTTGGATATTAAAGGTTGTATGTTGAAATGTATATTTCAAATATACATTGGGTTGTATGTAGAAGGCGACCGATGGGAACAGTGGAGATAACCAGTGCCGACAGGTCATATGTTGTATGTTCAGCATAGAGGAAGTGATAGATGCAAGAGGATTGCGGGTGCAACAGGTAAGGATTTGCATGTATATTTGAGAATGTGTCTTGCGAAAGATGCAAGTGCTACAGTGATCAGAAATGAAGGTATTTTGTGAAGCCGATGGTATTTAGGTGTTGCGATAGGCGAGAGAAGTGAGATTTTAGACAATGAAGTTCGTATGCATATTAAATAATGCATAGACATACATTTGAAATTGTATGTTAGGGGTTTGAGTGGTGGATGCTCTGCATCACTCATCTCTTGTGAACTTTGGAAGTTTAAGAACTCTTTGATTATGTTTTTGAACTTCAACTCTAAGAATGCAAGTATGATAACGATGGCATATTTTTGTAATTTTTTTGGAATATATATGAAATGCAGGTTACAATATGCAGATGCAAGAACACGAGGGATGTTGAAATGAAACTTTTACTTCTATGGAATGTCATGAGTTATGACATTGATTTTATTTCTTTGGAACTCATTTTCTGGTTTTGATATGAATGCATTGTGGAACAAACAATATGACTTCTCTTTAATATAATTTTCAATCTAGGGGATTGTAGGTTATTCTAGTATAGGAGATCTATTCAAGTCTGTAAGATAGGGAATTTAGAACTCAAGTGGGGAGCAGGAATGAAATGGAGTGCTTTTGACTTTCAATTTTGCTAAAGGCTAAACACTGATCCTTATCTAGATAAGACAATCTGACAAGCTTTCAACTTAGACAAGTAACAAATTTTATTGATGTTCGCTAGACTTAGATCATAGATGGTAAGCAAGATAGACCGAGGGTAAAGGATAAATGGGAAAGAACCAAGGTCTCTAGATAGAAAATGATCCTAAAGACTACTAGACTCTTGGCTTTGCTTAGCTAGTGTGTGTGTGTGCTTTGTACCTTTCTCTTTTATTTTCTCTGGTAGAATGTCACCCTTGAAGCTTTGAGCTTAGACTGATCTCCACCTAAGAGTATGAACATTTAGCAATGTTCTCTCTTTCACTCTTTTTTTTTTTAACTCTCTTTTTTTTTTGCTTTTTCTAGAATGACTCACTTGATTTTCTCTTTTTTTTTGGATTTTTTATTTTATGAAAATGAATGCTTTTGGAACTTTAGATGTATAGTAACATGATTTCTCAATTCTCACTTTTCTCAACACTCTTATTTTGATCACTCATTTTTTTATTCACTCATATTTTAGATTGCCTCCTTCATAGTTTTGATCCTCCTGATGTTTTTGGTTAGGAAAGATAAGGGGATAAGTGCCACCAAAAGTTTTCACAGTCTAGTCAGACTTCTCTCCTACTAGGGAAGAATTAGGAAGGTCTACTTGCAAGCTTCCTTTGAACACTATAGGTTTGAATACTAAATTTTCTTAGACCTAACATCTTGACTCATTAAGACCAGGATTAGTGTAAAGCTAAGAGTTAGGCTTTGATTAAAATTACTGGGAATGAAGGGGGAAAATGGCGATTGTGAAAAATGGGGAATCTCAAGACCTAAAAGGATCACCTATACCTGGGCAACCTTAGACTCCTTACTGAAATGAAATTAATATAAGTTTGAGTCATTCACTTTAATGCAAGATGAATAGAATGATACTGAAATGCAAGAAACAAAATATTTTTGACATTTTTTTTTAATTTTTATGATTTTTTTGTATTTTTATGTTTTCTGATTTTTATGATTTTCAGACATAGTATTTCTTGAGGTGAAAGGCATTGACTATTTCACCAAATTCCTCTCCCTCCATTGTGCACAAGAGATAGGCATCATTTCCAACATCTTCTTTAACCATATAAGGACCTTTCCAATCCTCTATGAATGTTCACTTTCATCTTCTCTTTTTGTTTTTAGTGCTACCTCTTCTTAGGACAATCTCTCCTACTCTGTAGGGTTTATCATTTGATTCTATCGTTTCCAGCTTAGTTGTTTCTCTTGGTAATGTGAGATGAAGCAAATCTTGGAAAGCTTGTTGATGGGAAGGGGTCCAATACAAGACTCCATCGCACCTTAGCAACTCCATTAGCATGTCAATTTGCTCTTGCATGTAAATCTTTATGTCTTGTCTACCTTGAATGTTTTGTAAAAATTGGAATAGTTCAAAGGGAGTTTGAGGCTCCCTTTGCTCATCAGGAGGGACAAAGATTATACTTGTCCTTCCATTGGACTTGGGTCTCAAATCCATAGAATATCTAATGTTGCTTCCTAGGAACTCAAAGATGACTAGATCATTGATTCTGACTAACACTCGCATCTTCCATTCTTTATGAAATATACCCTCACTTCCTTCATCTTCATTTGGGAGTCTCTCAACCATTTCAATTTGCACTAAGGGTGCTTCCCATTCACCAAGCTCATTTGACTGTACTGAGGCAGAAGTGGTATGTTGCACTTGTGGCTGAGATACCATGAACATCCTTGGGAGAACTCCTAATATGTTGGCTGACTCATTGCCAATAAAATTTACATCCCCCATAGGTGTTAATGGTCTATACGACTCTTCTATTGGTGTGAGAGGTTCATACGAATCACTTTATTTTGGTGTCTTAGGGACACATGATTCACTCAAGGGTGATAGAGGAGCATAACTCTTTGTCACGTCTTCTTCAGGATCTTAGAAAGTTTGGGGGTCTGCATATCTCAAGTCTAACATAGTTGTTTCAAATATTGCCCCTTCAGTTCTATGAGGCTTCTCCCCTATGCAAGGGAAGATTTTGTAAGTTGGTTGTACATTGATCATGAGTACTTCCAGAGGGAATTGGAGAGGTCCATCCTTCTCTATCCATTCCATGATTTTCATTGTCGTTTCTTTGGTAATAACCTCTTTTTGCTTTGGTAATGCCTCGCTTTCTAAGGCCTTCATCTCCTCATTGTTTATAGTCTTTTCTAGGATCTCTGTCTTCTTGATGCATATTGATTGTGGCATAGGACTAGGAACAAAAAGCCTTTTTGTAGGAAGTTCATAATATATGGGGATGCCTATCCTTTTATTAGTTTAAGGACAAACAATTAAGACGGGGGGTGAATTAGTTGTCTAAAACTTTCTTTCAATTAATCACTTAAATTCTCTTCTTAATTCAGCAGCATAATAATAAATCAATCATGGAAATGTAATGCAACAATTCAAGAGCAAAAACACATTAACACATATGACACCAAGATTTTTGACGTGGAAAACTCGGTTAAGGGAAAAACCACGGGGTGACTAACCCAAGATTGTATTCTCTATTAGAAGAATAGAAAGAAGAAAATGGCACATGCCAATTAGGGCTCACTACCTGAGCACACTGCTCACAAGAGACCCACTGCCTACAGGAGACACACTATCTATAGAATAATAAGTATTACATACTTGAACTGAAGAATAGCATCTTCACCATGCTTGAGTTAGTTCCATTTCAGCTCAATACTTCTGCTCTACATTTTGCTTTCCTCCTCTCTACCACACTCTCATCTCCACTTCTATATCTTTGAAATGACTTTACAATTCCTTATTTATACAAGACATTGACTTAGGAATAATCATCCAAGTCGACATACATTACCGAGAAAATACATAAATAAAACATGACTAATTACAAAAAGACTTTGCGCGGATCAACACACTGTCGGCCACACAGATCTGAGACTTCAATCTTTCTTTGGGAACACGCCATTCTTCACAGAACATCTTCAAGATCATCTGCAGGATGTGTAACTCATTCGGTCGGCTAGACTTAGGAAGAACACCATCATCCGGAAGTAATTCTTTAATTACGAGCTTAATCTTCAACGCGGACCACCAACATGAACTAGACATAATCCAAAGACCTCCACAAGCTTGTTTGAATCACCAAGAACATCCACACTACTTATGTTCACTGAAATCATTCTCACCTTCATTTGGAACCTCAAGAACACAGTCTGTCATCACTGTTATATTGGAATAAATGCTTGCGGACCTCCAAACCACTCACCAATTGGGCTGTAAATTCACATTGACTTCCTAAACACTCCACCAGATCCATAGAACAAAATATTTCTTTTCCAGATCTCACCGGACCCAACTGTGTCACTCTGTCACCTCTGAACACTTGCTAGAGCCAGTTTTACTTAAGTGGCCATAACTTCTTTAGATCTTCATGTGGACCTCTGAAATCTTTACTGGATCATATTAAGACACATATTTGCAAACCCTTTGAAGTGCATCCTCTGATCTTCATCTTAACTGGGATCTTTACCTTATTGGCTTCACTATTCTTCTCTGTTCCTGAATAGGACTAATTTTCTCAATATCCTCAGCACATAGCTCATCCAATCCTTATCATCAATGCAACAGAAGTATGTTGACATCAATGACAACATTGGTTAGGCCCATACTTGCAACAATCTCCCCCTTTGTCATTGATGGCAACATATGATGTGAAAAACTATTTGAACCATCAACACAAGAATAACTCCCCCTATCAACAACAACCACTTACATGTCTTCTCTTCCTTTATTGCTCCCCCTTTGATCAGTAACTACTTGTTTTTCACATGTCTTCTCTCCCCCTTTGACATCAATGGCAAAGGGTACATACTTGGATTACTTAAGAAACATATCAGCTGCTCCCCCTGAGTAGCAGCTTCCCATCATTAATCTAGACCACAAAATATGATTGTGAGATCCACCAGACTGATGCACATTAGTGCACCTTAATTTAGAATCAGAGGGGTAATAACCCCTAACTTCTCCCTGAGATACTCAAAAGAGTCCTTAGGTAGAGGTTTAGTAAAAATATCTGCTATCTGATCCTTGGAAGGCACAAACTCCAATCTGACTTCATTCTTGTTCACTTGCTCTCTCAGAAAGTGACACTTGATGGATATATGTTTACTCTTTGAATGCAACACTGGATTCTTTGATATGTTTATTGCACTTGAATTATCATAGAAGATTGTGATAGGTTCTTCATACTCCACTCTGATCTCTCTTAGCATTTGTTGCATCCATAATACTTGAGTGCAACTACTTGCTACTGTAATATATTCTGCTTCTATAGTGGACAGAGATATTGCCTCTTGTTTCTTGCTCAGCCAAGAAACCAATCTCTTCTCTAAAAAGAATGCTCCACCACTGGTACACTTCCATTCATCCACATCTCCTGCCCAATCCACATCTGTGTATGCATGAAGAGAGAAATTATGATCTCTAGGATACCACAGACCATACTCAACTGTCCCTTTTAGATATCTAAATATCCTCTTGATTGCCATGACATGAGATTTTCTAGGATCAGCTTGGAATCTAGCAACAAGACCAACAACATTCATAATGTCAAGTCTAGTTTGAGTGAGATACAATAAACCTCCAATCATTGACCTGTACTTTTTCTGATCAACCTTTGGAGAGTCATCATATTTGCTTAATTTACATCTGATTGCCATGGGAGTACTCATTGGTTTTGAGTCTTCCATCCCAAATTTCTTTAATAATTCTTTCACATATTTAGTCTGAGAAATGAAGATTCCTTTCTTTGTTTGAGTGAATTATAGACCCAAAAAGAAATTCATTTCCCCAAACATAGACATCTCAAATTTAGTTTTCATTTGATTTGAAAAAGTTTTGCACATACTATCTCTTCCTCCAAAAATGATATCATCAACAAATACTTCAACAATCAGGATATTTTCATGATCAATTTTGAAGTACAAATTACTATCAGCGGTACCTTTGTTGAAACCAACCTTCAAAGGATGCTTATCCAGTCTTTCATACCAGGCTCTTGGAGCTTGCTTGAGTCCAGATAGTGCTTTCTTCAACTTGTAGACCATATCACCATGATCAGACAATTGAAATCCATCTGGTTGCTCAATGTAAACTTCTTCTTCCAAGTCACCATTCAGGAAGGCCGATTTGACATCCATCTGATATACTTTGAAATCCTTGAAGGCAGCAAAGGCAAGAAATAATCTGACTGCTTCAATTCTTGCCACCGGAGCAAAAATTTCTTCAAAATCAACTCCTACTTGGGAGTAACCTTTGCAAACCAATCTGGCTTTGTTTCTGACTACTTCACCATCGTCATTCAGTTTATTCTAGAAGACCCATTTAGTTCCAATCACATTCTTGTTTTTAGGTCTGGGAACAAGATCCCAAGTGTGATTTTTCTCAATTTGCATCAGCTCTTCCTCCATTGCTTTAGTCCAGTTTTCATCATTGCAAGCTTCATTCACTATCTTAGGTTCAATCTTTGAAATTAGACAATACTCTTTTGAATCTTGAGCAATTCTTCTTCTTGTTTGTACACCTTTTCTTTTATCACCTATGATCTGATCTTTAGAGTGATTCAGTCTTACATACCTGGGAACTTTGGGAGTTTCTTGCACTTCTGATTCTTGAACAAGTTCATTCAAACTTATCTCTTCTTCATGATTTACTAGATCAGTCTATATCTGAATTTCAGAGGGAGCTTGGACTTCTTGAACAAAAACATCATTTTGATCATCTTCATCATATTCATAAAACCTTGAGGGTTTTTCAATACCTTCATACACCTTCACATTTGTACTTTCTACAATCTTCCTTAACCTCTTGTTATAACACCGGTATGCTTTGCTTTGAGTAGAGTAACCCAAGAATATTCCTTCATCACTTCTAGCATCAAATTTTCCTAGATCTTCATCTCTTTTAATGTAACATTTGCTACCAAAGACTCTAAAATACCTCACAGTGGGAGTGATGCCAAACCAAAGTTCATAAGGAGTCTTACCGGTATTGCTTCTAATTTGTACTCGATTGAGAGTATAGATTGCAGTGCTTACAACTTCTCTCCAATAGATCTAAGGAACATTTGCTTCCATCATCATGGTTCTAGATGCTTCCTGGATGGTCCGGTTCTTTCTTTCTACTACTCCATTCTGCTGTGGAGTCCTAGGAGCAGACAACTATCGTTTTATGCCATGTTTCTCACAGAATTCTATGAACTCACCGGATGTGAATTCTCCACCTCTATCAGACCTCAGACATTTTAATTTTAATCTGGTTTCATTCTCTACCATAGCCTTAAATATTTTGAATTTTTCAAAAGCTTCTAATTTCTCTTTCAGAAAAGTCATCCACATCATCTGAGAATGGTCATCAATTAATAACATGAAGTATCTATCACCTTGCACACTCCTGATTCTTGCCAGACCACATAGATCAGTATGAACTAAGTCCAATAATTCAGTAGAGGATTGTTCCTTGCTTTTGAATGAGATTCTACTTTGTTTACCCAACTGACATTCTTTGCACAAACTATTTGTAGGTTTCACCAATCTTGGAAGATCTCTTATAGCCTAAGTGTTGCTTATCTTGATGATATTATCAAAATTCACATGACACATTCTCCTATGCCACAACCAACTCTGATCAATTTGAACAAATAAATAACTTTTACTAGTACCAACCAAGTGGAAGATATTACCTTTTGTTTGAGTACCAGATGCAATCTTTGTTCCGTAACTTTCAAAGATCTTGCATTTTCCATTCTTGAATCAGAGATCATAACCTTTGTCCACCAACTGTCCAACACTGAGAAGATTGTGCTTCAGACCTTCAACACACAGTACATTACTAGTTTTGTTCTTTCCTTCAAAAGAAATAGTTCCTCTACCTCTGATTCTGCGAGCATAATTATCACCAAATTTTACCACTCCTCCTTCATACCTTTCCAAATCTATGAACTTATTTTTGTCACCTGTCAATGGTGAGTGCATCCACTGTCAATGATTCAATCATCCTTTTCTTCAACTTGGGCAGCCAGAGCTCTTTCTACAATTTTATGATTGGCAGATTCAAAGGGCATTGGATCCTCTTCCTTGATGGCAATAAACACCTAGTCACTTCTGGATTTGTTTCCTATCTCTGATTCATCATCTGTTACTCCGTCATTGTCATCATCTTCATGAACACAGTAACAATTTTTTTGGAACCTTGATCTATTAGAATTTGGCCTTGAAAATCTTTCCGGACACCTTGAGGCAAAATGACCAATCTTATTGCAGTTGAAACATTTAAAAGGTAATTTCCCTTCATACTTATCAGATCCTCTTGGCAGTCTTTTTGCAATAAGGGCTTCAAGTTGAGCAGCTTCTGCTTCATCTTCTTCCAGGTCTTTTCTTGCTTTCTCATACCATGATAGTTTCTTTGAAGAGTTATGTCCCGATCAAACTTATATTTTCCTTTAACAGAGGCACTAGCTTTGAATGCAGATTCAGTCTTGGGGGGGCATCTCCAAACTTAGTCAATTCAAATGTAGCCAATTTACCAACCAATTGATCTCTTGTGATACTTGAAATAGATCTGAATTCTTCAATAGCAGCAACCTTGTACTTGTAAGAATCAGGAAGGGATCTGAGAACTTTGCCAACAATCTCATCTTCATCCAAGACTCCACCAGCACATCTAATGCCACAAACAAGCTCATTTACTCTTGGCATAAATGTAGTGATATTTTCATCTTCTCTCATCTTTAGATTTTTGAATTTTCCTTTCAAACTCTGTAGCTTGGTACATTTAACATACTTGTCTCCTTCATAAAGAAGTTCCAGTTTTTCCCAAATCTCGAAAGCAGTTTGTAGGTCAACAACATTTGTCAGCTCTGAATCAGACAAGGCACTTAGAAGAGCTTCTTTACTCTGCAGATTATTTTTAGCATCTCTAATTTCATCTATAGATCTCAAACCATTCTGTGGAGGAGTATACTTCTTTTAAGCCATGATCCAATATTGCATTCCCATACATTGCAAGTGACATTCCATGCAACTTTTCTAAAGAGTGAAATTGGTTCCATCAAACCTCAAACTATCCTTCTTGTAGGACGACATCCTGGATCTCCTTAAGCGGTTAAGCTTTTATTTGAGGAACTTAGTTCTAATACTAATTGTTAGTTTAAGGACAGACAACTAAGAGGGGGGTGAATCAGTTGTCCAAAACTTTCTTTCAATTAATCACTTAAATTCTCTTCTTAATTTAGTTGCATAATAATAAATCAATCATGGAAATGTAATGCAACAATTCAAGAGCATAAACACATTAACACATATGACACCAAGATTTTTGACGTGGAAAACCTGGTTAAGGGAAAAACCACGGGGTGACTAATCCAAGATTGTATTCTCTGTTAGAAGAATAGAAAGAACAAAATGGCACATGCCAATTAGGGCTCACTACCTGAGCACACTACTCACAAGAGGCCCACTGCCTACAGGAGACACACTGTCTACAAAATAATAAGTATTACATGTTGGATCTAAGGCATACAACTAAGAGGGGGGGGTGAATCAGTTGTATAAAAACCTACTCTTATTTTAAACACTTGATTCTTCTTTGTTAGTTAACAGTATATCAATTAATCATCCATGAAAGCATAACGCACAAACACAAGAGCAGATAAATATCAACACATTGAACACCAAGATTTTGACGTGGAAAACATGGTTAAGGGAAAAACCATGGGGTGATTAACCCAAGGATTATTCTCTGTTAGAAGAATAAGAAAAGAATGGCACTTGCCAATTAGGGCTCACTGCCCGAGCACACTGCTCACAAAGAGGCCCACTGCCTACAAGGAGATAGACTGTCTACAAAGTGATAAGAATCACAGTCTTGAACTAGAGAATGACATCTCTACCATATCCGGATCAGTTCCATTTAAGCCCAAAACCCTTGCTCTACCTTTCACACTTTTCTTCGCTACACCACTCTCATCCGCACCAATCCATGCACCAAAATGAACTCACAAACCTTTATTTATACAAGACATCGACTTAGGAACAATCATCTAAGTCAGCAATCAACCATAAGAATATCCGCAAGATGAATAACACATCCGGTCGGCCACCACAAGAACATTCACAGGATGAATAACTCATCCGGTCGGCTAGTCAGAACAGGAACTTCATCTGGAAGAATATCTTCAATTTTGGGCTCTACCATCAATGCGGACCAACAACACGACCTCAACATGATCCAAGAATCTTCACAAGCCTGCCTAAATGACTAGGTACATCCGCACTTTCTCTACTTACTAGAATCTCTTCTCTTCCTTATCCAGAACTTCAAGAACACAGTCTGTTGCTACTGTCACAATGCAAAAGGTACTTTCAAACCTCAAAATCATACACAACTCAAGATGGCACATCTCAAGGACATCCCAAATACTCCTTCCAATCCATAGATTAGGATTATACAATTCCGGAGCTCACCGGACCTTTCTGTGATCCTCTGTCACCTCTGAATACTTGCCAGAATTCCACACAGACAGCCACAACTCCTTCAGATCTTCATGCGGACCTCTAAAATCTTAACTAAAGCATCTCAAGACTCATATCTACAAACCCTTTAATCCATATCCTTTGGTTCTCATCCTATACAGTACATTTGCCTTCTTCTCATCACTGTTCTTCACTGTTCCTGACTGAGGCTAATTTTCTCAATATCCTTAGCACACTGCTCATCCAATCCTTCTTATCAATACAATATGAGTATGTTGACATCAATGACAACACTGGTTCACCTCATACTTGCAACATTACATACTTGAACTGAAGAATAGCATCTTCACCATGCTTGAGTCAGTTCCATTTAAGATCAATACTTCTGCTCTGCCTTTCGCTTTCCTCCTCTCTACCACACTCTCATCTCCACTTCCATATCTTTGAAATGACTTTATAATTCCTTATTTATACAAGACATCAACTTAGGAATAATCATTCAAGTCAGCATACATAACCAAGCAAATACATAAATACAACATGACTAATTACAAAAAGACTTTATGCAGATCAACACATTGTTGGCCACATAGATCTGAGACTTCAATCTTTCTTTGGGAACACACCATTCTTCACAGAACATCTTCAAGATCATCCGCAGGATGTGTAACTCATCCGGTCGGCCAGACTTAGGAAGAACACCATCATCTGGAAGTAATTCTTCAATTACAAGCTCAATCTTCAATGTGGACCACCAACATGAATTGGACATAATCCAAAGACCTCCACAAGCTTGTGTGAATCACCAAGAACATCCACACTACTTCTGTTCACTGAAATCATTCTCACCTTCATCCAAAACCTCAAGAACATAGTCTATCATCACTGTTATATTGGAATAGATGCTTGCAAACCTCCAAACCATGGACCAATTGGGTTGTAAATTCACATTGACTTCCTAAACACTCCACCAGATCTGCAGAACAAGATATTTCTTTTCTGAATCTCACCGGACCCAACTGTGTCACTCTGTCACCTCTGAACACCTGCCAGAACTAGTTTTACTTAAGTGGCCATAACTTCTTTAGATATTCATGTGGACCTCTAAAATATTTACTGGATCATATTAAGACACATATCTGCAAACCCTTTGAAGTGCATCCTCTGATCTTCATCTTAACTAGGATCTTTACCTTACTATCTTCACTGTTCTTCTATGTTCCTGAATAGGACTAATTTTCTCAATATCCTCAGCACACAGCTCATCCAATCCTTATCATCAATGCAACAGAAGTATGTTGACATCAATGACAACACCGGTTAGGCCCATACTTGCAACACCTTTTGTTTGATGTGTTTGATTTTAGCATGCTAAAAGGCTCTGGATCTCCTTTCACAACATATACTTTCCCTAGATGTAGGAGTCAAGCTTCCTGGAATAACGTAGATGGAACAACTTTCATCCTATGTATCCACGGTCTTCCAAGGAGTCGATTGTATCCTATGTCATTATCAATGACATAAAATGTGGTTGGGACAGTCTTTGGTCCTAGAGTTATAGGAAGCATGATCTTTCCTATCATAGCAACTTTTAAATTATCGTACCCACTCAACGTGTCTCTAGAAGCAGTGATATTAATGTCCCATAACCCATTCTCTCTAAAAGAGAGAATGGAACTATGTTCACTTCCTTTTGATATAGGTTTCATAGATCCACACTTGCAAGTATAACGCAAGGTTTACTTTCTTGGTTAATTCTACCTCCGAAGGCATTTGCTTTAGGCCAAAGAAGAAACCTAGCTCTTTGAGCTTAGAGTTTGGTGGGTTTATGTCAAAATCCACATGGTTGATTTGCTCACTACGTGGAGGTGTAATTTGATCAAGATACTTCAACCCTATTACTTTCAATAGTGTTGAGCAATGTGAGGGGGAATTCCTAAGAATGTCAATGAATGATTGTGTGCGTACGTTTTCTTTAAATCTTCGATGAGTTCGTAAGGTCTGATTGGTGTTGTTATTGGCTCAACCACTGAGACTATGCTTTCATGTATTTCCTCTTGTTCATTCTCAATATCTCCTTCCTCTTCTTCATTATGTAGTATTTCAATCAACCCCAACATCCTAGCTTCTCCTTTCTGTTCTAACTATGACAGGATATTGGTGTTGCTACCTTGAGCTACTTCATTTTGATTTGTTGCTTTTGTATCCTTATATGCAAGAAATAGATCCTGATATATTCTCATGTTAGTATTTTGTGGAGCTATCAAGGCTTGGGTTTGTCTTATGCCCCTGTTATCCATTGTGACCTCTATGGGTTCAAGAACATTTCTATGAACAACTGTTGTTGGTCTTCTGGCAATCTTGCTATAAATCTGTTGTACTCTACAAGATTTTGTGCTATACCCCCTAGTTCTATGAAAAGAACAAAATTGATTGTACTCATAAGGGGGTCTTTCATACCTTCCATCATTACCATTTCCATTACGATTCCAATTTTGATAATTGTCCCTTGGGTAATACGCATTGTTTCTCAGATGATCAATTGCATTGACATTGGTAGGGTAATAGTCTCTTCCATTGTAATAATCCCTCATTTTACTGAATAGGGGTTGATCTGTCACCCCATTTGTTGTTGCATTTCTATTATTTTTGAGAATATTGATGATAGGTGTACTGTTCCCTGTATCCTCCTTCATCAGTTTTCCATTTGACCCGTAGACCCTTTTGCCACTATCAATGGTTGCCTAGCTGATTCTTAAAGTACTTTCCAAGGCCTCTTTGTATGACTTGTAAGGTAGCTTCTAAACATCTTATTGAAATACACCAAACAACTAAGAGGGGGGATGAATCAGTTGTCAAAAAAACTTTAACCACTTATCATCACATCAAATATTCAATCATTGTTATTAAGATTTAACCATGAAATCATGAAACAAGAATCTCAACACAATAACACATTCAACACATTAGACACCTGATTTTTTACGTGGAAAACCCTATAAGGGAAAAACCACGATGGGTGTTAACCCACAAAGATATATATGTTATATTAATACCGAAAAATAGAGGCTTACTGCCTTAGGGATCACTTCCCAATATGTTCACTATGAATGTTGAGGCTCACTGTCAAGATCAACTCACTGCTAAGGGGTGGCTGACTGCCAAGAGTTGGTGAACTAATTTGTTAGCATCTACTTCATGCATAGGTTCAGTTCCATTAAAGCACAATATAACTCCTCTGCTCTGCTCTTCTTACACCTTTGCACTTATCTTTGAATTTTCACACAAGGACATCTTTTTCACAACTACATTACATGTTTGTATACAATTCATCAACCTTGGAATGTACATCAAGGTCAGCATTACATTCATCAACCATTGGAACAATCTCCAAGGTCGACATTACAAACATACATAGAAATAGGTCTGGACCTAAACAAAATTGCTAAGGTAAAGATGTATGTGGATCATGTTATGCCTTAGCTGGGACTCAAATGTAATCTTCCACACCACAACATGCTTCCACAATCTTCAATGTATCTCTACAAGTAGTGAAAACAACCAAGTCGGCCAAGACTGGTGTTAACACAAAGTCTTCTAAGAACAGTCTTCATCCACGATCCAAATTTCTCTTTGTGAACCAAATCAAAGGTAGGAACATGATCAGGAGACATCCACAAGCACATTGTAATCACCAAGAATATCCACACAACCTCTAATCACTTTGTCAAGAAGATTCTTCAATCCGGAGTACTTGAACATAACAATCATCTACTGTCATAAAGAAAAGATCACTTGCAGACCACTAGATCATGAACCATTGGATTTGAAGACACATAACATCACTACAAACTTGAATCCAGAACTGCAGACTGAAATACTTAAATGCGGAGGAATGCAGAGCATAATACATTCTCCTTATCACCACCAAATATGCAGAAAAAGTAGTTTTCACTCTAGTGAACATAACTCACTCAAATCTTCATACCGAGGCTCAAACTTGAAACACAACATCTTTAGACATGCATCTAAATAACTTCCAATCTGCAAACAAGGATATTCATTCTATAAGAAATGTGGATCAATCTACTGAACTGTTCTATTGTAATCAAAGATACTCTTCTATACACTATTTCTACCAGAGAAGCAAATTTTCTCAAAAGCACTTGGAAACTCAATCTTAGGATCACTTACTCATTATCTCCAACATTACATAGGCAAGTACAAATCATCTAACAAGCATCAAAACAAGAGCATAGTCGACCCCAATGACAACACTGATCTATTGACATCAATGACAACACCGGTTAGGCACATACTTGCAACAATCTTCCCCTTTGTCATTGATGGAAACATATGATGTGAAAAACTATAAAGACCATCGAGACAAGATTCTCTCCCTTTTTCTTTACACATCTACACTATTTCTTCTCTGATTTTTTCACATGATTTCTCTCCCCCTTTGACATCAATGGCAAAGGGCACATACTTGCACTCTGCTGCTCTGATTCATTTAGACTTTCATTACTATCAACACTTTCTATATTAGGAACACATACCTATAACATCTAGCTACTCCCCCTGAGAGGTAGCCCTCAAATCATCAATCTAGATCAATGAATGAAACTCTAAGCACCACTGGATTGATGCATTCCTATGCATCTTAGTTCAGAACGGGAGGGGTAATAACCCCTAATTTTTCTCTTAGATACTCAAAAGTATCCTTAGGCAGAGGTTTAGTGAAAATATCTGCAATCTGATCCTTTGTAGACACATATTCCATCTTAACTTCATTCTTTGTCACCTTCTCTCTCAAAAAGTGATACCTTATTGATATATACTTTGTTCTTGAGTGCATCACTGGATTTTTTGAAATGTTTATAGCACTTGTATTGTCACAAAAGATTGCAATTGGATCTTCATACACAACTCTTATGTCTTTCAATGTCTGCTTCATCCATAACACTTGAGTGCAACAACATACTATTGTAATATACTCTGCTTCTACAGTGGATAAGGAAATTGAATCTTGCTTCTTGCTCAGCCATGAAACCAATCTATTGCCCAAAAAGAAAGCACCTCCATTTGTACTTTTCCTGTCATCAACATCTCTAGCCCAATCTACATCTATATAAGCAATGAGAGTGGAATCATTATTTTTTGGATACCATAAGCCATGATCTGGTGTGCCTTTTAAATACCTTAAGATTCTCTTAACTGCTATCACATGTGACTCTCTTGGATCTATTTGAAATCTTTCCACAAGACAACCTCCATGCAATATGTCAGGTCTAGTTTGTGTTAGATAAAGTAATCCTCCAATCATAGATATGTACCTTTTCTGATCAACCTTAGGTGATTCATCAATTTTTCTCAACTTGCAGCTAGTCACCATGGGAGTACATACTAGTTTAGATTCCTCCATCCCAAATTTCTTCAACAACTCTTTCACATACTTAGATTGAGAAATGAAGATTCCTTTATCTAATTGAGTAATTTGCAGACCTAGAAAGAAATTCATTTCATCAAACATGGACATTTCAAACTCTTTTTGTATTTTCCCAACAAATTTCATGCACATACCTTCATTGCCTCCAAAGATAATGTCATCAACAAAGACTACAACAATTAGGATTTGATTATTATTGATTTTGAAATAGAGATTAATGTCTGTAGTGCCTTTACTAACCCTAATTGCAACAAATACTTGTCTAGTCTTGCATACTAGGCTCTAGGGGCTTGCTTCAGTCCATACAAGGCCTTCTTCAATCTACACACCATATCACCTTGTTGTGATAATTGAAACCCTTCCGATTGCTCAATGTAGACCTCTTCTTCCAACTCACCATTCAAGAATGCAAACTTAACATCCATCTTATACACCTTGAAATCTTTGAATGCTACAAAAGCCAAAAACATTCTAATTGCTTCAATTCTTGCCACAGGAGTGTAGGTCTCCTCAAAATCTATCCCTTCAACCTAAGAGTATCCTTTGCATACCAATCTTGCTTTGTTCCTTACTACTTCTCCATTCTCATTCATCTTGTTTCTGAAAACCCATTTGGTGCCAATCACATTCTTATCAGTAGGTCTAGGAACCAATTCCCAAGTTTGATTCTTCTCTATCTACATCAATTCTTCTTCCATGGCTTTTACCCAATTTTCATTATTGCAGGCTTCATTCATAGTTTTTGGTTCAACCTTTGAAAGCAAACAGTAATTCACTTGTTCTTCTACAGCTCTTTTTCTTGTCAACACCCATTTGTTTTTGTCACCTATAATCTAATTTTTAGAATGATTTTTCCTTACATACCTAGGAGTCTTAGTAACACTTTCAGGAGCCTCTTCTTCATCCTGACTGCCTTCTTGGTCAACTTTTTCATCATTCACTATAGTCACAAGTTCATTTGGTTCATAGCAACTTTGATCTGATATTCTTTCGCTACCTTCATCCACCTTCACATTAGTACTCTCAACAATCTTTTTTAGTCTCTTATTGTAGCACTAGTAGGCCTTACTCTTGGTAGAGTAAACAAGAAAGATTCCATCATCACATCTAGCGTCAAACTTGCCTAGTTCTTCATCTCTTCTAATATAACATTTGCTACCAAAAACTTTGAAATACTTTACTATAGGAACTCTTCCATACCATAATTCAAAAGGAATTTTAGAGTTGTTACCTTTGACTTGAACTCTGTTTAGGATGTACACAGTAGTATGTATGGCTTCTCTCCAATATACTTTTAGTAGGTCAGCTTCCTTTAACATAGTCCTAGTAGCTTCTTGAACTATCATGTTCTTTCTTTCAACAACTCCATTCTCCTAAGGAGTCCTAGGTGCAAACAACTATCTTTTTATCCCGTGTTCTTCACATAAAATATTGAATTCATTTGATGTGAACTCACCTCCTCTATCAGACCTCAAGCATTTGATCCTCAAATCTAACTCATTCTCAACCAATTCCTTGAAAACTTTGAACTTGTCTAGCACTTCATATTTTTCTTTTAGAAAAGTGACCTAAGTCATTCTAGAGTAGTCATCAATAAGAAGCATAAAATACATGTCACCTTGTAGACTTCTTATTCTTGTGGGACCACACAGATCTGTATGTACTAGTTCTAGCAATCTAGTAGAAAATTGTTCTTTACTTTTGAAACTTGTTCTAGTTTGTTTTCTAAATTGGCACTCCTTGCAAACCATGTTGGCGGGCTTCACAAGTTTAGGCAGATCTCTTATAGTCTGTGCAAAAATTTTCTTCACCAAATTATCAAAATTGATATGACACATCCTTCTATGCCACAACCAACTCTCATCTGTCTAAGCCACTAAAAAATAACCATTAGTTCCTCTTAATTGGTAAATGTTACCTCTGGTCTTCTTATCTATAGAAATCACAGTTCCAGAGTTTTCCATGATCTTGCATCCATAATCTTTGAATCTCAAATCATAGCCTTTCTCACACATCTAACCAACACTTAGAAGATTATTCTTTAAACCCTTCACATATAGGACATTATCAGTGTTGTGCTTTCCATCAAAAGAAATAGATCCTTTTCCACAAATCTTACCAGCTGCATTATCTCCAAACCTAACTAGTCCTCCATCATACTTTTCCAAACTTACAAACTTACTTTTGTCACCAGTCATCTGATGTGAACATCGACTGTGAATAATCCATTCATCTTTATCTTTCTCAACCTGAAAAACCAAGGCACTTTATTTCAGTGGTTTTTCTTCCTTCACACAGCTAGTAGGATTAGTAGACACAAGTTCTTTAATTGCAATAAACAAGCATTCATTTGCACTAGTAATAGCATCATCAGATTCATCATCCATCACATCTTCATCATCAAGATCTCTAACATAGTAACATTTCTTTGGAACCCTAGGTCTACTCTCAAATCTTTTTGTATTTCTTTCAATTCTCTCAGGACATCTAGAAGCATAGTGACCAATCTTACCACATGTAAAACATTTGAAAGATAATTTGCCTTTAAACTTACCAGAACCTCTTTACATTTGGTCAACAAAGTTGGCTTCAATTTCATCAAGCTCGTCATCAAATCCCACCTTGTACTTTTTTTCTTTGGATATCTTCTCTGAAGTACCAGCTTTGAAAGCAGTTTCAACCTTCGGTAGGACATCACCAAACTCTCTCATCTCAAAGGCTGTAAGCTTTCTAAGCAACTGATCCTTAGTGACATCTTGCACTATTATTGTTTCTTCAATTGTAGCTACTTTGTGACTATAGGACTTAGGTAGTGACCTAAGAATTTTCATCACAACTTCCTTCTCATCAATAGTTCCTCCCATACCTTTTATTCCATTGACAATTTCATCAACCTTTTGCATGAAGGCAGTTATGTTTTCATCTTCATTCATTTTTAAACCCTCATATTTCACTTTCAGGCCCTGCAGTTTAGCACTCTTTATAGAATCATCTCCTTTATACAGTTTTTCCAGCTTTTCCTAGACTTCATGAGTAGATTCTAGATACATGACTTTTATCAACTCAGTGTTAGACAAGGCACTTAACAGAGCATCTCTAACTTGTATATTTAACTTATATTCTTTGATTTCATATTTAGTTTGCAAACCATTCTGACGCAATGTATACTTTGTCTCTCTCGCTTTCCACACTTTATAACCAAGACAAAGGAGATGGATTTTCATTCGTACCTTCCAGAGAGCATAATTTGTTCCATCAAACGATAGAGCTTCCTTCCTATAAGACATACTTGATCTTCCTCAAGTGGTTAGGCTTTCTTCCAAGGAACTTGCTCTGATACCAATTGTTGAAATACACCAGACAACTGAGAGGGGGGGCTGAATCAGTTGTCAAAAAAACTTTAACCAATTATCATCACCTCAAATATTCAATCACTATTATTAAGATTTAACCATGAAAGCATGAAAAAAGAATCTCAACACAATAACACATTCAACACATTAGACACCTAATTTTTTACATGGAAAAACCACGGTGGGTGTTAGCCCACAGAAATATATATGTTATATCAATACCAAAAAATATAGGCTCACTGCCTTAGGGCTAACTGCCCAATATGCTCACTGTAAATGTTGAGGCTCACTGCCAAGGGGTGGCTCATTGCCAAGAGTTGGTGAACTGATTTTTTAGCATCTACTTCATGCCTGGTTTCAGTTTCATTGAAGCACAATATAACTCCTCTGCTCTGGTCTTCTTACACCTTCACACTTATCTTCTCATTTTCACACAAGGACATCTTTTTCGCAACTACATTACATGTTTTTATATAATTCATCAACCTTGGAATGTACATCAAGATCAACATTACATTCATCAACCAATGGAACAATCTCCAAGGTCGGCATTACAAACATACATAGAAATAGGTCTGGACCTAAACAAAATTGCTAAGGTAAAGATGTATGTGGATCATGTTATGCCTTAGCTAGGACTCAAATGCAATCTTCTACACCACAACATGCTTCCACAATCTTTGATGTATGTCTGCAAGTAGTGAAAACAACCAAGTCAGCCAATACTGGTGTTAACACTAAGTCTTCTAATAATAGTCTTCATCCACAATCCAAATTTCTTTTTGTGGACCAAATAAAAGGTAGGAACATGATCAGGAGACATCCACAAGCACATTGTAATCACCAAGAACATCCACACAACCTCTAATCACTTTGTCAAGAAGATTCTTCAATCCAGAGCACTTGAACATAACTGTCATCTACTGTCATAAAGAAAAGATCACTTGCAGACCACCAGATCACGAACCATTGGATTTCAAGGCACATAACATCACTATAAACTTGATTCCAAAACCATAGACTGAAATACTTAAATGTGGAGGAATGTGGAGAATAATACATTCTCCCTGTCACCACCAAATATATAGGAAAAGCAGTTTTCACTCTGGTGAACATAACTCACTCAAATCTTCATATCGGAGGCTCAAACATGAAACATAGCATCTTCAGACATGGATCTAAATAACTTCCAATATGCAGACAAGGATATTCATTCTACAAGAAATGCGGAGAAATCTACTGAACTGTTCTGTTGTAATCAAAGATAATCTTCTATACATTGTTTCTACTGGAGAAGCAAATTTTCTCAAAAGCACTTGGAAACTCATCTCAAGATCACTTGCTCATTATCTCCAACATTACATAGGCAAGTACAAAGAATCTAACAAGCATCAAAACAAGAGCACAGTTAACATTAATAACAACACTGATATGTTGACATCAATGACAACACCAGTTAGGCACATACTTGCAACACTTCTCTCATATCCTTGTTTACGGCATGCAAGAAAAGGTTGCATAACTCACGATGGTCCATGTTTGGAGCACTAGTTGAAGAACAGAGCACTTGTCTCCATCAGGTAACAAAGTGGGCTACTGATTTGTTCGATTCTTGTTTCATGGCTAAGAATTCTCTGATTCCCATTTTTATGAGGTTGTTCATGTCAAAATCCATGAAAAACTCTTCGATTAACTACCTAAATGAGTGTATTGAAGCTTCTGGTAGATGATAGTACCAATCCAGAGCTATTCCTTTTAGTGTCTTTAGGAAGATCTTGGCAACAACCCCATCCCAAGGGAGGAGTTCTCTTATCACAGTGGTATAAGCTTTGATATGCAAGTTGGGATCACCCTCTCCTTTGAAATTTGAATGATCAGGTAATGGTCAAGGCAACTGAATGTTTCTTATGATAAAGTCAAACAGTTCTTTCAAGTATTCCAAGTATATGCCTAAAAAGACACTCTGCGATTGAGGAGTTGATAGCATTAATCCTATAGGGGGTTTTGGTAACCCATTGTCTGGTTTGCTTGGCTTCCTAGCATTGCTTGACTGTTCTGAATAGGAGGTTTCCCATTAGGGAATGTGTCACTACTCGCATTTCTTGAGTAGTAGTTGAGGTAGGGGGATTCTGAGATGCCCCCTGGTCCTATTCAATTATGATATTATCATACGACTTATGTCTTCTCTCTGGAGCAGGTTGTTCTGCTTCTAGGGTTCTAATTCTTTGTACTAGCATAGCAATTAGATTTGCAGGAGTGGGACCTCTAGGTACTTCCTCATTTCTAGGGTTTTCCCTTCGAGTGTTGTCATGATTATGTGCTTCTTCTCATGCAACATTGTCTCTTTGTGTTCAAATGCACAAGACAACTGAGAGGGGGGGTGAATCAGTTGTCTCTAAAACTTTAATCACTTATGAATCATCAACACATCAAATGCTCAATAATTGTTATTAAGATTTAACCATGAAGACATGAAACAAGAAGTTCAATTCAATAACACATCCAACACATAACACACTAGATTTTTTATGTGGAAAACCCTATAAGGGAAAAACCACGGTGGGTGTTAGCCCATAGAAATAAATATGTTATAAAAATACTAAAAAATAGAGGCTTAATGCCTTAGGGCTTACTGCCCAGAATGCTCACTGCAAATATTAGGGCTCACTACCAAGATCAGCTCACTGCCAAGGATTGGTGAACTAATTTAATAGCATCTACTGCATGCCTGGGTTTAGTTCCATTGAAGCACAGTATAACTCCTCTGCTCTTCTCTTCTTACACCCTCGCACTTATCTTTTTATTTTCACACAAGGACATCTTTTTTGCAACTACATTACATGCTTTTATACAATTCATCAACCTTGGAATGTACATCAATGTCGGCATTACATTCATCAACCATTGGAATAATCTCCAAGGTCGGCATTACAAACATACATAGAAATAGGTCTGGACCTAAACAAAATTTGATAAGGTAAAGATGTATGTGGATCATGTTATGCCTTAGCTAGAACTCAAATGCATTCTTCCATGTCACGACACGCTTCCACAGTCTTCAATGTATCTCCGCAAGTAATGAAAACAACCAAGTCGACCAAGACTGGTGTTAACATTAAGTCTTCTAAGAACAGTCTTCATCCACGATCCAAATTTCTGTTTGTGGACCAATCCAAAGGTAGGAACATGATCAGGAGACATCCACAAGCACATTGTAATCACCAGGAACAACCACATAATCTCTAACCACTCTGTCAAGAAGATTCTTCAAACCGAAGCACATAAACAACACTGTTAGCTACTATCATAGGGAAAAGATAGTTTGCAGACCACCAAATCATGAACCATTGGAGTTGAAGGTACTTATCATCATTTCAGACTTAACTCATGAACTACAGATCATAATACTTCAATGCGGAGGAGTGCGGAGCAAAATACATTCTCCCTGTCACTAGTGAATGTACATAAAAAATAGTTTTTACTCTGGTGAACATTACTCACTCAAATCTTCATACCGGAGGCTCAAACTTGGAACATAGCATCTTCAGACATGCCTCTAAACAACTTCCAATCTGCAGACAAAGATATTCATTCTACAAGAAATGTGGAGCAATCTTCTAGATTGTTCTGCTATAAACAAGGATACTCTTCTATACATTATTTCCACTGGAGGAGCAAATTTTCTCAAAAGCACTTTGGAAACTCAATATCAGGATCACTTACTCATTATATCCAACACTTATATAAGCCAATGCAAAGCATCTAACTCATTACAAGAAAGCATTAAATCAAGAGCACAATTGACACCAATGACAACACAGATATGTTGGCATCAATGACAACATCGGTTAGGCACATACTTGCAACACTTTGTTCTTCCCGTAGGGTAACTTTCAATGCTTCTTCGGCATCTCTTGCCTCTTATAAGTTTCTTTCCAACATTCTTACTTCCTCATCAAGATAAGTACTTGAGGTGCTTGTGGATGGTCGATCCGGACGGTGGATTTTTGATCTCAGTTGTATTCTTTTAGCCTTGTGAGTCATGTTTGGTATGGCAAGGTTATGTTCCCATGCAGGATTGTTAAAATATAGAGAACGCCTGGGTTCTCTTTAGTCTTTCTCATAGTCAGAGTCTTCGTAATCGTAGTAATTTGTGATTGGTTCATCTAGATGAGGCGGCACATACCTATCAAAAGAGGGAGTTTTTGGTTCCCTTCAGGGAACATTCCCTAAGTTTAAGTCCAGTTCTGTCATATTCGAGGGTGCCATAGACACCACAGAATAAATGGAACGAGTGAGAGCAAAGGTGATAAAAGCGGAAGCAGTGACGATGGTTGTGAAGAAGAATGTGAAAATGTTTGAAACTTAGTGAAAATTAGGTCCAAATAGTGGTAACACAAGAGCTTAACCAGAAGGCTCTACAATTCACGTCAGGTTCACCAAAATATGTGGTGAAATTGACAACGTATGTGATACTGGTGATGAATGACTATCTAAAGTTGAAACGCAAAACTACTTGTCCCAGAAGGATTTTTAACTTCATGTCAGGTTCACCAAAATATGTATGCTCAAAATCATGACTCGGGGGTGATTGAGTCAGCTTTGGTGCACACATAGACCCTCTCTCCTTGCCACGGGGTGAACCGCCATGTCACTCTCACTCTCATGGAAGTAGCCAGTCGAGAGGAGGCGAGACATGGGAGTTGTCTAGCTCACTGGAGAGAAGGACTTCACAGAGAGGGGTCAGCCGGTCTTGGGACTTATGTTGTTGTGTGCTTGTTTGTATGCGGTGTTTTGTGACCATGGTTGTAAAGATAACTATATGACTCAAAGGGTCACTAGTCAATGTTCTCCTGTTTGGGTTTCTGATGTTCCAACGTTGTGTGGTTTGACTATTATTCTCATTGATGTTTAGTTGTCGTTCATGTTGCTGGATGATTGCTTGTTGTACCAGGAGTTGTCTAAATGCTTCTTATTGTTGTTGAATGACTAGTTGATCTTGTTGTTGCCTAGGGTGGATCTCCTCTATCTCATCGAGGATTGCCCTCACCCACTCACCTCTCAGTCTAGGGCACATTTGTGAGCTGAGACAAGAGATAGGTGGTTTGATCTAGCCTTGACTTGACCTAGGGCTTTGACTTAGGGTTTGTATGACCTAAGGTTTGACTTTGTTTGACCTTGTGATGAAACCAAGGGTTTTGACCAATGTTTGACTATAGTTGACCTTGTGTTGGGACCAAGGGTTTGCAAAATCTCTATGTTTACTAATGTTTTTGTTCTTTTTGGATTTTTTATGAATGCAAAACATTTTTTGTGTTTTTTTATGTTTTTGGAAATAAAAAGTGTTTTTTCTTAATCTAGGAATTATTAAATGTATCCAAGCTATGATGAAGTTATCTAATGCAATGTAATCTATGTTTTTATTTTTTTGTGAATAAATGGATCAATCTAATCTAAGAAAGAAAATTGCTTTTAATCTATGAACTTGGAAAGGGAAACTAATTTAACCATGCAAATCTACATAGCCTATCAAGGAAAAAGAAAACACGTATTTTACTATTCCCAAGAGAAAAGTTTTGATGATCTAATTACTATGAAATGGAAAAGAAAGCATAAAGGAACTTGGAGACATGTGAGCCTCCACTACCCTCAGAAATCCTTGTAATGGCAACCTCGAATCCTCTTGTAGCAGTGAGGTGATCCTCTTGGTGACAAGGAGAAAATGGAAGCAAAAGAAGCTTTGAAGCTTTCAAAAGAGCTCAATGCGAGCTTGATGAGCACTTTGGCTTGTGATGTGAGAAGCAGATGGACACGAACAAACTTTTAGAAAAGCTAAACGAGATAACAAATGAAAGCAAAAGGCTCCTATGTTCTGTATGAGCATGAGAATGCTTGATTGGGAGAGCAATTTAACCTGCAAGAGTTGTGTGCACAAATGAAATTGCCTCCCTTTGTGCTTGAGAGAGGGGGGTGTTTATAGGTTAGAAGAAGTGATGAGAGGTATAGAAGGAGTGATGAGAGTTAAAGAAGAAGAAGATTTTACTCAATTTGATTGGAGAGTTAACTTAGAATATTCAAGAGTGATCTGAGCTAAAATTGGAGTGATCTACCCAGTAAAAGCTTATCACTCAAGAAGAAGTGAAGAAAAAGGAGTCCATGGGATTGCAAGGGAATGCATGAGTTGTTAACTAAAGATGAAATAGAGCTAATTATGCATGTGTGGGTGCATGAAATAGTTAACTCCATATTTGGCATGAAAATCCATGTAAACAGGTAGAAAAACAGGTGAAAACAGAGTTATTTTGAGTTAAAAACTTGAGTTTTTCCATGGCTGAAAATATGATAGGGTTGCCATTGGGTCACCCCTTTCACCAGTCAAGGGGCGACCCATGGGCGACCCTCAGAGGATGGCACCTGGGTGAAAGTCTATGGTGGGAGATGGTAGAGGAGATGAAAAGGAGAGGATTCACCTCCGGAAACATGTCAGTCATGTGTGAAAATCTAAATCTCCACTTGCAAAAGTAGGATCTCCTAGGGGAGATATGGAAATAATAGGGGGAGATTTGGATTGGTTGAGTGAATCTGAAAACCGAAAGTTGGAGATGGCTAGAGAGGACCTATAGAAGGCCTCTAGGAGTGGTAATGGATGAAAAAAACTGGGAAAAGGTGAAAACACACCTACAAGATGCACATAAGGCTTAGGAACAGGTTTGCAAACACAAGAAACCCAAATCGACAAGTGTCAAAAAGTAGAGAGAGAAAACAACAAAGGGGAAACAACACAAAGAAAAAAAAGAGACACGTCACCAAGAGAATTGCTACTGAGAGGATGTTATTTCACACTTATATGTGTGTGACAAGGATTGTGACTCATCATAGGGGTCCTCCTGGAGGCCGTGCATATTTTAGTGCTTACAGTGACAAGTGTCCTTCTCATCTCATGAATCATGGAAGCTAATGGATTTGATTGATGAGTTGACTGAATTGATTGATTTGTTAATTGGATTGATTGGATTGTTAACATAATTGATTGATTTGTTAACATAATAGATTGAGGAGTCAACTAATTTGATTGACCTATTAACTGTTCTGATTCAGAGTGATCATAGTGATGAGAGGAAATCATGGTGAGAGGGGAAAATAGGGAAATTAAATAAATAAATTATTTAATTTCATGTGCAAATGGATAAATAAATAAAATATTTATTTGGAGGGAATAGAATATTTGAATTTATTTAATTAAATTGTGGAGGGAAATTAGTTTAATTAAATAATTTGAATTATTTAATTAATATGGAGGAATATGATGGAGATGGATGAATTATTTAATTAATATGAAAGAACAAAAATTGAATAATTAAGTGGCAAATGATGCAAATGTGATGTAGTGACATGAAGAACGCATTGGCAAATATTATGTGTCTACAACAAGCCCTTTAAGAGACATTCTTGGCTCTGTCCTCACTTGCCCATGGTTTTGAATCTTAATACTAGGTGTAATCTCCAATCCACTACTATGCAATGGCACTACACATTTCAAATAGTTTGGTCCATACTTGTTAAGTCTAAGATGGCTATTTTTTTTGGTGTCTCCTGTACCACAGTCTCTCCATTGGATCTTGTGTTATCTATTTGGGTGCGTCTAATCCCCTCTATCTTTTTTGTGGACATTTAGAAACTCTCAAGCATCTTTTCTACTTTTTCCCACAGGCCCAAGCTACTTGGAGCTAGATTCATGATTTTTTAAGCCTTTTTGACTAGAGCCTTTCTCTTGGCATATGATTCTTATAGGAAATTGACCTAAAATGCTTGTTTAATATACCCATATTTGGCATGCTTTCAGAGTGGAGATTCTCTTTACAATATGGGAAGATAGATATTCTACTTTGTTTTTAGAATCTGTTATGGACACTTCTTTTTCTATTTACACTAAAGCAATTATATACTCTAATGTCATGATACATAGACAAGTCTAGGCTAATAAAATAGCTCTGAAAGTTTCTCACTTGCAGACACTCATAGAGCATTGGCTTAATGCCACTTGTACTATTTTTCTCGTGTTGCTTTCTCCAGCCAACTAGGATGTTTCCTCTTCACATGGGTTTTGTTGTGGCCATAGCCACACCCCAAACGTGGCCCTAATGGTTTGCAAGGTTCTCCATATCACTGACACTGTGGTTGGCCTCCCCCACCACATGGCTAATCTTCTACCTCCTAGTGTTATAATGGACATTCTGGTTGGCCTAACAATGATAAGTTTCCCTCCCTGGACCTTGTTATCTCTCATATTCATGTAGATCTTGATCAAGAAGAAGAAAATGTGGAAGATGATACCATCGCAAGTTGGGAACCCATTTTTGATGACCAAGACCCCTTGGATGGTTGGGACCCACCCCTTGATAAGGATCCCCCTCCTCCTACTCATATACCCCAAGTGACTTAGCAATGTTGTTTTTGATTAGATAAGTTGGGAAAAGGGTCCCTGACCCTTACAAAAGCAGAGAGTTCAGAAACATAACATAAGAGAAAACACAGTACATCAGGACACAACTAACAAGAAGCACTGGATGGAAAAATAAAACCAGACCAAGCATCGCAAAAAAAATAGGCAGAAGACATCCCAAGAACAATAGAGAAATAACACAATGAACAACACCAAAACAACACCAAACAACAGAAAAATCACACCTTGTAATGAGCAACTAGGGTTTCCCAGTCTTTGCACATAGTCTTTAGTTTATTCTCCCACATAGCAACGCTCGTGTCCATCTGTAATTCAACCTTTTTCATCTTTTTCTTAGAAGTCTCTTTTTCTTCATCCTGCGACTGCATGAAGTCTCTTTTGCATAGAGAGATATCTTAATATCCTGATGACGATGACGTCATATCCTGATGACGATGACGTCACACAATATCCTGATGACCTCTTCAACACTTAGTCAAAAAAAAATTGAACTTTCACTCCCGCATCTACTAGCGATACGCGGATGATGGGCATACCCAGAAGATGATCCTGACGGTGATATATACACTGAGTATATATTTGCCTTACAACATCCTGAGGCACTTGAAATATGCAAACTCCGTCAGTTTCATAACCCGATCTTCTACCTTATGCCGATGCACTCCTCTTCGGCAACTCCTGATGATGATCACCCTGACGCACATTCACTTCATGCACTCAACTGCATCATGCTCTTCTTCATTCATCCGGATGACGACGTCCAAAGCGACTGCAGGATATTTGCAGAAATATCCTGATGAAGCCGTTTTAACGAACTTCCAACCTTAGCGAGATTTCACTTCGCCGATCCTCCAGGGACGACCCGATCCACTCTCAGGGTGATCTTCCAACTCAAACTTATCAACTCGACCTAGCACATACCCATGCTAGGGTCTTCAACACCTCTTGACCGCGATCCTGCACACCTGCATGCAAACAGAAAACAAACTACCTCCTAATTTACTGTACACAACCATTCCACCGATTCGACAAATCAACCGGTGGAATGGATCAGCATGTAATTGGATACTGTAATCCAATGGAATATAAGCTTCCTTTACTAATGCCATCATCTTCTTCCATGTGGCAACTCTACGTTTTCCTTCCTGTACTCTATCATCTTGAACAAAATTCCACCATGTCAAGGCAGCTTCTTTCATCTTTGACTGTGCTATCTTCACTCTCTGTTGTTCTGGTATCTCCTCTGTGACAAAGAAATTGTTCAAGGAGTCTATCCACTCCATCACTGAATCAGGGTCCATCTTACCTGTAAACACTGGCAAATCCAGTTTCACATCCATGGTTCTCCTCTCCATGGCCTTGAGGGCGTTCAACAGTGGTCTCTGGTCTGCAGGAACGACCTCCTCGCTCCAATTAGGGATCTCTTCTTCTTCCCTATCTTCTTCTCTACCAGAACCTACTCTGCTCCTCAACTTTGCTAACTCATCTTTCAACTCTTGATTCTGAGCCTTCACGGCCTTGCTTTCTGCAATCTGTTTCTTCACCAGAACTGCCAACTCAGCGTTGGTCATCCTTGTCGGAACCTCCGATGTTCCTTCTTCGTCTGACATCCTGCTATATCCTTATCTCTTCCAGAAGATCCTTCCTTTGCTCTGATACCACTATGATGCAGAGGTAAAACGCAACGGGAGCTTGCTAACAGGAAGGAGGAGCCAAATATACAAACAGCATGATAAAAATCCCTATCGGCTCAGCATCATCATCATGTTTCCTAAAAACACCAACAGCATCATCATATTTCGGATGAGCAGAATTATCCTCCTGCCGATTACTGTTCACCTCCTTCGCCGGTCGCCTATCATCATCATCATGATACTCAACGAGCGCAAACATCCTCCAGTTGTACTGTTCATCGGGCGCCAAACACTATCGGCATCATCATGATATTCAACACTCCCTTCGTCAGCAGGATATCAAATATCCAGTTGCTCCAAATATCCTGATGACGACAACTTCAGCACCTTCCCTTCGATGCCCCGATAGCCGACGATACAAGCAACAGCATCATGATATGATTTATCCGGTTCTCTCGAAACCTCCTGATGATGTTAACACAACTTTCTGCCGAGGACCTACGCCGATACCTAAACACTTAGCGACAGCAGGATAAACTTGCATAGGGTGATATCTCAATATCCTGATGACGATGACGTCATATCCTGATGACGATGACGTCACACAATATCCTGATGACCTCTTCAACACTTAGTCAAAAAAAAACTGAACTTTCACTCCCGCATCTGCTAGCGATATGCGGATGATGGGCACACACAGAAGATGATCCTGACGGCGATATATACACTGAGTATATATCTAACTTACAACATCCTGATGCACTTGAAATATGCAAACTCCAACAGTTTCATGACCCGATCTTCTACCTTATGCCAATGCACTCCTCCTCGGCAACTCCTGATGATGATCACCCCGACGCACCTTCTCTTTATGCAAACGACTGCATCATGCTCTTCTCCACTTATCCGGATGACGATGTCCAAAGCGACTGCAGGATATTCACCAAATTATCCTGATGATGCCGTTTTGACAAACTTTCAACCTTAGCGAATTTTCACTGTTCTGATCCGCCGAACCTCCTGGGATGACTCGATCCTCTTCCAGGGTGATCTTCCACACTTTATCAGCTCGACCTAGCACATACCCATGCTAGGGTCTTCAACATCTCTTGACCGCGATCCTGCACACCTGCATGCAAACAGAAAACAAACTGCCTCCTAATCTACTGTACACAACCATTCCACCGATTCGACGAATCAACCGGTGGAATGGATCAGCATATCCATGAAACCACCAGATCAACAAATCGATTAAACAATGGAATCCAACCAGAGAAAGAACACAAACAGGATCTCTTTATTGATTTCAAAGATGCAATTACAATGATCAGTCTCTCTCTCTGTCTCACTTTGTGCAATCTAACTTGATCGATGATATCTCTATCTATATGCAATATCAACCGATCCTCATGCTTAAATAGACTTTCCCATGAGTACTACTGACCCGACTCCAAGCGGCTGGGAACTCTCCAGGCGGCTGGGAGATCCAACCGAACATACATCATGACAACTGTCCTAACAAACTAACTAAAAATAGCAAAGCCTGGTCAGCGTGATCTTAATATGATCAGCTTGACCTTATTACATGCATTTGGTCTTATCAGACCTTCTTGAAAACATTTGTTTATTCTTCTTAAGCTCAACCTGAAGAATGACAATGCCTGAGGCAACACGACTCATCATGTCATCACTAACTTTGACCAGCTCATTCATTGCCTCTTTAATTATAATCAACCTGTTCTAGAAAGTTTTCATACTCGTACATTATCACCCAGTTCTCATTGTAGTTGTCACAAATATCAGTGGACTCTTCAAGCTTGCTCATTCTAATGAGAAGACCATCTAACTTGTCACTCATCGCAACCAATTTTTCATTACCATTCATATCCCTATGGACACCATCCATCATGTCATCCTCAAAAACTTCATACTCCCTTTCATGTTCCTCAATCTCCTCCCCAACATCCTCTTCAACCTTATTGGAAGAAAGAGACACAATGTCATCAAAATCAATAGGGGGGATTCAAAACCCCCTTCATCGTCAAAGAGTTAGCAATGTTGTTATTACTTTTTAGTTCCAACTTTAATTTTCAAAGTATGATACCATTCCACTCATTTTTTATATGAACAATATATTTAGTCGATAGGCTTTTATATGTAAGCATTATAGTGCTCAGAATTGTCTCACGCCGTAAAAAATTCATGTCAGAAAATTTTCTAAACTCGTCGCTTGTTCCTATTGGCATTTTCCTTGAACCACCTATGGGTGCAAGTACTAGTATATTTTGAATTAATATAATGTTTAGCCCTATAAAATATAGAGATTACTTCCCTAATACACAAATACTTTTTACATTTATTAATAAAAGGAGAAAAAGAAGGATATATATAATCCAGAATTCCAAATTATCATTTGGCATGTATTAGTGGCCGTCAAATTCCAATCTAGCATGGGACCCACAACGCTATCCTTTCCCTGCGTAGGCATATCTGCCCCTGGGACACCGTCATTTAAAGGTATCAATGACGCATGATTGCGTCAACGTCGTCACAGAAATAAACCACACGCAGCTTTGAAACGCATCGACGATCCATATGCGCCGCTAGGTTTAAACGTTACAATAATGTATGCCGTAGATTTTATCGATTAGCCGGAGGCTTACGTAATCCGTCATACGTCTTAACATGTCGTCAAGGTCAATGGATTATGTTTAATAAATATCAAACGCGCAACTGTCGGTGTTTGGAAGCTTCCAAATTCAAATGCCACGTGTAGGACCCTACACGGTCGTTATCTCTTCAGAGATCAACGGCTAGGATTGAATGTGAGCCCAGTTCCCCGGCGGCTTTAGATATAGTTGCGCACTACTTAGGCACTATTACTAGATTGAGCAAATCTTTCTTTTATTTAATTATTAGATTCGACAACAAAGTGGAGGGGTATGGCCAACCAAGAGGGACTAATAACTCTAATACTTTTCAACTAAATTTTTTGTTTTTGCTTTGGCCCATTAGGACAATGGATAGTACAAATTCAAGATCATCTCGAATCCTAAATGGGGGATTTGTTTAATGTTATGGATGAGATTTAGTTGAAGTGGACGTCCATCCAGTCAAAAATGAAGAATAAATCAAGTGAAAGGGTACCCTAGGAAGAATAATCATTAGCTGATTAGGGTTAGGACATTGGCTTTAGTTGCTCATACATGGGAATTATCAACAATCCTTGGCTATAGCTAGGCTATCAAGTAGGATGTTGGGAAAACATTTTTTTATTAAAATATTCTGCTGAATCTTTTGATTGTAAAGTATCTTAACTTTTTTGAGAGCACATTGGATTAGATTAAATCTATTGATTGTAAAAGTATCTCTTTGATAATGTTGCTTGGTGTTCCCTCCAAAGCTATATTGATTTAAATACAAATTAGGGGAACTATGGAAGGGGTAAGGACAAGAGGTTTTTGGGATTTTGTACATATATTTTAGTTTTTACCTTTTGATCTCTAGGCTTAAAGACGGCCTTAACAAGATTTGCACAAATTTCTCACAAAAATATGGTAATTTTTTTCCTTTTCACTTTCTAAGCTATCAAAGTCCTGACATCAAATCAATCATAAATATTATAAAATTTATGGCACACTTCCCTTGCACATTCTAGGAATGTCACCCTTGTCACTTCAATGATATGAGAGGGCAATTTTAAATTTGGGTTCATATTTGGCATTTGATTTTTGTTTTTTTTAGTATCTCAGAGGTATCCGGATCTCAGCACTTGTAAGCAGTAATCCGACTCAGGGGAGACCGATTAATCCTCTGGGCCGCGGGAAAGCCTATCAGTTGACCCAAATTGTCTACGGCTAGGTGAGGTAGGGTTCGAACCTGCGTCGATCGTCTATCTTTCAACGGCTTGACCAACTAGTCTACACCCCGGGGTCTTCAAATTTATGATTTAATTTCATACTATTTTATATGATTTTTTTCATAATTTGATAGTATTATCTTTACAATTATATAATTTAGAAAAAAAGTAGTATGATTGTTAACATAAATATAGGTAATTTAAGATAATTATGGTGTAGTCACCTTTATTTAATGTTAACAATAATGTGTCTCATTTTATCAATTATATGGAACAAATTGTCAAGAATTTAAAGACGATGTAAACTAGTAGTTTGTACCATTTTCTCTATAGATTCAATTTATAATTTTTCTATTTTTAAAAAAAAATTCTTTGATTTTTTTGTTAGTTTTCAATAATTTTTTAATTATTTTTCTATTTTTTATATGGAGTGACATTTTACTATATTGCATATTTTTTTCTACAAATAAAATCCTTGTAGAATTTCTTGGAATTAGATCGTTAACTCCAATACCTAGGGTGTGGATTTTTTGATAAATTTTCATTGAATATTTTATTTATTATTAATTTTTTTATTGGTACTAACATAAATTTAGGCCCTACATTTTTCATAACACATCTTTTTTTTGCCTATTTATTGGAATTAATTTTTTTTTGTTGAAACAAGGACATCAATGTGGAGTGCAATGCAATTTTTGAATTTTTTTGATCTACTTTACTATTTTAAAGGTATTTATTTTTGCACTAGATTTATTTTGCTTATAACATTTTTACAAAATAAATTATATTATACTTTTTAGAAAGCTAATTTTTAGGGCTGTGTATAAGTAAAATCTTGTCTCTAGTAATTGTGTTTGACCCCATACACACAACATGAAGTTGATTTATTTGACCTCTAAAATTACATGTGGATAGGAGAAAAAAAGACTACCATAGGGGTGCCAGATAAGCAAGTTAAATCTAAGCAATTAAATTTAACTAAGGTGTGTGCCCTTGGTCTCCTTGTGTTGTGCAGCGCAACACTTGGGTTCATGACAAGGCTTAACCACCTCCCATGGATTCATTAACTCTGGCGGTTGTATAGGGCATTAAAAGGTCGATCTTTTGATGCAACGACAACCGTCTTTGCAACAATTGGTATCAGACCCTGGGTCATAGGTTCGAACCCCTCGCTTGTGCTAGGGGGATTGTCGCAAGGTGTGCGCCCTTGGTCTCCTTGTGTTGTGTAGCGCAGCGCTTGGGTTCATGACAACGCTTAACCGACTCCTGTGGATTCATTAACTTTAGCAGTTGTATCAAGTGTTAAAAGGTCGATCTTTTGGTGCAACAACAACCGTCTTTGCAACAATAGATAAGTTGGAGTAATAAGGGTTTCTTCTAGGAATAAAAAGGAAATATATTTAAATTTATAAGTTATGTGTTTAGGGTCTTGGATTTAGGGATTAATTTTGAAAATTAAGAGTTTGTATTTAAGCTTTACAATATAGGGTTTAAGATTTATGGTATAATATTTAAGGGTTTATAGTCTATCATTTACAATATTAGGGGTGATAGTTTGGATTTTATGATTTAGGGGTTCGAAGTAAATGTTTTAGGGTTTAGGGAACTTAAGGTTTAGTATTTGTAGTTTACCATTTCTAGAGTTTGGGATTTAGGATTTAGAGTTCAAGGATTACAAAATTTACATCTACTTATAATTTATATTTTAAGATTTGGGGTTTAGATTTTTTTGTTCAGAGCTTGGAGTTTCAAGGGTTTGTGATTTAGTGCCTATGGTGTACATGGTTTATGGATTAGGGAAGTTAAGATTCACACATGAAAGATTTATAGTAAAACCATTTATGGTTTAGGGTTTACAATTCACTTACTAAATTTATGATTATGATTCAAGACCTTTATAGTTGAACTTGGATATTTAAGTAAATATAAATTATAGTTTGAAGTTTCTAGAGTCTATGGTCTATCATATATATATATATATATATATATATATAAGGTTTATTGACTCTATGTTTTAGGATTTAAATAGTTTAACTTATTTGTGAATAGGGTTTAGGGTTTAGTGAACTTGTGTTAAATAAAGTTTACAATTTATGTTTACTTGATTTATAGTAAATAGGGTGTAGGGTGTATAGAACTTAGTGAACTTATGATTCAAATTTTATAATTGAAGCATGGGTTTATGTTTTAGAATATGGGATTTAGGATTTATACAGACTATGGTAAATGGTTTATCTCTAGTCTATGTTTTAGGGTTTACAGTTTAATTATTTACAATTTAGGGTGTACCATGTTAGTAATCATTTTTGTCTAGGGTTTGAGCTTAGATGTTTGCAGGTTTTTCATTTAAACCCTGATTTTCTAAGTCCATCGGCATGAATATCCCTTGTCTTAGCGATCATGTTGGTAGCAGTGGTGTGTTCATTACATCACCAAGAATTTATCTATCAGCGGCCGAGGTTGATGTCATTCTGACGAGGCTGGTCTGGCTGACGAAATGTGGCTTAAGGCTTTCATCAAGATGACTAATGTTATCGGCGCAGCATTTTTCTGGCCCTCCGACGATTTGTGTCTTGCCGAAGGGTATTGTTGTTGGTGAGAGTTGTGGGATTGGAGAGGTAGGCTTGTATTTGGCCGATGGAGTTAGTCTCCCCGATCTAATGATGTTCATCGGTGAGACATGTGGTATCAGCGAAGCTAGAGGATTTTCCTCCGATGTGGGGGGTCTCGCCGATGGGGTTTGTCTTCAGGGTGACTTTTCATATCGGCGATTATCATGCAGATGATGCTGATGATAGGGTGATTTTACAATGTGACGATGACGTCACCAGGATGTTCATTAGGGTGACTTCTTGCATCGGCGAAGCTGGGAGATCTTCTTCCGATGCCTTGTGTTTGGCCGATGAAGTTGGGCATCGGGCAGACATGTATGAGGTTTGCCAATGTGGGGGGTCTGGCCGATGGGGTGTAAGGATAACGTTTTATGCTGGTGCCATCGGGAGCAAAATCGCTGAGATTATATATGATCATGACCATGCATATAAAGTGCCAAAAGGGTCTCCGTGGGGTGCATGTGGGATAAATGGTTCCTGCATAATTTGAAATATCAGGGTGATGTATTCTGGCGGGAAAGTTTCAAATGCATGATCTATTGCATTTTTTGATGGCCGCAGGTTTGGCACGACATTAATGTCAGATGTTACAGGGTATGGGTGGTGCCATTGTTGAATCTAGTACCCGATTGATAATGAACATCCCCGGGCGGTGGCGCAAGGCTTAGGGTACCTTCTTGTCTCCTCCTCCACCTGCTGCTTTTAATCTTCGAGCACCATTTTCGCATGACACATGTATCTGGTGGATATTTTGATGTGCCATTGTACCAAAAGGTTGAAGGCACCTTCCTGCTATATAAGTAGGGCTGTATGGCTCAGTTGTTGTTGTTGAAAACTGGACAAAATCTAGGTGATGTAATAAGATACAACTCCTTTGGTGACCCTGTCTGGATGTCTTGTGAGTTTATGAATCTCATGTTGCATGTCTTATGCATGAATTTATTGGTTTCATGATTAATTTTTATATGAGTAATGCTGTATTTGCATGTATCTGGTTATTCTGTCTCCAAACTGAATGTATTCTTCTTTTGAATCTAAACATCTAAGGGGTGTCTGGTATTCTAGGATATGGTCCTACCATATTAAAAACTTGATCTTTTGCTTCTGCCTAAAGGGGTAGATTAAAGTGTTTCAGGTCAAGGGTTGGGAGGAATATATTACAGTAAGGATATTGTGAGTATAGGTAACTGAATACTCTATTCTGGGAGGTATCTGTAAGGCAGATACCACAACATCCCCTTGAAATCCAGTCTTAGTGTTTTCATGCTGATCATTCACTGGTGTATGTCTACTGACTCCAAGCCTTGGATAGGCACCAATCTAGTCTTGCATTGAGGTTACACCTCAGGTCCTAGTTTTGCATCCAAATATCAAATCAACCTAAACTTTAAAACCAAACCATTAAGACCTTAGAATTAGTTTTAGGATCAGAATCTTCTATCTCACAACTGAACATAGGCCCAAAGCTAGCCCTTTTGCACTTATCTTACAATTTTGGTCTACATAAAGGAGGATTCATCTGCTTATATCAGCATCCAACCATCCACAGATATATTTTATGGATGTTGAATAGGGAATACCCCCCTAGGTTTTGCAGAGCCTGAAGAAGAAAAGGAGATATCTGTAGAGTCTATCTCCTACACTGTTGGCCCCTGGCCCAGATATCCTATTGATCAATGATAGCTACCTTGTAGGGATATTGGGAACAAGCATCCAGTCTGGAAAATAACCAACAGAAATTGGTGACTCTGAACAATCTCCTAATCGGTAAAGTAAAATTTGTATGCAAGGGAGAAGATCCCTGCGTAATCCTCTGTTAGAAGAATTACCTAAAAGGATGATGTACAAAAAAAAGGGAACTGTCTCAGCCAGTCATGAGGGTTCCCCCAGGAATACTGATAATGCTCAGGACAACCCTAGACCATCAGGACAACATGTACCTTATTTTTCAAATGCAGAAGCTGATATCCAAGGTGCATATGAGAGGCAACAAGGTGGAAGCCTAAGAATGAGGTTAGAGGTGTTTCAAGAACGCCCTTTCCTAGATTCCAGTGAAAGATTTGAAGAAGTTGAATCCCCAAGGGATGATGAAGATGATGACCAGAATGGTATGAGACCATCTACCTCCATGCCTAGAAATGAGCAATTAGCTGAAGAGATTAAGAACCTGCGGGCAAAATTTGAATATCTACAAGCAGTAAAAATTAGAGATGATATGAGGCAGAAGGTACAAGCTTTAAGGACTGCTCACCAGGATGCAGTTCCGACTCTGGATAATGCGGATACCCTAAAGAACTAGTATATAAATGAGGTCCAGTATCAGCAGAATGATACTAGGCATGATGCAAACAATGCTAGGATACCATTAAATAATGCAAGACATCAAAATGCTAATAGAAATATTAATGCTAATCAGTTTGATAGACAACCCATGCAGTTGGATAGATTCAGGTAGCTGGTTTTTGATGGTATCCTTGGTTATCCTAACCCCATTGACAAGCATGTAAGGCTTCAAGTGCCAAAGTTTTTAGGAAATAATACTGTGTCAGGGGAGGATCATTTAAAATCTTTTCAAAATGTCATGGATAACTTTGAGGTTGAGCATGAGGATGTTTTTATGAAGTCATTTATGCAATCCCTTGTTGATGAAGCTAGAGAATGGTACAAGAATCTGCCTGACCGGAGTATCTCATCATGGGATGATTTTAAAAGAATTTTTAAGGAGCAGTATGGTGACAAAACTGACCCTAGCTTTTTTATAAATGAGTTCACTAGTATCACTAAAGGGTCAAATGAGCAGGTTGCAGATTTTAATGCAAGATTTACCAAAGTGTTGAACAAATTGCCACATCATATGAGGCCAAATGAACCAATGTGCATAATATTGTATATTAATGCTTTTGATGCCAAAACTGCATATGGGTTAAGAGATAAAGGTCCTGCTACTCTTAGGGATGCTTTCAGGATAGCAATAAATATTAAGAATAACAGGAAAGCATTAGGCAAGACAAACAGGAGGGATGATGTGAAAATTCTACAGAATCCAAAGAAACCTCATAATATTCAAGGTAATACATCTGCCCCTGAAGATAAGATAGATAAATTGACAAATGTTGTTAAGGACCTAAGTTATAGCCTGGCTAGAAGTGAAAAAGGGATAGGTCCTAACAGGCAAGTTTACCAAAGACATGAAAAGAGACCATCATTACATGATATGCCATATAATACCAATTGGCATAATGGTAAGCCTGTATTTCCACATAACAACACAAATTAGAGAACTCCACATACCAAGGAAACTCATGATCCTTTCAAGAAAGCTGTAAATATTGCTAATGATACTCCATGGTGCATAATCTGTCAGATGCCACATTCATAGTCACAATGCATGATTGCTCAGTCTTTGTATGATAATGCTGTGTCCTGTAATGAATGCAATGAGCCACATTATGTGGAGGATAATTATGTTAATATGATGTCCACAAGCAGGGAGCATCCTTCTCATGATGCAGATGAGAGTACAGATGATGGGACTCAAGCCTGTCAGTAGGTTTTTTATGATGAGGATAATGAAGATAGTTACGTGTATGCTCAGGACTCACACAGTTTTTTCAGTAATCTGCAGAGACCTTCTGATGAAGAAATTAGGGCTCTCACAGCTGCAGCAGTTGCCCAGGTCAAGAGCAATTATAACCTCAGAAGCAAAGCTCAGGTAAGTAACTCACACCAACCAGAGAGTACTTTTACAATCCAGCCAGTGTATAGTCATAAAGGGATTGAACCACAAAGAAAGCAGTGGGGTAATAACAAGCAAAATTTTAAGCAAAAAATAGGTCATGATTCTCAAGGACTAGAAAATAAAATTCCCCAAGTTGAGGATCAAAGCAAAAGTTCCCAGAATAAGAATGGTGATCAGGGAGCTATGAAGATTAAGGCTGGCTCATCTCAAGATAAAAACAAAGCCTTTGCACAAGCTACAACTGTGGTACAAAATTGTGCTCCTTTTGATATAACTCAAGTCCTCTCTCAGGTAAAGGTTTCTGTCCCATTAATGGAACTTATGAAGGTTGAAGAAATCAAGAATAGGACAGTATCTTTAATTTCAGGAATGCCTTGTCAAGCCAAACAGAATGATGAGACTCAAGGTAAGAAGCGTGCCTTATGCAATGAAGAAGATGAAGTTCCTGAGGTGTATTTAGGGGTGACCATGACAAAGTGCCCTTCACAAGTGGAACCTTTCTATGTCTCCCTTGTTATCAATGAGAAAATAATCAGGAATTGTATGCTTGACTCATGAGCATCAACAAATATCATGCCTCTAGCTATCATGCAACAAGCTAGATTGAAAATAGACAAGGCATGTGGAAAATGTTATGCTATGGATGCCAGAGAGGTACCAGTTATTGGAATCATGAAGGATGTGAATTTCAGACTGGCAACATTTCCTAAAAAGAGCTACGAAATGAACATAACAGTGGTTGACATCAAGCTATAGTATGGTATGCTATTGTCAAGAAGGTGGGTAGCACTGATTGGTGGGAGTATGCAATTAGATTTATCATATGCTATGATCCCAATGAATGGCAAGGATGTCAAACTAATCAGAGAAGAAAGGTCATTAGAGACAGTGGAGGATCAAGGATCAAAGGAGCATATATGTTTTGTGAACACTGACTGTGATAATTTCAAAGTTGTCTCAGATGACAAAGGAGATGAAAATGGAGAGTTTTGCATTCAAGAGCTGGACCAGTAGGGTCTATGGACCATGTATTTTGATGGAGCTTGTGCAAAGGAAGGCTCTGGAGCTGGAGTTGTATTCCTATCTCAAACTGGTAAGCTCCTAAAATTCTCCTTCTTGCTAAGATTTGCTTGCACAAACAACATTGCAGAGTATGAAGCCTTACTCTTAGGTTTAAATATGGCTTTGAAGCATGGAATTAAGATGCTGAGAGTATTTGGGGATTTTGAGTTAATTGTATCCCAAGTTAGAGATAGGTATGCCTCAAAGAACAAGAGATTAAAACAATACAAGCATGTTGTCTGGGACACAATTGAATTATTTGATGCATTTTCAATAGGCTGGGTAGAGAGATCAAAAAATGTCATGGCAGATTTTCTAGCTAATGTAGCTATTAGGCCAGATGATATAACCCTGTCTGACATTACAAATGTTGATGTTAAACTTAGACCTGCAGTACCAGAGAATATATGCAGCTGGCAAGTGTTTGATGATGACAAGGACTTGTTAAAATTTTTGCACTGCATAGATGAATATGAGAACCAAGAAATTGATTTTCAAAATTTTGTAGAAATTGTAGATGGAAAAGAAACTCTTATGGGGAAAGAAGTAATTCAGTTGAAGACTAACAAAATCCTTAGAGGGTTAGTAGCTTTAGAAAGAGCTTTTGACAATAGAGACCAATTGGTCACAAAGACATCTCCCACAAACAAAGATGACTTAGAGGAGATAAATTTGGGGACATCTTAGGCCCCTAAGATGGTATACATTGGCAAACAGCTCAAACCACACATCAGGAGCATGCTGATTGTATTACTGAAAAAGTATAAGCATGTTTTTGCCTGGTCATATGAAGACCTCAAAGCTTATAGAGAAGACTTATTTCAGCACAAAATCCCATTGAAGCCTGGAGCTAAGCCATTTAGACAAAAGCAAAGGCCTATTAATTCCACCTTAGCTCTGAAAATGCAGGAAGAACTCAAGAAGCTTAGGGAGGCTGGAATAATTGTGCCAATCAGACATTCAACTTGGGTGTCTAACCTTATCCCAGTTAGAAAAAAGAATGGTGATATTAGACTTTGTGTTGACTTTAGAAATTTGAATATATCCTCCTTAAAGGATAATTACCCATTGCCTAATATGGAAGCTATGTTGCAGAAAGTGACTGGTTGTGAACTCCTATCCATGATGGATGGATTCTCAGGTTACAATCAGGTAAAGGTAAGGGAATCAGAATAATACAAAACTGCCTTCACCACTCCATGGGGAAAATATGTATATGTTAGAATGCCATTTGGACTGACAAATGCAGGTGCTACATTTCAAAGAGCTATGGATGTTGCTTTTGCAGGATTGATTGACTCAATTCTGGTTGTTTACCAAGATGATCTAACTGCCTATTCTAAAAGGGAGGAGCAGCACTGTATGCATCTAGAACAGATTTTTATTAGAGCACTAGAGTATGGCATCTCTCTTAATCCTAAGAAATGTGCTTTTGGTGTAGTTGAAGGAAAACTCTTGGGGCACATTGTTTCCAAAGATGGAGTTAGAATTGATCCTAAAAGGGTTGCTGCAATTGATAAGATCCAGATGCCAAAAATAGTAAAAGGAATCCAGTCCTTCTTTGGACAAATAAATTTTGTTAGAAGATTTGTTCCCAACTTTGTAGAAACCATAAGGAACATTTCTAAAATGCTGAAGAAGGGTGAGACTGTCAGTTGGGAAGGTGAAGCAAGTAGATCTTTTCAAGACATCAAGGAAGTAATAAAGATGGCTCCTGTGCTGAAATCTCCTGATTTTTCTAGGCCATTTCAATTGTTTTCATTTGCTTCTTTCCACACTGTTGCTGCATGTCTGCTACAAAAAAATGAGGATGGTTTTGAGCAACCCATAGCTTTCTTCAATATGTCCTTGCAGGCTGCTGAGTTAAAGTATGACATCATGGAGAAACAAGCATATGCACTAGTCAGAGGAGTCAAGAGTTTCAGGCCATATTTGGTAGGATCCCAGATAGTTGCATATGTGCCTCATGCAGCAATCAAGGATATCTTCACTCAGCAGGAGGTAATAGGAAGAAGGTGTAGATGGATAAATAAACTGCAAGAGTTCAACATAGAGATACAAATTACTAAGTTAGTAAGGGGACAAGGGTTAGCCAAGATGATGGCACAGTCAAATTTGGAAGCATGCTAGGTCAATGCAGTCCAAAATGAGATTGCCAATGTATCAGAATCTAAATGGTATAAGGGCATCATATACTACTTGCAAAACCTGAATTGTCCTTCCCATTTCAGTGGTGGTCAAAAGAGGACTTTAAAACTACATGCAATCAGGTACATCATTGTTCAAGGAGAATTGTACTGGAGGAATCCTGATGGTGTGCTACTCAGATGTGTGGATGAAAATGAAGCTAACAATATTTTGAATGACATGCATAAAGGGGTGTGTGGTGGACATTATACTGCCCAGACGACAGCTCACAAAATCCTTAGGGCAGGATACTGGTGGCCAACTCTTTTCTCAGATACACAGAAGTTGGTGAGGAAATGTGATCCTTGCTAATTGTTCTCAGGAAAGCTAAGGTATGAGGGTGCATTATCCCTTAGGACTGTAACTGTAGAAGCTCCATTTCAACAATGGGGAATTGATTTTATAGGGGAGATCTCAGAAAAATCTAGTGGTGGACATAGCTGAATTTTAGTTGCTACTGACTATTTTACCAAATGGATTGAAGCCATTCCAACTAAGAGAGCTACAAGTAAGGTGGTGATGGATTTCATACTGGAAAATATTATTATTAGGTTTGTAGTACCAGTCAAGTTGGTCATAGATAATGCAATGTGCTTCAGATCAGGTGAATTTGTTGATTTTTGCAACAAATATGGAATTAACTTGTCATATGCATCACCATACCATCCACAAGGAAATGGTCAAGTAGAGTCAAGTAACAAGAGCCTCATGAAAATCATCAAAAGGATGGTAGACAAAAACAAGAGAGCCTGGGATTCAAAGCTAAAGTTGGCATTATGCGCTGATAGGGTGACAGTGAAAGGAGCAATTGGAAGGTCCCCTTTTGAACTGGTATATGGTGCATCAGCTAGACTACTTGTGAACAACCTCCTGCCAATCTATAAGTTCATCCATGAAAATGATGAAGAGATTGAAGACTCCATGACAGAGAGAATAAACTAGTTGGTTGCACTGGATGAGGTCAGAAGAGAAGCTCACCAGACAAACATAAAGAAATAACAAAATGTGAATTATCTATTTGATAAAAGGACTACAGAAAGGAAGTTTCAAATCAATGATCTAGTCCTTATTTGGAATGCAAGGAGTCAGGACAAGGGCAAACACGGTAAGTTTGAGCCCTTGTGGATGGGCCCATATTAGGTTTGCAATACTCATGGAGAGAATTCTTACTTCCTCCAGGCCCTAGATGGTGAAGTACTGGAATTGCCTGTGCAAGGTCAATTCCTCAAGTTTTATTTTGCATAAATGATTTGCCTTTGTGCACAATTGTAAAGTATGTGTATATTGCTTGTAAATACTCTGTATAGTCAGTGCTTTCCTTGTGCCCTGTGTTTTGTCTGGTCTGCCCGGAAATGGTCTAGTTCTTGTTGCAGCCTTGCACCTTCATGTCCCCAATCAGAGCCTATGTTAGTAATCATTTTTGTCTAGGGTTTGAGCTTAGATGTTTGCAGGTTTTTCATTTAAACCCTGATTTTTCTAAGTCCATCGACATGAGTATCCCTTGTCTTAGCGATCATGTTGGTAGCAGTGGTGTGTTCATTACATTGCCAAGACTTTATCTATCGGCAGCCGAGGTTGATGTCATTTCGATAAGGTTGGTCTGGCCAATGGAATGTGGCTTAAGGCTTTCATTGGGATGACTAATGTTATTGGAGCAGCATTTTTCTGGCCCTTCGACAGTTTGGGTATTGCTATCGGCGAGAGTTGTGGGATCAGAGAGGTAGGCTTGTATTTGGCCGATGGAGGTAGTCTCCCTGATCTAATGATGTTCATCGGTGAGAGATGTGGTATCGGTGAAGCTGGAGGATTTTCGTCCGATGTGGGGGCTCACACCGATGGGGTTTGTCTTCAGGGTGACTTTTCATATCGGTGATTATCATGCAGATGATGCTGACGACAGAGTGATTTTACAATGTGATGATGACATCACCAGGATGTTCATCGGGGTGACTTCTCGTATCAGCGAAGCTGGGAGATCTTCTTCCGATGCCTTGTGTTTGGTCGATGAAGTTGGGCATCGGGGTGACTTTCTGTGTCGGGTAGACATGTATGAGGTTTGCCGATGTGGGGGGTTTGGCTGATGGGGTGTAAGGATAAGGTTTTACACTGGTGCCATCAGAAGAAAAATCACTGACATTATATATGATCACGGCCATGCATATAAAGTGCCAAAAGGGTCTCTGCGGGGTGCATGTGGGATAAATGGTTCCTGCATAATTTGAAATATTAGGGTGATGTATTCTAGTGGGAAAGTTTTAAATGCACGATCTATTGCATTTTCCAATGGCTGCAGGTTTGGCACGACATTAATGTCAGATGTTACAGGGTATGGGCGGTGCCATTGACGAATCTAGTACCTGATTGACAATGAACATCCCCGGGCGGCAGCGCAAGGCTCAGGGTACCTTCCTGTCTCCTCCTCCACCTGCTGCTTTTAATCTTTGAGTGCCATTTTTGCATGACGCATGTATCTGGTGGTTATTTTGATGTGCCATTGTACTGAAAGGTTGAAGGCGCCTTCTTGCTGTATAAGTAGGGCTGTATGGCTCAGTTGTTGTTGTTGAAAACTAGACAAAATCTGGATGATGTAATAAGATACAACTCCTTTGGTGACCCTGTCTAGATGTCTTGTGAGTTTATGAATCTCATGTTGCATGTCTTATACATGAATTTACTGGTTTCATGATTAATTTTTATATGAGTAATGTTGTATTTGCATGTATCTAGTTATTTTGTCTCCAAACTGAATGTATTCTTCTTTTGAATCTAAACATCTAAGGGGTGTCTGGTATTCTAGGATATGGTCCTGCCATATTAAAAACTTGATATTTTGCTTTTGCCTAAAGGGGTAGATTAAAGTGTTTCAGCTCAAGGGTTGGGAGGAATATATTGCAGTAAGGATATTGTGAGTATAGGTAACTGAATACTCTGTTCTAGGAGGTATTTGTAAGGCAGATACCACAACATCCCCTTGAAATCCAAGTCTTAGTGTTTTCATGCTGATCATTCACAGGTGTATGTCTACTGACTCCAAGCCCTAGATAGGCACCAATCTAGTCTTGCATTGAGGTTACACCTCAGGTCCTAGTTTTGTATCCAAATACCAAATCAACCTAAACTTTAAAAACCAAACCATTAAGACCTTAGAATTAGTTTTAGGATCAGAATCTTCTGACTCACAAATGAACATAGGCCCAAAGCTAGCCTCTTTGCACTTATCTTATAGTTTTGGTCTACATAAAGGAGGATTCATCTGCTTATATTAGCATCCAACCATCCACAGATATATTTTATGGATGTTGAATAGGGAATACCCCCCTAGGTTTTGTAGAGCTTGAAGAAGAAGAGGAGATATATGTAGAGTCTATCTCCTACACTGTTGGCCCCTGGCCTGGATATCCTATTGATCAATGATAGCTACCTTGTAGGGATACTGGGAACAAGCATCCAGTCTGGAAAATAACCAACATACCAATTGAAGACTTACAACTGACCTACTTGATAGTGTTTAGGGTTCATACTTAAGGATTCTCGATTTATGGTTGAGGTTTTACAATTAATAGGTTTTGGATTTAGGTTTTATGATTTAGGCTTTAGGGTTTGGGGTTACAAGATTTAATGGTTCAAGGTTTATTATACTAACTAGGAGGCCACCCATTTGAGGTTTTCAACCAACATATTCCTGCATAGAACTATCAAATCACACTCCTCAGTTTTCATCATTAAGGCATATGATTATCATTTTCAATAACATCTCTCTATCTTAAAATTCAACCTAGTCATTGGAAATACTTCTATAGATAGAGGACAAAGGGTTTTGATCCAATTTTTTATTAGCAATAAGACCTACAACTCTATTACATTCCTTATAACAATGTTGAAATGGATTAAAATAAAATTGTGCAACTAAATCTCTAACCCCTTTAAGGATGCAATCTAGTTTTAAATTCTATGTTTTCCTTTTAATCATATGATTTTTTTACCATTGAATTTACTTCAATGACTACATTCTTAAATCCCTTTTCGAATGCTAGTTTTACCCTTTCAAGAAGTGTAGTTGCTTTTGCTTCGTTATTGGTTGTATTTGGTAGGAAAATATATCCCCCATATAAACTTGTCTTAGTGACATGTGGTAACACAACCAACCCCAATTATTCCTAGGTTATTTCTAGAAGCCCCATAAAAGTTAATCTTTACTAGACCAAGGCCTCATAATACCCATCTAGAATCTTGTTGAATCTTCTTATTATCATTTTCCTTTGTATATAACTTTAAGATTGTCTTAGTCCAATTCTTTATTATTGTAGTTTCCTTTAAGCTTAATTGTTCCTTATTTATTCTTTCTTGATCTTACACTATTTTATATTACTTTGAGAGTTTATTTTCCTTTCACATATGTACATCAATATTTGAATTTCTAAATTAATTAAACATTGATATAAATTTCATTTAAAAATTTGATAGTAAATAAAAAATTAATTAAAAATTAATATAAATTTGAATATTTCGTAGTGGTCTGTCTAAGGGGAGAATACTTCTCTAGAAAGGTATGAAATGGAATGTGGGTGTTAGTAGTAAGGTACCTTTTGGGAAGATAAATGGCTCCTGAACTAACCTCTTACCTCCTTGGATTATCTTTGACCCTTATGTGAAATCCTCAAAGGTTCTTTAGGTGTCATAGTGAAGGATTATTTGGAAACTAAGGGTTTGGTTAAGGTTTAGAAAAATATAGCTCTTTCCAATGCCTTTCTTGAGATTTTACAATAGGTTAGCAAATTAAATGACATGTTAAAAGTTTTCCATGTAATCCAAATTGACAAAGATGATGATCTTGTTTGGGTTGCTTCATTAGAAGTTTATTATAGGGTTTCTTCTAGTTTCTTCTTGCTCATTTAATTCCAAGAGGATCCTCCCTTGTGGTCTTAGGTTTGGCTCAAATTCCTCTTACCTAAGATTAACTTTTTTCTTTGGTTCATGGTGTAGAACAAAATTCTCACTCTAGATAATCTAGTCAAAAGGGGTTTCCATTTTCCTAATAGATGTCTCCTCTTTGAGTTGGATGTAGAGTCTGGGTACTACCCACTCATTGATTACTAATATGCCTGAAGAATTTAGTGCTTCTTTCTTTTCGAGTTTAATGTTATGTGGTTATAGCTTTCTTCTATGTTGGATCTTGTCTTCCAATGGTCTTCTCCTTTCTTTGATCCTATTAGGAAATGAGAGAACACAACAAAAGAAGCCTCTAGGGACCATTGCATCTAGCCACAAAAGGAATGTGAAGCACTATGTTGACTACTACATAAGTTAAAAGACATAAGAATCATAAGGGACACGTCCCTAATGTAATAAATGTATACATATAGTACATAGATATAGAGATAGAAATAGAAGAGAAGAATATAAGAGAAGTTAAGGACTAAATAACTGACATTGTAATCTATTGAATGATAAATGAATATAGATCTATTAAGATGGATACACTATGTTATGGAATGCAAGATATAAATTTAAGTTTGTTTATCAATTATGCTCTTTTATTGTATTGTAGAGTGATATCTTTCACCGCCAATCATCTAATCTATTCTTGTATTGTAAGCACTAGGGTATAATTAAAACATGCAATACATTAGGACATACAACTCTAGTCTGTGAATCCATTCTCCTTTCCAACATTTGGTTCCATTGCTAGGACCCTAGTCATACAATAAAGAATAGATTGAGTTACAAAAACTATAAGTACTCTAGTAAAGAAAGTTGCTAGGAAAGCATTATAAATAAGAAAAAAAAATATGATCTATAGTAGAATCCCTTAGATCCTAACCTCGTGAGATGGGTTAGGCACCTAGGGGATGATGAATGCGAAGGGGGGATCCTAAAGGGATCCCTAAAAAGATGCAACCAATCAAAGTAGGATGATCATGAACAACATGGGATGCATAAAAGGATCAATGAAATTCCAAATCATCAACACCCATGGCAAAGGGAGATAACAAGAAATTAAGGAAATTCTAGGATAAAATTCAATTTGTAGTAGAGTTGAACATGGAAGAGAAATGACAGAAACAAACATAGGAAAGACAAGAATGATACCACAAAAGAATTCAAAGAGCTAGAGAAGTTGAGGTGAAGCATCCCAAGAGGGATGCTATTGAGAAGGATATGAAGGAAGAGTTAGAGTGCACTAGAAGGGTTGTGGTAGAAGAGGAAGATAAGAATCCACAATGTTTAGAAGGAGGGGATATAATTAAGTGCACCATAAGGGTTTTAGCTAAACAAAATATCAAAGAAAATGTTAAGGTTTTGTAAAATGATACACCAAAGCAATTAACCTCAATCTCAACAAAGCAATGAAAATTCTCACTAAATTGACAGGAGCTATTAAAGAATATGTGATCTCTTGGACATTATGGGAATAAGGTTGTAGTAGAATGGAGTCTTTACAACTTCTTGTACTGAGTCAAACACCACACCTTGAACCATATTTATCTAATCCTAGCATCATAGTTAATGAGAGATTTAACGGATTCCTAACCCCCTTAGCAAAATTACAACCTTTGAGTTTTGATACAGAGTATCTAGATCAAATAGTTACCAAAAGTGTGAAAAAGATAAAAGATGATGAATCATATAAAGAAGTAGAGGAAGAATGTGTTAACATGTTCAACAACTTGACTAATAATACAATTGGAATAAGAAAGAAAGGAGGGGAGACACTGTTATCTAATAACATGTTGTTGGCTAATGAGAAAGTATCTCCTAAAATGAAATGTCCCTATGAAGAGGTGCAACCCCTAGACTAGGAATCATCCCCCATGCCATATAAATCAAGAAGAATTCTTCCATAAAATATAATTGAACATTCAAGTGAAACAATAGAGTCACAACAACAATTTGTGCAAGACTATGATATAGTATTAGAAAGGAATTTTTGATATACAATTATCTAGACATAAGGGAAGAAATAAGAAACTAGTACAATATAAAACTTGTAAGAAAAAAGGGAAATCATCAAACATCACAACTCAATACCATAAGAAGGACAAAGGACCTATTTCTAACATGGACTCACTAGTGAAATTTTTGGTTTTTGGTAAAGACACCACAAAAGTAGCCAAACATATATTTGTTTTGGAATCACTATGGAAAAGGGAAGGGACCATGAGAGACCAAGAAAAACTATTGACTTTGCAGGAATCTTGTGAAATGATGCATTAAATTGGTATTTGAAGACATGTCTTCAGCACAATAAGGAGTGGTTTGAAGTAAAGGATGAATTTTTGTCCAACTTTTAGTAACCAAAAATCCCCACTAAAAGTGTAAGATGAATGAGAGATATGATATAAGAATAGGGGGAATCCATTAAGGATTATGACTACAAATTCAAAGAAGTTTCTATAAAGTTAGAAGAACCATTGACAGAAAAATAATGCATCAAATGGTTCATGTCAGGCTTACAACTAGCAATCAAAACTTCATTAGATGGTAGAACAATTGAGAAATATTTAGAGGTGATAACATTAGCTTGTTGAGTTGAGGTCCAAACATGGGGAAAAATGATAAAAACACTGAGAATAAGGAAATAGAAATCTAAAACTAGAATTAGAACAATTGAAAGTTAAACAGATCTTATCCAAAGGGGAGGTCATTCAAACACCACCATAGAATCAAATAACAAATATATGGTGTACTTATTGCACTAGAGAAGGCCATCTTAGAAATAAATGCCCAATACTTAAGGGAGAAAAATGAGCCATTACACTTAGAGTAGATCTCCGAACAACTCCTAGGAAAACATAAACAATTTATTGTGGAATATTCAGAGAATGGGATGAACATGAAATTGATGACTATCCATCTCTACTATTTAGAGTCCATGAAGAAGAAGAACACAAACCTTGGTGAAATCATCACTGTGAGAATAAGGAATCCATAAACTGTGAAATGGCATATGTTAAAGGAATAGCAAAAAGACCCTTTCACATCCAAGACTGTTAATATAGGAAACCAAACTAGGGGAATAAAAAAAAATCCATACACTTCAAAATGCACCACAATGTGGTTTTGCACCACCAATCCCCAATTACTCAACCAATGAAGATAGAGGATACTATAACAACTACTAAGGTGGATGTGGTAGAGGTATAAGTAGAAATCAAAGACAAAGGAAAGAAGCTGCATGCTATAAATGTGGAGAAATAGGACATTATGCCAAAAATGCAAACAAGATAAGAAGAAAACTTGTGGGGTTTGTGGTAACTCAGACCATGATTTATTCACATGTGAAAGGGCACAATAATATTTTTAAAATGCTCCACCACAATCAAAAAATGATGAGTTAGATGGACACAATTCAACAAGAGGGGTAAAATTTTTGTTCAAAGTTCCTAAAAATCCACTGCAAGGAGCAAGATGATGCTACATAGAGGATATATGTTCTAAAAAACCTAAGAAGTTGAACATCCTAACTGAAGAACAAGGATTAGAAAAAGAATACCTTGAGAGAAAGGGAAAATTATGACAGAAAGCTTTATTTGAATACAAAGTGAAAAATAGTGTCCTGGTAGTTCCTACAGGGGAAAAGACACCAAGAAGGATAGACAGTGGATAGAAGACTCTAGTGATGAAGAGGAGGATGTTTTCCCCACTAAAAATAAGCATGACAAGATTGTAGAAGAAACACAACAAAACTATAATGCAGGAATAGGATAAAGAAGAATACCATAAAGCCTACTTTTCAAAAAAAAAAAGCCTTAACACTAAAACAATTAGCTTGATTGGTGGAACAATAAAACTTGATAGACAAGCTCAAACAATTTTCTAAGTATTAGGATAAACAAACACTATCAAGACCTCGGATTAGAAACCTAAAAAAACTTAAAAATAGTGGATGACTAAACTAATAATGATAAACTCACACATCAATCATAGGTAGGTCAAACAAGTTATGATTGATCTAGGGGATGATGTCAATATGATCCCCAAAAGAATATGGGAACACTTTGGAAAACCACAATTACATGACACCCCATATAATATTAGTATAGTCGGTGTATCATCTATAAGTACAATAGGCACATGGAAAAACGTAGAATTCAATCTCCTAGGGTTTTGTTACATCAGAAAATGTCCCTTTGGGGGCTTTTCCCTCTCAAGGTTTAGCGCCCAGGTCCTTTAGAATGCATTTAGAGCATCTTGCATGATTTTGATGACTCCTGACATGAGAAAACCCTAAAGTTTCATGGCAAATAGGACTCAGGGGATGTACTTAACATAAATCCTATCTGAAATAGGGGGAGGAATTGGGCACTCATGCCCTAGTCCTGCCCTATTTTAGGTCAGGACCAATTTCAAAGTGTCAGTTTATGACTGTTATTTAGGTCCTACGCTGACACAGTAAGTTTGGATTACAAAATTCTTAGCGGGAATGTTTGTAGTTTCCTATATAAGCATGTTTAAGAATTCATTTGTAAACTAGATGGACATTAGATGGACATTTCGATTGACAAGCTTTTGTGAAAGTGATTCAAAGAATTCATTGTGTGTTGCAGAGCAGAATTTGTGTTGTTCTTGTGTTTGTATTTGCAAATTTGACATCCATCTCCTCATGGCATGAAGATCATCTTCCTTCCATGAGATCTTCACTACAAGGTGATATCAATTATGTTTTCTATCATTTATCATTTGGATTTTGCCTCTATCCTGTAGGGATATACACTCTTTATCTGACAACGGTGTTTGAAAGAATTGAATCTCTCTGGGGCTTGACTGAGGTAAGCCTCTAAACATCACAACCCCCAACCCATTTTTCTATGATTATAGGTTATGCGAAAGCAAAAAAAATGGAGTTGTAGGAGAGTAGTATAGACTGTCCTAATTGCAGATCAGAGAAGAAAATAGGGACTTGGACTCGGGTGCCCGCTCATTAGTCCTTCGAATCCTGTAATAGGAAAATCTCTGGAATAGTAGGAACAAGTTGCAGACAAGGTTCCTAGATCTTGACAAAAACTATGGCACTGGACTAGGGCACCCACTCATTAGTCCCTGACTTTTCCTCTTTCTAAACTTTGAAATCTGGTATGTATTTTATTGTCATTTGATATCTCTGTGTGTGATCATTCTCCGTAATTTATCCGTTTGTTCATGAATTTGCATAATTAGGGTTTTGAGCATAATTGGGCTTAATTAAACAACTAAATCACATAATTCCAATCTTCCCCTATGTTCCAAGTGACAAGAAGCCTATATTAGACTTCCTACTCAGCTGAATGTCCTTGAATGTTTAGTGGTGAAAGGAGGATCAATACAAACCATTGAAATCAAGCCTTCTTCATTTTTCACCCTAAACATTTTGGTGAACTAGTGTTTTAAATAAATTTTTGCACCTTTCTAAGTGTTGTGCTTCATATTTACATTCATTTCATTCCTTCATTTCATTGTTCATCTTATTGCATTTAAAAAATTACAAAAAAAATTGAAAATTTTGAAAAAATTGGCATTTTAGCGTGCATTTTCATATAATTTCAATTACTTTGCATTTAATTTAAATAAATTTCTATCATTAATATCAGATCTAATTTAAAATACAGAAATTTTTTATTCAACATTCATTTAGATTGCATTTTTATGCTTAAATTGTTGAAAATTGCTTGAAATTGTGCATTTTTTCATATAACCTAGTTTTGCATTTTTTCATATAACCTAGTTTTGCATTAACTAGGGTTTGTAGTCAAAATCTTGTTTCATATTTTACTACCCTTTTAAAACACTCATTAGGACTGATTTATAACTATATTTTTTCATCATAGTGATTTTCTTGCAAAATTTCATGCCTAGGGTTTGAAAACCTTACTTTTTCACTAGATTTTGGCCTTATCATCTCTCTAGATTTGCACCATAGGCATGTTGTAAAGGATTTTTCTGCACTAATTGGCTGTTATCAGGGCTATTATCTTCTTATCATCCTAAAATTCTTTACAATACCCTTTTTATTAGGCCTTTGCATTGAAAATTTGTGAAAATTTGCATATTTTGGCTATATTTTCCCTAGGGTTTGACCTAGATTTGCACTCCAAGCATGTTATGACAGATTTTATGGATTTAGTTGACTAATATTACTGATATAATCTTATTAAATTTCTATAATTCTTTACAACACCCTTTCTATTGGGTCTTTGCATTGAAAAATTGTGAAAAATTGCATATTCTCGCACATTTTCACTAGGTTTTGACTTGTCATCACTCTAGATTTGCATCAAAAGAGTGTTGTGAAGGATATTATTGATTTATTGGACTGATATTAGACATATTATTTGATGCACCTGATCAATTTACTTACAACACCTTTTTCTTTCACTTATTTGTATTGAAAAAGTTGAAAAAATCAAGCATTTTAGGTCATTTTCATACATAGTTTTACACTTGTATTTGGCATAAATTTTGAAAAGATTTTAAAATATGATCTTGCATTGAATTGAAAACTTAAACACGTGTCTTCTACTTGCAACTATAACAATAGGTTCCCTCCTAGGCCTTACATGAAAAGAAAGGTCCTCGAACCTGAACTGGTGTTTACACCTCATGATAGAACAATTAGAGACACTGAAGGACCTCTTTATATCACTGTGAAGATAATGAGAAATCCTATGGATGGAACCCTCATTGATCCTAATTGTATGACTAATATAGCCATGGAAGAGTTCCTCTATTCACATGAATTGATGCAAGGCTTTTATGACCCTTTAGATATGATGATTAAGACACATAAGGGAACCTTTGTAAACACTTATGGGAGGATATCTTTATTGGTCATTGTATTTGAGAAATCTGTAGAACAATGGTTCGATGTTGTCCTTGTTTCTAATCTTTTTCACATAAAATTGGGACATCCATGGTTAAAGGCTATGAAAGTTGTCCCTTCAACAATTCATAACTGTGTAAAATTTCCTTTGAATGGACAAGTGATTACTATTCCTCGCAATAAGTATAAACCTTTGGTTACAAGACAACACTTTACACTTGATTACTTTTGGGAAAGATCTGAAGTGGAATCAGAGCCACATACAAACTTTAACTTTTTAAGCTATTGAAATTACAAAACAAAACTATTACATCAAGTGGCCGCTCCTTCTATTCAAGAAACAACAAGAGATGAACAACCTGCATTTGAAGAGAATCCTAGACCAAAAGGAAAAGGACCCTATGCTGAGGTTCCTCCCCCACCATCCTTACAAGGATCGAGAGGTAGTCATCAACAACAAAACATTCCACCTAGACAAATGAGATTTGATCGTAGTGCTTCCTCCTCTAAAACACAAAAACCTACAGAAGAGAAAAACACTATCTTACAAGAGATAAGTGGTAAGATAAAAAGAAATAGACAAGTAAGAGAAAGGAGGAGGAGACAACAAGCTTATGCCCAACAAATTGCATCTCAACAAGAAAACATCTCACTAAACATTGAATCAAATCAAGAAGATCTTAAGAATGGACAACTTGAAGACAAGAATAAGAGTTGGGCTATGGTACCTTATGTCCCACTTTCCTCTAACATTTAGGAGTGGGAAGATGACGATGAATTACTTGATGACAACCCTTAGTTAGGTTGTCCCTACAGGTAAGTATTTATAACCCTTTATCTCTCATGATGTGTTTCCCCCGTGATGTGTTTTATGTTGTTTAGTCCTCTTGGGATGACCCTTGATTCTCTTGTAAGGTCCAGGATACTAGGAGAACACCTCTATTGTGACCCTTCTTCTATTTGTATCATCATTCTTCTATATTGCATCTCCTCTATTTTTCACTATTATGTGTTGTGTCTTATGGACATAGAGTTGTGGTTGGTGACTTGGGGGCACCCTCCTACATGACTGTCCCTAAGGCACTTGTTTCTCCTCTCTCAATTTATTGTTTCCCTTTAGTGTTTCTATCTAGCAGGTAGATGACGAAAAATATTTTATACTGATGCGGACCTAGTGTCTCTTTAGCGAGTAATAAAAAAATGGACCAAGTCCATACATGACGATGGGGTTGATAAATATTATCCAATGCTTATCTAGTAGAATCACTCCATGTGATACTCTTGATGTTGTCTTATCGCACTTACAAACCATAACAATACTGCTACTCCATGCACTTTTTTTTTCTTTGAATCTCACCTTAGGTACACTCAGTTTTGAGATTTTCATGGTATAGCCCCATAGTTATACTCGGTCTTTGAATTCGTAGTATAAACTTGTCTCTTTGTGTGATTGATCATATGCATTGTTGTTTATCATGATTATATGGACACTAACACTTTTTTTGTAGGAATGTGTTTGTGGGAACATTTGGCGATCGTAAAGTACATGTCACCTCTGGGGGGCATGGGATTTACGAGAGTCTATGTTCCCTTGTGTGTTTTCTTCCTACCTTAACGTGCTTGATATCGGTACTTGATATCAACCACCTTAAGGTGGGGGCATATAAGAGAAGCTGTCTATTGTAGATGTTAGCAATGTGCTTGTTCTCAAGTGCAGTCTTAAAGACTAGTCGTAATGAGTCCCTCCTGCACTCTGAGATTTGTTTGAAATCTACTTGCAATCATTTAAGCCCTCTACGGAGGCGGGATATCGCATCCTTTTTCATCTTAAGCCCTCTGCAGAGGCGGGGATGGTGTATTTCTCATAGAGAGTGCACTACCATTTTCAAAAGTCCTCTATGAAGGCGGGGAGTGGTTCTATGACTAACTCAACCCTTAAGTGTGTCTTCAGCAATTGTTGTGGTAAAGCCCAATTATCGGTGTGTTCCTGTAATGTGCCTGAGATGGTGATGAACCTAGAAATAGGAACACTCCATCACTTGTCTACCATGTCTTCCAAGTGTGTGTGTACTGCATGTTTTTTCCCAAGCATAGTCTTAAAGACTGGTGGTGATGATTCTCTCCTATGCTTTGAGATTTGTATGGCATGCTTGTTTTGTTTGGTGTGTTTGTTCTCAAGTGTAGTCTTAAAGACTGGTGGCAATGAGTCCCTCCTACACTTTGGGATTTGTTTGGCGTGTGTGTTGCCCCATATGTAGTCTTAAAGATCGATGGCGATGAGTCCCTCTTGCATTATGGGTGGTGTGTTTACTTTCCTTATAATTGCATCTGCATTTTGTATATATGAAAATGCAAAAGAGAAAAGAAAATCATCATTGTCTTCATTGCATTCATTGTATTCACTATGTTTTGCATGTCTTCAATGTTGTATTCTCCATGTTTTGCATGACTGTAACTGTCTTCTCTATGTTTTGTATGCCTATTACTGTCTTCTCTGTGATTAGCATGTCTTCTCTGTGCTTGGCATGTTTGCTGTGCTTGTTGATAGTACTTTAATGCATGTATTGGCCTTGTGTTTATACATACATTAAAGTGTGGGCTAAATGTTACATCAAAAAAGTCCCCTTGGGGGCTTTTCCCTCTTAAGGTTTAGCTCCCGGTGTTAGGAATTGCATGTAGAAGATATCAATTAAATGCAAATAAAGATTAAACAGAGGAATGGAGATACACAGAAATAATAATAGTGAGAGACAAGTTTTAACATGGTTCACCCAAACTTGGGCTACATCCACCAATAGAGAGTCCAATATTATTATCCAGTACATCAAACTGATTACAACCAGTAATCCTTGCAACTCAATATTGCTGCAAATGCTACAATACAATATCAACGAAAAACCCTAACCCTTAGCCGCTTTTATCAAGCCTTATGTTAGTTACAAAGATAGGCTTTTTTTTTTATGTCAGCCAATAGAAAAAATAACTCTCGATGCCTTTATAAAATAATAGGTAATTTTTGCTTCAGGGGGGCTATCCCCAGCAATCCCCACCATGGGCTCTGCCCCCCTGCACTCCCCCGTTAAATAATTTGGGTGGAAACCGTGCTGATAAAAGTGGAGAAAATTTAACCTCTGAGTCTAATTAGGCTCCATATAACAACAATCTCTCAATTGGAGATTGATCAAACTCCACAACATATCATCTCCCACTTGGAGATTGATCATAACACCACTAAACCTGTAGCTCACACTAGAAATAAACACCCTGGACCCTGCTATTCTGATTTTATGTTTTTAGTCTTGAAGACCAACTGAAGCTGAAGAGTTGTTCAACTTCTCCCTTGTCACTACCTTTGTAAACATATCCACTGGATTTTCATCTGAATGTATCTTTTCCACCCTTAACTATCCATCATCCAACACTGATCGAATGAAGTGATACCTCAACTGTATATGTTTGGTCTTTGAATGCAAGGCATAATTCTTTGCAAGATGTATGGCACTCTGGCTGTCCATAAACAAATAACTATTAGATTGTTGTTTGCCCAATTCTTCCATGAAAGATTGTAGCCATATTATCTCCTTGCTTGCCTCTGTTGCAGCTACATGCTCTGCCTCCGTGGTGGATAAAACAACCACCTTTTGCAACCTAGAGATCCAACTCACCACTGTCCCACCTACAGTAAAGACATAACTTGTAGTACTCTGCCTAGTATCAATATCCCCTACCAAATCTAAGTCCACATAGCCTGCTAAATTAGTATTAGAGCCCCCAAAACATAAGTGTTTATTGGATGTACTTCTCAAATATCTGAGAATCCATTTTACCACATTCTAATGCTCTAATTTGGGATGACTCATATACCTGCTTACGAATCTGTTAGGAACCCATGTTTAACCCTTCTCTTTACTTTGTTAGTATATTACCTTTGGACGCATATGCTTTGTAAGTCATCCCATGAGTATATTGCATTATCCCACATTCATGGGAAGTAATAGTTCTTTAGATTGGATTTAGTATATAAGTACGTGTTGAGGCCAATGAAGGCATCCACGAATTTATTGTATTGAGCATGCTCAAAGGAGGTTTCCCCCTCGAAGTGGCTTGCGATCAATAAATTCCTTCTATGTTTCTACTATTTATGTTACTTCGTGCATTTTTCATTATATTGTTGTAGGAGGTTCCTCTCATCTGGTATCAGAGTGCTTTCTTGGGCTCGCTGGGTGGAATTTCTACCAAATTTTTTTTCGCAGTGGCCTCCAGGCACTGTGATTTTTGCAATAGTTCTTTCTTTTTCACATCTGTATTGTTCATTTCAATTGCAGGTTTAGATTAGGGAATAACCCTATCTACTTAACTATGAGAAGTACCTGGGCATAGCCCTAAAACTCATTGTGAGGAGTACCACAAGAATCCTGAAGTACCTAGCCCGTTGAGAGGACCTGCCAGCGAAAAGGGCAACAAACCCTACCTGATTAACGAGTTCCCATCCATGAGGTAAACCAAGAGTTGTCTTTTGTGGCAAAGTGGTTATTAGTTTTACTTGAGCCATGGAGTGCCCCAGTATGCAACTCGTTAGACAACATTGGTGGCTGAGTGACTCCCCTGAACCTTTAGGAAGTCGAGCATACTTGGGGCCCATATCTATTGATAGCTGGTAAATTAAAAATTGAATCCATCCAGAGCAGTTGGTAGATCATTTCCAGAAAAAAAAAATCCATTTTTTTGCCATATCTTCCTTGCTTTAGCTTCGTTTCTCCTCAAAATTCACTGGAACCCTTGGAATTCCATTTTGCATATTTTCTTCCTTAAGGACCCTATCCCAAATTCCACTTATTGAAGCTAGAAATCCCACATTTGTCTATTTTTAGGGTTTTCCATAACTTCTTCGACTCTCACCCAATAGTCTTGAAAAGTTTACCACAATGTTCATTTCATATTTTTGCTCCTTTGTCCCTCTTGGACAAATTTTCCCATTCCTTCACCCCACTTCTGAAATCCCCATTTTTTGCTTCCCTTTCCCTCAGAAAGTGTCCAAAACCTAGTCAAACCCCAATTACCCATCACAGTTTTCCTCAAATCCAAATTTTCCTTTACTAAAAAAGTTTCTATTTTTGTTTTTCTACCCATTCCCAAAAAAAAAAACTCCTGGCTATGGTTGTAACCCTCACAGGAGAAAAAAAACATGGAGGATGAAATTGCAGCCCTCAAGACCAAACTCCAAGATCTGGATGAAAAAATTCTTGGCCTCAATCTTCAGCATTTAGCCATAAACAATAGATGGCAACCAGAGTCTTCGACAGACATGGGGTTTTCTTCTTCCAGCACTTTTCGTGGGCCAAAGCTTGATTTTCCTCGCTTCAATGTGATGATCTGACTGGATGGATATACCGTGCAGAACAATATCTCAGTCTACATAATACTTTTGATGTCAACAAAGTCCCACTTGCATCCTTTCATTTGGAACATGAAGCCCTTCAATGGTTCTGTTGGTACATCAAGGCTCATGAATAGCCAAAATGGACAGATTTTTGCAAACTCATTTTGCAACGATTTGGCCCTAGTGCTTTTGATGACTTCACAGGAGCACTCACTAAACTTCGCCAAATAGGTACTGTAAGAGAATATCAGAAAGAATTTGAAAAACTAGCCAATCACACAAAGGGATTCTTTGATGAATTCTTCAAGAGTTATTTTGTCAGTGGTTTGAAGGATGAAATCTGATCTAAGGTTAAAATGTTCTATCCCAGCATAATAATGGAAGCCCTAGGGTTGGCTAAGTTGGCAAAGGACAAGATCATAGCTCAACAATGATCCAAATCCAATTTTGTTCCATTCAGAAATATGGTTTCCCAAAGACCTCCAATCGCGCCAGCTCCTAGAACAACTCCTATCAAGCATTTGACTAAAGCAGAGATGCGAGCACATAGAGAAAAAGGGCTTTGTTATAATTGTGATGAGAAATTCACTCAGGGACATAGATGTGTTGAGCAAATGCTCTATCTCTTGGATGTGGATTCTCCACTTGCAACTGAAGTTTATGAATTTGCTCAAGATATAGTAGATGATTAGGTTAAAACTCAGCAGCTGCCTGTTGACCCTACTTCTCAGGAAGACCACCCAGAGATCTCTATCCATGCTTTAGCAGTAGTCACCACCCCACAAACCATGTGGGTCAAGGGTTACTTCAAGAAGCTCCCTCTTACAATACTCATTGATTTTGGTAGCACTCATAACTTCATTGACCCTCAGATCACCAAACAGGATGATTGTTTTGTCCATCCTTGCTCCATCTTTGAAGCCATGATTGCCAATGGGGGCACATTACCTTGCAAAGGGAAGCATCGCAATGTGTGTATCTCTATTGGAGATTATAACCTGTGCTCCGACATGTTTTCCTTGTTGGCAAGAGACACTACTTCGCATGACAGGTGTTGTCATTGATGGCAACTAAGACTATTCCACTCATCCACATAACATAATTTGTTCATACCGGAAGTCAGAATCATAATTTATCTAAGTCTGGGTAGCCAGAAATAGAGCATATGACAGGGTCTAGTATCTTGGTCCAGATCTCTCTGGTGGAGAACCAGAGTATACTGCAGATCTAAAGGAGTCATAAGGATTGTCAGGGCAATCTAAATCAAAAATTTTATCCTCCGGTGACAAAGGGAGTAAAAGTTATGAGCATTTGAGTACCAAGTCATAATATGACATAACAGTTCAGTAAAGAACAGGTTGACTTGTGTTAGATCCTTATGCGGATTTGATAGAAGTGTTTTGGTGAGTTGCGTATGGGATATAATGTTAATGGATGACATGAATGGTGACCTTCAAGTGTTATTTCTGGTACGCATCATCATTGGCACATGGATTCAAATGACAAAATAGAGTACTTGTATTGTTAGTTAAGTTCTTCATAAGGCTGACAGAAAAGTGATCAAATTACTTGAAGTGGATATATAGCTGATGGATTTGAATGTTGAAGGTGTGTGTGTATGAATATGAATTAAATGCGAAAAAGAGTAAATAAAGGGTGCGAAAGAGAAGAGATCTAAGAGCTGGATTATGGCAGAGTAGTAAACAGGGCAGAACAAGATGAAGTGTATCAAGTCGGTATTCCGTGCTTAACCAGAACTTAATCTTTGCATTGGTAGATGCTAACTATCAGTTCAACCACATTGTAATCTTCTTCCTGTAGGTAGTGAGCCTACTGTAGGAAGTGAACCTTTCTTTGAGCAGTGAGCTCTGGGAAATGAGCCTGAATGCATGTGCATTCTCCATTGTAATACTTCTAATAGAGTATAATCTTTGTGGGTTAACCCCCACCATGGTTTTTCCCTTAACCAGGTTTCCACGTCAAAAATCTTGGTGTCAAATGTGTTAGTTCTATTTATGCTCATGTGTTATTGATTCATTCTTTAATGTTTACATTATTAATCTAATTGTAATTTGATAAAGAAGATTAAAAGCATAAAAGTTTAAATTTGCAAGACAACTGATTCACCCCCCCTCTGAGTTGTCTAGACTAATTCCAACAATTGGTATCAGAGCAAGGTTCCTTTAAAAAAGTTTAACAGCTTGAGGAAGATCTAGGAAGGTAGTAAAATGGATGAATATAACCTCCAAGGGCAACTTAATCCCTCTCTAGAAGATCTTGAGTAGTCCAAAGCAGAAGTCCAAGAGCTACAAGAGAACCTCAAAAATGCTGAAGACTTCATTGAGATTTTAAAAGAAAAATTGAGCAAATCCAATGAGAAGAGGAAGGAACAACCTCTTCAACTGGGAAATCATTATGAGAACAACAACAAGGATGAGGCTCTGAAAGAGAAGACAAAGGAATGTGAGAAGTTAGCCAAAGAAGTTGTTGTCCTAAAACACGAGATGGAATCTTGGGTGATGAGGCTGTAACATCAGAAAATGTCCCCTTGGGGGCTTTTCCCTCATAAGGTTTAGCTCCTGGGTCTTTAGAGTGCATTTAGGACATTTTAGTTCATATTTTAGCATCTCGATGGAATGAGACCTAGTTTCCATGAAAAATAGGACCTAGGTGGACCCCTTGAGTTGTACCCTGCCCAAAATAGGGGGGAGGACTTGGGCGGCCATGCCCTAGTCTTGCCCTATTTTGGGGTAGCCCCAATTTCTCGGTGTCAGTTTATGACCATTAGGAGGTTCTTTTGCCGACACAGGAAAGTTTGATTTTTAAAATCTTGGTGGGAATTCTTGTAGTTGCATATATAAGCATGATTAGGCATTCATTTGTAAACTAGAGGATGACTAGCAAGCTATTGTGTTCTCAAGGTGATTCAAGGCTTTCTATTGTGTTGCAAGAGCAGACTTGTATGTTTTGTGTGTTGATATTTGTAGATTTAAGCTTTAATCTCCTCATGGCATGAAGAGCATCTTCCTTAATGAGAGCTTCACTACAAGGTGGCATATCATTGTGTTTTTATCATTGATTCCTTTGGTTTTTGGCCTCTACCTCACAAGGGCACTCCCTCTTTATCTGACAACGATGTTCGAAGACTTAAGTGTCCTCCAGGGTTTGACTGAGGCAAACCTCTTAACACCACAACCCCCAAACCAAGACTTGTGATTGTAAGTTACAGGTGTCGTATTTGGAAAAAGTGGATTTGCAGGAGGGCTTGGCAAACATCAGGGATTTGGGATCTGAAGAGAAATCAAACACAGGAGCACTTTCGGGACTAGGGCGCTCGCAACAGTATCTAATGGGCTACATAGTTACTCTCTTTTAAGCTACTTTTTATACTTTAAAGACTTCTTTCATAGCATCCTTTAAGACATTTATCCATGATTGCACCATGACATGTTGAGCTTCTTTATACTTCTAAGACCTAAACTTATAATATTAATATAGAATGTGATGATCATATTATCTAATGCATGAATTAGATATAGATATGTATAAAAGTATAAATGAGATGTTTTTATGGTTATTAATAGAAGTATGAGTTTCAACACTAAGAATGCATAGACAACTGAAGACAATTATGGAACATCATGGATAGTAATAAATTAAGGAGTGGATTTGTTTCAAATATGATTATGGATGTTGTTCATGCATCAGACTTCTAATTTGATTTGAATTATTCTTCTTATAGTCAGTTAGAATAAGAATGTGATCTTGACTCCATGACCTAGTATCTAGGCGCGGTAAATGATCAGAGTCAGTTAATTAATAAATAAGGCTCTCTCTCCATTTTGTATAGTAAGGGGAAGATGAGATATATAAGGTAGAAGAGTCAAGTTGTTAGGAGTTCAATTCAATTCAGTTATCATTTCCTTTTCTATGTGCAAAGACTCAAGCATGTTACATTTATGGAATACAATCTGGATATGACAGAAAAGATTTCATTGTTGAACAAATTGATATGAGTTGATTCTGTGTATGGAATAAGTTAAGCTTTGATATGTGTTACAAAGATACGTAGAATCTAGATTAGATTTGATTTTAGTTAAGGAAGACAGTCTCTTGAGCTGGCCATTCAAGGTACTAATTCTCTCCCTATTTATTTTCATTTCAGTTAATGTTGGTTTATTAGTTTTATGTTAAAACATAATTTGAATTCAAGTTAGTATTATGTTTTGGTTAAATAGATATAGTTCATGAACAATTGCATATTAGTGTGTTTACAAATCCTCCATAGGTCAGCAGTTAGTTATTTCATTCTTGTCAATTCATTAAGTTAATTCTACGGTTTCCTTGCTGTGATAGCTATCTACAGAACTTGTTGTAGGTACCCGTAACAACTAAGATTTATAGTTGTTTTCACTATTTTATAATTCTGTCAATTCCAGCAAGGTAGATTTGTATGTTCAAAGTTAAGATAGTATGATTTAGGAACCATATGAGCCCTAAAGGCATATACTTTGCAAGTACTATCATAAGCTTACGTTACTTGGTCGATAATTCAATGTAGGAATGCATAGTGATAGAGTGGACTGTTTAGATAGGTTTTCCCCTGAATTAGTTAAGTCTACAACACATTAGTTTTCCTCTACATTTTTGGCACCATTGCCGGGGATGGTGCTAACTTCTTAGGCTCATTTTGTTTTTACATGTTTTCATAGTTTAAATATTTTCATGTTTTCTAGCATTAGATTTAATCAAAACACCTTTCAGGAAACACCAAGCATTCTATTAACATTGTACAGGACCGCTAAGACATAAAACTCAATATACTGTATGCGGAGGCAAAGAGATGTTCAAGGTAGATTCCTCCCATCAACTTCTCAGAACAACGAGAGTACGACTAATTTTAACAACTACACAATAGGAAGTTCTGAAGGAGAGTTTCCTTTTAACTCTTCATCAACACCCCCTATATCTCCATCAGCTTCCTCTACTGCCACAGAGGGAACTTTCAAAACAATGGTAGAAGCAGTAGAGGATCCTCCAGGACAAGCTACATTTGAATTCCCTATACCAGACCTAGCACGGGTAGCTACCTTGAAAAATATACCACCATCTGCTTTGTCTATTTTCTATGGTTTGGTTACTAAAGATCCTGACACTTTCTTGTTCGAGTTTGACATTCTGTGTAGGAGTTATGATTACACCACTGATCCTTACAGACTCAAGTTGTTCCCTACTACCCTAAAAGATGCTACTTTGAGATGGTTTATGGGACTAGGGAAAGATGCCATCCCATAATGGGATACAATGAAGACAAAGTTCCTGATGAAATACAAATACTACTATAGAGGACATGACAGGAGGAGAGATGACATCTTTAGGATGTCATAAAAGGAGGAGGAGCGATTAGAAGACTATGTGGAAAGATTCCAATTTGCCTTGAAGAAAAACCCTCAGAATAAGTTGTTCGAAGAATCATTGAAGCTGGTCTTTTTAAGAGGGGTCAATGATGATTGCATGGATGCCCTAAATCTCATTGGAATAGAGGATATCTCCCAATTACCCTTTGTACAGCTTGCAGGAACTACTCCATGACTTTTTACAGAAAACCCAGAGGAGAAAGAGTAGCTATTGCAGGCAAGTCAGTTAATGGAGTCTCTAGAGTGGAAATTAGTACCTTGCTGACCAATATGAAAGAAGATATCATTAGCCATATGGCTACACAGTTGGACACCCTCCACATTAAAAGGAAACAAGAAGAGGCAGATGCAATGCTCATTGAATACTGCCCAAGTTGTAGACAAAGGAAGGCCAACTGTAAATACAAAAAGGTAGCCAGTATCCAGCAGGAGAAGATTGAAAGGCCAGAACTTCAACCATTTGAAGGTGCCGATGGGAAACTATTCTTTATTTCTCAAAGAAGACCTTGGTAGCAAAGGCAAGGTATGCCCCATGATCCAATTAATTATAATTCATCTTTTCCTGTTGCCAATCAAAAATTTTCTGCTTGGAATAATCAGCCTTGGCTTGCTGATCCAAATGCTTGGCAAAGCCCACCATGGTCTACTCCATAGGTAGGGTGGAACCAATAGCAACAATGGCCTCAATAGACTTTCAAAGGCCCTACCTATAATCCCCAGTGGCCTACCCAACAACAATAATGGTAACCTCAATGGAACAAGGGCTAACCATGGCAGCCAAACTCCAAATATCAACAACCCTTGCTTCTACCTCAGCCACAGCCACAATAACAAGCCATCATACCTCCACCAGCACCTCCAAATCAACCTTCTAGACCTACCCAAATTCCTGCCCAACCTGCATCTAACCCTAACAACAAGCCTGTTCAACATGCTTATACTAATGAAGTGATGCAGTACCCCACCTATGGAGTTGAGGTAAGTAATGTTCACTTCAGATCAGGGAAATGCCTTGCAGGTCCTTCATCTCCCCAAATCACAAATCTAGAGGATGGAGAACCCATGGAGGAAGCCTTAGATGAATCACCCTCGGAACCTGAACCAGTTCAGGAACCTCAATCTATATCAAACCCTAAGCCTCCTTTCCCTGAGCACTTGGTTATCCAAAAATAGCCAAAACAACCTACCAATGACCTTATAGGACAGTTGCAAGATATAAATATAAAGATACCCTTGATTCAGACCATCAAAGATATTCCTAGCTAGACTAAGACAATTAGGGATCTTTGTATCAAGAAACTAGGGAGAAAAAGAGTAGACCCAAAAATAGTCCATGTCTTAGGTAACCTTGCAGACATCATGTTGGGAAATATCACTGTTCCTAAGTATACCAATCTAGGAAGTCTAGTGGTCAATGTCAAGATCAATGGAGCCCTAATCAAAAATACCTTAATAGACTTGGGTGCAACAATCAATGTCATGACTAAGGACATAATGCAAATGTTGCAATTAACCAATCTTAGACCTACTCAGACTATCCTACAATTAGCTGATAGGTCAACAGTAAAACCTAAAGGTATCATTGAAGACTTAGTCATTGCATTAGATTCCTGGGAATATCCTGCTGACTTCATTATATTGCAACCTAAAGTCAATCTTGCCGGTTACCCTCTTATACTAGGTAGACCATGGCTTGCTACAACTGATGCATTTATAGGTTGCCAATCAGGAAACATGTTTATATCTAATGGAACCATTACCAAGAAATTGGTGTTGTATCAATCGGCCCAACTGTACCATGAACTAGAGCAAACTATTTGGCCTACTCTAGAAGAAGAGGACAATTATTCTTTGCAAACCTTGATGACCATTGAACGTAGTCCTTTGTTGGATATCCAAGATGAAAATGAGTTACTGGCACACATTATCCAAAATGACTGTGGGAGGCACCCACAGCAGCAAGACTGCCTGTCTTGTCTGCAGGATCTGCTGAGCAGTATAATACCTAGCAGTTCCATAGAAGAAATTTCTCAATTGTTTCATGCCTTACTACCCCAATAGCATCTACTAGTCTTTCCTATCCTTGATGTGTCTTCCATTCAACCAATGACTAAACCATTAGAGATATAGCCTGGAAAGATGTTGAGTATCAATAATGCCTTGACTAAAGAATAGCAGCAATCCCTTCAAAATGTCCTACAATCCAATTCAACAGCTTTTGCGTGGGATTACAGTGATATGAAAGGCATTGACCCAAATCTATGCATGCACAAAATCTATATTGATGCTAACTTTAGACCTATCAAGCAACAACAAAGATGTATGAACCCTGCTCTAAGGGACATAGTTAAGGCTAAACTTCAAAAACTTCTGGATGCAGGTTTTATTTACCCCATTTTAGATAGTGAATGGGTTTCACCATTGGTAATAGTTCCTAAAAAGGGTGGCAAGTGGAGAGTTTGTGTTACCTACAAAGAACTCAACACTACCACTAGAAAAGATCACTTTCCATTGCCCTTTATTGACCAAGTCCTAGATTCTTTGGTAGGAAAGAAGTACTTCTCATTTCTTGATGGTTTTAGCAAATATAATCAGATAAAGATTGCTCTAGAGGATTAGGATAAAACCACATTTACCTGCCCCTGGTGGACCTATTCATACTCTGTTTTTCCATTTGGACTGTGCAATGCTCCAGCTACTTTTCAAAGAGTAGTCCTTAGTATTTTTTTCTGATTTTTCTCATGATAGCATGGAGATTTATATGGATGACTTCACCACATATGGTGAAGCATTTGATGAGGCTTTGCAAAATCTTGAAAAAGTTTTGAAAAGATGCACAAAGCACAATTTGTCCTTAAGTACTGAAAAGTGTTTTATGATGATGACTGAAGGAGTGGTATTGGGACATTTCATTTCATCTACCAGTATCCAAGTTGACCCAAGAAGATAGAAATAATCTCTACACTGCCTATTCCACAAAAATTGAAGGATGTTAGAAGTTTCCTTGGGCATGCAGGTTATTATAGAAGATTTATTCAAGATTTTAGCAAAATTGTTGCTCCCTTGTTTGTACTTCTATCTAAGGATATTGAATTTTCTTGGAAACTTGAATGTCAGCATTCTTTTGAAAAATTGAAAGTAGCCTTGACACAGGCCCTAGTCCTGAGAGGTCCAAATTGGAAATTGCCCTTTCATATTCACACTAATGCATCAGACTTTGCCATTGGGGCAGTGTTAGGCCAACAAGAAGGCAACAAGAAATATGCAATTTACTACATCAATAAAAACTTGTAGGGGGTTGAGCTAAACTACACAATAACAGAGAAAGAAATGTTGGCAGTTGTTTATGCCATCAACAAGTTCAGACACTACATAACCGGCTACAAAGTATTCATTCATACTAATCACATAGCCATCAGATATCTAATGAACAAACCAATAGTGGGTGGTAGGCTGGTCAGATGGTTATTGTTATTTCAAGAATTTGATATCACAATTGTTGACAAGCCCGGTAAGGCTAATGTAGTTGACTTTTTATCTAGATTGCCCACTCAATCCTCAGATGGTGTGGTTGATGATTCCTTTCCTGATGAGAATCTATTTTCTCTCACTGTACACACACCATGGTATGCAGACATAGCAAATTACTTGGTTATAGGGCAGATTCCAGGATATTTTTCACCAAGAGAATGGAGACAACTTGTTCACAAATTCTTTCCCTACTCTTGGATCTCAGGTTTTCTCTTCTATACTGGACCAAACAACATCATGTGAAGATGCATCAAATAAGATGAAGTGTTTGATATCATGAAGGCTTCTCATGATGAACTATGTGGGGGACACTTTGCAGCAAAAAGAACAACCTTCAAAATCTTGACAACAGGGTATTATTGGCCAACACTTCACAAGGATGCTATCAAATATACAAGAGGCTATGATAGGTGTCAAAGAATGGGTAGACCAACTAAAAGTGATGAAATGCCATTGCAACCACAAATTTCATTAGCTCCTTTTGACAAGTGGGGACTAAATTTTGTTGGTGCTATTTCTCCAACCTCCAACAATAAGGAGTATATTCTGGTATGTATTGATTACCTTACAAAATGGGTTGAGGTAAAAACACTGTAGTTTTCCAGAGATGGTAATGTCGCTAAATTCTTATATGAGGACATTTTCACCAGATATGGTGTGCCAAGGGAAATAGTAATAGATCAAGGTCCTCAGTTTATCTCTGATCTCATCACAAAGTTAGTGGAGGAGTATCAAATAAGGCATAAAAAGTCTACCCCTTATCATCCTCAAGCCAATGGACAGGTTGAGGTAACCAACAAAGAACTAGAAAAGATCCTAACCTAAATAGTGCAACTCCATAGGCGAGACTGGGTTACTAGGTTACCAGAGGCTGTTTAGGCCTATAGAACCACCTGGAAAACCACCACAGGGTTTACCCCATATGAATTGGTTTATGGAAAAATAGCAGTCCTCCTAATTGAATTGAAACATAAAACACTAAGGATAGCTATTGAGCTTGGGATGGATTTGACAACAGCACAACAAGATAGGATTCAACATCTTAATGCTCTAGATGAAATAAGGCTTGAGGCACTCCACCATACTGAAGTTATCCAGAAACAAAGGGTCAAATGGCATGACAATCATATCAAGAACAAATCATTTATAGCCAGTGATAGGGCACTTTTATATGACTCCAGGTATAAAGACTTCAAGGGCAAGCTCCAATCTAGGTGGCTTGGACCATACAAAATCATGTAAGTTTTCCCAAATGAAGCAGTTTAGTTGCAAACTATAGATTAGGTCAGATTTTCACTCTTGGTCAATGGGCATAGGCTAAAGTTGTATAAGAGGCCATTACAGAAGGAAGAGTTCATTGTTTCCTTAGCTACTGCATATGGTGCTTCTGGCACTCTTGATGAGGATACTATGACACTAGTTGATGTAGCGTCAGAGGATGATCCACACAGCCTGACTAGTGATGCAGAGATTGAGTTGGAATACTCAACCCCTATAGCTGAGGTATAATTTCTTTTGCTTTCCAAACACATGCACACACAGTACCACATGCACACACCGCACCTTTAACATGATGATTACAAATGCCAGCTAGGACCTGTTTACAAAATTTAGCTAGGACCTGTTTACAAATTTTAGCTGGGACTTGTTTACAAATTTTAGCTGGGACCTGTTACTTCTACCCCTGTTCTAATCACTATCAAAATCTGCATTTTGGAACAATGTTGTAAGCACCTGTAGCAACTACAGATGTATTCCATGCAATACATCACCAGTCCACTCAATCTGTACACTACGCCTTGCTTCATCACCATGCCTGCACCTCAAGTGCCAAATTTCAAGCAATTCAATGAAATCACACATGCTGACGTGCCACCTCACCATTCATCCGCATGCATGACCTTACAATTCCAGCAGATTAATTACATCCTACACAATATCTTCTTTTGAAGAGTGCTCCTACATTTCTTTTTAAGGCATTGTTCCCAAGGTAACTTTTCATGAATGCCATTAAATTTATTTTTATGCATTTATCATTATCCTTATTTACTTCATGCATGTGATAATATTTCATAACATTCCAATTAATAATTACAACCTCCTACCACTTCTTTTGCCATGTGAGTGAGGTCACTTCACATTCAGTTGGGGGGAAGGGTTGTCATTCTTGTGTCATTCTTGATTTTTCAACTAGTTTTCAAATGAGTTTTCATCCCTGTATACTGTGTAAATAACCAGTGAGAGTTACCTTCCTAATATCTTTGCTTAAGTCAAATCGAGTTAACCCTGAGCAATAAGAGGAATTGCAGAGAAGATAAGAATAGGGGTTAAGTCTAACAAGGTGGCAAAGTGGAATTATACAGAGGATTATAGATATTGGAGGTGACTTAGTAAGGAGAGAGCTATCTGTGCACAAGGAGATTCTTGAAGATGTGCTAGTTTTACCACTCTTCACTAGAGTAGGATGGCTCGAGTACTTCTTAAAATTGACAGAGTATGACAATGATATGGCCACAAAATTTGCAGTTACATTGCAAAGTGACGAAGCAGTAGTGAAAGGGTTAATGGTTGATGCTTCTAAGGTAGCTATAGCCCAAGTGACTAGACTGCCACACACCGGGTCGGAATACCCAGCCCGAGCTGATGCAGCCGTTGTCAGAGAAGAATTCTACAAGCGAGGCGAGCATTTAGACTCAACAACTCAAGGTACAAAATGCCTATCTCTGCCATTTTTCTAGGGAAAATGTGCTACCTACATTATCAAGTATTTCACTTGTGATGGGAGGTATAATATGCTATACACTGTGCATTTTAAACTATTGAACCATCTTCGTCATGAGAAATTGGTGAATGTTCCGAACTACCTCTATAACTTCCTAAAGAAAATGGCTTCAGAATACCAAAGAAAGCCAGCAGATACTTCGGTGTCTCATCATTGTCTAATTGCACTACTAGTTAAGAGGAGTTTGCAGATACAATACCCACAAATTGATTGGGAGGCCTTTAAGGATTGTGTTGATATTTCCACCTTGTTGGAGGAACCTTATGAGGAGGAAGAGGAACCCCCATACAATGCTGAACCTGAAGATGAACTTGCTCATGATGAGGAAGAAGAACCCCCATACAATGTTGAACCTGAAGATGAACTTGTTCATGAAGAGCCGAAGGAGGAAAATGTCCCTAAAAATAGACCTGAAGAAACAGGGGAACCTTCATCCTCTCCTTTTGAACATGTGACCCCAAAACTTATAAGCAAGAAAGGAAAGAAGAAGAAGAAAGGAAAAGATGTCAGCAAAGAAAAGACAAAAAGGAAAAAGAAAGAGAAAAATGTCAATATAGGGGAAGCAAAGGAGAAATAGAAGAGTAAAGGTAAAAAGTAGATGAAAAGGGCTATTGAGCAAGAAACCACTACCTTGAGGAGGTTAGGCAGATTGAGGAAACAGACGGCTAAAGAAAAGATTGAAGAACAGAGACAAGATTTTGAGGAAAAGGGAAATGTTCCCGGGAATGTTCCTATTGATATACTTGAAGATGATATCTCTGCAAATAAGGATTATGTGAATGTTTCTTCAAAGAAGAAAAAGGTATGCTTCTTCTTCTGACTCTAACTCAGAAGACCCATTTATTGCCAAAAAGATGAGAAAAGCAACCCTTGGTAGCCCTGTTAAAGAAATTTTTAATGCTTTTGATAACAATGATAGTGGTAATGTCAATTTTGAGCAAAGAAATGAATTGTTAGAAGAAAGAGACCTCTAGAAAGAACTTCAGGAGGCATTGAACAGAATCAAAACCCTAGAGGATCAGGTAAAGAGGTATGAAGAGAACGAGACAGAAAAAGAAAAGAGGATACAAGAATTAGAGGAGAGGATTCAGACACAGAATCAAGGGTCTAAATTGGATTTGTTAGCACAATTAGCTATTAGCAATATCATCTCAGATGAGGAGAAGGAACCCCCTCCATCATTTCCTGAGGTAAGAACTCCAACATGCCATACCACTGTTTCATTGGGTTTTAAGTTGCTGAAAGTCACTAGTAGGTCAAAATAAGACATAGAGAATTGGGATAAAGAAAGGAAAATTTTTAATAAAATAATTGAGAATCAAAATCTTGAAATTAAGAAATTAGAGGTAAAGATGGTAGGTATAATTGACAGGGCCATGGAAATCATTGAATGCAGACCACCTTCAAGGGTTTATGCATTATTTTTAAAGTAGAAATTTCTTAGTTTTGAATTCAATAGATTTGTTAATGACCAACCAGCTCTGCAGTCTAGACACAATTTCCTCAGTTATTTTCAAAAGGTCGGTCTAGAACAACAAGATCAACTATGTGAGTTCTGTTTGCACAACTACCTAGTGGAGGAAGATACAGAATGGAATCCCTCCATAAATGTTGGAGATTTACAACTGAGAGCCGTAGCATCTTACCTACATAATGAAAAGTTAAGGGGAGAATTGATGGATAGGTATGAAGAATATGAGAAGAAGGTATCACTACCAATCAGACAAGAGGCAATTAACCTTGAAGATGTCCTCATAAAATGGTACAGAATTTTCTCTCATAAGGGCCCAGGAAAAATCATTATGGACTTAAGAATAAGGGATCACAGAAGGATACAGAGAATGATGGGATCCATGTTACAAGGTTGTGTTAGATATGTGCAAAGCAGATGGATCAGTTTGACACCTACTCTTCAATAGAAAGAACCTCATTCCTTACATAACTTTATGAACATGTTTGAAAGATTACACAGGTACATCTAAATTTTAGAGAATAAAGGTGTGGCATAGTTGCCTCTTACCTACCATCCACCTCTACTCTTATATCCAGTTCCACACTGGATAGGAGAAAAGGGAGAGGAATGCAGGACTGCAAAGGCCATCAGACTACAAAGGCTTTCATGCTAAAATGGGTTCTATTTGAAATAGGGTGAGGGTGTCAGGGTAGTTATGGACTTGAGGCAAATAGTTTTACATTATAATTCATTTCCCTAGGTATTTGTTTGAGTAATTTTGCTTGAGGGCAAGAAAAAGGTTAGTTGGGGGGAAATGATGGGCTACAGAATTAGTCTCTTTTAAGCTACTTTTTATACTTTAAAGACTTCTTTCATAGCATCCTTTAAGACATTTATCCATGATTGCACCATGACATGTTGACCTTCTTTATACTTCTAAGACCTAAACTTATAATATTAATATGGAATGTGATGATCATATTATCTAATGTATAAATTAGATATAGATATGTATAAAAGTATAAATGAGATATTTTTATGGTTAGTCATGGAGAATGCATGTGGTATATATTTTTGGGAACTAATTCTATGTGCAGAATTGGACGTGTCATGATGAGATCAAGCATTTGTAGCAGGTTGCAGATAAAGGAGTTAATAGAAGTATGAGTTTCAACGCTAAGAATGCAGAGACAACTGAAGACAATTATGGAGCATCATGGATAGTAATAAATTAAGGAGTAGATTTGTTTCAAATATAATTATGGATGTTGTTCATGCATCAGACTTCTAATTTGATTTGAATTCTTCTTCTTATAGTCAGTTAGAATAAGAATGTGATATTGACTCCATGACCTAGTATCTAGGCATGGTAAATGATCAGAGTCAATTAATAAATAAGGTTCTCTCTCCATTTTTGTATAGTAAGGGGAAGATGAGATATATAAGGTAGCAGAGTCAAGTTGTTAGGAGTTTAGTTCGATTTAGTTATCATTTCCTTTTCTATGTGCAAAGAATCAAGCATGTTACATTTATGGAATACAATCTGGATATGACAAAAATGATTTCATTGTTGAACATATTGATGAGTTGATTCTATGTATGGAATAAGTTAAGCTTTGATATGTGTTACAAAGATATGTAGAATCTGGATTAGATTTGATTTTAGTTAAGGAAGATAGTCTCTTGAGCTAGCCACTCAAGGTACTAATTCTCTCCCTATTTATTTTCATTTCAGTTAATGTTGGTTTATTAGTTTTCTGTTAAAATGTAATTTGAATTCAAGTTAGCATTATGTTTTGGTTAAATAGATATAGTTCATGAACAATTGCATATTAGTGTGTTTACAAATCCTTTGGAGGTCAGCAGTTAGTTATTTCATTCTTGTCAATTCATTAAGTTAATTCTACAGTTTCCCTGTTGTGATAGCTATCTATAGAACTTGTTGTAGGTACCCATAGCAACTAGGATTTATAGCTATTTTCACTGTTTTGTAATTTTGTCAATTCTAGCAAGGTAGATTTGTTTGTTCAAAGTTAAGATAGTATGATTTAGGAACCATATGAGCCCTGAAGGCATATATTTTGCAAGTACCATCATAAGCTTACGCTCCTTTGTCAATAATTCAATGTAGGAATGCATAGTGATAGAGTGGACTGTTCAGATAGGTTTTCCCCTGAATTAGTTGAGTCTACAACACATTACTTTTCCTCTACAGTGTCCTTCATAGATAGATCTCAGGAAATAAAAGTTACAGGGCTGATCAGTGTTAGAAGGAGGTCTAGATTCCCTAAAAAAGTAGGTACCTTGGACTTGGGTGCCCACACCTTAGTCCCCAACTATTTCACCTCGTAACTCTGAAAATAGGTATTCTATGATTTGTTATTTTACTCCTGTCTGGAAGAGCTTTTTCCATCTTTCGTTAATTTGTTGTCGTATTTGCATAATTAGGGTTTTAATGGTTAATTGAACATAAGAGAAGGAAAAATTGATAATTAATTCCCTAATCCAAGTTTCCCTTCATTTGCAAGTGACCTAGGGTATGATAGTCCTTGCCACTCGACCCTAGATCCTTCAATGTTTAGTGGAAAGGAGGGTTTTAACATCTAAACAACAAAGATTAACAAAATCCAATTTTACCCTAAAAATTTTGGTGAACCCATGTTATTGGAATTAAATTGCAACTTTTTGAGTCTTTGTATTCATATTTGGATTGATTTCATTCATTCATTTGGTCATTCATTTCATTGCATTGAGAAAATTTCAAAAAAGTTGAAAAATTGGAAAAATACAAAAAAATTGCATTGTTTGTGTTACCAAATTGCATCAATTCTTTCTAAATTTTCCTAATTCATGATTTTTACATTAGATCTGATATAAAATATAGAAAAATACAAAAAATTAGAAATTTACCTTGCATTTTCATCATTTAATTGCTAGGGTTTTGTGGAAATTTTGACAATTTTATATAACCTAGTAATTCCAAAATCTAGGGTTTGTAGGCAAAATGTTTTATCAGATTTTTCTAATGATTTTAGAGGCTCATTCAAATTTTTATTTGACTTTAGTCTTGCATTTTAGTGTGAATTTGCATTTAGATTTAAAATATTTTTATTTTTGCATAGAAAATTTCAACAAAAACTAGCAATTTTGATGCTTTTTATTTAAATTTGCATGGGCATTTTGCATATTAAGGCTTGAAAATAATTTTTAGATCTGAGATTAAGTCAATTTAATCATAAATCAGACTTCAAATAATTGACATAGCATTTTATCCCAAGATCTCAAACCTATGGCTTTGAAAACAACAATTTTCACTAAAATCGGCCTTATCAACTCTCTAAATTTGCACTATAGGTGTGTTGTGAAGGATATTTTTGCATTAATTTGCTATTGTCAGGGTAATAATTTTCTACCCCTCATAAAAATCTTCACAACACCCTTTTAACGGGCTCTTGTAGTGAAAATTCGGTGAAAAACTACACATTTTGGCTATTTTTGCCGTAGGGTTTGGCCTAGTTTGCACTCCAAGCGTGTTGTGATCAATTTTATGAATTGAGGTGACTGGTACTATTGATATTATTTTTTGTACCTCCTAAAATTCCTTACAACACCCCTTTTTCTAGGTCTTGGAGTTGAAAAACCGTGAAAAGTTGCATATTTTGCTATATTTTCACTAGGGTTTTACCTTAAGTGGCACTACAATCGTGTTGTGTTGGGCATTTTTGCATCAACTGGCTATTATTGCTGATAGTATTTTCTGTCCATCATCATTTTCCTCACAACACCCTTTGATTTCTCTTTTGCATTGCATTTCGGTGAAAAAAGTGCCTATTTTGACATATTTTCACTATATTTTGACTTGGCATTGTCTTGGATTTGAATCAAGAGTGTGTTGAGAGTGATTATATTGCTGTTTTGGACTAATATTAGACATATAAATTGCTTCCCTTGACTGAAATCCTTACAACATCCTTTGTTTCATTCATTGGCATTGAAAAGAGTACAAAAAAACCAAGCATTTTGGCCGTCAATCATATCCTTTCCCTAGGATTTGTTCTCTTAGTTTGTGCATTGTATGCTTTGGTATAAGCTTTATGACACGCTATCCTAAAAACAATATCCCTTTGAGAAGAAGTAAAAGATTAATGGGATCTAGTGCTCTTGAAGAAGTTGGTACTTTGGACACCTTCTTTACAAAGGGAGAAACCCAAATTGTGCAAGATAGTATACATCCTCCAACCACGATGGAAGAACTTTTCATGATGTTGATAACACTATTAAGGCAATGGGATATGTATCTAATGAGCAAATAGAAAAGTTGGATAAAGACCTAGCTGAATTTCAAACATTTATGAAAAATGAGAGAATAGCTGAAGAAGCCGTTCTTACAATTCATAATATAAGAGAATTGATAAAAGAAGGACACGATGGTGTTAATGCACTTCGTGGTCTAGCACATATTGTACAAACCAATATCATGTCGGTAACCGAATGTGCGCAAATGATAAATAACACTTTATCACCATCTCATACTCAAGTTTCCATACCTATACCAAATACAAGAATATCCACTTTTACATCAACAATCTTAACAACTAATGTGAATGCTTGTAGTAATGCTACCACTGGTATTGGAGTATCTAATGGCACTAATTACAAAGCCGTGGGATTTAATTATCAGAATTTGGTTCCCAAAGGGACCTCCTCTATGCATAATTGTTTTCAACCACCTATCTATTCCACTCATTTCCAACCACCTATTACCTACTCACAACCATCTTCAACCTACCAATATGTCCAACAACCGTTGACCTATTCTCAACCTCCAACTATTGTATCTCAAGCTCATTCACCTCCTCACTTTGGTTCTAATTCCTCACAACAAACCACATCTCCCAATGATGCCATCCTAAACCAACTTTTAAAGGGCATGACTGCTTTGCAACAAAAGGTAACAAATTTGACAAATTCTTCGCAGCCTAGTCTACCAACATATCATGCCCGTAATCTGTTATCTTATGCAATCTTGAGAACTCCTATAACTGAGAGGTTTGAGACTCCTCACTTTGAAAAATATGGTGGAAAAGGTGATCCTAATATTCATGTGGCAGCATTTACAGCTATGTGTAGTGATTTTTATTTTGAAGAGGATTTGTTAGCAAAACTTTTCTCGTGATCTCTCAAAGAAACTGCTTTAGAATGGTTTTTCTCGTTGCCTCCGAATTCAACACACTCCTTTTCACAATTGATTGATCAATTTTTACAACATTTTCAAGAAAATATCGGACCCCAAGTCACTCTTATTGACTTGGTTCAATGTAAACAAGGTCCCAAAGAAAAGTTGATTGAATTCATTCTTTGACATCAAGGGCTTCATGCGCAGATTCAATATCAAATAAAAGATGAGGATGTTTAAAAGATATTTATTACAAATCTACAACCTAATATTCATGATAAGATTCTCTTGATGAAATACAACTCCTTTCAACATTTATGCACCGCTCTTCGTGATTATCAACTTTCGTCTAGTCAGTATGAAAACCAAAACTCATCGGCTCAAGCTGGTTAATCCTTGGGTGGATCATCACAAAACAAATTTAGAAGGAACAATAATAGTGTTGATAACTGAGAGGGGGGGTGAATCAGTTATCTTCAATATTTTAACTTTCTATTGTTCTTAACCAACTAGTGTAGTTATCAAAACACATAAGCTTTAAATGAACATGAAAATAGAAATAAACTCAGTACACATGACAGAATATTTTTGATGTGGAAACCCTATTAAGGGAGAAAACCATGGGGTGATTAACCCAAGAATGTATTCTCTATTAGAAGAATAGAAATACAAAAGATGGCACTTGCCAATTAGGGCTCACTGCCTGAGCACACTACTCACAAGAGGCTCACTGCCTACAAGAGACTCACTATCTACAAGTTATAAAGAGAGTAACAAGATACTTGAACTAATGAGAAGCATCCACATATGCTAGAGTTTAGTTCCGGTTAGGCTCTATATACTGATCTATTGCACTTCATTCTTCCTCTTCTTTTGTGTTGATGTCCTTTCACATACTGGACCTGCCTTATTGCTTTCACACTATCCTTCTGCTTTTATTCGCACATACCAACACACACAACAACAACATTACCTCATCGAAATCCTTCTGGTATATATATTTGCACAAAAGATTTCATCCTCTTTCTAGTTGACATCCGGAAGAGTCAATATTTCCCAAACTCTAGTCTGTCGGCTGAATCCTTGCTTCCCAAGTGATGTGGATCAAAAAGAAACTTATAGAAGTTATCTAACAAGTCGGCCAATCATGAATGATACCTTAGGAATCTTTATCACCATCAACATCTCATCTGGAATAACTTCTGATGCTCTGCCTGTCAGTTCTTCCTCTGTCTGTTCTGCCAAACCGGACCCCAATACTTGAATGCTTATATCTCTTTACTCTTTTATCACCGGAGGCTCAATTCCTGGAATCTATTAGTAAAGGTACTCCTATTGATTTCCCCAAGTCTGTACTTTCCAAGGATATTTCCTCTGAGAGATCTAGACTTGACTGTCGGACCTTGCCACATACTCTGTTCTTGCTTACCGGACCACAACACTCTTTAATCTGACTTCCGGTAAAGGCACACCATGTCCTACGGATGTGTGGGATGAACTTTGTTGCCATCAATGACAACAATCATGAAGCTCCAATGTGTCTCTTGCCAACAATCTCCCCCTTTGGCATTGATGGCAACACTTAGTGAAAAATGACTAAGTGTTACACTATACTCCCCCTTGGTTGATGCTCTCTTCTAATGTACATTTTACTGGAGCTCCCCCTTAGTTGAAGTCCACATTTTTCACTACTCCTCACTCCCCCTTTGACATCAATGGAAAAGGGTAGGGTCCGCACACCAAAATTTCCCAAAAGCAATCTATACTTAGCTGCATAAGTATATATACATGCTATACTTACATATACTGAAGTATATCTGCAAAAGATATCTTCAACTGGGCAAATTCTGTTGCCCAACTCTGCTTCATCTTGTCCAAAATTGAGATGTGACCACTCAATAGGAATGCAAAAGCTTCTGCCCTCTTAAGATCTGTTGGATCACTGGTTTGGGCTGTGGTCTGGGCATCAGTTAGGGCCTCATGCATGGCCTCCAATTTAGGGATAATCATCCCTCTAAGTTCATCCATCCTACTTAATATGTTCTTCCTCTCCTTCTCGAGCTTCTTAATCTCATTGATGACTGCAATAGTTTGACATTCCTGGTTTATTATGGATACAGTGAGAGGATCAAAATTTTAGGAGAGGCTTGATAGTTTATCCTCTTGTTCTTTCACTTTCTTCTCAATATCCTTTGTTACTTTAGTCCAGGATATACAAAATTTATATACTTCTCCTCCATCCTTAAGAGCATTTTCTAAGCTCTTTATTCCAATATCCATAGCTCTCCTATCATTTGTTATCAACCCTTGAACTTCTGATAATCTTTTTACCAAAAACTCCTTCCAGACCTTATCTTCTGCTGACTTTTCTAATGAATCAAAATGTGTGCTAACACTATTTACTAGAGTTTTAAGATTACTGGATGAGGAGGCTGAGGGATCCTTCTAAAAAGATGGCATGATCTTTCCCAGTACACCAGATGCAATTTCTATAAGCTCATAGTCTTCCATGTGGGACTTTAGAAGCTTTTCTTTTGCCTTTGCTGAAGTAAAAGATGCTAGCTTCATGGTTTGCACCGGAGAGAGGGAATCAAAATTGAATGGACCCTGAAGCAACTCTGGTTCATCAAATTCCATCATCTCTTTGGTCAAGAAATCCTTGACAGCTTCTACTGTGTCTCTTGCCAGAGATAGAGTTTTCTCCCCTTCTACAGTCTTGCCACTGTCATCTGTGACTTTATCTATTTGACCTTTCTCCTTTTCTTTTACTTCTTCTCTTTGACTGGTTTTCTCCTTTATTTGTTCTTTTCCTTTAGGTCCGGAGTCTATAGGGGAAACCGGAGGAGAGATGTTTGCTTTTTCATGAACCTTCTCTCCTGGATCAGAGGAATCTAAGTCCTTATCTTTTTCTTCACTTGTGTCCTTTACCTCTTTTGCCACTGTCTCAGTAGATTCGTCTTTGTCTTCCATGGTAGGTGTTTCATTACCTAAGTCTTCTATGATGGGAATATTGAATTTTTTATAGGTATTCCTGAGGATCTCTTCAGTTTCTTTTGCCACTTTATTAGTTTCTCCAAGCATAAGCTGATTCATTCTAGCTTTGCTCCGGAACTCATCCTTGGAATCTTTAAAAATCATATTCATTTGTTTCTGAGTGATTGAGGGATAGAGCTGTATGGCTATTTGTTCCCTGATCTCAAGGTCCTTGGCCTTGGCATTGTTCTTCCTGATTTCTAGTTCTTGCTCTAGACTCTTGGGAATTAGAGAAATAATCTCAATGAATGCTTTATTATAAATGTTAAGATACCTGACTGTGGCTTCTTGCAGGATCTTCTAATTAGCCTCATTGTAGTCATCATAAAATTTAGTCATTGGCTTTAAGTTCCCATCCACAGTGATTGATTTGACTACATCATCAATGGACAGAGTGGGCCTTTCAACAAACTCTTCTGCCATCTCTTTCTTGTCTTTACCGGTAGAGGGTTCACCAAATACTTTCTTCTTTTTCCTCATTTTCCTTACCTCCTCATTTGACTCAGTCTCTTCATCATCCTTCTGACTGATGTAAGATCTTGTGGCCTTTGTCTTAGTTCTTTTCTCTGCTTTACCGGATGATTTTGCTTCCGGTTTAGATGCCTTTGAGCTCTTAGCAATGGTAGATGTAGAGCCTTTAGAGGATTTGGTCTGGGAGGGGGCTTCTACCGGAGCACTTTGTTTTTCTACTTCCTCCTTTTCATTTTCTGCCCTTCCATCTTTTCTCTGCTAGCATCAAGTGCGTCTTTCAAAATGCCAAAACTTTTGGCAATGTTCTCAACTTCGTTTCTCACTCTTCTCTTCATTTTCGGTTGTCGTAGCTCTACATGGATCTTCACACTTAGCTCTTCAAAGGTTCCAAACCTTTCTGTCTTAGGATCCTTTGGCTGACTTAGCATGTGTTGAATGTGCAGCTCTACAATTTTCTCATCAACTTCATACCCCATTGGCATGATCCACACTACCCTTGGCTCTACTGCCTCCATTAGGCACTGATCAGTTTCTACCATAAAGCAAACTGTCTCCTTGTATTTTTCAACTAATGATTTGGGAATTCTTTCTCTAGCCTGCATCATGCTTTGAAAGTTTTTGAAATAACCCCACAGTGCTGTATTCTGTGCCTTAGCATTACCAAGTCCATACAAGTAATCCCTGATTTGGATGGCTACTGGTCTATCACTCTACCACACCCAACCACTGGATCTGGGAAGCTCATTCATGAAGTAGAAGAACAAACATAGTATCAACCCACCATACTTGAAAGAATTCTTCTTGTCTTTCTTTATCTTTTGCAGATTCTCCAAGAGTTGGTTCAGAAGAAGTTCACAAAGATCATAGTCTGTATTTTTGCTCAACATTTCATAGGCAGTATATATAGCAGTTCTGGATACTGAATTCTCCCTGCTAGAGTGATATATCTTATATCCAATTATCATTGATGCAAACTTGATATCCAGATCTATGATATCCTTAATTGTCATTGCTCTTTTATCAAACTTTGATCCGGTGGCCTCACTTACAATTTGGTTTTTGACAGATTTGAGAGTGGGCATCTCTCCGGTTGAATGTAATCTGGTTACTGCCTTTGTGGAATCCTTAGTGATCTTGAATGGTCCATTTAACCACATGAAGTTATCATGCATCCTGCTCAAAACATACTGGACCTATTCATCTTCTGTAAATTAGGGGAAATGAATACATTGTGCAAAATGCTTTTCTCGGATGGCTTTGTACTGAGTTTTAATTTCAAATGAGTCATCTATCAAATGCTTGTGATAGATATCAACCAGCTTAGATTCCCCAAATTCTTCAATATTCACATGAATATATGCCCTAATATCCTCTACGTGCAAAACCCCATGTGGAATGCTGGAAAATGCCCCTTTTATGCTTCTAGGTTTTACAGAGTGAGCTGGATCAATTGCTGGATGAATCGACTTCTGTAGATGATTTTTGATGGGCTTGAGGAAATTTGTTGTAGAGCTCCTTTTTGCTTCTTCTCAAATGCAGAATGAACAAATGTTTAATAAGAAAAACCCTTATATTACTCTACAAACCCTAATATCAAGTTGCAATAAATGCTCAACTTAAGTCATTCCGGTTTGCCTTGTTTTCCTTATCTAGATGACTTGAAGAATTGAGACAATCTTATTCCAAACATCTTACGAATCTTTCATATCTTAACCACAGCTTATTTAGATGTTTCTCTGAGAACCCTTTAATCCACAACTCTCCTTGTGCCAATCCCGGCACCAATTGACTGGCTGGGGGAAAAGTGTTTTTCCTTGTGTCTCCCCCTAAGCCAGAGCTCACCTTTTTTAATTTCTAGAAGGAATATCAACACCAGATTCTGGTGCGGATCCATCCCCTACATTTTTTGTACTTTTCTTCACCCAAATCTTGTTCATCTCACTTTAAACTTCATCCACATTCACTTTTCTTTTTCCCTTGTCTTGATTCTGATTATGACGTACCGGACCTCTTTTGTCCTGATTCTTGCTTCTACATAATTTGGCAATATGACCGGATCTGTTGCAATTATGGCAAACAATGTTTCCTTGCATATTTGATTGATATCCTCTTGATCTGCATTGATTAGCTATATGACCCATTCTATTGCATGCAAAGCATCTACCATTGAATGAATTGTTCATTTGCATATTTCTGCACTCATGAGATTTGTGGCCATACCTCTTACAGTTGAAACATTGTCCAGAGAAAGATGTATTAATCTGAATCATTCTCTTTCTGCACTGATTAGCTTTGTGACCAAAGTTATTGCAATTGTGGTAGTATCCATTGAAGGATGGATATCTTTGAGCATTAGGTTGCCTTACCGGAGGTCTTCTAGGCCTATTTCTTGGATTTTCTAATCCAAACTTCTTCTAACCGGATCCAGAGATTTCACCTTTCTCATATCCCAAGCCACACTTGTCATCTACCAACTTTTGGCTTTCAAGAAGAACTTTAAGTTGAGCAGAACTTATCTTGAATTTTTCTTTGTATTCATTTGTTGTTTGAAGATCCCTTTTAAGAGAGATAATTTGATCCTCAAGTTTTTCTTCATTATCTTTAGCATCTTCAAGATCAGATTCAAGATGTCTAATTATTCTATCCACCTTGTGGCAGTCTTCTATTTTCTCTTTGAGAGATAGTCTTAGATCATCTTCTATTTTTCTTTTCTCTTCAATTTCTTGAGTAAATTTTATGACTCCTGATTCCATTTCATGTCTTACCATAATGACTTCTTTTGATAACTTTTTACATAACTTGGTTTTCTGCTTCAGATATTCATTTGTATCATTTGCTTCACCTTGACTTGCCAATTGCTGAAGTAGATCCTTTCTCTTTTTCATAGAGATACTCAGTTTCCCTTTTAGTTCATTTATGAAATAATCAGCCTATTTGAGTCTTTCCTTCAATTCATTGACTTCAGAGTTAGATTGTTCAAGATTTTCTAGGGCAGTCTGAAGTTGTTCCCTCATACCATACACATCTATTTAAATTCCCATATCTTCCTCAAGCTGTTAGGCTCTGATAGGAGGAACTTGGCTCTTATACCAATTGTTTATAACTGAGAGGGGGGGTGAATTAGTTATCTTCAATATTTTAACTTTATGTTCTTCTTAACCAACTAGTGCAGTTATCAAAACACATAAGCTTTAAATGAACATGAAAATAGAAATAAACTCAGTACACATGACACAATATTTTTGATGTGGAAACCCTGTTAAGGTGGAAAACCATGGGGTGATTAACCCAATAATGTATTCTCTATTAGAAGAATAGAAATACAAAAGATGGCACTTACCAATTAGGGCTCACTGCCTAAGCACACTGCTCACAAGAGGCTCACTGCCTATAAGAGACTCACTATCTACAAGTTATAAAGAGAGTAACAAGATACTTGAATTGATGAGAAGCATCCACATATGCTAGAGTTCAGTTCTGATTAGGCTCTGTATACTGATCTGCTGCACTTCATTCTTCCTCTTCTTTTGTGTTGTTGTCCTTTCACATACTGGACTTGCCTTATTGCTTTCACACTATCCTTCTACTTTTATTTACATAGACCAATACACACAACAACAACATTACCTCATCAAAATCCTTCTAGTATATATATCCACACAAAAGATTTCATCCTCTTTCTAGTCGGCATCCGGAAGAGTCAATATTTCCCAAAATCTAGTCTTTCAACTGAGTCCTTGCTTCCTAAGTGATGCGGATCAAAAAGAAACTTATAGAAGTTATCTAACAAGTCGGTCAATCATGAATGATGCCTTAGAAATCTTTATCACCATCAACATCTCATCTGGAATAACTTCTGATGCTCTGCCTGTCAGTTCTTCCTTCTTCCTCTGTCTGATCTGCCAAACCAGTCCCCAATACTTGAATGCTTATATCTCTTTACTCTTTCATCACCAGAGGCTCAATTCCTAGAATCTATTAGTCAAGGTACTCCTATTGACTTCCCCAAGTCTATACTTTCCAAGGATATTTCCTTTGAGAGATCCGGACTTGACTGTCGGACCTTGCCACACACTCTGTTCTTGCTTACCAGACCACAACACTCTTCAATCTGACTTCCGATAAAGGCACACCATGTCTTGCGGATGCGTGGGATGAACTTTGTTACCATCAATGACAACAATCATGAAGCTCCAATGTGTCTCTTGCCAACAAATAGGAGTTTCATCAAGATCAATGGACCAAATATGAATGTGTCTGCTATAAATAATCCAAAGAAAACATCATATCAACCAAGAAAGTTTACTCTGATATCTAAGTCCTATCATTCTATCATGAATCAAGTTGTGAGTAATAACATTTTGAAACTTCCCCCAATCAAGCCTATTGATCCTAGTAAACAAGGACCTTACTTTGATGCTAATGCCTTTTGTCATTATCATCGAATACAAGGACATGACACTGAACGATGTATGCATCTTAAACATGAGATACAAGACATTATTGATTCAAATGTCATCTAGGTATCGGGTGTGAATGATAATGGAAATAAGTTGGTTGCTCCGCCGAATCAGAATTTACAAATATTCACTAATCCTTTTCCTAAACATACCGAAAATAATATGGTGGAACAAGATTTAGTGGAAGTAGACGAGGATGATTACTTGGACTATGATAGTATTGTGGGTATGATTGAAGTTGACAAGAAAAAAATGGATAATCCACCTCGTCCATAAAGAAACAAAATTTATGTTGAGGTTCCTCCTCTATTATTCTTATATGGATCAGGAGATAATCAGAATGTCTTTAAAAAACAAGAACAAAAACTAATACAGATGAGCAAGATGGTACAGGATGATTCCTGTTACTATCCTAGAAAGATTCAACAATGAAAACTTGTTAAAAATCAGATTAGAGCAAGACGACAATCAACAAATAGAAATAATAGTGGTTCTCCCCCTCATAAGAAACAAAAAGTCTCATTTAAACAAGGATTTAATGAATAGGCATCATATGATAACAAACAAGACTTTCATAAGAACCACTCAAATTTTTCTTTAAACATGATCAAGTACCTCTCCAAGAGGTTTGAAAGCTCCAATATATAATATGAATTCCCTATAGGTAAGTATCTATAAACTTTTATTTCTATTGTAATGTGCTTCCCCCGTGATGTGTTATGTGTTGTTTAGGCCTCCTAGAATGACCTTGGATTCTCCCATAAGGTTCGGGATACCAGGAGACCGCCTCTATTGTGACCTTCTATTTGTATCATCATTCTTCTAAATTTCTCTCTCTGATTTCATTATTGTGTGTTGTGTCTTATAGACATATCGTCATGGTTGGTGACTTGGGGGCACCCTCGTACGTGATTCTCCCTAAGACACTTGTTTCTCCTCTCTTATTTATTGTTTCCCTTCCTCTAGTGTTTCCATCTAGTGGGCGGATGACGACAAAAATTTATACCAATGAGGACCTAGTGTCCCTTTCGAGAGTAATCAACAAATGGACTTAGTTCCTAATATGATGATGGGGTTGTATATCTTATCCGACGCTTGGCTAGTGGAATCACTCATTCTTTTCATGTAGTGAATTTCATGATGCTTCTGTCGCATTTACAAACCTTAACAATACTGTTTCTCCATGCACCTTTGTTTGCCTTTGAATCTAGCCTTGGTAGTACTAGATTCGGAGAGCTTCGTGATATAGCCCCTAGTTATCCTTGAAATTTGAATTCATTGTATAACCTTGGCTCTTTGTGTGGTTAATCATATGCATTGATGTTGTTGTTATCATGACACTAACATGTTTCTTGCAAGGATGTGTTTGTGGGGACATTTGGTGATTGTAAGGTACATGTCACCTCTATGGGGCATGGGTTTTGTGAAAGTCAGTGTTCCCTTGTGTGTTTTCTTCCTACCTTAATGTGCTTGATATCAATAACTGATATCAACCACCTTAAGGTGGAGGCATTTAAGGTAAGTTGTCTGTTATAGATGTTAGCAATGTGTTTGACCTCAGATGCAAAGACTTGCACCCCAGAGTAGTGCATCGTGCATCCTGAGTTTTTTTGCAATCAATCAATCAATCATGTAAGCCCTCTGCAGAGGTAGGATATCAAGCATATCCTTTTTCTTAAGCCCTCTGCAGAGGCAGAGATGGTGTATTTATCGGAGCAAATTGCATCATCTTGTCATTTTCAAAAGTCCTCTAGGGAGGCGAGGAGCAGTTTTGTGACTAACTCAACCCTTAAGTGTGTCTTCAGCAATTGTTGTGGTGAAGCCCAATCATCGGTGTGTGCCTGTAAGGTGCCTAAGATGGTGTTGGACCTAGAAATAGGTACACTCCATCGCTTGTCTGCCATGTTTTCTCTGTGTCTTCAAGTGTGTGTGTTTTGGCGTGCTTGTTTTGTATGGTGTGTTTTTTGCCCCATATACAGAGACCAGTGCCTTTGAGTAGTGCTTTGTGCATTTTGGGAGGTTTTGCGTGTCTTATGTGTGTGTTACCCCATATATACTAAGACCTGTACCTTAAGGTAGTGCATCTAGTATTATGGGAGGTTTGTTTACTTTCCAGTACTTGCATTTACACTTCATATATATGAGAAAAAGAAAATAAAAGATATCATTTATGTCTTCCATGCATTAATGTGTCTTCTATGCATTGACTATCTACTCCGTGTTCTGCATGACTATAACTATTTTCTCTATGTTTTGCGTGTCTGCTACTATTTTCCTTGTGATTGGCGTGTCTCCTCCGTGCTTGGTGTGTTTGCTATGTTTGTGACCTTACTGTAATGCATGTATGGGCCTTGCGTTCATACATACATTAAAGTGGGGGCTAAATGTAATGTCAAAAAATATCCCCTTGGGGGCTTTTCCCTCATAAGGTTTAGCTCCCGGATCTTTAGAGTGCATTTAGGACATTTTAGTTCATATTTTAGCATCCGGATGAAATAAGACCTAGTTTCCATGACAAATAGGACCTAGGTGGACCCCTTGAGTTGTACCCTGCCCAAAATAGGGGGTAGGACTTGGGCACCCGTGCCCTAGTCCTACCCTATTTTGGGGCAACCCCAATTTTTGAGTGTCAGTTTATGACCGTTAGGAGGTTCTTTTGCCAACACGAGAAAGTTTGATTTTTAAAATCTTGGCGAGAATGCTTGTAGTTACATATATAACCATGATTAGGCATTCATTTGTAAACTAGAGGATGACTAGCTAGCTATTGTGTTCTCAAGGTGATTCAAGGCTTTCTATTATGTTGCAAGAGCAGACTTGTATGTTTTGTGTGTTGATATTTGTAGATTTGAGCTTCAATCTCCTCATGGCATGAAGAGCATCTTCCTCCATGAGAGCTTCACTACAAGGTGACATATCATTGTGTTTTTATGAATGATTCATTTGGTTTTTGGCCTCTACCTCACAAGGGCATGCCCTCTTTATTTGACAACGATGTTTAGAGACTTAAGTGTCCTCCAGGGTTTGACTGAGGAAAACCTCTAGACACCACAACCCCCAAACCAAGACTTGTGATTATAGGTTACAAGTGTCATATCTAGAAAAAGTGGAGTTGTAGGAGGGCTTGGCAGACATCAGGGATTCAGTTTCTGAAGAGAAGTCAGACAAAGGAGCACTTCTAGGACTAGGGCACTCACAATAGTGTCCTCCACAGACAGATCTTAGGAAACAGAAGTTACAAGGTTGATTAGTGTCAGAAGGAGGTCCATATTCCCTGAAAAAGCAAGTACCTTGGACTTGGGCGCCCGCACCTTAGTCCTTGATTGTTCTGCCTTGGAACCCTGAAAACAGGTATTCTGTGATTTGTTATTTTACTCCCGTCTACAATAGCTTTTTTCATCTTTCATCAATTTGTTGTCATATTTGCATAATTAGGGTTTTAATGGTTAATTGGACAGAAGAGAAGGAAAAATTGATAATTAATTTCCTAATCCAAGTTTCCCTTCATTTGCAAGTGACCTAGGGTATGATAGTGCTCGCCACTTGACCCTAGATCCTTCAATGTTTAGTGGAAAGGAGGGTTTTAACATCTAAACAACAAAGACTAACAAAATCTAGTTTTACCTTAAACAGAGGCTAACCAAAGAAATTGAAGATAGAAAGAAAACTGAAGAAGACCTGAATAAAAATCTAAAAGAAAGAACTGAAGAATGCTGCAGATTGGATGGAATCACTGGCCTCCTAGAGTCTAATCTACAAGAAAGCAGAGATAATGAGAGAGAACTTGAAAGGAAAATTGTCATTGTCAGACATGACCTAGAAGTTGCAAATGAATATAGGGAGAAGTTCAAGATAAGCTAAGCCAAACATGAAGCATTGCTTGAAGGACAAAAAAAGCTGATGACAAGCATGGTCTTGGATATGAGAAAGGTGAAAGCTCTGGATCTAGACAAGGAAATTTTCAACCAAGGAATGGGAGAAACAGACCTAGAAGACCTCCGGTAAGACAACCTAATGCTCAAAGATATCCATCATTCAAAATGGAAATTGTTTTAATTGCAATACATTTGATCATATAGCTACTCAGTGTAGAAGCAGAGTAAATCAAAATGGTCCATCCTTCTCTAGTCAATGCTTCAAGTGTAAGAGATATGGTCATAGATAAAATGAATGTAGAAGTATGATCATGAATAACTCTAGAGAAAATGGCAACTCTTTCAATGGTTACTACTTTACTTGCAATGGATATGGACACATGGCTAATTAGTGCAGATCAAGAGGAAATCAAGCATATAAGTAAAGAAATGTTGTTTTCTTTAATTACAATAGATCTGGTCATATTAAGAGATTTTGCAGAAGTATGAATAATGAAAGAAGAGGTCCGGAAAATAGAAAACTATATAGGTAGAGACAAGACAAAGGCAAAGGAAAAATTGATGTGAATGAGATCCAAAATGAAATGAGCAAGACATGGGTTAAGAAAACAATTGAGAACAATAGTAATGAGTCCGTACTGGAATCTGGTGCTAATAATTCCTCCAAGAATTGAATTAGGAGCTCTGGCTTAGGGGGAGCTACATTGAATATCAAATTCCCCCAGCCAGTAAGTGGGTGCCTGGATCTGGCACAATGAGAGAAGATATTTTGAATTGTTTCAGAACTTTTGGAAGGATTTACAGAAGAAAAGATGTTGATATGGAAATTTATAGAGTGATTCATGAAGAACTGTTCAAGAAATTGAGTAATCAGATGGAGTTAGGGTAGAGCATTTATTACAAAGGAAAATTAGGTTTTGCGGAGCATAAAAGGTCTTCACTCCTCATTTGAAGCACTTTGCACTCCAAGAAAGCAAGAAGAATAGTGTCTAAGCTAAGATTACAAGGAATTGAAGTGCGACCGACGAATTTATCTGTCAACCCTAATCTCATGAAAAAAGTATTTATCTGCAAAGCTTTGAACTTATAATCTTTTTTCAATGGCTACATCTCTGGTAGTTGACATTACTGAAAGGCCTCAACCCAAATTTAAGAAACATCCACACAAATCTTTAGAAGTTGACCCATTAGGTGCATTTTCAAGTGTTCCATATGGTGTGCTACATATTGAAGATATTAGGGTTTATATTCATGTGAGCATGGATGAATTTGGGGACTCAAGGTTTCTAGATTTGTTTAAGAGTCAACTAATGGATGAAAATCACGATCTTAAACCTGAGTATAAGGCACTACATGATAAACACTTTATTCAGATCATGGGGTTTCCAATATTTGATGAAGATGAATGGGTCTGGTATGTTTTGAGTTGAATGCATGATGAATTCATATGGCTATTACAACCATTCAAGATTACCAAGGATGTTATTAGAATTGTGACTGGGTTAAACTCAATCGGTGGATTACCCATGTTGAAATCTTTGAAAAACTAAACTGTTACTAATGCAATTGGAGTAAAATTTGATAGGAGGGCTATGACCATAAATGAAATTATAGAACTACATGTGAAGTTTACTTCCATGGTGATTAGATACAAGATATATCACTCCAGCAGGGAGAATTCTGTCTCTGGAACTACCATATATGTAGCATATCAAATATTGAAGGAGAATGTAGATTATGACCTTTGTGATCTGTTACAGAACCAGCTGATTGAAAACTTGAACAAAATCAAGAAAGATAAGAAAAACATTTTTAAATATGGTACATTGGTTCTATGCTTGTTTTTCTACTATATGAATGAAGTACCTAGAGTAAAGGGTGTTCACTGGACTAATGATGAGCCAGTTGCCATTCAGATCATAGATCATCTTCATAGCATTGGTGATTTTAAAGCTTAGAAAACTGCAATATGGGGATACTTCAAGAATTTTTAGAGTATGATGCATTCAAGGGAAAGAATCCCTAAATCATTTGTTGAGAAGTACAAAAATGAAATATGTTTTATGGTTGACATTGATCAGGGCTTAATGGAAGTAGTGGAACCTAGAACTATTTGGATCATGCCCATGGGGTATGAAGTAGATGGAAAAATCTTGAATATATATGCTCAACATCTTCTAAGAAAGCCAAAAGACACAACAGCTGAAAGATTTGGGACATATGAGGAGCTAAGTTTAAAACTACATACTGAGCTCAGAGAACCTGAAACCAATACAAAAGTAAGAAAAGAAGTTGAGCAGTTGGCTGAGAATCTTGGTCTCACAAAGGAAGCTGAGGCAATTTAGGGAAAGAACTAAAAAAGTTGGGAAGGAGAAGCAGGACAAGAAACAAGGAAGTGCTCTAGTAGGATCCTCCTCCACATCAAGGACTACTAGAAGCTCTGTTGCTGTGCCTGTTCCTACAAAACTTGCCAATCCTAAGATACCGGAAGGCAAATCAATCTGGAAAAGAAGATAATATTGCTACTACACAAAGCCCTCCAGAATAGGTAGCAAGTGGTGAAGACAAAGAAAAGAATTCCCCCGCAGATGGCATAGAGAAAGGTAAAGCAAAGAGATAGAAGAAGGTAAGGAAGATAAGACAGAAGAAGATGGTGCAAATGTTGATGCATCTAAACAAATTAGTCTTGATACCAACATTGACAAATCTCAAGGAAAGGAAGGTGGTTCAGGAATTGTGGCAAGAGACAATGTAGATGCAGTAAAAGGTCTCTTGAGTAAAGAAATATTGAGTTTGATGAACTAGAGCTATTTCAAGGACTGACCAATCTAGATGCTCTCTCTCTGGTTCAAGTAATGAAAATAACATCCTTCACACAAGCCAAGGCAAGAGAAAAGATGTTGAAATCTCACATTGAGGATAGTGAACTACTAGGCCTTACAATCGGAGTATTGGAGAAGATAATGCCAACCCTCCAAAAGAATCTATCTGACTCTCCCTCTAAACATCTAAAGAATCTTGTAAATTCTATAAGTATACATTTTGAGTCTTTTGAGAAGTCTACAGAAAGTAAAGTCAGAAGTGAATTTTTGAATAAGAAATTTAGTGAAATAAAGAGCCTAATAAGGAATGATAGGATGATACTTGGTATTAGTCTAAAGAGTATTCAAAATGCTCTAAGTGATGGAGGTGATAGATACAAATTTTGTCTATCCTGGCCCAAAGTTAGTAAGGATATTGAGAAGAAGATAAAGGAGCAATAACAAAAATTATCAAATCTATCTCAAAATTTTGATCCTCTAACAGTTTCTCGTATAAGCCAAGAATGTCAAGTAATCAGCTTGATCGATGAAATAAAGAAGCTTGTTAAAGAAAAAGGTAATATTGTGAAGAGAATGTGTGAGCTCCAAGGATTGATTGTCCCCAAGTTAGAAACATTGTTTAATGCATTATCAGAAGCTCAAACTATAGTTCAGACAAGTGGTCCTCTAGATCTAACGAAGGTAGAAGCATATGCATTACTTCTGAGTGGACACATCTCAGTTTTGGATGGTATGAAAAGAAGTTGGGCCTCTGAACTTGAGCAATTGAAAAATAGTTTTGCAGATATTCTCTAGTTCATGTAAATATAACTTAATGATTGGGTGTACATATGTGGCACTGTATACAAATATTTTTAGAATTTTGGCTTGTAGAAACCCATCCTTTTCCATTGATGTCAAAGGGGAAGTGAAGAATAGTAAAAAATGAGGAATCTAGCAAAGGGGGAGCTTCGAAATTAATGGAGAGCATAAGAGTATAGAATAACTGGGAGTAACACTTAGTCATTTTTCACTAAGTGTTGCCATCAATGCCAAAGGGGGAGATTGTTGGCAAGAGACACTGCTTCGCATGATAGGTGTTGTCATTGATGGCAAGCAGGACTATTCCACTCATACACATAACATAATTTGTTCATACCAGAAGTTAGAATCAGAATTTATCTAAGTTCAGGTAGCCAGAAACATAGCATGTGACAAGGTCTGGTATCTTGGTCCAGATCTCTTTGGTGGAGAATAAGAGTATGCTATAGATCTAAAGGAGTCATAAGGATTGTCAGGGCAATCTAAATCTAGAATTTTATCCTCTGGTGAAAAAGGGAGTAAAAGTTATGAGCATCTGAGTACCGAGTCATAATATGACAGAACAATTTAGTAAAGAACATGCCAACTTGTGTTAGATCCTTATGCGGATCTGATAGAAGTGTCTTGGTGAGTTGCGTATGGGATATAATGTTAATGGCCGACATGAATGGTGACCTTCAAGTGTTATTTCTGGTACACATCATCATTGGTGCATGGATTCGTCCGACATAACATAGTACTTGTATTGTTAGTTAAGTTCTTCATAAGGCTGACAGAAAAGTGATTGAATTACTTGAAGTGGATATATATAGCCGATGGATTTGAATGTTGAAGGTGTGTGTGTGTGTATGAATACGAAGTAAATGCAAAAAAGAGCAGATAAAGGGTGCAAAAGAGAAGAGATCTAAAATTTGGATTATGGTAGAGTAGTAAATAGGACAGAACAAGATGAAGTGTATCAAGTCGGTATTCTATGCTTAACCAGAACTGAATCTTTGCGTTGGTAGATGCTAACTATCAGTTCAACCATATTGTAATATTCTTCTTGTAGGTAGTGAGCCTGTTGTAGGCAGTGAGCCTACTGTAGGCAGTGAGACCGAATGCATGTGCATTATCCATTGTAATACTTCTAATCGAGTATAATCGTTTTGGGTTAACCCCCACCGTGGTTTTTCCCTTAACCAGGTTTCCACGTCAAAAATCTTAGTGTCAAATGTGTTATTTCTATTTATGCTCATGTGTTATTGATTCATTCTTTAATGTTTACATTATTAATCTAATTACAAGTTGATAAAGAAGATTAAAACTAGAAAAGTTTAAATTTGTGAGACAACTGATTCACACCCTCCCCACTCTTAGTTGTCTGAACTAATTCCAACATGCCTTGCCCTTAGGCAGATGTGATGTGGTTTTAGGTGCCCAATGGTTATGCACACTTGGACCCATCTTATGGGATTTTATTGAACTTTGGATACAGTTTTCGGACAATGGGAAAAAACACACATTGAAGGGCTTACAACCAAGGTCTCTTAGCATAATAGGTTCACATCGCATGGAAAAACTTCTTAAGAAGAATCCACATGGTGTCATCACTTAGCTCCATTCCATTCAGATGCAAACATCAGTGATCTCCACTACTCCTTCAGGTCTACAATGAAGTTTGGATAGGTATGCATGTGTCTTTGCCGAACCAATGGGATTGCCACCTTCAGCCTAGAGGATCACCGTATTTAGCTCCTTCCTGGAAGCATTCCTCCCAACATCAGGCCCTACTACTACCCATTTCACCAAAAGATAGATTGAGATGCTCGTTCGAGACTTACTGAAGCAAGGTATTATTCGCCCTAGTACCAGTTCTTCTTGTCTAGAAAAAATATGGGTCATGGCACCTCTGCATTGACTTCCGAGCACTTAATCACATCACAATCAGGGATAAGTTTCTAATTCCTGTTGTTGATGAGCTTCATGGAGCTCATTTTTCCTCCAAGTTGGATCTTCGTTTTGGGTATCACCAAATTTGGGTTCATGAGGATGATATCCCTAAAATGGCTTTCCACATGCATGATGGCCACTTTGAGTTTTTGGTCATGCCCTTTGGCCTCACTATGCTCCTTCAACATTCCAAGCATTGATGAATAAAATATTCTGGCCCTACCTACGGAAATTCATTCTGGTCTTCTTCGATGATATCCTCATCTATAGTAAAACATGGGCTGAGTGATGGGGAGGTCTATGGGTTTAGTAAACCTATCTTGAACCAACACTTCAAGACCTAAATCATACCCAAGTCTCCCTATTAATTCAAGTGCTTAAAGACATTTTCTACCCAAAATGCCTAATTCAACCTAAATAGTCTATTACAGAGGTGAAAAACTTACTAGCCTGTTATTCCCAATACAAACACTACGTTCTTGGTGTGGGACTTTCTTCTTTGTCCTCACTGTTTCCAAGATTCTCAATTCCCAAGGCTTATAGCCTTCTTGAGTCCGTTATTAGCCCTCCTCTCTGGATGTAGGGTTCTAATTGCTTGGTACTCAACTTCTTCTACTCTATTTTCACCCTTGTCTCTTAGACTGTAACTTGCATACTAGCCAGACTATGCATAGCTCGCCTAGTACAAGTTCACATGGCCTCTCTCTAGCAACCCAATCACTAACACAAACAGAAACAAAAGAAACAAGGTCTCTGCTTGATAACCCTCCATGACTGTACAAGGAAAATGCAGGGGCATCAAGATAGAGAAATCTTGCACAAATAGAAACAAAAGAATAGAATTTAAACTGTCTACTCTACTGCAAAAACTAGATTATACAAGTACTCTATAGACAAAATACAAATGGATTCAAACTGTCAATGTTTCTATTATCAAAAGTTTCTCTATTACATTCGTAGCATCTCAGGCTTCCTGTTGATGCTTGCTTAATCAATCAGGTCTCAGATTGTCACCTTGATATTTCTGCAGGGTCATTGAGTTTTCTATCATTAGGATGTTCATCGGGATGACTTCTCTCATTGGCGAAGCTAGGAATTCTGCTTCCGATGCCTTGTGTTTGGCCGATGAAGATCTTCATCAGGGTGACTTGGTGCATCGAGCGAATCGTGAAGAGTTGGGCTGACAGGGATACTCTGGCCAACATGGGTTGTTCAAGGTGTGTTTATCGGTGAGAGTTTTGTTATCGGCAGGGGAGTTTTAGGCTCCACCGATATGTTCGATCTGGCTGATGGAGTTACTATCGGCGTAACGTGGTATGGTAGGTGAAGGAGCTTTTTGTTGCTCTGATGGTTTGGGTTTGGCTGACACAGAGGGTGGTTTGAAGCTTTTAGTGGTGTGTCCATCGGTGAGAGTTGTGTGATCGGTGAAGGCATTTTTTGTCACTCCGATTGTCTATGTCTGGCCGAAGGGTGTAGCGATCGGTGAGAGTTGTGGGATCAAAGAGGTAGGCTAGAGTTTGGCCGATGGAGTTGGTCTCCCCGATCCAGTGGTGTCATCGGCATAACTTTTGACATCGACGTGAAGAGTTTATGATTCGCCTATAGTTGGTGTCTGGCTGACAAGGTAATTCATGGGGCTTCGATCGGTGTGATCGGCATGTCGGTAGGAGAAATTTTGGGCGCACCGACGAAGTGGTGTCATGCCAAAGGGTATGGTCATCGGAGTGACAAGTGATGTTGGCAGGTGAGTTTTCAGGCCCGCCGATGGTTTATGGTCTCACCGACGAAGGTTTGGTATTGGTGGGAGTTGGGCGATGGGCTATTGGCAGAGGGTTCATGGGTTGAGTAGGGTAAAATGCTTGACACTTAGTGTGCTTGCAGCCCCGTTTATAAAATGATAGAGTGGTCCTTGTAGGACAAATGTGGGATATTAAATCATGCAAATATGAGGGTCTTCCTGATAGTCTTGGTACGCCGATGGCGTGATACACAAAGCAGAACATGCATATGCAAGGTGCCTACGTGGCACATTTTCGCAGGATGATGACTTTTCAACGTGGATTTGGTGCCATGGATTTTCAAATGATGGGAGGAATCGATGGCCATGTTTTAAAGTTGGAGTATGGGTTTCCTTTGTGTCTTCAGGCATGTTTTAGGTGGGAAAGTGCCATAGGAGTGCTGTGACAGTTTCCAAGAGAAGATGTGGGTTGTTAAGCCATTAATGGCGATTTGCAAAGGCATGGGCAAACGGTCGAACAACCATGTACCTAATTTATGACAGAGAATTTTCCAACGATGGCACAAGGCTCAAGCTCATCTGCTCCTCGTCCTTCTCTTGCTTCTCCATGTTTTGTCCCTTGCTGCATTTAATCTTTGAAGGCTATTTCCTCATAATGAACTGTATCTGGTGGATTTTTGACTTTTGCCATGTAATTATTGCTGAAAGTACACTTTCTTGCTATTTTAAGTAAACTGTGTTACTCTTTTGCTAGTTGTTGGAAACTTGGACAAATTTTGGTGCTACAATAGGAATACAACTTTCTGGTGATTCTATTTCAGGTGTCTCTGGTAGTTTATGAATTGTATGTTGTAAGTATTATGCACAAAATTATCAATTTCATGTTGATTTAAATGAGTAATGCTTCATAGCATGTATTTTGTTATTTGTCTCCAGACTGAATGTGTTTTTCTTTTGACTCTGAACATTTAAGGGGTGTTATAGATTCTAGAATATAGGTTTTATATATTGAATACTTAGTCTTTTACTTCTGCTCAAGGAGTAGATTGAAAGTTTTGGACTATGTGTTGAGGAGAATACATTGCAGAAAGGATATTTGTAAGCAGAAATAACTAAATACTCTCTCTTGGGTATTGTCTGTAAGGCAGACATTTTAGAAACCCCTTGAAATCTGATGTTTTATGTCTATGGTAAACATTCACATATATATGTCTACTGACTCCGAGCCCTAGATAGGCACCGATTTGGCTTGGTATCTCTGTTGTAACCCAAAGTCCTAGTTTCACATCCATATACAAATCAAACTCAAACTTCAACTTCAAACCTTTAGGACTGTAGAAGTAGTTTAGGACTAGGATCCTCTGATTCACAACTGAACATAAGCCCAAAGCTAGCCCCTTTACACTTATCCCACAGTTTTGGTCTTCATATAGGAGGATTTATCTACTTTGTATCAACATCCCAAGCCAACCTACAAGCATATTCTCATGGGTGTTGAATAGGGAATACCCCCCTAGGTTTTGCAGAGCTTGAAGAAGAAGAAGAGATAAAATAGAGTCTATCTCCTACACTGTTGGCCCCTGGCCCAAAGATCCTGTTGATCATTGATGGCTACCTTGTAAGGAAATCTGGGAATGAGCATCTAGTCAGGGAAAGAACCAACACTTCCAACCTCTTCATAGAAATGAATCTGACCTTATATAATTTATACCCTTGTCTGTTATCAGATGGTTAGGGTTTCTTCCATTCGTATTACTCCTTCGCATATACTGAAATATGCCTGCACTTTTTCATCGGCAAGATAATCTATTATCTTATCAACAACACATTTGCTTTACCTTCAGCAAGACATTTGCTATCAAAGGTGCCTTCTCATTTCTGGCCGATACCCATCTTCACCCCAATGAGTCTTCCCTTCACACTTATCGGTGTGACTTTCAACATCGGCCAACGTTCAACTTCTTTCACTGATATCCTTAGTCACTCCGATGAGCCTTTGGATCTCCTTTGAACCATCTTCATCACCCAGACTTAAGCCATCAGTGACACATTCTCTTCGCTCTCCGATAGTCCATCTCTTTCTGATGTGTCTCACCTAACCCTGTCTTCATCGTCACGGCTTGCTTGACTTCAACGTCGGTAAGACTTAGCCTATTGGCCAAGTGCTCTTTAGGTCTTTCGATGCCTCCGGTCACCCTGATACAATAACCTATGGTTTTGGTCTTCACCTATTGGCGAGACATCAACTATCGACAGCTTCTAAACTGCTCACATCGATATCCACCATCGCACCGATGACACTTTGACTTACTTCCGTCGGTCAGACTTTGGTCGTCAGTGAAACTATTTCCTCCTGCTCTGATACCAATACTCACGCTGAAAAGCTCAACATAAACTCCTCCATCAGTGAGGCGTACTTATTGTCATGCTGATACAACTCGATCGGTGAGATGCTTATGGTCAGCTCAACACAATTTTATCTCTCTGATAGTCTTCTCACACCGATGTACCTTTTTATCGGTGGGACACCAACTATCGACATAACTTCAAAAAGCTTCACCGATGAGCTCTCTCACTCCAATGGATCCAAATTTGAATATGCATAAACTTCTTCCCGCGCCTTCCTAATTTAAAAACAAAAGCATTACACCAAAATGCGTTATATACATATGGGCTCACTCCAAGCCCCTTGGTGCTCCTGCACCATACTCCCCCTGTGCGGAAGAAGTCAAGCCACCTCCGGTGACAACAAGGCAAAATTAATGCCCCATTTCTTGAACTCAGACTCTACAATCTAGGTAGCCTCTGCTTCTAGCAACTGTTTCCACTTGATAAGATGCTCCATATACACACCATGTCTGGTCTATTTCTACACTCAAGAATCCAGAATTCTCTCAGCCTATGGTTTGGTTTTTGGAGGCAAGGTCACATCATTCACTGTCTGTGCAGCTTTTGAACTAGATTCCCCTACTGTTGGATGAGGACCTTTATATGGCACCAGGTCCTAAACATTAAACACTGGTGAAATTACCAAGTCTACTGGCAAATCAATTCTATAAGCATTGTTGCCATACTTGTTCAGAATTCTGCAAGGACCAATCCGTCTCATCTGCAATTTGGTTGGTATCCCTTTCTATAATCTAGCTTTGTTCAAATGAACCATGACTAAATCACCAACTGCAAATTGAATATCCTTCCTGTGTGCATCTACCCTATCTTTGATCTTCAGGGTGTTTTCCATCAATTACTGCTTCACTTGGTCATGAATCTCCTTCATAGATTGTGCAAAATCCTCTGCATGACCACTTCTATACTCCATGTCTCCAAGATGTCGAAGTTCATATACACCTCTAGGATGCATTCCATACACTATCTCAAATGGATTTTTTCCAGTAGTCCTATTCACACTGTCTTTATAGGCAAATTCTACCTGATAAATGACTTGATCCCAACTCTGTCCATATTCTTTTGTTAAACACCTTAACAGGTTGCCCAATGTCCTATTCACCACTTCTGTTTGGCCATCTGTCTGTGGATGATATCCTGATCCAAAAGACAGATTTGTCCCTAACCTCTGCCATAAAGTTTTCCAGAAATGTCCCATGAACTTAGCATCTCTATCAAACATGATGCTTGTTGGTAGTCCATGAATCCTTATGACCTCTTTGAAAAACAAATGAGCTATATGACTAGCATCATGAGTCACCTTACAGGGAATGAAATGACTCATCTTGCTAAATCTATCAACAACTACAAAAATACTATCAAAACCAATCTTAGTCTTTGGTAGACCAACTACAAAATCCATACTTACACAATCCCATGGTCTGGAAAGAATTGGTAATGGTTGATACAGTCCAGCATTTGAAGAAGTTCCCTTGGCCTTCTGATAGATGATACACTGCTCCACATACTTTCTGACATCTTTGTGCATCTTTGGCCAATAGTAGAACCTCTGGACTAACTCCAATGTTTTATTTAGACCAAAATGTCCACTCAAACTGCCATTATGCTTCTCATGTATGAGATTTTCTCTCATGGATCCTTTTGGTACACACAACTGTCCACCTTTGAACAACAATCCCTATTGCAATGTGTAATCTGCAAATTCACTATGAAAGTGATTTTCAAAGTCTTGACAGACCTTGTATGCTTCAGCGAAATCTTCATCCTCTTTGTAAAGAGCTCTGAACTCTTCCATCCCTATACTTCTTAACTACACTTCTTGTACTGTGAGCAGCCTCCTGCTTAAAGCATCTGCTACTTTGTTGAGATGTCCCTTCTTGTGCTTAATTGTAAATGTATAAGACTGCAAGTACTCCATCCACTTGATATGCCTATGGCTCAACTTATCTTGTGAGTTCAGAAAACTCAAAGCTTGATTGTCTGTATACACAACAAATTCCTTAGGTAGGAGATAATGTCTCCATTTTCTAAGTGTCTGGACTAGAGCATAGAGCTCCAAGTCATATGAAGAGTATCTACTCTTTGCTTCATTTAGCCTCTCACTGAAAAAGGCTACTGGTCTATTCTCTTGGCTGAGTACTGCACCTACTGCAATATTGCTAGCATCACATTCTAAAGTAAACAACTTGTCAAAACTAGGCAGCACTAACACTAACTGTGTGGCTACTTCTTTCTTCAATAGTTCAAAATTGTTATTAGCTACTTGTGTCCACTGAAACTTTGTTTTTATCCCACCTTTGATTGTATCAAGCATGGATGCAAAAATAGCATTGAATTTCCATATGAACTTCCTATACAACTGAGCTAAGCCATGAAAACTTCTCACCTCAGTTGCTACTCTGGGAGTAGGCTAACTCAATATGGCTTCTACCTTTGACTTGTCCATTTTCAATTCTCCTTTGGACAATGCAAAACCAAGGTATACCAATTCCTGCTTCATGAATTCACACTTCTCCAAATTTATGGTTAGTTGTTCATCATGTAACTTTTTCAAAACAGTATTTACATGTTCAAGATGCTCTTCTTTAGTTTGACTAAAAATCAAGATGTCATCTAGATAAACAACTACAAATTTACCCGTATAATCCTTGAGGAATTCATTCATGAGCCTCATGAATATGCTGGGAGCATTTGATAAACCAAATGGCATAACAAGCCATTCATACAGTCCTTCTGTGGTTTTGAAGGCTATTTTTCACTCATCACCTTCCTTGATTCTGATATGGTGATAACCACTTTTCAGGTCTATCTTAGTGAAATACTTAGCTCCTCCTAAACAGTCCATAAGATCTTCAATTCTAGGAATTGAAAACTTGTACCTTATGGTGATCTTATTGATAGCTCTGGAGTCTATGCACAATCTCCATGTTCCTCCTTTCTTTGGTGCCAACACTGTAGGCACTGCACAAGGACTTATGCTTTTCCTAACCAACCCCTGGTCAAGCAATTCTTGTACTTGTCTGGTTATTTCCTTATGTTGATCTAGAGTCATCTTGTAAGGAGCTTTGTTAGGCAAAGATGCTCTTAGAATCAGATCTATCTAATGGATTATAGTCCTCTATGGAAGTAGTGTTGCTGGTGTTCCATCACTAATGATGTCCTTATACTGTTCCAGTATAGTCTGCACCTCTTTTGGGATCACTACCTTTTTGTCTTTTTGCTCCTCCTTAGGCTTCACTATGATAGCATAACCAATACCATCCTCCTTAAGAGTGTTCAAAAACTCTTTTCCACTCACAACTAAGATACTAGGACTCTTAGTCTTATTTGCTTCTTCATCTTCCAAAGATTGAATTTTATAGGTGATACCATCTTTTTGAAAAGAATATGCATTCTTCTCACCATCATGTATGGCCTTCCGGTCAAATTGCCATGGTCTGCCCAATAAAAGATGACATGCATCCATAGGTAGGATATCACAAAGTACCTTGTCTTTGTATCCACCTATACCAAACTCTACCCAAGTTTGCTCATTGACTATCACATGCTGACCTTTATTTAACCATGTGACTCTATATGGATTTCAATGAGGTATTCTTTGCAAATTTAGTTTTCTAACTGCTTCATCAGACACTATGTTATCAGTAGACCCTGAGTCTATAATTACTTGACATACCTTATTCATAATCTTGCATCTGATTTTGAATAATGCTCTCCTCTGGCTTGGTTCAGCTTTCACTAGTCCTTTGATCAAGGTTCTCCTTACCATGATGTTCTCTCCCACTTCTAAGGCTAGACTGACTTTAGGTGATTTGCTGCTTGAAGCATCATCTTGTACATAATGATTTCTTTTATCAACTCCTTGAGAAGAAGATGTGCCCTTATCAGGACACCTATATGCTGGATGGCCCAATTGACCACAATTGTAGCATTTCATAGTGGCAAAGTAGGATCCTCTGCCTGATCCTCCTGATCTTCCTCTGTTAGATCCCCTTCCTCTATAGTTTCCTCTACTACTAGTCTCTCCACTCTGCTCTGTGAGTTTGGATTCTCCTTGGGGTCTTTGATCAGTATTCCTACCACCATAATTTCCTCTTCCTCTTGACCTGCTATTTGATTCTTGTTTCTTCTTACTCTTCTCCTCTACCATGAGTGCTAGTTGATAGCTTTGATGCACTGTTGTAGGGCTGAATAAGCTGATTTCCTCTTGAATACTCCACCTCAAACCATTGAGATATCTTGCTACTTTCACATTTTCATCTTCCATCACCTTAGACCTCAGGCATAGTTTTTGAAACTCCTCAGTGTATGCATTGACATCTAATTCTCTTTGTCTCAAATTTTGCTATTTCTTGTACAACTGGACTTCATAATCTCCAGGCATGTATACTTCTTTGATTTTAGCCACCATACCCTTCCAAGTAGCTATAGGTTTCTTGTCTTCTTTTTCTCTTTCAGTTTGAACAAATTTCCACCATGTCAAGGCAGCTCCTTTGAGTCTTGATTTAGCCACCTTCACCTTTTGTGCTTCACTCACTCCATCACATTCAAAGTGATTTTCTAAACCTTCTATCCATTCCATAACCAAATTAGGTTCCATCTTTCCACTAAAAAGAGGAACTCCTTCCAATGTCTTACCACTCATGGATTTCAAGGCCTTCAAGAAAGGTTCTTCTTCCATCTTAGGATCAGGTGTGGGCTCTTCATCTTCTATAGACACACCTTTTTCCTTGTTTACTTTCTACCTGACTTCTTTAGTCTTTTCCATCATTACACCCAGTTTACTTTCCATTTCTGCCAATCTTTCCTGTAGGAGCCTATTCTCCTCTTCTTGATCATAAACCTTCTTTGCCAATTCTGCATTAGTCACCATCTTCTTGGATGAACCTACAAACTCACTTGAACTCGGTGATGACATACAGCTTCTTCTATTCCAACCGAGGAATAGCTTAAATCTTTAACTACTTTGATACCAATTTGATGGGGAGGTCTATGGGTTTAGCAAACCTATCTTGAACCAACACTTCAAGACCTAAATCATACCCAAGTCTCCCTACCAATTCAAGTGCTTAAAGACATTTTCTACCCAAAATGCCTAATTCAACCTAAACAATCTATTACAGAGGTGAAAAACTTACTAGCCTATTATTCCCAATACAGACACTACATTCTTGGTGTGGGACTTTCTTCTTTGTCCTCACTGCTTCCAAGATTCTCAATTCCCAAGGCTTATAGCCTTCTTGAGTCTGTTATTAGCCCTCCTCTCTGGGTGTAGGGTTCTAATTGCTTGGTACTCAACTTCTTCTACTCTATTTTCACCCCTGTCTCTTAGACTATAACTTGCATACTAGCTAGACTATAGCATAGCTCGCCTAGTACAAGTTCACATGGCCTCTCTCTAGCAACCTAATCACTAACACAAACAGAAACAAAAGAGACAAGGTCTCTACTTGATAACCCTCCATGACTATACAAGGAAAATGTAGGGGCATCAAGACAAAGACATCTTGCACAAACAGAAACAAAAGAACAAAATTTAAACTGCCTACTCTACTACAAAAACTAGATTATACAAGTACTCTACAGACAAAATACAAATGGATTCAAACTATCAATGTTTCTATTATCAGAAGTTTCTCTATTACATTCGCAGCATCTCAGGCTTCCAACCTCTTCACAGAAATGAATCTGACCTTATATAATTTCTACCCTTGTCCGTTATAAGATGGTTAGGGTTTCTTCCATTCGTATTGCTCCTTCACATATACTGAAATATGCTTGCACTTTTTCATCGGCAAGATAATCTATTGTCTTATCGACAACACATTTGCTTTACCTTCGGTAGGACATTTGCTATCGGAGGTGCCTTCTCATTTCTTGCCAATACCCATCTTCACCCCGATGAGTCTTCCCTTCACACTGGTCGGTGTGACTTTCAACATCGGCCAACGTTCAACTTCTTCCGTTGATATCCTTAGTCACTCTGATGAGCCTTCGAATCTCCTTTGAACCATCTTCATCACCCAGACTTAAGCCATCGGTGACACATTCTCTTCGCTCTTCGATAGTCCATCTCTTTCTGATGTGTCTCACTTAACCCTGTCTTCACCGTCATGGCTTGCTTGACTTCAACATCGGTAAGACTTAGCCTATCGGCTGGGTGCTCTTCAGGTCTTCCGATGCCTCTGGTCACCTCGATACAATAACCTATGGTTTTGGTCTTCACCTATTGGTGAGACATCAACTATCGACAGCTTCTAAACTGCTCACGCCGATATCCACCATCGCGTCAATGACACTTTGACTTACTTCCGTCGGTCAGACTTTGGCTATCAGTGAAACTATTTCCTCCTGCTCTGATACCAATACTCACACTGAAAAGCTCAACATAAACTCCTCCATCGGTGAGGCATATTTATTGTCACGTCGATACAACTTGATCGGTGAGATCCTTATGGTTGGCTCAACACAATTTTATCTCTTTGATAGTCTTCTCACACCGATGTACCTTTTTATCGGTGGGACACCATCTATTGACATAACTTCAAAAAGCTTCGCCGATGAGCTCTCTCACTCCGATGGATCCAAATTTGAATATGCATAAACTTCTTCCCGTGCCTTCCTAATTTAAAAATAAAAGCATTACACCAAAATGCATTATATACACATGGGCTCACTCCAAGCCCCTTGGTGCTCCTACACCACTGAGCATCTCCAACATCTGGATCTCATACTACAACTTCTCTCTAATCATCATCTCTGTGAAAAATAGTCTAAATGTGTTTTTGGCCAAGAAGTGGAGTATCTCAGGCATATTGTTTCAACCCAAGGGGTTTGAGTGGATCCTACAAAAATAGATGCCATGAAAAATTGGCCACATCATCAGACACTCAAGAGCCTCCATGGTTTTTTGGGACTGACTGGCTACTATCGCAAGTTTGTCAAGGATTATGGGAAGATTGTAGCTCCATTAATAGCTATGTTGAAAAAGGATGCTTTTACATGGACAAATGCTACTGAGTGTGCATTTGAAAAATTGAAATAAGCTATGTGTACTACACTTGTCCTAGCTATGCCAGATTTTTCCAAGACCTTCACTAATGAGAGTGATGCTTGCGGCAAAGGACTTGGTGTTGTTCTCCTTTGTAACATCCACATTCTATAAACATAGTAAAAACTAGAAATTTACCATAGAGTAACTCAACAAGGTAAAAATGAGATAAAGAAAATTTTTCTTTTATTCAACAAATAATCAAGTACTACCTTTACAAGATTTTCTTTTACAAAATACAATATACCCATATTGTCTTTTCATTTACAATGTTTACAAATGTAAAACCATTACATATACAAATTTAGAATAAATATTGCATCTAAATATCTGACATCTTTATCACAAGTCCTGGCATGTTTCCTACTTGGAGAGAGAGCATCTTTCTAGTGATTTACCTCCAACCACAGACCGACGATCTCTCACACATCTTCCACATAGGAAGTGGCCCTACCCTTCACGAGGAATATAGACCTTAGGTGACCAATGGTAATTTTCCTTTTTCCGAGTACATAGTGTTGTATTCTACTCAACTCTATCAACCATACACCCTAGATACCCTCTAGCTAAGTATCATTTTTGATAGGATGAGCAATCCGAAGACAATGAATTGACAATGCATGCAAAAAACAAATGCATTACTTTGGCCAAAATTTTTTAATATCAATATTGTTCATAATGAATGTAGTCGTTGTGTTGACCCACCCCTACTCGACTTGGATACTGTCATATTCTCACAATTTAAATCTCTTACCAACCCTATTCATGCAATAGTTTAACCTATGAGTCACAATAATAATACTTTTGAATTGAGTAAGTCTATATGACATAACCATTCAATTGGTTGGTAGTCGACTCTAGGGTTACCCTAATATCCCTTGTTAATATGATATAACAATATAACTATAACTTATATCTAGGAGTTCTGGATTCACAAATAATCCTTGATTAACTTAACCAAGGTTAAGAATACTATAGTTCTCAAATAAGTATTGTCTCCTATATAAAGGAACATATAATAACTTTAATAATGTTTATAAACAAAACATATCCTAAGTATAAATATCCCTACAAGGTCATTCTTAGGAATACTTAACCTACTCCATTGAATTAGATCTTTTCATGAATAATAAAGACAATTAGTCTTAAATGGGATTCTCATAATAACCTTATTCCTTCTTCCATAATAGCTATAAGTTACTACCATTGATATGATACAAAGTTTTACTAACAGTTTTTATGAATCTAGTACTATTGGTTAAATAACATTATCTGCTATGCATATATGTATATCACCTATACAAAACAAAATGTTAAACCATTATAACCCCATTACTATACGGTTCAAAATGAGAGTATGGAAACATGGTTCAACCATTCGAGAATCTATCGTATGGTTATTCCCAAACTCCTTATTAGCTTGCTTCAAAATTAATTCAATAAAAAGACTATTCATTCAAGCTTATGACAACTTATAATATTCTCCTTCTAAGATATTCATTTATCTTTCATTCTCTGATTTGGTATAATCAACGGTTTTAAAATTACTGAGAAGATGGTCGACTCGGTTTACTATAACAGTATACTCATTGACATGACTGAATATCAACCAAATAAGTAACGTTCATTGTATTCTTTGAATAAAAGAAAATTGCTCAATATAGTTTACTTAAGAATGTTATCTACTCTTTCCTAAGTTTCTACTAAATAGTTTTCGACTATCACATCTTAAGTTCAGAAGGTTAAACCTTACCAGCGAACTCATATAATCGTTCTATAATATAACAATGTATAGTTTTAGATTACCAATCAATTTCCTCATGGTTAAATAATACATGCAACCGAGGAATACCTGGAAGTATACAATCTTAAGCTAGCTGAGATGTACGAACAATCACAAGGTCGATGCCCCTAGACTATGTATCCTGCTACTGTTACAACTACTATCTTCTATTTTGTATCTCTTCTCTTTTTTTCTCCATGTGTCTCTACCAATTTTAACCCTCTAAAAATAAAACAACCATGACTCATTTGAGTTGTTAGTCATAATGAAGGAGGCACGACTCCTATAGAGTCACCTCATTCCTTCCCTCCTCTACATTTAGTTACCAACTTTTAATCAAAGCTTAACAATTTATAATGGTTAAATCAAAACTAAAGACCATTATTTAAGCATAAATCCCATATGTCGATGGGAGATTATCGCTCCAAGACTCATCGGTTGTGGCAGTTTGAAGCCACAGTCCTTCTTCTTAGATGTGGCCGACACATCACTTAAACAAAGCTAATCTTTAAATGCCGCACAATGAGTGGTTTGAATTACTACCAACACAATTGAAGGTTCTTCTACAAATAAGCCTTCGGCTTACTCAAACATTAAACCATCAACTCATTATGAGGTATTATCTGCATTCGATGCTAAAGAATCTACATATTGATTACTGTTGGCAAGAGACACTACATAGCATTGATAGGTGTTGTCATTAATGGCAACTAAGATTGTTCCACACATCCACAATGCAGTATCTGATCATATCGGAAGTCAGAATGATAATCTATCTAAGTCCGGGAGCCTGAAATAGAGCATATAGTAGAGTCCAATATTTTTGTCAGTGGATATCTCCAGTTAATCATTATGTGTTATGGATCTAAAGGAGTGTAAAGGGACACTAGGAAAATCTAAATCCAAGTTTTCAGCCTCTAGTGATAAAGGAATCAAAAGTTATGAGCATCTGAATACCATGTCCTATTACAATAGAATAGTTCAGTGAAGAATAGGTAGACTTATGTAAATCCTTGTGCGAACCCAATAGAAGTATTTTGATGAACTATGTATGAGATAGGATGTTAGTGGCTAACATGTATGATGATCTACATGTTTTATTTTTGGTACGCATCAATATTGGTGTATGGATCTAGCCAACAGAGCAAAGCATTCTTAAAAAATTCTAAGTATTATTTGTTTCTGCCGACTGGCAAGTGATTGCAATTCAAGATAAGTATATATAGCCGATGATTGAGGATATTTTGGGTATGTATTGCGGTCATGGAGAAAATGTGAAAAGAGCAGAAATCTAATATCTAAATGAAGGCAGAATAGAGAGAAGAGCAAAATAAAGATGAAGTGTACAAAGTCAGTATTTGCACTTAACCAGAATTGATCTCTAGCATTGGCAGATGCATCTTACGAGTTCAAAATCTATGTAAATCTCTTGTAAACTTTTCTGTAGGTAGTGAGCCTCCACTTGAACAATGAGCTTGGGGCAGTGAGCCTGAATGCATGTGCATTCCCATTTGTAAAATACTTTTAACAGGGTATTAATTTTTGTGGGTTAACCCCCACAGTGGTTTTTCCCTTACCAGGTTTCCACATCAAAATCTTGGTGTCAAATGTGTCATTCATGTTTTCTACTCATATGCTATTATCTAAAGATGGAATGTTTATATCATCGATTTAATTTTAAGTTGTAAAAAGGAATAATAGTAGAAAAAGATTAAATAGAGAAACAACTGATTCACCCTCCCTCTCAGTTGTCTAGACCTATTCCAACAATTACATCAATTAAAATTCTCATAACATCACCTATTACATTAGATAGATATAGTTTATTCAACAAAAAGATATTATTAAACAAAGGGTTATAGATATTGTGATTGGGTTGAGCTTGTCTCCTCATCATAATCCGTCGACATAATTCTCGTGTTCTTAACTTGATTATATCATCTTAATGTTAAGAATTGTTTATAATACGTCAAGTAAGTTAATAATAAAAATATGACGATCATTTTATGACAATAACGTCGTAATATTTACATTAAACGTAAATAGTCACGGGTCAAACTCAAATGACATCATTAATGTTATTAACGACTAAGATGACTTAATACAACTTAGAAAGATTTGAAAATAATATCGACTACCTGTCGATTAAGTTCAGAAGTAAATTGACAAGACAAGGCTTACCTCTTATGACACATAGGTTCACATTTTTGTTATACACTTATAACTTGATTTGACAAATAAACCACTCGTAACCTGAGGTCTAGATCTCTCTCCTAGAAAGATACTCTCTCTCTCTCTCTCTCTCTCTCTTTTCCAAGAGTCATCTGATAGCCTGAAATCCTGTTTCACCTGTCACCAAACAATATGTGATCAGTGCATCATTATTCAATTAATTCAACTAATAAATCAAATCTCATAATCCAAATATTAAATCATAATAACATAATCATTTCTATGATTTCAATAAATGACATTCAATAAAATCCATGTTTTTCCTTGTCATTAATCTAAACATCACAACAAATTTACTTATGTCCAAGTAAAAAGTAAAAGTATAGCAAGACAAAAATTGGGGATGTAACATATCCTTCCCCTAAAGATTCATCGTCCTCGATGATATAAGGTATTAAAAAGTAACTAAAAGCAAGTTCATTGTTTCAACTAGTAACATTTCAAATAAATGAGGAAATTTTTGATAAAAATTCATGGTAATCCTCCCATGTAGCATTTTCCTCAGCATACTGGTCCCATTGGACCTTGCATTGCAAGACCTCTCTATTATGCAAGCAGAGCTTACACATTTCTAACTCCTTGAGTGGCTCGATCATGACCACCCCTGGGTCTTGCATCTGTAAAGAATTCCAATTCAAAATATGATTATTACCTACAATATATTTCTTCAAATAAGACACATGAAAAACATTGTGCATTCTAGATAAGACTGGTGGTAGAGTAACTCTGTAGGCAACTGGATTGACTACTTCAAGCACTTCAAAGGGTCCCACATATCGAGGGGCCAACTTAGAAGACTTCCCAAACTTAATAGAACTCTTCTAAGGTTTAACTCTCAAAAGAACTTTTTCTCCAACAAAAAATTGCCTTGGAACACGTTTTGCATCCGCATAGCTCTTTTGCCTGTCATTGGCTTCTGCCAATCTTTTTCTAATTAACTTAACTTTCTCTTCCATTTTAGATAGCATTTTTGGTCCAATGCTAATCCTATCCTCTAGCTTATCCTTGCTTATAGGAGTTTGACATCTTCTTCCATACAATGCTTCAAATGGTGTCATCTTAATAGCAGAATGATAGGAATTATTGTAAGCAAATTTAACAAGTGGTAAGTATTCTTCCCACTTATATTTCTGATACATGTAATACATACACAACAAATCTTCCAAGACATGGTTAACTCTCTCAGTTTTCCCATCGGTTTCAAGATGGTAAGTTGTACTCAAATTAAGTTTAGTCCCTAGCGTAGAAAACAAAGTTTGCCAAAATATTGACGTTACACATGCATCTCTATCTGATATAATCTTTTTAGGGAAGCCATGCAATCTAAACAATTCTTGCACAAATTTATGAGCTAACATAGGTGCTCCATCAGTCAAATTCCCTGGTATGAAATGTGCTACTTTTGTGAGTTTATCAACCACAACCAAAATGGCATCATGTCTATTCCTTGACATAGGAAGTCCTTGAACAAAGTCCATTGTAATAAATTGCCATTTCCACTCTAGCACGTCATGTGGATACAACAATCCTGTGGGATGATGATGCTCTACTTTTACCCTTTGGCATTCTAAACAATTTGCTACAAATCTTGTAGCATCATTCTTCATTCCTTTCAAAAAATAAAGAGTTTTAACATCCACTAGAAGTTTGGTCACTCCTGGATGTCCTAAATACAACACTTTATGAACTTCTTTCCATAGTAAATCCCTTAATCCAACTGAATTAGGTACATAAATTCTATCTTTATACCTCAATAGTCCATCTGACTCAAACAGAAAACCATCATATCTTGGATCTTTAGGATTATCTTTCAGAGCCTGCTTAACCTGCTAATAAAACTCATCACCTGACAAAATTTGCAATACCAAATCCTTGAAATTTCCATGAATAGAAATAATAGAAGCTATATGTCTTCTATGACTCAAAGCATTAGCTACTCTATTCTCTTTTCCTTTGATGTAGTTTATCTCAAAGTCGTAGTCAGATATCAATTCTAACCATCTCCTTTGTTAAACATTCAAATGCGGTTGTGAGAAAATATACTTAAGACTTTGATGGTCTAATTTAAGTACAAAATTCTTTCCCAATAGATAATGTCTCCACATTTGCAAGGCATGAGTTACTACTGCCAATTCCAGATCATGCGGTGCATAATTTTTCTCATAGGATTTCAATTTCCTTGACTCATATGCTATGACTCTTCCTTCTTGCATAAGCACTCCTAATCCTTCTCCCGAGGCATCTGTAATTACCTCAAATTGTCCTTTGGGGTCAAGAACTTTCAAGATTGGAGCTAAAGTTAACTTTTCCTTTAAGAGATCAAATGCTTCCTGACATTTGTCTGTCCATTCAAATCTCTTTCCTTTCATCTATAGGAAAGTAATTGGACTAGCAATGCTAGAAAAATTTAGAACAAACATTCTATAATAGCCTGCCAGGCCCATGAAACTACGTACCTCATGTACATTTGTTGGTACAGGCCAATCCAGAATAGCTGTGATTTTTGCAGGATCAACAGATATTCCATTAGCTGATATTATATGACCTAGGTATTGAACCTCCTTCTGAAAGAATGTGCACTTAGATAGCATCCCATATAACTTATGTTCTCTTAACCTTTGTAGAACTATTTGTAGGTGCCGATGATGTTCTTCCTCATTCTTAGAATAAATGAGTATATCATCCAGAAAGACTAAAATTTTTTTATCCAAACAATCTCTGAATATACTATTCATGAGATTCATGAATGCAATAGGTGCATTTGTCAAACCAAATGGCAACACTATGAATTCATAATGTCCATATCTGGTTCTAAAAGTTGTCTTATGAATATCTTCATCTTTTAGTCTTAACTGATGATATCCCGATCGCAAATCAATCTTCGAAAACATAGCAGCTTCATGCATCTGATCAAAAAGATCATCAATACGTGGCAAAGGATATTTGTTCTTTACCGTTGCTTTGTTAAGCATATGATAATCTATACACAAATGTAGGGTTCCATCCTTCTTCTTAACAGAAATAACCGGAGAACCCCAAGGTGAAACACTAGGTCTGATTAAACCTTTTACCAACAATTCTTGTAATTGTGCTTTTAATTCCATTAACTCCATTATTGTCATATGGTAGGGTACTTTTGATATTGGTTCAAATCCTAGTTTTATGTCAATAGAAAAATCAAAAACCCTTTTGGGAGGTAACCCTAGTCGTTCTTTTGGAAACACATCCTGAAATTCCTGAAGAAAAGGATACTTTTCCCCAAAAGATAAACTAGGGTTTTCTACCCCTTCCTCCACTTGTTCCATTTTAACTACAAACAACTGACAACCTTTCCTTCTAGCCCTTTTTAATTGCTTGGCAGAGATAGTTCTAATTTTAACTTCTCTTTGAATCCCTTGGAATTGGGTCAAATTTCCTAAATCATCTAAGCATTTAACTATTTTTAAAAAATAGTCAACCTTAGCTCTATGTTTCCATAACCAATTCATTCCTAGGATCACATCATAGGAACCTAAGGGAGCTACATACAAATTTACTTTAGTTGAGAAACTAGGAAGGTCAACTTTGGTTTCAAACAAACACTGCTCTACCCGAGCCTTAGATTGGTTAGCATATTCTACTGACTAGGGTTTGGACATGTAACTAGCTTTTCTAGAAAACTTATTCAAAATTCTAGGAGAAACAAAGTTTTATGTGGCTCCTATATCAATCAAAATAGATATAGGGACTCCAAACAAAGTACCTGTTATCTCAATGGGTGTGATTTGATACTGTTATCAGGAAAATTGGATGAAATAAATAAGCATATCAAACCTAATAACACAATGAAATATGCAAATAACAAGATTGAATAAATAAAGCACAAACCTCACAAACCTTGTTACCATGTGGCTTCCATTGTTCACCTATCTATTCTTGATCTTGATTCTTGATTGTAATGAAGCCCTCAGAAGCGTATACTCCCTTTCTTGTTGAAGATGACAAGAATAGAATGGCTATGATATGAATGTGCTATGAAGATGAGCTTCAAAGCAATGGGGTGATCTCAAGCAAATGGATAGTAATGGGGTGTCAAAGGCACACTAGTAATTCAACAGAGTAATTCTACTTAAAGCTTGGATGATAAAAATGGAAGAATAAGGTTCCATTTATAGACTCAGAAGAGAAGAGATTAATGGTTGAGAAGAAATGAGAAGATCAACGGTTGAGAATGGTTGAGGAATGTGCGCGAATAGAAAGAGGACAAGTGACCAAGCTCCATCATGCAACAAGGTAGTTAACAGAATAGATTGAAGAGTTAACAGAATAGACCAATTAGTTAAGTGAATTGATTGGGGAGTTGACTGAATTGATTGATCAGTTAACTGGGTTGATTGAGGAGTCAACAGAATAGATTGACCAGTGAACTCAATTGACTAATTAGTTAACTGATTTGATTGATGAGTTAACTAATTTTGACCAGAGGATAAATAGGACATGTGGGTGAGGGAATATTAGCTAATTAAATATTTAAAATATTTAATTACATGTGCAACATGGTGAGGTGGAAAGATGAGGTGGATTGGTGAGGTGGATTTATGGAATTAGGACTTAGGATAGAGGAATTTGGGATTAATTAAATAATGTAGGATTATTTAATTATGTGAGACATTAGAAGAATTTAGGGAATTTAATTAAATAAATTGATTTTATTTAATTATGGGATAATGAACCAGTCAAATAAACTTAGAATATTTATTTAATTGCTAGAAGAAAATAAGAATTAAGATAAATATTTAAATATTTATTTAATTCAAGATGAGCCAATTTTAGGTGTATACATTTTGCCCCTCTTTGAAGCAATGTATTTTATCATGTTGTTTCAAAGAAAAAGATTGTCTAACAATGATACATGCCCCAGTTTGCCCTTGGTACAAGTTTGACGACAGGATGCCCCCTCGGGAGATTGGACGGGGAAGCTAAGGTGAAAGGCATGAGACAGACAATCTCACGATGAAGAAGGTGAAAAATAGGTTAGAATGAAGAAATTGGTTGAAGAAAGAGCTAAATGATATGTGATGAAAGATAGAATGATAACACACACAAGCAAGCGAGAAAGTATGCACAAATGATACAAGAACAAACAAGGTATTGCCCCTGTCAAGTTGTAAACCAAGGATATAGATCGATGATGTCTGGTTTCAGGAATGAAACATGTCGTATAAGACTCCAGGTCTGGTTTCGACAATGCAACATCTAACAATATACAACAGTGTTGTCATGGTGGGGAACGATATATCCCTAGAGCAACACGAAGGATAGTTATGACTGATTGATATGGTTTACAACAAGATTAGGATCAAGACCGCTGATTGCGATTAGATAATTTGACAAGATTGGCTTGACTCGATTGGTATGGATTAGGGATAAATTTGCATTGTGATCATTGTTCAGATTGACAGCTAGAACTGTTGATGAGAGACTTGAAGACAAATAGAAATTTGATCGATAGAAGAATGACTTGATAGAAGAAATTACAAGCTTTTGTAAACATTGATTCGCTGCATTTTACATCTTTATTGGATGGGATATGGAGAAATGCAATTGGATACGGTATGGATATGGATATGGATATATGTCATCTTGATATAGCAAGTATTTTGAAGTGCTTATTTCATCATTGGGCTTTATTATGTTGCAAGAAAATACAACAATCTAGGTATAATTAAATCGAGATGACCTGAGTATTACTTACATGGATTTTGATATAGCAAGTTAATACAAGCATCTAGTCAAAATTGAATCTAGATGACCTAAGTACTTCTTGTGTTTCAACAAATAAGGATTGCCCTTTTTCATGTTTCAAACCTCGGAGTCATCGATGATCTTTTTACTGATCATGTTGTTAGACAATATTCGTTACATTACTAAAGTTTAATCCACAAGCAGCAGACAAAGAAAAAGATTATGCCCCCATCATAGCATCTCTAGCTTTTGGCATCCTTGAGTAGCATAGGAAGACATAATGGTAAAGATCCAAGACTTTGTAAGTTAACCTGTTCACAAAACATTCTTGCATTAGATGTGTCTTTTTGTCATAATTGATATAGAATTAGTTTGAGTGTTTCGGTATGGTGTTCTGCTTTGCTTTGGATAGGTTGATGTCTTTGTGTCAAGAATTTTTGCTTTGGGAAGCTTATTTTTTGCTGTGCTTGCTTGTCTAGTGAAAGGTCTCACAATCCTTTATTGGTATCCTCTTAGAACATGCGGCATTCAAGAATCCAAATCTGTAACTAGGCCAAGGAGTTGCCCCTAGTTTAGACAAGGATCGACTTATTATGGTTGATAGGATGAACAAATATGGAGAGACGGACCCTAAGGGACTGACCTAGTGCCTCGGGGGCTCATTGCTAATGGCCTTGCCTACGTGATGATGCAGAGGCAACGTAGTTCGAGGTGAACCTAATGGACCTAGGACGTAGGCGATGGCAAAGGACACAAAAATAGAATGGACTCAGATTGATAGAAGGACTAGATATGGGACGGATCGGATAGTGGAGTGGAGTGAAGGGGAGCCACAGGGGCACATTGAGAATGGCCTTGGCTACATGATAACTCAGAGGCAACGTAGTTCGACAATGGTTCAAATGACTAGTTCAAGATGAACGATATGGAAGATACAAGAGACATGAAATCACAACAGATGGATGAAGTGGTTTGTCACAGAATAGCGCCTGTTTACTAGGTTTTCACCACTTGCTTTTATTTTCATGGAAGCTAAAAGTACACATGACGCCTGTTTGCCAGGTTTTCACCATGGTACCTATCCTAGGCACCTATTTGCTAGGTTTTCACCATAAGACGATTCAGTTTTTTGTTTTTTGCTATTTTTCCATTTTTTTTTACTTTTTTGATTTTTTTTGCTTTTTGATTATTTTTTGATTTTTTTGAATTTTTTCAGGACTCCCTTGCATTGGGGTTTAGGTGTAGAACTTGCGGAGATGCATGTTGTTGATAGGATCATCAAACAGTTTGCCATCAGATGTAGCCAGTTGATATGCTCCTGAGCCATAAGATGCAATGACGATATAGGGACCTAACTAGTTGGGTTCAAACTTTCCTTTCTTTTCTCTATCTTGCTAATTTCTGGGGTTCTCTCTGAGGATGAGATCACCAACTTGGAATACTCGAGGCTTTACCCTATGATTGTAGCTTCTAGACATTCATTGCTGATATGCTTTTAGATGGTTAAAGGCCTGTTGCCTTCTTTCATCGAGCAGCTCTGACTCTTGAAGTCTAGTTACTCTATAGTCTTCATCAGATATGAGGCTTTTTAATGAAACTCGCAAGGACAGGTTCTTGACTTCAATGGGCAAGATAGCTTCAGATCCGTAGACCAGGGAGTATGGTGTTGCACCTGTGGGTGTGCAGATGCTTGTACAGTAGGCCCACAGCATGGGATTTAGTTGAACATGCCAATCACGGCCGACATCATTGACAGTCTTCTATAGGATTTTTAGTATGGTTTTATTTGATGCCTCCGCCTGACCATTGCCTTGGGGGTAGTACGGGGTTGAAAAGCGATGCTGGATATGGAATTTGTTGCATAGTTCCCTAACATCTTGATTTTTGGAGGGTCGTCCATTATCTGTGATAATGGACGAAGGGATACCATAGCGACAAATGATATAGTTCAAGATAAAAGAGGTAATCTGTTTGCCTGTGATGTTGGCTAAGGGCACGGCTTCAATCCGCTTTGTGAAGTACTCAGTGGTAGTGATTATGAATTTATGTCTGCTAGATGGAGGGTGAATCTTGCCCACTAAGTTGAGTCCCCACTGGCAGAAAGGCCAAGAAGTCATTAATGGCTGCAGCTCTTGTGCTGGTGCATGTATAAGGTTCCCATAGACTTGGCACTTTTTACACTTCTTTACAAAATGATAGGCATCTTGTTCCATAGTTGGCCAGTAGTATCCTATGCATATGAGTTTCTTAGCTAGGGTAGGACCACTAGAGTGGGTCCCACATAGACTGTCATGCACTTCGCTCAAGGCAGTTTGATATTCCTCACTATCGAGACATCTAAGGAGAGTACCATCGAGACCTCTACGATATAGGGTGTTAGCGATAATGGCATACCGGGATGCCTGACGGATGAAGGTTCATTTTTGGTTACTAGAGAGGTCAGGGGGGAGGGTATTCTATTTAAGGTAGGCAAAGATTTTTCCGTATAGGGGGGAATCAACTCCGACAATGTGGCAAATGATAAGGGATTCAGGGGTGTCGTATGCAGGACAGATCACTGGCTCTACCAAGAACTCATAACATGCTTGATTAGCAGAAATATCGAGGAGAGATGTAATCGTTGCCATTGCATCCGCAGCTTTTTTCTCTATCCATGGTATCTGTTCAAAAGAGATCTGGTCAAAGTATTCTTTGAAGTCATCTACCATTCATTTATAAGGGATCAATTTCTCATCTTTTGTTTGGTAGTTGTCATTTACTTGATTTATGACCAGCTGTGAATCATCATACACCTATAGTTCTTTGATATTCCATTCCATTGCTAGCTTGACACCGATGACTAGGGCTTCGTACTCTGCCATGTTAGTGTGGAAACTCAAAGCTAAAAGGGGTGTCATCTGTGAGAAGTGCATCTGCCAGTTGATTTGTAAGCACTTGACCTTTTATTGCTTTCCTGTCTATATATTCGATATCAAACTCGCTGAGAAGCATGACCCATTTGGATAATCTACCTATTAATGCTACCTTGTTGAGTAAGTATTTGAGTGGATCGATCTTTTCCACGAGCTTGATAGAATGTGACAACATGTAATGTCTCCATTTTTGCGAAGTGAAGATCATAGCGAGGCATGCTCTTTCAATGGGCATGTATTGCAGCTCATACCCAACAAGTGTTCGACTGATATAGTATATTGCCTGTTCTTTCCCTTCATGGTTTTGTTGTGCAAGAAGAGCTCCTAGAGTTGTTGGTGTAGCTGAGATATACAATAGTAGAGGCTTACCCTGAATTGGTGGCATCAACACAAGTGGTGTCATCAGATATTCTTTTAATTGCTGAAATGCTTGCTCACATGACTCATTCCATCTGAAAGGGACATTCTTATGTAGAAGGTGGGAAAATGGGTGGCACTTGTCTGCCAACTAAGAAATGAACCTTCTGATAGATTGTAATTTTTCCTGTAGGGACCTTAGCTAAGTGAGATTCTTGGGAGGTGGCATTTCCATGATGGCCTTCACTTTAGCTGGATCGACCTCAATTCCATTTGTAGACACTATGTATCCCAGCAGTTTATTCGAGGTAACTCCAAATACGCACTTCTTTGGATTGAGGCGCACATTAAACTATTCTAGTCTTGTGAAGATTTTATCCAGCACTGCCAGGTGTCCTTCTCTTGTAAGTGATTTTGCCAAAATGTCATGAATATAATCTTCCATTATGGTGTGCATCATGTCGTGGAAGATTGTGGTATTATCTCTTTGATATGTTGCACCGGCATTTTCAAACCAAATGGCATGACACACCAACAGTAGGTGCCCCAAGGACATAAAAATGCAGTCTTGTGTTGGTCTTTAAGTGTAATTTTTATCTGGTTATATTCGAAAAAACTGTCCATTAGTGACAACATGGTGTGCCCTGCCGTGAGATCTACAATCAGGTCAATGTTTGGCAGGGGGAAGTCATCTTTCAGACAAGCTTTGTTCAGGTCCCTGAAGTCATTACATAGTCAGACTCTGCCATCCGGTTTAGCCACCGGTACTATGTTTGAAATCCACTCAGGAAAATTGGATGAAATAAATAAGCATATCAAACCCAATAACACAATGAAATATGCAAATAACAAGATTGAATAAATAAAGCATAAATAAAGCACAAACCTCACAAACCTTGTTACCCTGTGGCTTCCATTGTTCACCTATTTGTTCTTGATCTTGATTCTTGATTGTATTGAAGCCCTCAGAAGCATATACTCCCTTGCTTGTTGAAGATGACAAGAATAGAATGGCTGTGATATGAATGTGCTATGAAGATGAGCTTCAAAGAAATGGGGTGATCTCAAGCAAATGGATAGTAATGGGGTGTCAAAGGCACGCTAGTAATTTGACAGAGTAATTCTACTTAAAGCTTGGATGATAGAAATGGAAGAATAAGGTTCCATTTATAGAATCAGAAGAGAAGAGATCAATGGTTGAGAAGAAATGAGAAGATCAACGGTTGAGAATGGTTGAGGAATGTGTACGAATAGAAAGAGGACAAGTGTCCAAGCTCCATCATGCAGCAAAGGAGTTAACAGAATAGATTGAAGAGTTAACAGAATAGACCAATCAGTTAAGTGAATTGATTGGGGAGTTAACTGAATTGATTGATCAGTTAACTGGGTTGATTAAGGAGTCAATAGAATATATTGACCAGTGAACTCAATTGACTAATTAGTTAACTGATTTGATTGATGAGTTAACTAATTTTGACCAGAGGATAAATAGGACATGTGGGTGAGGGAATATTAGCTAATTAAATATTTAAAATGTTTAATTACATGTGCAACATGGTGAGGTGGAAATGGTGAGGTGGAAAGATGAGGTGGATTGGTGAGGTGGATTTATGGAATTAGGACTTAGGATAGAGGAATTTGGGATTAATTAAATAATATAGGATTATTTAATTATGTGAGACCTTAGAAGAATTTAGGGAATTTAATTAAATAAATTAATTTTATTTAATTATGAGATAATGAACCAATCAAATAAACTTAGAATATTTATTTAATTGCTAGAAGAAAATAAGAATTAAGATAAATATTTAAATATTTATTTAATTCAAGATGAGCCAATTTTAGGTGTATACAGATACTCTGCTTGATGATTGTCGAGAGTTGCATGAATCCTTTGCTAGAATGCTTCTTGTTGAGTAGGTAGTGCAATACCTTTTTGTTGTCCATTTTGATTCTTGTTAGGGCAACGATTTGCATAGTGGTTGCCCCCACAAGTAAAGCATCCTCCAATGGGTCTTTTCTTATCTGAAGTCTTCCCATAGTTATCCTCATTTCTTTTATAGTTGTCATTCTTCTTCTCATTGCCAGATTCGCCTTTTCTCTTTTGAGGTCCTTTATCTTTTCTCTTGTTATCGTAGCTCTTTTCATATCTTTTCTTGTAGGGTTGATTGTTAGGAGTTCCATTATACCTTTTGCGGCTTCTATCACGATAAGCCAAGACGGATTTCAGCTTTTTCTCTTGCTTGATTGCCTTCTCATACACTTGATCCATTGTTGTAGGACCATGTACATCCACTTCACTACCAATTTGAGCATTTAAGCCCGTGATGAATTTTATGATCCTGAATCTCTCATCCTTTTGATATTGTGGAACATATTTCAGAAGTCAAGTGAATTTTTCTCCATATTCTACCACTGACATATCTCCTTGTCGAAGATTCTAAAAATCAGTCAGTTTCTGATCAAAATAGAGTTGTGGTAACCATCTTTTATGAAAGAGTTCCATGAACTCATTCTAGGTTACCCTTAGAGAGCTCAAATTCAATTCCATCTTTTTATTCATCCACTAAGTGGATGCTTCTCCTGCTAGTTGGAATGCTCCTCATACTACCTTAGTCACCTCTGAGTAATTTCTTATCTCGAAGTACTTTTCCATTTCTATTAACCAAGCTTCTACAACATCTCTGGTTTCTGTCCCATCAAATTTTGGTGGAACAACCTTCTTCATATCCTTTGAGAGCTCCAAGGTCAATCTATCCCTAGCCTCTTTATGAGGTTTGATACTCTTACTTTGATCTTCATGATTTTCTCCACTTTCACCATGAGAGTTTTCACCTCCTCCCTCAGTATTCCCTTTATCATGCACCTTCTTTTCCAAATCCCCCAATCTTTTCTTGGTTTCCTCCAGCATGGTTATGATTTGTTCCAGCTTATTATTTGGCGGGTGGTTTCCCTCTTCACTTTCTCCTTGGTTAGTTCTTGTCCGCACCATGTTTATCGATTTCTCACACCTGAGAATATTGAGTTATCCATTAGTTCAAGATTATAATGTAACCCATTAAATCTAAACATAATACTCAATTTAAACAATAGTTTGGCACAAAAATAACTCTTTTTATTTATTTCTTTTCAAAAGTAAAGAGATTCTTCTTTAGACAAGAAATGACTTCAAAATTCATGCTCAAGAGGAGTATATCCCTTAGACTCATTTCCAGATACATAATCCCAAGGTATATAACCCTCTCACTCACTATTGTACCTAACTTCTATGATCTCAACAGTTGACGGTATGCAGGGATCTCGCCTAACCATAGTTGTTTCCTCATATGACATGTACTCTATGATTTTGGCAGTGATCTTAACTCTTTCTTTGTCTTCCCTTCTTACTCACTTAATTTGAGTTAAGGCAGTCGCCAGAGTTTCAATATCACTTAACCAAATGTCACTCTCATTGTTGGTTCCCTCAAAGGTTTTGATAATTGCCTCACATTCTCTTTTTACTTTAAGGAAACATTGACTTGAATTAACAGACTTTCTTGTTATCTTCTTAAAATGTACCATCTTGGCACATAAATTTTCAAACATTAGCTATCGACATAATGTTGACTACAGGCAAGCATAGTGGTCTCATAAGCCCTAGTGCTGAACCTGGTAGCTCTGATACCATATGTAACATCCATGTTCTATAATCATATTAAAAACTAGATATTTACCATAGAGTAACTCAACAAGGTAAAAATGAGATAAAGAATTTTTTTCTTTTCTTCAACAAATAATCAAGTACTACCTTTACAAGATTTTCTTTTACCAAATATAATATACCCATATTGTCTTTTCATTTACAATGTTTACAAATGTAAAACCATTACATATACAAATTTAGAATAAATACTACATCTGAATAGCTGACATCTTTATCACAAGTCCTGGCATGTTTCCTTCTTGGAGAGAGAGCATCTTTCTAGTGATTTACCTCTAACCATAGACCGGCGGTCTCCCACACATCTTCCACATAAGAAGTGGCCCTATCCTTCACGAGGAATATAGACCTTAGGTGACCAGTGGTAATTTGCCTTTTTTCGAGTACATAGTGTTGTATTCTACTCAACTCTATCAACCATACACCCTAGATACCCTCTAGCTAAGTATGATTTCTGATAGGATGAGCAATCCGAATATAGTGAACTGACAATGCATGCAAAAAATAAATGCATTACTTTGGCCAAAGTTTTAAATATCAATATCGTTCATAATGAACGTAGTCATTGTCTTCACCCACCCCTACTCGACTTGGATACTATCATATTCTTGCAAATTAAATCTCTTACCAACCCTATTCATGCAATAGTTTAACCTATGAGTCACAATAATAATACTTTTGACTTGAGTAAGTCTATATGACATAACCATTCAATTGGTTGGTAGTCGACTCTAGGGTTACCCTAATATCCCTTGTTAATACAATATAACAATATAACCATATCTTATATCTAGGAGTTCTGGATTCACAAATAATCCTTGATTAACTTAACCAAGGTTAAGAATACTATAGTTCTCAAATAAGTATTGTCTCCTATACAAAGGAACATATAATAACTTTAATAATGTTTATAAACAAAACATATCCTAAGTATAAATATCCCTACAAGGTCATTCTTAGGAATACTCAACCTACTCCATTGAATTGGATCTTTTCATGAATAATAAAGACAATTAGTCTTAAATGGGATTCTCATAATAACATTATTCCTTCTTCCATAATAACAATAAGTTACTACCATTGATATGATACAAAGGTTTACTAACAGTTTTTATGAATCTAGTACTCTTGGTTAAATAACATTATCTGCTATGCATCTATGTATATCACCTATACAAGACAAAATGTTAAATCATTATAACCCCATTACTATACGGTTCAAAATGAGAGTATGGAAACATGGTTCAGTTATTCGAGAATCTATTGTATGGTTATTCCCAAACTCCTTATTGTCTTGCTTCAAACTTAATTCAATAAAAAGACTATTCATTCAAGCTTATGACAACTTATAACATTCTCCTTCTAAGATATTGATTTATCTCTCATTCTCTGATTTGGTATATCAACGGTTTTAAAATTACTAAGAAGATGGTCAACTCAATTTACTATAACAGTATACTCACTGACATGACTGAATATCAACCAAATAAATAATGTTCGTTGTCTTCTTTGACTACAAGAAAATAGCTCAATATAGTTTACTTAAGAATGTTATCTACTCTTTCCTAAGTTTCTACTAAACAATTTTCAACTATCACATCTTAAGTTCAGAAGGTTAAACCTTACCAACGAACTCATATAATCGTTCTATAATATAACAATGTACAGTTTTAGATTACCAATTGATTTTCTCATGGTTAAATAATACATGCAACTGAGGAATACCTAGAAATATACAATCTTAAGCTAGTTGAGATGTTAAAACAATCACAAGGTCGACGCCCGTAGACTGTGTATCCCGCTACTATTATAGCTACTATCTTCTATTTTGTATCTCTTCTCTTTTTTTCTTCATGTGTCTCTACATGTTTTAACCCTCTAAAAATAAAACAACCATGACTCATTCGATTCATTAGTCATAATGATAGAGGCACGACTCCTATAGAGTCGCCTCATTCCCTGCCTCCTCTACGATTAGTTACCAACTTTTAATCAAAGCTTAATAGTCTATAATGGTTAAATCAAAACTAAAGACCATTATTTAAGCATAAATCCCACATGTTGATGGGAGATTATCACTCCAAGACTCGTCGGTTGTGGCAGTTTAAAACCAAAGTCCTCCTTCGTAGATGTGGCTGAGACATCACTTAAACACAACTAATCTTTAAATGCTTCACAATGAGTGGTTCAAATTACCACAAACACAATTGAAGACTCTTCTACAAATAAGCCTTCAGCTTATTCAAACATTAAACCATCGACTCATTATGAAGTATTATCCTCATTCAATGCTAAAGCATCTACATATTGATTACATCAATTAAAATTCTCATAACATCACCTATTACATTAGATAGATATAGTTTACTCAACAAAAAGATACTATTAAACAAAGGGTTACAGATATTGTGATTGGGTTGAGCTTGTCTCCCCATCATAATCTATCGACATAATTCCTGTGTTCTTAACTTGCGTATATCATATTAATGTTAAGAATTGTTTATAATATGTCAAGTAACTTAATAATAAAAATATGACAATCATTTTATGACAATAACGTCGTAATATTTACGTTAAACGTAAATAGTCATGGGTCAAACTCAAATGGCGTTGTTAATGTTATTAACAACTAAGACAACTTAATACAACTTAGAAAGATTTGAAAACAATATCGACTACCTGTCGATTATGTTCAGAAGTAAACTGACAAGACAAGGCTTACCTCTTACGACACATAGGTTCACATTTTCGTTATACACTTATAACTCGATTTGGCAAATAAAGGACTTGTAACCTGAGGTCTATATCTCTCTCCTGGAAAGATACTCTCTCTCTCTTTTCTGAGAGTTATCTGATAACCTGAAATCCTATTTCACTTGTCACCAAATAATATGTGATCAGTGCATCATTATTCAATTAATTCAACTAATAAATCAAATCTCATAATGCACATATTAAATCGATAATAACATAATCATTTCTATGATTTCAGTAAATGACATTCAATAAAATCCATGTTTTTCCTTGTCATTAATCTAAACATCACAACAAATTTACTTATGTCCAAGTAAAAAGTAAAAGTATAGGAAGACAAAAATTGGGGATTTAACATCCTTCAAGATGAACATCCCATTGCGTTCACTAGCAAAGTTCTTTTTGGCAAGAATTGAGTACTCTCTACATATGAGAAGGAAATGATGGGTATTTTGCATGTAGTATAGAAGTGGCAGCCATACCTACTAGGGAATCATTTCTGCATCAAGACTGATCACTAGAGTTTGAAATATTTCCTAGAACAACGGGTCTCCTCCCTAGCACAACAGAAATGGGTTAGCAAACTCATGGGTTATGACTATGAGATCACTTACAAGAAGGGTAAGGACAATATTGTGGCAGATGCTCTTTCTTGTACATTTGATGACCAAGCTTCTCTTTTAGCTATTTCTATGCCTGTTCCAAATTGGTTGGAATCTATCAAGCAGGGCTATGCCAATGACTCTTCATTATCTCAAATCATTCAATAGTCGGCCAATAACCCTTCTACTATCCTGCATTACTCCTAGGATGGTGCTTCTCTGAGATACAAGGGTCGTCTGGTGCTTCCCCATAACATAGATCTTTAGTAGGTTGTCTTCTATGAACTCCATGCTTCTCCATCGGTAGGACACTCTGGGTTCCTCAAAACTTATGAGCGGGCATGACATAACTTCTTTTGGAAGGGAATGAAAAGGGAAATTCAACAAATGGTGGCTAAATGTGATACCTACCAATGCAACAAGGGTGAAACGACACTCCTTCCTAGATTGCTCGAACCCTTGCCCATCCCTACATGGATTTGGATAGTTATTTCTATGGATTTCATTGAGGGGCTCCCTAAATCTGGAGGGAGGACAGTGATCTTGGTTGTGGTTGATCACCTCTCCAAATATAGTCATTTTTGTACCCTCATCCATCCCTATATCACCTCCTTAGTTGCACAAATTTTCATGGACTAGATATTCTATCTTCATGGCATCCCTTCTTCCATTGTCTCAGATCATGATGCAATGTTAACCAGTCATTTTTGGATAGAACTTTTTCGGCACACTGGCACCAAACTGAAGATGAGTTTGGGGTATCACCCACAAATAGATGGTCAAACTAAAATTATCAACAAATGTTTGGAAACTTATCTTCATTGCTTCACCTCAGAACAACAACATCAGTGGGCAAAGTGGCTTCCTCTTGCTGAATGGTGGTAGAATACCTCCTACCACACTGCATCTAAAATGGCCCCATATGAAGTAGTCTATGGTCAAGCACCACCGGTGCTCCTTCCATACACCCCCAGCAGTTCACTAGTTCAGGCAGTCGACACGGTTCTCTGAACCCAGGATCAAATTCTTTGCATCTTGTAGGACAATCTTCACATGGCAAGAAATTGAATGAAACAAGCTAATCAACACTGTTCTGAGCACACTTTTCAAGTAGGTGATATAGTTTTTCTTCATCTATAGCCATACAAGCAATCATCCTTGAAACTCAAAGGGCATCATAAGCTGGCTTCAAAGTTCTATGGGCCATATAAGGTTCTTTAGAAGATTGGGTCAGTTGCTTATAAATTGGAGCTTCCTCCTTCCTGTGTTCATCCAGTATTTCATGTCTCTTTTCTAAAGAAAGTTCTTGGTACAACCATCAAAGAACCAACTATTTTACTAGAATTGGATAACAAAGGATCCATCATTTTGGAGCCGGAGGCAATCCTCAACAAGTGCACTCGTCAGCTTCGCTCTCAATCCATCACAGAGGTATTAATTTAGTGGCATGGAATGCAACCAAAGGATGCTACATGGGAACTGCTCCTTCAGATTCAGCAACAATTTCCACATCTTAAGCTTTGAGGACAAAGCTTTTTTAAGAGGGAGGGGATGTTAGGAACCCATGTTTAACCCTTCTCTTTACTTTGTTAGTATATTACTTTTGGACGCATATGCTTTGTAAGTCATCCCGTGAGTATATTATATTATCCCACATTCATGGGAAGTAATAGTTGTTTAGATTAGACTTAGTATATAAGTATGTGTTGAGGCCAATGAAGACATCCACAAACTTATTTTATTGAGCTTGCTCAAAGGAGGTTACCCCCTCAAAGTGGCCTGCAATCAATAAATTCCTTCTGTGTTTCTGCTATTTCTATTATTTCGTACATTTTTCATCATATTGTTGCAGGAGGTTCCTCTTAGACTCCAACATGTGCAATATCTAGTCTCATGCATACCATGGCGTACATTAAAATTCCTACAACTGAAGCATATGATACCTTGGATATTTTTTCTTCCTCCTCTTGTGTCTTAGGACACATCTCCTTAGTTAATTTCAAATGACTAGGCAAAGGTGTGCTGACAACTTTTGCATTCTCCATATGGAATCTCTGCAACACCTTTTCAACATAATCAACTTGAGATAGAGTGAATTTTTTGTTCTTCCTATCTCTACAAATTTTCATACCCATGATTTATTTTGCTGCCCCCAAATCCTTCATAGCAAATGATTGTGCTAACTGTTGTTTTAACTCTTTTATGTGATCCATGTTAGACCCTGCTACAAGCATGTCATCAACATATAAACATAAAATAATGTAGCTGTCATTATCTAACCTCTTAAAATAAACACAATGGTCAGAATTACACTAGCTATAGCCTTGCTCAGCCATAAAACTATTAAATTTCAAATACCATTATCGAGGTGCTTGTTTCAGGCCACACAAACTCTTCTTCAATTTGCACACATGTTTCTCCTTACCTTTGACCTCAAATCCTTGCGACTGTTCCATATATATCTCCTCCTCTAAATCACCATGGAGAAAGGTAGTTTTCACATCTAGCTGTTCCAAATGCAAATCTTCAGCAGCCACAATACTTAAAATAGTTTGAATAGAAGTCATCTTAACAACCGAAGAAAAAATCTCATCAAAATCAATGCCCTTTTTTTATGCAAATCCTTTTACAACTAACCTGGCTTTAAATCTTTTCTTACCTCTATCTTCCTCTTTCAGCCTATAAACCCATCTGTTTGGTAAAGCCTTTTTACCTGCAGGCAACTTACATGATTTTCAAGTCTAATTTTTTAGCAAGGAGTCCATTTCTTCTTTCATTGCAAGATCCCACTGAACCTTTGTATCCACCTGCATAGCTTCATCATACCCTTCCGATTCACAGCATCTATCAACAAAATAGAATACAAAGAGGGAGAAAACCTTTTAGGAGGTCTACTTATCCTTGTTGACCATCTAACATTCACTGAAGTTTGTGGTATTTCTTGTTGCTGTTGCGGAGCATGAGGAACCACTACAACATCATTATCTAGAGTATCATCCAGCACCACATAATCATTTACTTTCTTCTCATGTTGCTACAACTAATCTTTGTACAACACCTTCTCATTGAATACAACATCCCTGCTTCTCACAATTTTTAGATTTTCAACATCCCAAAGCCTATAACCATATTCATCAATGCCATACCCAACGAAGATACACTTTTTTGATTTTGCATCCAGATTGGTTCTATTTTCATAATCTACATGTGCAAATACTTCACATCCGAAGGTTGTTAGAAAAGAATAACTCACCTTCTTACATGTCCATGCTTCCTCTAGAATACCACAACCCAAAGGAACTGAAGGACCTCTATTAATTAAATATACAACGGTATTGATAGCCTCTACCCACATGTTTAAAGGCAGCCCATCATGCAATCTCATGCTCCTTACACTCTCCATTATTGTCCTATTTATGCGCTTAGCCACTCCATTTTCTTGTGGAGTCCTTGGAACCATTTTTTGCTTACAAATTCTATTAAAGGAACAATAATCCTCAAACTCTTTGCTGTAATATTCACCACCATTATCAGATTTGAGACATTTTAATCTTTTACCTATCTCATTCTCAACCAAGCTTCTCCATTTCTTAAATGTTTCAAATATATCAGATTTCTGCCTAAGGAAATAAATCCAAACCTTCCTAGTTGCATCATCTATGAATGTAACATAATACCGAGAGCCACCAAGAGAAGATACCTGAGCTGGTCCCCATACATCTGTATGCACAAGCTCCAACTTTTCATCTTTCTTTTACTTCCCATCCTTGAGAAAACTAACTCTCTTTTATTTTTCATACACAACTTTCACAGAAATCTATATTAATACATTTTAGACCTCGTAAAACTTTCTTAGAATGAAGTGCCTTCATACATTTTTCACCCATATGCCCAAGTATGTTATGCCATAGTGTTGTCTCAAAACCTACAACAACTGTTTCAGTCTCTTCCTACGAACCCATAACAACTATTCTTGAACCTGTTTGTTTTTCCTCTGCAATAGCAAAAGTAGAAAGAATAGTATGACATGTACAAAGATATAAGGTGCTTGCTTTCATACCTTTTGCTACTATTAAGGCACCTTTTGAAACCTTCCAATTTTTATCATTGAAAGTAACTATGCAACCTTCATCAGCTAGCTACCCTGCTGAAATTAAATTCCTACTCAGCCTTGGAATGTGCCTTACCTCTTGTAGTAGCCAATGATTCCTATTCTGCAACTTATTCTTGATTCTTCCCTTTCCAACAATCTGACAAGGTTCGTTATTTCTTAAATAATCCAGCCCAAAATCCCCTTGGACATAATCAAGAAAATAACTTCTATGGGGCGTAGCATGAAATGAGGCCCCTAAATCTAAAACCCATGAATCATTAGCATTATCTAGGGAAAGAATCAAAGCATCATCTTTAGATTTATTACTTATCACATTTGCCTCTTTATTGCCTTCTTGTTTTTCTCCTTCTTTATTCTTCCGAGACTAGCAATCTTTCTTCAGATGACCTGGTTTCCCACAGTACTAGCAATCCTTATGTCCTTTGGATTGGGACCTTTTGTCCTTTGATTTTCCTCACGACTTCCCATGACCTCCAGAACCTATTTCTCTCTCCTTTGATTTGCCCCTGCTTTCTACATTCAAAACACTACCTGATGTGGACCCTCCTGAGCTTTTCCATCACATTTCCTCGCTAAGGATAACACTAACAACATCATCAAATTTCAAAGTGTTTGAACCAGAGACAGAGTTACTTATAGCCATTACCAAGGTATTCCAGCTTTCTGGCAAAGAACATAAAACTAAGAGAGCCCTGACCTCTTCATCAAATTTCACTTTTATAGAAGTTAACTGACTGACAATCATATTAAACTCATTTAAATGATCTGTCATAGATCCACCTTCAATCATTTTTAGATTAAACAAATGCTTCATGAGAAATACCTTATTTGAGGCTAAAGGGTTTTCATACAATTTATCCAAAGCTTTCATTAGTTCACTTGTTGCCATTGCTTCTGTTAGATTGGATACCACAGATTGTGCCAGGCACAACCGAATGGTTCCCAGTGCCTTTTTATCCAGAAGATTCTAATCCTCATCAGTCATTGCTGTTAGTTTATTGGCCATTCCTTCCAATGACCTCCATAAATCCTTCTGATAGAGATAATCCTCCATCTACATCTTCCATAATTGATAGTTCTACCCATTGAATTTATCTACCTTCAATTTACCCTCGTCCGCCATTGCTCCCACTCAACCGTGAGACTCCCACTTAACCGTGAGACCTTCCTACAGATGATAATCGAACACAACCCGCTCGGATACCACTTGTTAGGAATTGCATGTAAAAGATATCAATTAAATGCAAATAAAGATTAAATAAAGGAATGGAAATACATAGAAATAATAACAATGAGAGACAAGTTTTAACGTGGTTCACCCAAATTCGGGCTACATCCACCAACAGAGAGTCCAATATTATTATCCAGTAAATGAAACCGATTAAAACCAATAATCCTTGCAACTCAATAGCGCTACAAGTGCTACAATACAATATCAATGAAAAACCCTAACCCTTAGCCGCTTTTATCAAGCCTTATGTCAGTTACAAAAATAGGGTTTTTTCTTCTTTTTTTTAATGTCGTCTAATAGAAAAAATAACTCTTGACTCCTTTATAAAATAATAGGTAATTTTTGCTTTTGGGGCATTGCCTCCAACATCCCCCTTTGGGGGCATTGCCCCCAGACCCCCACTGTGGGCTCCACCCCTGGGCCTCCGCTGGGGGGATGCCCCCCCGGGCCCCACAGAAGGGGCTCTGCCCCCCTGCACTCCGCCATTAAATAATTTGGAGGGAAACCATGCCGATAAAAGTGGGGAAAATTTAACCTCTGAGTCTGATTAGGCTCCATATAACAACACCCAGGTCTTTTAGAATGCATTTAGAGCATCTTACATTTATTTTGATGACTCTCGATGAGAAAACCCTGAAGTTTCATGGCAAATAGGAATCAGGTGATGCACTTAACATAAATCTTGCCTAAAATAGGGGGGAGGACTTGGGTGCCCGTGCCCTATTCTTGCCCTATTTTAGGTCAGGAATAATTTCAATGTGTAGATTTATGACCATTATTTAGGTCCTATGCCAACATGGTAAGTTTGAATTATGAAATTCTTAGTGGGAATGTTTGTAGATGCATATATTAGCATGTTTAGGCATTCATTTGTAAACTAGATGGACATTAGATGGACATTTTGATTGACAATCTTTTGTGAAAGTGATTCAAAGCATTCATTATGTGTTGTAGAGCAAAATTTGTGTTGTTCTTGTGTTTGTATTTCCAAATTTGACATCCATCTCCTCATGTCATGAAGAGCATCTTTCTTCCATGAGATCTTCACTACAAGGTGATATCAATTGTGTTTTCTATCATTTATCATTTGGATTTTTCCTCTATCCCATAGGGATATGCACTCTTTATCTGACAACAGTGTTCAGAAGACTTGAATGTCTCTTCAGGACTTGAGTGAGGCAAGCCTCTAAACACCACAACCCCAACCCATTTTTCCATGATTGCAGGTTACAGGTTGCGAAAGCAGAAAAAGTGGAGTTGCAGGAGAGTAGTACAGACTGTCAGAATTGTAGATCAAAGAAGAAAATAGGGACCTCAACTCAGGCACCCACTCATTAGTCCTCTGGATCCTGCAACAATAAAATCTCTAGAACAATAAGAATAGGTTGCAAACAAGGTTCCCAGATCTCGATAGAAATTGTGGTACTGGACTAGGGTGCCCGCTCATTAGTCCCTGACTTTTCCACTTTCTAAACTTCAAAATCTAGTATGCATTTGATTGTCATTTGATATCTCTGTGTGCGATCATTCTCCATAATTTGTCTGTTTGTTCACGAATTTGTATAATTAGGGGTTTGAGCATAATTGGGCTTAATTGAACAACTAAATCACACAATTCCAATCTTCCCCTATGTTCCAAGTGACAAGAAGCCTGTAGTAGACTTCCTACTCAGCTGAATGTCCTGGAATGTTTAGTGGTGAAAGGAGGATCAATACAAACCATTGAAATCAAACCCTCTTCATTTTTCACTCTAAACAGGTTCAAACAAATAATAGATTTCAAAGTCATAGAAATGAAGGAACTATTTGATACCTTCAATTCCATTCTATGTTTATAATGGTTTGTAAATTTTAATAGTATTATCGACTGTAGAAAGGAAGAATTTTCCTTTGCAGACAATGAAAAAGTAATACATATACCTCTAGACACTAACATGAGCAATGTATATGTAGAGGAGGTAGTGCAAGATGATTACAAAGAAGATTCAAAAGAACTCTACTCTCTAGAAAAAGTCTCCAAACTAGAACCATTTGATGAACCAAATTCAGAAGAAGAAATTTATATTGATAGTAGTAATGAAAGTATAGATAGTGAGGATGTACTTAATGCCTAGTAAAGGGGTGAAGCAGAAGTACAATCTAGGAAAATAAGAGGAGAAAAAAATCTTCACTATACGTAGGATCAAAGGAAACACACCAAAACTTACCAAAAACACAAATATCACACCTTAGATAACACCAAACTCACCAGCTATAGATGCCAACCCAACTATCTAAATTTCATGAAGAATGAACCACATTTCACATGGTTTATCCCATATTAGGTTACCAAAATATTCAATAGTTAGTGACCTAATGTCATACCTTGAAAACATGGAAATGACATTTGATAAAGAAGATCTAAGATTGGATGCACTACAACATACTTTAATCTGTAGCACTGCACAATGGTGGAATAAACACAAATCCAACATCCTTATCTAGAAAGCCCTTAAAATTTTGATACAAACAAGGTACTTACCCACAAAAGGAGATTGTGAAGGGATTCCCAAATATGATGGTACTAGAACACTTAAACAACATTTGAACATTTGTTGAAATACATGGAAAAAATGTAGGGAATATGATGAAAGACTATACGTACAAAAAAATTATTGGACACTCACCAATTGCACAAACTTGGTACATTAATTAGGAAACAAGAGTAGAAATAAAATTGGGAAGTGATCAAGGATGATTTATGCTACACATTTTCTTTCTTTAATCCAAACAAACACCATCCATAATGCACTTCAGAAAATAAAGGAGATTATCTTTTTACCTATAGTAGAAGACCCACAGATGGTCAACACAAAACAAGAAATACGGCTACCTCCAAATAAAGAAGGAATATGGAAACTTATAGAATGGATGGACAAACATGGACAACATTTAGAAAAATGGTGCCTTAAAACACAACAAAATAGATTAGATAATGAGAAAAAACCACAAATACAACAATGGGATATTAAAGTCAAGGAAGGAGAAAGGATGCTAACATAAAAAACTGCACCAAAAAGGAAATATTATAACCATCCATTAAAATTAAAAGAAGAAAACATAGAGATTAAGGAGAGCCCTAAAATAGAAAAATAGGGGACTTTTGGGAAAAGAAAGAGGTCATGTGAATTGCTGAAATTCTAACAGAATATAAAGATCTATTTCCTCACACATTCATAGACCTTGAAAGAATCAAGGAGGAATTTGAAATTATGAAAAGCCAACTCAAAGAAGGGGTGAAACCTTAGAGGAAAAGGCCATACCGGTTGAACCCAAACATGAAGAAAAAGATCAAAATAGAAATAAATAAGATGTTAGCAGCATGCATAATTAAACTAGTGGAGGATGTCAATTCAATTAGCCTCATGGTAGTACAAACAATAAAATTATAGAAATCAGAATATGTGTAGATTTTAGGGAACTTAATAAAGCTTGTATTCATGACCCTTTCCCCACACCATTCATAGAAGAATTCCTAGAATCAATCACCTCCAAAGAGAAAAATACTCATTTACAAATGGATTTTATAGGTATCAGCAAATCAAGATTCAAGAAGAGAATCAACCTAAGACAACATTTGTGATAGAATGAGGATCCTTTATGTATATAGTTATGCTCTTTGGCCTGAAAAATGCACTAGTAGTATTTAGCCACATCATGATCAATGCATTTAAAGACTTTATCCACGACTTCTTAGAAGTCTACCAAGATGGTTGGATAATCTATGGATTACTTAGAGACCATGTCCAAGCACTTTGACTAATGCTAGAACGATGTGGAAGCTTGAAAGTCTCCCTGAACTTACAAAAATGCATATTTGTAGTACCATTTGGCACACTACTTGGTCATATTATCTGTAAAGGACTTATGGTTGATCTCCTAAATGTAACACTTATCATGAATCTAACTCCCCCAAAGACAACTTCAGAAGTGAAAACTTTCTTAGGATATACCAGTTATCATAGAAAGTTTATTCAAGGTTATGTTATAATTGTGGCACCAATAGAAGAACTATTAAAAAATAAAACAAGTAAAACAATCAATTGGACTAAACAGTGTCAACAAGTCTTTGACACACTAAAGCACAAAACAGCAAAGGCACCTATATTAATCTTTCTAGATTGGAATGTTCCATTCCATGTACATTTTGATGCCTCAAGGACCATAGTTGGAGTAGTTTTAGTGCAACCAAGGATAAATTATCACAAGAAGTAAATAATTACACTACCATAGAGTGGAAGGCTTTAGTGATGGTATACATTTTGCACAAATTTTAACACTACTTGTTATCTACCCCATTCACATTCTTTATAGATCATGAACCCCTAAAGTACCTACTCAATAGACCAGTGCCACAAGGCAAAATATGTAGATGGCTCCTATTATTTTGAGAGTTTAAATTTAACAATCATGGTCAAACTAAGAAAAACCAATCAAGGCCTTGATTAGCTCTCAAGAATTTATATAGAAGAATAATAAAAAAATATGGAGAAAGATTTACCTAGTGCAAACTTATTTAGAGTAACTATAGTATCCAAAGAAATCAATGATATAGAAATCCTACTATCAATAGTATAATTTCTTGACAATCTCTCCCCAAGTGATAAATAGAAACTAATGTGGAAGTAACTCCCATATACATTGGTAGGAGAGTTACATAGGATTAAAAGAGATGATATCATCTAGAGAGTAGTATTTGAACATGAGAGAAAATATATTCTTTGAGAGGCATGTGAGGGTATCTCTAGAGGTCACAACTCAAGAGAAGGCACCACAAAAAGTTATTCTTTCAAGACTATGGTGGCATACATTATTTAAGGATGCTAGCCAATATGCAGTACAATGTGAAATATGTCAAAGGGTAGCAAAACCTATTACAAAAAGATGAAATGCCTTTGCAAGCAATTCTAGCTCAAGTACCTTTTGAAAAATGGGCCATAGACTTCATTGTACCAATTGAGTCACCATCAAAGAAATCAAAAGCTATATTTGTCATCACTAGGGTTGAATATCTCACAAAATGGGCAGAGGCTGAACCAACTAAACACTACACTACTGTTATGTAAAAAAGTGTGTTCACTTGTTAATCAGGACCTATTTTAACATTAAATGACTAAATCTCGATCCTGATGAATAAAGATGACAAAATAAAGTTAGGACTAGTCTAAGTCCACTTAAATGGACACTCTCTAGAGTTTACGGGGCTAAAGGACTAGGTCGCCTAGCGCCCTGGTCCTGAATGTTAGCCCTGACCCTATTTTTGTGGTGTCAGCTTAGTACACCTCCTTGGCTTATACATGTCTACCCCATTTGGTTTTACTCATTGTTGGTGAGTGGGAATGCATATATAAGAAAGTTAGTTTATTCATTTGAACATCTCTAATTTCTCTAAGCAGTCTAGGCACACTTGCACTCTCTCTTCTTCTCTTTTCTTCTCTAAAGCTCTATATGGTGGATTATTGTTGTTACACTAACTTATTGTAGGTCTTGTGAAGATATTTCTACTTCTTTGAGGCTACATCAACTTCTTGAGTCAAGTTGTGACACCACATCAAGAAACCTAGGGTTTCCATGCTCATGGTGACTCCTTTCCTTTATGCTTTGTTGTAGCATTCCATTCTACTTCATATTTGCCTCTGCCCTCCTAGGGAACACACTCTTTGATCTCTCATCCTTTCTATTGTGGAGGTGGAAACACCATTCACGGAGCTTGACTTAGGAAAGCTCCTAAATAGCACCAACCCTCTTTCCTTCTTTTGTGTGTGCAGGTTGAAGTAACAAGTTTCAGGAGACAACATCCACGAAGAAGGAAGGTTTTGCAGGTACAGGTCAGGCGAAGCTGTGATTTTATGTAAAACCATAAATTGGGTCTAGGTTACCTAGCACCCTAGTCATTTTGGCCCTTGAACATAGATCCAGGTTCTTCTCTGCTCATTGGTCTTTGTTGTGCTTTCATATTTTCTATATTTGTTTTCGACAGTTTGTTATGCTCTGATCTTGCTCAATTAGGGTTTCATGTTTTGCCCTAGTTTGATTGGTTGGATTTGGTTGATTCTCCTCTATACAAAAAAGTAACAAAGACCCTATAGTTTGGTTCTCCTTCAAGGGTAGAAGCCAAGCTCAGTTTGTGTCTCAATGTTGGATGGAAAATGGTTTGACCTAGTTTATGTTGGCAAGAGACACTATATGGATTCATGGTTGTTGTCATTGATGGCAACACAGGTCATCCCACATATCCGCAAGTCATGGTGTGTCTCTACCGGAAGTCAGAATAAAGATTGTTGTGGTCCGGTGAACAAGAACAGAGCATGTGGCAAGGTCCGACAGATTGGTCCAGATCTCTCAGAGGAAGTGTCTTGGTGCAGTGCAGATTTGGGGAAGTCAAGAGGACTACCTTGAGTGGTATATTCCAAGGATTTAGCCTCCGGTGATGGACAAGGAAAAAGATATGAATAGTTAAGTACCGGATTCCTGAGAGACAGTGAAAACAGAGGATGAACTGACTGACAGAGTATCAGACTACTTTCCGGATGTGTTACTGTTGATGATAAAGGTTGTGAAGGCATGAATCATGTTTGGCCGACATGATTAATGATATCTACAAGTATATGCTTGATCCGCATTGCTTGGTGAGCAAGGATTCAGCCGACAGAACAGAGTTTGTAAGAAACTAGACTGTTCCGGATGCCGACTAGAAAGGTGATGAAATTACTTGTGCGGATATATATAGAGGATGGATTTAGTTGTGAAGGGAGTGACTATGTGAATAATGTATGCGAAGAAGAGCAGAACAGAGTAGAAATACCAAGACAGATCCGGTATGTGAAAGAATAGCAGAATAAAGAACAGAGAAAAGATGAAGTGCAGCAGATCAGTGTACTGAGCCTAACCGGAACTAAACTCCAGCATATGCAGATGCTTCCAATCAGTTCAAGACTGTGATTCTTATCACTTTGTAGACAGTGTGTCTTCTTGTAGGCAGTGGGCCTCTTGTGAGCAGTGTGCTCGGGCAGTGAGCCCTAATTGGCAAGTGCCATTTTGTAATTTCCTATTCTTCTAACAGAGAATAATTTTGGGTTAATCACCCCGTGGTTTTCTCCCTTAACAGGGTTTCCACGTCAAAAATACTGTGTCATGTGTTTCTTATTTCATAGTAATGTTTTTGTGTTTGATTCAATGCTGCATTAATTAATAAGAAAGTTCAAAAAGGAAATAATTAGGATAACTGATTCACCCCCCCCTCTCAGTTATCAACAGTTTAAGCTCTTGGGCTAAGTCTCTCTTTTCTAACCGACATTTTGGTGAACCCATCGTATCTTGAACTTTGGCATAATTATTTCTTCAGATCTGAGTTATTATCTTCCCTAGATCTGATTATATTACATTCATTCATCATTTGGCATACTTTCATAGCTTAATTTTACATTGTTTCATTGTTAGGGTTTGTAAAAACCTTGCATTTTTAGAAAATTTGGCTAGTCTTGAACCTAGGGTTTGTATATTATTGTGTTGTTTCAGATATTGGTGGATTAAATTGATTTCATTTGTTATAGCATATCATCTTTGTGTTTAATAAAATAACATTCTTGCATCTTTGCATTTGAAATTAGAAAATCAAGCATTTGGTGTATATTTAGAAAAAAACATATTTGTCACATTATCTATATTCCATAAGTTTAGATCATTATAGCCTGATATAAATTTCTATTTTTTTCATCAGATATGATTGGTATCACATTATTTAACAATTTCCTAGTGGTATATTTGGAATTTTCACTTATTCATTATTAGGGTTTTAAAAAATATTGCATTTTTAGAAAACCTAGCTAGTCTTGCACTAGGGTTTGAGTAGAATCTTATTTCAAATCTTGGTGATGTTGTTTAGTTGTTCGAATCTGATTTTGTATTTCTATAGCATTTCATAAATATCTTTTGTGTTCAATTTATGAAAAAAGTCATTCTTTCATCAAAGAATTTTGGTTTAGGGAATAATCATTTAAGATCTAGGGTTTGATGGTGAAACCCTAGCTAGTCTTGCATCTAGTTGTTACGTTGGAAATCTTATTTTTAGATCTTTGCTATGTTGAATGATTGCTAAATTTTATTGTACATTTCTGATCCATGTCATATTTTAATATATTAGACATTATGGACTCTTCTTGTTCTTCCTCTTTGGAATCTTTGCACACATATATCATAGATGTTGAAATTTTTTCAAAATTCATTAACATGCATCCATATGCTTTAGATCACATAGAATTCAAATATGATATTGATACTTATATATGTTCCATATATGATATCCTTTGTTATATATCTTATTTTTCTAGCTTCATGACTCTCATGGGTGAATATCCTTTCATATTAGAATACTTTACTAATTTCATCTCCATCAATTGTCATGAGAAAGATGACAGTGATAGTTCTTCTACTACTTCTACTAAAAGCCATGATAATGCCACATCTATTCCCATGGATATCCTCTCTAATACATATGATGGTGACCTAGCTTTTCCTATGTCACCCTATGTTTTGGATCCCTCTCCCAAAATGAATCCCACTCATGAGGATATTTTGGCACAAGAGGATGAAATCATTGACACATTTCTTAACATCACTCTACCCTCTCTCCATTCCAATGCTCTCCCTTAAAAATATGAAGCATTAGTGGATGAATATCCTTCTCTCACAATGGATCCTCCATGGGTAGATACTGGGCATTCATCTCATCATCTTAAATCTTGTATTTCTCAAAAAGATAACAATGTCAATTCCATCATCATTAATAGACTTATTCCTCCCACTAAGGGGATAGTGAATAAGTACATTAATGTTCAAAATATCCATAAAATCATGGTACATGAGGTACAGAATGTGCCTCCTTTCTCTAAACCTATGATTATGATTCAAGGTGTTCCCAAACCATCTCGACCTCCAGGTAACATTCTCAACTATGAAAAGCAAATTACTCAAATGAATTAGGGTATTCAAAATGTTTTGCAACAATCTCATTATAATGTGGTTTCTCACACATACAACACTTGCAATAACAAGCAAAGCAAGCAAGCACTGAGTGTGCCTACTTCTTCCACCTTCTCAACATTTTCTTCCCCCACCTCCTCATCTTTCTCAACATATTGGTAGAGAATATGATCTTGTTGAGCAACTTGCACTACTCCAACTAAGATCTCTTTATGAGATTTAATAAAAACATCACCTACATACCACATAATGCTCCAAGAGGCCCTACAAAAGGTAGTTGTTCCACCTTCTGTTAGACTGAATGATGTAGCATCCATGTTTAGTTGTATGCATGCGACAACATCAGAGATCTTATTTCAAAAACATGAATTACCTCCCATAGAAGTTTAAAACCAATATGAGACTCTTATGATATTTGTCATCATTAATAAAATGAGAGTGAGACACATTATGATTGATGGTGGATCAGGTCTTAATGCTTGTGGCATAGACTTGTTACATAAACATAATGTCAATACATCTTTCATCAAACCAGATAAAATCAACATCTGTGGCTTTGATAATGTTGGTATACAATCACTAGGTACAATCACCTTAAATGTTAACACTAGACTTGTGACATTGCCTACCCTTATCCATGTCATGCCTAATTCTCATGCATACAATCTTATTCTTAGTATACCATGAATTCATGCCATGGGGGCAATGCCATCTACCCTTCATCATTCAATAAAGTTCATTTTTGAAAACAAGCTCCATAGGATTGAAGTTGATTCGGTTCCAAAAAGTTTCTTACAAATGGAAGTGAGATGTCAAATTCATTCAAGTAATTTGATCCCTTCTTTAACAAAAACCAAACCACTATCCTCCACTGCTAACAACAGTGTTGGTTAGGATAGTGTCGATACTTCCAATGCATTTTTTGGTGATGATTGGGATTTGTTAGATTTTACACCCTCCTTTGCAGGTGAGTATAAAGTCTCACCCTCACACCCAAAAACCTCAAAGGTAAATACAATTTCTTCAACACAATCTCCTACTCCTAAAAAACTTAAACCTAAAAGTAATAACGATGGAACTTTCGATATTGATGAAGATCTACTTTCTTCTAAAGAAATGGTGGCCCTTTGTGATAAAGTATCATCTCAATCTAATGAATCATCTTCTTCTAATGCATGTCTTGGTAATTATGAGGTTCCTTTAGATAAATATCATTTATTTAAATAGCTACCATACCCTACCTAGCCCCTAGACCCAAATTAATTAAGTAAACTCTTAATTAATTTAAACCACTAAATAACCTATCTCCTAATTTCCACCAGCCACATTAATTAAGTTAATCACTTAATTAACTAACCTAAACCCTCATTATCCCATATCCTCACACTTGATTAAATAATTAACATTGTTTAATTAAGGGGAGTCACATGTTTCTCTACCTCATATTTCCTAATGCATGAAAGAGCATTATTTAAATAATAAATCTTACACATGTCTCCACCTCACCTTTCCAAATCCATTCACTTGTCATTTCTCATCTCAATCACCCATTAAATTGAATTTTTAATTCATTCTCATGTCTTTATCTTTATTAATGCAAATCCTTCCTAAGGTGGAATTTTAAATTCAAAAATATTGAGAGCCCTCCATATTTGTTGATGGAATCTTGACCCTTGATTTTACCATACGATCTCCACCCTTGGATCTCATTTTCAGACCTCCACCATTGATCTAAAAATCCTCAAAAATCTATAAATAAGAGCCTCTCCCAAGCCATTTTAAATACAATTGAAGATTGATATACCATCATTATGCTCCAAAATTCCTCATATTCATATCCAAATTCATAGCCAATTCCATATCATATCTCTTAGGATTAGAGGCATCAAACTGTCGAAGGAGGTGGAGATTTTAAATGTATAGTTTGCAGATGACACTACACTCTTTTTGGATACGGACAAACAGAACATGGAATCCTTAATGCTGAAACTTGACTTGTTCTATAAGGCTTCTGGGGAAAAATATCTAAAGCCAAATCTGTTGCCCTAGGTTGGGAGGATAGGCCTCTAGATTGGTTCAAAGAATTCAGTTTTCAATGGGGTGGTCCTAACCTACAAGTAAGGTACCTTGGTATCTCCTTTGCTATTGACCCAAATCTTAAGGAAATGTGGAATTGGATTAAAAGCAAAATTGAAAAGAAGCTAGGTGGATGGAATAAACAGTATTTATCTCTTGCTGGGAAGTTACAGGTCTGACAGAAGATCTTGTCCTCCTATAGCATTTATTTTGCCTTAGTTTGGTTCTCTGTAATTACCAGGTCAATGAGATTCAGAAAAAAATAAGGAATTTCTTATGGTCTGATGTAAAAGGGAAAAAGAAAAAACATGCAGTGAAATGGGAATGGTGCTACCTGGACAAAATGCAAGGTGGCCTCAAATTGAAAGATCTTAGGCTGCAAGGTATTGCTCTGGTAGTAAAATGGATTGTGAAATCTTTTTAAGGTAATGAACCCTGGAAGGTGCTGGTAAGGAATAATATCCAATTGGTTGTTCCAAAGCAAGCAAAAACCTAGAAAATGCTACCTTTGAGTGATATTCTCATGAGTAAAACCTTGATGTCCCCTACTGGCTCAGCAGTTTTTAAAAGCCTTTGGAAGGCCTAGGAGCTAATTAAACAAAATGCCCAATTCAAATCCAACAACATAACCCTTGAAAACAATGTTAAGTGCCAAAGCTATAGTTCCATTTGGTGGAATACCTTCCATAATGGCAAGCCTCTCATCCTCTTACAAGGCTGCTCAACCAAAATTTGGAATCAGAAAGGTATTAAAACCTTTGGTAACATTCTCTCTGAAGGGGTAATTAAAAGTTGGATTGATTTGGAAACTGAGTTTGACCTCCCAGCCTACAATTTCAGGACATACTCCACACTCTTGGAAGCTTGCAAGAATGTTGTTTTTCCCCTAGATGCTAGTAGAGCTCTTGAGTTGGCCAATGATATTGTTTGGAAAGATGGGGAGCCTCTATCTAAAATTAAGGCTAAAACAATTTATAAAGTGCTAACATGTGAAAACTCTATCATGGAACACTTGAACAACTCTTGGAGCTTGGATCTAAGTGATAAAGATTGGCATGCAATCTTGTCAGATATCTAGTATAGTGGTCTTGAGCCAAAAAAGGCTTGTTTCAGGTGGCTGGTGTTAACACAGACCGGCTACCACTACACCAAAAGCTCAAACTGTTAGTGAGGGAGCCACTGGAGAGGTTAGCCAGAGATCGCTAGGGCCCGAAGGAGGGGTTGAGGGTCCCGCGTGATAACATCTTAGCCCCCCCAAGCCAAGAGGTCTGAAATGGACATAGTCGACCATGAGGTGAGTAAGGTTATCATGGCGGGAATCGAACCCCTCCCCAGTAGAGTCACCATTTTGTTAACACAGACTGGCTACCACTACACCAAAAGCTCAAACTATTAGTGAGGGTGCCACCGGAGAGGTTAGCTAGAGACCGCTAGGGCCCGAAGGAGGGGTTGAGGGTCTCGCATGATAACAAGTAGTAAGAAAGGGTTGTGCCTTATTTTCTATATAATTTTATATGACATATGGAAATGGAAAATCTACAAGTGTGAATCATCCTCTATTGTATAAATTTGGGGATGTATTTCTTGATTAACTTCTTAGGCTACATCCTAAGAGGGAGTTTGATTTGTCAATTGAAATTGTGTCAACTTTAGTACCTATTTCTAGATATATGTGTTAAATGAATAATTCCTATTTGCATGAATTAAAGGTGCAACTAAATGAGCTCCTTGAAAAAGGCTTGATTAGACCAAGTGTCTCACTCGAGGGTGCTCCAGAATGCTTCATGAAGGATGGCACACTATGTCTTTGCATTAAAACTATTGTATAGTAAACAAAGTAATGATAAAGAGTAGATATCCACTACCTTGGATTGATAAATTGTTTGATCAAATAAGAGGAGTAGCTATATTTTCTAAGATCAATATAAGATCAGGCCATCATCAATTAGGAATTAAAGAAAATGATATACTTAAACCCACATTTAGGACCCATTATGGTCATTATGAATTCACTATACTTCCTTTTGGGTTGACTAATGCACCAATAGAGTTTATTAATTTGACAAACAACATTTTTTGAGATTATTTGGACCACATTAGTTTGGTCTTTCTTGATAATATTCTAATCTTTTTAAGGATTAGAAGAAACATGAACACCACCTCAATCTAGTGTTTCAAAAGTTGAGAAAGCATAAATTATTTGGAAAAATATTAAAATCTACTTTCTTTCAAATTTAATGCATTATTTAGGCCATGTGATCTCTAAAAAGGGTGTTGCAATGGACCCAAAGGAAATTTAGGTCATAATGGTCAGATCCTCAAAAAGTAAATGAAGTGAGAAGATTTATGGGATTGGTATGATATTATGGTAGGTTCATGAATAATTTTTCAAAGTTTTCTCTTTGTATAACTTCCTTTCAAAAGAAGGAAAAATAGTTTGTATGGTCTCATGAATGTGAGGTAACCTTTTGCTAGTTAAATAAATTTCTTATGGTTGCTCCTATTCTCCTAATCCCTAATTGGAATGGGTAGTCCATTATGTGGATTGATGCCTCTTTAGAATGATTGAGATGAATTTTGACACAATATGGTCAATTGGTTGCTTATGAGTCATGAAACTTTAAAGACTATGAAAATAATTATGCCATCCATGTCTTAGAGTTAGCTACCATTGTGCATGCTCTGAAGTTGTGGTAGTATTACCTTATGGGTAAAAATTTAGAATTAAAAATAGCCCATTATAGTCTAATTTATATAATAAACCAAGAAAAGTTAAATGCATACCAATGAAGATGGATAGAACTATTATGTGACTTTGATCTTAACATTTCTTATGTCAAGGGAAATGAAAATCATGTGGTAGATGCTTTGAGGAAATATAAACACTTGGCTATAGTAGCTGGATTGCACTCAGATTTAAGAAAAAAAAATTGGAATAGTAGAAACATGATTCAATCTATCCTAAAATTTGTAAATTATCTAATAACTAACTAGAACAATAAAGATATTTTTTCAATATGGATGAATTAATGAGATTTTGGGGGCATATTTATGTCCTTGAAATAAAAATCTAAGGTATATGATTATCTTTAAGGCACATAAGGCACCATATTCTATTAATCTTGGTGTGGCTAAGATGTTGCATGAATTGAAATAGTATTTTTATTGGCCTAAAATGAAGGTTGATGTAATACAACTTGTAGCTAGGTGCTGAGAATGTCAAAAATTCAATGTAGAACACAAACACCCTGGTGGTCTATTATATCCACATGATATTCCTATCCACAAATGGTCCATGATCATCATGGATTTTATTTCTTGTTTTCCCAAAATTTGTTATAAGCATGATACCATCCTGGTTGTTGTGGATAAATTAACAAAGGTTATACATTTTATTACCAGCAATGTACATGATGATGTAACTATTGTAGCATCAAAATTTGTGAAGGAGGGAGTAAGACTACATGAAATTCTTGATATGGTTATTTTAAATCATGATAAATTATTTACTTCTTAGTTTTGGACCATAGTAATGACAACATTTAGAACAATAATAAACTTTAGTTCTACATACCATCTAAAAATCAATGGTCAAACTAAAAGGGCTAATCAAATTATTGAAGATATGCTTCAAGTGTATGTAATGGACCAACCCTCTAAGTGGGACAGTTTTCTTCATTTGGTCAAACTTGGATACAATAATTATTATCATTCATCTATTAAAATGGCACCCTTCAAGGCTTTATGTGGCAGAAAATATAAAATGCCTCTTAGATGTGATGGTCTTGAGAACCAAGTGACTAGTTAGCTAGAATTGCTTTAAGAATGTGAAACAAATACAAATAATAGTTAAACTCATTTTGGAGTACTTTGGCATAAAACAAACAACACCATTGCACCAAGAAGACATCAAAACATTTGGATCAATAGTAAAATCATGAAAATCTAGGTAGGGAGCATCTAAGGCAAAACAAATTACTTAAGTACGTGTCATACAACCATACTATACTATGTAAAGGTGCAGTATGTTTTAAAAAATTACATTTTATTTTATAATTTTTTATTTTAATATCAAATTTTATTTTTTTAACTATTGTTTATTTTTTTAAAAGAAAATTGTGAATAGCATTTATGTGCTAATTGCATAGCATAGGGTACAAGGTACACCATACCCTACACCCTTGCCATTGCAAGGGTCGCATGGCTGGGGAATGCCCTCTCCTACATCATGCTAGTTAAATGTTTTAGCCAACTCTTATCCCAACAATCTCTCTCTAAACTAGTAGCCCAAAACAACACAATGACAACAATACTAGTGGCTTCATCACAACTTCCTAGCACTGACCAACCTCTAATAGTTTTGTCACCCTCTACCACACTACTACCAATCTCCACTACCCTCCACCACACTAGCACCAATATTTGCCACCCTTTGTATCCCCATCATTGAATTGCCACCAATTCACTACCCTCTATGTCCTCACTATTGAATTTCCATTGATCTACCACTTGAGGAGTGTACCACCAAATCAATGCCATCCAACTATCCATTTCCCACTATTCCACCACCTGGCTACTAGTGATGTCATTGGTCCATTACCCATAGCTTACTCACCCACCACTATAGTAGCCCCCCTCTCCCAATGCAATTTTCACTTTTATAGGAAAACTTTAGAAATCCTTTTCTTAGCCATACAAAGACCTTTTGAGAACATTTTTTGAAACGGGGCAAAATTTCATACTCTTTGAAGTGATGTAACTAGTTTTTACCCACAAATCTTATTTTATTAGAAAACAAGTTTTCTCAAACTTTTTGTTGCACATATCCTATTTTGAGACCTTTGGAGGGCAATAACCTACACGAATGGACTCATTTTTGGGCATTTTTTAAATTGCATATTTTCATGTACTTTGTAATGGTGCTATTCATTTCCTCTCATTCTATTTTAGAGTTGTAATTTCAATATTTTGTCATTTTCTTGGACTCTCTAAAAATTTGGAAAACATAACAAGTCTTATAATTGTGCTAAATTATAAAGTGCCACACACACTACTTAATAAGGGTGTCAAAATTGAGCAAGTTGGAGGGTTGTTAATGCACATGCACTCAACTTAAAAAGTGTCATTTCATGTACAAGTATTGGGGGCTTACACACAAGCCTTTTGTAATCAACAAACACATAAAGTTTCAAACTTACTAAGGGGGTAATCAATCTAAGTAACTAATGGGTATAACAAATCATCTATGTCATTACCTTAGAAAAATGAAACTACAAGTCTTGATGAGATGGCATCCTAAAGCATTGTTAATAGATTCATCTCTTGTCATATATATGTGGGTTTATTCCTTAACCAGGTACACATTGACATAAATCTACATGAAAAAATAGAAATGATCATGTCATAAGATTAATCAATCTTAGTGTTGGCTACCACACATCATGGGCTCTATCATACATTGAGTTCCTTCGCACTCTTTGGAACACACTTATGATAAATATATGGAGGTTCATTGACAAATGATCCTACTATGGTTTGCCATGCAATATTTTGCATTGACTTTCTCTTTTCTTTGTGGAGGCACACATGGGCCTTACCTTGTAGGGATTTCAAGACACTATCATTTTTGGGGGGACTATCTTGTCCGCCTTTCCATACTTTAGTTGGAATAGAGTTTTGTCCTACAAGTTTTCTCTTTCCTACTTTTGGGCTCAAGTACACTCTCTTTGTACATTGAGCTTCTTTCAGATTGTACATGGGTACCTAACATGACTTGTCTAGTTGAAACCCATTTCTTTATCACACCAATTGCAGTTAAATTGCAGTTAAGTAGGGTGTTGGTGTAATTAATTATTGCACATATTATATTAAGTTTAGTTAGGTAATTTATTTTTATTGCTTAGGTAGGATAGGATAACCAGTTCACATATATTCTCCCTTTTTATAGGATTCCGCTTTTTCCTTGTCCTCTTAGAGTTGCAAAGTCAGAGGTCATCCCCTTATTTTTAGATTTTCATCCTCATCCTCATAAAATTTAGAAACTATGAGGTAGCTCTTTTCTTTCATTTGCATCAACTCTTAAATAACTCTTGAATACAAATATTGTGATTTTTATTTTATTTGTATATTAAATTTATTGTCATCTTATTATTTTTAAATAAATTTAGTATTACATAATCTTTATTAAATCTAACACCTTTATTAAGCTCAAATATTTCTAAAAGGAAATCGAAAGTTAATTTTCGCCCCTTTGTTCCTTAATTTCTAAATGTCAACAAGTTACATTTCAATGGCCTCTCAAATATGATTATGAATGTGAATGGAGCTCCAAAGAACAATGGATCCTTACCTAGAAAAGCTCATTGTTTAGACTACTTTCCATAGTGTATAAGAAGCCATTACCAAACTCCATTTTGGCCTTTTGCATAGTTTCCTTCTTGGTAGGTGCGGGAGCCACCTTCCCCACTATGATATAATGTGCCTCACAACTTTTTAATATTTTGGGGCCTTGGATTGTAAAGTGTTTTCAGAAGCAAAATTTGAATTTGTTTGTTTGATAAATAATACAACGTATATGTTGCAGCCAAGGTATTTTTAATATTTTTTTTATTATTTAAAATTATAAGCCTCTAAAGTGGGATACATTACTATATATTAACTCTTTGGATTATGTTTAAGGTAGTGGTTATGTTGATGGCATCTAAACAAAACATCTTTATAATCAATAAGAAAGATTTTTTTATAGTATTTTAAAAAAAAATCTTTTTTAGAGTAGAGTTTATATGTGTATCTTATATATTCTTTCTAATATTCATTTTTCCAAACTTTTAAATGTAGTATGCAAACTCAAATTCTTATAATAATATATGATAGGTTCTCTTATTATTGTTTATAGTGTTTTAGATAGAGTTGTGCAAAAACATATAAAGAAAAAATTCTTTGTCATGGTTTCATAAAATCAAATCTACACGTTAAAAATGTAATCTTGAGTTATTTTATTTCTCCGTAAGAGTTATTTTATTTTACTTTAAAACTATTTAAAATTATTATTTTTTGTTTACATTGTTTACTTTATTTATTTGAAGAGCTATTTTTATTTACTTAAAGAGTTATTTTATAGTTTCAATTATATATATGTTAGTGTTTTAGTTTGAAAATTTATGACATAAAATTATGATAATTTTATCCCAATCTTTGTGCATTATTAAAATAAAATAAAAAAACTTATATTTCTATTAATAGAAGCCATTAATTTTTCACAGTCCATAATGTTGTATTGAGTGCTTTTGGATTTGACTGTGATAGAATTTTTTCCCTCAACCTTTGGAATCACAATTGTTTCTCTTCTCCTACTTACTTTTCCCTGATAGAAAAAACTTTATATTTCTATTTTTTAAAAATTAGATAAGCTCGACCGAAAATTTGGTGCATTAAGAGCAAAGGATGTCATTATTCCTTACCTCCCCTTCAAACTTTCATTTTCCATTAACCATAAATTTTTCAATCACAAACTTTGGGAATTTTCCCAATGCAACAACTTTCCTACTTGCCGATCTCACCTTTCTCCAAATAATAAGAAATTATCCAGGCTGGAATTTGAAAATGGAATAACAAGGAAGGAAAAACTATGAAGATGAGGTAGGCCTCATTTCACAAGTCAATTCTCATATCAAAATAATAACCACAGAGGGGAGAAATAAGACTAAAAGTTAAAAGGAAATTAATGCTTTGGAAAAGTGATGAATGGAAGTCGTTATAGAAAATTAGATTATGACGTGCACATTCAAAATAACAAACATAATCGAGTGGCCCATGATTGCAGTCTGCCACCAAGTTACGTGTGTTGATACAAAATTCCTTTCTTTGCAGCTGTCCTTATCTTTAAGGACACAAAATTCAAGGTGGCATATAAAAGAGTTGTATTGGCCTTTCTTCCCCTCTTCAAAGAAACAATAAGACAAAGGCATAGTGGTTTTAGAGTTTCTAAATGTGAATTGGCACCTAAACCCATAAAATATCTATAGAAAATCAATTCCATGTTTGTTTCTCAAATAAAGGACTTTCTAATTATTATAATTTTTATATATATTTGTATTTGATAAAGAATTTTTACTTCAAGAGGTGTTCTACACGGGTAGTACAAAGTCTCATGTTATGATCATGTACATAAAAAACCTTTAAATATGTCACCAATTTATTGTAATATCCATCTTTTGTCCAAGGGGTTGAGCTTAATTGGTTAAAACATTGAGTTCTCATTGTGGAGACTCAAATTCAAATCCACATAGGGACATCTAATGTGGAATTTTAAGTTGTGACTCTTGGTCTTCCATAGTTGGCATCTAATGTGGATGTGCTTTCTAAATAAAGTGGATTTCTAAGAAGTGACTCTTGCTTTTCCATAGGTGATTTCTAGTGTGTTTGTTCATAATGAGCTTGTATCAATCTCTACTAAGTTCTCGCAAGAGCTTGTATTGGTCTCATGTTGATGCTCGTATGAGCAGAATATTTGTAAATGATATGCAACATAAAAAATATATCCATCTTTTTGGTGTTTTAGTTTTAGATTGTTGTACTATTGTTGCAATACAAATTTTGTTTTTTGTTGTATTAGAACCTTGAATTACTATAATAATTTTAAATAATTACCTAATGTGGTGTGATTGATGACTATGGATTACAAAGTTGATGGTAGACATTTTATTAACATTGAGGAATTAATGTAAATTGTGATGACATAATTCTTATTTCATTCATGCAATTATTTTAGTATTGAAATTATGATTTATTTTGGTAAAAACTAGTACTGTTGATGCTTTGTGGTGATTGTAAGTAGAGGTGGAAGTGATTAGTGGGAGATTAGATAAGGCCTAAAGGGAACAATCCATAATAACAATGAAACTTGATATATTATTGACATTCTGATGTTTGTGATGTAGGAAGTTGTTGGTATGAATCATTCTGAGTTGTTTAGTATTGACATGTTTTTATATTGTTTAATAGAAAAATTGCTCTAACTAATTTACTCATAATCAATACAATTCTCTATTGAACACTAGGACACTAGCTAACGAAGACATATATTTTGCCTCTATCCAATCAAGAAGAGCAAAATGGTCCGGACTATGTCCCTTTGTTGTGATTGAGTGATAAGATAGGTAACTAAATTGACTAAATCTAGAAAAATACAAAGATATACAGAATATTTCAAGAAATCAAGTACAGAAATGGAAAACAACAGTAATAGGGAACCTAGCACCAAAAGGTGGAGCCCACTACCAAGGATGACAACGTGTGGTGCAGATGTCTATGCATCGTGTTGTAGTCTATATAACACAGTATGGTGCAGATCATAGTTCTCGATCCTCATGATGGTATTTCTGTTCATTCCTTATGTCATCGGACTTCCAAGTGAGACCTGCAAACACAAAGATAGAGGAAAAGGGGTTGGGCTGTATAGGGGCTTGCCTTGGTCAAACCCCATTTTGGTGTTTCCACCTCAATGAAAACCAGATTGATAAATAAATAAATAGTGTGTGTTCTGAATCTTAAGTGTGTCTAAGATTGTAGCAAACGGTGACAAAGCAATAAATGCAATAAACAATAATATAACAAAACCTACTCAATGACTTAGAGCAAGTTTACACAATGATATCTACATGCAAAAGATAAAACAATAGTGTTAAACCAACCCACAAAGATGAGCATGATACCAAATAGATCATAGAGATCGAAGAGCAAAGGCGAGGATCAACCAGAACTTTGTCACCTCACAATAGGAGATGAAAGCCACTCAGTAAGTAGTAGTTCCAATCAAGATCCTTCAGAGTTCGCCATACTTCGATGAAATAAATGTAGTAAGAGCTTGGTAAAACAACTCAAGATTGTTGGTTCTCAAATCTTAACAGAGTTTTGTCATGAAAGTAAATCACTACCAATTTTGATAGAGCTTCACTACGGAAAAGGATCAATCATTTGCAATGGCAAACTTTCTTAAATAGATAATGCAAGGATGAAAAATCAAGGTAACAGTCATTTGGGTGAGGATGACTTAAAAAATCTTGGTGAATCACACAAGTGAAAAGACAACTTCTAAAAATGATCGTAGGACTAATAGAGACAATCCAAACATCGTGTGGTGTAGACATCCATGCTAAGCACTAGAGTCCTAGCAAATATAGTTCTTAAAAGGTCTAACTCTCTAGGGACAAAGCTAGGATTCAGACACTTTTACATTTTTTGGATATGATCATCATAAAGGGTCAGAGAAATGCAAGGCATCTCTTGTGGGTTGAGGGTAAGGCCAAGGCTAGAAATGATCCTAAAAACACACTAGGCTGTAGACACTAAAGAAAGTACCAAACATAGCATGAAATTATGGGCAAGCATAATTTAGAACGTTACATTTAGCCCCCACTTTAGCAAGCGTATGACACTATGTGCATATGCATGTTAAAGTATAGAAATGCAGTACTAAAAATAAATAAACATGAAAAGAATACCCAAAAGGATACTGTAGAGGACACAACGTGTCACCAAGTGATGAAATGAATCCCCCAACTTAGGAACCTGCAACGCTACAATGTTAGGGATCGCATCCTGTAAAATCAGTAGTCGTCAAGAAAAATCGTCTTATAGGGTAAAAGGGGTGATTTAGTAAAAAAATTCTAAAGGGATATTAGAGGAGAAGATTGATCTAGAGCGAAAAATGAGGGTAGATATACGCCCCTTGTTTTTGCTTGCTACATTAGATGTAGAAATAGAAAAGCCTTCGGTAGGGTCATTTTTTGTAAAATAACACTATAGAAAAAGACAAATGATATAATAGAGGGTAGAACCAGGATTCCAATGCAACAAATGATATGAAAATCAAAGTTCTCATGCCCAAGTTATGAAGATTTTTGTGAGGAGTGCTTCAGGAAAATGGTGAAATTTTTGAAAATTTACTATAAATAGTAAGAGGATTTTTTTTAATTTCACTATTCATTTGTAATTTTGAATTTGGTAGCATTTGTAATATTTAGAGAATCGTGGAGTGATAACATGCCTTAAGGATGAGCTTACTGAGCACCTAGGCATGATGCGCCAAGGGATCGCATGGAGTAGGGCATGGGCATGCGAGAGGCGAGTCAAAAATTTGAATTTGGTCACATTTATTAATTTGTTTTACATGTTGAAGGACTTATTGAGGCGTTGGCGTCTTACTGGCATGCTAGCATCTATAGGATGCACTGGCATCTTTAGGATGCACTAGCATCCAAAATGGGCACTGGGGTTAGTAAAAAGAGCTAGCATCCTAGCACATAGGTCCACTACACTTAGCAAAATTTTAGAATGCTTTGAATTTATTATTCAATTTGATGATATAGTACTGATGATGTTCTTAATGTTGTTGCAAAGGCCTTCGACGATGTGAGAGCATACTGGCAGACACATCTACACATTACTGTGTAGTCATGTGAGCATGTTTACAACTACATAAGTTAGTCATCTTCGCAACGTCAGGCTCTGGTGGGTGTATACTATGCCCACTATGAGATTTCATGATAGCATGTTGATGGCACTCATGGAGCAATGGGATGCTGATACCTCTACCTTTCACCTACTGATGGGAGAGATGACAGTTACTCTAGAGGATGTGTACCATATCCTTTGGCTACCAGTGCGAGGTCGCACTATGACAATCCTCAAGCAGAGACTAATTACCTATGTCTAGGAGGGACATACTTATTGCCTAGGCCAGGCCATGCCTATAGATCTCTTAGGTCATATCCTTATCAGTTGGCTGAAGCAAGACACAATGGTCACACCACTGATTCACCACATTACAATCGCTAGTTTCATCTTGTGCATTATGCAAGATGGATGAGGCACTCACCTTCATGATGGCCCCATCCACACTATCAGGGTGATGGAGGATTAGAGGATGATATTCATGTGGGGACACAACATGGCTACCCCTTGTACCATGATTTAGAGCGCTATGTGCATTATGAGGCACATAGCTTGATGACGTGCATACTTCTTTAGGTGTGGGTATTCGACCACATTACGTGCACGTAGCCTGCAGGATTCTTGAGAGATGTAGTCTGGTCAACCCCGCGAGCACACACCTATGCCTTGAGGAGGTCGTGGCATTTTGGTGACCTACTACACTGGAGGGTAATCTTTGATAGATTAGAGAGCGGAGACATCCTCTTGAGGCCCTACAAAGCCCTGATATTACGTATGGAGTAGTAATGATAGTTAGCACATATGTAAAGGGATTGACTTTTTATCAGTCACCTCAATCACGTCATAGTATCATTTTACTATGATCGGGTCACCAAGTAGTTTGGGTAGGTGTAGGGTGTTCCCGAGTAGTGTCTACATATGTGCACTCTCATCATAGCACCATGAGGCTTAGTGATGAGGCAAGGTTGACCATAGCAAATGTTGCTCCAAGTGACTCTAATGATGAGGTTCAGGATGAAACAATTGTGTCTTCTAGCAATGATGTGGGGGCTTCCCCAATATATGCAGCATGGTGGACATCATCGTGAATGGCTCCCATTTTCCCTCTAGATCACCTAGTAGGAGACTTGAGACCATGGGCCAAGTAGGGTCTATAGGAAGTTGCTTCCAGGGGTGAGGAACCATCAGAGGAGGAAGAGGGAGATGATGAGGAGGGGAGATAGGAGGGAGAGAGAGGAGGAGGAGGAGGTCACACTAATGGTAGGAAGGTGTAGATGCAGGGAGGAGGGTAGTGGCACTGCAGAGGAGAGACCTAGGACTTGATCTTGAGTGTCACGACCACTTCTGACTGTGAGTGGCATACCTAGTCAAACTGAGAGAGGGGAGTAAGCAACATAGGTGCTTCAATGCCTTCACCTATCCCAACAATGATGGTAGTAGTCCCCACCAATCTTGATTGGTAGGATGGAGACCTTGGTATGACTTTGATTTTATGTTTTGTGATTCGAGTAGAAGACTAGATGCTCATATTATTTTGATATTATATATGATATATGATGAGGGATATGATATGATCTTTATTTTCTTTTGGTAGTTGGCACATGGGTGTGGCTCGACTTCATAGGTCAAGTCTTGGCAGAGATGGTACCACCTATGCAAACCTTAGCAACTAGTGCGGGCCAGTTATAGGTCACTGGAGACTACTGGATGACATGTGGACATCTTTGAGCCTGTTGCATAGATTTGGGCTATGTACAAGGAGGGATTGGTGCAACTAGGATAGGTCATAACTAAGAGGGATCAGGCTATGTCAAGAGCATCAAGTGCTAAGAAGACACGTGATACTCTGCATGTACAATTAGATCTTCTTGCAGAAGACTCTTAGGAAGACCAACTAACATCAGAATCTACTATCATGGATCCTCATGTACAAACTCTAACTACAGAGACTGTGAGGGTACAAGTTGAGGTGGCCCGACTACAATAGCATGAGGTGGATCTGAGGTTGGAGGTGATAGAGTTGAGGGACACTATTAGGGGCCTACAGACACGAAGTGGATCCAGGACCCATTCTTGATCTATTGCCTCACAACATGAGCTATTTGTCACTCAGCTCACACCAAGGCCTGAGGGATCTGGCAATCATGGCTCTAGAGAGTGATTGACATCTTGCATATGTACCTCATTTTGATACACCACATTTTGTTATAGTGGTGATTTTGTATATCATGTGTAGAGACATTTGATGTATATATGAGCCCTTTTGTGATTTTGGTTGATATTTCTATGTTATGTACTCATATTATGATGTGTTATGGATCATTTATTGAATGCTTATGTGATTTAATTTAAACAACTTGGTTAAATTGTATAATTAAATGCTACAAAGATCTAATTAAATGATGTGATGTGATATGTATGGTTAATTAAATTCAATTGTGATTTAAGTAAACAACCTAATAAGATTGTTTTGTAAATACAACAATGATCTAATTAAACAATCTTGGTTATATTGTTTAACTAAATACAACAATGATTTAATTAGTGGGAAGGTTAATTAAATACAATTTTGATTTAATTAAATGATATAATAATATTTGATCAAATGCAACAATGATCTAATTAATCATGGTAGATTTGTTTACCTATGATGTTAAAAGGAAAACATTATCCATTAAATACTATACAAGATCTAATCAAATAATGGAAAGACTATTTAATTGCATCCACAACTAACTAGAATTGCATGGTAATAAAAGAAAGCAATTTTCACTAACTAGGAAAAATTACTTAACAACTCAAGACAACTAGATATGTGTCAAGAATGAAGCAAAAAGAACATAATAAAGGAAAGAAAAGCATTAAAATACTAAACTATCCAATGCTATGTGCTTTAAAAAGAGAACTAGCATACCATGTAGAAAAGAATATAATTCAATTGAAAGCAAAGATATGAAAAGAAATCAAAGCTAGGTTTAGAATCTACATAAGTGCATAGCATTGATGGGCTCTTTGAGAGGCTTACCATCTATTGTAGAGAGTCGATACACACTTGATCCATATACATCAGTTATGATGTAGGGTCCTAATTAATTTGGACTGAATTTCCCTTTCGTACCTAGAGAAGCGTTGACATTACATTGATTCTCGTAGAGGACCAGGTCACCTACTTCAAACTAGCGATGGATGATGCATTTGTTGTAGCTACGTGTAAGATTCTTTTGATAAGCTTGGAGATGTTCGAGAGTGTGGATGCGCTATTCATTGAGCATCTCAAGTTGTTGAAGTCTTTGTGCACTGTAAATGTTTTTGTCAAGGAGACCATTGAGGGAAATCTGCAGTGAAGGATTAATTTCCAACTCTAAGGCATGATTGCATCAGCACCATACACGAGATTGTATGGGGTAGTACTTGTAGCCATATGAATACTTGTGCGATAGGCCCATAATGCATAGGAGAGTTAAGTATGCCAATATTTACCATGTTTGTTAACAATTTTTTAGAGAATTTGCTTAGTGGTTTTATTAGAAGCTTCTTCTTAGCCATTTGACTATGGATAATATGGCATAGAGAAGCGATGTTGAATATTAAATTTCTCTAGGAACTTCTTCACTTCTTTGTTCTTAAATGAGGAACCATTATATGAAACCAAAGCAGAAGGAAGCCCAAATCAAGAAATGATGTTATTGAGGAGGAAGCAACATATTACTTTAGTAGTTGTGGATCAAAGTGGAACAACTTTGACCCATTTCATAAAGTAATCTATATTTGTGATGACAAAAGTGTGACCTTGAGAATAAGGAAGAGAATTGTTTCCAATGAGATCTAAACCCCACACAGAAAATGGCCAAGGGGATGCCTAGGCATGAAGTTCCTAGGCAGGAGCTCAGATCAAATTGTTATGATGTTGGCATTGAGGGCACTTTTTAACAAAGGTGAAGGAATTGTGTTCCATGCTTTGTGATGCAACTTTTGAACCAAATATTTTACACCAAAATTCCCCCTACAGGCACCTGAATGGGCCCCTTCAAGGGCAACAAGGATCTCTACTTTATTTAAACAACAAAGGAGTATGTTGTAACCTTGATGATAGAGAACGTTAGAAAGGATGACATATCTTTCAACGAGCTTACGAATATGAGCTCAAGAATTTTTGGATGAGGGATTCAGGAAGGTACTATCACACAAATAACTGAATATATGGGAGTAACATTCTTCTAAATCTATATTGTAACATAAAGAAACATCATAAGAGATATTAGCTATAGTTGGTGAAGATAGAGTATGAATGATGAACTGATAATCAATAGGAGAATCTTCAAGGGGTACAAGGGAGGCATCACTCACCATTGCATCCACATGTTGATTGTCCTTTCTTAGAATTGTATCAATGGTGCAAGAAGAGAAATGATTCAATAGTGATAAAGCTAAGTCATGATACTAAGATAACTTATCATATTTCACTTGATAAGATCTGATAACTTGTTTTATGATCAATTGTGAATCACCAAATATGTGGAGAACGTGGATATTGAGCAACAATGTGGCACACAAGAAAACAATGAGGGCTTCATACTCAGTGATGTTGTTTATACAAAGGAAGTCTAGATAGAATGAAAGGGGAAACAACTTGCCAGAAGAGGTTACTAGTATGTTACCTGCATCGGAGCCAGTTTGACACTTGGATTTGTCAAAGAATAAATCCCATGATTGATCTACATCCAGAGAATGGATACTATCTTTAGAGAAAGACTCTTGATGGGGAATAGAGAAGGGAGAAGGGGAATCAGCTAAGTGGTCGGCTAATGCTTGACCTTTTATTGCTTTTTGGGAGACAAATTTGAGGTCGAATTCCATTAGCAACATCACCCATTTAGCCAAGTGTTCTGAGAGATCACTTTTGAGAATAAATGCTTTAGAGGATTGAACTTAATTTGATGACATGCATTTCAACATGAAGAAGGTAGTGTCTTAGCTTATGTGTTGTAAATACGAGAGAAATACATTGCTTCTCTATTGAAGAATGTCGTATCTCATAATCCAGCAAAGTTTGATTGATATAATACACGATGCGTTCCTTGCCTTTATTATCAAGCTAAGCTAATAAAGATGCTAGAGCGTGAGAAGTAGAAGTGTAGAGAGGATAGGGACGTTTAGAAATTACTAGTGTTAAAACAAGAGGATTAGCCAAATAGTCTTTGAGATCTTGAAAGGTGTTTTGGCAATCCTTGTTGCAGTCAAAATGAATGTTCTTTTTAAGAAGATGGGTGAAGGGGAGAGTTTGATTTGCCAATTTTGAAATGAGTCAGTGAATAGTCTGAAGCTTTCCCTATAAATTGTGAAGATAAGAAATATTTTATGGAGGAGGCATATTCACAATAGCGTCGATCTTCTTTGTATCGACCTCAATACCACGATGCGACACAATAAACCCTAGCAATTTTTCATTATCATAATTGAAGACACATTTGCAGGGATTTAGGCACATGTTGTAGAGATGAATATGCTAAAAAATGTGGTGGAGGATTTTGATGTGATCTTGGCGTGAAATCAATTTGGCAAAAATATAATCGACATAGTCCTCTAGAATGTTGTGAATAAAATCATGAAAGATGATGGTCATATCCCATTGGTAATTCACACTAGCATTTTTTAAATTGAAAGGCATGACCACCCAACAAAAATTACCCCATGGTTACATAGATGTGGTCTTGTATTGATCGTGGGGATTTATGATGATCTGGTTGCAACCAGAGAAGCCATCCATGAAAGAAAGTAAGGCATGACCAGTAGTAGAATCTACTATCATGTCAATGTTCGTAAGGGGGAAATCATCCTTCAATAATGCCTTATTAAGATCATGAAAGTCAATACAAATTTGAATACGATTGTTGTGTTTTGCAATAGCTACGATATTCAACATCTAAGGTGAATAGTGAATTGGGCAAATAAATCCAGCTTATAAAAGCTTCTCTACCTCATCTTTGACCATTAAAGCTATCTTGGGATTCATCTTTTGGATCTTTTGCTTGACTGGCTGGGTATCAGAATATAGCACGATATTGTGCGTCACAATCTGTGATTCAATACTAGACATGTCCTCATATGACCAGGTGAAGATTTTGGGAAATTTGTGTAGAAGAGAGGAGTGATCTTGTTGTTCTTCAAGATCTAAACACTTTCCTATCTAAATGACTTTTCTATATTGGCTTGATCCATCAAGATCTTAACAGTCTCCAACTAGGAGAGTGTTGCGGTCTAGGATATCAGGTCGATGAGTGGATTCTTGAGGTGTGCCACGAGATGCTTGGATGTCATCCAATGAATCAGAGGTTTCTCCAAAGTATGCATGAGTATTTAAACAGTAGGGAAAACCTCGATCATGATGATATTTGGGCATGTGGTCATAGACACCTAAGAATTCAGCTAAAGCCTCATTCATTGAGAAAGAGTCAAGGGAAATAGTGTTAGAACTAGAACTTGCTTTGATCATCTCAGGATAAACCAAAGAGAGAGAAGTTGGAGAAGTTATTGAAGATACATGAAATGTAGGAGATATAACAAACATAAATGAAATCAAGAACAATGATTATACCTTCAAATCCCCTCCATCCAAGTCTCCTTGATAAGGTGGAGGAAAAAGCATGCACCCAATTAAAAATCCTAGCTTTACCCAAAAAAAGTAATGTGGATTGCTCAATATAATACCAACATGGTGAGAGCAAGGATTTGGACTCAAATGAATATGGAATTGGCTATGAATTTGGCGATGAATATGAGGAATTTTGGAGCATAATGATGGTATATCAAGCTTCAATTGTGCTTAAAATTGCTTAGGAGAGGCTCTTATTTATAGATTTTTGAGGATTTTTAGATCAATGGTGGCCAAGGGTGGAGATTTCATGGTGAAATCAAGGGCCAAGATTCCATCAACAAAGATGGAGAGCTCTTAATATTTTAGAATTTAAATTCCACCTTGGGAAGGCTTTACATTAATGAAGATAAAGACATGAGAATGAATTAAAAATTCATTTTTAATGGGTGAATGGGATGAGAAATGACAAGTGCATGAATTTGGAAAGGTGAGGTGGAGACATGTGTGAGCTTTATTATTTAAATAATGATCTTTCATGCATTAGAAAATATGAGGTGGAGAAACATGTGACTCCCCTTAATTAAATAATGTTAATTATTTAATCAAGTGTGGGGAGATGGGATAATGAGGTTTTATGATAGTTAATTAAGTGATTAACTTAATTAATGTGGCTGGTGGAAATTAGGAGATGGGTTAATTAGTGGTTTAAATTAATTAAGAATTTATTTAATTATTTTGGGTCTAGGGGCTAGGTAGGGTATGGTAGCTATTTAAATAAATGATACTTATTTAATTAGCCTAGGTTAAGTCATAGGCTAGGTATAAATGTACTTTATTTAATTAATTTGGGTTAGTGGTAAGGATAAAATAATCAATTAAATAAATTGTAATATTTATTTAATCAATTATGGACAATGGTTAGGGGGAAGTAATTAATTAAATTTGATGTATTTAATTAATTATAGATAAGTGACTATGGGGGATTGGTAAATTAATTAAATAAAATTGATTTTATTTAATTAATTATGAGAAAGTGGATGCAAGAAAATGGTTGTGTAGGGTTCTTGTCATTTTCAGGTGTCTACATTTTGCCCCTCTTTGATGTGATGTGATTGTATGTGAGTGACATCATATCAAAGAAAAATTTGCCCTAGCCGACCGAAGGGGAAGGAGGAACAAGTGGAATATGCCCCCTTGAGAGATCAGGCAGAAAAAAAAATTTGGATGAACTCTCGAAAAGAAGAAAATAATAGTTGAAATGAGATGCAGGATAGAAAATGAGATTAGCATAAGAAAAAAGGGCAAAAACAGGTATGGTATGAGGCTATGGGTGAAAGATTAGGGTTGGGTTAGAAGAATTAGGGTTAGAGATTAGGTGGAGGTTATAAATAGGCTATGGGGGCCCATAATCCTCTTTTGTACACCTAAGCTTAGTGAGTAGGAGAGAGAATAGTGATAGAGCACAAAAGCTATGGCAGGAATTCCATGACATACCCACCAGGTGTGTTAAATGAAGATACATGAAATGTAGGAGATATAACAAACATAAAGTTGTTTAAAGGAAAAAAGTGGGATAATGATAGTTCGTATAAACCAAATCAAGTCCCTCTTTCACCCACTAAACATTAAGGAAGTAGGAACTGAGCTTGCTCACTATGAAGGATCAAGCTACAAATTTCCTAGGTCCTTATTATGCTAGTTGTGACTAAATGGATTCTTTGATTAGGTTTCTACAAGCTTATGACATTCACAAAGCATGAAACCCTAATTATCAATTATGTTGTAATAGACTGTTTTCTGACATAGGTACAGACAAACATGTTACAGAAACATAGAGTAGAGGTCATAGAGAGTTAGTGCCCAGAAATTGAGGGCCTATCAGACATGAACACCCGCTCTTCTATCCCAAAAGTTTCTGATGATTGAAATATACTGTATCAGGTATCAAAGGGTCTTCAAAGGTTTCCAGATCCAGAATTAAATTCTTAGTTAGACTAGGGTGCTTTCTCTTTTGTCCTGAATAGTTCACAATTTTGAAATTCAAAGTTCTGCGATGACTATATCTGCAATATTCATCTTTTTGTTGCTCCTTTTCGCCAGATCTTTTTGAATACGATCTACACATACAAAAGGATGAGAAAGATGGTTGTGGCTATATAGGAGCTTGCCTCAGTCAAGCCCCATCTCTGGTATTTCTACCTCAACAGTAGCCAATGATAAAGATCTACAAATGTGTGTGCTCATATATCATATGTGTATGCAGAAATGTAAAACCGTAGATGACTCAAGCATCAAGGAAAGATCAACACATTATTTCACTCAAGTAAACAACAACAACATCACCTCAAGGAGATGAGAGCAATGAAGACTTGTAGAACAAGAAGGTGAGGTAGCCATATCCACGGAGGATTCTCAAGCTCAAGTTGGAGGCCTCAACCCTTCTCCTGATCATACAAAAGGTTTGACAAAACCCTAGGAAGAGCAAGATAGTCGCAAGATCTTGATTCCTAATCTCCATCGAATATCTCCATGATAGCAAATATAAATATATTCAAAGAGCTTCAAAAAGATGTTGATCTTCAATAGAAAAAATGGTAAAGTTTTGACATAGTAAGCTTGCATGTAGATTGTGTGTAATAAAATGATTTTCAATTCTCTTTAAATACCTAACTTTAGAAATTCAAATATTTGAAATAACGTGTCGACATCGTGTGAAAAATAAAAATTGAAATTGAAATCCTGAGGTGTATGGTGAGAGCCGACACCCCACCAAAATTCAAAACCCAAAAAAATAGGGCAAGATAGGGGTGTAGGCGCCTGTGTCCAAGCCCTAATTTTTCCTTCAGGTCTTGCATTTAGGAGGTCCAAGATGTCCAAAATCCAAAGTTGGTTCTTAGGTTCAGTCATTAGTTTCTTCAAAATATGACATTATTCAATTAGATAGAAGTCAATCAAGGTTTAGGAAGGTCAGAAACAAATAGGGTGAGAGGACACCAAAGGAGAGGAGCTAACATATGCAAAATTGTGTCATTCCATGCAGGAGGACAATTTCTGACATAACATTTAGCCCCCACTTTAGTGGCCATATGACACTACGTGCATATGCAACTAAAGGAAAGAAAATACATCAATTATGAAAGGATACCCAAAAGGATACTACAGAGGAAGCCAAAGTGTTGTCACGGAAGAGGAAGAAGCCCCCAATCTATAATCCTACAAGACCACAAATTTAGGAACTGCATCCTACAAAGGAACACTTGTCAGATAATCAAAATCAAATCAACCTAAAACTAACACGCAAATAGGTTAGTCATAAATACTAATGGGGTTGAGTGATGAGACATGATGAGGGAGGAAATTGAGGGAAATAAATGCCCCCTTATTTTTGCTTGCTTAGTCCGAAAAGGAGAAACAAGGTGGTTATCTACACGGATAGATTTTAGGGAAAGTTGATGAGAAATGCATTGTGGGGGCAATTTTTACAAACAACATCAAACCATAAAGCAATGGGTTAGGTGGAGGGTGGAACTAGGTTTCCAACGCAAAAAACGACATGGAAATTTGAGTTTGGCAGCCCAAATTACAGGCATATGAGTAAAGTTGTTCAATATTGCTCCTAAATAGTGATAGGAATTCTCATCCATTTACTATAGGTAAAGGGAGTTTTCAATTTTCACCATTCATTCTTATTTTCATTGTGTAGAGGAGAGAAGGAGAAGGAGAAGGAGACTAGCCATGTGGATGCAACGTCTATACCAACTTCTGATACTAGAGATGCTCAGATCCTGGGTGGTAGACAAATGGATCAAGCCTGAGGTAGGGTCTTAAACTTTACTTTTGTCAACTTTCTTTCCTATTTCTTTTGTTTTCCTTGTTTTGCATGTCAATTACCCTTTTTTGATAGGGGTTCCCAACCAGGGCACCCAAGTCCATTCAAGGTGCCCAGGTCCTCTTGGGGTGCCCAAGTCTTCTTGGGGTACCCAAGTCTTCTTGGGGTACCCAAGTCCAGGAAGGACAAGGGCCTTAGAGACATGGCACAAAATGATGTCTCAGATGTTTCTTGATGATTTGATGATGTGAACTGATTCAATTTTAAATGTTTGACCTGCAGGATGTTCCTGAAACATGAGAGCACACAAGTGGTCGCCTAATGATGCTACTTTAAGACCATACCAGTACTATGTCTGATGAGGACAGGGGTTTCTTGCAGGTAGTGGGTCTTTAGTGGGTGTTCATTATGCCCATGATGAGATTCCACTATAGCATGATGATGGCACTCATGGAGAGGTGGAATGCAAATACATCTACATTCCATCTACCCACAGACAAGATGACAATTACCTTGGAGGACATCTACTGCATCTTGCGACTACCTATTTGAGGAGAGATAGTGAGGGTCCTAGAGCATCACTTAGTAGAGTACACCTGAGAGAGCTAGTTATATTGCTTAGGTCGTACTGTCACTCAAGTAGAGAGAGGACACATTGCACTCTGATTCTTAGAATAGAGATGCACTAATATTCAGTATGGAGGATCTTAATCGCTACTTTCACCTTAGTGGTCACACAGGATCGATGAGGCACTCACCTTCACATGGGCCTTGTTCATACTATTAGATCGATGGAGCAACATAGGATAGTGTACGCATGGGGGTGCAATATACTTGCGCACCTCTACTACGGTTTGGGACAGTATGTGCATTATGAGACATAGAGCCTGATGGTGTGCACCCTGCTACAGGTCTGGATGTTTGAGCATATCAAGTGCACATAGCCTATAGGTTTCCCTATAGAGCTGATGTGGACACATCCATGTGCACATACTTATCCACTCATCAAATGTTGGAGATATGGTGATCCGTTATATTGGAGAGTGATATTTGATAGGTTGTAGCGGAGAGAAATTGTTTGGAGACCATATCATGGCCACAGACCATGGACGTGTCAGTACAAATACCTAGCCAGGATGTAGAAGGATCGATTGATGGTCAGTCACCTCAATCACATAATTGTCTGGATTTACTTTGATAGAGTAGCGCGACAGTTTGGATGTAGACATGATGTTCCTAGGGTGCGTCTGAGCTATGCCCACTCAACACGCAGCATAGTTAGGGTGAAATTTGCCCCATGGTTGACAGTAGCTAATATAGCAGTGAGTGATGATGATGGTACAGAGGATGTAGATTTTCTATTTGATTGAGATGATGTCGGTGTTATCTGAGCATATTAGACCTAGTGGAAGATAGTACGGCCTACTCCTATCTTCCCTCCTAGTCACCCCATTGGCGATCCTCGACCATGGGTGGGTCACAAGAGTGACACAGGAGTAGAGGATGATGCTAGTGATTTTGATAGATACTATGATCTTGATGAGGATGAGGATGATGATGATGCGGAGATCCCAGCGTAGTATGTCTTCAAAGCGAGACCACGACGAGATCAGTAGGAGATAGAAAATGACAAGGAGATCGAGTCGAGGCCACAGTCAAGAGCTCATGGTCCAGCCCCTACTGGTGTTAGGAGATTAAGCCATTTTGAGCAGGGGGAGATGAGTAGTCATATGCCCCCAGTTGTAGAGGTAGCTGCAGAGCTAATTATACTAGCAATAGTTTGGGATCCATCTTGGCGAGATGGAGATCCAGGTGAGACATTATTATGTTGATGTATTATTTTGATGATTACTTATGATGTATATATGAGATATTGATATCAATTTTGTCTTTCTTTTTATAGTTGGTATCGATGCATGGCACAATTTTGTGAGTCATGTCATAGCAGAGATAGTTCCTACCGATGTGGTCAAGCAGTAAGTACGGATGGGATATTCGCCACAGCAATCTGTAGGGTGGCATGCAGAGATATTTATGCCATTTATCAGATATAGAGTGGCTATGGAGTCCACTTTAGACCAGGATATCTAGAGAGTCGAGCATGCAGAGGCAAAGCTCCAAGTGCTAAGAGATCAGGTTTTAGCAATACCTTCATCCGATAGAAACCCTATTGTGGCTAAGGTCTTACTTCTTGAGTTATGTCAGGTGAGAGCTGAGAGAGACAGGGCTTAGTCAGAGCAAGATCAGTACCGTCATACATGTATCGATTTGCAGGGTGAGGTGTTGGGTTTGAGAGGTGAGCTCAGGGGTCTACGGTCATGAGGTGCCTCTAGGAGTCACTCACGGTCCATGGCCACACATGGGCAGCCCTCCATCATATGTACACCACTAGGTCTTGAGGGAACCGATGATTGAGGTTCCACTATGTGATGTATCTTGTATACTGCGACATCCCATTTTGATGTATGAGGTAGTCGACTCTGATGTATATTCAAACTAATGTTTATATATATGATGTTTTCTATTGATGTTTGTAATATTGTTAATTTATCACATGTGATTTATATAAAATACAACTAGTGATAAATGTCAATGATTATGTGGAAATGTAATTAATTCTAATATGATACATACTAAATAATTATTTGCAGAACATATAGTAAAAATCCACAATGATTAATGAATTTCACACATAACTAAAATACTATGCTATATTTAGTTAATACAAAGGCGATCTTAATAAAGCATGTTTAAACAAGATACACCAATGATTAGATGAAAAAGATTTTATGTTAAATGAATTAAGACAAAGGTATTCTATCTTGTCGAACTTGAAACTAATCTAACTAATTTGCTTTACGAAATGACATCTAACATGCAATCTCAAGCATATAATTTCTTGAGATGTGTAGCATTAATAGGTTCTTCAAGTAGCATACCTTGTTCATCATCTAATTTATATGCTCCTAATCCAAAGCCTTCAGTAACAACATACGGTCCAAGCCAATTAGGGCTGAATTTTCCTTTTTCTCCAGGAGGGGCATTTATGTTACGTTGATTCTCATATAGTACCAAATCTCCAACATCAAATGAATGATGTATAACTTGCTCATTGTACAATCACTGGATGCTCTTCTGATGGGCTTTAAGGTGCTCGAGAGTGTTGATATGTTTTTCATCAAGCATCTCAAGTTCTTGTAATCTTTTTTCTCATTCCATGTCATCATCAATAATGTCCTTTAGGGAAACTCGCATTGAAGGAATTTCTAACTCTAGAGGCATTATCACCTTGGTGCCATAGACAAGATTATAAGGTGTATTCCCAGTATCCATATGAATTCTTGTTCTATAAGCCCATAACGCATAGGAGAGTTGAGTATGCCAGTATTTTTTTATGTTTATTAACAATTTTCCATAGAATTTGTCTAATAATTTTATTTGAAGCTTCTTCTTGGCCATTTGATTGAGGATAATAAGGCATAAAGAAGCAATGTTGAATATGATATTTTTCAAGAAATTTCTTCATGTCCTTATTTTTAAATGGTGTACCATTGTCCAAAACTAAGGAGGAAGGTATACCAAATCAAGAGATGATGTTATCTTGTATAAAATGACAAATTACTTTAGTAGTCATGGATCACAGTGGAACAACTTCAACCTACTTTGTAAAGTAATTAGTAGCATTGATAATGAAGTATGCCCTTAAGAAGAAGGTGGAGAGATTTTCCAATTAGATCCAAGCCCCATGTTGACACTCATTTTGACCAGGGGTTGATTTGTCATGATCAGGAGGTTTCTTCATTTGAAGCCTTTATCTTCTTGCCCATTTTTTCTAAGTGTTGGACCTCCTCAGCATTTTTCAACTGCAGCATCATATTTTCCTGAGGAGGAGGTCATCAGCATCATCTTGTCTTCGATGATGATCTGCATCATCATGTTCCTCGTCGACTTGTTTTTCAACGTCATCATCATATTTCAACTGTCGGGTGATGTTTGCTTATTATCCTGATGATACTGATGAGCTACAGTGCGCCCTCATCTGCTTGCGAGGGTGATTTTTCAAAGTATCCGGTGATCTTTCATTTATCACCTTGCTCAAACATGATGATGTTGCCCCGGTATCCTGAAGGGGTTATTCTCTAAGTGCTCGACACAACTTGTTTTTTCTTAAGGGTCGTCATCATCATGATATTTCCAGTTTTCATCCTGCTGCTTGCGGAGGTCATCATATTTTCTGCCTTCATGATATTTCGCCGGGGTGATGTTTTTATCATCGGGTGATCTTGGTTAATATCATCCTGATGATGCTGTTGAAGAGTTCTAAGTGCGACCCGATATTCACTAGGGTCATCATATTTTGAACGTCAGGATGATCTTAGTCAATATCATCCTGATGATGTTGTATCACTTCTTGTTCGTTGTTTTGACATCCTGATGATGCTGACGTCATCCGTATATCAGGGTGATATTTTTCTTTCTGCCTATCTGCATCATGATATTCCGAAGGAGGGGGTGATATTTTCATATCACCCGGATATATGTTTGTTTGTTCGAGCATCATGATGATGCTAATATTAAGGAGATATCCGCCTGCTAGCTTCGCACATTATCTACTGGGGGTGATCTTTTCAAGCAGCATCATCATATTCAGTTATCGCCCCGATCTTATAGAGGAGCTACAGTGCAACCTGATATTTGAACATCAGGAGGATATTTCCAAATATCCGGTTGTCTTCCGAATATCATGATGATGTTAATATGATGATGACGTCATCAAGGTCCCGCGGGGGTCATATTTCTAACACTGATCATCTTGAAGAGACCTCCTGATATTTGCAAACATGATGATGACGTCATCCGGATATGAGGAGGTGCGCAGTAGGCAGATGTGATGATGACGTCAGCAGGATATGATGATGATGTCATCAGGATGTTCATCAGCCAGACTCTTGGTATAGGCTCAGCAGGAGGATGTTCCTCCGATGGATCAGGTTGTGCCGATGAAGGCGATTATCATGCGGTTGTATTGCGAGATGATGATGACGTCAGGGTGATATTTTGGGCAACAGGATATCATGCTGCTGAGGGATGATGATGATGAGGTTATATACTAATGTCGTCAGGAGCAAAAGCACCGACATGATATATGCTCATGACCTAGTATATAAAGTGTTATTGAGGTCATCGCGGGGTGCATGTGGGATATTGTTATCCTGCATTTTCAAACATCTTGATGATGAATCTCGGCGGGAAATGCTTGCGATAGTCTGTATGATGTTCTTCCCGAGGCCGCGGGTTGGTGCGCCATTAATGGCGAAGGTTGCAGAGGTATGGGCGATGGCGTGGGTCGATCTTGTACCCGACTGAAGGTGTCAATCAGCGGATGATGGCGCAGGGCTCGAGAAATCTTCCTGTCTCCTCCCCTACCTGCTGCATTCAAGTTTGGGCGCCAATCTGGTTGTGTTTGAGCGCCATTTTCATGATACCGTGTATCTGGCGAGATTTTGGTCAACATTGTAATTAATTGCTGAGCACCTACCTGGCTGTTATAAGCAGGTTGTGTTGTTCATTTGTGGTTGTTGAAAGTTGATGATTTTGGCTCTGTAATGCATAACAAGCTGATCTGGTTGCTCTGTACAGCTTACCTGTGAGTTTATGTATCTCTTGTTGTTTGTTTTTGGCATGAACCCACTGATTTCATGATTAAACTTATATGAGAAATGCTGTTTGGCATGTGTTGTGTTAATTCTGTCTCCAGTATTGCATGTATTCTTCTTCTGAATCTGGATGTTTGGTAATGTTTGGATTCTAGAGCATAGAATTCCTATGTTGACTGTCTGATCTTTTAACTTCTACTCAAGGGGTAGATTAAACTGTTTTCAGGTTGAACATTGGGAGGGATATACTGCAGTAGGGATACCATAAGTAGAGATAACCTAACACTTTGTATTGGGATATGCCTGTAAGGCAGGTGTCACACATATCCCCTTGAAATCCAGTTTTAGTTGTTCATGCTGATCATTCACAGGTGTATGTCTACTGACTCCAGGCCCTGGATAGGCACCAATCATGCTTTGTTTTGTGTTATAACCATATCCAGCTTTGCATCCACACTTAAACTCCAAAGCAAAATCTAAAACCAACATTAGGACTTTAGAGTTAGTTTTAGGAACCTTAGTCCTCTGTCTACAACTGCAAATAGGCCCAAAGCTAGCCCCTTTGCCCTTATCTTTCAGTTTTGGTCTACTTACAGGAGGACCCATCTGCTTTCTGTCAACATCCTAGCCTTGCATGCATATCCTCATGGATGTTGAGTAGGGAATACCCCCCTAGGTCTTGCAGAGCCTGAAGAAGAAGAGGAGATAAAATATAGAGTCTATCTCCTACACTGTTGACCCCCTGGCCCAGAGATCCTGTTGATCACTGATGGCTACCTTGTAGGGAAATCTGGGAATAAGCATCCAGTCTGGGAAAAAGTCAACAGAAATTGGCGACTCCACTGGGGACTGAGGAGTAAAAGTGCTATCTAATCATCTCCAGTGATATATATGTGACCCATCTGAGTCAGCAACAGAAGAAAACACCCTGGGGAACCTTGTGAAAGAACCCTGGTTTTCAGAAGAAAACAGTTCCTAGAAATAGGTGGCGACTCCGAAGTAATCTCCCAACTGGTCAAAGTAAAATTATATGCAGGGGAGAAGATCCCAACAAACTCCCTTATTTGAAGAGTTACCATTAACAAAAAGAATGATGTATAGAAGAAAGGGAACTGTCTCAGCTAGTCATGAGAGCTCCCCCAGAAAAAGTGATGAGGTACAAGATAACCCTAGGCCATCAGGACAGCATGCTCCTTATTTTTCAAGTGCAGAAGCAGATATCCAAGGTGCATATGAGAGGCAACAGGGTGGTAGTATCAGAATGAGGTCAGAGGTGTTCCAAGAACGCCCCTTTCTAGACCCAAGTGAAAGGTTTGAAGAGGCAGAGTCTCTGAGGGATGATGAGGATGATGACCAGAATGGCATGAGACCATCTACCTCCAGACCTAAGGATGAACAGCTAGCTGAAGAAATCAAAAGCCTAAGAGCAGAACTAGAATACCTACAAGCCATGAAAATCAGAGATGATATACAGCAGAAAGTGCAAGCCTTGAGAACTGCCCAAAATAATTCAGTTCCTACTCTAGAGAATGCAAATATGCAAAGACATCAGCAAAGATATGAAATGCAACATCAGCATCATGATGACAGACAATATGTGAATGATGCTAGGATACCACTGAACAATGCAGGAAACCAAAATGCAAATAGAAATGTTAATGTTAATCAGCCAAACAGACAGCCCATGCAGTTGGACAGATTCAGACAGCTGGTGTTTGATGGTATTCCTGGGTATCCTAACCCTATTGATAAGCATCTGAGGCTGCAAGTGCCTAAGTTTTCAGGAAACAACACAGTGTCAGGAGAAGACCATCTAAAGGCCTTTCAAAATGTCATGGATAATTTTGAGGTTGAGCATGAGGATGTTTTCATGAAGTCATTCATGCAATCCTTAATAGATGAGGCAAGAGAATGGTACAGGAATCTCCCTGACCGGAGTATTTCATCATGGGATGATTTTAAGAGGATATTCAAGGAGCAATATGGTGATAAAACTGACCCTAGCTTCTTTGTAAATGAGTTCACCAGCATCACCAAAGGGTCAAATGAGCAGGTTGCAGACTTCAATGCAAGATTTACTAAAGTGTTGAACAAATTGCCACATCATATGAGGCCAAATGAACCTATGTGCATAATTTTGTACATCAATGCCTTTGATGCAAAGACTGCATATGGACTAAGAGATAAAGGTCCTGCCACTCTCAGGGATGCTTTCAGAATTGCAGTAAATATTGAAAACAATAGGAAAGCATCAGGCAAGACAAATAGAAGGGATGATGTAAAAATTCTGCAGAATCCAAACAAGCCTCAGAACACTCAAGGTAGTACATCTGCTCCTGAAGATAAGATAGACAAACTGGCAAATGTTGTTAAGGACCTAAGCTATAGATTAGCTAGAAGTGAAAAAGGGATGGGTCCTGATAGGCAAGTCTATCAAAGGCAGGAAAAGAGGCCATCATTACATGATATGCCTTATAACACCAATTGGCATGATGGTAAGCCTGTATTTTCACGTAACAACACAAATCAGAGGGCTCAACATGCCAAGGAAACTCCTGATCCCCTAAAGAAAACTATAAATATTGCTGATGATGCTCCGTGGTGTATAATCTGTCAGATGCCACATTCACAGTCACAGTGCATGATTGCCCAATCTTTGTATGATAATGCTACATCTTGTAATGAGTGCAATGAGCCACATCATGTGCAGGATGATGATGTTAACATGATGTCTATAGGCAACGGATATACTCTTTATGATGCTGATGACAATACAGATCATCAAGTTCAGGCCTGCCAACAGTCCCCATATGATGAAGATGATGAAGATAATTATGTGTATGCTCAGAACTCACACAATTTTTTGAGTAACCTACAACGACCTTCTGATGAGGAGATTAGAGCCTTCACAGCTGCAGCAGTTGCTCAGGTTAAGAGCAACTACAATCTCAGAGGTAGAAATCACGTTGGCAGCTCACATCAGCCAGAGGATATTTCTGCAGGTCAGCTGGTGCATGGTCATAAAGGAACTGAACCACAAAAAAGGCAGTGGGTAAGTAATAAACAGAACTTTAGATACAGAGCAGGTCCTGAATTTCAAGGACCAGAAAACAAGATCCCTCAGGCAGAAGATCAAAGTAGAGGTTCCCAAGACAAGAATGATGATCAGGGAACTATGAAAATGAAAGCTAAATCAGCTCAGGATAAGAGCAAGATTGTGGAGCAAGCTACAACTGTTGCACAAAACTGTGCTCCATTTGATATAGCCCAGATCCTCTCTTAGGTAAAGGTCTCTGTTCCACTTATGGAACTCATGAAGGTGGAAGAGATCAAGAATAGGACAATATCCCTAATCTCAGGGGTACCTTTTCAAGCTAAGCAAAATGATCAGACCCAGGGTGAGAAACAGGTCATGTGTAATGAAGAAGATGAGACTCCTGAAGTATATTTAGGAATGACCATGACAAAGTGTCCTTCACAGGTGGAACCATTTTATGTTTCCCTGGTTATAAATGGTAAAATAATTAGAAATTGTATGCTTGACTCTGGAGCATCTACAAATGTCATGCCTTTGGCTATCATGCAACAAACTGGATTAAAGATTGACAAGGCATGTGGGAAATGTTATGCTATGGATGCCAGAGAGGTACCAGTTATTGGAATCATGAAGGATGTAGATTTCAAGCTGGCAGCATTTCCTGAAAAAAGATACAAAATGAATATAACAGTGGTTGACATCAAGCCACAGTATGGTATGCTGCTGTCAAGAAGATGGGCAGCACTAATTGGTGGAAGTATGCAGCTGGACCTATCATATGCCATGATTCCAATGAATGGCAGGGATGTCAAGCTAATTAGAGAGCAAAGATCATCAGAGACAGTGGAAGACCAAGAAGCAAATGAACAGGTGTGCTTTGTAGACACTGACTGTGATAACTTCAAGGTTGTCTCAGATGATGCAGAAGACAAAAAGAAAAATGCCTGTGTTGGAGAGCTGGATCAGCAAGGGTTATGGACCATGTTTTTTGATGGAGCTTGTGCAAAAGAAGGCTCTGAAGCTGGAGTTGTTTTCCTGTCTCCAACTGGTAAGCTCCTCAAATCCTCTTTCTTGCTGAGGTTTGATTGCACAAACAATATTGCAGAATATGAGGCTTTACTTTTAGGCCTGAATATTGCTCTCAAACATGGAATTAAAATGTTAAGAGTATTTGGAGACTCTGAGCTGATTGTATCCCAAATCAGAAATAAGTATGCTGCAAAGAATAAAAGACTGAAGCAATACAAGCATGCTGTTTGGGATACTATTGAACTTTTTGATGCATTTTCAATTGGCTGGGTAGAAAGGTCAAAAAATGTTATGGCTGATTTCTTAGCTAATATTGCAATAAGGCCAGATGACATCACTCTGTCAGGTGTCACAGATATAGAAGTTAAAATTAGGCCTGCCATACCAGAAAACATATGCAGTTGGCAAGTTTTTAATGATGATAGGGATTTGCTGAAATTTTTGCACTGCATAGATGAGTATGAGAATCAACAGATTAATTTCCAAGCTTTTGTAGAGACTGTAAATGGAAAAGAGACCCTTGTGGGAAAAGAGATCATCCAGTTGAAGACTAACAAGATCCCTAGAGGGTTAGTGGCTTTGGAAAGAGCCTTTGACAGTAGAGACAAAATGGTCACAAGGACATCCCCCACAAATAAGGAGGATTTAGAAGAAATAAATTTGGGGACATCTCAGGCCCCTCAGAAGGTATATATTGGCAAACAGCTCAAACCACACATAAGAAGTATGCTGATTGCATTGCTAAAAAGGTATAAACATGTTTTTGCTTGGTCATATGAGGACCTAAAAGCTTATAGAGAAGACTTATTCTAGCATGAGATCCCACTGAAGCCTGAAGCTAAGCCATTTAGACAGAGGCAAAGGCCTATAAATCCTACCTTAGCTCCCAAGATGCAGGAAGAACTCAAAAGGCTCAGGGATACTGGAATAATTGTGCCCATCAGACATTCAACTTGGGTGTCTAACCTTGTCCCAGTCAGGAAAAAGAATGGTGATATTAGGTTGTGTGTTGATTTCAGGAACTTGAATGTATCCTCTTTGAAGGATAACTATCCACTGCCTAATATGGAAGCTATGTTGCAGAAAGTGACTGGTTGTGAACTCCTATCCATGATGGATGGATTTTCAGGATATAATCAGGTAAAGGTAAAGGAATCAGAACAATATGAGACTTCCTTTACCACTCCATGGGGAACGTATGTGTATGTTAGAATGCCATTTGGACTAACAAATGCAGGTGCTACATTTCAAAGAGCAATGGATGTTGCTTTTGCAGGGCTAATTGATTCAATCCTGGCAGTATATCAGGATGACTTGACTGCCTACTCAAAGAAGGAAGAGCAGCACTGTTTGCATCTGGAGCAGATTTTTATAAGAGCACTAGAATATGGTATTTCTCTAAACCCAAAGAAGTGTGCCTTTGGAGTAGTTGAAGGAAAGCTTCTGGGACATATTGTTTCCAAGGATGGAGTCAGGATAGATCCAGAGAGAGTGGCAGCCATTGACAGGATCCAAATGCCAAAAACTGTGAAAGGAGTTCAGTCCTTCTTTGGACAGGTAAACTTTGTCAGAAGATTTGTTCCCAACTTTGCAGAGATCACAAGGAACATTTCCAAGATGATGAAGAAGGATGCAACTGTCAACTGGGAAAGGGAAGCAACAGAATCATTTCAGAATATCAAAGAGGCAATAAAGATGGCCCCTGTTCTTAAATCTCCTGATTTTTCTAGGCCATTCCAAGTGTTCTCATTTGCTTCCTTTCATACTGTAGCTGCATGTTTGTTACAGAAAAATGAAGATGGTTTTGAACAGCCCATCGCCTTCTTCAGTATGTCCCTGCAGGCCTCTGAATTGAAGTATGATATTATGGAAAAGCAGGCATATGCACTTGTTAGAGCCATTAAAAGTTTCAGACCATACTTGGTAGGGTCACATATAATTGCATATGTACCTCATGCTGCAGTCAAAGACATATTCACTCAACAGGAGGTGACTGGAAGAAGGTGCAGATGGATAAACAAACTGCAGGAATTCAACATAGACATACAAGTTACTAGGTTGATAAGGGGACAAGGACTAGCCAAGATGTTGGCACAGTCAAACTTGGAAGCATGCCAAGTTAATGCAGTCCAAGATGAGAATGTAAGTGCATCAGGATCTGAATGGTACAAGGATATTATCTATTACTTGCAAAATCTGAATTGTCCTTCCCATTTCAGTGACTGTCAAAAGAGGACTCTAAAGCTACATGCAATCAGGTATGTCATTGTTCAAGGTGAGCTGTACTGGAAAAATCTTGATGGTGTGCTGCTGAGATGTGTGGATAAGAACATGGCTAACAATATTTTGATTGACATGCATAAAGGATTATGTGGTGGCCATTATACTGCCCAAACAACAGCTCATAAAATTCTCAGGGCAGGATATTGGTGGCCCACTCTCTTTTCAGATGCACAAAAGTTAGTAAGGAAGTGTGACCCTTGCCAGAGATTCTCAGGAAAGCTGAAATATCATGGTGCTTTACCCCTCAGAACTGCACCTGTGGATGCTCCATTCCAGCAATGGGGAATTGATTTTATAGGGGAAATTGCAGACAAATCAAGTGGGGGACACAGTTGGATTTTGGTGGCAACTGACTACTTTACCAAATGGATTGAGGCCATTCCAACTAAAAGAGCTACAAGTAAGGTGGTGACAGATTTCATACTAGAGAACATCATCATCAGGTTTGGAGTACCATCTAAAATAATCACTGATAATGCTATGTGCTTCAGATCAGGTGAGTTTGTTGATTTTTGCAACAGGTATGGGATAAGCCTGTCATATACATCACCATATCACCCACAAGGAAATGGTCAAGCAGAATCAAGCAATAGGAGCATCATGAAAATTGTCAAGAGGATACTGGACAAGAACAAGAGAGCTTGGGACTCAAAGTTGAATTTAGCAGTATGGGCTGACAGAGTGACTGTGAAAAGGGCTATTGGGAAGTCACCTTTTGAGCTAGTATATGGTGCATCAGCTAGACTGCCCATAAACAATCTCCTACCAGTTTACAGATTCATTCAAGAGTATGATGAGGAGATTGAAGATCCCATGACAGAAAGAGTGAATCAGCTGGTTGCATTGGATGAAGACAGAAGGAGAGCCCACCAGATCAATCTCAAAAGACAACAAGGGGTGAAATATCAGTTTGACAGGAGAGCTACAAAAAGGAAGTTTCAAGTAAATGATCTGGTGCTCATTTGGAATGCTAAAGATCAGGAAAAGGGTAAACATGGTAAATTTCAACCCTTATGGATGGGCCCATATCAGGTTTGCAATACTCATGGGGAGGATTCTTATTTCCTCCAGGCCCTAGATGGTGAAATTCTGGAATTGCCTGTGCATGGCCAATTCCTTAAGTTCTATTTTGCATAATGACTGGTTGCTGTGCACATTTGTAAAATATGTATGTAGTGTAAATGCCTTGTACAGCTCGCGTTTTTTGGCTTTTTGTCAGGTCTGCCCGGAGATCTGGTTCTCGCTGCAGGTTTTCACCTGCACGTCCCCATTCGGAGCCACTGTTGACACTCATTTTGACCAGGGGTTGATTTGTCATGATCAGGAGGTTTCTTCATTTGAAGCCTTTATCTTCTTGCCCATTTTTTCTAAGTGTTGGACCTCCTCAGCATTTTTCAACTGCAGCATCATATTTTCCTGAGGAGGAGGTCATCAGCATCATCTTGTCTTCGATGATGATCTGCATCATCATGTTCCTCGTCGACTTGTTTTTCAACGTCATCATCATATTTCAACTGTCGGGTGATGTTTGCTTATTATCCTGATGATACTGATGAGCTACAGTGCGCCCTCATCTGCTTGCGAGGGTGATTTTTCAAAGTATCCGGTGATCTTTCATTTATCACCTTGCTCAAACATGATGATGTTGCCCCGGTATCCTGAAGGGGTTATTCTCTAAGTGCTCGACACAACTTGTTTTTTCTTAAGGGTCGTCATCATCATGATATTTCCAGTTTTCATCCTGCTGCTTGCGGAGGTCATCATATTTTCTGCCTTCATGATATTTCGCCGGGGTGATGTTTTTATCATCGGGTGATCTTGGTTAATATCATCCTGATGATGCTGTTGAAGAGTTCTAAGTGCGACCCGATATTCACTAGGGTCATCATATTTTGAACGTCAGGATGATCTTAGTCAATATCATCCTGATGATGTTGTATCACTTCTTGTTCGTTGTTTTGACATCCTGATGATGCTGACGTCATCCGTATATCAGGGTGATATTTTTCTTTCTGCCTATCTGCATCATGATATTCCGAAGGAGGGGGTGATATTTTCATATCACCCGGATATATGTTTGTTTGTTCGAGCATCATGATGATGCTAATATTAAGGAGATATCCGCCTGCTAGCTTCGCGCATTATCTACTGGGGGTGATCTTTTCAAGCAGCATCATCATATTCAGTTATCGCCCCGATCTTATAGAGGAGCTACAGTGCAACCTGATATTTGAACATTAGGAGGATATTTCCAAATATCCGGTTGTCTTCCGTATATCATGATGATGTTAATATGATGATGACGTCATCAAGGTCCCGCGGGGGTCATATTTCTAACACTGATCATCTTGAAGAGACCTCCTGATATTTGCAAACATGATGATGACGTCATCCGGATATGAGGAGGTGCGCAGTAGGCAGATGTGATGATGACGTCAGCAGGATATGATGATGATGTCATCAGGATGTTCATCGGCCAGACTCTTGGTATAGGCTCAGCAGGAGGATGTTCCTCCGATGGATCAGGTTGTGCCGATGAAGGCGATTATCATGCGGTTGTATTGCGAGATGATGATGACGTCAGGGTGATATTTCGGGCAACAGGATATCATGCTGCTGAGGGATGATGATGATGAGGTTATATACTAATGTCGTCAGGAGCAAAAGCACCGACATGATATATGCTCATGACCTAGTATATAAAGTGTTATTGAGGTCATCGCGGGGTGCATGTGGGATATTGTTATCCTGCATTTTCAAACATCTTGATGATGAATCTCGGCGGGAAATGCTTGCGATAGTCTGTATGATGTTCTTCCCGAGGCCACGGGTTGGTGCGCCATTAATGGCGAAGGTTGCAGAGGTATGGGCGATGGTGTGGGTCGATCTTGTACCCGACTGAAGGTGTCAATCAGCGGATGATGGCGCAGGGCTCGAGAAATCTTCCTGTCTCCTCCCCTACCTGCTGCATTCAAGTTTGGGTGCCAATCTGGTTGTGTTTGAGCGCCATTTTCATGATACCGTGTATTTGGCGAGATTTTGGTCAACATTGTAATTAATTGCTGAGCACCTACCTGGCTGTTATAAGCAGGTTGTGTTGTTCATTTGTGGTTGTTGAAAGTTGATGATTTTGGCTCTGTAATGCATAACAAGCTGATCTGGTTGCTCTGTACAGCTTACCTGTGAGTTTATGTATCTCTTGTTGTTTGTTTTTGGCATGAACCCACTGATTTCATGATTAAACTTATATGAGAAATGCTGTTTGGCATGTGTTGTGTTAATTCTGTCTCCAGTATTGCATGTATTCTTCTTCTGAATCTGGATGTTTGGTAATGTTTGGATTCTAGAGCATAGAATTCCTATGTTGACTGTCTGATCTTTTAACTTCTACTCAAGGGGTAGATTAAACTGTTTTCAGGTTGAACATTGGGAGGGATATACTGCAGTAGGGATACCATAAGTAGAGATAACCTAACACTTTGTATTGGGATATGCCTGTAAGGCAGGTGTCACACATATCCCCTTGAAATCTAGTTTTAGTTGTTCATGCTGATCATTCACAGGTGTATGTCTACTGACTCTAGGCCCTGGATAGGCACCAATCATGCTTTGTTTTGTGTTATAACCATATCCAGCTTTGCATCCACACTTAAACTCCAAAGCAAAATCTAAAACCAACATTAGGACTTTAGAGTTAGTTTTAGGAACCTTAGTCCTCTGTCTACAACTGCAAATAGGCCCAAAGCTAGCCCCTTTGCCCTTATCTTTCAGTTTTGGTCTACTTACAGGAGGACTCATCTGCTTTCTGTCAACATCCCAGCCTTGCATGCATATCCTCATGGATGTTGAGTAGGGAATACCCCCCTAGGTCTTGCAGAGCCTGAAGAAGAAGAGGAGATAAAATATAGAGTCTATCTCCTACACTGTTGACCCCCTGGCCCAGAGATCCTGTTGATCACTGATGGCTACCTTGTAGGGAAATCTGGGAATAAGCATCCAGTCTGGGAAAAAGTCAACACCCCAAACACAAAATAGCCAAGGTGAGACTTGGGCACAAAGTTCCTCGGCGGGTGCTCAGATTAAATGTTTATGTTGTTGACATTGCAGACATTTCTTGACGTATGCGAAGAAATCTTGTTCCATGCATTGCCAATAATATCCCATACATAATAACTTTTGTACCAATGATTTTCCTCCAAAGTACCCTCCACAAGCAACAGATTGAGCTTCTTCTAAAGCTATTGGGATTTTTGAATTACTAAGACATTAGAGAAGAACACCATTATAGCTTTGTCTATATAAGACATTAGATAGAACTATATAATGCACCGTGAGTTTGCGTGCGAGAACTCATGCATTTTTAGATTTTGAGTTAGGAATGGTGCCATCATACAAATAGTTGAATATATGGGAGAACCATTCATCAGAATTTGTGTTACAACAGAGGTTAGTGCCTGAAGGTGTGACCTCATCTAGTGCTGGTGTTTTAAGATTATGGATGATGAAGGTATATTTGTTAGGAAAATTGACAAGGGACATAAGAGAAGCTACACTTTCCGTGTGTCGATTGTCTTTTCTTGGAATAGTATCAATTGAGAATGATGTAAACTATTTTAATAAAGATAGAGCTAAGTCACAATATTGAGATAACTTATCTTGTTTATGTTGGAATAAATGAACAATCTCTAATCCAATTGTTAATCATCAAATCACCAAGATATGATACCAATTGGTGAGATACAAGGCTTTGACTACTACAAAATAGAAATTTGAAAATTGTATGCAAATATAAAAATTAAGCTGCCTTAATCTTTGAAATACCATGAAAAGATTCAACTTCTTTATGATGCTAAAATTAGCCACTATAACATGCTTGATAAAACCACCTTAGATGAACTTATAATAGCAATAACATCACCATAAGATAGTAGCAACAAAGAGGCACAAATTAGTAACATAAGAATGCAAGATCTCAAAACACAAGGTAATAATAGAGAAGAAGATCAAAAACATAACATAGTGTTTATGTGGAGAAACCCTTGCGGGAAAAAACTCCATCAAGAAGAGAGGCCTGAGTTATATTATCTTCAAAACAAGATTACAATACATCCACTTCCAATCTCCTCTTCACTCTTCAATCCAACAGCACCTGTGTACCTATAAACTGAGATATGCAACACATACATGGCATTGTATTTATAGAAGTATTTCACCCCTCAAACAAGGTGTCCATTTTCTCTCACCTAGGAATATTCATCATGCAACATTCAATGACTTCTTACAAGCTCATAACACTTGTCAAGAGTCAACTATGCAACCTTGGGCATCCATTGAAAAGAATAGACTCTTAAGGGGTAGTAAATGCTGTCATAATTGTCATAAATTTTGTCATAACACCCCCAAATAGCATCTTCCCAATATGGGTGCCTAGAGCCAAGAATAGTAACTTACAACTAATAATTATCCATCATAAGTTGTCATATTGTCATAGCATCTTATGTTAATTTGTAGCTGTCATAGATTCTCTTACATGCTCTCAACAACTTTATGAAATGTGTCATACATGCCAAAAATAGATAATTCCTCCAAGGTGGTGCCTACCCTCAATTACTTTTGATATTTACAAGTACCAAAAATGTTGCTCCATAACTACCGCCGGTAACTCTGGAACTTATCAATGTAGTAACTCCATAATTACTACCCCTGGTAATTAAGTTTTACCACTGTTGGTGAAACTTGTACATCCCTTATGGGTAATTACAAATTACAAATAATACATGAAATAATACAATATTGGGATTTACAAGGTTAATGGCACCTTATCCCAACAGTTTATCTTGATATGATCCTATTATTTGTCGCACAATCAATTGTGAATCACCATATATAGTAATGTTTTTAATGTTAAGAGCCAAAGCACCATGAAGTCCCGCAATGAGAGATTCATACTAGGAAATGTTGTTTGTGCATGAGAAGTTTAGATGGTAATACATCAGAATTGGCTTACTAGAAGGAGGTACTAGTATGACACTAGCACCAGAGCCAGTTTGACATCGTGAACCATTGAAATACAATTCCCATTTATCATCTGTATCTATATTTAGGATTTGATCATCAGGAAATGTCTCCTGATTTTGTATAGCGAAGGGTGGAGGTGCTTTAGCTAAATGGTCAGTTAATGCTTGTCCTTTAATCAATTTTTGAGAGATAAATTTGAGATCAAATTCTGTTAATAACATAACCCATTTAGTGAGGCAACCTGAAAGGTCTGTTTTAGCAAAAAGATGTTTCAGAGGATCAAATTTTACCATGACATGAAATTCAGCATTTAAGAGATAATGCCTAAGCTTTTGTGTTGCAAAGACCAAAGTTAGGCACTACTTCTTGATAACAGTATATTGCACTTCATAATCAAGCAAAGTTTGACTGATGTAATATACAACATGTTCTTTGCTTTCAATATCATGTTGTGCCAATAAAGCTATGAGATCATTATTGGATGCTGAGGTGTAAAGAAGAAAAGGTCTATCAGTGGTAGCAGGTTGTAAAATAGGGGGTTAGCTAGATAACTTTTTAAATCTTCAAAAGCTTTCTGGCAATCAGAATTCTATTGAAATTTCAAATCCTTCTTCAGTAGTTGAGTAAAAGGGTGAGCCTTATGTTGAAATAAGGGCAGACAACTGAGAGGGGGGGTGAATCAGTTGTCTCAAAAACTTTTATCCTTTGTTGCAATTAAACTTCTTTACCACATATTAACACATTAATGATGTAACATGAAATCATGAATCAACAACACATGAGTAGAAACGAAATCAACACACATAACACCATAATTTTTATGTGGAAACCTGGTTAAGGGAAAAACCACGGTGGGGGTTAACCTACAAGAATTTATACTCTATTAAAAGTATTACAAATGGGGAAGGCACATGCCTTTGGGCACACTGCCCAGAGCTCACTACGCAAAGAGGCTCACTGCCTACAAAATAATTACAAAAGTTCACTAGAATGTTTGAATTGAAGAATAGTATCTAACAATGCAAAATTATAGTTCCAGTTAAGCTTAGTACATTGACTTCACACACTTCATCTTCTTCTGCCTTGTTTTATTGTTCTATCATAATCAAAGGATCAGATCTCTACTTCTCACTTGATACTACCACCCTTTGCACCTCTTACTTCATATTCACACCACTACCACGTAAAATGCTCGCACCCATCAATTATATATATCCTCAACATGATATTTATTCAATTACAGTTGGCCTCAAGAAAACTTAGAAGCTTTTTCAAGATCACTGTTTTGTCAGCTGAATCCATACGCAAACATTAATGCGGACCAAAAATTATGCATCCAAGTCACTTCACATGTTGGTCAATACTGTTGGCTCTCCTAACTCACTCAACCAACGACTTCTCTTCATCCGCACAAGGATTAAACACCTAGTTGGCCTGTTCTTCACCAGACTGAACTGTCTAACCAAAACCTAATGCTCAAATGCTTGTAACTTACAATCCCTTCATCACCGAAGGCTAAAATATTGGATTTAGGTAGCCCTGACATCCCTTAAAATTCCCTCAGATCCTCAACACAATGTGATTACCTGTGGAGAAATGCGGACTAATATGCTGAACCCTGTCAAATGCTCTATTCCTATCTATCTAGACTTAGATAAATCTGCACTCTGACTTCTAGTATGATCAAATAATGTAATATGGATGTGTAGAATAGATTTAGTTGCCATCAATGACAACACCTGACATACCTAGCAGTGTCTCTTGCCAACAATCTCCCCCTTTGGCATTGATGGCAACACTTAGTGAAAAATGACTAAGTGTTAGAACAACTCCCCCTTGCTTTATACACTTATGATTTCCAATGCTCCCCCTTAGATTAATTCTTCATTTTTCACTGCTTTTCCTCTCCCCCTTTGACATCAATGGAAAAGGATGGGATCCACATACCAAAATTCATTTAAAAATCTTATGTACATGGGTCAAAACTTTAAGTATATATTTCCGCATATGAACACACAGTTCTTAAGCCTTGTTCATCAGTGAAAATATATCACCAAATTTTTTTAAAACCGTGATAATTCATTATCCCAGTTCTTCTTTATGCTGCCCAAAATGGATATATGCCCACTGAACAAAAATGCCTAGGATTCTACCTTTTGAAGATCAGAAGGATCACTAGCAGCAACAACAACTTGGGATTCTATCAATATATCATACATAGTCTCCAACTTAGGGGAAATTAGTCCCCAGAGCTCATCCAATCTGCCCAGAAATTTAACCTTTTCCTTCTCCAAAATACTTAATTCATTTTGCAAACTTACTACTTGACATTCTTTGGTTGCTATAGACTCAGTTAGAGGACTATAGGACAAAGAAATGTTAGACAGTTTGAGCTCTAAGTCCTTAATCTTCTTCTCAATATCTTCAATAGATTTAGACTGATTTAGACAAAACTTATAGATCTTTGCACCTTCAAAGAGAGCACTTTGAATACTCTTTACACTGGTATCAAGGACTGATCTATCATATCTAATTACTTTCCTTATTTCAGAAAATCTCTTCTTATTATATTCATTTTTTACTTTAACTTCTACTGACTTCTCAAAGGTTTCAAAATGAGTACTAATAGAGTGTATCAGACTCTTCAGTTGATTGGAGGGAGAATCAGATGAATCCTTTTGAAAGGTTGGCATAATCTTTTCCAGAATTTTGAAGGCAAGACCAAGCAACTCACTGTCCTCAATGTGAGTTTTCAGAATCTCCTCTCTTGCTTTTTCTTTTGCCACAGATGCTAACCTCATCTTTCGTAGAGGGGAAAGAGTGTCAAAATTGATAGGTCCTTGAATTAGCTCCGGTTCATCAAACTCAAGCTTGTCTTTCTCAAGTAATTTCTTCACTGCATGTGTAGTGTCTCTTGCCAAAAATACAGCTCCATCTTTCAGTTCCTTGCCGGTACTGTCATCTTTCTTTTGCTCCTCAATATTCTCTGTTGTTTCTCTTTCTTGTTCACCCTTATCCTTAACCTCTTTTGCTTCTTGCCTTTTATTCTTGATAGAGTCATCTTCACCAAGATCATCTACTTTTGTATTCATCTCTATATGTTCTCCAACAGATTGGTCTGGAGGAATTTTAGTGTCCTTTGCACCATCAAAATTAACTTCCCTCACCATCTCTTCATCTCCTTTATTTAGCATTTCATCTTTTAGAGCCAAGATGTCAGTATGTTGTTCATTTTCTTTCAACTCCTCAACATTTGGAATGGAGAAATCAATTACATTATCAGTTACTTCTTCAACACTGGGAAGATTATGCCTTTTTAATGCCTTCAAAAGAATCTCCTGAGTATCTTCAACTACCTTATCAATTTCACCCAGCATGAGATTATTCATTCTAAACTTACTCTTGAAGTCCTGTTTTACTTCTTTGAATATCAGGTTCATTTGTTCCAGAGTAATTTGAGGACACAATTTTATTAGCACATGCTCCAGAAGCTTAATATCTTTAGCTTTTGCATTTTCTTTTCTTATTTCTAGAACTTTTGCAAGACTTTCTAGAATTTTAGAAGTTATTTCAAATAAGGTCTTATTATAGATATTCAAGTATTTGTCTGTTGCTTCCTCCAAAACTCTCTTATCAGCATCACTATAACGATCATAAAATTCAGTCATTGGCTTCAAGTTTCCATCTATAGTAACTGACTTAATGATGTCATCCACAAAAAGAGTAGGCTTCTCAACATATGCCTCTATCTTATGCTTTTAGAGGGCTTCTCCTTAGAAACTTTAGCAACTTTGGTGTCTGAGGCCTTCAACTCCTTAACTCATCATCTAATTCAGTTTCTTCTTCATCCACTTTCGCCAAACTGACATATGTTCTTTTGCCCTTTACCTTTGTTCATTTTCCTTCCTTACTGGTAGGTTTTTCTATAGCAAGGGAAGGTGACACACCGGAGATTGAGCTAGAACTCCTAGTAGTTCTTGCTTTAGAAGTGGATTCCACGGGAACACTTCTCTATTCTCTACCATGTTTCTCCTTCTCAGCTTTCTCTATCCTTGCCCTATTTTGTCTCATAGCTTCTTTTGATATGCCAATGCTTTCTGCATACATTTCAACTTGTCTTTGAATCTTTCTCTTAGATTCAAGTTCCCAGAGCTCAACATGCAGTTTCAAATTGAGTTCACCATATGTCCCAAATCTTTCAACTATGGTGTCCTTTGGTTTACTTAGAAGGTGTTGAGCATACATACCCAATATTTGCTCATCAACTTCATACCCCATGGGCATGATCCATACAGTTCTTGGTTCAACTGCTACCATTAAACACTGATATGTATCCACCATAAAACAAACTGTATTCTTGTATTTTTCAACCACATATGTGTTGGAATTAGAGGTGACAACTAAGAGGGGGGAGGGGGTGAATCAGTTATCTTAAAACTTTAAAACTTGTAGCAGTTAATTCCACTTTACTACTTTATTAATAGATTAAGAATGTTATCATGAAAAGTAAGAATCAACAACACATGAGCAAAAGTAGAAATAACACATTTGACACCAAGATTTTTGACATGGAAACTGGTTAAGGAAAAAACCATGGTGGGGGTTAACCCACAAATATTATACTCTATTAAAAGTATTACAATAGAGAAAGCACATGCATTTGGGCTCACTGCCCAGAGCTCACTGCTCAAAAGAAGGCTCACTGCCTACAAAAAAAAAATTACAATGAGGTTGAACTAATGATTAGCATCTACCAATGCAAGGATTCAGTTCTGGTTAAGCACAGAATATTGACTTGATACACTTCATCCTCATTCTACCCTATTTACTGTTCTGCCAACATCTGAACCTTATATCTCTGCCCTTTTTGCACTTATTCCATAGTCACAACACACACACAAATCACTTGAATCCATCAGCTATATATATCTGCATCATAATATTTAATCACTTTTCAGTCAGCTTCAAGAACACTTAGAACTTTGTTGAAGACTCTGCTCTGTCGGCTAAATCCATGCATAACTTGTAATGCAGACCAAAACTTGCATTCACAAATCTTCCAACTGACAACTTCCATTTATCCAGAACCAAGATCAATTACAAGGTTAGCCTATTCTTCTATTGTCTACACTGTCAAACTGTAACCCCATACTTAGATGCAAATAAATTTTGAATCCTTCATCACCAGAGGTTAAAATTCTAGATTTAGATTGCCCTAACAATCCTTATGACTCCTTCAGATCAGCAGCACACTATGATTTACCACTGGAGAGATCCAGACCAAGATACCGGACCCTGTCATATGCTCTATCTCTGGCTACCCGAACTTAGATAAAATCTGATTTTGACTTTTGGTATGAACAAATTATGTTATATAGATGAGTGGAATACTCTTAGTTGCCATCAATGACAACATCTGTCATGTGAAGTGTCTCTTGCCAACAATCTCCTCCTTTGGCATTGATGGCAACACTTAGTGAAAAATGACTAAGTGTTACTACCCCTTACTCTATGTACCCTTATGCTCTCCACTGATTCTAGAGCTCCCCCTTTCCTGGATTCCTCATTTTTCACTGTTCTTCACTCCCCCTTTGACATTAATGGAAAAGGATGGGATCCACAAGCCAAAATTCTTAAAAAAAGTATAGTGCTGCATATGTACACCCAATCATTAAGTTATATTTACATGAACTTGAGAATATCTACAAAAATACTTTTCAATTGATCAAGTTTAGAGGCCCAACCTCTTTTCATGGTATCTAAAATTGAGATATGTCCACTTAGTAGAAATGTGTATGCTTCTGCCTTTCTCAGATCTGAAGGATCACTTGTCTGAATATCAGTTTGAGCTTCTAATAATTCATTAAACATTGTTTCTAACTTGGGGGCAATCAATCCCCAGAGCTCACACATTCTCTTCATAGTATTGCCTTTTTCTTTAACAAGCTTCTTTATTTCGTCAATCAAGCTGATTACTTGACATTCCTGACTTATAGGAGAAACTATTAGAGGATCAAAGTTTTGAGATAGATTTGACAATTTTTGTTCTTGCTCCTTTATCTTCTTCTCAAGATCCCTTTGGGCTAGGATAGACAAAATTTGTATATATCACCTCCATCACTTAGAGCATTTTGGATACTCTTTATACTGATACCAAGTATCATTCTCTCATTCCTTATTAGGCTCTTTATCTCACTAAATTTCTTATCCAAAAATTCATTTCTGACTTTGGTCTCTGCAGACTTCTCAAAAGACTCAAAATGTGTACTTACAAAATTTACAAGATTCTTCAAATGACTGGAGGGAGAGTCAGATGGATTCTTCTAGACGGTTGGCATTATCTTCTCCAATATTCCAGTTGCAAGGCCTTGTAGCTCACCATCCTCAATGTGAGATTTCACCATCTTTTCTCTTGCCTTGGCTTGTGTGAAGGATGATATCTTCATTACTTGAACCAGAGAGAGAACATCTAGATTGATCGGTCCTTGAAAAAGCTCTGGTTCATCAAACTCAAGAATTTCTTTACTCAAGAGAATTTTACTGCATCTGCAATGTCTCTTGCCACAATTCTTGAACCACCTTCCTTTCCTTGATATTTGTCAATGTTAGCATCAGGACTAATTTGTTTAGATGCATCAACATTTGCACCATCTTCTTCTGTTTTATCTTCATTACTTTCTTCTTTCTCTTCCTCTGCTTTACCTTTCACAGTGTCATCTGCAGGGGAATTATTTCCTGTGTCCTTGCCATTTGAAATTTGTTCAGAAGGATTTTGTGTAGCAGCAGTAATCTCAACACTGTCTTCTTTTCCAGATTGATCAGGAGGGGTTAGAGTATCTTTTGCATCAACAGTTTTATCCACCATCTCTATGTCTTCTTTGTTTATTTTCTCCTCTTTTGGAATAGAGGAGTCATCAACTTCAGTTCATTGCTCACTGATTTTTACTTTTCCAACATCCAGAATTGATGAATCAATCCCATCATTTGTCTCTTCATAGGTTTGCTCTGGAGGATCTAGAGTATCATCTTGGTCATCATTTCCTTTTCCAGTTTCTTCTTTTGAGGTTTCTAGTTCTGGAACCATAGGATTACCTTCCTCAACTTGTTCCTCAGAGACAACATAATATTTATCTTTATCCAGGGCCTTCCTCAGAATTTCCTCTGTTTCTTTTGCAATTTCCTCAGTTTCCCCAAGCATTAGCTTGTTCATCCTTACTTTTCTTCTAAAATCATCTTTTACTTTCTTGAGTATTTTATCTACTTCCTTTTTGGACATTACTGGACACAAAGTGGAGAGGACATATTCTCTGATTTCTAGATCTTTAGCCTTGGTTGCTTCCTTCCTCATCTCTAGTATTTTCCTTAAACTTTTAGGAAGTTCTTGTAAAATTTCCAGTAGAGCTCTATTGAATTTATTCAAGTACATGATGGTGGCATCTTCTAAAATTTTCTTATTTGCTTGATCAAAACTACCATAATAATATTTGATAGGCCTTAGATTTCCATGAACAATAATTGTTTTTACAATTTCATCAACTATCATAGCAACCTTACTAGTTTCTTGCTTTTTACTTGTCTTTTTGCTTCCGGAAGGCTTGTCGTCAAAAGCCTTTGAAGTCTTGGCTTTCTTGGATCTCTTATCTTTAACTTCATCTATCTCTATCTCTTCATCATCTTTTGTGCCCACATACATTCTTGTGGCCTTTGTTTTATTTCTCTTACTTCCTTCACCGGATGATCTGTCTTCTAGTTTTGCAGGTTTAGAGGGAACAGAAGCAGCAATAGAGCTTCTAGTAGTCCTTGAAGTGGAGGATGGTTCCACTAAAGCATCTTCTTGTTTCTTGTCCTACCTTTCTTTTTTAGCCTTTTCAATTCTTTCTCTATTTTGCTTTACTACTTCCTTGGTTAGTCCAATGCTCTCAGCATACTTTTCAACTTGCTTCTGCACTTTCCTTTTGGTCTCTGGCTGTCTAAGCTCCACATGCAATTTTAGACTTAGCTCCTTATAAGTTCCAAACCTTTCTATAGATGTGTCTTTTGATTTTCTCAGGAGATGTTGAGCATACATTTCCAAAACTTTCTCATCAACCTCATAGCCCATTGGCATAATCCATATGCTTTTGGGTTCCACAACCTCCATCAGGCACTGATCAATGTCAACCATAAAGCATATTTCATTCTCATATTTTTCCACAACTGACTTAGGGATTCTCTCTCTTGCATGCATCATACTTTGAAAGTTTTTGAAGTAACCCCAAATGTTTTTCTTCTGATCTTGGGAATCACCAAGGCTGCGTAGATGATCTCTTATTTGCCATGCAACTGGCCTGTCATTTTTCTAGTGCACACCTTGAACTCCAGGCACTTCATTCATAAAATAGAAGAACACAAATATAATAAAAGAACCATACTTGAAGGTATTTTTCTTATCTTTCTTTATTTTGGTCAGATTCTCAATCAACTAATTTTGTAGCACCTCACATAGGTCATAATCAACATTCTCCTTCAACATTTGATAGGCTACATATATTGCAGTTCTGGAGACAGAATTTTCTCTACTGGAGTGGTAGAGTCAATCACCATGGATGCAAGCTTGACATCTGGTTCTATAATGTCATTAATGGTCATTTCTCTCTTGTTAAACTTTGCATCAGTTGCATCGGTAATAGTTTGGTTTTTCACAACTTTCAGCATGGGTAATGCACTAGTTGAATTTAACCCAGTTGTAATCTTGATAATGTCCTTTGTAATCTTGAATGGTTTCAATATCCATATGAACTCATCATGTATTCAGCTCAAGATATATCAAACCCACTAATTCTCATCAAATGTTATAAATTTAATGACTTGCAAAAAATGTTTGCTTTCTAGGGCTTTGTATTCTGGTTTCAATTTATAGCTATCATCCCTTAGGTAGTTGTTAAACATATCCAAGAGTTTCAAGTTTTCAAATTCATCAATGCTACAGTGGATGTATGCCCTAATATCCTCAACATACAATATGCCATATGGGACACCAAAAAATGCACCTAACGGTGCAACTTCAACTGATTTGTAATGACCCAAATTATCTTTTCCCTTTGTGCCAGATTCAGGCATCCACTTACTAGTACGGGGAATTTGATTTTCAATGCAGCTCCCCCTAAGCTAGAGCTCCTAATTCAATTCCCAGAGGAATTATCAGCACCGGATTCTAGTGCAGACCCATTATTAAGATTCACAATTGTTTTCTTGACCCATGTCTTGCTCATTTCATTCTAGATCTCATTCACATCAATTTTTCTTTTGCCTTTGTCTTGTCTCTGCTTATCCAGTTTTCTGTTTACCAGACCTCTTCTTTCATGATTCCTACTTTTGTAGAATCTTGCAATATGACCAGATCTAGTGCAATTAAAGCATACAACATTTCTTTGCTTATGTACTTGATTTCCTCTTGATCTACACTGATTAGTCGTGTGTCCATATCCATTGCAATTAAAGCAGTAACCATTGAAAGAGTTGCCATTTTCTCTAGAGTTGTTCATTATCATACTTCTGCATTCATTTGATCTATGACTATACCTCTTACACTTGAAGCATTGTCCGGAGAAGGATGGACCATTTTGATTTACTTTGATTCTACACTGAGTAGCTATATGACCAAATTTATTGCAATTAAAACAATTTCCATTGAATGATGGATATCTTTGAGCATTAGGTTGTCTTACCAGAGGTCTTCTAGGTCTGTTTCTCCCATTCCTTGGTTGAAATTTTCTTTGTCCGGATCCAGAGCTTTCACCTTTCTCATATCCAAGACTGTGCTTGTCATCAGCCTTTTTCTGTCCTTTAAGCAATGCTTCAAGTTTAGCTTAGCTTATCTTGAACTTCTCCTTGTATTCACTTGCAACTTCTAGGTCATGTCTGAGAATGACAATTTGCCTTTCAAGTTCTCTTTCATTGTATCTACTTTCTTGTAGGTCAGACTCTAGATGGACAACTATTCTGTCCAATTTGTAGCATTCTTCAGATCTTTCTTTTAAAGTTTGATTCAAGTCTTCTTCAGTCTTCTTCCTTTGCTCAATTTCTTTGGTTAGCCTCATTGCCCCAAATTTTATCTCAACTTTTAGAATAGCAACTTATTTTGACAACTTCTCACACTCCTTAGTCTTTTCTTCCAAGGCTTCATTCATGTCATTTTCTTTAGTTAAACTAGATAATTGCAGAAGTAGCTCCTTTCTCTTTTCCATAGATTTCTTTAATTTATCTTTTAACATTTCAATGGTATCATCAGCATCTTTAAGCTCATCTTTTAGATTAGTTATTTCTACTTTGGACTGATCAAGATCTTCTATGGCCAACCGAAGTTGATCTTTGAGTGAACCCATTGAAAACTCCTTCGAAGATCTTTCCTCAAGCTGTTAGGCTTCTTTCAAGGAACCTTTCTATGATACCAATTGTTGGAATTAGAGGTGACAACTAAGAGGATGGAGGGGTGAATTAGTTGTCTTAAAAATTTAAAACTTGCATAGTTAATTCCTCTTTACTACTTGATTATTAGATTAATAATGTTATCGTGAAAAACAAGAATCAACAACACATGAGCAGAAGTAGAAATAACACATTTGACACCAAGATTTTTGATGTGGAAACTTGGTTAAGGAAAAAACCATGGTGGAGGTTAACCCACAAAGATTATACTTTGTTAAAAGTATTACAATGGATAATGTACATGCATTCGGGCTCATTGCACAGAGCTCACTGCTCAAAAGAAGGCTCACTACCTACAGAAAAAAGATTACAATGAGGTTGAACTGATGATTAGCATCTACCAATGCAAGGATTTAGTTCTAGTTAAGCACATAACACTGACTTGATACACTTCATCCTCACTCTGCCCTATTTATTGTTCTACCAACATCTAAACCTTATATCTCCATCCTTTTCACACTTATTCCATAGTTGCAACACACACACACACAAATCACTTGAATCCATCAGCTATATATATCCACATCATAATATTCAGTCACTTTTCAGTCAGCTTCAAGAACACTTAGAACTTTGTTGAAGACTCTGCTCTATTGGCTAAATCCATGCATAACTTGTAAAGCAGACCAAAACTTGCATTCACAAATCATCAATCATGTCAACCACTATCACTGATCATCACAAATCTTCCAACGGAAAACTTCTATTTATCCAGAACCAAGATCAATTACAAGGTCAGCCTATTCTTCTGTTGTCTGCACTGTGATACTGTAACCCCATACTCAGATGCAAATAGCTTTTGAATCCTTCATCACCAGAGGTTAAAATTCTAGATTTAGATTGCCCTGACAATCCTTATGACTCCTTTAGATCCGCAACACACTCTAATTTACCACTAGAGAGATCCATACCAAGATACCAGACCCTATCATATGCTCTGTCTCTGGCTACCCGGACTTAGATAAATTCTGACTTCTGATAAGAACATATTATGTTATGCGGAAGAGTGGAATAGTCTTAGCTGCCATCAATGACAACACCTACCATGCGAAGTAGTGTCTCTTGCCAATAAGATGTAGGGATTCTTTCCCTTGATTGCATCATGTTCTGAAAATTCTTGAAATATCCCCAAAGAGCAGTCCTTTGGGCATTGGAGTCACCAATCTTGTTCAAGTGCTCTCTTATTTGTATGGCAACAGTCTTATCACTGGTCTGGAACACATGCTTTTCTTGCTGGGTAACTCATTCATGAAATAGAAGAACAAACATAATACCAATTTACCATACTTGAATGTATTCTTCTTGTTCTTTTTGATCTTGTTCAAGTTTTCCATTAGCTAGTTCTGTAGCAACTCACACAAGTCATAGTCAACATTCTCTCTCAACATCTGATAAGCTACATAGATAGTTGTACCAGATACATAATTCTCCCAGCTGGAATGATATATCTTGTATCCAATCACCATTGCTGCAAATTTGACATCTGGATCAGTGATGTCATTTATTGTCATTGCCCTTTTGTCAAACCTTGAACTAGTAGCATCAGTTACAATTTGATTCTTTATTGACTTCAACATTAGCAGTCCGCCAGATGAGTTCAACCTTGTACGACCTTGATGGCATCTTTGGTGATTTTGAAAGGTTTCATTAACCGCATAAACTCATAATGCATCCAATTGAGCACATGTCGGACCCACTCATCTTCATCGAAGGATGGAAACCCTATAATCTAAATAAAATATTTATCTTGCAGTGCCTTATACTCAGGTTTAAGACTATGAATTTCATCCCTCGGATGATTATTGAACAAATCTACTAACTTTGAATCCCCAAAGTCATCTATGTTGGTATGAATATATGCCCTAATATCTTCAACATGCAACACACCATATGGAACACTTGAAAAGGCACCTAGCGGATTGACCTCTACTGATTTGTGTGATGCTTCTTAAACTTTGTCCTAGGTTGATTAGTGATATTCACAACCAGAGGTGTAGCCATTTCAAAAAAATCACAAGTTCAAAGCTTCAAGAAAAATACCTTTTTCTCCACGGGATAAGGGTTAGCTGATGAATTCGCTTGTCACACTACAAATTTTGAAATCTCAGCTCAAGCACTCTTCTTCTTGTTTTCTTCAAATGCAAAGTGATTCAAATGATGAATGAATGACTTTTTATGCTCTGCAAAACCTAATTCACCATTGTAATAAATGCTCTTCCCTAATACATCCGGTTACACTATTTCTGCATACAGTTAATCTTCAATTGCTCCGCAATCAATTGCATTAGCTTCTTTTCTTCCAGAATTTGCTTCAATAGATCTGGAATAGGCTTCTTTATTTTCATTCATTTTTCTAGATTTAGGCACCCACTTACTGGTAGGGGGAATTAGATTTTCAATGCAGCTCCCCTTGAGCCAGAGCTCCCATTTCAATTCTCAGAGGAATTATCAACACCAGATTCTGGTGCGGACCCATCACCTTCATTGTTTGCATCTTTCTTCACCCACATTTTATTCATTTCTTTTTGAATCTCATTCACATCTATTTTTCCTTTCCCTTTGTCCATCTTCTACTCTATTCTTCCTTCTTTGATTTCACCTTTTTGCTTCTTCAAAATTTAGCAATATGTCTAGATTTGTTGCAGTTGAAACATATAATCTTGTTTCTCTGACAATCACATGTTGGAGCAGGTTTAGATCTACATTGCATTGCCATATGCCCAAACTTGTTGCAAGTAAAACATCTTCCATTAAAAACTTGTTTGTTCTTAGGAGGATTCCTTGATCTATCCTTTTGCAATTAAAGCATTGATCAGAGAAAGATGATTCATTTTGATTTACTTGACTTCTGCATTGATTAGCTCTATGACCATACTTATTGCATTTGAAACAATTTCCATTGAAAGATGGATACCTTTGATCATTAGGTTGTCTTACTAGAGGTCTTCTAGGATTCCTTTGATTTCTTGCTTCAGGATTTCTTTGACTGGATCTAGAGCTTTCACCTTTCTCAAATCCCAGACCATGCTTATCATCTACCTTCTTTTGACTGTCAAGCAGCACCTCAAGTTTAGCTGAGCTTATCTTGAATTTTTCTTTATATTCATTTGCAACTTCTAGTTCATGTTTGAGAATGACAATTTGTCTTTCAAGTTCTTCCTCATTTTCCCTACTTTCTTGTAGATCAGACTCTAGATGGCCAATTATTCTATCCAATCTGCAACATTCTTCTGTTCTTTCTTTCAGAGATTGATTCAATTTTTCTTTAGTCTTCTTCCTTTCTTCAATTTCCTTGGTTAGCCTCATCACCCCAAATTCCATCTCATGTTTTAGGACAACAACTTCTTTTGCTAACTTCTCACATTCCTTTGTCTTCTCTTTTAGGGCCTCATCCATGTCATTGTCTTCATTGTGATTTTCCAGTTGAAGAAGTAGCTCCTTCCTCTTTTCATTAGATTTGCTCAATTTTTCTTTTAAGGTCTTAATGAAATCTTCAGCATCTTTAAGGTTCTCTTGCAAATCTCTAATTTCTGCTTTGGACAGGTTAAGATCATCTAAGGCTACTTGTAGTTGTTGATTGATACCATCAAAATGATTGAATGAACCCATTGAAAACACCTTCCCAGATCTTCCTCAAGATGTTAAACTTCTTCTAAGGAACTTGGCTCTGGTACCAATTGTTGAAATAAGGGTAGACAACTAAGAGGGGGGTGAATCAGTTGTCTCAAAAACTTTTATCCTTTGCTGCAATTAAACTTCTTTACCACATATTAACACATGAATGAAGTAACCATGAAAGCATGAATCAACAACACATAAGCAGAAACAAAATCAACATACATAACACCCAAATTTTTACATGGAAACCTACTTAGGGGAAAAACCATGGTGGGGGTTAACCCACAAGAATTTATACTCTATTAAAAGTATTACAAATGGGGAAGGCACATGCCTTTAAGCACACTGCCCAGAGCTCACTGCTCAAAGAGGCTCACTACCTACAAAATAATTACAAAAGTTCACTGGAATGTTTGAACTAGAGAATAGCATCTGACAATGCAAAATTACAGTTCTAGTTAAGCTCAGTACACTGACTTCACACACTTCATCTTCTTCTGCCATGTTTTTCTATTCTACCATAATCAGAGGATCAGATCTCTACTTCTCACTTGATACTACCACCATTTGCACCTCTTACTTCATATTTGAACCACTACCACGAAAAATGCTCACACCCATTGATTATATATATCCGCAACATGAGATTTATTCAATTACAGTCAGCCTCAAGAAAACTTAGAAGCTTTTTCAAGATCACTGTTCTATCAACTGAATCCATGTGCAAACATTAATGCGGACCAAAACTTATGCATCCAAGTCACTTCACATGTTGGTCAATACTACTAGCTCTCCTAACTCACTCGACCAACCATTTCTCTTCATTTGCACAAGGATCAAACACTTAGTTGGCCTGTTCTTCACCGGACTAAACTATCTAACCAAAACCCGATGCTCAGATGCTTGTAACTTACAATCCCTTCATCACTAGAGGCTAAAATTTGGATTTAGGTAGCCCTGACATCCCTTAACATTCCCTTAGATCTGTAGTACAATGTGATTACCTGTGGAGAAATGTGGACTAATATGTTGAACCCTATCAAATGCTCTGTTCTTGTCTATCCAGACTAAAATAAATCTACACTCTGACTTCCGGTATGATCAAATAATGTAATTCAAATATGTAGGATAGATTTAGTTGCCATTAGTGACAACACCTGACATGCCTAGCAGTGTCTCTTGCCAACATCTTGTTTGTGAGTTGTGAGACAAATCAGTGAATGACATGTAGCTTCCCTTGCAAACTACGAAGTTGAGATATGTTCTTAAGTCCTGGCATATTAACAATCGCATCAATTTTATTTATGTCTACTCTAATGCCATGATGTGACACTATAAATCCCAATAATTTTCCACTGTCTACTTCAAAGGTGCACTTACAAGGGTTCAAGCACATGTTTTATTTCTTTATTCACTCAAAGATTTGACAGAGGATTGTGACGTGATCCTGGTGATGAATAGACTTCACAAGAATGTCGTCAACATAGTCCTCTAAGATTTTATGCATGTAATCATGAAAAATAAGGGTCATAGCCTATTGGTAAGTTTTGATAAAAGTAATCGGGAAGGGCCCGAACCCATGAACAAAAGCCAAAAAGGCGAGATGAACAAGTTTTACAAGAAGTAAAATAACCAGAAACATGAAAAAATAGTAAAGTATATAAAAAGGGCCAGTAGAGCCAACCAAACATAGAAGAACTAACAACAAGCCAAGCTATTGCTTAGCCATAGATTTTAGGTTGCTAATAGCCTATCATTCTCTATTAAGGAATTCTAGCTTGTCCTCAAAAGTGTTATCCACCTTGTCCCAATCCTGCATGTCCTAAATCTTGGTCTCCTTGTCCTAGGCTACCTCTATTTCCATGCTAACCTGCTTGCCTTTTCTATTCTTATACTTAGCCCTAGTATTATTGGTCGGGCCAACATTGATCTGATTCTACACATCCTGAGCCACCTTACTAGTTCTGACTTCCCTCATGGCCTTGCATTTTTCCAGCTCTTCCTTGAGTACATAAAGCGTGGTGGCAGAGTTTTTCATAGTCTCTCTACTAAAGTCCACCAACTTCGCCACATTCTTCTTGAGCTTCTCCTGGTTATGTTTTATCATAACAATCTCATCTTCCATATTTTCCCACTTTTCAAACTTTCTAGCCAAATTCTCCACTTGGTCCCATAGCTCATCCTTGCTCTCCTTGGGCCAATCCATAGTTTCTAGTTGAGAAATCACTTCAAGGTGTTGGATTTTTCTCCACATGGTGAAGTTGTGCCAATTACTATTTTAGCACTTGATTCTAAAGATCAAGAGCTTGGTAGAGGGTGGCAAACTTCTCCACCAGTTAACTGCAAGATTTACAATCCTTTTTGTTTTCCCCATGCTTGTGGTTAGGGGTACCCTGAATCTTTTTGGTAGGGGGTTCAAGATCATTAGGGCTATCTCTTTGGTTGCTATACTATTCACTAGTTTTCCTTTTTCCCTTGGCAGGGTTGTTTCCTTCTCTAACAGTGGCACCAAGATCAAAGTTGACCCTAACCATCCGTTCCTCATTTTTATCTCTTCCTTTATTGCCAACAGGATAGGAAGCATTAGCCTTCAATGAAGTCTAAATATTCACATTTTCTTTAGGGTCCTTACTTCTGAGAGAGGTTTATTGAGGGGCTCAATATCGACAATCTAAATTTTGGGCTCAGGGTCCGGGGTCACAATATTCCTCCTTCTTAACTTCATGGACACAACTTTCTCCAAAGGAGCCTTAAAGTTTTTCTCAAGATCTATAGCTAAAGTATTTGCCTTGGCCACGCCCTTACCCTTTAAGTTTATGACTTTAGCCTGGGGTTCCTTGGAGAGATGCAAGCTAGGTTTATTGGAAGAATCCCCACCACCCTTTCTAGTTCTTTGTTTAGTAGAAACATTGGTATTGCCAGAAGCTGAAGCTTCATGATACTTGCTCAGACTCGAACCCTCTTCCCTCTCTAGGGTTTGACCATAAGTGGAAAACTTACTACCACCAACTTTTTTCCCAGTAATACTAGGGATGTGTTCAATCAACAGGGGGTTGTATATTCTTGGTTTGAAGACTAAAGCAGGGGTTAATCAGAGTTCAAATTTATACAGGGCATAGATGAAGCTCTGGTGTAGAGGAGGGGGCTTTTCACCTAAAAGAACTTTTTGGACTGAGTCCTCTAAGGACGTAAAAATCCAGTAAGGAAAATTAATCTTCATGCCATGGTGGAAGTGATTGAGTAAAGGAAATAGAAAAGCATGAAATATCTTATACCTACCATCATGGGTAACATACCTCATGAGGACTTCAACAACCCTCTTCTAGACCCCAGAAAGATCCTCTCTATTAAACTCGTTCTGTAGTCTACTCACATTTTCCTCATTCTGCAAGAACTTCTTCATGTCCTCATTGTAGTTCCCCTTCACACTCTTCGGGGTTCTAGCCCCCTCCATGCTGAGACCCGTGACCTCAACTATCAATTCCTCTATCACCCTAAAAGATATCCCTTGAATATACATGACCCTGGCTTTCCAAGAGTTAGCAAATTCTTTGGAAAGGATTGTGTCAAAACCATTCATGGTTTTGATGTACTGGGTGAAATTACCTCTTTGCAAAATCCCCCAAAGCTCATCATCTTCTTTGAGTTTGTCATTCCTAGTGGGTTTTGTTTGCATTAGATCACCTCCCATATTGCAAACCTCAATGATGTAAACACAAACCTCAATGTTGTAAACACTCCTGTAAACTCTGGAATAAACAATGCTAGGAAAATACCAGATGAAGATGTATATGTTGTGAGACTCGAAGGGATTGAAGCATATCTTCTTATGATTATAATAGTCAAGTATCTGTGTTGCTTCGTGTGACTAGACCCCTACTCTGTCAGGAAATTCCTTTCATTAATTCAAATTGGTTTCCTCATTATAGTTTAGATCACTAAACTGTTCCAGGACATCATCTCCAAGTCTCCACTTGATAACATCATTAATTTTACATCTAATATTAGCTAAAGCATCAACTTTAGTATTTCATTCCCTATAGATGTGAAGAAAGTCAACTTTATCCATGGCATGTAATTTAATTTTTCACAATTCAATGATGTCCTTTACCATCCAACTATGGGTAGCCTTTAAAATAAGCATGTCTAGGACATTCTTAGAGTCCCATTCCACTATCAATTTTGTGATCCCAAGTTTCTTAGCCATGTAGATACCTAGATAAGCTATGTAAGCCTCAGTAAATTTTTTCACTTGAATGCCCAAATGTTTTGCATAAGTTCCCAGAACTCTACAATCACTATTTCTTATTAACCCACCCCCTCCCGCCTAACCTGAGTTCCACTTAGAGGCTCCATCGAAGTTGAGTTTGATCCATCTAGGATCAAGGGGGCCCATAGCCCATTGGTAAGTTTCTCCAGCATTCTTTAATCCAAATGGCATGACGATCCAACAAAATGTTCCCCATGGGGTTATAAAAGTTGTTTTATATTGATCTAGAGGATTAATGAAAATTTGATTATATCCCAAAAAATCATCCATGAAGGAAAGTAATTCATGAGCATCTATTGAGTCCACAATTATATCAATATTTGGAAGAGGGAAATCATCTTTTAAAGAAGCAAGATTTAGATCCCTAAAATCGATACACATCTGAATACGACCATCAGGTTTAGTGATAGCCACAATATTCAAAATCCAAGGTGAGTAATCAATAGGGCAGATAAAACCAGCTTGTAACAACTTTTCTATCTCAGCCTTAACTAACAATGCAACCTTAGGATTCATCTTACAGATATTTTGTTTAAACGTCTTAGCATCCCATTATAATACAATGTTATGTGTCACAATTTGAGGATCAATACCAGGCATATCTGAATAATTCCAAGAAAATAAATCTGAAAATTCATGTAAAAGCTTGGTCATATCTTCTTTTTCTTCTGTACTTAAACAATCACCTATAGGGATGACCTTTTCAGTGTTATCTTTTTCCATGAAGGCATCAACAATATTTCCATTAAGCAAAGTATTATGATTTGGGAGGTTGGGTGATTGTGGTAGTTCTTCAATTTCTTGCATAGATCTTAAAGTAACATTTATCAAACAAGTAGATTTTCTAAAATATGCATCGTTATTTAAATGATAAGGTAATCCACATTTATGATGATAATGGGGAAGATTATCATAAGCTCCCAAGAATTCAATTATTGCTTCATCCATCAAAAAAGTATCCAAAGGAATCTCTCCTGGAGGACAATTGGTGTCAATCGTCTCAGGATATATCAAATTGAGTGTTGATATTGTATTCACATTAAGATTAGGACATCTATGGGCTTTGGTTTCCTTGAAAGGATTATATCCAATGCCACTTGAGTAATGTCATGAAGCAGAGTCTATAGGTACTCAAATTCCTTGTTGATTAACACCGCAACCATTACCTACATAGTCGCAATTCTTATAGAGAATCTAAAATCCTTGACAGTAAAGAGAGGCCATTTCTCTGGAAGAAGTGGAGCCTCATAGGTCTCATAATCTGTAGTGTAAGTAAAAGTATTGTCTACATTTGTTACTAAAGAAATCTTAGGTTCTTTAGGTATCTCCATAGATTCTTTTGACGAAATCGATGCAACATTTGATTCTTCAGAAATAGAGTTGTTAGATTTATACTCTCCTATAGAGGTAGGATTAAAATCTAATGAACCCCAATCATTGCCAAGGAATGCATTTGGTTGTTTAGAATTTTGCATGGCATTCTCTACGATAGGAGGAATTGATGGATCAAATTTCAAATTATTTAAAATCTTATGATGACCAACTTGTTTTTGTAATTCAATTTGTAAACAACTATCTGGTTCAGGCTCAACCTCAATAGTATGAAGTTTATCTTTATAAATAAACTTGATTGAATGATGAATTGTAGATGGAATTGCCCCCAATGCATGAATCCAAGGTCTACCAAGAATCATATTGTATGATGAGGAACTAGACATGACATGAATCAAGGTAGATAAAGTCACAAGCCCAACTTGTAGAGCTAAATTTGTAGTGCCAATAGATTGTCTTCCAACATTATCAAAGCCATGGATACTAAGTCTATCCAGTTTAATCAAAGAAGTATCAATGTTAATCTTATGTAACAAATTAATACCACAAACATTAAGACCCAATCCATTATCAATCATAACTCACTTGATCAATTTCTTATTTATTGTGATGAAGATAATCAAAGGATCATACTAATTTTGAACTTCAATAGAAGGCAACTCGTGTTGTTGAAACAAAATGTCTATTTTTGTTGCATGCATACAGTCTAAAAGAGCTGCTACATCATTTGGCTTGATAGCATGTGGTACAATCACCTTTTGTAAAACTTCTTGGAGCATTCCATGGAATGTAGGTGAGGTTTGTATAAGTTCCCAAAGAGAAATCTTAGTAGGGGTAGCACAAAGCTGCTCAACAAGATCATAAGCTTGACCAACTTTATGTGTTAAACAAGGTGCTTGAGGAAGGATTGGTTGAGAAGTTGGTAAAGATATCAGAATGCTTAATTTTTGTTTTCTTTGTTTTTTATTTCATGTATTATATGTATGAGTAATGATAGTGTGACTAGGTTGTTGTGAACTTTGATGTGTTATTTGTTTAGCATAGTTATAAATGTAATTAGGAGGTCAAGAAGAAGGCAGGAGACCTCTAATAGTGAGCACCGGTTTAGATTGTGGTTGAGCCACATCCAAACATAGGTTGACCACTACTTTTAGCTTCATAGTTCTTGTTGAGATTTAGGAACATAGATTGCATTTACTATTATTTGAAACAACAACGGTTTAGGAGTCATAGTGGAATATTCAATCGAGGTAAAGTCCTCAAGGGCTCCATCTAACATATTCAAGTCATCACAACTAAATGGCTCATCATACACATGAAAGTCTTGTAAAAATTAATCCGACATTATAACATGTTCTAATTAACCCGACTTAAATGTAAAGTAATATAGTATAAACTTTGTGAAAATGAAAAAAGATATCACTATGCAAATTACAAAGTTATAATTTCAAACTCTTTTAATGAAAGGCTAAAGATATCAACCAAGATTCAATGTATGCACTTTTCAAGGGTTTGTAATCTAGATATTATTTAGGACAACAAACTATTTCAGATCTAATGTCTAAAAGGATGCAAATTCTTTTAAAGCATGGGTTCACCAAAATGTTTAGAGGAAAAAGTGGAATAATGATAGTTTGTATAAACTAAATCAAGTCCCTCTTTCACCCACTAAACATTAAGGAAGTAGGAACCGAGCTTGTTCACTATGAAGGAACAAGCTACAGATTTCATAGGTTCTTATTATGCTAGTTGTGACTGAATGGATTCTTTGACTAGGTTTCTACAATCTTATGGAATTCACAAAGCATGAAACCCTATTTCTCAATTATGCTATAATAGACTAGTTTTCAACACAGGTACTGACAAATAGATTACAAAAACACAAAGTAAAGGTCACAGAGAGTTACTACCCAGAAATTGAGGACATGTCAAACACAAGCACCCGCTCTTCTATCCTAAAAGTTTCTGATGACTAAAATCTGTTGTATCAAGTATCAAAGGGTCTTCAAAGGTTTCCAGATCTAGAATTACATACTCAGTTAGACTAGGGTACCCATTCTTTTGTCCCGAATATTTCATGATGTCAAAATTCAAAGTTATGTGATGACTATATCCGTAATATTCATCTTTCTGTCACTCCTTTTTGCCAGATCTTTTCGAATATGATTTGCACATACAAAAGGAGGAGAAAGATGGTTGTGGCTATATAGGAGCTTGCCTCAGTCAAGTCCTGTCTTTGGTATTTCTACCTCAACAATAGCCAATTATAAAGATTTACAGATGTGTGCTCATATATCACATGTGTATGTAGAAATGTAAAACCCTAGATGACTCAAGCATCAAGAAAAGATCAACACATTATTTCACTCAAGGAAACAACAACATCACCTCAAGGAGATGTGAGCAATGAAGACTTGTAGAACAAGAAGGTGAGGCAGTCGTATCCATGGAGGATTCCCAAGCTCAAGTTGGAGGCTTCAACCCTTCTCCCGATCATACAAAAGGTTTGATAAAACCCTAGGAAGAGCAAGATAGTCTCAAGATCTTGATTCATAATCTCCATCAAATATCTCCATGATAGCAAATATCAATATCTTCAAAGAGTTTCAATAAGATGTTGATCTTCAATAGAAAAAATGGTAGAGTTTTGGCATAGTAAGATTGCATGTAGATTATGTGTAATAAAATGATTTTCAATTCTCTTTAAATACCTAACCTTAGAAATTCAAATATTTGAAATAACGTGTTGACATCCTGCAAAAACCAAAAATTGAAATTAGAATATGGAGATGTACAACAGGAGCCAACACTCCATCAAAAATTCAAAACCTAAAAAAATAAGGTAGGACAGGGGCGCAGATGATTGTGTCCAAGCGCTAATTTTTCCTTCAGGTCTTCCATTTAGGAGGTCCAGGATGTCCAAAATCCAAAGTCTATTCTTAGGTTTAGTCCTCAATTGCTTTAGAATATGACATTTCTCCAATTAGATATAGGTCAATCAGGGTTTAGGAAGGTAAAAAACAAATAGGGTGAGAGGACACCAAAGGAGAGGAGCTAACATATGTGAAATTGTGCCATTCCATGTAGGAGAAAAATTTCCAACATAACAAAAGTAAATCAAGAACAATGATTATACCTTCAAATCCCCTCCATCCAAGTCTCCTTGATAAGGTGGAGGAAGAAGCATAGACCTAATAAAAAGTAATGTGGATTGCTCAAATAATACCAGCATGGTGAGAGCAAGGATTTTTTTGTATTAATAATATATTGTTAACTTGTTACATTGTATCATATTTTGTAAACTATAGCTGCACTATGGCTATACACCAAAAAACATAACTACTTCAGCCTTTATACATATGTTGAGACTGCAGATTTCCTATACAAAATTATAGTATATATGGGATGGAGCTATATTTGCCAATTACATCATTGCTATACAAAATACTGGCTTATAAACATTGCCAATTCAAAGTCAAAAAAGAAGCACACTATCTAGTTCCCATCTACAGCCCTACTAGTAGTCTCTTCTTCTTCCCCACCATTTCCATCAATCACCTGGCCTCTGTTAGGATCCATTTCACCCATCATGGACTGAGCATCACTTTGTTGCTGCCTGTGAGGACGAGGACCCCTGTGCCTCCCCTGAACCTCCACTATGACATTGAAATACCTTTGAAATTTAGTGATGGCCTTTAGGAAAATCTCATGTTCTACTCCTTCCAGCTGACGAGCATGCCCACATCTAATCTCTTCTATACTAACACTCATTGAACCGTCTCTAATTAGGTTGACAAACTTTGGCAATGAAATCTCAATATGCAATGAAACCTACAAGGCAATAGAGAGAAACGTGAGTCTTTTGGATAATTCAGTAAGGGACCTCCTATTACCTTTGAATTTTTCATCATTCCTTGCTTTCCAATTGTACCACATTATTTCAATAGAGAGATAAATCCAAAACATTTTACAATATTTTTTCATTTTCTTATCAAACATTAAGACATCTTTCCAAAAAATATTATCATTAGTGTCCCAGATTTTAATATTGCCACAAAACATTTTCCATATTTCTTTAGCATAAAAGTAGTCAAACAGAATACGTTTTACAAAGTTAGGAGTCTTGTAGATATCACACACATCAATATCATCATAGTTAGATTTAAAAGGAACTCTTTGCAGAAGAGCCAGCTGTGATCACGCGAGACCCTCAACCCCTCCTTTGGGCCCTAGCAGTCTCTGGGTAACCTCTCCGGTGGCATCCTCACTAATAGTTTAAGCTTTTGGTGTAGTGGTAGCCGATTTGTGTTAACAAATGCCAAAGCTGTTATCACGCAGGACCCTCAACCCCTCCTTCGGGCCCTAGCAGTCTCTAGCTAACCTCTCCAATGGTGCCCTCACTAATAGTTTGAGCTTTTGGTGTAGTGGTAGCTAGTTTGTGTTAACAAAATGGCGACTCTGCTGGGGAGGGGTTCGATTCCTGCCGTGATAACCTTACTTGCCTCGTGGTCGACTGTGTTCATTTTAGACCTCTCGGCTCGGGGGGGCTAAGTTGTTATCACGCGGGACCCTCAACCCCTCCTTCAAGCCCTAGCAGTCTCTGGCTAACCTCTCTGGTTGCACCCTCACTAACAGTTTGAGCTTTTGGTGTAGTGGTAGCCGGTGTGTGTTAACAAAATGGTGACTCTATTGGGGAGGGGTTCAACTCTCGCCATGATAACCTTACTCACCTTGTGGTCAACTGTGTCCATTTCGAACCTCTTGGCTCGGGGGGGCTAAGTTGTTATCACGCGGGACCCTCAACCCCTCCTTCAGGCCCTAGCAGTCTCTAACTAACCTCTCCGGTGGTGCCCTCACTAACAGTTCAAGATTTTGGTGTAGTGGTAGCCGGTTTGTGTTAACACTACTCTCTTAAACTCTAGTGCAAAAAGAGACTTGAACTCTTGTGTTCCTTGTAATCCTTATGGGACTACCTAATTCTTGGATTCATCCAAATAATGTACATTCTTATTCTTACAATTAATCTTGGTTGCATGCTTAAGAAACCAATCCATTCATAAGATTAAATCATAAGAGCCAAGGGGAAAAACTAATACCTTTATCCAAGTATCCATGGTATCAACCATAATTTTCATCTTGGGAATAACTTCTTTGCTAAACTTCTTTCTACTAGTTCTTAACTCAACACTACCACCTTATGCAAGACTTCTATTTTTAAGTTGCATTTTTAAATTGCATTAGGTGAAATGAAATAATCAATAGCTCTTGAATCTACCAATATTAAAATAGGTACTGTGGTCACTTAGAATTGCACCCTGCTTGGAGAGAGTCCAAGCATTCTAATGACACAATGGGAATGATCTCAAAGTGTGGGACCTTGCGAACTGAGATCAGACCTCCAGAAAAGGCTGGTTCCTCGTTCTAAGCCTAATGCTTAGAGAAAACTATCTAAACCTAGTGCTAGTGCTTGCAGGGGAAAAGGGTTAGAAGGAAACTGAAATGAAAGGGGTGATACACTAGATTTAAATGTGTTTGGATGCAACTGAATCGACACAGTAGTAATCTCACAGCTAGAAAGACTTACACAGACTCATATTGATTCTAACAGAGGTCAAGACAGAATAATGGAGGAATGAAAGGGATCATTTTGTCCACAATACACAGCCTACACTAATCCAAATAGCAGACACAATGCTAAAATAATAAAAGAGAGGCAAAATACCAGTTTATATTGATTATAGAGGCTAAGTAGCCATTACAAAAGAGAGAATAATGCAAAGAGATAGACATAGAACAACCAATTACATTCATTGGAGAACAAAACTAGAGACATGAGAGGCTCAGCATAAGAGCATAGTCCATCAAATCTAGTTGTTCCTATAATTGCATTACAGAGGACTGGTTACAAAAATCCTCTATCTTATAGTAGCCTAGAAGAACAACCAACAATAATACATCTATTTCACATGTATATATAGCATTTTATTCCATTGTAGCAGCAATGGAAGAAGGAAGAGTGGTCAACAAGCAAGAACCACCACCCATGCTGCATTAACTTTCTCTGGTATCCCTAGGTTTCACCCACATGGCTCTATCAGAAAGTATCTCAGCTAGAAGGGACGTCCACCTGCAAGAATTCATGGCAAAAAAAATATCTAGAACAGGGGAAGATGAAAGATAGGATCTGCATTGATAGCAGATGGGATAGGTCCCCCTTGAACAAAGCTTTTACAACACTGCAAGTCCTCAAGCCCCTTTGAATTTTTTGCATTTCATCAATTTTGTGTTTGAGGGATCCCTGCAAAACTTAAATCGACTGCTAAGACGTCTTGTCGCCAAAACTGCAAATTCATTCTTAGAGTCGGCGACCATTCCTGACTGAATGAAGATTGGCCATCAATTTCATCTTCGCTACATATTGGGTCCCTTAAACTGTTCAACTTTGCACTTATGTGATTTCTTCATTCGCTTTTTGCATATGTAATTTTTTGTATATGTCTTTATGCATCTTCTATATATGTCAGGCCATCGGGGAGACCCCAAACTAAGTCATACCAATATGTAAAAGTGTTGCTGATGGCCCTTTGTATCTATTTCTATATCACCATTTGAATCAGCCTAACATGTGTCATCATTCCATTGGATCCTCAAGCTATGGCTCCATCGCTACAAAATAGACCACTGAGTTATTGGGACCCACCGCTGCACTATTTCTACTCTTCATTTTGCATATATCGGGCTATCAGGGAGACCTTGAGTTGAGTCTCACTGATAGGCCCATCTCCCATCGATATACATTGTATGTGCATCAGCCTATGAAACGACCTTTGAATCTCCCTTTGCATATGTAGTTGTATATGCAATTGTATCTACTTTTGTATGTTCTTTTATATATGCATCGGCCTATCAGCGGGACCACAAACCAAGTCCTACCGATAGGCATATTTCCCATCAATATGCTTTTGCATATCCCTTTTTGCATATGCTTTTGTATATGCGATACAATCGCACGTGCATACAAAAGCAGATCTCAACATTTTATGAAGTGAATTGGAATTGGGTTCGGGTCCTGAAATACATCTTGCTCCTTTGTATATCACTTTGTATTTGATCATGTATATGTGATATACAACCAAGGACCCCATCTTGAAGTCTGCCAGAATCAATTCTCCAATCGCGTCCAGATTGTATCTTCACCCTTTGTATCTGCCTTTGTATATCACATATACAATGCAATATACAAACAAAACCGCATACATATGCCTTTGCATCTAAAACCAACCGCATTTCTCCCTCGGGTCCGCCCTTGTACATTCACTTTTGTATCCTGCCTTGTATCTTGCATATACATCAGACTATAGGGGAGACCTTGAGCTGAGTCATGCTGATGTGCAAATCTCCCACCGATGTGTCTTTTGTATCTTCCTTTGCATATGCAATTGTATATGCAATTTTATATGCGATACAAACAGATATACATACAACGATACATACAAAAATGACTAAGTATAAAACTAAGAAATATCTACAATGGAAGGCACTTGAAAACAAAGGATTTTTGGGTTTTTCTGGGTTTTCTGCAAGGATACTCCAGGCAAGATTTTGGGAAATTTTACAAGGCAGAGCAAGAGGAAATTTAGGATAAGACCTCCCTCCTTCTATTTAGGCTTTCTCTGATCAGATTTCTTTGATAGGAGGAGGGGGATAGGAATATTTTGGGGCCAGGCAAAATATGATAACATTTTGGTGACCTCTCAGGGATGTTTACCTGCTAAACAAATTGATCAATGGCCTTAAGTATCCATTGGGCAAAGAGTCAAGAAAGAGGGGCATGAAAAATGTTAACACAACTAGAACCTGCCTCCAGAACACAAAAAAAAAAAGGAGAGGCCTGCATTCTCCTAATGACAATGTAGCCTATGCAAGAGCACGTATTGAAAGGAAACCTAAAATTGAAATAAAATCTACTCTAATCCTAAACTAACTAGTCAGAGGTGACCTTAAACAAAGCCATTAACTGGTTCTTGAAAGTAACTGCCCTTCCTTAACAATTTACAATGTTTCTCATGCATGTGGGCAGTTAAAAAGAGGTGAGGGAGGGATGGGCATAAGACAAATTGATAAAACACCCACCCCCCCAAATGGAGATAAACTCACCTATCCACTTAGACTGATTGTTGATGTTGCTAACTTGTGGTGAATAAATAGGTTGATCCCACCCATTTTGATGCTCAACTTCATGCTTAGAGGTAAGCATAACAAGTGGTGACTCCTCTTGATGTGTCTCCAGTTGGGCTAGATGCCTGATTGGGCATCTCCTTGACGTGACATGCAAATCATCACTGCTGCATGTATATCTATGCTTTGATCCTGCAACCTTTTGTTGTTGATTTGAATATTCTAGTTCTTAGATCTCAAATGGAGGAATTACTGCCTCCTTCATCTGCTCAAACTACTCATGGTTTACATCATCTAGAGGCGTTTATTTACTATCCAAGTTTGAGCAAAAATCATCAAGCTCATCCCAAAAATGATCCTCCTCCAAGTCCTCTATACTTTCTAGTACATGACTACTCGTATGCTCCTCTTTATGGACTGGAATTTCACTATTAGGCTGGGTCTCAACCTACAACAATTTGTCATTATTTTCATTATTCTCTTGTTGCTGCATATCCACAACCAACTGCTTGTCCTCCTCATCTTCATCATAACAAGGTAGCCCATGAAGAAAAGAAATCTCATCTGTTTCCCAATTCAGAAACACACACTCAGCCTGCATCTGTCTTTGTTCCACCATATCCTGTTGGCTATGTCCAATTCGTTGTTTCAGGGCCACTGATGGATTGCATGAATGATGTTACTCATTACCTTGGGCTAAGTTGCTCTAAAATGGAATGAGCCTTCTTGGTGTATTTTTAATAGCTAAACTCATGAGGTTCAGGGGCCTAGCATAGTTCAAAAGACTTTGTCTTTGATCGTTTCCCTGACGAGGCTGGCAGCTGAATGGATAGGGCTGATTAGGAACTTGGTATGACACATTAGGTGTAGGAATTGCTGCCATAATTGGTTGCATGACTGGGGCTTTTGGAAATAATGGCATTGGAGGCCTAGGAGCAATCTTTCCAGCTAACATCAGACAATTTTCTACCCTAATGGCTACCTCATAGGCATTAGGTAACACATCCCCTCCTAGAGATTGGATCATGACAACAATATCACTGCTTAGTGATCTCAAATAATACAGGAAGGTAGCATTAGGGGAAGGTCTTACCAATGGTGGGATTTTGTACCAAGTCTTTTGAAATCTACAAATAAAATCCACCATAAATTCATAGGGAGCCCTTTTAATAGTGGTCAGCTGCTCTATCAGGGACAAATGGTCATTCTTGTCTTCAAAATGCTGACAGAGCCTTGTTCCTAAATCATCCCATTCCTGAATTGAATCTACAGGTAACCCCCTGTACCATTGTAGCACCTTTCCTTTTAAAGAAGCAACAAGGAGCCTCACAACAACATTGTGAATGGAGCATACACTGGCAATGTCCTAGATGTGCTCATTAGGTGTAGTGGCACTTTCACCAATGAAAAAGGGAATAGCCTTTAGAGCTGGGATAGGGATGTCATTATATTATGTGAGGTTGAGAGGGCTTTCACCATTAAAGGCCACAAATGGTTTATTTCTTGGCTGATCCATGACAATGATGTGAATAATATGCTGGGTATATGGAAGCCTATTCTTGATGGAGGGAAAAAATCATGACTTTCATAACTGCTTGACATACTAGAGCATTAAAAAGTAGGGATGTATCAAACATTCCTTGAAAACAAGGGTAACAGGTTTTCTTTGGAGAGAAACTGGATACATACCAAAGAGGGAGTCGCCAGGTGATTGAGGTACTTCCAAAAGCTGAGTAGACTAGGAAGACCACCAAAATTCTGATCTTTGATGCAATTTTAGGTGCTTGGGCTACTTTCACCAATAGGTTTGTTCAGTAGAGTGGCCATGGTGTTGAAAAGATTTCCTTGAATGGTAAGATGCACTAAAGAGCACACCATAACTCTTCAATGGATGATAAGGATCATGAAATATGTCCCACCGGGCATGCCAGAAACTGTTGTCACATAGAATTGCACCCTGCTTGGAGAGAGTCCAAGCATTCTAATGACACAATGGGAATGATCTCAAAGTGTGGGACCTTGTGAACTGAGATCAAACCTCTAGAGAAGGTTGGTTCCTCATTCTAAGCCTAATGCTTAAAGAAAACTATCTAAACCTAGTGCTAATGCTTGTAGGGGAAAAGGGTTAGAAGGAAACTGAAATAAAAGGGGTGATACACTAGATTTAAATGTGTTTGGTTGCAACTGAATCAACACAGTAATAATCTCATAGCTAGAAAGACTTACACAGACTCATATTGATTCTAACAACGGTCAAGACAAAATAGTGGAGGAATGAAAGGGACTATTTTGTCCACAATACACAACCTACACTAATCCAAAGAGCAAACACAGTGCTAAAATAATAAAAGAGAGGCAAAATACCAATTTATAATGATTATAGAGGCCAAGTAGCCATTACAAAAGAGAGAATAATGAAAAGAGATAGACACAAAACAACCAATTCCATTCATTGACGAACAAAACTAGAGATGTGAGAGGCTCATCATAAGAGCACAATCCATCAAATCTAGTTGTTCATCTAATTGCATTACATAGGTCTGGTTACAAAAATCCTCTATCTTATAGTAGCCTAGAAGAACAACCAACAATAATACATCTATTTCACATGTAGATATAGCATTTTATTCCACTATAGCGGCAATGGAAGAAGGAAGAGTGGTCAACAAGCAAGAACCGCCACCCATGCTACATTAACTTGCTCTAGCATCCCTAGGTTTCACCCACATGGCTTTGTCAGAAAGTATCTCAGCTAGAAGGGATGTCCACCTACAAGAATTCATGGCAAAAAAAATATCTGGAACAGGGATAGATGAAAGATAGGATCTGCATTGATGGCAGATGGGACAGGTTCCCCCTGAACAAAGCTTTTACAACACTTCAAGTCCTCGAGCCCCTTTGAATTTTCTGTATTTCATCAATTTTGTGATTGAGGGATCCTTGTAAAACTTAAATCGGCCACTAAGACATCTTGTTGCCAAAACTACAAATTCGTTCTCAGAGTCGGTGACCATTCCTGACTGAATGCAAACTAGCTGTCAATTTCATCTTCACTGCATATCAGGTCCCTCAAACTATTCAACTTTGCACTTATGCGATTTCTTCATTCTCTTTTTGCATATGCAATTTTTTGTATATGTCTTTATGCATCCTCCTTTGTATATGTTGAGCCATCAGGGAGACCCCAAATTGAGTCATACCAATATGTAAAAGTGTCACCGATGGCCCTTTGTATCTGTTTCTATATCACCATTTGAATCGGCCTGACATGTGTCATCTTTCCATTGGATCCTCAAGCTATGGCTCCATCGCTACAAAATAGACCACTGAGTTACTGGGACCCACCACTGCACTATTTCTGCTCTTCATTTTGCATATATCGGGCTATCAAGGAGACCTTGAGTTGATTCTTATTGATAGGTCCATCTCCCACTGATATACATTGTATGTGCATCGGCCTATGAAACGGCCTTTGAATCTCCCTTTGCATTTTTAGTTGTATATGCAATTGTATCTAATTTGTATGTTCTTTTGTATATGCATCGACCTATCGGCGGGACCACAAACCAAGTCCTGCCGATAGGTATATTTCCCATCGATATGCTTTTGCATATCCCTTTTTGCATGTGCTTTTGTATATGTGATACAATCGTACATGCATTTAAAAGTGGATCTCAACATTTTATGAAGCAAATTAGAATTGGGTTCGGGTCTGGGAATACATCCTTCTCCTTTGTATATCACTTTGTATCTGATCATGTATATGTGATATACAACCGCGAACCCCATCTTGAAGTCTACCATAATCAATACTCCAGTAGTGTCTGGATTGTATCTTTGCCCTTTGTATCTACCTTTGTATATCGCATATACAATGCAATATACAAACAAAACCGCATGCATATGCCTTTGCATCTAAAACCAACCACATTTTTCCCTCGGGTCCGCCCTTATACATTCACTTTTGTATCCTGCCTTGTATATTGCATATACATTGGATTGTTGGGGAGAGCTTGAGCTGAGTCATGCCGATGTGCAAATCTCTTGCCGATGTGTCTTTTGTATCTTCCTTTGCATATACAATTGTATATGTGATACAAACAGATATACATACAATGATACATACAAAAATGACTAAGTATAAAACTGAGAAATATCTGCAATGGAAGGCACTTGAAAACAAAGGATTTCTGGGTTTTTCTGGGTTTTCTACAAGGATACTCTAGGAAAAATTTTGAGAAATTTTGCAACACAGAGCATGAGGAAATGCAGGATAAGACCTCCCTCCTTCTATTTAGGCTTTCTCTGATCGGATTTCTTTGATAGGAGGAGGGGGACAGGAATATTTTGGGGCTAGGAAAAATATGACAACAGGTACATTATTAATTTTACTTGGAAATTCAAGGAGTGACATTTCAAAAAGCCTTGGTGGATTATTGATTACCACATAAATTTAGTGATTTGGGCCCTAGTTTCTTTGGGGCTTTGGACAATCTCACAGAAATGGTCCTTATTTCCCTAATTCTTTCATCCATCACTAGGCTTCCTTTGTTGGATAGGAATAGAATTATCCCTAGTGGCTGATGTTTTTGTTGAGTTTGAAGGCCTTTGATATGGTGTACCACTTACATTTATTTCCTCCTCACTATCGTTTATAACCTTCAAGTTTGCTAGAAGCTAACTTACTCCTATAGCTGCTAATACCTAAATACAAAGGATAAATCTCACCACATGAACATATAGATATGTGTAAAATGATATGGAAAGGAAGAAATGAATATGGTACAAGGCTCTACATACAACTATTTTATTGGACACTAACACCAGTTGCCCAACCTTGGTATATCAATCAAGAAAGAAGAGTAGAAACCAAAGATTGGAATGAACTAAAAACTGATTTCATACATACATTCTCTATTTATAGTCCATACGAACATGTTCGCAATGCTCTCTGCAAAATGAAGGAAATCATATTCCAATAAACAAAGGAAAAAGAAATAGATATACACCAAAAAGCTCCTCCACCACTAAAATAAAAAGGGAGTATGGAAGCTAATAGAGTGGATGGAGAATGAAAAAAACACACTGCAAAGAAATGTTATACAATACAACAAGAAGATAATGATACCCCACACAAATTGGACATAGAAATTAATCAAGGGAAAGGAGAAATAGAACTAGACATAGAACCAAAAGGAAAATATTATAATAAACCAATAAAATTTGAGGGAAGAGAACTTTACCAAAGAAGGGGACCCTAAACTAGCCAAAATAGGAGATTATTGGGATGCACAAGTAGTAACAAAAGTAGCTGAAATTTTATGAGAATTTGAAGACATGTTCCCCTAAACATTTACCGACCTTAAGGGAATAAAAGAAGAAGTTGGAATAATGAAGATTTAGTTAAAGGAAGGAGCAAAGACACAATGGAAAAGACCATATAGGCTCAATCCTAACATGAAAAAAAGGTCAAGACAGAGCTAGATAAGATGTTAGTCATTGGTATAATCAAACCAGATGAGGATGCAGATTGGATAAGTCCCATGGTAGTTTAGAATAAAAATATAGAAGTTAGAATATATGTGGACTTTTGAGAACATAATAAAGCCTATATACATGATCAATTCCCAACCCCTTTTACAGAAGAAATCTTGGAATTAGTAGCGGGAAGGGAAACCTACTCATTTACAAATGGATTCTTACGCTATCATCAAGTTAGGATAAGGGAGGAAGATCAACCAAAAACCACTTTTTCATCCGAGTGGGGATCCTTTATGTATGCAGTGATGTCATTTGGGCTCAAGAATGCAATGAATGTCTTTAACAAAATAATGACAAACACATTTAAGGACTTTATACATGACTTCTTAGAAGTATACTTAGATGATTGGGCAGTGTAAGGACTAATCAAGGAGCATATACAAGCTTTGAGAATGATGCTGAATAGATGCATAAGATTACAGATCTCACTAAATTTGAAGAAATGCATGTTTGTGGACTATTTGGTACCTTATTAGGACACATAATAAGTAAAGATGGCTTAATGGTGGATCCATTGAAAGTGACCTTGATCATGACTTTACCACCACCTAAGACAACAACCGAGGTAAAGACCTTCCTCGGCTATACAAAGATATCATAGAAAGTTCATAAGAGGATATGCGATAGTGGTAGCTCCATTAGAAGATCTTTTAAAGAAGAAAACTAGTAAGACAATTGAGTGGAATGAACAATGCCAATCCTCTTTTGACACTTTGAAACAGAAAATAGCAGAGGCACCAATCTTAATTTTCCCAGATTAGACATAATCCTTTCATGTAAATGTGGATGCCTTTGAGATTGCTATTGGGGCAGTAATCAGACAACCCAAAGGGAACAAAGATCACCCAATAGCTTTTGCTAGTAGGAAATTGTCTAAAGTGGAGAAAAAATACACAACAATAGAAAGGGAAGCCTTGGCGATGGTGTATGCTTTGCAAAAATTTAGACATTACCTAATATCTACACCATTTACTTTCTTTACAAATCATGAACCCTTGAAATACTTATTAAACAAACCTATTACTCAAGGTAAAATATGTTGATGGCCACTTCTCTTTCAGGAGTTTGACTTTAAAATAATGATGAAATCCAGAAAAAATAATTAGGGACTACATTATTTATCAAGGATTGAAATAGATGAGGAACCAACCAACTAGGAGGAAGAACTTCTTAGTGCACATCTATTCAAACTAAATGTGGTACCTGAAGAACTAAAAGATATAGCTAGCTTACTCTCTACAAGGGAATTCCCACTAGACTCATCACCAGAAGAAAGGAAAACCTTGGTGCAGAAGGCCCTACCTTACACATTAGTAGAAGGAGAAATCCACATCATAGGTAAAGATGATATTGTGAGAAGAGTCGTATATGAGCATGAGAGAAATTAAATTTTAAGAGAATCTCATGAAGGAATCTCTAGTGGCCATAACTGCGGAGAAACAATGGCAAAAAGAGTTAAATTAGCAGGATTATGGTGGCCAACACTGCACAAGGATGCTAAAGAATATGTGAAGAATTGTGATATATGTCAAAGGGTACGAAAACCTACCGCAAGAGACAAAATGCTCCTAAAACTGGTGCTAGCACAACTACCATTTGAAAAATGGGCAATTGATTTCCTAGGTCCCATAGACCCCCTAGACAAACACTCCAAAGTAAGATTTATTATAACAGGGTAGAATATCTCACAAAATGGGTAGAAGTTGAACCAACAAAAGACTGCACTGCAAGAACTACTATAAAATTCTTATATGAAAATATCGTAATGAGATTCATATGCCCCCTAAGTATAACAAGTGACCAGGGAAAATACTTTGTAAATAAATTCATTGCGAAACTATTAAAAAGTTTTATGATCACACATAACATAAGCTCACCATATCACCCACAAGCAAATGGAGCAAGTGAAGCTTTAAACAAGGTAATTGGCACTATCCTGATTCAGATGTGTGATGGAAATAGGGAAGATTGGGATGTAAAAATACCTGCGGTACTTTAGGCATACCACACCACATATAAAAGAGAAACCAAGTTTACCCCATTTGAGTTGGTATATGGTATGTATGCCACAATACCTATGAACTTTGTAATCTCAAATTTTTGTACCGCACTGTTATATATGAAAAGGAGGATGATGAGGTTGGGTTGAGTCAGAGTAGATTCAATCAAACCCTCCTTTCACATACACATTCAAGGACATAAACCAAGTTAAGTCACTACTATTGCAAGAGGACTCAGCTATAGGTTTGGTGTCACTATGAAATGATAAGGAAAGATCGAATGTATTGATGAATTTGTTAAACCCTAATCCAATTAAGCCTTAAACCCTAATTATATGGTTTCAGATATAGATGAATGAAATATGACAAATTATCGCACAAGAAGGCACTAAATACAGATTAGAAACATACCAAGATTGAGATTTTTGAAGGTGGAAACTTTGGGGACAAGGGGGCGGGCACCCGAGTTTGATAGGGCAACTTTTCTGCAGATTTGGAACAATGATCTATATCAAATTACAACCTGTTATAATCAAGATAGACAACTAAGAGGGGGGGTGAATTAGTTGTCTGAAAACTTTCTCTTATTAATCACTTAAATCCTTCCTATAATTCAGTAGCATAATAATAAATTAATCATGGAAACTTAATGCAATAATTCAAGAGCAGAAACACATTAACACATATGACACCAAGATTTTAACATGGAAAACCCAGTTAAGGGAAAAACCACGGGGTGACTAACCCAAGATTGTATTCTCTATTAAAAGAATAAGAAGAACAAAATGGCACATGCCAATTAGGGCTCACTGCTTGAGCACACTATTCACAAGAGGCACACTACCTACAGGAGACACACTATCTATAAAATAATAAATATTACATACTTGAATTGAAGAATAGCATCTTCACCATGCTTGAGTTAGTTCCATTTAAGCTCAATACTTCTACTCTTCCTTTCGCTCTGCTCCTCTCTACCACTCTCTCATCTCCACCAAGATACATTTGAAATGACTTCACAACTTATTTATACAAGACATCGACTTAGGGATAGTCATCCAAGTCAACATACTTTACAGAGAAAATACACAAATACAACTTGACTAATTACAAAAAGACTTCATGTGGATCAACACACTATCGGCTACACAAATCTGAGACTTCAATCTTCTTAGAGGAACATGCCATGCTTCATAGAACATCTTCAAGATCATCTGCAAGATGTGTAACTCATCTGGTCGGCCAAACTTAGGAAGAGCATCATCGTCCGAAAGTAATTCTTCAATTATGAGCTCAATCTTCAATGTGGACCACCAACATGAACTGGACACAATCTAGAGACCCCCACAAGCTTGCCTGGATCAACACACTATTGGCTACACAAATCTGAGACTTCAATCTTCTTAGAGGAACATGCCGTGCTTCGTAGAACATCTTCAAGATCATCTGCAAGATGTGTAACTCATCCAGTCGGCCAAACTTAGGAAGAACATCATCATCCAAAAGTAATTCTTTAATTACGAGCTCAATCTTTAATGTGGACCACCAACATGAATTGGACACAATCCAGAGACCCCCATAAGCTTGCCTGAATCACCAAGAACATCCACACTACTTTTTCTTACTGAAATCATTCTCTCCTTCATCTGGAACCTCAAGAACATAGCCTATCATCACTGCCATATTGGAATAGATGCTTGCAGACCTCCATACCACAAACCAATTGAGTTGTCAATTCTCATTGACTTCCTAGACACTCCACTAAATCCACAGAACAAGATATTGCATTTCTAGATCTCACCAGCCCTATCTGTGTCACTCTGTCACCTTTGAACATCTACCAGAACGAGTTTAACTCATATGGCCATAACTTCTTCAAATCTTCATGCAGACCTCTCAAATCATTACTAGATCACCTTAGGACGCATATCTACAAATCCTTTGATGCGCATCCTCTGATCTTCATCTTAGCTGGGATCTTTACTTCACTGTCTTCACTATTCTTCTATGTTTCTGATAGGACTAATTTTCTTAATATCCTCAGCATACAACTCATCCAATTCTTGTCATCAATGCAACATGAGTATGTGGACATCAATGACAACATCGGTTAGGCCCATACTTGCAACAATCTCCCCCTTTGTCATTGATGGCAACATATGATGTGAAAAATTGTTTTAATCATCAAGACAAGAACTTCTCCTCATTGACTGACATAACTCCCCCTGTCAACAACAACCATTCACATGTCTTCTCTTCCATTACTGCTCCCCCTTTGACCAGCAATGACTTTTTGTTTTTCACATGTCTTCTCTCCACCTTTGACATCAATGGCAAAGGGCACATACTTGCATCACTCAGAATCATACCAACTGCTCCCCCTGAGTAGCAGCTTCCCATCATCAATCTGGACCACAAGATATGACTGTGAGATCCATCAGACTAATGCACATTAGTGCACCTTAATTCAGAACCAAAGGGGTAATAACCCCTAATTTCTCCCTGAGATACTCAAAAGAGTCCTTAGGTAGAGGTTTAGTAAAAATATCTACAATCTAATCCTTGGAAAGCACAAACTCTAATCTAACTTCATTCTTGTTCACTTGCTCTCTCAAAAAGTGAAACTTGATGGATATATGTTTTGTCTTTGAATGCAACACCGGATTTTTTGATATATTTATTGCACTTGAATTATCACAGAAGATTGTGATAGGTTCCCATACTCCACTCTGATGTCTCTTAGCATTTGCTTCATCTACAATACTTGAGTGCAACTACTTGCTGCTACAATATATTCTACTTCTGTAGTGGACAAAGATATTGCCTCTTTTTTCTTGCTCAGCCAAGAAACTAATCTTTTCCCTAAAAAGAATGCTCCACCACTGGTACTCTTCTGGTCATCCACATCTCCTGCCCAATCCACATCTATATATGCATGAAGAGAGAAATCATGATCTCTAGGATACCACAAACCATACTCAACTATCCCTTTTAGATATCTAAGAATCCTCTTGATTGCCATGACATGAGATTCTGTAGGATCAGCTTGGAATCTAACAACAAGACCAATAACATTCATAATGTCAGGTCTAGTTTGAGTAAGATATAATAGTCCTCCAATCATTGACCTATACTTTTTCTGATCAGCCTTAGGAGAGTCATCATCTTTGCTCAATTTACATCTGGTTGCCATGGGAGTACTCATTGGTTTTGAGTCTTCCATCCTAAATTTCTTCAACAATTCTTTCACATATTTGGTTTGTGAAATGAATATTCCTTTCTTTGATTGAATGATTTGTAGACCCAAGAAGAAATTCATTTCCCTAAACATGGACATCTCAAATTTACTTTTCATTTGGTTTGCAAAAGTTTTGCACATACTATCTCTTCCTCCAAAAATGATATCATCAACAAACACTTCAACAATTAAGATATTTTCATGATCAATTTTGAAGTACAAGTTACTGTCAGTAGTACCTTTGTTGAAACCAATCTTCAAAAGATGCTTATCCAATCTTTCATACTAGGCTCTTGAGGCTTGTTTGAGTCCATATAGTACTTCCTTCAACTTGCAGACCATATCACCATGATCAAAAAATTAAAATCCATCTGGTTGCTCAATGTATACTTCTTCCAAGTCACCATTCAGGAAGGCAGACTTGACATCCATCTGATATACTTTGAAGTCCTTGAAGGCAACGAAGGCAAGAAATAATCTGACTGCTTCAATTCTTGCCACCGGAGCAAAAGTTTCTTCAAAATCAACTCCTACATGAGAGTAACCCTTGCAGACCAATCTGGCTTTGTTTCTGACTACTTCACCATCTTCATTCAATTTATTCCGGAAGACCCATTTGGTTCCAATCACATTCTTGCTTCTAGGTTTGGGAACAAGATCCCAAGTGTGATTTTTCTCAATTTGCATTAGCTCTTCCTCCATTGCTTTAGTCTAGCTTTCATCATTACATGCTTCACTCACTATCTTTAGTTCAATCTTTGAAATCAGACAATACTTTTTTGAGTCTTGAGCAATCTTTCTTCTTGTTTGAACACCTTTGTTTTTATCACCTATGATCTGATCGTTCAGAGTGATTCAGTCTTACACACCTAGGAGTTTTGGGAATTTCTTGCACCTCTATTTCTTGAACAGGTTCATTCAAACTTATGTCTTCTTCCTGATTCTCTGGATCAGTCTGGATCTAAATTTTAGAAGGACCTTGGACATCTTGGACCAAAACATCATTTTGGTCATCTTCATCATATTCATAAAATCTTGAGGGTTTTTCAAGACCTTCATCAACCTTCACATTTGTACTTTCTATAATCTTTCTCAATCTCTTGTTATAACACCGGTAAGCATTGCTTTGAGTAGAATAACCTAAGAATATTCCTCAATCACTTCTAGCATCAAATTTGCCAAGGTCTTCATCTCTTTTAATATAACATTTGCTACCAAAGACTCTAAAATACTTCATAGTGGGAGTGATGCCAAACCAGAGTTCATAAGGGGAGAGTATAGACAACAATGCTTACAACTTCTCTCCAGTAGATCTAAGGAACATTTGCTTCCATGATCATGGTTCTAGATGCTTCCTGATGGTTCGGTTCTTTCTCTCCACTACTCCATTCTGCTGTGGGGTCCTTGGAGCAGATAATTGTCTTTTTATCCCATGTTTCTCATAGAATTCTATGAACTCCCTAGATGTGAATTCTCCACCTTTGTCAAACCTAAGACATTTTATGTTTAATCCGATTTCATTCTCTACCATAGCCTTGAATATTTTGAAATTCTCAAGAGCCTCAGATTTCTCTTTTAGAAAAGTCACCCACATCATCTGGGAGTGGTCATCAATTAATAACATGAAGTATCTATCACCTTGCAAACTCTTGATTCTTGTTGGACCACATAGATCAATATGAACTAAGTCTAATAATTTGGTAGAAGACTATTCCTTACTTTTGAATGTGACTCTACTTTGCTTACCCAACTAACATTCTTTGCACAAACTATTAGTAGGTTTCACCAGTCTTGGAAGATCTCTTACAACCTGAGTGTTGCTTATCTTGATGATATTATCAAAATTCACATGACACATTCTCCTATGCCACAACCAACTCTGATAAATTTGAACAAATAAACAGCTTTTGCAGTACCAACCAAGTGGAAGATGTTACCTTTTGTTTGAGTACCGAATGCAATCTTTGTTCTGAAACTTTCAAAGATCTTACATTTTCTATTTTTGAATCAGAGATCATAGCCTTTGTCCACCAACTGTCCAACACTGAGAAGATTGTGCTTCAGACCTTCAACATACAGTACATTACTAGTTTTGTTCTTTCCGTCAAAAGAAATAGTTCCTCTACCTCTGATCTTGCCACCAGAATTATCACCAAATTTTACAACTCCACCTTCATATCTTTCCAAATCTATAAACTTATTTTTATCACCTATCATATGGTGGGAGCATCCACTGTCAATGACCCAATCATCCTTTTCTTCAATTTGGGCAGCTAGAGCTCTTTCTACCATTTTATGATTGACAGATTCAGAGGGCATTGGATCTTCTTCCTTGATGGCAATAAACACCCAGTCACTTACGAATTTGTTTCCTGTCTCTAATTCATCATCTGTTACTCCTTCATCATCATCATCTTCATGAACATAGTAACATTTCTTTTGGAATCTTGATCTGTTAGGATTTGCCCTTGAAAATCTTTCTGGACACCTTGAGGTAAAATGACCAATCTTATTGTAGTTAAAACATTTAAAGGAAAATTTTCCTTCATACTTACCGGATCCTCTTGGCAGTCTTTTTGCAATAAGGGCTTCAAGTTGAGCAGCTTCTGCTTCATCTTCTTCTAGATCTTTTCTTGTTTTTTCATACCATGATAGTTTCTTTGAAGAGTTCTCTCCCAGATCAAACTTTTGTATGCCTTTTACAGAGGCACTAGCTTTGAATGCAGATTTAGTCTTGGGGGGCTTCTCCAAACTTGGCCAATTCAAATGTAGCTAATTTTCCAACCAATTGATCTCTTGTGATATTTGAAAAAGATTTGAATTCTTCAATAGCAGCAACCTTGTATTTGTAAGAAGTAGGTAGGATCTAAGAACTTTGGCAACAATCTCATCTTCATCCAAGATTCCACCAGCACACCTAATGCCACAAACAAGCTCATTTACTCTTGGCATAAATGTAGTGATATTTTCATCTTCACTCATCTTCAGGTTTTCAAATTTTCCTTTTAAATTTTGTAGCTTGGCACATTTAACATACTTGTCTCCTTCATGCAGAAGTTCCAGTTTTTCCCAAATCTCATATGCAGTTTTTAGATCTATAACATTTTTTAGCTCTGAATCGGATAAGGTACTTAGTAGAGCTTCTTTAGCCTGAAGATTATTTTCAGCATCTCTAATTTCATCTACAGTTCTTGGACCATTCTGTGGAGGAACATACTTCTTTGTAGCCATGATGCAATATTACATTCCCATACATTGCAAGTGACATTCCATGTGGCTTTTCCAAAGAGTGAAATTGGTTCCATCAAACCTCAAACTATCCTACTTGTAGGAAGACATCTTGGATCTCCTCAAGTGGTTAAGCTCTTTTTAGAGGAACTTAGCTCTGATACCAATTGTTAGAATCAAGATAGACAACTGAGAGGGGGGTTGAATTAGTTGTCCAAAAACTTTCTCTTATTAATCACTTAAATCCTTCTTGTAATTTAGCAGCATAATAATAATCATGGAAACTTAATGCAATAATTCAAGAGTAGAAACACATTAACACATATGACACCAAGATTTTATCGTGGAAAACCTAGATAAGGGAAAAACCATGGGGTGACTAACCCAAGATTGTATTCTCTGTTAAAAGAATAAGAAGAACAAAATGGCACATGCCAATTAGGGCTCATTGCCTGAGCACACTGCTCACAAGAGGCCCACTGCCTACAGGGGACACACTGTCTACAAAATAATAATTATTACATACTTGAACTGAAGAATAGCATCTTCACCATGGTTGAGTCAGTTCCATTTAAGCTCAATACTTCTGCTTTGCCTTTTGCTCTGCTCCTCTCTACCACTCTCTCATCTCCACCAAGATACATTTGAAATGACTTCACAACTTATTTATACAAGACATCGACTTAGGGATAATCATCCAAGTTGACATACTTTACAGAGCAAATACACAAATACAACTTGACTAATTACAAAAAGACTTCATGCGGATCAACACACTGTCAGCTACACAAATTTGAGACTTCAATCTTCTTAGAGGAACACACCATGCTTCGTAAAACATCTTCAAGATCATCCACAAGATGTGTAACTCATCCAGTCAACCAAACTTAGGAAGAACATCATCATCTGGAAGTAATTCTTCAATTATGAGCTCAATCTTCAATGCGGACCACCAACATGAACTATCTTCATCTTAGCTCAGATCTTTACTTCACTATCTTCACTGTTCTTCTTTGTTTCTGATAGGACTAATTTTCTCAATATCCTCAGCATACAACTCATCCAATTCTTGTCATCAATGCAACAGGAGTATGTTGACATCAATGACAACACCAGTTAGGCCCATACTTGCAACACAACCTTCTTCAGAGTTTCCAAAAAAGCCAAAATGGAGGACTATGGGGCTAGTGCCTTAGTCTAGAAGGGAATATTCTCTACTCTTTTCTTCAGATCTTGAATCTCTATCTTTTGCTTTGATCTTCTACAACTCCACTTCGCAAACCCCCACACTTGTAACCTGTAGTCACAAAGAGAGAGGTTTGGGGATTGTGGTGATTAGGATCTTGCCTTGGTTAAGCCTTGGAATAGCATTTAATCCTTCCAACATTGTTGTTAGATAGAGTGTGTGTCCTTGGTGGATAGAGGCAAAATCAAATGATAAGATAGATTGATTGAAACACAAATAGATATCACCTTAGAGGTGAAACCCTCACAGAGATGAAGAGCCTTCAAATCATTAGGAAATGAGTTGATGAAGCCAAATATATAACAAACACAACATAATTATGCTCTGTAACACAATGAATGTCTTGAATGCTCTTTACTTGATGATCATAAGTTTGCCTTAATCAACTAGGAGTAAAATGAATTCATAAACATGTTTATATATGCATTCCCGCCAACATTCATAATTCAAATTGAAAAGGTCGACAAAGGGAAATCTTTTAACGATCATAAACTTACACATTTAAATTTAGGTCTCAACAAAATATGCTTGGACTAGGGCATAGGCGCCCAAGTCCAGGGGTTCATTTTGAGTCTTGATTAAGCATTAAAGTGGACCCCCAAGCCCCATTTGACATGGGTTTTGGGGGAATTTGCTCCAGGATAAGTTTTAAACATGCATGATTAAATTAAGGGGACCTAGGAGCTAAGCTAGGTGGTAAAAAGTCCTAGGGGGACATTTTATGACATAACATTTAACCCCTACTTTAATGTATGTATGATCGTATGATTCATACATGCATTAAAGTATGGTCAAAAACACATCAAACACATCAGGCACATGAAGCTAAGGCATACACAAAGATTGGAGGACTATTTCTAGCCCCCAATCTTAGGTAAGCACTAGAAGACACATTGAAGACACACAAGACACAATGAAGATAGTAGGAAGCATGCAAAACATGGAGAATATGGTGGAAGTACGTAAAACATGATGAAGACATGAGAGTAGTCAGACAAAACACAATGAATACATTGATATAACATTTTCATATATGAAATAAAATCCTAACTAAGGGGTGGGGGAGCTCATCGTTACACCCTTGAAACCGCCAAAAACATGCAATACAAAACCCAAAATGTAGGGGGAGCTCATTGCTATGCCCTTGATACTACACTAGGGGGAAAACATGCCAAACAAAACTTGAGTGTGGGGGGAGCTCATCACTATGCCCTTGATACCACATAAGGGGGAAGACACATGAAGAAGACACACAGAATACACGAGCGCCATATAGCATATCATAGACATTCTATATGTCTTATACACGAAAAACACGAGCGATGGAAGGAGCTTTTTAATAAGTCCCACCATCTAAAATAGGTTGCTAACACACTTGATGGTTAAGCTTATGCTACAACAACCACCAAAGACATGCTTAAGGAAGGATGACTCAAGATCCAACCTCGCCTCCCAATGAGGACTTTGTATAAAAGGATGTGCACTAGCTCAAGAGATACACCATCCCACCTTCCATAGAAGGGATTTGTATAAAAGGATACACACTAGCTCAAGAGATACATTATCCTGCCTCATGGAGAGGGCTTTTTATTGAAATTTGAATAAGGATGTGCACTGGCTCAAGAGATACAACATCCCGCCTCGTGGAGAGGGCTTACAAACAAACTTTGTTAGTGTCAAAATAAGCAGATAGATATCATTATACATGCCCCCACCTTAAGGTGGTTTATGTCACTTACCGATATCAAGCACATTAAGGTAGAGAAAAAATATGCAAGGGAACAAGGGCTCTCACAACGCCCATGACCCTGAGGTGACATGTGCTTACGATCGCTGAATATTCCCACAAGCACATTGATAAGATTTGATAAGATAAACTATTGCAAGTATGTGCCTAATTGGTATTTTCATTGATGTCAACATATCTGTGTTGTCATTGGTGTCAATTGTGCTCTTACAATTAGCCCCTCCGGTGATAACAATGTGTTGCAATAGAAACAGTGCATTACATGCAGAAGAACAGTCTAGAAGAATGCTCTGCATTTCTTGTAGAATAAATATCTTTATCTGTGGATTGGAAGTTATTTAGAAGCCTATATGAAGATGTTATATTCTGAGTTTGAGCCTCTGATATGAAGAATTGAGTGAGTTATGTTCACCATAGTGAAAATAGCTTTTTCTATGTGTTTGGTGGTGATAGGGAGAAAGTGTTTTGCTCCACATTTCTTAGCATTGAAGTAATTTGGTTTGCGGTTTTGAAAGTAAGTCTATGATGATGTTAAATGCCCTCAAGTGTAATGGTTCATGATTTGGTGGTCCACAAGCTATCTTTTACTCATGATAGTGGCTGATAGTGTTGTTCTTGTGCTCCGATTTGAAGAATCTTATTGATTAAGTTGTTAGAGATCGTGCGGTTGTTCTTGGTGAAATTACAATGTGCTTGTGGATGTCTCTTGATCATGCTCCTACATTTGGATTGATTCGCAAGGTGGAATTTAGATCGTGTATGAAGCATGTTCTTTAGAATACTTGTGTTAACATCAATCTTGGCTAACCTGGTTGAATTCATCATCTATGGAGATGCATCGAAGATTGTGATAGCATGTTGTAGCATGGAAGATTGTGTTTTAGTCCTAGCTAAGGCATGGCTTGATCCGCATACATTCTTACATCTTTTCCTTAGCTAAATTTGTATTTGGTCCAGACCTATTTTATGTATGTTTGTAATGCTGACCTTGGAGATTGTTCTAACGGTTGATGATTGTAATGCCGACCTTAATGATCATTCCAAGGTTGATGTAGTGTATAAATAATTGTAATTGAGTCATGGAAATGCATCCAAGTGCGAAGATGTGAAGATAAAGTGAAGTAAGGTAGCAGAGTAGAGTAGAGGTGTTTATGTTTTAATGGAACTAAACCTTGGCATGAAGTAGATGTTGTTATCTCAGTTCAACCTGTAGACACCTAAAAATGTCTTGACCACCAAATTGACTCTCGACATCCCTAAGCATACCAATTTCCTTTCCAACCAATTAATTAAATTTGTATTTAATTAATTACCCCTTTCATTTCCTAAATCCACACCATTTCATCCCCAAAATTGAATTAATTTTGTTGATTCAATAGTCCAAACCTTAGCCAATTGATTTAATAAATATGCAAAATTTATTAAATCAATTCCCCCATTTTTCCTAAATCCAATTAATTAGTTAAAACCATGTTAACTAATTAATCCAGCCTACTAATTAGCCTATCCCTACCCTAGTCAATTAAATAGCTATTATTTAATTGCCTACTCTAGCCTACCTCATCCTAGCCTTAGGATTAATTAATTAAATCACTGATTAATTAATCTTATCCTCCCTCTAATCCCTCCACTAATTTATTCCAGCCACATTAATTAGGTTAATCACCTTAATTAAGTGAGTCAAACCTATTAGTGCCTGAATTGACTGACAGTTTTTGAGCAATTTTCATGCAGGCACCTTCCTTAAAAATGTTCTAAGTGTTGGACCTCCTCAGCATTTTTCAGCTGCAGCATCATATTTTCCTGAGGAGGAGGTCATCATCATCATGTTTTCTTTGATGGTGGTCAGCATCATCCCGATCCTGCTGATGAGCTACAGTGTGCCCTGATTTTCTTGCGGGGGGTGATTTTTCAAATATCTGGTGATCTTCCAATTATCACCCTGCCCTTATATGATGATGATGTCACCCCGATCTTCCGAAGGGGTCATTTTCTAAGTTGTTTGACCCGACCTATTTTTTTTCTTAAGGGTCGTCGTCATCATCATCATATTTCCGGTTATCGCTGTGTTGCTTGCGAGGGTCATCATATTGTCTACCTACATGATCTTTCGCTGGGGTGATATTTTAACATTGGGTGATCTTTGTTAAGATCATCCTGATGATGTTGCTGTAAAGTTCTAAGTGCGACCCGATATTCATCGTGGTCATCATATTTTGAACGTCAGGATGATCTTAGTCAATATCATCCTGATGTTGTTGTATCACTTCATGTTCGTTGTTTTATCATCCTGATGATGCTGATGTCATTCTTATGTCAGGGTGATATCTATTTCTCTGCCTATCTGCATCATGATATTTCCGAAGGAGGGGGTGATATTTTCATATTTGAATATCACCTGGATGTATGTTTGTTCCAGCATCATGATGATGCTGATATCAGGGAGATATCCGCCTGTCGGCTTCATGCATTATCCAGTGGGGGGTGATCATTTCAAATATCTGTCATATTCATATATCACCCCGATCTTATAGCGGAGCTACAGCGCAGCATGATATTTGTGCATCAGGATGATATTTCCAAATATCCGGTTATCTTCCGAATATCATCCTGATGCCGACATGTGGTGGTGACGTCATCAAGGTCCGGGGGGTCATATTTCTAACATTACTCATCTTATGAAGATCCCCCAATGTTGTGAATATGACGATGACGTCATCCGGATATGAGGAGGTGCGCAGTAGGTAGATATGCTGATGACGTCAGTAGGATATGACGGTGACGTCATCAGGATGTTCATCGGCCAGACATTTGGTATCGGCTAAGCAGGAGGATCTTCCTCCGATGGATTAGGTTGTGCCGATAAAGGCGATTATCATGCAGGTTATATTGCGATATGATGCTGACGTCAGGGTGATATTTCAAGCGACAGGATATCATGCTGCTGAAGGATAATGATGATGAAGTCTTATACTAGTGTCGTCAGGAGCAAAAGCACCGACATCATATGTGCGCGCGACCTAGTATATAAGGTGATGAGGAGGTTGCTGCGGGGTGCATGTGGGATAATTCGACCCTGCATATTTTCAAATATCATGACGATGTATCTTGGCGGGAAACGGTTGTGACGCACAGTATTCTGCATTTCCCAAGGCCGCGGGTTGGTGCGCCATTAATGGCGATTGTTGCAGAGGTATGGGTGATGGTGTGGATGGATCTAGTACCCGATTGAAGATGTGGATCCCTAGGCGGCGGCGCAAGGCTCGAGGTTTCTTCCTGTCTCCTCCCCTACCTACTACATTCATGTTTGAGCGCCAATCTGGTAATGCGTTGAGCACCATTTTTCTGATACTGTGTATCTGGCGGGATTTTTGGTCAACCATGTAATTAATTGTTGTGGTACACTACCTGGCTGTTATAAGCAGGAAGTGTTACTCATTTTTGGTTGTTGAAAATTGAAGATTTTTGGCTCTGTAATTCAAAACAAGCTGATCTGGTTGCTCTGTATAGCTAAACCTGTGAGTCTATGTATCTCTTGTTGTATGTTTTGGCACGAACCCACTGATTTCATGATTAATCTTATATGAGAAATGCTATCTTAGCATGTGTTTTGTTAATTCTGTCTCCAGTATTGCATGTATTCTTCTTCTAAATCTAGATATTTGGGTAATGTTTAGATTCTAGAGCATAGAATTCCTATGTTGAATGTCTGATCTTTTAACTTCTGCTCAAGGGGTAGATTAAACTGTTTTCAGGTTGAACATTGGGAAGGGTATACTGCAGTAGGGATGCCATAAGTAGAGATAACTTAACACTCTGTATTGGGAGATATCTGTAAGGCAGGTATCACATATATCCCCCTGAAATCTAGTTTTAGCTGTTCATGTTGATCATTCACAGGTGTATGTCTACTGACTCCAGGCCCTAGATAGGCACCAATCTTGCTTTGTGTTTGTGTTACAACCATGTCCAGCTTTGCATCCAAACTTAATATCAAAATCTAAATCTAAAACAATCTTTAGGACATTAGAATTAGTTTTAGGATCCTCAGTCCTCTGTCTACAACTGCAAATAGGCCCAAAGCTAGCCCCTTTGCTCTTATCTTTCAGTTTTGGTCTACTTACAGGAGGACTTATCTGCTTTCTGTCAGCATCCCAGCTTTGTATGCATATCCTCATGGATGTTGAGTAGGGAATACCCCCCTAGGTCTTGCAGAGCCTAAAGAAGAAGAGGAGATAAAATACAGAGTCTATCTCCTACACTGTTGGCCCCTGGCCCAGAGATCCTGTTGATCACTAATGGCTACCTTGTAGGGAAATCTGGGAATAAGCATCCAGTCTGGGAAAATGTCAACAGAAAATGGCGACTCTGCTGGGGACAGAGAGAGTCAAGTAACCTGAGGGCTGAAAAATCTAGTTTCCAGTGAAGTTGTTGCAGCAAAAAGGAAACATGTGGTGCTCTGCTGGGGTGATGAATCTAGAAAACAAAAGTGCCTTGCTGACATTCTGTCCTCTCTCTGAGAGGTGGCGACTCTGTTGAAAGAACCTATCAGTGCTGCAATATATATCCAGGTATTCATCTTTGATTCAAAATGTTGAGTCTAGAACATCAAGCTTGGTCATGCTCTCAGAGAAGACCATTCTTTATTGAAAAATATAAAGCCCTAAATTTCACAGGGATATATGGTTACCCAAATATTATTCCCAATAAAATTAGAAGATGTTTGCCAAAATATAGTGGATCAGATTCTGAATCGGCAAACAAACATCTGCAAAGATTTTGTAATTTAATAGAAGATTATGAGGTAGAGGATGAAGATGTAGTAATGAGACTCTTTGTTCAGTCATTAGAAGATGATGCTAGGATATGGTTTTCAGACCTGCCTGTTTGTTCACTTTCTTCATGGATAGATTTAGAAGTTGCATTCCTAGGGCAGTTTGGTGAAAGGTTTGATGTGGCTTCATTGATCATACATTTTATGAATATCCAAAGGGAAGATGAGGAACGGGTTCCAGCCTTTAATCTTAGGTTTATTGAATTGCTCAGGCAGATCCCTGAATATATGAGACCTAATAATGCATTGTGCTCGATAATTTATTTGGCTGCATTTGATGAAGAAATGAGTTATCTGTTGAGAGATAAAGAACCAGTCACACTTCACCAGGCTTTCCAATTTGCTATGGACATAGAAAACAATGAGAAATATGGAATGCCAGTAGGTTTCATGGCTGCAAGTTGTCAAAGCAGTTATCAAAGTGAATATATTTCAGCTCTCCCAGTATGTGCATTGAGAGATGATTGTATAGAGGGAAATATATTTCAGAATAATGTGTGCAGCCATGATGTGATGCATGAAGAAAATGTTGTAGAAAATGTAAACACATCTTGTAATAATGAAAACAAAGATTGTTATCAGCCTTTAGAAGACAAGCCTGCAGACACAAGGTTCCCTCCAATTGATCAAATGAGAGACATACATGAAGTTGTGTCTTGCAGCAGTGTGCATATCTCAGTTATGCCTGATTATTTATATGAAGTGGATATGCAGAGCTTCACTCTGAATATAGAAAATATTGATTCAAGGGATGGCAGTGAATATGCTAGTGATTGCCAGCATTCAGATGCATATGTGAACCTTTCAGATGATGAAATATATTTGGATGTTGATTATGAATGTTTCCTTGAAGATTTTGGCCACCTTCATAGTGCAGAGGTTGAAAACTTTGTTTTTGATTATCAGGGCACTGGTGAAGATAAAAAACAAGGTCACCATTCAGAGGTGGATGGGAAAATTGCAGATGTGTGTGCTCATACAGTTGGGAATAGTGTTGATTGCAGGGGTGACTATGAAGCTTTCAGTGTAGGGCTGCATTCTGAGTTATTTCTGCCTTCTCTTGAGACATTTCAGAGGAGCTCTTGTTTTTTGAGGAAGGGCACAATTCTGATGTGGATTCATTTGTTTCATGTGAGTGTTATTTTTCCAAGCAACATCAGTGACTCATATGATGATGACATTCTACAACTGATAATGATATATGCTGATGAAGCTAGTTGTAGATTTGTTGAAGAAAAAGAAATGAGCAGCAGCACAAATAATTGCCAAGGGGCTTGCTGCAGACAGTTAAATGCTTTTAGGCTTCATTTGAAGAAATCAAAAGAAAATCAGGTGTTTGACAAAGGAAAAGTCTGGTTTTTCCTTTTTGGTGGCCCTGGGCCACCATGTTTATTTTAAAAATGATGTGTTTGGTGATGCAGATCATGGTAATTTTATGCTTCTATGCCCAATGGATAAGGCACTGGTCTGCATCCCAGAGATTTGGGGTTCTCGCTGTAGTCTTGCACCTGCACGTCCCCAGACAGAGCCACTGTTAGTGCCTGAATTGACTGACAGTTTTTGAGCAATTTTCATGCAGGCACCTTCCTTAAAAATGTTCTAAGTGTTGGACCTCCTCAGCATTTTTCAGCTGCAGCATCATATTTTCCTGAGGAGGAGGTCATCATCATCATGTTTTCTTCGATGGTGGTCAGCATCATCCCAATCCTGCTGATGAGCTACAGTGTGCCCTGATTTTCTTGCGGGGGGTGATTTTTCAAATATCTGGTGATCTTCCAATTATCACCCTGCCCTTATATGATGATGATGTCACCCCGATCTTCTGAAGGGGTCATTTTCTAAGTTGTTCGACCCGACCTATTTTTTTCTTAAGGGTCATCGTCATCATCATCATATTTCCGGTTATCGCCGTGTTGCTTGCGAGGGTCACAATATTGTCTACCTGCATGATCTTTCGCTGGGGTGATATTTTAACATCGGGTGATCTTTGTTAAGATCATCCTGATGATGTTGCTGTAAAGTTCTAAGTGCGACCCGATATTCATCGTGGTCATCATATTTTGAACGTCAGGATGATCTTAGTCAATATCATCCTGATGTTGTTGTATCACTTCATGTTCGTTGTTTTATCATCCTGATGATGCTGACGTCATTCTTATGTCAGGGTGATATCTATTTCTCTGCCTATCTGCATCATGATATTTCTGAAGGAGGGGGTGATATTTTCATATTTGAATATCACTCGGATGTATGTTTGTTCCAGCATCATGATGATGCTGATATCAGGGAGATATCCACCTGTCGGCTTCATGCATTATCCAGTGGGGGGTGATCATTTCAAATATCTGTCATATTCATATATCACCCCAATCTTATAGCAGAGCTACAGTGCAGCATGATATTTGTGCATCAGGATGATATTTCCAAATATCTGGTTATCTTCCGAATATCATCCTGATGCCGACATGTGGTGGTGACGTCATCAAGGTCTGGGGGGTCATATTTCTAACATTACTCATCTTATGAAGATCCCCCAATGTTGCGAATATGATGATGACGTCATCCGGATATGAGGAGGTGCGTAGTAGGCAGATATGCTGATGACACCAGCAGGATATGACGGTGACGTCATCAGGATGTTCATCGGCCAGACATTTGGTATCGGCTAAGCAGGAGGATCTTCCTCTGATGGATCAGGTTGTGCCGATAAAGGCGATTATCATGCAGGTTATATTGCGATATGATGCTGACGTCAGGGTGATATTTCAAGCGACAGGATATCATGCTGCTGAAGGATAATGATGATGAAGTCTTATACTAGTGTCGTCAGGAGCAAAAGCACCGACATCATATGTGCACGCGACCTAGTATATAAGGTGATGAGGAGGTTGCTGCGGGGTGCATGTGGGATAATTCGACCCTGCATATTTTCAAATATCATGACGATGTATCTTGGCGGGAAACGGTTGCGACGCACAGTATTCTGCATTTCCCAAGGCCGCGGGTTGGTGTGCCATTAATGGCGATTGTTGCAGAGGTATGGGCAATGGTGTGGACGGATCTAGTACCCGATTGAAGATGTGGATCCCTAGGCGGTGGCGCAAGGCTCAAGGTTTCTTCCTATCTCCTCCCCTACCTACTGCATTCATGTTTGAGCGCCAATCTGGTAATGCGTTGAGTGCCATTTTTCTGATACTGTGTATCTGGCGAGATTTTTGGTCAACCATGTAATTAATTGCTATGGTACACTACCTGGCTGTTATAAGCAGGAAGTGTTACTCATTTTTGGTTGTTGAAAGTTGAAGATTTTTGGCTCTGTAATTCAAAACAAGCTGATCTGGTTGCTCTGTACGGCTAAACCTGTGAGTCTATGTATCTCTTGTTGTATGTTTTGGCACGAACCCACTGATTTCATGATTAATCTTATATGAGAAATGCTATCTTAGCATGTGTTTTGTTAATTCTGTCTCCAGTATTGCATGTATTCTTCTTCTGAATCTGGATATTTGGGTAATGTTTAGATTCTAGAGCATAGAATTCCTATGTTGAATGTCTGATCTTTTAACTTCTGCTCAAGGGGTAGATTAAACTGTTTTCAGGTTGAACATTGGGAAGGGTATACTGCAGTAGGGATGCCATAAGTAGAGATAACTTAACACTCTGTATTGGGAGATATCTGTAAGGCAGGTATCACATATATCCCCCTGAAATCCAGTTTTAGCTGTTCATGTTGATCATTCACAGGTGTATGTCTACTGACTCCAGGCCCTGGATAGGCACCAATCTTGCTTTGTGTTTGTGTTACAACCATGTCTAGCTTTGCATCCAAACTTAATATCAAAATCTAAATCTAAAACAATCTTTAGGACATTAGAATTAGTTTTAGGATCCTCAGTCCTCTGTCTACAACTGCAAATAGGCCCAAAGCTAGCCCCTTTGCTCTTATCTTTCAGTTTTGGTCTACTTACAGGAGGACTTATCTGCTTTCTGTCAGCATCCCAGCCTTGTATGCATATCCTCATGGATGTTGAGTAGGGAATACCCCCCTAGGTCTTGCAGAGCCTAAAGAAGAAGAGGAGATAAAATACAGAGTCTATCTCCTACACTGTTAGCCCCTGGCCTAGAGATCCTGTTGATCACTGATGGCTACCTTGTAGGGAAATCTGGGAATAAGCATCTAGTCTGGGAAAATGTCAACAAAACCCTCATTAGCACTTCTCTCCACATCCCCTAAATTTAAAATTCAAATAAATCACACATCACATTTACTCCTCTTACACATCCCTTACAGATGTCATAACTAATAAATATCCACTCTTCCCCAAATAAATTTTTAATTCATTTTACCCTTCCCCATGTGAATTTTTAATTCACAAATAATCCATCTGACCCAACCTCATTTATTCACCCATTTCCCAAAAATGAATAAAAGATTTGCTTTTATTCCTATCCCTCCATCTTCCAAGATCAAATCTAGGCCCTCCACATCACTTTCATCCTCCACCATTGATCTCTCCAATCAATCTCCACCTTTGGATCAAAATCCCTTCCAAAAGTCTATAAATAAAACCTCTCACAAGTCATTTTCATCATCCAAGTTTATGCAAAGTTACCATGCCAAAATCATCCTTGAGTTAGATAGTGAGTTGCACAATTGAAGAGCATTTCACATTTAAATCCATAGTCTAGGGATAATCTTGGTCTTGGGAGCTTCTTTTGGGTGCAAAGGCTCCTTCTTTCCCTTGATGGGATTAGGTTTCGCATGTGAGGTATAATCTTGTGTTTGTATTGCATTTGATTTAGTGTTTTTCCTTCATTGCTTGATCTAATCTACATTGGCACGCTCAATGGGACCCACAAGGTCCGAATCTAATCTTTGTTTGTGAGTTTTTGTGTTAGTATCAGATTTTTGCAGGTTCAGTGCTATTCAACCATCGCAGCGGCGCTATCTCAACTATATTTTAGCGCTATTCCTGTTTTAGCACTATCTCTACGTGATTTTTTTTAATACTAACCCTACTCACGTGTTGTTTTCTTTGCTTTTCCTGCGGTTTTCTGTGGTATTTGCTCTTTGTTTTGCAGGAAAACCAGGAATTATAGGGGGAGGTTATGGCAAATTTTTGAAAGAATGAAACACCAGCACCAGTTTCCCATTTTGACGCTATCCTTCAGATTAGCACCATCTGCGTTTCCCCCTAGACTCTGAATCATCGCGCAGTGGCACCTTCACAGATACTAATCATTGCCATCCTCTGTATCAACACCTCACTTAGGACTTATTATTGCTAAATTATGTATCAACGCCATTATGTTAATTAGCACGATAGTAGTGTTTAATTAGCACCATAAAATATTGTAGCACCTTCTTTCATAAGTTGGGTTGTTCTGCCCGCAGTGGCGCCTATGTATGATTGTTTTAGTACTATTTGTGAAAATTGCTTTGCTCTCTGTTGCAGGTACTGCAGATACTAACACAGCTTTTCTTTGTAGGGTGGTTTGTTGTACTTAGCTAACACTTTGATTTTGGAAACTAAAATGTACCTTTTTTGCATGTTAGGGCTTATACAACATTTCAATTTGGTGTTTTAAAAATCAATCCAAACAACTCCTTGTGTGAAGTGTGTGTGATTATAACATTTATTTTGGTGCTCTAAAATATACTTCTTTTGTGTGCCAACAAACAAACAATCAAACACTTCAATTTGGGCTATAAAAAGAACCACAAATTGCATACATCATTGGATAAAAAGAACAACAAACTTGCATTTCTCACACATCTAATCAAGACAATCTAAAATATTTGTGTGAAGTGTCTTCGTGGTTGTGTCAAGTAGGGTGAGAAGTGTATGCTCTTCCCTCGCACCCTTTGGTGATCTTGGGAATCAAAAACTTCTCACAACACTTTGCATTAATCACCCCCCATCTAATCCAAAGATCTAAAATTGAACCATGTTTAGTGTGATATAATCATAGGGAACACATATGCTCTCCCTTCGCATCTTTGTATGAACTTGGGGATCAAAAGTGTTTGCATGATTATATTGCTTTTGTAATCCTTAGAGGGCCTTCTACCCCACTTCGAAAGGTGGGAACGACCCAAGCGGCATCAAGCTAAAGCCAAGCTCTTCTAAGCCGCTATATAAGATAAGGCATTTAGGACGAAAGTCTCAAGCGACAGATGTTGTTTTGTTATACCGACACCAACCTCCCCATAAACCCTCCAAGGCGCAACCCTTGGAGGCTGGGAGACTCCATAACAGAGAGTAGCGCTGCCACACGTATAACCACCTGAACGGATGCCCTTACTAAGAGCCATTGTTTTAGCAAGCCAAAATCCTTCTATTTGTTGACGCAAAGGGCAAAACCCTTGAAGCGGCCCCGATTCATGCGGTTCTTAGTCGAGGTAGCAGGGACAATCTAAAGGTTTGGTGAGGGACAAGCCTTATAAGAAACCTAGATCTTGGTATGCGTGAGAAGTGTGTGCAATTGTAAGGAGGAGCCGGTGCTACCAAGATCCTGGAGCTACCCGCTTTGAAAAGGCCCAACTAGGGGATTCAATAAATATTGTCACATTCTTGCCTTAGGTTGTAAAAAAGTGCTTGTTTTAAACAAAGTCATATGTCATATCACAAACAAAAATCATTGCTTGTTTTGCATTCAAATATGTGTTAAAGTGCTTTGATTTTTCACAAACAAATTGCCAAGAGACAAAATAAATCAGTTTGATCACATTCCAAACAAACAGATCCAAACATTTGCCATCAGAAATCTGTCTATCTTATTTCAGCACCATATCTGTCTTATTGTAGCACCTTTTCACTCGTGGATTGGTGCTATTGTTAGATTGATGTGCCTGAGATAGAACAAATCAGTTTGTCACATTCCAAACAAACAGATCCAAAATTTGCCATCAAAAATCTATCTACCCTGTTTCAGCGCTATATCTGTCTGATTGTGGCGCCATTACACCCGTGCATTGGCGCTATATTTAGATTGACTTGCCTAAAACAAAGACCCATTTGGTTGTGATCTACAGCCTCTGCTCTGCCATAATCCATATCCATCTCGCAGAAATCCGTCAACAGTCTAGCCATTTTCTTCAAAAAATTTTCCAAAATTGCACCTTCTTTTTGACCTTAGAGAATTAATCACCACCATTGTTGGACCCCATTATCAGCCCAAATACATATCTATCCATCCCCTTTCAATCTTTTTGCACATCTCCTTGGACCAAGACAAATTGTTTCAAAAAGAATCACACCCAAATCAAAACATCATCAACAACCAAAGCTTGTCATCCTTTTGAGCCAAAGTTAGATCTAGATCTTATCATTAACATCACATTTTCCTTGAAAAGTCATTAGTCTACATTTCAAGAAAAATAAATCACCTCTCTTTGCGTAAGGTCATTAGTCTACCCCAAACAAAGAAAATCGTCATCCTTTTTGTGCCAAATCAAAATCTAGATCTTATCCAAAAGCTCAATTTGAAAAACATCAACAACATCATCCTCACCATCCTAAATCAATCAAAAAATAAAAAACATCACAATTCCAAATCCCTTTCTCATCATCCATCTTTGGTCCAAAATTTGTGCAAAAAATCAATATCATCCATTCATATCACCCTTAGGATAAGACCTTTGGAAAAACATATCGATCTTCACCATACCCTTCTACTCCATCTCACTACCACATCCTTCTTTGGGTCCAACAAAATCAATTTGATTCTCTAAGGTCTCCATCTCATCCCATGTCTAGAAATCAAATCCATACGCGTATGCCCATCATGAGATCACAACACAAAAAGAATCAAGAAATGGCGGAACAATGGCCCTTTGACATGCCTAACACCAACAATAGCAACATACCCATTTATCAAACATACAATCCACCTACATATTCCTTCATCCCCCCATTTGGTGCCAACAACCCTTTCCACTTCATACCACAAGCACCAACACTACCACCACCACCACCACAAAATGTCCCCACCATATCCCAAGATGACCTAGATGTCTTGAGCTTCACACAAGATGCCGATAATATGGACCTACTTGATAAAGTCCTAAGATCGGACCCAAAGAGATATCTTGACCATCTTCTCAAGCTCGGTGCTCAACTTCCCCCCATCACAACATCATCACAACCATCCACTTCTACAATTGTCCCTACCACATCAAATACCCAAGCATCTGCATCACATACCCAACCCACCATCTCTCAAACATTAACACCTAACATATCTACCACCTCCACAACCTCAACCGCTACCACATCTACAATTTCCACATCCATTGCTATGCTTAACATCTCCCAACCTGTCATCACTTCTAGTACCACAACTACTGTCAACCCTTCCGCTTCACTCACAATGGGCATACAAGGCAACATCACACAAGCAAGTACCTCCACAAGTGTGCCCCCACCAAACCCTCACACCCTTGCTTACCTACGACAACTATTCTCACAGCAATCTCACAACACATCTAACCAATCCAACATACACATACCCAACGTCAATCCCATAAGTCAACATAATCCCAATTCCCAAATACCCCCACATAGTCTCCAACAACTCTACATGCACTAACAATAGCAGGCACTAATCAATCCAAACCCCAACCCGCAACACTAACATCTCAACCAAACCAATCCCCAACATCAACTCCTGCCCCACCTCCAATATCTCACCAACCAACAACCCTACACGTTTCAACCACAACAACCACAGGATTTCAACACTGTCCTACAAAGCTTAATCCAAAAGGTGGATGACCTACAAACTAGGGGCAAACACAAATACTATTCTTTCAAGGATATTTGCCCCTACCCATTTGACCGCACCTTATACATGCCCCCTTTCCCTAAAAACTTTGAAACGCCAAAATTTGACAAATACAAGGGAAAGGGAGACCTTAGGGACCACCTAAGGGAATTCTACATTGCTTGCCTCGAAGTCTCTCACAACGACACATATCTTATGAGACTCTTCCCAAAAAGTCTTGGCGGCCAAGCCGCTGAATGGTTTGCCCATCTTCCACCTGGAATTCAAACATTTCCCAAGCTTGCGGAGAAGTTTGTCAACCACTTCTCCTACAACTTTGAACATGAGGTGTCTATGACCGACCTTTGTAACACCAAACAAAAGAACGGTGAAGCTTTTGCTTCTTTCTTACTAAGGTGGAGGGGCCTAGCCAGCAAGCTCCCATGGCCTATTCCTGAAAAACAACTTGTCACCATGTTCGTGGCCAATCTCAATCAGGAATTAGGGTTTCACTTACAGATTCTTTGCGCATCTACCTTTGAGGAGGTTATCGACAAAGGCACCACTATTGAACGAGCTCTCATTGCCAAGGGTTCCATCAAACTTTACGATCCCAAATCTAACAACAACAACAATAACAACAACCACAAATCCAATCACAACACCCCCAATACCAACAACAATACCAACACACAATCTAATGATAAATCAAGTTATTGGGGAAAGAACAAGAATAATCTGAACGACGGTGTCACCAATGTGAAGGCTGTCCAACACATCCAAAACCACACACCTGCACACACATATGCAACAAACGCCAATAACCCAAGAGGGCCAAATAAACCACGCAAACCTCACTGAAATTTCACACAATTAGCAGAACCTATTGAAGACATCCTCGATAGATGTCTCAAGCAAGGAGAAATCACACTCCCACCTGTTAGACCACGCCAAGACAATGACCTCAAAGCAACATGGTATAATGAAAATGACTATTGCGAATACCATCACGTGGCAGGTCATAAAATAGCGAATTGTATGCAATTAAAACATTGCATCCAGGACCTAATAGATCAAAATCTCATCAACCTCGAGCACAGTGCACAACCATCACCAAACGCTAACCTTGGAGCTTACAAGGATCCTTTGCCCAACCATAATAAAGCATCCTCGTCCAACCAAGCATACAATGTCACTCCACCACCCGCATCCTATGACTCCATTGTCGGCCACATCGAACCTTCATCCCACTATGTCAACACAATCACCATTCAGGCAAAAGCCCCCGATTGCACCGTAACAACCCGTCGAGGTCGTGTCTCAATCTGCATTGCCCCTCCCACTGAATCAACACCCCCATCCACATCTGATCCCCTCCCCCCTTGTCCAAACGCCCGCCCATCACCCACCACTCGATATAACCTCCTAGACCATCTAGGAAAGACACCCACGCAAATATCCATCCTTGAGCTGCTTTGCACATCACCCCGCCACAAGGACATTCTCAACAAAGCCCTTTTGGAAACACAAGTCCCAACAAACTTGGATGTCAATCAATTTCAAGCCATGGTCGGCCATATTGCTACACCACACCATATCATGTTTTCTGAAAAAGATCTCCCTGTTTCCGAACACCTACATAATGACACACTACACATCGAAGTCCGCATTCACAAACACACCATTAAAAGGGTCCTAATAGATGGTGGTTCCAGCCTAAATATATGCACTCTAAAATTACTAAAACACTTGGGGTACTCAGATGTGGTTGTGGATGCTAGCGAGTGTATAACAATCAAAGGATATGATGACACCAAGTGGGACCGAAAATCCTCGAAACAAAATGTCAAGTTTTGGATCTTGACCTCCCCTATAATATTCTTCTCAGCTGCCCATGGATCCATGCCATGCAAGCCATCCCATCCACTTTCCATCAATGTCTCAAATTCCCCCACAACGGCACCGAAGTCACCATTTATGCTGATCCCCATCCCTTCCAATACTGCAGTTTTCTGGAAGGACACAACCAAACCTTCTGTCCATAAAATAAAGCCACCAACCAAACCACCCCCATAGATTCCACCTCATACATGGACCCTGCCAACATCGCCACCACTTCATCCCAAACACCTTCACCACCTAAGGTCAAGATCAAGATCAATGACCAAGGCTGTGGTGAATACAACCTTCACGGTACCTTTTGTGTGGGCTCATTACCCACTCCTAAGACAGTTGGCACTCCGAACATAGAGGTAGCTGACACAGTCATCATCAAATGCAAAACCTCGCCCATCTTTGAGAAAAAACACCTTCTGGATCAGGACATACTTGAAGATATTTCATCCTAGCTTTACAAGGACGAGGAAATAGAACAAGACATCCCCACCATCCCAATAAACAGTTACGGCAAAGGTTCTGAAATAGTCAAAAGCATGGGTTACAAAGGACAAGGCAGCATTGGCCTTCATGAACAGGGGATTGTAGAACCACTATAAGCAACAAGAAGCCCCTATACTCAAGGGTTAGGGTATGGTCAATCACAACGCATCCTTAATACCGGTGAATGTATCTTAGCTGAGTTTGCTCCTATTTCTCTAGACGTCGACAATGTTAATGAAACAGACCAACAAGACTCCTTTAGCGACTTTGCCGATTTCTTCGCCTCCTCCATTTGCACCATCTACTCCATCACTACTCTCGCCTCATCATCTAATGACCTACCATTAGTATACCCCGACCTCATCGACTGGGACCAACGAGGACCTCCTATTTTTGACATCGCACCTAATGATGAAGCCATTGCTGAAATGATGGGAGTAAGAGACAACTTCCCGTTGGGAGATCACAGAGCTGGATACATCATGGAACTCAATCTGGCTGCCTATTTTAGGGAGACAACCCCTACTTCTAGTCACAAAAATACAAAAACAAAAAATGGATCTGATGGTGAAAACTGTTCCACGGTAGTATTAGATCCTAAAAAAGTAAAAATAAATGATGTATCTCCTGGTGAAAGCCTCCATGAGGCGGCAGGGGCTGGAAGCATGGGCCTCCCTAAAATAGATAAAGTATATCCTGACAGATCACCCATCTTGGTTGAACCAGCTCAGGAAATGAATCTAGGGACAGAGGAAGAGCTGAAAATCACATACAGAGCAGAATCTCTCAACCTGTTCAAATAGGAAGACTTCTTGGCATTCTTCACACACAGAAATTGCAACTTTGCATGGACCTACGTAGACATGCCAGGGCTAGATCCCGCCTTGGTTGTTCATCATCTTGCAGTGCGTCCTGATGCCAAACTAGTCAAACAGAAGCTCCGAAAGATGAATCCTCAAGTGGCCCTTCTTGTCAAAGCAGAGCTCAAAAAGTTACTAGATGTGGGGTTCATATGTCCAATTGATTATCCTAAATGGGTTTCGAATCTAGTACCTGTTGCTAAACCAGATGGCAGAATCCGCTATTGTACCAACTTCAGAGACCTCAACAAAGCCTGCCCAAAAGATGACTTCCCACTCCCCAACATTGACATGATCATGGATCTTACCGCAGGGCATGAGATGCTATCTCTCATGGATGGTTTTTCAGGATACAATCAAATCAAAATTGCCGAAGAAGATCAGCACAAGACATCCTTTATATGCCCATGGGGGACATACTGTTGGGTAGTAATGCCATTTGGCCTAAAGAATGCAGGAGCTACTTATCAACGAGCAATGACTGTCATCTTCCACAACCTCTTTCACCACATCATGGAGGACTACGTTGATGACTTACTCGGCAAATCAAAGACCAGAGAAGAACACTTAGATGTGCTAGCCAAGATCTTTGATAGGCTAGAGCAATATAATGTTCGTCTAAATCCAAAAAAGTGTGTCTTTGGTGTCACTTCAGGTAAATTGTTGGGATACATAGTCTCCAGATGAGGAATCGAGGTAGATCTGGTGAAAGTCAAAGCTATTACTGAAATGCCACCTCCTAAAACCTAGAAACAACTGAGAAGCCTGCAGGGTAAACTACAGTTTATTCGCTGATTTATTGCTCAACTCGCTAACAAATGCCAACCATTCCAGCATCTCCTCAGGAAAGATACGGCTTTCGCCTAGACTACTCAGTGTCAGGATGCCTTCGACCAACTAAAAGCATATCTGGCTAATCCCCCTATCCTATCTCCACCAAGACAAGGAAAGCCCCTCCTCTTATATATCTCCGTGACAGACACAGCAATTGGGGCTTTGTCAGCACAACATGATGAGCAGGGGAAGGAAAGAGCTATCTACTACATCAGCTGCACCTTGATTTCCTATGAGCTTAACTACACACAAATTGAATGAGCATGTCTTGCCTTGGTCATCACATCACAAAAGTTAAGACATTATATGCTCAATCACAAGACTAAGCTCATTGCTAAGATCAACCCACTCAAATATTTGCTAAATACAGTAGCTCTCACTGGAAAAATGGCAAAATGGGTCATGATTCTCATTGAATTTGACATAGAATACACAGAGAGAAAGGCAATCAAAGGACAAGTCATAGCAGATCAGCTGGCTGAGGCACCTATTCAGGCAGAACATCTACAATAGTAGAATTTCCACACAAGGCCATCTTGACAATCACACCAGCCGCAGATACATGGAAGATGTATTTTGATGGATCCTACACTCACAGAGGCTCAGGGGCAGGCATCCTGTTTGTTACCCCTCAAGGTGAAATGATCCCTAAATCATTCAAAATCACATTTCCATGCACCAATAATGTAGTAAAATATGAGGCCCTCATCATAGGTCTCTGAATGGCCATCCAATGGAAAATAGAAAAACTAACTGTGTATGGTGACTCTCAACTAGTCATCAGGCAAGTCAATAATGAATACAAAACCAAGGATGATAAGCTCCTTCCCTATAATAAGATGGTCGATGACTTTAAAGATTATTTCGATGACATCCACTTTGAGTAGATCCCAAGGTTAAACAACAAAGCGGTAGATGCCATGGCAACCATCGGATCTCTGGTCGACATGAAGCAAGGCAGCAAGAAATGTGAATTCCTGATCGAAGAGCTCCCCATCCCAGCATATGACATTCCCCAATCTGAACTAGTGTGCGAAATCATTGGTCCTTTATCTCCCTGGTTTCAGGAAACCTACCTCTACCTTCACGATAATATCCTCCCCAACAACCTATCCCCATCATAGAAAAAATCCTTCATCCGTCGAGCCTCCCGTTTCATCCTTGTAGGTGACACCCTCTACAAAAGGAGTCTTGATGGCACGCTTCTACGATGTTTAGACTCTAGGGAAGTTGAGGTAGCTTTGGAAGAGGTACACGCAGGTATTTGTGGGGCACATTTAAGTGGACCAGCTCTTTCTAAAAAGATCCTGAGGACTGGCTATTATTGGCCCACCATGGACAAAGATGCACATCAGTTTATCAGAAAATGCCTCCCATGTCAATAGCATGGCGATCTCATCCACGCCCCAGCACAGGAGCTGCAACCAATCACAACACCATGGCCTTTCTCACAGTGGTGACTCGACCTCATAGGGAAAATCCATCCTCCATCTTCCAACGGCCATAAATTCATAATCACTGCTACCGAATACTTCACAAAGTGGGTGGAAGCAATACCACTCACCTTCACCACAGGCATCCAAATCTCCAAGTTCATTCTCCACTACATCATCTGCCACTACGGTATCCCCCATTCCATTGTCACTGATAATGGGAAGCCATTCAAAAACCAAGAAGATCGCACTTTGTGCAAAAAGTTTAACATCAAACACCGATTCTCCATGCCATATTACCCCCAAGGAAATGGTCAAGTAGAGGCTTCTAATAAAACCATCCTCCGCATCTTAAAAAAGATAGTCAATGAAGCTGGCCGTGACTGCCACCTTCAACTCAACCCCGCCCTATGGGCTTACCGCACAAGCATCTGCACTCCTACCGGAGCCACTCCATACTCACTAGTATTTGGATCTGAAGCCATTTTACCTATAGAGGTCAAGCTCCCATCCCTCCGAGTATCATTGCAAAACATTATCTCTGATGAAGACTATCGTGTCGCAAGGTTGCATCAACTTGAACTATTGGATGAGAAATGCCTGACTGCATTAAATCACTTACAGGCATACCAAAACTGCCTCAGAAGAAGCTACAACAAAAAGATCAGAACCAGAAAGTTTGAGGTCGGTGACCTGGTCCTAATGGAAAATTAGAAGAACCTGCAAGAGCGTCCGAAACAAGGAAAGTTCAAACCTAATTGGCTAGGACCTTATGTCGTCACTGCCGACTATGGGTCAGGAGCTTATCAGCTTGCAACACTCAAGGGGCAGCCTCTAGATGAGCCGATGAACATCTTGCATCTCAAGCGATTCTATGCATAACCCATCTGGTACCACAAGTCAAAAAAAAAAAAAATACAAAAAATTAATCAAACACCAAAAAAATTGAAAAATCAAGAAAAATCAGAGTGCAATAAAAACTTCCAATGGTGAAAATCACCTCAGTGACACCTTGGATAAGTATCATGGTGAAAACCTGTTTCAGGCGCCATGCGTAGTGGCCGGTTCTACCATCTAATAAGTCCTCTTTCCATCATAACACTCCATACCCACGTATCCCATGGCTTGAAATTCTGAAACATCCAGTTTGTTCGCCCATTCTGCACTACCTCACCCACCCACAACCCCCTCCATGGAACAAGGATCCTTGTAAGCTCTCCTTTGTACAGTTCATAAAATCAGAAAATCCAAAAACATCATAAAATCAAAAAATCCAAAAACATCATAAAATCAGAAAATCCAAAAACATCATAAAATCAGAAAATCCAAAAACATCATAAAAAAATAGCAAATCCAAAAAACAATCCCCCCATGCATCAATCTCATATCCCATCATGATCATCTAAACACACATCAACCCTCATAAAATCCCATCTCAAACCATTCCCACATCATCAAGTCATGCTAGAACTACATATTCATTTCACCCGCATCTTAAAAGTACCTTGATCCCGTGGACACAGGGTATGTAGGCAGTCTAGAATACGAAGGATGTTTCCAGTACTCAGGTATCTAAGATGCACCCATTCCACCCGTTGGGATGGTTCCCACTCACTAAGCTTTCTAGATCTACAAGATGATACGCATGCTACGTATACCATTGAAACATGGTCCCTTGTACAAAAATCATCAAGCAATATACCAACTATAATCTTACATTTGGCCCGAATGTTCTTTTGCCCATCTTCCAAAAACTCTCCAATCAAAATAGATCTGTGTCCAAGGATATGTCTTTCCTACAATGGACAAAAATCTATCATTCTATCATCACGTCTCTTGGCAAGAGCACACAAAGGCTATTTATATCTTTCGTTGGTCTTTTTGCTTATTGATTTTTATCTTTTTGTCTCGCTCCAAGTAATCTCCAAAGCTACCTTGATCTCATTATATCATGGTATGTAGCAGATAGCCCTTGGAGTAGACATAGTCATTGTTTCGATATGCTGTGCTTGTGGGTTGGTTTCATTACTCCAAGAATAGTATTCATATCTTGAAGTCCAGGTCGGTTCTAGCATGATGTGTCCTATTTGCATATACAGGCACAAACACCTTATATGCATTATTCACACTCACTGCTATGAGTCCCCTTCCTCCACTAGACAAGATTATACTACCTTGGCCATGCATGAAATCAACCTATTGTTTGTGGGTCTAGTCCATGCAATCGTCGGATATACATCATCACCTAGGTCATTTCATACCTTTGTGAACTGTATCCTACATTGCTACATTAAACTAAGAAATGCTCTCAATTAATTTTGTGCAACTACTGTTACTAGCTCACAATCATCTTCCTAATCACTCAGCCACCCATCCCATATCGGCCTAGATTTGATAAACAGTTTTTAAACCCCCCCCAAATCTAACCCCATTGTTGACCCCATCTTCCCACCATATCTCCACTTAACACAACCTGAGCCAAACCAAACCCCAACCTCCACCCCCCTCCATGACGTGGTGTCTTCTGACCTAGCAAGCCTCCAATCTCCCCATCACCATCCCCTAGACGCTCCCACCCCTATCATCCCCACTACCTAACCCGCTCTCCCACAGTCTCACCCCTCAGGGTCCTTACAAGGAACATCATGTGTATTAGGACTAGGCCATCTCACCTATCATCTAGTGTGTATACCACCTATCACCTAAATTGCATCTAAGTATAACATCTTAGGTTCATTTTAATCCATTTAAATTGCATTGCATTCTAGGTTTATTTTAATCCCTTTGCATCACATTTTAGGTTCATTTTAATCCATTTAAATTGCATCTAAGTATAACATCTTAGGTTCATTTTAATCCATTTAAGTTGCATCACATTTTAGGTTCATTTTAATCCATTTAATGTGCATTGCATTCTAGGTTCATTTTAATCCCTTTGCATAACATCTTAGGTTCATTTTAATCCATTTAATGTGCATTGCATTCTAGGTTCATTTTAATCCCTTTGCATGACATCTTAGGTTCATTTTAGTCAATTTAATTTACATTGCATTCTAGGTTCATCTTAATCCCTTTGCATAACATCTTAGGTTTATTTTAATCCATTTAATTTGCATTGCATTCTAGGTTCATCTTAATCCCTTTGCATAACATTTTAGGCTTCATTTTAATCCATTTAAATTACATTACATTCTAGGTTCATTCATTTAAAAACACAAGTAGGTTCATTTTAGCTGCATATTATTACACATCATACCATGTTCATTTATCACATAGGTGCATGATAAAATTAAAAACAATATCATCAGCATCACCATTGAAACAACATATACATCTAGTGGCATATACATAATTCCATACATTTTCATACATAATAAATGTTCATTAGTCTACATATTCAGTTACATCATATAGTCCATAAAATCACAACACCATGCATATATCACAAAAACATCCATACATCCACCAAATCACACACATCATTTGAAACAACATCACACATCCACAACATATAAAACATAACACGTGCATCCATCATATAAGAACATCATAAACCATCAGAAGTATCGCATCATATATAATCACCACAAAAACAATGTACATCGCTCACATCATCAAAAAATAAAGTGTCCTGATACAATGCCTCTAAGGGCTAACATGGTATAACTCTCACATCGAGGATCCTCTCTCTGAGGGAGTAGGAGACGCTAACCCTGGTCGAGCCTGTGATCCTATCGGTGGCTATGGTTGTGACACTACGGGTACCTGAGGACCCTGCTGGGGCACATGTGAGGGAGGAGGCATCGTCTGCTGTATTGACTGCACAGATCTTGATCTATGTGATCTCGATGCCCCCGATCTGCTGACCTGGCTATAACTCGGTACCCGCTACGCCGCGGGCACGGCTCCATAGTACAAACCTCAATAATACCCCATCCGTGCTCTGGCCTCTACTAGCTCTCCCTGTATCTGATGTGCGTGTGTCTGCGCCTGAGCCAGCTGGGCCTACATCCCTACCAAAATTGGGGCAAGTCCCCCACCCGCAGCCTGTACACTACTCAATGTAGTCTCTGCCTGATGTGCTCTCACAAGCGCTGCATCCTGCTCTATCCTCAAATCCTCCATGTCCTCTCGAGCCTGAGCCAACTAAGCCTCTAGTACTGCCACCTGCCCATCTACTCCCCGCAACTGTCCCAACTCGGCCTCTCGGTGCCCTAACGCCTCCTCTAGGCTGGCCACCTAAGCACGTAATGTTTCCACCTCCTCCATCTCCTCCCATGGACATCACTGAGGTGTCAGCCTCTCACCCTCTGCCGCCACCCCTGCCCCTGAACTCCCTGCCCTGGTATCATGTCTACCGACTCATAGCTGCTCCACCTATGATGGAGATAGGTCACCCTGCTCTGCCCTCGGCCGTCCACCGTGTCGTCACGGTGCTCTACCCTGCTGTCCACCCCTAACTTGGGCTTGTTGTGCTGGAACATGTTGTGCTGGAACCTGCTGTGCTGGAACCTCCTGCTCCACCTATCCCTGTCCTGTTGCCGCTGCTGCCACCTCATCTACATGCTGCCCATCTCTCGTGATCACCCTCTCCTCCCCATCATCCATCACCTCCACAATGTAATCTGCAATAACCTCATCTCCACCCCCATCCGGATCATCTCCACCCCCATCTCCCTCATCCTCTGATACCTCCATTGTCGGATCTGTCAATCGAGTGGGCCGATGCATCTGCCACCATACCTCATAAGCAGGTATAGTACCTGCATCCGTCACTGTGCTCCTCCAATCCCACTGAACTGGCCGAAGTGCTGCCCAATCATTCAGCGCAACCTGTGGCTGTAATGGTGTGGGCCAGTAAGCTATATCCCGCGACGTCCGCGCATATATCGCCATCTGCTGAGGCATATCCTATACCAGTCCAAACTGACGCATAACCCACGAGGGTAGGTACATCTCTATGGTATGGTCTACACGACCCATAAGATATCTCTACTAAAATGTGTACGGGAGATGAGTCACATCATCAGGCCACTCCTCACAACCAATATATGCACGCCATACCACGCTAATCACGTCATCCAGTATCCTCCACCAGTGGCGGACCTGTCTAGTGTATGTATACTCTGCATCCCGATACAAGAACACAAACGCCTCAAATGGCTGCTGATAATAACCGCATGTCAGCAGAGTCATAGGGATATGCTCCCAAATCCATACGTGTAGCAGCGTAACCCCAGCAGATAAAGCCCTATCATGAAGATAAGTGACCGTGTGCATCTCGTGCAGCAGCTGTGCTAACATCACCAGCCCCCATGCGTAGACAATATCATGGCTCACCATCCCCTCTATCATCCCACCCCAGTCCACAGGAAAACCTCTGCCTCGTCTATCCGATAGCACCACACCTCCAATCAGTGCACATAGAAATAAGGCAAAGGGATCTGTACCCACCGCCAGCGTCCTATCATAATCCAACTCCCTCCCATCTACCAAAAAAACCACATGCTCTGCTCCGAACACTCTGATCAATGCAGTCCGCCCCCTCCTCGTGTCATACCTCACACGTCGACCTAGAATTGGCAGCTTGAGGATGCAATAAACATCCTCAAGTGTGATGGTCATCTCTCCTATCAGCAGCAGAAAGTTGCACGTCTCGGTGCGGTATCGCTCCACCATCGATATCATCAGAGCTCTATGAGCTCGCAACACTGGCATCGATGACACCGTCCAAAGCCCTAGCCTCGCCAGTTGAGGCCACCATGCCTCATCAAACAGTGGCATCACGGATCGCACTCGTCACTCTCGTGACTGCAGTATAAACCGCCGTGTATCATGCATCCACCACTTCTTCGTTAGATACTAACTTATTTTCCCCACACACTTTTTCTTCTAAAATGTCTCAAAGGCCCAAATCATGTGGCCCCACACAGATAGTCCCTAGTGCCATTTTTAAAATGGTGCTACTTCTCCCTACCCATTGTGCCAATACAGATAATGACACCATTGTGCGCCCTATATCATGCCAATCCAGTCGATGGCGAAGTATTTCATTTTCGTGTCAATTTATCTTTTAGCGCTAAAACTTACAATAGCACTATTCCCCATTATGGTGCTATTCTAGACGATAGCGCCGTTCTAACCATAATATGGCGTCAAAACACCATGTTTCTTTCTCCCTGAGTTTTGGCGCTAATCCATCCGATGGCACCAATATTTCCCCCAAATGGCGACAAAACTACCCTACACTACCCTGGCGGATAGTGCTAATCCACAGGATTGTGCTAATTTGCCTTATCTTTGGCACCACGTGCTCCAAACCCATATCCCAAACCCAACAAAATGTGCGTAAAATAAAAAATCACAAAGTTCGGGCTAGGCCTTACCTGGGGTCCAGCCTCGGGTGACCGCCTGACCTCTCAGAATTGCTCTGAGATGTGATGAAGTCGCGGGAACTGTGGGTTGCGCTCAACCATCTCTCCTTTGTCTTTTCTTCTAGAAAGTCAAAAGTGTGCCAATGTGGCACTCTTTGGGCCCACTTTGCCTAATATAGTGGGCCATGTCATCCTTCCATCTTTCCTTTGTTTCCTCCAGGGTGCAGATCTCAGCCTTTTTCCTCTGTTTTTCCTCCTACCATCTTCTTTTTCCCCCACCTCTCCAACTGTCACTTCTGTCGCATCCTTTCAAGAGCTTACCTGCAAAATTTTTATTTTCCTGCTAACCTCTCAAAGGGGCATCCCCTATCTATCTCATTCCTTCCCGGCAGCTGGGGCATATTTTCCTTCGACCTGACGCCACATCAAAGAGGGGCAAATGTAGACACCTAAAAATGTCTCGACCACCAAACTGACTCCCGACATCCCTAAGCATACCAATTTCCTTTCCAACCAATTAATTAAATTTGTATTTAATTAATTACCCCTTTCATTTCATAAATCCACACCATTTCATCCCCAAAATTGAATTAATTTTGTTGATTCAATAGTCCAAACCTTAGCCAATTGATTTAATAAATATGCAAAATTTATTAAATCAATTCCCCCATTTTTCCTAAATCTAATTAATTAGTTAAAACCATGTTAACTAATTAATCCAGCCTACTAATTAGCCTATCCCTACCCTAGTCAATTAAATAGCTATTATTTAATTGCCTACTCTAGCCTACCTCATCCTAGCCTTAAGATTAATTAATTAAATCACTGATTAATTAATCTTATCCTCCCTCTAATCCCTCCACTAATTTATTCCAGCCACATTAATTAGGTTAATCACCTTAATTAAGTGAGTCAAACCCTCATTAGCACTTCTCTCCACATCCCCCAAATTTAAAATTCAAATAAATCACACATCACATTTACTCCTCTTACACATCCCTTACACATGTCATAACTAATAAATATCCACTCTTCCCCAAATGAATTTTTAATTCATTTTACCCTTCCCCATGTGAATTTTTAATTCACAAATAATCCATCTCACCCAACCTCATTTATTCACCCATTTCCCAAAAATGAATAAAAGATTTGCTTTTATTCCTAGCCCTCCATCTTCCAAGATCAAATCTAGGCCCTCCACATCACTTTCATCCTCCACCATTGATCTCTCCAATCAATCTCCACCCTTGGATCAAAATCCCTTCCAAAAGTCTATAAATACAACCTCTCACAAGTCATTTTCATCATCCAAGTTTATGCAAAGTTACCATGCCAAAATCATCCTTGAGTTAGATAGTGAGTTGCACAATTGAAGAGCATTTCACATTTAAATCCATAGTATAGGGATAATCTTGGTCTTGGGAGCTTCTTTTGGGTGCAAAGGTTCCTTCTTTCCCTTGATGGGATTAGGTTTCGCATGTGAGGTATAATCTTGTGTTTGTATTGCATTTGATTTAGTGTTTTTCCTTCATTGCTTGATCTAATCTACACAACCCTTTGGCAGTGAGCCTCCCTTTGGTAGTGAGCTATCCATAGGCAGTGAGCCTCTATTTTTTGGTATTGATATAACTTATATATTTCTATGGGCTAATACCCACCGTGGTTTTTCCCTTTTAGGGTTTTCCACATAAAAATCCAGTGTCTCCTGTGTTATTTATGCCTTTATGTTGAGCTTCTCATTTGATGCTTTCATGGTTATATCTGTATATAAGTAATTGATAAGTAGATGATCATATTTGGTTAAAAGTTTTAGGACAACTGATTCATCCCCCCTCTCAGTTGTCTGATGCAGTTCAACATAAACAACAAGATCAAATCATGAAAGCTATGCATGAAAATAGTCACATCAAGGACCAAGGCTATACTCACGAGTTCAGAGCCAAGTATAATCATTAGGCTATATTGCAGGTACCTCAGAACTGAGTGTTACAACAAGGTGAGATACCAATCAAAGTGTATAAGAGCAGATTGAGTGGATTGTAAAATGTTGGTCACAAGAAATGCCATAAGATGATACATCATGCAGAGTGATTCTACTAGTCAAGAGTTGGATATATGAACTAGGTCCATTTTTGCTTTCTTGCTGAAGGGACGCATGGTCCTTATTAGTATTTATTTGTTTTCATCATCTACCAACTAGGTAGAATCACTGAAGAAGGTTAACAATCAAAATGAGAGAGAAGAACAAGTTCATTAGGAACACCACGTAGGAGGATGCCCCCAAAACACCCTCTATAATGCTATGCCCCTAAGGCATGACACACAACAATAAAATAGAGGAGAGGAATGATAGAAGAATGATGAAACAAATAGAAGAATGGTCACAACAGAGGTGGTCTACCAGTATACTTGACCTTACAAGAGTATCAAAGGTCATCCAAGGAGTCCTAAACAACATATAACACATCACATGGGAACGCAACATGACACAATATCATATTATGTATATGTTTTAAAGAGGAGCTCAAACTTGTGAGCATCTTCGAAAGGTGCTCCATCAAGTTTTGTAAAAAGTGTGAGTAGTTCATACTTGATTGATTCTTATTTCTAGAATGGTCATGCAGTGCTTGTTTCTCAAGTCCCTATATATTTGAAATATTTTGTTGCTTGTGAGGAGGGGAATCATTGTTATTTCCTAATGATGATAGTCATCTTGTTCTTTTCTGATCCTTTGCTTTCTTATTTTGATGAATGAGCCTTTCATGGAAGAATGGGATATTTTCTGCTGTTGTAACCTTTACTTGTATCATAATATCTTGTCACGGTTGTTTAGTTTGCATATCTGGTGCATTTTGGTTGTCTCCCAATCCTTGAAGGGATAAAAATAGAGGAACCTCAACATAGATACCTTATCCTCATGGATGAGGTGGGTCTTCAACCTTCTCCTTATCCACTTCTATCATGCCAACTATTTCATCATAGTCCAAATAGTTATCTTCTTGCTCTATTGTATTTTGTTCTACCATATTATTGTCGCTATGCTTAGGAAATGGATTAGTGAAAATCTACAAATTCTGATTCAAAGGGGCAACCGACTTATTTCCATTGTCATTCACACCAATTACTTGTATTATATTAGAATCGATGAGGTCTTAAATTTCATGTTTCAGACGTATACATCATTCAATGTCATGTTCTACCGAGTAGTGATACTGACAGAAGGCATTAGAATCAAATGTTGGTCCTTGTATCCTGTTACTATCGAATGGTTTCATAGGAGGAAGCTTCAAAATATTGTTGCTTACTACTTGATTCATAATTGATTGAAGAGATTCAGATCATGGAGTAAATTGTCGTTGTTGTTGTTGTTTGAATTGAAATGGTGCCTATTTAGGATTACTAATAGCAGACACTTGTGATTGAAAATTATTTGAATGCTATCCATTGATCTTGATGAAACTCTTGTTATTCCTTTTAAAGTTGTTTTGAGAAGATCCAACTGTGGATTGACCAACTTGAGCCAATGACTTTTGATTTTCATATCGACTAGACGAAAGTTGGTAATCACGAAGGGCTGTGCATAAATGTTGAAAAGAGATATACTTCATCAAGGGAATTTTATCACAGATGTTAGGCTGTAAATTCATAATGAATACCTTCTAAAGATCTTCATCTTTAATCAGGTATTGTATTTGTGAGATGAGACCTTGATATCGATTGATGAATTTTGCCAATTTCTCTTTTGAACCTTGTTTACAATGAACCAAGTCAATCAAATAGACCGCAGGTCCAATGTATGCTTGGAAGTATTGTAAGAATTGATCAACTAATTGTGAAAAAGAGTTTATTGAATTAGGAGGTAGAGAGTAAAACCATTCCAAAGCAATGTCTTTGATAGATCATGGGAAGAGTTTCACTAGCAAGTCCTCTTCAAAGAATAAATCACTACACATCATCGTGAATGTTGCCACATGAGTATTAGGATCACCTTTACCACCATATTTTTCAAAGCAAGGAGTCTCAAATTTTTCAAGCATAGGATTTCTTAAGATTGCATAAGATAGAGGACTACGGGCATGATATGTTGGTAAAGTAGGCTAGGAAGAATTAGTCAGGTTTGTCACCTTTTGTTGTAAAGAAGTCATGCCTTGCAAGAGCTAGTTTAAAAGGGCATCATTAGGAGATGCAGTTTGTTGTTGAGAAGAATTAGAAGCTATGGTCATGAAGTTTTAAGGTGATTGGTTGTGAGTGGTAATGAAAGGAGGTTGAGAGTAATTGTAAGTGAAAGGTAGTTGAGAACAATTGTAAGTGAAAGGTGGTTGAGAATAAGTGGAATGGAGAGGTGGTTGAGAGTGATTATTCATATAAGAAGTCACTCTAGGTGCTAGGTTTTGATAATTGAATCCCATAGCCTTGTAATTTTGTGAATTAATGTCATTAGATACTCTAATACTAGTGGAAGCATTAATACAAGCTTTTGCATTAGTAGTGAGGATTGATGATGTGAAAGTAGACATTCTGATAGTCGGTATAGGTGTCGATACCTGTGTATGATTCAGTGATGACATATTATTAATAGTATTTGCACATTCAATCATTGTCATAATGTTGTTATGCACTATATGGGCTAGTCCACACAGTGTGTTAACACCATCTTGTCCTTCTTTTAGTAACTATCTTAGACTATGAACAACAGGTACAACCTCTTCAACCATCCTTTCTTTTTCCACAAATGCTTGAAAACTAGCTAGTTCCTTATCAAGTTTATTTATTTGATCATATGGTACATGTGTTATCACATTAATAGGATCTTAAAAATCATGAAATGTTTGTTCTTCCATTGTAGTTATAGGAGGTATGATATCTTGCAAAGTTTGTGTTTCACCTTTTGTAAAGTAAGTGTTCAATGGATTTTCCAATGTTGGTACACCGTTGCTATCAAGAGCACTAGAACCCATTAATCTAAGACTTCTCCTTAGAGGGATGTTTCTATTAGGGTAGAATGTTATACAACTCATGCAAAATCATACAACACTCAATGCACAAACTAATAGAACAAACCAAAGGAGCAAGATATGCTTGTTGAAATACACAATGTGTAAATAAGAAAATATGTCAATTTTCAATCTAAAGCATTGAATGATGCCAAATTTTCAAATGACTAGTGAATATATGATTGAAAATGAATGCAATATCTGAAATGAAAGATATTTATGACAAATGCAATGAAGCAACACAAATCTATGCTTGTTTATGAACCTAAAATGCTCAAATTTTTCACATTTTTCAATGTAAATGCACAAAAGATGTTATGAGACTATGCAAAATGATGGATGAGTGGAATCTAATCAGATGTAATGCATAATATAGGTTATATCTTATGGAAAAAGGATGCTAAAATCCTACAATGCTCAATGCACAATCAACATTAAGGAAGAATGGATGAATGTGTTTATTTTTGTTGAAATACACAATGTGTAAATGCAAAATTTGAAATCTAAATGTAATAACACACAATGATGAAACACTACAGTCCAAAATCAGATTTGAAAGAGTGTTCGAATGAGTAGTAAAATCTGAAACAATATTTTAAGTACAAACTGTAGCTTTTGAAATTACCAGGTTTCATGAAAAAATGCAAATTTTCAAGCAAAACCCTAGCAAATGAGATATGCAAATGCAAGGTAAATGATCATGAAAAAATGAAATGCTGTAATTTATCTCAGATCTGTTGTAAATATTAGAAAATTAAATGTTTTCAATGATATGCAAATAAAATAGTGCAAACTATGCCTTAATGCAAGCCTAGAATGCTTATTTTTTCAAAATTTTCAAATTTATGCAAGATTTTTGAATGTATGATGATGAATATGATATGAATGAACATAAATCTGATTACAACACTTATCAAGATGCAAGTTCAATAAAAACATGGGTTCACCAAAATGTTGTATATGAAAAGGGGGATGATGAGGTTGGGTTGACTTAAAGTAGATTCAATCAAACCCTCCTTTCACATACACATTCAAGGACATAAACCAAGTTAAGTCACTACTATTGTAAGAGGAATCAGCTACAGGTTTGGTGTCACTATGAAATGATAAGGAAAGATAGAATGTTTTGATGAATTTGTTAAACCCTAATCCGATTAAGTCTTAAACCCTAATTGTATGATTCTGGATACAGACGAATGAAATATGACAACTGATCACACAGGAAGGCACTAAATATAGATTTGAAACATACCAAGATTAAGATTTTTGAAGGTGGAAACTTTAGGGACAAGGGGGGCACCTGAGTATGATAGGACAACCTTTTTGTGGATCTCGAACAATGATCTGTATCAAATTGCAACCTACTTCATAGTTTCTAGGAAAGCCAAAATGGAGGACTATGGGGTAGGTGCCCTAGTCCAAAATGGAATATTCTTTGCTCTTTTCTTCAGATCCTAAATCTCAATCTTCTGCTCTGATCTTTTGTAACTCCACTTCATAAACTCCCACATCTGTAACCTGCAATCACAAAGAGAGGGGTTTGGGGGTTGTTGTGTTTAGGAGTTTGCCTCAGTCAAGCCCCAGAATGGAATTCAAGCCTTCCAACACCATTGTTAGATAAAGTGCATGTCCTTGGTGGACATAGGCAAAATTAAATGATAAGATAGATTGACTGAAACACAAATAGATATCACCTTACAGGTGAAACCCTTACAAAGATGAAGAGCCTTCAAATCATGAGGAAATGATCTGTATGAAAAGGAGGATAATGAGGTTGGGTTGAGTTAGAGTAGATTCAATCAAAGCCTCCTTTCACATACACATTCGAGGACATAAAATGAGTTAAGTCACTACTATTGCAAGAGGACTCAACTATAGGTTTGGTGTCACTATGAAATAATAAGGAAACATAGAATGTATTGATGAATTTATTAAACCCTAATCTGATTAAGCCTTAAACCCTAATTATAATGTTTCAGATACATGTTGATGATGATTGTTAGTCATAACAATATGCATAAAAATTTGCACAACAAACCTTTATTATCTTGAAAAGTATGATCAATTTGGAACAAATTGATGACTCCAAGGCTCCATTGATTAGGTCACGATCTTTTGATGTTACTCAGAGGTTGATGTGACATGCTATTTTCTATTTCAAGGGGTCTTACATTGTCTAGATGATTGGTTCTGCACCTATTTACTGTAAATTCACTTCACAAATGAGGTTATTTCTACTGTGCTCCACAGATTATGGTTATATTTATAAGTTTGATCAATTCTTCTGAGCATTTACTATCATGAACTTGTTTTGTACTTCTACATTGTGCATTCATTCAAATAATGTGTTTATAAGTAGATATTTATATGTATATCATTTATGTACATCTATATTTGCATGAATTTATCATTTTGACATGCTTTCACTCAAAATATGCTCTATATATTCAATTATTTACAAGTTATAGGCATATTTCATGTTTATTCGCTTTAGATTGTATATTGTTTGCAATTATGAAGGTGATTTGTAATGAAATTCAAGAAAATTAAAAGAAATACTTCTAAATTTGGTGAACCTTTAGCTATTGAGTCACATACATTCCACATATAGTCATGAAGAGAAGAAATCAAACCATAATTTCACCAAGATGTTCAACAGCTAGGTATGGTTGATGCTAACTTCAAAGGAACTAGGAATGAAAACAACACATGTAGACTAACAAGCCCTCCAAGGGACGTAGCTAATCAATGCATATATCCAGATCTCATTCACTGACTACTCAAGATTTACAATAATTTGTAATCAACACAACTTCTCTTTCATTAAGTATTCAAAAGACATGTACATTCACAAAAGCTTTGAAATTAGTCTTGAATGCTTTAGCCATCCAATTTCAATTAAGTTTCTAATGCTTTAAAGAGTGTACTCCATCCCCTTTTATAGAATAAAGAGAGGAGGTGGTTACAAATGACCAATGGTCGAGATTTATCTATTTAGATCAATGGTCAACATCTCTCATTGACTTAGTCAATTTCCACATATGTGGCACAAGTTGCCAACTGACAACTATCTAGCAAGACTTATTCGCTTGCAAGTGGATCATGCATATGATTCTATTACCATGCATCTTTACTTACTCTTTATCTCCTTCTTCTTCTTCTTCACTTTCCTCTTCTCCATCATTTTCTTCATCATCATCATCTTCATTATCACTATCACTTCGATGAAGATCATCCCCTATATGTACCTTTATGGCTGCCCTGATGGATTCATAACTGCACTATTCTATCAATCTCACCTCCATCCTAGACCTTGGCCTTTATCATTGCATGTCTGTGGGAATAAAACTTTGCTTGAAGGGCATCCATTTTACTGTTCCTATTGTTCAATGTTTCATTGTATGTTTCCACCCTGACCTTCATCCTTATGACTTTGTTTATTAGCTCTTCTGTCAAATGGTGCAGGGGATCCTCTGTAACTTGCTTAAAGTTGTCATGGAAAGCTTGAACAGCAAAATCAACATCTTGATTTTCTATCTTACCTTCTACCTTTCCTTCTAGTGTCTCCAGGGTTTTTGCTTCTTGTGCCATTAGATTATGCAATTTGACACTTATGTCCCTAAGTTTAACGCTGCATTTTTTCAAAATGTCACATTCAAATCTAGTGTCTTCATACCAAATACCAAGCAGCTGGGAGGTGTTATTATCTAGTACATTGTTATTCATAAGTATCTGTATATCTATTCTCTTCATTTCACTCAAAGCATCTAGGTGCTTCTCTAACTTGAAGGATCTCCTACCTACTTCATTTTTAGTTTATCCACCTTTCTTTTCAAAGCACTAAGAGAATTCCACCTCTCTAAGGAGGTTTTCACTACTTCCTCAGCCTCAAAAATAGAAGACATGAACCACTTGTCCATTAGTTGTTCCTTATGCTTCATCAGATCTAATCTTGTGATATAATGGTTAATGGAGTGGCTGGACTGACAGATGTATGATTAGGATCAATTAATCCTTTAATAAAAGAATGCAACTGAGAAATGTGCTCTTTATGCTTCGTATTCTTATCCTTTTCTCTTTTCACCCTTTGGGTCTATTGGTAATCATTTATGTTTAGGGTTTTAAGCCAGGCCCCTTCCCAAGAATCCAGAAATTCCAACACTTTTGGCCTCTACAGTTGAAAAAATTGCAAAAATCGGTTAAGGTGTAGGTGTTTTTGTATATACAAGGGTGTTTGTATGTACATGTAGGTCAAATATACATTGGCGGGCTTGCAAAATCTCCATCGGCCTTTGAAAAAGGTGAAAAAAATGAATTATATGCATTTTATATACATGTCGGGCTTGCATATACACTAGGGAATCTTTCACAAGGATTCTGGGAATTTTCTGTGTTTGTATGTCAGGCTTTACTTGTATATCGGGTTTGTATGTTTAGACATACAATGGCTACATACATTAGAAAACATGCGATGAAAACATGCATTGGTGGCATACAAGGAGGTTACTGTGCTGAATGTATATTAGGTTCACTGTAGCTGATGCATACGGAAATATACAATGGAAAATATACAAGGCGCAGACATGCATTCGCTACAGTGCAATGTATCATTAGCCAATGGATAAGAAATGAAGGAATATACAAAGGGCCGTTATACAAATGGTGGGGCTCGTAGGTATATACAAACGAGTTTGTATATTCGACATACAAGCAAATATACAAAGGTAAATATGCAAGCCGGATCCGATGCGAAGATCAAATTCAACAAATTCAAGATTGGCATCCGCGGCTTGTATGTTTGAGTGCTTGTATATGTGCCAATATACAAGAGGTTGAGATGCAAGACGGATATCAAGATGAATGCAGTATGTTTCATATTTTTTGAAATCCGCATCTTGTATGTATGAGGCAAATGTACATGCACATATACAAGGAAGTATGTAGGAAAAGAGGATACAAGCCGGACCTGAATTGAATTTCAATTTGTTCTAAACAAGTTTGGGGTCCGCCTTGTATATCAAATGGATGTATATGCATTTTGCATATATAAGGGATTTTTGAAAGGCAAAGGTAAGCGATTGTATATGCATCCTTTCATGCATATACAAGGGCGAAAAGGGCAAAATGATGAAGCGAAAGGCCAGGGATAGAATCATGGGGTGCCTACGTGGCACATTTTCATTGGCCGGTGACTTGGTCAACATTTTTTGGTGCCGTTGATCCTAGCGATGGGGAGATGATCGATGACAGTCTTTTAACTTCCAGCAGTGAAGGTTTTCTTTGTATGTGGCCGCGTTTTTTTTTTTAAGAGGGAAAGCTTCTGATGCATTTGATGCTGCATTTCTGAGGGGTGCGGGTAGGTTGATCTTAATGGCAGCACTTGTAGGGGTACGTTGGGTGGAATGACAGGCCAACTACCAATTTTAAGATGAAAATCTAGAAATGGTGGCACATCTCCCGATTCTACCTGTTTGCTCTACTTCCTTTGCTTAGTGCATTGATGATTTTAAGCACCATTTTTGAATGCACTGAATCTGGCAATTTTTGAAGTGCCATGTAATTAATTTGCCAAGTACACTTTCTTGCTATATTAAGCAGACTGTGTCACTCATTTTGTGGTTGTTGAAGACTTGGACAATTTTTTGTGTGAATAATGAAATATAGAGAATTTCCTAGTTGTCCTATCTCTTTGGAGTTTATGAGTTACATGATGAATGTATTTTGCACATATGTTTAGTTTCATTGTTACTTCATATGAAAAATGTTGTAATGCATGTGTTTACCTGTCTGTCTCCTCTGTTGCATGCCTTCCTTCTTTTGAATCTAGTTGCTAAGGGTTTCATAGATTCTAGGGTATAGATTTCTATACTACATGCTTGATCTTTAGACTTCCATTCAAGGAGTGGATTAAACTGTTTTAGGCCAAAGTATGGAGAAGGTTGTATGTCAGTAGGGATATCTATAAGTATAGGCAGCTAAATACCCATTCCTGGGTGGTATTTGTAAGGCAGATACCAGTTCCAACCCTTTGAAACTTGAATGCTAGTTGCAAACCATCTCTTGTATACATCTAGTTGACTCCTTGCCCTGAGATAGGCACCGATCTGCTTTTGGGTCAGTAGTTATGATCCAAAGCCCCTGTCTTGGATCCAAACCATTAAACCAATCATTCCACATTTTCAACCTGTTAGTTGTAGGAGTAGGATTAGGAACCCCTGCATACTCTCATCCTTAACTAGACACATATGTCCAAGAATGTTGCTAACCTTGTGATTTGTCACACAAATCTTGGTCCACACATGAGAGTATTCTGCCTGTTGTTGTCAAGCTAAATCTTTCTGTCATAAGGCAAGTCAATGTTACATCTTTAGCAAATAGGGACACCCCCTTGGTGCGGTAGAACCAGAAGTGAAGGGGAGGCAACTCAAGCAACCTCCCATATCTGTTGGCCGAATCTGCCCGTGCATTCGAACTAGCAAACCCTCTACCGATTCAAGAAAAATAACCAACAAGGTTAAAGAATCAATAATGCCTTTACCTTCCTGACCTTCTTGGTCCTCATTTGGCTGAATCTACCCATGCATTGGAACTGGCAAACCCTTTGCCGATTCGGGAAAAATAACCAATAGAAATGGCAACTCCGCTGGGGAGTTAGAAAAAAAAAGTGTTATATTTTATCCATCTAAGTCATCAATAGAATTGGTGACTCTGCTGGGGAGAGAATGTCATATCCATGAAGGTGTGAGTCGAAGAGATTGAAGGATGAGACCTGGAAGTGCCTTGTTGCAGTAAATTTAAAGTTTTATGTGTGGCTCTACTGTGGGAGAACCTAGAAAGAAAATAAATAAGTTTTCAACTTCAGCCTATTTGAAGCTCATTCCTCTACCAAGGAGGTGGCGACTCTGTTGAATGAACCTATTAGCAACTGCAACATATCCAGGTATTGTTGATGTGGATGTTGGTCACACACAAACAGACTAAACAAAAGTCACACAACAACCCTTGTTTATCCTGAAAGATACAATGAATTCATAGAATTCATGATCCCAAGTCCCCGTTGATTAGTTCATAATCTACTGATGTTGCTCTGTGGTTGATGTGTGTTGCTGTTTTCCATTTTGGGGTCTTACATAGATCTGTAGATTCTATTTCTGTAACAATGCTATACAGGGAAGTTACTCCACACAACATATATCTCCAAATGATGTGTCTAAGTTGATATTTGCATGAGTTCTACCCTTATTTGTGATTCTCTACATGACATTTTCAATACTACATGCATTTAGCTCAAAATATGCTAATGATGTTCAGTTGTCTACAGGATATCAGCATATTCCTCTGTTCTGCTTAATATTTACCATGATGTGGAGTTATGAAAGTGATTTCAATGAAATTAAAATGAGAAAAAAAAGGTTAGGGATTGAGATTCCTAAAATTACTTGACCGAGATCACTGATCCACATACATGTTCCCATAAAGCAATGGAGAGAAGAAAACTAAAACCATACATCACCAGGACTGTCCACAAATCCATATGATCCAGTGCAAATCTTCAAAGGGAAAGTTGACAACAACATGCAATGAAATGAAAGCGCTTCTATAGAACACAGCATTCACCAATATATATCCAGAAATCAACTTGAAGACTACTTAAGGTTTACAATCAGGATAGAGTCTGAAGCTTCATCTCCATACATTATGTTCTTAAAATAGGTACATTTACAATGATCTGAGGAGAGAACCTTGAATATTTCAACAGTTTAGTCCCTAGTAGTCTTAGTAATCCGATCTCTTACCTAAAATTAGTACAGGTCTGGTATTGTATGAATGACCTCTCTCCTTGTACAATACAGGGGTTCCAAATATATGGCTCTAATTTCCTCCCAAATCTGGTGCTCAAAAACCCTAGGAGATCAACGGTCAGCATCTTAAGATGCAACATCAAACGGTGAGGAACGAATCCCACCAAGAATTCGAGCAACATACCTAGACAGGGCACCGCTCCCACAATAAGTTCTCCATCCACAAACTCCTCCTCATTGAAAGCCCCTTGGGATCCGATCTACTGTCTGGGGTGATCTTGCCATTAAAGCTCTATCTTGATGTTCACCTACACTCCGCCACTGTGTCAGCAACTCTACATCCTCCCAGCTACTCCAACAATCTGCAATAAACAAGCAGGGGTTAAGTATTGTTGTTCGATAAATCAGCAAGGAAAACCAAACATTTATATTAAAACAGGTTCCAAATACACAAACACAGCCATCGGGCCTTGAAATTATGAAAATTGCACATCAAAAATGCATACACATCGTCAAAACCAGTCAGGTCAACCATCGTTGACCAAAAACTTGCATCGGGCGCCAAAAATGGCTTCAAAACTTCATCGCTTTGCTTTCCCACTCATTTCCTTGCTTAAAAACTTGTATCTTCTGATATACAAGCCAGACATGATACATTAGATTAATTAGATTTCAAACTGTTTGAATTCTGGCTTGCATAAACACAATGCATATGGGTTTGTATATCGCAACATACAAATGCATATGCATACAAAGAATATACCGCATTGGACTTTCATTTCAAATCTGGCTTGTATGTATAAGGTGTAATCTATGTCTCGAAACACATATACAAGCGCAGACACATACAAGGACTTAACTTCATTCCATAATGTTTTCGATTCTGGTGGTTGTATGTAAAACAATCTATCTTGCAATGTATCTAAAAGAAATACAACCCAGAATCATACAACGATTTAGCTCTCCTTAACTTCCTTTCGTGTCCACACAATGTATAAGTTATTGCATATCGGCTTTGTATGTCGAAACATACAAAGCACAAAATATACAAAGACTTAACTCCTTTTTAAACCTCTTTTGCATCCGTGGCTTGCATAATGTCTTTGTATATCCTCAACATACAAAGCACAAAATATGCAACGACTTAACCATGTTTAATAACCATTTCTGGTCCATGCTTGTATAAGTGCGTTGTATGTCCCGACCTGCCAAACATACAAATGTGAGATACATGCAATGGATTTTAAAATGTTTATTCATTTCAATTCTAAACCACTTCGGTTCCACTTTGCATGTATGCATAAAACCTTTATCAAATGCATACAAGGTAAAAAGACATGCAATCGACTTAAACAAAACAATCAAATTCAACCCATTAAAGAAAATTAAATGAAATGAATTCATAACTTCCAACTATCTTTTCTATAAATTATTATCCAACTTGAGACTCAATGTATTCAATAAGGTGCATGAATTTTCATTTTAGTTTAAGTGGGTGCACGTGATTAATTAGCCTCATCTTGAAGATCAGTTGAACAAACTAGTGACTGATATTAGACTACGTAGGTGAGGACATTCCCTCATAGCCAACTTGATAGAGCCTTGCTGCCAGCGAGCGTCCATAGCCCCGGCAAGGTTATCGTTACAATTCTCCTAAGTAGAGCCCGACTGCCAGCGAGCATCCATAGCCCTGGTAGAGTTACTTAGATGGCTTAATCTGGATTTTCAGTATAATCCATTTTATTCATTTCTTTTTTATATTTGATAGAACTTCATAAGATATTGCATTTGTAACTTCATTATGCAAGGAGTGGTCACTTGCTGAAATTAAGCTGAGAATTGTAATGGTAGCAAGGGTGACCTCTAATTTTTCATCTAATATCTACACTGGTAAGTTCAACAAACCCAAGGATTTTAGGTGTGTCATTGTGAGAAACATTCCTTGAATACTCAACCCATTCTTATTGAATACCAAATTTCACAAGTTAAACAACTTTCTACATTCATGACAATTACAACAAGTTATGCATAGATTTCAAACAATTAACCTTAATGATCTGAATTTTTCATTGTTTTCAGTGGTTGTTAATCTGCTCCTTCATACTCTAAATCAAAAGAAAGATCCCTGCTAAGGAAACAAAGCAACCAAAACAAAACAAGCAAAATGAAGCCACTATACAAACAACTATACAAAGAAAGTACACTATGATACACATGACTGTCATGATGCAACCTCAGGCCTAAAAATATTGCTTGAGGAACTGTCCATTAATTGGTAATGAAACATCTTCACCAGTTAAGGACTTGAGCTTGTAGGTGCTGTCTCCTAAAATTTCATAAATTTGAAAGGGGCCTACCCAGAGTTTGTCAAGTTTACCATGATCACCCTTCCTTTCATGTGCCTTGTCCCACATCAGGATTAGATCTGAAATCCTGAAAGCCTTGATTCTATCTCTCTTGTCAAACTAGCGCTTGACAACGGCCTGATGTTTAGCAAATTGGTTAATTGCTACACTTCTTTTTTCCTCTAGGTGCATTAGTTGTAGCAATCTAACTTCCTGTTTATTATCTATGCCTAGGTACTCTTGTGCGAACTGCAGTGTAGGAATCTTTAAGTTAACAGGGAGGATGGGATCCACCCCATATACTAAGTGAAAAGGTGAATTTCCTAATGCAGCTTTGTTCCTGGTTCTGTCCACCCACAAGGCATATTTCAATAGAGTGTTCCATTCCCTTGGGTTCTTATCTATTAGCTTTTTTATGATGTTCAATAGGTTCTTGTTTATGGATTCTGCTAATCCATTCCCTTGGGGATAGTAGTTTGAGGTGAATTTTAAAATGACCCCATGATCAAAAGCCCAACCTGATAGTTTCATTGAAGCAAAAGCAGGTCCATTATCACATACTAAAGCATATGGAACTCCATACTTGGTCATTATATTGGTTTCCAGAAACTTAATGACATCCTCAGCATTGCATGTCTTGCTGCTGATAGCCTCGGCCCACCTGGTGCAATAATCAGTAATAGTTAAAACATACCTGTGGCCTGAGGATGATGGAGGATTGATAGGTCCTTTGAAGTCCATTCCCCATTAAGCAAAGGGGCGCACCTCCATCACTGGATGCAAAGGTTGAGCAACATATTTCTCTCTATTTGTAGTAACCTGGCACCTTTGACAGCATTTGATGTGTCCAGCTGTGTCCTTAAAAATTGTGGGCCAGTAATATCCCACCCTGAGGATAGCGTGAGTGGTGGCTAAAGATGATCCATGTGCAGTCCCAAATTTATCATGTAATTCTACTAGCACCTTATCTGCTTCTGATCTTTCTAGGCACCTTAGGTATATTCCCTCATAGTTTTTCTTGAAAAGGACTCCCCCTTCTAGCATATATTTTAGTGACCTTATCTTTAGGGCTCTTCTCTGTGAGGCCTACAGTCTTGAGGGACATCTTTCGGTGATCAAGACGTGTCTGATAGCTGAGTACCATTCTCCATCACCATTTGCATTTAGAACATACTGCTGGCTCAAGATATTAGGATCAATCTCTGATATCATTTGGCTTAACGCCTATCCTCTTACCAACTTCATAGGGGTAATGTCCATATCGTACTCCTGGAGGACAGTGATCCATTTAGCCCTCTTTTCTCCCAGCTCATTTTGCATTAACAACATTTTCATTGCTGCATTAGGTACTACAACAATTACTTTACTTCTCAAGACATAGTGCCTGAACTTCTTGACTGCTCAGACCAAGGCAAGTGCCTGTCTTTCAACATCCATGTACTTGAGCTCTGCATCTCTGAAAGGGCAGCTCATGAAGGCTATAGGCTTTTCCTCCCTTTCTTCATTTTTCTATGTTAGCACTACTGCAGAGGTATGTTCTAAAGCAAATGAGTAGATGTAGAAGTCCTTGGTGTAATCTGGACTGATCAGAACTGGAACATTTGATATGGCCTTCTTAATATCTTCGAAAGCTGCTCTAGCTTCTAATGTCCATTCAATTTTAGCATCCTTTTTGAGCATGGCGTTCAAGGGCCTGACTATCTCCGCAAAGCCAGTGAGAAATTTCCTAACAAAATTAATCTTACCAAAGTGAGATTTGAGATCTGTCTTGCTTCTAGGCAGTTGTATCTTCATGATGGATTTTATTCTATTGGGGTCAATGATGATCCCATCCTTAGTTATCAAGTGGCCTAGCAATTTCCCTGTGGTCATCCCAAATATGCACTTCTTGGGATTCAAGGATATCTTGTATTGCTTGCACTTCTTCAACACCTTTCTTAGATCCTCTGCATGGTTCACTCTATCTTTGGAGAACACTGTTAAGTTGTCCATACAATGCACTTACCAATCAAGCCTCTGAAGGCTATGTCCATTGCTCACTGAAATGAGGCTCCAGTGTTTATCAATCCAAACGACATGTGCCTGTAGGCGAATTTCATGTTAAATGCAGTTTTCAATCTATCAACTCTGTCCACCATCACCTGGTTGTATCCAGAGAAACCATCCAAGAAGGACATCATCTTGGCACTGTTCACAATCTGCAGGACTTCATCCAGAGAAGGCAAAGGATAATTATCCTTTTCAGAAGCTTGATTTAAATTTCTGAAATCCACGCACAGTCTGATGTCACCATTCTTTTTCCTTACTGGGACTAGGTTTGCCACCCACGTGGAGTGTCTCACAAGAAATATGATCCTGGCATCGAGCAGCCTTTTAACTTCTTCGAAAATGATTGGCTCCAGTAAAGCGTTGATGGGCCTTTGCTTCTGCCGAAAAGGTTTGGCATATTGCTTCAAAGGGATCGTATGAGTGATGACTGATGTGTCAAAAGTTTTCAGTTCATCATACATCCAGGCAATAACATGGATGTAATCTTTGAGGGCCTGGGTTATCCCTTTCAATTCTTCTTCTATATAGACTTTCCCAATCAGAACATTTCTTCTTTCATCACCTTGCCCAATATTGACCTGTGAGTACTGTCCCTCATCAGCTTTTGGAATATCCTTCTATTTTAGCATGCTGTCCAGATCAAATGCTCTCTCTAACTCTATCATTCCCTTAGGAATTTTGTTACTCAGTATTTCCAAGATTTCTTCTTTTTCCTAGACATGATCTTCTAGATTCTTTTCATCAATGATATGCGCCTCAAAAATATCCCTGTTGGATATAAAATCCAAAATATGCTGATCATCATTGAATACTTGGAGATTAGTTATCAGGTACGAAAGGCACTGATACCAATTCAACTAAAAATATTTTTAAACCTGATATGGATAGTGGCTCCAGAGTACTGGCAGCCTAGGCCAAAGCATCTGCTCTGTGGTTTCGCTCTCTGGGTACATGCGTGATATTGAATGCATCAAACTCTTCTATTAAGTTCCACACTCTATGTCTGTAATCGGACAACCTTCTATATTTGCAAGAGTATATACCTCTTACTTGTCTGACAACTAATTCCGAGTCTCCATAGACATGTAGAATTCTCACCTTCTTTCTAAGTGCAAACATTATCCCATGAATTAGAGCTTCATACTCTGCCACATTATTTGTACATGGGAACTGCAATCTGTATGCTACCAAGTAGGATTTTCTTGATGGATCAATGAGGTCAATTCCTACTCTAGCTCCTTGTTTGGACTTGGATCCGTCAAACCTAAGGATCCATGGCCAATCTTCATCTAAAAGCTTGTCTAGTGCTTCTTTCTTTCTTTTTTCTCTGGCAGCCGCACCACTGAATATCCATTTTCACTTTGGCATCCCAGCCTTCTTAAGTACTACCTTATTAGCTTTACGAGAAGATGATATTTCTTCTTCTCTCTTATCATCAGGAGGAACATCTTTTGGACTAGGTAGTGTATGCCTTCTCAAGATATGCAAACACAATGAGCAAGATGTCTCTGAGTGAGGTGCCTCGTGCAACCTACATCAGTCTTCAATCAAGGTATCCTGTGGAGGCCTCTACTGCTGCGTTATCTTTTGGATTTCTTTTGACAGAAACTCCTTGAATTTGGACAGATTGCTGTCCCTATCCTCATTAGATAACTCATAATCTGACTCCATGAAACAATCACTCCTAGGGGTGATCCTTTTCTTCTTTTCATCATTACTCCCATTGCATACCAGTATCTCTTCAGTTATATGAATAGAATCCTCAACCTGATGCATGTATTTCCCTATTCCTGTAGGAAACGGATGAAAGTCAGTATCATCATCATTATCTGTGGGACTCACTGTAGGTGAAGATGCTTCACTGTATGCTTGTTCTAACTCCAACATGTCTAAACAGGCATCACAAGTTTTTTCAGAATGAGCTTCATCATGCAACCTGCACCATCCATTAATCAGAATATCATGAACATGCACACTTAATAATTGACATTGTTTCACCTGTCTAAACAAATGCATCTCAAATTTCTTGAAATGATCCAGTTCTATTTTATTCCCAAGATTACGATTGGGTTCTAAATTTATTTCACCATCCCAAGGGCTATCATCATGATCATGTATGTCAAGCATCGGGATCTCCTCTATGCTGGCGGTTCGAGGTCTAATGGAGTAAACTCCAGGTTCCACATCCACATACATGATTTCATTGGTTTTGTTATATTCAGTAATCATGTGTCTCATGCGAGGTTCAACTTCGATCTTTATCTGATTTGGTATACCTTTCCAAGGTAGCCACATATGGCTAAAATCAATTGACATGTATCCGTTGAGGGTTTTTGACCAGTCTCTACTGAGTAACATTCCATATGTATTAGGTATATTAACTACCTGAATATTAATATAGTGCTAGATTCTAGGATCCGATGCTAGCTACATGTGGATGTGGGTCAGTTCTCCTACCACACTTACTTCCGTTTTGTCTAATTGTGTTACCTTCTTCAATGATTTAGCAGGATGTAACCCTAAAGCATTGCATATGGATAGGGGCATTACATTGGTAGATACTCCTAAGTCCACTAAGTAGTTGTGCAAATTTTTACCAAACATCCTTATAGTAAGGAGGAAGGGAGGTGACTCACTCTTGTCTTTGTATAGGGTCATGTGGGAGGTATCTACAGCTTGAACAGTAGCTGAGGTTTTAGGTTTGATGTCGACATCCTTGGTGGCATGATCCTTATCTCTAAACTAGCCTGGGGTATGGCTATCTTCCTTTTGAGCAGAACCACCCAATGATTTCACAGCATTCTTGATTGCAGGGGTTTTAAGCAACTCTGACATTGGCAGGCTGATCTTTACTTTTTTTATTTCATCTGCCATATATGTAACCAATTTGTCAGATTCAAGAAGTGGATTTGTAGCTTTTGGTGCTATGTTATGCAATGCCAGATATTGAGCATTGACCTTGGGGAGTCCAGGGTTATTACTTGCCTTGGGATCAGGTGGAATATTGAGATTGTTTGGAAGCAATGAGGTGGCCAAAGGATCAGTAGATCCATTTGAGTTATTCCTTAAGTTGTAGTTATGCCTACCCCAAGGTTGCTGTTGATAAGCATTGACTTCCTCATGCTCAATTGATGGCTCATTCTCATCCTCAAAGGGGAAAACACAGTTGGACTCAAAAGTCATGGCTGATTCCTCACATGTTGAAGTGTAATCCTGATGTGATGATATTGTCTGCTGATAAGGACAATGCATGAAGCTTTCTAGCACTAGGGCAAAATCATACTCACAGGAGACAATTTTGTTTCCCTCTGCATAAGGTGGGTTACCTGAGGCACTAGCCACTTCAGCCTAGAATATGCTAGCAGCAATCCTGAATTAAGGACAGTCCAACTCTACATGAGCGTTGGTGTTGTGTATCCTGCACCAGTTTGTAAGTGCTGCCTCTACAAGGTTTACTTTGGTGGTCTGCCTAGGTTCACCAGGAGGCTGATTGTCTAGGGGTGATAGCAAGGAACCATTATTTGGCCTAGTGTTCCATACTCTAGGCTGTCTAGGAGGATTGTTGTTGCCATTATTGTTATTGTAATTGTTGTTGTACCCCCTATCAGGATAATTAGGTCTGTCGTTGGCATAACCTTTGTTTTGATTAGGTTGAGAGTAGAAGTTCTGATTTCTTAGGTGAGTGACCTTAGTAGTAAGTTTCCTTAATTGAGCTGATATTTCTTTGATTTCTTCTTTCTCTTCCTGAACCTTGGCCACTACAGTTTCTATCTGAGGCTTAAAAAAAGAAGACCCATTGTTATTGTTGGACTGTTCTATAGCCTGAGGCACTTGTGTTTGATATGGTAACATCTAGTTATTCCCATTTGGTGGAGGTATGACACTGAGTGGGGGTATTTGCAAAGGGGCTGGCATCACTGCTGAAGGCATCATGGCTCTATTGGTCTGTTGGTGGACAAGATATGTGGGATAACCAGGAAGTGTAGGGAAGGTAATGTTTGGTGTGGGAGTAGCAGCTAGCTGCTGGTTGACTTTGATAGCTTCCTCAAAAGCCTGTGCTAAGGTTGTTACACCAGGGTGTGTTCTTCTGATAAACATGGAGGTCCGGGGATCTAAAGCTAAGTAATAGATGCTCCTAGCAGCTTCATCTGTTACGACGTAGGGAGCAACTAGCTTAGACAACATCTTCTGGAATCTAGCGTTGAAGTTTGCAATGGGTTCTCCTTCACATCTCTTGTTGGTTGCAAATAGATGATAGTTCATTGAAGGATCTATAGGCACCTTGAACCTATCCTTGAAAGCTTTCTCTAGGGCATCCCATGAACGGACTAAACCCTGACCTAGACTGGTATACCAGTTATAGGCCTCTTCCCCTAAGGAGAATGGAAACAATCTGCATACCACATCCTCATACTCAATTCTAGCCCTACAACAGGCTTCCTTGAAGTTCCTGACATGATCATCAACATCTTGGTATGGATGGTACCTCGGACAAATTTTATGTAGATTTTTAGGCAAAGCATGATATGCATTGAAAGCCAAAGGCGACTCTGCCATGAAAAATGACATTGGAAAGGGCGGGGGTTGAATCTGGGGTGTGACAAGCTAAGGCTAGACCTAAGGTCTGATAGGTGGTCCTGTCAGTATTTGAAGGCCAATAGGAGTTACAGGAGCACGCTCTGGTGAGGCTTCTGTCACACTAGAATTAGGGGTGTGATGAATGTCCACAGTTCTAGGTCTGAATACCCTAACAAGTAGTTCTTCAAAGAGTCCACTAGATCTGGACCTAGTATTTGGCCTAAAAGCCAGGATTTCTCAAGTTTTTCAAGGCAAAATGGCATGTTTACTAGTCAAAACTCAAACTGACAGGATGTTTGAGCAACATCCACAGGAATCTACAGTTTTCTTTGTCAGCCCTCCTTCTAGCACCAGTTCTTCCTGTTGATGTGGATGTTGGTCACACATAAACAGACTAAACAAAAGTCACACAACAACCCTTGTTTATCCTGAAAGATACAATGAATTCATAGAATTCATGATCCCAAGTCCTTGTTGATTAGTTCATAATCTGTTGATGTTGCTTTGTGGTTGATGTGTGTTGCTATTTTCCATTTTGGGGTCTTACGTAGATCTGTAGATTCTGTTTCTGTAACAATGCTATATAGGAAAGTTACTCCACACAGCATATATCTCCAAATGATGTGTCTAAATTGATATTTACATGAGTTCTACCCTTATTTGTGATTCTTTGCATGACATTTTCATTACTACATGCATTTAGCTCAAAATATGCTAATGATGTTCAGTTGTCTATGGGATATCAGCATATTCCTTTGTTCTGCTTAATATTTACCATGATGTGTAGTTATGAAAGTGATTTCAATGAAATAAAAATGAGAAAAAAAAGGTTAGGGAGTGAGATTCCTAAAATTACTTGACCGAGATCACTGATCCACATACATGTTCCCATAAAGCAATGGAGAGAAGAAAACTAAAACCATACATCACCAGGATAGTCCACAAATCCATATGATCCAGTGCAAATCTTCAAAGGGAAAGTTGACAACAACATGCAATAAAATGAAAGTGTTTCTATAGAACACAGCATTCGCCAGTACATATTCAGAAATCAACTTGAAGACTACTTAAGGTTTACAATCAGGATATAGTCTGAAGCTTCATCTCGATACATTATGTTCTTAAAACAGGTACATTTACAATGATCTGAGGAGAGAACCTTGAATATTTCAATAGTTCAGTCCCTAGTAGTCTCAGTAATCCGATCTCTTGCCTAAAATTACTACAGGTCTGGTATTGTATGAATGACCTCTCTCCTTGTATAGTACAGGGGTTCCAAATATATGGCTCTGATTTCCTCCCAAATCTAGCGCCCAAAAACCCTAGGAGATCAACGGTCAGCATCTTAAGATGCAACATCAAACGGTGAGGAACGAATCCTGCCAAGAATTCAAGTAGCATACCCAGACAGGGCGTCGCTCCCACAATAAGTTCTCCATCTGTGAACTCCTCCTCATTGAAAGCCCCTTAGGATCCAATCCACCGTCTAGGGTGATCTTTCCATAAAAGCTCCGTCTTGATGTTCACCTACACGCCGCCACTGTGTCGGCAACTCTGCATCCTCCCAGGTACTCCAACAATCTGCAATAAACAAGCAGGGTTAAGTACTGTTGTTCGATAAATCAGCAGGGAAAACCAAACATTTATATTAAAACAGGTTCCAAATACACAAACACAGCCATCGAGCCTTGAAATTATGAAAATCATGCATAAAAAATGCATACACATCGTCAAAACTAGTCAGGTCAACCATCGTTGACCAAAAACTTGCATCAGGCACCAAAAATGGCTTCAAAACTTCATCGCTTCGCTTTCCTGCTCATTTCCTTGCTTAAAAACTTGTATCTTCCGATATACAAGCCGGACGTGATACATCAGATTAATCAGATTTGAAACTGTTTGAATTCCGGCTTGTATAAACACAATGCATATGGGTTTGTATATCGCAACATACAAACGCATATGCATACAAAGAATATACCGCATTGGACTTTCATTTCGAATTCGGCTTGTATGTATAAGGTGTAATGTATGTCTCGAAACATATATACAAGCGCAGACACATACAAGGACTTAACTTCATTCCATAATGTTTTTGATTCTAGTGGTTGTATGTAAAACAATGTATCTTGCAATGTATCTAAAAGAAATACAACCCAGAATCATACAATGATTTATCTCTCCTTAACTTCCTTTCGCGTCTGCGCAATGTATAAGTTATTGCATATCGGCTTTGTATGTCGAAACATGTAAAGCACAAAATATACAAAGACTTAACTCCTTTTTAAACCTCTTTTGCATCCACGGCTTGCATAATGTCTTTGTATATCCTCATCATACAAAGCATAAAATATGCAACGACTTAACCACGTTTAATAACCTTTTCGGGTCCGCGCTTGTATAAGTGCGTTGTATGTCCCGACCTGCCAAACATACAAATGTGAGATACATGCAACGGATTTTAAACCTTTATTCATTTCAATTCTAAACCACTTCGGTTCCACTTTGCATGTATGCATAAAACCTTTATCAAATGCATACAAGGTAAAAAGACATGCAATCGACTTTGTATATGAACCCGACTACAAATGCGACTAAGTATAAAATGACATTTGCATATACAAACGACTTTGTATATGGAAAGTGATATACAAAGGTCTTTGTATACAAGCAAACTCGCATACAAAGGGTCTTGTATATGCAACCCGATATACAAACAAACTTGCATATGCAAACAACAAACACTTCCCTTGTACATTTTACGAAAATGCTCATAACTTGCAAAATATGGCGAATTTTAAGATGGTTCAAAAAGCAACCCTAGCTCATTTTTCACAAGGAATCCAACCATACTATGCACTGGTACTGAAATGCATTTTTTTTAGTTTTAACAAAGTTTCCAATTTTCACCCTCTTTTCCCTTTACCACCAAGCAAAATAGCACACAGAAGCAAAAAGTGAAAAGCCACAGCAGGGGTCCTTATTTTACTAAGGAGTAAAATGGGGCGTGTTGTGAACATCACAACAGGTATTTGTATAAATTGTAAAAAAGATTTCCTATTTGGTGAAATAGCACCGGTTAGAAGGGAAATGTTGGTGAAACTTGCATACTTTTGTATTTGCTGAGAACATAGTTTTTTTTTTTCAAGTGAAGTATGTAATATTGTTAAAAGACTCATTAGGAGGACTTTAGGAAAGCTGAAATAGCAGTCTAAATTTTAAAGGCCTAAGGTCATTATTATAGTTGAAAATCTAAGTTGAAAAGAAGGTTGCAAAAACACACAATGATGTATAATTATCAGCCCCTGCACCCTGGTGAGGTGTCAAATGGAATAAGGCATAATAATCAGTCCCGACCATGTGAAAAAAGAAGTTTCAGCACTGACAGACATAAGCCCATAAATTTCAATGGCATTTGTGGTTATCTGAATGCTTTCCTATCTAAAATCAGAAAGTATTTGCCCAAATTCAATGGTGTGAAGGATGAATTAGCTGAGAGGCACTTGCAGTAGTTTATAAATGTTATAGATGACTTTGAGATTGACCATGAGGATGTAGTTATGAGATTATTTGTTCAATCTCTGGATGAAGATGCAAGGGACTGGTTCTCCTATCTTCCAACTTACTCTGTCAGCTCTTGGCGAGATTTTAAATTTGCATTTCTAGAACAATATGGTGAAATAATTTCTGAATATGCAGTTATTAGTGATTTTATGTATATCCATATGAAGAAGATGAGTTGATTCTAGCTTTTAACCTTAGATTTATGAGGGCATTGAATAGAATTCCAGAATGCATGAGACCTAATGATGCACTGTGCCTAGTTGTCTATTTGGGAGCATTTGATAGAAAAATAAGCTATAGATTGAGGGACAAGGAGCCCACCACATTGCATCAGGCACATCAGTTTGCAATGGACATTGAAAACAATTGGAGGTATGGAATTCAAAAGGGTTATTTCTCTAAAAAATTTTGCTGCCCTGTAGTCCCAAATGTTAATGAGGGATATAATTTAAATGTTGAAGATGAATGCCAAAGTACTCACATCCCTGTTGTCCTAGTTTTTGCATCATTCCAAGTTGATGATGTTTCTGTTATAGAGGAGGATGTCCTATTTTGCCCAGCAAATGAAGTTGACAACAATAATTTCCCAAGTAATATTTGCATGTCAGTCCTAAACAAAGAGCATTCATGTTTAAATGATCCAGTTGTGCAAAGTTGTGATCATATGGATCAAGAGTCAATATCAGTTTCATCAGGAAGCATTAGAGGGCTAGAAAATGATGCAGATAGTTCAACTTCAGAGTGCATTGAAGTAGCAGAAATCTTGTATGTGGGGCAATCAGATGTTAAAAATGATGAAGATGACATCCATGATCAGTTCATGGATCAGGTTTCTTCTTCTTATGACTCTAGGTCTGATAATGATGAAAAAGAAATGGATTGTCATGAAGAAGAAATAGAGACCTTTGCAATGAATATGAATCCCCTTTATGATGAGCCTATGGATGCATTTGATATTGTGAGTTATGACATTCATTAGTGCACAATTAATCCTCTGTTTGAAAATGATGATACTGATTTGCAAACTGTGGATGATAAATGCTTAGTATCAGTTGGTTCAGACATGTGCAATGATGGCTGTGTGGATCAAGTTCGGTTTTCAATGTTAATAGGTGATATAAATGAGATATTGAGGGTCTCATATTTTCTAAGTGTTTTCAATTTTTGGATGAGCTGGATATGTGTTTGGTAATGTGCAACAGCCAGGTAGATAATGAATATTGCTAAATGCAATATGAGGATATACTACTTGAGGATCATAACATACACATGTTACATAATGCTAAAGAATATTATAATGTGTATGGTTATATCTCTGATTGTAAAATGCAGAGTGACAGAGGCTACCCTAATAGTGGCAAATTTTCAAAGATGGTGAAGCATGTAATTGATCAGATCAGCATATGGGCAGATTGTTTTAATGTTTTCAGCTATGGTTGGGATTATTCAATTTGGAATAAGGCATTTGACAGGATAAAATTGTGGTTCTTTATTTTTGGTTGCCCAGGGCTACCAAAATAATGTGTAAAAATTTAGTTTTTGATGCAGGTTGGTGCAAGTTTGACTTTGTAGCCCAATGGACAAGGTCCAATCTACGAAACTAGAGATTCTAAGGTTCTCGTCATACTTGCAAGAGGCATGCATCCTCAGATAGAGCCTGTGTTGGTAATCATTTATGTTTAGGGTTTTAAGGCAAACCCCTTCCCAAGAATCTAGAAATTCCAACACTTTCAGCCTCTGTAGTTGAAAAAATTGCAAAAATTAGTTAAGGTGTAGGTGTTTTTGAATATACAAGGGTGTTTGTATGTACATGCAGGTCAAATATACATTGGCGGGCTTGCAAAATCTCCATTGACCTTTGAAAAAGTGAAAAAAATGAATTATATGCATTTTATATACATATCGGGCTTGCATATACACTGGGGAATCTTTCGCAAGGATTCTGGGAATTTTCTGTGTTTGTATGTTAGGTTTTGCTTGTATATTAGGTTTGTATGTTTAGACATACAATGGCTACATACATTAGAAAACATGCAATGAAAACATGCATTGGCGGCATACAAGGAGGTTACTGTGCTGAATGTATATCGGGTTCACTGTAGCTGATGCATATGGAAATATACAATGGAAAATATACAAGGCATAGACATGCATTCGCTACAGTGCAATGTATCATTGGCCGATGGATAAGCAAGGAAGGAATATACAAAGGGCCGTTATACAAATGAGTTTGTATATTCGACATACAAGCAAATATACAAAGGTAAATATGCAAGCCGGATCCGATGCGAAGATCAAATTCAAGAAATTTAGGATTGGCATCTGCGGCTTGTATGTTTGAGTGCTTGTATATGTGCCAATATACAAGAGGTTGAGATGCAAGCCAAATTTCAAGATGAATGCAGTATGTTTCATATTTTTTGAAATCTGCATCTTGTATGTATGAGGCAAATGTACATGCACATATACAAGGAAGTATGCAGGAAAAGAGGATACAAGACGGACCCAAATTGAATTTCAATTTGTTCTAAACAGGTTTGGGGTCTGCCTTGTATCAAATGGATGTATATGCATTTTGCATATACAAGGGATTTTTGAAAGGAAAAGGTAAGCAATTGTATATGCATCCTTTCATGCATATACAAGGGTGAAAAGGGCAAAATGATGAAGCGAAAGGCCAGTGATAGAATCATGGGGTGCCTACGTGGCACGTTTTCATTGGCCAGCGACTTGGTCAACATTTTTTGGCACCGTTGATCCTGGTGATGGGGAGGTGATTGACGACAGTGTTTTAACATCCAGCAGCGAAGGTTTTCTTTGTATGTGGCCGTGTTTTTTTTTTAAGCGGGAAAGCTTCTAATGCATCCGATGCTGCATTTTTGAGGGGTGCGGGTAGGTTGATCTTAATGGCAACGCTTGTAGGGGCACATTGGGTGGAATGATAGGATAACCACCAATTTTAAGATGAAAATCTAGAAATGGCTGCACATCTCCCGATTCTACCTATTCCCTCTACTTCCTTTGCTTAGTGCATTGATGATTTTAAGTGCCATTTTCAAATGCATTGAATCTGGCAATTTTTGAAGTGCCATGTAATTAATTTGCTGAGTACACTTTCTTGTTGTATTAAGAAGACTATGTCAGTCATTTTGTGGTTGTTGAAGACTTGGACAATTTTTTGTGTGAATAACGAAATACAGAGCATTTCCTGGTTGTCCTATCTCTTTGGAGTTTATGAGTTGCATGATGAATGTATTTTGCACATATGTTCAGTTTCATTGTTACTTCATATGAAAAATGTTGTAATGCAAGTGTTTACATGTCTGTCTCCTCTATTGCATGCCTTCCTTCTTTTGAATCTAGTTGCTAAGGGTTTCATAGATTCTAGGGTATAAATTTCTATACTACATGCTTGATCTTTAGACTTCCATTCAAGGAGTGGATTAAACTATTTTAGGCCAAAGTATGGAGAAGGTTGTATGTCAGCAAGGATATCTGTAAGTATAGGCAACTAAATACCCATTCCTGGGTGGTATTTGTAAGGTAGATACTAGTTCCAACCCCTTGAAACTTGAATGCTAGTTGCAAACCATCTCTTGTATACGTCTAGTTGACTCCTTGCCCTGAGATAGGCACCGATCTGCTTTTGGGTCAGTAGTTATGATCCAAAGCCCCTATCTTGGATCCAAACCATTAAACCAATCATTCCACATTTTCAACCTGTTAGTTGCAGGAGTAGGATTAGGAACCCCTGCATACTCTCATCCTTAACTAGATACATATGTCCAAGAATGTTGCTAACCTTGTGATTTGTCACACAAATCTTGGTCCACACATGAGAGTATTTTGCCTGTTGTTGTCAGCTAAATCTTTCTATCATAGGGCAAGTCAATGTTACATCTTTAGCAAATAGGGACACCCCCCTTGGTGCGGTAGAACCAGAAGTGAAGGGGAGGCAGCTCACGCAACCTCTCGTATCTGTTGGCCGGATCTGCCCATACAGTGGAACTGGCAAACCCTCTGCCAATGCAGGAAAAATAACCAACAAGGTCAAAGAATCAATAATGTCTTTACCTTCCTGACCTTCTTGGTCCTCATTTGCAAAACTTAGATCAATATCAGTGACCTGGAATTCTTCAAGGCCTATTTTGCCTTTCTCCTTTTTGATTGTATGTAAGGCTACTTGTGCTATTCTCCTACCTATAGTAGGGTCTCTTCTTATTGCAGATGTCAGCCTTGCCTTTCTTCTTGGTTTAATCATGCTTCTCGCAAACAATGTAGAAACATCAAAGTCTTGCACTTCATCAACCTGTTGTAAATTTACCTCTTGTTGCAACTAATTAGGAACACCACCCTTGGGCTTTTGATGATCACTCTCCTTACTTAGAGTATCTTGGGACTGTGTATTAGGCCCTGCCCTCAATGGTGAATTTTCTTTTCTTATTTCTTCCTCATGTAAATTCTCATAAGGGGACTTCTGTTGATGTACCTCTTGTTGAGGGATTTCTTTCAGAGGTGGAGGATTTTGTAAAGTATGCATACCTTGAACTTGCACCTCCTCCTGTAGATTCTCCTCAGGAGTTTCTTGAATATTTTTATTTTTCTCATCACGTGACACTTTGTCTTCTTGGGAAGACTGTGTATTTTGACCTTGGGGATCACCTAGATTGCCCCTAGCCATCTTTTTTGTTTCTTTTTGTTGGATTTCAACTTGTACCAAACTCTGTTCTTCATCCTTAGATGTACCAGCTTCATCCAAGTTTACCTCTTTCTCATCTGACTTCTCTTCTGATTCTGGATTATTACCTTGATCGCCTCTTTCATCATGTGGTGAAGAAAGGCCCTGGTCTTGATCTAGATCCTTATCTTTATTCTAATCACCCCTGCTCTGAAGCAGTGACCCTAACCTTTCTTAAGATGTAGGCATAGTATTTTCATCTTCTTCAGGCTCCCAAGGCTGATCATTATCCTTGTTTTGATTCATATCACCCTGGTAAGTTAAATCTATCACTGCAGGACTACTAACTAGCTCTACCAAATTAGCTAGCCCTATTTGTTGGGCTACTTCTATAGGGTTATCCTTCTCTTGGTTAGTCACCTTCTTATCCATTGGGGTCCCATGAGGGGTCATCTTAGTATTAGCAACTAAGGTCTCCATATGTTGAGCAACCACATCCTGAACTACATCATTAGACAATTCAACAGTGTTATCAAGTGGAAAGGGGGACCCTTTACCAACCATATGTGTTTCCTTTTCTTTTTGCTCTTCCATCTTCTTAGTCTTAAAATGAATTATTTCAAGAATAGGGACTTCGTGCTATAATTCCCTCATGAAAGTCAAACCACCTGCACCCCTTAATAGGATAGGGTCAGTGCTAACATTTCCCCTCATTGTTGTCCTTTGCTTCTTTAGTGGAGGTGTTTGCAGCACTTTCTTTCTTTTCTTACTTGTTATTAATAAATCATCATCCCCAGGTCCTTTATCCAACTATTCCTCTTCCAAGGTATTTTCTTCCTCTGGTTCATCTTGCAGTTGTTTTTCTACATTTTCAATAACATGCTTTAGTATCCTCTTGCCTTTTTACTTATCAGGGGATTGTTGTGATGTAGATGCAGGTGCAGATATTGATGCCGCACCACCTTCTGATGGAAGTCTTTTAATAACCACCCCTTGCTGCTTAGGATCAGCCTTCTTTCCCTTGCGTGATGGCTTTTGTTCTTCAGTAGGTAGTCTCTCTCCATTAGATTTCCTCTTTTCAATGAGAAAATCATCATATTCTTCTTCTAATAACTCTTGTCTTTTCTTTTTATTATCAACAGTAAGGGCCATACCCTTCTTCTTTAGTTTATTGACCTCAGCACTTACCCAACTCTCTGTCAACTGGATGACCCCCAGCATTATTTGTTCTAATGAGGTCTCTTCTAGTAGTGTTAGATCAGGAGCTAAGATGGTATCATTATACACCTTTTTATCCTCATATGCATTAGACATTATCCTTCCATCATCATCATGCAACTGTACAGGCACTAGAATGTAGTCAAAGGTTTGGATCTAGTTAAGAGTGAGTCTTTGATAAGTTCTTCTTCTGACCTCTGCCTCATCATCACAATAAGTCCAATAGTCTTCAAGATGTTTTTGATGTATTGTTTTCTCTAATAACTTTTGCATTCTGCCATATGGGTCATATGACCTAGCTATAGAAAATGGTTGTAGGTGCATGAGCTTTAACCCTCCAATGGCATCCTTAATGCTCTATCTGTTAGGGTATAAATACCAGCCCATGTATATTGGGAACAATACGGGAGGAATCCTTTTCTTCTCTAAGTGAGATTCAATTGAAGTAGATACTTGTCTAACAAATTCCATCAATATGACCCTATCAGTGGGGTATCTTGGCAACATGAGAGGCTGGCCCACAAATCCTTCTATTCTTATGTATGAGAAGGTGGGGAATTGGATAAACCAAGCCCCATGCTTATAGATAATGGCTTGAGCCTCCATGCTTAATCTCTTAGTTCTATCCTCCTCCATGGTTTTAACTAAATGCATTGAAAATAAGTCATTTACCAATTTATAATCTTGGAGATATGCTCTCCTCTATAATTGTGGATAATGGTCCCAAATGTTCACATCACGATGCTGTTTCCAACCTTGCCCACTGTTTGCAAGGAATTAAATGTGCCCCAGGAAGCATAGGCATATACAACATAAGAGTCATATGGAATATACACACCTTGCTGCCCAACATTCTCATCCCTTCATCTAAACAATCACTAATGATCTTGGCCTAGAGAGGCTTGTTGTCTACATATAGCACCATCTGGATGATCCCATACATAAAATTTTCAAAGTTGCCAACATGCTGTCTGCCATTCATCCTACTTAACAGGGCAATCATATACTAATACTCCTCATCAAAGTCAAATTTGTACAAGTAAACTGGTAACTTAGCCGAAGCTGTGTATGTGCTGTTCTTGGCTCTCCATTGGTACATGATTTTTCTGGCCTCTTTCTTATTATTATTATACTCTTTCTCTAACTTACGTAGGTTCACACTAACCACTTTATTCCCCATAGGTAAATTGAATGCAGAAGTGATTTCCTTGATTGAAAAGTCAGCACACACTCTGCCATGCTTTTCCACTCTTCTACTCTCAGGGTTATAATTTCTAGCACATTCCACCACTAGCTCAGTGGCCTCCATTGCATATGGAAATCCAATGGTGTCCCACATACCAGTTGTGAATATCCTATCCAGTATAGGATTATCAATATCATTGTCTAATCTCCTTGTCTATGCATCCAACTCTGTTTTCCCTTGATGTGTATCATCTATCATATCGTATCTGAATCCTACTCCCTCAGGCTGTATAAACATGGGTTTCAAGAACTCAGGGTTAGATTTGTTCTTCCTAACCTCCATTAAATCCTGCAATAGAAATATGCATTTCTTACCCTAGGGTGCTTGTATGGGGAGCTCAAAGATATTATTCATTTCATAATCACTATTCAACATTTCAATTTATTCCATGCATCATCATGCAGATTAACCTAATAAAGAACTATTTACCTAGTAATTTGTAGTAAACAACAACGAAGAGGGTTTTACTTTACTTACCTGATATTAGCTTTCCCCCCTTTTTGATTATATGACTGATAACAAGAAAAATGTGAGTATACTATATCTTCTGTTCTGTTCTATTACATTGAGTGTCATGCTCCACATGTAGATGAATGTGAGGTGCCTAATTTCAAAACTCTATAAATTTCAACTATCGCAGGGTAAATGTAAATAATCCCTAAATTTTACTTTTAAACTGATCAATAGGACAAATTAGGGTGTATGCACCATTTTGATTGAATCCGTCGATCATCCGTATGAAGTTCGTAGATGCTACCAAGTGTTAGATTTGTATTTGAAACCAACAGGGCTCCAACTACCTTTTGACTTGCATTTAATGCCAGTGGATAATCTTTCAAAGAACATGGATATTTGAAAATATGACTCCTAACAGAAAATATGACCCCCCTCTACGTGAGATAATCGTTTACTAAAGATGAGGGTGGTCGACCTTTGACTACTAAACAAGATCGGGTTATAAAGTTAAAGATCAGGGATATTCAAAAATATCTGGGTCTTTTGATAACCACAAATATCCCCCTCACTCATGAACACATGGGTAGCATCATCGTCATATGGACTTCGGCAATTATTTGTGAAAGATGATGTCATGGTCATTTTTCTATAGTGAGGGATATTTTGAAATGTGACCTACTTGGGGATAGATCGTGATGACATCATCATGCCATCTATGTTTTTAGTTATCAGGTTATGATGATGTCATCATCATATTGAGAAATATGATGGATGTTAGGATATATGACCCTCCTTGGATCAGGTGCAATGATTACATCATCATCAGGGTGATCTCTTTCATTCATTGGAACTAAACAACATTATAGTCATATTCATGAAGGGAGTGATATTTTGTAAGATCACGGATATTAGGAAATATGACCCCCCCGTAAAATACATGATGTTTATGACAGGTAGATACTTGTCCCTATTTAAGTTTGACATTCGTATATCGGGGATCTGATGGACATCAGGTGATTTTTCTAAGTCGGGGTCATCTAAACAAATATGATTGATATTCAGAAATATGACCCTATGGGAAATATCTGGGTTGACCCATCTTTGATTTAGCATAACTTTCTATCCCTAAACAATATGAGGGTGATTCAAAAGGCAAACTTTCTTAGAATTTTGTACTCTTTCTAATGATGAGGTTTATGATAGCAAATGCTAACTTGGACAACTAACCTCTCTTTGTGATGCACATGCATAAGCAAAGCTGACACACTAAATTTTACCAAACTGCCCTAAGGAAGTAAACAAGCAAGCAGAAGCAAGAAAAAAGGTTGGGTCCCTATTTTGCTAAGGCAAAATGGGGCATGTTGTGTAACCACACAATAATATAGATGAATAAAATATGACAAATTATCACACAAGAAGGCACTAAATATAGATTAGAAACATACTAGGATTCAGATTTCTGAAGATGGAAACTTCGGGGACAAGATGGCGGGCACCCGAGTCTGATAGGGCAACTTTTCTGCGGATCTAGAACAATGATCTACATCAAACTGTAACTTGCTTTAGAGTTTCCAGGAAAGCTAAAATGGAGGACTATGGGGTTGGTACCGTAGTCCAGAAGGGAATATTCTCTACTCTTTTCTTCAAATCCTGAATATCTATCTTCTACTTTGATCTTCTGTAACTCCACTTCACAAACTCCCATACCTATAACCTGTAGTCACAAAGAGAAGGGTTTGGGGATTGTGGTGTTTAGGAGCTTGCCTCGGTCAAGCCCTGGAATGGCATTCAAGCCTTCCAACACTATTGTTAGATAGAGTGCGTGTCCTTGGTGGATAGAGGAAAAATCAAATGATAAGATAGATTGATTGAAACATAAATAGATATCATCTTAGAGGTGAAACCCTCACAGAGATGAAGATCCTTCAAATCATGAGGAAATAAGTTGATGAAGCCAAATATGCAACACAATGAATGCCTTGAATGCTCTTTGCTTGATGATAATAAGTTTTCCCTAATCAACTAGGAGTAAAATGAAGTCCTAAACATTTTTATATATGCATTCCCGCTAACATTTGCAATTCAAATTGAAAAGGCCGACAAAGGGAAACCTTTTAATGATCATAAACTAACAGATTTAAATTTAGGTCCTGACATAATAGGCCTGGACTAGGGCAAGGGTCCCAAGCATTAAAGTGGACCCCTAAGCCCCATTTGGCATGGGTTTCGGGGGAATTTTCTCCAGGATAGGTTTTAAACATGCACAATTAAATTAAGGGGACCTAGGAGCTAAACTAGGTGGTAAAAAGTCCTAGGGGGATATTTTATGACATAACACACACTAACCTTATGGTTAAATGAAGAAGAGTTACTAATACAAAGAATCAAAGATGTTGAAAAATTGGATGAAAATAGATTAATGGCGGCATACAAATAGAATTTGGAAAGGAAAAGGCAGAAGGTTTGGTATGACAAGAATCTGCACATAAAAACATTTAAGGAGACCTAGTATTCTTGTATGACAGTAAATTCAAGAAGCAAGGAAAGTTGAAAGTAAGATGATTAGGTCCCTTCTACATACATGAAATTAGAAACTCAGGAGTGGTAAAACTACAGTCCATAGATGGAAAAGCCCTAACCAGGTATATAAACAGAGCCTGCTTAAAAAATTTTCACCAAACAATAGAATAAAGGGGAAAATGTATGAAATTTCATAAACTATAACATATGTACAAAAGTTTAACATAGAAAAGACAAAAATACCTTTGATGGTAAGGCATGGGTAAAACCTAATGGTTACAAAAGCCCACAAAAAGAGAAATAGGAAACTGCAATTAATACAAAAAGTATTGTTAGATCTATATAACCCTAAATCCAAACACACTTATCCACAATTGCATCTAAGACGATATCTCAAGAGCTAAGAGTGAACAAAGAAGAAGAGAAAAGTAGTAAAAAACCTAAGTGTAGAAGCGGTGAAAAATGACCACTCCCATGTTGATAGACATCATTGAAAAATCGAGACCAAAATACAAGAAGTACCCATACAAAGCAATGGAAGTTGATAAGTATGGCACATTCTCAGAGGTTCTACAAGATGTGATCTACATGGATGATGTCCAAAAATATATACACATGCCCATCTCAGAAATTGATCATAACAAGTTTGAGGAGCTTGTTGGGAATTAAGGTGTCTCAACCTTTGCAAATTCCTAATGTTGGTATTTAATTATTTATTTATTTTCAGCCTACTATTGTAATTCAACATGTAAAATTTATTTTATCACTTTGTGGGAGTTGGCACGGTGAAGTGTCATCCTACATGGAAGGTGATTAGATGCAATTTTATCTTCATATGATGAGGTAGCCATCCCATGTTGACTTGGCATGTTTTTTCCATGTGTCGGCACCTTGTGGTTATGTGTAAGGATTTATGAGAGATTTTATGACGATGTAAGAGCATTTGTCATGCCTATTTTGGGAAAATTTGGGGTGCCCAAGTATGAAGGGTTGTAAGAGATGTAAGGGAATCTTGTAAAAGTGTCACTGGAGTCAAACATGTGTTTGAAAAGTGTGCCATATGGATTTGGATGTCCATCTCTTGTTACTTGCTCTAGAAGCTTCCTTCATGCTTGTATCTCACTATAAATATAGGTGCTTGGAGTTGGAGTGGAATGGTAATGTGCATGTACCATTATGCTATTGTATTTACTCTAGTAATCAACATTGGTGAACTCCTAGAAGAACTTGGATTGCAAGTGTGTTTTAATCTCATTTAGATTTGATAATACATTATGCAGGATTTGGAGTGTGGGGTTTTTTACCTTTTTGGATTTTCCCCACATACATCTTGTGTTGTGTGCATTGGTATTTGGGATTTGTTGTTGTTACTACCTTTTTTGTTAATGTGTATCTTAATCCATAATTGGTTAAAAGAAATTTGCACTATCTTTCCTCATTAGATCAGTGTAGGAAGTTGTTTCCACATACCTTGTTTCCTTTTAGTTGGTATCAGAGCTTGGTCACCTTTGGTTCTAGTTGTTGGATAGAGGGTTTGAGCTGATCTTCATTTGAGTGGGAGCTTGTGCAAAGGATTTTGAAATCTATATTCCAAGAAAGAGATGGCATCTAGGAGGCTTGATATAAAGAAGTTTAATGGAGGCAACGTTGAGTTGTGGAAACTCAAGATGGAGGACTCGTTAGTGGATAGAGATCTATGGATCGTAGTATTTGGAACCATGCCACCAGACATGAAAAATGAAGATTGGGATCTGATGGATCGGAAGGCTAAGGGTCTAATAAGATTTTGTTTGGTTGATTCAGTGCTCTTGAATATCCATGAAGAGAAGACTGTAAAAGATCTTTGGAAGAAACTTGGAGACATTTATCAGGCTAAATCCCTAGTGAACAAATTATTCCTAAGAAAGAAATTGTATTCTTTGAGGATGGAAGATGGAGGATGTGTCACTGATCTTTAAATATGCTTGTTTCCTAGTTGACCTCTATTGGTGTGAAGATGGAGGAGGAGGATCGATGTATGAAATTACTGTGTTCTTTACCAGATTTATGGGACCCCCTTGTTATAGCCATTGGGAGTACCACTACCACCTTCAAGATGTATGAAGTGGTTTCTTCATTGTTGTCTAAAGAGTTGTGGAGAAAGTCTTCTAAATTAGCTAAGGAGGCTCGTGCAGTTCATGGTAGATCTAAAGAGAAGGGAAAGGAAAAGGATAAGAAGAAAGAAGATAAAGGAAGATCCAAATCCTGTGAAAGATCCAAGTCTCATGGAAAGTCCAAGGCTCTATGTTGGAATTGCAACAAACCTAGTCACTTTCACAAGGAGTGCAAGGAGGAGAAGAAGAAGAAGAAGAAGAACTATGATTCAGATTATGATAAGTCCTATCAGGATGATGTAGAAGTGTTTGTCGTTGCCTTGGCAACTCATGCATCTGAGGATGTGTGGCTTATTGACTCTAGTGTATCTTTTCACACAACCTCTAATTAGGGTTGGTTTTTGAAGTATGAAGAATATGATGGTGGGAAGGTGTACTTGGGTGATGACTCTCACTTGAAGATTATTTGCCATGGAAGAGTCTTGATTCAATTCCTTGATGGATGAGTGAAGGGGATCAATGATGTTTTGCATATTCCTGGTTTGGCATGGAACCTATTGTTGAACACATAGAGATGCTGAGAGGGGGGGTGAATTAGGATATATTAAAACTTAACTACTTCATTTGCAAATTAGATCCATTAACTTAGAGAACAAAAAGTAAAACATGCAACACATTCATCAACACAATGACACCAAGATTTTTATGTGGAAAACCCAAAACTGGGAAAAACCACATTGAGTGTTAACTCACAATATAATGCTCACTTCTATATAAAAGTTTACAACATTGTTTTAGGGCTACAACCCAAGGAAACTACAACTCCTTGATGAATTTGTTTTATTGATACAACCCAAGGAATCTACTAGTCCCTGTAGAAATCTCACTGCTATAAAGAATTACAATGATAAACAAAACTATGAACTATTATGAAAGAAGCATCTGACTTATGTTGATGTTGCAGTCCTCTTTTCTGCATAATTACTCTATTATTCTAACTTCACACACTTTATACTATTCATTTTTCTCTATCAAATTCGCACTCACTTGTCTAAGTCACAAATGAATTTTTTCTTCTAATTATATGCTCTGCAACTACTTGAAACCGGAATTAGGCAACACTGGAAAGGTCTTAAGATGAAATGTGTAATTTTGTAGGGGTTAGCTTGGAACAAATATATTTTAAGTTACAAATCACTTCACATAGCACAAAAAGGTTAATTGCATTTTAACACATCCTTCAATATCAAAACCACTGATCAATAACCACCACACATGAGGGAAACCAAGCTGTCGGCTCAAACTACACAAACACTGCTAACTATTCATCTTCACAGCACCAGGGATAATCCAAAAACATCATGCGGACTAGTGTTTCAATAATTTATCTTCTTGACAACATCCATACATCACTCACTTAAAGTATTTGATCATTCTATGCATCTACAAAACAAGGAACATACTAAACTAATGAAAACAAGGCATTCTGGGCATATTGTAACACATTCAGACTTGAGATATTGCCTTGCGGTACACCAAACCATTTGAAAATCTTAGAACATAACTCATAAATCATTATTCATATATTCCCAGATCCACACATCCTCATCTATTACTTCTGGAGAAAATCAAATACTTGACTCAAGTATACTGTAGTCCGGAGGGTAGTCATATGCAATTCTTCACTAACTGACTTAAATGCCTTATGCGGTATCAAAGATAAGAAAGATTTGCATGTAGTTCAAACCTAAGATGCAATAAGGCATGTAGAATCTTCACACAAGAATATAGCTGATTTGTATACTTTCCATCTTCTACAAGTGCTCAACTTGTGTTTCATAGAGTATTTCATTATCTATCTAACTATCTATGTTATTTATGTCACTTGAATTCTAACCTTGCAAACCATATTAACACCTGATACTATTAGGAATCATGCATTACACATCTCTAAATATATTCCCAAAATTGCATGGGCACCACTTCTCTTCTGGAGGAATGCGAAGCATTCAAACATGTCTTCCACCATTGCTTTTCACTATCAAGTCACAGTCTGGAACACTGTTGTAGATAACTTTCTTTGCTGAATGAATAAGGACTTGAATTCTTGGATATAGCATGTTAATATCAATATCAAATTAACTACTGAACTACAAGACTAAATCTTGCACTACAGAGGAATGCAGACCAAAATACAGTAACTCTGCCTTATAATATACACTATGAGAGCCTTAACCAAATTTCTGCAACTTTTCTCTAAGTGTGGTACTTCAAACTGATAGGATATCATTGTGGATATATAGTAAACATGTTATAATAGGTTTATATACCTCTGCAACACATTTAGACACCAGGAAGATTATTGTTTATGGTGTTTTTAGCACACAACGGAGGTGAAATTTAGGTTATCTCACCTCTCTTGAAAGGAATCCTATCCTAGATAGGACTACCCCAAGGTTTATATAGCTAGGTCTTAGATTGTAGGAATAACTTCAATGGAATGTTTCAGCTATACCAACAAAGGGGACTTACATGCAATGGTAGGGTTTATAAAATTATGACAACAAAGTGTGAAAGAAACCCTGGGATATATTCAACAGATTGACAGTGTATATGCTGCTAACAACCTAATTCTAGCAGATGTTCATAAAGAAAATGCAAAAGGGTATAAGAGTAAAGAGAAGTATGGAAACCTAAGTGACAATCACAACAGGATAATATGCTATAGATAGACAAACACCTTTAATAAACCATTCCCTGTTTCACCAGGTTAAGAAACCCATAATGTTGCAAGAAATGATGCAATCTTCCAAGGATTATTATGATTTTCAAATTACATTCATTCATTAAACACCCAGATAATGGTGTAACTTAACAATTGAAATGCAATCGAACTTAATTCATTAAAAGGTTTAGACTAACTATGCACAGTAACTTACAATCAGCAAGTACTAATAGTATGAACCAAGGCATTCATCATATATCTTTAACATTTACCCATCATTGCAACAACACATAAACTAATTTTTAGATTTGATATGAACCATGAAATCCAGAAATGAGATAACACAATGTAAATTTCTAGTAACTTGCAAAACTTGCTTTAAATGAACTAGAATTTGGTAGTGTCTCAAAAATTCAACATCAAATCTTACTTACAATGAGAGAAAATTATGGCCCTTTTATAGACAAGGTACCATACTGAGTTTTTCATGGATGGTGGAGATTAACTCAACACCAATGATCCAGATTTACATTACATTGAATGAGGTGCAACAATTAGTTACATTTTCGGATTTATTTTTGTCTTGTATGAAAAGGACAAAATACAACCTTTAAATACATTGAATCTAGACAAAATGAGTACCCATTTGCTTGTATATAAATAAGAGCCAATTTACAAGACAAAAGAAAGTCAACATGAAGTCATATGACATGTGAAAACTTGAGCTAATGTGGATTGATGAGATTCCAAGTGTTGACTGGAACACCTCATTGCTCATCATCATCTATGTTGAATTTGTTTTTCTCAGCTTCTTTGTTGTTGTACACTATGAAGGCTTAGAAAGTTGGGTTGATGTTAGCAAGTTGAGGATCTTTGACATAATCAATCCTAAATTTGACCCTATCCACCTCCTATGAGAATTTGTAATATATAGCGGAATAATTCGTTTTGTTTCTTCTGAACTCCTAGAATAATTCCCTTAGGTCACTTACTCTTTCTAGTTTTCCTATCATGTTGAGTGGTGAATCCCCATGAATGATATGTTTCAATTTGTCTTTGCATTCCTAGGCATCCACATGAGCAGTATCATCCAAATCCATATTCGTGCAAGCCTGAAGCACATCATTTAGCTTGTATATAACCTCCATAATTTGAGCCCTGGCTGGCTTAGAAGAATTCCTAGCATTGTCAAAAATTTCTCTCCTTAGTCTTATTAACTCCAGTCACTGCTCTAGCATATGTAATCTATCCTCAGTTAAAAAAAATTCTGCCAACAAGATTGCATTAGGAAGATTACTCATTGCAAAGACTTGTGGGCGTATGTGTGAGTAATAATCATCATAGCTTGTGTAGTCACTGATAGCTTCATCCCACTCTATCTTCAGAAGATAGAAATACTTATGCAATTCTGCTGCTTCATGAATCACTTAACAACCCTCTGCATACACCTTATGAAACCATTCTTCTATGGCAGTTGTAGTAGTTTTGAGGATATCAAAATTTTCTAACTCTTCCTTAGAGAAGAGGAGGTGCTGTAGTTGCTTCACCATTTGAGGACATAGGCTTCATCAAATACTTTATGCAGGCCCTCAGCTCCTCATTTTGCTACCTGAGTTGCTATTTAGTCAACTCATCTTTATTTAGTATGTCAAGAATATTAGATACAAAGCCCTTGAATTCATCAATTTCTTAGGTTTTGGAAGATGGCCCCAAGTTGAGTGTTGTGATAGTGTAATCTTCTGGCCTGAAATCTTCCTTATTGGCCTACTCTGGTGGGACTACTACCTTTGTACTTTGTGATCTTGTAGCATCCTGATAGATTCTAGATTGGATTTTGGCCTTCTATTTCTTTGGCTTCTCAATTCTGGCCAGGAAACTATCCAAATCTAGAGACATAACCTCTACTCTTAGAGGTTGACTGCTTAGCTTTTGTTGTAGCCATTCTAGAGCTATGGAAGAATGCTTTGGAGAGTCAATGTGACTGTCCTCCTTATTCAAAGAATCATCAATATGAATATTCTCTACCTCTAGGCCTTGTTCTATCCCTTTATCATCTGGTGTATCCTGCTCTTCTACCTCGGTGTTCTTTGGAGGGGACTCTGACTGCTCTATATGTTGTAAATTCTCAATCACTGCCCGTTTTGCAATTTCCAACATTGAATCACTGGCTACTTCCCCTAAAGGACTATCTTCTACATTCACCACCTCTACAGTACTAAGATTGGTGAGAGGGTTATGTGTCACATCTTCAATCTGCACCTCTTATTGAGAATCCAATTCAGCACATATCTTTTCAATTCCAGGTAATGAGGGGACTGGAAGAGTTGAGGCAAGGGTACTTGTGTTGAGTCATTACAAGGTCAAGCCAAAGAATTATTTATGGTAGCAAGGGAATTGGTAGAAGATGAAGGCAAATATAACCTTGATAAATTAGCAAATGAGGCAAAACCTGTGAAAGGAAGAGAGGGAGATGAGGGTACAAAAGAAATGGCAAGTGGGGTGGAAAGGCTCAAGGATGGCAAGGTGAAAGGAGGTGGTGAGAGGATGGTCAAGATGGGAGGCAAGGATGATGATGAAAAAGAAATGGATAGTGAAGAGGAGGAGAGGATAGGGATACTCATGGATGCAATGGCGGGGAAAGAAGATGGAGCAATGGATGAGATGGGAATGGAAGAGATGGATGGAAAAGAGGAAATGGGAGTGATAGTTGAGGTGGGTGGAAGAAGAGAAGTGGATATACTTGCATTGGATGCAGAGGAGGGTACAACTACAGAAGCACTAGAAGAAACAAGATGTGAAGTACTTATTGTAGTAGAAGATGTGGCAACAATGTTAGTACTTTTATGTTGAGCTACATAAGTGATGGGAGGTGGAGTCATAGTAGATTGTTTCTTGACCATCTTTGACTTGGATGACTCACCTTTCTCACTAGGCAAGTCTTTTCTCTTTGAACCCCTTGTTCTTGCTACTGGAGGATTATCTTTCTTTTGCTATCTGGGAGGATCCTTCTTTGCTTTTCCTTTATTGACAAGACGAATATCTTCTTCACTATCTCCTCCTAGTGCCTATCCCTGAGCAACTTCTTTCTCTGTATCATCTCTTATCTCTATGGGCTCATCCTCATCATCATCACTGGATTTATCTTGTTGCTTCTCTGTGTATGTAAGAGTCACCCCAGCCTGTGTCAAAGCTGCAATTTGTGTCCTCACCTAGTTCCTGCTGAACTTGAAGGGATTTCTCATCACTTCATCCAATGAACTCTCCTCAGCATCTACCCAGTTAGGCAATGGGATAGGATGACTGAACAAGGCTTCCCAAGGCCCTCTTTGCACCAAATTGTTATCATCTATAACTTGGTCTGGTACATCTATTATGTCGAATCTTTTTTTAAAATCTAAGGACATCCTTGAGTATTTACCTCTTAAGACATCATAGTCATCAATATAGTTTGCCCAAAAGTCTTCAAGATGCTCTCGATGGAACATTTTCTTTCTCACATGTCTCTCCATTATCCCAAAGGGGTCAAAATATGTCCTCTTTTGATAGTAATGTAAGTTTAGTAGTTGGAGTTCTATATCTGAGTGTTCAGTTGCTCCAAGCGTGACACAAGAAAAATTTCCTCTACCCATCAATATAGGAAATTTGATAGAGGCCCTATGTAAATGTTTCAACCTCTTAGCACAAGTAAGAAACTACCATGTTAGCTCAAGGAGCACCACCTTGTCTGTTGGGTACCTGGGTAGCTTATAAGGTTTGCCAGTGAAGCCTTGGACTCTAATGTATGTAAACTTCTAAAATTGGATATACCATCTCCCATACAATTGCACAACATTGGCTGCCTTACGAGATAGTCTCCTAGCCATGTCACCTTGTAATATCCAGGTAATGTGCATAGTAAATGCATCATTGACCCTCTTGTAGTGTACAAGTGTGTGAAATCTCCAATTGTGCATAACACTCATATACTTTGTACTGATCCTATCCATTACCTACTTCTCCCAACTTTGACAAATCAGGATAGGCAAAGTTCCTAGCCAGAGCATAGACCACATAGGAGGTCCACCTAAATGTTTCTTTGTCATGAAATGCAACAAAAGCCTCATGGATATTATTTCTTAGGATCTGAGCCTAATTAATCTTCTTGTCCCCATGTAATATTTCCTCTATGTAAGGGAACATCCATCCTTCAAAAGTGGAAGCAGAGGGTAATCCCATTATCTTGCTTAGGAGAGTGACTAGGTCTCCTATTTCTTCTTTGAAATCACTTCTATATAGTACTTGGGGGGGTTTTGACATGATTGTTCTCTTGTTCTTCATTCACCCCTCGTTGATCTTTTTTCTATAGGGCTCAGGGTCTTGGTCATACATTTTCTTATTCTCATCCTTATCCATCATGGTTAAAACTGGGAAGGGAGGAATGTCAAAGGTCTCAGCCAATGCCAAGGGGCTAAGATCTACCAACATTTGGCCACCTTGTGTTACCATTGTCATAGTCATCTAGTCATATCTTTCTACACATGCTACTATGAGTTCCAGGCATTGGACAAAAGTCAGGAAAGCAATAGCCTAAGCAATGCCATTATCTCTGATCCTCTTGGCCTTAGGTGTTGGATTAGGACCCAAGATCCTCAGTGTGAAATCTTCTATGTCAATGTGCCTAAGGTTAGTATCTTCTACATTGTTCCAGGATGAGGTGATATTGGTCACAGAGGGAATTCCTTTGAACTCATACTTCATGCTTATGGCTCGGGAAGACATTTATCTTGCAGGATAGGAGCCTAATGAGTAACCTTTGGAAGTTTACTGTCCTAATGGTCTAGACTTATGATTCATGATTATTAGACAGCCTAGGAGTATTAGGAAACATGCAATGATTATGTGTTTTCATTGTGCATTTAAGTCAAGAATCTAGACCAAACAAGACACACAACCAAATATGATTGGAAAAACTTATGATCTCAGTTTAAAATCTACTATAATTGATTCAAGGAAACATAAAATATCCATTACAATCATTCCTTAAACATTTCTCCATATGAAATTACAAGAAAAGGCACAGAGAAACAGGTCAGCGGGCTTTTGAGGCCTCACTATACATGACAATAAATGATAAGCATAGTGCCCAATTAATGCATGACATCTTTGAATTCAAATTGATGTATATAAATGAGAACATATACCATGCAATTCATTCAAGTTCATAATTAAAACATCTTGATTCCTTTGAAAAATATCTTAGCAATACATTCAGACCAAAAGCGAAGATTTAGGCTATCACTGGAGTGAGCAGGGTTTTGAGCATCCACAAGATGTATGTAGTGAGGTCCATATTTAGCACCGGCTCAACCTAGTGCTTCAGTGGGGATTTTGATGCTCACCGGATATATCTAGTAGAGGAAGATTGCAGTGCAAGACTCCCAAAGGCCTTAAGTCTTTAACCTAGTGGGGAATTTACTATAGGATGGATCTGCAAGGATTTTAAGGGTAATAGGATATATCATGTCAAGGCATGTTTTAGCGCAAGGGTTGCAAGAACCTTTAGCGAGGAATTTGGCTGGTGTAGGATAGTGGGGAATTTAGAGTCAAATGGACATGTCTGGTCAGGGCACATTTTAGTGCCAATCTAGTGGTGGCACCTTTTAGCACTAACCCTATACAAGCATTTTAATTCTTTCATCAACGGGACTTTTTAGGTTAATGGGACTGGCAGAGCTTTTAGTCATCACCGGACATATCTGGTGGACACTTTTGGCACTAAGTTTAATTCATACAATTTTTTCCTTTGTGGGAGATTTCAACAGAAGTAGATGGCATGAGTTTTGATCTGAAGTAGATATTTCTACTATCACTTGGTTTTAGCACAATCTCGATCAAAGGATTTTAGCGGGACAAACACAGGACGTAAGATATAGCAATTTTGGGAGTGTTTTCACACAGGCTAAATTTCAAAGGGTTTCACCTAAGACACTAACTGTAAATATTCAAGGGACATCAAAGTCTTTTCTAAAGGGGAGATCAGATTTTAATGATTTGAACACGCGTTGATGTATATTGTAGACACCCAAAATTGACCCTTCACATTATTTGTCAATTTTGTTGCATTTTCACCATCTCATACGTCAATTTTGTTTAGCACTCTTGAATTAATCATCTATTTTCTTCTAAACCACCCTCTTTCATAATTAATTAAATAAACTTTATTTATTTAATTAATTCCATCTAATTTCATCTTTATTCTTCTATTTTCTATCTATAATTAAATAATCTTTAATTATTTAATTATTCTCATTATTCTTCTTATAAATAAATAAAATCAATATTTTATTTATTTATATTCTCATCATACAAATAAATTAAATAAATTTATTTATTTAATTTATGTTCATTCTCCATTTTTCTAAATTTAGTTCTTTCTTCTATCATTTAAAAATAAATTAAATGAATTTACTTGTTTAATTTATTTTTATCTTATCATCTCCTTATCTTATCACTTTCTTCTATGTGTTCAAGATAGGTCCTATCCTAAATCAAAATACAAAAATGATTTAATTGGTTCTAAAATAAATCATCTACATCATTCAATCCTTAAAATAGAAAAGCATCCCATTTTAAGAAAAATCAATCTTAGTACTACCAACAAACCAACTACAATAATTTAATAAAAGCTTTTCCTATGAACACATGTCTTGTACACATTCATCTATGCTTCTTGTTTAATCTCAACCATTTTTATAGCCAATCTTTCTGCACCATTGATCAATCTTAGTAGAGAGCTATATAAACACCCTCTCATTTCATTCCAAACCCCTAGATCCCACATAATCATAAAGTGTCCAAATTATCATCTCATGGATATTGAATCAATTGAGCATCCATTGAGCACTTTGAGCATATCATCCATTATCATTGCAGCTATGGCAACTATGGTTGTTCACTATTGAGAAGTAATCCACATTACAACCAAGGAATCAATACAATCTAGGTGACATTGTTCTTTGATTTTACTTTTGTTTGTGTCATTTAGATGGATTCTTTGAAGGTGGTGGGATTAGGTTTGATTTGCAATGCTTGATCTTGTTAACCTAATTTTTCCTACTAACACATTCTAGTACGCCTAGTGGGACCCACGTCCTTGATTAACTTTTTATTTGAGAGTTGTTTTGAAGTCTAGATACGCAGAGCACATTTGATCTGCAGAGCATCACACTTGAATAGTAAATTGTCACCTTACATGGTCGCAAATCATAGTCGATACGCATCACATCACATATGCATAATTGTTGGTTGCTTTTGACTCACAAAAATTGCATTTGATCAGCAGAGGATCACCTTTGGTCATCTAGGGTTTTATGGGTGTTTTCTGTCTTTGCAGGTTTTTCTAGGGTTTTTTTGTTAACTTTCTATATTTGATTAGGGTTGCAAGCTAGTTTATTTGCTAACCCTAAGCATTTTGTGTCATCCTCAAGCTGGTTTATTTGGGGTTTGATTTGTCTTTGATCTAATCACATTGATTAGCTAGATCTTTTGTGTTATTTTGCAGGGTACAAGATTCAATCAAAGCAATTCATCTTCTAGGGGTTATTAGAGCTCTCATAATTGTCTGTTGATCAATTACCCTAACCTAAGTTTGAGTTTTTTGGAGAATTTACAAGATCCAAGTGCCTTTGGTTAGCATACAGTCACATTTGCATGATCCTCAATCATGTTTGCATGGTACAAAATCACATTTGAACAACAGGTAATCGATCTGGTAAAGATATCGTCACATTTGATTTGTAGGAAATTGCCTTTAGTTTCTGTTCTTTCGCATCTGATTTATACATCTACAATTTGATTTCTTTTGCATCTAACATCCATTTGTGCATCATCTTATCATCTGTCAAAGAAAGGAGGATTTAAAACTGCTAACATATCTATTACAGGATCGATCAGTCAAAGACTCATCATATTTTCCACTAATTTAGGAACATTTGGTTGTGGTGCTTAAAAAGAACCTTGTTTGCTCTATGTTTGCTTTATCTTTCTTTCTTGTTTGATGTGCATGTTTGTAACCCTAAGCTTAGAACATAAGTATCCTCTCCCCTTTCCTATCAAATGGATCTTGGGTGCAAGAGAACTTGTTATTACCTTTAGAGTGGCCCTGCTCTTGAGACACATCTACAAGGAGAACTCATTTGCGACTCCAAGCGGTATTTTCATTTGGTCTGCTATACAAAATAGGATAAGGTGAAAGCGAAGTCCAAACTGGTATAAGCACTTACTGTACAGTGCTAGTTCAAAAGGAAGTGTACCTAGCGTATATTAAAACTCCTAGTAGAGCTAGTTAAAGATTTAAGTGGCTTGTTGGATGCTCGTAAGGTGCCAGTCCCCTGAATGTTCACTAGAAACCATTTGTTTAGTGGCCAAAATCTTTCTATTTGTTGGTGAAGGAGGTTGGACCTCTGAAGTCGTCCGACGTTCTCACAGTTCAAAGTAGAGATAGCAAATTTCTTGAGATCTTCGGGTCTTTGGGAATTCAAAGTTTGGTGTGGCCAACAAGTGTGTGCCATGTAAGGGGGAGCTAGTGCCACCAAACTTCTAAGCTATCTGCTCTGAATAAGTGTGGCTCTCAGATCTATCCATAGTGGGAATCTAGTAAATATTGTCCTTTCCAGCCTAGGTTGTACATGTTTGTGAGTGTCTTGTATGCCTGTGTGTTTTCAGTCATCTAATTTCTTGTCAAAAATAAATAAAAACATTGCCAAAAATAATTTACTATCCTAGAAACTTGCAATTAATTAGCAGTCACTTGCATTTCAACAGCAGTCACTTGCCTTTGAATCGCAGATGCTCGCCTTTGGCTTGCCTTGAAATTTACTAGTGATCATAACATAGTCGCCTTTGCATTATTACGCGTCACCTTTGAGCTTTATCTAGTCACATTGGAGCAAAAGAAAATTGTAATTGATCTTCAGACATTCACCTTTGCATTATCCTTAGTCGCATTTGAGCTATCATCAGTCGCCTTTGGTCTGAATAGCATCACCTTTGGTAAGCTCAATCTATCATCAATTATCTAGTCTGACAATCACATTATCAGTCAATCTTGAGTCCATTAACAGCTTCAAGGCAAATCCATTGATCACTTACAACAAATTTTCATCATATCTAGCTTGCTCTTATCACATTTGGACTTGTTGAGCCGTCGATCCTCTTGAGACTCAAAAATTAACTAGCAACATCAATCACACAAGAAAAACAACATTATCCCTTGGCTTGGATCATTAACTTATCCTTTTGAATCATTTTAGCATTAGCAACCAATCTTGTCTACCCTTGAGTTCATGAGTCTACCTCTTGGGAGATAATCAATCCATCAAACCTATCCAAACAAACCAATCCAAAGCAATCCATCAAACCTATCCAAACAAAGCAATCCAAAGAAAACTATCAAACCAAGCCAAGCAAATGAAAATCCAAATCAATCCAAACATTTGATCTTTGATCAAGCCAATCCTATCAAACAATCAAATCAAACAAACTATCCAAGAGTCTCAACTTTGTCAAACTAGTCCAAAACATCACATCCAAAACATCTCCAAAATAATGCCTCACACAAGGAGCCAATACAAAGCAGCCATGGAAGCCAATTTAAAGAAATTTCAAGCTACCCCTCTTAAGGATGCTTCATAATTCATGACTAGAATGCCTAAAGACATGTTTGTACCTGAGGGTTATACTACAGGATCTTTGTCAACCACTCAAATGCCCCAACATCATTTTGGATCTTCATCAACCACTCAAATGCCACAACATCATTTTGGATCTTCCTCATCCACTCATGTGCCACATTATCAACCTGACAATGAGGACTATTTAAATGATCTAGAGCTCAAAGATGATCGAGCTATGTAACTTGCCAATAGGATCATAAGGTTCAAACTGTGAACAAATTTTTGCCCAATTAGCTCAAGAAGGAACCAAACTACCAAGTAACTTTGATATATCCACAATCCAAAAACATGATCCTACAACCGATGTTGTTGTTGTTGCAAAGGATACCCATAAGGCCATTACTACCATGTCTACCATATCTACACCCTCTCCACAAAACATTCCAACGACACTTTACACCACTCCGTCTATTCCTCCATCCCATGCACTTATATTCATCAAACCTTTGTTGACACCATCTGATGTTATTAACTCCTATGTGTCACAAGCTCCTCAAGTGCCTAACCAAAGTGTCTCACATGTTACCCCATCTCATGTGTCTCCATCCACTCCACTTTTCTCCACAAACATAGCTCCTTCACATGTGCCTTAAACACCTCAAGTGCCTAACCAAAATGTGTCTCATGTTGCTACATCTTATGTATCCTATCATATGGTATCTTCCTCCATGAACACAACCTCTTCGCATGTCACATAGGAATCTCATACCGATCTAATTGTGTCGCATATTGAACCATCCCAACCATCCACATCCATGAATATAGTTCAAACATCGCAAATGTCATCCAATACTAATGTGCCGATTATCAACCAAACTTTTGGATCATAGCCGTACATTGATCAACTTCATTCACTTGGACCACAACCATCCACCCAACAAATGTCCTATGTCATTCCACCTATTGTCTCCCAAGCTCCATTCAATTCTAATCCTCATATATCCTATATCCATTCATCCAACGTATCTCAAACTCTACCAACCTCCAATCCACAAATGTCATACACTAATCCATATTATGGTTCACATGCGATGCAAACTCAAGGTGCCAATCCATCCCCAAACACCTACAACTTGCTACCATTGGATAATCAAGTTCAAAATACCTATATCTCATCGCATAACATATCACAACAATATCCTCCAAACAACACTCTGATGTACCATATACCACATCCATGTCACCACAATCCTATGCAACAACAACAATCATCTACATCTAATAATGATCAATGACTCACAGACGTGGAACAACAATTGGCTGATTTGCATATGGGACAAACAAAGAAAACATTTGACAAATCATTACAAATGATACCTTTTCCTCCACACTTTGAGATGCCACAATTTGACAATACAAGGAAAAAGGAGATCCAAATGATCATCTTTGAACATTCTATGTCGCTTTTCTTGATGTTTCCTATAATGACACATACCTTTTGCGACTATTTCCTTGAAGTATAGGAGGACAACCCATGGAATGGTTTTTGCATCTTCAACCTGGTATCAAGTCTTTCAAAGAACTTGCAAGTAAATTTGTGTCACACTTTGCCTTCAATGTTGAACATGAGGTAACCATGAACGATCTTCTCAACACTAAATAATGCAATGGTGAAACATTTTCATCCTTCATTCAATGATGGCGAAACATGGCTAGGAAACTTTCATGGCAAATACCTGAGAAGCAACAAGTGGATATCTTTGTGCAAAACCTTCATCCCGAGCTATCATTCTAATTGCAATTGCAAAGTTCTACCACTTTTGATAATCTCATATCTAAAGGAACCAACATTGAGAAGGCTTTAATTGCTAAGGGTGTCATCAAGATTTTCAAAGAAACCAAAGACAATGCACAATCCTCAAACGACAAATCTCGCTTTTGGAATAAAAATAAAAATGTTGTAAATGATGGCATTGTTGATGCAAAGAACATTCAAACAGTGAAACCTCCCATCCATGTTCAAGTAGCTAACAAAAGAACACCATTTCTTCCACAAGACCAAATGAAAATGAATCCATTCCCTAAGCATCAATTCACTCCTTTGGGGGAACCTATTGAATCGGTCTTGAAGAAATGTTTACAAGTGAGTACAATAGCACTACCTGAGGCTCATCCATATGAAGAACCAAAATATAAGGCCAATTGGTACAAAGATAATGAATACTGTGAATTTCATAGAGTGAAAGGACATAGCACATCCGGTTGCATGAAATTGAAACATGTGATTCAAAATCTTATCGATCAAGGAGCCATTAGCATTGATCCACCCAAACAAACCTCAAACTATGACCTTAATGCTTTTAAGAATCCACTCCCATCACATGACAAGGCAAGTACCTCTAATAAAGGGAAGAATATCCAATATACCTATGAATCATCCACTATTGGTCACATTGAACAAGCTCGTATTGTAGACACCCAAATTTGTCCCAAATTTGTGTATGTCTTGCAACACCTTGTTAAAACATTATCCTAGACATCATAAGCCAATTAATTAAATAAATTTTATTTATTTAATTAATTTCCACATCATATCTTATCTCATCCTATTCATTTATCCTATTAATTAAATAAATTTAATTTATTTAATTAATATCCAACTCATATCCCAACTAATTCAAATATTTTATTTGAATTAAACACTCATCTTTTATCACATTCCAACACTTGTCTAGTCAATCATGTGTTGTTATACAACTTTCATTCATATCCTTCACATGCACAACTAATGGGACCTAAATTTAGTATCTATCAATCCTAGCCATTCGTATAGCCTCTGAATCTCCACCGTCGATTGATCTTGACTAAGTCCTATATAAACACCCTCTCATCCCATATGAGACATCCAGCAATCATATAGCACCTACATTATCATCTTGAGCATCTTGAGCATTCAATTGAGCTTTTATCATCTATCATGGCAGCTTTCAGCTTTGCAATTGTTCATTGCTGAAGAAGTAGTCCACATCTCTTAAACAAGGAATCGCATGGTCTAGGTGATGTTATGCTTGAATTGCATTATGCTTTTGATTTCATTTAGATTAGATTCCTTGATGATGGTAGGGTTAGGGTTTCATGGCTATGCTTGATCTTCTAAACCTGACTTTTCACCTATCACATTTTGGCACGCCCGGTGGGACTCACGTCCTTGATTAACTTTATTTTTGGAGTTGTTTCTTTGAAGATCAGATTTTGCAGGTGCTTATGGTAAATTCCAGTTGCTTCTGAGTGAAAATCTGTCACTTTTTGTATCTCTACATTGCTTTTACACTGGGATCGGCCACTTATATCACTTTCTGGATCACCTTTACATCGACAGTGATCGCCTCAGTGATCGCTTTTAAACTGATCTGCATCGCTTTTGAACAGGCAGTAGCTGCTTTTGCAATAACGGAGTCACTTTTGGTTTGACAGTGCTCGCCTTTAATAGAATAGGGTTTTTGTTGCAAGTGTTATTTTGCAGGAACAGATCGCTTATAAGCTGAAACAGTTCGCATCTAGGATTTTTTGCATCGCTTACGAGATGAAACAATCCGTATATGGTATTATCAGATTCACATCTATGATATAACGGCTCACCTGCAAACATATTGAGATCACTTATGATCAACAGTGCATCACGTATGAATCCCGCTTGTGGCAAAATTTAGATCGCTTCTAATCAACAGTAAATCGCATCTGGCAACTGTAACTTGCTTTTGGTTGCTGTAATTGTGCATCTTGGTGTTTCTATCATAAATTTCACATACAGAGGCCAAATCACACAAACAAGGACTCGTTGGAAAGCTGGGAGGTCAAACTTCACAACTATACTACTTTTATTAGGTGACTATACCGTTTTTCAGGCTTTTTTTATTAGTCAAAGTTTAGGTTCATTGCAAACTGCATTTGAGCATAACTTGAGCAATTTTGATCATTTTTCAGCGAAATTTTTTTTCAAATTGCTTAGAATCTCCTAAATTTTCTGTTTATGAAATCCATTCTTTTGTATCAAATCATTTTCATCAGAATTTTTGGATTTCATCTTTTTCATGTAATCATCTTCTTTGCAAGTTTACTTGTTTCTTTTTGGAATTGGTGACTTGTAAGGGCATCTAAGGAGCTGGAGCAGCATTGGCATCAACATCTACAACAAATTGAAAAGTGACTATATTAGGTGCACTCATTCTAATCTTTCATCTCTTAATCTTGTTTGATCACACATTTGGACTTTGGGATTAAAATGAACATTATTTGCTATCATATATCGAAAGTGGGCATAAAATGAACCATTGTCTTCCAACACATTTGGATTTGGGTTTAAAAAGAATAAGTGCTTGACTTATCTTCCACCCATCTCATTTCTAGAGTGGAATTAACCACTGCGAGTGTGAATCAAGTGATAGCTCACTTGGTTTGCTTTTGTAAACCCTATCTAGGAGGCCTGCTTGGAGACACACCACTCCAAGGGACGACCTCAATTGAGGTTGAATCGAAAGACACCCTCATTGGGAGTTGTAAATCTTGTTACTCTTGGCTAAGCCCCAAAGAACTTTATACCTTTGGGAAGTGAAGGTGAAGGGTGGGTTACCCCTTTCTCCCAGCTTTGTGGCAAGATTTCTCTTTCAATTCCTTAGTCAACCTTGTGCAATCTAGCCTAAGACCTAATTGGCCATACCCACTTGACTAGACATTAAGGCTTGTTGATGTGTCTTCCATGTGTACTTGCATAATCATCACATTTCATTTTCAAAGTCAAAAAATTGCTTATGTGTCTGTTGTGAGTGATTCATGTGTGTATATGCATAATCATTTGTTTGAACATTGCCAAATCAAGCTATAAACACCCAAACACATAAATAAATCAATCTAAACATTCATCCTAGTCACATCCATACTCATTCCAAATCATCTCTACATCATCATCAACCTAGTCCTAGTCAACACTTGTCAAGATGGTTGTAATCATTCAAGGGCGCTATCCCTCTAATCATGAGACAAATCCCAAGCCTAAGGTGACAATTCAAGGGGGCTATCCCTCTAATCATGAGACAAATCCCAAGCCTAAGGTGACAATTCAAGGGGGCTATCCCTCTAATCATGAGACAAATCCCAAGCCTAAGGTGACAATTCAAGGGGGCTATCCCTCTAATCATGAGACAAATCCCAAGCCTAAGGTGACAATTCAAGGGGGTTATCCTTATAATCATGAGACAAGACCTAAGCCTATAATCACAATTCAAGGAGGCTACCCCTCTAATTCAAACAATGAAATAAAACCAAAGCCCAAGATCACAATTAAAGGTGGCTATCCTCCTAATCCAAATCATGAAGATAAACCAAGACCTAAGGTCACAATTAGAGGAGCCCCTCTTCCTAATCCAAATCATGAGGATAAACCAAGACCCAAGGTCACAATTAAAGGTGGCTATCCTCCTAATCCAAATCATGAAAGTGAACCAAAGATCAAGATCACAATTAAAGGAGCCTCTCCTCCCAAGACCAAGTTTATACTTCGAGGAGGATATATCTTTATTGATGAGGATGAGACAAGTCCAAAACCCAATCCATCCACACATCAAATCAATTCCACATCAACTTATCCCACTTCATACCAATCTAATCCATCCACACATCAAATCAATTCTGCATCAACTTATCCCACTTCATCTCAATCAAATTCATCCACATGTCATATCAGCCCTTTTTCAACCTATCACAACCCTTATCCATATCAATCCATATCACAACAATCATTATCCTATGCAACCCCTCCATCATCATCACATCAACACATTTACCAACATCAACAACAAATCATATCACAACAAGAAGTCCAAACACCATCCCAACCTCAACAAATTCCACCTCAAACCTATGAACATCCACATCAAGTTTATCCAATCCCTCATGCCACCGTTCCAATGCACTACCAAGCCCATCCACAAAGCAATCAAGTGATATTACAAGAACAACATCCAAGTCCCAATGGTACTTTGTACATAAATCAAGTAAGTCCAAGTACACCTTTTCAACAAGACCACCAAGCACCATTGATAGATCTAAATCCACCTTTCTAACAAGAATCATATCCAAATCCCAATGGCCCCTTGTACATAAATCAAATGAGTCCAAGTTATCCTATGCAAGACATAATTACCTTTTATAAGGGAGATACCGATCTAGAGTGGCCTTCATCATCTAATCACCCACCAACACATGAGCCAACTAATCCTATCCCAACACCACCATGTGATCCTACTCCTAGTCCATTGGTCCATCAACCTTCCAAATCACCAAGCTCTTCATTACCTTCATCACCATGTCATTCTAATCCTTCACCAAAGGATGCGGCTGAGATAGTTTTACAAAGAATGCTTGAAGCAAAACTCATTGAACTTCCCCCCATCAAACCATGTGAAGAAAGTCCATATGATGAACATGATTATTGTGCATACCATAGGACGAAAGGCCATAATACAAATCAATGCCCAATATTTGTCCCAATTGTTTACAAGGTGTACCTACCTATAATAGGAAATCATGCCACATCATCCCAATCCTGTGTGTCACCCTCATCTAGTCCAAATCCTAATCCACCCAATCCAATTAGCCTTCAGCCTAATCCTAATCATAAGCCTACAACACCATCTACTATTATCATCCATCCATTATATTGCCCATCCACTCATACCCTTGCGAAGGATGTGATCCATTGGCTACTAGCAAGGAATAAACTACCTCCATGTCAAACACCCATTCATGAGCCTACCAAAGAACTTCCAAAGGTCATGTCCAATCATATAATCCCATCATGTGGTCCACCTATCCTTGAGCCTATCCAAGAGCCTTCAATTAACATTCTTAACCCTTCAAGCCCATCATGTGACCTACAAGCCATCAAGCCTATTTGCGAACCTTCTATCATTAATCCAAGTCAAGAGTCATCATGTTCTCATGTTGTTGACCAAGAGCCTATCCAAGGGTCATCCAATTCCATTCAAGAAACTCAAGAGGTATGTCAAAGCTTTAATCCTAAGCATGTGGAAACATTAAGCCCTAGTCCAACTCAAGACCAAAACACTTTCATGAAACCTATCCATAACATTTACCTTCTTTATGATCAAGATGATACCTATGAAGAAGCTATCCATGAGCACCTTGATCCTATCCATACTATTATATCCATCCATGAGCAAGATATCCACATTGCTCATAGTCATCCACCATCTAGCCCTATCCATAATGGGCAAACATCCACTTGTCATAATGAGACATGTGCCTCTCAAGAACACATAAGCATAGAAGATCAAATCAATAACTTGGATCTTAGTGAACACAATGCTAATCAAGATCCTAATGATCCTCCTTCCACATCCACCATCGATTCCACTTCAAATCCACCATCATATCCCCTTGGTCTTCCCACCTTTATACATGAAAGTTCTTCTTTAGGACAACAATGACCTTTATCCACTTCACCTTCTCCATCCAATAATAAACTCAAGTCTAGTTCCCAAAGCACATCTAGTCCCATAGTCAATCATATCCTCCAAAACATGAGCTACCAAGGCAAAGGCCCAGGTCTTTATGAACAAGGTATTTTGGAACCAAACCATGTCAAGATCCCTCCATGCTCATATGGCCTTGGATACACACTCCAAGGTAAACAAGGCCAAGATGTTGGTAATCCCTTCATGCATCCTAAATCTACCACTTTCCATCACATCCCCCATCATCTACCCAAAACATATGTTGCCATTCCACCTCGATCATCCTATAAATGTCAAAAGCATGTGACCATACACCTTCTACCATCCACTTTACCTCCACTTTTACCAACTCCAAATATCCCTCCATCCACTTTGCCACCGTTGCTTCCCTCACCTAACATACCTATCATTCATAAGTATCCTTACATCCCTAATCATGGCCAACAAAAGCACACATCGTCTAAGCATAAAGCTTCCAATAATTCCATCTACTCTACCCACCCCATGGGATTCAAAAGAACAAATTTTGATGCCTCTACCTATAAAGCTAAAAATCCTACCAAAAATCCTAAAGGTCTTCATACCTTAGGACATAAAGAATCAAAATCAAAGAAAAGTTCATCTAAGCAGCCATCTAATCCCTTACCTCCAAAAGCAAAGCCCAAAAGCAAAATGGTTTGGGTTCCTAAGCAAAAATCTAGCAAAGCGAATGAGGCATCCTCATCCACATCTCAAGAATCCCAATCACCTATCTCCATCCAAGAGCCTATTTCCATCCAAAACTTCCATTCCCTTCAAAAATCCCACAAGAAAAACAAAAGCACTAAACGGACTAAATCTATGTGGGTTCCTAAATCACTTCATCAACCATCTCCTAAGAAAACAACCCCATTGCTTCCTACACCACCATCTCATCAAAAGCTTCAATGTTTATCATGGTGTGTGCAACCATTGGTCATGATTCCCTTCCACTCTGCAGCACCTCCACATAACTACATCTCCCCATCTTCCATCCATTATCCTACATATCTCCTCCATGCTAACCCTATGGTCCATGCTTTTGCATAAGCCTCTCATCCATCTTCATTCCATAAGCCTATATAAATCCACATCATAAGCAACTAGCCTACCCTACCATCATTCCCTTCATAATCCATTATCTACCCAATCCATCTCTCATCTATGCAATCCCTTATCAACATCTATGAGCATAATGACATGGTCCATGCGAAGACATCATCCATCTCTAATGGGACGATATCACCTCTCATAGCACTAGCCACTTGAGTCCCTCCTATCCATTACCATGGTGAAAATCTGGCAAATAGGTGCCATGTGTAATTGTCAACCCATCTAAAAGCAAAAAGAAGAAACAAAAAATAAAAAAATAAAAAATAAAGTAAAGAGAAATCCCTTCGTCCAATGGTGAAAACCTGGTAAATAGGCGCCTTGGATAAGTACCATGATGAAAACCTAGCAAACAGGTGTCATGTGTAGGTTGATCTTCTATGTCACTTACACTTGGGGGCACATTGTCTCATCCAACCTATCCATTTCCAAACTATCTATCCCATTATATCATTTTCCATCCTCCCATCCTTAGCCATTACACCCATACACCTATCCTATTGAACCCATTTATCCATCCTCCCCCTTTTGATTTTGATGAAGACATAGGGGCAAAATGTTGAAACATGTTTGGATATCTCTTGACATACCTTCTTTCCAAACTAAGTCCTATCCATTGACAATTTATCCATCCCATTCAAACCAATCCAATCATGTCATCCCTTGGTCATGAATTTTATCATGTAAAAATCCTAAGCATTACCACCTAGAATGGGGCAAGTTATTCTTCCTATGCGACATAGCCTTTGGAGATCACATCCTAGCTCCCTTATGATCCATCCACTATGGTGTATCCTTTTCACGAGCTTTCCATCTTATAGCTTATCCCCATCTGTTTATCATGAGCTTTCCACTATAGCCTACCTATCCATTTATGATGAGGCAAGCATCCATCTCTTATATCGCATATCCCTTTATCCACCCATTTATCATTAGCCTTCCATCCTATCCACCATTATCCATCCTTTTATCCATCCAATCCCATTCATCCATCCTTGCACCTAGACTTGGTTTTCTCCCTTGTCATTGGTATCAAGTACAAAGGCTACCCAAATTGTAAATCCATTGACATTCAAAACAAAAAAAAAATCAAAATATTTCAAAAACACAAAAAAAAATCAAAATATTCAAAAATCCAAAAAAAATCAACTATCCAATGAAAAATCCAAGCAATAAAACCAATCACATCATCCAAATGAATCCACTCCATCAACATTCAATCAAAATCATCATCATCAATTCTTCCTATCCATAACGTTCATTCATCTATTTCAATCAATCACTTCTTTTAATCATATCAATTAACTCAATCTAAGCAATGATCTTAAATCCAAGTCACACTAATCCATATCAAGCAAGCCAATCAATCAAGAAACATTATCCAACCAAATCAATAGGTTTTGATCCTAATCTTGTCATGAGCCCAATCAATCATCATCAATCATCATCAATGGGATATAGTGTTCCCACATCCTTGTGTTGATCTAGGGATATAGCTTTCCCCGCAATGACAACACTATCATCATCAATACAACAATCAATTATTGGTTTATGCCTTGACAAGGGCAATACCTTATTTGTTTTACATCCTTTGAGCATACTGAGGACACTTGCCTATGCTTAGATTGAGTGCACACTCTAATCATCACACCATCACTATCATCATTCAAAACAATCCAATCATCAAAACAATCAACCCAACAATAGCAAACATCAAAACCAAAGCACATCAGGCTAACCATCAAAACAAATCCAATCACTTCAGCAAATCAAAAGCAGCTCAATCCACCACAAATCATCCATCCTTCATCAAATCAATCTTCATTCATCATTTCATCATCTTCCAACCATTTCAAATAATGATCCAAATGCAATCCAATCCTTAAAGCTAAATCCATACCAATCAAGTTAATCAATCAAGCCAAATTATCCAAGCACAATCAATGGTCTTGATCCTAGCCTTGTTGTAAGCCAAATCAATTAGCCAACTAGCCAACCAACTTAGCAAACAACCTTGTGTTGATCTAGGGATATAGCTTTCCCCGCAATGACAACACTCTCAACTATCATCATTATCAGCAAAACAATCAATCAACAATCAATCAATGGTTTATAGCTTGACAAGGGCAATACCTTGTTTGTTTTTGAATCATTTGTGCATGCTTGCTTGCTTGCTTGCTTGTGGTGTTATCTTTTTATCTTGCATTTGTATCACATTGGTAATCATTCCAGCTAATATTCATATCTTGTGTATGTTGGAATAGCTTTTTGCACTATCCTTTGCATCTAAGGTCATATTATACCTTTTGTGCATTAGGACTTCAATGCTCTAAGTTTACTTCCTCATACGTTAGACAAGGTTGTATTACGCTAGGGCATGAGACACATCATCACCCTGGTCCTTATACCTTGGTGCATAACGTCTAGTGCTATATCAAACATCATGGTTGCTCACCTTCATTGCAGCATAACACATTATCCATTTCTTCTATCCATTCCCTTATCTTTCTTTTGTAGCCAAGCCATTTCTTTTCGAGAGCATACCTGTGTTTGTCCAACCCGCCTATCCTCTCGAGGGGGCATCATCATCCTATCTTTCTATCATCATCATCATCATCATCAACATCCCTATCAATTATCCATACCTTAACTTCTTTGAAATGATGTTACTCGACACAAAGCTCATCATCTTGAACATCATCTCAAAGAGGGGTAAAATGTAGACACCCAAATTTGTCCCAAATTTGTGTATGTCTTGCAACACCTTGTTAAAACATTATCCTAGACATCATAAGCCAATTAATTAAATAAATTTTATTTATTTAATTAATTTCCACATCATATCTTATCTCATCCTATTCATTTATCCTATTAATTAAATAAATTTAATTTATTTAATTAATATCCAACTCATATCCCAACTAATTCAAATATTTTATTTGAATTAAACACTCATCTTTTATCACATTCCAACACTTGTCTAGTCAATCATGTGTTGTTATACAACTTTCATTCATATCCTTCACATGCACAACTAATGGGACCTAAATTTAGTATCTTTCAATCCTAGCCATTCGTATAGCCTCTGAATCTCCACCGTCGATTGATCTTGACTAAGTCCTATATAAACACCCTCTCATCCCATATGAGACATCCAGCAATCATATAGCACCTACATTATCATCTTGAGCATCTTGAGCATTCAATTGAGCTTTTATCATCTATCATGGCAGCTTTCAGCTTTGCAATTGTTCATTGCTGAAGAAGTAGTCCACATCTCTTAAACAAGGAATCGCATGGTCTAGGTGATGTTATGCTTGAATTGCATTATGCTTTTGATTTCATTTAGATTAGATTCCTTGATGATGGTAGGGTTAGGGTTTCATGGCTATGCTTGATCTTCTAAACCTAACTTTTCACCTATCACACGTATATCCACCATTACCATAAGAGGAAAAGAGCCTATCCAAGTAGCCCCTGATTGTGTTGTTACTACCCATCGAGGTCATGTTACTATCCAAGGAGTACCATCTACCATATGCCCAACCTATAGCTATAATATCCTTGATCATCTTGGTAAGACTCCCACTCACATTTCCATTTTAGAGTTATTGCGTATATCCCCTGCTCACAAAGCCATCCTTGATAAAGCCCTACAAGAGTCGTCAGTCCCTAATGATATTGACACTACACAATTCCATACCATGATAGCTAGTATTACATCACCCTACCATTTGACCTTTTCCAACAAAGATCTCTCATCACTCGATCCATCCCATAACGATGCCCTCCATATTGAAGTTTACATAAACCAAGGTGGTGTTAAACAAATATTAGCAGATGGTGGAGTTGGGCTAAACATATGTTCTTTAAAGCTTATCAGATTATTGGGATATTTTGAGGATCGTATTGATACTACTATGAGTATAATCATCAAGGCATATGATGATACTGAGAGAGAATCCAAAGGGATTATTTATTTGCCCATCAAGGTTGGTCCTATTATCACTAATAACAAGTGCCAAGTCCTAGACATTGAATTGCCATACAATATTATCCTTGGTCATCCTTGGATACATGCTATCAAAGTTGTTCCATCTACATACCATTAATGCCTCAAATTACCTTACAATGGAGTTGAAGTCACCATCCCCGCAGATCCAAATCCATTTGAATTTTACCAAACTTTTTAAGCTAAATATCAAGATCCCAATTGTGTCCCCATCAATGTTGAAGCTCATCCATCCACATACTATGTAGATCCATCTGACTTAAATAAGCCCTCATCTAGTAAATCCATCCCCGCCATTGATGCCAAATATCAAGAGAAAGGACTCAGTGAATACACTCTACAAGCATCTTGTTGTGTAGGAACCTTGCTCTTATCTCCAAAATCTTATGGCCAACCATCCATATCAAACACTACTTCATCCGCAACTATTATCAAAGCACCTCCTACCATGTTCATAAAAGTAGGCATGCTCAAAGATGAAGACATTGATGACATCAACTCTTGGCTCTTCTTTGATGAAAATGATCAACTTACTCTAGAAGTGGAGTGCTATAACAATGACTTTTGCATTATCAAGAATATGGGTTATAAAGGACAAGGAGGTCTAGGACCATAGGGACAAGGACCTGTTGAACCTATTATTGTTACCAAGAAGTTTAATAAGCAAGGTCTAGGGTATGGTAAGGAGGTTCCGCCTTCCAAGGACATTGAGTGTATTCTCAAGGAAGTAGCCAAAGCTTTTCCCACCAAAGGGACTTCTAATATAGATGATGTCGATGACTCTTCCTTCCATATAATTGAACTATTCCAAGACACATCCATCTTTACCTTTTCACCAGCCTTATCTATTTCATATTCCTCATCATCTGACCTCAAACTCGTATATCCTCACCTCGTTGATTGGGACCAATAGGGGGTACCTATTTTAGACACATTTCAAAATGATGAAGCTATAGCAGAATTCATGGGTTTGAGACAAGGCATAACATTGGGGGATCACAAAGTAGGCTTCATGATGGATCTACCTTTGCTAGCATATTTTGGTGGAAGCGTCAAACCCTTCAGTCGCAAACGTGAGATAAATAAAATAAAAAAGGATAGGTCACTAGGTGAAAACTACAAGGCGCCTCTTGACTGCGAAAAAGTAAAAATAAAGGACATATCCAAGGGTGAAAACCTCTCTGAGGCACCTGAGGATGGAGGATTTGACTTTCCTTTGACCACTGAATATCAAGAATGGTCACTAGTGCTAATAGAGAAATCTCAAGAGATGAATCTAGGCACAACACAGAATCCTAAGATCACATTTCTAGCAGCATCATTATCAGAACAGGAAAGGAAAGATTTCACTGCTTTCTTCATGAAAAGAGCAATCAATGTTGCATGGACCTATGCAAATATGCTAGGGTTAGATCCTTCACTTATGGTACATCATCTAGCAATATCTCCAAATGCAAAACTAGTTAGGCAAAAGCTTCAAAAAATGCATTCTCAAATAGCAGTTTTGGTCAAAGCAGAAATTCAGAAACTATTGGATGCTAAATTTATAAGGCCTATTGATTATCCAGAATGGGTTTCAAATCTAGTACTAGTCTCGAAACCTAATGGCCGTAGCTGATGTTGTATAGAATTTAGAGACCTTAACAAAGCTTGTCCTAAGGGTGACTTCCCATTACCAAGCACAGATACCATTGTGGATCTCATAACGGGACATGAAATTCTATCATTAATGGACAGATTCTCTGGCTATAATCAGATTAGAATTGTAGAGGAAAATCAACACAAGACTTCCTTCATTTGTCCATGGGGTCCCTATTGTTGGGTCATCATACCTTTTGGTCTTAAGAATGTATGAGACACATATAAATGAGCTATGACAGTTATCTTCCATTATCTCTTTCACACCGTAATGGAAGACTATGTTGATGACATCTGGGGAAAATCAAAAACCAGAGAAGGCCACTTACAAGTATTAGAACAGATCTTTGATAGATTGGACAAGTATCAAGTGAGACTAAATCCAAAGAAATGTGTATTTGGGGTAACATCCAGAAAGCTATTAAGATATATTGTATCACAACAAGGCATAGAAGTGGATCCTGATAAGGTAAAAGCTATAATGGAAATGCCTCCACCATCCAATTTGAAACAGCTTCACAGTTTTAAGGGAAGATTACAATATATTTGTAGATTTATTGCACAACTAGCAGATAAATGCCATCCTTTTCAACACCTTCTTTAGAAAGGAAAACCTTTCAAATGGGATGATAAGTGCCAACAAGCCTTTCAAAAAATAAAAGAATATCTAGCTATGCCTCCTATTTTGGTACCTCCTATACCTGATTGACCATTGTTATAATACATCTCCTCAACAATAGCAGCTCTAGGTGCTCTCTTAGCTCAACATGATGAAGCAGGGAAAGAACAAGCCATCTACTACATGAGCAGAACTCTTGTTGGCTGTGAGCTTAACTACACAACCATGGAAAAAGCATGTTTAGCGGTAGTGTTTTCTTCCCAAAAGTTGTGACACTATATGTTGAACCAAATGACAAAGCTCATATCTAAGTTTGATCCTCTCAAGCCTTCTTTCTAAAGCAGTGCTCACATGAAGACTAGCAAAATGGGTAATGAATGTAAGTGAGTTTGATATAGAATACATGGATCAAAATGCTATAAAAGGACAAGTAATCACAGATCAGCTAGCAAAAGTGCTAATAATAGATGTTCATCCTATCCATCCTAAATTTCCTGATGAAGAACTATTTAATTTATATCCTTCAGTAGTTTGATAGTTATACTTTGATGGGTCATACACACAACATGGATCTGGAGCTAGAATTTGTTTCATCACACCTCAAGGAGATTGTATACCAAAGTCATACAGGATTTCTTTCCCTTGTACAAACAATATTGCTGAGTATGCAGCTTTGATCATAGGACTACGCATGGTTGTAAAATGGGCTATCACACAATTGCAAGTCTTTGGAGATTCACAGTTGGTTATTAGACAAGTCTTGGATGAATATCAAACCAAAGATGAAAAGCTTCTCCCATACAATTTGATGGTAGATGATTTCAAGAAATACTTTTCCAAGATTACCTTTCAACAAATTCCTAGGATCAACAATAAAGCAGCAGATGCTATGGATACAATCAATTCTCTTCTAGACATGCCTTCCAATGCACATAGATGTGAGTTCTTGGTTGAACAACTTTTGATACCAGCCTTTGAAGTTCCACAATATGAGCTCGTACGCAAACTTGCCTATGCCTGTGCTACTTGTACCTGGTAGGCCTGCACTTGTCCCCAAGCCTGCCTCATGGAAACTAAGGATCTATCCCTGTCAATGCCCACCTATTTGTACCATGCCTTCAACCTAATCCTCCATCCTATTTCCCTCTAAAGCTGTCTCTATAGCTGAGCCTCTCTATCTCCTCCATCTCCCACTGCTGGAACCTACTGTTGTGGTGGCTGACCTAGAACCTATATATGCCTCAGAACCTGTCCTAGTTTGTGCTGCTGTCCCTATCCCTGAAGAACCTATCCCCATGGCACTATCTGTACTCTTGGTGGTCTCCTCTATCCTCTCACTCTCCTTCTAACCGGCCTCTGCTCTACAACCTCTCCAATCTCCCCTGAAGCACTCAACCATTTCAGCCTATGTATCAACCAATATGAATCATACTCTAGAGTAGTACCCCCCAATCCAATCCCACACTATTAGCTGCAAGCTCTTGAAATCTGCCAGTGTTATCTCTACAACAACCTTAGGACCCCAATCTGAGATCTCTCACCATGTCCGCCCATAAAAAACATCTCCAACCAGCTCACCCTGGGGCAAACCATATTGTCTAAGCACTCTCTCTGGGAGATATCACTCAATCACATAAATACTCTGCCCAAAGAGATATCTAGGCTGTCACACATATAATAACTGCTCTACATCATCATCCCAGCTCTCACAGTATCTCCATGGCCTCCATGTGAACTGATCAAGCTCATCTAATGTCCACCGCCAGTATATAGGCACATTAAATTGCCTATATGTAGTGACTCCTCCATATATGTGAACATAGGGCTGTCTTGGTAATCTCTACCATAAACCCACTGGCCTCATCACAACAATGTGCTCATATTCCCAAACATGCAATAATGTGACTCCAGTTGACATACTCGAGCCAAATAAATAAGCACAATCATGAAGATAATGATACAGCTATCCCAATAACATGCACCCCATGCATATCTAATGCCATACTAGAACATGCTCTCTATCACAATCCCCCATCCTATAGAGAATCCTCGAGCTCATCTGTCTGGTACCAAGAATTGAATGATCACCAAAACTAATCTCTATAGCCTGTCATAGTGTCCCTTCATCGTCCCATCAGTATCTCATGATCCTCATCCCCTATGTCAGGAGTCCTAAATAGTCATCAGAATGCATTAGGACCTCACTCTGGATCATAGTCTATCCGTTCACCATAAATTAGAATCCTCAATATATGCCACACATCCTCTAGAATGATAGTAGCCTTATTGGTCAGAAACAAGAAGGAACTATGCTCATTGTACCAACACTCTACTAACACTGTCATCAATGCCAAATGAGCCTATACCAGGGTGATCCATGTTGCATGCTCTAAACCCACTATCTCCAAGAACATGTGCTCCTTTGCATCTAGCTGTCTGACCAATGCCAAATCTGTAGGATAAACCTCTCTAGACATCAACACTAGCAATACACTCTGCACATATCCATTGATTAAGTGTCATTTATAAGTGTGAGCCTATTTTGCATCAAACCCTAAGTTTGCCTATGTTTTTACTAAAAGTGACTTATTTAGACATAGATGACCTTCTACCCATCATAAGCAATTTAAAAGACCATAAGCGATTGGCTATTACTCAAATGCGACTTAATTCGCCAAAGGCGACACTTTGCCGCCCAAAGGCAATCCTTTTCGCTAAAAGCGTATGACAACCTAAACCCTAACTTTTAACCATATGTGACCTAGTTTACCAAACATGATGAACCTATGTTCATATGCATTGTAAAATACCAAAAGTGACTCGCTATCATTCATATGCACATGCCCTATCCCTAGACGTCTTTGGTCAATCATGTGAAATAAATTCGCTTATGGACCTATTAATGATGCCTTTACAACAAATTTTCAATACATACCAGTGCGGGAGCTCCTACTGGTCATCCATATGTCCTCACCCTCTCCACTTGATGATCCTCGCGTGGAATAACCATCTTGAAGCTCCTGGAAGTCCTGATGCACTCTAAACACTCAGAGCTTTAGAATTCTCAAAGCAAATAGCACAAATGAGTTGAAATGGGCCCTTCAAGCCTATTTATAGAGCCAAACCCTAATTCTTCTTTTCCATACCTCATTTATCTTAACGTATCAGGTTGTCTTCTTTGAAACAACGCCCTAACGGACATTGTCTCAAAGAGGGGCAAAATGTAGACACCCAAAATTGACCCTTCACATCATTTGTCAATTTTGTCGCATTTTCACCATCTCACATGTCAATTTTGTCTAGCACACTTGAATTAATCATCTATTTTCTTCTAAACCACCCTCTTTCATAATTAATTAAATAAACTTTATTTATTTAATTAATTTCATCTTTATTATTCTATTTTCTATCTATAATTAAATAATATTTAATTATTTAATTATTTAATTATTCTCATTATTCTTCTTATAAATAAATAAAATTAATATTTTATTTATTTATCTTCTCATCATACAAATAAATGAAATAAATTTATTTATTTAATTTATGTTCATTCTCCATTTTTCTAAATTTAGTTCTTTCTTCTATCATTTAAAAATAAATTAAATAAATTTACTTGTTTAATTTATTTATATCTTATCATCTCCTTATCTTATCACTTTCTTCTATGTGTACAAGATAGGTCCTATCCTAAATCAAAATACAAAAATAATTTAATTTGTTCTAAAATCAATCATCCACATCATCCAATCCTTAAAATAGAAATGCATCGTATTTTAAGAAAAATTAATCTTAGTACTACCAACAAACCAACTACAATCATTTAATAAAAGATTTTCCCATGGACACATGTCTTGTACACATTCATCTATGCTTCTTGTTTAATCTCAACCATTCTCATAGCCACTCTTTCTCCACCATTGATCAATCTTAGTAGAGAGCTATATAAACACCCTCTCATTTCATTCCAAACCCCCAGATCCCACACAATCATAAAGCATCTAGATTATCATCTCATGCATATTGAATCCATTGAGCACTTTGAGCATATCATCCATTATCATTGCAGCTATGGCAACTATGGTTGTTCACTATTGAGAAGAAATCCACATTACAACCAAGGAATAAATACAATCTAGGTGACATTGTTCTTTAATTTTGCTTTTGTTTGTGTCATTTAGATGGATTCTTTGAAGGCGGTAGGATTAGGTTTGATTTGCAATGCTTGATCTTGTTAACCTGATTTTTCCTGCTAACACATATATACAGGTATATATATCCCCTTTTTCAAACAAAAAACCCTAGTTTAAACCCCAAGTCAACTATTTTAGAGAATTACAAACTAATTTCCCCATACAAAACCAGACCAAAATCTCAAAAGCATGCTCAATCAATTGATAACACTAAAACCCTAGACATTGCAAATTCAAAGACAAAACATAGAGTTTCAACCACCTACCCATGAGATGCGAAGAACGAAACAAAAGAGATCAAATCCACAGTCATCAAATGTGGTTCAATATCAACACAAGTCACGAGATCACTTGGGGCACCTTTAGCAAATGCAGATCTCAGAAAGACATCAAATGCAAAATGAGGCAAAATGAAGGATTTTGAGTTGTTTTTACCCCCTGGTAATTCGCCATAAATGTCGAGTATGGTGACAAAGTGTTGTGCACTTGCGGGGATTTGACTCCTGATAGGATGGTAGGGATTTTATTCATCACTGGATATGAAGATTTTTAGGTTACGACTAGATATATCCGGTAGGTAGGGATTTCCGCACATATCCTACTGACTTCAATTTTAGTGCAAAATGTTAACGATGGTGCTTGGCGGGACTTTCACCCTATACCAGATCAACGGGGTTTCAAGAATCAACCAGACATGTTCGGTGAGGAGTAAATTTAACACTGATCCAGTGTAAGCCAATTTTAGCGCAAGGTAGTACAAAGGGACTTAGCGTGAATATCTAGTGGCAAAGGATATCAATGCTAATGTAGTGAAATGCATTTTTAGCGTAGACCCAACTCAAAGGATTTGACTCAACACAATCAATCCAATTTGACTCAATTTACAAGGACACCCAATGAGGTCATCACAACAAATTTATGCAATCCAACCCAAATATATGCAAATTGACCTTGCAATTAGGGCATCACAACATCATTTCTCTCAAGTAGCCTATTAAGACCAAACCAAATCGAAAAGCAAAGCAAAAGAAAGGGGGGGTCTCCATTTGGGTAAATGGGGTGTGTGTGCAAGGCACAACAATTACCATTCTTATACTTAGACAGTCTTTCTCCATTTGCTAAGTCTTTCGAACTGAATTCCCTTAAGCATGCCAATTCTATGTCTTCAACTTTAGTCAAACCATCTCTCTCAAATCTTCCATTATCCATCAGTTTCACCCATCTCTAACATCCTTAGGTTTACACATAGTATGCTGACATCAATGATAACACATATTGCCAACAATCTTCCCCTTTTCCATTGATGGTAAAACTGAGAACAAAATGTGTACAACTACTCCCCCTTAGATGTGTATTCCTCTCTCTCCCCCTTTGAAATCAAAGACAAAGTGCCTAACATCTTATACTATCTCAAAAATGTATAAAATCCCCCTTACAATATAATTTTCATAAATAGTTCTCCCCCTGAGATGAAAATGCCTCAAAAATTGATGCTATGTACACTATTGTCCTCCGCAAATCTATATACATTCAAAATTTTCTTCTCTACAATACTCTACAACTCATTTAGAAGGTAGAATGACTTTGTATATTACCTTTAGTTGTGTCAGAGTAGATATCCAAATGGTACTTTCTGAGGAAAGAATATGAATTTGACATTCACATTGCATGTGTAAGTCCTTAGCTTCCTCTATACTACTTGGGGTCTTCATCTTTTGATCAACCTTCTCAGCTTCCCCTAGCAACCTGAACAATGAAGCAAGTCTTAAGTTCGCTACTTCCCTCAACTGACCAAATTGTTTCTTCAATTGTTCTCTCTAATCTTGAAGTTATGATAACTGTGCATGGAGACTCTAGTTGAGCCCTTGTTTCTCCATCTTTGTCCTTAGAAAAATCATATACTCTGGCCATTTGAATGATTTGTAACTCAATGGTGTCAATTTGAGCTTTGATATTCTTTGTGGAACTTGGCCATTTTAGGTAGAACAAATACAATGCTATGACTTCATCAATACAATCCTTGAACTTCTTCAAATTTTCCTTCAATTTATTATGTGAATTAGCACATTTGTCAGTCATCTTAGCCAAACTTTTATCATTTACCTTTCTTATTGTCTCTTGCTCTTCTTTCTGCTCAACATAGGAAGAATGGTCCTTGAAAGAGTCCATTAATAGGTTAAGCTTTTGCTCTGGAGGTAGAGAGGAATCAATGTTTACCTTTGGTAACCCTTCTTGGATCACCTTCACAGCATCCTCAACTACATTGGTCTTCTTTAAGATTTCTTGTAGAAATTCTTTTCTTGTTGAAGCATGCAGTATTTCACCAAGTTGTAGTTTGTGAAGGGGTGAGATGCTTGATAGATCAATTTGCCCTTCCTGTGTAGGAATCTGCAAAAGTTGAGGAGTAATCACTAGTTGAAATTGATCTACAAGTCCAATAGGTCTTTGAATGAATCAGTCTCTAAGGAACTTTGACCTAAATCTTTAACTTCTTCATCTTCCTTTGTTTCACCTTTGTCTTTCTCATCTTCTTATTTCTCTTCACTCTTTTCTTTCTCTTTCTGCTTCTCCTCAAGATTATCTTCTCTCCTTTCCTCATCATTCCCTGTATTCTCTGGAGGAGAATTGTCATGTTTTGTACTAGGGTTAGTGTTATTCAGAGGAGATGTATGTGAGGAACCTCTTGCAACAATATAATACAAAATGCATGAAACAATAGATTTATATAAATAGAAGAAACATAGAAGGAATTTATTAATTGTAGGTCACTTCGATTTGTGCTTTGGGGAAGCACTAGATGACCCTTGTATTGCAGAGAAGCACCATCCCAAGAATAATGCAGTACAACAGAGTGGTTAGTGGCCAACTATTGAATGATTTGAGATAATAAAGAGTCATTGACATAGCCCTACTGTACAGATTCCAACCAACTCAGAGTAGGCATAGAAATAGCTAAAAGGGAAGCTTGGTCATCAAATGTGTGAGAAAGAGCATCCACCACAATATTGTCCTTATTCTTCTTGTAAGTGATCTCATAGTCATAACCCATGAGTTGTCTGACCCATTTATGTTGTACTGGGGAGGAGACCCATTGTTCCAGGAAATATTTTAGACTCTGGTGATTAGTTTTGATGCAAAAATGATTCCCCAATAGGTATGGCCGCCACTTCTATACTGCATGCAAAATGTCCATCATTTCCTTCTCATACATAGAGAGTACTAAATTCTTGCTAGAAAGGGCTTTGTTAGTGAATGCAATGGGGTGTTCTTCTTGGAGGAGAACAACACCAAGTCCATTGCACAAGCATAACTCTCAATAGTGAAGGTCTTGGAAAAATTTGGCATAGCTAGAACAAGTGTAGTACACATAGCTTGTTTCAATTTTTCAAATGCACACTCAATAGCTTGTGTCCAGGTAAAAGTATCCTTTTTCAACATAGCCGTTAGTGGAGCTGCAATCTTCCTGTAATCCTTGACAAACTTGAGATAGTAACCAGTCAGCCCTAAAAACTATGGAGGCTCTTGAGTGTCTAAGGATGCGGCCAATTTTTCATGGCAAAAATTTTTGTGGGATCCACCTAAACCCCTTGGGCTGAAACAATATGCCCGAGATACTCCACTTTGTCTTGGCCAAAAACACATTTAGATTGTTTTGCACAAAGATGATGATTAGAGGGTGTATACACCTAAAAATGACATGACATTATCTAAATAAATATTCTTAATATTTATTCCATCTAAATTCCTCTATCAATAGATAAATAAATAAATAAATAAGTTTATTTGGTTCATATTCCTCCCATTAATTGAATAAATTACCTTTATTTAATTAATTCCATCAAAGTCAACTTCATTCTTCCAAACAATTAAATAATTTTCATTATTTAATTAAATCATTTATTCCTCCAAATTTGAATAAATCAATCAAATTTATTTGAATTCTCTCAATCTCTAAAAATAAAATAAAATAAAATATTTTATTTATTCTTCCAAAGCATGCACAACAATTAAATAAATTTATTTATTTAATTTGCTTTCTTATCTTCAAATTCTTCAAAAAATCTTCCAAATCTTCTAAAAATAAATATTCTTCTTCATGCACACAAAATAAAATAATTTATTATTTAATTTCTCTCAAATCATGCAAAAAGCAAATCACAAGTTGAGTTAATTGATTTATTCTATCTTGTTTCTATCAATAACTCTTAAATTGGATTTTTTTTAAAAAAAATTATGAAATCAAATCTTATCTTTATAAAAGAAAGCAGTTAACTCAAACAAAAACAACTTTTGTGTGACACTTGTCTTCTTTCTATTTGTGCACGTTCTCTCAAGTCTTCTATACCATTGATCTTCTCATTCTTTCTATACCATTGATCTTCCCTCTTACGAGTCTATAAATTGAACCTAATTCCTCCATTTCTATTATCCAAGCTTTTAGTAATGTTACTCTATAGAATTAATAGCACACCTTTGGCACCCAACTCCATCCATAGCTTGCGATCACCCTTTTATTGTATTGAAGCTCATCTTCATTACAAGAAGTATCATAGCCATCTCTCCATCTTCATCTTGAAAAATAAAGCAAGGAAGTACATTTTCTGAGGGCCTCATTCATACAAAAGATCGATTGAGACTAGGTGAACAATGGAAGCAACAAAGTAATAAGGTTTGTATGGTTTTGATCTTTATTATTTGATCTTTGTTATTTGCAATTTCTATTGAGATTATTAGTTTATTGATTGAGATTAATACTTTGACAATATTTCTGGTAACATTTTTGGCACCCACTGTGGGGCCTTGCCCTGATTTAATCCAAAAACTAAGTTTTCTGTGCTAAGGTTCCATACACAGGAGGATTCGGTGCATCTGATCAATTCTAACATGCATCTGAGCTCTGTTTCAGTGTATTTGATCTTTCGACGCATTTACCTCCTTAAGTTGTGCATCTATGTTATGATATAATGCATTTACTGAAACTATGCATATTCTCTCTATTTCCATGCTTTTGACCTCTTTCCCAACGCTTTTTGTAATAGATGTGCATATGATCTCTATCTCTGCACATCTAATCTCTATACCTGTGCATCTAATTCTAACAGTGACTTTTTGGGTTCTCTTGTGATGTTGCTAACGTTGACACTTCTCACAGGAATCTTTCTCTGATCTACTTGCAAGTTAGGGGCTGGTTTAGGCATTCTAGTTGCATTGTTAACACACATCATAGATTTAATTAGCAAGGAAGTAATCAAATTGTTCGTGCAAAATCAAATCTAGATCTAACTAGGAAGGATTGTAATTTGATATTGTTGCATCAACAAATTGAATATAGTCCCAATGTCAGGAGGATAAAGTTGAACCATTGCTATCTTGCTTTCAAAGTTAACAACTCGCATGTGTGCCCAAGTAGCTTAACACATTTAGTCTTTTTCATTTTAATTAGGGGAAAAGAACCACTGTCTTTCATATTTTTGGAATGATACTAGGCCTATGCTTTCCCCTATCTTGGGTGACCAAAATGCCAAACATATCATTTTGCATGTGTTAAACCCTTAGAGAGGCCTGCCCTTGGATATCCTTCTGCCCAAGTGGGAAGGACCTTAAGTGGTAACAAGCTAAAGACAAGCTCTGCCAAGCCACTATAAATAAATTGTGTTTGGAGTGAAAGCTTCAAACAACGAGTGAAGTTGTGTTATACCGATAGCCAACCTCCCCCAAAACCCTCCAAGGTATAACCCTTGAAGGCTAGGAGACTCCATAATGGAGAGTAGCACCGCTGCATGTATAACTAATCGAATGGTTGCACTTACTAATCATCCTTTATTTTTAGTAGCCAAAATCCCCTATAAGCTGGTGCAGGGAAGGGCGATTATCACCTCCTGAAGATGCCTCATCTAGAAATAGTGAGAATTCAGTTTATATTGTCCCAGTCAAGCTAGGATTTGTACTTTCTTTTGAGTCAAAAAGAGTCCAAAAAAAATTACAAAAAAATCAAAAACCATGAAATCATTCTTTGTGTTTGCTGTGTCTTCTTGCCATAATTAAGAAAATTGGATCAAAAGTACCATCTTGCAACCATGAAACCAAAAAAAACACCCAAAAATTTGCAAAAATAGTCAAGAAAAATAGAGCTGTGCATATACCCTCTGAAGCTGCACATTTGTGTTGATCTGTGGCACATTTGCATCGACTTTCTATGCATTTATTACCTGTTACTGTTCTTTTAAATTCACCAAAGCTATGCATTTACCTCGACTTGCTGCGCATATATCCTCTGTTTCACTACATATGTAGTTGCGCATCCAAGACTGAGCATTTCCTGGTCTTTTGAGAAAAAATCTTCAATGTTTCTAGGTACCCATTTTGGTCTTGTGTCAGTTTCTGTGGATATGACAAACCAAATAGAAGCAATTGCTCAAGAACTCCAAGACATACAAAGGCAAATGGCAATCTTACAAGCTAAATCTTCCAAAAAGCAATGTTTGCCACAGGGTATATCTCATTATCCATCTGATAAAAGGTTGGCCAAAATACCTTCCCCTTCTTTGAGAAATGTGCCCAAGGCTGACAAGTATAGGGAAATGGATTATCCATGTATGCCAAATCCCTCCCAACATGAGCAAGCTAGTACTAGCTACACCTCGCAACAAGATCGTACATTCTTTTCCCATCTTAATGAGACTCTTGACAAGGTAAGCACCACCTCCAGTTTAGAATCGTATAACACTCCATCTACTAGTCCTCCTTCACCAGCCCCTAGGATGCATAGCCCAAAGCATACTAATCCTACTCCAAGCTCAAATCCATCTAAAGAATCGATGAATGATTGGCTCCAAAGACTATTATACAAACCTAAAAGTGAAAGAAAAGATATGGAACAATCCAAACCCGCTCATTCCTTATCACATTCATCTACCCATACACCTACGAAGGATGTGATCCAAGGGCTACTAGCAGAGAGTCAACCATGTCCCCAAATTCCAGTCCTTGACCTTATCAAAGAACCTTCAAGCATATCCATTACTCTAACCTTGTCATGTAACCTGCAACCCCTTGAGCATATTGAAAAACCTCGTACCATGCACCAAAGTCAAGGTTTGTCACACCTTCATGTTGTTGACGAAGAGCCTATCCAAGAGTCCTCTACCTCCACTTCAATTCAAGCACATCAAGAGTTATGTCAAGAGCACACTTTAGAATATGTGAAGACATCAAACCTTTGTCTAAATCAAGATCAATGCAACCCCATCCAACCCATCCATAACCTTTATCTTTTCTGTGATCCAATACATGAGAAAGAGATCCAAATCTGACTCATCCATAACCTATATATTTTCCACGATCAAGATATTACCTCTAATGAAGCTACCCATGAGCAACTTGATTCTATACTCATACCTGAGAAAGAGATCCACTTCCAACCTCTCCATAACCTATATCTTTTCTATGATCAAGATATTATCGTTGATGAAGAACCTTTGCACAAGCACATTAATCCCATCTACGATCAAGAGCCTATCTATGATCAAGAGAGCCATGATGATGCTCTTAGCCAGCTTTATACATTCCATGGTTATGACCTTATCACCCCATCTATCCATCCTCCATCTAGTCCTATCATTGATCCAACAACTTCCACTTCCCTTGATGAGACAAAGGCCTCCCAAGTGCACATAGATGATCAAACCAATAACTTGGATCCTAGTGAACATAATGATAATAAAGATCCTAATGATCCCTCACCATCTATTGTTGACCATGTTGCAGATCTGTTATCATGTCCTATTGGTCCTACTACCTTCATGCATGAATGTTCCTCCTTAGAACACCAGCAACTATTATCCTCTATCTCACCTTCTCCATCCAATAAGGAACCTATGTTTAGAGTTCCACCTATAAATAATCCCACTGTCCACCGTATACTCCAATAGATGAACTATCAAAGTAAAGGCTTAGGCCTTCATGAATAAGGTGTTTTGGAGCATGTCCATGTCAATGTCCCTCCTCACTCATATGGCCTTGGATACACACCCCAAGGTAAACAATCTCAAGATGTTGGTACTTCCTCCACACCTCCTAGATCCACCACTTTCCATCATAAATCCTATCATATCCCCAAAACATATGTCGCCATTCCACCTCCTTTATCATATACATCCCACAAGCATGTGACCATACACCTTCCACCATCCAAACTACCTCCGCTACTTCCAATCCCTCCATGCACTCTACCACCACTTCTTCCAATACCTTATCCATCTATCTATCAATCCTCTAAATATCCTAATCATGGGCAACAAATACACATGTTGTCTAAACAAAGAGCTTCCACCAACCCCACTTCCACCATCTCAAGGGAATTCAATAGCAAAAATTTAGATGCCTCTACCTATAAAGTCAAAAATCTTAAGAGTCCTCATGACCTAGGATACAAAAGCCAAGAATTAAAGAAAAACCCATCTCAAAATCTTCATACACCTACACACCTCAATGCCAAAGTGAAAAAGGTGTGGGTCCCCAAGTAACAAGTAATTACCTCAAAAGCTGCACAAAAGATGCATGTACCCAAATCCATACCTTCATACGTAACATCTACAAGAAAAATGGTTTGGGTACCTAAACAAAAAGGCATCAAGTCAAATGAGGCATCCACCTCTCATGAATCCCAACCACGCACTTTTTCCTTTTCCATCCAAAAGTCTCAAATCCTTCCATCCCACATGACATGCAAAAATTAGAATTATACTAAGTCTATGTGGGTCCCTAAATGTCTACATCATTCATCCACCAAGAAAAACTCTCCATTGCTTCCTACACCACCTTCCCATCATATGCTTCAATGTTTATCATGGTATGTGCATCTGTTGGTCATGGTTCCCTTCCATCCCACAATATTTCCACATACCTTCATCTCCCCTTCCTTCCACAATTATCCTATATATATTCCCTATCCTACTTGTATGGTCCATGCTTTTGCATAAGCCTTCCCTCCATCCATACATAAGTCCGGCATAATCTGCATCATCATCCAATATTACACCTTCCATAATCCACAATCTACCTACTTTGTCTTCCTTTCATGCGATCCTTACCAACATCTATGAGCATAGCAACATTTGGCATGATCCGTGTGATGACATGCATTTCTGGCGGGACACTATCACCTTCATGGAGCTAGATGCTTGAGTTCCTCTCAGCCATATTCCACCTTCTCCTATCCAAATATTAAAAAAAAATAAAAAAAAACAAAGAGAAATTCCTTCATCCAATGGTGAAAATTTGGCAAACAGGCACCTTGGATAAGTACTATGATGAAAACCTGGCAATCAGGCGTCATGTGTAAGTTGATCTCCTACATCACCTACACTTGGGGGCACCTTGTCTCATCGACATATCTACTTTTTTTCCTATCCTATCCTTCCATCCATTACATACCTATATTGTTTAGCCCATCCATCCTAATCTTGCTTTCCTCTATTTCTTTTGATCTTGACAAAGATTAGGGGCGCAATGTTGACAAATGTTTTAGCTATCTCTTGACATACCTTATCCCTAGAGCAACATGCCAATCCTTCATTATCCTCTCATCCTCCTATCATCATAAGCATTGCCATGAAAAATCTTAAGTATTTTACCTACAGTGGGGCACGCTATTCCTATGCAACATAGTCCTTGGAGATCACATCCTTGATTCCCTCTACCTAACCATTCGTATCCACTGTAACCCATACATCTGCCTATCCATGGTATTTCCTTGTCCTCAGTATCTAGCATTCAAGCTATCCATAATGTCATCTTATTCTATCATGGCTTGATACTCTGTCTCTTTTTGTCACCTTATCAACTAAGGTCTTATCCAGTATCCTATCCACAATGTCAGCCTAGCATAGCGTCTGTAATCAGTATCATAGGGTCCACCCCAAATTACATTACCTCTATGTTGTCACGTAGGCAAGGCCATTGTCAATGTGCCCCCGAGGCTTTCCCATCCATCCCATATCTTGTCATCTATCCTCTAATCCATCCGCATCTGAGTCCAAGTCCAGAACTACATTGCCTCTGTGTCGTCACGTAGGCAAGGCCATTATCAATGAGCCCCCGAGGCACTAGGTCAGTCCCTTTGGGTCTGTTTCACCAAGAAATAAAGCACAAGCAAAAAGCCTGCTTCTAAGTAGAAATTTTGATGCAAAACATCAACCTATCCAAAGCAAAGCAAACAAGTACCTAAAACACTCTAAATGATTCTATCTAAATTATGGCAAGAAAAACACATCTAAATGTAAGAATGTTTTGTGGTTGTGATCAGATTAGGTTATAGTGTCTTGATTTTTGTTATCATGTCTTTCTATTCTACTCGAGGATGCCAAAAGCTAGAGATGCTATGATGGGGGCATGATTATTTTCTTTGTTTGCTATTTGTGGATCAAACTTTAGTAATGTGAAGCCTTGTCTAAAGACATGATCAGCAAAAGATCATCGAGGACAGCGAAGGTCTGAACATGAAATGGGGCAATCCTTGTTTGTTGCTATGCAAGAAATACTCAGGTCATCTCAGTTCAATTATACCTCGATGCTTGTATTAACTTGCTAAATTAAAATCCATGTAAGCGATACTCAGGTCATCATGGTTTAATTTACCTAGATGCTAGTATTTTCTTACAACATTTTAAAAGCCCAATGATGAAATAAGCACTTCAAAATACTTGTACTATCAAGATGAAAAATATCCATATCCATAACGTATCCAATTGCATATCCATATCCGTATCCATATCTAATTGCATTCCATTTATATTTCACATACCATCCATGCAATAAAGATTCTATGTAGAGTATCAATGTTTACAAACAAAAGCTTGTGATTCCTTTAGTCGAGTCATTCTTCTATCAATAGAATGTCTATTTATCATTGTATCTTTCTTCCCAATCCACTCAATCCGAGCATTGCTCCAAATGCAAGCCCATCCTTAATCCATACCAATCAAGTCTAGTCAATCTTGCCAAATTATCCAATTGTAATCAATGGTCTTGATCCTAATATGGTCATAAACCAACTCAATCAATCATAAGTATCAGTGAGATGTATCTTTCCCATGCCTATCATGTTTCTCTAGGGACCTGTCATTCCTTGCCATGACAACACTATCTTTCATGTTGCTCTAGGGACCTATCATTCTCCGCCATGACAACACTATCTTTCGTGTTGCTCTAGGGATCTATCATTCCCCACCATGACAACACTGTCGTATATCATTATCAGTTAATCATTAGTTTACCGCTTGATAGGGGCAATACCTTTTTTGTTCTTGTATCATTTGTGCATACTTACTTGCTTTCTTGTGTGTGTTATCATTCTCTCTTGCATCGCATATCATTCAGCTCTTTCTTCAACCATTTTCTTCACCCTAACCCTATTTTTCACCTTCTTCATCGTGAGATTTTTCATCTCACATCCTTCTACCTTCTTCCCACCCAATATCCCAAGGGGGCATCCTACCGTCGTTAAACCTGTACCAAGGGAAAACTGAGACATGTATCATTATCAGAAAAATCTATTCTTTGAAACGTGATAAAACACATTGCATCAAAGAGGGGCAAAATGTATACACCTAAAAATGACACAACTCTGTCTAAATAAATATTCTTAATATTTAATCCATCTAAATTCCTCTATCAATAAATAAATAAATCAATTTATTTATTTGGTTCATATTCCTCCCATTAATTGAATAAATTACCTTTATTTAATTAATTCCATCAAAGTCAACTTCATTCTTCCAAACAATTAAATAATTTTCATTATTTAATTAAATCAATCAAATTTATTTGAATTCTCTCAATCTCTAAAAATAAAATATAATCAAATATTTTATTTATTCTTCCAAAGCATGCACAACAATTAAATAAATTTATTTATTTAATTTGCTTTCTTATCTTCACATTCTTCAAAAAATTTCCAAATCTTCTAAAAATAAATATTCTTCTTCATGCACGCAAAATTAAATAATTTATTATTTAATTTCTCTCAAATCATGCAAAAGCAAATCACAAGTTGAGTTAATTGATTTATTCTATCTTGTTTTTATCAATAACTCTTAAATTAGAAAAAAAGCTTTCTAATTTATGAAATCAAATCTTATCCTTATAAAAGAAAGCAGTTAACTCAAACAAAACAACTTTTGTGTGACACTTGTCTTCTTTCTATTTGCGCATGTTCTCTCAAGTCTTCTATACTATTGATCTTCTCATTCTTTCTATACCGTTGATCTTCCCTCTCATGAGTCTATAAATTAAACCTAATTCCTCCATTTCTATTATCCAAGCTTTTAGTAACATTACTCTACAAAATTAATAGCACGCCTTTGGAACCCAAATCCATCCATAGCTTGCAATCACCCTTTTATTGTATTGAAGCTCATCTTCATTACAAGAAGTATCATAACCATCTCTCCATCATCATCTTGAAAAACAAAGCAAGGAAGTACACTTTCTGAGGGCTTCATTCATACAAAAGGTCGATTGAGACTAGGCGAACAATGGAAACAACAAAGTAACAAGGTTTGCATGGTTTTGATCTTTATTATTTGATCTTTGTTATTTACAATTTCTATTGAAATTTTTGGTTTATTGATTGAGATTAATACTTTGACAATATTTCTAGTAACATTTTTATATCTTGTTGTCTATCCTTTAATCCATCCGCATCTGAGTCCAAGTCCTGAACTACGTTGCCTCTACATTGTCACGTAGGCAAGGCCATTGTCAATGAGCCCCCGAGGCACTAGGTTAGTCGCTTAGGGTCCGTTTCACTAGGAAAGAAAGCACAAGCAAAAAACCCGCTTCCAAGTAGAAATTTTGATGCAAAACATCAACCTATCCAAAGTAAAGAAAACAAGTACCTAAAACACTCTAAATGATTCTATCTAAATTATGGAAAGAAAAACACATCTAAATGCAAAAATGTTTTGTGGTTGTGATCAGGTTAGGTTATAGCATCTTGATTTTTGTTATCATGTCTTTCTATGCTACTTGAGGATGCCAAAAGCTAGAGATGCTATGATGGGGCATGATTATTTTCTTTGTTTGCTATTTGTGGATCAAACTTTAGTAATATGAAGCCTTGTCTAAAGACATGATCAGCAAAATATCATCGAGGATAGAAAAGGTCTAAACATGAAAGGGGGCAATCCTTGTCTGTTTGTATGCAAGAAATATTAAGGTCATCTCTGTTCAATTATACCTCAATGCTTGTATTAACTTGCTAAATCAAAATCCATGTAAGTGATACTCAGGTCATCATGGTTTAATTATACCTAGATGCTAGTATTTTCTTATAACATTTTAAAAGTCCAATGATGAAATAAGCACTTCAAAATTCTTGCACTATCAAGATCACAAATATCCATATCCATATCCATAATTTATCTAATTGCATATCCATATCTGTATCCATATCCAATTGCATTCCATTTACATTTCACATACCATCCATGCAATAAAGATTCTACATAGAGTATCAATGTTTACAAACAAAAGCTTGTGATTCCTTTAGTCGAGTCATTCTTCTATCAATCGAATGTCTATTTATTATTGTATCTTTCATCCCAATCTAGTCAATCCGAGCAATGCTCCAAATGCAAGCCCATCCTTAATCCATACCAATCAAGTATAGTCAATCTTGCCAAATTATCTAATTGCAATCAGTGGTCTTGATCCTAATCTGGTCGTAAACCAACTCAATCAGTCATAAGTATCAGTGGGATGTATCTTTCCCATGCCTATCGTGTTTCTCTAGGGAACTATCATTCCCCGCCACGACAACACTATCTTTAATGTTGCTCTAGGGATCTAATGTTCCCCTTCATGACAACACTATCCTATATTATTATCAGTTAATCATTAGTTTACTGCTGATAGGGGCAATACCTTGTTTGTTCTTGTATCATTTGTGCATACTTGCTTCCTTACTTGTGTGTGTTATCATTCTCTCTTCAATAGCATATCATTTCGGCTCTTTCTTCAACCATTTTCTTCACCCTAACCTTGTTCTTCCACCTTCTTCATCATGAGATTGTTCGTCTCATTCCCTCAAAACCCTCTCCCCGTCCAATCTCCCGAGGGGGCATCCTACCGTCGTTAAACCTATTCCAGGGGCAAACTGGGGCATGTATCATTATCAAAAAAATCTATTCTTTGAAGCAATGTGATAAAACACATTGTATCAAAGAGGGGCAAAATGTATACGCCTAAAAATGACACGACTCAGTCTAAATAAATATTCTTAATATTTATTTCATTCTAATTCTCCTATCAATAAATAAATAAACAAATTTATTTATTTGATTCGTATTCCTCTAAATTAATTAAATATCAAAATATTAATTACCTCTTCTAAAGTCAAAATTAAATAAAATCCTTTATTTAATTTAATTCTTCCAAAACAATTAAATAATTCTTAAATCATTTTTTCTTACAAATTTAAATAAATCAATCAAATTTATTTAAAAATCTCTCAATCTCTAAAAATAAAATAAAATCAAATATTTTATTTATTCTTCCAAAGCATGCACAAACAATTAAATAAATTTATTTAATTAATTTGCTTTCTTATTTTCAAATATATTCCAAATCTTCTAAAAATAAGTCTTCTTCTTCATGCACACAAAATTAAATAATTTATTATTTAATTTCTCTCAAAATCATGTAAAAGCAAATCACAAGTTGAGTTAACTGACTCAATCAACCTTGTTTTTATCAATATCTCTTAAATTAGAAAAAAACTTTCTAATTTATGAAATCATATCTTATCTTTATAAAAGAAAGCAGTTAACTCAAACAAAACAACTTTTTGTGTGGCACTTGTCTTCTTTCTATTCGCACACATCCTCTCAAGTCTTCTATACCATTGATCTTTTCTCTCGCGAGTCTATAAATTGAACCTTATTCCTCCATTTCATTCATCCAAGCTTTTAGTATCATTACTTTGTAGAATTAATAGTGCGCCTTTGGTACCCAAATCCATCCATAGCTTGAGATCACCCCTTTATTATATTGAGGATCATCTTCATTACAAGAAGTATCATAGCCATCTCACCATTGTCATCTTGAAAAACAAAGCAAGGAAGTACGTTTTTTGAGGGCTTCAATTCACATACAAAGATCAATTGAGACTAGGCGAACAATGGAAGCAGCAAAGTAATAAGGTTTGCATCGTTTGTTCTTTGTTATTTACAAATTCTATTGAGATTATTGGTTTATTGATTGAGTTTATTACTTTAACAATATTTTTGGTAACAGAGAGAAGTTGCAGTGCGAGATCCAGATGTTGGAGATGCTCAACCCATGTCTATAATTGAGGATATCATCGAAGAAGACCAGATGAATTTTTGCAGGTAGGGCTGGAATATTTTATTCATCAATGCTTGGAATTTTGAAGGAGCATTAGTGAGGCCAAAGGGAATGATCAGAAACTCATAGTGGCCATCATGTATGCGGAAAGCCATTTTAGGGATATCATCCTCATGAACCTGAATCTGGTGATGCCTAGAATGAAGATCCAACTTTGAGAAAAAATGAGTTCCATGAAGCTCATCAAGAAGCTCATCAATAATAGGGATCATAAACTTATCCTTTATTGTGATGTGATTAAGTGCTTGGAAGTCCATGTAGAGGCACCATGATCCATCTTTTGTTTGGACAAGAACTAGTGAAGAAAATGAGCTGGTTCTAGGGCAAATAATGTCTTGCTTCAGTAAGTCTCGAACAGGCATCTCAATCTCTGTCTTTTGGTGAAATGAGTAATGGTAGGGCCTTATGTTGGGAGCAACACTTCCAAGAAGGAGTTGAATATGGTGGTCCTCTAGTTGTGAAGGTGGAAATCACACTGGTTCAACAAAGACACATGCATACCTATCCAAAATTTGTTGTAGATCAGAATGAGTAGTGGAGACCATTGATGGTTGCATCTGAATGGAATGGAGCTAGGAAATGACACCGTGTGAATTCTTCTTAAGAATATTTTCCATGCAATGTGAACTTATGATGCTAAGAGACCCTGATTGTAAGCCCTTCAATGTGTGTTTTTGCCCATTGTCTAAAAACTGCATCCAAAGTTTAGCAAAATCCCATAAGATGGGTCCAAGTGTGCATAACCATTGGGCGCCCAAAACCACATCACATCCACCTAAGGGAAAGGTAAACATTTCGAAGTGCAAGTTATAATCTCCAATAGAGATACACACATTATATGCCCCTATTTGCAATCATGACTTCAAAGTTGGAACAAGGATGGACAAAACAATCAGACTATTTGGTGACCCAAGGGTCAATGAAGTTATGAGTGCTACCAGAATCAATGAGTATTGTAAGAGGGAGCTTCTTGAAGTAACCCTTGAATCACATGGTTTGTGGGGTGGTGATTCCTGCTAAGGCATGGAGAGAGATCTTTGGGTGGTCTTCCTAAGAAGCAGGTTCAATAAGCGAATGCTAAGCTTCATCCTAATCATCTGCTGCATCCTGAGCATCTACCCAAACTTTAGTTTTAGGTAGAGAGTCCACATCAGATAGGTAGAGCTTTTTCTCAATAGATCAATGTCCCCGAGTGAATTTGTCATCACAATTATAAAAAAGTCCTTTTTCTCTACATGCCCGCATCTCTGCTTCAGTCAAATGCTTAATAGGAGTTGTTCTAAGAGCTGGCACTATTTGAGATCTTTGGGGAACTGTATTTTTGAATGGAACAAATTTGGGTTTGGATCACTGCTGAGCTGTGATCTTGTCCTCTGCCAACTTAACCAACCCTAGGGCTTCCATCATTGTGCTAGGATGAAACAATTTAACCTCAGATCGAATTGCATTCTTTAGACCACTAACAAAATAACTCTAGAAGAATTCATTGGACAAGCCCTCTGTGTGATTGGCCAGTTTTTCAAATTCTGTCTAATATTCTCTTATAGTTCCTATTTGGAGAAGTTTAGTGAGTGCTCCAGTGAAGTCATCAAAAGCACTAGGGTGAAACTGTTGCAAAAATCGGTCCATTTTGGCTTGTCATGAGCCTTGAGATACCAATGGAACCATTGAAGGTCTTCATGTTCCAAGTGAAAAGATGCAAGAAGGACTTTGTTGACATCAAAAGTACTATGCAGAATAAAATATTGTTCTACCTGATATATCCAGCCAGTTAGATCTGCACCATTGAATCAAGGAAAATCAAGCTTCAGCTGACAAAAATTGTTGGAAGAAGAAAACCCAGTGTCTGAAGAAGACTCCAGTTGCCGTTTGTTATTCATGACTGAATGTTGAAGATTGAGTTTGAGATTTTTTTCATCAAGATCTTGGATTTTGGTCTTGAGCGCAGTAATGTCATCCTCCATGTTTTTTGTTGTTGTTCTGTTTGCTACCATACCTAGATGATATTTTTCTTCTTTTTTTCTTTTTTTTGGAATGGGTAGAAAAATGTATGCTAAAACATGTTTAGTAAAGGGAAATTTTAATTTGAGGAAAACTGCAATGGGTAATTGGGGTTTGACTGGCTTTTGGACACTTTCTGAGGGAAAAGGGAGAAGAAAATGGCAATTTTAGAAGTGGGGTGAAAGAATGGGAAAATTTGTCCAAGAGGGAAAAAGGAGTAGATATATGAAAGGGACGATGTGGTAAATCTCAAAGTGATTGGGTGAGATTCAAAGAAGTTATGGAAAACCCTAAAAATAGCCAAATGTGGGATTTCTAGCTTCGATGATTGAAATTGGGATAGGGTCCTCAAGGAAGGAAATTTCAGGTGCGTCAGTGAATTTTGAGAGGAAATAGAGCTAAAACATGAAAGATATGGAAAAAAACAAAAAAAAATTACTCTTTTTTTTGGAAACTTTCTGCCAACTGTTCTAGATGGATTCAATCTGTGGTATTCCTATTGTTAATAGATATAAGCCCCAAGTCTGTTTGGCTTCCTAAAGGTTCAAGGGAGTCACTCTGGCCACCAATGTTGTCTAGTGACTTGTGTATTGGGGTAGTACCCCCCACTCCATGACTCAGGTAAAACTGATAACTACTTTGCCACAAATGATAGCTCTTGGTTTACCTCATAGATGGGAACTAGTCAATTGGGTAGGGAACATTGGCCTTTTTGCTAGCAGGTCCTCTTAATGGGACAACTACTTTCAGGGTTCCTATGGTACTCCTCACAATAAGTTTTAGGGCTATATGCCCAAGCACTTCCCATAGTTAAGCAAATAGGGATGTTCCTTGATCCGAACTTGCAATCCAAATGAACAATACAGACGTGAAAAAAAATACTATTGCAACAATCACAATGCCTGGAGGGCCACTACGGAAAAAAAATTTGGTAGAAATTCTACCCAACGAGCCCAAGAAAGCACTCTAATACTAGATGGGAGGAACCTCCTGCAACAATATAATAAAAAATGCATGAAATAATATATTTATATAAATAGTAGAAACATAGAAGGAATTTATTGATCACAGGCCACTTCGAGGGGACAACCTCCTTTAAGCAAGCTCAATACAATAAATTTGTAGATGCCTTTGTTGGCCTCAACACTTACTTATATACTAAGTCTAATCTAAACAACTACTAGTTCCCATGAATGTGGGATAATACAATATGCTCACAGGATGACTTACAAAGCATATGCATCCATAGAAGCTAATATACTAACAAAGTAAAGAGAAGGGTTAAACACAGGTTCCTAACAATGTACTACCTTTATCCTGACCCTCTCTATTTTATGTCTTTGTAGTTTCTGGAGGGGGAAGATTATGTCTTGCACCAGTATTGGTGTCCTCTAGAGGAGACATATTGTCTTTAGCTTGATCTCCTAAGTTCCTTGCTTTTGTGTTATCTGGAGGAGTATTCACTTTATCATCTTTCTCACCCATTTCACCACTTTTCACAACATTTTCAAATGATGACAAATCTATATCCTGAAGAGGTTCATCTAGTATTTCTAGAGGAACTTGTTCCCCAACTGTCACTTTAGTATTTTTTTAATTCTTCACAAAGTTTAGTAGTTCTCTCTAATGTCTCCTTCTCTAGTTTGTCTATTTCATCCTTGTCTCTTCCCATCAAAATATTTATTCTCCTTTTTGTCTTGAATTCTTGTGCTTGTTTTTGAGATATTCTAATCTTTTCTTCATCTGTGATGGAAGACCCACCATTTCAATTGCTAGTTTCATCATCTCAGCCTCATCTTCCATAGCTTTATTTCTCTTGTTGGTGAGTCAGTCTACAAGACTCACTAGAAGCTAATCAATGGACTCAATTAAGGCCACATTGAAGGCCATCATATATCTGATTATTTCTTCCTCAATGGTAGCCTTGTCATCGCAGGCATCTTGTCATAGAGATCTATAACTTGTTTCAGAGCACCATGTTTTATTATAGCATTTATAGTGGCCTCAAGTTGTAGAGGCACATGCTCCAATTCTTCTTGAGAGGATTCTTTTGATTTCTTTTCTTTTCCCTTCCCTTTTCCTTTAGATGTTCCTCCTTCCCCCTTTTCTTCTTCTACTCTTCTTCTCTTCTTTCTTCTCTCAAGCATGATAGATTCTTCTTCTTCTTCTTCATCATCCTCTTCTATATTTGGCGGATTCATTTTTCCTTCTTTTGCCTACACTTTAGGTCTATGCTTCTTTGTCTCTGCAGTCTTAGTTTGTGCCGGCACTTTAGTGGTATTTCTTTTCCTGCTGGGAAGTGTAGGAGTAGGTCCAGAGGATTTTGAAGAGGTAGCAGCAACATAGGCAAACCTACTAGCCCTTTTAGGTGCTTGTGTAGCAGAGGAGGATTGAGGTTGTTCTGTTGAACCCTCAAGACTATTGAGCATCTTTTCTAAATCAGACTTCATCTTTTCTAACTTTTCTCCTATATCCTTCTTTGATTTTTCTTCTACCTCTTTTCCAATTGTTTTATTGGTGATTTTACCATAGGTTCCAAATCTTTCAACAGAAGGATCCTTTGGTTTGCTAAATAATATATCAGTATATTCCATCAAATCAAATTCAGACACTTCATATGGGAGAGTGTTTATCAAAAAATTTCTTGGCTCTACAGCCTCCATGTAGAAATTATCCTTATCCACCATTAATGTAATTGTTATCACTCATAAGTGCACCCTTTGGAGAATGTTAATTCATTATCTACTCAGTTGATAAGCATGGAAACATCCTAAGGCCTGTGGGTTGCCTATAGATTAGGATGAGTCTCTAGAGAGGGCTGGGCCCTTGGATTCATAACCTAAAACTAAAATATTAATATTGTTTGCTAGGAAAAGAAGTAAAGAAATGCTATAAACTAAACCTATAAACTATGGTAGGTGACACACCAAACTAAAATGACTTATCTTGATGTTTTGACACACAATTTTCAACAAAATCACTTGTTATGTTGCACAACTTCTGATCATATACCCTAGATGCATGAGTGTTTTGTAAGGAGACCTATAATATACTGTTTAGATGGAAAAGTAAAGTTTTCACAACTCAACAGTTGTATACATGTTTTGCATAGCTTACAACCTGCATGAAAGTATGTCTTTTCTTCCTATAGGTGATTGATAGAGATTTATTTTGAAGGTATACTAACTAAAACACAATAAAACATATATCATTTACACATATGCACCATGAAACAACACATAAAGAATGTAACTTTTATGATTTTATTGAGTAAAGGTGTTTCTTACATAAAAAATGAGTCTAAAAATTGTCTTACTTGCTTGAAAAATGTATTACAACATGTTCTACAGCTGAGACTGAGTTACAATGCCTATTTTTGCTGGTAACTTCAAGAAAATAAGAAAGAACTACCTAAAACTAAGCCTAAGGGTCATATATCTCATCACAAACATTGGAGAGAATATAGGAACTAGAAAAGACTAAGTTACAAGGCATAAAAAATAGATAACCAACTTTGGACGCCTAATAAGAGTCCTAGTTTGATTTGGTCTTCAAAAAGCTGCTTGACTCCTTCAAGCTCCTAGGAATGTGCTCCAACTATTGGTGAGGATCCTATATCATTGGAGAGTGTTGGAATTGCCCCTAGATGCCCTCAATCTGCCTATAAATTCCTCCAACTATTGTCCTTGTCACCCATTCTCTCATAAAAGGCCTCAAACTACCTCAACTTCCACTTTGCACAACAATAGAGCATATGGAAAGAGTTGTGCTACATTGGGAGTCTTCCAACTACTTGAAACTTCCTCATAAAGTATTAGAACCACTTGTCACTTCATCCACTATCCCCATAGGGTCTTCATCAGGCTTAAAATGGCCTATAGGTGTCAATAGCCTGAGTTTTTAGCCTCCAGAAAGTGATTGGAAATTCCATCTCTAATTTCTGCCCTTTAGTTGAAATACACACTATGTATTTCAACTTTCTTCCATTTGATTTATTTCCTTAGGTCTGCAACTTCCTTATTCCTCATGCTATTGGACAATTGTTTCCTTCACTGCTATTTTGCAAACCCTCAATCATTTCTCATAAACATTGTCTTGCTATCCTATCAAGCTTATGTGGTTTGTATGGCTCTGACTGTCCTCCTTTGTGACTGTTATAACTATTATTTGTAGATGCCTAACACTATTTATACCATCCTTAATGTTTACTACACCTTCCTGGTTTATGATTGTCCCCTCAAAGTCCAAGTCCATGACTGTTCCTTCTTGGTATAATTGTTATCTTGTTTTTCTGACAGACCTTTGCTTTCATTGTGAATCCCCTATGAAGGTGTTCCATGAGGGCTCCTTGGAGGGTGTAGAAGGAATACTTAGTCCTTTTAGGACTCCAAAATGTCATTTGAAACTACCCATTCAAAGTCATTTTCTTTGACATTTTTCCTTCTCTTATCCACTCTAGACTATTTTTTCACCCACTTTGACCCTGCTCTCACAATTCTCTTATCAATCTCAGGCATTTTTATTAAAGCTATTGAGATTATTATAGGTCTCTATATCTCATAACAAGAGCCTTTATCAACTGTATCTACAGACCACACTCTGTCCTTAAGTCAGTTTCAACAGTGCTTTGTCCTCCTTTTATAGCTCTTCAAATGAACTTTCTTCTTTTTATATCATGCTTAAAACTAGTGTAGAAGGTCCTTATATATGTAGGTAGTTGTTTGAAAGTGTTATAGCCCCATCTGATAGAGTTCTCCATGACATACATAGTCAAAGCATGTCTTCAAAATGGTCTTACAAGTTTGACTAAACTTGCTACCCTTGAAGTCTATTCAAGATCCCATAATATATGCTCTTAATACCACTATTACCATTTGGGAGGCCTTTGATTTCATTATGTAAATCTTAAACTCTCTGACAAAGTCCTTATAGATTACTATCCATTGTCTGGACTAATGGTGGCATTGTGATATTCTTTAGTGCTCTTCAAGACTACATAGACCATACAAACACTACAGGCTTCTATGATTTAGCAACATTTTAATAGGTTAAAAAAGGCTCTCAATGACACTACATAGTCTTCTAAGTCCATAGAAATGTTTCAAAAATATCAACAATGACATTTTAGACTATTGTAGCAAAACTTCTACAACTGTTGTCTCTCCAAATTATCTTTGTATAGGGTTATCATCAGGGTATTTGCTATGAGGGTGCATGCCTTCAACTTTGTTGACTGAATATGCAAGGTATGTAGGACTGTGGTTTCATAATGTTTTAGGACATGCATAATACTTATTCACAAATCTTATAAATCATTATCAAATCCTACAAAACAATATAGATCTAAAACACAGACCTAAAGCCTTGTATAAATCTTACCATTATAACATAGACTTTGGCTCCTTACCACATCTATACTCTCTTTTTTCACTGTGTCAATGCTCTTAAGAGTGAGTACAAGATCTTGAGAGGATGTTGAACACCAAACTTTTGGTAATATTTCCTTGAAATATTCTAAACAATCTCCTATCAATTACCCATTGTAGGATATGTGGGACCATACATGGTATTCACTGTCACTACATCATTGCAAGGTTTGAAAGTATTATACAAATCATTTAAGTATTAAAACCCTTATGTGTTTAACCAAAACCTTCTTACCTCTTTCTTAATCTTCACTTCTATCACAGTCCTCTCTCTATGTTATGATGGTTTATCACCTTATATAGTCTCTGCATCTCTTAGAAGTTTTTGTATGACTATACGGGTATCACCTACATAATCTATCTTAGATCTCTCTGTAGATATTTGTACCTTTCATTTATGGATCTTGACCTATATTGTCACAGTCTTAAGATGATGATGATAAACCTTATACAACTCTCTTTCACCTTTGTCAAGTTTATAAAATTTTGCAACCAAAACATATACTTCCCATACCTTTTTCTTCTTTCCTCTATTCACTATCATGACTAATCTCTTCACTGTTTCAAACCTTAGAAGAGAAAGTATTCAAGCATCTTTGACAATTCCTAGATACTCCTCTTGTCTTCAATGTATGCTTATCTCAAATATCTCTGTAACTTTTCATTATCTATATGCATATGTTTGATACTTTTTTGTTAGCATCTATTGATGCTCTGACAAAGGCTATAGACTTTGTTCCTCAAATACTCTAAAATTAGTATCTTTCACAGGAATGAAGGTATCTTCCCACACCAAAACATGCAGCAAAACCTAGAAAAACCCTAAAGGAGGCACAAGATTAATAAGGAAGATACTCGTTAGCTGAGACACACAAAACAAAACACTAAAGCATGACCTAACTTGACTCAAGCTCAACCTAACCTAACTAGACTTAACCCTTAACTCAACCTCAACCCTAAACTATACCTAAAAACACAACTAAGCTTTCAAAAAAAACTTCCCTCCACTTTGGTACGGGGTTTGTTTGGAGATAATAAGGTATTTGGATGTGAAACGATTCCTTTTGACCCCTTTGAGTCCAAAGCATGTGGCAAGTACATGGAAATATTAGTCTTTTTTGATATTTGGAAATTTTAAAACCTTGGTTTTAAAATGTGAGATGCACTATAACCCTTGATTTTATGTTGTCATAGGTGTAATAAAGCTTGAAGACTCTATGTACCAAGGTGATAATCAAATGACGGATTCATTACCTTGCAAATGAGCATTAAAACCTCTTAAACCAAGACTTGAGACTTGCTTACATTTCCAAGACACTTATGCTAGCTATTTGAGCCAAGGAGGCATGAATAGGCTAACATTTTTGGTGACCTCTACATCAGTTTTGCCTACTAAAACTTCCAAGACCAGATGCCTTGAAATGTCCATTGGGAAATAGAGTCAAGAGAGGACTTGAAACAAACTCAAAATAGACCTAAATACTATTGTAACACCTTCAATACAACAAGACACAAAATGAAACATGCTCAAAATCACACAAAACAAGACTAAAAATGTGCATCAACACTTAGAGGAATTGAATGACATCCTAAAACCTATGTGAAACAACACTTATTGACTCAAAAAATTAAACTAATATGTACAATAGTACCTATGTTCCTCAAAAACAAAGTTTGAGGTGTATCCCATTAACTGGGATAGGTAGAACATCACCTTCCATGTTGAACAGTTGAAAGGCATTGTGTGTTTTTCACTCAGAAATGATAAAGGGACCACTCCACATAGCATCAAATTTTGTATTTTTCCTAGGCCTACTTTTGAGTTCATCCTACTTGAGGACTACATCTCCCTCTTTGAACACCCTTGGTGTTGCCTTCTTATCAAATTATTTCTTCACTTGTTCTTGGTGAAATTCCATGGTTTTCATGGCTTTATCCCTTACTTCTCCTAGTTCCAATAGTTGTGCATATCTGACTGCCATGGGGTCTTCTTCCTCTAGCATCTCAAGCTGATTGACTAAATCACGTGCTAGAAATTTAGTGGACAAAGGTAGCCTTGCTTCCTTTCCATAAACTAGAACATAAGGTGAGTTACCTATTGACCTTTTAAGCATTATTCTATACATCCAAAGGGTAGATTACAACTTGGTGTGCCGAGTTCTTTGATTATTTTCCATTGTCCTCTTAACAATCTTGATAGGATTCTTGTTAGTAGACTCAACTAAACCATTTCCTTAAGGATAGTAATTAGAAGAAGTACTCAAATATATACCTTGTTTGACAGCCCATTCATTAATCCTTGCACCCACAAAAGCCAAAGCATTGTCTGATATGATGGAGTTTGGAACTCCAAATCTTGTCACTAGCTCTTTGTAGAAATTTAGGATAACACTCTCACTTGCTTCTTTGAGGGTTGTAGCTTCTACCCACCTAGTGAAATAGTCAGTGGCTGTTAAGATTCACTTGTGACCAGCACTAGATGGTGGGTTTATAGCTGCAATAAAGTCAATACCCCACTTCATGAAGGGTTGTTCCACTTGTATAGGCTACAAAGGAAGAGCTGGCAACTTCTCTTTTCCTGCAAACAATGCACATTTCACACATTTTCTTGCCCATGCATGAGCATCCTTGAAAAGACTTGGCCAATAATACCTAGCCCTCATAATTTTCCAAGCTGTAGTCCTTGGCACAAAGTGACCACCAGTTGTCCCATCATGTAACTCATGAAGCACTTAGTTGACTTGGTTAGTGTCTATACATCTCAATAAAACTCCATTATAGTCCTTCCTAAAAAAAGCATCATTCACAAGCACATATGGAATGGACTACAATCTAAAATACCTTCTCTTTGCCTTATCTAAACCAAGTGGACACTCACTTGTTTGAAAAAAATGGATCATATATTGCATTCAACTTGAAGGTGCATCACTGGTTGATGTTTGTGAGTTGGTTTACTAAACCAAAACTTCTTTATCCCCATTTTTCATGTTTTGCTCACCTTCATCCAGCTTTTCACAAATTCCCTTACCTGTAAGCAACTTTGTGACCTTTATTTCCATGTCATATTCCATGACTTTTGTGATCCAACCAGTCCTTTTCTCACTCAAATCTTTAGAAAGCAAAAAGTCTTTTATGCTTTGGGTGAGCTACCATTAAGTAAACCTTTCTGTTAGAAATTAAATGTCTAAACTTTTTTAGGCTTCTTATAACAACAAGTACATGTTTTTCCACAAAATAATACCTTTGTTCATACCCCTCCAAACCTTGGCTGAAGAAAGCAATTTTTTGTTTCAAATCTTCGTTATTCTTTTGCACTAGCATAGCTAAAAGTGTATCTACATTGATATAAGCGTACAACATGAAATCCTTGGAAAAATAAGGATTTATGAGTGTGGGAACTGCTACTAAATCCTCTTTGAAAAGTTCAAAACTGGCTTTTCCTTCCTTAGACCAGCTGAAAGACACATTCTTTTTAAGAATGGATGTTAGTGGCTTCAACAAAACTTCAATATCAGGGATGAATCTCCTTACAAAGTTTATTCTTCCAAGAAAGCTTTGCAAACCTTTCTTGTGGCTAGGTAAGGGCAAGGCCAAGATGGCACTTACTCTTTCAAGATCAATCTTTACACCATGTTTGGACACTACATGCCCATGTAGCTTACCTTCATGGACAACAAATATGCAATTCTTTGGATTCAATGACACACCATATTCCCTACACCTATCAAACACTTACCTCAAATGGTCAAAGTGTTCATTAGCATTTTTAGAGAAAACCGTAATGTCATCTATGTAAACTAGCACTAATATCTTGTGCATCAAACCTTGGAATGCTATGTCCATGGCCCTTTCGAAAGTTGCCCCAGCATTGAAAAAACCAAAAGGCATCTTATTATAAGCCATTATACCCTATTTTGTGGTGAATGTTGCTTTATACTGGTTTTCTTCCTTCACTAAAACCTAATTCTAACCTAAAAAACCATCAAGCAAAGAGAACCTTTTAGAACTTAAAACCATTTGCAAGATTTGTTCCATGGAGGGCAGTGGATAGTGATCCTTCAAAGAGGCTCTATTGAGGTCTCTAAAGTCAACACAAAGTCTTATTTCACCATTATTTTTCCTAATAGGAACAAGATTAGACACCCATGAAGTATCTTTTATTGGAAAAATAATGTTGTCCTCTAACAACTTGTTAAGATCTTTCTTCATTAGGACCTCTAGTTTTGGGTTCAAGGGTCTTTGTTGTTGTCTAACAAGTTTAGCATTAGGCTCAAGTTCAATAGTGTATTGGGCTAAAGCTATGTCAAATCCTTTCAAGTCTTGATATTCCCATGCAAATATATCATTATACTCTTGACAAAGTGCAATGAAAGCTTGCTTCTCATCTTGGGTACATAACTTACCAATTTTCAGCAGCTTCTCCTTGAAAATATCCATAGTTTCATAGTGATCTTCAGCCACTATGATGCTGGTTTTCTCTTTCCTTACTTGGTCATCATTGTTGAACATGGACTCCAATGTAACCAACCCCTTGGGTAGTGTTGATGATTGTTTTTACACATTCATCACAAAAGTTAAAATTCATAAAATGAACCTAACTGTCTTGAAAGGTATGAAGAATCAATTAAGATTACTTAATCCCAAGTTTCTGTATGGTCAAGTCTTGACCTGTTGGATAGTTCAGTAGGTTACTATGAAGCTGTAATATGCAAGGGGCCTTACATGATTTAAGGTGATTTCTGACTTACTGGACTCTATTTATGCAAATTGTTGCAAATATCAACAAATTATTCATTCTTTTGCACAAATCTATTAGTGTATCCTGAAGCTTTGTATGATTTTACACTAAAACATGCTTTCTTTTCAAATATGTATAAAGATTACCAAATATCAACTCAATTTCTCTTAATTCCTTTGAATGTCAGACAATCTCGTCTAGATTTCTGCGTTTAAGCTAAGTATTTCAAAGTTTGGGAAAAGTTAGAGAGAATTCAAATTCAACATCACTTGCTACAGGATCTAAATGCTCTATTATGCACAAGATAAGAATTACAACAAATTCAATTAAATCAGCAGACTAAATCGTTAAATGCAAATGTCCTGAGTATTTTCACAAACATGCATTCAAGATTGCGAGCTTTAAGAGAAACTATTTCAAACGCAAAGAAGAGCTAGAAGATACTCAGAAAATAGATGTAGAATTCTGTATTCAATTGTATTTAAAACACACAATCATATAAGATTTACAATGTATGAATGAATTTTAACTTCATTAATTGAATTCACAAACACTTACAATGCTTTACAGATACAATAAGAAAGTTGGACATTCCACGCATTCAATAGTACAGACACAGGCGACCTCCTCTAAACTAAAATACTCCTTCTACTCAAAGTTTCAGAACAAATTATAATTGCTAGCTAGTTTCTACAAATCCCTGTGTAAATAATATACATGTAGCAAAGTTCCTTATATAGATTCTAAACTTTCAAATTGCTACGGATACAACTTCCATCTACAGCTGAGGTTTCTCTATTCTTGATCAACGGTGCATCCTTTTCTCATAACCGTCTGCCAAAATATCTATTTGGCATCTTTTTCCTCCCTCAAAGGATGCTATTGGAATCTTTTACAAAATAAGATTCCCCTTTTCTTTACTGACTTTCCTTGCTAAGGTTCTCTTATTTGACTTCTTCTCAAAAACCCTTTGCTCTTGCTTGCCTTTTCATTTTTTCAAATATTCCTTGAAATTGCCAATTACACCTTCAACAAAGGTGCGGTCCCCTCTTGGACTCTTTGCCAAAATATATTTTTACATCACAACTCCCTCCTTCAACTTTTTCTCTTTGCTCTCTGAGCCCTCTCTTCTCTTCTTGTATTTCTTCATTTTCACACTTTCTTCCATCAATGTATCCATCATTTGCTTGCTGAGATTCGCATCAAGATTTTCTTGCAGGGTGCAAATATGGCATTGAACTCTGTTAATGCCCTCTCTAAGTCATACGCTGGCATTTCTAAGCATTCATGTAGCAGGAGTCTTTCTGTTATCTTCTTATGCATCTTAATCATCTCACCTACTTTTTCTTCTAAATCTTGTACAACTGTTGTACATTTTCTGATGTTATCCTCCTCAAATTTCAGCTCTAATATTACCTGTGGCACTTGATTTACCAATGTAACAGTAAGTGCTCCTTCATTTATCAATTCTTCTACTCTTCCTTCCACTTCTGTCAACTATTCAATCTTAGACATGCATTCCTCTTTTCTGGCTTGGCATTTATGTATAAGTATCATACATTTATTCTTTTCTTCTGTAGCTACTTTCCAACTTCTCACAGACCGCCTTATTGTTTTTTCACCCTCTTGCATAAAATCATTAAACCATTCATCAAAAATGTTAGCCTTTAGCCTTTTATTTTTCATGTCTTGTATCTCTTCTTTTGACACTACTGCTATGTTATCGAGCAATTCTCGAACTGTGGCACTGGGATCAAATATCCCTTTAATAAGTTGTTGAAGTTGGACAATGTGTCCTTTCAAGTAATCCTGTTTGTCTTTATCTTTCTTCAACATTTCTGCTGTCACCTGGTGCATGTCTTTCCATTCATTAATATGTTGTTCTCTTGTGCTATGCCTAAGGTCCAAATTCAATATCTTGTACTCCTCCAAGGCTATCTCACCTTTTGCATTTTCCTTTTGTGGTATAGGTAGGTTCAGCATTCTAGATCCACCTGAACCTCTCTGAATAGCAGACATTGTCCTAGCTTTTCTTTTTTCTTTTTTTGGAGTGGTCCTCTCACCTAATAAACTCTTAATGTCAATTGGTGCTAATTGGACCTCTTTTTCTTCCTTCCTTATCTCTCCTCCTAACCAGGCAGGAACCTCTTTTATGCCTTCTGTAACTTTACCTTCATTAATTACTTCCTCATGTGGTCTTTCCATTTCCACCTCTTCCTGTTACTGCTGTTCCTACTATGGTGCTTATTGTTGTTGTGGAGGCTCTTGGTGTTGCTCTGGTATTTGTTGTTGTTGTGGAGTCCCTTGTTCCATAGGATCCCTTTCCTGTTCTTTTGATTCAACTTCATTTTCTTCTTCTTCTATCTCAGTATCTCCTCCATCTTCAGCCTCTTTTTTAGGAGCTTCTTCTTCTGCATTTATTTGCTTTTCACTTAGCAGGTTAACATCCTCTATTTGTTCATCAGCCTTATTTTCATCTATATTTTCTATTTTCTTTGTATCTTCAGGTCCCTTAATTTCATCTTTTGTTTTGTCTGTGCCTTCTGTCCATACTTTCTCTATATGTCCAGGTGGACCTTCTTTTGTGCTATCTTCCTTTTCTTCTTTTCCTTGATCTTGCACATCTTCTGTATTTTTCTCTTCCTCCCCTGGTTCACCATACATGTTCAACATATCTAAGGCATCTACCTCTAATGTGTCTTCTTTGGTTTCTTCTTTTTCTGAAGCATGTGTTTCTGTAGCTATCTCTTCAAAGGCAACCTCTTTTTTAGCTTCTTCAATTTTATGTGCCTCTTCCTGCACATCTTTAATGATTTCTAGTGGAACTAAGGTACCAAATGGATCCACTGATCCTATTTCCTCTTGTACCTTTTCTTCTTGGTGTTCTGAGCCTTCCTCAATTTCCATTTTAGCTTGAGTGCTTGACTCATCTTCTTCACTTAGGAAATCACTTGAATCTTCTCCTATGTCAATTTCCTTTCCTTTATACATTGTTCCTTCTTCACTATCACTACTCTCAATATGCACAGTTTCCACACTAGTTTGTTTGGCTTTGTATGTTCTTGACTCTTGTAGCATTTCTCCTGCCAACTCTATTTTTACTTTAATGAATGTTTGTCCTGGTTCCAAAGATGTGGAGGCGCTAGCTATATTTCTTATCTTTTCACCTACTTTCTATGCTCCAATTACATCAACTGGTTTAGAAGCTTCACCTCTCGACAAACTTACGGGAATTGCCCTTCTGACTGGTTGTCCTACTGCTTCCTTTGCAGCCTGTGCCTCTTCTGCACTAATTTCATGGCTTATGGACTTTGCATCAACAAAAGTATCAGATGCCACTACTATTTTTATGCCTAAAGCATATGGATCCATCAATGTAGCATTCTTATCCTTTTCCACAATTTTAGCCTCCACAATCTTTCTCTTCTTTTCATAAAAACACTGCAAGTCTTCACTGGGCTCTGCCTTTCTTTTCCTTCCCTTCTTTGGATATGTGACTTCTTTCCCTTCATCTTTTAGTTCCTCCACTCTGTCCTTCAGCCATGTTTTCAAAAATAATATTACAAGCTTAGACAATACATCCAATGATGTGTTCCAAGGCTTCGACCAATCAGGCTCTGTAATAGGAGCCAACCTTGCTTCTGCATAACTATGATGTAATAATTGATCATCTTCTCGAACCTCTAGAGGAACATATATATTACCTATAGATTTTATTTGCTCAACAGTTAATCTTTTGTGAGCTCTTTTCCTCACCTCCCTGTCATTCTGGCAATCAGCCCAAAAATCTTCAATGTGTACCTGATGTTTATACTTTTTATCCACAAAGTTTTGAATTCTATGAAAAGGATCAAACTTTCTAACTAAATCAAACTCTTGAAAGCCATAGTACCTCAGTTCTTGTTCTGAGCAACCTGCAACTTCTTCACTATAACAAGAGTATCTACCAATGGCCCAAGGTAACCTTACATTTCCTCTATTGTTAAACTTCCTCTTGTACATCCTGAAAATCCTCAAGTTCTGTCTTGAAAACTCCAACATAATTAGCTTATCAGAAGGATATCTAGGCAGCATAAATGGTTTCCCTTCAAATCCCTTAGTCCCTATGTAAGTGAAATGTTCAAACTGTATGAACCATGAACTATGCAGTCCAATTGCATCTGTTGCATCTTTAGATAATCTCCTATCAGGTTCTTCTCTCAACACCCTTACCATGTAAGTATAAAAAACATCATTAACCAAAGGAAAATTCTTTAAGTCATTTTCCTCTTGTAAAATAGGGTAGTGTTCATACACTAACTTCTGATTAGGACCATTTCCTAAGGTACCTACCCTTTCTATTCCATGAATATAGGGTCTAACTTCTGCAGCACATGAGTATAACACATAAGAAGACAAATAAAAGGGCAAGCTTTTCTGTTGTCTCATCATGGCCTACCTCCAAATAGCTACGCTAATTGCCTTGGCCCAATGGATTTTCCCTTGCTTCTTTTCTCCTGCTCTTATGAATTCAATGACAATGAACATCCATGGTTCACACTTAGTGCCATCTCTTAATCCAACTAACCTACTCAGTATAGTTATCATCAAATGAATTTCTTCTTTAAAATATATCCTCATCATATTTTTGGGTATTCTGGCCACAACCTTGGGCTTGTTTTCTGGACTGTACTAGTTGCAAAATATTTTACCTTTACATTCTCCTTCATTTGTTAAAAAATTCTCATTATATTGATCAATATTAATATCCCTCATTTTTTCATTAATCTCTAATCCAAAAGTCCTTGCAATGCCTTCTATGGTTAAATTAGCAATTAATTTGTCATGCAACATGATCTTCCTGGTGGATGGATCATATAAAATCACACAATCCAAACATAAATCCTTAGCCTCCATTACTAAAGGGAAACCTATAGCTCTGTATAGTCCGCTCTCCCATATCCACTTCATTTCTTGTGAGGCATATGCAGCAGTAATTTTCTTCAATACATCTTCTGCATCATAGTTTCCTATGTTTGTATCTGTGCCTACCCCACTCATACTAATCAGGGATGGACAACCTCTGTACAACGACAATTCCTCTTTCTCTACTTCTTTCCATGGCTTTCTTTCTTTTTTCACATCTTCCCCTGTATCTTTCTTATGTTTAGGGGCCATCCTGTAGAAACATGATTCCATTAACTTTCGCTTCAATTTTTAGTTTAGGGTTTTTATCATGAATTTCTACTTTTACTATTTTACCCTAATTCATTTTTCCTTTCTATTTTAACCTTTAAATTTGGTAAACTCTGCTCAGCTAATTAACAATTAAAACAATAATTTGCCAAATGCATACGTTTCAAATTGAAATTACTGAAATTAACAGTATTTTAACAACTGAACATAAATAGCGTTTTGGGATAAAGACCTGGTTTTGTGACCATTTACCCATTGACTTACTTTTACCATTTTCACCTTTGTCCAGCTACTGTAACTTTTGTCGCCCTGGTAAATTCTGCTCATTCCCTGCAACAGCTCTCTTTTTTGCAATTTTTACTCTAAACATTATATCTTAAAAGTGAAATAACATTAAAATTGCCCTAACCCTTGTTAAATTTCCCTTTGTTTAAGTGTTAAATTTGCATTAATTACATCAATTAATGCACTACAACCTTCGGCTTTCTTTTCAGTGTTTGAGTTTTTTGAACTTTTGACCGTTAGCTGAATTCAACATGCATACCTTTTCTTTGTATATTTTGTTGTATGTTTTTCTTTGTATGTCCTCGTTGTATCTTTCGACATACAAGCCCTTTATGCAAAGAACCAACTAATGTTTTTACCTTTTCTCTTTTCTGTACATCTTTGTATCTTTTGCTTTGTATATCTCGCTTGTATATTCTGTTGTATAAGTGCACATACAAACACCTTATATGAACCTTTCCTTACCTTTTACCCTTTCGCGATGCCTTTAATTCTTTGTATATCAAGATTATATATTATAAACATACAAATACCCAAATATACAAAGACTTTTCTATTATTTAACTCTTTTTAACATCCAGCTTGTATTTCCGCTTTGCATCTTTCGCCTTGCATCTTTAAACATACATTATAATTATACAAGCCAAAATGTGCAAGTAATGGGACCCAACTTACCTTTCCCTTGTATCTCCGCGATGTATATGCCATTTGTATAAAACCATTAGATACAAGCAAAATACATACAACTTCCTTTTGTATCACTTTCGGACCTCAACCCCTTATAAATCACACTGTACTTACCTTCAGGTCCACAGTGTATATGACTCAATGCATCTTTTGATATACAATTTGGACGTGATGCATTGAGTTAACCGTATCCTAATTTCCTTGAGTTTTGGCTTGTATGTATAAAGCAATGTATGTATTGGAACATACATACAAGTGCGGAAATGTACAATAGTTTAACTCAATGTTATAACCAATTCGGTTCTGCGATGTATATAAACTGCAATGTATAAAACCATTAGATACAAGCAAAATGAAGACAACTTCCTTTCGTATCACTTTCAGACCTCAACCCCTTATAAATCACACTGTACTTACCTTCAGGTCCATAGTGTATATGACTCAATGCATCTTTTGATATACAATTTGGATGTGATGCATTGAGTTAACTGTATTCTAATTTCCTTGAGTTCCGGCTTGTATGTATAAAGCAATGTATGTTTCGGAACATACATACAAGCGCGGAAATGTACAATAGTTTAACTCAATGTTATAACCACTTTGGTTCCGTGATGTATATAAATCAATGCATCACCAAATATACTTTAAGTCCAATGCATCATTTATATTGTATTCTAATTTTCTTTCAATTCCGCATTGTATATTTGACAATGCATGTCTTCTAATATATTACATACAAACACAAAATATACAACCATTTTACTTTATTTCATGATCTTTTCGATCCCGCTCTATATATAAACCACAATGTATATAACCGAACATACATATACAAAGTGCAAAATATACAACGACTGTGCCCACTTTAATACTTTTTCAATTCCACGCTATGTATAACCCTTTGTATATTTTCTTTGTATGTTTGCCATCTGCCAAATATACAAACCAAAATATACATAGCAGATTTCAACATTCATTCATTTCAACCTTAACTCTTTCAGGTCTGACTTGTATATGAAGATAAAGCATTAGCAAGATATGTATACAAGTATAACAACATACATAAAACCCGATGACTTCCCCTTTGCGAACAACACAAAGACACGATATACAAATGAATTTGTATATGAAATTACTTTGTATATACAAACAACTTTGTATATACAAAACACAAACCCTTTGATTGTACATTTACCAAAAACACTTATAACTTGCAAAATATAGGGAATTTTGAGATGGTTCAAAAAGCAACCCCTATTCATTTTTCACAAATAATTTACCCATACTATGCACTGGTACTCAATGTTATTTTTTCTCTATTTTCACCAAGGTTTGTACTTTCAGTTACCTTTTTCCCTTTACCACCAAGCAGACCCACACCCAGAAGCAACCAAAAGCCAACTACAACAGGGGTCCTCATTTTGCAAAGAAGTAAAATGGGGCGTGTTGTGAGCATCACAACAGGTAGCTTGTTGGACCTTAACTGCATGATTTGGTCTTGATATTGTTGTTGTAGTTTTTCGTGGTTATTGGATGAAAACTCAGCCTCTTCAACCAAGAAATTTAGAATCATCGCTGTCAAACACTTGCCAATGCATGGTATTGTCAGGAATAGAAGGCCTAACAACTACTTTAATATACTACTATGTTTTACCTTTTGAAATCTCATTTGGCACATCATATTGAGCACCTATAGCAACAAGTCTATTAGCATGTTTATTCTCATTTCTAGGCATGGACATTAAGTTAAAATCTTGAAAATCTTCAATTAAATCCCAAACCCTGTGCTTGTATGACTTCAAGAGGTCATTTTTGGTTACATTAAGACCTCTAACTTGGTTTACAATTAATTCACTATCCCCAAACACTTGTAAACAATTGATTTTTCTTTTCCTAGCCCATTCTAACCCATGAATAAGGGCCTCATACTCTGCTGTGTTATTTGTATAGCTAAAACAAAACCTAAAAGAAGAATAATACTTATCACCTTGGGGGATGTGAGCATGGAACCACCACCAGTGCCATTTCTACTTCTTGAACCATCAAAATGCAACTGCCATACCTCATTTTCTTGTTGTTCCAGCTGCTATTTTTAATATTTCATAATATTTGGCATTGTCATACCTTGCTCATGCATCATATACACACCAAATACTCTTTCTTCTAGTTGTTGGTGTGAAGAAAGAACATCATTCTCTGCTACCCAATCATTCAAGAGTATGTCCGATATGAGTTCAATTTATGTATGTGGTTCTTGGACAGCTACACATTCCTCATGGTCAAAGATGGTACAATTTGCATTGATGGCACTAGGCACATAAGGTTCTATGTGGTATTTAGAAATAGATTATGACTTTATGGTTACCTTAGTACCATACCTTCTAAAAAGCGTGTGGGACTAATCGGAAGACAAATAGCCACCTATCTTGGCAGTGAAATCTCTTGAGAGACATAGAGCAAAAAGAGGAGGAAGGTCAATCACAAATACATCTTAAGGAATAGAAAAGTTTGGGCATGCATGTAATGTGAGACTTATACCTTTAATAATCCCAACCATGTTAATGGCTGTCCCATCTAGTTGTACTACACCTTTGGATATGGGATGATACTCAAGTCCTAGCTTATCAATGATTTGTTTATGCATGACTAAACTACTAGCACCTGGATCTATCAAATAGTTATGAACAAGATGATTGCCTATGATTAATGAGACATAAAAGGGGGGTGGTTTCACTTGTTTATCTTGCTAGTCATTAACTTTTGGAGGTGTATTGACCAACACTACCCTAGGCTGCTCATTGGGAGGCTCATTAGACACTTTCAAGTTTGATAAGGCAGCTTGTAAAATATCTCTTTGTCCTGGTAATGCTAATGAATCTCACAATGAAACATTAACATTAGCTTTCCCCATATGATAAATAATGTTAAAAGGCATTGATGTTACCTTACTTGGCCCTTTTTGATAGTTGAATCACCTTGTGTAGCTGCTGGTTGTGACTAATTTGAAAGTTTTTCATGAGCTGCTACAACCTAATTTGTTTGAAGAACATGTGTGCCACCCACTATAGATGGACCAACACCTATTTGTCTCACTTAAGGAGCCTTTTGTGCCACTCTCTCAGCTGTTTGCCCCACTTCAACAACCCTTTTCTTACCCCTAGTATTTGTTGCAATGGGAACATAGGGCTGATTTACACCACAAAATTCATCCCCTTTCCAATTCATGAGTGTTGTCTCATCTTGGGGGTCAATTTGCTGTTGTATAGGCACTTCTTGTGAAGTAGAGGACTATAAATTAGGTGTGTTTTGCACCATTAAGGCCTAGTTTATGAGGCCATTTGAGCACGTGGCCTAATTGTGGGATTGATTACATTGGAAACACCATTAGTATTATTGAGCTAAATTGTTTTGCATAGGAACTAGCTATTTTGAAGTGTTGGCAGCATTTGGGTTATATGCTTGGAAAGGCCTAGCATTAAATACTTGCCTTTGCCCTAAGTTATTAGCATGATAAGGAAGTCTATTTTGCTAGTTAGGCTAATTAGGAGCTTGGTAAGGGGCTTGATAAGGCGTACTATTTTTCGTATGCTTCCTTTTATGTTTACCAACTCTTTCCCAATTTTTTTTAGTTGGGTTCTTATCTCTTACAACTCTTGGGATTGGGCTAGAACAACCTTTTCTTGAGAGAGAAATGAGTAATTAGGTGCTGATATAGTAGAGAGAGTAGCTAAGGGAGGTATTTGCAAGGGCATAGGTGGTTGTATATCAGGGAAAATTGGAATTGGAGCCCTTCGGGCTATTTTTCCAACTTTGTATGAGGTTGTTCTTAGCTCTTATTGCCACTTCATATGCATATGAAAGTGTTGTCCCTGTTGAAATTAAGGAACACTAAGAGGGGGGGTGAATCAGTGTTATGCAAAACTTATTATTATGTTCCTTTATTAATTTGCCACATACATTCAAGAGAAAGAAGTATGAACTTAAGAACAACAACAACAAGATCATCACACATGAACACCAAGATTTTTACATGGAAACCGGTTAAGGGAAGGTTAACCCACAAGATTTTATACTCTATTAAAAGTATTACAAATGGGAAGGCACATGCCTTCATGTACACTACCCAAAGCTCATTGCTCAAAGGAGGCTCACTGCCTACAAGATCAATTACAAAGAGTTCGCTGAAATACTTGAACTGAAGAATATCATCTAACAATGCAAGATTATAGTTCTGGTTAGGCTCAATATACTAACTTCACACACTTCATCTCTCACTACCCTGTTTCATTGTTCTGCCATGATCTAGAGCTTAGATCTCTTTGCTTCACACTTGATACTGCAACACTTCGCACCTATCACTTCATATTCACACATCCATACCTCAAAATGCTCGACCCCATCGATCATATATATCCACAACATGAAATTTCATCAACTGCAGTTGGCCTCAAGAAAACTTAGAAACTTTTTCAAGATCACTATTCTGTCAGATTTATCCCTGCACAAACATCAATGCAAACCAAGACCTATGTATTCAAGTCACCACACATGTTAGCCAATACCATTGGATCTTATAAATTACTCAACCAACCACTTCTCTTAATCCACACAAGGATCAAACACCAAGTCGGCCTATTCTTCACCGAATTGAATTGTCTAACCTAAACCTGATACTCATATGCTTGTAAATTTCAATCCCTTCATTACCAGAGGCTAAAAATTTGGATTTAGGTAGCCCTAACATCCCTTAACATTCCCTCAGATCCACTGTACAATATGATTACCTATGGAGAAATGTGTACCAAAATGATGAACCCTATCATATGCTCTGTTCCTATCCATCCGAACTTAGACAAATATATAATCTAACTTCCGTTATGATCAAATGATATAATTTAGATGTGTTAGATAGATTAAGTTGCCATCAATGACAACACCTGACATGCCTAGCAGTGTCTCTTGCCAACAATCTCCCCCTTTGGCATTGATGGCAACACTTAGTGAAAAATGACTAAGTGTTAGAACAACTCCCCCTTACTATGTACACTTGTGATTTCCAATGCTCCCTCTTAGATGAAATCCTCATTTTGCACTACTTTCCACTTCCCCTTTGACATCAATGGCAAAGGATGAGATCTGCATACCAAAATTCATGCAAAAACTCTATGTACATGGGCGCATATATATAATCAATTCTTATGTCTTGTCTACATGAACTTAAACACATCACCAAAAATGTTTTTCAATAGTGCTAATTCACTATCCCAACTTCTCTTCATGCTATCCAAAACTGAAATATGACCACTAAATAAAATTGCCTATGACTCTACCTTCTATAGATCAGTGGGATCACTTGTCAGAGCAGTAGCTTGAGCTTCTATCAATGCATTGAACATTGTTTCTAACTTAGGGGAAATTAGTCCCCGGAGTTCACACATCCTTGCCACAATGTTTTCTTTTTCTTTCACCAATTTCTTTATTTCATCAATCAAGCTAATTACTTGACATTCTTGACTCACCGCAGATACTATCAAAGGATCAAAGGATTGAGATACATTTGACAATTTTTTGGCTCAGACTCCTTTATTTTCTTCTCAATATCCTCTACAACTTTTGGCCAAGATAAACAAAATGTGTACAGATCTCCTCCTTTAGTGAGGGCATTTTGAATACTCTTTACACTAGTATCCAACACAATTCTATCATTGTCAATCATTCCTTTCAGTTCACTAAATCTTTTATCATTAAATTCATTTCGGACTTTGACTTCTGCTGACTTTTCAAAAGACTCAAAGTGAGTACTTATAGAATTTATTAAGCTCTTCAGCTGATCGAAAGGAGAATCAGATGAATCTTTCTGAAAAATTGGCATAATCTTTTCCAAAATTCTGGAAGCAAGACCAAGCAACTCACTGTCCTCAATGTGATATTTTAGGATCTCCTCTCTTGCCTTTGCTTGTGCAAATGATGCTAACTTCAACTTTTGAACAGGGGAAAGAGTATCAAAACTGATAGGCCCTTGAATTAGATCCAGTTCATCAAATTCAAGCTTATCTTTCTCAAGAAATTTTTTCACTGCATCTGCAATGTCTCTTGTCATGCATGCAGTTCCATCTTCTTTCTCCTGAGATTCACAATTCAGATCCTTGCCGGAATCATCATCATGATTATCTTGCTTTTGTTCTTCAACACTCTTACCTATTTCTTTCTTTTGATCTTCCTTGTCCTTAACTTATTTTGCTTTCTACTCTTTATTCTTTTTAGAATCACCTTCAGTAGGAGAATTTATTTCCATATTCATCTTTGCATTTTCTTCACCAAATTGGTCTGGAGGAATTTGAGTATCCTCTGCAACATCAGCATTATCTTCCTTCACCATCTCTTCATCTCCTTTATTTAATATTTCCTCTTCCAGAATAGAGAAATCATCTACCTTAGCTTGTTGCTCATTTTTCTTCAACTCTTCATCATTCGGAATGGATGTATCATTAGCATCAATAGGTTCTTCAGTGACCACATAAAACTTATTCTTGTCCAGGGCTTTCTTTAGAATTTATTTTGTTTCTTTGACCACTTAATCAATGTCTCCAAGCATTAGCTTATTCATCCTAATTTGCTTCTGAATTCATCTTTAACTTCTTTGAAAATTTTATTTGCTTCCTTCCTAGAGATTATCGGACACAGACTGGGCAACACATGTTCTCTTAGCTCCAAATCCTTCACTTTAGAAGCTTCTTTTCTCATCTCCAAAATGTCACTTAGACTCTTAGGGATTTCTGACAAAATTTCCACAAGTGCTCTATTGAATGTATTCAATTACTTAATAGTAGCATCCTCCAAAATTTTCTTGTTGGCATCATTAAGGTTGTCATAATATTCTATTATGGGCTTCAAATTCCCATGAACAGTTACTACATTCACAATATCTTCAACTGACAAGGTGGATTTTTCAACATGAGTCTCAGTGTTTTGTCTTTTTCTCACCTTTACACTTCTGAAGGGCTTGTCTTTGGCAACCCTTGATGCTTTGGCTTTCTTTGACTTGATTTCTTTCACTACTTCATCTGATTATGTCTCCTCATCATCTTTTAGGCTCACATACATTTGGAGGCTTTTTTCTTCTTTCTCTTTCCTTCTTTATCGGATGGTTTATCTTTTGATTTCTCTATACTCGTAGACTTTGAGTGACCAGAGGTAGCAGCAGAACTTCTTGTTCTTTGTTGGCTAGGGGAGGCTTTTCTTCTTCAACTTGCTTGGCTCTCTTCATGGCTTCTCTCACAGCTTCTTTGGTTAATCCAATACTTTCTGTATACATTTCAACTTGCCTTTGGACCTTTTTCTTAGTTTCAGGTCTCTAGAGCTCAACATACAGTTTCAAATTAAGCTCACCATATGTACCAAATCTCTCAACTGAGGTATCTTTTGGTTTGCTAAGAAGGTGTTGAGCATACATTTCCAGTATTTGTTCATCAACTTCATACCCCATGGGCATGATCCATACAGTCCTTGGTTCAACTGCTTCCATCAAGCATTGATCTGTTTCCACCATGAAACAAATTGTATCCTTGTACTTTTCCACCACAGACTTAGGGATTCTTTCTCTTGATTGCATCATATTATGGAAATTCTTGAAATATCCCCAAAGAGCAGTCCTTTGGGCATTGGAGTCACCAATATTGTGCAAGTGCTCTCTTATTTGTATGGAAACAAGCTCTTCACTGGTCTAATATAGGCTTTTCATCCTGGGCAACTCATTCATGAAATAAAAGAACAAGCACAAGACCAACATACCATACTTGAATGTATTCTTCTTATCCTTCTTGATCTTGTTCAGATTCTCCATTAGCTAGTTTTGCAGCAACTCACACAAATCATAGTCAGCATTTTCTTTTATCATATGATAAGCAACATAAATGGCTGTACCAAACACTGAGTTTTCCCTGCTGGAGCGGTATATCTTATACCCAATCACCATAGACGCAAATTTGACATTCAGATAAATTATATCATTTATTGTCATTACCCTCTTATCAAACTTTGAGCTGGTATAGCTTCAATTACAGTCTGATTCTTCACTAATTTTAGCATCAACGGTCCACCAAATGAGTTCAATCCTGTTATGACCTTGATGGCATCCTTAGTGATCTTAAAGGGTTTCATCAACCACATAAATTTAGAATGCATACGACTCAGTACATACTGGACCCACTCGTCCTCATTGAAGGACATGAACCCAATAACTTGAATGAAATTTTTTTCTTCCAGCACCTTATACTCAGGTTTAAGATCATAAATCTCAACCTCAGGTGATTCTTAAACAAATCCAGTAACTTCAAATTCTCAAACTCATCTATGCTAGCATGAATGTAAGCCCTAATTTCTTATACATGCAATACACCATGCAGAACACTAGAAAGGGCACCTAACAAATTGGCCTCTACAGATTTGTGTGGATGCCTTTTAAATTTAGGTTAGGGCCTTTCGGTGATGTCAATAACCAATGGAGTAGCCATATCCAAAGATTGCAAATTTAGAGAGTTTTACAGAGAATACCTTATTTCACCGGTTAGGGTTTTCACTCAGATATCTTCTACACACTTCAGTCTCTTGGAAATCTTTGCACAGAGCTTGCCTTCCTTCTTTCTTCTTGGATGCAAAGTGATTCTAAAATCACTTGAGTTTCTTTTTAACCTCCGTACACCTACTTTTTGATGTAATAAATGCTTTTTCCCTAACTCTTTTGGATACCCTATTTCTTGATACAGTTTCTCATAGATTACTCTGCAAGTTGCCACATCAACCTCTTTTCTTTCAGAAATTCTTTCAAACGATCTACAATAGGCCATTCTATCTTCTCTCATCATGCCAGATTCAGGCACCCACTTACTGACAGGGGGAATTAGATTTTCAATGCAGCTCCCCTTGAGCCAGAGCTCCTATTTCAATTCCTAGAGGAATTATCAGCACCAGATTCTGGTGCAGACCTATCACCATCATTCATTACACCTTACTTCACCCATGTTTTGTTCATTTCATTCTGGATTTTATTCACATCTACTTTGCCCTTGCCTTTATCTTGTCTCTGCACATTCTGGTTTCTATTTACTAGACCTTTTCTATCATCATTTCTACTTCTGCAGAATCTTGCAATATGACCGGATCTATTGCAATTAAAGCACACAACATTTCTTTGCTCATTTACTTGATTTGCTCTTGATCTGCACTGATTAGCCATGCGTCCAAATCTATTGCATGAAAAACATTTGCCATTGAAAGAATTGACATTTCCTCTGTTCTTAGAGTTATTCATCATCATACTTCTGCATTCATTAGATCTATGACCATACCTTTTACAATTGAAGCATTGGCCAGAGAAGAATGGACCACTTTGATTCACTCTACTTCTACACTAAGTAGCTCTATGACCAAATTTATTGCAATTGAAACAATTTCCATTGAAGGATGGATACCTTTGAGCATTAGGTTGTTTGACTGGAGGTCTTCTAGGTCTATTTCTCTGATTTCTTGATTCAAAATTTCTTTGACTAGATCTAGAGCTTTCACCTTTCTCATATCCTAGACCATGCTTATCATCTACCTTCTTCTGACTATCAAGAAGCACCTCAAGTTTAGCTGAGCTTATCTTGAACTTCTCTTTGTATTCATTTGCAGCTTCTAGGTCATGTTTGAGAATGATAATTTGCCTTTCAAGTTGTTCCTCATTATACTTGGTTTCTTGTAGATCAGACTCTAGATGGCCAATTATTCTATCCAATCTACAACACTCTTCTATTCTTTCTTTCAGAGACTGATTCAGGTTTTCTTTAGTCTTCTTCCTTTCCTCAATTTCCTTGGTTAGCCTCATCACCCTAGATTCCATCTCATGTTTTAGGACAACAACTTCTTTTGCCATCTTCTCACATTCCTTTGTCTTCTCCTTCAGAGCCTCATCCATGCCATTGTCTTCCTTTTGATTTACTAACTACTGAAGTAGCTCCTTCCTCTTTTCCATAGATTTTATCAGTTGCCCTTTTAAAATCTGAATGAAATCCTCAGCATCTTTAAGGTTCTCTTGCAATTCTTTGACTTCTGCTCTGGATTGATCAAGATCTTCTAAAGAAACTTGAAGTTGTTCATTGATGCCATCAGAATACCTAAATGTACCCATTGAAACACCTTCCCAGATTTTCCTCAAGCTATTAAACTTCTTCCAAGGACCTTGCTCTGATACCAATTGTTTAAATTAAGGAACACTAAGAGGGGGGGTGAATTGGTGTTCTGCAAAAATTATATTATGTTCCTTTATTAATTTACCACATACATTCAAGAGAAAGAAGCATGAACTTAAGAACAACAACAACAAGATCATCACACATGAACACTAGGATTTTTACGTGGAAACCTAGTTAAGGGAAAAACCACGGTGGGGGTTAACCCACAAGATTTTATACTCTATTAAAAGTATTACAAATGGGAAGGGACATGCCTTCAAGCACACTGCCCAGAGCTCACTACTCAAAGGAGGATAACTGCCTACAAGATCAATTACAAAGAGTTCGTTGAAATACTTGAACTAAAGAATAGCATCTAACAATGCAAGATTACAGTTCTGGTTAGGCTTAATATACTGACTTCACACACTTCATCCCTCACTGCCCTGTTTCATTATTCTGCCATGATCTAGAGCTTAGATCTCTTTACTTCACACTTGATACTACCACACTTCATACCTATCACGTCATATTTGCACATCCATACCTCAAAATACTCGAACCCATCGATCATATATATCCGCAACATGAAATTTCATCAACTGCAATCGGCCTCAAGAAAACTTAGACACTTTTTCAAGATCACTATTCTATCAGCTGAATCCATGCACTAACATCTATGCAGACCAAAACCTATGTATTCAAGTCACCAGACATGTTAGCCAATACCACTGGATCTCATAAATTACTCAACCAACCACTTCTCTTAATCTACATAAGGATCAAAAACCAAGTCACCCTGTTCTTCACTGAACTGAACTGTCTAACCAAAACTTGATACTCAGATGCTTGGAACTTTCAATCCCTTCATTACCAAAGGATTAAACTTTGGATTTAGGTAGCCCTGACATCCCTTAATATTCCCTCATATCCGCAGCACAATATGATTACCTATGGAGAAATGCATACCAAAATGTTGAACCCTATCATATGCTCTGTTCCTGTCCATCTGGACTTAGACAAATCTGCAATCTGACTTTCATTATGATCAAATGATACAATGCGGATGTGTAAGATAGATTCGGTTACCATCAATGACAACACCTAACATGCCTAGAAGTGTCTGTTGCCAATAGTCCCACCCATAGATTTTATCATTACTGTAATATCACTATTCAAAGACCTCAAATAGTACAAAAATGCATAGTTTGGTGAAGGTCTTACCGATGGTGGGATCCTATCCCATGTCTTTTGAAAACAAAAGTTGAAATCCATCATGTATTCATGAGGATCCCTTTTAATGGTAGTGATCTGTTCCACTAAAGATAAGTGATCAGACTTGTCTTCAAAGTGTCTACAAAAAGCCTCTCCAAGTTCATCCCATGTAGCTATTGTATTGACACCCAAGCTCCTAAACCATTGAAGACCTTTGCCTTTGAAGGATGCAACCATCAATCTAATGGCTACATTTTCAGTAGTTATATGATGAACTAAACATAGATTTGCTACATCTTTGATGTGTTCTATGGGTGTAGTTTGGTCTTCACCCATGAAGAATGGGATGCTCTTGAGAGCTACCATTAGAATATTGTCATGTTGAGCTAATTTTAATGGGCTGTCCCCATCAAATGGTGTAAAGGCCTGCTACCTAGGGACTACCATTTGTTCTATATAGGTCTAATTTCTTGCAAGATGAGCTACAACTCTCACAGAAGGTGGAGTTGATGGTGTTTTCCTTGCTAAAGGGTGAGTTATTTTACTAGATCTGCCTTGTCTCCTAGGCGGAGACAACTACAAGTATTCAAAAGAACTCGTACTCCTAGTTTGTACACTTCTCATAAGCTGGTTACATCATTGATTTGCTTAGAAATCCACACATAGAGTCACTAGACATGTAAAATCAACCTCTTAAAGGCATGGAAATGCTGGTAGAATATCAATACCAATAAGAAATGATGTGTTCTATTGACTAGTTAAAGCTAAACAATCCCACCAGGCATGCCAAAAACTATTATCACTCCTAAGTGCACCCTTTGGAAAATGTTAATTCGTTCTCTACTCAGTTGATAAGCATGAAAACATCCTAAGGCCTATGGGTTGTCTATAAATTACAATGAGTCTCTATAGAGGGTTGGTTCCCTTGAATTCACCACCTAAAACTAAAATACTACTACTGTTTGCTAGGAAAAGAGGTAACGAAATGCTATAAATTGAACCTATAAACTATGGTAAGTGATGCAACAAACTAAAATGACTTATCTTGATGTTTTGACACAATTTTCAACAAAATCACTTGTTATTGTAGATTAGGTGAACAGATGAGATAAAAATACTTAACAAAATGCATAAAACACAAAGTTATACCTCACATGCAAACCAAATCTCATCAAGGGAAGTAGGAGCATGCACCCAAGAACTCCTAAAACAAAGATAATCCCTAGACAATAGATTTGAATGTGAAATGCTAACTAACTATGCAACTCACTATTCTAGCTCAATGGAGATTTTGACATAATAACTTTGCATGAAACTTGGATTCTCAAATGGGTGGAGAGAGGTTCTATTTATAGATTTTTGACAGAGATTTTGATCTAAGGGTGGAGATTGATTTGGAAGATCAATGGTGGAGGATAAAAGTGATGTGGAGGGCCTAGATTCAATCTTGAATGAATGGAGGGCTAGGAATAAAAGTAAATCTTTTATTCATTTTGGGAAAAGGAGTTATTAAATGAGCATGGGTGTGGAAGATTATTTTGGAATCAAAGATTCATATGGGGGAATGTAAATGAATTAAAAATTCATTTGGGGAAGAGAGGAAATAAATGAGTATGGGTGAGGTAAGGGGTTGTAAGGAGAATTAAATGTGATGTGGGATGTTTTTAAATAAAAAATTGACTTAGGTGGAATTATTTCAATTTTTATTTGGAGGATGTGGGGAAGGGTGTTAAACTAGGTTTGACCACCCAAATGAAGGGGTTAGGATTAATTAAACGTAGGTTTCATTTAATTAATCCTAGGGCTAGGATGAGGTAGGCTAGGGTAGGCAATTAAATAATAGTTATTTAATTTTTTAGGGTAGGGATAGGTCAATTAATAGGTTGGATTAATTAGTTAACATGGTTTTAACTAATTAATTGGATTTAGTTGAAAGGGGGAAATTGATTTAATAAATATTGCATATTTATTAAATCAATTGGCTAAGGTTTGGACTATTGAATTAATGAAATTAATTCAAATTTGAGGGTAAAATGATGGAAAAATGGGTGATGAAGGGATAATCAATTAAATAAAAATTTAATTAATTGGTTAGAAGGGAAATTGGTATGTTTAGGGATGTATGGAGTTGGTTTGATGGTACAAGACATTTTTAGGTGTCTACATTTGCCCCTCTTTGACGTGGCATCAGGACCTAGGAGGGAAGTGGTGTCAAGTTGAAGAAAGTTATGCCCCAACTACTGGGAAGAAATAAGGTGGATAAGGGATGCCCCCTCGAGAGGTCAGCAGAAAAATAAAAATTTTCTAGGTGAGTTCTCGAAAGGATGTGACAAGAGTGACGAAAAAAGAGGATGGTAGGAAGAAAAATAGAGAAAAAAGGCTGAGATCTGCACCCTGGGGGGGAAAAGAAGGATGACATGGCCCACTATATTAGGAAAAGTGGGCCCCTAGAGTGCCACATTTGCACACCTTGACCATTAGAGAAGGAGCAAAGGAGAGATGGCAGAGCGTAACCCCCAGTTCCCTTGACTTCGACACATTTTAGAGTGGTTCTGAGAGTTTGGCTAGGCACCAAAGGTTGGACCTCAGGTAGGGCCTAACCCTGACTTTGTGAATTTTTTCTTTTTGTCGATTTATTTGGGTTTGAGTTTTGGGAATGGAGCACGTAGTACCAACAACAAGGCGAATTAGCGCCATCCTCTGGATTGGTGCTATCCGCCAGGGTAGAGCTAGGGCAGTTTGTCACCATTAGGTGGGAATTTTAGCACTATCTTCTGAAGTAGCACCTTTTTAGAAGAAATGGGGTTTTAGTCATTTTAGCGCCAAAGTGGTGCTAGGGTAGCACTATTTTCTAGATTAGCGCCATTTAAGGAAGTAGCGCTATGTTGCATTCTAGTGCCATATATGTATTTAGCGCAATAGAGAATATTAGTGCTCTTTGGGGAATTAGTGCTATTCACTGGATTAGCACTAAATGATAGGATGACGCCATTTCATAAAATGGTGCTATGTTTAGTGTGCAGTAGCACTATGATTTGGATTAGTGCAGAAAGGTTAGCGCAGTGGTGCTATTTTTTGTAATAGCGCTATATAGAGGAAGTAGCAGTCCCATTTTAAAAATGGCACAAAGTGTTGTCTTTTCTGGCGCCAAATGTGTCTAGCTTTTTAGACTTTAGAAGAAAGGGGGTGATTAGAAAAAGATAGGTCGAGATCTAACCAGAAAGTTGTGGATGTAGGATAAAACCCGATTTATAGTGTACTTGAGGGAGTGACGTGTGCCATCTGTGATGGCATTGTTTGACCATTTTTATGATGCCATGCAGGCTAGACTGGCTAGGTTGGGGCTTCTGACAGTCACGTCGATGCCGATTCTATGAGTGCATCGAGCTTTGATCACAGTGGTAGTGGAGCGGTATCACTCTGAGACCTGCAGCTTTCTGTTGCTAACTGGTGAGATCACCATTACACTTGAGGATGTTTATTACATCCTCAAGCTACCTATTCGAGGCTGGCATGTTAGATATGACATGAGGAGGGGGTGAAGTGCCCTGATCAGAGTGTTTGGAGAGGACCACATTGTTCTCTCAGTGGACAGGAGAGAGATGGACTATGAGGGGACACTGGTTGTGGGTGTAGATCCCTTTGCTTTATTCCTATGTATGTTGATTGGAGGTGTTTTGATGCCTGACAGGTAAGGCAGGGGTTTTTTGGTTGGCTGGGGGGTGATAGAGGGGATGGTGAGGCATGAGACCATCTATGCTTGGGGACCGACAATGCTAGGGTAGTTATACCATGAGATGCATACAGTCGCATATTTGCATGATGCAGCATTGTTTGCTAGGGTTACTCTGCTTCATGTATGGATTTAGGAGCACATCACTGTTACCCAGCTGACATGTGGGTATTATCGGCGGCCTTTTGAGGATTTTGTGTTTTTATATTGGGATGTAGAATACATGTATACTAGACAGGTACGGTACTGGAGGAGGATACTAGAGGATGTTATTAGTGTGACCTGGCGATCGTATATTGGCATAGAGCTGTGGCTAGATGATGATATTCATCTACCGTTTACATTTCAGCAGTGGTACCTGATGGGTCAAGGAGACCATACTATAGAGATGTATCTACCCTCTTGGGTCATGTGGCAATTTGGTTTGAGACAGGACACTCCTCAATAGATGGTCATATTTGCGCGGACTCCTCAAGATGTGGCCTTTTGGCCTGCAGCCATACAGCCATAGGTTGCCTTAGCTAATTTTGGAGTTTTACGGCCAGTATAGTGGGATTGGAGGAGCACTGTCAGGGATGTAGGCACTACCCTTGCATGTGACATATGGTGGCAGATGCATTGGCCCACTTAGTTGATGGACCCAACGGAGGAGGCAGCAGGCACAGGGGGGGATGATTCAGATGGTGATGGAGATGACCCAGATGGGGATGACCACATGGAGGAGGGGGAGGAGATCATTGAGGACATCGTCATGGAGGTTGGAGATGATGGAGAGGAGAGGTTTATTGGTAGGGATGGTCAGCTGATAATGTGCTGGTGGCTGTGGCAGTAGGACAGGGGCAAGTGGGGCAGCAGGTACCTACACAGCAGGTTCTTGCTAAGCAGGTGCATACGAGAGTTGGATGACAGGAGAGAGGACCTCAGCGGCGTGGGGGACAGCTGAGGGTGGATATGGGAGATCTACCCCCACCACAGGTAGGGTAGAAGACAACAGGACAGTAGGTAGGTCCCTTAGGGACAACTGGAGAGGGTGAGGTTGAGAGGCTTCAGGTGGTGGACTTGTATTATGCAGTCATGCCAGAAGCGCAGTGTGCCCCGAGCTACAGTTAGGTCAGTAGATTGGGGCCTCTAGGTCTCATAGATCGAGATCAGTGCAGTCAATTCAGCAGACGATGCCTCCTCCCTCGTATGTGTCCCAGCAGGTGCCACAGGTACAGGTGTAGCCACAGCCACAACCACAGACAGGAGCACAACCATGACCAGGATCAGAGTCTCCCACTCCATGTGATAGTTTTATCATGTTAGCCCTCAGAGGCATTGTATCAGGACTTGGTATTTTTTTTATGACATGAGTGATGTACATTTTTTTGTGGTGGTATATATGATACGATGCCTTTTTTGATGGTTTATGATGCCCTTTTATGATGATGCCTATGTGATGGATGTATCTTATGCTTTATGGACTTTATATGCTATGGATATGTTATGTTTATGAAATTATTTTTTTGATTTTATGGATGAATTTATGATGGATTTATTGTGATATATGGATGGTGTTGTGTATGTTTATAGACTATATGATGTATAATGCAAATGAATGTTCAGACTAATAAACATTTATTATGGATGCAACAATGTGATGTGATGATGATTGTGATGATGTAATGTAACTAAATGGTTATGAGATGATATGCAATGTGATGTATAATGTGCAACTAAATGATTCTAAAATGAACCTAATTATTATGCAAACTATCAACTATTAATGGTGAACCTAATGAAATGATATGCAATTTAACTTAAATGATTTGGAATGAACCTAAGTGATATGCAATTTAAACTGATTCTAAAATGAACCTAAGTGATATGCAAATTAAATGGATTAAAAATGAATCTAAATGATATGATGTGCAATTTTAAGAGATTCTAAAATGATATGCAATTAATATGATTCTAAGAATGAAGCTAATGATATGATATTAAATGATTTAAATGAACCTAAATGAAGTGCAAATTAAATGATTAAAATGAACCTAAATGACATGCAAATTAAGAGATTCTAAAAATGAACCTACATGATATGCAAATTAAATGATTAAAATGATTCTAACTGACATGCAAATGAACCTACATGATATGCAAATTAAATGATTAAAATGATCCTAAATGACATGTAAGATGTAAGCAAGGTGATAGGTGGGATGCAAGCTAGGTGATAGTTAGATGCAAACTGGGTGAGAGGTGAGATGATCAAGTCCTGATACACATGATGTTCTTTGTTTGACCCTGAGTGGTGAGGTTGTGGGAAAGGGGACTAGGTGGGGAGATGATAGGGGAGCATGGATGGGGTATGGATAGGATTGGGATTGTCTACAAGATGGGGTTGGGGAGACAAGAGGATTTGTTAGGTCATAAGACACCACATCATTGAGGGTGGGTTGGTTTGGTGTAGGATGTGTGAAGTGGGAGAGTTGGATTAGTGAGGGGATTGGATGGGTTAGTGGGGGGAAATGGATTATCAAATCTAGGCCAAAATGAGTGATTAGAATGATGGTTTTGAGCTAGTAATAGTAGTTGCAAAAGATTAATTGAAAGTATTTCTTAGTTTATTATAGTAATGTAGGATAGAGTTCACAAAAGTATGAAATGACCTAGGTGATGATATATATCCCACAATTGCATGGACTAGACCCACAAACAATAGGTTGATTTCATGTGTGCCTGAGGTAGTATAATCCTGCCTAGCCTAGGAAGGGGACTCATAGCGATGAGTGCACATAATACATATAAGGTTTTGATGCCTATATATGCAAATGGGGCACATCATGCTAGAACCGACCCAGTTTTCAAGATATGAATACTATTCCTGGAGTAATGAGACCAACCCACAAGCACAACATTCAGAAACAATGACTATGTCTACTCCGGGTGTTGTTCGCTACTTACCATGATATAATGAGATCAAGGTAGCTTTGGAGATAACTTCGAGTGAGACAAAAAGATAAACATCAATAATCAAAAAGACCAATGAAAAGATACAAATAGCCTTTGTGTACTCTTGCCAAGAGACGTGTTGATAGGATGACAGATTTTTGTCCATTGTGGGAAAGATATATCCTAGGATGCAAATCAGTTGGATTTGATTGGAGAATTTTTGAAAGATGGGCAAAAGAATAGTCTGTCCATGTGTAGGATTATGGTTGGTATGTTGATTGATGATTTTTGCGTTAGGGAACATGTTTCGAGTGTATACTTAGTGTGTGTATCATTTATTAGATCCAGAAAGCTTAGTGAATGGGGACCATCCATACTAGTTGGATGGGTGCATCTTATGTACCTAAGTACTGGAAACATCCTTCATATTCCAGACTGCCTACATACCCTATATCCACGGGATCAAGGTACTTTCAAGATGTGGGCGAAATGAATATGTAGTTCTAGCTTGACTTGATGTGGGAATGATTTGGGGTGGGTGTGATGGTGGGGATTGATGTATTCTTTGATGATCGTGATTTTGTAGCGAGATTGATGTGTGGGGTGATTTGCGGTGAGTTGTGTTGTTTTTGGATTTTCTATGTTTCCTACTATTTTTTGGATTTTTGGATTTTGTATGTTTTTGGATTTTTTGATGTTTTCTACTGTTTTTGGATTTTTGGATTTTGTATGTTTTTGGATTTTCTGATTTTGTATTGTTTTTGGATTTTCTGATTTTGTATTGTTTTTGGATTTTCCAATTTTGTATTGTTTTTGGATTTTCTGATTTTGTATTGTTTTTGCATTTTCTGATTTTGTATTGTTTTTGGATTTTTTGATTTTGCATTGTTTTTGGATTTTTTGATTTTGTATGTACAAAAGGGAGCTTACAAGGATCCTCATTCCATGAGTTAGCTTGGGATGGGACAGTGTGGGCGGGGCGATAGGGTTTGATGTTTCTCAATTCCAATCCATGGGATGGGTGCGATAGGGAGTGGTATGACGGAAAGAGGACTTATCAGATGATGAAATCAGCCACTACGCATGGTACCTGAAATAGGTTTTCACCATGGTACTTATCCAAGGCATCATCAAAGTGATTTTCACCATTGGAAGTTTTTATTGCACTCAGGTTTTTCTTGATTTTTGATTTTTTTTTTTGGTTTTTTGATTTTTCTATATTGTTTTTTTTTATTTTTTTATTTTTCTATTTTTTTTTTAATTTTTTTAACTTGGGGTACCAGATGGGTTATGCCTAAAATTTCTTTAGATGTAGGATGTTCATTGGCTCATCCAGAGGCTGCCCCTCAGGTGTTGCAAGCTGATAGGCTCTTGATCCATAGTCGGCTGTGATGACATAGGGTCCTAGCCAATTGGGTTCAAACTTTCCTTGCTTAGGACGCTCTTGCAGGTTCTTTTGATTTTCCATAAGGACAAGGTCGCCTACTTCAAATTTTTGGGTTTTGATCCTCTTGTTGTAGCTTCTTCGGAGGCAGTTTTGATATGCCTATAAGTGGTTCAACACATTCAGGCATTTCTCATCTAGTAGTTCTAGTTGATGCAACCTTGCGACTCTGTAGTCCTCATCAGAGATTATGTTTTGCAAGGATACTCGTAAGGATGGGAGCTCGACCTCAATAGGTAAAATGGCTTCAGATCTGAATACTAGTGAAAATGGAGTGGCTCCTGTGGGGGTGCGGATGCTTGTGCAGTAGGCCCATAGGGCAGGGTTGAGTTGGAGGTGCCAGTCATGGCTAGCTTCATTGACTGTCTTCTTGAGGATGCAGAGGATGGTTTTATTAGAAGCCTCTGCTTGACCATCTCCTTGGGGGTAATACTGCATGGAGAAATGGTGTTTGATATCAAATTTTTCGCACAAGGTGCAAACTTCTTGGTTCTTGAATGGCTTTCCATTGTTGGTGACAATGGAATGAGGGATGCCATAGTGGCAGATGATGTAGTGGAGGATGAATTTGGAGATTTGGGTGCCAGTGGTGAAGGTAAGTGGTATTGCTTCCACCCACTTTGTGAAGTACTCGGTAGCAGTGATTATGAACTTATGGCCATTGGAGGATGGGGGATGTATTTTCCCTACAAGGTCGAGTCCCCACTGTGAGAAAGGCCACAGTGTCATGATAGGTTGCAGCTCTTGTACTGGTGTGTGGATGAGATCACCATGCTATTGACATGGTAGGCATTTTTTGATAAACCTGTAAGCGTCTCAGTCCATGGTTGGCCAGTAATATCTGGTCCTGAGGATCTTTTTAGAAAGAGCAGGTCCACTTGAATGCACTGCACAGATACCGATGTGTACCTCTTCCAAGGCTACCTTAGCTTCCCTAGAGTCTAAACATCATAGAAGCATACCATCAAGACTCCTTTTGTACAGGGTGTCGCCTACAAGGATGGAACGGGAGGCTCGACAGATGAACGATTTTCACTCTGATGTGGATAGGTTAGGGGGGAGGATATTATTGTGGAGGTATAGGTAGGTTTCCTAATACCACGGAGATAGGAGACCAATGACTTCGCACACTAGTTCTGATTAAGGAACATCGTATGCTGGGATGGGGAGTTCTTCTATCAGGTACTCACATTTCTTGCTATCTTTCTTCATGTCGATGAGAGATCTGATGGTAGCCATGGCGTCTGTAGCTTTATTGTTGAGCCTTAGGATTTGCTCAAAGTGGATGTTAGTGAAGTAATCTTTGAAATCATTGACCATCTTTTTGTAGGGCAAGAGCTTATCATCCTTTGTCTTGTATTCATTATTTACCTGCCAGATGACTAGTTCAAAATCTCCATACATAGTCAGGTTCTCAATTTTCCATTTTATTGCCATGCGGAGACCTGTGATGAGGGCCTCATATTCTGCCACGTTATTGGTACATGGGAATGTGATCTTGAAAGACTTAGGGATGGTGTCGCCCTGAGGGGTAACAAACAGGACACCTACCCCTGAGCCTCTGTGTGTGTATGATCCATCAAAGTACATCTTCCATGTGTCTGTGGCTAGTGTGATTGTCAAGATAGCTTCATCAAGGAATTCTGCTAGTGTAGGGTGCTCTTCAGGAATGGGTGCTTCAACCAACTGATTTGTGATAACCTGTCCTTTGATGGCCTTTCTCTCAGTGTATTCAATGTCAAATTCAGTGAGAATCATGACCCACTTTGCCATTCTCCCGGTAAGAGCAGCTCTGTTTAGTAGATACTTGAGTGGGTCGATCTTGGCAATGAGCTTGGTCTTGTGATTGAGCATATAGTGTCTTAACTTTTGTGAAGTAAAGATGAGGGCTAGACATGCTTGTTCAATTTGTGTGTAGTTGAGCTCATAGGATATTAGAGTACGACTGATGTAATAGATGGCTCTTTCTTTTCCATGCTCATTGTGCTGTGCTAGTAAGGCTCTGATAGCTATCTCTGTTGCAGAGATGTATAGCAAGAGGGGTTCTCCTTGCCTTGGTGGCGTTAGAATAGGAGGATTAGCCAAGTATTCTTTTAGTTGATCAAAGGCATCCTGACACTGAGTGTTCCAGGCAAAAGCTATATCTTTTCGAAGTAGATGCTGGAATGGTTGGCATTTATTAGCAAGTTGGGTAATGAACCAGTGGATAGACTGGAGTTTTCCTTGCAGACTTCTCAGCTATTTCAATGTTTTTGGTGGAGGCATTTCAGTGATGGCCTTGACCTTTGCAGGATCTACCTTGATTCCTCTTCTGGAGACGATGTATCCCAGAAGTTTTCGTAAGGTGACGTTGAAGACACACTTCTTTTGATTTAGGCACACATTGTATTGTTCTAACCAGTCGAAGATCTTGGCCAAGACATCTAGGTGTTCTTCTCTTGTCTTCGATTTCCCTAGCAAGTCATCGATGTAGTCCTCCATGATGTGGTGAAAAAGGTCATGGAAGATGACCGTCATGGCTCTTTGATATGTCGCTCTAGCATTTTTCAGGCCAAATGGCATTACAACCCAGCAATATGTTCCCCATGGGCATATGAAGGCTATCTTATGCTGGTCCTCTTCGGTGATTTTGATTTGGTTGTATCCTGAGAAACCATCCATGAGGAATAACATTTCATATCCTGCCATAAGATCCACTATCATGTCGATGTTTAGTAGAGGGAAGTCATCTTTTGGATAGGCCTTGTTTAGGTCTCTGAAGTCTGTGCAACAGCGGATTCGGCCATCTAGTTTGGCTACTGGTACTAGGTTAGAAACCCATTCAAGATAATCAATTGGGTGAATGAACCCAACATCTAGTAACTTCTTTAGTTCTTCCTTGACTAGGAGTGCCACCTGAGGATTCATTTTTCTGAGTTTCTACTTTACTGGTTTCGCATCAGGGCGTACTGCAAGGTGATAAACAACCAACATGGGATCTAGCCCTGGCATGTCTACATAGGTCCATGCAAAATTGTGATTTCGTCGTGTGAAGAATGCCAAGAAGTCTTCCTATTCCTTTGTGCTGAGAGATTCTGCCCTGAATGTGATCTTTGGTTCTTCTTCTGTCCCAAGATTCATCTCTTGGGTTGGCTCGACTAGGACTAGTGATCTATTTGGATAAACCTTGTCTATTTTAGGAAGGCCCATGCTTCCATCTCCTAGCACCTCATGGAGGTTTTCACCAGGAGATACGTCTTTTGTTTTTACTTTTGTGGGATCTGATACTGCTACAGAATGGTTTTCACCATCATATCCATTTTTTATTTTTATGTTTTTATAATTGGAAGCAGGGGTTGTCTCCCTGAAATAAGCATGCGTGTCAAGCTCCATGATGTATCCTGCTCTATGATCTCCCAAGGGGAAGTGATCTCTAACTCCCATCATTTCAGCAATGGCCTCATCGTTAGGTGCAATGTCGAAGACAGGAGGTCCCCGTCGGTCCCAATCTATAAGTTTTGGGTATACCAGTGGTAAGTCATTGGAGGATGAGGCTAGGGTGGTGACTATGTGGATGGTGCATATGGATGAGTCAAAGAAGTCAAAAAAGTCACTAAAGGAGTCTTGATGGTTTGTTTCATTGACGTTGTCAACTTCAGGGGAGCCTATAGCAACCTTAGCTAAGATACATTCGCCGGTAGTGAGGATACGTTGTCTCTATCCATATCCTAACCCTTGGGTATAGGGGTTTCTTATTGCTTGGACAGGTTCCACGATCCCCTGCTCATGAAGGCCAATACTGCCTTGTCCTTTGTAACCCATGCTTTTGACGATTTCTAAACCTTTTCCATAGATTTTAGTGGGTATGGTGGGAGCTTCTTGTTCCATTTCTTTGTCCTTGTATAGCCAGGATGAGATATCCTCGAGTACATCCTGATCCAAGAGATGCTTCTTCTCAAAGATTGGTGAGGGTTTGCACTTGATGATGACTGTGTTGGCTTCTTCGGTCTTGGGGATGCTATATGTTTTAGGATTAGGTAATGTGCACACACAAAAGGTGCCATGCAGGTCTTATTCCCCACATCCCATGTCGCTGAGTTTGATCTTGACCTCAGGTGGTGGAGGTTCTTGGGATAAAGTGGTGGCGATGTTGGCGGGGTTGATGTATGAGGTTGATGCTGTTGGATTAGCTTTGGTGGTTTTGTTGTATGGGCAGAAGGTATGGTTATGACCTTCCAAGAAACTGTAGTATTGGAAGGGGTGGGGGTCGGCATAATAGTGACTACGGTGCCACTGTGAGGAAATTTAAGGCATTGATGGAAGGTGGATGGGACGGATTGCATGGCATGAATCCAAGGTCTGCCGAGAAGGATGTTGTAGGGGAGGTTGAGATCAAGAACCTGACATTTTGTTTCAAGTATTTTCTATCCCACCTGAATAGGGAGCTTGATGGTGCCTTCAGATAGCCATTCGGTGTCATCATAGCCTTTGATTGTGATGCACTCGCTGGTGTCTACAACCATATCAGAGTATCCCAAGTGTTTTAATAGTTTAAGAGTGCATATGTTTAGGCTGGAGCCACCATATATTAAGACTTTTTTAATGGTATGTTTGTGGATACAGACTTCGATATGTAGGGTGTCGTTATGTATATGTTCAGAGGCGGGAAGATCTTTTTCTAAAAATGTGAGATGGTGAGGTGTGGCGATATGTCCTACCATGGCTTGGAATTGGGTCACATTCAAGTTGGTAGGGATTTGTGTTTCCAGGAGTGCTTTATCGAGGACATCTTTGTGAAAGGGGGATGTGCGAAGCAACTCGAGGATGGAGATTTGTGCGGGTGTCTTTCCTAGATGTTCTAGGAGGTTATACTGATGGGTAGGTGATGGGCATATGGTTGGATGAGGGGGGACGAGATCTAATGTAGATGCAGGTGTTTGTTTGGTGGTAGGGGCTCTGCGGATAGATACACGGCCTCGGTGGGTTGTCACAGCGCAATCAGGTGCTTGTGTTCGAATGGTGATCGTATTGACATGGTGGGATGATGGTTCAATCCGTCCTACAATTTAGTCATAGGATGCAAGTGGTGGGGTGACATTGTATGCTTGATTGGATGAGGAGGGTTTATTATGGTTGGGCAGTGGATCCTCATAAGCTCCGAGGTTGGCGTTTGGCGATGGTTGGGCGCTTTGGTCAAGGCTGACTTGATTTTGATCTATAAGGTCTTGGATGCAATGTTTGATTTGCATGCAGTCAGCAGTTTTATGACTTGCAATGCAGTGGTATTCACAATAGTCATTCTCATTGTACCACGCGGCTTTGAGTTCATTTTCTTGACAGGGTCTGACAGGTGGAAGTGTGATCAAACCTTTCTTGAGACATTTGTCGAGGATGTCCTCGATGGGTTCCCCTAAGGGTGTAAATTGTCTGCGAGGTTTGTGTGGTTTAACTTGCCCCCTTTGGTTATTTACATTGGTGGCATAGGTGTGTATAGGTGTTTGGTTTTGTACATGTTGGACGGCTTTCACATCCATGATGCCGTCATTCAAAGTATTCTTGTTCTTCTCCCAATAGCTTGATTTGTCATTTGATTGTGTATTGGCATTGTTGTTTGTATTGGGGGTGTTGTTATTGGATTTGTAGTAGTTGTTGTTGTTGGATTTGTAGTCGTACAGTTTGATGGAGCCCTTGGTAATGAGGGCCCATTCGATAGTGGTACCTTTGTCGATGACCTCTTCAAAGGTAGATGCACAAAGAATTTGTAAATGGAACCCTAATTCCTGATTGAGGTTGGTCACAAACATGGTGACGAGTTGTTTTTCAGGAATGGGCCATGGGAGTTTGCTTGCTAAGCCTCTCCACCTTTGCAAGAATGAAGCAAAGGCTTCTCTGTTCTTTTGTTTGGTGTTGCAAAGGTTTCTCATAAACATTTCATGCTCAAAGTTGTAGGAGAAATGGTTTACAAATTTCTCCGCAAGCTCACGGAAAGTCTTAATGCCTGGGGGAAGATGTGCGAACCATTCAGCGGCTTGACCACCGAGGCTTCTTGGGAATAGTCTCATTAGATAGGTATCATTGTTTGAGACTTCTAGGCAAGCGATGTAGAACTCCCTAAGATGGTCCCTAGGGTCTCCCTTTCCCTTGTATTTGTCAAATTTAGGTGTCTCAAAGTTCTTGGGGAAAGAGGACATGTACAACATGCGATCAAATGGATAGGGGTAAATGTCTTCAAAGGAATAGTGTTTACACTTGCCCCCAGTTTGCATGTCATCTACCTTTTGGATTAATGCCTGTACAACATTCGTGAGGTCTTGTGGTTGTTGTGGTGGGAATGTGTAGGCCTGTTGGTTGGTGAGATGTTGGAGGTGGGGTGGGATTTGATGTTGGAGATTTGTTTGGTTAAGTTTTTGGTATTGCGGGTTGGTGTTTTGGTTGATTTGTGCTATTGGTATGTGTGGAGTTGTTGGAGAATGTGTGGTGGTATTTGGGGATTGGGTTGATGTTGTGTAGATGATGTTGTGGGGTTATGTGGATACGTGACATTGGATGGATTGGCGTTGGGTAGGTGGATGTTAGATTGGTTGGATGTGTTGTGAGGTGGTCATGAGAATAATTGTTGTAGGTATGCTATGGTTTGAGGGTTGGGTGGAGGCACACTTGTGGAGGTGCTTGCTTGTGTGATGTTTCCTTGTATGCCCAAGGTGATTTGTGGAACGGAAGGGTTTATGGTGGTTGTGGTAGTGGATGTGATCATGGGTTGGGAGGTGATGAGGATGGAGGTACTTGTGGGGATTGTAGATGTGGTGACATTAGAGGTTGTGGAGGTGGTTGATACAGTGGGTGTTGACGTTTGAGAGATGATGGGTTGGGTGTTGGATGTGGATGCTTGGTTATTTGATGGGGTAGGAATGATTGTAGAGGTGGATGGTTGTGATGATGTCATGAAGGGGGGTAGTTTAGCACCAATTTTGAGAAGATGATCAAGATATCTATTTGGGTCCAATCTTAGGATTTTATCAAGTAGGTCCATGTTATCGACGTCTTGCGTGAAGCTCAAGACATCTAGATCATCTTGGGATATGATGGGGATGTTTTGTGGTGGGGGTGGTGGTGGTGGTCATTGTTGTAAGTAATGGAAGGGATTTTCATTGGGACCATATGGAGGGATGTAAGAGTACGTGGGTGGGTTAAATGTTTGGTTGATGGGTATGTTGTTACTATTGGTGTTAGGCATGCCAAATTGCCAAGATTCTGCCATTTCTTGCTTCTTTTTGTGTTGTGATCGTGTGATGGGCATGCACGCGTAAGGATTTGATTTCTAGAAGTAGAGTGAGATGGGGATGGAGACCTTAGAGAATTTGATTGATTATGTTGGACCCAAAGATGGACATGGTAATGAGATGGAGTAGAAAAGAGGGTGTGATGGAAGATCGATATGTCTTTCTAAAGGTATGAGTGGATGATATTGATTTTTTGCACAATTTTTGGACCAAAAGGTAGGTGATGGATGATGTTTGTTTTGAAGAGATTGTTGATGTTTGATTTTGATTGAAAGATTAGGATGGTGTTTTTTCAAAAAGGATTTGATGGTCAACAATTTTGAGCTTAGGTAAGATCTATATTTTGTGTTGCACAAATGGATGTTTTTCTTTGTTTGGGGTAGACTAATGACCTTGCGCAAAGAGGGATGATTTTTTCATTTGGAAGGTAGACTATTGACTTTCCAAGGAAGATATGATGTATAGGATAAAATCTAGATCTAGCATTAGCTCAAAAGGGGTGACGAGATTTGGATTGGTGATTTTTGATGGGTGTTTTGATTTTGGAAGATTTTGGATTTTGGAATGATTTGTGACAAGGATTTTTGTTATGGTCCAAAGGTATGCAAAAGATCAATAAGGATGAGTGAATATGAAATGAGGTAGGTTTGGTATAGCAAAAAGGGTCCAACAAATGATGGTGACTAATCCTCTAAGGTCAAAGTGAAGGTGAGATTTTGGAAAATTTTGAGAAATGGATGGACTGTTGTCAGAATTTGGGAAGCTGGATATGGACTATGGCAAAGTAGATGGTGGAGATCACAACTGAATAGGTCTTTGTTTTAGGTAAGTCAATCTAAAAATAGCACCAATCCACATATGAAATGGTGCCACAATCAGATAGAGATAGTGCTAAAACAAGGTAGATAGATTTTTTATGTCAAATTTTGGATTTGTTTTGTTTGGAATTTGATCAAATGATTTGGTTTGTCTCTTGGCAATGTTGTTGCAAACAATTCAAGCACAATAATCACACAATAATCAAGATTTTTCTTTGTTTTGAAAAAAAGGATGTGGGATTTGATTTAACAAGCACTTTTGCACAACCTAAGGTGAGGATATGACAGTATTTGTAGAATCCCCTAGCTGTGCCTATTCAAAGCGGGTAGCTCCAAGATCTTGGTAGCACCAGCTCCTCCTTACAATTGCACACACTTCTCAAGCATACCAAGATCTAGGTTTCTTATAAGGCTTGTCCTTCACCAAACCTTTAGATTATCCCTGCTACCTCGGCTAAGAACCGCATGAATCGGGGCCGCTTCAAAGGTTTCCCTTCTGCATCCACAAATAGAAGGATTTTGGCTTGCTAAACAATGGTTTGTAGTAAGGGCATCCGTTTAGGTGGTTATATGTGCGGCAACTCTCTGTTATGGAGTCTCCCAACCTCCAAGGGTTACGCCTTGGAGGGTTTTGGGGGAGGTTGGTTGTCGGTATAACACAACAACACCTGTTGTCTATGACTTTCATCACAAACACCTTATTTTATATAGCGGCTTGGAAGAGCTTGGCTTTAGCTTGATGCCACTTGGGTCATTCCCACCTTTTGAAGTGGGGTGGCAGGCCCTCTAAGGATTAACAAAAGCAATACAAGCACAAAAATACTTTTGATCCCCAAGTTCATACAAAGATGAGAGGGGAGAGCATACATATTGTTTGTATTTGCATCACACTAAATATGGTTCGTTTTAGTTCTTTGGATTATGTTGGGGTGATAAATGTAAGTTTTGTGAGAAGCTTTTGATTCCCAAGGTCACCAAATGGTGCGAGGGAAGAGCATACATTTTTCACTCCACAAACATAAATCACGAAAACACTTCACACAAATTTAAATAGATTTTCTTGATTACATGCGTGAAGAATGCAGATTGTTGTTCTTTTTAAATCCCATGATTTGTTTGATGCAATTTGTGGTTCTTTTTAAAGCCCAAAATTGAAGTGTTTGATAGTTGTTGGCACACAAATGGTAAATTTTAGAACACCAAATTTTAAATGTTGGGCACACACACACACAAAGATTTGTTTGTTGTTGTTCAATTTTATAGCACCAAATCAAAATGTTGTGTAACTAACATGCAAAAGGGTTCGTTTTTAGATTTCCAATTGAAATGTTTTTGCTAAACTAGAGATAAAACCATCCTGCAAAAGTTTGTTAGTAGCCACAAAATGATAGTAAACACCTGCAAAAACACTTATCAGTACCTACATAGATAGCAAAGTTAGTTTAAAAATAGCGCTAAAATAGAGGTTAAATAGCGCCACTGTGGACAGAAAAATGGCAACACTGACAGAAAATAGATAGAACCTGACACCCTACACCGATGACACTAATTCAACAGATAGCGCCAATACAAGACCCATACAGCGCCAGAACAGAATATCGTGCTACCAAATTACACAGAAGGCGCTAATAAAGTTCATAGCACTAATACTATATAGAGAAAGTGCTAAAGGGGGTAATAGCGCTAAATGAGGTCTATATATGCGCCACTACGCAATTTGTCATAGAATTTGGTTACACCTGTGGATAGTGCCAATCTAGGGGATAGCGTCGATATGGGGCTAAATGCATCCAACCTACAAAATGGAGACCTCCTTACAAAAACAGAGCGTTATGCTGCACACACAAGATGTCCCATTAGCATTGTTAGTTTGAATAAATGAAAAACAAGACAAAAACAAAGCCAAAATGTATGTTTAGTCTTTTAAGAAAATTTTGACATAACTACCCCTTGTATTTTCAAGATCTCTGTGAAAACAGAGAGCAATTAAACACCAAAAATAGCAAGGAGATTCATAAGAAAAAGAGATGTGAGTGAGTTAATAAATGGAAATATGCTGCACAGAATAGCGCTAAAATAGACAATGGCGCTAAAAGGAGCCAGTGATGGCATCGCTACATAGGTAGGATGGCGTCAGACCTGTAAAAGCATGTTTCTCACACCAAAAACGGATTAGACTTGGACCTTGTGGGTCCCACCGGCCAAGCTAATGTAGATTAGGTGAACAAATGAGATAAAAATACTTAACAAGATGCATAAAACACAAAGTTATACCTCACATGCAAACCAAATCTCATCAAGGGAAGTAGGAGCATGCACCCAAGAACTCCTAAGATAAAGATAATCCCTAGACAATAGATTTGAATGTGAAATGCTAACTAACTATGCAACTCACTATTCTAGCTCAATGGAGATTTTGACATAATAACTTTGCATGAAACTTGGATTCTCAAATGGGTGGAGAGAGGTTCTATTTATAGATTTTTGGAAGAGATTTTGATCCAAGGGTGGAGATTGATTTGGAAGATCAATGGTGGAGGATAAAAGTGATGTGGAGGGCCTAGATTCAATCTTGAATGAATGGAGGGCTAAGAATAAAAGTAAATCTTTTATTCATTTTGGAAAAAGGAGTTATTAAATGAGCATGGGTGTGGAAGATTAATTTGGAATTAAAGATTCATATGGGGGAATGTAAATGAATTAAAAATTCATTTGGGGAAGAGAGGAAATAAATGAGTATGGGTGAGGTAAGGGGTTGTAAGGAGAATTAAATGTGATGTGGGATGTTTTTAAATAAAAAATTGACTTAGGTGGAATTATTTCAATTTTTTATTTAGAGGATGTGAGGAAGGGTGTTAAACTATGTTTGACCACCCAAATGAAGGGGTTAAGATTAATTAAACATAGGTTTCATTTAATTAATCCTAGGGCTAGGATGAGATAGGCTAGGGTAGGCAATTAAATAATAGCTATTTAATTGTTTAGGGTAGGGATAGGTCAATTAATAGGCTAGATTAATTAGTTAACATGGTTTTAACTAATTAATTAGATTTAGTTGAAAGGGGGAAATTGATTTAATAAATATTGCATATTTATTAAATCAATTGGCTAAGGTTTGGACTATTGAATTAATGAAATTAATTCAAATTTCAGGGTAAAATGATGGAAAAACGGGTGATGAAGGGATAATTAATTAAATAAAAATTTAATTAATTGGTTAGAAGGGAAATTGGTATGTTTAGGGATGTATGGAGTCGGTTTGATGGTACAAGACATTTTTAGGTGTCTATAGTTATATTGCATAAATTCGGATCCTATACCTTATGCATGCATGTTTTGTGAGGAGAGTTGTAATTTAATGTTTAGAAAGAAAAGTAAAGTTTTCACAACTCAATAGATGTATACATGTTTTGCACAGCTTACAACCTGCATGAAAGTATGTATTTTCTACCTATAGGTGATTGATAAAATTTGTTTTGAAGGTTTACTAACTAAAACACAATAAAACATATATCATTTTCTCATATGCACCATGAAACAACACATAAAAAGTTAACTTTTATGATTTTATTGAGTAAAGGTGTTTCTTACATAAAAAAATGAGTCTAAAAACTACCTTACTTGCTTGAAAAATGTATTACAATATGTTATTCTACAGCTGAGAGTGATTTACAATGCCTGTTTTTGATGATAACTTCTAGAAAACAAGAAAGAACTACCTAAAAACTAAGACTAAGGGTCCTATATCTCATCACAAACATTGGAGAGAATATAGGAACTAGAAAAGACTAATTTACAAGGCATAAAAAATAGCTAACCAACTTTGGATGCCCAAGAAGAGTCCTAGTTTGACTTGGTCTTCAAAAAGTTGCTTGACTCCTTCAAGCTCCTAGGAATGTGCTCCAGCTATTGGTGAAGATCCTATATCCTTGGAGAGTGTTAGAATTGCCCCTAGATGTCCTCAAATTGCCTGAAAATTGCTCTAGCTATTGTCCTTGCCACCCATCCTCTCATAAAAGGCCTCAAATTGCCTCAACTTCCACAATAATAGGATGTATGGAAAGAGTTGGGCTACTTTTGGAGTCTTCCAACTAATTGAAATTGCCTCATAAAGTCTTAGAAACACCTATCACTTTATCCACTATCCCCATAGGGTCTTCATCAGGCTTAAAATGGCCTGTAGGTGTCATTAGCCTGAGTTTTTAGCCTCTCGAAAGTGATTGGAAACTCCATCTCTGAATTCTACGCTTTAGTTGAAATACACACTGTGTATTTCAACTTTCTTCCATTTGGTTTATTTCCTCACGTCTGCAACTTCCTTAGTCCTCATGCTATTGGATTTTTGTTTTCTTCACTACTATTTTGCAAACCCTCAATCATTTCTCATAAACATTGTCTTGCTATCCTATCAAGCTTATGTGGTTTGTATGTCTCTGACTGTCCTCCTTTGTGACTATTATAACTACTATTTGTAGATGCCTAACATTTTTTATACCATCCTCAATGATGATTGTACCTGCCTGGTTTATGATTGTCCCCTCAAAGTCAAAGTTCATGACTGTTCCTTCTTGGTATGAATGTTATCTTCTTTTTTTTTTTCTGATAGACCTCTACTTTCATTGTGAATCCCCTATGAAGGTGTTCCATGAGGGCTCCTTAGAGGGCATAGAAGGAATACTTAGTCCTTTTAGGACTCTAAAATGTCATTTGAAACTACCCATTCAAAGTCATTTTCTCTAACATTCTGCCTTCTCTTATCCACTCTAGATTATTTCTTTCATCCACTTTGACCCTGCTCTCATAGTCCTCTTATCAATCTCAGGCATTTTTATCAATGGTATTGGGATTATTATAGGTCTCTATATCTTATAATAGGATCCTTTATTAACTATATCTATAGACCACGCTCTGTCCTCCTTAAGTTAGTTTCAACAGTGCTTTGACCTTTTATAGGTCTTCAAGTGAACTTTCTTCATTTTCTATCATGCTTGAATCTAGTGTAGAACATCCTTATATATGTAGGTAGTTGTTTGATAGTGTTATAGCCCCATCTGACAGAGTTCTCCATGACATACATATTCAAGCATGTCTTAAAAATGGTCTTACAAGTTTGACTAAACTTGTTACCCCTGAAGTCTATTCAAGATCCCATATATATGCTCTTCATACCACTGTTACCATTTGGGAGACATTTGGTTTCATTATACAAATCTTAAACTCTCCAACAAATTCCTTATAGATTACTATCCATTGTCTATATTGATGGTGGCACCGTGATATTGTGTAGTGCTCTTCAATACTGCATAGACCATATAAACACTGCATGCTTCTAGGGTTTAGCAAGGTTTTAACAGGTTAAAAAAGACTCTCAATGACACTGCATAGTCTTTTAAGATCATAGAAAGGTTTCAAACCAATCAACAATGACATTTTAGACTATTGTAACAAAACTTCTACAACTCTTGTCTCTTCAAACTATCTCTGTACAGGGTTATAATCATGGTATTTGCTATGAGGATGTAGGCCTTCAGCTTTGTTTACTGAATATGTAAGGTATGCAGGATTGTGATTTCATAATGTTTTAGGACATGCATAATACTTATTCACAAATCTTATAAATCATTAGCAAATCCTACAAAACCATATAGATCTAAAACACAGAACTAAAGCCTCGTATAAATCTTACCATTCTAACATAGACTTTGACTCCTTACCACATCTGTACTCTCTCTTTTCACTGTGTCAAATCTCTTAACAATTAGTGCAAGGTCTTGAGAGGATGTTGAACACAAAACTTTTGGCAAGATTTCCTTGAAATGTTCTAAACAAACTCCTATTAGTTACCCATTGTAGGATATGTGGGACCATACATGGTATTCACTGTCATTACATCATTGCAAGGTTTTAAAGTATTCTACATCTCATTTAAGTCTTAAAACCCTTATGTGTTTAACCAAAACCTTCTTACCTCTTTCTCAATCTTCACTTCTATCATAGTCCTCTCTCTATGTTATGATGGTTTATCACCTTATATAGTCTCTGCATCTCCTAGATGTTTTTGTATGACTACATAGGTATCACCTATATACTCTATCTTAGATCTCTCTCTATATCTATATACCTTTCATTTATGGATCTTGACCTATCATTTCATAGTCTTTAAATGATGATGATAAACTTTGTTATGTACCTATGCACTTAGGGATATGATATTATAATGTATTTAGGTGGATGGAGATGCTGACATGTGGCACAGATCCCTTAAGTTAGTTATATTAATTCTTATAGATAACTTGTATAATTAATTGTATCAGGAGTTGAGTAGGCCCTCATTAGGATTACCCTTCCCAAAATGACATCCAAAATAAAAAAAATCTATTAATTATATAATGTAGGGTTTTTATGATTTTTTCTCCTAGGGCTGCAATTAAGAGATTTTTTTTCTAATTTATGGAGGGTTGAATGAGGCCATCTGGATACAGATACAGTTTTGATTTGGAAGATTTTGGAGTTGTTTTTAGTAAGTTATTGCAATTTTATGATTTTTTTATAATTTTGCTTTCTAGGCCGCAAATCATAGAATTTTTTTGAGCTTTTTATATTTCTGGAAAAGCTCACCAAATTTTATTAGGGGTCTATTATTTGTATTTTATTTTGGAGTCTCACAACATTATGAAACAATTCATCTAAAGTCGGGTAGGTTGGACAATTTTAGAAACCCTAGTTTCAATGAAGATTACTTATTTTGATGGAAGTGGAGATGCATTAGAATGATGGAACCAATATAAAAGTGCATCAAGGAAGGAAGATTCAATCCTTCAATTTCAAGGATGTATTGAAAAGGAAAAGGTTATTGTTTCCATAAACCCTAGCAAGAAGTACAAGAAGAAGAAGAAGAAGAAGAAGAAGAAGAAGAAGGAGGAGGAGGAGGAGGAGGAGGAGGAGGAGGAGGAGGAGGAGGAGGAGGAGGAGGAGGAGGAGGAGGAGGAGGAGGAGGAGGAGGAGGAGGAGGAGGAGGAGGAGGAGGAGGAGGAGGAGGAGGAGGAGGAGGAGGAGGAGGAGGAGGAGGAGGAGGAGGAGGAGGAGGAGGAGGAGGAGGAGGAGGAGGAGGAGGAGGAGGAGGAGGAGGAGGAGGAGGAGGAGGAGGAGGAGGAGGAGGAGGAGGAGGAGGAGGAGGAGGAGGAGGAGGAGGAGGAGGAGGAGGAGGAGGAGGAGGAGGAGGAGGAGGAGGAGGAGGAGGAGGAGGAGGAGGAGGAGGAGGAGGAGGAGGAGGAGGAGGAGGAGGAGGAGGAGGAGGAGGAGGAGGAGGAGGAGGAGGAGGAGGAGGAGGAGGAGGAGGAGGAGGAGGAGGAGGAGGAGGAGGAGGAGGAGGAGGAGGAGGAGGAGGAGGAGGAGGAGGAGGAGGAGGAGGAGGAGGAGGAGGAGGAGGAGGAGGAGGAGGAGGAGGAGGAGGAGGAGGAGGAGGAGGAGGAGGAGGAGGAGGAGGAGGAGGAGGAGGAGGAGGAGGAGGAGGAGGAGGAGGAGGAGGAGGAGGAGGAGGAGGAGGAGGAGGAGGAGGAGGAGGAGGAGGAGGAGGAGGAGGAGGAGGAGGAGGAGGAGGAGGAGGAGGAGGAGGAGGAGGAGGAGGAGGAGGAGGAGGAGGAGGAGGAGGAGGAGGAGGAGGAGGAGGAGGAGGAGGAGGAGGAGGAGGAGGAGGAGGAGGAGGAGGAGGAGGAGGAGGAGGAGGAGGAGGAGGAGGAGGAGGAGGAGGAGGAGGAGGAGGAGGAGGAGGAGGAGGAGGAGGAGGAGGAGGAGGAGGAGGAGGAGGAGGAGGAGGAGGAGGAGGAGGAGGAGGAGGAGGAGGAGGAGGAGGAGGAGGAGGAGGAGGAGGAGGAGGAGGAGGAGGAGGAGGAGGAGGAGGAGGAGGAGGAGGAGGAGGAGGAGGAGGAGGAGGAGGAGGAGGAGGAGGAGGAGGAGGAGGAGGAGGAGGAGGAGGAGGAGGAGGAGGAGGAGGAGGAGGAGGAGGAGGAGGAGGAGGAGGAGGAGGAGGAGGAGGAGGAGGAGGAGGAGGAGGAGGAGGAGGAGGAGGAGGAGGAGGAGGAGGAGGAGGAGGAGGAGGAGGAGGAGGAGGAGGAGGAGGAGGAGGAGGAGGAGGAGGAGGAGGAGGAGGAGGAGGAGGAGGAGGAGGAGGAGGAGGAGGAGGAGGAGGAGGAGGAGGAGGAGGAGGAGGAGGAGGAGGAGGAGGAGGAGGAGGAGGAGGAGGAGGAGGAGGAGGAGGAGGAGGAGGAGGAGGAGGAGGAGGAGGAGGAGGAGGAGGAGGAAGAAAAGTGCATCAAGGAAGGAAGATTCAATCCTTCAATTTCAAGGATGTATTGAAAAGGAAAAGGTTATTGTTTCCATAAAACCTAGCAACAAGAACAAGAACAAGAACAAGAATCAATCCTTCAATTTCAAGGATGTATTAAAAAGGAAAAGGTTATTGTGTTTATAAACCCTAGCAGAAAGTACAACTTCATCAACATGCAATTAGACAAGAAGCTATAGGTACAAGAAAAGCGCATCAAGGAAGGAAGATTCGATCCTTCAATTTCAAGGATGTATTGAAAAGGAAAAGGTTATTGTTTCTATAAACCCTAGCAGAAAGTACAACTTCATAAGAAGAAGAAGAAGAAGAAGAAGAAGATTCAAGCCTTCAATTTCAAGGATGTATTAAAAAGGAAAAGGTTATTGTTTCTATAAAACCTAGCAGAAAGTACAACTTCATCAACATGCAATTAGACAAGAAGCTATAGGTACAAGAAAAGCGCATCAAGGAAGGAAGATTCAATCCTTCAATTTCAAGGATGTATTGAAAAGGAAAAGGTTATTGTTTCTATAAACCCTAGCAGAAAGTACAACTTCATCAACATGCAATTAGACAAGAAGCTATAGGTGCAAGAAAAGTGCATCAAGAACAATTAAATATTGGGTAAGGATATTCAATTTTTTGAAGATTTGAATCTCTCTATGGGTAAATATGTTTTGCATTCAAATTTTCATGTGTTGGATATGGATGGGTTGAATATTATTCTTGGTTATCCTTTGTTAGAATCATTGGGATCAATAAACATCAATGTGCAAAAGAAGTTCATGAAGCTTTGGTATAAGAGGAAAAAAGTTACATTAGATGATATTACACATAATGAAGTCCAAAATAAAGTCAAGAAAGAGCAATTTCAAGAATCTACTGAAGATTGCATCAATGAATCAGAGGACATTCAAGAGGAGCAAGATGTAGAGAAAAAAGATGAGATAATTAATTCTCTTCATGAGCCAACAAAACAAGTGGAAAAAATGATGAGGAATTGGAGAAGGTTCTAGTGATAGCAAAGGATGCAATATATAGGCATCCAAATCATGTAGACAGACAAGAGGCATGGAGGAAACAATCATGGAGGCATGACACTATAGGAAAACAACAATTAAATCACTATGGACCTACATGGAATCAAAGGAACAACTACAACAATCAGTGGTATCACAGAAGTCATATCTATTCATGGCAACAAAGGAGGACTTATTGTGATAAGGAATGGAAGCAAAGGGGTGCAGAAAAATATGGATCAAGGATGGAATCTAGGTACTATCAAGATAAAACCACTATGAAGATCAATCATGGATGGTTGGATGATTGGTCATGGTGGAACATTCATAACAACTTGTGACAGTCTTACTATTTGGCTTCTTCTCATGTTTCAGGGATGAAACATGTCAAGGAGGGATGGCATGTTATGTACCTAGGGATATGATATTATAATGTATTTAGGTGGATGGAGATGGTGACATGTGGCACACATCCCTTAAGTTAGTTATATTAGGTCTTATGGACAACTTGTATAATTAATTGTATCAAGAGTTGAGTAGGCCCTCATTAGGATTACCCTTCCATTATGTTATTAGGAGGTGGTATATATATAGGAGGCGAATATCATTGTAATAGATGTGAAGAGTATTATATTGTATTGGAGATCACTTGGAGATATAGCATGGAGTGAATTCTTCCTTAAGGAGTATTGTATGGTGTCACCCTACCTTAAGGGTTTATTCTATTTCTGCATATATTGAATATTAGGACATATTAGCCCACAACATTTCTTGTGTTGTGTGAGATCTATCTTCTACATTATATTATTTCCATTATTATATGTTTGGATCATTACGAACCTTATACAAATCTCTTTCACCTTTGTCAAGTTTATAAAATTTTGCAACCAGAACATATACTTCCCATACCTTTGTCTTCTTCCCTCTGTTCACTATCTTGACTAATCTCTTCACTATTTTAGACCTTAGAGAAAGTCTTCAAGCATCTTTGAGAATTCCTAGATACTCCTCCTATCTTCACTATATGCTTATCTCAAATATCTTTGTAACTTTTCATTCCTTCTATGCATTTGTTTGATACCTGTTTGTTAGCATCTGTTGATGCTCTAACAAAGGTTCTATACCTTCTTCCTCAGATCCTCTAAATTGTGCATCTTTCACAAGAACAAAGGTATCTTCCCACACCAAAACCTGCAACAAAACCTAGAAAAACCTTAAAGGAGGCACAAGAATGCTAAGGAAGAGACTCATCAGTTGAGACACACAAAACAAAACCCTAAAGCATGACCTAACTTGACTCAAGCTCAACCTAACCTGACTAGAATTAACCATTAACTCAACCTCAAGCTTGAAGCTATACGTGAAAACACAACTAAGATTTTAAAAAAACTTCCCTCCACTTTGGTACGGGATTTGCTTGGAGATAATAAGGTATTTGGACATGAAAAGCTACCTTTTGACCCCTTCGACTCCAAAGTATGTGTCAGGTACGTGGAAATATTAGTCTTTTTTGATATTTGGATGTTTTAAAACCTTAGTTTTAAAATGTGAGATGCACTAGAAACCTTGATTTTATGTTGTCATAGGTGTAATAAAGCTTGAAGACTCTATGTACTAAGGCGATAATCAAATGATGGATTCATTACCTTGCAAATGAGCATTAAAACCTCTTAAACTAAGACTTGAGACTTGTGTACATTTCCAAGACACTTATGCTAGCCATTTGAGCCAATGAGGCATGAATAGGCTAACAGTAATGTCATTCTTATATTTTTCAACCACCTTTCTTGCATATCAGTTTGAAAGGTTTTAAAGAAGCCCCAAATAGTGTGATACAATTTTTATGACCAAGAAAACTTATCATATAATCTTTAATTTGATGGGCAACTAGAGTATCTACCTTCCAGATCATACTCTTCATAGTAGGCAACTCTTTTAAGAAATAAAACATAAGATAGATGATCAGGGAACCATACCAGAATTTTTATTTTGACTCTTTTGTTCTTTTCAAGTTATCCATTAATTGTTGCTACAGAAGCTCACATAGATCATAGTCCTTCCCTTCTTTTGCAATTTGATGAGCTATGTATATTATAGTGGCAATGGCAGAGTTTTCTTTGTTGGTATATTATATCTTGTATGCTATGCACATTGTAGCATACCAGACCCCCAAATCTTCAATATCATTTACTGTTAGTGTTCTTTTATCAAAGTTTTCTCTTGAAAGTCTCATTATTTCTTCATTCTTCATTTCTTTTAGTATAGGTACTAGTCCGGAGGAGCACAGTCCAGTAACAGCCCCGACGGCTTTCTTAGTGATCAAATATGGTTGATGAAGATAGAAGAAGTCTCCATGAATTTGACTTAGGGAAATCTTGACCCAATCTTCCACATACCAGAAATTTGGGAAACCCTTAGAAAACTTTGGTTGAAAATTATCTCATAATAGATTGTCATTTCTAAATTGTTCCATCTTTAGGTGATCATATTCATCTAACTGACAATGGATGTAAATTCAAACATCTTTTGTATGAAGTACATTTGCTGTAACATGAGAGAATGCACCGTATTTGTCTGTTTCTATAGATTTGTGTGGGTGCTTTTTAAATTTCAGCCTTGGTCTCTCAACAACATCAATTACTATCGGTGTTGCCATGATAATACCTTCAGAAATTAGGGTTTAACCAATGGAAATGAGAAATGTCTACTAATATGGTAGATAAGGTTTGCACCAATGCTCTACTGAAGACCTTCTTCTCCTCTTTGGCTCTTCAACACTCTGGACTTCGTTCAAAATGAGATCAAAATGATCAAATATTTCCTATATAATCTTCTTACGAACCATGACTAGTTTGCATTAATTGCATTCTCTATTTTGACCTAATCATCCTTTTTATTATATAGAAAATTGTGATCATTCAGTAATCCTCTTCAATTAGTCAAATTTCTCTGAAAATTTGATCAAACATCTTCATAACATTGTCTTAACATGTTAAAACCATTTTTAGCAATTATGTTGAGTATTTCAACATCTTATTCATTCAGAGGTTTTGAAAGTGTTTGTAGTTACAACTCCCCCAGAACCAATACTTCCTCCCTTTTAATTTCTAGATGATCCATCTACACCAGGAAGAGGTGTAAATCCTTCGTTTACTCCATTCTCTTACTTCTTCCTCCATGTCCTGTACATTTCCTTCTTTTGCAGAAAAATGTCAACCTTATTTTGAGAAGTAGAGGACCTTGCACTCTTTCCCCTACAAAACCTTGCAATGTGTCCTATTTTATTGCAATTGTAGCAGGTGGTATTGGACTACGGAGCATAATCACCTCTTCTTACATTATATCTACAGTCAGCAGCCTTGTAACCATAATTGTTACATGTGTAACAATAACCATATAAGAACTGAGAGATCCTAGCATTGTTCTTGTTCATGAAACCATTCCTCATCATTTTTCTTTTGTATCCATAAGCCTTATGCTTAACTTTATTGCAAGCATGAAAATGACCATGAGAGCTTACAACATTGTACCTAGGAGGCCTAAATGAATTTTGATTCATCTTTCTTCTACATTCAAAAGCCTTGTGACCAAATTTATTACAATCATAGCAATTACCATTGAAAGCTTGAGGATACCTGATAGGAGCAATTTGTTTAGGTGTAGGCTTTCTAAAATTCTTCTTCTTATTCTTCATTTGTCTTCAGATGGGAGTGAATTCATCTTCTTTTGTATCTTTGGAGGCATTCTTGTTAAGATCTTTAGTGTAGGCCTCTTCCTTCTTTGTTTCAGACTTTCCTTCTAATTGGAAGTTATCATATAAGTTTACAGATGCACTGAATATAGGACTTTTCCCCTTTTCAAAACCAAGGCTAGATTTTTCTTTTGCTAGCTTTTGAGAGTTAATTATCTCATCAAGAATTTTAGATCCTCTCAATTTTAGTCCTTTGTCAATCTGTTCTTTTGCTTTTTCCAGTTCTTTCCTCAGAGTGATAACTTCTTCCTTAATTTTTGAACATTTAGCTACTTTCTCATTAAGCTTCATGTTTACGCAATCTTCAATCCTTTTACCTTCTTCAACCATGACTTTCAAATTAGAGATCATATCTTCTACCTCCTAGAGCTTAATGTCACCTCCTTTATCTCCTTCTATTTGAGCTTTTAGTTTGCCAATTTCTTCTTTTGATTCTTTGGCCTTTGTCTTCAATTTCACAATTGTTTCCTTTGATTTTTCAAGCATGTCCTCATATTCTTGATTTAGTTCTCTTTCTTCATCCAGATCCTCTAGGGAAGACTGAAGTTCTCCTTCAAGGTCAACATCATCTAGGTTGAGATCCCAACCTTCAAGTTCCATTGCTTCTAGATCTAGTTCTAGAACAAATCATCATTATCCATAGCTTTAGATTCCATGTGTTCCAGTGCAAGATCTACCTTAGTTGTTAGGCTTCTTAAAGGTACTTGGCTCTGATACCAATTGTTGAACACACAGAGATGCTGAGAGGGGGTGAATCAACATATATTAAAACTTAACTACTTCATTTGTAGATTAGATCCATTTACTTAGAGAACAAAAAGTAAAACATGCAACACATTCATCAACACAATGACACCAAGATTTTTACATGGAAAACCCAAAACTAGGAAAAACCACGATGAGTGTTAACTCACAATATAATGCTCACTGCTATATAAAAGTTTACAACATTGTTTTAGGGCTACAACCCAAGGAAGCTACTACTCCCTATAGAAGCTCATTGCTATAAGGAATTCTAATGATAAATAGAACTATGAACTGTTATGAAAGAAGCATCTGACTTGTGTTGATGTTGCAGTCTTCTTTTATGCACAATTACTCCATAATTTTGACTTCACACAGTTCATACTACTCATTCTGCTTTATCATATTCTCACTCACTTGTCTAACTCACAAATGAATTTGTTCTTTTATTTATATCTTCCACAACTACTTGAAACCACAATTAGGTCAGCACCAAAAAGATCTTAAGATAAAACGTGTAATTCTGCATAGGTAAGCTTGGAACAAATATATTTTAAGTTGTGGATCACTTCACATGGCACAACAAGGTTAATCCTTATCTTAACACATCCTTCAATATCAAAACCACTGATTAGGAACCACCACACATGAGGGAACCCAAGTTGTCAGCTCAAACTACACAAACACTGCTAACTATTCATCTTCATGCCACCGGGGAGAAGCCAAAAACATCATGTGGACTAGTGTTTTAACAATGTATCTTCTTCACAACACCCATACATTACTCACCTAAAGTATCTGATCATTATATGCATCTACAAAACAAGGAACATACTAAACTGATGAAAACATGGCATTCCAGGCATATTGTAACACATCCATACTTGAGATATCACCTTGCGGTACACCAAGCCATATGAAACTCTTAGAATGTAACTCATACATAATTATGCATATATTCCTAGATCTGCACATCCCCATCTATTTTTTCTAGAGAAAATCAAATACTTGACTTAGGTATACTTTTGTCTGAAGGGAAATCACATGCAATTCTTCACTGACTTAAATGCCTTATGTGGTACCGGAGATAAGAAAGATTTGTATGTGGTTCAAACATGAGATGCAATAGGGTAAATGCAAGAAGTTGTGTCCACTTAAGGTGGAAGTTTTGGAGTTAGGAAAAAATCTAAAATCGGGTTAACCAAAACAGGATCCCGTTTTGCTTCGGGTTCCCGAGCCAAAAGCGGGATCCCGTTTTCAAGAAACGGGATCCCATTTTGAGTTCCATAAAAGGTTAATATTTTAACCTTTATGAAATAGGATCCCATTTTGAAAACGAGAATATTAACCTTTCATGAAACGGGATCCCGTTTTAAAACGGGATCCTGTTATTTAAAATTTGAATTTTAAGCTCGGGTTTTGCTTTGTAATCCAGTTTGAGAAATGCTTTGGGGACCTGAACCTGACCTCTGGACCAGGTTTGACCTGCAACTTGAAGGTCCTGTCAATGTCACAACAAAATAGTGACTTTGGGCATATATCTGAAGGTCTATTTTGCAGAATATTTTGACGAAATTAAAACCCATTATAGATGAGACAGTGTAGATTCCAAATATGTAATTTTTTTTACAATTGGATTAATTTTTCTATTTTTTAATCAATTTTTGATGAAATAGGTCCATAAACTTAAATTATTAGGGTTTTTTAGTATTTTAATAACTTTTTATTAACATATTTTTTTGTAAAAAAAATTGTAGGAAAACGTACTTTAGACAATTCTTTTCAATTTTAAAAAAAAAATTCAAAAAATGTTAAGTTTAGGTCATCTTATGCGTGACGTACATGATGATTTTTTAAAAGACCAAAAATGGCCAATAAAAAATTAATAAAAAAAAAAATATTGAATAAAAAATTACAAAAAAATATGGAAAACGTGCTTCAGTGAGTTACAAATATTTTCCCAAAAGGATTTTGAAAAATATGATTATTTAGGTCAAAATATGGATGATGTACACGTACATGGTATAGTAAAAAAAAAGTGACTTTTAAACAGTGGTTTTTAGAAACACCTATTCAAAATCACTTTCTATCATCTGGGTATTGAAAAAAATTACATATTTGGAAACTAGACTCCGAGTACTACATTTCACTATTAGTGAATTTTTCCAAGATTCCACCGTTAAGTGCTTCAAATTTTTAGGTCAAATGTGACAAATTCTGAAAATCAGGGAAAACACTTCCACTTTTTGGCCAATAAGTGGACACAACTTCTTGCACACACCCAATAAGGCATGTAGAGTCTTTGCATGAGCTCCTATAGCTTATTTGTATACTTTCCATCTTCTGCAAGTGCTCAACCTATGTTCCATAGAGTATTTCATCATCCAAAACTATCTGTGTTACTTCTGTCACTTGAATTCTGACATTGCAAACCATAATAACACCTAATACTATGAGGAAGCATGCATTACACATATATAAACATATTCCCAAAACCACATGGGAACCACTTCTCTTCTGGAGGAATGTGAAGCATTCCAACATGTCTTCCACCATTTCTTTTCATTGTCAAGTCACAGTCTGAAACACTATTGCAGATAACTTTCTTTGTTGAAGAAGTAAGGACCTAAATTCTTGGATATAACATGTTAATATCAATATCAACTTAACTACTAAACTACAAGACTAAATCTTGCACTACAGAGGAATGCAGACCAAAATACTATAACTTTGCCTTAGAATATACATTGTGAGAGCCTTAACCAAACTTTTGTAGCTTTTCTCTAAGTGCGGTACTTCAAACTGATAGGATATCATTGTAGATATATAAGAAACATGTTATAAAAGCTTTACATACCTCCACAATACATTTAGAAATCAGGAAGATTACCATTCTTATACTTGGACAGTCTTTCTCCATCTGCTAAGCCTTCCAGAATTACTTCCCTTAAGCATGCCAATTCTATGTCTTCAACTTTAGTCAAACCGTCTCTCTCAAATATTCCATTGTCCATTAGCTTTAGCCATCTATGACCTTAGGTTTACACATATTATGTTGACATCAATGACAACATATATTGCCAACACCTATTATTTGTAAGTAAGTTGAATGATGCAAGTGTGCAGGTTGTTTTCTCGAATGGCGGATGCAAGATGACTAGATGAGCTATGGTCCTAGCTAAAGGTGTTTAGATTGGCACTCTGTTTTAGCTTGATGCATGCATGGTTTAGTGCAATAGTGCCTCTATTTAAAAAAAAGAAACTTCAAAGTCTTCATCCTCACCATTGGAACTAGCAACGAAGAGGACTGTTGCATCTACTTTTGATGGTCATGCTTTCTAAGTACCTAAGGGTGCTCATTCTATGGAGATGGCATGAAAGGCTTGGCTGCATTGGTGAAACAGGTTTGAGGACCCTAAAAAAAAAACCTTGTTGAGGGTATGAATGAATGGAACCTTGAGTTTTATTTTTGCAAACATTGCATCTATGGTAAACAAAACCATGTTCATTTTTATTCCAATTCTCACAAATCTTTTGAGGTGTTGGACTTGATTCATTCTAATGTGTTTGGTCCAGTTAATATTCCTTCGATTTCAAAATATGTTTACTTTGTTTCATTCCTTAATGATTACAATAGAAAGACATGGGTGTATTTCCTTATAAGCAAATCTGAAGTCTTTAGTAGATTGAAAGAGTTCAAAGCTCCTGTAGAGAATTAAAAGGATAGAAAGATTAAGTGTTTGATACCTGACAATGGTGGTGAGTTTTGTTCAGTAGATTTTGACAAGTTATATAAAGAACATGGTATTGAGAGGTATAACACAACTTCGTATAACCCTCAACAGAGTGGATTTACAAAGGATGAACAGAACATTGATGGAGAGGGCTAGGAGTATGCTAAATGGAGCTAGCCTTGAACAAAAGTTCTAGGTTGAAGTCGTTTCTATCACTTTTTACTTAGTTAATAGGTCTTCTACATCGATGCTCATTGATAAGACACCTATGAAGGTGTGGTCTAGTAAAAATCCTTCATTGAGACACATTCAAGTATTTGGTTGTGAGGAATATGCACATGTGCCTAAGGAGAAGAGGTCTAAGTTGGAGAACAAGGAAGTGAAGTGTATCTTCATCAGTTATGGCATCAGTGTGAAAGGGTACAAGCTTTGGGATCCAGAGGCTGAGAGAGTTCTGTATAATAGAAGTGTGATCTTCAGAGAGCTATCATGCCCACATTCACCATGTGGTTATGACATGATAACCACATGTCATGTCCACATTTTCCATGTGGTCATGACATGAATTATAAAAAAAAAAATCCTCTCGACTCTACAAACCCCCTCGCACGCAACATGCGCGCTTGGTGGCATGCACATCATGAAGTCAACTCAACAACTTGCATCATGTGCATCGCCCGAAGGTGAGGAAGGTTAATCACATGGGATGATACAACACTCACTTCGCCATCCCTATGTCACGTAAGCCACTAAGGGGTGTATGTCACAAAAGTGACACTAAGAGGGTTAGATTCTGTTTTGGAATCCTAACCCTAGGATTACTAAGTGAAATGAATCAATTTCGTTATAAAATGAAATCTAACCTTAGGTCCACTAAAGACCTAAGGTTCTAAACATCTAACATGATTATTATAATTATCTAACTTATACATTATTCTAACATTTAAAACAAGACAGAATTAAATTAAATGATTAAATGAAATTATTTAACTCAAATAAACCTAGGATAATTTCGGTAGCATAACGGGGCATTATGGGATAAAAATAGGATAACTCCTATAGTGATTTTGGCAGCATAACTCCACCTCATCAACTATAGGAGGTTGCAAAGAATTAAATTAAAATAAAATCCATAATTTAACCCCTTACAAAATTTAAATAATTTAAATGCATAACTTTAGGCTAAAATCCCTTCCTATTGATTTTCGAAATAAAATCATCTAACTATTATAAAGGTTTAAAATACATTTAAATAAAAAGCCCACATTAATAGTTTTAACCACCACATATAACTTATAAGCTAGGAGCAATTTAATTTGTCTACAACAAGGAAATAATGAAATAAATGAATTAAATGCACCAAGCAATTTGAATTAACTAAATAAATTAATAAAACCTCACACCCACACAAAAGGACAAAATAGCCTATCACACTAAGTGGGGTTAACACACAAACTAGATAATTAAATTAATATAACCAATACACAACCTCATAGGGAACCAAACCCTAGAGAAACCTTATAAAAGCTCTCAACTTCCCATTTGTTCTCAAAACAAGTTGATATAATTTTGGTTGGATGTACAAGTTTTGAGGAAGACACGAGAAAGGAAGGTACCTCCCCAAGTGGGAGGTATCTTCCCAAGCAAAGAAAAGTTCCTTTATTTTCTAATTTGTTTTCTAACATTGTTCTCTAACAATTTCTATAGGTTAGCATGTTTAGTCTTCAGTAACATTTTTTTTGTTTACTAAGTTGCTCTACCATTCTCTAACACTGGTTTATGTTTTACTATGTTAAAATCTTTAATTTCAAAATTGATGGATGCACAGGTTAAGAAGTAGCTCGTTTAAAAACTAGTTCTACCAATAATTTAAATCTCTATGTTTTCAATCTACTCTATGGACTATATTTGTGTTTCATTTTTTTTAAATGGAAAAAGATCTAACAACTCCCAGGGTAATTGTGAAGAAAACATACACAAAGGTATTTATTTATATAAAATTTTTTTGTTTTCGAAAGAGAGCTAAAATACTCTCAGTTTGAAAGAGTTAAATAACCCAGAGAACTAAAAATTTTATACAGAGGGTTAAGATAACACAACTCACACATAGATATACACATATATAAATAACAATTAATGCATAACCAACTAGATTAAAAAGAAAATAAATTATATAACAGAAGATAAGGGGCACAACAGCATCTATGAATAGGGACTAGATTACAAAACTGTAGCAGACAGGGTATTAAATTATTATGGGTTTTGAATATATTAAAGGGCAAATAGATGATAGCAACAAGGGTTTGCACCATTTAAAATGGGTGGAAAGGATAATATACAGACATTTCAAGTTTTAAATGGAGCAGACTATTTAATTTTAGGGCAGAGTTGAAAAAGGGGTTCAGACACCACACAAGGCTGAGCCCTGAGGAGATTGATGCTCAACAAAGATCCACAGAGGTGGATAGAATGTTGCCCTTATGCAGGCGAAGTCTCAAAGGACAGCAATGAGGGTTGAATGGAGGTTACACTGCCAAAGGGTACTCATGGGGTGCGGGCATCACCCCACCCCCAAATGCTAAAAGAAAAACAATGTGGTGGCCAAAACATAATACAGTGTGCCCTAAAATCTTCCTATCGGTAGTACTTCGTATTCGAAGCATCACATTATAAATCTTAAGCCTTCTAAAATGTATGACATGCGAATCACTTAATATAATTTAACACTACCTTTTTTAAAAAGGTCACTGTGTATTGGAAACACAATGAATTAAATAAACAACAGCAAGATAAAATCATGATATAAATATCAGTATACAAGTAATTCCCTAGTAACTAAAGTACATTCACTATTATAAAACAGTGAGCATACAAAATACAATCCCTATATTTCTCTTAGAAACATGTATATATTTATATATAAATATATACCATATATTTATATATAGATATATACATACTTAACTCTACTATTACACTTATAATAATGATGTTTATATATATAAATAAATATAAATCTACAATCATATATAATTAAATCTACAAGAATAAGCTAACACAAATGAGGTCAAAATTACTAGCTACAATCTATTTTTTTTTTTGGTACAACAAATATAAAAGCTTTGTTTCTCTCCACTACCAAACTAGGAAGTTCATTTTTTTTTTCAAGACATTTTCATATGCATAACATCACAAATAAATAAAAAGAGAGAGAAGGGAGTATTAAATTTTTCTTTCAACATTGAAATGAAGCTAACTTAATGCCTCTTTTATTTAGGATAATACAAATATTTACAAAGGAGGCAAATGCAACAACAACCCCTGTGAGCTCAACTCCCAATATGTACAAAACTTATTACAAACCCAAAAGTAGGGTTAAGTCATCACAATGCCTTCATTATAACAAAATGAAAAAGGCCACTAACTCAAGATTTCTCTTCCAAGTCTAACTTCTCCATGGTCTCCATAGAACCCTACAAAACATACAAACAAGTTAGCCATACTCATGGGAAGCTCACCTCCCAACCTACGCCTAAAATAGGCCACCCCCAAACTAGGAGGCCTTCCAACAACCAAGTTTCAAACAACATACATTTCAACACTCACACCAAGCACATTTACACCAATCCCAAGGCTTAACACAAACTAACCCATCCTAAAAATGGATTGAAGGGTGAGAGAGTGGACTCACTCTAGAACTCAAGGAGACCCACAATCTTGATACACAAAAATACTCATTATTCACTTGGCCTCTTGCCATACTTCTCATTTCACAAAACCAAGGCACTCATGCCATAACCCAAACTCCTCAAAACTCCAAATAAAGGCCCTTGGCCATAAATCCATACAAAAAATGAAGAGGGGAAACCAAGGAGGTTCACATCCTCTCTCACCCAATACTAAGGTGATCTCTCTCACAAGGAGAGCTCACCCAAACAACCCATAAGACCCACAACACATAAAACCTAAAATACCATAAGCATAATACATGCATAAACACATTGCATAAGTAAAACAAATAAGCAAATGGCTTGAATCCTTGAGAAATACCTATCAAGATTCAAGGATGGAGTGTGTTTGGTGAAGAGCTTCCACAAGTTCTCCCAAAAACTCCAAGTCCTTTACTCTCGCAACCCAAGTCTAAAATTTCCCAAAAGAAATGAAAAGAGGAACCCTCCTCTCATCAAAATGAGAGAGATATAAAGACAAGGCTCTCAAAGCCTAATGGATGAGAAGGTGATACTTATCAACCTCTCCTCCATCCACATAACCCTCCTCACAACCCCACAAGAATGTGGAGGTGACACTTGTCACCTCCCCATTCCATAGAGATACACATTCTCCCACAAGTGCTCTCACACATGTGTGAGAGCATGGGGAGATGTGAGCACACAAGGGAAGCTTCTTATGAATGAGGAGGTGACACTTGTCACCTTCTCATTCATCTAAGATACACTCTTCCCCATAAGTGCTCTCACACATGTGTGAGAGAATAGGGAAGAGGTTCACATATGTGAGAAGCTTCTAAAGCATGAGAAGCAAGGGTAACCTTACCCAAGTGGGTGAGGTTGGGGTTAAGTGAGATGGCGACCTTCCAACCACCCCTCACACTTCCCAAACTCGTCACTTGATTTCAGGGTCAAGTTTGGGTGACCATACAAGGTCCAAAACAAGTTTAAACAAGCTAGGAATGGTCCTAGACACTAGGGGTATGACCTAGGGTCAATATTTGACCATTATCAACACTTAGAAATACATAAAATCACTTGAAAAGGGCTTCAAACATTTAGTACTAAAAATTGTGCAAACCCTGTTGGAGTCCAGGACAACACTAAGAGGAGGGGGGTGAATCTGTTGTATAAAGTTTCAAATCTTTTTGCAACTTTTATTTACAAGACATATAAAGAGGAAGACATCAATGATTTGTTAAGCACATATGCACAATTATAATATTGAAGGCATGAAATATATGAACAGATGAAGACACACAAGATATGAGACCAAGACACAAAAGATTATACGAGAGGAAAACCCTCCTGGGGTAGAAAAACCTCTCAAAATTGCCTCACTGGCTTATTCAAAACTCACTAGTTACAACAAGGTCTCACTGACCATTCAAGCCTCACTGGCTACAAAGAGGTCTCACTGACCAACAAAGCCTCACTGGCACATAAATCCACCATCAAAACAATACTGCAAGGTGTGCAAGAAATGATTGCAACACAATCAGATTTGCACCATGACATAACCTGTCTTCTCTAAATTTACATATATCTTTTCAGTCACACTCAATATGATCTGCATATCAATCTCATGATTTCTACATAATCAAATCAATTGTGTCTTCATACTTGGCATGGTTCAATCTATAAATTCATTGCATAATATCTTCAACCTGTGTTTTTCTCATCACATACAAAACATAATGTTTTATCTGTATTTTCTCTTCAACATATTTTTCAAAAATGTCTTCAACACTGTATGATTGTCCACATCACAATAACAACTCAACCATCAATACACTTGAAATGTCATTATATAAAATTTGAAAGATCTTTCATGACCTTTCACATTCTTCTTTTGCATAAACATTTCAATCCTGCAAGAAAAGATAATTTCTTCTCTATATAACCATTTCCATTCATGAAGAATTTTGAAAAATAAAATCATATCTCTCAAACAAATCTTCACACAAATGACTTTGATATTTTTAGAGCATTTAATCTATTCATATTCTCTTTCATAAAAATTTCATCTCAAAATTCTTCAATCCAATTTATCTTCCCTACATAAAACATTTTCAAACAAAATCCATTCACATTCTTCTCCTCTCTGAATCCTGCATATAAAAATATAAAAAAAATTCTCTCCATCCACAAAAAATCTTCAATGTACTTCAAAAACCATTCATCTTCTCCAATCTGCAAACATAAAAATTTTCATCATCTCTACAAAGATAAATATTCTTCAATCTGAAAATTTTGTCTTCAATAAAAATTTTCTCAATAACACTTCAATAAGCCTTTTGAGAAATAAAATCTTTAAAAAAAAAAAATAGCTCTTTTCATATTCATCTTTCTATCTTCCTTATCTTTGCAAAATATCATCTGCAAATAATAAAAAAATTTCTTCAAACTTTCACCACCAAAATTCTTCTACAAAAATCCCCATACATTCCTTTTTAGTAAAAGGCATTAAAGAAAAACATCTACCCTATTAAAGTTCCATCTTTTTAGCTTCCATGTCATGAGAGAAATAGAAATAAATCTCCATAAAAATTGTGCTTCCAAATCCCTTAAAAAATGCCTTTATGGAGGGATTAAAAATAGCTCAAAAAATCACTTTATTTGATGTCATAAAAATATGACATAAAGTGGGCCATCGAATTAGGAGATAAAAATCAAGTTTTTAAATTTAAAAACAAAGCCATAACTAAACTTATTCGAACTCCCCAAACCACATTTAAATATAGACTTTTATGGCTTTTTGGGTTCTCATTAAATATAAAAGAAGACTGATCAAATGGGAAAGATATTAGAAGGGGACCAGTCACAATAATGTCTAAGAACTACTTCAGCAAGTCACATTTAAGTGACATCACCTGTAATAGAAGGTCATCAATGGTTTAAATCAAAAAGTGCATAGTCTATATATGGATTTTATTAGATGTTTATTTAAGGCATATTTAAACCATTTCTTGACTTACGACATTAGTCATTGATTTTTGCAAATTATGATAATCTTTTCTGCTGTTGTCTGCAAGCATCTCAATGCAGAACTTAATTCTTTACTATTTGCCAACATCATGTCATACTGCATGGGAACTCTTGAGCATTTCTTAGAGCACTTCTTAAATCATTAACTCAAACAACATTATCATAAACAAAGTATGATGACATCCTGAAGAAGACTTCACATTGACTATCATGAATCATCCAATTGAACCAAGATGAAGACAATCCATGAATCCAAGATGAAGTCTTTGAATCCAACTCCTTATAAACTCTATGAACTTCTGAATCACTATACCATACAAAGACAAATCATCCTGATCCCATGTTAGTTACTTGAAGCACATGACTGTCATCAACATTCAGGACCTCTTCCTTAACATCTTGAAACATGATGACAAGAACATCCTGCATTTCCATATTTGTAAATCAAACCTGAGAACACAACATCTTTTGGCATCAATGAAAATCAATCTCCATCAAACTCTCCCTTTGTCATTGATGGCAAAACTACATGATGCAATTTCTCTTTCTCCCCCTTTTTGACATCTGATGACAAAGACTCAAATCTATATGCTCCCCCTATGTTGAAGTACAGAAACAAATCACTATTCATAAATATCACTGTCAATCAGTGACAAGGACAAACATCACTATTATACCATCTACACACAAAAAAAAACACTGTCTTGCTAGAATGAAACATGTATGTCAACCTTAACAAAATACCACTTCTTGACACAATACCAATATGAAGATGAAAACTGACAAATCTCTGCAATCAAATAACAACTCCTTTGATATAACTTATATGAACTTGAACTCTATGCAAATATGTCATAAAAACATCAACACTCATGATGAATAACATTGCAGGAAAAAAATTATGAAGACCACTATTCACAACACATGATGACATGATGACCACTCAAGACTTCCATGATAGTGAGTACAAGAAGGACAATCAACCTTCAACCAATTTACTCCTGCACACACTTCTTGGCATGATAAAGAATGAAGATCATCCTGAAAAGAATGAAGACTATCTTAATGAAGACCATGTTGTTGATCCTGCACATGACACTTTTTGCAACACAATGTCAAAATTTGATATATACAGAACCACTATTGATACCTTTGCAAAACCAAATGCATGGACATATGCTATGAATCTTCTTCTATTTTCAATCTCCTCAGCCAATATATGCTAACATATGATGAGAACTCCTTGAGTATACCCAAGATCCTGTCAGTTATTATTCAAATCAGCCCATCAAATCTGCACATCATCAAACTAACTGCACCATCAAGACAACTCAATCATGATATGAACAAGATATAAATAGGATCATTAGTAAACCAAGTCACTCAACATCATCAAACTCCTTGATCATTAAACCCTTGAATATCCTTTCAACATCTTGTAAACATAATAATGACATGAACCACTTGATCACTAGCATGCACTGAAGAGCAACATAGTTATCAACACCATTATGAACTTCATTTCACAAAACTGATATGAATAGCATCTTAGAAAAAATTATTAGACATGAATCCAAAAACAAAACAAGACCAAATAATCTCCTCCTAAAACTTCTTGGGGATAATTGATAGGACATGAACAACTCCCCCTCACATCATGCTATCAATTATTCAACTGATGAAGTGACTTGTGCAAGATGCACAAGTTTGGGATCTGTTTTCTCATGTCTCTATTTCTACTTCCACACTTCCACAAGTTCTTTCTTCTGTTCAATTTTTTGCTTCCAAACCTTTTCAATCTTTTTCTTTTTCCAACCTTTCAAATCAGGTGATACTATTCTTTCATACATTCTGCAACTATATGCTTTGTGACCAGGAGAATTACACTTGAAGAAAACAACATTAGTATTCCATATTGAATAAAATTGATTTCTTTTTCAATTAACTACTTTTTGTCCAAAATGGTTACAAGTATAGCAATAACCAAAGAATGAATAATTATACCTATACATGTAAGCTTGTCTAATTGAAGCAGTTCTTCTTGAATTTCTCTTTTGATTGTTCATTTTACCTTCAAGAGAATTTAATCAATTTTTATTCTAAGAGTCTCTCTAGCTTTGGAACACTCTCCTTCTTCATATCCTAAACCAGTTGTGTTCTTATGATGCTTTTGTTTGCCTAACATCTCATGCAACTTATTTGAGCTCTCTTCAAACTTGAGATTCTTTTCCAACTGCTTTCTAACATCCTCAAGATCTTTTCTTAAAGAAATTATTTCTCCTTTAATCTTTTGACACTCAATTTTTTAGCTTCCAACTCAAACTTTGTTACATCAATTATCTTCTTAGCTTCCTCAACCTCTGTCTTCAAATTGATAATTAATTTATCTGATTCACTTACTTGATTCCTCAAATCCATACTTAGATTTCAAACATCTTCAAGGTCTGAAGATATTCTTTCAAAATCTGAAATAACTTTGTCTTTGAATTCTTTTTCCTATTGTAGTTGTGCCTTTAATCTATGATTCTCATTTTTATATTTCTTGATCTCACTTAGACCACATATGAGTTCTCCTTCTATGTCAATTTTATATTCTTGTTCATCATACTCCTGATTGTGATCACTCATAATGTTACCTCCTTCTAAAATAGATTGGACCTCATCTTCTTCATGTGAAAGTTTCCTATCATTGCCACTTTCTTCAAACACTAAGTAGTCCTTTACTTTATCATTACCTTGATAGATTCTCATCAATTCCTTCCAGACATCTTGTGCTATTTCACAATGCAGAGCTTTACAAGAAAATTCATTAGATAATCCTAATAGAATAGCTTTCTTTGTTGTATGATTGCATTTAAAATCTTCTTTATCATTGGATGATTGAGAAGAAACAAAATAACCACTCTCAACTGACAACCAAACACCATTCTCTAAAGATGATAGATAAATTTGCATTCTAATGCACCAAACAGAGAAATCTGAACCATCAAAGCAAGGAACTTTGGAGAACTCTTTCCATAATTCAACTTGTGAGACATTTATATCAACACATTTTATATCATCATTTGAATTTGATAAAGATGAAGCATTTTGATCAATAGGAGACTTGACACTTTTCTTTTCTTAATTTCTTTTGTACTTACCCATGGTACTCCACACCTAGGACCTACCCAAGCTGATTAAGCTTCTATAGGGAACCTAGGCTCTGATACCACTTGTTGGAGTCTAGGACAACACTGAGAGGGGGGTGAATCAGTGTTGTATAAATTTTCAAATAATTTTGCAACTTTTATTTACAAGATATATAAAGAGGAAGACATCAATGATTTCTTAAGCACATACGCACAATTATAATATTGAAGGCATGAAACATATGAACACATGAAGACACACAAGATATGAGACCAAGACACAAAAGATTATATGAGAGGAAAACCCTCCTGGGGTAGAAAAACCTCTCAAAATTGCCTCACTGGTTACAACAAGGTCTCACTAACCATTCAAGCCTCACTAGCTACAAAGAGGTCTCATTGACCAACAAAGCCTCATGGCACATAAACCCACCATCAAAAAAATATTGCAAGGTGTGCAAGAAATGATTGCAACACAATCTGATTTGCACTATTAAATAACCTGTCTTCTTTGAATTTGTATATATCTTTTCAATCACACTCAATATGATCTGCATATCAATCTCATGATTTCTGCATAATCAAATCACCTATGCCTTCATACGTGGCATGGTTCAATATGTAAATTCATTGCATAATATCTTCAACCTATGTTTTTCTCATCACATACAAAACATAATGTTTTATCTGTATTTCTCTTCAACATAATTTTCAAAAATGTCTTCAACACTGCATGATTGTCCACATCACAATAACAACTCAACCATTAATACACCTAAAATGTCATTATATAAAATTTGAAAGATCTTTCATGACCTTTCACATTCTTCTTTTGCATAAACATTTCCATCCTGTAAGAAAAGATATTTCTTCTCTATCTAACCATTTCCATTCATGAAGAATTTTTAAAAATAAAATCATATCTCTCAAACAAATCTTCACACAAATGACTTTCATTTTTTCAGAGCCTTCAATTTGTTCATATTCCCTTTCATAAAAATTTCATCTCAAAATTCTTCAATCCAATTTAGCTTCCCTACATAAAACATTTTCAAACAAAATCCCTTCACATTCTTCTCCTATCTGAATCCTACATATAAAAATATAAAAAATCTTCTCTCCATCCATAAAAAATCTTTAATGTACTTCAAAAACCATTCATCTTCTCCAATCTGCAAACATAAAAATTTTCATCTTCTTGCAAAGATAAATATTCTTCAATCTAAAAATTTTGTCTTCAATAAAAATTTTCTCAATAACACTTCAATAAGCCTTTTGAGAAATAAAATCTTTTTCAAAAAAAAAAGCTCTTTGTATATTCATCTTTCTATCTTCCTTATCTCTGCAAAATATCATCTGCAAATAATAAAAAAAATTCTTCAAACTTTCACCAACAAAATTCTTCTACAAAAATCCCCATACATTCCTTTTTAATAAAAGGCATTAAAGAAAAACTTCTACCCTATTAAAGTTTCATCTTTTTAGCTTCCATGTCATGAGAGAAGTAGAAATAAATCTCCATAAAAATTGTGCTTCTAAATCCCTTAAAAAATGCCTTTATGGAGGGCTTAAAAATAGCTCAAAAAATCACGTTATTTGATGTCATAAAAATATGACATAAAGTGGGCCATCGAATTAGGAGATAAAAATCAAGTTTTTAAATTTAAAAACAAAACCATAACTATGACTTATTCGAACTCCCCAAACCACATTTAAATATAGCCTTCTATGGCTTTTTGGGTGCTCATTAAATATAAAAGAAGACCGATCAAATGGGAAAGATATTAGAAGGGGACTAGTCACAATAATGTCTAAGAACTACTTCAGCAAGTCACATTTAAGTGACATCACCTGTAATAGAAAGTCATCAATGGTTTAAAACAAAAAGTGCATAGTCTATATATGGATTTTATTAGATGTTTATTTATGGCATATTTAAACCATTTCTTGACTTATGACATTAGTCATTGATTTTTGGAAATTATGATAATCTTTGCCACTGTAGTCTGCAAGCATCTCAATGCAGAACTTAATTCTTTACTATCTACCAACATCACATCATACTGCATGGGAACTCTTGAGAGAACTTCTTAAAGCATTAACTCAAACAACATTATCATAAACAAAGTATGATGACATCCTAAAGAAGACTTCACACTAACTATCATGAATCATCCAATTGAACCAAGATGAAGACAATCAATGAATCCAAGATGAAGACTTTGACTCCAACTCCTTATAAACTCTATGAACTTCTCAATCATTGTACCATACAAAGACAAATCATCCTGATCCCATGTTAGTTACTTGAATCACATGACTATCATCAACATTTAGGACCTCCTCCTTAACATCTTGAAACATGATGACAAGAACATCCTGCATTTCCACATTTGTATATCAAACCTGAGAACACAACATCTTTTGGCATCAATGAAAATCAATCTCCATCAAACCCAATATTACATTTTTTTACAACACATCAAAAGATAAATTAAAAGGGGTAAACCATACACTAAGTCATAAATCAATTTACAACAAAATCAACATTCTCAAACACATGTGAGCTTAGTCCTACTTAGGACTAGGTCGACTGAACATGGGTATAACATATGGTTGTTGTCTGACCTCTGATTTTTCCATGGGTATGGAAAGTAACTTGCACACTTCCACAAACCCATTAATAGCACATGATAAAATAATCGAAGCAAGTGAATGACATACATCACATCCAACATCAAAATAATCACATGATAATATAATGTCTCTCAAATCATCCATCACTCACATGTATAATCAGGATCCCATAAAGTAAAATATAACATTAGTCTCAACATCTATGCACATATCAATAGCATCAAATGACATCATAGCATCTAACATCATATCATCAAATGGAAATCTAACATGCCATCTAACCATCCATAAAGCATAAACCATCTATCTAATCAAGAATAAGATAAGGTAATAAGGTCCAAGTGCAGGATGAATAGTCCCCAATATCCATAAGACCACCATAAATCCATCGAAAGAGTACTAAAAGAAAAATAATATAGGTCAGGTAAAAGTAGGCCTCACATCCTCCCCCCGAAGACTATGCTTCCTCTTGGAAGTCAGAAAAGAGATGGGGATAGAGTGTCCTCAAAATAGCTACATCCTCCCATGTAGCTGAGACCTCATCATAACGGTCCCACTAAACTCTGACCTAATCCAGTTCTCGACCTTGAAGGCCCAGCATCCAACGAGCCAAGATGCGAATTGGCTCCAAAGCTAGCTACTCGTCTGACTCTACCTGTAAGGCATCCCAATCCAAAACATGAGTCATGTCAGAAATATAACATCTCAGCATAGAAATATGAAAAACATCATGGATACGTGACAAAATAGGTGGCAAGGCAAGATGGTAAGCTATGAGTCCTATCCACTCCAAAATCTCAAAAGGTCCAACAAAACAAGGTGCAAGCTTAGAGCCCTTTCCATAATAGATTGGACTCTTATGCTGCTGCACTCTCAAGAATACCTTGTTGCCTATGGAGAAGCTCTGATCCAATCTCTTGGAATCAATATACTTCTTCTGGCGATCCTGTACCTCTTGTAATCTCTGCCTGATCAAAGTGACCTACTGCTCCATATACTGTACCAACTTTGGTCCAATAGCCACTCTGTCCTCTATATGGTCCCAACTCAAGGGAGTCTTGCACGGCTTGCCATACATGGCTGGGTAGGGAGGCATACCTAACAAGCTGTGATGCCCATTTTTGTAGGCAAACTTAACCAGATGTAGGTAGTCCTCCCATCTAGACTGGTGATCCATAACATACATGCAAAGTATTTCCTCTAACACCTGATTCACTGGTGCAGGAGCACCCTCGAAAATCTAAAAGTTCCTATGTAGGGGCACCTCGTCAATCTAAATGTTCCTCACATTTCAAGAAATGTTATGTCTGTTTGTAAAGGCCTTCAAGCCATATGAAATATGTGTCAAAAAGGGTTAAAACTATAATGTAACCGAACGGTTTGTTTTGTAAACGGTGGTTGGTGTTTGATTCACCACATATTGTAACTGTCCCATTAAGTGTCTTTAAATAGGCAGTTCGTGTATGTGTAGAAAAGAGCAGGGCAGGGAGAGAGAGACCGAGTGAAAGGAATCTATATGTACATTCTGAAATAGAAGGAATAGAAAGAATTCATGTTTTTCTGGTGCAATCATAGTGGACCTCGTTTGGGGTCATTCCACTGGAGGATTTCTCTGAAATTAGTGGAATGGGCCCCCCCGATTTGTTAATTCATTTTATATTCTGCGCCAGTGTGTTCGTTTATTTTCTGTTCTGTTAAAGTTTAGTCGTTTCTATGTAGTGTGTTCAGTTACAATGTGCAAAGAAAGTTATCGGCGTGAATTTTGGGTTGTATCACGAAATGTGCATTCTATGAGTATATCACTTTTGTATGTTAGTGAGCATTTCCTGTGTATATCGCAGATGTATGTATACATCCTGTCGTTGCATGTTGAGAAGATACAATTTGTGAGTATCTGTCATTTGTATGTCACAAAACAATATATGTATATACCACATTTGTATGTAAAAACATTCTGTGTGTATCCAACAATTGTATTTCACGGTTGTATGTATGAGTGAATGTACATTGTGGTAGATGCAAATGATGACCGGTTGTAGCAGTCGCAGCGGAAGGAGATACAAAGGAATTACCAATGATAGGAGGTCATGTATTGTATGTGCGACAGAAATTATATGTATATTGGTGGTTGTATGTGCATTTCGTGAGATGCAAGTAGTGACTGGTGCTAGCGGTAAGGAGAACCAGCGGTAGAAGGTTAATCAATGTATGTGAATAGTGCCATGTATATTTTGTTTGTATATTTCGGGGAGTCTGGGTAGCCCATCGGAGTGAGTTATGCCATCGGCAGAAAGAAGAAAGGTGGCACCGATAGTTAGTGGTCTCACCGATAGAGAGGAGTCATCGGCGAGAGAGGGGTGCATCGGTGAAAGATCTTAGGGTCAGGCCGAAGACGTTAGTCTGGCCGATGAAGGCTGTTTATGGAAGAGTCAACGGAGTGACTCAAGCGGTCAGTGAAAGAGATTTTGGCTTACCCGACGGTGGACTGTCTTGTCGATAGGCAAGTGATTGTAGGTTTCGGTGAGACAATGCAAAGGTCTTGCCGATAGCCTCTCAAGTGGCTATTTTGTGGGCTTCAAAGGAGTCTTCAACCTATTTTTATGCTGTAACTGGTTTCCCTCTGCATCAAATTGGTATTAGAGCTCAGCAAAAGGACTGGGCTATTTGTGTATTGATTCTGTCACTGAATAGGCAGAAAAAGTTGTGGGTATTCTGTCACTGAATAGGCAGAAAAAGTTGTGGGTATTCTGTCACTGAATAGGCAGAAAAAGTTGTGGATATTCTGTCACTGAATAGGCAAAAAAAGTTGTGGGTATTCTGTCACTGAATAGGCAGAAAAAGTTGTGGGTATTCTGTCACTAAATAGGCAGAAAAAGTTGTGGGTATTCTGTCACTGAATAGGCAGAAGAAGAAAGAAGAAGAAGAGAGAAGCAAGAAGCTGAAAGAAAGAGTGCTAGAAAAGAATTTTGCTGACTTCCGGTTGCAGGTGCAGATTCACTCGCTACAGTGGGCAAATGAGAGATCTGTCATGGAGCCATAGGAGATGGTTCAAGGGCCTGAGAAGGAGGTCCAGTTGGTGTCACCAAAAGTCCTAGGGAGAGAGGTGAGAGAGGACTCCCAGGTGAGGGACAGAGGTGTTGGTGTAGCATGAAGGAGTGGAATTCAGTTGCTACATTTCGGAGGCAGCCATTGATAGAAGGCATAGTTGAGGATGAAGAGGAAGCAGCAGAGGCATCCAGTTAGCATTGAAGACATCGAGAAAGCCAAAAGATATTGCAGGCTTTTCACTGAGCATTTCCATGGGACATGGAAATTTTTCAAGTTCGGGAGTATGGTGCAGGAGTACCCTCAAAAATCTAAAAGTTCCTGTGCAGGGGCACCTCGTCAATCTAAATGTTCCTCACATTTCAAGAAATGTTATGTCTGTTTGTAAAGGCCTTCAAGCCATATGAAATACGTGTCAAAAAGGGTTAAAACTGTAATGTAACCGAACGGTTTGTTTTGTAAATGGTGGTCGGTGTTTGATTCACCACGTATTGTAACTGTCCTATTAAGTGTCTTTAAATAGGCGGTTCATGTATGTGTAGAAAACAGCAGGGTAGGGAGAGAGAGACCGAGTGAAAGGAATCTGTATGTACATTCTAAAATAGAAGGAATAGAAAGAATTCGTGTTTTTCTGGTGCAATCATAGTGGACCTAGTTTGGGGTCATTCCACTGGAGGATTTCTCTGAAATCAGTGGAATGGCCCCCCCTGATTTGTTAATTCATTTTATATTTTGCGCCAGTGTGTTCATTTATTTTCTGTTCTGTTAAAGTTTAGTCGTTTCTATGTAGTGTGTTCGGTTACAATGTGCAAAGAAAGTTAGCGGCGTGAATTTTGGGTTGTATCACGAAATGTGCATTCTATGAGTATATCACTTTTGTATGTTAGTGAGCATTTCCTGTGTATATCGCAGATGTATGTAGACATCCTGTCGTTGCATGTTGAGAAGATACAATTTGTGAGTATCTGTCATTTGTATGTCGCAAACAATATATGTATATACCACATTTGTATGTAAAAACATTCTGTGTGTATCCAACAATTGTATTTCACGGTTGTATGTATGAGTGAATGTACATTGTGGTAGATGCAAATGATGACCGGTTGTAGCGGTCGCAGCGGAAGGAGATACAAAGGAATTACCAATGATAGGAGGTCATGTATTGTATGTGCGATAGAAATTGTATGTATATCAGTGGTTGTATGTGCATTTTGTGAGATGCAAGTAGTGACTGGTGCTAGCGGTAAGGAGAACCAGCGGTAGAAGGTTAATCAATGTATGTGAATAGTGCCATGTATATTTTGTTTGTATATTCCGGGGAGTCTGGGTAGCCCATCGGAGTGAGTTATGCCATCGGCAGAAAGAAGAAAGGTGGCACCGACAGTTAGTGGTCTCGCCGATAGAGAGGAGTCATCAGTGAGAGAGGGGTGCATCGGTGAAAGATCTTAGGGTCAGGCTAAAGACGTTAGTCTGGCCGATGAAGGCTGTTTATGGAAGGGTCATCGGAGTGACTCAAGCGGTCGGTGAAAGAGATTTTGGCTTACCCGACGGTGGACTGTCTTGCCGATAGGCAAGCGATTGTAGGTTTTGGTGAGACAATGCAAAGGTCTTGCCGATAGCCTCTCAAGTGGCTATTTTGTGGGCTTTAAAGGAGTCTTCAACCTATTTTTATGCTATAACTGGTTTCCCTCTGCATCATTCACCCTCTCAGTCTACCCATCTATCTCAGGCTGATAAGCTAAACTAATGTTGAGCTGAATACCCAACACCTGCTGTAATTCTCTCCAAAATGCTGATGTGAACACTAAATTTGTATCAGATATGATACGACAAGGTACCCCATGTAGTCTCAAAATTTTGTCCAAGAAAACCCTCACCACTATTAGTGCATTGTACGTCATGCATATAGGTGAAAAGTGGGCTACCTTGGTCAACTTGTCAACTGTCCCCATGATGGCATCATGGTGGTGAGCTGACAAAGGTAGACCAATAGTGAAATCCATGGAAATGGTCTCCCATTTCCACTCTAATATCTCATGAGGGTAAAGTAAACCTACTAGATGCTGATGCTCAACCTTCACCTTCTAGTACTCAAGGAAATGAGCAACAAACTCTACAATATCATGCCTCATACCTATCCAATGGTACAACTATCTCAAGTTGGCATGCATCTTCTTCACCCCAGGAAGTGCTGCATATGGTGCTCTATGAGCCTTTGATAAAACTAATGATCTAAGATCACCTACTAGTGGAACATAGATGTGTTGATGATGTCATAGAAGACCATCTACCTCAAGAGAATATCCTACAAACTTGCCCCTAAGGGCCCTTTGTGACTGCAACTCCCGCTGAACATCTAGGAACCAATCATCCTCTGGTAGGTGGTACAAGATGCGCCATCTCAAGTCAACACTCAAGGTCAAGGTCAAGCTCTCGTGGCACCTCTAACTCAAGGCATTGGTAACCACATTCTCCTTCCCTTTTATGTAATGCACATCAAAGTCATACTCAGAAAGAAACTCCATCCAACATCGTTGGTAGGCGTTTAGATTCGACTAAGTGAAGATGTACTGAAGACTATGATGGTCAGAGTGTAACTCGAAACGACGTCCTAAAAGGAAGTGTCTCCATCAAACAAGAGCATGAACTACCACTGCTAACTCCAAATCATGTGTCGGGTAGTTCATCTCATGGGTCTTGAGCTTTCACAACTCATATGTGTTGCTCGACCATCCTGCATCAACATTGCTCCTAATTCCTCTAAAGATGCATCTATACAAACCATGAAGTCTACTGCAGGATTTGGTATTGCTAAGATAAGAGCACTAGTCAAACTCTCCTTGAGGACCTCAAAGGCCCTCTCACACTATTTTGTCCACAAGAAACTCTTCCCTTTCCACTAAAGGGAAGTGATGGGGTGCACTATCCTGGAAAAGCCCTCTACAAATCTACAGTAATACCCTGCTAACCCTATGAAGCTCCTAACCTCAGTGACAGTGGTAGGTGCTAGTCAATCCCTGATAGCTCTAATCTTTGATGGATATGCTAAGATACCATCACCAGATAGAATGTGCTCCAAATATTGAACCTCTGATCTAAAGAAGACACACTTCGCCAAGTTGCCAAAAAGCTGCTACTCTCTCAAACATTGTAGAACCTAACGTAAGTGTTCTTCATGCTCCTTAGTCCATGAATAAACTAAAATGTCATCAAGGAATATAATCATGAATTGATCAAGGAAAGTACAAAACATGCCATTCATTAGGCTCATGAATACCGTAGGGGCATTCATCAAACCGAAGGGCACCATGGTGAATTCATAGTGACCATAACGAGTCTGAAATGTGGTCTTATGGATATCCGCCTTTGTGATGCATAACTAATGGTATCCAGACTTTAGGTCAATCTTAGAGAACACCCTAGCTCCCTGCATATGATCAAATAAGTCATCAATCCTAGGCAAAGGATAATGGTTCTTCACCATCACCTTATTCAACTACCTATAATCCATACAAAGCCGAAGAGACCCATCCTTCTTCTTCATGAAGATGATGGGTGCACCCCAAGGTGAGACACTAGGTCAGATGTGCCCCTTCGCTAGCAACTCCTCTAGTTGAAGCTTGAGCTCTATTTGCTCATGTGTGGTCATCCTATATGGTGCACGAGACATTGGTTCGACACCTGGTACAAGGTCTATGTGAAAGTCCACCTCTCTGTGAGGTGGAATCCCTGGAAGCTCAGGATGAAAGACATCTGCAAACTCCCTAAGAGTGGGGTGATCATCAAGTGAAGCCTCTGACTCATCCTCTAATCTGTCACTAACTGTGATCGTGAACATTTAACAACCCTTCCACATACAACACTTAAGTTGTTTAGAAGATATCATGCGAACTGATTGTGGGCTTTTGAATGCCCACTATCTTTGTTGTTGTGCCGTGATCATCGAGGCAACCTATCACCTTTTAGCGATAATCTAGCTTGGCCCTATGGGCCGCTAGCCAATCCATGCCTAACACCACACTGTAAGACCCTAAGGGTATGACCCTAAGATCCACAACTATCATGAAGGCACCAAGAGCTATCTCACAATCTCTAACCATTGAATCTATGACCATCTTGGCCCCTATAGCTAACTCAACCTCCCACCTAATGTCCTGTTGAAAGGCCACTAGCCTGCAACGCTCCACTAATGATGGAGAAATAAAGGAGTTTGTGGCTCTTGAGTCAAACAATATAGTAATGGGAACATCCCCAATAGTACCTAGAGTCTCTATCATGGAAGCCTGAAAGTCAGTTTGGCAGTTATCAACTGCTACAAAGACTCGATGAGATCATCCCATATCTCCAACTATAGCCTCAGAACCACTAGCTTGCTATCCTCCACCTGTAAACCTCTATGGGCACTCTCTAGCCAAGTGTCCAATGCCACTGCAAACATAACAACATCCACACGTTTGAACCTGTGCTAATTGAGTCTGACTAGACTGTTGTGTTCTAGGTCGTACTATACTGCCTTGAGAACCTCTAAAGGATTGTTGTGATCTAGCTGGTCTTGTAGTTGGTGCCTGTTGACACTGGTCTCTTCACGGACCCTGTGACTGCCACCCTTGATTAGGACCACCCTGTCTCCTCTACTATGGCCAAGACCTCTGCTGATACTGCTACTGTTGCTGCTACTGTGGAGGTCTAGGAGGTAAAGATGTAGATCTAAAACTACCCCTCTGAGGTGGCTAGGTTTTGCAAAACCCTAATCTTGTTGATGATTGTGGTCCTAAAACTATGGATTTGACCTCTGGCCACGTCCATACACCTCCTTTGCAATGAGCACCTTATTGGCAGCCTCACTCATAGTCCGTGGGTCAGCCATGTGAACTAGTCCTACTATGTGAGGATTCAATCCTCTGATGAAACAATTCACAAGCAGCTTCTCATCCTGAAGATACTCAACATAACAAGATAACTCCACAAATTTGCACTCATACTATGCAACTGTGGAACCTCTCTACTACAAATCATGGAACTCATCAATGTGGTGCTACCTATAGTGCTCTAATAGGTAGCACACATTATAGCACTCTACAAAGGTGTCCCATGAGAGTGTGTTTAAAGAAAGACGGTGTTTGTGTTCCTTAGTGTGCCACCATGTCACTGCCGCATCTCGCAAAAGATGTATTGCTACTCATGCCTTTGTGTTGCTCCCATAGGGACACAACGCAAAGCACCAGTCAAGGCTGATGAGCCAAGCCTCAGCTTTAGCTCCCTCTAATGTACCCATGAAAGTAGTTGGATTACCAAGCAAATCTCGGATAGGGTCTCCGTGGTCTCGATGTCCTCAAATAGGTACATCCACCTCATCTTACGGTCCATAAATTAAAGGATCGGGAGGAATAGGCTCCACCCCAATCCCTACCTCAGGCTCCTTGTGGCACAATGGACTCCTACTGCGCTCTTGATGAGCTGATACACCATCCTTGACTGTAGTTTCTAGAATATCCACATGTGGCTCGTCCACGACTGGTGGCAACCTCGCTAAGACTGCTTGTAAAGTCTAAAGAATATGGGGGCCTAAATTAGGTGCCGGTGGCAGCTCCTAATTTGGGTCCTCAGGTGGTGAAACAGCTCCTGGACTAGCTCCTCCAGACCCATTAGCACGTGGGCACCCTCTCCTAGATCTAGGTGGCATACTACAAGAACATGGTGCCTAAAATTAAAACAAACTTAATAAACATGTGAAATAAAATAATGTGCCCTCAATGCCCAGTGTTTAAACCTAGCTCTGATACCAAATGTCATGCCCACATTCACCATGTGGTAATGAGATGATAACCACATGTCATGTCCACATTTACCATGTGGTCATGACATGAATTATCAAAACATTTTCCCTCCTGACTCTACAAACCCCCTCACGTGCAACATGTGCGCTCGGTGACACACACACATCACGAAGTCAACTCAACAACTTGCATCATGTGCATCACCTAAAGGTGGGGAAGGTCAATCACACATGATGATGTGACACTCACTTCTCTATCCCTATGTCATGTAAGCCACTAAGGGGGTGTATGTCGCAAAAGCGACACTGAGAGGGTTAGATTCTGTTTCAAAATCCTAACCCTAGGATTAATGAATCGATTTCGTTATAAACCAAAATCTAACCTTAGGTCCACTACAGACCTAAGGTTCTAAACATCTAACATGATTATTATAATTATCTAACTTATACATTAATCTAACATTTAAAACAAGACAGAATTCAATTAAACAATTAAATGAAATTATTTAACTCAAATAAACCTAGGATAATTTCGGCAGCATAACACCACCTCATCAACTATAGGAGGTTGCAAAGAATTAAATTAAAATAAAATCCCTAGTTTAACCCCTTACAAAATTTAAATAATTTAAATGCATAACTTTAGGCTAAAATCCCTTCCCATCGATTTTTGAAATAAATTCATCTAACTATTACAAAGGTTTAAAATACATTTAAATAAAAAGCCCACATTAATAGTTTTAACCACCACATATAACTTATAAGCTAGGAGCAATTTAATTTGTCTACAACAAGGAAATAATGAAATAAATGAATTAAATGCACCAAGCAATTTGAATTAACTAAATAAATTAATAAAACCTCACACCCACACAAAAGGACAAAATAGCTTATCACACTAAGTGGGGTTAACACACAAACCAGATAATTAAATTAATATAACCAATACATAACCTCATAGGGAACCAAACCCTAGAGAAACCTTATAAAAGCTCTCAACCTCCCATTTGTTCTCAAAACAAGTTGATATAATTTTGGTTGGATGTGCAGGTTTTGAGGAAGACAAGAGAAAGGAAGGTACCTCTCTAAGTGGGAGGTATCTTCCCAAGCAAAGAAAAGTTCCTTTATTTTCTGATTTGTTTTCTAACATTGTTCTCTAACAATTTCTACATGTTAGCATGTTTGGTCTTCACTAACATTTTTTTTTTGTTTACTAAGTTGCTCTACCATTCTCTAACACTGGTTTATATTTTACTATGTTAAAGTCTTTAATTTTAAAATTGATGGATGCATAGGTTAAGAAGTAGCTCATTTAAAAACTAGTTCTACCAATAATTTAAATCTCTATGTTTTCAATCTACTCTATGGACTATATTTTTGTTTCTTTAAAAAAAAAAATGGAAAAAGCTCTAACAGCTCCTAGGTTAATTGTGAAGAAAACATTCACAGAGGTATTTATTTATATAATTTTTTTTATTTTTGAAAGAGAGCTAAAATGCTCTCAGTTTGAAAGAGTTAAATAACCCAGAGAACTGAAAATTTTATACAGAGGGTTAAGATAACACAACTCACACACATATATATACATATATAAATAACACTTAATGCATAGACAACTAGATTAAAAAGAAAATACATTGATAACAATAGACAAGGGCCACAATGACATCTGCAAACGGGGACTGGATTACAAAATTGTAGCAGACAGGGTAGTAAATGATTGTGGGTTTTGAATATATTAAAGGGCAAATAGATGGTAGCAACAAGGGTTCGCACCATTTAAAATGGGTGGAAAGGATAATATATAGACGTTTAACGTTTTAAACAGAGCAGAGTGTTTAATATTAGGGTAGAGACAAAAAAGGGATTTGGATGCCACACAGGACCGAGCCCTGAGGAGACTGACGCTCAAAAAAGATCCACAGAGGCGGCTAGAATGTTGCCCTTATGCGAGTGAAGTCTCAAAGGACAACATCAAGGGTTGAATGGGGGTTACACCCCCGAAGGGTACTCATGAGGTGCGGCCATCGCCCCACCCCCAAACTCTAAAAGAAAAAAAATGTGGTGGCCAAAACAAAATACAGTGTGCCCTAAAATCTTCCTATCGGCACTACTTCATATTTGAAGCATCACATTATAAATCTTGAGCCTTCTAAAATGTATGACATCTAAATCACTTTATATAGTTCAACACTGCCTTTTTTTAAAAGTTCACTATGTATTGGAAACACAGTGAATTAAATAAACAATAGCAAGATAAAATCATGATATAAATATCAGTATACAAGTAATTCCCTAGTAACTAAAATACATTCATTGTTATAAAATGGTGAGCATACAAAATACGGTCTCTTTATTTCTCTTAGAAACATGTATATATTTATATATAATTGTATACCATATATTTATATATAGATATATACATACTTAACTCTACTATTACACTTATAATAATGACATTTATATATATAAATAAATATAAATCTACAATCATATATAATTAAATCTACAAGAATAAACTAACACAAATGATGTCAAAATTACTAGCTACAATCTTTTTTTTTTTATAAAACAAATATAAAAGCTTTGTTTCTCTCCACTACCAATCTAGGAAGTTCATTTTCTTTTCTCGAGACATTTTCATATGCATAACATCACAACTAAATAAAGAGAGAGAGAAGGGAGTATTAAATTTTTCATTCAACATTGAAATGAAGATAACTTAATGCCTCTTTTATTTAAGATAATAGAAATATTTACAAAGGAGGCAAAGACAACTACAACCCTTATGAGTTCAACTCCCAATATGTAAAAAACTTGTTACAAACCCAAAAGTAGGGTTAAGGCATCACAATGCCTTCATTATAACAAAATGAAAAGGGCCACTAACTCAAGATTTCTCTTCCAAGTCTAACTTCTCCATTGTCTCCATAGAACCCTACAAAACATACAAACAAGGTAACCATACCCATGGGAATCTCATCCCAACCTAGGCCTAAAATAGGCTACCGCCAAGATAGGAGGCCTTCCAACAACCAAGTTTCAAACCACATACATTTCAACACTCACACCAAGCACATTTACACCCATCCCAAGGCTTAACACAAACTAACCCATCTTAGAAATGGATTGAAGGGTGAGATAATGGACTCACTCTACTCAAGGAGACCCACACTCTTGATACACAAAAATACTCATTATTCACTTGACCTCTTGTCATACTTCTCATTTCACAAAACCAAGGCACTCATGCCATTACCCAAACTCCTCAAAACTCCAAATAAAGGCCCTTGGCTATAAATCCATACCAAAAATGAAGAGGGGAAATTGAGGAGGTTCATATCTTCTCTCACCCAATACTAAGGTGATCTCTCTCACAAGGAGAGCTCACCCAAACAACCCATAAGACCCACAACACATAAAAACTAAAATACCATAAGCATAAGACATGCATAAACACATTGCATAAGTAAAACAAATAAGCAAATGGCTTGAATCCTTGAGAAATACCTCTCAATCTTCAAGGATGGAGTGTGTTTGGTGAAGAGCTTCCACAAGTTATCCCAAAAACTCCAAGTCCTTTACTCTCCCAACCCAAGTCTAAAATTTCCCAAAAGAAATGAAAAGAAGAACCCTCCTCTCATCAAAATGAGAGAGATATTAAGACAAGTCTCTCAAACCCTATTGGATGAGAAGGTGACATTTGTTACCCTCTCCTCCATCCACATAACCCTCCTCACAACCCCACAAGAATGTGGAGGTGACACTTGTCACTTCCCCATTCCACAAAGCTACACATTCTCCCACAAGTGCTCTCACACATGTGTGAGAGTATGGGGAGATGTGAGCACACAAGGGAAGCTTCTTATCAATGAGGAGGTGACACTTGTCACCTTCTCATTCATCTAAGCTACACTCTTCCCCACAAGTGCTCTCACACATGTGTGAGAGCATAGGGAAGAGGTTCACACATGTGAGAAGCTTCTAAAGCATGAGAAGCAAGGGTAACCTTACCCAAGTGGGTGAGGTTGGGGTTAAGTGAGATGGTGACCTTCCAACCACCCCTCACACTTCCCAAACTCGTCACTTGACTTCAGGGTCAATTTTGGGTGACCATACAAGGTCCAAAACAAGTTTAAACAATCTAGGAATGGTCCTAGACCCTAGGGGTATGACCTAGGGTCAATATTTGACCATTATCAACACTTAGAAACACATAAAATCACTTAAAAAGGGCTTCAAACATTTAGCATTAAAAATTGTGCAAACCCAACATTACATTTTTTTTTACAACACATCAAAAGATAAATTAAAAGGGGTAAACCATACACTAAGTAATAAATCAATTTACAATAAAGTCAACATTCTCAAACACATGTGACCTTTTAGGATTAGGTCAGCTGAATAGGGGTATAACATATGGTTGTTGTCCGACCTTTGATTTTTCCGTGGGTATGGAAAGCAACCTGTACACTTCCACAAACCCATTAATAGCACATGATAAAATAGCCGAAGCAAGTGAATTACATACATCACACCCACATGATCGCAAAATCACATCCAACATCAAAATAGTCACATGATAATATAATGTCTCTCAAATCATCCATCACTCACACGTATAATCGGGATCACATAAGGTAAATACAACATTAGTCTCAATATCTATGCACATATCAATAGCATCAAATGATATCTTAGCATCTAACATCATATTATCAAATGGAAATCTAGCATGCCATTTAACCGTCCATAAAGCATAAACCATCTATCTAATCAAGAATAAGATAAGTTAATAAGGTCCAAGTGTGGGATCAACAGTCCCCAATATCCACAAGACCACCATAAATCCATTGAAAGAGTACTAAAAGAAAAATAATATAGGTGAGGTAAAAGTAGGCCTCACAATAGCTCAGTCCTTCTTCTGTTGACCTACTACCAAAGAAAGAAGAGAAGAAAGAGGATGTGGTTCAACTTCCTTCCACCCCTGAGAAAGTTGAACTAAAAACATCTGTTGGACCTGATGATGAGGAGAGCTCTAGTAGCTCTGACAATTCAGAAGAAGATGAAGAACCTCAACCTTAACTATTAAGGAGGTCCACACGCATAAGGTGACAACCTGAAAGGTTTGGTTATTCATTGCATGATTCTAGTTGTATTTTTGCCTTGATTTCTAACACTGATGAGCCTAGGAATATAAAAGTGGTTATGGGTATGTCAGATGTAGATTCTTGGAAAGAAGCCATGAATGAGGAAATGCTTGCATTAGAGAAAAAAACACGGGATCTAGTGCCCTTGCCTGAAGGACGTAAACCTATTGGTTGCAAATGGGTGTTTAAGAAGAAATTTGGTCCTGATGGTAGTATCGAGAATTATAAGGTAAGGTTGGTCGCAAATGGGTATTCACAGGTGGAGGGAATAGATTATGATGAGATTTTCTCTCCCATTACAAAGATGACATCTATCAAGTTATTTTTATCACTTGCTATTGCATACAATTGTAAAGTTAAATAGATGGATGTGAAGACAAGTTTCATTCATGGTGATTTGGAGGAAGAAATCTATATGTCATAGCCTAAGCACTATGTGGTTAAAGGTAAAGAAAATTTGGTTTGTGACAAGGTATAATTAGACCTTGTACTTTAGTTGAAAGTTTATTAGTTTGTCGACCGGGTTGTGTCCAAGGCTATATGCAATAGGAGAGAAAATTCAGACATCCTAGTTTAGCAACAATTTCTTGGTTTTTTATTCTTTAAGAAAATACTTTATAAAGAAAATTCTAACTAAAAAGCATGGAAATCTAAGCATAAGAAAAATTCTTGAATGCAACTAAAATTCATTAGCCAGCCTATATCGATCTATGAACAAAAGAAATAATTAATCTAAGAAAGCATGAGGAAATCAAAATCTGGACTATGCTACCAAACTTTTAGTAAACTATGGAAATTTGAATCATGCGAGAACTCCATAACTTTTCTACTATAAAATAGAAGGAAAAAGCTATGGAACTCTAAAATATTTTAGTCAACAAACACGCAGAACTTTTGAACTACAACTTGAATTTATATTTCATTTGAGACAATAATTACAACACAAGCCTTGTAGGTTAACATAGATTTACCACTATACTTTAGAACATAATAGAATAAAATAGAACAAAAATGATTAATAAAGATGGCAACGCATTCACATAACAAGAAAAATGCTTATCTATCTAATTCCTTCCATTGAGTGGCCAGCTCTCTAGAATATCTTTACTAACTTAGATCACATTAAGCAGTAACAAAATTCAATCCAATTTCGCATAAGCACATTGTTAGCAAGAAATGTAGAGGAGATACCAGTCCGGAAATCTAGTCCTTAGTCAAGTCTTTGCAGTCAATTTATACCCCGGTCAGGTAGCTAGAGATTGATAGAAAAACATAAAGAATAACAAAACAAATCATCACACATACATCAAAATAAGATAACACACATAATTACCCAGTACCAGTAGACTTCCATATATATATATATATATATATATATATATATATATATATATATATATATATATATATATATATATATATATATATATATATATATATATATATATATATATATATATATATATATATATATATATATATTAGCAGCAATTACATGTATACATCCATTATCCATCCTTTGACATAGTTACATACATGACTTCTATGTCATGGCTTATATCAGAATATACTCCTTGTTATGTCAGAAAATGTCTCCCTAGAATTTTTCTCTCGTAGGTTTAGCTCCCAGGTCCCTTGTTTTGCATCATACATGTTCATTTTGACTCCCAGAAGAAAATGGCCTGAAACCCATGTCAAATGGGGCATGAAGGATATTGTGGCACTTAGCCTTGCCTTGGAAAAGGACCCATGGACATGGGTGCTTGCACCCTTCTCCTGCCCTATTTTAGGTAGGTCCGAAATTTGAATGTTAGTTATGGACCATTAATTAGATCCCATGTTGACATCTTATGTTTAAATTATGCAATTCTTAGTGGGAATGTGTTTAGTTGCATATATAAGCATGTTTAGGGTTTTATTTGCAAACTAGAAGATGATTGTTAACTTTTGGCAAACTTATGATTTTAGAGCATTCAAGTTATTCATTGTTATAGAGCAGAGCATTGTTATTGTGTTTTTGATTGCAGATTTAGGTTCATCTTCTCATGTGTTGAAGAGCCTTCATCTATGTGAGATATACACCTCTGAGGTAATATCTATTTGTGTTTGAATTATTTATCAATTTGTTTTACCTCTATCTTGCCGGGATACACACTCTCTATCTGACAATGGTGTTCGGAAGACTTGAATGTCTCTCCGGGGCTTGACTGAGGCAAGCCTCTAAACCCCATAACCCCCAACCACTCTCCTTGAGATTTTAGGTTACAGGTATTGCATCTTGATGGAGTGGAGTTGTAGGGAATAGTAACATAGTGTGCAGATTCTAGATCTTTGAAGAAAAGCACTGCTCAGACTCAAGCACCAATGCCAATGTCCTCTGAGGTTGAAACACAAAAATCATTTGGACAGTGACAATCAACATCTAAAGAGGCTCTGACATCCTGAAGATCACCCTACCTTGGACTCGGGCTCGAGTTCCAGTGTCCTCCGTATCTCCCAGGATGAAAATAGAAAATATAGTCAACATCAGTGTCGGAAGGAGATTAGGATTCCCTGAAGGAAACATCACCTTGGATAGGGGCGCCAATGCTAGTGTTCCTGAGTATTTTACATCTCAAACTTAAAAAAATAGTTAGTAACTAATCTCTGCCTACTACCTTAGTCTGCAAGCATTTGTCATAATTCATCATTTTACTTACTGTTTTGCATAATTAGGGTATTAAGGGTATTTGAGCATTAAATTAATACAATAATTGACAATCTCTAAATTTCTACATCGTTCCAAGTGACAACCTAACCTATAGGTGAATGCTCTTGCAAAAGTGTGATTCAACTCAGTTGATATGTCCTTGAATGTTTTTTTGTGAAAGGAGGATTTAACCCTTTTATCATTTCCCCATTTTTCATATAAAACACTCCTATTCTCCTATCATGCTTACTTGCTTACATTCTACTATCTCTTATCTTTATATATACTATATCTATTACATAAGAATGTTTCTTATGTCAGCTTCTGACCTCTGCATATTGTATAATATCCTCCAGTCGGCTCTATTCTCTATCATGTAACCTACTAACATCACCCCCCCACAAAATTATGTCTTGTCCTCAAGACATGCAAAGTTAGCTGCTAGGTAGGATAGTCTTGTAGATTTGTTTGAGTTGAGTCAAAATAGTATCCCACTACTTTTTGGCCTTAGCCACCATGGCTATCTATCCTTCTACTTCCATGTATGTTTCCTCTGCTTCCTCTATACTTGCCAGCATCTTTATAGTCTATGTGTTTTATTTGGCCTCTACAAAACTACTAATTAGGTTAGCCAATCTTAGGTTTACCACCTCCCTTAGCTATTTTATTTAGCCCTTGATCTAGTCCCTTTGATCTTGGAGTTGTTGGTGTTGATTATGCAATGTCTCCACCTATGTTCTTATCACTCCATCCTTATCCACCAGAGGGTCATATTGTGCTGCCACATTTGCGATCTAAACTTCTAAAGAATCCATTTGATCTTTTATTGCTTTTGTGAATTGTGGCCATTTGAGACAAAATTGGTAGAGGACGTTAGATTCTGTAATGCTTTGTTGTATGTTATTGATTTGTATCTCCAACTAAGTGTGTGCCTTGGCACATTTATTAGTCATTTTTTCTAGTCTTTTCTTATTCAATTGTTCTATTACCTTCTCTAGTTGGCTAGAGTACTCCTTGAACCCTTGTGTTAACTATTTCAACTGATCTGACAAGGGTAAGGTAATATCTCTTAGTTTCTCTGACATCTCCTTGGCTAATTTGTCCACTGCATCATGTAGGAGTTCACTTCCTTCCACATGTTGCTTCAAAATTTCAGCTCTAGCAGAGGAGTGAAACATATCTCCCAGTTGTAGCTTCTGTAATGGGGATATTTTGACAAGGTTTATCTATCCTCCAACTACTAGCAACTGCAGTAATTGTGGTGTAAAAATAGGCGTTATTTATTTTTTTTGTTCCAAAAATTCTTTGATAGACTCAATGAAAGATGAGGTCTTCAAAATATCATTTTGTTCTTCTTCTCTTTATTCCTCTATGTTATCATCTAGATTCTCTATTTGCTGCTTTGTATTCCTCTCTTCTCTCCTTGTATTCTCCAGAGGGAGTACCCCTTGTGTTAGAGCTTCAAGAAAACTATCCTTTGTTCTATTCTCTCCCTCTGTCGGTGTCTTAGTATTATGTGGAGGTGAAGGTGTTAGCTATTGTTGTTCTTGCTCTTTGATAGCTTGCTATATCTTTGTTGTTACTTCCTCTATTTCCTTTTATATTTTCACCTATTCCTTCTTGTTCCCAATCATGAGGGTATCTACCCTTTGTTTTTTCTTTAGCTCCAAAGCATGTTGTTGTATCAACTTATTTTTCTCTTCTGGTGACAATATGTCACTGAGTTTATTAATAGCATCTTGCCTTATTTGTTCCTCCAATTAGAGGGTCTTATTTCTCCTTTCCCTCAGTGCTTCCACTAAGCTCTCTGGAAATCCCTCCATTATTTCATCTAATGTTTTATTCTTGTCCCTCATGTATGGTATCATAGTAGTTACTATCATTTGTTTATTCTCTATAAAGGACTCCTCATATAAAAGAGCAATTTCTTTCAGCATACCTATATTCTCCATTGCATTGATCATTGGCTCCAGATTATAGGGCTCCTATGCTAGATCCTCTAATTGATGTGTTGTCATTTCCTCCTCTGGTTCCTTTTGTGCCTTCTTTTTCTTTAACTTTGATTGTTTCTCCTCTCCTTCTTCATCTGACTCAATTTCCTCTAGTATTTCCTTAGTTTTCTTTCTTTTTGCCTATTGTTTTTGTTAGGGGGGGCTTCTTTTTTGTGTTTCTCTTCATCCCTAATGATACTTCTGATGCTACTCTTCCTCTAGATGATACAAGAGAAGATGATGGTGCCTGTGAGGTTGTCCTTTCTGATCTCCTTACTATCGGAGCTTGTTTAGTAGGTAGGGGAGCTAATGTGGCTAGCTTTGGGGCTGATGTAGTTCCTTTATCTAGAACTCTCCATTGTTTGTGCAACTTCTCTTCTTTCTTTTCTAGATGTTCCTCTAGATGCTTCTTATGTTGTTTGTCCATAACTTCTACGTAGGTGTGAAATCTCTCCACATTAGTATCTTTTGGTTTACTTAGTAGATGTTTTGCATAAGCATCAGCTTCTACTACAATTATCTCATAAGGTAATTGAGGTACCCATGCTGTTCTTGGCTTTACTACCTCCATGTATGTAAAATCCTTATATACCAAAAATGTGATGTATTTTATGTATTTCTTCACCATCCCATAAGGGATTCTATCCCTTGAACTTATCTTTTCTTGTAGGGTTCTGAAAACCCCCAATATATGGAACTGAATGCTTTTTATCAAAAAATGAAGCTATGTCGATTGACCTCTAACCGTACTAGTATATTTTGTTGCCATCGCTTCCCCTTATATCCTGGTAGCTCATTCAAAAAATAAAATGTAAGGCAAATGATTAGAGTACCATACCTTGCCTTCTTGCACCATCTGGTAGGTAGTATGAATTACAGTTGCTATGGTCAAACCCTCCCGATTGGCATAATAGATTTTGTAAGCAATGCCTATTGTAGCATACTTTACCCCCAGATCTGTGATGTCTTTCACATGCATGTTTATCCCATATGTTGTACCTATAGTTAGCTCCCTCATTTGGTTTGTTCTTATAGCTTTCATTTCTGGTAGGGGCCCTATGACACTTAACCCTGTCACTGCCCTAATAGCCTCCTTTGTTATTCTGTTGGGTTTGTCTAGGTATATAAACTCATCATGCACTCTACTCAAGATGATCCTTATCCATTTGTGGGCATCTATGAAGTTGGGGTAGTCTTTCCATACATCTAATTTTTTTCCTGTATGTTTACATATTCTGGTGGATACCCTGTACCTTCCAACAGTGTGTCCCTCAACTCTTCAAACTTCATGTGGTTGATCTCTACCAAAGTACTATGAATATATTTCCTTGCATCCTTTGTATACACCACATCTACCAACACATTTGAGAATGTACCATCTAGATCAACTTCTAGGGCTTTCCATGGGTACTTCTTGAACTTTGGTCAAGGCTTGTGTGCAATGTCAATCATCTCGGGGGTCCCCATTATGTATTTTTGAGTTTCCTGTGTACTTCATCTCTTCACTACTGAATTCTCCACTTGCTTCTTCTCTCGGAGCTCCGATTTCACTGAATTATGAATGCAAAGTAATGTTTCTTTGGTGAGATTAGGGGTAAATACCTTTCTGTTTTCCCTAATTTTCCCTGCTTAGCTTTTGCCTTCTTTTTCTTTATTACTTTACTTCTTTTGTCCTTATGACTTAAGTTCTTCTCCTTGTTAGTAGCTAGGCTTTGATACAAAGTGTTTTCATGGTGGAATCTTTCTATAATCACTTTCTTTCTTCTAAAGATTGTTGATCTAGTGATTTGGTATCCTAAGCAGCCTATCCCCAATATTTTCCTTGCATTCTTCCTCCATTTTTTCCTCTTCTAGCTTTGTGACTATCTTGCGTGTATGTCTGGTACTTGAGTCATCTGGGTATGTTGATTTTTCTACTTCTTTTGTTTTATTTTCTGACATTTCTGAGATATAGCTTCCTTGTCCTCCCTATATGTGTTGCAAGTTGTCTACAGTGGGTTTTGATGAAATGCGGAGGATTGTGGTATGTCTTTCTTGCCAGTCCTAATCATGTATATGCTCTGGTAGCCCAACATTTCTCTTGATTTTAGTTCCGGTTCTTCTCTCATACAATCTTCCAAAACCTTATCAATGTCTGTACTATAGTGATCATCCTCTATATCCACTTCACCCTCCAAATTAGGCTCTTCTATTGTCTCCTATTCATCCAACCTTGTGATTGTACAGAGATTATTTGCATCCTTGTCACTATATTCATCCAGATTTGTTTCTTCTATATATGCTTCCTCCATTGATGATCCCAAAGGGATGTTGATAACTTTGTTCTCATTGGCAAATGATATCTTTTCTCTCTGCAAGTCTATAGCACCGTTTGTATCTACAAACCATCTCAAGCCCAAAAGTGCATTGAAATCTTCTCCTTGACCCTTCATGGCTACCACAATGAAATCTAAGACATGTTTGATCCCCATCAGGTTAACTTCATCTTGCTTCCATGTTCCCATTGTCTACATGTTAGATCCATCTACCAAGATTATGTTGTAAGTGGTTTCTAATAGCTTAGGTCTCCCTAACTGCTCCCACAACTTCTTTGTGATCATGTTGACATCTTCTCCCAAATATATCATGACATTCTAGACATTTTTGTGATTGATGTGAACATCCACCATCAATGGTTTTGTCTTCCACTCTCTATCTATTCTTCCCATACTCTAGAGTTGACTCCTTTGACCTTGTTCCTTATTCTATTACTTAGAGAATTGCTTCAGTTTCTCAATGAGTATTTGTTGCTATGTCAATTGGGCTAACTACTTGAGAGCATCCACTTCTCCTTTGGAGAAAAATTGCTTGTACTGCTTCTCCTTTTCTTGCTCTTTCCTTATTGTTTGTTTAGCCTCCTTTACAACTTATTCATGTTGTTTCTTGGTCAAAACAAATTCTTCATCCTCCTCACTATCTTCCTCCTCTGTCTTAATGATATAATGCCTTCCGATATTGGTTCCTTGTCTTGTTACTACCGTAACTTTCTCCTTCCTTTTCCTTCTCTCCTTTGTAGTATGTTTTGGTGTGCTTCTTTGGTATTACTCTTCTTCTTATGTGGATTTAGTTGAAGATATGTCTCTCTCCTCTCTGTTGTTCTTTCAACAAGTTCTTGCTCCTTGGTCTTTTAGTGCTTTTCTTATGATCCTTGCTCCTTTTTAATTATTCAAGTTTTATAACTGTTGGGTGAATATTTTGTCATCAACTAATTGAAGACAAAATGGTTATATCAACCACAGTATGATGAGATTAAATCTCTCCTCTCAGAAAGGGGAGGCTCCCTTCTTATTGCTAACTAATAACTTGACTAGTAACTAACTAGACTTATATACACTAAAAACTATCCTTGGGAAGGTTCCATATCATCCTATTCTCTTTTTTCAGAATAGATGTTCACACTTCAAGATTACAATCCCACAAAGCTTATAATATGCAAAAAAATACAAATTACTAACTTGGAGCAATAATAACCAATATCCACTTAAGTTACACAAAAGAATAACTAAATGATACCAGTGTGTGTTAATCACCAAGAAACCCATGAAAACACAAAGTTTCCTATTGCTTCTTATGCCAAATTAAAATGAAAGATTTCAGAATAGAGTGCAGCCCAAAGTCTTCACTATATGCCAAGATAAGATAACACGATCACGAACAATAACTTGTAGCCCAAAGTCTTCAAGTTACTTTTCATTCACCAACATAAACACAAATCTCAAAGATGATATTGCAACACAAAATCTACAAGATCATATTTGAATCACCTTCTAATCACTTGATTTCTATGCTCACAATTCAACCATACATACAAGATAATGAGATATAAAGGACATAAGAACAATTCTATAACATTACAAATCTGATCCAAGACAAAGATTGGATGTGAACTTGCTTTCTTTATATTGATTGAAAATTGATTTACAAGATAAGCTCAAAGTCTCAAATTGCTCTTCAAAATGACAGTGCTTTACTTCAATAGACCAAAGATAATATTTACAAAAGAGGCCCTCTTTATTTATATGGAGGATCCGAGAGCAAAAATATGAAATCTACAACTACTTTGACTTATTCAATACAAAAGTCCAAATTGATTTAGGACTTCTATATTTTTACATGTAATTACATATTGGAAAAATACAAAAAATATGAAAATATTGAAAAATAAACTAAGGCATGTTCAACTTTCGCCACCGTCCTTTTCCATGAAATCTGCATACTTCTTCATCACTCCTTGCATTTCCTCAGTATCTAGTCTAGAAGTATGTTTAGAAATGGAAAGGAATCTTGTTATTGAATCCTTCACCGTGTGACAATCTTTCTCATGCCTTCCCAGGAACACCTTTAGGTTATCCAAGGTGAGCTGAATGTCCAACAACTTATCCATTGAAATGTAGACCTTAGGATGCGTGGACAAGAGATTGCAACACAAAATAAAGGGTTTTTGCAGTGTTAGGAAAATTTGCTTGATTAGAAAATGCAAGGATGAGGAAATTTTGAGCAATGGTATGAGCTTTGAGGGGATAGAGCATGATGGATGCAAAAAATAGAGCAAAAGCGAGTAATTTGTTGAAAAAGGAAAATTTTCCAGTGTTAGGAAATTTTGGGAAAATGTGCAAGGGCGCTAAAATTTAGCACTTCTACATGTAGGTTGTATTGGTTGTGCAAGGTTAGAAAATTATTGTTGCTTGTACATGGGATACAACTTGAGGTATATGCATGGTTGGTGAATTTCACCACCCGTGCATGATGCCTAAAACTTCAAACTTGTGGGGTAAACTTTCCAAATGCTTGCAAGGTCAGTAAAAATCACCCAACTTGCATGGAGGTAAAATATTTCAAAATAAGTTTGGCAATCAATGTTTATAGATTGTAAGGTTGGTAAATTTTATCAACCCTAGATGGGATCATTTTGGAAAGGCAAGGTACGATCGACAAATATCACCAATTCTGCATAGAGAAAACCTAGCTTTTACATGCGATAGAGAAACAAAAGAAAATGATGAAAAATGCCGCTATCACACAAGAATACAAACAATGGAGATGATCAATTATGAAGGGGGAAAAATGGTATAAAACTCTGATTGTTCAAACAAAAACAAAAGGATTACAAACTTGAAACTTTTAAACAACGACAAACAAAATGAAAATTTTAGAGGGCGCTCTAAACTAGGATTTAAGTTATCTTAAAATGTGAAACAAAGATCACAAAAAGAATGATTTTAAACAATCAACAATAGGAATGAAGTAAACCCTAGAAATGTAAAATGAATACATTACAATGTAAAAGGAAAAGAAGAAATGTAAATAAGGGACACATACCCAAATGAAAGATGAAAATAATGAAATGCAACCATAATGCCTATTGAATCCACTCACTAGATCACACACACAACAAGCACAAAATCTATTCGATGATGCCAAAGACTTACGAGGGTAGGAAGACAAGAAACAACAAAAATAAAATAATAAAAACACAAAAATCTTAGATGCCATAATCAAAGTGCATTAATGACACTTCAAGTGAACTAAAAGTTGCTAGGTCGGCAAAAATTGCCGATCATGCAATGTTCAAAGTAAAACATGTAGGGTCGAAAAATTTTATCACCCTAGCATGTAAAAAGTTTCATAAGATGTAGCAGCAAAAAACACTGACCCTACATCTATACAAAAAAGTTCTAACTCCTAGAAATTGAAATTTGTAATTTGGTCTTATTTCAAAAATTTTAAAAAACTAACATAAGATGACGCTTAGACAAACATTCTGAGACTAGGAAAATGCACACAAGGGCAATTACGATTGCCTCATTTTGCGAGCTTAGAGTTGTGGGCTACAAAACGGATGAGTTTCGTAGGGGTCATCCCACAAAATGAGCATTGCTAATTTTGAGGATAACAACTGGCTCTAATTGGGGAGCTTCCTTCGATCATCCTTTGAAATGATCAAGGGGAGAAGAATTTCAGTCTCTAAGTGCCTTCATCCATCCACTAGGTTATAGAGTCAGGCAACACCAAAAAAAGACTTAAAAGAAAAAGACTCAAAACTGTACAAATATTTACAAACTTATCTATCGCTTTATGTTGAGAAAAGATTTAGATGTTGTCCACTGTGAGGTAGCAAAAAAGGTGTCCCATCTTGATACTCCAAAAGGAAACTATTTTCACCATAGAGCTGATGAATGAAAAATGGGCCTCTCCACAAGGAATCAAACTTCCCATCCATTCCTTTTGGCTCTCTTCTTTTGTCCCACAACAAGACTTGATCACCGATTTGGAAACTCTGGGATTTCACCTTCTTGTCAAATAGTTTCTTTACTTGACTTTGATGTTCTGCAATGCAATCTGCCACATTTACATGTTGTTCCTCAAGTTTAGAAAGGAACATTACACGTTTGTTAATGGAGCTATGAAAAGTTCCATCTTTAATGGCCTTAGCCAACTTTAAAGTAGACAACTCTAGTGTGATTGGTATTTTAGCATTCAATCCATACAAAAGCTAAAATGGTGACATGCTGATTGCTCTTTTGGGGATAATATGATCTACCCACAGTGCATCGAACAATGCTTTGTACCAGGTCCTTTGATCTTCTTCAGCCAGCTTCCTAATGATAGTAACCAAGTTCTTATTGCTATACTTAGCTTGACCATTCCCTTAAGGGTAATAATCAGATGAGTGAGCAAGAATGATCCCATAATAAAAAAAACTAGTTATATTAGGGGAAGAAAAAAAGTAGCATTATCTGCTACTATCTTGTTTGGCACACCAAACCTTGATATGATATTTTCCTTAAGGAAACTACAAACCACTTCAGAAGTGGCATTCTTCACTGGAATAGCCTCCAACCACTTGGTGAAGTAACCAGTTTCCATGAGAACATATCTATGCCCTACACTTGACTGTGGATGCACTACACCAATGAAGTCGATGCCCCACTACTGGAAAGGTTCCTCGATCAATACTAGCTTGAGGGGTAATGCTACCAACTTGGGTTTCCCCACAAACAATTGACACAACTCACACTTACGTACCCAGTTATATGCATCTTGCAAAAGTGTGGGCCAGTAATATCTAGCTCATAAGATTTTGTGAGCCATCACTGATGCCGAGAAATGTCCACCACAGGCTAAACTGTGAAATGACTCCAACAGTTTACCTTGTTGCGCTTTATCAACACAATGTAGAAAAATTCCATCAATACTCCTTTTATACAAACCATTATCTCATAGGAAAAAGTTTGCAGCCTTGAGTTTGATCATCCTCTTCTCTTTGTAAGACAAGTGTTTAGTACATTCACCATAGGTGAGGAAATGTGCAATATTGGAGTACCATTCATATGTTGTACTGACAAATAGAACTGTGGGAACAACTTCACTATCTACTTCTTCCTCATCACCAGTTTCTTTGGTACATTATCAGTAATCAGCTGACACAAACCTTTCCCATGCACCAATTTGGTGGGCTTGATGTCTATATCATATTCCTAGATTTTAGCAATCCAGTTGCCTCTCTTACTTCCAAACTCTTGTTGAGTCAAGATAGATTTTGCTGCTAAATCTTGTACCAATGTAGTAGTGTGAGATTTCAATATGTAGTACCTGAAATTTTTAACTGCCTTGACAACAACATAGGCATGTTTCTCCATTTCTGAATACTTGAGTTCATGAGTCTTCAAAGGACAACTCATAAATGCAATCAAAGATTCAATGTCTTCCTAGTTTTGTTGCACCAGAATTGCTGACAGAGTGTGTTTAGAAGCATAGCTATACATAATGAAATCCTTAGTATAATTCGGGCAAACCAAAACTGGAGCATGTGCTATGGCTTTCTTGATGTCCTCAAAATCTTCTTTTCCTTTTGAACTCCATCAGAAAGTAGACTTCCCTTTCATCATATCAACAATATGACAAGTCTTCTCTACTAACTCTAGAACAAACCTCTATAGAAAATTTTGCTTTCCCAAAGAAAGAGTGTATTGTTGTCTTACTTGAGGAAAAAGTAAGACCCTGGATAGATTTGACCTACTCAGGATCAATCTTGGTACCTTCTTTGGAAATGATGTGTCTAGAAGGAGCTTACCTTCTGTCACCCCAAAAATATACTTCTTGGGATTGAGGGAAATTCCATGCTGACGACATCTTTCCAGAACTTGCCATAAGTGATATGCATGATCTAAATGATTCTATGAAAATATAGTTAGATCATCAAGATATACAATAATGAACTTACCCATTTCATCACAAAAAGCAAGGTCCATTGCTCTTTGGAAGGTAGCACCAGCATTGATAAGTCCAAAAGGCATTTTGCAGTATGCAAAAGTACCCCATGGAGTTGTGAAAGTAGTTTTTTGCTAGTCTTATTCACTAACCTCCACCTGCATGTAACCCAAGAAGCCATCTAACATAGACACCATTTCTAAACCCGTCACTATTTGAAGGACTTGATCCATTATTGGTAGTGGGTAATTATCTTTTAAAGATGACTAGTTCAGATTTCAGAAATCCACACAAATACGAATTTCTCCACTCTTTTTCCTCACCAGGACAATATTTGCTATCCATGTAGAATGATGGATGGGGCAAATTATCCTAGAATTCAGCATCTTCTAAATCTCAGCGAGAATGGCGCCTGAGATTTTTGGATTATATTATCTCTACTTTTGCTTGTGAGGTGAAGATCCTGACTTGAGTGGAATCTTGTGCTGGACTTCCTTCGGATGAAAAGATTTCAAGTCATCATATGAGTATACCAATACATCAATGTATTGATGTAAGAGTGTTACAAACTTGAACTTTTCATCTGACGTGCAACATTTCCTAATATTGACTAATTTGGGATCATTCTTTGTGCCCAGATTGACTTGCTCAACTTCATTTGATGACTCTGAATAGGATTGATGTTGATGTTTGATGTAGCGGTTGTGTTTATCAAAAAGCTTCTCAAGAGAAACCAAACCTTTAGGAATCTTATTCCCCTTGAGCTATAGTATTTCTTCATCAGTCTTTGAATCTAATTCAAAAATAGATTCTTAGGGAGGAAAGTCACTTCCTTCGAAATACAACTCATTGAAATTTTCTGACTTCTCCAAGAATGAGATGATTTGATCATCACTATTGAAGATTTGTCAATGGGTAGAATTGTATGGAACACTTGGTCGAAAGACCAAATCAATGGTATATTTACTCCCTTGGAAATCCTTATTTGGGACCATAAGAGTAGCTGATATAGCTAAAGAGTCTACTCTATCATTGTATTCCTTGGAATGGCAACAATGTTGAAGGCATCAAAATCTTCTACACAATCCCATACTCAATTGCAGTAATGCCTTAGTTTTTCATTCTTTGACTGATAAAGGTTCCTTCCCTGGAAAACAACCAACTCCACATCACCCTGTGCATGAAGATTTTTGATTCCCTTGTTCTTTGTAACATCCATTCCTAACAACAAGGCCTCATACTCAGTGGTGTTGTTGGTATTATCGAACTGTAGTTTGAAGGAAAATAGGAAAATTTCTCCTTTGGGAGATATAAGAACAATCCCCACTCTAGATCTAGTGGAAGAACAACTGCCATCAAATTCTAAAGTCTAGACATCATCTAAACCTTTAATTCTTGCAGTTTCAAAATCTAGATTTTCTTTAGTTGAAGAAGAATAATCTTCTATCATGAGATCCTCATTTGAATATTCATCAGAAGACTCAGGTATTTCATTAGTTGTTAGAAAATAATTGCCCATTCTAGATGACTCAAACAAATGTTGAGCTCTCGGCTCTTCAGATTTTGTCACGGTGTATTTGGACTCTCTTTCTGGCAGGAGCTTTTACATAATACCTTTGACAAGTATTCTTGCTTCTGACCAATCCAGGTTTATTTCCCCCCTGACATCCTTGCAAAAATTTCATCCCAGTAATATCCCATATGAGGCTGGGACATCAGCTACCAAGACTATTATTTTAATCCTCTTTTTGGGGAAATATGAGAATGCAAACTGTGCATCCTTGATCTGCCCTATCAGAGGCACTTGTTTTGTCTCCATGCATATGGAAAAATAATAGCTTAAAGTATTGGCTACTTTGGCAGGCATGACATTATCGGAAGCACCTAAGTCTATGATGTAATTGCTGAGCTTATGGCCATTAATAAGAAAGGAGATATATAATGGTTCTATTTGCCTTGTAACAGATGAAGGAGAAGAAACTAGATTGCTCTGGGTAGGTTTTACTTTAGGAGCAATAAGGGCAGCTTTGGAAATATCCTGGGTGTTAGTGACAACCTTACTTTTAACAAATTAGCTAACCTATCAAATTGATCAGGATTAGCTTGTAGGTATTCAACCTCTGACATCTAAATTTTTGTCTTTTTGGCATGGTCTATAATATCAAAAGATTGATAGGGACTAGCTATAGAAGACAAAACATTCTCATTTTGAGGTTTAACATGTGAGGTACTTGGGGTACTAGTCCTAGGAACAGACGATGAAGCAAAAGGATCAAATGAACTTACTTGTTTGGTACCTGTCACGTCCTTTGGTTGAAAAGGAAAAGGAGTGCCCCTCTTAGAAATGGTAATTGGAAGTTGAGGATCTTCCTTTGACTTCCCTTTATCAACCACTTGTTGGTGACTGAATTGATTTTGAGACTGGGTAAAAACAACATAGGATTCACCATTGACATCTTCTTGTTGTTTTGTCTCATCTTTAAAGTTCAAGAAACTAATGTTAGAGTCACTAGCTACTTCCTCTTCACCCTCTGTGAAAAGGTTAGCATCATCTTCTTGGTCATGTTCTATTTGAAGAAGATTGTCTTGCTCCGATTCATAATAACCAACTGCTGCATTCACAGGTGGTGCTTCCAAAGCAAGTCTTCCTTGTGGTGGAGGAAGCCTATTTTGATTTTGATTCCTTGAAGCATTACCTTGGTAATTTAGAGCATTAGGGAACATCCTCCTTGGAATGTCCTTATAGGAGGGAATGGACAAACTCTGAGACATCTACTTTTTGAGAGCCAACAATTTGTTGGCTAGCTTTTGTACTATGGGATCCATGGTACTTGTAGAAGGTGCATTTGAAGAAGTCTAACCCTTGGATCTATTTGTATCTTCCCTTATTTTCCTATCAAGGATTAGATCATCTTCAATTACAGTTGCTAGACTTTGGGAAGCCACCAAGTCAGCTGGAATAGCCCTTCATAACAGAAAACTTACCTCTGGCAACTGGGTGTTGATGAAGAAGCACTTCTTATTTTCAGCTATTGGTTGAGTAGTGGCAGCAATTCTATTTATCAACTTGTTGAATTTTGCTATGAACTCACACATAGGTTCCTATGGATCTTCCTTTATTTGAGTAAGCTGAGCCAATAAGGTGTGTGCATCTTTAGCTGGTTTGAACCTTGCCTCAAACTTGGTTTGAAGTACATTCCAACCAGTAATAGTACTTGCTGGAAGGTGGTAGAACCAATCAGTAGCCACTCCTTGGAGAGTTTCAACAAACAACCATACTGATACATCTTCATGTTCAACTCCAATAACACCACATGCAATATAGAAAGCTGCAATGTGTTCGTCAAGATGTTGCTTACCATCACCGTAGAACTTGGGAAAGTTCTTATGGGAACTATGTGGGAATTCATTTAGTGGCTAAGCCAAATTCAGTGGCTCAAAAGCATTACCCCACGGACCTTGAGCAACCTAACCTGGAGCAACCATTCTTCCTTGGTTGAAAGGAGCAATAACAAACCTCTAAATTGTTGTGGTAGGTAGAACTCTATGAACACTGGAAGCTTCACTTGGTATAGGAGATCTCATGTTAGTAGGTGGAAAATTTCATGTATGCTAAAGAGGTGATCTCGTGAGTGTAGCAAGAAGATTGAAGTTATTCTGTTGCATAAATTCAAAAATAGGATCTACAAATCCTTGAGCTCTTCTACTTTGTGTATACCTTCATTTTGCTAGAGTGCAATGTTACAAACAAAAGATCAACAATACAAAAAAGTATTACAAAAGATGAGGCCGGTATACTTCAACCAAAGGCAAGAGGCTCTTGGTTGCACGTTTGGTCCCCAACAGAGTCGCTAAAAACTATTGGGTGAATATTTTGTCGTCAACTAACTGAAGACAAAATGGTTATATCAACCACAATATGATGAGATTAAATCTCTCCTCTTAGAAAGGAGACCCTCCCTTCTTATTGCTAACTAATAACAACCAATAACTAACTAGACTTATATACACTAAAAACTATTCTTGGGGTGGTTCCATATCATCCTATTCTCTTTTTTTAGAATAGATGTTTACACTTCAAGATTACAATCCCACAAAGCTTATAATATGCAAAGAACTACAAATTACCAACCTGGAGAAATAATAACCAATATCCACTTAAGTTACACAAAATAATAACTAAATTATACCAATGTGTGTTAATCATTATGAAACCCACAAAAACACAAAGTTTATCATTGCTTCTTATGCCAAATTAAAATGAAAGATTTTGGAATAGAGTGCAATCCAAAGTCTTCACTATATGCCAAGATAAGATAACATGATCACAAACAATAACTTGCATCCCAAAGTCTTCAAGTTACTTTTCATTCACCAACATAAACACAAATCTCAAAGATGATATCGCAGAACAAAGTCTACAAGATCATATTTGAATCACCTTCTAATCACTTGATTTCTACACTCACAATTCAACCATACATACAAGATAATGTGATAGAAAGGACACAAGAACAATTCTATAACATTACAAATTTGATCCAAGACAAAGATTGGATGTGAACTTGCTTTCTTGATATTGATTGAAAGCTAATTTACAAAATAAGCTCAAAGTCTCAAATTGCTCTTCAAAATGACAGTGCTTCACTTCAATAGAGAAATGATAATATTTACAAAAGAGGCCCTCTTTATTTATAGGGAGGAGCCGAGAGCAAAAATATGAAATCTACAACTACTATGACTTATTCAACACAAAAGTCCAAATTGATTTAGGACTTCTCTATTTTTACATGTAATTACATATTGGAAAAATACATGTAAATATGTCTAGAGAAAAATACAAAAAGCATGAAAATATTGAAAAATAAACTAAGGCATGTTCAACTTTGGCCACCATCCTTTTCCATGAAATCTGCATACTTCTTCATCACTGCTTGCATTTCCTCAATAACCAGTTTAGAAGTATGTTTAGAAATGGCAAGGACTCTTGTTATTGAATCCTTCACGGTGCGACAAGCTTTCTCATGCCTTCCCAGGAACACCTTTAGGTTGTCCAAAGTCAACTGAATGTCCAACAACTTATCCATTGAAATGCAGACCTCAGGATGCATGCACAATAGACTACAACACAAAATCAAGGGTTTTTGCAGTGTTAGGAAAATTTGCTTGATTGTAAAATGCAAGGATGAGGAAATTTTGAGCAATGGCATGAGCTTTGAGGGGCTAGAGCACTATGGAGGTGAAAAACTAAGCAAAAGTGAACAATTCATTGAAATGGGAAAATTTCCCATTGTTAGGAAATTTTTTGAAAAATGTGGAAGGGTGCTAAAATTCAACGCTTCTACATGTAGGTTGCATTGGTTGTGCAAGGTCAAAAAATTTTGCCACTTATGCATGGGATAAAACTTGAGGTATATGCGCGGTCAATGAATTTCACCACCTATGCATGATGCCTAAAACTTTAAACTTGTGGGGTAAACTTTCCAAATGTTTGCAAGGTAAGTGAAAATTGCTGACCTTGCATGGAGGTAAAATATTTCAAAACAAGTTTGGTAGTTAATGTTTATAGAGTGTAAGGTTAGTAAATTTTACCGACCCTACATGAGATCATTTTGCAAAGGCAAGGTACGATCAGCAAATATCACCGATTCTACACAGAGAAAACCTAGATTTTACATGCGACAAAGAAACAAAAGAAAATGACAAAAAACATTGCTATCACATAAGAATAGACATGATGGAGATGATCAATTATGAAGGGGGAAAAAAATGGTATAAAACTCTGATTGTTCAAATGAAAACAAAAGGATTACAAACTTGAAATGTTTAAACAATGACAAACAAAACAAAAATTTTAGAGGCCACTCTAAACTAGGGTTTAAGTTATCTTATAAGGTGAAATAGAGATCATGAAAAGAACAATTTTAAACAATCAACAACAAGAATGAATTAAACACTAGAAATATAAAATGAATACATTACAATGTAAAAGGAAAAGAAGAAACACAAATAAGGGACACATACCTGGATGAAAGATGAAAACAACAAAATGCAACTAGAATGCCTATCGAATCCACTCACTAGATCACACACACAGTAAGCACGGAAGCTATTCGATGATGCCAAAGACTTACGAGGGGAGGAAGACAAGAAACAACAAAAATAAAACAATAAAAACACATATAAAAACCATATATGCCATAATCGAAGTGCATTAATGACACTTCAAGTGAACTAAAAGTTGCTAGGTCGGCAAAAATTGCCAATCATGCAATGTTCAAAGTAAAACATGTAGGGTCGGCAAATTTTTCCACCCTAGCATGTAAAATGTTTCCTAAGATGTAGTGGAGGAAAAAAACACCTACCCTACATCTATACAAAACATTTCCAACTCCCAGAAATTGAATTTGCAATTTGGTCTTATTTCACAAATTTTGAAAAACTAACATAAGATGACACTTAGACGGATGTTTTGAGACTAGGAAAATGTGCATGAGGGCAATTGTGATTGCCTCATTTTGCAATCTTAGAGTTGTGGGTTATGAAATGGATGAGTTGCATAGGGGTCATCCCACAAAATGAGGGTTGCTAATTTTGAGGATAACAATAACTCACCACTCTTAGATTGTGGTTGTGCATTCCAGAAGTATTGTGGTGCTCTCTCACAATAAAATAGGTCATTCTCTATGCTATTACCAAATGAACACTGTGTCTTCTTTTCAGCCGAACATTCATTAGAAAAATTTCCTAACTTACCACAATTGAAGCATGTGGCATCCTTCCTCCTTCTTTGATTTCTTCCATAGCCTTTGCCTCCTCTTTAGCCTCCAAACCATTCTCTATCATCATCATTATAGCTATTTCTATATGATGGACTGCCATAATTTGAATTTTGTATTGCATTAATATTCCTCTGATTTCTCCAACTTGGCTACTTGTAGTCCTAATCATATGAATTTCTTTCTTTTGTGTATGTCATATTACTACTCTCCATAGAGTTTGTATTGTTTCCACCATACCATGCTTCATCTTCTTCATCAACAAAGTCTCTTTTCCTCCAAAAGTTCTATGAAGGACAATCCTGTGTTTCATGGTCACCCATTTTCTGTATAATCCACAGTATACTGAATTGACTTTGTTCATTGTTGCTTTGGTATTTGCTTTTATTGTGGCATCTTGTATTTCACCTTTCAGCCTAGGATATTCATTTCTCAAGTGACCTTCTCTTATACAATATGAAAACCAAATATTAGGTGTTTCCTTCTGTATATTGCCCTCCTACTTAGTTAATATCTCTTGCCTCAGCTTCAACTACTCCATTTCCAACTTTATCTTCTCCAATTCTAGTTTTTCCTTCATCTTATATTGTCTAGGCTAGGATTGAGACTCTATCCAATAGGCTAATGTCACTACTTCTACATTTGTTTCAAAAATCCTTCCATCTAGAGCTAAATTTATTTTAGGGCTTATTCTGGAAATAAACCATTCTATCTTCTGCTTTTCAGTCAATGGTTCCTCCAATCTCCTAGTTGTCTCCTTGAATCTCTTATCAAACTCCTTTATTGATTCTTTCTCCAATTGCATCAAATCTCTCATCTTACTTACTCCTATCAGAACATTCAAAACTCCAAAGTTCTCCAAGAATAGCTTCTTGATATCATCCCATTCCTTGTCACTATTTGGGCATGTCTTCCTAAACCACTTCAATGCTTCATTCCTCAAGGTGCCTATGAAGTCAAACAACTTGATTTCATCTCTTGTTTTTCTCTTCCAGTTCTGAATAGACTCCAAGACAAAAATATGCTTGGATGCTTCAGTAGTATCCTTCTCAAATACAAGTAACTTAACTGGGGTATCGATGGTTTCTTTTTTCCAACTCTCCAATACTTTTCAATAGATTTCCTCTGGTTTGCTCCTCCAGTTCAGTTGTCTTCTATCAACTTGCTTTCTTTCTCTTCCCATGTCTCTCTACAATTGGATCTCAAAGTACTATTCTCCTAAAACCTCTACAAAATTGCTCCAAATTTGTTCTATTCTCTCTGCCTCTTTGTTTTCTCAAATATCTTCCTTCTCAACTAAAATTCTCTTGACTCTATATGGAACTCGGGGTGGCTCATGGTCCAGGGGATGTGTCTCTTCATAGTGTCTCTTCAAATTAGGGGATTCTCTTATCTTTGTAAATAGCATCATGTCAACATCCAGTGATGATTCAAATAGCCTTCCAAAACCCTCAAAAATCCTCTCAATGTTTACTGAATTTTCTCCTTAATGCAGGAGCATCTAGTTGTGTAAGGGCAATCTTGCATCACCCAAAAAGAAGTTAATTCAAAATCATTGTAGTTGTTTTCATTTCTTTCCATAATTAGTGTTTCTGGTTCCATAATATCTAGAATAATGATGTAGGACTTTCAGTTTTTCTAAAATTGCTAAAAATAGCAACCTGCCTGTTTTGGAAAGTGTACCTGCCATTTTAGGAAAGTTTGCATTTGGGCATGGATTGAAGTGAAAACTTATAGAAAGTTACATAATGTAAATATAATACCTTTGGTGAAGGAATTAGGCAAAGATCATTTGTGAGCTGAAAGATATTAAAGTTTTTGTTTTCCGAAAAGCCCCTAAATATTTCTGAAACGAGATATGAGGCACTAAAACATCACATAACATCCTGAAAAGTTGAAAAAAAATCTATTTACAGATTTCCAGCATAATAGTTCACATCACGAGCTTTCCGATTCTTAAAACGATTCATCAATCAGACACCTGGATCAAAAGTTATGCTTCCCGGAAGTTGACCTACTTTTGGAGGGAGTTGCAAATTTTAAAATTTAGCTAGAGGCCGCCAAAAAGTACTATTTATGACTATTTTGGGAACCCTAGGTGGTAGTAGAGTTAAGGGGGCAAGTGTGGAGTCAAGAATAGGTGGGAAAATAGAAATCCTAGCTAATTTGGGGTTACAGAAGGCAGAAGATTCTAGAGCCTGGTGAGGTGTAGCTGTAGTGTGTTGCAGCCTGTGGAGCATTGATTCCTCAGATTGTAATTGAGCTTTTGTAATGTAATGAGTTGCCTAGATCAATAAAGAAATATTCTATTTTCTATATTCTATTTATGTTGTTGTGTATTTTATGATTTACCCCCCTTCATCAAGTGGTATCAGAGCAAGGGTTCCTGAGTGTGTAGATAGATTGCCAACTGTGAGGTAGTTTGCACCAAGACCTGAGGTTGTGGGTTTGCTACGGAGATCAAGATGCCTCCACAAAGAAATTGTGTTGGGAGGAATGCTTTGATGGAAGAGGGTTTTAGAGCCCTACAAAGGCAAATCGATGCATTGCAAGAGGAGCTGTGAAGAGGGTTTGATCCGAGAACAAGAGAAGAAAGCGAAGATGAAGCTGAAGAGGAGCTATCTGAGAAAGAACAAGAAGCTATAGGAGATCCTGCAGAAGTTAGGTTATTGAGGGCCATTTCTAAGATCGGAACAAGGCCCAAGATCAAAGTTTCTACATATTCTAGAGATTTGAATCCGAAACAGCTTATTGATTGGATCAATGACATGGAGGAGTATTTTGAGTATGAAGATGTGAAGGACCCAGATCGGGTCAAGTTTGCAAAAACAAAGTTGAAGGGCCACGCTAGTATTTGGTGGAAGGAGGTCCAATTAGAGAGGAACAGAAGGGGAAAAGGAAAGATCACCAGATGGGATCAGATGATGGAGAAACTGAAGAAGTAGTTCATTCCTGTGGACTATGAGATGGAGTTGTTGAAGAAGTTGCAAGGACTAAAGCAAGGTAACAAGTTTGTCAAGGAGTATATAGAAGAGTTTTATAAGATTACTATCAGGACAGGCCATGCAGAGCCCAACAAGGAGAAGGTAGTGTGTTACATTAATGGGTTGAGGCCGAGTATTCAAGAGGAGCTGAGCCTGGTCAGAATGACCACCATAGAAGATGCATACCAGTTTTCTCTGAAGGTGGAAGAGAAGCTGAATAAAAGATTTGGCATCAGGCAAAGGGGAAGAGGTCAAGGCGGAAGCACTGGTGGAAGACCCTATGGGGGCCAAAATGAAGATGCAAAGAAAAGTGAAGAAGTTGGCACTAGTCAAAATAAGAGAGGAGATAATACCTACCGCCCTCGTGACCAGAAAAATGGTGAGCAAAGAGGAAGAGGAGGTTTCAAAGGAACATGTTTCCAATGTGGAGAAGAAGGCCATCGAGCATATGAGTTTGCACAACATCAAGGAAGGACAAATAGAAGACCTAAAGGTAATGCACAAGTTGCACATGTAGATAAAGATGCGCAATCTAAGCATTCTGAAGATGTTGAAAGGGGAGAAACCCTAGTTGTTAGAAGAACTTTGCTAAATGAGGAGAAAGAACCCAATCAGAGGAAGAGTTTATTCCACACAAGGTGCAAATATGAAGGTAAGTGTTGTGAAATTATTATTGACAGTGGAAGTACTGACAATCTTGTTTTAGAGGAGATGGTTGACAAGTTGAAGTTGACAAGAAGAAAGCATCCACATCCATATCAGATTACATGGTTGCAGAAGGACCACCGAGCTTTGGTCAATGAGCAGTGTTTAGTGAAGTTCAAGATTGGGGACTACCATGATGAGGTGTTGTATGACATCATACCGATGGATGCATGCCACATGATGTTGGGGAGGTTGTGGTAGTATGATGGAGTACTGTCCATGATGGCCGTGCAAACACATATTCCCTAACAAAGAATGGAGTTCATCATAAGTTGAAGCCCTTGAAGGGGGTGGAAGAAAAGGTATGTAGTACTGCTAGAATTTGCTTGGTAGATGGTAGAAAATTTTTGGAGGGTATGAAGCATGAGCATCATTGCTTTTCATTGATTCCTAAGATTAGTCAAGAGAAATGTGAAGATGTACCAGCAGAAGTCTCAGAAATGTTGGAAGAATTTCAAGATATTGTCTCTGATAATGTACCAGAAGGTTTACCACCAGTGAGGAAGATAAGTCATCAAATGGATTTGATACTAGGAGCCAGTTTGCTGAATAAGGCAGCCCATAGAATGACTCCAACTGAGAGTGAAGAGTTGAACATACAAGTTCAGGAGTTGTTGAGGAAGGGATTGATAAGAGAGAGCCTAAGTCCATGTGCAGTACCTGTAGTACTGGCACCAAAGAAAGATGGAGAGTGGAGAATGTGTACAAACTCTCGAGCCATCAATAAGATCATGATCAAATACAGATTTCCATTGCCCAGAATGGATGACATAATGGACTGTTTGAGTGGAGCCAAGTACTTCATGAAGATTGATCTGAAGAGTGGGTATCACTAGATCTGAATCAGAGAAGGAGATGAATGAAAGACAACCTTCAAAACCAAGGAGGGTTTGTATGAGTGGTTAGTCATGTCATTTGGGCTAACCAATGCACCAAGCACATTCATGCGGCTCATGAATGAGGTACTGAAAGAATTTTTGGGAAGTTTTGTTATTGTCTATTTAGATGATATTTTGATTTTTAGTAAGACTTGGGATGAGCATCTGATGCATATCAGAAGAGTTTTAGAGAAGCTGAGGGGGAGAAGTTGTTGATTAATCTGAAGAAATGTAGTTTTGCAAAGAAGGAGTTGGTATACGTGGGATTTGTTGTCTCAGAGGAAGGTCTTAAGATAGACCCAGAGAAGGTGAGGGCTATCATTGAATGGCCTACGCTGAGGAGTGCCACAGAGGTAAGATGTTTTCATGGTTTGGCAAGTTTTTACAAAAAGTTTATCAGGAATTTTAGAAGCATTTGTGCACCCCTAATTGAGACAATGAGAGGGGATAGAAAAGAGTTTAGATGGACTAAAGGAGTAGACAAGAGCTTTGATACATTGAAGCAAAAAGTTGTAGAACAACCTGTTTTGGTACTTCCATATTTCAATAAGGTATTTCAAGTAGATTGTGATGCTAGTGCTAGTGGTATAGGAGCTATTTTGAGTCAAGAAGGTAAGCCCATTGCCTATTTTAGTGAGAAGCTTAATGATGCCAAGAAAAAGTATTTTGTTTATGATCAAGAGTTTTATGTAATAGTTCAGGCTTTGAAGAAATGGAGACATTATTTGTTGCCAAAGGAGTTTGTTTTATATACTGATCATTAGGCTTTGCAGTATCTTAATAGTCAAGGAAAGTTGAACCAAAGGCACTTAAAATGGGTTGAGTTTTTGCAAAGCTATACTTTTGTTTTGAAGCACATGAGTGGGAAGTCCAACAGAGTTGCAGATGCCTTGAGCAGAAGGTAAAATTTGTTGACATAAATGAAAATAGAGGTTGTTGGGTTCGATGAGCTCAAAAGTTTGTATCCTGAAGATCTAGATTTTGTAGAGGCCTGGAAAGCTTGTTTGGAACCTGTTACTTTGGACAGGACAAAATGGTTGGATTTCATAATCCAAGATGGCATGTTGTTTAGAGGAACCCAGTTGTGCATTCCAAGGAGTTCCATGAGAGAGAACCTAATTAAGGAGAAGCGTAGTGGAGGATTGGCTGGACACTTTGGTTGAGATAAGACCATTGCTATTGTTGGGAAAAATTATTATTGGCCATAGTTGTAGCAGTATGTGTGGAAATTTGTGCAGAGTTACAGAGTATATCAGAGGGAAAAAGGAACAAGTCAGAATACAGGTCTATATCAGCCACTACATGTACCAAAGAAGCCATGGGATGATATTAGTATGGATTTTGTTCTTGGTTTACCAAGGACACAGAGAGGACATCATTCCATTTTTGTGGTGGTGGACAAATTCTCGAAGATCGCACATTTTATTCCTTGCAAGAAGACTAATGATGCTGTTCATATTGCTGAATTATTTTTCAGGGAGGTGGTGAGATTAAATGGTCTACCAAAGAGCATAGTTTCAGATTGAGATACCAAGTTTGTTGGTTATTTCTAGAGGACATTGTGGAAGAAGTTGAAGATAGATTTGAAGTTCAGTTCTGCACACCATCCATAGACTAATGGATAGACGGAAGTGGTGAGTAGGAGTTTATGTAACTTGCTACGATGCTTAGTAGGAGATAAGCCCAAGGGATGGGATTTGATTTTACCACAAGAAGAATTTGCTTACAACAATTCTGTCAATAGGAATACTAGTAAATCACCATTCCAGATTATATATGGCAATAGCCTGAGAAATGCTTCTGAGTTAAGGAAGCTGGATAAAGGAGAAAAGACAAGTGTTGAAGCTGAAGACTTTGTAGAACATCTGAAGAATTTGCATGAAGAGGTGAGAAAGCACATTAATAAGATGAATATTCAGTACAAGGCTAAGGCAGATTAGAAGAGGAAGTATAAGGAGTTCCAAGTAGGAGATGAAGTCATGGTTCACTTGAGAAAAGAAAGGTTCCCAATTGGAACATACAATAAGTTGAAAATGAAGAAATTTGGACCATGCAGAATCCTAAAGAAGCATGATTCAGGAAATGCATATGAGGTAGAGCTATCGAGTGGGATCAATATTTGCCCTATTTTCAACATTACTAATTTATCAGAATATCATGAAGGTGGAATAGAGGATGGACCAACAAAAGCATAGTGGAGTATTCCTGCATCTACTTCAATGGAGGAGATAGAAGAGATCTTGGATAGCCGTGTGGGAAGAAGTACTCAGAATAAGCAATATGAAGAATATTTGGTAAAATGGAAAGGAAGGCCTGTTCAAGATTCTTCTTGGTTGTCTAAGGCAGAGGTTGACCGTTTGGGTTTTTCTCACACAAACATCTGAGATGTGACATGGTCACTTCTCAAATTACCCTAGGTGTCTGATGCAGGAGCATTCAGTGGTGTAAGGACAATCTTGCATCACCCAAAAAGAAGTTAATCCAAAATCATTGTATTTGTTTTCATTTCTTTCCATAATTAGTGTTTCTGGTTCCATAATATCTAGAATAATGATGTAGGACTTTCAGTTTTTCCAAAACTACTAAAAATAGCAACCTGCTTATTTGGAAAGTGTACCTGCCATTTTAGGAAAGTTTGCATTTGGGCACAGGTTGAAGTGAAAACTTACAAGAAGTTACATAATGGAAATATAAGACCTTTGGTGAAGGAATCATGCAAAGATCATTTGTGAGCTGAAAGATATTAAAGTTTTTATTTTCTGAAAAGCCCCTGAAATTTTTTGAAATGAGATATGAGGCACTAAAACATCCCATAATGTCCTAAAAAGTTGATATAAATCTATTTATAGATTTTTGACATGATAGTTCACATCATGAGCTTTCTGGTGCTTAAAAAAGTTCGTCAATCAGACACCCAGATCAAAAGTTATGCTTCCTGGAAGTTGACCTACTTTTGGAGGGAGTTGCAAATTTTGAAATTTAGCTGGAGGCTGCCAAAAAGTGCTATTTATGAGTATTTTGGGAACCCTGGGTGGTAGTAGAGTTAAGGGGGCAAGTGTGGAGTCAAGAATAGGTGGAAAAACATAAACCCTAGCTGATTTGGGGTTACAGAAGGCAAAAGATTCCATAGCCTGGTGAGGTGTAGCTGTAGTGTGTTGTAGCCTGTGGAGGTTTGATTCCTCAGATGGTAATTGAGCTTCTGTAATGTAATGAGTTGCCTAGATCAATAAAGAAATATTCTATTTTCTGTATTCTATTTTTGTTGTTGTGTGTTTTATGATTTACCCCCCTTCGTCACTCCTCCTCTTATCTCCTTAATGCTTTGACAAATTAATTCCCCTATATATTGCTCATCCATCTTCAAAATCTCTAGTGTTAACTCATATGTTCCAACAGTCTACAACATAAGTCCTAATTCACCTAGTTCTTCTCTTTCCCTTCTACATTCCTGTCTAGTAGCACCCATAATGGCATGCTCCTCCACATTCTCCATAACACCTTCTATGCCTTAGCCATCCACCCTCCTTTCTCTAGAAGCACCCTCCATGACATGCTTAGCAGCATCCTTCATGACGTGCTTATCCTCTTCCTTCCGTCCGAAAGCACCTACAGTGGTGCACTCTTCAAATTCTTTTCTCTTTTCTTCCACACTTTCCATTATCCCTCCTTCATAATTTTTGCCCTTTCCAATATTCTACAGTAACATTCTTTTCGCTCCTGACTTTTCTTCAATCTCTCTTCTTCGCTTATCTCCATTCTAGTTCTTATTTCTTTTCCGATCTCTCTTTTCATCTGCTTTTCCCCTCTCGACATGGGTTTGCTGGATTTGGTGTTCCATTAGTCCTTTTATACCCCATGGAATCATTATTTGAAGAGTCACATCACTTGAAAGGTCCTTCTAGACCCTACCCCCTTCCCACTTGCTATCCCCTTAAGTGCTTGCTCCCCTCTCACATAGGTAGAAACCTAAGGAGATGTGAGTTCCTCCACAATTTAAAAACATTTCCCACCAACCTCACCTTTTCTCCTTTCTGGAATTCTATGCTATTTCTTCAGATGTTTTTCCCTTTCAATCTTTAACTACCCTCTTCCAAGGTCCCGGCAATGGAACCATATATTAACAAGAAGTGTAGAGGAGACACTGGTTTGGAGATTCAGTCCTTAGTCAAGTCTTTGTAGTCAGTTTATACCCTAGTTAGGTAGCTAGAGATTAAGAGCAAAACATAAAGAATAACAAAATAGATCATCACACATACATCACAATAAGATAACACACATAATTAACCAGTACTGACAGACTTTCATATATGTATATTAGCAGTAATTACATGTATACATACATTATCCATCCTCTGACATAGTTACATGTACATAACTTCTATGTCATGGTTTACATCAGAATATACTCCTATTCTTGTATCAGGGTAAGTGCAAGAAGTTGGGTCCACATAGAGGGGAAGTCACGGGCAAAAAAACATCCCAATTGAAATGGGTACCCATTTTAAAAGAAATGGGTACCCATTTAGGAATGGGTGCCCAAGCCTAAATGGGTACCCACTTAGAAATGGGTACCTATTTAGGAACGGGTGCCTGATCCTAAATGAGTACCCATTTAGGAATGGGTACCTGTTTCTATAAAGATATTTGAATTTGAGAAAAAAGTCTGCGTGCTCTTTTTTCCCATACAAAAGGAATGGGTACCTATTTTAAAATGGGTACCCATTCATAACGGGTACCCATTCCTAAAATCTTAGGCTTGGGAAAGGCATGGTAAGCCAACCCCTTGCCTTGGACCTGCAAATTGTTTTCTAAGTATAGTACAAGAGAAAAGATTGAGTTTACCTATATGCCTAATGACATTTTTTTCTAAATTTTTTTACAAAATTAAAACCCATTACAGATGATAGTGGCTAGTTTTCAAATATGTAATTTTTTTATTGGACTTGTTTTTCTATTTATTATTTAATTTATAAGCAAACTAGTCCAAAAACTTGAAATGACAGGTGTTTGTATTTTTTTAATAAATTTTAATTTTTAAAGTTTTTTGAAAAAAAATTATGTCATCAATCTACACATCATTCTTTAAACAATGAAAACAAAATCATTTTATGATTAGTTTTGCTCAAATTATGTTGGTCGTACACAAGGGTTTTTGAAAACAACAATTAGGGCCAATAAAAAATTAATAAAAAAAATATTTGGAAAAAAAATTATAAAAAAATATCCTCATCAAACTTCACTGTACTACACATCTTTCCTCAAAAGGGTTTAGAAAAATACTTTTATTTAGGTCAAATTATGTTGGCCATACACGTGCATGGTATGGTAAAAAAAAGTGACTTTTAAACAATGGTTTTTAGAAATGCCTATTGAAAATTAATTTGTATCATCTGGGTATTAAATTAAATTACATATTTGGAAACTAGACTCCGAATACTACATTTCATATTACTAACATTTTTTAAGATTCAATCTTAAAGTGCCTCAAATGTTTAGGTCAAATGTAACAAATTCTAAAAATCAAGGAAAACACTTCCACTTTTTGGCCAAAAAGTGGACCCAACTTATTGCACTGACCCATCATGCTTACTTACTTACATTCTATTGTCTCCTATCTTATATATACTATATCTATTACATAGGGATGTGTCTTCTATCATCTTTCAGCCTTTGCATATTATATAGTCTCCTCTAGTCAGCTCTGTTCTCTGTCAAGTAACCTGCTAACACACACATACAAAAACTTCTATTCATTTCATTCATAGTATATTTCTATTTGAAAATCATAAGGTTTTTATTAATTTTAAATCCCTAAATCTCAGGTAGCCCATCATTGCCGCTTAAAAGTCTTATCAAAATAACATAACAAAATTGATTAAACAAGTTTGTCTTTCAGTGCCACAAAGAAGGCTCTGAGTGGAGCCTTAAATTCATCTAGTGTCTTTTGAATAACAAAAAATAAATGAAAACTTCATATGGATGAAAGAGTAGTAGACGACTAAAGTCTATAGTTATCAATTTCCTTTATTTCTAGTGCTTCCAAACCTTTGCACTATTGACGTCAATCTTCATTAATATCCATTTCCTCCACTCCATCATATTCAATTCATGCTTATGACATAACAAATATTTTCATAAAACCTTGTCGACATTAGTGGTCAAAATCAATCAATTTAGGAACAAAGATTTATAGATTATTCTTTCAAAAATAGACAATATTTATCATAAGATTAATAAATTGACATAATTTTGAGTTAGCTTATTAGCACAAAGGGGGTAATTGGGTTGATGTTGGGATGAGGTTGTTTTTACCTCATCACTTCCTACGCCACCTAAGGATGAGTAAGTCCTCCTACTCTTTGTTGTGACTGTCCCTTTTGATTCATATGCCTTTATGTTTCTCTTTTTCTATTGAGTTCCTCAAATAATGCACTAGTGTCATACACTGGATTTGATTCAGGATCCTGGTGTTTAGGGTATTTGATGAAGCCTTTATGTAATTTCAATTTGACTCTCTAGGTCTGAAGTTCCCATTGGGATTGATCTATGGTTACTAAGACTGGAGGTGGAGGATAGAGAAGTAAAGGAGGCCTATACCTCATACCTACCCACTTTGTTTTCAACTGCTGCAATATTTCTGCTACTAACTTTGCTCTTTTGTATGACCATTTCAAATTGGTCAGAGAAATCATTTCCCTTCATTTCAAATACATGGGAAGGGGAGTGTACCTGTCCTTGCATTCTGCCCATGCTCTATCTATTAGTTTAGGTCCATTTATTTGAAAATATTCAAAATAGATTATAAGCTCTCATTGTATTTCTCCTTCATAACATCATATTTCTTTATCCTTTTGAATTGTGCTTTGAATACATATGGATTATGATGTTGATGCCTCATAAGAAGTGTTGCAAGTATGTGTAGTTAGTGTTCTCATTGATGTCAACAAGTTTGTGTTGTCATTAGTGTCAACTATATGAGCAAGAGATTATTGCAAGAGTGTGATCAGTGGTATTGCGTTGATGATTGTCTCTGATGATGAGGAAGTGCTGAAGATGTTGATGATATGCTTCTGGTGCTTGGTTTCCAAGTTCTTTTGAGAAAATTTGAATAAAAGAGGAAACAATGTGTTGTAAAGATGTTCTTGCATACAGAGTGGTGTTCTAGTTTTTCTCCACATTTCTTCTATGTTAAAGATCTACTCATGTGGTTTGTATATGTTGATCAGAGGTTTTTAGAGGTGCTACATTCATAATTTGGTGTGCTGGATCATTGTGTAGAGGAAGGTATGTTCACTAGTATGTGAACTATGTATTGCAGAGGTGTCTAGGAGAAATGTTTTTGCTCTGCATTTCTCCACAGAATGGTTTTAGGTCTTGCAATTCTGGAAGTATGTTTATAAGGTTCATACCTACCTTTAGTTGAAGTTGTTCATGGTTTGATGCTCTGCAAGTTGATTTTTTGAGTTGCAGTGTATGGTAGAGATGTTTGAGTTTACTAGGTGTGTACTTTCTTCAAGTGAAAGTTGTTACGAAGGAATTTGTTGGATTTCAAGATTTTTGAGGGATATTCTAGATTGTGTTCAAGCATGGTGTGTGGTTCGTGAGTCATCTTTGGTTTTGAGGAAGTGTGTACTTAAATGATTATGGTGTTAACATAGGTTCGGTTGACCTTGGGTGTTTGTTGGAATAAGGTGCCATTAACCTTGTAAATTCCAATATTGTATTTTATTCCATTTATTATTTGTTATTTGTAATTACCCATAAGGGAATGAGGTAGTCTCATTGACAATTGTAATTTCAGAGTTACCGGTGGCAGTTACGGAGTGACATTTACGGTTGGCAAATGTAAAAACTCAAAGTAAATGAGGGTAGGCGTGCTCCCTTGAGGAATATACTATTTTTGGCATGTATGACAACTGTCACAATGTTTGGTAAGTGAATCTATGATAGCTGCAAGTTGTCATAAGATTCTAAGATTCTATGATGCATATGACAGATATGTTAGTTGTATATCTGCTATATTTAGCCCAAGGTTTCTATCTTGGAAAGATACTCTTTTGTGGAATCTACGACGGTTATGACATGTCATAAGATGTTGTAAGAGGCTAGATTTAGTCTTGGGTGCCCAATCTTTGCATGGCTATTTTTGGAAAAGTGTAAGATGCTTGTAAGATGGTAATTAATGTTTACAGGTTGGAGACTCTTAGGAGAGAGAAGGTGAACTCCTAGGAGGAGTTGGAAAATGTTTCTATAAGTATTTTCCATGTATTTGTTGTTGCAATATAGATTTTAGGTACTCGGTTGCTGCCGGAATGCTGTCAGATTGAAGACTGGTGGAGAGAGTTGAAGTGTTGTTGTATTGTAAATCATTTTTAGATTAATACAAACATTTTGTTAGACTTAGGGCACACAACTGAGAGGGGGGGTGAATCAGTTGTCCAAAAATTTCTCCCAATTACACACTTAAATCCTCTTAGTGATTAGCAGTATATCAATCATGAAACATAATGCATTTAAATCAAAGGCAGAAACACATCAACACATAAGACACCAAGATTTTGATGTGGAAAACCTGGTTAAGGGAAAAACCATGGGGTGATTAACCCAAGATTGTATTCTCTGTTAGAAGAATAGAAAGAACAAAATGGCACATACCAATTAGGGCTCACTGCCCGAGCACACTGCTCACAAGAGGCTCACTACCTACAAGAGACACACTGTTCACAAGTATCACCTAATTGAACTAGAAAATAGCATCTTCACCATGCTTGAATCAGTTCCATTTAAGCCCAATACTTCTGCTCTGCCTTTCGCTCTCCTCCTCACTACCACACACTCATCTCCACAAGGACACGTTTGAAATGACTTCGCAACCCCTTATTTATACAAGACATCAACTTAGGAATAATCATCTAAGTCAGCAAACATCTACAAGAACATCCACAAGATGTGTAGCTCATCCGGTTAGCCAGTCTCAGGAAGAACACCATCATCCGGAAGTTATTCGTCAATTGCAGGCTCCAACTCTAATGTGGACCAACAAAATGAACTGGACATGATCCAAAGGCCTTCACAAGATTGCCTGAATCACCAAGAACATCCGCACTTCATCTTCTTACTGAAATTCTTCTCTCCTTCATCCAGAACCCCAAGAACATAGTCTATCACCACTGTCACAAAGGAATGAATACTTCTAAACCTTCAAACCATGAACCAATCTAGTTGACACTTCACAAGGACTTCCTCAACACTCCCTCAAATCTGTAGAATAGGAAAATGCTATTCCGGATCACATCAGACCTGTCTGTATCACTTTGTCACCACTGAACACCTGCCAGAACCAGTTTAACTTGAACATCCATAACTTCTTCAGATCTTCATGTGGACCTCTAAAATCTCTATTGGAGCACCTTAAGACACATATATACAAACCCTTTAATCCGCATTCTCTGATCCTCATCCTATCTTGTACTTTTACCTTACTGTCATTACTATTCTTCACTGTTCCTAATTGAGACCAATTTTCTCAATATCCTCAACACATAGTCAATTCAATCCTTATCATTAATGCAACAGAAGTATGTTGACATCAATGACAACACCGGCTAAGCCCATACTTGCAACAATCTCCCCCTTTGTCATTGATGGCAACATATGATGTGAAAAACTATTTTGGCCATCAAAACAAGAACTTCTCCTTACTGTCACAACTCGCCCTATCAGTAACAACCATTCACATGTCTTCTCTCCCTTTACTGCTCCCCCTTTGATTAGCAACCACTTGTTTTTCACGTCTTCTCTCACCCTTTGACATCAATGGCAAAGGGCACATACTTGCAATTCCACCACTTCAGAATCATACCTGCTACTCCTCCTAAGTAGCAGCTCCTCATCATTAATCCAGACCACAAGATGTGTCTGTGATATCCACCGGACTGATGCACATTAGTGCACCTTAATTCATCACCGGAGGGGCAATAACCCCTAACTTCTCCCTGAGAAACTCAAAAGAGTCCTTAGGTAGAGGTTTAGTAAAGATGTCTGCAATCTGATCCTTGGAAGGCACAAAATCCAATCTGACTTCATTCTTGTTCACTTGTTCTTTCAGAAAGTGAAACTTGATAGATATATGCTTAGTCTTTGAATGCAACACTAGATTCTTTGATATATTTATTGCACTTGAATTATCATGGAAAATTGTGATAGGCTCCTCATACTCCACTCTGATGTCTCTTAGCATCTGCTTCATCCACGAAACTTGAGTGCAACTACCTGCTGCTGTAACATATTTTGCTTCAGTTGTGGACATAGATATTGCCTCTTATTTCTTGCTTAGCCAAGAAACCAATCTCTTTCCCAAAAAGAATACTCCACCACTGGTACTCTTCTGGTCATCCACATCTCCTACCCAATCAACATCTGTATATGCATGAAGAGAGAAATCATGATCTCCAGGATACCATAGACCATACTCAACTATCCCTTTTAGATATCTAAAAATCCTCTTGATTGCCATGACATGCGATTCTCTAGGATCAGCCTGAAATCTAGCAACAAGACCAACAACCTGCATAATGTCTGGTCTAGTTTGAGTAAGATACAACAGTCCTCCAATCATTGACCTATACTTTGTCTGATCAACCTTAGGAGAATCAACATCTTTTCTCAACTTACATCTGGTTGCCATGGGAGTATTCATTGGTTTTGAGTCTTCCATCCCAAATTTCCTCAACAATTCTTTCACATATTTGGTCTAAGAAATGAAGATTCCTTTCTTTGTTTGAGTGATTTGTAGACCCAAGAAGAAATTTATTTCACCAAGCATGGACATCTCAAATTCACTTTTCATTTGATTTGCAAAAGTTTAACACATACTATCTCTTCCTCCAAAAATGATATCATCAAAATACAAATTACTGTCAGCAGTACCTTTGTTAAAACCAATCTTCAAAAGATGCTTATCCAATCTTTCATTCCAGGCTCTTGGGGCTTGCTTCAGTCCATACAGTGCTTTCTTCAACTTGCAGACCATATCATCATGATCAAACAATTGAAATCCATCTGATTGCTCTATGTACACTTCTTCTTCCAAGTCACCATTTAGGAAGGGAGACTTGACATCCATCTAATATACCTTGAAATCCTTGAAAGAAGCAAAAGTAAGAAACAATCTGACTGCTTCAATTCTTACCACCGGAGTAAAATTTTCTTCAAAATCAACTCCTATTTGAGAGTAACCCTTGCAGACCAATCTGGCTTTGTTTCTGATTACTTCACCAACTTCATTCAGTTTGTTCCAGAAGACCCATTTGGTTCCAATCACATTCTTGTTTCTAGGTCTGGGAACAAGATCCCAAGTGTGATTTTTCTCAATTTGCATTAGCTCTTCCTCCATTGCTTTGGTCCAGTTTTCATCATTGCAGGCTTCATTTATTGTCTTAGGTTCAATCTTTGAAATAAGACAATACTCATCTGAATTTTGAGCAATTCTCCTTCTAGTTTGCACACCTTTGCTTTTGTCACCTATGATGTGATCTTCAGAGTGGTTCAGTCTTACATACCTTGGAACTTTGGGAGTTTTTTGCACTTCTAATTCTTGATCAAGCTCATTAAAACTCATCTCTTCTTCCTAATTTGCCGGATCAGTTTGAATCTGACTTTCAGAAGAGGTTTGGGCTCCTTGAATTAGAACACCATTCTGATCATCTTCATCATATTCATAAAACCTTGAGGGTTTCTCAATTCCCTCATCAACCTTCACATTTGTACTTTCTATTATCTTTCTCAATCTCTTGTTATAACACTGGTATGCTTTGCTTTGAGTAGAGTAACCCAAGAATATTCCTTCATCACTTCTAGCATCAAACTTTCCTAGATATTCATCTCTTTTAATGTAACATTTGCTACCAAAAACTCTGAAATACCTCATAGTAGGAGTAATGCCAAACCAAAGTTCATAAGGAGTCTTACTAGTATTGCTTTTGATTTGAACTCAATTGAGAGTATAGACTGCAGTGCTAACAGCTTCTCTCCAATAGACTTGAGGAACATTTGCTTCCATCATCATTGTCCTAGATGCTTCCTAGATGGTTTGGTTCTTTCTCTCCACTACTCCATTTTGATATGGAGTCCTAGGAGTAGACAACTGTTTCTTTATTCCATGTTTCTCACAGAATTCTATGAATTCACCAGATGTGAATTCTCCACCTCTATCAGACCTCAGACAGTTCAATTTTAATCTGGTTTCATTCTCTACCATAGCCTTGAATATTTTGAATTTCTCAAGAGCCTCTGATTTCTCTTTTAGAAAGGTTACCCACATCATCTAGGAATAGTCATCAATTAGCAACATAAAGTATCTATCACCTTGCACACTCCTGATTCTTGCCGGACCACAAAGATCAGTATGAACTATGTCCAATAATCTGGTAGAAGATAGTTCCTTACTTTTGAATGTGACTCTGCTCAGCTTACCCAACTGACATTCTTTGTACAAGCTATTTGTAGGTTTCACCAACTTTGGAAGATCTCTTACAGCCTGAGTATTGCTTATCTTGATGATATTATCAAAATTCACATGACACATCCTCTTATGCCATAACCAACTCTAATCAACTTGAACAAATAAGCAACTTTTACCAATACCAACCAAGTGGAAGATGTTACCTTTAGTTTGAATACCGGATGCAATCTCTGTTCTGGAACTTTCAAGGGTCTTGCATTTTCCATTCTTGAATCGGAGATCATATCCTTTGTCCACCAACTGTCTAACACTGAGAAGATTGTGCTTCAATCCTTCAACATAAAGTACATTACCGGTTTTGTTCCTTCCATCAAAAGAAATAGTTCCTCTTCCTCTGATTCTACCAACAGAATTATCACCAAACTTTACCACTCCTCCTTCATACCTTTCCAAATCTATGAATTTGTTTTTGTCACCTGTCATATAGTGAGAGCATCCACTGTCAATGACCCAGTCATCCTTTTCTTCAACTTGGGTAGCTAAAGCTCTTTCTACAACTTTATGATCGATAGATACAGAGGGTATTGGTTCTTCTTCCTTGATGGCAATAAACAGCCATTCACTTCCGGATTTGTTTCTTGTCTCTGATTCATCATCTATTACTCCTTCAATATCATCTTCTTCATGAACATAGTAACAATTCTTTTGGAACCTTGATCTGTTAGGATTTGGCCTTGAAAATCTTTCTGGACACCTTGAGGCAAAATGACCAATCTTGTTGCAGTTAAAACACTCAAAAGGTAATTTTCCTTCATACTTACCTAATCCTCTTGGCAACCTCTTTGCAATAAGGGCTTCAAGTTGAGCAATTTCTACTTCTTCTTCCAAGTCTTTTCTTTCTTTTTCATACCATGATAGTTTCCTTGATGAGTTCTCTCCCAAATCAAACCTTTGTTTACCTTTTACAGAGGCACTGGCTTTGAATGTAGATTCAGTCTTGGGGGGTCATCTCCAAATTTGGTCATTTCAAATGCAACCAATTTTCCATCCAATTGATCTCTTATGATAGTTGTATGGGCTCTGAATTCTTCAATGGCAGCGGCCTTGATTTTATAAGAAGCAGGAAGGGATCTGAGAATTTTGCCAACAATCTCATTTTCATCCAAGACTCCACCAGCATTTCTAATTCCACAAACAAGCTCATTTACCCTTGGCATAAAAGATGTGATATTTTCATCTTCTCTCATCTTCAGATTTTCAAATTTCCCTTTTAGACTCTGTAACCTTGCACATTTAACATATTTGTCTCCTTCATGTAGAAGTTCCAATTTTTGTGAAATCTCAAAAGCAGTTGGTAGATCAATAACATTTGAAAGTTCTGAATCGGATAAAGCGCTTAGAAGAGCCTCTATAGTCCGCAGATTGTTGTTAGCATCTGTGATTTCATTTTGGGTTTTTGGACCACCTTGTGGAGGTGCATACTATGTTGTGGCCATGGTCTAGTATGCGATTCCCATACATTGTAAGTGACATTTCATGCGACCTTTCTAAAGGTTAAAATTGGTTCCATCAAACTTCAGACTATCCTTCTTGTAAGATGACATCCTAGATCTCCTCAAACGGTTAAGCTTCTTTTAGAGGAACTTGGCTCTGATACCAATTGTTAGACTTAGGGCACACAACTGAGGGGGGTGAATCAATTGTCCAAAACTTTCTCCCAATTACACATTTAAATCCTCTTAGTGATTAGCAGTATATCAATCATGAAACATAATGCATTTAAATCAAAGGCAAAAATACATCAACACATAAGACACCAACATTTTGACGTGGAAAACCCGGTTAAGGGAAAAACCATGGGGTGATTAACTCAAGATTATATTCTCTGTTAGAAGAATAGAAAGAATAAAATGGCACATGCCAATTAGGGCTCACTGCCCGAGCACACTGCTCACAAGAGGCTCCTGCCTACAAGAGACACACTGTCTACAAGGAAATAAGTATCACCTACTTCAATTGGAAAATAGCATCTTCACCATGCTTGAATCAATTCCATTTAAGCCTAATACTTCTGCTCTACCTTTCTCTCTCCTCCTCACTACCACACACTCATCTCTATAAGTACACCTTTGAAATGACTTCACAACCCCTTATTTCTACAAGACATCAACTTAGGAATAATCATCTAAGTCGGAAAACATCTACAAGAACATCCACAAGATGTGTAACTCATTCGGTCGACCAGTCTCAGGAAGAACACCATCATCCAGAATTTATTCTTCAATTGTAGGCTCCAACTCCAATGCAGACCATCAACATGAATTGGACACGATCCAAACACCTTCACAAGATTGCCTGAATCACCAAGAACATCTGCACTTCATCTTCTTATTGAAATCCTTCTCTCCTTCATCTGGAACCTCAAGAACATAGTCTGTCACCACTGTCACAAAGGAATGAATACTTTTAGACCTTCAAACCATGAACCAATCTAGTTGACACTTCACAAAGACTTCCTCAACACTCCCTCAAATCCGCAGAATAGAAAAATGCTATTCTGGATCACACCGGACCTGTCTGTATCACTCTATCACCACTGAACACCTGCCGGAACCAATTTAACTTGAACAGCCATAACTTCTTCAAATCTTCATGCAGACCTCTGAAATATCTACTGAAGTACCTTAAGACACATATCTACAAACCTTTTAATCCGCATTCTCTGATCCTCATCCTATCTTGGACTTTTACCTTACTGTCATCACTGTTCCTGATTGAGACTAATTTTCTCAATATCCTCAACACATAGTTCATTCAATCCTTATCATTAATGCAACATAAGTATGTTGACATCAATGACAACACCAGCTAGCCATACTTGCAACACATTGGGCCTCTTTCCTATGTGGAGTTTTTTTACCTGAAAGGGTTTTCTCCACATTAAACATTGTGTTATGTGTTCATATTTTTGATTTTGCATTTCTGTGAAGCATAGTTTTGTTTTTGTGTAACAATCTCCAATAATAACACACAGTTAAAGATTGCAGAAATTTATATTGAATTAGATTTCCATTGAAGTAGTGTTACTTTCATTTCTAACATTTGGTATCAAAACCTGGCCAGCTTTGACTCTTGGATGCTAGTGTGGAAGCTATAGCTATAGTGGGAGATTTGGTTGTGTTTGTTTTGCATATCTTGTGTTGTTATTATGGCTACATCCACTGTTGCATCAACCTCTCGATTGGACATTGAGAAGTTCAACAGAATGGGGTATGAGTTGTGGAAGTTGAAAATGGAAGATTTGTTGGAAGAAAGAAACCAATGGTTGGCTGTCCAAAAAGAAAAGAAACCTAATGATGTCTCTCAAGATGAGTGGGATAGACTAGATAAGAAGGCATGGGGAACCATCTGGTTGTGTCTTTTAGACTCTGTCCTGTTGAATGTCGCAAAGGAAGAGACTGCATACAAGTTGTGGAAACGGTTGGGTGAGATCTATCAAGCCAAGAGTATGGTAAATAAACTTTATTTAAAAAGAAAATTGTTTTCCATGAAAATGCAAGAAGGTGAATCAGTTGTAGAGCATTTAAATTCTTTTAATTTGTTAGCGAGTCAGCTTGATTCAGTAGATGTTGAGGTTAGTGAGGAAGATAAATGTATCTTACTTCTTTGTTCTTTACCTAAGTCTTAGGAGAATGTTATCCTTGCTATCACTACTAACCTCGCGGATCCGAAGTTGGATGCTCTTGTTTTAGTGCTACTATCATAGGAATTGAGGAAGAAGAGTTTGGATAGTTCAGGGGATGCTCTCAGTGTTAGGGTAAGGTCTAAAGAAAGAGGACCTAAAGGAGATCAGAAAGGGGCTAAGGACAAGTCCAAGGGCTGGTCTAAGACTCCTAGTAAAAAGAATAGAGTTAAGTGTTGGAATTGCAGTAAAAGGGGACATGTGAAGGAGTGCAAAAACTCTAAGAAATAGTGGGAGAGTGCTTCAGATAAGTCCTCGAATGCAGGTGAAGAAGTTTTACTTTCTACATGTAATGTTGTTTCTAATGGTCATTGGTTGGTTGACTCGGGATGCTCATTTCATATGACTCTGCATAAGGAATGGTTCTCCTCATATGAAGAATATGATGGAAGTAATATCTACCTTGGCGATAACTCTACATATCTGATTGTCGGGAAAGGAAAGATTAGTGAGAGGGAACTTGGTGGTAGCAAAGGGGAAGAGATTCAGAAGTCTATTCAATCTTGAAGCCACTACAGTTTATAATGCCTCTTATGTATCTGAGGCTAATACTAAAAATGCATGTATGTTGTGGCACTGTAGATTGGGCCACGCAAGCAATAATGTATTAAAAACTATTAAGAATAAAAATTTGTTGGATGGTTTCTCCTATTCTGATGAGCACTTTGATTTCTGTGAGCATTGTGTTTGGTAAACAAATTAGAAAAATCATTTCCTTCAGGAAGCAATAGAGCAAAAGAGAAGTTAGAAATTATTCATACGGATGTGTTTGGACCTATGGATAATGAATCTATCAGAAAATATCATTATTTTGTAACCTTCATTGATGATGTATCCAGATTTACATGGATTTATTTTATGAAGCATAAATTTGAAGTTTTCACTAAGTTTAAGGAATTCAAAGTCTTAGTAGAGAACCAATCAGGTTTAAAGATAAAAATATTAAGATATGACAATGGAGGGGAATATTGTTCTAAGGAATTTGATGAGTTTTGCAAGCATGCAGGTATAATTAGACAAAAGACAACTCCGTATACACCACAACAGAATGGTGTTGCAGAAAGGATGAACTGAACAATTATGGAAAGGGCCAAAAGTATGCTTAGTGATGCATAGTTGGATAAATGCTTTTGGGAAGAGGCTATGTGTACTGCTTGCTACTTGATAAATAGATCTCCTTGTAAGGCTCTTGATTCGACACCTTATGAAGTGTGGACAGGTAAGAAACCTTTTGTTTCACATTTAAGGGTTTTTAGCTATGAGGCTTTTGTTCATGTGCCTAAGGAAAAGTGATCTAAGTTGGATCCAAAGGCTGAAAAGTGTATATTCATTGGATATGGTGGCAATGTCAAAGATTATAAGTTTTGGAATCCACTAACCCGCAAGATTATCTTTTCTAGAGATGTTATTTTCAGGGAACTTAGAGCTATTTCTGAACCTAAGTAGCCAAAAGAAAAAGATGAAAAGGTAAAGAAGGTGCACTTTGATTTAGAGCAGCAAGATGAACCTCAGGAAGAACAAAATGATGGATTGGGGGTGAAGAAGAAGAAGAAGATTCAAGTAGTTCTAATGAAGATGAGTCTATTATTACAAAAGAAGTTGATGTAGTTGATCATGTAGAAGAATGAGTAGAGTCTCTTAGTCCACCCTTGAGGAGATCCACAAGACAACGTAATCTAGTTGACAGGTATAGCCCACCAGATTTCTGTTGTGTATATGCTTTATTGAGTACTAACGATGAATCTAGATCCTACAGGGAAGCTATTTCTACATATGAGTCTTGGCAGCTAGCCATGTAGGAAGAGATGATGGCTTTAGACTCTTGTAACACCTCGGATCTTGTTCATTTTTCCAAAGGAAGATAGGCCATAGGATGTAAGTGGGTCTTCAAGAAGAAGTTTGGAGCATACGGGTCATTGGAGAAGTACAAGGCTAGACTGGTAGCCAAGGGCTACTCCCAGAGAGAGGGAGTTGATTTTGGTGAGATATTCTCTCATGTTGGTAAATTGACTTCTATTAGATTTCTCTTATCCATTGCTGCAGATTATGATTGGGAGATTGAGCAAATGGATGTTAAGACTGTGTTCTTGCATGGAGATCTTGAAGAAGAAATTTATATGCATCAGCCTACAGATTTTGAGGTAAAAGGAAAAGAACATTGGGTTTGCAGGTTAAAGAGGTCTCTTTATGGTCTAAAACAGTCCCCCATATTGTGGTATAAAAAGTTTGATTCATTTGTTTTGAAATTGGGTTTTGCTAGAAGCGAGGAGGATCATTGTGTTTACATTCATTGTGTTGATGATTCTATACTAGTTATTGCTTTATATGTTGATGACATGTTGTTTTCCAACAATACTAAGGGTATGGTCAGTGAGCTTAAAGCCCAACTTTTAGGTGCATTTGAGATGAAGGATCTTGGTGCTGTGAAGTGTATTCTAGGAATGGAGATCAAGAGGGACAGAGTTAACAGAAAGCTTTGGTTGTCACAAAGTAAGTATGTGAATACTATTGTGTAGAGGTTTAGTTTGCAGGATTGTAACCTAGTTAGAGTTCCTTTACCCATTGGTACTAAGATTTCATTAGATATGTGTCCAAAGACTGAGGATGATCTTGAGGATATGTCTAATGTGCCATATGCTAGTGATGTAGGGAGTTTGATGTATGCAATGGTTTGCACTAGACCAGATATTCCCCAAGCAGTGGGAGTTTTGAGTAGATTTATGTCTAACCCTAGTAGACAGCATTGGAACTATGTGAAGATGGTGTTTAAATATCTTGCAGGTACTCCTAACCATTGTTTGGTTTATTCTAGTACTGATAGTGCTGATAAATCTTTGGACATACAAGGTTTTGTTGATGCAGATTGGGCATGTGACTTGGATAGTCGAAGGTCCACTAGTGGCTATGTGTTTACTTTGTTTGGAGGTGCAGTGAGTTGGATGAGTAAGAGGCAGCCCATAGTTTCTTTGTCCACCATAGAAGTAGAGTATATGGCTGCTACTCATGTCTCTAAGGAGATAGTTTGGTTGAGGAGACTGTGTACAGGTATTGGTTTTGATTGTAGGATCATTCAGATTGGTTGTGATAGCCAGAGTGCTATCTATTTGGCCAAGAATCCCATGTATCATGCTCAGACTAAGCATGTTGATGTTTAGTATCACTTTGTTCAAGAGTTGGCTGCAAATGGAGAGATTGAGTTGAAGAAGATAGACACTTGGGAGAATGTTGCAAATTCATTGACCAAGCTTGTGAGCACAGAGAAGTTTGTATGGTGCAGAGAGGCCATGGGCCTTATTTCTAGTGCCTGATTATTTTTCATTTGTTTTCCTATGGGTTGATTTATAATGTATAATGTCAAGTGGGATGGTGCAGGAGCACCTACCTGACAGCTGGTCATGATAAGGCAGTTAGTAGTTTAGGTCTTGTTTATGATTCCAAGAAGGTCTGTTTGACCAATTGCATGTAATAAGGTCATGCTGATCAGGATAAGATCATGCTGACCAGGCTTTTGCTATTTTTAGCTAGTTAGTTATAACAGCTGTCATGATGTATGTTCGGTGGGATCTCCCAGCCGCCTGGAGAGTTCCCAGCCGCTTGGAGTCGGGTCAGTAGTACTCGTAGGAAAATCTTTATAAGCATGAGATCGTTTGATATGATAGACAGACAAATATCATCGATCGGCAGTGTAGTGTTGCGCAGAGTAGGTTGAGTGTTCTGTGTGAGGAACATCATAATTGTATTACATCTGTGAATCAATAAAGATCCTGTTTTGTTTTCTGTTTGATCTCCTTCCTGTAATCGATCGCGGGTTTGAGAGTTTTTCATGGATTTCCTGATCCATTCCACCGGTTGACTCACCTGATCGGTGGAATGGCCATGTACAGTAGGTTAGATGTTAGATTGTTTTCTGTTTGCATGCAGGCGTGCAGGATCGTGGTTAAGAGATGTTGAAGACCCTAGCATCCTCATGTGCTAGGTCGAGTTGATAAGCTGACTGAGTTGGAAGATCACCCTGAATTGGATCGGGTCATCCCTGGTGGATCGGCGAAGAGAGATTTCGCTAAGTGAAGAAGTTCGCCAAAACAGCATCATCAGGATATTTCTGCAAATATCCTGCAGACAGTTCGGACATCATCATCCGGATAAGTGGAGGAGGTCAGCATGATGATGTCGATTTCATGAAGAGTGAGTTCGTTGGGGTGATCATCAACAGGAGGAGCCGAGGAGTGTATCGGCATCAGGATCATCATCAGGAGGGCCGAGGAGGAGCGCATCGGCATCAGGCTGAAGATCGGGTTGATCGCGGGCCGAAGAAAAACTAAGTTTGGCAAACAACAGGATATGACGTCATCATCATCATGATATACGTCATCAGGACATTTCAGAGCAGCAGGATATTGTGAAACTGCGGGTGACGTCATCGTCATCAGGATCTACGTCATCAGGATATCGGGTGACGTCAGCATCGAGTGAACGGTGCGAAGAGTTAGGGTTTGTCATCATCAGGATAAATGGGAAGAACCGGATGTTCGTTATCCTGTTGAATATCATGATGCTGAAGCTTGTGTCGTCGGCTATCGGAGCATCGAAGGGAAGGTGTTGAAGGTCGTCATCAGGATATTTGGGAGCAACCGGATGTTGAATATCCTGCTGATGAAGGTGATGTTAAATATCATGATGAGGCCGCTAGTGCTTGGCACCTGATGAACAGTGCAACCGGAGGATGTTTGCGCCTGTTGAACATCATGATGATGTTGAAGGTAGTGAAGACAAAAATTGTCGGTGAGGTGAACAGTGGACGTCAGGAGGATGTTCGCGCTGGTCGAACATGATGATGCTGCCGATAATCGAGTAAGGTGATGCTGTTGACAAGCGAAAGTGCGAAGGCTTGTCTGCAGGAGGATATCGGTCGGCAGGTGCAATATGATGATGCTGTTGGTTTTCAGAAACATGATGCTGACAGAGTAAAGCCGAAATATGATGATGTTGGTGGCTTTAGGAAATATGATGATGATGGCGAAGATGATGATGATGAGGTTGGTCTGCAGACATTCATGCTATATGCGAATGATATAGTGTCGATGCCTCTGCATCATAGTGGTATCAGAGCTCAGCAAAAGGTCTGGGCTGTTGTGTGTTGATTCTGTCACCGAAAGGGCAGAGGTAGAGATAGAGTTGATTGTGTTGTGATTGAGAGGTTGACAAAATGCCTCCTAAAGGTAATGGTACTGCAAGGGAATTGCAGGATATGAAGGAGAAACATGCTAGAGAGATGAGGAAGATGAAGGAGCTTGCTGAAGCACTTCAAGCCAGGCTGACAGCCCTGGAAAAGAACAAAAAGAGGGAGATGGAAGACAGTGAGTCTGAAGAAGAGGCAGATACTGTTGAAGAGTATGAAGAGGTAGCTGAAGATCTGGATGCTGAAGACCAGAGATTGGCAAAACTGTTAAAGGCAGTGCAGAGTGAAAAACCTAAGGTAAAGGTTGATGTTTCCAAGTATACTGGAAGCTTGAATGAAGATGAGTTGTTGGATTGGATTGCTGCACTGGATAATCACTTTGAATGTGAAGATGTTGCTGAGGATCAGAAAGTCAAGATTGCAAAGACCAAGTTAGGAGGTCATGCTTTGGTATGGTGGGATTATGTACAGTCTGAGAGAAGGAAACAAGGGAAGTCTAAGATCACTTCTTGGGATAACATGGTAGCAAGGATCAAGGGGAAATTCTTGCCAAGGGATTATGAAATCCAGATGTTTAAGAAGCTGCAATTTTTAAAGCAGAAAGACAGGGATGTGAAAGCATATACTGAGGAATTTTATCTGTTGAGTATGAGATCTGGTCATCATGAGAATGAGGTAGAAAAGGTGGCTAGGTACTTGGCAGGTTTAAGGTTTAACATACAGGATGAGTTAGTGTTAGCTAACCCTAAGAATGTGGAGGATTGTTATCAAATGGAAATCAGGATTGAAGAAAAGCTGAATAGAGGACATGATAAGTCCATGAGAGGAAGAGGAAACAATAGGGGAAGAGGAACAGCCCCTGCACAAAAGCAAACCAATGAGGGTCAAGAAGACACTGGTAAAGGACAAGGACAGTCTGATTTCAGAGGTGGATGGAAAGGTAATAGAGGAAGATTTGGAGGTGGTAGAGGTTCTACTACATTTTCAGGAAAGTGTTACACCTGTGGAGAGTTTGGTCATCCATCTTTCAAATGTCCAGAAAACAAAGGTTCATCATCCAGAAATGATAGAACTAGTGACAAGAGAGTACAACTGGTACAAGAAGAGAAAGAAGAAGAAAGTGCAAACAAAGGTCCTGAGAAGTTTGGATATCCAGAGAGTGGAGAATCACTGATGTTAAGGAGAATTAGTTTGCAGGCATCAAAGGATCTGATGCAAAGAAGAGCTCTTTTCAAAACCACATGTAAGAGCAAAGGTAAGGTATGTAAGGTTGTCATTGACACTGGTTCAACAGACAACATGGTATCTCAGGAAATGGTGGATAAACTGAAGCTGGAAAGAATTCCACATCCACACCCTTACAAGGCATCTTGGGTGAGTGATAGGCAATCACTTTTTGTCTCTGAACAGGCATATGTGGATTTCCAGATTGGACCATATCATGATAGAATTTTGTGTGATATATTGCCTATGGAATGTTGTCACCTACTGTTAGGTAGACCATGGCAATTTGACAGAAGGGTACTGTATGATGGGTATGCTAATACCTACACCATCCAGAAGGATGGGAAGACTATTAAGTTGATGCCATTGCAGGCAAAAGCTGCAGTACAGAAGGCAGCTCAAATCATTTTGATGGGAAAGAAGGAGTATGTGCAGATGCCTAGAGGAGCAGGCATAAAGGCAGTTCAGGACACTGCAGAGAAAGGAGTTGTTACAGACAACAAGCTGAAGAAAGTTTCAGTTGTGACTGACAGAGGTCAGCAGCAGGTTCAGAAACAGGGGTGCAAACAGCCACCAGTTCAGAGGATTGACAAGGATGTTGTCATAGTTGGGACTATTGTTTGTCCTATAAGAGTTGAAAGGAAGATAGACTTGAACACTTCAGGAGTTCAAGAAGCAGTTCAGCCAGAGGTTCTGGTCAGACAATCTGACAAACACAGAGATAACATGAGAAAGGCCTACATCAACAGGCATGAGGATTTACTTGCCAGCAAGCAAGTTACAGTTCAGAAGTCTTGGAGCAGCCAAGAGACAGCAGCAGACAAAGCTGGAGCAGGTCAGCCTATTGACAAGGCAAAGGGTAGAGGTGGAGGACTTCCACATGCTAAACTCATGGGACATGAGTTCTTTTCTTTTGGGGAGTATGGTGCAGGAGCACCTACCTGACAGCTGGTCATGATAAGGCAGTTAGTAGTTTAGGTCTTGTTTATGATTCCAAGAAGGTCTGTTTGACCAATTGCATGTAATAAGGTCATGCTGATCAGGATAAGATCATGCTGACCAGGCTTTTGCTATTTTTAGCTAGTTAGTTATAACAGCTGTCATGATGTATGTTCGGTGGGATCTCCCAGCCGCTTGGAGAGTTCCCAGCCGCTTGGAGTCGGGTCAGTAGTACTCGTAGGAAAATCTTTATAAGCATGAGATCGTTTGATATGATAGACAGACAAATATCATCGATCGGCAGTGTAGTGTTGCGCAGAGTAGGTTGAGTGTTCTGTGTGAGGAACATCATAATTGTATTACATCTGTGAATCAATAAAGATCCTGTTTTGTTTTCTGTTTGATCTCCTTCCTGTAATCGATCGCGGGTTTGAGAGTTTTTCATGGATTTCCTGATCCATTCCACCAGTTGACTCACCTGATCGGTGGAATGGCCATGTACAGTAGGTTAGATGTTAGATTGTTTTCTGTTTGCATGTAGGCGTGCAGGATCGTGGTTAAGAGATGTTGAAGACCCTAGCATCCTCATGTGCTAGGTCGAGTTGATAAGCTGACTGAGTTGGAAGATCACCCTGAATTGGATCGGGTCATCCCTGGTGGATCGGCGAAGAGAGATTTCGCTAAGTGAAGAAGTTCACCAAAACAGCATCATCAGGATATTTCTGCAAATATCCTGCAGACAGTTCGGACATCATCATCCGGATAAGTGGAGGAGGTCAGCATGATGATGTCGATTTCATGAAGAGTGAGTTCGTTGGGGTGATCATCAACAGGAGGAGCCGAGGAGTGTATCGGCATCAGGATCATCATCAGGAGGGCCGAGGAGGAGCGCATCAGCATCAGGCTGAAGATCGGGTTGATCGCGGGCCGAAGAAAAACTAAGTTTGGCAAACAGCAGGATATGACGTCATCATCATCATGATATACGTCATCAGGACATTTCGGAGCAGCAGGATATTGTGAAACTGCGGGTGACGTCATCGTCATCAGGATCTACGTCATCAGGATATCAGGTGACGTTAGCATCGAGTGAACGGTGCGAAGAGTTAGGGTTTGTCATCATCAGGATAAATGGGAAGAACCGGATGTTCGTTATCCTGTTGAATATCATGATGCTGAAGCTTGTGTCGTCGGCTATCGGAGCATCGAAGGGAAGGTGTTGAAGGTCGTCATCAGGATATTTGGGAGCAACCGGATGTTGAATATCCTGCTGACGAAGGTGATGTTAAATATCATGATGAGGCCGCTAGTGCTTGGCACCCGATGAACAGTGCAACCGGAGGATGTTTGCGCCTGTTGAACATCATGATGATGTTGAAGGTAGTGAAGACGAAAATTGTCGGTGAGGTGAACAGTGGACGTCAGGAGGATGTTCGCGCTGGTCGAACATGATGATGCTGCCGATAATCGAGTAAGGTGATGCTGTTGACAAGCGAAAGTGCGAAGGCTTGTCTGCAGGAGGATATCGGTCGGCAGGTGCAATATGATGATGCTGTTGGTTTTCGGAAACATGATGCTGACAGAGTAAAGCTGAAATATGATGATGTTGGTGGCTTTAGGAAATATGATGATGATGGCGAAGATGATGATGATGAGGTTGGTCTGCAGACATTCATGCTATATGCGAATGATATAGTGTCGATGCCTCTGCATCATAGAATGATATAGTGTGGATGCCTCTGCATCATAGTGGTATCAGAGCTCAGCAAAAGGTCTGGGCTGTTGTGTGTTGATTCTGTCACCGAAAGGGCAGAGGTAGAGATAGAGTTGATTGTGTTGTGATTGAGAGGTTGACAAAATGCCTCCTAAAGGTAATGGTACTGCAAGGGAATTGCAGGATATGAAGGAGAAACATGCTAGAGAGATGAGGAAGATGAAGGAGCTTGCTGAAGCACTTCAAGCCAGGCTGACAGCCCTGGAAAAGAACAAAAAGAGGGAGATGGAAGACAGTGAGTCTGAAGAAGAGGCAGATACTGTTGAAGAGTATGAAGAGGTAGCTGAAGATCTGGATGCTGAAGACCAGAGATTGGCAAAACTGTTAAAGGCAGTGCAGAGTGAAAAACCTAAGGTAAAGGTTGATGTTTCCAAGTATACTGGAAGCTTGAATGAAGATGAGTTGTTGGATTGGATTGCTGCACTGGATAATCACTTTGAATGTGAAGATGTTGCTGAGGATCAGAAAGTCAAGATTGCAAAGACCAAGTTAGGAGGTCATGCTTTGGTATGGTGGGATTATGTACAGTCTGAGAGAAGGAAACAAGGGAAGTCTAAGATCACTTCTTGGGATAAGATGGTAGCAAGGATCAAGGGGAAATTCTTGCCAAGGGATTATGAAATCCAGATGTTTAAGAAGCTGCAATTTTTAAAGCAGAAAGACAGGGATGTGAAAGCATATACTGAGGAATTTTATCTGTTGAGTATGAGATCTGGTCATCATGAGAATGAGGTAGAAAAGGTGGCTAGGTACTTGGCATGTTTGAGGTTTAACATACAGGATGAGTTAGTTTTAGCTAACCCTAAGAATGTGGAGGATTGTTATCAAATGGCAATCAGGATTGAAGAAAAGTTGAATAGAGGACATGATAAGTCCATGAGAGGAAGAGGAAACAATAGGGGAAGAGGAGCAGCCCCTGCACAAAAGCAAACCAATGAGGTTCAAGAAGACACTGGTAAAGGACAGGGACAGTCTGATTTCAGAGGTGGATGGAAAGGTAATAGAGGAAGATTTGGAGGTGGTAGAGGTTCTACTACATTTTCAGGAAAGTGTTACACCTGTGGAGAGTTTGGTCATCCATCTTTCAAATGTCCAGAAAATAAAGGTTCATCATCCAGAAATGATAGAACTAGTGACAAGAGAGTACAACTGGTACAAGAAGAAGAAAGTACAAACAAAGGTCCTGAGAAGTTTGGATATCCAGAGAGTGGAGAATCACTGATGTTAAGGAGAATTAGTTTGCAGGCATCAAAGGATCTGATGCAAAGAAGAGCTCTTTTCAAAACCACATGCAAGAGCAAAGGTAAGGTATGTAAGGTTGTCATTGACACTGGTTCAACAGACAACATGGTATCTCAGGAAATGGTGGATAAACTGAAGCTGGAAAGAATTCCACATCCACACCCTTACAAGGCATCTTGGGTGAGTGATAGGCAATCACTTTTTGTCTCTGAACAGGCATATGTGGATTTCCAGATTGGACCATATCATGATAGAATTTTGTGTGATATATTGCCTATGGAATGTTGTCACCTACTGTTAGGTAGACCATGGCAATTTGACAGAAGAGTACTGTATGATGGGTATGCTAATACCTACACCATCCAGAAGGATGGGAAGACTATTAAGTTGATGCCATTGCAGGCAAAAGCTGCAGTACAGAAGGCAGCTCAAATCATTTTGATGGGAAAGAAGGAGTATGTGCAGATGCCTAGAGGAGCAGGCATAAAGGCAGTTCAGGACACTGCAGAGAAAGGAGTTGTTACAGACAACAAGCTGAAGGAAGTTTCAGTTGTGACTGACAGAGGTCAGCAGCAGGTTCAGAAACAGGGGTGCAAATAGCCACCAGTTCAGAAGAATGACAAGGATGTTGTCATAGTTGGGACTATTGTTTGTCCTATAAGAGTTGAAAGGAAGATAGACTTGAACACTTCAGGAGTTCAAGAAGCAGTTCAGCCAGAGGTTCTGGTCAGACAATCTGACAAACACAGAGATAACCTGAGGAAGGCCTACATCAACAGGCATGAGGATTTACTTGCCAGAAAGCAAGTTACAGTTCAGAAGTCTTGGAGCAGCCAAGAGACAGCAGCAGACAAAGCTGGAGCAGGTCAGCCTATTGACAAAGCAAAGGGTAGAGGTGGAGGACTTCCACATGCTAAACTCATGGGACATGAGTTCTTTTCTGTTGGGGAGTATGGTGCAGGAGCACCTACCTGACAGCTGGTCATGATAAGGCAGTTAGTAGTTTAGGTCTTGTTTATGTTTCCAAGAAGGTCTGTTTGACCATTTGCATGTAATAAGGTCATGCTGATCAGGATAAGATCATGCTGACCAGGCTTTTGCTATTTTTAGCTAGTTAGTTATAACAGCTGTCATGATGTATGTTCGGTGGGATCTCCCAGCCGCCTGGAGAGTTCCCAGCCGCTTGGAGTCGGGTCAGTAGTACTCGTAGGAAAGTCTTTATAAGCATGAGATCGTTTGATATTGGAAAAAAGAGACAGATATCATCGATCGGCAGTGTAGTGTTGCGCAGAGTAGGTTGAGTGTTCTGTGTGAGGAACATCATATTGTATTACATCTGTGAATCAATAAAGATCCTGTTTTGTTTTCTGTTTGATCTCCTTCCTGTAATCGATCGCGGGTTTGAGAGTTTTTCATGGATTTCCTGATCCATTCCACCGGTTGACTCACCTGATCGGTGGAATGGCAATGTACAGTAGGTTAGATGTTAGGTTGTTTTCTGTTTGCATGCAGGTGCGCAGGATCGTGGTAGCCAGATGTTGAGAAGCCTAGCATCCCCATGTGCTAGGTCGAGCTAATTGTGTTGGAAGATCACCCTGAATTGGATCGGGTCATCCCTGGTGGATCGGCGAAGAGAGATTTCGCTAAGTGCAGAAGTTCGCCAAAACAGCATCATCAGGATATTTCTGCAAATATCCTGCAGACAGTTCGGACATCATCATCCGGATAAGTGGAGGAGGTCAGCATGATGATGTCGATTTCATGAAGAGTGAGTTCGTTGGGGTGATCATCAACAGGAGGAGCCGAGGAGTGTATCGGCATCAGGATCATCATCAGGAGGGCCGAGGAGGAGCGCATCGGCATCAGGCTGAAGATCGGGTTGATCGCGGGCCGAAGAAAAACTAAGTTTGGCAAACAGCAGGATATGACGTCATCATCATCATGATATACGTCATCAGGACATTTCGGAGCAGCAGGATATTGTGAAACTGCGGGTGACGTCATCGTCATCAGGATCTACGTCATCAGGATATCGGGTGACGTCAGCATCGAGTGAACGGTGCGAGGAGTTAAGGTTTGTCGTCATCAGGATAATTGGGAAGAACCGGATGTTCGTTATCTTGTTGAATATCATGATGCTGAAGCTTGTGTCGTCGGCTATCGGAGCATCGAAGGGAAGGTGTTGAAGGTCGTCATCAGGATATTTGGGAGCAACCGGATGTTGAATATCCTGCTGACGAAGGTGATGTTAAATATCATGATGAGGCCGCTAGTGTTTGGCGCCCGATGAACAGTGCAACCGGAGGATGTTTGCGCCTGTTGAACATCATGATGATGTTGAAGGTAGTGAAGACGGAAATTGTCGGTGAGGTGAACAGTGGACGTCAGGAGGATGTTCGCGCTGGTCGAACATGATGATGCTGCCGATAATCGAGTAAGGTGATGCTGTTGACAAGCGAAAGTGCGAAGGCTTGTCTGCAGGAGGATATCGGTCGGCAGGTGCAATATGATGATGCTGTTGGTTTTCGGAAACATGATGCTGACAGAGTAAAGCCGAAATATGATAATGATGGCGAAGATGATGATGATGAGGTTGGTCTGCAGACATTCATGCTATATGCAAGGGTTATAGTGTGATTGCCTCTGGTTTAAGTTTATCTTGCATCTTGAAGTAGCTAGGATGCAGAGGCATCGACACTATATCATTCGCATATAGCATGAATGTTTGCAGACCAACCTCATCATCATCATCTCCGCCATCATCATCATATTTCCTAAAGCCACCAACATCATCATATTTCGGCTTTACTCTGTCAGCATCATGTTTCCGAAAACCAACAGCATCATCATATTGCACCTGCCGACCGATATCCTCCTGCAGACAAGCCTTCGCACTTTCACTTGTCAACAGCATCACCTTACTCGATTATCGGCAGCATCATCATGTTCGACCAGCGCGAACATCCTCCTGACGTCCACTGTTCATCTCACCGACAATTTCCGTCTTCACTACCTTCAACATCATCATGATGTTCAACAGGCGCAAACATCCTCCGGTTGCACTGTTCATCGGGTGCCAAGCACTAGCGGCCTCATCATGATATTTAACATCACCTTCGTCAGCAGGATATTCAACATCCGGTTGCTCCCAAATATCCTGATGACGACCTTCAACACCTTCCCTTCGATGCTCCGATAGCCGACGACACAAGCTTCAGCATCATGATATTCAACAGGATAACGAACATCCGGTTCTTCCCATTTATCCTGATGATGACAAACCCTAACTCTTCGCACCGTTCACTCGATGCTGGCGTCACCCGATATCCTGATGACGTAGATCCTGATGACGATGACGTCACCCGCAGTTTCACAATATCCTGTTGCTCCGAAATGTCCTGATGACGTATATCATGATGATGATGACGTCATATCCTGCTGTTTGCCAAACTTAGTTTTTCTTCGGCCCGCGATCGACCCGATCTTCAGCCTGATGCCGATGCGCTCCTCCTCGGCCCTCCTGATGATGATCCTGATGCCGATACACTCCTCAGCTCCTCCTGTTGATGATCACCCCAACGAACTCACTCTTCATGAAATCGACATCATCATGCTGACCTCCTCCACTTATCCGGATGATGATGTCCGAACTGTCTGCAGGATATTTGCAGAAATATCCTGATGATGCTGTTTTGGCGAACTTCTTCACTTAGCGAAATCTCTCTTCGCCGATCCACCAGGGATGACCCGATCCAATTCAGGGTGATCTTCCAACTCAGTCAGCTTATCAACTCGACCTAGCACATGAGGATGCTAGGGTCTTCAACATCTCTTAACCACGATCCTGCACGCCTGCATGCAAACAGAAAACAATCTAACATCTAACCTACTGTACATGGCCATTCCACCGATCAGGTGAGTCAACCGGTGGAATGGATCAGGAAATCCATGAAAAACTCTCAAACCCGCGATCGATTACAGGAAGGAGATCAAACAGAAAACAAACAGGATCTTTATTGATTCACAGATGTAATACAATATGATGTTCCTCACACAGAACACTCAACCTACTCTGCGCAACACTACACTGCCGATCGATGATATCTGTCTGTCTATCATATCAAACAATCTCATGCTTATAAAGATTTCAATATGAGTACTACTGACCCGACTCCAAGCGGCTGGGAACTCTCCAGGCGGCTGGGAGATCCCACCGAACATACATCATGACAGCTGTTATAACTAACTAGCTAAAAATAGCAAAAGCCTGGTCAGCATGATCTTATCCTGATCAGCATGACCTTATTACATGCAAATGGTCAAACAGACCTTCTTGGAAACACAAACAAGACCTAAACTACTAACTGCCTTATCAAGACCAGCTGTCAGGTAGGTGCTCCTGCACCATACTCCCCAAAAGAAAAGAACTCATGTCCCATGAGTTTAGCATGTGGAAGTCCTCCACCTCTACCCTTGGCCTTGTCAGTCGTCTGACCTGCTCCAGCTTTATCTGCTGCTGTCTCTTGGCTGCTCCAAGACTTCTGAACTGTAACTTGCTTTCTGGCAAGTAAATCCTCATGCCTGTTGATGTAGGCCTTCCTCAGGTTATCTCTGTGTTTGTCAGATTGTCTGACCAGAACCTCTGGCTGAACTGCTTCTTGAACTCCTGAAGTGTTCAAGTCTATCTTCCTTTCAACTCTTATAGGACAAACAATAGTCCCAACTATGACAACATCCTTGTCATTCTTCTGAACTGGTGGCTGTTTGCACCCCTGTTTCTGAACCTGCTGCTGACCTCTGTCAGTCACCACTGAAACTTCCTTCAGCTTGTTGTCTATAACAACTCCTTTCTCTGCAGTGTCCTGAACTGCCTTTATGCCTGCTCCTCTAGGCATCTGCACATACTCCTTCTTTCCCATCAAAATGATTTGAGCTGCCTTCTGTACTGCAGCTTTTGCCTGCAATGGCATCAACTTAATAGTCTTCCCATCCTTCTGGATGGTGTAGGTATTAGCATACCCATCATACAGTACTCTTCTGTCAAATTGCCATGGTCTACCTAACAGTAGGTGACAACATTCCATAGGCAATATATCACACAAAATTCTATCATGATATGGTCCAATCTGGAAATCCACATATGCCTGTTCAGAGACAAAAAGTGATTGCCTATCACTCACCCAAGATGCCTTGTAAGGGTGTGGATGTGGAATTCTTTCCAGCTTCAGTTTATCCACCATTTCCTGAGATACCATGTTGTCTGTTGAACCAGTGTCAATGACAACCTTACATACCTTACCTTTGCTCTTACATGTGGTTTTGAAAAGAGCTCTTCTTTGCATCAGATCCTTTGATGCCTGCAAACTAATTCTCCTTAACATCAGTGATTCTCCACTCTCTGGATATCCAAACTTCTCAGGACCTTTGTTTGCACTTTCTTCTTCTTTCTCTTCTTGTACCAGTTGTACTCTCTTGTCACTAGTTCTATCATTTCTGGATGATGAACCTTTGTTTTCTGGACATTTGAAAGATGGATGACCAAACTCACCACAGGTGTAACACTTTCCTGAAAATGTAGTAGAACCTCTACCACCTCCAAATCTTCCTCTATTACCTTTCCATCCACCTCTGAAATCAGACTGTCCTTGTCCTTTACCAGTGTCTTCTTGACCCTCATTGGTTTGCTTTTGTGCAGGGGCTGTTCCTCTTCCCCTATTGTTTCCTCTTCCTCTCATGGACTTATCATGTCCTCTATTCAACTTTTCTTCAATCCTGATTGCCATTTGATAACAATCCTCCACATTCTTAGGGTTAGCTAAAACTAACTCATCCTGTATGTTAAACCTCAAACCTGCCAAGTACCTAGCCACCTTTTCTACCTCATTCTCATGATGACCAGATCTCATACTCAACAGATAAAATTCCTCAGTATATGCTTTCACATCCCTGTCTTTCTGCTTTAAAAATTGCAGCTTCTTAAACATCTGGATTTCATAATCCCTTAGCAAGAATTTCCCCTTGATCCTTGCTACCATCTTATCCCAAGAAGTAATCTTAGACTTCCCTTGTTTCCTTCTCTCAGACTGTACATAATCCCACCATACCAAAGCATGACCTCCTAACTTGGTCTTTGCAATCTTGACTTTCTGATCCTCAGCAACATCTTCACATTCAAAGTGATTATCCAGTGCAGCAATCCAATCCAACAACTCATCTTCATTCAAGCTTCCAGTATACTTGGAAACATCAACCTTTACCTTAGGTTTTTCACTCTGCACTGCCTTTAACAATTTTGCCAATCTCTGGTCTTCAGCATCCAGATCTTCAGCTACCTCTTCATACTCTTCAACAGTATCTGCATCTTCTTCAGACTCACTGTCTTCTACCTCCCTCTTTTTGTTCTTTTCCAGGGCTGTCAGCCTGGCTTGAAGTGCTTCGGCAAGCTCCTTCATCTTCCTCATCTCTCTAGCATGTTTCTCCTTCATATCCTGCAATTCCCTTGCAGTACCATTACCTTTAGGAGGCATTTTGTCAACCTCTCAATCACAACACAATCAACTCTATCTCTACCTCTGCCCTTTCGGTGACAGAATCAACACACAACAGCCCAGTCCTTTTGCTGAGCTCTGATACCACTATGATGCAGAGGCATCGACACTATATCATTCGCATATAGCATGAATGTCTGCAGACCAACCTCATCATCATCATCTTCGCCATCATCATCATATTTCCTAAAGCCACCAACATCATCATATTTCGGCTTTACTCTGTCAGCATCATGTTTCTGAAAACCAACAGCATCATCATATTGCACCTGCCGACCGATATCCTCCTGCAGACAAGCCTTCGCACTTTCGCTTGTCAACAGCATCACCTTACTCGATTATCGGCAGCATCATCATGTTCGACCAGCGCGAACATCCTCCTGACGTCCACTGTTCATCTCACCGACAATTTTCGTCTTCACTACCTTCAACATCATCATGATGTTCAACAGGCGCAAACATCCTCCGGTTGCACTGTTCATCGGGTGCCAAGCACTAGCGGCCTCATCATGATATTTAACATCACCTTCGTCAGCAGGATATTCAACATCCGGTTGCTCCCAAATATCCTGATGACGACCTTCAACACCTTCCCTTCGATGCTCCGATAGCCGACGACACAAGCTTCAGCATCATGATATTCAACAGGATAACGAACATCCGGTTCTTCCCATTTATCCTGATGATGACAAACCCTAACTCTTCGCACCGTTCACTCGATGCTGGCGTCACCCGATATCCTGATGACGTAGATCCTGATGACGATGACGTCACCCGCAGTTTCACAATATCCTGTTGCTCCGAAATGTCCTGATGACGTATATCATGATGATGATGACGTCATATCCTGCTGTTTGCCAAACTTAGTTTTTCTTCGGCCCGCGATCGACCCGATCTTCAGCCTGATGCCGATGCGCTCCTCCTCGGCCCTCCTGATGATGATCCTGATGCCGATACACTCCTCGGCTCCTCCTGTTGATGATCACCCCAACGAACTCACTCTTCATGAAATCGACATCATCATGCTGACCTCCTCCACTTATCCGGATGATGATGTCCGAACTGTCTGCAGGATATTTGCAGAAATATCCTGATGATGCTGTTTTGGCAAACTTCTTCACTTAGCGAAATCTCTCTTCGCCGATCCACCAGGGATGACCCGATCCAATTCAGGGTGATCTTCCAACTCAGTCAGCTTATCAACTCGACCTAGCACATGAGGATGCTAGGGTCTTCAACATCTCTTAACCACGATCCTGCACGCCTGCATGCAAACAGAAAACAATCTAACATCTAACCTACTGTACATGGCCATTCCACCGATCAGGTGAGTCAACCGGTGGAATGGATCAGGAAATCCATGAAAAACTCTCAAACCCGCGATCGATTACAGGAAGGAGATCAAACAGAAAACAAACAGGATCTTTATTGATTCACAGATGTAATACAATATGATGTTCCTCACACAGAACACTCAACCTACTCTGCGCAACACTACACTGCCGATCGATGATATCTGTCTGTCTATCATATCAAACGATCTCATGCTTATAAAGATTTCAATATGAGTACTACTGACCCGACTCCAAGCGGCTGGGAACTCTCCAGGTGGCTGGGAGATCCCACCGAACATACATCATGACAGCTGTTATAACTAACTAGCTAAAAATAGCAAAAGCCTGGTCAGCATGATCTTATCCTGATCAGCATGACCTTATTACATGCAAATGGTCAAACAGACCTTCTTGGAAACACAAACAAGACCTAAACTACTAACTGCCTTATCAAGACTATCTTTATAAGCATGAGATCGTTTGATATGATAGCCAGAGTGCTATCTATTTGGCCAAGAATCCCATGTATCATGCTCAGACTAAGCATGTTGATGTTTAGTATCACTTTGTTCAAGAGTTGGCTGCAAATGGAGAGATTGAGTTGAAGAAGATAGACACTTGGGAGAATGTTGCAAATTCATTGACCAAGCTTGTGAGCACAGAGAAGTTTGTATGGTGCAGAGAGGCCATGGGCCTTATTTCTAGTGCCTGATTATTTTTCATTTGTTTTCCTATGGGTTGATTTATAATGTATAATGTCAAGTGGGAGAATATTGGAATAAGGTGCCATTAACCTTGTAAATTCCAATATTGTATTTTATTCCATTTATTATTTGTTATTTGTAATTACCCATAAGGGAATGAAGTAGTCTCATAGACAGTTGTAATTTCAGAGTTACCGACGACAGTTACAGAGTGACATTTACAGTTGGCAAATGTAAAAAATCAAAGTAAATGAGGGTAGGCATGCTCCCTTGAGGAATATACTATTTTTGGCATGTATGACAATTGTCATAATGTTTGGTAAGTGAATCTATGACTGCTGCAAGTTGTCATAAGATTCTGAGATTCTATGATGCATATGACATATATGTTAGTTGTATATTTTCTATATTTAGCCCAAGGTTTCTATCTTGGAAAGATACTCTTTTGTGGAATCTATGACGATTATGACATGTCATAAGATGCTATAAGAGGCCAGATTTAGTCTTGGGTGCCCAATCTTTGCATGGCTATTTTTGGACAAGTGTAAGATGCTTGTAAGATGGTAATTAATGTTTACAAGTTGGAGAATCTTAGGAGAGAGAAGGTGAATGCCTAGGAGGAGTTGGAAAATGTTTCTATAAGTATTTGCCATGTATTTGTTGCTGCAATATAGATTTTAGGTACTCGGGTGCTGCCGGAATACTGTCAGATTGAAGACTGGTGGAGAGAGTTGAAGTGTTGTATTGTAAATCATTTTTAGATTAATACAAACATTGGGCCTCTTTCTTGTGTGGAGTTTTTTACCTAAAAGAGTTTTCTCCACATTAAACATTGTGTTATGTGTTCATATTTCTGATTTTGCATTTCTGTGAAGCATAGTTTTGTTTCTATGTTACAATCTCCATTAATAACACACAGTTAAAGATTGCAAAAATTTATATTGAATCAGATTTCCATTGAAGTAGTGTTTCTTTCATTTCTAACAGTGTTTACACTAATTACAGATTTTCTTCGGTGATTGTGGAAATGTGGCATGGCATGTATGAGTGGATTTAGGTCCAAGATAAGGTGTGTTGTGGTCTGCTTTCATTCCTTTCCATCATGGGAATGTTTTGGTGTAGACCTAATTTGAATCTACATGGTTAAGGTGTATTTCTGACCTTGGAAAATGTTTTGAAGGTTGAAGATAGTATAAATAAGTGTTGAGTTGTTGAGGGATGTGAAGGAGATTTGTGTGATGAGCGAGATGTGAATTCTAGAGTTGTAAAGTGTGAATGTGTAAAGTGTAGTGCAAGATTTCATGTGTTAGATTATTGATGCAGTGAGTAGAAGGTGTCTACAATTCATCAGTTAGAGTATGAAGGTGTTCATGATGTTGTGGTGGACTTCTCTATTGCATTGAGATGGTTTTCTCATTGTAACATTCTTCTCTATCTTCTTTTCTATTCTGGCAGTGAGCCTTTCTTTCTTTTGGGCAATGAGCCTTTCTTTCTTTTGGGCAGTGAGCCCTTCGACAGTGAACCCTATTGTATTTGGTGTTGGTATTACTTTATATTGTGAGCTAATCCTCACCATGGTTTTTCCTTTCTTAGGTTTCCATGTAAATTTGGTGTTCTCTTGTGTATGATGTTGATTTGGTTTTGTTTCTGTTATTTGCTTTCATGATTATCATTCTAACAAATTAAGGGTAAGTTGAATTAATGTTTGTGAGGGTTTTGAAGTTTTAAGATACAACTGATTCAACCCACCTCTCAGTTGTCTTGTGCATTCAACAATTGGTATTAGATCAAGGTTCCTTGGAAGAAAGATTAACCACTTGAGGTAGATCTGGGATGGCGCACAAGAAAGATGTTCCCCTATTTGATGGATCAGACTATGTATTTTGGAAAATAAGGATGGAAGGTTATCTGATTTCTCTTGGATATGAAATCTGGAAGTCTGTTGAGTCTAGATACACTATACCTAAGAATGGTTCAAGTACTGCTAATGAGATCAGGGGCTATGAAAACAATGGTAAAGAAAGGTATGCTCTTTTAAGTGGTCTTACTAATTTAGAATTGGTGAAAGTTATGAATTTAAAAACTACTAATGAAATTTGGGAAAAGTTAAAAATCATTATGAAGGAGATGATAAGGTCAAGCAAGCTAATATGTAGAATCTGAAGATTATGTTTGAGACCCTGTGAATGTCTAAATATGAAAACATCACAAGCTACTTGCAAAAGGTGGATGAAGTTGTCAATGGCATCAAAGGTCTTGGTGGAGAACTAGAAGAAAAAGAGGTGGCAAAGAAGGTACTCAGAACTCTTCCCAAAGCTTATAGTCATAAAGTTTTTGCCATTAAAGAATTACAAAATCTGGATTCATATACCAGGGATCAGTTGTATGGTTCTTTAACTACTTTTGAAATGAGAGAATTTGGTACTAGTAGTGCAAAATTTGAGACTACTTTTAAGGATGGCAAATCAGAGAAGACTATGAAATCAGATCAGGAGGATTCTAATGATGTGGAAGCTAACTTTGTGAGAAGAATGAAAAAGGGTACCAAAACGTATAGTGATAAGTTGCCTTTCAAGTGCTTTAGTTGTGGAAAGGTAGGTCGTTATGCTTCAAGATGTCCAGAGAGAATCATGAAAATCAAAAATAGGGAGAACAAAGGTAAGATGATTAAGAAAAGGTATTATGTTAGAGAGGATGCAAGTATATCTGATTATGAAGATCATCAGGATGGTGAATGTTTTTTCATAGATTTGAAAGATGATACAGTTTTGCTAACTCTGAGGAATGTGTGAAGGAAAGGGCTCCGGAAGTAAGTACTAATGATGAAGGCACTTGATGTCTACTTTTCATTCTAGATAGGAAAAGGACCACTAGATCATTGACAGTGGATGCTCTAATTATATGACCGGTGATAAGAGTATGTTTGTTAAACTTGAAAAATATGATGGAGGACTAGTTAGGTTTGGTGATGATACATATGTTAAGATATGTGGAAAAGGTTCAATCAGTTTTGATGGCAAGCATAACACTGATGATGTTATTTATGTTAAGGGTTTAAGACATAATCTCTTGAGTGTTGGACAAATGTGTAGCAAGGGTTACAGTCTTATGTTTTAGGATGATGGCTATGAGATCATAAAAGAGTCTGAAATTGTGATTGCTACTGGAAGGAGGACAAATGGAAATGTCTACCATCTCAAAGGTGTTGATGGTTACTATTTCATGACTCAGATTAGTGAGAGTTATCGATGGCATAGAAGAATGTGTCACATCAATTTTGATAACCTAGTGAGAATAAGTTTAGTCCATGCTGTGAGAGATCTGCCAAAGATTATAAAGCATATCAATGTTGTCTGCAAGGAATGTCAAGTTGGAAAGCAAGCAAGAAGTTTCAAAGTCAAAGATCAATCTTCTACTAAACTATTAGAATTTGTACCTATAGATCTTTGTGGCCCTACCAGAGTAAGGAGTTTTCAAGGTGACATGCATTTCATGCTATTGATTGATGATTGTTCTAGAATGACATGGGTTACTTTTTTTAAAGAAAAATTAGAATCCCTAGATAAGTTTAAAGCATTCAAAGTCATGGTTGAGAATGAAATGGATATGGAAATCAAATGTTTGAGGTTTGACAGATGTGGAGAGTTCACCTCCAATGATTTTAACATGTTTTGCGAGAATCGTGGAATAAAGAGACATTTATCTACCCCTAGGACTCCTCAGTAGAATGGAGTGGTTGAAAGAAAGAATAGGCCTATTCAAGAAGCTACAAGGACAATGATAAAAGAAGAAAATCTACCAAAAGTCTACTGGAGAGAAGTAATTGATACTGTTGTTTATATACTAAACAGAGTGCAAGCAAGAGAAAATAGCTCAAAGACTCCTTATGAGCTATGGTATGGAAGGATTCCTACTACCAAATAATTCAGAGTGTTTAGAAGAAAATGCTACATCAGAAGAGATGAAGAAAATTTAAGAAAGTTTGATGCAAGGTCTAATGAAGGTATCTTCCTTTGCTATTCTACTAAAAGCAAAGCTTACCTATGCTACAACAAGAGGCTAAGAAAGATTGTTGAGAGTACAAATGTCAAGGTTGATGAAGACCTATAGAAGAATTCAGAGGTGAATGGATATGAATTGGATGAGTCTTCTTGTAGTGAAGAAGAAAAGATAAGGAAAAAGAAGTGCAGATTGAAGAGGAAGAAGCTCCGGAAAAGATTCCTAAAACTCCCAAGTATGTGCAGAAGCATCATTCTAAAGAACAGATCATTGGTGACAAAAGCAAAGGTATACTGACAAGAAGGAAGGTTGCTAAAGAACAGGTAAATCTATGTTTACTTTCTGAAGTTGAAGCTAAGACAATGATTGAAGCATGCAAGGATGAGTATTGGAACAAGGCTATGGAAGAAGAACTAATGCAGATTGAAAAGAATTAGACTTGGAAACTTGACCCAAGACTAGCAAACAAAAATGTGATTGGAACTAAGTGGGTATTCCAGAACAAACTGGATGAGAATGGAGAAGTTGTAAGAAACAAGGCAAGGCTTGTGTGTAAAGGCTACTCACAAGTAGAAGGAATAGACTTTGAGGAAACATATGCTCTAGTGGCAAGAATAGAAGCCATCAGAATGTTTTTGGCTTTTGCAGCACATAAAGATTTCAAAATATATCAAATGTATGTGAAGTCTACTTTCTTGAATGGTGAATTGGAAGAAGAAGTATACATAGAAAACTAGAGTTATTTTAGTTATTAGATAAATCAGACATGGTCTGCAAACTGAAGAAGGCACTATATGGATTGAAGAAAGCTCCCAGAGCTTGGTATGCAAGGTTAGATAGGTACTTGTTACAACTAGGATTCAATAAAGGTACAATAGATAGTAATCTTTACTTCATTTGAAGTTGAAAATGATCAAATCTTGATTGTAGTTGTGTTTGTTGGTGACATTATTTTTGGAGGAAATGAAGCTATGTGTAAGAAATTTGTAGAGGAGATTGAGAAAGAATTTGAAATGTTAATGTTTGGGGAGATGAACTTCTTCCTTGGGCTACAAATCAATCAAACATATAAAGGTATTTTCATTTCACAATCAAAGTATGTTAAGAAAATGTTGAAAAAATTTGGAATGGAATATTCTAAACCAGTATGTACCCTTATGGTTATTGGTTGCAAGCTAAGAAAAAATGATGAAACCCCTAAGGTTGATCAGAGCAGGTATAGATCAATGATTAGAGAATTGTTATATCTAACTGCTACTAGACTAGATATTATGCATGTAGTTTGTCTTGTGGCTAGATTTCAAGAAGATCCTAGAGAGTCACATGTTGCAGAAGTGAAGAGAATATATAGATATTTAAAGGGCACTCTGGATCATGGCTTGTGCTATCCAAAGGATACTGGCTTTACTCTAAGTGCTTACACAGATGCAAATTGGGTTGGTTGTGTAGATGACAGGAAAAGTACAAGTGGTGGTGCATTCTTTCTTAGATGTAGATTGGTGTCATGGGTAAGAAAGAAACAAGATTCAATGTCTTTATCTAATGCAGAGGCAGAATACATTGCAGCAACATCTTGCTGCACCCAGGCATTGTGGATGAGGCAAACCTTGAAGGATATCATAGTTGTATATGATGAATCAATTCCTATTTTCTATGATAATACAAGTGCTATTAACATTTCAAATAATTCGGTAATGCACTCAAGGAAAAACACATCTCAATCCAGTATCACTTTTTGAGAGAGAAGGTTGTAGAGAATGAAGTGAAGCTTGAGTATGTGCATACAAAGGATCAGGTTGTTGATATGTTCACTAAGGCTCTTTCTAAGGATACTTTTGAGTATCTCTGGGAGATGTTAGGGGTTATTGCCCCTCCTTTGAACTAGATGCATAAGGAGATGCATCAGTCTAGTGGATTTCAAGATTCATTCTTTGTTTTGGACTGATGTTGGAGGCTACCTCTCAGGGGGAGTAGGTAGTGGCTTTGTTGGTTGTTGAAGTCAAGGGGAGTAAGTGCTGATACAATTGTTGTGAGCTCCTAAGGGTGAGTATGCAGAATAGTAAAATAAAAGATGTTGTAGAACAAAAGTGAGAAAGTACAAGACTAATTAATGTCTAATGGGGAGAATGAGAGAGAGATGTATCACCCTTTTCCATTGATGTCAAAGGGGGAGATAGAATAATGTGAAAAAGGGAAGAGTCAATTGAGAAAAGGAGAGTAGTAAGGTAAGGGGAGAGAAAGAGAAAGGAAAAGAGTTGGTATGAAGGAGAGTATTGAGGACATTGTTGTGTTAATGGTTTTTCACATCTTGTGTTGCCATCAATCACAAAGGGGGAGATTGTTGCAAGTATGTGTAGTTAGTGTTGTCATTGATGTCAATAAGTTTGTGTTGTCATTGGTGTCAACTATATGAGAAAGAGATTATTGCAAGAGTGTGAGCAGTGGTATTGAGTTGACTGATGATGAGGAAGTGTGAGCAATGGTGTTGAGTTGGTATGAAGGAGAGTATTGAGGACATTGTTGTGTTAATGATTTTTCACATATTATGTTGCCATCAATCACAAAGGGGGAGATTGTTGCAAATATGTGCAGTTAGTGTTGTCATTGATGTCAACAAGTTTGTGTTGTTATTGGTGTCAACTATATGAGAAAGAGATTATTGCAAGAGTGTGAGCAGTGGTATTAAGTTGATGATTGTCTCTGATGATGAGGAAGTGTTGAAGATGTTGATGATATGTTTTTGGTGCTTGGTTTCCAAGTGCTTTTGAGAAAATTTGAATAAAAGAGGAAACATTGTGCTGTAAAGGTGTTCCGACATAAAGATTGGTGTTCTAGTTTTTCTCTGTATTTCTTCTATGTTAAAGATCTGCTCATGTGGTTTGGATAGGTTGATCAGAGGTATTCAAACATGCTACATTCAGAATTTGGTATGTTGGATCATTGTGTAAAGGAAGGTGTGTTCACTAGTATGTGAACTATGTATTGCAGAGGTGTCTGGGAGAAATGTTTTTGCTCCACATTTCTCTACAAAATGGTTTCAAGTCATGTGATTCTAGATGTATGTTTATAAGGTTCATACCTGCCTTGTGTTGAATTTGTTCATGGTTTGATGCTCTGTAAGTTGATTTTTTGAGTTGCAGTGTATGACAGAGATGTTTGAGTTTACTGGGTGTGTACTTTCTTCAAGTGAAAGTTGTTGCAAAAGACTTTGTTTTATTTCACAATTTTTGTGGGATATTCTAGAATGTGTTCAAGCATGGTGTGTGGTACGTGAGTCATTTTTGGTTTTGAGGAAGTCTGTACTTAAATGATTATGTTGTTAACACAGGTTCGGTCGACCTTGGGTGTTTACACTAATTGTGAATTTTCCTCAATGATTGTGGAAGTGTGGCATGGCATGTATGAGTGGATATAGGTTCAATCCAAGGTGTGTTGTCATTTTCTTTCATTCCTTTCCACCACAGGAATGTTTTGGTGCAAACCTAATTTGAATTTACATGGTTAAGGTGTATTGCCAACCTTGGAGAATGTTTTCAAGGTTGAAGATATTATAAATAAGTGTTGAGTTGTTGAGGGATGTAAATGAGATTTGTGTGATGAGAGAGATGTGAATACCAGAGTTGTAAAGTGTGAATGTGTAAAATGTAGTGCAATCTTTGATGTGTTAGATTACTGGATGCAGTGAGCAAAAGGTGTCTACAATTCATTAATTAGACTGCGAAGGTGTTGGTGATGTTTTGGTGGACTTCTCTATTGCATTGAGATGGTTCTCTCATTGTAACATTCTTCTCTATCTTCTTTTCTATTCTGGTAGTGAGCCCTATTGTATTTGGTGTTGATATTACTTTATATTGTGAGCTAATCCTCATTGTGGTTTTTCTCTTCTTGGGGTTTCCACATAAATCTAGTGTTCTCTTGTGTATGATGTTGATTTGGTTATATTTCTATTATTTGCTTTCATGATTATCATTCTAATAGAGTAAGGGTAAATTGAATTAATGTTTGTGAGGATTTTGAAGTTTTAAGACTGATTCACCCCCCCTCTCGGTTGTCTTGTGCATTCAACAAGAAGGCCAATGGTCTTTTCTACTTGTAGGTATTCTTTGGTTCTCTCCTTCCAGTTGATCTAGTTCTACTAATTAGATAGAAAAGACCTTAATTGTACTTCTCCCACAAAGAGATTAATGAAAAAGTTGATATGATTCTCTAGCAGTAAATTATGGAGGAAAATTTCACAAAGTAGATTTTGTTGGACAGGGGATGAAGTCTTGAATACTTCTTAAAATTCTTTGTCATTAAGGTCATGAGGAAGGTTGTAAGAGATTCCCAAGAGTTTCCACCTCAACACTTGTTCATTCAGAAACATAGAGTATAGTCTTGAAGGTTTCCTGCAATCTAACAATAGTTATCCAATCTTACAGGCCTTTGTTTTTACCGCATATAATCTATCAAAAGATTCTTTTAGCAACACCAATTCTTTCTTTAATCTAGAATTTTCTATCCTGGCCTACCTCAAGAAATAACATTGCTCTATCCATTTCCTTAGTAGAGGAGGGATATGAACTTGGAACCATTCCATCTTCATGGATTTAGTTTGGATTTATTTATCTTTAATAGTTGTCATAACTTTTAACTCTTGCAATTCCTCTTCCAATTCCACTATTTGACTTATGGCAACATTCAACTCTTGTTTATGCCTTTCTTGGTTTTCCTAGAAGGATTGTAGGAAATCAGTCAAATTGTCAGTTAATACTTTGATTTGCCTGCCCTTATTAGATAAGTTGTTTTGCAATGCTAGATTCCCCTAATCCTTATCTTCAAACTACTTAAGTTGGGCTTGCAAGTTCTCAATGTTTTGCAGTTGCAAACTTATGACTTATGCTTCCTTTTGTTTTGTTGTTTCTTCAAGTTGAAGCTGTAACTTTGCAATGAGTTTATACTTTTGCTGTAATTCAATTTCCAATTTCCTCACCTTCTATTCCCAAGAGCTACTCATTTGCTATATAACCTTCTCATTTTGGTCAATATTTAATTTTTGCACCATAACTAGTTCATCACTTTGTTGCAATTTACTCTACAACTATACAATTTCCTTCTTCAATTTATCTAACTCATCTTTTCGATGATTATCTCCTATAGTGTATGCATCTACTATTTATGAAAGTGGTGGTTCAAGCATTTCTATGCTTTGATTGTTCTCTGCTTCTTCATCCACTTCTCCAACTGGGAGTTGTTGTTTCATTTCCACAAGAGTTGTTACCCCTGCTGCTAATGTATCTATTCTACTTTGTTCCCCTACATCTTCTTTTTCTTGTCTAGGTTGGCTAGGTACTTCTAGAGTTTCCTCCATGTCATTTTTCTTTAGGGTTTTACTAGCACCTAATTGTCTGACTTGCCTTTTCTATTTTGAGATAAGTATGTGTTCAAATGGAGTGGAAAAACTCATATCTATAGCTAGACATTTACTTATCCTAAAGGGAGGGGGCTTTTGTAGCTTCTGGTTAGAGTGTTTCTATCTAAACCTAGATGGGTTGGTCTCCTATTCTCCCTCAGAGTAGATAAATTCCACATTTTCTTTACTTTTTGGAGTCTCTTCTAGAGGCTTCGAAACTTCAGGTACCCTCAGAGAATTGGTAATTTCTGTAGGGTTTGGGGAAATTTGTTGTATTGCTTCCTTTGGATTTCCTTGGGATTGCTAAGGTTTTGGAGAAAGTTCTTTAGGGATTTCTATGGCTACATCAGATGACTCCCCTATTTCAAATTTCTTCATGGGTATTGGGGTTTCAAATTTGTGAAGGAATTTCTACCATTTTTTATTTGTTTTTCTTCTCTTTAAAATTTGATGCTTGTAGATCATGGTGATTAGGCCATGATGCTTTAGAGGGTTAGACCCAATTTTGTACCTTTCAACCATATTAACCAAGGAGTTGAACAAAAAGGCATGAATTTTGATCTTTAGTTCAGGGCTTACTACGCTATGACGTAGGTGAGTTAGCAAATGGAAAGGTAGTCCTACAATTGTAGCACATTGGCCATCACAAGTAAAATATTTGATTATCCAGACAACTACATTTTTCCATGGTTCTGTTATTGATTTTATTTGAATTCCTTTGTTTTGACCTTTTGGCCCTATTATTAGCTGTGGTTGGGGTTCCCCTTCCCGTATGAAAAGATTAATCATCTTTTGATAAGAGATATTGGTCTCTTCAGCTAAATTTAATCCATCATTTGCAATGCCAAAAATTTTAGAGAGGATTTGGGTGCTTACCTTAATTTTCTTTCCTTGCACCATTGAGTGGTCCTCTGTGAAGTTCTCCATGAATTCCTTGACCAGTTCCAAATGATACCCTTCAAAATTTTTGAGGAATTCTAACCAGCTTGCTTCTTGAACAATCTCAGTGATGTTCTGTATCGCTAGCAACTTTTTTGCTGAGGCTAGTTCTGATTTCCTTTTCACTCCCATGTTTGTCACAAATGAAATTGTTCACTGAATTCATATTGCCTACTGAGACAATAAAATACCTAGATTGCAGTTAGTTGCAATTATTGTGCATGATAAACAATGAAGTGAGTTTAGGGAAGGTTCAGTAATAGAACATCTCTTCATACACCATCAATGTGCCAGTTTGTATCCTTGTCCTATCATTATTTGTTATTCATGTGGAGTTATGGTGCTGCCATTTCCTCCACTTGAAGTGAAGTCACCATGTAATTCCATTTTTGGGAAAAGAGGAACAATATGCCAATTTATTATATCTTAATAACAATTATTGCCTAATTAAGAAAGAAATGTACATACCTTATGTTCATAATTTGATGTCATTTAATCCCACTTTGCTGATGAATGTACAACATTTACATTTTTATGAATCATTGATTGTTGAACATACAGAAGTACTGAGAGGAGGAATCTGTACTTATTGAAATTTTGTTTTTTTTTTAACAACATTCAAACTAACATGTGCATTTAAAACATGAAAATCACAAGAACAACAAAGCACACATCCAATAACACTAGATTTACGTGGAAAACCCTAGAAGAGAAAAACCACAGTGAGCAAGTTGCTTGGATCTACTATCCAAATCCAACCTCACAAATAAAAACAAGATTACAATATTATTTATGGGCTACAACTCGAAAGAAGTTGCAACTCCCTAAATAGTTACAACACTTACAATCTCTACACAACTGACAACTTATCTAACTCAAATGCTCTTCTCACAACACTGACTACTGATCACTTCAGCCTTTGCACAACTATCTCACTTCTACACAACTACAATATCAACCTCTGCCACAACAAAACAACTTCAAAAACTCTTCTCCATCATTACATCACCAACAACTACCTCTGTAACAATATCACATTACATAAACTGGTCCTTTCCACATTTCATCATGAAATCTTCTTCTGCGATAAGTTTATTCACACAAAGTCATTACTATCACACCATACACAACTCATACCTCACTTGACACCTTTGATCTTACATTTATATCTTTCGCAAGCTCCAAAAACTTTCTTCTTAGTCGGCCAATATGAAATGTGCAGTGGCTACAACCATCAGCTCTAAAACATGCAGTAAGTAGAAATCAAGTGTGGTTCAAGAGCAAGATATAATCAAGTCCTATTTTACCTTGTCACACTCTTCCACACTGGCACACACTCCAAAACACATGGAAAAGTCTTTATCATACACTAAGATGGCTCTGCAAACCCTTATCCTTCCTTACATTTGACTCCAGACCTAAACCGGTACTAGAGTAGACAAAATTACATCATACAGACCACACAATGAGTATTATATGACTTGAAAAACAATCCTATACATTTCTTTTATCATTTTAGTATATTTCATGTTGGTGCAAGCACCTAAACTTTGAAGTCGGTGTCCTTAACAACCACTACTTACATAGTCTTAAGATAAAACAATGAACAACATACTTGTGGTTAACATAATCATTTAAAATTTGAACAACACATACCAACTAGCCATAAGAGCTTATCATACAATCAGAAAGGCCAAATACCAATGTGTGGTAAACTATGGTGGCCACTTCAATTAGCACCAAGACATGTCTTCACAGTGCTAACTTCAGAGAAGCAACTACGATACTCATACCTTTGACTAATATCTACTTGTCCTCCAAGCTGCATCATAATATATTCATCTACAGAGAAATATGAAGCATTCTCCTATCTCTCTGTGACTGTACTTACCTTGTTTCTTTACTGTCTTCATTCATTTGTCTCTAAAACTCCTTGCGATAAACTTTATGATTTCAAACTTGAAATATGGATACTTGAATGTAATATCTAGTTATTAGTCCAAACCGTAGATCCATACCTTCAACTATAGCATAATGCGGTATCTTCTTGTGAGCCTATAACACCTTGACTAAATTGTACTATACTTAGACAATTTCCTTTAATCTTTTACAACTTTCTTTATCAGGTGGTAAGTACAATGAGTTCATATCATCCAAACATAAAGAATCCATGACATTCATTACCAATATACTAGAGATATTGAGAGCATACACAAGTAGCATGAACTTACATATGAACTTCAGAAGATAAGGTATGACTGTGTTCAGATGATACTAATCCATCTCCTTTACTTCACAACTCTTTTGATCAGCTTTGTTGATCTACTCCTTTAGCTGCTGAGCATATATACATCCCTTTACTTCTCTATGTCACAACACATCTAATCACTTATCCTACTATCTTCACTAATCACCATACTGCTGCAATCTCCCTTTGACATATCTAGTGCCATCACCTACAATGCAACACTCCATACAACTATTAACATCAATGACAACACATATGCAACAATCTTCCCCTTTGTCATTGATGGCAACACTAACCCTAATATGCACACATTTCTCCCCCTTTGACATCAATGGAAAAGGGCTAGTGGTCTTCCTTAGTTCTAGAAAAACAAGTAGGCTCCGCTAACTGAATATTTCTTATCAGTCCACTCCCCCTGAGGAGTAGCCTCTACCTCTTCAACTTTGATGTGGCAAAAATATACCTCAAAACACATAGATACTTATGTACAGGGTGCCTATATAAAAATAGCATTGATTACTCTTATCTTATTCTTCACATATCTATACAATCATCAAAAAAAAAATTTCTTTCACAAATGCTTCAATTCATTTGGAAGGTAGAACATTTTTTTAAATCACCTTCAACTACGCAAGAGTTGAGTCCCAGTTCTTCTTTGTAGAAGACAATATGTGTGATTGACTTTCAAACTAAATGTAAAATTCTTTTGCTTCTTCCATAGTAGCTAGCACTTTTAATTTTTGAGCCACATTCTCTACTTTAGTTAGGATACTAGGCAAGACTGCTAACCTCATACTCACCACTTCCCTAAATTGACTTGTTTCTCCTTTGATTTTCTCTCTTTGGTCCATGAGCTGCTTCGACCGAGTATGAAGATTTTTAATTTGGACCCTAATAGTTCCATCTTTATCCTTTAGAGGATCATATAATTTGGCCACTTGCATTAAGTGTGACTCAATAGAGTTAGTTTGATCCTTTATGCTCTTTGTAGTTGTCAAATTCAAACAAAATTGATACAAAATCTTGGCATCCTCCAATACATTTCTTAATGTTTTTCACATTTTCTTGTAGATTATTATGTGCCTTAGTACATCTAGTATATGCATCAACCAATCTTTTATTATTCATTTGTTTTATTATCTTCAGCTCAACTTGCTTCTCAAGGTAAGATGAATGAGCCTTGAAGGACTACAACATGAGTTTCATCTACTGAGCATGAGGCAAGGTGGGATCTCTCTTTGCCTCAAGAAATTGTTCCTGTATTATCTTAATAGCCTCTTCGAATACTTCAACTCCTTCCACTTTTTGTTGTAGAATCTCTTGTCTTATGGTGGACTGGAGCATGTCTCCCAGTTGTAGCTTTTTGAGGGGACATATCCCAGACAAGTCAACTTGTCCATCTAGCATAGGAAATTGTAAGAGTTGTGGAGTAACTACCAGTTGCATTTGCATTTGCTGGGCTAGAAATTTTTTAATGGAATCAACCAGAGAGGAGGAGGAAGATGTATCTTGTTCCTTTTCTAAATTCTCCTCTACACCAACATTCACCTGCTCCTCTAGTTTTTTAGGGTTACCCTGTTGTTTAGTATTTTCTAGAGTAGGATTATCATGCACAATATTATGATTAGATGAAACATTTCCTTCACCATGTGCAACTTGTTATTGATCATGTGTTTCTTTCTCTTCTTTCCTCGCTTGGGGAACTTGATGTTAAATGTTGTGTGGAGGAGATACTACCATGTGAGGTGGAGAAGTAGTGTCATGTGGTGGAGACACAAGTGGCTGCTCCACATTCTTAGTTCCTTTTACCTCATCCAAGATTTTTTTTGTCACTTTCTCAGTTTCCTTCTAAATTTTCTCTTTATCACCTTCCTTCATGCTCATAAGAGTGTCCACTCTTTGCTTTGTCCTTAACTATTGAGCTTGCATTTGAGCCAATTTATCCTTTTCTTCTTGAGACATAGAAGACACGGCCTTTTCAAAAGCTTGTTGCTTCAGCTCATCATTCATTTTAATGACTTCTCTTTTTTGTCTTAGAGCTTGAGCTAGGCTCTCCAGTACCTTTTCAATAACATCAATCATGGGTAAGTTGTATTTAAGCATATACATAATTATAGCCTTCTCAATGGTGTTTTGATCCTCAGGAGGAACATCTAGATACAAATCGGCTATATACTTTAGTAGTCCATGTTGTTCAATTCCATTGAAGATAGCTTCTAATTGAAGAGGTTCTCTTATAGTAGCCACTAGAGGGATTTGATTAGATTTCTTCTCTTTCTATTTTAACTTGGAAGTTTCTTCTTCTTCTCCTTCTTCTTCTTCTTCAACCTCCTTTATATTAGTCTTCTTTCTTTTAGCCTACACTTTTTGCCTTGGTTGCTTCTTTTCAACCATTTTCATCTAAGTTAGGATTTCAGATGTAACTCTTCTTCCAGTTGAAGTAGTTTGAGTTGATCCATAGGGTTGTGGTGCATTCACAGTAGCAGAAGTAGATCTGCTAGTCCTTCTTAATCCTTATGCAACTAGTGGAACAACAGGAGCATGTTGTGTTTCCACCGCAGGGGCTTCAGATGTGGATTCTGGTGAAAGGCCCATCTTTTTATGAAATTCTTCTTTGTGTTTCTCAAGATGCTCCTCCACATTCTTCTTGTCCCTCTTGTCAATTATCTCATTGTAAGTACCAAACCTCTCAGTGGTTGGGTCTTTGGGTTTTCTCAGCAAAATATTAGCATAGACCTTTATTTCTTGTCCAGAGACTTCATAGGTCAACCTTGGAATCCATGCCATCCTAGGCTTAACTACCTCCATATCGGTATAATCCTTATCCACTAGGAATGTGATATTCTCCATATATTGTTGTACTGAATTGACATGAATTCTATCTCTAGCATGCATGTTGGTTTGCAAATTTTTAAAGAAACCCCACTGCATTTGTTTGTAGTGATTTGGATCATTGAAACCCCTTATATGACTTTTAATTTGTGCAGAAATAGGAACATTTTGTTGCCACACATTTCCTCTAAAACTAGATAATTCATTCATAAAATAGAATCCAATGCATTTGATCAAAGTACCATACCTAAAAATATATCCAATTTATTTTGTTCTCAAGTTCTCTGAAAGTTGTTCTCTCATGACCTCATAGAGGTCAAATTCGTTACCTTCCTTAACCATCTAGTAGGCAATGTGAATGGTGGTACCAGTGGCAGATCCTTCTTTGTTTCTAAAATAGACTTTATATGCAATCCCCATAGCAACATATCTAACACTCGTATCAGTTATGTCATTCATAGTTAGAGTCCTCCTATTAAATTTTTCTCTGATCAATTCAATAACCTTCTCATTTTTAATGTATTTCATCACCGGTATAGGTCTAGTGGTGCACAACCTAGTTACTGCCCTGATTGCATCCTTAGTAATCCTATGGGGCTTATCTCGATACATGAAATCATCATGAATTTTGCTCAATATATATCTTACCCACTCGTTCTCATCACAAAAATTAGGATAATCTTTCTAAATGTCTAGAAGCTTGGACCCAACATTTTCATATTCTAATTTATAGGTAACATCATCATCCAGAAGTTGACCTCTAAGCTCCTCAAATTTCACATGGTTAATTTCATCCAACTTTAAGTGAATGTAAAACCTAACATCTTTTGTGTATACTACATATGCTAGAACGTGTGAAAATTCCCCTTCTTTATCTACCTGCATGGCTTTGTAAGGAAATTTCTTATACTTCAGTCTTGGTTTTTTAGTGACATCAACTAGTTGAGGAGTTGCCATCACAAATATCTTTGAATTTGAAAACTAAGGTTTTAACAAGTATCAATTCTAATAAATACCTTTGGGTTCAATTGCTAGGGTTTCACCTTCAGCTTGATTCTTCTCAAATTTGTCAAGTACTTTGAATGCCTTCTTTTCTTCTCAGCTCCAAATACAAATTCTTTGGTTTCGAATGAAATTTGATCATGCAAATGAAGCATAAGTACTTTACAATTTGCCCTAACATTCCTCATTTAATGCACCTTTATTCGATTAGGTAAATTACTGCCAGAATACACTATTGAATCCACTAGGACTTGAAAACCTTCTGCAATCCTCCGCATCATGAGATTTTGCTCCAAAATTTTGGGAGAAAGAAACTATGTTGCCATATCAACAACTTCATCAGTTGATTCCATTCCAACTCATTTGTATGCTTAGCTTCCATTTTTAGAAGCCACAAATATTCAAGGGGAAAGAATAGATATGTCTTGATTAGCTCCCCCTAACCCCATGTTTTATCTTAATCAGCAGTGGAGTCTTCCGCACTAGGCAGAAGCACCAATTCTTCCTTTTTCTCATTAATTTGTTTCGTCTTCTTTCTCCATACTTTTTCTATTTCCTTCTTTCGTTGACTCACAATTTTCTCTATCTTCTTGTACTGAACATGTGGTTTCACAGAACCACTCTTACAGAATCTTGCTTTATGCCCAAAGTCGTTGCACTTATATCAAACAACCTTGTATTACATAGTCATACCATTTCTCCTTACTTTAGTTCTACACTCAAAAGCCTTATGACCAAACTTATTGCATGCATAACAATAACCATAGAATGAATCAGAGATCACAACATCATATTTTGTAGGCACAAGTGAATTCTTCCTCATGTTGTCATTTCTTCTAGCCTTGGTTCTACAATCAATAGCCTTATGTCCAAATTTATTATAGGAATAATAGTAGCCATAAAAGGATTGAGAGAACCTAGGATTAGTGGCATGTCTAGGAGGAGATCTCTTGGGATCTTTCTTCTTCTGATTGCTGACCTGTATGAAGTCATCATTATTCAACTTCTGCTCCTCATCTTCAATTTCCTCAGAATATTTAGTGCAAGGCTCTTCCTTTTTACTTTCAAACATGATTTTAGGTATATCTATTTTAGGACTCTAGCTTTTCTCAAATCTAATGCCACTTTTATTCTTTAGAGGTCTTTGAATACTGATTATCTCATCAAGGATGTTGGTGCTTTTCTTTAGTTTTAGAACTTTGTCTATTTAATCCTATGCTTTCTCCAATTATTCCCTCAAAGTGATAATTTCTTCTTCAAGTATGAAGCATTCAACCAATTTGTCATTGAGATTAGCATTTAGATCACCTACTATCTTTTTACCTTGTTCAACTTGGCAATTGCTTCTTTTGATTTTATGAGCTTGATCTTATATTCTTCAATTTCACTTCTTGCTACATATAGATCTTCTAGGGAAGAAATGAGTTCTCCTTAAAAATCAACTACACAGTCTTCTGGATTGTATGTTGTCATGTTTTCATCAACTTCTAGATGAATATTTCCATTAAACAATACTCCAGTTTCAATATGTCCCACTCCAAGATCTACCTCATCTATTAGGTTGTATACAAGGAATTTAGCTCTGATACCAATTGTTGAACATACAAAAGTACTCAGAGGGGGTTGAATCAGTACTTATTCACATTTTTTTTCTTCCAACAACATTCAAACTAGCATGTGCATTTAAAAAATGACAAGCACAAGAACACAGAACCACACATCCATAACACCAAATTTACATGGAAAACCCTAGAAGGGAAAAACCATAGTGAGTAAGCTTCTTGGATCTATTGTCCAAATCTAGCCTCTCAAATTAGAGAAAGATTATAGTATTATTTATGGGCTACAACCCAAAGGAAGCTTCAACTCCCTGAACAGTTACAACACTTACAATCTTTACACAATTGACAACTTATCTGACTCAAATGTTCTTCTCACAACACTGACTACTGATCACTTCAGCCTCTGCACAACTACAATATCAACCTCTAGAACAATCTATAGAACAAATTTAGAAAAACTCTTCTCCATCGTTACATCACCAACAACTGCCTCTACAACAATATCACATTACATAAACTGGTCCTTTCCATATTTCATTATGAAATCTGCTTTTGCGGTAAGTTTATTTGCACAAAGTCAATGCTATCACACCATGCACAAGTCATACCTCACTTGACATCTTTGATCTTACATTTATATCCTCTGCAAGCTCCAAAAAATTTCTTCTTACTTGGCCAAGATGAAACATGTAACATGAAAAGTGTAGTGGCTACAACCGTTGGCTCTAAAACATATGCAGTAAGTAGAAATCAAGTGCGGTTCAAAAGCAAGATATAATCAGGTCCTATTTTACCTTATCACACTCTTTCATGTTGGTACACACTCCAAAACACATGGCAAAGTCTTTATCATACACCAAGATGGCTCCGTAAACCCTTATCCTTCATTGCATTTGGCTCCAGACCTAAAGTGGTACTGAAGGAGACAAAATTACATCATGTAGACCACACACTGAGTATTATATGACTTGAAAAACAATCATCTACACTTATTTATCATTTTAGAATATTTCATGCTAGCACAAACACTTGAACTTTGAAGCTGGTGTCCTTAACAACCACTGCTTACACAATCTTAAGATAAAATAATGAGCAACATACTTGCGGTAAACATAATCATTTGAAACTTGAACAACACATACCAATGAACCATAAGAGCATATCATACAATCAACAAGGCCAAATACCAACGTGTGGTGAACTGTGGTGGTCTCAACAATCTCCCTCTATTTACTTGAATTAGCACCAAGGCATGTCTTCACACTGCTGATTTCAGAGAAGCAATTGTAGTACTCATCATCACTTGAAGCTTGAAACACTCATACCTTTGACTAATATCTATTTATCCTCCAAGTTGCATCACCATATCTTCATCTGTAGAGAAATGCTGAGCATTCTCCTGTCTCTCTGTAACTATACTTATCATGTTTCTTTACTGTCTTCATTCATCTGTCTCTAAAACTCCTTGCGGTAAACTTTATGACCTCAAAGTTGAAACATGGATACTTGAGCATAATATCTAGCCATTAGTCCAAACTATAGGCCCATACCTTCAACTACAGAAGAATGTGGTATCTTCTTGTGAGCCCGTAATACCTTCTCTGACTTGTACTATACTTAGACAATTTCCTTTAATCTTTCACAACTTTCTTTATCAGGCGACAAGTACCATGATTTCATATCATCCAAACATAAAGCATCCATGACATTCATTACCAATATGCCAAAGATATTGAGAGGATACACTTAGCATAAACTTACATATGAACTTTAGAAGATAAGGTATGACTGTGTTCAGATGATACTGATCCATCTCCTTTACTACACAACTCTTCTAATTAGCTTCTTTGATTTGCTCCTTTGGCTACTGAGCACATATACATCCCTTTACTTCTCTATCTCACAACACATCTAATCACTTATCCTACTATCTTCACTGATCACCATACTACTACAATCTCCCTTGGACATATCTGGTGACCTCACTTACAATGCAACACCCCATACAACTATTGACATTAATAACAACACATATGCAACATTAATGTGGAGTTGTGAAAAGGTTAGTTTAATGATGGTATGGGTGTATTTATTGATGATGGTGGTGACATAAGCAGATGTGATTATTATGAATTTGAGAAAAGGTGGTATTGCTGCTTTCTTTTCAAATGATCATAATAATAATTGTTTACTATGATAGTGAGTGGTCATCCTACCGAGTTCATTCTAATGAATCCTAGGGTGCAGAGGTCTTAGATGGCAAGGAATGTTATGAGCGGGTGTGAGCTATGAATTCTAAAGCATTGGTGAAAGGTTATCCTTGGAGGTAAATGGCTAAAAAGTTCTAGAGTATTGTTAAAGGGACATGTCTGAAATGCAGAGCAACAAAATGTTCTAGAGCATCATTGAAAGGATGCATCCGAAATGACCAGGAACAAAGTTCTGGAGCATCATTGAAAGGATGCATCTAAAATGATCAGGAAAAAAGTTCTAGAGCATCATTGAAGGGATGTATTTTAAATTAACAAGAACAAAGTTCCAGAGCATCATTGAAGGGATGCATCCAAAATGAATAGGAACAAAGTTCTAGAGTATCATTGAATGGATGAATCCAAAACAAATAGGAACAAAGTCCCAGAGCATCGTTGAAGGGATGTGTTTTAAATGAATAAGAACAATATTTTGGAGCATCATTGAAAGGATGCATCTGAAATGAATAGGAAAAAAGTTTCAGAGCATCATAAAAGGGATGCATCTGAAATGAACAGGAACAAAGTTTCAAAGCATCATTGAAGGGATGCATCCAAAATGAACAAGAACAAAAGTTTTGGAGCATCATTGAAGGGATGCATCTAAAACAAACAGGAACAAAGCTCTGGAGCATCATTGAAAGGATGCATCCAAAACAAATAGGAACAAAGTTCTAGAGCATCGTTGAAGGGATGCATCCAAAATGAAGATGAACAAAGTTTCGAAGCATCATTGAAAGGATGCATTTGAAACAAACAGGAACAAAGTTCTGAAGCATCATTGAAGGGATGCATTTGGAATGAACAAGAACAAAGTTTCATAGCATCGTTGAAGGGATGTGTTTGAAACAAATAGGAACAAAATTCCAAAGAATCATTGAAGGGACGCATCTGAAATGAATAGGAACAAAGTTCTAAAGCATCATTGAAAGGATGCGTTTGAAATGAATAGGAACAAAATTCTAGAGCATCATTGAAGGGATGTGTCCAAAATGAAGAGGAATAAAGTTCCAGAGCATCATTGAAAGGATGTGTCTAAAATGAACAGGAACAAAGTTCTGGAGCATTGATGAAAGGATGCATCTAAAATGAACAGGAACAAAGTTTTGGAGCATCATTAAAGGGATGAGTTTGGAACAAACTGGAACAAAGTTCTAGAGCCTCATTGAAGGGATGTATCTAGAATGATCAGGAACAAATTTTTGGAGCATTGTTGAAGGGATGTGTCTGAAATGAAGAGGAACACAGTTCCAAAGCATTGTTGAAAGGATGTGTTCACAACGAATAGGAACAAAGTTCTAGAGCATTTTTGAAGGGATGCACTTGGAATGAAGAGGAACAAAGTTCTAGAGCATTGTTGAAGGGATGCATCCGAAACAAACAGGAACAAATTTCTGGAGCATCGTTGAAAAGATGCATCCAAAACAAACATGAAGAAAGTTTCAAAGCATTGTTGAAGGGATGCATCCAAAATGAATAGGAATAAAGTTTAAGAGCATTGTTAAAGGGATGTGTCTGGAATGAACAATATTTTGGGGGGTACTCCTACAAAAATAAAAGAAATCCAACTACAATTTAGACATAAAATTCAACAATTTACAATCAAAAAAAATTTCATTCTTATTTTTTATTATTATTTTTGTGTATAGGTAAAATCGAGCTTAGGATAAATCAAAACAATGATAATAAAATTAATCCTATAACATCAAAAGATTGATCTAAGAGATAACCAAATCAATGAATAATCAAATTACTAACAAATAAGCTATCACCTAGATAATATTGATCTCTTGGATTTATGTGGATTGCTCAATACGTCACGTACCCATGGTTAAAACAAGCAGATGTAGATAAGTGCTCAAAGTGCTCAAAGATACGATATGTGCTCAATGATGCAATGAATACTCAAGTGCTATATAGATGCAAAAGCTTAAATGATTGAAGAGATCAAAAGGCCAAATCATCGAAGAGTGCTCAAAAGTTGAATGATAGAAGTGATGGGGGTATATATAGGTTCCAGGGTTAGATCGATCAATGGTGGAGATAAATCAATAAAATGGATGGATGAGATAAATCAAAAGCTCATGATGAATGTGCACACGCCATGTGTCATTCTTTAAAGCTATTTTTATTGAATTAATTGCTTCTTGGCTAAAGATGGGATTGGATTCCATAAATTAGAATGCTTTTTCCAATTTATGAGTTGATGAGATTAAAAATAAGAATTAAAGCCAATTAACTCAACTTTAGATTTGTGTTTTGAAGTTCTAAAAATAAGATTAGAAGAATTGGAGGATAATTAAAAAATTAAATAAATAAATTTATTTAATTTGATTGTGCATGATGGAAGAATAGACAAGATTAAATATAGAGAATAAATTAAACAAATAAATTCATTTAATTTATTTTGTATGATGGGGGAATATAAATAAAGCATTAATTTTATTTATTTTTAGAAGATAAAGTCAACTTAAATAAATTTGGATAATTTATTTAAATTTAGAAGAAAAATTGATTAATTAAATAATTAAAAATTATTTAATTGTTCATAAGAGGAATTAAGTGATGAATTAATTAAATAATTAGATCTATCTAATTAATGTGGATTTGAAGATTGGAAGAAGATAATGCTTTAATTAAATAATTAAAAAAATTTAATTTGGAAGAATAAAGGGAATTTAATGAAATTAATTAAATAAATAGAATTTATTCAATTAATGTTGAAATTAGGGAAAATAGAAGAAATTGAGGAATTTGATGAAATTAATTAAATAATTAGATTATTTAATTAACATTGGATGCAAGTGATTCAGGAGGAATTGATGTATGCAAGTGATGCGATGCAATTGGTCATTTTTAGGTGTCTACATTTTGCCCCTCTTTGAGATGGTGTTGTGAAGTAACATCATTTCAAAGAAGTTTAAAACATAGTGTTTGATTGGTAGAAGAAGATGGATTTAGAAGAATATGGTTGGAAGAAAATGATTGGATTAGAGATGGTGATGATAAATGGTGCAGTCATGGTAGGAGGGTTCACAGAATGAAATGTCCAAACCATGCAGCAAGAGTAAACACAACAGAAACAACTCAAGGATATGAACAAATGTAGATCCAATCATTCCATATATCATAGAATTCTAATACAGATTGGCCGGCAACATGCGGGCTTACAATTAGGGCTCATAGGCTTGATTTCAAAATATTAGAATATGCACAAGATATAGCTTTGAAGCTCCTTCATGCAAAATCTAAACTATGAACTATCTCTATTATGATGAACTTGATAACTTGATCACTTGAACTACTTTTCTAGAGATCTAATACATCAATATATCATCTTCGGATCACAAGATTCCTCCACGTCGGCCAAGGAAGATCACAAACTCTAATAAAGAGATCTAATGTGTGTACACGGATAGGTCAGACCTAATTATGTGGAACACCTCTACAAATGCATGGAATGATGTGCGGATCTTGAGGAAGGTCAGACATAAACCAAAGATCAATGAATGATGTGTCATTAGGCTCCACAAATCAGGAAATGCTCTGCAAGTCTTCTCCTTTAGCTGATTGTTTGAGACTGTCAGGATGCTCTGTTATGAGAAAATAGTTGATCTTCTGATAGCGATAAATTTTTGGTTCTTGATCCAAATACTCTAAAATCAGATATGTTGTAGATGAATGAATCTAGATGCTAAGTCCAGCTCCGTAAGATCTGAAATACAACTGTGGTAGAATGTGGACCAAAATACATAAACTGCTACTGACTAAATTGCATGAACTAAACTAGAAAATAAAAAGAAACAAACTAAACTATAAACAAACTGAAATATAAATATTTTTGGTTGATGCAAGATTTCTCTTGAACCAGGGATGCTCCTGCATTAGACAAACGGGGTTATTGAAAAAGTGAGTCCCTCACTTTGCTGGGGCTAGAGGAAAACCAAAACGGTCTACCTTAGCCTGAGAAATCCAAGATGAATCCTCTTCCGGTCTTCCTTTCCACTTCACAAGGTATTCTTTGTATTGTCTTCCTCCGGTGCTGCGTCCAACTCTGTTATCCAAAATGTCTTCAATCTACTCTGGTGCTTGTTGTGGTAACTGCTTCTTCAAGTCTTCTTCAAGGCTATCACTGAACTCTGCTTCATGATACTAATATAGGTCTGTAATGTTGAAAATAGGTGATATGCCCAATGTCTCCAGTAGTTATACTTCATATGCATTACCTAAATCAAATTTCTTGAGTATCCTACAAGGTCCAAACTTCATCTTCAACTTGTTATATGTTCCAACTGGAAATCTTTCTTTCCTCAAGTATACCATCACTTCATCTCCAACTTCAAATTCTTCATGTCTTCTCTTCTCAGCTACTTGTACTTTATATTTGCTGTTCATATCTTCCAAATGCTTCTTAACCTAATTATGGACTGTCACCATGTGTCCTACAAATTCCTCTACTTTTGTACTTCTCTTTTCTTTTATACCCATGTCTCTCAATTATGTCACACCTCTAGGATACACTCCAGTTACAATCTCAAAAGGTGTTCTTCTAGTACTCCTATTTACTGAATTATTGTATGCAAATTCTTCTTGTGCAAGAATTAAATCCCAACTTCCTGCCTTCTCTCCAACCAGACATCTCAACAAGTTTCCCAAACTCCTACTCACTACCTCTGTCTGTCCATTAGTGTGTGGATAAAAAGCTAAACTAAACTTCAAATCTATCTTTAATTTCTTCCAAAGTGTCTTCCAAAAATATCTAAGAAATCTGGTATCTCTATCTGAAATGATACTCTTAGGTAATCCATGCAATCTCACAATCTCCTTGAAAAATAGGTCAGCTACATGCACTGCATCAATTGTCTTCTTGCAAGGTATGAAATGTGCCATCTTTGAAAATTTGTCCACCACTACAAATATAGAATCATGTCCTCTCTATGTCTTAGGCAATCCCATCATAAAATCCATACTTATATCTTCCCAAGATCTCTCTAGTATTGTCAAAGGTTTATACAATCCAGTATTCTGACTACTCCCTTTTGCAACTTGAGAAATTCTACAACTCTGCACAAATTTCCTAACATCCTCATGTATTTGAGGCCAAAAGTAGTTCACTTACCAAAGCCACTATTTTATCAATGCCAAAATGTCCTGCCAATCCACCACTGTGTTTTTCTTTGATCAAATTATCTCTCATTGAAATTCTAGGTATGCACAACTGATTTCCTCTGAACAACATATCTTCTTGAATGAAATAGTCCAAACACTTACTCCTATCTGTCACAATAGGTTCCTTACATGCTTTCCAAGGTTCTGCAAAATTAGTGTCTCCCTCATACATGTTCTTCAATTCATCAAATCCTAATACTTCAACTCTCATCTCTGTCAGCAAGTTCCTTCTCCTACTCAATGCATCAACAACTTTGTTTGATTTACCACTCATATGCTTCAACACAAAAGTATAACTCTGCATGAACTCTACCCACCTCATATGTCTCTAATTCAACTTTCCTTGACTTTTCAAATATTGCAAAGCTTGATGATCAGTATACAATACAAATTCCTTAGGCAACAAATAATGTCTCCACTTCTTCAAGGCTTGAATTATAGCATAGAACTCTTGATCATAAACTAAATATCTTCTTCTTGCATCATTCAACTTCTCACTAAAATATGCTATAGGTCTACCTTCTTGAGTTAACACTGCTCAAATTGTACTCCCACTTGCATCACAATCTACATGAAATACCTTATTGAAATCTAGTAATGCCAAAATAGGTTTCTCTGTCACTTTCTGCTTCAACAACATAAAACTTTTATCTGCTCTTGATGTCCATTAACGTCTTTCCTGTCACCTCTCATTGTCTATGTCATAAGGTTACAAACTGAATTGAAATTTCTAATGAACTTCTGGTAAAAACTAGCCAATCCATGAAATGATTTGACTTCTCCAATGCTCTCCAGTGTAGGCCATTCAACAATTGCTCTCACTTTCTCAGGGTCCATCTTCAATCCTTCAGCAAAAATCACAAATCCCAAATATACCAATTCTTCTTTCATGAAACTACACTTCTTGATGTTTATCAACAATTTCTCTTCTCTCAACCTCTGGAATACTTGTCTAATATGCCACAAATGTTCTTCTGTTCTCTTACTAAAAATCAAAATATCATCCACATACACAATAACAAACTTACCCAAGAATTTCTTCAAGACTTCATTCATCAATCTCATGAAAGTACTAGGTGCATTTGTCAATCCAAAAGGCATCGCTGACCACTCATATAGTCCTTCATTTGTCTTAAAAGCAGTTCTCCATTCATCTCCTTCTCTGATTCTAATCTAATGGTATCCACTCTTCAAATCTATCTTTGTGAAATATTTTGCTCCACTCAAATAGTCCATGATATCATCCATCCTAGGTAAAGGAAATCTACACTTAACTGTGATCTTGTTTATTTCTCTAGAGTCAGTATGCATTCTCCATTCTCCATCCTTCTTTAGTACTAGCACTACAGGTACTACACAAAGAATCAAGCTTTCTCTAATCAAACCTTTCCTCAACAATTCATGTATTTGTCTATTCAGTTCTTCATTCTCTGTTGGTGTCATTCTGTGTGCTACTTTGTTAGGCAAACTAGCTCCTGGTATAAGATCCACGTGATGACTGATACTCTTGATTGGTGGCAATCCTTCAGGTACATTGTCTGATATGATGTCTTCATGCTCTATGAGCAACTCAGTTACCTCCTCTGGTTGTGATTCTTTAGTCTCCTTCAATGTTTCTGGCTTCTTAGGAATCAAGGCATAACACATTTTCTCATGTCTCAAACCATCCAAAAATTTTCTTCATCCATCAAGGTAATTCTCTTCCCATTTGATGTTATAGTGTATGTATTCTTTCTCCCATCATGTATAGATTTTCTATCATACTGCCATGGTCTACCCAACAAGATATGACAAACATCCGTGGGCATAATATCACACAATACTTCATCATGATATGATCCAATATGAAATTTCACCAAACATTGTTCACTCACCAATACATTATGATCATCCTGAATGCATGCTATCTGATAGGGATTAGGGTGTTTTAGTCTTTCCAACTTCATCTTAGTCACCATCTCCTCTGAAACTAGGTTATCCAAACTACCACTATCCATTACAAATTTACAACATTTACCTCCTAATTTGCATCTGGTTCTAAACAAACTTTTCCTCTATGGTGGTTCCTCATTTGTTTCTGTCATGCCCACATTTTCCATGTGGTCACAACACACATCGCACGTGTCATAGCCACATCTGTCATGTGGTTATGACACGAGATATGAAAAACTTTTCTCACACTGTCCTAAAAACCCCCTTCGCATGCGTACACATGCTCAACGGTGTTCTCTCATGGCGAAACGCTACACTCTTCGGCAGAATACAAGTACAATTGCGTGCAACCAGAAGCATATAGATCAACAAGAGGGTCTATACAACGCTGCTAACGTCATTGTAAGAGTGAGATTACCAAAGTTCTTAAATCGAACCCTCGGCAATTTTCGGTAGCATAATGCCTTACGGCGTTAGTGGGAATTACGCTGCACTCATTTACGCACGTGGTTTGCTGATAGAGGAACAACTTCCCACGATGCCTTGTTCCGACTAAACCGACTAGTGATCTCCCTATTTAGTCATTTTTCAGCCAGGCATGGTTGTCTGTCTCCTCTCTTGTTTCCTGAAACATACTCCTCCTATGACTTAGCATTTTCAACAAGGCGGTTTGGTTGCTCTCTCTTCCCTTTTCACAAGTTCTTAATTTTGATTATATCTTTATTGCCCTTACCTTAACTATTCCTCTGTTAATTTAGTGTGTTTATATTTCGGTCTCTCTCTCTCTTTCGTTTTCTATGCTTTCTTTATGTGCATCCTGACCTTTCTTCATGATTTACGTCAATTAGGGTTATCACTGCAGCTATTGTTGATATTAAACCTAATTTCAGGATGATCTAGGTCACAAAGGCTGGTTTACTATTTCGCTGGACTCAGTCTCCTAATCTTCCCCGATCTAGGTTCCTCCTCTTCATATATACTTAGTCAACTTGTTCCTAAGCAAATTTGGCAGAAGGGTCCGTCAACTTAGTTCTCTTATCCCATGTGAGAAATGTCGCACATTTTCTCCTCTGTGTTTTCCAATGTTAGTTTTTCTTCTTCGGACCCTCTTACAGGTTTACTTATGAGGTCGTTTGCTACAGTTGAGATTAAAATGGCCACATGGATTGTCAGTGGTGGCTTCTTAAGTTTATTTCCAGTGTTCTTTTGAACAAGTGATCTGTAATTTTCCTCTTCATTTTCTGGGTGATTGGTATTACGTTGATAGTTGAAACTTCTGAGAAACTCTTTCCAGAGTATCACTGAATATTCTTTAACTCTCTTTTACATTATAATTTTATTTTCTCTTGTTTATAATTACTGTTGTTACTATTACTGTTGTTACTATTAATGACTATTAATCCACTGGTTGTGACTCGTTTAACGTTGTAAATAGATGTAGGTGGTTCACCACTTTATAAAACTCTGTTCATGGTAATATATCTTCTTTGGTTGTTGTGTTCAACACTTAATAACATCTACTGTGAGAATATAATTTGTTATATTTTTTTTTCCTCTATATCCATGAGACATAGTTTATAACAATTGAAAACGAGGGCCCAATAAAATGGTTCATAGATTTACTCCTATGTATATTATATATATATATATATATATATATATATATATATATATATATATATATATATACATATATATATAATATATTTATTTTAATGTCTATGCATAGGACGAAATTGGTTTACCACGACTTATATATCTATATCTCTCTCTCTCTCTCTATATATATATAGATATAGATAGATATATAATCATTATTATAGTATATATATAGCTATATACATAGACATATATAGTATATATATATGCCTATATATAGAGCTATATAAAAACTGTATTTATATTCAAATAAACCAATCATATGTTAGGGCCCAAGCCCTAACATTTTATTGCTTTAGATTCCACAGCCAACGGCGGCCATGGGCGGCGGTTGCCGCAGTGACAGAGCGGCGGACAGGATCGGCGGTGGCCGCAGAGCGGTGGACAGGGTCGGCGGTGGCCACAGAGCGGCGGGCCTGTGCAGGCCGCGGGAGGCATAAGGGATTGGGGGGGGGGGATGTGGAGTGGGGCGGAGCCCCACCCACATTCCCACGACGTGGGGTGTGGGTGGGGCTCCGCCCCACTCCACACCTTCATATATATGTATGAGGGTCTACGGTGGGGATTTCTCCCCACCGCCTATTCTAAACCGCGACTGTATTTTAATCCGCGGCTTAAACTTTGACAGTCTTTCACAAGATGCTAATCGTTGATTATTATCAATAATAATATATTTACAAGTATATATATATATATATTTATATATATTCATATATAAATATATATATATATATATATATATGTATATATCAACGATAATATATTTATATATATATATATATTTCATATATATATATATATATATATATATCCCCTTTTTTTTTATATTGATATATAACATTCAATTTCATAACAATTATAATTACTTTCAATTTCTCTATTATTCTAAAAAATGATAAGTACTCAAAATGAGAAATATATATATATCTCTATATATATTTATAAATTTATTTAGAGAAAAATATTCTTTATGTATTTGTATAATTCCAATTCCTAAAATTTCTCAAATTCACTACTTTATGCATTTTCTCCAAATCAACCTGTTATAAAGAAATTGTCATAACAATTAGATATAAATATATATATATATATATATATATATATATATATATATCCCAATTTCACTTAATCGGTAGAAATGGTAATTAGCTATCCCCTTATTATAAGTATAGATTTCCATTTTCATAATCATTTAAGACTTCGTAAATTACAAACAGATTATATTTACATGCTAGATTTCCTCTAATCCTTCTAAATTAACAGAATCCATTAAATATGGAGAATAACTCAAATATTTAAAACTGTCTTTTCCATTTTAACATTGAACTATAAAGAAAATTAGCATTTCAACTAGTTAAGCAATTCCAAACTTTCAAATGTAAACAACTCAGATTAGATTGCCAAAAATGAACTTTTCCTTTCAGTAATACTTGAAACACAAAAATTGCTATTGAACAAAGTTTGCAAACATCAACTTAAAATTTAAGCACATTCATATTACAGCTTCTCAATCATGAATACCACCACTTAACTTCCCAGATATGAACTTTCTCCTCCCAAACAGTATACAACTGAAAACTTATGACAACCAATAAAAGTCCAATAATAACAAGATCAGGGAGGTGATTTTCTTCACTCCCAGAATATCAATAATTTACAACATTAACAAGAGAGGTGTTCTCTCTTCATCTCTATGAAATGAACCAGGCCTAATTCTCATGACAAGAAGATGAACTGTTTCTTCATAAATAGCCAACCAGAAGCTCCAAGAGAAAAACCTGCGTATCAAAGACAAACAAAGAAGAAAATACCACTCGTCTAGCTCTCCTCCCTACCGTAGACCCGCAAGAGGGTCACCCCCGAGCTAGGGAGACCATACTCACACCTGGGTACTCAAACACTCCACTTCACAACAGAAACAACAACAATCCCAAAGCACACATACACCCGTGGGTATGTTACACAATACGAAAACTCAACTACAGTGAGTTTCATAAGGGGCAGGAGAGTGGACACACTCGACTCCAGAGTGTCACCCTAACAGATAAATGAACTAATATAAATTTCTCTTGGTTTCAACCAAGTGTGATCACAATTTGTAAGAAATCTGTATATGACTCTCAAGTCAAAAATACAGTCACAGATACATGCCCTCAAGGCTTTCAACATCCCAAAAGATGGAAACAGGTATGCACCCGAGGAGGATCTCTCCTCCCCTACCCCAAACTTGATGAGCATTTCTCCCAAGTGGGAGACGCTCTGTCAAACAACCCGACAAGAACCCCACAGAAAACAAGTCTAAACACATATTTCACACACATTTCATACACATTTCAAGTCTACAAAATCAAAGGTAAAATTCAGACCTACCTTGCAAAGCCCTCCTGGAATGAAGCTGTTGCAGAGTCCACGGAGTTCACTTCCAACCTTAGCCACCAACTCCCTCTCCCTTTGCTATCTTGCAAACTAACTTCTCTATTTTTGGTAAGGCCAAAAATGAAAGTTTTCCCAAAATTCAACTAACTCCCTCTCATCCCAAAATTTGAAAATAAATAACCCAAATTCTCTTTCTTTTTAATTTTGAGAAATGGGGAAGTGACACTTGTCACCTCCTCACCCTTCCCAAAAACCACTATTCTGTCCAGGTGGCTTATGTCACTCTCCATTCCCAAGGGTACTCCTTATTCCTCTCATGTGACTCCACTTTCTCATGGGAGAAATAAAAAAAAGAGTTAAATGGGAACAAGACAGGTGACCCATGCCTCTTTCTCCTTTCTTCACATGGGTGTCCCCATAGTACATGGGGGAATCTCACTAAAGAAGAGGTGACTTTCACTAATGGATGGCATCTCTTATCTAGGGGAAAGTAGAGGGGATGGGTTGGGTGTTGGTACAACCCATCATGTCCCCTCCTACCTCCAATTTTCGCCACTTAACTTCAGGGGAAGGTTAAGCTGACTAGATGGAGGTTACTCAAGGGTTACCCATGCCAAATGGGCCCCTGGACCCATGGGGTATAACCCAGGGTCAACTTTAACCCATACAAGACACCCCTGGTCAAGGTAAGGCACAAGAAAAGGGCCTCATAATTTAAATAAAATAAGAAATTTCAAATTCAATCTCTTTACAACACTTAATTATAAAAATAATGTTACATGAAGGTAACCTAACCCACTCGACCATACGAAAGACCACATTACATCATGACATCAAACACAAAGAGATCTTGGTTCCTTGTGGAACCAGATCGGCTTAACAGGGAATAACAAATAACAAGGTGTGGAATGATCTCCGAAATCTGTGGTTCGATTAGTAATCCCTGCACACTCAATTACAAGATCAGTAACCACATAAATTCATCATAGCCGAAGCAACTTAAATAAAACATGCATTCTCATGCCCTAGTACAATTTAACATAATTAAAAATCATATTACAATTTTCCATCATTACCTAATTCATTTTTCTGAAAAGTAAACTTATCCAAACATCACCCAATTAGTTTTTTCGAAAACATAATAAAGTTAAATAGTCTGACAAATTCTGGGAACTGCTATCCACAAATATGAAAGTAACCATAACAGTACTGTAAATAGTCATAACAACAGTAGTAAAAAGGGCGGTCCTCACAGTTTCTGCTTGAAATAGTTCTCTCCTAATCACAAGTGATTCCCCTTTCTCTGGTTTACCAACTGAACTAGGTGATCCAACAAGTTCTTCAACATAGGGTACTCTTCCCCTATTCTCTATTCTCTTGCTTGTACTTCCCTGGTTACATTCAAATGCTCTATGTCCTTCACCTCCACACTTGAAATAAGTGCCTCTAAATGTTCTCCTATTAGTTCCTCTTCCATCTCTTCTATATCCTTCATTCTGGTATGAATTGTAATTACATCTGTGATGAAAATTTCTATCATCTCTCTGGTATGCATTGTTATCTTTGTCCTCCTTAAATGGGTTGTCAAGCTTGTTCTACTCCGGATGTGATCTGTCTCCTCCAGAAAATGTCCTACCTCTCTGAAATTTATCTCCTCTTCCTCTCTATCTCTGATCATGCCTCTTGTTCAACTTCTCTTCAACTTTCAGGGAAAACTAATATGCTTCCTCCAAAGATGTCATCCTTACAAAACTTAGTTCTTCTTGAATGTTCAATCTCAGTCCATTAATGTATCTAGCCACTTTTTGCTTGCTTGCTTCACTATGTCATGTCCTTATAATCATCTTATGAAATTCTTCAATATACTCCTTCACAAATTTCTCCTTTTGTTTTAGGTTTTGCAATATTTTCAATAGCTCCAACTCATAGTACGCAGGTATAAACTAAATCTTCAATTTTGTCACCATCCTATCCCACTTTGTTATCTTTTCCTTTCCTCTTCTATTTCTATCCAACTAAACTTCTTTCCACCATATAGTAGCATGTCCTTTCAACTTTGTGTTTGCAAATTTTACCTTCTCTAGATCTACAACTTCTTCATATTCAAAGTACTCTTCCATGTCATTTATCTAGTCAATCAACTCTTCAAGGTTCAAATTGCCAGTGTAATGTGGTACATCAACTCTAGGTCTCTTCCCAATCTTTGAAATAGCTCACAACATCTTGACTTGATCTGATTCTTCTTCATCATCACCTCCTAGGGTTTTGCCAATTTGTTCAACAGATTGAAATTCTTCTTCATCATCACTTCCAACATTAGGTCTAGGTGTCAATCCTATTCACCTATCTTCCTCGACAACATCTAATCAAATTCTCATCATTTTCATCATTTCCATCATCTCATCCATTCTACAAACCATTGTTCCAATAGCAAGGATTCTCCTCGGTGACATCCTTCCTAGGATCAAGTGCAAACTGCCTCAAGTTTGGTGATCAGGCTACAAGGTGAGAACTACCTCACAATCAGTGATCGGTTGCGACACAAGTAACTTGCCTCAATTCAGCAATATGTCCATAGCAAGATCTTATGGAATTCCTTCGCCAACATCGCTCACTTTGCTCCCAAAGATTCAAACTTTAGCTCTAATACCACTTGGTGTAGTCATAGTAGGAGGGTTCATAGAATGAACTGTCTAGATTGTGCAGCAAGAGTAAACACAATGGAAACAACTCAAGGATATGAAAAAATGTAGATCTAGCCATATATCATAGAATTCTAATACAAATTGGTCAGCAACATGTAGGCTTACAATTAGGGCTCATGGGCTTGATTTTAGAATATCAGAATATGCACAAGATATAGCTTTGAAGGTCCTTCATGCAAAATCTAAACTATGAACTATCTCTATTATGGTGAACTTGATAAATTGATCACTTGAACTACTTTCCTAGAGATCTAATACATCAATATATATCATCTCTGGATCACATGATTCCTCCGTGTCAGCCAAGGAAGATCACAAACTCCAATAAAGAGTTGTAATGTGTGTACATGGATAGGTCGGACCCAATTATGTGGAAGACCTCCGCAAATGCATGGAATGATATGTGGATCTTGGGGAAGGTCGGCCATGAACCAAAGATCAATGAATGATGTGTCATTAGGCTCCACAGATCAGGAAATGCTCCACAAGTCTTCTCCTTCAGCTGATTGTCTGAGACTATCATGATGCTCTGTTTTGAGAAAACCGTTGATCTTTTGATAGCGATAACTTTCTAGTTCTTGGTCCAAATGCTATGAAATTTAGATATGTTGTAGATGAATAAATCTAGATGCTAGGTCTAGCTCCACAAGATCTGAAATACAACTATGGTAGAATGCAAACCAAAATACAAAAACTGTTATTGACTAAACTGCCTGAACTGAACTGGAAAATGAAAAGAAATAAACTGAACTGCAAACAAACTAAAATGTAAATGTTTTTGGTCGATGCAAGATTGCTCTTGAACCAAGGATACTCTTGCATAATTTAATGATGATTGATAGATAGTCTTTGGTTTCATATATGAAAAACCTCGTATAAAATGCCTGGTCTAGTTTCGAGAGTGTGACAATATGTATAAGACAATTGATATGATTGATGGATTGGTTTATTTATTTAATTAATTGGGAAGGTGATCAAATGGAATAATGTAAGTGGGATAAATGGGATAATGTAATGACATAGGATAAATATTACAAGATTTTTTACAAGGTCAAGTATGATAAGGTGATGTTATGAAATGGACAATTTTGGGTGTCTACAGATTGATTTACAACAAGATTAGGGTCAAGACCAAAGGATGTGATTGGATAAATTGGCTAGATTTGATTAGCTAGGTTGGATAAAATGAATGATGATGATGATGATGAGGATGCCCTGTTGAGAGGAAAGTTGGGTTCAAAGAACACAGATGTGCTCTCGAAATGAAAAGGAGGAAAAGGGTGAGTAAATAGAGAGATGTAGATGAAGATGAAAAGGTTAGATAAAAGATGGAAGATAAATGGCCAAAGAATAGAAGAACTGATATCAAATTGATTGATCTTCATGAAAGTTATAGATTTATTAGGATGTATGGGTGAGATGAATGAGTGGGATGGATGGGGTAAAGTGTTTTGAGGATGTTTAGGTGAAATGATGATATCTTATGTACCTGAGTACTAGATACTTCCTTCGTATTCCAGACTACCTACATACCCATATCCATGGGATCAAGGTACCTTAAGATTGATATGATGATGATAATATGTAGTCCTAGGAGTGTGATGAGATGGGGTGATGTTGCAATGGTTATGTGAATATTTATAAAGAGCAATCCTTATTTTGATATAGCATATGAATGTTATGCACCAGGGTATAGAAGACCAAGGTGACAATGTATCCAATGCATAGGACATTGACTTTACAAACAAACGATTTGAACTTATATCTACTAGACATAATAGAACCTTGATGGATATGTGAATGAGTCATAGTCTTTAACATTTAATAAACTTTATACATAAATACAAAAGAATATTAATATGTAAGATGCTAGGTTGTAACACATACACAAGATAAATATTAGACTTAGTAGGATAATAATATCATCCCACAAACACAACATATGAAAGAAATGACTATGCCCCAATCCATATTGCATCGCAACATACCAAGATATAGAAAATCTAGGCAGTCTTGACTAGGTATTAGAAAGGAACAAAAGATAAACCAAAAAGAAAAAGACTAATTGACAAAGTAAACACACAGCCATCATATTCTCTTGCCAAAGAGGTTGCTCAGGGTAGATTGGTAGATAAAGCCTTAGTTTAGGAAAGATATATCTGTTAAAGGCTATTGATTTTGATCTAGGATATATGGATTGTTGTAGCATATGTGGCAAGCGATATGTAGGACAACATATGGTTCATGAGTAGTCTTTTGCTTCTAGGTTTGATAAGTACTTGAGCTTTCAAAGGATGCATAGTTCATTTTCTTCTTGAGTTAGTCAAGTTGGGATGATAGGATGGATTGTGATAGATGGAAGAAGAGAGAGATGAAAGTATTGATGGATTGGGATGGAGATGATGATTTATGATTATTTTTGGGAATTTTATGGATTTTTGAATGTTTTTTGGATTTTCTAGATTTTTGAATGTTTTTGGGATTTTATGGATTTTAAAATGTTTTGGTTGACATAGGATTGTATTTGGATAGCCTTAGTACTAGATACCAATGACAAGAGAAAACTAGGTCTAGATGCAAAGGATGTAGATGGGATTGGATAAGTGAACAAAATGATGGGTGATAGCAAAAGGGATGGAAGACTCATGATAGAAGGATGGAAGAATAGGAAATAGTGGATGCAATGGATGAGGTGCATAGGATGTGATCACCAAAGACTATGTTGCATAGGAATAACATTCCCCATTCTAGGTATAATGCTTAGGATTTTACATGACAAAGATTATGACGATAGGATAGATTGGATCGGTTGGAAATGATGAGGTATATCAAGAGGTTTTTCAAAGCATGTTTCAACATTTTTGCCCCTATCTGTATCAAGATGAAAAAGGAGGAAAACAGGATGGATTGGATCAAGGGGATAATTATGTGGATATAATAGATAAGGAAGATATGATAGGAAGGATAGGTAGAAGGAATGATATGATGGATAGATGAGATAACATGCCCCCAAGTTTAAGGTGCATAGACAATCAACCTACATATGACACCTGTTTGCCAAGTTTTCATCATGGTACATATCCAAGGTGCTTGTTTGCCAAGTTTTCACCATTGGAAGAAGGGATTTCTCTTTACTTTTTTATTTTATTTTTATTTTTTTTAATTTTTTTTTCTTTTGTTTTTTTTTATGACTTCTTTGGATGGGATGGAGGATGAGGACTCAAGCATATGTTTCTAATAGCAAGGTAGTATGTTAGCACTTTAATGCATGTTTACACATGGACTATATCAAGTAGCATTACACGCATGGATGTTGGTAGATGTGGGAAGATGGAAATGGAAAGGATGGTGGGTTATACTGTGGATGATGGATGGATATGGAAGGATAAATGGGTGATGGAGTAAAAGAATAGACCATAGAGGTATGATGGGGAGAATATGTGGGATAATGGATTAAATATGGGGAGATGGAGGTAAGTGGAAATATTGTGGAATGGAAAGGAACCAAGACCAATGGTTGCACACACTGAATTGGATTTTGAAGCTTTTGATTAGAAGGAGGTGTAGGAAGTAATGGACTTGTTTGTAATTGGGATGGTCAATGTAGAACCTTAGGTACCCACACAGACTTAGGATTTTTATGATTTTTGCATTAGAATTTATAGGATGAAGGAATTGGGATTTTTGGATGAAGTGAGATTTGGATGCTTTATTTGACTTAATAGCTTGTTGCTTGGGGACCGACACCATTTTTCTTTTTTCTTTAAGGTGTGTGGGTGTATGCAGTGTAGGGAGGAATGAGTATACTGATGGGTAAAGAGATTAGGGGATGGAAGGATGGGAATATTAGGAGTTGGAAGGAGTGGAGGAAGAGTAGATGGAGGGAGATGTATGGTCACATGCTTTTGCAAATGGTATGATGATGGAGGAGGGATGGCGACATATGAGTGAAAGGTGTGATAAGGTGCACTGGGATATGGAGTGGAAGAAGTAGTTGGAAGAGGCATGGAGGTGGTACCAACATCATTGGATTATTTTTCTTCAAATGAAAAACCAAGACCATGTGCTCGAGGATGGACTACAACATGGATGGACTCTAAGATACCTTGTTCATGAAGGCCTAAACCTTTTCCTTGATAGTTCATATTTTGGAACATATGGTATGCAATGGGATGTTTGTTTTGGAAACAAGATGCGAGTCCATTATTTGATGGAGAGAGTGAAGTGGTGGATAGTGGTTGTTGTTCTGCTAAGGACGAACATTCATGGATATGAAGGTGGTAAGACCAAGGGGATAGGATAATGGATTTGGAATGGGATTGATGGGAGATGGTGGAGGATCAACATGAGATAGTGGAAGATCCACAAGAGACAATGTGGGATCATGCAATGGATGACTTGGGATGCTTGGGTTTTGACTAACATTATGCTCAATAGAAGGTGAAGGGATAGGATCCAGGTGACTTGTTTGATTGTCAATGCTTTCTTGGGGACCAAATGTCTCATCGAGGGAATTGGATGTTGTTAGATTATGGATAGGTAGGGTGATAATCTCTTGACTATGGAATGCATAAAGTAGGCTTAGAAGATCATCATGGTTCTCTTGATCATAGATGGGATCTTGATCATAGATAGGATTAAGTGTGCTATGGATGGGATCAATTTGCTCATGTATAGCTTCTTTATCAAAGATAATATCTTGATCATTGAAAAGATATAGGTTGTGGATGGGTTGGATGGAGGTGCTTTGATCTTGATTTAGATAAAGGGTTGATGTTTCCACATGCTTTAGATTATACTCTTGACATAGCTCTTGATTTTATTGAATGGAAGTGGAAGTGGGAGACTCTTGAATAGGCTTGATAGGTTCTTGATAGTCAAGAACATGAAGGTACAATGGATCAAGACTTGGACTCATGGTGGAAAACTCTTCAATAGGATTGATAGGTTGTGGACTATATGATGTATTTGGAGGACTAAATATGATGTTTGAAGGTTCTTGGATAAGCTCTTGGATAGGTGTTTCATGACATGGAGATGGTTGATTCCTTGCTAATAGCCATTGGAGCACATCCTTCATAAGTGTATAGGTGGATGAACAATATAATGGATGGATAATAATGGTGGATGGTGTTGTAGGCTTATGTTTAGGATTTGGATTAGATGGAGGGATAATGGTATTCGACATACTAGGATTAGATGGTTTTATCGAGGGTAGCTCAAGTAATTGTGCTTGGACCAATTGTTGTAGGGTTACCTCCCAAGAATCATTTTGTGGAAGATTGGAGGAACATGGGGATGAAGGTAATGAAGGGCTTGATGGATTAGAAGGTTGATGGACCAATGGACTATGATAGGGACTATATGGTGGTGTGGGGATAGGACTAGTAGGATCTTGGATTGGTATTCAATTGGTTGATGATGTAGGGTATTGATGCAAGAGCATCACTGGTGCAAGAGCAATCTTGCATCAACCAAAAACATTTGCATTTCAGTTTGTTTACGGTTTAGTTTGTTTCCTTTCATTTCCTAGTTCAGTTAGTAGCAATTTTTATATTTTGGTCCGCACTCTACCATAGTTCTATTTCAGATCTTGCGGAGCTAGACTTAGCATCTAGACACCTTCATACACAACATATCCAAAATTTAGAGCATTTGGATCAAGTACCGGAAAGATACCGCTATCAGAAGATCGATTGTTTTCTCAAAATAGAGCATCCTGGCAGTCTTAAACAATCAGCTAAAGGAGAAAACCTACAGAGCATTTCACAACCTTCATAGCTTAATGACACATCATTCAATGTTGTTTGGTTTGTGGTTGACCTTCCCTGAGATCCACACATCATTCCATTCACTTGCAGAGAACTTCTATCTAATTAGTTCTGACCTATCTGTGTACACACATTACAACTCTTCATTAGAGTTTGTGATCTTCCTTGGCCAACGCAGAGGAATCTTATGTTTTGGATATGATATATATTGATATAATAGATGCCTAGGAAAGTAGTGATGATCACTAGAATAAGCTCATAGTTTGGATTATGTGCAAAAGAACTTCAAAGATATATCTTATGTGTATTCTGATATTTTATAATCAGGCCTGGGAGCCCTAATTGTAATCCCGCATGTTGCCAGCCAATCTGTATTTTAATTCTATGATATACTGAATGACTGAACCTGCATTTGCTTTACATCTTTGAGTTGTTTCCGTTGTGTTTACTCTTGCTGTGCGATCAGGATAGTTTTCTTTGAGGACCCTCCTAACCATGACTGCACGAAGTGGTATCGAAGCAAAAGTTTGAATCTTTGGGAGAAAATTGAGCAAATTAGGTGAAGGAATCCTGTAGGATCTTGATGTGGACAAATCACTAAATTTGAGGCAGGTTACTTGCGTCACAACCAATCACCGATTATGAGGCAGTTGTCACCTTGTAGCCTAATCACTAAATTTGAGGTAGTTTGCACTTGATCCTAGGAAGATGCTGCTGAGGAGAATCCCTGATGTTCAAACAATGGTTGGTAGGATGGATGAGATGATGGAAATGATGAAAATAATGAGAGTATGATTGGATGATGTCGAGGAAGATAGGTGAAGAGGACTGACACCTAGACCTAATGTTGAAAGTGATGATGAAGAAGAATTCTGATCTATTGAACAAATTGGTGAAACCCTAAGAGGTGATGAAGAAGAAGAATCAGATCAAGTCAAGATGTTGCGAGCTATTTCAAATATTGGAAAGAGACCTAGAGTTGATGTACCTAATTACACTCGTAATTTGAACCTTGAGGAGTTGATTGACTAGATAAATGACATGGAAGAATACTTTGAATATGAAGATGCTGAAGATCCAGAGAAGGTGAAATTTGTAAAAGACAAAGCTAAAAGGACATGCTATTATATGGTGGAAAGAAGTTCAGTTGGATAGAAATAGAAGAGGAAAAGAAAATATTACAAAATGGGATAGGATGGTGACAAAATTGAAGAATCAATTTATACCTGCTGACTATGAGTTGGAGCTATTGAAGAGATTACAAAACTTGAGACAAAAGGAGAAATTTGTGAAGGAGTATATTGAAGAATTTCATAAGATGATCATAAGGATAGGACATAGTGAAGCAAGCAAGAAGAAAGTGGCTAGATACATTAATGGATTGATATTGAACATTCAAGAAGAACTGAGTTTGGTAAGAATGACTACATTGGAAGAAGCATATTAGTTTGCCCTGAAATTTGAAGAGAAGCTAAATAAGAGGCATGATTAGAGATAGAGAGGCAGAGGAGGTAGATCAGAGAAGTAGAATAGTTTTTGGAGGATATAGATCATTTGTGGAGCATAATAGATCAGAGAACACATTCAAGAAGGACAAAGATAGAAATGCATACCACAGAGATGATAGAAATTTCTACCACAGAGGAAACCCTAGTCTATATCAGAGTGAAGGATACAGAAGAGAAGGAAGAGGACCTGATAGGAGAACATTTATAGGAACTTGCTTCAAGTGTGGAGGTGAAGGAAATATAGCATTTGAATGTAATCAGGGGAGTACAAGCAAGAGGATAGAGAATAGTGGAAGAGCAGCTTATGTGGAAGAAGAACCTATTGGATCACTGAGTTCAATTGGCAAACCTAAGAAAGGAGAATCACTTGTGATGAGGAGAGCACTATTTCAAGTAGAGACAAATGAGGAACCACCGCAAAGGAAAAGTTTGTTTAGAACAAGATGCAAATCAAGAGGTAAATGTTTTAAAGTTGTTATTGATAGTGGTAGTTTAGACAACCTAGTTTCAGAGGAGATGGTGACTAAGATAAAGTTGGAAAGATTGAAACACCCTAAGCCCTATTAGATAGCATAGATTCAGGATGATCATAAGGTACTGGTGAGTGAACAATGTTTGGTGAAATTTCATATTGGATCTTATCATGATGAAGTATTGTGTGATATTATGCCTATGGATGTATGTCATATTTTGTTGGGTAGACCTTGGCAGTATGATAGAAAAGCTATACATGATGAAAGGAAGAATACATACACTATAACATCAAATGGAAGGAGAATTACTTTGATTCCTTTGGAGGATGATCCTAAGAGTGAAGTATGTGGGAATGCTAGAATCTGTTTGGTAGATGGAAGAAAATTTTTGGATGGATTGAGACATGAAAATATGTGTTATGCTTTGATCCCTAAGAAGCCTAAAACATTAAAGGAGACTAAAGAATCACAACCAGAGGAGATAAAGGAGTTGCTAATAGAGTATGAAGACATCATATTTAACAATGTACCTAAAATATTGCCACCAATCAGGAGTATCAGTCATCACATGGATCTCATACCTGGAGCTCGTTTACCTAATAAAATAGCACACAGAATCACATCGGTAGAGAATGAAGAACTGAGTAGATAGATACAAGAGTTGTTAGGGAAAGGATTGATCAGAGAAAGTTTGAGTCCTTGTGCAGTACCTATAGTGTTAGCACCAAAGAAAGATGAAGAATAGAGAATGTGTACTGACTCTAGAGAAATCAACAAGATCATAGTTAAGTATAGATTCCCTTTACCTAGGATGGATGATATCATGGATTGTTTGAGTGGAGCAAAATATTTCACAAAGATAGACTTGAAGAGTGGATACCATCAGATCAGAATCAGAGAAGGAGATGAATGGAAGACTACTTTCAAGACAAATGAAGGATTGTATGAGTGGTTAGTGATGCCTTTTGGATTGACAAATGCACCGAGTACTTTCTTGAGATTGATGAATGAAGTTTTGAAGAAATTATTGGGTAAATTTGTTATTGTATATTTGGATGACATTCTAATTTTCAGTAAGACAAGAGAAGAACATTTCCAACACATTAGACAAGTATTGCAGAGACTGAGAGAAAAGAAATTGCTGAAAAACATCAAGAAATGTAGTTTCATGAAGGAAGAATTGGTTTATTTGGGATTTATGATTTTTGTGAAAGGATTGAAGATGGATCCCGAGAAAGTAAGAGCAATTGTTGAATGGCCTACACTAGAGAGCATTGGAGAAGTCAGATCATTTCATGGATTGGCTAGTTTCTACTGAAAGTTCATTAGAAATTTTAGTTCAGTTTGTAACCCTATGATAGAGATAATGAGAGGTGACAAAAAAGACTTTAAGTGGACATTACGAGTAGACAAATGTTTTGAACTATTGAAGTAGAAAGTGACAGAGCAACCTTTCTTGGCATTATCAAATTTCAATGGTATTTCAAGTTGATTGTGATGCAAGTGGAAATGCAATAGGAGTAGTATTAAGTCAAGAAGGTAGACCTGTAGCATATTTCAGTGAGAAGTTGAATGATTCAAGGAAGAGATATTTAGTGTATGATCAAGAGTTCTATGCCATAATTCAATCATTGAAGAATTTGAGACATTACTTGTTTCCTAAGGAGTTTGTATCGTATACGGATCATCAAGCTTTTCAATATTTGAACAATCATGGAAAGTTGAATCAGAGACACATGAGATGGGTAGAGTTCATGCAGAGTTATACATTTGTGTTGAACCATAGGAGTGGAAAATTAAACAAACTTGCAGATGCATTCAGTAGGAGAAGAAACTTGTTGATGGAGGTGAGAGTTGAAGTGTTGGGATTGAAGAAAATGTATGAAGAAGATCCTGATTTTACAGAACCTTGGAAAGCTTGTAAGGAACCTGTTGTGATAGATAGGAGTAAGTGGTTGGATTATTTCATTCAGGAAGACATGTTGTTTATAGGAAATCAGTTGTGCATACCTAAAAGTTCCATGAGAGATAATTTGATCAACAAGAAGCATAGTGGTGGATTGGGAGAACATTTTGGCATTGGTAAGAGACAACTACTTTTGGCCTCAGATACATAAGGATGTTAGGAAATTTGTGCAAAGTTGTAGAGTTTGTTAAGTGGCAAAAGGGAGTAGTCAGAATACTAGATTGTGTAAACCTTTGATAGTACCGGAGAGACCTTGGGAAGACATAAGTATGGATTTCATAATGGGATTGCCTAAGAAACAAAGAGGACATGATTCAATATTTTGCGTGGTAGATAGATTTTCAAAGATGACACATTTCATACCCTGTAATAAGACAATTGATGCAGTGCATGTAGCTGACCTATTTTTCAAGGAGATTGTGAGATTACATGGATTACCTAAGAGCATAATTTTAGATACAGACACAATATTTCTTAGATACTTTTGGAAGACACTTTGGAAGAAGATGAAGACAAACTTAAAATTCAGTTCAGCATTTCATCCACAGACTAATGGACAGACGGAGGTGGTGAATAGGAGTTTGGGAAACTTGTTGAGATATTTGGTTGGAGAGAAGGCAGGAAGTTGGGATTTGATTCTTTCACAAGCAGAGTTTACATATAATAATTTAGTGAATAGGAGTATTAGAAGAACACCTTATGAGATTGTTACTAGAGTAAACCCTAGAGGAGTTGCAGAGTTGAGAGAAATTAGTATGGCAGATAAGAGAAGTGCAGAAGTAGAAGAATTTGTAGAACATATGGAGACAGTGCATAATCAGGTGAAGAAGCATTTGGAGGATATGAACAACAAGTATAAGGAGCATGTAGATGAGAAGAGAAGACATAAAGAGTTTGAAGTTGGAGATGAAGTGATGGTGTACTTGAGAAAAGAAAGATTTCTAGTTGGGACATATAACAAGTTGAAGATGAAGAAGTTTGGACCTTGTAGGATACTTAAAAAATTTGATTCAAGACATGCAAATGAAGTAGAGTTACCAAAGACAATGAGTATATCACCTATTTTCAACATTTTAGACTTATACCAGTATCATTAAGCAGAGTTTAGTGACAACATGGAAGAAGACTTGAAGAAGTAGTTACCACAACAAGCATCAGAGCAGATTGAAGACATTTTAGACAGCAGAGTTGGATGCAGCACCAGAGGAAGACAATACAAAGAATATCTTGTGAAGTGGAAAGGCAGACCGGAAAAAGATTCATCATAGATTTCTTAGGCTGAGGTAGACCATATTGGTTTCCCTCTAGCCCTAGCAAAGTGAGGAACTCACTTTTTTTTAATAACCTTAGATGTTTGATGCAGGAGCATCCCTGTTTCAAGACCAATCTTGCATCAACCAAAGACATTTGCATTTCAATTTGTTTGCAGTTCAGTTTGTTTCCTTTCATTTCCTAGTTCAGTTCAAGTAATTTAGTTAGTAGCATTTTCTGTATTTTGGTCCGTACTCTAACATAGTTACATTTCATATCTTGCGGAGCTAGACTTACTATCTAGACACCTTCATACACAACATATCCAAAATTCAGAGTGTTTGGATCAAGTATTGGAAAGATATAACTATTAGAAGATCGATTGTTTTCTCAAAACAGAGCATCCTGGCAGTCTTAGACAATCAGCTAAAGGAGAAGACCTATGGAGCATTTCACAACCTTCATAGCTTAATGACACATCATTTAATGTTATTTGGTTCATGGTCGACCTTCCTTGAGATACGCACATCATTCCATTCACTTGCGAAGAAGTTCTATCCAATTAGGTCTGGCCTATCCATGTACACACGTTACAACTCTTCATTGGAGTTTGTGATCTTCCTTGGTTGATGTGGAGGAATCTTATGTTCTGAATATGATATATATTGATGTAATAGATGCCTAGGAAAGTAGTGATGATCATTAGAATAAGTTCATAGTTTGGATTATGCGTGGAAGAACTTCAAAGCTATATCTTGTGTGTATTATGGTATTCTGTAATCAAGCCTAGGAGCCCTAATTGTAAGCCCACATATTGCCGGTCAATCTGTATTTGAATTCTATGATATATTGAATGATTGAACCTATATTTGCTTTACATCTTTGAGTTGTTTCCGTTGTGTTTACTCTTGATGCATGGTCGGGATAGTTCTCTTTAAGGACCCTCCTAATCGTGACTGCACCAGGTACACATAGGATGCATAAGCTAGAGTGGTGTTCCCCTTGTCAAAGTATCATAAGGACTTAAGGACACTTGATTTTGGTGCAAAGGATAACCTAGACTTGCTTGTTGTGAAGGAACTTGATATCCTTGTGAATGGATTTGGTGGTGAGGTGAAGTGTTAAGATAAGGAGTTGGATGATCTTGGGGTGGATGTTGTTGGGTACAATAGGATAGGTTGATATAGAATTGACATGGTATGTGGGTAGGCTAGGTTGGTATGATGATGGAGGTGACACATGGGATTGCGGTGTAATTTGTTGAGGTTGTGGTTGGAATTCTTGTTGTTGTGGAATGTGATATTGTTGTTTTTGCATGTGTTGATATGTAGGTGGGTTAGGTTGGAATTGTTATTGGGATTGTTGGAATTGTTGTTGGATAGTGACTTGTTCCTTTCTATATAACCACCTAAGTTCAACAAACATTTTTTGAAAACCATAATGATCTTGCTCTAGGTTCGTGGCTTCTATTGGTGGAATGGGTTGATAGATATGTTTAAGTCTTTGTATTTTAGCTTGTTCCTCAAGATATGCCTCATAATCTACAAGGTTCTCATGATCATTGATGCTAGAAGGAAAGCCTCCTCAAAGTATGACTTTGGGTTTTTTTGACTTAGGTTTGACGATGATCAGGACCATTTTGATGAGGATTTGTGATGATGTGGTGTAAGTTTGACTCTTTTGACAAAATTGGGATGAAATGGATATGATATGGATAGAAAGAGGATGGGGAGATCAAATTGGATGAATTTGGATGACGATGACAATATTGACCAAAGGCACTTTTTTTTTGTAATAGTGATATTTCAAGGCAAGATTTGGATAGATTTTGGTGTGGTTTCTTGGCAAGAGGACAAAAACACAGTAAACAAGATGGTTGAGGACAACAATGAGTGTATGTTCAAGGCTCATAAAAATCCCAAATTTCCACTGGTATAGCACAATTGAAGACAAAATCAAGCACTTTTTATTCCTAAGGACAAGTGGTGCAGGAGCACCTACCTGACAGCTGGCCTCCATGAGGCAGTTAGTTTGTTTTGAGTCTTGTTAATGTTTCCAAGAAGGTCTGATAAGACCAATGCATGTAATAAGGTCATCTTGACCATGCTTTGCTATTTTTAGATAGTTGTTAGGACAGCTGTTATGCTGTAGGTCCGGTTGGATCTCCCAGCCACCAGGAGAGATTTCCCAGCCGCTTGGAGTCGGGTCAGTAGTACTCGCAAGAGATCCTATTTATGCATTAGGATCGGTTGGTTTTAGATATAGTATTGCATCGAGCTAGGTTGCACAGAGTGAGACAGAGAGAGAGACTGATCATTGTATTTGCATCTTTTGAAATCAATAAAGATCCTGTTTGTGTTCATTTCCTGTTTGATCTCCATTGTAAAATCGATTTGCTGTTTTGGTGGTTTCATGGATTCACTGATCCATTCCACCGGTTGATTCGTCGAATCGGTGGAATGGCCATGTACAGTAGGGTAGGATTTAGTCTGCATTTTGTGTTTGTTTGCATGTCTGTTTGCAGGATCGCGATAGAGAGGTGTTGAGAACCCTAGCATGGGTATGTGCTAGGTCGAGCTGATAGTTAGAGTCTGGAAGATCACCCTAGAAGCAGATCGGGTCATCCCAGGAGGTTCGGCGGATCAAAATTCGCTAAGGTTCGAAAATCCGTCACAACGGCATCATCAGGATATTTTTGCGTATATCCTGCAGTTACTTTGGGTGTCATCCGAGTAAGTGGAGATGAGCATGATGCAGTCGGTTGCATAAAGTGAAAGTGTTTTGGGGTGATCATCATCAGGTGTTGCCGAGGAGGAGCGTATCGGCATAAGGTAGAAGATCGGGTTGATAAAACCATCGCGGGCTGAAAATGTTAAGTTTGGCCAACAGCAGGATATTGAAGAAACTGCATGTGACGTCATCGTCATCAGGATATTCGTCATCAGGATATTGGGCATCAAGATATTGAAGGAGCTGCATGTGACGTCATTGTCATCAGGATAATCGTCATCAGGATATCGGGGTGACGTAAGCATCGAAGGAAGGGTGCATGAGGTTGTCATCATCAGGATATATGGGAGGAACCGGATGTTCTATATCCTGCTGACGAACATGATGTTGAACATCATGATAATGAAGAAAGAGGTTGGCGGTGAGATGAACAGTGATCGTCAGGAGGATGATCGCGCTTGCCGAATGTGATGATGCTGCCGATAGCCAGATATGATGATGCTGCTGACAGACGAAGAGTCGAAGGTTTGTCTGCAGGAGGATATCGGTCGACAGAGTAAATATGATGATGCTGACAGTGTTAAGGGAAATATGATGATGATGATGAAGGGTTGCGGACATCCATGCTGTGTGTCAAGGTTTTAGTGTGGATGCCTCTGCATCATAGTGGTATCAGAGCTCAGCAAAAGGTCTGGGCTGTTGTGTGTTGATTCTATCACCGAAAGGGCAGAGGTGGAGTTGATTCTGTCACTGAAAGGACAGAGGTAGAGGAGTGAGAGGTTGACAAAGTGCCTCCGAAAGGTAGTGGTACTGCAATGGAATTGCAGGAGATGAAGGAAAAACATGCTAGAGAGATGAGGAAGATGAAGGAGCTTGCTGAAGCACTTCAAGCCAGGCTTGTAGTCCTGGAAAAGAACAAAAAGAGGGAAGTGGAAGACAGTGAATCTAAAGAAGATGAAGATGCTATGGAAGAGTATGAAGAGGTAGCTGAAGATCTGGATGCTGAAGACCAGAGACTTGCAAAACTGTTAAAGGCAGTGCAGAGTGATAAACCTAAGGTAAAGGTTGATGTTTCCAAGTATAATGGAAGTTTGAATGAAGATGAGTTGCTGGATTGGATTGCTGCACTTGATAATCACTTTGAATGTGAAGATGTTGCTGAGGATCAGAAGGTAAAGATTGCAAAGACCAAGTTAGGAGATCATGCTTTGGTATGGTGGGATTATGTACAATCCGAGAGAAGGAAACAAGGGAAGTCAAAGATCACTTCATGGGATAAGATGGTAGCAAGGATCAAAGGTAAATTCTTGCCTAGGGATTATGAGATTCAGATGTTTAAGAAGCTGCAATTTTTAAGGTAGAAGGAAATGGATGTGAAGGCATATACTGAGGAGTTTTATAAATTGAGTATGAGATCTGGTCATCATGAGAATGAGGTAGAAAAGTTGGCTAGGTACTTGGCTGGTTTGAGATTGAACATACAGGATGAGTTAGTTTTAGCTAACCCTAAGAGTGTTGAGGATTGTTACCAAATGGTAATCAGGATTGAAGAAAAGATGAATAGAGGACAAGATAAGCCCATGAGAGGAAGAGGAAACAATATGAGGGGAAGAGGATCAGCCCCTACACAAAGGCAAATCAATGAGGGTCAAGAAGACACTGGTAAAGGACAGGGACAGTCTGATTTCAGAGGTGGATGGAAAGGTAATAGAGGCAGATTTGGAGGTGGTAGAGGTTCTACTACATTTTCAGGAAAGTGTTACACTTGTGGTGAGTTTGGTCATCCATCTTTCAAATGTCCAGAAAGAAAAGGTTCATCATCCAAAAATGATAGAACAAATGACAAGAGAGTACAACTTGTGCAAGAAGAGAAAGTAGAGCAAAGTGTGCAGAGTTCAAACACTTATCAAGGAGATAGAGTTCCTGAAAATTATGCATATCCTGAGGAGGGAGAAGCATTGATGCTAAGGAGAATTAGTTTGCAGGCATCAAAGGATATGATGCAAAGAAGAGCTCTTTTCAAGACCACATGTAAGAGCAAAGGTAAAGTATGTAAGGTTGTCATTGATACTGGTTCAACAGACAACATGGTATCTCAGGAAATGGTGGATAAACTGAATTTGGAAAGGATTCCACACCATCACCCTTACAAGGCATCTTGGGTGAGTGATAGTCAATCACTTTTTGTCTATGAACAGGCATATGTGGATTTTCATATTGGAGCATATCATGATAGAGTTTTGTGTGACATTTTGCCCATGGAATGTTGTCACCTACTATTGGGTAGACCATGGCAATTTGATAGGAGGGTACTGTATGATGGGTATGCTAATACCTACACCATCAAGAAAGATGGGAAGACTATTAGGTTGATGCCATTACAGGAAGCAGCTGCAGCACAGGGGGCAGCCAAAATCATTTTAGTGGGAAAGAAGGAGTTTGTGCAGATGCCTATAGGAGCAGGCATAAAGGCAGTTGAGGACACTACAGGGAAAGGAGTTGTTAAGGACAACAGGTTGAAGAAAGTTTCAGTTTTGACTGACAGAGGTCAGCAGCAGGTGCAGAAACAGGTTTGCAAACAGCAACCAGTTGAGAGGAATGACAAGGATGTTGTCATAGTTGGGACTATTGTTTGTCCTATAAGAGTTGAAAGGAAGATAGAGTTGAACATTGCAGAAGTTCAAGAGGTAGTTCAGACAGAGGTTCTGGTCAGGCAACCTGACAAACACAAGGTATGTGAGAGAAAGGCCTACATTGACAGGCATGAGGATTTCCTTGCAAGAAAGCAAGTTACAGTTCAGAAGTCTTGGAGTAGCCAAGAGCCAGCAGAGGATAAAGCTGGAACAGGTCAGAACACTGACATGACAAAGTGTAAAGGTGGAGGACTTCCACAACCAAACTCATGGGACATGAGTTCTTTTCTGTTGGGGAGTATGGTGCAGGAGCACCTACCTGATAGCTGGCCTCCATGAGGCAGTTAGTTTGTTTTGAGTCTTGCTAATGTTTCCAAGAAGGTCTGATAAGACCAATACATATAATAAGGTCATGTTGACCATGCTTTGCTATTTTTAGATAGTTGTTAGGACAGCTGTTATGCTGTAGGTCCAGTTGGATCTCCCAGCCGCCAGGAGAGATTTCCCAGCCGCTTGGAGTCGGGTCAGTAGTACTCGCAAGAGATCCTATTTATGCATTAGGATCGGTTGGTTTTAGATATAGTATTGCATCGAGCTAGGTTGCACAGAGTGAGACAGAGAGAGAGACTGATCATTGTATTTGCATCTTTTGAAATCAATAAAGATCCTGTTTGTGTTCATTTCCTGTTTGATCTCCATTGTAAAATTGATTTGCTGTTTTGGTGGTTTCATGGATTCACTGATCCATTCCACCGGTTGATTCGTCGAATCGGTGGAATGGCCATGTACAGTAGGGTAGGATTTAGTCTGCATTTTGTGTTTGTTTGCATGTCTGTTTGCAGGATCGCGATAGAGAGGTGTTGAGAACCCTAGCATGGGTATGTGCTAGGTCGAGCTGATAGTTAGAGTCTGGAAGATCACCCTGGAAGCAGATCGGGTCATCCCAGGAGGTTCGGCGGATCGAAATTTGCTAAGGTTCAAAAATCTGTCACAACGGCATCATCAGGATATTTTTGCGTATATCCTGCAGTTACTTCGGGTGTCATCCGAGTAAGTGGAGATGAGCATGATGCAGTCGGTTGCATAAAGTGAAAGTGTTTTGGGGTGATCATCGTCAGGTGTTGCCGAGGAGGAGCGTATCGGCATAAGGTAGAAGATCAGGTTGATAAAACCATCGCGGGCCGAAAATGTTAAGTTTGGCCAACAGCAAGATATTGAAGAAACTGCATGTGACGTCATCGTCATCAGGATATTCGTCATCAGGATATTGGGCAGCAAGATATTGAAGGAGCTGCATGTGACGTCATCGTCATCAGGATAATCGTCATCAGGATATCGGGGTGACGTAAGCATCGAAGGAAGGGTGCATGAGGTTGTCATCATCAGGATATATGGGAGGAACCGGATGTTCTATATCCTGCTGACGAACATGATGTTGAACATCATGATAATGAAGAAAGAGGTTGGCGGTGAGATGAACAGTGATCGTCAGGAGGATGATCGCGCTTGCCAAATGTGATGATGCTGCCGATAGCCGGATATGATGATGCTGCTGACAGACAAAGAGTCGAAGGTTTGTCTGCAGGAGGATATCGGTCGACAGAGTAAATATGATGATGCTGACAGTGTTAAGGGAAATATGATGATGATGATGAAGGGTTGCGGACATCCATGCTGTGTGTCAAGGTTTTAGTGTGGATGCCTCTGCATCAACAAGCTTCACTACGATATATTCAGCTCACAACTTGGAATCTTTGTTGACTCAAGTGTTATCACACCTAATGTGGGTGTGTACACTATTTCATCTTTGCGAGAGAGGATAGATAGGGACCCCTAGGACTGGAAGGATGACCCAATCACCATTTCCTCAAAAAACTACTAGTAGCTTATGCTAAGTCGGGGATTTCTGTCTCATCGTAAGGGAGCCTTATGGTGAGTAATCTTGGGGGTGTTGTACCCTTGCACTAAAAATTATCACAATGTTCGGAGGTAGATTGGGTAGTCACTAGCTATGTGGTTTTTAGTTTCTTTGGGGAACCAATGCCTTGCGAGCATCCGGCAAGCTACTAAAAGCTTTAACCAACTCTACTAGGAGTGTAATATACCTAACACAAAAGTGTTGTTATGATTTCTTTCAAATTGGCACTGTATGCCAAAGGCTTTAACGCTGGTTAGGGCTTAGCTTTCACCTTGACCAATTTATATAGCAGTCCAAAGGAAAATTCTGGTTAGGGTCATCCCTTTTGGATAAAATGCATTCCAAAAGTAGGTCCTTCTAAGGGATAAACAAAAATAAAAAGAGATGGGTCTAGTTTTTGGTCACCCAAGTTTTTACACAAGGGGAGAGCATACACCTATCACCTCACAAGAACAAAAAACACTTGTTCATTTACCCTCTAGATTAAGCTAAGTGCTACTATGCTAACCACACAAGATGCAATACAAGATGATTGTTATTTCCTTTTATGAAATTTAAGTGTTTCTAGGACTTAGTATGAAAACAATTTGATATCTTTGACAATCATCCTGCAAAAGTATGTTAGAAACCTTCTTTGTCCTATGATAAAATGTTGCAACAAGTGATATTAGTTCCAAAAAACCAAGTAGTTAGCAAAAATAAAGAGGTGAAAAATGAGAAATCTGAAAAATATGATAATAATGATTAGCTACAACAGATTAGATATTATGATCAGATTCTACATGAAATTCTATGCAATTTAAAAAAATAAAATCATGAAAATTGAATAAATTTTGCACAAGTTATGATTGTTTGAAGTTTGCAAAGAAGGGTTGACTTTGACTAAGTGTAGCTCACAAATCTGATAAAATTACCTAAAAATCCTTCACCATAGTGAAATTAGATGAGTTAGCTTTCCAAGGGTTTCATGAAAATCCAAGTTCGTATGTGAAAGTTATGTCAAAAAGAAAAAACAACTATCCTATTAAGGCTTGAGGATGAACGAGGTTAAGCCTGGAGGCTAGTTAATTGCTAGTGGTTAGGGTGGATTTTGGTAACATGAGGCAGTTTAAGCCCTGGAGGTTAAGTTGGAAGTTAAGTGTTTTTTTTTTTTGTTTTTATTATTTTTTTTAAGTTTAAAATTTAAAATTTAAAATTTTAAGAGTTTAAATTTAAAAGTTTAAAACTTTAATTTTTTTTGCTGCCCCCATGAATGTTTTAAAGTTTCAAAGTTAAAAAAACAAAAAAAAACAAAGGGCTGCCTAGGTATGGCCTGCGCAGGCCTGGTGTACCCTACGCAGGTATGGCCTGGTAGCTTTTAAAAACCCTTTTTTTTTTCTTTCTTTTTTGCTTTTTGCTTTTTGCTTTTTATTTTGCTTTTTTGCTTTTTGATTTTTTGATTTTTGTTTTTTTTTGAAAACAAAAAACTTTTTTAAAAAATAAAATAAAATATCTATTTTTCCCTATACCTACACAGTACGCCTTGGGCTGCGTGCCTGGGGCAAAAAAAATTGCCTAATTTTTACCTGCACTGAAATAGGCCAAATTATATGTTTTTCTTCACCTACTGACCCTTCCGTACGCAATCATGCTCTTCGTTTTTGCCCAACAAACTTCCTTTAAAAATTCATCTTTGGATCTCTCATAAAAAAGAGTTAAAAACTTGTGAAATCAAACTAAAAATTCCACACAATTGATATTAGATCAGGACCAAGGGGTCCCGCCGGGCATGCTAGAATGTGTATAAGTAAAATCAAGCTTAGCATAAATCAAAATAATGATAATAAACTCAATCTTATAACATCAAAAGATTGATCTAAGAGATAAGCCAATCAATGAATAATCAAATTACTAACAAAGAAGCTATCACCTAGACTATATTGATCTCTTGGATTTATGTGGATTGCTCAATATGTTGCATACCCATGGTTGCAACAAGCGAATGTAGATAAGTGCTCAAAGATATGATATGTGCTCAACAATGTGATGAATACTCAAGTGTTGTATGGATGCAAAAGCTTAAATGATCGAAGAGATCAAAAGGCTAAATGATCAAAGAGTGCTCAAAAGCTGAATGATCGAAGAGGATTTGTAAAGAAGTGAATGGGGTATATATAGGTTCCAGGGCTACATTGATCAATGGTGGAGATAAATCAATAAAATGGATGGATGAGATAAATCAAAAGCTCATGATGAACATGCACACGCCATGTGTCATGCCTTAAAGCTATTTTTATTGAATTAATTACTTTTTGGCTAAAGATAGGATTGGATTCCATAAATTAGAATGTTTTTTTTTCAATTTATGAGTTGATGAGATTAAAAATAAGAATTAAAGCCAATTAACTTAACTTTAGATTTGCTTTTTGAAGTTTGAAAAATAAGACTGATTGTGCACATAGAAGAAAATGATATTTTTAGAAGAATTGGAGGATAATTGAGAAATTAAGTAAATAAATTTATTTAATTTGATTGTGCATGATGGAAGAATAGAGAAGATTAATTATAGAGAATAAATTAAACAAATAAATTCATTTAATTTATTTTGCATGATGGAGGAATATAAATAAAACATTAATTTTATTTATTTTAGAAGATAAAGTCAACTTAAATAAATTTGAATAATTTATTTAAATTTAGAAGAATAATTGATTAATTAAATAATTAAAAATTATTTAATCGTTGATAAGAGGAATTAAGTGATGAATTAATTAAATAATTAGATTTATTTAATTAATGTGGATTTGAAGATTGGAAGAAGATAATGATTTAATTAAATAATTAAAAGTATTTAATTTGGAAGAATAAAAGGAATTTAATGAAATTAATTAAATAAATAGAATTTATTCAATTAATGTTGAAATTAGGGAAAATAGAAGAAATTGAGGAATTTGATGAAATTAATTAAATAATTAGATTATTTAATTAACGTTGGATGCAAGTGATTCAAGGGGAATTGATGTATGCAAGTGATGTGATGCAATGGGTCATTTTTAGGTGTCTACAATTTTATTTATTTATGTACTTCTTGTCAAGGCAGGTTAGATACATTGTACTTCACCTTGTGTTTCTACCATCTTTGTAAATTCCTCTCTATTTACAGGTTTTGGTATAGACGTAATATATGACCATTTACTAAGAGCGTTCGTGTTTCTCTGTCGATGGGTTTGAGTTGTATAGCTTTGTTTTGGAATACTTCAAAAATTTTGTAAGGTCCTAAGTAGTGATTTCAAAGTTTTCCTTTTTGATCTTTGTATTTAGAGTCAAATAGTAGTGCCCAATCACCACTGTGAAATTTCCTTTCTTTTATATGTCTGTCATGCCATGCTTTTCTTTGTTGTTGCACTAGTTTAGTTTGGTGGATGGCTTCAAGGCGGAGTTCGTCAAGTTCACTAAGTTGTAGGACTCATTCTATTTGGGCTTGGTCAAGGTTTAAACCTACTTTTATTGTTGTTATTAGCATTTGTAATTCAAATGCAATAGGCAGAATAGGTTTCTTCCCAAAAACTAACTTGTAGGGAGTAAAATCAGTGGTCGATTTCCATGTAGTGTTGTAGGCCCAAACTGCCTTGTGTAATTTTCTAGCCTAGTCCTTCCTTCCTAATGAAACTATTTTAGTCAAGATATTCTTGAGTTCCCTATTTGTTACTTCCACCTAACTGTTATCTTGAGGGTGATAAGGAGATGACTTCTTATGACTCACCTGGAAATGGTTAGTGAAGGTTAATAGAACTTTATACATAAATTGTGGTCCTTGATCTGTGACAATAGATCTGGGGGCTCCGAATTTGAGGAATATTTTGTTATAAAGAAAATTTGCTACCTATTCTTCTCTAGAAAATGTGAGTGCTTGAACTTCTGTCCATTTAGTCAAGTAATCAGTACAAACCAAGATATATTCTTTACCTAAGAGGGTGGATCTATGGGTCTGATAAAGTCTAGTCCCCATTTTTCAAATGGTTCCACAAAGTTCCAAAACTATTTGTGGTTGAAGGGGCATTTCATTGGATGTAGTAGGTCTCCCCACTCTTTGGTAATCATCGCAATGGTGGACATAGTTTTTGACATACTTATGCATGGAGGGCCAGTAATATCCTACACCTAAGATTTTATGAGAAGTTCACTTTGTTGAATAATGACCTCATGAGGGGTCATCATGGCATGCCCTCATTAATACCATATCAGGTCCTCTTTTGAATAAAAAATTGATTATCCATTTAAATTGAGCACTTTATCTGATTAAACACTTAATTTCCTTGGATGTAAAGTCTAGTGGAAATTCTGAGGTGGCTAAATAATTAGATATGTCTGCAAACCAAGGTGTTTTAATGGAGATGGAAAATAAGTTTTCATCTAGAAATTCAACTTGAACAAGGTCACATTCTCCATCCTCTTGTTGTATCTTAGATAAAACTTTTGCTACTACATTAAATTTTTTAGGTTTGTCAATGATGGTTACATTGAATTCTTGGAGAAGTAGTAACCATATAATTATTCTTCCATTCACCATAGGTTTATTCATGAGGTATTTAATTGCTAAATGGTCTATGAACATGGTCACTTTGTACCCTGTGATGTAGTGTCAGAATTTATTGATTGCATGAACCATAGCTAAAAATTCCTTTTCCATAGTGGTGTAGTTTCTTTCAATGGGGGTCAAATTCTTGCTTATGAAATATATGGCATATTTTCCTCCATTTTCATCTTCTTGGCCTAGAACTGCTCCAATTGCATCATTAGAGGCATCTACATAAATATAAAACAATAGGTTCCAATTGGGTCCATGTAATACTAGGGTGGTAGTAAGTTTTTTTTAATGATGTCAAATGACTTTTGACATTCCATAGTCCAGGAAAATTTGACATCTTTATGAAAAAGAGAGAACATTGGGGTTGCGATTTTACTAAAGTTTTCTATGAACCTTTGGTAATATCTAGCATGTCCCAGTAAACTCCAGACATCTATTGATATTTCAAGGTTTGTAATTTTTGTATCACTTCAATTTTTTTAGGATCTACTTTTATCCCATCTACTAAGATTTGATGTCCTACTACTATCCCTTTGTTGACCATTATTAAACATTTTTCATGAATTAAAGATAGTTGGTGTTCTTCACATCGTTGTAGGACTTTGTCTAGATTTTTAAGTGCATCAAAATTAGACCCATATACCATGAAATCATCCATATATACTTCCACACATTCATTTACAAGTTTAGAGAAGATTGCCAATACAGCTCTTTGAAATGTTGTAGGATTATTACATAATCCAAAGGGGAGGACTCGGTATGCAAACATTCCCCAAGGACAAGTGAAAATAGTTTTGTCCTGATCTTCAGTTGCCACTTGTATTTGATTATATCTATTGAACCCATCCAAAAATGAGAAATATTTCCTTCCCCCTAGGTTCTCCAGGACTTGATCTATGAAAGGTGTAGAGTAAAACTCTACATTTTGTTTCAGCAATGTTACAATAATATTTCAATGGCTTATATTTGTGACTATGTATGTTCCTATGTGTGAATTGTGCCAAGTGTCTAAGCTACAGAAAAAGGGAGTAGTATTAAGATTTATGCATAGGCTGTCATGTGTCACTTTCCTTTCAAATAGATGTAGCGGAGTGTGCCACGTAGTGATAGCAGTTTCTTTTGTTTAAAGTTTCATAGTGGGTACGGGCTTCGCCATGTGTTAATGCCAGAGATAGTTTCTAAAAGTTACTTTTTATTCCACTTGCTAGTTTCTAAAAGTTACTTTTTATTCCACTTGCTAGTGGGTACTGCCATGTGTCATTTTGAGCCTTAGGCGGATAGTGCTACATGCATCTTTTTGTTCAAAGCTTATTAATACCAGTGGGCCATAGTTTTAAAGACTCAGTTTCAAACTTGTTGTAGAGAGCACCATGTGGTGACAGTCGAGGAAGGGTCTCTTTTATTTCAATGCTCTCGGGACAAAGGCATTTTGTTTTACAGTTGCATTGAAGTGCGACAAGTGTCAGTCTCCGAGAGATCCTTCAGAGTCTTTTCCATAAGCTACTTGATTTGTTAGGAGGTGTCGCGTGTCTAGTTTTGTTTTATGTGGAAGACGCCATCTATCCCAGTTTATTTCTCTGTGCAGGCAATAGGTGACATATGCAGTGGGTCCCATGTTATTATATCTCAATTTCTAAGTGTTGTGGAGAGCACCAGATGTCATAATGACGAGTTGCTCAGGATTATGACACAATTTTAGGTGCTCAACGGGAAGGGACACATATTAGTTCAAAGTTTCAGTGGATGGCGACAAGTGGCATTTTCTTGTGAGTTTCTTTTGAAGGTAAAAGGGTTATCAGCTATGCTTACACTGCTGCGTGTCACATTTTTGAAGTTTCATAAGCCCGCGGGAGACGCCATGTGTCTCAATGGAAATATAGTTAGAGTGCCACATTTTTTTGATGCTACAGCCAATGACCGCGTGGGATATTACAATTGCAGATTCAGAAAGATCTTAACAGTTGAAGACTTCTAGTTAGCTCTAGTTCAGTTTTGCCATTGAAGATTTGGGTTGTTATAGGTGATCTTTTAGCCAAGTCTGTGGTTATATATGTAGTAATTGTAATTGATGATGGGATTCAACTTTTGATAAGTTTTTATCAAGAATCTAATAGAGAATTTAGAAACTTTACTATGACTAGATTGTATCATTTGCCTTAATTTTATTATTTCTGATAAGAAGGTTAATATATCTGTGCATGTTACTATGCCTCTTATGTTGCTGGAATATTAATGAACAGAACTTTGTTTTGTGCCTTCATTGATATTATCTGTGTCTTTGCAAATTTGTCTAAGTATAGCCTTTGACTGTATTCATTTACATCTATTTATATTAATCATGTAGTATCTCCTCTTTAATATAGCTATATCTTAAGGATTGGTTCACTGTGCTAAATTGAAGGAATCAATTTCACTCATATGCATCACCATAGTGTAGATTTACTTAGTTTATTGTATCTATAATCCTATTTCTCTTTCCATTTTACTCAATCCCCCCATTAAAATAGGAAGAGCCAACTTCTTTAAAGTCCAGAAGTTGTTTCAAGTAGCAAGTCCCACATTCTTGAAACTTCCCATGTTGGTGTTGGAACCTGCGTAATTTTACACATCAACAGTTTTTGGCACGCTTGGTGGGACCTTTCTTGAAGTTCTTATCAAGATCATATGAGCCAGAGAGTGACAAGGAGTCAGAGCTATGGACCTACAACAAGAGCTCAGTCTGCTACTAATCCAGGTATTCTATTGCCACCATTAGTTACTACTCCAAGAAGAAGAGTGAATCAAATTGCAGTGACACAAGGAGTAAATATGGGAGCACCTGTAGCCCTAAGGAATTATGTAAATTGGAACATTGGTAGTCCTTTCATTCTTCCAGTACCACCAGCTACTTGGGATCTAATTCCAGCTAATGCTTTGAAGGCTTTACCTAAGTTCAGTGGAGAAGATTTCAAGACACAAGGGGAGCATCTTCAAGATGTGTCTGATGTGCGTGCAGTGCATGTTATTACCATACAAAATGTAGCAATTAGATTGTTAGTAGCTTCTTTCAAAGGAAAGGCTCTAGACTGGTATAGATCTTTGACCCTAAATATAATATCTACTTGGGATCAACTTGGTGATGCTTTCTTTGCAAGATTTAGTGAGAAGGGTGACAAATCTTCCCTACTACAACAACTAATCACCATAAAGAGGGCTCCACAAAAAGCCATAATCAGTTTCAACACAAGGTTTCAAAAGACTTGGGACAGAATTCTTGCTACAACAAGGCCATCATCAGATATGGAAATTGTTTTCTACCTCAAAGCCTTCAATTCTGATATATCAATAATGATTCAGTCCCTGGGAGGTCAGACTCTACCAAAGGCATATGAGTTAGTTGTTAAGGCTAAGAATAATCTAATAGATGCTGGAAAGTTGCCTCCAAGACCTCCTATGCCTATGTTCTATTGATGATGATGATGAGTCATAACAACATGCATAAAGATTTGTACATCAAACCTTTATTATCTTGTAAAGTACGATCAACTTAAGATAAGTTGATGACTCCAAGTCTCCATTGATCAGGTCATGATCATCTGATGTTACTCAGAGGTTGATGTGACATGTTGTTTTCCATTTCAAGGGGCCTTACGTCTATCTGAATGAATAGTATTATACTGTTTCCTGTAAATTTACTCCACAGAGAGGTTATTTCTACTCTATTTCCAAAGATAATGATGTATTTGCAAGTTTGATCAATTCTTCTGATTATCCGATCATCCTAAACTTGTTCTTTCTTCTACATAGTATATTTACTCAAATGATGTGTCTGTAAGTAGATATGTGCATGAATTTCATGGATTCTTGTGTAAATTTGCATGATATCTATCAATTTAACATGCTTTAACTCTAAATATGCTATTTATTTTCAATTATCTATGGTATGTTAGCATATTTCATGTTATTTTCTTTTAATTCTCTGTTATTTGCAATTATGGTGATAAATTGTTATGAAATTGAAAGAAATTTAAAAGAATGCTTTGAATTTTGATGAATCTTCAGCCATTGAACCACATACATACAAGATACATTCATGAGGAGAAGAAATCAAACCATATTGTCACCAGGATGTTCTACAACTAGATACGGAAGATGCTAACTTCAAAGGATAAGGAATGAAAACAACACATGTAGACTGACAAGCACTCCAAGGGACGTAGCTGATCAATGCATGTATCAGGATTTCAAACACATATTACTCAAGATTTATGATGATTTGTAATCAAATTGTTTTCTCTTTCATTCAGTATGCATAACATGTACATTTACAATAGCTTTGAAATGAGTCCTGATATTTCAGCAATCAAATTTCAATTAAGTTTTGAATATTCAAAATATGGCACCCTTGCACCTTTTATAGAATAAGGTGAGGGAGCGGTTACAAATGACCTACGGTCAAGATTTGTCAATTAAGATCAACGGTAGATTATCATGTCATGCTCGCATTTCCCATGCGGTCACGACACACAACACACATGTCATGTCACATTTGCCATGTGGTCATGACACAAACTGCGAAAAACTTTTCTACCTATCCCTAGGAACCCCTCGCACGCGTCAGCGTGCTTGGTAGCAATATGCCTAAGGCGTAAACATGTCAACATAACAGCGATGGTGAAGGCCGTCTAGGGGGTATGCGACACGTAGTGTGTCGCTTCTAGGGTTAGACTGATTTTAATCTGAACCCTAAGTTTCCTAGGTGAAGAAGATTCCGCTAATGTCAAAACTTAACTTAGGTTTAAAAGAAATTGAAAGGTGATAAAGTGAAAGATGGCAAGATGGATGCATGATTGAAGTGGAATGATGGAACTAAAATAGTTAAAATATTGCATAAATTAAACCCTAGAAATCTAGCAAAATTTTGGCAGCATAACGCGTTTTCGATAAATGCAAAAATAATTTTAAAAAATAGAACATCAAGAAGGGATTAAATAAAAATTACAAATTAAAATTTAAAATTTAAATTAAATCTTAAGAACAAGTTCAAGATGATGAGAATAAAATAAAAATAAAATAAAATAAAATTCGAGTCTGTTAATAAACATAATTTCAAACAATTATGTTTATTATCACACTCGGAAAACAGAGAAGGGAAGAGGTTATGGCACTCATTCCTGTAAAATAATATTAAAATAGATAATTAATAACGAGGAACGAAAATCTCACTAGGAAAAATAAAATAGATAGCCCCATTAAAATGAATTTAAAAAAAGAAAGAAAAAAATTACTCTTTCCTATTAAAATAAAATTCGTTTCCCCAAAACAAGTTTATTTAACAATAAAAATGCCAAAATCACACTAGGATTAGGCAAATCTTAAAAGGAATACAGAAATGTGATAAAAGTGAAGTAAAATGGGAATTTAAATAAGAAATAAAAATAACTCTCACAAAACAACATATCCTCACAATAAAAAAATATGAAAAGTCCTATTACAATTTAAAAATTGTCTTCAATAAGCAAGTTGCCCTAATTCCTCTTTTCTATTCTTTCACAATACCCTAATCTCTTATTTTCATTTCTTCTTTCCTCTTTATTCTCTTGTTTGTTTTCTATAATGCTGCAGGTTAGGGTTTTTTGCCAAGCCCATGGAAGCCATGAAGGGGCTGGCTCCTACCTCCCACAAAGGTATACACAGAAATATCTATTGTTACATTCTTTTTTTGCTTTTTAAATAATACCAGCTAAAAATTAGAATATAACAAAGTTAAGGATAGGGGTTTGATTTGCAGGGTCATGGCAATGGTGGCTGAGCGGCAGAAGTATTGTGAGGAAGCAGAGCTGAGCAGGTGAACGGTGGTGCAAAAGGTGAAGAGTGGTGTTGAGGGGGCCACGAGGTGTAGGGTGTGGTAGTCTGCAGGGTGGGCACGAAGGAGTTGGGCGGCGGAGGAGCTTATCATCCCTACGTTGGGGTTTGACGGAGGCAGCGGTGGGAGCTGTGTGGGCCGCGGAGTTAAGGGGGGTGTGGGGGAGGAGGCTTAGCCTCCACCCACACCCGCAGGTATGGGTGGAGACTAAGCCTCCTCCCCCACACCCTTTCACATAAAGAGAAATACTATGGGCGGTGCCGCCGCCCACAGTCCCTTACTTTTTTTTTTTGTTTCATTTTCGCTTATAAATTGCACTCAAAACACACAGTCTGTCCCTTTAGAAAAATGATCTCTACATTATAAATTTTCCTTTATTTAAATTTCATTTCAAACACACACACACACACACACACATATTGGTGCAGGAGCACCCCTTCAAAATACAAATTAGGTCTAACTATAGTATGTTTTACTCTGTGATGTAATAAGGTCCATGTGACCAATTCTTATGTTTTAAGTCAATCTAGGACTATGTGTAGTTAGTTATGCTAGTTGTCCTCTCCCAACCGCTTGGAAGTCTCCCAGCCACTGGGAATCATTTCTGTACTACTCGTGAGGAGTAGATATATTTGCCTAGATCAATTTGTTGGATAGAGTCAAGAGTTCAGTATTGCATAGGAGAAATAGATAGATTGTGTTTGGAGATTTGACAGAACAGTGTTGTGCAGTGGGACTGTGAAATCAGATGTTTGTATGCATTCCTGAATTTGAAATAAAGAAGATTCCATTGGTGTTGTTTGTCTGATCTTTGATCTATTTGTGTGATTGTATTTCTTGTTTTGCAGTTGAGATGGAATCATGCATCCATTCCACTAGTTGATTCTTTAAATCGGTGGAATGGACATGTACAGTAGTTTAGTTTACAATTTCTATTTTTCTATTTTTGCATTTCATGTTTTTGGGATCGAAATATCGCATGTAGTGAACAAACCTAGCATCCTCATGTGCTAGGGTTTAGGAGAAAGAATTTTGTGTCAAAATTGCTAAGTGAATAGATTAGGTTGAGATCAGGGTTTTCAATGCAAGGTTGTGAAGGCATCAACATGAGAAGAACCATTGGGTTGAAAAGTTTTCATTGTGCCGATAGGGGGCATTTTTGCCGATCAGGGTGACAAATACAAAGTGTCACTAACGAAGAGTCTATCAGCGTAAGCCATAGTATCAGCCGAGCAAAGATGAGACTCACCGATGTGGAAAGTCTTACAGATGGCGAGTTGATGGTTGGCACATCGGCATGAGATATACTATCAGTGGAGGAATGAAATGTGTTATCGGTGCGAAGGAAATTAGTTCGACTGATAGAAGGTGGTCTTGCTGATAAGAACACAACCGAATACTCATCGGTGTGAGGAAGAGTATCAGCAAAGGAGTTGGGAGTCAGACCAATGGTAGATGTCTGGCCAATAGTGGAACTAGCACCAAGGGCATCGGTATGACAATCGGCATCAGAGAACAGACAGAAAGTTAGGCCGATAGCTATTATGTTGCCGATAGGCAACCAATGTCTAAATTAGGGCAAAGTTATCAGAGAGAAATTTACTATAGGGCAATGGGATTTAGCGTGCACCGATAGTCATAGGTTTAGCCAATGGGGTATGTTGGGAGAGTGATAGTTTCCTCTCGCTGTTAGAACAAAGTGTCTTTTCAAGCAGAGTTTCGAGGGTTTGGAAGAATCCCTTGTGCCTCTGCATCAAGTGGTATCAGAGCAAAGGAGTATCTTTTGGGAAGATAAAGAAATACAGAATGTCAGATGAAGAAGGAACATCATAACTTCCAACCAAGATGACCAATGCCAAGTTGGCTGTTCTGGTCAAGAAGCAGATTTCAGAGAGCATTGCTATAAAAGTTCAGAATTAGGTGTTGAGAAATGAATTGGAGAAGTTGAGGGACAGAGTAGGTTCTGGTAAAGAAGAAGATAGGGATGAAGAGGAAATCCCTAGGGCGAATTAGGTAGATGTTCCTGAAGACCAGAGACCCTTGATTAATGCCCTCAAATCCATGGAGAGGAGAACCATGGATGTGAAACTGGATTTGCCAGTGTTTATAGGAAAGATGGATCCTGATTCAGTGATGGGGTGATAGACTCCTTAAACAATTTCTTTGAGATAGAAGAGATACCAGAACACCAGAGGGTGAAGATAGCCTAATAAAAAATGAAAGAGGCTGCATTAACTTGGTGGAATTTTATCCAAGATGACAGAGTACAAGAAGGAAAGCATAGAGTTGCTACGTGGAAGAAGATGATGGCTTTAGTGAAAGAAGCCTATGTTCCACTGGATTACAACATCCAATTGCATAAGAGGAAACAAAATTTGAAGCAGAAGGAGCTAGATGTTAGCTCATATACAGAAGAGTTCATGAAGCTTTATGTCAAGACAAAGGTAAAAGAGAGTGAGGAAGAAAAGGTAGCCAGATACCTTAATGGATTGAGGTTCAACATTCAGGAAAATTTGAATCTGCATAACCCAAACACAGTTCAAAAATATTTTCAGTTGGCATTAAAAGTGGAAGAGAAGTTAAAGAGAAGACAAGAACAGAACAATAGGGGAAGAGGAAAACAACAAAGAGGTGGAAGAAGTCCTTTCATAGGCAGAGGACATGGATTTGGATATCAGGGAGAATCCAGTCATGACAACAGCAAGGGAGATAACAGTCAAAACTAGAGAGGAGGTTACAATTAGCAAGGAAACTTCAGAGGCATAAGACCTTTCAGAGGAAGATCCCAGGGTAGAGGATCTATCAGATGTTATAACTGTAATCAAGAAGGCCATATAGCCAACAGATGTCTAGAAAAGGCAACAAGCTCAACAGGAGAAAGGAGAATGATTCTGATCCAAGAACCTGATAGTCAAAGTGCAACAAGCTCATACACTTTTCAAAGTGTGAATGCTCCTAACAATTATGGATATCCAGAGAGTGGAGAATCTCTGATGATGAGGAGAACAATGAATACCATGAAGGTACCTAACAGAGAACCCCCACAAAGAAAGTCTCTTTTTAGAACTACTTGCAAGGCAGGAGGAAAGGTATGTAAAGTTCTAATTGATTCTGCTTCTACTGAAAATTTTGTATCTGATGAAATGGTAACAAAGCTTAAGCTTAGAAGATTGCCTCACCCATCCCTATATAAGGTCTCATGGCTTACCCAAGGCCAGCAAATAGTGGTAGAAGAGCAAGCTTGGGTAGAATTTCAGATTGGAGCATATAAAGATAAGTTGCTATTTGATATTACCAAGATGGATGCTTGCCACCTCTTATTTGGAAGACCATGGTAGTATGATTTGAAGGCACACCATGATGGTGTTAGGAACACCTATACAATCACCAAAGATGGTATGGTGACAGAGTTAATCCCATTGACAGAGAAGGAGGAGAAATCAAAAGGAAAAGAGGTGAAGGTAATGCTAATGGAAGGAAAACAATTCATGAAAGAAGTAGCAGCAGAAGGTGCAGTTGCATATGCCCTAATTCCATGTTTGACAGTGAACAGAGAATGACAGTAAGAAATCAAGAAAGAGAAGAAGCAGAGGTTCATAGACGCAGCTGTCCAAGAGCTATTGGATAAGTATAAAGGCATCATCTCAGATGGAATGCCAAGATCCCTACCACCTGTAAGGGATATCAGCCATTGCATAGATCTAATCCCAAGATCTACACTTCCAAACAAAGCAGCATATAAGTTAACTCTAGAACAGAATGCAGAAGTAGCAAGACAAATTGAGGAATTGTAAGACACAGGTCTAATTGGCAAAAGTTTAAGCCCATGTGCAGTACCAGCTGTACTAGCACCAAAGAAAGAAGGCACTTGGAGGCTTTGCACAGATTCTAGAGCTATTAATAAGATCACAATCAGATATAGGTTTCCAATACCTAGGATAGATGATTTACTTGACTGTTTGGGAGATACTAAGTATTTTACAAAAATAGATCTGAAGAGTGGTTATCATCAGATCAGAATTAGGCTAGGAGATGAATGGAAAATAGCATTCAAAACCCATGAAGGGTTGTATGAGTGGAAAGTTATGCCTTTTGGTTTGTCTAATGCACCTAGTACTTTTATGAGATTGATGAATGAAGTTTTGAGAGAATTCATGGGTAAGTTTGTCATAGTATATCTAGATGACATTCTGATTTTCAGCAATACAAAGGAATAACATCTCAGACATATAGATTTGGTTCTCAAGAGGTTACATGAAGAGAAGCTGATGATAAATTTGGACAAGTGTTTGTTCATGTAGGAGGAGATCACATATTTGGGTTTTGTCATTTCACAAGGCAAGATGCAAATGGATAAGGAGAAGGTGAGTGCCATATTATCTTGGCCAACTCCAAGGACTATGAATGATGTCAGAAGTTTCCATGGGTTAGCAACCTTCTACAGAAAGTTTATAAGAGGGTTTAGTCATATTTGTGCACCCATGCTTGGTACTATAAAAGGAGGACAGAAGTGCAGATTTGCTTGGACTAAGGAAGCAGATGATTCCTTTGAAACATTAAAGAAGAAGGTGGCACAACAGCTAGTCCTTGCACTACCAAATTTTAACAAAATTTTTCAGGTCGAATGTGATGCCAGTCACATGGCAATTGGAGCAGTACTCAGCCAAGAAGGTAGGCTAATTGCATTTTTCAGTGAGAAGCTCAATGATGCTAAAAAGAGGTATTCATCCTATGATTTGGAAATGTATGCTCTAGTCCAGTCACTCAAGAAATGGAGGCATTACTTGATGCTGAAAGAATTCATAGTATTCAGAAATAATCAAGCTCTAAGTTTTATCAATAGCCAGGAAAAGTTGAATCACAGGCATATGAAATGGGTAGAAACTTTGCAAGCTTTTACTTTCACATTGAAGCATAAGAAAGGAGTCAAGAATAAGGTAGCAGATGCCTTGAGCAGGAGAGCTCTAATAGTCAACCAGATTTAGTTGGAAAGTGTTGGCATTGATTCACTGAAGACCATGTACACTGATGATGAAGATTTTGGAGAGATATATCAGGTATGTACTTCTTTTGGAGATAAATATTAGGCAGAGTTCTTTGAATTTCTAATCCAAGATGGATTGTTGTTCAAAGGTGGATAGTTGTGTATTCCAAGGTGTTCTATGAGGTCGAACATCATTAAAGAGAAACATTGTGGAGCTATGGCAGGACATTTTGGTTTGGATAAGACTCTTGATCTTGTTAGAAGGCATTATTTTTGGCCTAAGTTACAATCAGATGTCAGGAAATTTGTAGAGACATGTGTGATATGTCAGAAGGCAAAAGGAAGATCAACTAATGTAGGTTTATATCAGTCATTACCCATTCCTTCCAGACCATGGGAAAACATAAGTATGGATTTTGTGTTGGGTTTACCCAGAACCAGAAAAGGATATGATAGTATTTTTGTTGTAGTGGACAGATTCAGCAAAATGGCACATTTCTTGCCATGCAAAACCACTGCTAATGCTTCATATATTGCAGATTTGTTTTTCAAAGAAATAGTCAGAATACATGGATTGCCATTAAGCATAGTGTCAGATAGAGATGTGAAGTTTATTGGTCATTTCTGGAGAACTCTATGGAAGAAACTTGGAACAAATTTGTCTTTCTCATCCGCATATCATCCTCAAATGGATGGACAGATTGAAGTAGTAAATCATTCCTTAGGGAATTTGCTTAGATGTTTGACAAAACAACATGGAGACAAGTGGGATAATATCCTATCTCAGGCAAAGTTTTCCTATAATGATACTGTCAATAGAAGCACAAGGAAATCACCTTTTCAAATAGTGTATGGTATGCATCCACAAGACATTTTGGAGCTGAGAGATCTACCTACAGGAGATTCTGTTAGTGCAGATGGAGAAGCTTTTGCAAAAGTCATAAAAGAGGTCCATGATTAGGTCAAGAGCTAACTCCAACAAACTACTTTGAAGTATAAGGAGTATGCTGATAAAAAGAAGAAAGATGTATAGTTTGATGTTGGAGATTTGGTATGGGTTCATTTGAAAAATGAAAGACTTCCTAAAGGCATATATACTAAACTCATGCAGAGGAAGTTTGGACCATGTCAGATTTTGAAAAAGTGTGGACAAAATGCTTATGAGATCCAACTTCCTTCTGATCTTGGTTTATCACCCATATTCAATGTATGTGATTTAACTCCATACAAGCATAATCTAGATGAAGAACAAGACACATTTTGGGACACAGTCACTGATGACATTCCTAAACATGCTCCACCTTAGTTGAACAAGATTTTGGACACAAGACTGATTAAGAAAACAAGGAACAAAGAATATCTAGAATACCTAGTAGCTTGGCAGCCAAAACCTGACTCAGAAGCAGTGTGGATGACTGAAGAACAGATCAACAAACATGGTTCAAACCTACATACTCTCATCTCAAGTGGACTTGAGATTTCTTCTTCTAGGGAGTATGGTGCAGGAGCACCCCTTCAAAATACAAATTAGGTCTAATTATAGTATGTTTTACTCTGTGATGTAATAAGGTCCATGTGACCAACTCTTATGTTTTAAGTCAATCTAGGATTGTGTGTAGTTAGTTATGCTAGTTGTCCTCTCCCAGCCACTTGGAAGTCTCCCAGCCACTGGGAATCATTTCTGTACTACTCGTGAGGACTAGATATATTTGCCTAGATCAGTTTGTTGGATAGAGTCAAGAGTTCAGTATTGCATAGGAGAAATGGATACATTGTGTTTGGAGATTTGACAGAATAGTGTTGTACAGTGGGACTATGAAATCAGATATTTGTATGCATTCCTGAATTTGAAATAAAGAAGATTCCATTGGTGTTGTTTGTCTGATCTTTGATCTATTTGTGTGATCATATTTCTTGTTTTGTAGTTGAGATGGAATCATGCATCCATTCCACCGATTGATTCTCTAAATTAGTGGAATGGTCATGTATAGTAGTTTAGTTTGCAGTTTCTATTTTTCTATTTTTGCATTTCATTTTTTTGGGATCGAAATATCACATGCAGTGAACAAACCTGTTGTGATGTTCACAACACGCCCCATTTTGCTCCTTAGCAAAACGAGGACCCCTGCTATCGCTTTGCTTTTTACTTCTGCTTGTGTTTGTTCTGTCTGGTGGTAAAGGGAAAAGAGAGTCAAATTTGCAAACCTTGTTAAAAATATAGAAAATTGCATTTTCAGTACCATTGCATAATATGGTTGGATTCCTTGTGAAAAATGAGCCAGAGTTGCTTTTTTGAACCATCTTAAAATTCATCCTATTTTGCAAGTTATGATCACTTAGGTAAAATGTACTATCAGGTTTTGCATGATAAACAGTCAGTTGTTTGCCTTTTTTCTTGTGGGCATTCGTTTTAAATTTCAAAAAAAAAAAATTCATACTTAGTGGTTCCGGGTCGTGGGCAATTTTATCTGGGTTCCACTCTATATGTTGCATTTGATTGTTTTGCAGGGAGTGCATCAAACACTATGGTCACCATTATTTATTCATTAGAATTGTTTTTTCACAGGTTTGGACCTGCGCATTGAACCTCTTTTTTGGTTCAATGGTTCAATAGTTCGGAAGCTTCGGTGAGACTGTGGCCGATGTGAGGTATTGGCATAACATTTGCTATCGGGGCTATGCATTAGGCTTTCGCCGATAAGACGAAGACATACCGATGGCCTTTTGCCATCGGTGTAACAAATGCGATCGGCAGTGTTTGAAATTGTCACCCCGAGGGGGTATCTCTCGCCGATGATATTGTCATCGGCATGGCTTACAACGTCGGCGAAGTGTTTTTTGCCTTCACCGATGTGAGAGTCTCACGCCGATGGCGAACAACGAGGGCGATATCGGCAACACTCTCGCCAATAAAGGTATCAGCCAAGGTAAGGCCATCGGCGGAGGGAAATCATGAGGCGCCGATGGGCGACCTCTCGCCGATGGTAATCAATGAAGGGGTCGTCGGCAGAAGTTAGGCTGACGAAAGAGCATCGGCCAAGGTATGGGCATCGGCGGAAAAGATTTGGAGTTCACCGATGGCGAATCTCACGCCGATGAGAAAGAAATGCAAGCCGCTAAGGGTTGTATTGGCATAACTCTCGCCGATGGAGGGTGAGCAAAATGATAAGGCCATCGGCCAAATAACGAACATCGGCCGAGCAGTTTTTTGACACGCCGACGGTGATTCTCACGTCGATGGCAGAAAACAAAGGAAAAGGCCATCGGCCCAACGGAGAACATCGGCGGAGGAATTTTGGAGTTCGCCGATGGCTATAGTTATGCCGATGGGTGGGAAATGGAAGGCGATAGGAATTTTAAGTATTTTTTTGGCTGCCAGTAGCATTTTTGGTCAGCGATAGTTGACCCGATGTTTTTTGAACAGTCTGTGTACATTTTGAATGCGGTTTCTGTTAATTTTGGGACCCGATTTCCACAATTTTGCATAGTCACCATGATCTAAACGATTATTTTAAGTTTCTTGCTGTTCATTCGATAAACTTGATACTTATTGCTTGTCTTGTCTTGCAGGCTTGCAGTTGAGGAAGCGGCTGGAACTTGATCACAGTGACATCATGGAGGAAGGAAATCCGATCTCAGGAGTAGGAGGCTAAGGATGAAGTGCGAGAAAGTCAAGGCCATTCAAGTGAAGAACAAAGTTGCAGCTGAGAGCATTACTACAACAGACAAACATAAGTTATTGCTGAGCTGCCAGAACTTCTTGGAAGGGGTAATATTTCGCCCAGATTTGACACTGCTCAGAGATATTTTGGAGGACTGGTTCATCTGTATTTATTGTTGTAACCTAGGGTTTGAACCAGGGGTTTAGTTAGGTTTTTTGCTGTAGTGAGGACAATCAGAATGTCTTTATATTGTGCCTCTCTACACTGTAATATTTTACAACAGGGATTTTAGTATTTTGCCAGAATTGTAGAGTCTTTCTGGGCATAGTTTAGAGGTAGAAGAAGGAGGTCGCCTGTTTGTCTGCAGTAAGGTGCGCGTGGAATGTTTGGCTGCCTTACGGTATCTGTAAAGCTTGTAAGTTCTCTGTAGTATGATCAATGAAACTAAGAGTCATTCCTACATTGTAAATCATGTATGACTATTCGTTCCTAATACAATAGAATCTGGAGTTCTACATCTATCTTCTGAGTGTCCTCTTGCTCTTCTTTGTGTTTTGAAATATTTTCTTTGAGAGCTTGCAATTTTAAATGTATGTTTGTGAAAATGCTCAGAACTTGCATTTAAGTTTTTTTACTGTGGATTTGATCAAATTACTGTGGTATTTACATAGTGCATAATAGAACAATTAGATCCTTCAGTAGAATTAATGAGGTATAGATTAGATCTTTCTAACTTTTCCCAACCCATCTGAAATATTTAGCTGAAAACGTAGAAATCTAAAGGAAATTGTCTCAAATTTGAAGAAGCATGCATAACAGAGTTAAGAGTAGACAGTTTTCATAAATGTATAAAAGAGAAAGTTGCAATAATTCAAGAAAATCATCTGAACTTGCAGCACAGTAACACTTGTATGCAAAAAAAAACAAAACACTTGTTGAAATTTATGATTCTTTTGCATATTCTTAGTCCAGTAAACCACCAAACAAACCTAAACTACGTAAGGCCCCTTGAACATTACAGCTTCACATTGACCAACTGAACTTGACCAACTGAACCATTGTAGACTTGGGATTAGTTGAATCTCAAATGTTTCCTTCTTATCTTTCAAGTATAGTTTCAGTTCACTATATGTGAATTTTAACTTATTGTTATGATTGCATCAAAACAATCATCAACAGTTTTCTGGCGCTAGAAGGAGGGCCTTCCTGAGTTAGGTTTCATTTCAAACTGGCTAACGATAGTAATAGAGTGACTAGGTCTAGATCCAGTTCAGGAGATATATTTGTGCAACTACCTGATACAAGGTGAAGTAAAAACCCTTTAATTTGGAATCCAAAGATATCGCAAACGGGAGGTTCATCTGGAACACCTCCTGGGTCACCTTTTAACATCCGTAGTATTGTGAGTCCTGACAGATCATTGTTCAGATCTTTAAATCTTGGTTCAGGCACTCCCAGAGGTCTCAATCCTCCTGTAAATCCTAATCCACCAATCAATCCAGGTATTCCTACAAGTTCAAGTCAAGCTCAAACACCTGCAATGGCTTATTTCGATGTCAATTCTCCCATACTCTTCAATGATTATCATGAGATGCCAAAAAATCCTGAAAAGATATGTCCCAAATACCAGTTGCATCAGGACCCAGAAGATCATATTAGAATATTTAAGGAAGCATGTTTTAGGGCTATGTTAGAGCACGAGGATGTTGTGTGTAGATTGTTTCCTTACACCTTTAATGAGCAGGCCTCTAGCTGGTACGTAAACTTACCCAATGGTTACATTTCTTCCTGGGCACTTATGGAAGAAGCATTTCTGTCAAGATTTAGAGGACCCATTGACCCTTGCGCTTTGTATCATAAATTGGCTGCTATAAAACGAGGTGAGGGAGAGCTAATTGATAATTTCAATGACAGATTTCAAAAGGCCTATTCTAGGCTGGTAGCCCCTTATACCATAGATGATGCTCCCTTGTTGGCTATGTACTATGCTGCCTTGGATCCTTTAACCGCCATGTTTGTCAAAAGAAAACTTGACATAGATTCAATATCCAAAGCCTATAAAGAGGCGGCCTCAGTGAACCAAGAAATGAGGCATACAACTTATAGTCCATTTGTCAATGGAGGAAATTTTGGGGTGCAAAATCAGGCACACCCATGGAATGGAGTCCCTATGCAGCACGCTCCACTAGTAAATCCAGTTCCTTCTTACACACCTGTGTATAATCCTACTCCAATCCAAGCTATAACTCCTTACATGGCTAGTACTTCCAATAATAGTCAAAATAATGGTTAGCCTTTCTTCCAACTTCCTAGGGATGTAACTATGGCAAAAGCACAAGAGGATAGGGAAGAAATCAAAGAAATTACTACACATTTGAAAAGATTAACAACCGAAGTGACACAGCTAAGAAATGAGAACCTCTATGGAAGAAGCAACCAAAACTACAATCCACATCAAAATCTCAACCAAGGCCAAAATCAGAATTATAGTCTCAATCAAAATCAGCAGTACAATCAGAACCAAAACTACAATCAGCATCAAGGCCCCAGTCAGGGGCAACCAATGCAAAATAGGGGGCCAGTGATAGATAATAGGACCTGGGGCAATAATAACAGAAATCAGAATCAACCTAGGCCACCCAAGACATGGAACACTGGGCCCAACAACGGTACTCTGGCTTCTCCTTTTGAGAATACAGATAATCATGGTGCAAAACAAACGACTAGCATACAAATGGCCAGTACAGCACCTAAAAATTGGTGCAGATTTCACAATACCAATGCCCATGCTGAGCACGACTATCCACAGTTCCACTTGGCAGCTAGTATTTTCAACATAGATGTACAGCCTCCTACCTCTGAATTTCTCATTCCTAAGGGTAATGAGGTAGTACCCTCAGAATATGACACAGCATTAGTTTTAGAAACGTTTACCTTTGCAACTGCAGAAGAGAAAGAGGATGAATTGCTAGAGGATGAACCATGCTGTTGTGAAAGTCTTTATCCTGAATCAGCCTTTGTGTTAAATGCTTTTCAGTTTCCTTTTGAATCTGAAAACGAGATATTAAATGAAACAGAAGAGGTGCAGGCCTTTCAACAGACAAATAAAAGCCACACCTACAGTCTGAGGAACAACCCTAGGCCGGGAGGACCTTTCACCACTTCCACTCCTCCGAATAACATCAATACACCCCCAGATCAGAATGCTAGCAACAATCCTGCCATACTTAACGCTAGTCAGCACACAAATAATGGAACAACAGTGCAAAAGGACCAAACAAGTAAGACAGAAGCAATAGAGACAACAAGATTAATGAATTACTTATCAGAGGAAATAAAGAAAATTAAGGTCAGTATACCTCTAAATGAATTATTAAAGACCCCAGGGATCAGAAATGCTTTTTTAAAATCCCTGGATACATCCATAACAAACAAGGTGTCTGCTGATATAACTATTCCTAATAGTGATTCACCACCTAAGGAGAAAGGTAGGAAAGTTGAGCAGCCTTCCAATACAAATGTAGTAATACATGTGGATAAGAGGGATACTCACCCTTTCTTGTTAACTGTTAGGTTGTGTGGGAAGAATATACACAATTGCATGGTAGATTCTGGTGCTTCAGCCAACGTAATGCCCTTAGGAATATGTAAAACCCTCGGGCTGACTCCCACCAAATCTGCCAAGGTTGTCACGCAATTAGATAAGACCGAGGTTAGCGTGATAGGAGAACTCATGAACATTCAAGTGCAATTAGCTTCAGACCCTAGGGTAAGCCAAATCATTGACATTCAAGTAGTGGATATACCCGTAAATTATGGAATGTTGCTAAGTAGGGATTGGTCCAAGACATTAAACGGATATATGGCTACTGACTTTTCACACATGTGGTTACCTTGGAGAGGCATCCCAAACCAGATCAGAATAGAGGCAGAGCCCAAAATGAAACATATGATAACAGAGTATAATCGAACTAATGAAATATTATATGCTACTGTTGAACCAGGTGTCTATAGAATTACCAACAATGGGATGCAGATTGAAGAGATTATGATGTTAAACATTAGAAAAAAGTGTGTCAGCAATAGAACGACACTATTCATTGAGTCTGACGGAAATTCTTCAGATGAAGAAAACAATGCAATAGACAAATTTGGTCATGCCATTAGACGAGAGGTGGAAGAGTGCGTTACACACAATCTCCCAGTCCAATGTAAGTTATATAAAAATTAGGTGTAGAGTCCATGATAGGCAACATTCTGAGGAGAATTGTGAAATATGCAAAGACATCATTGAATATGAATACAAAAAGTGCATAGGGAGGGTAGAGTCACAAGAGGAAAATGAGAATCCTGATCCAACGCAGAGGTATGTTCAGGATAATATAGATGCCTTGATTCCAGATTTAGGAAAAGAAATAGAGGACGAGGGTAGTTATCTTTCTGAGTTGCAAACTAAAAACACACATATGCAAGATAGCCAAACGAAAAAACCCATGAATAAACAAGACAACACCCCACAGGCAATAAAAGGGACAAAGTACGCCAAGGTAAAAGATCAGAAAAGTAAAGATGGCATGTGGACGTTAAAATGTGATGGGTCCAAATCAAAACAGGGCGCAGGTGCGGGTATTGAACTCATAGATCCTCAAGGTAAATCACATTTGGCAGCATATAGATTACAATTTTCCTACACTAACAATATTGCTGAATATGAGGCCCTAATTTTAGGACTTGTCATGGCCATCAAGAAAGGGGTAAAAACCATCAGAGTATTCTCAGACTCTGAATTAGTAGTCAGACAAGTGAGGAAACTATATGCCTGCAATTATAAGAAAATGATTAGTTACAGACATAGGGTATGGGGTTTAATGGATTCGTTTGATGCTTTTAACATAGAGCACATCCCTAGAGAGCTGAACCACAGGCCGGATGTGTTAGCAGTTGCTGCTAGTACATTAGAACCATTAACACTGTCAGGATTAAGACGATTTGCTATTGAGCTAGTTAACGTGCCCAGTATACCAGACAACGTTACACACTTTCAGGTATTTGGAGGGGATCAGCAAATTATTAATTTTCTGACTTGTAATGAGGTATTTGAGGCCCAAATCATTGATGAACAAGAAAGGCCTGAAGTAACATGGGACGAAGAAGATATGATCAACTTAAAGAGCAACTTCTTACCAAAAGGAGTAATTGAATTAGAACACATCTTTGACTTCGACGGGGTAATAAGACAGAAAGACTTACCCAAAACAGAAGGGGGTAGGTGTGATTTACATAACTTAGGGACTGAGTTAGATCCACAAAGTGTACTAATTGGGAAAGCTTGCTCTGAGAAAATTAGAAAAGAGGTTCTGGACGTTCTGAAAGAATATAAACATGTCATAGCATGGACTTATGAAGACTTCAAAACATTTGATGAGTCCATCATAACTCACGTAATACCTTTAAGAAAAGAAGTCAAACCATTTAGGCAAAAATAGAGGCCTGTAAATGCCATTCTAGAGCCTTTAATCTTTGAGGAAGTTAAAAAATTACTGTCTGCTGGAATAATTTTCCCAGTCAGACATTCTATCTGGGTAGCTAACTTAGTACCAGTGAGGAAGAAAAACGGAGACATCAGGTTGTGCGTAGACTTTAGAAATTTAAACAAGGCATCTGAAAAGGATAATTATCCTTTGCCCCCAATAGACGAAGTACTGCAAGCAGTAAATGGTGCAAAGATGATGTCTTTTTTAGATGGTTTTTCAGGTTATAATCAGGTCTTAATTGATGGAGAAGATAGACTAAAAACCACCTTCACTTGCAAATGGGGAAATTATGCGTATAGAAGAATGCCTTTTGGTCTGATCAATGCAGGTGCCACTTTTCAGAGGGCCATGGACGTTGCATTCCATGGATTATCAGGTAAATGCATTGTTGAGTATATGGATGATTTAACTGTGTATTCCAAGGATGCATCCACCCACGCTGAAGACCTCAGAAAAGTACTCAAGCGATGTGAAAGGTATGGGGTTTCCCTTAATCCTAAGAAATGTATATTTGGCGTAACTGAAGGTAAATTATTAGGCCATGTCATTTCTGAAAATGGAATTTCAATTGATCTGGATAGAATAGAATCCATAAAAAATTTGCAAATACCAAACAGTAGGAAAGAGTTGAAATCATTTTTTGGTAAAATTAACTTTGTTCGGAAGTTTATAACAGGTTTTGCAGAGATCGTGCAGCCGTTGAATGCTATGTTGAAGAAAGATGCACAGATGGAATGGACGCCAGTGGCCAAAGCCACATTTGAAGATATCAAGGAGGCAATTTCTGATGCCCCTATATTGGCAAGTCCAGACTACACAAGCCCATTTTACATCTACTCCTTTGCATCTTCTCATTCTGTCGCGGCTGCCTTGACACAGAAAGGTGAAAATAATGAAGAGAGGTCCATAGCATTTATGAGTGCACCTCTGAAGGATGCACAGCTGAGATATCTAGATATCGAAAGACAGGCATTCGCATTAGTAAAGGCTGTGAAAAAATTTAGACACTACATTCTGCGTAGCCAGATCAAAGCCATAGTACCAGACGTAGCAGTAAAAATGTTGCTGATGCAAAATGAGCCTGGAGAAAAAAGAGCCAAATGGATCACCACACTGCAAGAATTCGACATGGAGATCATTCCCGCAAAGCTCATCAGAGGGCAGGCATTGGTGCAGACAATAGCAAACATGGATCCAAGTCTGATAAAACAACAATATGTATTGAATTCCCAAGACGCATCAGGCTGGTACGATGATTTAAGCACCTTCCTGATAGCTGGAAAGTACCCAAGCAGGATGAAGGCTTCTCAGAGGAGAGCTTTGAAGATTAAGGCACAAAATTATATGGTACAAGGAGGTCTTCTATTCAGGAAGAACCATGATGGAATTTATCTGAGATGCATAAACAGAACTGAAGCTGATAGAGTGTTGACAAAACTACATGACAAGTACGGAACCGGCCATGGTTCCCATTTAGCTACAACACACAAAATACTGAGGGTGGGCTATTACTGGCCCACTATGTTCAAAGATACTAAGAGTCACATCAGAAGTTGCCACACCTGTCAGACTGCAGCAGACAAAGGGAAAAATCTGGCCAATCCACTGCAACCTGTGATCGAATCCAGACCGTTTGCACAGTGGGGCTTGGATTTTATCAGAGTCATCAATCCCCCATCTTCTGCAGGACACAAATTTATATTGACGGTAACAGACTAATGTACAAGGTGGACTGAGGCCACCTGCTGCAAGTTTTCCACAACTGAGGTAGTTATCAAGTTCCTTGAAGAAAACATTATCACCAGGTTTGGAACGCCCTATTCATTGGTATGTGATAACGGCCCTGCTTTCTCTTCTTTAAAATTTTCTAAATGGGCATTTGAATATGGGATTATTCTAAGGTTTTCTTCAAATTATTACCCTCAAGGTAATGGACTGGATGAATCAACAAACAAAATTTTATTAGACATAATCAAGAGGTTAATTGCCAAAAGTCCTAGAGAGTGGAATACCCTGTTAAGATATGCATTATGGGTAGACAGGACCAAGTTTAAAATAGCTTTAGGTAGCACACCTTATCACTTAGTTTATGGGACTGATCCCATACTTCTGGTTAATCTAAGAATACCAACCTGGAAGTTTGCCAATGAATATCTAGGCTTTGATAACCATAGGGAAGCCAGAATAGTGCAAATGTTACAACTAGAGGAGAAAAGAGGTCAAGCCCTCGAGAAGTTTGCCAAACACCAAGTGGTTGTTAAGAGGTGGTTTGACAAAAGGGCAAGAGCCAAGACATTTAGGATATCAGACTTAGTGTTGTGCTGGGACAAAGCACATGAAAATAAAGGAAGCCATGGAAAATTTGATAAACTATGGCTGGGTCCATTACAAGTCTCAGAAATAATAGGAGATAATACCTTTAGACTTAAGACCTTGACTGGAGAAGATATGCCATTACCAGTTAATGGCCAGCATTTGAAACACTACTTCCAGGCTTGAGGTAAAAAAGGGGGGCAACCTTTTTTTATGTAAAGTACTGTAAGTAATGTACAGTTCTTCTTTTGTGTTTTCTTTTGGGTTGGCTGTTTGTATAGTTTGTCTTCTGTTTGTTTTTGCTTTTGTTTCTTTCTGTTTGTACAGTTTTTCTTTTGTTGTGTTGTTTGTACACCCTGTTCGTTTGGTTTGTTTGTTGTCTCTTCAGTAGGGATCTTTATTTTACTTTAGAGTATTAAGGAGCAAAACTAGCAACCATTCAAAACAATATAAAATTTAGGGTATTCAAGTTAATCATTTACAATTTACACATAACTTGTTACTGTCATGAATGTAGAGAGTTGTTCATCTTCTGAAGTTTCGTATTCAATAAATGTGATTGAGAATTCGAAGCAAGTTTCTCACAATGACACACCTAAAATCCTTGGGTTTGTTGAACTTACCAGTGTAGATCTTAGGTGAAAAATCAGAGGTTACCCTTGCTACCATTACAATTCTTAGCTTAATTTCAGCAAGTGTCCACTCCTTGCATCATGAAGTTACAAATTGCTATATCTTATGAAATCTTTCAAAATTAGAAAACAAAAAATAAATAAATAAATAAATAAAGCGGATTATACTGAAAATCCAGATTAAGCCATCTAAGTAACTCTACCAGGGCTATGGACGCTCGCTAGCAGTGGGGCTCTACTTAGGAGAATTGTAACGATAACCTTGCCGGGGCTATGGACGCTCGCTGGCAGCAAGGCTCTATCCGGTCGGCTATGAGGGAATATCCTCACCTACGTAGGCTAATGTCAGTCACTGGTTTGTTCAACCGATCTTCAAGATGAGGATAATTAATCACGTGCACACAACTAAACTGAAAATGGAAATTCATGCATCTTTATTGAATACTTTGAGTCTCAAGCTGAATAGTAATTTGCAGGAAAGATAGTCGGAAGTTATGAGTTCATTTCATCTAGTTTTCTTGAACACTTTGAATTTAATTATTTTGTTTTGGTTGCTAGTTGTTGTGATGTTCACAACACGCCCCATTTTGCTCCTTAGCAAAACGAGGACCCCTGCTGTCGCTTTGCTTTTTACTTCTGCTTGTGTTTGTTCTGTCTGGTGGTAAAGGGAAAAGAGAGTCAAATTTGCAAACCTTGTTAAAAATATAGAAAATTGCTTTTTCAGTACCATTGCATAATATGGTTGGATTCCTTGTGAAAAATGAGCCAGAGTTGCTTTTTTGAACCATCTTAAAATTCATCCTATTTTGCAAGTTATGATCACTTAGGTAAAATGTACTATCAGGTTTTGCATGATAAACAGTCAGTTGTTTGCCTTTTTTCTTGTGGACATTCGTTTTAAATTTCAAAAAAAAAAAAATCATACTTAGTGGTTCCAGGTCGTGGGCAATTTTGTCTGGGTTCCACTCTGTATGTTGCATTTGATTGTTTTGCAGGGAGTGCATCAAACACTGTGGTCACCATTATTTATTCATTAGAATTGTTTTTTCACAGGTTTGGACCTGCGCATTGAACCTCTTTTTTGGTTCAATGGTTCAATAGTTTGGAAGCTTCGGTGAGACTGTGGCCGATGTGAGGTATCGGCATAACATTTGCTATCGGGGCTGTGCATTAGGCTTTCGCCGATAAGACGAAGACATACCGATGGCCTTTTGCCATCGGTGTAACAAATGCGATCGGCAGTGTTTGAAATTGTCACCCCGAGGGGGTATCTCTCGCCGATGATATTGTCATCGGCATGGCTTACAACGTCGGCCAAGTGTTTTTTGCCTTCACCGATGTGAGAGTCTCATGCCGATGGCGAACAACGAGGACAATATCAGCAACACTCTCGCCGATAAAGGTATCGGCCAAGGTAAGGCCATCGGCGGAGGAAATCATGAGGCGCCGATGGGCGACCTCTTGCCGATGGCAATCAACGAAGGGGTCGTCAGCAGAAGTCAGGCCGACGAAAGAGCATCGGCCAAGGTATGGGCATCGGCGGAAAAGATTTGGAGTTCGCCGATGGCGAATCTCACGCTGATGAGGAAGAAATGCAAGCTGCTAAGGGCTGTATCGGCATAACTCTCGCCGATGGAGGGTGAGCGAAATGATAAGGCCATCGGCCGAGCAGTTTTTTGACACGCCGATGGCGATTCTCACGCCGATGGCAGAAAACAAAGGAAAAGGCCATCGGCCCAACGGAGAACATCGGCGGAGGAATTTTGGAGTTCACCGATGGTGATAGTTACGCCGATGGGCGGGAAATGGAAGGCGATAGGAATTTTAAGTATTTTTTTGGCTGCCAGTAGCATTTTTGGTCAGCGATAGTTGACCCGATGTTTTTTGAACAGTCTGTGTACATTTTGAATGCGGTTTCTGCTAATTTTGGGACCTGATTTCCACAATTTTGCATAGTCACCATGATCTAAACGATTATTTTAAGTTTCTTGCTGTTCATTCGATAAACTTGATACTTATTGCTTGTCTTGTCTTGCAGGCTTGCAGTTGAGGAAGCGGCTGGAACTTGATCATAGTGACATCATGGAGGAAGGAAATCCGATCTCAGGAGCAGGAGGCTAAGGATGAAGTGTGAGAAAGTCAAGGCCATTCAAGTGAAGAACAAAGTTGCAGCTGAGAGCATTACTACAACAGACAAACATAAGTTATTGCTGAGCTGCCAGAACTTCTTGGAAGGGGCAATATTTCGCCCAGATTTGACACTGCTCAGAGATATTTTGGAGGACTGGTTCATCTGTATTTATTGCTGTAACCTGGGGTTTGAACCAGGGGTTTAGTTAGGTTTTTGCTGTAGTGAGGACAATCAGAATGTCTTTATATTGTGCCTCTCTACACTGTAATACTTTACAACAGGGATTTTAGTATTTTGCCAGAATTATAGAGTCTTTCTGGGCATAGTTTAGAGGTAGAAGAAGGAGGTCACCTGTTTGTCTGTAGTAAGGTGCGCGTGGAATGTCTGGCTGCCTTACGGTATCTGTAAAGCTTGTAAGTTCTCTATAGTATGATCAATGAAACTAAGAGTCATTCCTACATTGTAAATCATGTATGACTATTCGTTCCTAATACAATAGAATCTGGAGTTCTGCATCTATCTTCTGAGTGTCCTCCTGCTCTTCTTTGTGTTTTGAAATATTTTCTTTGAGAGCTTGCAATTTTAAATGTATGTTTGTGAAAATGCTCAGAACTTGCATTTAAGTTTTTTTACTGTGGATTTGATCAAATTACTGTGGTATTTACATAGTGCATAACAGAACAATTAGATCCTTTGGTAGAATTAATGAGGTATAGATTAGATCTTTCTAACTTTTCCCAACCCATCTAAAACATTCAGCTGAAAACGTAGAAATCTAAAGGAAATTGTCTCAAATTTGAAGAAGCATGCATAACAGAGTTAAGAGTAGACAGTTTTCATAAATGTATAAAAGAGAAAGTTGCAATAATTTGAGAAAATCATCTGAACTTGCAGCACAGTAACACTTGTATGCAAAAAAAAACAAAACACTTGTTGAAATTTATGATTCTTTTGCATATTCTTAGTCCAGTAAACCACCAAACAAACCTAAACTACATAAGGCCCCTTGAACATTACAGCTTCACATTGACCAACTGAACTTGACCAACCGAACCATTGTAGACTTGGGATTAGTTGAATCTCAAATGATTCCTTCTTATCTTCCAAGTATAGTTTCAGTTCACTATATGTGAATTTTAACTTATTGTTATGATTGCATCAAAACAATCATCAATAGTTTTCTAGCGCTAGAAGGAGGGCTAGAAGGTGGTATATTGTAATCATCAACAAAACCTAGCATCCTCATGTGCTAGGGTTTAGGAGAAAGAATTATGTGTCAAAATTGCTAAGTGAACGGATCAGGTTGAGATTAGGGTTTTCGGTGCAAGGTTGTGAAGGCATCGGCATGAGAAGAACCATCGGGTTGAAAAGTTTTCATTGCGCTAACAGGGGGCATTTTCGCCGATCGGGGTGACAAATACAAAGTGCCACTGATGAAGAGTCTATCGGCGTAGGCCATAGTATCGGCCGAGCAAAGTTGAGACTTGCCAATGTGGAAAGTCTTACCGATGGTGAGTTGATGGTTGACACATCGGCATGAGATATACTATCGGTGGAGGAATGAAATGTGTTATTGGTGCGAAGGAAATTAGTTTGACCGATAGAAGGTGGTCTTGCTGATAAGTACACAACCGAATACTCATCGGTGTGAGGAAGAGTATCGGCAGAGGAGTTGGGAGTCAGACCAATAGTAGATGTTTTGTTGATAGTGGAACTAGCGCCAAGGGCATTGGTATGGCAATCAGCATTAGAGAATGGACAGAAAGTTAGGCCAATAGCTATTATGTTGCCGATAGGCAACCAATGTCTAAATTAGGGCAAAGTTTTCAGAGTGAAATTTACTATCGGGAAATGGGATTTAGCGTGCATCGATAGTCATAGGTCTGGCCGATGGGGTATGTCAGGAGAGCGATAGTTTCCTCTCACCGTTAGAATGAAGTGTCTTTCCGAGTAGAGTTTCGAGGGTTTGGAACAATCCCTTGTGCTTCTGCATCATATAAATATATATATATATATATATATCTGTGTGTGTGTGTTGTTGGTCATGATGTTAATCAGAAACAAGCATAGAATAAAAGTACATATTAACCTTTATTCATCTTGAAAGATATGACAAATTCATAGAATTCATGATCCGAAGTCTCCGGTGATTAGATCTTAATCTTCTGACGTTACTTAGAGGTTGATGTGTGTTGCTGTTTCCATTTTGGGGCCTTACATAGAGTTCATCATCATGACGCTATTTTTGCAAAGATTCTTCATAGAGAGGTCATTTTATACAGTTGTTTAATCAAAAGATACAGTTATACTCAAATATTTGCATGATATTCATCAATAATACATGCTTCAGCTTCAAATATGCTAAATATTTCCATTTATCTACGAAATGTCCACATATTTGTATTGTTTGCTTAAGATGTTCAGTTATTTACAATTATGATAGTGAAATGTTCTAAAATTTAAAAAAATTGAAAGAAATGCTTTAAATGAATGTTGAATCTTTAGCTATTGCATCACATGTATATCAGATACAGTCATTAGGAGAAGAAAACCAAACCATATGTTCACCAGGACATTCCACAGCTAGATACAGTAGGTGCTAACTTCAAAGGAATTGTATGAAAACAATATATGTAAGTAGACATGCACTCCAAGGACGCAGCAAATCACCACATAAATCTAGAATTCACACACTGATTACTCAAGATTTACTATGAATTGTAACCAAAATAGTCTTCTCATTCACTAAGTACGCAAAGATATAAATGTATACAAAAAGCTTTGAAATGAGCCCTGAATATTTCAGCAGACAAAGTTCAATTAAGTTTTGAATGTTTTCAAAAAAAGCATTCCTACACCTTTTATAGAATAAGGTGAGGAATCCGTTACAAAAAGATCAACGATCAGGATTTGTACATGTATATCCATGGTCAATATTTCTTTTGATGCCAACCTTCCAAAATGGCACAAGCTGCCAGCTGGCAACTATCTAAAAACTTATCTTCACTAAGTATCAGATGCTAATATTTACTCTAGGATGCATCATCATCTACTTTATCAGAATCATGTGCTTCTTCACCAGGTGCATCACTTCTTGAACTTTCATCATCATGATGACGATGAACCCGCATATGAGGCTGCATGATGCTCCGGACCTATTCATATAACTGCACAATTTTATCTATTTCCCCACCATCCTGAGTCTTTACTTTGATCATGGCGTGCTTGTGTGCCTCGTATTTGTGTCTGCTGCTATCTAGCTTGTTCTTCCTGTTATTCAGTGTCTCATTGTATTTTTCCATCTTGACTTTGATTCTCATTATTTTTTCTGACTTCTTCTATCAAGTGAACAAGTGGATCATCTACCATAGATTGGAAGTTGCCGTGTAAAGCTTTGATGGCAAACTCCTCATCTTGATTCTCTACTTTCCCTTCCACTTTTCCTTCCAGTGTTTCCAACATGTCTGCCTCAATAGTCATCAAATCATGCAACTTCATCCTGATATCCCTTAGTTTATTATTGCATCTTTTAAGTACTCCACATTTAAATTGAATGTCCTTATACCATATATAAACTAACAAGGCTGTATTACTGTTCAGTACCTGTTTATTGATGAGCAGCTAAGGATTTATTCTCTTTATCTCCCCCAGGATGTTCAATACCTTTTCCAGTTTGAAAGACCTTTTGCCTGTCTGCATCTGTAATTTATCTACCTTTGTCCTGGAGTCACTGAGAGTATTCCACCTCTTCAAAGAGGCCTTTAACACTTCCTCTGCATCATCCAATGTGGATGACATCCATTTCCTTAGCATAGATGCCTCATGTTTCATGAGATCTAATTTATTTACCTCCTCCTGAGAAATAGCAGTCAATGGGACTGCATGTTTAGTTGAAGTATCATCAAGATTAATTAGCCATCTTATGTAGGCATGCAACTGAGCAATGTGCTCTTTGTGTTGCTTATTTTTATCTTTCTCCTTTTTCACTTTCTGAATTAAAGAATCAATAATATCTTTGCCCTCTTGACCTTCTTGGTCTTCATTGGCAAACCCTAAGTCCACTGTACTGATCTGAAACTCATCTAAGGTAAGTTTACCTTTTTCTTTCTCTACAGTAGGCACTGCAATTTATGCAGTCCTTCTCCCAGTTGTTGGATCCCTTTTGATGGCCGAAGTCATTCTAGCCTTCCTTTTTGGTTTTACTATATTCTCAGAAAATAAGGTAGAAACATCGAATTCTTGAATTTCAAATTCTACCTCTGCATTTGCTTCTTTCTCCAACCACGGAGGTACCTGATCATGTTTTTCAGCAACCTCATGACTTTCACCTTGATCTCTTGTATCTGTAAGCATTTGGGATGGAGATGGTGATTTCCTCATTTCTTCTTCCTGATGCTCACTTTGATGTTGATCCTGTGGCACATCCTCTTGTTGAGGAATTTCTTTCTCTAGAGGAGCATCTTCCTGAGGTGGAGGATCTTGTGTTGTATCTATATGTTGATCATGATGATCACGATCCTTTTCTTTTATCACCTCATCCACTTTCAATTTTTCCTCCTGTTGGGGAACATTCACAGTAGTAGATACTTGGGAAGTCTCTTTAGATGATGATGTTAGTTCTACAACCGCGATTTGTTCTGCACCTGTACCACTTACTATTTGAACCTTAGTGGTAGGATCCTCTACTACATCCTTCTCATCAACCTTCTTTTCCTGAACCTCTATTATAGCAGGTTCTGCTGATGTGTCTTAATGGCTTGTCTCTGAAGTATGGCCTTCCGGTTCTGCCATCTTCACTTCCTCTGTGTCTTGCCCTTTATTAGGTGATCCTGCTGGATGTTCAGGATTTTCATCCTATTTTCCTGTTAAGTCTACCACTACAGGACTTGTTACCTCTGTAATTAGTGTATCTAGCCTAATTTCCTGGGCTATCTATTCTGGGCTCTTTTCCTTTTCAACTTCCACCTGCTTCATCTCTTCCAGTACTGTTTGGATTGGTGGAGTCTTTTGAGGAGTCATACTCGTGCCTGTAGCAAGGGTCTCCATCTTTTGTGAAGCCACCTCCTTCACAACCTCATCATCTGATAAGTTAATTGTTTCATCCAGTGACATGTGACCTCCTACTTGTGTCTGGGACTTTTCTTTCATCTGTTCTTCTCCAAGTTCAATTTTGAACTTGACAATGGTAGGAAGTAGAACATTATGCTAAAGTTCCCTATGCACTTCACTACCTGCCCCTTGTAACAATGTAGGGGATTGTCTTATTTCACCTCTCATGGAGGTTCTCAGTTTCTTAGGTGGGGTAGACACCACCACCTGTGGAGCTCTTCTTTTTCTTTTTATTATCAAAGGAGCCTCTTCTTCCATGAGGATATCCTCTTCATCTGGTTTCCTTGAGGATTGATCCTCTTCTTGGGTCTCAGTAATTTCATCCCTTGCTATCTTACCTTTCTTGGACTTTTGTTTTCTTGTCCATGGAGGGGATGCTAATCCTAATGCTGCTGCCTCCTCAGCTATAAACACTGCTCTTTCAATAATAACCCCTTTGGGTTCTTTATCTACCTTCTTTCCCCTTGGGGGTTGTTTGCTCTATTGTGGTTGTGGAGGGAGCCTTTCTCCTTTAGACTTTCTCTTCTCATTTAGGAAGTCATCATACCCCCCATCAAGAATATCCTGCCCCTTCTTTTTGTTGTCCACCGTAATGGCAACACCCTTCTTCAATGCCTCTATCTGTTCATCAACCCAAGCTTGGGTTAACTGTATGGTCCTGGCAATGAAAGGGTCCAAGGATATATCCTCTTTTATGGTGAGGTCAGGTGCAGAGATAGTATCATTGTATATCTTCTTCTCTTCATATTTGTCTGCAATTATCCTGGCATCATCTTTCTTCAATTGTTGAGGAATGGGGATGTAGTCAAAGGTTCTGATTTGATTCAATGTTAGCCTTTGATATCTCCTTCTTCTTGCTTTTGTTTCATCTTCACAGTTAGCCCAGAAGTCTTCTAGATGCTTCTGGTGAATAGGCTTTCCTATTATTTTCTACATCCTGCCATAAGGATCATATGGTCTTGTCAGTGGAAAGGGCTGCAGCTTCATTTTATTCAAGGTGACCATCACCTTCTTTATGTTCTCTGAATCTGGACACATGTACCAGCCAATGGTGACTGGAAACAAAATTGGTGGCAGCTTCCATGCATCCTTGTATGTTTTCAACATTGTGGAGCTCTGCCTTATAAATTCCATCAGTATCACTGCATCAGTGGGGTACCTTGGCAGCATGAGGGGATCTCCCTCAAAACCTTCAATCCTCATGTAGGAGAATGTGGCAAATTGTATATACCAGGCTCCATGCCTGTAAATTATCTCTTGAGCTTCCATGCTCAACCTCTTTGTTCTATCCTCCTCCATGGTTCTTACTAGATGCATAGAGAATGCATCATTTACCAGTTTGTAATCTTGGAGGTAATTAGCTCTTTGCAGCTGGGGATGATGATCCCAAATATGCACAACATTGATTGTTCCTGTGACCTTCCCATCTGTAACCAGTGCATCAAATGTGCCTTTATAAGCACAGGAGTAGACAATGTATGATGTCATATAGAAAGCACAATCTGAACCTCCTAGGTTCATCAGCTGCTCATGCATAGCATCACTTATTAGCTGGCCCCATAGTGGCTTGATATCTGAATATATACACATCATAATCACACCGCACATCCAGTCTCTAAAACTACCAACATCAAGCTGACCTGTTACTCTACTCAACAGTGCGATCATGTACTGGTATTCACCTCTAAAATCATATTTGAATAAGTGCACAGGAAGCTTGGCGGCTACAGGATATGTGTTGTTCTCAGCCCTCCATTGATACATATTCTTCCTGGCTTGTTTCTTGTTATTTTCATACTCTTTTTCAGATTTCCTTATGTCCACCCTTTTAACGTTCCTGCCCAATGGCAGTCCAAATATCTGAGAGAGACCCTTGATGGACAGGTCTGCATATATTCTCCCATGCTTCATGACCTGCCTGGTCTTTGGATTGTAATTCTTGGCACATTCAATAACCAGCTCCGGAGACTCCATGGAGTACAGGAAACTGGCGGCATTCCACATCCCGGACATGAATACCGCATCTAGCACAGGACTTCTGTTCTTGTCATTGTTCAACTTGGCTGACCAGGATTCTAAATCGGTAATCCCCTGATGGGTATCTGTAATTGGACCATATTTGAACAGGACGCCCCTCTGAGATGAGAACATGGGCTTACTGAATTCTGCTTCACACTTAACTAACCTCTTGTCAGCCATGGTTGCCTACAATTAACAAAATCTTGTCTCACAATGGATACTCACATGCATATATATAATAATTAATTCTACTAATCATCATGTCTACTATATCTCTTCAACATTTAACTTATCATAGGGGTGCATAACCAGAACTTTAGATTAACAACACCATACCTGACTATTACAGAAACAACATGATGAGGGTTTCATTTACTTACCTAGATATGCAAACTTCTTTTTATACTAATGGATGTTTGGAAGTGATCTTAATCCGCTGACGATCACGCAGTTCCTCCTGTCTGTAAGCTCATTTCGTACAAGGGTCGCTGGTATGAGAGTATGGAAGCTGGTGCTCTGTAAAAAATAATTTTATCACAAGGTAAATTTGAAATGATGGTGAATTCACCTTTTAACCTAGCACTTAGGGTAAAATTAGGGTGACCTCTAACAGACTTAATGTTTATTAGTTGATCATCTGCATGGAAACATAGGATCTCGCCAGGTGTTTCATCAGGTTTCATGGTCGGCGGAAATCACCTACCATGTCTGCGCACATTAAATGTTAATGGCGGCAACAAGAGCAGGGGGATATCCATATGACAGGATATCACGAAAGCAGGGTGATATTCTCAAGCATAATCCTGAGCTTAATGTCATCCTCCTCTTTCAGATCAGAATAACTATCGCGACAAGATCAGGTGATGAACGCACCCTTTGGTTATGTTTAGTACATCAGGAGGATATTTCACTATATCGGGTGATGTTTCAAAAGTGATGATGATGATTGGACAAAACTATACTTCACTCCTGGAATATCAGGATGACGTCATCTGGATATTCGTGCAGTGTATTAGCAAGGCATCATGACATCATCATCATGTTTGTTGAGCAGTATCACATTCAAGAAATATGCCCCAAGAGGTAAAATGATGATTACATCATCGTCATATTGATTTCTTCGTTTATCGGACTTGGATGACATCATCAGGATATTGGCTTAGGGGGATATTTCATGGCAGGAGGATATTATGAAATATCAGGTTACATTAACAAATATGATCCTCACCGAAATGCATAACGCCGTTGACGGGTAAAAGTTACTATCACCTAAAATTGACATCTGGATATTTGGACCGCATGATTTTATCAGGTGATATACTAGATCGGGGTGACCTTTTATAATATGATTGATGTTACAAAATATGATCCTCCCCCTGTGAATATCAGGTTTGACTCAAACTTTGACCTTTTATAACTTTCACCTCCTGAAGAATATCAGGGTGATGTAAAAGAGAAACCTGCATGGAATTTAATGCTCTTTCTAAATATGAGGTTGCTGGAATTAAAATATGAAATTTGACAAACTGACCTCATGATGATCACTTACCCAGCCATTCAATGCATGATGATCTACATGACTTACTTTTACCAGACCGCTAGAAACCACAAAACAGGCCAAAAAGTTGGGTCCCTGTTTTGTCAAGTCAAAATGGGGCATGTTGTATAACCACACAACAACTTGCCACCAAAGAAAATAGACAAATTCCAATGATTCAAGTGATGTGATCATTTTCATCCATATAATTTTAATTTATTCTAAGCACCAGCATCATGATCTTCTGAATGATAAAAGTTCAACATGGTAACAATGCTAACAAAGGATCATGTGTGTGCAAATGATTAATTATCTTCATCTTGAAAGCAAGCTGAAAATATAAGTAACTGGTGTTAAACTACATAGTTGGAGATCATCCCTCATAGCCAACCTGGATAGAGCCTTGCTGCCAGCAGGCGTCTATAGCCCCGGCAAGGTTATCTATACAATCTCCCTAAGTAGAGCCCCACTGCCAGCAGGTGTTCATAGCCCTGGTAGAGTTACTTAGATGGCCTAATTTTATTTCTTTTCTAATTTTCTCTTTAAAATTTGTATTTGATATCATCATGTCAGCTCATTTGTACAAGGCATAGTCACTTGCAGCTTTAGGTTGGAGATTGTACTGGTAGCAAGGGAGTCCCTTTAGATTTTTCACTTAACACTTGTACTTATGTTTTCAACAAACCCAAGGCTATTAGGTGTTTCATTGTGATTGATTCACTTTGATCAAGAAAAGGCACCCTAATGAAAAGACATCACAAATCTGATCATGAATACTTCTTAGAATGAATAACAACCTATGTCTAAATCTGATCTCATCACTTGAATCTTAAAAATTTGTTGTTTTATGTGATGATGAAGTGCATCATCTTGACTAATCAAAACAAAAGGTCAACCAAAACAAAACAAACAAGACAAACCAACAAACAAAACAAGAAAAAATAACTATACAAGCAACTATACAAATGTACAATATGATACACATGACTGTCATGAAGTCACTTTAGACTTGAAAATAATGTTTGAGAAATTGCCCATTGACTGGCAATGGGACATCCTCACCTGTCTCGTTCTTAAGCCTATAAGTGCTGTCTCCCAGTATCTCAGAAATCTGAAAGGGACCTACCCACAATCTGTCAAATTTGCCATGGTCACCTTTCCTCTCATGTGCTTTATCCCACATTAGGACTAAATCAGATATCCTGAAGGCTTTAATTTTGGCTCTCTTGTCAAACTAGCCTTTGACAACAGCCTGATGTTTTGCAAACTGGTCAATAGCTTGACATCTTTTCTCTTCTAGGTGCATCAGCTAAAGCAACCTGACTTCTTGTCTATTGTCTATACCTAAGTATTCTTGGGCAAACTGCAAAGTAGGAATTTTCAAGTTGACATGGAGGATAGGATCCACCCCATATACCAGCTAAAAAGGTGAGTTTCCTAGTGCAGTTTTCATTCTGGTCCTGTCTACCCATAAGGCATATTTCATAAATGAGTTCCATTCCCTAGGGTTCTTTTCTATTAATTTTCTCATGATATTCAGCAAATTTTTATTGGTGGATTCTGCTAATCCATTCCCTTGGGGATAATAGTTGGATGAGAACTTGAGTATGATCCCATGATCAAAAGCCCAACTTGATAATTTGGTTGAAGTGAAGGTTGAACCATTATCACTTACCAGAGCATAAGGAGTTCCATACCTGGTATCAATGTTGCTTTCCAGAAATTTAATAACATCATCAGCAGTACAAGTCTTGCTGCTGACAACTTCAGTCCATCTGGTACAATAGTCAGTAATTGTTAAGACATACCTATGACCTAAAGAGGATGGAGGGTTAATTGGTCCTATGAAGTCCATGCCCCATTCTGCAAATGGGTGCTCCTCCATCACTGGCTGCAATGGTTGTGCAACGTATTTCTCTCTGCTGGCAGCAACCTGGCATACATGACAATATTTAACATGATCAACTGTATCTTTAAAAATTGTAGGCCAATAATATCCCGCTCTAAGGATTGCATGTGTTGTGGCCAGGGCTGATCCATGTGCTGTTCCGAACTTATCATGCAGTTCTGATAAAACCTTATTTGCTTCTAGTTTTTCTAAGCATCTCAGGTATATCCCTTCATAATTCTTTTTGAAGAGGATCCCTCCCTTCATCATATACTTTTGTGACCTTAGCTTCAAGGCTCTTCTTTGTGAAGCCTGCATTCTTGGAGGACACCTTCCAGTGATCAGGATATGCCTGATATCTGAATACCATTCTTTGTTATCCTCAGCATTGATAGCATATTGCTGACTAGTGATATTTGGATCAGTTTCAAATATCATTTGGCTTAAGGCCTGTCCTCTTACCAATTTCATTGGTGTAATTTCCATGTCATACTCTTGTAATATAGTAATCCACTTGGCTCTTTTCTCACTAGGCTCACTCTACATCAGCAGCATCTTCACTGTTGCATCACGCACTACTGCAATCACTTTGCTTCTTAGTATGTAATGTCTGAACTTCTTTACTGCCCTGACTAATGCGAGTGCTTGTCTTTCAACATCCACATATCTTAGTTCAGCATCTTTGAAGGGATAGCTCATGAAAGCTATTGGTTTGTCTTCTTTTTCTTCATTTCTTTGAGTCAACACTGCTGCAGAGGTATGCTCTAAGGCAAATGAATAAATGTAGAAGTCCCTTGTGTAGTCTAGACTAATGAGGATAGGAGCATCTGACATGGCCTTCTTTATGTCTTCAAAAGCAACCTTGGCCTCCGCTGTCCACTCAATCTTGGCATCTTTTTTTAGCATTGCATTTAGAGGTCTGACTATCTCTACAAAACCACTGATGAGTATTCTTACAAAGTTGATCTTACCAAAATAAGGCTTAAGTTCTTTCTTACTCCCAGGGACTTGTATTTTCATGATAGATTCCACTCTAGCAAGATCAATGTTGACCCATCTTCAGTTATCAAATGGCCTAATAATTTGCCTGTTGTTACCCCAAATATGCATTTCTTGGGGTTCAAGGATATTCTATATTCTTCACATTTCTTCAACACACTTCTAAGATCTACTACATGATTCCCCCTTTCTTTGGAGAATACTGTCAAGTCATCCATGTAGATGACTATACACTTTCGTATTAAGCCTCTGAAGGCTATGGCCATTGCTCGCTGGAATGTAGCTCCAGCATTTATGAGTCCAAATGGCATACGTCTATATGCAAATATCCCCCACTTGGTGGTGAAGGCAGTTTTCAATCTGTCAATCTTATCAACCATCACTTGGTTATAGCTTGAGAAACCGTCCAAGAAGGACATCATTTTAGCTCCATTTACAATCTGCAAAAATTCATCCAATGATGGTAAAGGATAGTTATCCTTCTCTGATGCTCTGTTCAGATTCCTGAAGTCTACACATAGCCTGATGTCTCCATTCTTTTTTCTAACTGGGACTAAATTGGCCACCCAAGTAGAATGCCTCACTGGAAAGACTATCCTGGCATTTAACAATTTCTTGACTTCTTCAAATATTATTGGTTCAAGCAAAGCATTGACTGGCCTTTGCTTTTGTCTGAAAGGTTTAGCATCTGGCTTGAGGGGTATAGTGTGAGTTATGACTGATGTGTCATACGTCTTTAGCTCATCATATGTCCAGGCGATTACATGCATGTAATCCTTGAGAGCTTGAGTTATTCCTTCTAACTCTTCTGGTGTGCAGACTTTGCCTATCAAGACATTTCTTTTGTCTTCATCTGGTCCAATATTCACTTGTGAATACTGACCTCCATCAGCCTTGGGAAGATCCTTCTATTTCAGCATATTGTCTAGATCAAAGGCTCTTTCTAATTCAATCATGCCTTTGGGAATTCTGTTGCTAGGCAACTCTAATATTTCATCTTCTTCCCAAACTTGATCTTCCATACTGCTCTCATCTATGATCTGAGCATCAAATATATCCTTGTTAGAGAGGAAATCAAGAATATGTTGATCATCATCAAAGACCTAGAGATTAGTGACATTATCAGGTACTAATGGTACAGATACTAGTTCTACTAAAAATTTCTTCAGACCTGATATAGATAGTGGCTCCAATGTACTGGCAGCCTGGGCAAGTGCATCTGCCCTATGATTCTATTATCTAGGAACATGAGTGATGTTAAATGCATCAAAATCTTCAATCAAATCCCACACTCTATGTCTGTAATTTGACAATCTCTTATAATTGCAAGAGTAAATCCCTCTTACCTGTCTGACAACTAATTCTGAGTCTTCAAAGACATGCAGAATTTTCACCTTCTTTTTGAGAGCGAACAGTATCCCATGAATCAGAGCTTCATACTCAGTCATATTATTAGTGTAGGGGAACTGTAATCTGTATGCAGCCAAGTAGGACTTTCCTGATGGGTCCACAAGATCAATCCCTATTCCAGCTCCTTGTTTGGATTTGGATCCATCAAATCTTAGAATCCAGGATTTATCTTTAGCCAAAGACTTGGCTGAACCTTCTTTTTTCTTTGCAGCTCTGGTAGTTGCACCACTTGATATCTACTTTATTTTAGGAATTTCAGTATCCTTGGATTACACCTTTTCTTTCTTTTGTGAATCTGACTCCTTTTTCTTTTTATCATCAGGAGGATGATCCTCCAGATCTTGCACTGTATGTCTTTTTAGAATGTGTAAACACAATGAGTAGGTGGTCTTTGAATGAGGTGCCTCATGCAACCTACACCAACCTTCAATCAAGACCTCATGGGGAGGTCTGTGTTGCTGTGTCATCTTTTCTACTTCTTTTGCCAAGAAATCATCAAACTTCATTAGGTTACTACTTCTGTCTTCATCAGATAGTTCATAATCAGATTCTACAAAGCAATCACTCCCAGGGGTGATCTTTCCTTTCTTCTTAACATTTATCTGGTTGCTTACCAGTATCTCTTCTGTTATCTGAACATAACCTCTACATTCGCATTTGTCTTGTTTCGTTCCTACAGGAAACAAACATAAGTCAGAATCACTTTCATTATCACTATCTAATGAACTCACCTCTGATGATGATGACACATCACTGTATGTCTGTTCTAACTCCATCATGTCCTTGCATGCTTCACATGTCCTTTCTAAATGAGGCTCACTATGTAATCTGCACCATCCATCAATCAAAATATCATTAGCAGGTATATTCAGTACTTTACATAGCTTTATCTGTTTGGATAAGTGCCTTTCAAAATTTTTGAAACAATCTCCTTCATTTTCACTTTCAAAATTATTATCAGGCCCTACATGAGGCATATCCTCCTGATGATCATCATCATGATGATGAAAGTCTAACATCAGGATCTCCTCTATCGTAACTGTTTGTGGCCTAACGGCATAAGCTCCAGGTTCAACGTCTACATACATTATATCATTCGTTTTATTGTACTTAGTTATCATATGCTTCATCCTGGGTTTAGCATCTATTCTTATCTGGTTAGGAATACCTTTCCAAGGCAACCACATGTGACTGAAGTCAGTAGCCATATATCCATTCAAAGTTTTGGACCAATCTCTACTACGCAGCATCCCATAGGTGTCAGGTATGTCAACTACCTGGATATCAATGTAATATTGGATCCTGGGATTAGATGCTAGTTGCATGTGTATATGAGTCAGTTCACCTATCACACTTACCTCTGTCTTATCTAGCTGTGTCACCTTCTTTAGGGATCTAGCAAGATGTAATCCTAAAGCATTGCATATAGACAAGGGCATCACATTTGTGGATGCACCTGAATCTACCAAACAGTTGTGTAAATTCTTGCTAAACATCCTTATGGTAAGGAGGAAAGGTGGTGACTCGCTCTTATCTCGGTATAATGTCATATGTGAGGTTTTTGCAGCTTGGACAGTGGCTGGCACCTTAGAGTTGATGTTATTATCTCTAGCAGCATGATCTTTACTACAGGCCGGCCTAGAGAATGAATATCCTCTTTAGGAGCAGGATCATCTAGTGATTTCATGAATGCCTTCTTAATTGCAGGGGTTTTCAATAACTCTGATAAAGACAGGCTGATCTTTATCTTCTTCATCTCATCTACCAAGTATGTAATGAGTTTATCAGACTCATGAGGCAAGCTAATAGCCTTTGATGCTGTATCCTGAGGTGACAGATATTGAGCATTTACCTTGGGGAACCCAAGGTTATTGCTTGCTTTGGGATCCAGGGGTGTATTGAAATTGTTTCGAGGTAAAGATGATGTCAATGGACCAGTAGGTCTGTTGGCATTACTTCTCAAGTTATAGTTATGTTTACTAGGATATTGCTGCTGGTATGCATGCACCTCCTCATGTTCAATGGAAGGCTCATTTTCATCCTCAGAAGGGAAGACATAATTTGACTCAAAAGCCATGGCAAACTCTTCACATGCATGTGAATGACTTTGATGATCAGTATAACTTTCTAATACTAGGGCTGAGTCATATCCACAGGGAACTATTTCATTACCTTCCACCTGAGGTGGATTTCCTGTAGTATTAGACACTTCTATTTGAATAATGCTCGCAGCAATTTGAAATTGTGGACAGTCTAGCTCTGCATGAGCATTTGTATTGTGGATCCTGCACCAATTGGTGAGGGTTGCCTCAGCAAGATTGACTCTAGTAGTCTGTTTGGTTTCACCAGGTGACTGATTATCTAAGGGTGATGGTAATGAACCATTATTTGGCCTAGAATTCCATACTCTAGGCTGCCTCTGAAGATTATTGTTATTTCCCCCAGCATTATTGAAATTACTATTGTTGTACCCTCTGTCAGGATAATTTGGTCTGTCATTAGAATAACCTCTATTCTGATTTGACTGGGAATAGAAGTTCTGATTTCTTAAATGAGTCACTTCTGTAGTGAGTTTTCTTAGCTGAGCAGAGATTTCTTTGATTTCTTCCTTTTCCTCTTGAGCTTTGGCTACTACATTTTCACTTTGAGGCTTGAAGAAAGATGATCCGTGGTTATTGTTGGATAGATCAGGACCCTGAGGTGTCTGAGTTTGTGCAGGATATTGTGACATCTGGCCATTCCCATTAGGAGGTGGCATGATACTTAATGGAGGCACTTGCAAGGGTACAGACATGACTGCCGGAGGTATCATTGCACCATTAGGATATTATGCAGGATGTTGTGCAGGATATGTTGGATACATGCCAGCCAGTGTACTGAAGATAGTATTTGGAGTAGGAGCAGGTGACAAGTACTGACTAACCTTTATGGCTTCTTGAAACACTAATGCTAGAGTTGTGATCTGAGGATGAGCTCTCCTTATGAACATGGAGGTCAAAGGATCTAAGGCTGAGTAATAAATGCACCTTACGGCTTCATCAGACACAGTATAAAGAGTAACTACCTTAGACAACATTTTATGAAACCTAGCATTGAAATTTGCAATCGGCTCACCTTCAAATCGTTTGATTGTAGCAAATAGGCGATAGTTCATTGAAGGATCAATAGGAGATTTAAATCTATCTGTGAAAGCTTTCTCTAAGATAGCCCATGAATCAACAGAACCCTGACCAAGACTAATAAACTAATTATAAGCCTCTTCCCCTAAGGAAAAAGGAAATAATCTGCATACTACATCCTGATGCTCTATTCTGGCCCTACAGCAGGCCTCCTTAAAGGTTCTGATATGATCATCAGCATCTTGATAAGGATGATACTTTGGACAAAGTATGTCTGGATTCTTTGGTAACTCATGATATGCAGTGAAGGTTAAAGGCGATTCTGCCATGAAGAAAGACATTGCAACCAAAGGAGGTTGAGCCTAAGGCTAGACTAAAGGTACTCCCTGAGGAGATCCTGTAGGTATATTGAAACCAATAGGAGTCACAGGAGGACGTTCTGGTGGTGTTCCTGATGCACTAGAACCAAGAGTATGATGAATGTCAATAGTCCTAAGTCTGAAACCTCTAACAGGTAGTTCTTCAAAAGGTCCAGTGGATCTTGACCTGGTATTTATCCTGTGAGCCAGGATTTCTCAATTCTAAGGCAAATTGGCTGGATGATTGTAAATATTGGTTGTATTTCACCAGCTGAGGAGATATTTATGATCGGATAACTGATCTGACTGGATATTTATGAAATATTTGCAAAGATAATGCAAATATGAGGTGATATTTGAGGTATAACGACTCTTATCATGAGGTATCAGGTTTCTAAGGCCAAACTCTTCAAAGCTTGAACAAATTTACATAACATTGGCCGATATTTATGAATTCATGATGATCTATGGTAAAGCTTGCAATATTTATGTTAGATTTGGAAATCTTTACATAGAATGAGCATATACAAGCTAGATGCAGTAAATATTTGAACAATATTTTGAAATTCACGAATGCATCCGAGGTTACCTTACTCTCTGCATCATCAAACCTAAAAATAATGATGATGAGCGTCTTCTTGCAGATATGCCCTCCTTCTAGCACCAATTTATGTTGGCCATGATGTTAGTCACAAACAAGCATAGAATAAAAGTACACATTAACCTTTAATCATCTTGAAAGATACGATGAATTCATAGAATTCATGATCCCAAGTCTCCGGTGATTAGGTCTTAATCTTCTGACGTTACTCAGAGGTTGATGTGTGTTGTTGTTTCCATTTTGGGGCCTTACATAGAGTTCATCATCATGACACTATTTCTGCAAAGATTCTTCACCGAGAGGTCATTTTATATAGTTGTTTGATCAAATGATACAGTTATACTCAAATATTTGCATGATATTCATCAATAATACATGCTTCAGCTTTAAATATGCTAAATATTTCCATTTATCTATGAAATGTCCACATATTTGTATTGTTTGCTTAAGATGTTCAGTTATTTGCAATTATGATAGTGAAATGTTCTAAAATTTAAAGAAATTGAAAGAAATGCTTTAAATGAATGTTGAATCTTTAGCTATTGCATCACATGTATATCAGATACAGTCATGAGGAGAAGAAAACCAAACCATATGTTCACCAGGACATTCCACAGCTAGATACAGTAGGTGCTAACTTCAAAGGAATTGTATGAAAACAATATATGTAAGTAGACATGCACTCCAAGGACGCAGCAAATCACCACATAAATCTAGAATTCACACACTGATTACTCAAGATTTACTATGAATTGTAACCAAAATAGTCTTCTCATTCACTAAGTATGCAAAGATATAAATGTATACAAAAAGCTTTGAAATGAGCCCTAAATATTTCAGCAGACAAATTTCAATTAAGTTTTGAATGTTTTCAAAAAAAACATTCCTACACCTTTTATAGAATAAGGTGAGGAATCTGTTACAAAAAGATCAACGATCCTGATTTGTACATGTATATCCACGGTCAATATTTCTTTTGACTATGTCAACCTTACAAAATGGCACAAGCTGCCAGCTGGCAACTATCTAAAAACTTATCTTCACTAAGTATCAAATGCTAATATTTACTCTAGGATGCATCATCATCTACTTTATCAGAATCATGTGCTTCTTCACCAAGTGCATCACTTCCTGAACTTTCATCATCATGATGACGATGAACCCGCATATGAGGCTGCATGATGCTCTGGACCTGTTCATATAACTACACAATTTTATCTATTTCCCTGCCATCCTGAGTCTTTGCTTTGATCATGGTGTGCTTGTGTGCCTCGTATTTGTGTCTACTGCTATCCAGCTTGTTCTTCCTATTATTCAGTGTCTCATTGTAGTTTTCCATCTTGACTTTGATTCTCATTATTTTGTCTATGTCTTCTTCTGTCAAGTGAACAAGTGGATCATCTGCCATAGATTGGAAGTTGCCGTGTAAAGCTTTGATAGCAAACTCCTCATCTTGATTCTCTACTTTCCCTTCCACTTTTCCTTCCAGTGTTTCCAACATGTCTGCCTCAATAGTCATCAAATCATGCAACTTCATCCTGATATCCCTCAATTTATTATTGCATCTTTTAAGTACTCCACATTCAAATTGAATGTCCTTATACCATATATCAACTAACAAGGCTGTATTACTCTTCAGTACCTATTTATTGATGAGCAGCTGAGGATTTATTCTCTTTATCTCCCCCAGGATGTTCAATACCTTTTCCAGTTTGAAAGACCTTTTGCCTATCTGTATCTGCAATTTATCTACCTTTGTCCTGGAGTCACTGAGAGTATTTCACCTCTTCAAAGAAGCCTTTACCACTTCCTCCACATCATCCAATGTGGATGACATCCATTTCCTTAGCACAGATGCCTCATGTTTCATGAGATCTAATTTATTTAACTCCTCCTGAGAAATAGCAGTCAATGGGACTGCATGTTTAGTTGAAGTATCATCAGGATTAATTAGCCATCTTATGTAGGCATGCAACTGAGCAATGTGCTCTTTGTGTTGCTTATTTTTCTCTTTCTCCTTTTTCACTTTCTGAATTAAAGAATCAATAATATCTTTGCTCTCTTGACCTTCTTGGTCTTCATTAGCAAACCCTAAGTCCACTGTACTGATCTGAAACTCATCTAAGGTAATTTTACCTTTTTCTTTCTCTACAGTAGGCACTGTAATTTGTACAGTCCTTCTCCCAGTTGTTGGATCCCTTTTGATGGCTGAAGTCATTCTGGCCTTCCTTTTTGGTTTTACTATATTCTCAGAAAATAAGGTAGAAACATCAAATTCTTGAATTTCAAATTCTACCTCTGCATTTACTTCTTTCTCCAACCACGGAGGTACCTGATCATATTTTTCAACATCCTCATGACTTTCACCTTGATCTCCTATATCTATAAGCATTTGTGATGGAGATGGTGATTTCCTCATTTCTTCTTCCTGATGCTCACTTTGATGTTGATCCTATGGCACATCCTCCTGTTGAGGAATTTCTTTCTCTGGAGGAGCATCTTCCTGAGGTGGAGGATTTTGTGTTGTATCTATATGTCGATCATGATGATCACGATCCTTTTCTTTTATCACCTCGTCCACTTTCAATTTTTCCTCCTATTGAGGAACATTCATAGTAGGAGATACTTGGGAAGTCTCTTTAGATGATGATGTTGGTTCTGCAACTGCGATTTGTTCTGCACCTGTACTGCTTACTACTTGAACCTTAGCGGTAGGATCCTCTACTACATCCTTCTCATCAACCTTCTTTTCTTGAACCTCTACTATAGCAGGTTCTGCTGATGTGTCTTGCTGGCTTGTCTCTGAAGTATGGCCTTCTAGTTCTGCCATCTTCACTTCCTCTATATCTTGCCCTTTATCAGGTGATCCTGCTGGATGTTCAGGATTTTCATCCTATTTTCCTGTTAAGTCTACCACTACAGGACTTGTCACCTCTGCAATTAGTGTATCTAGCCCCATTTCCTGGGCTATCTGTTCTGTGCTCTTTTCTTTTTCAACTTCCACCTACTTCATCTCTTCCAGTACTGTTTGGATTGGTGGAGTCTTTTGAGGAGTCATACTCGTGCCTGCAGCAAGGGTCTCCATCTTTTGTGAAGCCACCTCCCTCACAACCTCATCATCTGATAAGTTAATTGTTTCATCCAGTGAGATGTGACCTCCTACATGTGTCTAGGAGGTTTCTTTCATCTGTTCTTCTGTAAGTTCAGTTTTGAACTTGACGATGTTAGGAAGTGGAACATTATGCTAAAGTTCCCTATGCACTTCACTACTTGCCCCTTGTAACAATGTAGGGGATTGTCTTATTTCACCTCTCATGGAGGTTCTCAGTTTCTTAGGTGGGGTAGACACCACCACCTGTGGAGCTCTTCTTTTTCTTTTTATTATCAAAGGAGCCTCTTCTTCCTCAGGCTCTTCTTCCATGAGGATATCCTCTTCATCTAATTTCCTTGAGGATTGACCCTCTTCTTAGGTCTCAGTAATTTCAGCCTTGCTGTCTTACCTTTCTTGGACTTTTGTTTTCTTGTCCATGGAGGGGATGCTGATCCTGATCCTGATCCTGATGCTATTGCCTCCTCAGCTATAAACACTACTCTTTCAATAATAACCCCTTTGGGTTCTTTATCTACCTTCTTGCCCCTTGGGGGTCTTTTGCTCTATTGTGGTTGTGGAGGGAGCCTTTCTCCTTTAGACTTTCTCTTCTCATTTACGAAGTCATCATACTCCCCATCAAGAATATCCTGCCCCTTCTTTTTGTTGTCCACCGTAATGGCAACACCCTTCTTCTTCAATGCCTCTATCTGTTCATCAACCTAGGCTTGGGTTAACTGTATGGTCCTGGCAATGAAAGGGTCCAAGGATATATCCTCTTGTATGGTGAGGTCAGGTGCAGAGATAGTATCATTGTATATCTTCTTCTCTTCATTTTCATCTACAATTATCCTACCATCATCTTTCTTCAATTGTTGAGGAATGGGGATGCAGTCAAAGGTTCTAATTTGATTCAATGTTAGCCTTTGATATCTCCTTCTTCTTGCTTCTGCTTCATCTTCACAGTCAGCCCAGAAGCCTTCTAGATGCTTCTGGTGAATAGGCTTTCCTATTATTTTCTGCATCCTGCCATAAGGATCATATGGTCTTGTCAATGGAAAGGGCTGCAACTTCATTTTATTCAAGGTGACCATCACCTTCTTTATGTTCTCTGAATCTGGACACATGTACCAGCCAATGGTGACTGGAAACAAAATTGGTGGCAGCTTCCGTGCATCCTTGTATGTTTTCAACATTGTGGAGCTCTGCCTTATAAATTCCATCAGTATCACTGCATCAGTGGGATACCTTGGCAGTATGAGGGGATGTCCCTCAAAACCTTCAATTCTCATGTAGGAGAATGTGGCAAATTGTATATACCAGGCTCCATGCCTGTAAATTATCTCTTGAGCTTCCATGGTCAACCTCTTTGTTCTATCCTCCATGGTTCTTACCAAATGCCTAGAGAGTGCATCATTTACCAGTTTGTAATCTTGGAGGTAACTAGCTCTTTGCAGCTGGGGATGATGATCCCAAATATGTACAACATTGATTGTTCCTGTGACCTTCCCATCTGTAACCAGTGCATCAAATGTGCCTTTATAAGCACAGGAGTAGACAATGTATGATGTCATATAGAAAGCACAATCTAAACCTCCTAGGTTCATCAGCTGCTCATGCATAGCATCACTTATTAGCTGGCACCATAGTGGCTTGATATCTGAATATATGCACATCATAATCACACCGCACATCCAGTCTATAAAACTACCAGCATTAGGCTGACCTGTTACTCTACTCAATAGTGCGATCATGTACTGGTATTCACCTCTAAAATCATATTTGAATAAGTGCATAGGAAGCTTGGCAGCTACAGGATATGTGCTGTTCTCAGCCCTCCATTGATACATATTCTTCCTGGCTTGTTTCTTGTTATTTTCATACTCTTTTTCAGATTTCCTTAGGTCCACACTTTTAACGTTCCTACCCAATGGCAGTCCAAATGTCTGAGAGAGACCCTTGATGGATAGGTCTGCATATATTCTCCCATGCTTCATGACCTGCCTGGTCTCTAGATTGTAATTCTTGGCACATTTAATAACCAGCTCTGGAGACTCCATGGAGTACGGGAAACCAACGGCATTCCACGTCCCGGACACAAATACCGCATCCAGCACAGGACTTCTGTTCTTGTCATCGTTCAACCTGGCTGACCAGGCTTCTAAATCGGTATTTCCCTAATGGGTGTCGGTAATCGCACCATATTTGAATAGGACGCCCCTTTGAGATGAGAACATGGGCTTACTGAATTCTGCTTCACACTTAACTAACCTCTTGTCAGCCATGGTTGCCTGCAATTAACAAAATCTTGTCTCACAATGGATACTCACATGCATATATATAACAATTAATTCTACTAATCATCATGTCTACTGTATGTCTTCAACATTTAACTTATCATGGGGGTGCATAACCAGAACTTCAAATTAACAACACCCTACCTGACTATTACAGAAACAACATGATGAGGGTTTCATTTACGTACCTAGATATGCAAACTTCTTTTTATACCAATGGATTTCTAGAAGTGATCTTAATCCACTGATGATCACACACTTCATCCTGTCTGTAAGCTCGTTTCGTACAAGGGTCACTGGTATGAGAGTATGGAAGCTGGTGCTCTGTAAAAATAATTTTATCGCAAGGTAAATTCGAAATGACGGTGAATTCACCTTTTAACCCAACACTTAGGGTAAAATTAGGGCGACCTCTGATAGACTTAATGTTTATTAGTTGATCATCCGTGTAGAAACATAGGATCTCGCCAGGTTTTTCATTGGGTTTCATGGTCGGTGGAAATCACCTACCATGTCTGTGCACATTAAATGTTAATGGCGGCAACGAGAGCAGTGGGCTATCCATATGACAGGATATCACGAAAGTAGGATGATATTTGCAAACATCATCCTGAGCTTAATGTCATCCTCCTCTTTTAGATCAGAATAACTATCGCGACAAAATCAGGTGATGAACGCACCCTTTGTTTATGTTTAGTACATCAGGAGGATATTTCTCTATATCGGGTGATGTTTCAAAAGTGATGATGATGACTGGACAAAACAATACTTCGCTCCTAGAATATCAGGATGACATCATCCAGATATTCATGTAGTGTATTAGCAAGGCATCATGACGTCGTCGTCATGTTTGTTGAGCAGGATCATGTTCAAGAAATATGCCCCAAGAGGTAAAATGATGATTACATCATTGTCATATTGATTTCTTCATTTATCAGACTTGGATGACATCATCAGGATATTGGCTTAGGGTGATATTTCACGGCAGGAGGATATTATGAAATATCGGGTTACATTGACAAATATGATCCTCGCCGAAATGCATAAGGCCATTGACGGGTAAAAGTTACTATCACCTAAAATTGACGTACGGATATTTGGACCACATGATTTTATCAAGTGATATACTAGATTGGGGTGACCTTTTATAATATGACTGATGTTATGAAATATGATCCTCCCTCTATGAATATCGGGTTTGACTCAAACTTTGACCTTTTATAATTTTCACCTCCTAATGAATATCAGGGTGATGTAAAAGACAAACCTCCATGGAATTTAATGCTCTTTCTAAATATGAGGTTGTTGGAATTAAAATATGAAATTTGACAAACTGACCTCATGATGATCACTTACCCAGCCATTCAATGCATGATGATCTGCATGACTTACTTTTACCAGACCACCAGAAACCACAAAACAAGCCAAAAAGTTGGGTCCCTATTTTCTCAAGTCAAAATGGGGCGTGTTGTGTAACCACACAACAATTTGCCACCAAAGAAAATAGACAAATTCCAATGATTCAAGTGATGTGATCATATTCATCCATATCATTTTAATTTATTCTAAGCACCAGCATCATGATCTTCTGAATGATAAAAGTTCATCATGGTAACAATGCTAACAAAGGATCATGTGTGTGCAAATGATTAATTATCTTCATCTTGAAAGCAAGCTAAAAATATAAGTAACTGGTGTAAAACTACATAGTTGGAGATCATCCCTCATAGCCAACCTGGATAGAGCCTTGTTGCCAGCAAATGTCTATAGCCCCGACAAGGTTATCTATACAATCTCCCTAAGTAGAGCCCCACTGCCAGCAAACGTTCATAGCCCTGGTAGAGTTACTTAGATGGCCTAATTTTATTTCTTTTTTTATTTTCTCTTTAAAATTTGTATTTGATATCATCATGTCAGCTCATTTGTACAAGGCATAGTCACTTGCAGCTTTAGGTTGGAGATTGTACTGGTAGCAAGGGAGTCCCTTTAGATTTTTCACTTAACACTTGTACTTATGTTTTCAACAAACCCAAGGCTGTTAGGTGTTTCATTGTGATTGATTCACTTTGATCAAGAAAAGGCACCCTAATGAAAGACATCACAAATCTGATCATGAATACTTCTTAGAATGAATCACAACCTATGTCTAAATCTGATCTCATCACTTGAATCCTAACAATTTGTTGTTTTTTGTGATGATGAAGTGCATCATCTTGACTAATCAAAACAAAAGCTCAACCAAAACAAAACAAACAAGACAAACCAACAAACAAAACAAGAAAAAACAACTATACAAGCAACTATACAAATGTACAATATGATACACATGACTGTCATGAAGTCACTTTAGACTTAAAAATAATGTTTGAGAAATTGCCCATTGACTGGCAATGTGACATCCTCACCTGTCAGGTTCTTAAGCCTATAAGTGCTGTCTCCCAGTATCTCAGAAATCTGAAAGGGACCTACCCACAATCTGTCAAATTTGCCATGGTCACCTTTCCTCTCATGTACTTTATCCCACATCAGGACTAAATCAGATATCCTGAAGGCTTTAATTTTGGCTCTCTTGTCAAACCAGCCTTTGACAACAGCGTGATGTTTTGCAAACTGGTCAATAGATTGACTTCTTTTCTCTTCTAGGTGCATCAGCTGAAGCAACCTGACTTCTTATCTATTGTCTATACCTAAGTATTCTTGGGCAAACTACAAAGTAGGAATTTTCAAGTTGACAAGGAGGATATGATCCACCCCATATACCAGCTGAAAAGGTGAGTTTCCTAGTGCAGTTTTCATTCTGGTCCTGTCTACCCATAAGGCATATTTTAGAAATGAGTTCCATTCCCTAGGGTTCTTTTCTATTAATTTTCTCATGATATTCAGCCTATTTTTATTGGTGGATTCTGTTAATCCATTCCCTTAGGGATAATAGTTGGATGAGAACTTGAGTATGATCCCATGATCAAAAGCCCAACTTGATAATTTGGTTGAAGTGAAGGCTGAACCATTATCACTTACCAGACCATAAGGAGTTCCATACCTGGTAACAATGTTGCTTTCCAGAAATTTAATAACATCATCAACAGTACAAGTCTTGCTGCTGACAACTTCAGTCCATCTGGTACAATAGTCAGTAATTGTTAAGACATACCTATGACTTGAAGAGGATGGAGGGTTAATTGGTCCTATGAAGTCCATACCCCATTGTGCAAATGGGTGCTCTTCCATCACTGGCTGCAATGGTTGTGTAGCGTATTTCTCTCTGTTGGCAGCAACCTGACATACATGAAAACATTTAACATGATCAGCTGTATCTTTAAAAATTGTAGGCCAATAATATCCTACTCTAAGGATCACGTGTGTTGTGGCCAGGGCTGATCCATGTGTTGTTCCAAACTTATCATGCAGTTCTAATAAAACCTTATTTGCTTCTAGTTTTTCTAATCATCTCAGGTATATCCCTTCATAATTCTTTTTGAACAGGATCCCTCCCTTCATCATATACTTTTGTGACCTTAGCTTCAAGGCTCTTCTTTGTGAAGCTTGCATTCTTGGAGGACACCTTCCAGTGATCAGGATATGCCTGATAACTGAATACCATTCTTTGTTATCCTCAGCATTGATAGCATATTGTGGACTAGTGATATTTGGATCAATTTCAGATATCATTTGGCTTAAGGCCTGTCCTCTTACCAATTTCATTGGTGTAATTTCCATGTCATACTCTTGTAATATAGTAATCCACTTGGCTCTTTTCTCACCAGGCTCACTTTGCATCAGCAGCATCTTCACTACTGCATTAGGCACTACTACTATCAGTTTGCTTCTTAGTATGTAATATCTGAACTTCTTTACTGCCCTAACTAATGCGAGTGCTTGTCTTTCAACATCCACATATCTTAGTTCAGCATCTTTGAAGGGACAACTCATGAAAGCTATTAGTTTTTCTTCTTTTTTTTCATTTCTTTGAGTCAACACTGCTACAGAGGTATGCTCTGAGGCAAATGAATAAATGTAGAAGTCCCTTGTGTAGTCTAGATTAATGAGGACAGGAGCATCTGATATGGCCTTCTTTATGTCTTCAAAAGTGGCCTTGGCCTCTGCTATCCACTCAATCTTGGCATCTTTTTTTAGCGTGGCATTTAGAGGTCTGACTATCTCTGCAAAACCAGTGATGAATTTTCTTACAAAGTTGATCTTACCAAAGTAAGACTTAAGTTCTTTCTTACTCCTAGGGAGTTGTATTTTCATGATAGATTCCACTCTGGTAGGATCAATGATGATCCCATCTTCAGTTATCAGATGGCCTAATAATTTGCCTGTTGTTACCCCAAATATGCATTTCTTGGGGTTCAAGGATATTCCATATTCTTCACATTTCTGCAGCACACTTCTAAGATCTGCTACATGATTCCCCCTTTCTTTGGAGAATACTGTCAAGTCATCCATGTAGATGACTATACACTTTCCTATTAAGCCTCTGAAGGCTATGTCCATTTCTCACTGGAATGTAGCTCCATCATTTATGAGTCCAAATGGCATACGTCTATATGCAAATATCCCCCACTTGGTGGTGAAGGTAGTTTTCAATCTGTCAATCTTATCAACCATCACTTGGTTATAGCCTGAGAAACCATCTAGGAAGGACATCATTTTAGCTCCATTTACAATCTATAGAACTTCATCCAATGATGGTAAAGGATAGTTATCCTTCTCTGATGCTCTATTCAGATTCCTAAAGTCTACACATAGCCTGATGTCTCCATTCTTTTTTCTGACTGGGACTAAATTGGCCACCCAAGTAGAATGCCTCACCGAAAAGACTATCCTAGCATTTAACAATTTCTTGACTTCTTCAAATATTATTGGTTCAAGCAAAACATTGACTAGCCTTTGCTTTTGTCTAAAAGGTTTAGCATCTGGCTTGAGGGGTATAGTGTGAGTTATGACTGATGTGTCATACATCTTCAGCTCATCATATGTCCAGGCGATTACATGCATGTAATCCTTGAGAGCTTGAGTTATTCCTTCTAACTCTTCTGGTGTGTAGACTTTGCCTATCAGGACATTTATTTTGTCTTCATCTGGTCCAATATTCACTTGTGAATACTAACCTCCATCAGCCTTAGGAAGCTCCTTCTATTTCAGCATATTGTCTAGATCAAAGGTTCTTTCTAATTCAATCATGCCTTTGGGAATTCTGTTGCTTGGCAACTCTAATATTTCATCTTCTTCCCAAACTTGATCTTCCATACTACTCTCATCTATGATCTGAGCATCAAATATATCCTTGTTAGAGATGAAATCAAGAATATGCTAATCATCATCAAAGACCTGGAGATTAGTGACATTATCAGGTACTAATGGTACAGATACCAGTTCTACTAAAAATTTCTTCAGACCTGATATAGATAGTGGCTCCAAGGTACTGGCAGCCTGGGCAAGTGCATCTGCCCTATGATTCTGTTCTCTAGGAACATGAGTGATGTTAAATGCATCAAAGTCTTCAATCAAATCCCACACTCTGTGTCTATAATTTGACAATCTCTTATAATTGCAAGAGTAAATCCCTCTTACCTGTCTGACAACTAATTCTGAGTCTCCAAAGACATGCAGAATTTTTACCTTCTTTTTGAGAGTGAACAGTATCCCATGAATCAGAGCTTCATCCTTGGTCATATTATTAGTGTAGGGGAACTGTAATCTATATGCAGCCAAGTTTGACTTTCTTGATGGGTCCACAAGATCAATCCCTCTTCCAGCTCCTTGTTTGGATTTGGATCCATCAAATCTTAGAATCCAGGATTTATTTTCAACCAAAGACTTGGCTGAACCTTCTTTTTCTTTGCAGCTCTGGCAGCTGCACCACCTGATATCTACTTTATTTTAGGAATTTTAGTATCCTTGGAGTGCACCTTTTCTTTCTTTTGTGAATCTGACTCCTTCTTTTTCTTTTTATCATCAGGAGGATGATCCTCTGGATCTAGCACTATATGTCTTTTTAGAATGTGTAAACACAATGAGTAGGTGGTCTCTGAATGAGGTGCCTCATGCAACCTACACCAACCTTCAATCAAGACCTCATGGGGAGGTCTGTGCTGCTGTGTCATCTTTTCTACTTCTTTTGCCAGGAAATCCTCAAACTTCGTCAGGTTACTACTTCTGTCTTCATCAGATAGTTCATAATCAAATTCTGCAAAGTAATCACTCTGAGTGGTGATCTTTCCTTTCTTCTTAACATTTATCTGGTTGCTTACCAGTATCTCTTCTGTTATCTAAACATGACCTCTACATTCGCATTTGTCTTCTTCCATTCCTACAGGAAACAAACATAAGTTAGAATCACTTTCATTATCACTATCTGATGAACTCACCTCTGATGATGATGACGCATCACTGTATGTTTGTTCTAACTCCATCATGTCCTTGCATGCTTCACATGTCCTTTCTGAATGAGGCTCACTATGTAATCTACCACTACAGGACTTGTCACCTCTGCGATTAGTGTATCTAGCCCCATTTCCTAGGCTATCTGTTCTGGGCTCTTTTCTTTTTCAACTTCCACCTGCTTCATCTCTTCTAGTACTATTTGGATTGGTGGAGTCTTTTGAGGAGTCATACTCATGCCTGCAACAAGGGTCTCCATCTTTTGTGAAGCCACCTCCTTCACAACCTCATCATCTGATAAGTTAATCATTTCATCCAGTGAGATGTGACCTCCTACCTGTGTCTGGGAGGTTTCTTTCATCTATTTTTCTACAAGTTCAGTTTTGAACTTGACAATGGTAGCAAGTGGAACATTATGCTGAAGTTCCCTATGCACTTCACTACCTGCCCCTTGTAACAATGTAGGGGATTGTCTTATTTCACCTCTCATGGAGGTTCTCAATTTCTTAGGTGGGGTAGACACCACCACCTGTGGAGCTCTTCTTTTTCTTTTTATTATCAATGGAGCCTCTTCTTCCTCAGGCTCTTCTTCCATGAGGATATCCTCTTCATCTAGTTTCCTTGAGGATTGACCCTCTTCTTAGGTCTCAGTAATTTCAGCCCTTGCTGTCTTACCTTTCTTGGACTTTTGTTTTCTTGTCCATGGAGGGGATGCTGATCCTGATCCTGATCCTGATGCTACTGCCTCCTCAGCTATAAACACTGCTCTTTCAATAATAACCCCTTTGGGTTCTTTATCTACCTTCTTGTCCCTTGGGGGTCTTTTTCTCTGTTGTGGTTGTGGAGGGAGCCTTTCTCCTTTAGACTTTCTCTTCTCATTTAGGAAGTCATCATACTCCCCATCAAGAATATCCTGCCCCTTCTTTTTATTGTCCACCGTAATGGTAACACCCTTCTTCTTCAATGCCTCTATCTGTTCATCAACCCAGGCTTGGGTTAACTGTATGGTCCTGGCAATGAAGGGGTCCAAGGATATATCCTCTTGTATGGTGAGGTCAAGTGCAGATATAGTATCATTATATATCTTCTTCTCTTCATATTAGTCTGCAATTATCCTGCCATCATCTTTCTTCAATTGTTGAGGAATGGGGATGCAGTCAAAGGTTTTGATTTGATTCAATGTTAGCCTTTGATATCTCCTTCTTCTTGCTTCTGCTTCATCTTCATAGTCAACCCAGAAGTCTTCTAGATGCTTCTGGTGAATAGGCTTTCCTATTATTTTCTACATCCTGCCATAAGGATCATATGGTCTTTTCAATGGAAAGGGCTGTAGCTTCATTTTATTCAAGGTGACCATCACCTTCTTTATGTTCTCTGAATTTGGACACATGTACTAGCCAATGGTGACTAGAAACAAAATTGGTGGCAACTTCCATGCATCCTTGTATGTTTTCAACATTGTAGAGCTCTGCCTTATAAATTCCATCAGTATCACTGCATCAGTGGGATACCTTGGCAGCATGAGGGGATGTCCCTCAAAACCTTCAATCCTCATGTAGGAGAATGTGGAAAATTGTATATACCAGGCTCCATGCCTATAAATTATCTCTTGAGCTTCCATGTTCAACCTCTTTGTTCTGTCCTCCTTCATGGCTCTTACCAGATGCATAGAGAATGCATCATTTACCTGTTTGTAATCTTGGAGGTAATTAGCTCTTTGCAGCTGGGGATGATGATCCCAAATATGCATAGCATTGATTGTGCCTATGACCTTCCCATCTATAACCAGTGCATCAAATGTGCCTTTATAAGCATAGGAGTAGACAATGTATGATGTCATATAGAAAGCACAATCTGAACCTCCTAGGTTCATCAGTTGCTCATGCATAGCATCACTTATTAGTTGGTCCCATAGTGGCTTGATATCTGAATATACGCACATCATAATCAAACCGTACATCTAGTCTCTAAAACTACCAGCATCAGGCTGACCTGTTACTCTACTCAACAGTGCGATCATGTACTGGTATTCACCTCTAAAATCATATTTGAATAAGTGCACAGGAAGCTTGGCGGCTGCAAGATATGTGCTGTTCTCAGCCCTCCATTGATACATATTCTTCCTAGCTTGTTTCTTGTTATTTTCATACTCTTTTTTAGATTTCCTCAGGTCCACACTTTTAACGTTCCTGCCCAATGGCAGTCCAAATGTTTGAGAGAGACCCTTGATGGACAGGTCTGCATATATTCTCCCAGGCTTCATGACCTGCCTGGTCTCTAGATTGTAATTCTTGGGACATTCAATAACCAGCTCCGGAGACTCCATGGAGTACGGGAAACTGGAGGCATTCCACATCCCAGAAACGAATACCGCATCCAGCACAGGACTTCTGTTCTTGTCGTCATTCAACCTGGCTGACCAGGCTTCTAAATCGGTATTCTCCTGATGGGTATCTGTAATCGCACCATATTTGAACATGATGCCCCTCTGAGATGACAACATGGGATTACTAAATTCTGCTTCACACTTAACTAACCTCTTGTTAGCTATGGTTGCCTGCAATCAACAAAATCTTGTCTCACAATGGATACTCACATGCATATATATAACAATTAATTCTACTAATCATCATGTCTATTGTATCTCTTCAACATTTAACTTATCATGGGGGTGCATAACCAGAACTTTAGATTAACAACACCATACCTGACTATTACAGAAACAACATGATGAAGGTTTCATTTACTTACCTGGATATGCAAACTTCTTTTTATACCAATGGATTTCTGGAAGTGATCTTAATCCACTGATGATCACACACTTCCTCCTGTCTATAAGCTTGTTTCGTACAAGGGTCACTGGCATGAGAGTATGGAAGCCGGTGCTCTGTAGAAATAATTTTATCGCAAGGTAAATTTGAAATGACGGTGAATTCACCTTTTAACCCAACACTTAGGGTAAAATTAGGGCGACCTCTGATAGACTTAATGTTTATTAGTTGATCATCTGCGCAGAAACATAGGATCTCGCCAGGTGTTTCATCGGGTTTCGTGGTCGGCGGGAATCACCTACCATGTCTGTGCGCATTAAATGTTAATGGCGGCAACGGGAGCGAGGGGATATCCATATGATAGGATATCATGAAAGTAGGATGATATTCACAAACATTGTCTCAAGCTTAATGTCATCCTCCTCTTTCAGATTGGAATAACTATCATGACAAGATTGGGTGATGAACGCACCCTTTGGTTATGTTTAGTACATCAGGAGGATATTTTGCTATATCAGGTGATGTTTTAAAAGTGATGATGACTAGACAAAACTATACTTCACTCCCAGAATATCAAGATGACATCATCCAGATATTCACGTAGTGTATTAGCAAGGCATCATGAGGTCATCGTCATGTTTGTTGAGTAGGATCATGTTCAAGAAATATGCCCTGAGAGGTAAAATGATGGTTACATCATCGTCATATTGATTTCTTCATTTATCAGACTTGGATGACATCATTAGGATATTGGCTTAGGGGGATATTTCACGGCAGGAGGATATTATGAAATATCGGGTTACATTGACAAATATGATCCTCACCGAAATGCATAAGCCCGTTGACGGGTAAAAGTTACTATCACCTAAAATTGACTTCCGGATATTTGGACTGCATGATTTTATCAGGTGATATACTAGATTGGGGTGACCTTTTATAATATGAATGATGTTACGAAATATGATCCTCCCCCTGTGAATATTAGGTTTGACTCAAACTTTGACCTTTTATAACTTTCACCTCCTGACGAATATCAGGGTGATGTAAAAGACAAACCTGCATGGAACTTAATGCTCTTTCTAAATATGAGGTTGCTGGAATTAAAATATGAAATTTTACAAACTGACCTCATGATGATCACTTACCCAGCCATTCAATGCATGATGATCTGCATGACTTACTTTTACCAGACCGCCAGAAACCACAAAACAAGCCAAAAAGTTGGGTCCCTGTTTTGTCAAGTCAAAATGGGGCGTGTTGTGTAACCACACAACATGTGTATATACACATACATATATAGATATATATATGTATATATGTATATGTATATATATATATATTTCTCTTGCCCCAGTCTATAAAATATCATAGTGTATAAATATTCTTTTTTTTATGTAGAATAAAAATATATATGTATTCAGCCAAACATGTAGTCTAAAATTTCTCCTCTATATTTGCTATATATACACAGTGGCAAGGAAAATAATTTGAACAGCATTATATATTTTTTTGAAACACAAAAAAAAAAACAACCAGATACATTGATATATTTATAAAATGCAGAGATATATAACTTCTCATAGAATTCATTTTGCCAAAAACATTGTTGTAATTACAAAAGAAAGAATACTATCATTCTCTTCTAACTCCAACCCATATATTTTTTTTTAAACATTTCATTTCTGCATCAATATAGATACCTTAGCAATAAATTTCCTTTTGAACATACATGAACAGAAATATGTATATATATATATATATATATATTCTTTGTTTTAAATTAAATCTATAAGGTATAATTAAGCATCCTCATCTACTTTTCTATAGTAACTAATAATATGCCCAACAAATTAACAAATAGATAACTATCACCAATTTTTTTCTTTTTTTTTTGTATGCAATAAAACATAAGCAAAAATTTATGCATTATCTTTTTTTTTTGAAACGATAGTAACAACAAATGTATTTAAACTTTCTCTATCATTCATAGGATACAAAAAAAATTTATTCAATAACATTCATACATCTATATATTTTTTTTGAAAAGAAGGTTGACAGAAAAATAAATAAATCTTCACATGCATTTCACAAAACCTCTCGACTCCACAAAAATAGGAAGTAACAGCATAGATAAAACAACAAAATGTTTTCATTGCATTGTTTATCACAACCAACTCCATGGCAAATAACTTAGCAATCTTTCACAAAAATAAAATACAATGAGGCCACAATGGCCATGGCTTCAACAGCCAATAAAACTACCACTAAAACCACACAAGAAGGGCTTTCATCCACTTCATTTCTCCACTCAAAACCTACAAATAAACACAACAACAAGAACAACAAAACCAACCACTTCAAAAATCTCTCCTCCCTACCATAGACCCACAAGTGGGTCACCCCTGAGCTAGAGAGGTAGGGATTCAGATAGGTGGAACACTCCACAATAAGAATCAAACACAAAAACACAAAAATCAGCCCATAGGTTTAACACAAAACTCTACTCATGAAAATGAGTTTGATGAGGGTAGAGAATGGACCCCTCTACTTCAAAGGCCACCCAAAAACTAAAATAACAATCTCATGGCCTCAAGCAAAAAAAAAATCCCCAACCCACAACTCTCCAATATCATAAATAATCTCCATGGCACTCTTGCCATTTAAAATACTCTCCACAACAATGAGAAGCCCTCAAGGCATAAGTATCACAAAATGGGAGTGACTTCAAGGAGGTTCCTTTCCCCTACCCAAGACGAGTTGAGCATTAGCTCCAAATGGAGGTGCTCTTACAATACTCCCATCCCACACAAAAATAATGCAAGCAACAAAACAACCAAAAACTACAACACAACACATTAAATAAGCAAGGGTGAAGAAACAAAGTTTAAGAGGCTTACCTTCAAAGCCCTATAATGGAAGTAAGTTTGGTGAATAGCTCCAAGCTTTCCCAAACCTTCCAATCACCAAGAATTCTGTAACTTTTCCCCAAACTCCTCCAAAATAGCAAGTAAAATTAAAATTGTAAGAACCTCACACTCCTCAACAAGAGGAGATAATATAGGCCATCAATTTGGCCTTGAGTAATGAAAAGGTGACACTTGTCACCTTATCCTTCCTCCTCCAATGCCATTTGCAAGGGAGAGGAAGTGTGAGGATGACAAGTGTCATCCTCCCATTCCATCTCAATCCTCACCTTATCCACTTGTGCTCTCACACATGTGTGAGAGGACAAGTGGTGAGGTGGCATTCCCACTCAAACCTCCAAGAGGATAAGGGATGCCATATGGCATCCTCTTATTCTCTCAAAGAGCCATCTCCCTCCAAGATGCTCTCACACATGTGTGAGAGTCTTGGAGGAAGCTCCCACACACTTGGGAGTCTTGGAGACCTCCCAAGTCTTCCTTGGGAAAGGATTCCCAAACTTTGGGAAGGGAGATGAGTCTTTCCAATGCATGACTCATCTCCCACCTTCCCTAATTTCAAATTTCTTCACTTTGACTAAACTATAGTTTAGAGTGACCAAAAGTGAGTTAAACCAAGGGTTAGATAGTCCAAGTTGACCCTAGACCCATGGGTAACCACCTAGGGCAACTTTGGGACTCCAAGGTTCACAAATGGGTCATTAATGGCCTCGAAAATAAAATAAATACCAAGTGGTGTAAAACAAGTAAAATTATACAACACTTATTATTAACTAAATAGACAAAGGGGTACTAGGCGAAAATGATAAAAATTAAATCAAGCACTTAAATCACATTCAAATTTCAAACGTGATCCTTATGCCTCTTGGGAATGGATCGGTTTTACAAGGAATAACATAGTGTGAATTCTACCTCCAATTTCCTGTGGCTAGGAAATGTAAAACCTGCACATCTTGATCAAGTGTTAATCATATCGTGAATAATCATAGCCAAAGCAACTAGAATTAAATTCACGCAATCAAATACAACAATAATCATCAATACATAATTCCAAATTAAAATACATTTTTCAATCACATGTCAAATAGTCCACATCACATAAATGACTAGAATCTCATCACAAAACATCATCTAATATATCTCATATGTAGAATCTCAAAATGTCATCAAATCTGATGAAATCGAATCACATATTTCTAATCAATGTCCTATCATAACCAGGTGATGAAATCAAATCTGGATAATGGGAACATAGTCACTAAAAGTCTGATAATGTCATCAACTAAAATGCATAACGATCAAAAGAAGGAAGGTAAAGTAATCGGCCTCACATCCTCCCCCCCTAAGACTAGACTTCCTCCTGGAAGTCATCAAAAAGGTGAGGATAAAGTACCCTCAAACAAGCTGCATCCTCCCAAGTCGCTGTGACCTCATCATAACAATCCCACTAGATCGTAACCTGGTCCAGCTCTCAACCTCGAAGGCCCAGCGCTGACGAGACAATATACGAATTGGCTCCAAAGCCAATTGCCCGTCCGCCTCTACCTATAGAGCACTCTAGTCCAGTATGTGAGATAAATTAGATATATATCTCCTCAAAATAGAAATATGAAAGACATCGTGGATACGTGACATGCTAGGTGGGAACGCTAGATGATAGGCAACTAGTCCTATCCACTCCAAAATCTCAAAGGGTCCTACAAACTGTGGTGCGAGTTTAGAGCTCTTTCCATAATGGATCGGACTCTTGTGTGGCCACACTCTAAGGAATACCCTGTCACCCACTAAGAAGCTCCGATCAGTCCTCTTAGCATCGGCATACTTCTTCTATCTATCATGTGCCTCCTATAACCTCTGTCTAATCAGTGTGACCTACTGCTCCATATCCTGAACTAGCTCTAGACCAATGGCAACTCTGTCCTCTATCCGATCCCAACTCAATGGTGTCCTGCATGGTCTGCCATATAAAGCCTGAAAGGGAGGCATACCCAACGAGCTGTGATGCCTATTATTGTAGGCAAACTCAACCAGATACAGATACTCCTCCCATCTAGATTGATGGTCCATAACATACATCCGAAGCATGTCTTCCAACACCTGATTCACCCGCTCTGTCTGTCCATCTGTCTCGGGATGATAAGTGGAGCTAAAGTTGAGCTATGTGCCCAAAACCTACTGCAAGGCTCTCCAGAATGCAGAAGTGAATATAGAATATCTGTCTGAAATAATGCGGCGAGGTACTCGATGCAATCTCACAATATCATCTAAGAATACTCTCACCACTGTTGGTGCATTGTACGTCGTGCGTACAGGTGAGAAGTGTGCCACCTTGGTCAACTTGTCGACTGTCACCATGATGGCATCATGGCGATGCGAAGACATAGGAAGACCAACAATAAAATCCATGGAAATGGTGTCCCATTTCTACTCAGGTATATCATGTGGGTATAGAAGACCTGCTGGATACTGATGCTCGACCTTGACCCTATGGCACTCATGGCATCGAGCAACAAACTCTGCTATGTCCCGTCTCATACCTACCTGATGGTACAACTGTCGAAGATCAGCATGCATCTTCTTCACCCCCGGATGTGCTGCATATGGTGCTCTGTGAGCCTCTGATAACACTACAGTATGTAGGTCACCTGCACGGGGTACATAGATGTGCTATTGATGACAAAGTAACCCATCTGCCTCAAGTGAATACCCTGCAAACTTGCCCACAAGGGCCCTTTGTGATTTGATCTCCTACTACACCTCAAGAAACCACTCATCCTCTGGCAGATGCTGAATAATGCAACCTCTCAAGTCCACACTCAGAGTCAAGGTTAAGAGCTCATGGCACCTTTGACTTAATGTATCAGCAACCATGTTCTCCTTCCCTTTGATGTAGTGGACATCAAATTCATACTCGCAGAGGAACTCCATCCAACGCCGCTGATGGGCATTGAAATTCAGCTGTGTAAAGATATACTGAAAGCTGTGATGATCTGAATGGAGCTTAAAGCAATGACCCAATAAGAAATGTCTCTAATGAACTAGAGCATGAACTACTGCCACTAACTCCAAGTCGTGCATGGGGTAGTTCAGCTCATGGGTCTTGAGCTTTCGTGACTCATACGTGATCGCTCTACCACCCTACATAAGTACAACTCCCAATCCCTCAAGTGATGCATCTGTACAAACCATAAAATCTACTGTAGGATTAGGAACTACTAAAATGGGAGCACTGGTGAGATGCTCCTTGAGGACCTCGAAGGCCCTCTCACACTGCTTAGTCTAGAGAAATCTCTTCCCTTTCCATTGAAGGGAAATGATGGGGTGTGCAATCTGAGAAAAACCCTCAATAAAGCGATGGTGATAACCAGCTAACCCCATAAAACTCCTAACCTTTGTCATACTAGTGGGTGCTGGCCAATCCCTGATAGCCTTGATCTTCGATGGATCTACTAACATTCCATCGCTAGATAGGCTATGCCCCAAATACTGAACCTCTGCCCTAAAAAATGCACACTTTGCCAAGTTCCCATAAAGATTCTACTCTTGCAAACACTGTAGAACCTGACGAAGGTGCTCCTCATGCTCCTCCTTGGTCCGTGAATAGATCAAAATGTCATCAAGGAAAATGATCATGAACTAATCTAAATAGGTACGGAACACCCCGTTCATGAGACTCATGAACACTGCAGGGGCGTTCGTCAAGCTGAAGGGAACTGCCGTGAACTCATAGTGGCCATATTGAGTTTGGAAGGCGGTCTTATGGATATCTGCCTCTATGATACATAGTTGATGATACCCAGACATCAAGTCTATCTTAGAGAACACCCTGGCCCCCTGCATCTGATCAAAAAGATCATCAATCCTGGGTAGAGGATAATGGTTCTTCATCATCACCTTATTCAACTGCCTATAGTCCATGCACAAATGAAGAGACCCATCCTTCTTTATGAAGATGACAGGAACGTCCCAAGGTGAAACGCTCAGTCGGATGTGCCCCTTCTCGAGCAAGTCCTCCAACTGTAACCTGAGCTCTGTGAGCTCATGTGTGGTCATCTTGAAGGGTGCATGAGACACTGGCTTGGCACCCAGCACTAAGTCTATGTGAAATTCTACCTCACGTCAGGGTGGCATCCCCGGTAACTCTGCTAGAAACACATCGGCAAATTCTCTAAGGATGGGATGATCATCCAAAGATGCCTCAGGCTTGTCATTTGATCTGTCACTCACTGTGATGGAAAACATCTGGCATCCCTTCCGCATGCAGTGCTTAAGCTACTAAGAGGATATCATATGCACTATTATGGGCTTCTGCATGCCCACTATCTCAACTGATGTGTTGTGGTTGTCTAAACAGTTGATCGCCTTTCGGTGACAATCTATCTTGGCTTGATGAGCTGCAAGCCAATCCATACCCAACACCATGTCATAGGATCCTAATGTCATGACTCTAAGGTCACATACTATGGCAAAGGGTCCCAAAGCAATCTCATAGTCATGGACTAAGGCATCTACTTTCATCTTGGCCCCTGAGGCCAACTCAACCACCCACCTATCACCCTGCCTAGAGGCCACCAGCCTGCAATGCTCCACTAACGATGGAGATATGAATGAGTCAGTAGCACTAGAATCAAAGAGAATAGAAATGAGTTTACCCCCAATCATACCTAAAAGTTAGCCTGGCAGTTATCAACCGCTGCAAACATACGGTGGGATCTACCCACATCACCAACAGTCTGCTCGGATCCTCCTACACGAGGTTGTCCTCCTACTGTAAAACCCTGTGGACACTCTCTAGCTAGGTGTCATGCTCCACCACAAACATAACAAGGGCCCCTAGCCTGTACCTGTCTAGTCTGAGTCCTACTCAACTGCTATTGTCCTGATCTACCAGTAGACCCCTATGAGCCCCTATAAGACTACTGCAACTTCGTGGGTCCCATAGGTGGTCCCTGCTACCTCTAATCTTTGCGTGGGCCCTGCTGCTTCCAACCTCTATTATGTCCCCCATGTGACCTCTACTGTGTCCTAGCTCTCTGTTGCTGCTGTGGCTGTTACTGCTGTGGGGGCCTAGGAGGCACGGGTGCAGAACTAAATCCTCCCCTATGAGGTGGCTGTGATGGTCTATGGAAACTCTGCTGATGCTTCTGCTGTCCACGATCCTGAAACTGAGGGCATGAACCTTGCCCTCATTCCTGAATCTCCTTAGTGATATATGCCTTCTCAGCAGCATCACTCAAAGTTTGGGGGTCTACCATCCAAACAGGCCCTACTATACTGTGGTTCAGTCCTCTGATAAACTTATGTACCAGGAGTTTCTCATCATAGAGATACTTTGTATATTGGGATAACTCAATAAATCTACCCTTATACTGTGCCACTATAAGTCCCCTCTGCTGAAGGTCATAGAACTTGTCTATACGACGCTGCCTGTAATGGTCTGATAAGTATCGTGCATTGAAGTGCTCAATGAAGGTCTCCCATGTGAGAGTGTCTAATGAAAGGTGATGTTTGCACTCCTCAGTGCGCCACCAGGTAGTTGCTGCATCATGCAACAAGTGTACTGCCACATGGGCCTTCATGTTTCCCTCATAAGGATGCAACACAAAGTATCTGTCTAAGCTGATAAGCCAAGCCTCTGCCTCTCTCTGGCACCTCAACATAAGGCTCCACACGTGGTGCCCCTCATGGCTCAACACGGGGCTCCACACATGGCTCGACATGGGACTCAGCTCGTGGCTCCATGCGTGGCTCTTCTTGTGGATCCTCGCGGGGCTTGACACATGGTTCTATACACGGCTCAACTATAGCCAGTGGAAGCCTATCTAAAACTACCTGTAAATCTTGTAATATCTGCGGCCTAATATCCAGTAGGGCCAGTGGTGCCTATTGTGCCTGTAGGACTAGCTAATCCTGTCCCTCAGCTGAAGAGTCAGTGTGAATCTTGGGGGATGGAGTGCGGTAGGATTGCGCTCATCGAACTCATCGAGGAGGAATCTTACAAAAATGAAGTAACCATAAATTAATCAAAGTTGCGGAAATAATAATGTGCCCAAAACAAGCCCAATGTTTAAACTTGGCTCTGATACCAAATGTCATGCCCACATTTCCCATGTGGTCACGACACACAACACACTTGTCATCTCCACATTTGCCATGTGGTCATGACATGAACTACGAAAAACTTTTCTACCTATCCCTAGGAACCCCCTTGTATGCGTCAACGTGCTTGGTGGCAATACGCCTAAGGCATAAACATGTCAACATAACAGCGATAGTGAAGGCCATCTAGGGGGTATGCAACACGTAGTGTGTCACTTCTAGGGTTAGACTTATTTTAATCTAAACCCTAAGTTTCGTAGGTGAAGAAGATTCCGCTAACGTTAAAACTTAACTTAACTCAGGTTCAAAAGAAATCGAAAGGTGATAAAGTGAAAGATGGCAAGATGGACACATGATTGAAGTGGAATGATGGAATTGAAATAATTAAAATATCGCATAAATTAAACCATAGAAATCTAGCAAAATTCTGGCAACATAACGCGTTTTCGATAAATGCAAAAATAATTTTAAAAAAAATATCAAGAAAGGATTAAATAAAATTTACGAATTAAAATTTAAAATTTAAATTAAATCTTAAGAACAAGTTCAAGATGATGAGAATAAAATAAAAATAAAATAAAATAAAATTCGAGTCTATTAATAAACATAATTTCAAACAATTATGTTTATTATCACACTCAGAAAATAGAGAAGGGAAGAGGTTATGGTACTCATTCCTGTAAAATAATATTAAAATAGATAATTAATAACAAGGAATGAAAATCTCACTAGGAAAAATAAAATAGATAGCCCCATTAAAATGAATTTAAAAAAAGAAAGAAAAAAAATTACTCTTTCCCATTAAAATAAAAATCATTTCCCCAAAACAAGTTTATCTAACAAGGCAATAAACAAAAATGACAAAATCACACTAGGATTAGGCAAATCTTAAAAGGAATACAAAAATGTGATAAAAGTAAAGTAAAATGGGAATTTAAATGAGAAAAAAAAAATAACTCTCACAAAACAACATATGCTCACAATAAAAAAAATATGAAAAGTCCTATTACAATTTAAAAATTGTCTTCAATATGCAAGTTACCCTAATCCCTCTTTTCTATTCTTTCACAATACCCTAATCTCTTATTTTCATTTCTTCTTTCCTCTTTATTCTCTTGTTTGTTTTCTATAATGCTGCAGGTTAGGGTTTTTTGCCAAGCCCATGGAAGCCATGAAGGGGCTGGCTCCTACCTGCCACAGAGGTATACATAGAAATATCTATTGTTACATTCTTTTTTTTTTGCTTTCTAAATAATACCAGGTAAAAATTACAATATAATGAAGTTAAGGATAGGGGTTTGATTTGCAGGGTCATGGCAATGGTGGCCGAGCGACGGAACTATTGTGAGGGGGCAGAGCTGAGGGGGTAAACGACGGTGCAAAAGGCGAAGAGTGGTGTTGAGGGGGCTGCGAGGTGTAGGGTGCGGTAGTCTGCGAGGGGGGCACGAAGGAGTTGGGCGGCGAAGGAGCTTATGGGCCCTGCGTTGGGGTTTGATGGAGGTAGCAGTGGGAGCTACGTGGGCTGCAGAGTTAAGGGGGGTGTGGGGGTGGAGGCTAAGCCTCCTCCCCCACACCCTTTCACATAAAGAGAAATACTGTGGGCGGCGCCACCGCCCACAGTCCCTTACTTTTTTTTTGTTTCATTTTTGTTTATAAACTGCACTCAAAACATACAGTCTATCCCTTTAGAAAAATGATCTCTACATTATAAATTTTCCTTTATTTAAATTTCGTTTCAAACACACACACACACATATATATATATAAATATATAAATATATATATACATATATATATGTGTGTGTGTGTGTATATATATATGTATATATATATATATGTATATATACACATATATATTTATATACATATATATTTCTCTTACCTCAGTCTATAAAATATCACAGTGTATAAATATCCTTTTTTTTTATGCAGAATAAAAAAGTATATGTATTCAGCCAAACATGTAGTCTAAAATTTCTCTTCTATATTTGCTGTATATACACAGTGGCAAGGAAAATAATTTGAACAACATTATATATTTTTTTGAAACACAAAAAAAAAAACAACCAGATACATTGATATGTTTATAAAATGCAGAAATATATAAGTTCTCATAGCATTCATTTTGCCAAAAACATTGTTGTAATTACAAAAGAAAGAATACTATCATTCTCTTCTAACTCCAACCCATATTTTTTTTTAAACATTTCATTTATGCATCAATATAGATACCTTAGCAATAAATTTCCCTTTGAACATACATGAACAGAAATATGTAAATATATATATTTTCTTTTTCTTTGTTTTAAATTAAATCTGTAAGGTATAATTAAGCATTCTCATCTACTTTTCTACAGTAACTAATAATATGCCCAACAAATTAAAAAACAGTTAACTATCACCAATTTTTTTCTTTTTTTTTTGTATGCAATAAAACATAAGCAACAATTTATGTATTATCTTTTTTTTTGTTTTTGAAAGGATAGTAACAACAAATGTATTTAAACTTTCTCTATCATTCATAGGATACAATAAAATTTTATTCAATAACATTCATACATCTATATATTTTTTTTAAAAAGAAGGTTGTCAGAAAAATAAATAAATCTTCACATGCATTTCACAAAACCTCTCAACTCCACAAAAATAGGAAGTAACAACATTAGATAAAACAACAAAATGTTTTCATTGCATTGTTTATCATATCCAACTCCATGGTAAATAACTTAGCAATCTTTCACAAAAATAAAATACAATGAGGCCACAATGGCCATGGCTTCAACAGCCAATAAAACTACCACTAAAACCACACAAGAAGGGCTTTCATCCACTTCATTTCTCCACTCAAAACCTGCAAATAAACACAACAACAAGAACAACAAAACCAGCCACTTCGAAAAGCTCTCCTCCCTACCGTAGACCCACAAGTGGGTCACCCTCAAGCTAGGGAGGTAGGGATTCACACAAGTGGAACACTCCACAACAAGAATCAAACACAACAACACAAAAATCAGCCCATAGGTTTAACACAAAACTCAACTCATGAAAATGAGTTTGATGAGGGTAGGGAATAGACCCCTCTACTTCAAAGGCCACCAAAAAATTAAACTAACAATCTCATGGCCTCAAGCCAAAAAAAATCTCCAACCCACAACTCTCCAATATCATAAATAATCTCCATGGCACTCTTGCCATTTAAAATACTCTCCACAACAATGAGAAGCCATCAAGGCATAAGTATCACAAAATGGGAGTGACCTCAAGGAGGTTCCTTTCCCCTACCCAAGACGAGTTGAGCATTACCTCCAAATGGAGGTGCTCTTACCATACTCCCATCCAACACAAAAACAATGCAAGCAACAAAACAACCAAAAACTACAACACAACACATTAAATAAGCAAGGGTGAAGAAACAAAGTTTAAGAGGCTTACCTTCAAAGCCCTATAATGGAAGCAAGTTTGGTGAACAGCTCCAAGCTTTCCCAAACCTTCCAATCACCAAGAATTCTCTAACTTTTTCCCAAACTCCTCCAAAATAGCAAGTAAAATTAAAATTACAGGAACCCCACACTCCTCAACAAGAGGAGATAATATAGGCCATCATTTTGGCCTTGAGGAATGAGAAGGTGACACTTGTCACCTTCTCCTTCCTCCTCCAATGCCATTTGCAAGGGAGAGGAAGTGTGAGGATGACAAGTGTTATCCTCCCATTCCATCTCAATCCTCACCTTATCCACTTGTGCTCTCACACATGTGTGAGAGGACAAGTGGTGAGGTGGCATTCCCACTCAAACCTCCAAGAGGATAAGGGATGCCATATGACATCCTCTTATTCTCTCAAAGAGCCATCTCCCTCCAAGATGCTCTCACACGTGTGTGAGTCTTGGAGGAAGCTCCACACACTTGGGAGTCTTGGAGACCTCCCAAGTCTTCCTTGGGAAAGGATTCCCAAACTTTGGGAAGGGAGATGAGTCTTTCCCAATGCATGACTCATCTCCCACCTTCCCTAATTTCAAATTTCGTCACTTTGACTAAACCATAGTTTAGAGTGACCAAAAGTGAGTTAAACCAAGGGCTAGATAGTCCAAGTTGACCCTAGACCCATGGGTAACCACCTAGGGTAACTTTTGGGACTCCAAGGTTCACAAAGGGGTCATAAATGGCCTTGAAAATAAAATAAATACCAAGTGGTGCAAATCAAGTAAAATTATACAACACTTATTATTAACTAAATAGACAAAGGGGTACTATGCCAAAATGATAAAAATTAAATCAAGCACTTAAATCACATTCAAATTTCAAACTTGATCCTTATCCCTCTTGGGAATGGGTCAGTTTTACAGGGAATAACATAGTGTGAATTCTACCTCCAATTTCCTATGGCTAGGAAATGTAAAACCTGCACATCTCGATCAAGTGTCAATCATATTATGAATAATTATAGCCGAAGCAACTGGAATTAAATTCACGCAATCAAATACAACAATAATCATCAATACATAATTCCAAATTAAACTGTATTTTTCAATCACATGTCAAATAGTCCACATCACATAAATGACTAGAATCTCATCACAAAACATCATCTAATATATCTCATATGCTGAATCTCAAAATGTCATCAAATCTGATCAAATCGAATCAGATATTTCTAATCAATGTCCTATCATAACCATGTGATGAAATCAAATCTGCATAATGGGAACATAGTCACTAAAAGTCTGATAATGTCATTAACTGAAATGCATAACAATCAAAATAAGGAAGGTAAAGTAATCGGCCTCACATATCACTCCTTGACTCAGTCAACCTTTCCTTGTGGCACAGGTTGCCAGCTAGCAACCATCTGGATGACTCATTATCTTATGAGTACCTGATGCATATGTCTTCTTTGGGATGCATCTTCATTTATTCCTTGGGTGCCTCTTCTTCATGTTCTTCTTCATCATGATCATCATCCTCATTGCTTTCTGTATCGCTATCACCATGATGAACATCATCCTGTATATGGACCTTCATTGTCATCTTGATATTGTCATAGACTTGTACTATTTTATCTACTTCCCGCCATCTTGGGTTTTTGCTTTTGTTATAGCATGCTTGTGAGACTGGAATTTAGCTTTGATTGCATCAAGCTTACCCTTTCTGCTATTTAAAGTCTCATTATAAACCTCCACCTTAACCTTGATCCTCATGATCTTTTTCATCACCTCTTCTATTAGGTGGTTAAGGGGGTCATCAGCCACCGGCATGAAATATCATGTAGTGCCTTGATGGCAAAGTCTGTGTCTTGGTTTCCAATCTTCCCCTCTACTTTTCCCTTCTAAAGCTTCCAAGATCTCTGCCTCATATGCCATCATACTATGCAGCTTTATACTGATATCCCTGAGCTTGCCACTGCACTTCTTTAGGATATCACATTCAAACCTGATATCCTCATACCATATGTCTATCAGCATGGCGGTGTTATTATTCAATCCTTGATTGTTTATTATAATTTGAGGATCAATCCTCCTCATCTCACTCAAAGCAGTTAGGTCCTTCTTCAATCGGAATGACCATCTTCCTATTTCATTCTGCATTTTGTCTACTTTTCTCTTCAAACTACTTAGAGAATTCCACCTCTGTAAAGAGGTTCTCAAAACTTCCTCAGCTCCTATGAGGGCTGACAGCATCCACTTCTCCATTATCATGGCTTCATGTTTCATGAGGTCTAATTTGGTGACCTCCTCCTAGGATATGACAGTCAATGGGACTGCCGGATCCACTGGTGTACTATCAGGGTTAATCAACCCCTTTATATATGAATGTAGTTGGGCAATGTGCTCCTTATGGTATTTATTTTTCTCCTTCTCCTTCTTTACCCTTTGGGTTAAAGAATCAATGATATCCTTCCCTTCCTAACCCTCTTGGTCCTCATTGGCAAAACCCAAATCAACAGTTGTGATTTGGAACTCTTCAAGGGTGATCTTGCCCTTCTCTTTCTCTACAATGGGAAGTGCTACTTGGGCTATCCTTTTGCGTGTAGCGATCTCTTCTAATAGCTAATGTCAATTTGGATTTCCTCTTGGGCTTCATGATTGTCTCTACAAACAAGGTTGAAACATCAAATTCTTGAATTTCAAATCCTTGTTCCATACCTATTTCTTTCTCCAGCCACTGAGGCACTTCACTTCCAGATCCTTGTTGTCTTTTGTCATCATCATGTCCACCTTGTTCTCCAATATCTATATATATTATGGGTGGAGAAGGTGACTTCCTAATTTCTTCTTCATGGAATTCCTCATGAGGGGGATCTTGTTGCACCTCTTCGTGTTGAGGGGCCTCTTTTTGTAGGGGAGGATCTTGTGGAATGTCCACATGATGATCATGCACTTGATCATGTATTCCCTCTTTTGGAATCTCATCCACCTTAGTGTTTTCCTCATCTTGAGGCATATTAACATCTATGGCTGATGTCTGAGTGTTTGGCCTTGGTGCATCACCTTGATCTTGGATCAACTCTTGTTCTGCACCTGATGCACCAACATCTTGTGTCTTAAGGTCTTCATGACCTGATTTATCTTTTTCTCCTATATCTCCTTGAGTCCGGGTGGCATCATCACCTAATGTATCTTTATCACCCTTACCTTTTTGTTGGACTTCAACTATCTTTGGCTCAGCGGGTATCTCATGCTGTTGCTGGCCCATATCCGAAGCATTGCTCTCTTCTTCTGCCTGCTTGGTTGCTTCAACATTCTTTGTTACATCAGGTGCACATGCTTTGTCTTTGGGGCTCACATCCTCCCTGTATATCAAATCTATTACTATAGGGCTGGTCACCTAATCTACCAACTTGTCAAGCCTGATTTGTTGGGCTACCCTTTCTGGGCTACTCTATTTTTCTTCTTGAGCTATTTTCTTTACCTCCTCCAATACCGCCATCTATGCTAATGGGGTCCCATGTGGAGTCATGCAAGTACTCAAGGTGAGAGTTTCCATCCTCTGAGAGGCTACATTATGGACTATTCATCATCTAATAGGTTGATGGTGTCTTCCAAGGAGAAAGGACCCCCTCACCTACGTTGGAAATCTCTTTTGCTTGTTCTTCTTCTCTCTCAGTATTAAACTGGATTATGGTGGGAAGTGGCAAAATCATGCTGCATCTCCTTCCTAAATACTTCACCACCAACTCCTCTCAATGCAATGGGATCAGTCCTGATCTCACCTTGCATGGATGTCCTTTGCTTCTTGGGTGGTGACATCAAGGGTGCCGCCCTCCTCTTCCTGCTGACCATCATCGGGTCATCACTGGCAGGCTCTTTATCTACTGGCTATTCTTCAAATGGGATATCCTCTTCTACTTCATGCTATGAGGTTTGGCCTTCCTCCTGTACTTCTATGATTTCTACAACTAGCCTTAGGATCCTCTTTGTCTTTGGTTTGTCTATCAGAGGTAGTGCAGATGAGGTAGATGCCTGTCCTAATGTTGATGCACCTGCAGTTGGTATGGCAATTCTTCCAATTATCACCCCCTTAGGCTCATCATCAATTTTCTTTCCTCTAGGGGGACCCTTCCTTTGTTTCTGGATGGGTAGCCTCTCTCCATTAGACTTCCTTTTCTTAATGAGGAAGTCATCATACTCCTCATCAGTTATTTCCTGCCTTTTCTTTCTGGCATCAATAGTAAGGGCTATACCCCTTTTCTTTAATCCACTTATCTGTTCATCTACCCATGCTTGGGTTAACTGCAGCACCCCACCTATAAACTGATCCAAGGAAATATCCTCTGGCTATGTTAGATCAGGGGCTAAGATGGTATCATTGTAGACCTTCTTGTCTTCATATTCATTTGACATCATTTTTCCATCATCTTTCTTCAGTTGTGCTGGCACTGGGATGCAGTCATATGTCCTTATCTGGTTCAAGGTGAGCCTTTGGTATTTTCTTCTTCTCACCTCAATTTCATCCTCACAATTAGTCCAAAAATCCTCTAGATGCTTCTGATGTATAAGTTTCCCCATTATTTTTTGCTTCCTTCCATAGGGGTCATAAGATCTAGCCAATGGAAATGGTTGCAGATACATCAGTTTTAGACCACCCATGACATGCTCTATGCTTTGTGAATCTGAGCACATATAGCAGCCCATAGACATTGGAAATAGTAATGGAGGTATCTTCTTTTGTGTTTTATATGCCTCCACTATGGTAGATACTTGTCTAAGAAATTCCATCAAGACCCCCCCATCAGTAGGGTACCTTGGTAGCATAAGGGGCTAATCTTCAAATCCTTCTATTCTTATGTATGAAAATGTGGCATACTGGATGAACCAAGCCCCATGTTGTAAACAACTTCTTGAGCTTCCATGCTCAGTCTCTCGGTTCTGTCTTCCTCCATTGTTCTGACTAGATGCATAGAGAATGCATCATTCACCAATTTTTAATCTAGGAGGTAGTTCTTTCTCTGTATCTGAGGATAGTGATCCCATATGTGGGCATCATCTACACCACCACTAACCTTACCCACTGTAGTTAGGGAATCAAATGTTCCCTTGTAGGCACATGAATACACAACATATGAGGTCATGTGGAATGAGCACTCCTGACCTCCCAGGTTCCTCATCTCTTCATCTAATGCATCACTAATGACCTTGGCCCATAATGGCTTGTTATCTATATAAAGGACTATTTGGATGATTCCAAACATCCATGAGGCTGACCTGTCATCCTTCTGAGCAGGGCAATCATGTACTGGTACTCATCATCAAAATCAAATTTATACAGGTGGACAGGCAACTTAGCTGAGGGAGTGTAGGTGCTACTCTTAGACCTCCACTGGTACATCCTCTTCCTTGCATTCTTCTTATTGTTATTATACTCTATCTCTAGTTTATGTAGATCCACACTGACCACCCTCTTTCAAACTAGAAGATTGAAAGTAGATGTGATGCCCTTAATTGAAAAGTCTGCATAAACTCTCCCATGCTTCTCCACCCACCTTGTCTGGGGGTTATAGTCCCTGGCACATTCTACTACCAGTTCTGGGGTCTCCATGGCATATGGGAATCTAGCTGCATGCCACATCCCTGAAACATATATTACATCTAGAATGGTATTTTCTTTATCATGATCTGTTTTGAATGACCATACTGCTAAATATGTATCCCCTTGATGAGTGTCACCAATGATGCCAAACTTGAATTGTACTCCCTCGGGCTAAACAAACATGGGCTTAAGAAATTCTGCATCAGACCTGTTGACATTTCTTTTGAATCAGCATTAGGGTTTGCCACTTCTAATGCACAGGCAGATTCAGGCCAACTGAATACAGGAGGTTGCGTGAGCTCCTCCCCTTCACTTCTGGTTCTGCCGCACCAAGGGGGGTATCCCTATAACTTAAGATGTAACCTTGACTGGCTCAAAGATAGAAAGATCTGACTTGACAACAGCAGGCAGAATGCTCTCATGTATGGACCAAGATCTGTATGATAGATCACAAGGCTGGCAACATTCTTGGACATGATGTCTGGTTGGGTATGAGAGCATGCAGGGGGTTCCTAATCCTACTCCTACAACTAACAGGTGGAAGTATGAAGTGTTTTAGTTTGAATTTGGATGCAAAGCTGGACATGGTGTATAACACAAGAACACAGCATGACTGGTGCCTATCCAGGGCTTGGAGTCAGTAGACATACACCTGTGAATGATCAGCATAAATAGCTAAAACTGGATTTCAGGGGGATACACATGATATCTGCCTTACAGATATCTCCCAATATAGAGTGTTGAGCTATCTCTACTTATGGCATCCCTACTGCAGTATACCCTTCCCAATGTTCAACCTGAAAACAGTTTAATCTGCCCCTTGAGCAGAGGTTAAAAGATCAGACATTCAACATAGGAATTCTATGCTCTAGAATCTAAACATAAGCAAACATCCAGATCCAGAAGAAGGATACATGCAATACTGGAGACAGAATTAACACAACACATGCTAAGGTAGCATTACTCATATAAGATCAACCATGAAACCAGTGGATTCATGCCAAGTCCTACAACAGGAGATACATAAACTCACAAGAAGAACTGTACAGAGCAACCAGATCAGCTGGTTTTGGATTACAGAGCCAAAAATCTACCACTTTCAACAACCTCGAATGATCAACACCATCTGCATTATATAGCAGGAGGGTGTCTTCAGCATTAACTACCAGGTTGACCAAAATTCCCGCCAGATATACAGTACCATAGAAATGGCGCTCAAACTTGAATGCAGCAGGTAGGGGAGGAGACAGGAAGATTTTTCGAGCCTTGCGCCGCCGCCTAGGGATTCAGATCTTCAATCAGGTACAACATTCGTCCACGCCATCGCCCATACCTCTGCAACAATCGCCATTGATGGCGCACCAACCCGCGGCCTCGGGAAGAACATCAAACAGACAGTCGCAACCGCTTCCCGCCGAGATTCATCATCATGATATTTCGAATATGCAGGATAACATTATCCCACATGCACCCCGCAGCAACCTCCTTTGCACTTTATATACTAGGTCATGAGCATATATCATGTCGGCGCTTTTGCTCCTGACGACACTAGTATAGACTTCATCATCATCATCCTCCAGCAGCATGATATCCTGTTGTTCGAAATATCACCCTGACGTCATCATGATATTTGAAACATAACCTTCATGATAATCGGCACAACCTGATCCTTCGGAGGAACATCCTCCTGCTGAGCTTATAACAAAAGTCTGGCCGATGAACATCCTGATGACGTCATCATCATATCCTGCTGACGTCATCATCATATCTGCCTACTGCACACCTCCTCATATCCGGATGACGTCATCACCATGTTTGCAAATATCAGGAGGTCTCTTCAAGATGATCAGTGTTAGAAATATGACCCCCGCGGGACCTTGATGACGACATCATCATATTAACATCATCATGATATTCGGAAGACAACCGGATATTTGGAAATATCCTCCTGATGTTCAAATATCAGGTTGCACTGTAGCTCCTCTATAAGATCGGGGCGATAACTGAATATGATGATGCTGCTTGAAAAGATCACCCCCCGGAGATAATGCGCGAAGCCAACAGGCGGATATCTCCTTGATATTAGCATCATCATGATGCTCGAACAAACAAACTTATATCCGGGTGATATGAAAATATCACCCCTTCCTTCGGAATATCATGATGCAGTTAGGCAGAAAGAAAAATATCACCCTGATATACGGATGACGTCAGCATCATCAGGATGAGAAACAAAGAACAAGAAGTGATACAACATCATCAGGATGATATTGACTAAGATCATCCTGACGTTCGAAATATGATGACCCTAGTGAATATCGGGTCGTACTTGAAACTCTTCAACATCATCATCAGGATGATCATAACCAAGATCACCCGATGATAGAAATATCACCCCGGCGAAATATCATGAAGGCAGAAAATATGATGACCTCCACAAGCAGCAGGATGACAACTGAAAAAATGATGATGATGACGACCCTTAGGATAAAACAAGTTAGGTCGAGCAACTCAAAGAATAAGCAACATCATCATCATGCTCGCGCAAGGTGATAAATGGAAGATCACCGGAGACTTTGAAACATCACCCTCGCAAGCAGATAAGGGCGCACTGTAGCTCGTCAGCATCATCAGGATAAAACCCGAACATCACCCGACAGCGAAATATGATGATGACGATGAGAAACCGGTCGACGAAGAACATGATGATGCTGACCCTCATGGAAACAAACATGATGATGATGACCTCCTCCTCAAGAAAATATGATGATGCAGCTGAAAAATACTGAGGAGGTCCGTTACTTAGAGCATTTTTTGGATACTTAGGGAGAGTGCCTGAATGAAAATTGCTCAGAAAACCACCAGTCAATTCAGGCGTCAACAGTGGCTCTGTCTGGGGACGTGCAGGTGAAAGACTGCAGCGAGAACCCCAGATCTATGGGATGCAGACCAGTCCCTTATCCATTGGGCACAGAGTCAAATACTGCACTGACCTGCATCACCCAACACACTTGATGGCCTAAGGCCACCAAGAAAAGAAAAACATGTATCTCCCTTTGTCAAATATCTTGTTTTCATCTGCATGCACTGGGTCAAGCTTGGAGATACTGTCAGGATCCACCCACAAACAAATCTTGTCATCTGCACATTCAACCCTCTGATTTGGCTTGTCATCATCCTTGTGCAGATAACCCTCAGCATCATGTGACATGTGGGTGCAGAATGTTTCAGGCAATGCATGCTCAAATGGTATGTAACACCTATCATCATCTGCATCAGCAGTATGCATTGTAAAATGATCTCCTAGTTGGACTGCAAATAGGAAACACTCAGAGTCCACCACACAACTAGGAAGATCAGGGCTCATTGTGTTATATGCTGGCCTATCAAAAGAAAAGCTTTCAAAATCACAATTGTGCACATCATGTACACAACCATCTGGTACACCAGGCTGGAAAAGATCAGGCTCTGACACCTCTTTACAATCAGGCACATTTTTACAATCACTTACCTGATGTATGTTGTTTCCTCTTTCATCAGGATGAGAAACAGAATCCAAGCCAAAAATAGTGTCTAGATCTTCACCACACTCAGACAGATCCTCATCACCACATGTGTCATAAATGGGTGGCCCAGGTACATCAGCTTCATCATAGTATGCCATTTGTTCATGGGCAGCAGAGCATACCTCTTCATCACCAATGGATTCATTCTGTGGAGGAGTATCAGCCTGTGTATCATAAGCAAAACAGCCATCAAATGAAAAACAGTCATGCTCTGAACTAGCACTTATTTCAATTTCTGACTGCTCTTCATGATCTCCATGTGTTTGAAAGATAGGCAATGGGTCACACATAGGACTGCCTCTCTCTTTGCTTATATCTTCTCTGTCTTGAGTACAATACTCACAATTTTCTCCACAGGTCCATTCTAAAAATTGCTCATTGCTGTCCACAACCTCATTGTTGTCTTCATGGTCAGATGCCTCATGATTGCAATGGGAATCCTCATTAGTCCTTTCACTGGCATCCTCAACATTCATCTTTTCATCTTCACATGATGCCTTCATGACTTGGTCATTTGCAGCTTCATAACCATTTTTCACACCAAGGCCTGGGGACAGGGGTTTCAGCAGGTGCATATTTCTCATTTCTTCTACATTCTCAATGAACCTGTATGCCATCTGCATACTTGTCACCTTGAAATCCCTCAGTAATGCACTAGAGCCCTCCTCAAAAGCTTCAAAGAATATGCCAACACAGGCTGAAATATCAGGTCTGAAACTTTCAGGGACATGTGAAAGGGCTACTGCAAACCTATGACTGAAATCAACACATGGCTCTTCATCCTGTTTTCTGATTCTCATCAATTCTGCAACAAGATCAGCCGGTTCTTTTGCAAATTCTTCTTTGAAACAATCAGCAAGTTCATCCCAACAGGCAAAGGATCTCTTTGGAAAGCTCAAATACCAGTCTTTTGCTTTTGCATCAAAGGACCTAACAAGAAACCTCATCCACATATCCTCATCTCTGAATGAATATTTTCCCATAAAACTTTGAAAATTTTGGATATGTGCATTCCCATCACATACATTGTGACCACTAAATCTAGGCATCTGACAGTATATCCTAGCAGGCATAGTTTCTACTTTATAATCTACCCATGACAAATCCAGTTGGTCATACAAAGGATCAAAAGGGCTGACAGGAGGTTTAGCTTTTTGACTGGCAGACACAACAGGGTTATTACTTCTTAACTTGGCCTGCTCAGCCTCTAAGAGTATCAACCTATTTCTTATCTCTTCAATCCCTTTATCCAACATTTTACCACTGAGTGTGGGATAACTCATACTTGGATTCATAAAAATCTTACTCCTAGACATCCTTTGTCTGTCTAAGACCTAAGGCTTCCCCTGGCATCTAACTTATGCAGTAAAACAGCAAATAAAGGGGAAGTAACAAGGTACCTTTTCTCATACAGATGCAGAAATATGTACATCTTTCAACCAATAACATACATCTATCTTTCATGTGCATTTAGATCTTTTTTGCAGAGTCGCCACCTCTCCAGAGAGGACAAAATTTACAGCAGCTGAAAGCTACTTCTCCAGGTTCATTCCACCAGCAGAGCATCATTTTGTTAGTGACTCGGATGGGTCACAAGTATTATTCTTTATTTTATCAATCCTCCCCAGCAGAGTCGCCAATTTGTTGACATTTCTTCTGAATCAGCATTAGGGTTTGCCACTTCTAATGCACAGGCAGATTCAGGCCAACTGAATACAGGAGGTTGCATGAGCTCCTCCCCTTCACTTCTGGTTCTGCCGCACCAAGGGGGGTATCCCTATAACTTAAGATGTAACCTTGACTGGCTCAAAGATAGAAAGATCTGACTTGACAACAGCAGGCAGAATGCTCTCATGTATGGACCAAGATCTGTATGATAGATCACAAGGCTGGCAACATTCTTGGACATGATGTCTGGTTGGGTATGAGAGCATGCAGGGGGTTCCTAATCCTACTCCTACAACTAACAGGTGGAAGTATGAAGTGTTTTAGTTTGAATTTGGATGCAAAGCTGGACATGGTGTATAACACAAGAACACAGCATGACTGGTGCCTATCCAGGGCTTGGAGTCAGTAGACATACACCTGTGAATGATCAGCATAAATAGCTAAAACTGGATTTCAGGGGGATACACATGATATCTGCCTTACAGATATCTCCCAATATAGAGTGTTGAGCTATCTCTACTTATGGCATCCCTACTGCAGTATACCCTTCCCAATGTTCAACCTGAAAATAGTTTAATCTGCCCCTTGAGCAGAGGTTAAAAGATCAGACATTCAACATAGGAATTCTATGCTCTAGAATCTAAACATAAGCAAACATCCAGATCCAGAAGAAGGATACATGCAATACTGGAGACAGAATTAACACAACACATGCTAAGGTAGCATTACTCATATAAGATCAACCATGAAACCAGTGGATTCATGCCAAGTCCTACAACAGGAGATACATAAACTCACAAGAAGAACTGTACAGAGCAACCAGATCAGCTGGTTTTGGATTACAGAGCCAAAAATCTACCACTTTCAACAACCTCGAATGATCAACACCATCTGCATTATATAGCAGGAGGGTGTCTTCAGCATTAACTACCAGGTTGACCAAAATTCCCGCCAGATATACAGTACCATAGAAATGGCGCTCAAACTTGAATGCAGCAGGTAGGGGAGGAGACAGGAAGATTTTTCGAGCCTTGCGCCGCCGCCTAGGGATTCAGATCTTCAATCAGGTACAACATTCGTCCACGCCATCGCCCATACCTCTGCAACAATCGCCATTGATGGCGCACCAACCCGCGGCCTCGGGAAGAACATCAAACAGACAGTCGCAACCGCTTCCCGCCGAGATTCATCATCATGATATTTCGAATATGCAGGATAACATTATCCCACATGCACCCCGCAGCAACCTCCTTTGCACTTTATATACTAGGTCATGAGCATATATCATGTCGGCGCTTTTGCTCCTGACGACACTAGTATAGACTTCATCATCATCATCCTCCAGCAGCATGATATCCTGTTGTTCGAAATATCACCCTGACGTCATCATGATATTTGAAACATAACCTTCATGATAATCGGCACAACCTGATCCTTCGGAGGAACATCCTCCTGCTGAGCTTATAACAAAAGTCTGGCCGATGAACATCCTGATGACGTCATCATCATATCCTGCTGACGTCATCATCATATCTGCCTACTGCACACCTCCTCATATCCGGATGACGTCATCACCATGTTTGCAAATATCAGGAGGTCTCTTCAAGATGATCAGTGTTAGAAATATGACCCCCGCGGGACCTTGATGACGACATCATCATATTAACATCATCATGATATTCGGAAGACAACCGGATATTTGGAAATATCCTCCTGATGTTCAAATATCAGGTTGCACTGTAGCTCCTCTATAAGATCGGGGCGATAACTGAATATGATGATGCTGCTTGAAAAGATCACCCCCCGGAGATAATGCGCGAAGCCAACAGGCGGATATCTCCTTGATATTAGCATCATCATGATGCTCGAACAAACAAACTTATATCCGGGTGATATGAAAATATCACCCCTTCCTTCGGAATATCATGATGCAGTTAGGCAGAAAGAAAAATATCACCCTGATATACGGATGACGTCAGCATCATCAGGATGAGAAACAAAGAACAAGAAGTGATACAACATCATCAGGATGATATTGACTAAGATCATCCTGACGTTCGAAATATGATGACCCTAGTGAATATCGGGTCGTACTTGAAACTCTTCAACATCATCATCAGGATGATCATAACCAAGATCACCCGATGATAGAAATATCACCCCGGCGAAATATCATGAAGGCAGAAAATATGATGACCTCCACAAGCAGCAGGATGACAACTGAAAAAATGATGATGATGACGACCCTTAGGATAAAACAAGTTAGGTCGAGCAACTCAAAGAATAAGCAACATCATCATCATGCTCGCGCAAGGTGATAAATGGAAGATCACCGGAGACTTTGAAACATCACCCTCGCAAGCAGATAAGGGCGCACTGTAGCTCGTCAGCATCATCAGGATAAAACCCGAACATCACCCGACAGCGAAATATGATGATGACGATGAGAAACCGGTCGACGAAGAACATGATGATGCTGACCCTCATGGAAACAAACATGATGATGATGACCTCCTCCTCAAGAAAATATGATGATGCAGCTGAAAAATACTGAGGAGGTCCGTTACTTAGAGCATTTTTTGGATACTTAGGGAGAGTGCCTGAATGAAAATTGCTCAGAAAACCACCAGTCAATTCAGGCGTCAACAAGACCTATTTTGCCTAAGATCTACCATGGAATCCTATAATAAAAATGCCTTGTCTTACCATACGATATCCATATGCACTCATGCTACATTATACATATCTCTACAACATCATGTATACTCTATTCATTACTCTTTACTTCATCATGATATGCACACTTACAGATTCAAACCACAAGAAAGAATATACTACCTAAACATGCACATAATGACAACAGAAGGGTTTTCAATTACTTACATGATAACGCTTTTCTCCTGGGTTAGGTGGATGATTATGGAAAAGGGCTACAAATCCTGATGATCACCTATTCCATTACGTTGAAAGATTTAGTCCGTTCACAAGTAGCTCATATGAGGATTTGACTTCTCTGCTCTGTAATTTCTCATTTTTTCACAAGGTAAATGAAAATAACTTTGGAAGATTACCTTTAAACTCATCCATAGGGCAAATTAGGGTAAAAATGCATTAAATCGATTAAATCCATTGATCTTCTGCAGAGAATCCATGGATGATGCCAAGTGTTTGAATTATATTTGTAGTCTGCGGGCATCCATCTACTGCATTTAAGTCCATTTAATGTTAGGAAACAGGGGGGGTGATCTTCGAAAGATCAGGTGATATTCAAAATATGACCCCCCTTCTGGATAAATTGACCTTCCGCCTTTGAGAGGCAAAATTAGTGCAAGAGAATCGGGTGATGTGATCAACGTTGACCACACATATATCAGGTCTTGAATCTAAGATCAGGGGATGTTCAAAATATAACCCCCACAACTAAAATGACCTCCTCTTGGAGAGATCGAGATGATGTTAGCATGTTGACGACCTTGTTTAAGTGTTATGTTGTAATGACATCACCGTCATGTTATTGAATATGGTGGGCATCGGATATATACCTTCGCGGGGTAAAATAGAATGATGACTTCATCACCAGAGTAATATTCTTCATTCATTGGGTTTAGATGATGTCATCGTCATATTGGCATAAGGTGATATTCATAAGATGACAGATATTGAAAATATGACCCCCGCAAAATATATGAAGTTGTTTGACAGGCAGATAACAGCTACTACGTAAAATTGACGCCCGGACTTCATGGACCAAGTGATTATCGGGTGATAAACTTATATTGGGGTGATCTTATATAATATGACTGATATTTGAAATATGAACCCCCTCCTTAGAATATCAGGTTTGACCAAAACTTTGACTCAACATAACTTCCTTCCCTTAAAGAATTTCAGGGTGACCCAAAAGACAAACCTGCTTGGATTTTTGTGCACTTTTCAACCATGAGGCTAATGATATGAAATACTGACTTTGGCAACTAACCTCATCATAGTGACCTATCTACCCCCTGTAGGGTTACCTACATGACTAATTTTACCAGACCGCCCAAAGCAGCAAAAAAAAGTTAGGTCCCTATTTTGTCAAGTCAAATTGGGGCTTGTTGTATAACCACACAAAAACTTGTCACCAAAGAACATAACTAAATTCCAATCATTCAAGTGATGTGATCACATTCTAACATAGTATTTTAACTCTTTCTAAGTATAAGTATTATAATATTTCTGAATGATAAGGTTTTCATCATGGCAACAATGCTAACAAAGGATCAAGTGTGTGCATATGATTAATTATACTCATCTTGAAAGTAAGTTGAAAACATGATTAACTGATGTTAAGCTACATAGTTTGGGAGCATCCCTCATAGCCAACCTAGATAGAGCCTTGCTACCAGTAGGCATCCATAGCCCTGACAAGGTTATCTATACAATCCCCCTAAGTAGAGCCCCACTGCTTGCAAGCGTCTATAGCCCCACTAGAGTTACTTAGATGGCCTAATTTTATTTCCTTTTTTGGATTTTCAATATTTATCTCTATATTCATATGATATCATCATGTAATCTTAATGTGCAAAGCATGGTCACTTGCTAATTTAGGTTGGAGATTGCATTGGTTGCAAGGGAGTCCCTTTAGATTTTTCACTTAACACCTATACTTATGTGTTCCACAAACCCAAGGCTATTAGGTGAGTCATTGTGAAAGAATCACTTTGGTCAAGAAAGGGCACCCTGATAAAAAGATATCACATTATATATGAATTTGTTCTCATCACTTGAATCTTAATAATTTGGTTATTTTCTAGGATGATGAGCTGCATCATCTTGACTAACCAAAACAAAACTCAACAAGCAAACAAACAAAACAAAACAAGACTATACAAGCAACTATACAAATATGCACACTATGATACACATGACTTGCATGACACTGTTTCAGGCTTGAAAGTAATGCTTGAGAAATTGTCCATTAACTGGTAATGGGACATCCTCACTGGTCAAGGTCTTAAGCCTATAAGTGTTGTCTCCTAAAATTTCTAAAACTTGAAAGGGACCTATCCAAAGTTTATCAAATTTTCCATGATCTCCTTTCCTTTCATGTGCTTTGTCCCACATAAGGACCAAATATGAGATTCTAAAGGCCTTAACTCTGGCTCTTTTGTCAAACCAACGCTTGACAAGAGCCTGATGTTTAGCAAATTGGTCAATTGCCTTATTTCTTTTTTCTTCTAGGTGCATCAACTGAAGCAACCTAACTTCTTGTTTGTTATCTATGCCTAGATATTCTTGTGCAAACTGCAATGTGGGAATCTTTAGGTTAATAGGGAGGATGGGATCCACCCCATATACTAAGTGAAAAGGAGAATTTCCTAATGCAGCCTTCATCTTGGTTCTATCTACCCACAAGGCATATTTCAGTAGGGTGTTCCACTCCCTTGGGTTCTTTTCTATTAATTTTTTTATGATGTTCAATAAATTCTTGTTTGTGGATTCTGCTAATCCATTCCCTTGAGGATAATAATTCAAGGAAAATTTCAAGATAATTCCATGGTCAAAAGCCCAACCTGATAATCTGATTGAAGCAAAGGCATGCCCATTATCACATACTAAAGCATAAGGAACCCCATACCTGGTTACTATATTGCTTTCTAAAAACTTGATTACATCCTCAGCATTGCATGTCTTACTGCTAACAGCTTCAGCCCACCTGGTACAATAATTAGTGATGGTTAAAACATACCTGTGGCCTAAAGATGATGGAGGGTTGATAGGTCCTATGAAGTCCATTCCCCATTGAGCAAATGGATGCATCTCCATCACTGGCTATAAAGGTTGAGCAACATATCTTTCTTTATTTGCAGCAACCTGACACATATGACAACATTTGATGTGTTCAACAGTATCTTTAAAAATAGTGGGCCAGTAATACCCTGCCATGAGGATAGCATGAGTAGTAGCTAAGGATGATCCATGTGCAGTTCCAAACTTGTCATGTAATTCTGCTAGCACCTTGTCTGCTTCTTGCCTCTCTAGGCATCTTAGGTATATTTCCTCATAGTTCTTCTTGGAAAGGACTCCTCCTTTTATCATTTATTTCTATGATCTTATCTTTAAGGCTCTCCTTTGTGAGTCCTGCAATCTTGAAGGACATCTTTGTTGGCAAGAGACACTATATGGATTTATGATTGTTGTCATTGATGGCAACAAAGTTCATCCCACACATCCGTAGGACATGGTGTGTCTCTACCGGAAGTCAGAATGAAGATTGTTGAGGTCTGGTAAACAAGAACAGAGCATATGGCAAGGTCCGACAGACAGGTCTGGATCTCTCAAAGGAAGTATCTTGGTGAAGTGTGGATTTGGGAAAGTCAAGAGGACTACCTTGAGTAATAGATTCCAAGGATTTAGCCTCTGGTGATGGACAAGGAAAAAGATATGAACAGTTGAGTACCGGATTCCTAAGTGACAGTGTGAACAGAGGAAGAACTGACTGACAGAACATCAGATTGCTTTCTGGATGTGTTTCTGACAGTGGTAAAGGTTATGAAGACATGAATTATGTTTGGCCGACATGATTAATGATTTATACAAGTATATGCGTGATCCACATTACTTGATGTGCAAGGATTCAGCCGACAGAACAGAGTTTGTGAGAAGATAGATTGTTCTGGGTGCCGACTAGAAAGATAATGAAATCACTAGTGTGGATATATATATAGGATGGATTCAATTTTGAGAGTGTGTGAAAAAGGGAGTTGGACATGTGAAAAAGAGTAGAGTAGAGATAAGCAGTAAGAAAGATTCGGTATGCGAAAGGAAAGCAGATTAAAGAGAAGAGGAAAGATGAAGTGCAGCAGATCAGTGTACTGAGCCTAACCAGAACTGAACTCTAGCATATGTGGATGCTTCCAATCATTTCAAGTATTGTATGACATTCTTTTGTAGATAGTGTGTCTCCTTGTAGGCAGTGAGCCTCTTTGTGAGCAGTGTGCTCGGGCAGTGAGCCCTAATTGGCAAGTGCCATTTTGTAATTCCTTATTCTTCTAACAAAGAATAATCTTTGGGTTAATCACCCTGTGGTTTTCTCCCTTAACAGGGTTTCCACATCAAAAATACTATGTCATGTGTTTTTCATTTCATAGTAATGTTTGTTTGTTTGATTTAATGTTGCATTGATTAATAAGAAAGCTCAGAAAGAAGAAATTATTAGGATAACTGATTCACCCCCCCTCTCAGTTATCAACAATTGGTATCAGAGCTAAGTTCCTCCTAATAGAGCCTAATAGCTTGAGGAAGATCTGGGAGTTCAAATGGATGCATATGGTTTAAGGGAGCAACTCAAGACTGCCCTTGAGGATCTTGAATAGTCAAACTCTAAAGTCAATGAAATAAAGGAAAGACTCAAACAGGCTGATGAATTCATGAGAGAACTAAAAGACAAATTAAGTCTCTCTATGAAAAAGAGAAAGGAGCTGCTCCAATAATTGGCAAGACAAAGTGAAGAAAGTAATACAAATGAAGAGCTGACTGAGAAAACCAAGTTATGTGAAAAGTTATCAAAAGAAGTCATTATGGTAAGACATGAAATGGAATCAGGAGTTATAAAGTTTACCCAAGAGATTGAAGAGAAAAGAAAAACTGAAGACAATCTAAGACAATCTCTCAAAGAAAAATTAGAAGATTGCCACTAGATGGATAGGATTATTAGACATCTTGAATCTGATCTTGAAGATGCTAAAGATAATGAAGAAAAACTTGAGGATCAAATTATCTCTCTCAAAAGGGATCTTCAAACAGCAAATGAATATAAAGAGAAATTCAAGATAAGTTCTTCTCAACTTGAAGTTCTTCTTGGAAGTCAAAAGAGGGCAGATGACAAGTGTGGTTTGGGATATGAGAAAGGAGAAAGCTCTAGATCCAGTCAGAAGAATTTTGGAAATCCAAGGAACAGGCCTAGAAGACCTCTGGTAAGACAGCCCAATGCTCAAAGATATCCATCCTTCAATGGATACTGCCACAGCTGCAATCACTTTGGTCACAAAGCTAATCAGTGCAGAAAGAGAATGAATTAGACTAATCCATCCTTCTCCGGACAGTGCTTTAACTACAAAAGGTATGGACACAAGTCTCATGAATGCAGAAATATGCAAATAAACAAATCATTCAATGGTAGATGCTTTGCATGCAATAGAGTAGGTCATATGGCTAATCAATGCAGATCAAGAGGTCATCAGTCAAATATGCAAAGAAATGTTATCTGCCAAATCTATAATAGGTCCAGTCATAATTCAAAAGTCTGCAGAAGTAAGAATCAGGACAAAAGAGGTCCAGTATATAATCAGAATCAAGACAAGGGTAAACAAAAAATGAATGTGGATGAAGTTAGGAATGAGATGAACAAGATTTGGGTAAAGAAAAGTTTAGAGAATGTAGAGGTTAGATCCGCACTAGACTCTAGTGCTAATATTCCTTCCAGAAATTAAAAGGTGAGCTCTGGCTCAGGGGGAGACACAAAGAAAACCCTGTTCCCCCAGCCAATCAAGTGGTGCCGAATCTGGCACAAGATGTGGAGTAAAGGGTTTGTAGATATGAGTCTTGAGATGATCTAGCTAAGATTTTAGAGGTCTGCATGAAGATATGAAGAAGTTGTGAATGATCAAGTAGAACCTATTCCAGGAGATGCTCTGGAATGACAGAGGATTACAAAAAGGTCCGAAGAGATCCAGAAGTGCATTGTCTTATTCTGCGGATTTGACAAAATGTTTGGGATGTCCTTGTGATGTGTCATCTTGATTTGTTCATGGTCGGAAGATCCGCATGATGTTCGTAGATCAGGACTGATCCGGTTCTTCAAGTCATTCGAATAAGAAAAACTGGAATAATGTAGGTCGAGCATTTATTGCAATCAGATATTAGGGTTTGCAAAGCAATATAAGGGATTTCTCATAAATCACTTGTTCATTCTACACTCAAGAAGAAGCAAAAAGTGGAGCTCTACAACAAAATTCATCAAGTTCACCGAAGATCACTTGCAAAAGTCATTACATACAGAAATCAATCCAACCACTCCGTGTAACCGAAGGCGCATAAGGTATTTTCCGTTTTCGATATCTCACTACAAATCTTTTGAAAAATGGCTACTCTGAATATAGTAAAGATCTCAGATAGGCCCCAACCTGAATTTAAGAAACACCCATATAAGTCATTGGAGGTAGATCCCTTAGGAGCATTCTCTAGTGTTCCACATGGCATTTTACACACAGAAGACATTAGGGTTTACATACATGCAAGTATTGAGGAATTTGGGGAATTCAAATTGAGAGTTTTCTATCACAAACAACTGATAGACAATGCTTTTGAGCTTAAACCAGAGTATAAGGGTATCCAGAAGAAACATTTTGATCAATTCATTCATTTCCCCTGCTTTGAAGAAGATGAATGGGTCTGGTACGTATTGAGTAGAATACATGACAACTTCCTATGGCTGGATAGACCCTGCAAGATCACAAAAGAGGCAATTAGGGCTGTAACTGGTCTATACTCTTCCGGAGGGATACCTATCCTCAAATCCATCAAAAATAACATTGTAACTGAGGCCACCGGATCAAAATTTGATAAGAGGGCAATGACCATTGAAGATATTTCTGATCCGGATATCAAGTTTGCATCTATGATAATAGGATACAAGATTTATCACTCTAGTAGGGAGAATTCTGTATCCAGAACTACAATATATACTACCTATGAGATGCTAAGGAAGAATGTAGATTATGATCTCTATGAACTTCTTTTAAGCCAATTAATGGAAAATATACAAAAGATCAAAAAGGACAAAAATAATTCTTTCAAGTATGGTACACTTATATTATGTCTATTTTTCTACTTCATGAATGAGCTGCTCGGATCAAGTGGATGGGTATGGTAGAATGACAAACCTGCAGCAGTCCAGATCAGAGATTATTTACATGGACTTGGGGATGCCAAAGCAAGAAATACAACCTTGTGGGGATACTTCAAAAACTTCCAGAGCATGATGCAAGCAAGAGAAAGAATTCCCCAGTCTATTGTTGAAAAATACAAAGACTCAGTCTGCTTTATGGTTGATACTAATCAGTGCCTAATGGAGGCAGTAGAGCTAAGGACAGTCTGGATCATGCCCATGAGGTATGAGATTGATGAACAGATTGTGGAACTGCATGTTCAACACATGCTTAGTCAGGCCAAAGATCCAAAGGCAGAAAGGTTTGGAACCTTTGAGGAGCTAAGTGTGAAGATCCATATGGAACCCAGAGAACCTGAGATAAAAAGGAAGGTGAGAAAAGAAGTAGAACATATTGCTCAAGGCCTAGGCATCCCAAAGGAGGCACTTGATGCCAACTGGGAAAAGAGGCAAAAGGCTAAGGAAGAGAAGAAAGAGGCAAAAAAGAAAAGAAAGAAAAGTACTTTGGTGGAAACCTCAACCCAGACCAGATTATCAAAAGGATCTACACCTGTCACAACCAAAAGCTCAAAAACATCAAAACTAGAAGGTCGGACATCCGGTAAAGGAGAGAAAAGATCTAAAATAAAAGCCACAAGGGCTTATACAAGTAAGAAAGATGAAGAGGAAACTGAATCTGATGAGGGGGTAAAGGAAATAAAGAAGCAGAAGAAGAAAGGATCCGGAAAACCCTCCATAGGCCAAGACAAGGAAGAAAAGGTAGAGGAATTTGTTGAAAAGCCCACCCTATCTCTAGAGAGTGTAATCAAATCAGTCACTGTGGATGGAAACCTTCAACCAATGGCCGAATTCTATGATGACTACAATGAGGCCCACCAAAAGATCCTGCAGGAAGCCACAATTAGGTATCTGAACATATACAATAAGGCTTTCATTGAGATTATATCTCTAATTCCTAAAAGCTTAGAAAAGGAGTTAGAAATAAGAAAGAACAATGCCCTGGCAAAAGATCTTGAGATTCGGGAGCAGATAGCTATTTAGCTATATCCTCAAATGGATCCCAAGACAATGAAGATAATATTCAAAGACTGCAAAGATGAGTTCAGGAGTAAAGCAAGGATGAATCAACTCATGCTTGGTGAGACTGACAAAGTGGCCATGGATATAGAAGAGATCCTCCTGAAGGCCTTCAAAAGGTTTAATCTTCTTATTGTAGAGGACTTGGGTATTGATCCCTCATCCACAAGTGTTGCAGAAGAAACTTCTGAGAAAGCAACAGAAGAGATGGGGCCTGAACAAACCAACATTTCTCCTCCAGTTTCCCCTACAGTCTCTGGATCCAAAGGAGAAGACACTATATAGGAGAAAGAAGTGGAGTGAAAGAAAAAGAAGTTGACAGTACCAAGGTTGCAGAGAAAGAGAAGAATCCAATAGAGAAAACCACAACTGATAGTGGTAAGAATGTAGGAGAGAAAACTCCAAAGGATAGCCCAAGACTGCAGAAGAGAAGAAACATCTGTCTCCAGCAAGAGACACTGCACAAACTATCCAAAAATTTCTGAGCAAAGAAATAATAGAGATTGATGAACCGGAGCTTCTACAAGGTCCATTCAATTTTGATTCCCTCTCTCTGGTACAGACAATGAAGATAGCTTCATTTGCAAATGCTAAGGCAAATGAAAAACTCCTAAAGTCTCATATGGAAGACTATGAGTTGATAGAAGCTGCTTTTGGAGTGCTTGAAAAGATTATGCCATCGGTCCAGAAAGATCCCACAGCATCCTCTTCCGATAATCTCAAAACCTTAGTCAGCAGTGTTAGTACACATTTTGATTCTCTAAAAAAATTAGCTAAAGAAAAGGTCTGGAAGGAGTTTTTGGATAAAAGGTTCTCCGAGGTACAGGGTTTGATCATTAATGATAGGAGAAACATGAACATTGGAATAAAGAGCTTAGAAAATGCTCTTAAGGATGGCGGTGAAATATACAAATTTTGTATCTCCTGGTCCAAGGTAACAGTGGATATTGAGAAGAAAATAAAAGAGCAAGAGGACACACTACTAAGCTTGTCTCAAACTTTTGATCCTCTTTCTTCCTCTATAACAAATCAAGAAATTAGAGAAGGAAAAGAAAAATAGAATAAGCAGGTTGAGTGAGCTCAGGGGGTTAATTGTCCCTAAGCTAGAGGCCATGCATGAGGCTATAATAGAAGCTCAAATCACAGCCCAGACAAATGATCCGACAGATCTAAAAAGGGCAGATGCATTTGCATTCCTGTTGAGTGGGCATATCTCAATTTTGGACAGGATGAAACAGAGTTGGGTGACAGAAGTTGTACAGTTGAAGACAACTTTTGCAGTCATACTTAAGTATATATAAGTATGCCATATGTTTATACGGCTAAGTATAGTAAATTTTTTAAAAATTTTGGTGTGCAGACCCTACCCTTTTCCATTGATGTCAAAGGGGGAGTGAGGAGTAGTGAAAAATGAGGAATCCAACTAAGGGGGAGCTCTGAAAAATGTATATAAAGACAGAGCATCAGCCAAGGGGGAGCTTAGTGTAAACACTTAGTCATTTTTCACTAAGTGTTGCCATCAATGCCAAAGGGGGAGATTGTTGGCAAGAGACACTATATGGATTTATGATTGTTGTCATTGATGGCAACAAAGTTCATCCCACACATCCGTAGGACATGGTGTGTCTCTACTGAAAGTCAGAATGAAGATTGTTGAGGTCCGGTAAACAAGAATAGAGCATATGGTAAGGTCCGACAGACAGGTCTGGATCTCTCAAAGGAAGTATCTTGGTGAAGTGTGGATTTGGGAAAGTCAAGAGGACTACCTTGAGTAATAGATTCCAAGGATTTAGCCTCTAGTGATGGACAAGGAAAAAGATATGGAGAATTGAGTACCAGATTCTTGAGTGACAGTGTGAACAGAGGAAGAACTGACTAACAGAAAATTAGATTGCTTTCTGGATGTGTTTCTGATAGTGGTAAAGGTTATGAAGACATGAATTATGTTTGGCTGACATGATTAATGATTTCTACAAGTATATGCGTGATCCACATTACTTGATGTGCAAGGATTCAGCCGACAGAACAGAGGTTGTGAGAAGATAGACTATTCCGGGTGCCAACTAGAAAGATAATGAAATCACTAGTGCGGATATATATATAGGATGGATTCAGTTGTGAGAGTGTGTGAAAAAGGGAGTTGGACATGCGAAAAAGAGCAGAGTAGAGATAAGCAGTAAGAAAGACTTGGTATGTGAAAGGAAAGCAGATTAAAGAGAAGAGGAAAGATGAAGTGCAGCAGATCAGTGTACTGAGCCTAACCGGAACTAAACTCTAGCATATGTGGATGCTTCCAATCAGTTCAAGTATTGTATGACATTCTTTTGTAGACAGTGTGTCTCCTTGTAGGCAGTGAGCCTCTTTGTGAGCAGTGTGCTCGGGCAGTGAGCCCTAATTGGCAAGTGCCATTTTGTAATTCCTTATTCTTCTAACAGAGAATAATCTTTGGGTTAATCACCCTGTGGTTTTCTCCATTAACAGGGTTTCCACGTCAAAAATACTGTGTCATGTGTTTTTCATTTCATAGTAATGTTTGTTTGTTTGATTTAATGCTGCATTGATTAATAAGAAAGTTCAGAAAGAAGAAATTATTAGGATAACTGATTCACCCCCCCTCTCAGTTATCAACAATCTTCTAGTAATTAAGATGTGCCTGATGTTTGAATACCGCTCTCCATCTTCCTTTGTATTTATGACATACTACTGGTTCATGATGTTAGGATCAATCTATGATATCATCTGACTCAATGTTTGTCCTCTTACTAATTTCATGGGTGTTATGTCCATATCATACTCTTGGAGGACAGTTATCCATTTGGCTTTTTTCTCACCTAGTTCACTTTGCATTAAAAGCATCTTTACTGATGCATCCGGTACTACAGCAATCACCTTACTTCTTAAGATGTAATATTTGAACTTCTTGACTGCTCAAACCAGAGCAAGTGCTTGTCTTTCAACATCCATGTATCTGAGTTCTGCATCTCTAAAAGGACAACTCATGAAGGCTATAGGCTTTTCTTCTTTAGCCTCATTTCTCTATGTTAATACTGCTGCAGATGTATGCTCTGAAGCAAATGAGTAAATGTAAAAATCCTTTGTATAATCTAGACTGATTAGAACATGAGCATTAGATATGGCTTTCTTGATATCTTCAAAAGCTGCTCTAGCTTTAGGTGTCCACTCAATTTTGGCATCCTTTTTGAGCATGGCATTCAATGGTGTGACAATTTCTACAAAACTAGTAATAAACTTTCTAACAAAAATAATCTTACCAAAGTAAGATTTGAGATCTTTTTTACTTCCAGGAAGTTGTATCTTCATGTTTGATTCTTCTCTTTCAGGGTCTATGATGATCCCATTCTCTGTTATCAGGTGACCTAATAACTTCCCTATGGTTACCCCAAATATGCATTTCTTAAGGTTTGGGGATATTCCATAATGTTCACATTTCTCCAGTACCTTCCTGAGGTCTTCTACATGATTTCCTCTCTTTAGAGAAAACTATCAAGTCATCCATGTATATGACTATGCATTTACCAATCAACCCTCTGAAGGCTATATCCATCACTCGCTGGAATGTGGCTCCAGCATTTATCAATCCAAAAGGCATGCATTTGTAGGTGAATATTCCCCACTTTGTGGTGAATGCCATTTTTAACCTATCTATCTTGTCTACCATCACCTGGTTGTACCCTGAAAAACCATCGAGAAATGACATCATCTTTGCACCATTTACAATCTACAAGACCTCATCTAGAGAAGGCAAAGGATAGTTATCCTTTTCAGAAGCTCTATTCAAATTCCTTAAGTCTACACACAATCTAATGTTACCATTCTTCTTTCTTACTAGGACCAGGTTGGCCACCCATGTGGAATGTCTCATAGGAAATATGATCCTGGTGTTAAGCAACTTCTTAACTTCTTCAAAAATGATGGGCTCCAACAAGGCATTAATAGGTCTCTATTTCTGTCTAAAAGGCTTGACATCTGGCTTTAAAGGTATAGTATGAGTGATGACTGATGTATCATAAGTTTTCAACTCATCATATGTCTAGGCAATGACATGAATATAATCTTTGAGAGCTTGAGTTATCCCTTCCAACTCTTCTTTTGTGCACGCTTTTCCAATCAGGACATTCCTTTTTTCATCATTATGTCTAATGTTAACCTATGAATACTCTCCTCCATTTGCTTTAGGGAGATCTTTCTATTTCAACATGTTGTCTAAATCAAATTCTCTTTCCAACTCTATCATCCCTTTAGGAATCTTGTTACTAGGCAACTCTAGGATTTCTTCTTCTTCCCAGATATGATATTCCACATTTCTTTCATCTATGATCTGTGCATCAAAGAAATCAAATTCTCTTTCCAACTCTATCATCCCTTTAGGAATCTTGTTACTAGGCAACTCTAGGATTTCTTCTTCTTCCCAGATATGATATTCCACATTTCTTTCATCTATGATCTATGCATCAAAGACATCCCTATTGGATATGAAGTCTAAAATATGATCATCATCATCAAATACTTGAAGGTTGACTACATTATCTGGCACAGAGGATACTGATACTAATTCAACTGAAAATCTCTTCAAACCAGATATAGACAATAGTTCCAAAGTACTTGCGGCCTAGGCCAAGGCATCTGCCTTGTGATTTTGTTCTCTAGGTACATGGGTGATGTTGAATGCATCAGAATCTTCTATCAAGTCCCATACCCTATTTCTGTAATTAGATAGTTTCTTGTAATTACAAGAATATATGCCTCTTACTTGTCTTACTACCAACTCTAAGTCTCCAAAGACATGCAGAATCTTCACTTTCTTTCTGAGTGCAAACTGTATCCCATGAATCAAGGCTTCATACTCTGTCACATTATTTGTGTATGAGAATTGCAATCTATATGCTGCTAAGTAGGATTTACTAGTTGGATCAATGAGATATATTCCTACTCCAGCCCCTTGTTTTGATTTGGACCCATCAAACCTGAGGATCCATGGCTTATCTTCAGTTAAAGGCTTATTTGGGCCTTCTCTTTTCTTATTAGCTCTAGTAGCTGCACCATTTGATATCCATTTCAACTTTGGTGTTTCAATTTTCTCAGACTTCATTTTGTCTGGCTAATGTGAAGCTGATTTTTCTTCTTTTTCTTTACCATCAGTAGGAGGATCCTCTGGACTAGGCAACATCTGTCTTTTAGAATATGCAAACATAGTGAACAAGCAGTTTATGAATGTGGTGCTTCATGTAACCTGCACCATCCTTCAATTAGAGAATCTTGTGGAGATCTTTACTGTTGTATCATCCCTTGAATTTGTTTTGACAAAAATTCTTCAAACTTGGACAGATTACTACATCTATCGTCATCAGACAGTTCATAGTCTGACTCAACCAAACAATCACTTCTTGGGATGATTTTCTTGTTACTCTTAGTATTACTCTTGCTACATACTAGAATCTCTTCTGTCATCTGAATAGAACCTTCATCATGACATGTGCCTTCCCCTGTTCCTGTAGATGACAAACAAAAATTAGTATCACTATCTCTATCTGCAGAACTTACCGTGGATGATGATGATGATGCCCCACTACATGCTTGTTCCAATTCCATCATGTCTAAGCAAGCATCATATGTCTTTTCAGAATGTGCCTCATCATGTAACCTGCACCATCCTTTAATTAGAATATCATGAACAAGCATTTTTAACAATTCACAACATTGCACCTCTTTGGACAAGTGCATCTCAAAATTCCTGAAGTGATCTACCTCTGTTTCATTTTCAGAATTACAATCAGATTCTAAAGATATTTTATCCTCCTAAAGATTATCATCATGACCATCAACATCATACATGAGAATCTCCTCTATCCTGACTGTCTGGGGTCTGATGGAGTAAACTTCGGGTTCTACATCCACATACATGATCTCATTGGTTTTATTGTATTCAGTGATCATATGTTTCATGCGAGGCTCAACATCTATCCTTATTTGATTAGGTATCCCTTTCCAAGGCAACCACATGTGACTAAAATCAGTGGACATATATCCATTGAGGGTTTTAGACCAATCCCTACTGAGTAGCATCCCATAGGTATCAGGTATATCCACTACCTGAATATCAATGTAGTATTGGATTCTTGGATCTGATGCTAACTGCATATGAATGTGAGACAATTCTCCTACTACACTCACCTCTGTTTTGTCTAACTATGTTACCTTCTTCAGTGACTTAGCAGGATGCAACCCTAAGGCATTGCATATGGACAGTGGCATTACATTGGTAGATGCTCCTGAATCTACTAAGCAGTTATACAATTTTTTACTAAACATCCTTACAGTAAGAAGAAAAGGAGGTGACTCACTTTTTTCTCTGAAAAGAGTCATGTGTGAAGTCTCTGCAGCTTGAACAGTAGCAGGAGCTTTGTCTTTAACATTAACATCCCTAGCAGTATGATCTTTAGTCCCTATATGACCTGAGGTATGATTATGCTCCTTTGGAGTAGGATCATCCAAGGATTTCATGAAAGCTTTTTTGATAGCTAGGGTTTTGAGTAGTTCTGACAATGAGAGGTTGATTTTGATCTTTTTCATTTCATCTACCAGATATGTGACCAACTTATCAGAATCAGGAGGCATATTACCAGTCTTTGGTGCTGTATTTTGTGGTGCTAAATACTGAGCATTAACCTTAGGAAATCCAGGGTTATTGCTTGCCTTAGGATCAAGAGGAGTGTTGAAATTATTTGGAGGCAAGGATGTAGTTAAAGGACCAACAAGTCTGTTTGAGTTATTCCTTAGATTATAATTATGCCTACCCTAATATTGTTGTTGATAAGCATGTACTTCTTCATGTTTAATTGATGGCTCATTTTCATCTTCAAATGGAAAAACATAATTAGTCTCAAAATCCATGGCTGACTCCTCACATGCTAAGGTGTAATCCTGATGAGGATGGTTGATGAAACTTTCTAGCATTAAGGTAGAATCATATCCACAGGGGACAATTTCATTTCCTTCAACACAAGGTAGATTACCTAAAGTATTGGACACTTCAGTTTGGAATATACTGGCAGCTATCCTAAACTGAGGATAATCCAGTTCTGCATGAGCATTGGTGTTATGTATCCTGCACTAGTTTGTAAGGGCTGCCTCTACCAAATTCACTCTAGTGGTTTGCTTAGGTTCACTAGGAGATTTATTATCTAGGGCTGATGGCAGAGAACCATTGTTTGGCCTAGTTTTCCACACTCTAGGCTGTCTAGGGGGATTATTGTTACCATTATTGTTATTGTAGTTGTTATTGTATCCCCTATCAGGATAATTAGGTCTGTCATTGGCATATCCTCTATTCTGATTTGGTTGAGAATAGAAATTTTGACTCCCCAAATGAGTGATCTCAGTGGTGAGTTTCCTCAACTACTGATATCTCTTTTAATTTCTTCCTTCTCTTCCTGAACTTTGGCTACTACATTTTCTGTTTGAGGCTTGAAGAAGGAAGATCCATTGTTATTGTTATTATTGGACTGGTCCACAACCTAAGGTACCTGTGTATGTCCTAGATATTGTAGCATTTGATCATTTCCATTTGGAGGTGGCATGATACTGAGTGGAGGTATCTGTAAAGGACTTGGCATTACAGCTGGAGGTATCATGGCTCCATTAGTCTATTGTTGAGAAGGATATGTAGGATAAGAAGGGAGTGTTGGAAATGCCATATTAGGTGTAGGAGTAGGGATCAGCTACTGACTGACTTTAATAGCCTCTTCAAAAGCTCCTGTCAAAGTTGTGACACCAAGATGTGCTCTCCTAATAAACATAGAAGTCAAGGGATCTAAGGTTGAATAATATATGCTCCTAGCAGCTTCATCTAGTACAGTTTATGGAGCAACTAGCTTTGAGAGAATCTTTTGGAATCTTGCATTGAAATAGCAATAGGCTTTCCTTCAAATCTCTTGATTGTGGCAAATAGATGATAATTCATTGAAGGATCTATAGGTATTTTAAATCTATCCTTAAATGCTTTCTCCAAGGTAGCCCATGAACTGACTGAACCTTGACCAAAACTAATATACCAGTTATATGCCTCTTCCCCTAAGGAAAATGGAAATAACCTGCATACCACATCCTAATGTTCAATTCTAGCCCTACAACAAGCTTCCTTGAAATTTCTAATGTGATCATCAACATCCTGATATGGATGATATTTAGGACAAATCTTATCAGGATTTTAAGGCAAAGGATGATATGCAGTAAAAGTCAGAGGTGACTCTGTAGTAAAGAATGACATTGTGACTGGTGGAGGTTGGACCTGAGGTGTGATAGGTGGTCCTGTAGGTGTTTGCAACCCGATAGGAGTTATAGGAGCACGTTCTGGTGAAGCTCCTGATGCACTAGAACCAGGAGAATGATGAATATCTACTGTTCTTGGTCGAAATCCTCGGATAGGCAATTCTTCAAAGAGTCTGTTGGATCTGGACCTAGTATTTGGCTTGAGAGCTAGGATTTCTTAAATTTTAAGGAAAATTGGCTTGTTTGCTATAAAGATCGCTTGAAACACTCCAACAAAGGCTATATTTATGACCAGAATTTGAAACTGACTGGAGATTTATGCAATATTTGCAGAAATGGTGCAAATATGGGGTGATATGAGGCTTTTGGACAAAAGCAACTGGATATTAGGTTTCTTAAGAAGATTACCTCAAAGCTTTAACAAAAAGACCTGAAATAGAGCCAACCTTTGAAAATTCATGATGATCGACCACAAAGCTTGAAATATTTATGCTCAATTTTGAAAACTTCGCAAAGGATAAGTATGCATAGACTTAAAACATCAAATCTTTGCACATGACCTGAAATACAGAGCTGCATGAGTATTACCTTTCTGTTTGCGTCATCAAATCAAACAAATCTACAAATGGTGAGGCCCTCCTTCTAGCGCCAATTTATGTTGATGATGATGATGAGTCATAACAACATGCATAAAAATTTGTACATCAAACCTTTATTATCTTGTAAAGTACGATCAGCTTAAGATAAGTTGATGACTCCAAGTCTTTGTTGATCAGGTCATGATCATTTGACGTTACTCAGAGGTTGATGTGACATGCTATTTTCTATTTCAAGGGGCCTTACGTCTGTCTGGATGACCAGTATTATACTGTTTCCTATAAATTTACTCCACAGAGAGGTTATTTCTACTCTATTTCCAAAGATAATGATGTATTTGCAAGTTTGATCAATTCTTTTGATTATCTGATCATCCTAAACTTGTTCTTTCTTCTACGTAGTATATTTACTCAAATGATGTGTCTGTAAGTAGATATGTGCATGAATTTCATGGATTTGTTCTGATGTTCACAACACGCCCCATTTTACTCCTTAGCAAAATGAGGACCCCTACTGTGGCTTTTGCTTTTTGCTTGTGTGTGTTGTTTTGCTTGGTGGTAAGGGGAAAGGGGAGTGAAATAGTACAAACCTTGTTAAAAACAATGAAAAAGTTGCATTAAGTACCAAGGCAGAGTACAGGTAAATTCCTTGTCAAAAATGAATAGGGGTTGCTTTTTGAACCATCTTAAAATTTCTTGTATTTTGCAAGTTATGAGCATTTTGGTAAAATGTACATTCGGGTTTGTATGTTGCATGTACAGGGCCCTTTGTATATCGAGTCGCTTGTATACAAAGTCTTTTACAAATCAGGTTGCATTTACAATGGTCTTTGTATGTTTTGTCATTGTATGTTGCACATGCAAAGGGGTTTTGTATATCAGGTTTACATACAAAGTTGTTTGTATGTTTTTATACCTATATGCATTTGCTAATGTCTATTTGTACATGCAGGTTGGACCCAACGCAGTTATGAGTTGAAATGAATATTTTGTTAAATCCGTCAGTTGAATATTTGGTGTTTGTATATTTATACATACAAGCGAAACATACATGTCGAAAGATGCAAGGCCCGCAATATGCAAGCTGCGGACCCAAAGAGTTTGTTAAACAAGGTTAAGTCCTTGTATGTATGCGGGCTTGTATATTAGTGAGATACAAAGGCTATATACAAGTGCCAGAACTAAAAAGTTATAAATGTGAAGTAAGGCTTGTATATTTCGTACCTTGTATGTATGTTTCGAAACATACATTGCTTAATACATACAAGCACCAGAATTCAAAGAAATTAAAATCTGATGTATGCAATGTATCAAAACCCGAATGTATATTAAGAGATACATTGCATTATATACATCATTGATAAACAAGCCAGAACTCAGAAGAAATTTAAATCCGGTTAATACAATGTATCACGTCTGATTGCATATCAAAAGATACATTGCATTACATACATTGCTTTATGCATACAAGCTGGAATTCAAAGGAGATTAAAATATGGTATAAAGCATGCATCACATCCGATTGTATATCAAAAGATGCATTGTGTTTTATACATTGCGGAGCCGAAGGGCAAATAGACTGTGGTTTATGAAGAGTTGAAGTCCGACAGGGACATACAAAGGAGTCTATATGTATTGTCTTGTATAAATTGCAATGCATACAAGTGATAGATGAAAGAGGAAAAGTGCAAGTTAAAGGTACAACTCAGACCCGAATAGAAAGTTAAAAATGAAAAGGTCCTTGTATGTTCAGAATGCTTGTATGTTGTAACATACATTCGCGATATGCAAGGATTTAAACTGGTGAAAAGGTGGGAAGGCAAAGCGAAGGGATTTTTGAAGTTATTTTTAGAGCCCGATAGCATGTTTTTGGTCAACGATGGTTGACTCGGCCATTTTTGACATTGTATGTGCATTCAGATATGTGGTTGCTCACAGATGCTGAATATTCATAGCCTGATATTTTGTGCTTGCATTTTCTGAACCTGAATGTAATGTTTAAATTCCCTACTAGTTTATTAAATGATGGTACTTAATTCCTACTTGTTTATTGCAGATTGCTGAGCTATTTCAAAATAGCTGGGAAATGCAGAGTTGCCAATGCAATGGCAACATGTAGGTGGATATAAAGACAGGGCTTTAATGATGATGACATCACGGGAGGTGGATTGGATCACATCGGATCACAACCAAGTAGGAGGAGTCAAGGCCTTCAATGAGAGGACGAAATGTAGATGGAGAAACATTATTAAAAAGAATAGAAGTTATTGTGGTGACCGTAAGGGCTTCCAAGGGGCATCCTTATGCCCAGTATGGGCGTGCTGCTCAGATTTTTGGTGGGATTTGCTTTCCACCAGTGGATGCTGCACTTGAAGTGCAGACCGTTGATTAGCTAGGGTTTCTTAGGCACTATATTGGGGACAATCAGAGCCATATATTGAGCCCCTTTACTCTGTAACAAAGGGAGGTCAATCATTCAAAATCAGACCTATAACAATTTCATATAGGAGATCGGATTATTGAGACTAATGAGGACTAAACTATTGAAACATCAAGGTTCTTTCTTCAGATCAATGTAAATGTACTTGTTCTAAAGCATATTGAATGAAGATGAAGCTTCAAATTACATCTTGATTGTAAACTTTACGTGATCTTCAATTTGATTTCTGGATATGTACTGGTGAATGTTGTGTTCAATATAAGCGCTTTCATTTCATTGCATGTTGTTGTCAACTTTTCCTTTGAAGTTTTGCACTGGATCATGTGGATTTGTGGAATGTCCTGGTGAAGTATGATTTCTAGTTTTCTTCTCTTCATTGCTGTATGGGAACATGTATGTGGGTCAGTGATCTCAGCCAAGTAATTTTGGGAATCTCACTCTTTAAACCCTATCTTTGTTATTTCTCTTTTTTAATTTCATTGAAACCACTTCTATAACTGCAATACACAGATAAATAATAAGCAGGACAAAGAAATATGCTGACATCTCATAGATAACTGAATATCATTAGTATATTTGAGCTAAATACATGTAGTGTTGAAAATATCATGCAAAGACTTGCGAATAATGGTAGAAATCATGCAAATATCAACCTGTAGGGCATTATTTGAATAAGTTCATAGTACAAAAGACATAAATTACTGAAGTACGTAAAGCCCCAAAATGATTAACAGCAACACACATCAACCATTGAGTAACGTCAGTAGATTATGAACTAATCAACGGAGACTTGGGATCATGAATTCTTCGAATTCATCATATCTTTCAAGATAAATAAGGGTTGTTGTGTAACTTTAATTTTGTGTTTGTGTATGACTAACATCACCATCAATAGAAAATAGGTGCTAGAAGGAGGGCTTCTAATCATGAGTAAGTTTTTGTCTGATTTGATAATGTAGACAAAAAAGTAACACTCAATCATCTATGTATTTCAAGTTATATTAAAAGATTTGCTGTTTTAAGTTTATACACACTAATCATTGGTGAAGTTCCCAAAATTAAGCATAAATATTGCAAGCTTTGGCTAGGGATTTTCAACTAATCTTTACTAGTAAACCAGCCAATCTTCCTTAAATTTAAGAAATCTTGGCTCCCAAGCCAAGTACCAGGTCCAAATCTAGTGGGCTCTTTGAAGAATTACCTATGAGGGGATTTAGACCTAGAACTATGGACATTCATCACTCTCCTAATTCTAGTGTGTCAGAAGCTTGACCAGAACGTGCTCCTATAACTCCTCTCAGGTTCCAAACACCTACAGGACCACCTGTCATACCTCAGGTTCAACCTCAACCGGTCATACCTCAAGTTCAACCTCCAGTAGTTCTAATGTCATTCTTTGCTGTAGAGTCACCTCTGACTTTTAATGCATATCATGCTCTACCTAAGAATCCTGATAAAATTTGTCCTAAGTATCATCCATATTAGGATGCTGATGATCACATCAGAACTTTCAAGGAAGCTTGTTGTAGGGCTAGAATCGAGCATCAAGATGTTGTATGCAGGTTATTTCCATTTTCCTTAGGGGAAGAGGCATATAACTAGTATACTAGTCTTGGTCAGGGTTCAGTCGATTCATGGGATGCCTTAGAAAAAGCCTTTAAGGATAGGTTCAGAACTCTTATAGATCCTTCAATGAATTATCATTTGTTTGCCACCATCAAGAGATTTGAAGGAGGACCTATTGCTAACTTCAATGCGAGATTTCAGAAAATGCTCTCAAAGGTAGTAGCACCTTATTATGTAGCAGATGAAGCTGCTAGGAGCATTTATTATTTAGCTTTAGATCCCTTGACTTCCATGTTTATTAGGAGAGCACATCCTAGTGTAACAACTTTGGCAGGAGCTTTTGAAGAAGCTATCCAAGTCAGTCAGTGATTGGCTCCTGCTCCCACACCAAATCTTTCCTTCCCTACACTTCCTGGTTATTCTACATATCCTATTCACCAACAGACCAATGGAGCCATGATACCTCTAGCTGTGATGCCAGCCCCTTTGCAAATACCTCCACTCAGTATCATGCCACCACCAAATGGAAATGGCTAGATGTTACAATATCTAGGACAAACATAGATACCTCAGGCTGTAGATCAGTCTAACAATAACAATGGATCTTCCTTTTTCAAGCCTCAGACGGAGAATGTAGTGGCCAAGGTTCAGGAAGAGAAAGAAGAAATTAAGGAGATATCAGCATAGTTAAGAAAAATTACCACTGAGGTCACTCATCTGAGGAGTCAAAACTTCTATTCTCAACCTAATCAGAATAGGGGTTATGCCAATGACAGACCTAATTATCCTGATAGGGGGTACAACAATAATTACAATGACAATAATGGTAACAATAATCCTCCTATACAGCCTAGAGTGTGGAACACTAGGCCAAATAATGGTTCCTCGCCATCCCCCCTAGACAATCAGCCTCCTAGTGAACCCATACAGACCACTAGAGTAAACCTTGCAGAGGAAGCACTTACAAACTAGTGCAAGATACATAACACCAATGCTCATGTAGAGCTAGACTATCCTCAATTCAGGATTGTTGCTATTATTTTCCAAGCTGAAGTGTCCAATACTTCAGGAAATCCACCTTATGTAGAGGGAAATGAAATTGTCCCCTGTGAATATGATTCTACCTTAGTGCTAGAAAGCTTAATGCATCATCCATATTGTTGATGATTGTTTTTACACAGTCATAACAATAGTTAAAATTCACATAAAATAAACCTAACTGACTTGAAAGATATGAAGAAATTAATTAAGATTTGCTTAATCCCAAGTTTAATATGGTCAGGTCTTGACCTGTTGGGCAAATTTAGTAGGTTGATGTGAAGCTGTAATGTTCAAGGGGCCTTACGTGATTTAGGGTTTCTTGATGATTCACTGGACTCAAACTATGCAAAAGATCATAAATATCAACATGTTAATCATTCCTTTTGTATAAACTTTTTACTGTGTTACAAAGCTTTAAATAATTTATATTATTGCAAGCTTTCTCCTCTTCAATATTATGAAAACTGTCTACTTTCAATTCAACTATGCATGCTTCTTTCAAATATGAGACAATTTCCTTTAAATTTCTGCATTTTAAGTTAAGTATTTTCAGATGGGTTGGGAAAAGTTAGAGAAATCTAAACTTAACTTCATTCAATCTACTACATGATCTAAATGATCTGTTATGCACTTTGTAAATAATGTAGCAATTTGATTAAATCCACAGACTAAACCTTAAATGTAAGTTCTGAGCATTTTCACAAACATACAGTCAAGATTGCAAGCTTTATGAGATTGTTTTGAACACAATGAAGAGCTAGAAGACACTCAAAAGATAGATGCAGAATTCTAGATTCGATTGTATTTAAAACAGACAGTCATATAAAATTTACAATGTATGAATGACTTTTAGCTTCATTAATCAAATTACAGAAAACTTACAAGCTTTACAGATATAGTAAGGAAGCAGGATGTTCCACACATTCCTTATTACAGACATGGGTGACCTCCTTCTACTTCTAAATGGTAATCTACATTAAAACTTTTAGTTCTATTTTATAAGTTCCTTTATTCGACAAATCCCTATGTAACCTATTACAGAGTAAAGGGGCCCAATATATAGACTTGATTGTCCCCAATACAACTTTCAAAACCCTAGTTAATCAATGGTTCACAACTCAAGTTGCAGCATCAATGGTGGAGAAAATCCCACCCAAAATATCTTTGAGTAGTATACATTAAATCTGGGAGTAAAATGTCCCTTTGGAAACCCTAACAGCTCAAAAATGTCCTCTATTGTCTATTGTAATAATGTTTCCATCTGCATTTTGTCTTCATCATTGAAAGCCTTGACTTCTTGCACTCCCTCCTTATCTTCTTTTGTGATCTGATCCACCCTCCATGATGTTATCGCCATTAAGTTCCACCTTCCAGATATCTGTAACCCTGCAAATAGACACAAGAAATAGATTAAAAACAATATCAAGTTGCTTCATCAATTTATTACATAGTCAAAAAGTTAGATGGGCATTAATACAACAATTTTGATGCCTTTAAGCCTCTTCTTACAGTCAGTCTAATTCTGCATATACCCCCTTGTTCGTTTCGCGCTCTGCTTTGTTCTGTATATCTCCATCGGCATAGCCTTTAAGTCGGGTGGGTCCAAAAATTTCCTACCGACCTCACTATTCTGGCCGATGTCTTCTCAATCGGCATTCATTTGTCTTTCATTGGCATGAGTCACGCTGGTTGAAGCGAGTCTAAATTTTCACATCGATCACCTTTGTTTGGTTGATATAGTCTTATTCGGCTTGTTTTTCTTCTTCCTATCGGCATGATTTTCATTCATCGGTGTGGGCTTAATGTTTCATTCCAATCGCCCATGTTTGGCCGATATAGCCTTATTCAGCTAAGTCCTTTCGTCCATCAGCTTGACCATCTTCTATTGGCGTGGCAAGGAAAACTTCCACCGATCGTCTTTATTTGGCCGATGCAATCTTTATTCGGCATGCATTTCTCTTTCATCGGCATGAATTTCTTCCATTAGAGCGAGTCCAAAATCTCCTATCGATCTCTCATCTTACGTCGATGCCTCGTTCAAATTCTTTGTATAACATTTCTTTGCATATCAACTTGTACATCGACTACATACAAGTGCCAAAACATGCAAGGAATTTATTGTTTTTAACTTCCCTTCGTGTCCGCTCATTGTATCATTTTAATATGCATCTTTTGCTTGTATATCACCTACATACATGCAAACCCGATATACAAGTGGTGGGGACCACATTTCTCTCTCCTCTTGTATCTTCACACTTGTATGCATCCGATAGTATATGCATACAAACTCGGAAGCATACAATGATTAAACCAACTTTTAAAACTTTTTAGGTCCGCGACTTGTATGTATCCTTTGTATATTTTGCTTGTATGTTATTTAAACATACAAGCGTGCACATACAACAATTTAACTCTATTTCACAACTTTTGGGTTCCATGCAATGTATACAGTGCTTTGTATATTTCACCTTGTATATTTCGTCCTGCCAAACATACAAACGTAAGATACATGCAACGGACACAAACATTTATCCATTCAACTAAAAAAATGCTTCAGGTCCGCCTTGTATGTAGCTATTGTATATAAGATACATACAAAAAAAAGATGCATGTATGAATAAAGCGCTAGTCAAAAGCATACAAGACCCTTTGTACATAAACTTGACATACAAACAGACTTGTATGTGCAACATACAATGACTTGACATATAAGCAACAATGTATATGCAACCCGATTACCTATGCAATGAAGCATAAAATGACCTTTGCATATACAAACAACCTTGCATATGGGAAGCGATATACAAGGGACTTTGTATACAAGCAAACTTGCATACAAAGGGCCTTGTATATGCAACCTGATATACAAACAACTTTGTATATGCAAATAGCAAACCCTTCCCTTGTTCATTTTACCAAAATGCCCATAACTTGCAAAATATGGCAAATTTTAAGATGGTTCAAAAAGCAACCCTAGTTCATTTTTCACAAGGAATCCATCCATACCCTACTCTAGTACTGAAATGTATTTTTTCTCTAGTTTTAATAAAGTTTGCAATTTTCACTCTCTTTTCCCTTTTACCACCAACAGACCCACACAAACAAAACAAAAGCAAAGCCACAACAGGGGTCCTCATTTTGCTAAGGAATAAAATGGGGCCTGTTGTGAACATCACAACAACTAGAAACCAAACAAAACAATTAAATTCAAACCATTAAAGAAAACTAAATGAAATAAATTCATAACTTCCAACTATCTTTCTTGCAAATCATTATTTAACTTGAGACTCAATGTATTCAATAAGGTGAATGAATTTTCCAATTTTAGTTTAAGTGGGTGCACGTGAATAATAATTCTCATCTTGAAGATCAGTTGAACAAACCAGTGACCGATATTAGCCTACGTAGGTGAGGATATTCCCTCATAGCCAACCGGATAGAGCCTTGCTGCCAGCAAGTGTCCATAGCCCCAGCAAGGTTATCGTTACAATTCTCCTAAGTAGAGCCCCACTGCCAGCGAGCATCTATAGCCCTGGTAGAGTTACTTAGATGGCTTAATCTAGATTTTTAGTATAATCCATTTTATTTATTTTTTATTTTTATATTTTCTGATATTTGATAGAACTTCATAAGATATTGCATTTGTAACTTTATGATGCAAGGAGTGGTCACTTGCTGAAATTAAGCTGAGAATTGTAAGGGTAGCAAGGGTGACCTCTGATTTTTCACCTAATATCTACACTAGTAAGTTCAACAAACCCAAGGATTTTAGGTGTGTCATTGTGAGAAACATTCCTTGAATACTCAACCCATTCTTATTTAATACAAAATTTAACAAGTAAAACAACTTTCTACATTCATGGCAGTCACAACAAGTTATGCATAAATTGCAAATAATTAACCTGAATCTTCTGAATTTCCTACTATTTTTAATGGTTGTTGGTCTGCTCCTTCATACTCCAAAGCAAAACAAAGATCCTTGCTGAGGAAACAACAAAGGAAACAAAACAAGCAGACTGTACAAACAACTAACCTACAAAAGAAAACAAAGCAAAAAAGAAAAATTGTACATTATTTACACTATGATACACAGAAACTGACTGCCCTTACCTCAGGCCTGGAAGTAATGTTTCAAATGCTGGCCATTAACTGGTAATGGCACATCTTCCCCAGTCAAGGTCTTGAGTCTAAATGTATTGTCTCCTATTATTTCTGAGACCTGTAATGGACCTAACCATAGTTTGTCAAATTTTCCATGATGCCCTTTCTTTTCATGTGCTTTATCCCAGCACAACACTAAGTCTGATATCCTAAATGTCTTGACTCTTGCTCTTTTATCAAACCATCCCTTAACTACTGCTTGATGTTTAGCAAATTTCTCAATGGCTTGACCTCTTTTTTCATCTAATTGTAACATTTGTACTATCCTGGCTTCTCTATGATCATCCAAGCCTAAGTATTCATTAGCGAACTTCCAGATTGGTATTCTTAAATTTACTGGAAGTATGGGATCAGTCCCATAAACTAAGTGATAAGGTGCATTGCCTAAGGCCGACTTAAACTTAGTCCTATCTACCCATAGTGCATATTTCAACAATGTATTCCACTCTCTAGGATTCTTTTCAATTAGCTTCTTGATTATATCCAATAAAATTTTGTTTGTAGACTTTTCTAATCAATTCCCCTGAGGATAATAATTTGAAGAAAAATTTAAAACTATCCCATAATCAAATGCCCATTTAGAAAATTTTAGAGAAGAAAGAGCAGGGCCATTATCACATACCAATGAATAGGGAGTTCCAAACCTAGTTATGATGTTTTCTTCAAGGAACTTGATAACTACCTCAGTCGTAGAGCACTTGCAACATGTGGCTTCAGTCCACCTTGTACAGTAGTCAGTCACTGTCAGTATAAACTTGCATCCTACAGATGATGGAGGATTTATGACTCCAATGAAATCTAAGCCCCACTATGCAAATGGCCTAGACTCAATCACTGGTTGTAAAGGATTAGCCTGGTTTCTTCCCTTATCTACTGCAGTCTGATAGGTGTGGCAACTTTTAATGTGACTCTCTATATCTTTAAACATTGTAGGCCAATAATATCCTGCCCTTAATATCTTGTGCATTGTGGCTAGATGAGAACCATGGCTAGTTTCGTACTTATCATGCAATTCTATCAACACCTTATCCACTTCAGCTCTGTTTAAACATCTCAAATAAATTCCTTCATGGTTCTTCTTGAATAGAAGACCTCCTTGTACTATATATTTCTATGCTTTAATCTTCAAAGCTCTCCTCTGAGAAGCTTTCATCTTACTTGGGTACTTCCCTGATATTAGAAAAGCGTTCAAATCATCATACCAGCTTGATGCGTCACAAGAATTCAACACATACTGTTGTTTTATCAAATTTGGGTCTGTGTTTGCTATGGTCTATACTAATGCTTGCCCTCTGATCAACTTCATTGGAATAATTTCCATATCAAACGCTTGTAATGTTGTAATCCATTTGGCTTTTTTCTCTCCAAGCTCATTCTGCATCAGCAGCATCTTTACTGCTGCATCTGGTACTATGGCTTTGACCTAGTTGCACAATATATAATATCTGAATTTTTTTATGGCTCTCATTAGCACAAATGCTTGTCTTTTCATATCAAGGTATCTCAGTTGTGCATCCTTCAGCGGTGCGCTCATAAAAGCTATGGGCTTTTCTTCATTGTCTTCACCCTTTTGCGTCAAGGCAGCCGCAATTGAATGGGAGGATGCAGAGGAATATATGTAAAATGACTTAGTGTAGTCTGGACTTGTCAACACCAAAGCATTAGAAATGGCCTCCTTAATATCTTCAAATGCAGCCTTAGCCATTGGCATCCACTCTATCTTTGCATCCTTCTTCAACATGGCATTCAATGGTTGCACAATTTATGCAAACCCTGTAATGAACTTCCTAACAAAGTTAATCTTACCAAAAAATGATTTTAATTCTTTCTTTCTACTTGGTAATTACAATTTCTTTATTCCTTCTATTCTATCATGATCAATAGATATTCCATTCTCAGAAATGTCATGTCCTAATAATTTACCTTTTGTTACTCCAAATGAACATTTCTTAGGGTTAAGAGAAATCCTGTACCTCTCACATCGTTTAAGTATTTTCCTCAGATCCTCAGCATGAGTGGATGTACAAAATGTAATGTCCATGGTTCTCTAAAAAGTGGCGCCTGCATTGATCAGACCAAAAGGCATTCTTCTATATGCATAATTTCCCCATTTACAAGTGAAAGTGATCTTTAATCTATCTTCTCTGTCTATTAAGACCTGGTTATATCCTAAGAAACCATCTAAGAAAGACATCATCTTTGCCCCATTCACTGCTTGCAGTACTTCGTCTATTGGAGGTAGAGGATAATTATCCTTTTCGGATGCTTTATTCAAGTTTCTAAAATCTACACATAACCTGATGTCCCCACTTTTCTTTCTCATAGGTACTAAGTTAGCTACCCAAGCTGAATGTCTAACTGGGAAAATTATTCTGGCAGATAGTAATTTTCTCACTTCTTCAAAGATCAAAGGCTCTAAAATGGCGTTCACAGGCCTTTGTTTTTGCCTAAATGGTTTAAGATTTGGTCTCAAAGGTATCACATGAGTTATGATGGACGTATCATATGTTTTCAATTCTTCATACGTCCATGCTATTACGTGTTTGTATTCTTTCGGAACATCTATAATTTCTTTTCTTAATTTCTTAGAGCAAGCCTTTCCAATCAGTACATTCTGTGGACTTTGCTCTGTTCCTAAGTTGTATGGATCACACCTTCCCCCTTTAGTTTTGGGTAAGTCCTTCTATCTTACTACCCCATCAAAGTCAAAAATACGTTCCAGCTCAATTACTCCCTTGGGTAAGAAATTTCTTTTCAAGTTGATTATATCTTCTTCGTCCCATGTTACCTCAGGCCTTTCTTGTTCATTAATGATTTGAGTTTTAAATACCTCATTCCAGGTTAGAAAATCTAAAATTTGCTGATCCCCTCCAAATACCTAAAAATGTGTAACATTATCTAGGATACTGGGAACATTAACTAATTCAACAGCAAATCATTTCAATCCTGATAGTGTCAAGGGCTCTAATGTGCTAGTAGCAACTACCAGTGCATCTGGTCTATGGTTCAATTCTCTAGGGATATGCTTTATGTTGAAAGCATCAAATGAATCAATCAAATCCCACACCCTATCCCTGTAACAAATCATTTTCTTATAGTTGCATGCATACGATTTTCTTACTTGCCTGACTACTAGTTTAGAGTCTGAAAATACCCTGATCATTTTTACTTTCTTCTTGATAGCCATAACAAGTCCGTAAACCAAAGCTTCATATTCTTCAATATTGTTAGTATAAGAAAATTGGAGCCTATATGCTGCTAGATATGACCCACTCTGAGGATCTATAAGCTCTACGCCTGCACCTGCACCTTGTTTTGATTTAGACCCATCACATTTTAGTGCCCACATGCCATCTTTGTTCTTTTGTCCCTTTACTTTGGCATGTTTCGCTTCTTCTGTCACATGTGGGGTGCTATCCTATTTATTCATAGGCAACTCATGTTGATCAACTTGTATATTTATATTTTCAGTTTGTAAATCAGAAAGACAACTACCCTTGTCCTTTGTTCCCTCTTTTAATTCTGGGATCAATGTACCTATGTTGTTCTGAAAGTACCTCTCTGGTAGATTAGGATTGACCCTTCCCTCTTGTAGCCCTACTCTCTTTATACATTTTGTGTATTGATATTCAATAATATCCTTGCACATTCCACAACTTTCCTCGAAATGTGGCCTATTATGAACTCTGCACATGTCCTTATACAGTTTGCATTGAACTGGTAGATTTTGTTTAGTGCACTTTTCCATCTCTTGTCTAATGGCATGACCAAAATTGTTTATTGCATTATTTTCTTCATCAGAAGAATCTCCATCAGACTCAATGAATAATGTTGTGTCATTGTTGACATGTTTTTCCCTAAAGTTTAACATCAAGATTTCCTCAATTTGTACTCCCTTGTTAGTAATCCTATAAACACCAGGCTCAACAGTAGCATATAATATTTCATTAGTCCTATTATACTCTGTTATCATGTGTTTCATCCTAGGTTTTGCCTCTATCCTGATCTGATTTGGGATGCCTCTCCAAGGTAACCACATATGTGAAAAATCAGTGGCCATATATCCATTTAGTGTTTTGGACTAGTCTCTACTTAACAACATTCCATAATTCACGGGTATATCCACTATTTGAATGTCAATGAATTGGCTGACTCTAGGGTCTGAGGCTAACTGCATTTGAATGTTCATTAGTTTTCCTATCACACTGACCTCAATTTTATCTAACTGTGTAACAACTTTGGCAGATTTGGTGGGAGTCAGCCCTAAGGTTTTGCATATTCCTAAGGGAATTACATTGGTTGATGCACCAAAATCTACCATACAATTATGTATGTTCTTTCCACACATTCTAATAGTTAATAAGAAAGGAGGAGCATCCCTCTTATCAGCATACATTACTACATTTGTGTTAGAAGGCTGCTCAACTTTCTTACTTTTTTCTTTAGGCTGTGAATCTTTATTAGGAACACTCATACCAGCAGAAACCTCATCTGTCATAGATGTATCCAAGGATTTTATAAAAGCATTTATGATCCCTGGAGTTTTCAATAATTCACACAGAGGTATACTAACCTTGATTTTCTTTATCTCTTCTGAAAAGTAACTCATCAATCTTATTGTCTCTACTATTTCTGTTTTACTTGTCTGGACCTTTTGTGCTATTGTTCCATTGTTTACATGCTAATTAGCTTTCAGTATGGTAGGATTGTTGCTAGCATTCAATCTGGGCGAGTGTTAAAATTGTTAGGAGGAGTGGAAGTAGTGAAAGGACCTCCTTGCCTAGTGTTATTCCTCAAGTTGTAGGTGTGGTTCTTGTTTGTCTGTTGAAAAGCCTGCACCTCTTCTGTTTCATTTAACACCTCATTTTCAGTTTCAAAGGGAAACTGAAATCTATTTAGTACAAAGGCTGATTCAGGATATAGATTTTCACAAAAATAAGGTTCATCCTCTAACAATTGATCCTCTTCTTCTTCAGTTGCAAAGGTAAAAGTTTCTAAGACTTGTATAGTCTCATAGCCTGAGGGCACTACTTCATTACCTTTGGGAATGAGAAAATCAGAAGTGGGAGGCTACACGTCTACATTAAAAATGTTGACTGCTAAATGGAACTGAGGACAATCGAGCTCAGCATGGGCACTGGTGTTATGAAACCTACACCAATTCTTCAGTGTTGTATTGGTCATTTGGATGCCAGCTATTTGCTTTGTATCCTGATTATCTATATTCTCAAAAGGAGAAGCTAGAGGCCATTGTTTGGCCCTATGTTCCATGTCTTAGGTGGCCTAAGCTAATTTTAATTTCTGTTATTATTACCCCAGGCCTGGTTATCTACCACAGGTCTTCTATTTTGCATTGGTTTCCCTGGGTTATGACCTTGATGCTGATTATAGTTCTCGTTCTGATTTGAACTTTGACCTTGGTTGTTATTTTGGTTATGGCTCTAATTGTAGTTCTGATTGTAATTCTGATTATAGCCTTGGTTGTGATTTTGACTATATCCATGGTTGCCTCTATCATAGAGATTCTCATTTCTTAATTGTGTCACTTTAGTGGTCAATCTTTTTAAGTGTGCAGTGATTTCTTTGATTTCTTCTCTTTCTTCCTGTGCTTTTGCCACAATTGTATCTCTAGGAGGTTGGAAGAAAGATTGACCATTACCTTGATTATTATGGGCACTGTTACCAGTATAAGGGGCTATGGCTTGGATTGGGGTAGGACTATACATAGGTGTGTATGTAGGAATTGGATTAAAAAATGGAGTATTATGTGTAGGGGCTCCATTCCATGATTGTGTTTGACTCTGTATCCCAAGATTTCCTCCATTAGGAAATGGGTTATAAGTTGTTTGCCTCATCTCCTGATTTACAGAGGCTGCCTCCTTATAGGCTTTAGATATTGTATCTATGTCAGGCTTTCTTTTGACAAACATAGCAATTAATGGATCTATAGCAACATAATACATGGCTAATAGTGTATCTGCATTAACTATGTAAGGAGCTACTAACCTAGAATAGGCCTTTTGAAATCTATCATTAAAATTATCAATTAGCTCTCCTTCACCTCTTTTTATTGTAGCCAATTTGTGATATAAGGTGGAAGGATCAATGGGTCCTCTAAATCTAGACAAAAAAGCCTCTTCCATAAGTACCCAAGAAGAAATATAACCATTGGGTAAGTTAACATACCAATTGGAAGCCTTCTCATTGAAGGTGTAGGGAAATAATCTACACACAACATCTTCATCTTCTAATCTGGCTCTAAAGCATGCCTCTTTGAATATTCTAATATGATCTTCCAGTTCTTGATGTAACTGGTATTTAGCACATATCTTTTCAGGATTTTTGGGCATCTCATGATAATCATTGAAGTGTATGGGAGAGTCAACATTAAAATAAGCCATTGCAGGTACTTGTGCTCGACCTAGACCCATAGGAATACCTAGATTTCCTAGAGGATTAGGATTTCTTGGAGGATTAGGGGCTCTTGGGGGACTAGGACCAAGATTTAAAGATCTAAATGAGAAATTGTTAGGACTCACAAAGTTATGGATGCTAAAAGGTGGCGTAGGGGGCGTTCTAGATGAACTTCCTACCTATGATATTTTAGGATTCCAAATCAAAGGACCCTTACTTTGCCTTTTATCAGGTAATTGCACAAATGTATCTTCTAAACTAGATCTAGACCTAGTCACCCTGTTACTGTTATGAGCCAGCTCTACTTAAAACAAACCCTAACTCTAATTAGGCCCTCCTTCTAGTGCCAAGGAACTGTTCATGATTATTTTTACACAGTCATAACAATAGTTAAAATTCACATAAAATGAACCTAACTGACTTGAAAGATATGAAGAAATCGATTAAGATTTGCTTAATCTCAAGTTTAATATGGTCAGGTCTTGACCTGTTGGGCAAATTCAGTAGGTTGATGTGAAGCTGTAATGTTCAAGGGGCCTTACGTGATTTAGGGTTTCTTGATGATTCACTGGACTCAAACTATGCAAAAGATCATAAATATCAACATGTTTATCATTCCTTTTGTATAAACTTGTTACTGTGTTACAAAGCTTTAAATAATTTATATTATTGCAAGCTTTCTCCTCTTCAATATTATGAAAACTATCTACTTTCAACTCAACTATGCATGCTTCTTTCAAATATGAGACAATTTCCTTTAAATTTCTGCATTTTAAGTTAAGTATTTTCAGATGGGTTGGGAAAAGTTAGAGAAATCTAAACTTAACTTCATTCAATCTACTATAGGATCTAAATGTTCTATTATGCACTTTGTAAATAATGCAGCAATTTGATTAAATCCACAGAGTAAACCTTAAATGTAAGTTCTGAGAATTTTTAAAAACATACAGTCAAGATTGCAAGCTTTAAGAGATATTGTTTTGAACATAATGAAGAGCCAAAAGACACTCAGAAGATAGATGCAGAATTCTAGATTCGATTGTATTTAAAATAGATAGTCATATAAAATTTACAATGTATGAATGACTCTTAGATTCATTAATCAAATTACATAAAACCTACAAGCTTTACAGATACAGTAAGGAAGTAGGATGTTCCACAAATTCCTTATTGCAGACACATGTGACCTGCTACTTCTAAATGCTAATCTACATCAACTTTTAGTTTTGTTTTATAAGTTCCTCTATTCTACAAATCCCTATGTAACCTATTACAGAGTAAAAGGGCCCTATATATAGACTTGACTGTCCCCAATACAGCTTTCAAAACCCTAGCTAATCACCGGTTCACACCTCAAGTTGCAACATCAACGGTGGAGAAAATCCCACCCAAAATATCTCTTAGCAACATACATTAAATTTTGGCATAATATGCCCCTTTGGAAACCCTAACAGCTCAAAAATGTCCTCTATTGTCTATTGTAATAATGTTTCCATCTACATTTTGTCTTCATCATTGAAAGCCTTGACTTCTTGCGCTCCCTCCTTATCTTCTTTTGTGATCTGATCTGCCCTCCATGATGTCATCGCCATTAAGTTCCACCTTCCAGATATCTACAACCCTGCAACTAGACACAAGAAATGGATTAAAAACTATATCAAGTTGCTTCATCAATTTATTACCTAGTCAGAAAGTTAGATGGGCATTAATAAAATAATTTTGGTGCCTTTAAGCCTCTTTTTACAATTGGTCTAATTCTGCATATACCCGCTTGTTCGTTTCACGCTCTACTTTGTTCTGTATATCTCCATTGGCATAGCCCTTTAAGTCGAGTGGGTCCAAAAATTTCCCACCGACCTCACTATTCTGGCCGATGTCTTCTCTATCGACATTCATTTCTCTTTCATCGACATGAGTCACGCTGGTCAGAGCAAGTCCAAATTTTCACATTGATCACCTTTGTTTGGCTGATATAGCCTTATTCGGCTTGTGTTTCTTCTTCCTATTAGCATGATTTTCATTCATTGGCGTGATCTTAATGTTTCATTCTGATCGCCCATGTTTGGCCGATATAGCCTTATTCAGCTAAGTCCTTTCATCCATCAGCCTGACCATCTTCTATCGGCATGGCAAGGAAAACTTCCACCGATCGTCTTTTTTTGTCCAATGCAATCTTTATTCGGCATGAATTTCTTCCATCGAAGCGAGTCCAAAATCTCCTATCGATCGTTCATCTTACACTGATGCCTTGTTCAAATTCTTTGTATAACGTTCCTTTGCATATCGGCTTGTACATCACCTGCATACAAGCGCCAAAACATGCAAGGAATTTATTATTTTTAACTTCCCTTCGCGTCCGCTCATTGTATCATTTTAATATGCATCTTTCGTTTGTATATCACCTACATACATGCAAACCCAATATACAAGCGGTGGGGACCACATTTCTCTCTCCTCTTGTATCTTCGTACTTGTATGCATCTGATAATATATGCATACAAACCCTGAAGCATACAACGATTAAACCAACTTTTAAAACTTTTTGGGTCTACGGCTTGTATGTATCCTTTGTATATTTCGCTTGTATGTTATTTAAACATACAAGCACACACATACACCAATTTAACTCTATTTCGCAACTTTTGGGTTCTACGCAATGTATACAGTGCTTTGTATATTTCGCCTTGTATGTTTTGACCTGCCAAACATATAAACGTAAGATACATGCAACAGACACAAAAATTTATCCATTCAACTAAAACAACGCTTCGGGTCCACCTTGTATGTAGCTATTGTATATAAGATACATACAAGCAAAAGATGCATGTATGAATAAAGCACTAGTCGAAAGCATACAAGACCCTTTGTACATAAACTCGACATACAAATAGACTTGTATGTGCAACATACAATGACCCGACATATAAGCAACAATGTAAATGCAACCCGATTACCTATGCGACTAAGTATAAAACGACCTTTCCATATACAAATTGTAGTGCCCCTCAACTTGCCGTCTTTTGGACTGATGTTTGCTTAGTAGTACTGGACATTATGACAGTATTTTAGATCGTTTGATGATGGATTTCTAGTTATTTTGCTATTTTAGTATGAACCTAATTATTATGATAACAGATGTTGATGTTGGATTATGTCATTTTATGCTTTACAATTTGATAAATGAACTGATGTTTTAGATGCTTTGATGTTATTCACTATATGGGATTGGAAGTTAGATGATCAATTTATGTTGTAGACTAGTAATCTGATACCTTGTTCAATATGGTTGATTGTTATTCATAAACGTGAATGGAACAGTGTCGTATTACTCGTTCTCGAGTACCCTACCTCACTGCGATTTCCATTCACTATAGGACTACGTGTGATGTATATGTATATCTTGTTATGGTTAACCGTGCATTGCTGCAGGATGCAGGTACTAGGCATCGACTCCACCTGATTACCAGGTCTGAGCATGCCTTCACCAATGGATTAGTTGGTTGGAGTTAACGTGAGGTCCCTAGTCAGTGTTCCTTGGTCGTCAGTTTACCCTTGTGGTTTTGGTTGTCATTCGATCATGTCTTGCTGTCAGGTAATACTGTACCTTGGAGTCTAATTAGTTCTGCAGGTGTCTAAGTGTGTACGGTAATGTTGTGCTTTAATTAGAATCATTATACGAAGGAGTATAAATGTTGTTAAATGGGCATAATGTCGTTAGTTGTCGATTATCGTTATAAATAAATTATTATTTTATTAGAAGTGTTTTTGTTAAATAAAGTTGTAAGAAATTTGTATCATTCGATATAATATTATTATAATAAATATTTAAATAAATAAATAGTAGTAATCATGTTGTAAATTGTGATTTACAACATGATTAATAAAATAAATGAAAATATAGTTATAAATTATAGTTTGTCGAAATAGTACTATTCTATTAATAACAATTTATGGGGTCGGCTATAAAGAAATTAGATTTTATCTGAAATTATGTGCTTACATTTAAAAAAAATATAATAATAAAGTAAAATAAATAATATTTGGGGATCTTTAAATTAAATAAAATATATTTTTAAGAGGAGAGTTCCGCGGGATCGCGTGCCAAGTCCTTGGTAGATGAGAGAGGCTGTGTTATAAAAGAGCGGTAGGGGCATCAAGGACAGTATCACAGGTGAAAGGAAATAAGCAGCGTGGAACTGCAGCGATTTGGAGCAGATTCGTTGAGTTGATTGCGAAGCCAGGTTCCATCGAATGCCTTATCTCTGAACTTTATTTCGAATCTGCAAATGAAATGATTTTTGGTTAAATAGTTTCTGCCGGGACTTTCTGTCATTTCTGCAAATGTGTATTCTCTGTGTTAAAATAGCATCTTCTCTTAGGGTTTTAAATTATTCCTTTCTGCTCAAGGATTCCGTTAGTAAATTGTTTTCCTCCCACTGTTTTCTGAATCATTCTGTATGCACTCTCAGACCGGCGTAATCATTGGTAGGGTTTGTAGATGTAAAATGGCACCTCCTTAAGATCCATTAGAACTCTGTTTTCTGTCATCATTGAATCTAAAAAAAAAAGAGACATCTTTGATTTGTCATCAAACCCCAGTCTTATTCCTCAAAAGAGTGCAGGTATCAGAAGTAATAGTTTTAGGGCAGTTGTTCCTACAGTAATCCTTCGCCATGTTATTTTCTTGTCATCTGAGAATGTCTCCCTTCGACCATGATAGGACACTCTCCTCTGGCCTCTGCTCACACTATTGGAGGAGGCGCTTTTGGTATAGGTGTGTGAATGATATTGCTAAATGCCACGGAACCCTTCCTTATTTCCTTAGTTTGTGTTCTTTCACATATCATTTGATCTCTGATATTGCTAAATGCCACGAAACCCTTCCTTCTTCGATATTGAAGTTTCCTTGGGTTCTGGTTACATCACCTGCACTCATTCCATCGAAGTCCTAGCCGTTGGGCTGAGTGTATACCTTACGGAGGCTAGTCATGAGGTTCACACCTGTATTGCAAGTATAATCTAGAAATACTTAGGCGAATCCCTCATATACTAGACGTGAGACTGGCGAGCAGTGGTGTCAAACTTGAATATCGGGCTGCCTGAGGTTCTTTTTGTCTTATTTTGTTTCTTTAGGTATTATTTTCTAGCAGACGGATATTATCAAGCATTGCTGCAGATTATATACTGGGCATGAGAGAGAGTTCGCTGCCTTTTTTTTATCAATCGCTTTGAATATTCTGAAGCCTGGTCAATTCGTTTTCATTCCAAGATGTGAGACGACACTCTTTTTGCTCTGTTTGTTGCATTTGGTGTTGTTTAGTAGTGGACCGATTATGTTAGGAGATGCTGCCAATTTGTTATGCTAGGGCGATGGGAGGTGATGGATTAGGTAGTGCGCTGCCGCTATTGTCTCACTATTCGCCCTTGATTGAAGTCTCAGAAGACTTTTCAACATGTCCATTTTGGTGGCCTCCGTTAGCCATTATCAGTTTTGAGACGACGATTCTTTGTATGCCAGTTCACCTTATAGTTGGACTACCACGATTTCGCTGGCCTTCAACCAAGCTGAGCAACATTATTATCTCTGAAGAATGAAGGAGGCTGTAGTATTCATGATTGAAATTGATTAGTGTTTTCCTCACACATCAATCCCTGTCCGCATTCACAGCGTATATAGCTGCAGTAGTGTCTTAAGAACTTATGATTTCTGCCGTTGTTAGAGGTAAAACTTAGCTGGTAAAATCTGTAGATTGCCTTACCTTGGCTGGCACATTCCTAAGAAGTTTGGGGTGTCCTTCAGATAGCCAGCGAAGGCAAGATGGTCAGCAATGCACAATTAATAACCAACTGCTTGTGTAGTGTAAAAATGGTTCCAAAAACAATTTGAGTAGCTGTCAGTTTCTGATAGCTTACTGTCCCAAATACAGACAATCCTCAACACCTGAATGTTTCTGAAACTCGATAACAGACTCGGCAGCGACCGTGTGATGGAAAGATCATCGTCATAGTTCATCTTGCAGGAAGCTTTTCCAGTAAACTAACAAATGCAGTTCACATACAAAGCTGAAATGAGATTGCTGTGTTGGCAAAACCGTTATCTTCTTTTCAGATAGTACGTCATAACCATTCTCCAGTTCCCTAATTATTTAGTGATCAGGTTATTAGGCGATTACATCTTTATTAGTCCTCTGTAAAAACGTAGATGACAACCATAGTGCGCACCATAGAGAGTTCTTGAGTCCCTTGCAACAATACCATTTCGTATATACCTAGCAATCAGTCTTTTACTGAGAATCGTTGTTTTGCCTGGGCACACTTATGAAAGGTTTCTTTCTGCAGATCATTCTTTCACATTAGTGAAACAGACTGCAATACAGTCCACATAACCAATACCGTATTACTGATATCTCACTGATGAAGATGGCGCTTCCTCTGAAGCACGGTGCAGCAAAAACAATCAGTGTTTTACTGAGATGTTTGTAATCTATCCATTTCTGTCAAAAATTAAACCTGAGTGGAAGTAATTTCTGAACTCGTAATTATACTTTCCATGTTTGGGAGATCAGCACTACAGTTAGAAGCATGAACTAGATGCGGGGATCTCAATGAACGTCCTTGGTTACCGTAAAAACTTAGTCATTAAACCTTTTTGCCTTCGTTATTTTTGTGATCAGTGGATACCGTCAGTTTTGCAAGATGAGGAAGTTGTTAGACTAATCAGCTGTTATCCATTTCAATGATAAAATAGTTAACAGCCGTTTTTACTCCTCATTGACAACCTATACGAGCAGTTCACATTCCATTCAAATAGGATCATGTATGATTCTCTTGCATGACAGTAGGATTATAATAAACAGTAATAGTAAAGAATGTAATCTAATGTTGATTTTATTACAGAAGTTGTTTACATTGAACAGAGAAGAAATTGTAGTGTTGACTTTGGAACTGTATTATACGGTATAAGTTAAGTTTTTCTGTTGTTTGTAAAGAGTCGAATTGAGAGTGGATAAACTCGAATTCCAGAGGCTGAGTTGTCATAGTTAAGTATATGCAACTTGTGTATTGTTGTTTTTTGTGTTTACGATGTAATAGCGTTTATGTGGATCAAACATAGTATGAAGTTTAATGAGGTATTGTCAAGGTTGATTGTGTGTCTTGTAAAGTAATAATCTCAGGATGAGATATCAAACCACTTGTGATCTTATTGTACCATTTTGTCATATGGAGAGACCTGAAATCTGTAAAAGAATAAAGTATTGTAATGTTGAAAGTGTTGGATAACAATTGATGTTATGACTCTATTTTGATGCAAGAGGGTTTATGCCTTGCAATGTACATATACGTGTTTTGTTATAAAGTCTTGCATGATGTTTAAGGTTTACTAGGTGTTAGGAAGGAGAGTGGCTTTCAACATGGGGCCGGCGCCCAAAGTGGCAGTCAGGATAACCTGTTGGAAGTAGATTAATTAAGTGATAACCTAAAATAAACTAGGGGGTTAAGGGTAGTCTTCACATTAATAAGATTATTGGATTCCTCTCCCATGACCTGTAGTGCTTGTTCAGACTAAGGATGGGTAGAGAAGGCCTGGTTGGCATGATTGACTTCCTTGTCCTCATGAAAGGAAGGTCAATTCCGCATGTGTCACCCTATGGGGCCGGCGCCTAGTGAGAGGCTGTCAGGATAACCATAGATGGGGGCCGGCGCCTAGTGAGAGGCTGTCAGGATAACCCATGTTAGAACCGTGCGATGACACTCTCCCTACTACAACCTAGCATCCCTTGTTCGGTCTCTCCTCAATTGTTTTGTGTCGCCTTTGGAAGTTAAGTTGTGTTGTATTGTTATTGCCATGTGTTGTATTGGCATTTGGTCGTCCTTTGTTTATGTTTGTCTTTCGTCTACCTGACTGTCATTGTTTGGGACCTCATGTTAACTCCTAGCTCGGGGGGTGGACCTTAGGGTTCCACGTGGTCAGGTGGAAGAGCTATTTTATCCATTGGTTACTCTTGTCAAGATCATGTGCAGAAAGGATTTGTTCCAATTGTACTTGTTCCAATGATGAGGATGTAAGTGTATAACCTTGTACCAGATTTGTGTAACAGAACATTCATTTTGTATGTAATCCTGATGTAGACTAAAAATGGCAATGTAATGATGTCATGATATACTTATATGAAAGCATTTCAGTTATGTATTTAATCATGCAGATTCTGTTATTTGATTATATGCAATGAATATGAATAAGTTATTTATTTGAGCATGGATTTGGATCAGTTACTGATGTACATTAAATTATGTTAGTTGATTTGTTAAGTGATGCAGCCTTAGACCCTTAGAGAATATGTCGTAATTAGTTATGTTAACATTACTTAATCATTTAAAAAAAAAAAAATTCCTGTTTCATATAGCATAAGTGTGTGTTCTTTAAGGTGTCAAGGCGGGCGTTACATCTGGTATCAGAGCCAAGTTTCTAACACTGGGTACTCTGGTTTTATAATTAGCCCATTAAGCTATGCTAGTTGCTTAAACTCTGAAGAACATATTCATTCATAGTCCTTGCCTAACAACCTGAAGTGGTTCTTGGATGTGTTGTCCAGGAAGATGCCTAGGGTACGAGGCCAAGGATGTGGACGAGGTAGGGGTTGTGGGAGAGGTGTTGATATCAGCCCTCCTCCTAGTTCCCCTCATGGAAGTACACAAGAAGGTGGAAGTGAGAATCAAGAGAATCAGGATCAGCCGAGGGTGCTCAACTACGCCAGCTCCTAGAGGAGGTGCTTGCTCATCTTGGTCCTAGGCAGGAGGTGGAACAACTAGAAGAGAGAGAAAGGGAATGATCTCCTAGAAGGAGAGAGAACACTGCTGAACAAGAAGCTATTCTTGCGGGCCACATGAGAGACCTGATGAGAGCCCGTCCTCCTACATTCGATGGCTCCAGTAGCAGTTTGGAAGTAGAGACATGGCTAATTGATTTGGAGAGATGCTTTGCTATGCATCCATATGGTAGCAACACTAAGGAAAGATGTGCCATCATGCATCTAAGAGGATTCACCTCTACATGGTGGAGTCTTAAGGAACAAAAGTTGCATCTAGATATTGCGACAATTTCATGGGAACTATTTCTGGAAAGGTTCAGAGCTCGATTTTTATCTGATCACTAGAGGCAACGTCGAGCGGACGAGTTCCATGGGTTGAGACAGATGGCCATGACAGTGGAATAGTATGAGCGCAGGTTTTATGAACTCAAGCAGTATGCAGGCATTGGAAACGACAAGGCCATGTTAGTTCAGCATTTTATTAGAGGTCTGAATGCACGCATTAGTGGAGGAGTTCGTGTGTTCGAGCTGAAGACCATGGAGGTAGCAGTTGAGAAGGCTCGACTGGTGGAAGAGAACTTGACCATGGCCCTAGGGGGTCATACAGGTGTACAGATTGGTAGCTCATCTCGAGCAGGTTCAGGTTTCCGAGGTGGTCAGTCTCATGCAGTAGGTAACTCGAGGAGTCAACAGGTACCTTCTAAGAGTGGACAGCAGCAACAACAATTTTCCCAAACGAAATCAAGAAACTCTCAGTATCAGCAAGGTAGTAGATTTCATTCCAGAAAGGATCGAAGTTGGTAGAGAGTTAAACGTGATCGCGCCAGTCAACCAGCGCAAAGCACACAATCTGCAGCAAGTAGAGGTAGCTTTTAGCAGTCAAATGCTCCGGTCGGTGGTGGAGGTTTTGGTAGGGGAACAGGACGTTTCTCTTGCGGTCAGCAGGGCCACATTGCCAGACAGTGTCCGCGTAAGAATACTTCAGGATTTGGACAGAGGCCCGCAGTTTCAGAGCCCACTGTTGGTGATGCAGGTAGGTCACATACGGTGTTTGCGGCGGTGGATAATTGCCAAGCGGAGCACCAAGGTACCGTTGTGGAGACTACAGGTGTCTTGTGAGGTATTACCATTTCTATTCTTTTTGACTCTGGTGCTTCAGATTCTTTTATTTCCCCTTCTATAGTGGAGCGTTGCAAATTAGTGGCAGCAAAGCAAGATGTTAAGTGGCAGGTGGAATTGGCCTCTGGATCTAGGGTATCAGTAGACTCTCTGGTGTATGGTTGCGAGTTGAGGATAGGTCCTCTATCTACCACAGCAGATCTTCGCATTATACCATTAGGATCCTATGACATAGTGTTGGGAATGGATTGGTTGGATGCTCATCGAGCAGTGATAGACTGTCGCCACAAATTGGTGAGGTGTGTTGGTGATTCAGGAAAAGAAGTAGAAGTGGTTGGGATTCAGAGACCCATCTCCTTGCGCATGATTTCTGCTATGCAATTGAAAAGATGTTTGCGTCAAGGATGCAAGTTGTTTGCTGTAACAGTTAATGACTTAGATTTTGGAGAAAATAGGGAGACATCCCTTGACGATTATCCTATTCTCAAGGAGTATGAAGATGTCTTTCCTAGCGAGATCCTGGGTATGCCACCAAAGCGTGATATTGATTTCAAGATAGACCTTGTTCCCGGAGCAGAACCTATTTCACGAGCTCTATATCAGATGACTACTCAGGAGCTTAAGGAGCTTCGTTTGCAGCTAGAAGAGTTATTAGCTAAGGGATTCATTCGTCCAAGTGTCTCTCCATGGGGAGCACCTGTGATTTTTGTGAAGAAAAAGGATGGATCTCTGCGACTGTGCATCGACTATCGACAGCTTAATAAGGTGACTATGAAGAACAGATACCCATTGCCACGAATTGATGACCTCTTTGATCAGATCAAGGGAGCTAAGGTGTTCTCCAAGATAGACCTAAAATCTGGATATCATCAGTTGCGCATCTTTGAGGCTGACATCCACAAGACAACATTTCGCACTCGCTATGGGCATTATGAGTTCACTGTTGTACCTTTTGGGTTGACAAATGTGCCATCAGTATTTATGAGTCTGATGAATGGTGTGTTTCGTACCTATCTGGATAGATTTGTGCTTGTCTTCTTAGATGATATATTGATTTATTCAAGGTCTATGGAGGAGCATGAAGAACATTTGCGTCAGGTTCTGCAGTGTTTAAGAGAAAATCAGTTGTATGCAAATCTGGCTAAATGTGATTTCTTTCAAACTGAAGTGAAATATTTGGGGCATGTTATTTCAGACAAGGGAATTGCAGTGGATCCTTCAAAGATTCAAGCCATCATGGATTGGCCGGCTCCTACCAATGTTTCAGAGGTTCGTAGTTTCATGGGTTTAGCAAGCTATTATCGACGATTTGTGGAAGGATTTTCAAAGATAGCTCACCCTATAACTTCTCTTCAGAGAAAAGGAAAGAAGTTCATTTGGTTAGAATAGTGTCAAGCAGCCTTTTAGAGTCTTAAGGAGTGGTTAACTAGTGTACCTATTCTAGCAGTGCCTGATCCTGCCAGAGATTTTATGGTTTGTACTGATGCATCTTTGGAAGGTATAGGAGCAGTTTTAATGCAGGAGGGTCGTGTGATAGCTTACGAGTCCCATAAACTCAAAGATCATGAGTTGAACTATCCTACACATGACCTAGAGTTAGCTGCAATTGTTCATGCATTGGTAAGGTGGAGACACTTCTTGCTGGGGCATCGGTTTGAGCTGCACAATGATCACCGAAGTTTATAGTATATTTTTACACAGCCAAACCTGAATGCGAGATAGAGGCGGTGGATGGAGTTTCTATGTGAGTATGATTTTGAGGTAAAATATATCCAAGGTAAGGAGAATGTGGTGGCAGATGCTCTTAGTCGGCGAAGACATGAACTTTCATCAATCACTCTTGGAGTGGATTTGAGAGGACAGATTCTTGCAGCACTCCCTGCAGATAGATGGTATCAGGAAGTGAAAGCTGAAGTTGAGTCTGGTAGAACCTTGGAGGGTAGATATGTTGGGTATTCTATCGAGTCAGATGGTCTCTTGCGACATTTAGGTCGCATTTATGTGCCTTCTATAGAGGGTCTCCGAGGCTCATCGGGCACCTTATTTTGCTCATCCAGGTGTCAAGAAGATGTATGCAGACCTTCGGCAGATATATTTTTGGCTGGAATGAAGAGGGATATTGTTGGTTTTGTTTCGAGATGCTTAGAATGTCAGAGGGTTAAGGTGGAACATCAGCATCCTGCAGGTCTTCTTCAACCACATCTTATTCCGGAATGGAAATGGGACATCATTTCAATAGATTTTATAGTTGGTTTACCCATGTCCTCTCGTCGCCATGATGCTATAATGGTCACTGTAGACAGGCTTACGAAAGTAGCACACTTTTCTCCTGTCCGATCTTCATATAATGCTTCTTCTGTGGCCAAAATTTTCATGGAGGATATCGTCATATTGCACAGGATTCCTCGCAAGATTATCTCTGATCGTGATCCAGTTTTTACTTCAGCTCTTTGGACATCCCTTCAGCATGCGTTGGGGACTCAATTGAACTTCAGTTCAGCTTACCATCCAGAGACTGATGGGCAAACTGAGAGGGTCAATCAGGTCCTCGAGGATATGCTCCGAATGTATGTTATGGATCAGCAAAACCGTTGGGAAGATTATTTGTATTTGGTGGAGTTTGCGTACAATAATGGGTACCATAGCTCCATTGGCATGTCTCCTTTTCAGGCCCTATATGGTCGTCCTTGTCGTACCCCATTGAGTTGGGATCGTCTTGAGGATAGAGTTCTCCTAGGTCCTCAGATGCTACAAGAGATGGAGTAGTAGGTCGATCGCATCAGAGAGCATCTGGTAGCAGCTCAGGATAGACAGAAGAAATATGCAGATGCTCACAGACTTGATCGTCAGTTTTCAGTTGGTGATCGGGTGTTCTTGCGGGTGCGTCTGTGAAAGAGTCCGATTCGTTATGGAAAAGGCTCTAAGCTCGCGCCACGCTTTGTAGGGCCATTCGAGGTTTTGGAAAGAATCGGTCCTGTTGCATACCATCTTGCTTTGCCGCCTAGCTTGTCACGCGTCCATGACGTATTTCATGTTTCTGTCCTTAGACCTTATCATCCAGATATTTCACATGTTCTTGATTGGAATGCCTTACAGGTAGAGGACGAGCAGCTAGCTTTGGAGCCCATAGGCATTTTGGAGCACAGGCGACTCGCTCTCAGGGGCAGAGTCATAGAGCAGGTAAGGGTCCAATGGGATCCTAGTGATGAGACTTCAGCGACCTGGGAAGATACATCCTGAATGCGAGAGCTATATCCATATTTGTTCGCAGGCTTCCAGGAGTAAGCCTGATCCTAGGGGGGGAGGATGTAGTGGCCCTCAACTTGCTGTCTTTTGGACTGATGTTTGCTTAGTAGTACTGGACATTATGACAGTATTTTAGATTGTTTGATGATGGATTTCTAGTTATTTTGCTATTTCAGTATGAACCTAATTATTATGATAATAGATGTTGATGTTGGATTATGTCATTTTATGCTTTACAATTTGATAAATGAACTGATGTTTTAGATGCTTTGATGTTATTCACTATATGGGATTAGAAGTTAGATGATTAATTTATGTTTTAGACTAGTAATCTAATACCTCGTTCAATATGGTTGATTGTTATTCATAAACGTGAATGGAACAGTGTCGTATTACTCGTTCTCGAGTACCCTACCTCACTGCGATTTCCATTCACTATAGGACTGCGTGTGATGTATATGTATATCTTGTTATGGTTAACCATGTGTTGCTGCAGGATGCAGGTACTAGGCATCGACTCCACCTGATTACCAGGTCTGAGCGTGCCTTCGCCAATGGATTAGTTGGTTGGAGTTAACGTGAGGTCCCTAGTCAGTGTTCCTTGGTCGTCAGTTTACCCTTGTGGTTTTGGTTGTCATTCGATCATGTCTTGCTGTCAGGTAATACTGTACCTTGGAGTCTAATTAGTTCTGCAGGTGTCTAAGTGTGTATGGTAATGTTGTGCTTTAATTAGAATCATTATACAAAGGAGTATAAATGTTGTTAAATGGGCATAATGTCGTTAGTTGTCGATTATTGTTATAAATAAATTATTATTTTATTAGAAGTGTTGTTAAATAAAATTGTAAGAAATTTGTATCGTTCGATATAATATTATTATAATAAATATTTAAATAAATAAATAGTAGTAATCATGTTGTAAATTGTGATTTACAACATGATTAATAAAATAAATGAAAATATAGTTATAAATTATAGTTTGTCGAAATAGTACTATTCTATTAATAACAATTTATGGGGTCGGCTATAAAGAAGTTAGATTTTATCTGAAATTATGTGCTTACATTTAAAAAAAATATAATAATAAAGTAAAATAAATAATATTTGGGGATCTTTAAATTAAATAAAATATATTTTTTAAGAGGAGAGTTGCGCGGGATCGCGTGCCAAGTCCTTGGTAGATGAGAGAGGCTGTGTTATAAAAGAGCGGTAGGGGCATCAAGGACAGTATCACAGGTGAAAGGAAATAAGCAGCGTGGAACTGCAGCGATTTGGAGCAGATTCGTCAAGTTGATTACGAAGCCAGGTTCCGTCGAATGCCTTATCTCTAAACTTTATTTCGAATCTGCAAATGAAATGATTTTTGGTTAAATAGTTTCTGTCGGGACTTTCCGTCATTTTTGCAAATGTGTATTCTCTATGTTGAAACAGCATCTTCTCTTAGGGTTTTAAATTATTCCTTTCTGCTCAAGGATTCCGTTAGTAAATTGTTTTCCTCCCACTGTTTGCCGAATCATTCTGTATGCACTCTCAGACCGGCGTAATCATTGGTAGGGTTTGTAGATGTAAAATGGCACCTCCTTAAGATCCATTAGAACTCCATTTTCTGTCATCATTGAATCTAAAAAAAAAAGAGACGTCTTTGATTTGTCATCAAACCCTAGTCTTATTCCTTGAAAGAGTGCAGGTATCAGAAGTAATAGTTTTAGGGCAGTTGTTCCTACAGTAATCCTTCGCCATGTTATTTTCTTGTCGTCTGAGAATGTCTCCCTTCGACCATGATAGGACACTCTCCTCTGGCCTCTGCTCACACTATTGGAGGAGGCGCTTTTGGTATCGGTGTGTGAATGATATTGCTAAATGCCATGGAACCCTTCCTTATTTCCTTAGTTTGTGCGCTTTCACATATCATTTGATCTCTGATATTGCTAAATGCCACGAAACCCTTCCTTCTTCGATATTGAAGTTTCCTTTGGTTCTGGTTACATCACCTGCACTCATTCCATCGAAGTCCTAGCCGTTGGGCTGAGCGTATACCTTACGGAGGCTAGTCATGAGGTTCGCACCTGTATTGCAAGTATAATCCAGAAATACTTAGGCGAATCCCTCATATACTAGACGTGAGACAGGCGAGCAGTGGTGTCAAACTTGAATATCGGGCTGCCTGAGGTTCTTTTTGTCTTATTTTGTTTCTTTAGGTATTATTTTCTAGCAGATGGATATTATCAAGCATCGCTACAGATTGTATACTGGGCGTGAGAGAGAGTTTGCTGCCTTTTTTTTATCAATCGCTTTGAATATTCTGAAGCCTGGTCAATTCATTTTCATTCCAAGATGTGAGACGACACTCTTTTTGCTCTGTTTGTTGCGTTTGGTGTTGTTTAGTAGTGGACCGATTATGTTAGGAGACGCTGCCAATTTGTTATGCCAGGGCGATGGGAGGTGATGGATTAGGTAGTTCGCTGCCGCTATTGTCTCACTATTCGCCCTTGATTGAAGTCTCAGAAGTCTTTTCAACATGTCCATTTTGGTGGCCTCCGTCAGCCATTATCAGTTTTGAGACGACGATTCTTTGTATGCCAGTTCACCTTATAGTTGGACTACCACGATTTCGCTGGCCTTCAACCAAGCTGAGCAACATTATTATCTCTGAAGAATGAAGGAGGCTGTAGTATTCATGATCGAAATTGATTAGTGTTTTCCTCACACATCAATCCCTGTCCGCATTCGCAGCGTATATAGCTGCAGTAGTGTCTTAAGAACTTATGATTTCTGCCGTTGTTAGAGGTAAAACTTAGCTGGTAAAATCTGTAGATTGCCTTACCTTGGCTGGTGCATTCCTGAGAAGTTTAGGGTGTCCTTCAGATAGCCAGCGAAGGCAAGATGGTCAGCAATGCACAATTAATAACCAACTGCTGGTGTAGTGTAATAATGGTTCCAAAAACAATTTGAGCAACTGTCAGTTTCTGATAGCTTACTGTCCCAAATACAGACAATCCTCAACACTTGAATGTTTCTGAAACTCGATAACAGACTCGGCAACGACCGTGTGATGGAAAGATCATCATCATAGTTCGTCTTGCAGGAAGCTTTTCCAGTAAACTAACAAATGCAGTTCACATACAAAGCTGAAATGAGATTGCTGTGTTGGCAAAACCGTTATCTTCTTTTCAGATATTATGTCATAACCATTCTCCAGTTCCCTAATTATTCAGTGATCAGGTTATTAGGCGATTACATCTTTATTAGTCCTCTGTAAAAACGTAGATGACAACCATAGTGCGCACCATAGAGAGTTCTTGAGTCCCTTGCAACAATACCATTTCGTATATACCTAGCAATCAGTCTTTTACTGAGAATCGTTGTTTTGCCTGGGCACACTTATGAAAGGTTTCTTTCTGCAGATCATTCTTTCACATTAGTTAAACGGACTGCAATATAGTCCACATAACTGATACTGTATTACTGATATCTCACTGATGAAGATGGCGCTTCCTCTGAAGGACGGTGCAGCAAAAACAATCAACGTTTTACTGAGATGTTTGTAATCTATCCATTTCTGTCAGAAATTAAACCTGAGTGGAAGTAATTTCTGAACTCATAATTATACTTTTCATGTTTGGGAGATAAGCACTATAGTTAGAAGCATGAACTAGATGCGGGGATCTCAATGAACGTCCTTGGTTACCGTAAAAACTTAGTCATTAAACCTTTTTGCCTTCGTTATTTTTGTGATCAGTGGATACCGTCAGTTTTGCAAGATGAGGAAGTTGTTAGACTAATCAGCTGTTATCCATTTCAATGATAAAACAGTTAACACCCATTTTTACTCCTCATTGACAACCTATACGAGCGGTTCACGTTCCATTCAAATAGGATCATGTACGATTCTCTTGCATGATAGTAGGATTATAATAAACAGTAATAGTAAAGAATGTAATCTAATGTTGATTTTATTACAGAAGTTGTTTACATTGAACAGAGAAGAAATTGTAGTGTTGACTTTGGAACTGTATTATACGGTATAAGTTAAGTTTTTCTGTTGTTTGTAAAGAGTTGAATTGAGAGTGGATAAACTCAAATTCCAGAGGCTGAGTTGTCATAGTTAGGTATATGCAACTTGTGTATTGCTGTTTTTTGTGTTTACGATGTAATAGCGTTTATGTGGATCAAACATAGTATGAAGTTTAATGAGGTATTGTCAAGGTTGATTGTGTGTCTTGTAAAGTATTAATCTCAGGATGAGATATCAAACCACTTGTGATCTTATTGTACCATTTTGTCATATGGAGAGACCTGAAATCTATAAAAGAATAAAGTATTGTAATGTTGAAAGTGTTGGATAACAATTGATGTTATGACTCTATTTTGATGCAAGAGGGTTTATGCCTTGCAATGTACATATACGTGTTTTGTTATAAAGTCTTGCATGATGTTTAAGGTTTACTAGGTGTTAGGAAGGAGAGTGGCTTTCAACGTGGGGCCGGCGCCCAAAGTGGCAGTTAGGATAACCCGTTGGAAGTAGATTAATTAAGTGATAACCTAAAATAAACTATGGGGTTAAGGGTAGTCTTCACATTAATAAGATTATTGGATTCCTCTCCCATGACCTGTAGTGCTTGTTCAGACTAAGGATGGGTAGAGAAGGCCTGGTCGGCATGATTGACTTCCTTGTCCTCATGAAAGGAAGGTCAATTCCGCATGTGTCACCCTATGGGGCCGGTGCCTAGTGAGAGGCTGTCAGGATAACCATAGATGGGGGCCAGTGCCTAGTGAGAGGCTGTCAGGATAACCCATGTTAGAACCGTGCGATGACACTCTCCCTACTACAACCTAGCATCCCTTGTCCGGTCTCTCCTCAATTGTTTTGTGTCACCTCTGGAAGTTAAGTTGTGTTGTATTGTTATTGCCATGTGTTGTATTGGCGTTTGGTCATCCTTTGTTCTTGTTTGTCTTTCATCTACTTGACTGTCATTGTTTGGGACCTCATGTTAACTCCTAGCTCGGGGGGTGGACCTTAGGGTTCCATGTGGTCGGGTGGAAGAGCTATTTTATCCATTGGTTACTCTTGTCAAGATCATGTGTAGAAAGGATTTGTTCCAGTTGTACTTGTTCCAATGATGAGGATATAAGTGTATAACCTTGTACCAGATTTGTGTAACAGAACATTCATTTTGTATGTAATCCTGATGTAGACTAAAAATGGCAATGTAATGATGTCATGATATACTTATATGAAAGCATTTCAGTTATGTATTTAATCATGCAGATTCCGTTATTTGATTATATGCAATGAATATGAATAAGTTATTTATTTGAGCATGGATTTGGATCAGTTACTGATGTACATTAAATTATGTTAGTTGATTTGTTAAGTGATGCAGCCTTGGACCCTTAGAGAATATGTCGTAATTAGTTATGTTAACATTACTTAATCATTTTTAAAAAAAAAAAAATCCTGTTTCATATAGCATAAGTGTGTGTTCTTTAAGATGTTCAAGGCGGGCGTTACACAAATGACCTTGCATATGGGAAGCAATATACAAAGGACTTTGTATACAAGCAAACTCGCATACAAAGGGCCTTGTATATGCAACCCGATATACAAACAACTTTGTATATGTAAACAACAAACCCTTCCCTTGTTTATTTTACCAAAATGCCCATAACTTGCAAAATATGGTGAATTTTAAGATGGTTCAAAAAGCAACCCTAGCTCATTTTTCACAAGGAATCCATCCATACCCTGCTTGTGTACTGAAATGCATTTGTTCTCTAGTTTTAATAAAGTTTGCAATTTTCACTCTCTTTTCCCTTTTACCACCAATATACCCACACAAACAAAACAAAAGCAAAGCCATAGCAGGGATTCTCATTTTGCTAAGGAGTAAAATGGGGTGTGTTGTGAACATCACAACACTTATCAACAGATAATTTCATCTCATCAGGATTACACCTCAACATGTGAGGAATCAGCCATGGCTTTTGAATCCAACTATGTTTTTCCATTTGAGAATGAGAATGAGCCATCAATTGAGCATGAGGAAGTCAATGCTTTTCAATAGTAGCCTCAGGGTAGGCATAATTACAACTTGAGAAATAACTCAAATAGATCTGCTAATCCTTTGACCACATCCTTGCCTCCAAACAATTTCAACACCCCACTTGATCCCAAGGCAAGTAATAACCCTGGATTTCCCAAAGTCAATGCTCAGTATTTAGCACCACAGAGTACAGCACCAAAAGCTGGTAATCTACCTCCTGAATATGACAAATTGGTTACATATCTGGCCGATGAAATGAAAAAGGTTAAAATTGTAAGGAAATGTGAGCATCTCATAACGTATTTCTAAGAACAGTGGTGTCTTTGACTGATTTAAATTCTTTTCAATTGCTTCAAAAACATGCACAACTATGCCATTAAAGCAGAAACTGACATAGAACATTTCCAACATTAACAATTAGAGGAAAGTACAGACATCATTAACTAGTTTCAACAGCAGAAATGCTAACTCAAAAGATAGAATAGAAGACACATATATACGTGGGGAAAACCCTTACAGGTAAAAAACCACACACTCCAAAAACCTAGATCACCATTGTATTATTCAGCAACAAAAATAGTTACAATATAGATCTGGCACTAAGCCTTTCATGGAGATTTACATCTTGCTTCATCTGAAGAATAATTAATAGCCCAATCCTACTCAGTTTTCTCTAGCACTCAGATTAGTCCTTCATATTGTTATCATGCCTCAAATCACATACAATATAGGACATCAGTCTCCCAGCTCTGTTTTTTTCATCTCTCCTCAATCTTTTTGCATACAGTTAACATGCAGTGTGTAATAAACTGTATAAGACTTCACAGAAGAAATAAAACACAGAACTGATCAGATTGATCACACCATTCCTTAGACACACTCTCTCTTTCTATCAATCTCACATTGCTTTAGCAATCCAATCGGCTCAACCGTCCAAGCAACCAAACGTTTCAGTTACGCTCACCAACCATCCAAACTACCATTTCACATTCGTAAGATTAGTCCCACATGCATCCATGATTGGTCACTTCTCCAGTTAATATACATGACCACAAGTAAGATAACTGTCTACGCTTTTGCTGACAAGACTAAGAAGTACATAGTTCACTGACCATCGGAAAGACCTTGACCTTCGGTATAACTTCATCCCTCTCTACCGACAATGTTTCTCCTGCCGATGCCAAGTCTTCGCCAACCCTCCATTAGAGTGATAGGTAAGATCAGGAAGACTTCTCAATGTTGAGTCGACAAATGTTCTCACGCCGACCACACCATTGTCAAGACGTAGATCATCGGTGACACTTCTTCTATCTGCGCCAATAGCAAACTTCATACCGATGACCAGGCCTTCATTGGAGTAACATAGCATATCAGAGAAAGCACTCTAAATCATGCTGATAGTAAAGTCTTCCTGATTGAGAATACACTAGCCCGTCATCAGTAAGACCTTGCACATCAGAAGAAGTCTCCCAAACTGCTCTGACAATGGTAAGTCACACTGATCCAAAACCTCCACAGTTCATTGGAGTGAGACATAACATCGGAGCAACATCTTTAGGCAAGCCCGATAGAGAATGTCAACTCGACAACTTCCCTTCATCGGTGTAACCTAGCATATCGATGTAAGACTCTGAACTCCTACCGATGGGCAACCTTATGCCGACAGTCATCACATATCAATTGACCTGTAATCTGAGTCACTATTACTCAACATTCTCCCACTTGACAAAGGAATTATAGGAAACCATCAATGCTCTAGGTCACAGAATCAAAGTTGATACTACCTTCACTCCGCTATGCTCACAAGCTACTACAGAAGCTCCAGCATAAAACTTCCAGAACACAGCCATGAAGACATTCTCTAGAAACAAGATAGAACATCAGCTAGAATAACAATCAGAAAGTTGACTGCTTCCATCCAACTGAACCAAAAAACCCACTTGACTGAAAATAGCACACACAGCCAGTGCTAAAACATCCAATCACTCATACCTTGAAGGTGAACATCAGTAGACTCATGCCACCTACACACACCCATCAATTGCAAATACAAGCTCTATGTGTCAACCAGTCGAAGAAGACCAAACACATCAAGAACTCCCACTGCATGGATAATGCAGATCTGAAAAAGATTAAGACATACTAAGTCTACCAATAGCATAACGCAAAAAGTGTAAACATCATATAGTACCAAGGAAACATCCATCATGAAATTCAAAAATATGTAAATCAATAACCTATACATCTCACCATTAGTCCAGAAATCTCTCAAGTTCTTCACACCCAACAATGAAAGAGATAACAGAACCTCCATGTCATCACCCAAAAGCATAAGTGAAAACACATGATCACAAACTAGTGATCACTTCAGCTCCAAAAAAAAAACCTCAAAACAATGTAATGTGAAACACACCATCAGAGAAAATAACTGAGACCAAGAGAAACACTACACATCATATACCTGTAGATAGTCCTTCTACATACACCTCTGAATGCTAACTACATCAAGTATGATCTTCTTCAAAACACCCCAAAGAGAATAGCATAACAACACCCAAACAAACATTCAATCTCAAGATATCAAATTTAGCATATATATCATGTATCTAGCATGGATGTAAGCCTCTCAAACCAAAGAAGATCAAACTAATGCATTTCCCATTTTAGGAAATCAGCCCATAAACCATCTCCTAACAGTCCTCATCAATGAATGATATCTCAAACTCAAAAGCATAAGGAGATAAACATGCTATCCATCTCTCACAATGAATCCTCCAGAACCATATATCAGCAGTTCAAGAACCATATCTATGAAAGAAAGCATAAAATACCTAAGAGAAACAATGGGCAATACCTCTCAAGTAATAAACTGCTGAGTAGACCAAGAGAGGGGAATGAGAATGTTCTTCCAAGATATACAAGTCCCAAGGACTTTCTCCAAGAACAATCTCCTCTAGCTCTTTGTTGAACTCACGTCCAAACAAGGTAAAGACTCCTGGGACTACCTGCTGCAAATTCTGATCAAGCACAACATATATAGTCTCACCTTATTCTCCATGTATCCATGAGTACCTATGAACAATCACCTCATGCTAAACTCCAACTGCATCATTGCAACACTATGAAGTAATCAAGCAAATGATAAATGTACCCAAACATAGAGAAGTTACCAGATCACTGTCAAAGCTCCAATCATCTGAATCAGGAACTTATCATGACATCATGATCTTACCATCTCCCTTAGGAGACACCATGCTCTAGGTGAACATAACCATGGTCTCAAGAGCAATGTATCATGCCAAAACTCAAATGCTTAAACAAGAGTATATCATGACATGAAACCAATCAAACTCTAAACCAACATCACCTGTCAAGCATCACCAACACCTCAACCAAGAATTTCATGAATCCTCCATGACTTCAAGATGTTTCTCATCCTCAAATAGTTCCCTTACAAATGCGAAAGAACCCTTCTGCAGCAACAGGATCTAAGAGCTCCTCCTAGTAACATCTACAACACTAAAGAAGATCATTCACCACTAAGTGATGAATTGCACAGTCAATGCTAAAGCTCCCACTGAACTGTAACAATTGAGCTTTCCAAGCATCATGACCAAACATCTCCTAATCTAAAAATCTTCCAGGTCCACACATTTACATGTCCATGTGACAATAAAACCAAGTGACACCAAGATCTCCAGACCAAGGAAATAAACTATCACTATCAATAGCTTACACAAACTTGTGTATTCAAGCTATACATGACACCATGATACACATACTATAGGTCTCCATAACCAACTATTCAGATACTCTACAACATCAATCCTCTCATCTTGAATTAGTCACACCAATGCACAAGTGATCATAGACAAGGCCAGCTAACAAATCTGCATAAACACTGAAACAATCTGGTGGATAAAGACAGTCCACATCCGAGTCATCTCACTATAGCTTAATAGGTGATCAGCCCACAAAATTGCATAACTCATAGATCCCACCAATGTACCATACAAACTCACTATCACACTGGAAACTGCAAAACTAAGATCTCAAGGAATAGATAACAATGTAGACAACATGACTCAAGCATCAAATTACTTACTTTTCACTGATTTTCCCAACATGTCCACAACCTGAGCACCATAGTCAAGAAACCAGAAGCATTACCATAGAAATGTTGAGTGTCATATCACATACCAGAACTCCCATGCAAAGAAACCATTTCACCTCCTTACACCATGCAGAGAGCATGCATGCAAAACTACAACTATATCATCCAGCAACACCCCAAAAGCTAGGGCCTAGAAATAACTTAACTGCAGCTTCACAAAACCACAAGTTTTGAAAAACACTCATGCACATCCATACCCACTTCACATTTGGAAGACCCAAAGGTCTGCAACATAAACTTCATAATAGTTAAACCAAAAGAATGGATCATCATGAATATGCATATTCATAGATTTTAAGGAAAAACTATAAAAACCCCTCAAATCCAATAAACATGAATATGAGTCATGCAAGTACAAAATATCCAATTAAGGAAATAGCAGTTCAAGAGCTTCAGGCCCACTTGTAGACCAATCCCTCAACCACCAACATGCATATGCATCTGAGAGAATCAGGCTATTACAGAAGCTCTCAGACCATCCAATGATCAATTCCATAGCCTACATGCAATTAGGGTAACAGAAAATTATGCCTTCCAATACTAGGAACAAAACACCCAGCATAAGCACAATACTGTATGGCTGAACAGTAACAAAAACTTCTTCATATCATCAGAGAACCTCTCACATAGACATCCAATATGAAAGTTACTGCAGGAACACAACCACAAACCAAACCCCATGTAACAGAATTAAATACTATCAACTAAGAGCCTCAGGCCACATCATGACCAGCTCTAGTCTCTTCATCTTCACCATCCTTCAAGCACCTGTTGTAACATGAAGACAAGATTAACTGCAAGACTTCCACTCAAACAAGGATCAAACAAACAAACGTTTCCTTCAGATTTCCTCAAGCCTTTCACACTAAGAAAACATCACAGAAGGAAAACCCAGACCTTATACACCAGGAACTCTTACATGCAAACACATGCAGCACACAAATGTACATATGTGAACAACAAAGTAGATCCCAGAAGAAGGCTCTGATACCACTTGTAAGGAAATGTGAGCATCTCAAAATGTATTTCTAAGAACAGTGGTGTCTTTGACTGATTTAAATTCTTTTCAATTTCTTTAAAAACATGCACAACTATGCCATTAAAGCAGAAACTGACATAGAACATTTCTAACATTGACCATTAGAGGAAAGTATAGACAGCATTAACTAGTTTTAACAGCAGAAATGCTAACTCAAAAGATAGAACAGAAGACACAGATATACATGGGGAAAACCCTTACGGGTAAAAAACCCCACACTCCAAAAACCCAAATCACCATTGTATTATTTAGCAACAAAAATAGTTACAATATAGATCTGGCACTAAGCCTTTCATGGAGATTTACATCTTGCTTCATCTGAAGAATAATTAACAGCCCAATCCTGCTCAGTTTTCTCTAGCACTCAGATTAGTCCTTCATATTGTTATCATGCCTCAAATCACATACAATACAGGACATCAGTCTCTTGGCTCTGTTCTTTTCATCTCTCCTCAATCTTTTTGCATACAGTTAACATGCAGTGTGTAATAAACTATATAAGACTTCATAGAAGAAATAAAACATAGAACTCATTAGATTGATCGCACCATTCCTTAGACACACTCTCTCTTTCTATCAATCTCACATTGCTTTAGCAATCTAATCGACTTAACCGTCCGAGCAACCAAATGTTTCAGTTACGCTCACCAACCGTCCAAACTACCATTTTGCATTTGTGAGATTAGTCCCACATGCATCCATCATCGGTCACTTCTCTAGTTAATATACATGACCACAAGTAAGATAACTGTATACGCGTTTGCTGACAAGACTAAGAAATACACCATTCACCAACCATCGTAAAGACCTTGACCTTTAGTATAACTTCATCCCTCTCTACCCACAATGTTTCTCCTGCCGATGCCAAGTCTTCACCAACCCTCCATCAGAGTGATAGGTAAGATTGGGAAGACTTCTCAATGTTGGGCCAACACATGTTCTCACATCGACCACGCCATCGTCAAGACATAGATCATCGGTGACACTTCTTCTATCTGCACCGATAGCAAACTTCATACCGATGACCAAGCCTTCATTGGAGTAACACAGGATATCAGAGAAAGCACTCTAAACCATGCTGATAGTAAAGTCTTCCTGATTGAGAATACACTAGCCCGTCATCGGTAAGACCTTGCACATCGGAAGAAGTCTTCCAAACTGCTCCGACAATGGTAAGTCACACCGATCCAAAACCTCCACAGTTCATCGGAGTGAGACATAACATCGGAGCAACATCTTTAGGCAGGCCTGATAGAGAATGTCAACCCGACAACTTCCCTTCATTAGTGTAACCTAGCATATCGATGTAAGACTCCAAACTCCCACCGATGGCCAACCTTATGTCGATAGTCATCACATATCAGTTGACCTATAATCTGAGTCACTATTACTCAACAAAAATCAGCCTGTCATTGTTAGAGCTGCTTAAAACCCCTGCTATCAGGAAAGCATTCATGAAATCATTGGATGATCTTGCTCAAAAGGAGGATAGTCATGCCTCGAGTCAGTTTGGAAATAAAGATCATGCTGCTAGGGATGTTAATGTTAAACATAAAATGCCAACCACTGTTCAAGCTGTAGAGGCTTCCCACACGACCCTATACAAAGACAAGAGTGAGTCACCTCCTTTCCTCCTTACCATAAGGATGTTTGGTAAAAATTTGCACAACTGCTTAGTAGACTCAGGAGCATCTACCAATGTAATACCCCTATCCATATGCAATGCTTTAGGATTGCATTCTGCTAAATCATTAAAGAAAGTAACACAATTGGACAAAACAGAGGTGAGTCTGGTAGGAGAACTAACTCACATTCATATGCAACTAGCATCGGATCCCTGAATTTAGTGCTATATTGATATTCAAGTTGTTGATATACCTGATACATATGGGATGTTACTCAGCAAAGACTGGTCAAAAACCCTTAACAGATACATGTTAACTGATTTCAGTCATATGTGGTTGCCCTGGAGAGGGATACCAAATCAAATAAAGATAGATGCTAAACCTCACATGAAACACATGATCACTGAATATAACAAAACCAATGAAATCATGTATGTGGATGTGGAACCTAGAGTTTACTCCATCAGACCCCAAACTGCCAGCATAGAGGAGATCCTGATGTTTGATGTCCATGATCATGATGATAACCCTCAGGATGATGAAGTAAATTTAGTACCTGATTATAATCCTGAGAATGAAATAGAGGTGGATCATTTCAAGAATTTTGAGATGCATTTGTTTAAGGAGGTGCAATGATGCCAGTTGTTAAAAATGCATGTTCATGATATTCTAATTGATGGATGGTGCAAGTTGCATGATGAGGCACATTCTGGAAGGACTTGTGGTGCCTAACTAGACATGTTGGAGTTGGAACAAGCATATAGTGAAGCATCTTCATCATCATCCGTGGTGAGTTCTGCAGATAGTGATAATGAAACTAATTTTTGCTCATCTTCTGCAGGAATAGGAGAATGCACATATCAAGATGAGAGTTCTATTCAGACAACAGAAGAGATACTGGTGTGCAATAAGGGTAATGCTAAAAGCAAGAAGAAGATCACTCAAGGGAGTGATTGTTTAGTGGAGTTAGATTATGAGTTGTCTGATGAGGATAAGGGTAGCAATCTATCCAAGTTTGAAGAGTTTCTGTCAAAAGAGATCCAAAAGATGACACAACAATAGAGATCTCCACAGGATGCCTTAATTGAAGGTTGGTGTAGGTTACATGAAGCACCTCATCCAGAAACGGCTTGTTCATTATGTCTGCATATTCTGAAAAGGCAGACGTTGCCTAGTCCAGAAGATTTTTCTTCTGATGGTAAAAAGAAAGAAGAGATATTAGTTTCACATAAGGCAGATAAGGTGAAGTCTGAGAAAGCTAAGATACCAAAATTAAAGTCGAAACAAGGGGCTGGAGTAGGGATAGATCTCATTGATCCATCTAGAAAATCCTACTTAGCAGCATACAAATTGTAGTTCCCATGTACAAACAATGTGACGGAGTATGAAGCTCTAATTCATGGGATATTGTTTGCATTAAGAAAGAAAGTGAAAATTTTGCATGTCTATGGAGACTCAGAATTAGTTGTGAGATAGGTAAGAGGTATATACTCTTGCAATTACAAAAGGCTGTCCAATTACAGACACAGGGTGTGGGACTTGATAGAAGATTTTGATACATTCAACATCACACATGTACCCAGAGAGCAAAATCACAGGGCGGATGCCTTAGCCCAGGCTGCGAGTATTCTGGAACCTCTGTCCATATCTGGTTTAAAAAGATTTTCAATTGAATTAGTATCAGTGCCTTCTGTGCTAGATAATGTAACTAACCTTCAAGTATTTGATGATGATCAGCATATATTGGATTTCATTTCCAATAGAGATGTTTTTGAAGCATAGATCATAGATGAGATAAATATAGAAGATCACATCTGGGAAGAGGAAGAAATCCTAGAGTTGCCTACTAATAGGATTCCTAAGGGAATGATAGAGCTAGAAAGAGCATTTGATCTAGATAATATGCTAAAACAGAAGGATCTTCCAAAAGCAAATGGAGGACAATACTCTCAGGTCAACATTGGAAAGGATGATGAGTAAAGAAACGTTCTGATTGGAAAAGTCTGTATAGAGGAGTTGGAAGGAATAACCCAAGCTCTCAAGGATTATATCCATGTCATTGCCTGGATGTACGATGAACTAAAAACTTACGACACATCAGTCATCACTCACACAATACCTTTGAAGCCAAACGTCAAGCCTTTTTGGCAGAAACAGAGACCTGTCAATGCTTTACTGGAGGCCATTATTTTTGAGGAAGTTAAAAGGCTGCTTGATGCTAGGATCATATTTCTTGTGAGACACTCCACATGGGTGGCAAACCTGGTCCAAGTAAGGAAAAAGAATGGTGACATCAAATTGTGTGTGGACTTCAGAAACTTAAATCGAGCCTCTAAAAAGGATAATTATCCTTTGCCTTCTTTGGATGAAGTCCTATAAATTGTGAATGGTGCCAAGATGATGTCATTCTTAGATGGTTTCTCTGGTTATAACCAGGTGATGGTGGATAAAATTGACAGATTCAAAACCGCGTTCACCATAAAGTGGGGGATCTTCGCCTACAGGTGCATGCCATTTGGGTTAATAAACGCTGGAGCCATGTTTCAGTGAGCAATGGACATAGCCTTCAGAGGCTTGATTCGTAAATGCATAGTCATATACATGGATGACTTAACTATTTTCTCTAAAGATAGAGGAAACCATGTAGAGGACCTAAGAAAGGTGCTAAAGAAGTGTGAGCAATACAGGATATCCCTGAACCCTAAGAAATGCATATTCAGGGTAACAACAGGGAAATTATTGGGCCACCTAATAACAGAAAATGGGGTCATCATTGACCCTAATAGGGTGGAATCGATAATGAAGATACAACTTCCTAGAAGCAAGAAGGAGCTCAAATCTTACTTTTGGTAAGATTAATTTTGTTAGGAAATTTATTACTGGCTTTGCGAACATTGTCAGACCCTTGAACGCCATGCTCAAGAAGGACGCTAAAATTGAATGGACGCCTAAAACTAGAGCCTCTTTTGAAGATATTAAGAAAGCCATATCAAATGCTCTAGTTCTGATCAGTCTAGATTATACAAAGGACTTTTACATTTACTCATTTGCTTCAGAGCATACTTCTACAGTAGTGTTGACACATAAATGAAGAAAGGGAGGAAAAGCCTATAGCCTTCATGAGCTGCCCTTTCAGAGACGCATAACTTAGATACATGGATGTTGAAAGACAGGTGCTTGCTCTGGTTCAAGCAGTTAGGAAATTTATGCATTACATTCTGAGAAGTGATTGCTGTAGTACCTGATGCAGCAGTAAAGATGCTATTAATGCAAAGCGAACTAGGTGGGAAAAGAGCTAAATGGATCACTATTCTCCAAGAGTATGATATGGACATTACACCCATGAAGTTAGTAAGAGGACAGGCTTTGAGCCAGATGATATCAGAGATTGATCCTAATATCAGAAGCCACCAGTATGTTGTAAATGCAAAGAATGATGGAGAATGGTACTCATACATCAAACACATCCTAATTATTGGAAGATGCCCTTCAAGACTGCAGGCCTCACAGAGGAGAGCCTTGAAGATAAGGTCACATAAATACATGATCAAAGAAGGCATCCTTTTCAAGAAAAACTACAAAGGTATATACCTTAGTGTGTATGAGGAAAAATTGATTAAATCTAAACTAAATAAAACCAAAAAGCCAATCACATAAAGTGAACCAATCTAAGTAAAAGCCATTATCATAAAATCAAAGACAAATGAAAGCTATTACCAAAATTTGTGTTGTTCCCTTTGGAGATGTGTGGATTCCTCAATCAAGTTGCGAAACCATAGTTGCAACAAGCAAGTAGTGTGCTCAATGTGCTCAAAGATCAATGTTAAGAGATCATAAGGTTGCTCAATCGACGCATTTTGTATGCTCAAAGCTCTGTTAAGTATGCCTGAGAATACGATCGAAGAGAGAGACTCAATGAAGGAGATGAGGGGGGTTTATATAGATTTCAAGGAAGATCGATCAACGGTCTAGATAATTCAGAAGAATCAACAGTGGAGAACAGTTGAGGAACGTGCAATGAATGAGAAGAAGACATGTGTCTTGCTTTCTTTTCTAAAGATAAGACATGCTTTTCATAAATTAGAAAGTTTTTTTCTAATTTAAGAGAAATTGATAAAAACAAGGTTGAGTGAATAGATAACTCAACTTAAGATTTGCTTTTGCATGATTTGAGAGAAATTAAATAATAAATTATTTAATTGTGTGTGCATGGAGAAGAAGACTTATTTTTAGAAGATTTGAAAGATATTTGTAGATAAGAAAGCAAATTAAATAAATAGATTTATTTAATTGTTGTGCATGATTTGGAAGAATAAATAAGATATTTGATTTATTTTATTTTTGAAGAATGAGAGGATTTAAATAAATTTGATTTGATTTATTTAAATTTGGAAGAATGAATTTGATTTAATTAAATAATTAGGAATTATTTAATTGTTTGGATCAGAGGGAATTTGTGATGAATTAATTAAATAATGGGATTTATTTAATTAATGGAGACTTGAAATTTAGAAAGAAGATAATTATCTAATTAAATAATTAAAATTGTTTAATTGTGGAAGAATAATAGAGGAATTTGATTTAATTAATTGAATAAAGAGAATTTATTCAATTAATGTCAAAATTATGTGATTTGGAAGAATTTGATGAAATTAATTAAATAATTAGATTATTTAATTAATGTTGAAATGCAGGTGATGCTATAGATTAGACAAAATGCAAGTGATTCAAAGACATGGTCATTTTAGGGTGTCTACATTTTACCCCTCTTTGATGTGATGCAGTTTACAACGTTGCTTCAAAGAAAATGATTGTTGAAGACATGATACAAGTTTGATGCCCTAGTGTAGCTAGTTGCCCCAGTGTAGCTAGTTGCCCCAGCGTAGCTGGCATAGGGTGCCCCCTCGAGAGGAAAGACAAGGAAGCGACAGAAGAACTATGTTGACACTTGACTAGAAGATTTGTTGGAGATAAGCAAGGTTGAATAGAAGAAAGTGGAGACAGAAAAGAACATAAGAGAAAGACTATTGATTGGTCTTTGCTGAAAAACTATATAAGGCCATGGAAAAATGGATGGTGTAAATGGATGAGCTTGTTGCAATGGTTTCACAAATGTTATAAAGAGCAATCCTTATTTTTGATATAGCACATGGATAGTTCACCACCAAGGTATAAAAGACCAAGGTGCAGTAATATCCGAGTGCGTGGACGTTGACTCTGCAAGCAAGCGGTTTGATCTTAGATCCCTTAGACATAATATGACCTTGTTGGTACATGTGAATGAGCCATAGTCTTGAACATAAAATAAACTTCAATACATGTAAATGCAATAAGAATTATTAATATGTAAGATGCTAGGTCATAACACACACAAGATAAATATGATGTTAAGAAAGATACTAAAGATCATTCCGCAAACACGGCATACAAAAGCAATGACTATGCCCCCAATCCGTACTGCATCGCAACATACCAAGATTATAGATAAATCAAGGTAGTCTTGAATAGGTAATGGATAAAGGAACAAAAGATAAACCATAAAACAAATTGACTGACTTACAAAGTAAACATATAGCCAACATATTCTCTTGCCAAAGAGGTTGCTTAGGATAGATTGGATAGGGAAGATAACAGCTTTATCATAGGAACTTTGTGTCCGTTAAAGGGTGCTATCTACCTAAAAGATAATTTCTCACTGCAAGAAATGCCACATGTCGTAGGAGACGCGTGTGTTGGTCTCGATCATGGAACACCTTGTAGAAGACAAGCTTGTGGATCTGGTGCTTTGGTTGAGTGGTACTTAGCTGATGTTGGCAATCGGAATGCAGGACAGTAGATGACTCTGGAAGTAGGCCTCTTTGCTTCAGGTTTGTTAAGGACTTTTGCTTTGAAAGGATGTGCTAGCTTGTTGCTTGAGTTAGTCAAGTTGAGGCGAATGGATTTTGAAAAATGGAAGACTAGAAAGGTGACAGTGCTAATGGATTGAAACGGGTGGAGAATGATGGATCATGTGTGCCTGAGTACTGGATACATCCTTCGTATTCCAGACTGCCTACATACCCTGTATCCATGGGATCAAGGCACATTATGATGAAAGATGAAAATGATAAATATGTAGTTCTTGATAGAGTGATGAGATGGATCGAGGTGGAGAGGAGGGGAAGAGGAAATGATGAGATCTTATGTACTTGAGTACTAGATACTTCCTTCGTATTCCAAACTACCTACATACCCATATCCATGGGATCAAGGTACCTTAAGATGGAGAAGAAATGATATGTAGTTCTGGTAAGTGTGATGATATGGGAAAAGTGTTGAGAAGATAACATCCTTATCGTAGTAGCGATGTGTCCGTTAAAGGGTGTTATCTACAGAAAAGAGCAAGATTGAAGAGCGTGCTGCGAACCATGAACAAGGAACCTCCCCTAGACCTAGGTTAAGGAAAGAGTTGCCCCCATTCTGGTAGAGGAAACTGTACGGGTGACTGCCGAAGAAGATACTGAAAGCTTTGACCTAGGACAAGACAGTGTTAACTGTTGACACAGATCAAGATGGGGAGACGATGATGTACATTGACAAATTTCTAAGCTATACTAGATAAGGAGATGGAAATGCAAACAAAGTCAATGGTTTTATTATGGATGGATGGAAAGGCGTGCTTTGAGCATTAGACATGGAGTGGACAGGACTCGATAGATGATGGATGCTGACTCTACACATAGTGCCTGTTTGCTAGGTTTTCACTATGGTACTTATCCAAGGCGCCTATTTGCCAGGTTTTCACCAGAGGACGGATTTTTTTGGATTTTTTTGTTTTTTTTGGAATACTCTGAGGATCAGGCATAGAACTTCTTGAGATGGACACTGTTAAGTGGCTCATCTAGAGGAATGCCGTCAAGTGTAGCTAAAGTATAAGCTCCTGATCCATATGCTGCTGTGACAATGAAGGGACTAACCAATTAGGCTCAAACTTGCCTTTCTTCTCTCGATCTGCTTGATTTCTCTGATTCTCCCTAAGTACAAGATCACCAACTTGAAACTGTCTTTCTTTGATCTTTTTGTTGTAATTACACCGGAGGCGGTTTTGATAGACATGGAGATGATTAAGTGCGGCAAGGCGCCTCTCATCTAGTAGTTCAAGCTTAGCTAATCTAGAAGTGCGATACTCCTCTCCACCAATCAGGTCTTGCATGGATACTCTGAGGGATGGGATCTCGACCTCTATAGGTAGGATGGCTTCAGAGCCAAAGACCAAGGCATAGGGTGTGGCACCAGTTAGTGTTCTGATACTAGTACGGTAGGCCCATAGGGCAGGATTAAGTTGCAAGTGCCAATCATGACCAGCTTCATTGACTGTTTTCTTGAGGATTTTGAGAATGGTTTTATTGGAAGCCTCAGCTTGGCCATTACTCTGCAGATAGTAGGGAGTGGAAAAGCAATGTTGGATATTGTATTGTGTGCACAAGGCACAGACATCTTGGTTCTTGAATGGTCTCCCATTATCAGTGACAATGGCTTGGGGAATACCATACCGGCATATGAGGTAGTTTAGGATAAACTTGGCTATTTGCTTACTGGTGATATAGGTCATAGGAATGGCTTCCACCCACTTCGTGAAATACTCAGTGGCGGTAATGATAAACTTGTGGCCATTGGAGGAGGAAGGGTGGATTTGTCCTACGAGGTCAAGACCCCATTGAGAAAAAGGCCATGGAGTTGTCACAGGTTGTAATTCATGAGCTGGTGCGTGAATCAAATCTCCATGTTGCTAGCACTGTAGACACTTCTTAGCCAACTGTGCAGCATCTTGCTCTATTGTAGGCCAGTAATAATCTATTCTAAGTATCTTCTTAGCAAGATTAGGACCAGTAGAATGCGCACCATAGACACCTTTGTGTATGTCTCATAAGGTAGCTCTGGCTTCTTCTGCGTTAAGACATCGTAAGAGGATACCATCGAGACTTCGGTGATATAGTTATCACCCAGAATGATGTAACGAGAGGATCAACGAATAAAGGTTTTGCATTGGGTGGATGATAGGTCAGGGGAAAAGGTATTGTGTTTGAGGTATTCATAGATATCTTCATACCATGGGGAATTGGGACCAACAAGTTCATAGATGATTTCAGTAACAGGAACATCGACGGCTGCTATCAGCAATTGCTCGATCAAGAATTCATACTTCTGTGTATTTGCAGGCATGTCAATCAATGACCCTACAGAAGCCATAGAATCTACAGCTTTGTTATGCTCTCTTGGAATTTGCTCAAATGTGATGGTAGAGAAATGTGGTTTGTAGGCATCCACTAGTTGCTTGTAGGGGACCAACTTTTCATCCTTTGTTCGGTACTCATCCGTGACTTGGCAAATGACTAGCTGTGAGTCTCCATATACTTGTAATTCTGTGATGTCCCATTGAACTGCTATATTGAGACCTATAAGGAGTGCTTCATACTCGGCAATGTTGTTGGTGCAAGGGAACGCAAGCCAATATGACTTAGGAATATAGTCATTTTGAGGTGTAACAAACAAGATGCCGGCTCCTGATCCATGCTGTGTGTAGGAACCGTCAAAGTACAACTTCCACATTATGGAGGTAGCAAGAGTGAAGAGATTTTCATCAGGAAAGTCAGCTACCATAGGATGTGTATCTTTCATAGGTGCTTCTGCTAGTTGATCAGTGAGGGCTTGTCCTTTGATTGCCTTGCAATCCATGTACTCAATATCAAACTCACAAAGGATCATGACCCACTTAGCTAGTCTGCCTGTGAGAGCTGCTTTTACTAGTAGATATTTCAAGGGATCAATCTTGGCTATCAGATTTGTGTGTTGGTTCAGCGTGTAATGCCGCAACTTTTGGGAGGCAAACACTACTGCTAAATAAGCCCTTTCCATTGGTGAATAATTGAGCTCATATCCCACCAAGGTTCTACTAATGTAATAAATTGCATGCTCCTTTCCTATGTCATCATTTTGTGCTAGCAGGGCCCCTAGGGCCAAATTTGTAGTGGAGATATATAATATCAAAGGTTTGTCCGCAACTGGTGGAACCAATACAGGAAGTGTAGCTAGATACTCTTTAAGTTGATCAAATGCTGCCTAACACTTGTTGTCCCATCGAAATGAGACATCCTTTTGGAGCAAGTGTTGAAATGGTTGACATTTATCTACTAGCTATGATATGAAACGCCGAATGGACTGCAACCTTCCCTGAAGGCTCCTTAGTGCTTTAAGGTTCTTAGGTGGAGGCATCTCCACTATAGCCTTTACCTTCGCTGGATCGACTTTGATGCCTCTACGAGATGCAATGTATCCCAATAGCTTTCTTGATGTTACACTGAAGACACACTTCTTTGGATTGAGTCTTACTTGATATTTTTCGAGCCTGTCGAAGATCTGTCCTAGAAGTTGTATGTGATCCGCCCTAGAAGATTTAGCCAGTATATCATCAACATAGTCTTCCATGATGTGATGAAAGAGATCATGGAAGATCACTGTCATTGCTCTCTGATAGGTTGCTCCTGCATTCTTCAGACCAAACGGCATGACACACCAACAATAATTACCCCAAGGACAAGTAAAGGTTGTTTTATGTTGATCTTATTCAGCTATCCTTATCTGATTGTAGCCAAAAAATTCATCCATGAGAGAAAGCATCTCGTGACCTGTTGTCAAGTCCACTATAATGTCAATGTTTGGTAGTGGAAAGTCATCTTTGGGACATGCCTTGTTGAGATCTCTGAAATCATTACACATGCAGATGCGTCCATTGGGTTTAGACACAGGTACAATGTTTGAGACCCAATCTGAATAGTCAATGGGTCGTATGAACTTTGCATCTAATAATTTTTGTATTTCCACTTTCACTAAGAGAGCTATTTGTGGGTGCATCTTTCTCAACTTCTATTTGACTGGTTTCACTTTTGGATCAACTGTGAGATAATGAACTACTAGCTTAGGGTCTAGCCCTGGCATATCGGCATAGGTCCATGCAAAATTGATGGTTCATTGCAAGAAGAAGTTGTTAAGATTTATGTGCTCTGTTTCAGATAATGATGCTGCTAGGAATGTGGTCTTTGGATTTTGTTCTGTGCCAAGGTTTATCTCTGTAGAATCTTCCACTAGGAGAGCTGATTTCTCTTGATACTTAGATGGTAGGGGAAGGTCAAATCCTCCATCCTCAGGTGCCACAGTTGGGTTTTCACCTTTGGATACATCCTTTGTTTTTACTATTTTGTGATCAGGAGGTGCCACAGTGTGATTTTCACCTAGAGATCTTTCTTTATTTGTAGTTTTGCGACTGGAGGATTTGGCATTCTCACCAAAATAAGCCATTGGCTCTAGTTCCATTACAAAACCTGCTTTATGATCACCCAGAGGGATACCTTCCTAAAGTCCCATGAACTCAGCTAAAGCTTCGTCATTCTGAAATACATCTATAACGGGGGACCCTTGTTGGTCCCAATCGATAAGTTCAGGGTAGACAAGTGTGACATTCTAGGTGCTGGTGGTGGAAGTTAAGGATACGGAGGATAGTGTAAAATGGAGGATTCTGTGAATAGGTTGGTCATATGGAGGGAAGAGTCATCGATGATATCCTCTGTAGACATCGAATCGGCGGGAAAAGTGTCGGCTACCTCATCGAGGATATACTCGATGTCCAAGGCGTGTGGTACCTTCTTACCAAATCCTAATCCCTTCTTGTCTAGCTTCTTTGTCACAACAATGGGTTCCATAGTTCCTTGGTTTTGTTTCCCAAGGCCACCTTTGCCTTTATAGCCCATATTTTTTACTATTCTTAAGCCATTGCCATATTGCTTGACTAGTATTGTGACTGGTTCATTCTCCTTATAGAGCCAAAAAGAGATGTCCTCAATAGTTTCCTCTTCCAATAACCGTCCATGTTGGAATTGGGTTAGGAATGTTGGGGGAGGAATAGCTACTTTTTTGGTTACTTTGGCAATGGGTGGTTTGTCATAAGATTTTGGAGATAAAGGCATCCGCCCTATACAACAAGATTCTGAGATATCATAAGTGCCAAAGCCTATATCTTGGATGCGAGCTGTGATTTTGGGGAGGGGTTTAGGTTCACTTGTAGAGGCTTGCGTGAGAGTTTTAGGATCAACATATAGTGGGGATTCAAGGGCTTTTTCATTTTTAGGCACTTGGTTGCAATTCTTATAGCTACCTTGCAAGACACGACAGAATTCAAAAGGATTAGGGTCTCCAGGGATAGTGATCTCCATACCATTGTATGGGAACTTTAGAGACTGATGGTACAGGGAGGGAACAGCTTTCATTGCATGGATCCATGGGCGGCCTAGGATAATGTTGTAAGGCAGCTCAATATCAAGGACTTGACACCTAGTTTCAAGCATGACAGGGCCTAGTTGTATAGGCAAGTGAATAACACCTTCGGAATGGCGTTCTGCATCATCATACCCCTTGATTGTAATACTATGATCAGTGTTGATGTGATCCTCAGAGTATCCCAATTTCTTTAGTAACTTTAAAGAACAGATGTTGAGACTAGCACCACCATCTATGAGGATGCATTTGATTTTGTGCTTATGGATGAGAACTTCAATATGAAGGGCATCATTGTGACAAGGATCATGGGATGGGAGGTCTTTCTTAGAGAAGACCACATTGTAGGGTGAAGCAATGTTACCTACTATAGCTTGGAAATCTGCGACCGCTATGTTGTTAGGAACGGAAGACTCTTGGAGGGCTTTTTCTAGCACTACTCTATGTGAAGGTGATGACCGTAGAAGGTCCAAAATAGAGATCTGTGCTGGTGTTCTCCCTAGATGTTTGACAAGATTATAATCAGATTGAACTGGAAGCCTAGGTGTAGGACCATGAATGGTGACATGACCATGACAAGTAGTAACAGCACAATCCGTAGATTTGCCTTTGATTGTGAGGGTAGACACTCGACTCTCTTCAAAATGACCTACAATGGAATTGAAGGACGTGGAAGCATGATTGATACCTTTACCTCTATCCTGAGGAGGAGGTGGACCATGATGAGGGAATGGTTCCTTGTACATATCAAGGTCTTTGTTCGTGTGTTGAACTGGTGATTCATTCTCAAAAGTGATTTGATTACCGTCAATGAGGTTTTGGATGAGGTGCTTGAGTCTCATGCAAGAAGCGGTTCGATGCCCTTTGCTCCTATGGAACTCACAATATTCATTATCTCTGTAACGTGCATTTTTGTAAATAGGCTTGCCATATGGGGGAGCATCAGGTAAGGTGATGAGCCCTTTCTGCAAAGCTTGCTGTAAGACTGATTCGATGGGCACTCCCAAGGGAGTGAATTGACGCCGTGGAGGGTAATCTTGTTGAGGCCACTCTTGTTGTCATTGCTGTTGGTTTTGATAAGGTTGCCTTTGTTGCTGTTGTTGTTGAGGTGGAGCTTGACTTGGTTTGGAGAGCTGTAGTTGTGTTTGCAAAGTTTAGACATGTTTAGAATCAACCACACTGTCGTTAACCACGTTTTTGTTTTTGTTCCAATATTTGGGTTTATCGTTCGATTGTTGATGAGGAGCATTATCTTTCATTTCTTTGAAGATTTTGACCACACCCTTGGTAATGAGGGCTTTTTCAATGTTAATTCCCTTGTATGTGATTTCATTGAAGGTTGTAGCACTGAGAATTTGCAAGTGTAAACCTAACTCTTGGTTGAGGTTCTGCACAAATATGCTAACAAGCTATTTCTCAGGAATCTTGAAAGGGAATTTGCTAGCCATTTGTCTCCACCGTTGAAGGAAAGAAATGAAAGTTTCCCTATTTTTCTGTTTGTTGTTGCATAGATCAGTCATGGAAATCTCATGCTCTACGTTGTAAGAAAAGTGGGTGGCAAACTTCTCTGCTAACTCATTGAAAGACTTGATACCCATGGGTAAGTGTGAGAACCATTCTATTGCTTGACCTCCAAGATTGCGAGGAAAGAGATGCATAAGATATGTGTCGTTATGTGAGACCTCGAAGCAAGCAAGATAGAATTCCCTAAGATGGTCTTTTGGGTCACCTTTTGCTTTGTATTTATCGAACTTGGGAATAGTGAAATTTTGAGGAAAAGGGATCATTGGTAGTGACCGATCAAAAGGGTAAGGACACACTTCCTCTAAAGAGAAGGTCTTTTTGGTGTGGCCAAACATAAGATCAGATAGCTGTTGTTAAACTTCTGTGATCTTTAACTCCATAGTCATGGGAGGGGTTGGTAACATCTCCTGTTGTCCAAAAAGTGGTTGGTGTTGCCCATACGGAAGATTATAATGTAAGCCATGCACACTAGTGTTATAAGGGTCGTAAGATTGATTGGGATCATACGGGTTGTACGTTTGGTTCAGATTGGGTTGGAATTGGAGGTTTTGATTTGGCAGAGGTGGAGGTGGCACTAGTTAAGAATGTTGGCTTTGTGATGGTTGAAGAAAAGTATTGGGTGGAGGAAAGCTAAAGTGTGTTTGATTAGGTTGTGATGGCGGCACATAGCTTTGGGAAACTTGATGTTGGGCATGTTGAGAGTGGCTAGGCAATGTGTGAAAGAAGTTAAGCGAGGATGAACGCTGTGGAGGAGGGACATAGGTAGAAATGATTTGCGACGGTTGGGGTTGATTGAGGATGAGAGTAGAAGAATGTTGTGGTTGGGGTTGCTTAAGGACGAGAGTAGAAGAATGTTGTGGTTGGGGTTGCATGACTCTAATTGGTTGAGAGACATGAAGGTGTGATGATATAGGAGGTGGCATTTGTTGAGACCCTTGTTGCATGGCTACATAATTATTCCCTAGATTGTAATTTGGTGGGAAACCTACGTGTGATGGAGTAACCAAGATTCCACTTGCGATTGGTGTGGACATTTTAGGAGGTGGTTGCATATTTGATCGAGCTAAGGTGGCTTGCTTAGCTAACTCTGCTTGACATTGGAGAGTTTCCTGTTGGTTTTTATAGATCTCCATAGGAGTCAAAAGCGGTGATACAGCCCTCTCTTCTGTTGGGTTTTGAAAAAGGGGATTCCTATATTGCAAGCCTTGTGTAGGTAAGGGCGTAGTCACCGTTGACATGGTTTGTACCACTTGTATGGTATCTTAGGTGTTGTTGTTCTCCTTGAGAGTGGATAAATCAAAATCTTAAGGTAACTTGGCACCTTGCTCTGCAAGCAAGCGAAAGAAATGATCTTGGTTCTCACTAAGGATTTTGTCAAAGGTTGCCACAATTCAAGGCTCTTGTATGATTTCATCAAGATCTTGCCCATCTACTTGAGAGGATTGACCTATTTGAAAGTGTCGCTCTTCTTGAGATGGGGGTTGATCTACGATATAACCTTGAGGGACAAAATCTTGAGGCAAGCCAGTGGTGTATTGCGGTGTACTTATCAAAGGGATCCTATCCTCTTGAGGTGGGTTTTGCTCAATAGTATATCCTTGTGGCACAAAATCCGGAGGCAAACCAGTGGTATATTGAGGTGTTCTTACCAAAGGGACCCTCCCCTCCTGAGGATTTCTTGGTTGGTCAATGCGTGGCATGTTCGGAGAGCTGATTGGTTTTGCTGCGGGTGTACTAGGAGTAACCTTGGGAGTAATGTTGAGATGACCTGATTGTGGTGTGTGAGGAGGCGACTTGCGCTTCTTTGGGACAACTTGCTTGGACTTCATAGTTTGTTGGAGCCTAGTGGTTACCATGGAATACACTAGGACAAAAAAGGTAATGCTGGGTTTTTGTGAGATGCTTTGAGAAACGGACAAACTCTGATGCACAAAGTATTGGACCAAAAGTGCTATACTGTTTGACCAGAGGCGCAGGACTATGCAACCAAAAGCGTGCTACTGTGATGCCAAAGGCGACAGATTGAACTACTAGAAGTGAGTTACTGCTGTGCCAAAGGCGAGTTACAGTGACCAAAAGCGAGCTACTATTATACCAAGGGCGCTGAAGTAGAGTTTTACCAGAGGTGAGTTACTGCTATGCCAAAGGCAATCTACTGTACTACCAAAGGCGAGCTGCTGTAATACCAGGGGTGCTGAAGTAGTGTCTGATGTTTCTAAAAGGCAAAATTTTGATGGATTGTTTCTGTTTCTGATTGGATTTGTTGGCAAGAGAAAACACAACAAACAATGTTGGCACACACAAGGGACTGACACAACAGATAGTGTATGTTCGAGGCTCCAAACAAGCCCAATGTTTCCATAGGTATAAGACAATTGCAATCAATAACAAGCACTTTTTATCCCTAGAGACAAGGTTTCATTGCAGTAGATCAGCTCACAGCTTAATACTCCATCGATAAAAATATCATTCCATAAAGGTGTCAGATATTTAGTATCTTTGCGAGAGACGATAGGTAGGGATATCTCACCCTCCCCTTAGAAAGCTCAAGTAGGTCACAAGAGCTTTATGTCCAAGGGAATACTATCTCTTCTCAAGGGAGCCAATGGTGAGTATCTTAAGGGCTTAAATCGATTCCCCTTGCACTGATGATTACCGCAATGTTCAGAGGTAGGTCAGGTAGTCTCTATCTAAAATGGTTCTTAGTGACTTTGAGGGACCAACGCCTTACGAGCAATGCAACAAGATACTAAAAGCTTTAACCAATCCAACTAAGAGTATCAAACACTTCGCTCAATGTGAAAATTGTTTCCACAAAGAGTTAGTACACCTCTTTTCAGTTTGGTACCACAAGGTAAGGCTGACGTCAGTTAGGACTTGGCTTTTGCCTTATCCCTCTTATATAGCAGTTCAAAGGAAAACTCCGCTTAGGGTCATCCCTTTTGGATGAAGCACAATCCAAAAGTAGGCCCTTCTAAAGGAAGTACAGAAAAGTAAGAGCAAGCACGTCAAACAAAGGTTCAATTGTCCCGTTGTAAGAAAAATAAGGTGTAACTAAACTAGGCACACACATGTTTGTAGTTTGTCAATTGTCCCTTATGAAAATGAAGTGTTTGGCATTCATGTCCATTGTCCCTTAGAAAATTGAGGTGTTTTCACATACATGTCCATTGTCCCTTAAGAAAAACAATATGTTCCTAAGACTTAGATTTGCAAAAAAGATTTGTTCAATTATCCTTTTAAGCATGCAATGTGTTTCTAAGACTTAGTGAGATAAATCAAAAGTTCTTCAATGCTCGTCCTGCATGAACATGTTAAAACCCCTATTTGCTCTGTGTGAGTAATAAGAAGCTGCAACAAGTCAGTTAGTTCCACCAAAAATTCACAAGTTAGCAAAAACAAATCAACTTTGACCAAAAGCACTGCACTGTCTTACCGGAGGTGACTTACTGTATTTCCAAAAGCACTGTAACACAGACCAGAAGCGTCAGAGAATATTACCAGAAGCACTGAAGGATATCCAAGAGCACTGTACTGTGCATCCAGAAGTGGGATACTGTTATGCCAACAGCGATGTAGTGTATATCGGAAGCACTGCAAGATACTACTAGAAGCGCTGAAAAATATCCAGAGGCGCTGTACCTTCTATCCAAAAGTGCAATACTGTTATACTAACTGCGCTGCATGGTCTCAGATAAAAAAAATATTAGCTTTTGTCAAAATAACCAGGTCAAAAATGGGATTTCATGGTTGATCTGCTATTCTGAGCAACAATATCTGATAGATCTAAATAGTGAAATCTAGAAAACTCAAAAAATGTATCAAGACAATAGATTAACGCAAATACCAAAGATACCCGTAAATAAATCAGCTTAGGAAGTATCAAAAAGTAGGTTTGAAAGATAAATACAATAGCTTGTCAGACAAATCCACCAGATATGCAATGAGAAAACCCTGTAAAAACACAAGACGAAGTCAAAAACCTAATTTAGCCAAAAGCGCTTAACGATGCCACCAAGAGCGCCATTCTGTGATACCGAAAGCCCTGCTCTGTGCTACCAAAAGCACCGTAGTGCCCCCAAGGGCGCTGAATTGCACCTCCAATAGCACTTAACGATTCTACCAGAAGCGCTTTGCAATGTCATTTGTGCTGTACCATACTGTGACTTAAAAAAAAACACTTTCTCAAAGAAACAAAGGGATTAGTGGGTCCCACCGGGCATACCAGAATGTGTATGAGGAAAAATTGATTAAATCTAAACTAAATAAAACTAAAAAGCCAATCACATAAAGCGAGCCAATCTAAGTAAAAGCCATTATCATAAAATCAAAGACAAATGAAAGCTATTACCAAAATTTGTGTTGTTCCCTTTGGAGATGTGTGGATTGCTCAATCAAGTTGTGAAACCATAGTTGCAACAAGCAAGTAGTGTGCTCAATATGCTCAAAGATCAATGTTAAGAGATCGTAAGGTTGCTCAATTGACACGTTTTGTATGCTCAAAGCTTTGTTAAGTATGCCTGAGAATACGATCGAAGAGAGAGACTCAATGAAAGAGATGAGGGGGGTTTATATAGATTTCAAGGAAGATCGATCAACGGTCCAGATAATTCAGAAAAATCAATGATGGAGAATAGTTGAGGAACGTGCAATGAATGAGAAGAAGACATGTGTCTTGCTTTCTTTTCTAAAGATAAGACATGCTTTTCATAAATTAGAAAGCTTTTTTCTAATTTAAGAGAAATTGATAAAAACAAGGTTGAGTGAATAGATAACTCAACTTAAGATTTGCTTTTGCATGATTTGAGAGAAATTAAATAATAAATTATTTAATTGTGTGTGCATGGAGAAGAAGACTTATTTTTAGAAGATTTGAAAGATATTTGTAGATAAGAAAGCAAATTAAATAAATAGATTTATTTAATTGTTGTGCATGATTTGGAAGAATAAATAAGATATTTGATTTATTTTATTTTTGGAGAATGAGAGGATTTAAATAAATTTGATTTGATTTATTTAAATTTGGAAGAATGAATTTGATTTAATTAAATAATTAGGAATTATTTAATTGTTTGGATCAGAGGGAATTTGTGATGAATTAATTAAATAATGGGATTTATTTAATTAATGGAGACTTGAAATTTAGAAAGAAGATAATGATCTAATTAAATAATTAAAATTATTTAATTGTGGAAGAATAATAGAGGAATTTGATTTAATTAATTGAATAAAGAGAATTTATTCAATTAATGTCAAAATTATGTGATTTGGAAGAATTTGATGAAATTAATTAAATAATTAGATTATTTAATTAATGTTGAAATGCAGGTGATGCTATAGATTAGACAAAATGCAAGTAATTCAAAGACATGGTCATTTTAGGGTGTCTACACTTAGATGCCTGGAAAGACAAGAAGCAGACAAGGTGTTAGCAGAGTTACATGATAAGTTTGGGAGTGCACATGGATCACCTTTAGCTACCATTCATGCTATCCTCAGGGCGGGGTATTACTAGCCCACTATTTTTAAAGATACTGCTGAACACATCAAATGCTGTCATGTGTCAAGTTGCTGCAAACAGAGAAAGGTATGTTGCTCAACCTTTGCAGCCAGTGATGGAGATGCGTCCATTTGCTCAATGGGGAATGGACTTCATAGGACCTATCAATCCTCCATCATCTTTAGGCCACAGGTATGTTTTAACTATTACTAATTACTATACCAAGAGGACTGAAGCTGTCACCAGTAAGACATGTAATGCTGAGGATGTCATCAAGTTTTTGGAAAGCAATATAGTAACTAGGTATGGAGTTCCCTATGCTTTGGTATGTGATAATGGATCTACCTTTGCTTCAATTAAACTATCAAGTTGGGCTTTTGACTATGGGATTATCCTAAAGTTCTCCTCAAACTACTATCCCCAAGGGAATGGATTAGCAGAATCCACAAACAAGAACCTATTGAACATCATAAAGAAATTAATTGAAAAGAACCCTAGGGAGTGGAATACTTTGTTGAAATATGCCTTGTGGGTAGATAGAACCAGGAATAAGGCTGCATTAGGAAATTCTCCTTTTCATCTAGTATATGGGGTGGATCCTATCCTCCCTGTTAACCTAAGGATTCCTACATTGCAATTTGCACAAGAATACCTAGGCATAGGTAATAAACAAGAGGTCAGGTTGCTTCAATTGATGAACCTAGAAGAAAAAAGGAGTAAAGCAATTGAACAAATTGCTAAACATCAAGCTATTGTCAAATGCTGGTTTGACAAAAAGGCCAGAGTTAAAGCTTTCAAGATCTCAAATTTGGTCTTGATATGGGACAAAGCACATGAGAGGAAAGGAGATCATGGTAAGTTTGATAAACTCTGGATAGGTCCCTTTCAGATTTCTAAGATTTTAGGAGACAACACCTACAGGCTTAAAACCTTAACCAGTGAGGATGTTCCATTATCAGTTAATGGACAGTTTCTCAAACACTATGTTCAAGCCTGAAGTAGTGCCATGATAGCCATGTGTATCATAGTGTACATGTTTGTATAGTTGTTTGTACAGTCTACTTTTTTTGTTTGTTTTGTTGTTTCCTCAGCATGGATCTTTATTTTGATTTAGAGTATGAAGGAGCAGACTAACAACCATTGAAAACAATGTGGAATTCAGAACATTCAGGTTAATTATTTGAAATTTATGCATAATTTGTTGTGACTCTCATGAATGTAGAAAGTTGTTTAACTTTGTGAAATTTTGTATTCAATAACTGTGGGCTGAGTATTCAAGGAAGGTTTCTCACAATGACACACCTAAAATCCTTGGGTTTGTTGAACTTACCAGTGTAGATATTAGGTGAAAAATTAGATGTCACCCTTGCTACCATTACAATTCTCATCTTAATTTCAGCAAGTGACCACTCCTTGCATCATGAAGTTACAAATACAATATCTTATGAAGTTCTATCAAATAATAATAATAATAAATAAAATGGATTATACTAGAAATCCAGATTGAGCTATCTAAGTAACTCTACCGGGGCTATGGATGCTCGCTGGTAGTGGGGCTCTACTTAGGAGAATTGTAACGATAACCTTGTCGGGGCTATGGATGCCTACTGGCAGCAAGGGTCTATCCGGTCAGCTATGAGGGAATGACATCAACTACGTAGGCTAATATCAGTCACTGGTTTGTTCAACTGATCTTCAAGATGAGGATTATTAATCACGTGCACCCACTTAAACTGAAAAGGAAAATTCATGCACCTTATTGAATACATTGAGTCTCAAGTTGAATGATGATTTGCAGAAAAGATAGTTAGAAGTTATGAATTTAGTTCATTTGGTTTAATTTATGGTTTGAATTTAATTGTTTTTTTGGTTGCTAGTTATTGTGATGTTCACAACACGCCCCATTTTACTCCTTAGCAAAATGAGGACCCTTGCTATGGCTTTTGCTTTTTTCTTGTGTGTGTTGTTTTACCTGGTGGTAAAGGGAAAAGGGGAGTGAAATAGTACAAACCTTGTTAAAAACAATGAAAAATTTGCATTAAGTACCAGGGCAAAGTACAGGTGAATTTCTTGTCAAAAATGAATAGGGGTTGCTTTTTGAACCATCTTAAAATTCCCTGTATTTTGCAAGTTATGAGCATTTTGGTAAAATATACATTCGGGTTTGTATGTTGCATGTACAGGGCCCTTTGTATATCGGGTCGCTTGTATGCAAAATATTTTACAAATCGGGTTGCATATACAATGGTCTTTGTATGTTTTGTCATTGTATGTTGCACATGCAAAGGGGTTTTGTATATCGGATTTACATACAAAGTTGTTTGTATGTTTTTATACCTGTATGCATTTGCTAATGTCTATTTGTACATGCAGGTTAGACCCGATGCAGTTATGAGTTGAAATGAATATTTTGTTAAATCCGCTGGTTGAATATTTGGTGTTTATATGTTTATACATACAAGCGAAACATACATGTCGAAAGATGCAAGGCCCGCAATATGCAAGCCGCGGAACCGAAGAGTTTGTTAAACAAGGTTAAGTCCTTGTATGTACGCGGGCTTATATATTGGTGAGATATAAAGGCTATATACAAGCGCCAGAACTAAAAAGTTATTAAATGTGAAGTAAGGCTTGTATATTTTGTGCCTTGTATGTATGTTTCGAAACATACATTGCTTAATACATACAAGCGCCAGAATTCAAAGAAATTAAAATCCGATGTATGCAATGTATCAAAACCCAAATGTACATTAAGAGATACATTGCATTATATACATCGCCGATAAACAAGCTGGAACTTGGAAGAAATTTAAATCCAGTTAATACAATGTATCACGTCCAATTGCATATCAAAAGATACATTGCATTACATACATTGCTTTATGCATACAAGCTGGAATTCAAAGGAGATTAAAATACAGTATAAAGCATGCATCACATCCAATTGTATATCAAAATATGTATTGTGTTTTATACATTGTGGAGCCGAAGGTTGAATAGACTGCAGTTTATGAAGATTTGAAGTCTGACAGGGACATACAAAGGAGTTTGTATGTATCGGCTTGTATAAATTGCAATGCATATCTCCACATACAAGCGATACATACAAGCGATAGATGCAAGAGGAAAAGTGCAAGTTTAAGGTGCAACTCGGACCCGAATAGAAAGTTAAAAATGAAAAGGTCCTTGTATGTTGTGACATACATTCGTGATATGCAAGGATTTAAACTGGTGAAAAGGTGGGAAGGCGAAGCGAAGGGATTTTTGAAGTTATTTTTAGAGCCTGATAGCATGTTTTTGGTCATGATGGTTGACTCAGCCATTTTTGACATTGTATGTGAATTCGGATATGCAGTTACTCACAGATGTTGAATATTCATAGCCCAATAATTTGTGCTTGCATTTTCTAAACCTGAATGTAATGTTTAAATTCCCTGCTGGTTTATTAAATGATGGTACTTAATTCCTGCTTGTTTATTGCAGATTGCTGAGCTATTTTGAAATAGCTGGGAAATGCAGAGTTGCCGACACAGTGGCGGCATACAGGTGGATATAAAGATGGGGATTTAATGACGATGATATCATGGGAGGCAGATCGGATCACATTGGATCACAACCAAGTAGGAGGAGTCAAGGCCTTCAATGAGAGGACAAAATGCAGATGGAGAAACATTATTAAAAAGAACAAAAGTTATTGTGGTGACTGTAAGGGTTTCCAAGGGGCATCCTTATGCCTAGTATCGGCGTGCTGCTTAGATTTTTGGCAGGATTTACTTTCCACTGGTGGATGCTGCACTTGAAGTGTAGACTATTGATTAGCTAGGGTTTCTTGGGCACTATATTAGGGACAATCAGAGCCATATATTGAGCTCCTTACTCTGTAACAAAGGGAGGTCAATCATTCAAAATTTGACCTATAACAATTTCATATAGGAGATCAGATTACTGAGACTGATGAGGACTGAACTGTTGAAACATCAAGGTTCTTTCTTCAGATCATTGTAAATGTACTTGTTCTAAAGCATATTGAATGAAGATGAAGCTTCATATTACATCCTGATTGTAAACTTTACTTGATCTTCAAGTTGATTTCTGGATATGTACTAGTGAATGTTGTGTTCAATAGAAGCACTTTCATTTCATTGCATGTTGTTGTCAACTTTTCCTTTGAAGATTTGCATTGGATCATGCAGATTTGTGGAATGTCCTGGTGAAGTATGATTTCTAGTTTTCTTCTCTTCATTGCTGTATGGGAACATGTATGTGGGTCAATGATCTCAGTCAAGTAATTTTGGGAATCTCACTCTTTAAACCCTACCTTTGTTATTTCTCTTTTTTTTAATTTCAGTGAAATCACTTCCATAACTGCAATACATAGATAAATAATAATGACAGAGAAATATTCTGACATCTCATAGATAACTAAATATCATTAGCATATTTGAGCTAAATGCATGTAGTGTTGAAAATATCATGCAAAGACTTGCGAATAATGGTAGAAATCATGCAAATATCAACCTGTAGGGCATTATTTGATAAGTTCATAGTGCAGAAGAAAGAAATTACTGAAGTACGTAAGGCCCCAAAATGATTAACAGAAACACACATCAACCACTGAGTAATGTCAGTAGATTATGAACTAATCAACAGAGACTTCAGATCATGAATTCTTTGAATTCATCGTATCTTTCAAGATAAATAAGGGTTGTTGTGTAACTTTTATTTTGTGTTTGTGTGTGACTAACATCACCATCAATAGGATTCTTGTGTAAATTTGCATGATATCTATCAATTTAACATGCTTTAACTCTAAATATGCTATTTATTTCAATTATCTATAGCATGTCAGCATATTTCATGTTATTTGCTTTTAATTCTCTATTATTTGCAATTATGGTGATAAATTGTTATGAAATTGAAAGAAATTTAAAAGAATGCTTCTAATTTTGATGAATCTTTAGCCATTGAACCACATACATACAAGATACATTCATGAGTAGAAGAAATCAAACCATATTGTCACCAGGATGTTCCACAGCTAGATACAGATGATGCTAACTTCAAAGGATAAGGAATGAAAACAACACATGTAGACTAACAAGTACTCCAAGGGATGCAGCTGATCAATTCATGTATCAAGATTTCAAACACATATTACTCAAGATTTATGATGATTTGTAATCAAATTGTCTTCTCTTTCATTCAATATGCATATCATGTACATTTACAATAGCTTTGAAATGAGTCTTGATATTTCAACAATCAAATTTCAATTAAGTTTTGAATATTCAAAATATGGCACCCCTACACCTTTTATAGAATAAGGTGAGGGACCAGTTACAAATGACCTACGGTCAAGATTTGTCAATTAAGATCAACAGTAGTTTATCACTCCTTGACTCAGTCAACCTTTCCTCGTGGCACAGGTTGTCAGCTGACAACCATCTGGATGACTCGTTGTCTTATGAGTACCTGATGCATATGTCTTCTTTGTGATGCATCTTCATTTATTCCTCAGGTTCCTCTTCTTCATGTTCTTCTTCTTTATCATGATCATCATCCTCATTGCTTTCTGTATCGCTATCACCCTGATGAACATCATCCTGTATATGGACCTTCATTACCATCCTGATATTCTCATAGGCTTGTACTATTTTATCTACTTCCCCACCATCTTGGGTTTTGGCTTTTGTTATAGCATGCTTGTGAGACTGGAATTTAGCTTTGATTGTGTCTAGCTTACCCTTTTTGTTATTTAAAGTCTCATTATAAACCTCCACCTTAACCTTGATCTTCATGATCTTATTCATCACCACTTCTGTCAGGTGGTTAAGGGGGTCATCAACCACCAGCTGGAAATTATCATGCAGTGCCTTGATGGCAAAGTCTGCATCTTGGTTTTCAATCTTCCCCTCTATTTTTCCCTTCCAAAGCTTCTAGGATCTCTGCCTCATATGCCATCATATTGTGCAGCTTTATACTGATATCCCTGAGCTTGCCACTGCACTTCTTTAGGATATCACATTCGAACCTGATATCCTCATACCATATGTCTATCAGCAGGGTGGTGTTATTATTCAATACTTGATTGTTTATTAGAATTTGAGGATCAATCCTCCTCATCTCACTCAAAGCAATTAGGTCCTTCTCCAATTGGAATGACCGTCTTCTTGTTTCATTCTACATTTTGTCTACTTTTCTCTTCAAACTGCTTAGAGAACTCCACCTCTATAAAGAGGTTCTCAAAACTTCCTCAGCTCCTGTGAGGGCTGATAGCATCCACTTCTCCATTATCATGCGGTATAATTTGGTGACCTCCTCCTAGGATATGACAGTCAATGGGACTGCCGGATCCACTGGTGTACTATCAGGGTTAATCAACCCCTTTATATATGAATGCAGCTGGGCAATGTGCTCCTTATTATGTTTATTTTTCTCCTTCTCCTTCTTTACCCTTTGGGTTAGAGAATCAATTATATCCTTCCCTTCCTGACCCTCTTGCTCCTCATTGGCAAAACCCAAATCAATAATTGTGATTTAGAACTCTTCAAGGGTGATCTTGCCCTTCTCTTTCTCTACAATGGGAAGTGCTACTTGGGTTGTCCTTCTGCCTGTAGTAGGATCTCTTCTAATAGCCAATATAAATCTGGCTTTCCTCTTGGGCTTCATGATTCTCTCTGTAAACAAGGTGGAAACATCAAATTCTTGAATTTCAAAGCCTTGTTCCATACCTATTTCTTTCTACAGCCACTGAGGCATTTCACTTCCAGATCCTTGTTGTCTTTTGTCATTATCATGTCCAGCTTGTTCTCCAATATCTATCTCTATTCTGGGTGGAGAAGGTGACTTCCTAATTTCTTCCTCATGGAATTCCTCATGAGGGGGATCCTGTTGCATCTCTTCTTGCTGAGGGGCCTCTTTCTGTAGGGGAGGATCCTATGGAATGTCCACATGATGATCCTTCACTTGATCTTGCACTCCCTCTTTCAGAATCTCATCCACCTTAGTGTTTTCCTCATCTTGAGGCATATTAACATCTGTGGCTGATGTCTGAGTGTTTGGCCTTGGTGCATCACCTTGATCTTGGATCAACTCTTGTTCTACACCTGATGCACCAACCTCTTTTGTCTTAAGGTCTTCATGACCTAATTTATCTTTTTCTCCTATATCTCCTTAAGTCTAGGTGGCATCATCACCTGATGTATCTTTATCACCCTCACCTTTTTGTTGGACTTCTTTTATCTTTGGCTCAGTGAGTATCTCATGCTGTTACTGGCCCATATCTGGAGCATTGCTCTCTTCTTCTTCCTGCTTGGCTGCTTCAACATTCTCTGTTACATTAGGTGCACCTGCTTTGTCTTTAGGGCTCACATCCTCCCTGTATGTCAAATCTATAACTGCAGGGTTGGTCACCTGATCTACCAACTTGTCAAGCTTGATTTGTTGGGCTTCCCTTTCTTGGCTACTCTCTTTTTCTTCTTGAGATGTTTGCTTCACCTCCTCCAATACCACCATCTGTGCTATTGGGGTCCCATGTGGAGTCATGTGGGTAATAGAGGCAAGAGTTTCCATCCTCTGAGAGGCTACATTCTGCACTACTTCATCATTTGATAGGTCCACAGTGTCTTCCAAGGAGAAAGGACCACCCTAACCTACTTTGGAAATCTCTTTTGCTTATTCTTCTACTCTCTCAGTCTTAAACTGGATTATGGTGGGAAGTGGCACATCATGTTGCATCTCCTTCCTAAATAATTCACCACTAGCTCCTCTCAATACAATGGGATTGGTCCTGATCTCACCCCGCATGGATGTCCTTTGCTTCTTGGGTGGTGACATTAGGGGCGCCGCCCTCCTCTTCCTGCTGACCATCATCAGGTCATCACTGGAAGGCTCTTTATATACTGGCTCTTCTTCAAATGGGATATCCTCTTCTACTTCATGTTGTGAGGTTTGGCCTTCCTCCCATACTTCTGTGATTTCTACAGCTAGCCTCAGGATCCTCTTTGTCTTTGGTTTGTCTATTAGAGGCAGTGCAGATGAGGTGGATGCCTATCCTGATGTTGATGCACCTGCAGTTGGTATGGCAATTCTTTCAATTATCACCCCCTTAGGCTCATCATCAGTTTTTTTTCCTCTAGGGGATCCCTTCCTCTATTTCTGGGTGGGTAGCCTCTCTCCATTGGACTTCCTTTTCTCAATGAGGAAGTCATCATACTCCTCATCAGTTATTTCCTACCTTTTCTTTTTGGCATCAACAGTAAGGGCTACACCCCTTTTCTTCAATCTACTTATCTGTTCATCTACCCATGCTTGGGATAACTGCAGCACCCCACCTGTAAATTGATCTAAGGAAATATTCTCTGGTTGTGTCAGATCAGGAGCTGAGATGGTGTCATTGTAGACCTTCTTGTCTTAATATTCATTTGACATCATTTTTCCATCATCTTTCTTTAATTGTGCTGGCACTGGGATGCAGTCATATATCCTTATCTGATTCAAGGTGAGCTTTTGGTATTTTCTTCTTCTTACCTTAGCTTCATCCTCACAATCAGTCCAAAAATCCTCTAGATGCTTCTGATGTATAGGTTTCCCCATTATTTTCTGCATCCTGCCATAGGGGTCATAAGATCTAGCCAATGGAAATGGCTGCAGATACATCAGTTTCAGACCACCCATGACATGCTCTATGCTCTATGAATCTAAGCACATATACCATCCCATAGACACTGGAAATAGTACTTGAGGTATCTTCTTTGTGCTTTATATGCCTCCACTATGGTAGATACTTGTCTAAGAAATTCCATCAGGGCCACCCCATCAGTAGGGTACCTTGGTAGCGTAAGGGGCTGATCTTCAAATCCTTCTATTCTTATCTATGAAAATGTGGCATACTAGATGAACCAGGCCCCATGTCTGTAAAAAACTTCCCGAGCTTCCATGCTCAGTCTCTTGGTTCTGTCTTCTTCCATTGTTCTGACTAGATGCATAGAGAATGCATCATTCACCAATTTGTAATCTAGGAGGTAGTTCTTGCTCTATATTTGAGGATAGTGATCCCATACGTGGGCATCATCTACACCACCACTAACCTTACCCACTGTAGTCAGGGCATCAAATGTTCCCTTGTAGGCACATGAATACACAACATATGAGGTCATGTGGAATGAGCACTCCTGACCTCCCAGGTTCCTCATCGCTTCATCTAATGCATCACTAATGACCTTAGCCCATAATGGCTTGTTATCTATATAAAGGACCATCTGGATGATTCTAAACATCTAATTCTTAAAATTTCCAGCATGAGGCTGACCTATCATCCTATTGAGTAGGGCAATCATGTACTGGTACTCATCATCAAAATCAAATTTATACAGGTGGATGGGCAACTTAGCTGAGGCAGTGTAGGTGCTGCTCTTAGACCTCCACTGGTACATCCTCTTCCTTGCATTCTTCTTATTGTTATTATACTTTATCTCTAGTTTATGTAGATCCACACTGACCACCCTCTTTCCAACTAGCAAATTGAAAGTATATGTGATGCCCTTAATTGAAAAGTCTGCATAAACTCTCCCATGCTTGTCCACCTGCCTTGTCTAGGGGTTATAGTTCCTGGCACATTCTACTACCATTTATGGGGTTTCCATAGCATATGGGAATCTGGCTACATGCCACATCCCTAAAACATATATTGCATCTAGAAGGGTATTGTCTTTATCATGATCTATTCTGGATGACCATACTGATAAGTCTGTATCCCCTTGATGAGTGTCACCAATGACGCCATACTTGAATTGTACCCCCTCAGGTTGAACAAAAATGGGCTTAAGAAATTTTGCATCAAACCTATTTTGCCTAAGATCCGCCATGGAATCCTTCAATAAACATGCCTTGTCTTACCATATGATATCCATATGCACTCATGCTACATTATATATATATATCTCTACAGCATCATTTATACTCTATTCATTACTCTTTACTTCATCATGGTATGCACACTTACAGATTCAAACCATAAGAAAGAACATACTACCTGAACATGCAGATAATGACAATGAGAGGGTTTTCAATTACTTACCTGATAACGCTTTTCTCCTAGGTTAGGTGGATGATTACGGAAAAGGGCTGCAAATGTTGATGATCACCTATTCCATTACATTGAAAGATCTAGTCCGTTCATAGGTAGCTCGTATGAGGGTTTGACTTCTTTGCTCTATAATTTCTCTTTTTTTCACAAGGTAAATGAAAATAACTTTGGAAGATTAACTTTAAACTCATCCATGGGGGAAGTTGGGGTAAAACTATGTTAAATCAATTGAAACTGTTGATCTTCTGTAGAGAATCCATGGATGATACCAAGTGTTTGAATTATATTCATAATTGGCGGGAATCCATCTACCACATTTAAGTCCATTTAATGTTAGGAAACAAGGGGGGTTATCTTTGAAAGATCAGGTGATATTCAAAATATGACCCCCCTTCTGGATAAAATGACTTGTCTTGGAGCGAAAAAAATTAGTGCAAGAGAATCGGGTGATGTGGTCAACATTGACCACATGTATATCGGGTCTTGAATCTAAGATCAGGGGATGTTCAAAATATGACCCCCACAACTAAAATGACCTCCTCTTGGAGAGATCGAGATGACGTCAGCATGTTGACGACCTTGTTTAAGCATTGTGTTGTAATGACGTCACCGTCATGTTATTGAATATGGTGGGCATCGGATATATACCTCCACGGGGTAAAATAGAATGATGACTTCATCACCAGGGTGATATTCTTCATTCGTTGGGTTTAGATGACATCATCATCAGATTGGCATAAGGTGATATTTTGCAATGAGGGTGATATTCATAAGATGACGGATATTGAAAATATGACCCCCGCAAAATATATGAAGTTGTTTGACGGGCAGATAACAGCTACTACATAAAATTGATGTTAGGACTTCACGGACCAAGTGATTATCAGGTGATAAACTTATATCAGGGTGATCTTATATAATATGACTGATATTTGAATATGACCCCCCTCCTCAAAATATCAAGTTTGACCAAAACTTTGACTCAACATAACTTCCTTCCCTTAAAGAATTTTAGGGTGACCCAAAAGACAAACCTGCTTGGATTTTCATGCACTTTCCAACCATGAGGCTGATGATATGAAATACTAACTTTGGAAACTAACCTCATCATTGTGACCTATCTACCCCCTGCAGGGTTACCTGCATGACTAATTTTACTAGACCGCCCAAAGAAGAAAAACAACAAGCCAAAGCAGCAAAAAGAAGTTGGGTCCCTGTTTTGTCAAGTCAAAATGGGGCGTGTTGTGTAACCACACAATATGTTCCCAGAAATTTCAATTCCCTTGCCACAAGAGGTCCCTAATCCTACAGCTAAACCTGTGTCTATGTATACCTTCCCAACAACCCAACAATCTACTATGCTAGCACCCTCTACCCCTTCATCAGAAATGGATGATATGAAGAACATCCTCAAGACCTTCTCAAAAGAGATCATTAATATTAAAAGGAAACAAACTTCTTATCCAAAGCCTTCCTATCAAGGTTTCCAAGGAAATAGACCCCCATATCAATCGAATCGGTATCAAGATCCTCAAAGACCAAATAACCCTCAGCCATCAAACCAATTGGTCATAGTTCTGACACCTTTACAAACTATCCCTCATAATCCTAATAGAGAGATAGTCCCAGAACAAAATAATTTTGTAGAAGATACTAATGCCTGGTGCTTCCCTTGCAACAATGCCCATATGCCTAGGGATTGTCCCAGAGGCAATTTGCAGCAAAAAATAGCAGAACAGAGAAGGGTTGAAGGACTAGTCCTGATGTCTAATGCTCCTCCATATCAGTCACCTATTGTCTAGAATGTAGTGATGGTGGCTCAAATGCAGGGGATGTCTACTCAACAAGAAGAAGAAATTGCCCCTAAGCATGCTTTATTTTCATGGATTGAAGATGAAGATTCAGTGTTCTTGAATGAAGCATCCACTTCCAAGAAACCCTTAGTATAGTCAGATTATTATACTAGATCAAAGAGAAGAATGGTGGAACAACCTGAAGCCACAAATAATGAGACTGCTAGAGTTCCTCCTTTCTAGAACCATTATAATCAAGTTTCAAGACAAGAAGTGCCACAACTAGCTCAAAATCAAGCAGTCTCTAGCCAGATGCTAGAAAGAGCAAGGTATCCTTACTACCCAAAGACACAAACACTGGGACCTATGAATGTGGTAGAGCAGCTGAAAAAGACCCCAGTGCATGTGTCAATCTGGGATATGCTGGCTATTCCTGAGCAAAAGACGTTGTTGTAAGAAGCACTACAAAGCCAGGTGGGCTCTAAATCTGCCAGTATGAAGGAGGGAAATGTTGATAAAGGAAAGGCTCAACATAAAGACACCACCCAATTGTAGACAGTAGCTCTATTGAACACTATGCCAGAGGTAGGTAAATCTAAGCCAGATCCATTTTATTTGACTTTAATAGTGGGAAAGAAATTGCTGCATAACTCAATGATAGATTCTATAACCAATACTATAGTCATGCCAAAGCATATAGTAGATGCTTTAAAGATAAAATATGAGCCACTTACTAGAGGAGTCATGCAATTAGACGAGAAGTCTATCCAAACTATAGGGAGGATCAAACAATTCCCATTGTAGCTATATACCTACCCCAATATAACTATCAACCAGGATGTGGTAGTCATAGATATTCCCCCTATATTTGGTTTATACCTATCTAGAGATTTCACAACCAAGATAGGAGGATACATGTCACTAGATTGGTCACACCTAATCTTAAGAACCAAGTATGGGACAAAGTTGAAGGTATTATCTGAACCTCTGTCTAAGGACCATATCATTGATGAACCAACCCCAAAGATAGAAGCATCCCATGCCATGATGAATAAGGAAAAGAGAGTCTTTGTTGAAGAACTAGGTGACTGGACTGAACATGACCAACAAGAAGAGGAAAATAGTCAATTGATGACCATGATGCAAAGTGATCCTTATGGGAACTATTACTCCATCGGCTTGGGCACTTATGTTATTTTTGAGGAGGATCATGAAATTCCAAATATAATGAGAAAAGAGGTATCTGAAAAGGAAGAACCTGAAAGAAACTCTAAAATCTAGACCTTAAATTTTGATGGGGCTAGGAGAAAAATTGGTGCTGGAGCAAGGATTTGCCTCACTACCCCAAATGGCGAGAAGATTTTAAGAGCCATACGCTTCCAGTTTGCTTGCACTAATAATGATGCCAAGTATGAATATTTAGTGCATGGACTCATGTTGGCCAAGAAGAGAGGAATCAGGAATTTGGTAGTTAAAGGAGACTTAGAGTTAGTAGTAAAGCAAATCAGAGAGAAAGCTATAGCAAAGAATGTAAGAATGAGATCCTACCATCATCGAATTTGGGATCTAATAGATGATTTTGATGCCTTCAACATTAAAGTTGTACCCATAACACAAAACACTGAGGTAGATAGAATGGCACAAATCAGTTCTCAATTTGACCCATCAAGTAACCTACTTGTTAATAATGAGTCATTTAAAGTTATAGTAAGACTAGTAATTCTAGACAATGTTCAGAATTGGTAGGTCTTTGATAATGATCTTCAAGTACTCTTGTTTCTACAATAGTCAGGAGAGTTTGTTGATCAGTTACAGCCCAAGATCGATGAAGCTTATGGTGATCAAATCATCCAACTGAAGCCAAATAAGCTCCCAAAGGGACTAATCACTCTAGAGAATCTATTTGACCCTGAAGATGGAAGCCTAGACAAAAGGAAGTTTAAGGAAAGTAAGGATGATTATTCTAAAATCTAGGTTAGTGAAGGAAGGAAGTTAAAAATAGGCAATGCTACTACCCAAGAGGAAAAGAACAAGTTGATTTCTTTATGTAAGAAGTATGATAGGGTAATTGCTTGCACCTATGAAGACCTTCATGGCTGTAATAGAGACATCATCCAACATACCATAGAGCCTGTTGAAGGATCAAAACTAGTCCAATAGAAGCAAAGACCAGTGAATCCAAGAATTGAGCCACTAATGGTAGATGAACTACAAAAGCTTCTAGAATTAAAGATCATTTTTCCAATTAAAAACTCAACCTGGGTGTCCAACCTAGTACCTTTAAGGAAAAAGAAAGGTGACATAAGACTCTGTGTGGATTTTAGAGACCTGAATAAAGCATCATTAAAAGACCATTATCCCCTGCCTTCTATGGAATAGATTTTGCAAACTGTGGCAAGGTTAGAAAGGTTTTCTTTGCTTGATGGTTTCTTAGGATATAATAAGATTTGGTTGGCAGATGAAGACCAACACAAGACATCATTCACTACAAAGTGGGGAACATTTGCATATGGCAAGATGCCTTTTGGTATCTTGAATGCTAGGGCTACCTTTCAGTGTGTCATGGATGTAGCTTTCGGGGATCTTATAAATAAGATTATTTTGATTTATCTGGATGATCTGACTATATTTACCAAGGATGCCAAAGACCATTTTGGGCACCTGGAAGCAGTTTTCAAAAAATGTTAGGAGTTCAGGATCTCTTTAAATCCCAAGAAATGTATCTTTGATGTGCCTCAGGGTAAACTTTTGGGACACGTAGTTTCAAATGATGGGATTTCCATTGACCTAGAGCTCTTCACTGCCATCATGAATTTATCTTTACCATTTAACAAAAAAGTAGTTCAATCATTTTTAGGAAAGATTAATTTTGTTAGCCACTTTATATCTGATTTTATAGGGCTAATCAGGCCCATTACTCTATTGCTAAAGAAAGATTTGGTTTTCAAATGGACAATAGAAGGGAGGTAGGCTTTTGAACAAGTCAAGAGAGCCATTTCAATGGTGCCAGTACTAAGAAACCCAACTAAGGGAATATGAATCAAGATATACTTTTGTTGAGAAACAAGCCTATGCTATGGTAAAAGCCCTTAAGAAATTTAGGCACTTAGTAACAGGGAATAAGATTCTGATATTGATAGCCCATCCTAGTGTAAGGGAATATATCATGGAGGGTGAGATCACTGAAAAAGGGCCAATTAGATAACCAAGATCTTAGAATATGACATGGAACTAAGGCCTACCAAGTTGGTTAGAGGCAAAGCATTGTGTCAATATATGACCTAGGACATAGACAAATCAGTGTCAGAAGAAGCAGAAAATGAAAAGGTGTTGAGACTCCAAGAGGTTCACCAAGACTCTTGGGTCAGAGATAAAATATAGTTTATGAGGACTAGTGTGTTCCCAAATGAACTCTCTCCTCATAAGAAAAGGTACTATAGGTAGCAAGGAGTTCATTTTGTATTAATTGATCAGATCTTATTTAGAAAGAATATTGATGGAATGCTCTTAAAGTGTATAGAGGAGGATGAAGCTCAAAGAGTACTACATGAATTTCATCATGGGACCTCTGGAGGCCATTTTTCAACAAGGACTACTATAATTAAAGTGACACAACCTGGTTATTTCTGGCCTACTTTATTTGCAGATTACTATAAGATGGTTAAAGAATGTCAAGCTTGCCAGTTCTATACTGGAAAGAGGAGAAATGCAGCAATGCCTTTAAGTCCCATAGTAGTGGATGAACCCTTTGTTCAATGGGGTTTAGATTTTATTGGCATGATCAATCCAGTGTCAAATTTGGAATACAAGTATATCCTTACTGCAACAGATTACTTTACAAGGTGGAGTGAAGCAGTACCACTCAAGGAAGCAACTGAAAAAAGTGATCCTAGAATTTTTAGAAGGTATAACTTCTCAATTTGGTCCTCCTCGTACCATCATATCAGACAATGCTAAGGCAATTTTAGAGACTAAATTATCTGAGTTTGCTTTAAGAAGTGGGATATATTTGAAAACTTCTTCCAATTACTACCCACAAGGTAATGGTTTAGCAGAGTCCACCAATAAGAACCTCATCATACTCATAAAAAGAATAGGAACTAATTATCAGAGAGAGTGCTACAAGTTACTTAACACAACACTATGGGCTGATAGAATCACACCAAAGCAAGTAACTAAAATGTCTCCCTATGAGTTAGTTTATGACAAACCAGTAGTGATGCCACTAAGTATAGAGATTCATGCCTTCCAGTTGTTGAAGCAGATGGAAATTGAGGAAAATGGCTCAATGCAAGTCAGACTTGCCGAGTTGTTGGATGTTCAGGAAAAGAGAGAAAAGGCACATGAATCAATAATGAAGGATCAGTAGATGGTTAAGAATTGGTTTGACAAGAAATCTTCCAATCTAAATTTTGAGGCTAGGTCTCTGGTGCTGAAGTGGGATGAAAGAGCTACCAAACTGGGTTGACACAACAAATTTGAGTCATTATGGATAGGTCCTTATAAGATTCATTCTTGTAAGCAGAAAATTCATTTGAGTTGGAGACTATGGATGGAGAACTTGAGGAAATTCTAGTAAATGAGATCTTTCTGAAACATTTTAGCTAAGTTTGAGACTCAATATGTATCATAGTTAGTTTCTTTTAAATTCATTTCCTACTTTTGTCTTGCTTTCCTACTTTTTCCCTTTTAAATAAGTGTTCCAATAACATGTGTCAGCAGCGCAAAGTCCCTTCTCTTTTAGTAATTACATTGATTGAGGTTGTTCGACAGTTCCTTAAATTCTAAGAAAGTACACACTTTTTCAGAAAGATAGCCACTCTTATAGCATATCTGACACTCTATCCAATATGGATTTCAAAAGGATATGCTAACGGTCTCTCAGTATTAGTGCCATTAATATGATGAGATGTGTCATTTATTATTTCATAATGCTCCACTAGTCTAAGTATTAGTCCTTTCGAGAGTTACATTAGAAATTATCATTCGGTATTCCTAAATTGCTATTGCATCCAAGCTCTGCTCCCCGCAAGCATTTTTAGCTAAGTACAATTCTTTTATAGTTTTCTTATCTTTTGTGTCAAAAGCTTCTAAGTTCCCACAAAGATACAAAAATCTCAGAGACACAATCACCATACGAAGGACTCAGGATCTTTGAACCCATTGATAGGCTGATGAACAACAAATCTTATGCTTCCGCACCTACGCAGCCGAGGAAAAATTATCCAAGGACAAGGGTCCCTAAAACAGAGGTGAGTGTAGACCCAACATAGGTGAAGGATTTTTCTGATGATATATTTGACACACACATGCAAAACAATACTAAGAATCTTTAGGAGGGAGATCACCAAAGATGCTTTGCCCATGTAGCAAAGGGTCAATGGGAAACTTTCAAGATGTGAATATGGACATCCCAGTTGGCACAGTTTCTGGTTCCTAATGTCCACTTGTGCCCTAAATTAATTGATTTGTGTGCAGAATTGTTTCACCCGCTATCACATTCCATTCAACGGGGCCCATTCATGGTTCAAATTACTCCTAAGGCAATTAGGGACATGTTGGCCTTACAGTATGATAGAACAACCACTTTTCCTAATATTGCTAAATTACAAGGCACGTGGCTAAACATCAATAATAAGGTGAGGTTTCTGAACGATGAAATGCATCTAGGTGAAGATAATATAGTGTTACCTGCATTGCCCATTGGTCGTGCTCAATTCAGCTCTGATGTCCAAGTTGCCCTTTCTATGTTGGCCTTTATCTTTGGCCAGAGTGAAGATTCTATAGTTCATGACTGACAACTAGCATTTATTTTTAGATTGAAGACCATAGATAAGTCCCAAGAGTATCAGCTAGATTTTTCAGAGCAAACTATAGTGGCTATGATTGACCAACTTACCAATTTCTAGACAAAGCGTGTGTTCAGGTATTCCACATATCTGTTTCATCTAATGTTGTATCAGAATTTTTGTCTCTTCAAACAATATATGCCCTTGAATATGTATGACCTAGAGTTAGATAGTAGTAGGACCATCCCTGTGTCTGCATGGACCCATGTGTTGTCTGATACCTTAGATCCATATGAATTTTTTGAGTGTTTTGTCGCTCCTACTTTTAGCCATTTAAGTCCCAAGCCTATAGAGCACAGGATGACACATAGCATCAGGGGTTTTCTAACCAACTACCCAATACCTTGTGATTACTTCTTTGGGGCCCATGCTACTATAATAAGAGTCCATGGTTTTAGTGGAGAGCTTGTTTTATTGCCCAAAGTCTTGAACCCTAGGGTCACATTTTTAGAGGTAGCTCGTCAAGTGTCTGTTATAGACAATGACTATGGCCACAAAAAGAGGAAGAAAAAGATGTATGATGTCCCCTGGACTAGAGGGAATATAACAATTGAGGTTAGAGGGACTAAGCACCTCCTGCTTATAAAATTGGCAGCCTATGGTTTCTTAATCATAGAAGATAAATGGAAATATGACCTAGATAGTTTCCTAGCTTCCTGGATCATTAATAACAAAGTTTCTGCCAAAGTAGTCAATGAGGGACACCCATTCTAGGAGGATAGAAGGTCCCCAAAAAAAGATGACCCAGCCATCTATGTAGAATTAAGTGACTTGCCTTATGAGGGGCCTAGGTCTTGGGAAACTTTCTATGTGAAAGTGAAAGAATTTGATCCTAAGTTGAAGATGACCACAAGCCTGAGGAAGACACTAAAAAGCAAACACTGGAGCACAAAAAAGATTGAGGCTTATTGGAAATATCACCAGGAAATATCTAAAATTAGTCACACATTTGGAAATTTTGAGATAGATGAGACATGGGAGTCAATTTGGGATGAATGGCATCCATCTCCAGTCTCAAGTCTTGATACAAGCATAATTCAGAAAGGGGGTGAAGAAGAAGAAGAAACAAAGGAGGCTCTAGGAATGCAGGAAACAGGACAAGCATCATCTGCTGATCCTAGATATATATGGCCTCAATCTCTTAGCACCCTTGAGAAACATAAAGGAATTGTATCATCACCACCTCTTGGGACCCATGTAGCTTTGACATCTGGGGGTTCCAGAGTGGCACCATTGCAACAACCAATTCTGCTTGATGTAGAAGAAGAAGAAGATCCAGAAGAGGCATTAGGGAGGCCTCAAAAGATAAGAAGAATGATTTTACCTAAGGAAGAAGAAGAAGAAGTAATAGTACCTAAGCAACAACAAACTCCGGTCATCTCACCTGTGATTCAAGTAAGTACTTCTTCCCTCTTCTCTCCTATCTCTATTTCTTCTCACTTAGGAGTGGCATTCCCAAGTACCCAAGTTTCCATGTCTCCTGCCACTTCTGATGTGCCATCGTACCCCAATCTCTAGTGCACCAGCCATGTCTTCACATGCCATAACCTTACCATCATTTTCTCCATCTGTGCCCCACCTCAAATTTCCCCTAGTAAACAAATATCTACTATTCCTTATGGCCTGCCTTAGGGTCATCATTTTGTTGGAGGTTATATTGCATCTCCTCCCACTTTCCAAGCCCAATCAGATACAACAAGAAAGGCTAGAGAGGCCATGATGGAAAAGAAAAGGAAGAAAGAAAACAAAAGCCCTATTGTGGCTCACATGAAGTTACTCTTTGACCCTATTCAACAGTCTTTGACTGTGACACATTTGTCTCCAAATGTGGTTAATCCTAATGAATAGATGCAACCATAGGATTATGTAATGAATGCAATAGCCATGGATATGTCTCTTTAGACCACAGGACCAGGTAGAGTTAATGAATGAGACTGCTATTGCAATTGCTACTGACTACCTGAATGTGTCCAAAAAGATACAAAAGGTAGAAGTTGATCTAGCCCAAGAAAAGGTTAATAGTAGTAACCTCACCTAGGAGATACAATCCAAAATAAATGAAATTGATAACTTGAATAAACAGTTGCAAACTACTGTTTCATTATAGATACATCAGACCACATAGGCACAAGTTGCATATTTGAAAACTGAGTTAGAACAAGAGAAGGCTATTGTTGCTACATTAAGGTAGGAGAAGGCCACTGCAGAGAAGAGATATCAAGATAAGTTGTCAAAAGAAACACAATTGCAACAAATGCTATTGAAGGAGAATAATACAAACAGTGCAACTCAAGCACAGTACATGGCTGAGCAACAGAAGACAAAGCAACTAACAATTGAGTTGGCCAATAGACCACAGAATGTAGGGATCTTAAATCTGGTTAAAGAGTTATATATTTCAGTATGGAAAAGAATCTTTGAGTAGATTATTCAGTTCAAGCCATCTCTCACTTTCTTATTGAATGCCCAATAGCTGTGTGAGAAGGTAGAATCTTTTGTGTAGGCCACATTGTCCATTGTTTCATTAAGGGTTTCTGATTCTCAGCTTCTATTGCAGAAGCTATATGATACAACTGATGAAACATTATCTACAACTGGTATAAATGATAGGATGATTGCTGCTAAGAAGGTAAATGAGGTTTTAAGTTGCAATACTACTGTAATGAATTGCAAAGAGCTCCTTGATATTGTAAAGGAAGGAGTCAGGAACATGAAGAAGCATATTGAAGATCTAGTGCAACTAGGTCTCCCTTCACCTTTCCTAGATAATAACATAGTACTGATAATAGATGAAATAAAAGGCTCTGCTTTTGAAAAAACAAAATGATCAGACAATTTTCCAGGGTCTAAGTGATTCATCTATAGTGGGAGAGGTTGAAGCTGTGTTGGTACCAATGGCTCAACTGGAGTTTTAATTGAAAGTTCTAGTCTAGATTTTGCAATCATTTTTGCATAAAGATATAATCAATCTTGATTTTTCTTTTCAAGATTTGCAGAGCAGGCAAGGGCTGTTAGATTCAAAATGGTCTGTATATTAGACCGCATTGTAGAATCTATAATTGAAGTTTTCATATCCATGGTAGTATCTTTTTGTTTCCTTTTTGGGGTTCTTTCTAAGCAGGCTTAGAAGTCCTGGTAGTCGCTAAGAACTGTAGAGTAAAACTCTACATTTTGTTTCAACAATGTTGCAATAATGTTTCAACGACTTATATTTGTGACTATGTATGTTCCTATGTGTGGATCCTGCCAAGTGTCTAAGCTACAACAAAAGGGAGTGGTATTAAGCTTTATGCACAGGCTGCCGCATGTCACTTTCCTTTCAAATAGATGCAGTGGAGCATGCCACGTAGTGATAGCAGTTTCTTTTGTTTAAAGTTTCATAGTGGCTATGGGCTTCGCCACATGTTAATGCCGAAGATAGTTTCTAAAAGTTACTTTTTATGCCACTTGCTAGTGGGTGTTGCCATGTGTCATTTTGAGCCTTAAGCGGATAGTGCCGCATGTATCTTTTATTTAAAGCTTATTAATACCAGTGGGCCATAGTTTTAAACACTCAGTTTCAATATTGTTGTGGAGAGCGCCACATCATGACAGTGGAGGAAGGGTCTCTTTTATTTCAACACTCTTGAGACGAAGGAATTTTTATTTACAGTTGCACCGGAGTGTGACAAGTGTCAGTCTCTGAGAGATCCTTCAGAGTCTTTTTCATAAGCTACTTGATTTGCTGAGAGGTGCTGTGTGTCCATTTTTGTTTTATGTGGAAGGCACCATCTGTCCGAGTTTATTTGTTTGTGTGGGTAGTAGGTGACATATGCAGTGGGTCCCATGTTATTATATCTTAGTTTCTAAGTGTTACAGAGAATGCCAAAGGTCATAATGATGAGTTGCTTGGGCCTATGACACAATTTTAAGTGCTCAGCAGGAAGGGACATGTATCAGTCCAAAGTTTCAGTAGATGGTGACAAGTGGCATTTTCCTGTGAGTTTCTTTTGAAGGTAAAAGGGTTATCAACTATGCAGACGTTGTTGCATGTCACATTTTTTAAGTTTCATAAGCCCACGGGAGATGCCATGTGTCTTAATGGAATTATAGTTAGAGTGCCACATTTTTTTGATGCTACAACCAATGAGCGCATGGGATATTATAGTTGCAGATTTAGAAAGATCTTAACAGTCGAAGACTTCTAGTTAGCTCCAGTTGGTTTTGCCGTTGAAGATTTGGGTTGTTACAGGTGATCTTTGAGCCAAGTTTGTGGCTATATATGTAGTAATTGTAATTGATGATGGGATCCAACTTTTGATAAGTTTTTATCAAGAATCTAATAGAGAATTCAGAAACTTTGTTGTGACCAAATTGTATCATTTTCCTTAATTTTGTTATTTCTAATAAGAAGGTTAATATATCTATGCATGTTACGTGCCTCTTATGTTGCTGGAATATTAATGAAAAGAACTCTGTTCTGTGCCTTCGTTGATATTATCTGTGTCTTTGCAAATTTTTTTGAGTATAACCTTTGACTGTATTCATTTACATTTGTTTATATTAATCATGCAGTATTTACTCTTTAATATAGTTGTATCTTAAGGATTGGTTCACTGTGCTAAATTAAAGGAATAGATTTACTTAGTTTATTGTATCTATAATCCTGTATCTCTTTCCTTTTTACTCAATTCCCCCATTAAAATAGGAAGAGCCAGCTTCTTTAAACTTTGGAGGTTGTTTCAAGTAGCAAGTCCCACATTCTTGAAACTTCCCATGTTGGTGTTGGAACCTACGCAATTTTACACATCAACAAAAGGTAATGGAAAGTAATCCCTATAGGTTGCCTTGTTAAGTTCTCTATAATCTACACAAACTCTCCATTTTCCATTCTTCTTTGGGACAACCACTAGAGGTGAGACCCACTTTTTGTCAGAGATGGGGTAAATGAATCGTACTTTTAGGAGCTGAAGGTAGGGAAAAAGCTAGCTATCATGCAAAAAACAAAATAATAGCTAACCCTAGCTCCCAATGGAGCACGATCTAACCTAGATAACAATCAAATAAATATGAAAACCAGTAAAAATCTAAGCTAATATCAACTTCCCTCCATTGTCCTCCTCCATCTTGCACTATTGTTCTCAAACTTGCAAATTCATGCAACCATCATGAGAAGCTCTTGTGTATGATTAGCAAGACTTTGGAGATTTACAACAGATTTGAGATGAAAAATGAACTAAGAGAGCATAAGGAATGAAAAATGAACCAAGAGAGCATAAGAGATCAAAATGGAGTTGGATGAGTGATTTAATAGAAGACTTGATTTGAATGGAGGGCTAGGATCACATGTTGACTTTGAGGCCAAATGGAGGGTTGAGATGAGTTAGGGTTTCTCCTCACTAAAAGACAAAAGATAATTTTAAATTAGAAGAAATGATGAAGTGGAGAATGGATTTCAAATTAAATAAATTAATCCAATTTATTTAATTTATTGAAATGATGCATGTGAAAGGGGATTTTGGGAATTAGGTGATGGGAATATTTAAACAAATGTTTTATTTGTTTAAATTAATGTAAGGGGACATTAGGATAGTGAATGATTAAATAATTAATTAATTAAAATCAATTATTTAACCATAGAGGCAAATTAGGGAAAATTAGGAGAATGTGGGAGAGATTATCATTTTACAACATGAGGACACTTTTAGGTGTCTACATTTTGCCCCTGTTCGAGATGGTGTTTGAGATGATGAGATTTATGTTGAGCGACATCATTTCAAAGAAGCTAAGGAAATGGATAGAGGAAAAGGATGATGATGGAAAGATAGGATGGTGATGCCCTCTTGAGAGGATAGGCGGGTTGGACAAACATAGGTAGGCTCTTGAAATGAAAGGGATTGGTCAAGGAATAAAGGTGAATGGATAGAAGAAATGGATGATACGTTAGGCTACAATGAAGGTGGAGGAATGAAGATGCAAGAGGGAGAGAGAGATGGTGGAGGAGTGAAAGATTGGCTAGAAGAATGAGATTGAGATCTTTCTTAGATAGATTTTTGAGCTTCTCACTTGCAATTTTTCTTCTTATCATAGAACTTATTATGTCAAGGGATGACAATCATAATGGCATGACAGAGGCCAAAGTACGAAAATGTGATCCGTTGCAAAACAGGCACATGATAGACAAGGAATGCCTGACTTAGACTAGTAACTGTGGTACCTTGTCGGAACATGTGATGAGATAACTGTGAGGTGTACAAGTCCTTATGCAAGGAAGCATTTGTTCTTTCTAATGCATAGGATGTCTTTGATTCACACCCAATGGAATCTCAATCACATGCAAGACACCAAGTTGCCCCAATCATTTTGCCCAGACAAATCACAAACAACAATTAAAGAAAAAGGTCTCGCTCTATCCTCGCTTCTCTTCATCACTTAGGGACTGCCTTGAGAAGCATAAGAATGAGACTAAACAACAATCCAAATGAAAGAAGACAAACTAGACCAAAAGAGTCAACAACCATTAGATCATTTGCCAAGTGATATGTGTTTGATTGATTATGATTAGATGAAGAAGGATCCTAGTTTCAGGAAATGAAACATGTCATATAAGACGCCTGGTCTAGTTTTGACAATGCAACATCCTGTATAAGGCAAGTGATAAGATTGGTTGACACTAGTGTTGTTGGTTATCTGAGAAACACCAAGGTGTGATTGATGATGTTTGATAAATGATGCATGTCATATAAGGAACAAAATCCTGGTTTTGTTGATGCCCCATTCTGTGTAGAGTATGTGATGACTGATATGGATAGTTGATAATGACATATGATTATCATGAGGTGATTGATTGGTTTGACTGATTGGATAGTTGTCTTGTTGATTTTGGGATTGGTTTGAAGTGCGGATTTCTTGAAAGATTGACTGTCTGATCAAAGTGTCCATTTCACAAAAGGATGACTTATTATGGGGGTTCAATGTGATAGGGCCTAAGGGGCTGACCTAGTGCCTCAGGGGTGCATCAAAGATGGTCTTGCCTATGTGAAAGCTCAGAGGTGACATAGTTTGACCATGCAGATGGTGGATGATTTGAAGAAATGATTTGACTAATATGATGATGTGATTTGATTCTTGGTTTTTATTGATGATGTGGGAGATGAATAGTAGAAGAGATGAGAGATGGATGGAGATGAAGATTGATTGAAGATTGGATAAAGATTGGATGAAGGATGAAGGATGGAAGAGGTGTATCGCCTGTGCCTAAATCGGGGTACTTCCTTCATATCGCAGATTGCCTACATACCATGTATCCATGGGATCAAGGCATTTGACGATAGAGATGAGATGTAGTTCTGATGTTTTTTTATTGATGTGGATTGGATTGATGTGAGTTTGATTGATTGATAGATTGGCCTAATTTGATGATTTGATTAGATTTGTTGATGTGATTGATTAGATTTTATTGCTTGGATTTTTGCAGGATATTTGATTTTTTTTGTCTTTTGGGAATATTTTGATTTTTTTGTATTTTGAATGTTTTAATTTTTTTGGTTTTTTGGAAATATTTGATTTTTTTGGATTTTGAATATTTTGATTTTTTGTGTTTTTGGGGTATATTTGATTTTTTTGGATTTTGACATGTTTTGGTTTTTTTGTGTTTTTGAAATGTTTTGATTTTTTTGGATTTTTGGAAGTTTTGGAAATGGTATTGGATGAATATTTTGGGTAGCCTTTATGCTGGATACCCATGACAAGGGGAAAACCAAGTTGAGGTGCAAGGGAATGAATGGGATTGGGTGAATGGATAAAAGGGGTGGGCGATAGTGGATGGAAGGAATGCACACATAAGAGGGCAAGGATGTGATCTCTAAGGACTATGTCGCATAGGAATAACATGCCCCATTGTAGGTAGTATGCTTAGGATTTGACATGGCAAGGTTTATGACAATAGGATGATAGGATTGGTTTGAAAGAGATGAGGTATGTCAAGAGACATCTGAAACATTTGTCAACATTGCACCCCCAATCTTTATCAAGATCAAAAGAGGAAAGATAGGATGGATGGATTTGATATGATAGGAATGTGTATGTAATGGATAGGATGGTAAGATGGTATGGAAATAGTAGGATGAAAATGATATGTTGGATGAGACAATGTGCCCCCAAGTGTAAGTGATATAGAAGATCAACCTACACATGACGCCTGTTTGCAAGGTTTTCATCATGGTACTTATCCAAGGCACCACCAAGGGTGGTTTTCACCATTGGATGAAGGAATTTCTCTTTATTTTTTTATTTTTTTTATTTTTGATTTTTTTTTGTGACTTTTTTTCTTTTTTGACTTTTTAATTTTGTTGAATGGGATAGGCGGATATGGAAAGGAGGGACTCAAATGTCCAGTGCTATGAAAGGTGATAGTCCCATTGGAGAAAGGTGTCATCTCATGGACCATGTCAAATGTCATTATGCCCAAGACGTTGGTAAGGGATTGCTTGAAAATGAGATGGATTAGGTAGATAGTGGATTATGATGTGATTATGTAGGGAATATGCATGGACGATGGATGGAAGGCTTATGTAAAAGCATGGACCATAGGGATAGGGTGGGTGAAATGTGTAGGATAATAGTTGAATGATGGGGAGATGGAGGCATGCAGAAATGTTGCAGAATGGAATGGGATCATGATCAATGGTTGTACACACTGTGATAAACATTGAAGCTTGTGATTGGAAGGTGGTGTAAGAAGCAATGGCGATGTTTTCTTAGTGGATGGATGATGTAGGAGTTTAGGTACCCACATAGACTTAGTGTTTTTATGATTTTTGCTTTTCATGTGGGATGGAGGAATTTGAGACTTTGGAATGGAATGACGTTTTTGGATGGAAGAGGATGGTTGGGATTTTTGAGAGGTGGATGTCTTATTTGACTTGATTGATTTTTGTTTAGGGACCCAAACCATTTTACTTTTTGACTTTTCTTGTGAAGATATGGGTTTGGATGGATTTTTTAATGTACCTTGCTTTGAATCTTTGCATTTATACCCTAAGGCATTAGGACCCTTAGGATTTTTGGCTTTATTAGTAGAGGCATCCAAATGTTTATTTTTGAATCCCATGTGGCGGGTGGAATGAGTGGAAGCTTTTATGTTTACATGATGTGTGCATTTTTTGGTCATGATTAGGAGTGTGAGAGGACTTATGGGTGAATGGATAAGGGAGTAGTGGAGGTAAAGTGGATGGTGGGAAATTAGGAGTTGGAAGGAATGGAGGTAAATTGGATGGTGGAAGGTGTATGGTCACATGCTTTTGATATTTGTAGGATGATGGGGGTGGAATGGCGACATACATTTTGGGGATATGATGTGATTTGCAATGGAAAGTGGACTTAGAATAAATGGAGGAAGTACCAACATCATTAGATTGTTGACCTTGGGGTGTGTATCTAAGGCCATATGAGCGAGGGGGGGAATTGACATGGATGGGCTCCAAAATTCCTTGTTCATGAAGGCCTAAGCCTTTACCTTGGTAATTCATGTTTTGGAACATGCGATTGACTACATGACTTTGTGTAGCATGAGAACTAGATACGATTTCCTTATTAGATGGAGAAGGCAAAGTGATGGGCAAAGGTGGTTGTGTTCCTAAGGAAGAACACTCACTAATGAAAGTGGATAAACTGATAGGATATGATAGTGGATTTGAGGTGGGATCAATAGTGGATGTGGATGTGGAAGGATCATTAGGATCTTTATTATGTTCATGTAGATCCAAGCTGTTGGTTTGGTCTTCTATTTTTATGTGTTCTTGGGAGGCACGGGTCTCATCATGACAAGTGGCAGTGGTTGGATCATGGATGGGTGAGGTGGAAATCTCTTGACCATGGAATGCATAATGTGGGCTAAGTGGATCATCATGGTCTTCTTGATCATAAGTGGGATCATTTTCATAAATGGGAGCTTGATCATGGAAAGGATAAAGTGTGCTATGGATGGGTACAATGGAAGGGGTTTTATCTTAATTTGGACAAGGGGCTGATGCTTCTTCATGCTTAGGATTGTGCTCTTGACATAGCTCTTGACTTTTAGTGGAAGCGGATGACTCTTGGATAGGGTCGATATGTTTTTGATGGTCAATGACATAAGGGCGTGATAGGTCTTGACTTGGGAATGTAGGCTCAATAGGTTGTGGATCACATGATAGAGTGGAAGAATTGGACATGGCATTCAAAGGTTCTTTAATAGGCTCAAGAATGGGTTTTTGACAAGGAGATGGTTTATTTCATGCTAGTAGCCAATGGATCACATCCTTTGCAAGCGTAAGTGTGAATGGACAATATAGTGGATGGACAATGAGGGTAGATGATGTGGACTTGTGATTAGCATTAGGTGGAGCAGAAAGTTCCCATGGTGGAGGGATAAGAGGGATGGAAGGTTTTGGCTTAGGGTTTGGATTTTGGTTGGATGGAAGGTCAAAGGGATTGAATGAATTAGTGGATATGGACAACCCCTTAGGCTTTCTTTTGTAATGTTTGATTCTAGGACATGGAGTTGATGTAGGATTAGAGTGTGGTGGTAGAATGTACTTATAGGATGGATGAGGTAGACTTAGGTTCCCCTTGGCAAAGGTGACATTGGAATTTGAAGGCACTTTGTCTTGCTACCAAGGTAGACTTCGAAAGGCTTGTCAATAGGCTTGAGGTGCTAGAACCTTGTCCTCTAGGATTGTCATGGAATTACACATGTATTCATATTGTTGTGTGTCATCTTGTGTGATTAGGGACATGTTGACAAGTGCTTGACTAGGATTAATGATGATGGTGTGGAATGACTAGGAATATGATAGAGTGTGGGATTGATTGGATGATTAGATGGATGAATAGGAATGATTAGGGTATGTTTAGGTTTGACTTGGAAATGATTAGGATATGAGTAGGGGTGAGGTGATTAGGATGAATTTGATCGAATGATGTGAGTAGAAAGGGGTGATTAGAATGTGAAGGTTGAATGATGAAGATATGAGTAGGATGCAATTATGATGATGACAAGGATAGTTTCAATTGGAGATGTGTTGGAAGGAATGTTTAGAATGTTTGGAATGAGGGATGACTAGGAGGATCTTTTCCCTTTCTCATCTTTTTGCAACCGTGTCTATACCAAATGAGACTTGTGAATTGTGGGATGCTATGTGGATGTCAATGCAAGGTGATGAGGCCTAGACTATAATAGAGGCTAGTGATATTAGTCTTCAAAAAGTCTAGCTCCAAGAGGATACTCTCATCTACTAATGACCTTGTCAAAGTATAAATTGGATTTGTCAAGACTTTGAGGTGTGTAAGAAATGATTGAGTAAAGTGAAGTCGTGAGTTTGAAACTCCACTCGGAAGGAATGATTGATTAAATTGAACCCATGAGTTTCAAAATTCACTTGGAAGGATGGACTTAAACTAGCCTTGGAGTATTAAGCCCAAGTTGTGATTGATGTGAAAAAGATGTCAAGGTCTCTTGGCCCACAGATTTGTACTTGTGATATAGTCAAGCTTTGATAGTTTCTCCTTATGTTTCAACCTTAGGAAGACTAATGTTTAGGGTCCTCTATAGATGTCAAAGGCCAAATGAAATTGAATATTTAGTGGAATGAAATTGAATATATAGTGGAATGAAGTTGAATATGTAGTGGGTGGATGGAACCAATAAGTCTATAATGTTTTGACACGGTTGCAATCATATTTGATAGGGAGAGTAGATGCTCAAAGGTTTCCCTATAGTTGTGGTGTGTTGTGATGGGGAATGATTAGGATGAATTTGATTGGATTGGAATGAATATGATGATGTGGAGTGACTAGATTAGATGACTTGGATGGATTAGGAAGAAGTTGATTGGATTATGAATGAAGATGATTATGTTTTGGACTAGGATGATTAAGATGATGGTGATTAGATGAAAGAGGTGATTAGGGTTTGATAAGGATGACTTGGATATGATTAGGAAAATGATTAGGATGAGATGTAAAGATTAGGATATGATTATGATGAGATGAAATGATTAGGAATGGTGAATAGGATATGGTTAGGATGAAGGTTTGATTAGGAAGAAGGTGACAAGGAATGATTAGGGTGAGGTGTAATACTTAGGAATGATGACTAGGATGGATTAGGATAATGAGTAATGATTAGGAATGATGATGATTGGATAGTGAAGAATGACAAGGATGATGGTTAGGATTGGATTAGAATGATTCAGATGTGATTAGGATGATGAGTAGGATGATTAGGATATGATGTGTAGTGATTAGGGATGAGTAGGATGATGACTAGGATGAAGTGTAGTGATTAGGGATGATGAATAGGATATGATTGATTAGGATGAAGTGGAATGATTAGGATGATGGTTAGGATGATGTTAATTAGATGAAAGAGATGATTAGGGTTTGATAGGAATGACTTGGATATGATTAGGAGGATGTGGTGGAATGATGAAGATATGATGAATAGGATATGACAAGGATGAGGTGGGATGATTAGGGATGATGAATAGGATATGATTTGGATGTGGTGTAATCATTAGGAAGGATGACTAGGATGAAAATGGATTAGGATAATGAGTAGGACAATGATATGAATGATTCTAATTGGATTAGAAAGGGGATGATGTGGAATGATGAATAGGATATGGTGACTTGGAATGGATGGATGGAAAGAATGTCTAGGGTGATGATTAGGCAGGCACACACATCAATCATAGAAGACATTTGGTAGTCAGATTGGATGTTTTTAGTGACTCTTGATGTTTTGCAAACACTTGTAAACATGCACGATCCTAGGCTAGGAAAGGAGAATATTTCCTAAATTTCCACTTGGATTGCTCCATCCACACTTATTTAAAGCAGATAACTTAGAAGCTTGGTGGCACTGACTTCCCCTTACACAACACTCACTTCTCGAGCACACCAAGCTCTGAATTCCTCAAGACCTGAAGATCTCAAGAAATTTGTTATCTCTACTTTAAACTATGAGAGTGTGGGACGGCTCCAGAGGTCTATCTTCTGACCCCCTGCATCAGCAAATAGAGGGATTTTGGCCACTAAACAAAGGTTCGTAGTGAATATTCAGGGGACCGGCACCTTACGAGCATCCAACAAGACACTAAAGGCTTTGACTAACCCTACCAGGAGTTCAATATACACAAAGGTATGCCTCCTTTTGATCTAGCATTGTACGATAAGCACTAATACTAGTTTGGACTTGGCTTTCGCCTTATCCTAATTTATATAGTGGACCGGATGAAAGTACCACTTGGGGTCACAAATGATTTCTCCTTGCAGATGTGTCTCAAGAGAAGACCCACTCTAAAGGGAAACAAAAGAAAGACAAGTACATGTTTTGATCTCTAGGCTCGTACTAAGATGCAAGGAGAGAGCATACACATGCACTTGCTCACACTAGCACATGTTCATTGACCTTAGAAATTTGAATGTGTGTTGTGATTTTTGCAAAGGTTGGGAAGTGTTTTTGATTCCCAAGATCACTTGAAGTGTGAGGGAATATCATACACACTTTACAACCTAAACACAATCACCAAGCAAAGCAGACAGTGATTCATTTTAAACCCCCAAGCCAAGTGTGAAAACAAGTTATGTTCATTTTATTGCACCAAATCCAAATGTTCCTATGATATCAAAACACATGCACATGAAAATGAAAGGAACCCTGCATCAAAGGTCTTAGTAGTTTTAGATTGAATGTCTTCTCCCAACGAGTGCCACAAGCTAAAAATTAGACATTAGTACCAGAAAAACTCCATGATTATGCAAAAAAAACATGAAATTCCAAGTAAAAACCCCTTTTTGCAAGCCTTGAAGTAAAAAAGGGAAAAAAATAGGAATCTACAAAATAACTTAAAATACTGATTAGTGACAATGAAATAAATAGTAAAATTAGATTGTTTAGGAAATTCTAAGCAGTTTTTTAAAAAATTGCACAAAAAACGGATCAATTTTGCATGATTTATAAGCATTTGAAGTTTAAACTGAGCATTGACTTTGACCAAAAAATGTCTAATAAAATGACACCTTTACTTGAAATTGACTTTGCCATTACAAAATTGACTGAGTCTGCTCCAAAACATCACTCGTTTCATGAAAATCTAACCTATTATCCAAAAGTTATGAAATTTTGAAAAAAACTACCCATTTCAGCATGTGTAAGCAAAGGGGGTCAAACTGGCAGTTGACACTAACTGTTAGTGGTTCTGGATACTATGGTCACATGCTAGTGGTTAAAATCTTGAAGGTTAGTGCTTGGCTGGCAGTTAGTGTTAATGTTACCCCTGGTGGTTAGTGAGTAACTGGCAGTTAGTGCTAGACATAGTCACATGCTGAAGGTTATTGTTGGTTGTTTATTGTTTGATGGTTAAGTTTAAGCAATGGCCCTCGATCATTCATATGACAGAGAGATAAACCCTAGAAAAAAAGGAAAGAAAATTAAAGCACATAGGGGACTAGTAAAACTCTAGCCCTTCGTCACAAAATGACTGAGGGCCTGCGATTAATAAGGCTTGAAGCCCGAAAGCCCTAAGGGTCGCGACTTAGAGTCCATGGCTGGCAGTTAAGGTCGTAGTGTCGAGGGCTTCTTTGAGCCACAAATGATGACAAAGATTTAGAAGACCACATAGATGATAGTGTCGAGAAAACTGTGACCTTCAATGACAACAACTATTGAGAGATAACCACAACCTACAACTTTAAATGAAATATGGTGGTTTAGGAGCAGTGACCTACAAAAGAGAAATGACGGCAAAAAAAAAAACTTGTAGGCCTATGTCTTGGCTTGGCGGTTTGGAGACCTAGAATGTTTTGAAGCCTAGCTGATGATTCCTCACATGACCTTTGGGGAAGAAGCCAACAAATTGATCTAGAATGTTTTGGAAGTCAACTTTTAGATTAGAATTTCTAAAATGATAGTTATTAATTCAATGATGCCCATACCCAAATAACAGAGAGTATGACACATTTGAGACATTAAATTTAACTGTTAAAGAAAAGATAAAAGGTAGATTCCACAATCTTTTCCTAAAGAAGACGTACATTTAGATTTAGATTATAGTTCAAGCAGGATTGATGGATAAGCATGAACGTTTTCTATTTAAGACTCAAGCAACTCAAACTTCGCACCATCTAGTCTTTTCTATTCTCTAAGGCTTCAACTACCAATTACTCAATAGGCCGATTTCATCTTTTATGTAGAATGACAAAAATTTGGTCCTTGAACCTATGGAGGGGAGCCAAAGGAACAAGGTTGATGATGTTTACTAGTTTACTGGGGCTCTTTCTTTAGAAGCAAGCTTGAAATTTGATTCAAGTGGGCTACTGTATTTGGTAAATAACACCAATGTGAAGGTTTACAATCTCAGAGAGGGCGAAGCCACAAATGGGACATATTGATTGATACTGGAGAGCGACGGAATCCTTGTATAGACTGTGTGGAACAATAGCACTACTTCATGGTTAATTGTATGGCAGAATGTTAGTAATCCATGTGAAGTGACTGGTTAGTGTGGACCTAATGGCATATGCCATCTCAACAGACAGAAGAAGGCAAACTACATTTGTGATGCATGAGAAGCACATCATAAGGGTAGAGGTGTAGCAGTACAAACATCACCATGTTTCACCTACACCGCACATAATGGTTGGATGATGCTTATTTGGTGAAAACAATAGTGATCACTGACTGTGAATATAACGGTGAATGTATCAAAGAATATGGTGATCGGAGGAGTTTTTGAAGCTGGCGACCATGGCACTTCAGATAATGTCAATAGCAAATGAAATGAATCCACATAGGTGTAAATGTTGACTAGTCTGAGTGACAACCAAGTTACAATGAACGACAGTGAAGATCACAGTCTAAAGCGGCAATGAATTTTAGCATAGACCGTAGGTTGAGGGCAGTGGTATTTGGAGGTGCTCAAAAATCAGAGAGGTGATGGGGATAGGTTTAGGTTTAGGCAACCAGGCAGGAAATGGGCTACAATGGATTTTCAAAGAGTAGGGTGAAGGATGCATATGTAGTTGACAAGCTTTGGGAGGTGAATCTAGGGTTTCAATGGACTATGGAGGGAGGAGATGCTAGGCGGTGGTTAGGGTTTCATGTGAGGGGAGGTTTAAACAAGCGGCTGAAGATTGTTAAAAAACCATGGCTTAGGGTTTTAAAGCCTCAGCAGGTAGAGAACAAAGGTGGCAAATACCTTAGGATGGTGATGGGTTTAAAACAGAGGTGGCCATAGGAGGATTTCGGGTTTCATCAAACCTGCAAATAGAATAAACCTATAATGAAAAATCCTAAACTTGCATTTAAACCTATAAATTCCAAAAAGTGTTAAATGTCTTAGAAAATTGAAAACCCAAGCATGCGACCATGGACCCCTGCGTAGGAGGCCATATAGATCCATACATATTCGTATGGATCCATATGGTGCGAGCCTGTGGAGGGGCAAAAACAACAAAAATTTTGAATTTTTTTCTGTGATGAAAATATATCAAATTTTATGTCATTTTTCACCAAAAGGGCCTCCCAGACTCAATGGTGAGGTCCATTTGAGCTCCGGAGGTCATCTGCAAAATTGGATTTTCAAAAATTACCAAAAGAGTCAGATTTTTCACACATTCACATCAGGTTCACTAGATGAAGACAGGGAAAAAACTAGCTATCATGTAGAAAACAAAATAATAGCTAACCCTAGCTCCCAATGGAGTGTGATCTAACCTAGATAACAATCAAATAAACATGAAAACAAGTAAAAATCTAAGCTAATATCAACTTCTCTCCATTGTCCTCCTCCATCTTACACTATTGTTCTCAGACTTGCAAATTCATGCAACCATCATGAGAAGCTCTTGTGTACGATTAGCAAGACTTTGGAGATTTACAACAGATTTGCGATGAAAAATGAACTAAGAGAGCATAAGGGATGAAAAATGAACCAAGAGAGCATAAGAGATCAAAATGGAGCTGGATGAGTGATTTTATAGAAGACTTGATTTGAATGGAGGGCCAGGATCACATGTTGACTTTGAGGCCAAATGGAGGTCTGAGATGAGTTAGGGTTTCTCCTCACTAAAAGACAAAAGATAATTTTAAATTAGAAGAAATGATGAAGTGGATAATGGATTTCAAATTAAATAAATTAATCCAATTTATTTAATTTATTGAAATGATGCATGTGAAAGGGGATTTTGGGAATTAGGTGATGGGAATATTTAAACAAATGTTTTATTTGTTTAAATTAATGTAAGGGGACATTAGGATAGTTAATGATTAAATAATTAATTAATTAAAATCAATTATTTAACCATAGAGGCAAATTAGGGAAAATTAGGAGAATGTGGGAGAGATTATCATTTTGCAACATGAGGACACTTTTCTGTGTCTATAGGAGCTTTTCTATTTTTGTTTTGAATATATCTCTGAGTGTAGGGTTAAGTCTACATTGTGGTTGGTGAACTAGTCAAACATATTCAGTATAGATGTGGTGAGTACAGACACTAGGATGTATCCCTCGCATATTAGTATAGCCCCAAGAAAAAGATTTGGATCTATTTACCAATACATTGAATAACTTAAGCTCGTCTATTTCTATTAACCAACTATTAATATTAAGGGTCTGTCCTGGAAATAACATTATGGTTTTAGTTCCTGGATGTTTGGAGGTGACAATAGAGACTTCACTCATCAACATATTAAGCATACAACTATGTGGTTGAATCCTATGGTATGTTGTTATGTCCTCAAAGAAGTGATCTATTCTTGGAATTATATTAGCTAATGGACATTGAAATGTTGTGAGGAAGTTATGTCTCATCAATTTCAAAGACTTCCTCATCGCTTGAATTTATAGTGATACTTCTCATGTCATTTTCTATTTTGTTTCCTATTTCTTCACCATGTTGCTTGATAACTACCATTTCTAGTGAAGCCAAATTTTCTTGTTTGCCAGGATGATTAGGTTCATCTATCCAAACTTGATCATGTTTATTTACAGTAGGTTGAGTAGGGGATATAGGGACAAGTGTTTTCTATTAAGGTAATTTTAAATTGTCATTTCCCCTACTCTATAGTCAATTTTAGCTATAACGGTTGCCACCCAACATCTTCGTAATATTAGCTGATAGCTATCTTTGGGGTGTGCGATTGAATCACCTAGAAGTCAACTGGATATTCCCAAATTTTGACTTTAACAGGAATATTCTCTAGAAATCCTTTGGGAACGGCTATAGATTGATCTGCCATTTGTAAAATGGTCGTTGTGGGGTGCAAGTTAGTAAGCCCTAGATTTTTCATGACATCTATGGTCATGATGTTAATGGATGCCCCTAATTCTACTAGTGCATTGGGGATTTCCACCTCATTGATTGTTACTGTTATAATAGGGCTACCTGGATCACCATATTTTGGGGGAAATTTTTCCCCAAAAAGAAGATTAGAAAAATATCCATTAATCTGGACCATGTTAATTTGCTTATTTTTCTTTCCTAGTGTTTTTAGACATAGTTGTTTATCCAACTAGTTCAATTCTAGAATTTCTTTGATTTCTTATAATAATAGTATCTCAATGTGAAGATGTTTAATCTCTTGTATCAAAGTAGTTTCAATTGGCATAGGATCATTTCTAGAGAATTCTTCAGAGAGACTTCTCTAAGTCATTCTGGATGAAAGGAAGCTAGGTGTATGGAAATTACTTCCTACACTAATCTAATGAGGAGAGGGCTATGCAAATTCAAATTAATCCTTACAACTACAACAACATAGAACATCTAAAAGAGATATTGCAGTGATACACATGAACCAGAAAGAAGATAGAAGAAGAGAGACAAAGATATAATGTGGGGAAAACCCTTATTGGGTGAAAAGCCCCACACTCAGAAACCTGCACAATGTATTAACAAAACTGAATGTTGTTTACAATACACTTGCAATGCAAGCTTCAATGGTCTTCAACACTCATATCTAGAGTCAATCCAGTAAAGTAACAGTACCTGTAAAACTTGTGATACTTCTCCACCTCCAAGCACCTGTTTATATAGAAAATACAGGGCAATATTGGACCTATCTGTGGATGGGTGTCCAACTTGACCTCATGGCCCAAAACCCATGCTTAAGGACACTTGGTCAACATTGTAGAATGTGCCTGACACTTGTCCATAGCTTCCATCCCAAAGAGGCCACCTATTTCCAAAATGGGCTATGACAAATGCTCTTACCACACTTATGATCGTCATAGAATCTGTCATAGCGGTTACAACTCATAGCTGTAAGAGAATTTGTCATACATATGCTATAAATAGCATATTCTCTTACAACATGTCATAGTCCACCTTGGGGCACCCAAATAAGCCTTTTTCAAAGATGCTTCATGACACATGTTTTTACCTGTCTTACATGCTTCTATTTCTAACTCTTACATGTCATAGCTTCGTCATAGGAATCCGTCATAACCGTTTTGGTCAAACATTCCCTTACACAACATGAAAGATGCTAACACATGGAAAAATTATCCTACCACAAAGTGGGATGCCTATCTCCTCATGTGAGGACAAAATTACAAGTTGTCATCTTCCATGTAGGATGACACATCACTGTGCCACATCCCACAAAATGACAATATGGAATTCACAATTTATTTACAACATAGGCAATGAATTAATATATACAAACATAAATAATGCAAGGAATTACCAAGGTTGAGACACCTTAATTCCCAACATTCTCCCACTTGTCGAACACCTTGTAAGATCCAATATAATAACAGGATTTAACTGCTATAGGTTGAGAGGCCCATAAACTCCTAACACCATCTAAACTTCTATGTGCCCACTAGTTTTGTCAATGCATCTACAACATTCTTCAAAGTATCTACCTTCTCCAAATTTACCTTTCCATCCTCAACCATGTCTCACACAAAGTGAAACTGAACATCAATGTGCTTTGTTCTAGAATGGAAAGTTGGATTCTTCACAAGGCAAATTGCACTCTGACTATCACATCTGATCATAATTTGACCTACATCAACACCAATATCTGAGCACAATCTCTTAATCCAAATGGCTTCCTTACAAGCATGAGTTGCTGCCATATACTTAGCTTCTATCATGGACAAAGCAACAACAGCTTATCGCTTACTCATCCAACAAATAGCACTACCAAACAGTTATCCCTTAAAGGTAGTCATCATTGATCAATAGGATTTCCAGGCTAGGGGCCAACAGTACAAGAGATAGACCCTATAAAATCTCCTCTTCTTCTTTAGGCTCTGCAAAACCAAGGGGGGTATTCTCTATTCAACATCCGTAGGATATGCACACGAACTTACTGGGATGTTGACACAAAGTAGATAAATCCTCTCATATGCAGACCAAAACTGTGAAATAAGTGCAAAGGGGTTAGCTTTGGGCCTATGATCAGCTGTGAGACAGAGGATTTTGGTCCTAAAACTACTTCTAATGTCCTAAAGGTTTATATTTGAAGTTTGAATTTGTATTTTGTATTTTGTATTTGTATGCAAGACTGGGATCTTGGGTTGTAACGTCAATACAAGACCAGACTGGTGCCTATCTTGGGCTCAGAGTCAATAGACATACACATGTGAATGATTACCATAAACTTGAATCAATAACTGAGCTTCAAGGGGAAATTTTTTAGTGTCTGCCTTACAGATACTTCCCAAGACTGAGTATTTAGTCTTTCATACTAAATGATATCCCTGTTGCAGCATACCTCTCCCAATGCTTAACCTAAAATATTTAATTTATTCCTTGAACAAAGATAAGAGATTAAACATTCAACATAGAAAATCCATGTTCTTGAATCATAAATAACCCTTAGCTATTTAGACTCAAAAGAAAAGATGCCCACAACTTGGAGACAAATAACCAAACACATGCAACAAAGCATTTCTCATATGAAAATAGCATGAAACTAGTAAACTTATGCATAAAACATACAACATATGATTCATAAACTCACAAGACACCAAACAGAGTCACCAACAAAACTGTATCTTATTACTCCACCAAATTTTTTTGCCAAGTCTTCAACGACCCAAAAAATGAGTAACACAATTCTCCTTATACAGTAAGAATGGGCACTCAACATTAAGTACAATGTCACCTCAAAATGCCCTCAGATACAATGCACCACAGAAAGGTGCCCAAAACATTCAATGTTCTAGGTAGAAGAAGAAGAAAGGAGTGGTTGAACTCGGGAGATGTGCCACCACTTGAAGATTTTCATTGAAAATGGTAGCTGGCTTGTCAATTAGTTGACCATACCTCTGCAAAATGCCATTAATGGCCAACCTACCCGCGGCTGGAGGTGCAGCAATGGTTCACATGCTTAAAAACTTTTCCCACTCGAAATGATGTAGATACAAAGAAATTCCCCCTTTGAGCATTTTGAATCATGTTCGTCGATTTCCCTCTTCCCGCTGAGATCTGTGGCTCCAAATTGCTTGAAAAGTTGTTGACCAATAAAATCATGCCACACAGGCATCTTTTTTCCATCGCTGACTTTCCTTCTTCCATTTTACCTTCTTCACTCATTTTGCCTTATCCGTCTTATGCACATTCAAATCCTTGTATATGCAAAAGCATGTACATACAATTGTTTTTTGGACACGTGGCAGCCACTGATTGGTCCTCCGTCACTTAAAAAATGCATCTCTGAGTTATCAGGACCATTGCATCTTCTTATGCATCTTACCATTGTACATTGTATATACATACAACATGGATTCCAACATAGTTATCAATCGGATTGAAATTACCTTTGAAATCTGGCTTGTATCTACCTCATTGTATCTCTCGTTGTATATCACATATACAATGCGCTATATACAACCCACGGACCTCAACCACTTATCCGCCCCAACACATTTTCTTTTCACGTCTAGGTTGTATCTCTTCTTCCTTGCATATCTAAACATACAATGCACTTAATATACACACTACGGACTCAACGTTGAATTTGTCAAATATGATTTGCCAGTCAAGTCCTCCTTATATATCATCCCTTATATCTTTGCCTTGTATATCGCATACTGTAGACACCTAAAAATGTCTCGACCACCAAACTGACTCCTGACATCCCTAAACATACCAATTTCCTTTCCAACCAATTAATTAAATTTCTATTTAATTAATTACCCCTTTCATCATCTAAATCCACACCATTTTATCCCCAAAATTGAATTAATTTTATTAATTCAATAGTCCAAACCTTAGCCAATTGATTTAATAAATATGCAAAATTTATTAAATCAATTCCCCCATTTTCTCTACATCTAATTAATTAGTTAAAACCATGTTAACTAATTAATCTAGCCTACTAATTAGCCTATCCCTACCCTAGACAATTAAATAGCTATTATTTAATTGCCTACTCTAGCCTACCTCACCCTAGCCTTAGAATTAATTAATTAAATCACTAATTAAATTAATCTTATCCCCCCTCTAATCCCTTTACTAATTTATTCTAGCCACATTAATTAGGCTAATCACCCTAATTAAGTGAGTTAAACCCTCATTAGCACTTCTCTCCACATTCCCCAAATTTAAAATTCAAATAAATCACACATCACATTTACTCCTCTTACACATGTCATAACTCATAAATATCCACTCTTCCCCAAATGAATTTTTAATTCATTTTACCCTTCCCCATGTGAATTTTTAATTCACAAATAATCCATCTCACCCAACCTCATTTATTCACCCTTTTCCCAAAAATGAATAAAAGATTTACTTTTATTCCTAGCCCTCCATCTTCCAAGATCAAATCTAGGCCCTCCACATCACTTTCATCCTCCACCATTGATCTCTCCAATCAATCTCCACCCTTGGATCAACATCCTCTCAAAAAGTCTATAAATACAACCTCTCACAAGTTATTTTCATCATCCAATTCCATGCAAAGTTACCATGCCAAAATCACCTTTGAGTAGATAATGAGTTGCACAATTAAGAAGCATTTCACATTTGAATCTATAGTCTAGGGATAATCTTGGTCTTGGGAGCTTCTTTAGGGTGCAAAGGCTCCTCCTTCCCTTGATGGGATTAGGTTGTGTTTTATGAGGTATAATCTTGTGTTTACTTGCATTTGATTTAGTGTTTTGCCTTATTGCATTTACCTAATCTACATTGGCACGCCCGGTGGGACCCACAATGTCTAATCTAATCCTTGTTTGTGAGTTTTTGTGTTAGTATCTGACTTTTTGCAGGTCCAGCGCTATTCAAATGTCACAGCGGCGCCATCACTACCGTCTTTCAGCGCTATTCCTCTTTTAGCACTATTTCTGCACGATTTTCTTTTATATGCTAACCATACTCACGTGTGTTTTTTGCTTTTCCTGTTGTTTTCTGTGTTATTTGTTCTCTATTTTGCAGGAAAACCAGGAGTTACAGAGGGAGGTTATGGCAAATTTTTTAAAGAAATGACAAAGGAGCATCAGTTCAGCATGTTGACGCCATCCTTCAGATTAGCGCCATCTGTGTTTTCCCCGAAGTCAAAAAACTGCGCAGTGGCGCCTTCACTACTAATGATCATCGCTATCGTCTGTATTAGCACCTAACTTAAGAATTATTAGTGCTAAAAACTGTATCAATGCCATTATTTTAATTAGCGCCATAAAATATTTTAGCGCCTTCTTTCATAAGTCAGGTTGTTCTGCCCGCAGTGGTGCTTGTATATGTCTGTTTTAGCGCTATTTTGATAATTTGCCTTTCTGTTTGTTGTAGGTACTACGAATACTAACAAGTCTTTTGGCAGGGTGGTTTGATATTAGTTAGATAACACTTTGATTTTGGAAGCTAAAAAGAACCCTTTTTTCTTTTGGACATTGTTAGGACTTAAACAATATTTCAATTTGGTGTTCTAAAAATCAATCCCAACAAACTTCTTGTGTGAAGTGTGTGTGACTACAACATTTACTTTGGTGCTCTAAAATATACTTCTTTTGTGTGCCAACAAACAAACAATCAAAACACTTCAATTTGGGCTATAAAAAGAACAACAAATTGCATACTTCATTGGATAAAAAGAACAACAAACTTGCATTTCCACACATCTAATCAAGACAATCTAATACTTGTGTGAAGTATCTTCGTGATTGTGTTAAGTAGAGTGAGAAGTGTATGCTCTTCCCTCGCACCCTTTGGTGATCTTGGGAATCAAAAACTTCTCACAACACTTTGCATTAATCACCCCCCATCTAATCCAGAGATCTAAAATTGAACCATGTTGAGTGTGATATAATCATAGGGAACACGTATGCTCTCCCCTTGCATCTTTGTATGAACTTGGGGATCAAAAGTGTTTTTTGTGATTGTATTGCTTTTGTAATCCTTAAAGGGTCTGCCACCCTACTTCGAAAGGTGGGAACAACCCAAGCGACATCAAGCTAAAGCCAAGCTCTTCCAAGCTGCTATATAAAATAAGGCGTTTGGGATGAAAGTCTCAAGTGACAGGTGTTGTTTTGTTATACCGATAGCCAACCTCCCCATAAACCCTCCAAGGCGCAACCCTTGGAGGCTGGGAGACTCCATAACGGAGAGTAGTGCTGCCACACGTATAACCACCTGAACGGATGCCCTTACTAAGAGCCATTGTTGTAGTAAGCCAAAATCCTTCTATTTGTTGACGCAGAGGGCAAAACCCTTGAAGCGGCCCCGATTCATGCGGTTCTTAGCCGAGGTAGCAGGGACAATCTAAAGGTTTGGAGAGGGTCAAGCCTTATAAGAAACCTGGATCTTGGTATGCATGAGAAGTGTGTGCAATTGTAAGGAGGAGCCGATGCTACCAAGATCCTGGAGCTACCCACTTTGAATAGGCGTAGCTAGGGGATTCAACAAATATTGTCACAATCTCGCCTTAGGTTGTAAAAGTGTGCTTGTTCTAAACAAAATCATGTCATTTCACAAACAAAAATCATTGCTTGTTTTGCATTCAAATGTGTGTTAAAGTGCTTTGATTTTTCACAAACAACTTGCCAAGAGACAAAAACAAATCAGTTGGTCACATTCCAAACAGACAAATCTAACATTGTGCCATCAGAAATCTATCTATCCTATTTCAGTGCCATATCAGTCTTATTGTAGCGCCTTTTCATCCGTGGATTGGCGCTATTTTGAGATTAACTTGCCTGACACGGAGTAAACTAGTCAGTCACATTCCAAAACAACCAGATCCAAAAATTTTGCCATCTAAAATCTATTTAACCTGTTTCAGCGCCATATCTATCTGATTATAGCGCCTTGTCATCCATGGATTGGCACTATTTTTAGATTGACATTCCTGAGACAGAACAAATCAGTTTGTCCTATTCCAAATAAACAGATCCAAATTTTTGCCGTCAGAAATCTGTCCACCCTGTTTCAGCGCTATATCCATCTTATTGTAGCGCCTTTTCTTCCGCGAATTGGCGCTATTGTTAGATTGACTTGCTTGAAATAAAGGTCCATTTTGTTGTGAACTACACCTTCTGCTCCGCCCTAATCCATATCCATCTCACAGAAATCCGCCAACAATCCAGCCATTTTTCTTCAAAAATTTCCAAAATTGCACCTTCTTTTTGACCTTAGAGAACCAATCACCACCATTGTTGGACCCCATTATTAGCCCAAATACATATCCATCCATCTCCTTTCAATCCTTTTTGCATATCTCCTTGGACCAAGACAAATCATTTCAAAAAAATCCACATCCAAATCAAAAAACCCATCAACAAATCATCAACCAAAGCTTGTCATCCTTTTTAGCCCAAGATAGATCTAGATCTTATCATCAATATCACATTTTCCTTGAAAAGTCATTAGTCTACATTTCAAGAGAAACAAATCACCTCTCTTTGCGTAAGGTCATTAGTCTACCCCAAACAAAGAAAATTGTCATCCTTTGTGTGCCAAATTAAAATCTAGATCTTATCCAAAAGCTTAATCCGAAAAATATCAACAACATCATCCTCACCATCCTAAATCAATCAAAAAATCAAAAACATCACAATTCCAAATCCCTTTCTTATCATCCCTCTTTGGTCCAAAATTTGTGCAAAAAAAAAAAAAATCAATATCACCCATTCATATCACCCTTAGGATAAAACCTTTGGAAAAACATATCGATCTTCATCATACCCTCCTACTCTATCTCACTACCACATCCATCTTTGGGTCCAACAAAATCAATTCGATTCTCTAAGGTCTCCACCTCATCCCACATTTAGAAATCAAATCCATACGTGTATGCCCACCACAAGATCACAACACAAAAGAAATCAAGAAATGACAGAATGATGGCCCTTTGCCATGCCTAACACCGACAGTAACAACATACCCATTTATCAAACATACAATCCACCTACATATTCCTTCATCCCCCTATTTGGTGCCAACAACCCTTTTCACTTCTTACCACAAGCACCAACACCACCACCACCACCACCACCACAAAATGTCCCCACCATATCCCAAGATGACCTAGATGTCTTGAGCTTCACACAAGATGCCGATAATATGGACCTACTAGATAAAGTTCTAAGATCAGACCCAAAGAGATATCTTGACCATCTTCTCAAGCTTGGTGCTCAACTTCCCCCCTGTTGACTTTTTCCCAGACTGGATGCTTATTCCCAGATTTCCCTACAAGGTAGCCATCAGTGATCAACAGGATCTCTGGGCCAGGGGGCCAACAGTGTAGGAGATAGACTCTATATTTTATCTCCTCTTCTTCTTCAGGCTCTGCAAGACCTAGGGGGGTATTCCCTACTCAACATCCATGAGGATATGCATGCAAGGCTGGGATGTTGACAGAAAGCAGATGAGTCCTCCTGTATGTAGACCAAAACTGAAAGATAAGGGCAAAGGGGCTAGCTTTGGGCCTATTTGCAGTTGTAGACAGAGGACTGAGGTTCCTAAAACTAACTCTAATGTCCTAATGTTGGTTTTAGATTTTGCTTTGGAGTTTAAGTGTGGATGCAAAGCTGGATATGGTTATAACACAAAACAAAGCATGATTGGTGCCTATCCAGGGCCTGGAGTCAATAGACATACACCTGTGAATGATCAGCATAAACAACTAAAACCGGATTTCAAGGGGATCTATGTGATACCTGCCTTACAGGCATCTCCCAATACAAAGTGTTAGGTTATCTCTACTCATGGTATCCCTACTGCAGTATATCCCTCCCAATGTTCAACCTGAAAACAGTTTAATCTACCCCTTGAATAGAAGTTAAAAGATCAGACATTCAACACAGGAATTCTATGCTCTAGAATCTAAACATTACCAAACATCCAGATTCAGAAGAAGGATACATGCAATACTGGAGACAGAATTAACACAACACATGCCAAACAGCATTTCTCATATAAGTTTAATCATGAAATCAGTGGGTTCATGCCAAAAACAAACAACAAGAGATACATAAACTCACAGGTAAGCTGTATAAAGCAACCAGATCAGCTTGTTATGCATTACAGAGCCAAAATCATCAACTTTCAACAACCACAAATGAACAACACAACCTGCTTATATCAGCCAGGTAGGTGCTCAGCAATTAATTACATGGTTGACCAAAATTTCGCCAGATACACAGTATCATGAAAATGGCGCTCAAACACAACCGGATTGGCGCCCAAACTTGAATGCAGCAGGTATGGGAGGAGACAGGAAGATTTCTCGAGCCCTGCGCCATTATCCGCTGATTGACACCTCCAGTCGGGTACAAGATCGACCCACGCCATCGCCCATACCTCTGCAACAATCGCCATTAATGGCGCACCAACCCGCGGCCTAGGGAAAATCATCATACAGACCATCGCAAGCTTTTCCCGCCGAGACTCATCATCATGATATTTGAAAATGCAGGATAACAATATCCCACATGCACCCCGCGATGACCTCATTAACACCTTATATACTAGGTCATGAGCATATATCATGTCGGTACTTTTGCTCCTGACGACACTAGTATAGACTTCATCATCATCATCTTTCAGCAGCATGATATCCTATTGTTCGAAATATCACCCTGACGTCATCATGATATTTGAAATATAACCTTCATGATAATCGGCACAACCTGATCCTCCAGAGGAACATCCTCCTGCTGAGCTTATAACAAAAGTCTGGCCGATGAACATCCTGATGACGTCATCATCATATCCTGCTGACGTCATCATCATATCTGCCTACTGCGCACCTCCTCATATCCGGATGACGTCATCATCATGTTTGCAAATATCCGGAGGTCTCTTCAAGATGATCAGTGTTAGAAATATGACCCCCGCGGGACCTTGATGACGTCATCATCATATTAACATCATCATGATATTCGGAAGACAACCGGATATTTGGAAATATCCTCCTGATGTTCAAATATCAGGTTGCACTGTAGCTCTTCTATAAGATCAGGGCGATAACTGAATATGATGATGCTGCTTGAAAAGATCACCCTCAATAGATAACACGCGAAACCAGCAGGCGGATATCTCCTTGATATTAGCATCATCATGATGTTCGAACAAACCTATATCCGGGTGATATGAAAATATCACCCCCTCCTTCGCGAATATCATGATGCAGATAGGCAGAAAGAAAAATATCACCCTGATATACGGATGACGTCAGCATCATCAGGATGAGAAACAAAGAAAAGGAAGTGATACAACATCATCAGGATGATATTGACTAAGATCATCCTGACGTTCCAAAATATGATGACCCTAGTGAATATCGGGTCGCAATTACAACTCTTCAACAACATCATCAGGATGATGTTAACCAAGATCACCCGATGATAAAAATATCACCCCGGCGAAATATCATGAAGGCAGAAAATATGATGACCTCCGCAAGCAGCAGGATGAAAACTGGAAATATGATGATGATGAACACGACCCTTAGGAAAAAACAAGTTAGGTCGAGCAATTCAAAGAATAAGCAACATCATCATCATGCTCGCGCAAGGTGATAAATGGAAGATCACCGGAGACTTTGAAACATCACCCTCGCAAGCAGATGAGGGCTCACTGTAGCTCGGCAGCATCATCATGATAAAAACCAAAGATCACCCGACAGTTGAAAAATGATGATGATGTTGAAAAACAAGTCGACGAGGAACATGATGATGCAGATCATCATCGAAGACAAGATGATGATGATGACCTCCTCCTCAGGAAAACATGATGCTGCAGTTGAAAAATGCTGAGGAGGTCCAACACTTAGAAAAAATGGGCAAGAAGATAAAGGCTTCAAATGAAGAAACCTCCTGATCATGACAAATCAACCCCTGGTCAAAATGAGTGTCAACAGTGGCTCCGAATGGGGACGTGCAGGTGAAAACCTGCAGCGAGAACCAGATCTCCGGACAGACCTGACAAAAAGCCAAAAAACGCGAGCTGTACAAGGCATTTACACTACATACATATTTTACAAATGTGCACAGCAACCAGATATTCATGTAAAATAGAACTTAAGGAATTGGCCATGCACAGGCAATTCCAGAATTTCACCATCTAGGGCCTGGAGGAAATAAGAATCCTCCCCATGAGTATTGCAAACCTGATATGGGCCCATCCATAAGGGCTGAAATTTGCCATGTTTACCCTTTTCCTGATCTTTAGCATTCCAAATAAGCACCAGATCATTAACTTGAAACTTCCTTTTTGTAGTTCTCCTGTCAAACTGATATTTCACATCCTGTTGTCTTTTGAGATTGATCTGGTGGGCTCTCCTCCTGTCTTCATCCAATGCAACCAGCTGATTCACCCTTTCTGTCATGGGATCTTCAATGTCCTCATCATACTCTTGAATGAATCTGTAAACTGGTAGGAGATTGTTTATGGGCAATCTAGCTGATGTACCATATACCAGCTCAAAAGGTGACTTCCCAATAGCCCTTTTCACAGTCACTCTGTCAGCCCATACTGCTAAATTCAACTTGGAGTCCCAAGCTCTCTTGTTCTTGTCCAGTATCCTCTTGACAATTTTCATGATGCTCCTATTGCTTGATTCTGCTTGACCATTTCCTTGTGGGTGATATGGTGATGTATATGACAAGCTTATCCCATACCTGTTGCAAAAATCAACAAACTCACCTGATCTGAAGCACATAGCATTATCAGTGATTATTTTAGATGGTACTCCAAACCTGATGATGATGTTCTCTAGTATGAAGTCTGTCACCACCTTACTTGTAGCTCTTTTAGTTGGAATGGCCTCAATCCATTTGGTAAAGTAGTCAGTTGCCACCAAAATCCAACTGTGTCCCCCACTTGATTTGTCTGCAATTTCCCCTATAAAATCAATTCCCCATTGCTGGAATGGAGCATCCACAGGTGCAGTTCTGAGGGGTAAAGCACCATGATATTTCAGCTTTCCTGAGAATCTCTGGCAAGGGTCACATTTTCTTACTAACCTCTGTGCATCTGAAAAGAGAGTGGGCCACCAATATCCTGCCCTGAGAATTTTATGAGCTGTTGTTTGGGCAGTATAATGGCCACCACACAATCCTTTATGCATGTCAATCAAAATATTGTTAGCCATATTCTTATCCACACATCTCAGCAGCACACCATCAGGATTTTTCCAGTACAGCTCACCTTGAACAACAACATACCTGATTGCATGTAGCTTCAGAGTCCTCTTTTGATTGTCACTGAAATGGGAGGGACAATTCAGATTTTGCAAATAATAGACAATATCCTTGTACCATTCAGATCCTGATGCACTTACATTCTCATCTTGGACTGCATTAACTTGGCATGCTTCCAAGTTTGACTGTGCCATCATCTTGGCTAGTCCTTGTCCTCTTATCAATTTAGTAACTTGTATGTCTATGTTGAATTCCTGCAGTTTGTTTATCCATCTGCACCTTCTTCCAGTCACCTCCTGCTGAGTGAATATGTCTTTGACTGCAGCATGAGGTACATATGCAATTATATGTGACCCTACCAAGTATGGTCTGAAACTTTTGATGGCTCTAACAAGTGCATATGCCTGCTTTTCCATAATATCATACTTCAATTCAGAGGCCTGCAAGGACATACTGAAGAAGGCGATGGGCTGTTCAAAACCATCTTCATTTTTCTGTAACAAACATGCAGCTACAGTATGAAAGGAAGCAAATGAGAACACCTGGAATGGCCTAGAAAAATCAGGAGATTTAAGAACAGGGGCCATCTTTATTGCCTCTTTGATATTCTGAAATGATTTTGTTGCTTCCCTTTCCCAGTTGACGGTTGCATCCTTCTTCATCATCTTGGAAATGTTCCTTGTGATCTCTGCAAAGTTGGGAACAAATCTTCTGACAAAGTTTACCTGTCCAAAGAAGGACTGAACTCCTTTCACAGTTTTTGGCATTTGGATCCTGTCAATGGCTGCCACTCTGTCTGGATCTATCCTGACTCCATCCTTGGAAACAATGTGTCCCAGAAGCTTTCCTTCAACTACTCCAAAGGCACACTTCTTTGGGTTTAAAGAAATACCACATTCTAATGCTCTTATGAAGATCTGCTCCAGATGCATGCAATGTTGCTCCTCTTTCTTTGAGTAGGCAGTCAGGTCATCCTGATATACTGCCAGGATTGAATCAATTAGCCCTGCAAAAGCAACATCCATTGCTCTTTGAAATGTAGCACCTGCATTTGTTAGTCCAAATGGCATTCTAACATACACATATGTTCCCCATGGAGTGGTAAAGGCAGTCTTATACTGTTCTGATTCTTTTACCTTTACCTGATTATATCCTGAAAATCCATCCATCATGGATAGGAGTTCACAACCAGTCACCCTCTGCAACATAGCTTCCATATTAGGCAATGGATAGTTATCCTTCAAAGAGGATACATTCAAGTTCCTGAAATCCACACAAAGCCTAATATCACCATTCTTTTTCCTGACTGGGACAAGGTTAGACACCCAAGTTGAATGTCTGATGGGCACAATTATTCCAGCATCCCTGAGCCTTCTGAGTTCTTCCTGCATCTTAGGAGCTAAGGTAGGATTTATAGGCCTTTGCCTCTGTCTAAATGGCTTAGCTTCAGGCTTCAGTGGGATCTCATGCTGGAATAAGTCTTCTCTATAAGCTTTTAGGTCCTCATATGACCAAGCAAAAACATGTTTATACCTTTTTAGCAATGCAATCAGCATACTTCTTATGTGTGGTTTGAGCTGTTTGCCAATATATACTTTCTGAGGGGCCTGAGATGTCCCCAAATTTATTTCTTCCAAATCCTCCTTATTTGTGGGGGATGTCTTTGTGACCATTTTGTCTCTACTGTCAAAGGCTCTTTCCAAAGCCACTAACCCTCTAGGGATCTTGTTAGTCTTCAACTGGATGATCTCCTTCCCTACAAGAGTCTCTTTTCCATCTACAGTTTCTACAAAAGCTTGGAAATCAATCTGTTGGTTCTCATACTCATCTATGCAGTGCAAAAATTTCAGCAAATCCCTATCATCATTAAAAACTTGCCAACTGCATATGTTTTCTGGTATGGCAGGCCTAATTTTAACTTCTACATCTGTGACACCTGACAGAGTGATGTCATCCGGCCTTATTGCAACATTGGCTAAGAAATCAGCCATAACATTTTTTGACCTTTCTACCCAGCCAATTGAAAATGCATCAAATAACTCAATAGTATCCCAAACAGCATGCTTGTATTGTTTCAATCTTTTATTCTTTGCAGCATACTTATTTCTGATTTGGGATACAATCAGCTCAGAGTCTCCAAATACTCTTAACATTTTAATTCCATGTTTGAGAGCAATATTCAGGCCTAAAAGTAAAGCCTCATATTCTGCAATATTATTTGTGCAATCAAACCTCAGCAAGAAAGAGGATTTGAGGAGCTTACCAGTTGGAGACAGGAAGACAACTCCAACTCCAGAACCTTCTTTTGCACAAGCTCCATCAAAAAACATGGTCCACAATCCTTGCTGATCCAGCTCTTCAGTGCAGACATTTTTCTTTTCATCTTCTGTATCATCTGAGACAACCCTGAAGTTATCACAGTCAGTGTCCACAAAGCATACCTGTTCATTTGCTTCTTGGTCTTCCACTGTCTCTGATGATCTTTGCTCTCTAATTAGCTTGACATCCCTGCCATTCATTGGAATCATGGCATATGATAGGTCCAGCTGCATACTTCCACCTATTAGTGCTGCCCATCTTCTTGACAGCAGCATACCATACTGTGGCTTGATGTCAACCACTGTTATATTCATTTTGTATCTTTTTTCAGGAAATGCTGCCAGCTTGAAATCTACATCCTTCATGATTCCAATAACTGGTACCTCTCTGGCATCCATAGCATAACACTTCCCACATGCCTTGTCAATTTTTAATCCAGTTTGTTGCATGATAGCCAAAGGCATGACATTTGTGGATGCTCCAGAGTCAAGCATACAGTTTCTAATTATTTTACCATTTATAACCAGGGAAACATAAAATGGTTCCACCTGTGAAGGACACTTTGTCATGGTCATTCCTAAATAGACTTCAGGAGTCTCATCTTCTTCACTACACATGACCTGTTTCTCACCCTGGGTCTGATCATTTTGCTTAGCTTGAAAAGGTACCCCTGAGATTAGGGATATTGTTCTACTCTTGATCTCTTCCACTTTCATGAGTTCCATAAGTGGAACAGAGACCTTTACCTGAGTGAGGATCTGGGCTATATCAAATGGAGCACAGTTTTGTACAGCAGTTGTAGCTTGCTCCACGATCTTGCTTTTATCCTGAGCTGACTTAGCTTTCATTCTCATAGTTCCCTGATCATCATTCCTGTCTTGGGAACCTCTACTTTGATCTTCAGCCTGAGGGGTTCTGTTTTCTGGTCCTTGGAAATCATGACCTGTTCTGTATCTAAAGTTCTGCTTGTTATTTACCCACTGCCTTTTTTGTGGTTCAGTTCCTTTATGACCATGCATCTGCTGACCTGCAGAAATATCTTCTGGCTGATGTGGGCTGCCAACCTGATTTTTACCTCTGAGATTGTAGTTGCTCTTGACCTGAGCAACTGCTGCAGCTGTGAAGGCTCTGATTTCCTCATCAGAAGGTCGGTGTAAGCTACTCAGAAAATTGTGTGAGTTCTGAGCATACAGATAATTATCCTCATGATCTTCATCATATGGGGACTGTTGGCAGGCCTGAACCTGATCATCTGTCTTCTCATCAGCACCATATAGAGTATATCCATTGCCTATAGACATCATGTTAACATCATCATCCTGCACATGATGTGGCTCATTGCACTCATTACAAGATGTAGCATTTTCATACAAAGATTGGGCAATCATGCACTGTGATTGTGAATGTGGCATTTGACAGATTATACACCACGGAGCATCATCAGCAATATTTATAGTTTTCTTTAGGGGATCAGGAGTTTCCTTGGCATGTTGAGCCCTCTAATTTGTGTTGTTACGGGGATATACAGGCTTACCATCATGCCAATTGGTGTTATAAGGCATATCATGTAATGATGGCCTCTTTTCCTGTCTTTGATAGACTTGCCTATCAGGACCCATCCCTTTTTCACTTCTAGCTAATCTATAGCTCAGGTCCTTAACAACATTTGCCAGTTTGTCTATCTTATCTTCAGGAGCAGATATACTACCTTGAGTGTTCTGAGGCTTATTTGGATTCTGCAGAATTTTTACATCATCCCTTCTATTTGTCTTGCCTGATGCTTTCCTATTGTTTTCAATATTTACTGCAATCCTGAAAGCATCCCTGAGGGTGGCAGGACCTTTATCTCTCAGTCCATATGCAGTCTTTGCATCAAAGGCATTGATGTACAAAATTATGCACATTGGTTCATTTGGCCTCATATGATGTGGCAATTTGTTCAACACTTTAGTAAATCTTGCATTAAAGTCTGCAACCTGTTCATTTGACCCTTTGGTGATGCTGGTGAACTCGTTTACAAAGAAGCTAGGGTCAGTTTTATCACCATATTGCTCCTTGAACATCCTCTTAAAATCATCCCATGATGATATGCTCCGGTCAGGCAGATTCCTGTACCATTCTCTTGCCTCATCTATTAAGGATTGCATGAATGACTTCATGAAAACATCCTCATGCTCAACCTCAAAATTATCCATGACATTTTGAAAGGCCTTTAGATGATCTTCTCCTGACACTGTGTTATTTCCTGAAAACTTAGGCACTTGCAGCCTCAGATGCTTGTCAATGGGGTTAGGATACCCAGGAATACCATCAAACACCAGCTGTCTGAATCTGTCCAACTGCATGGGCTGTCTGTTTGGCTGATTAACATTAACATTTCTATTTGCATTTTGGTTTCCTGCATTGTTCAGTGGTATCCTAGCATCATTCACATTTTGTCTGTCATCATGATGCTGATGATGCACTTCATATCTTTGCTGATGTCTTTGCATATTTGCATTTTCTAAGGTAGGAACTGAATTATTTTGGGCAGTTCTCAAGGCTTGCACTTTCTGCTGTATATCATCTCTGATTTTCATGGCTTGTAGGTATTCTAGTTCTGCTCTTAGGCTTTTGATTTCTTCAGCTAGTTGTTCATCCTTAGGTCTGGAGGTAGATGGTCTCATGCCATTCAGGTCATCATCCTCATCATCCCTTAGGGACTCTGCCTCTTCAAACCTCTCACTTGGGTCTAGAAAAGGGCGTTCTTGGAACACCTCTGACCTCATTCTCATACTACCACCCTGTTGCCTCTCATATGCACCTTGGATATCTGCTTCTGCACTTGAAAAATAAGGAGCATGCTGTCCTGATGGCCTAGGGTTATCTTGTATCTCATCACTTTTTCTGGGGGAGCTCTCATGACTAGCTGAGACAGTTCCCTTTCTTCTATACATCGTTCTTTTTGTTAATGGTAACTCTTCAAATAAAGGAGTTTGTTGGGATCTTCTCCCCTGCATATAAATTTACTTTGACCGGTTGGGAGATTACTTCAGAGTCGCCACCTATTGCTAGGAACTGTTTTCTTCTGAAAACCAGGGTTCTTTCACAAGGTTCCCCAGCGGAGTAGATTACTACTGCTGACTCAGATGGGTCACATATATATCACTGGAGATGATTAGATAGTCTTTTACTTCTCATCCCCAGTAGAGTCGCCAATTTCTGTTGACTTTTTCCCAGACTGGATGCTTATTCCCAGATTTCCCTACAAGGTAGCCATCAGTGATCAACAGGATCTCTGGGCCAGGGGGCCAACAGTGTAGGAGATAGACTCTATATTTTATCTCCTCTTCTTCTTCAGGCTCTGCAAGACCTAGGGGGGTATTCCCTACTCAACATCCATGAGGATATGCATGCAAGGCTGGGATGTTGACAGAAAGCAGATGAGTCCTCCTGTATGTAGACCAAAACTGAAAGATAAGGGCAAAGGGGCTAGCTTTGGGCCTATTTGCAGTTGTAGACAGAGGACTGAGGTTCCTAAAACTAACTCTAATGTCCTAATGTTGGTTTTAGATTTTGCTTTGGAGTTTAAGTGTGGATGCAAAGCTGGATATGGTTATAACACAAAACAAAGCATGATTGGTGCCTATCCAGGGCCTGGAGTCAATAGACATACACCTGTGAATGATCAGCATAAACAACTAAAACCGGATTTCAAGGGGATCTATGTGATACCTGCCTTACAGGCATCTCCCAATACAAAGTGTTAGGTTATCTCTACTCATGGTATCCCTACTGCAGTATATCCCTCCCAATGTTCAACCTGAAAACAGTTTAATCTACCCCTTGAATAGAAGTTAAAAGATCAGACATTCAACACAGGAATTCTATGCTCTAGAATCTAAACATTACCAAACATCCAGATTCAGAAGAAGGATACATGCAATACTGGAGACAGAATTAACACAACACATGCCAAACAGCATTTCTCATATAAGTTTAATCATGAAATCAGTGGGTTCATGCCAAAAACAAACAACAAGAGATACATAAACTCACAGGTAAGCTGTATAAAGCAACCAGATCAGCTTGTTATGCATTACAGAGCCAAAATCATCAACTTTCAACAACCACAAATGAACAACACAACCTGCTTATATCAGCCAGGTAGGTGCTCAGCAATTAATTACATGGTTGACCAAAATTTCGCCAGATACACAGTATCATGAAAATGGCGCTCAAACACAACCGGATTGGCACCCAAACTTGAATGCAGCAGGTATGGGAGGAGACAGGAAGATTTCTCGAGCCCTGCGCCATTATCCGCTGATTGACACCTCCAGTCGGGTACAAGATCGACCCACGCCATCGCCCATACCTCTGCAACAATCGCCATTAATGGCGCACCAACCCGCGGCCTAGGGAAAATCATCATACAGACCATCGCAAGCTTTTCCCGCCGAGACTCATCATCATGATATTTGAAAATGCAGGATAACAATATCCCACATGCACCCCGCGATGACCTCATTAACACCTTATATACTAGGTCATGAGCATATATCATGTCGGTACTTTTGCTCCTGACGACACTAGTATAGACTTCATCATCATCATCTTTCAGCAGCATGATATCCTGTTGTTCGAAATATCACCCTGACGTCATCATGATATTTGAAATATAACCTTCATGATAATCGGCACAACCTGATCCTCCGGAGGAACATCCTCCTGCTGAGCTTATAACAAAAGTCTGGCCGATGAACATCCTGATGACGTCATCATCATATCCTGCTGACGTCATCATCATATCTGCCTACTGCGCACCTCCTCATATCCGGATGACGTCATCATCATGTTTGCAAATATCCGGAGGTCTCTTCAAGATGATCAGTGTTAGAAATATGACCCCCGCGGGACCTTGATGACGTCATCATCATATTAACATCATCATGATATTCGGAAGACAACCGGATATTTGGAAATATCCTCCTGATGTTCAAATATCAGGTTGCACTGTAGCTCTTCTATAAGATCAGGGCGATAACTGAATATGATGATGCTGCTTGAAAAGATCACCCTCAATAGATAACACGCGAAACCAGCAGGCGGATATCTCCTTGATATTAGCATCATCATGATGTTCGAACAAACCTATATCCGGGTGATATGAAAATATCACCCCCTCCTTCGCGAATATCATGATGCAGATAGGCAGAAAGAAAAATATCACCCTGATATACGGATGACGTCAGCATCATCAGGATGAGAAACAAAGAAAAGGAAGTGATACAACATCATCAGGATGATATTGACTAAGATCATCCTGACGTTCCAAAATATGATGACCCTAGTGAATATCGGGTCGCAATTACAACTCTTCAACAACATCATCAGGATGATGTTAACCAAGATCACCCGATGATAAAAATATCACCCCGGCGAAATATCATGAAGGCAGAAAATATGATGACCTCCGCAAGCAGCAGGATGAAAACTGGAAATATGATGATGATGAACACGACCCTTAGGAAAAAACAAGTTAGGTCGAGCAATTCAAAGAATAAGCAACATCATCATCATGCTCGCGCAAGGTGATAAATGGAAGATCACCGGAGACTTTGAAACATCACCCTCGCAAGCAGATGAGGGCTCACTGTAGCTCGGCAGCATCATCATGATAAAAACCAAAGATCACCCGACAGTTGAAAAATGATGATGACGTTGAAAAACAAGTCGACGAGGAACATGATGATGCAGATCATCATCGAAGACAAGATGATGATGATGACCTCCTCCTCAGGAAAACATGATGCTGCAGTTGAAAAATGCTGAGGAGGTCCAACACTTAGAAAAAATGGGCAAGAAGATAAAGGCTTCAAATGAAGAAACCTCCTGATCATGACAAATCAACCCCTGGTCAAAATGAGTGTCAACACCCCCATTACGACATCATCACAACCGTTCACTTCTACAACCATCCCTAACATATCAAACACCCAAGCATCTACATCACATGCCCAACCCACCGTCTCTCAAACGTCAACATCTAACGTATCTACCACCTCCACAACCTCAACCGCTACTACACCTACAATTTCCAAGGCTATGCCCAACATCTCCCAACCCGTCATCACTTCTACTACCACAACTACCGTCAACCCTTCCACTTCACTCACAATGGGCGTACAAGGCAACATCACACAAGCAAGTGCCTCCACAAGTGTGCCCCCACCAAACCCTCACACCCTTGCTTACCTATGACAACTATTCTCACAACAATCCCACAACGCATCTAACCAATCTAACATACACATACCCAACGTCAATCCCATAAGTCAACATAATCCCAATTCCCAAATACCCCCACATATTCTCCAACAACTCTACGCGCACCAACAACAGCAGGCATTAATCAATCCAAACCCCAACCTACAACACCAACATCTCAACCAAACCAAACCCCAACATCAACTTCTGCCCCATCTGCAATATCTCACCAACCAACAACCCTACATGTTTCAACCACAACAACCATAGGATTTCAACACCGTCCTACAAAGCTTAATCCAAAAGGTGGATGACCTACAAACTGGGGGCAAATGCAAATACTATTCTTTTGAGGATATTTGCCCCTACCCATTTGACCACACCTTGTACATGCCCCCTTTTCCTAAAAACTTTGAAACGCCAAAATTTGACAAATACAAGGGAAAGGGTGATCCTAGGGACCACCTTCAGGAATTCTACATTGCTTGCCTCGAAGTCTCTCACAATGACACATATCTCATGAGACTCTTCCCAAGAAGTCTTGGCGGCCAAGCCGTTGAATGGTTTGCCCATCTTCCACCTGGAATTTGAACATTTCTCAAGCTTGCAGAGAAGTTTGTCAACCACTTTTCCTACAACTTTGAACATGAGGTGTCTATGACCGACCTTTGTAACACCAAACAAAAGAACGGCAAAGCTTTCACTTCTTTCCTATAAAGGTGGAGGGGCCTAGCAAGCAAGCTCCCATGGCCTATTCCTGAAAAACAACTTGTCACCATGTTCGTGGCCAATCTCAATTAGGAATTAGGTTTTCACTTACAGATTCTATGTGCATCTACCTTTGAAGAAGTTATCGACAAAGGCACCACTGTTGAACGAGCCCTCATTGCCAAGGGTTCCATCAAACTTTATGATCCCAAGTCCAACAACAACAATAATAATAACAACCACAAATCCAATCATAACACCCCCAATACCAACAACAATACCAACATGCAATCTAATGATAAATCACGTTATTGGGGGAAGAGCAAGAATAATCTGAACGATGGCATCACCGATGTGAAGGCCATCCAACACATCCAAAATCACACACTAGCACACACGTATGCAGCAAATACCAATAACCAAAGAGGACCAAATAAACCCCGCAAACCTCGCCGAAATTTCACGCCATTAGCAGAACCTATTGAGGACATCCTCGATAGATGTCTCAAGCAAGGAGAAATCACACTCCCACCTGTTAGACCACGCCAAGACAATGACCTCAAAGCAGCATGGTATAATGAAAATGACTATTGCGAATACCACCACGTGGCAGGTCATAAGACAGCTGATTGTATGCAATTAAAACATTGTATCCAAGACCTAATAGATCAAAATCTTGTCAACCTTAAGCACAGTGCATAGCCATCACCAAATGCTAATCTTGGAGCTTACAAGGATCCTTTGCCCAACCATAACAGAGCTTCATCATCCAATCAAGTGTACAATGTCACTCCACCACCCGCACATTATGACTCCATTGTCGGCCACATCAAACCCTCATCCACTCTGCCAACACAATCACCATTCAGGCACAAGCACCCGATTGCACCGTAACAACCCATCGAGGCCGTGTCTCAATCCGCACTGCCCCTCCCACTGAACCAACACCCCCATCCACATCTAATCCCCTCCCTCCTCGTCCTAACGCCCGTCCATCACCCACCACTCGATATAACCTCCTAGACCATCTAGGAAAGACACCCGTGCAAATCTCCATCCTTGAGCTGCTTTGCACATCACCCCACCACAAGGACATTCTCGACAAGGCCCTTTCGGAAACACAAGTCCCTGCAAACTTGGATGTCAATCAATTTAAAGCCATGGTCGACCACATTGCTACACCACACCATATCATGTTTTCTGAAAAAGATCTCCCTACTTCTGAACACCTACATAATGATGCACTACATATCGAGGTCCGCATTCACAAACACACCATTAAAAGGGTCCTAATAGATGGTGGTTTTGGCCTAAATATATGCACTCTAAAATTGTTAAAACACCTGGGGTACTCAGATGTGGTCGTGGATGCTAGTGAGTGCATAACAATCAAAGGATATGATGACACCGAGAGACTATCTGAGGGCACCATAAAGCTCCCTATTCAAATGGGATAGAAAATCCTTGAAACCAAATGTCAAGTTCTGGATATTGACCTCCCCTATAACATCCTCCTTGGCCGCCCATGGATCCATGCCATGCAAGCCGTCCCATCCACTTTCCATCAATGTCTCAAATTCCCCCACAACGGCACCGAAGTCACTATTTATGCCGATCCCCGTCCTTTCCAATACTGCAATTTTCTGGAAGGACACAACCAAACCTTCTGTCCATATAATAAAGCCACCACCCAAAACACCCCAACAGCTTCCACCTCATACATGAACCCCACCAACATCGCCACCACTTCATCGCAAACACCTTCACCACCTGAGGTCAAGATCAAGATCAGCGACCAAGGCTGTGGAGAATACAACCTTCACGGCACCTTTTGCATGGGATTATTACCCACTCCTAAGACATTTGGCACTCTAAACACAGAGGCAGTTGACACCGTCATCATCAAATGCAAACCCTTGCCCATCTTTGAGAAGAAACACCTTCTGGATCAGGACATACTTGAAGATATTTCATCCTGGCTTTACAAGGATGAGGAAACAGAACAAGACATCCCCACCATCCCAACAAACAGTTACGGCAAAGGTTCTGAAATGGTCAAAAGCATGGGTTACAAAGGACAAGGCAGCATTGGCCTTCATGAACAGGGCATTGTGGAACCACTGCAAGCAACAAGGAACCCCTATACTCAAGGGTTAGGGTATGGTCAACCACAACGCATCCTTAATACCGGCGAATGTATCTTAGCCGAGTTTGCTCCAGTTTCTCTAGATGTCGACAATATTAACGAAATGAACCTACAAGACTCCTTTAGCGACTTTGCCAATTTCTTTGCCTCCTCCATTTGCACCATCTACTCTGTCACTACTCTTGCCTCATCATCCAATGACCTACCATTAGTATACCCTAACCTCATCGACTGGGACCAACGAGGACCTCCTATTTTTGACATCGCACCTAATGACGAAGCCATTGCTGAAATGATGGGAGTAAGAGACAACTTCCCCTTGGGAGATCACAGAGCTGGATACATCATGGAACTCAATCCAGTTGCCTATTTTGGGGAGACAACCCCTGATTCTAGTCGCAAAAATATAGAAACAAAAAATGGATCTGATGGTGAAAATCATTCCATGGCAGTATCAGATCCTAAAAAAGTAAAAATAAAGGATGTATCTCCTGGTGAAAACCTCCATGAGGCACCAGGAGATGGAAGCATGGGCCTCCCTGAAATAAATAAAGTATATCCTGACAGATCACCCATCTTGGTTGAACCAGCACAGGAAATGAATCTAGGGACAGAGGAAGAGCCGAAAATCACATATCGAGCAGAATCCCTCAGCCTGTTTGAATAGGAAGACTTCTTGGCATTCTTCACATGTAGAAATCACAACTTTGCGTGGACCTACGTAGACATGCCAGGGCTAGATCCTGCCTTGGTCGTTCATCATCTTGCAGTGCGTCCTGATGCCAAACTAGTCAAACAGAAGCTCTGAAAGATGAATCCTTAGGTGGCCCTTCTTGTCAATGCAGAGCTCAAAAAGTTACTAGATGTCAGGTTCATACGTCCAATTGATTATCCTGAATGGGTTTCAAATCTAGTACCCGTTACTAAACCAGATGGTAGAATCCGCTATTGCACTGACTTTAGAGACCTCAACAAAGCCTGCCCAAAAGATGACTTCTTGCTTCCCAATATTGACATGATCGTGGATCTTACCGCATGGCATGAGATGCTATCCCTCATGGATGGCTTTTCAGGATACAATCAAATCAAAATTGCCGAAGAAGATCAGCACAAGACATCTTTTATATGCCCATGGGGGACATACTATTGGGTAGTAATGCCATTCGGCCTAAAGAATGTAGGAGCTACTTATCAATGAGCAATGACTGTCATCTGCCATGACCTCTTTCACCACATCATGGAGGACTACGTTGATGACTTACTTGGCAAATCAAAAACCAGAGAAGAACACTTAGACGTGCTAGCCAAAATCTTTGATAGGCTAGAGCAATATAATGTTCGTCTAAATCCAAAAAGGTGTCTTTGGCGTCACTTCAGGCAAATTGTTGGGATACATAGCCTCCAGACGAGGAATCAAGGTGGACCTGGTGAAAGTCAAAGCTATTACTGAAATGCCACCTCCTACAACCTTGAAACAACTAAGAAGCCTGCAGGGTAAACTACAATCTATCCGCTGATTCATTGGTCAACTTGCTGACAAATGCCAACCATTCCAGCATCTCCTCAGGAAAGATACAGATTTCACTTGGACTACTCAGTGTCAGGATGCCTTCGACCAGCTAAAAGCATATCTGACCAATCCCCCTATTCTATCTCCACCAAGACAAGGAGAGCCCCTCCTCTTGTATATTTCTGCAACTAACACAGCAATTGGGGCTTTGTTAGCACAATATGATGAGCAGGGGAAGGAAAGAGCCATATACTACATTAATCGCATCTTAATTTCCTATGAGCTTAACTACACACAAATTGAATGAGCATGTCTTGCCCTAGTTTTCACATCACAAAAGTTAAGACATTATATGCTCAATCACAAGACTAAGCTCATTGCTAAGATCGACCCGCTCAAGTATTTGCTAAACAGGGCAGCTCTCACTGGAAGAATGGCAAAATGGGTCATGATTCTCACCGAATTCAACATAGAATACACAAAGAGGAAGGCAATCAAAGGACAAGTCATAGCAGATCAGCTGGCTGACGCACCTATTCAGGCAGAACATCCTACAATAGCAAAATTTCCAGACGAGGCCATCTTGACAATCACACCAGCCGCAGATACATGGAAGATGTACTTTGATGGATCCTACACTCACAGAGGCTCAGGGGCAAGTGTCCTATTTGTTACCCCTCAAGGTGACACGATCCCTAAATCATTCAAAATCACATTTCCATGCACCAATAATGTAGCAGAATATGAGGCCCTCATCACAGGTCTCCGAATGGCCATCCAATGGAAAATAGACAAACTAACTGTGTATGGCGACTCTCAACTAGTTATCAGGCAAGTCAATAATGAATACAAAACCAAGGATGATAAGCTCCTTCCTTATAAGAAGATGGTCGATGACTTTAAAGATTATTTCGGTGACATCCACTTTGAGCAGATCCCAAGATTAAACAACAAAGCGGCAGATGCCATGGCCACCATCGGATCTCTAGTTGACATGAAGTAAGGTAGCAAGAAATGTGAATTCCTGATCGAAGAGCTCCCCATCCCAGCATATGACGTTCCCCAATCTGAACTAGTGTGCAAAATTGTTGGTCCTTTATCCCCCTGGTATTAGGAAACTTACCTCTACCTTCACGATAACATCCTCCCTAATAACCTATCCCCATCACAGAAAAAATCCTTCATCCATCGAACCTCTCGTTTCATCCTTGTAGGTGACACCCTCTACAAAAGGAGTCTTGATGGTACGCTTCTACGATGTTTAGACTCTAGGGAAGCCAAGGCAGCTTTGGAAGAGGTACACGCAGGTATTTGTGGGGCACATTTGAGTGGACCAGCTCTTTCTAAGAAGATCCTGAGGACTGGCTATTATTGGCCCACCATGGACAAAGATGCACATCAGTTTATCAGAAAATGCCTCCCATGTCAACAGCACGGCGATCTCATCCACGCCCCAGCACAGGAACTGCAACCAATCACAACTCCATGGCCTTTCTCATAGTGGGGACTCGACCTCGTAGGGAAAATCCATCCTCCATCTTCCAACGACCATAAATTCATAATAACTACTACCGAATACTTCACAAAGTGGGTGGAAGCAATACCACTCACCTTCACCACAGGCATCCAAATCTCCAAGTTCATTCTCCACTACATCATCTGCCACTACGGTATCCCCCATTCCATTGTCACTGATAATGGGAAGCCATTCAAAAACCAAGAAGTTCGCACTTTGTGCAAAAAGTTTGACATCAAACACCGATTCTCCACGCCATATTACCCCCAAGGAAATGGTCAAGTAGAGGCTTCTAATAAAACCATCCTCCGCATCTTAAAAAAGACAGTCAATGAAGCTGGCCGTGACTGGCACCTCCAACTCAACCCCACCCTATGGGCTTACCGCACCAACATCCGCACTCCTACTGGAGCCACTCCATACTCACTAGTATTCAGATCAGAAGCCATTTTACCTATAGAGGTCAAGCTCCCATCCCTCCGAGTATCATTGCAAAATATTATCTCTGATGAAGACTATCATGTCGTAAGGTTGCATCAACTTGAATTGTTGGATGAGAAATGCCTGAATGCATTAAATCACTTACAGGCATACCAAAACCGCCTCAGAAGAAGCTACAACAAAAAGATCAGCACCAGAAAGTTTGAGGTAGGTGACCTGGTCCTAATGGAAAATCAAAAGAACCTGCAAGAGCGTCCGAAGAAAGGAAAATTTGAACCTAATTGGCTAGGACCTTATGTCATCACTGCCGACTATGGGTCAGGAGCTTATCAGCTTGCAACACCCAAGGGCCAGCCTCTAGATGAGCCAATGAACATCTTGCATCTCAAGCGATTCTATGCATAACCCATCTGGTACCACAAGTCAAAAAAATACAAAAAATACAAAAAATTAATCAAACACCAAAAAAATCAAAAAATCAAGAAAAATCAGAGTGCAATAAAAACTTCCAATGGTGAAAATCACCTCGGTGACGCCTTGGATAAGTACCATGGTGAAAACCTATTTCAGGCGCCATGCGTAGTGGCCGGTTCTACCATCTAATAAGTCCTCTTTCCATCATAACACTTCATACCCACACATCCCATGGCTTGAAATTCTGAAACATCAAGTTTGTTTGCCCATTCCGCACTACCTCACCAACCTACAACCCCATCCATGGAACAAGGATCCTTGTAAGCTCTCCTTTGTACAGTTCATAAAATCAAAAAATCCAAAAACATCATAAAATCAGAAAATCCAAAAACATCATAAAATCAGAAAATCCAAAAACATCATAAAATCAGAAAATCCAAAAACATCATAAAAAATAGAAAATCCAAAAACAATCCCCCCTTGCATCAATCTCATATCCCATCACGATCATCTACACACACATCAACCCTCATCACATCCCATCGCAAACCATTCCCACATCATCAAGTCTTACCAAAACTACATAGTCATTTCACCCGCATCTTAAAAGTACCTTGATCCCGTGGACACAGGGTATGTAGGCAATCTAGAATACGAAGGTTGTTTCCAGTACTCAGCTATCTAAGATGCACCCATCCCACCCATTGGGATGGTTCCCATTCACTGAGCTTTCCGGATTTAAGAAACAATACACATGCTACGTATACCATTGAAACATGGTCCCTCGCACAAAAATTATCAAGCAATATACCAACTGTAATCGTCCATTTGGCCCGAGTGTTCTTTTGTCCATCTTCCATAACTCTCCAATCAAAACAGATCTGCGTCCTAGGATATGTCTTTCCTACAATGGACAAAAGTCTATCATTCTATCATCCCGTCTCTTGGCAAGAGCACACAAAGGCTATTTGTATCTTTCATTGGTCTTTTTGCTTATTGATTTTTATCTTTTTGTCTCACTCCAAGTAATCTCCAAAGCTACCTTGATCTCATTATATCATAGTACGTAGCCGATAGCCCTTGGAGTAGACATAGTCATTGTTTTTGTATGCTGTGCTTGTGGGTTGGTTTCATTACTCCAAGAATAGTATTCATATCTTGAAGTCTAGGTCGGTTCTAGCATGATGTGTCCTATTTGCATATACAGGTATCAACACCTTATATGCATTATTCACACTCACTGCTATGAGTCCCCTTCCTCTACTAAGACAAGATTATACTACCTTGGGCATGCATGAAACCAACCTATTGTTTGTGGGTCTAGTCCATGCAATCGTCAGATATACATCATCACCTAGGTCATTTCATACCTTTGTAAACTATATCCTACATTGCTACATTAAACTAAGAAATGCTCTCAATTAATTTTGTACAACTACTGTTACTAGCTCATAATCATCTTCCTAATCACTCAGTCACCTATCCCATATTAGCCTAGATTTGATAATCATTCCCCCCCCCCAATCTAACTCCCGCACTAACCCCATCTTCCCACCCTATCTCCACTTAACACATCTTGAACCAAACCAAACCCCCCCCCTTAATGACGTGGTATCTTATGACCTAACCATCCTCTAATCCCCCCACCGCCATCCCCTAGACGCTCTCACCCATATCATCCCCAACACCCAACATGTTCTCCCACAGTCTCACCATTTAGGGTCAACACAAGGAACATCATGTGTATCAAGACTAGACTACCTCACCTATCACCTAGTATGCATACCACCTAGCACCTAAATTGCATTTGCATCTCGTCCATTTGCATCTCATTTTAGGTTCATTTTAATCCATTTTGCATCTCATTTTAGGTTCATTTTAATCCATTTGCATCTGATTTTAGATTCATTTTAATTTATTTGCATCTCATTTTAGGTTCTTTTTAATCCATTTTGCCTCTCATTTTAGGTTCATTTTAATCCATTTGCATCTCATTTTAGATTCATTTTAATCTATTTGCATCTCATTTTAGGTTCATTTTAATCCATTTTGCATCTCATTTTAGGTTCATTTTAATCCATTTAAGACATTTAAGTTTGCATAAAACAAAAAATAAATTTATTTTAGCTACATATCATTAAAACATCATATCACACTCATTTATCACATAGGCGCATGACAAAATTAAAATTAGTATCATCACATTGCATCCCATACATATAGACATCTCATAAACAATTAGTACATTAAAAACATAATTAGCATTACCATTTGAAACATCTAAATCATCTAAGTGGCATATACATTTTCATCATATAGTCCATAAAATCACAAACACCATGCATCCATCAAATAAACATCCCTGCATCCATCACATCATACACATCATTTGCAAAACCCATCCACAACATAACCTGTGCATACATCATATAAGCATCATCATAATAAAGACAGCATACACCATCAAATGCATTGCATCATATAATCACCGCAAAAACAATGTACATTGCTCACATCATCACAAAATAAAGTGTCCTAATACAATGCCTCTAAGGGCTAACATGGTATAACTGTCACATCGAGGATCCTCTCTCTGAGGGAGTAGGAGACGCTGACCCTAGTCAAGCCTGTGATCCTGACGGCGGCTGTGGCTGTGGCACTACTGGTACCTGAGGACCCTGCTGGGGCACATGAGAGGGCGGAGGCATCATCTGCTGTACTGACTGCACAGATCTCGATCTATGTGATCTCGATGCCCCCGACCTGCTGACCTGGCTATAACTCGGTGCTCGCTGCGCTGCGGGTACGGCTGCATAGTATAACCCCCGATAATACTCCGTCCGTGCTATGGCCTCTGCTAGCTCTCCTTGTACCTAAGCTACCTGTCCCTATGCCTGGCTCAACTGCCCCTGTATCTGATGCGCATGTGTCTGAGCCTGAGCTAGCTGGGTCTGCATCCCTGCCAAAATCGGGGCAAGGCCCCCACCCACAGCCTGTGCACTACTCAACGCAGTCTCTACCTGATGTGCTCTCACCAGCGTTGCATCCTGCTCTAGCCTCAAATCCTCCATATCCTCTCGAGCCTGAGCCAGCTGAGCCTCTAGCATTGCCACCTGCCCATCTACTCCCTGCAGCTGTCCCAACTCAGCCTCTCGGCGCCCTAACGCCTCCTCTAGGCTGGCCACCTAAGCACGTAATGTCTCCACCTCCTCTGTCTCATCCCGTGGACATCGCCGAGGAGTCAGCCTCTCACCCTCTGCCGCCACCTCTGCCCCTGAACTCCCTGCCTCGGCATCATGTCTACCGACTCACAGCTGCTCCACCTGTGATGGAGATAGATCACCCTGCTCCATCCTCGACTGTCCACTGCACCGCCGCGGTCCTCTACACTGTCATTTGCCCCTAACCGGAACCTACTGTGCTAGAACCTGCTGCACAGGAACCTACTGTGCTGGAACCTGCTGTGCTGGAACCTTTTGCCCCACTGGTCCCTACCCCGCTGCCACCTCATCCACACACTGACCATCTCTCACAATCACCCTCTCCTCCCCATCATCCATCACCTCCACGATATAGTCCTCCACAATAACCTCATCACCCCCATCTCCCTCATCCTCTGATATCTCCCCCATCAGATCTGTCAGTCGAGTGGGCCGATGCGTCTGCCACCATGCCTCATAAGCAGGCATAGTACTTGCATCCCTCACTGTGCTCCTCCAATCCCACTGAACTGGCCGAAGTGCTGCCCAATCATTCAGCGCAACCTGTGGCTGTAATGGTGCGGGCCAGTGAGCTGTATCCCACGATGTCAGCGCATATATCACCATTTGCTAAGGCATATCCTGTACCAGTCCAAACTGACGCATAACCCACGAGGGTAGGTACATCTCTATGGTACAGTCTCCACGACCCATAAGAAATCTCTGCTGAAATGTGTATGGGAGATGGGTCACATCATCAGGCCACTCCTCACAACCAATATATGCACGCCATACCATGCTAATCACATCATCCAGTATCCTCCGCCAGTGGCGGACCTGTCTAGTATAGGTATACTCTGCATCCTAATACAAGAACACAAACGCCTCGAACGGCCGCTGATAATAACCACAGGTTGGCCGAGTCACAGGGATGTGCTCCCAAAGCCATACGTGTAGCAGCGTAACCCCAGTAGATAAAGCCCTGTCATGAAGATAAGCGACCGTGTGCATCTCGTGGAGCAGCTGCGCTAGCATCACTGGCCCCCATGCGTAGACGATATCATGGCTCACCATCCCCTCTATCATCTCACCCCAGCCCACAGGAAAACCTCTACCTCGCCTCTCCGACAGCACCACACCTCCAATCAGCGCACACAAAAATAAGGCAAAGGGATCTGCACCCACCGCCAGCGTCCTATCATAATCCATCTCCCTCCCATCTACTGAAAACACCACGTGCTCTGCTCTGAACAATCTGGTCAATGCAGCCCACCCCCTCCTCATGTCATACCTCACGCGTCGACCAAAGATCGGTAGCTTGAGGATGCGATAAACATCCTCAAGTGTGATAGTCATCTCTCCTGTCGGTAGCAGAAAGCTGGAAGTCTCGCTGCGGTATCACTCCACTGCAGCCGTCATCAGAGCTCTATGAGCTCGCAGCACTGGCATCGCTGCCACCGTCCAAAGCCCCAGCCTCGCCAGTCGAGGCCACCACTCCTCATCAAACAGTGCCATCACAGATCGCACTCGTCGCTCTTGCGACTGCAGTATAAACCACTCTATATCCTGCAGCCACCAGTTCTTCATTAGATACTAACTTATTTCCCCCCACACTTTTTTTTTCTGAATGTCTCACAGGCCCAAATCATGTGGCCCCACACAGACAGTCCCTAGTGCTATTTTTCAAATAGCGCTACTTTTCCCTATCCATCACGCCAATACAGACAATGGAGCCACTGTGCACCCTGTATCGCACCAATACAGACATTGGCGCTACTGCGCGCCCTATATCGTGCCAATCCACACGATGGCGACGCATGCCATTTTCACATCAAATAGCACTAAAACTAATAATAGCGCTATTCCCCATTATGGCGCTATTCCAGACGATAGTGCCGTTTTAGCCATAATATGGCATCAAAATGCCCTATTTCTTTCTCCCTAAGTTTTGGTGCCAATCCAGACGATGGCACCAATATTTCTCCCAAATGGTGACAAATTCACCTTAACCTACCCTGGCGGATAGCACTAATCCATAGGATTGCGCTAATTCGCCTTATCTTTGGTGCCACGCGCTCTTGACCCATACCCCAAAACCCAGAAAAACATGTGTAAAATAAAAAATCACAAAGTTCGGGTTAGGCCCTACTTGGGGTCCAACCTCGGGTGACCACCCAACCTCTTAGAATCGCTCTGAAATGTGATGAAGTCGCAGGAACTGTGGGTTGCGCTCGCCCATCTCTCTTTTGTCTTTTCTTCTACAAAGTCAAAAGTGTGCCAATGTGGCACTCTTTGGGCCCACTTTGCCTAATATAGTGGGCCATGTCATCCCTCCATCTCTTCTTTTTTCTTCCAGGGTGTAGATCTCAGCCTTTTTCCTCCGTTTTTCCTCCTACCATCTTCTTTTTCCAGCACCTCTCCAACTTTCACTTCCGTCACATCCTTTCGAGAGCTTACCTACAAAATTGTTATTTTTCCTGCCAACCTCTCGAGGGGGCATCCCCTATCCATCTCATTCCTTCCCGGCAGCTGGGGCATACTTTTCTTCGACCTGACGCCACTTCCCTCCTAGGTCCTGACGCCACATCAAAGAGGGGCAAATGTAGACACCTAAAAATGTCTCGACCACCAAACTGACTCCCGACATCCCTAAACATACCAATTTCCTTTCCAACCAATTAATTAAATTTCTATTTAATTAATTACCCCTTTCATTATCTAAATCCACACCATTTTATCCCCAAAATTGAATTAATTTTATTAATTCAATAGTCTAAACCTTAGCCAATTGATTTAATAAATATGCAAAATTTATTAAATCAATTCCCCCATTTTCCCTAAATCTAATTAATTAGTTAAAACCATGTTAACTAATTAATCCAGCCTACTAATTAGCCTATCCCTACCCTAGACAATTAAATAGCTATTATTTAATTGCCTACTCTAGCCTACCTCACCCTAGCCTTAGGATTAATTAATTAAATCACTAATTAAATTAATATTATCCCCCCTCTAATCCCTCTACTAATTTATTCCAGCCACATTAATTAGGCTAATCACCCTAATTAAGTGAGTCAAACCCTCATTAGCACTTCTCTCCACATTCCCCAAATTTAAAATTCAAATAAATCACACATCACATTTACTCCTCTTACACATGTCATAACTAATAAATATCCACTCTTCCCCGAATGAATTTTTAATTCATTTTACCCTTCCCCATGTGAATTTTTAATTCACAAATAATCCATCTCACCCAACCTCATTTATTCACCCCTTTCCCAAAAATGAATAAAAGATTTACTTTTATTCCTAGCCCTCCATCTTCCAAGAACAAATCTAGGCCCTCCACATCACTTTCATCCTCCACCATTGATCTCTCCAATCAATCTCCACCCTTGGATCAAAATCCTCTCAAAAAGTCTATAAATACAACCTCTCACAAGTTATTTTCATCATCCAATTCCATGCAAAGTTACCATGCCAAAATCACCTTTGAGTAGATAATGAGTTGCACAATTAAGAAGCATTTCACATTTGAATCTATAGTCTAGGGATAATCTTGGTCTTGGGAGCTTCTTTAGGGTGCAAAGGCTCCTCCTTCCCTTGATGGGATTAGGTTGTGTTTTATGAGGTATAATCTTGTGTTTACTTGCATTTGATTTAGTGTTTTGCCTTATTGCATTTACCTAATCTACACATACATACAACTGTGAATATACAAGCAAAACATACATGCAATCAGACTTCTGCCTTTATCAACTAGAATGTATACTCATTTCAGGTCCGAGTTTTGTATATTAGGAATGTATATCACCCTTGTATGTTTGATTGCATGTACAAACATACAATCGCCTATTCATGCAACTGGTGGGCCCCAGGCTTTGTATCCCTTCCTTGCACATTGACCTTGCATATTTCCTTTGCATGTTGCTGCCAATGTACATTTGCTTTGTATATCTAATATACATTTACCTTTGTATGTTTTCCTTGTATGCCGCTGATTGATCTTTCCTTGCATGTTGAGAATGTATGTGCCCTTTGCATGTTTTCCATTGTATACTGACATTGCATATTGCGAATGTATATTCGAACATACAAACAAAATATACATGCAATCCTTTACATACAAGCAAGGAATATTCTAGGAATCTACGATATACAACCACCTTTGCACACCCAGAAATGCACATACAAGCCTGATATGCACACCCAGAAATGCACATACAAGCCTGATATGTAGACAAAGATGCATACAACCAACTTTTGTACTTTTTGAAGCTGATTGGACTTATTTTTCGAGCCCGCCAATGTACATACAAACAACGATGCATATACAAAGATGCATGCAACTCTGAAGGCCGAAGGATATAGAATTTTTTGGGTTTTTTAGCGTGAGGGGAGAAAGCGGTAATGCAATGCAAAGGGGCTGGTCAACCTATGAGTGCTAAGGCATGAAAATGCAACTTAAGTGATTGATGACTTGCCATAGGAGGTCAACGATGAATTAAAAGATACAATGCAAGAGGCCGAGGGAAAATAATACCTGAGGCATTAAGAGTTTGAGGGAACAAAGTATAGGATTGCAGACTTGACTCAAAACCCTAACCCTAAGTAGGCACCACCAATGGCTCCAACTGGGGACGTGTAGGTGCAAGGCTGCAGCGAGAACCAGACTACTTTGGAACAGACCAGGCAAAACACAAAATGCAAAACACCACCGACTATACAAGGCACGTACATACTATTCACACCTAATTTACAATGTGCACATAGGATATTCATTTATGAGAAATAATGTTTAAGGAATTGGCCGTGCACAGGCAATTCCAGTAGTTCACCATTTAGGGCCTGGAGAAAGTAAGAATCTTCTCCATGAGTATTGCTAATTTGATATGGGCCCATCCATAAGGGCTCAAATTTACCATGCTTGCCCTTAGCCTGGCTCTTTGCATTCCAAACAAGGACCAAGTCTCTTATCTGAAACTTCCTTTCTATAGCCCTTTTATCAAACAAATATTTTACCTTCTGTTGTTTCCTAATATTTGTCTTCTGTGCTTCTCTTCTAATTTCATCCAATGCAACCAGTTGATTTATCCTTTCAGTCATTGAGTCCTCAATCTCTTTATCATTTTCTTGTATGAATCTATAAACTGGCAAGAGATTATTCACAGGTAACTTAGCTAGTGTGCCATACACTAGCTCAAAAGGTGACCTCCCAATTGCTTTCTTCACTGTTATCGGTCAGCCCATAGTGCCATCTTTAATTTTAAATCCCATGCCCTTTTGTTCTTGTCTACCATCCTTTTGATGATTTTCATAAGGCTTCTGTTACATGATTCTGCCTGACCATTTCCTTGTGGATGATATGGTGATGCATATGACAAATTAATCCCATAGTTGTTGCAAAAATCAACAAACTCACCAGATCTGAAGCACATGACATTGTTTGTGACCACTTTGACTGGCACTCCAAATCTGATAATAATGTGTTCCAAAATGAAGCCCATCACCACCCTGCTTGTATCTTTCTTAGTTGGAATGGCTTCAATCCATTTAGTAAAATAGTCAGTAGCAACCAAAATCCAACTATGTCCTCCACTTGATCTTTCTAAAATTTCCCCTATAAAATCAATTCCCCATTGCTGAAATGGAGCCTCCATAGTTACAGTTCTAAGGGGTAATGCACCTTCATACTTAAGTTTTCTTGAGAACCTTTGATAGGAATCACATTTTCTTACCATCTTTTGTGCATCTAAGAAAAGGGACGGCCACCAATAGCCTGCTCTAAGAATTTTGTAAGTTGTTGTCTTGGCAGTGTAGTGTCCACCACACATTCCTTTGTGCATGTCATTTAAAATATATGTAGCTTGATTTTCATCCACACACCTAAGTAGTACACCATCAGGATTCTTCCAATATAATTCTCCTTGGATAATGATGTATTTGATAGCATGCAACTTTAAGGTCCTTTTTTGACTATCACTGAGATGGGAAGGACAATTCAAATTCTACAAATAATACACAATATCCTTATACCATTCAGATTCTAACATGTTAACAACTTTATCATGGACTACATTTACCTGGCATGATTCCAAATTTGATTGTGTCATCATCTTAGCTAAACCCTATCCCCTTACCAATTTTGTTATTTGTATCTCAATGTTGAACTCTTGTAACTTGTTAATCCACCCGCATCTTCTTCCTGTCACTTCCCGCTGAGTGAAAATGTCCTTAACTGCTGCATGGGGTACATATGCAACTATCTGAGATCCTACTAAGTATGGCATGAAGCTTTTGACTGCCCTAACCAATGCATATGCTTGCTTTTCCATGATATCATATTTCAATTCGGCTGCTTGCAATGACATGCTAAAGAAAGCAATAGGTTGCTCAAAACCATCTTCATTTTTTTGTAATAAACATGCAACAATAGTGTGAAAAGAGGTAAATGAGAACAACTGAAGTGGCTTAGAAAAATTAGGAGATCTTAACACAGGAGCCATCTTTATATCTTCTTTAATGTTCTGAAATGATCTAGTTACTTCACTTTCCCATTTGATAGTCTCACCCTTCTTCAACATTTTAGAAATATCCTTTGTAATCTCTGCAAAATTGGGAATGAATCTCCTAACAAATTTAATCTTCCCAAAGAAAGACTAAATACCTTTCATTGTTTTAGGAATTTGAATTCTGTCAATTGCAGCAACCCTTTCAGGATCAATCCTAACTCCATCCTTGGAAACAATGTGTCCCAATAGTTTTCCTTCTACTACCCCAAAAGTACATTTCTTTGGGTTAAGTGAAATGCCATATTCCAATGCCCTAATAAAAATTTGTTCTAGATGCATACAATGTTGCTCCTCCTTTTTTGAATAAGTAGTTAAATCATCTTGATATACAGCCAAAATTGAGTCAATCAATCCTGCAAAAGCAACATCTATAGCCCTCTGAAATGTAACACCTACATTTGTTAGTTCAAATGGCATTCTTACATATACATAAGTCCAACATGGAGTGGTGAAGGCAGTCTTGTATTGTTTAGATTCTTTTACCTTTACCTGATTATATCCTGAAAATCCATCCATCATTGATAAAAGCTCACAACCAGTTACCTTTTGCAACATAACCTCCATGTTAGGCAGTGGATAATTATCCTTTAAAGAAGACACATTCAAATTTCTGAAGTCCACACAAAGTCTTATATCACCATTTTTCTTTCTAACTGGGACAAGATTGGACACCCACGTTGAGTGTCTGATAGGCACAATTATTCTAGCCTCCCTAAGCTTTACAAGCTCTTCCTGCATTTTTGGAGCCAAAGTTGGGTTAATAGGTCTTTGTTTCTATCTGAATGGCTTAGCTCTAGGCTTCAAAGGAATCTCATGCTAGAATAAATCTTCTCTATAAGCTTTTAGGTCCTCATATGACCATGCAAAGACATGCTTATATTTTTTCAATAATGCAATCAACATACTCTTGATGTGTGGCTTGAGCTGTTTGCCAATATATACCTTTTGGGGGCCATGGCATGTCCCCAAGTTTATCTCCTCCAAGTCATCCTTGTTTGTAGGAGATGCCTTTGTAACAAACTGATCTCTATTGTCAAATGCAATTTCTAAAGTAACTAGCCCTCTGGGGATTTTATTTGTTTTAAGTTGAATTACTTCTTTCCCCAAGAGAGTTTCTTTTCCATTCACAACTTCTACAAAGTTCTGAAAATTAATCTCCTGGTTCTCATATTCATCTATGTAGTGTAGGAACTTCAACAAATCTCTATCATCATCAAACACCTGCCAACTGCATATATTTTCTAGTACTGCAGGTCTAATTTTAACTTCAACATTTGTAACATCAGATAGAGTGATATCATCTGGCCTTATGGCCACATTAGCTAAAAAGTCTACCATGACATGCTTTGATCTCTCTATCCAGTTTATTGAAAAAGCATCAAATAATTCAATTGTATCCCACACAACATACTTATATTGTTTCAACCTCTTATTTTTTGAAGCATATTTATCTCTCACCTGGGAAACAATTAATTTTGAATCTCCAAACACTTTTAACATCTTAATCCCATTCTTCAAAGCAACATTTAATCCTAGTAATAGAGCTTCATATTCTGAAATATTATTTGTGCAGGCAAACGTTAACAGGAAAGAGAATTTCAGAAGCTTACTTGCTGGAGACAAAAACACAACTCCAGCACCAGAACCCTCCTTTGAACAAGCTCCATCAAAATACATAGTCCAGAGACCCTATTGGTCAAGTTCTTGAATGCAAAAATCTCTCCCCTTGTTTCCTTGATCATCTAAGACAATTTTGAAATTCTCACAGTCAGTATCCACAAAACATATATGCTCTTCTAAATCTTGATCTTCAACTGTTTCTGATGACCTCTCTTCTCTGACCAGTTTGACATCTCTACCATTCATTGGGATCATGGCATATGATAAATCTAACTACATACTTCCTTTAACCAATGCTGGCCATCTTCTTGAAAACAACATACCATACTATGGCTTTATGTCAACTACTATTATGTTCATTCTGTAAGTTTTTTCTGGATATGCTGCTAGCATAAAATCCACATCCTTCATGATTCCTATAACTGGTACCTCCCTAGCATCCATTCCATAGCATTTTCTACATGCCTTATCTATTTTCAATCCATCTTGTTGCATGATAGCCAGAGGCATAATATATGTTGATGCTCCTGAGTTAAGCATACAATTCTTGATTACTTTTCCATTGATAACAAGGGAGACATAAAATGGTTCAACCTGTGAAGGGCATTTTGTCATTGTCACCTCCAGATAGACTTCAAGAACCTCATCTTCATCAATACACAAGGATTGTTTCTTACCCTAAGTCTCAACATTCTGCTTGGCCTAACAAGCTACTCTTGAAATTAGGGACAATGCTTTATTCTTGAATTCTTCAACTTTCATCATCTCCATTAATGGAATAGAGACCTTTATCTGGGATAAAACCTGAGTTATGTCAAAGGGAGCATAATTTTGTATAACAGTTGTAACTTGAGCTGTGGTTTTATTCTTATCCTGAGGTGATCCAGCCTTAATTTTAATGGCCTTCTAACTATCATCCATGACATAAGAATTCTTATTCTGATCCTTATTTTGGGGAACTTCATTCTCTGGTCCTTGAGAATCATGACTTGGCTTTTGCTTAGAATTTTTCTTATTATTATTCCATTGTGTCTTATGTGGTTCAACCCCTTTATGATTATGCATTGGTTGGTTCACAAAGGTGTCTTCTGGTTGACGTGGATCACCTACCTGAGCCTTACCTCTAAGGTTATAGTTGCTCTTGACCTGAGCCACTACTGCAACTGTGAGAGCCCTAATCTCTTCATCAGAAGGCCTTCTCAAGTTATTCAGAAAGATGCGTGAATCCTGAGCATAAGCATAGTTATCTTCATCATCCTCATCATAGGAAATCTACTGGTAGACTTGAATCCCATAATTCGTGCTTTCATCAGCATCATAATAAGAATACTCCCTATTTGTGGACAACATATTGACACTGCAATCCTCCATGCAATGTGGCTCATTGCATTCATCACAGGAAAAAACATTATTAGACAAAGATTGAGCAATCATACATTGTGATTGTGAGTGAGGCATTTGATAGATTATGCACCATGGGTATCATCAACAATGTTAATAGCTTTTTTCAAAGGATCAGGAGTCTCCTTAACATTTTGAGCTCTTTGATTAGTGTTTCTATTTGAGAGAACGGGTTTGCCATTATGCCAATTAGTGTTATATGGCATATCATGCAATGATGGTCTCTTCTCTTGTCTTTGGTAAACCTGCCTTTCTGGACCTATCCCCTTTTCATTTTTAGCAAGTCTATAACTTAGGTCCTTAACAATAGTTATCAATTTATCCAATTTATCTTCGGAAGTAGATGCATTACCTTGAGTACTTTTAGACTTATTTGCATTTTGTAGAATCTTTACATCATCCCTTCTGTTTGTCTTACCAGATGCTTTCCTATTATTTTCAATGTTGGTTGCAATTCTAAAAGCATCCCTGAGGCTAGTAGGACCCTTATCTCTTAACCCATAAGTTTTTTTAGCATCAAAAGCATTTATGTATAGTACCATGCACATTGATTCATTAGGCCTCATGTGAGGTGGTAATTTGTTCAACACTTTAGTGAACCTAGCATTAAAATCTGCAACCTGCTCATTTGACCCCTTAGTAATACTAGTGAATTCATTTACAAAAAAGATTGGATCAGTCTTATCACCATATTGTTCTTTAAAAATCCTTCTGAAGTCATCCCATGATGAGATACTCTAGTCAGGCATACATTTATACCACTCTCTAGCTTCATCAACTAAGGACTACATAAATAATTTCATAAAAACATCTTCATGCTCAACCTCAAAGTTGTCCATAACATTCTGAAAGGCCTTCAAATGATCTTCACCTAACACAACATTATTTCCTGAAAACTTTGGTATCTAAGGTCTTACATGTTTATCAATGGGGTCAGGGTAACTAGGAATACCATTGAAAACTAGCTGCCTAAATCTATCCAATTGCATAGGTTGTCTGCCAAACTGATTAACATTTGTGTTCCTATTAGCATTTTGATTTCTTACATTGTTCTATGGTACCCTAACATTGTTTGTATTTTGTCTCTGATCATTCTGCTGATTCTGGACTTTATTTCTTTGTTGGTTTCTCAGCACATTTGCATTATCAAGGGTGGGAACTGAATCATGTTAAGTAATTTTTAGATCTTGCACTTTTTGTCTCATATCATCTCTAATCCTCAAAGCCTACAAATATTCTAATTCAGCCCTCAGGTTCTTGATTTCTTTAGCTAATTCTTCATCTTTGGGCATAGAAGAGGATGGTCCCTTTCTATATTGGTCATCATCATCATCCCTTAGGGACTTAGTTTCTTCAAATTTGTCAGGGGGATCTAAGAAAGGGCATTCCTAAAACACCTCTGATCTCATTCTCAATCTATCACCTTGTTGTCTTTCATATACATCTTAAGTTTCAGCCTCTATGTTTGAAAAATAAGGTGCTTGCTGCTCAGAAGATCCTGGATTATCTTGAGTATTATCATTGTTTCTAGGGCTGGGAGAACCTTCTTGACTGGCTTGAACAGTCCCTTTTCTCCTATACATCATTTTTCTAGGTAATTCTTCAAGCAAAGGATTACGCAAGGATCTTCTACCTTGCATACAAATTTCACTTTACCAGTTGGGAGATTTGTTCAGAGTCGCCACCTACAACTAGGAATTAGTTTTTTAAAACAAGGTTCTTACATAAAGCAATCCCCAGTAGAGTCACCAAATCTGTTGGATTTTTTCCCTACTGGATTCTTCCTAGTTATCCCTACAAGGTAGCCTTCATTGACCAACAGGATTTCTGGGCTAGGGGCCAACAGTACAGGAGATAGACCCTATAAATATCTCCTCTTCTTCTTTAGGCTCTGCAGAACCAAGGGGGGTATTCCCTATTCAACATCCATAGGATATGCACATGAACTTACTGGGATGTTGACAAAAAGCAAATAAATCCTCTCTTATGTAGACCAAAACTGTGAAATAAGTGCAAAGGGACTAGCTTTGGGCCTATGCTCAGCTGTGAGACAGAGGATTGTGGTCCTAAAATTACTTCTAATGTCCTAAAGGTTTATATTTGAAGTTTGAATTTGTATTTTGTATTTGGATGCAAGACTGGGATCTTAGTTGTAACCTCAATACAAGACCAGACTGGTGCCTATCCTGGGCTCAGAGTCAATAGGCATACACATGTGAATGATTACCATAAACTTGAATCAATAACTGAGTTTCAGGGGGAAATGTTTTAGTGTTTGCCTTACAAATACTTCCCAAGACTAAGTATTTAGTCATTCATACTAAATGATATCCCTGTTGCAGCATACCTCTCCCAATGCTTAACCTAAAATATTTAATTTGTTCCTTGAACAAAGATAAGAGATTAAACATTCAACATAGAAAATCCATGTTCTTGAATCCTAAATAACCCTTAGCTATTTAGACTTAAAAGAAAAGATGCCCACAACCTGGAGACTAATAACCAAACACATGCAACAAAGCATTTCTCATATGAAAACAACATGAAACTAGTAAACTTATGCATAAAACATACAACATATGATTCATAAACTCACAAGACACCAAATAGAGCCACCAGCAAAACTGTATCTTATTAGTCCACCAAAATTTTTTGCCAAGTCTTCAACGACCCAAAAAATGAGTAACACAGTTCTCCTTATACAGCAAGAACGTGCACTCAACATTAAGTACAATGTCACCTCAAAATGCCCTCAGATACAATGCACCACAGAAAGGCGCCCAAAACATTCAATGTTCCAGGTAGAAGAAGAAGAAAGGAGTTGTTGAACTCGAGAGATGTGCCGCCACTTGAAGATTTTCATTGAAAATGGTAGCTGGCCTGTCAATCAGTCGACCATGCCTCCACAAAATGCCATTAATGGCCAACCTACCCGTGGATGGAGGTGCAACAATGGTTCATGTGCTCAGGAACTTTTCCCGCTTAGAATGATGTAGATACAAAGAAATTCCCCCTTTGAACATTTTGAATCATGGCCATCGATTTCCCTGTTCCCACTGAGATTTGCGGCTCCAAATTGCTTAAAAAGTTGTTGACCAATAAAATCATGCCATGCAGGCATCTTTTTTCCATCGCCAACTTTTTCTTCTTCCATTTTACCTTCTTCACCCATTTTACCTTATCCACCTGATGCATATTCAAATCCTTGTATATGCAGAACCATGTACATACAATTGTTTTTTGGACATGTGGCAGCCACTGATTGGTCCTCCGTTGCTGAAAAAATGTATCTCTGAGTTATCGGGACCATTGCATCTTCTTATGCATCTTACCATTGCACATTGCATATACATACTGTAGACACCCTAAAATGACCGTGTCATTGAATCACTTGCATTTCATAATCTGTCTAATCACCTGCATTTCCCACATTAATTAAATAATCTAATTATTTAATTAATTTCACCAACTTCTTCTACATCACATAATTTCGACAATAATTAAATAAATTCTCTTTAATTAATTTAATTAAATTCCTTTAATATTCTTCCAAAATTAAATAATGTCAATTATTTAATTAAATCATTATCCTTTTCAAAATTCAAATCCACATTAATTAGATAAACCCAATTATTTAATTAATTTCCTCTTATCTAAAATTAAATAATTCTTAAATTATTTAATTAAATCAAAATTATTCTTCTAAAAACATACACAACAATTAAATAAATTTATTTATTTAATTTGCTTTCCAAATCTTTTAAATTAAATAATTCCAATTATTTAATTATTTCTTCCAAAATATCTTCTCTAAATTTAAATAAATAAATTATTTATTTAAGTTGCTTTTTCTTCTAAATTTGAGTTATCTCTAATATAACACAAGTTTTCTATATTTAATAAAGCAAAATATCTTCTTTTCTCATGCAAATCCCTTCTTCTTGTTTTAAATCACTTAACTGATTATTTTATTCTTTTAATTGATTTATCTCTTCAGTTAACTCATTCTTCTATTCTTGGTAACTCCTCTCATGCAAAAGAAAGCAAGACACTTGTCTTCTTCTCATTCGTTGCACGTTCCTCAACTTATCTCCTCCATTGATTCTTCTGAATTATCTAGACCATTGATCGATCTTCCTTGAAACCTATATAAACCCCCCTCATCTCCTTCATTACCTCTCTCTTCGATCACTTATTCTCAGGCATACTTAACAGCGCTTTGAGCATACAAAATGCGTCGATTGAGCACTCTTACGATCTTTTGACATTGATCTCTTGAGCACACTACTTGCTTGTTGCAACTATGGTTTTGCAACTTCATTGAGCAATCCACATTCAATCCAAAGGAAACAATACAGATTTCGGTAAAAGTCTTTATTTCATTGATTATTTGTCATGGCTTTTATTTAAATTCGTTTTCTTTATGTTATTAGGTTCTTTGATTTAATTAGTTTGATTTAATCAATTTTTCCTCATACACATTCTGGCACGCCCGGTGGGACCCACTAATCCCTTTGTTTCTTTGAGAAATTGTTTTTTTGAAGTCACAGTACGGCACAACGCAAACGACATTGTACAGCGCTTCTGGCAGTATCTCTGAGCGCTCTTGGAGGCACAGTTCAGCGCCCTCAGGGGCACTGTGGTGCTTCTGGCAGCACAAAGCGGCGCTTTTGGCATCACAGAACAGCGCGACTGGTAGCATCATTCGACGCTTTTGGCCAAATTAGGTTTTGACTTCATTCGGGGTTTTTGTAGGGTTTTCTCATTTCATATCTGTGGATTTGTTTGACAAGCTATTGTATTTGTCTTTCAAACCTATTTTTTGATACTTCCTAAGCTGATTTATTTAGGGGTATCTTTGGTAGTTGCGTTAATCTATGGTATTGCTACACTTTCTGAGTTTTCTGGATTTCACTATTCAGATCTATCAGATATTATTGCTTAGAATAGTAGATCAACCATGAAATCCCATTTTGATTTGGTTCTTTTGACAAAAGCAAATTTGTTCATGATCTGAGATCATGCGGTGCATTCGGCATAATAGTACCGTGCTTCCGGGTACAAAGTACAGCGCCTCTGGTCCTTGGTCAGCGCTTCTGGTAGTATCCTGCAGCACTTCCGGTATACATGACATTGCTTGTGGCATAACAGTATCATGCTTTTGGTTATTTCTCAGCGCTTCTGGTAATATTCTTCTATGCTTCTGGTCTTTGTTACAGTGCTTTTGGAAATACAGTAAGTCACCTCCGGTAAGACAGTGCAGCGCTTTTGGTCAAAGTTGATTTGTTTTTGCTAACTTGTGAATCTTTGGTGGAACTAACTCACTTGTTGCAGCTTCTTATTACTCACACAGAGCCAGTAGGTGTTTTTAACATGTTCATGTAGGACGAGCATTGAAGACCTCTTGATTTATCTTACTAAGTCTTAGAAACACATTGCATGCTTAAAGGGACAATTGAACAAATCTTTTCTTTGCAATCTAAGTCTTAGGAACATACTACTTTTCTTAAGGGACAATGGACATGTATGCACAAACATCTCAATTTTCTAAGGGACAATGGACATGAATGCCAAACACTCCAATTTCATAAGGGACAATTTACAACTACAAACATGTGTGTGCCTAGTTTAGTTGCACCTTATTTTTCTTATAACGGGACAATTGAACCTTTGTTTGATGTGCTTGCTCTTACTTTTCTGTACTTCCTTTAGAAGGGCCTGCTTTTGGATTGCGCTTCATCCAAAAGGGACGACCCTAAGCGGAGTTTTCCTTTGAACCGCTATATAAGAGGGATAAGGCGAAAGCCAAGTCCTAACCGATGTCAGCCTTACCTTGTGGTGCCAAACTAAAAAGAGGTGTACTAGCTCTTTGTGGAAACGATTTTCACATTGAGCGAAGTGTTTGATACTCTTAGTAGGAATGGTTAAAGCTTTTAGTATCTTGTCGCATTGCTCGTAAGGCGTTGGTCCCTCAAAGTCACTAAGAACCATTTTAGATAGAGACTACCCGACCTACCTCTGAACATTGCGGTAATCATCAGTGCAAGGGGAATCGATTTAAGCCCTTAAGATACTCACCATTGGCTCCCTTGAGAAGAGATAGTATTCCCTTGGACATAAAGCTCTTGTGACCTACTTTAGCTTTCCAAGGGGAGGGTGAGATATCCCTACATATCGTCTCTCGCAAAGATACTAAATATCTGACACCTTTATGGAATGATATTTTTATCGATGGAGTATTAAGCTGTGAGCTGATCTACTGCAATGAAACCTTGTCTCTAGGGATAAAAAGTGCTTGTTATTAATTGCAATTGTCTTATACCTATGGAAACATTGGGCTTGTTTGGAGCCTTGAACATACACTATCTGTTGTGTCAGTCCCTTGTTTGTGCCAACATTGTTTGCTGTGTTTTCTCTTGCCAAACAAATCCAATCAGAAATAGAAACAATCCATCAAAATTTTGCCTTTTAGAAACATCAGACAGTACTTCAGCGCCCCTGGTATTACAGCAGCTCGCCTTTGGTAGTACAGTAGATCACCTTTGGCATAGCAGTAACTCGCCTCTGGTAAAACACTACTTCAGCGCCCTTGGTATAACAGTAGCTCGCTTTTGGTCACTATAGCTCTCCTTTGCCATAGCAATAACACGCTTCTAGTCGCTCAGTCTGTTGCCTTTGGCATCACAGTAGCATGCTTTTGGTTGCACAGTCCTGCGCCTCTGGTCAAACAGTATAGCGCTTTTGGTCCAGTACTTTGTGCATCAGAGTTTGTCTGTTTCTCAAAGCATCTCACAGAAACCCAGCATTACCTGTCTTGTCCTAGTGTATTCCATGGTAACCACTAGACTCCAACAAACTATGAAGTCCAAGCAAGTTGCCCCTAAAAGGCGCAAGTCACCTCCTCGCACACCACAATCAGGTCGTCTCAATATTACTCCCAAGGTTACTCCTAGTACACTCGCAGCAAAACCAATCAGCTCTCCGAACATGTCGCACATTGACCAACCAAGCAATCCTCAAGAGGGTAGGGTCCCTTTGGTAAGAACATCTCAATATACCACCGGCTTGCCTCTGGATTTTGTGCCACAAGGATATACTATTGAGCAAAACCCACCTTAAGAAGGTAGGGTTCCTTTGGAAAGCATTTCCCAATACACCACTGGCTTACCTCAGGATTTTGTCCCTCAAGGTTATACTGTAGATTTAGTCCCATCTTAAGAAGAGCGACACTTTGAAATAGGTCAATCCTCTCAAGTAGATGGGCAAGATCTTGATGAAATCATACAAGAGCCTAGAGTCGTGGCAGCCTTTGACAAAATCCTTAGTGAGAACCAAGATCACTTCTTTCACTTGCTTGCAGAGCAAGGTGCCAAGTTACCTCAAGATTTTGATTTATCCACTCTCAAGGAGAACAACAATGCCCAAGATACCTTACAAGCAGTGCAAACCATGTCAACAGTGACTACGCCCTTACCTACACAAGGCTCGCAGTATAGGAATCCCCTTTTTCAAAATCCAAGAGGGGAGAGACCCATATCACCGCTTTTGACTCCTATGGAGATCTATAAAAACCAACAGGAAACTCTCCAATGTCAAGCAGAGATAGCTAAGCAAGCCACCTTAGCTCGATCGAATATGCAACCACCTCCTAAAGTGTCCACACCGATTACAAGTGGAATCTTGGTTACCCCATCACGCGAAGGTTTCCCACCAAATTACAATCTGGGGAACAATTATGTAGCCATGCAACAAGGGTCTCAACAAATGCCACCTCCTATATCATCACACCTTCATGTCTCTCAACCAATTAGAGTCATGCAACCACAACCACAACATTCTTCTACTCTTGTCCTCAAACAACCCCAACCACAACATTCTTCTACTCTCATCCTCAATCAACCCCAACCATCGCAAATCACGTCTACCTATGTCCCTCCTCCACAACGTTCATCCTCGCTCAACTTCTTTCACACATTGCCTAGCCACTCTCAACATTCCCAACATCAAGTTTCCCAAAGCTATGTGCCGCCATCGCAACCTAATCAAATGCACTTTAGCTTTCCTCCACCCAATTCTTTTCTTCAACCATCACAAAGCCAACATTCTTACCTAGCGCCACCTCCACCTCTTCCAAACCAAAGCCTCCAATTCCAACCCAATCTGAACCAAATGTACAACCCGTATGAACCCAATCAATCTTACGATCCTTATCACACCAGTGTGCATGGCTTACATTATAATCTTCCGTATGGGCAACACCAACCACTTTTCAGACAACAGGAGATGTTACCAACCCCTCCCACGACTATGGAGCTAAAAATCGTAGAAGTTCAACAACAGCTATCTGATCTTACGTTTGGCCACACCAAAAAGACCTTCTCTTTAGAGGAAGTATGTCCTTATCCTTTTGATCAGTCATTACCAATGATCCCTTTTCCTCAAAATTTCACTATTCCCAAGTTTGATAAATACAAAGGAAAAGGTGACCCAAAAGACCATCTTAGGGAATTCTATCTTGCTTGCTTCGAGGTCTCACATAACGACACATATCTTATGCGTCTCTTTCCTTGCAGTCTGGGAGGTCAAGCAATAGAATGGTTCTCACACTTACCCATGGGTATCAAGTCTTTCAACGAGCTAGCAGAGAAGTTTGCCACCCATTTTTCTTACAATGCAGAGCATGAGATTTCCATGACTGATCTATGCAACAATAAATAGAAAAATGGTGAAACTTTCATTTCTTTCCTTCAACGATGGAGACAAATGGCTAGCAAATTCCCTTTCAAGATTCCAGAGAAACAGCTTGTTAGCATATTTGTACAGAACCTCAACCAAGAGTTAGGTTTCCATTTGCAAATTCTTAGTGCTACAACCTTCGACAAAATCACATACAAGGGAATCAATATTGAGAACGCCCTCATTGCTAAGGGTGTGGTCAAAAGCTTTAAGGAAACGAAAGATAGTGCTCCTCATCAACAATTGAATGATAAACCCAAATATTGGAACAAAAACAAAAACGTGGTCAACGATGGGGTGGTTGATACTAAACATGTCCAAACGTTGCAAACACCATTGTAGCTCTCCAAACCAAGTCAAGCTCCACCTCAACAATAGCAGCAACAAAGGCAGCCTTATCAAAACCAACAACAATGACAACAAGAGCGGCCCCAACAAGATTACCCTCTGCGACGTCAGTTCACTCCCTTGGGAGTGCCCATCAAATAGGTCTTACAGTAAGCTTTACAGAAAGGGCTCATCACCTTACCTGATGCTCCCCCATATGGTGAACCTATTTACAAAATGGTACGTTATCGAGACAATGAATATTATGAGTTCCATAGGAGCAAAGGGCATCGAACTGCATCTTGCATGAAACTTAAGCACCTCATCCAAAACCTCATTGACGGTAATCAAATCACTTTTGAGGATGAACAAGCGGCTCAACACACGAACAAGGATCTAGATATGTACAAGGAACCATTTCCTCATCACGGTCCACTCCTCCTCAGGATAGAGGTAAGGGTATCAATCATGCTTCCACATCCTTCGATTCCATTGTAGGTCATTTTGAAGAGAGTCGAGTGTCTACCCTCACAATCAAAGGCAAATCTACGGATTGTGTTGTTACTACTCGTCGTGGTCATGTCACCATTTGTGGTACTACACCTAGGCTTCTGGTTCAATCTGATTATAATCTTGTCGAACATCTAGGGAGAACATCAGCGCAGATCTCTATCTTGGACCTTCTACAATCATCACCTACACATAGAGTGGTGCTAGAAAAAGCCCTCCAAGAGTCTTCCATTCCTAACAACATAGCGGTTGTAGATTTCTAAGCTATAGTAGGTAACAATGCTTTGCCCTACAATGTAGTCTTCTCTAAGAAAGATCTCCCATCCCATGATCCTTGTCACAATGATGCCCTTCATATTGAAGTTCTCATCCATAAGCGCAAAATCAAATGTATACTCATAGATGGTGGTGCTGGTCTCAACATCTATTCTTTAAAGTTACTAAAGCAATTGGGATACTCTGAGGATCACGTCAACACTGATCATAGTATTACAATCAAGGGGTATGATGATGCAGAACACCGTTTAGAAGGTGTTATTCACTTTCCTATACAACTGGGCCCTGTCATGCTTGAAACTAGGTGTCAAGTCCTTGATATTGAGCTACCTTACAACATTATCCTAGGCCACCCATGGATCCATGCAATGAAAGAAGTTCCCTCCACGTACCATCAGTCTCTAAAGTTCCCATACAATGGTACGGAGATCACCATCCCATGAGATCCTAATCCTTTTGAATTCTGTCGTGTCTTGCAAGGCAGCTATAAAAATTGCAACCAAGTGCCTAAAAATGACAAAGCCCTTGAATCCCCACTATATGTTGATCCTGAAATTTTGACGCAAGCCTCTACAAGTGAAGCTACACCCCTCCCCAAAATCATAGCTCGCATCTGAGATATAGGCTTTGGCACTTACGATATCTCAGAATCTTGTTGTGTAGGGCGGATGCCTTTATCTCCAAAATCTTATGGCCAACCACCCATTGCCAAAGTAACCAAAAAAGAAGTTATTCCTCCCCCAACATTCCTAACCCAATTCCAACATGGACAGTTATTGGAAGAGGAAACTATTGAGGACATCTCTTCTTGGCTCTATAAGGAGAAAGAACCAATCACAATACCAGTCAAGCAATATGGCAATGGCTTAAGAATAGTAAAAAATATGGGCTATAAAGGCAAAGGTGGCCTTGGGAAACAAAATCAAGGAACTATGGAACCCATTGTTGTGACAAAGAAGCTAGACAAGAAGGGATTAGGATTTGGTAAGAAGGTACCACGCACCTTGGACATCGAGTATATCCTCGACGAGGTAGCTGACACTTTTCCTGCCGATTCGACGTCTACAGAGGATATCATCGATAACTCTTCCCTCCACATGACCAACCTATTCGCAGAATCCTCCATTTTTACGCTATCCTCCATATCCTTAACCTCCACTACCAGCACCCAGAATGTAACACTTGTCTACCCTGAACTTATCGATTGGGACCAACAAGGGTCCCCCGTTATAGATGTATTTTAGAATGACGAAGCTTTAGCTGAGTTCATGGGACTTTAGGAAGGTATCCCTCTTGGCGATGATAAAGTAGGTTTTGTAATGGAACTAGAGCCAATGGCTTATTTTGGTGAGAATGCCAAATCCTCCAGTCGCAAAAGTACAAATAAAGAAAGATCTCTAGGTGAAAACCACACTGTGGTACCTCCTGATCACAAAATAGTAAAAACAAAGGACGTATCCAAAGGTGAAAACCCAACTGTGGCACTTGAGGATGGAGGATTTGACCTTCCTCTACCATCTAAGTATCAAGAGAAGTCAGCTCTCCTAGTGGAAGATTCTACAGAGATAAACCTGGGTAAAGAACAAAATCCAAAGACCACATTCCTAGCGGCATCATTATCTGAAACAGAGCACAGAAACCTTAACAACTTCTTCTTGCAACAAACCATCAACTTTGCATTGACCTATGCGGATATGCCAGGGCTAGACCCTAAGCTAGTAGTTCATTATCTCACAGTTGATCCCAAAGTGAAACCAGTCAAACAGAAGTTGAGAAAGATGCACCCACAGATCGCTCTCTTGGTGAAAGTGGAAATACAGAAATTATTAGATGCCAAGTTCATACGACCAATTGACTATTCAGATTGGGTCTCAAACATTGTACCTGTGTCTAAACCTAATGGGCACATCCGCATGTGTAATGATTTCAGAGATCTCAACAAAGCATGTCCTAAAGATGACTTTCTACTACCAAACATTGACATTATAGTGGACTTGACAGCAGGTCACGAGATGCTTTCTCTCATGGATGGATTTTCTTGCTACAATCAGATAAGGACAGCTGAAGAAGATCAACATAAAACAACCTTTACTTGTCCTTGGGGCAATTATTGTTGGTGTGTCATGCCGTTTGGTCTGAAGAATGCAGGAGCAACTTATCAGAGAGCAATGACAGTAATCTTCCATGATCTGTTTCATCACATCATGGAAAACTATGTTGATGATATATTGGCTAAATCTTCTAGGGCGGATCACATACAGGTTCTAGGATAGATCTTCGACAGGCTTGAAAAATACCAAGTAAGACTCAATCCAAAGAAGCGTGTATTCGGTGTAACATCAGGGAAGCTGTTGGGATACATTGTATCTCGTAGAGGCATCGAAGTCGATCCAGTGAAAGTAAAGGCTATAGTGGAGATGCCTCCACCCAAGAACCTTAAAGCACTAAGGAGCCTTCAAGGAAGGTTGTAGTCCATTCGGTGTTTCATATCACAGCTAGCAGATAAATGTAAACCCTTTCAACACTTGCTCCGAAAGGATATCTCATTTCGATGGGACAACAAGTGTCAGGTAGCGTTTGATCAACTTAAAGAGTATCTAGCCACACCTCTTGTATTGGTTCCACCAGTTGCAGACAGACCGTTGATATTATACATCTCTACTACAAACTTGGCCTTGGGGGCCCTGCTAGCACAGAATGATGACACAGGAAAGGAGCATGCAATTTATTACATCAGTAGAACCTTGGTGGGATACGAGCTCAATTATTCACCGATGGAAAGGGCTTGTTTAGCAGTAGTGTTCACCTCCCAAAAGTTGCGGCATTACATGTTGAACCAACACACAAATCTGATAGCCAAGATTGATCCCTTGAAGTATCTACTAGCAAAAGCAGCTCTCACAGGTAGACTCGCTAAGTGGGTCATGATCCTTAGTGAGTTCGATATTGAGTACATGGATTGTAAAGCCATCAAAGGACAAGCCCTCATGGATCAACTAGCAGAAGCACCTATGAAAGATACACATCCTATGGTAGAAGACTTTCCTGATGAAAATCTCTTCACTCTTTCTACCTCCATAATGTGGAAGTTGTATTTTGACAGTTCTTACACCAGCATGGATCAGGAGCTGGCATCTTATTTGTTACACCTCAAAATAACTATATTCCTAAGTCATATTGGCTTGCATTCCCTTGCACCAACAACATAGCCGAGTATGAAGCACTCCTCATAGGTCTCAATACAGCAGTTCAATGGGACATCACCGAATTACAAGTATATGGAGACTCACACCTAGTCATTCGCCAAGTCATAGATGAATACTAAACAAAAGATGAAAAGTTGGTCCCATACAAGCAACTAGTGGATGCCTACAAACCACATTTTTCTAGCATCACATTTAGAAAATTCTAAGAGAGCGTAACAAGGCTGTAGATTCTATGGCTTCTGTAGGGTCACTAATTGACATGCCTGCAAATACACAGAAGTGTGAATTCTTGATCAAGCAATTATTGATACCAGCCGTCGATGTTCCTGTTACTGAAATCATTTGTGAACTTGTTGGTCCCAATTCCCCATGGTATGAAGATATCTACGAATACCTCAAGAACAAAACCTTTCCCCCTGACCTATCATCCACCCAACGCAAAACCTTTATTCGTCGATCCTCTCGTTACATCATTCTGGGTGATACACTATATCGCCGGAGTCTCGATGGTATCCTCTTACGATGTCTTAAAGCGGAAGAAGATGAAGCTACCTTACGAGACATACACGAAGGTGTCTGTGGCACACATTCTACCAGTCCTAATCTTGCTAAGAAGATACTCAGAACAGGTTATTACTGGCCTACAATAGAGCAAGATGCTGCACAATTTGCTAAGAAGTGTCTACAATGTCAGCAGCATGGAGATCTGATTCACGCACCAGCTCATGAATTACAACCTGTGACAACTCCATGGCCTTTTTCTCAATGGGGTCTCGACCTCGTAGGACAAATCCACCCTTCATCCTCGAATGGCCACAAGTTTATCATTACTGCCACTGAGTATTTCACGAAGTGGGTGGAAGACATTCCTATGACCTATATCACCAGTAAGTAAGTAGCCAAGTTTATCCTAAACTACCTCATATGCCGGTATGGTATTCCCCAAGCCATTGTCACTGATAATGGGAGACCATTCAAGAACCAAGATGTCCATGCCTTGTGCACACAATACAATATCCAACATCACTTTTCCACTCCCTACTATCCGAAGAGTAATGTCCAAGCTGAGGCTTCCAATAAAACCATTCTCAAAATCCTCAAGAAAATAGTCAATGAAGCTGGTCGTGATTGGCACTTGCAACTCAATCCCGCCCTATGGGCCTACCGCACTAGTATTAGAACACCTATGGGTGCCACACCCTATGCCTTAGTCTTTGGCTCTAAAGCCATCTTACCTATAGAGGTCGAGATCCCATCCCTCAGAGTATCCCTGCAGGACCTGATTGGTGGAGATGAGTATCACACTTCTAGATTAGCTGAGCTTGAACTACTGATGAGAGGCGCCTTGCCGCACTTAATCATCTCCATGTCTATCAAAACTGCCTCCGGTATAATTACAACAAAAAGATCAAAGAAAGACAGTTTCAAGTTGGTGATCTTGTACTTAAGGAGAATCAAAGAAATCAAGCAGATCGAGAGAAGAAGGGCAAGTTTGAGCCTAACTGGTTAGGTCCCTTCATTGTCACCGCAGCATATGGATCAGGAGCTTATACTTTAGCTACACCTGACGGCATTCCTCTAGATGAGCCACTTAACAGTGTCCATCTCAAGAAGTTCTATGCCTGATCCTCAGAGTACTCCAAAAAAAAAAAAATCCAAAAAAAAAATCCGTTCTCTAGTGAAAACTTGGCAAACAGGCGCCTTGGATAAGTACCATAGTGAAAACCTAGCAAACAGGCGCTATGTGTAGAGTCAGCATCCATCGTCTATCGAGTCTTGTCCACTCCATCTCCAGTGCCCAAAGCACGCCTTTCCCTCCATCCATAATAAAACCATTAACCTTGTTTGCATTTCCATCTCCCTATCTAGTATAGCTTGGAAATTTGTCAATGTCCCTCGTCATCATCCCATGTCTTGATCTATGTCTACAGTTAACACTGTCTTGTCCTAGGTCAAAGCTTTCTGTGTCTTCTTCGGTAGTCACCCATCAAGTTTCCTCTACCAGAATGGGGGCAACTCTTTCCTTAACTTAGGTCTAGGATCGGTTCCTTGTTCGTGGTTCGCAACACATACTTCAATATTTTCTCATTTCCACAGGTAACACCCTTTAATAGACACATCGCTCCTACGATAAGGATGTTATCTTCTCAACACTCTTCTTACATCATCACATCAACCAGAACTACATATTATCATCATTTCAATCTTAAGGTACCTTGATCCCATGGATATGGGTATGTAGGCAGTCTGGAATACGAAGGAAGTTTCCAGTAGTCAGGTACATAAGATCCCCTCTTTTCACCTCGATCCATCTCATCACTCTATCCAGAACTACATATTTATCATTTCTCATCTTTCATCGTCGTGTGCCTTGATCCTGTGGATACAGGGTATGTAGGCAGTCTGGAATACGAAGGATGTATCTAGTACTCATGCACACACGATCCATCATTCTCCACCCACCCCAATCCATTAGCATTGTCATCCTTCTAGTCTTTTGTTTGTCAAAATCCATTTCACCTCGACTTGACTAACTCAAGCATCAAGCTAGCGCATCCTTTCAAAGAAAAAGTCCTTAACAAACCTAAAGCAAAGCAGCTTCCTTCTAGAGTCATCTACTGACCTGCGTACCGATTGCCAACATTAGCTAAGTCCTACTTAACCAAAACCCTAGATCCACAGGCTTGTCTTCTGTGAAGTGTTCCATGATTGAGACCAACACACGCGTCTCCTGCGACATGTAGCATTTCCTACAGCGAGACATTGTCTTTTTATGTAGATAGCCCCCTTTAATGGACACCGATTTCCTATGATAAGGCTGTTATCTTTCCTATCCAATCTATCCTGAGCAACCTCTTTGGCAAGAGAATATGTTGGCTGTATGTTTACTTTGTAAGTCAGTCAATTTGTGTTATGGTTTATCTTTTGTTCCTTTTTCAATACCTATTCAAGGCTACCTTGATTTATCTATAATCTTGGTATGTTGCGATGTAGTACGGAGTGGGGGCATAGTCATTGCTTTCTGTGTGCCATGTTTGAGGAATGATCTTTAGTATCTTTCTTAGCATTCTATTTATCTTGTGTGTGTTAGGCCCTAGCATCTTACACATTAATAATTCTTCTTGCATTTACATGTATTGAAGTTTATTTTATGTTCAAGACTATGGCTTATTCACATGTTCCAACAAGGTTATATTATGTCTAAAGGGATCTAAGTTCAAACTGCTTGCTTGCAGAGTCAATGTCCACGCACTCAGGATATTACTGCAGTTTGGTCTTTTATACCTTGGTGGTGAACTATCCATGTGCTATATCAAAATAAGGATTGCTCTTTATATACAAATGCGAAACCATTGCAACAAGCTCCTTCATCCATTCCCACTACCTTTATATTGTTGTCATTGCAGTAATCGATCAACAGTCTCTGTCTCCATGTCCTCCTGTTCTTCTCTCTGGTGCATATCTGCAAAACCCACATGTCAGATATCACTAGTCATCACATCTATATCATCATACATCTATAAGCATCATATAAGTAACATATGTCATCACGTGAATCCATAATCCTACATACATATCATCACATCCATGACATCAAGGAATGCATACACAAAAGCATGAACAATAGTGAGCCGAATAGATCATCATATATATCATGTAATGGTCATCATAATACAAAATGTCTGTGTCTACATCAATAATACAAAGTGTGTATACATCCACATCTACATCAATATAGTACATCAAGGCTATCAAGAGCCCGCAAAATATACATCAGAATGCATGCAGGCATTTGTCCAAAATGATACAAATAATGATACAATATACAAATGGGCATGCCCTAGTGGGTAGAGCTGCCCTCCTACTATGGCCCCTGTCCTCCCCCGGTGCTCAGTGGAGGTCCCCCTATTGCTCCTCCTCCTCCCCCTGGTGGCAAAAGAGGTCCTCTAACTGAGGACACTAACTGCCCTGTCCTACGGGATCCAGATGCCCCAGATCTGCTCCTGTCTCTGTAACTCGGTGCCTGCTGAGCTGCTGGCACCACACCCACATACAGACCCCTGTAATACTCTGCCTCCCGGCCAGCTGATACTAGCTCACCCTACACTCGGACGAGCTCACTGTATAGGGTCCTCTGATCTGCCCCCAGTGCACGGCATGCCTCCTCTCTCTCCCGCCTCACTCTAAAGAGTGTGGCCTCTGTTGCCAACCGTAGCTGCACCTCTGCATCCCTCTCCCGTCTAGCCTGGGCTAGCTACCCATCATCCCCTACCGGTGCGGGTGCTGCCTGTGCCTGTGCTTGTAGTGCTGTTTGCACTCCTGCCTGTACCTATGCCTGCACCTGGGCCTGTACCTGTGCCTGCATACCAGCCTGTAGCTATGCTAGGGCTGTCTGTGCTACTGCGGCTGCCTGTGTCTGTGTCTGGGCTGTGGCCTCGGCCTGCCTCACCTCCACCCGGGCTACATCTCTATCCCTCCTCAATCGTACCATCCGGAACTCTAATCGAGTCCTCTGAGCTATCTCCTCCTGCAGCAGTCACTTGGCTCGCTGCAAGTCGGTCTCTACAACCAGACCCACTGCCTCTGCCATCTCTACATCTACCTGCTGACCTCTGCCCTCTCCCACTGCCTGCTACCTGGCTACCCTAGACTGTTGTCTCATTCTAGCCTCCCCTCTGAGGACTAGTACCTCTCCCACTGCCCCTGCTACACTTGGTGTAGTCAATCTGATCGGCCTATGAGTCTGCTAATATTGATCATACTCTGGCAGCATCCCTGGGTCTACCAGCCCAGAGTCCCAATCCCATCTCACGGGGACAAGTCCCTATACCTCTGCCAAAGCTGTAGTGACTAGGATCTCTGCATCCTAGTCTCCAACCTCCCTCCACGTCCTAGCATGTGTGGCCTCCCCCACAGGTAGTCCCTGCGGCAATCCAAACTGTCTGAGAACTCGCTCTGGCAGGTACCTCTCTATCATATCCGTCTATCTCCCAAACAGATAACGAGCCTGTCTACAATACATGAGCTGCTCATGCTCGTCATCCCACTCCTCACATAGCAGCCAAGGCCTCCATATGAACAAGTCCATCTCATCAATATGCCACCGCCAATGGCTCATCGACCCCATCCTCCGATGTGTAATCACCCCATCATATAAAAATGCATAGGGCTTGCCTATGTCTTGATGGTGCTATGCCATGGGTCAGGTCACTGGGATATGCTCCCATGCCCATACCTATAACAAGGTCACCCCTGCTGAGAGGCTCCTGCCTCTGCTATACACGCAGTGGTGTAGGTCATGATATAACTGTCCCAACACACAGGGGCCCCATGCATACATGTCTGCCATGTGTGAACATCCCTAATAGCACTATCCCCCAGCCAACTGATAAACCTCTAGATCTCCTATCTGGACACAGGAAGCCGCCAATCAGTGATGCAACTATCCATCTGATCCTATTGCAGAGTCTCGGGACGTCTGCCCATCAGATCTCCCCATCATCTATCCAAAGGTCATCTGTGCAGAAGACCTCCACCATGCCTGCCTCGCCCCGTGCCGGGTCAAAGTCCACTATATCGCCATCAATCTGAATCTGCAGGATTCGGTATACGTCCTCTAGTGTCACTGTTGCCTCCCCCGTCGGAAAGTGGAATGATGAGGTCTCGCTGTGATACCTCTCTACCACTACTATCACTAGGGCGAGATTTGCCCTAATGTGTGTCAAATGTGCCACGTGCCATAGTCCCACATGCTCCAGGAATGCATCCTCCTCCCATGTCAACTATACCACCTCATGTGCAATCATGTGGTGTCGCTCTCGCGACATCAGCGGTGGCAAAATCCTCTGCATCCATAACAACTCACTTGTCAGTTTTTCATTACCAAATCTCGCCATTCCTATCTACCCCTGGGCTATGCTATGCAACCCCCAACCATCCCTTTTCCCTCTTGTCAGCTAGGATAGGCATCCCTATTCTAAACCCCCCCTTCTACTTAATAACCTAACTTTTCTGCTACTTAACCAAAAGCGCTTTGTTTTATACAATAGCATTGTCCTTCCATGCCATCCGCGCTATACTATCTATCCAGGTGTGCTACGTTTTTTTCTCCCAAAGGTGCCTTGTTTTCCACTTGCGCTGCGCTAAGCTACCAATCACGCTGCTCTGTTCTACCAGAGGCGCTTTGATTTTTCTTATCCCCAACCACCCGTGCTAGGCTACCATACCAAATGTGCTGCCCTACCTGACCATTCATGCTGCGGCATACTGCCAAAGGCACTGCAATGCTCACACATAACCCATTAGTGCTGCGATTTTACCAATCGTGCTGCAACCGCCTACCAAGTGCGCTGCAGTGCGCCAAAAGCGCCACAAATGACTACCAACCGCGCTGCGAAACCCTACAGTGCTTTTGGCTGACATGCAAATTCTCCCTAAACCTAGCCCAAATCTACCCTTAAAATGACAAATTACGAAGGGGTTTTCGACCACTTACTGCTGTCGAAGCTCCTGCTGGTCTCCTGTAGATCCGCACTGGCTCTGCCCGATGTCTGTGTGCTGGAATCGACATCTCTCCTTGCTGTCTACTCCACTCTCTCAATCTAGTTTGGAAGCTCTTCTCTCTAACTTTTAGAATCTCCTAGGGTGCAAATAAGGATTGTGGTCCCCATGGGACCTATTTATAGTGTCCCACCCTTAGTTTTTCTTCCCCCCCTTTTTTCTGCTTTTCCTCCTACCTGGTCGCATCCTCTTCTCGTCGAGCATCAACACAGTGCTTCTACCGCTTCCCCGTCTTCCCGCTCGAGGGGCATACGCTGGGGCATCTAGCTACACTGGGGCATCAAAGTTGTATCACATTCAATAATTATTTTCTTTGACTCAACGCTACACGCTGCATTGCATCAAAGAGGGGCAAAATGTAGACACCCTAAAATGACCGTGTCGTCAAATCACTTGCATTTCATAATCTGTGTAATCACCTGCATTTCCCACATTAATTAAATAATCTAATTATTTAATTAATTTCACCAACTTCTTCTACATCACATAATTTTGACAATAATTAAATAAATTCTCTTTAATTAATTTAATTAAATTCCTTTAATATTCTTCCAAAATTAAATAATGTCAATTATTTAATTAAATCATTATCCTTTTCAAAATTCAAATCCACATTAATTAGATAAACCCAATTATTTAATTAATTTCCTCTTATCTAAAATTAAATAATTCTTAAATTATTTAATTAAATCAAAATCATTCTTCTAAAAACATGCACAACAATTAAATAAATTTATTTATTTAATTTGCTTTCCAAATCTTCTAAATTAAATAATTCCAAATATTTAATTATTTCTTCCAAAATATCTTCTCTAAATTTAAATAAATCAATTATTTATTTAAGTTGCTTTTTCTTCTAAATTTGAGTTATCTCTAATATAACTCAAGTTTTCTATATTTAATAAAGCAAAATATCTTCTTTTCTCATGCAAATCCCTTCTTCTTGTTTTAAATCACTTAACTGATTGTTTTATTCTTTTAATTGATTTATCTCTTCAGTTAACTTATTCTTCTATTCTTGATAACTCCTCTCATGCAAAAGAAAGCAAGACACTTATCTTCTTCTCATTCGTTGCACGTTCCTCAACTTATCTCCTCCGTTGATTCTTCTGAATTATCTGGACCGTTGATCGATCTTCCTTGAAACCTATATAAACCCCCCTCATCTCCTTCATTACCTCTCTCTTCGATCACTTATTCTCAGGCATACTTAACAGTGCTTTGAGCATACAAAACGCGTCGATTGAGCACTCTTATGATCTTTTGACATTGATCTCTTAAGCACACTACTTGCTTGTTGCAACTATGGTTTCGCAACTTCATTGAGCAATCCACATTCAATCTAAAGGAAACAATACAGATTTCGGTAAAAGTCTTTATTTCATTGATTATTTGTTATGGCTTTTATTTAAATTCCTTTTTTTTATGTTATTGGGTTCTTTGATTTAATTAGTTTGATTTAATCGATTTTTCCTCATACACACATACAACATGGATTCCAGCATAGTTATGAATCAGATTGAAATTACCTTTGAAATCTGGCTTGTATCTACCTCATTGTATCTCCTGTTGTATATCGCATATACAATGCGCTATATACAACCCACGGACCTCAACCACTTATCCGCCCCAACACATTTTCTTTTTGTGTTCGGGTTGTATCTCTTCTTCCTTGCATATCTAAACATATAATGCACTTAATATACAAATAGACTCAACGCTGAATTTGCCAAATTTGATTTGCCAGTCAAGTCCACCTTGTGTATCCTCCCTTATATCTTTTCCTTGTATATCACATACATACAACTATGAATATACAAGAAAAACATACATGCAATCAAACTTCTACCTTTATCAACCAAAATGTATACTCATTTTGGGTCTGAGTCTTGTATATTAGGAATGTATATCACCCTTGTATGTTCGATTGCATGTGCAAACATACAATTGCCTATTCATGCAACTAGTGGGCCCCAGGCTTTGTATCCCTTCCTTGCACATTGACCTTGCATATTTCCTTTGCATGTTGTCGCCAATGTACATTTGCTTTGTATATCTAATATACATTTACCTTTGTATGTTTTCCTCGTATGCTGCCGATTGATCTTTCCTTGCATGTTGTGAGTGTATGTGCCCTTTGCATGTTTTCCATTGTATACTGACATTGCATATTGCGAATGTATATTCGAACATACAAACAAAATATACATGCAATCCTTTACATACAAGTAGGGAATATTTCAAGAATCTATGATATACAACCACCTTTGCACGCCCAGAAATGCACATACAAGCCCAATATGCATACAAAGAACTTTTGCACTTTTGAAGCTGATTGGACTTATTTTTCGGGCCCACCAATGTACATACAAATAGCGATGCATATACAAAGATGCATGCAACTCTAAAGGCCGAAGGACATAGAATTTTTTGGGTTTTTGGTGCGACGGGAGAAAGCGGTAATGTAATGCAAAGGGGCCAGTCAACCTACGAGTGCTAAGGCATGAAAATGTAACTTAAGTGATTGATGACCTGCCACAGGAGGTCAATGATGAATTCAAAGATACAATGCAATAGGCTGAGGGGAAATAATACCTGAGGCATTAAGAGTTTGACGGAACAAAGTACAGGCTTGAAGACTTGACTCAAAACCCTAACCCTAAGTGGGCACCACCAGAACCCATCCAGGATTAGCCATAAATTGACTAAGGACTCCCATTTCTTGGGCAATGTCTGGTCTTGTGCAGACCATAGCATACATCAAACTGCCAACATCACTAGCATAAGGTACTCTGCTCATGTCCTCCACCTCACTAGGAGATTTTAGACAATCCTCAACAGACAACTTTGTCCCTAAAGAAATAGGAACATACAATGGTCTATAATCTGCCATGCTGAACCTATCCAACACGGTCTTCACATACTTACTCTGGGTTAACCAAAGTTTTCTATTGGTCCTATCTCTTCTGATTTCAATTCCTAGATTGTACCTAGCTGCCCCTAAATCTTTCATTTCAATTTGTGCTGACAACTGAGATTTAAAATTAGAAATCATATTCTTACCCTTCCCAATGAGTAACATATCATCAACATATAGTGCAACAATGAGAATATGATCACCATCAAACTTATAATACACACAGCAATCTAATTTTGATCTCACAAATCTAATAGACAACACAAAGGCATCAAACTTCAAGTACCATCTCCTAGGGGACTGTTTCAAACCATACAAAGACTTCTTTAATTTGTAAACCAAATTTTCTTTACCTTTCACCATGTAATGCTCTGGGTGTGACATGTAGATTTCTTCCTCCAAATCACTATGAAGGAAAGTTGTTTTCACATCCATATGTTCTACCTCTAAGTCATAAGTTGCTGCAAGAGACAATAGGAATCGAGTGGATGTCAGCTTTGCAATGGGAGAGAAGATCTCACCATAATCTATACCCTCCACTTGTGAATACCCCTTTGCAACCAATCTGGCCTTATACTTCTTAGCATTGCCATCTGCACCAAATTTCTTCTTGAACACCCATTTACATCCAACGAGTTTCCATCCAGGAGGCAAAGGCACCAAGTCCCAAGTTTGATTCTTTTCCAAAGAAGCCATTTCATGCTCCATGGTCTCCTTCTAGGAACTTGCATCTTTCATGTCCATAGCTTCTGATATAGTTATAGGTTCATCACTATTAGTAAGTAAAGCAAAAGCACAACTAGAATCAAGCAATGTAAAACCAAACCTTTCAGGTTGTTTTCTTATCCGTGTAGACCTCCTTAAGAGCTAAGGTTGAGGTTTAGCTTCTTCATTTGAGCTTTTAGAGCTACAAGAGCTCTCCTCATCATCAGGTCCAACATTGTCTTTCTGTTCAGTCTTCTTAGGGGTAGGAAGAAAATGAACAACATTCTCTTTCTTTTCTTTTTCTTCTGGTTGTAAAATAGTGGAAGAAGGTGTAAGCTCTCTGAAGATGACACTTCTGCTATACAACACTTTTTCAGTCACAGGGTCCCAAAGCTTGTATCCTTTCACACTGACACCATAGCCAATGAAGATACACTTAATAGCCTTGTTCTCTAATTTTGACCACTTCTCCCTAGGCACATGTGCATATGCCTCAACAAAAAACACGAGGATGCCTTATTGAAGGCTTTCTACCAAACCACACCTCCATGGGTGTCTTTCCAATAAGAGCTAATGTAGGAGATCTATTTACAAGATAGCAAGCAGCGGCAACAACTTCAGCCCAAAACTTTTGTTCTAGGGCAGCTCCACTAAGCATACTCCTAGCCTTCTCCATCAGTGTCTTGTTCATTCTCTCAGCAATTCTATTTTGTTACGGGGTGTATGGAGTTGTCTTATGTCTTTCAATCCCAAGTTCCTTGAAATATTTATCGAATTCTGTAGAATAGAACTCACCACCATTATCAGTTCTCAAACACTTAATCCTTTTACCAGTTTGATTTTTAGCAAAGGCCTTAAACTCCTTAAACTTACTATAGACTTCAAATTTGCTTCTGAGAAAATAAATCCATGTCCTTCTACTGTATTCATCTATGAAAGATACAAAATCTATAGATTTTGATAACGAAGGAACATTAACAAGACCAAATACATCAGAATGAACAAGGTCCAACACACTAGAAGACTTATGAGAACTTGAATAAAACTAAACACAGTTTTGTTTTCCATATATGCAATGTTTGTAAAAGTCAAACTCAAGATTACAATCATCCAACTCCTTAATGAGGTTTTTATTTTTTGGGGTATGTAGACCCTTCTCACCAATGTGGCCAAAACTCTTATGCCATAACATTGTCTTTTCAGTAGGAAGCTTAACTTCCAAGGCATGATTACAAACATTAGAACTAGAAACAACAGATTTCTTAACCACTCGTTCAGATGGTGGGGATGAAGTGATTGCTTCCCTCTTCCTAGAGTCAGAAGAACTATTTCATTGTGTAATGCATGCCTCCAGTTGAAACAGAGTACCTCTCCTAGTACCCTTAGCAAGCACCATAGCTCCTCTAGTCATCTTGCATCCTTCTTTCAAAAAGACAACCTGCACACCTACATCATTCAACATACTTATAAAAAGTAGGTTCCATGATAAGCTTGGGATGTGCATAGCCCCAGAGATCCCCTTCACTCGTCCATCAGGGAATCAGATAGAGAGTCTTCCATGACCAACAATCTTTAGATGAGAGTCGTCACCCAAGTACACCTTTCCACCATCAAACTCCTCATACTTAGTGAACCAGTCTTGATGTGAGGTCATGTGGAATGATGCACTAGAGTCAATCAGCCACACATCATCAGATGCATGGGTTGCCAGGGCTGCGATGAAAGCATCACCATCATCTTGTGATTTGTCAGAATATGAATCTGGGGTCTTCTTCTTCTTTTTCTTTTCTTCTTTGCAGTCCTTTCAGAAATGCCCAGATTTACCACAATTCCAACAAATAGCCTTCAACTTTCTAGGAGATTTGGATCTCCCATGGGATATGGATCTACCCTTCTCAACTTTCTTGTCCTTCTTTTTCCCTTTCTCGTTGGGTCTTCCATGAACTGCAAGAGCCTCTTTGGCTGCATCAGAAGACTTTCTACACATCTCTTTAGATAACAATGAAGAAACCACTTCATCCATTTTGAATGTGGATGTGGTGCTTCCAATAGCCATGACAAGGTGATCCCACGATTCTGAAAAAGAACAAAGCAAGGTCATACATTGATCCTCCTCCTCCATGTTTACACCAATAGATGTCAATTGTGCAACCAGCATGTTAAAAGCATTCATATGTTTAGCAATGGATTATCCATCCTCCATTCAAAGGGAATACAACTTCTTTCTCAGAAAAAGTTTGTTAACCATGGATTTGGCTTGATACACATCTCCCAACTTCTTCCAAAGCAAGTTTGCAGTTTTCTCCTCATGGACATTTAACAAGATAGAATCAACAAGACTAAGTCTTATGAGACCCTTAGCCTTCCAATCCTTGAGATCCCAATCATCTTGTGACATTGCAGCTAGTTTAGTTCCATTAACACTTTCCCAAAGTTTTTGGTCTACAAGCATGTCTTCCATCTTGAGCTTCCACAACTCAAATATTAGTGCCATTGAATTTCTCCACTTCAAGTCTTTCAGATGTACTTTCCATCTCCTTACTACAATAGAATTTAGAATACTTTGCACAGACTCCCACTCAACTTAAGATCAACTCAAAAAACCCCTACCCAATAGCTAAGACCAAAACTGGCCAGGCTCTTATACCAACTGAAAGGAAGCCAGGTGTGTGGAAATTGCTTCCTACACTAATCTAATGAGGAGAGGGCTATGCAAATTCAAATTAATCCTTACAACTATAGAAACATAGAACATCTAAAAGAGATATTGCAGCAATACACATGAACCAGAAAGAAGACAGAAGAAGAGAGACAAAGATATAACATGGGGAAAACCCTTATCGAGTGAAAAACCCTACACTCAAAAACCTACACAATGTATTAACAAAACTGAATGTTGTTTACAATACACTTGCAATGCAAGCTTCAATGGTCTTTGACACTTGTATCTGGAGTCAATCCGGTAGAGTAACAGTACCTATAAAACATGTGATACTTCTCCACCTCCAAGCACCTGTTTATATAGAAAATACAAGGCAATATTGGACCTATCTGTGGATGGGCGTCCAACTTGGCCTCATGGCCCAAAACCCACTCCTAAGGACACTTGGTCAACATTGTAGAATGTGCTTGATACTTGTCCATAGCTCCCATCCCAAAGAGGTCACCTATTTCCAAAATGGGCTGTGGCAGATACTCTTACCACACTTACGACCATCATAGAATCTGTCATAGCGGTTACAACTTACATCTATAAGAGAATCTATCATACACAGGCTATAAATAGCATATTCTCTTACAACATGTCATAGTCCACCTTGGGACACCCAAAGAAGCCTTTTTCAAAGATGCTTCATGACACATGGCTTTACCTGTCTTACATGCTTGTATTTTTGACTCTTACATGTCATAGCTTCGTCATAGGAATCTGTCATAATTGTTTCAGTCAAACATTCCCTTACACAACATGAAAGATTCTGACACATGTCAAAATGCTCCTACCACAAATTGGGACACCTATCTCCTCATGTGAGGAAAAAATTACAAGTTGTCATCTTCCATGTAGGATGACACATCACCATGCCACATCCCACAAAATGACAATATGGAATTTACAATTTATTTACAACATAGGCAATGAATTAATATATACAAACATAAATAATGCAAGGAATTACCAAGGTTGAGATACCTTAATTCCCAACACTAGAAAAGGTGCTTAGTTTCTCACTTTTGTGTTGAGTTATTCTTCAAAAAAGATGGTGAATATTTTTTTTCTATTTTCTCTAGAGGTAATTCCAGAGATTTGTTGAGGATTTTTCCCTTGGAGGATGAAGTGGGCATTTCATAGGAAATTCCCAAAATTCTAGAGGCCATATCTTGGTTATTCTCTGTGATTTTCTTTGTAGATGTGGGAATCATTTTTGTTATCCATAATTTCAACAATAGTAGGTTGTTGAAGTATCTTCCCTAACCTTTGTTGCAAATATGTGCCTAAACAGTGTTGTCATTGATGTCAACATATCCTTGTTGCCATTGGTGTCAACTGTAACCTATTTTGTTTCATGTTTAGAAGACTGGAATGATGAGGATATTGAAAAAATTAATGAGTATCAATGTATGCAGACCATATCACTGAGTAGAGGATTGTCTGAAGAAGCTCCAGTTAAGATTTGAAGGGTTCACATGAAGATTTGAAGAAGATATGGCCATCTAAGTAGAACTAGTTTTACAATGTTTAGAAAAGATAGAGTGACAAGAAAGAGATCCAGATTGTTTTGAAAATGTAAAATGGTGATCTGCAAATCTAGGGGCATGTTTGGGAAGTTAGTGTGTATCATCAACTCAAGTGGTTCATGGTTTGGAGGTCCACAAGCAATCCTTCTGGTGTGACAGTCATGGCAGACAGTGTTCTTGAGGTTTTAGATGAAGATGTAAGTGATTCTGATGTTTTAGAGGAGTGCAGATGTTTTTGATGAATTTAATGTACTTGTGGAGATCTCTGGATCATGTGTCTACTATGTTGGACGTCTGCATTGAAGTTTGAGCCCGTTATTAAAGATTTCCCTCTTAGTGTTGTTGTTCTTCCCAATCTTGGCTGACCAGATGATTCAAGTGTGTTGAGAATGATCTAAGAGCAATTCTCTAGAGCATGGCATGTTGTTGAAGGTAGATTCAAGTCTCAGATATGTTTGGTCGACAGTATAGTGATCTGCATTAATTCAAGCTAACCTTATTCCAAGGTTGATGAAGCATATAAAGGTGTGTTGCTGAGGTGTGGAAAATCATCCTTCTGTGAAATAATAAATCTGAAGAAAGGATCAGAGGCAAAGCAAAGAAGAGTAGGAGTAGAGGAACAAGAACAATAAGGGATGAAGTGATAGTGAAGAAGTATTTGTGAGAAGAGCAGAAGTTTTGTGAGCATTCAAACAGACTAAACTAGGCATGAAGAAGATACTAACTCTCAGTTAATTCCTTTTGTATTAAACATAAACTTTATAGGCAATGAGCCTCTTTTGAGCAGTGAGCTCTAAGCAGTGCACTCGAAGGCAAGTGCCTTCCCTTTTTCAAGTACTTTTAATAGGGTACGAATCTTGTGGGTTAACCCCCACCATGGTTTTTCCCTTAACCAGGTTTCCACATCAAAAATATTGGTGTCAAGTGTATTAATTGTATTTCTGCTCATGTGTGATTGTTTCATGCTTTAATGTTTACATCATTATTCTATTTGTAAGCTATGAAAGAAGATTAAAAAGAGAAAAGGTTAATTTTGTGGGACAACTGATTCATCCCCCCCTCTTAGTTGTCTGGCCTAATTCCAACAATTTGTATCAGAGCCAAGTTCCTCTAAAAGAAGCTTGATGGCTTGAGGAGATCCAAGATGTCGACTTACAAGAAGGAAAGTCTAAGATTTGATGGAACTAATTACTCCCTTTGGAAGGTACACATGCAGTGTCATTTAGAATGTATGGCTGATGCCTTTTGGTCGATAACAAAGAAAGAGTATAAGATCCCAAAGAATGGCCTTACAACTCTAGATGAACTTGGGGAAGATGAATGCAATATTCAAGCTAAAGAAGCGTTATTGAGTGCCCTGACTAATTAAAAATTAGCAAATGTCCTAGATTTGAAAACTGCCCATGAAATCTAGAAAAAGTATGAAAATCTGTATGAAGGTGACAAATATGTCAAATGTGCCAAGATACGAAGCCTGAAGGGTAAATATGAAAGGTTGATAATGAGTGAAGATGAAAACATTACTTCCTACATGTAGAAAGTGAATGAACTTGTGACTGGTATCAAGGATGCTGGTGGAGTATTGGAAGAATAAAAGATTGTTGCCAAAGTGCTTAGATCTTTACCTGTAGCATACAAGTATAAAGCTGATGCCATTGAAGAAATCAGGACTGTGACAACTGTTACAAGGGATCAGTTAGTTGGTAAGATTTCAGCATTTGAAATGAGTGAGTTTGGTGATTCTATTCCTAAGTTTAAATTTGCATTTAAGGCCAGTGTATATGGAAAACAAAGATATGATCCAGGTGAAAGTTCTTCAGCAAGATGAAACAGGTTTGCAAAAGCAAGGAAGGATCTTGAAGATGATGAAATTGAGTCTGCAGAACTTGAATCTCTTATTGCCAAAAGAATGCCAAGAGGATCCGGTAAGTATGAAGGAAAGTTGCCATTCAAATGTTTTGCCTGTAATAAGATTGGTCATTTTGAATCAAGATGTACGAAAAGGTTTTCAAAGCCAAAACCTAACAATAGATATAAGGATCAGAAGAAATGTTACTATGTCCAAGAAGCTAGAGAAGGAGTCACAGATGATGAATCTGATCATGGAGGTTCCACTGAAGATGCTTAGGTGTTCATTGCTATCAAAGAAGAAGATCTGGTGTCTACTATATCTACTAGCTGTGCAAATGTGGAAAGTTCCTTAGCTGCTCAGGTTGTTGAAAAGGATGAATGGGTGATTGAGAGTGGATGTTCTCATCATATGATTGGTGATAAAAGTAAGTTTATAAGCTTTGAAAAATATGAAGGTGGAATTGTGAAATTTGGAGATAACTTAGCTGGTAGAATCCGTGGTAGAGTTTCCATCTCTTTTGATGGTAAGAATAACACCAATGATGTTCTATATGTGGAAGGATTTGTTAGGTCTCAAAAATGCAGGTTACCAATCCTAAGAGGATGCCAGCCTCTATGCTTAGATTTGCAATATTTTTGAACTAACGTGACGGAATCAACCTTTAGGGTTTGATGACTCCCTGCACTTTAGGTCTTGCCACACCTAGGCGGGTGAACCTTGGAAATTAAAGCAGACTAAATGTAAATGTATTAACTAATTAAATGGATCTACCTATAGTGGCAAATGGTGTAGGATAGATGAAATCTTGCTAATTAATTCTATATGTAATATCTGATGAATGGTTGGTAGACACTGTATAAGCAATATCAAGGTGAATTCTTTAACTGTGCTTTAACTAATGAAAGGGTTTTTAAGTGATAAATGAGACCAGTGCCTTATTGGGTAACATAGTTAAATGGAAGACTAAGACTAGTGGCTTATATTGGGCAGTAATTCTAACTGTTTGGCACAATATTCTAGTTATAACTTGTATAAACGTGCAATGAAATGACTGACAAACTCTTCTTAACAATCCAACCAATATAATCAAACCTCTTGTAATTCACCAGAAGGTAATTTAATCCTTTCTTGAAGGAACCAATTGAATGAAATATGCAAGAATAACATATAATATTAACTTGGAGATAGAATGGCAGTCCTAATTATACGGTTCTTCTTAGTAATCCAAACTAAAACTTCTAGGTTACTGTGATTGATCAAAAGGATTTTAATTCCTCTAATGGAAACCAATTTATTCAATCACACAGATACAACAAATGTGGATAGACAAATTAACTATATGATTGATATATTAATTTGAATAACAAGGAAATGTTTGAACTAGAGACAACCACACAATTAAGTAATCTTAACAAACAATTGATGCCATAATAGAACCACAAAATCAGAGAACTTCAATTTACTTCTTCAATAATAAACTTGCAACATGGTCTTTAAAAAAGATTGTAAACTTTTTGTATTATATTCTACTACTGATGATAATTCAACATCATATGTTTGAACTTATATAGAAATGCTTGTGAAGAGACATAACTCTTCAAGAAGTCTTTTTAGGAATTAACAAGATTAACATAACAGCCATAAAACAACAATGCTTAGGCCCTGTTCAACCACAGGTATAACTGAGCAATGTGGTCTAAGTACTTGTGGCTGCGATGTGAATCAGTAAACTCAATGGCATTCCTTGTGATCACATCCATCGTAACCATCCTCTCCAAATGCTTGTAGGCTTCCCCAGATGCAGAGTCTTTGTCCTTAAGAGCTCCTAAAGCTTCATGTAATATTGCTTGACAGTCTCTGCTCCATTCTTCTTTGCTTTTTAATTCTTTATCGCTCTTCAACAATGTGGGCACTCTTACCTTAGAGGCTTCAACACATTCTTTGGCGTCAGTCTTAAGTTGGTCATAAAACTTCTTATGCAGCTCAGTCAAATCTTTCGCACTGGAGGTATTTGCAATGTCAGAAGTATCTTTGCCACTTGTCTCACTAATTTTCTCCTGTAACCTTTTGTCTAGCCTCTCATGCTCTTGGATTTCTTTAGAATTTTGAGAATAATTATCCCAAAATTAGTTTAGCCAATGCATCATGTTGGTATGCATGTTCTGGAGTATTGTGACAAGTGTATCCATCTGAATTTGGGCTACTTGATCTATGGATAGTGATTGGACACTTTGTGAGCTTTCACCCTGGGTTAGTCTCTTTACTGATCCCCCAAAGGTGCTCTTGACAACATCTTTCAAACAATCATTCTCCTTTGTCAATCTCTCACAGCTTAGCTTGTATGCATCTCTTTCCTTAATTAACATCTGATCATGTACCTTATTCAGCATTGCAAAATTGATGCCAATGTCTGCAGTGATCAAGGGGTCAGTCTCCCCTGCCTTCAAAGCCATGACATGGCCAAAAGTTTTCTCAGTGTTTATGATGGCTATCTTTTTGTGTGGAGGATATATGGCCCATATCATCAGTGAATTTTCATCATTATTATATTTGGTGCCCATATATACTTCATTGACACCTTCTGGAGTGAGCTTGTATCTATCATCTGTATTATTCAGAAAACTATCAAATACTAAAGCAAAATTCAAATCAAGGCCAGGAAAGACCATTACCCCTGCTTCTTTGAGCAGTTGTCTACCCTTACTAGGGGTCATATCTTGCAATTCATTATCAACTGTTGCTTTTAACCTATCAAGTAATTGTCTCTCATTATTGGTAGAGATATCATCAACTGACTTTCTGATTTCCTTCCCCTTGCATTTATTTATAAATGATTTGAATTCTTTTGAATGAATAAATTTATCATCAGAAATAAAAGAATCATAAGCTATTTGTCTTGGGTCTTCATCAGCAGGCCCCTCCTCATCATGTGCTATGACAGGAGGCTGATATTGTTGCATTTTTCTTTCAGACATTTTTGTTATCTATTGTTGTGATTCCTCTTGCCCTATAGGTTCTTAATCACTAGAGGATAACACCTCAATTTCTGCCAGCTGCTTCCTTTTCTCATCTAAGTCCCTGTTATATTGTTCAACCACCAATTCCACCTCAGCCTCTTCCAAATTTTTGATGACATCATCATGTGGATAGGGGACATGTGTGTACCCACTGAGGTTTTGCTTCCTCTAAGCGAGGTCGATAAAACCCTCAGGATCAAACCCTTTTCTTATCTCAGCATACCTCATATTATAGTGCATCAGTTTGTCCAAAATGAGATTATAACCTTCCTTGGAAACCACAATGAAATCTCCAAAACACAAAGTACTAGGCATAAAAGACTATTTGTCATAGGAGCTCAGATGCATCATATTAGAACAATGCACTTGCCTAACTATTTCTAGGTAGGCAATTCTGTCAGGGATAGCCTTAGGTATGATAAAGGGAGTGTCCTCAAAACCATACACTCTAACCATGGTAGCATCCTCGAAATAGTACCACTCTCCCCAGTTGTGAGTAACAGTAGGACCACCAAAATCTTTTCGTCTAAGGAATCTCTTTATTTCTTTTGAAATTGAATACTCACAGGGATGACTGAAATATCTATATAACACTTTGACACAATATTCCTCAAATTGCACATAGCTTGAATGGGCATATCTGCTATCCCATATTCTGGTCCACATCTATATAGGTGACTTCTACCCCTTTTGGTCCACTGGAACAACCTTGAACTCATTTGGCCATAACCCCACTTCTTTGTCATAATAGAGCACCATGTGCATGAGAAGTGAGTAATGTTCAAAGGCAAATGATGGGGCATTGTTCCTTATTGCAGCCAAACTAGAGTCAATTCTATTACAAATATAAGCAGCATAATCAAACTACCTGGCATTGTGGCATTGAATGTCAGTAGCTATGACCATCAAAGGAATTGTCATAAAGTCAGGGACCTCTAATCCCAGGATCTGGCCCATAGAGTAATAGGTGTATTGTATGTAGGGTTCAAATATTGATACATGAAAAGGAGGGCCATCATCCTCATTGAGAGGCATCAATTCTCCCTCTGACTTGGGCTTGTGAATAGGCAACCTCCATCCATTATAAGTAGTATCCATTCTCTAGTATTCCTTTTCCAGATCCTCATAAACAATGGGGACAATACATAAATCATCCAGGTCAAAAACTTCACAGAGGGCATTCTTTGACAAGTGTATAATAGGCTCCCCTTGTGGGTTGCATATAGCCTTAAGACTTGGGTTATACTATTTAGCAAGGAGTTGGAGAAGTTCAATGTTCAGAAATACATCAGGAACAACTAATTTACCCAAATTCAAATGCCATGGGTTTGACACTGGAGAATTCCTAATTCTTCTTTTGTAATGGAATTTAAAAATCTCATATCCTATAATTGGGGTCCAAATATTCTCGAGGTATTTACACTTGTCTTCTAGCTTCGCCACTTCCACCTAAAGTTGTGCAGACCTTCGGGCCTTAGGAGTTGATCTTGGTAGTCTTGGTTCAATTTTCTATCTTTTGTTTTCTCTTCAGGGCTTCTGTCAATTTCTATTTTTTATGTTTACTTGTATCGCCTTGTGATTTTCTTCCCTTTCCTTTCCTTGGAGTTTCCATTTACAATGCTTGACAGAAAAAATTCAAATTATAGGCTATAGCATAGAAGTTTGTATGTATGTCCCTGATATTGGTGGCTCTGATTGAATTCCCCTATTTTTGGCTTCAAGACTTCACCTGTAGGTTTTTCTCAAACAATTTTGTTGAGTTTAATTGTAATGATTTTGAATTTTATCTCAAAGGATTTCTTTGTCGTCTGTAATTAATTGTTCGAGCTATTCAATTTTCTTGATCATTGTGAATTGTCACATCGTCATAACTTCTCTCATCAGCATGATTTTCATAATGTCTCTGCGATTTTAATATCTTCTTATGGTGCAAATGTTTGTTCATAGATCAATCACTGTAACCCTTCAATTATCTCCTCAACGTCATATTTCATTTGTAAAATTGTATCTGCAAGAGATTTCTGCGCCTTACTCGATGTGGAAGTGGGCATGGTTGCCATCGGCATGACTTTCTTCATCGCTGTGTGATTAATATTCTTCCCCGATCTCTCAAGTGTCACCGATATGGTTATCGATGAGAGTCTAGTCGATGAATCTTACTATCATTATCATTGGGGTAATCTATGTCATCAAGACAACATATTTAGGGTTACCCGATCGTAATCATCTCCCTGATAACCTTTTATATCCTAGATCGGAAAGACCTTCATAACATGTCACCGATATCGTCGTGAGAATTGCTTTAGCTAGACTTGTAAGCCTTGTTCCAATTCACTTGTTTTGTCGATGGTTCTCATATTCCATTTTGTGAAGTATTGACTTCATAGGAGAAATTGTGGAGAAGTCAAGTGGTGGACACAAATGGATTTTAGTGGTGACAGATTATTTCAACTTTCTTGAGAACTTCTGACATGCTTTACATTTCCTAGTGTAATGATATGAATCATTAAAAACTTTAGGCCAATAGTATCTAGTCCTCAGGATCTTGTGGGTTGTAGTCTTTGCTGAAAAATTACCTCCACACATGCCTTCATGTAGGTCTTACATAATATGTTTTGATTGATGATTATCTAGGCATAATAGTAGAATTCCATCCCTATTCTTCCAATAAAGATCTCCATCAATAAATACCTATTTTGAGGCTTGTAATTTAAGTGTCCTTTTGTTATCATCATACCCCTCAGGACATTTCATGTGCTTTAGATAATATATGATGTCAGTATACCATGGAGTATGCTCAATGCTAGAACTTGTATTATCAACATCATTAGCACTACATATTTGAGAAGCCTCGAGATTACTTTTAGCCATTAATTTAGCAAGACCTTGTCCTCTCACTAGTTTGGTGATTTGGATTTCAATATTGAACTCCTGAATTCTATTGATCCATCTGCATCTTCTACCTGTGACTTCAGTTTGGACCAATACATCTTTATTGTAGCATTAGGCACATATGCTATGATTTCAGCTCGCACCAAGTATGGCCTAAAATTTCTAATCACCTTCACTAATGCATATGCCTATTTCTCAATAATGTCATATTTCAACTCTGCATTTTGAAGAGATTTGCTGAAAAATGAGATGGGTTGTTCATGTCCCTCATTATTTTTCTGCAATAATACTACTACAACTGTATGATAAGAGGCAAATGAAAATAGTTGGAATGGTTTACTAAAATTAGTGGATATCAAGACATGAGCTTCTTTGATTGCTCTCTTAATAGTGGCAAATGCTTCTATTGTTTCTGTTGTCCACTTTACTTTTGAGTTTTTCTTCAACATCCTTGATATGGGACTAACTATTTCTGTAAAATTTGATATAAATCTCCTGACAAAGTTAATTTGGCCAAAAAATGACTCTATGGCTTTCACATTTTTAGGAATAGGAACTTGGTCAATTACTTTTACTCTCTCAGGATCTATTTTCACTCCATCTTTTGAGACCATGTGGCCAAGCAACTTCCCATCTGTCACTGCGAAATGACATTTCTTAGGATTCAATGAAATCCCATATTCTAGGGCTTTGATAAATATTTGCTCCAAATGTGCATGATGATCTTTAGCCCTTTTTGAATATGTTTTCATATCATCCTGATATACTATCATGATTTTGTTAATCAATTCAACAAATGCCACATCCATTGCTCTTTGGAATGTTGCTCTGGCATTGGTGAGTCCAAATGGCATCCTTAAATATACATGTGTTCCCCATGGGGTGGTGAATGGAGTTTTAAATTGTTCTGACTCTTTGACCTTCACCTGATTATATCCTAAGAAGCCATCCATCATTGATAACAATTCACATCCAGTAACCTTTTGTAATATTGCTTCCATATTAGGGAGGGGATAGTTGTCTTTTAGGGGAGATTTGTGCAAGTTCCTGAAGTCCACACATAATCTAATATCACTATTCTTTTTCCTGACAGGCACCAAATTAGAAACTGAAGAAGAATGCTTGATGGGTTTAATGATAGCTCCATCTCTTCATTTTGTAAGCTCTTCAAGCATCTTAGGAGCTAATGTAGGATTGATTGGCCTCTGTTTTTGCCTAAACCATTTAGCATCTAGTTTCAATGGTATTTCATGCTGAAAAAGGTCATCCCTATATGCTTTTAAATCATCATATGACCAGGCAAACACGTGTCTATACTTCCTAAGTAAGTTGATGAATCTGCTCCTGATTTTTGGGTTAAGATTTTTTCCAATATACACATTCTTTGGGGCTGCTTGTGTCCCCAAATTAATCTCTTCAAGGTCATTCTATACCATTGGTGTGTCTTTCATTTTAAATCTATCATGTCCATTGAATTCCTTTTCCAAGGCTATAAGTCCCTTAGTTATTTCATTTGTTTTCAACTAAACTATCTCTTGACCAAAAAAGGGTTTCCCTCCCATCATGTTCTTCTACAAATGTGTTGAAATCAATCTCTTGATTTTTATAATTATCAGGACAATACAGGAAGTTGATTATATTAGCATCATTATCAAACACTTTCCAGTTATGTACATTATCTAGAATAGTAGGTCTGGTTTTGAATTCAACTTCTGTAATACCTTCTAATGTGATATCATCTCTTTTCAATGCAATAATCGCTAGAAAATCTGCCATAATGTTTTTTGACCTATCAATCCAGTTGATTGAAAAGGCATCAAATAACTCAATATCATCCCAGACTGCGTTTCTGTACTGTCTCAACCTCTTGTTTTTTGACAGGTATTTCTCTCTCACTTGAGAAGTAACCAATTCAGAATCACCATATACAGCTAACTTTTTTATCTTATGCTTGGTGGCTATGTTCAGACCAATGAGCAAAGCTTCGTACTCTGCTACATTGTTTGTGCATTCAAATGTTAATAGAAAAGAGTATTTGAAAGTTTTACCTCCTAGTGAAATAAATACTACTCCAGCCCCATTTCCTATTTTACTACATGCACCATCAAAGTACATCTTCCACACATCATTTTCTTCTTTTTTAGACTCAATATGTATTGGATCAGTGTTCTGCAATTCTGGCTGATTTTTCTCAACCTTGAAGGTTCCCAAATCTGTATCACAAAAGAAATTTATTTGATGTTGATCCAAGCATTCTATGATATTTTCATATCTTGGCTCCCTACACAGCTTTATTTCTTTACCTCCCACTGGTATTGTGGCCTATGATAAGTCCAATTGGACATTCCCTCCTGCAATTGCAGCCAATTGTCTTGATAGAAGCATTCCATAATATGGTGGCATGTCAACCACGGTAATATAAATGTTATAAGTTGCTTCAGGGTATGAGGCAAGTTTTAACTCCACATCCCTCATAATACCAACAACTGGGATGGATCAATTATCCATTGTATAACACCTACCAAATGTAGTGTCAACCAACATTCCAAGTTCCTTCATAACTGCTATTGGCATGATATTCATGGCCGCACCTGAATCAATCATGCAGTTCCTCACTATCCTTTTTTTGATCAACAATGTAGTGTAGAAAGGGTCCACCTGTGAGGGATTCTTTGTCAATGTATCACCTAGGTATACTTCAGGCATTTGGAATGTTTCTTGGTGAACATTGTTTGTTCTATTTTCAGACCCTTTATGTTTTTGACTTGGTATATCTGAAATTAGTTTGACTATAGTATTCTTGTATTTGTCTATCTTCATCATTTCTAGAAGAGGAACTGATATTTTTACCTGAGATATTACATGAGCAATGTCGAATGAATGGGCCATAGTCTAATCATTTTTGTCTGTCTTTGCATTTTCCTTTTCTTGATTTTGTGATTTTTCTTTTGTTTTATTTTTATCACCCTTTTTTGGTTCTTTGAATGATGACTTTGCATTATTCTTTTTGTAGTTCTGATTTTTTATAAATAAACTCCTAGGTGTTCCTTGTTTAATATTCATTGTCCTATTCCTTAAGTTATAAGCATTTTTAGCTTGAGCTATTGCAACTATTGTAAGAGCTTCTCTTTCATTTTCAGTGGGCTTTCTCCATTGATCATACGACTGATTGTTATAATAGGTAGGTTCCTCATAACCATCCTCCTGATCTGAGAACACTTCTTGTTCTCCCATATTGATATGATGTCTCTGGTTTCCCACATCATACTCATATCCCTCTTCCTCTGTAGAACAATAGTCTTCAGTCAGCAAACATGGTGTATCTTGCATCATGTTTATAGTGTGATTGTCTCTGTTATAATTGTATAACATTTCTTCCTACTATACTATTTTAGCCACCTCACAATATTCAAGTGAATATGGTAAATTACACACCAGACACCAAGGTTTATCTTCTACCATATGTGCTACATTCCTTTTTAGAGGGTCAGGGGTATCTTTGCCATAATGTTGCTTTCTGCGGTTTTCAATGGGTCTCCCATCTTTCCAATTCGTATTATATGGCATATCATGCAACCTGGGCCTTTCATGTCTATCCTGACCTTCTTGTTTAGTCTTTTGAATGCTTGGGTTTTGAGGGTTTCTAGGGTTATCCCTCTTGCTAACCATACCTACAGCTTTCCTATTGTTCTCAATAGGTAATACCACTTTTTGTGCTTCAACCAGGGTTGCAGGGCACCACTTTCTAAGTTCATACCTTGTCTTGGGATCAAATGCTTCTAGATAAATGCTCAATGTTGTTGGATCAGATAGCTTGGATCCATGTGGTATTTTGTTGTGTAATTTGAAAAATTTTAGATTGAAGTCATAGACTGATTCATTTTGGTATTTCTAGATACTTATCAATTCATGTAATGCAAACTCAGGGGCATACTGATTACCATATTGTTCCTTAAATTGATTATGGAACTTAGGTATTGAATTGATTGAGGCATCAGGTAAGCTGTTGAACCAGTCTCTTGCATCTTCAGTTAGGGACATCATGAATAACCTCATTCTAACATCTTCCCAGTCCATAACAATATCTTGTACGAAAGCATTAAAGCTTCTGATGTGATCTTCAGCTGATATTGCATTGTTCCCAGTAAACTTGGGAACTATATTTCTCCAATTACTATCCATAGGATAGGGATTCAACTGATACGCAGTTAGATCAAATTGGCTACATATGTTCGCTAGATTTTGAGCTAGAAAATTCATGAGTGGTGGGTTAGGATAGTAATTATACCCACCTAGAGGCTAATGATAAGCATATTGATGTTGTTGGTTCATGTGGGGATTTATATAAGGATTTTGTGGTCTATAATATTGTTGGCCAGGGGGTGGGTAAGGATTAGCCATATGTTGAGATGTATTATGTATGGGAGATGGTCTAGGATTTTGGGGAATAGTATTTTGATGACTTCCAGATGTTTGTGAATTTGAAACACCTCCTGTATTTTGGTGTATATTCTGCTGTGGATTCGTCGAAGTGTTTCCCCTATGTGGAGGTACATATTCTGGGGGGTTTGTTTTAGCCCTACTCTTTATCTGTTGAATCTCTTGTTGCAACAACCTCTTAGTTTCCTCTATTTTGATCATTTCAAGTTCTTCCTAGAGCCTAAGCAGATCCTGCTATGCTTGATTCACACCTCCTAGATTCTTTGTACTTTCATTTATTTCTTGAATTGAGAGTCCATGTTTTATCCCTTCTCCCTAATGTAGTGACATTTTAAAATCATATTCAGCTTGCCTTTGATCAATTTCCCTCATGGCATGTGCTTCATACTCAAGTTGTTCTTGAGAATCTGGTCTGTATTTTACCAATATATCATTAGTTACTCCTTTGAGATTCTCATTTGATTCATGCAGAGGTGTAAACTTATTATGAATTACAATAGTTTGCTTAGCATTATCTTCTGGAGCCTCATGGTTATTATTCTGGTGAGAATAATTTGATGTTCCATTTCTCTTGGAGCTATTTCTAATTGGTGGAGATGATTACAATTTCTTACCTTCCATTTTAGATCTCCTACCATCCATTTGGTATCAACTTTTTGTTATAACATTTTCTAGATTTGCCACCTATTTTGTAAATAGGAAAAGTTTATAATTTATCTTTCTGGATTCTTCTTGCCAGCAGAGTTACCAAATTAAAGTTTCTAAAATGACTCTATAGAAGGAATGGCTTGTTACTAAGGTCTTTTATTTATATCCCCAGTAGAGTCACCAATTTGTTAGGTCTCAAAAATGTAGGTTGCCAATCCTAAGAGGATGCCAAGCTCTATGCTTAGATTTGCAACATTTTTAAACTAACATGACGGAATCAACCTTTAGGGTTTGATGACTCCTTGTACTTTAGGTCCTGCCACACCTAGACGGGTGAACCTTGGAAATTAAAGTAGAATAAATGTAAATGTATTGACTAATTAAATGGATCTACCTACAGTGGCAAATGGTGTAGGATAGATGAAAGCTTGCTAATTAATTCTATATCTAATATCTGATGAATGGTTGGTAGAAATTGTATAAGTAATATCAAGGTGAATTCTATGACTATGCTTTAACTAATGAAAGGGTTTTTAAGTGATAAATGAGACTAGTGCCTTGTTGGGTAACAGAGTCAAATGGATGACTAAGACTAGTGGCTTATATTGGGTAGTACTTCTAACTGTTTGGCACAATATTCTAGTTTATAAATTGTGTAAGCATACAAGGAAATGACTGACAAACTCTTCTTAACAATCCAACCAATATAATCAGACTTCTTGTAATTCACCAGAAGGTAATTTAATCCTTTCTTGAAGGAACCAATTGAATGAAATATGCAAGAATAACATATAATATTAACTTGGAGATAGAATGGCAATCCTAATTATATGGTTCCTCTTAGTAATCCAAACTAACACTTCCAGGTTACTGTGATTGATCAGAAGGATTTTAATTCCTCTAATGGAAACCAATTTATTCAATCACACAGATACAATAGATGTGCATTGACAAATTAACTATATACTTGATATATTAATTTGAATAACAAGGCAATGTTTGAACTAGAGACAACCACACAATTGAGTAATCTTAACAAACAATTGATGCCAAAATAGAACCACAAAATCATAGAACTTCAATTTACTTCTTCAATAATAAACTTGCAACATGGTCTTTAAAAAAGATTGTAAAATTTTTGTATTATATTCTACTGCTGATGATAATTCAGCATCATATGTTTGAACTTATATAGAAATGCTTGTGAAGAGACATAACTCTTCAAGAAGTCTTTCTAGGAATTAACAAGATTAACATAACAGCCATAAAACAACAATGCTTAGGCCCTATTCAACCACAAGTATAACTGAGCAATGTGGTCTAAGTACTCCTAGCTACGATGTGAATCAGTAAACTCAATGGCATTCCTTGTGATCACATCCATCGTAACCATCCTCTCCAAATGCTTGCAGGCTTCCTCAGATGCGGAGTCTTTGTCCTTAAGAGCTCCTAAAGCTTCATATAATATTGCTTGACAATATCTGCTCCATTCTACTTTGCTTTTTAATTCTTTATCACTCTTGAACAATGTGGGTACTCCTACCTTAGAGGCTTCAACACATTCTTTGCCGTTAGTCTTAAGTTGGTCATAAAACTTCTTATGCTGCTCAATCAAATCTTTCATACTGGAGGTATCTGCAATGTCAAAAGTATCTTTGCCGCTTGTCTCACTGAGTTTCTCCTGCAACCTTTTGTCTTGCCTCTCATGCTCTTGGATTGCTTTATAATTTTGAGAATAATTATACCAAAATTGGTTTAGCCAATGCATCATGTTGGTATGCCTGTTCTAGAGTATTGTGACAAGTGTATCCATCTGAATTTGGGCTACTTGATCTATTGATAGTGATTGGACACTTTGTGAGCTTTCACCCTGGGTTACTCTCTTTACTGATCCCCTGAAGGTGCTCTTGACATCATCTTTCAAATAATCATTCTCCTTTGTCAATCTCTCATAGCTCATCTTGTATGCATCTCTTTGCTTAATTAACATCTGAGCCTGTGCCTTATTCAGCTTTGCAACATTGATGCCAATGTCTACAGTGATCAAGGGGTCAGTCTCCCCTGCCTTCAAAGTCATGACATGGCCAAAAGTTTTCTCAGTGTCTATGATGGCTGTCTTTTTGTGGGGAGGATACAAGGCCCATATCATCAGTGAATTTTCATCATTATTATATTTGGTGCCCATATATACTTCATTGACACCTTCTGGAGTGAGCTTGTATCTATCATCTATATTATTCAGAAAACTATCAAATACTAAAGCAGAATTCAAATCAAGGCCAGGAAAGATCATTACCCTTGCTTCTTTGAGTAGTTGTCTACCCTTACTAGGGGTCATATCTTGCAATTCATTATCAACTGTTGCTTTTAACATATCAAGTAATTGTCTCTCATTATTTGCAGAGACATCATAACCTGACTCTCTGATTTCCTTCCCCTTGCATTTATATAAAAATGATTTGAATTCTTTTGAATGAATAAATTTATCATCAAAAATAAAAAATCATAAGCTATTTGTCTTGGGTCTTCATCAACAGGCCCCTCCTCATCATGTGCTATGACATGAGGCTGATATTGTTGCATTTTTCTTTTGGACATTTTTGTTATCTATTGTTGTGGTTCCTCTTTCCCTATAGTTTCTTCATCACCAGAGGATAACATCTCAATTTCTGCCAGCTGCTTCCTTTTCTCATCTAAGTCCCTGTTATATTGTTCAACCACCAATTCCACCTCAGCCTCTTCTAAATTTCTAATGACATCGTCATGTGGATAGGGGACATGTGTGTATCCACTGAGCTTTTGCTTCCTCTGAGTGAGGTCAATAAAACCCTCAGGGTCAAACCCTTTTCTTATCTCAGCATACCTCATATTATAGTGCATCAGTTTGTCCAAAATGAGATTATAACCTTCTTGGAAACCATAGTGAAAACTCCAAAACACAAAGTACTAGGCATAGAAGACTGTTTGTCATGGGACCTCAGATGCATCATATTAGAAAAATGCATCTGCCTAACTATTTCTAGGTAGGCAATTCTGCCAGGGATAGTCTTAGGTAAGATAAAGGGAGTGTCCTCAAAACCATACACTCTAACCATGGTAGCATCCTCAAAATAGTACCAGTCTCCCCAGTTGTGAGTAACAGTAGTAGGACCACCAAAATCTTTTCGTCTAAGGAATCTCTTTATTTATTTTGAAATTGAATACTCACAGGGATGACTGAAATATCTATATAACACTTTGACACAATATTCCTCAAATTGCACATAGCTTGAATGGGCATAGCTGCTATCCCATATTCTAGTCCACATCTGTATAGGTGACTTCTACCCCTTCTGGTTTACTGGAACAACCTTGAACTCATTTGGCCATAACCCCACTTCTTGGGCATAATAGAGAACCATGTGCATGAGAAGTGAGTAATGTTCAAGGGTAAATGATGGGGCATTGTTCCTTATTGCAGCCAGACCAGAGTCAATTCTATTACAAATATAAGCAACATAATCAAACTGCTTGGCATTGTGGCACTGAATGTCAGTAGCTATGACCATCAGAAGAATTATCATAAATTCAGGGACCTCTGATCCCTGGACCTGGCCCACAGAGTAATAGGTGTATTGTATATAGGGTTCAAATATTGATACATGAAAAGGAGGTCCATCATCCTCACTGAGAGGCATCAATTCTCTCTCTGACTTGGGCCTGTGAATAGGAAACCTCCATCCATTGTAAGTAGTATCCATTCTCTAGTATTCCTTTTCTAGATCCTCATAAATAATTGGGATAGTACATAAATCATCCAAGTAAAAAACTTCATAGAGGGCATTCTTTGACAAGTGTATAATAGGCTCCCCTTGTGGGTTGCATATAGCCTTAAGACTTGGGTTATACTGTTTAGCAAGGAGTTGAAGAAGTTCAACATTCAGAAATACATCAGGAACAACTAATTTACCCAAATTCAAATGCCATGGGTTTGACACTGGAGAATTCCTAATTCTTCTGTTGTAATGGAATTTAAAAAGCTCATATCCTCTAATTGGGGTCCAAATATTCTTGAGGTATTTACACTTGTCTTCTAGCTTCTCCACTTCTACCCTAAGTTGTGTAGACCTTTGGGCTTTGGGAGTTGATCCTGGTAGTTGATCAATCAAGTCTTGGTTCAGTTTTCTATCTTTTGTTTTCTCTTCAGGGGTTTTGTTGATTTTCTATTTTTTAGGTTTACTTGTATTGCCTTGTGATTTTCTGCCCTTTCCTTTCCTCGGAGTCTCCATTTTCAATCCTTGATAGAAAAAATTCAAATTACAGGCTATAGTACAGAAGTTTGTATGTATGTGCCTGATATAGGTGGCTTTTATTGAATTCCCCTATTTTTCGCTTCAATTCTCCGCCTGTAGGCTTTTCTCAAACAATTCTGTTGAGTTTAATTGTAATTATTTCAAATGTTATCTCAGAGGATTTCTTTGCCATCTGCAATTAATTGTTTGAGCAATTCAATTTTCTTGATCATTGTGAAATGTCACATCATCATAACTTCTCTCATCAGCATGATTTTCATAATGTCTGGGTGATTTTAATATCTTCTTATGGTGCAAACATTTGTTCATACATCAATTGCTGTAACAGTTCAATTGTCTCCTCGGCATCATATTTCATTTGTGAAATTTTATCAGCAAGAGATTTTTGCACCTTACCCAATGTGGAAGTGGGCATGGTTGCCATCAGTATGACTTTCTTCATCGCTGTGTGATTAATATTCTTCCCCGATCTCTCAAGTGTCACCGATACAGTTATCGGTGAGAGTCTCGTCGATGAATGTTACTATCATTATCATCGAGGTAATCTATATCATTGGGACAACATATTTAGGGTTACCCAATCATAGTCATCTCCCCGATAACCTTTTATATCCTGGATTGGAAAGACCTTCATAACATGTCACCGACATCGTCGTGAGAATTGCTTCGGCCAGACTTGTAAGCCTTGTTTCGATTCACTTGCTTTTTGCCGATGGTTCTCATATTCCATACATGTCAACATGACTTATACCGAAATGCTTTTCATTAATCGTTGAGACATTAGAGTATCGAAAACTTCTTGATTTTTCATTCTGATGCTTATCTCTTGTCAATGGTTGCTAGTTCCCCCTATTCCACTGGATGATCGGTGAGAGTCTTACCAAAATTTCTTATCGGTATGATCTACATCATCAGGAGGTCTTGTAGAGTATTTACCGATAGTAATATCTTATATCAATCGGCATGACTGATAACTTTCTCTCTGACTAAAGGCCATCAGTATGATTTTCTCCATCGGTGATTCTTGAAATCTTCTCACCGATCCTTATTCTCATGTCGATAGTCGTTTAGCCAATTTCTCACAAATTAGTATGACAATAATGAGGTCTTGCTGATATTAGGAAATTTGAACCCTCTTATTATTATGATTTTGGGCATAATATTTCATGATTTAGTTGGATATGGATAAGTATGAATACAAATTTTTTAAAAATTTTCCTATCCCAATAGGATTGAAGCATAATCTTCTCAGTGTTGGATAGTTGGTTGACAAAGGTTATGATCTCCAATTCAAGGATGGAAAATGTAGAATCTTGGAAAGTTCCAGAACTGAAATTATATCTGGTACTCAAACTAGAGGTAACATCTTTAATTTAAGTAGTTCTGGCAAAAGTTGTTTGATTGCTTAGACAAATCAAAGTCAGTTGTGGCATAGGAGAATGTGTCATGTGAATTTTGATAACATTGTCAAGATAAGTTCCACTCAGGCTGTGAGAGATCTTCCAAAACTTGTGAAACCTAATAGCATATGTAGAGAATGTCAATTGGGTAAATGGAACAAAATTTCATTCAAAAGTAAAGAACAATTTTCAAGTGGACAATTCAAACTTGTGCATATTGATCTATGTGGTCCTACTAGAATTAGAAGCGTGCAAGGAGACAAATATTTTATGTTGTTGATTGATGATTACTCCTAGATGATGTGGGTAACTTTTTTAAAAGAAAAATCAGAAGCTCTTGACAAATTCAAAGTGTTCAAATTTTTGGTGGAAAATGACATTGGTGTGAAGATAAAGTGTCTGAGATCTAATAAAGGTGGAGAGCTTACCTCTGGTGAGTTTGATACATTATGTGAAAATCATGGAATAAAGAGACAGTTATATGCTCCTAGGACTCCTCAGCAAAATGGAGTTGTGGAAAGGAATAACCAGACCATTCAAGAAGCTACCAAGACCATGATGATGGAAACAAATGTTCCACAAGTTTATTGGAGAGAAGTTGTGAGTACTGTTGTCTACACTCTTAACTAGGTGTAGATCAAAGGCAATTCTGGTAAGACCCATTATGAACTCTTGTTTGGTCATCCTCCTAGTGTGAGATATTTTAGAGTTTTTGGTAGTAAATGCTATATCAAAAGAGATGAGGATCTAGGCAAGTTTGAAGCAAGAAGTGATGAAGTAATATTTCTGGGTTACTCTACTCAAAGCAAAGCATACCGGTGCTTTAACAAGAGGTTGAAAAAGATTGTTGAAAGTGCTAATGTCAGAGTTGATGAGAGAAAAGGACATTCCAAGTCTTACAGATATGATTCATATGATCAAGATGAAAATCCAAGTCAATAAAGGCAAGTTCAAACTCAAATTCAGATCTAGATTGATCCGAAAAATCTAGTAACTCAAGACGATAATGTAGAAGTTGAGGAACAAGTTCAAGAAAATCCCAAAACTCCCAGGTATATGTATCATCCTGGAAATCAGATCATAGAAGATAGAAATAAAGGTGTTTGAACTAGGAGAAGAATTGTTGAAGATCAAGAAGAGATTTGTTTGATTTCAAAAATTGAACCAAAATCAGTAAGTGAAGCCTACAATGATGAAAATTAGGTAAAAGCAATGGAAAAAGAATTAATGCAAATTGAAAAGAATCACACTTGGGATCTTGTTTCTAGACTCGAGGACAAAAATGTGATTGGAACTAAATGAAAATGGTGAAGTTGTAAGAAACAAAGCAAGGTTGGTTTGCAAAGGATATTCTCAAGTGGAAGGAATTGACTTTAAAGAAAATTTTTTCTCTAGTGGCAAGAATAGAGGCAATCTGATTATTTCTTGCATTTGTTGCTTATAAAGATTTCAAGGTCTATCAGATGGATGTCAAGTCAACATTCCTAAATGGAGAATTAGAAGAAGAAGTCTACATTGAGTAACCAGAAGGATTTCAATTGTCTGATTAGAAAGACATGGTTTGCAAGTTGAGGAAAGCATTATATGGACTCAAACAAGCCCCAAGAGCCTGGTATGCAAGATTAGATAAGTATCTACTAAAGCTAGGATATAACAAAAGCACTGCTGATAGTAATCTTTACTTCAAGATTGATCATGAGAATATTCTGATTGTTGAGGTATTTGTTGATGATATCATTTTTGGTGGAAATGAGAGCATGTGTAAAACATTTGCTGATCAGATGCAAAGTGAATTTGAGATGTCCATGTTTGGTGAGATGAATTTCTTCTTAGGTCTGCAAATCACTCAGTTAGATAAAGGTATCTTCATATCTTAGTCTAAGTATGTGAGAGAATTGTTGAAGAAGTTTGGAATAGAAGATTCAAAGCTAGTAGGTACACCTATGGTAACTAGATGCAAGTTGAGTAAAGATGGTGACTCCCTAAGGCAAATCAAAAAAGGTATAGATCAATGATTAGAGGACTGCTTTATCTGACTCAGACCAGACCTAATATCATGAATGCAGTTGGGCTTGTTGCTAGATTTCAAGCTGATCCTAAAGAATCCCATGTTATAGAAGTCAAAACAATCTTTAGATATCTCAAAGGAACACTTGATTATGGTTTGTGGTATCCAAAAGATAATGAATTTACTCTTCATGCATATGTAGATGTTGATTGGGTAGGAGATGTGGATGACAAGAAAAGTACTAGTTGTGGTGCATTTTTCTTGGGAAGGAGATTGGTTTCTTGGATGAGCAAAAAGCAAGAGGAAATATATTTGTCTACTACAGAGGTAGAGTATATAGTAGAAGCAAGAAATTGTACTCAAGTCTTGTGGATGAAGCAAATGCTAAAGGATATCAGAATTGTGTTTGAAAATCCTGTTACAATTTTCTGTGATAATTTAAGTGCAATAAACATCTCAAAGAATTTGGTGTTGCATTTAAAGACAAAGCACATATCCATCAAGTTTCATTTCTTGAGAGAGAAGGTAAATGAGAATGAAGTCAAGTTGGAGTTTGTGTCTTCAAAGGAGCAGATTGCAGATATATTCACTAAGCCTCTTCCCAAGGATACTTTTGAGTATCTCAGAGAGAAGTTAGGGGTTATTACCCCTCCTGCCCAGAACTAAGATGCACTAGGGTGCATCAGTTCGGTGGAACTCATAGTCATATCATGTGATTTGGATTGGTGTTAAGGAGATACTACTCAAGATGAGTAGTTAGTTTGCAAATTCTAGAGATCAATATGAAACAAAAAGGGGGAGAAAAGACTGCAAATATGTGCCTTTTTCCATTGATGTCAAAGGGGGAGAGAAGTCATGTGAAAAATTAATTACTGATGAAAGGGGGAGCAGTGAAGAAAGTGATTGCAGAAGTGAAAAGAAAAAGGGGGGGAAGGTCTTGTCTTGATGGTCGAATCAGTTTTTCACATCATATGTTGCCATCAATGACAAAGGGGGAGATTGTTGTAAATATGTGCCTAAATGGTCTTTTCATTGATGTCAACATATCCTTGTTTCCATTAGTGTCAACTGTAACCTATTTTGTTTCCTATTTAGAAGACTAGAATGTTGAGGATATTGAGAAAATTAATGAGTATCAATGTATGTGGACCATATGGCTAAGTAGAGGATTGTCTGAAGAAGCCCCAGTTAAGATTTGAAGGGTTCGCATGAAGATTTGAAGAAGTTATGGCCATCTGAGTAGAACTGGTTTTGTAATGTTCATAAGAGACAGAGTGACAGGAAAGAGATCCGGATTGTTTCGAAAATGTAAAATGATGATCTACGGATCTAGGGGCATGTTTGGAAAGTTAGTGTGTATCATCAACTCAAGTGGTTAATGGTTTGGAGGTCCGTAAGCAATCATTCTGGTGTGACAGTCATGGTAGGTAGTGTTCTTGAGGTTCCAGATGAAGATGCAAGTGATTCTGATGTTTTGGAGGAGTGTGGATGTTTTTGATGAATTCAATGTGCTTGTGGAGATCTCTAGATTGTGTGGCTGCTGTGTTGGAGGTTTGCATTGAAGTTTGAGCCTGTTATTGAAGATTTCCCTCTTGGTGTTGTTGTTCTTCCCAATCTTGGCCGACTGGATGATTCAAATGTGTTGAGGATGATCTAAGATTAATTCTCTAGAGCGTGGCATGTTGTTGAAGGTAGATTCAAGTCTCAGATATGTTTGGCCAACAGTATAGTGATTTGCATTAAGTCAAGCTGACCTTATTCCAAGGTTGATGAAGCATATAAAGGTGTGTTATTGAGGTGTGGAAAATCATCCTTGTGTGAAATAATAAATCTGAAGAAAGGATAAGAGGTAGAGCAGAGAAGAGTAGGAGTAGATGAACAAGAACAATAAGGGATGAAGTGATAGTGAAGAAGTATTTGTGAGAAGAGCAGAAGTTTTGTGAGCATTCAAAGAGACTGAACCATGGATGAAGAAGATGCTAACTCTTAGTTAATTCCTTTTGTATTAAACATAAAATCTATAGGCAGTGAGCCTCTTTTGAGCAGTGAGCTCTGGGCAGTGCGCCCGAAGGCAAGTGCCTTCCCTTTTTCAAGTACTTTTAATAGGGTACGAATCTTGTGGGTTAACCCCCACCATGGTTTTTCCCTTAACCAGGTTTCCACGTCAAAAATCTTGGTGTCAAGTGTGTTAATTGTGTTTATGCTCATGTGTGATTGTTTCATGCTTTAATGTTTACATCATTATTCTATTTGTAAGTTGTGAAAGTAGTTTAAAAAGAGAAAAGGTTAATTTTGTGGGACAACTGATTCACGCCCCCTCTCAGTTGTCTGGCCTAATTCCAACAACCTTAACTGTAGGTTACCACAATAAATAGCATTAACCCCAGCCATGTTTTCTTTCTTAGTGGAGTATACCGGTACAATTTGATGTTTATTTTTTGGGTTAGCGATAGGTTACTTTGATAGTTGAGATTTAATTACTTGCTCAACTTGTTGATTGTTCTGGGGAGCTGGTAAGAGATTTTGTTGTGGGTTTGGCATTTGTTGCGGTCCATGATAGAATTAATTTGGAGGTTGATTCCATTGTGGTGCAAGGTTTTGAGGATACTATTGTTGTGCTTGATTTTCCCTTTGAGGATTCTTCCAAGATTGGTTTGTCCACTCTAGGTGTCCCCAAGAATAAGATCCTGAGTTAGGCAATGTTGGAGGCCAGGGTGCTGCCCACTAATTATTATTCCAATTACTTTGAGGTTGCCATGATGAATTCAAGTTTTGGCCATAAGAGAAATTTCCTCCTGGTCTTTGTCCCATATAATTGATTTCCTCCTCTACTTGAGACATCTTTTTCTTGGAATTTTTAATCACATTGAGTATTTTGCATTGGTCAGTAGAATGGTTTTTTTCACAAATCTGACAACTGTTGATTTTATCTAATGGATACTCCCTTAGTAAATGCTTATTCCTACACCTAGGACAATAGATGGATAAGGTTTTGATATTATGTGTTTTATCTTATATTCCATCCAAGGTGGTGTTTAACTGAACAAGAAGGTCAGTCTTCAGGTTTGCGATTTCCTCTCTCAATTTGCCAATTTCATTTGATCCTCTCATTAGGCTAGACTTCTGGATTCCCCCTCAAGTTCTAGAAAATTTTATGTATAATTCAGAGATTTCCATGAGGTTGAGTTTGGCTACGTCTCCCTTTCCCATCAAATCTAGACTTCTTTGAATGTCCTCATCAAGACCTTTTAGGACTATGGTTTTGGGGATTTCTTGGTTCATTGTTTCTTCCCTGTATTGTTTTACTAAAATGATGAACATATCTAAAAAGTCCTCTAAGCTTTCATCCTCTTTTTGTCTTAGCCTAAACAATTCTTCCTTCCTATCATTGACCCTACAATAATTTTGATATTTGTCCAAAAAGACAATTTCCATCTCATCCTAAGAGGTGATTGAGCCTGAGACCAAACCCATGAACCATCTCTTTGCAGAGTTTCTTAGGGTAGAGGGGAACAACTTCAATTTCTGGATATCAGTTTTGTAATCATATGTCTCACATGGGACTTTAAATTTGAAGAGAAATTGGTCTAGATCTTTGGAAGCCAAACCTCTAAAGGTTGGCAAGATAGAAGGTGAAATATTTTTCATTAGTTCTTCTTCATCTGGATTGAGAGCAATAGGATAGGTGAATGTTTAAGTTGCTCTCCTACTATTTGGGTTATCATTTTGATTATTTCTAGGACTCCTTCCATTCTGGTAATTGAAAGGGTCTTTATCATTATAATTCATTATGTTAAAAGGAATATATTCTTCCCTCAGTTGTTGTTGTGATGGCTAAGTATTTGAGGTGTTTTGAGAAGCCTCATCTTGATCCTTGTTGACCAATTCGTATTAGAAAAGTTCTTTGACTAAGACTTCTACCTTGTTAGATTTAGTTGGAACTACTACTTGGGGGTTTTTCTATGAATCTTCCATGTGGACCTCTTTTCCTAACCATGAAGAAAAAGGAGTTTAACAAAATGTTTTTTTTCACTAAACAAGAGTTATCCTAATGTTCTCCTAATAACACAATGAACAGTCCCTGGCAACGGTGCCAAAAAGTGACAAGGTGTCATTAGACATTGTACTTTAGTTGAAAGTTTATTAGTTTGTTGACCAAGTTGTGTCCAAGGTTATATGAAATAGGAGAGGAGATTTAGGCATCCTAGTTTAGAAACAATTTCTTAGTTTTTTATTCTTTATGAAAAGACTTTATAAAGCAAATTCTAACTAAAAAGCATGGAAATCTAAGCTTAAGAAAAAATCTTGAATGCAACTAAAATCCATTAGCCAGCCTATATTGATCTATGAACAAAAGAAATACTTAATCTAAGAAAGTATGAGGACATCAAAATCTGGACTATGCTACCAAACTTTTAGTAAACTATGGAAATTTGAATCATGCAAGAACTCTAGAACTTCTCTACTATAAAATATGTAATTCCTCAAATTCTCAGAATTTAGAAAAACATAGCAGATTGCTTTCTATTTATTTGTAAAAGCCCTCAAACCATCACAAAGTAAAACAAAGTAAATAATCCACTTAAATACAACATCACATTGCCAAAAGAAAAAAGATGTAAATAATCTACTTAAATACAACTTCCAAAAGATAAAAAAAGGGGGTGTAATTAATCTGCTTAATTACAATATCAAAATAAACGATAATCTCATCAATAAGATTCAATAGAGTTAATAAATATTCATAAATAAGAATCCATAAGAATCATTAAATCTTGCAAAAGATAATCTCATCAATATAAATCAAATAAAGTCTTTAAATATTACAACTCGTGTGCTCATATTAGGTAAAAGCACTATAAAATCATACACATGACAACCATGTCATATTACATCCAATAATCATGAACAACATGAATAAATATATCAATACGCTCATCAGTCACATGAACCAAGTGGTCCACCACATGCGAGCTGAGAGACGAGAACATGGTTTAGGTGCTTTTCCACCCAACCATGAAGTAATTACACTTCCCCAGATCCCTTCATGAAACAAAGGAAACCCAGCGCTGCATGAAATGTCTAGCTACCTGGAAACAACTGGCAGGAGGGAACACCCAATGCAACCCTAATGTCTGAATGTGTAATTCTAAATAATGAAATGCAGATTGTCTTACAACAGGATGTGGTAGAGATATATATATAAATAAGTTTTCTAGACAAAATAAACATCTTTTTCAATGTCAGCTCATTTAGATCTAAACCTTTAACATAGTAACCTGGTTCAATTCCCAAAAAGAGGAAACACCATCTCTGATAATCCACATTTGGCATCCTGGCCCTGAAAGTAACCCAATAACATTCCTAGATAAAAATATACCTTCTTTCCCCAAGAAGTAAATAAATAAAATCAATGAATAAAGATCCAAAATCACCTATGACCATTTCTAAATCCCTTTCCCATGCATCAAGCATGAAACACATCTTTCGAGCAATAATCCGTCATTTGATTTACACAAAATGTATCTTATAAAACTACAAAAATTGATTTAATTACCAAGTCCATATTTCATTCACTCTAACATATTCACAATGTAATAAGTATTCTAAGTTATTACTTCATTTAACTTCCATAATATATTAAGTCTCCTAAATCGTTCAAACAAGTATACAAATTCTCTTCAAGTATTTTTAATAAGTCAATGATATTTATATCTCAGAATTTACTCCATCATACTAACGTATAAGAAAAATAATTTAAACATATAATCTATTCATTCAAATATTTATAAAATAATAGGTTTTCTAAATAATTTAATAGTTTTACTATCATATTTGTGACAAGAACTATCTCAATCTATTCCAATAAGTTTTATAAATCATTCAAACCTTATTGTCATATATGTGACAGGAAGTCCAGAATCAAGGGAACAGTCTTCCTATCACAACTGTGATAGGAACTATAGCAGAAATAAAAAAATAAGAACATGGTTTATAATCTTTTACTATCATTCGATGATAATGTTTAGATAATGTTTTGAACAGCAATCAATAATGGAAAGGTAAGCTACAGGTTTCTAATACTTTATCTAGATTTAAGAGTTCATCTCCACTTTATTTGTTTTAATAAGGAAAGGTCGATTTGTTTAGCAAGAAATTGATTTCTAACAACAAGCAAGGCTATGATAAATATAAGTTATGTGTTTATCAGAGGGTAAGTTTAACAATCTACAGCAACTTGGTTAACTATGGTTCCAATGGATACATCCAGATCAAGAAAGAAGTCATTTTTACTTAGCATATACCAAGAATATCAAGAAAACAAGGATAAGAATAGTAGGTTGATTTACTCAGCATTAATAAAAGTAAAGGCAATAATGGAACAGCAGGTCGCTGCAATATCAATGCCATAGTGAAAAGATTGGTGGCAGGAAAGAAATAAAGACAGGTTGATCTAATTTTTTAAAAAAGCTAACAATGCTTCTCTCGGCAAGTCGACACCAGCAAATAGAGGTAAGGATCTAATGCTAGGACTAGATTAAGGTAGGCATTTTAGAAGGTTGAATTTGGTCATTTCAAATCAAGAGGTCAATCACTTTTAACAGCAGGCCAAAAATAGGTAAAACACAAGCCGATTTTACTACGCTAAACCAACCATATCAGTCATTTAAAAGATTACATATATAAAAAGGAAAATACTCAGATAGTTTCACTTGTTCAAGGGGCCAATCCTCTCTCCACGTTGCTGCAAAAGCAGTAAGAGAACCATCCTCCTCTATGTTGTCAAAATGTGCTTCCTCTGCTAAAGATCATCAGTGTTCTTAAAATCATGCCCTTTTCTTTTGTAACAACTCTCACCAAAATCCACAAATCTCTTCAAAGTATTTCTGGGTTTTGTTCTACTCTTCATCATCTTTTTGGAACACTTTACTGTTTCAAATTTTGTTTTGATATGACAAAGTTATCACCAGTTTACTATCACTATTCTTGACTGATTTTTTTCTCCTTTGAAAAAGCCTTTTTCTTTCTTCTATTTTTTTTTTTAACAATTCTCATTCTTCTTGTTTTTGGCATCCAAAGTTTAGGTTTTTAACTCCTTTCAACTCAAGATTTTCTTTGTTTGCATGAGAATTTGCAATTTAAAAGACTCAATTTTCTATTTAAATTAAAATAAAATAACTTAATTTATCTTTCTGTCACTTGCATGATAGTAATTTATTTAATTCTCTTTATTAGATTTCTAAATATAATAATACTATTTATCTATTTTAAATAAACATAATCACTCCAAATCAACTCAAGATGTAATTGCAATAGTAATAATACTATATATTTATATATTTAATTAGAATAAAATAACTTTAATAGCTTTCTGTCACACGCAAGACAATAAGTTATTTTTAATTCTCTTTATTTAAGATTCTAAATATAATAATACTATTATCAAATATAATTTAACTATTTTTAATAAAACATAATTACTTTAACTCAATCAAAAATTATTTAAAAATAATAAAATAATATATATATCTATATATCTCTTACAATTTAAATATAATTGTTTAAATCTAATTAGATATTGTCTTCCAAACATCTATACTCATTAAATAGAAAATATTTACTATTATTTATTTAAATATATAAGATACAACCATATGTACATATATTCACTATTTAAAATATAATTCAAAAAGACATTAATTTTTATAATCAAATCATGCATTCGAAAAGGATTTTCCTAACAATAAAAAACACAATAATTTTCTAAGCATCTAAACATCAATCACACTTATTACCCATACAATTAATGCATAATAAACCATTCACAATGTAATATGAGACTATGTGAGTGTGTGATTGCATTGGAGAACCATCCTGAATAGTTCTTGCCAAGTGGCTAGAACATCTCTACCTCAACCATGTTCTCATCTTTAACGAGTATCTGCATTCATTTGCACTCAACTTGACGTCAATAGGTTAGTTCCCAAAAACATAGCTGAAGCAAAACATCATAATCATATCGATAATATGTAATATTTAAATTAAGTTTCTAATTTATGTAAATATAACATCATGATAATTATCTTCACGCATGTGGAACTTACTTGAAGTAAAACATTCATGGTAAATGTTTGCTAATCTAGAATAATAATATAGTCCATAAAAATGAGACATGACATCCTTCCCCACTTGGAAGAGACATCGTCCCGATGTCTTATTACACATCAAAATAATAATGACTCAATCTACCATCAATAAAGTATCAAAGTATCTTAAAACAATAACAATAACTCAAAGTATCATTAAGGTATCATAAATTCTAACAAAGCATATTAATGCCCTTTAAAATCTTCCCATGTGGCACCATCCACTAAACTATTGGTCCTACTCGACCTTATACAAAACAATATCTCAATTTTGCATTTAACATTGCATCCATCAATTAAATTCAAGTATAATCAATCAATCAATTCACATAGCACAACTACCAAATCAATATATATAATCCATCACATGGTACAACTACCACTCAATTACATTTATTCTAGCATAAGAGTAACAATCACATCTTTAATGCACACCAAGAAGGCATAAATCAATTCATCATAGACACGAATCAATAATCACAATGCACATGCAACCGTATGGTAACACAATTTAATATCAAAAGATCAGTCCTCCCAAACAAACATTGGTCGAGATCTCCAACAACATGACAAAACTCCAAAGGTGCACCAACTAGGTCATATCCAATCATTGTATAAGAAACTCCTCTGAACTATACCACTCATATCATTTCTATCAATATAATCCATTTCCTCTTTCATTACTTGTAACCAAACTTTACCTTCAATATGATCTACAGTTCAAAATTCTCAAAAAAGTCTTCCTTGTCTTTCTCGTGTTTTTGCACAATGCCAAAACAATTCAACTTCTTCAATTTCTTTACTATTATCTGCACTTGGCTCTTCACTGTATTTGGTTGTTTTGTTTATGTTGTTTAATTCTTTTTCCTTTTTCTTTTTCCAATCAAACACATTTATCCAACCACAACTCATTTTTAAACAACTTGTCCTAGATTCATTTTTGACTCTCTATTCCAACATGTCTTTTCACTATGATTTCTTTACAACCACAAATTTTTGCAACTATGTAAATTCCAACAATTTTATCTTCTATGTCCTTCTCTATCACAATGTGAACAATGTAGAATCTCTTTTTCTTGAAATTAGTTCTTAGTTTTTGCAAAAATATTTGTCTTTTCTTTTCCTTCACCTCGATACCTAAGACTTCATACTTAGTCCCCACAATTGACTCAATGGCTCTTTGATTCCTTGCCCATGCTTACCCAAACCTTTGCTTATATGTTCAATTTTCTTCAAGATTTTCAAAACAACTAGCTATGATAGCAGATTCATCATCATTTTCATCCTTACATTCTTTAGCAAACTACCAAGTGATTGATCAAAAGATCATAAATCATCTATGTCACATGAGACTTCACAAACTAGCGGCTTGATTTCCAACATTCATTTTCTTTTTGGCATACTGTAAACAATTGTTTTAACTCATCAATTTGATCTTTCTATTTGAATTTCCTTCTTCTATCTTCTTCAACTTTCCTTGCAATTATTCATTCCTTAAACAACTTCAACTCTTCTTTCACCAATTCATTTTCCAAAAGGTCATTTTCACAAAACTTTTCATACTTTTCCTTTCCTAACTCTTTTATTCTTTTCATATATTCTATATTACTCCTTTTAACATTCATTAATTCTTTATTCTAATTCGTCTATCAAAAATTTCCTTCAAAAAATTTCAACTTACTTCAAATGATCCAAAGTGATACCAAAATCTAATTTAGAACTTCCTCAACACTTTAACAATGTTAACTCAATCTACCAAAGCTCTTATTAACACACTCGCTATGAGACAGTATATTCTCCGCATCCTACTCCCTTACAACCTATCAGAAGCCTGTCATGGACATGATAAAAAACATAACATGATACATGACGAACAGTTTTAAAACATTCAAGAATAGCCACCACTAATAAATAAATAAATAAATTCTGAAGAAAAGAAAATTTCAATTCCAAGAATAAGGTATAAAAATGCACACAATTTCAACAATAAAACCAACATGACCATCAAGGTCACAAGGTAAGTAAATATCAATTTTTTTATGGCTATACTTTTTCATAAATAAGAATAAAAAATTTTAATGTTGGTCTTTACAACATTTAGAGAAATTATCAAAGTTAAAAAAGATAAATATCAAATTCAAAAGTTTCACATTACATGAACTATGTGACTAATTCTAGCCACTAGAGAGGGAGTACAATGCTACACTATGCCTGGTACCAAAAATGGAGTGAGTTAAGAGAACACACTCTATCACACAAGAAACCTAGTCCTCTAAGATTCCAAACACTTCTATATCATAAGATCATTCCCACACAACATCACTCAGATACCTAGCAACAAAGATTGCATTTCGATCCAGGAAATCACAATCAAACTGAAGAATGCCCAACCAAACCTAGTGCATCCCTATTAACCTACATGCATCCCCAACTTGAATGTAGCATCTCATTAACAGGATATGACAAGGAATTAAATACATAAAACTGATTAACGGTGGGTAGGTTTTGAAAAGGAAACCTACCTCCCTATTTTCCCCATATTCATCACCCATCCTAGAAGGCAACTTTCTGAAAGCATAGAAAGAAAAATAGCCATTCTTCTTTCAAACACAAATTTGTGGCAAAATAAAACATTCATACAGTCATATACTTGCAAACATTCAACAACCAAGATTTAAGTTAGGGTAAAATCAGGTTCACAAACCAAGATTTCACAACACCATCCTTTCCTACAAGCAACAATTATCATTTCTTTCCTTAAAATTCAATGAGGCAATGTAATACTATCTTTCTTATAACCACACAATGAATCCATATTCATGATCATGCTCTCAATAAAACAATGCAATATGCATTTCAAGCAAGCATTCACCAGAAAGCAAAATAGAAGAAGTCAAACATATGATCCAACATCCTCTTTCACATACTAATGCATAACCCTAAAAGAAGAAAAGAACCTAGTCATTCATACTCAAGAACAATCATCAGGGTCTATCTAACCCTATAAAAAGAAAAGAAGGCACATGTTATCCACAACAGGCCAACACACAAGGACCCACACATGCTCGATCAAACTGAGCAACACACACACCTAGAGCTCCCAATGCTAGAACCATGCTTTGATACCAAATGTAAAAGCCCTCAAACCATCACAAAGTAAAATGAAGTAAATAATCTATTTAAATACAACATCACATTGCCAAAAGTAAAAAGATGTAAATAATCTGCTTAAATACAACTTCTAAAAGATAAATAAAGGGGGTGTAATTAATCCGCTTAATTACAATATCAAAATAAATGATAATCTCGTAAATAAGATTCAATAGAGTCAATAAATCTTCATAAATAAGAATAAATAAGAATCATTAAATCTTGCAAAAGATAATCTTATCAATATAAATCAAATAAAGTCATTAAATCTTACAACTCACGTGCTCATTCTAGGTAAAAGCACTATAAAATCATACACAAAAGTCCTTTGACAACCATGCCATAATACATCCAATAATCATGAATAACATGAATAAATAAATCAATACGCTCTTTAGTCGCACGAACCAAGTGGTCCCCCATCTGCGAGCCGAGAGACAAGAACATGGCCCAGGTGCTTTTCCACCCAACCATGAAGTAAGTACACTTCCCTGGATCCCTCCATGAAATGAAGGAAGCCTAGCCTTGTACGAAATGCCTAGCTACCTGGAAACAACTAGTAGGAGGGAGTACCCGATGCAACCTTGATGTCTGAATGTGCAATTCTAAATAATGAAATGCAAATTGTCTCACAATAGGATGTGGCAGAGATATATATAAATAAGTTTGCTAGACAAAATAAACATCTTTTGCAATGTTAGCTCGTTTATATCTAAACCTTTAACATACTAACCTAGTTCAATTCTTGAAAAGAGAAAAAGCCATCTTTGATAATCCACATTCAGCATCCTAGCCCTGAAAGTAACCCAATAACATTCCTAGATAAAAATCTACCTTCTTTCCCCAAGAAGTAAATAAACAAAATTAATGAATAAAGATCCAAAATCACCTATGACCATTTCTAAATCCCTTTCCCATGCATCAATCATGAAACACATCTTTCAAGCAATAATCCATCATTTGATTTACACAAAATGTATCTTATAAAACTACAAAAATTCATTTAATTACCAAGTCCATATTTCATTCACTCTAACATATTCACCATGTAATAAGTATTCTATGTTATTATTTCATTTAACTTCCATAATATATTAAGTCTCCTAAATCGTTCAAACAAGTATACCAATTCTCTTCAAGTAGTTTAAATAAGTCAATGATATTTATATCTCAGAATTTACTCCATCATCATACTAACATATAAGAAAGATAATTTGAACATATAATCTATTCATTCAAATATTTATAAAATAATAGGTTTTCTAAATAATTTAACATGCTTACTATCATATTTGTGACAAGAACTATCTCAGTCTATTCCAATAAGTTTTATAAATCATTCAAACCTTATTGTCATATATGTGACAGGAAATCTAGAATCAAGGGAATAGTCTTCCTGTCACAACTATGACAAGAACTGTTGTAGAAATTAAAAAATAAGAACATGGTTTATAATCTTTTACTGTCATTCGATGATAATGTTTAGATAACGTTTTGAATAGCAATCAATAATGGAAAGGTAAGCTACAAGATTCTAATACTTTATCTAGATTTAAGAGTTCATCTCCACTTTATTTGTTTTAATAAGGAAAGGTCAATTTGTTTAGCAAGAAACTAATTCTTAACAGCAAGCAAGGCTATGATAAATATAAGTTATGTGTCTATCAGAGGGTAAGTTTAACAATCTACAGCAATTTGGTTAACTATGGTTCCAATGGATACATCCAGATCAAGAAAGAAGTCATTTTTACTTAGCATATACAAAGAATATCAAGAAAACAAGGATATGAATAGTAGGATGATTTACTCAGTAGTAATAAAAGTAAAGGCAATAATGGAACAACAAGTCGCTGCAATATCAGCGCCGTAGTGAAAAGATTGGCAATAGAAAAGAAATAAGGATATGTTGATCTAATTTTTTTAAAGAGATAACAATGCTTCTCTTAGCAAGTCGACACCAGCAAATAGAGGTAAGGATCTTATGCCAGGAACAGATTAAGGTAGGCATTTTAGAAGGTTTAGTTTGGTCATTTCAAATCAAGAGGTCAATAACAGGTAAAACATAGGTTGATTTTACTACGCTAAAAAGGTCAATAGCCAGCTAAAAATAGGTAAATCACAGGCTGATTTTACTATGCTAAACCAACCATATCAGTCATTTAAAAGATTACCTATATAAAAAGGAAATACACAAATAGTTTCACTTGTTCAAGGGTCTGATCCTCTCTCCCATGTTGCTACAAAAGCAGTAAGAACCGTCCTCATCTATGTTGTCAAAACGTGCTTCCTTTGCTAAAGATCGTCGTGTTCATGAAATCACGTCCTTTTCTTTTGTAAAAAAGCTCACCAAAAAACATGAATTTATTCAAAGTATTTATGGGTTTTGTTCTACTCTTCTCCATATTTCTAGAACACTTTACAGTTTCAAATTTTGTTTTGATATGACAAAGTTATTGTCATTTTACTATCGTTGTTCTTAACTAATTTTTTTCTCCTTTGAAAACGCCTTTTTCTTTCTTCTAATTTTTTTTTTAACAATTCTCCTTCTTGTTTTTGGCGTTCAAAGTTTAGGTTTTTAACTCCTTTCAATTCAATATTTTATTTGTTTGCATGAGAATTTGTAATTTAAAAGACTCAATTTTCTATTTAAATTAAAATAAAATAACTTAATTTATCTTTTTGTCACTTGCATGACTGTAATTTATTTAATTCTCTTTATTTTAGATTTCTAAATATAATAATACTATTAATCTATTTTAAATAAACATAATCACTCCAAATCAACTCAAGATGTAATTACAATAGTAATAATACTATATATTTATATATTTAATTAGAATAAAATAACTTTAATAGCTTTCTGTCGCATGCAAGACAATAAGTTATTTTAAATTCTCTTTATTTAAGATTCTAAATATAAATACCTTCTTTGATTAGCTTTAGTAACAAACAAAACTATTGGAATGAAGGTTCGAAGGAATACATTGAAGTATTAAGTAAACCTTTGGTAGGGGCGACAAAATGAGACAAAATTTTGAGGTCTTTTCTAGAAGGCCCCTACGCTCACAACAGAGTTTGTTTTTTGAAGCATCTAGGGCAAGAAGGCGTTCATCTATTCAGAGAACAAAGGCTTAGGGTTTCGAGGAGCTTTTCGTAATTCTAGATAGAGACATTTCTCGTCTCACTATGGCTCCTCTGGCTTTCAAAATTTTGGTTCTTTTGGTTTCTATAATAATAGAAGGTTTAATGTTCAGAATTCACGTTATGCAAATACTCAAGCTAATGCTTCAGGAAAGGCAGAATCTGGAAGTGGCATTCATCAGGTATGGAAGGAAAAATCTATTCAGGTTAACCCTAATAATCATGAAGATGTTACTAAAACTGATGGTAGGGTTTCTGCAGAAATTGTTAATATTCAAATTCCAGATGATATGGTGAACCCTATATCCAAGATCTTGCTTCACGGGACCTTATTGGTAAGGTATGAAATTCCAAGTTTAATTTTGATATTTTTCTTGATTGGATTAAGGTTTCCTAGAAAGGGGTTTCAGATGTTTTTTTCTTGCATAAAGATTTATGTGTTTTTACGGTAATTTTTGAAAACGGTTGTTTTCGTGATGAAACCCTAAATAAAAAATTATAGTTTTTCCAAGGTAAAGGGATCTGTATATAGAAATGGGAGCCTAATTTTGATCCTATTAAAGCTAACATGAATTTTGTTCCATTTTGGATCACATTGCCAAACTTACCTCTGGAATACAAAGATCTTAATATTATTGAATTTTGTGCTAAGAAAATGGGTTTTTTTTATCAAGCACGATATGTCTAATTTTCAAAAACTAGAGATGCCAGTAAGGTTTTCCATAATCCTTAATACTTCGTTTCCCTTTCCTAAATTTATGGAATTTCATTCTAAATTTGGGATCTGGAAACAAGTAGTTGTTTTTGAAAATCCTATGACTATGGAAAAACCAGAGCTTTTTGATTCAAAATGGGTTGGTGAGGATTCAAAAAAAAAAAAAATTTTAAGGGAAAATCTTGATTCTGTTAATATTGGGGAAGCATCTTTAAATCATCTAGTTAATTCTTCTATTTCAGATGAGGGGCAACATTTTGTTAAGGACCTATCAAAAGAATGTTCTTTTGAGTTTGCTTTTGGTAAAATTGAGGAATTCGATACCCCAAATTTTCATAATGATAAAATTAAGAAAAATTTATTCACATCTTTTAATAATGAGGAGGATATCAACATGTTCAATGCTAATCAACATGATGTTTCAGGTTTGGCTAATTTTCCTTTTTCTGAGGAGGAAGCAAAAGCTTTTGTTGATAAAACCATTTGAAAAGTTGCTTCTAATCTCATTGAAGAACTAGCGGACGAGGTAATTACAGAAAAATCAAATACTACTGAAGGTATTTCTACTGTTATTAACACTTCTGATCCAAGCTTAGTGATGGATAGCCAATTAAATCAAGGGAAATCAGACTAGAAGGTTTCGTTAGGGGATGGGATTGGTAGTGAGGTTTTTTATTTTGACACTAAGTTGTCTATTTCTTAATCTTTAAGTTAGGATTCTCTTACCAAATCTAGTTCTATTTCTCCTTCTAAGAGAGGACGTAAACCAAAATCTTTTAAAACTCAGGAAGAGATTAAAGATGGCTTGTAGGCTACCCTTGAAACATGTCTGAGATCAAGGAGAGTGAGAAACTCTCCCCGTGACCAATGAAGATCCTATCTTGGAATGTTAGGGGCATTAATGCCCCTAACAAGAGACGATTGGTTAAGCGTCAGTTAGATTCCTCTGGTATGGACATTGTTTTGCTTCAAGAATCAAAACTATCTCAATCTCAATTTGATATTATTTTTCCAAATTGGTTCAAATGGAAGTTTCATCATTTTCCTTCTCAAGGGGCTTCAGGAGGCCTAGCTATTCTTTGGGATTGTAAAAGCTGTGATGCAGATCTAATTTGTTCTACTCAAAATTTTTTATTGGTTAAAATAACTTCCTCATCATTAAATTTTTGGTTATTTAATATTTATGGACCAATTGCGACTAGAGAAAAAAAATAGTGTTGGGATATGTTAGCAGCACTTTTAGAATAGTTATCTGGAGAAAAAGTTATTTTAGGGGGAGACTTTAATGCCATTTCTTGTTTATCAGAAAAGTCGAGAGGCATTTGTCCTCCTCGGAGGGTAATTGAAGATTTTACTGATTTTATTTCAGATAATGCATTAGTTGATAGTCCTTTATTGAATGGGAGCTTCACTTGGTCAAATAGGAGAAAGGATTTTTTAAATATTGCAGAAAGGTTGGATGGATTTTTGTTTTCTTCTGAATGGTGTCTTCATTCTAAAATCCCTGGTTCATCTGTTCTTCCTTTTACTGCCTCAGATCATTTTCCCATTTCTCTCCAATTGGATGTGGATATGAATAGAAAGAAATTTAGATCTTCTTTTAAGTTTCAAGCTATGTGGTTCAAAGATAAAAACTTCCTATCCTTACTGGAATCTTGGTGGAAGAATGCTCCTTTTGTGAAAGGTTCACACATGTTTTGGCTTAATGAAAGGTTGAAATTTATAAGGGGAAAACTTTAGGAATGGAATAAAACTTCTTTTGGTAACATCTTTTCTCAAAAAGTATCACTACAATCTCAACTAGAATAGATGAATGAAGTTATTATTAGAAAGGGTATGGATAATGCTTCCTTTGAATATGTAAAAGTTCTTCAATCTAATTTAGAGGAAGTTTTAGCCTGGGAAGAAATTTTTTGGAGGCAGAAATCAAGGGAATCATGGTTGAGGGAAGGAGATCGAAATACAAAATTTTTTCATGTATCGACTTTGGTAAGAAGACATAAGAATTCTATTTTTTCAATTAAAGACTCTATGGGGAATATTTTGCAAGATGATGTTCTTATTCAAAAAGAAGGAATTAGTTTTTTTCAGAAACTCCTTTCTAAAGAAAAAAATACGGTCTCCAATTTGACTGTTGCAAAAGTTCTAAATTATATTCCTACTCTGATTTCACAAGAAGACAATTTGGAATTGATGAAACATTTTTCATTAGATGAAATTAAGGTAGTAGTCTTCTCCCTAGACCCAAACAAATCTCTTTGTCCAGATGGTTTTACCCCTCTTTTTTTCCAAAAATGTTGGGAATTTGTAGGCAAGGATGTTTGGTTGGCTGTAGAAGAAGCTCGTAGAAATAGAACTATTTTGAGAGAAATTAATTCTATTTTCATTGCTTTGATCCCTAAAGTTGCTACCCCCTCCTCTTATGCTGACTTTAGACCCATTCTCTTTGTAATACTTTATACAAAATCATTTCTAAAGTAATTACTTTAAGACTTGCTACTCTTATCCCAAAAATTGTATCTGATGAACAAGGAGGTTTTGTTCCAGGCAAGGAAACTTCGAAGGGTGCTTTGGTAGCTCATGAGGTCTTGCGTTCAGTTCATCAACATAAACTACCTACTATGTTGTTTAAGTTGGATATGTTAAAAGCTTATGATAGAGTGTCTTGGGACTTTTTGTTTCAAGTTCTCCTTAAATTTGGATTCTCTTCTAAATGGTGCAAATGGATTTCATCTTGTATTACTGGTGCAAGTTTTTTAGTCTTGATTAATGGTTCTCAATTTGATTTCTTTAAGTCCTCTCAAGGATTAAGGCAAGGTGATCATCTTTCCCCTTTTCTTTTTATAATAATGGCTAAAGGCTTGAGTAGATTAATTATGAGGCAACATTCCTTGGGTAATTGGAAAGGGATTAAAATTCCTAGAGTCCCTTTTTCTATTACACATGCTTTGTTTGCAGATGATACTTTATTGTTTGGGCAGCCTGTGATGATGGAAGCTAAAGTCTTGAAGGATGTTATTTCCAAGTATTGTTTAGTATCGAGTCAGAAAGTGAATCAGAACAAGTCTAAATTTTTTTTCTTCTTTTCATCTCCCATGGTGCAACAAAGGATTGCTAAGTTTCTCAGTTTTCAAGTTGATGTTCTCCCTTCAAGATATTTGGGAATTCCTCTTTTTTCAAGTTCAATTAAAAACATGTTTTGGGATAAACTTATTACAAGTATTAAAGCTAAGATTTCTTCTTGGAAAGGTAAATGGTTAACATTGGCAAGGGAAATTCTTCTGATTAAAACAGTCTTATCATCAGTTCCTGTTTATATGCTTTCAGTGCTTATGGTTCCCAAATCCATCCTTTCTTGTATTGTGAGTATTTTGAGAAAATTTTTGTGGAATGGCTCTAATTTGAATGGGAAACAGATCCCCCTAATTTCTTGGGACAAAATTTGTACTCTGAAATAGCTAGGAGGCTCTGGGATTCATAACATTGAAGCACAAAATAAAGCTCTTGGAGCTAAATTGGTTTCGAATTTATATGAAAAGTTAGAATCCAAGTGGGGGAAAATAATGTATGCAAAATATTTAGATTCTTTTTCTCTTGAAAGAATCTTTACTATTCTTAATCCAAAGGAGGGTTCTCATATTTGGAACTTTTTGATAGATTGTAGAGAGGTGATTTCCCCTTTTTTATCTTGGGTTATTTATGATGGAAATTCTGCTCTTTTTTGGGATGATTCTTGGAATAATCATTCACCTCTATCTAAAATAGAAGGTCTTCAAGAGATCAAATTATTTTTGTGCCAAGCTTGGGGATTAAAAGTTAAAGATTATTTTGAAATTGATTATAGTTCAGAAATTAATAAAGTCAAGTGGAAAAATTTTGATGATTTTTTGATTCCACAAGAGCAGAAGATTTTGCTTAAGAATATTTTGTAGGATAGAAGAATTTTTATTTCAAGGGAAAAGGATAAATTAGCTTGGGCTCCTTCAAAGTCTGGTCATTACACGATTAAGCAAGGATATCTAAGTATCATTAGTAAGGATTCTAATTCAACTATTAATTGGCCTTATAAGCTCTGTTGGAGTGGTCCTTGCCTACCTAAAGTGGGAGCATTTGCCTAGTTAGATCTGAATTATAGAATCCTCACTAGTGATAGGTTAGCTAAGCTTGGAGTCACTAATTCTTTCTTATGTCCTTTTTGCTATGTAGTGGAGGAATCAGTGGACCATCTTTTGTTGAATTGTACCTTTTCCTCAAAAGTTTGGTATTGGCTTCTTTCAAAATTGAGTTGGAAAGGTCCTTTTCCTTTTTCTCTTCTCCAAGTTTTTCAAAGTTGGCCTATGTTATTTTCAAAGTCTACTTTTTCTACTTTATAGTTGGTTTCACCAAGTATTGTAATTTGGTCACTGTGGCTAGAAAGAAATTGTAGAATATTTAAAAAAGCAAGCAATCCTTTTTATATAGTTATTGGAAAAATTGAAAAAATAATTTCAGAAGTAGTTTTAGCCTCGCTAGTTTCAAAAAAGGAGGGTTCTCTAATTTTTATGTCCTGGAATGATTTGATATTAAAAAGTTAGAAGTTTTTAAGGTTACCTAATTCAAACTATTTTAATTCTGAAGTCAAGATTGATAGATCCACTATCAAATGGATCCCTCCACTTGAATCTTTTATAAAACTTAATTTTGAAGGTATGAGCAAAGGTAATCCTGGTAATTCTAGTGCTGGTTGTGTTCTGAGGAATCATAATGGTGTAGTTCTTAGAGCTTTGTTAGTTAAGCTTGGTGTAATCACAAATAATGAGGCAGAGGCATTGGATTTAATAGCTGGTTTAAACTTAGCCTTGAAATGTGGCATTACAAATCTTATAGTGGAAGGGGATTCACTGAATATTGTAAGAGCTTTTTCTAATAATTCTTCTCCAAGTTAGAAAATTGATTATATTTTAAAGTTTGGAAGGAATATATTGGAACATTTCCAATCTTTTAAAATCGTCCATACGTACCGAGAAGGCAATTTATTAGCAAATTTTTTGGCCAATTTTGCATTTAGCATTAATGATTCTTCTATAGAATGGGACTCCAACTCCTTTCTATTGATCCCCGGAGTTTGTTATATCTTGGATAAGGACAAAATTTTTTAACTTGGTTAACATTTGTTGTAATTTTTTAGTGGCTTTTTTTATCATTATTAGCTTCATTCATCCCTATTCTAGCAGCACATTCCGTGCTGACAAGCTGATGATGTTTAAGTGCTTTGAGTATACCTTCATTTGGTGCATAGTACTTTGATGCATTTCTTGGGTGTAGGGTGGTAGATTTTGCACAATGGTAATCTGACAAGATTGATCTCATTTATTTGATGTTATTTGCCTTTATATTATACTTATAATCTGTTGCAAGTCTTGTTCCTATTTCAGTTCTATCTTTTTTTGCAACTTTTAGCTCCCAAGCTTTGAACTCTAGTATGGGTTCCGTCCAACGAAACAACAAAATTCTTTTACCTTTCCAAAATTGGTTTTCTTAATCTAAATTCAATGCAGGAAGTTTTTAAGATCTATGAGGATTTAGTAGAAAGAGCTATCACTCAGGTTTGTGGATTGCATGTTTTACGTTCTCCAGTTTCTATATACCCGTCTCAAGCAGTATCACATTTTCTTTCCAATGCTATGGACCTTTTGCAAAGCCATGATAAGGTAAGGAATTTGGGTGTTATGTTTGTTCATAATGATCATTTTTTTGTAGACTCTTTCAATCATTCTTTAGAAGATTATGATTTGCATTCAAGTACTGCTCATGTGGGAGGTTTGTTTGATCGCAGGTTTCTATTCTATACTCCTGAGCTCCACTTCCTCTTCAATGAATTTATGCATGGCCTCCAAAATAATTGTGTTATATCCTTCCAGAATGCCATTCACTGCTACAAACGAGAACTGGGGAACCAATTGGTAGATACTGCTATAGAAATCTTTAATGCTCTACATTTCTTGTTGAATTATGTTCCTCCTCCTCCACCTCCTCCTCCTCAGCTAGTGGAAGATGAGGCCCGTGCTTCGCAGGTTATTGATGTGGAAGAATAATAGGGAATCTCCTATTTTTTTGTGTTAGCAGTAAGTTTTAGTTTTGATTTTGGTCGATTCTGTCAGCTGTCGTGTAAACACTATTTTGTCTCAGAATGAATTCTACTAAGGTTTGAGACACAGACTATTATTTTTGGATTGACTCATCTTTCTGAGTCAATTTTGTTATGTAATTGTCAAAAATGGGCTATAACCAGAGGTCTTCTTTGCTGATTCTTTCCTACCGGTATGCCTCCTTAAATCTGGCATTTTGTATTTCTCTCTATTTAATTAATATAATTTCAGTGGTTTTACCATTTTTTCAAAAAAAAAAGATTCTAAATATAATAATACTATTATCAAATATAATTTAACTATTTTTAATAAAACATAATTACTTTAACTCAATCAAAAAGTATTTAAAAATAATAAAATAATAGATATATCTATATATCTCTTACAATTTAAATATAATTGTTTAAATCTAATTAGATATTGTCTTCCAAACATCTATACTCATTAAATAGAAAATATTTACTATTATTTATTTAAATATATAAGATACAACCATATGTACATATATTCACTATTTAAAAATATAATACACTATTTAAAATATAATTCGAAAAGACATTAATTTTTATAATCAAATCATGCGTTCAAAAAGGATTTTCCTAACAATTAAAAACTCAATAATTTTCTAAGAATCTAAACATCAATCACACTTATTATCCACACAATTAATGCATAATAAACCATTCAAAATGCAATATGAGACTACGTAAGTGTGTAATTGCATTGGAGTTAACCATCCTGAACAGTTCTTGCCAAGTGGCTAGAACATCTCTACCTGAACCATGTTCTCATCTTCGACGAGTACCTACATTCATTTGCACTCAACTTAACGTCAATAGGTTAGTTCCCAAAAACATAGCCAAAGGAAAATATCATAATCATATCGATAATATGTAATATTTAAATCAACTTTCTAATTTATGTAAATATAACATCATGATAATTATCTTCACACATGTGGAACTTACTCGAAGTAAAACAATCATGGTAAATGTTCGCTAATCTAGAATAATAATATAGTCCATAAAAATGAGACGTGAAATTATTAAAATAGGTAATTATATCCCAAGATTGATTATTCATTAATATTGACATTCAATTATGCAGTAAATGAAATAAAGTTTTTAAAACTAAACAATGAGCATTCATTTATCAAATCAGGACTATTTCCTAGGTAAATAAAATGCACAGTGGAATATAATGTAAATTATAATGAAATAATTAAATGACATTATTCCCTATTAAATTTATATAAAATAATTAATTTAACAATCTTTTCTATAGAAAATAATTATATTAATTCAATTTTAACAATGCAAATAAATTTATTAAATAGTGCAAATAAATATATGAATTCAATCTCAACAATTTGTATAACTGAGAAGAAAATACATATCTTTTGAATCCTGGCAGTTCTCCAAATATCACTCTGGAGAATAGATTATAGACTCAACCCCCTTTCAGCAAGTGAGCATTTCTAGGAGGAATCCGGTTCTTGTTCAAAACCCACAAGTTCTTATGCAGAACTCACCATGCTTTACAGCACACTAGCCTTGGCCAGGACAATCTCCGGTGTACGCTGTACCCCAAGTTGGACACACACTATGTGCCCCTTCTCCAATGCTCACCTCCTGTCAAATCTTTAACCCTTCTCCTTCATGATTCCTACACTTCCTCTTTTCCTCTATTTTCCTGTATGTCTCTACATTATTTTTTTCCATGGGTTTAAATAATAACCCAAAGGGTAGTTGCAATGTTCACACCCTTTCATAACAATAATACAATTAATATTTAATTACAACTTCCCATGAATTCTCTCTAATACAATTTATTTATTTGTAACTTTCAAGTAACTTTTTCTTATATTTGTTTTATTTACATCCTTCGGGAAAAAGTCACGTAACAATTCTCCCCCTATGATTTAGTTGTTGTCCTTGGTAGCATGAGGAGTTTTTGTATCAGAAAACACATGAAACAACTTTAGTTAAACAAATGTGGATATTGAGCTTTAATAAAATTAACTTTTTCACCAAGTAGCACTATCAATACTACAATGACTCCATTTGACTTTAACTTCATCTATAATTCTATTTCTTAGGGTTCTAGACCTTTTCTCAATGATTAGATCTGGTTCAATTTTAAATTCACATGTAGGCTCAATAGAAATACTTTTCTAATCAATAACATGATCAATATTATACACATATTTCTTAAGTAAACTCACATGGAACACATTATGGATTTGCAATTATGGTGGTAAGGCAAGATTATAGGTGACATCACCTATTTTTTTCCAAAATTTCAAAGGGTCCACAATAACGAGGAGCTATTTTAGAATATTTACTGAGTTTTAATGAACTCCTTTTGGGTTTGAATCTAAGAAAAACTTGATCACCAATATCAAAATGTTGGATAGATCTTTTGGAATCAACCCAACTTTTATATCAGTCTTGGGCAGCCTTCATGTTTTCTTTGGCTTTGTTAAGAATGGTTTCCATTTCTAATAAGGTTTCATTCTCATGGCAAATCTTATGGATAGGGTTAGACCAAGAGATATGTGTATTACAATTTCAACCATACACGGCTTCAAAAGGTGGCATCTTAATAGTGGAATGATAACCTTGATTGTATGCAAACTCGACTAAGTGCAAATAGTCTTCCCATGACTCAAGTTTACCCATAGTATACATTTGTAACATATATTCTAAGATTCTATTCATTCAATTTGTCCATTAGATTTAGGATGATATGCAGTACTAAAACTTAAATTAGTGTCAAGTTCAGGAAAAGAGATTTCTAAAAAGATGATGTAAATCTAGGGTCTCAATCTGAAACAATGTTCTTTGGAAGATCATGTAATCTAATAATCTCTTTGATAAAAATATGAGCAATATTAGAAGCATAAGACTTTATTTTGATGGGTAGAAAATGTGCCATTTTGGTTAGTCTGTCTACTACTACGAAGATAACATCATGAACTTTTCGTGTTCGAGGCAACCTAGTGGTAAAATCCATACTAATTGACTCCTATTTCCAATTTGGAATCGACAAGGGAAATCCTAGGGGGTCTACATTGTTCAACTTTTACCTTTTGACAAGTTAAACATTGTTGGACATAGGTATGAATCTCAGACTTCATTTGAGGCCAAAAGTAGTTTCTCTTGATTGAGAGATAAGTTTTCTAGAATCTAAGTCATGATATCAATATATCATGAGAATATTTCAATATTTGTGATTTAAGGTCAACTTTATTGGGAATACATAATATTCCTTTGTAATAGAGGAGACTATTGCTACTTAGCAAATAATGTTCTAGTCGACCATTCAAATGGACATTAGGGGATTGACTTTGGAGACCTTCATAAATGAGTTGGAAATAATCATTGATAGGTAACCTGGATTTGATATCTTGTTCAAATTGGCTTCTCTCTAGGGTCAAGGCATTAGCACATAATCATTTTCAACTTAAAGCATCTGCCACTACATTTTCTTTTCTTGGGACATATTGGATGGTGAAATCATATCTAGTTAGAAGTTCCATCCATCTTCATTGTCTCATATTAAGTTGAGGCTGAGTGAAAATATGTTGTAGACTACGATGGTTAGTTTTTAGTATAAATTTGTTTCCTAACAAATAGTTGTGCTAGACCTTTAGAGCATGGATAATGCCTAATAATCCAAGATCATGGATAAGGTAATTTTTTTCAGTAGGTAGTAACTTTCTTGACTCATAACATACCACTCGATTATCCTACATTAGAACACCACCTATACCTATATTGCAGGCATTAGTAATCACAACAAAGGATTTATTAAAATTTGGAATGCAAAGAATGATTGCAGTTGTTAACAATTTTTTCCTCATTTCAAAAGCCTTATCAAATTAAGGGGTCCATTTATAATTTTGTTCTTTCTTAGTTAGATTGGTCAAAGGTACAACAATTTTGGAATAGTTTCTAACAAATCAACAGTTAAAACCAGATAATCCTAGAAATTTTTTTATTTAATGAGCATCTTTGGGAATAGGCCATTCTCAAATTTCCTTAATTTTAGTAGGGTCAGGTGAAATACCCTTTTTAGAAACAACATGACCTAAATAGGATACTTCAAATATAAAGAATTCACATTTGTTGAGTTTGGCATATAGTTTATTTTTTTGTAAGGTTTCGAGTACCATCCTGAGGTGTTGTTCATGTTCTTCCTCATTCTTTTAGTATATTAAGATATCATCTAAAAAATGATTACAAATACATCTAGAAATGGTCAAAAAACATCATTCATCAAAGTCATTAAGGTTGCAGGTGCATTGGTTAAACTGAAAGGCATTACCACAAATTTGTAATGGCCATATCATGTTCAAAAGGTGGTTTTGGCAATGTCTGATTCCTTAATACAAATTTGTTTTTGATAAGATAAGTGAGAAAACTAGGGTATTGAACCCATTATAGAGTAGCCTCAAGGAAACATTAGAGAGTCAATGAAAGATCAAACACAACAAAAAGGAACCAACACCAAAAAACTAGAGACATCAGACTAACAACCGATAGACAGTAAACAGAACAAACAAGACATAGACAAGCCCCATAGGCTAGTTGAAGAGTTGCTCCCAATCCTTAGTGAGAAATTGGTACATGTCCTCATATTCCTTAAGCTCCATATCCTTCATTCCATGTCTGGTAAGTTCGATATCCTATAGCACAACTAAGATAGTCGCAGACCTATGCATGACCTTGGAGGTGAACCTCGCCAGCGTCATAAACTTCTTCTCTAGCATAGTCATTTTGGTGCTGATATCCTCCTTCTCTTTTCCTTTGCTGATAGTCTTCTTACCCTTTTTTTTCGGTATCCTAATTTTCCTCTGAGTTATCTGTCTTCGAGATTTGGGCATTGAATTTAGGGAAGTTACTCAGTCCTTCATCCATAGTCTCTAGCACTATGATGTCCTCCTGGTTCTCAGCCTTGGTTTCACCATCAATGTTATCCTCAGCACCTTCTGAATCCACAAAGTACTTCTACTCCTTATGCACAAGGGTAGGCTTGGCGGCCAATCTAGTCGACCTCTGAGTCATCGGAACCCTATCCTTACTCTAAGGCGCAATATACTCCTTGTCCATCTTGTGTTCACTACTATCCCCACCATCCATAAAGTCCTCATCCCCTTTCTCCAGATTTTGAATCTCCATGCTGGAGTTATTCTCCGAATTCATAGAGAGGCTATCTCCGTCTTTACCCACCTTAGCCTTCTTGTAGGGGGTGTCACCTTTCACCTTAGTGACAGCAAGTTTCCTCTTGGTAGGTTTAGGGCCAGTCTTCCCAGGGTCAATTTCTTCCACATTAAGAGTTACCGGGCATGCCGATACAGGGGTTTTCTTTTTGGCTAAAGAGGACTTGGTAGTTTTGTGGGAGTGGGTGAATTTCTCAGGGGTCACTTCAGTGATGATTACATGATTGCTATGAGTGGGCTTCAGTTTGGGTTTAGGCATTGCAGAGGGGTTGTCAATGCGGGTGGCGGTGATATCCTTGGGTGGACAGAGGGCTAAGTGAAACTTACAAAGCCTATAGATATGCCCCTGATGGAGCGGACCAGGGGGTTTCTCAGGGTTGTTCTTATGAATTTTGGTGGTGACTTCAATAGAGGCTTCCAAAGAAGATAATAGATAAAAAGGAGAGTTGATGATTTTACTGCGTCTAAAGTGATTGAGTAACACAAAGTGGTAGTGGAAGAAGCATCTAAACCTACCTTCAAGAGTGAAGTACTTGATGATCATATAGCACACGTCGTCCTAGGGTTTAGGGAGCTACCCTCTGTCGAACCCACCTTGCAGGGTGTGCAACACTTCATCCTTTTTAAGGAACAAAGCCATACCCTATAGGTTGGAGACTTTAATGGTCCTCTTGTGTTTTAAACCATCCATGGACATGCCCGTAGCCATGCCAATAACCTCTTCAGTCACTTCAAATCCAATGCCACCAACTTTGACATGTCTCTTTGTCTAAGACCTTGCAAACTACACTGACAAGTTTTCATCATGCCCTTACATGCATTCTAAAAATGGTGCAACACCTCCCTCTTGATAGATATGCTAAAGGGTTGCATTCTTCCTTAATTCTTCACAGGACTAAGGTTCAATAAGAGTCTTATCCCCACCATTTGTAGATAGCTACCCCTCTTAGCAGAAATATTGAACAAAAAAAAGGCTCTTTGTAGACTAGTAACTTTACCACCCTTAGTAGAAATATGAACTCTAAGCAGCAAAAAAACTTTATCACAGTCTATATGAATCTTCAAGCAGCTTAAGGCATGAGAATTAATGGATGACTTGACACCTCTCCATTTCAAAGTGACAATTTTCATTAAATTTGGCTCATGTGAATTAACATTACTTATGATTACCACCATCTCGGAGCCTAGTGATACGGAGATTAGGAGTAATGATCCAATCATTGAGCACGTGAGTGGCCATGTGATTAACCTCTTGGGGTGTCCATGTCATCATGTTGCTTTTATAACATGTTGGCCAAGTGCAGTTGATATTTCTCTTCTCAGATATGAGCCTAACATCCATCCCTTCACTAAATCTTTTGGTCCCATCAACAATATTATAATCATTAGTATCATAATCATTTATTCTGCGGTACCTAAAGCAAACATTAGGCTAAGTAACAAAATAGTGGTGGATTAAAATCATGAAGTTTTAGATATAGTACCCTACTCTGTATAGAGGAGTTTTTGAATTTGAGGGGGAAGGTTATCAAGCTTTCTCCAACATCTCCAATTAATCATGTTTTGACCAAGATTGGCTATGCTGTTAGCCACTTTGTTGTCTTCATGATAGGTATGTCCTATCTCTTTCTAAGTGAACCTAGTCAGTAAACTCTTGATGTCCTTAATGATGTCTTTGAATTTCTATCTAATGTCAGTCCTGCCAAGTGCAGTGTCAACAATAAGTTTTAAGCCTCCCTCGATTTGCAGCTTATCTAGACCTAGAGAAAGGGCCAATTTTAGACCCCAAACGAGAGCCAGACCTTCAGCCACATTATTGGACTAGGAACCAATGTCCTTCGCATAAGTAGCAATGAGTTTCCCATGCTCTCCTATTTTGACACCACCTGCACTTGCCTTACCAGTGGTCTTTTTCTCAGCCTCGTCAAAGTTGAGCTTGACCCAGTCCTTCGGGGGAGGACTCCAAAAGGTACTTTTCCTACCTAACTACATAGAGTTGTCAAAGTTGGTTATATCAGCCGTCAGACCCCAGTTTTTGGCTATTTGTATCCCAAGCTGCGTGGGGGGTTCCTTAGCCACTTTCAAGGTGCAGATGGAGGTGTTTTCTGAGACCATCTGATAGAAAGAGAAAAAAACCTCCTTTGCACTCTTCACCTTGTCCCTAAAACTTCTGTTGTTTCTTTCTTTCTAGACACCCTAGGCCAAGTGTGGGGGAATTTGTTTCCATAGTTCTCTAATCCTTGGGTGGGAGAAGGGGGAGAGCTAGCCATGTATGAAGTCTATTAGGTTATCATTTTGAACCCAGTCTATACTAAGAGTAGTCAAGGTCCTTCCCCAGACCTCCTTGGTAAGCTCAAAGTGGAAGAGAATATGTTGTATAGATTCTTCCTCTTTCTGGTAGAGAACACATCTATTAACAAGTTGGAAATCTCTCTTGTTGAGGTTATTAGTGGTGAGGATTTTGAGATGTGTTGCAGCCCACCAGAAGAAGTTGATCTTAGGAGTCAGATTTTTATTCCAGACCTTCTTCCACAAGCTGCTATCATGACCGTTGTCTATCAACATGTTGTAAGCTAATTTAACTAAGAAGGCCCCTTTTTGATCTAGAGCCCAAAGCATCTCATCCTCCCTAGGGAATAAAGGAATTTTGTGATTCTTTAAATCTAATTGCAGAGCCAAGCACCCCTGATTTCCAATCTATCTATCCTCCCAGCAGTCATTTATGTTCTTCCATTGCCTCTATCCCTAATTTTAAGTCATATTGTAGTTGCTGACAAACCTCCCAAAGTGAGTGATAGATCTATCTTTAATGTTGGTGTTTTCATGTTTGGATAGAGGAGTCTCATGCAACCAGTTGTCTTCCCAGAACCTAATTTGGTCACCTTTTCCTAGTTTCCACTTTATGCCTTGTGACAGTGTTCTTCTAGTAAATTGATCATTTTGTTCCAGATGACCAAGCCTTTTGGGAGGCTTTCCCTCTCAATCAACTCAATTTTTTCTTCATTATGTAGGTACTTGGCTTTCATTATTTGGACCCACTCCTTATCCTCCTTGAGGAACTTCCATCCATCTTGGCCAGCAAGGCTTTGTTCATCACTTGAGTCTTTCTTATCCCCAATCCCCCTTGAAACTGAGGGAGGCAAATTTTGTCCAATCTGATGAGAGACATTCTCTTCTTCTCCTCCACCCCCATCCATAGAAAGGTTCTCTAATTGTTTTTCAGTTTGTCCACTATGTAGCTAGGCATTTTAAAGAGGGAGCCATAATAGGTGGGGATGCCTTGAAGAGAGGCCTTTAGGAGTTGGTGTTTACCAGCTTGGCTCAAGAGTTTACCTTTCCATCCTTCCATTTTCCTTTGGATTCTCTCAAGGATAGAGTTCCAGAAGTTGGGGGTCACTTCCTTCAGAGTGAGGGGAAGACCGAGGTAGGTCACTGGGAGGTTGGCCTGGTTACAGTTCAAAATCTTCTTGACCTTCTCTTGGAGAACTGGGTCAGAATTAAAGAACACATTACTCTTTTTGTAATTGATACACTGACCTGAGGCATCAACATAAGAGTTTAGCAGGTCTTTCCATCTTCTAGCTTCCATAATTGACATCATGCCAAAAATCATAGTGTCATCAACAAATTATTAGACAGCTGAAGGCCTAGCCGTTGATGCCACTCTGATCCCCTTCAACTCCTATCTATCTAGGTGAGAGAGAATGTTTCTGCCCATGACCTCAGCCATAATTATGAACAAGTAGGGTGAGAGTGGATCCCCCTATCTAATTCCTCTTCCATCTTTAAAGAAGCCTTGGGGAGAGCCATTGAAAAGTACTAAATACTTAACAGTAGTGATACATTCCTGGATCAGGGATATCAACTTGTTCTGAAAAACAAATTTCCTAAGGACCAAAAAGAGAAAGTCCCATGACACTCTATCGTATGGCTTTGAAATGTCTAGCTTGAGGGCCAGCTAGGGATGTTACTTCTATCCATTGAATGGATAATTTCATGCATGGAAATGGCAGTGTCAACAATCTGTCTACTAGGGACAAAACCTTTCTGATAATCATAGATAAGGTTGTCAAGCAAAGGTTGGAGCCTAAGAACCAACACTTTTGTGAAGACCTTATATATGGTCTTGCATAGACTGATAGGGTGGAAATCAACCATTTTCTCCAATTTGTTCTTCTTAGGAATAAGGGCTATGAAGGTGGCATTAATTTGCTTGAGAATCTTAGCAGTCCTGAAGAAGTCCTTGATAGCAATAGTGACATCGAAGAAAACAATTTCCTAGAAATCCTAGAAGAAGGCCGGAGGGAACCTGTCTGGGCTTGAGGCTTTGAAAACCCCCATAGAGAAGACAACCACCTTGACTTCCTCCTCAGTAATGGGGGCTAGCATACCATTGTTGTCTTCGGTTGAGAGAAGAGAAGGGATGCAGTCAAGTAGATCTTCCACAACACACTGATCAGTAGTGTTCCTTTGGTTAGCTAAGAAGTTTCTGAAGTAGTTAGAGGCTAGAAGCCCCAGCTTAGCCTTGGAAGTGACTTCCTTGTTATCTTCATCAATGAGCTTGGATATTCTATTCCTTTTCCTATGTTTCATGGCTGACTAATGGAAGAATGTAGTGTTTCGATCTGCTTTGGTCAGCCACTAGACTCTAGATTTCTGTTTCTAGAATATCTCTTCCTTTTTCATTATTTCCCTTAACTCCTTTTGGAGGGCCTCTTCTCTATTGAAGTTAGTCTCACTTTTGTGTCCCATGGCTAAGTTCCCCTAAATTTTTGAGACTAGTAGAGATTTGTTTTTTTATAGTTCATAATGTTACCAAAGCAGAATCTATTCCACCCTTTGACTTTCTGTTTAATATGAATGAGCTTCTAAGTGAGTCTAAACATTAGAGAACCCTAAACCTTGATGCTCCACCAATCACAAATGCAATTCCTGAAGTCAAGGTGGGAGGTCCACATGATTTCATACTTGAACAGGAATGGTCCTCTCAAGACGCCTTCTCTCCAGGAGAAGAGGAGTGCATTGTGGTCAGAGATGGTGCGGGGAAGGGAAGTCAAAGTAGAGTGTTGAATGATGTCCCAATTAGATGAAACCAAGAACATGTCTAGCTTAACCTGAATCAACTGGTCTCCTGTCCTTCTATTGGTCTAGGAGAAGAGTTGGTTGTTAACCTCTATATCCATCAATCATGTCTGATTAAGGAAGTTAGAAATATTACCATGCTATCAAAGTAATTAGTGATGTCCCTTGACTTTTCAGAGGGGAACAATGGGGTGTTATAATCACCAGCAAGCATCCATTCAGTCCTTTTCTCCATATTGATTATGAGAGCAAGGTTTTCCCAGAGGTCCTTCCCAGCACTTCTCATATTAGGAGCATAGATATTTATAATTTTCCATTATTTCTTATTTATAGTGAGATTCACTTCTAGACTATTTTTGCTATGAGAGCAGTAGCTGCCATTGAAGGTGTTTTTATTCCACATAGTAACTAGGCCTCCCGAGGCCCCAATAGAGAGGCTGATGAGGTAATCAATCGAAGGCCAGACTCTACCAGCAAATTTTTTGAAATTTTCTTCATTCAGCTTGACTTCCTGGAGTAGGATAATGTCAACCTTATTTTCATATATGCAGTTCTTCACAATGAACTACTTTTACAAGCTATTGAGTCCCCTCACATTCTAGGAGAGAACTCTCATTTCTTACCTCTCTTGGAGAGAGCCTCCAGGGTTCTTTTCCTTCCTATAGCTATATCCTTGTTGGCCTCCCTATTTCTTGTTTCTCTCTAAGAAGGTTTGCTAACCTTCCCCTCCATTCCCACATCCGTAGATTTAATACGAATTTGTTGATATCTTGATCATAAATCAATTTTGGAAAAGCATTTGGCACCATGTAACTGATCTAGAAGATCATTGATTTGAGGTAAAGAATACTTATTTTTATGGTTAGTTTATTGAGTTGTCAGTAGTCTATGCATAACCTCATGGTTCCATCTTTCTTGTTGACAAACAATACTAGTGCACCCCAAGGGGAGACACTTGGCCTTATTTTTCCCTCTTTAAGTAACTGTGTTAATTAAATTTTTAGTTTAGTTAGTTCAGGAATTGACTAGCAATAGGGAGCTTTGGAGACAAGTTTTGTCTTGGGAACTAGATCAATTACATGTTCTATAGACCATTTAGGGGATAAACTATCTAATTCTTTAGGAAAAACATCTTTGAATTCTTGCACTATAGGTTTAATATTAATGTCTAGTTTACATTTATCACATGTTTGGAATAACATATCACAAAATATTTTGCAATTTTTTCTAGCACTACACTTGAGTTGTATGGCTGAAATAGTTTTAATGTGGAGAGGTATTTTCTCCCCTTATAAAATACAGCATGTCCCCATGTTATAATTTAAGATAACTTGTTTGTTTTCACAACCAAGGAGGGCATTATTTCTTTCTAACCAACTCATACCTAGAATAGAATCATACTTGCCAAGATTTAATATATGAAAATGATCACATGTTACAAAGTTATCTAACTCAAATTCTAGATTTTCAATAATTTGACTAGTTTGTTTAACTATCCTACCATCAACCATTTCCACACTTAAATGTTCAATCAACTTAGATGCAATTTTTAATTTAGAAACAACTTTAGGAAAAATAAAGTTATGACTACTTCCTGAATCAACAAGAAAAACAATAGGGTGACCATTTATGGAACCTTTAATTTCAATTAGGGAATGTTGGCAATGTACTATGCCTGTATCAACTACTGCATAAATATTCATGTTAGAAGGAGTAGAGGCATTGTTATTCTTATTTTTATCTTGCTATGTTTTGCATGGGCAATCTTGTTTATGATGGTTCTTACCACATGTCCAACAATGTGGAGTCTTGAGAGGACAATATTGTTGAAAGTGATTCCCATCACAGGTCCAACATTGAAGTCCTAGTGGAGTATGTTTGTCTTTGTTGGAATGGAACATATTGGTAGATCAACATTAAACTATATTATGATTGTAATAGTGTCTACCTTATTTGAATGTTTTCTTGTATGATCCCTCCCTATATCTTTAGTGATTTTCCCTTTTTTATTTTACAATTTGATGATAAGTTTCAAAATTTTCAAAAATTTGTGTAGCTTCATCTATTGAAACTGGCTTACCACACCATACATGAGCTTGGCATTCATTCCTTAAGCCATTGATAAATCTAACCACATGATCCTATCCTTCAATGAATGGTACAAACCTATCAAGTCTTTCAAAGTTTTTTTTGTATTCGTTTACAGTTTAAAGTCTTTGTTTTAATTCAAGGAATTCATTCTTCTTTTCTTGTAGAAAGTAATCAGAAAGGTATGTTATTTGGAATAATTGTTTAAATTGTGACCATTTTGTTTTGTCAGCTCATAGTTTCAAAGATTGGACAGTATCTTGCCACCAATTTAATGCACTTCTTTTTAATTGGTAGGTGGCAATCATTTTTCTAGCATAGCTACTGGTGTTTTGCAAGTCAAAATATCTTTCTAGGTTGGTAAACCATTTCTTAGCTTCCTCTCCTATACCAATATCACCACTATATTTAGGTAACTTGATTTGGCGAGCAAAATTATCTAGTTCTCGTTGTGTTTGTTTACTTGATGTGTTCTTTGAAGATTCAGATTCAGAGGTGTCAAAAGCGCTTGATTTTGAAGTCGTACTTTCTTTAGATGATTCTTGTCATCTCTTACTTTTTGATTTATGTTTTTCCTTTCTCCTATGGGTTGATTGGGAACTTTTCTTGCTTTGTAAATTTTCTATCTCTTTTTGTTTGTTTCATTCTATGGATTCCTACTTAAGTTGTTTGACTTGAGCTGCTAGTTCAATGACTTCATTTAACAAAGCCTGATTGGTTCTCTCTAGGGCCTCATAAGATGTTTGGTCATTTTTAGATGTCATTGTTATAGGCCAATCTGTATTTAATAAAACGTGGCTCAAATCAGGATGTAATTGATGTCAAGTTGTTTATTATGTAAATTCACTAAATATTTTATACTCATTTGCCAATGCTACCAATTTTGGTTTAAGAACTCATTTATTAAAGATTACTAGTTTTTCTTTTGTGATTACAAGTTTAAAGCACAAAGTAATGTATGGGCTACTGACAAGGTTCTTGCCTAGAATATGAGAGATTTTGAGTTCAATTATTGGAAAGGTGTTTTTTTTATAATACAAGAATATATATTCTTGGTATGGAACAAGAGTGAAAAAAAGAACTCTATTGATGTTTTTTTTTCATTGTGGTTATTTTTTAGAGTTTTACTTGTGCTCTACAATAGAAAATATGAATAATAAAAATTCTTTTGATATGTTTTCTTTTGCGTAATGGTATTAGGGTTAGTGCTTGATAATATTCTCACTACTGGTTTTAGGGTTTTTTTCTTTGAATGAAGTATATCACATTACTCCAGCAAAATGTAAAGAAGAAAGGATGAATGAAGATCACATTACTCCATAGTGATACCAACAACCACTATCATTTACTTCACTATAAAAAACAAAAGTTACATGAATTACATGTGTGTCCAATTCCAATATGCATCTTCTAAAAATATTTGGCAAATTATTTACCGATCAAGTGCATAAATGACAAAACCAAGTGAATGAAAAAGATTATGGGCACCTATCCTAGACTATGATGGTAAGAGAGAGTTGCCAATCAAATCCAGCTCATTGATAGTTAGCAATATTAAACTGAACCTTAACAGTGAAAAAAAGAATATATATAACAAATTCTATGATAAACCCATCTAACGGTAAGAAAAAAAATAATCCTTACTGATCAAGAATCCACTTAACTAAATACACATCTCTTATAGTGTGATGGACATGTAGATACGGTTGCATTAGGTATTTCAACTACTTTTATTTTTGTTATTCTTAATGGCTCTCGTCTATCCATCTACAACATGTTATTTATTTGTATGTATTGGAAAGTTTTTATGAGTACCAATGATAAACGTAAACAAAGGTATTTCAGTGGAGACACGGTGCTACAATTGGACAACATTCATTATTTAAGAAATTGAGACTTTTCCCTAAAACCTAAAATTTTATTCATGTGCATTGAAGAAAGGCAAGAGGACCTGCACATAAGGGGTACTCAGTGTCCATATTTCAAGTTTCTTCTAGGGGTAGAATATCTTTTCAATCAATCAATAGTTTTCTCTTGTAAAAGTTTTTGTAAGATTATTGAGTATAGGTGATAAAGATTACAAGGAGAATGTCCTTAACAAGCTCAATCAGATTTCATTCCCAAATAAAATATCTCTTTACAATCTTGCTCTAATACCTAATGTAATTCCTCAAATTCCTAGAATTCAAAAAAACATTGCAGATTGCTTTCTATTTATTAAAATAGGTAATTATATCCCGAGATTGATTATTCATTAATATTGACATTCAATTATGTGGTAAATGAAATAAAGTTTTTAAAACTAAACAATGAGCATGCATTTATCAAATCAGGACTATTTCTTAGGTAAATAAAATGCAAAGTGGAATATAATCTAAATTATAATTAAATAATTAAATGACATTATTCCCTATTAAATTTATATAAAAAAATTAATTTAGCAATCATTTCTGTAGCAAATAATTATATTAATTCAATTTTAACAATGCAAATAAATATATTAAACAGTGCATGTTCAATAAATATATTAATTCAATCTCAACAATCAGTATAACTGAGAAGAAAATACATATCTTTTAAATCCTAGCAGTTCTTCAAATATCACTCTAGAGAATAGATTATAGACTCAATGCCCTTTCAACAAGTGAGCACTTCCAAGAGGAATTTGGTTCTTGTTCAGAAGCCACAAGTTCTTATGCAAAACTCACCATGCTTTGCAACACACCAACCCTAGCCAAGACAATCACGGGTGTACGCTATACCCCGAGTTGGACACACGCTGTGTGCCCCTTCTCCAATACTCACTGCCTGTCAAATCTATAACCCTTTTCCTTTGTGATTCATGCACTTCCTCTTTTGCTTTATTTTCCTCTATTTTCTTGTATGTCTCTACATTATTTTTTTCCACGGGTTTAAATAATAACCCAAAGGGTAATTGCAATGTTCACACCCTTTCATAACAATAATGCAATTAATATTTAATTACAATTTCGAATGAATTCTCTCTAATATAATTTATTTATTTGTAACTTTCAAGTAACTTTTTCTTATATTTGTTTTATTTACATCCTTCGGGAAAAAGTCATGTAAACAAAATAGAAGGACAAAGCTCTAGAACTTCAAAATATTTTAGTCAACAAACACACATAACTTTTGAACTACAACTTGAATTTATATTTCACTTGAGACAATAATCATAACACAAGCCCTACAGGTTAACACAAATTTATCACTATACTTCATAACAGAATAGAATAAAACAAAACAAAAATGATAAATAAAGATGGAAACACATTCACATAAACAAAATACTTATCTATCTAATTCCTTTTGTTGAGTGGCCAACTATTCGAAATATATTTACTAACTCAAATCACATTAAGCAGTAATAGTATCCAATCCAATTTTGCATAAGCACACATACAAAAACGTATCTTGTCTCGAAGAAACTTTTATTCATTTCATTCATAGTATATTTCTATTTGAAAAACATAAGGTTTTTATCAATTCAAAATCCCTAAATCTAGGGTGGCTCATCATTGCCATTTAAAAGTCTTATAAAAAAAATATAACAAAATTGCTTAAACAAGTTTGTCTTTCAATGCCATAAAGAGGGCTCCGAGTGGAGCCTTAATTCATCTAGTCTCTTTTGAATAACAAAAAATAAATGAAATGCCATATTAAAGGAAGAGTAGTAGATGAATGAAGTCTTCAATTATTAGTTTCCTTTATTTCTGGCACTTCCAAACCTCCACGCTGTTGACTTCAATCTTTAAATTAATATCCACTCCCTCCACTCCATCATATTCAAGTCCTACTTATGACATAACAAATCTTTTCATAAAACCTTGTCAACATTAGTGGTCAAAATCAATCAATTTAGGAACAAAGATTTATACAGTATTCTTTCAAAAATAGACAATATTTATCATAAGATTAATAAATTGGCATAATTTTGAGTTATCTTATCAACACAAAGGGGGCAATTGGATCAATGTTGGGATGAGGTTGTTTTTACCTCATCAGTTTGCAAGTTAAAAAATTCTTTGTATGGTTTGAAGCAATCTCCTAGGATGTGGTACCATAAATTTGATGTCTTTGTGTTGAGTTTGGGATTTCTGAGATCAAAATCAGATCATTATATTTATTATAAAATGGATAATGATCATATTATCATTATTGCATTTTATGTTGATGATATGTTGTTCATTAGAAATGGTAAGAATTTGATTTATGATTTGAAGTCTCAGCTTTCCACATAGTTAGATGAAAAATCTAGGGGCAACCAAGTACATCTTGGGAATAGAAATTAGAAGAGATAGAGCTAACATAAAACTTTGGTTAAGCTAGAGTAAGTATGTGAATACTATGTTGGAGAGGTTCAGCATGGTAGATTGCAAACCATTGACTATTCATGTTATGATGGGGACAAAGTTATCTATTGAAGATAGTCCAAAGTCTCCTTCTGAGATGGAGGATATGAGTAGAGTTCCTTATGCTAGTGTGTTTGGCATCTTGATGTATGCTATGGTCTATACAAGAGCAGACATTGCCCAAGTAGTGGGAGTCCTTAGTCAATTATGGCTAATCCTAGATGGGTACATTGGGATGCAGTGAAGAGAGTGTTCAGATATTTGTAGGCACTTTGGAGTATTCCCTATGTTATCATGGCTATCCTACAAGACCTTGACATTCACTTTGTATTCGAGTATTTATGGATTCATATTGGGCAGGTGACATTGACAGCATGAGATCCACCAGTGCTTATGTGTTCACTATGTTTGGTGGTGCTATTAGTTGGATGATTAAGCGGCAACCTGTAGTCGCTTTGTCCACTATTGAAAGAGAGTACATGAAAGAAAATCATGCCTGTAGGTAATCCATTTGGCTTAAGATATTGTGTTCTAATATTGGGCTTGATGTAGGGATGATTACTATCTGTTGTGATAGTAAGAGTTCCATTTTTTGTCAAAGAACCCAACCTTCCATGCTAGAACAAAGCATATTGATGTTCAATTCCATTTTTCTATGACATGGTGGAAGATGGTAAGGTAAAACTTGAGAAAGTTGACACTTTGACAAATTTTGGATATTAACTGATAAAACCTGTGAGCACAAAAAACTTCAGATAGTGTTCAGAGTCTATGGGCCTCCTGGCCCCTAGCAGTTAATTTCCTTTTTCTATTGGCTCTTGCAAGGTGTTTGACAAGTGGGAGAATGTTGAGAATTAAGGTGTCTCAACCTTTACAAATTCCTAATGTTGGTATTTAATTATCTATTTATTTCCGGCCTACTATTGTAATTAAACATGTAAAATTTATTGTCACTCTGTGGGAGTTGGCACGATGAAGTGTCATCCTACATGGAAGGTGACTAGATGTAATTTTGTCCTCATATGACAAGGTAGGTGTCCCATGTTGACTTGGCATGTTTTTTTCATGTGTCAACACCTTATAGTCATGTGTAAGGATTTATGATAGATTTTATGATGATGTAAGAGCATCTTTGATATATATTTTGGGAAAATTTGGGGCGCCCAAGTATGGAGGATTGTAAGAGGTGTAAGGGAATCTTGTACAAGTGTCATAGGAGTCAAACATTTGTTTAAAAAGTGTGCCACATGGATTTGGATGTCCATCTCTTGTTGCTTGCTCTAGAGGCTTCCTTCATGCTTGTATCTCACTATAAATACAGGTGCTCGGAGTTGGAGTGGAATGGTAATGTCTAGGTACCATTATGTTGTCAGATTTACTCCAATAATCAACATTGGTGAACTCTTGGAATAACTTGCATTTCAAGTGTGTTGTAATCTCATTCATATTTGATAATACATTGTGCAGGTTTTGGGGTATGGGGTTTTTTACCTGAAAGGGTTTTACCCACATACATCTTGTGTTGTGTGCATTGGTATTTGGCATTTGTTGTTGTTATTACCTTTTTTGTTAATGTGTATCTTAATTTGTAACTAGTTAAATGAAATTTGCACTATCTTTCCTCATTAGATCAGTGTAGGAAGTTGTTTCCATGTACCTTGCTTCCTTTTAGAGCTGTGCAGTACACTCCTCTAGCTGGACTAGACCAACTACTTGCCATAATATGCAAAGATAGGAAAGAAGAAACTGGATATATGGAAGGACTATCTAAACTTTTGTGCAGAACATGAATGGGTATGTCTTATACTAAGCTAGATACATGATGAGTATATGTACCTAGATAAGCCACACTGTATAATAAAATAAGCAATCCAAGAAGTTATTGGTTTGAGCATAGTAGGGAAATTGCCATTCAAAAAGGCAATTAAAAATGAGAAAGTAACCAAACTCACTAACGCAACACCAGATAGTCAGAGCTTGAATGTGAAATAAATTATCAATCCCACGGTGAGGTACATGACTATGGGGATTGTATATAATATTTATTATGCAAACCATGATGAATCTGCAACTAGAATGACCATCCACACTGCATATCCTATGGTCATAGATGAGAAGGACTTTAATTTGTGTGAAGTGTTGAGGGAACAATTGTTGGAGAGCCTATAGAAAAAAAATAGCTCACACTATAACTTTAGGTATGGAACACTTATCATATTCCTTGCTTTTTACTTCATGAATGTTTTACCCAATTATGGCGGAAAGATATGGCAAACAAATATGTCAGTTGCAGAACAAATCAAATAACATGGGAAAATTTTCAAAGATAAACTATCATTCATAGCTGCATACTGGGGGTTCTTCAAGGCCTTTCAAACTAGGATGTAAGTTAGGGAAAGGATACCTTATGAGTCAATTAAGCAGTATATAAATTATATACCATTCATGGTAGACAAGGATTATACATATATGGAGGTTGTAGATCCCAGGACATCCTGGATGCCTAAACTACCCTATGAAGTTACAAAGGCAGAGATACAAGCATATACACAAAATCTATTGAGTAAACCAAAGGATCCAAATGCGGAGAGATTTGAGACATATAGGGAGTTTGTCTAGATAAACAATAGAAGAATATGCAGAAGAGAAAGTGGAGAAGAATAAGGAGAAGTTGCATGAAAAATGGGAAATTCCACCGTAACCAAGTTCATTAGCTCCACAGAACACATCACTACCGCAAGATAGCACAATATAGACTTTACAACCAAGGAGGTGAGGAAGAAGACAATCTGCAAGCACAAGCACACAAACTACGGCAGAACTAGAGTCATCAACACAAACTGTGTCCACTCTGCAACAAAGTAGGAAAGAATTAGAAACACAAGAAGCATTAGAAATTATCCTACAATTGATTTCAAAGAAGAAAACCACAAGGAGAATAAAACAAGGGGTAAAGAGAAGCATGATACAAGCATTAAGAGAAGAGGGAACTAGAGAGGGCACTGAAGAGGAAGTAAGGAAGCCAACGTAGAAGAAGAAAGCCAAAGTTATAACAGTGGATACAGAAGAACAAGAACAAATAGAGCAACAATAAGAAGAGCCAATAATGAACCTGGAGGTAGTAGTTAATTCCATCCACCACCATGGACTGTTAAAAGCTACAATAGACATGTACAATCAAGTATGTCTTGAGAATAAGGAAATAATAGAAAGGGAAGTCATAAGTTACATATAGAGGAGCGACAAGTCACTTGAGGAAATCATGGAAGGTTTTCCTCAAGAGCTAACAGATGCAATGAGGAAAAGAAGAGAGAAATCCCTAAGAATAGAAGAATAATTATTAAGGCAAAAAGCTATAGATGAGATAGACTCAACTATCTCCATAGAACAAAAACAAAGATTGGCACAAATGTAGGCTACAGAGTTGCACACAAAATAAAGGGTCAATACCCTAATGGCCATGAAAGAAGAAGAGAAAAGGAAATTACAGGAAGAGACATAAGAGATAACAAAGAAAGCATATGATACATTGTAGGAAGAGGAGAGAAATGAACAAGAACAAGAAATTAACTCTCCACAACATAATGGATAGTAAGAGGAAGAAGAGCAGTAGGTAACACAAACAGATACTATGAAGGCATCTTCCTCTACCTCCCTAATAGAATCAATAAAGGATTTCTTGGTACAACAAAAGCAAATCCAACCTATAGTGACATCACAACTACTAAAACTACCACTATTAGGGTCACAGGTGAATTTGTCAAGAATCTCTCCAATCCAAAAACACTACAATTGGGCGATATCTTCCATGCCATAGCAAGGGAATAAATTTTGCAACATGTGGATAGCACAGAGAAACTACAAGATACCATAACAATAATTCAAAATCAGCTGCCAAATGTAAGGAGGGATACAACACTGCCCTTGCCACAACAACTTAAGCAATTAGTTGATGGATTAGAAGTAGAGATACAATATCAGTTAACCACAGTCAAACAATAGAGACAAGAAAATATGTTGAAGAACAGAATTAATGATGTAACTAAGAAATGTGTGGCAGTGAACACACAATTGGAGACTCAATAAAAAGCCTGCAACGAGCCATTGGTGAAGCAAACATTTTATATCAGTTTTGCCTACAGTGGCCCAAGACAACTAAGAATATAAAGGATCAAATAGATCACCTAGAGGCACAAATTGTACAATTAGCTGGCACATATGATCCACTCAAGGATTTGGATGGCTAAACTAGAGAATAGATGAAAAACATGCATACACAGTTGTAACAAATACAAAATCAAAGAGAACATATAAGAATGACAGTTAAGCAACTAAGAGAGGTGGTCAACATGAGACTAGCACATCTGACATGGCTACTAGAAGAAGCTAAGTAGAGCACACAAAAGATACAGATCCCTTCCAGTCTTGTAGAGGCTGAAACAACACATATACATATTCAGGGCCACATACAAGTAGTACACAAGGCCAAAAAGCAATGGAATACAACTCTATAGCAACTGAAGGTGATCTACAAAAACATCCTACTTGGGAACTAGTACCACATGTTTTGAGGACAAGACATATTTTCAAAAGGGGGGGATGATGTTGGTAGGACACAGGGTAGTCAGTAGAACCTACCACATCTCACCGTAGATGAAGTGTGGAGGATAAGGTTGACAAGGCTAATAGTACTAAGAGTGTTTTGTAAGGTATACATCCCTATTATAGTAGATTGTATAAAGATATATAACGCGATAAGATATAGGGGAGATATATAATAAATATATGAACAGAGCAAAGACGTAGACCTGCCTTTTGTATCTGTTAATAAATATGAATATATAAGGAGATATAAGGATTCTAATATAATAATAATGTGTCTATTGATGTGTTTTCCATGATATATATTTAGATCTTAGCACATTATGTTAGTTATTGCCACATTTATCTATCTTGTTATCACTGTATATTCTGGGGTATAAACAGATTACATAAGAGTACAGTAGGTTTAGATCTCTAGATTGAATCCTAATTTCTCTTACCAACAGTGTTGAAGTAGAAATAGACACACTAAATTAAAATAAAGATGCCAAAACCAAGCTCGCACATACTAAAGAATACAAACTAGTGATTACCTAAGTTACCACTAACATGTTGGTCTATGGGACATAAGCATTGAAACAAACAAGTATGTTGAAATGTGATACCTGCATAGAAAAATGTGCAAGATCAGGATAGATTGAATAAAATTGATAACTTGCATATACATAGAGGGCAATGATGGTAAAATTGATAGAATAGGCCCTTGTATGTAAATATAAAAATGTAGAAAACAAAGACTCAATTGATTAAAAAAAAAATAGATTTGAGAGGTTTAGGGTCAAGGACGGAGGAACTGATTTGTAGATAGAAACACCACATATTTACAAGCATGCCAAAACTAGTGTTAGATGTGCTGAAACATGAGAGGGGCTAGAAAAATTGGTGAACTATACAAAAAAGATGATTAGATCTACCAAAATAAGGGTTAGAAAAGCATGAAAAATGATTATCACATAAAAAACCCTACAAAAATAAAAAGTTAGAAACCCAAAAAGTTGTAAAACGATCAAAATATTTGTTAAAAGTCATTGGGTGAAGGGATCGATAGAACAACAATGGACGCATCAAATTTAAAACACATGTGCCAAAACATAACACATGCACCAAGACCAACACCACACATGCCGAACCAAAAAAGCTACCCAAAAAGATACAAATTATTTTAGTTAGGGACATGGGTCATGTAAGGAAGCTAAGGTAGTAGAACAACTTCCTATAATAATATTGAGAGGAGGGTTATGCAAAACTTTTTAGATTTTTATAATAGTTATAGAAATTATACATAAATAAACATAAATAGAAATCATACCACAACACAGTGATTTATGCAAGGAAAACCCTTTCGGGAGAAAAAACCCCACACTCCAAAACCTACCCAATATATTATTCAAAAATCAACAAGACTACAATATAATTGCATAGAAAGCTTTCACAAGAGTATCACCAACTAGAGAACCAGAGGCAACTCACCATCTATAAGACTCTCACACTCAACCTCCATCTTGGTGCAGGAGCACCTACCTGACAGCTGGTCTTGATAAGGCAGTTAGTAGTTTAGGTCTTGTTTATGATTCCAAGAAGGTCTGTTAGACCAAATGCATGTAATAAGGTCATGTTGATCATGATAAGATCATGCTGACCAGGCTTTTGCTATTTTTAGCTAGTTAGTTATAACAGTTGTCATGATGTATGTTCGGTGGGATATCCCAGCCGCTTGGAGAGTTCCCAGCCGCTTGGAGTCGGGTCAGTAGTACTCGTAGGAAAGTCTTTATAAGCATGAGATCATTTGATACTGGAGATACAGACAGATATCATCGATCGAGCTAGGTTACAGAGAGTGAGATTGAGAGAGAGATTGACCATATTGTATTGCATCTTTGAAATCAATAAAGATCCTGTTTGTGTTCTTGCTCTGGTTGGATTCCTTTGTGTAATCAATTTGCTGGTTTGAGTCACTTCATGGATTCACTGATCCATTCCACCGGTTGACTCATCTGATCGGTGGAATGGTAATGTACAGTAGGTTAGTTGGTAGGTTGTTTTCCGTTTGCATGCAGGTGTGCAGGATCGCGGTCGACAGATGCTGAGAAGCCTAGCATCCTCATGTGCTAGGTCAAACTGATAAGACAGAGTGTCGAAGATCACCCTGAGAGTGGATCGGATCATCCCTGGAGGATCGGCGAAGTGAAACTTCACAAAAGCTGAAAGTCCGTGAAGACAGCATCATCAGGATATTTCTGCAAATATCCTGCAGTCGGGTTAGACCTCGTCATCCGGATAAGTGGAGGAGATCGGCATGATGTTGTCGATTGCATGAAGTGTGAGTTCGTCGGGGTGATCATCATCATCTGGAGGAGCCGAGCAGGAGTGCATCGGCATCAGGATCATCATATCGAAGTGCCAAACATCCGCGTATCGCGAGCAGATGCGGGAGAGAAAGTTTGAGTTTTTTGGCTAAGTGTTGAAGAGGTCATCAGGATATCGGGTGACGTCATCGTCATCAGGATATGACGTCATCGTCATCAGGATATTGAGATATCCCCCCTGTGCGAGTTTATCCTGCCGTCGTTAAGTGCTAAGGTGTCGGCGGAAGTCTGTGGCAAAAGGTTGTATTAGCGTCATCAGGAGGTTTCGAAGACAACCGGATAAGTTATATCATGATGCTGTTGCTTGTATCGTCGGGTAGCGGAGCATCGAGGGTAAGCTGCTGAAGGTGATCGTCATCAGGATATTTGAACAACCGGATATTTGGATATCCTGCTGACGAAGGAAGTGTTGCACATGATGATGACGATGGAGTTCGGTGCCCGATGAACAGTGCAACCGGAGGATGTATGCGCCCGCTGAACATCATGATGATGATGTTAGAAGGAAAGCGGAGGTGAACAGTAGTCGGCAGGAGGACAATTGCGAGTGTCCGCAATATGATGATGCTGTTGGTTTTTGGAAAATATGATGATGCTGACTGTGTAAAGCAGAATATGATGATGATGGCGAAGATGATGATGATGAGGTTGGTCTGCAGACATTCATGCTATATGCGAAGGTTATAGTGTGGATGCCTCTGCATCACATCTCAAGCACCTAATATATAGGAGATACAATACATGAAACTATCAAACTGTAATTACAAAACCATAAGCTAAAACCACCCAAAAAGGTGTCACCCAAATTATCTTCAATAAAAGTTTCCCTATGATGTGTCAAAACACACACCAACATGTGTAACTCTCCCTTATAGCTCTTTTCTATGTCCAACATGTTTTCACATTTTCCAATAAAGCAGACCCAACTTCTAGAGGCCATAACTTTTGATCTCGAAGGATGAATGAAGAACCATTTGATGCATTGGAAAGCTCGTGAAGATATCTATAACCAACTTGGTTATTTATGGAAATTTTTTTGGCCAAAGATGGTCTCTAGATGCTTCAAAATTGACATTGAAACTTTTTTAAGTATTTCAAAAACTAGAAACTTTAATAACTTGACATCAAAACATGACCTTGAGTTGAAACTCGCCCAAAATGTTTATTTGGCAATTCTGTAGCTTTGGGGAAAAACTTGTACCCATATGTTCTCAAATGCAAACTTACTATAAATAGTAACCTTTTGTAATTGCAAGGTTGATACACCTTTCCTAACATTCTCCCACTTGTCGAATAGCTTGCAAGAGAAAAGGAAGTATCAACACCATGATTTAATTACTAGGGGTTGAGAGGCCCATAGACTCTGAACACCATCTAAACTTCTATTTGCTCACAGGATTAGTTAATGAATCTACAACAATCATCAAAGTCTCTACCTTAACTAGCTTCACCCTACCATCCTCGACCATATATATCTGACAAAATGATATTGTACATCAATGTGCTTGGTCTAGGCATAAAATGTCAGGTTCTTAGCTAGGCATATCACACTTTGACTATCACAATAAACTATCATTGTACCTTATTTTATTCTAATATCTAAACACAGTCTCTTAAGCCAAATGGATTATTTACAAGCATGAGTAGCTACCATATACTCAGCATCAATAGTGGACAAAGCAACCACAACCTATCGCTTACTGTTATGTCGTAAAATGCCCCCTAGGACTTTTACCTCCTAAGTTTAGCTCGTGGGTCCCTTAGATTTAATCGTGCATGTTAAAAATGAATCCTGGAGCAAAATCCCCTAAAACCCATGACAAATGGGACTTGGGGGACACTCTTGAGCTTAATCTAAACCCAAAATATTTTGTCAAGGTCCCAAATTTGAATGTCAACTTGTGACCATTAAAATGGTTTCCCTTGTCGGCATCAGATTTGAATTATGAAAGCTTAGAGGGAATGCATATATAATCATGTTTAGGACTTCATTTTAAACCTAGATGGATAATGTGAACTTGTGATCTTATGCTAAGGATACTCAAGGCTTTCATTGTGTTACAGAGAAGTATTGTGTTATGTTTGTACTTGTTTGTTGCAGATTTGCCTTCATCAATCTATCTCCTCATGGCATGAAAGACCTTCATCTCCTCGTGAGAGCTTCACCTCTAAGGTGACTTCTACTTTGTGTTTCAATCAATTTATCATATCATTTTCTTTTGCCTCTATCCATCAAGGACACACACTCTATCTAACAATGGTGTTGGAAGGCTTGAATGCCATTCTGAGGCTTGACCAAGGCAAGCTCATAAATACCACAACCCCCAACCCCTCTCTTGTGATTGCAGGTGATAGATGTTGGATCTTGTAGAGAGGAGTTGCAAGAGATCAGTGCAGAGCATAAAGATCCCAGGTCTGAAGAAAACAACAGAAAATATCCCTAATTGGACAAGGGCAATCCCTCTTTCATCCTCCAATTTGTCACTGTCAGAAATCTCTGAGCAGGGTACAGTCTACAACACAATTGATTCCTGACCTCTAGAAAAAGTTACATAGTGGACAAGGGCAATCCCTCTTTCATCCCCAAAGTTTCTACTTTCCAAAATTTAAATCCTGGTATGTTTCTAATCTAGACATTTAGTGTCTTCCTGTGTGAGAATTTGACAGCTTTCGTCCGTTTATTTACAATTTTGCATAATTAGAGTTTTAGGCCTAATCAAACTAGGGTTTTAATAAATTATCAATCTGTTATATCTTTCCAAGCATCTCATAGTGACATCAGACCTATTTTTGAGTCCTCTATCACATTTGTGACTTAGCTCGATCTATGTCCTTGAATGTATGTGTGAAAGAAGGGTTTGATTGAATCTAATTAACACAACTTTATCATCCTCATTTTCATACATAACATTTTGGTGAACCTATGTTTTTCTAAACATTGCATCTTGTTGAGTGTTGTAAATCAGATTTGCATTCATACATTTCATTTTCATCATTACAAATTTGAAAATCTTGGATAAAAATTGAAAAATTTGAAAAAAAAGGCATAATTTGCACTATTTTTATTGCATATCATTTAAATTATTTAAATGTCTGATATTTACATCAGATTTGAGATAAGTTATAGAAATACATCATTTCATAATCATTTACCTTGCATTTACATACTTTATTTGCTAGGGTTTGCTTGAAAACTTAATTTTTTTTTCATAACCTAGTAGTTTCAAAAGCTAGGGTTTGTAGCTAAAATCTTCTTTCAAATTTTACTACTCATTTCTAACACTCATTAAAATTTGATTTTGGACATTAGTGTTTCATCATTGTGTATTTTTACATCCACATTTTAAATTTTGCATTTACACATTGTGTATTTAAATGAAAGTTAGCATATTCATTCATCTTTCCCTAAAATTTGACTTACATTGAACATTGTAGGATTTTGGCATCATTTTCAAATCTGATCTGAGTTATTTACATATTAAATATTATTAGATTCCATTCATTCATCATTTTTCATACCTTCATGCCTTAATTTGACTATTAGGGTTTCCAAAATTATTGCATTTCTACAACATTTTGGCTAATCTTTCATCTAGCATTGCAACATTGGTGTGTTGTGACAAATTTTGCTGCATTATTGGACTGATTAAAAGGTTTTAATTTTCTATCCCTCATCATTTTCCTAATTTCATTACATATTTTGTGCATTTGCATTCAAAAAAGTGAAAAAATTGAGCATTTTAGGTGCATAAACAAGCATAGATTGGTGTGGTTTCATTGCATTCATCTTAGATATCTTGCATTTCAGATCTTGCATTCATACTCAAGCATATATTCATTTTTCATTTGAATATTTTGCATAATTTCATATCATTGAGTGAAAATTAGCACATTATTAATTACACAGTGTGTATTTCAACACTAAGTGGTTACACACCTTTTTCATATCTTTTTGATCAAAATCTTCAAAAACAATCAACTTTGCCTTGTTGTGTAGTACTCTTTCCTCCTATCGACTCTGTTTGTTGTGGACTCTGTGTGTCTTTTAGTACCCATTTCCCTCAAACAAGTTCTTGGGTGTGAAATAGTCTCACATCTAGGGTGTCTTAAGTATCATAAAACTTTGCATGTCTTGCCTTACTAGATCTTATTGGACATTGATGTTTTGAGACATTTCATTATGGCATATTCATCTCATTGCTCTTTGGTATCTTTACATGCATATATCAAAAACTTTGAGAATTTCTACAAATTTCTTAATATGAATCCTCATGTCCTCACTTATATACAAGCTATGTATCACAAGGATATATTTAAATGCTCTTCATTTGAAATCCTTGATTATGTATCTGATTTTGACAACTTCATAGCTCTCATGAATACACACCCTTCAGTAGTAGAAGATCTAACAAAGTACTTTTCTATGAATACTCTTGAGAATGATGAGTGTGAAAGTTCTTCTCTTAATACATTGGAACTAATAGCTAAAATATATGATGATGATGATGATGATGATGATGATGATGATGATTCTCTAAGTTATCCTACTCCTCCTATAGTTAAATGTTCAAGAACCTTGGATGAGAAGACCATAGATAGATCTACTTTGGTTGTAAATTCAAGTCCCTTAGACATCTCTAATGATACAATCACCAACAATCTCTTGAACAACGATGTACCTTCCCTTAGCCCTAATGCTCTCCCTTCAACATTTGAAGCATTGGTAGATGAGAAAAGGTCTCTCACATTAAATCCTTTAGGGATAAATTTTGAGTATAATTGAGAGGAAAACAATTTTAATTCAATCTTCATTAATGGACTTATTCCACCCACTAAGGGGTTACCAGATAAATGTAGCAATGTTCCTAAGATGATTGTGCAAGGGGCACCTAATGCACCTTCTTGCTTCAAACCAGTGATTACGGTTCAAGGTGATATAAAACCACCTCGACCCCTAGATTACATTCTAAACCATGCATGACAAATCACTCAAAGAAGTCAAGGTGTTCAAAATGTGCCACAGCATCCCATGATTGCTCACACCTAGAACACCCATAATAACAAACAAAGTAAGCAAGCAACACATGTGTCTATCTCTCTTCCATGTTCTCAACCTATGCTCCCTCCACCACCTTGTCTTAATCATAAAAGTGGTCAAGATTATGGTATTGTTGAGCAGCTTTGTGCTACTCCAGCTAAGATTTTTTTTTGGGATTTAATACAAACATCACCTACATACCATAGAATGCTCCAAGAAGCTTTACAAAAGGTGATTATACCACGTGTTGTTAAGCTGAATGATGTAGCAGCTCTATTAGATTGTATGCATGTGACAAAAATAAATATTCTCTTTCAACCACATGAATTACCATCAATTTAAGTTCAAAAACCAATATGATCCTCTTATAATCTTTGTCACAATAGACAAAAAGTTGATAAAGGAAGTTATGATTGACAATGGACCAGCTCTTAATGTTTGTGGCATTGACCTACTACACAAAATCAAGATTGACACATCTTTAATCAAACCAGATAGGCTTAGCATTCATGGCTCTGATAATGTTGGTAGAAAAATCCTGGGTACTATAACCTTACCTGTAAAGGTAGGACCCATGACATTATCTACCCTTTTTCATGTCATGCCTAGGTCAATTTTGTATAATATGATTCTCGGTGGACTGTGGATTCATGCCATGGCGGCAGTTTCATCTACCTTTCATCGATCAATAAAGTTTATTTATCAAAACAAGCTCTACATCATGGAAGTTGATCCTGAACCAAATAGTTTTTTACATATTAAAACACAAAAACAAGTTAACAATCATATGAGTCTAAATAACTTATGAGTTGATTCATCAATACCTATTGCCACGGATAATGTTGTGCAAGACTCTACAGCATCGAATGCACTTTTTGGTGATGATTGGAGTTCATTAGATTTTACTCCTTCCAGGTTGAGGGAATATAAACTTAATAACTCTAACACATCAAAAGTTGCATCAATCTCATCTAAGCAATCTTTGGAAACACCTAAGAAACCTAAAGTCTCTTTGGTGGAAAACAAAGACAATACCCTTACTTATACTACAGATTATGAGACCTACGAGGCTTCACCATCTTATAAAGAAATGACATCCCTCTATGGTCAAGGATTTAAAATCCTTTATAATAATTGTGAGTATGTAGGTAATGGTTGTGGTGTAAATCAACAAGGAATCAGAGTACCTTTACAAGTTGTTGGAATTAACTAGACAGCTAGTATTGGATACCACTCTTTGAAGCCCACCAAAGCCTCTTTTCATTCCAAACTCAATGTTAATACAATATCAATAAGTCCAAAACCACATGTGAGATATCCTGAGCTAATAGACAAGGATTTTATGCCAGGAGATATCCCATCAAATTAGGTAAGTATTTCTCCCTCTTTAAGCCACACTCATTGTAGCACCTAATCTAGTTGCTCTCAAGAGTGCCCTCCTCCTAGATATATATGTTTTTAGATTCGTACTATGTTCCCCCATGTTGTACTATATGTGTTGTTTAGGTCTCTTTAGATGACCCTTGATACTCTTGTAAGATCAAGGATACAAGGAGACCGCCTCTGTTGTGAACATTCTTCTATTGTTCCTCTCCTCTATTTGTACTGTTGTGCCTTGGGGGCATAGTGTTGTAGAGGGTATTTTGGGGGCATCCTCCTATGTGGTGTTCCTAAGGCACTTTTTCTCCTCTCTCATTTTATTGTTTACCTACTTCTAGTGATTCTACCTAGTCAGCAAATGATGAAAATAAACAAATACTGATATAGATCATGTGTCCCTTCACCAAGCAAAGAAAAAATGGACCTAATCTATACATGATGATGGGGCTGATATATATATATATATGACGCTTAACTAATAGAATCACTCCATGTGATGTATATTCTTGTTTAGGGTGAAAATTGATAGTTTGTTTAAGCTAGGTTAAATACTACCATTTCACCGCTAAGCATTGGGAGGACAAAGGGGAAGCTTGTGAACAAGCTTTTAATTCCTTTGTCGGTCCATTACACTTGCGTGGTCATGAAACCTAAGGCCCTAATCAAGATTTTATCAAGTGTTTTCCTTTCAACCAAGTAAAACCCTAATTATGCCTTAAATAAAAATATATAGAAACTGATGAAACAACTGGTAAAACTAATCATAGAAGTGTAGAGATAGAGTTCCAGAGACAATGTACCTAGATGTTAAGGGTTACATGGACTAGGGCACCCCTCTAATGTCCTAAAAGTTCCCGCACTGGAAAATCTTTTGCATAGGGTGTCTGAGACTGCTAAAAGGCTTCTAGATCCTAGAATAAACCCCTGGTTGGACTAGGGTGCTCGCTCCAATATCCCGCAAGTCTCATAATCCAAAAATCTAAAAGTCTATCATGACTGTGCCCACAATATCCTTCTTCCTGTAGCTTCTTTCCACTGGAACCTGCAAAACATGATCTGCACATACAAAAGAAGGAAATTGTTGTAGTTATATAGGAGCTTGCCTCAGTCAAGCCCCGTCTTTGGTATTTCTACCTCAACAATAGCCAGAGATAAAGATTTGTAGAAGTGTGTGCAAACCTAACAATGTGTTTATGCATAAAATCAAACCCTAGATGTCTCAATCAAGGGAAGATCAACAACTTGCTTTGCATCACTAAACACATACAACTTCACCTCAAGGAGATGAGATAAATGAAGATTTGCATGAACAAGAAGGCAAATCAGTAATGTCCGCGAAGGATCTCCAAGCTTGCTGTTGGAGGCTTCAACCCTTCTCCTGATCATGCAAAGGGTGTACAAACCCTAGGACGAGAAAGATAGACTCACGATCTTGATTCCTAATCTTCATCCATTATCTCCAAGATAACAAATAAAGAATACTTTGAATAGCTTCAACAAGTCATTGATCTTCAATGGAAATTGTAGCAAAGTTTTGGCATCAAGCTTGCATAAGAATTGTGTATGATAAAATGATTTGCAAATGTCTTTTTATACCTAGCTTTAGGGAATTCAAATTTTGAAATAACTTCTCGATATCGTCCGAAAACTGAGAATTTGAAAACGGAATCCCAAGGCACTCAACGAGAATCGACACCCCTCTAAAATTCAAAATCCCATGAAATGAGGGAGGACTAGGGCACGGGTGCCCAAGTCCTAGCCCCCAATTTCAGCTTAGATCTGCATCTTTGGGGGTCCTAGGGACCGAAGTTTCAAATCTCTTTCCAGGTTTTATCAATAAGTTACCTCAAAAAGTGAATAGACTTCTCCTAGAATTAGTCAATCAAGGTTTTGGGACAGTCGAAAAGAAAAGGTTGAGAGGTCACCAAGAGTGAGGAGCTAAACCAAGGGAAATTGTACCATTCCATATAGGAGGACAATTTTTGACGTTACATTTAGTACACACTTTAGTGGCCATATGAAACTACATGCATATGCAACTAAAGGAAAGTAAAATGCGTCAATCATGAAAAGGATACCTAAAAGGATACTATAGAGGAAGTTGAAGCATTGTTGCCAAGAAGGAAGAAGCCCCCAAGTCTACAATTCTGCAAGACCACAAAGTTAGGAACCGCATCCTGCAAAGGAACACTTGTTAGAGAAATCAAAATCAAATCAGCGTGCAACCACCACCAATGAGTCGGTACCAAAAAAATGCTAAGGGGGTTGAGTGATGAGGCAGGGAGGAAATCAAGGGAGATATATGCCCCCCCTTGTTTCTGCTTGCTTAGTCCAAGAGTAGAAACAAGGAGATATCCATGCATTGATATCAAGGGGAATGTGTTGTGAGAGTCATACAATGCTCAAATGTCACACATTGGGGAAGAAGAGTGTGGAACCCAGGTTCCAACGCAATAAACGACATTGAAATCAGAGTTCAACAGCTCAAAAAGGGCTCAAGATTAAAAGAACACACTTTTGCACCTAGTTACAGATAGGATTTCTTACTCACTTACTTTATGTAAAAGGGAGTTGTCACTTATCATTTGACTCATTCTGTGTTTCTTGTTATTGCAAAGAGAGAGAAGGAGAGTAGGAGAACAACCATGTCAAGCTGACATCCATACCATCCACCATGATTGGAGATGCTCTGAGCCCGAGTGGCAGAGAGACACTTCGAGGCTATGGTAGGGTCCTGATTCCATCCTTCTATCATCTTTCATTGTTTATTTGTTTTCACATTTATCAATGTCTGTGCCAAGAGGGGAAGGTGGACAGGGTTCCCAGACAGGGATGCCCAGGTCCACCTAGGACGCCAGAGTCCCATTGGGGCACCTTAGTCCCACAAGGGCACCAGTGTCCCTCTGGGGCACCCTAGTCTTCCTGGGGCACCCTGGTCCACAAAGGACACCAGGCCTAGGCATAGGTATTTTATTCAGTTTTTGATAGCTAATTTTGGTTTCTAGTGGGGATTCTGATACTCTTGCTTGCTTTCTGATCTACAGGATGTCCCTGAGATGCATGAGCACATAGGTAGTCATCTGATGGCACTTCTGTGAGAGTGTGCTAGTACTTTAACTGCCATAGAGAGAGCATTTACAGATGGTGGGCCTATGGTGGGTGTTGGAGATGCCCACAATTAGATTCCACTGTGCGATGCAGATACATCCACCTTCCACTTATCAACTAGCAAGATTACCATCACATTGGAGGATGTATTCAGGATCCTTCGACTGCCGATCTGAGGAGAGACAGTGAGGGTTGTTGGATTTCCCTTAGTGGAGTATACTTGTGAGAGTCATTTGTATTCCTTGGGTCGCACTATTTCACAAGAAGAGTGAGGAAACATTTAGCTCTGTTTACTAGAGTAGGGATGCAGAGATATTCCCTTACTACATAGGATCATGATTGTCACAGTTGCACTAGCCATCGTACCAGATGGACAAGGCACTCACCTTCACGGGGGTCTCGTTCACACTATCAGATCAATGGAGGAGCATCAAACTGTCTATTCATGGGGGCATAGTATGCTTGCACACCTATATCGTGACTTAGGGTGATATCTCCACTACGAGATGTAGAGTCTGATGCTCTGCACATTTATATAGGTTTGGGCTTTTGAGCACATCAGGTGCACATGACCAGTGGGTTTTCCTATAGAGGCAGCACTCACCCATCTGTGTGGCTATGCCTATCCACTTTTTAGGTGTTGGAGGCACATCAACCTATTACACTAGAGAGTAGTTTTTGATAGATTACACCCTGGTGAGATTATCTGGAGACTGCTTTGGGGCTACATCAGATAGCCTAGCAAGTAGAGATAGCTAGCTCAGATGTAGAGGGATCAGTTGATGGCTGGTTGCCTCAATCATGCTATATCATGGTTTTATTTTGATAGGGTGGTACGATAGTTCAGACAAGTACAGGATGTTCCTGCAGTTCATCTGAGCTACACATGTACAGCTTAGAGTGTAGTTAGAGCCAATACTGTCTAATGACCGACTATAGTAGACATACCACTTAGTGACAACGAGGGTCCTGAGGATGCAGAGCCGGTATCAAGCACAGATGATGTCAGTTGTACCCAAGCATATCAGACTTGGTGGCACACAGTATGACTTGCACCTATCTTTCCACCTGGGCATCCTATAGGAGATGCCCAACCTTGGGTCAGTCACACAAGTGACACAGGGGTGGAGGACAACATCAGTGACTTTGTGGGATACTACAATCTCAAGGAGGGTATGGAGGAGGACAAGGATGAGTCTAAGGAGGTCCCATCACAATACGTCTTCAGAATGAGATCGCAACAGAGCCAGTAAGAGGCAGAGATTGACGAGTAGACCGAGTCGAGACCGTGGTCCAAGGCTCATGGTCCTACTCCTATAGATGAAGCAAGGCCTAGTCAAATGAAGTGAGGGTAGAGTAGTAGGCCTATGCCCCCAGCTATAGATGATACAGAGTAGCTCATCACACCATCAGCAATCTAAGACCCATCCTGGCAAGACAGAGATCTAGGTAAGGTTAGATTTATTATTTTATGTTTTGTATAGTTTATTATTTGTGATTTTTATATGGGAATCTAACATCTATCTCATCCTCTATTTTGCAGTTGGGACTAATGCATGGCTAGACTTTGTGAGTCACTTCATAGGAGACATTACCGACAGATGCCTCAGAGCAGCGAGTGTGGGCAGGTGATTTGCCCCAATCATCCACTGGGCGGCATGCTGAGATATTTATGCCTATCGTTAGATACAGGACTACTACAGAGGCCATGCTAGAGTAGTCTGCATGAGAGAGAGATTAGTTTCGACAGAAAGCTGAGCACACCGAGGCTGAGCTCAGGGCACAACAAGAGAAGATGGTAGCAGTTCCTACATCGAAGGGAGGACCATCTATCAGTGAGTTCTTACTATGAGAGGTCTAGCAGACTAGAGCTGACAGAGATAGGGCTCAGGCTGAGAGAGACCGATACCAGAGGATGTAGCAAGAGGCACATTAGTAGATGATAGAGATGAGAGGCGAGATCAGGGGGTTACAATCGCGAAGTGTCTCTAGGAGTCATTCACGATCCGTAGCCACACATGGTCAAGCTTATGTCACTCGCATACCACAAGGGCCTAAGGGTACTGGTGATCAAGGCTCAGCTATGTGATTCATAGACTTTAGGCACTACAACATCCCATTTTGTTTTGAGGGATAGTCAACTTAGATGTATACATAAAACTGAGATATATATATAATATATATATATATATGATGTTTAATTTTTATCTGTGTAATGGCTTTTAATCTATCACATGTGATTTTTGTAAAAATGCAACTAATGATGATGTCTAAATGCTATAATTAATGCTATTGTGATATACTAACAATTCTAAAAAGAACATGTAGTAACAAGCACAATGATTAATTATTTTACACAAATTTAATTTCCATGCTACATTCAGTTATTGCAAAAGTGATCTAAGCAATTACTACTTACACATGATGCAACAATGATCAACTGAACAAAGATATAATGCAAAATGAATTAAGACAAAACAATACTATCTTGTCGAAATTGAAGCTAATCTATGTGCTGAATTAGCTTATGAACATTTAATATTAGATCTTTAGGCATAAAATCTTTTGAGGTGTGCTGCATTAATAGGTTCTTTAAGCGACATACCTTGCTCATCAGCTAATTTATATGCTCCAGATCTAAAGGTTTCAGTGATTATGTATGGTCCAAGCCAATTAGGGGTGAACTTACCTTTTTTCACCAGGTGGTGCATTTACATTGCGTTGATTTTCATATAGAACCAAGTCCCCAACGTTAAATGAACGTTGTATGACTTGTGTGTTATAGGCTCATTGCACACCTTTTTAATAAGCCTTGAGATGTTCAAGAGCATTAATACACCTTTCATCAAGCATCTCAAGTTCCTGTAATCTTTTCTCTCATTCACTGTCATCATCCATGATATCTCTTAGGGAGATTCACATAGAGGGAATTTCTAACTCCAAGGGCATTATCGTGTCTACACCATAAATGAGATTATACGGTGTGTTACTCGTAGTTGTTCGAATACTTGTTCTATAATCCCATAGTGCATAGGATAATTGCGTATGCCAATCATTTTGATGTTTATTAACAGTTTTCCTTAGAATCTATCTAATAACCTTGTTTGAGGCTTCTACTTAGCCGTTGGATTGAGGGTAATAAGGCGTAGAGAAGCGATGTTGTATATGATATTTTTCAAGGAACTTTTTCACATCCTTGTTCTTGAATGGTGTACCATTGTCCAAAACCAAGGAAGAAGGTATTCCAAATCGAGAAATTATGTTATTTTGTATGAATCGATAGATTACATCGGTGGTAGTGGATTGCAAAGGGACCGCTTTGACCCATTTTGTAAAATAATCTGTAGTAGTAATGATAAATGTATGTCCTTGAGAGGAGGGCGGGGAAATTTTACCTACAAGATCCAAGCCCCAGATAGAACATGGCCATGGTGACACTTGGGCACGAAGCTCTTAAGTAGGAGCATGGATGAGGTGTTTATGTTGTTGACATCGCAGGCATCTCTTGACATAAGCAAAGGAATCTTGCTCCATATACTACAAATAATACCCCATATGTAATAATTTTTGCACCAATGATTTTCCACCAAAATGCCCTCCACAGGCACCAGAGTGAGCTTCTTCTAAAGCTATCGAAATCTCTGCATTACTTAAACATCAGAGTAAAACATCATTATAACTTCGTCGATACAAGACATTCGATAATATAATGTATCATGCTGCTAGTTTGGGTAAATGGAGTCAGGCATTCTTAGATGTCAAGTCTGGAATGGTTCCATCATGTAAATAATTGAATATGTAGGAGAACCATTCATTAGTGTATGTGTTACCATAGAGTTTTGAATTCGCAACTATAGGGCTTTCAATTATCGGTGTCTTAAGATTATGAACCACGAAGGTAAATTCCTTAGGAGAACCATCAGGGGATATAAGGGAAGCTACACTTGCCATTGCATCTACATGCTAGTTATCTTTCCTATGAATGGTATTGATCGAATATGATGTGAATTGTTTTAAGAGAGATAATGCAAACTCATGATATTGATAAAGCTTATCATGTTTAGTTTGATACAATCCTGTGATTTGTTTAACAATCAACTGAGAATCACTGTATATTGTAATATTCTTGATATTTAGAGCCAAGGCTGTATGAAGTCTAGTGATAAGAGCTTCGTATTCAGCTATGTTGCTTGTGCATAAGAAATCTAAGTGGTAAGATCAGGGGATCAGCTTACTGATGGGAGGTATTAGTATAACACCAACTTCGGAGCCAGTTTGACATTTTGATCCATCGAAATATAATTCCCATTTTTCATCCATAGAGATTGTTAAAATCTGTTCATCAGGAATTAGCTATCACTTGCCCTTTAATTGCTTTTTGTGAGAAAAATTTGAGATCAAATTTTGTTAACAACATAACCCATTTAGCGAGACGACTTGATAAATTTGTTCTTGTGAAGAGATGTTTCAAAGGGTCAAATCTTACCATTACATGCACTTCAGCATTTAAGAGATAATGTCTAAGCTTTTGCATGGCAAACACTAAAGCTAAGCAATGCTTCTCTATGACTGTGTATCACACTTCATAATTGAACATAGTACGACTGATTTAATAGACAACACATTCTTTGCCTACATCATTATGATGCGCTAACAGTGTTGATAGGGCATTGTTAGATGTTGAAATGTATAACAAAAATGGTTTATCAAAAACAACAGGTTGCAAAATAGGCGGATCAGCTAAGTAATCCTTTAAATCATCGAAATCTTTTTGACATTTAGAATTCCATTGAAAATGAGAATCTTTCTTCAGTAGTTGTGTAAAGGGGCGAGTCCTATCTGCGAGTTGTGAAACAATTCGGTGAATGGCCTGTATCTTTCTCTTCAAACTACAAAGCTGAGATATGTTCTTAGGTATTGGCATATTAACAATCACATCTATCTTTTTCGTGTCAACTTCTATACCTCAATTTGAAACAATAAATCCAAGTAACTTTCAACTATCCATGCAAAAAACACACTTTCAGGGATCCAGTCGCATATTATATTTTCATATGCACTCAAATATCTGTCAAAGATTTGTCACATGATCCTTACAATGGATAGACTTCACTACGATGTCGTCAACATAATATTCTAGAATATTTTGCATATAATCATGGAATATAAGAGTCATCACATGTTGGTAAGTAGATCTTGCATTCTTAAGTCCAAATGGCATGACTACCCAGCAAAATGTACCCCAAGGTGTTATAAATGTTGTTTTATACTAATCAGGAGGATTTATGAGGATTTAATTATATCTTGAAAATCCATCCATGAAATATAGTAACTCATGTTTGACAATGGAATCAACGATCATGTTGATATTAGGGAGCAAGAAATCATCTTTTAAAGATGCCAAATTTAAATCCCTGAAATCTGTGCACATTCTTATATGACCATCAGGTTTAACGATGGCAACAATATTTGAGATCCACAAAGAGTAATCAATAGGTCAAATAAATCTATCTTGTAAGAGTTTTTCTATTTTAGTTTTGACAAGAAAAGAAATCTTAGGATTCATCTTACAAATCTTTTGTTTGAATGGCTTAGCATCTGGTTTCAAGACAATATTGTGCGTTACAATCTGAGGATCTATACCAGGCATGTATGAATAATTCCAAGCGAACAATTATGAGAATTCATTCAATAGTTTAGTCATTTCTTCTTTTTCTCCCACATCTAAACAATCATCAATAGGGATAACTTTTTCAAGATTATCCTTATCCATAACAACATCGATAGTCTTTCCACTAAGGAGAGTACTATGGTTCGGGGGAATATAGGATTGTAATTGTTCTTCAAGTTCTTCATTTTACTCTACTGTAGCAGTTATTGTGCTAGTAGTCTTTCCAAAATATGCATCATTGTTTAAACAATAAGGTAAGCCACATTTATGGTGATAACAACGGATACCATCATAAACACCTAAGAAGTCCATTATCGCTTCATCCACCGTAAACATATCTAATGGAAGTGATCCTGGAGGACAATTGGTGTTAATCATCTCAGGGATTATCAAACTAAGTATTGATATTGTATTCACATTTAGAGTTGGGCATTTGCGATCTTTGGATTCCTTAAAAGGATTATATCCAATGCCACTTGAGTAACGTTATGAAGCAAATTCTATAGGGACTTTGATTCCTTGTTGATTTATGCCACAACCATTACCTACATAGTCACAATTTTTTTAAAGGATTCAGAATCCTCTGCCATAGAGAGAGACCATTTCTTTAGACAAAGGTGGAGCTTCATAAGTCTCATAATCAGTAATATTACTTAGATTATTATCCTTATTTGTCACCAAAGAAGTCTTATTTTTATCATTTGAAGCATGCGAAGTGATCAATGCAATATTTGATGTTTTGGGGATGGGGTTTTTAAGTTTATATTCTCTTGTGGAGGAAGATGAAAAATCTAATGAACCCCAGTCATCACCAATGAATGCATTTGATTGCTTGGACTCTTGCATAACATTTCTAGAGGCAAGAGGAGCTAACAATTCATCTTTTAGATTGTTTAAAATCTTAGGACCAACAACATGCTTATGCACTTCCATTTGTAAACAATTATTAGGTTCAGGATCCGAATGGATAGTATGCAATTTACCTTTAAATATAAACTTAATGGAACGGTGCAAAGTAGAAGGAACTGCTCCTAATGCATGCATCCAAAGTCTTCCCAGAATCATGTTACAAGATAGAGAACAAGGCATGACATGAATCAAGGTAGACACCATCACATGTCCAACTTGTATAGGTAAGGTTATGGTGCCCACGGATTGTCGTCCAACATTATCAAATCCACAAATATTTAATGATTCTAGTTATATGGCAGATACATCAACTTTAACTTTATGCAATAAATCAATACCACAAACATTAAGGGCTAACCCATTATCAATCATAACTCTCTTAACCAATGTTTTATTGATTGTAAAGATAACCAAAGGATCATACTACTTCTAAACCTTGAGAGATGGTAACTCATGTTGTTGAAATAAAATGTCTGTTTTCGTTGAGTGCATACAATCTAGTAAAGCAGCAACATCATTTGGTTTAACAGTAGGAGGAACAATCACCTTTTGTAAATCTTCTTGTAGCATTCCATGGTAAGTAGGTGAAGTTTGTATAAGTTCCCAAAGAGATATCTTCGTAGGAGTAGCGTGAAGCTGCTCTACAAGATCATAGTCTTTACCACCTTTATATGTTAAATGAGGTGCTTGAGGAAGCATAGGTTGGGAAGCTAGTGAAGATATCAAAACTTTCATTTGTTGTGTACTTTGTTTGCTATTCCGAGTGTTATATGCATGAGCAACCATATTATGATTGTTTTGTTGTAAATTTTATTTCACGATTTATTTTGTACAATCATAAATGTGATCAAGAGATTGAGAAGAGGATGAAAGACCTTTAACCACAAGCATAGGTTTAGAGGATGGTTGAACCACATTTGCACATAGAGTGACCACAATTTTTAGTTTTTCAATCTCTTCTTTAGGTTTAAGCACATAAATCACATTTACAATTCTTTGAAACAATGACGACTTAGAGGCCGTAGTGGAATGTTCAATCGAGATAAAGTCCTCAAGGGTTTCATCTAACATATCAAAGTCATCATGACTAAATGGCTCATCATAAGCATGAAAATATTGCAAAAAATAATCTGACATTCTAACATGCTCTATTTAAACCAAGATTTAAATGCACAATGATGGCCTTTGTAAATGAAATACAATATCCAACAATAAGTGATAATTTCCAACTCTTTTAGTGAAACAATAAAGAATGTGATCTACAATTTAACATATGCAATTTCACTAAAGAGGTTTTTCAATCCAATTATGCTCTAGAACAACAAATTATTTCAGATATGAAGTTTATCAAGGATGCAAATTCTTTAAAGCTTAGGTTCACCAAAATGTTAGGGTGAAAATTGATAGTTTGTTTAAGCTAGATTAAATACTACCATTTCACCGCTAAGCATTGGGAGGACAAAGGGGAAGCTTGTGAACAAGCTTTTAATTGCTTTGTCAGTCCCTTACACTCACATGGTCATGAAACCTAAGGCCCTAATCAAGATTTTATCAAGTGTTTTCCTTTCAACCAAGTAAAACCCTAATTATGCCTTAAATAAAAAATATATAGAAATTGATGAAACAACTGGTAAAACTGATCATAGAAGTGCAGAGATAGAGTTCCAAATATAGTGTACCTAGATTTTGAGGGTTGCATGTACTAGGGTGCCTGCTTCAATCTCCTAAAAGTTCCCGCACTGGAAAATCTTCTGCATAGGGTGTTTGAGACTGCCAAAAGGCTTCCAGATCCCAAAATAAACCCCTAGTTGGACTAGGGCACCTGCTCCAATGTCCCGCAAATCTCAAAATCCAAAAATTTGAAAGTCTGTCATAATTGTACCAGTAATATCCTTCTTCCTGTAGCTTCTTTTCGCCAGAACCTGCAAAACATGATCTGCACATACAAAAGAAGAAAATTGTTGCGGCTATATAGGAGCTTGCCTCAGTCAAGCCCCATCTTCAGTATTTCTACCTCAATAATAGCCAGAGATAAAGATTTGTAGAAGTGTGTGCAAACCAAATAATGTGTTTATGCATAAAATCAAACCCTAGATGTCTCAATCAAGGGAAGATCAACAACTTGTTTTGCATCAATAAACACTTACAACTTCACCTCAAGGAGATGAGATAAATGAAGACTTGCATGAACAACAAGGTGATCAGCAATGTCTACGGAGGATCTCCAAGCTTGCTATTGGAGGCTTCAACCGTTCTCCCGATCATGCAAAGGGTGTACAAACCCTAGGAAGAGAAAGATAGACTCAAGATCTTGATTCCTAATCTTCATCCATTGTCTCTAAGATAGAAAATAAAGAATACTTTGAATAGCTTCAACAAGTCACTGATCTTCAATAGCAACTGCAGCAAAGTTTTGGCATGAAGCTTGCATAAGAATTGTGTATGATAAAATGATTTGCAAATGTCTTTTTATACCTAGCTTTAGGGAATTCAATTTTCAAAATAACATCTTGATGTCGCGTGAAAACTAAGGATTTGTAAACAGAATCCCAAGGCACTCGGTGGGAACCGACACCCCACCAAAATTCAAAATCCTGTGAAATGGGGGAGGACTAGGGCATAGGTACCCAAGTCCTAGCCCCCAATTTCAGCTCAGATTTGCATTTTTGGGGGTCCTAGGGACCCAAGTTTCAAATCTCTTTCTGGGTTTTATCAATAAGTTACCTCAAAAAGTGAATAGACTGCTCCTAGACTTAGTTAATTAGGGTTTTAGGATGATCAAAAAGAAAAGGTTGAGAGGTCACCAAGAGTGAGGAGCTAAATTGAGGGAAATTGTACCATTCCATACAAGAGGACAATTTCCAACATTACAATTCTTATGGCATTTCTTGTGACTAACATTTTACAATCCACTCAATCTTCTCTTGCACACTTTGATGGGTATCTCACCTTGTTGATACACTTAGTTCTGAGGTACCTGCATTATAGCCCTACAATTATACTTGGTTCCAAACGCATAGTATATCCTTCATCCTTGATGTGGCTATCTTCATGCATAGCTTTTATGATGTGATATGGTTGTTATCTTAGAGTAAGATTTTCTAACCATCTTGTTGATTATCTTAGTACATCTTATCTTAGTTCCCTTCTGTGTCTTCTCTCTACCTTAACATGCTTGATATCGATACACAACATTAACCACCTTAAGGTGGGGGAATATATAATGATATCTATCTGATGATTTTGGTACTAACAAAGTGTGTTTGTAAGCCCTCTCTGTGAGGCAAGATGTTGCATCTCTGGCGTGAGTACACATTTTTATTTATATTGCAATATAAAATCCCTCTTTGTGAGATGGGATAGCATATTCTTTATCAAAGAAGCCCTCTATGCGAGGCGGGATAACATATCTCTTGAGCTATTGTCTATCCTTTTATTCAAAAGCCCTTATGCAGAAGGTGAGATGGTGTATCTCTTGAGCTAGTGCACATCATTTTATTACAAAAAGTCCTCCACAGAGCCGGGGTTGGATCTTGAGACTATCCTCCCTTAAGTGTGTCTTTAGCAGTTGTTGTGGCATAAGCCCAAACATCAGGTGTGTCTACAACATTTTTGAGATGGTGGGACTTAGCAATAAGCTCCTTCTATCACCTATGTTTGTCATGTTTAAGACATTTAGCATGTCTCTGGCATGCTATACGACACTCGTGTATTCAGTGTGTTTTCCCCCTTGTGTGGTTAACCCCCTGTTGAGCCCTGTATGGTGTGTTTTCTCCTCTTGTGTGTATAGTGATGACCTCAACCTAAACTTGAGGTTTGTTTGGTGTGTTTCCCCCCTTGTGTGGTCTCCTCCCACACTCAAGGATTTATGTTGCAATTTTATTTCCATGCATATATATATATATGAAAATGAAAATGTTATATTAGTGTATTCATCATGTTTTGTGTGACTACTCTCATGTCTTCATTGTCTATTATATGTCTTCAATACTATCTTCTCCATGTCTTGTGTGCTTCCTACTGTCTTCATTGTGTTTTACGTGTCTGTGATGTGTCTTCTAGTGCTTACCTAAGATTAGGGGCTAGGAATAGTTCATCATTCTTGGCGTATGCCTTAGCTTCAAATGCTTGGCATGTTTGATGTATTTTTTACCATACTTTAATGCATGTATGGGTCATAAGGCCATACATACATTAAAGTGGGGCTAAATTTTATGTCATAAAATGTCCCCTTGGGACTTTTACCTCCTAAGTTTAGCTCTCGGGTAACTTAGGGGACACTCTTGAGCTTGATCTGGACCCAAAATAGGCCCCTAGACTTGGATGGCCATGCCCTAGTCCTGCCCTATTTTGTCGGGGTCTCAAATTTGAATGTTGGCTTGTGACCATTAAAATGGTTTCTGTTGGTGATTGTTTTGATGCAATCATAACAATAAGTTAAAATTCACAATTAATGAACTGAAACTATACTTGAAAGATAAGAAGGAATCATTTGAGATTCAACTAATCCCAAGTCTACAATGGTTCGGTTGGTCAAGTTCAGTTGGTCAATGTGAAGCTGTAATGTTCAAGGGGCCTTACGTAGTTTAGGTTTGTTTGGTGGTTTACTGGACTAAGAATATGCAAAAAGGTCATGAGATATGTCAATACTTTTCATTCCTTTGCATAAGAGTGATACTGTGCTGCAAGTTTTAGATGGTTTTCTTGAATTTTTTGCAGCTTTCTTCTTTATCTATTTATGAAAACTGTCTACTTATAGCTCTGTTATGCATGCTTCTTCAAATTTGAGACAATTTCCTTTAGATTTCTATGTTTTCAGCTAAATATTTCAGATGGGTTGGGAAAAGTTAGAAAGATCTAATCTATACCTCATTTAATCTACCGAAGGATCTAATTGTTTCTGTTATGCACTATGTAAATACCACAGTAATTTGATCAAATCCACAGTAAAAACCTTAAATGTAAGTTCTGAGCATTTTCACAAACATACATTTAAAATTGCAAGCTCTCAAAGAAAATATTTCAAAACACAAAGAAGAGCAGGAGAACACTCAGAAGATAGATGCAGAACTCCAGATTCTATTGTATTAGAAACGAATAGTCATACACGATTTACAATGTAGGAATGACTCTTAGTTTCATTGATCATACTACAGAGAACTTACAAGCTTTACAGATACAGTAAGGCAGCCAGACATTCCACGCGCACCTTACTGCAGACAAACAGGCGACCTCCTTCTTCTACTTCTAAACTATGCTAACTTGCTATATGCTTCTAAAAGAAAAAATCTTGTTGTAGCCACTATTGTTTTCCTAAAATCCCTATTGTAAAGTATTACAGTGTAGAGAGGCACAATATAAAGACATTTTGATTGTCCTCACTACAGCAAAAACCTAACTGAACCCCTGGTTCAAACCCCTGGTTACAGCAATAAATACAGGTGAACCAGCTATTCAAAATATCTCTGAGCAGTGTCAAATCTGGGCGAAATATTGCCCCTTCTGAGAAGTTCCGGCAGCTGGGTAATAACTTCTGTTTGTCTATTGTAGTAATACTCTCAGCTGCAACCTTGTTCTTTACTTGAATGGCCTTGACTTTTTCGCACTTCATCTTTATCTTCCTACTCCTGAGATCGGATTTCCTTCCTCCATGAGGTCACTGTGTTGACTTTCCAACTGCTTCCTCAACTGCAAGCCTGCAAGACAAGACAAGCAATAAGTATTTCATTCATCACATAAACAGTAGGAAATTAAAATAATCATTTAAATCCATGTGACTGTGCAAAATCGTGGAAATCAGATCCAAAATACTCCTAAAACGCGTTCAAAACACATTCAGACCACTCAAAACCCATCGGGTCAACCATCGCTGACCGAAAAAATGCTACGGGCGCCAAAAAAATGGTTTAAAACTCCACCGCTTCATTTCCCACCCATCGGCATGACTATCGCTATCGGCGTGTCAAAAAACATGTTGGCCGATATTCTCTATTTGGCCGATGTTCACTTCATCTGCATGATATTTTGGAAATATGATGCTCTCCCCTCTGAAGGTCCAGATGACGTCATCAGGATGTTTCGCTTCTGTATATTGGGGAAAAGAACAACATCATCATCATCATCATTTTGAAGGAGAATAGGAGGATATGGAATATGATCCTGCTGCTGAGGAAAGGAAAATGATGGTGACGTCATCGTCATATTCGGGCTTCATTAAAATGCAAAAGATGACGTCATCATCATGTTCAGTTAAGATCAGGGGATAATTGTGATATCGGGTCACCTAAGGAGCATGATCAGGATGATGAATGTAATATGACCCCTTTGCGGCCAAGGAAACCCTCTCGAAAGATCAGGATGATGATGATCATCAGGATATTTGGGGCTTTTGTCGAACTTAGAATAAGACGTCATCATCATATTCACGAACCGGATCGTGCTTTGGAAAATATCCTGCCGAAGGGAAATGTGATGATGATGATCATCAGGATATTAGCTTCTTCGTTTATCAGATCGAGATGATGTCATCATGATATCTGGGGCCTTTGTTAAACTTAGAACATGACGTCATCAGGATGTTTCGCTAACCGGATCATGTTTTGGAAAATATCCTACCGAAGGGAATGTGATGATGATGATCATCAGGATATTTGCAAAAGGTCATATTTCTCGGCAGGAGGACTTCACGAAATATCGGGTAGACAAACAAGATCATGATGATCTTGACAATATGACAGGATAAAAAAATATGATGATCCTCCTCATCGAATATCAGGTTTGACCAAAACTTTGACTGTGCATAACTTCCACATATGGACGAATTTTCAAGTGATGTAAAAGGCAAACCTACATGGAATTTCAAGCTCTTTCTAAATATGAGGTCACAGAAACAAAATATGAACTTTGACAAACTGACCTCATGATGATGACCAACCTCATCCAATATCATGATGATGATGCACCTGACTCATTTTTACCAAACCGCCAGAAAGCAGACAAACACAAGCAGAAGCAAAAAGCAAAACATCAGCAGGGGTCCCCATTTTGCTAAGGAGCATAATGGGGCGTGTTGTGAACATCACAACAACTAGCAACCAAAACAAAACAATTAAATTCAGAGTGTTCAAGGAAACTAGATGAAATGAACTCATAACTTCCAACTATCTTTCCTGCAAATTACTATTCAGCTTGAGACTCAAAGTATTCAATAAAGATGCATGAACTTCCATTTTCAGTCTAGTTGTGTGCACGTGATTAATTATCCTCATCTTGAAGATCGGTTGAACAAACCAGTGACTGACATTAGCCTACGTAGGTGAGGATATTCCCTCATAGCCGACCGGATAGAGCCTTGCTGCTAGCGAGCGTCTATAGCCCCGGCAAGGTTATCGTTACAATTCTCCTAAGTAGAGCCCCACTGCCAGTGAGCGTCCATAGCCCCGGTAGAGTTACTTAGATGGTTTAATCTGGATTTTCAGTATAATCCACTTTATTTATTTATTTATTAATTTTTTGTTTTCTAATTTTGAAAGATTTCATAAGATATAGCAATTTGTAACTTCATGATGCAAGGAGTGGACACTTGCTGAAATTACGCTGAGAATTGTAATGGTAGCAAGGGTGACCTCTGATTTTTCGCCTAATATCTACACTGGTAAGTTCAACAAACCCAAGGATTTTAGGTGTGTCATCGTGAGAAACCTGCTTCGAATTCTCAATCACATTTATTGAATACAAAACTTCAGAAGATGAACAACTCTCTACATTCATGACGGTAATAGGTTATGTGTAAATTGCAAATGGTTAACCTGAATATCCTAAATTTTATACTATTTTGAATGGTTGCTAGTTTTGCTCCTTAATACTCTAAAGTAAAATAAAGATCCCTGCTGAGGCGACAACAAACAAACCAAACAAACAGGCTATACAAACAACACAACAAAAGAAAAAAAACTGTACAAACAGAAAGAAACAAAAAGCAAAAACAAACAGAGGACAAGCTATACAAACAGCCAACCCAAAAGAAAACAACAAAAGAAGAACTGTACATTATCTACAACACTTTACATTAAGAAAAAGGGACTGCCCCCCTCCTTTTACCTCAAGCCTGGAAGTAGTGTTTCAAATGCTGGCCATTAACTGGTAATGGCACATCTTCTCCAGTCAAGGTCTTAAGTCTAAAGGTGTTATCTACTATTATTTCTGAGATTTGTAATGGACCCAGCCAAAATTTATCGAATTTTCCATGGCTTCCTTTCTTTTCATGTGCTTTGTCCCAGCACAACACTAAGTCTGATATCCTAAATGTCTTGACTCTTGCCCTTTTGTCAAACCACCTCTTAACAACCGCTTGGTGTTTGGCAAACTTCTCGAGGGCTTGACCTCTTTTCTCCTCTAGTTGTAACATTTGCACTATTCTGGCTTCCCTATGGTTATCAAAGCCTAGATATTCATTGGCAAACTTCCAAGTTGGTATTCTCAGATTAACCGGAAGTATGGGATCAGTCCCATAAACTAAGTGATAAGGTGTGCTACCTAAAGCTGTTTTAAACTTGGTCCTGTCTACCCATAATGCATATCTTAACAGAGTATTCCACTCTCTAGGACTTTTGGCAATTAACCTCTTGATTATGTCTAATAAAATTTTGTTTGTTGATTCAGCCAATCCATTACCTTGAGGGTAATAATTCGAAAAAAACCTTAGAATAATCCCATATTCAAATGCCCATTTAGAAAATTTTAAAGAAGAGAAAGCAGGGCCGTTATCACATACCAATGAATAGGGTGTTCCAAACCTGGTGATAATGTTTTCTTCAAGGAACTTGATAACTACCTCAGTTGTGGAAAACTTGCAGCAGGTGGCCTCAGTCCACCTTGTACAATAGTCCGTTACCGTCAATATAAATTTGTGTCCTGCAGAAGATGGGGGATTGATAACTCTGATAAAATCCAAGCCCCACTGTGCAAACGGTCTGGACTCGATCACAGGCTGCAGTGGATTGGCCAGATTTCTCCCTTTGTCTGCTGCAGTCTGACAGGTGTGGCAACTTCTGATGTGACTCTTAGTATCTTTGAACATAGTGGGCCAGTAATAGCTCGCCCTCAGTATTTTGTGTGTTGTAGCTAAATGGGAACCATGACCGGTTCCGTATTTGTCATGTAGTTCTGTCAACACTCTATCAGCTTCAGTTCTATTTATGCATCTCAGGTAAATTCCATCATGGTTCTTCCTAAATAGAAGACCTCCTTGCACCATATAATTCTGTGCATTAATCTTCAAAGCTCTCCTCTTAGAAGCCTTCATCCTGCTTGGGTACTTTCCAGCTATCAGGAAGGTGCTTAAATCATCGTACTAGCCTGATGTGTCTTGAGAATTCAATACATATTGTTGCTTTATCAGATTTGGATCCATGTTTGCTATTGTCTGCACCAACGCCTGCCCTCTGACCAGCTTTGCGGGAATGATCTCCATGTCGAATTCTTGCAGTGTGGTGATCCATTTGGCTCTTTTTTCTCCAGGCTCGTTTTGCATCAGCAACATTTTTACTGCTGCGTCTGGTACTATGGCTTTAATTTGGCTGCGCAGAATATAGTGTCTAAATTTTTTCACAGCCTTTACTAATGCGAATGCCTGTCTTTCGATATCTAGATATCTCAGCTGTGCATCCTTCAGAGGTGCACTCATAAATGCTATGGGCCTCTCTTCATTATTTTCACCTTTCTGTGTCAAGGCAGCCGCGACAGAATGAGAAGATGCAAAGGAGTAGATGTAAAACGGGCTTGTGTAGTCTGGACTTGCCAATACATGGGCATTAGAAATTGCCTCCTTGATATCTTCAAATGCGGCTTTGGCCATTGGCGTCCATTCCATCTGTGCATCTTTCTTCAACATAGCATTCAACGGCTGCACGATCTCTGCAAAACCTGTTATAAACTTCCGAACAAAGTTAATTTTACCAAAAAATGATTTCAATTCTTTCCTACTGTTTGGTATTTGCAAATTTTTTATGGATTCTATTCTATCCGGATCAATTGAAATTCCATTTTTAGAAATGACATGGCCTAATAGTTTACCTTTAGTTACGCCAAATATACATTTCTTAGGATTAAGGGAAATCCCATACCTTTCACATCGCTGGAGTACTTTTCTGAGGTCTTCAACGTGGGTGGATGCATCCTTGGAATACACAGTTAAATCATCCATATACACAACAATGCATTTACCTGATAATCCACGGAAAGCAACGTCCATGGCCCTCTGAAAAGTGGCACCTGCATTAATTAGACCAAAAGGCATTCTTCTATACGCATAATTTCCCCATTTGCAAGTGAAGGTGGTTTTTAGTCTATCTTCTCTATCAATTAAGACCTGGTTATAACCTGAAAAACCATCTAAAAAAGACATCATCTTTGCGCCATTTACTGCTTGCAGTACTTCATCTATTGGGGGCAAAGAATAATTATCCTTTTCAGAAGCCTTGTTCAAATTTCTAAAGTCTACGCACAACCTGATGTCTCCGTTTTTCTTCCTCACTGGTACTAAGTTAGCTACCCAGATAGAATGTCTGACTGGGAAAATTATTCCAACGGACAGTAGTTTTTTAACTTCCTCAAAGATTAAAGGCTCTAGAATGGCGTTTACAGGCCTCTGTTTCTGCCTAAATGGTTTGACTTCTTTTCTTAAAGGTATTACGTGAGTTATGATGGACTCATCAAATGTTTTCAAGTCTTCATAAGTCCATGCTATGACATGTTTATATTTTTTCAGAACATCCAGAACCTCTTTTCTGATTTTCTCAGAGCAAGCTTTCCCAATTAGTACATTTTGCGGATTTAGCTCAGTCCCTAAGTTATGTAAATCACACCTACCCCCTTCTGTTTTGGGTAAGTCTTTCTGTCTTATTACTCCGTCGAAGTCAAAGATGTGTTCTAATTCAATTACTCCTTTTGGTAAGAAGTTGCTCTTTAAGTTGATCATATCTTCTTCGTCCCATGTTACTTCAGGCCTTTCTTGTTCATCAATAATTTGGGCCTCAAATGCCTCATTACAAGTCAGAAAATTAATAATTTGCTGATCCTCTCCAAATACCTGAAAGTGTGTAACGTTGTCTGGTATACTGGGCACGTTAACTAGCTCAACAGCAAATCATCTTAATCCTGACAGTGTCAATGGTTCTAATGTACTAGCAGCAACTGCTAACGCATCTGGCCTGTGGTTCAGCTCTCTAGGAATATGCTCTATATTAAAAGCATCAAACGAATCCATTAAACTCCATACTCTATGTCTGTAACTAATCATTTTCTTATAATTGCAGGCATATAGTTTCCTCACTTGTCTGACTACTAATTCAGAGTCTGAAAATACTCTGATGGTTTTTACCCCTTTCTTGATGGCCATGACAAGTCCTAAAATTAGGGCCTCATATTCAACAATATTGTTAGTGCAGGAAAATTGTAATCTATATGCTGCCAAATGTGATTTACCTTGAGGATTTATGAGTTCAATACCCGCACCTGCGCCCTGTTTTGATTTGGACCCATCACATTTTAACATCCACATGCCATCTTTACTTTTCTGATCTTTTACCTTGGCATACTTTGTCCCTTTTATTGCCTGTGGGGTGTTGTCTTGTTTATTCATGGGTTTTTCCATTTGGTTATCTTGTATATGTGTGTTTTTAGTTTGCAACTCAGAAAGATAACTACCCTTGTCCTCTATTTCTTTCCCTAAATCTGGAATCAAAGCATCTATATGATCCTGAACATATCTCTGTGCTGGATCAGGATTCTCATTTTTCTCTTGTGACTCTACTTTCCCTATGCACTTTTTGTATTCATATTCAATGATGTCTTTGCATATTTCACAATTCTCCTCAGAATGTTGCCTATCATGGACTCTACACCTATTTTTATATAACTTACATTGGACTGGGAGATTGTGTGTAACGCACTCTTCCACCTCTTGTCTAATGGCACGACCAAATTTGTCTATTGCATTGTTTTCCTCATCTGAAGAATTTCCGTCAGACTCAATGAATAGTGCCGTTCTATTGTTGACACACTTCTTTCTAATGTTTAACATCATAATCTCTTCAATCTGCATCACATTGTTGGTAATTCTATAGACACCTGGTTCAACAATAGCATATAATATTTCATTAGTTCGATTATACTCTGTTATCATATGTTTCATTCTGGGCTCTGCCTCTATTCTGATTTGGTTTGGGATGCCTCTCCACGGTAACCACATGTGTGAAAAGTCAGTAGCCATATATCCGTTTAATGTCTTGGACCAATCCCTACTTAGCAACATTCCATAATTTACGGGCATATCCACTACTTGAATGTCAATGATTTGGCTTACCCTAGGGTCTGAAGCTAATTGCACTTGAATGTTCATGAGTTCTCCTATCACGCTAACCTCGGTCTTATCTAATTGCGTGACAACCTTGGCAGATTTGGTGGGAGTTAGCCCGAGAGTTTTACATATTCCTAAGGGCATTACGTTGGCTGAAGCACCAGAATCTACCATGCAATTGTGTATATTCTTCCCACACAACCTAACAGTTAACAAGAAAGGTTGAGTATCCCTCTTATCCGCATGTATTACCACATTTGTATTGGAAGGCTGCTCAACTTTCTTACCTTTCTCCTTAGGTGGTGAATCACTATTAGGAACAGTTATATCAGCAGACACCTTGTTTGTTATGGATGTATCCAGGGATTTTAAAAAAGCATTTCTGATCCCTGGAGTCTTCAATAATTCATTTAGAGGTATATTGACCTTAATTTTCTTTATTTCCTCTGATAAGTAATTCATTAATCTTGTTGTCTCTATTGCTTCTGTCTTACTTGTTTGATCCTTTTGCACTGTTGTTCCATTATTTGTGTGCTGACTAGCTTTAAGTATGGCAGGATTGTTGCTAGCATTCTGATCTGGGGGTGTATTGATGTTCTTCGGAGGAGTGGAAGTGGAGAAAGGTCCTCCCGGCCTAGGGTTGTTCCTCAAATTGTAGGTGTGGCTTTTATTTGTTTGTTGAAAGGCCTGCACCTCTTCTGTTTCATTTAATATCTCATTTTCAAATTCAAAAGGAAACTGAAAAGCATTTAACACAAAGGCTGATTCAGGATAAAGACTTTCACAACAGTATGGTTCATCCTCTAGCAATTCATCCTCTTTCTCTTGTGCAGTTGCAAAGGTAAACGTTTCTAAGACTAATGTTGTGTCATATTCTGAGGGTACTACCTCATTACCCTTAGGAATGAGAAATTCAGAGGTAGGAGGCTGTACATCTATGTTGAAAATACTAGCTGCCAAGTGGAACTGTGGACAGTCGTGCTCAGCATGGGCATTGGTATTGTGAAATCTGCACCAATTTTTGGGTGCTGTACTGGCCATTTGTATGCTAGTTGTTTGTTTTGGACCATGATTATCTATATTCTCAAAAGGAGAAGCCAGAGTACCGTTATTGGGCCCCGTGTTCCATGTCTTGGGTGGCCTAGGTTGATTCTTGTTTTTATTATTATTGCCCCAGGTCTTATTATCTATCATTGGCCCCCTATTTTGCATTGGTTGCCCCTGACTGGGGCCTTGATGCTGATTGTAGTTTTGGTTCTGATTGTACTGCTGATTTTGATTGAAACTATAATTCTGATATTGGCCTTGGTTGTGATTTTGCTGTGGATTGTAGTTTTGGTTGCTTCTTCCATAGAGGTTCTCATTTCTTAGCTGTGTCACTTCGGTTGTTAATCTTTTCAAATGTGTAGTAATCTCTTTGATTTCTTCCCTATCCTCTTGTGCTTTTGCCACAGTTACATCCCTAGGAAGTTGGAAGAAAGGCTGACCATTATTTTGACTGTTATTGGAAGTACTAGCCGTGTAAGGAGTTATAGCTTGGATTGGAGTAGGATTATACACAGGTGTGTAAGAAGGAACCGGATTTACTAGTGGAGCATGCTGCACAGGGACTCCATTCCATGGGTGTGCCTGATTCTGCACCCCAAAATTTCCTCCATTGACAAATGGACTATAAGTTGTATGCCTCATTTCTTGGTTCACTGAGGCTGCCTCTTTATAGGCTTTGGATATTGAATCTATGTCAGGTTTTCTTTTGACAAACATGGCGGTTAAAGGATCCAAGGCAACATAGTACATAGCCAACAAGGGAGCATCATCTATAGTATAAGGGGGTACTAGCCTAGAATAGGCCATTGAAATTATCAATTAGCTCTCCCTCACCTCGTTTTATAGCAGCCAATTTATGATACAAAGCGCAAGGATCAATGGGTCCTCTAAATCTTGACAGAAATGCTTCTTCCATAAGTGCCCAGGAAGAAATGTAACCATTGGGTAAGTTTACGTACTAGCTAGAGGCCTGCTCATTAAAGGTGTAAGGAAACAATCTACACACAACATCCTCGTGCTCTAACATAGCCCTAAAACATGCTTCCTTAAATATTCTAATATGATCTTCTGGGTCCTGATGCAACTGGTATTTGGGACATATCTTTTCTGGATTTTTTGGCATCTCATGATAATCATTGAAGAGTATGGGAGAATTGACATCGAAATAAGCCATTGCAGGTGTTTGAGCTTGACTTGAACCTGCAGGAATACCTGGATTGATTGGTGGATTAGGATTTAGAGGAGGATTGAGACCCCCAGGAGTGCCTGAACCAAGATTTAAAGATCTAAACAGTGATCTGTCAGGACTTACAATACTATGGATGTTAAAAGGTGACCCAGGAGGTGTTCCAGATGAACTTCCCGCTTGCGATATCTTTGGATTCCAAATTAAAGGGCTTTTACTTCGCCTTGTATCAGGTAGTTGCACAAATATATCTCCTGAACTGGATCTAGACCTAGTCACTCTATTACTGTCGTTAGCCAGTTTGAAATGAAACCTAACTCAGGAAGGCCCTCCTTCTAGCGCCAGAAAACTGTTGGTGATTGTTTTGATGCAATCATAACAATAAGTTAAAATTCACAATTAATGAACTGAAACTATACTTGAAAGATAAGAAGGAATCATTTGAGATTCAACTAATCCCAAGTCTACAATGGTTCGGTTGGTCAAGTTCAGTTGGTCAATGTGAAGCTGTAATGTTCAAGGGGCGTTACGTAGTTTAGGTTTGTTTGGTGGTTTACTGGACTAAGAATATGCAAAAAGGTCATGAGATATGTTAATACTTTTCATTCCTTTGCATACGAGTGATACTGTGCTGCAAGTTTTAGATGGTTTTCTTGAATTTTTTGCAGCTTTCTTCTTTATCTATTTATGAAAACTGTCTACTTATAGCTCTGTTATGCATGCTTCTTCAAATTTGAAACAATTTCCTTTAGATTTCTACGTTTTCAGCTAAATATTTCAGATGGGTTGGGAAAAGTTAGAAAGATCTAATCTATACCTCATTTAATCTACCAAAGGATCTAATTGTTTCTGTTATGCACTATGTAAATACCATAATAATTTGATCAAATCCACAGTAAAAACCTTAAATGTAAGTTCTGAGCATTTTCACAAACATACATTTAAAATTGCAAGCTCTCAAAGAAAATATTTCAAAACACAAAGAAGAGCAGGAGAACACTCAGAAGATAGATGCAGAACTTCAGATTCTATTGTATTAGAAACGAATAGTCATACACGATTTACAATGTAGGAATGACTCTTAGTTTCATTGATCATACTACAGAGAACTTACAAGCTTTACAGATATAGTAAGGCAGCCAGACATTCCATGCGCACCTTACTGCAGACAAACAGGCGACCTCCTTCTTCTACTTCTAAACTATGCTAACTTGATGTATGCTTCTAAAAGAAAAAATCCTATTGTAGCCACTGTTGTTTTCCTAAAATCCCTGTTGTAAAGTATTACAGTGTAGAGAGGCACAATATAAAGACATTTTGATTGTCCTCACTACAGCAAAAACCTAACTGAACCCCTGGTTACAGTAATAAATACAGGTGAACCGGCTCTTCAAAATATCTCTGAGCAGTGTCAAATCTGGGCGAAATATTGCCCCTTCTGAGAAGTTCCGGCAGCTGGGTAATAACTTCTGTTTGTCTGTTGTAGTAATACTCTCAGCTGCAACCTTGTTCTTTAGTTGAATGGCCTTGACTTTTTCGCACTTCATCTTTATCTTCCTACTCCTGAGATCGGATTTCCTTCCTCCATGAGGTCACTGTGTTGACTTTCCAGCTGCTTCCTCAACTGCAAGCCTGCAAGACAAGACAAGCAATAAGTATTTCATTCATCACATAAACAGCAGGAAATTAAAATAATCGTTTAAATCCATGTGACTGCGTAAAATCGTGGAAATCGGATCCAAAATACTCCTAAAACGCGTTCAAAACGCATTCAGACTGCTCAAAACCCATCGGGTCAACCATCACTGACCGAAAAAATGCTACGGGGGCCAAAAAAATGGTTTAAAACTCCACCGCTTCATTTCCCGCCCATCGGCATGACTATCGCTATCGGCGTGTCAAAAAACATGTTGGCCGATATTCTCTATTTGGCCGATGTTCACTTCATCTGCATGATATTTTGGAAATATGATGCTCTCCCCTCTGAAGGTCCAGATGACGTCATCAGGATGTTTTGCTTCTGTATATTGGGGAAAAGAACAACATCATCATCATCATCATTTTGAAGGAGAATAGGAGGATATGGAATATGATCCTGCTGCTGAGGAAAGGAAAATGATGGTGACGTCATCGTCATATTCGGGCTTCATTAAAATGCAAAAGATGACGTCATCATCATGTTCAGTTAAGCTCAGGGGATAATTGTGATATCGGGTCACCTAAGGAGCATGATCAGGATGATGAATGTAATACGACCCCTTTGCGGCCAAGGCAACCCTCTCGAAAGATCAGGATGATGATGATCATCAGGATATTTGGGGCTTTTGTCAAACTTAGAATAAGACGTCATCATCATATTCGCGAACCGGATCGTGCTTTGGAAAATATCCTGCCGAAGGGAAATGTGATGATGATGATCATCAGGATATTAGCTTCTTCGTTTATCAGATCGGGATGACGTCATCATGATATCCGGGGCCTTTGTTAAACTTAGAACATGATGTCATCAGGATGTTTCACTAACCGGATCATGTTTTGGAAAATATCCTGCCGAAGGGAATGTGATGATGATGATCATCAGGATATTTGCAAAAGGTCATATTTCTCGGTAGGAGGACTTCACGAAATATCGGGTAGACAAACAAGATCATGATGATCTTGACAATATGACAGGATAAAAAAATATGATGATCCTCCTCATCGAATATCAGGTTTGACCAAAACTTTGACTGTGCATAACTTCCACATATGGACGAATTTTCAAGTGATGTAAAAGGCAAACCTGCATGGAATTTCAAGCTCTTTCTAAATATGAGGTCACAGAAACAAAATATGAACTTTGACAAACTAACCTCATGATGATGATGCACCTGACTCATTTTTACCAAACCGCCAGAAAGCAAACAAACACAAGCAGAAGCAAAAAGCAAAACATCAGCAGGGGTCCCCATTTTGCTAAGCAGCATAATGGGGCGTGTTGTGAACATCACAACAACTAGCAACTAAAACAAAACAATTAAATTCAGAGTGTTCAAGGAAACTAGATGAAATGAACTCATAACTTCCAACTATCTTTCCTGCAAATTACTATTCAGCTTGAGACTCAAAGTATTCAATAAAGATGCATGAACTTCCATTTTCAGTCTAGTTGTGTGCACGTGATTAATTATCCTCATCTTGAAGATCGGTTGAACAAACCAGTGACTGACATTAGCCTACGTAGGTGAGGATATTCCCTCATAGCGGACCGGATAGAGCCTTGCTGCTAGCGAGCGTCTATAGCCCCGGCAAGGTTATCGTTACAATTCTCCTAAGTAGAGCCCCACTGCCAGCGAGCGTCCATAGCCCCGGTAGAGTTACTTAGATGGCTTAATCTAGATTTTCAATATAATCCGCTTTATTTATTTATTTATTTATTTTTTGTTTTCTAATTTTGAAAGATTTCATAAGATATAGCAATTTGTAACTTCATGATGCAAGGAGTGGACACTTGCTGAAATTAAGCTGAGAATTGTAATGGTAGCAAGGGTGACCTCTGATTTTTCACCTAATATCTACACTGGTAAGTTCAACAAACCCAAGGATTTTAGGTGTGTCATCGTGAGAAACCTGCTTCGAATTCTCAATCACATTTATTGAATACAAAACTTCAGAAGATGAACAACTCTCTACATTCATGACAGTAACAGGTTATGTGTAAATTGCAAATGGTTAACCTGAATATCCTAAATTTTATACTATTTTGAATGGTTGCTAGTTTTGCTCCTTAATACTCTAAAGTAAAATAAAGATCCCTGCTGAGGCGACAACAAACAAACCAAACAAACAGGCTGTACAAACAACACAACAAAAGAAAAAAAACTGTACAAACAGAAAGAAACAAAAAGCAAAAACAAACAGAGGACAAGCTATACAAACAGCCAACCCAAAAGAAAACAGCAAAAGAAGAACTGTACATTATCTACAGCACTTTACATTAAGAAAAAGGGACTGCCCCCCTCCTTTTACCTCAAGCCTGGAAGTAGTGTTTCAAATACTGGCCATTAACTGGTAATGGCACATCTTCTCCAGTCAAGGTCTTAAGTCTAAAGGTGTTATCTCCTATTATTTCTGAGATTTGTAATGGACCCAGCCATAATTTATCGAATTTTCCATGGCTTCCTTTCTTTTCATGTGCTTTGTCCCAGCACAACACTAAGTCTGATATCCTAAATGTCTTGACACTTGCCCTTTTGTCAAACCACCTCTTAACAACCGCTTGGTGTTTGGCAAACTTCTCGAGGGCTTGACCTCTTTTCTCCTCTAGTTGTAACATTTGCACTATTCTGGCTTCCCTATGGTTATCAAAGCCTAGATATTCATTGGTAAACTTCCAGGTTGGTATTCTCAGATTAACCGGAAGTATGGGATCAGTCCCATAAACTAAGTGATAAGGTGTGCTACCTAAAGCTGTTTTAAACTTGGTCCTGTCTACCCATAATGCATATCTTAACAGAGTATTCCACTCTCTAGGACTTTTGGCAATTAACCTCTTGATTATGTCTAATAAAATTTTGTTTGTTGATTCAGCCAGTCCATTACCTTGAGGGTAATAATTCAAAAAAAACCTTAGAATAATCCCATATTCAAATGCCCATTTAGAAAATTTTAAAGAAGAGAAAGTAGGGCCGTTATCACATACCAATGAATAGGGCGTTCCAAACCTGGTGATAATGTTTTCTTCAAGGAACTTGATAACTACCTCAGTTGTGGAAAACTTGCAGCAGGTGGCCTCAGTCCACCTTGTACAATAGTCCGTTATCGTCAATATAAATTTGTGTCCTGCAGAAGATGGGGGATTGATAACTCCGATAAAATCCAAGCCCCACTGTGCAAACGGTCTGGACTCGATCACAGGCTGCAGTGGATTGGCTAGATTTCTCCCTTTGTCTGCTGCAGTCTGACAGGTGTGGCAACTTCTGATGTGACTCTTAGTATCTTTGAACATAGTGGGCCAGTAATAGCCCGCCCTCAGTATTTTGTGTGTTGTAGCTAAATGGGAACCATGACCGGTTCCGTATTTGTCATGTAGTTCTGTCAACACTCTATCAGCTTCAGTTCTGTTTATGCATCTCAGGTAAATTCCATCATGGTTCTTCCTGAATAGAAGACCTCCTTGCACCATATAATTTTGTGCCTTAATCTTCAAAGCTCTCCTCTGAGAAGCCTTCATCCTGCTTGGGTACTTTCCAGCTATCAGGAAGGTGCTTAAATCATCGTACCAGCCTGATGTGTCTTGAGAATTCAATACATATTGTTGCTTTATCAGATTTGGATCCATGTTTGCTATTGTCTGCACCAACACCTGCCCTCTGACCAGCTTTGCGGGAATGATCTCCATGTCAAATTCTTGCAGTGTGGTGATCCATTTGGCTCTTTTTTCTCCAGGCTTGTTTTGCATCAGCAACATTTTTACTGCTGCGTCTGGTACTATGGCTTTAATCTGGCTGCGCAGAATATAGTGTCTAAATTTTTTCACAGCCTTTACTAATGCGAATGTCTGTCTTTCGATATCTAGATATCTCAGTTGTGCATCCTTCAGAGGCACACTCATAAATGCTATGGGCCTCTCTTCATTATTTTCACCTTTCTGTGTCAAGGCAGCCACGACAGAATGAGAAGATGCAAAGGAGTAGATGTAAAACGGGCTTGTGTAGTCTGGACTTGCCAATACAGGGGCATTAGAAATTGCCTCCTTGATATCTTCAAATGCGGCTTTGGCCACTGGCATCCATTCCATCTGTGCATCTTTCTTCAACATAGCATTCAACGGCTACACGATCTCTGTAAAACCTGTTATAAACTTCCGAACAAAGTTAATTTTACCAAAAAATGATTTCAATTCTTTCCTACTGTTTGGTATTTGCAAATTTTTTATGGATTCTATTCTATCCGGATCAATTGAAATTCCATTTTCAGAAATGACATGGCCTAATAGTTTACCTTCAGTTATGCCAAATATACATTTCTTGGGATTAAGGGAAATCCCATACCTTTCACATCGCTGGAGTACTTTTCTGAGGTCTTCAGCGTGGGTGGATGCATCCTTGGAATACACAGTTAAATCATCCATATACACAACAATGCATTTACCTGATAATCCACGGAAAGCAATGTCCATGGCCCTCTGAAAAGTGGCACCTGCATTAATTAGACCAAAAGGCATTCTTCTATACGCATAATTTCCCCATTTGCAAGTGAAGGTGGTTTTTAGTCTATCTTCTCTATCAATTAAGACCTGGTTATAACCTTAAAAACCATCTAAAAAAGACATCATCTTTGTGCCATTTACTGCTTGCAGTACTTCGTCTATTGGGGGCAAAGGATAATTATCCTTTTCAGAAGCCTTGTTCAAATTTCTAAAGTCTACGCACAACCTGATGTCTCCGTTTTTCTTCCTCACTGGTACTAAGTTAGCTACCCAGACAGAATGTCTGACTGGGAAAATTATTCCAGCGGACAGTAGTTTTTTAAATTCCTCAAAGATTAAAGGCTCTAGAATGGCGTTTACAGGCCTCTGTTTCTGCCTAAATGGTTTGACTTCTTTTCTTAAAGGTATTACGTGAGTTATGATGGACTCATCAAATGTTTTCAAGTCTTCATAAGTCCATGCTATGACATGTTTATATTTTTTCAGAACGTCCAGAACCTCTTTTCTGATTTTCTCAGAGCAAGCTTTCCCAATTAGTACATTTTGCGGATTTAGCTCAGTCCCTAAGTTATGTAAATCACACCTACCCCCTTCTGTTTTGGGTAAGTCTTTCTGTCTTATTACTCCGTCGAAGTCAAAGATGTGTTCTAATTCAATTACTCCTTTTGGTAAGAAGTTGCTCTTTAAGTTGATCATATCTTCTTCGTCCCATGTTACTTCAGGCCTTTCTTGTTCATCAATAATTTGGGCCTCAAATGCCTCATTACAAGTCAGAAAATTAATAATTTGCTGATCCTCTCCAAATACCTGAAAGTGTGTAACGTTGTCTGGTATACTGGGCACGTTAACTAGCTCAACAGCAAATCGTCTTAATCCTGACAGTGTCAATGGTTCTAATGTACTAGCAGCAACTGCTAATGCATCTGGCCTGTGGTTCAGCTCTCTAGGAATATGCTCTATGTTAAAAGCATCAAACGAATCCATTAAACTCCATACTCTATGTCTGTAACTAATCATTTTCTTATAATTGCAGGCATATAGTTTCCTCACTTGTCTGACTACTAATTCAGAGTCTGAAAATACTCTGATGGTTTTTACCCCTTTCTTGATGGCCATGACAAGTCCTAAAATTAGGGCCTCATATTCAACAATATTGTTAGTGCAGGAAAATTGTAATCTATATGCTGCCAAATGTGATTTACCTTGAGGATTTATGAGTTCAATACCCGCACCTGCGCCCTGTTTTTATTTGGATCCATCACATTTTAACGTCCACATGCCATCTTTACTTTTCTGATCTTTTACCTTGGCATACTTTGTCCCTTTTATTGCCTGTGGGGTGTTGTCTTGTTTATTCATGGGTTTTTCCGTTTGGTTATCTTGTATATGTGTGTTTTTAGTTTGCAACTCAGAAAGATAACTACCCTTGTCCTCTATTTCTTTCCCTAAATCTGGAATCAAAGCATCTATATGATCCTGAACATATCTCTGTGCTGGATCAGGATTCTCATTTTTCTCTTGTGACTCTACCTTCCCTATGCACTTTTTGTATTCATATTCAATGATGTCTTTGCATATTTCACAATTCTCCTCAGAATGTTGCCTATCATGGACTCTACACCTATTTTTATATAACTTACATTGGACTGGGAGATTGTGTGTAACGCACTCTTCCACCTCTCGTCTAATGGCACGACCAAATTTGTCTATTGCATTGTTTTCCTCATCTGAAGAATTTCCGTCAGACTCAATGAATAGTGCCGTTCTATTGTTGACACACTTCTTTCTAATGTTTAACATCATAATCTCTTCAATCTGCATCCCATTGTTGGTAATTCTATAGACACCTGGTTCAACAGCAGCATATAATATTTCATTAGTTCGATTATACTCTGTTATCATATGTTTCATTCTGGGCTCTGCCTCTATTCTGATCTGGTTTAGGATGCCTCTCCACGGTAACCACATGTGTGAAAAGTCAGTAGCCATATATTCGTTTAATGTCTTGGACCAATCCCTACTTAGCAACATTCCATAATTTACGGGTATATCCACTACTTGAATGTCAATGATTTGGCTTACCCTAGGGTCTGAAGCTAATTGCACTTGAATGTTCATGAGTTCTCCTATCACGCTAACCTCGGTCTTATCTAATTGCGTGACAACCTTGGCAGATTTGGTGGGAGTCAGCCCGAGAGTTTTACATATTCCTAAGGGCATTACGTTGGCTGAAGCACTAGAATCTACCATGCAATTGTGTATATTCTTCCCACACAACCTAACAGTTAACAAGAAAGGTTGAGTATCCCTCTTATCCACATGTATTACCACATTTGTATTGGAAGGCTGCTCAACTTTCTTACCTTTCTCCTTAGGTGGTGAATCACTATTAGGAACAGTTATATCAGCAGACACCTTGTTTGTTATGGATGTATCCAGGGATATTAAAAAAGCATTTCTGATCCCTGGAGTCTTCAATAATTCATTTAGAGGTATACTGACCTTAATTTTCTTTATTTCCTCTAATAAGTAATTCATTAATCTTGTTGTCTCTATTGCTTCTGTCTTACTTGTTTGATCCTTTTGCACTGTTGTTCCATTATTTGTGTGCTGACTAGCTTTAAGTATGGAAGGATTGTTGCTAGCATTCTGATCTGGGGGTGTATTGATGTTATTCGGAGGAGTGGAAGTGGTGAAAGGTCCTCCCGGCCTAGGGTTGTTCCTCAAATTGTAGGTGTGGCTTTTATTTGTTTGTTGAAAGGCCTGCACCTCTTCTGTTTCATTTAATATCTCATTTTCAGATTCAAAAGGAAACTGAAAAGCATTTAACACAAAGGCTGATTCAGGATAAAGACTTTCACAATAGTATGGTTCATCCTCTAGCAATTTATCCTCTTTCTCTTCTGCAGTTGCAAAGGTAAATGTTTCTAAGACTAATGCTGTGTCATATTCTGAGGGTACTACCTCATTACCCTTAGGAATGAGAAATTCAGAGGTAGGAGGCTGTACATCTATGTTGAAAATACTAGCTGCCAAGTGGAACTGTGGACAGTCATGCTCAGCATGGGCATTGGTATTGTGAAATCTGCACCAATTTTTGGGTGCTGTACTGGCCATTTGTATGCTAGTTGTTTGTTTTGGACCATGATTATCTATATTCTCAAAAGGAGAAGCCAGAGTACCGTTATTGGGCCCCGTGTTCCATGTCTTGGGTGGCCTAGGTTGGTTCTGGTTTTTATTATTATTGCCCCAGGTCTTATTATCTATCACTGGCCCCCTATTTTGCATTGGTTTCCCCTGACTGGGGCCTTGATGCTGATTGTAGTTTTGGTTCTGATTGTACTGCTGATTTTGATTGAAACTATAATTCTGATATTGGCCTTGGTTGTGATTTTGCTGTGGATTGTAGTTTTGGTTGCTTCTTCCATAGAGGTTCTCATTTCTTAGCTGTGTCACTTCGGTTGTTAATCTTTTCAAATGTGCAGTAATCTCTTTGATTTCTTCCCTATCCTCTTGTGCTTTTGCCACAGTTACATCCCTAGGAAGTTGGAAGAAAGGCTGACCATTATTTTGACTGTTATTGGAAGTACTAACTGTGTAAGGAGTTATAGCTTGGATTGGAGTAGGATTATACACAGGTGTGTAAGAAGGAACCGGATTTACTAGTGGAGCATGCTGCACAGGGACTCCATTCCATGGGTGTGCCTGATTCTGCACCCCAAAATTTCCTCCATTGACAAATGGACTATAAGTTGTATGCCTCATTTCTTGGTTCACTGAGGCTGCCTCTTTATAGGCTTTGGATATTGAATCTATGTCAGGTTTTCTTTTGACAAACATGGCGGTTAAAGGATCCAAGGCAGCATAGTACATAGCCAACAAGGGAGCATCATCTATAGTATAAGGGGGTACTAGCCTAGAATAGGCCTTTTGAAATCTGTCATTGAAATTATCAATTAGCTCTCCCTCACCTCGTTTTATAGCAGCCAATTTATGATACAAAGCGCAAGGATCAATGGGTCCTCTAAATCTTGACAGAAATGCTTCTTCCATAAGTGCCCAGGAAGAAATGTAACCATTGGGTAAGTTTACGTACCAGCTAGAGGCCTGCTCATTAAAGGTGTAAGGAAACAATCTACACACAACATCCTCGTGCTCTAACATAGCCCTAAAACATGCTTCCTTAAATATTCTAATATGATCTTCTGGGTCCTGATGCAACTGGTATTTGGGACATATCTTTTCCAGATTTTTTGGCATCTCATGATAATCATTGAAGAGTATGGGAGAATTGACATCGAAATAAGCCATTGCAGGTGTTTGAGCTTGACTTGAACCTGCAGGAATACCTGGATTGATTGGTGGATTAGGATTTAGAGGAGGATTGAGACCCCCAGGAGTGCCTGAACCAAGATTTAAAGATCTAAACAGTGATCTGTCAGGACTTACAATACTACGGATGTTAAAAGGTGACCCAGGAGGTGTTCCAGATGAACTTCCCGCTTGCGATATCTTTGGATTCCAAATTAAAGGGCTTTTACTTTGCCTTGTATCAGGTAGTTGCACAAATATATCTCCTGAACTGGATCTAGACCTAGTCACTCTATTACTGTCGTTAGCCAGTTTGAAATGAAACCTAACTCAGGAAGGCCCTCCTTCTAGCGCCAGAAAACTGTTGGTGATTGTTTTGATGCAATCATAACAATAAGTTAAAATTCACAATTAATGAACTGAAACTATACTTGAAAGATAAGAAGGAATCATTTGAGATTCAACTAATCCCAAGTCTACAATGGTTCGGTTGGTCAAGTTCAGTTGGTCAATGTGAAGCTGTAATGTTCAAGGGGCATTACGTAGTTTAGGTTTGTTTGGTGGTTTACTGGACTAAGAATATGCAAAAAGGTCATGAGATATGTCAATACTTTTCATTCCTTTGCATAAGAGTGATACTGTGCTGCAAGTTTTAGATGGTTTTCTTGAATTTTTTGCAGCTTTCTTCTTTATCTATTTATGAAAACTGTCTACTTATAGCTCTGTTATGCATGCTTCTTCAAATTTGAGACAATTTCCTTTAGATTTCTACGTTTTCAGCTAAATATTTCAGATGGGTTGGGAAAAGTTAGAAAGATCTAATCTATACCTCATTTAATCTACCGAAGGCTCTAATTGTTTCTGTTATGCACTATGTAAATACCACAGTAATTTGATCAAATCCATAGTAAAAACCTTAAATGTAAGTTCTGAGCATTTTCACAAACATACATTTAAAATTGCAAGCTCTCAAAGAAAATATTTCAAAACATAAAGAAGAGCAGGAGAACACTCAGAAGATAGATGCAGAACTCCAGATTCTATTGTATTAGAAACGAATAGTCATACACGATTTACAATGTAGGAATGACTCTTAGTTTCATTGATCATACTACAGAGAACTTACAAGCTTTACAGATACAGTAAGGCAGCCAGACATTCCACACGCACCTTACTGCAGACAAACAGGCGACCTCCTTCTTCTACTTCTAAACTATGCTAACTTGCTGTATGCTTCTAAAAGAAAAAATCCTGTTGTAGCCACTATTGTTTTCCTAAAATCCCTGTTGTAAAGTATTACAGTGTAGAGAGGCACAATATAAAGACATTCTGATTGTCCTCACTACAGCAAAAACCTAACTGAACCCCTGGTTACAGCAATAAATACAGGTGAACCGGCTCTTCAAAATATCTCTGAGCAGTGTCAAATCTGGGCGAAATATTGCCCCTTCTGAGAAGTTCCGGCAGCTGGGTAATAACTTCTGTTTGTCTGTTGTAGTAATACTCTCAGCTGCAACCTTGTTCTTTACTTGAATGGCCTTGACTTTTTCGCACTTCATCTTTATCTTCCTACTCTTGAGATCGGATTTCCTTCCTCCATGAGGTCACTGTGTTGACTTTCCAGCTGCTTCCTCAACTGCAAGCCTGCAAGACAAGACAAGCAATAAGTATTTCATTCATCACATAAACAGCAGGAAATTAAAATAATCATTTAAATCCATGTGACTGCACAAAATCGTGGAAATCGGATCCAGAATACTCCTAAAACGTGTTCAAAATGCATTCAGACCGCTCAAAACCCATCGGGTCAACCATCACTGACCGAAAAAATGCTACGGGCGCCAAAAAAATGGTTTAAAACTCCACCGCTTCATTTCCCGCCCATCGGCATGACTATCGCTATCGGCGTGTCAAAAAACATGTTGGCCGATATTCTCTATTTGGCCGATGTTCACTTCATCTGCATGATATTTTGGAAATATGATGCTCTCCCCTCTGAAGGTCCAGATGACGTCATCAGGATGTTTCGCTTCTGTATATTGGGGAAAAGAACAACATCATCATCATCATCATTTTGAAGGAGAATAGGAGGATATGGAATATGATCCTGCTGCTGAGGAAAGGAAAATGATGGTGACGTCATCGTCATATTCGGGCTTCATTAAAATGCAAAAGATGACGTCATCATCATGTTCAGTTAAGATCAGGGGATAATTGTGATATCGGGTCACCTAAGGAGCATGATCAGGATGATGAATGTAATACGACCCCTTTGCGGCCAAGGCAACCCTCTCGAAAGATCAGGATGATGATGATCATCAGGATATTTGGGGCTTTTGTCGAACTTAGAATAAGACGTCATCATCATATTCGTGAACCGGATCGTGCTTTGGAAAATATCCTGCCGAAGGGAAATGTGATGATGATGATCATCAGGATATTAGCTTCTTCGTTTATCAGATCAGGATGACGTCATCATGATATCCGGGGCCTTTGTTAAACTTAGAACATGACGTCATCAGGATGTTTCGCTAACCGGATCATGTTTTGGAAAATATCCTGCCGAAGGGAATGTGATGATGATGATCATCAGGATATTTGCAAAAGGTCATATTTCTCAGCAGGAGGACTTCATGAAATATCAGGTAGACAAACAAGATCATGATGATCTTGACAATATGACAGGATAAAAAAATATGATGATCCTCCTCATCGAATATCAGGTTTGACCAAAACTTTGACTGTGCATAACTTCCACATATGGATGAATTTTCAAGTGATGTAAAAGGCAAACCTACATGGAATTTCAAGCTCTTTCTAAATATGAGGTCACAGAAACAAAATATGAACTTTGACAAACTGACCTCATGATGATGACCAACCTCATCCAATATCATGATGATGATGCACCTGACTCATTTTTACCAAACCGCCAGAAAGCAGACAAACACAAGCAGAAGCAAAAAGCAAAACATCAGCAGGGGTCCCCATTTTGCTAAGGAGCATAATGGGGTGTGTTGTGAACATCACAACAGTTTCCCTTGTCAACATCTCAAGTTTGAATTATGAAAGTTTAGTGGGAATGCATATATAATCATGTTTAGGAGTTAATTTTAAACCTAGATGGATAATGTGAACTTGTGATCTTATGCTAAGGATACTCAAGGCTTTCATTGTGTTGCAGAGCAGTATTGTGTTGTGTTTTTACTTGTTTGTTGCAGATTTGCCTTCATCAATCCATCTCCTCATGGTGTGCAAGATATTGATCTCTCCATGAGAGATTCACCTCTGAGGTGACATCTGCTTTGTGTTTCAATCAATTTATCATATCATTTGCTTTTTCCTCTATCCACCAAGGACACACACTCTATCTAACAATGGTGTTGGAAGGATTGAATGCCATTCTAGGGCTTGACTGAGGCAATCTCTTAAACACCACAACCCCCAACCCCTCTCTTGTGATTGTAGGTGATAGGTGTTGGATCTTGTGAAGAGGAGTTGCAGGAGATCAGTGCAGAGCATAAAGATCCCAGATCTAGAGAAAACAACAAAAAAATCCCTAATTGGACAAGGGTGATCCCTCTTTCATCCTCCATTTTGTCACTATCAGAAATCTTTGAGAAGAGTACAGTCTACAACACATTTGATTCTTGACCCCCACAAAAAGTGCCACATTGGACAAGGACGATCCCTCTTTCATCCCCAAAATTTTTTCTTTTTGAAATTTAAATCGTGGTATGTTTCTAATCTGCATTTAGTGTCTTCCTATGTGAGCATTTATCAGTTTTTGTTTGTTTGTTTATGATTTTGCATAATTAGGATTTTGAATTAAGGTTTTAACAAAATATCAATCTATTCTATCTTTCCAAGCATCTCATAGTGACATTAAACCTGTAGGTGAGTCCTTTATCATAGTTGTGACTTAGCTCAATCTATGTCCTTGAATGTATGTGTGAAAGAAGGGTTTGATTGAATCTAATTAACACATAACTTTATCATCCCCATTTTCATACATAACCTTACTCATCCAACTAATTACACCACCAAATAAAGTAAACACATAAGCACTAGTGTATCATCTACTATCAACATCACCTACCCATTCTAAATCCACATAACCATGAATATAAAAGGAATGCATGTCTTCTATAAAATTACCATGAGAACACAAGGAATACTCTGAGGCACCCTACAATTATTTGAAGACTATTTTAACTACATCCCAATGAACTCTACTAGGATTAGACATGTATCTGGAAAGAACTCCCACTACTTAGGCAATGTCTGGTCTAGTAGAGACCATAGCATACATCAAGCTTCCAACTGCACTTTGGTAAGGCACTCTGCTCATGTCTTCCATCTCTGATGGGGATGTTGGACATTATGAAGTAGATAACTTCATTCCATCTATAAAGGGAACACACTATGGTCTACAATCCTACATGTTAAATGTGTTTAAAACTGAATTGACATACTCTGGCCAAGCTATAGTTTTATGTTCACTCTATCTCTTCTTATTTTCATCCCAAGAATGTGTCAGCTGCATCAAGATCTTTCATTTCAAATTTAGCTACAAGTTGAGACTTTAGTTCTAAAATCATTCCTTTCCCTTTACCAATAAATAACATATCATCAACATCTAATGAAATAAATAGAAAATGACCACCATTAGATTTATAATAAACACAATGATCTGATTTAGAATGCTCAAATCCTAAAATCAACACATATGTATCAAATTTTTGGTACCACATCCTAGGACTTTGTTTGAGGCCATACAAAGATTTCTTTAATTGAGAAACCAAATTACTTTCACTTTTCACCACGTAGTGCTCTGGCTATGTCATATAAATATCCTCCTCCAAATCACCATGAAGGAACACCATTTTCACATCCATTTTCTCAACCTCTAGATCATAAGCAGTAGCAATAGAAAGAAAGAATCTAATGGATGTAATTTTTGCAACAGGAGAAAATATCTCACTGTAATCAACACCCTCAACCTGAGAGTAATGTTTTTCAACAAACTATGCTTACAAGTACTTCTCAATACCTCCATTGGAAACAATCTTTTTCTTGAACACCCATTTTCAACCAACATGTTTTCATCCTTCAGGAAATGGTACTAGGTCCCATTTAGAATTCTTTTTCAAAGCTAACATTTCTTCATCCATAGCAATCTTCCAAGACTCTACATCATTTATACCTAATTCCTCTTCTATAGATATGGGTTCATGTATGTTACTATCCAAATCAAAGATACATCTCAAGTCATCAAGTGAATACCTTTTAGGTGGTTGTTCATGCTTTGTAGACCTTTAAACAAGCTGAGTTGGATGTTCTTCCTCCTCTTTTGAAGATTGAGAGCTAGATAAGCTCTCTTCAACTTCTTGTCAGTCTAGGGGCCTTGATTCAACTTTCTTAGGTGTAAAAGGGACTTGAAACACATCTTTCTATTCACTTTGTTTTTGCTACAATGTATTAGAAGAAGGCTTAGTTTCTCTAAAAATAACACTTCTACTATATATTACCTTCTGTGCAACAAGGTCCCAAAGCTTGTATCCTTTCACACCATAACTCTACCCGATGAGGATAAATTTCACAACCTTGTTCTACAACTTTTTTCGCTTCTCCTTTGGCACATGTGCATATGTCTCACAACCAAAAAATCACACATGTCTCAATGAAGTCTTGTGACTCAACCACACGTACATAGGCATTTTATCAACAAGATTTGATGTAGGAGACTTGTTAATCAAGTAGCAAGCAGTGGAAACAACTTTAGCCAAAAACCTTTGTTCTATACTAGCACCACTAAGCATGCTCCTAGCCTTCTCCATCAATGTCCTGTTCATTTTTTCTACAACTCCATTCTATTGTGGAGAATACAGAGTTGTCTTTTGTCTTTGAATGCCACAATCTTAATAGAATCTATCAAAATAATTAGAGAAAAATTCACCACCATTGTCAGTCCTCAAACATTTTATTTTCTTTTTAGTCTAGAACTCAACCATTGCTTTAGATTCTTTAAATTAACTAAAAAAATTAGATTTACTCTTTAGAAAATATACCCATGTCCTTTTTCTATAATCATCAATAAATGAAACATAATATGTGGATTTTCCAATGGAAGGAATGTCTACGGGACCAAATACATTATAATGAATAAGATCTAATACACTAGAAAATTTATGAGAACTTGAGTAAAACTAAATCAGATTTGTTTACCATAAATAAAATGCTCATAGAAATTGAAATCAAGATTACAATCAATCAACCCTTCAATAATGTTTTTATTCTTCAAGGCTCTTACCCCCTTTTCTCCAATGTGGCCTAATCTCTAGTGCCATAACATATTCTTCCTTACAAGCAATTTCGATTCAAAGGAAAGAGTGCCCTTAGGTATCCACAAGCCATGACCATCCACTAAAAATGAAACCCTTTTCTTTTCCAATGAAGTAGTCACAAACTTACTTTTCATAAAAGTAAGTTATTCAACTCAATGGTGCATGCATTAAGCTTATACAATGTGCCAAACCTAACACATCTATAAATCACCATAGCACCTCTAATCATCTTGCATCTTGCATCAAAAATACTACTTGGACACCCACATCTATTAGTTTTCTCATAGATAATAAATTCCATGCTAATCCAAGGATATGCAACACATCATTAATCCTTTTTACTCTACCATCAGGAAATTTGATTTTAACTTTACCACGATCAACAATATTTAAATAAGAATCATCACCCATGTACACCTTACCACCATCAAATTCTTCATATTCAAAAAACCAATATTTATTAGGGGCCCTATGGAAAGATGCACTTGAGTCAATTAACTATATGCCATTATCTGCACGAGTCGCCAAAGATGTAATGAACACATCACCATATTCCTTTTCATACTCAAAATTAGAATCAAATTCCTTTTTTTTTCTTCTTTTCTTCTTTACATTCCTTATGGAAGTGTCCAGGCTTACCACAGTTCTAGCAACTAACTTTAGACTTTCTAGGAGATTTGGATCTCCCCTTGGACTTGGATTTGTCATGTTTCTCTCTCTTCTTGCCTTTTTCTTTAGGTTTTCCATGCACATTTAGGGCTTCTGTGGCACTAATGGATGCCTTCCTCGTCATCTCTTTAGAAAGAAAATAACCCACAACATCTTCAACTTTAAAGACAAAATAAGTACTCCCAATAGCTGTAACAAGAGAATCCCACAAATTAGGCAAAGTATAAAGCATGATTTGACATCTCTCCTCCTCATCCATTTTTACACCAACTAATTCCAATTGAGCCACCCATATGGTCTACAATTCATCCACCCTCTTCCATTCTCAAGGAATACGATTTCTTCCTCAAGAAAATCTTGTTCACTAAAGATTTGGCTTGATATCTCTCACCAAGTTTCTTCCATAGTTTCTTTGTAGAGGACTCCTCATGGACATTGATTAAAATAGAATCTATCAAGTACAATCAGATTAGACCCTTGGCTTTATGGTCCATAACATCATATTCAATAGCCAAAGTAGCATCTATAGGCCTTGAAACATTCTCATCAATAGCATCCCATAGATCTCGATCAATTAACAGATCATCCATCTTTAGCTTCCACATCTCAAAATTGTTAACAAAAAATTTTCTACCTCTATTCTCCTTGTTGTGCTTGCCATCTAAAAATTCCTACAACAAGATCACAAAGTATCTTTTTTATAAGCTCCCACTCAAAAGTAGATTAGTTCAAAAACCCAACAACTCACAATTGAAACCAAAGGTGATCAAGCTCTAATACCACTTGTAAGGAAGCTAAGGTAGTGGAACAACTTCCTAAACTAATCTTGAGAGGAGGGTTATGCAAAACTTTTTAAATCTTTACAACAGTTACAAAATTATATAAAAATAAACATAAATAACAAGCATACCACAACATAGTGATTTATATGGGGAAAACCCTTTCAGGAGAGAGAACTCCACACTCTAAAACTTGCCCAATATATTATTTAGAAATCAAAAAGATCACAATATACTTGTAAAGAAATATTTCACAAGAGTATCATCAACCAAAGATTTGGAGGCAACTCGACATCTATAAGAGTCTCACACTCAACCCACAAGACTATCATCTATTGCATATGTGTTGTTATTGATGTAAAAAGTCGTGTGGAGTGCTGCATTGTAAGTGATGTCACCAGATATGTCAAAGGAAGATTGCAACAGTATGATGATCAATGAAGATAGTAGGATAAGTGATCAAATGTGTTCTGAGATAGAGAAGCAAAGGGATGTATATATGCTCAGAAACCAAAGGAGCAAATCGAAGAAGATGATCAAAAGAGTTGTGAAGTAAAGGAGATGGATCAGTATCATCTGAACACAGTCATACCTTATCTTCTAAAGTTCATATGTAAGTTCATGCTAAGAGTATGCTCTCAATATCATTGGAATACTAGTAATGAATGTCATGGATGCTTTATGATTGGATGATATGAACTCATGGTACATGCCGCTTGATAAAGAAAGTTGTAAAAGACTAAAGGAAATTGTCTAATTATAGTACAAGTCAGAGAAGGTGCTACAAGCTCACAAGAAGATACCACATTCTTTCGTGGTTGAAGGTATGGGCCTATGGTTTTCACTAATGGCTAGATATTACACTTAAGTATCCATGTTTCAATTTTGAGATCATAAAGTTTACTATAAGGAGATTTAGAGATAGATGAATGAAGATAGTAAAGAAACAAGGTAAGTAGAGTCACAGAGAGATAGGAGAATGCTTTGCATTTCTCCATAGATGAACATATGATGATGTGGCTTGGGGGGCAAGTAGATATTAGTCAAAGTTATGAGTGTTTCGAGTTTCAAGTGATGATGAGTACCGCAGCTGCTTCTCTAGAGTCAGCAGTGTGAAGACATGCCTTGGTGCTAATTGAAGTAAGCAGAGGGAGATTGTTGAGGCCACCGTAGTTCACCGCATGTTGGTATTTAGCCTTGTTGATTGTATGATAAGCTCTTATGGGTGGTTGGTATGTGTTGTTCATGTTTCAAATGATTATGTTCACCGCAAGTATGTTGTTCATTGTTTTATCTTAAGACTGTGTATGCAGTGGTTGTTATGGACACCGGCTTCAAAGTTCAAGTGTTTGTGCCAACATGAAATATTCTGAAATGATAAAAGAAGTGCACATGATTGTTTTACAAGTCATATAATACTCAGTGTGTGGTTCGTATGATGTAATTTTGTCTCCTCTAGTACCACTTTTGGTCTAGAGCTAAATACAAGGAATGATAGTGTTTGACAGGCTGACTTGGTGTATGATAAAGAATTTGCCATGTGCTTTGGAGTGTACACCAACATGGAAGATTGTGACAGGGTAAAATAGGACCTGATTATATCTTTCTCTTTTACTTCACTTGATTTCTACTTGCCGCATGTGTTTTAGAGCCGACTGTTGTGGCCACAACATGTTTCATGTTACATGTTTCATCTTGGCCAACCAAGGAGAAATATATTGAAGCTTGTAGAGGATATAAATGTAAGATCAAAGGTGTCAAGTGATGAATGAGTTGTGTATGGTATGATCGCATTAAATTTGTACAAATAAACTTACCACAAAAGTAGATTTCATGATGAAATGTGGAAAGGATCAATTTATGTAATGTGATATTGTTGCAGAGGTAGTTGTTGGTGAGGTGATGATGGAGAAGAGTTTTTGAAGTTGGTTTTATTGTGGTGGAGGTTGGTATTGTAGTTGTGCAAAAGTGAGATAGTTGTACAGAGGCTAAAGTGATCAGTAGTCAGTGTTGTGAGAAGAACAATTGAGTCAGATAGGTTTTCTGTTGTGTGAAGATTGCAAGTATTGTAACTGTTTAGGGAGTTGCAGCTTCCTTTGGGTTGTAGCCCATAAATAATATTGTAATCTTGTTTTTATTTGTGAGGCTAGATTTGGATAGTAGATCCAAGTAGCATGCTCACCATGGTTTTCCCCTTCTAGGGTTTTGCACGTAAATTTGGTGTTATGGATGCGTGCTTCTGTGTTCTTATGCTTTTCATGTTTTAAATGCTTATGTTAGTTTGAATGTTGTTGGAAGAAAGGAGTTTGAAGAAGAACTGATTCAGCCACCCTCTTAGTACTTCTATTTGTTCAACAATTGGTATTAGAGCCAGGTTCCTTGAATGCAACTTAATAGCTAAGGTAGATCTTGGAGTGAAACACATGGGAACTAAAGTACTATTTAATGACAAGAATCCTTTGGAAGATGATGAAGACATGACAAACTTTAATCTAGAATATGGTGAAGTTGATTATAAAGGAGAACTCATTTCTGCCCTAGAATATTTTGATGCTGCAAGGAAAGAAAATGAAGAATATAATATTAAACTCAAACAATCAAAAGAAACAATTGTCAAATTGAAAGCTCAAGTTGAAGAAGGTAAAAAGGCTACAGAGCATCTGAATACTAAGTGAATTGTATGCTCCAAACTTGAAGAAGAAATTATCTCTCTGAGGAAAGAATTGGAGAAAGTAAAGGATCAGATAAATAAGGGTCTAAAAATGAAGAATAGCACTAACATCCTTGATGAGATAATCAGTAGTCAAAGACCTCTAAAAGATAAAGGTTGCATTGGATTTGAGAAAAGTCTGTTAGACTTAGGGCACACAACTGAGAGGGGGGGTGAATCAGTTGTCCAAAATTTCCAGACTTAAATCTACTTGGTGATTAACAGTATATCATTCATGAAAACATAATGCAATTAAATCAAAAGCATAATCTCATCAACACATAAGACACCAAGATTTTGACGTGGAAAACCCAGTTAAGGGAAAAAACCACAAGGTGATTAACCCAAGATTGTATTCTCTATTAGAAGAATAGAAAGAACAAATGGCACATGCCAATTAGGGCTCATTGCCCGAGCACACTGCTCACAAGAGGCTCACTGCCTATAAGAGACACACTGTCTACAAAGAATTAAGTATCACCTACTTGAACTGGAAAGTAGCATCTTCACCATGATTGAATCAGTTCCATTTAAGCCCAATACTTCTCTTCTACCTTTCACTCTCCTTCTCTCTACCACACTCTCATCTCCACAAGGACAACTTTGAAATGACTTTGCAACCCCTTACTTATATAAGACATCGACTTAGGAATGATCATCTAAGTTAGCAAACATCTCTAAGAACATCCACAAGATGTGTAACTCATCTAGTTGGCCAGTCTCAGGAAGAACATCATCATCTGGAAATTATTCTTCAATTGCGGGCTCCAACTCCAATGCAGACCACCAATACATGCTTGGGCACGATCCAACCTTAACAAGATATCCTAACTCACCAAGAACATCCGCACTTCATCTGTTTACTAAAAATCATCTCTCCTTCATCTAGAACCTCAAGAACATAGTCTATCACTACTGTCACAAAATAATACATGCTTCTAGACCTTCAAACCATGAGCCAATCTAGGAAACACTCCACGGAGACCTCCTTAACACTCCCTCAAATCCGTAGAATAGGAAAGTGTATTTCTGGATCTCACCAGACCTATCTATATCACTCTGTCACCACTGAGCACCTACCAGAACTGGTTTTACTTGAACTACCATAATTTCTTCAGATCTTCATGCGGACCTCTAAAATCTCTACTGAACAGTCTTAAGAGACATATCTACAAACCCTTTAATCCCAACCTCTGATCCTCATCCTATCTAGGACTTTTGCTTTACTGTCATCACTGTTCTTCACTGTTCCTGTTTGAGACTAAATTTCTCAATATCCTCATCTCATACCTCATCCAATCCTTATCATTAATACAACAGGAGTATGTTGACATCAATGACAACACCGGTTAGGCCCATACTTTCAACAAAGTTAGAGTCCTAAAATAGATATATCTAAAGGTCTATTTGACATGAAAAGGGAAGAGTCTTACACTAAAGATTCTAAGGAGACTGAAGAAGAGGAGCAGAAGTTGAATAATGATGACTTCATACTGGTTAGCAATCAGAAGAAGAAAAATCCCAAGAGATCTCATCCTAGACAAGATGCTAATCCCATGTTCTCTCAATCCTTTTATGGTTACTGTTATTCGTGAAATAAATTTGGTCATAAGGCTATTGATTGTAGAACCAAGGATAAAATAAATGATAACATGAGGAAGAATTCATATGTGCCTCCAAAGCATGATGCTAGAATCTCTTATTCATTTTATGGCTATTGCTTTGCATGCAATAAGTCTGGTCACATGGCTATTGAGTGTAGAACTAAAATAAGGAGAAAGGGTATGATTCTGGAGTATAATGTTGTTTTCTATAAATGAAACAACCTTGGGTATAAGGCAAGATTATGCAAGAATGGTTCTAAGAAACCACAAGTTCAGCACAAGAAGATAAAGAAAATTGTGACTTAGCAAAAGAAGGAAATGAAAAATATAAAGAGAAGGAAGACAAAATAGAGTAATGAGAAGAAGGAGGAATTTGTATCTCTGCCTAGTGTAGAAGACTTTATTGCTAACTACGATAAGGCATGGGGTCAGGGGGAACTAATAAGTGCGTATCTATTCTTTCCTCCCTTGAATGTTTGTGGTTTCTACAATGGAAGCTAGGTCTACAGATGATTTGGAATGAAATCGACTAATGAAGTTGTTGATGAGGCAAGATAGTTTCTTTCTCCCAAATTTCTAAAGCAAAACCACATGATGTAGAGGGTTGTAGAATGTTTTTGGGTCTCTATGAGTTCACAGAGCAATCTAGTAGTAGTTTACCTAACCGAATAAAGGTGCATCAAATGAGGAATGTTAGGGAAAATTGTAAAGTACTTATGCTTCTTTCAGACTATCATATCTCATTCAAAGACAAATCTTTTGCATTAGGAGCTACAAAGAAGAATACTTTCATATTACTTAGCAAATTAAGCCAAAGGAAAATCCCAGATTCCAGAGCACTCAAATTTGAAACCCTAGCATTTGAAGAACAAAGGTATTTATCATAACTATTATTTCTTAAACCCTAAGTTCTAATTTCAAAGAAGTTTGATGGCGACTCCACAAGTAGTTGATGTTTCTGAAAAACCTAGACCTAAATATAAGAAGTATCCTTACAAAGCAATGGAATTTGATACGGATAGGGCACTTTCAAACATTCTTGCATATGGTGTATACATTGAAGATGTTAGGTTTTACATTCATTCTAAGCTGGATGAGATCAATCATGTAAAGTTTGAAGAGCTTAGAAATCAACTTCTGGAAGATGATGTTGTTTATAAACTAGAGTATGCCAATATTGGGACCAAACGACTAGATATCTAGAAAGACTATCCTAATTTTTGTGATGAGAACAAATGGGTGAGATATATACTGATCAAAATTCATTATGAGTACATGTATCTAGATAAGCCCCACTGGATTACTAAATATGCAATCAAGGTAGTTACTAGGCTATGTTCCTGTTATGTCATCAAATGCCCCCTAGGACTTTTACCTCCTAAGTTTAGCTCCCGAGTCCCTTAATTTTAATCATGCATCTTAGAAATGAATCCCAAGACAAAATGCCCCGAGACCCATGACAAATGGGACTCAGGGGACATCTCTGAGCTTAAATCTTGACCCAAAATAGGTCCCAGGGTTTGGGCACCCGCGCCCGCGCCCTGTCCTATTTTGTCGGGGTTCCAAATTTTAATGTCGATTGGAGACTATTAAAAGGTTTCTATCACTGACATCTTGAGTTTGAATTATGAAATTTATAGTGGGAATGCATATATAATCATGTTTAGGACTTCATTTGTAAACTAGAAGAAGATGATTTGGATATTTTGGGAAACTTATGATTTTAGAGCATTCAAGGCATTCATTGTGTTGCAGAGCAGACTTGTGTTGTTATTGTGTTTGTTATTATAGATATGGCTTCATCTTCTCATGTCATGAAAGAGCTTCATCTCCATGAGAGCTACACCTCTGAGGTGATATCTATTTGTGATTCAATCTATCATTTTTATCATTGCTTTTGCCTCTATTCTGTAAGGACACACACTCTCTATCTAACAACGATGTTGGAAGGCTTGAATGCCATTCTAGGGCTTGACCAAGGCAAGCTTCTAAACACCACAACCCCCAACCCCTCTCTTGTGATTGCAGGTGATAGGTATCAGATCTTATAGAGTGGAGTTGTAGAGGACTATTTCAGAGTGTAAGGAATCAGGATCTGAACAAAAAGGTAGAAAATATCACAAAAAGGGTAAGGGTGCCCACACCTTTGACCCTCAATTTCATAGCATGGAAAATCTTTGAAGTGGTTGTAGTCAGTAGTAGAAAAGATCTTGAAGCCCTCAGAAAAAGCAACACCTTGAGCTTGGGTGCCTACGAGCTTTCACCCCTGACTTTTCTATATTCCAAAACTTGAAATCTGGTATGTATCTGATCTGTATTTAGTATCTTTCCGTAGAAGGATTTGTTGTGTTTCATCTGTTTGCTTATGATTTTGCATAATTAGGGTTTTAGGCTAAATCGAGCTAAGAATCAACAAATTCCAAATTTCCTTATCATTCCAAGTGATAGCCAACCTAATAGTTGAGTCCTCTTGTATAAGTTGTGATTCAACTCAGTTAAATGTCCTTGAATGTATTGAGTGAAAGGAGGATCTAACTAAACTATCCATTAATCCCATCAACCCTCTTTCCACCCATTACATTTTGGTGAACCCATGTTTCTATTGAATTTGTACCTTGTTGAGTGTTTTACATTAGATTTGCTTTCATACATTTCATTTTCATCATTTTACATTTGAAAATCTTACAAAAAAATTGAAAATTTTGAAAAAATAAGCATCCTAGGCTTGCATTTAGACATAGTTTACACTATTTGCATTGCATTTCATCTTAATCATTTAAATCTCTAATATTTGCATCAGATCTGATATAAATTGGAGAATTACATCATTACATATTCATTTACCTTACATTTTCATACTCTGTTTGTTAGGGTTTGCTTGAAATTGTGCATTTTTCATATAACCTAGTCTTTGCAAAAGCTAGGGTTTGTGGTTAAAATCTTGTTTCAGATTTTACTACTCCTTTGAACACTCTTTCAAATTTGATTTTGGACTGTAGTTTTGTTGCATTGCACTTTTTTGTATTTACATTTGTATTGGAGAAAGTGAAAAAATTGAACATTTTAGGTCATAAACAAGCATAGCTTTGTTTTGTTTCATTGCATTAATCATTAATATCATTCATTTCAGATCTTGCATTTCATTTTCAAACATATATTCATCTATCATTTCACACTCTTTCTTGGAAATTTGAATGTTTTTAATTACACATTGTGCATTTCAATGCTAAGGGTTGTATACACTTTCTTTAAACAAACTTACAAATCACTCATATTGCCTTGGTGTGTTGCATTATTTCATTTTACTCACTTGGTTTTTTGTGGACCCTATGTGTCTTTTAGTACTCGTTTCCCTGAAACAAGTGTATTTGTGTGAAATAGTCTCACATACATGGCTTCTAATTGAAACAATAATGCTAGGTACCCTCCTAGACCTTACATGAAAAGAAAGACCCCTGAGCCTGAAATAACATTCACACCTCATGATAGAACAATTGGAGACATTGAAGGACCTCTTTACATCACAGTGAAGGTAATAGAGACTCATGTACATGGAACACTTATAGATCCTAATTGTGCGACTAATGTGGCAATGGTCCAAGAGTTCCTTTATTCACATGATTTGATACAAGATTCTTATGAACCTATAGACATAATGATTAAGACACATACCAAAGCTTTTATTCCTACCTATGGGAAGATATCCTTATTGGTTATGGTATTTGATAAATCCGTGGAACAATTATTTGATGGCATCCCTTCATCCAACCTCTTCCGCATAAAATTAGGACATCCATGACTAAAATCTATGAAAGTTATTCCCTCAACAATTCACAAATGTATAAAATTTCCTTTACATGGACAAGTGCACACTATTTCTCATAATACATGGCAACCCATGGCTATGCATAAGAACTTTACTCTTGATTACTTTTGTCCACGACCTACCATAGAACCTAAACCATGAAGAGATCAACTTTTCTTAGCATATAGACAATACAAAGAAAAACTACTATCTAGAGTGGCCGAACCTTCTATTCAACAAGAGATAAATGAAGAACAACCCACATTAGAAGAACTTCCTAGATCAAAAGGTAAGGGAATCTATGATGAGTTTCCTCCTCTATCATCCTTGCAAGGATTGGGAGGTACTTGTGGAGAACAAAGCACTTCATCAAAACAAATTAAGTTTGTACCAGTTTCCTCCTCTGAAATGTCAATAAATTTAGGGAATCATGAGAAACCTTTTGAAAACATCACTAATAGACAATGAAGAAATAGACAAGCAAGAGAAAGGAGGAAGAGAAGACAAGCTTTTGTCCAATGAAATGTACTTCAACAAGAAAACATTGAACCAAACAAAGAAGAGCTTATAGAGAAAGAGTTTAAGGACAATGACAAAAGTTGGGCAATTGTACCTTATGTACCTCTTTCCTCTAACATTCAAGATTGGGAAGACTATGATTTACTTGTCGACAACTGCTAGTCCAGTTGTACAATAGGTAAGTTTCTAACCCTGGTGGCCACCTTTGTCGTAGCATACTTTGCTCATTTATGTGACCTCCCCTCTTGTGTTGTGTTCCCCCGTGATGTGTTATGTGCTGTTTAGGCCTCCTAGGATGAACCTTGATACTATTGCAAGGTCAAGGATACCAGGAGACTGCCTCTATTATGACCATTCTTCTATTTGTTTCATCATTCTTCTATCTTTCCTCTCCTCTATTTTATTGTTGTGTGTCATGCCTTAGGGGCATAGCGTTGCAGTTAATGACCTGGGGCATCCTCCTATGTGATTATTCCTAAGGCACTTGTTCTCCTCTCTCATTTTATTGTTTACCTTCTTCTAGTGATTCTATCTAGTCGATGGATGATGAAAAACAAACAACTAACTAATACGGACCGCATGTCCCTTCAGCGAGCAAGAAAAAATGGACCTAGTCCAGAAATGAAGATGGGGTTGATTTATATATCTGATGTTGGGCTAGTAGAATCACTCTTTGTGATATTTGATGTTGTCTTATCTTTTCTAACAAATCATAACAATACATTTGCTCCATGTACTTTGATTATTTTGTATCTCACCTTGTTGTTACGCTCAGTTCTGAGATACCTACAGTATAAGCCCAACAGCTATACTCAGATTCAAACCCGTATGTGTCACCTTGGTTTCTTTGATTTGATCTTGATTCATGCATAGATTTCATGTTTTGCTTTGGTTATTATCTTAGAGTAATATTTTTAACCTCTCAAGTATCTTAGCATATCTTATTAATGCATTTGTGGGAACATTCAGCGATCGTGAGAACATGTCACCCTAGGGACATGGGCTTTACTAAAGCTCTTGTTTCCTTGTGTGTTTTCTCTCTACCTTAACGTGCTTGATATCAGTACATGACATCAACCACCTTAAGGTGGGGGCATATGTAAGGTAATCTATCTGATGATTTTGGTACTAACAAAGCATGTTTTTAAGCCCTCTATGGAGATGGGATGTTGTATCTCCAGTACAAGTGCACATCTTTATCTATATTGCAAGAAAAAAGCTCTCTTCATGAGGTGAGATAGCACATCCTTTTATTCAAAATCCCTCTACGGAGGTAGGATAACATATCTCTTGAGCTAGTGTGTATCCATTTATTCAAAATCCCTTTGCAGAGGTGGGATGGTGTATCTCTTAAGCTAGTACACATCCTTTTATTCCAAAAGTCCTCTGGGGAGGTGGGGTTGGATCTTGAGACTATCCTCCCTTAAACGTGTCTTTGGCGGTTGTTGTGGCATAAGCCCAACCGTCAGGTGTGTTTGCAACGTGTTTGAGATGGTGGTACTTAGCAATAAGCTACTTCCATCACCTTGTTTGTCATGTTTAAGACATATAGTATGTCTATGGCATGTTATACAACACTCATGTCTTCCATGTGTTTTCCCCCTCATATAGTGTAAAAGGTGTGGCGATGAGTCTCCCCTATGCTTGGGTTTTGTATAGCGTGTTTTCCCCTCGCGTAGTGTAAAAGGTGTGGCAATGAGTCTTCCCTATGCTTGGGTTTTGTATGGCATGTTTTCCCCCTTGTGTAGTGTAAAGGATGTGGCAATGAGTCTCCCCTACACTTGGGTTTTGTAGGGTGTTTTTTCTCCCCTTGGTGTAGTGTAAAGGGTGTGGTGATGAGTCTCCTCTACATTCTTGGGGTATTGTGTTGCAATTTTTATTTTCATGTATTTATATATAAAAATAAAAATAAAATTATATCATTGTATTCATTGTGTTTTGTGTGACTTCTCTCTTGTCTTTATCATGTTTTGCATGTCTTCTCCATGTCTTGTGTGCCTATTACTATATTCTTCATGTTTTTCTTATCTGTGATGTGTTTTTCTAATGCTTACTTGAGACTAGGGGCTAGAAATAGTTCCTCAATCTTTGTGTATGCATTAGCTTCAAGTGCCTAGCATGTTTGTTGTGTTTTCAATTGTACTTTAATGCATGTATGGGTCATAAGATCATACATATATTAAAGTGGGGGCTAAATGTTATGTCATAAAATGTCCCCCTAGGACTTTTACCTCCTAAGTTTAGCTCCCAGGTCTCTTAATTTTAATTATGCATCTTAGAAATGAATCCCAAGACAAAATGCCCTGAGATCCATGACAAATGGGACTCAAGGGACATCTCTGAGCTTAAATCCTAACCCAAATAGGTCCTATGGATTGGGTGCCCGCGCCCTTACCCTATCCTATTGTCAGGTCCCAAATTTGAATTTTGGTTAGAGACCATTAAAAGGTTTCTGTTGCTGACATCTTGAGTTTGAATTACAAAATTTGTAGTGGGAATGCATAGATAATCATGTTTAGGACTTAATTTGTAAATTAGAAGAAGATGATTTGGAGATTTTGGAAAAATTATGATTTTAGAGCATTCAAGGCATTCATTGTGTTGCAGAGCAGACTTGTGTTGTTATTGTGTTTGTTATTTACATATTTGGCTTCATCTTCTCATGGCATGAAAGAGCTTCATCTCCGTGAGAGATACACCTCTGAGGTGATATCTATTTGTGATTCAATCTATCATTTTTATCATTGCTTTTGCCTCTATCCTACAAGGAAACACACTATCTAACAATGGTGTTGGAAGGCTTGAATGCCATTCTGGGGCTTGACCGAGGCAAGCTCCTAAACACCACAACCCCCAACCCCTCTAACCCCCCTCTTTTGATTGTAGGTGATAGGTATCAGATCTTGTATAGTGGAGTTGCAAAGGACTATTTTAGAGTGTAAGGAATCGACATCTAAAGAAAAGGCAAAAATATCACAAAAAGGTCAAGGGCGGCCACATCTTTGACCCTTAGTTTCATAGCATGGAAAATCTCTGAAGTGGTTGCAGTCAGTAGTGGAAAATATCTCAAAGCCCTCACAAAAAGTAGCACCTTGGTCTTGGGTGCCCGCTCTTTTGCCCCTTACTTTTTCGTATTCTAGAACTCAAAATCTGGTATGTATCTGATTTGTATTTAGTATCTTTATGTAAAAGGATTTGTCATGTTTCATTTGTTTGCTTACAATTTTGCATAATTAGGGTTTTAAGCTAAATCGAGCTAAGAATCAACAAATCAATCAATAAATTCCAAATTTCCTTGTCATGCAAGTGACAGCCAACCTGATAGTTGAGTCCTCTTGCATAAGTTGTGATTCAACTTGGTTAAATGTCTTGAATTTATTGAGTGAAAGGAGGATCTAACTAAACTATCCATTAATCCCATCAACCCTCTTTCCACCCATTATAGTTCCACCAGACCTATACCGGTGATGAAATCAATTAAAAATGTGAAGGTTATTGAATTGGTCAGAGTAAAATATGATAAGAGGACTCTAACTATGAATGACATAACTGATCTAGGTGTTAGATATGTTTCTATGGGGATTTCTTATAAAGTCTATTTTACAAACAAAGAATGATCCACCACTGGTACCACCATTCACATTGCCTACTAGATGGTTAAGGTAAAGACTTTGACCTCTATGAGGTCATGAGAGAATAGCTTCTAGAGAATCTGAGAACAAAAGAAACTAGATATATTTTTAGATATGGTACTTTGATCATATGCCTTGCATTCTATTTTATGAATGAATTACTTAGTTTTAGAGGAAAGGTCTAGCAAAAAAATGTTCTTGTTTTCACACAAATTAAAAGTCATATAAGGGGTTTCAGTGATCCAAATCACTACAAACAAATGTACTAGGATTTCTTTAAAAATTTGCAAACCAGCATGCATGCCAGAGATAGAATTCCTTTCAATTCAGTACAACAATATAAGGAGAATATTACATTCCTAGTGAATAAGGATTATAATTATATGAAGGCAGTTGAACCAAGAACTAAATGGATTCCAAAACTGCCATATGATGTCTTAGTAGAAGAAATAAAAGTCTATGCTGATATTTTGCTGAGCAAACCCAAAGACCCAATTGCTGAGAGGTTTGGTACTTATGATGAGATAAATGACAAGAGGGACAAGAAGAGTGTGGAGGAGAATTTTGAGAAACACAAAGAAGAATTTTGTAAAAAGATGGACCTTTCACCAGAATCCACATCTAAAGCTCTGACCAAGGAAACACAACATGCTACTATTGTTCCACTAGCTACACAAGGATTAAGAAGGACTAGAAGATATACTCCTGCTACTGTGAATGGACCACAGCCCTCCAGATCAACTCAAACTGCCTCAACTGGAAGAAGAGTTGCATCTAAAATCCTAACTCAGATGAAAATAGGTGAGAAGAAGCAACCAAGGCAAAAAGGGCAAGCTAAAAGGAAGAAGACTGATGTAAAGGATGTTGAAGAAGAAGAAGGAGAAGAAGAAACTTCCAAGTTGAAAAGGAAAGAGAAGAAATCTAAGAAAATCCCTCTGGTGGCTACTACAAGAGAACCTCTTCAATTAGAAGCTATCTTCAATGGAATTGAACAAGATGGACTGCTAAAGCATACACTTGATTTGTATCCAGATGTTCCTCCTGAGGATCAAAACACCATTGAAAAGATTGTAGTTATGTATATGCTTAAATACAACATACCCATGATTTATGTTATTGAAAAGGTAGCAGAGAGTCTATCTCAAGCTCTAATATAAAGAAGAGAAGAAGCCATTAAAATGGATGATGAGCTGAGGCAACAAGCTCTTGAAAAGGTTGGGTCTTCTATGTCCCAAGAAGAAAAGAATAAATTGGCTCAAGTGCAAGCTTGGGAGTTAAGGACAAAGCAAAGAGTGGACACTCTTATGAGCATGAAGGAAGGTGATAAAGAGAAAATTTATAAGGAAACTGAGGAAGTGGCAAAGAAAATCTTGGATGAGGTAAAAGGAACTAAGAATGTGGAACATCCACATGTGTCTCCACCACATGATAGTATCTCCTCTGCACAAAACTGAACATCAAGTTCCCCAAGAGGAGAAAGAAGAGCAAGCAACACAAGATCAAGAACAAGTTGCACATGGTGAAGGAAATTTTTCATTTGATCATAATGTTGTTCATGAGAATCCTCCTCTAGAAAATACTGAACAATACGGTAACCCTAAACAACTAGAGGAGCAGATGAATGTTGGTGTAGAGGAGAATTTAGAAAAGGAACAAGATACATCTTCCTCCTCCTCTCCGGTTGATTCCATTAAAGAATTTTTGTCCCAACAAATACAAATACAACTAGTATTTACTCTGCAACTCTTACAGTTACTGTTGTGTGGTTACACAACACGCCCCATTTTGACTTGACAAAATAGGGACCCAACTTTTTGGCTTGTGTCTTGTGCTTTCTGGCGGTCTGGTAAAAGTAAGTCATGCAGATCATCATGCATTGAAAAGATTGGGTAAGTGATCATCATGAGGTCAATTCGTCAAATTCCATATTTTATTCCAAAAGCCTCATATTTAGAAAGAGCATTAAATTCCATGCAGGTTTGTCTTTTACATCACCCTGATATTCGTCAGGATGTGAAAGTTATGAGTGGTCAAAGTCTAAGTCAAACCTGATATTCCCAAGGGGAGGATCATATTTCGTAACATCCGTCATATTATAAAGGTCACCCCGATATAGTATATCACCCGATAAAATCATGCGGTCTGAATATCCGGATGTCAATTTTAGGTGATAGTAACCGTTACCCGTCAATAGCCTTATGCATTTCGCGAGGATCATACTTGTCAAAGCAACCTGATATTTCATAATATCCTCCTGCTGTGAAATATCCCCCTAGGCCAATATCTTGATGATGTCATCCAAGTTCGATAAATGAAGGAACAAACATGATGATGACATCATCATCACATTTACCTCTCGACAGGATATTTCATAAACATGATCATGTTCCCATATTATGACGATGATGTCATGATGCCTTACTAATACATTGAGCGAATATCCGGATGGCGTCATCCCGATATTTTGAAAGAGAGACATGTAAGTTTGTCCGATCATCATCACTTTTGAAACATCACCTGATATATCGAGATATCCTCCTAATGTTTTAAACATAACCAAAAGGTACATTCATCACATAATGTGGTCGCGATAGTTTTTTCTCTGAAGGAGGATGATCATTTTAAACTCGACCCGATATTTGTGAATATCATCCTGCTTTCGTGATATCCTGTCATAGGGATATCATCCCACTCCCATTGCCGCCATTGCCATTTAATGCACGCAGACATGGTAGGTGGTTCCCGCCGACCAAGAAACTCGATGGAACACCTGGCAAGATCCTACATTTTCACACGAATAATCAATGAGTGAAATCCAATCTGTCAAGGTTGCCCTAATTTTACCCTAAATGCATCGTTAAAAGGATGAATTCACCGTCATTTCAAATTTACCTTGCGATAAATTTGTTTTTATAGAGCACTAGCCTCCATATCCTCATACACGCGATAGTTGCACAAATTGAGCTCACAAATAGAAGGAAGTGCGTGATCATTAGCTGAATAAAGAGCATTGTCAGCAAGTCCACTGGTATAAGAGGACATTGCATATCTAGGTAAGTAAATGAAACCCTCATCCTGTTGTTTCTGTAATAGTCAAGTACGATGGTTAATCTAAGGTTCTGGTTTATACATCCATATGATTAAGTAATGTTAAATATATATACAGTAGGCATGATGATTAGTAAAATTAATTGTAATATGCATGCATGTATAGACCCATTGTAAGACAAGATTTGTTTAATTGCAGGCACTCATGGCTGACAAGAGGTTAGTTAAGTGTCAAGCAGAATTTGAAAGGCCCATGTTCTCCTCCTAGAGGGGCGTCCTGTTCAAGTATGGCACAATTACAGATACCCATCAAGGAAGTACCAATTTGGAAGCATGGTCAGCCAGGTTGAACGATGAGAATAGTAAGAGTCCTGTGCTAGATGCAGTTTTCATTTCCGGGATGTGGAACGCTGCCAGTTTTCTATACTCCATGGAATCTCTAGAACTGGTGATCGAGTGTGCTAGGAACTACAATCCAGAAACTAGGTAGGTGATGAAGCATGGGAGGATATATGCCGACTTGTCCATCAAGGGTCTGTCCAAGACATTGGGATTGCCATCGGGCAGCAAGGTCAAAAGTGTGGACCTGAAGAAGTCAGAGAAGGAATATGAAAACAATAAGAAACAAGCCAAGAAAAATATGTATCAATGGAGGGCTGAAAATAGTACATATCCTGCAACAGCCAAACTTCCTGTGCATCTATTCAAATATGATTTTGCTAATGAATATCAATACATGATCGCACTACTGAACAGAGTAACAGGCCAGCCTAATGCTAGTAGTTTCAGAGACTAGATGTATGGTATAATAATGATGTGTTTATATTCAAATATCAAGCCACTGTGGGGCCAGCTAATAAGTGATGCTCTGCATGAATAGCTGATGAACCTAGGAGGTTCAAATTGTGCTTTCTATATGACCTCGTACATCATCTACTCCTGTGCGTATAAAGGCACATTTGATGCATTGGTTACAGATGGGAAAGTCACAGGAACGGTCAATGCTGTGCATATCTGGGATCATCATCCCCAGCTGCAAAGAGCCAATTACCTCTAGGACTACAAACTGGTCAATGATGCATTTTCTATGCATCTGGTGAGGACCATGGAGGAAGACAGAACAAAGAGATTGAGCATGGAGGCTCAAGAGATAATTTACAGGCATGGAGCCTGGCATATACAGTTTGCCACCTTTTCCTACATAAGGATTGAAGGCTTTGAGGGACATCCTCTCATGCTGCCAATGTATCCCACTGATGCAGTGATATTGATGGAGTTCATCAGGCAAGGCTCTACAATGATAAAAGCATACAAAGATGCTAAGAAGCTGCCACCAATTTTGTTTCTAGTCACCATTGGCTGGTATATGTGCCCTGATTCAGAGCACGTAAAGAAGGTGATGGTCACCTTGAATAAAATGAAACTGCAGCCTTTTCCACTGACAAGACCATATGATCCTTACGGCAGGATGCAGAAAATAATACGAAAGCCTATTCATCAGAGGCACCTAGAAGACATCTGGGCTGACTGTGAAGATGAAGCGGAGGCAAGAAGAAGAAGATATCAAAGGCTGACTTTGAATCAAATAAGAACCTTTGATTGCATCCCCATTCCCCAACAATTGAAGAAAGATGATGGAAGGATAACTGTAGATGAGTATGAACAGAAGAAAATATATAATGATACCATCTCTGCACCTGACCTCACCATACAGGAGGATATATCCTTGGACCCCTTCATTTCCAGGACCATACAATTAACCCAAGCCTGGGTTGATGAACAGATAGAGGCTTTGAAGAAGAAAGGTGTTGCCATTACAGTGGACAACAAGAGGAAGGGGCAGGAGATTCCTGATGGGGAGTATGATGACTTCCTGAATGAAAAGAGAAAGTCTAAGGGAGATAGACTCCCTCCACCACAACAATAGAGCAAAAGACCCCCAAGGGGCAAGAAAGTAGATAAGGAACCCAAAGGGGTTATTATCGAAAAGGCAATATTTACAGCTAAGGAGGCAGCAGCATCAGGATCAGGATCTGGATCAGGATCAGCATCCCCTCCAAGGACAAGGAAAGGAAAGTCCAAGAAGAGTAAGACAGTAGAGGCTGGAATTACAGAGACCCTAGAAGAGGGTTAATCCTCAAGGAAACATGATGAAGAGGATATCCTCATGGAGGAAGAGCCTGAAGAAGAAGAGGCCCCTTTGATAATAAAAAGAAAAAGTAGAGCTCCACAGGTGGCTGTGTCTACCCCACCTAAGAAACTGAGAACCTCCATGAGGGGTGAAATAAAACAACCCCCTACATTGTTACAAGGGGTAGGTAGTGAAGTGCACAAGGAACCACATCATAATGTTCCACTTCCTACCATCGTCAAGTTCAAATCTAAACTTGCAGAAGAGCAGATGAAAGAGACCTCGCCAGGAGGTCATATCTCATTAGAGGAGATAATTAATTTGTCTGATGATGAGGTTGTGAAGGAGGTATCTTCACAAAATATGGAAACCCTTGCTGCAGGTACACAAACGACCCCTCATAAGCCTCCAACAGTTCAAATGGTACTAGAGGAGATGAAGCAAGTGGAAGCCGAAAAGGAAAAGAGCCCAAAGTAGGTAGCCCAAGAAATGGGGCTAGATGCACTAATTATTGAGGTGACAAATCTTGCAGTGGTAGATTTGATAGATAAACATGATGCAAGTCCTGAACATCCAATAGGATCACCCGATAAGGGGTAACCTACAGAAGAAGTGAAGATGGCAGAACTAGAGGGCCATGCTTCAGAAATAAGCCCACCAAGTGCATAGGATACATTAGTAGAACCTGCTACAGTAGAGGTTCAAGAAAAGAAGGCTGATGAGAAGGATATATCTGAAGATCCTGCTACCAAAGTTCAGGAAGTAAGTAACACAGGTGCAGAATAGATAATGGCTTCAGAACAAATGCCAGCACCTAAGGAGACTTCCCAAGCATCCACAGCTGAGAATGTTCCTCAACAGGAGTAAAAGCCAAAGGAGGATGAAGTAATGATAGAAAAAGATCATGATCATCATGATCAACATGCGGATGTAGCACAAGAACCTCCGCCTCAAGAAGATACTCCTCCGGAGAAAGAAGTTCCTCAACAGGAGGATGTGCCATAGGATCAACATCAAAGTGAGCATCAGGAAGAAGAAATGAGAAAATCACCTTCTCCATCACATCTGTTGACAGAAACAGAAGACACAGGTGAACATCATGATGATGCAGAAAAACATGATCAGGTGACTCCGTGGTTGGAGAAAGAGGTAAATATAGAAGAAGAATTCAAAATTCAAGAGTTTGATGTCTCCACCCTATTCTCTGAAAATATAATAAAACCTAAGAGAAAGGCTAGAATGATTTCAGCCATCAAAAGGGATCTAGTAACTGGGAGGAGGACTGCACAGATTGCAATACCTACTGTAGAAAAGGAAAAAGGTAAAATTACCTTAGATGAATTCCAGATCAGCATAGTAGACTTAGGATTTGCCAATGAGGACCAAGAAGGTCAAGAGGGCAAGGATATTATTGATTCTTTGATTCAAAAGGTGAAAAGAGAGAAGGAGAAAAATAAGCAACACAAAGAGCACATTGCTCAGTTGCATGCCTACATAGGAAGGCTAACCAATACTGAAGATACTTCAACTGAACATGCAGTCCCATTGACTGTTATTTCTCAAGAGGAGGTAAATAAATTAGACCTCATGAAACATGAGGCGTCTATACTCAGGAGATGGATGTCATCCACATTGGGTGATGCAGAGGAAGTAGTAAAGGCCTCTTTGAAGAGGTGGAATACTCTCAGCGACTCCAGGACCAAGGTAGACAAATTGTAGATGCAGACAGGAAAAAGGTCTTACCAACTGGAGAGAATATTAAGTATACTGGGAGAAATAAAGAGGATAAATCCTCAGCTGCTCATAAATAAACAGGTACTAAATAGTAATACTGCCTTGCTGATTGACATATGGTATAAGGACATTCAATTTGAATGTGGAGTACTTAGAAGATGCAATAATAAACTGAGAGATATCAACATGAAGTTGCATGATTTAATGTCTGTTGAGGCAGAAATATTGGAAACATTAGAAGGAAAAGTGGAAGGAAAGGTTGAAAATCAAGATGAAGAGTTTGCCATCAATGCTTTACACAGCAACTTCCAATCAATAGCAGATGATCCACTTGCTCACTTGATAGAAGAAGCCATAGATAAAATGATGAGAATCAAACTTAGAATGGAGAAGTACAATGAAATGCTGCAAGATAGGAAGAGCAAGCTGGACAGCAGCAGGCATAAATATGAGGCACACAAGCACACCATGATCAAAGCAAAGACTAAGGATGGCAAGGAAATAGATAAAATTGTGCAATTATATGAGCAGGTCTGGAGCATCATGCAACCTCATATGCGCAGTCATCATCATCATCATGATGAAAGTTCAGGAAGTGATGCACATGGTGATGAAGAGCATGATTCTGATAAAGTAAGTGATGATGCATCATAGAGTGAATATCAGCATCAGATACTTAGTGGAAATAGTTTTTTAGATAGTTGCCAACTGGCAACTTGTGCCATTTTGTAAAGGTTGACGTAGTCAAAAGGAAATATTGACCATGGATGCGCGTAGATGAATCTGGATTGCTGATCTTTTTGTAGCAGATTCCTCACCTTATTCTATAAAAGGTACAGGAATGCCTCCTTTGTAAATATTCGAAACTTAATTGAAATTTGTCTGCTGAAATACTCAGGGCTCATTTCAAAGCTTTTTGTATACATTTATATCTTTGCATACTTAATGAATGAGAAGAGTGTTTTGGTTACAATTCATAGTAAATCTTGAGTAACCAGTGTATGAATTTTGGATTTATGTGGTGATTTACTGTGTCCCTTGGAGTGCATGTCTACTCACATACATTGTTTTCATACAATTCCTTTGAAGTTAGCACCTACTGTATCTAGCTGTGGAATGTCCTGGTGAACATATGGTTTGGTTTTCTTCTCCTCATGACTGTATCTGATATACATGTGGTTCTATAGCTGAAGATTCAACTTTAATTTGAAGCATTTCTTTCAATTTCTTTAAATTTCAGAGCATTTCATCCTCATAATTGCAAATAACTGAACATCTTAAGCAAATAACACAAATATGTGGACATCTCGTAGATAATTGCAAATATTTAGCATATTTGAATACAGAGCATGTATAATTGAAAATATCATGCAAAGATTGAAGTATTTCTACATCATTTCATCAAATAGCTATATAATATGACCTCTCTGTAAAGAATCTTTGCAAAATTATTATCATGATGATGAACTCTTTGTAAGGCCCCAAAATGGAAACAGCAGCGCACATCAACCTCTGAGTAACGTTAGAAGATTAAGACCTAATCACCGGAGACTTGGGATCATGAATTCTCTGAATTCATCGTATCTTTCAAGATGAATAAAGGTTAATGTGTACTTTTATTCTATGATTGTTTATGACTAACATCATGACCAACAGTTACCTATGCTAGATGGACAAGTTAACTTGTCTGAGATATCTCTGCTCCAAAAGATATAACTAGGAGACATGCTCCAGCCCATCGCAAGACAAGAGAATTTGCAATAACAAGTGGAAGAAGTTGAAGTATTGGAAGAGGCTATTAAGATAATATAGGAAGAATTGACTAAGACAAAGAGAGATCCCACCTTGCCTCCTATTCAGCAAATGAAACTCTTGTTGGAGTACTTCAAGGCTCATTTATATTACCTTGAGAAGCAAGCTGAGATGAAGATAACAAAGCAAATGAATAATAAAAGATTGGTTGATGCATCTACTAGATGTGCTAAGGCACATAATCATCTACAAGAAAATGTGAAAAAAATTCATAAATGTATTAAGGATGCCAAGATTTTGTATCAATTTTGTTTGAACTAGCTAGCAACTACAAAGAGCATAAATGATCAAGCTGACTCTATTGAGTCACAATTAACTCAAGTGGCCAAAGTATATGATCCTATAAAGGATAAAGATGGAACTATTAGGGTCCAAATTGAAAATCTTCATACTCAGTTGAAGCAGCTGATGAATCAAAGAGAGAAAATTAAAGGAGAAACATGTCAATTAATGGAAGTGGTGAGTATGAGGTTAGCAATCTTGACTGGTATCCTGATTGAAGTAGAGAATGTGGCTCAGAAAGTAAAAGTGCCAGCCACTGTGGAAGAGGCAGAAGAATTGTACATTCAGTTTGAAATTCAATCACACATTTTGTCTTCTGCAAAGAAGAACTGGGACTCAACTCTTGCTCAGTTGAAGGTGATTTACAAAAATGTTCTACCTTCCAAGTGAACAGAAAAATTTGTGAAGGAAAGACAAATTTTGATGATTGTATAGACATGTGGATAATAAGATAAGAGTAATCAATGCTATTTTGATATAGGCACTCTATACATAAGTATCTAAGTGTTTTGAGGTATATTTTTGCCACATCAAATTTGAAGAGGTAGAGGCTAATCCTCAGGGAGAGAGGATTGATAAGAAATATTCAGTTAGGGGGATCCTACTTTTTTTTGCTAGAACAGATGAAGACCACTAGCCCTTTTCCATTTATGTCAAAAGGGGAGAAATGTGTGCATATCAGGTTAAGTATTGTCATCAATGACAAAGAGGGAGATTGTTGCATATGTGTTGTCATTGATGTCAACAGTGGTATGAAGTGTTGCATTGTATGTGATTGGACTGGATATGTCAAAGGGAGATTGCAACAATATGGTGATCAGTGAAGATAGTAGGATAAGTGATCAGATGTGTTTTGAGATAGAGAACTAAAGGGATGTGTATATGCTCAGTAGCCAAAAGAGTATATCAAAGAAGCTGATCAGAAGAGTTGTGAAGTAAAGGAGATGGATCAGTATCATCTGAACACAATCATACCTTATCTTCTGAAGTTCATATGTAAGTTCATGCTAAGTGTATGCTCTTAATATCTTTGGTATATTGGTAATGAATGTCATGGATGCTTTATGTTTGGATGATATGAACTCATGGTACTTGCCACCTGATAAAGAAAGTTGTAAAAGATTAAAGGAAAGTGTCTAAGTATAGTACAAGTCAAAGAGGGTGTTATAGGATCACAAGAAGATACTGCATTCTACCACAGTTGAATGTATGGGCCTATGGTTTGGACTAATGGCTAGACATTACACTCAAGTATCCACATTTCAAGTTTGAGATCATAAAGTTTATCGCAAGGGGTTTTAGAGACAGATCAATGAAGACAGTAAAGAAAAAGGATAAGTACAATCATAGAGAGATAGGAGAATGCTCTGCATTTCTCTGTAGATGAAGATATGATGATGTAACTTGGAGGACAATTAGATATTAGTCAAAGGTATGAGTATTTCAAGTTTTAAGTGATGATGAGTACCGCAGTTGCTTCTTCAGAGTCAGTAGTGTGAAGACATGCCTTGGTGCTAATTGAAGTAGAGGGAGATTGTTGAGGCCACCACAGTTCACCGTATGTTGGTATTTGGCCTTGTTGATTGTATGATAAGCTCTTATGGCTAGTTGGTATGTGTTGTTCAAGTCTCAAATGATTATGTTCACCGCAATTATGTTGTTCATTGTTTTATCTTAAGACTATGTAAGCAGTGGTTGTTAAGGACACCGACTTCAAAGTTCAAGTGTTTGTGTTAGCATGAAATATTTTGAAATGATAAAAGAAGTGTACATGATTATTTTGCAAGTCATATAATACTTAGTGTGTGGTCTACATGATGTAATTTTATTTCCTCTAGTACCACTTTAGGTCTGGAGCTAAATACAAGGAAGGATAAGTGTTTGACAAGCTGACTTGGTGTATGATAAAGACTTTACCATGTGTTTTGGAGTGTGTGCAAGTGTGGAAGAGTGTGAAGGTAAAATAGGACCTGATTATATCTTTGTCTTGAACCGCACTTGATTTCTACTTACTGCATCTGTTTTGGAGATGACTATTGTGGCCACTACACATTTCATCTTGGTTGAACAAGGAGAAAGATATTGAAGCTTGCAGAGGATATAAATGTAAGATCAAAGGTGTCAAACGATGAATGATTTGTGTATGGTATGATAGCATTGACTTTATGCGAATAAACTTACCGCAAAAGCATATTTCATGACATGAAATGTGGAAAGCATCAGTTTATGTAATGTGATATTGTCGCAGAGGTAGTTGTTGGTGATGTGATGATGGAGAAGAGTTTTTGAAGATGTTTTTGTTGTGGCAGAGATTGGTATTGTAGTTGTGCAGAAGTGAGATAGTTGTGCAGAGGTTGATGTGATCAACAATTAGTATTGTGAGAAGAACAATTGAGTTAGATAGGTTTTCTATTGTGTGAAGATTGCAAGTATTGTAACTATTCAGGGAGTTGCAACTTCCTTTGGGTTGTAACCCATAAATGAAATTGTAATCTTGTTTTTATTTGTGAGGCTGGATTTGGATAGTAGTTCCAAGTAGCTTGCTCACCATGATGTTTCTCTTCTAGGGTATTCCACATAAATCGTGTGTTATAGATGTGTGCTTCTGTGTTCTTATGCTTTTCATGTTTTAAATGATTATGGTAGTTTGAATGTTGTTGGAAGAAAGGAATTTGATGAAGTATTGATTCATCCCCCCTCTTAGTACTTTTGTGTGTTCAACATCATCAACCAAAGATCTGGAGGCAACTCAACATCTATAAGACTCTCACACTCAACCTCCATCTCAATCACCTAATATATAGGAGATACAATACATGAAACCGTCAAATGGTAATTACAAAACCATAAGCTAAAACCACCCAAAAAGGTGGCACCCAAATTATGTCCAATCGAAGATTCTCTATGATGTGTCAAAACACACACCGACACGTGTAACTCCCCCTTACAACTCTTTTCTGTGTCCAACATGTTTTCACATTTTCCAATATGGGAGACCCAACTTCCGGAGGCCATAAATTTTGATCTGGTAGGCCAATTGATAAATAGTTTGATGTGCTAAAAATCTCATGAAGATATCTATGCACCTATAATCAACTTGGTTATTTATGACAACTTTTGGGGCCAAAACAACCTCTAGATGCCTCAAAATTGACTTTGAAACTTTTTTGGGTATTTCAAAAATTAAAAAATTTAATAACTTGACATCCAAACATGACCTTGGGTCAAAACTCACCCAAAATATTTATTTGGCAATTTCGTAGCTTTCGGGAAAATTTTATACCCATATGTGCTCAAATGCAAACTTATTATAAATAGTAACCTTTTGTAATTGCAAGGTTGAGACACCTTTCCTAATAGGTCCCACCAAGCATGCCAAAATGTGTGCTAGTGAATGTAATCTTATACAAACAAATTATACTAAACATAACTTATTCAATTTACAAACAAAAATAACATCAAGATTGAGCCTAAGGATTAACAAAGTTAAAAAAAAGCATAAAAGAAGCTCTCACCAACATCAATCTTTGTTGCACCTAAGTTGTGCTCAAAAGGATTATTGTTGTTGAGAGGAGTATGTTAAGTGCTCAAATTGGCAACATAATTATTGTATTCAAGAGTTGTACATTTTCTTAAATGTCTTGTGAAGGGTCCAATTTATAGATTTTTGGATGGGTGGATGAAGGGCTAAGATTGATTGGAGAGATCAATGATTGAGGATGTTTAAGAGGATTGGAGGCATGAGGACCTCCAAGTGGCACATTGTGGTTGGTACACAAGTGGAGGTCCAAGATTTAAGGAAAATCAAGGGTAGAGGATTGCCTTGGAGAAAGTGGATGGTGGAAATCCAAAAAGTATATTTTTGGAGTAATAGGCAAATCCTTGCAATCCATGCCTAGATACAAATCATGAACAAATCAAATCTTTGACCCACGTACATTTTTTAACCTTGTGTAAGATTTACCTTGATTAATTGTACAAATGATTGGCTAGATTAATGATTAGATTTAGTAAACTAAGGATTGGATGGATAAAATAGGAATTAAATAAATAGGATGTATTTTTTTTTTTTTTTGGGATGGGGATGATGAACCTAGTTAAATTAATATTTGAATTTATTTAACTATGGTTGGATTATAGATGAAAGAATGATTAATTAAATAAATAGTCCTAATTTATTTAATTAATACTGAGGAATTATCAATTTATTAATTAAATAATTTATAATTAGAATAATTAAATAAATGGGAATTATTTAATTAATTATAGTAGAATGGTTAACGGATGAATTGGTGATGATAGAAATGGTGTAAGACAATTTCAAGTGTCTATAATATATACTCAATATATACATATCAAGAATCCAAATATTAGTATGTCAATATCACAAGCGATAACCAACCAATACAAAACATTATATAATATTACATAATCCTATCCTCATCAATGTGTCCTTCTTCCATTTGTTGCACATTCCTCAACAAGCCTCCTCTGTTGATCTTTCCTTTTCTTCTCAACCATTGATCTTCCCCCACTCTCTTCTATAAATACAACCTTCTTCTCTTCATTGAAAAAATATGGAGTTTGTGTAAACTTATGCTACAGGAATCTAAGTGCGCCTTTGGCACCCCTATTCCATTTAGCACTTCATAGCTTTCTCCATTTCTGTATTTGAAGCTCATCTTCAAATACCAAAGTATCCTAGCCATTCTTCATTTGTCATCTTCAAACAAGCAAGCAAGCAACAACTTCTGAGGGCTTCACAATCAAGATCAAACGAAGATAGGTGAACTACAGAAGGCAAGAAGGTAAAAGGTGAAGGTATTATTTGTTCTTTGTTTTTATCTATTTTATGTTTATTATTTTGTAGATGTTTGGGTTTCTATTTTCATTGATTTGAATCACTTGATTTCCCCCTCACATTTTGGTGCCCACTGTGGGGCCCTTGCCCCTCTACTAATCAAAAAAATTTGAGTTTCCTTGAAGACAAGTCCGTACAAGTGATGTACAGGTCTCTGACAGAGTTTTTGCGCATTCAGTTTCTAAAACAACGCATCTGCCTTCCAAAATGACGCATCTGATGAACTGGCACATCTAACCTCCTGATTTGTGCATTCACCTTCTGCTTTTGCGCATCTAACCAAGTGACGCATTTGACTCTCATAGTTGCGCATCTAATCTCTGAAGTTGCGCATACAACTCTACGGCGACACCTGAGTTCCGATTTGTGCATACAATCTGCCATATTGCACTTCCACTAAAGTTGCACATATGCTTCATCAATTTGCACATATACTCTGATAGATTGCACTTCTATTAAAATCACACATTTACCCTGCCTTTTTGTGCATTCACCTCATCCTGTTGTGCATCTGTTGTTTTTGCACTTGTACCTCATCTTTTTGCGCATTTGATCTCTGTATTTGCACTTCTATTCGCAAAGCCACACACTCCCTATTTTTGCGCATTCAGGCTACAGTGTTGCGCATCTGTCTTCTGATTTCTATTTTAGGTTTTTGGATTTTGGATGCTGGAACTAACGTCAGTTTTGCAGGAGTAGTGGCTGGATTAGGTCATTTAGATATTTTGCTTAGTTCATCTAGCCTAACTAGGGGTGAAGTAATCAAATGCATTTCATGACAAACTACACATAGTCCCTAACTAGGAAGGAAGTAATTGGACCAAATTGCTATCTTGCATTGTGGATTTATTTTCTAGTTTAATCACTGCTATCCTCTACAAACGGGAAATGAACAATGCTATGATTAATCACTTTCAAAGTTAACAAATGGGAAATGAACAATGCTATGATTAATCACTTTTCAAGTTAACAATCGTGTGAGTGCACAAATTAGCTTAGCCCATTTAGTTTTTTTTTTTTTTTTTTAACTAGGTTGGGTGAACAATTGTTTTCTGTGCTTGTGAATGACAATAGGCTTATGCTCTCCCCTTAACTGGGTGATCAAAGTGCCAGACTTGTCATTCTTTTTGTCAAACCTTTAGGGGGGCCTGTCCTTGGATACATGCTTGTCCAAGTGGGAATGACCCTGAGTGGTAACAGGCTAAAGCCAAGCCCTACCAAGCCACTTAAAATAAATTATGCTTGGGGTGAAAACCTCAAGCAACGAGTGTTGCTGTGTTACATCGATGGCCAACCTCCCCCAAAACCCTCATAGGCGTAACCCTTTGAGGCTGGAAGTCTCCATAACGGAGAGTAGCACCACCGCACATGTAACCACTTGAACGGTTGCCCTAACTAAGAACCAATTGTGTAGCAAGCCAAAAACCCCTATTCGTTGATGCAAAGGGCGAAGCTCTTGAAGCAACCTCGATTCAAGTGACTCTTAGTAGAGGTAGCAAGGACAATCCTAAGGTTTGGTGTGGGTACAAGCCTAAGGAAACCTAGATCTGGTATGCATGAGAAGTGAGTGCTGTGGAGGGGAGCTGGTGCTATTAGATCCTAGAGATACACAATTTGAGTGGCACAGCTAGAGGATTCAATGAATATTGTCTCATCCAGCCTAGGGTGTACTTGTCTTTGAGTCAAAATAGTCCAAAAACACAAAAAATATAAAAAGATAAAAATCATGGAAAACTTCTATGTGTTTGCTATGCTTTTGCCATAATTGAACATCAACCTCATCAGAAACACCAAGTTTTTCAAACCAAAAACACTGAAAAATCCTGAAAATGATCCAAAATTTCCAAAATTCTAAGAAAACATCAAGCAAAGAGCCAGAGTTGCGCATCTGTACTAACTTTTTTGCGCATCTGAATCAACCTTCTACGCATTTACTAGTATTGCGCATCTGAACTCTGTCTTGGCACATACAAACTTCACCAGTATTGAACTTTTGAGTTGACTTCTTGCGCATTTGTCTCAACTTTTTGTGCATTTGATTTCTGTTGTTGTGCATCCAAACTAATAAGCTTTCCAGTCTTGTTTCAATGGAAAACCAATTAGAATATATTGTTCAAAAAATGCAATCTCTGCGATTGCAAATAAACTCAGGTCCCTCACCCCAAGAGTGTATAGCAATTACCCAACAATTCCAAATCCTAGAACAACAAATAGCAATCTTGTAAGATGAACATACCAGCACTAGCTATGTGTCATCCCAAAATCATACCTTCTTTTCCTATCTTAATGATACCATTGACAAGGCAACCACCACCTCAAAGGGGAAAATCATATACCACTTTGTCTACTAGTCCTCCTTCACCACCTACTAAGACACATATCCGAAAGCATACCAGTCCCACACCAATACCACCATCTAATTCTTCAAACTCTAAATGGATGACCAAAGAAGAATCAGATGAGTTTTGGAAAAAGTGTTCCAAATTTGTACAACCAGAGAAAGGCTAGGGAGAAAGCTAAATCTCCTCATTCACCTATCCATACACCTACCAATGATGTGATCCAAGTGCTACTAGCAAAGAGTCAACCATGTCTCCAAATTTTAGTCCTTGACCTTACCAAAAATTCTTCCAATCCCATGTCAAATCCTACAACACCTTCATGTCATCTGCAAACCCTTGAGCTTATCGAAGAGCCTCCTACCATGAACCAAAGTCAAAGTCCATTGAACATCCATGTTGTCAACCAAGATCCTATCCAAGAGTCTTCTACCTCCTTTCCAATTCAAACACCTCAAGCGTTATGTCAAGAGCACACTTTAGGGCATGTAGAAACATCAACCCCTTGTCTAAGTCAAGATCAAAGCACTCCCATCTGACCCCTACATAACCTCTATCTTTTCAATGATCCTATACCTATACATGAGCAAGAGATCCAATCTCCAATCATGCATAACCTATACCCTTTTCATGATCATGATACTACCTCTAATAAATAAGCTATCCCTGAGCAACTTGATCCTATGCACGAACTAGAGATCCAATTTCAGCCCCCCATAACCTCTATCTTTTCTATGATCAAGATATTATCGTTGATGAAGAACTTATACAAGAGAACATTAATCCCATCATACTAAATCCTATCTATGATCAAAATCCCATCTATGATGAAGAGCCTATCTATGATCAAGCAGACCATGATGATCCTCTTAGCCCACTTTATGCTTTTCGTGGTCTTGAGCCTATCCATCTTCCATCTAGTCGTATCCATGATCCAACAACTTCCACTTCCTCTAATGAGACACCTACCTCCCAAGCAAGCATAGAAGATCAAACCAAAAATACTCCTTCGCCATCCATTATCGACCATGTTACAAATCCTCCACCATATATCCTTGGTCTTACCACCTTCATTCATGAATGTTCCTCCTTAGAACACCAGCAACCACTATCCTCTATCTCATCTTCTCCATCCAATAAAGAACTTGTGTCTAGTGTTCCACCTACACATAATCCTGTTGTCCACCACATACTCCAACATATGAACTATCAAGGTAAAGGCTTAGGCTTTCATGAACAAGGTATTTTGGAGCCTATCCATGTCAATGTTCCTCCACCTTCATATGGCCTTGGATACATACCCCAAGGTGAACAATCTTAAGATGTTGGTACTTCCTCTACTCCTCCTAAATCTCCCACTTTCCATCACAAACCCTATCATATCCCCAAAACATATGTCGCTATTCCACCTCCATCATCCTACAATTGTTAAAAGCATGTGACCATACACCTTCCACCATCCAATCTACCTCCGCTACTTCCAACTCCTAATATCCCTCCATACATTTTACCCCCAATTCTTCCAACACCTTATTCACCCATCTATGAATCTTCTAGCAATCCCAATCATGGCCAAAAAATGCACATGTTGTCTAAACAAAGAACTTCCTCAAACTCCACTTCCACAATCTCAAGAAAATTCAACCATAAAAATATGGATGCCCCTACCTATCAAGTCAAAAATCCTAAGAGTCCTCATGACCTAGGATACAAAAGCCAAGAATCAAAGAAGCATCCTTCTCAAGAGCTGCATACACCCACACACCTATACACCAAGATGAAAAAGGTGTGGGTCCGCATCTAACAAATGATTACTCCAAAAGCTATACAAACGCCGCATATACCCAAGCCCATACCTTCATAGGTAAAATCTAAAAGGAAAATGGTTTGGGTATCCAAGCAAAAAGCCCTCAAGATACATGAGGCATCTACCTCTCAAGAATCTCAACCATCCACTTCCTCCTGTTCCATCCAAAAGTCTCAAATTCTTCCATCCCATATGGCAAGCAAAAATCAGAAAAATACACAGTCTAGGTGGACCCCTATATGCCTAAGTCATTCATCCACAAGCAAAAGTCTCCATTGCTTCCTACACTACTTTCCCATCACCAGCTTCAATGTTTATCACAGTATGTGCAAGCATTGGTCATGATTCCCTTCCATTTCCTAACACTTCCATATACCTCCATCTCCCCTTCCTTCCACTATTATCCTACATATCTTCCTCATCCTATGGTCCATGCTTTTGCATAAGTCCTTCTGTATTCTGCATCATCATCCACTATCGTACCTTCCATAATCTGCTATCTGCCATTCTCCATCTCACTTTCATGCAATCCCCTACCAACATCTATGAGCATGCTTGACATGGTCCATGCAACAACACTCCTAGTGGGACTATCACCTTTCAAGGAACTAGATGCTCAAGTCCTTATCCATCTCTACCATCTTCTATCCAAATATTAAAGAAAAAAAAGAGAAAAAGAAAAAAAGTAAAGAAAAATCCCTTCGTCCAATGGTGAAAATCTGGCAAACAGGCACCTTGGATAAGTACCATGATGAAAACCTGGCAAATAGGTGTCATGTGTAAGGTTGATCTCCTATGTCACCTACACTTGGGGGCATCTTGTCTCATTGGCACATCACTCTTCTCCTATCAGTTTCCTTCTGTACCATTTCCTATCATATCCTTCTATCCATTACATACCTATCCTGTCATGTCCATCCACCTAAATATTCCTTTCCTCTTTTTTTTTGATCTTGATAAATATTGGGGGCACAATTTTGATAAATGCTTTAGATGTCTCTTGACATGCCTTATCCCTCCCAAACCAAGAAAATCCTTCACTATCCTCCTATCCTCCTATCATCATAAGCATTGCCATGAAAAATCCTAAATATTCTACCTACAATGGGGCATGTTGTTCCTATGTGACATAGTCCTTCGCGATCACATCCTTGATTCATTCTACCCACCCATTCCATTCCTTATCACCCACCCATCTCCCTATTTGTGGTGTTTTTCCTTGTCATCAGTATCATTTGATCCATATCTAGCCCATATCTGTTCCATGTCTGGTCCCTATCTGATCCATATCTATTCCATTACTGATCCATGTCTATTTCATATCTGATCTGTAGCTGTTCCATATCTGATCCATATCGTGTCTCATCCAATCCATATCTTAGGTCCATCAGGGTTCTTCCTGAACTACGTCGCCTCTAAGTTATCATGTAGGCAAGGCCATTATCAATGCGCCCCCGAGGCTCCACTACCCATCCATTCCCTACCTTGTCGCCTATCCTCTAGTCCATCCATGTCTGCACCTTTCACCAGGCAAAGCATGTGCAACAAAGCAGAGCTTCCCAAAACAAAAGTCTTGATGCAGAATGTCAACCTATCCTAAAAGTAGCGCACCATACCGAAACACTCCAAGCTAATTCTATATCAATTATGGAAAAAAAAAGACACATCTAATGCAAGAATATTTTGATGAATCAAGTTAACTTACAAAGTCTTAGATTTTTGTCATTATGTCTTCCTATGCTACTCAAGGATGCCAAAAGCTAGAGATGCTATGATGGGGGCATAATCTTTTTCTTTGTCTGCTGCTTGTGGATTAAACATTAGTAATGTGACGACTTTCATCTAACGACATGATCAACAAAAGATCATCGAGGACTCTGAGGTCTAAACATGAAAAGGGGCAATCCTTATCTGTTGAAACACAATAGATACTCAGGTCATCTAGATTCAAGTTTGACTAGATGCTTTTATTAAATTGCTATATCAAAATCCATGTAAGTAATACTCAGGTTATCTTAGTTTAATTATACCTAGATGCTTGTATTTTCTTACAACATAATAAAGCCCAATGATGAAAGCAAAAGACTTGCAATATCAAGATGACAAATAGCTATATCCATATCCATACCGTATCCAATTGCATTTCATATCCATATCTGTATCCATATCCATATCCATATACCATGCAATAAAATTCTATGCAGCGTATCAATGTTTACAAAGAAAAGCTTCTGATTTCTTCTGTTGAGTCATTCTTCTATCAAATCAAATTTCTATTTGTCTTCATATCTCTCATCAACAGTTCTAGCTGTCAACCTAAGCAGTGATCCAAATGCAAGTTTATCCTTAATCCATACCAATTGAGTCAAGTCAATTTTGTCAAATTATCCAATCGCAATCAGCAGTCTTGATCCTAATCTTGTTGTAAACCATATCAATCAGTCATAACTATCCTTTGTGTTTCTCTAGAGATATATCGTTCCCCGCCATGACAACACTGTTGTATATTGTTATCATATCCAATGTCTTAGACAGGATGTTGCATTGTCGAAACCAAACCCAGAGTATTATACATGTTTCATTCCTGACACCAGACATCATCAATTTATATCGTTGGTTTACCGCTTGACAGGGGCAATACCTTGTTTGTTCTTGTATCATTTGTGCATTCTTGCTTGCTTTCTTGTGTATGTCATCATTTTATCTTGCATCACATATCATTCATCATCTTTCTTCTGCATCCAACCATTTCTTCTCTTGTTTCTCCTCTTCTTCATCGTGAGATTGTCCGTCTCATGCCTTTCTACTGTCTCCCCATCCAATCTCTCGAGGGGGCATCCTGTCGTTACACTTGTACCAGGGGCAAACTGGGGCATGTATCATTGTCGAAACTTCTTATTCTTTGAAACAATGTGATAAAACACATTGCTTCAAAGAGGGGCAAAATGTATACACCTAAAATTGGCATGACTCTACTTAAATAAATATTTTAAATATTTATTTCATCACCATATTCCTCTATCAATAAATAAATACATTTATTTATTTATTTGATTCATCCCCTCTCATTTAATTAAATAAATTACATTTTATTTAATTAATTAAAGTCTCCTACACCAACTCCATTCTTCTAAAAATAATTAAATAATTTCAATTATTTAATTAAAATCTTTATTCTTCCAAATATAAATAAAATACAAATTTTATTTAAATAAAATCTAAATCCTCCACTAAATAAAATATATTTTTATATTTTATTTTATTCTTCAAATATCTTCACAAAAATAAAATATATTCTTATATTTTATTCCTCTCAATTATCTACAAAATAATTAAATAAAATCTTTTATTTAATTATGCATCCTTATCTTCAAAAATCATTTCTATCTTCCAAAAATAACTTTCCTCTTGTCATACAAAAGCAAAACGCTAAGTTACAAAAGGTAAAATTATTTTTAAAGAAAATCTTTTCTTAAAATAGAGAAAATCAAATCCTATCCTCATCAAAGAGAGGAGTTAACTCAACTAAACTGCTTTTGGAATGACATGTGTCCTTCTTCCATTTGTTGCACATTCCTCAACAAGCCTCCTCCATTGATCTTTCATTTTCTTCCATTGATCTTCCCCCACTCTCTTCTATAAATACAACCTTCTCTTCATTGAAAAAATCTGGAATTTGTGTAAACATATACTGCAGGAATCTAAGTACGCCTTTGGCACGCCTATTCCATTTAGCACTTCATAGATTTCTCCATTCCTGTATTTGAAGCTCATCTTCAAATACCAAAGTATCCTAGCCATTCTTCATTTGTCATCTTCAAACAAGCAAGCAAGCAACAGCTTCTGAGGGCTTCACAATCAAGATCAAACAAAGATAGGCGAACTACAGAAGGCAAGAAGGTAAAAGGTGAAGGTATTGTTTGTTCTTTGTTTTTATCTCTTTTATCTTTATTATTCTATAGATGTTTGGGTTTCTATTTTCATTGATTTGAATCACCTGATTTCCTCCTCACATTCCCTATATATGGTTGTGTGAAAAATTTAAAAAATTCTACCAAAATAACATTTAAACCCTTTGTTTATAAATTAACCAATGTTTTTTAGTTAGGGCATTTGAAATATACTTTACAAAATTATAGTCATGTTTGAAAACAAATGACTTTATACATTATAAAATATATTTTTTTAAAAAAAGTGGTTTTATATCTTATAACATAATAAATAAAGACATTTTATAATCTATTCATGCCATTTATAGCATAATTTTATAAAAATAATTTTAGAAAATAATAAAATATTTTGAGTGATAATAGCTTTTGTTGCATCTGGTCTATCAAATTATTTATCTATAATTTGGATCACTTTTTTTCTGAATATACTTTCTAGCTGAAGCCAACATCCTCATCCATAATGTGGACAACAACATTATCTTCGAGGATCATTACTTAACCTGTGTACTTGAGTAATACACTAGAATCATTTTCAAAGTAAAACTCTTTGAGCTTTCCCTCCTCTATATTCTCTTTATAAATTCTTCATGAAAGAAACTCCAATACTGTCATTTTATTTTTTGCCACTTCCATATTCACATATAGCCATTTCATTTGGATAGTTTGGATTCTTGAAAATGAGAATGTATGCTCCTTCAAGATGAATCATAACCTCAATGATAATTTATCTAAAGGGAACTTCTTCATTGTTGCTTCTATCAAATTTGGAATTACTTCTGTGTCAATATGTAATTCAAACATAAAACCATGTTGAAGTGGTGTCTCTTTCAAAACCATATAATTAATAATGATACCATTGTGAACAACATGTTTCTTCTTTGAAGATTATGGATGATTCTTTCTGGGAGGAGGTGGTCTGTGTATTGCCCAGTGTGTATGAACAATGTCTAGTTGATTTTTGAATGACTCCTGCAAACTCAAATCATGTGTGTTCATCTCTTGTTTCAATGCTCCCATTTTTACACATGATGGTAAGGGTATTCGTAAAAATTATGGAATTCAAATTTACACTAGCCAAGTGGCATTCAGTCATGGATTTCTAAGACCATGTTTTGACAAATCCACTTGGCAAACATCTTCTAATTATTTATTTGAGGTATTTTTTTAAACGGTCCACATGCCTTGTTTACTTCACATTTTGCATACATTTTACAAGGATAGTTGCAATTACAATGTTTAATGGAACTCCATACTTCATGTTTTGACATACATATATACTCTTGAAATCATAAAAACTAATAAATTAGAATTTCTTTGGGGTGTGTTGTCTACATGTCTTGTCTATGATTTCAATATGTTGAATGTGTGTTGAAAATTGTGTTCTATCTTTGCTTCCATGCTTGATACACACATTTGTTGCTTAATAACTATTGTTGCTAGTGTTGGTGTTTTGGCTTCTAGCGATAATGGCTCCAATGAACAAGTGTCCCTGGAAATTTCTACCCAAGGTGTTTCATGAGGTATGCACACTGAAAAATCAGCAAATATTATTTTGCCTATTTAGGATTTTGATAATGCTTGCTAATGGCTTGAACAACATACTTTAATAGGTTATTTTGTTGGGAGGGTTCCCCCAAAAAGCATGCTTAAGGATTGGGTCTCCAAGGCATGGACCCCTCATGGGGTCTGCCTTGACTGTGTTCAAAGCCTGACCAAAGGTTCTTTCTTGTTTCGTTTTGCTAAGGTCAATCATATCCAGGCCATTCTTCAGAATGGGCCCTAGTATGTGCGGTCTTCTCTTTTGGTTTTTCAACCATGGTCACGTGATTTCATAGTCTCTGATGATAAGAGACTTCATGTCCCTGTGCGGGTTGAATTCTTAGGCCTCCCTTTCCCTTTTTGGCCTTTTTTACACCTCATTGCCCAATCTTTGGGCAAAGTGGTTTGTGTGGAGCCTGACCATTTCTTTCATGCTCGACCCTAGAAAAAGGGTCTGTGTGGAGGTTGACTTGTCCCGTGACCTCAAGAAAATTATTGACATCTAGATAGGTGGGGTATCTCATACCCAGTGGGTGTTTTACCTCAATCTATTCAATACTTGCTTTAGCTGTCAATCATCAGAGCACAAAATTAAGGATTGTCCTTTGAATGTTCAGAGGGATAAGTCCCCACCTAAGGTGACTGACCCTCCGAAGTCCCAGGAAACTTCCAAGGCTGAGGACAAATGGACCATAGTCTCTCGCAAAGGGAAAAGTGTTGCTTCTAATAGTGTTAAACAATTTGAACTTACTACTCGCCTGTCGGCACCAATTTCAAATCCTTCAGTGAAGGGGAAGGAGAATCTAGTTATGCTAGTGGTTGAAACTTTGGGTTGGGTTTTGGGTGTGTGGACTCTACAACCTGCCCTGACTATTCCAACTCATACCCTTGGCCCTCACCGCTCACACAACCCCTCTGGGCATGCGGAGGAGGGAAATGGTATGCCGAAGAAGAAGTGGAATGGACATGTAGGAGCTCCAAAAGTGTTTAATTTCTTGCAGAATCATTTCTCCTCTCTTGGGGATGAGGATGATATGCAAGATTTTGACACATGAATTTTCTTTCATGGAATGTTTGAGCTCTCACTAACCTCACTAGAAAGTATTCCATAAGGGATACTCGTCAGAATTATCCTGGTATTGATGTTTTGTGTCTTCAAGAAGTTAAGATCACAACCTTCATGCTTTCTTCTGCATGTCAGGTTATTTGGCCTGGTTGTTTAACTTTTGCCTCTAGTCATGAAGTGGATCATGGAGGGGTTGTTACCTTTTTGGCACCATGGTGGTAGTCATGTGTCATAGATCATGGCTCAGATCCCACCATGAGGCTGGTTTGGATTCTCATGTTGATCAATAATCATTCTTTTGGAGTCATTAATGTTTATGCTCCCAATGATGTTGTTGAGAGATCTTCTCTTTGGCATTGGATTGCGGACTCTCTCCCCCTAGCTACTTGGGTTTTGTTTGGTGACTTTAATATGGTTGAAGTGGCCTCTGATAAAGAAGGTTTATTGCCTTTCTATTGGACAACTGGAAAAAGAGAGGCATGGTCCTATATGCTTAATAAATTGGGCCTTTATGACCCTAATACCGCTCGCCGCCTTCAATAGGTTTTCTGGCATACGAGGAGTAATTTCTAAGTCAGCTCTGACAGAGTTCTTAAACACCTTGATCGTGCCATGATAATGGCACAATCTTTTTTTTCTTTTGTCTTGTCAGCAACTGCCAGTTATGCCTCTCTTGGAGGTCACATTGTCTGACCACTTTCCTATTAAATTTGGCATTAAATGGAAAGTGGGGATTTCTTAGCCCCCAAAAATGCAATTTTTTCTCAACATGTCTGCTAAGTCATCAACCTACATTGGCCCACATCTAGTGGGTTTAGAATCTTGCTTGCCATCTAGCTTAGCATACCGGCTAGATTGACTGATGGAATAATGCCATTCGGTGCACTTCTCAGTTTCTCCACATCTATGGCTACCAACTTGTCGCCTTTCGGCAATGCTCATACGAGGCCACCACCTTGGATCTCTGCCATGCTATAGAAGAACTGGTTGCCGATCCTTTTTCTCAAAACTTACAGGCCAGGGTGGCTCAGCTTCGTCACCACAAATAGGTAGCTGATAGCTACTCTGCTAGAGGTGCCCAGATTAAAGCTCACTTTCATTGGCTTAAAATTGGAGACTAAGCTTCGAAGGATTTTTTCCTGGCTTTGCGCTCTCTTCATTCTTCACCAAGGATTAAGAAAATCTAGGAAGGACAAGTGGTGCTTTCTAAATTGCCAGATATTATTCAAGCTTTTGTCCATCATTATGAGAAAGTTTTCACAGTGCAAGAGGATTCTCCAAAATGCGATAGAGATTTACAGGAATGCCTTCAAGTGGTTCCTTCTAAGATTTCAGAAACACAACATGCCTTCTATGAGTAATTGCTCAACATTGAAGACCTTAAGGAAGCTACTTTTTCCATGGCGAATGACAAAGCTCTAGGTTGTGATGGCTTTCCTTGTGAATTTTATAAAGCTTTATGGCATTGTGTGGGTCCAGACTTGCACAAAGTTTATCTAGAAGCCTTTCATAATTAGTTATTGGGCAATTTAATTAACAAGGGAAATATCAAATTCATACCTAAGGCTAGCAACCCTAAAGATATTTACAACTGGCATCCTATCACACTGCTCAATATTTCCTGCAAGATCATTGCCAAAGCGTTAGCTTTAAAATTTTGTCATTTGCTGCTATAGATCATTCGCTCAGAACAAACAGGCTTCATTAAATCCATATTCATTATGGACAATATTATTGCTATTTGAGAAGGTATGGAATGGGCTCATCAGTCTCAGCAACATGCCCTTTTCCTCAAAATTGACTTTCCTAAAGCTTATAATCGCATTGAGTGGCCTTTTATCCTTGCCATGCTTAAGGCTCTAGGGTTTGGTCCCTATTTCATTCAATCTATCAAAATGCTTTTTGGAGATGCTTATGCATGCATTACCATTAATGGTCACCAATCTGAAGCTTTTGGTCTTCATCATTCTATCAGGCAAGGTTGCTCGCTTGCTCCTTCTCTCTATGTCTTGGCCGCTGAAGGTTTTGGATATCTGTTGGCTCACTCAATTTCTCTTGGAAGGGTTAGAGGAATTGCTCTCCCTGATTCTTCTGCTCAGCTTGTGAATGGTCACTTTCTAGATGACTCTTTTCTTAAACTGATTGAAGAAGAAGAAAATGCCAAAGAAGTACTTCGCTACCTTGACACTTTTTGTCTTACCTCTAGCTCTTCTATTCAATGGCATAAGACTCAATGTTACAGGCAATCCATTCTTCCAACTCCTCAATGGCTCCTCCAATATCAATGGAAGTGGATCACTCATGGAGAAATTTTTCACTTTTTGGGCATTCCTTTTGCCTTCCAAGCCTCCTTTGTAGATCTTTGGAATGTTGTGCTCTCTTGAATTGAGAAGATGCTTTCATTCTGACTTACCAAACCACTTTCTTTGGCTGGTAAATTTTAGGTTTGCTCTAAAATTCTTGTAGCCACTCATATTTATTACTCTTCTTGTTGGGCCCCATCTAAAGATTCATACATGAAGTTGGAGAAACTTCTCAGGGATTTTTTATGGGCCTCCTTTGAGGAGCATAGAGGGTTTCATAGAGTTGCCTAGGAATTTTGCTGCCTCCTGAGAAACTCTTGAGGTTTTAGACTCCTTTCCACTCAACACCAAGGTATGGTTCTTTGGGCCAAATGGATTGTATGAGTAGTCTCTCGTAATGAGGCCTGGAAAGTGTTGCTTTGACACTGTATTTCTTCAGGCTATCCCGTTAACCACTCAGCTTGGAAGGGGATTGGTCTTTAGACCCTTCTTGTTATGAAAGAGGCTATTCATATTGAAGGAACTTTTGTTGCCAAAATCATTTGGTGAGCTTGGGAAGCCATTAAACCTTGGCTTCATTGGAATGGTTCTGGTTTTCGTGAAAGTCTTTCATTTAATTGTCATAATCTCTGGTGGTGCCCTCTCATTCAAGTTCAAGGTTAGCCTCTTGCTAAGCTTCCTTGGGTTCACACTTTACATTTTCACAAGCGCAGTATTCGTACTCCCAAAGACTTATTCTCTAGAGCCTCTATGAGTCTACACTCATGGGAGGATTTACAGATTCAATTTAATCTTAATAGATTGGATCGTGAAACTTATGACATTGTGATGTTAGCTCTCCCACTGAATATGGTTCACAAGATTGGTATTTTTTCTACTAAGCCATGGTGTAAGGATTGGTTGTGGTCTCCTGAGACCACTTTTTTCTGGTATAAACCATGACTTGGATATTGTTGGCTATCACCATGTATTTGCCAATGGTATCTTCTTTGAACAACTGCTGGCATTTATAGTCTTCACCTTCTATTTGACAAAGGTGATTCCAGACTATTTGGTCTTCAATTTTTGAACCCAAGTTGGCTCATTTTGCATGGTGTGTGATTTTCCAAGGATTTCCAATTAGATCTCCCCTCCACCATTTAGACATTGCTGATCCTCGATGCCAATTTTATGGCCAACTAGAGACTTTTATGCATATTTTCTAGTTTTGTCAACGTCCCAGAACCTTTGGAACTGGATTCATGACTTTTTTTGGCCATTTCGTCTAGAACCTTTCTCCTGGCACATGATCCTTTTGGGTGATTGGCCTCATCTTCCATCCAGATTTACTCAAATATGGCATATTTTCTGGGGGGAGATTTTGTTTTCATTATGGAAGGATAGAAATTTTGCTATTTTTGCTCATCATTCTATAGCCATACATATCTCGATGTTTACTAAAGCTTATATTTGCAACAATGCACTTCTTCATATTTAAGTTCAAGCCAACAAAGTGGCTTTGGAGGTTACTCACCTCTAGGAGCTCCTGGACCACTGGGGCAATGCCCCTTACACTATGGCCCAAGTCCCTCCTAATGCTTTGACTTCTCAGGGTTATTCCCCATCTCAGGGATGAAGATGTGGCAGGAGTTCTCTTGACCACTATTCTCAAAACCCTCGCTCCCAGTCTAGGTGCCACTCTGGAGGTGGTGGTATTCCTAGGCAGCACTCTACCTCTCCCCTGCAGGGTGGCGATACTTGACGACGCTCTACCTCCCCTCCGCATGGTGGTTCTATGTGGAGTTCTGGAAGGGATGATCAACATATTGGAGGTGCAAGTGGTTGGCAAAACTCTAGTTGGCCAGATTCTTCCAAAGTGTTCCCCACATTAGCCTTGGCTATTTCCCTTATGTATGATGGCAAAAAAGAAGAAGCAGAGGATGGCTGGTTCATTCCTGAGGATACCCTGGACCCCAATGACATTTGGGGCAATTCGGAGGATAAGGATCTTCCACCGCTGCCTTCTGGGATTACTCTTGCCGCTTAGTTGGCTTCTTATGTTATTATAAGTTGTTTGTTTTTCTCTTTGGGCTTTGCCTATGTGATGTTGGACTCTGTGGGGTGACCTTGTGTCCCTCATCTTTTTTTTGTTAATATGTATTTTATATTTTTATAGTAATAGACATGCATATTCATAAAAAAAACTCTAATAAATCATACTATTTAGATTTTTAATTGACAAATGTGATAGATTACAAGAGTGCACTCAGGTTCTGTATCTCCTCTTTTCCACATACGTATATATTAGTGGATTTTCAACTACTTTTGCAATAATTGTAAACATGCACATGAGAGTCATGTTTTCCCATCAACCATGATATTCTAGACTTTGAAACTTTTACAAATGCAAATTCATGCCACCACTTTGCTTTCCTAAATTTAATATCCATCAACTTGTTGACCAAGAGAATTTCATGACACATTCAAAAAGAAAGGTCTTTATTATTCTAGCTTAGAGTTGTTTTTTAATAATTTCAATGAACTTTAAATGTATCCTCATAAAAGAGTGTATCCTTATGTAAGAGTATAACTATGAAATAATTCTTCCCTCTATTTAGTTGATTTGTCATTGAACTTTGAACTATACTCAAGTATGAAGAAACAATGTTATGCATGCATTTATTTAAATTTTAGAGGCCATGTATAAATTGTAAAACTATGAGATGATTCTGATTCTTTGTCAACTTTACATTTTAGAATTTCTAACATCACAAACAAGTAAAAACCTCTACCTATACATTCCTGACTTTTGTGATGCACAAGTGATCAAAATTCCTACAATATTGACAAGGTGACATATTTGGTACATAACCTCTGAATGACCTCTATTTTATGATTGTCATCAACATTCAAGTATGACATAGTGGTACTATTTTTATGACATAGTGAACATTTTCAACAACTTAAAACAACCAAGATTAATTCCTAGCCATTTACAATTGAGACCAATGATTAACAATTTTACTTTGAAGTGTCATAGTTTGACTCATTTGGGATTAGATAGAGGATCTTTACAGATGACTAGTTGAAGTACTTGCACGACCTTTAGAGAGATGACTTTGATTTATGAACTTTGACTTGAAGGATTCAAAGTTTTAAAATGGGATGTTTAAAATCTAAGGACAACAATCCTTTTCAATTTATAATTCTTTAGTCCTCTCACTCAAATGGTGATTTCTCTCCAAAGAGCTTGGTTCTCTCCCGATGCTTGCTCTAAGATTTGTTTGATGTCCCCCAAATTCTTTTTCTGATATTTTGTCATCTCATCTCCTTTGCAACCTACACATCTTGAGAAGAAGTTACAAAACAAGGGTTATATATAAAAGACTCTATTTATTACCCTAAATCCTCTTTAAGCAATGTTGGCTAGGAAAACTGCACCACTACCTACACAACATAAACAAAAAACCAATGTAGTACCTTCAACTGACATAAAACACCTCCAACAAACATCTCAAGGGAGAAAGACACGTCTCCATGTATTTATGTACACTATATCAAATGGAAATAGACAAGAAAAACTAAGATAAATAGATATAAGAAGATAAAAGAATCTACCCAAGCATATCTGATGTTTATATCTATGCTTGCAGTAAATGACTTGTATATTTGTAGACACCTGAAAATGTCTCAACCCCTTTAACCATTTTTTCGCATGTCATCCATATCACTAATTTCCCCTTTCATCTGATTAATTAAATAAATTCATAATTATTTAATTAATTAACCCTAAATCATCCCTAATCATTTACCCTTATCCATCCATCATTAATTTACCCCTAGTCATGAATTAATTTAATTAATTCATCACGACACCTTATAATTGAAAGGAAGCAAGGTGTGCAGAAAATGCTTCCTACGCTAATCTAAAGAGGAGAGATGAGAGCACATTATTTTTAACCTTTACAATTACAGTGTTATTAACCCAACAATGGAGATATTGTAGCAATACACATACACACAAAAAGTAGATAGAAGAGAGAGACAAGATATACGTGGGGAAAACCCTTATGGGTGAAAAACCCCACACTGCAAAACACAGCTCAAATGTATTATAGTAAACAATCAAGGTTACAATACAGTTTCAGAGACAATGCTCTTGTAGGAGTCTTTGACACTCATATCTAGAGATATTCTGGTAGCATAACAGTCCCTGTCAATCCATAAATCATCTCCTCTTCAAGCACCTGTTTATAAAGAAGTTATAAGGCAAAGTTGAACCTTTCTTGAAATGGGCATCCAACTTGGCCTCATGGCCCAAAACCCACACCTAGGGACACTTGTCCAACACTATAGCATGGTCATGACACTTGTCACATCATCCCATCCCAATATGGGTGCCTAGTCCCAAGTTGGGAAATGACATATGGTCTTATGCATCTTACCACTGTCATAGAATCTGTCATAAATGACAGCTCTTACAGCTATAAGAGAATCTCTCATAACTACCTAAAAATAGCATATTATACTTACAACACATCATCACCCTCCTTGGGGTGCCCAAAGATGCCTTCTTCCAAGATGCTCTTTGACACATGTCTTCACCATAAAACATTCTATTTCTAACTCTTATGCATCATAGATTATGTCATAGGAATCTGTCATAACCGTTTCGGTCAAGATTCACTTACACACTAGTCAAGATGCTGACACACGGAAATATTGCTCTACCACTAAGTGGGATGCCTATCTCCTCATGTGAGGACAAAAGTACAAGTGGTCACCTTCCATGTAGGATGACACATCACTGTGCCAACTCCCACAAGATGACGAAACATGATTTGCATCCTAATTACAATAATAGGCAATAAATAAATACATTACAATAAATAAATACAAGGAATTACCAAGGTTGAGACACCTTAATTCCCAACATTCTCCCACTTGTTGAACACCTTGTAAGAGCCAATGAAACATGACATGATTTAACTTCTATAGGCCGAGAGGCCGATAGACTCCAAACACCATCTGAACTTGTCTATGCCCACTGGTTTCGTCGATGCATCCACAACATTGTTCAAAGTGTCTACCTTCTCTAAATTCACCTTCCCATCCTCAACCATGTCTTGCATGAAATGAACTTGTACATCAATATGCTTTGTTTTGGCATGGAAAGTAGGATTTTTTGCTAGGCAAATTGTACTCTGACTGTCACAACAGATAGTAATCTGTCCTGCGTCAACACCAATATCTAAACACAATCTCTTAAACCAAATGGCTTCCTTGGAGGCATGAGTTGCTGTCATACACTTAGCTTCTGTCATGGACAAAGTGACCATAGGTTTCTACTTACTCATCCAACTAATTGCACCACCGAATAAAGTAAACACATAAGCACTGGTGGATCTCCTGCTGTCAATGTCACCTGCCCAATCTGAATCCACAAATCCATGAATACATACAAAATGCGGAGGTTCTATAGGATGACCATGATAACATATGGAATACTCGGAAGTACCCCTCAGATATTTGAACACTCACTTTACTGCATCCCAATGTACCCGTCCAAGATTAGCCATAAATCAACTAAGGACTCCCATTGCTTGGGCAATGTCTGGTTTTGTACAGACCATAGCATACATCAAACTACCAACAACACTAGCATAAGGTACTCTGTTCATGTACTTCACCTTAGAAGGATATTTTTGACAATCATTAATAGATAACTTTGTCTCCAAAGAAATAGGAACACACAATGGTCTATAATCTGCCATGTTGAACCTATCCAACACAGTCTTCACATACTTAGTCTGGCTTAACCAAAGTTTTCTGTCAGCTCTATCTCTTTTGATTTCCATTCCCATAATGTACCTAGCTGCCCCTAAGTTTTTCATCTCAAACTATGCTAACAACTGAGACTTCAAATCAGAAATCATATTCTTACCATTCCCAATTAACAACATATCATCAACATACAATGCAATGATGAGAATGCGATCATTGTCAAAATTATAATACACATAATGATCTGATTTCGATCTCAGAAATCTAATTGACAACACAAAGGAATCAAATTTCATATACCACATCCTAGGAGATTTCTTCAAACCATACAAAAACTTTTTCAGCTTGCAAACCAAATTTTCTTTATCTTTCTCTATGTAATGCTCTAGCTATGACATGTAAATTTATTCCTCCAAATCACCATGAAGGAATGTTGTTTTCACATCCATCTGCCCCACCTCTAAATCATAGGCTACTACAAGAGATAATAAGAACCAAATAGATGTTAGCTTTGCAATGGGAGAGAAAATTTTACCATAATCAATTCCCTCCACTTATGAGTACCCCTTTGCAACCAGTCTGGCCTTGTACTTTTCAACACTGCCATTTGCACTGAATTTCCTCTTAAACACCCATTTACAACCAATAGGTTTCCATCCTTCAGGCAAAGGCACCAAGTCCCAAGTCTTATTCTTCTCCAAAGAAGCCATCTCATCTTCCATGGCCTCCTTCTAGGAACCTACATCTTTCATGCCCATAGCCTCTGTCATAGTTCTAGGCTCATTAGTGTTAGTAAGCAAGGAAAAAGCACAACTAGAATCAAGAAATGAATAACCCAACCTATCAGGTTGCTTCCTTGTTCATGTAGACCTCCTCAATGGCTGAGGTTGAGGTTCTGCTTCTTCTTCTGAGCTTTCAAAGATGCTAGAGCTCTCCTCATCATCAGGTCTCACAAGGTCTGTCAGTTCAGTCTTCTCAGGGGTAGAAGGAAACTGAACCACATCCTCTTTCTTTTCTATCTCTTCTTGCTGTAGAACAATAGAAGAAGGTGTTAGCTCTTTGAAAATAACACTTTTGCTATACAACACTTTTTCATCCACAGGATCCCAAAGCTTGTATCCTTTCACACCGACACCATAGCCAATGAAAATACACTTCACAGCCTTGTTCTCTAATTTTGACATTTTCTCCCTAGGCACATGTGCATATGCCTCACAACCAAAAACATGAAGATGTCTCACTGAAGGCTTCTTACCAGACCACACCTCCGTAGGTGTCTTACCAACAAGAGCTAATGTAGGAGACCTGTTTACCAGGTAGCAAGCAGTGGCTACAGCTTCAGCCCAAAACTTTTGTTCAAGGCTTGCTCCACTAAGCATACTCCTAGCCTTCTCCATTAGTGTCCTGTTCATCCTCCCTGTAACTCCATTTTGCTGTGGGGTGTATGGAGTTGTCTTGTGTCTTTCAATCCCATGTTCTTTACAAAACTTATCAAACTCTGCTAAACAAAACTCACCACCATTGTCAATCATCAAACACTTAATCTTTTTACTAGTCTGATTCTCAACAAAATCTTTAAACTCTTTGAACTGACTAAAGACTTCAGACTTGCTTATGAGAAAATAAATCCATGTCCTTCTACTATAATCATCTATAAAAGATACAAAATATACATAGTTGGGAATCGAAGGAACACTAACAGGACCAAACACATCAAAATGAATAAGGTCCAACACACTAGAAGACTTATGAGAACTAGATTAAAACTAAACATGGTTTTTTTTCCATATATACAATATTCGCAAAAGTCAAACTTGAGATTACAATCATTTAACCCCTCAACGAGGTTTTTATTTTTTAGGGTTCTAAGACCCTTCTCACCAATGTGGCCAAATCTCTTATGCCATAACATTATCTTTTCAATAGGAAGCTTGACTTCCAAAGCATGAAGACCCTTGGGTACCCAAAATGTACTACCATCAGAGTTTGATACAACATATTTCTTCATTGCTAGTTCAGATGGTGGGGATGAAGTGACTGCTGCACTTTTCTTTGAGTCAGAAGAACTATTGCACTGTGAAGTGCATGCCTCCAGCTGAAATAGAGTACCTCTCTGAGTACCTGATGCAGAGGATAAAGAACAACAAAACTCCTTATAGCATATTTCATATCAAAGGGTTTCAATCAACTCACTTTACAAGTTTATCACTCTTTGAGGCAACTCTTCCTTCATAAATCCCAAGACGGACTAGTAACCTACAAACGGAGAATAGTCCCAATAACTTTCTGTATAAACATCCAAATGAAAATCTTAGACATGAATTGGATACCCATTATGCCTCCCCACAGCATACTCTAAGATGGGTATAGGTTACTTTGGAAAATGTACTCTAAAAACGGACTGGTAATTCTACTACAAGGGTTCATACTCAGAAATGTCACTGTGAAATGCCACGAACAGTCATGCATAACTTCCACACAACCCAAAATGAGGTCGATCGCTTCAGTCAGATTGTAGATAACATAGTTACAGACATTTTCCCCAAGTTACATAAAGATCCAACTGTGGAAACAAAAGTTATGGCATTTTTCCCAAAACTGGTTACTCTAAATCAGGGTTTGACAGTTTTTACTAAAAATGCAATATCTTTCACAAAACGAAACTAAAATGCATGCAACCAAAAGGAAATGGAGGTTGATTGATAGGACTATCACTTAAAACCAATTTGGCACCAGTCCTTGTCCGTACAGGTACGTACAACTACAGGAAATTGTCAATTTCTGTTGAAATACATGAAAACAGTGTTTTCTCTATTGATCAAAACCTACTAATCAACCACCCACACCTTATTTGGATGTTACAAGGCCTTAATAAAGGCATTCCTCATTTGTCTCTTCAATTTCCACTTCCTTCCAACAAATTGGAACAAGGTGACCCTTCACCTTCCTCATTTTACATTTTTGAAAGATACATTTTTAGGGATTTTCCATTTTGTATGACAACTTGTCATAAGACTTAAACATTAGACCCCTCCTAGGATCTTAACACATGAAAGATGACTTGACGGACCTCAATACAATATTAAATCATTACAAATTTAACCAAAAATTAAAGATTTGTCTAGGACAACTTTGATTTGCCAAGGTGCTCCTGCACCATACTCTTCAGCATGAAGAAAACTCTTGTCCCAAGAGTTGTGTGCTCTGCTTCAAATGACTTTTACCTCTTTATGTCTTCAACCCTGACTTGATGCCTCCTCTGCTTCCATTTTACTTTCCAACTGTGACTCCTATTAATGGAGTTTGACTGGCTGCCTCCAAGGTGCATCAGAAGTCCACTCCTTCCTGCTACAACAACACTTTTGTCCCTCACCTGGGAGTCCTCTCTTGCCTCTCTCCCCAAGACTGTTGGCGACAACCAATGGACCATCTTCTCTGGCCCTCTTGACAGACCTTCATGTCTGCCTACAACAGTGAGTGAACTTGCACCTGCAACCATAAAACTTTTCAACAAGAATCAGATAGCAAAAACTAATGCTCATCCTGAACTCCTGGTGTAGATTGCCTCTTTCGGCGCTCTATCTACACACTCAGAATCTTCTGAGCTCTGATACCAATTTGATGCAGAGGATAAAGAACAACACAACTCCTTATAGCATATTTCATATCAAAGGGTTTCAATCAACTCACTTTACAAGTTTATCACTCTTTGAGGCAACTCTTCCTTCATAAATCCCAAGACGGACTAGTAACCTACAAACAGAGAACAGTCCCAATAACTTTCTGTATAAACATCCAAATGAAAATATTAGACATGAATTGGATACCCATTATGCCTCCCCACAGCATACTCTAAGATGGGTATAGGTTACTTTGGAAAATGTACTCTAAAAACGGACTGGTAATTCTGCTACAAGGGTTCATACTCAGAAATGTCACTGTGAAATGCCACGAACAGTCATGCATAACTTCCACACAACCCAAAATGAGGTCGATCGCTTCAGTCAGATTGTAGATAACATAGTTACAGACATTTTCCCCAAGTTACATAAAGATCCAACTGTGGAAACAAAAGTTATGGCGTTTTTCCCAAAACTGGTTACTCTAAATCAGGGTTTGACAGTTTTTACTAAAAATGCAATATCTTTCACAAAATGAAACTAAAATGCATGCAACCAAAAGGAAATGGAGGGTGATTAATAGGACTATCACTTAAAACCAATTTGGCACCAGTCCTTGTCTGTACAGGTACGTACAACTATAGGAAACAGTCAATTTCTGTTGAAATACATGAAAACAGTGTTTTCTCTATTGATCAAAACCTACTAATCAACCACCCACACCTTATTTGGATGTTACAAGGCCTTAATAAAGGCATTCCTCATTTGTCTCTTCAGTTTCCACTTCCTTCCAACGAATTGGAACAAGGTGACCCTTCACCTTCCTCATTTTACATTTTTGAAAGATACATTTTTAGGGATTTTCCATTTTGTATGACAACTTGTCATAAGACTTAAACATTAGACCCCTCCTAGGATCTTAACACATGAAAGATGACTTGACGGACCTCAATACAATATTAAATCATTACAAATTTAACCAAAAATTAAAGATTTGTCTAGGACAACTTTGATTTGCCAAGGTGCACCTGCACCAGTACCCTTCGTAAGCACCATAGAACCTCTAGTCATCTTGCATCCATCCTTCAAAATGACAACCTGCACACCTGCATCATTCAACTTACTTACAGAGAGCAGGTTCCGTGCCAAGCTTGGGATGTGCATGACCCTAGTGATCCCCTTCACTCATCCATCAGGGAATTAGATTGAGACTCTTCCATGACCAACAATCTTTAGATGAGAATCATCACCCAAGTACACTTTTCCACCATCGAACTCTTCATACTTCATGAACTAGCTTTGATGAGAGGTCATGTGGAATGATGCATTAGAATCAATCAACCACACATCATTAGATGCATGGGTGGTAGGGCTGCGATGAAGAGATCACCATCATCTTGTGACTTGTCAAAATCTGAGTCTGGGACATTCTTCTTCTTCTTTTTATTTTCCTCTTTGTATTCCTTTCGGAAATGCCCAGTTTTTCCACAGTTCCAACAAAGAGCCTTGGACTTTCTAGGAGATTTGGATCTACCCTTCTCTGCTTTCTTGTCCTTCTTTTTCCCTTTCTCCTTGGGTCTTCCATGAACTGCAAGAGCCTCTTTGGCTGACTCAGTTGTCTTTCTCTGCATTCCTTCAGATAATAGTGAAGGCACTACCTCATCCATCTTGAAGGTGGTTGTAGTGCTTCCAATGGCCATTACAAGATGATCCCACGAATCTAACAAAGAACAAAGCAAGGTCATACATTGATCATCCTCCTCTATTTTCACACCCACAGATGTCAACTGTGTAACTATCATGTTGAAAGAATTCATATGATCTGCAATAGATCCTTCATCTTCCATCTTCAGAGAAAACTTCTTTTTCAGGAAAAGCTTGTTCACCAAGGACTTGGCCTGATAAACATCTCCTATCTTCTTCCACAATTCTTTTGTGGTCTTCTCCTCATGGACATTCAATAGGACAGAGTCAGCTAAACAGAGTCTTATGAGACCCTTAGCCTTCTGATCTTTGAGATCCCAATCATCTTAAATTTCCATAGGTTTTGTGCCATTAATGGTTTCCCATAGGACTTGATCAACAAGCATGTGTTCCATCTTGAGTTTCCACAACTCAAAATTGGTATCATTAAACTTCTCCACCTCTACTCTTCTGGATGTGCCTACCATCTCCTTCCTACAACAAAGTTTCAGAATACTCTACACAGCTCAAAAAACACCTACACAGTAGCTAGAACCAAAACTGGCCAGGCTCTAATACCAACTGAAAGGAAGCAAGGTGTGCGAAAAATGCTTCCTACGCTAATATAAAGAGTAGAGATGAGTGCAAATTATTTTTAACCTTTACAATTACAGTGTTATTAACCCAACAATGGAGATATTACAGTAATACACACACAGAAAGTAGTCAGAAGAGAGAGAGACAAGATATACGTGGGGAAAACCCTTATGGATGAAAAACCCCACACTCCAAAACACAGCTCAAATGTATTACAGTAAACAATCAAGGTTACAATACAGTTTCAGAGCCAATGCTCTTGTAGGATTCTTTGACACTCATATTTAGAGATATTCTGGTAGCATAATAGTACATATCAATCCATAAATCATCTCCTCTCCAAGCACCTATTTATAAAGAAGTTACAAGGCAAAATTGAACCTTTCTTGGAATGGGCATCCAACTTGGCCTCATGGCCCAAAACCCATGCCTAGGGACACTTGTCCAATACTGTAGCATGGTCATGACACTTTTCACATCACCCCATCCCAATATGGGTGCCTAGTCCCAAGTTGGGCAATGACGGATGCTCTTACGCATCTTATGGCTGTCATAGAATCCATCATAACTGACAGCTCTTACAGCTGTAAGAGAATTTGTCATAACTTCCTAAAAATAGCATATTCTACTTACAACACATCATCACCCTCTTTGGGGCACCCAAATATGCCTTCTTCCAAGATGCTCTTTGACACATGTCTTCACCTATCATAGAACCTTCTATTTCTGAATCTTACGCATCATAGATTCTGTCATAGGAATCTATCATAACCGTTTCAGTCAAGATTCACTTACACACTAGTCAAGATGCTAGCACATGGAAAAATTGCTCTACCACTAAGTGGGACACCTATCTCCTCATGTGAGGAAAAAAGTACAAGTGGTCACCTTCCATGTAGGATGACACATCATCGTGCCAACTCCCACAAGATGACAAAACATGATTTGCATCCTAATTACAATAATAGGCAATAAATAAATACAAGGAATTACCAAGGTTGAGACACCTTAATTCCCAACAATAACATCCTCCCAATTAATTAAATAAATATGTTAAACTTTAATTTGGTTAATTTATCCATCTTCCTAAACTTGATTAATTAGATAAATCATACTTATTCATTTAATCTACCCTACTCTACCACCTAAACCTAGCCTAGTTTTTTTTTAAAATATAATGCACCTGGTAAACTTTTTAACATGACCGATGACACTGGGCGACATGCCCTCCAGCTCCACACTAATGCTTTTGCCTGGAGCAATGAACCGGTGAGGCCACAACACGGGGCACCTCATCCCCAAGAAGGAACACTTCAAACCCACGAGCGCGTTGGCCCAGCGAAGGTGTAAAGCCTGCAAGCTTGTTGGCCCAGCGGGGGTTTGAACTCTGGTGGCCATCACTACAACCGAGCGACTTAACCACCGAACCACGCCCTTAATGGAAAAAAATAGTTTAAAAAAACTTATAGCTCCCCTAGTTGATTAAATATTAATTATTTAATTATCCCCCCTAGCCTATATGACCCCTAGACCAAAACTAATTAAATAAACCCTTATTTAATTAATGTTAACCCTTGATTAACCCATCCACTAATTTTCTATGGCTACATTAATTAAGTTAATCACATGATTAACTTGGTCAAATCCAACTTGACACCTTCTCCCACACCCCACAAATAAAAAAATACATTTTAATCCAAAAGGTCACATGACCCTTACACATCACCTTCCCTCTTTCATGATAAGCTCTTCTCCATGAAATAATCTCACACATGTGAGCACCAAAAATGCACAAGTGTCACATGTGACACACACTCACCCATAAAATGAAATTTTAAATTCCACCTCTTCCCAAGGAAATTAATTTTTAATTTCCTTGTAAGTCTTAATCACATTTAATGCAAAGCCTTCCCCAAAAATGAATAAAAGATTGCAAAATATTCCCATCCATCCAATCTTGTTTATCAAATCTCAACTCTTCATCCTCTCATCTCATCTCCACCCTTGATCTCAACTTTCAATTTCCACCATTGGATCAAAATCCCCCTCAATTTGCCTATAAATACAACCCTCTCAAGCCATTTTCATCATCCATTTTCAAAAAAATTCATTATGCCAAAATAGCCTCCAAATCCCTCTATCATATCATCATAATGCTAAAATTGTGTTGAGATTAGAGAGCATATCCACATTCAATCATTGCATTTGGGTGAAGCTAGAGTGTTTGGGTACACACTCGCTACCTTATCAAGGAGTGAGGAGGTCTTCAAAAGCATTTGTGAAGATATAAAATCTTTGTTTTGAAGTTCTTTTACATGTTTTTGTCTTTGAAATCTTTTCTCATCTTCATTTGGCACACTCGGTGGGACCCCTATCCCTGTATCTAATCTTTTTTTTTGTAAGTTTTTGTGAAAGTTTTGACATGTAGGTTGGATTAGTGCAATCAATCTCCATAGTCATGCCTTTTGTCCGCAGTTTAGCGCCTTTGGAGACTATTTTAGCATCATCAGTAGCTATCTTAGTGCTATCAGTGTTTGGATTAGCACCATCTATCCCCAAATTAGTGTCATTTGTCCCTAGATTTGTACCCAACTCTCTTTTCCACATGAACACCCTTTGTTGCTAGATTAGCGCTATTGGGCCCCAGATTAGCACTATTGGGCTATGACCATTTGCTCCCAGATTATTGTTATTTTGAAATGTTTTATAGCACATCTTGGCAGTCTGTTACCACTTTTTGTCTCCATTTTAGTGCTATTAGGTCTATTTTAGTGTCATTTGCTCTATTTTTAGTGCTATCTATCTGTTTATCTGTCAGTGCTTTTTGTCTTTGTTTTAGTGCTATTTTTCTGATAGAGTTTGCAGGTATGTGCAGGGATCTAACATATTCTTGCAAGTACTAAAAATGCTTGTCCAAGATCAGTTTATCAAACTATTAACTTTTTTGTTGCAGAATCACTTGTCAAAGCTTGTTTTTATCACTAGCATTAGTTGCACTAAGGTTAAAGTAGGGGGAAATCAATCTTGTTTGCTTGTAGATGTATGCTCTCCCCTCGCACCTAGTACGATCTTGGGTGATCAAAAGTAGGGGTAATTTCTTCTTAGGAGGCTTGCTTGGGGATTTAATCACCCCATAGGATGACCTCAACCATGTGTACTAGTGAGGTATATAAAAGAGGGTAGAAGGAAAATTGTACCTTAATCTAGTTGGATTGTCATTGGGAAAATCTTGGGGCCCCGGGTGATTCCGGACATAAGGTGAAGTGGTGCTTTCTTAATCTCTTAGTGCCACATCCCTCCAATGGACTAGTGTTCACAGTTTGGGCTTCACGTACCTTGCATATATTGAGGACTCCTTAGGAATATTGTTCAATCCTATATTAAGATCTTTCAGCCATTTTCTAGTGTGGTGCAAGGGATGTGAACCACCCCTGAAGTTACTCACCATCGTACTTATTGGTTATGATGTTATGCATAAACAAACATAGATAAAGAAATGCAAATCAAACCTTTATCATCTTGAAAGATATAATGAATTCAAAGAATTCATGATCCCAAGTCTCTATGGATTAGTTCATAATCTACTAATGCTGCTCACTGGTTTGATGTACCTTGTTGTTTTCCATTCAAAGGGTCTTATGCTTCTAATTTTGAGAACTGATGTCCAGATATCTTGAATTTCACCTGCTTTTTGTGAATCTTTCAACAAACAGTGTTAATCCTACTTTATTTAAATAGATGATGAGAATATTCTCTAAGTTTGATCAATTCTTCTATTCATCATTTGATATAAGCTAGATTTCACCTCTGTACTATAAATTTATCTAATGATGTGCCATAGGCAGATATCTACATGATTATTGTCATTATTTATCCTTACTTGCATGATATTTATCATTTTCAACATGTTGTTTAGCTCAAATATGCTATGGATATTCAATTACCTACGTGATATCAACATATTTTACTATATTTTCTTAATATTTTCTATGAATTTGCAATTGTGATAGTGATTTTAAAATGAAATCAAACAAATTTGAATGAATACTTGCTAAATTTTACTAAAATTAATTGAATCTTTAGCTATTGATCCACATACATTCCTGATACTATCATGAAGAGAAGGAAATCAAACCATATGTTCACCAGGATGTTCCACAACTAGATATGATTGATACTAACTTCGATGGAAAAGGAATGAAAGCAACATGCACAACATGAAATGCACTTCAAGGGATGCAGCAAATCAAAGTAGAAGTCAAGAATCCATTCACAGATTACTCAAAGTTTACGATTGTATGTAATCAGAGCTTCTTCTTCATTAAGTATACAAAAGAGATGTACATTTACAATTAGCCTTGAGAATTAGTCCTGATGCTTCAACAATCTAATCTCAATTAAGTTTCGAATGATTACAAGATGCACTCCATCTCCCTTTTATAGAACAAGAGGAGGAGGTGGTTACAAATGATCCTAGGATCAAGATTTATCAATTAGGATCAACAGTCGATATCACTTCTTGACCAAGTCAATGTGTAGACACGTGGCACAGGTTACCAGCTGGAAACCATATGGTAGCATATCATGTACATGATCATGTCTTGTAGCATCATGCTTATTCTTCATATTCCTCATCGGTTAATGAGTCTTCTTCTTTTGCATGCACATTGATCACTCCCCTGATGGGCTTGTATGCTTGTACTATCCTTTCAATCTCACCCCCATCTTGTACCTTGGCTTTGGTGACTACATGTTCTTCTAAATTTAATTGTGCTTGCAATGCATACCACTTGTTCTTTCTACTACTTAACACTTCATTATATTTTTCCACCTTTGCTTTCATCCTCATGGCCTTGTTGATTATATCCCCTGATAAATGATTGAGGGGGTCATCTGTAGTAGGCTTGAAATTGTCTTGGAAGGCTTTAACTACAAAGTCTACATCCTAATTTTCAATCTTCCCTTCCACCTTTTCTTCAAGAGCCTCCAAGATTTCTACTTCATTAAATAAAATTTTGTGCAATCTCACATTGATATCTCTGAGTTTTGCATTGCACTTCCTAAGGATATCACTTTCAAACTTGGTATCCTCATGCCATATACTTAACAAATTTGATGTATGGTTATTCAATATCTTGTTGTAAACTAGGACATTGGCATCTATGCACTTCATTTCTGACAGGGTAGTCAGATGTTTCTCAATCTTGATTGACCTTTGCCCAAATTCCTTTTGCAATTTATCTACCTTTCTCCTCAATGTGCTAAGCAAGTTCCAATTATTAAGAGAAGTCTTTATTACCTTCTATGCCTCTATGATGAATTGGATAAACCAATTGTCCATTATATGTTCTTTCTGTTTAATAATATCCAGTCATGTTATCTCATCCTGTGATATGATAGTCAGTGGGGTGGATGTGCTAATTGGCATATTATTGGGGTCTATCAGCACTTTTATGAATGTGTATAATTGAGCAATGTGCTCTTTGTGCACCTTATTTTTATCCTTCTCTTTCTCTCCTCCATGCAATAAAGAATCATTTATATCTTTGGCCTCTTGGCCTTCTTGTTGTTATGTAGCAAAGCCCAAGTCAACAGTGGTATTTGAAATTCACTGGCACTTCTCTCTCCCTTGGCTTTATCTACCACAGGTATAGCTACTTCAGCTATCCTCCTACCTATTGTTGAGTCTCTCTTTATTGTTGATGTGGCCCTAGCCCTTCTCCTTGGCTTGGTTGTATTAGCTGAAAATAATGAAGCAACATCAAATTCCAATGCAACACTAGGTGGATGTGCATGTACTTCTTGTTGCAACCAATATGGCACCTCATTTGTAGACCCTTGTTGGCCTATATGTTCACTGTGAACATCTTGTGATTCTATATTTTGTTCCACCCTTGGTGGTAACTGTTCCTTTCCTTGTTCATTGGGTGTCTCCTCATCCTGCTTCTCCTCAAGTGTGGGGACATCTTGTGTCACTTTTTCATTCTTGTCCTACCCATCTTGTAATGGTGGTCGATCTACATGAGGATTTGGATTTATCTTATCTAGCATATCTTGATGATATTTCTATCTATCTTCATTCACATCTTCTTCCTTTTCTTGATCATCACCTGCCTGAGGGCCTTGTTCCCCATCTTTTGGTATATCTACCTCTTTAGAATCTTGGGGTTTATCTATCTCCACTTTATTTGGCTTCCTCTCATGTACTTGTTCACTATCCTGACTATCATTCTAATCAGGTACCTCTATGTCCTCCTCCATGGGTACATTAACTTCGAGTTTATTTTGCTCCAGAGGCAGGTCTTCATCTTTACTTTGGTCATCATCAGCCTGATATGTCAAGTCTATCATTGCTAGGCTAGTAACCTAATCTACTAATACTTCCAAGCCTATTTGCTATGCTATACTTTTAGGATCACTTTCTATTATCTCTTCTTCTTTAACCTCCTTTTGTACTATGGGGGTACCATGAGGGGTCATCTTTTTGTTCTTTACCAGTGTCTCCATGGGACTGGCAGACACTTCATTCACTACATCATCATCTGACAACTCCATTGTTTCATCCAAGGGAAGGGGTTGCTCACCTCACCTACTTTTCTTTTCTTTTCTCTACTCTTTTGCTAGCTTAGTCTTGAAGTGCACTATGGTAGGAACAGGCACATCATGCTGCAAATTTCTCTTGATACCTTCACCACCTTTTCCTTTCAATATGATGGTAGGGTTCACACCTACTATCCCCCTCATTGCAGATGCTTTCTTCTTTTGGGGTATCTCTTGGGTTTTCTTTTTCTTTCTACTTATTAGGAGATCATCTTCATATGTGCTTTCCTCTTCATCCTCATAAGTAGGAGCAGGTTTTGTAATAGGCTTTTGCTACTCTGTACGTGCTCGAGATATTGTGGCAGTAGAAGTAGAGGTTAAATCCTCCTTAGGTTGAGGACAATGAATGATTCTTACACCTATAGCTTGGTTTCCCTTCTTGGATTCATCTTGCTACCTTTCACCTTTAGATGCCCTCTTTTCTTTGAGGAAATCATCATATTCTTCATCTGTCAACTCTTGTCTCTTCCTCTTTTTATCAATGGTGAGAGCTACCTCCTTTTTATTTAGTTTTGTAACTTTTGCATCCACCCACTCTTTGGTTAATTTTATAACCTTTTATGTTATAGTTTCCAATGAGGTCTCTTCTGGCTGATTCTAGTCAGGGGAGGATATTGTTTCATTGTATATTTTCTTGTTCTCATATTCCTAGGACATGACCACACCATCATCCTCATGTAATTGCACTGGCACTAGTATGCAGTCCAATATACAGATCTGTTTCAGAGTAAGCCTTTGATAGCTTCTCCTTCTCACTTCCATTTCATCGTCACAATCAGCCCAATAGTCCTCAAGATGCATCTGATGCATTGATTTATTATATAGTACCTTCATCCTACAATATGGGTCGTATTGCCTAGATATTGAGAAAGGATGTAAGGACATTAACTTTAATCCCCCTATTGCTTCCTTGGCACTTTCCTTGTCAGGGAACATATACCACCCAATCATGAGTGGAACATGACATTGGGTATCTTGTTTCTCTCAACAAAGGCCTTAAATGAAGGCAATATCTGCCTGGCCATCTCCATCAATATGACCTTATTAGTTGGGTATCTTGGCAACATGAGAGGTTTCCTAGTGAAACCTTCTACTCTTATATATGTGAATGTGGGGAATTGGATGAACCAAGCCCCATGCTTGTATATCACGGCTTGAGCTTCCATGCTTAGCCTCTTTGCTCTATCTTCCTCCATAGTCCTGACTAAATGCATGGAAAATGAATCATTCACTCTCTGATAGTGTTGGAGAGACTCTCTCTGCTTCAACTCTGGGTAATGATCCCATATGTTCACATCTCCATGGTTACTTCCAACCCTATCAACCGTTTGTAAACCACTGAATGTCCCTCTGAATGCACATGCATACACTACATATGAGGTCATATGAAACATATTAGTGTTTCCTCCTAGATTCCTCATGCCTTCATCCAGGATGTCACTTATGATCTTTGCTCACTGGGGTTTTTCATTAGTATCTGCTACCATTCTTATGAGACTATACATCCAATTTTCAAAATATCCAGCATTTGGCCTTCCCCTCATTCGGCTAAGCATCACCATCATGTATTGATATTCAGGGGTGAAATCAAACTTATATAAATCCACAGATAGCTTTGTAGAAGCTTTATATGTGCTGTTATTAGCTCTCCATGAGAACATGATTCTTTTGCAATCCTTTAGGGTACTATTGTATTTCTTTTCTAACTTCTCCATATTTATTATGTGAACTTGAGGCCCTCTAGGTAGATTGAAAGTTGAAGTGATGCCCTCAATCGAAAAGTTTGCATATACCCGGCCATGTTTTTGTACCTTCCTATTGTTGACATTGTAATTATGAGTACATTCTACTACCATCTCGGTGGCCTCTATTGCATAAGGGAACCCTCCTGCATGCCACATGCCTGAGTTATAAATGTTGATGAGTAGGGGCTATCCACTTCCCTTTTCTAAAAATGTCATCCCTGCATCCAAATCAGTGTTCCCTGGATGAGTGTCATTTATCTGGCCATATTTGAATGATATTCCTTCAAGTTGTATACCCATAGGCTTTAGGAATTGTGTGTCTGACCTATTTTTATGGACTGCCATTGAATCCTGCAATAAAACACATGTATTTCTTACCCTAACAAGTCATGTGCACATGTGGATCAATGATTATATGAATATCATGATGTTTTGATTCTTATTCAACACATTTCATACATCATCATATTGATTTACTCTTGTAAAAACAACATTATTTACCTGTTTATTTATCCATAAATGACAAAAGAGGGTTTTGTCTTTACATACCTGATATCAACTACCTTTTAACTATTCAATTAATATCTGGTTATGCATGTTCACATTGCAATTACTTTCTTTCGTTTGTCATTTGAATCCGCAAACCTTTCTGTTGTGTTCATAGGTTGCCGTAACATTGCCTTAAACGCCCAGTAGCTCTATAACTCTTTCTCAAATGCATGATAAGTTTAAAATAAGTGTCAAATCCTTGTTTTTAATCAAAAACATTGTTGAATTATGGCGTGATTAATACTAAATTGCTGATATCCGTTGATCAATGCCTAAGCATTGGAGATGTTAATAGGTGGCATGATATTATTTGAAATTTGAATGTTCACCCACCATTAGAATAGCATTTAATGTGGGATCATCACATTCACAAATGTCAGGATATTAGGAAATATGCATGTTTTTTCAAATATGCCCATGACATCAGCATGAAGATAGTCAACCGTTGACTAATAATCGAAAGATTGGGTTATCTTTCTTTCATTTAGTATCATGACATTAGAATATGTTGACATGGTTTGGTAAATGTGCCATGTGGCAACACCCTATTGGTTCTCAAAAAATCTACATGTGTCTCAAGAGGGGATAAGGGGATATTAAGAAATATCAGGTTTCTTAAGTATGTGAAACATCCCCCACATTCGAAGATTAGGATGACATCAGCATCCTTCATTAAAATTTTAGACTGGAGAGGGAGTGACGTCATCCTCATATTAGCAAAGATCAGGGATCTTAGCTAATGTGCAGGATATTGAGATTTGTCTTTATATTGTGTGGATTGGGATATTAACTAATATTTGTGATATTAAGAAATAGACAACCCCCTTTGAAGTCGAGGGTATGATGGTGTCATCATCATATCAAGTCTTCCTTTGAATGGAACAAGATGGCATCATCATCACATTAATGAAGATCAGGGATCTTAGCTAACATGGCAAATCTTAAGGATTACATCGATATCGAGTATTTATGTTATATCTGAGGTAAGCCCACACATTAGTGAATATCAGGGATATTATGAAATATGACGCTTTGAGAATGTGCGCAAGTTCTTGATGGGTAGATGCTTCCTGCATTTAAATTTGACATTTACATATTAGCAAATATACGGATATCAGGTTTTCTGTGTTAAAACATATGTCTGAGATATTGACGAATATCAGGGTCCTTAGTAAATGTGATGATCATCACTGAGTGACTAGTTTTGACTAAACTTTGACTGACTATAACTTCTTATCCTTAAGGAATTTCAGGGTGTTCCAAAAGGCAAACTTGCTTGAAATTTTGCACTGTTCACTTGGTGGGGTTCATGACAGCATGATCTGACTTTGGCATTTAACCTACCCCTATGAGGTCTATGCATACACAAGGTGATATCCTATCACTACATCTGGTACTTAACTTTTTACCATACTGCACAAAGTAAGAAAAGAAGGGAAGAAGCTAGAAAAGTTGGGTCCTTGTTTTGATAAGGAAAAATGGGGCATGTTGTGCAACCACACAACAACTTACCACCAAAGAAAACAACGAAATTCTAATAATTCAAGGGATGAGGATAACTTAGAACATAATGCTCCAACCCTTGTTAAGCATAAGCATCCTAATCTTCTGAATGGTTGAAAAGGGATCAATTGTATGCATGTGATTCATATGCTTCATCTTGAAGATGAGTTGAAAACACTAGTGCTAGAGTTAAGCTACATAATTTGTTTATCCCTCCTAGCCAACCTAGATAGAGCCTTACTACCAGTAGGTATCTATAGCCCCGGTAAGGTTATCTTTGCAATTCCCCTAAGTAGAGCCCCACTGCCAGTCAGGTGTCTATAGCTCCAGTAGAGTTACTTAGATGGCCTAATTATTCTTCTTTCTTTTTCTTTTTTTCTTTTTTAGATATTCAATATGACCATTTTTACTCATAAGATGTCATCATGTAAGCTCATTCTACAAGGTATGGTCACTTGCTGCTTTGGTAGCAAGGACAACCTTTTGATTTTTCACTTAACTCTACACTGATTTTCTCAACAAACCCAAGGCTGTTAGGTGTGTCATGTGAAGATCTCCTTGAGCAAGAAAAGTAATACTAATGAATAGGATATCACAGACCTAATCAGGAACACTTGTTAACATGAGTCACAACCTATGTATAAACTTATATCTAACTCTTCAATTCTAACAATTTCAGTTGTGTTCTATAGTGAGAAGGTGCATCATTTTGCCTAACCAAAGCAAGGACTCAACGCCAACAAGAAAAAAGAAAACACACAAAACAAACTATACATAGAGCAATACAGAATGTACATTATGATACAGTATCATGACATGACTCTTCTAAGCTTGAAAATAATGCTCGAGGAATCATCCATTCACTGGCAATGGGACATCCTCACCTGTTAGGGTCTTGAGACTGTAGGTACTATCACCTAAGATTTTTGAGATCTGGAAAGGACCTATCCAAAGTTTGTCAAATTTTCCATGATCACCTTTCTTTTCATGTGCTTTGTTCCACACTAGGACTAGGTCTGAAATCCTAAAATCTTTTATCATGGCTCTTTTATCAAACCAACATTTGACAGTAGCCTGATGCTTGGTGAATTGGTCAACCACCCTATCTCTCTTTTCTTCTAGGTGCATAAGTTGAAGCAACCTAACTTCTTTTTTGTTATCTATGCCCAAATATTCTTGTGCAAACTGCAGTGTGGGGATCTTTAGGTTAACAAGGAGGATGGGATCCACCCCATACACTAACTGATAAGGAGAATTTCCTAAAGCAATTTTCATTCTAGTTCGATCTACTGACAAGGCATACTTGAGTAGGTGTTCCACTCCCTAGGGTTCTTTTCTATTAGTTTCTTTATGATATTCAATAAAGTCTTATTTGTTGACTCTGCTAGGCCATTTCCCTGGGGATAATAGTTTGAAGAAAATTTTAAAATGATTCCATAATCAAAATCCCAACTTGATAATCTTAATGATGCAAAAGTAGGTCCATTATCACATACAAGGGCACATGGAACTCCATACTTCATATATAAATTCATCTGGTATATATATCTGCACCAAGGATTTTAACATCTTTCTAGTTGGCAACCAGAATACTCAAGATATTTCCAAGACACTGATCTGTCAGCTGAATCCATGCTTAATATGTGATGCGTATCAAAGACATAGACCTGAAAGTCATCAATCATGTCCTCCAACCATGTATGATCTCTCAATTTGCTTGACCACCATCAATTTCTTATCCAGATTAAAGTCTGATGCTCTGTCAGTTAGTTCTTCCTCAATCTGCTTTGCCTGTTAGGAACCCAACACTTAGATGCTCATATCTTTTCACTCTTCCATCATTAGAGGCTCAATCTCTAGAATGTAGTAGTCATGGTACTCCTCTTGACTTCCCCAAGTCTGTACTTTGCTAAGATACATCATCTGAGAGATCCAAACCTGATTGTCGGACCTTGCTGCATGCTTTGTTCTTATTCACCAGACCAAAACACTCTTCAATCTGACTTCTGGTATAGACATACTATGTGCTGTGAATGTGTGGGATAAAATTTGTTGCCATCAATGACAACACTCATAAAGCCACACATTGTCTCTTGCCAATACATATCATATTCTTGGAGGATAGTTATCCATTTGGCTCTTTTCTCTCCAGGTTCACTCTGCATCAAGAGCATTTTAACTATTGCATCAAGTACTACAATGATTATCTTGCTTCTCAAGATGTAATACCTAAATTTCTTTACTGCTTTGACCAAAGCAAGAGCTTGTCTCTCAATGTCCATATATCTAAGCTCTACATCTATGAATGGAGAACTCATAAAGGCTATGGGTTTTTCTTCTTTGTCTTCATTTCTCCATGTTAGGGTTGCTGTACAAGTATGCTCTGAAGCAAATGAGTAAATATAAAATTATCTTGTGTAATCTAGGCTGATTAGGATAGGTGCATCTGATATGGCCTTCTTGATGTCCTCAAATGTAGCCTTTGCTTCAGAAGTCCATTCGATTTTGGCATCTTTTTTAAGCACTGCATTGAGTGGCCTAATAATTTGAACAAACCCTGTGATGAATTTTCTTACAAATTTTATCTTACCAAAGTAAGATTTAAGTTCTTTCTTACTCCCAGGAAGTTGTAACTTCATGATGGATTCTACTCTAGCAGGGTCAATGGTAATCCCATTTTCTGATATTAGGTGACCAAGTAACTTACCTGTAGTTACTCCAAATATGCATTTCTTTGGGTTGAGTGAGATACCATATTCTTCACACTTCTTGAGCACCTTTCTTAGGTCTTCTATATGATCACTCCTCTTCTTTGAGAAAATGGCCAGGTCATCCATGTATATGACTATACATTTGCCAACCAATCCCCTAAATGCTATGTCCATTGCATGCTGGAATGTGGCTCCAACATTGATCAAGCCAAAAGGCATGTGTCTATAAGAAAATATCCCCCACTTGGTGGTAAATGTTGTCTTTAATCTATCTACCTTGTCTACCATCACCTAGTTGTATCCTAAGAAACCATCCAGGAAAGACATCATTTGAGCTCCATTCACTATTTGCAAAACTTCATCTAATGAGGGTAGAGGATAGTTATCCTTTTCTAAAGCTCTATTTAGGTTTCTAAAATCTACGCATAAGCATATATCAGCATTATTTTTTCTTACTAGTACTAGATTAGGTACCCATGTTGAGTGCCTAATGGGGAATATGATCCTAGCATTCAGAAATTTCTTAACTTCTTCAAAGATTATAGGCTCTAGTAAAGCATTGACTTGCCTTTGCTTCTATCTAAAATGCTTGGCATCAGGATTCAGTGGGATAGTGTGGGTGATGATTGATGTGTCATATGTCTTTAGCTCATCATAAGTCTAGGCAATAACATGAATATAATCCTTCAATGCTTGGGTTATCCCTGCCTTTTCTTTTTCAGAACAAACCTTGGAAATTAAGGCATTCCTTATGTCCTCATCTCATCCTATGCTGACTGGTGAATATTTCCCTCCATCTATCTTGGGGAGATCCTTTTGTTTCATCATGTTATGCAGATCAAATGCCTTTTCTAATTCTATCATACCTTTAGGGATCTTATTGCTTGGTAAGTCCATAATTTCCTTTTCTTCCCACACATGATCTTCCAAGTTCTTCTCATCTAGGATTTGAGCATCGAATATGTCCCCATTTTCTATGGAGGGTATTGATATTAGCTCAACTAAAAATCTCTTCAATCTTGAAACAAATAAGGTCTCCAGTGTGCTTGCAGCCTATGCCAATGCATCTGCTCTATAATTTTGTTCTCTAGGAACATGTGTGATATTAAATGCATCAAATTCTTCAATCAAGTCCCAAACTCTATGTCTATAGTTGGACAACCTCTTATAATTACAAGTATAGATACTTCTCACTTGTCTTACCACTAATTCTGAGTCTCCATAGACATGTAGAATCTTGACTTTCTTCCTAAGAGAAAATAAAAACCCATGAATTAATGCTTCATATTCTATCACATTATTAGTGCATGGGAACTACAATATGTATGCTGCCAAAAAGGACTTTCCTGCTGGGTCAATAAGGTCAATACCTACCCCAACTCCTTGTTTAGATTTGGAACCATCAAACCTAAGGATCCATGGCTTATATTCTATTAATAGCTTGTCAAGACCTTATCTTTTTCTTTTGGCTCTAGTAGTTGCACCGCCCGATATCCACTTCAGCTTGTGCAATTCACTCTTTATCATCTCTAGTGATTTGTGTGAATATGATTTATATCTTCTTTTCATTTCTATAGTATCATCTCTATCACTATCCTCGTGTACTTCAATTTATTTCTTTTTCTCTTTAGACATGTCCCTGATATTAGACAACTTATTCCTTGGATATAGTTGTTCTTCCTTATTCAATATGTGCAAGCATAAGGCACATGTGGTTTCAGAATGTGGAGCGTGGTGTGGAGGGACTTCTTGTAAGATTAGTCTTTGAATTTTCTTGGATAGAAACTCCTCAAACTTTGTCAGGTTACTTCCCTTATCTTCATCTAACAATTCATAATCTGACTCAATTAAGCAATCAGTCACTAGGGTGATATCACTTTCTTTCCCATGAATATATTCATCATACATCAAGATCTCATCTAGATTGTGCATGTAAGCATCATCCTAATGTGCACTTTCTTCATGTTCTCCTACATCTGAAAATGACAAATTAGAGTTAGTATCATCATAACTAGATATTGTACTTACCTCGATTGAAGATGACTCTCTCTCACTATAAGTTCTTTCCAGTTCAATCATGTCTAAGCATGCATCACAATCCTTTTTTGAATGTGCTTCATCGTATAACCTACACCAACCTTCAATCAGGATATCTTCAGTGGATATACCTAATATCTGGCAACATTGCATCTCTCTGGATAAGTACAGTTCAAAATCTATAAAGTGATCTATTTCATCATCATCAGCTGAACTATGATTAGATTCTATGGTTATCCTATTCTCTTATTCAACATTTCTATGTATGTGCATATTATACATTAAGACTTCCTCTATTTGGACTGTTTGAGGTCTTATAATATAGACTCCTGGTTCAACATCCACATATAATATCTCATTGGTGTTGTTATATTCAATGATCATATGTTTCATCCTAGGTTCAACCTCTATCTTTATTTGGTTAGGAATCCCCTTCTAGGGTAGCCACATGTGACTGAAATCAGTGGACATACAACTATTGAGGGTTTTTGACCAGTCCTTGCTGAGCAACATCCCATAGGTATCAGGGATATCCACCACTTGGATGTCAATGTAATATTGTACCGTAGGGTCTGATGCTAACTACATGTGGATATGCATTAACTCTCCTACCATGCTCACTTCAGTTTTATCTAGTTGTGTCACCTTCTTGAGGGACTTGGCTGGATGTAATCCTAGGGCATTGCAAATGGAAAGTGGCATCACATTTGTTGATGCACCCAAATCCACTAAGCAATTATGCAAGTTCTTTCCAAATATTCTTAATGTGAGTAAGAATGGGGGTGATTTAGTCTTGTCTCTATATAGAGTCATATGTGATGTCTTAGCAGCCTGGACAGTAACCTATAGTCTATGTTTAACATTGTTTTCTTTGGACATAGGATCTTTAGTTAGGATTTGACTGGGATTATGATTGTGATTATCATATTTTGGTGTAGACTCATCTAAGGATTTCAGGAAGGCTTTCTTGATGACTGGAGTTTTAAGTAACTCTGACATGGATAAGATAATTTTAATCTTTTTCATCTCCTCAACCAGATAGGTGACTAGTTCATTAGATTCAGGTAGTTGACTGATGGATTTTGACATTGTATTTTGGGGTGTGAAATATTGAGTATTAACCTTGGGGGACTAGGGTTATTACTAGCCTTAGGATCTAGCAGAATGTTAAAATTGTTGGGAGGAACTGATGTGGTTAAAGGGCTAGGTGGTCTGTTAGGATTACTCCTGAGATTATAATTATGTCTACCCTGGTATTGTTGTTGGTAAGCATGAACTTCTTCATGTTCTAGTTCTAGTTCATTTTCATCCTCAAAGGGGAACACATAAGTTATCTCAAATGCTAAGGTAGACTCCTCACATGCTAATGTGTAATTTTCATGAGTGGAGGTCATTTGATGATGTTGGTGACTGGTAGAACTTTCCAACATCAGGGCAGACTCATACCCTAAAGGAACAATCTCATTCCCTTCAAGATGAGGAGGATCTCTTGCAGTGTTAGACACTTTAGCTTGGAAGATACTAGCTGCTACTTTAAATTGAGGATAGTCTAACTCTGCATGTACATTAGTATTATGCATCTTGTACCAATTAGTAAGGGCAGCTTCTACTAAATTCACCCCGGTTGTTTGTTTAGGTTCATTAGGAGGTTGACTGTCCAATGGTGATGGTAATGAACCATTGTTTGGCCTAGTATTCCATGTTCTAGGTGGCCTAGGAGCAGTATTGTTGTTATTATTGTTGAAATTCCTTTCATTGTTATATCCTTTGTCAGGATATCCAGATGCAAATATTAGGTCATCTGGTGATACGGATGGATACTATAAGATATTTGTGAGAAAACCTTAATAGTGACTCAAATATTGAGAAATTTAAACAATCGACTGCAAAGATCGAAGTATTCATGCACAAGAAAGAGATATTTATGATCAAAATTCTTAAATCAACCTGAAACAAGTGAAACTTTACACAAATACCTGAAGTATAATCAATTCTTACGAAATTTGACAAAATCACCTTGTGTAAACACAGGGATGATGTCCAAGTGACTGATTCAGGAACTAGAACTGAGTGAGGCCCTGCTTCAAGCACCAATTTATGTTGGTTATGATGTTATGCATAAACAAACATAGATAAATAAATGCAAATCAAACCTTTATCATCTTGAAAGATACAATGAATTCAAAGAATTCATTATCCAAAGTCTCCGTGGATTAGTTCATATTCCACTGATGTTGCTCACTGGTTTGATGTGCCTTGTTGTTTTCCATTCAAGGGGTCTTACACTTCTAATTTAAAGAACTGATGTCTGGATATCCTAAATTTCACCTGCTTTCTGTGAATCTTTCAACAAATAGTGTTAATCCTACTTTATTTAAACAGATGATGAGGATATTTCAAAGTTTGATCAATTATTCTATTAATCAGTTGATATAAGCTAGATTTCACCTCTCCACTGTAAATTTATCTAATGATGTGCCAGTACATAGATAACTACATGATTATTGTCATTATTTATCCTTAGTTGCATGATATTTATCATTTTCAACATGCTATTTAGCTCAAATATGCTATGGATATTCAATTACCTACATGATATTAGCATATTCTACTTTATTTGCTTAAGATTATCTATGAATTTGCAATTGTGATAGTGATTTTAAAATGAAATCAAACAAATTTGAATGAATGCTTGCTAAATTTTACTAAAATTGATTGAATCTTTATCTATTGATCCACATACATTCCTTATATTGTCATGAAGAGAAGGAAATCAAACCATATGTTCACCAAGATGTTCCACAACTAGATATGATTGATTCTAACTTCAATGAAAAAGGAATGAAAGCAACATGCACAACATGAAATGCACTCCAAGGGATGCAACAAATCAAAGTACAAGTCAATAATCCATTCATAGATTACTCAAAGTTTACGATTGTATGTAATCTGAGCTTCTTCTTCATTAAGTATATGAAAGAGATGTATATTTACAATTAGCCTTGAGAATTAGTCCTAATGCTTTAGCAATCTAATCTCAATTAAGTTTCAAATGATTACAAAATGCACTCCATCGCCCTTTTATAGAACAAAAAGAGGAGGCAGTTACAAATGATCCTAGGATGAGGATTTATCAATTAGGATCAACGGTCCATTTCACTTTTTGACCAAGTCAATGTGTAGACACATGGCACAGGTTGCCAGCTGGCAACCATCTGGTAGCATATCATGTGCATGATCATGTCTTGTTGCATCATGCTTATTCTTCATCTTCCTCATTGGTGAATGAGTCTTCTCTTCTACGTACACATTGATCACTCCCTTGATGGGCTCGTATGCTTGTACTATCCTTTCAATCTCACCCCTGTCTTGCACCTTGGCTTTGGTGACTATATGTTCTTCTGAATTTAATTGTGCTTGCAATGTAGACCACTTGTTCTCTTTGCTACTTAACATTTCATTATATCTTTCCACCTTTACTTTCATCCTCATGGCCTTGTTGATTATATCCTCTAATAAATGATTGAGGGGGCCATCTGTAGCAAGCTTGAAATTCAGGATATAAATGGCCTTGTTGATTATATCCTGAATTTAAATCTTCCCTTCCACCTTTTCTTCAAGAGCCTCCAAGTTTTCTACTTCATTAGATAAAATTTTGTGCAATCTCGCATTGATATCTGTGAGTTTTGCATTGCACTTCCTAAGGATATCACTTTCAAACTTGGTATCCTCATACCATATACTTAACAACTTTGATGTCTGGTTATTCAATATCTTGTTGTAAACCAAGACATTGGCATCTATGCGCTTCATTTCTTATTGAGTAGTCAGATGTTTCTCAATCTTGATTGACCTTTGCTCAACTTCCTTTTGCAATTTATCTACCTTGTTCCTCAATGTGCCGAGCAAGTTCTAATTATTAAGAGAAGTCTTTATTACCTTCTCTACCTCTGTGATGAATTGGATGAGCCAATTGTCCATCATATGTGCTTTCTGTTTCATAATATCCAGTCTTGTTATCTCATCCTATGATATGATAGTCAATGGGGTGGATGTGTTGACTGGCATATTATTGAGGTCTATCAGCCCTTTTATGAATGTGTGCAATTGAGCAATGTGCTCTTTGTGCACCTTATTTTTATCCTTCTCTTTCCTAATCTATTCAATAAAGAATCAATTATATCTTTGGCCTCTTGGCCTTGTTGTTTTGTAGCAAAGCCCAAGTCAATAGTGGTCATTTGAAATTTAATGGCACTTATCTCTCCCTTGGCTTTGTCTACTACAGGTATAGCTACTTCAGCTATCCTCCTACCTATTGCTAAGTCTCTCTTTATTGCTGATGTGGCCCTAGCCCTTCTCCTTGGCTTGGCTGTATTGGCCGAAAATAATGAAGCAATATCAAATTCTGATGCAACACTAGGTGGATGTGCATGTACTTCTTGTTGCAACCAATATGTCACCTCATCTATAGACCCTTGCTATCCTATATGTCCAATGTGAACATCTTGTGATTCTGTATTTTGTTCCACCCTTGGTGGTAACTGTTCCTTTCCTTGTTCATTGGGTGTCTCCTAATCATACTTCTCCTCATGTGTAGGGACATCTTGTGTCACTTTTTTTCATTCTTGTCCTACCCATCTTATAATGGTGGTGGATCTGCATGAGGATTTGGATTGCTCTTATCTAGCATATCTTGATGATCTTTCTGATTGTCTTCATTCACATCTTCTTCCTTTTCTTGGTCATCACCTGCTTGAGGGCCTTGTTCCCCATCTTTTGGTATATGTGCCTCTTTAGAATCTTGGGGTTTATCTATCTCCACTTTTTCTGGCTCCCTCTAAGGTACTTTTTCACTATCCTAACCATCATTCTGATTAGGTACCTCTGTGTCCTCCTCCATGTGTACATTAACTTCTAGTTTATTTTGCTCCAGAGGTAGGTCTTCACCTTTACTTTGGTCATCCTCACCCTAATATGTCAAGTCTATTGCTGTTGGGCTAGTAACCTGATCTACTAATCCTTCCAAGCTTATTTGCTTTGCTATACTTTTCGTATCACTTTCTATTATCTCTTCTTCTTCGACCTCCTTTTGTACTATAGGGGTGCCACGAGGGGTCATCTTTGTGTTGTTTACCAGTGTCTCCATGGGACTGGCAGACACTTCATTCACTACATCATCATCTGACAAATCCACTATTTCATCCTAGGGAAGGGGTTGCTCAGCTCCCCTACTTTTCTTTTCTTTTGTCTACTCTTCTACTAGCTTAGTCTTGAAGTGCACTATGGTGGGAACAGGCACATCATGCTACAAATTTCTCTTGATTCCTTCACCACCTTTTGCTTTCAATATGATGGTAGGGTTCAAACCAACCGTCCCCCTCATTGCAGATGCTTACTTCTTTTGGGGCATCTCCTGGGTTTTCTTTTTCTTTCTACTTATTAGGTGATCATCTTCATCTGTGTTTTCCTCTTCATCCTCATAAGTAGGAGCAGGTTTGTAATAGGCTTCTACTGCTTTGTAGGTGCCTGAGATGTTGTGGTAGTAAAAGTAGAGGCCAGATCCTCCTTAGGTTGAGGATAACGAATGATTCTTACACCTATAGCTTGGTTTCCCTTCTTGGATTTTTCTTATTGCCTTTCACCTTTAGATGCCCTCTTTTCTTTGAGGAAATCATCATATTCTTCATCTGTCAACTCTTGTCTCTTCCTCTTTTTATCAATGGTGAGAGCTACCCCCTTTTTATTTAGTTTTGTAACTTCTCCATCCACCCACTCTTTGGTTAATTGTATAACCTTTTGTGTTATATTGTCTCTTCTGGTTGATTCCAGTCAGGAGAGGATATTATTTCATTATAAATTTTCTTGTTCTCATATTCCTGGGACATGACCACACCATCATCCTCATGTAATTACACTGGTACTGGTATGCATTCCAATGTATAGATCTATTTTAGAGTAAGCCTTTGATAGCTTCTCCTTCTCACGTCCATTTCATCGTCACAATCAGCCCAATAGTCCTCAAGATGCATCTGATGCATTGATTTCTTATATAGTGCTTACATCCTACCATATGGGTCATATTTCTTGGATAGTGAGAAAGGTTATAAGGACATTAACTACAATCCCCCTATTTCTTCCTTGGCACTTTCCTTGTCAGGGCACATATACCACCCAATCATGAGTGGGAACAGGACATTGGGTATCTTGTTTCTCTTAATAAAGGCCTCAAATGAAGGCAATATCTATCTGGCCATCTCCATCAATATGACCTTATCAGTTGGGTATCTTAGAAACATGAGAGGTTGCCCAGTGAAACCTTCTACTCTTATATATGTGAATGTGGGGAATTAGATGAATGAAGCCCCATGCTTGTATATCACGTCTTGAACTGCCATGCTCAACCTCTTTGCTTTGTCTTCCTCCATAGTTCTGACTAAATGCATGAAAAATGAATCATTCACTCTCTGATAGTGTTGGAGAGACTCTCTTTGCTTCAATTGTGGGTAATGATCCCATATGTTCACATATCTAGGGTTACTTCCATCCCTACCAACCATTTCTAAACCACTAAATTTCCCTCTGAATGCACATGCATACACTACATATGAGGTCATATGAAACATATTAGTCTTTCCTCCTAGATTCCTCATGCCTTCATCCAGGCTGTCACTTATGATCTTTGCCCACTAGGGTGTTTCATTAGTATCTACTACCATTCTTATGAGACCATACATCTAATTTTCAAAATATCCAGCATTTGGTCTTCCCCTCATTTGGCTAAGCATCACAATTATGTACTGATATTCAGGGGCAAAATCAAACTTATATAAATGCACAGGTAGCTTTGCGTAAGCTTTTTATGTGCTATCATTAGCTCTCCATGAGAACATGATTCTTATGCAATCCTTTAGGGTACTATTGTATTTATTTTCTAACTTCTCCAAATTTATTCTGCGAACTTGAGGCCCTCTAGGTATATTGAAAGCTGAAGTGATGCCCTCAATAAAAAGGTCTGCATATACCCGGCCATGTTTTTCTACCTTCATGTTGTTGACATTGTAATTACAAGCACATTCTACTACTAGCTCGATGTCCGCTATTGCATAAGGGAACCCTCCTACATGACACATGCTTGATTTATAAATGTTGATGAGGATGGGATGTCTGCTTCCCTTTTTTGACAATACCATCCATGCATCCAGATTAGTGTTCCCTAGATGAGTGTTATTTATCTATCCATATTTGAATGATATTCCTTCAAGTTGTATACCCATAGGCTTTAGGAATTCTATGTCTGACCTTTTTTTACAGACCGCCATTAAATCCTGCAATAAAACACATGTATTTCTTACCCAAACAAGTCATGTATACATGTGGATCAATGATTATATGAATAGCATGATTTTTTAATTCTTATTCAACACATTTCATACATCATCATATTGATTTACTCTGGTAAAAACAACATTATTTACCTATTTATTTATCCATATGTTGGGTGAATATGTTTTCGTTTAGATAACTAACGACAAAATGGTTATATCACCACAACTATGATAAGATTGAGTCTCTCCTCTCAGCAAGGGGAGGTTCCCTCTAGATAATGAGCTCTTTCTAACAAACAATTTTTGATATTTAGATAAACTAAAACTATTCTTAGGGTGTTTCCATTGCATCCTATTCTCTTTTTTTAGAATAGATGTTTCTCTCTTACAAAATAAATGATATTTGATAATTCTTGAACTGAGACAAACCATAGAAACACAAAGTCTTCTATCATTTGGCTTATTTCTCACAAACAAACTTAATTGAATTCAAATACAGCCCAAAGTCTCCACTTGCACCCAATATGATATAACTAATTTGAACACAATAGTTTACACCACAAAGTCTAAACAATTCCGTTCCCACAAATAAACATGAACTCCCACAATGAGAAAAATGGCACAAAGTCTATTCAACCAAAACAAGAACACTCCTCTCAAATTTCAACAAACTCCACGATTCCAACAATGATTCAATATAACATAACACCAATGACATAAGAACACTGATATCATAAAACAATATGATTCAACTCAAAGTTTGATACTCAAATTGCCTACTTATATTGATATTCACTTGAAAAATATGATAAACATAAAAAGCTCAAAGTCTTGAAATGTTTTCCAATTTGGCAGAGTTTCTTTGCAATAGATAAAATATGATATTTACAATGGGGGTCCTCTTTATTTATAAGAGAAACCAAGAGCAAAAATAGGAAAATCCTAACTACTTTGAATTATTCAAACAGAAGAGTCCTATTTGACTTAAGACTTCCTTTGCCTCACATGTAATTACATTTTAAAAAATTACATATGAATATGTCCACAACAAAATTCAAATTACATATACAAGAATAAAATAAACCAAGGTATCATCTTCCTCCATCATTCTTCTTTAGAAAATTCTGGTACATGGCCTATATAGCTACCATTTCACATGCATCTAGCTTAGCTGTATTTTCTGAGATAGTGCGGTCCCGAAGAATTGCATCTTTTACTGCCTTTATTGCCTTCTCATGTTTGTCAAGATTGTCCTTCAAGTTCTCAAAAGTCAAATTCTGATCATAAAGATTGTCCATGGAAAGTACTGAGGGCACTTCATCTTCGAATTTCCTTTAAACCATCTTTTCGAAGGAGCTTATCATTTCATTTGCTGAAAGGAACTTATGATCTTCACCTGTGAGGGTACATGGGAGTTCTTCTAGCCTGTGTAGAAGCATGACATCGCTGTCTTCACTGGTTTCATGAGCTTGACATAAATCCTCAAATAAACCTTTTATTATATGGATATGATGAAACCAAAGACTCCTTAGTCTTAAAATATGATTCCCTATTTGCAATGAGCTCGATGGTGATCAAATTCTTTATCTTAATCTTTTTCATCTCTATCCACTCCTCCAAGCTCTCTTCCTGATCCTGCAATTCTTGGGAGAGTAAGTCAACCATGTTATCAAACTCGGCTTTGGCTTTTATCCATCTTTTCTTTTCTTTCTATAGTGGTCTTCAGTAGAATTCACCCTTGAGCTAGCAAACGTTCCATAATATCTCCTACCACTCTTCCTCTAGCCTGAGCTTTTTCAACCTTCTGGATTAGAGGATCTTCTACAGTCACTGCCATGGGTTCCACAATTTCAGATGACTTTGCTATTTTGAAGAACAGTAGCAAGTTGTTCTGCTTTAGCTTTATACTGTTCTTTTTCCTTTTTGACTTCATCATATTTTTTGAGCAAGGTGTTGGCAGTAGTTTGAAAATCTTCTTTTATGCCTTAATGAGTTAGCTTGCCTAACTCAACCCTTGAGACGACATAATCATTCATGTCAAAATTATCAATAGTAGCATCCTCTGGTGGCTTAGCAATCTCTGCATATCTGATCATGTTAAGGGAAAATTGGATTCAAAATGAATAATAAATAATATCAAATATCAAGATACCCAAAACTCAATGGAATGGTGAACAAAGAAGATTCAAATAAACAATGAACAACAAAGAAAATCTCCTTAATTCGTAGCTTCCATTGATCGCCTATCACAATTGATCCTGCATGTATGAAATAGGGCCCTCAAAGAGTGCACTTCCTTGCTATGCTTCAAGAATGTCAATTGGGAATGGCTATGATAATACCGCCATGAAGAGGAGCTTCACAATGATGGTAGTGGTGCATAATAACAAATGTGATCACAAGCAATGAAGGAATTGGTACCAAAGGTGCGCTGTAATTCCTGTAGAGTAACGATACTTAAAGCTTGGATGATTGAAATGGAAGAAGAGGATTGCTTTTATAGACTTGGGAAAGAAGAGATCAACGGTATAGAAAGAATGAGAAGATCAACGGTTGAGAACAGTTGAGGAACGTGCAACGAATAAGAAAAAACCATGTGTCTTGCTTTCTTTTGCATGAAAGGATTTGCTAAGAATAGAAGAATGAGTTAAAGCAATTAAAAGAATATAATAATCAGTTAAGTGATTTAAAACAAGAAGGGATTTGCATGAGAATAAGAAGATATTTTGCTTTATTAAATATTAGGAATATTTAATTGCATGTGCAAAAAAGCTTGAATTATATTTAGAGATAACTCAATTTAGAAGAAAAGGCAACTTAAATAAATAGTTGATTTATTTAAATTTAGAGAAGATATTATTGGAAGAAATAATTAAATAATTGAAATTATTTAATTTAGAAGATAAGAAAGCAAATTAAATAAATAAATTTATTTAATTGTTGTGCATGATTTTGGAAGAATGAATAAAATATTTGATTGTATTTTATTCTTGGAGATTGAAAGGATTTAAATAAATTTGATTTGATTTATTCAAATATGGAAAAATGATTTGATTTAATTAAATAATTAAGAATTATTTAATTGTTTGGGAAGAATTGAATTAAATAAAGCATTTTTATTTAATTGTTGGAAGAATATGAATCAAAATAAATAAATTTGGTTATTTATTTATTGATAGAGGAATTAGAAGGGAATAAATATTAAGAATATTTATCTAGATAGAGTTGTGTCATTTTTAGGCGTATACATTTTGCCCCTCTTTGATGCAATGCAGGTTACGACGTTGCTTCAAAGAATAAGATTGTCTGAAAATGATACATGCCCTAGTTTGCCCCTAGTACAAGTGTAACGATGATAGGATGCCCCCTCGAGAGATTGGTCAGGAAGAAGGCAGAAGGTGTGAGACGGACAATCTCACGAAGAAGAAGGTATAAGATAGGCTAGGATGAAGAAAAAAATGGTTTGAAGAAATAGCCGAATGATATGCGATGCAAGATAAAATGATAACACACACAAGCAAGTAAGCAAGTATGCACAAATGATACAAGAACAAACAAGGTATTGCCCCTATCAAGTAGTAAACCAATGATATATTGATAACGATATACAATAGTGTTGTCATGGCGGGGAACGATAGATCCCTAGAGAAACACGAAGGATAGTGTCTAGTTTCAGGAAATGAAGCATGTCATGTAAGATGCATGTATTTGTCTGATTTTGACAATGCTACATCTTGTATAAGACAAATGTTTGATTATAACTGATCAAGTTGGTTTACGACCAGACAAGGATCAAGACCACTGATTGTGAGTGGATCATTTGACAAGATTGACTAACATGATTGGTATGGATTAAGGATAGAATCGTATTTGGATCACTATTCACATTGACAGTACAAGGATAAAAGATATGATGATAGATAGAAATTTGACTGATAGAAGAATAACGCGAGAGAAGGACTCACAAGCTTTTATTTGATATTGATACTCTGCATAGAATCTTTATTGGATGGGATATGGAGTGTAATTGGATATGCTATGAATATGGATATGGATATGAAATGCAATTGGATGTGAATGGATGTGAATGGTTTTGCCATCTTGATATTGCAAGTATTTTGAAGTGCTTTGTTTCATCATCAGACGCTTATTATGTTGTAAGTTAATACAAGCATCTAGGTATAATTGAACCGAGATGCCCTGAGTATTGCTTACACGGATTTTGATTTAGCAAGTTTAATACAAGCATCGAGGTATAATTGAACTGAGATGACCTAAGTATTTCTTGCGTATCAATAGTCTAGGATTGCCCCTGTTCATGTTAGACCTTGGATGTCCTCAATGATCTTTTGCCAATCATGTCTTTAGACAAGGCTTCACATTACTAAAGTTTAATCTACAAACAACAAATAAAAGAAAATAATCATGTCCCCATCATAGCATCTCTAGCTTTTGGCATCCTTGAGTAGCATAAAAAGAAATGATAGCAAAAATCAAGACTCTGTACTTTAACCATGTTTTCAACCCACAAAACATTTTTGCATTTAGATGTGTTTGTTTCTTGCCATAATTTGGGTAAAAAATCATTTAGAATGCCTTAGGTACTTGCTTGCTTTGCTTTGGATAGGTTAATGTCTTGCATCAGGATGCTTGCTTGAAAAGAGTGGGTTTTGCTTGTGCTTGCTTGCCTAGTGAGAAGATTCCACAATCCTTATTGGTGAGACGGACCCTAAGGGACTGACCTAGTGCCTTGAGGGCTCATTACTAAATGGTCTTGCCTACGTGATGATGCAGAGGTAACGTAGTTTAGGGTAAACCCTAATGGACCATGGATGGACTAGAAGAAAGACGATAAGAAATGGAATGGATGGGACCGTGGAAGCCTCGAGGGTGCATTTGAGAAATGGCCTTGCCTACGTGACAACACAGAGGCAACGTAGTTCATGGACTTGGACCATGGATACTAACGAGAGACACTATACTAGGCTGACACTATGGATAGGATAAGGGATAAAACCTTGGTTGACAAAGCAACAATGAGATAGAGTATCAAGCCATGATAGGTTATCGTTAGGTTTTTATTATGGAATGGATATGAGTCAAATGGGACATGAGGAAAAATGGACACAAGGTGATTGGTTTCCCAAAGATGGAAGAAGTGGTTTATCACAAGTAACGCCTATTTACTAGGTTTTCACCACTTGCTTTTATTTGCATGAAAGCTAGAAAGTAAACATGACGCCTGTTTGCCAGGTTTTCACCAAAGGACAATTTTTTTTGTATTTTTCTGATTTTTTTATTTTTTTGTATTTTTTGATTTTTTGATTTTTTTGTATTTTTGTATTTTTTTATTTTTTTGTATTTTTGTATTTTTTGATTTTTTTGTATTTTTTGATTTTTTGATTTTTTTGTATTTTTCTGCCCCCCCTTACATTGGGGTTCTCCTAGGTATAGAACTGGCGAAGATGCATGCTATTGATTGGGTCATCTAACAGCTCACCCTCTAATGTTGCTAACTGATATACCCTCGATCCATAAGCAACTACAATCACATAAGGCCCAAGCCAGTTGGGTTCGAACTTGTCTTTCTTTTCCCTATCCTGTTGATTATGGGGGTTCTCCTTAAGTACTAGATCTCCAGCCTTAAAAATTCTTGGGCAAACTCTGTGGTTATAGCTTCATGACATCATTTGTTGATAAGCTTTGAGATGGTAAAAAATTTTCTGTCTCCTTTCCACTAGCAACTCTAGTGCTTGCAATCTGGAGACTCTATATTCTTCATCTGACATGAGACCTTTTAACGACACCTTGAGAGATGGTAATTCGACCTCAATGGGGAGGATAGCTTCTGAGCCATAGACAAGGGCATAAGGGGTAGCACCTGTGGGAGTGCGTATACTAGTTTTGTAGGCCCACAGAGCAGGATTGAGTTGGATGTGCCAATCACGACTAGCCTCATTAACTATCTTCTTGAGGAGTTTCAAGATGGTCTTGTTGGATGCTTCAGCTTGACCATTGCCTTGGGGGTAATAGGGTGTGGAGAAACAGTGTTGGATTTTGAATCAGTCACAGAGTTCTTGGACATCCTAGTTCTTGAAGGGTCTTCCGTTATCTGTGATAATGGATGAGGGAATTCTGTATCTGCAATTGAGGTAATTTAGGATGAATAAGGAGATTTGTTTACCTGTGACAGTGGTGAGGGGAACAACTTCAATCTACTTAGTAAAGTATTCAGTGGTGGTTATGATGAATTTGTGGTCGTTGGATGAGGGTGGATGGATCTTTCCTACAAGGTCAAGTCCCCATTGGCAAAAGGGCCAAGGTGTCGTTAAAGGTCTCAACTCTTGAGCTGGTGCATGTATCAGGTTCCCATGTATTTGGCATTGCTTGCACCTCTTCACAAACTGATATGAATCTATCTCCATGTTTGGCCAATAATAACCCAAATGCATGAGTTTCTTAGCTAAGGAAGGACCACTAGAGTGTTTTCCATAGATCCCTTTGTGTACGTCTTGTAAAGTGGTTATGGATTCTTCTCGTTCTAAACAATGGAGTAAAGTACCATCTAGACCACATCGGTATAGGGTGTCAGCAATAATGGTATAGTGAGAGGTTTGGCGTATAAAAGTTCATCGTTGGTTTGAAGATAAGTCAGGTGGGAGGGTGTTGTCCTTGAGGTAAGTGTAGATCTTACTGTACCATAGTGAATCAGATCCAACTAATAGGCATATGGAATGGGTCTCAGGAAGATTATAAGCTAGTTGTTGAATAGTTTCCACTAGGAACTTGTACAGTGACTCATTCTCTGGTATCTCGAGAAGAGAAGTAATGGTTGCCATGGCATTTGCCACTTTGTTCTCAATGCAAGGTATCTGCTCAAAAGATATAATCATAAAGTATTCTTTAAAGTCATCTACCATGCACTTGTATGGGACAAACTTCTCATCTTTGGTATGGTAATCATCATTGACTTGATTTATCACTAGTTGAGAATCACCGTAGACATGTAGTTCTTTGATTTTCCAATCTATTGCCATCTTGAGGCCAATGACTAAGGCTTCATAGTCTGCTATGTTATTGGTGCATGCAAATAATAGACTGTAAGACTTTGGTATGGTGTTGCCAGAGGAGTTACAAACAAGATACCTACCCCTGATCCATGGTTTGTGTAGGACCCATCAAAGTATAGTTTCCAGAAATGTGTTGAGATATTGGAAACTCAAATTACATTGGTGTGGTGTCCTGTAGTGGTGCATCTGCTAGCTAGTTAGCAATGACTTGTCCCTTGATAGCTTTTCTGTCTACATACTCAATGTCATATTCACTTAGGAGCATTACCTATTTGGCTAGGCGACCTATTCGAGCTGCTTTGCTTAGTAGGTACCTCAATGGATCTATTTTTGCAATAAGTTTGACTGGATGTGCAAGCATATAATGTCAGAGTTTTTGGAAAGAAAAAACTACCACAAGACATGTTCTTTCTATCTGAGAGTATTGCAACTCATAGCGCACCAATGTACGACTGATATAGTAGACGGCTCTTTCTTTATTCTCATAATCTTGTGCTAGAAGAGCCCCAAGAGCTGTAGGTGTAGCAAATATGTATAGTATCAATGGTTTCCCTTGGATAGGAGGCAAGAATAGGTGGATTCATAAGGTACTCTTTTAGTTTGTTGAATGCCTCTTCACATTTCTCATCCCATCTGAATGGAATGTTCTTATGTAGGAGATGACTGAATGGTTGACACTTGTCTACCAGTTGTGATATGAGTCTATGGATTGCTTGTAGATTGCCTTGTAGAGATCTTAGCTGAGTGAGAGTCTCACAAGAAAAGAGGGTTTTATCTTTACATACCTGATATCTGCTACCTTTTAACTATTCAATTGATATTTGGTTGTGTGTTCACCTTGCAATTACTTTCTTCCATTTGCCATTTGAATTCGTACACCATTCTGTTGCGTTCACAGGTTGCTGTAATGTCACCTTAACCACATAGTAGCTCTATAACTCTTTCTCAAATATGTGATAAGTTCAAAATGAGCATCAAATCCTTGTTTTTAATAAAAAACATTATTGAATTAGGGTGTGTTTAATGCTAAATTGCTGATATCCGTTGATCAACGCCTAAGCATTGGAGATGTTAATAGGTGGCGCGATATTATTTGAAGTTTTAATGTTCACCCACCGTTAGAATAGCATTTAATGCAGGATCATCACATTCACAAATATTAGGGATATTAGGAAATATGCATGTTCTTTTGAATATGCCCATGACGGCAGGATGAAGATAGTCAACCGCTGACCAACAATTGAAAGATCAGGTTATCTTTCTTTCATTTAGTATCATGACATTAGGATATGTTAACATGGTTTGTTAAATGTGCCACGTGGCAACACCCTATTGGTTCTCAAAAAATCTATGTGTTATATGTCTCAAGAGGGGATAAGGGGATATTAATAAATATCAAGGTTCTTAAGTATGCGAAACATCCCCCACATTCGAAGATTAGGATGACATCAACATCCTTCATTAAAATTTCACACTAGAGTGGGAGTGACGTCATCCTCATATTAGCAAAGATTAGGGATCTTAGCTAATGTGTAGGATATTGAGATTTGTCTTTATATTGTGTGGATCAGGATATTAACAAATATCCGCGATATTAAGAAATAGATGACCCCCTTTGAAGTTGAGGGTATGATGGCGTCATCGTCATATCGATTCTTCCTTGGAATGGAACAAGATGACATCATCATCACATTAATGAAGATCAAGAATCTTAGCTAACATGACAAATCTTAAGGATTATACCGATATCGGGTATTTATGTTATATCTAAGGTAAGCCCGTACATTAGTGAATATCAAGGATATTAAAAAATATGACCCTCCGGGATTATGCACGGGTTCTTGATAGGTAGATGCTTCCTGCATTTAAATTTGATGTCTGCATATTAGCGAGCATACAGATATCAGGTTTTCTATGTTAAAACATATGTCTGAGATATTGACAAATATTAGGGTCCTTAGTAAATGTGATGATCATCCCTGAGCGACTAGTTTTGACCAAACTTTGACCGACCATAACTTATTATCCTTAAGGAATTTCAAGGTGATCTAAAAGGCAAACTTGCTTGAAGTTTTACATTCTTTCACTTGGTGGGGTTCATGATAGCATGATCTAACTTTGGTATTTAACCTACTCCTATGAGGTCTATGCATACATAGGGTGATATCCTCATCATTGCATCTGGTACCTAACATTTTACCATACCGCCCAAAGCAAGAAAAGCTTGGAAGAAGCTAGAAAAGTCGGGTCCCTATTTTACCAAGGCAAAATGGGGTGTGTTGTGCAACCAAACAACAATACCTCTTTGATGTCAAGATAGAAGTCTTCTTTGGGTAGGGCTTGAAAGCCTCCAAGGAAAGGGGTATTGGATGCAATGCCCTTATCTTTATCTATTCACACTTGGTGAAGTGTTCTTAGTTAGGTAAGAACATGGATAGGTATTCGATCATGTGGGCCCACACTAGGAATTACTCCCACTTGAATAATTTCTAGGACTTTCATGTGAATTGTGTGTCTTCTTTGTTGAAGCCCGTATAAGCCAACAATCCAAGTCCACCTTTTGAAGTCAATCCATTGTGTCTTCTTGCTTGTTTAATTTCTTGCCAAGAAGCTTTGAAGCCAAAAAAATCAAAATTTCCATCAAAACCATAAATTTTACAAGCCCATTTTTCAAAAAATTAATCCCTACACCCCCCTAATGTTGGGCTAGGTCTCCCCCTAGCACCCCTAACCCCCCCCCCCCAAATATCAAATTCCATCCCCATCTTTGAGTTTAATCCCATATTATCATCCTAATCACTTCCTAATCTAGTATCCATTATCTTCCCAATCCATTTATCCAATCTTACTCACCTCATATTCCTCTTAATCCAACCCTCTTATCCTCCTAATCATTATCCTAGTCATCCAAATCATTCTCCTAATCCATCATCATTGGACCCTAATCCCAATCAATTTGCTAAGTCAAGGTAAGGTCCTAATCCTAAACACCTATCCTATTCATTTCCTAATCATCCAACTTATCCAAATCATATCTCATCCTATTCATCCCAATCATCCTAGTCATCCATTATATCTATCTATCATCCTTAATCTAATTCATCACCATCATATTAATCCAACTCCCTTATCCACTTGATCACATCTCATCCAAACCTTCATCCAATATACCTTCCAACCAAAATCAATCTCATCCATATCTTCATTGAATCTATCTCCAAAATCAAAATCCTAACATATTCTAAGCCATAGTCCAAATCTAACTCATCTCATCTAGACCTTCATCCAAATCTATCTTCAAATCAAAATCCAACATCATCCATCATCCTTTATCTAATCCAATCAAACATTCCAAACCCTAATCCTTAATCAACAAACCATCCTTTGCAAATCAAACTTTGGTTAAGGACTTAGTCTCCTTTATACTCCATCAACCTTTCATCCAAAATCCCAATCAAAATCCAAAATCCAATCTGTCCAATAAAAAAAATCAAGACCCTAGTTGATCATCATCAACCTTTATCCAAACTTTCTTGAGATTATTAGTATATCTTAAGTAAGCCATCGAATCAAATCTCATCAATACCCAATCCAATCAACTCTATTTATTAAGATTATTAGTCTATCTTAAGTATAGAGAATCATCCAATCAACTCTATTGCTTAAGATCATTAGTCTATCTTAAGTATAGAGAAACATCCAATCAACTCCATTGTTTAAGATCATTAGTCTACCTTAAGTATAGAGAATCATTCATCCTTGAAATCAAATCAAATCATTCTAAGGTCTTTAAATTTGATCCCTAACCTACACACACTCATCCATTATCCTACATCATTTCATATCCTTCCAACAACATGGATCCTTATGTAGCAATACAACAATTACAAAGACTTAGACACATCTATGAAAATATGGATCCTAATGCTAAGGAAAATTGCAAAAAATGTCATTAGTGATATACCCTTAGCACACCTCATCATGGGAGATTCCCAAACTCCTATTCCACCCACATATTCATCCTACATGTCATCTCCATCAACATCATATCAACCTTCATCTGAAAGGCCAACCCTGTCGACCTCATATCAACCCTCACCACCCTATCTTTCATCCCCATCAACCTCATATCAACCTTCATCCCCTTATGTGACCACGCCATCATAGCAATCCAACCTACCAATACCTCCAAGATATCCATCCCACAACCATTATATACTACCTTTAACCAAGGGAACATCAACCTAACACACAAACACCTTATGGCCAAAATTGAAAGCTTACATGCACAACCATGGCCCTACGTGCATCCCCCATCTTCCAATCCATAAATCTCTCCAATCACTCCATCACAATATCCCTCCAATCCTATTAACCTTAATCCATTATCCTACATACCTCACAATCCATCAACCCCTATCACCCATCCACCATCTAATCCACCATCAAATCTTCCAAGTCCTAATCCATCGACTAAAGAATCCTTGAGGGATTTCTCCAAAGAACATTAGAAAAAAATAAAAAAAGAAAAGATATGGAATCCCCTAAATCCCCTACCTCTCCAACACCATCATGCAATCCCATCACCCACCTACTTGATCCTAATCCTAATCCTACAACATCTGCCATCATTATCCATCTACTATATTATCCCACCAAACATCTTGAACAATTTCCTACCATAATGCAAAAACCATCATGTAGCCATGTTGATGAGCCCATCCAAGAACCTATCACATCCATCCAAGACACTTCCACTTCTATCCAAACACATGAACTATGTCAAGATTCAAATCCAAATCATGTTGAAGCATTAACCCCCCATCCTAATCAAGATCTAAGAATCCCATCTAATCCCATCACTAATCCCATCCCATCTATTGATCAAATTATCCACACCAATCTTATCACCCCTACCACAACATCCCTCATTGATCCTCTACCACCATCTACCAATCCCGTTAAAAATCCATCCTCTTATCTACTTGGCAAAACACCTTCATCCATAGTGGCTCTCTTGTATGAGGTGAACAACTTCCATCCACCACCTATCCTTCCCTAACAAATAATGGACTAGTGTCTTTCTCCCAAAGCACCAAACATCCCATTGAATGTCATATGCTCCAAAACATGAACTATCAAGGAAAAGGTTTAGGCCTTCATGAACAAGGCATCTTGGAGCCCATTAATACCACATTCCATCTATCCTCGCATGGCCTTGTATATACATCCCAAGGAAAACAACCCACCCATGTTGGTACCATCCACATACCTCATAAACCATCTTCTTCTAACTGCAAATCCGGTGCACCTCATCGCACCTCCAAATCATATGTCACCATCCCTCCTCCATCTTCATATCATGAGCAAAAGCATGCAACCAAACATCTCCCCCATCAAACTTACCTCCACTACTCCCAACTCCTATAGCTCCATCCTTAAATCCCCTTATCCTCCCATCCTTCCAGCTTCTATCCATAAATCTTCACCCCATAAATCCTGATCCCCTTATCCTCCCATCCTTCCAACTCTTGTCCATAAATCTTCACCCCATAAATTTGGATCCCCTTATCCCCCTTGTTGGTTGTTTTAAATTCTCAACCTAATCTCAAAAGGGCAATCTAAAGAATAGCCAATTCTAATGATTGATTTACCTTGAGGGATTGGCCAATGAACAGGAAAAGCTATGTTACACTTTTCCTCTACACTTTAGGCTTTACAAAACATAGGAGGGTGTTCCTTTACAGTATCTATTCTAGATCTCTTTGCTATTTATCTCAAAATATTGTTACAAGTAGATATCACTAGTACAGAAACAATAATATATTATTAAAAAAACTACCAAAAACTACATATAAATGACCAAACATGATCACGTGACCACTAGTAGTTTATTGCCAATCATTTTTAACACGACCAAATTGACGACTAAACCATTTTTAGTCATTTATTGGTTGTTTTGATTGATCGATTTGGTAGTATATTTAGTTGTTGATTTAGTCATTGATTGTTGTGATCTGGTCACTTATTTAGTCATTTTTTATTCACTGATATATTTAGTCATTAATTTAATCATTGATTGTTGTTAACTAGTCACTTATTTAGTCATTTTTATTCACTGATTTCTGTCCATTGGTAGTGTATTTAGTCATTAATTTTAATCATCATTTTTATTCACTAATTTCACTAGTCATATATTTATTCATTATTCACTGATTTATGTCAATTGGTAGTATATTTAGCCAATTTAATTATTAATTAATATCAATTAGTAGTATATTTAGTCATTCTAATTGACTGATATTTGAGGATTTAAACATAAAACAAAGAGATACACATCAATCATCAATTGCACACAATAAGAAAACCATTGAGAAGGCAAAATTGCTAGACTTTATTAAAAGAAAGGTGTTCTTACAACTTGCACAAGTCTAAAATATCTATCTTGCTTGAAAAATGCTTAGAAATAGAGTATTACAATTTTTATTTTCAGTCACAAGATTGAAAATCTGAGTTACAATGCACAAAAATGACAAGAAAGAAACTTCTCCAAAAAACTTCAGCAATGATGGAAATGCATGCTTGGAGCCCTTCAATGCGAGCACATGCCCCTTTCATCTCTTCAAACTTATACAACATGAGCAATCTTCCTGGAGCAAGCTGTAATGTGTAGAATCTAAGGAGAGCGTTGATCGTGTCCCATATATGAAGCTCTCTCCTTCAATCCAGTCAACAATAACCCTAGAATCTTTTCTCCTTTATATGCAATGTGCCATCTGATATGATGAATAGGGTGCTGCCTTTTTGCCATGAATGAAGTTGTGCCTCAATACAACCACAAAATTACTATTAGACTCAATTCAGAAAGAATAAAAGTGCATTGTATATTGCAAGTTTACAAAAGTAAGTCCAAACACAACAGAAAGATAAATCAATTAAAAAATTGTAGCCTTCTTAACAAATGCCTTAAATAGAGTGTTCAACATAGGCCTAAAATATGCACATTGAACCCTTGATTTCAAAACCTTGTTCAAAGTTTAAGAAAGGTGATATGCTCAGATTATAGTATGAAGTTGACATTATAGAATGAAGGCTATCAACACTAACCAGACTGGAACAACATTATCAACAGAAATTTCTTGGAAACCAAGCCCAAGAATGCCATTAGACTTAGACAAAAAAAATGTTAACCCTGGTTCATGTGTTGTCTCAGTTGCAATTTGTCCAATTTGATATTTTACAAACTTTGATTTAGGATGGAAAGAATATTTTATTTCCTGAATAAGAATATAAATAATCCTCAATGTATTATAATATCACAGACCCATTTTTTGTGAATATTTATCTGAAAGATTTGCAATCACAAATCCTACAGATACCTATAAATGATGCCAAGCAAATTTCAAACAAGATTAGAAATTATCAGGTAAATACATGTTCAAGAACAAAGTCTACACTCACAAGAGCCATTAAGAAAAAATGATATGGTAATATACTTGAGTTGAACCAAGCATATAGATTGCTAAATAGTGGGGCCTATGAATCACCATGTCAATTGTCATTGCAAGAGGAATGGTGAGGGACATGCCAAGAGTTGCAATAAGAGGTGTTGTCCATACCACAGATAGTACCCTACAATTATTAGTGAAAATATGATTCCAACTTAGTTCTAGAATCAAAGGCCAAACTTAATGCATCCAAATAAGCATTACTTTATAAGTTGCATACCAAAAGTAATTGGATAGTACACTTCTAATGAATCCATTTGCAATCATAATTTCATCTAGTTTGGTAGATTTAGGAATACTAAATTTTGGTTCAATGCCAATAGAAGCTAAAGGCCATATTGCAAGATATTGTAAGCATATATATTATTTAATTTCAATATAATGATCATCTAGGGAAATTACAAATTAGAAAGCATTAGAGGGCACGATTTAACAACAATCTATGCCAAGAAGAGCAACTACAAAAGGAGAGAAAACCTTATAGATGGAATGGTAAAAGTAGATCGTAATGCCTATGCTATGAAGATAAAATTAATTTTTGTATACTGCTTCTGTCATGTAAGTATTGATGCATTGAAACAAAAGATGAAGCCATGAAAATAAATATAACTACCCAGAGCATTCAATGAACTTCAATTTAAATTCTATGAATTGAAGTTTTGATTAATGCATTCAGATTCAATTGAAATCTACTAAATCCTTGTCTTCTTGGAGGTGGACCATACCTATATAGAGGTGTGCAATCATTATCTATATGCAAGTATAGCTCATGAATGGTCTTATTCTTGTACTGTCACTACCTTTATATGAAGTGCATTCTTGTCGTATGTATTGACCTGTAATTTATGAGTCCCTTCGATATAACAAAAATGGCAAAGTTCATTGAAGAGAAAGACATGTATCGATGGGATAGAGACATTGGTCCCTTTGATGAAGTGGTAGCATTTATTTACCTAGCTTCAATAATGAAATGATTGTGTTGAAGAGATAAGAGAACATCGAAAGAGATTGATCCAACTAGTGGAAAGATCAAATGGGAATAGGGTAAGGCATGATTTCTTGAGTGGAATTCGATAGAGGCTTGCAATAGCCAGAATTCAGGATGACAATATGCAGTGTTCACCTCTTTACTGTGGGCATACCCTAAGAAGTGTGCAGGAAGGCAGGTGACTCCCACATCCCCGTAGAGAAATCCTAAAGATCATGCAGTACTGTGGTGACATTCCCCGCACTCCCGCAGAGACCAAGCAAGTAAATTACGATATTGTAGTATTTCTCCCACATCCCCGCAAAACCAAAATTAGAAACCTAAGAATCATTGAGATATTGCGGTAAAATATAAGGCACACAAAAGCATGGGGCTGGCAATCAAGTGATAAAAATTAGAGAAGAAGATCAACACGTGAGAGAAGATATCAGAAGTAGTTTAAGCACTACAACTAGTTTTAGTGCTACTTCTACTGCTGATATGTTTCTCAGTAGATCAAAGCACTCAAATCCTTCACCTCTAGGGATGAAGAGTGGAGGTAATGTTAAAACTAATTTGAGATAAATAGATGAAGATGTTTTCTCATTGGGAAATTTGTGTAGATATTAGAAGCTCAAGACCCATTTGACCCATGGAAAATCATTTTCTTGATTGTGTTTTCTATTTTAATATACTTAAATGGTGATGCGGTGAAAATTCTTCATTATTGAATTTTGTGCATAAGTTTTTGTGAAGGCTTTGGTGATCCAAAGTGAAACTTGCAACTACAATATCTGATAAAAATCCACTTCAAATTAAAAGAAAGGGCTTTCAATCAAATAGAAATCATAATGAATTTATGACTGTATCCTCACTAATCCAATCAAAGATAATTGGATAAGGATACTTACACCACCAATGGTCTCATTGTCTACTCTTATATCATTTTATGGACTGTGGTACATGGTGCTTCAACAATATGTGAAAAGGGATCTATGTTGTCAATGACAACCTAGCAAAAGGTCACTCCATATGTGGAAGAACAAGATTTGATATATTTCTTGATGATATACTTCAACTTTTATACCTTAACAACAATGCACAAATGGATGGGAAATGGAGTGAAATTTTTTAAACAATTTAACCCTTATTTCTACCCACCAATTTATAGGGTCAATGTCACAAATATTGTTCTTACAGCTTTGTTAGGTGTTATATGCAGTAGTCCGTCACAAAAATATATCCTAATTTATACAATATGTACTTAAATTTACAATTTGTATAGTGTGTTCTAGATGGTTCACAATCATGCTAAATAAAACTAAATAAGTGTCTTTTTTGATACACCTAGGGCAAAAGACTGATATGCACTTCAATTCAATGCAATAAAGTTTTCTATGCTTTTTGACTAAAAGTAAACCTTACAACTATCACACTTACAGTGTTCAACTAGAGGCAGAGTGAACAATATTACACACAAGGATAAGATTGGCTAAATAATACAAAAGACTCTATGAATAAGAATAAGGGAATATGTAACTCTATTAGATTCACATTACTAAGACAAGCAATTCAAAGATTGTAGTTAATATTAAAAACACCTCAATCACTTCATCTACATACATCAAACTTATGAGTTAAAAATGTAGTTGCATTCAAAGCTACAATCAATCTAACACCTACTGTAATACAAATATTTTAGCAAATAATAAGCAATGCTATTAGTTTGTAGGATGATGACATTTCAAACCTAGTTTGAAGGAAGGACTGTAACCTGATGTTTTCATCCACAAAGAGATCAAAGCGAAGTGAGCATTTTGTCAAAGAGTGGTAATGAAATGGTAGTGAGGATCAACCATTAGGGTTTCAAGATGAACCAAGCCTTAGACCATGCTTCAAGTGTGGAAATCCGACAGTAGTAGTTATAAACAAAGTGATGGTCATAGAAATTAAGATTGTAGTCATACTAAATTTTAGGACAGTTAGAACACTACCATGGTTGACTATGCATAAGAGGCCAATATATGCATCATAGGTTGGTGATAGTCCCACATCACAGTGACTGTGCAGGAAGATACACATGATAGATGAAAGGTATATGGAGGCAGAATTTTTGACCCTTGAGGAAAGCAGTGAGTATCATATCAAGCATATACACTATGAAAGGCAGTCATGATGGGGTGTTACATGATTGTAGTTAGACAGAGAAATGGAAAGCTTCTAGAAGTGTAAACCTTGTGTTTGAACCATGGCATTATATGCAAGGAGACTATCAAATGAAAGTGCAGCATCATGGTTAGAGGTAGCTCATGCATAAGTCTTCAATCAAAGCATTCTTCACTAACACCCAGAAGACCATTTGAGCCAAGCAAATAGTCATGATTTGGAATGCTTTAGGACAAGTGAGTTACCACCCAATTTTGAAGTCATCATGGGATCATAGGTGGTGGTTTAAGAGTTTTTATAAGAATATCTATGAGTGGAGGTTTCAGGGCACTATTCACATTTTATGATGGGTATCCAAACCTTGAGCACTATGTGACAATGTATAATACAATGTTGACTATGAAGTGCATGGACAACAAACAGACCTAAACAAGGCTCTTTATATCAAATGTGGAAAATGAAAAGGCATTAAGGGTAATGACAGAGGTGTCAATGTATGAAGATGAGTGATGAAATAGTCTCAGGTATTGAAGGTAATGGTGAATGCAGTAGTGTTTTGTTAGGGACTACCCATTCAAGATAACACTAAATTGAATACCCATAGGTTGACATAGTCTCAAGTATTACATGGAAATGACATTCCAGCTTCCACATCAACTGAATAGACTTAGAACTGCCTTGTCATTCAATCAAGTTCCATCAAGTAGTTGCATTGCTATTAGGTGTTTCAACATTGGGCCAATGATCATGTTGATTCACAACAACAAATGTGTAATCAATGAATAAATCTGTGCCACATGTTGATGTCTAACTTGATCATCTATCGCCATCACATATCAACCATCATTCTCAATCTCATCTGCAATACCGCAACCTATCGCTATATCGTAACCCTTCCAAAAGACCATCGCAGTGTGGCAGGGTCTATACCACACCACCGCAAGCCTTCCCCTAGACTATCGCGGGGAGGCAGGCTACCCCACACTACCGCCAGTCATTCCACATACTATTGCGGGATAGTGGTATGGCCTCACACAACCACACAAGCTGATGAAGTCTCCTGTGGGATGGTGGTTAACACTGCCAGCCCACACCTCTCTTGGCTACACCCTACGGTACTATGGTAAAAGGCCAAATGCAACACTTAGGTTAAAGGCAACGGAGATAGGGTTTTACAGTGAGTTTGAGACACACATTCTCAACATAGATGAACTTGATGTCAATCAATGTGAATAAAAGGCATTAACAGGCAATAAATAATTTTAGAAATGATTCTTAATGAGTTTTTGTCTACCAATAATAATGAGACATTGGGAAGCATCCGGAAAGTTTGACCCATGTTCAAACCTTCCTCATTGTAATAAGCTGCCCATTACTCCAACAAAAATAGTGAGGCTTTTATTGAATGATTCTGGGTACAGTCAAGGATGATCAATGTTAATAAATATTTAGAATGGGGCCCAAGCTTACCCCATGCCATGTTAAAGTCACCCAAAGATTTATAGAACAAATAAAAAGATATTTTGGGATAACAAATAATTCTATCAAATCATTGACCTTCCAAATAGGCTAAAATCAAAATCATAAGGTGAAAGAGGAGGCTACAAAGCATGTGCCACATGGCCAATTGCAAGATTCATTTTGAGAAAAATAAGAGCCAACAACAATCAGTAAATAAATGGCAATAAATTATTTTTGTCAGAGACCATGAAATCATAGACATGCCTTTAGAAAGGGCTAAAATCCTAACTTGAAATGATAGGGGTGATTATCTTCATCAAAAAGTGTAGATATATCTGGTGTGCAAAATAGTGACAGGAAAATAAGAAATAGTGAGATATGGAAGTAAGAGAAAGGATAAAAATCAAGCATATCTGAAATTTCAAAAATTGCGTGACATTAAATCTAAATCAAAGCACTCCATGAAAGCATCTATAAATCCTCAGAAGATTATTGTCAACATTAAAGATAATATAACAAGTTTCCTTAAATAGATAAAGTAGCAAGCTAAGAGACATAAGTTTGAGATTCTAGGATAACCTATTTTTTTGAATTTAAACAATAGTGAGAATCCACAAATAGATTTAAAAGTAATTAACTAGCATATGTACTTCCACTCACTGAGCAGTTGTTTTTAATCACCATTAGTTATTCCATTTGATATAATGACAAACAAACAAGGATATCAATATATCTCAGAAAATAAAAAGCTAGCCTAAAAGATGAGAAAGTTGATACCTTTACACAGTTAATATCAGACAAAAGTCCAACTGTCACATCCTTACCCAACAGACGTGTAACAAATTGAATCATAGGTAATGGCTCAATAAATTTAGTTGAAGATATATCTTCAAGATACATGCATAAGGATCTATGAATTACTTGCATATTGTGGAAGCTCGATTCAAAAAATTAATTGCTTAAGATTTACACCAAATCTTAGTAAAATATACAAGAAAATTTACTTGACCTTCCAACATACAAAGTAAAAATTTCTCCATAGTGCTCAAAAACTCTTTATCAAAATATGCAAAGTTATATAGAGTCTAATCATGTAACTTTAGAGAGCATTGCATACCAATGTGAAGAGATAAACCCATCTGGGTTGGCCTAATACTTTGATAAAACCCAGCTCAATCACATGTAACTTTGAAGTGAGCTGCCCTCCAGTGATTATTTTTGAGGCAAAGGAAATAAGGATAGAAGGATTTCCATTGCCTGCAACCTACTAAAAAACAAAATCAAAGTTAGGAAACACTCCACAAATTCTAGAGACAAGATGAAAATGGAAGCACAACAAGAAAGAAGCATCTGATATGGTAGAGAAAATAATCTCAAAGAGTAGAAGAGAGTTTTACCTTAAATGATGCAAATGCGACTGCATGGGCTTCTAGAGCTTGACTTCACTGGTGCTCTATAGAAAATAGTTTCATGTTCCCCTTGACAAGTTGTGGCCTCTGTCCATAGAATTTTGTTAATGTCAATAACAATCATAAACCCCATCAATTAAGGAATATAATAATATCACAACCATTAGATAGTACACACCTCAGGTGCTCCTGGACCAATTCCAATCAAAACAAGCCATTTTTCAATAGGATCACATCGATAATTTATTATCTCGTTGCCTACTAAATTGCTCGTTCACTCAAACATTTGGACAAGTTCAGAATCCCCTATATGCCCCAATAATTTGACATGTTAAAAAGAAAGAAAAAATAGAAGAAAGCACATTGGCAACAGAAAACAAGCTTTGCATGAGTACACAAAAATAAAATTTCAGTCAAATTCAATATTGCACCTTGCTTTGCTTTAGGAACATTATAACATAAAGAGCACGTAAAAAGCAGAAGTTTTTTTAAAATTTTCTAGAGCTTTTCATTACCTTCCAATGACCAATGATACACTAAACTCTGTGTAACATGTCCCAACATCTTTGGTGTGATCCACTTCCAAAACACAACCTATGAATTACAAGTTTGTAATATATGAGATATCATGAACTATCTTTGTGTGTTAATAAAACAACACTAGTAGATACAAACTGAGGTGAGAAATAATCCAAGTACCTGAATTTACCATAGCATATGGAGAGAATCATTCACACTAGGATCAATGAAGGCATCCTGCTTGGCAATACATTTTAGAGAGAATAAAACTAAACCAATTTATGTCATCAGAACAAAAAAAATTATCAGAGCTAGTAGAATGGTGCTGTGTAGAAGACCGCTGCAACACCACATGGTGGTTGTTGGGCCTTCATGGTGATGCGGGGAGCTTTCCCCGCATCACTGCAAAGGCCCAACAACCACCATGCACTATTGTGGTGGTCTTTTGCACAACACCATTCTCTAGATTGGCACATGTTCACATAGTCCATGGTGAAATCCTATCACCCTTTACACCATTGTCATGAATTCCTTGAAAACACTGTTCAATTACGACTTTTATATTGCCTTCAAGAAATTGTTTGTGCTCTATTGATTTATAGCTCTTCATACAACACTATTATATCTCCTTTGATGTCACTATCATAGGACTATTTGATACCACTGTCATTGGTCTTCTCTCAAATTCAAACCTTACTCTTTTCACACTTTCACTCATAGGTTTTGAGTCAAGGGATTCAAGTCTAGAATGTAACGTTGTTGTTCCTATGTTTGCAATAAGAGAATACTATCATTTGAAACAAATATCTTTGTCACACCTCATTATTGATCTATTACCTTTTTCAACAGTCATATGGCTATGATATACTTCTTCGTTGTGATGACTAATCATTGCATGATAATGTAGACTATCACTATGTTTGTGTCATAGGGAATTTGATTGTATTATTATATCATGTGTATTCTTATGGTATCACAAACTCTAAGAAATAACCTAAGACCCTTGGATTGCCTTAATACTCTCCTCTAACTTGCCATGCTCTAACAGTCTCTTACATTGTCCTTCGCCAACCATATACTTGTAGACTACTTTTAGAAGTTTGTTTACTATCCTCTTTTATATTTTCTATAGGCTGCAACTCATCCATTAGCATCTTGAAATTTTAAAACAAGATGATTAACACTTCTATCATGATTGTAAGTGTGATTGTGTAGGCTATCTTGGTACCTGCATAGGTGACCTATGGATTATTTGTCATCTATCCTTCATGCACACTTGTCATACAGTCTCTAACTTATAACTGTTGTAGCTAGGGTTAAAAATCTAGGGTAAAAAGATAAACAACAATAATGAAACCCTAACAAGCACAGTGAAGCACAAACTAGCATGAAAATGAAAACAACAAATGCAAATGCAAACTGATCTCCATGCTAAACTTGATTCATCTCCATTTCTCTTCTCAACCCTGCATAAGCATGCAAGATTTTGAAGGATTGATTGTGGGAGGAATGTTGGTTGCTCACAGTTTTAGCATCATAACAATAGCATAGGATGAATGATGCAAAGGCTTCAATAGCATTTTGACAGCATAAAGATACTTGAAACTCAATGCATTGCAAATGACTTGTGAGAGGGTTGATTTATAGGAAAGGGTTGATTTGAATTTATGATTGAGATTGAAAGTTGGTTTCAATGATGTGGATGGCTAGGATTGATTAGATTTTCCTAGTCCTAAGGAGTTGTAGTCATGTGACAAGTGTGGGAAGGAGAATAGGGCTAACCTATTAGTTGGACATGTGAAAGATATTAAATGAAAGTTGTACTACCACACATGACTCAATTGAGAGGTGGACAAGTGTTGTAATGAGATGAAAGGTGAGAACCTAATTCAAATATTTTATTTGAATTAGTTGGGACATGTGAAAGGGATAATTTAAATAAATATTTTATTTAATTAAATTAGAGGAAAGGTGGGAAATTAATTAAATAAATAGGATTTATTTAATTAATTAGCTAGGTGAGATAAATGGGATTAGGATGGGAAATTAATTAAATAAATAGGTTTTATTTAAGTAATTGGAAAGTTGGATAAGTGGAATTAGGAGTGGGATCAAGACAAAATGCTACATGATGTCTCTAATAATGTATTTGACTAGGTGTTGCAAGACATGGATAAATTTGGGTGTCTACATTTTGCCCCTCTTTGAGATGATGTTCGAGATGTGAGATTTATGTCGAGTAACATCATTTCAAAGAAGTTAAGGTATGTATAGAGGAAAATAGATGGGATGATGGAAATATAGGATGATGATGCCCCCTCAAGAGGATAGGCGGGTTGGACAAACACGGATAGGCTCTCAAAATGAAATGGATTGGTTAAGGAAGACAGATAAGGGAATGTATAGAAGAAATGAATGATGAATTATGCTGCAATGAAGGTGAGCAACCATAAATTTTGATATAGCACTAGACGTTATGCACAAAGGTATAAGGACTAGGGTGACGATGTGTCTTGTGCACCAAGCATAATAAAACCTTGTCTAATGTATGAGGATGTAAACTTAGAGCATTAAAGTCCTAATGCACAAAAGGTATGATATGACCTTAGATGCAAAGGTTAATGCAAAAAGCTATTCCAACATACACAAGATATAAATATTAGCTAGAAAGATATGGATTTGATTCAAATGCAAGATAAAATGATAACATACACATGCAAGAAAGCAAGCATGCACAAATGATACAAAAATAAACAAGGTATTGCCCCTGTCAAGATGTAAACCAATGATTGATTGATTGATTGATTGATGATGATAGTGATAGTGATAGTGTTGTCATTATGGGGAACAATATATCCCTAGATCAACACAAGGATGCGGGAATGATATATCCCATTGATGATGATGATGATGATTGATTGATTGATTTGGTTTATGACAAGATTAGGATCAAGACCATTGATGTGATTGGATAATTTGACTTGATTGATTAACTTGATTGGCATGGATTAATAATTGACTTGCATTTGGATTGTTTGGAGTAATTGATTGATATGATTGATTTGAAGGAATAATTCGATGAATTTGAATTGATGTGATTGATTTGATGGATTTGAGTGATTGTCCATTTGATTTGATGGAATTGATTTGATGATTGGATTGATTTTAATTGATTTGATAATTGGATAGAATGAATGGATTGATTGATTTTATTTGATGATCGGATGAATTGACTAATTTTATTTGATGAATGATTGGAAGAATTGATTTGGTTGGAATGATTTGATATGATGGGATTGGATGAATTGATTTGATTGAATTGGTTTGACTTGATGATTGGATTGATTTTCTTTGATTGATTTGATTGATTGAATGAGTGGAAGAATTGATTTGATTGATGTGGTTTGATTTGAGTTGATTTGATTTGTTTTTAATGGGTTCATTTGATGTGATGATTTGATTTTATTTCTTGGAGTTTTGTGGGATATTTGATTTTTTATTTATTTTTGTAATGTTTTATTTTTTTGGATTTTTGGATGTTTTGATTTTTTTTTTTTGGATTTTTAGATGTTTTGATTTTTTTTGGATGTTTTGATTTTTTTTTTTTTGGATTTTTAGATGTTTTGATTTTTTTTGGATGTTTTGATTTTTTTTAGATTTTTGAAATGTGTTTGGACAACATTGGATGACAACTTCGATAGCCTTTATGCTAGACACCAATGACAAGGGAAGACCAAGTCTAGATGCAAGGATGGAGTTAGGATGGGTGATAGTAAATGGTATGGAAGGCTCACGATAGATGGATGGGATGGAAGACTCATGATAGATGGGTAGATAAGAGGATAGGCTATAGTGGATGGATGTATGTCTCATAATGGAGCTAGGATATGATCTCCAAAGACTATGTCGCATAAGAATAATATGCCCCATTCTAGGTAGTAAACTTAGGATTTTACATGACAAAACTTATGACGAAAGGATGAAATGATGGATTGGTTTGGAAAGGATAAGGTATATCAAGAGATATCCATAGGATTCTTCAACATTTTTCCCCTATATCTTTATCAAGATCAAAAGGAGGAAGAGAGGATGAATGGACTCAATAGGATAGGTATATGGGTGTATTGGATAAGGATGGTAGGATAGTATGGAAATGGTATGATGGGAGAGATAGTTTGGATGAGACCATGTGCCCCCAAGTATAAATGACATAGAAGATCAACCTACACATGGCACTTTTTTGCCAGGTTTTCATCATGGTACTTATCCAACGCGCCACCAAGGGTGGTTTTCACCATTGGATGAATGGATTTCTCTTACTATTATGATTTTTTTATGGGATATTTGGATAGGGTAGGTGGATATAGATAAGAGGGAATCAAGCGTCTAGTTCCATCGAAGAGTGATATTGTCCCACTAGAGAGGGATGTCATTGCATAGACCACATCAAATATAATTATGCTCATAGATGTTGGTAGGGGATTGTGTGAAAGGGAGATGGAGTAGGTAGATAGTAGATTTGGATGTGGATTATGAAGGAAAGATGGTGGATGGGGGAAAGTGGATTATGATGTGGGTTATGTATGGAAAGATAATGGATTATGAAGTTTATGGTAGGGTTGAATAGTGGATTATGATGTGGATTATGTAGGATTCATGCAAAAGGATGGATGAAAGGTTTATGCAAAAGCATGGACCATAGGAAGATGATGGGTGAAATATGGAGGATAGTGGATGAAAGATGGGGTGATGGAGGTATGTGGGAATGTTGGGGAATGGAAAGGAACTACAATGTCAAAAAAGTCCCCTTGGGGGCTTTTCCCTCATAAGGTTTAGCTCCCGGGTCTTTTAGCCGCATTTAGGACATCTTGCATCATATTTTGACATCCCGATTGAATGAGCCCTAAGTTTCATGACAAATGGGACCTAGGGGGATCCCTTGAACCTAACCCTGACCAAAATGTGATAGGTGAAAGTCAGGTGTGGTAGATCAGACATAGTCGTGAAACCCTAACCCTACCATCATTAAGGAATCTAACCTAAATGAAATCAAAAGAACAATGCAATTCAAGCATAACATCACCTAGACCGTGCGATTCCTTGTTTGAGAGAGAGATGTGGACTGCTTCTTCAACGATAAGCAATTACAAAGCTGAAAGCTGCCATTGATGGATGATAAAAGCTCGAATGCTCGAATGCTCAAGATGATAATGGAGTTGCTATATGATTGCTGGATTGCTAGATACTATATGATTTCTGGATGTCTCATATGGAGTGAGAGGCTGTTTATATAGGACTCAACCAAGATCAATCAACGGTGGAGATTCAGAGGCTATGTGAATGGCTAAGATTGAAAGTTACTAAATTTAGGTCCAATTAGTTGTGCATGTGAAGGATTTTAAATGAAAGTTGTCTTACAACACATGATAAATGGGAAATGGACAAGTGTTAAAATGTGATAAATGATAAAGGCTTAATTCAAATAAAGTATTTGAATTAGTGGGATATGAGTTGGAAATTAATTAAATAAATAAAATTTATTTAATTAATATGATAAATGCATAAAATGGGATAAGACATGATGTGGAATTAATTAAATAAATACAATTTATTTAATTAATCAGCTAAATGAATGAGAATGGGATTTTAATTAAATAAATAAAATTTATTTAATTAATTGGGTAATGGATTAGTGATTTAACAAGGTGTCGTTATACATGGACAAATTTGGGTGTCTACATTTTGCCCCTCTTTGATACAATGTTCGATAGAACGTTGTGTCAAAGAAGATGTGAGATGCGTTCGATAAACAAGTTATGCCCCAGTGTAACTGGCAGGTGATGCCCCCTCGAGAGGTAAGCCAGGCGAACCAGGAAGGACTGGGTTGGCTCTCGATAGAAGAAAGGGCGAAAAAGAGGGCAGACGCGAAGGAAAGGGGGGTGGCATGGAAGAAAATAGGCTGTGGTATAGAAGAATTAGGGTTTGGAGGAGGGCTATAAGTAGGGGCTTCAAGGGCAAATAGGCTCATTTGTGCTCATTTGTGCTTAGAAATTTAGAGAAATCCAGAGCTCCTGAGAGTGAGAGTGGCAGAGCTAGCAGGATGGTGATTCCACGCAGAGATCATCGTGCGGAGCGGGTGAGGACACATGGACGACCAGAGGGAGCAGGCGCACCGGTATGTTTCAAAACTTTTCCCAAAAGCGTGCATTTAATAGCCTATAAGCGTAATTAATTCACACATGTCACCAAAAGCGACAAGTTTAGGACATGGCACATATAGGTCGCTTATGTAGGAGTAGAGGTCGCTTAGAGTATTGCAGGTCGCTTATAGGCGCGGGTAGGTCACTTAGGGAAAACGAGGTCGCATCCTGTCGGCGGGAAAAATGCAGTCGAAATGCGCGTATGGAGGGGAACGAGTCGCTTATGAGCAGATAGTAGTTGCATAGGGTAGTGTAGCTCACATAGGACTAGAAACAGCTCGCATATGGTAGAGAGCGCGCGTATAGGAAAACAGTGAGCGCATATAGTGATTAGGCTCGCTTATAAGGAAAAGATAGGCGCATTTAGGAAAAGAGCTCGCTTTGAGAGTAAATAGAGTCGCACATAGGATAGGGCTCGCATATGAAGGGATAATGGGCGCATGTAGAAATAGAGTTCGCTGCTAGTAAAATAGTAAGCGCATAATATAAAAGAGCTCGCGTTTGGTCAAAACAGAGACGCATGTGGTGAAAGGGGTCGCTAGTGTGCAGAAAAAGGTCGCATGTGGTAAAGTGAACCGCATATGGTATGTGTAGGATAAAATAGCAAATAGATAGGCAGATTTTGATGCAGGACTGACAAGAGTAAATGGATGATGCAGGATGTACTACCGCCTTTGCTATCACGGGAGCCCCATCCGAGAGATTTGCGGTTAGTGAGACAGTTGGATGCAGAGGAGCTACTGGTGTTGGAGATCTTGGGCTTGGAGCATGTGTCACGATTAGAGCCAGTGCAGGCACATCGAGGGCTGATGACGGCGATGGTGGAGCGATGGATGAGCGAGCACAGTTCATTCTTGTTACCGACAGGAGAGGCGACCATCACCTTAGAGGATGTGTTCCAGATTTTGAGGATTCTGATAGATGGGGATCAGGTAGATTATGATCTGGAGATGGGCCCAGCTACATTCAGGAGATTGTTTGGGACACCAGACATCGGAGCAGAGGGTTCAGAGATACCGATGGGGAGGATGGAGGAGCTCTGTGACAGGTTGCAGTGAGTGGTAGTGGCTATCATTAGATGGCTAGTGGGTGACAGGAGAGCGAGAGGTTTTCCTGTAGGATGGGTGACAGTGATGGAGGGCATGTTCTCCTATGGCACGAGATATGCATGGGCAGAGTGCGTGTTGGGACAGCTCTATCATTACCTGCATGATTGTGCATATATGTTCGGAGCCAGTATGTCAGCAGGAGTGACAGTGTTGCACGTATGGGCTTATGAGCACATTCCGGTGACGAGACCAGAGGGATGGGTCGCGAGAGCAGCAGGAGAGCCATTTGCACGGATGTATAGAGGAGCCTTGACGTATCGACAGCGCCGAGGGGTGGTATGCTGGCGACGGAGGTTGGATGAGATAGACAGATTTGTATGGAGGCCATGGCTAGGATGTGAGTAGTGGGAGGAGGAGGATGTCGAGCTTGCTTATGCGAGATAGGCGAGGTACATTTTTGGACGCGGCGTGTACATTATAGAGCGCTATTTGCCAGAGAGAGCCCTGAGACAGTTTGGAGAGGCACAGGCAGTACCTATAGGTGATGCCGTTTTTGGGAGGACGAGACAGGAGGTGTTTGATTGGGGTCCAGAGGTTGTGGTGGACACAGCCTTGGCAGAGAGAGATGGATTGCAGCCAGTAGCATGGCAGTGGAGACAGGGTCCTGCAGATCCAGGTACGTTGCCAGAGTATGATGCACACTGGGCGACAGCTAGGCCGACTCGGTTGACACGGGATGGAGAGATTGGGGAGATTGGGATGGAGAGACCAGTTCGGAGGCGACGACGACGGGCTCCACCAGCACAGGCAGTAGTGCCAGCTGCACCAGGGATACAGATGCCAGGGCAGGTGCCAGGCCAGCCTGCTATATTAGCACAGCCACAGGCACAGATCGGAGCAGGAGATGATGTGGGTATTCAGCAGCTGCGGAGACGGATCAGAGAGGAGAGGAGATGGAGGCAGCGGGCACAGATGAGGCTAAGGAGAGTGGAGATGGATAGGCATCAGGCCATGATCAGTCTGAGGCATGCTAGAGCACAGGCACAGGCTTATCAGGCTCAGCTACAGTTGGGAGCTCAGAGAGGAGATGGACAGGATGATGGTACGCTCGCGAGAGTTACAGGAGAGAGGGATACAGCTAGGCAGCATGAGCAGATGATGAGGCTTGAGCGAGATACTGCAGTACAGCAGGAGCAGGCTATGAGAGTAGAGAGAGATGGTCTGCGAGCTGAGAGAGATAGTCTGCGAGCTGAGAGAGATAGGGCAGGACAGCAACTGCAAGTTATGACTAGTGAGCGGGATAGAGCAGTGACTGCCTTGGGGACTGATGGAGCTACCATGTACTTAGCCACACAGTTGACAACGGTACAGGCCGAGCTTCAGAGAGTGCAGGGGGAGGCTGAGTATTATAGAGGCCTATATTATGGAGTTGTGCCGGCAGAGCAGAGACAGCCTAGCTTCAGGAGCAGGTCAGGGGCTTCGAGCTCACGGAGGTCGAGTGGATCTCGATCAATAGCTTCAGTGATGGGGCCACTGAGAGATGGAGGACCGGGTATAGGACCTGTTGGTGGTGGTGGTCAGGGCGAGGGAGCTGGCAGTAGTCGCTAGGGCATACCTTGTTGGCATTGTATCATGATGAGGCCTAGAGCCATTGTTGTACATTCATTCTTTTCAGGGCTCAGCTTGTATTATAGACACTTGTATTTTGACACACATGTATATATATATGGCAGTTTTGGCGATCTATATGATGTTATAATGGTTGTGATGTTGGTATTATGATGGCTATGCATGTTATGTGTATGGATTATAGATGGATTATGGATAGATGTTTATGCAAATGGTAATTGATAGAAAATATGTGAATATGTAAAAGAAAATGATATGGATAGATGTATGCATATAGGTAGATGGTAATGAAAGATATAGATATAATGGACGTATGTATGGCTAACACTTGTTTTGCAGGAGCGGGAATATGGACAAAGGATGATGGAGATGATTGATCTTGGTGGAGGATGACGGAACAAATGGATAGGTAGAATGAATAAGATAAGATGATGATGGGCAGCTTTCAAGTAATTGCTCAAAATGAAAAGAAATGCAGTCCTTATGTTTGATATAGCATATGGATGTTATGCACCAGGGTATAAGAGACCAAGGTGTCGAGATATCCAATGCGCAACTAGCATGTTACAATCTTGTCGGAACGCATGTGGTCAAGATGTTGAGCCAACATGCACAAGATAGGAATAGCAGCTAGTGTTGGACTTTGACGCTACAAACAATGGTTTGAACTTATCTCCACTACACATAATGATAGCTTGTTGGTTATATGTATGGAGTTAGTCTTAACATAGAATAGTCTCCAATGCATAAGAGACTGTTTAGCTTCTCAGATGCTAGAGATATTGATATGTAAGATGCTAATCCCAACACGTGCAAGATACCAAGACGCATAGGAAGAGAATAAGATCATCCCGCAAACACGGCATACGAAAGCTATATGACCATGCCCCAGTCCTTACTTCATCACAACATACCAAGATATAAAGAGATCATGGCAGTCTTGACTAGGTATAGAAAAGGGACAAAAGATAAATCAAAAGATAAAACAAAAGATACTGTCATCACGTTCTCTTGCCAAATGTTGGGTGCTCTTGGATAGATTAAGCTGGCGCCTTGTTAAAAGGAAAGCTACATCCTGTTGAAGGCTAAAGTTGTTGATAAATGGCTATAGCAAATGTTGGCTTAAGGCATGCGGACAAATAGCTTCTGGCTTACCTGTGATTGGTTATAGTGCTGGAGCTTGCAATAGACACATGGTTTGCTTCCTGTTTGAGCTGATCAAAGAGAAGAAGATGGATGATGAATGAAGATGAAGAAGATGGGGGGATCATCTGTGATTGAGTACTGGAAACTTCCTTCGTATTCCAGACTGCCTACATACCCTGTATCCACGGGATCAAAGCACATTGACGATGAAGATGAGACATGATGAATATGTAGTTCTGGGTTTTATTGATGATGTAAGTGATGAAAGATAGAAGAATGTGAGCTGAGAGAGTGAAAGATGTTTAGGAGAAAAGATGACAGATGAATGATGAAGGGGGCTATCGTCTTAGCCTGAATCAGAGTGCTTCCTTCGCATCTCAGATTGCCTACATACCCTGTATCCACGGGATCAAGGCATCAACGATAGAGCTGGATGTAGTTCTTATTGATGTGGCTAATCGATTGGATGTTTGATCAGGCGATGTTTGTTGCGATTGTTGGATGAATGTGGATGGAGTTGTAAAGGTATGAGTCCTGGTTGCAAGTCGTTAGGTTGTATTTGTTGGTGGACATGTGCCATGGCTGAAGTTGATAAGGTGTGCTGTGTTGTAAGCTGAGTTGTTTGATGTGTTATGAGCTAGCGATAACAGGATCCACTTCCAAATAAGGCTCAACAAATGCCCCCAGTGTGGGATGAGGTTTATTATGCAGAAGTGACAATGCAGAAAAGATGTGGCCAAGATGTTAAGGCGCCAAAAGATATATATATCACGACAATGTCTCAAGTATGATAGTTAGCATTAGCAAAGGATGAAGAGGAAAGGCGATGTGTGAGGTTACGATAGGGCTTATGAGGATGGCTTATACAAGATGCAGTGGGGAAAATGATCAAACGAACCAAACAAATGAGGGAAGCTGGTCACTACACATAGCGCCTGTTTGCCAGGTTTTCACTATGGTACTTATCCAAGGCACCTGTTTACCAGGTTTTCACCATTGGACGGATTATTTATCGCTTTTTTTTTGGAATATTTTATTTATTTATTTATTTATTTATTTTTTTGGGATAGCTGAGATTCATGGATAAAACCTCTTGAGATGAACGCTGTTGACGGGTTCATCCAAGGGAATACCTTCAGGTGTTGACAAAGTGTATGCACCAGATCCATAGACTGCGGTGATAATGAAAGGACCAAGCCAATTTGGTTCAAACTTGCCCTGTTTCTCTCGATGCTGTTGATTCCTTTGGTTTTCTTTAAGGACAAGGTCGCCAACCTGAAATCTATGTTCTCTGATCTTTTTGTTGTAGCTGCGGCGTAGCCGGTTTTGATAGACTTGAAGATGGTTCAATGCTGTAAGGCGGCGTTCATCTAAGAGCTCAAGATCATGGAGTCGGGACACTCGATATTCTTCATCTGAGATAGTATGTTGCAAGGATATGCGCAAAGAGGGGATCTCGGCCTCGATAGGCAAAATAGCTTCAGTGCCATAGACTAGAGCATAGGGTGTGGTGCCAGTAGGAGTTCTGACACTTGTTCTATATGCCCATAAAGCAGGATGCAGTTGTAGATGCCAATCTCGACCAGTTTCGTTAACAGTCTTTTTAAGGATCTTGATGATTGTCCTATTAGAGGCTTCAGCTTGACCGTTGCTCTGAGGATAATAAGGCGTAGAGAACCTATGTTGAATATGAAACTTATTGCAAAGATCTCTAACCTCTTGGTTCTTGAAAGGCCGGCCATTATCTGTGACAATAGCTTGAGGAACTCCATAACGACAGATGATGTAATGTAGGATGAATTTAGCTATTTGTTTACCTGTGATGTAGGTCATTGGTATGGCTTCTACCCACTTTGTGAAATACTCAGTGACAGTGATAATAAACTTATGACCATTTGATGAAGTAGGATGGATTTTACCCACAAGATCAAGTCCCCATTGCGAAAAAGGCCATGGAGTGACAATAGGCTGAAGCTCATGTGCTGGTGCATGTATTAGATCTCCATGTTTCTGACATTGTAGACATCTCCTTGCAAATTGTTGGGCATCTTTTTCCATAGTTGGCCAGTAGTATCCTGCTCGCAGAAGTTTCTTAACAAGGCCAGGGCCAGCGGAATGCGAACCGCAGACACCTTCATGTACTTCACGTAAGGCCGTTTTTGCTTCCTCGGAGTCAAGACATCTAAGAAGGATACCATCAAGACTCCGGTGATAAAGGGTGTCTCCTAAGATAGTGTAACGAGAGGCTCGACGGATAAAAGTTTTACGCTGGGTGTTGGATAGTTGAAGAGGCAAGGTGTGATTATGAAGATACTCGTATATATCTTTGTACCACAACGAGTTGGGACCAACAATCTCACATATGAGCTTAGACTGTGGAACTTCAAATGCTGGGATCAAAAGCTGTTCGACCAAGAATTCACATTTATGGGTGTTGGATGGCATGTCTAAAAGAGATCCAATCATAGCCATGGCATCGGCTGCTCTGTTTTGTAGTCTTGGAATTTGCTCAAAGGTAATGTCCTCAAAATATTGCTTGAAATCGTCCACCATTAGCTTGTATGGAAGAAGCTTCTCGTCTTTGGTTTGATATTCATCTAAGACCTGTTTAATAACTAGCTGAGAATCACCAAAGACTCGTAACTATTTGATAGCCCATTGTACTGCCATGCGCAAACCTGTTATTAAAGCTTCATACTCTGCTATGTTGTTGGTACATGGGAATGCTATTCTATATGATTTAGGTATGCAGTCTCCTTGGGGAGTGACAAACAAGATACCTGCTCCAGATCCGTGTTGAGTGTATGACCCATCAAAGTATAGCTGCCATCGTGCTGGAGAGCTTAAATTAAATAATCCTTCATCAGGGAATTCGGGATATATTGGCTGAATGTCTGTGATAGGTGCTGCAGCTAATTGATCAGCAATGACTTGTCCTTTGATAGCTTTACGATTCACGTATTGTATGTCAAATTCACTCAAGATCATAACCCATTTTGCTAATCTCCCTGTGAGAAGTGCTTTTGAAAGGAGATACTTGAGGGGATCCACATTAGAGATGAGCTTGGTTGTTTGGTTCAACATATAATGTCACAACTTTTGGGAAGCAAACACTAATGCTAAACAAGCTTTTTCCATAAATGAGTAATTGAGTTCATATCCCACAAGAGTTCTGCTAATGTAGTAGATGGCTTGTTCTTTTCCTGAATCATCATGTTGAGCTAGAAGTGCACCCAATGCTGTGGTTGTTGATGATATATAAAGCAGTAATGGACGATCAAGTACAGGAGGTATTAACACAGGAGGTGTTGCCAAGTATTCTTTTATCTTATCAAAAGCCTGTTGACACTTTTCATCCCACTTAAAAGGTTCACCCTTGCGAAGAAGATGCTGAAAAGGATGACATTTATCTGCGAGTTGTGAGATAAATCTGCGGATAGATTGTAGCCTACCCTGTAAACTGCGGAGCTGTTTGAGATTCGTTGGTGGAGGCATTTCTATGATAGCTTTTACCTTAGCTGGGTCCACTTCTATTCCTCGTCAAGACACAATATATCCCAATAGTTTTCCTGATGTTACGCCAAATACACACTTCTTTCGATTTAGTCTGACTTGATATTTTTCTAATCGATCAAAAATTTGTGCCAATACTTGTAGATGTCCTTCCCTTGTCTTAGATTTGCCTAGGATGTCATCAACATAGTCTTCCATGATATTATGAAAAAGGTCATGGAAAATAACTGTCATAGCTCGTTGATAGGTAGCTCCAGCATTTTTGAGACCAAAAGGCATTACAACGCAGCAATATGTGCCCCATGGACAAATAAAAGATGTTTTATCTTGGTCTTCCTCTGCTATTTTGATTTGATTATAACCAGAAAATCCATCCATCAAAGATAGCATTTCATGTCCTGCTGTAAGATCAACAATGTTGTCTATGCTTGGTAATGGAAAATCGTCTTTAGGACATGCTTTGTTAAGATCTCTAAAGTCTGTGCAGCAGCGAACTCGTCCATCTGGTTTGGCTACAGGTACTAAGTTTGAAACCCATTCTGGATAATCAATAGGCTTTATGAACTTTGCTTCTAACAGTTTCTGAATTTCTGCTTTGACCAATAAGGCAACTTGTGGATGCATTTTGCGCAATTTTTGTTTGACAGGCTTTGCATTAGGGAATACTGCTAAATGATGTACCACAAGTGAAGGATCTAGTCCTGGCATGTCTGCATAAGTCCATGCAAAATTTATAGCTCTTCTCAGAAAAAATGCTATGAAGTTCTTTCGTTCTTGCTCTGATAGTGATGCTGCCAAAAAGGTGATCTTCGGATTCTGTTCTGTTCCCAAGTTCATGTCTTGTGATTTTTCAACTAGCACAGTTGATTTCTCATGGTAATCAGTGGCAACAGGAAGATCAAATCCCTCATCCTCAGGCTCCTCAGAGAGGTTTTCACCTTCGGATACGTCCTTTATTTTTACTTTTTCACGGTCAAGAGGCGCCTTGCGGTTTTCACCTAGTGACCTATTTTGTTGAATTTTGTTTATTTCACTTTTGCGACTGAAGGATTTGATACTTCCGCCAAAATATGCTAGTTTAGGTAATTCCATCATGAAACCTGCTTTATGATCACCCAATGGAATACCTTGTCTCAAACCCATGAATTCTGCAATGGCTTCGTCATTTTCAAATGTATCTAATATCGGTGCCCCCTGTTGGTCCCAATCGATGAGGTCAGGATATACGAGGGAGAGGCGAATGGAGGGATTATGATGGCTAGAAGAGGTTGCGGAAAACATGAAGATGGAATGTTCTTGAAAGAGGTCGGTGATATGAAGGGAGGAGTCGTCGATGGTATCCGAGTTAGAAGTCTCTCCTACCGAAGAAGGTCCAACGTCAATATCAGAAATACACTTAATGTCTTTGGGTCGCGGTACCTCCGGTTGGTAACCAAGGCCTTGCTTATTAAACTTCTTAGACACAATAAGGGGCTCAATAGGTCCTTGTTCCTGTGATCCCAAGCCGCCATGTCCTTTATAGCCCATGTTCTTTATGATACGAAACCCGTTGTTGTATCACTCTACTTCAAGTTGGACTTGGTCATTTTCATCAAAGAATATCCAAGAATCGATGTCCTCAATGTCTTCGTCATCCAAGAAACCACCTTTAATGAATACGGTAGGGGAAGCTTTGATAACAGCGGAGGATGAAGTGGGCTTGGATGTAGAGGGCTTACCGTGGGATTTAGGAGATAATGGAAGGGTGCCAACGCAACAGGATTCCTGCAATTTGTATTCACCAGGGCCATGTTCAGTATATTTGATATGGAGGTTGGAAGCGGCTTTGCTAGATGAGGGCTTGAGGAGATCGGATGGGTCTACATAGGAGGAAGACGGATATGCCTCGGTGTTGAGAGGGATACGGTTTGGACTCTGATATTTAGCTTGAAAGGCACGGCAAAACTCAAATGGATTGGGATCAGCTTGAATGGTAACTTCAACACCCTTATGTGGAAATTTAAGACATTGGTGATATGTAGATGGAACTGCTTTAAGGGTATGGATCCAAGGGCGACCGAGGATGATGTTGTAAGGCAGATCAATATCAAGGACTTGACAGCGAGTTTCTGTAATGACCGGTCCAACTTGAATAGGCAATAAGATGATCCCTTCAGTATCTCTTTCAGCGTCATCATATGCTCTGATGGTAATAACCTTGGAGGTGTCTACATTTTTCTCTGAATATCCCAATTGTTTGATGAGTTTCAAAGAACATATATTTAGACCGGCTCCCCCATCTATCAAGACTCGTTTGATACGGCGTTGATTAACAAACACTTCAATATGGAGGGCCTCATTGTGTGACGGATGAATTAAGGGTTGAAGATCTTTGTCGGAAAAGGTTAAATGACAAGGGGCTGCAATGCTAGCGACCATGGATTGAAATTGTGTGATATTAATATTATTAGGCACCGAAGACTCTTGTAAGGCCTTATCAAGGATAGCTTTATGTGCGGGGGATATGCGGAGCAGCTCAAGGATAGATATGTGTGCGGGTGTTTTGCCAAGGTGATCCAAGAGGTTATAGTCAGAGAGAGGTCGAGGAGGATGAGGGGGTGCTCCTTGAACGGTAACTTGACCTCTTCGCGTGGTTACGGCACAATCAGGTGCTCCTTGGACGGTAATGGTAGAAATGCGAGCATGGTCAATGCGGCCAATGGTAGATGATGCATAGCTATAGGGAATAGTATTTCCAGCTTGAAGGTTATTTGTCTGATCATGAGATGGAAGTGGATTCTTGAAAGTCTCTAGATCATAGTTTGATGTGGATTGTTGAGCAGGTTGAGGTGTTGAAGGTGTGACGTTGATTAGACCTTGATCAATGCAGTCTTGGATAACATGTTTTAAGTGCATACAACCATTTGTTTTATGTCCTTTAACTCGATGATAATCACAATACTCATTCTCTTTGTACCAAGGAGCTCGAAAGAGTGGGTCGCCGTTTGGTGGTGCATCGGGTAGAATAACATCTCCGGCTTGAAGCAGCTTTCGAAGAATAACTTCCATGGGTTCCACTAATGGTGTAAATTGTCGGCATGGATTAGAAGTTTGGCGTTGGTTTCTTTGTGGTGGAAAAGACTGTCTTGGTGGAGAGGCTGCTTGAATGTTGATAGGAGCTCTCATAGTTTGGATATTCTTTGTATCAACAATACCATCATTGACAACATTCTTGTTCTTGTTCCAAAAGCGAGACTTATCATTGGAATTTTGGGGAGAATCTTTGTTATCACGAAAGATCTTGATAGTTCCTTTGGCAATTAAGGCTCGTTCAATAATAACTCCTTTGGAAACTAGTTCGTCAAAGGTGCTAGCGCTTTGCAATTGTAGTTGGAATGACAGCTCAGGATGAAGATTTTGAACAAAGATGTCAAGCTGTTGTTTCTCAGGGATTTCCCATGATAATTTGCTAGCCATATTACGCCATCGTTGGGTAAATGAGGAAAAGGTTTCACCATTGCGTTGTTTGTTGTTGACAAGGTCATTCATGTTTACCTCATGTTCAATGTTGAAGGCAAAATGTGATCGAAACTTGGTTGCCAATTCTGAAAAAGTCTTAATTCCTGGAGGTAAATGGGAAAACCATTCGAGAGCTTGTCCTGCTAAGCTTCGAGGAAATAGTCTCAAGAGATATGTATCATCATAGGCAACATCGAGACATGCCACGAAAAAGGCTTGAAGATGGTCATCTGGATTTCCTTTCCCTTTGTACTTATCAAATTGTGGGATTTCAAAGTGTGGTGGAAAAGGTATCATATTAAGAGACTTGTCAAATGGATAAGCGCATATGTTTTCGAGAGAGAAAGGTTTCTTGCCTTGTCCTACCCTTTCATCGATCATCTGTTGGATATCGGCTGAGGATAACTGCTGTTATTGCGAAGGGGGTTGAGTGTGATATGAGACATATTGCGGTTGTGGTTGTGGTATATGTGGAGTTGTGACAGTTTGTTGTGGTTGTGTGCCCACAATGTATGTCAAAGGAGTGGTATGTGACATGTACGTGTTAGAGGATTGCTGTCCTTGAGACACAAGTGGCAAGTGGGTGTGCATTACATGAGAAGTGGATGTTGGATTGCTAGTAGCAGATGGTTGGGAAGTTGGGATTGAATTCATGACATGGTAAGTGACGGAGGGATTGGTAGATACAACAGAAGGGTGAACATTGGGATTGGTATTTTGGACAATATGAGGATTGGTATACGTCATGTGTTGAGTGATATTAGAGAAGCCTTGGGTAGCATAAGAGGGATTGATGGTGTGTGAAGGATTGGAAGAAGAGGACAGCATGGATGTAAGTTGATCTACATAAGCGATCTTATTGTTTGGATTGGCTTGAGAAATGAGGGAATCACTCATGTCAATGAGACTAACGTTGGGATTATAGGATAACATGGAGGAATTAGCAGTTGGTGTATGAGATGTGGTAGATTGCAATGGTTGTGAAGCATGGACAACATGTGTTGTTGGAATGGTTTGAGAGGTATGCACACCGTAAGATATGGGCATTGCTTGTGATGCTCGAAGTGTTTGTGCTTGTGTTACATGGACAGCTTGTGTGACTTGAGGCATGGAAACAGTCATGGTAGAAGGAGAGATATGTTGAGGGACATGAAAAGGTGGGATGTTGAGATTTTGTGACATGAAAGGAAGCACATTGGTGGGCACTATCAATGGTTCTACGGTATGCTCTGATCGCGGTAACTCAAATGAAGCAACAAGAGGCAATGAGGATGGTGTTTGCGAGGTAGTAGAAGATGATGTGACTATAGTAGATGGTCTATTCGCAACAACAGCAATAGTGTTGGGATCGTGCTCTCTAATAGTGGATATATCAAAGTCTTTAGGTAGTTTAGCACCCATGCGAGCAAGTTGGAGAAAACAGCGATCAGGCTCAGATATCATGAGTTTCTCAACTTGGTCCCATAGATAGGTATCTTGGAATTCTGATGAGTCGTCTTGAGATTGTTCTTCGAAAGTTTCCAAGGATGGTGGAGGGTGCATTTGTTGTGAAGATGATTCGCCCCTAGTGTACCCTTGAGGTATAAACATATGAGAAGGCATACCAGTTGTGAATTGAGTTGCGTCCTTAAGAGGTGTTGTGAATTGTTTCATCTCAGCTTGCAATTTGGCATCCATTTCAGCTTTCAATTTGGCTTCTATTTCAGCTCGATATTGACTCCTAGTTTGAGGCATGATGTTGATGATGAAGTTGAGCTTGTCAAAGTTTTGAGACCCAAAAGATGATAGTTGGTTGATTGGTTGCTGTTTTGGTTTGCTGGTTTGGCTAAGTTTGCTTGGTTGATTTGTTTTGGCTGAGTTGTTGTTGGTTGTCCCTAGAGGTAGCTCAATCACTCAAGGGAAAGATTGTTTGCTGTTGATGTTTGTTGGAGCTAAAGCTAAAAGAGATTGTTTGCTGAAGCTAAAGCTGAAGGATGTTTGTTGGCTGAAGCTAAAACTGAAGGTTGTTTGTTGATTGAAATAATTGGATTGATGTCTGATTTGCTGGTTGGAGTCTCAAAAGATGGAAAAGCTCATGAGTTGTGATTGATTGATAAGCTCAAAATAGGAGACAAAGTCCAGGTATTTGCTATTGATCAAAGATAAGTTTGAAAGCTGATGTTTGAGGTTCAAGCAAGCTGGTCCTGAGGCTAATTCAGCTGATGCACTGAGATTTGCAGGAATTTTAGCTACAGGCGACTGATGATAGCTCAAAGGCGACTCACAGGATGCTAAAGGCGATTAATGATAGCTTAAATGCGACCTGGTTTAGATGTGACAGGAAAATGACAGTGCTAACCAGAGGCGAATGCTATTCCAGAGGTGACAACTGTTGGTTCAAAGGTGATTACTATTAGTTCAGAGACGACTCAGATATCCCTAAAGGTGACAGTCTGTTGTTCATAGGCGAACTTGTTCAGGAATCAGGCGAATAACTGTGGCTTAAAAGTGACTTATCTCAGGGAATATGCGACTGGTTATGAATCAGATGCGACTTGGTTCAGACAGTAGGTGATCATCTGTGGTTCAAAAGCGATTCTGTTTAAGCAAAAGGCGATCAACTGTGGTTTAAAAGCGACTCTGTTTAAGCAATATGCGGGCAATTGTGGTTTAAAAGCGACGCAATTCAGGCAGATGCGAGTCACTATAGTTCAAAAGTGATGTTGATGATCTGTGCGAGCAGTTTAGGTTCAAAAGCGACTGTGTTTGTGTGACAGTGGTCTGATTTTGCAGTTTTTTCCAGCAAGAAAACAATGATAACAGTCACTCACACTTACAACAAGCACAAACTGATACAACCTAGGCTAGGATAGGATAGTATCTGTTGAATCCCCTAGCTGCGCCTATTCAAAGCGGGTAGCTCCAGGATCTTGATAGCACCGGCTCCTCCTTACATTTGCACACACTTCTCACGCATACCAAGATCCGGGATTCTTATAAGGCTTGACCCTCTCCAAACCTTTAGATTGTCCCTGCTGCCTCGGCTAAGAACCGCATGAATCGGGGCCGCTTCAAGGGTTTTGCCCTCTGCGTCAACAGATAGAAGGTTTTTGGCTACTACACAAAGTTGTTAATAAGGGCATCCGTTCGGGTGGCTATACGTGTGGCAGCGCTACTCTCCGTTATGGAGTCTCCCAGCCTCCAAGGGTTGCGCCTTGGAGGGTTTTGGGGGAGGTTGGCTGTCGGTATAACACAACTGCACCCGTTGTTTTGTGGCTTTCGACACAAACACTTTTCTTATATAGCGGTTCGGAAGGACTTGGCTTTAGCCCGTTACAGCTTGGGTCGTATCCCTTCTCACACCGGGAAGGCAGGCCCTCTAAAGATAATGACAAGTTCTCATGCACCCAAGATCCATTTGATAGGCAAGGGGAGAGGATACTTTTGTCATTAAATTTGGGTTACAATCAGGCACATGCAAGCAATCAAAAAGATAAATCAAGCACGGAGCAAACAGTAATTCATTTTAAGCACCAAGCCCAAATATGCCTAATTTAGTGAAAAAAAACCACAAATCTTGGACCGATTGAACCTGCAACAGATATGTCAGTAGTTTGATAACCTCCTTTCTTGGACAAATCGATAAGATGCTGCGCAAATAGCCAGTTAATAGCCAAAAATCAAACTGGAACTGAAACAGGCTTAAAAACAACAGAGCTATACCAGATGCGACTCACTGTTGATCAAAAGCGACCTCTATTTTAACAGAGGCGAAATACTGCGAATCATATGCGACGCGCAACAACACTGGATGCGACTCCTGTTAGCTCATAAGCGATCCATATTTTCCATAAGCGATTGGTTGAGGGCTGGATGCGACCTGTTTCTGCAAAAACACAGCCGATAAACAAAAACCCTAGCCTAACAGGCGAACAATATCAGTCCATAAGCGAATTCAAAAGCGGCTTCTGTCGTGTCATATGCGATCCCGATATACCAGAAGCGGCCTCTTGTAGGTCGAAGGCGACCTGTCTCTGCAAAACAAAAATCTAAACCCTAACCTGCATAGGCGAATATTATTAGCTCATAAGCGTATCATATCAGAATAAAAGCGCGCACTGTTAGGTCGAAAGCGATGCGGATTTGTGCAAAGGCGGCCCCTGTTAGATTAAAAGCGGTCTGATTATGCGCAAAAGCGGCAGCTATTAGATCAAAAGCGGCAAATACATTTAACACAGTCGCATACATTAGAAGCGATCATTTTAATGATAAAAGCGATTCGGTTTACCTGAGACGACGTCTGTTCGGTCAAAGGCGATCTAGAGAGGAATATGCGGCCTGTTCCAGCTCAAAAGCGACACAGAAATCCCGAAGCGGCGGATTTTCGTTCGAAAGCGACTGGAATTTTCTGCGAGCACCTGCAAAATCTGATCTTCAAAGAAACAACTCCAAAAAAACGAAGTTAATCAGGGACGTGAGTCCCACCGGGCGTGCCAAAATGTGATAGGTGAAAGTCAGGTGTGGCAGATCAGACATAGTCGTGAAACCCTAACCCTACCATCATCAAGGAATCTAACCTAAATGAAATCAAAAGAACAATGCAATTCAAGCATAACATCACCTAGACCGTGCGATTCCTTGTTTGAGAGAGAGATGTGGACTGCTTCTTCAACGATAAGCAATTACAAAGCTGAAAGCTTCCATTGATGGATGATAAAAGCTCGAATGCTCGAATGCTCAAGATGATAATGGAGTTGCTATATGATTGCTGGATTGCTAGATACTATATGATTTCTGGATGTCTCATATGGAGTGAGAGGCTGTTTATATAGGACTCAACCAAGATCAATCAACGGTGGAGATTCAGAGGCTATGTGAATGGCTAAGATTGAAAGTTACTAAATTTAGGTCCAATTAGTTGTGCATGTGAAGGATTTTAAATGAAAGTTGTCTTACAACACATGATAAATGGGAAATGGACAAGTGTTAAAATGTGATAAATGATAAAGGCTTAATTCAAATAAAGTATTTGAATTAGTGGGATATGAGTTGGAAATTAATTAAATAAATAAAATTTATTTAATTAATATGATAAATGCATAAAATGGGATAAGACATGATGTGGAATTAATTAAATAAATACAATTTATTTAATTAATCGGCTAAATGAATGAGAATGGGATTTTAATTAAATAAATAAAATTTATTTAATTAATTGGGTAATGGATTAGTGATTTAACAAGGTGTCGTTATACATGGACAAATTTGGGTGTCTACACCTAGTCCTGCCCTATTTTGGATCAGTCCTAAATTTTGAGTGTCAGCTTGTGACCGTTATTTGGGTCCTATGCTGACACGGTAAGTTTGAATTACAAAATTCTTGGTGGGAGTGTTTGTAGTTGTATATATAAGCATGCTTAGGCATTAATTTATAAACTAGATTACAACTAGATGGACATGAGACATGATTACTAGCAAGCAATTGTGATCTTTTGGCATGCAATGCATTCATTGTGTAGCAAGAGCAAATTTATGTTGTCTATGTGTTTGTATTTGCATATTTGAGAAATCATCTCCTCATGGCGTGAAGAGCTTCTTCCTTCCATGAGATCTTCACTACAAGGTGATATAATTTGTGTTTTCAAGTATTTATTTTTTGGTTTTTGCCTGTGCCTTTCAAGGGCATGCACTCTCTATCTGACAATAGTGTTCAGAAGACTTGAATGTCTCTTTGGGACTTGACTGAGGCAAGCCTCTAAACACCCCAACCCCCTCCCAATGCTTCTGTGATTGCAAGTTATAGATTGAAGATACAGGAAAAGTGGAGTTGAAGGAGGATATTGCAAAGTGTCAAATTTGTAGATCAAAGTTAAAAATAGCACCCTGGACTTGGGCGCCCGCTACCTAGTCCTTTGGATTCTGTGATGGGAAAATCTCTAATGTAGCAGGAACATGTTACAGATCAAGTTTCTAGATCCCAACAAAAACTTGGGCATTGGACTTGGGTGCCTACTCCTTATTTCTTGACTATTTCACTTCCTGAACTTCAAAAATAGGTGTGCATTTATCTGTCATTTTACATCTTCCTGTAGCAGCATTTTGAGTAATTTGTCTGTTTACTTCTATAATTGCATAATTAGGGTTTTGATGTATAATTGAGCATAAGTGAAAATAATTGACAATCAAATCATACAAAACCAAGTTTCCCTATATTCCTAAGTGACCAAAGGCCTGTTGGTAGAGTCTTACTTGACCTAAGGTCCTTGAATGCTTTAGAGTGAAAGGAGGATACACATAAACCATCAAATCAAACCCTATCCTAATTTTACTCTAAACATTTTGGTGAACCCATGTTGTTAATGAATTTGGCATCTTGCTGAGTGTTTTTCTTCAAATTTACATTGATATCATTCATTCATATCATCATTCATCTTATTGCATTTGAAAAATTACAAAAAAAATTGAAAATTTTGAAAACAAATTACATTCTAGGGTTCGTATTTCAATATAATTCTCATCAATTAATTTGAATTTCATTAAATTTATGATTTTTTCATTATATCTGAGATAAATTGCATAAAATTACAAAAATTCAATCATTTACATTGAATTTTCATCATAAAATTGCTAGGGTTTTGTTGGAAATTGTGAATTTTGCATATAACCTAGTAATTCCAAAAACTAGGGTTTGTAGGTAAAATCTTGTTTCAGATTTTTCTACTGATCTTAGAAACTCATTCAAATTTTCATTTGGCTATAGTGTTGCATTTTAGTGTAAATTTCCATTTAGATCTCATAAATTTGTATTTTTACATAAAAAATTTCAACAAAAAAACTAGCATTTTCATTGATTTTTCCTTAGATTTGCACTTGCATTTTGCATGGTAGGGTTTGAAAATCATTTCCAGATCTGATTGGAATTAATTTTCATCATAAATCAGATTAAAAGACATTCATATAGCATTTTTCATTAAGATCTCAAACCTAGGGCTTGAAAAACATTGATTTTCACTAGATTTGGTCTTATCGACTCTCAAAATTTGCACCATAGGTGTATTGTGAAGAATGTTTCTCCACTAATTGGCTATTATTAGGGCTATTATCTGCCTTCCCTCCTATAAATATTCACAACACCTTTTTATTGGACTCTTGTATTGGAAATTCGGTGAAAATTTGCATATTTTTGCCCTAGGGTTTGACCTAGATTGCAATCCAAGCATGTTGTAAAAGATTTTATCATTATAGGTGACTGATATAATTTTTATTATTTTCTACACCTCATAAAATTCTTTACAACACCCCTTTTGATAGGTCTTGGAGTTGAAAAACTGTGAAAAATTGCATATTTTTGATATATTTTCACTAGGGTTTGATCTTGAGTGGCACTACATGCGTGTTGTGACAGATTTTTTGGCATTAGGTGGCTGTTATTACTGATATAATTTTATTTCCATCATCATTTTCCTCACAACACCCTTTTTCATGCTCTTTTGCATTAAGATTTGGTGAAAAAATCGCATATTTTCATGTATTTTCACTAGGTTTTGACTTGTCACCATCTTAGATTTGCACCAAGAATGTGTTGTGATGGATATTATTACTGTATTGTAATGATATTAGACATATTTTTGTTTGCCCCTGATCAAAATCTTTACAGCACCTTTTCTTTCCTATATTTGCATTGAAAAAGTACAAAAAATCAAGCATTTTAGGTCATTTTCGCACATAGTTTTGCACTTGTCTTTTGCATACTTTAAAAAAAAATTTAAACTCTGATCTTGCATTTCTTTGGAAACATATATCATGGATACTTGTTTTGAAGCTTTGTTTGCATACATCATAGACATTGATTATTTCTCTAAATTTACTAATAAACATCCTCAAGTTCTGGAACAAATAGCATACATACATGATGTTGATCTCTCTATGTGCTCCACATATGAAATCCTTTGTTATATATATGATTTTGATAGCTTCACAAATCTCATGGGAATATATCCTTTGTTATTATATGATCTCACTAAATTCATGATCAATAGTATATATACTAGTGATGACCTCAAAATGTTAGAGGAAGCCTTAGATGACTTTATGAAAAATTCCACTACAGCACCTATTGCTAAAACATGTGATGATAACTTTGGATTACCTTATGATCCCTCTCCCAAGGTTGTTCCTCCTCACAAGAACACTTTGATGCAAAAGGATGAGTTCATTGACACATCTCTTAACATCATACCACCAGATCTTCATTCAAATGCTCACTTTGGCCATGATGAAGCATTAGTAAATGAAGAGCCATCACCACTTTGCCATTCCAATGCTCTTTGATGTAGAGGCATCCACACTAAAACCTTGACATACAGCATGTATGTCTACAACCCTTCATCATCATCATATTTCTGTTAACATTGTCAGCATCATCATATTTTCTCTTGCCGACCGGTATCCTCCTGCAGACAAACCTTCAACCTTTCACCTGTCAGCAGCATCATCATATTCGGCTATCAGCAGCATCATCACATTCGGCAAGCGCAAACATCCTCCTGATGTTCACTATCATCTTACCGCCAAACTCTTTCTGCAGCATCATGATGTTCAACATCATGTTCATCAGCAGGATATAAAATATCCGGTTCCCTCCATATATCCTGATGACGACAACTTCAAGCACCTTTCCTTCGATGCTTACATCACCTCGATATCTGACTACTTAAACAACAGCATCAGGATATGACTTATCCGGTCAAATGAAACATCCTGATGATGATACTCAACTTTATACTCATGATGAATATTCTGCCGAATATCCTCCTCCCGATCCACTTAACTCCTTGATGCCTTATGCCGATACCAAAACACTTAGGGTCAGCAGGATAAACCTTTATCAGGTGATATTTCGGAATGTCCTGATGACGATTATCCTGATGACGATGATGTCATATGCAGTTCCTTCAATATCCTGCTGTCGGCCAAACTTAACATTATCGGCCCGTGATTATTTTATCAACCCGATCGACTAACTTATGCCGATATACTCTTCCTCGGCAACACCTTGCGATCATCACCCCAATGCGCATTCACCTTATGCAAACTACTGCATCATGCTCACCTCCATCTACTCAGATGACACCTGAAGTAACTACAGGATATACACAGAAATATCCTGATGATGCCGTTGTGACGAATTTCCAACCTTAGCAAATTTTGATCCGCCGAACCTCCTGAGGTGATCCGATCTGCTTCCTGGACAACTTTCCAGACTCGAACTACCAGCACGACCTAGCACATACCCATGCTAGGGTTCTCAACACCTCTCGACTGCGATCCTGTAAACATACATGTGAACAAATAGAAAATGCAAACTAAATCCTAAACTATTGTACATAGCCATTCCACCGATTCGATGAATCAACCGGTGGAATGGATTAGTGAATCCATGTAACCACCAGAACAGCAACTCGATTACACAATGGAATCCAAACAGAAAATTGACACAAACAAGATCTCTTTATTGATTTCAAAAGATGCAAATACAGTACTCTGTCTCACTCTGAAATCTAACTCCTCAATCTGTATCTATCTCTCTATCTGTCCTAAGACCAATCGATCCTACTACATAAATAGGAACTGCTTGCGAGTACTACCACTCGATTCCCAGCGGCTGGGAGCTTCCAAGCGGCTGGGAGGATCCAACTGAACTAACAAACTATACAGCTGTCATCAGCTGTCATAACAAACTACCTAAAAATAGAAAAGCACGGTCAACTTGGACCTTATTACATGCATTGGTCTTATAAGACCTTCTTGGAAACATTAACAAGACCTATAACAAACTAACTACCTCATGGAGGCCAGCTGTCAGGTAGCTGCTCCTGCACCATACTCCCCAACAGAAAAAGAACTCATGTCCCATGAGTTAGGTTGTGGAAGAATTCCACCTTTGCACTTTGCCATCTCAGTGTTCTGACCTGTTCCAGCTTTATCCTTTGTTGTCTCTTGGCTGCTCCAAAATTTCTGAACTGTAACTTGCTGTCTTGCAAGTAAACCCTCATGCCTGTTAATGTAGGCCCTTCTCACACATACCTTGTGTTTGTTAGGTTGTTTTACCAGAACCTCTGTCTGAATACCTAGTTGAATAACCTTAGGAATTGCCTCTTGAACTTCTGCAATGTTCAATTCTGTCTTCCTTTCAACCTTTATAGGACAAACAATAGTCCCAACTATGACAACATCCTTGTCATTCCTCTCAACTGGTTGCTGTTTGCAAACCTGTTTCTGAACCTGCTGCTGACCTCTGTCAGTCAAAACTGAAACTATCTTCAAACTGTTGTCCTTAACAACTTCTTTCCCTGCAATGTCCTCAACTACCTTTATGCCTGCTCCTATAGGCTTCTGCACAAATTCCTTCTTTCCCACTAAAATGATTTTGGCTGCCCCCTGTGCTGCAGCATTTGCCTGCAATGGCATCAACATAATAGTCTTCCCATCTTTCTTGATGGTGTAGGTATTAGCATACCCATCATACAGTACCCTCCTATCAAATTGCCATGGTCTACCCAACAGTAGGTGACAACATTCCATGGGCAAAATGTCACACAAAACTCTATCCTGATATGCTCCAATCTGAAAATCCACATATGCCTGTTCATAGACAAAAAGTGATTGACTATCACTCACCCAAGATGCCTTGTAAGGGTGTTGGTGTGGAATCCTTTCCAAATTTAGTTTATTCACCATTTCCTGAGATACCATGTTGTATGTTGAACCAGTATCAATGACAACCTTACATACCTTACCTTTGCTCTTGCGTGTGGTCTTGAAAAGAGCTCTTCTTTGCATCATATCCTTTGATGCCTACAAACTAATTCTCCTAAGCATCAATGCTTCTCCCTCCTCAGGATATCCATAATTGTCAGGAACTCTATCTTGATAAGTGTTTAAACTTTGTACACTTTGCTCTACTTTCTCTTCTTGCACAAGTTGTACTCTCTTGTCATTCGTTCTGTCATTTCTAGATGATGAACCTTTGCTTTCTGGACATTTGAAAAATGGATGACCAAACTCACCACAGGTGTAACACTTTCCTGAAAATGTAGTAGAACCTCTACCACTTCCAAATCTGCCTCTATTACCTTTCCATCCACCTCCGAAATCAGACTGTCCCTGTCCTTTACCAGTGTCTTCTTGACCCTCATTGGTTTGCCTTGTTGTAGGGGCTGATCCTCTTCCCCTCATATTGTTTCCTCTTCCTCTATTATGTTGTTCTTGTTTTCTCTTTAACTTCTCTTCCACTTTCAATGCCAACTGAAAGCATTTCTGAACTGTATCTGGATTATGCAGACTTAAATCTTCCTGAATGTTGAACCTCAATCCATTAAGGTATCTGGCTACCTTCTCTTCTTCACTTTCCTTTACCTTTGTTTTCACACAAAGTTTCATGAATTCTTCTGTATATGAGATGACATCTAGCTCCTTCTACTTCAGGTTTTGCTTCCTCTTGTGTAATTGGATATTGTAATCCAATGGGACATAAGCTTCCTTTACTAATGCCATCATTTTCTTCCATGTAGTGACTCTACGCTTTCCTTCCTGTACTCTATCATCTTGGACGAAATTCCACCATGTCAAGGCAGCTTCTTTCATTTTTGACTGGGCTATTTTCACCTTCTGTTGTTCTGGTATCTCCTCTGTTTCAAAGAAATTGTTCAAGGAGTCTATCCACTCCATCACTGAATCAGGTTCCATCTTTCCTGTAAACACTGGCAAATCTAATTTCACATCCATGGTTCTCCTCTCCATGGCCTTGAGGGCGTTCAACAGTGGTCTCTGGTCTGCAGGAACGACCTCCTCGTTCCAACTAGGGATCTCTTCTTCTTCCCTATCTTGTTCTCTACCAGAACCTACTCTGCTCCTCAACTTCTCTAACTCATCCTTCAATTCCTGATTCTGAGCCTTCACGGCCTTGCTCTCTGCAATCTGTTTCTTTACCAGAACTGCCAACTCAACGTTGGTCATCCTTGCTGGAATCTCAAATGTTCCTTCTTCATCTGACATCCTGCTATATCCTGATCTTTTCCAGAAGATCCTTCCTTTGCTCTGATACCACTATGATGCAGAGGCATCCACACTAAAACCTTGACATACAGCATGTATGTCTACAACCCTTCATCATCATCATATTTATGTTAACATTGTCAGCATCATCATATTTTCTCTTGCCGATCGGTATCCTCCTGCAGACAAACCTTCGACCTTTCACCTGTCAGCAGCATCATCATATTCGGCTATCAGCAGCATCATCACATTCGGCAAGCGCAAACATCCTCCTGATGTTCACTGTCATCTTACCGCCAAACTCTTTCTGCAGCATCATGATGTTCAACATCATGTTCATCAGCAGGATATAAAATATCTAGTTCCCTCCATATATCCTGATGACGACAACTTCAAGCACCTTTCCTTCGATGCTTACGTCACCTCGATATCTGACTACTTAAACAACAGCATCAGGATATGACTTATCCAGTCAAATGAAACATCTTGATGATGATACTCAACTTTATACTGATGACGAATATTCTGCCGAATATCCTCCTCCTGATCCACTTAACTCCTTGATGCCTTATGCCGATACCAAAACACTTAGGGTCAGCAGGATAAACCTTTATCGGGTGATATTTCGGAATGTCCTTGATGCAGAGCGAAATGCAACGGAAGCTAACTAATAGGAAGGAGCTGCCAATAATACAAACAGCATGATAAAAAACCCTATCGACTCAGCATCATCATATTTCCTACAAACAACAACAGCATCATCATATTTCGGATAATCACAATTATCCTCCTGCCGACTACTGTTCACCTCCTCCGCCTGTCGCCTATCATCATCATCATGATATTCGCCGGGTGCAAACATCCTCCGGTTGCACTGTTCATCGGGTGCCAAACACTAGCGGCATCATCATGATATTCGACACCACCTTCGTCAGCAGGATATCCAAATATCCGGTTGCTCCAAATATCCTGATGACGACAACTTAACACCTTCCCTTCGATGTCCCGCTACCCGACGACACAAGCAATAGCATCATGATCTAATTTATCCGGCTCCCTCGAAACCTCCTGATGATGTTTCACAACTTTCTGCCTATGCCGATACCTAACCACTTAGCGACAACAGGATAAACTCGTATAGAGGGATATCTCAATATCCTGATGACGATGACGTCATATCCTGATGACGATGACGTCACACAATATCCTGTTGAACTCTTCAACACTTAGTCAAAAAAACTAAACTTTCACACCCGCATCTGCTAGCGATACGCGGATGATGAGCTTCTCCGAGAGATGATCCTGACTGCGATATATACACTGAGTATATATCCAACTCAAAACATCCTGATGCACTTGCAACTTGCAAACTTCAACAGTTTCACGACCCGATCCTGATGGCGATGCATTCGCAGATGACGATGCGGCTTGCTCCGGCTGGAAACGCACATGCAGACTCCTGTGTATCCGTCCGCTGCATGTAAACACTCAGATCCGCTCTATTTCACAAAGACAATGTGACGACCGGGCCGGATCACCTTCAAACCAAAGTCTAACAACTTATCTTTCTATACCTAGCACATGAGGATGCTAGGCTGATTTACAACATGCTCCTAACTGATCTCTTGAACAATGCAATGCATAAACAGAAAACACAAATGCAAACTAAACTATGATACAGGACCATTCCACCGATTCGCAGGATCAACCGGTGGAAGGATTGAAAGTACCCATCAACTTGCAAAACGGAAAGGAAATCAAAACAGATACAACTGATACAATCAGATAATGCAAAGATGAGATCTTATTCAATTGAAATTCAAATGTCCTGAATACAGCTTCACAATGTCTGAACTGCTCTCCTGAATCTCAACTCAACACAACACCGATACATCTATCACATCAATCTCAATATCAATATGAACTGTCTCTAAACCCTAACAGATCAAAGGTATATATAACAAATCCTTCGAGTACTACCAACTCACTTCCCAGCGGCTGGGAGCTTCCAAGCGGCTAGGAGAGAGGACAGCTCAGATAACCTTATCCCGATCTTTAACTACCTACACATACTCCTATGCTGATCTAATACATAGCATCGGTCCAATGGACCTTATTACATGATAAAGTCAAACATTACTAAAAATAGACTATCCTGTCATCATGCTGATAATTATCCTATATCCTGATCATGTATGTCATCATGCGGACCTATATCCTGATCATGTACGGGTGCTCCTGCATCATACTCCCCAGAAGAAGAAATCTCAAGTCCACTTGAGATGAGAGTATCAAGGTCGGCACCATGTTTCTGTATCTACTCTGCAGTCATCCATACTGCTTTGCAAATGGTTCTGATATTTGGATATCCTGCTGACGAAGGTGGTGTCGAATATCATGATGATGCCGCTAGTGTTTGGCGCCCGATGAATAGTGCAACCGGAGGATGTTTGCGCCCGGCGAATATCATGATGATGATGATAGGCGACAGGCAGAGGAGGTGAACAGTAGTCGGCAGGAGGATAATTGTGATTATCTGAAATATGATGATGCTGTTGTTGTTTGTAGGAAATATGATGATGCTGAGCCGATAGGGTTTTTTATCATGCTGTTTGTATTATTGGCAGCTCCTTCCTGTTAGTTAGCTTCCGTTGCGTTTCGCTCTGCATCATAGTGGTATCAGAGCAAAGGTTAGGATCTTCTGGTAAAGATTCGTAGGATCAACCGGTGGAAGGATTGAAAGTACCCATCAACTTGCAAAATGGAAAGGAAATCAAAACAGATACAACTGATACAATCAGATAATGCAAAGATGAGATCTTATTCAATTGAAATTCAAATGTCCTGAATACAGCTTCACAATGTCTGAACTGCTCTCCTGAATCTCAACTCAACACAACACCGATACATCTATCACATCAATCTCAATATCAATATGAACTGTCTCTAAACCCTAACAGATCGAAGGTATATATAACAAATCCTTCGAGTACTACCAACTCACTTCCCAGCGGCTGGGAGCTTCCAAGCGGCTGGGAGAGAGGATAGCTCAGATAACCTTATCCCGATCTTTAACTGCCTACACATACTCCTATGCTGATCTAATACATAGCATCGGTCCAATGGACCTTATTACATGATAAAGTCAAACATTACTAAAAATAGACTATCCTGTCATCATGCTGATAATTATCCTATATCCTGATCATGTATGTCATCATGCGGACCTATATCCTAATCATGTACGGGTGCTCCTGCATCAGTCCTGATGACGATTATCCTGATGACGATGACGTCATATGCAGTTCCTTCAATATCCTGCTGTCGGCCAAACTTAACATTATCAGCCCGCGATTAGTTTATCAACCCGATCGACTAACTTATGCCGATATACTCTTCCTTGGCAACACCTTGCGATCATCACCCCAATGCGCATTCACCTTATGCAAACTACTGCATCATGCTTGCCTCCATCTACTCAGATGACACCTGAAGTAACTACAGGATATACACAGAAATATCCTGATGATGCCGTTGTGACGAATTTCCAACCTTAGCAAATTTCGATCCGCCGAACCTCCTGAGGTGACCCGATCTGCTTCCTGGACAACTTTCCAGACTCGAACTACTAGCACGACCTAGCACATACCCATGCTAGGGTTCTCAACACCTCTCGACTGCGATCCTGTAAACATACATGTGAACAAACAGAAAATGCAAACTAAATCCTAAACTATTGTACATAGCCATTCCACCGATTCGATGAATCAACCGATGGAATGGATCAGTGAATCCATGTAACCACCAGAACAGCAACTTGATTACACAATGGAATCCAAACAGAAAATTGACACAAACAAGATCTCTTTATTGATTTCAAAAGATGCAAATATAGTACTCTGTCTCACTCTGAAATCTAACTCCTCAATCTGTATCTATCTCTCTATCTGTCCTAAGACCAACCGATCCTACTACATAAATAGGAACTGCTTGCGAGTACTACCACTCGATTCCCAGCGGCTGGGAGCTTCCAAGCGGCTGGGAGGATCCAACTGAACTAACAAACTATACAGCTGTCATCAGCTGTCATAACAAACTACCTAAAAATAGAAAAGCACAGTCAACTTGGACCTTATTACATGCATTGGTCTTATAAGACCTTCTTGGAAACATTAACAAGACCTATAACAAACTAACTGCCTCATGGAGGCCAGCTGTCAGGTAGGTGCTCCTGCACCACTCTCCCTGGCCAAGAGGCAGCATTAGTGAATGAAAAACTCCCTTCAAGAAAGAACATTTCATGGGTATACGATGAGCTTTCATCTAACAACAATAAAATTCTTTTAATTGATTGTTCACACACCTTGGATATCACTAAGGAAGAGAAGACCCTTAATCTCCCTCCTTTGATCAAATATTCAAGTCATTTAGACATCACTAAGGATTTAACAACATCAATTACCTCTTTGAACATCACTAAAGATACAAACATTGATAATTGTCCTCACAACACCTTACCTTCCCCTCATTTCGATGCTCTTTTCTCAAAAGATGTAGCACTAGCGGATGAGGAAAGGTTTCCCACATTAAAACTCTCTTCGATAGATATTGAAATCACTCAAACCAAATTCCTTCTTCCATCTCTCAAGAGGATAATGCATACAAATCAACAAGAAAGCATTCAACCTAACATTGAATCAAACCTAGAAGAGCTTAACACTGAACAACCTAAAAAACAAGAACAAAAGTTGGGCTATGGTACCTTACATACCTCTCTACTCTAGCATTCATGATTGCGAGCAGGATAATTGGATTCTTGATAAAACCTTGCATGAGCCTCCCTTTAGGTAAGTATTTCTAACCCTTTATCTCTCATGATGTGTTTCCCTTGTGATGTGTTATGTGTTGTTTAGGCCTCTTGGGATGACCCTTGATTCTTTTGTAAGGTTTGGGATACTAGGAGACCTCCTCTATTGTAACCTTCTTCTATTTGTATCGTCATTCTTCTGTATTGCCTCTCTCTCTAATTTCATTGTTGTGTCTTGTGTCTTACAGACATAGCATTATGGTTGGTGACATGGGGTACCCTCCTATATGACTATCCCTAAGACACTTGTTTCTCCTCTCTAATTTATTGTTTACCTTCCTCTAGTGCTTTTATCTAGTGGGCGGATGATGAAAAACATTTATACTGATGCGGACCTAGCATCCCTTTAGCGAGAAATAAAAAATTGGACTTAGTTCCTAATATGATGATGGGGTTGTATATCTTTGTTACCTAAATTTCACTAAAGCTCATTCAAGTAGAGCTTTGATTCAAAGTCTAAAGGGTACATTTTATCTGATCCTTATTACATTACATTCAAGTGCATAAATGAAATAATTTTAAAAGATTATGATTATCAAATTACTGCATTTATCTAAGTGCATGTTGTTGGTTATTTTCCTAGACTAGATGCTTATTCCTAGTAATCCCTACAAAATAGCCATCAATGATCAACAAGATTCCCAAGCCAAGGGCCAATAGTATAGGAGATAGACTCTCTAAATATCTCCTCTTCTTCTTTAGGCTATGCAGAACCAAGGGGGTATTCCCTACTCAACATCTATTAAATGCATCTCTATATTAGCTGGGATGTTGACACAAAGCAGATAAATCCTCTTTTATGCAGACCAAAATTGTGAGATAAGTGCAAAGGGGCTAGCTTTGGGCCTATATTCAGTTGTAGACAGAGGATTTCAGTCCTAAAACTACTTCTAAAGTCCTAATGGTTTGATTTAAAGTTTAAGTTTGATTTTATGTTTGGATGCAAAACTAGGACATTGGATTGAAATCTCAATACAAGACTGGATCGATGCCTATCTAGGGCTCGGAGTCAATAGACATACACATGTGAATGGCCAACATAAACATATACCAAAGACTGGGTATCAAGGGGATTTACAGTATCTGCCTTACAGATACTTCCCAAAATAGAGTATCCTGTTATCTCTACTTACTAATATCCCTATTGCAATGTCTTCTTCCCAACACTTGATCTAAAACATTTAATCTACTCCTTGAGCAGAAGTAAGAAACAAGCATTCAACACAACTAACCTATATTCTAGAATCATAAACACCCCTTAGATATTCAGATTTAGAAGAACACACCCAATTTGGAGACAGATAACAGAACACATGCAATATAGCATTACTCATTTAAATCAGCATGATATCAGTTAATTTATGCAGGAAAACATACAACATGAGACTCATTAACTCACAAGACATCCAAATAGAGCCACCAATGAAGATGTATTGTATCACAGCACCAAAATATTGTCTAGTTTTCAACCCTACAACAAGTAACACAGTTTGGCTTTTATACCAAGACTGTGTACCTGGCAAAAATTAATTACATGGCAAGTCAAAATCCGCTAGATTCAATGCATGAGGAATGGCGCTCAGAAAATGTTCAACGCTGTGGGGAGACAGAGAAGAATGAGCAGATGGAATCAGGATCCTCACCGCCACTCAAGGACATTTTCCTTCAATCAGGTTGTTGACCCATCCATCACCGACCCATACCGCTGCAATTCTACCATTAACACTTCAGCTACCCACAGCCTCTCTAAAATGTGGCACAGCATACCTCTAGAAATTTCTTGCTCAAAAACGGCCACACACGCTCAAGAAAATCCATCACTGCAGGTTTAAAACCCGACCGTTGATCAAAAACCCATCGCCGAAATCAACGGTCCCAAAACATGTATGGAGAGCTGCCGGCCAATGATATTGTGCCACATAGGCACCTTGACCCTCTATCGCTGACCCTTTCTCCATTTATTTCACCTTTTCACCCATGTATATGCGTGAAAGGATGCATATACAATCACCACTGTTCACCCTTCAAAATCCCTTGTACATGCAAAATGCATATACAACATACAAGGTGGACGTCAAATGTTATAGAACAAACTGGAATTCAGTTCGGGTCTGGCTTGTATCTCCATCCTGCATCCATTGCTTTGTATATTACACACATACAAGCGTAAAACATATACAAGGTGGACTTCACTGCATCTATCCATTGGATTTGAAAAACCTTCAAGTCTGAGCCTTGTACCCTCATGAGTTTGTAAATTAGCACATATACAAGTGCAAATATACAAGTGGTGGGCCCAACCTACTTTCTCTTTCCTTTGCATATTTCCTTGCACATCGCATATACAAATGCAATGTACAAGCCGTAGACACCACACTACTTTAGAACAAAATAAAAATGACTTCGGGTCCGCCTTGTATGTTTGGAATGCACTTTCATTGTATGTTCGAACATACAGTCACTTTATACAAGTGGCAGGCCCCATCAAATGCACCTTCTACCTTTTGTATGTTGTGGAACATACAAGGCTCCTTGTATATTTTGCTTGTATCTTCAAATGTATATCAACGAATATACATTTGCCCCTTTGCATGCAAATAGGGAATGCTTCCTGGAATATGTGAAATATATTCCTTCTTGTATGTTTCATTTGCACATTCTACATATAAACCTGATATACAAGTAGGGCCGATATACAAATGGCAAATATTCCTGGAATCTTACAGAAGATTCCACGAATGTATATGCAACCCGATATACATCTAAAAATGCATATAACTCAAAATTTTACCATTTCTGGAAGCCAATTGGGATTTCACAAGCTTGTCAACAGATTTGATCACTTGCATACACAGAAACTTGGCACTTTTCTCATGTGCGATGGGAAAAGATAGTAAAACATTGCAATGGGCTGGTCAAACTATGAACATTAAAACACAAGGATGAAACCTAATAACCATGAACCCTCCATAGAAAACCAGCATCAAAATAGGCAGAACGGTGCAAGACCCCCAGGCTCAGAAATTTTAGGGTTTGAATGGAAAAAATCTAGAAATGTATGAACTTAAAATCCTAAACATAAATGAGTACTAACATAGGCTCCGACTGAGGAGGTGTAGGCGCAAGGCTGCAAGGAGGACCAGACTACTCCGGGGCAAACCAGACAAAACCCAAAATTCAAAACACAACCAACTATATAAGGCATGTACAAAATACTTACACCTAGTTCATAGTGTGCACATAAGGTATTCATTTATGAGAAAAAGGTTTTAAGAAATTTTACCGTGCACAGGCAAATCCAGTAGTTCACCATTGAGGGCTTGGAGAAAATAAGAATCATCTCCATAGATATTGCTAATTTGATATGGGCCAGTCCATAAGGGCTCAAATTTACCGTGTTTTCCCTTATCCTAACTCCTAGCATTCCACATAAGGACCAAGTCACCTATCTGAAACCTTCTCTCTATAGCCCTTCTATTAAACAGATATTTCACTTGCTGCTATGTCTTGATGTTTATTTTCTGTGCTTCCCTTCTCATTTCATCTAGTGCAACCAGCTGATTTATTCTTTTTGTCATTGGGTCCCGAATCTCCTCCTCATCTTCTTGCATGAATTTGTAAACTGGTAGGAGGTTATTCACAGGCAACCTAGCTGCTGCACCATATACTAATTCATAAGGTGACCTCCTAGTCGCTCTTTTTACTGTCACCCTGTCAACCCATAATGCCAACTTTAGCTTTGAATGCCAAGACCTCTTATTTTTATCTATCATCCTTTTGATGATTTTCATGAGATTTTTGTTGCTTGACTCTACCTGACCATTCCCTTGTGGATGATATGGTGATGTAAGGGACAAATCAATTCCGTAATTGCTGCAAAAATCAATAAACTCACAAGACCTGAAGCACATAGCATTATCTGCGACCAACTTGGCTGGTATTCCAAATCTGCTAATAATGTTCTCTAGAATAAAATCCATCACCACTTTGCTTGTAGCCTTTTTGGTTGGAATGGCCTTAATCCACTTAGTGAAGTAGTCGGTGGCAACCAGAATCCAACTGTGCCCTCCACTTGATTTTTCTGTGATTTCCCCTATAAAATCAATCCCCCATTGCTGAAATGGAGCTTCTATAGTTATAGTCCTAAGGGGTAATGCACCCTAATATCTTAGCTTCCCTGAGAACCTTTGGCAAGACTCACATTTTCTTACCACTTTGTGTGTGTCTGAGAAAAGAGTTGGCCACCAATAGCCTGCTCTAAGAATTCTATGGGCTATTGTCCGGGCAGCATAGTGCCCACCACATTCTCCATTGTGCATATCACTTAAAATATCTCTGGCCTGATTTTCATTTACACATCTAAGTAGCACGCCATCAGAGTTTTTCCAATACAGCTCTCCTTGAACAATGATGTATTTAATAGCCCGTAGCTTCAAGGTCCTCATCTGATTATCACTGAGGTGAGTAGGACAGTTTAAATTCTGCAAATAATACACTATGTCCTTATACCATTCAAATTCTGACATATTTACAACTTCATTATGCACTACATTCACCTGGCATGCCTCTAGATTTGACTGTGTCATCAATTTTACCAAACCCTGTCCTCTTACCAATTTAGTGATCTATATTTCAATGTTGAACTCCTGCAATTTATTTATCCATCTGCATCTTCTTCCAGTTACCTCCTATTGAGTGAAGATATCTTTGAATGCTGCATGAGGCACACATGCAACTATTCGAGAGCCTACCAAATACGGCCTGAAACTTTTGACTGCTCTAACCAGTGCATATGCCCACCTCTCCATGATGTCATATTTCAACTCAGCAACCTGCAATGACCTGCTAAAGAAAGCTATAGGCTTCTCAAAACCTTCTATATTCCTCTGCAATAAGCATGCAACAATAGTATAGCACAGGAGCCATCTTTATAGCCTCTTTTATGTTTTGAAAAGATTTAGTTGCATCATCTTCCCACTTGATAGTTGCACCTTTCTTCAACATCTTGGAGATGTCTTTTGTGGTCTCTGCAAAGTTAGGCACAAATCTCCTAACAAAATTAATTTGTCCAAAGAAGGACTAAACACCTTTCACAATTTTAGGGTTTTGAATTTTATCAATTGCAGCCACCCTTTCAAGATCAATCTTGACTCCATCCTTGGAAACAATGTGACCAAGCAATTTTCCTTCTGTTACCCCAAAAGCACACTTTTTTGGGTTGAGTGAGATACCATATTCTAATGCTCTAATAAAAATCTGCTCCAAGTGCATGCAATGTTGCTCTTCCTTTGTTGAATAAGCTATCAAATCATCCTGATACACAACCAAGATTGAGTCAATTAATCCTGCAAAAGCAACATCCATTGCCCTCTGAAAGGTGGTACCTACATTTGTCAGTCCAAATGGTATTCTCACATAAACATAGGTTCCCCATGGAGTGGTGAAGGCAGTCTTAAACTATTCTAATGCTTTCACTTTCACTTGATTATACCCTAAAAATCCATCCATCATGGATAAGAGCTCACAGCTAGTCACCTTCTGCAACATGGCTTCCATATTTGGCAATGGATAATTATCCTTCAAAGAGGATACATTTAGATTTCTAAAGTCAACACAAAGTCTGATGTCACCATTTTTCTTTCTAATTGGGACAAGGTTAGACACCCAAGTTGAGTGCCTAATAGGCCTGATTATTCCAGCCTCCCTAAGCTTCATAAGTTCCTCTTGCATTTTAGGAGCTAAAGTTAGATTGATAGGTCTTTGTTTTTGTCTAAATAGTTTAGCTCCAGGCTTCAAAGGGATTTCATGCTGGAATAAATCCTCTCTATAATCTTTCAAGTCCTCATATGACAAGGCAAAAACAAGCTTGTATTTCTTCAATAGTGTAATTAGCATAGTTCTGATATGTGGTTTGAGTTGTTTGCCAATGTATACCTTCTTGGGAGCATGAGATGTCCCCAAGTTTATCTCCTCTAAATCATTCTTGTTTGTTGGAGATGCCTTTGTAACAAATTGGTCCTTATTGTCAAAAGCTCTCTCTAAAGCAACCAGTCCTCTAGGGATTTTATTTGTCTTAAGTTGAATTACTTCCTTCCCTAAGAGGGTTTCTTTCCCATCAACAACCTCTACAAAGTTCCAAAAATCCATTTCTTGGTTCTCATATTCATCAATACAATGTAGAAATCTCAGTAAATCCTTGTCATCATCAAACACCTGCCAGCTGCATACATTATCTGGCACTGTAGGTCTTAGTTTGACCTCAACATTTGTAACATCTGGCCTTATAGCTACATTATCTAGAAAATATGCCCTGACATTTTTTGACCTCTCTACCCAGCTTATTGAAAATGCATCAAACAATTCAATTGTATCCCAAACAGCATGCTTATATTGTTTTAACCTTTTATTTTTTGATGCATACCTATCTCTGACTTGGGAGACAACTAACTCGAAATCCCCAAATACTTTGAGCATCTTAATTCCATGCTTCAGAGCTACATTCAATCCTAATAATAGAGCCTCATACTCTGCAATATTGTTTGTGCATGTAAACTTCAGCAAGAATGAAAATTTTAGAAGCTTACCAGTTGGAGACAGAAATACGATTCCAGTACCAGAGCCTTCCTTCGAACAAGCTCCATCAAAATACATGGTCCAGAGACCCTGCTGGTCGATTTCTTCAATGCATATGTCTCCCCCTCTACCTTCTTGATCATCTAAGACAACCCTGAAATTTTCACAGTCAGTATCCACAAAGCATACATGCTCCTCTGACTCTTGGTCCTCAACTATTTCTGATGATCTTTCTTCTCTAATCAATTTGACATCCTTGCCATTCATAGGGATCATAGCATATGACAGATCTAATTGCATACTCCCACCAATCAAGGCTGCCCATCTTCTTGACAATAACATGCCATACTGTGGCTTGATATCAACAACTGTTATGTTCATTTTATAGGTCTTTTCTAGATATGTTGTCAGTCTGAAATCCACATCTTTCATAATTCTAATGACTGGTACTTCTCTAGCATCCATGGCATAGCATTTCCCACATGCCTTATCTATTTTTAATCCAGCTTGTTGCATAATAGCCAAAGGCATAATATTTGTTGATGCTCTTGAATCAAGCATGCAATTTCTAATCACTTTTCCATTGATAACCAGGGAGACATAAAATGGTTCAACCTATGAAGGGCATTTTGTCATGGTCATCCCTAGATATACCTTAGGAATTTCATCTTCATCGATACACAAGGCTTGTTTCTTATCCTGAGATTCCTCATTCTGCTTGGCTTAATAAGGCATTCTTGAAATCAAGGATACCACTTTATTTCTGTACTCTTTAATTTTCATTAGCTTCATCAGTGGGACAGAGACCTTTATCTGAGCCAAGACTTGAGCTATGTCAAATGGGGCACAATTTTGAATAATAGTTGTAGCATGTTCCACAGTTTTATTTTTATCCTAGTATGGTCTAGCTTTAGTTTTTATGGCTCCTTGACTGTCGTTTTTGGTCTAAAAATTCTTATTTTGATCCTCAACCTAGGGAACTCTATTTTCTAGTCCTTGAAGATTATGACCTATTTTTTACTTAAAATTTTGCCTATTATTGTTCCATTGCTTCCTTTGTGTCTCAGTTCCTTTATGAGTGTGCACTGGCTAGTTTGTAAAACTACTCTCTGGCTGATGTGAGTTACTTACCTGGGATTTGCCCCTTAGGTTGTAGTTTCTTTTGACTTGAGCTACTGTTGTAGCTGTGAGGGCTCTAATTTCTTCATTAGAAGGTCTCCTCAAGCTATTCAGAAAATTTTGTGAATCCTAAGCATAAGCGTAGTTGTCTTCATCATCTTCATCATAGGGAAACTGCTGGCAGACCTGAATCTCATCATTTGCATTTACATCAACATCCTGAGAGGGATACTATCTGTTTGTATTTAGCATATTGACATTGTCATCTTCCATGCAATGCGGCTCATTGCATTCATCACAGGCCACGACATTGCTATATAGAGACTGAGCAATCATACATTGTGACTGTGAATGAGGCATCTGGAATATTATACACCATGGGGTGTCATTAACAATATTAATAGCCTTCTTCAAAGGATCAGTTGTTTCCTTTGCATTTTGAGTCCTTTGATTTGTATTGTTGTATGGGAGGATGGGTTTACCATTATGCCAATTGGTATGATATGGCATGTCATGTAATGATGGTCTCCTTTCTTGCCTTGGGTAAACCTGTCTGTTAGGACCTATTCCCTTTTTCATTTTTAGCCATTCTATAACTCAGGTCCTTGACAATAGTTGTCAACTTATCTATTTTATCCTTAGAAGTAGACGCACTACCTTGAACACTCTAAGATTTGTTATTTGGATTTTGCAGAATTTTTACATCATCTCTTCTATTTGTTTCAATATTTGTAGTAATTTTGAAAGCATCTTTGAGCCTATGAGGACTCTTGTCTCTTAATCCATAAGTTGTTTTGGCATCAAAAGCATTTATATATAGCACTATGCACATAGGTTCATTAGGCCTCAAGTGATGCAGTAGTTTGTTCAATACCTTCATGAATCTAGCATTAAAATCAGCAACCAGTTCATTTGATCCTTTGGTGATTCCAGTGAATTCATTAATGAAAAACTAGGATCAGTTTTGTCACCATACTGTTCTTTGAATATTCTCCTAAAGTCATCCCATGATGAGACACTTCTGTCAGGCAGACCCTTGTACCATTCTCTGGCTTCATCAACTAAAGATTGCATAAATAATTTCATGAAAACATCTTCATGCTCAACCTCAAAGTTGTCCATGATATTTTGAAAAGCTTTTAAGTGGTCTTCTCTTGACACAATATTATTTCCTAAAAATTTAGGCACTTGCAACCTCACATGTTTGTCAATAGGATTTGGATAACCAAGAATGCCATCAAAAACTAACTGCCTGAATCTATCTAACTGCATAGGCTGTCTACCAAATTGATTAGCATTGGCATTTCTGTTTGCATTCTGGTTTCTTACATTGTTTAATGGTATTCTAGCATTATTTGTGTTCTATTTTTGATCATTATGCAGATCCTAAACTTCATTTCTGTGCTGGTTTCTCTACATATTTGTATTTTCAAGGGTAGGAACTGAATCATTCTGAGCAGCTCTCAAAGCTTGCACTTTCTATCTCATGTCATCTCTGATTTTCATTACTTGTAAATATTCTAACTCTGCCCTCAGGCTTTTGATTTCTTCAGCTAATTGTTCCTCTTTGGGCATAGAAGAGGATGGTCCCATTTTATTCTAATCATCATTATCCTCATCTCTTGGAGATTCAACCTCTTCAAATCTATCATTGGGATCCAAGAAAGGGTGTTCTTGAAAAACCTTTGACCTTATTCTCAAACTAGCACCCTGCTGTCTTTCATATACATTCTGGATTTCAGCCTCAGTGTTTGAAAAATAAGGTATTGTCCTCTCTGAAGATCCTAGATTGTCTTGAACATTATCACTTCTGGGAGAACCCTTTTGACTGGCTTGTACAGTCCCAGTTTTTCTATACATCATTTTTATGGGTAACTCTTCAAACAGAGTATTACGCTGAGATCTTCTCCCTTGCATACAAATTTTTGCTTTACCAGCTAGGAGATTTGTTCAAAGTCGCTACCTATAACTAGGAATTGTTTTCTCAGGGTCCTTTTACTTCACTTCCCCAGTGGAGTCACACATTTTTGTTGGTTATTTTCCCAGACTGGATGCTTATTCCCAGTAATCCCTACAAAATAGCCATTAGTGATCAACAAGATTCCTGAGCTAGGGGCCAACAATATAGGAGATAGACTCTATAAATATCTCCTTTTCTTCTTTAGGCTCTGCAGAACCAAAGGGGGTATTCCATACTCAACATCTATGAAATGAATCTCTATATTAGCTAGGATGTTGACACAAAGCAGATAAATCCTCTTTTATGCAGACCAAAATTGTGAGATAAGTGCAAAGGGGCTAGCTTTGGGCCTATATTCAGTTGTAGACAAAGGATTTAACTCCTAAAACTACTTCTAAAGTCCTAATGGTTTGATTTAAAGTTTAAGTTTGATTTTATGTTTGGATGCAAAACTAGGACTTTGGATTGCAATCTCAATACAAGACTGGATCGGTGCCTATCTAGGGCTCGGAGTCAATAGACATACACATGTGAATGGCCAACATAAACATATACCAAAGACTAGATATCAAGGGGACTTATAGTATCTGCCTTACAGATACTTCCCAAAACAGAGTATCCTATTATCTCTACTTACTAATATCCCTATTGCAATGTCTTCTTCCCAACACTTGATCTAAAACATTTAATCTACTCCTTGAGAAGAAGTAACAAATCAAGCATTCAACACAACTAACCTATATTCTAGAATCATAAACACCCCTTAGATATTCAGATTTAGAAGAACACACCCAATTTGGAGACAGATAACAGAACACATGCAATATAGCATTACTCATTTAAATCAGCATGATATTAGTTAATTTATGCAGAAAAACATACAACATGAGACTCATAAACTCACGAGATATCCAGAACAAGGCCACCAATGAAGATGTATTGTATCACAACACCAAAATATTGTCCAGTTTTCAACCCTACAACAAGTAACACAGTTTGGCTTTTATACCAAGACTATGTACCTGGCAAAAATTAATTACATGGTAAGTCAAAATCTACCAGATTCAATGCATGAGGAATGGCACTCAGAAAATGTTCAACGTTGTGGGGAGACAAAGAGGAATGAGAAGATGGAATCAAGATCCGTACCGCCGCTCAAGGACATTTTCCTTTAATCGGGTTGTTGACCCATCCATCACCGACCCATACTACTGCAATTCTGCCATTAACACTTCAGCTACCCACAACCTCTCTGAAATGTGGCATAGCATACCTCTAGAAATTTCTTGCTAAAAAACAGCTGCACATGCTCAAGAAAATCCATCACTGCAGGTTTAAAACCCAACCGTTGATCAAAAACCCATTGCCAAAATCAACAGTCCCAAAACATGTATGGAGAGCTAGAAGCCAATGATATCATGCCACATAGGCACCTTGACCCTCTATCGCTAACCCTTTCTCCTTTTATTTCACCTTTTTGCCCTTGTATATGCGTGAAAGGATGCATATACAATTGCCACTGTTCACCCTTCAAAATCCCTTGTATATGCAAAATGCATATACAACATACAAGGCAGACGTCAAATGTTATAGAACAAACTGGAATTCAGTTTGGGTCCAGCTTGTATCTCCATCCTGCATCCATCGCTTTGTATATTACACATATACAAGTGCAAAACATATACAAGGCGGACTTCACTACATCTATCCATCGGATTTGAAAAACCTTCAAGTCTGGGCCTTGTACCCTCATGAGTTTGTATATCGACACATATACAAGTGCAAATATACAAGTGGTGGGCCCAACCCACTTTCTCTTTCCTTTGCATATTTCCTTGCACATCGCATATACAAATGCAATGTACAAGCTGCAGAAGCCACACTACTTTAGAACAAAATGAAAATGACTTCGGGTCTGCCTTGTATGTTTGGAATGCACTTTCATTGTATGTTCAAACATACAATCACTTTATACAAGTGGCGGGCCCCATCAAATGCACCTTCTGCCTTTTGTATGTTGCGGAACATACAAGGCTCCTTGTATATTTTGCTCGTATCTTCAAATGTATATCAACAAATATACATTTGCCCCTTTGCATGCAAACAGGGAATCCTTCTCAGAATATGCGAAATATATTCCTTCTTGTATGTTTCTCTTGCACATTCTACATACAAGCCTGATATACAAGTAGGGCCGATATACAAATGGTGAATATTCTCAGAATCTTATAGAAGATTCCCCAAATGTATATGCAACCCGATATACATCTAAAAATGCATATAACTCAAAATTTTTTCATATCTGGAAGCCGATTGAGATTTCACAAGATTGTCGATAGATTTGATCACTTACATACATAGAAACTTGGCATTTTTCTCATGTGTGATGGGAAAAGATAGTAAAACATTGCAATGGGCTAGTCAAACTGTGAACATTAAAACACAAGGATGAAACCTAATAACTAGGAACCCTCCACAGAAAACTAGCATTAGAATAGGCAAAACAGTGCAAGACCCCAAGCTCAAAAATTTTAGGGTTTGAATGGAAAAAATCTGCAAATGTAGGAACTTAAAACCCTAAACATAAATGAGTGCTAACACATGTAACATAAGAAAGATTTGTAAAAATCCTTTCTAAAAAATAAATAATCTTTATTGAATGTAAAATGTACATTATCTCACACAAGCCGTGAGATTAACTTTCTTATTCAATGAAATTGAAGAAACAATTTATACATGAATAAGTAAAAGTAAAAGCATGTGCATGTAAGGGTAGAGGCCATTCATTGCCATAGAATGACTAGTTCTGATTCTGGTGTGTTGTCCAGTTGCCCTGAGTTGTCTTTGTCATTCCTAGTCTAGGTCACTTCTAGTTCCTGCATTTGGCAAAAGAGTAATGTTAGAGTAATACTCTAAGTAATGAATGGTCCCTAACTTGACATGAACAAGTACCTATGCATGCATAAACTGATTCTCAAATGCATTAAACAAGAAATGTATACTTTGGATGACCTAGAAAGCAAGAAAGTCATAAAACACATCCAAAGTATGCATTTATTTTCTAATAAGTTTGCTTCATGTGCAGATACAAGTGAAATTGTGTTTCTGAGTGATTCTTTAGTTTATATTATGAGTGGGGAAAATGTGGCTCCCACAAGGGTTGAGCCTAGCTCATAAGTGTTATAGAAGCATTTCATATGAGTTCATGTCATTAAGAGTATAGATTGTGTGGAAAAAGGAACAATCATGCAGGTAACAATCCTCAGGGGACAAAAAATGACAAAGCACTATCATGACCATAACGCAGTCACAATGATCTTTTATTATACAGATGTAGTCTAAGGATTGTTTGTATGAACATATCAAGAAGGTTCAATATTATAAGCCTCAATGGTACTATCACAATGATTCCATATCATAAACAATGAATGCTGCATTGACAATGCCATGCAAGTAAAGCTACAACAGTAAGTATAAGAAGTGGTCTTAAAGAGGATAGTTCAATCATGAGAAGATAAGGAGATATACTCAGAGACACCAAATAAATATCTAATCTCATTCAAAACCTTATGAGATCCTTATTTTTCTATCTAGGAACAATCATATGAATGAATATAGCCAGAAAACATAGTGAATTCAGTGATAGAAGCTGTAAGTTTGCAAGAAAGAGTTGGTATCTAAGATTATTGGCAGGTGTAAGTTGGAAGACAGTCCCAAGTCATGAAAGGTTTAAAACAGACTCATGGCGATAGTAGTCATGACATGTGGCAAACTCTGAGAATAAGGAAATAACATTGTTCTACCCTTTTACTTGTGAAAGTTGGATACAGTCACCAGGATGACTCTGGGATCCTATTCAAAGGATAGACAAAAGATCACTATTGTTGTCTAAAGACAGTCATAAGGAACATTGTCAAAAGATATCTATAATAGTTGTCAAATTCCAAGTATAATGCATGAATACCATCAGCAAGGACAATATACAATCATCAGTAATTGACGCATGCAGAATATTAAGCTATAGACCTGAGTAATGATAGCAAATGGAGTTGCTAAAGATGCTGTTATAAGAAGACATAGTAATAGGAGGTGACTGTACACAACATGACAATAAGAAAGAGTTCAGATAATGCAAGTGTAGTGATAGGCTGTAGTTCATGATGGATACATAGGTGCTGGAACAAAATAAGTATCATTTACAACCAATGCTTATATATATGCTGTAACAGGTATGTATACAATGTACCCACAGTTATGCAACTACAGAATTTGAAATATGGGATATGTATACAATGTATCTATAGTGTCATCTACAGGAGAGTTCAAACTACATAGAATAAGGTTTACTTGACAAAACCTAGTAGATTCAAAACGTTGCTTCTACAGGAAAGAGAGTACATCTTCATAGTCTGGTGGAACCTTTTTTAGAGTGTTCATATGTTTTACCAGTAAGCAATGCTACAAATAGTGTATCTTTAGTCATAAAGCTACATATGTTGTTACAAGAGTAAAGGGTTGTATTATCAAACCCTCATGAAGTTAAAGAGGGACAGTAGTGTGTCCTTATTTGTCAGTTACAGGCTATGTTCAAGAGTTACAGAGAGCTGGTAAGTTCAACATCTCATAAATGTATCCATTATATGCTAGATAAAAGTGGATCCACAATTTTGAACCTACAAGGCATGCTTAAGCTTTGTAAGTAAGGGTTTGGTTTATACAACCCTAGTCTTTTGCACTCCAAAATATATATGGAGCATGAGATATAGTGAAAGCATCACTACCATAGTTAAAGGAATGAGATTTTTTTGTCAAGAAGTTACAACTGTAAGAGACTCATATAGATGACTGTCAGCTATCACCTCTATGAAAGTAGCCACAACAGAATGCAAAGATCTTGAGACTACACAACATGTATATGCAAATGAGAAGACAGTCAACAACTTAGTGAAAAGTCTTTAGTATTCCTTGATAGGTTTTGATAAGAGACTATTAACTGTTTGAGATACAAGTATTATTCATCGTAGCCATCCAAAAGGCTAGGGTTTTGGTTTATTTTTATCAAACCCTAAGTGCATTTGTTTTTAAATGATAGAGATTAGGAATATCTCATACTGTAAGCATAATATTCAGAGAAACTATAGTGAGGATTTTATTTTTTATGAAACCCTAAGTAAATTGTCACAGAAATTGTTACAAAAGTGCCTTTCTCATCACAACCTTGACAGAGATATACAGAGAGCATCATTTGCAGCAAGAAGAAGTGACAGAGAAATGAAAAATTTCATTATTTTTTGTAGCTTATACCCTGAAAATTCAGTCATTTATACAGGAAATGAATCCTTCATCATAGCCATGCAAAATACAAAGAAGTGCAACACGAACAAGATAGCAAAATACAGTTATTTTTTGTTCTAGTAGAATGAGATTATGAGCTTACCTTCAACATTTGAGCAAAAAATAGCAAAAAGCCCAGTGAAAATGCCTCGAATCACCTACAGAAGCTCCAAACATGAAACCCTTATCGACGGCAAGGAAATAGCAGAGCAAGATTGCAAGAATGCAAAGTGCAAAATGAGGGTAGAAAAGTTTCTTTTGTGTTTCTTAGGGTTTCAAAACCCTAAAGACCCGATGGGTCTTTCTTTTGTCTTTTCTTTTGTTTTGCATAAGTTTTAAAACCGTCGTGGTCTAAGACATTGAAAGTGAAATCCTAGATGGTGCCACGAGGTGGCTGTGATACATGTTAAGACTTTGTTAAGTCTTTTATGTCTTTTATTCCCTTTGTATTAGGCAGCGCTTTGGTGCCTTTTACTTTTATTTATTTCTTCCTTACATATGTTCTGAAATGTGAAACAATCACCTTAAATGATGACCTTTATGAGTCATTTAAAGTGATGTTGTTAACTTCTATTGCAAAAGGAGAATAAAGAAGAGTGAGGGATGAGACTTTTATTGTCTTGGAGAGAATATAGTTGAGTTGTGGAGAGGTGGCATACACATACCAATGATATAGCATTTTATTTTGCCTTGGAGGAGAGAAGGTTTGACTAGGTCTTGAGGGTAGTTAGTAGTTGAGTTGGTTGTTGGAGGGTATTTAGGAGTGTTTTATTACTCCTAGAGTCCTTTTTAGACTTGTTTTCATGAGCTATTATGTTTGGCTAAGTCCTAATGGACTTTTTCATGCATTATGGACACTTTTCGAGAGGATATAGGTCCTAGATTTTAGGCTTTTTTGGGGCATCCGACCCAAATCAGTTTGAGATTCCTTTTATTGTGGAACCACTTGTATAGTGGTGGATATAGTCACTCTTGTGATTTTTTTGTACTTAGTTCTTACATGCAGACTTCAAAGAATTATGATTTTTATCCTTGCTCAGATTTTGTGAGTTTGTATCTCATTTGCTTTTGGATATGTTTACTAGTGATTACCTTGGAAATCAATAAAAGATAAGTTATTTACCTTCTCAATTTTCTATTTCATTGTGTGCATTTGAATTGATCGATGCAATTACTTGTAAAAGTTATCTTTTTCCTTGTAGTTCTATCTCTATTTTCAGCATGTTTTGCAGAAGAATATGTAATTTACAGGTCATAGGTTGTGTTAAAAATGCAAACATCTCAGTTGTGAAGATACATTTTCCTGCTAGGAGTAAAGCATATAACCTTTTTATGAATTATTTATGTAAAAGCATGTCATTTTGGGCTATGTATGTCAAAGTACTTTGTTGAAACCAAGTGTCTACAAGTTGTGCTTGCAGGTCTGGTGTAGGAGCACCTAACACAAGGTGGCCTCCATGAGGCATTTAAATTCATGTTTGTTTGGGAAATTAGGTTTTGTGTTGTAATAAGGTCTATTCAACCAATGCATGTCATTTCTATTTGTATTTAGACCTAGAACAAACTTTGTAAGTCCCAAGTAAGTAGGTTGCATTTATCAAATTGTTAATGGTAAGACGGTTGGTCTCCCAGCCGCTTGGAATCAGTTAGTTTTCTCCCAGCCACTTGGAATGGGTTGGGGTTCCTCTGGTGAGTTTATAAAACTAGGGAAATAAATAGAATCAAGCATTGTAAGCATTGTAATCAGATCAAAGAGGAGATTGAATGTAATTGTGCAAATGTACTTGTGCATTGTGTTAAGGAGAAATCAAACTATTCTGTGTCATCAATTTGTTTTCCATTCTTTGTAATTACAAATTGCATAGCTGTAGATTCCTTTTTCTTTCTGTAATTTCGTTGTTGCAAAATATTGATGTGAAGCATTCCACTGGTGAGATTTCTGTCAAAATCAGTGGAATGGCTTCGTTGTACAATATTTGTTTTTTTCCTATTTTGTTTCATTGTTTAGTGGTGCAAATGTTCTAGATCGAGGAGTGTGCACAGTAGATCACCTAGCATCTCCATGTGCTAGGGTTTGGATTGGAGGAATTTGAGTTGTTATCAGTGAGATAGAGGCCATTAGAAAAGCATTCCTTGCTCAGAGAAACAAGGATAGTCTGGCCAAAGGGAGGTTTGAGCCACTGAACAAAAGTCGCGGCCTAAGATTTAGATCGGGGTGACAAAGCACATTGGCCAGAAGTTGTGCGTGCTTACCGACGAGTAGGGTCTCACCAAAGATAACACATATCGGCATGTTGGGAGAACAAACAAGGAGTTCTCCGATGATCTAGGTCTTCCCGACGAGTGTGGTTCGAAAGGTATATTAAGAATGTATGTTGAGAAAGCATGTGGGGAATGTATATTGAGAATGTAACTTTTGTCAGATACAAATGGTGACTGGTCATAACAGTGAATCAGGCTATAGAAAATTTAGTCCATCGGTAATAGCAAGTCACGCCAAGCATATACTAAGTTAGTGTATCAATGTATTGGCAATAGGTTGTAAGTGTACGCCGATTGTAAAGGTCACAGTGATGAGAGTTTGGTGACGATTGAACTGACTGCTAGCCCGAGTGAAGAGGAAGTAAGTCCTACCATATGAGGCTCCCCATCATATTGGTATTAGAGCTAGTGAAAGCTCTGGGAGGAGGTGTTGTGTATTTGATTTCTATCACTGAGAAGGCAGGCGAAGAGTTGAAGCAAAATCTTTGGTTGGTGACCATTTTGAAATCAGAGATCGTAGAAGGTATTTTGAAGGCTGACAGTAGTTTCTAGATTGTTACAGATGCTCATGCCATCTAGTTACAAGAAGGAATAGGATTCCTGTAGTGTGTGGGCAGACAATGTTGAGGTTTGTCAAGACCATTCACCAATAGAGGTTTAGCTGGAAGAGGGTACAGAGTGAGGCCACTGCAAGAGAGAGTGGTATTGCATCTGCAGGATATACTGTTGGATGAGAGGAATGGGTCTGTAGCAGCATGTAGGATGGACGTCTAATTGAGCATTGTGTTGTAGTCAAATTGAGGATTTGCAGGAGTGTTGGCATTTGGGTGCTATCTGTGAATGTTTATGTCAGACAGAGAAAGCAAAGGAGAGGCTAGGAATATGCCTCCAAAGGGGATGACCACTAAAGTGGTCAAGAAATTTCAAGAGATGATCAAAACTAGAGTCAAGGAAGTACTCTGGGAAGAATTGAAGGCAATGAAGATAGGAAAAGGGATAGAGGAAGGTTCAGATGAAGAAGAAGAGAAAGAGGAACAAGAAGAGACAAAGATACTGATTGAACAAAAGTAATTCTTGGAAGTCATCAAGGCAATTGGCAAGGACTCTTCGGAGGCTCGGATAGATGTCCCCATGTTCAGTGGGAAGATGAATGCTGAGGAATCCATGGAGTGGATTGAGGCTCTAAACAACTACTTCGAATACAAGGAAGTTCCTAAAAGTAAGAGGGTTAAGTTTACAAAAACTAAACTCAAAGGTGTTGCCCTTACATAGTGGAATTACACCCAAGGAGAAAAAGAATGGGAAGAGTATGATATCTTCGTGGAGCAAAATGCTGGAGAAGATCAAGTCCCAGTTCCTTCCATCTGACTATGAGGTGCAAATTTATAGGAAAATGTAGAACCTTAAGCAAAAAGATATGGATGTGGCTACTTACATCGAGGAGTTTCACAAATACACTCCTCGTTGTGGGTACATGGAGGATGAAAAAGCCAAGGTAGCAAGGTATCTAAATGGTCTGAGGATCAATATTCAAGATGAAATAAGTTTGTTTACCCCTAAAACTATGGAAAAATGCTTTCAAGTAGCATTAAGAGCTGAAGAGAAGCTGAAGAGGAAAGGTGAGCAACAAAGTAAAGGATGAGGTGACAAAAATTTTAGAGGCAGTTTTGGAGGAAGAAGTCCTAACCAGAGGCCTAGTGGTGAGTCTAGCCAAGAAGAGAAAGTTGGAGACTCAAGTAGCAAAGGAGGCTATCGAGGAAGAAGGCCAAATGAAATAAGTGGGACAAATGGATTAGACAGAGGATCCAAGTTCTCCAATATGAGATGTTATAACTGTAATCAGATAGGGCATCTGGCTTATAAGTGTCCAAAGAAGGCCTCAACTTCTCATGGTAATGAGAGAAGAACCATATTGACTCAAGAGGATGCAGGGAGTGTGACATCTCCTGAAGTGAATTTGACATTAGAGGTGGGAGAAAATCTGATGATCAAGAGGACACTGCTCAAAGAACTAGTGAAGATTGAACCATCACAAAGGAGAGCACTTTTCAGGATCAATTGCAAAAGCAAAGGTAAAATATGCAAGGTAGTGATAGATTCTGGTTCAACAGATAATATGGTGTCTAGGGAAATGGTGGATAAATTGGACATAGAAAAGATTCCTCATCAAACTCCTTACGGAGAATCTTGGGTAAGGGATAGTCAATCACTTTTGGTAGATGAGCAAGCATATGTTGATTTTTAGATTGGAGAATATAAGGAGAGAATTTTATGTGACATTTTACCCATGGAGTGTTGTCACCTACTTTTAGGTAGGCCATGGCAATTTGATAGGCAAGCATTATATGATGGATATGCTAACACATACACCATCAAGAAGGATGGAAAGACTTTTGTGATGAAACCATTATAGGAGGATGCTAAAGCAAAGAAGGCAGCCAAGATTATTTTGGTGGGTAAGAAAGAGTTTGTGAAGATGCATGAAGAAGAGACAAGGAAAGTTTAGGATACCTCACGGAGTGAGGTTACCAAAGATCACAGTTTAAAGGTGATTTCAATTTTGAATGATGGAGATCAGATGGTAATGTCTGAGATGGATCAACAGAAGGTCAAAGAGTAGGTCTACAGGAAGCCACAAGTTGATTGGAAAGAAGAGGATGCTATCATAGTAGGGGCCATTGTTTGTCCTCTAGAGCCAACAAGAGTTGAAAGAAAATCATATTCTACCATAGCAGCAGTACCAGTAGTAGCGACCAAGATTTTGAATGTAGGTGTTCAGGCAGTTCTGATAGTAAGCAATCATGGCATACAACATCCAAGTTTGTTTGCAAGCACTCACTCATGGCAAGGTGTGAGTAGGGCCTACAATGCTAGGTATGAGTTTTTGATTCCATGGAAGCCAGTTGTAGTCTAGAGATCATGGTGAAGGCATGAGGCTGCAAAGGATAAAGGTGGAGCAAGCCAAAGAATCAACTCATGGGACATAAGTTCTTTTCTAGGTGGGGTGTATGGTGCAAGAGTACCTAACACAAGGTGGCCTCCATGAGGCATTTAAATTCATGTTTATTTGGGAAATCAGGTTTTGTGTTGTAATAAGGTCTATTCGACCAATGCATGTCATATTTGTTTGTATCTAGACCTAGAACAAACTTTGTAAGTCTCAAGTAGGTTGCATTTGTCAAATTGTTAATGGTAAGGTGGTTGGTCTCCCAGTCGCTTGGAATCAGTTAGTTTTCCCCCAACCACTTGGAATCGGTCTCCCAGCCGCTTGGAATCGGTCTCCCAGCCGCTAGGAATGGGTTGGGGTTCCTCTGGCAAGTTTATAAAACCAGGGAAATGAAGAGAATCAAGCATTGTAAGTATTGTAATTAGATTGAAGAGGAGATTGAATGTAATTGTGCGAATGTAATTGTGCATTGTGTTAAGGAGAAATTGAACTATTCTATGTCATCAATTTGTTTTCCATTCTCTGTAATTATAAATTACATAGCTGTAGATTCCTTTTCCTTTCTATAATTTTGTTGTTGCAAAATGTCGATGTGAAGTATTCCACTGGTGAGATTTCTATTGAAATCAGTGGAATGGCTTCATTGTACAATATCTGTTTGTTTCCTGTTTTGTTTCATTGTTCGGCGGTGCAGATGTTCTAGATCGAGGAGTGTGCATAGTAGATCACCTAGCATCTCCATGTGCTAGGGTTTGGATCAGAGGAGTTGGAGCTGTTATCAGTGAGACAGAGGCCATCAAAAAAGCATTCCTCACTCAGAGCGATGAGGATAGTTTGGCCAAACGGAGGTTCGAGCCACTGAACGGAAGTCATGGCCTAAGATTCAGATCAGGGTGGCAAAGCACATCAGCCAGAAGTTGTGCGTGCTTGCCGACGAGTAGGGTCTCACCGAAGATAACACATATCAGCATGTCAGGAGAACAAACAAGGAGTTCTCTGATGATCTAGGTCTTGTCGACGAGTGTGGTTTGAAAGGTATATTGAGAATGTATGTTGAGAAAGCATGTGGGGAATGTATATTGAGAATGTAACTTTTGTCAGATACAAATGGTGACCAGTCGTAATGGTGAATCAGGGTATAGAAACTTTAGTCCACCGGTAATAGTAAGTCACGCCAAGCATATACTAAGTTAGTGTATCAGCGTATCGGCAGTAGGTTGTAAGTGTACACTGATGGTAAAGGTCACATCGATGAGAGTTTGGCAACGGTTGAACTGACTGTCGGTCCAAGCGAAGAGGGAGTAAGCCTTACCATATGAGGCTCCCCATCAAGGTCCTAGTTCGTTTTGGTACATCACCTTAGTCATAGATTTTCATATTTTTGCAATCTTTTCTTACCCTTTTCCTCATCAAAGCAATAGTTTTTAGGTGATAACCATAGGAAGCCAGCCTTCTTTGGAGGTTGACCTCTGTTTTTAAAGATACCCAAATCTTTAGAGGTCTTCCTGTTGGAAACAAGGTAGATAACTGAGAGGGGGGGTGAATTAGTTATCTCTAATAATTTTACTTTATTTTTCTTTTTATAATTTGTACAGCATCAAAACACATAAGCATATATAATCATGAGAGAAGAAATGAAATCAACACACATAACACAAGGATTTTAATGTGGAAAACCCTCTTAAGGGAAAAACCACAGGGTGACTAACCCAAGATTGCATTCTCTATTAAAAGAATAAGAAGTACAAAATGACACTTGCCAATTAGGGCTCACTCCCCGAGCACACTACTCATAAGAGACACACTACTTACAAGAGACTCACTGTCTACAAAGTTTATAGAAGGTAACCAAGTGCTTGAACTGATGAGAAGCATCTGCTAATGCTGAGGTTCAGTTCCGGTTAGGCTCAATATACTGATTTAATGCACTTCATTCTTCCTTTGTTCTAGTACTGTTGTTCTGTCACATACCAGACTTGTATTGCTACTTTCACACTTCTCTTTGCCTTTCCTCACACACTATATCAACACACAAACCCCTTCATACTGAAATCCATCTGGTATATATATCTACATCAAGGATTTCAACATCTTTCTAGTCGACAAGTGGAATACTCAAGATATTTCTGAGACACTGATCTGTCGGCTGAATCCATGCTTAATATGTGATGTGTATCAAAGACATAGACATAGAAGTCATCAATCATGTCAGCCAACCATGTATGATCCCTCAAATAGCTTGATCACCATCAATTTATCATCTGGATTAAAGTCAAATGCTCTGTCGATCAGTTCTTCCTCAGTCTACTCTGCCTGTAAGGAACCCAATACTTAGATGCTCATATCTTTTCACTCATACATCACCGGAGGCTCAATCTCTAGAATGTAGTAGTCATGGTACTCCTCTTGACTTGTCCAAGTCCATAATTTGTTGAGTTACACCATCTGAGAGATCCAGACTTTATTGTCAGACCTTGTTGCATGCTCTGTTCTTGCTCACCAGACCAAAACACTCTTCAATCTGTCTTTCAGTATAGACATACTATGTGTTACAGATGTGTGGGATGGACTTTGTTTGCATCAATGACAACACTCATGAATCCATACAGTGTCTCTTGCCAACAATCTCCCCCTTTGGCATTGATGGCAACTCTAAGTGAAAAATGACTAAGTGTCGTAGCAAACTCCCCCTTAGCGGATGATCTATCTTATGCACTATTTTATCAGAGCTCCCCCTTAGCTAGATTCCACATTTTTCACTACTCCTCACTCCCCCTTTGACATCAATGGAAAAGGGTAGAATCCGCACACCAAAATTTGCAAAAATCAACCTATATATAGCTGCATAAGTATATATACATGTTATACTTGTTGGCAAGAGACACTATATGGATTCATGAATGTTGTCATTGATGGCAACAAAGGTCAACCCACACATCCGCAGGACATGATGAGTCTCTACTGGAAGGCAGATTGTAGAGTGTTGTGATCCGGTAAGCAAGAACAGAGCATGTGGCGAGGTCTGACAAGTTAGGTCCAGATCTCTCAGAGAAAGTATCTTGGTGAAGTGTAGATTTGGAGAAGTCAAGAGGACTACCTTGAGTTATAGATTCCAAGGATTTAGCCTCCGGTGATAGATGAAGAAAAAGATATGAATACTTGAGTGTTGGGTTTCTGATTGGCAGTGTGGACAGAGGAAGAACTGACTGGCAGAACATCAGACATTATTCCAGATGTGTTACTGATGATGGTAAAGGTCCTTAAGGCATAAATTATGATTGGCTAACATGATTGATGACTTCTACAAGTATATCCTTGATCCACATTACTTGGTAAGCAAGAATTCAGCTGACAGATCAGAGTTTATGGAAAATATTGACTATTCTGGATGCCGACTAGAAAGGTGATGGAATCACTTGTGCGGATATATATACAAGATGGATTTAGTTGTGAGAGGTGTTGTTGTGTAAAAGTGTATGTGAAGAAAAGCAAAAGAGCAATGTGAAAGCAGTAAGGAAGTTCTGGTATGTGAAAGGAGAGTAGCACAGAAGAAGAGGAAAGATGAAGTGTAGCAGATCAGTATATTGAGCTTAATCGGAACTGAACTCTAGCATATGTAGATGCTGCTTATTGATTCAAGTATTGTATTACACTCTTTATAAATTGTAGACAGTAAGTCTCTTATAGGTAGTGGGCCTCTTGTGAGCAGTGTGCTCGGGTAGTGAGCCCTAATTGGCAAGTGCCATTTTGTATTTCTATTATTCTAACAGAGAATACATTCTTGGGTTAATCACCCCGTGGTTTTCTCCCTTAACAAGGTTTCCACATCAAAAATACTGTGTCATGTTTATTTCCATTTTATGGTTATGTTTGCTTATTTGAGTTAATGCTGCATTAATTATTAAGAAAGTTCAGAAAGCTAAAATTATTAGGATAACTGATTCACCCCCCCTCTCAGTTATCAACAATTGGTATCAGAGCCAAGTTCCTCCTAACAGAACCTAACAGCTTGAGGAAGATCTGGGAATTCAAATGGATGTATATGGTATAAGGGAGCAACTCAAGACTGCCCTTGATGATCTTGAGCAGTCAAATTCTAAAGTCAATGAATTGAAGGAAAGACTCAAACAGGCTGATGATTTCATAAATGAACCAAAAGGGAAACTGAGTCTCTCTATGAAAAAGAGAAAAGAGCACCTTCAGCAATTGGCAAGTCAAGGTGAAGCCAATGATACAAATGGAGATCTGAAGGAGAAAACCAAGTTGTGTGAAAAGTTATCAAAAGAGATCATCATGGTAAGACATGAGATGGAATCAGGAGTTATGAAGTTTACCCAAGAAATTGAAGAGAAAAGAAAAACTGAAGATGATCTAAGACAATCTCTCAAGGAGAAATCAAAAGACTGCCACAAGATGGACAGAATAATCAGACACCTTGAATCTGATCTTGAAGATGCTAAAGATAATGAAGAAAAACTTGAGGATCAAATTGTCTCTCTTAAAAGGGATCTTCAAACAACAAATGAATATAAAGAAAAATTCAAAATAAGTTCTGCTCAACTTGAAGTTCTTCTTGAAAGTCAAAAGAAGGTAGATGACAAGTGTGATTTGGGATATGAGAAAGGAGAAAGCTCCGGATCTGGTCAGAAGAATTTTGGATAAGCAAATCCAAGGAACAAGCCTAGAAGATCTCCGGTAAGGCAGCCTAATGCTCAAAGATATCCATCCTTCAATGGATACTGCCACAACTGCAATAACTTTGGTCATAAAGATAATTAGTGCAGAAAGAGAATGAATCAGACTAATTCATCCTTCTCCAAACAGTGTTTCAACTACAAAAGGTATGGTCACAAATCTCATGAATGCAGAAATATGCAAATGAACAAATCATTCAATGGTAGATGCTTTGCATGCAATAGAATAGGTCATATGGCTAATCAATGCAGATCAAGAGGATATCAATCAAATATTCAAAGAAATGTTGTTTGCCAAATTTGCAATAGATCCAATCATATTGCAAAATTCTGTAGAAGCAAGAATCAGGACAAAAGAGGTCCGGTACATCATAATCAGAATCAAGATAAGGGAAAATGAAAAGTGAATGCAGATGAAGTTCAAGGGGAGATGAACAAGATTTGGGTGAAGAAAAGTACAGAGAATGTAGGGGATGGATCCGCACCAGACTCTGGTGCTAATATTCCTTCTAAAAATTAAAAAGTGAGCTCTAGCTCAAGGGGAGACACAAAGAAAACCTTGTTCCCCCAGCCAATCAATTGGTGCCGAAATTGGCACAAGAAGAGTTGTGGATTAAAGGGTTCATAAGAGAAACATCCAAACAAACTATGGTTAAGATTTGGAAGATCCGCAAGATGTTTAAGATCAAGATTGATCTGGTTCTTCAAGTCATCCGAATAAGGCAAACTGGAATGACTTAGGTCGAGCATTTATTGCAACTTAACATTAGGGTTTGCGGAGCAATATAAGGGTTTTCTCATTAAGCATTTGTTCATTCTACATTCAAGAAGAAACGAAAAGAGGATCTCTGCAACAAATTACTTCAAACTTCTCAAAGACCAACCGTTGGAGTTGAGTCAATTAGTGAATCATTCAAGTTCATTCCGCAAACTCTACAAGCGCAAAAGGTATTCTCCATTATCAAATATCTCTTTGTAAATCCTTGAATGATGGATACTACAAATATTGTGAAAATCTTTGATAGGCCTCATCCCAAATTCAAGAAACATCCATAAAAATCCTTGGAAGTAGATCCCCTAGGTGCTTTTTCAAGCATTTCGCATGGGGTCTTGCATGTAGAAGATGTTAGGGTTTACATTCATGCAAGCATTGAAGAATTTGGGGAATCAAAGTTAATGGATATCTATCACAAGCAGTTAATAGATGATTCTTTTGAGATCAAACCTTAGTATAAAGCCATCCGGGATAAGCATTTTGCACAGTGCATTCATTTCCCCTATTTTGAAGAGGATGAATGGGTCTGGTATGTGTTGAGCAGAGTGCAAGACAATTTCTTATGGTTGAATAGGCCATTTAAGATCACCAAAGATGCAATTAGGGCAGTAACCAGTCTGCACTCATCCGAAGGGATACCTGTTCTCAAATCGGTCAAGAATCAGATAGTAAGTGATGCAACCGGATCAAAATTTGACAAGAGAGCTATGACAATTGAAGATATCACTAATCTGGATGTCAAATTTGCATCCATGATAATTGGTTACAAGATTTATCACTCTAGCAGGGAAAATTCAATACCGGGAACTGCAGTTTATACAACCTATCAAATGCTAAAAGAAAATGTTGACTATGATCTATGTGAGCTGCTTCTAAGCCAACTTTCGGAAAATCTGCAAAAGATCAAGAAGGACAAGAAGAACTCCTTCAAGTATGGTGGCCTAATACTTTACCTATTCTTTTATTACATGAATGAGCTTCCCAGATCCCGTGGCTGGGTATGGTAGAATGATAGACCAGTAGCTATTCAAATCAGAGATTATATGCATGGGCTTGGTGATGCCAAGGCATAGAATACAGGTCTCTAGGGCTATTACAAGAATTTTTAGAGCATGATGCAAGCAAGAGAGAGAATCCCCAAATCTTTAGTCAAAAAATATAAAGATACAATATGCTTTATGGTAGAAACTGATCAGTGCCTAATGGAGGCAGTGGAGCCAAGAACAGTGTGGATCATGCCAATGGGGTATGAAGTGGATGAGAAAATTGTTGAGCTACATATTCAACATATGCTTAGTCAGCCAAAGGATCCTAAGGCAGAAAGGTTTGGAACCTTTAAAGAACTAAGTGTGAAAATCCATGTAGAGCTAAGGCAACCAGAGATCAAGAAGAAGGTAGGAAAAGAAGTAGAAAACATTGCCACAAGCTTTGGCATATCAAAAGAGGCACTTGATGCCAATAGGGAGAAGATGGAAAGAGTAGAGAAAGAGAAGGAAGGTGCTGAAAAGGAAAATGGTCTGGTAGAAGCCCCCACCTGGACAAGATCCTCTAAGAGGTCTGCTCCTACCACTGACAAGAGCCCAAAAACATCAAAACCAGAAGCAAAATCATCTAGTAAAGTAGAGAAGAGAACAAAGAAAAAGGCAACGAGGTCCTATGCAAGCCAAAAGGATGAAGAAGAAACTGAATCAGATGAGGAGATAAAGAAAATGAAGAAACAGAAGAAGGAAGGATCCGATGAACCCTCTACCAGTAAAGACAAGGAAGAGATAGCAAAAGAATTCATTGAAAGGCCTACTCTGTCTTTAGATGATGTCATCAAATCAATCACTATGGATGGAAATCTCCAACCAATGGCTGAATTCTATGATGATTATAATGAAGCTAACCAGAAGATCTTATAGGAAGCTGCAGTTAAGTATCTAAATATATATAATAAGGCTTTTATTGAAATCATATCTCTCATTCCCAAAAGCTTAGAGAAGGAATTAGAGATAAGAAAGAATAATGCTAAGGCAAAGGATCTTGAAATCCGGGAGCAGATAGCCATTTAGCTATATCCTTCAATTGATTCAAAGTAAATGAATATGATCTTCAAAGACTGTAAGGATGAATTTCGGAGCAAAGCTAGAATGAATTAGCTCATGCTTGGTGAGATTGACAAGGTAGTCAAGGAAACAGAAGAGATCCTCCGGAGTGCCTTTAAAAAATTCAATATTCCTGTCATAAAGGACTTGGGTGCTGATCCCTCGGCCACAAGTGTTGGAGAAGAATCGATTGAGAAAATGGCAGAAGAAGTCATCGACACCAGTGCAGAAAAGGGTAAGGACTTGGAATCCTCTGTTCTAGAAGAGGAAGTTCATAAACAGACAAACATCTCTCCTCTAGTTTCCCCTATAGTCTCTGGATCTCAAGGAGAAGAAAGAATAGAGGAGAAAGAAGAAGAAGCGAAAGGAAGAGAAGAAAGTCAAGCTGAGAAGAACATAAGTGACTATACAGAAGAGAAGAAATCTCTGTCTCCGGCAAGAGACACTACAAAAACTATTAAGGACAAAATAAATGTTGGAGATTGATGAACTGGAGTTACTTCAAGGTCCATTTAACTTTGACTCTCTCTCCCTAGTTCAAACAATGAAGATAGCTTCATTTGCCAATGCAAAGGCAAAAGAAAAACTTCTAAAGTCTCACATGGAAGATTGTGAGCTAATAGAAGCTACATCTGGCATTTTAGAAAAGATCATGCCATCTTTTCAGAAGGATCACTCAGCCCCCTCATCAGGTAATCTTAAAGCTCTTGTTAGTTCATTCAGCACTCATTTTGAGTCCTTAGAGAAATCAGCTGAGGAAAAGGTCTGGAAAGAGTTTTTGGATAAAAGATTCTCTGAAGTACTAAGTCTAATATCAAATGATAGAATGAATATGGATAAAGGGATAAAGAGCTTAGAAAATGCTCTTAAAGATGGCGGGGAAATATATAAATTTTGTCTATCATGGTCCAAAGCAACAATGGAGATTGAGAAGAAAATGAAAGAATAGGAGACCCAACTAACAAAACTTTCTCAAAATTTTGATCCATTTACCTCATCCATAGTAAATCAAGAATGTCAAACCATTGCAGTTTTGGATGAAATTAAGAAGCTAGAGAAAGAAAAGAAAAGCAAAATAAGTAGGTTAGGTGAACTCAGAGGGATAATTATCCCCAAGTTAGAGGCCATGCATGAGGCCATAAAAGAAGCTCAGATTACAGCCCGGACCAGTGATCTGACAGATCTAAAAAGGGTAGATGTGTTTACATTCCTATTGAGTGGTCATATATCAATTTTGGATAGAATGAAGCAAAGTTGGGCAACAAAATTTGTCCAATTGAAGACAACTTTTGCAGACATTCTTTAGTATATGTGAGTATGTTATATGCGGCTAAGTATAGTTAAAATTTGTTTGAAAGTTTTGGTGTGCGAACCCCACCCTTTTCCATTGATGTCAAAGGGGGAGTGAGGAGCAGTGAAAAATGAGGAATCCAACTAAGGGGGAGCTCTAAAAAATGTGTATAAAAACAGAGCCAAGGGGAGCATAGTGTAAACACTTAGTCATTTTTCACTATGTTGCCATCAATGCCAAAGGGGGAGATTGTTGGCAAGAGACACTATATGGATTCATGAATGTTGTCAATGATGGTAGCAAAGGTCAACCCACACATCCGTAGGAAATTATGAGTCTCTACTGGAAGGCAGATTGCAGAGTGTTCTGATCTGGTAAGCAAGAATAGAGCATGTGGCAAGGTCTGACAAGTCAGGTCCAGATCTCTCAGAGAAAGTATCTTGGTGAAGTGTAGACTTGGGGAAGTCAAGAGGACTACCTTGAGTGATAGATTCCAAGGATTTAGCCTTTGGTGATAGATGAAGAAAAAGATATGAATACTTGAGTGTCAGGTTTCTGATTGGCAGTGTGGACAAAGGAAGAACTGACTGGCAGAACATCAGACATTATTTCGGATGTGTTACTGATGATGGTAAAGGTTCTTAAGGCATAAATTATGATTGGCCAACATGATTGATGACTTCTACAAGTATATCCTTGATCCGCATTACTTGGTAAGCAAGAATTCAGCTGACAGATCAGAGTTTATGGAAAATATTGACTATTCCAGATGCCGACTAGAAAGGTGATGGAATCACTTGTGTGGATATATATACAAGATGGATTTAGTTGTGAGAGCTGTTGTTGTGTAAAAGTGTATGTGAAGAAAAGAAGAAGAGCAGTGTGAAAGCAGTAAGGAAGGTCTGGTATGTGAAAGGAGAGCAGCACAGAAGAAGAGGAAAGATGAAGTGCAGCAGATTAGTATACTGAGCTTAACCGGAATTGAACTCCAGCGTATGTAGATGCTCCTTATCGGTTCAAGTATTATATTACACTCTTTATAAATTGTAGACAGTGAGTCTCTTGTACGCAGTGGGCCTCTTGTGAGTAGTGTGCTCAGGTAGTGAGCCCTAATTGGCAAGTGTCATTTTGTATTTCTATTCTTCTAACAGAGAATACAATCTTGGGTTAATCACCCCGTGGTTTTCTCCCTTAACAAGGTTTCCACATCAAAAATACTGTGTCATGTGTATTTCCATTTTATGGTTATGTTTGCTTATTTGAGTTAATGCTACATTAATTATTAAGAAAGTTCAGAAAGCTGAAATTATTAGGATAACTGATTCACCCCCCGTCTCAGTTATCAACAATACTTACATAAACTTAAGTATATCCACAAAGGTGGTCTTCAACTATACAAATTTTGTTTCCCAACTCTGCTTCATCCTATCTAAAATTTAGATGTGACCACTCAACAAAAATGCATAAGCTTCTGCCCTTCTTAAGTCTATCGGATCACTGGTCCAGGCTGTGGTCTGAGCATCAGTTAAGGCTTCATGCATGGCCTCTAACTTAGGGATAATTATCCCTCTAATTTCACTCATCCTGCTTATTATAATTGTCCTCTCCTTTTCAAGCCTCTTTATTTCATTTATAATAGCAATAGCTTGGCACTCTTGATTTATTATGGATGTGGTGAGGGGATCAAAATTCTGAGATAAACTTGATAGTTTACCTTCTTGTTCTTTCACCTTCTTTTCAAAATCCTCTGTTACTTTAGACCAGGATAGACAAAATTTATACATTTATCCACCATCTTTAAGAGTATTTTCTAGGCTCTTTATCCCAATATCCAGGGTCCTCCTATCATTAGCTATGAGTCCCTGTACTTCAGTGAATCTCTTTCACAAAAATTCTTTCCAGACTTTCTCTTCTGCCGATTTATCTAAAGAATCAAAATAGGTGCTAACAGAATTAACCAAAGATTTCAAGTTACCAGATGGAGAGGCTGAAAGATCCTTTTGGAAGGATGGCATGATCTTCTCTAGCATCTCAGATGCAATCTCTATCAGCTCACAGTCTTCCATGTGAGACTTCAGAAGCTTTTCTTTTGCTTTAGCTTGGGCAAAAGATGCTATCTTCATTGTCTAGACCGGAGAGAGGGAATCAAAATTTAGTGGTATTTGGAGTAGTTCTGGTTCATCTATCTCCATCATTTCTTTGATCAAGAAATTCTTCACTACTTCTATAGTGTCTCTTGTTGGAGACTAAGTCTTCTTTCCTTTTGCTGCCTCAGAACTGTCATCAAAGATCTTTGTTTGTTCTTCGTTTCTTCCCTTTACCTCCTCTGCTCCTCTTTTCTTCCTTCTCCTTCAATTCTTGAGTCTGCAGGGGGATTCAGAGAAGAGATGTTAACTACTTCATGGACTTCCTCTTCCAGAATAGAGGAATCCAAGTCCTTAGACTTCTCCTCATCTATCTCTTTGGATTCTTCTACATTTTTCTTAGTAGATTCTTCTTTTGATGCACTTAATCCTTTGACATCCATGGTAGAAGGTTCTTCATATATTTCCTCTATAATAGGAAGATTGAATTTCTTGAAGGCATTCCAGAGGATGTCTTCTATTTCTTTTGCCACCTGATCAGTCTCTCCTAGAATAAGTTTATTCATTCTTGCTTTGCTCCAGAACTCATCCTTGCAGTCCTTAAAGATCATGGTCATTTGTTTTGGATTAATGGAAGGATAGAGCTGAATTGCAATCTGTTCTGGGATCTCTAAATCCTTTTCCTTAGCATTCTCTTTTCTGAGTTCAAGTACCTTCTCTAGAATTTTGGGAATTAGAGAAATGATTTCAATGAATTCTTTATTATAAATGTTTAGGTACTTGACTGTAGCTTCCTCCAAAATTCTTTTGTTAGTATCACTGTAATCATCATAAAATTCTATGACCGGTTGCAGGTTCCCATCCACAGTGACTGGCTTGATGATATCATCAATGGAAAGAGTGGGCCTTTCAACAAATTCTTCTGCCCCTTCTTTGTTTTTACCAGCAGAGGATTCCTCAGAAGTTTTCTTCTTCTTCTTCATTTTCTTAACTTCCTCATCAGACTCTATTTCTTCATCATCCTTTTGGCTTATGTAAGCACTTGTGGCTTTTGCTTTCATTCTCTTTTCTCCCTTTCCAGATGTCTTGGATTCTATTTTTGAGGCTCTTGAGCTCTTAGAGGTGGTAGGTGCAGAGCTCTTTGAGGATCTAGTCCAAGAGGAGGCTTGCACCAGAACACTTTCTTTTTCTATTTCTTGCTTCTCTTTCTTAGCTCTTTCTATTTTCTCTCTATTTGCATCAACTACCTCTTTTGATATGCCATATCTCTTGGCAATTTCCTCTACTTCCCTTCTAACTTTCCTTTTTATTTCTGGTTACCTTAGTTCAACATGAATCTTTACACTTAATTCTTCAAAGGTTCCAAACCATTCTACCTCAGGGTCCTTAGGCTGACTCAACAAGTGTTGGATATGCAGCTCCAAGATTTTCTCATCAACCTCATATCCCATTGGCATAATCCAAACTGTTCTGGGCTGAATTGCCTCCATTAGGCATTAATCAGTGTCTACCATGAAGCATACTGTATCCTTATACTTTTCAACTATTCTTTGAGGAATTCTTTCTCTGGCTTGCATCATACCTTGGAAGTTCTTAAAATATCCCCAGAGTGTTGTGCTTTGAGCCTTGGCATCACCAAACCCATACATGTAGTCTCTAATTTGTATGGCAACCGGTCTATCATTTTGGCATACCAAACCACTTGATCAGGGTAGCTCATTCATATAGTAAAAGAATAAACACAGTATTAAGCCACCATACTTGAATGAGTTCTTCTTATCCTTCTTGATCTTCTACAAGTTTTTTAACAGTTGGTTCAGAAGAAGATCACATAGGTCATAATCAACATTTTCCCTTAGCATCTGATATGCTATATAAATTGTAGTTCCAGACACAGAATTCTCCTTGCTGGAGTGATAGATTTTATAACCTATAATCATAGAGGCAAATTTGATATCTGGATCTGTGATATCTTCTATTGTCATGGCTCTTTTGTCAAACTTAGATCCGGTAGCCTCACTTACTGTTTGATTCTTGACAGATTTGAGTGCAGGAAACCCACCAGATGAGTGCAATCCAGTTACTACCCTAATGGCATCTTTTGTTATCTTGAAGGGCTTCATCAACCACATGAAGTTGTCATGTATTCTGCTAAGAACATACCGGACCCATTCATCTTTTGTAAAATAGGGGAAGTGGATGCAATGTCCAAAATGCTTATCCTGGATGGCCTTGTATTAAGGTTTGAGTTCAAAAGTTTCATCTATTAATTGTTTATGATAGATATCCATAAGCTTGGATTCTCCAAATTCCTTAATATTGGCATGGATGTACACCCTAACATCTTCTATGTGCAGAACCCCATGCAGAATGCTAGAAAAGGCGCCTAAGGGATCAACTTCTAGGGATTTGTAGGGGTGTTTCTTGAACTTTGGGCGTGGCCTATCAGTGATCTTAACAACCATTGGAGTAGCCATCTTTCCAAAATATTCAGAGAGAGATATTCAGAAATGGAAATACCTTTTTACACTTCTAGGGTTCACAATATGAGCCAGAAAAGATCGCTGGTTGAATCAAATTCTGCAGTTGATCTTTGAGAAGGTTGTAACAATCTTGATGCAGAGCTCTTACTTTCTTCTTCTTGAATGCAAATGTGCAAATGATGAATAAAAGAACCCTTTTATCTTTGCGCAAACCCTAATTTCCTATTGCAATAAATGCACAACTTAAGTTGTTCCAGTTGCCTTGTTCTGAGAGAGATCTTTCCGAATCACTGAGATGCACTTAGAATTATTTTTAGTGATAACTGACAATATATCTCCTTTCCTCCAATCATACCATTTATCTGCGGATCAAGATATTTCAATTTTGAATCATACCGGATCTAACTATGAAAATCTTGCTTTTACCAGATGGCTATCAAACCGGATCAATCTTGGATGATTAACCTCTTAAAAACTCCTTACGGATCTTTCATATTTTTTATCAAGGGTTATTTAGATATTTCTCTAAGAGCCCTTTAATCTACAACATTTCATGTGCCAAATTTAGGCACCAATTGACTAGCTGGGGGAATTTATTTTCCTTTGTGACTCCCCCTGAGCCAGAGCTCATCTGTTTAGTTTCTGGAAGGAATATCGGCACCAGATTCTAGTGCAGATCCATCCCCAACATTTTCTATACTCTTCTTCACCCAAATCTTGTTCATCTCCCTTTGAACTTCATTTGCATTCACTTTGCCTTTTCCTTTATCTTGATTTTGATTATGATGCACCGAACCCTTTTTATCCTGATTCTTACTTCTGCAGAATTTGGCAATATGACCGAATCTATTGCAATTGTAGCAAACAACATTTCTTTTCATATTTGACTAATATCCTCTTGATCTGTATTGATTAGCCATATGTCCCATTCTATTGCATGCAAAGCATCTACCATTGAATGAATTGTTACTTGCATATTTCTGCATTCATGAGATTTGTCACCATACCTTTTGCAGTTGAAACACCATCTGGAGAAGGATGAATTAGCCTAATTCATTCTTATTTTGCACTGAGTTGCTTTATGACTGAAGTTGTTGCAACTGTAGCAGTATCCATTGAAGGATGGATATATTTGAGCATTTGGTTGCCTTACCGGAGGTCTTCTAGGCCTGTTCCTTGGATTTCTTGATCCAGAGTTCTTCTGACCAGATCTGGAGTTTTCACCTTTCTCATATCCCAAGCCATGCTTGTCATCTACCCTCTTTTGGCTTTCAAGAAGAACTTCAAGTTGAGCTGAGCTTATCTTGAATTTCTCTTTGTATTCATTTGTTGTTTGAAGATCTTGTTTAAAAGTGTCTATCTGATTCTCAAGTTGTGCTTCATTATCTCTAGCTTCTTCAAGATTAGATTCCAGATGCCTGATTATTCTATCCATTTTGTGGTAGTCTTCTGACTTCTCCTTGAGAGATTGTTTTAGACTATCTTCAATTTTTATTCTCTTCAATTTCTTGGGTGAATCTCATAACCCCTAATTCCATTTCATTTTTTACCATAATGACCTCTTTTGATATCTTCTCACATAGCTTGTTTTTCTCATTCAGATCTTCATTAGTATCATTGCCTTCACTTTGACTTGCTAATTGTTGAAGTAGTTCCTTTCTCTTTTTCACAGAGATACTCCATTTTTCTTTTAGCTCATTTATGAAATCATCAGCTTGTTTGAGTCTTTCCCTCAAGTTATTGACTTTAGAGTGAGATTTCTCAAGATCATCTAGAGCTGACTAAAGTTGTTCCTTCATACCATACATATCCATTGAGATTCCCAGATCTTCCTCAAGCTGTTAGGCTCTGTTTAGAGGACCTTAGCTCTAATACCAATTGTTGGAAACAAGGTAGATAACTGAGAGGGGGGTGAATCAGTTATCTCTAATAATTTTACTTTATTTTTCTTTTTATAATTTGTGCAGCATCAAAACACATAAGCATATATAATCATGAGAGAAGAAATAAAATCAACACACATAACACAAGGATTTTAACATGGAAAACCCTGTTAAGGGAAAAACCATGGAGTGACTAACCCAAGATTGTATTCTCTATTAAAAGAATAAGAAGTACAAAATGGCACTTGCCAATTAGGGCTCACTGCCCGAGCACATTGCTCATAAGAGGCACACTACCTACAAGAGACTCACTATCTACAAAGTTTATAGAAGGTAACAGAGTGCTTGAACTGATGAGAAACATCTACTAATGCTGAGGTTCAATTCCGGTTAGGCTCAATGTACTGATTTAATGCACTTCATTCTTCCTCTGTTCTAGTGCTGTTGTTCTGTGACATACTAGACTTGTATTGTTGCTTTCACACTTATCTCTACCTTTCCTCACACACTATATCAACACACACACACACCTTCATACCGAAATCCATCTGGTATATGTATCCGCATCAAGGATTTCAACATCTTTCTAGTCAGTAACTGGAATACTCAAGATATTTCCAAGACACTGATCTGTCGGTTGAATCCATATTTAATATGTGATGCGTATCAAAGACATAGACATTGTGAGGCCTAGCTAGTACTACACTTGAGACCATGATATGATACTATTTATAATTGTTTATTTTGATGTGTGTTATTAGACATTATGATATAATTAAACTCTTTGGGAATTATGTTTGGACTGTATACTTTTTATTCTGATGAGTTGCTGCTGGATAATCAATTGTGTGGGAAAAGAAAGTATTAAATGAATTAAATGATTTTTGTGATAATCTTTAAATAAAATAAATTATATTATTTGAATTATGTAATCATAATGAAGTTGGATTATTTAATTAATTTTTCTATGCATTTCAAGTTGCTTCGGCTATATTTTCTTGACAAACTGATATTCAAAAATTAAGTGTGCAGGTGGGTGGTCAAGCTCCTTAAGTGGACTCGGAGACTCCATAAACCCTATGTCAGACCAGTTAAGCCTAACTTAACCCGTGGAAGGGGTTAAGGCTAATATGTGATGTAATATTGTTATATGATTTTTATTTTAATTTTCTTTGTGTGTGTTTGTGGTATTTTATTTATTTATATTAATTTTATTTAATTGTATTTTGGGAGAAAGTCTTTTTAATTAATTATTTCATTTTAATTTATTTCTTTTGTGGGATGTAGATAAATGTTTTTAAAATTAATAATTTAATATTTTATTTTATTTTATGAAAGGATTTTATCTCTTTGTTTTAATTTTGGAAAAATAAGAGTTTTATTAAGAAAAATAAAGAAAGTTGCTTTCTTTTTGTTTTTCTTTCTTTTTTCTTTTTTTTTTGTTTTCTTTCCTTTTTAGAAGCTTTGAGTTTTATTTATGAGAATCTTTGGGAAGAGTCTTCACACTTTTGCTATGCTTGGATTATGGGATTAGGAAATTGTGAGAAGTTTTTTTTGGAAGAAAAATTCTTTGTGAGAAGATTGGGAAGAGAATCTTGGTGAGAAGTTTTGGTAGTTTAGCTTTGGAATTTGGATTGTGAATTCAAGAGCAAGATTTTTGACTCATTTGGGTTTTTAAGCTCACGCTAACTTGGGGATCTGAGGTAGGAAATTATCTCCTCTTCATATTTTTGTAAAATGTATGCATGCTTATGAAAGCCTTTGTTTATGTGTTTTTGTATTTTATTTTTGTTATTGTGGGTTGGGTTGTAATAGGAGCAGCCCTCCGTATCTGATGAGAGCCTCCTATGTCATGGGGTTTGAGAGAGGCGTGGAGCCTCTCTTGGGCGAATTTGTTTTATATGTGATGGTGTTGTGGAGTAATTTGATAGTGGAGTTGGGTTTAGGCACGAGTGCCCATGTTTTATTGATATTTTGCTAAGGATAGTTATGGAGGTTTCTTGGAGGAGGTTTGTGATTACGGAGTTTTGTGGAGATGAAAGGAAATGGTAATAAAATAAAAATGAAATGAAATGAAGAAATAACAATTAAAATAAATATATTTATTTAAAAGATAATGTAATAATGGCCATGATTTGAGTAATGGTGTTGTTGGTGGTGGATTATGGTGTTGCATGGATGGTATTGTTATTGAAGATTAAGGAGGATTGATGTGATTATTTTACCCCCAAGAGGGATGATTATCCCCTCTCTCCCCCTATTTTGGATCTAGTTTGGATCCTTTGTTTGTGAGTCAACCAATGGGATTTTCATGTTTATGATTAAACGATCTCTTCTGGTTTATGGATTTATGTGTTTGCATGAGTGTTTTACCCATTTATGGAGTTCTCCTACTCGGGGGTGGGATGTGCTTATGCAATCCCTATGGTAGGGTGGAGAGAAGGACTTGGCCACCTATTTTGGCCCTTGTATGTGTGCAGGTTATCAAGAAAGTTTTCAGTCAAGGATTGAAAGTTGGAAAGAATATCTTGTTTTTCTGGAAGAAGTTATTTTTACAAATATTGGGAAAAGTGCCTTGGTTATGATCCTCGTTGGATTCTCTTTGTTGTGTGTCAAAAGTTTTGGGAAATTTTTATATTAGTGGAAGAAATCCGTTCCATTCAATGTATATGTTGAGTCTTTTGTGAAGATGTATAAATTTTGTGTTTGTGGGTACATTGAGAAATTTGAATTATGAGCTTGATTTCCTTTAAATCTGAAAAAAAAAAAAAGGAAACAAATTTTCTATTTTACTCGTATTGTGATATTGGGTTTATGTCATAAATTTGTTTTCTGATATTTCAAATCAATCTGTAATAATCATGAATATGAAGTAGAAGATGTATTTTGTAATGTTGAAAATTTGATACTTGTAAAGAAAAGAAAATAGTTTGATTGATGTATATGTGTTAACAAATCTGAAAATAATTATTCTGTTTTAAATTATATCTGTAAATCTAATCTCATTCTCTTTATATTTTATAAGTTTATTGGGTTGACTGAAAAATATGGGTATATTTATATATTTTATGTGTATGCTTATACTATAGTTGCAGCACAATAACCACATACAGAAAAATAAATGGAAGGATTCATAAGTCCTTGGGAGCTATACTGAAATTATAATAATGATAGTTAGGATAAAATATAATTTTTAATAATTTTGTTTTATTTATTTCAATCATAGAAAAATCAGTTATATTTAAAGAATGTTATATTTATTTCATTGTTTTAAAATAAAAAAGAAAATTAAAGTTATTTTATTGCTTTAATGCTTAAAAAAGAAATAGTAGGACTTATTTCAAGAAAAAGAATGAATATTTTATTAATTGTTTTATTCCTTGGTTGGAAAAATAAAAGCATTCGAATTATAGGAAAGGATTTAGATATTATTAGTTATTTTGTTTTAAAAAAATAAGTTTAATGTGTAGTTTATTTTGAAAAGATATTATAGTTGTTTTATTAATTTATTTAGAAAAGAAATCAAATATGCTTTATTTAAAAAAATATATAAAGAAAAAGTATTTTTCTTGATTGAGTTTAAAAGGGAAAGACTGTTTATGATTTGTTTAGAAAGATTTGGAAAATTTTATTAATATTATTTTATATAGATTATAAAAGAATATTATAATTAAGTAGTGTAATTTTGAAGTTAATGGATTTAATATATTGGAAATAAATTAGATCTATTTTATTGTTAAAATAGAAAAAATAAATTTTAGAAAAAGAAACAAAAAGGCAATATAGAGTTGTTTTATTAAATTATTTAGAAAGAAATTAAGTTAGCTTTATTCTATAAATATAAAAGAAAGCACTTTTTTTTTATGGAAATAAAAAGGAAGAAAAGAATTAAGGTTTAAAATAAAATAAAATGAAAATTAGTAACTTTGTTTTATTATTTTAATCATAAGAGGATTAGATTTATTTTATTATTTTAAAGAAAGAAAAGTAATTATATTTGTTGTATTCTATCCTTTATATAAAGAAAGCTAGATATATTATAATAAAGAAGATAAGTTTTTGTTTCCAAAAAGAATGGCTTTAAATAAAGAAATAATTAGCATTATTCTATGAATTTAGGAAGAAAGCATTTAAGTTTTAGTTAAACAAAAAAAAGAAATTGTTTTAGTAATTAGTTTTAAGGATATTTATCGCTTTTCTGAATAAGATAAAGTTTTTAATTACTAGATGTTATACTAAAGATAGAAATTAGCTGATTTTAAATTATTTATTTAATTAGACTATTTAACTTCACATTTTGCAAGGATTTAATTTATTATTTTGTTTAAATGAAATATTTTAGTAAGTTTTAATTTAGAAATTAAAATTAGTTTTATTCTTTCAATATTAAAAGATAACAATGAATGTAATTTAGTAAAAACAAGCTTTATTCTATTATTTAAAAAAAGGCAACTATTCTGTTGTTATTTGTAAAAAAGAATGTTTTATTGTTTTAAGGACATAATGTAAACTCTAATATTTTATTGCTTTATTTGAAAGATTTAGTTTTTTTTTTTTATGTACAATTTTGACCACATAGAGGAAAATTAGCTATTTTTTTTATTAAAAGAAAATTAGTTTTCAAATATGATTTTTAGTTGAATTGAGGTTAGAAGATTTAGATCATATTAAATACTTTGGCATTATCTAATTTGATAGTTATAACTTATTATTATTAAATAATGAATTAATTATTTTTAATTAATTTAAAGGAAGTGAATATTATCATGTATTGAAGTATTATTATTTTTGTGTGTTCTAATGTTATAATCTTTTATTAGAAAATAAAAATATTTAGTTATGGGTAATTTATGTAATAATGCAATATTGAATTCTTTAAGTTAGTTAGCTTAGTCGAAGATTTTATTACGGAAACCTTATAGACTAAGTTGTATAATCTACTTAAATATCTTCATGGTCTTAACTTGTCTCAATGGACTATTAGGATAATTGGAAACTAGAGAAATTAACATCGCTTTAAAACCTGACCTTGATCATGATACTTAAGTGGTGGATAGGTAAACCAGCTAGTTCATTTCATGTTTAATTCTATTCCTTTGGAAAAAAAAAATATTTCCACCATTTTTTTACCCACTTGTATGGTTGACATATAGGTGGGCCTATACGGGCATGATAGACATAGAATTCATCAATCATGTCGGCCAACCATGTATGATCCCTCAAATAGCTTGATCACCATCAATTTCTCATTCGGATTAAAGTATGATGCTCTGCCAGTTAATTCTTCCTCAGTCTACTCTGCCTATCAGGAACCCAACACTTAGATGCTCATATCTTTTCACTCATACATCACCGAAGGCTCAATCTCTAGAATGTAGTAGTCATGGTACTCCTCTTGACTTGTCCAAGTTTGCAACTTGCTAAGTTACACCATCTGAGAGATCCGGACTTGATTGTCAGACCTTGCTGCATGCTCTGTTCTTGCTCACTGGACCAAAACACTCTCCAATCTATCTTTCGGTATAGACATACTATGTGATACGGATGTGTGGGATGGACTTTGTTGCCATCAATGACAACACTCATGAATCCATAAAGTGTCTCTTGCCAACACTTCCCATGTTTCAATAGATTGTTAAACTTCACATTTAACAAGGTGTAAATTTTACTGATAACAATTTTTGGCATGCCCAGTAAGACTGTTCAAATCTAAACAGTACTTGCATTTTATAAATATTGTTGGTTATGATATGCTTCTAGCATTTTTAGGCCTTTGAGAGGTGTTTTTTTTGCATATCTAATGACTCTTACTACAGAACAAACAAAGTAGATCAGTGTTGTCATATTTTTATGAAAAGGATACAAACTTGAAGTTTGAGTTCTTTTGATTACTTGCAGTTGTCTCCACCTAGAAGACAAAGCAAAACTATGAGAAGAACTCTAGTTTCAAAGAGAGTTTAGTTAACCCCACCAAGTTTTAGACCAGCAGTACATGTATCTTCTGTACCAGTTCAAGCAAATCCACCTCTAGTTGTTCCAATGGCAAGGAATCAGCCGTTTGTGGCATTTGATGGGGCTAGCCCATTAAACTTAACACAACATGATAATATACCCATGGCAGCCTTGAAGAGTCTACCTTATTTCATAGGGGAGGATCAAACTACCCCGATTGAGTACATTAGAGACGTGGCTTCTCTATGTGGTGTGCATCATGTAACCCAAGAAAATGTAGCCATCAGGCTGCTAGCTACCTCACTAAAAGGAAAAGCCTTCCAGTGGTTCAGGAGTCTACCAGTACAAACCATTGGAACTTGGGATGACTTAGGTGACAAACTGAACAAACAATTTCAAGATAAGTCTAATAACTTATCGTTGGTCGAATAGATGACTACAATAAAAAGAGCTCCGTAGGAGCAGATGATGGATTTCATCTTCTGATTTCAAAAGACATGGGAAAAAATTCTTGTCACGGTAAGACCATCAGAATACACATTTTTGTACTATTTGAAAGCTCTAAATAGTGATATTTTAGTAATGATACAATCAAATGGGAGGTATGAGTTTACCTGATGCTTATGAGATAGCAATTAGAGCAAAAAATAGCCTGATTTAGGCTGAAAAAATAGCACCCAGACCGCTAGTGCCTATTTTTCCTAAAATTTAGCCTTCAATGCCTTTGCTAATTCTATCTTTTGCCCCTTTACCTATTGTAGCATCGTTACCAAGTGTTGCCAACCCTAAGGCTACTGCTTCCAGCTCATCACAAGAATTAAGAGAAAAAAAAAAGCCAACAAAAGATTGAGAATATTCTGTAGACTTTTGGAAATAAGCTAGTGAGTATAAAAAAATAGCAGTCATTGAATAGACAACCATATCAGCAAGTGAACTAAGGGCAGAATTAGCCTTATCAAGGTCAAAACTAGCCATACCGATCTAATAGGCCACCTTATCAAGGTAATTATTAGGGTACAAGGTAGAATGTGAACCAAAGGCCTTTTTAGCTTTATAATCCTGCACCCATTAATGCAGTTAGAGACCTTGTCATTGTTCAAAACAACCTTGTAGCTGAGTATGAATGGTGTTTTCCTTGCAATCAGCCACACAGTCAGGCAACCTGTTCAAATAGAGTTATAAACCATGCCCTAATGGTACAAAATGTTGCAGTTTCTCAACCAAACACACCTAATGATGGAGTTGTATAGCAACAAGAATAACTTCAAAATGATACTACCTTTTTGAACTGGTAGGGTGATGAGTTTTGTGGTGTAAACAGAGATGACACTTTAGTTGTAGTAAACACAAGATCCAAAAAGAGGGGTTATGAGGTAGAACAAGCAGAAAATAAGGAAAAGGACCTGCTAATCCTTCTACATCACAAATCCCTCACATTTTGCAAAGAAATGTTCAAGGAGCTGCCAAAGAACAACCTCATATTCAGGTTGATCCTGTTGCTGCAAAGTCACATCAAAAGGTAATTGTTACTTCACCTTTTAATATCATTGAAAACATGAAGAAAATGAATGTGACAATATCCATGTGGTATTCCTTAGCCATCCCAAGTCAAAAAGACATGTTGGAGTCTGCTTTGTCTGATTAAGAGTGTCAAATGCTGCAATAGTTGACCTAGCTAGGGTTGTCATTACAAATTCATCCTAGGATAGTAGTAAACAACCAAGTAAGGGTGCTAAACCACTTCCATTTTATGTATCATTGATAATAGGAGACAAATTAGTACATAACTGCATGGGGGATAGTGGTGCAAGCAGTTCTGTAATGCCAAAACAAATTACTGACCAACTAGGACTAAAATACTAGTCCCTTAAGAAAGGTGTACTCTAGCTAGATGGTACATTTGTTAACACTATAGGTGTGATAAAAGAATTAGGTCTCACATTCCATGCCTATCCAAATGTTTCAATCTCACAGGAGGTGTATATCATTGAGTTACCCCCTTAGTTTGCCATGTGTTTGTCAAGAGATTTCACTACCAAGATAGGAGAATATTTATCCTCAAATTGGTCCCACATATTCTTTAGGACCTGATATGGTACAAAAGTGACTATAAAATCTGAGTTACTGGTCAATAATCATATCAAGCCTTTTGTGCCAAGTGTTGTAAATGCAAATTGCATTATTTTTGATGATAGTGAGCTGGCTGTTGCTCAAGAGCTGCAAGCTGAAAGTGTACCAGAGGTACTTTTAAATGAGTGGGCAATAGAAAATGTGGTAGACAACCCAAGTGAACACATTCAGGAAACAGGTATGGGTGTTCATATGTTGCATGAGCCTAAAACAACAATACCAAACCTTGTAAAAAGTACAGAACAACATATAAGATAGCAAGATGAGTTATGGAAAATGTACTTTGATGGCTCTAGGAGTAAGAATGGGTCTAGTGTAGGTGCAATGCTTGCATCCCCACAAGGTGACAGATATTATTCTACTTTTTGTTTTGCTTTCTCATGTACTAATAACACTGCTGAATATGAAGGATTGATTCAAGGTTTGCAGTGGGCAAGGAAAAGAAAGATTGGCTGCTTGCAAGTATATGGTAACAGTGAGCTTATTGTAAATCAGGTGAGAGGACTACATGTTACAAAAAATGATGTTTTGAAATATTATAAGCATAGGGTGTGGGACATGATTGAGGAGTTTGATGCCTTTAATCTAGTTTCTATTCCAAGAAGTCAAAATAATCATGCAGATAGGTTAGCTGCAATTGGGGCTCAATTTGATATTCCTATTGATATTTAGAGGGAAAAGGTACAGCCACATGTGAAGAATGTCACTAGGCCTTCTATCCCTAACAATAACATTCATTGGCAAGTGTTTAAAAGCGATGAGCAAGTGTTACATTTTTTGTTATAGGAAGATGAGTTCTCTGTAGTGAATCAAGGCAAGTTTAAGCAGCAGTATGATGAAGATCAAGTCATTCAATTAAGAACTAATAAGATACCCAAGGGATTAGTCACCTTGGAATCCATTTTTGGCACTGATGATCAACTGAAAAAGAACAAGACCAGCATGCAGGTCAAAGAAGAACATTATGAGGAGCTAGAAATTTTCAAAGGTAAGCTTCTTAAAATTGCTAAGATCTGTTCCCCTAATGATAGGAAAGCATTTGTTGCTATTTTCCAAGAATTTGAAGATGTGTTTTCTTGGAATTATTTAGATTTAAAGGGATTTGATCCCTAAATTGCCCAACATACCATAGAATTAGAGCCAAATGCTGAACCTATAAGGCAGAAACAAAGACCCTTGAACCCAAAGCTTGAGCCTATACTGATTAAGGGATTAACCAAGCTGATTAAGGGAAATATTATTTTCCTGATCAAGCATACATCCTAGGTCTCTAATCTTGTTCCTGTAAGGAAGAAGAATGGAGAAATTAGGCTCTGTGTTGACTTTAGAGACCTTAATAGAGCTTCCTTGAAAGACCACTACCCGCTGCCCTCAATGGAGCAGATCCTGGAAGTAGTGACTGGTTCAGAAAGATTCTCCTTACTTGATGGATATTCAGGTTATAATCAAGTTGTAGTCAAGGAGGAAGATCAATTTAAAACTTCTTTTACCACAAAATGGGGCACCATGGCCTATAAAAGAATGCCTTTTGGTATGTCAAATGTTGGTTCTACTTTTTAGAGAGCCATGGTTATGGATTTTAAGGGTTTACTTTATAAATTGGTACTTGTATACCTTGATGATATTACAGTGTTCTCTAAGGATACAACTAAGCATTTATCCCATCTGAAACAAGTGTTTGAGAGATGTAGAGAGTTTGGTATATCTCTCAATCCCAAAAAATGCATTTTTACTGTTCATGAAGGCAAGATTCTAGTACACATTGTGTCAAAACAGGGAGTTACCATTGATACAGAAAGGGTAAAAGCAATTCTGGAGCTACCTTTACGTAGCAACAAGAAAGGACAACAAAGTTTTATAGGCAGAATCAATTTTCTGCAAAGATTTATACCTGATATTGCAAATTTGTTGAAGGCACTAACCTCTATGTTAAAGAAAAATGCAGCTTTCAGCTAGACAAAAGAGGCCAAACTCAGTTTTGAGTGCATAAAAGAATCCTTATCAGCTGCACCAACTCTAGTAAATCTTGATTTTTCAAAAGATTTCATTTTGTATGCTTATGGCAGCATAGATACAATTTCTACAATTCTGGTACAATAGCAAAATGAAGGCTTTGAATAGCCAATTGCTTTCTTTAGTCAAGGATTAGAAGAGTATGAGCAGAGGTATAGTTTTATTGAAAAGCATGTTCTTGCAATTGTTAAGAGTTTAAAGAAGTTTAGGCATCTTATTTCTAACAACAAAGTACATTTGATGGTTGCTCACCCTGGTGTGAAAGAGTTTCTGTTAAGTAAGGATGTCAATGAGAAGAGGGATGGTTGGATTACCAAAGTCATGGAGTATGGCATGGATATCAAGATAACCAAGCTTATCAAGGGTAGAGGACTTAGTGAACAACTTGCTACTAGATCTGAAAATGAAACAGAAAAGGAGGAAGAAGTGCTTCTGATCATTGAAGATGTACCTCAGAATGATACAACAGCAATTAGAACAAGTTGGGTTAGAGACATGACTCATTTTCTGCAAACTGGTGAGTGCCCAATAGGTTTAGACAGAGCTAAAAGGAGATATTTTAGACTGCAATCTATTCCTTATGTTTTAATCAATGATATTCTTTTTAGAAAAGATTTTAATGGTGTGCTATTAAGATGCATTGATAATGATCAGATTGACAAAGTGCTCTATGAGTTCCATGATGGAACAGCAGGGGGTCATTTTGCCCCAAGAAATACTGTCTAGAAAATAATATGAGCTGGCTATTATTGGCCCAGCTTATTCAAAGATACCCATGCATGGGCCAGAAAATGTGTAAAATGTGCCATTTTTGCAGGCAAAGAGAGGCTGCCAGCTTTACCTCTGCATCCAATTCTAGTGGAATAACCCTTCATAAGATGGGGCATTGATTTTATAGGTCCCATTAACCCACCATCAAGTGCAGGTCACAGGTGGGTACTCATAGCAACAGACTATTTCATGAGGTGGACTGAAGTAGTGGCTTTGAAAGAAGCCAATGAGAATGTTGTTTTAAACTTTTATTATGATTTAGTATCTAGATTTGGAGTACTTGAATCAATCATTTCAGACAATGCTTTAGCCTTCATTGGATTGAGAGTGACTGATTGGGTTGTGAAGAATGGAATCTATTTAAATACTTCATCAAATTATTACCCACAGGGTAATGGTTTGGTAGAATCCACAAATAAGAATCTCATAAGGATTATCAAAAGAAGAATGGAGGATAACTAGAGGACCTAGCATACCAATCTGAAATTTCTTTATGGGAAGATAGAATAACTCCCAAAAGGTCTATTGGAAACTCTCCATATATGTTAGTTTATGGAAAAGAGGCAAGGCTACCTTTATCTATTGAGCTGCCAGCTCTTGATATCATGAATCAGCTGGAAATGTTTGAAGAAGAAGATCCAATGGCTATTAGATATGCTCAACTTATGGAGCTTGAGGAAATTAGAGATAAGGCTATGAAGGCTATGGAGTATTGGTGTAGAAGCACCAAGACATCTAGGATTTGGTTAGATTTTCAAGTTGTTTTGTTTGGTTTAATAAGGTTCCTGAGACCATTAAATGTTGTAATAAGGCTTGAAATCCATGCATGTAAATGGACTATGTCCAAATAGCTAGAATCTATTTTCATGTTGTAGTCCTAAGGAGGACAGTCTTATTGTAGGGGGCAGTCATTTAAGTTTTCATGTTTGGTAGCCTATAGAGGCATGTCAAAGGTTTGGAGGTGTGTCAAAACCTTGTCCAAGGTTAAAAACCTAAATGTTAGAAAGCTCATTTAGACAAAAACAGTCAGTATAGTGCTAAAGAGGACAGTTACTAAAACAGTCTTTAGTGCTGTAGTTAGAAATCAAGAAAAAGCTTGATGGTTGGGCAGTTTCTTAGACCCCAACCACCCCAAATGACTTCTTTAAAATGTATGAGGCTTATTTGAAGCCAAGAGGGATTCATTGTAAGGAGACATCCGATGACAGTGGAATAAGAGAAAAGAAATCACCATTTTTCCTTTTTTTTGTGTTTTTCTGTGTTTATTTGCTATTATCAGGCCTGTACAGATTTGTCATAGGCCATGTATGCATTGGATTGTTAGAGGTTTGAAGTAGCTTTATTTCGAATCTTGTTTGGAAACTTGACACTACACTAGGAGGAAGAAATTGTTAGTTTTCTATTGACTATCCTAAAACCTAAGTTAGGATTCTACTGAGCAAGCCAATGGAACTCTCCCCATTCCATTGATCTTTTTCTGTTTCTGCTCAATGGAATGGATTGTATCATAGTCAGTGCTAAGGCTTGTGAAGGATAGTGGAGGCAAGAGAATGGTTTGGATTGAGATTACCATGCAGAAGACATTGCAAATCCATGTGTTAGGATTGAGTGAAGGACAACAATTAGATGATGTCCATAGACTGAGGAAGTGGAATGTTGGTGAATTAAGGTGTTGAGACTGGTGGGAAGAGCCCTAGATCTAATCATGTATCCATGACAAGGAGTATGAAGAGATTCCTCTAAGATAACTGTCCATTTTACCTTATGCCACCTCTGTCAGTCCTCCTGGATATAGTCTCTGCAAAGAAGGCTTGGAGACAGTCACAACAAAGAAGGTAATAAGTTTGCTTGTCATGTTATTGATTTGCCAAATGAAGGCATTAGGTGTTTGGTAAGTTATTGAATTGATATGCTACAATGAGATTGAGTTTGTGTTGATAGAGGTCATTCTGAGGAGGTTATTGGGACTGTCTTCATAATGGCGCAGTAGTGTTGTGACAGTCTATGAGACTGCTGTCCTATAGACCCTGCACAGTGGGTAGGATGAAACATTGAATGGAGTTAGACACCCTGAGATAAGTGTCCTGAAGTCCCTCATGTTGTGTGTCAAAAACAGGTCGGTTATTGTGTTGAAGCCCTGCCTTATGTGAAGTTGATCTCTGTCAAAGAAAACAGTGAATCTTAAGAGACCTTTGCATGTGAAGTTTTGAACTATGCTTCTGCTATCCTAGAAGCTCTGCATCATTTGTGGTATCAGAGCCACTAGTAGGTCTTTGAGGAAGTTGTAGATCTTGTGAAATAGTAAGGGTTGTGAGAGTGTGAAGATGGCTCCTATGAATCAGATGGCTAGGGAGAACAATGAGTTGAGAGAAGCCTTAGAGGCTAGAGAAAAAGAGTTGAGAGAAATAAGAGAAGAGGATGCTGCAAGGGAAAGAGATTCAAGGCAAGTAAGAAGGGAAAATGCATCAATCTTGGCCAGGTTGGAAGAATTGGAGAAGAATCCTAGAAGGGGTGAGCAAGATGATCAAGAAGGAGATGAGGAGGTAGATGAGAATCCTCCTGAGGATGAGTTTGATGCTGAAGAAAAGAAATTTGTGAGATTGTTGAAGGTAGTCCAAGGAAGTGGAACAAAGGAAAACATAGAGTTACCTATCTATCAAGGGAAGATGGATAATGAAGAGGTATTAGGGTGGATAGATGCCCTAGAAAATTTCTTTGAGCATGAGGAAATGAGTGATGAGAAGAAGATCAAATTTGCAAAAACAAATTTGAGAGGAACAACACTTACATGGTGGAGTAGTGTGTGAACAGAAAGAGTGGCTAGAGATGCAACAAGAATCACTTCTTGGGGTAGGATGAAGGATATGATGAAGGATCAGTTTCTTCCATCTGATTACACCATTCAGACAAAGAGGATGAGGCAGAATCTGAAACAAAAGGACATGGATGTTATTTCCTATACTGAGCAATTTCATAAGCTTAGTATTAGAGGAGGATTGGAAGATGAAGAAAAAGTGGTAAGGTACCTTAATGGGCTTAGGTATAACTTGCAAGATGAAATTGGTTTGACAGTACCAAAAACACTTGGAGAATGTTTTTAGTTAGCCATCAGGGCTGAAGAGAAGGTGAAGAGGAAGCAAGAAAGACAAGGAGGAAGTGGAAGAGGATATAGAGGTAGGGGTAGACCTACTAATGAAGTACAAAACAACAATGAGAAAGGTAAGGAGTTTTCTGTAGATTAGAGAGGTGGATATAAAGGTGGAGGTAGATTTGGATTAGGAAGAGGAGTGTTTACAGGTAGACGTTATCATTGCAATGAAGTGGGACACACATCTTTCAAATGTCCTAAGAAGGATGATGCTGATAAGAGCAAGGATAGAAGAGTTCACTTGGCACAAGAGGAGGAGAAGCAAGAAGAACAGGAAATGTCATTAGCCTCTCCAGTAATAGTTGGAGAAATGCTCATGGTAGATAAAGGCAAAATGCAGCAAACACCACAGGTATCTATTTTTAAAACTAATTGTTTAAGCCATGGAAAGATATGCAAGTTGATTATAGATTCAGGTTCTCATGATAATCTAGTTTCTTGGGAGATGGTGCATAAGTTGGGATTGAAAACATTTGATCATCCTAGTCCTTACAATGCCACTTGGGTGAGTCAAGAGCAGAAAGTAAGGGTTACTAAGAAGGCATATGTTGATTTTTCAATTGGTCCATATCAGGATTATGTTGTGTGATGTCATTTCAATGACATGTGGGCATATCATTTTGGGTAGACCATGGCAACACTTAAGGAGGACAATTCATGATGGTTATACTAATGATTATTTGGTGCACAAAGATGGTAGAAAGTTCAAACTAGCGCCTTTACCTTGTGAAGATAAGAAGGAACATGTTACTATTTGTTTTGGAGAGAAGTTGAAGTTGAATGTGCAGGTTAAGGATGATTGCAAGTAGCAGGAATAGTTGCAGCAGAAGAAGGTGGATGACAGTCCTAAAGAATAGCAGGTTTGGGACTTGAGTTATGTCCAGATTGAGGACATTGAGTGCCCTATAAAGAGGCAGAAGAAGGAAGGCAAACAGTAGATAGTACAAGGAGAAATAAATTAGAACCTCAAGATGGGAAGAACAGAAACATTACAGCAGTAGGGTCCTAGGCAAGGACACCAAAACAAGTTTTATGGTACTAACACTATTTACAGGAGTCATGCAGGTTGGAGAAGGAGCAAGATAACACTTGGAGAGTTCATGTTTCCTAGTTAGAGGAACATACCAACAAGATTGAAGAATGGTTGGAGTAGATCCCATAACTCTTGGGACAAGAGTTTTCATTATGCCGGGGAGTATGGTGTAGGAGCACCAAGACATCTAGGATTTGGTTAGATTTTCAAGTTGTTTTTTTTGGTTTAATAAGGTCCTTGAGACCATTAAATGTTGTAATAAGGCTTGAAATCCATGCATGTAAATGGACTATGTCCAACTAGCTAGAATCTATTTTCATGTTGTAGTCCTAAGGAGGACAGTCTTATTGTAGGGGGCAGTCATTTAAGTTTTCATGTTTGGTAGCCTATAGAGGCATGTCAAAGGTTTGGAGCTAAAGAGGACAGTTACTAAAACAGTCTTTAGTGCTATAGTTAGAAATCAAGAAAAAGCTCGATGGTTGGGCAGTTTCTTAGACCCCAACCACCCCAAATGACTTCTTTAAAATGTATGAGGCTTATTTGAAGCCAAGAGGGATTCATTGTAAGGAGACATCTGATGAAAGTGGAATAAGAGAAAATAAATCACTGTTTTTCCTATTTTTTCTGTGTTTTTCTATGTTTATTTGCTATTATTAGGCCGTACCCACACCTGTATAGATTTGTCATAGGCCATGTATGCATTGGATTGTTAGAGGTTTGAAGTAGCTTTGTTTTGAATCTTGTTTGGAGACTTGACACTACACTAGGAGGAAGAAATTGTTAGTTTTCTATTGACTATCCTAAAACCTAAGTTAGGGTTCTACTGAGCAACCTGATGGAACTCTCCCCATTCCATTGATCTTTTTCAATTTCTGCTCAATGGAATGGGTTGTATCATAGTCAGTGCTAAGGTTTGTGAAGGATAGTGTAGGCAGGAGAATGGTTTGGATTGAGATTACCATGTAGAAGACACTGCAAATCCATGTGTTAGGATTGAGTGAAGGACAACAACAGTTAGATGATGTCCACCAACTGAGGAAGTGGAATGTTGGTGAATTAAGGTGTTGAGATTGGTGCGAAGATCCCTAGATCTAATCATGGATCCATGATAGGGAGTATGAAGAGATTCCTCTAAGATAACTGTCCATTTTACCTTACACTGCCTCTATCAATCCTCCTGGAGACAGTCTCTACAAAGAAGGCTTGGAGACAGTCACAACAAAGAAGGTAATAAGTTTGCTTGTCATGTTATTGATTTTCCAAATGAAGGCATTAGGTGTTTGGTAAGTTATTGAATTGATATGCTGCAATGAGATGGAGTTTGCGTTGATAGAGGTCATTCCAAGGAGGTTATTGGGACTGTCTTCATAATGGAGTAGTAGTGTTGTGATAGTCTATGAGACTGCTATCCTACAGACCCTACACAGTGGGTAGGATGAAACATTGAATGGAGTTAGACACCCTGAGATAAGTGTCTTGAAGTCCCTCATGTTGCGTGTCAAAAACAAGTCAGTTATTGTATTGAAGCCCTACCTTATGTGAAGTTGATCTCTGTCAAAGAAAATAGTGAATCTTAAGAGACCTTTGCATCTGAAGTTTTGAACTATGCTTCTGCTGTCCTAGAAGCTCTACATCAATTATCATCAGCTTCAAGCAAAAAGAGTCTTTGATAAGAAAGCCACTCCCAGAATTTTTAAGAAGGGTGATATGGTACTTAAATGGGATGAGTTGAAAAGCAAGCCAAGAAAACACTCCAAGTTTGACAGCATGTGGAGTGGCCCATTTATCATTACTGGATGCAAAGAGAACAATGCATTTCAGTTATCAAACATGGATGGAGAAAACTTGCCTATAACAATCAATGGGATACACTTGGAAAGGTGTTTTGAGGTATGAATTACCTTTGTGATAGTAGGTTAGGTTTCTTGCTTACAATAAGTGTTGTTGCACCATAGATTAGATTCCCTTTGTTTTCCCTAAATGTTGTCCAACACAGTTAGATAGGTTGCTTTCTACATTTTTGCTTTTTAGTTGGGTTTCCAAGTGTCTTTCATTGCTATTCTACTGAGTTACAGAAGTCAAAATTTGTTTGTCTAAAGTGTTTTGAAGTATCTGAGTGACTCTGTGCCCAATGGATAAGGTCTAGGCAACTGGTCTGATGTTTAGCAGGTAAATGTATAGTAGATGTCACCAGAAATGTTACCTAAATTTCACTATAGCTCATTCAGGTAGAGCTTTGATTCAAAGTCTAAAGGGTACATTTTATCTGATCCTTATTACATTATATTCAAGTGCATAAATGAAATAATTTTAAAAGATTATGATTATCAAATTACTGCATTTATCCAAGTGCATGTAACATAAGAAAGATTTGTACAAATCCTTTCTAAAAAATAAATAATCTTTATTGAATGTAAAATGTACATTATCTCACACAAGTCGTGAGATTAACTTTCCTATTCAATGAAATTGAAGAAATAATTTATACATGAATAAGTAAAAGTAAAAGCATGTGCATGTAAGGGTAGAGGCCAGTCATTGCCTAAGAATGACTAGTTCTAATTTTGGTGTGTTGTCCAGTTGCCCTAAGTTGTCTTTGTCCTTCCTAGTCCAAGTCGCTTCTAGTTCCTACATCTAGTAAAAGAGTGATGTTAGAGTAATACTCTAAGCAATGAATGGTCCCTAACCTGACATGAACAAGTACCTATGCATACATAAACTGATTCTCAAATGCAATAAATAAGAAATGTATACTTTGGATGTCCTAGAAAGCAAGCAAGTCAACAAACACATCCAAAGTGTGCATTTATTTTCTAATAAGTTTGCTTCATGTGCAGATACATGTGAAATTGTATTTCTGAGTGATTCATCAGTTTATATTATGAGTGGGGAAAATGTGGTTCCCACAAGAGTTGAGCCCAGCTCATAAGTGTTATAGAAGCATTTCATATGATTTCACATCATAAAGAGTATAGACTATTTGGAAAAAGGAACAATCATGTAGGTAACAGTCCTCAGGGGACAACAAACAACAAAGCACTATCATGACAATAACACAGTCACAATGATCTTTTTATTATACAGATGTAGTCCAAGGAATTTTTGTATCAACATATCTAGAAAGTTCAATATTATAAGCCTTAGTGATACTATCACAATGATTCCATATCATAAACAATGAATGCTGCATTGACAATGCCATGCAAGTAAAGCTACAATAGTAAGTATAAGAAGTGGTCTTAAGGAGGATAGTTCAGTCATGAAAAGATAAGGAGATATGCTCAGAGACACCAAATAAATATTCAATCTCATTCAAAACCTTATGAGATCCTTATTTTTCTATCTAGGAACAATCATATGAATGACTATAGCTAGAAAGCACAGTGAATTAAGTGACAAAAGTTGTAAGTCTGGAAGAAAGAGTTGGTATCTAAGATCATTGGCAGGTGTAATTTGGAAGATAGTCCCAAGCCATGAAAGGTTTAAAATAGTCTCATGGTGATAGCAGTCATGGCATGTCACAGACTCTGAGAATAAGGAAACAACATTGTTCTACCCTTTTACTTGTGAAAGTTGGAGACAATCACCGGGATGACTCTGAGATCCTATTCAAAGGATAGACAAAAGATCACTATTGTTGTTTAAAGACCGTCATAAGGAACATTGTCAAAAGATATCTATAAAAGTTGTCAAAGGTAGTATAATGCATGAATACCATGAGCAAGGATAGTATACAGTCATTAGTAATTGAAGCATGCAGAATATGAAGCTATAGACCTGAGTAATGATAGCATATGGAGTTGCTAAAGATGTTGTTATAAGAAGACACGGTAATGGGAGGTGACTGTACACAACATGACAACAAGAAAGAGTTTAGATAATGCAAGTGTTGCAGGAGCACCTACCTTACAGTGGCCTCCATGAGGTAGTTAGTTAGTTTTAAGTCTTGTTGATGTTTTCAATAAGGTCTTATAAGACCAATGCAATGTAATAAGGTCAGCTTGGACCAATGCATGTTCAGTTAGTTGTATTTAGGATCAAGTTGCAAGTTCCTAGATCATTTGCTGATCTGTAGTTTGTTAGGATAGCTAAGTTTGTTGGATCAAGGGAGGTAGTTAGCTCTCCCAGCCGCTTGGAGATAAGTCTGTACTACTCCTTGAGAGTAGATAAATACCCCCAGATCAGGTCATTTTGGAGAGACAGACATACTTAGAAGTTGTATTGTGTTGTTGAAAAAAAATAGAGTACTGTAATTGCATTTCTAAAATCCAATAAAGATTCTATGTGTTTTGTTCATTTGACTACACTGTGTAATTGACTCATTGTTTTGTGGCTGGATGGATTTTCCCCTCCATTCCACTAGTTGATTCTTTGAATTGGTGGAATGGCCATGTACAGTAGTTTAGGGTTTAGTTTGCATTTTCTATTTGTTCGCATGCATGTTTGCAGAATCAAGGTTGAGAGGTGTTGAGTAACCCTAGCATTGGCATGTGCTAGACTATGCAGGGTGTATCATGTCAGAGAAAGAATTCGAGGAAACGGATCGGGCTGATCCCAAAATTTTCTGTGTGAATTTTGTGAAGTTTCGTGGGTTTTTGTTGAAATATACATTTGACGTATATACAGTGTTTGTATGTGACATACAGTCTATGTGTATATCGCTTTTACATCTGAGGTTCATTTTGTGAGTATCTGTCATATGTATGTCACTGATCATTTGTATGTTGTGAAGATACATTTCGAATGATACAAATGTAGACCAGCTGAATTGGTGATGAAGACTGGAGATAGCAAGTCGAATCATGTATATGCTAAGTTGAAGGCATATCGATAAGAGGATAGGGATCAGAGAACAGGAATAAAGTTGGGCCGATGGTTCAAGTCACAACGAAAGAAGGAAGCACATTGGCATAAGGTAAGGTATCGAGATGACATGAAGTGTGGTGGCCAATAGCGGAGGTCATATCGATGGTCAACGGGTCAAGGGTATGTATCAGCATGAGTTAAGCGGTTGGGAAGACATTACACCTAGCGATCGATGGGGTTTATGTTGCCGATGGTCAATAGACCAAGTGTGTGCATCGGGGTGACAAAGGAGATCGGCAAGAGGCTTAAGGTGTTCACCGATAGTTGAAGTCCCGCCGATAGGCGAAGAGTCGATTCTCCATCGACAAGAGGAAGGGCATCGGCGTTGAAGAATTTTTATAGGCCGATAGTGTATGGTCCTGCTGATAGGTAAATAAATGAAGCCGGTCATCGGAGAGAGATGGCATATCAACGGAAGAAGTTATGAAGTAGCTGGTAAGAGAAGTCAGGCTGATAAGGAAGGAGAGGTCTACTTCGGTGAGACGTTAGAGGTATCTTGCCGATAACAAAGAAAATGCATATTTCGACTTTGCATGGTCTTTAAGAGAAGGTGATCAAGTAAAACCCTAGGTATGTTAGGGTTGGGGTGGTGGATGCTCTACATCAGCAAGTGTAGTGACAGGCTATAGTTCATGATGGATACATAGGTGCTGGAACAAAATAAGTATCATTTACAAGCAATGCTTATATATATGTTGTCACAGGTATGTATACAATGTACCCATAGTTATGCAGCTACAGAATTTGAAATATGGGATATGTATATAGTGTATCTACAATGTCATCTACAATAGTGTTCAAACTTCATAGAATAAGGTTTACTTGACAAAAACTAGTAGATTCAAAACATTGTTGCTGTAGGAAAGAGAGTATACATCCTCACAGTCTGGAGGAACCTTTTTTAGAGTGTTCATATGTTTTACCAGTAAGCAATGCTACAAATAGTGTATCTTTAGTCATAAAGTTACATGTGTTGTTACAGGAGTAAAGGGTAGTATTATCAAACCCTGATGAAGTTAAAGAGGGACAACAGTGTGTCCTTATCTATCAGTGATAGGCTATGTTCAAGAGTTACTAAGATCTGGTAAGTTCAACATCTCATAAATGTATCCATTATATGCTAAATAAAAATGGATCTATAGTTTTGAAGCTACAAGACATGCTCAAGCTTTGTAAGGGTTTGGTTTATACAATGCTAGTCTTTTGCACTCCAAAATATATATGGAGCATGAGATACAGTGAAAGCATCACTGCCACACTTAAAGGAATGAGAATTTTTTTGTCAAGAAGTTACAACTGTAAGAGACTCATATAGATGACTATCAGCTATCACCTCTATGAATGTAGCCACAACAAAATGTAGAGATCTTGAGACTACACAACATGTCTATGCAAATGGGAAGACAGTCAATCGCCTAGTGAAAAAGTCTTCAGTATTCCTTGACAAATTTTGATAAGAGAATATTATCTATTTGATATACAAGTATTCTTCATCATAGTCATCCAAAAGGCTAGGATTTTGGTTTATTTTTATCAAACCCTCAGTGCATTTTTTTTTAAATGACAGAGAGTAGGAATATCTCATACTATAAACATAATATTTAGAGAAACTATAGTGAGAGTTTTATTTTTTATGAAACCCTAAGTAAATTGTCACAGAACAAAGAAATTGTTACAAAAGTGCCTTTCTCATCACGACCTTCACAGAGATATATAGAGAACATCATTTGTAGCAAGAACAAGTGACAAATAAATGAAAAATTTCATTATTTTATGTAACTTATACCCTGAAAATTTAGTCATTTATACAGGAAATGATTCCATCATCATAGCCATGCAAAATACAAAGAAGTGCAACATGAAAAAATGAAGGAAAAGTGACAGAAAATTATGAGATTTCCATTTTTTTTGTTCCAGTAGAATGAGCTTATGAACTTACCTTCAACATTTGAGTAGAAAATAGCAAAAAGGCTAGTGAAAATGCTTCAAATCACCTACAGAAGCTCCAAACTTGAAACCCTTATTGGCGGCGAGGAAATAACAGAGCAAGATTGCAAGAATGCAAAGTGCAAAATGAGGGCACAAAAGTTTCTTTTGTGTTTCTTAGGGTTTCAAAACCCTAAAGACTCGATGGGTCTTTCTTTTGTCTTTTCTTTTCTTTTCTACAAGTTTTAAAACTGTCGTGGTCCAAGACATTGAAAGTGAAATGCCTAGATGGTGCCACGAGGTGGCTATGATACATGTTAAGACTTTGTTAAGTCTTTTATGTCTTTTATTCCTTTTGTATTAGGAAGCACTTCAGTGCCTTTTACTTTTATTTATTTCTTCCTTACATATGTTATGAAATGTAAAACAATCACCTTAAATGATGACCTTTATGAGTCATTTAAAGTGATATTGTTAACTTCTATTGCAAAAGGAGAATAAAGAAGAGTGAGGGATGAGACTTTTATTGTCTTGGAGAGAATATAGTTGAGTTTTGGAGAGGTGGCATACACATACCAATGATATAGCATTTTATTTTTCCTTGGAGGAGAGAAGGTTTGACTAGGTCTTGAGGGCAGTTAGTAGTTGAGTTGGTTGTTGGAGGGTATCTAGGAGTGTTTTATTACTCCTAGAGTCCTTTTTAGACTTGTTTTCATGAGCTATAATCTTTGGCTAAGTCCTAATGGACTTTTTCTTGCATTATGGACACTTTTGGAGAGGATATAGGTCCTAGAGTTTAGGCTTTTTGGGGGCATCCGACCCCAATCAGTTTGAGATTCCTTTTATTGTGGAACCACTTGGATAGTGGTGGATATAGTCACTCTTGTGATTTTTTTATACTCAGTTCTTACATGCAGACTTCAGAGACTTGTGATTTTTATGCTTGCTCAGATTTTGTGAGTTTATATCTCATTTGCTTTTGGATATGTTTACCAGTGATTACCTTGGAAATCAATAAAAGATAAGTTATTTACTTTCTCAATTTTTAGTTTCATTGTATGCATTCAAATTGATCGATGCAATTACTTGTGAAAATTATCTTTTTCCTTGTAGTTCTGTCTTAGTTTTTAGAATCTTTTGCAGAAGAATATGCAATTTACAGGTCATAGGTTGTGTTAAAAATGCAAACATCTCAGTTGCAAAGATACATTTTCCTGCTAGGAGTAAAGCATATAACCTTCTTATGAATTATTTATGTAAAAGCATGTCATTTTGTGTTGTGTATGTCAAATTACTTTGTTGAAACCAAGTGTATACAAGCTGTGCTTGCAGGTCCTAGTTAGTTTTGGTGCATCACCTTAGTTATAGATTTTCATATTTCTGCAATCTTTTCTTACCCTTTTCCTCATCAAAGCAATAGTTTTTAGGTGATAACCATAGGAAGCCGACCTTCTCCAGAGGTTGACCTCTATTTTTAAAAATGCCCACAACTTTAGAGGTCTTCCCATGTTTCAGTAGATTATTAAACTTCATGTTTAACAAGGTGCAAATTTCACTGATAACAATCATATCTGACGCTTGGCTAGTAGAAGCACTCTGTGCTTTCTGCATAGTGATTTTGATGATGTTTTTATCTCACTTAAAAACCTTAACAATATTGCTGCTCCGTGCACTTTGTTTGTCTTTGAATCTCACCTTGGTGACACTCAGTTTTGAGATTTTTGTGATATAGCCCCATAGTTATCCTCGATCTCCAAATTCGTGGTGTAACCTTGGCTCTTTGTGTGATTAATCATATGCATGAATGTTGTTATTTATCATGATTATGCAGACACTAACATGTTTTTTGTAGGAATATGTTTGTGGGAACATTTGGTGATCGTAAAGTACATGTCACCTATGGGGGGCATGGGCTTTGTGAGAGTCTGTGTTCCCTTGTGTGTTTTCTTCCTACTTTAACATGCTTGATATCGATGCGTGATATCAACCACCTTAAGGTGGGGGCATATATAAGGTAAGTTGTCTGTTGTATATGTTAGCAATGTGCTTGTCCTTAGGTGTAGTTTAAAGACTAGTCACGATGAGTCCCTCCTACACTCTGAGTTTGTTTGCAATCAATCAATCATCTTAAGCCATCTGTGGAGGTAGGGATGGTGTACTTCTTGAAGTAGATTACATCATCTTGTCATTTTCAAAAGTCCTCATTGGGAGGCGGGGAGCGGTTCTATGACTAACTCAACCCTTAAATGTGTCTTCGGTGATTTTTGTGGCGAAGCCCAATCATCAGTGTGTGTATGTAATGTGCCTAAGATGGTGATGAGCCTAGAAATAGGAACACTCCATGACTTGTCTATCATGTTTTCTCTGTGTCTTCAAAGTGTGTGTGTTTGGCGTGCTTGCTTTGTTTGGCATGTTTGTTGCCCCATATGCAGTTTAAAGACTAGCATGATGAGTGCTTCCTACATTTTGGGGCATGTGTGTTGCCCCATATATGTAGTTTAAAGAGCAATGTGATGAGTGCTTCCTGCATTATGTGAGGTGTGTTTACTTTAATTGTACTTGCATTTGCATTTCATATATATGAGAAAAAGAAAAGAAAAGAAATCATTCCTATCTTTTATGCATTAACTGTCTACTATGCATCTGTTGTTTTCTCCATGTTCTGCATGACTGTAACTGTCTTCTTTGTGTTTTACATGTCTGTCATTGTCTTCAATGTGTTTGATGTGTCTTCTCCATGCTTGGCGTGTTTGTTGTGTTTGTTGACTGTACTTTAATGCATGTATTGACCTCACGTTTATACATACATTAAAGTGGGGGCTAAATGTAACATTGGAAAATGTCCCCTTGGGGGCTTTTCCCTCATAAGGTTTAGCTCCCGGGTCTTTTATCCACATTTAGGACATCTTGCATCATATTTTGACATCCTGATGAAATGAGCTCTAAGTTTGATGAGAAATGGGACCTAGGGGATCCATTGAACCTAACCCTGACCAAAATTGGGAGGGAGGACTTGGGCACCCACACCCTAGTCCTGCCCTATTTTGGGTCAGTCCTAAATTTTGAGTGTCAGCTTGTGACCATTATTTGGGTCCTATGCCGACACAGTAAGTTTGGATTGTGAAATTCTTCGTGAGAATGTTTGTAGTTGCATATATAAGCATGCTTAGGCATTCATTTGTAAAGTAGATTACAACTAGATGGACATGAGATGATTACTAGCAAGAAATTGTGATCTTTTGGCATTCAAGGCATTCATTGTGTAGCAAGAGCAAATTTGTGTTGTCTATGTGTTTGTATTTGCAGATTTGAGTAATCATCTCCTCATGGCATGAAGATCTTCTTTCTTCCATGAGATCTTCACTACAAGGTGATATCATTTGTGTTTTCAAGTATTTATCCTTTGGTTTTTGCCTCTGCCTCTCAAGGGTACACACTTTCTATCTGACAACGGTGTTTGGAAGACTTGAATGTCTCTCCGGGGCTTGACTGAGGCAAGCCTCTAAACACCAGAACCCCCTCCCAAAGTTTTTTTGATTGCAGGTTACAGATTAAAGATACAGGAAAAGTGGAGTTGAAGGAGGATATTGCAAAGTGTTGGATTTGTAGATCAGAGTTAAAAATGGCACCCTAGACTTGGACACCTGCTACCTAGTCCTTCAGATTCCGTGATGGGAAAATATCTAATACAATAGGAACAGGTTACAGATCAAGTTTCCAGATCCCAACAAAAACCTGGGCATTGGACTTGGATGCCCACTCCTTAGTCCCTAACTATTCCGCTTCCTGAACTTCCAAAACAGGTGCACATTTATTTGTCATTTTACATCTTCCTGTAGCAGCATTTTGACTAATTTGTCTATTTACTCCCATAATTGCATAATTAGGGTTTTGATGTATAACTGAGCATAAGTGAACATAATTAACAATCAAATCATACAAATCCAAGTTTCCCTACATTCCTAAGTGACCAAGGGCCTAATAGTAGTCTTATTTGACCTAAGGTCCTTGAATGCTTTAGGGTGAAAGGAGGATACACATAAACCATCAAATCAAACCCTATCCTAATTTTACCCTAAATAGGAAACATGACCAATGGCTTCACACACCATGATAAACATTGAAGCTTTTGATTTGGAGGAGGTGTAGGAAGTAATGGCAACATTTTATTAGGGGATGGGTGATGTAGTAACTTAGATACCCACATAGACTTAATATTTTTATGATTTTTGTTTTTCTTGTGGGATTTTTGGAAGTTTTGAATGGTATGGGAATTTTGGATGAAGGGGGATGGTTGAGATTTTTGAGAGGTGGATGTGTCTTTTGACTTGCCTTGTTTTTTATTAGGTACCCAAACCATTTTAGTTTTGGGCTTTTCTTTTGGAGGTATGGGCTTATATAGTGGTTTGGATAGATTTTTCTTCAATTCTTTGCATTGATGCCCTAAGGCATGAGGATCTTTATGATTTTTGGTAGGATTTTTGGCTTTATAGGTAGAGGCATCAAAAATTTTGCTTTTGAATCCCATGGGTTTGGTGGAATGAGTGGAAGCTTTATGTTTAGACAATATGTGCATTTGTTGGTCATGATTAGGATAAGTGGATTGGATGATAGGGATATTAGGTGTTGGAAGCAATGGTGGTAGAGTGGATGGAGGGATATTAGGAGTTGGAAGGAGTGGAGGTAAAGTTGATGGAGGGAAATTAGGAGTTGGAAGTAATGGAGGTAAATTGGATGGTAGAAGGTGTATGGTCACATGCTTTTGACACTTATAGGATAATGGAGGAGGGATGACCACATATGTTTTGGGTATATGATGTAGTTTGTGATAGAAAGTGGTGGACTCAAGATGCATGGAGGAATTACCAACATCTTTAGATTGCTTACCTTGGGATCTATATCTAAGGCCATATGAGCATGGATGAACCTTGACATGGATTGACTCCAAAATACCTTGTTCATGAAGGCCTAAGCCTTTACCTTGGTAGTTCATGTTTTGGAGTATGCGATGGACAATAAGACTATTGGTGCTTTGGACACTAGACTTGAGCTCATTATTCAATGGAGAAGGTGAGGTGGTAGACAATGATTGTTTCTTTCTGAGGTTAAATATATCAAGATGAAGATAAAATACCAAATAGAATGCATAAAATGACTAGTTGTACCTTCAAGATGATATCCAAGACCCCTTTCTAAGGAGCAGAGCCTTGCACCCTTAGGCTCTTTCTTTACCCATGATTCCTATGTGAAATGCTCTCAAAAACTAATATCCAAATCATTAGAATCCTAGCTCAATGAGATGAAATGGATGAGGATTTTGGCATGATAACAATACTCAAATTGTGGATGATGAAATGACTTAAAGAGGCTCTATTTATAGGCTTTTTGGAGAGGAATTTGATCCAAGGGTTGAGATTCATTTGAGAGATCAATGGATAAAGATGAATGTGAGGTGGAGGGCTTAGATTCAATCATGGGAAATGGAGGGATGATAATAAAGATGAATTTTTAATTCATCTTCGGAAGAGAAGTGAATTGAATGAGGTTGGGTGAGATGGATTAAATGTGAATTAAAAATTCACATAGGGAAGAGAGGAGGATTATAAATGAATTAAAAATTCATTTTGGGAAGAGCTCCAATTAATGGGTTATGACATGTGTAATGGGTGTAAGAGATTATTAATGAGGTTTATGACAAGTGTGTATAAAAAATTGATTTATGTGGCATGGATATCAATTTTTTATTTGTGGGATGTGGGGAGGAGTGTTAAACAAGGTTTGACCATTTTAATTGAGGTGAATAGCCTAATTAAAATGGTTGTAGTAAATTAGTGGATGGGCTAATTGAGGGTTAGGATTAATTAAATAATGTTTAATTTAATTAATCCTAGGTCTAGGGTCATGTAGGTTAGACTAGCTAATTAAATAATAAGCATTTAATCAACTAGGGTAGGGATAGGCTGATTAGTAGGTTGAATTAATTAAATAAACATGATTTATTTAATTAATCAGGTTTAACGAAAGGGGTGAATTAATCAAATAAATAGTTGCACATTTATTAAATTAATTGGCTAATGTCAGTAAAGGGGAAACTATTAAATTAATTTAATTAATCCAATTTAAAGGGGAAAATGATGAATAATAAAGTGTTGGGATGAATAATTAATTAAATAAAATTTAATTAATTAATTGGAAGGGTAATTGGTGATGTTGGGGATGTCGGAGGTCGGTTAAGTGGTGAAGGCATTTTTAGGTATCTACATTTGCCCCTCTTTTATGTGGCATCATGACCTAGTAGGGATATGGCACCAAGTCAAAGAAAAATGCCCCAACTGTTGGGAAGGAATGAAATGGGTGAGGGATGCCCCATCGAGAGGTTGGGTGAAAAAAAAAAATTTGGGTGAGCTCTCGAAAGGAAGAACTGAGGTGAAAAATGGATAGAGGATGGAAAAACAGGTTGACAAGAAGAAAAATGGGCGAAAAAGGTCATGATCTACATCTTGGGGAGGAAAAAGTGTGTTGAAGGATGACATGGCTTTCTATAAATAGAAAAAGAGAGCCCTAAAGTGCCACATTTGCACTCATTGAGCCACTTGGACGAAAGAGAAGGAGACAATGGCAAACCCTAACCCACTCTTCCTGCAGTTTGAGCACTTATCCGAGCAAGTCCGTGTTGCAAGTATGGGCATAATCGATGTTGTCATTGATGTCAACATACTCCTATTGCATTAATGACAAGGGTTGGTTGAGTTGTATGGTGAGGATATTGAGAAAATTAGTCCTATCAGGAACAAGGAAGAACAGTGAAGACAGTGAAGTAAAGATCCCAGTTAAGATGAAGATCAGAGGATGCACATCAAAGGGTTTGTAGATATGTGTCTAAATGGGATCTAGTAAAGATGTGAGAGGTCCGCATGAAGATTTGAAGAAGTTATGGCCATATGAGTAAAACTGGTTCTGGCAGATGTTTAGAGGTGACAGAGTGACACAAATAGGTCTAGTGAGACCTGGAAATGCAATATCTTGTTCTGTGGATTTGGTGGAGTGTTTAGGAAGTTAATGTGAATTGACAACTCAATTGGTTCATGGTCTGGAGGTCCGCAAGCATCTATTCCAATATGATAGTGATGACAGACTATGTTCTTGAGGTTCTGAATGAAGGAGAGAATGATTTTAGTAAGCAGATGTAGTGTGGAAGTTCTTGGTGATTCAGGCAAGCTTGTGGAGGTCTCTGGATTGTGTCTAGTTTGTGTTGGTGGTTTGCATTGAAGATTGAGCTCATAATTGAAGAATTACTTTCGGATGATGATGTTCTTCCTAAACTTGGCCGACTGGATGATTTACACATCTTGCAGATGATCTTGAAGATGTTCTATGAAGCATGGCATGTTCCTCAAAGAAGATTGAAGTCCCAGATCTGTGTGGTTGATAGTGTGATGATTCGCATGAAGTCTATTGTAATTAGTCAAGTTGTATCTGTGTATTTTCTCTGTAAAGTATGTCAACTTTTATGATTATCCCAAAGTCGATTCTTGTATAAATAAGAGTTGTGAAGTCATTTCAAAGTAATCTTGGTAGAGATGAGAGTGTGGTAGAGAGGAGAAGAGCGAAAGGCAGAGCAGAAGTGTTGAGCTTAAATGGACATGATTCAAGCATGGTGAAGATACTATTCTTCAGTTCAATTATGTAATATTTATTATTCTGTAGACAGTGTGTCTCCTATAGGCAGTGGGCCTCTTGTGAGCAGTGTGCTTAGGTAGTGAGCCCTAATTGGCATGTGCCATTTTGTTCTTCTTATTCTTTTAACAGAGAATACAATCTTGGGTTAGTCACCCCATGGTTTTTCCCTTAACCGAGTTTTCCACGTTAAAATCTTGGTGTCATATGTGTTAATGTGTTTCTACCCTTGAATTGTTGCATTGTTTTTCCATGATTGATTTATTATTATGCTGCTGAATTACAAGAAGGATTTAAGTGGTTAATAAAAGAAAGTTTTGGGACAACTGATTCACCCCCCCTCTCAGTTGTCTATCTTGAAACTAACAATTGGTATCAAAGCTAAGTTTCTCTAAAAGAGCTTAACCACTTGAGGAGATCTAGGATGTCTTCCTACAAGAAGGATAGTCCGAGGTTTGGTGGAACCAATTACACTCTTTGGAAAAAGATGCATGGAATGTCACTTACAATGTATGGGAATGCAATATTGGATCATGGCTTCAAAGAAGTATGTTCCTCCAAAGGATGGTCTGACAAGTATAGATGAAATAAAAGATGCTGAAGATAATCTTCGGGCTAAAGAAACTTTACTAAGTGCCTTATCTAATTTAGAGCTGACAAATGTTATACATTTAAAAATTGCATATGAGATTTGGGAAAAACTAGAACTTCTGTATGAAGGAGACAAATATGTTAAATGTGCCAAGCTACAGAGTCTCAAAAGGAAAATTCAAAAACCTAAAGATGAATGAAGATGAAAATATCACTACATTTATTCCAAAAGTAAATGAGCTTGTTTGTGGCATTAGGTGTGCTGGTGGAATCTTGGATGAAGATGAGATTGTTGCCAAAGTTCTCAAATCCCTACCCTCTTCTTACAAATACAAGGTTGCTGCAATTGAAGAATTCAGATCTTTTTCAAATATCACAAGAGATCAATTGGTTGGAAAATTAGCTTCATTTGAATTGGCCAAGTTTGGAGATGTACCCCCCAAGACTGAATCTGCATTCAAAGCTAGTGCCTCTATAAAAGGCAAACAATAGTTTGATCCAAGGGAGAATTCCTCAAAGAAACTTTCATGGTATGAAAAAGCAAGAAAAGATCTGGAAGAAGATGAAGCAGAAGCTACTCAACTTGAAGCCCTTATTGCAAAAAGACTACCAAGAGGATCTGGTAAGTATGAAGGAAAATTGCCCTTCAAATGTTTCAACTGCAATAAGATTGGTCATTTTGCCTCAAGGTGTCCGAAAAGATTTTCAATGGCAAATACAAATAGATCAAGATTCAAAAATAAATGTTACTATGTTCATGAAGATGATGATGATGAATCAGAGACAGGAAACAAATCAGGAAGTGATTGGGTGTTTATTGCCATCAAGGAAGAAGATCCAATGCCCTCTGAATCTGTCAATCATAAAATGGTAGAAAGACCTTTGGTTGCCCAACTTGAAGAAAAGGATGATTGGGTCATTAACAGTGGATGCTCCCACCATATGACAGGTGACAAAAATAAGTTCATATATTTGGAAAGATATGAAGGAGGAGTTGTAAAATTTGGTGATAATTCTATTAGAAGAATCAGAGGTAGAGGAACTATTTCTTTTGATGGAAAGAACAAAACCAGTAATGTACTGTATGTTGAAGGTCTAAAGCACAATCTTCTCAATGCTGGATAGTTGGTGGACAAAGACTATGATTTCTGATTCAAAAATGGAAAATGTAAGATCTTTGAAAGTGCCAGAACAGAGATTGCATCTAGTACTCAAACAAAAGGTAATATCTTCCACTGGGTTGGTACAGGCAAGAGTTGTTTATTTGTTCAAATTGATCAAAGTTGGTTGTGGCATAGGAGAATGTGTCATGTGAATTTTGATAATATCATCAAGATAAGCAACACTCGGGCTGTAAGAGATCTTCCAAGACTGGTGAAGCCTACTAATAGTTTGTGCAAAGAATGTCAGTTGAGTAAGTAGAGTAGAGTCACATTCAAAAGTAAGGAACAATCTTCTACCGGATTGTTGGACTTAGTACATACTGATCTATGTGGACTGGCAAGAATCAGGAGTTTGGAAGGTGATCGATACTTCATGCTATTAATTGATGACCACTCCCGGATGATGTGGGTGACTTTTCTGAAAGAGAAATCTGAGGCTCCTGAGAAATTCAAAATATTCAAGGCCATGCTAGAGAATGAAACCGGATTAAACATAAAATGTCTCAGGTTTGATAGAGGTGGAGAATTCACATCCGGAGATTTCATAGAATTTTGTGAGAAATATGGGACAAAAAGATAGTTATCTGCTCCAAGGACTCCATAGCAGAATGGAGTAGTGGAGAGAAAGAACTGGACCATCTAGGAAGCATCTAGAACCATGATGATGGAAGCAAATGTTCCTTCGATCTACTGGAGAGAAGCTGTAAGTACTGCTGTCTATACTCTTAATCGAGTACAAATCAGAAGCAATATTGGTAAGACCCCTTATGAACTCTAGTTTGGCATCACTCCCACTATGAAGTATTTTAGAGTCTTTGGTAGAAAATGTTACATTAAAAGAGATGAAGACCTTAGAAAATTTGATGCTAGAAGTGATGAAGGAATATTCTTGGGTTATTCTACTCAAAGAAAAGCATACATGTGTTATAACAAAAAATTGAGAAAGATTATAGAAAGTACAAATGTGAAGGTTGATGAAGGTATTGAAAAACCCTCAAGGTTTTATGAATATGAAGAAGATGATCATAATAATGTTTTGGTCCAAGAAGTCCAAGCCCCTTCTAAAATTTAGATCCAAACTGATCCAAAGGATCAGGAAGAAGAGATAAGTTTGAATGAACATGTTTAAGGAATAGAAGTGTAAGAAATTCCTAAAACTCCCAGGTATGTAAGACTGAATCACTCTGAAGATTAGATCATAGGTGATAAAAGTAGAGATGTTCAAAACAGAAGAAAGATTGCTCAAGACTCAAAAAAGTATTGTCTGATTTCAAAGATTGAACCAAAAGCAGTGAGAGAAGCATGCAATGATGAAAGCTGGACTAAAGTAATGAAGGAAGAGCTCATGTAAATTGAAAAAAATCACACTTGGGATCTTGTTCCCAGACCTAGAAACAAAAATGTGATTGGAACCAAATGGGTCTTCCGGAATAAATTGAATGAAGATGGTGAAGTAGTTAGAAACAAAGTCAGATTGGTCTGCAAGGGTTATTCTCAAGTAGAAGGAGTTGATTTTGAAGAAACTTTTTCTCCGGTGGCAAGAATTGAAGCAGTTAGATTATTTCTTGCCTTTGTTGCCTTCAAAGACTTAAAAGTATATTAGATGGATGTCAAGTCTACCTTCCTGAATGGTGACTTGGAAGAAGAAGTATACATTGAGCAAATGGATGGATTTCAATTGTCTAATCATGGTGATATGGTCTGCAGGTTGAAGAAAGCATTGTATGGACTCAAACAAGCCCCAAGATCCTGGTATGAAAGACTGGATAAGCATCTCTTGAAGATTGGTTTCAACAAAGTTACTGCTGACAGTAATTTGTACTTCAAAAATAATCATGAAAATATCTTGATTGTTGAAGTGTTTGTTGATGATATCATTTTTGGAGGAAGAGATAGTATGTGCAAAACTTTTGCAAATCAAATGAAAAGTGAATTTGAGATGTCCATGTTTGGGGAAATAAATTTCTTCTTGGCTCTGCAAATCATTCAAACAAAGAAAGGAATCTTTATTTCACAGACCAAATATGTGAAAGAATTGTTGAAGAAATTTGGGATGGAAGACTCAAAACCAATGAATACTCCCATGGCAACTGGATGTAAATTAAGCAAAGATGATGACTCTCCTAAGGCTCATCAGAAAAAAGTATAGGTCAATGATTGGAGGACTATTGTATCTCACTCAAACTAGACCTAACATTATGAATGTTGTTAGTCTTGTTGCTAGATTCCAAGCTGATCCTAGAGAATCTCATGTCATGGCAATCAAGAGGATTCTTAGATATCTAAAAGGAACAGTTGAGTATGGTTTATGGTATCCTAGAGATCATTATTTCTCTCTTCATGCATGTATAGATGCAGATTGGGCAGGAGATGTGGATGACTGGAAGAGTACCAGTGGTGGAGCATTCTTTTTAGGGAAAAGATTGGTTTTTTGGCTGAGCAAGAAACAAGAGGCAATATCTCTGTCCACTACAGAAGTAGAATATACTGCAGCAGCAGGTAGTTGCACTCAAGTATTGTGGATGAAGCAAATGCTAAGAGACATCAAAGTGGAGTATGAGGAACCTATCACAATATTTTGTGATAATTCAAGTGCAATAAATATATCAAAAAGTCTAGTGTTGCATTCAAAGACAAAACATATATCCATCAAGTTTCACTTTTTTAGAGAACAGGTGAACAAGAATGACTTTAGATTGGAGTTTGTGCCCTCCAGGGATCAGATTGCAAACATTTTTAATAAATCTCTACCTAAGGACTCTTTTGAGTATATCAGGAAGAAGTTAGGGGTTATTACCCCTCCAGTTCTGAATTATGGTGCACTAATGTGCATTAGTCCGGTGGATCTCACAGTCATATCTTGTGGTCCGGATTGATGATGGGAAGCTGCTACTTAGGGGGAGTAGTCTGTGTTAGCACTCATTTTGACCTGGGGTTGTTTTTTTCATGTTCAGGGGGTTTCTTCATTTGAACCCTTTATCTTCTTGCCCATTTTCCTAAGTGTTGGACCTCCTCAGCATTTTTCAGCTGCAGCATCATATTTTCTTTGAGGAGGAGATCATCATCATCATCTTGTCTTCGATGATGGTCTGCATTATCATGTTTTCTGTCGACTTGTTTTTCATCAGGATCATCATATTTCAATATCGGGTGATGTCTGGGTATCATCCTGATCCCGCTGATGAGCTACTGTGCGCCCTGATTTGCTTGCGGGGGTGATTTTTCAAGTATCCGGTGATCTTCCAATTATCACCTTGCCCAAACATGATGATGATGTTGCCCCGATATTCTGAAGGGGTTATTCTTTGAGTTGTTCGACCTGACTTGTTCTTTCTTAAGGGTCGTCATCATCATCATCATATTTCCAGTTATCACCATGTTGCTTGCGGGGGTCATCATATTTTCTGCCTTCATGATATATCACCGGGGTGATATTTTTATCATCGGGTGATCTTGGTTATGATCATCCTGATGATGTTGTTGAAGAGTTCTAAGTGTGACCCGATATTCACTGGGGTCATCATATTTTGAACGTCAAAATGATCTTAGTCAATATCATCCTGATGATGTTGTATCACTTCATGTTCGTTGTTTTTTTATCCTGATGATGCTGACGTCATTCTTATGTCAGGGTGATATCTATTTCTCTGCCTATCTGCATCATGATATTTCTGAAGGAGGGGATGATATTTTCATATCACCCGGGTGTATGTTTGTTCCAGCGTCATGATGATGCTGATATCAAGGAGATATCTGCCTGCCGGCTTCGTGCATTATCTAGTGGGGGTGATCTTTTCAAGCATCATCATATTCATCTATCGCCCCGATCTTATAGTGGAGCTACAGCGCAACATGATATTTGTACATCAGGATGATATTTCCAAATATCCGGTTATCTTCCGAATATCATCCTGATGTCAATATGATGATGACGTCATCAAGGTCCGGGGGGGTCATATTTCTAACACTGATCATCTTGTGGAGATTCCCCGATTTTTGCAAACATGATGATGACGTCATCCGGATATGAGGAGGTGCGCAGCGGGCAGATATGATGATGACGTCAGCAGGATATGATGATGACGTCATCAGGATGTTCATCGGCCAGACTTTTGGTATAGGCTCAGCAGGAGGATGTTCCTCTGATGGATCAGGTTGTGCGGATGAAGGCAATTATCATGCAGGTTATATTGCGATATGATGCTGACGTCAGGGTGATATTTCAAGCGACAGGATATCATGCTGCTGGAGGATGATGATGATGAAGTCTTATACTAGTGTCGTCAGGAGCAAAAGCACCGACATCATATATGCTCATGACCTAGTATATAAAGTGTTAATGAGGTTGCTGCGGGGTGCATGTGGGATAATTGATATCCTGCATATTCGAAATATCATGATGATGAATCTCGGCGGGAAATGGTTGCGATACAGAATTGACGTTTTCCCGAGGCCGCGGGTTGGTGCGCCATTAATGGCGAAGGTTGCAGAGGTATGGGCGGATCTGGTACCCGATTGAAGGTGTACATCAGCGGACAGTGGCGCAGGGCTCGAGGTTTCTTCCTGTCTCCTCCCCTACCTGCTGCATTCATGTTTGGGCGCCAATCTGGTAATGCGTTGAGCGCCATTTTGCTGATACTGTGTATCTGGCAGGATTTTTGGTCAACCATGCAATTAATTGCTGTGGTACACTACCTGGCTGTTATAAGCAGGAAGTGTTACTCATTTTTGGTTGTTGAAAGTTGATGATTTTTGGCTCTGTAATTCAAAACAAGCTGATCTGGTTGCTCTGTACAGCTTAACCTATGAGTTTATGTATCTCTTGTTGTATGTTTTTGGCATGAACCCACTGATTTCATGATTAATCTTATATGAGAAATGCTGTCTTAGCATGTGTTGTGTTAATTCTGTCTCCAGTATTGCATGTATTCTTCTTCTGAATCTGGATATTTGGGTAATGTTTAGATTCTAGAGCATAGAATTCCTATGTTGAATGTCTGATCTTTTAACTTTTGCTCAAGGGGTAGATTAAACTGTTTTCAGGTTGAACATTGGGAAGGGTATACTGCAGTAGGGATGCCATAAGTAGAGATAACTTAACACTCTTTATTGGGAGATATCTGTAAGGCAGGTATCACATATATCCTCCTGAAATCCAGTTTTAGCTGTTCATGCTGATCATTCACAGGTGTATGTCTACTGACTCCAGGCCCTGGATAGGCACCAATCTTGCTTTGTTTTTGTGTTGTAACCATGTCCAGCTTTGCATCCAAACTTAAAATCAAAATCAAAATCTAAAACAACCATTAGGACATTAGAATTAGTTTTAGGAACCTCAGTCCTCTGTCTACAACTGCAAATAGGCCCAAAGCTAGCCCCTTTGCTCTTATCTTTCAGTTTTGGTCTACTTACAGGAGGACTTATCTGCTTTCTGTCAGCATCCCAGCCTTGTATGCATATCCTCATGGATGTTGAGTAGGGAATACCCCCCTAGGTCTTGCAGAGCCTGAAGAAGAAGAGGAGATAAAATATATAGAGTCTATCTCCTACACTGTTGGCCCCTAGCCCAGAGATCCTGTTGATCACTGATGGCTACCTTGTAGGGAAATATGGGAATAAGCATCCAGTCTGGGAAAAAACCAACAGTCTGTATGATTCTGAGTGATGCAAGTATGTGCCCTTTGCCATTAATGTCAAAGGGGGAGAGAAGACATGTGAAAAACAAAAAGTGGTTGCTAATCAAAGGGAGAGCAGTAAAAGAAGAGAAGACATGTGAATGATTGTTGTTGATAGGGGGAGCTATGTCAGTTAGTGAGGAGAAGTTCTTGTCTTGTTGGTTAAAACAAATTTTCATAGCATATGTTGCCATCAATGACAAAGGGGGAGATTGTTGCAAGTATGGGCCTAACTGGTGTTGTCATTGATGTCAACATACTCCTGTTGCATTAATGAAAAGGATTGGATGTGTTACATGCTGAGGATATTGAGAAAATTAGTCCCATCAGGAACAAAGAAGAACAGTGAAGACATTGAAGTAAAGATCCTAGCTAAGATGAAGATCAGAGGATGGGCATCAAAGGGTTTGTAGATATGTGTCTAAAGGTGATCCAATAAAGATTTGAAAGGTCCGCATGAAGATTTGAAGAGGTTATGGCCATATGAGTAAAACTAGTTCTGGCAGATGTTTAGAGGTGACAAAGTGCCACAAATAGGTCTGGTGAGATCTAGAAATGCAATATCTTGTTCTATGGATTTGGTGGAGTGTTTAGGAAGTCAATGTGAATTGACAACTCAATTGGTTCATGGTCTGGAGATCTGTAAGCATCTATTCCAATATGATAGTGATGACAGACTGTGTTCTTGAGGTTTTGGATGAAGGAGAGAATGATTTCAATAAGTAGAAGTAGTGTGGATGTTCTTGGTGACTCAGGACAGCTTGTGGAGCTCTCTGGATTGTGTCCAGTTCATGTTGGTGGTTCGCATTGAAGATTGAGCTCATAATTGAATAATTACTTCTGGATGATGATGTTCTTCCTAAACTTGGTTGACCAGATGATTTACACATCTTGCAAATGATCTTGAAGATGTTTTGTGAAGCATGGCATGTTCCTCAAAGAAGATTGAAGTCCGAGATCTGTGTGGTCGACAGTGTGATGATTCGCATGAAGTCTTTTGTAATTAGTCAAGTTGTATCTATGTATTTGCTCTATAAAGTATGCCAACTTTGATGATTATCCCAAAGTTGATGTCTTGTATAAATAAGAGTTGTGAAGTCATTTCAAAGTAATCTTGGCAGAGATGAGAGTGTGGTAGAGAGGAGAAGAGTGAAAGACAGAGCAAAAGTGTTGAGCTTAAATGGAACTGACTCAAGCATGGTGAAGATGCTATTCTTTAGTTCAAGTATGTAATATTTATTATTCTATAGGCAGTGTGTCTCCTATAGGCAGTGGGCCTCTTGTGAGCAGTGTGCTCAGGTAGTGAGCCCTAATTGACATGTGCCATTTTTTTCTTCTTATTCTTTTAATAGAGAATACAATCTTGGGTTAGTTATCCCATGGTTTTTCCCTTAACCAGGTTTTCCACTTTAAAATCTTGGTGTCATATGTGTTAATGTGTTTTTGCTCTTGAATTGTTGCATTGTGTTTCCATGATTGATTTATTATTATGCTGCTAAATTACGAGAAGGATTTAAGTGGTTAAGAAAAGAAATTTTTGGGACAACTGATTCACCCCCCCTCTCAGTTGTCTATCTTGAAACTAATAGTCCATTCTTACGGGAGATCAACAGAGGCTGGCGACCAAGTAGGCTGACCAGCCTAGCTTTGTCATGTTTTCGTTTATCGCATTAATTGCTTTCAGGAATTAGGCATTAGGGTTTGACACCATCGGGAGATTGATTGGTGCAAAATGGGCTTGGATTGGTGCCATTGTCTATAATGGTGCCATCCGCATAGAAGAATATGAGGGGAATTGGCACCAAAGTTGAAGACTTTGGCACAATTGAGTGGATTGGCACTATGTTGTGCCCTAGGGTTTAGGACATGCATTAGCGTGAAATGGGGTTTTCATGGCTCCATCATGCCGATTGGTGCCACCCATGGATGTGGTGCCATCATGTCGATTGGTGCCATGTTGGATAGTGGTGCCATTTAGTAAAATGGCCCCCAAAATGTGGTCAACTCAAGAGGCACACCAAAGTGATGCCAAATGAATATGGAGTGGCATCATTCTCTGGAATGGTGCCATTTTGGGAAATGGCAGCACCATCCTAAGGATTGGTGCAATGGCAAAGAAGATTAGCGCTAAATGAAATTTAGCTACAGAAAGAGGGAAAATCAGTGTTGAATAGCTGATTTGAAAGAAAATGTAAGTTTTTTGACTCACATTTAGTGGATACAGGTGACTGTATCATTCATCGTGGGATCATGAGAGCGACGTGTCCCAGCCGTGATGCAGTTATTAGATGGGTTTGATGGAGCCACATGGGATCGATTAGCAAGATTGGAGTTGATGATAGTATCAGACATGCCTATCTTGCAAGCACATAGGGCATTGATTACAGCTAGTGTGGAGCAGTTTTGGCCTAAGACATGTTCATTTCTCTTGCTGATAGGGGAGATTACCATCACCCTTGAGGATGTTTATTGCATCCTCAAGCTACCGATTCATGGAGCTTGAGTGGTATATCATACGAGGAGGAGATGGGTAGCCTTAGGCAAAGCATTTGCCTCAGGCTAGCCAGATTTGTCAGAGGACAAATGAGAGATGAGTTATGAGGAGACTTTGGTAGTGGGTGCAAATCATTTTACCTTGTTTCTTTGTGCATTGATTAGAGGTGTGGTGATGCCGGATCGACATGCTCGAGGCTTTCCAGTGGGGTGGGGGGAGATGATAGAGGGGATGGTGCAGGATGAGACTGTCTATGCATGGGGCCCATGCATGTTGGTACAGTTGTATCATGAGATGCATACTATGGTCTATCACTATGGTTTGGCATTATCGACTGGGGTGACACTGTTGTACGTGTGGGCCTTTGATGTTAAGGATATCAAGATGAAGATAAAATACCAAATAGAATGCATAAAATGACTAGTTGTACCTTCAAGATGATATCCAAGACCCCTTGCTAAGGTGGAGAGCCTTGCACCCTTAGGCTCTTTCTTTACCCATGATTCCTATGTGAAATGCTCTCAAAAACTAATGTCCAAATCACTAGATATCCTATCTCAATGAGATGAAATGGATGAGGATTTTGGCATGATAACGATACTCAAATTGTTGATGATGAAATGGCTTAAAGGAGGCTCTATTTATAGGCTTTTTGGAGAGCAATTTGATCCAAGGGTTGAGATTGATTTCAGAGATCAATGGATGAGGATGAATGTGAGATGGAGGGCTTAGATTCAATCATGGGAAATGGAGGGATGAGAATAAAGATGAATTTTTAATTCATCTTGGGAAGAGAAGTGAATTAAATGAGGTTGGGTGAGATGGATTAGGTGTGAATTAAAAATTCACATGGGGAAGAGAGGAGGATTAGAAATGAATTAAAAATTCATTTTGGGAAGAGCTCCAATTAATGGGTTATGACATGTGTAAGGGGTGTAAGAGATTATTAATGAGGTTTATGACAAGTGTGTATAAAAAATTGATTTATGTGGCATGGATATCAATTTTTTATTTGTGGGATGTGAGGGGGAGTGTTAAACAAGGTTTCACCATTTTAATTGAGGTGATTATCCTAATTAAAATGGTTGTAGTAAATTAGTGGATGGGCTAATTAAGGGTTAGGATTAATTAAATAATATTTAATTTAATTAATCCTAGGTCTAGGGTCATGTAGGTTAGACTAGCTAATTAAATAATAAGTATTTAATCAACTAAGGTAGGGATAGGTTGATTAGTAGGTTGAATTAATTAAATAAACATGATTTATTTAATTAATAAAGTTTAACGAAAGGGGTTAATTAATCAAATAAATATTTGTGCATTTATTAAATTAATTGGCTAATGTTAGTAAAGGGGGAACTATTGAATTAATTTAATTAATCTAATTTAAAGGGGAAAATGATGAATAATCAGGTGTTGGGATGAGTAATTAATTAAATTAAATTAAATTAATTAATTGGAAGGGTAATTGGTGATGTTGGGGATGTCGGAGGTCAGTTAAGTGGTGAAGACACTTTTAGGTAACTACACTTTCCTATGGAAGAACATTCATGGATTAAGGTTGTAAGACCAAGTGGATATGATGGTGGACTTGAAATGGGGTAGATAGTGGATGTGGAAGTATCATTAGGATATTTATTATCATTACGTTCATTTAGATCCAAAATATTTGTTTGATCTTCTATGCTTACTTGGGAGACACATGTCTCATCAAGGGAGGCAGATATTTGTAGATCATGGAATAGGACTAGGCGGAGGATGGATAGGAGCAATTTGGATTCTTGCTCATGGATGGTTATGGGAGTATGGATAGGTGGAGTGATAATCTCTTAATCATGGAATGCATAAAGTTTGGCTAAGAGGATCATCATGGTTTTCATGATCATAGATAGAACCTTGATCATAAATGTGAGCATAAATAGGATTAAGTGTGCTATGAATGGGATGAATTTGCTCATGAATAGGGTCATGATCATAGATAATATCTTAATCATAGAAAATATATAGGTTATGGATGAGTTGAACTTAGAGATGCTTTGATCTTGAATTGGATGAGGGCTTCATGTTTCCACATGCTTTGGATTATACTTTTGACATAGCTCTTGACTTTCTTGAATGGAAGTGGAAGTATAAGACTCTGGAATAGGCTTGATAAGCTCTTGACAATCACCAACATGAAGGTACAATGGCTCTTGACTTAGAATCATGGTGGGAGGCTCTTCAATAGTCTCAATGGGTTGTGGACTACATGAAGCAGTTGTAGGATTGGACATGGCATTGGGAGATTCTTTGATAGGCTCATGAATGGGTGTTTGACATGGAGATGGTCTATTCTATGTGAGTAGCCATTGGATCACATCCTTTGCAAGTGTATGGGTGAGTAGATAATATAGCGGATGGATAATAAGGGTGGATGGTGTTAAAGGATTATGATTAGGATTAGGTGGAGGGATAATAGGGGTGGAAGATGTTGTAGACTTAAGATTAGTATTTTGATTGGATGGAGGTGACACATGGGATTGGGATGATTTAGCATTCTCAAGGGTGCTATGTTTGTACATATTGTAGATGATTGGGATAAATATGGGGAAATAATTTGTATTATGGCTGTTGATCCTATGGTATGCACAATAGTCATATCCATTGTACGCACTTTCCTCACATGGTTTGATTTTACGAAGTTCAATGAGTTTACTTTTAAGCATCCATTGTAAAATTATATTAGCTCTATCTTTTGGTGAAGAATTAGAGTTAAATGGTGATTATGGTAATGGAGGGCTCGGTGGATTGGAGGGTTGATGGATCAATGGACTAGGAATGGGATCACATGGTGTTGTTGAGATAGGACTAGTAGGCTCTTGGATTGGAATTTGAGTGGATGGTGATGGAGGGTACTCATAGGATACATAATCTAGATTACTATCTCCCTTGTCAAAGGATATTAGTTCTTGCTGTACAAGGTAACTTAGGCTCACATGTTCTTGTTGTGAAGGCCATTGATAGTCTTGGTGGTTAGGTGAAATGCTGGGATATGTAGATAAAAGATCTTGGGGTTCGTATGAAGTTGAGGGCATTTGATCTTGTTGCCAAGGTGGAATTAGGCTCACATGTTCTTGTTGTGAAGTGAATAGACATGTTGATGTGGTGTTGACATGGAAAGATGTCAGATAAGTTGATGTGGCATTGACTTGACATGTGGATGGATTACATAGGTATGAAGTGGGATAAGTTGATGGGGAATTGATTTGACATGTGGATGGATTAGATTGGTATGAAATGGGATAAGTTGATGTGGAATTGATTTGACATGTGGATGGATTAGATTGATATGAAAATGGATAAGTTGATGTGGAATTTATTTGACATGTGGATGGATTACATTGGTATGAAGTGGGAAAAGTTGATGTGGAATTGATTTGACATGTGGATGGATTAGATTGGTGTAAAGTAGATGGGTATGACATGTATGGTTTAGGTGGCATTGGTTGATAGTGAATGGATAGAGGATGATGTGCTTGTTGGGTTTGACAAGTGGCTATAAAGTGTTGGGCTTGTGCTAGAAGTTGTTGAATTTGAGGTGATTGGCTTGGTTGAAGTTGTTGGATGAGAACATGGAGCCTTTGAATGAATCGTGGGTCTAGAGGTTGTGGCATTTGGTAATGTGTTTGAATGTGATGGAGGTTAATTGTCATTGATGTCAAAAAGGTGACAAGTTAGTAATCAGGAAATCAGGATCTCACTTTGTCAGGAGCTTATGCCATGATGTGTTGATGCCAACACCTCAGGATGTTGAAGACAAATCTGATCTTCTCAAGTTTTAATGCATGTTGAGTTTGGTTTGGTATACATGCAAAAGTTATCATATTGAGTTCAAGTTTGTTGTCTTGGCTCACAAAGTTCATATTGTTCAATGTTGCTCATTGGTTCAGTCCACATGCTTACATGTAAGGAATTTGCATAGTATGATTTGTAATATGTTCAAGATGAATATAGTAAAGTTGATATCAAATGTCATGGAGTGCACAGTGATGATACAAGGTTGGACACAAGAAAGTTTGAGATCATGGTCAATTTGGTGTTAAGGAGGTGTCTTTATGATAAGATCATCATTGTATTGATATGGGCTCAAGAAGTCTTAGAGGAATTGAATTCATTTGGTTTGGTGTAGTGTGTTAGAATAAATAGCTTCAAAGTGTCAAGGTTTCTATCTTAGCTGTACTTCTTGGAGAGATCTCAGGTTGAGTGTTGATTAAATTATGTTGATGGAATTATGATGTCTTGGTTGCTCTTGTTCAGGAGTTAGCACAATTGATGTTTTTTTTTTTTATGATGAGATTATGTAGATATATCTTCAGGGTGATTGGATCAAGTTTTTTTTATGAGATCATGTAGATACATCTTCAAGGATATATTATGTCTTACATATAGACTATATTCTTCAGGATACATTTTTCAGGACTTGTGGACTTGTTGTCTTTGTAAGATAAAGTGTTATCATTTTTATAATGGTTTGGATAAATATTATGTCCTATGTTTCTCACTCATAGTGATGGTAAGGTGTTATTTAAGTCAAAGATATAAGTAGATAAAAGGTGCATAACTTGTCATGTTTTTTAGGGTTTGTGATAAAGTGTCTAAGGCATCAAAATCCTAAATTGAAGGCTTATAAAAGCATATCTTAACAGTCCTTATCTACCCGTCATACAAGTTTTACAGTTTTCTTCTAATTCTCTGTTGACTTATTATCCTAAGTCATATTCACTAATGTTGTCCTATTGAAGGGGTTGTAGAACATAATCCAACCAGCCTCTTCACCTTTCCTTACCAACACCGTTGGTCATCTTCTTTGAGCACATGGGCACAAAAATCTTAATCAATGGATCATATTTTAATATGAGGAGCACGATAATTATAATCAATGGTTTATATTTAATCTTTGGTCCTCACTCCTCTACAATGTACATTGACGTGCATTTAAATGTCAAGAGTTTAAAGACTGCAGTGTTAAGCTTTTTAAAAGCTAATTTTAGTAAGTTAAAAAAAATAGATCTTTGTGGAATTTTTTACAGAGATTTTATGAATATTTTTTCTTTCTATTTTTTATATCTTCCTCATGGAAATTGAAGAGACAAAGGAGGATTTTTTTAATGTTTCTTTTTGGGGAAAAAGATTTTGTAGATATTTAATTGGCTTTGATGCCTTCTATTTTTTATTCTCAAAAAGATCGAAAGTCAGTCTGTATATGGAAGAGATATTTTTTTTCAGAGGGCAGTTTGGTTAAATATTATTGAAGTTGATGAAAGTCTTTTATATATATTTTTTAATAATTTGTGAAGATATATGAAGAGAGAAGAAGAAAATGAAGGGCTTTTGTAGGAGTATGAAGAGAAAAAGAAAGTGAAAGGTCATTTAATTTTTTATATAATTTCATTACAGGTGCATTGTGATTCTTTGATTATAGGAATGAAGTTATAGATGAAGATTACTAACACATAGATGGAGAATCAAATGAGGTCTTAGTGAATATGAAAAAAAAATGGAATATAAATAGAGCAGATGAAAAAGAAGATTGATTGTGAGCAGATGAAAAAGATGATTGACTGTGTATTGTGAAGAAGAACCAATGAAAATAAATATTGTTCATGTTTAAGAAATCTGAGTCTATGTGAGAGAGTGTCATATTGCAGAGAAAGAGTTTTAGACAAAGGACACCAAAATAAAGTATGATACTATGAAAAGGAATATGCAGAAAGAGTAAGGGTTGAATTATTTACAGTATGATAATTGCAGTATGTGTGTATCTTGAATAGCTTGTGAATAAAGAAAATTTCATTGTGTGAAATCAAAAGGAGTGATAAGGTTTTTGTACAAAAGTGAATCAGGGTAATCCCCTAAATTGATTCAATTTATATGCTTGGTGATTGTACAAGTCAGTGAGACTTTCATTATTCAGTGAAGCTTACTTTTGCCAGTGAGGCATTCATCAGCTAGTGAGGCTCATCATGTATCAGTGAGATATCTTGTTTTGCTATTCAAGCAATAAAAGGAGGAGTTTAGGAGTGGTTTTTTAATCCCTTTTAAAGGGTTTTTCCACTCATCAAATTTTTGTGTTATGTCTTAGAATCTTCTTTATTTGTATGTTCTTATGGTTTGATGTCTTGTTCATTAGTCTCATAATCATTCTTGTGTATATGTGTTCAAGAACGATTTGAGGTCTCATGTGTTTTGTATTTCAGTGAATTGATTAGTGTAAAAAGTTTTAAGGTTTAATATCATTGATTCACCCCCCCTCTCAGTGATCTTGTACTCCAACAAGTGGTATCAGAGCATAGGTCCCCTATAGAAGTCTAACCGACTTGGGTAGATCCTGATAGAGGAGTACCATGGGAAAGTCCAAAAGAAATAAAGAAAAGAAAAATGTCATGTCTCATTATGGTCAAAAGACACCATCTATACCAAATTCAAATGTTGATATAAAATTAGTTGATAGAAATGTCTCAAAAGTTGAGTCAGGAGTTCCTTTCTTTGATGGTTCAGATTTCTCTGTTTGGTGCATTAGAATGCAATTCTATCTATCCTCTTTAGGGTATGGTGTATGGATGTCTATTGAAAATGGATATTTTATTTCCTCTCAATCACCTAATACTACAAATAACAAAGAGGCTTATGAATGTAATCATATAGCAAAGAAAGCTATTTTATCTGGATTATCTAATGAAGTGTCTTGTAAAGTTATGCATTGTGAAACAACTCAGGTTGTGTGGAAGGATTTGATAAGAATCTATCAAGGCGATGCACTTCAAGGAGAGGAAAACTTGTTATCTGAGAAGAGTGACAATGATGGAAGACTTTCACATGAAGGAGATGAGAGACTCAATCAGATTTAGAAGAAGAAGATCAAATTATGAGTGATGATGAACAAGAGTTTGAAATTGATATAGAAGGATAACTCATGTATGCTCTAAGTGAACTCAAGAAATACAAAAAGGAGAATCATAAATTAGAATTACAGATACAACAAGAAAAAGGCTTTAAAAACAATGCACTTTCAGACCTTGAAGATGCTAGAAATCTGATTATAGATTTGAGAGATCAAGTAGGTGAATTAGATAAATTAATTATCACTCTGAAGACAGAGGTTGAGGAAGCTAAGAGGATAGATGATGTAACAAAGTCTGAGTTGGAAGATAAAATAGGCAAATGTCAAAAGTTTTAAGGAGAAATAGTTTCTTTAAGAAAAGATCTCGAGGATGTTAGAAAGCAGTTGGAAAAGAATCTAAAATTTGAAGAGAGCACAAGCAAGTTACATGAGATGCTGGGTAAACAAAAAAAACATAGAGACACTACTGGACTTGGTTATGAAGAAGGAGAGTGTTCCAAAGTTAGAGAGATTCCTAGAAGGAAAATTGATCTGAGTTATTATGCTGCTACTCTTAAAGACAAAAAGAAGACTGAAGCTGAAATGGAAACCAAAGATGAGTTTGTAAAAATGCACAATCAAAGAAGAAATTTTAGAAGAACTGCTCCAGCAAGACAAGCATATATGTACATGTATAATTATTCATTTTTTGGTTATTTTTATACCTATAATCATTTTGGACACAAAGCAATCGATTGCAGAAGTAATCAATCTAATGTTGATCCAATGTGTTACAAGTGCAATAATGTTGGTCACATACAAAGAAACTCTAAAATGCATAGAAGATATGATCCTACATGGAATCATAACATAAGTGCTCAAAGGATGTCAAAAGGGTATTATCATTCATTTGATTATAATTACAATATAGTTTGTTATTTGTGCAACTCTCTTGGTCACAAAGCACATAGTTGCAGAAAAGCATCACCTGGTTTGAAAAGTTGGAAAAGGAAAGAGGCTGAAAAAGTTTAGAGGAAGAAAGAACCTGTAAAAGTTTGGAGACTGAAACAAAATCAAAAGAAGATAGATTTTAAACTTGTGCATCTTGCACAAGTTACATCAGTATTTACATAATAGATAGCATGAAGTAAGGGGGACTTGTTCATGTCCTATCAATTATCCCCAAGAAGTTTCAGGAGGAGATCATTTGATGCTTCTTAATATGGTAATCTTGTCTTGTTTATCATTCTATTAGATTCTAGCTTGATAATATTTCCTAAGATGCTACTCATATCAGTCTTATGAAATGAATTTCATAATGGTGTTGATAACTATGTTGCTCTTTAGTGTATGTCAGTGATGCAAGTGATCAGTGGTTCATGATGACAATGCACAAAGGATTTGATGATGTTGAATGACATTGTTTATAAATGATCCTATTCATACTATCATGATTGAGTTGTTATGATATTAATCATGTTCCTGATATTAATCTTCATATGTTTTAAGCTATGTGTCTTGCGTGAGAACTGGAGCTTTCAAGTGGATTGGAGATAGTGTTAAAAGGAGATGGTGGACTAGAAATGTTAAGTCATGATCATTTGGAAGACTTCTTGGTGTGATAATTTTCCATGTCTCTTTGATGGTCTTCCTCATTAATATGCTTCAGAAAGGTGTGAGTAAGTTGAAGAAGCTATGACATTCATGGTGGTGCCTTATATTTCATCAAGTTCTTTAGTTAATCACAGACAGTTAAAAGTGTGTCTTGAATCAGCAATGGCAGATGATAATGGTAATGTTCAAGTACTAGTTGGTGTTGTGTCTACTCTATTTCTTGTAGGATTGATTGATCTTGTTGTCACTATCATGGAAGTCTTGACACGGTCTTCTCAAGAGTGGTCATAATGTCATCATGAGTTGTGAATAGTGTGATGAGTAGTCTTCATGATTTTTTCTTGTTGAGTCGACATTATTGTTCATCATGAGTATTGATGTCATTATGATATCTTTGCATGGAGTTCAGGTTCATATGAGTCATATCAAAGGAGTCAATTTTATGTCTTCATAATCATACATCATACTCTATGCCTTGGGAGATCTTGGAGATTTGTCATTCAGGTCAAAAATGGTTGATGATTGTGAAAAAATTGTTTGTCATAAAAATTTGTTTTGCAACCACAAGTGATGTTATCAGGAGTTTGTATTTGATAGTACAAATATGGCAGCCTTCATCTTGTCAAAAGAAGTGATCAGAGGATCTCAATGATGTCCGTTTTCATCTTCATCTTCATATTGGTGTTGTGACAAGAAGTGTTTTTGTGCTGAGGTAGATATGCATGCTTCCTGCTAATAGGACAGTGCTCTTTTGTGTAGATTTTATGATGTAATAGATCTTATTTTGTGTATGCAGAATCTGGTACAATCTATGGGAAGTTTATAATAGTGGTTTGATACTTAGTTTGGTATGCCTCACATGATGTTGCCCTCAGGTCCTGTGCTTCAGGATATTGCTCTCAAATGTGTGCTTCATGGAGACTTGTTGTTCTCAAGTTGAAATATTGTTCAATATGCAGATGCACAAGGATAGAGCTTTCAGAATATGTTTAGGATAGAAAATTGCAAAAGTGATCAGTTCCTTCAATCTTTTGACAGAGACTGGTGCTATCAAAGATTATGGGTAAGTGGTACCTCAATTCTTGGTTGGTATAAAGATAACAAGGTCAGTAATAGTGCCTGTGATCCAAGAAATAGGTAGGCAATTGATTGATATCAACATAGTTTGCTAGTCTCTTGCTAATGTTGTATATGCGTTATTTTTCACAAGGGGAGGTAATAGCCTTTGTCATCAGATGTCAAAAAGGGGGTGAGAGAGAGAATGCATCATATAATTTTTCCATCAATGACAAAGGGGGAGATTGATGGAGGTTAATGTCATTGATGTCAAAAATGTGACAAGTTAGTAATCAGGAAATTAGGATCTCACTTTTTCAAGAGCTTATGCCATGATGTGTAGATGCCAATGCCTTAGGATGTTGAAGACATCAATTTGATTTTCTCAAGTTTTGATGCATGTTGAGTTTGGTTTGGTATACGTGCAAAAGTTATCATATTGAGTGCAAGTTTGTTGCCTTGGCTCACAAAGTTCATATTGTTCAATGTTTCTCATTGGTTCAGTCCACATGCTTACATGCAAGGAATTTGCATAGTATGATTTGTAATATGTTCAAGATGAATATAGTAAAGTTGATATCAAATGTCATGAAGTGCACAATGATGATACAAGCTTGGACACAAGAAAGTTTGAGATCATGGTCAGTTTGGTGTTAAGGAGGTATCTTTATGATAAGATCATCATTGTATTGATATGGGCTCAAGAAGTCTTAGAGGAATTCAATTCATTTGGTTTGGTGTAGTGTGGTAGAATAAATAGCTTCAAAGTGTCAAGGTTGCTATCTCAACTATACTTCTTGGAGAGATCTCAAGTTGAGTGTTGATGAAATTATGTTGATGCATTATGATGTCTTGGTTGCTCTTGTTTAGGAGTTAGCACAATTGATGTGTTTTTTTTTTTAATGATGAGATTATGCAGATATATCTTCAGGGTGATTGGATCAAGTTTTTTTTATGAGATCATGCACATACATCTTCAAGGATATATTATGTCTTACATATAGACTATATTCTTCAGGATATATTTTTCAGGACTTGTGGACTTATCTTTACAAGATAAAGTGTTATCATTTTTATAATAGTTTGGATAAATATTATGTCCTCTATTTCTCAGTCATAGTGATGGAAAGGTGTTATTTTTTTTATAATGTGCCTAGTAAACTTTTTAACGTGACCGGTGATGCTGGTGCGACACGCCCTCCGGCTCCATGCGAATGCTTTTGCCCGGAGCAATGAACCGGTGAGGCCACAACATGGGGGACCTCATCCCCTAGCAAGAACACTTCAAACCCGCAAGCTCATTGGCCCAGTGAAGGCGTAAAACCTTGCGAGCTTGTTGGCCCAATGGGGGTTTGAACTCTGGTGGCCGCCACTACAACTGAGCGACTTAACCACCGAACCACGCCATCATCGACAATGGAAAGGTGTTATTTAAGTCAAATATATAAGTGGATAAAAGGTGCATAACTTGTCATATTTTTAGGGTTTGTGATAAAGTGTCCAAGGCATCAAAATCCTAAATTGAATCTTATAAAAGCATATCTTAACATTCCTTATCTACCCATCATACAAGTCTTGCACTTTTCTTCTAATTCTCTGTTGACTTACTATCCTAAGTCATATTCACTAATGTTGACCTATTGAAGGGGTTGTAGAACATAATCCAATTGTGGTGTAGGAGCACCTAACACAAGGTGGCCTCCATGAGGCATTTAAATTCATGTTTGTTTAGAAACTCAGGTTTTGTGTTGTAATAAGGTCTATTCAACCAATGCATGTCATTTCTGTTTTGTATCTAGACCTAGAACAAACTTTGTAAGTCCCAGGTATTTAGGTCACATTTGTCAAGTTGTTAGTTTAGATGGTTGGTTTTCTCCCAGCCGCTTGGAATCAGTTAGTTTTGCTCCCAGCTGCTTGGAAAAGGGTTGGTGATCCTCGGGGTAAGCTTATAAACCCCAGAGAAATGAATCAAATGCATATAGATTAGATATTGTAAGCATTGTAATCAGATCAAAGCAAAAGGAGATTGAATGTAATCAAGCATTGTGAAGGAGAAATCAAACTATTCTGTGTTGTTAATCTATTTTTCATTCTCTGTAAATACAAATTGCATAGCTGTAGATTTATTTTCCTTTCTGTACTTCCCTTATTGTAAAATGTTGATATGAAGCATTCCACTAATAAGATTTCTGTCAAAATCAGTGGAATGGCTTCGTTGTACAGATATCTATTTTTGTTTCTGATTTTGTTTTCCTGTTCAGCGGTGCAGAGGACCAAATTGGAGTGTACAGAGTAGATCGCCTAGCATCTCCATGTGCTAGGGTTTGGATCAGAGGAGTTGGAGCTATTGTCAATGAGACAGAGGCCATCAGAAAAGTATTCCTTGCTCAGAGCGACAAGGATAGTCTGGCCAAAGGGAAGTCGATCCATCGAAAGGAAGTTGTGGTCTAAGTTTCACATTGGAATGACAAAGTTCATCGAGTAGGCGACTTGGTGTTGTGCCAACAGTGTTGGTCTTACTGATTAGGGCATATCAGGGTGATAAGGGGTAAATGTTACCGACAGAGATCCATCAGTGTATCGGCGTAGTGGAATCTAGGGTAGCTGATAGTCATTATTTTACCGATAGGCAAGAAACATAGGTCACACATCAGGGAGAGTGGTGAGATTGGACTAACAGGTCGCAAGGTGGCCAATGGTGGACGTCCTACCGATTGAGGCTCCCCATCATATTGGTATCAGAGCCAGCGAAAGCTCTGGGTGGAGGTGTTGTGTATTTGATTTCTATCACTGAGAAAGCAGATGGAGAGTTGGAACAAAACAGATGCTTGTGCCACCTAGTTGCGAGAAGGAACAAGATTCCTGTAGTGTGGGGGTAGATGATGTTGAGGTCTATCAAGACCATTCACCAATAGAGGTTTTGCTACTAAGAGAGAGAGTGGTAATGCATCTCCAGGATCTACTATTGGTTGAGAGGAATGTGTCTGTAGTAGCGTGTAGGGTGAATAGATGATTGAGCATTGTGTTGTAGTCAAATTGAGGATTTGCAGAAGTGTTGGCGTTGTCTATGAATGTTTATGTTAGATAGAGAAAGCAAAGGAGAGGCTAGCAATATGCCTCCAAAGGGGATGACCACTGAAGTGGTCAAGAAATTTCAAGAGATGGAAGAGATGATCAAAACTGGAGTCAGGCAATCCAAGAAGAATTGAAGGCAATGAAGATAGGAAAAAGGATAGAGGAAGATTCAGATGAAGAAGAAGAGAAAGAGGAAGAAGCAGAGGAACAAGAAGAGGCAAAGATACCAACTGAACAAAAGCAATTCTTGGAAGCCATCAAGGTAATTGGCAAGGACTCATCGGAGGCTTTGAACAACTACTTCGAATACAAGGAAGTTCCTGACAGCAAGAAAGTTAAGTTTGCAAAAACTAAACTCAAAGGTGTTGCCCTTACATGGTGGAATTATACCCAAGGAGAAAGGGTAAAGAATGGGAAAAGTATGATATCTTTGTGGAGCAGAATGCTGGAGAAGATCAAGTTTTAGTTCCTTCTATCTGACTACGAGGTGCAGGTTTACAAGAAAATGCAGAACCTCAAGCAAAAGGATATGGATGTGGTTACTTACACTGAGGAGTTTCACAAATACACTCTTCGTTGTGGGTACATGGAGGATGAAAAAGCCAAGGTAGCAAGGTATCTGAATGGTCTGAGGATCAATATTCAAGATGAGATAAGTCTACTTACCCCTGAAACCATGGAAAAATGCTTTCAAGTAGCATTAAGAGCTGAAGAGAAACTAAAGAGGAAAGGTGAGCAGTAGAGTAAAGGAAGAGGTGACATAAATTTTAGAGGTAGTTTTGGAGGAAGAAGTCCTAACCAGAGGCCTAGTGGTGAGTCTAACCAAGAAGAACAAGTTGGAGACTCAAGTAGCAAAGGGAGCTACCGAGGAAGAAAGCCTAATGAAAGAGATGGGACAAATGGATTAGGTAGAGAATCCAAGTTCTCGAACATGAGATGCTATAATTGTAATCAGATAGGACACCTAGCCTATAAGTGTCTAGAGAAGGCCTCAACTTCTCATGGTAATGAGAGGAGAACCACATTGACTCAAGAGGATGCAGGAAGTGTGACATCTCCTAAAGTGAATTTGACATCAGAAGTGGGAGAAAATTTGATGATCAAGAGGACACTACTCAAAGCACCAGTGAAGACTGAACCATCACAAAGGAGAGCACTTTTTAGGATCAATTGCAAAATCAAAGGTAAAATATGCAAGGTAGTCATAGATTCTAGTTCAACAGATAATATGGTGTCTAGGGAAATGGTGGATAAATTGAACATAGAAAGGATTCCTCATCAAACTCCTTACAAAGTATCTTGGGTAAGTGATAGTCAATCACTTTTGGTAGATGAGCAAGCATATGTTGATTCTAAAATTGGAGAATATAAGGAGAGAATTTTATGTGACATTTTGCCCATGGAGTGTTGTCACCTACTTTTAGGTAGGCCATGGCAATTGTATAGGCAAGCATTGTATGATGGATATGCTAACACATACACCATCAAGAAAGATGGAAAGACTTTTGTAATGACACCATTGCAGGAGGGTTCTGCAACACAATAGGCAGCCAAGATCATTTTGGTGGGTAAGAAGGAGTTTGTGAAGATGCATGAAGAAGAGACAAGGACAGTTGAGGATGCCTCAAGGATTGGGGTTACCAAAGGTCCAAGTTTGAAGGTGATTTCAATTTTGAATGGGGGAGATCAGATGGTGATGTCTGAAATGGATTAGATGAGGGTAAAAGAGCAGGTCTGTAAGCAACCACAAGTTGATTGGAAAGAAGAGGATGATATCATAGTAGGGGCCATTGTTTGTCCTCTAGAGCCAACAAGAGTTGGAAAGCAAACATATTCTACCATAGCAATAGTACAAGATTCATCAAGGTGTTCAGGTAGATATGACAATAAGCAATCATGGTATTCAACATCCAAGTTTGGTTGCAAGACCTCACTCATGGTAAGGTGTGAGTAGAGCCTACAATGCTAGGCATGAGTTTTTGATTCCATGGAAGCAAGTTGCAGTCCAGAGATCATGGGGAAGGCATTAGGCATTAAAGGATAATGGTGGTGCAAAACATAGACTCAACTCATGGGACATGAGTTCTTTTCTAGGTGGGGTGTATGGTGCAGGAGCACCTAACACAAGGTGGCCTCCATGAGGCATTTAAATTCATGTTTGTTTAGAAACTCAGGTTTTGTGTTGTAATAAAGTCTATTCAACCAATGCATGTCATTTCTGTTTTGTATCTAGACCTAGAACAAACTTTGTGAGTCCCAGGTATTTAGGTCGCATTTGTCAAGTTGTTAGTTTAGACGGTTGGTCTCCCAGCTGCTTGGAGACGGTTGGTTTTCTCCCAGCCGCTTGGAATTAGTTAGTTTTGCTCCTAGCCGCTTGGAAAAGAGTTGGTGATCCTCGGGGCAAGCTTATAAACCCCAGAGAAATGAATCAAATGCATATAGATTAGATATTGTAAGCATTGTAATCAGATCAAAGCGAAAGGAGATTGAATGTAATCGAGCATTGTGAAGGAGAAATCGAACTATTCTGTGTCATTAATCTATTTTTCGTTCTCTGTAAATACAAATTGCATAGCTATAGATTTGTTTTCCTTTTTGTACTTCCATTGTTGCAAAATGTCGATATGAAGCATTCCACTGATAAGATTTCTGTTGAAATCAGTGGAATGGATTCCTTGTACAAATATCTATTTTTGTTTCCTATTTGGCGGTGCAGAGGACCAAATTGGAGTGTGCACAGTAGATTGCCTAGCATCTCCATGTGCTAGGGTTTGGATCGATGGAGTTAGAGCTGTTGTTGGTGAGACAGAGGCCATCAGAAAAGCATTCCTTGCTCAGAGAAATGAGGATAGTCTGGTCGAAGGGAGGTCGAGCCATCGAAATGAAGTCGCGGCTAAGTTTCACATCAGAATGACAAAGTTCATCAGGTAGGTGACTTGGCATTGTGCCGACGGCGTTGGTCTTACCGATCAGGGCATATCAGGGTGATAAGGGGTAAATGTTACCGATGGAGATCCATCGGTGTATCAGTGTAGTGGAATCTAGGGTAGCCAATAGTCATTGTTTTGCCGATAGGCAAGAAGTAGGTCACACATTGGGGAGAGTGGTGAGATCGGAGTGACAGGTCGCAAGGTGGTTGACAGTGGATGTCCTACCCATTGAGGCTCCCCATCAAATTGGTCTCTTCATGATACAGAGTCCGTAGCAAAGTGGTGAAAACAGATTAAAAATCTGGAACTATTACTGTGGTTAAACCTTTGAACCACTTGAAACCTCCAAGTTCATTGAACCCATGAACCCATCGAACCAAATGAACCTCTTGAATCTTTGAGTCGAGTGAACTCATTGAACCAAATGGAATAAATGAACCATTGAACCATTTATACCATTGAACCGTTGAACTTCCAACTATCGGTTCAATGTACTTCCATCACACAGTCTTAACATTGTCGGCAGCTATCAATTGAACTGTTGAACCATTGGACCATTGAATCGGTTCAACCATCAGTTCAACTATCAACAACACTTAATACTATCGGTGATGAACCTGCGGTATCCATTGAACCGTTGAACTGGTTCAATCGTCAGTTCAACTATCAGCAATACATATTCTTCGGCCAACTCTAAAGTTCTCCCGTCGATATCCACTTACTCTATTGAACCAATGAACCTGCTGAACCCTTTGAACCTTTGAATTGGTCCAACCATTGGTTTAACCAACTATTTTCAACCTGATACTCTCAACTTCGAATATGCATTGTTTAACCTTCTATCGCCGGTCACCCAATGAACCTTCACACACTTTGACTGCTACAGTCGATCGACACTTGTATTTGTAGAAGGTGAACTTCCAACACACTCTGCATGAAATGTATATTCGCATACAATTGTGATATACACAAAAAATATACCTGTAGTGAAATAACACCAAAATCTAATGCCGAGGACGTCCTCTGCAACTAGACTCGCAATCCATATTCAGTTGAGCCCTAGTACATAGAGATGCTAGGCTCTCTACTGCAAAAACTCCTCTAGAGATTGGATCCCCTGTTCCATTCCACCAAAAACATAAACAAAAAGAAAACAAAATAGAAAACTATGTACAGGGTCCATTCCACTGATTTCAAAGAAATCCACCAGTGGAATGGTCTTAACCTGGCATCTTCGACAACAGAAAATTAGATTATATATAGAACACTTTGACATAGAAAATATATGCATAACAATTCGGTACACAGGAAATTTACACAGAACACAGAACTTGTAAACACAACTTATAGAATTTTCTATTTCTTCAATTAAACTTCTTCTCCTTTTCCTCTTCCATAAATGTGTTTATATCTCTCCCCATTCAGTTCCAACTGGAATACAAGAAGTTGGAGTCGTTACAACTTCCAACTAGAATACCAAAAATCTAACTGATCACACGACACATGTTTGGCATACGACATGAATTAAACACATTAACAAGACACCTAAACATAACACACTTGATTTAATCATCCACATACCCCAATTGCCCAACATGTTCAAATTGGCTTATCAAGATGCCAAATTTGTAACACTGGTTCACATGATGGGGTTTTTATTACAAACATGAAATCACAACACAAGTCCTACAAGACAACACAAACAAACATAGAAATGCATAAAATATGATAACACATTAATACCTTAGTCTTCTCCCTCATATGTATATTTGGCTTGTTGAAGGGGTACTCCTATACCATACTCCCAGGGAGAAGAGATCTCAAGCCCACTAGAGATGAGAGTTTGAAGGTCTGCACCATGGTTTGTGATTTGATCTTCAGTCATCCAAACTGCCTCTAAATTAGGTTTCCCCTACCAAGCCACCAAGTACTCCATGTACTCTTTGTTCCTTGTCTTCTTTGCCACTCTTGAGTCTAAGATCTTTTTCAATTTTGGTGGATCATGCTTAGGGATATCATTATCTATTGTACCCTGCAATGGTTCTTGTCCTACATCTGCATTATGCTTGTATGGAGTTAAATCACATACATTGAAGATGGGTGACAATCCAAGGTTAGAAGGAAGTTGTATCTCATAAGCATTCTGTCCACACTTCTTCAAAATCTAACACGGTCCAATCTTCCTCTGCATTAGCTTGGTATGTTTACCTTTCGAGAGCCTCTCCTTTAGATTAACCCACACCAAATCTCCAACATCAAACTATACATCTCTCTTCTTCTTATCAGCATAGGCTTTGTACTTCAATGTAGTTTGTTGGAGTTGGGTCTTGACTTGATCATGCACCTCCTTGACGGATGATGCAAAAGCTTCTCCATCTACACTAATAGACTCTCCTATAGGCAAATCTCTCAGCTCCAAAATACCTCTTGGATGAATACCATATACTACCTAGAAAGGTGACTTCCCTGTACTCCTATTGATGGTGTCATTATAGGAGAATTCTGCTTGTGGTAGGATATTATCCCACTTCTCTCCATGCTGCCTTGTCAAACATCTTAGTAGATTTCCCAATGAACGGTTAACCACTTTAGTCTGACCATCTATCTGAGGATGGTAGGCTGATGAGAAGGATAAATTTGTTCCAAGTTTCCTCCAAAGAGTCCTCCAAAAGTGACCAATAAATTTCACATCTCTATCTGACACTATGCTCAATGGCAATCCATGTATCCTCACTATCTCTTTGAAAAATAGATCAACAACATATGAAGCATCACAAGTAGTTTTGCATGGCAAGAAGTGTGCCATTTTACTAAATCTATCAACTACAACAAAAACACTATCATATCCCTTCCTTGTTATAGGCAAACCCAATACAAAGTCCATGCCTATGCTCTCTCATGGCCTAGAAGGAATGGGTAGTGGCTGATACAAACCTGCATTAGTTGATCTCCCTTTTGCTTTCTGACATATCACACATGCCTCCACAAATCTCCTCACATCTTACTGTAATTTGGGCCAATAGTAATGCCTCTTCACAAGATCAAGAGTCTTATCCAAACTAAAATGTCCTACCATGGCCCCACAATGTTTCTCCCTAATAATATTCAGTCTCATAGAACACCATGGAATGTACAACTGTCCACCCTTGAAAAGTAATCCATCTTGGATCAGAAATTCAGAGAACTCAACATGATATTTATCACCAAAGGAAGTACATACCTTGTATATCTCCCCAAAATCTTCATCAACATCATACATGGCCTTAAAAGAGTCAATACCAACACTCTCCAATTGGATCTGATTGATGGTTAGAGTCCTCCTGCTCAAAGCATCTACTACCTTGTTCTTGACCCCTTTCTTGTGCTTGAGTGTGAAAGTGAAAGCTTGCAAAGTCTCCACCCACTTCATATGCCTATGGTTTAGCTTCTCTTGACTATTTATGAAACTAAGGGCCTGATTATCTATGAACACTATGAATTCTTTTGGCATCAAGTAATGCCTCCACTTTTTGAGTGACTGTACTAGAGTGTACATCTCCAAATCATATGATGAGTATCTCTTCTTTGCATCATTTATTTTCTCACTAAAAAATGCAATAGGCCTACCTTATTGACTGAGTACTGCTCTAATTGCCATGTGGCTTGCATCACATTCTACTTGAAAAATCTTGTTGAAGTTAGGAAGTGCAAGAACTGGCTGCTTTGCCACCTTCTTCTTCAATGTTTCAAAAGAATCATCTGCCTCCTTTGTCCAAGTGAATCTACACTTTTGTCCTCCTTTTATGGTGTCAAGCATGGGTGCACAAACATGACTAAACCCTTTTATAAACTTCCTATAGAAGGTTGCTAACCCATGAAAACTTCTAACATCATTCATAGTTCTAGGTGTTGGCCAAGACAATATGGTACTTACCTTCTCTTGATCCATTTTCAATTTTCCCTATGAGATGACAAAACCCAAATATATGATCTCCTCCTGCATGAACAAACACTTCTCTAAATTGATCATTAGTTGTTCTTCATGTAACATTTTGAGGACCAAGTCTATATGGTTGAGGTGCTCTTCCCTTGTATTACTAAAAATTAGGATGTCATCTAGATATACTATAAAAAATTTGCCTATGAATTCCCTCAAGACCTCATTTATCAATCTCATAAAGGTACTAGGGGTGTTGGATAAACCAAAAGGCATGACCTTCCACTCATATAACCCCTCATTGGTCTTGAATGCAGTTTTCCATTCATCTCCTAGCCTAATCCTAATCTGATGATAGCCACTCTTTAGATCTATTTTTGTGAAATATTTAGCACCCCCCAAGCAATCAAGAAAATATTCTATTCTAGGGATTGGGAACCTATACCTGGTTGTTATTTTGTTGATAGCCCTTGAATCAGTACACAGTCTCCAAGTGCCTTCCTTCTTCAGTGCTAAGACAGCTGGTACTGCACATGGGCTTAAACTCTTGCCAATTAGGCCTGTCTCCAACAACTCCTCAATCTGCCTTGCTACCTCTGCATTCTGTTCTAGGGTAAGCTTGTATCCTGCTTTGTTTCGAAGTGTAGATCCTGGGATCAGATCTATGCAATGGCTGATATCTCTTATAGGTGGTAGGGACCTTGGCATTCCATCAGAGATGATGCCTTTGTATTTGTCCAATAACTCTTGGACAGCCGGATCTATGAATCTCTACCTCTTCCCCCCCTGACTTCCTGCTTCTACTCCTTATTCACCTTCAGGCATGGAATAAGAGCATATGCAACTACTCCTTCTTCCACTATCTCTTTCATGAATTGTTTGCCTTCTACCATCATCACCTTAACTTCTTTCCCCTTTGATTCCTCCTCATTCTCCACTAATGGTAGCAACTCTATTACCTTACCATCCTTGGTGATTGAATATGTGTTCCTAACTCCATCATGGTGTGCTTTCAAGTCATATTGCCATGGTCTTCCAAATAGGAGATGGCAAGCATCCATCTTGGTAATGTCAAACAATAATCTGCCCTTCTATGTTCCAATTTGAAATTCTACCCAAGCCTGTTCTTCCACAACTGTTTGCTGACCTTGAGTAAGCCATGAGACCTTGTATGGGCATGGATGTGGCAATCTTCTAAGCTTAAGCTTTTCTACCATTTCAATGGACACAAAATTTTTAGTAGATCCAGAGTCAATCAGAACTTTACATACCTTTCCTCTTGCCTTGCAAGTAGTTCTGAAGAGAGACTTCCTCTGTGGGGGTTCTTTGTTAGGCACCTTCATGGTGGTCATTTCTCTCCTCATCATCAAAGCTTCTCCTCTCTTAGGATACCCATACCTGTCAGGAGAATTCACACTTTGAAAAGTGTTTGAGCTTGTTACACTTTGGCAATCAGATTCTTGGACCAGATTTGTCCTCCTTTCTCCCATTGAACTTGTTGCCTTATCTGGAAATTTGTTGGCTATGTGGCCTTCTTGATTGCAATTGTAACATCTGAGAGGTCCTCTGCCCTGAGATCTCCCTCTAAATGGTGGTCTTATGCCCCTAAAATTTCCTCTTTGATTATAACTTCCTCCTTGAGTTTGATTGTTGTCTCCTTTGCTGCTCTCTTGATTTGATTCACCTTGGTATCCAAATCCATTTCCTTTGCCTCTGAAGGATTTCTTCCACCTCGTTACTGTCTCCCTCTTCCTCTACTATTCTGCTCTTGTCTTCTCTTTAATTTCTCTTCCACCTTGAGTGCCAATTGGTAGCACTTTTGGACTGTATTTGGGCTATGCAGATTTAAATCTTCTTGGATGTTAAACCTTAATCCATTGAGATACCTTGCCACTTTCTCATCCTCACCCTCCTTTACCTTTGCCTTGACACATAGTTTCATGAATTCTTCAGTGTATGAGCTAACATCTAACTCCTTTTGTTTTAATTTTTGTTTCCTCTTCTGTAATTGGATTTTGTAATCCAATGGAACATAGGCTTCCTTTACTAAAGCCATCATCTTCTTCCAAGTAGCAACTCTATTCTTTCCCTCTTTCACCTTGTCATCTTGGATGAAAGTCCACCAAGTTAGTGCAGCCCCTTTCATTTTGGATTGGGCCATCTTCACCCTTTGGTGGTCTAGTATCTCCTCGGTCTCAAAGAAATTATTCAAGGAGTCTATCCACTCCATTATTGAATCAGGATCCATTTTGCCTGCAAACATGAGCAAGTCTAGTTTCATATCCATGGTCCTTCTCTCCATGGATTTAAGGGCATTGAGCAAGGGTCTCTGGTCTGCAAAAACCTCCATCTCTTCTTGCCCAGGGATCTTCTCTTCATCCCCGTCTTCTTCATCACCAGAAATTTCTTCTCCCTTCTCTACTTTTTCCCTCAACTTCTCCAACTCATTTCTCAAGGCCTGATTATGAGCCCTAACTGCTTTACTCTCTACCAATTGTTTCTTCACTGGAACAGCCAACTCAGTGTTGGTCATCTTCACTGGGTACTCTTCTGACCCCTCTCCTTCTAACATCTTGTCTTTTTCTTCTACCCAAAGGATACTCCTATGCTCTGATACCACTTGATGCAGAGTCCATAGCAAAGTGGTAAAAATAGATTAAAAATTTGAAACCATTACTATGGTTGAACCTTTGAACCACTTGAAACCTCCAAGTTCATTGAACCCGTGAACCTATCAAACCAAATGTACCCCTTGAATCTTTGAGTCGGGTGAACTCATTGAACCAAACGGACTAAATGAACCGTTGAATCATTTATACCATTGAACCATTGAACTTCTAACTATCGGTTCAATGTACTTCCATCACACAATCTTAACACTGTCAGTAGTTATAGGTTGAACTATTGAATCGTTGGATCGTTGAACCGTTGAACCGGTTCAACCATCGGTTCAACTATCAACAACCCTTAATGTTAGACTTAGGGCATACAACTGAGAGGGGGGGTGAATCAGTTGTACAAAACTTTCTCCAATTACACACTTAAGTCCTCTTAGTGATTAGCAGACTATCAATCATGAAACATAATGCATTCAAATCAAAAAGCAGAAACACATCAACACATAAGCCACCAAGATTTTGACATGGAAAACCCGGTTAAGGGAAAAACCACGGGGTGATTAACCCAAGATTGTATTCTCTGTTAGAAGAATAGAAGGAACAAAATGGCACATACCAATTAGGGCTCACTACCTGAGCACACTGCTCACAAGAGGCTCACTACCTACAAGAGACACACTGTCTACAAAGAAATAAGTATCACCTACTTGAACTAGAAAATAGCATCTTCACCATGCTTGAATCAGTTCCATTTAAGCTCAATACTTCTCTGCCTTTCATTCTCCTCCTTACTACCACACTCTCATCTTCACAAGGACAACTTTGAAATGACTTTGCAACCCCTTATTTATACAAGACATCAACTTAGGAATAATCATCTAAGTCTACAAACATCTACCAGAACATCCACAAGATGTGTAACTTATCTGGTCAGCCAGTCTCAGGAAGAACACCATCATCCAGAGTTTATTCTTCAATAGCAAACTCCAAATCCAATGCGGACCACTAACACACACTAGACACAATCCAAAGTCCTTCACAAGGTTGCCTGAATCACCAAGAACATCCTCACTTCATCTGCATACTGAAATCCTACTCTCTTTCATCTGGAACCTCAAGAACACAGTCTGTCATCACTGTCATCAAAGAATGGAAAATTCTAGACCTTCAATTCATGAACTAATCAAGTTGACACATCAAAAGGAATTCCTCAACACTTATTCAAATCTACAGAGTAGGAAACTGTACTTCCATATCTCACCGGACCTGTCTATGTCACTCTGTTACCTCTGAACACCTACCGGAACCGGTTTTACTTGAGTGGCCACAACTTCTTCATATCTTCATGTGGACTTCTAAAATCTCTACTGGATCACCTCAAGACACATATCTACAAACCCTTTAATCCACATCCTCTGATCCTCTTCCTATCTTGGACTTTTGCCTTATGGTCATCACTATTCTTCACTATTCCTGATTGAGACTAATTTTATCAATATCCTCAACCCACAGCTCATCCAAACTTTATCATTAATGCAACTGGAGTATGTTGACATCAATGACAACACTAGTTATGCCCATACTTGCAACAATTTCCCCTTTGTCATTGATGGCAACATATGATGTGAAAAACTATTTTAACCATCAAGACAAGGACTTCTTCTTACTGTCACAGCTCCCCCTATCAGCAACAACCATTCACATGTCTTCTCTCCTTTTACTGCTCCCCCTTTGATCAGAAACCACTTGTTTTTCACATGTCTTCTCTCCCCCTTTGACATCAATGGCAAAGGGCACATACTTACAATTCCAACACTTCAGAATCATACCTGCTGCTCCCCATCATCAATCCGGATCACAAGATATGACTGTGATATCCACCGGACTGATGCACCTCAATGCACCTTAGTTTATCACCGGAGGGGCAATAACCCCTAACTTCTCCCTAAGATACTCAAAAGAGTCCTTAGGTAGAGGTTTAGTAAAGATATTTGCAATCTGATCCTTGGAGGGCACAAACTCCAATCTAACTTCATTCTTGTTCACTTGTTCTCTCAGAAAGTGAAACTTGATAGATATATGTTTTGTCTTTGAATGCAACACCGGATTCTTGGATATATTTATTGCACTTGAATTATCACAAAAAATTGTAATAGGTTCCTCATATTTTACTTTTATGTCTCTTAGCATCTGGTTCATCCACAAAACTTGAGTACAACTACTTGCTGCTGCAATATATTCTACTTCAGTTGTGGACAGAGATATTGCCTCTTGTTTCTTGCTTAGCTAAGAAACTAATCTCTTCCCTTAAAAGAATGCTCCACCACTGGTACTCTTTTGGTCATCTACATCTCATGCCCAATCCGCATCTATATATGCATGAAGCAAGAAATCATGATCTCTAGGATACCACAAACCATACTCAATTGTCCCTTTTAGATATCTAAAAATCCTCTTGATTGCCATGACATGAGATTCTCTAGGATCAGCCTGGAATCTAGCAACAAGACCAACAGCCTGCATAAAGTCTGGTCTAGTTTGAGTGAGATACAACAGTCCTCCAATCATTGACCTATACTTTGTCTGATCAACCTTGGGAGAATCATCATCTTTGCTCAAATTATATCTGGTTGCCATGGGAGTATTCATTGGTTTTGAATCTTCCATCCCAAATTTCTTCAACAATTCTTTCACATATTTGGTCTGAGAAATGAAGATTCCTTTCTTTGTTTGAGTGACTTGTAGACCCAAGAAGAAATTCATTTCACCAAGCATGGACATCTCAAACTCACTTTTCATTTGATTTGCAAAAGTTTTACACATACTATCTCTTCCTCCCAAAATGATATCATCAACAAACACTTCAACAATCAAGATGTTTTCATGATTAATTTTGAAATATAAATTACTATCAGTAGTACCTTTGTTGAAACCAATCTTCAAAAGATGTTTGTCCAATCTTTCGTACCAGGCTCTTGGGGCTTGTTTTAGTCCATGTGCCTTCTTCAACTTGCATACCATATCACATGATCAGACAATTGAAATCCATACGATTGCTCAATGTACACTTCTTCTTCCAAGTCACCATTTAGGAAAGCAGACTTGACATCCATCTGATACACCTTGAAATCCTTGAAGGCAGAAAATGCAAGAAATAATCTGATTGCTTCAATTCTTGCCACCGAAGCAAAAGTTTCTTCAAAATCAACTCCTTCTATTTGAGAGTAACCCTTGCAGACCAATCTAGCTTTATTTCTGATTACTTCACGAACTTCATTCAGTTTGTTCCAGAAGACCCATTTGGTTCCAATCACATTTTTGTTTCTAGGTTTGGGAACAAGATCCCAAGTGTGATTTTTCTCAATTTGCATAAGCTCATCCTCCATTGATTTAGTCTAGTTTTCATCATTGCAAGCTTCATTCATTGTCTTAGGTTCAATCTTTGAAATCAGGCAATACTCTTCTAAATTTTGAGCAATTCTCCTTCTTGTTTGTACTCCTTTATTTTTGTCACCTATGATCTGATCTTTAGAGTGGTTCAGTCTTACATACCTAGGTACTTTGGGAATTTCTTGTATCTCTGATTCTTGATCAAGCTCATTGAAAATTTCTTCTTCCTAATTTTCTGGATTAGTTTGAATCTGACTTGCAGTGGAGGCTTGGGCTTCTTGAATCAGAACATCATTCTGATCATCTTCATCATACTCATAAAACCTTGAGGGTTTCTCAATTCCCTCATCAACCTTTACATTTGTGCTTTCTATCATCTTTCTCAGTCTCTTGTTATAACACCGGTATGCTTTGCTTTGAGTAGAGTAACCCAAGAATATTCCTTCATCACTTCTAGCATAAAACTTGACTAGATCTTCATCTCTTTTGATGTAACATTTTCTACCAAAGGCTCTAAAATATCTTACAGTAGGAGTAATGCCAAACCAGAGTTCATAAGGAGTCTTACTGGTATTGTTTCTAATTTGAACTCGATTGAGAGTATAGACTGTAGTGCTGACAGCTTCTCTCCAATAGATCTGAGGAACATTTGCTTCCATCATCATGGTCCTAGATGCTTCCTGGATGGTCCGGTTCTTTCTCTCCACTACTCCATTCTGTTGTGGAGTCCTAGGAGAAAACAACTGTCTCTTAATTCCATGTTTCTCACAGAACTCTAAGAACTCACCGGATGTGAATTCTCCACCTCTATCAGACCTTAGACACTTCAAATTTAATCTGGTTTCATTCTCTACCATAGCCTTGAATATTTTGAATTTCTCAAGATCTTCTAATTTCTCTTTTAGAATGGTTACCCACATCATCTGGGAATAGTCATCAATTAGTAGCATGAAGTATCTATCACCTTGAATACTCCTGATTCTTGCCGGACCACAAAGATCAGTATGAACTAAGTCCGATAATCTGGTTGAAGACAGTTCCTTACTTTTGAATGTGACTCTGCTCATCTTACCCAACTGACATTCCTTGCACAAGTTGTTAGTAGTTTTCACCAATTTTGGAAGATCTCTTATAGCCTGAGTATTGCTTATCTTGATGATATTATCAAAATTCACATGACACATCCTTCTATGCCATAACCAACTCTGATCAACTTGAACAAATAAGCAACTCTTACCAGTACCAACCAAGTGGAAGATATTACCTTTAGTTTGAGTACCGAATGTAATCTCTATTCCAGAACTTTCAAAGATTTTGCATTTTCCATTCTTGAATCAGAGATCATAGTCTTTGTCCACCAACTGTCCAACATAGAAGATTGTGCTTCAAACCTTCAACATACAGTAAATTATTGGTTTTGTTCCTTCCATCAAAAGAAATAGTTCCTCTTCCTCTGATTCTACCAGTAGAATTATCACCAAACTTTACCACTCCTCCTTCATACCTCTCCAACTCTATGAACTTATATTTGTCACCTATCATATGGTGACAACATCCACTGTCAATGACCCAATCATCCTTCTCTTCAACTTGGGTAGCCAGACCTCTTTCCATAGTCTTATGATTGACAGATACAGAGGACATTGGATCTTCTTCCTTGATGGCAATGAACACCCATTCATTTCTGGATTTGTTTCCTATCTCTAATTCATCATCTGTTACTCCTTCATTATCATCATCTTCATGTACATAGTATTAGTTCTTTTGGAACCTTGGCTTGTTAGGATTTTGCTTTGAAAACCTTTCCGAACATCTTGAGGCAAAATGACCAATCTTATTGTAGTTAATACAATTAAAAGGTAATTTTCCTTCATACTTACTGGATCCTCTTGGCAGCCTTTTTGCAATAAGGGCTTCAAGTTGAGCAATTTCTACTTCTTCTTCCAGATCTTTTCTTGCTTTTTCATACCATGACAGCTTCCTTGATGAATTCTCTCCTGGATCAAACCTTTGTTTACCTTTAACAGAGGCACTGGCTTTGAATGCAGATTCAGTCTTGTGGGGGTCATCTCCAAACTTTGTCATTTCAAATGCAGCGAATTTTCCAGTCAATTGATCTCTTTTGACAGTTGTATGGGCTCTGAATTCTTCAATGGCAGCAACCTTGATTTTGTAAGAAGTAGGAAGGGATTTGAGAATTTTTCCAACAATCCCATCTTCATCCAAGACTCCACCAGCATTTCTAATTCCACAAACAAGCTCATTTACTCTTGGCATAAAAGTAGTGATGTTTTCATCTTCTCTCATCTTCAGATTTTTGAATTTTCCTTTCAGACTTTGTAACCTGGCACATTTGACATACTTGTCTCCTTCATGTAGAAATTCTAGTTTTTGCCAAATCTCAAAAGTAGTTGGTAGGTCAATAACATTTGAGAGCTCTGAATCAGATAATGCACTTAGAAGTGCCTCTATAGTCCGCAGATTATTTTTAGCATCTGTGATTTCATTTTGGGTTTTCGGACCACCCTATGGAGGTACATACTGTGTTGTAGCCATGGTCCAGTATGCCATTCCCATATAGCTCAAGTGACATTTCATGCGACCTTTCCATAGATTAAAATTGGTTCCATCAAACTTCAGACTATCCTTCTTGTAAGACGACATCCTGGATCTCCTCAAGTAGTTAAGCTCCTTTTAGAGGAACTCAGCTCTGATATCAATTGTTAGACTTAGGGCATACAACTAAGAGGGGGGGTGAATCAGTTGTACAAAAATTTCTCCAATTACACACTTAAGTCCTCTTAGTGATTAGCAGAATATCAATCATGAAACATAATGCATTCAAATCAAAAAGTAGAAACACATCAACACATAAGACACCAAGATTTTGACATGGAAAACCTGGTTAAGGGAAAAACCACAGGGTGATTAACCCAAGATTGTATTCTCTGTTAGAAGAATAGAAGGAACCAAATGGTACATGCCAATTAGGGCTCACTACCTGAGCACACTTCTCACAAGAGGCTCACTGCCTACAAGAGACACACTATCTACAAAGAAGTAAGTATCACCTACTTGAACTAGAAAATAGCACCTTCACCATGCTTGAATCAGTTCCATTTAAGCTCAATACTTTTGCTTTGCCTTTCATTCTCCTCCTTACTACCACACTCTCATCTTCACAAGGACAACTTTGAAATGACTTTGCAACCCCTTATTTATACAAGACATCAACTTAGGAATAATCATCTAAGTCGGCAAACATCTACCAGAACATCCACAAGATGTGTAACTTATCCGGTCGGCCAGTCTCAAGAAGAATACCATCATCTGGAGGTTATTCTTCAATAGCAAGCTCCAAATCCAATGCGGACCACTAATACACACTGGACACAATCCAAAGTCCTTCACAAGGTTGCCTAAATCACCAAGAACATCTACACTTCATCTGCATACTTAAATCCTACTCTCTTTCATCTGGAACCTCAAGAACACAGTCTGTCACCACTGTCATCAAAGAATGGATACTTCTGGACCTTCAATTCATGAACCAATCGAGTTGACACATCAAAAGGACTTCCTCAACACTTACTCAAATCTGCAGAGCAGGAAACTGTACTTCCGGATCTCACCAGACATGTTTGTGTCACTCTGTTACTTCTGAACACCTACCGGAACTAGTTTTACTTGAGTGGCCACAACTTCTTCATATTTTCATACGGACTTCTGAAATCTCTACTAGGTCACCTCAAGACACATATCTACAAACCCTTTAATCTGTATCCTTTGATCCTATTCCTATCTTGGACTTTTGCCTTATGGTCATCATTGTTCTTCACTGTTCCTGATTGAGACTAATTTTCTTAATATCCTCAGCCCACAGCTCATCCAAACTTTATCATTAATGCAACATGAGTATGTTGACATCAATGACAACACCAGTTAGGCCCATACTTGCAACACTTAATACTATCAGTGATGAACCTACGGTATCTATTGAACCGTTGAACTGGTTCAATCATCGGTTCAACTATCGGCAATACATATTCTTTGGCCAACTCTAAAGTTTTCCTGCCAATATCCACTTACTTTGTTGAACCAATGAACCCGCTAAACCCTTTGAGCCTTTGAATTGGTTCAACCAACTATTTTCAACCCGATACTCTCAACTTCGAATATTCACTGTTTAACCTTCTATCACCAGTCACCCAATGAACCTTCACACACTTTGACCGCTACAGTCGGTCGACACTTGTATTTGTAGAAGGTGAACTTCCAACACACTCTGCATGAAATGTATATTCGCATATAATTGTGATATACATAAAAAATATACCTGTAGTGAAATAACACCAAAATATAATATCGAGGACGTCCTTTGCAACCAGACTCGCAGTCCCTATTCAGTTGAGCCCTAGCACATAGAGATGCTAGGCTCTCTACTATGAAAACTCCTCCAGAGATTGGATCCCCTATTCCATTCCGCCAAAAACATAAATAAATAGAAAACAAAATAGAAAACTATGTACAGGGTCCATTCCACTGATTTCAAAGAAATCCACCAATGGAATGGTCTTAACCTGGCATCTTTGACAACAAAAAACTAGATTATGTATAGAACACTTTGACACAAAAAAATATATGCAGAACAATTCGGTACATAGGAAATTTACACAGAACACAGAACTTGTAAACACAACTGACAGAATTTTCTATTTCTTCAATTAAACTTCTTCTCCTTTTCTTCTTCCAGAAATGTGTTTATATCTCTCCCCATTCAGTTCCAACCAGAACACAAGAAGTTGGAGTTGTTACAACTTCCAACCGGAATACCAAAAATCTAACTATTCACATGACACATGTTTGGCATATGACATGAATTAAACACATTAACAAAACACCTAAACATAACACACTTGATTTAATCATCCACATACCCCAATTGCCCAAGATGTTCAAATTGGCTTATCAAGATGCCAAATTTGTAACACTGGTTCACATGATGGGGTTTTTATTACAAACATGAAATCACAACACAAGTCCTATAGGACAACACAAACTAACATAGAAATGCATAAAATATGATATCACATTCATACCTTAGTCTTCTCCCTCAGATGTATATTTGGCTTGTTGAAGGGGTGCTCCTACACCACTTCACCTTTCCTTACCAACACTGTCGGTCATCTTCTTTGAGCACATGGGCACGATAATCTTAATCAGTGGATCATATTTAAATATGAGGAGTGCGATAATTATAAGCAATGGTTTATATTTAATCTTTGGTCCTCACTCCTCTACAATGCACATTGACGTGCATTTGAATGTCAAGAGTTTAAAGGCTGTAGTGTTAAGCTTTTTAAAAGCTAATTTTAGTAAGTTTAAAAAGGCAGATCTTTGTGGAATTTTTAAGGAGATTTTATGAAGATTTTTTCTTTCTATTTTTTATATCTTTTTTGTGGAAATTGAAGAGACAAATGAGGATTTTTTTAATGTTCTTTTTTTGGGGAAAAAGATTTTGTAGAGATTTAATTGGCTTTAATGCCTTCTATTTTTATTCTCAAAAAGATGGAAAATCAGTTTGTAAATGGAAGAGATATTTTTTTTTCAGAGGGCAGTTTGGTTAAAATATAATTGAAGTTGATGAAAGTCTTTTATATATATATTTTAATAATGGGTGAAGATATATGTAGAGAGAAGAAGAAAATGAAGGGTTTTTGTAGGAGTATGAAGAGGAAAAGAAAATGAAAGGTCATTTAATTTTTTATATAATTTCATTGCAGGTGCATTGTGATTCTTTGATTGTAGGAATGAAGTTGCAGATGAAGATTAATAACACAGAGATAGAGAATCAAATGGGGTCTTAGTGAATATGAAAAAAAAATGGAATATAAATAGAGAAGATGAAAAAGAAGATTGATTGTGAGCAGATGAAAAAGATGATTGACTGTGTATTGTGAAGAAGAACCAATGAAAATGAATACTATTCATGTTTAAGAAATATGAGTCTATGTGAGAGAGAATATGATATTGCAGAGAAAGAGTTTTAGACAAAGGACACCAAAATAAAGTATGATACTATGAAAAGGAATATGCAGAAAGACTAAGGGTTGAATTGTTTGCAGTATGTGTGTAGCTTGAATAGCTTGTGAATAAAGAAAATTTCACTGTGTGAAATCAAAAGGAGTGATAAGGTTTTTGTACAAAAGTGAATCAGGATAATCTCCTAAATTGATTCAATTTATATAGATTGGTGATTGTACAAGTCAATGAGACTTTCATTAGCCAATGAGGCTTACTTTTACCAGTGAGGCATTCTTCAGCTAGTGAGGCTCATTATGTATCGGTGAGATATCTTGTTTTGCTAGTGAAGCAATAAAAAGGAGTTTAAGAGTGTTTTTTTAATCCCTTTTAAAGATTTTTCCATTCAACAAATTTTTGTGTTATGGCTCATAATCTTCTCTATTTGTATGTTCTTATGGTTTGATATCTTGTTCATTAGTCTCATAATCGTTCTTGTGTATATGTATTCAAGCAAGCTTTGAGGTCTCATGTGTTTTGTATTTCAGTGAATTGATTAGCGTAAAAAGTTTTAAGGTTTAAGATCACTGATTCACCCCCCTCCCTTCTCAGTGATCTTGTACTCCAACAGAATGATGTCTTGGAATTGTGGTACCAGGTCTTCTAATGTTGGCATGTTTTTGTTGCAAGGTGTGACCCTTGGTCTTCTTGTTCAGTGCTGCACTGCGGTGGTTTGTGACAAGGGCTTAACCACCTCTCGTGCTTCTTAAGTCAAGTGGTTGTATCGGGCATTAACAGGTTGATCTTTTGGTGCAACGACAACTAACAATTGGTATCTAAGCCGAGGTCACGGGTTCAAACCCCATGCTTGCACTGGGGGGATTGTTGCAAGGTGTGACCCCTGGTCTTCTTGTTCAGCGCTACGCTACGGTGGTTTGTGACAAGGGCTTAACCACCTCCTGTGCTTGTTAAGTCAAGTGGTTGTATCAGGCATTAACAGGTCGATCTTTTGGTGCAACGGCAACTAACATTTTGAAGGTTTAAGACCCTTTTGGCAAGTCCTTGACTAAGATTTGGATGATGATGTGGAATGATTAGGATGATTGATGTAGGAGCATCCAAGGGGCCACTTTGGAAAAGAGACCCAGGAAGGGCACAGAGAGATGATCATAGAAATGTAGGGGTAAAATGTCCTAAGGGGCCTGATAAGGACCCTAGGACCAAAACGAATGTAATAAACACCTAGGTAGTTTAGTTTTGTTTTGTGGTTCATTTTGGTGTGATGTGTTTCCTAAGGTCCAAGTGACCAAGAATGTGATTAGCTGGCAAGAAACGGGATGTAATTGTGAGGTGAGCACTTGTAGAACGGTTGGCATTCCCACCGCTGCAACTGCCACCCATGGAGAGTATGTTTTAAGAGTCTTTTGTGATTAGATGGGTATGTGTGTATGTAGCGTAACAATCAGATTTCAGATTGAAGAAATAAGAATTTCCTTTTTGACAGTGAGTTTTACTTCCAGTTCTGTAATCTTGTGTATATCTTCTGACTAGCATCAAAGTAGACATTTTCCATTTTGTTTCTGAGTATAACCATGCCTGAACGGACCCATCCATGGATGTAAGAGTTTGGTTCTCATGGAGTAGTCCGCAGTAACCTGTAAAATATAACCCTAACCCTAACTGTGTGAGAGGAGTGCGCGTTCGATGGTGATCACCATAAAAACATAGAGTCAAGACCTCGGGAAGGAGGATTCAAGAGTGAAGTAGGGGAGTCTACGTGCCTGTGTTGGAGGAGAACGTGTATCGGCATGTTGGCAAGAGAAATGGAGACACTACTGATAGAGGTCGTCTTACTGACGACTAAGTTGATGGTATACTATTCGGCATGAGAAGTATTATCAGAGCAAAGGGGAAAAGTTACACCGATGGTTAAAGACTTGCTAATAGAGAGATCATTGGCATGAGCATAGACATCAGGCTGAGGAAATGATAGTGGGCTGACGGTAGTAGGTTTCACCGATTGGGGTGACTGGTGTGAAGTGTCACTGATGAAGGATATCAGTGTAAGAAGAATCGTCGGGAGAAGACTTGAAAGTCACATCGAAGGATAAGGTTAGACCGATGGAGAATTTGGTGTTACGTGTTTCAGCGTGACATTGGACATTGGAGAACGGTCAGACGGTTGGGCCGATAACTATTATCCTACCGATAGGTGATTACAAGCGACACACTCATCGGTATGAGATGGGTGTCAGAGTGAGGAGTTGGGAGAAGCCGATGGAAGTTAGTCTAGCTGATAGAGGTATACCGGTAAGACATTCATCAACTCTTGTTGATGTAAGGAGAAGTATCAATTTCTTCCTTTATTGAGTGTTTTTGGCTCTGGCTCTGCATAAATTGGTATCAGAGCTAGCAAAAGCTCTGGGTAAAGTGTTGTGTATCTAAGGGAGAAAAGGGATCTAGTGGAAAGATTTAGAGTTGTCAAGATGCCACCAAAGGATAAGATGGCTAAGGCAAATGAAGAATTGAAAGAAGCATTGGAGGCAAGAGAAAGAGAACTGAGAGAGAGAAGAGCACAGGATGCTACAAGAGAAAGAGAGCTGAGATAGGTGAGAAGGGAGAATGCTACAATCTTGGCTAGATTGGAAGCATTGGAAAAAAAAAGAGAGGAACAAGATGATGAGGAAGATGAAGAAGAATATGAGGAGACAAAAGAGAAAGCTCCTGGGGATGAATTCAATCTTGAAGAAAAGAAACTTCTGAGATTGTTTAAAGCAGTTCAGGGTTGTGGAACAAAAGCAACTATGGAGTTGCCTATCTATTAGGGAAAGATGGATAGTGAGGAAGTCTTAGGGTGGATAGATGCCCTTGAAAAGTTCTTTGAATATGAAGAAATCAGTGATGAGAGAAAGGTGAAATTTGCAAAGATGAAGATGAGAGGGACAACACTTACATGGTGGAGTAGTGTGCAGACAGAAAGGGTGGCTAGAGGTGGAACTAAAATCACTTCTTGGAATAAGATGAAGGAGATGGTGAAGACTCAGTTTCTTCCATCTGATTATACCATTCAGACAAAGAGAATGAGATAGAATTTGAGGCAGAAGGACATGGATGTGATGTCCTATACTGAGCAATTCCACAAGCTTAGTATTAGGGGTGGAGTGGAAGATGAGGATGAGAAAGTAGCAAGATACCTTAATGGGATTAGGTATAACTTGTAGGATGAGATTGGTCTGAGTATACCAAAAACACTTGGTGAATGTTTTTAGTTGGCCATAAGGGCTGAAGAAAGGGTGAAGAGGAAGCAAGAGAGACAAGGATCTGGTAGAGGATCTAGAGGTAGGGGCAAGCCTACTAATGAGAAACAAAACAGCAATGAGAAGGGCAAGGAGTCCACTACAGAATAGAGAGGTGGATACGGAGGTGGAGGCAGATTTGGATCAGGTAGAGGTGCATTCGCTGGCAGGTGTTATACTTGCAATGAAGTTGGGCACACAACTTTCAATTGTCCAAAATGGAAAGATGTTGAAAAAGGAAAGGATAAAAGACTTCACTTGACATAGGAAGAGGAAAAGAAAGAAGGCAAGGCACCAGAAGTAGCTCTCGATTCAGAAATAGGAGAGCGCCTCATGGTGAACAAAGTGTAGCTAGCACCACAGGTATCTATTCTTAGAACTAATTGTTTAAGCCATGGCAAATTATGTAAGATGATCATAGATTCAAGTTCACATGATAACTTAGTTTCCTAGAAGATGGTAAACAAATTAGGATTGCAGACATTTGATCATCCAAATCCTTACAACACTACTTGGGTAAGCCAAGGACAACAAGTTAAGGTTAGTAAGAAGGCATATGCTGATTTCTCAATTGGTCCATACCATGAGTCTATTTTATGTGATGTTATTCCAATGACATGTGGGCATATAATTCTGGGTAGACCATGGCAACATTTAAGGAGAACAATTCATGATGGATATACAAATAGTTATTTGGTGCATAAAGATGGTATGAAGTACAGGTTGAAACCTCTATCTTGTGAAGACAAGAGGGACCATATTGTTATCTATTTTGGGGAAAAAGTACAGTTGTATGTACAAGTTAATGCTGGTTGGAAGCAACATAAACAGTTGCAGGGGAAGGTGGATGATAGTCCTAAGGAACAACAAGTTCAGGACTTGAATTGCATCAAGATTGGGGACATTGATTGTCCTATAGAGAGGCAGGAGAAGGAGGCCAAACAGGAGCCATTGCAAAAAGAAACAAATCAGAAATTTCCAGTGAGCAAGGCAGGAGAACTTTAGCAGCAGAGTCCTAGGAGAGGACATCAGAATGTGTTTTGTAACATCAACACTAGTTGGAAGAGATGTGCAGGTTGGAGAAGAAGGAGGCGGATAACTCCAGGTGAGTTCATGTTCCCTGTCACACAGCAGAGGAACTTTTCAAATAGTTTTTAGACTGGCTGGACCAGAGCACCCAACTCTTGGGACAAGAGTTTCCTTTATCCTGGGGAGTATGATGCGGGAGCATCCAAGGGGCCACTTTGAAAAAGAGACCCAGGAAGGGCACGGAGAGATGATCATAGAAATGTAGGGGTAAAATGTCCTAAGGGGCCTGATAAGGACCCTAGGACCAAAATGAATGTAATAAACACCTAGGTAGTTTTGTTTTGTTTTGTGGTTCATTTTGGTGTGATGTGTTTCCTAAGGTCCAACTGACAAAGGATGTGATTAGCTGGCAAGAAACAGGATGTAACTGTGAGGTGAGTGGTTGCAGAATGGTTGGCATTCCCACTGTTGCAATTGCCACCCATGGAGAGTATGTTTTAAGAGTCTTTTGTGATTAGATGAGTATGTGTGTATGTACCATAACAATCAGATTTTAGATTGAAGAAATAAGAATTTCCTTTTTGACAGTGAGTTTTACTTCCAGTTCTGTAATCTTGTGTATATCTTCTAACTGGCATCAAAGTAGACATTTTCCATTCTGTTTCTGAGTATAACCATGCCTAAACGAACCCATCCATGGATGTAAGAGTCTAGTTCTCATGGAGTGGTCTGCAGTAACTTGTATAATATAACCCTAACCCTAACTGTGTGAGAGGAGTGCAAATTTGATGGTGATCACCGTAAAAACATAGAGTCAAGACCTCGGGAAGGAGGATTCAAGAGTGAAGTAGGGGAGTCTGCGTGCCTATGTTGGAGGAGAATGTGTATCGATGTGTCAGTGAGAGAAATGGAGACACTGCTGATAGAGGCCATCTTACCGATGACTAAGTTGATGGTATGCTTTTTGGCGTGAGAAGTATTATCGAAGCGAAGGGGAAAAGTTACACCGATGGTTAAAGACTTGCCGATAGAGAGATCATCGGCGTGAGCATAGACATCAGGCTGAGGAAATGATAGTGGGCCGACGGTAGTAGGTTTCACCGATCAGGGTGACTGGTGTGAAGTGTCGCCGATGAGGGATATTGGTGTAAGAAGCACCGTCGGGAGAAGACTTGAAAGTCACACCAAAGGATAAGGTCAGACTGATGGAGAATTTGGTGTTACATGTTTCGACGTGACATTGGACATCGGAGAATGGCCAGAAGGTTGGGGTGATAACTATTATCCTGCCGATAGGTGATTACAAGCGACACACTCATCGGTATGAGATGGGTGTCGGAGTGAGAGAGTTGGGAGAAGCTAATGGAAGTTAGTCTAGCCAATAGAGGTATATGGGTAGGACATTCATCAACTCTTGCTGATGTAAGGAGAAGTATCAATTTCTGCCTTTATTGAGTGTTTATGGCTATGGCTCCGCATCAATGATGATTGATTGGATTAGGATGAAATTGTTTGGATTAGAAAGAGGGTGATGATGATTACAATATGATTGTGTTGACTAAGAATAATGTTTAGAATGATTTGTTTATGTGTTTGGTATTTATAGCTTGATTTGGCAATTTGCACATAAATCACACACGCAAGACACATAAGCAATTTGAATTTGAAATTTGAAGAATGTGATGATTAAGCAAGCACTTGGAGAAGACACATCAACAAGCCCTAAGACTAGTCAAGTGAGTATCACTAATTAGGTCTTAAACTAGGTTGCACAAGGTTGACTAAGGATGTCCCTAATATATTCAAGGTATGGGGGGCCCAATTCTATGAAATGAAAGTGAAATATTGTCACACAACCGGGAGAAAGGGGTAACCCACCCTTCACCTTCACTTCCCAATAGTATAAATTTCTTTGGGGCTTAGCCAAGAGTGACAAGATTTCATCTTCTAAAGAGGGTGTCTTTCGATTCACACCTCGCTTTTTATACTCCACCAAAACACTAGAGTTGAGGTCATCCCTTGGAGTGGTGTGTCTCCAAGTAGGCCTCCTAAGAAGAGTATGACAAAAGCAAACCAAGTGGGTGTTTTTGATCTCTAAGATCACATTGTGGTATGAGGAGAGAGCATACACATGCACACTTGATTCACACTCGTACTTGTTAAATTCCCTTAGAAAATCAAAATGTGTGGTGTGAAATTGAATGAATGAGAGGTGTTTTTTATTCTTAAGGTCGCATGAAGTGCATGAGCAGAGAATACACACCACTAATCTCACTCAGATTCACCAAATAGCTCAAGCACTTGTTCCTTTTAATCCTAAGTCAAGATGTGTGAAAGAAGACACTTGTTCATTTAATGCCTAATTTTTTATGTGTGACAGCAAGCAATGTTCATTTTAAGAGTCCAAAATCCAAATCTATGTGCAAAAAAGATGTTCTTTTTATGCCCAATTTGAAGTGTGGTTGCAAACAATGATTAATGATTGAAATGAGAGATGAAAGATGAAATGAGTGCACCTAAAATTTTTGCTCCAAATCTGTTGTGTACGACTGATTCCAACGCTGCTACAGCTCCTTAGATGCACCTAGAAGCCATGAATACAAGAAGAAAGTGAGTAAACTTGCAAACAAGTGTATTATGTGAAAATAAATCAAGCTGACAAAATTTGATCAAGATGACAAGATACAGAAAAATGACTAGCTTGAACAGAAAGTAGACAAAATTCTAAGCACTTTTAAAAAAACATTCACGAAAATTGGATAAATTTTGCAAAAGTTATGCTCATTTGAAGTTTGAAATGAATGTGGGACTTTGACTAAGAAAAAACTTGATAAAATGATATAGTCACTTGATAAAATATACACCATTATGTAGTTCACTGAGTCATATTTCCAACGAGTCCTTGTTCGTGAAATTTCAATGTCGTATGCCCAATTTATGATGAAAAGAAAAAAATGCCCTATTAGGGCATGTAGAAGTAAAGAGGATCAGTCTAGCTATCAAGATAAACTATTAGCAGTCATTGTCTACCTAGTTATGTGTGGTGGTCTGTTGTAATGGTTAAGTCTGGTGGTTAAAGTTGAGTAAAGCCCCTGGTCAGTCATACGATCGAGGGATGAAGAAAACAAAAAAATAAAAAAGGGAAACTAAACCCCCGCGGACCTAGTCACTAATGTGACCACAGGTCTGGATCAAGGGCAACTGAGTCTAAGGCCTACAAGCTAGGGCTAGGTCAAAATCCCACTAGCTAATGTTAACCACAGCTTGAGGCTTATGGAATGGCAGATTCAATGGTCTAATATTTAGGGTTGAAGGTTTTTAGGGCTTTAGGTTGACAGTTAGGAGTTTAAGGCAAACTGTTGGGAGTTTATGCAAGCTTTGACTAGAGGATTAAGGGAGGGTGACCAGTAGATTATGGGAGGTGACATAAGAACTTCATGGTGGTGACCACAAATCTCCAGGTGGCAACCAAGATTTGGCAAGCGGACGGAAGGATGGAGTTAAGGTTTTAAGACTGCGACCTAGGTGGATTTGCAAGCGGTGACATATGCATGGAGGTGGCGACAGTCCGCTGGAAGTGGCACTAGGGTGGTTTGACGATGGCGATTGTTTCATGCAAAGGTGGCGACTGAGTAGAGATTTCGATGGTGACTATGAACTTACTAGGGTTTGCTTTGAAACTTGCAACAAAGGAGATTCAACATTAGATTTGCACAGAGATTCAAAACTTTAAAACCCACGATGTATAATCTACAACACTAAACCATTATGACAATTGATCAAATAGTTAGGGTTTTTATGGGATGTAGACAAAAAAATAATGGGCAGCCAAGATTTTTTGACCCGCAATTAGGGTTTTCAACTAGGTCTATAGCAGGTCGATTGGGGTTTTTGGGAGGTCGACTAGGGTGTTAGATCTTTGAATGAGTAGAGCCACAAAATCTAAACCTACAACATAGAACCCTTCAAAGCAAAACAATATTCAAATCAATATGAGTAGATACACGGGGGCTACAATCTGTATAGTACGGATCTGTATAGATCTGTACTGTATGGATTTGCAGCCCTAAAAAAAATTTCAAAAAAAATTTAGAAGCGAAATGGGGCAAATTTTATGTTGTTTTTCACTTGCCAGGCCTCCTGGATATGATTGTAAGGTTAGATCTAGGCTAGGAAGCCACCTGCAAAACCTAATTTTTAGAAATCATCAAAAATTGTTAGATTTGCAAGCAATCCCATCGAGCATGCTAGAATGAAGCTAGGGTTAAAAATATAGGGTAAAACCATAAACAACAATAATGAAACCCTAACAAGCACAAACTAGCATGAAAATGAAAACAACAAATGGAAATACAAACCAATCTCCATGCTAAACTTGATTCATCTCCATTGCTCTTCTGAATCCCGCATAAGCATGCAAGATTTCAAAGGATTGATTATGGGAGGAATGTTGGTTGCTCACAGTTTCAGTAGCATAACAATAGCATAGGATGAATGATGTAAAGGCTTCAATGGTATTTTGATAGCATAAGGATACTTGAAACTCAATGCATTACAAATGACTTGTGAGAAGGTTGATTTACAGGAAAGGGTTGATTTGAATTGATGGTTGAGATTCAAAGTTGGTTTCAACGATGTGGATGGCTAGGATCGATTAGGTTTCCCCACTCCTTAAGGAGTTGTAGTTATGTGACAAGTGTGCAAAGGAGAATAGGGTTGACCTATTAGTTAGACATGTGAAAGATATTAAATGAAAGTTGTACCACCACACATGACTCAATTGAGAGGTGGACAAGTGTTGCAATGAGATGAAAGGTGAGAACCTAATTCAAATATTTTATTTGAATTAGTTGGGACATGTGAAAGGGATAATTTAAATAAATATTTTATTTATTTAAATTAGAGGAAAGGTGGGAAATTAATTAAATAAATAGGGTTTATTTAATTAATTAGCTAGGTGAGATAAATGGGATTAGGATGGGAAATTAATTAAATAAATAGGATTTATTTAATTAATTGGAAAGTTGGACAAGTGGAATTAGGAGTGGGATTAGGACAAAATACTACATGATGTCTCTAATAATGTATTTGACTAGGTGTTGCAAGACATGGACAAAGTTGGGTGTCTACAACTATCATCTGCAACATTTCCATGACACAAAACCTTAAGGCCTAATTCAAGATAGTGTCCCATAAAAATCCTTATATACTACCTTCTACTCACACTCACAATGTGGAGATAGAATCACTTACATACTCCTATGCCAAAGAATATGCTCTTGTTCACGATAATCTTAGGATTCACTTATATTTACAAAATCCTCATTAAATCTCTTAGAGACACCACTCTTTAAACAATATTTCCATGAAAGGCTTGTCATACTTCTCTCTGTCATTTGGTTTGACATGTCATTATACACTGCCTTCATATTCTCCATTCATTATTTTTCATGAGAGAAATCTTTTGTGAATCCTCAATGAAACATCAGATACCTATGACTGCCCTTGTGACTATCATGAAACTCATTCATATTATCTTCACAAACCATTTACTTGAGTTATTGTCTTTTGACTTGATAATAATGACTTCTTTTTTACCTTGTCTAACAAGGTTTAACATGGAAAACCTCCATAGATTTTGATGAAGGTGCTAGGGTTTAACAGACCTAAGATCTTATCACTATTCATAGCTTTTAATATTCATAGAGACAAAATCTACCATGGAAAACAATGGAAAATAACTCATATTTCATAAGTAGTAATTTGCGTTTTTCACACATTTATTTGAGAAATTAATATTCAAATGTCAATTTTAATTGGGTGTTCCTAGTGCATAGCTTTGTAACATTTGCATCTAGTATCCCTGCATTAGGAAGCTTTTGAAAATATTAAATTCATGAAGAGATAGTGAATAGAAAAACACAGTCATAGTGTTATCTTTAATAGGTAGAAGCTTGTGTTAAGGAAGGAAGTGAGCAGTTTTTGTCAAACGACAGTGGGATAGCACTTGGAGATACTTGGTCAAGAGGCAAACATGATAGTCCTTAAGGGATAGATTGAGCAATAGCAACCTCAAAATTACAAATTTATCATTCAATCCCTACAATCATGTTCTAAAATTACATGGAAAACAGGTACATTTCTTCATTTAAATGACAAAAACAGAAATCTTATCTAATATATTTAGTAAATCAAATACAGATTACCAAGAAAAACTAATAGAGGGTAAACTTTAATTGTACTACCTAAATAAAATTAGAAATAGATAAAGGTTGTTTCAGACCCAATCAGTTTATATTTGAATGTATTGGAGGATGCGGAAATATGGGAGCATGAAAAGAAAAATGTCTAGAATTTTATGTAAATATGTAAATAGAATATGTATATTGGAGGCAATGTAAACTCCTAAATCCCTGATAATCTAAGCAAGGAATTTTTCTACAATGTTATTGAGTTGGCTGCTTGATCACCTAGCATATTGATTGTTCAGGGATATACACACCATTATATAAAGGATGTCTAATGTGGTAGAGATAGACTCTGCATATTGATAGCTGATATGTTTCAATATGTATTCGTTACAAACATTTTCATGCATATTCATATCCACTTACGTACATGCATACATACACTCTATTAGATATCTTTTCTTTTAGAATTAACCACTTGGAATATTAATACTCAAGTGATTCTTTTAATGAGCTATCATTGTTACACTCATCTCTTTATATATAGAAATCTACACATTTTTACATGCATTTATGTGTCTACGTGTATATACATACAAACACACAAGTACATGTATATGTGTATACACATAAACACAGATCTACAAATGTATGTATATATGTATAGAGTAAATTATATATGCAGATCACTCTCAATCACCATTATATGGGCATTTGCATCAGGTCAAAAATTGTTGAATTAGGTATTTACTTGTATGTACCCCATATGTTGCTGGTGCAGGGTTGGGACATGCCTTGATTATAGAGCATGCTCCCTAGAATTGGGGACATTTAAATATAATTTTTCCTAAACATAAAGCAAAGCAAAAAACACTAAGCAAACCTAGATATGAAGAATTTACAGCCATTAAAGAGACATTTTGCATTATTTTCTCTTTATATTTTCAAGTACCAATACATTGACTAGAGAAGTAGCTACACATTCAAACACATTTATGCATCTCTCTATGGTTCAATGTTTCATTAAGCCCTCCAATTCTATTTTCTAGGGATGCAAGGGAGAGGGAGTATGTGGAAATCTGAAAAGTGAATGCCTGGAAGCTCCCCTAAATTGCAAGGAATATAATTTGAATAGGAAATTACAATGGGAATGGGGAGTGCGTGATTGGGCCAGGAGGATGAGAAAAAGGGAAATGCAAAACAAAGTGATGATTGACAATTTTTACACAAGGAATAGCTATATTAGTATATATGAACAATAAAATGCTCTTTTATAGCTATATAAAAATTAAACTTCTGATTAACAAGTAGTGCAGCAATTTTTCTTTCATGAATTCACTATGAATTCTAGTTGACCAATAAGCACACTAGAAGATTCTAACTTAGTATGGTGATCCTCAAATCATAAAACCATAAATATGTCAAACAAGACCTGATTTATATCACCAACATTGAAAATGACCATGTGAGAGGAAGACTCATCTTGAAGGAAGATAAAACTGATGGAAACCAAGGTTAGAGGTAGAAGCGGGCCCTAAGTCCATATCAAAGTGTAGGCATTGAAGAATTAACATTGTCATTATCACTAAATGAGGTAAAGAAAATTTGATAATGCCCATAGAAATTAAGCTTAGATCGGAAGGCCTAGTGTGGCAATCTTGTGGGAGTGCAATTAACTTTTCTTGGGAGCTTTTATCACAACTACCAAAAATTAGAGAGGAAGTCAGCAATGAGCATCTATTTCAATCTCTTGGAGTATGGATGAGGAGTGAGGAGAAGTTTTAAGTTTGTGAAGAAGAACATCATATGTACCACTTTAAAAAAAATCAAGACATTTTAAACAAAAACCATTACATTTGGAAGCTTTATAGGGCTTCTCAATATAAGCTCAAAAAACACCAAAATATGGGAAGAAGTCTGCACTGAGTCATACTACACTACCGATATCCTTGTGTCCTAAAGTTATACTTTTCTAAGAAGTCCTCTATTCTCCATCAAATGTTTGCAAAAAGACTCGAGCTGCAAACCCTAATCTTCTTCATACATAGCAAACTTGTTCATTAATGAGCATCGGGTGAGAACAGGATGAAGGATTTTTTGTACTAAAGATATCAGTTCTAGATTACATTCCTTTGTGAGGCTCTCGGATCTCAAACTAACAAAAGGACAGCAGAGGAAATATCTGCATCCAGCCAATAATTTCTCAATTGTAGCAATGGAGAGGAAATGATTAGCATCCCACCAATAATTTTTCAATTCAAAATATTTTTTCTAATTACCCACTTTTATTTGTGTGACTAACTATTTAGTCATATTTATTTGTATGACTAATATTTTTTTAGTTGACGACCAAGTTAGTTATTTATTTACTCATTTATGTTAGAAATGAAAGAAACACTACTTCAATGGAAATCTGATTCAATATAAATTTCTGCAATCTTTAACTGTGTGTTATTAATGGAGATTGTAACATAGAAATAAAACTATGCTTCATAGAAATGCAAAATCAGAAATATGAACACATAACACAATGTTTAATGTAGAGAAAACCCTTTCAGGTAAAAAACTCCACACAAGAAAGAGGCCCAATCTGACAGCATTCTAGTAGCACCCGAGTACCTAAAATATGTATTGTAGCAACAAATACATGGCAAATACTTATAGAAACATTTTCCAACTCCTCCTATGCATTCACCTTCTCTCTCCTAAGATTCTCCAACTTGTAAACATTAATTACCATCTTATAAGCATCTTACACTTGTCCAAAAATAGCCATGCAAAGATTGGGTACCCAAGACTAAATCTGGCCTCTTACAGTATCTTATGACACATCATAACTGTCATAGATTCCACAAAAGAGTATCTTTCCAAGATAGAAACCTTGGGCTAAATATAGCAAATATACAACTAACATATCTGTCATATGCGTCATAGAATCTCAGAATCTTATGACAACTTGTAGCTATCATAGATTCACTTACCAAACATTATGACAATTGTTATACATGCCAAAAATAGTATATTCCTCAAGGGAGAATGCCTACCCTCATTTACTTTGAGTTTTTACATTTGCCAACCATAAATGTCACTCCATAACTGCTGCTGGTAATTCTGAAATTACAACTATCAATGAGACTACCTCATTCCCTTATGGGTAAAATTACAAATAACAAATAATAAATGGAATAAATACAATATTGGAATTTAGAAGGTTAATGGCACCTTATTCCAACATTCTCCCACTTGACATTATACATTGTAAATCAACCCATAGGAAAACAAATGAAAATTAACCAGGCACTAGAAACAAGGCTCATGGCCTCTCTGCACCATACAAACTTCTTTGTGCTCACAGGCTTGGTCAATGAATCTGCAACATTCTCCTGATTGTCTATCTTCTTTATCTCAATCTCTCCATTTGCAACCAACTCTCAAACAAAGTGATACTAAACATCAACATGATTAGTTTGACCATGATACATGGGATTCTTGGCCAAATAGATAGCACTCTAGCTATCACAACCAATCTGAATGACCCTGCAATCAAAACCAATACTTGTACACAGTCTCCTCAACCAAACTACCTCCTTAGAGACATGAGTAGCAGCCATATACTCTGCTTCTGTGGTGGACAAAGTAACTGTGGGCTGCCTCTTACTCATCCAACTCGCTGCACCTCCAAACAAAGTAAACACATAGCCACTAGTGGACCTTCGACTATCCAAGTCACCTACCCAATCTACATCAACAAAACCCTATATGTCCAAAGATTTATCAGCACTATTAGTACTAGAATAAACCAAACAATGGTCAGGAGTACCTATAAGATATTAAACACCCTCTTCACATAGTTCTAATGCTGTCTACCATGGTTAGACATAAATCTACTCAAAACTCCCACTGCTTGGGCAATATCTCGTCTAGTGCAAACCATTGCATACATCAAACTCCCTACAGCACTAACATATGGCACATTAGACATATCCTCAAGATCATCCTCAGTCTTTGGACACATCAAATGAAAGCTTAGTGTCAATGGGTAAAGGAACTCTAATTGGGTTATAGTCCTGCAAACTAAACCTCTGTACAATAGTATTCACATACTTACTTTATGACAACCAAAGCTTTCTGTTAACTTTGTCCCTCCTGATCTCCATTCCCATAATATACCTTGCAGCACCAAGATCCTTCATCTCAAATGCACCTGAAAGTTGGGCTTTAAGCTCACTGACCATACCCTTAGTATTGCTGAAAAACAACATGTCATCAACATGCAAAGCAATAACCAATATAGAATCATCAACACAATGAATGTAAACACAATGATCCTCCTTGCTTCTAACAAAACCCAATTTCAAAACAAATGAATTTCAAAACAAATGAATCAAACTTTTGATACCACATTCTGGGGGATTGTTTTAGACCATACAGAGACCTCTTTAACCTGCAAACCCAATGTTCTTTTTCTTTTACCTCAAAACCTGTAGGCTGTTGCATATAAATTTCTTCTTCAAGATCTCCATGAAAGAACATAGTATTAACATCCATTTGCTCAATCTCCCAATCATAAGATGTAGCAATGGATAAAAGAAATCTAATAGAAGTCAATTTAGCAACAGGAGAGAATATCTCACCAAAATCAACTCCCTCTCTCTGGCAGTAGCCCTTGGCTACCAGACTAGCCTTGTACTTCTCCAATGACCCGTCTACTCCAATCTTCTCCAATATGAGATATTATAACTATAATCAGATAGGGCACCTGGCCTATAAGTGTCCAGAGAAGGCCTCAACTTCTCATGGTAATGAGAGAAGAACCACATTGACTCAAGAGGATGCAGGAAGTGTGACATCTCCTGAAGTGAATTTGACATCAGAAGTGGGAGAAAATCTGATGATCAAGAGGACACTACTCAAAGAACCAGTGTAGACTGAACCATCACAAAGGAGAGCACTTTTCAGGATCAATTGCAAAAGAAAAGGTAAAATATGGTAGTCATAGATTCTGGTTCAACAGATAATATGGTGTCTAGGGAAATGGTGGATAAATTGAACATAGAAAGGATTCCTCATCAAACTCCTTACAGAGCACTTACCCATATGTTGATTTTCAGATTGGAGAATATAAGGAGAGAACTTTATGTGACATTTTGCCCATGGAGTGTTATCACCTACTTTTAGGTAGGCCATGGTAATTTGATAGGCAAGCATTATATGATGGATATGCTAACACATACACCGTCAAGAAGGATGGAAAGACTTTTGTGATGATACCATTGCAGGAGGATGCTGAAGCAAAGAAGGCAGCCAAGATTATTTTGGTGGGTAAGAAAGAGTTTGTGAAGATGCCTACAGAAAAGACAAGGAAAGTTGAGGATGCCTCAAGGAGTGAGGTTACCAAAGATCACAGTTTGAAGGTGATTTCAATTTTGAATGATGAAGATCAGATGGTGATGTCTGAAATGGATCTGATGAAGGTCACAAAGTAGGTCTACAGGCAACCACAAGTTGATTGGAAAGAAGAAGATGCTATCATAGTAGGGACCATTGTTTGTCCTCTGGAGCCAACAAGAGTTGAAAGGAAAACATATTCTACCATAGCAGCTGTACAAGAAGCATCACACAAGGTTTTGAATGCAGGTGTTCAGGTAGATATGATAGTAAGCAATCATGGCGTACAACATCCACGTTTGGTTGCAAGCACTCACTCATGGCAAGGTGTGAGTAGAGCCTACAATTCTAGGCATGAATTTTTTATTCCATGGAAGCAAGTTGTAGTCCAGAGTGTAATGAAACAACTTGCACAATATCTAAATATAATAGTAAATATGCTGCAAATACTTGATAATAATATGCCACTTCGAGGGGGCAACCTCCTAATCCACTTCAAGGGGGATACCTCCAACAGTCTTCAATGAGAACACAATACACAATATGTTGATCCAATAAGACTCACTACCCCTATATATACCTATTTATGCCTAGGATATCACCCAGGCTGACCTAGATAGCCCTATAGAAGCCTTAGGCCAACCTAAACAACTAAATACCAATATACTAATGATAATATGAACTTAATTAAGAGTTAAGATAGCCACAAGCCGACTATTCATAACCATATATGCTATGAAAGTAAGGGCATAACATGCCCCCCACCTTTACAAAAGCGTTGTCCTCAACGCTGAACAATTGTGGTAGTTTCTTCATATAATCTTCATCATACCATGTGGTAACTTCAACTAGAAAATATTTCCTTATAATGAGGTAACTTGGAACTGTTGGTGTCCTCAGCTTCTTCATGCATGTCTGGAAAATTAACTTCAGCTCCAAGATGTGTCTTCCCTTTGCATCTAGCTCTTGATGGTGATGAATGTGTTCTTCCATTACTTGAACCTTTTGATGTGCCATAGAGGAAGAGGTGAGGAATAGTACATGGTACACTTGCATTGGTTGAATAGATTGATTAGGAACTTCTTCTTCTTCTTCTTCTGGTTCTTCTTCTGGTTCTTCATATGCTTCTTCTTCTTCTTCTTCTTCTTCTTCTTCTTCTTCTGGTTCTTCTGGTTCTTCTTCTTCTTTTGGTTCTTGGTTGCTTGAGACCTCCTTTCTTGGTTCCTTCATAAAGGCACTTAACATGCTTCGTATGTCTGATATATCTCCTCTTAGGCCACAAATCTCCAACTTGATTGAGGAAATTTCTTCCTTGACCTTACTTACTTCCTCATTGGGATTAATATCCTTTATCAGGGGATTTCCCTAGTGTGACAACATTCTTTTTGCCTCTTGTTGCAAGCCTCATCATGATGGAAACCAATATTTTTGTAATAAATCACACAAATGAAATGTAAATTCTCTAAAAATTTTACTGTAACTTACTACAGCCAAGATACCACTTACCCAGAAAAAACTCCAAAAAAGAAGCAAATTTGCAGCCTTAAGAATGAATTTGTTGGAAACCCTAATTTTGCAATAACTCACTTATTTTTGCTTCAATTCCTTTGAAATCTAGACTGTATCTTCTTTAATATGGTCTTCAAAAACCCTTTAAAAATATTTAAAAAATTCACTAAAATCTGAAAGTTATGCTCTTCCCAAAATTGCCTCCAATGTTGAGAAAAAATCTTGCCTCTATGGTGCCAAGATCATGCTCTGATACCACTTGTAATGAAACAACTTGCACAATATCTAAATATAATAGTAAATATGCTGCAAATACTTGATAATAATATGCCACTTCGAGGGGGCAACCTCCTAATCCACTTCGAGGGGGATACCTCCAACAGTCTTCAATGAGAACCCAATACACAATATGCTGATCCAATAAGACTCACTACCCCTATATATACCTATTTATCCCTAGGATATCACCCAGGCCGACCTAGATAGCCCTATAGAAGCCTTAGGCCAACCTAAACAACTAAATACCAATATACTAATGATAATATGACTTAATTAAGAGTTAAGATAGCCACAAGCTGACTATTCATAACCATATATGCTATGAAAGTAAGGGCATAACACAGAGATCATGGGGAAGGCATGATGTAGTGAAGGATGATGGTGGTGCAAGACATAGACTCAACTCATGGGACATGAGTTCTTTTCTAGGTGGGGTGTATGATGTAGGAGCATCTCACACAAGGTGGCCTCCGTGAGACATTTAAGTTCATGTTTTGTTTTAAAATAGGTTTTGTGTTGTAATAAGGTCCATTGGACCAATGCATTTTCCTTTCTATTTGTAAGTCCCTCATGACTTAGGTCACTTTTGTCAGGTTGTTAGTTTTAGACGGTTGGTTTCTCCTAGCCACTTGGAAATTGGTTAGTCTCCCAGCCGCTTAGAATTAGTTAGTTTTACTCCCAGCCATTTGGAATGGGTTGGTGTTCCTCGAGGCAAGCTTATAAACCCTAGGGAAATGAACTAATTGAGATAGATATTGTAATTAGATCAAAGAGGAGATTGAATGTAATTGTGCGAATGTAATTGCGTATTGTGTTAAGGAGAAATCAATTTATTCTGTGTCGTCAATTTGTTTTTCATTCTCTGTAATTACAAATTGCATAGCTGTAGATTTCTTTTCCTTTCTGTAATTTTGTTGTTGCAAAATGTTGATGTGAAGCATTCCACTGGTGAGATTTCTGTCAAAATCAGTGGAATGGCTTCGTTGTACAATATTCATTTGTTTCCTGTTTTGTTTCATTGTTCGGCGGTGCAGACGTTCCAGATCGAGGAGTGTGCACAGTAGGCCGCCTAGCATCTCCATGTGCTAGGGTTTGGATCAGAGGAGTTGGAGTTGTTATCGGTGAGACAGAGGCCATCGATGAAACATTCCTCACTCAGAGTGATAAGGATAGTCTGGCCGAAGAGAGGTTTGAGCCATTGAAAGAAAGTCATGGTCTGAGGTTCATATCGGGATGACAAAGTACATCAGGTAGGTGACTTGGCATTGTGCCGACAGTGTTGGTCTTACTAATCGAGGGTATTGGGGTGACAAGGTGTAACTTACACCAACAGAGATCCATCGGAAAGAATCGATGTATCGGCAACTCCGAAGTAAGTCCGACCAATAGCTCAAGTCATGTCGAAGAGGGGTTATTCCATCGGCATATTGGTCTATCTTCATAAATGTTTGTCGATGATCTGGGTCTTGCTGACAAGTGTGGTTCGAAAGGTATATTGAGAATGTATGTTGAGAAAGCATGTGGGGAATGTATATTGAGAATGTATATTTCGTCGGATACAAACGGTGACCGATCGTAATGGTGAATCAAGGTATAGAAACTTTAGTCCACCGGTAATAGCAAGTCACACCAAGCATATACTAAGTTAGTGTATCAACGTATTGGCAATAGGTTGTAAGTGTTCACCAATGGTAAAGGTCACAACGATGAGAGTTTAGCGACGATTGAACTGACTGTCGGCCTAAGCGAAGAGGGAGTAAGTCTTACCATATGAGGCTCCCCATCAGCTATACCTGTCAATTGGATTCCATTGTCTTGTAGATCTCCTCAAGGATGGAGTAAGAGACTCTACTCGTTCTTCTGCATGATCATCTACATCAACTTATTCTGTAACTATTGTCACCCAAATTTGCACCCTTCGCTATTGTTGTAAAACTTTAGCAATCTGGAGAAACATGGGAATGATCTCGAAGTGTAGGACCTTGCAAATTGAGATCAGACCTCTGAAGAAGGCCGACTTCCTCTTTCTAAGCCTAATGCTTAGAGAAGTAACTAAATCTAGTGCTAATGCTTGTTGGGAATAGGGTTAGAAGGAAACTAAAATGAAATAAGTGATACACCAGATTTAAATGTGTTTGGCTGTAACTGAATCGACATAGTAATAATCTCACAGCTAGAAAGATTTACACAGACTCATATTGATTCTAACAAAGGTCAAGATAGAATAATGGAGGAATGAAAGGGACCATTTTTGTCCACAATACATAGCCTACACTAATCCAAAGAGCAGACACAGTGCTAAAAATAATAAAAGAGAGGCAAAATACCAGTTTATATTGATTAAAGAGGCCAAGTAGCCATTACAAAATAGCCCAGAAGAACAACCAACAACAATACATCTGTTTCACATGTATATATATCATTTTTACAATTTTTTTCTCTAGTCGGTCACCATCCATTTGCCCATGGGCTCCATCAGAAAAATATCATCGCCAGAAGGGACATCCACCTGCAAGAAGTTATGACGTAAAATATCTGGAATAGGGTAGGTGGAAGATATTTTGAATCTTCAATGTGAGTTGCTGAATCATCGATTTGTAGAAATGAATGCAACAAATATCTGCATTTGCATACACCAAATTGGTCGCTAAAACATCCAGTCAATCGAGCATGCAAATCCAAATCCAAATTTGAAAGTGAGAAAAAACCCCTCAAAAGCCAGCCAGATGAAAGAGGAGGCAAAAACAAGCACTTTTACCTTTTGCATATTCTATTCACTTTGCATGTGCCAACATACAATCGTGGGCCTTTACCTTTTGAAACACCCTTTGAATCGGCCTTGACACGTGGCATCACCTGATTTGTTGTTGAGTTGAACCTGGGACCCATTGCTAAACATTCGCATGCTTTATCAGTCGTCAGAAAGACCACAAACAAAGCTGCCGATGCACTAAGTCTTGTTGAAATCCATTGTATGTGACCCTTTGTATATCGCATATACAAGTACTTCATCATACAAACTACAAACCCCAAAATGATTATTCGTTGCATTTGATTCTCTAATCGGATCCGCCTTGTACATCATTGTTGTCTCTAACCTTTGTATATCGCATATACAATGCGAAATATACAAACAAAAACTGCATACAAACCTATACCTATAAACTTGCATCTGAATTTGTACCTGCCCTTTGTATGTGACCTTGCATCTGCACCTTGTATATTGTCTACATACAATGCAAACATTCAAACAAAAGATGCATACAATCGCTTGTGCCTTTAAAGACCAAAATGCATATTCTTTTTGGGTCTGGGACTTGTATATCAGGAATGTATATGCCATTGTATATGAGATTGGTGGGCCCCAACCTTTGTATCTCTTCCTTGTATATAGACTTTGCATCTTTCCTTTGTATCATTGCCTTGTATGCTTCATCAGCCATCGAAGAGACTATGAGTTGAGCCGCCGATAAGCATGTCACGCCAAAAATTCTTTTTATGTTTGTCCCTTGTATATTGTCTTGCATGTGCGCTTTGTATATTGCCTTGTATATCACACATGCAATATACAAATACAACCGCATACATATCCCTTTGTATCTGACCTTGCATCTTTGCATTGCATATACAATTGAAACCCTATGCACATTTGCCTTTGGATCCTGCCTTGTATATTCCCTCTGCATCTGTGTTTGCACATTGACTTGTATATGTGATTGTATATAAGATACAATCGCCCGATATACAAAAGCTCTTTGTATATCACATAAGCTCTTGCATGTTTCCTTGTATATTACCTTGTATCTGTCATTTGCATGTTCAAGCATACAATGCGAATTTACATACAAAGAACGCATACAAAGAACCTGATGTACACTAAAACATTGTACATGACCAAGATACAAGGAAAAATGTATTTGAGATACAAGTCAACCAAATGACAGAAAAACCCAACACAAGGATGATGTCATCATCATATACATGAAAAATGGCTAAGTATAAAACTAAGAAATCTCTGCGATGGAAGGCACTTGAAGACAAGATTTCTGGGTTTTTTGGGTTTTCTGCAAGGATTCTCCAGGCAAGTTTTTAGGATTTGTTGTAAGGCAAAGCATGGGTAATTGAAGGATTTAAGCCTTGTAGGGTCGTTTTCTAACAAGGAATATACAAGGTGAACTATTTAGCTCTGGGCAGAGGAAAATAGGTCAACAATTTGGTGACTTCACAGGGGTGTTTGCATGCTAAACAAATTGATTAGTGGCCCTATACATCCATTGGGTATGGAGTTAAAACAAACTACAACACTGGGCGAGCTACCAAGCCAAAAGAAAAAAACAACAAGAAAGCATATATCTCCTAATGAGAATACAGTGAAGTGCAAGGGCACTTATTGAAAGGAACCTAAAACTAAAATAAAATCTACTCTAATCCTAAACTAACCAATCAGAGATGACCTTAAACAAAGCCCTTCCTTAACAATTTACAATGTTTCTCATGCATGTGGGTAGTTAAAAAGAGGTGAGGGGGGAATGGGCATATGACAAATTGATAAAACATCCCCCACAAAATGGAGATAAACTCACCTATCCACCTGGACTGATTGCTGATGCTGCTAACTTATGGTGAATAAATGGGTTGATCCCACTCATTTTGATGCTCAACTTCATGCTTAGAGGTAAGCATGAAAAGTGGTGACTCCTCATGATGTGTCTCTAGCTAAGCTAGATGCTTGATTGGGCACCCCCTTGAAGTGACATGCAAATCATCATGTTTGATCTCATGTCTCTACTTTGATTCTCTCTCTTCTTGCTCTTCATTTGGTATGATGGTGCCTTCCCTTTGACTCTCATGTTGCTCCTGTGTGTGAAACAACTGACTTGGGGTTTCATGGTTTTCTCTTTCTTCTTTCAAAGAACCTAAGAAGTCTGATATAATGTCATCATGGCTGCATTCTTCAAACCTTTCTACCTTTTGTTCATGGTTGTCTTGGCTCATGGCTAAGGTTGGACAATAGAGAAGACAATTTGAAGAAATAAATCATTACCTTCACCTTGCATGATAGTTTGCTCAAAGCTATTAGCTCTTAGAAGACTTTTACAAACAGCTGGCTCAAGCTCAAAATTCCCATTATTACTCAAAGAAGTGCCCTCCAAATCAAGCTTTTCTTCTTCAATAAAGGAAGGCAAATGTTCAAATGATGAAGTAGTCCTTTCCAACAAACTTTCATTTATCATATCAGCCTTAAACTCTTCTGTACAACAGAAAGGGAGCTCCTCCAACTAGCTAAGATCTTGCAAATTAGTATCATCAGCCTCTACATCATCTAGCATAGGGTAAGATGCTTTCCCTTCCTTATGGTTTGGAACCTCACTGTCATGTTCAGCCTCAACCTGCAACAATCTGCCAACATTTTCAAAGTTCTTTGGTTGCTGCATATCCACAACCAGCTACCCGTTTTCTTCATCTTCAACATAGTCAGGTAGCTCATGAAGTAGGGCAGCATCATCCACCTCTAGAGTGACCTTAAAAACTTTTTCCCTTAAGCCTCCATCCTTTAGTTGTAGCTCCTCTAGATTGTGTGTAAGTTGCCTCTATATTTAGATCTAGGTACAACTTCTTGAGACCATATAAGCTTATGATGCTGAGGTCATAAAACCATTGAGGCTGACTATGCCCTGCTTCTCTTTTTTCATTGTCCAAAAGTCTGTCAAGCTTCAGGAAACTACTCATGAGCTCATTGAAAGCATCAATATTCTCAGGGGCAACATCTTGAGTCGGATTAGGAGGGTAGTTGCACTAGTTAGGATCAAAGTAGTCTTCTTGGGGTTGATAATAAACATTATTAGGCTGCCAAGAAGACTGAATTGGGGTGGGAGGGAGGTAATCATCATGAGGATGCTGATATTTTGCAGTGGCAGGGCTGTATGGCATAAAATTAGAGGCATTTGGGGCCTAGTATTGCTGATATTGGGGCTAATAGCCTGTATTTAGATTAGGGGTAGGGGAATAGCCATGATTCCCATAAAACTATGACATTTTGGAGCATCTAAATGCTGGATAATCATAAAAATGTCAGAATTAGAGCAAAAAGGGCTACAACTAGAGAGAAACTGGATACATACCAGAGAGGGAGTCACTAGGTGATTGAGATGCTTGTAGAAGCTGAATAGACTAGGAAAACCACCAAAATCCTAATCTTTGATGAAATTTTAGGTGCTTGGGCTTCTTTCACTAGTAGATTTATTCAGTAGAGTCACCATGGTGTTGTTTGTATTGCCTCCAAAGGCTGGTAATACTAGGAGAAACACCAGATCTCTTACTATTTTGATGAGAAGTTCATCGAACCTGTCCCACCAAGCGTGCCAAAACTGTTGTCACCTAGATTTGTACCCTTTTCTACTATTGTAGAACTTTAGCAATCTGGAGAAACATGGGAATGATCTCAAAGTGTGGGACCTTGCAAATTGAGATCAGATCTCTAGATAAGGCTGGCTTCCTCTTTCTAAGCCTAAAGCTTAGAGAAGTAACTAAATCTAGTGATAATGCTTGCTAGGAAAAGGGTTAGAAGGAAACTGAAATGAAATAAATGATACACCAGATTTAAATGTGTTTGGCTGTAACTGAATCGACACAGTAATAATCTCATAGCTAGAAAGACTTACACAGACCCATATTGATTCTAACAGAGGTCAAGACAAAATAATGGAGGAATGAAAGGGATCATTTTTGTCCACAATACATAGCCTACACTAATCCAAAGAGCAGACACAGTGCTAAAAATAAAAAAAGAGAGGCAAAATACCAGTTTATATTGATTATAGAGGCTAAGTAGCCATTACAAAATAGCCCAGAAGAAGAACCAACAATAATACATTTGTTTCACATGTATATATATCATTTTTACATTTTTTTTTCTCTAGTCAGTTACCATCCATTTGCCCATGGGCTCTATTAGAAAAATATCATCACTAGAAGGGACGTCCACCTACAAGAGGTTATGACGTAAAATATCTGGAACAGGGCAGGTGGAAGATATTTTGAATCTTCAATGTGAGCTGCTAAATCATCGATTTGTAGCAATGAATGCTACAAATATCTGCATCTGCATATGCCAAATTGGTGGCTGAAATGGCCAGTCAATCGAGCATCCAAATCCAAATCTAAATTTGAAAGTGAGAAAAAACCCCTCAAAAGCCAGCTAGATGAAAGAGGAAGCAAAAACAAGCAATTTTGCCTTTTGCATATTCTACTCACTTTGCATGTGCCAACATACAATCATGGGTCTTTACCTTTTGAAATGCCCTTTGAATTGGCCCTGATATGTGGCATCACCTGATTTGTTGTTGAGTTGAACCTGGGACCTATCGCTAAACATTCACATGCTTTATCGGCCATTGGAAAGACCACACACAGAGTCACCGATGCACTAAGTCTCGCCGAAATCCATTATATGCAACCCTTTGTATATCGCATATACAAGCACTTCATCATACAAACTGTAGACCCCAAAATGATTATTCGCTGCATTTGATTCTCCAGTCGGGTCCGCCTTGTATATCACCGTTGTATCTAACCTTTGTATATCACATATACAATGCAAAATATACAAACAAAAACTACATACAAACCTATACCTACAAACATGCATCTGAATTTGTACTTGCCCTTTGTATGTGACCTTGCATCTATGCCTTGTATATTGTCTACATACAATGCGAACATTCAAACAAAAGATGCATACAATCACTTGTGCCTTTATCGACCAGAATGCATATTCTTTTCAGGTCTGGGACTTGTATATCAAGAATGTATATGCCCTTATATATGTGATTGGTGGGCCCCAACTTTTGTATCTCTTCCTTGTATATAGACTTTGCATCTTTCCTTTCTATCATTGCCTTGTATGCTTCATCGGTCATCGGAGAGACTATGAGTTGAGCCGCCGATAAGCATGTCACGCCAAAAATCCTTTGTATGTCTGCTCCTTGTATATTGTCTTGCATGTGCGCTTTGTATATTGCCTTGTGTATCGTACACATGCAATATACAAACAGAACTGCATACATATCCCTTTGTATCTGACCTTGCATCTTTGCATTGCATATACAATTGAAACTCGATGCACATTTGCCTTTGGATCTCACCTTGTATATTCCCTTTGCATCTACATTTGCACATTGACTTGTATATGCGATTGTATATAACATACAATTGCCTGATATACAAAAGCTCTTTGTATATTGCATAAGCTCTTGCATGTTTCCTTGTATATTACCTTGTATCTGCCCTTTGCATGTTCAAACATACAATGTGAATATACATACAAAAAATGCATACAAAGAACCTGATGTACAATAAAATATTGTACATGACCAAGATACAAGGAAAAATGTATCTAAGATACAAGTCAACCAAATGACAAAAAAACCCAACACAAGGATGACGTCATCATCATATACATGAAAAATGGCTAATTATAAAACTAAGAAATCTCTACAATGGAAGGCACTTGAAGACAAAAGATTTCTGGGTTTTTCTGGGTTTTCTACATGGATTCTCTAGAAAAGTGGTTGGGATATTTTGCAAGGCATAGCATGGGTAATTGAAGGATTTAAGCCTTGTAGGCTCATTTTCTAAAGGATGTTCAAGGAATTTACAAGGTGAACTATTTCGCTCTGGGCAAAGGAAAATAGGTCAACAGTAACAACAGACTCATCTTCATCAAAACTACTTGAATCTTCTTCTTCTTCACCCCCCAATCCATCATTATGTTCTTCCTAAGGTGCATCTTGCTGCTCTAAATCAAAGTGCACCTTTTTTACCTTTTCATCTTTTTCTTTTGGCTGCTCAAGTTCAGAAATAGCTCTAAGTTCCTTGAAAATAACATCTCTAGAAAAGATAATCGTGCAGGTTAGTGGATTCCAAAGCTTATAACCTTTGACATTGTCACCATATCCAATGAATGTACACTTTTCAGCTTTTGGATCCAACTTAGATCACTTTTCCTTAGGCACATGAACAAAAGCCTCACAACCAAAAACCCTTAAATGTGAAACAAAAGGTTTCTTACCTGTCCACACTTCATAAGGTGTCGAATCAAGAGCCTTACAAGGAGATCTATTTATCAAGTAGCAAGCAGTACACACAGCCTCTACCCAAAATCATTTATCCAACTGTGCATCACTAAGCATACTTCTGGCCCTTTCTATAATTGTTCAGTTCATCCTTTCTGTAACACCATTCTGCTATGGTGTATACGGAGTTGTCTTTTGTCTGATTATACTTGCATGCTTACAAAACTCATCAAATTCCTTAGAACAATATTCCCCTCCATTATTAGATCTTAATATTTTTATCTTTAAACCTGATTGGTTCTCTACTAAGACTTTGAATTCCTTAAACTTAGTGAAAACTTTAGATTTATGCTTCATAAAATAAATCCATGTAAATCTGGATACATCATCAATGAAGGTTACAAAATAACAAGATTTTTTGATAGATTCATTATCCACAGGTCCAAACACATCCATATGAATAATTTCTAACTTCTCTTTTATTCTATTGCTTCTTGAAGGAAATGATTTTCTATTTTGTTTACCAAACACACAATGCTCATAGAAATCAAAGTGCTCATCAGAATAGGAGAAACCATCCAACAAATTTTTATTCTTAATAGTTTTTAATACATTATTGCTTGTGTGGCCCAATCTACGGTGCCACAACATACATGCATTTTTAGTATTAGCCTCAGATACATAAGAGGCATTATAAACTATAGTGGCTTCAAGCTTGAACAGGCTTCTGAATCTCTTCCCCTTCGCTACCACCAAGTTCCCTCTCACTAATCTATAGCCATGCTTGTCAAATGTCACATGTATTCCCAAATCATTCAACTTCAAAACTGAAATCAAATTTCTAGCTAATCCAGGAATAGGCAAAACACCAGGGAGGGTTTTAATCCTCCCATCACTAAAACACAACAATACCATTCATTTCCTGATGATTAGATATGTAGAGTTGTCACCAAGGTAGCTATTACCTCCATCATATTATTCATATGAGAAGAACCATTCCTTATGTAGAGTCATATGAAATGAGCATCCTGAGTCAACCAACAAGTGATCATTAGAAACAAGATTACATGCAGAAAGTAAAACTTCTTCACTTGCATTCAAGGACTTATCTGAAGCACTGTCCCACTATTTCTTGGGGTTTTTGCACTCCTTCACATGTCCACTTTTACTGCAGTTCCAACACTTAACTCTGTTCTTTTTACCAAGAGTCTTAGACTGGCCCTTGGATTTATCCTTAGCCCCTTTCTGATCTGCTTTAGGCCCTCTTTCCTTAGACCTTCCCCTAACACTGAGAGCATCCCCTAAACTATGCGAGCTCTTCTTCCTCAATTCCTATGATAGTAGCACTGAAACAAGAGAATCCAACTTCAGATCTGCAAGGTTAGCAATGATAGCAAGGATAACATTCTCCCAAGACTCAGGTAAAGAACAAAGAAGTAAGATACATTTATCTTCCTCACTAACCTCAACATCTACTGAATCAAGCTGACTCACTAACAAATTAAAATAATTTAAATGCTCTGCAACTAATTCACCTTCTCACATTTTCATGGAAAATAATTTTCTTTTTAAATAAAGTTTATTTACCATACTCTTGGCTTGATAGATCTCACCCAACCATTTCCACAACTTGTATGAGTCTCTTCCTTTGCAACATTCAAGAGGACAGAGTCTGAAAGACACAACCAGATGGTTCCCTGTGCCTTCTTATCCAGTCTATCCCACTCATCTTGAGAGACATCATCAGGTTTCTTCTCTTTTTGGATAGCCAACCATTGGTTTCTTTCTTCCAACAAATCTTCCATATTTAGATTCCACAACTCATACCCTGTTCAGTTGAACTTCTCAATGTCCAATTGAGAGGTTGATGCAACGGTGGATGTAGCCATAATAACAACACAAGATCTGCAAAACAAACACAACCAAATCTCCCACTATAGCTACAACTTCCACACTACCACCCAAGAGTCAAAGCTAGCTAGGCTCTAATACCAAATGTTAGAAATGAAAGCAACACTATTTCAATGGAAATCTGATTCAATATAAATTTTTGCAATCTTTAATTGTGTGTTATTAATGGAGATTGTAACACAGAAACAAAACTATGCTTCACAAAAATGTAAAATTAGAAATATGAACACATAACACAATGTTTAACATGGAGAAAACCCTTTTGGGTAAAAAAACTCCACACAGGAAAGAGGCCCAATGTTTGTATTAATCTGGAAATGATTTACAATACAACAACACTTCAACTCTCTCCACCAGTCTTCAATCTGACAGCATTATGGCAGCACCCGAGTACCTAAAATCTATATTGCAGCAATAAATACATGGAAAATACTTATAGAAACATTTTCCAACTTCTCCTATGCTTTCACCTTCTCTCTCCTAAGATTCTCCAACCTGTAAACATTAATTACCATCTTACAAGCATCTTACACTTGTCCAAAAATAGCCATGCAAAGATTGGGTGCCTAAGACTAAATCTTGCCTCTTACAGCATCTTATGACATGTCATAACCATCATAGATTCCACAAAAGAGTATCTTTCCAAGATAGAAACCTTGGGCTAAATATAGCAATTTTACAACTAACATATCTATCATATGCGTCATAGAATCTCAGAATCTTATGACAACTTGCAGCTGTCATAGATTCACTTACCAAACATTATGACAGTTGTCATACATGCTAAAAATAGTATATTCCTCAAGGGAGCATGGCTACTCTCATTTACTTTGAGTTTTTACATTTGCCAACCGTAAATGTCACTCTATAACTGCCGCCGGTAACTCCGAAATTACAACTGTCAATGAGACTGCCTCATTCCCTTATGGGTAATTACAAATAACAAATAATAAATGGAATAAAATATAATATTGGAATTTACAAGGTTAATGGCACCTTATCCAACAATTTATAGATGAGTTGCAAAAAATTAGTAGAATTTAGTCATTTTTAGTTGTTGTGACTAAACATTTTAGTCACGTAGTCATTTATTTGCCAAATTCTACTAGTGAATATGGTTTGTTTGATGTGCCAAAGAATGACGGATATGCTAAAGTAAATGGCTAGATCCTTAGGATTCCATATCTTCATTTTGCATGAGAGAATGGAAATAATATTACATATAGAAGTTACTTCAAAGATTGGGAAATTCATTTTGATTTTCAATATAGATGACCAAGGAGTTGTATCAAACACAAGTTCTGAGAGATCGGTACCCCAATCCTAGTGCTACAGAGTCAAAATAGAAATAAATGGAAACCCTACATGGCAATATTTTCCCCAATTCATTAAACGTTGTAACAATGCATTACACTGTCACACTTTTATCAGTTCAAAACCAATTCTACTTACTAATCCCTGCAAGATTTTATTACATTCAACATTTTCCTTAAAGCATTTAAATTCACTCATTGAGAAAAAGGCATAAGAAGAACATTCATACATAGGAAAGACTAGAAGATGAATAAAACAATCCTTGATTGAATTTTATTCATAAATGAAATGTAGTGTGCAACAAAGGAGACAATATAGCTTTGAACTTGGCAGTATATTTAGGCTATAAACTGGTACTGTCATACAAAATTCACATACAAATCAAATTCTACCCTTAGAAAACACCTCAATTAAGAAAACCAACTCTATTACTACGTGCTCTGTGATACAAACTCTCCAAGATCCTTTTCCAAAGGCAATGAATTCCCTTTTATAGAAACAAGGGAGAAAAACAAGCTTAAGGCCTTATGACAAGTGTCATATTTTCATTTGACAATCTCATTCATAACAAGATACAAGTGCAACTACTCGTGGAGAGAATATCTCAAAGGGAGAAAATAGTTACACGCACAAGTACAAATCTTTTGCCTCCAAAATGCATTTGAAAAAGGTGGTTGTAATATATTTACCATCTCTTTAACAACCTTCTTGAAATTCCAAAATCCTGGGGATACTGATTTCGTAGATAAGGACAAAAGGCATGCCCACAAGAATATAAAATTACTAGTTGAGACTTTGAAGGATGCAGATTAGTGTTGAGTAGGCATGAAAATCTAAAATAATTTTTCCCCTTAGAGTAAAGAATGAAATAATAAGAATGAAGACAAGTAAGACACAACGAAGATAGTAAGAAGCATGCAAAACACGATGAATACATTGAAAGCACGCAATACACAATGAAGACATGAGAGAAATCACACAAAACATGATGAATACATTGATATAACATTTTCATATATGAAATAAAAATCCTAACTAAGGGGTGGGGGGAGCTCATCATTATGCCCTTGAAACTGCCAAAAACATGCAATACAAAACCAAAAATGTAGGCGGAGCTCATCACTACACCCTTGATACTACACCAGGGGGAAAACACACCAAACAAAACCTGAGTATGGGGGGAGCTCATTGCTACACCCTTGATACCACACAAGTGTAAAACATGGCAAACACATGAGGAAGACACACAAAATACACAAGCATTGTATAGCATGTCATAGACATACTATACGTCTTATACATGGCAAACATGAGTGATGGAAGGAGCTTAGTGCGAAGTCCCACCATTTAAAACACACCTGATGGTTGAGCTTACACTACAACAATTGCCAAAGACATGCTTAAGGGAGGATATCTCAAGATCCAACCCCACCTTCCGATGAGGACTTTGTATAAAAGGATGTGCACTAGCTCAAGAGATACACCATCCCCACCTTCTGCAGAAGGGCTTTATATAAAAGGATACACACTAGCTCAAGAGATATGTTATCCCACCTCATGGAGAGGGATTTTTTATTGCAATTTGAATAAGGATGTGGACTAGCTCAAGAGATACAACATCTTGCCTCACAAAGAGGTCTTACAAACATGCTTCGTTAGTGCCAAAATCATCAGACAGATACCATTATATATGCCCCCACCTTAAGGTGGTTGATGTTGCTTACCAATATTAAGCACATTAAGGTAGAGAGAAAACATGCAAGGGAACAAGAGCTCTAACAAAGCCCATGCCCCTGAGGTGAGATGTGCTTACAATCACTGAATGTTCCCACAAACACATTGATAAGATATGCTAAGATAAACAATAAGATGGTTAGAAATCTTACTCTAAGATAATAACCAAATAAAATCATGAAAGCTATACATGAAAACAATCACATCAAGGACCAAGGCTATACTCATGGGTTTGGAACCTAGTATAACCATTGGGCTATACTACAGGTACCTTGGAACCAAGTGTAGCAACAAGGGGAGATACCAATCAAAGTGTGTAAGAGTAGATTGAGTGAATTGTAAAATGTTAGTCGCAAGAAATGCCATAAGACGATATATCACACGGAGTGATTCTACTAGTCAAGCATCAAATATATATAGATTAACCCCATCTTCATATATGGACTAGGTCCATTTTTGCTTACTTGTTAAAGCAACGCACGATCCATATTAGTATTTGTTTGTTTTCGTCATCTACCCATTAGGTAGAATCATTAAAGAAGGTAAACAATAAAAATAAGAGAGGAGAACAAGTGCCTTAGGAACACCACATAGGAGGATTCCCCAAAAACACCCTCAGCAACACTATGCCCCTAAGGTATGACACACAACAATAAAATAGAGGAGAGGCAAGATAGAAGAATGATGAAACAAATAGAAGAATGCTCACAACAGAGGCAGTCTCTCGGTATCCTTGACCTTACAAGAGTATCAAGGGTCATCCAAGGAGACCTAAACAACACATAACACATCACAGGGGTGTTGGCAAGAGACATTGTGTGGCTTCATGATTGTTGTCATTGATGGCAACAAAGTTTATCCCACACATCTGCAGCACATAATATGTCTATACCGGAAGTCAGATTGAAGAGTGTTTTGGTCCAGTGAACAAGAACAGACCATACAGCAAGGTCTAACAATCAGGTTCGGATCTCTTAGAGGATGTATCTTAGAAAAATGTAGACTTGAGGAAGTCAAGAGGAGTACCATGACTGCTACATTCCAGAGATTGAGCCTCTGATGATGAAAGAGTGAAAAGAATTGAGCATCTAAGTGTTGGGTTCCTGACAAGCAGAGCAGACTAAGGAAGAACCAATCGGCAGAGCATTAGACCTTAATTTGGATGAGAAATTGATGGTGATAAAGCTTTGTGAGGGATCATTCTTGGTTGGCTGACATGGTTGATGACTTCTATATCTATGTCCTTGATACACATCACATATAAGCTTGGATTCAGCCGACAGATCAGTGTTTTGGGAAAATCTTGAGTATTCCGGATGCCGACTAGAAAGATGTTGAGATCCTTGATGCGGATATATATACTAGATGGATTTTGGTATGAAGGTGTGCATGTGGTGTGAGAGTGTGTGAAGAAAGGAAGAGAAAAGGTGGAAGCAGTAATACAAGTCCAGTATGTGACAAAACAACAGCACTAAAGTAGAGAAAGAATGAAGTGTAGTAGATCAATTTATTGAGCCTAATTGGAACTAAACCTTAGCATATGTGGATGCCTTTGATCAGTTCAAACACTTGGTTACTTTCTATATACCTTGTAGATAGTGAGTCTCTTGTAGGCAGTGAGCCTCTTGTGAGCAGTGTGCTCGAGTAGTGAGCCCTAATTAGCAAGTGTCATTTTGTACTTCTTATCCTTCTAACAAAGAATACAATCTTGGGTTAGTCACCCTGTGGTTTTTTCCTTAACAAGGTTTTCCACGTCAAAATCATTGTGTTATGTGTGTTAAATTTATTTCTGCTCTCATGGTTATCTATGTTTATATGTTTTGATGTTGCACTAATTGTTAAAGAAGAACAGAAAGTTAAAATATTTAAGATAAATGATTCACACCCCTCTTAGTTATCTACCTTGCTTCCAACAATTGGTATCAGAGATAAGTTCCTCCTAACAGAGCCTAACAACTTGAGGAAGATCTGGGAATCTCAATGGATATGTATGGTATGAGGGAACAACTTTAGTCTACCCTAGATGATCTTGAGCAATCTCACTTGAAGTCAATAACTTGAGGGAAAGACTCAATCAAGCTAATGATTTCATAAATGAGCTAAAAGAAAAATTGAGTATCTCTGTGAAAAAGAGAAAGGAACTACTTCAACAATTAGCAAGTCAAAGTGAAGCCAATGATACTAATGAAGATCTGAATGAGAAGAACATGTTATGTGAGAAGCTATCAAAAGAAGTTATTATGGTAAGACATGAAATGGAATCAAGGGTTATGAAATTCACCCAAGAAATTGAAGAGAAGAGAAAAATTGAAGATAATCTAAAACAATCTCTCAAGGAGAAGTCAGAAGACTGCCACAAAATGGATAGAATGATCAGGCATCTAGAATCTGGTCTTGAAGAAGCTAGAGATAATGAAGAACAACTTGAAAATTAGATAGACACTCTTAAAAGGGATCTTCAAACAACAAATGAATACAAAGAAAAATTCAAGATAAGCTCTGCTCAACTTGAAGTTCTTCTTGAGAGCCAAAAGAGGGTAGATGACAAGCATGGCTTCGGATATGAGAAAGGTGAAAGCTCCAGATCCGATCAGAAGAACTCTGGATCAAGAAATCCAAGGTACAGGCCTAGAAGACCTCCAATAAGACAACCAAATGCTCAAAGATGTCCATCCTAAAATGGATACTACCACAATTGCAATAACTTTGGTCATAAAGCAAATCAATACAAAAGAAGAATGAATCAGACTAATTCATCCTTCTCTGGACAGTGTTTTAACTGCAAAAGGTATGGTCACAAATCTCATGAATGTAGAAATATGCAAATAAACAATTCATTCAATGGTAGATGCTTTGCATGCAATAGAATGGGACATATGGCTAATCAATGCAGATCAAGAGGATATCAGTCAAATATGCAAATAAATATAGCTTGCTACAATTGCAATAGATCTAGTCATATTACCAAATTCTGTAGAAGTAAGAATCAGGATAAAAGAGGTCTGGTGCATCATAATCAAAATCAAGACAAAGGAAAAGGAAAAGTGAATGTGGATGAAGTTCAAAGGGAGATGAACAAGATTTGGGTGAAGAGAAGTACATAAAATGTTGGTGATGGATCCGCACCAGAATCTGGTGATGATATTCCTTCCAGAAACTAAATAGATGAGCTTTGGCTTAGGGGGAGTCACAAAAGAAAACAATTTCCCCCAGCCAGTCAATTGGTACCTAAATTGGCACATGGAGTGTAGCGGATTGAAGAGTTCTCAAAGAGATATCTAAATAACCCTTGGTAAAAATATAAAAGATCCGCAAGAAGGTTGAAGAGGCTAATCATCCAAAATTGATCTGGTTTGACAGTCATCCAATAAAAGTAGGATTTTCACAGTTAGATCCGGTATGATTCAAAATTGAAATACCTTGATTTGCGGATAAATAGGATGATTCAAGGAAGGGAGATACATTGTAAGTTATCATTCTAAGTGCATCTTAGTGATCCAGAAGGATCTCTCTCAGAACAAGGAGAACAAGGCAACCAGAATGACTTAAATTATGCATTTATTGCAATATGGAATTAGGGTTTGCACAGAAATAAAAGGGTTCTTTTGTTCATCATTTGCACATTTGCATTCGAGAAGAAGAAAGAAAGAGCTTTGCAACAAGATTGCTTCAACCCTCTCAAGGATCAACCATAGAATTTGATTCAACCAGCGATCTTTTCAGCTCTTATCGTGAACCCTAGAAGCATAAGAAGGTATTTCTGCTCTTGAATATCTCTCTCTAAATCTTTTGAAAGATGGCTACTCCAAATTCTGTTAAGATCACTAATAGGCCACGCGCTAATTTCAAGAAACATCCTTACAAATCCCTAGAAGTTGATCCCCTAGGTGCATTCTCTAGCATTCTGCATGGGGTTCTGCATGTAGAAGATGTTAGGGTATACATTCATGCCAACATTGAGGAATTTGGGGAATCCAAGCTGATGGATATCTATCACAAGGAATTAATAGATGAAACATTTGAAATTAAACCCCAATACAAGGCCATCCGGGATAAGCATTTTGGACATTGCATCCATTTCCCCTATTTTGCAGAAGATGAATGGGTCTAGTATGTTCTGAGCAGAATGCATGACAACTTCATGTGGTTGATGAGGCCATTTAAGATCACAAAAGATGCCATTAGGGTGGTAACCGGATTGCACTCATCTGGTGGGTTGCCTACTCTCAAATCAGTCAACAACCAAACTGTAAGTGAGGCTATCAGATCAAAATTTGACAAGAGGGCAATGACAATAGAAGACATCATAGATCCAAATATCAAATTTGCCTCTATGATAATTGGTTACAAAATCTATCACTCCAATAGGGAGAATTCAGTATCCTGAACTGCTATATATACTACATATGAAATGCTAAAGAAAAATGCTGACTATGATCTGTGTGAGCTTCTCCTGAACCAACTATTAGAGAATTTATAGAAAATAAAGAAGGTTAAGAATAATTCATTTAAGTACGGTGGCTTGATACTATGTCTATTCTTCTACTATATGAATGAGCTACCCGGAACTAGTGGCTGGATATGGCAAAATGACAGACTTGTTGCCATACAAATCAGAGATTATATGTATGGGCTTGGTGATGCCAAGGCTCAAAGCATAGCTCTCTAGGGATATTTCAAGAATTTCCAAGGTATGATGCAGGCCAAAGAAAGAATTCCTCAGACATTAGTTGAAAAATATAAAGATACAGTGTGTTTTATGGTAGACATTGATCAATGCCTAATGGAGGCAGTAGAGCCCAGAATAGTCTGGATTATGCTAATGGGCTATGAAGTAGATGAGAAAATATTGGAACTGCATGTCCAACACTTTCTAAGCTAGCCTAAGGACCCCGAGGCAGAAAGGTTTGGAACCTTTCAAGAGTTGAGTGTAAAAATTCATGTTGAACTGAGACAGCCTGAGATCAAGAGAAAGGTGAGAAGGGAAGGAGAAGAAGTTGCCAAGAGATATGGGATATCAAAGGAGGCAGTTGATGCTAATAGAGAGAAAATAGAAAGAGCAGAGAAAGAGAGACAAGAAGTAGAAAAAGAAAGTGATTCAGTGCAAGCCCCCTCTTGGACCAGATCCTCCAAGAGCTCTACACCTGCCACTTCTAAGAGCTAAAAAGCCTCAAAATAGGAAGCCAAGACATCCAGAAAGGGAGAGAAGAGAACAAAGACAAAGGCCACAAGGTCATACATAAGTCAAAAGGATGATGAAGAGGCAGAGACTGATGAGGAGGTCAAGAAAATGAAGAAGAAGAAGAAAACATTCGGTGAATCCTCTACCTATCAAAACAAGGAAGAAAAGGCAGAAGAATTTGTTGAAAGGCCTACTCTCTACATTGATGATGTCATCAAATCAGTCACTATGGATGGGAATCTGCAACCAATGACTAAATTTTATGATGAATATAGTGAAGCTGACCAGAAGATCTTGCAAGATGCTACAGTCAGATATCTAAACATCTATAATAAAGCATTCATTGAAATCATATCTCTAATTCCCAAAAGCCTAGAGAAGGAACTTGAAATGAGAAAGGACAATGCTAAGACAAAGGATCTGGAGATCTAGGAACAAATAGCTATTCAGCTCTATCCTTCCATCACTCCAAAACAAATGAACGTGATCTTCAAGGATTACAAGGATGAGTTCCGGAGCAAAGCCAGAATGAACAAGCTTATGCTCGGAGAGACTGATCAGGTGGCAAAAGAGACTAAAGACATCCTCTAGAATGCATATAAAACATTCAATCTTCCTATTATAGAGGACATAAGTGATCAACCTTATGCCATGGATGTCGAAGGATTAAGTGCATGAAAGGAAGATTCTACTAAGAAAATTGTAGAAGAGTCAAAGGAGATAGGTGAGGAAAAGACTAAGGACTTAGATTCCTCTATTACGGAAGAGGAAGTCCATGAAGAAGTAAACATCTCTCTTTTGGATCCCCCAACAGACTCCAAAACTGAAGGAGAAGCAAGAAAAGAGGAGAAAGCAAGTCAAGAAGAGGAGAAAAAGGGAAGAGAAGAAGAACAAACAGAGAAGATCTATGATGACAGCTCTGAGGCTGCAAAAGGAAAGAAGTCTCCGGCAAGAGACACTGCAGAGGCAGTGAAGAATTTCTTGACCAAGGAATTAATGGAGATAGATGAACCAGAACTATTTCATGGACCACTCAATTTTGACTCCCTCTCTCCAGTCCAGACAATGAAGGTAGCATCTTTTGCTCAAGCCAAAGAAAAAGAAAAGCTTCTGAAGTCTCACATGGAAGACTGTGACCTGATAGAGATTGCATCCAGTGTGTTGGAGAAGATCATGCCATCCTTCTAGAAGGATCCTTTAGTCTCTTCATCTAGTAACTTGAAAAATCTTGTTAATTCTATTAGCACACATTTTGATTTGTTGGAGAAATCAGCAGAAGAGAAAGTCCGGAGAGAGTTTTTGGGAAAGAGATTCTCCAAAGTACAGGGACTTATAGCAAATGATAGGAGAAATCTAGATACTGGGATAAAGAGCCTAGAAAATGTTCTTAAAGATGGCAGAGATTTATATAAATTTTGTCTATCTTGGTCCACAGTGACAACAGATATTGCCAAGAAGGTGGAAGAACAAGAGAGTAAACTGTCAATTTTATCTCAAAATTTTGATCCTCTCACCTCATCCATAATAAATCAAGAGTGTTAGACTATTTCCACTATTAATGAAATAAAGAGGCTTGAAAAGGAGAAGAAGAATAGATTAAGAAGGATAAGTGAACTAAGAGGGATAATTATCCCTAAGTTAGAGGCAATGCATGAGGCCCTAACTAATGCTCAGACCACAGCCTGGACCAGTGATCCGATAGACTTAAAAAGGGCAGAAGCTTTTGCATTTTTGATAAGTGGTCACATCTCAATTTTGGACAGGATGAAGCAGAGTTGGGCAATAGAATTTGTCTAATTGAAGACCACCTTTGCAGATATACTAAGGTATATGTAAGTATAACTTGTATATATACTTATGTGGCTGTGTATAGGTTACTTTTTGAAAATTTTCGTATGCAGATTCCACCCTTTGTCATTGATGTCAAAGGGGGAGTGAGGAGTAATGAAAAATGTGGGATCTAGCTAAGGGGGAGCTCTAGTAAAAGTGTACACAAGACAGAGCATCAGCTAAGGGGGAGTGTGCTATGACACAGTCATTTTTCACTAAGTGTTGCCATCAATGCCAAAGGGGGAGATTGTTGGCAAGAGACACTATGTGGCTTCATGATTATTGTCATTGATGGCAACAAAGTTTATCCCACACATCCACAGCACATAATATGTCTATACTGGAAGTCAGATTAAAGAGTGTTTTGGTCCGGTGAACAAGAATAGAGCATGCAACAAGGTCTGACAATCAGGTCCGGATCTCTCAGAGGATGTACCTTAGAAAAGTGCAAACTTGAGGAAGTCAAGAGGAGTAGCATGAATACTACATTTCAGAGATTGAGCCTCTAGTGATGAAAGAGTGAAAAGAAATGAGCATCTAAGTGTTGGGTTCCTGATAGGCAGAGAAGACTAAGGAAGAACCAACTAGCAGAGCATCAGACCTTCATTCGGATGAGAAATTGATGGTGATAAAGCTTTGTGAGGGATCATTTTTGGTTGGTCAACATGATTAATGACTTCTATATCTATATCCTTGATACGCATCACATAGTAAGCTTGGATTCAACCAACAGATCAATGTTTTGGGAAAATCTTGAGTATTCCAGATGCTGACTAGAAAGATGTTGAGATCCTTGATGCGGATATATATATACCAGATGGATTTCTTTATGAAGTTGTGCATGTGGTGTGAGAGTGTGCGAAGAAAGGCAGAGAAAAGGTGGAAGCAGTAATACAAGTCTGGTATGTGACAAAATAGCAGCACTAAAGTAGAGAAAGAATGAAGTGTAGTAGATCAGTTTATTGAGCCTAACCGGAACTAAACCTCAGCATATGTGGATGTCTCTGATCAGTTCAAACACCTGGTTACTTTCTATATACCTTGTAGATAGTGAGTCTCTTGTAGGCAGTGAGCCTCTTGTGAGCAGTGTGCTCGGGCAGTGAGCCCTAATTGGCAAGTGCCATTTTGTACTTCTTATTCTTCTAACAAAGAATACAATCTTGGGTTAGTCACCCTGTGGTTTTTCCCTTAACAAGGTTTTCCACGTTAAAATCATTGTGTTATGTGTGTTAAATTTATTTCTGCTCTCATGGTTATGTATGCTTATATGTTTTGATGTTCCACTAATTGTTAAAGAAGAACAAAAAGTTAAAATATTTAAGATAGCTTATTCACCCCCCTCTCAGTTATCTACCTTGCTTCCAATAGGGGGAACACAACACACACACAGATATATATTATCTAAGAGGAGCTCAAACTTGTGAGCATCTTAGAAAGGTGCTCCATCAAGTTTTGTAAAAAGTGTGAGTAGTTCATACCTGATTGATTCCTATTTCCAGAATGGTCAAGCGGTGCTTGTTTCTCAAGTCCCTATATATTTGAAATCTTTTGTTGCTTCTGAGGAGGGGAATCATTGTTATTTCCTACTGATGATAGCCACCTTGTTCTTTTTTGATCCTTTGCTTTCTTATTTTGATGAATGAGCCTTTTGTGGCGGAATGGGATATTTTCCACCATGGAAACCTTTTCTTGTATCATAATATCTTGTCGTGGTTGTTCAATTTGTATATCCAGAGTATTTTGGTTTACTCCCAATCCTTGAAGGGATAATGATAGAGGAACCTTAGTATAGATACCTTTTCCTTGTGGACAAGGTGAGTCTTCAATCTTCTCCCTATCCACTTCTATCATACCAACTATTTCATCATAATCAAGATAATCATCGTCAGTCTGCTCCATTGCATTTTCTTCTACAATATTATTGTCATTGTGCTTAGGAAAGGGATTTGTAAAGATCTGTAACTTTTGATTCAGAGGGACAACCAACTTATTTCCATTATCATTCACTGTAGTTACCTATATTATATTACAATTCATGAGGTCTTGAATTTCATGTTTCATATGCATACATCATTCAGTGTCATGTCCTATCGAGTGGTGATACTGACAAAAAGCATTAGCATCAAATGATGGTCCTTGTATCCTTTTACTATCAAATGGTTTCACAAGATGAAGCTTCAAAAGATTGTTTCTTACTGCTTGATTTAGAATTGATTGAAGAGATTCAGATAATGGAGTAAATTGTCTTTATTGTTGTCTAATTTGAAACAGTGCTCATTTAGCATTACTAATAGCAGACACTTGTGATTGAAAATTGTTCAAATGTTGTCCATTGATCTTGATGAAACTCTTGTTATTCCTCTTAAAGTTGTTTTGTGAAGATCTAGCCATGGATTGACCAACTTGAGCTGATGAGTTTTGATTCTCATATTGACTAGACAAGAGTTGATAATCATGAAGGATTGTACATAAATGTTGAAAAGAGCTATACTTCATCAAGAGGATTTTATCATGGATGTTAGGTTGTAAATTCATAATGAATACCTTCTGAAGATCTTCATTTTTAATCAGGTATTGTATTTGTGAGATGAGACCTTGATATCAACAGATGAATTCCATCAATTTCTCTTTTGACCCTTGTTTATAATGAACCAAGTCAATCAAAGAGATGGTAGGTCCAATGTTTGCTTGGAAGTGTTGTAAGAATTGATCAACTAGTTGTGAGAAAGAGTTTATTGAGTTTGGAGCTAAAGAGCAAAACCATTCCAAAGTAGTATCTTTGAGAGATCGTGGGAAGAGTTTCACTAGCAAGTCCTCTTAAAAGAAAAAATCACTACACATCACTGTGAATGCTACCACATGAGTAGTAGGATCACCTTTACCACCATATTTTTCAAAGCGAGGAGTCTCAAATTTATCAAGCATAGGAGTTCTTAACATTGCATAAGATAAAGGACTATGGGCATGATATGTTGGTAAAGTAGGTTGGGAAGAAATAGTCAAGTTTGTCACCTTCTTTTGTAAATAAGTCACATATGCCTTGCAAAAGTTGATTTAAGAGGGCATCATTAAGAGATGTGATTTGTTGTTGAGAAGAATTAGAAGCCGTGGTCATGAAATTTTGAGGTGATTGGTTGTGAGTGGTAACGAAAGGTGGTTGAGAATAATTGTAAGTGAAAGGTGGGTGATAATAGGTGGAATGGAGAGGTGGTTGAGAGTGATTATTCATATAAGAAGTCACCCTAGGTGATAGGTTTTGATAATTGAATCCCACAGCCTTGTAATTCTATGAATTAATGCAATTAGATACTCCCATACTAGTGGTATCATTATTACAAGCTTGTGCATTAGTAGTGAGAATTCATGCTGTGAAAGTAGACATTTTGGTAGTTGGTATAGGTGCCAATACCTGTGTATGATTTGGTGATGACAAATTGCTAATAGTATTTGCATGGTCAGTCACTATCATAATGTTATTATACACTATATGGGCTAGTCCACAAAGTGTATTAACACCATCTTGTTCTTATTTTAATAATTCTCTTTAGACTATGAACAATAGGTACAACCTCTTCAGCTATCCTTTCTTTTTCCACAAATGCTTGAAAATCAACTAGTTCCTTATCGAGTTTGTTTATTTGATCATTGGGTACATGTGTTATCATATCAATAGGATTTTCAAAATCATGAAATGTTTGTTCTTCCATTGTAGTTGTAGGATGTATGATATCTTGCAAAGTTTGTGTTTCACCTTTTGTAAAATAGGTGTTCAATGGATTTTCCAATATTGGTACACCATTGCTATCAGGAGCACTAGAACCCATTAATCTAAGAATTCTCCTTAGGGGGGTATTTCTATTAGGGAAGTGGGTTATACAACTCATGCAAAAGCATACAACACTCAATGCACAAACTAATAGAACAAACCCAAGGAACAAGATATGTTTGTTGAAATACACAATGTGTAATTAAAAACTATGCCAATTTTCAATCTAGAGCATTGAATGATGCCAAATTTTCAAATGATGAATGAATATATCATTTAAAATTAATGCAAGATCTGAAGTGAAAGATATTTATGATAAATACAATGAAACAAAGTGAAGCTATGCTTGTTTATGAACCTAAAATGCTCATTTTTTTCATTTTTTCAATAGAAATGTGCTAATAATATAAATGTAAACATGCAAAAACATACAATGCAGCAACACTACAGTCCAAAATAAGATTTGAAAGAGTCTTTAAATGATTAGTATAATTTGAAACAAGATTTTAACCACAAACCCTAGCTTTTACAATTACTAGGTTATATGAAAAAATGCAAATTTCAAGTAAAAGCCTAGCAAATGAGATATGCAAATGCAAGGTAAATGATCATGAAAGGATGAAATACTGTAATTTATCTCAGATCTGATATAAATATCATAAAATTAAATGTTTTCAATGATATGCAAGGAAAATAGTGCAAACTATGCCTTAATGCAAGCCTAGGATGCTTTTTTTTTTTCAAATGTTTGCAAGATTTTTTATTGTATGATGATGAATATGATATAGATGAATGCAAAACTGATTTACAACACTTAGCAATATCCAATTTCATTAAAAACATGGGTTCACCAAAATGTTATATATGAAAAGTGAGAATGAGGTTGAAATGTGGTTAATTAGATTCAATCAAACCCTCCTTTCACATATACATTCAAGGATGACAATCGAGCCAAGTCACTACAAATGGAGAGGACTTTAGCTACAAGTTGATGTCACTTAGGAATGATAGGAAAGATAGAATATATTGATAGATATGTCAAACATGAGTTTGATTAAGCCTTAAAAACTAATTATGTGATTCCGGATACATATAGACAAGATATGAAAAATAATCACATAGGAAGATACTAAATGTAGATTAGAAACCTACCAAGATTCAGATTTCCGAAGGAAAAAACTTTAGGGACACTGGGAAGGGCGGCCTAGTCCAATAGGCCATTTTTTCTATAGATCCAGAATTGTAAGATGATGAGGACTACAACCTGCTTCAGAGTTTCTGGCAATGACAATCGGGAGGACACAGGGGCAGGCCCCCTAGTCCAGAGAGGAATATTCTCTACTCTTTTCTTTAGATCCTAAATATATATGCTCTAGTCTGATCTCTTGCAACTCCACTCCACAAGATCCCACACCTGCAAGAGAGGGGTTGGGGGTTGTGGTGTTTAGGAGCTTGCCTTAGTCAAGCCCCAGAATGGCATACAAGCCTTCCAACACCATTGGTAGATAGAGTATGTGTCCTTGGTGGACAAAGGAAAAATCTAATGATGAAATAAATAGATTGAAGCACAATAAGATATCAACTTAGAGGTGAAAACCCTCATAGAGATGAAGAGCCTTCAAATCATGAGGAGATGAGTTGATGAATCTAAATCTGCAACAAACACATACAAACACAACACAATACTACTCTGCAACACAATGAATGCCTTGAATGCTCTTTGTTTGATGATCATAAGTTTTCCTTAATCAACTAGGAGTAAAATGACGTCCTAAACATGTTTATATATGCAATTTTGCTAACATTCGTAAATCAAATTGAAAAGGCCGACAAAGGGAAACCTTTTAATGGTCATAAACTGACACATTTAAATTTGGGTCCCAAAAAAATAGGTCTAGACTAGGGCGCGGGCGTCCAATTCCAAAGGCTTATTTTTGGTCTTGATTAAGAATTGAGATAGGCCCCTAAACCCCATTTGTCATGGGTTTCAGGGGAATTTGCTCTGGGACAAGTTTTACACATGCATGATTAAATCAAGGGGACCTAGGAGCTAAACTAGGAGGTAAAAATTCCTAGGAGGACATTTTATGACATAACAATCCCAAATGTAAGTTTTTGTGGGACCAAAATCTCTTTAATAAGGGGCATATGATTTGTATCAACTTGAGTAGTAAAACTCATCCTCAAGGAAAAAGATACTTTAGCATGTTATAGGACTAAAACATATATACATGGCATCAAGGAGGTCCATAGCATCCAGAAAAAGGATTTTGTTCAAAAATTGGATAAGTACAAATACTCACTATTTTATAGTAGATAAAACTATTAGTTTTATTATGGGATGATTTTGAAAGGAATGGTGGACAATTTTGTGATTGTCAAGGTGGTCATCTTATAGAGTGGCAATCTTTTAATTTATAGTGGTCATCTTGTAATTGATGGGGAGATTTTGTGATCAACTAGAGATAATTCTAATTGATTGGCGATGATTTCACACAAGGCGTAAGAATGAAAAGAATTTGGAATGAAAATGGGTCATTGCTTCTTCAAATCCTAAGGGGAAGGCTTGGCACATATTAGGAGAGTATTTTAGAACTTATAAGAACTATTTGAAGTCTGAATCAAAGAGGAGGAGGAGGATAATTGGAGGTCATACCTTCTAGAACTAGAAGTTAGAGTAGTTGTAGGTCATACAAGAGGATTGTAATCTCTTGTACTAGTTTGTTATGAGTAATATACTCTAGTAGAGATAATTTGCTCATATGAACTAGGTTTTTCACCCCTCATAAGGTTTCTCTAGCTCTAAATCTTTGTGAACATTATATTGTATAATAAACTTTACTATTTCATTTACGTGTAGGATAGCACTTTAACACCTCCATTTCCCACTGTCATTTGGATTCCAAGTATAAAAACAACATAATTATTTGATTCCCTAGTTTCTAACCAATTTAAAGGGGAAATTAAAAATCACCTATAACTATGTTTGCATGACACATTTGCCAAATTTCTCCCAAAATTTTGTGCACATTGATCATTAGTTGATTACTATTACACTCCTTATGTTGGTTGATCCTACCTTTACTTTAGTATCTTCTTATCTGCTTCCCTCTTGCTATACTTATGGTGTTCCATATGTTGTCTTTATTTGTACCTTCCTCTAAATAACATCCTAGGGGAAATGCAAAGTACTAGAGTTTCCCTTACCTTATTCATGTTGACCCAAATATGTCATGCTTGTTTCCACTCTATTTGTCATATCTTGCCTCTTCAAGATACTTCCTTTCCTATGTTGTTCTATGTATATTGGGAATTATGACATATACTATACATAACTATATTGCCTACCACCCATTACATCTACTTTACATTTATCACATAGATCTCTTCATGTTCTACTCGTTCCTATATAACTTTCTCCATTCTACTCCCTCTTATTACATGCCATACCTTATCTCATATTATATTGGCGCTCTTGTAATATGACCTTCCCTTGCTTGTTTGTATGTGTCTTCTTCATGGTCCAAGCATCATCCTATTCTACTTGCTAGAGGGACATTTTCTCACTTGTCCCCCCTTTTTCACCTATTTATCCATATTCCTACTCTCCCATCTCACATGCTATGAATTTTACAAATGAGATTTAGTTAGGGTCGTAATGCATCATAGAAAATCTAGGTAATGGCATCTTTTGTTGAATGCACAAGACAACTAAGAGGGGTGGGGTGAATTAGTTGTATCAAAAATTTCAAACCTAATGAATGCACAAGACAACTAAGAGGGGGGGTGAATCAGCTGTATTAAAATTTCAAACCTTCACAAATATTCAGATCCACATTAATCTTTAAACATGTTATGATGATTAAGCATGAAAAGAAAATAACTAAAATTGAATCATAACAACACCACACACAAGAGAACACTAGATTTAACATGGAAAACCCTAAAATGGAAAAACCATGGTGAGGATTAGCTCACAATATAATATAGTAGCAATACCGAATTACAAAAGGCTCACTGCTAGAGGGCTCACTGTAGGTGGACTCACTATCTAGGTGGACTCACTACCCACTGAGAAAGAAAGAAAGAAGAGAATAGTGGATCACTGATAAGCTTTGAACTAATATAATTGCATCTAACCTATGCAAGGAGTTCAATTCCAATGAAGCTCAATATTTATCGCAACACAAACAACATCTTCACAGCAACACTAAAAATAGTAAACACCTTCTACTCGAAGCATCCAGTAGCCTAACACATGAAAGATTTCACTGCACTGATCAAATTCACATCACAAAAACATCATATCCTTCACACATCCCATCATCCATGAATCCTTGACACTTATTTATACCATCATCAATCATGAAAATATTCTCCAAGGTTGGTAACACAACTTAACCCATAAAATTCAAATTAGGTCTAGACCTAAACATTCCCATGGAGGAAAGGAATGAATGCAAACCACACCACACCTTAGCATAGAACTAAATTCACTCTTACATGCTTCAACACACATTCACAATCAATGAAGCACAACTGCAATTAGTGTAAACAACCAAGTCGGCCAAACTTGAGTTAACACTATGGACTTTTAAGCACATGCTTTCTCAAAGATAAACACACCTCGTGGATCTTACATAAAGCTTTAACATAATCTAGGAACATCCATGAACATCTTGAAGTCACTTAAAAATGAACAAATTTAACCACAACAACTTTCACCTGAAGAAAGTTCACAATTTGCTTACAAACAACACTGTCGAACTCTGCTACATAAGAAATCACTTTCTGAAGCATCAAATCACAAACCTTTTGGATTAAAGATAGATAAGGACCTTATAAGAACACATCCAGAACCACAACACCTAAAACCACTTGTAGACACCCAAATATGTCCCAACTTTGTCCATGTCCTACAACACCTTGTTAAAACATTATCCTAAACATCATAAGCCATTTTTGTCCTTAATCCCATTTATCCATTAGCCAATTAATTAAATAAATTTATTTATTTAATTAAATCCCATTCAATCCCATCCTCATCCTACTTAGCCAATTAATTAAATAAATTTTATTTATTTAATTAATTTCACATGCATAATCCCATTTATCTTATCCCCATCCCATTTAATTAAATAAATTTTATTTATTTAATTAATTTCCACATCATATCTTATCCCATCCTATTCATCTACCCTATTAATTAAATAAATCTTATTTATTTAATTAATTTCCAACTATATCCCAACTAATTCAAATATTTTATTTGAATTAAGTCACATGACCTTTCATCACATTCCAACACTTGTCCAGTCAATCATGTGTTGTAATACAACTCTCATCCAAATCCTTCACATGCACAACTATTGGGATCTAATTTTAGTATTTATCTACACAAGCACACCTAAGCCTTATCTTCCCTTGCCACATGTCACATGACTACAATTTCTTGATATGCAAGGAAACCTAACTTAATCCTATCCATCTATTTCATCTAAAGCCCTAATTGATCTTAGCCATCCATTTGAACCAAGCCTTTCCTATAAATCAACTCCCTCACAAGCCATTAGCATGCATTAAGCCTCAAGTACCCTTATTCTGCCAAATTTTCAAAAATGCATTGATCCTCAAGTATCCACATGCTATTAAAATATCATTAGAGCCTTTCCATCCTTCATCTATCATTCATTCTAGTATCTTCATCTTAATGTTATGCTGCAGAAGTGAGCACCCAACATTCCTCTAACAATAATCCTTCAAAATCTTGCATGCTCATGCGAGGTGGAGAAGAGCAATGGAGATAAATCAAGCATAGTGTGGAGATTAGTTTGTATTTACATTTATTATTTTAATTTTCATGTTGTCTTGTGCTTCATTGTGCATTGCTAGGGTTTTTATCATTGTTGTTTATTCATTTGCCCCGATTTGCAATTTTACCCTAACTACATTTGGCACGCCCGGTGGGACTCACCCTCTTTTTGCAGGTTATGCAATTTGATTTGTAGGTTGAAGATATTTTATATTGCTGATTTTTTTTATTTAGGACCAGATCTATTGCAGAGGGTTTTTTGTTTTACACAGGTCCTACAAAAAGGAGATCTTAGATTCGTTGGAAAAAGGACTTCGAGAGCTTTCCGAAAAGTGGTTACATTAAAGATTTGGCTCAGTATTGAAAGAGTTATGGTGATTTGAAGTTGACCCTATGATTCTAATTTTTTAGAAATTTTTGACGCGCGACTTTTAGAAAAAAAAATCATATCTTCCAATCTAGTGAACCAAATCACATTTTATTTTTTGCAGTGACTTATAGGTGAATCAAAGGAGCTGGAGAAACATTTGGATCAATCATAATAGCAACTTGGAAAGCAATTTTTATGAGGTGCACTCATTCTAATCTCTCATCTCTAATCATTATTTGATCACACATTTGGATTTTGGGCATAAAACAAACAACTTGTTTGTCATCACACTTGGATTTGGGCTTTGAAATGAACATTTGTTTGCTATCACATATTGAAGTTGGGCTAAAATGAACAAGTGTCTTCCATCACATTTTAGATTTGGGATCTAAAAAGAATAAGTGCTTGAATTGTCTTCCACATATTTCATTCTCTAAAGGGTTAATTTACAACTGCGAGTGTGAATCAAGTGACACCGCACTTAGTTTGCTTTTGTAAACCCTATCTAGGAGGCCTGCTTGGAGACACACCACTCCAAGAGACGACCTCAATCGAGGCTGAATCGAAAGACACCCTCATTGGGAGTTGGAATCTTGTCACTCTTGGCTAAGCCCCAAAGAACTTTATACCTTTGGGAAGTGAAGGTGAAAGGTGGGTTACCCCTTTCTCCTGGCTGTGTGGCAGAATTTCACTTTCAATTCCATAGTCAACCTTGTGCAATAGATAGCCTAAGACCTAATTGGCTATACCCACTTGACTACACATTAGGCTTGTTGATGTGTCTTCCATGTGTGCTTGCATAATCATCACATTTCATTTTCAAAGTCAACAATTGCTTATGTGTCTTGCGTGAGTGATTCATGTGTGTATATGCATAATCATTTGTTTGAACATTGCCAAATCAAGCTCTAAACACCAAACACAAACAATTCATCCAACATTTCATCCACATCACCTAGTTTTGTCATTCCACATCATATCCTAATCATAACCAAATCAATTTCATTCTAAACATATCCTAGTCACATCCATACTTATTCCAAATCATCTCCACATCATCATCAACCTAGTCCTAGTCAACACTTGTCAAGATGGTCGTAATCATTCAAGGGGGTTATCCCTCTAATTATGAGACAAATCCCAAGCCTAAGGTGACAATTCAAGGGGGTTATCCCTCTAATCATGAGACAAATCACAAGCCTAAGGTGATAATTCAAGGGGGTTATCCCTCTAATCATGAGACAAATCCCAAGCCTAAGGTGACAATTAAAGGTGGTTATCTTCCTAATCCAAATCATGAGAAGAAACCAATCACAATTAGAGGAGCCCCTCTTCCTAATCCAAATCATGAGAAGAAACCAATCATAATTAAAGGTGGCTATCCTCCTAATCCAAGTCATGAAGACAATCCAAAGCCCAAGATCACAATTAAAGGAGCCTCTCCTCCTAAGACCAAGTTTATACTTCGAGGAGGATATATCTTTATTGATGAGGATGAGACAAGTCCAAAAACCAATCCATCCACACATCAAATCAATTCTGCATCAACTTATCCCACTTCATCTCAACCAAATTCATCCACATGTCATATCAGCCCTTTATCAACCTATTACAGCCCTTATCCATATCAATCCATAGCACAACAATCATTATCCTATGCAACTCCTCCATCATCATCACATCAACACATTCAACTACAACAACATCAACCAATTCAACAATTCCAACCATCACAACAACCCATTCAACAATTCCAACAACAACAAATCATATCACAACAACAAATCCAAATGTCATCCCAACCTCAACAAATTCTACCTCAATCCTATGCGTCATCCACCTTAACTTCATACCAACCTCATCTATCTACACATCATATCAATGCCACATCAACATATGAACATCCACCTCAAGCTTATCCAATCCCTCATGCCACCATTCCAATGCACTACCAAGCCCATCCACAAGGCAATCATGTGATATCACAAGAACAACAATCAAGTCCAAATGGCCTTTTGTATATAAATCAAGTGAGCACAAGTCAACCTTGCCAACAAGATCAAATGCCCTCAACTTTGGGTCCACCTCAAGATCTTTTGTCCACATATCCCACCATTACACCTAGCTACCAAGACTATCAATGGCCTCCCCAACGAGCACAAGTGAGCCTAAATCCACCTTTGCAACAAGAAGCACATGCAAGTCTAAGTGGTACCTTGTACATAAATCAAACAAGCCCAAGTTATCCTATGCAACAAGACTTAATTACCTTTGACAAGGGAGATACCAATCTAGAGTGGCCTCCACCATCCAATCCCATGCCAACACATGAGCCAACAAGTCCTATCCCAACACCACCATGTGATCCTACCCCTACTCCATTGGTCCATCAACCTTCCAAACCACCAAGCCCTCCATCACCTTCATCACCATGTCATTCTAATCCTTCACCAAAGGATGCGGCTGAGATAGTTTTACAAAGGATGCTTGAAGCAAAACTCATTGAACTTCCTGAAGTCAAACCATGTGAAGAAAGTCCATATGATGAACATGATTATTGTGCATACCATAGGACCAAAGGCCATAATACAAATCAATGCCCAATATTTCTCTCAATTATTTACAAGGTGTACCCACCTATAATGGGAAATCGTGCCACATTATCCCCATCCTATGTGTCACCCCCATCTAGTCCAAATCCTAATCCACCCAATCCAATTAGCTCTCAACCTAATCATAATCCTAAGCTTCCAACCCTATCTACCCTTATCATCCATCCATTATATTGCCCATCCACCCATACCCTTGCGAAGGATGTGATCCATTGGCTACTAGCTAGGAATAAACTACCTCCATGTCAAACACCCATTTATGAGCCTACCAAAGAAACTCCAAAGGTCATGTCCAATCCTATAATCCCATTGTTGATGATTGTTTTGATGCAATGATAACAATAAGTTAAAATTCACATATAATGAACTGAAACTATACTTGAAAGATAAGAAGGAATCATTTGAGATTCAACTAATCCCAAGTCTACAATGGTTCGGTTGGTCAAGTTTAGTTGGTCAATGTGAAGCTGTAATGTTCAAGGGGCCTTACGTAGTTTAGGTTTGTTTGGTGGTTTACTGGACTAAGAATATGCAAAAAGGTCATGAGATATGTCAATACTTTTCATTCCTTTGCATAAAAGTGTTACTATGCTGCAAGTTTTAGATGGTTTTCTTGAATTATTGCAGCTTTCTTCTTTATCTATTTATGAAAACTGTCTACTTTTAACTCTGTTATGCATGCTTCTTCAAATTTGAGACAATTTCCTTTAGATTCCTACGTTTTCAGCTAAATATTCAGATGGGTTGGGAAAAGTTAGAAAGATCTAATCTATACCTCATTTAATCTACCGAAGGATCTAATTGTTTCTGTTATGCACTATGTAAATACCACAGTAATTTGATCAAATCCACAGTGAAAACCTTAAATGCAAGTTCTGAGCATTTTCACAAACATACATTTAAAATTGCAAGCTCTCAAAAAAAATATTTCAAAACACAAAGAAGAGCAGGAGAACACTCAGAAGATAGATGCAGAACTCCAGATTCTATTGTATTAGAAATGAATAGTCATACATGATTTACAATGTAGGAATGACTCTTAGTTTCATTGATCATACTACAGAGAACTTACAAGCTTTACAGATACAGTAAGGCAGCCAGACATTCCACGTGCACCTTACTGCAGACAAACAGGCGACCTCCTTCTTCTACCTCTAAACTATGCTAAGCTAACTCACTGTGTGCTTCTAAAAGAAAAATCCCTGTTGTAGCCCCTGTTGTAAAGTATTACAGTGTAGAGAGGCACAATATAAAGACATTCTGATTGTCCTCACTACAGCAAAAAACCTAACCAAACCCCTGGTTCAAACCCTTGGTTACAGCAATAAATACAGGTGAACTAGCTCTTCAAAATATCTCTGAGCAGTGTCAAATCTGGGCGAAATATTGCCCCTTCTGAGAAGTTCCGGCAACTTGGCAATAACTTTTGTTTGTCAGTTGTAGTAATATCCTCAGCTGCAACTTTGTCCTTTATTTGAATGGCCTTGACTTCTTCGCACTTCATCTTTATCTTCCTACTCCTGAGATTGGATTTCCTTCCTCCATGATGTCACTGTGATCAAGTTCCAGCTGCTTCCTCAACTGCAAGCCTGCAAGACAAGACAAGCAATAAGTATTACATTTATCACATAAACAGCAGGAAATTAAAATAATCGTTTAAATCTAGGTGACTGTGCAAAATCGTGGAAATCGGGTCCAAAATACTCTTAAAACGCGTTCAAAATGCATACAGACTGCTCAAAACCCATCGGGTCAACCATCGCTGACCGAAAAAATGCCACGAGCACCAAAAAATGCTTTAAAACTCCACCGCTATGTACATTCCCGCCCATCGGCGTGTCAAAAAATCGCTCGGCTGATGTTCGCTGTTTGGCCGATTACCTTTCCATCGGGAAGACAACTCATATCGGCGGGAGAAAAAATGAACTTGGCCGATAGATAAAACCATGCCGATGGAAACTTAGAACTTCCGTCTGCATGATATTTTGGAAATATGATGCTCTTCCTTCCGAAGGTCCAGATGACGTCATCAGGATGTTTCGCTTCTGTATATTAGGGAAAAGAATGACAATCATCATCATCATCATGTCGAAGGAAAATAGGAGGATACGAAATATGATCCTGCTGCTGAGGAAAGGAAATATGATGGTGACGTCATCGTCATATCCGGGCTTCATTAAAATGCAAAAGATGACGTCATCGTCATGTTTAGTTAAGATCATGGGATAAATGTAATATCGGGTCACCCAAGGAGCATGATCAGGTGGTGAATGTAATATGACCCCTTTGCGGCCAAGGTAACCCTCTCGAAAGATCAGGATGATGATGATCATCAGGATATCTGGGGCTTTTGTTGAACTTAGAATATGACGTCATCATCATATTCGTGATCCGGATCATGTTTTGGAAAATATCCTGCCGAAGGGAAATGTGATGATGATGTCGTCCGGATATTTGCTTCTTCGTTTATCAGGCTAGGATGACGTCATCAGGATATTTGCAAAAGGTCATATTTCTCGGCAGGAGGACATTACGAAATATCGGGTAGACAAACGGGATCATGATGATCTTGACAACATGACAGGATAAAAAAAATGATGATCCTCCTCATCGAATATCATGATGACGTAATCATCATATTTCGTCTTCGGAGCATGAGGATGAGCTGAGGTCATCATCAGGTTAGCGCTAGGGTGATATTTAAAATATGATCATGCTGTTGAGGAATGGAATATCACCCTCCCTTAAAAGATAGGGTGATCATCATGATCATGCAAAAGGAGATCAGGAGGATATGACAATGTCATCATCATATTGGCGAATATCAGTAAATATGATCCTCCCTTGAAAGATCACGATGATGATGATCATCAGGATATTGACATGCGCATGCAAATATGCAGATGGTGGATTTTCTAAGCAGGGTGATATTATAACATCAGCATGATATTATAATATCAGGTGATGTTAAAATATCATGATGTTCGTTGTTATGAAATATCAGGTTACACTCAAAACATGATGCTCACGATGCGCATAAGGTCATTTGATGGGTAGAACACACTATCACCCAAAATTAACGTCTGGATATTGGGACTGCATGATTTTATCAGGTGATAGATCAAGATCATGATGACCTTGACAACATGACTGAGGATATAAAAATATGATGATCACTTGCGATTATCAGGTTTGACCAAAACTTTGACTGCGCATAACTTCCATATATGGACGAATTTTCAAGTGATGTAAAAGGGAAACCTGCATGGAATTTCAAGCTCTTTCTAAATATGAGGTCACAGAAACAAAATATGAACTTTGACAAACTGACCTCATGATGATGACCTACCTCATCCTGACCTTCATGATGATGATGCACCTGACTCATTTTTACCAAACCGCCAGAAAGTAGAAAAACACAAGCAGAAGCAAAAAGCAAAGCGACAGCAGGGCTCCCCATTTTGCTAAGGAGCAAAAATGGGGCGTGTTGTGAACATCACAACAACTAGCAACCAAAACAAAACAATTAAATTCAAAGTGTTCAAGAAAACTAGATGAAATGAATCCATAACTTCCGACTATCTTTCCTGCAAATTACTATTCAGCTTGAGACTCAAAGTATTCAATAAAGATGCATGAATTTCCATTTTTAGTTTAGTTGTGTGCACGTGATTAATTATCCTCATCTTGAAGATCGGTTGAACAAACCAGTGACTGACATTAGCCTACGTAGGTGAGGATATTCCCTCATAGCCGACCGGATAGAGCCTTGCTGCCAGCGAGCATCCATAGCCCCGGCAAGGTTATCGTTACAATTCTCCTAAGTAGAGCCCTACTGCCAGCGAGCGTCCATAGCCCCGGTAGAGTTACTTAGATGGCTCAATCTGGATTTTCAGTATAATCCGCTTTATTTATTTATTTATTTATTATTTTTTTGTTTTCTAATTTTGAAAGATTTCATAAGATATAACAATTTGTAACTTCATGATGCAAGGAGTGGACACTTGCTGAAATTAAGCTGAGAATTCTAATGGTAGTAAGGGTAACCTCTAATTTTTCACCTAATATCTACACTGGTAAGTTCAACAAACCCAAGGATTTTAGGTGTGTCATCGTGAGAAACTTGCTTCGAATTCTCAATCACATTTATTGAATACAAAACTTCAGAAGATGAACAACTCTCTACATTTATGACAGTAACAAGTTATGTGTAAATTGCAAATGGTTAACTTGAATACCCTAAATTTTATACTGTTTTGAATGGTTGCTAGTTTTGCTCCTTAATACCCTAAAGTAAAATAAAGATCCCTGCTGAGGAGACAACAAACAAACCAAACAAACAAGCTGTACAAACAACACAACAAAAGAAAAAAAACTTGTACAAACAGAAAGAAACAAAAGCAAAAAACAAATAGAAGATAAACTATACAAACAGCCAACCCAAAAGAAAACAGCAAAGGAAGAACTATACAATACCCACAGCATTTTACATTAAGAAAAAAGGACTGCCCCCCTTTTACCTCAAGCCTGGAAGTAGTGTTTCAAATGTTGGCCATTAACTGATAATGGCATATCTTCTCCAGTCAAGGTCTTAAGTCTAAAGGTGTTATCTCCTATTATTTCTGAGACTTGTAATGGACCCAGCCATAATTTATCGAATTTTCCATGGCTTCCTTTCTTTTCATGTGCTTTGTCCCAGCACAACACTAAGTCTGATATCCTAAATGTTTTGACTCTTGCCCTTTTGTCAAACCACCTCTTAACAACCGCTTGGTGTTTGGCAAACTTCTCGGGGGCTTGACCTCTTTTCTCCTCTAGTTGTAACATTTGCACTATTCTGGGTTCCCTATGGTTATCAAAGCCTAGATATTCATTGGCAAACTTCTAGGTTGGTATTCTCAGATTAACCAGAAGTATGGGATCAGTCCCATAAACTAAGTGATAAGGTGTGCTACCTAAAGCTATTTTAAACTTGGTCCTATCTACCCATAATGCATATCTTAACAGGGTATTCCACTCTCTAGGACTTTTGGCAATTAACCTCTTGATTATGTCTAATAAAATTTTGTTTGTTGATTCAGCCAGTCCATTACCTTGAGGGTAATAATTTGAAGAAAACCTTAGAATAATCCCATATTCAAATGCCCATTTAGAAAATTTTAAAGAAGAGAAAGCAGGGCCGTTATCACATACCAATGAATAGGGCGTTCCAAACCTGGTGATAATGTTTTCTTCAAGGAACTTGATAACTACCTCAGTTGTGGAAAATTTGCAGCAAGTGGCCTCAGTCCACCTTGTACAATAGTCTGTTACTGTCAATATAAATTTGTGTCCTGCAGAAGATGGGGGATTGATGACTCCGATAAAATCCAAGCCCCACTGTGCAAACAGTCTGGACTCGATCACAGGTTGCAGTGGGTTGGCTGGATTTTTCCCTTTGTCTGCTGCAGTCTGACAGGTGTGGCAACTTCTGATGTGACTCTTAGTATCTTTGAACATAGTGGGCCAGTAATAGCCCGCCCTCAGTATTTTGTGTGTTGTAGCTAAATGGGAACCATGGCCGGTTCCGTATTTGTCATGTAGTTCTGTCAACACTCTATCAGCTTCAGTTCTGTTTATGCATCTCAGATAAATTCCATCATGGTTCTTCCTGAATAGAAGACCTCCTTGCACCATATAATTTTGTGCCTTAATCTTCAAGGCTCTCCTCTGAGAAGCCTTCATCTTGCTTGGGTACTTTCCAGCAATCAGGAAGGTGCTTAAATCATCGTACCAGCCTGATGTGTCTTGGGAATTCAATACATATTGTTGTTTTATCAGATTTGGATCCATGTTTGCTATTGTCTGCACCAACGCCTGCCCTCTGACCAGCTTTGCGGGAATGATATCCATGTCGAATTCTTGCAGTGTGGTGATCCATTTGGCTCTTTTTTCTCCAGGCTCGTTTTGCATCAGCAACATTTTTATTGCTGCGTCTGGTACTATGGCTTTAATCTGGCTGCGCAGAATATAGTGTCTAAATTTTTTCACAGCCTTTACTAATGCGAATGCCTATCTTTCGATATCTAGATATCTCAGCTGTGCATCCTTCAGAGGTGCACTCATAAATGCTATGGGCCTCTCTCCATTATTTTCACCTTTCTGTGTTAAGGCAGCCGCGACAGAATGAGAAGATGCAAAGGAGTAGATGTAAAACGGGCTTGTGTAGTCTGGACTTGCCAATACAGGAGCATTAGAAATTGCCTCCTTGATATCTTGAAATGTGGCTTTGGCCACTAGCATCCATTCCATCTGTGCATCTTTCTTCAACATGGCATTCAACGGCTGCACGATCTTTGCAAAACCTGTTATAAACTTCCGAACAAAGTTAATTTTACCAAAAAATGATTTCAATTCTTTCCTACTGTTTGGTATTTGCAAATTTTTTATAGATTCTATTCTATCCGGATCAATTGAAATTCCATTTTCAGAAATGACATGGCCTAATAATTTACCTTCAGTTATGCCAAATATACATTTCTTAGGATTAAGGGAAATCCCATACCTTTCACATCACCTGAGTACTTTTCTGAGGTCCTCAGCGTGGGTGGATGCATCCTTGGAATACACAGTTAAATCATCCATATACACGACAATGCATTTACCTGATAATCCACGGAATGCAACATCCATGGCCCTCTGAAAAGTGGCACCTGCATTGATCAGACCAAAAGGCATTCTTCTATACGCATAATTTCCCCATTTGCAAGTGAAGGTGGTTTTTAGCCTATCTTCTCTATCAATTAAGACCTGATTATAACCTGAAAAACCATCTAAAAAAGACATCATCTTTGCGCCATTTACTGCTTGCAGTACTTCGTCTATTGGGGGCAAAGGATAATTATCCTTTTCAGATGCCTTGTTTAAATTTCTAAAGTCTACGCACAACCTGATGTCTCCGTTTTTCTTCCTTACTGGTACCAAGTTAGCTACCCAGATAGAATGTCTGACTGGGAAAATTATTCCAGCGGACAGTAATTTTTTAACTTCTTCAAAGATTAAAGGCTCTAGAATGGCATTTACAGGCCTCTGTTTCTACCTAAATGGTTTGACTTCTTTTCTTAAAGGTATTACGTGAGTTATGATGGACTCATCAAATGTTTTCAAGTCTTCATAAGTCCATGCTATGACATGTTTATATTCTTTTAGAACGTCCAGAACCTCTTTTCTAATTTTCTCAGAGCAAGCTTTCCCAATTAGTACACTTTGTGGATTTAGCTCAGTCCCTAAGTTATGTAAATCACAACTACCCCCTTCTGTTTTGGGTAAGTATTTCTGTCTTATTACCCCGTCGAAGTCAAAGATGTGTTCTAATTCAATTACTCCTTTTGGTAAGAAGTTGCTCTTTAAGTTGATCATATCTTCTTCGTCCCATGTTACTTCAGGCCTTTCTTGTTCATCAATGATTTGGGCCTCAAATGCCTCATTACAAGTCAGAAAATTAATAATTTGCTGATCCCCTCCAAATACCTGAAAGTGTGTGACGTTGTCTGGTATACTGGGCACGTTAACTAGCTCAACAGCAAATCATCTTAATCCTGACAGTGTCAATGGTTCTAATGTACTAGCAGCAACTGCTAACGCATCTGGCCTGTGGTTCAGCTCTCTAGGAATGTGTTCTATGTTAAAAGCATCAAACGAATCCATTAAACTCCATACTCTATGTCTGTAACTAATTATTTTCTTATAATTGCAGGCATATAGTTTCCTCACTTGTCTGACTACTAATTCAGAGTCTGAAAATACTCTGATGGTTTTTACCCCTTTCTTGATGGCCATGACAAGTCCTAAAATTAGGGCCTCATATTCGGCAATATTGTTAGTGCAGGAAAATTGTAATCTATATGCTGCCAAATGTGATTTACCTTAAGGATCTACGAGTTCAATACCCGCACCTGCGCCCTGTTTTGATATGGACCCATCACATTTTAACGTCCACATGCCATCTTTACTTTTCTGATCTTTTACCTTGGCATACTTTGTCCCTTTTATTGCCTGTGGGGTGTTGTCTTGTTTATTCATGGGTTTTTCCGTTTGGTTATCTTGCATATGTGGGTTTTTAGTTTGCAACTCAAAAAGATAACTACCCTTGTCCTCTATTTCTTTTCCCAAATCTGGAATCAAGGCATCTATATTATCCTGAACATATCTCTGTGTTGGATCAGGATTCTCATCTTTCTCTTGTGACTCTACCCTCCCTATGCACTTTTTGTATTCATATTCAATGATGTCTTTGCATATTTCACAATTCTCCTCGGAATGTTGCCTATCATGGACTCTACACCTATTTTTATATAACTTACATTGGACTGGGAGATTGTGTGTAATGCACTCTTCCACCTCTCGTCTAATGGCATGACCAAATTTGTCTATTGCATTGTTTTCCTCATCTGAAGAATTTCCGTCAGACTCAATGAATAGTGTCGTTCTATTGCTAACACACTTCTTTCTAATGTTTAACATCATAATCTCTTCAATCTGCATCCCATTGTTGGTAATTCTATAGACACCTGGTTCAACAGCAGCATATAATATTTCATTAGTTCGATTATACTCTGTTATCATATGTTTCATTCTGGGCTCTGCCTCTATTCTGATCTGGTTTGGGATGCCTCTCCACGGTAACCACATGTGTGAAAAGTCAGTAGCCATATATCCGTTTAATGTCTTGGACCAATCTCTACTTAGCAACATTCCATAATTTACGGGTATATCCACTACTTGAATGTCAATGATTTGGCTTACCCTAGGGTCTGAAGCTAATTGCACTTGAATGTTCATGAGTTCTCCTATCACGCTAACCTCGGTTTTATCTAATTGCGTGACAACCTTGGCAGATTTGGTGGGAGTCAGCCCGAGAGTTTTACATATTCCTAAGGGCATTACGTTGGCTGAAGCACCAGAATCTACCATGCAATTGTGTATATTCTTCCCACCCAACCTAACAGTTAACAAGAAAGGTTGAGTATCCCTCTTATCCGCATGTATTACCACATTTGTATTGGAAGGCTGCTCAACTTTCTTACCTTTCTCCTTAGGTGGTGAATCACTATTAGGAAAAGTTATATCAGCAGACACCTTGTTTGTTATGGATGTATCCAGGGATTTTAAAAAAGCATTTCTGATCCCTGGGGTCTTCAATAATTCATTTAGAGGTATACTGACCTTAATTTTCTTTATTTCCTCTGATAAGTAATTCATTAATCTTGTTGTCTCTATTGCTTATGTCTTACTTGTTTGATCCTTTTGCACTGTTGTTCCATTATTTGTGTGCTGACTAGCCCTAAGTATGGTAGGATTGTTGCTAGCATTCTGATCTGGGGGTGTATTGATGTTATTCAGAGGAGTGGAAGTGGTGAAAGGTCCTCCCGGCCTAGGGTTGTTCCTCAAATTGTAGGTGTGGCTTTTATTTGTTTGTTGAAAGGCCTGCACCTCTTCTGTTTCATTTAATATCTCATTTTCAGATTCAAAAGGAAACTGAAAAGCATTTAACACAAAGGCTGATTCAGGATAAAGGCTTTCACAACAGTATGGTTCATCCTCTAGCAATTCATCCTCTTTCTCTTCTGCAGTTGCAAAGGTAAACGTTTCTAAGACTAATGCTGTGTCATATTCTGAGGGTACTACCTCATTACCCTTAGGAATGAGAAATTCAGAGGTAGGGGGCTGTACATCTATGTTGAAAATACTAGCTGCCAAGTGGAACTGTGGACAGTCGTGCTCAGCATGGGCATTGGTATTGTGAAATCTGCACCAATTTTTGGGTGCTATACTAGCCATTTGTATGATAGTCGTTTGTTTTGTACCATGATTATCTGTATTCTCAAAAGGAGAAGCTAGAGTACCGTTGTTGGGCCCAGTGTTCCATGTCTTGGGTGGCCTAGGTTGATTCTGATTTTTGTTATTATTGCCCCAGGTCCTATTATCTATCACTGGCCCCCTATTTTGCATTGGTTGCCCCTGACTGGGGCCTTGATGATGATTGTAGTTTTGGTTCTGATTGTACTGCTGATTTTGATTGAGACTGTAATTCTGATTTTGGCCTTGGTTGTGATTTTGATGTGGATTGTAGTTTTGGTTGCTTCTTCCATAGAGGTTCTCATTTCTTAGCTGTGTTATTTCGGTCGTTAATCTTTTCAAATGTGCAGTAATTTCTTTGATTTCTTCCCTATCCTCTTGTGCTTTTGCCACAGTTACATCCCTAGGAAGTTGGAAGAAAGGCTGACCATTATTTTGACTGTTATTGGAAGTACTAGCCGTGTAAGGAGTTATAGCTTGGATTGGAGTAGGATTATACACAGGTGTGTAAGAAGGAACCGGATTTACTAGTGGAGCATGCTGCACAGGGACTCCATTCCATGGGTGTGCCTGATTCTGCACCCCAAAATTTCCTCCATTGACAAATGGACTATAAGTTGTATGCCTCATTTCTTGGTTCACTGAGGCTGCCTCTTTATAGGCTTTGGATATTGAATCTATGTCAGGTTTTCTTTTGACAAACATGGCGGTTAAGGGATCCAAGGCAGCATAGTACATCGCCAACAAGGGAGCATCATCTATGGTATAAGGGGCTACCAAACTAGAATAGGCCTTTTGAAATCTGTCATTGAAATTATCAATTAGCTCTCCCTCACCTCGTTTTATAGCAGCCAATTTATGATACAAAGCGCAAGGGTCAATGGGTCCTCTAAATCTTGACAGAAATGCCTCTTCCATAAGTGCCCAGGAAGAAATGTATCCGTTGGGTAAATTTACGTACCAGCTAGAGGCCTGCTCATTAAAGGTGTAAGGAAACAATCTACACACAACATCCTCGTGCTCTAACATAGCCCTAAAACATGCTTCCTTAAATATTCTAATATGATCTTCTGGGTCCTGATGCAACTGGTATTTGGGACATATCTTTTCCGGATTTTTTGGCATCTCATGATAATCATTGAAGAGTATGGGAGAATTGACATCGAAATAAGCCATTGCAGGTGGTTGAGCTTGACTTGAACTTGTAGGAATACCTGGATTGATTGGTGGATTAGGATTTATAGGAGGATTGAGACCTCCAGGAGTGCCTGAACCAAGATTTAAAGATCTGAACAGTGATCTATTAGGACTTACAATACTACGGATGTTAAAAGGTGACCCAAGAGGTGTTCCAGATGAACTTCCTGCTTGCGATATCTTTGGATTCCAAATTAAAGGGTTTCTACTTCGCCTTGTATCAGGTAGTTGCACAAATATATCTCCTGAACTGGATCTAGATCTAGTCACTCTATTGTTGTCATTAGCCAGTTTGAAATGAAACCTAACTCAGGAAGGCCCTCCTTCTAGCGCCAGAAAACTGTTGATGATTGTTTTGATGCAATCATAACAATAAGTTAAAATTCACATATAATGAACTGAAACTATACTTGAAAGATAAGAAGGAATCATTTGAGATTCAACTAATTCCAAATCTACAATGGTTCGGTTGGTCAAGTTCAGTTGGTCAATGTGAAGCTGTAATGTTCAAGGGGCCTTACGTAGTTTAGGTTTGTTTGGTGGTTTACTGGACTAAGAATATGCAAAAAGGTCATGAGATATGTCAATACTTTTCATTCCTTTGCATAAAAGTGTTACTATGCTGCAAGTTTTAGATGGTTTTCTTGAATTATTGCAGCTTTCTTCTTTATCTATTTATGAAAACTGTCTACTTTTAACTCTGTTATGCATGCTTCTTCAAATTTGAGACAATTTCCTTTAGATTCCTACGTTTTCAGCTAAATATTCAGATGGGTTGGGAAAAGTTAGAAAGATCTAATCTATACCTCATTTAATCTACCGAAGGATCTAATTGTTTATGTTATGCACTATGTAAATACCACAGTAATTTGATCAAATCCACAGTGAAAACCTTAAATGCAAGTTCTAAGCATTTTCACAAACATACATTTAAAATTGCAAGCTCTCAAAGAAAATATTTCAAAACACAAAGAAGAGCAGGAGAACACTCAGAAGATAGATGCAGAACTCCAGATTCTATTGTATTAGAAACGAATAGTCATACATGATTTACAATGTAGGAATGACTCTTAGTTTCATTGATCATACTACAGAGAACTTACAAGCTTTACAGATACAGTAAGGCAGCCAGACATTCCACGCGCACCTTACTGCAGACAAACAGGCGACCTCCTTCTTCTACCTCTAAACTATGCTAAGCTAACTCACTGTGTGCTTCTAAAAGAAAAATCCCTGTTGTAGCCCCTGTTGTAAAGTATTACAGTGTAGAGAGGCACAATATAAAGACATTCTGATTGTCCTCACTACAACAAAAAACCTAACCAAACCCCTGGTTCAAACCCTTGGTTACAGCAATAAATACAGGTGAACCAGCTCTTCAAAATATCTCTGAACAGTGTCAAATCTGGGCGAAATATTGCCCCTTCTGAGAAGTTCCGGCAGCTTGGGAATAACTTTTGTTTGTCTGTTGTAGTAATACCCTCAGCTGCAACTTTGTCCTTTATTTGAATGGCCTTGACTTCTTCGCACTTCATCTTTATCTTCCTACTCCTGAGATTGGATTTCCTTCCTCCATGATGTCACTGTGATCAAGTTCCAACTGCTTCCTCAACTGCAAGCCTGCAAGACAAGACAAGCAATAAGTATTACATTTATCACATAAACAGCAGGAAATTAAAATAATCGTTTAAATCTAGGTGACTGTGCAAAATCGTGGAAATCGGGTCCAAAATACTCTTAAAACGCGTTCAGAATGCATACAGACTGCTCAAAACCCATCGGGTCAACCATCGCTGACCGAAAAAATGCCACGGGCGCCAAAAAATGCTTTAAAACTCCACCGCTATGTACATTCCCGCCCATCGGCGTGTCAAAAAATCGCTCGGCTGATGTTCGCTGTTTGGCCGATCACCTTTCCATCGGGAAGACAACTCATATCGGCGGGAGAAAAAACGAACTTGGCCGATAGATAAAACCATGCCGATGGAAACTTAGAACTTCCGTCTGCATGATATTTTGGAAATATGATGCTCTTCCTTCCGAAGGTCCAGATGACGTCATCAGGATGTTTCGCTTCTGTATATTGGGGAAAAGAATGACAATCATCATCATCATCATGTCGAAGGAAAATAGGAGGATACGAAATATGATCCTGCTGCTGAGGAAAGGAAATATGATGGTGACGTCATTGTCATATCCGGGCTTCATTAAAATGCAAAAGATGATGTCATCGTCATGTTTAGTTAAGATCATGGGATAAATGTAATATCGGGTCACCCAAGGAGCATGATCAGGTGGTGAATGTAATATGACCCCTTTGCGGCCAAGGTAACCCTCTTGAAAGATCAGGATGATGATGATCATCAGGATATCCGGGGCTTTTGTTGAACTTAGAATATGACGTCATCATCATATTCACGATCCGGATCATGTTTTGGAAAATATCCTGCCAAAGGGAAATGTGATGATGATGTCGTCCGGATATTTGCTTCTTCGTTTATCAGGCTAGGATGACGTCATCAGGATATTTGCAAAAGGTCATATTTCTCGGCAGGAGGACATTACGAAATATCGGGTAGACAAACGGGATCATGATGATCTTGACAACATGACAGGATAAAAAAAATGATGATCCTCCTAATCGAATATCATGATGACGTAATCATCATATTCCGTCTTCGGAGCATGAGGATGAGCTGAGGTCATCATCAGGTTAGCGCTAGGGTGATATTTAAAATATGATCATGCTGTTGAGGAATGGAATATCACTCTCCCTTAAAAGATAGGGTGATCATCATGATCATGCAAAAGGAGATCAGGAGGATATGACAACGTCATCATCATATTGGCGAATATCAGTAAATATGATCCTCCCTTGAAAGATCAGGATGATGATGATCATCAGGATATTGACATGCGCATGCAAATATGCAGATGGTGGATTTTCTAAGCAGGGTGATATTATAACATCAGCATGATATTATAATATCAGGTGATGTTAAAATATCATGATGCTCGTTGTTATGAAATATCGGGTTACACTCAAAACATGATGCTCACGATGCGCATAAGGTCATTTGACGGGTAGAACACACTATCACCCAAAATTGACATCCGGATATTGGGACTGCATGATTTTATCAAGTGATAGATCAAGATCATGATGACCTTGACAACATGACTGAGGATATAAAAATATGATGATCACTTGCGATTATCAGGTTTGACCAAAACTTTGACTGCGCATAACTTCCATATATGGACGAATTTTTAAGTGATGTAAAAGGGAAACCTGCATGGAATTTCAAGCTCTTTCTAAATATGAGGTCACAGAAACAAAATATGAACTTTGACAAACTGACCTCATGATGATGACCTACCTCATCCTGACCTTCATGATGATGATGCACCTGACTCATTTTTACCAAACCGCCAGAAAGCAGAAAAACACAAGCAGAAGCAAAAAGCAAAGCGACAGCAGGGGTCCCCATTTTGCTAAGGAGAAAAAATGGGGCGTGTTGTGAACATCACAACACCCATCATGTGGTTCACCTATCCTTGAGCCTCTTCAAGAGCCCTCAATTAACATTCTTAGCCCTTCAAGGCCATCATGTGACCTACAAGACATCAAGCCTATTCAAGAGTCATCATGTTCTCATGTTGTTGACCAAAAGCCTATCCAAGAGCCTTCCACTTCCATTCAAGCAACCTAAGAGGTATGTCAAGAGTTTAATCTTAAGCATGTGGAAACATTAAGCCCTAGTCCAACTCAAGATCAAAACACTTCCATTCAACCCATCCATAACATTTACCTTCTTTATGATCAAGATGATACCTATGAAGAAGCTATCTATGAGCACCTTGATCCTATCCATAATCTTATATCCATCCATGAGCAAGATATTCACATTGCTCCTAGTCATCTGCCATCTAGCCCTATCCATAATGAGCAAACATCCACTTGTCATGATGAGACACTTGTCCCCCAAGTAAGCATAAAAGATCAAACAAATAACTTGGATCTTAGTCAACATAATGCTAATCAAGATCCTAATGATCCTCCTTCCATATCCATCATCGATCCCATTTCAAATCTACCATATCCGATGGGTTTATCCACCTTTGTCCATGAGTGTTCTTCCTTAGGACAAAAACAACCTTTATCCACCTCACCTTCTTCATCCAATAATGAGCTCAAGTCTAATGTTCAAAGAACACCAAGTCCTATAGTCAATCGCATACTCCAAAACATGAACTACCAAGGTAAAGGCCTAGGCCTCTATGAACAAGGTATTTTGGAGCCAAACCATGTCAAAGTTCCTCCATGCTCATATGGCCTTGGATACACACCCCAAGGTAAACAAGGCCAAGATGTTGGTAATCCCTTCATGCATCCTAAATCTCCCACTTTCCATCGCACCCCCCATCATCTACCCAAAACATATGTTGTCATTCTACCTCCATCATCTTATAAATGTCAAAAGCATGTGACCGTACACCTTCCGCCATCCACTTTGCCTCCACTTTTACCAAATCCAAATATCCCTCCATCCACCTTGCCACCATTGCTTCCAACACCTAACATACATATCATTCATAAGTATCCTTACATCCCTAATCATGGCCAACAAAAACACACATCGTGTAAGCATAAAGCTTCCAATCATTCCATCCAATCCACCCACCCCATGGGATTCCAAAATAAACATTTGGATGCCTTTATCTATAAAGCCAAAAATCCAACTAAAACTCCTAGGGACCCTCATGCCTTAGGGAATCAATGTGAAAAGTCTCTAAATCATCCATCTTCTAAGCAAAGTACATTCACAAAGCTATCCAAGCCCATACCTCCAAAAGCAAAGCCTAAAAGCAAAATGGTTTGGGTTCCTAAGCAAATAGCTAGCAAATCAAATGAGGCATCCTCATCCACATCTCAAGAATCCCAATCACCTATCTCCATCCAAAAGTCTACTTCCATCCAAAACTTCCATTCCCTTCAAAAATCCCACAAGCAAAGCAAAAGCACTAAACATACTAAATCTATGTGGGTTCCTAAATCACTTCATCAACCATCTCCTAAGCAAACATCTCCATTGCTTCCTACATCATCATCTCATCAAAAGCTTCAATGTTTATTATGGTGTGTGCAACCGTTGGTCATGGTTCCCTTCCACTCTACGGCACCTCTTCACAACTACATCTACCCATCTTCCATCCATTATCCTACATATCTTCCCCATCACCTTCCTATGGTCCATGCTTTTTCATAAGCCTTTCATCCATAAGCCTATATAAATCCACACCATAAGCCACTAGCCTACCCTTCCACAATCCACATCATAATCTACTATCTACCTAATCCATCTCCAATTAACACAATCCCTTATCAACATCTATGAGCACACTTGACATGGTCCATGCAAAGACATCATCAATCTCTAAAGGGACACTATCAACCTTCATAGCACTAAACACTTGAATCCCTCCTATCCATTACCATGGTGAAAACCTGGCAAATAGGTGCCATGTGTAATTGTCATCCCATCTAAAAAAAGAAAAAAAGATTAAAAGATTAAAAAAAAAAATCAAATAGTAAAGAGAAATCCCTTCGTCCAACGGTGAAAACCTGGTAAACAAGCGCCTTGGATAAGTACCATGATGAAAACCTAGCAAACAGGCGTCATGTGTAGGTTGATCTTCTATGTCACTTACACTTGGGGGCACATTGTCTCATACAACCTATCCATTTCCAAACTATCTATCCCATTATATCATTTTCCATCCTATCCTATCCTACCATTACCATACCATCCTGCCATCCTTAGCCATTACATAAACATGCCTATCCTATTGAGCCCATTTATCCATCCTCCCCCCTTTTGACTTTGATGAAGACATAGAGGCAAAATGTTGAAACATGTTTGGATATTTCTTGACATACCTTCTTTCCAAACCAAGTCCTATCCATTGACCATTTATCCATCCCATTTAAACCAATCCATCATGTCATCCTATCATCATAAGCGCCATGTAAAATCCAATCATGTAAGAATCCTAAGTATGACCACCTAGAATGGGGCGAGTTTTTCCTATGCAACATAGCCTTTGGAGATCACATCCTAGCTCCCTTATGATCCATCCACTATGGCGTATCCTTATCACGAGCTTTACATCTATCATGAGCTTTCCACTATAGCCTACCTATCCGTTTATCATGAGGCATGCATCCATCCCTTATATGGCCTATCCTCTTATCTATCCATCTATCACGAGCCTTTCATCCCATTTACTATGAGCCCATCCTTTGCACCTAGACTTGGTTTTCTCCCTTGTCATTGGTATCTAGCACAGAGGCTACCCAAATTGTAAATCCATTGGCATTTTCCAAAACAAAATATTCTCAAAAATCCAAAAAAATCAAATATTCTCAAAAATCCAAAAAAATTAATATCCAACGAAAAACATCCAAGCAATAAAACCAATCACATCATCCAAATCAATCCACTCCATCAACATTCAATCAAAATCAAATCATCATCATCATCAATTCTTCCTGTCAATAACATTCATTCATCCATTTCAATCGATCACTTTTTCTAATCATATCAATCGAATCAATCTAAGAAATGATCCTAAATCCAAGTCACACTAATCCATATCAAGCAAGCTAATCAATCAAAGAACATTATCCAATCAAATCAACAAGTTTTTGGTCCTAATCTTGTCATGAGCCCAATCAATCATCATCAATCATCATCAATGGGATATAGCATTCCCACATCATCCTTGTGTTGCTCTAGGGATATAGCTTTCCCCGCAATGACAACACTATCTATCATCATCAATCAAACAATCAATTATTAGTTTATGACTTGACAAGGGCAATACCTTGTTTGTTTTACATCTTTTGAGCACATTGAGAACACTTGCTTATGCTTAGATTGAGTGGACACTCCAATCATCACACCATCATTATCATCATTCAAAACAATCCAATCATCAAAAAAATCAACCCATCAACACCAAAACAAACATCACAACCAAAGCACATCAAGCCAACCATCCAAACAAATCATATCAATCATCAGCATCAACACCAAAAAAAATCAAAACCAAAGCACATCAATCCAACCATCGAAACAAATCCAATTACTTCAACAAATCAAAAGTAGCTCAATCCACCACATCTCATCCCATCATCAACATTTCATCAAATCAATCTTCATCCATCATTTCATCATCTTCAAATCATTCCAAGCAATGATCCAAGTGTAAGCCCATCCTTAATCCATACCAAGCAAGTTAATCAATCAAGCCAAGTTATCCAAATGCAATCCATGGTCTTGATCCTAGCCTTGTTGTAAGCCAAATCAATCATTCAATTAGCCAACCAACTCAGCAAACAACCTTGTGTTGATCTAGGGATATATCTTTCCCCGCAATGACAACACTCTCAACTATCATCATTATCAGCAAAACAATCAAACAATTAATCATTGGTTTATAGCTTGACAGGGGCAATACCTTGTTTGTTTTTGAATCCTTTGTGCATGCTTGTTTTTTTGCTTGTGTGTGTTATCATTTTATCTTGCATTTGTATCAAATCCATATCATTCCAGCTAATATTCATATCTTGTGTATGTTGGAATAACTTTTTGCACTATCCTTTGCATCTAAGGTCATATTATACCTTTTGTGCATTATGACTTCAATGCTCTAAGTTTTCTTCCTCATACGTCAGACAAGGTTGTATTACGCTGGGGCATGAGACACAACGTCACCCTGGATCCTTATACCTTGGTGCATAACATCTAGTGCTATATCAAACATCATGGTTGCTCACCTTCATTGTAGCATAACACATCATCATTTCTTCTATCCATTCCCTTAGCTTTCTTTTGTAGCCAAGCCATTTCTTTTTGAGAGCATACCCGCGTTTGTCCAACCCACCTATCCTCTCGAGGGGGCATCACCAACCTATCCTTTCTATCATCATCATCATCATCATCATCATCAACATCCCTATCAATTATCCATACCTTAACTTCTTTGAAATGATGTTACTCGACATAAATCTTATCATCTCGAACATCATCTCAAAGAGGGGCAAAATGTAGACACCCAAATTTGTCCCAACTTTGTCCATGTCCTACAACACCTTGTTAAAACATTATCCTAAACATCATAAGCCATTTTTGTCCTAAATCCCACTCTTAATCCCATTTATCCATTAGCCAATTAATTAAATAAATTTATTTATTTAATTAAATCCCATTCAATCCCATCCTCATCCTACTTAGCCAATTAATTAAATAAATTTTATTTATTTAATTAATTTCACATGCATAATCCCATTTATCTTATCCCCATCCCAATTAATTAAATAAATTTTATTTATTTAATTAATTTCCACATCATATCTTATCCCATCCTATTCATCTACCCTATTAATTAAATAAATCTTATTTATTTAATTAATTTCCAACTATATCCCAACTAATTCAAATATTTTATTTGAATTAAGTCACATGACCTTTCATCACATTCCAATACTTGTCCAGTCAATTATGTGTTGTAATACAACTCTCATCCAAATCCTTCACATGCACAACTATTGGGATCTAATTTTAGTATTTATCTACACAAGCACACCTAAGCCTTATCTTCCCTTGCCACATGTCACATGACTACAATTTATTGATGTGCAAGGAAACCTAACTTAATCCTATCCATCCATTTCATCTAAAGCCCTAATTGATCTTAGCCATCCATTTGAACCAAGCCTTTCCTATAAATCAACTCCCTCACAAGCCATTAGCATGCATTGAGCCTCAAGTACCCTTATTCTGCCAAATTTTCAAAAATGCATTGATCCTCAAGTATCCACATGCTGTTAAAATATCATTAGAGCCTTTCCATCCTTCATCTATCATTCATTCTAGCATCTTCATCTTAATGTTATGCTGCAGAAGTGAGCACCCAACATTCCTCCAACAATAATCCTTCAAAATCTTGCATGCTCATGGGAGGTGGAGAAGAGCAATGGAGATAAATCAAGCATAGCGTGGAGATCGGTTTGCATTTACATTTGTTATTTTGATTTTCATGTTGTCTTGTGCTTCATTGTGCATTGCTAGGGTTTTTATCATTGTTGTTTATTCATTTGCCCTGATTTGCAATTTTACCCTAACTACACCACTATACAGAGAAATGCAAAGAAAAACACTTTCTCCAGACACACTGTAAGCACTGTCAAACACTGTTCTCAAACTAGTGAACACATCTTTCACTGCACAATGATCTAGAGCACTAGATTCTGGATTTAGAATCTTCAAACACTTCTAAACCACATATCCAAACCACACACTCAGATATTTAATTAGGAATAAATGTGGAGCAAAACTTGATCACAACTCTGTTAAGCCATAACACATCTTCAACACACAGTTTCCTTTATTAATCAAATTTTCGCAAAAGCACTTGGAAACCAAACAATAGAAGCATAACCTCAATATCTTCAGCACCTCTACAAAGTAACCAAATCACTTTTAGCAAGACAACTTAATCAAACAACAACAACCTCATCAAAAGACATAGTTGACACCAATGACAACACAAGCTTGTTGACATCAATGACAACATCAATTAGCACATACTTGCAACAATCTCCCCCTTTGTCATTGATGGCAACACATGATGTGAAAAACCATCAAGACATAATTCTGCACCACTCTTCTTTACTTGCTTACTCCCCCCCTTCCTTTTACACATCTTACTCTCTCTCTAATCACCGATCCTTTTATTTTTCACATTACTCTATCTCTCCCCCTTTGACATCAATGGAAAAGGGTGACACAACTTTCCCTTTCCATGATATTGCACATACTTGCACTATTCACTACCACTTTGCAACATCTTTTTCTTTCACTGCTCTAAATATTCCCCCTGACTACAACAATCATCATGACCACTACCTGGTCCCCCTGAGAGGTAGCCTCCAATCATCAGTCTAGAAAAGAATGAATCTTGAAATCCACTGGACTGATACATCTCCTTATGCATCTAATTCAAGGAAGGAGGGGCAATAACCCCTAACTTCTCTCAGAGATACTCAAATGTATCCTTAGGAAGAGCCTTAGTGAATATGTTAGCAACCTGATTCTTTGTTGGCACATACTCAAGATTCACTTCATTCTCTACAACCTTCTCTCTCAAAAAGTGATACCTAATTGAAATATGCTTTGTCCTTGAATGCATCACCAGATTCTTTGAAATGTTAATCACACTTGTATTATCATAGAAAATAGAAATTGGTTCATCATACACAACTTTGATATCCTTCAAGGTTTGTTTCATCCACAACACTTGTGTGCAACAAGATGCTACTGCAATGTATTCTTCCTCTATAGTGGATAGAGATATAGAATCATGCTCTTTACTTAACCATGACACTACTCTACCACCAAGAAAGAATGCTCCAGTACGTGTACTTTTTCTATCATCTACACAACCAACCCAATTTGCATCTGTATAAGCACTTAGAGTAAAGACAGTATCTTTTGTATACCACAAGCCATGATCAGAAGTACCCTTTAAATATCTAAATATCCTCTTCACTACCATAATATGTGACTCTCTAGGATCTTCTTGAAATCTAGCCACAAGACAAACTACATGCATAATATCTGGTCTAGTAACAGCCAGATATAGTAATCCTCCAATCATTAATTTATACTTGCTCTGATCAGCCTTAGGAGATTCATCATTCTTGTTCAACTTACAACCAGTAACCATAGGAGTACAAATTGTTTAGAATCTTCCATTCCAAACTTCTTTAACAACTCTTTTACATACTTTGATTGAAAATGAAAATACCCTTATTTGTCTAATTGATCTGTAAACCAAGAAAGAAATTCATTTCCCCACACATTGACATTTCAAACTCTTACACATACCTTCATTTCCACCAAAAATTATGTCATCTACATACACTTCCATAATCATAATTTGATCTCCACTTACTTTGATGTACAAATTGTTATCTACAGAGCCTTTATTGAATCCTTGCTATAATAAGTACATGTCCAACCTTGCATACCAAGCTTTGGGAGCTTGCTTCAATCCATATAGTGCCTTCTTCAACCTACAAACCATATCTGGTTTATCTGACAACTAAAATCCTTCTGATTTCTCTATGTACACTTCCTCTTCCAACTCACCATTCAAGAAAGCATACTTCACATCTATTTTGATATACTTTGAAATCCTTATGTGCTGCAAAATCCAAAAACACCCTAATGGTCTCCATTCTTGCCACCAGAGCATACGTTTCCTCATAGTCTATCCCTTCAACTTGTGAGTAGCCTTTACATACAAGTCTTGCCTTATTTCTTACCACTTCTCCATTCTCATTCAGTTTGTTTCAGAATACCCACTTAGTTCCAATCGCATTTTTATTCTCTAGTCTTGGGACAAGTTCTCAAGTCTATTTTTTTTCTCAATCTACATTAGTTCTTCTTCCATAGACTTGATCCAATTCTCATCCTTACATGCCTTAACCATTGTTTTAGGTTCAAATTTAGAAAGTAAACATAGATTTACCTGTTCTTCAACAGCACTGCTTCTTGTCAATACATCTTTGCTCTTATTACCAATGATCTGGTCTTCAATGTGATGCCTCTGCACATACTTGGGAGTTTTAGGAGTTCTTTCTGGAGTTTCTTGTTCTTTGACATGTACTTCCTTTTCTTTAGATTCTTCTTCTTCTGCGCAAGAAGACTCATCTAATTCATATTGATTAACCTCTGAAATCTTCTATATATCTTCATCAACCTTAACATTAGCACTTTCAATGATTTTTATTAGCCTTTTATTGTAGCACCGGTAAACTTTTCTTCTAGTAGAGTACCCAAGGAGAATACCTTCATCACATATTGCATCAAGCTTTCCTAGTTCTTCATATCATATCTTCATGCTGATGCATCAACACCATTTCTTTGGAAGGGGAAAAGAGATTTTAAATGAAGCTCCCCTTTAGCCAAAGCTCTGATCTTAGTTCTTGGAGGGAACATCTCCACTAGAGGCTGGTACAGGCACCTCCTTAGCATCTGTTACATTCTTCTTAATCCAAATCTTGCTCATCTCCTTCTTAGTCTCTGTCAGATCAACTTTTTGGACTAGTTTGTTCTTCTCTATTGGATTATCCTTCTTCATGCTTTTGCTTCTGCAAAACTTAGAGGTGTGTCCAGATCTATTACAATTGTGGCACACAACATTCCTTTGACTAGTATTCCTTCCATTCATTCTGGATCTGCATTGGTTAGCTTTATACCCAAATTTCTTACAAGTATAACAATAGCCACTAAAAGATTTAACTATTCTATCCTTGCCATAGTTATTTCTCATTTGACTTCTGCATTGATTAGCTCTATGTCCCATCTTATTACATGCAAAACACCTAGTAGAGTTCTAACTCACTTTACTTCTACATACATCAACTCTATGACTAACTTTATTACATGTGAAGCATTGACTAGAGAAAGATGGAACATTTTGATTCCTTCTACTTCTACATTCTATTGCTTTGTGTCCATACTTATTGCATAAATGACAAAAAAAATTGAAAGATGGATACCTTTGAGCATTTGGTTGTCTGATCGGAGGTCTTCTAGTTTTAATCTTCTAATTTTGGATCTACTTGCCATTGTTCCTTTGATATGAAGTTTGATCTGATTTTGAAATTTCACCTTTTTCAAATCCTAAACCTTCTTTATCATTGGGACTTTTCTGACTTACAATCATCTCATCAATCCTTGCAGAACTTATCTTGAATTTGTAATCATAATTCTTTGCCTTCTCCAAATCTAATTTTAGATTCACAACTTCTTGTTCAAGCCTTATACATTCTTTAGATTTATCTTTCACCATTAGGTATAGATATACCTCAATCTTTGCCTTTTCTTCAACTTGCACTTTCAGACCATTCATAGATTCTTTTGCTAGCCTCAATTGTTCACTAACCTCCTTATTTCTTTCTTTAAACTTCTTAACTTGCACTCTTAATTTTCTAATACATCCATCTGCATCTTTAACATTCTCCTTTAGATCTTTGATTTCTTCTTCAGTCCTCTCTAGGTATTCAAGAGAAACCTTGAGTTCTTCAGTACTGATAGACATGCATTCATCAACTGAAGATCTGTCAAGCAGGGGAACATCCTGTTGGTAACAGACACTGCTAGGCATGATATATGTTGTCATTGATGGAAACTAAGATTATCCCAATCATCCGCATAACAATTTATTCATACTGGAAGTCAAATTCAAAATTTGTCTAAGTCTAGGTAGTTAGGAACAGAGTAGCAACAGGGTCTGGTATTTTGGTCTAGATCTCTCTGGTGGGAAGTCATGATTAGCTGTGGATCTAGGGGAGTCATATGCATTGTCAAGATAGTCTAACTCTAGATTTTTGTCCTCTGATGATGAAGGATACAAAAGATATTAGCCTCTGAGTACCAGGTTCCAGTTTGTCAAAGCAGACAGAAGAAGAACATGCTGACCTTGCAGAAGATCTTGATTCTAGATGTATGGAAGTTGTTTTTTGAACAAATGATAATGAACAGTGATAGTGGCTAACATGAGTGATGATTTTCAAGAGCAAGTTTTGGTCTGCACCTTAAGTTATGCATAGATCTAGCTGACAGAGTAGAGCATTCATAAAAGTTCTAAGTGTTGTTGAAGCCAACTGATAGAATGATTATAGATCATATTACAAATATATATAGACGATGAAATTGGATAATTCAGTGTGTGTGATATATGTGAATAATGCGTATGTGAGAAGAGTAGAAATCCAAAGTGTGAATGAAGGTAGAATAGTAAGAAGAGCAGAGCAAAGATGAAATGTGTAAGATTAATTTTTGTACTTAACTGGAACTGAAATTCTTGCATAAGTAGATGCTATTAATTAGTTCAAATCTCTATCATTTTCTTGTAATATTTACATAGGCAATGAGCCTCCATTTGAGTAGTGAGCTCTAGACAGTGAGCTCGAATGCATGTACATTCCCATTTGTAAAAATACTTTTAACAAGGTATTAATATTTGTGGGTTAACCCCTACCGTGGTTTTTCCCTTAACTGGGTTTCCATGTCAAAATCTTGGTGTCGAATGTGTTATCTATGTTTTATATTCATATGTTATTGATTGATGCTGAAATGTTTATATCATTAAATTAATTATAAGTGGAAAAGGAAAGATTGAAAGAGAAAAGATTGTAAAAGTGTGACAACTAATTCACCCCCCCTCTTAGTTGTCCAGTCCTAAACCAACAATTGGTATCAGAGCAAGGTTCCTTTGGAAAAGTTCAACATCTCAAGGAAGATCTAGGAAGGCAGTAAAAATGCATGAATATAATCTTCAAGGACAACTTAATCTCGCCCTAGATGATCTTGAGCAGTCCAAGGCAGAAGTCCAAGAACTGCAAGATAATCTCAAAAAGGTTGAAGACTTCATTAAGATCTTAAAATAAAAGTTGAGCGAATCCAAAGCAAAAGGAAAGGAACAACCTCTTCAACTAGAAGACAAGGCCCTGAAAGAAAAGACAAAAGAATGTGAAAAGTTAGCTAAAGAAGTTGTCCTAAAACATGAAATGGAAACTGGGGTGATGAGACTAACCAAGGAAATTGAAGATGGGAAGAAAACTAAAGAAGAGATGAAGCAAAATCTGAAAGAGAGAACTAAAGAATGATAGAAAATGTATGGAATAGCTGGTCTCCTAGAATCTAATCTACAAGAAAGTAGAAACAATGAGAGAGAACTTGAGAGATAGATTATCACTCTCAGACATGACCTAGAAATTGCAAATGAGTATAAGGAGAAGTTTAAAATAAGCTCAGCTAAACTTGAAGCACTAATTGAAGAATAGAAAAAGGATAATGACAAGCGTAATCTTAGATATGAGAAAGGTGAAAGCTTCGGATCTGGCAAAGAAATTTTCAACCAAGGAATAAAAGGAACATAACTAGAAAACCTCTAGTAAGATAGCCTAATGCTCAAAGATATCCATCATTTAATGGAAATTGTTTCAATTGCAATAAATTTGGTCATAGAGCTATTCACTGTAGAAGTAGAGCAAATCAGAATGGTCCATCCTTCTTTAGTCAATGCTTCAAATGCAAGAGGTCAAGAGGAAATCAAGTGTGCTTTAACTACAATAAATCTAGTCATGTTGCAAGATTCTGCAGAAATAGGAACAATGGAAGAAGAGGTCTGGTAAATAGAAAATTGGATGAGGAGAGACAAGACAGAGGAAAAAGGAAAATTGATGTGAATGAGATACAAAGTGAAATGAACAAGATTTGGATAAAGAAAGATAAAATAAACAATAGTGATGGGTCCGCACTAGAATCCAATGCTGACAATTCCTCCAGGAATTAAGTCAAGAGCTCTGGCTCAGGGGGAGCTGCATTGAACATCAAATTTGCTCGATCAGTAAGTGGGTGCCTGAGTCAGGTACAATAAAAGAGAATATTCTGAATTGGTCTAGAACCTTTGGAAGGATTTCTAAAAGAAAAGATGTTGATATGAAATCTTGTGGAGTGATTCATGAAGATCTGTCAAAAACAATGTAACCAGATATAATTAGGGCAACACATTTATTACAAAGGCAAATTAGGTGATGTGAAGCTTTAAAAGGTCACTTAGTCACTCATTTGAATCACCTTTCTTTTGAAGAAAACAAGAAGAAGAGCATTTGAGCTACAAATCTAGAGATTGAGGCAAAGAGCGGATTCAACTGACAATTGATCAATCCCAACCCCGCGAAAGAAAAAGGTACCTCTCTGTAAATCTTTGAATCTAAAATCTGTTGAGATGGCTACTCCTCATGTTGTTGACACTACTAAAAGGCCTTGAATAAAATTTAAGAAGCATCCTCACAAATCAATTGAAGTCGACCTGTTAGGTGCTTTTTCAAGTGTTCTGTATGGTGTGTTGCATGTAGAAGACATTAGGGTTCATATTCATGCAAATATATATGAGTTTGGAGATTCAAGGTATGTAGACTTATTTGAGAAATAACTCATGGATGAAAATCATGAACTTAAACCCAAGTATAAGGCCCTATAGGATAAAGACTTTATTCAGATTATGGGGTTTCCAACATTTGATGAGGATGAATGGGTCTGATATGTCCTAATTCGGATGCATGATGAATTCATTTGGTTGTTAAAACCATTCAAGAATACCAGGGATGCTATAAAAAAAGTAACTAGTTTAAACTCAACCGGAGGATTGCCCATGCTGAAAGCCGTGAAAAACCAGACAGTAACTGATGCTACCGAAGCTAAGTTTGATAGAAGGGCAATGACTATTAATGATATTATAGAACTAGATGTCAAATTCACCTCCATGGTGATTGGGTACAAGATTTACCACTCGAGCAGAGAAAATTCTATTTCCGGAATAGCCATATATGATGCATATAAGATGCTAAAGGAAAATATTGATTATGACGTGTGTGTATACGCCTAAAAATGACACGATTCAGTCTAAATAAATATTCTAAAGATTTATTCCCTTATAATTCTTCTATCAATAAATAAATAAAAAAATATATTTATTTGATTCACATTCCTCTAAATTAATTAAATATCAAAATATTTAATTACCTCTTGTAAAGTCAAAATTAAATAAAATCCTTTATTTAATTAAATTCTTCCAAACAATTAAATAATTCTTAATTATTTAATTAAATCAAATTCATTCTTCCAAATTTAAATAAATCAATCAAATTTATTTAAATCCTCTCAAATCTCTAAAAATAAAATAAATCAAATATTTTATTTATTCCAAAATCATTCTAAATTAAATAATACGAATTATTTAATTGTTTCTTCCAATAATATCTTCTCTAAATTTAAATAAATCAAATATCTATTTAAGTTGTCTATTTCTTCTAAATTGAGTTATCTCTAAATATAATTCATCCTTGTGCACATGCAATTGAATATTCTAAATATTTAATTGAGCTAAAATATCTTCTCATCCTCATGCAATTTCTATTCTCTAGTTCTATTCTCTTAACTGATTGATCTATTCTTTTAATTGATTTATCTCTTTAGTTAACTCATTCTTCTATTTCTATTAATTCCTCTCATGCAAAATAGAACAAGACACATGTCTTCTTCTTATTCACACACATTCCTCAATCGTTCTATACCATTGATCTTCATTCTCTCAAGTCTATAAATTGAACCTTGTTCTTCTATTTCATTCATCCAAGCCTTCAGATTATTACTCTGCAGGAATTACAATGCACCTTTGGCACCAATTCCTTCATTTCTTGTGATCACACTCGTTACCATACTACTATCATTGTTGTGAAGCTCATTTTCATGGTGATAATTATCATAGCCATTCTCCATTGACAATCTTGGAATCATAGCACGGAAGTGCTCTCTCTGAGGGCCTTATTCATACATGTAAGATTGATTGAGATAGGCAACCAATGGAAGCTATGAAGCTTTGAGGTTTGCAAAGGTTTTTGAAGTTCTTTTGTTTGATTGATCTCTTTGTTTCTGTATTTCATTGAGTTTTGGGTATTTTGATATTGATTATTCATTTAAATCCAATTTTACCTTAACATTTTTGGCACCCACCGTGGGGCCTAGCCCTAATTTAACCCCAAAACTGAGTTTCTGTGTTTTAGAAAGCTGTACATAGGAGGAAATCATGCATCTCATACATCCTAACATGCATCTAATATCTGTTACGGCACATACATTCCTTCAGTGCATACAGTCTCTGTTTTGATGCATATATTGTCTATTTCGGTGCATACAAACTCTATTACGACGCATTTACCCTCTGATATAGCGCATCTATCAGTTTGGTGCATATACATTGTTTTCCTATGCTTTTGACCTCTGTCTTAGCGCATATGTACTGTAGCGCTTCTGAGCTCTGTTTCTGTGCATTTAGTCTCTGAAGCTATGCATCTGATCTAGGCAGTAATTTTTAGGGTTTCCTTGAAGTTTTCGTTAACGCTAATATCTTTTTTCAGGAACACTCTTGATCTATTTTGTAGGTTATGTACTAGTTTAGAATCATATAGTTGCACTTGTTAACTCACACTTTGATTTCTAACGAGAAAGTAAATGGATGCTCATGCAAATCTCACATAGTTTTAACTAGGAAGGCGATAATTGAATCACTAGTTCTATCTTTCATAGTTAGACACATGGCTATCAGGATAAAATTGAACACATCATTGTTATCTTGGTAAAACTGAACCATTGCTATCTTAGTTATCACTTCAAAGTTAACAAATTCTTGTGCTTGCCCAAGTAGATAGCTCATCTAGTTTTTCTCATTTTAACTAGGAGAAAAGAACCACTGTATTCTGTGTTTTGGGAATGATACCAAGCCTATGCTCTCCCCTATCTTGGGTGACCAAAATGCCAGACATATCATTTTCACATGTGTTGTTCCTTTAGAGGGGCCTGTTCTTGGATACCATTCATCTTAGTAGGAATGACCCTGAGTGGTAACAGGCTAGACGCCAAGCCCTTCCAAGCCACTATAAATAAATTGTGTTTGGAGTGAAAGATTCAAACAATGAGTGCAGTTGTGTTATACCGATAGCCAACCTCCCCCAAAACCCTCCAAGGCGCAACCCTTGTAGGCTGGGAGACTCCATAACAGATAGTAGTGCTGTCGCATGTATAACCACTCGAACAATTGCCTTTATTACTCATCCTTTATTTTAGTAGACCAAAAACCCCTATAATCCAGTGCGAGGAAGGGTGATTATCACCTCTCAAAGATGCTTCACTAGAGATAGTGAGAATTCAGTTTTATACTATCCTTTAAAACCTAGGTTTGTACTTGCTTTCTTTTTAGTCCAAAAAGAGTCAAAAAATCACAAAAAAATAAAAAACCATAAAAATATTATTTGTGTTTGTTGTGTCTTCTTGCCATAATTTCAGAAAATTAGATCAAAAAGACCTTGCAACCAAAGTACCAAAAACATCAAAAAATTTCCAAAAACTTGCAAAAATACTGAGAAAACCAAAGTGGCACATCCGTCCTCTTCTGCTGCGCATTTGTGCTAACCTATGGTGCATATGTATTGACTTACAGTGCTTTTACTACCTATTACGGCACATTTGATATTTACCAGTGTGGCACTTCTGTGCCGACTTGTGGCGCATTTACCATTTTTCATGGTGCATCTGTTCTGACGCATGCATGCTAGTGAGCACTTCCACAATCTTTGAGAGAAAAATTTTGTCATTTCTGGGTACCCATTTTAGTCTAGTTCCAAGTTCCAAGATCAGATCTTACCTTGCAGTCACTTTTTCATCTATTCCATAGCTTACTCCCTCTTTTGTTGGTCATCCCATTCACCTTCTATCAGGTCTTCCTAGTCCAAAGTCAAAGTGTCCCATATCAGATCAGCATAGGCCCCTTTTTCGTTTCACTTTGGATTCAAGTAACCCTAGTAAGTCATAGAACTTCGCTAGTGGTCTTGGTGCATGACTAGTCCCTACACAGTAAGACATGTATTAAGTACCCTTACTAGTGGCTATCATCTTGTGTCGACCATCTTACTTGGAATCATTGATTGAAAGATTCCCTTGTCCAAATATTGTCATAAGTATCCTATTCTCAATAGTCTCCATTGGCACCTTGCCAAAATCTCTAGTTTCATCCCACCTCATCCTGCGTCACCTTGCATGGTTCTTACTAGATCTCAATACAAAAAGAAACTTGAAATGGCTGGATCATCCAACCACATTATCACCCCTCATGATAGTGATGAGGAAATCTCTCATGAGGAGTATCAAGGAACCCTCCAAGATTAGAAATTCCAATGCTTGCTAGAGAAAGTGCTCCATGAGGAACCTCACAAGTATTTTTATCATCTTGCAAATCTTGGAATTAAACTCCCCGCTAATTTCGATCTAAGTAAAATCCAAGAAACTGTAGAGGATAATAATGAAAAAGGAAAGAAGGCCATAGACCCAACCACTCCTATGGAAGAAATGAGGAAAGAAATCGAGGGTCTAACGCAACAAATGACAGATCTCAAGATGGGTACAAACACTAAAACCTACTCCTTGGAAGATATTGCACCGTACCCCTTTGATAAAAGTTTGAACATGACACCATTTCCCTTTCGATTCGAAGTTCCTAAGTTTAACAAATACAAAGGGAAAGGGGACCCTAGAGATCACATTAGGGAATTCAACGCAGCATGCATGGAAGTAACTCACAATGAGACTTACTTAATGAGACTATTCCCTAGATCTCTAGGTAGTAAAGCCATGGAGTGGTTCTCACAGCTTCCACCGGGCATCAAAACTTTTGATGAGTTAGTCAACAAATTCATCACACACTTCTCATACAATATTGAACACAAAGTCTCCATGCTTGACTTATGCAACACTAAGCAAAAGAGTGGCGAATCATTCACCTCTTTCTTACAAAGGTGGAGACAACTAGCAAGCAAATGTTCATATGATGTACTTGAGAAGCAATTAATAGAGATGTTTGTCCATAACCTCAACTCTGATCTTAGCTAACAAATACAAATTCAATGCCCTACTTCATTTTCAAAGGTCATTGAAATGGGATTGTTCATAAAAAAAGCTATGATTGCAAAGGGGCAAATCAAGTTATACAAGGACACACCTACCTCCAACTACATGGCTGACAAATCAAAGTTTTGGACTAAGAATAAAAATGTCAACGATGGAGTAGTTGATGCCAAGGTGGCGGCTCCCAAACAACAACCAATATTCACTCTCAAAGGAGAGGCAAGCAATGTTACGCCCAACAAAACATTCTCTCGAGAGCCAAGGCCATGGTTCAACTCAAATCTAAGGTGAAAGTTCACACCGTTGGGTGAGTCCCAAGAGTCTGAATTAAGGAAGCTATTGGCCAACAATGAAATCTCTCTACCACCAACAAGTGATTACAAACCTCAAATCAAACCTCACTATTGGAAAGACACTGACTATTGTGAGTATCATAGAGGAAGAGGACATACAACCAACAATTGTATCCATCTCAAACATGTTATTCAAGACATGCTAGATCAAAATCAAGGAGGAGATCAACAACATGCTTCTAATGAGACACATGTGGCTTACAAAGATCCGCGTCTCAATCATGACAGGCCGTACAACAATAACAACAACAACAACTGCAATAGGAAAAATCAAAATAATGGGAATAGTAATGCCAACTACGCAAGTGTGCCATTCGACTATACCATCAATTGCATAACAAAGAACATACCACAAATCAATGTGGTCGCACCCAACCAACAATCAGAGCCTAACAGAACTAATTGCAGTATCATTACCCGCAGTGGTAAGGTCATGTTGAATACCATTCCTCCAAGGTCATCACCTTCTCAGTCCAATTTCCATCAGTATAGTGTCATAGACCAACTACGGAAGATTTCAGCCCACATTCTATCTTAGAGTTGTTGCGTCTATCTCCTTCCCACAAGGATATTCTTGATAAAGCCTTAGTGGACATGACTGTACCCACTAACTTGGCCCAAGAGAAATTTCAGGCCATGGTAGGTAATCTAACCTCCTCAAGTACCATATCATTTATCGAACAAAATGACCTCTCAGTGTCTCAATCTCATAACACCCCTCTACACATTATTGCCTTCATCCACAAGCATCGCATCAAGAGGGTTCTCATTGATGGGGGAGCTAGTTTAAATATTTGCACGCTTAAGTTGGTCCTTACATTGGGGTTCTCTGAAAATGTAGTTGATCCAAGGAAGAAGATTACTATCAAAGCCTATGATGAAGAGGAGAGAACTACCAAAGGAACAGTGGTATTACCCATACAAGTGGGACTGGTAATAAAAGATGTTGTGTGCTAAGTCCTAGATAGGGAGTTCACCTATAATATTCTCCTAGGTAGACCATGGATTCATGCCATGAAAGTTGTGCCTTCTACCTATCACCAATGCATAAAATTCCCTCATAACGACAAGCAAGTCACCATCCAAGGCAATGCTGACCCCTTTCAGCATTGCAACTCTATCCTTTCAAAACCTGATTGCATCATACCAAACAATAGAGCATCTACATCCCCTACCCCACAGCATAATTCTACCTCTAAAGCTTCCTCATCCAAGCCCAAAGAGTAGAAAATTACCATCAAAGAAATAGGAGTAGGGGAATACTCCATTGAGCACAGCCTCAATCTAGCCAAAATTCCTTTATCTCCTAGATTCTTTGGGTGACCCAAGCATTTTCCAAAGCCATCTACTCCTCCTACACCTCCCATAGCTCCCTTTGTAAAATGGGGGACCCTATCAAATGAGATAGAGGAAAGAGATATCCTATAATGGCTTTATATTGAAGAAGAAGAGAGCACACAATAGGAACCACCTAAGCTCCCAATGGAAATCTATGGGCAAGGTGAGTCTATCCTACATAGAATGGGTTACAAAGAACAAGGCCCCATTGGCCTAAGAAAAGAAGGAATTACAGAACCCTTTCAACCTTCTTCATCCTCATTGGCTAGAACTACAAAAGGTCTAGGATATAAGGACAAGGGCAAAGCTAAAGCAAATGCTTGTCTTGTGGAAATGATCCATACACTTCAAGAGGACAGTGACACAGATTCCAATTAATATGAGTGGGATGAGCTGACAGAGCATTCCTATGATGACAAAGAGGTTGATACCATTCAAACTTATAGCCCCTACCATGAGGGACAAATGCTACCGCATAGGCCATTAGAGTGTGATTTGCCTATCCCTGAGAATACAACTTTCGAGGAAGGTTCTAGTTCTATCGCAATAAACAACTTGGAGGAAAGTACCATCCTGAACACTCTCCCTACCAATACTCCTAACATATTGATTCAAACTATCAACAAATCAGATCTATCCTCTGACTCCCTCCCCCTTGTGCATCCTGAGCTTATTGACTAGGATCTACAAGGAACCCTGCAACTAGATATGTTCCAAAATAACAATGCCTATATTGACTACATGGAACTTAGGGACCACCTACCTAAAGGAGATCATAAAGCTGGGTTTGCCATTAAACTTAATACCATGGCTTATTTCAGAGAGCGTGCCAAGCCTTCCAATCGCAAAAATATCAAAATAAAAACTGCATCTGACTGTGAAAACCGCTTCACGGTAGTGTCAGATCCCAAAATAGTAAAAAGAAAGGATGCATCCGAAGGTGAAAACCCAACTGTGGCACCTGACGATGGAAGGCTTGACACTCTCCCCGATGACATGCACCAAGAGAAGTCTCAGATTGTTGTGGAATCCACAGAACCTATTAACATTGGAATAGAGGAACAGCCTAAGATCATTCACTTTGATAAGTCTCTAACCCCACCAGAGAAGACTAAGTTTGTACCATTCTTCAAGAGAAAGCAAGTTAATTTTTCTTGGTCATACACAGATATGTCGGGGTTAGATCCAAATTTAATTCTACATCATCTTCCATTAGATCCAGGAGTGAAACTAGTGAAACAGAAGCTTAGAAAGATGCATCCACACATAGCACTCCTTGTAAAAGAAGAACTCAAGAAACTACTGGATGTAGGGTTCATCAGAGCTATAGACTATCCAGAATGGGTCTCCAACATAGTACCAGTGTCCAAACCTGATGGTCGAATCAGACTATGCAATGATTTTAGAGATCTAAACAAAGCTTGTTGTAAGGATGATTTTCCGTTGCCAAATATAGATATCATAGTTGACTTGACAGCAGGGCATACCATGTTATCTCTCATGGATGGATTCTCAAGATATAATTAGATTAGGATAGCACCAGAAGACCAACATAAGATAGATTTTACTTGTCCATGGGGCACTTTCTACTGGAATGTCATGCCATTTGGGCTAAAGAATGCAGGGGCCACATATCAATGTGCTATGACCACTATATTCCATGATATGATGCATGTCACCATGGAAGACTATGTAGATAATATTCTTACAAAGTCACTCATAAGAGAATCACACCTGAATGTGTTAGAGAAAGTTTTTCAGAGACTGGAACAATTCAAAGTCAGGTTGAACCCAAAGAAGTGTGTGTTTGGAGTCACCTCAGGCAAGCTCTTAGGCTTTATTGTACCGGAAAATGGAATAGAGGTAGACCCTACTAAAGTTAAGGCTATTATGGACATGCCACCATGCAAGAATCTTACCCAACTAAGATCTCTACATGATGCAGAGGTGTTATTTCTTAGAGATAATTTAACAAGAACAAAAGGTTTAGACCAAATGTGGGCTTCAATCAGCAAGACTTCACTAGTCTTTTTCTTGTCCTAAACTCCACCAAAGGGCTCAAGTTTGGATTCCAACTTCTCAGATGAATTTTAGCACCTTCTAGGGTCTCAACCTACCCCAAACCAACAAGGTTCTAAAGGTTTCACAAACCAATTTGATAGATTCTTGACAATTCCCCTTAAACAGGCCTAATCCTTGTAGTCTTGTTCAGCAACTAATTTGTACTTTTCCCCAAACTTTCCCAAAGAACTTCAAAATATAATGACTGATCTGGATACCCTTTATCAAGTTACATAACATGTCCAAAACTTAGATATTGTTGTTTTGGACGAAATATGACTGTCTTAACACCCTGCTGTCTTCCTACAAGGCCTAAATTGACCATTTTACAAAGGAACCCTATGGAAAACTTGTCCCACACACTTCAAACCTAAAAAAAGTCTTAGTAAAGGGTTCAAAACCAAGGATTTTCTAGGTCTTATCAGGAGGTTTGCTCATTTAGATGTTCAAATACAAAAACCTCATATCTAGGGCCTAAAACCTAGGGCTTCCTAGATCTCCCACTTCCAATCACTTCCAGACCTCATTCAAAGGTCTAACACCATCTCCATGATCATATTAGATAGTACCAAACATAAAAAGGTTACCTTGTTAAGACGGATCTCTGGCTGCTATAACCATGCCACCATTTCAATGCTTTTTCACAAGCAATCCCTTACTTCAAATGGTGATCACCTCTCCCATTTACACTCCTCCTACTTTATCAGGGTTAGAAACCTATGTTACATGTTAATAATGACCTATTCCATGAGAATCAGAATCCTACATTCATGGAAAGGTCCAAAAATGCATTGCAAACCCTCAAAATCCCTGTTTTCACAGTCAAACAGGCAGTTCTAGAAAAAATGTGATATCTCCCTCGAAATTCACTAAAAAAACATAAAACCAATTGCAAATGAAATTTAACTCAATCCCCTACCACATACAATTGGTTTTTGAGCAAAACAGTTCTGTACAGAGAAATGGTACGGCCTGGAACAACAGATTTGCAGAAAAAATCAGAAAATTCTATTTTTTATTCAATTTTTGCACCTCTAAACTCCCTCCAAGGTACTTGTCCATACATATCATGCCTTGAATAGGCTTATATAACCTCTCCATAACTTCTACAACCAATTCCCATCAGTTAGGGGTGGTTAAACTTTCAAAAACTAATTAAAAAGGCTTTTCCCGCCTAAATGCATAATTCAGAAATTTGAATTTCTGAACTTTGGTTTAGTGAATTTCTGCCTTATTTAATGAACTTCTACCTTATTTATTTATCATGTTTGATTTTATTTAGGTTCATTAAACCTTCTTATTGATCTTAGACACCTCTATTTGACTCTAGGGGCACTATTGGCCCAACTTACATCATTTTTGGTCCTAGGGTCCTTACCAGGACCCTCAAGACATTTAAACATTACATCATCTTGACCATTACAATATGTCATTATTGGTTTTAGGCTATTCCATTTGACTTGATGGACTCCATGGACTCCTCTCTTATTCACTGATGCCTCCTTGTTCCACAATGTTCTATTAGGTGCTCCTGCACTACTACAAGGCAAGCTACAAGCAATCCATAGATTCATATCACAACTGGCAGACAAGTGTCAACCCTTCAGTCATCTCTTGCACGAGGACATTCCATTTAGGTGGGCTGATAAATGCGAAGAGGCATTCAACAAACTGAAAGAGTATCTTATGAATCCACCTATTCTCATGTCTCCTATCCAAGGGAAACCATTCTTACTATACATATCTGCTACAACAACATCTCTTGGGGCTCTTCTAGCACAACAAGATTATGAAAACAAAGAAAGATCCGTCTACTACATCAGTCACCAATTAGTGGGCTATGAGTTGTAATACTCTCAAATAGAAAGATCATGTCTTGTGGTAGTTTTTGCTTCCCAAAAACTCTAACATTATATGCTTGCACATCCAGTCAAACTTATTGCAAAAATAGATCCACTAAAGTACCTACTAAGCAAAGTAGCTCTAACAGGTTGCCTAGCCAAATGGGTAATGCTCTTAAGTGAATATGACATTGAGTATGTAGACAGAAAGGCTATCAAGGGGCAAGTCATTGCTGATCAGTTAGCAGATGCACCACTACATGACACCACACCAATGAAATTTGAGTTTCCAGATGAATCCTTATTCAATATATCAACACATTCCTGGAAACTTTACTTTGATGGGTCCTACACAAACAATGGATCAGGGGTAGGAATCTTGTTTGTAACTCCTCATGGTGACACCATACCAAAGTCTTACCGTCTATTATTCCCATGCACCAATAACATAGCAGAATATGAAGCCTTAGTCATTGGCCTCAAGATGGCAACAAAATGGAAAATCAAAGAGCTACATGTCTATGGTGATTCTCAACTAGTGATCAATCAGGTCAATGATGATTACCAAACCAAAGATGAGAAGCGTGTCCCATACAAGCGGATGGTCAAGGACTTTAAGGAATACTTTGTGATCATCTCTTTTGAACAAATACCCTGCATTGAAAACAAAGCAACAAATGCCATGGCAACCATTGCCTCTCTTCTCGAGATCCCAGAGAATGAGTCACGGTACAAGTTCTTAGTGGAATCAATTTAGCAACCAGCATATGATCTTCCTTAAACCCATTCCATAAGCCTATTAGTTGGATCTGATTCACCTAGGTATGGTAAGGTTTATACTTACGTCAAGGACAACACCCTCCCACCTGACTTATCTTCAAACCAATGACAAACCTTTATATGCCAAACCTCTCGCTATACCATTATTGCCGACACCCTATACCAACATGGTCTAGATGGTACTTTACTCTGTTGTTTAGAATGAGAAGAATCCCAAACTGCCTTACAAGATGTACATGAAGGGATCTGTGGAACACACTCTAGTAGTCCTTCCTTAGCTAAGAAACTCATGCATTTGGGTTATTACTAGCCAAACATGGAGACAGATTCATATCAATTTGTGAAGAAGTGCAAGCAGTGCCAAATACATGGGAACCTAATACATGAACCAGCTCAAGAGTTGAGACCTTTAACGACACCTTGGCCCTTTTGCCAATGGGGACTTGACCTTGTGGGTAAAATCCATCCACCCTCATCCAATGGCCACAAATTCATAATAATCGCCACTGAGTACTTTACCAAGTGGATTGAAGTCGTCTCCTCACCACCGTCATGGGTAAACAAATCTCCTCATTCATCCTGAATTACCTCATCTACAGATACAAAATTCCCTCATCCATTATCACGGATAACTGAAGACCCTTCAAAAACTAGGATGTCCAAGAACTCTATGACTGATTTAAAATCCAACACCATTTCTCCACACCCTATTACCCCCAAGGCAACGGCCAAGCAAAAGCATCCAACAAGACCATCTTGAAACTCCTCAAGAAGACAGTCAAGGATGCTGGCCGTGATTGGCACATCCAACTCAATCCCACTTTGTGGGCCTATAGAACTAGTATATGCACTCCCACAGGTGCTACCCCTTACGCCCTTGTCCATGGATTAGAAGCTATCCTCCCCATTGAGGTTGAGTTACCATCTCTTGGGGTGTCGTTAAAAGGTCTCATAATAGATGAAGAGTACAGAGTTTCCAGATTGCACGAACTAGAGTTGTTAGAGGAAAGGAGACAGAAAGCCTTTGATCATCTAAAGCCATATCAACAATTGATGTCATGAATCCATAAACACAGAGTTTGCCCAAGTCTTAAAAGCTAGAGATCTAGTACTTAAGGAGAACCCCTGCAATCAACAGGATCAGGAAAAGAATGGCAAGTTTGAACCCAACTAGCTTGGGCCTTATGTGATCGTAGTTGCTTATGGATCAGGGGCATATTAGTTAGCAACATCAGAGGGTGAGCTGTTTGATGATCCAATCAACAACATGCATCTTCGCTGGTTCTATACCGAGGAGAATCCCAATGTAAGTGGGGCATAAAATTAAAAAAAAATCAAAAAATCAATAAAAATACAAAAAAATAAAAAAATTAGAAAAATACAAAAAAATTGTCCTTTGGTGAAAACCTGGCAAGCAGGCACCTTGGATAGGTATCATGATGAAAACCTGGCAAACGAGCGTCATGCATACTTTCTGGCTTTTGTGCAAATAAAAGCAAGTGGTGAAAACCTGGTAAATAGGCGTTGTGATAAACTACTTCCTCCATCTTTGGGAAACCAATCACCTTGTGTCCATTCTTCCTTCACTCGTGTCCCATTCAATCCATATCTGTTCCATAATAAAAAACCTAACGATAACCTATCATGGCTTGATACTCTATCTCTTTGTTGCCTTGTCAACCAAGGTTTTATCCCATATCCTATCCATAGTGTCAGCCTAGCATAGTGCAGTTTCCGCATGGTCCAGGTCCATGAACTACATTGCCTCTGCATTGTCACGTAGGTGAGGCCATTTTCAAATGTGCCCCTGAGGCTCCACTTCCCCGTCCATCCCATATCTAGTTGTTTTTCCTCTAGTCCATCCATGGTCTGATTCCACGAACTACATTACCTTTGCATTGTGACGTAGGCAAGGCCATTTTGTCAAATGCGCCCCCAAGGCTCCACTGTCCCATCCACCCCATGTCTAGTCCTTCTATCTGTCTGAGTCCACACCACTTTCTACCACCCAGGTCTTAGGTCTAGTAGGGTTTACCCTGAACTGCGTTGCCTCTGCATTGTCATGTAGGCAAGGCCATTTAGTAATGAGCCCCCGAGCCACTAGGTCAGTCCCTTAGGGTTTGTCTCACCAATAACAATTGTGGAATCTTCTCACTAGGCAAGCAGGCACAAACAAAACCTACTCTTTTCAAGCAGAAATCCTGACACAAGACATTAACCTATCCAAAGCAAAGCAAACAAACACCTAAGGTATTCTAAATAATTTTACCCAAATTATGGCAAGAAACAAACACATCTAAATGCAAATATGTTTTGTGGATTGGAAACATGGTTAAAATATGGAGTCTTGATTTCTACTATCATGCTTTTATATGCTACTTGAGGATGCCAAAAGCTAGAGATGCTATGATGGGGGCATGATTATTTTCTTTGTTTTTCTGTTTGTGGATTAAACTTTAGTAATGTGAAGCCTTGTCTAACGACATGATCAGCAAACGATCATCAAGGACTTCAAAGGTCTAACATGAACGTGGGCAATCCTTGTTTGTTGATACACAAGAAATACTCAGGTCATCTCGGTTCAATTAAACCTCGATGCTTTATTAACTTGCTAAATAAAAATCCATGTAAGCAATGCTCAGTTCTTCTTGGTTCAATTATACCTAGATGCTTGTATTAACTTACAACATTTGGAAAAAGTACCAAACAAAATCACCCAATGATGAAATAAGCACTTCAAAATACTTGCACCATCAAGATGCCAAAAGGAAAGCATCCATTATACATCCATTATACATCCATACATCCATATCCCATCCAATAAAAGATCCAAACAATGCAGAGTAACAATACAAAGTGAAGCTTGTGAATCTGTCTATCGAGTCATTCTTTCAATCAATCTTCTATCTACCATTATGTCATCTATGTGTCGATAGGGTACATTTGGACATCACAAAAACATAGCATATAGTTGCATATCATATCACATGAGATAGTCATTTACATGATTAAATCAGCTGCATACATAATAAAGTGCATCAGGTCATTCATATACATTTTTGCAATCATCATATAGTGTCAACAGAAAAAAATTAAAAACATAGATAAGTGCATCACATAAATTGCATAATCAGATAGATGCCATTTGCATTCACACACATTAGAGGCATATCAAGTAAAACATATAAGTCTGTATTAGGTCATATAGCATCACATAGCATCATATAAAAATCTGCATTAGATAACATCACATAGCATCAAGTAAACATCTAAATCTACATTAGATAAACATATGCATCACATTATACAATAGAAATGCATCATAACTCATAAATATAGAGAGCATCAAATAAACTACATCATCATATAAATATCATAAATATGTCCAAATGTACAATATCAAGAGGTCTATCTCTGAGTCAATGTCATATACAATGGGTACATCTCAAAGCCAATGATACATGTCTCAAAATGCAAAAATGGCATATATATATATATATATATATATGAGCCATCAAAAAGTGTACATATGAGCCAAAATCTGCGCAAGTGTTTACTATCCCTGCTGCTGTGAACCACTGCTACCGGCAGTGTCTCCTAAATCCCCTCATCCACTGGCCCCAGACTGCTGTGGGCCCATCATGAAATCTCCTGACCTCGATCCACCTACTCTCTGAGAAGCCATAGACTGGATCTTGTAGCTCATGGCCCTCTGACTAACTGGCACAACACCATGGTATAAACCCTGATAATAATGTATCTAAGCCTGCGCTCTGGAAAGCTCACCCTACACTTGTGCCAACTATGTCTGTGCCTACGTTAGTTGTGTCTATGCCTGTGCTAGCTGTGCTTGTGCCTGATGCACTTGCTCCCAACCAAAAAGCTGCTAGTCGCGTCTGTCCCAAGGGCTGACATTGTTGTATCCTGCTCTACTCGGATAACTTGTATCCACACCTCTACCATATTTCACTCTCTAGTGAGCCCCAAGATAACCTCTGTATCTGTCTCTCACTAGGCCTCAGCTATCCTAAGCTATACCCGCAACTGTCTAACCTATCCTCTCAACATAGCTATAGCCCTCTCCTAGCATCTAGCTATGCTAGACCCTGAGATGCTTGTGCCTGTCCCTGTCCCTATGGCTAGGGTACCTGCTATTGTGACACCTGCTGAGGTGGCGGCATCTGTGCCTATTATGCAACCTATGGTGGCACTACCTACTGAGCATGGGAAGGTCCCTCCCCAACTCTCCTCCTCTACCTAGGTCTGGCTTTGTCTCCACCACCTCCCCCTCCTCCATCATCTCCACCACCTCCTCCTCCTCCACCATCTCCACCACCTCCTCATCCTCGTCCTCTCCTCCTCCTCCTCCTATCAACCTGGCCCTCGTCATCTAAATATGCCTTGTCTATATGAGGCACCAGCTCTCTAGGCCCTGAGTATCTCAGAAATGGGTGAGCAGCGAATCACTCCTCAAAGTCCTGAGTCATCCCAGCATCTGCAATCTCTCTCCTCATATCCCAGGCATCATAAGGAGTTTGCCAAAACTCTGCCACTGCCTCCTCATAGGATGCCACTGGTCCCCATCTGAATCTCTCAGCATGAGTTTGTGCAAACAGAGCCTGCCCATGTGGCATGCCCTGCCTCATCCCAAACTGTCTCTGAACCTGGCTGACAATCTGCCTCTCCAAAATGAACCGTGTCTGGCCTATCAGCCACCGTGTCTAGTAATAGTATGATACCTCATCTACGTCATCCTTCCAAGGCTGACAGTCTAGATATGGCCGCGACATGACCACATCTACTCCATCTAATGTATGCCTCCAATACTCAAGCTTCCCCAGCCTATGCTAGGAAATCACTCATGCATAGCCATAGCTGTATGACTCTCCTCTCTATCTGTGAAAAACACAAATCAGTCTAGTGATCGCTATGTGCTCCCATAGCCAAAACTGCAATAGTGAAACACCTGCTGATAGGATCGCACCCATGTGGTATACCACCTTATGCATGTCATGGTATAAATGTGCCAACATGCAAACACCCTAAGAATAGCAAGTGCCCTCTATAACCATCCACTCCATGATCCATCCCCATCCAATCGGTAATCCATGTGATCTCCTATCAGGGCATACAACACCTCTGATTAGTCCTGCAACAATCCCTAGGAAATAATCATAGTAGTCATGGATGTCCTACTAGGAGATGACCTATCCGACCAGATCAGGGTCATCGAATACTCGCCTATACTCTGCAAGTCCTGCATCCCTTTGTGGATTGTACTCCACGAGCTCTCCCTGAATAGGCAAGTGGAGTATCCTATATACATCCTCCAATGTAACCGTCATCTCGCTAGTAGGGAAGTAGAAAGTCTCGTCCTCGCTGAGGAACCTCTCTACTACTGCAGTCAGTAACCCGCGGTTCACTTGAACCTTGGGCATAAAGCAAATGTAGTCCAATCCCATTGTGTCGAGCGACTCTCGATCCAACTCTGTCAACATATGTCACTGCAACATCAGCATGGGAAACTGCTCCCTAGACATCAGCATATCTCGTATATCCTCCTCTAAGCATGCAAAGCAAGGTGTCAACCTAACGCCTCAAGTACCATACTCAACATATCTATAGAAACATATGAACTAACTTAACATATCAAATTGATCAAAACAACACACTAAATCTCTTGACTAGATTCCTGCAATCTCGGAGATAGTTTATCGATTGACGCATCAAACAGGATGCCAATCGAGTCAATTTTGTTAAGCAAACTGCCTATCTATATCATATGCACCATAACAGATGGTACATGCACCATTTCTTGTCAAATGCACCACTTTTGATGCATGTGCCATAAGATTCCATGCATGCACCGACCTCTACTATAAATGCACCGCCCAGTTGCATGTGCCACTTCATACCGTAAATGCGGCGTAGAATTATGCATGCGCCGACTAAACTCATGCATGTGCAGCTTTATTATATGCATAATTCTATACCCTAAATGCACCAAAGTTTGACAGATACGCAATTTCACATGTCATATGTGCCAAACTGCGATCTGGCACATTTGTCTATCCTATTTTCTCCTAGCATTTATTACGCTAAAAATTGACTCTAGGGGAAATTTTTTGAGATACATACTGAGGGTCCTGCCTTTGTTGGCCGGTCGAATTGATAGACTCACTCAAAGTGATGCTCCTCGCATGGAATATCCATCCTCGTGCTGACTGCTCTATGCTCTATACTCTCCTAAGCTCTCAGAAGAAAATCAAACAAAGCCAAGTGTGCAAATGAATTGTCTTGTGGACCCAGCTCCTATATATAGCATACAAACCCTAAACTGGCTATGTGGTGACTATGACTACTTCCCGCACTCGTTTCTTCCTGCTTTCTTCTCGTTTCTCAGAAACGTATCCTATTTTCTTCAATCCTAACCTAGTTTTCCTTTTGTCTTCATGAGATTGTCCGTCCCACATCCTTTGGCCTTCTTCCCGTCCAATCTCCCAAGGGGGCATCCTATCATTGTAACCTATACCAAGGGCAAACTGGGGCATGTATCATTATTCAACAATCGATTTCTTTGAAGCAACGTCGTAAACTGCATTGCATCAAAGAGGGGCAAAATGTATACACCTAAAAATGACACGATTCAGTGTAAATAAATATTCTAAATATTTATTCCATTATAATTCTTCTATCAATAAATAAATAAAAAAATTTATTTATTTGATTCACATTCCTCTAAATTAATTAAATATCAAACTATTTAATTACCTCTTCTAAAGTCAAAATTAAATAAAATCCTTTATTTAATTAAATTCTTCCAAACAATTAAATAATTCTTAATTATTTAATTAAATCAAATTCATTCTTCCAAATTTAAATAAATCAATCAAATTTATTTAAATCCTCTCAAATCTCTAAAAATAAAATAAATCAAATATTTTATTTATTCTTCCAAAATCATTCTAAATTAAATAATACAAATTATTTAATTGTTTCTTCCAATAATATCTTCTCTAAATTTAAATAAATCAAATATTTATTTAAGTTGTCTATTTCTTCTAAATTGAGTTATCTCTAAATATAATTCATCCTTGTGCACATGCAATTGAATATTCTAAATATTTAATTGAGCTAAAATATCTTCTCATCCTCATGCAATTTCTATTCTCTAGTTCTATTCTCTTAACTGATTGGTCTATTCTTTTAATTGATTTATCTCTTCAGTTAAGTCATTCTTCTATTTCTATTAGTTCCTCTCATGCAAAATAGAACAAGACACATGTCTTCTTCTTATTCGTGCACATTCCTCAACCGTTCTATACCATTGATCTTCATTGTCTCAAGTCTATAAATTGAACCTTGCTCTTCCATTTCATTCATCCAAGCCTTCAGTATTGTTACTCTGCAGGAATTACAGCATGCCTTTGGCACCAATTCCTTCATTGCTTATGATCACACTCATTACCATACTACTATCATTATTGTGAAGCTCATCTTCATGGTGATAATTATCATAGACGTTCTCCATTGACAATATTGGAATCATAACAAGGAAGTGCACTCTCTAAGGGCCTTATTCATACATGCAAGATCGATTGAGATAGGCAACCAATGGAAGCTATGAAGCTTTAAGGTTTGCAAAGGTTTTTCAAGTTCTTTTGTTTGATTGATCTCTTTGTTTCTGTATTTCATTGAGTTTTGGGTATTTTGATATTGATTATTCATTTGAATCCAATTGTCCCTTAAGTTGACTTTTTCCCAGACTGGATGCTTATTCCCAGATTTCCCTACAAGGTAGCCATCAGTGATCAACAGGATCTCTGGGCCAGGGGCCAACAGTGTAGGAGATAGACTCTATATTTTATCTCCTCTTCTTCTTCAGGCTCTGCAAGACCTAGGGGGTATTCCCTACTCAACATCCATGAGGATATGCATATAAGGCTAGGATGCTAACAGAAAGCAGATAAGTCCTCCTGTAAGTAGACCAAAACTGAAAGATAAGAGCAAAGGGGCTAGCTTTGGGCCTATTTGCAGTTGTAGACAGAGGACTGAGGATCCTAAAACTAATTCTAATGTCCTAATGGTTGTTTTAGATTTAGATTTTGATTTTAAGTTTAGATGCAAAGCTAGACATGGTTGTAACACAAACACAAAGCAAGATTGGTGCCTATCCAGGGCCTGGAGTCAGTAGACATACACCTGTGAATGATCAACATGAACAGCTAAAACTAGATTTCAGGGGGATATATGTGATACCTGCCTTACAGATATCTCCCAATACAGAGTGTTAAGTTATCTCTACTTATGGCATCCCTACTGCAGTATACCCTTCCCAATGTTCAACCTGAAAACAGTTTAATCTACCCCTTGAGTAGAAGTTAAAAGATCAGACATTCAACATAGGAATTCTATGCTCTAGAATCTAAACATTACCCAAATATCCAGATTCAGAAGAAGAATACATGCAATACTGGAGACAGAATTAACAAAACACATGCTAAGATAGCATTTCTCATATAAGATTAATCATGAAATCAGTGGGTTCGTGCCAAAACATACAACAAGAGATACATAGACTCACAGGTTTAGCTGTACAGAGCAGCCAGATCAGCTTGTTTTGAATTACAGAGCCAAAAATCTTCAACTTTCAACAACCAAAAATGAGTAACACTTCCTGCTTATAACAGCCAGGTAGTGTACCACAGTAATTAATTACATGGTTGACCAAAAATCCTGCCAGATACACAGTATCAGAAAAATGGCGCTCAACGCATTACCAGATTGGCGCCCAAACATGAATGCAGCAGGTAGGGGAGGAGACAGGAAGAAACCTCGAGCCCTGCGCCACTGTCCGTTGATGTACACCTTCAATCGGGTACCAGATCCGTCCATACCTCTGCAACCTTTGCCATTAATGGCGCACCAACCCGCGGCCTCGAGAAAACGTCAAACTGTGCATCGCAACCATTTCCCGCCAAGATACCTCATCGTCATGATATTTCAAATATGCAGGATATCAATTATCCCACATGCACCCTGCGGCGGCCTTTTCAACACTTTATATACTAGGCCACGAGCATATATAATGTCGGTGCTTTTGCTCCTGACGACACTAGTATAAGACTTCATCATCATCCTCCAATAGCATGATATCCTATCGCTTGAAATATCACCCTGACGTCAGCATCATATCGCAATATAACCTGCATGATAATCGCCTTCATCGGCACAACCTGATCCATCGGGGGAAGATCCTCCTGCTTAGCCGATACCAAAAGTCTGGCCGATGAACATCCTGATGACGTCATCGTCATATCCTACTGATGTCATCAGCATATCTGCCTACTGCGCACCTCTTCATATCCAGATGACGTCATCATCATATCGACATCAGGATGATATTCGGAAGATAACCGGATATTTGGAAATATCATCCTGATGCACAAATATCATGCTGCACTGTAGCTCCACTATAAGATCGGGGTGATAGGTGAATATGCCAGATATTTGAAAAGATCACCCCCCACTAGATAATGCACGAAGCTGGCAGGCAGATATCTCCTTGATATCAGCATCATCAGGATGATAAAACAACGAACATGAAGTGATACAACAACATCAGGATGATATTGACTAAGATCATCCTGACGTTCAAAATATGATGACCATGATGAATATCGGGTCACACTTAGAACTTTACAGCAACATCATCAGGATGATCTTAACAAAGATCACCCGATGTTAAAATATCACCCCGCGAAAGATCATGCAGGCAGAAAATATGATGACCCTCGCAAGCAACACGGCGATAATTGGAAATATGATCATGATGATGACGACCCTTAAGAAAAAATAAGTCGGGTCGAACAACTCAGAAAAGAACCCCCTCGAAAGATCAGGGTGACATCATCATCATAAAAGGGCAGGGTGATAAATGGAAGATCACCGGATATTTGAAAAATCACCCTCCGCAAGAAAATTAAGGCACATTGTAGCTCATCAGCAAGATCGGGATGATATCCAAACATCACCCGATATTAAAATATGATGATCCTGATGAAAAACAAGTCGACAGAAAACATGATGATGCGGACCATCATCGAAGACAATATGATGATGATGACCTCCTCCTCAGGAAAATATGATGCTGCAGCTGAAAAATGCCGAGGAGGTCCAACACTTAGGAAAATGGGCAAGAAGATATAGGGTTCAAATGAAGAAACCCCCTAAACATGAAAAATCAACCTCCAGGTCAAAATGAGTGCTAACACTGGCTCCGAATGGGGACGTGCAGGTGAAAACCTGCAGCGAGAACCAGATCTCCGGGCAGACCAGGCAAAAAACCAAAAAGCACGAACTGCACAAGACATTTACACTACATACATGTTTTTACAAATGTGCACAGCGACAAGTCATTTATGCAAAATAGAACTTAAGGAATTGGCCATGCACAGGCAATTCCAGAACTTCACCATCTAGGGCCTGGAGGAAATAAGAATCCTCCCCATGAGTACTGCAAATCTGATATGGGCCCATCCATAAGGGTTCAAATTTACCATGTTTACCCTTTTCCTGACCTTTTACATTCCAAATGAGCACCAGATCATTGACTTGAAACTTCCTTTTTATAGCTCTCCTGTCAAACTGATATTTCACATCTTGTTGTCTTTTGAGATTGATCTGGTGGGCTTTCCTTCTGTTTTCATCCAATGCAACCAGCTGGTTCACTCTTTCTGTCATGGAGTCTTCAATCTCCTCATCATTTTCCTGAATGAATCTGTAAACTGGTAGGAGATTGTTTATGGGAAATCTGGCTGATGCACCATATACTAGCTCAAAAGGTGACATCCCAATAGCCCTTTTTACTGTCACTCTGTCAGCCCATATTGCTAAGTTCAATTTTGAGTCCCAAGCTCTCTTGTTCTTGTCCAGTATCCTCTTGATAATTTTCATGATGCTTTTATTGCTCGATTCTGCTTGACCATTCCCTTGTGGGTGATATGGTGATGTATATGATAGATTTATCCCATACCTGTTGCAAAAATCAACAAATTCACCTGATCTGAAGCACATAGCATTATCAGTGACTATCTTGAATGGTACTCCAAACCTGATGATAATATTTTCTAGCATGAAATCTGTCACCACCTTACTTGTAGCTCTCTTAGTTGGAATGGCCTCAATCCATTTGGTAAAGTAATCAGTTGCCACCAAAATCCAACTGTGTCCCCCACTTGATTTGTCTGCAATTTCCCCTATGAAGTCAATTCCCCATTGCTGAAATGGAGCATCCACAGTTACAGTTTCGAGGGGTAAAGCACCATCATATTTCAGCTTTCCTGAAAATCTTTGGCAAGGGTCACACTTCCTCACTAACTTTTGTGCATCTGAAAAGAGAGTGGGCCACCAATATCCTGCTCTGAGAATTTTATGAGCTGTTGTTTGGGCAGTATAATGTCCACCACACAATCCTTTATGCATATCAATCAAAACATTGTTAGCCATATCCTCATCCACACATCTCAGCAGCACACCATCAGGGTTTTTCCAGTATAGCTCACCTTGAACAATAACATACCTGATTGCATGTAACTTTAAAGTCCTCTTTTGACTGTCACTGAAATGGGAAGGACAATTCAGATTTTGCAAGTAGTAGATAATATCCTTGTACCATTCAGATCCTGATACATTTACACTCTCATTTTGGACTGCATTAACTTGGCATGCTTCCAAGTTTGACTGTGCCATCATCTTGGCTAATCCTTGTCCTCTTATCAACTTGGTAATCTGTATGTCTATGTTGAACTCTTGCAGTTTGTTTATCCATCTGCACCTTCTTCCAGTCACCTCCTGCTGAGTGAATATGTCTTTGACTGCTGCATGGGGTACATATGCAATTATATATGATCCTACCAAGTATGGTCTGAAACTTTTGATGGCTCTGACTAGTGCATATGCCTGTTTTTCCATAATATTATACTTCAACTCAGAGGCCTGTAAGGACACACTAAAGAAAGCGATGGGCTGTTCAAAACCATCTTCGTTTTTCTGTAGCAAACATGCAGCAACAGTATGAAAGGAGGCAAATGAAAATACTTGGAATGGCCTAGAAAAATCAGGAGATTTAAGAACAGGGGCCATCTTGATTGCCTCTTTGATACTCTGAAATGATTCTATTGCTTCACTTTCCCAGTGGACAGTTGCATCCTTCTTCATCATCTTGGAAATGTTCCTTGTGGTTTCTGCAAAGTTGGGAACAAATCTCCTAACAAAATTTATCTGTCCAAAGAAGGACTGAACTCCTTTTACAGTTTTTGGCATTTGAATTCTGTCAATAGTAGCCACTCTCTCTGGATCTATCCTGACTCCATCCTTGGAAACAATATGTCCCAGGAGCTTTCCTTCAACTACCCCAAAGGCACACTTCTTTGGATTTAAAGAAATACCATACTCTAGTGCTCTTATGAAAATCTGCTCCAGATGCAAACAATGCTGCTCTTCTTTCTTTCAGTAAGCAGTCAAGTCATCCTGATATACAGCCAGGATTGAATCAATCAGCCCTGCAAAAGCAACATCCATTGCTCTTTGAAATGTAGCACCTGCATTGGTCAGTCCGAAGGGCATTCTAACATACACATAAGTTCCCCATGGAGTGGTAAAGGCGGTCTTATACTGTTCTGATTCCTTTACCTTCACCTGATTATAACCTGAAAATCCATCCATCATGGATAAGAGTTCACAACCAGTCACTCTCTGCAACATAGCTTCCATATTAGGCAGTGGATAGTTATCCTTTAAAGAGGATACATTCAAGTTCCTGAAGTCAACACAAAGCCTAATATCACCATTCTTTTTTCTGACTGGGACAAGGTTAGACACCCAAGTTGAATGCCTGATTGGCACAATTATTCTAGCTTCCCTGAGCCTTTTGAGTTCTTCTTGCATCTTGGGAGCTAAGGTAGGATTAATAGGTCTTTGCTTTTGTCTAAATGGCTTAGCTCCAGGCTTCAATGGGATCTCATGCTGGAATAAATCTTCCCTATAAGCTTTTAGGTCCTCATATGACCAAGCAAAAACATGTTTATACTTTTTCGGTAATGCAATCAGCATACTCCTAATGTGTGGTTTGAGCTGTTTACCAATGTATACCTTCTGAGGGGCCTGAGATGTCCCCAAATTTATCTCTTCTAAATCTTCCTTATTTGTGGGAGATGTCCTTGTGACCAATTTATCTCTACTGTCAAAAGCTCTTTCCAAAGCTACCAACCCTCTAGGGATTTTATTAGTCTTCAATTGAATTATCTCCTTTCCCACAAGAGTTTCTTTTCCATCTATAGTCTCTACAAAAGCTTGGAAATCAATTTCTTGATTCTCATATTCATCTATGCAGTGCAAAAATTTCAACAAATCCCTATCATCATTAAACACTTGCCAACTGCATATATTTTCTGGTACTGCAGGCCTAATTTTAACTTCTACATTTGTAACATCTGACAGAGTGATGTCATCTGGCCTTATTGCAACATTGGCTAAGAAATCAGCCATAACATTCTTTGACCTCTTTACCCAGCCTATTGAAAATGCATCAAATAGTTCAATGGTATCCCAAACAACATGCTTGTATTGTTTCAATCTTTTGTTTTTTGAAGCATACTTATCTCTAATTTGGGATACAATCAGCTCAGAATCCCCAAATACTCTTTAACATTTTAATTCCATGTTTGAGAGCAATATTTAGGCCTAAGAGTAAAGCCTCATATTCTGCAATGTTGTTTGTGCAATCAAACCTCAGCAAGAAAGAGAATTTGAGGAGCTTACCAGTTGGAGACAGGAAAACAACTCCAGCTCCAGAGCCTTCTTTTGCACAAGCTCCATCAAAAAACATGGTCCATAAGCCTTGCTGATCCAATTCTTCAATGCAGACATTTTTCTTTTTATATTCTCTATCATCTGAGACAACCTTGAAGTTATCACAGTCAGTGTCTACAAAGCATACCTGTTCCTCTGCTTCTTGGTCTTCCACTGTCTCTGATGATCTTTGTTCTCTGATTAGCTTAACATCCCTGCCATTCATTGGAATCATGGCATATGACAGGTCCAGCTGCATACTTCCACCAATTAGTGCTGCCCATCTTCTTGACAACAACATACCATATTGTGGCTTGATGTCAACCACTGTTATATTCATTTTATATCTCTTTTCAGGAAATGCTGCCAGTTTGAAATCTACATCCTTCATGATTCCAATAACTGGTACCTCTCTGGCATCCATAGCATAACATTTTCCACATGCCTTGTCAATTTTCAATCCAGCTTGTTGCATGATGGCCAAAGGCATGACATTTGTAGATGCTCCAGAGTCAAGCATACAATTTCTAATTATTTTTCCATTTATAACTAGGGAAACATAAAATGGTTCCACTTGTGAAGGACACTTTGTCATAGTCACTCCTAAATAGACTTCAGGAGCCTCATCTTCTTCATTACACATGACATGTTTCTCACCCTGGGTCTGAACATTTTGTTTAGCTTGAAAAGGTACCCCTGAGATTAGGGATATTGTCCTACTCTTGATTTCTTCCACTTTCATCAGTTCCATAAGTGGAACAGAGACTTTTACCTGAGAGAGGACCTGAGCTATCTCAAATGGAGCATAATTTTATATAACAGTTGTAGCTTGCTCCACAATCTTTTTTTTATCCTGAGTTGATTTAGCTTTTACTTTCATAGTTCCCTGATCATCATTCTTGTCTTGGGAACCTTTACTTTGATCTTCAGCCTGAGGGATTTTGTTTTCTGGTCCTTGAGATTCATGACCTGTTCTATGTCTAAAATTCTGTTTATTATTTACCCACTGCCTTTTTTGTGGTTCAATTCCTTTATGACCATGCACTAGCTAACCTGCAGAAATATCTTCTGGTTGATGTGGGCTGCCTACTTGATTTTTACCTCTGAGATTGTAGTTGCTTTTGACTTGAGCAACTGCTGCAGCTGTGAAGGCTCTAATTTCCTCATCAGAAGGTCATTGTAAGTTACTCAGAAAATTGTGTGAGCTCTGAGCATACACATAGTTATCTTCATTATCTTCATCATATGGGAACTATTGGCAGGCCTGAATTTGATGATCTGTATTCTCATCAGCATCATAAAGAGTGTATCCATTACCTATGGACATCATATTAACATCATCATCTTGCACATAATGTGGCTCATTGCATTCATTACAAGATGTAGCATTATCATACAAGGATTGAGCAATCATACACTGTAACTGTGAATGTGGCATCTGGCAAATTATACACCATGGAGCATCATCAACAATATTTATAGCTTTCTTTAGAGGATCAGGAGTTTCTTTGACATGTTGAGCCCTCTGATTTGTGTGGTTACGTGGGAAAATAGGCTTACCATCATGCCAATTGGTATTATAAGGCATATCATGCAATGATGGCCTCTTTTCCTGCCTTTGATAGACTTGCCTATCAGGACCTATCCCTTTTTCACTTCTAGCTAATCTATAGCTTAGGTCCTTAACAACATTTGCCAATTTGTCTATCTTATCTTCAGGGGCAGATGTATTACCTTGAGTGTTCTGAGGCTTGTTTGGATTCTGCAGAATTTTTATATCATCCCTTCTATTTGTCTTGCCCGATGCTTTCCTGTTGTTTTCAATATTCACTACAATTCTGAAAGCATCCCTAAGAGTAGCAGGACCTTTATCTCTTAATCCATATGCAATTTTTTCATCAAAGGCATTGATATACAATATTATGCACATTGGTTCGTTTGGCCTCATGTGATGTGGCAATTTGTTTAACACTTTAGTAAATCTTGCATTAAAATCTGTAACCTGCTCATTTGACCCTTTAGTGATACTGGTGAACTCATTTACAAAAAAGCTAGGGTCAGTTTTGTCACCATATTGCTCCTTGAACATCCTTTTAAAATCATCCCATGATGAAATACTCCGGTCAGGTAGATTCTTGTATCATTCTCTTGCCTCATCTATTAAGGATTGCATGAATGACTTCATGAAAACATCCTCATGTTCAACCTCAAAGTTATCCATGACATTTTGAAAGGCTTTTAGATGATCTTCTCCTGACACTGTGTTGTTTCCTAAAAATTTAGGCACTTGCAGCCTCAGATGCTTGTCAATGGGGTTAGGATACCTAGGAATACCATCAAACACCAGCTGCCTAAATCTATCTAACTGCATGGGCTGTCTGTTTAACTGATTAACATTAATATTTCTGTCTGCATTCTGGTTTCTTACATTGTTCAGTGGTATCCTAGCATCATTCACATTTTGTCTCTCATCATTATGCTGATGTTGCACTTCATTTCTTTGCTGATGTCTTTGCACATTTGCATTCTCTAGGGTAGGAACTGAATCATTTTGGGCAGTTCTTAAGGCTTGCACTTTCTGCTTCATATCATCTCTGATTTTCATGGCTTGTAGATATTCTAGTTCTGCTCTCAGATTTCTGATTTCTTCAGCTAATTGTTCGTCCTTAGGCATGGAGGTAGATGGTCTCATACCATTCTGGTCATCATCTTCATCATCCCTCAGAGACTCTGCCTCTTCAAACCTTTCACTAGGGTCTAGAAAAGGGCGTTCTTGGAACACCTCTGACCTCATTCTCATACTACCACCCTGTTGCCTCTCATATGCACCTTGAATATCAGCTTCTGCATTTGAAAAGTAAGGCACATGCTGTCCTGATGGCCTAGGGTTATCGTGTACATCATCATTTTTTCTGGGGGAACCCTCATGACTAACTGAGATAGCTCCCTTTCTTCTATACATCATTCTTCTTGTTACTGGTAACTCTTTAAATAAAGGATTTTGTTGGGATCTTCTCCCCTGCATATAAATTTTACTTTGACCGGTTGGGAGATTACTTCGAAGTCGCCACCTATTACTAGGAACTGTTTTCTTTTGAAAACCAGGGTTCTTTCACAAATTCCCCAGCGGAGTCGCCAATTTCTGTTGACTTTTGCCCAGACTGGATGCTTATTCCTAGATTTCCCTACAAGGTAGCCATCAGTGATCAACAGGATCTCTGGGCCAGGGGCCAACAGTGTAGGAGATAGACTCTATATTTTATCTCCTCTTCTTCTTCAGGCTCTGCAAGACCTAGGGGGTATTCCCTACTCAACATCCATGAGGATATGCATACAAGGCTGGGATGCTGACAGAAAGCAGATAAGTCCTCCTGTAAGTAGACCAAAACTGAAAGATAAGAGCAAAGGGGCTAGCTTTGGGCCTATTTGCAGTTGTAGACAGAGGACTGAGGATCCTAAAACTAATTCTAATGTCCTAATGGTTGTTTTAGATTTAGATTTTGATTTTAAGTTTGGATGCAAAGCTGGACATGGTTGTAACACAAACACAAAGCAAGATTGGTGCCTATCCAGGGCCTGGAGTCAGTAGACATACACCTGTGAATGATCAACATGAACAGCTAAAACTGGATTTCAGGGGGATATATGTGATACCTGCCTTACAGATATCTCCCAATACAGAGTGTTAAGTTATCTCTACTTATGGTATCCCTACTGCAGTATACCCTTCCCAATGTTCAACCTGAAAATAGTTTAATCTACCCCTTGAGCAGAAGTTAAAAGATCAGACATTCAACATAGGAATTCTATGCTCTAGAATATAAACATTACCCAAATATCCAGATTCAGAAGAAGAATACATGCAATACTGGAAACAGAATTAACAAAACACATGCTAAGATAGCATTTCTCATATAAGATTAATCATGAAATCAGTGGGTTTGTGCCAAAACATACAACAAGAGATACATAGACTCACAGGTTTAGCTATACAGAGCAGCCAGATCAGCTTGTTTTGAATTACAGAGCCAAAAATCTTCAGCTTTCAACAACCAAAAATGAGTAACACTTCCTGCTTATAACAGCCAGGTAGTGTACCACAGCAATTAATTACATGGTTGACCAAAAATCCCGCCAGATACACAGTATCAGAAAAATGGCGCTCAACGCATTACCAGATTAGCGCCCAAACATGAATGCAGCAGGTAGGGGAGGAGACAGGAAGAAACCTCGAGCCCTGCGCCACTGTCCGTTGATGTACACCTTCAATCAGGTACCAGATCCGTCCATACCTCTGCAACCTTCGCCATTAATGGCGCACCAACCCGCGGCCTCGGGAAAACGTCAAACTGTGCATCGCAACCATTTCCCACCAAGATACCTCATCATCATGATATTTCAAATATGCAGGATATCAATTATCCCACATGCACCCCGCGGCGGCCTTTTCAACACTTTATATACTAGGCCACGAGCATATATAATGTCGGTGCTTTTGCTCTTGACGACACTAGTATAAGACTTCATCATCATCCTCCAACAGCATGATATCCTGTCGCTTGAAATATCACCCTGACGTCAGCATCATATCGCAATATAACCTGCATGATAATCGCCTTCATCGGCACAACCTGATCCATCGGGGGAAGATCCTCCTGCTTAGCTGATACCAAAAGTCTGGCCGATGAACATCCTGATGACGTCATCGTCATATCCTGCTGATGTCATCAGCATATCTGCCTACTGCGCACCTCTTCATATCCAGATGACGTCATCATCATATCGACATCAGGATGATATTCGGAAGATAACCAGATATTTGGAAATATCATCCTGATGCACAAATATCATGCTGCACTGTAGCTCCACTATAAGATCGGGGTGATAGATGAATATGCCAGATATTTGAAAAGATCCCCCCCACTAGATAATGCACGAAGCTGGCAGGCGGATATCTCCTTGATATCAGCATCATCAGGATGATAAAACAACGAACATGAAGTGATACAACAACATTAGGATGATATTGACTAAGATCATCCTGACGTTCAAAATATGATGACCATGATGAATATCGGGTCACACTTAGAACTTTACAGCAACATCATCAGGATGATCTTAACAAAGATCACCCGATGTTAAAATATCACCCCGCGAAAGATCATGCAGGCAGAAAATATGATGACCCTCGCAAGCAACACGGCGATAACTGGAAATATGATCATGATGATGACGACCCTTAAGAAAAAACAAGTCGGGTCGAACAACTCAGAAAATAACCCCCTCGGAAGATCGGGGTGACATCATCATCATAAAAGGGAAGGGTTATAATTGGAAGATCACCGGATATTTGAAAAATCACCCTCTGCAAGAAAATTAATACACATTGTAGCTCATCAGCAGGATTGGGATGATATCCAAACATCACCCGATATTGAAATATGATGATCCTGATGAAAAACAAGTCGACAGAAAACATGATGATGCGGACCATCATCAAAGACAATATGATGATGATGACCTCCTCCTCAGGAAAATATGATGTTGTAGCTGAAAAATGCCGAGGAGGTCCAACACTTAGGAAAATGGGCAAGAAGATATAGGGTTCAAATGAAGAAACCCCCTAAACATGAAAAATCAACCTCCAGGTCAAAATGAGTGCTAACACCTTAACAGTGTGAACTACTACAGAATCAACTAATTGAAAATTCAAACAAGATCAAGAAAGATAAGAAAAATACTTTCAAGTATGGTACATTGATTCTATGTCTATTCTTTTACTTTATGAATGAGGTACCTGGGGTAAAAGGTGTGCACTAGACCAAGGAGGAGCCAGGTGCCATTCAGATCAAAAATCATCTTCACAACATTGGTGATTTCAAAGGTCAAAAAACTGCAATATGGGGTTACTTCAAGAATTTTTAGAGTATGATGCACTCAAGGGAAAGAATTCCTACTTCAATTGTTGACAAGTACAAAAATGAAATATGCTTCATGGTTGATATTGATCAGTGTTTAATGGAAGTAGTGGAACCCAGAACTGTTTATATCATGCCCATGGGGTATGAAGTAGATGAAAGGATCTTAGATATGTATGCTCAACATCTGTTAAGCAAGCCCAAAGACACAATGGTTGAAAGATTTGGAACTTATAAGGACCTGAGTTTAAAGTTGCATACTGAGCTCAGAGAACCTGAAACCAATAGGAGACTAAGAAAAGAAGTTGAACAGTTAGCTGAAAATCTTGGCCTAACTAAGGAAGCTGTGAAGAAATTAAGTGAAAGAACAGAGAAGGATGAGAAAGAGAAACAAGATAAGAAACAAACAAGTGATCCAGTGGAATTCTCTTCCACTTCAAGAACTACTAGAAGCTCTACTACTACCTCTGCTCCTTCTAAAACTACAAAACTAGAAGCAAAATCATCCAAAAAATGGGAGAATAGGAAGAAAACAAAAGCATCCCAGACCTATGAATGCATAAGAGAAGAAGAAGTAGATACAAACTCTAACATTAAAATCAAGGAACTAAAGGTCACTGGAACAAAAGCTACAAAGTTAACCAAAGAAAAGTCTTACGAAAGTAAAAGGACTAGCAAAAATAAAAAGATAGAAGATTATGAGGAATATGTTGAGAAGTCCACACTCTCCCTAGAAGATGTGATAAAATTAGTCACTGTGGATGGTAATCTAAAACCCATGATTGAATTCTATGATGAATACAATGATATGGATAAAAGGGTGTTGGCAGAAGCAATGGTCAGATATCCCAACATCTACAACAAGGCACTAATACAGGATAACTTCTGAGTTACCACAAAGTCTAGCAAATATCTTGGAGTTGAGAAAAGAAAATGCCAAGTGCAAGGACATGGAGATTAGAAAACATGAGCTAATAAATTTGTGTCCTCAAATTTCTCCTGATCAAATAGATATGATATTTAAAGAAGTCAAAGATGAATTTAAAAGAAAAAGAAGAATGAACAAACTCATGCTTAGAGAAACAAGTGAAATCATTGAAGAAACTCAAGAGATTCTATTGAAAGCATTAAGAAAGCACAATTTTCCCATAATCACAAAAGAAGTTCTAGATGGTGAAGAAGAAAACATTATTGAGCAGTAATCTGAGTTGGGTGAAGCCTCTGTTTCAGAAGTAGAACAAGCAAATCAGGAGAATACAGAAATGTTGGATAAAGTAGTTGGTAAAGGAGATATTCCCAATCCACTTGATATGTCAGAGAAAGAGTATAATATTACTACTTCACAGAGCCCTCCGGATCAGGAAGCAAGTGATGAACAAATAGGAAAGAGTCCTTCTATAGAGAACACAAAGAAAGATAAAGCAGAAGAAGATGGTGCAAATGTTGAAACACATAAAGTAGATACTGATAAATCTAATGAACAAACGGATGGTTTAGAAAATGTTGCAAGAGACACTATAGATGTAGTGAAAAATCTTCTTGAAAAAGAGTTGAGTGAGCTTGATGAACTTGAACTACTCCAAGGTCTAGCCAATCCAGATGCTCCCTCTCCAATTCAACTGATGAAAATAGCATCATTCACCCAAGTAAAGGCTAGAGAAAAGATGTTAAAGTTCCACATGGAGGACAATGAGCTACTGGGGCTTGCAACCAGAATTTTGGAGAAATTAATGCCAACCTATTAGAAGAATCAAAATGATTCCCCCTCCAGACATCTAAAAAATCTTGTAAGTTCAGTAAACTCACACTTTGAGTCTTTTGAAAAGTCTGTGGAGGCAAATGTTCAGAAAGAATTCCTAAATAAGAAATTTAGTCAAGTTAAGAATCTGATAAGGAGTGATAGGTTGATACTAGGCATTAGCATAAAGAGCATTCATAATGCCCTAAGTGATGGAGGAGATATATATAAGTTTTTCCTATCATGGTCTAAAGTCAATGAGGATATTGAAAAGAAGATAAAGGAACAAGAACATAAAATATGAGTTCTATCTCAAAATTTTGATCTAATAACTACCTCTCCTATAAGCCAGGAATGTCATGTTATTAGCTTGATAGATGAAATAAATGGACTTGAAAAATAGAAAGGCAATACTATGAAGAGGATGTGTGAACTCCGAGGATTGATTACCCCCATGTTGGAATCTATGCATAATATCTTATCTGAAGCCCAGAATGCACTTCAGACAAGTGATCCTCCGGATTTGGAAAAAGCAAAAGCATATGCATTTTTGTTGAGTGGGCAGATCTCTATTTTGGATGGAATGAAGAGTACTTGGGCCTCTAAACTTGCGCAAATAAAAATGAGCTTTGTAGATGTTCTCAAGTTCATGTAAATAAGACTTAATGATTATTTGTACATATGCGGCAATATATATAGAATTTTTGGAGAGTTTTAGCTTGCAGACCCCACCCTTTGCCATTGATGTCAAAGGGGGAGTGAAGGGCAGTGAAAAATAAGGTATTCAGCAAAGGGGCAACAACAAAACAAGTGAAGTGCATGATTGTATAGACAAAGGGAGAGTTGCATAAGACACTTAGTCATTTTTCACTAAGTGTTGCCATCAATGCCAAAGGGGAAGATAGTTGGCAAGAGACACTGCTAGGCATGATATATGTTGTCATTGATGGCAACTAAGATTATCCCAATCATCCGCATAACACAATTTGTTCATACCAGAAGTCAGATTTAGAATTTGTCTAAGTCTGGGTAGTTAGGAACAGAGCAACAATAGGGTCTGGTATTTTTGTCCAGATCTCTCCAGTGGGAAGTCATGATTAGCTGTGGATCTAGGGGAGTCATATGCATTATCAAGATAGTCTAACTCTAGATTTTTGTCCTCTGATGATGAAGGATGCAAAAGATATTAGCCTTTGAGTACTGGGTTCCAGTTTGTCAGAGTAGACAGAAGAACAGACTGACCTTGTAGAAGATCTTGATTCCAGATGTATGGATGTTGTTTGTTGGACAAATGATCAGTGATAGTGGCTGACATGAGTGATGATTTTCAAGAGCAAGTTTTAGTTTGCACCTTAAGTTATGCATAGATCTAGCTGACAGAGCAGAGCATTCATAAAAGTTCTAAGTGTTGTTGAAGCTAACTGATAGAATAATTATAGATCATATTGCGGATATATATAGCTGATGAAATCAGATGATTCAGTGCGTGTGATATATGCAAATAAGGCATATGTGAGAAAAGCAGAAATCCAAAGTGTGAATGAAGGCAGAATAGTAAGAAGAGCAGAGAAAAGATGAAATGTGTAAGATCAATTTTTGTACTTAACTGGAACTAAAATTCTTGCATAAGTAGATGCTATTAATCAATTCAAATCTCTGTCATTTTCTTTGTAATGTTTCCATAGGTAGTGAGCCTCCATTTGAGTAGTGAGCTCTGGGCAGTGAGCCCGAATGCATGTGCATTCCCATTTGTAAAAATACTTTTAATAGGGTATTAATATTTGTGGGTTAACCCCCACCATGGTTTTTCCCTTAACCGAGTTTCCACGTCAAAATCTTGGTGTCAAATGTGTTATCTATGTTTTCTATTCATATGTTATTGATTGATGCTGAAATTTTTATATCATTAAATTAATTATAAGTGGAAAAGGAAGAATGAAAGAGAAAAGATTGTAACAGTGTGACAACTGATTCACTCCCCCTTCTCAGTTGTCCAGTCCTAAACCAACACATCCTTCTTGTGCACCATCTCAGATCTACCTCAGGCTATTAAGCTCTCTCCAAAGAAACCTCACTCTGATACCAATTGTTGAATCCACAAGACAATTGAGAAGGGGGTGAATCAGTTGTATCAAAATTTCAAACCCTCACAAACATTCAGATCCACATGTTGTGTGGTTACACAACACGCCCCATTTTGACTTGGCAAAACAGGGACCCAATTTTTGGTTTGGCTTGTGCGTCTGGTTCTGGGTGGTTTGGTAAAAGTAAATCAAGTGCATCATCATGCAAAACCACGATGAGGTAAGTCACCATGAGGTTAGTTTGTCAAAGTTCATATTTCATCTCTATGGCCTCATATTTTGAAAGAGCACTAAAATTCAGGCAGGATTGCCTTTTACATCACCTTGATATTCATCAGGATATAAGAGTTATGAACAGTCAAAGTTTCGGTCAAACCTGATATTCATAAGAGGAAGGTCATATTGTTGAGTTCATCATCATATTTGAAACATTCCCTCCGATATGTCATGCGGTTCAAATATCTGGACGTCAACTTTGAATGGTAGCAAAATCTCCCCGTCAAACAGTTTTATCTATCGCGAGCGTCATACTTCGCATATAACCCGATGTGTCTTTATATTCTCCTGACACAAATATCACCCTTAGCAAATATCCTGATGACATCATCCAAATATGATAAACGGAGGAACATACATCCTGATGACATCATCATCACATTTACATTGCCACAGGATATTCTCTAAAACATGATAATGTTCGCCTAATATGATGATGACTTCAGATGCACTTCCGATACGAAGAGCGAATATCAGGATGACATCATCCCGATATTCCAAAAAGAAAGACATGTAAGTTTGTCTCGTCATCATCATATTTTGAAACATCACCCGATACACCGAAATATCCTCCTGATGTACTACGCAAAAATAAAAGTGCTTTCGTCACCTGAATCTTGTCGCGATAACAATGTCAATACGAGGGAGGATGATATTGAAACTCAACCTGATATTTGTGAACATCATCCTGCCCTCATCATATCCTGTCTTAGGGATATTCCCCACTCCCATTGCTGCCATTATCATTTAATGCATGCAGACATGGTAGGTAGTTCCCGCCGACCCCGGAACCCAATGAAACACCTGGCGAGATCCTGCATTTTCACACGGATAATCAAGGAACATGATCTAATCTGTCAGAGTTGCCCTAAATGCACCCTAAATGCAAGGTTAAAAGGTAATTCAACTGCCATTTTCACATTTACCTTGTGATAAACTTGTTTTACAGAGCACCAGCTTCCATATCTGCATACCAGCTACCGTTGTGCGATTTGAGCTCACGAGCAGAAGGAAAGAGGTGATCATCAGCTGAATTAAGAACGCCTTAGCAATCTACTGGTATAAAAGGAAATCTGCATAACTAGGTAAGTGAATAAAACCCTCATCATATTGTTTCTGCTCTGGTACGATGATGTAAGTTCTAGTTTATGCACCCGTATGATTAAGTAGTGTTGGAACTGATCCAGTAGGCATAATGATTTATAAAGTCAACTGCAGTATGCATGCATATATGTACCTGTTATGAGATAGGATTGTCGTTAATTGCAGGCACTCATGGCTGAGAAGCGATTGGCCAAGTGTCAGGAAGAATTCAGCAAGCCCATGTTCTCTGCTCAAAGGGGGGTCCTGTTTAAATATGGAGCAATCACAGACACCCATCAGGGAAGCAGTAATTTGGAGGCCTGGTCAGCCAAGCTAAACAATGGACATGACAAGAGTCCTGTGCTGGACGCAGTGTTCGTGTCCGGATTATGGAATGCCGCTGGTTTTCCATACTCTATGGAATCTCCGGAGCTCGTCATTGAGTGTGCCCAGAATTATAACCCTCAAACAAGGCAAGTAATGAAGCATGGGAGGGTATATGCAGACCTTTCCATCAAAGGTCTCTCCCAGACATTTGGATTGCCACTGGGCAGTAAGGTCAAAAGTGTAGACTTGAAGAAGTCTGAGAGGGAGTACGAAGCCAATAAGAAATCAGCTAGGAAGAACATGTATCCATGGTGGGCTGAGAACAACACATATAATGCAGCCGCCAAGCTTCCTGTGCACCTGTTCAAGTATGATTTTAGTGAGGAGTATCAGTACATGATCGCACTCCTGAATAGAGTAACTGGCCAACCTGATACTGGCAGTTTCAGGGATTGGATGTACGGGATAATAATGATGTGTCTATATTCAGACACCAAGCCACTGTGGGGCCAAATTATAAGTGATGCTCTGCATGAGCAACTGATGAACCTGGGAGGTTCAAATTGTGCGTTTTTCATGTCATCATATATTGTTTATTCTTGTGCCTATAGAGGCACTTTTGATGCCTTGGTTACAGATGGGAAGCTCACAGGCACAAATGCTGCATATATTTGGGATCATCATCCCCAGCTGCAGAGAACCAACTACCTAAAAGATTACAAACTGGTCAATGATGCATTCTCTATGCATCTGGTAAGAACCATGGACGAAGACAGAACAAAGAGATTGAGCATGGAGGCTTAAGAGATAGTCTACAGGCATAGGGCCTGGTACGTACAATTTGCAACCTTTTCTTATATAAGGGTTGAAGGTTTCGAGGGACATCCCCTGATGCTGCCAAGGTATCCTACCGACGCCGTGGTACTAATGGAATTTATCAAGCAGGGCTCCACCATGATACAAATGTACAAGGATGCCAAGAAGCTGCCACCAATTTTGTTCCCAGTCAGCATTGGCAATTACATGTGCCCTGACTCTGATAATATCAAGAAGGTGATGGTCACCCTGAATAAGATGAATCTGCAGCCGTTTCCAATAACAAGACCATATGATCCTTACGGCAGGATATAGAAGGTACTAGGAAAGCCTGTTCACCAAAGGCACCTAGAAGATTTTTGGGCTGACTATGAGGATGAGGCAGAAGCCAGGAGAAGGAGGTATCAGAGGTTAACTGTGAACCAAGTTAGAACTTTTGATTGCATCTCCCTTCCTCAATAATTAAAGAAGGATGATGGCAGGACAATGGCAGATGAGTATGAACAGAAAAAGATATATAATGACACCATCACTGCACCTGACCTCACTATGCAGGAGGACATATCCTTGGACCCATTCATTGTCAGGACCTTACACCTAACCCAAGCTTGGGTTGATGAACAGATAGAGGCATTGAAGCAGAAGGGTGTTGCCATTACGGTGGACAACAAGAAGAAAGGGCAGGATATCCCCGCGGATGAATATGATGACTTCTTGTTAGAGGAAAGGAAGACCAAGGGAGATAGAGTCCTTCCACCACAACAGCAGAGCAAAAGACCCCCAATGGGCAAGAAGGTGGAACAGGGACCAAAGGGGATTATAATTGAAAGGGCAGTATTTGCAGCTAAGCAGGCAGCAGGGTCAGGATCTAAATCAGCATCCCCTCCAGAGAAGGAAAGGCACAAGAAAAGTAAGACAGTAGAGGCTGGAATCACTGAGACCCAAGAAGTGGGTCAATCCTCTAAATAACCAGGAGGAGAGGGTACCCTCATAGAAGAAGAGCCTGAGGAGGAGGAGGCTCCATTGATAATAAAGAGGAAGAGGAGAGCCCCACAGGTGCTGGTGACTACCCCACCTAAGAAACAAAGAACCTCCATGAGAGGTGGAATAAGCCAACCCCCTACTTCATTACAAGGGGAAGGTAGTGAAGTGCACAAGGAACTTCAACATAATGTTCCACTTCCTACCATTGTCAAGTTTAAAACTGAACTTGCTGAGGAGCAGCTGAAAGAAACCTCCCAGACACAAGCGGAAGGGCATGTCTCACTCGACGAGACAATAAATTTGTCTGATGATGAGGTGGTGCAGGATGTGGCTACACAGAAGATGGAAACACTTGTTGCTGACATAAGTATGACTCCTCACAAGCCTCCAGTGGTTCAAACTGTGCTTGAGGAGATGAAACAAGTAGAAGAAGAGCAAGAAAAGAGCCTAGAGCAAGTAGCTTAGGAAATAGGGCTAGATACATTGATGACAGAGGTGACCAGTCCTGTAGTGGTGGATCTGACAGAGAAATAGGATGCAAGTCCTGAATAGCTAGCAGGATCACCTGATAAGGGTCACCTAACAGAAGAGATAGAGATGGCGGAGTCAAAAGGCCATGCTCTTGAAACTGGCCAACAAAGTCCACAGGATACAACAAAGGAACCTGCTATAGTAGAGGTTCAGGAAGCGAAGGCTGATGAGAAAGAAGCACTAGAGGATCCAGCTGCCAAAGTACAAGGAGTGGATGGTGCAGGCTCGGAAGAAGTAGTAGCTGTAGAGCAATCGCCAGCACATCAGGCAGAGTCCCCAATATCTGGTGTAGTGGATAAACCACAAGAAGAAGAAGAAGTGGGAACAGATGAAATAATGACAGAGGCGGGTCATGATCATCATGATCAGCATATAGCTGCACCTCAAGGTTCCCCATAGCATATAGATGCCCCTCAAGGGTCCCCACAGCATGAAGATGCTCCTCCGGAGAAGGAAATCCCTCAACAGGAGGAGGTGCCGCAAGATCAACAACAAAGGGAACATCAAGAAGAAGAACTAAGAAAGTCACCATCTCCACAACACTTGTTGACAGAAGCGGGAGATATAGGTGAACATCAAGATGATGTTGAAAAACATGATCAGGTGCCTCCGTGGTTGGCAAAAGAGGTAAGTGCTGAGGAGGAGCTTGAAATTCAGGAATTCGACGTCTCCACCCTGTTCTCTACGGATATAATAAAGCCAAAGAGGAAGGCCAGAATGACTTCAGCCATCAAGAGAGATCCGGCAATAGGGAGAAGGACCGCGCAAATTGCCATACCTGTGGTGGAGAAAGAAAAAGGTAAAATCACTGTCGATGAATTTCAAATCAGTACAGTAGATTTGGGCTTTGCCAATGAGGACCAAGAAGGTCAGGAGGGCAACGATATCATTGACTCTCTAATTCAGAAGGTGAAAAGAGAGAAGGTGAAAAATAAGCAACATAAAGAGCACATTGCTTAGTTGCATGCCTATATCAAAGGGCTGACCAATCCTAATGATACCACAACTGAACATGCAGTCCCATTGACTGCCATTTCTCAGAAGGAGGTAAATAAATTGGACCTCATGAAGCATGAGGCGTCCGTAATAAGGAAATGGATGTCATCCACATTAGATGATGCTATAGAAATAATGAAGGCCTCTTTGAAGAGGTGGAGCACCCTAAGTGACTCCAAGGCCAAAGTGGATAAATTGCAGATGCAGACCGGGAAGAGGTCTTACAAGCTGGAGAGAGTCTTGACCCTGTTAGGGGAAATAAGGAATATAAATCCACAACTGCTTATCAGTAAGCAGGTGCTGAATAATAATACTGCACTATTAATAGATATTTGGTATAAGGACACTCAGTTTGAGTGTGGAATCCTCAAAAGGTGTAATAATAAGCTGAGGGACATCAGCATGAGGCTACGAGATTTAATGGCTAAAGAAGCTGTGATACTGGAGGCTTTGGAAGGCAAGGTGGAAGGAAAAATAGAGAATCAAGATGAAGAGTCTACCATTAAAGCTGTACACAGCAACTTCCAAGCAGAGACAGATGGTCCACCTGTCCCTTTGACAGAGGAATTAATAGATAAAATAATGAGGATCAAGGTCCAGATGGAGAAATACAAAGAAAACTGCAGGAGAGGAAAAATAAGCTTGACAACAGTAGAGACAAATATGAAGCACATAAGCACGCCATTGTCAAAGCAAAGACTCAAGATGGCGGAGGGATAGATCAGGTTGTGCATTCATACGAGCAAGTCCGCAGTAGTATGCAACCCCATATGCAGTCGCGTCATCATCCAGATAGTGAAAGTTTAGAAAGTGATGCACATGATGATGACCTGCATGAATCAGCTGAGGAGCATGATGAAGATACATCATGAAGGGGATAATGGCATAAGTAGTATAGATAGTTGCCAGCTGGCAACTTGTGCCATTTTGTAAAGATTGACAAAATCAAGTGAATCAGGACCGTAGATTTGTATTGGTAAATCTAGATCGTAGATCTTTTGTAATGGATTCCTCACCTTATTCTATAAAAGGTGGTGGAATACCCTGTTGAAACATTCAAAACTTAATTGAAATCTGTTTGCTGAAGTATTTAGGGCTTATTTCAAAGCTATTGCATATGTACATGTCTTTTTTTGCATACTTAATGAAAGAGAAGAGTATTTCGATTACAAATCTTCGTAAATCTTGAGTAATCTGTGTCTGAATTCTGGATATGTGCTTTGATTTGCTGCGTCCCTTGGAGTGCTCATCATGTTGCATGTATTGTTTTCATTCATCATCCTCTAAAGTTTGCATCAACTGTATCTAGCTGTGGAATATCCTGGTGAACATATGGTTTGAATTCTTCTCATCCTGACAGTATCGAGTATGTATGTGGATCAATAGCTGAAGATTCAACTTTAAATTGTAGTATTCCTTTAATTTCTTTCAATTTCAGAACATTTCATTATCACAAGGGCGAATAATTGATAATCCTAAGTAAATAACGCAAATATGCAGACATCTCGTAGGTAATCGCAAATATTTAGCATATTTGAATGCAAAGCATGCACAATTGAAAAATATCATGCAAAGATTGAGGTGTTTCTACATCTTTTCATCTAATAACCACATAATGTGACTTCTCTGTAAAGAATTTCTGCAGGAATGTCATGATGATGGCACAATTTCATGCAAGGCCCCAAAATGGAAACAGCAACACACATTAACCTCTGAGTAACGTCAGACGATTAAGACCTAATCACCGGAGACTTGGGATCCTGAATTCCTTGAATTCACAATATCTTTCAAGATGAATAAAGGTTAATGTGTACTTTTATTCTATGCTTGTTTATGACTAACATCATGACCAACATAAATTGGCACTAGAAGGAGGGCTGATCTGGAATACTACGCTCATCATCATTATTTTCAGGTTCTATGATGCAGAGAGTAAGGTAACCTAAGATCATCTGTGAATTTCAAATATTACGTAAATATTTACTGCAAGAAGCTCATATATTCTCATTTCGTGTAAAGATTTCCAGATCTTACATAAATATTGCAAGCTTTATAGTAGATCATTCTGAATTCACTAATATTGGCCAAAGATCCGTAAATCTATTCAAGCTTTGAAAGATTTAGGCTTTAGATACTTGAGATCTCATGCTAGGGGTCTTTATACCCCAAATATCCTGTCATACTTGCAATATCTTCATAAATATTTCGTAAATATCCAGTTTGATTAGCCATCTGACTACAAATATCACCTCATCCAGTGAAATCTAGCCAATATTTGCAAAGTTTAAGCCAATTCACCTCAAAATTGAGAAATCCTAGCTCACAGGATAAATACCAGGTCTAGATCTAGTGGAATCTTCAAGGAACTACCTGTTAGAGGTTTCAGACCTAGAACCGTAGACATTCATCATACTCCAGGGTCTAGTGCGTTGGGAGCTTCACCAGAACCTCCTCCTATAACTCCCGTTGGTTTACAAATACCTTCCAGGATATCTGTGACACCTCCTATTCAGCCTCAGGGTGTACCTTTGGTTCAACCCTAGCTAGCTACAACATCAACTCAACCTCCTCTGGTTGCAATGTCTTTCTTTGCAGCGGAATCACCTTTGACCTTTAATGCATATCATGAGCTACCAAAGAATCCAGATAAACTTTGTCCAAAATATCATCCTTATCAAGATGCTGATGATCATATTAGGACATTTAAGGAGGCTTGCTGCAGAGCCAGGATAGAACATCAAGATGTGGTGTGCAGGTTATTTCCTTTTTCCTTAGGGGAAGATGCTTATAATTGGTTCATTAGTCTTGGCCAAGGCTCTATTGGTTCATGGGCTATCTTAGAGAAAGCTTTTCTTGATAGGTTTAAAGTCCCTATTGATCCATCTATGAATTACCATATGTTTGCCACGATCAAAAGATTTGAGCATGAACCTATCGCCAATTTCAATGCTAGGTTTCAGAAAATGTTGTCCAAGTTAGTTCCCCCATATGTAGTATCTGATGCCTCTGCCCGGAGTATCTATTATTCAGCTCTGGATCCTTTAACTTCCATGTTCATCAGGAGAACACATCTCAAGATCACTACATCGACAGGAGCTTTTCAAGAAGCTATCAAAGTGAATCAGCAGTTGATACCTGCTCCTACTCCAAATATCATATTTCCTACCTTGCCTGGCATGCATTCACAATATCCCACATCATATCCTGCAACATATTCTCCACAGTATCCTGCGCAGTATCCTAATGGAATAGTGATACCTCCAGCAGTCATGCCTGCTCCTTTGCAAATACCTCCACTGAGCATCATGCCCTCTCCTAATGGAAATAGCCAAGTGCCACAATACCCTGCACAAGCCCAGATACCTCAGGGTGCTGATTTATCCAATAATAACCATGGATCCTCTTTCTTCAAGCCTCAGACTGAAAATGTAGTGGCCAAAGCTCAAGAAGAAAAGGAGGAAATCAAAGAAATTTCTGCTCAATTAAGAAAACTCACCATAGAAGTGACACACTTGAGAAATCAGGGTTTTTATTCCCAGTCAAGTCAGAACAGAAATTATTCCAATGATAGACCAAATTATCCTGATAGAGGATATAACAACAATAATTTCAATAATAATGGTGGAAATAACAATAATCCACCTAGACAGCCCAGAGTATGGAATTCTAGGCCAAATAATGGTTCATTGCCATCACCCCTGGACAATCAGCCTCCTGGTGAAGCCAAACAGACTACTAGAGTCAATCTTGCTGAGGTAGCTCTTACTAATTGGTGTAGGATCCACAATACTAATGCACATGCAGAATTAGACTATCCACAATTTAGAATTGCTGCTAGCATCTTTCAGACTGAAGTGTCTAACACTTCTGGAAATCTGCCTCATGCAGAAGGAAATGAGATTGTTCCTTGTGGATACGACTCAGCTTTTGTGCTAGAAGCCTACTCAAATGAACCTCGTCAGAATTATAACCAGGCATATGAAGAATCGGCCTTAGCTTTTGAAACAAACCATGTTTTCCCCTTTGAAGATGAAAATGAGCCTGCAAGGGAACGTGAAGAAGTACATGCATATCAGTAGCAATATCCTGGTAAACACAATTATAACTTGAGGAGCAATGCTAACAGACCGGCTGGTCCATTGACATCATCTCTACCTCCAAACAACTTCAATACACCTCCTGATCCTAAGGCTAGCAATAACCCAGGGTTCCCTAAGGTGAATGCTCAGTACTTGTCACCTCAAAACATAGTATCAAAGATTGTGAATACACCTCATGAATCCAACAAGTTGGTCAGCTATCTCGCTGATGAAATGAAGAAAATTAAGATCACCCTATCCCTGTCTGAGTTACTGAAAACCCCTGCCATCAAAAGGGCATTCATGAAGTCCTTAGATGATCCTGCCCCTAAAGAGGATAGCCATTTTTCGAGTCAATCTAGTGGTAAAGATCATGCTGTTAAGGATAATATTATCAAGCCTAAAGTGTCAGCTACAGTCCAATCTATAGAAACCTCCCACATGACCTTGTATAGGGATAAAACCAAATCACCTCCGTTCCTCCTTACCATAAGAATGTTCAGCAAGAACCTGCACAACTGTCTGGTAGATTCGGGAGCCTCAACGAATGTTATGCCTTTGTCAATATGCAATGCCTTAGGACTGCATCCTGCTAAATCCTTAAAGAAGGTCACACAGTTGGACAAAACAGAAGTAAGTGTAGTAGGGGAATTAACTCATATCCACATGCAGCTAGCATCTGATCCTAGGATCCAGTATTACATTGATATTCAAGTAGTTGACATACCTGATACGTATGGGATGTTGCTCAGCCGCGATTGGTCTAAAACGCTTAACAGATATATGTCTATAGATTTCAGTCACATGTGGCTACCATGGAAAGGTATACCTAATCAGATCAGGATTGACACTGAACCTAGAATGAAACATATGATAACTGAGTACAATAGAACAAATGAGATCATGTACGTAAACGTAGAACCTGGAATTTATTGCATCAGGCCGCCGACCGTCAAAATAGAAGAGATCATGATGCTTAAGCTACATCATCATCATGATGATAATAATCAGGAGGACATTCCAGTCATAGAAACTGATAATTATCCTGATAATGAGAATGAAATAGATTGCTTCAGAGATTTTGAGATACATCTGTCTAAACAGGTAAAACGTTGTCAATTGTTAAATATACCGGCTAATGATATTTTGATTGACGGATGGTGCAGGTTACACGACGAAGCACACTCAGAGAAGACATGTGAAACATGCTTAGAGATGATGATGCTAGAACAAACATACAGTGAGGCATCATCATCATATTCTGAGGTAAATGTTACATTTGATGATGATGACAATAATAACTCTTATTTGTCTTTTGTAGGAACTGAAGAACCGACAGATCATGATGAGCATCCTATCCCGGAAACAAGGGAAATTTTAGTCTCTCTCCAAGTAAATAATGAAGTGAAAGAAAAGATCACCCCAGGGAGTGATTGCTTTATGGAACCAGATTATGAATTGTCTGATAAGGACAAAGGTAGTGACCTGACGAAGTTCGAAGAATTTTTGGAAAAGGAAATAGAGAAGGTGATACGGCAGCGTAAATCTCCTCGGGAGGTCTTAATTAAAAATTGGTGTAGGCTGCATGAGGCACCTCACTCAGAAACAACTTGCTCACTATGTTTGCACATCTTGAAAAAGCCTGCAACTACAGATTCAGAAGATCATCCTCCTACTGAAACGAAAGAGAGAATAGAAAAGCCATCAGGCTCACAAGAAAAGGAAAAGAAGAAACTTAAGGATGATGATGTCCCTAAGTTAAAATGGATATCAGGTGGAGCAGCAGCCAGAGCCGCAAAGGGAAAAGAAAGTTCAGCTAAATGTCCTACTGAAGATAAACCTTGGATCCTGAGGTTTGATGGGTCCAAATCTAAGCAAGGTGCTGGGGTAGGAATCGACCTGATTGATTCAACTGGGAAATCCTATCTGGCAGCATACAGATTACAGTTCCCATGTACTAACAATTTAGCAGAGTATGAGGCTTTGATTCATGGAATGTTGTTTGCTCATAAGAGGAAAGTAAAGATTCTGCATGTCTTTGGAGATTCAGAACTAGTTGTGAAGCAAGTAAGAGGAATTTACTCCTGTAACTACAGAAAACTATCAAACTACAGACATCGTGTGTGGGACCTGATGGAAGACTTTGACGCCTTTAATATCACTCATGTACCAAGAGAACAAAATCATAGGGCAGATGCACTAGCTCAAGCTGCTAGTACATTGGAGCCATTGTCTATATCTGGTCTAAAGAGATTTTTAGTAGAACTGGTGTCAGTACCATCAATACCTGACAATGTGACTAATCTCCAGGTGTTTGATGATGATCAACACATTCTGAACTTCATTTCAAATAGAGACATATTTGAGGCTCAGATTATAGATGAGAACGGTATGGAGGATCATGTCTGGGAAGAAGATGAGATATTAGAGTTGCCTAGCAACAGAATCCCCAAAGGTATGATTGAGTTGGAAAGAGCCTTTGATTTGGATAATATGCTTAAACATAAAGATCTACCTAAGGCAGATGGAGGTCAATATTCACAAGTGAATATTAGACAAGCTGATGACAGGAAAAACGTCTTATTGGGTAAGGTTTGCACACCAGAAGAGTTAGAAGGAATAACTCAGGCCCTCAAGGATTACATACATGTAATTGCATGGACTTATGATGAGCTGAAGACATATGACACCTCTGTCATAACTCATACTATACCTCTCAAGCTGGATGCAAAACCTTTCAGACAGAAGCAGAGACCAGTCAATGCCTTGCTCGAGCCAATAATTCTTGAAGAAGTCAAGAAATTGTTAAATGCCAGGATAATATTTCCTGTCAGGCACTCCACTTGGGTGGCTAATCTTGTGCCAGTCAGGAAGAAGAATGGAGACATCAGGTTATGTGTAGATTTCAAGAACCTGAACAGAGCATCAGAAAAGGATAACTATCCTTTACCCTCATTGGATAAAGTTCTGCAGATTGTAAATGGAGCTAAAATGATGTCCTTCTTGGATGGCTTTTCAGGATACAACCAAGTAATGGTTGACAAAATTGACAGATTGAAAACTGCCTTCACCACAAAGTGGGGGATATTTGCATATAGACGTATGCCCTTTGGACTCATAAATGCTGGAGCTACATTCTAGCGAGCTATGGACATAGCTTTCAGAGGTTTAATAGGAAAGTGTATAGTCATCTACATGGATGACTTGACGGTATTCTCCAAGGAAAGGAGGAATCATGTTGCTGATCTCAGAAGTGTACTGAAGAAATGTGAAGAATATGGAATATCTTTAAATCCCAAGAAGTGCATATTTGGAGTCACAACAGGAAAATTACTAGGCCACCTGATCACAAAGGATGGAATTATCATTGATCCTGACAGGGTGGAATCTATTATGAAGTTACAACTTCCAGGAAGCAAAAAGGAACTCAAGTCTTACTTTGGTAAGATAAACTTTGTGAGGAAGTTCATTACCGGCTTTGCTGAGATTGTCAGACCTTTAAATGCTATGTTGAAAAAAGATGCACAAATTGAATGGACACCAAAAGCCAGGACTGCATTTGAAGATATAAAAAGGGCCATTTCAGATGCTCCTGTCCTCATTAGTCCAGACTACACCAAAGATTTCTACATCTATTCATTTGCTTCAGAACATACCTTTGCAGCAGTGTTAACTCAAAGAAATGAAGAGAAAGAAGAGAAACCAATTGCTTTCATGAGCTGTCCTTTCAGGGATGCTGAGTTGAGGTATGTAGATGTTGAGAGACAGGCACTTGCATTAGTCAGAGCAGTAAAGAAATTTAGACATTACATACTCAGAAGCAAAGTGATTGCTATGGTGCCTGATGCAGCAGTGACAATGCTGCTGATGCAAAGTGAGCCTGGTGAGAAAAGAGCTAAATGGATTACTGTATTACAAGAGTATGACATGGAAATTACACCAATGAAGTTGGTAAGAGGACAAGCTCTGAGCCAGATGATATCTGAGATTGATCCAAACATCACTAGTCAGCAATATGTGATCAATGAGAAAGACAATAAAGAGTGGTATTTAGATATCAGGCACATCCTGATTACTGAAAGATGTCCATCAAGGATACAGGCTTCACAGAGAAGAGCCTTAAAGATAAGATCCCAAAAATATATGATGAAGGGAGGAACCTTGTTCAAGAAGAATTATGAAGGAATATACCTTAGATGCTTAGAGAAGCCAGAAGCAAGTAGAGTCCTGACAGAGTTACATGATAAGTTTGGAAAGGCACATGGATCAGCATTGGCCACAACACATGCAATCCTCCGAGCAGGATATTACTGGCCTACAATTTTTAAAGACACAGCTGATCATGTTAAATGTTGTCATGTTTGCCAGGTTGTTGCCAACAGAGAGAAATATGTTGCACAACCCTTGCAGCCAGTAATGGAAGAGCGCTCATTTGCACAGTGGAGCATGGACTTCATAGGACCAATCAATCCTCTGTCCTCCTCAGGGCATAGGTATGTTTTAACAATTACTGATTATTGTACTAGATGGACTGAGGCTATTAGCAGCAAAACTTGTACTGCAGATGACGTCATTAAATTTCTGGAGAGCAACATTGTCACCAGGTATGGAACTCCTTATGCATTGGTAAGTGATAATGGGTCCGCCTTCATTTCCACCAAGTTATCCAGTTGGGCTTTTGACCATGGGATTATACTTAAGTTTTCATCTAACTATTATCCTCAAGGGAATGGTTTAGTAGAATCCACCAACAAGAATTTACTGAGTATCATAAGAAAACTAATAGAGAAGAACCCTAGGGAATGGAACTCATTTCTAAAGTATGCCTTATGGGTGGACAGAACTAGAATAAAAACTGCATTAGGAAACTCACCTTTCCAACTAGTATATGGAGTGGACCCCATCCTCCCTGTAAACTTAAAGATTCCTACCCTACAGTTTGCCTAAGAGTACCTAGGCATAGACAATAAACAAGAAGTCAGGTTGCTTCAGTTGGTGTACCTAGAAGAAAAAAGGAGTCAAGCAATCGATCAATTTGCAAAACATCAGGCTATTGTCAAATGCTGGTTTGACAAGAGAGCCAAAATTAAAGCTTTTAGGATATCCGATTTGGTCCTGATGTGGGATAAGGCCCATGAAAAGAAAGGTGACCATGGTAAGTTCGATAGATTATGGATAGGTCCCTTTCAAATTTCTAAGATACTAGGAGACAGTACTTATAGGCTTAAAAACCTGACAGGTGAGGATATCCCATTGCCAGTCAATGGACAATTCCTCAAACATTATTTCCAGGCCTGAATGACTTCATAGCAGTCATGTGTATCATATTGTATATTTGTATAGTTGTTTGTACAGTGTGTCTGTTTTGCTTGTTTCATTGTGTTGGTTGGGACCTTGTTCTGGTAAGTCAGGATTGTGCACTTCATCACCCCAGAAAATAACTAAATTGTTAAGATTCAAGTAATGAGATCACATTTAGACATAGGTTATGATTCGTTGTAAGAAGTGTTCATGATCAGGTTTCTGATATCTTTTCATCAGGATGCCTTTTCTTGATCAAAGTGAATCAATCACAATGAAGCACCTAACAGCCTTGGGTTTGTTGAACACACAAGTATAGGTGTTAAGTGAAAAATCTAAAGGGACTCCTTTGCTACCAATACAATCTCCAACCTAAAGCTGCAAGTGACTGTACCTTGTACAAATAAGCTGACATGATAATATCAAATACAAATTTAAAGAGAAAATTAGAACAAAAATAAAATTAGGCCATCCAAGTAACTCTACCGGGGCTATAGACGCCTGCTGGTAGTGGGGCTCTACTTGGGGAGATTGTATAGATAACCTTGCCAGGGCTATAGACGCCCACTGGCAGCAAGGCTCTATCCAGGTCGGCTATGAGGGATGATCCCCAACTATGTAGTTTAACACCAGTTACTTATGTTTTCAACTTGCTTTCAAGATGAGGATAATTAATCATATGCACACACCTGATCCTTTGTTAGCATTGTTGTCATAATGAAATTGTTGTCAGACGACCATGATACTTATGCTTACATGGAATTAGAATGCTATAGGTGAATGTGATCACATCACTTGAATCATTGGAATTTGTTTGTTTTCTTTGGTGGCAAGTAGTTGTGTGGTTACACAACACGCCCCATTTTGACTTGGCAAAACAGGGACCCAATTTTTGGTTTGGCTTGTGCGTCTGCTTCTAGGTGGTTTGGTAAAAGTAAATCAAGTGCATCATCATGCAAAACCATGATGAGGTAAGTCACCATAAGGTTAGTTTGTCAAAGTTCATATTTCATCTCTATGGCCTCATATTTTGAAAGAGCACTAAAATTCAGGCAGGATTGCCTTTTACATCACCTTGATATTCATTAGGATATAAGAGTTATGAACAGTCAAAGTTTCGGTCAAACCTGATATTCATAAGAGGAAGGTCATATTGTTGAAGTTCATCATCATATTTGAAACATTCCCTCTGATATGTCATGTGGTTCAAATATCCAGACGTCAACTTTGAATGGTAGCAAAATCTCCCCGTCAAACAGTTTTATCTATCGCGAGCGTCATACTTCGCATATAACCCGATGTGTCTTTATATTCTTCTGACGCAAATATCACCCTTAGCAAATATCCTGATGACATCATCCAAATACGATAAACGGAGGAACATACATCCTGATGACATCATCATCACATTTACATTGCCACAGGATATTCTCTAAAACATGATCATGTTCGCCTAATATGATGATGACGTCAGATGCACTTCCGATACGGAGAGCAAATATCAGGATGACGTCATCGCGATATTCCAAAAAGAAAGACATGTAAGTTTGTCTCGTCATCATCATATTTTGAAACATCACCTGATACACCGAAATATCCTACTGATGTACTATGCAGAAATAAAAGTGCTTTCGTCACTCAAATCTTGTCGCGATAACAATGTCAATATGAGGGAGGATGATTTTGAAACTCAACCCGATATTTGCGAACATCATCCTACCCTCATCATATCCTATCATAGGGATATTCCCCACTCCCGTTGCCGCCATTATCATTTAATGCGTGCAGACATGCTAGGTAGTTCCTGCCGACCCCGGAACCCAATGAAACACTTGGTGAGATCCTGCATTTTCGCATGGATAATCAAGGAACATGATCTAATCTGTCAGAGTTGCCCTAAATGCACCCTAAATGTGAGGTTAAAAGGTAATTCAACTGCCATTTTCACATTTACCTTGTGATAAACTTGTTTTACAGAGCACCAGCTTCCATATCTGCATACCAGCTACCGTTGCGCGATTTGAGCTCATGAGCAGAAGGAAAGAGGTGATCATCAGCTGAATTAAGAACGCCTTAGCAATCTACTGGTATAAAAGGAAATCTGCATAACCAGGTAAGTGAATAAAACCCTCATTATATTATTTCTGCTCTGGTACGATGATGTAAGTTCTAGTTTATGCACCCGTATGATTAAGTAGTGTTGGAACTGAACCAGTAGGCATAATGATTTATAAAGTCAACTGCAGTATGCATGCATATATGTACCTGTTATGAGATAGGATTGTCCTTAATTGCAGGCACTCATGACTGAGAAGCGATTGGTCAAGTGTTAGGAAGAATTCAGCAAGCCCATGTTCTCTGCTCAGAGGGGGGTCCTATTTAAATATGGAGCAATCACAGACACCCATCAGGGAAGCAGTAATTTGGAGGCCTGGTCAGCCAAGCTGAACAATGGACATGACAAGAGTCCTGTGCTGGACACAGTGTTCGTGTCTGGATTATGGAATGCCGCTGGTTTTCCATACTCTATGGAATCTCTGGAGCTCGTCATTGAGTGTGCCCGGAATTATAACCCTCAAACAAGGCAAGTAGTGAAGCATGGGAGGGTATATGCAGACCATTCCATCAAAGGTCTCTCCCAGACATTTGGATTACCACTGGGCAGTAAGGTCAAAAGTGTAGACTTGAAGAAGTCTGAGAGGGAGTACGAAGCCAATAAGAAATCAGCCAGGAAGAACATGTATCCATGGCGGGCTAAGAACAGCACATATAATGCAGCCGCCAAGCTTCCTATGCACCTGTTCAAGTATGATTTCAGTGAGGAGTATCAGTACATGATCGCACTCCTGAATAGAGTAACTAGCCAACCTGATACTGGTAGTTTCAGGGATTGGATGTATGGGATAATAATGATGTGTCTATATTCAGACACCAAGCCACTGTGGGGCCAAATTATAAGTGATGCTCTGCATGAGCAACTGATGAACCTGGGAGGTTCAAATTGTGCATTTTTCATGTCATCATATATTGTTTATTCTTGTGCCTATAGAGGCACTTTTGATGCCTTGGTTACAGATGGGAAGCTCATAGGCACAAATGCTACATATATTTGGGATCATCATCCCCAGCTGCAGAGAACCAACTACCTAAAAGATTAAAAACTAGTCAATGATGCATTCTCTATGCATCTGGTAAGGACCATGGAGGAAGATAGAACAAAGAGATTGAGCATGGAGGCTCAAGAGACAGTCTACAGGCATGGGGACTGGTACGTACAATTTGCAACCTTTTCTTATATAATGGTTGAAGGTTTCAAGGGACATCCCCTGATGCTGCCAAGGTATCCTACCGACGCTGTGGTACTAATAGAATTTATCAGGCGGGGCTCCACCATGATACAAATGTACAAGGATGCCAAGAAGCTGCCACCAATTTTGTTCCCAGTCAGCATTGGCAATTACATGTGCCCTAACTCTGATAATATCAAGAAGGTGATGGTCACCCTGAATAAGATGAATCTGCAGCCGTTTCCAATAACAAGACCATATGATCCTTACGGCAGGATACAGAAGGTACTAGGAAAGCCTGTTCACCAAAGGCACCTAGAAGATTTTTGGGCTGACTGTGAGGATGAGGCAGAAGCCAGGAGAAGGAGGTATCAGAGGTTAACTCTGAACCAAGTTAGAACTTTTGATTGCATCTCCTTTCCTCAACAATTAAAGAAGGATGATGGTAGGACAATGGCAGATGAGTATGAACAGAAAAAGATATATAATGACACCATCTCTGCACCTGACCTCACTATGTAGGAGGACATATCCTTGGACCCATTCATTGCTAGGACCTTACACCTAACCCAAGCTTGGGTTGATGAACAGATAGAGGCATTGAAGAAGAAGGGTGTTGCCATTACGGTGGACAACAAGAAGAAAGGGCAAGATATCCCCGCGGATGAATATGATGACTTCCTGTTAGAGAAAAGGAAGACCAAGGGAGATAGAGTCCTTCCACCACAACAGCAGAGCAAAAGACCCCCAAGGGGCAAGAAGGTGGAACAGGGACCAAAGGGGATTATAATTGAAAGGGCAGTATTTGCAGCTAAGCAGGCGGTAGGGTCAGGATCTGAATCAGTATCCCCTCCAGAGAAGGAAAGGCACAAGAAAAGTAAGACAGCAGAGGTTGGAATCACTGAGACCCAAGAAGTGGGTCAATCCTCTAAACAACCAGGAGGAGAGGGTACCCTCATAGAAGAAGAGCCTGAGGAGGAGGAGGCTCCATTGATAATAAAGAGGAAGAGGAGAGCTCCACAGGTGCTGGTGACTACCCCACCTAAGAAACAAAGAACCTCCATGAGAGGTGGAATAAGCCAACCCCCTACTTCATTACAAGCGGAAGGTAGTGAAGTGCACAAGGAACTTCAACATAATGTTCCACTTCCTACCATTGTCAAGTTCAAAACTGAACTTGCTGAGGAGCAGCTGAAAGAAACCTCCCAGACACAAGCGGAAGGGCATGTCTCGCTCGACGAGACAATAAATTTGTCTGATGATGAGGTGGTGCAGGATGTGGCTGCACAGAAGATGGAAACACTTGCTGCTGACGTAAGTATGACTCCTCACAAGCCTCCAACGGTTCAAACTGTGCTTGAGGAGATGAAACAAGCAGAAGAAGAGCAAGAAAAGAGCCCAGAGCAAGTAGCTCAGGAAATAGGGCTAGATACATTGATCACAGAGGTGACCAGTCCTGTAGTGGTGGATCTAACAGAGAAACAGGATGCAAGTCCTGAACAGCCAGCAGGATCATCTGATAAGGGTCACCTAACAGAAGAGATAGAGATGGCAGAGTCAGAAGGCCATGCTCTTGAAACCGGCCAACAAAGTCCACAGGATACAACAGAGGAACCTGCTATAGTAGAGGTTCAGGAAGCGAAGGCTAATGAGAAAGAAGCACTAGAGGATCCAGCTGCCAAAGTACAAGGAGTGGATAGTGCAGGCTCGGAAGAAGTAGTAGTTGCAGAGCAATCGCCAGCACATCAGGCAGAGTCCCCAATATCTGGTGTAGTGGATAAACCACAAGAAGAAGAAGAAGTGGGAACAGATGAAATAATGATAGAGGCAGGTCATGATCATCATGATCAGCATATAGCTGCACCTCAAGGTTCCCCACAGCATATAGATGCCCCTCAAGGGTCCCCACAGCATGAAGATGCTCCTCCGGAGAAGGAAATCCCTCAACAAGAGGAGGTGCCGCAAGATCAACAACAAAGGGAACATCAAGAAGAAGAACTGAGAAAGTCACCATCTCCACAACACTTGTTGACACAAACGGGAGATATAGGTGAACATCAGGATGATGTTGAAAAACATGATCAGGTGCCTCCGTGGTTGGCAAAAGAGGTAAGTGCTAAGGAGGAGCTTGAAATTCAGGAATTCGACGTCTCCACCCTGTTCTCTGCGGATATAATGAAGCCAAAGAGGAAGGCTAGAATGACTTCGGCCATCAAGAGAGATCCGGCAACAGGGAGAAGGACCGTGCAAATTGCCATACCTGCGGTGGAGAAAGAAAAAGGTAAAATCACTGTCGATGAATTTCAAATCAGTACAGTAGATTTGGGCTTTGCCAATGAGGACCAAGAAGGTCAGGAGGGCAAATATATCATTGACTCTCTAATTCAGAAGGTGAAAAGAGAGAAGGAGAAAAATAAGCAACATAAAGAGTACATTGCTTAGTTGCATGCCTATATCAAAGGGCTGACCAATCCTGATGATACCACAACTGAACATGCAGTCCCATTGACTGCCATTTCTCAGAAGGAGGTAAATAAATTGGACCTCATGAAGCATGAGGCGTCCGTAATAAGGAAATGGATGTCATCCACATTGGATGATGCTGTAGAAATAATGAAGGCCTCTTTGAAGAGGTGGAGCACCCTAAGTGACTCCAAGGCCAAAGTGGATAAATTGCAGATGCAGACCGGGAAGAGGTCTTACAAGCTGGAGAGAGTCCTGACCCTGTTAGGGTAAATAAGGAATATAAATCCACAACTACTTATCAGTAAGTAGGTGCTGAATAATAATACCGCACTATTAATAGATATTTTGTATATGGACACTCAGTTTGAGTGTGGAATCCTCAAAAGGTGTAATAATAAGCTGAGGGACATCAGCATGTGGCTACGAGATTTAATGGCTGAAGAAGCTATGATACTGGAGGCTTTGGAAGGCAAGGTGGAAGGAAAAATAGAGAATCAAGATGAAGAGTCCGCCATTAAAGCCGTACACAGCAACTTCCAAGCAGAGACAGATGGTCCACCTGTCCCTTTGACAGAGGAATTAATAGATAAAATAATGAGGATCAAGATCCAGATGGAGAAATACAAAGAAACACTGCAGGACAGGAAAAATAAGCTTGACAACAGCAGAGACAAATATGAAGCACATAAGCACGCCATTGTCAAAGCAAAGACTCAAGATGGCGGAGGGATAGATCAGGTTGTGCATTCATACGAGCAGGTCCGCAGTAGTATGCAACCCCATATGCAGCCACGTCATCATCAGGATAGTGAAAGTTCGGAAAGTGATGCACATGATGATGACCTGCATGAATCAGCTGAGGAGCATGGTGAAGATACATCATGAAGGGGATAATGGCATAAGTAGTATAGATAGTTGCCAGCTGGCAACTTGTGCCATTCTGTAAAGATTGACAAAATCAAGTGAATCAGGACTGTAGATTTGTATTGGTAAATCTAGATCCTAGATCTTTTGTAATGGATTCCTCACCTTATTCTATAAAAGGTGGTGGAATGCCCTTTTGAAACATTCAAAACTTAATTGAAATCTGTTTGCTGAAGTATTCAGGGCTTATTTCAAAGCTATTGCATATGTACATGTCTTTTTTTGCATACTTAATGAAAGAGAAGAGTATTTCGATTACAAATCTTCGTAAATCTTGAGTAATCTGTGTCTGAATTCTTGATATGTGCTTTGATTTGCTGCGTCCCTTGGAGTGCTCATCATGTTGCATGTATTGTTTTCATTCATCATCCTCTGAAGTTTGCATCAACTGTATCTAGCTGTGGAATATCCTGGTGAACATATGGTTTGATTTCTTCTCGTCCTGACAGTATCGAGTATGTATGTGGATCAATAGCTGAAGATTCAACTTTAAATTGTAGTATTCCTTTAATTTCTTTCAATTTTAGAACATTTCATTATCACAAGGGTGAATAATTGATAATCCTAAGTAAATAACACAAATATGCAGACATCTCGTAGGTAATCACAATATTTAGCATATTTGAATGCAAAGCATGCACAATTGAAAAATATCATGCAAAGATTGAGGTGTTTCTACATCTTTTCATCTAATAACCGCATAATATGACTTCTCTGTAAAGAATTTCTGCAGGAATGCCATGATGATGGCACAATTTCATGTAAGGCCCCAAAATGGAAATAGCAACACACATTAACCTCTGAGTAACGTCAGACGATTAAGACCTAATCACTAGAGACTTGGGATCTTGAATTCCTTGAATTCACAGTATCTTTCAAGATGAATAAAGGTTAATGTGTACTTTTATTCTATGCTTGTTTATGACTAACATCATGACCAACACCACATTAATCTCTAAACACGTTATGATGATTAAGCATGAAAAGAAAATAATAGAAACTGAAACATAACAACACCACACACAAGACAACACCAGATTTTACGTGGAAAACCCAAGAAGGGAAAAACCACTGTGAGGATTAGCTCACAATATAATGTAGTAGCAATACCAAATTACAAAAGGCTCACTACTAGAGGCTCACTGCCAAAAAGAGAGAATGCTCACTATAGATGGACTCACTGTCCAAGTGGACTCACTGCCCATTGAGAAAGATAGAGAGAAAGAAGAGAAGACTCACTACTAGGGATGAACTTGTTGGAAACTTGTGTATGATGTCTAAAAATGTTGTCATTGATGGTTACAAGAAAAGGAATAATATTGGAATAATGTCCGGAGAAGAAGACTTAAGCATTTTGGGTTAAGTGTTGGTGGTATACTGAAGCACTGATAAGAAGATAGTATTTGAGCTGGTATTGGTCTGTAGTAGAAGATCATATCATGTGGTTCATGAATGTAGCTCACATCCCTTAGATGATCACTTGTCAAAGATTTAAGTCCTTGATGAGTACCGGAGGTCTATCTTCAGAAAGTCTAAGTTTGACAATGTAGAGAACAAAGGAAATCAAAACATAACACTCAAGTATGGTATCGCTACTTGGCATGGTGCAGTTTGACTGTGATAGGGCATGCATTCTTAAGGTCCGCATTCTACCACAAAAGAATATTTTTCTTTGTGGTTCTGGAGGAATGATCTATGATGTGTGAAGAGTGTCTGATATGATTTTGGAAGCATCTTGTGGTCCATAGTGAAAGTTGATGTCTGACAGATGAAGTGAACTGGTGACTATCTATTTTTAAGGTTGACATGATGAGTTCAAATTGTATGTGGTAAGTTCTATTGTATAGAACTTAATTCTAAGAAGTGAAACAATTGAGGCAATCATGTGTGAAGGTAGTTCAGATATTGTTTGGGTCTAGTATAGATTTTGAGAACGAATTTGGCTGACCGAGTACATAATGCATGACTACACGGTACATTTTATTAGGCTGACCTGATATGAAGATTTTTCTTATTGCAGATATATATAAGGGATTGGATTCGGTGATTGGGTGAGAAGATTTGAAGAAAAGTGTGCAAAATGTAAAGTACAGAGTAGGCGACAAAAGTAGAAGAAGAGAGATCCTGTCTAATGCAAAATTAGAGTAGTCAAGATGAAGAGTTTTGAGACAGTATTTTGAGCATTCATTGGAGTTGCAATCATGCATATGTAGATGCAATCAGATCAATTCATTTTGGCAGTGAGCCATTTCCATTCTTCTTTCATTCTCTAGGTAGTGAGCCTTCTTGCAATGAGCACTTCTTTTGGGAAATGAGCCCTAGGCAGTGAGCCTCTATTATAATTTGATATTGTTCCTTCATAATATATTGTGAGCTAACACTCACTGTGGTTTTTCCTAGTTCTAGGTTTTTTGCGTAAAAATCTTGGTGTTCATGTGTGATGGATTTTGGTTGTCTCTTCTATGTTTGATTTGCTTTATTATTGCATATAGTAAATGGATTACTAGTTTAATACAGTTTTGATTCACCCTCCCTCTCAATACTTTGGGTGTTCAATAATTGGTATCAGAGCCTGGTTCCTTGAAAGAAGTTTAACAGCTTGAGGAAGATCTTGGAAACTGAACACATGGCTGGTAAAAAGAATCCTACTCCTCTTGAAGAAATTGATCCAACTGAAGGTACAGAAGAAGAATGCATTGAAGATAAACTCAGAGTGGCTCTCGAAGATCTTAAAAAGACTGAAATGGAAAATAGGGATCTGAAAGATAATGTCAAGGAAGTAGATGAGTGTATCAAAAAACTAAGGGAACAAGTCAAGAGATTCAAAGAAAAGCATAAGGAGGTCAGTGAACAACTAAATGATCTAAAAATGGAAATTTTAGAAAGAGCAAAAGCAAAAGAAGATCTAAATCAACTAGTGAAAGATAAATCAGGAGAGTATGCCAAGCTTGAAAAGGAAGTTGGCAACCTGAAGTTTGATTTGAAAAAGCCAAGAGTTATGAAGAAAAATTCAAGATAAGCTCTACAAAACTTGATGAAATGCTTGACATTCAGAAGAGTCCTGATGATAGAAAAGGTTTGGGATTTGAGAAAGGTGAAAGCTCTAAAGTCGGTCAAGATAAGAATACTGAAATCAAAAAGGATAAAGGTAAACAAATCTAGAATCAAATAAACAAACCTAGAAGACCACCGGTCAAGCAACCAAATGCTCAAAGGTACCATTCTTTCAATGGTTATTGTAATGCATGCAATAAGTTTGGTCATAAGGCTACTCAATGTAGGAGCAGAGTAAATCAAAATGTTCCATCATTCTCTGGTCAGTGTTTTACTTGCAATAAAAAAGGTCATAAGGCTAATGAATGCAAAAGTCATATAAGGAATGGTTACAACAATGGGAGAAATGTCCAAACCTTTAGAGGTAATAGCTTTACATGCAAGAGATTTGGTCATAAAGCTAAGGAATGAAGAAGTTAGATAAGGAATAATTACAACAATAGAAGAAATGCTCAATCCTTGAATGACAATTGTTTTGCATGTAATAAGTTTGGACACAAAGCTAAACAATGCAGGTCAAGGATGAATGGAAGGAACAATGTTGTATGCTTCAATTGCAACAAACTTGGAAATTTTGCAAGGTCTTGTAGAAGTAAGAAGATGAGGAAGAATAATCAAGCAGAATTGAAGAAACTAGTGGAAAAGGTTGATCCAACAGAGATCAAGGAGATGAACCAGAAGTGGGTCAAGAAGGAAGTACAAGAGGTCAAGGACAAGTTCGCACCAGCCTCTGGTGTAGATACTTCCTCCAAGAAGTAAATTGAGAGCTCTGGCTCAAGGGGAGATTAATGCAAAATCTTGTTCCCCCAACCAGAAATGTGGTGCTAATATCCAGTACAAGAGTACAAGATAGAAAACAAGAAAACAAATCTCTTTGAGAAGATTCTGGCAAAAAAGAATCTAATGTAGTGAATTGCATAGCAATCTTAGTTTACTATGAGTTGCAGAGAAAAAGTCTAACAGTCTTTTAAGATAAGCATTTATGACAATTAGGTCTTGATCAAAAGAAGATATAAGGAATTCAATTAAAGGGAGATCACTTTGCATCCAAACCCTCGAGCGATTAAAGAGATCTGGAGAGCAAGCTAAAGTGAATCTGAGCATCTGGTGAAGAAACTCTAGCGAAAGTAAAAGGTATTTACCATTCTCCTATTTTAAAAGCTTTTGTGTTGAATTTGTGAAGATGGATACACCTCAAATTGTTGAGATAACAAAGAGACCTCAACCCAAATTCAAGAAACATCCATTCAAATATCTAGAAACTAATCCTAATGGTGCATTCTCTGAGGTTCCACATGGAGTTATGCACATTGAAGATATTAGGGCATACATTCATACAAACATAGAAGAGTATGATCACATGAAACTTGGACAAGTTTACTTGAATGAATTGACCAAAAATGATTTGGAACTGAAGAAAGAATACAGTGTCCTTCATGAGAAGAAATTAGATGTGTGGATTGATTTTCTTGTGTTTTCTAAAGATGCTTGGGTCGGGTATGCCCTAAGCAAAATTCATGATGAATTTATGTGGGTAGAGACACACATGATCACTAAAGATGTCATTAAAGGATTAAATGGCATGTGCTCCACTGGAAAGGTTCTTGCCTTAAAACTATGAGGAATAACACAATGATATAGTTGACAAGTGCAAAATTTGATAAGAGGGCACTGACTGTAAATGATATTGTGGATCTAGCAGTGAGGTTTGCATCATTGGTTATTGGTTACAACGTCTATTTCTCCAACAAAGAGAACTCAGTCTCTACAACAGTCATATACATAGCATATGATATGGTTAAAAACAATACAGACTACGATCTATGTGAGTTGCTCTGGCAACAACTGTTGAAAACTTTGAAAAAGACAAAGGACACTAAGTAGCCTTTTAGGTATGGTACTCTAATTATCTACCTCTTGTTCTACTTCCTAAAAGAATTACCAAGCATAGGCAACATTGGGTGGTTAAATTATTCTCTAGTAGTAGTCCAAATTAGAAATCATTTACAAAGCTTAGGAGATATTGATAAACAAAATGCAACATAGTGGGGTCACTTCAAAAACTTCCAAAAAAAATGCAGGCTAGGGTTAGGATCCCTGAAAGTGTTGTAAAGAAATATGAAAAGGAGGTTGTATTTATGGTGGACAAAGATAAATGTCTCATGGAGGCAGTAGAACCTAGAACTGTATGGGTTCTTGAAATGGGATATGAGGTAACAGAGGATGTTTTAACTAGTTTGGCTGATTTGATGTTAAGCAAACCAAAAGATCCAAATGAGGAAATGTTTGGAACCTATGAAAAAAAATCAATGAAAGTGCACCTAGAATAGAGACAACCGAAAACCCAAAGAAAAGTCAAAAAATATGTAGAAGAGTTTTCTAAAAGTCATGGATTCACAGATGAACAAATCAAAAAGGCTAGAGCCATGTCTCAAACAGCTGAGACTTCTAGTGCACCAAAGAGGCAATCTTCAAAGGCTTTGGAGAAGAAAGAAGGGAGGTCTGAGAAGGAAAAGTCTGCCTCTAGTTCTAGGAAAAGAACAAGAGCCTCATCTGCAGGCAACAGTTGCCTTTGTATCTACTACTGAGGCTTTGAGTGAAGAAACTAAACCCATAGATATAGAGAGAGAAGTATCAAAGGAAAAATATGAAGAAAAGCATTAGGAAAAGAAGAAAACAAAGAAAACTAAGGCTACAAAAAGGATGTATGCAAGCCTTGAAATTGAAGAAGAAGAAGAAGAAGAAAAGATAGAGACAGGTGAAGAGATCAAATCAAAGAAGGTAAAGACAAAAGAAGTTGTTACAAGTAAGAAAGAGAAGCCTTCCGATAAGGCCAATAAGAAGAAGGGAGATGAGAAGATTGAATGTAAGGCAACAATGTCCCTGGAAACTATCATCAATGCAATGGCAGAACATGGGAATCTGAAGCCCATTGTTGATGAGTATGATGGAAGTTCTGACATTGACAAGGCCACCATTGAAGTTGCAGTGATAAAATACCTTGGTATGTATAATAAAGCCTTGATTGAAATCATTAATGATCTTCCAGACAACTTAGCCAGTATAATGATAGCAAGGTAAGAAGGAGCAATGGAAAAAGATGTGGAAAAAAAAGAATATGTTTTATTAAAACTCTATCCTAACATCACCCCTAAAGAAAGGAAAAAAGCCACTAAGATACTTAGTAATAAATTCAGGACAAAGAAAAGGGTAAATACTCTGATAATACTGAAAATCTAGTGAAAGAGATAGAGGAAATAACATTGAGTGTGCTCCATGAGCTACAGATCTCAACCATTATGGACACTGATGAAGAAGAGCAAAATACTAATGTTGACACTTCCAACACTACTTCGAAAGCGAATACTGAGTAGAGCATGGACCAAGGCACAGATTCTCCTCTTAAAGGCCCCGGAGAGGATGAAGAAAATATCTCGAAGAGACAAGAAGATCAAAGAGAAGAGATAAATAAACAAGTGTTGGAGAATCCTGCTCTGAAATCATAAAACATTCACAACCAAAATCTAAAGAGACAAGAAGTTGAAGTGTCTCTTGGTGAAGAGAAGAGAGACACTGTTGATTCTTTAATGGAGTTTTTGGAGAAGCAGAAAGAAGCTCAAATTTTGATTGCTCCTAAGCTTCTGCAAGGACCTATTAACCTCACTTCTATGTCCCCTCTATAGAAATTAAGACGAGACAATTTTTCAAGCCACTGCACAGGAAGAGATACTAAAATCTCACATAGAGGACAGTGAGCTAATGAAAGATGAATCAGAAATTTTTAAAAAATTGATGCCCGAAATAAAGAGAGATACTTCCTTGGGTCTTGTTGTACAAGTGAAGAAGTTGATGGAATCCATCAATACTCATTTTGAGTCCCTTGAAAAGGTGGCAGAAAAGAAAGTAAGGGCAAATATTGATGATAAAAGGTTAGTAGAGTTAAAAGATAAGGTCTCACAAGATAAAATTTTATTGGATAAAAGTATAGAATATGCACAAATGGCAATTAAGGTAGACAGTGAAGTGTACCAATTTTGTCTCACCTGGCCAAACAAGACCAAAGATATCAAGGAGAAAATAGATGGGTTAGAAGATAAGATCATGAAGATCTCTAAAAGCTATGATCTAATAAAGGATGTTATTGTTTCTCAAACGGCTAAAGTGGAAACAATTCATTCCACTATTCATAAGTTGCAGACCCAAAGAGAGGTCATCAAGCACAAAATGAGTCAACTCTGGGAGATTGTGAGCTTTAAAATTGCAAAAACTCAACCATGTTGGTGGCATCAGCAGAGCAAATCAAGTAAATCAATGAGGCCCCTACTATTGTAAAGAAAGCAAAAGATATGGTAGCCCAAATCAATGGACATATATTAGTTTTGAGTTATGCAAAAGTTAGATGGGATGAAGATTTGGTGCAATTGAAGAAATTATATTTAGATATTCTCCCAACAAGTTAGAAAGGTAATTGATTTCACTTGTATATATGCAGAAAGTAGAAAATTAGTTTTGAAATTTTGGCAACTTGTACATATCCTTGTATCATATATCTTTGCCATTGATGTCAAAGGGGGAGAAGAAATGAAACATGTGAAAAAAAATTGAAAAATAATAAAGCATAAAGATAGAGGGAGCAGTGTATAAAGAGATAGGGGGAGTTGTAACCATTTTTTTTTCACATCAAGTGTTGCCATCAATGCCAAAGGGGGAGATTGTTGGCAACTTGTGTATGATGTTTGAATATGTTGTCATTGATGGCAACAAGCAAAGGAACAAGATTGGATTAATGTTTGGAGAAGAAGACTTAACCATTTTGGGTTAAGTGTTGGCAGTATACTAAAGCAACGATAAGAAGACAATATTTGAGTTGGTATTGGTCTGCAATAGAAGATCATATCATGTGGTTTAGGAATGTTGTTCACAACCCTCAGATGATCATTTGTCTAATATTTTAGTCCTTTATGAGTACCAGAGGTCTATCTTCAAAAAGTCTAAGTCTAGCAGTGTAGAGAATACATGAAATCAGAACAAAACACTTGATTGAATTGGTCCGCATTGCTCCAATGTGGCACATCTTGTTATTCAATTTTGACATGTTGTAAACACATGTGTGAAGTATCCAAATCTAGAGTTGTAAGTTTCAAACTTCACCGGAGAGTCAGTTATGAATGCCTAAGTATCGCTACTTGGTATGGTGCAGTTTGACTGTGATATGGCATGTGTTCTTGAGGTCCGCATTCTACTACAAAAGAATACTTTGCTTTGTAGTTCTGGAGGAATGACCTATGATGTGTGAAGAGTGTCTAATATGATTTTGGAAGAATCTTGTGGTCCGTAGTGAAATTTGATGTCTGACAGATGAAATGAACCAATGACTGTCTATGTTTCACGCCAACATGATGAGTTCAAATTGTATGTGGTAAGTTCTATTGTATAGAACTTAAATCTAAGAAGTGAAATAGTTGAGGCAGACATGTGTGAAGGTAGTTCAAATATTGTTTGGGTCCGGCATAGATTTGAGAATGAATTTGGCCGACAGAGTACATAATGCATGACTACATGGTACACTTTATTAGGCTAACTTGATATGAAGATTTTGCTTATTGCAGATATATATAAGGGATTGGATTTGGTGTTTGGGTGAGAAGATTTCAAGAAAAGTGTGTGAAATATGTAAAGTATAGAGAAGGTGACAAAAGCAGAAGAAGAGAGATCTTGTCTAATGTAAAAGCAGAGTAGTGAAACTGAGCAGTCAAAATTAAGAGTTTTGAGACATTTTTTTGAGCATTCATTGGACCTGCAATCATGCATATGTAGATGCAATCAAAGCAGTTCATTTTGGTAATGAGCCATTTCCATGCTTCTTTCATTCTCTAGGCAGTGAACCTTCTTGCAATGAGCACTTCTTTTGGGAAGTGAGCCCTGGGCAGTGAGCCCTAAGGAAGTGAACCTCTATTGTAATTTGGTATTGTTCCATCATAATATATTGTGAGCTAACACTCACCGTGGTTTTTCCTAGTTCTAGGTTTTCCACGTAAAAATCTTGGTGTTCATGTGTGATGGATTTTGGTTGTCTCTTCTATGTTTGATTTTCTTTATTATTGCATATAGTAAATGGATTACTAATTTAATAAACAAGAATTTTAATATAGTACTAATTCACCCCCCCTCCCTCTTAGTACTTTGGGTGTCCAACAATTGGTATCAGAGCCTGGTTCCTTGGAAGAAGTTTAACAGCTTGAGGAAGATCTTGGAAACTAAACACATGGATCTTTGTTACTTGTTGCCTTCCTCCCTGCTGGCCATCCTAACTTTCTCCCTGTGTGGGAGGATAAGAGATTCCTTCACCGAAGCACTCAACAGGTTCCAAACAAAATAGAAGTAGTTAGGTCCCTCCTTGGCTAGAAAGAAATAACTACCATCCAACCTGAATAGGCAAGTATTCTCTGCCCCCGAGATTTCTTTCTTCTCCTCACCCCTAAGCTTCCTTTCTTTATTCCCAGATGGACCAAACAATCGATCTCTCTACCGGTTGAACGAAACTCGTTACTGGACTACCTTCCATCCAGCCAGCACCTGAAGGATGGAACCAACAATCAATCGAGGGTGAATGAGGACTTGAACGAACTACACCCCCAGGATGGATATAAAAGCAAGTTAGTAATAAAATAAAATAAAATATATAAAGGCCATTAATATATAAAGTTAGTAATAAAATACAATAAAATACCGCTCTATTTAGTGCGGGCACCGGTAGGAAAGAACAGAGCAAAGAAAACCTCTGGTCTAGCCTGGTACTTTTGCAGTCTAGTACATACTATTTATTTATAGATCTTATACAGGGTCAAGCCCAACAAGGGCTCATCCTTTCTTATACAATTTCTAGGGTACAAGTACAAACATTGCCCTATACCAAGGCCTTTCTTTTGATATTCTTTTGCTGAATGGCTTGTTGTATCTCCAGCTCCTGGGATGTCCTCGATGACATATAGTATTAGATCAGCTGTCTATTATCGAGTGATGGGCTACTTCTATCTAGCTCCTGCCAGATTACCTGTCTTACCTGAAATCATAGGGAAAACTTCCACCTCTTTTCGCATGTTAGCTAAACAAAACAAGGATAAACATAGACTTCTCTTCCTGCAAACACCTGTTAGTTCTCTAAATCCTTTGCTTGAGAGAAAAAATTAAAATACTTTCTCTTGCCAATCTTATCATAAATATTCAAACACACTTGCTTTGAAGTTAACTTAAATCCCAAACTAGTTGACTGATCCCCTATATATGCCAACATCTAAATGTATATACTTGTAAAAATGCAAATATATATACCTGAGTGTGGGCCTAAGTGATCGATCTAGTCACTGATAATGTTGGTGAACCATCTAAACTTTAACCCATCAAAGAAAAATGTTTTTACCTATCAAATGTGTAATATCTCTCAAAAGAGCTGGAATGGCAGCCAAAGCTTGACTTGAAACTTCATTAATGCCAGTCTAATTTCCTGCCTCCTCACATGCCAGTAGAGATTCAAGTTTCAATCAAAGTGTAGGGACAAGAAAATTTAAAATTTTCTTGTATTCTTGGTCATCCATACCCGACCAAACCAAAAATATTTCGCCCAAAATCAGAATAAAACAGCTGATATATACTGTAAAATCATGTGACTTTTATCACAAATAATGTAAAGGGCCTCAATTTCTTACATCAGCAAGACCTCAAGTGAGTTATACCGATCCATGGGAAACTTGTTAAAAAGGCTATCGGCATGAGAATAAGGGTCGGGGAGAAGATTTCAAAAGTCACCGATGGAGAAAATGAGACCGATGACCTTTCATTAGAGAGAAAGCTCCCAGTCACGCTGATCAGTATAACTAAAGACTATCGGTGAATACTTTACAAGACCTCCTGACACTGTAGATCATACCGATAAGAAATTTTGGTGAGATTCTCACCGATCATCTAGTAGAATGGAGGAGACTAGCAGTCATCAACAAGAGATGAGCATCGGAAAGAAAGATTAAAGACTCTTCGATACTCTAATGTCTCACCGATTGAAGAAAAGTGCTTTGGTGTAACTTACACCGATAAGTGTAAAGAATAAGAACCATCGGTGAGAACAAGTGAATCGGAACAAGGCTTAAAAGTCTGACCAAAGCCATTCTCACGATGATATCAATGACATGTTATGAAAGTCTTTCCAATCCAGGATATAAAAGGGTATCGGGGAGACGACTACAATCGGGTAACCCTAAATATGTTATCCTGATGACATAGATTACCCCAATGACAATGATAGTCACATTCATCGACGAGACTCTCACCAATAACCATATCGATGACACTTGAGAGAACGGGGAAGAATATTAATCACTCAGCGATGAAGAAAGTCATGCCAATGGTGAAGTCGGTAGAACTCTCACCGAGCATCCAGTGGAACCGAAAAGATTATGAAATGAGGTTTTATTATTGTATGATTCATGCATTGTATGTATGTTTTATACATTTCAATATACATACAATGCAGAACTCAAGAAAGGTTGAAATTTGGTTAAAATGATGCATCATGACTTAAAGTATATCGGAAGATGCTTTGCACTTTATATACATCGAGGATATACCAAGATGCTTTGTATATTGAAATAAGTAACATAACAATGTATATTGAAATGTATAACATAACAATGTATAACTTCGATATACAAGCTGATATACAAGATGCTTTGTATATTGAAATGTATAACATAACAATGTACATCTTCGATATACTAGCCGATATATAGGAAGCTTGTATAAAAACAATGTATGTTTCGTATATTGTATGTGTGGTTATACATTACATACATACAATGCAAAACTCAAGAAAGGTTGAGAATTGGTTAAAATGATGCATCATGACTAGATGCATTGCACTTTAAATCCAACGTGGAGCCAAAAAAGAGAAAACTGTGGTTTATAAAATAAGTCTGAAGAGGTGATACAAAGGAGTTTGTATGTATTCAGCTTTGTATCTAAAAATTAGATACAAGTATGCATTTCAGAAGATACAATATGAAAAGTGATGTGGGCTCCATCGAATGTATATCGGGCTTGTATAAATAACGATATACAAGCTGATAAACAAGTAAGAAGGATGCAAAAAATAGATACAAACCGGATGAGAAAAGAAAGTTAAATCCTGAAAAGTCTATATGTTCAGGGTGCTTGTATATTTATAATATACATACCCGATATACAAAGGAATAAAAGCATCGCTAGGGAAGACATGCTTTGTATGTATGCTTGTACAAGATCACATACAGACAGCAATATACAAAGAAAATATACAAGAGAGGGTTTGTATAAGATGCTTAGTATGTGTGCTTATACAAGATAACATACAAATGCTGATATACAAGGAAAATATACAAGAGAGGGTTTGTATAAGATGCTTTATATGTGCGCTTATACAAGATAACATACAATCGACAATATACAAAGAAAATATACAAGAGAAAATTATACAAAACCTGACATCATTGGAGATATAAATAATGGGTGGGGGCCCCGTATGTATCTTGGAGACGATTGCACATGGTACATACAATGGAGGATCCCAAGAAATTCCAATTAATTTCACAAATCCAATGAAGTCTGCGAATGTATAAAATTGTATGCATGTGATAAAAAAGGAGATACAAACTGATACATACAAGCCCGGACCCAGATAGATTTATTTGAAGTCTATGCTTGTATAATGCGATGTATCTATACAAGATACAAAGACAAATGCATATGAGAAACAATGGAAATGTATATATAAAGGAAATATACAAGAGAATAAACAAGTATGCAATTCAAAAGATACAATCTGAAAAGTGATGTGGGCTCCACCGAAAGCATATCAGGCTTGTATAAATAACAATATACAAGCCAATATACAAGTAAGAAGGATGCAAATAGGAGATCCAAATTGGATGCGAAAAGAAAGTTAAATCCTGAAAAGTCTTTGTATGTTTGGGGTGCTTGTATATTTATAATATACATACCCAATATACAAAGGAAAAAAGCATCACTGGGGAAGACATGCTTTGTATGTGCGCTTGTACAAGATCGCATAAAAATGACAGTATACAAAGAAAATATACAAGAGAGGGTTTGTATTAGATGCTTTGTATGTGCGTTTATAACATACAAATGCCAATATACAAAGAAAATATACAAAAGAGGGTTTGTATAAGATGCTTTGTATGTGCGCTTATACAAGATAACATACAAATGGTAATATACAAAGAAAATATACAAGAGAATATTATACAAAACCTGACATCATTGGAGATATAAATAACGGGTGGGGGCCACATATGTATATTGGAGATGATTGTACAACAAGATACATACAATGGAGGATCACAAGAAAATTCTAATTTGTTTCACAAATCCAATGAAGTCCGCGATTGTATAAAAGTGTATGTATGTGATATAAAAGGAGATACAAACGGATACCTACAAGACCGGACCCAGATAGAAATATATTTGAAGTTCATGCTTGTATATTGTGATGTATCTATACAAGATACAAAGACAAATGCATATGAGAAACAAAGAAAAAGTGTATACAAGGGGTATGCGTGAGATATAACAAGGTGGTACAAATGGATACATACAAGTCTGGACCCAGTTAGAAGTTTGAGATTGTATATTGCGGTGAATGTATACAAGATGCAAAGATAGATGCATATGAGAATCAAAAGAAATGTATATACAAATACACGATACACCAAAGATACCTATGAGGGCCCCATCTCCAATGGATATACAAGTTTATGCAAACCTGGATTTGAATGAGAGATTAAATAATGTGAATTTTAGCTGGGGTCTGCTATTGTATATAAAACACATGCATTTGATATACAAGAAGGTGATACATATGTGGATTCGAAGGGGATTTCAATTCATTTCATAAAACTAATCGGGCCCACTCTTGTATACAGAAGAAAATGTATCCGATATGCAAAAGATATGTATATGATATACAAAAGGAGGATGCAGGAAAATCTTAATTACTCTATTATACTCCCTTACTATCTAAAGGGTAGAAAATCTGAAGATGCTCAGAGTTTGTTCACCCTTCATGGTATGTGTAGAGTAAAATACTCTACATTTTGTTTTTTTAAGTTCCAATTGTGCGAGCTCCAGTTTTGTTTCTCTGCGTTTCAGTTTTGGTAGTGAGGTTTTTGATATAGAGCACAGGGTGCGGGCGTGGGTTTTATTCTGTAAATTTTGCCTAAGTCCCAAAGATGCGGAAGCCGCCAAGTGGCAGATGTGAGAAGTTTCCTAAAAGTTTCTTAAGTTACACGGGAGGTGCCACGTATCCCATATAGTTTCTGTGGAGTGCGCCAAGTGTCAACATCCGCGGGTTCCTTTTTTGTTTCATCGCTAAGTAAAGACTGTTGGTGGGCCCCAATAATGTTTCTATAAAGTTTCAGCAGAGTGTGACATGTGTCATCATCCACGTGATCCTTATGAGTCTCTAATGTTTCTATGAAGTTTCTCAGAGTTGCGCGCCAAGCACCAAGTGGCAACATCCGTAGAGGTTTTGTTAAAGTGTTAATTAAGTTTCACAAAGATGCAGAAGCCTCCATGTGTCATCTTTTGCAGAACCCCCTAAAGGTATCTACAGTCTCTCTAAGTTACGCGGAAGCTGCCACGTATATGTTTCTAAGATCTGTGGAAGGCACCACCTGTCCCTATTTCTTTTTGAAGCTGCTCGGTCGAGAGGTATGGTGGGTCCCATTTTTGGTAAGCGATTAAAGGCTCGAGGTAGCAAACCGTGACAGATGGAAAAGCCCGAGCACTCCTAATATAAAGCCACAGTTAAGACTCAAAGTCAAGTAGAAAATCGCCACGTATCTTTTGCAGGGGCCGCAGACGCTGCCAAGTGTCATTTTCTAGTGTCTCCTGAGTAATGAAATAGTTTATCAAGTAAGTCACGTGGAGAATGCCATGTGTTAGTTTTCTATTGTTCTGGAAAGATGAAAGAGTTTCAAGAAAGGGGCGTGTATAGATGCCAGCTATCCCAAGGGTTTATAGTTGCAAAGACTATCAGAAACTGCTAGGTGTTCCTACCTGATTCAATGTAGGTGGAGTTACATGTATCTGTTTTAGCCAATGAACTTGCAGAGTGGCTAACCATTTCAGATTTGAAAGATATCTTCTGTCAGACACTTTCAGTTAAGTCCCATTTCGGTTAGGCCATTGAGATTTGATCATGCGGGCAATCTTTGAGCCAGTCCTGTGCTATAAATATGGGTTCAGATCGTAGTTTAAGATATAATATAGGAGATATAGAGATTTTTCTGCATCATAGATTGTTAGAGAAGTTTGAAGATCTTGTGTTGTGGCCAGTAATATCATTTGTCTTTGTTCTTTTTTCTTGATTCAGAGAGTTTGTATAACTGTGCATGATTCTGTGCCTTTTATGTGACTGGATAATTAATAAAAGATAGAGTTATGTGCCTTTGCTAATATTTTCTATGTCATTTCAAAAATCTTTGAAGTTGTGAGCCTTTGTTTCTATTTACTTCCATCTTTTACATTGATCATGCATTGTTTGCTCTTTAATGTAACTGAATCCTAAAAGTAGTTTCACTATGCTTAGTGTTGAGAAACAAAATCACATTCAGGCGCATCGTCATAGTTTAGTTTTCTTTTCAGTCGCATTTGTGATTCTGTTTAATTCTATCCCTTTTCTGAAAACACTTTTGAGATAAAGAAGAGCCAGCTTCTTTAAAATCTAGAGGTTACTCTGAAGAACATTCCCACGTCTCAGAGTTTCCCATGTTGGTGTTGGAAATAGCACAATTCTAAGCATCAACAGTTTTTGGCACGCCCGGTGGGACCATTTCTTGAAGTTTCTTTCAAGACTGTATGAACCAGAGAGTCATAAGGAGTCAGAGCTGTGGACCTGTGACAAGAGCTCAATCTACTGCGAACCCAAGTATTCTTTTACCACCCTTAATAACTAATCCAAGAAGAAGGGTAAATCAGTTTACAGCAACACTAAGTGCAAACATGGGAGCACCTATAGCCCCAAGGAATTATGCAAATTGGAACACTGGTAGTGCTCTGATTCTCCCAGTACCACTAGCCACTTGGGATCCTATTCTAGCAAATGCCCTGAAGGCTCTGCCTAAATTTAATGGGGAGGATTTCAAAACACCTGAAGAGCATCTACAAGATGTGTCTAATGTCTGTGCAATACATGTGATCACACAGCAGAATGTGGCTATTGTATAGGATAATGTTTTAACAAGGTGTTGTAGGACATGGACAAAGTTGGGACAAATTTGGGTGTCTACAGCTATAAGACTGTTAGTAGCTTCTTTTAAGGGGAAGGCTCTGGATTGGTACAAGTCTTTGACCCCAAATTCAATATCTACATGGGATCAGCTTGGAGACGCTTTCTTTGCAAGATTCAAAGAGAAGGGTGATAAATCTTCTTTGTTACAACAACTGATTACCATCAAGAGGGCACCATAAGAAGCAATGACTGACTTCAATTCCAAATTTCAAAAGACTTGGGAAAGGATTCCTGCTATAGCAAGACCATTACCAAGTATGGCTATAGTATTTTATCTTAAAGCCCTAAATTCAGATATAGCAGTAATGATTCAATCACTTGGAGGTCAGACTCTGCCAGAAGCCTATGACTATACAGTCAGAGCTGAAAACAATTTGATAGATGCTGGAAAATTGCCCCCAAGGCCCCCCATGCCCATGTTTCCAGAGATTACCCTACCATTGCCTCAAGAAGCTCCTAACCCCATAACCCCACCTGTGTCCATGTATACGTTTCCCCAACAACCTGCTAAAGCTACAGTCCCTACCTAGTCCTCTGAGATGGATGATGTCAAGAACATCCTAAGAACATTTTCTAATGAAATAATTAACCTAAAAAGACAGCAGAATCCTTATCCCAGACCCCAATATCAAGGCTATCAAGGGAATAGACCTCCTCCACAGTCAAATCAGTACCAGGGTCCCCAAAGGCAAACTAACCCTCAGCCATCAAACCAATTAGTTACAGTTCCTACACCCTTACAGACTATTCCTCCTAATCCAAACAGAGAGATTGTCCCAGGGTAGAATAATTATGCAGATGGCACCAATGTCTGGTGTTTCCCTTGTAATAATGCTCATATGCCCAGAGACTGTCCCAGGGGTAATCTACAGCAAAAGATAGCAGAGCAAAGAAGAGTGGATAGACAATTTGCTAATACTTCTGACACTCAACCCTACCAATCCCCTGGTATGCAAAATTCAGTCCTAGTGGCTCAGATGCAAGGGATGTCCTTACAGCAAGAAGAAGAAATAGCCCTTGAGCATGCTTTGTTCTCATGGATTGAAGATGAAGAGTCAGTATTCTTAAATGAAGCTTCAACTTCTAAGAAGCCATTGGTATAATCAGATTACTATACTAGAGCCAAGAGAAGGATGATGGAATAGCCTGGAGTCACAAATAATGAAAATATGGGAATTCCACCATTTCAAGATCATCAAAATACAGCTACTAGACAAGAAATACCTCAGCCAATGCAGAACCAAGTAGTTTCTAGACAAGTTCAAGAAAAAGCAAGGTACCTTTATTATCCAAGAACCCAAGCACTAGGACCTATGAATGTGGTGGATCAGCTAAAGAGGACTTCAGCCCACATGTCAATATGGGATATGTTAGCCAGTCCTGAGCAAAAGACACTATTGCAAGAAGCTCTACAGGGCCAAGTAGTGCCTAAACAGACTATTACCAAAGGAGGACCTACTGATAAAGAAAAGTTCAAAGAGATTGTTCCTCTGTAGACAATAGCTCTTCTGAACAATGCACCAAAGGTAAGTAAATCCAAGCCAGATCCCTTTTATTTAACTTTAATACTTGGGAAGAAACTGTTGCACAATGCAATGATAGACTCTGGGGCTAGTACCACAGCGATGCCAAAGCAAATAGCAGATGCTTTAAAAATAAAATATGAGCCACTTACAAAAGGAGTTATGCAGTTAGATGGGAAGTCTGTGCAAACAATAGGGAAAATTAAACAACTCCCACTACAGCTGTATACCTATCCCAATATAATTGTAAATCAAGATGTTGTAGTCATAGATATTCCTCCTGTTTTTGGGTTATGCCTATCCAGAGATTTTACACCCAAGATAGGAGGTTATATGTCACTTGATTGGTCTCACCTCATCCTAAGAACCAAATATGGGACTAAAATGAAAGTACTATCAGAACCATTGTCAAAGGACCATATCACTAATGAACCAACCCCAAAGTTAGAAGCAGCCCATGCCATGCTAAATAAAGAGGAAAGAGTTTTTGTTGAAGAAATAGGGGATTGGACTAAATATGATCAGCAAGAAGAGGATAACCAGTTGTTAACCATAATGTAGAGTGACCCCTTTGGAAACTATGACTCAACAGGGTTGGGCACTTATGTTATATTTGAAGAAGACCAGAAGATCCCTAATGTCTTAAGAAATGAGCCCTCTCAGACCCAAGAATCCATAAATGACTCAGGAATCTAGACCCTAAATTTTGATGGGGCTAGAAGTAAAAATGGAGCTGGAGCAGGAATTTGTCTTACTGCCCCTAATGGTGAAAAGATTTTAAGAGCCATTCGCTTTCATTTTGCCTGTACCAATAATGATGCTGAGTATGAATCTTTAGTACATGGACTTATATTGGCAAAAAGGAAAGGAGTAAAGAATCTGATAGTCAAAGGAGATTCAGAACTAGTGGTGAAACAAATAAGAGAGAAGGCAGTAGCCAAAAATGTAAGGATGAGATCCTATAGGCACAGAATTTGGGACTTAATAGAAAATTTTGAAGCCTTCAATATAGAAGTAGTCCCTAGAGCCCAAAATTTTGAGGCAGATAGGATGGCACAAATTGGTTCACAGTTTGATCCAATAACTGATCTAATGGTCAATAATGAGTCAGTTAAAGTTATTGTGAGGCCAACCATTCTAGACAATGATGAAAATTGGCAAGTTTTTGAAAATGATTTTCAAGTACTCTCATTTTTGCAACAGTCAGGAGAATTTGCTGATCAATTACAACCCAAAATTGAAGAGGCATATGGTGATCAGATCATTCAACTGAAGTCAAACAAGCTCCCTAAAGGACTAATTACCCTGGAAAACTTGTTTGACTTGGAAGATGCCAGCCTAGAAAAGAAGAGATTTCAATCAAACAAAGAGGACTATTCTGAGATTCAGGTTAGTGAGGGGAGAAAATTGAAGGTTGGGAATTCTGCCACTCAACAGGAAAGAAAAAGGTTAATTGATTTATGTGAGAAATATGATAGGGTCATAGCCTGGACCTATGAAGATCTCCATGGTTATGATAGAAGTATCATTCAACACACTATAGAGCTAACTGAAGGATCTAAACCGGTTAGATAGAAGCAGAGGCCAGTGAACCCTAGGATTGAACCTCTAATGGTGGATGAGTTGCAGAAACTATTAGAATCAAAGATCATTTTCCCAATCAAACACTCAACTTGGGTATCCAACCTAGTACCAGTCAAAAAAAACAATGGTGACATAAGGCTCTGTGTGGATTTCAGAGATCTAAATAGAGCATCCTTGAAGGATCACTACCCCTTGCCCTCTATGGAACAAATTTTACAGACTGTGGCTGGATCAGAGAGATTTTCCTTGCTAGATGGTTTCTCTGGATATAATCAGATTTGGTTAGCTGATGAAGACCAGCATAAGACTGCTTTCACCACAAAATGGGGAACATTTGCCTATGCAAAGATGCCTTTAGGTCTTTCAAATGTTGGAGCTACATTTCAGAGGGCAATGGATGTAGCATTTGGAGAGATCATCAATAAAATCATTCTAATTTACCTAGATGACCTCACTATTTTCTCTAAAAATGTTGCAGATCATTTTGACCATCTAGAAGTAGTTTTTAAGAAATGCCAAGAGTTTGGAATATCTCTAAATCCTAAGAAATACATTTTTGCAGTACCTCAAGGTAAACTATTAGGGCATATAGTGTCTAAAGGAGTCTCTATAGATCTAGAGAGAGTCACTGCCGTAATGAACCTGTCTCTGCCTGTCAATAAGAAAGTAGTTCAGTCCTTCTTGGGAAAGATTAATTTTGTCAGTAGGTTCATATCAGACTTTGCATGCCTAATAAGACCAATTACCCTACTACTAAAGAAAGACCTGCTGTTCAAGTGGACTACAGAAGGGAGACAAGCTTTTGAGGAGGTCAAGAAAGCAATTTCAACAGCCCCAGTACTAAGGAATCCAGATTTCTCTAAGTCTTTTATAATGTATGTCTATGGAGGAGAATTCAGTGTTGCTGCTGTCCTAACACAGAAAGATGATCAACAAGAGGGAGAGCATCCAATAGCCTTTTTCTCAAGGACTCTTAGGGAGTATGAAGCCAGGTATAACTTTGTAGAGAAACAGGCATATGCTATGGTAAAAGCCCTCAAGAAATTCAGACACATGGTCACAGGAAATAAGATTCTGATGCTAGTGGCTCATCTGAGTGTCAGAGAATACATTATGGAAGGAGAAATCACTGAGAAAAAAGCAAACTAGATAATAAAGATTCTTGAATATGATGTGGAGGTCAGACCAACTAAGCTTGTCAGAGGCAAGGGTTTGTGCCAGTATATGGTTCAAGATATGGAGAAAATGATAACTGAAGAAACAGAAAAGGAAAATGTATTGAGGATACAAGAAGTTGATCAGAATTCTTGGGTCACAAATAGGATCTAGTTTATGAAACATGGGATTTTCCCAAAAGAGATCTCTCAAGACAAGAGGAGATACTAGAGGCAGCAAGGAGTTCATTTTGTTTTAATTGACCAAGTTCTTTTCAGAAGAAATACTGATGGCATACTTTTAAGATGCATAGAGAAAGGTGAAGCCCAAAGAATACTGCATGAAATGCACCACGGAGTGTCAGGTGGACACTTTTCTGCAAGAACCACAGCTATAAAGATAAGTCAGGTAGGTTACTTCTGGCCCACTTTATTTATAGACTGTTATCAACTGGTCAAAGAGTGTCAATCTTGTCAGTACTATGTAGGGAAGAGAAGGAATGCAGCGATGCCCCTTAGTCCTATAATCATTGATGAACCTTTTGCTCAATGGGGTCTAGACTTCATTGGAATGATCAATCCAGTGTCAAGTATGGGGCACAAATGGATTCTAACTGCCACAGATTATTTTACCAGATGGAGTGAGGCAGTGCCACTAAAAGAAGCAACAGAAAAGGTGATCCTAGACTTTTTGGAGGGTATCACTACTCGCTTTGGGCCTCCTCGTACTGTAATTTCAGATAATGCTAAGGCATTTTTAGGGGAAAAAATATCTGACTTTGCACTAAAGTGTGGAATCTACTTAAAAACCTCCTCAAATTATTATCCTCAGGGTAATGGTTTGGCAGAATCAACTAACAAGAATCTGATCAAACTTATTAAAAGAATAGGGGTTGACCATCACAAAGAGTGGCATAAAGTGCTTAATATAGCATTGTGGGCAAATAGAATTACACCTAAACAAGTGACAAAAATGTCCCCATATGAATTGGTCTATGGCAAGCCTGCTATAATGCCCCTGAGCTTGGAGATTCCTGCTCTCCAGTTATTAAAACAGATTGAGATTGAGGAAAATGGCCCCATGCAGGTCAGACTTGCTGAGCTCCTGGAAGTTCAAGAAAAAAGGGATTCCGCACATGAATCATTATTGAAACATTAGAAAATAATCAAAGACAGTTTCAATAAGAAGACTTCAAATCCCCATTTTGAAGTAGGATCAGTTGTTTTGAAATGGGATGAGAGAGCCGCCAAGCCAGGTCGACACAGTAAATTTGAGTCATTATGGACTGGCCCCTATAAAATCCATTCCTGTAAACAGTAGAATTCATTTGAGCTTGAAACAATGGAGGGTGAGCCTGAAGAGACTCCTGTCAATGAGATCTACTTGAAGCATTTCAATTAGACAATTTTTCCTGTGTATTATAGTTAGATAGTTTCCTTTTCATTTGTTGCTTTGTTTTTCCTGCTTTGTTTTTTCCCACTCTTTCTTTGAATAAGTGTTTTTATAAACACGTGGCCACAGCTCAAGTCTCTTAAAGTTTCAAAACTCTCGCATTCATTAAACCTCTCAAATCCCCAAAATTCCTCAAGGTACCTTAGCGCAGCCGTTTTTACGACGTGTCTAACACTTTTGTCCCACGCGGATTTTATAAGATTTACTAACGGTTTTCTATTTTTAATGCCATTTATGAGACTTGATGTGTCATTAAAATACCCCAACAACATGAGTTAAAGCTTAACTAAGTTTCATTTGTTTCTACTTCTACTAAGTGTCTTCCCTGTTGATTGCATTTTCATAGCAAAACCTACTTCCTAAGTGTGTCTTCCCTATTGCAAAGCTTCCATCCTTGTCACAAGTAACTTCTATAGTTTCCAGCAAACACAGAGATGGTGGAGGCATAGTCTTCACAGCAAGGGCTTGGGATTTACGAGTCTATTGATAGGCTTCTCGCTAGCAAATCATACGCTTCGGCCCCTGCACAACCCTTAAAGGCCTATCCAAGGACTAGGGTTCCCGAGGTTGGTTAGGCAGTCGACTCAACTAAGGTGCAGGATTTTGCAGACGGTATTGTTGAACCAGCCCTTCAAAAGTCTGGCAAAGCTCTGCGAGAGGCGGCACACCAAAGATGTCTCCTGAAGGTCAAGGCTAAACAATTTGAAACATTCAGAATGTGGATATGGACCTCTCAATTGGCAAAATTTATATTCCCAAGCGTGCATTTATGCCCTGACCTGATTGAGGTACGCGTAGAATTGTTTCATGCACCCTCAAGCACCATTCAAAAGGGACCCTTCATGGTGCAAATTACACCAAAGGCCATCAGGGACATGTTGGCCCTATACTATGACAGCACAACCACGTTTCCCACCATTGCCAAAATGCAGAAGACAAGGGCAAACGTCAAGTATCAATTAAGGTTTCTTAATTCAGAGATGTAGCTAGGAGATGAAAACACCCAAATGCCAGCGCTACCAACAGGAAGGGCACAATTTACACAAGCCAGTTAGGAAGTGCTATCCATGATGGCATTTATCTTCGGAATGAAGGAAGACATCACTATCTATGATTGGCAACTCACCATTTTATTCAGAATGAAGACCGTGGACAAGTCTCAGGAGTTTCGGCTAGATTTCTCAAAGCAGATTGCCTACTCAATGGTCGACCAACTCGCTAATTTCAAATCAATAGGGGTTTTCAGGTATTCTTCTTATTTGTTTCACCTTATGTTATATCAAAACCATGCCATCTTTTCCCAATATATACATTTGAACATGTATGACCCAAGTTTCAGTCCCAATAGAACTATTCATGTGTCCGCATGGACACATGTCTTATCTGAATCGTCTGACCCCTATGAATTTTGGGAATTTTTTGTTGCCCCTGTCTTTAGTCACCTAAGCCCAGAGCCTGTTGAGAATAGATTAACATTAAGGGTCAGAGGCCTCATGGCAAATTCCCCCATTCCTTGTGATTATTTCTTTAGGTCTCACCATACTATCATCAGGGTCCATGGTTTTAATGGAGAGCCAGTGTTGCTACCCAAGGTTTTGACTCCTAGGTTAGCATTTTTAGAGGTCACCCGGCAAATGTCTGTGGTTGATAATGATTATGGTGCTGAAAAAAATAAAAGGAAAATGTATGATGTTCCGTGGGTGAATAAAAATATGGCCCCACTGGTCAAGGATGCTAAACACTTGTTGCTAAGAAAGTTAGTTGTCCTGGGTTTCCTTTTGATTGAGGATAAATGGAGATATGACCTAATTAGTTTCATAACCTCTTGGGTCAAGAATAACAATGTTGGTGCCAAAATTGTGCATGAGGGCCATCCCTTTTGGGAAGACAGAAGAAACCCTAAGGAGGACATCCCTGATTTATATGCAGAATTGACAGATTTGCCCTTTGAGGGACCCAGACCATGGGAAGTATTTTATAAAAGGGAAAAGGTTTTTGACCCTAAACTCAAAATGGGCACTGGATTAAAGAAAAATTTAATAAGAGACAGAGAATGGAAATCTGAGAAGATAAAAGCCTATTGGAAATATAGGCAGGAGATATCTGAGACAACCCACTCTTTTGGCAAGGTTGATATAGATGAGAAATGGGAGTCTATTTGGGACGAATGGCATCCCTCTCCAGTCTCTAGCCCTGATACAAGAAAGATCCATAAAAGGAGTGAGGAGTCTGAAGAAGAACCTGAGTTCACTCATATGGTGCAGGCCCCAGGACAAGCATCATCTACAGCTGCTGTAATTGTTTGGCCCCAATCTCTCAGCACCATAGAAAAGCAAAAGAGTGTGGTGTCATCACCACCTAGAGGGACCCCATTAGTTTCAATGATTGGGGCTTCCAGTTTTGTGCAAACACCACTAGAAACAGTGGTAAATGTTGAGAAAGAAGCATAGCAAGAAGAAGAGAGGCCAAGGAAACATAAGAGGCTGAAACTTCAGCCTGATTCAGATGAGGAAGTAGAGCCTTCACAGTAGCCACCACCGAGTATATCTGTTGCTCCTCAGGTACATGCTACTCCTCCTTCTTCTCAGTCTCTTTCTTCTATAGGGGTGGCAATCCCAACTAGCCAAATATTTTCCCCTGCCACCTCTATTGTGCCAATTTCCTAGTTTTCCCCACCTGTTACTACATAGGCCATGTCATCATAGGCCACATCATTACCTCCCTTCTCCCCTTCTTTTCCTAGGAGAATACCTCCTTAGGTTTCCCCTAGCCAACATTTGGCTATCCCCTATGGCTTGCCACAGGGTCATCCTTTTGCGGGTGGGTATATTGCCTCTCCCCCTACCTTCCAAGCTCAAGCAGACACTGCTAAGAAGGCTAGGGAAGCCCGGATGGACAAAAAGAGAAAGAAGGACAGTAAAGCTCAGGCTGTCCCACACATGAGGTCACTATTTGACCCAATCCAGTAGCAGCTAACTGTGACTCATTTGTCACCAAATGTAGTTAGACCAAATGAGCAGATGCAGCCCCAAGATTATACAATGAGTGCAGTGGCCATAGACATGTCATTTTTAGGCCTCAAGACAGGGTAGAGCTGCTAAATGAAACCACTTCTGCTGTAGCCACTGACTATTTGAAGTTATCAAGGAAGTTGCAGAAGGTGGAGACTGATCTGGCTCAAGAAAGGACACATAGTGACACCCTGACTGTTGAGCTCAAATTAAAAAATGATGAAATAGAAGATCTCACTAAACAGTTGCAAAATACTGTTTCATGTCAGATTCATCAAGCTACATAGAGCCAAAATGATTCTTTAAAGGAAGAGCTGATCTAGGTGAAGTCTGTAGTGACTACCCTGAAGCAGGAAAAGGCCACATTGCAGAAGAGGCATCAGGATTCCTCTCAACAAGCCACACAATTCCAACAACAGCTGTTGAAGGAACAGAACAATGTTGCTGCCATACAGGCTCAACTTCAGGCCAAGCAACAAATAGCAAAATAGTTGACCCTTGAGTTGGCAAATAGGCCACAAAATGCAGGAGTGTTGAACCTGGTTAAGGAGCTATATGTATCAGTATGGGCAAGAATCTCTAAGGAGATTATCTAGCTCAAACCCTCTTTAACTTTCCTGCTACATGCACAGCAATTGTGTGAAAAGGTAGAGACTTTAGTTTAGGCCACTTTGTCCATTGTTTCCATGAGAGTTTCAGATTCTCAACTGCTGCTAGGGAAACTTTATGACACATCTGATGAAGCATTATCAGTAGCAGGGATCAGTGACAGAATGATTGCTGCCAAACGGGTGAATGAGGTTCTCAGTTGCAACTCTGTTGCAATTACTTTCCAGGAGCTCCTAGATGTGGTCAAGGAGGGAGTGAAGGACATGAAGAAACATATTGAAGACCTAGTGCAATTGGGTCTTCCCTCCCCTTTTCCTGATAGCAACACTATATTAATGGTTGATGAAATCAAGCCTCTGTTGCTAGCCAGACAAAATGACCAGTCAATTTTCCAGGGTCTAACAGATGCCTCAACAGTGTCAGAAGTGGAAGCCATTTTGATCCCCATGGCCCAGCTTGATTTCCAATTGAAAGCTGCAGTCCATGTTTTGCAGAGTTCTTCACATAAGGACATTATCAACCTGGATTTAGCCTTCCAGGATTTGCAGAACAAATAGGGACTATCTGATGCTGAGTGGTCTGTATATCAGACGGCCTTGCAAAATCTATAAATTTTGCTATATATATGCACATTTTTGGATTCTTTTTGAGTAGGCTCAAAAGTCCTCGGGGTCGAACTGTAGAGTAAAATACTCTACATTTTGTTTTTTAAGTTCCAGTTGTGCGAGCTCTAGTTTTGTTTCTTTGCATTTCAGTTTTGGCAGTGAGGTTTTTGATACAGAGCATAGGGCGCAGGTGCGGGTTTTATTTTGTAAATTTTGCCTAAGTCCCAAAGATGAGGAAGCCACCAAGTGGCAGATGCGGGAAGTTTCCTAAAAGTTTCTTAATGTTACATGGGAGGTACCGCGTATCCCATATAGTTTCTGCAGAGTGTGCCAAGTGTCAACATCTACGGGTTCTCTTTTTGTTTCATCGCTAAGTAAAGACTGTTGGTGGGCTCCGTTAATGTTTCTATAAAGTTTCAGTGGAGCATGACATGTGTCACCATCCGCATGATCCTTATGAGTCTCTAATGTTTCTATGAAGTTTCTCAGAGTTGCGCAGCAAGCGCCAAGTGGCAACGTCCACAGAGGTTTTGTTAAAGTGTTAATTAAGTTTCACAAAGATGCGGAAGCCGCCATGTGTCATTTTCTGTAGAACCCCCTAAAGGTATCTACAGTCTCTCTAAGTTACATGGAAGCTGCCACGTATAAGTTTCTAAGATCTATGGAAGACGCCACCTATCCCTATTTCTTTTTGAAGCTGCTCGGTCGAGAGGTATGGTGGGTCCCATTTTTGGTAAGTGATTAAAGGCTTGAGGCAGCAGACCGTGACAGATGGCAAAGCCCGAGCACTCCTAATATAAAGCCACAGTAAAGACTCAAAGTCAAGCAGAAATCACCACGTATCTTTTGCAGGGGCCGCGGATGCTGCCAAGTGTCATTTTCTAGTGTCTCCCGAGTAATGAAACAGTTTATCAAGTAAGCCACGTGGAGAATGCCATGTGTTAGTTTTCTATTATTCTGGAAAGATGAAGGAGTTTCAAGAAAGGGGCGTGTATAGATGCTAGCTGTCCCAAGGGTTTATAGTCACAAAGACTATCAGAAATTGCCAGGTGTTCCTACCTGATTCAATGTAGGTGGAGTTACATGTATCTGTTTCAGCTAATGAACTTACAGAGTGGCTAACCATTTCAGATTTGAAAGATATCTTCTATCAGACACTTTCAGTTAAGTCCCATTTTGGTTAGGCCGTTGAGATTTGATCGTGTGGGCAATCTTTGAGCCAATCCTGTGCTATAAATATGGGTTCAGATCGCAGTTTAAGATATAATATAGGAGATATAGAGATTTTTCTGCATCACAGATTGTTAGAGAAGTTTGAAGATCTTGTGTTGTGGCCAGTAATATCATTTACCTTTGCTCTGTTTTCTTGATTCAGAGAGTTTGTATAACTATGCATGATTCTGTCCTTTTATGTGATTGGATAATTAATAAAAGACAGAGTTCTGTGCCTTTGCTGATATTTTTTGTGTCATTTCAAAAATCTTTCAAGTTGTGAGCCTTTGTTTCTATTTACTTCCATCTTTTACATTGATCATGCATTGTTTTCTCTTTAATGTAACTGAATCCTAAAAGTAGTTTCACTGTGCTTAGTGTTGAGAAACAAAATAACATTCAGGCGCATCGCCATAGTTTAGTTTTCTTTTCAGTCACATTTGTGATTCTATTTAATTCTACCCCTTTTCCCAAAACACTTTTGAGATAAAGAAGAGCCAGCTTCTTTAAAATTTGGAGGTTACTCTGAAGAACATTCCCATGTCTCAGAGTTTCCCATGTTGGTGTTGGAAATAGCGCAATTCTAAGCATCAACAGTATGATATTAGACCAAGTGATGAACTAATTGGCCTCAAAATAACTTTCCTCCAAAGTTTCAAATTGATTCTGATAATACTTTAGTGGTGTTAGCTCTAGTAGATAGGTAGAGACCATCCGCCCATTTGTTGGCAAGAGAGTTTGCTTTACTATTACCCTCTCTGTAAGTGTGATTGAATGTGCACCTCCTTAAAGAAGCAATGATGTCGAGGGTATTAGCCAACAGGGAATTCAGTCTCTAATTAGGCATGTTCCCTTTCTGTAAGCCATTAATGACGATCGCAGAGTCTCCTTCGACCTCTAATTTTTTAATTTTCATGTCTTTGCAGATTCTCAGACCTTCAATCAAGGCAGTTAATTTTGTTGTATTATTTGTTGTTTCTCCTAGGGGTTTGGCTAAGGTTGCCACTTCTCTAGATTCAGAATCATGGATCAACCTATTCCTGCGACTCCCGAGTTGCCCCTAGATGCCCCGTCAAAATTTAGCTTGAACCACCCTTCTTTAGGAGGTTGCCACTTACATTCCTTTCTCTTGTTGGTAGAGTTGTGGTTGTCTGGTCCCACAAAGGAGGGAAGTTTTAGACCTGCCCATCTCCCCCGCATCTTTTCATCCCAGTGCGTCATTGTGGATTCTTTTTTGGAGTTATTTAGAATCTTACTATTGACTATTTCTATTATGACAGCCTCAATTTTAATGATTAGCTGACCAAAAGTCATTTTCCTATCTTTAAATATTCTTCTATTTCTTTCTTTCCATAGCTCCCAAACCATGATCGAAGGGGAAATTATCCATAGCATATGGTAGATGCTTTGTTTGTGAGTCTCAGGCAAGCATTGGAAAAGGTTCAAAATGTTATTAGGCATGGCAGTAATCCATCCCATCTTATTACTTAGCTAATTCTAACATTTATTAGAAAATTGACAATTAAGGAGAATATGGTCTGCTGTTTCTTGATCCTCTTCACAAAGGGGTCATCTGCTAGGCCCCTCATAACCCATCTTGGTGAACTATCCGCCGTTAGGATTTTTTTCTGCAAGGCCATCTAGGCAAACAACCCAGCCTTTGGGAGACAGTTCTTATCCCAACACAGTCTCAATGGTAACTTTGATTTTGGTCTTAGTTGTTGTCTGATTAAAGTTTTATAATCATCCTTGGTTTTATAATTTCCTTATTTAGCCCCATCCCAAACTAATCTATCTAAGTCTCCTTTGAGAGAAACCCTCCTTTTGTTAAGGATATCAAGTAGTTTCTCTTTCTCATTATTCAAAATGTTCATATTATCCAGCAGTTTCCATTTCCACCCCCTATTCTCCTCATGATTGGCAAAATCTATATAATCTTTTACATATTTCCCCCAGTGTGATTATAGTATCCTTTTGGCATTCTCTAAATTATCCAAGTTGCTTATCGCCTCATACCCACCCCATGAGTCGTCCCAAAAAAGTGCTTGGTTCCCGTCACCTAAACTCCAAGTCAGTTTGTCCATTATGAGCTTCCTATAGTCCATAATAAAATTCTAGAGGTGAGATCCTTTAGGTGGTTTATCCATTCTAAAAAGGAGTGTCGGTTCCTCCCCTCTAAGATATTTGTTTCTAAGAATTTTAACCCACTTTGAATCAGGTTGCTGATACATTTTCCATACAAGTTTAGTACATAAAGCCTTACTCTGTTCTCTGAAGTTTTTTAAGCCCAGGCCTCCTTCCTCTTTTGGTCTACAAATCTTGTCCCAAGCCACAAGTGCCATTTTCTTTTTATCCTTCAAACCTTGCCATAGGAAAGTTCATAAAATTTTGTTGATTTCTTCCCATTTTCCTACTAGAAGATTCATACAAGATAATTGGTAAATTGGGATAGCTACGAGAACCGATTTTAACATTGTCACTTTGCCTACTGAGGAGAGCCATTTGCCTTTCGAAGATTCTGCTCTATTCTTGATCCTGGAAGTAATATGGTCCCAAAGATCATTGATCTTATTGCTTTTACCCAACAGTATACCAAGATATTTACAAGGCATTTCCCCATTTTTAAAAGATAGGATTCTACATATTTCTTTTTCAGTTTCAAGATCCGTGTTGAAAAAATAAATTGTTGATTTATCAGCATTTACCTCCTGTCCAAAGGCCCTACAATAAGAGTCCAAGATATCTTTGAACGCCCTAGCTTCTTCTATGCACCCTTTACTGAAGAGCATAGTGTCATCTACAAACTGTTGATGTGTTGTAGGATCGACACCGGAAGTGATTTTGATTCCTTGGATCTTTCCTTCTTCCCTAGCCTTGGTGATCATTCTCCCTAATACATCTACCATTATAATAAAGAGAAAAGGGGAAATAGGGTCCCCTTGTCTCAATCCTCTTGAAATGCTAAAAAAACCTTCCGCGGTTCCATTGATTAATACTGAGATCTTGGGATTAGAAATACATGCATAAATGAGGTTTATCCATTGTTTATTAAAACTAAAAGCCTCTAGGGTTTTGCAGAGGAAACACCAGTCTACCTTATCATAGGCTTTACTTATATCTAGTTTAATTAACATGCTAGGTTTTCTATTTTGCTGTATGGTATGAATGGCTTCTTGGGCTGTAATAACTCCATCAAATATAGATCTACCAGGAATAAACCCTGTTTGTTCATCACTAATGATGTCTGGAAGCACTGCATGAATCCTATTAGCTAGGGTTTTAGTGAGGATTTTATAAATAGTATTACACAGAGATATAGGCCACAGATCCCCTAGACTTTCCGGCTTCTCTTTTTTTGGAATAAGTGTAAAGAAAGTATTATTTACCTCTTTGAGAATACTTCTTGAATTTCTTACCCCTTCTAGTGCTTCGACTACTTCGTCTCCTATGAAGTGCCAGCATTTCTGGAAGAAGGCTGGGAAGCCATCGGGACCAAGAGCTTTATCTGGTTGCATTTGAGAGATTGCCAGCTCTACCTCAGTTTTAGTGAATTTACCATTACGAGCTTTGTTTGGATCCTCTGAAATAATCCTTGGGATATCTTCTAGAATAGCTTGTTGGTACATGCAATTTGATCCCTCCTAATTATTAAGAATATTTTCAAAGTACCTAACCGTTTCACATGCAATTTGTTGAGGATCTTTGATCCAGTCATTATTCATATTTTTAATTTTGAGGATTTTGTTTATGTTTCTGTGTGCTTTGGTGTTGTTATGAAAGAACCTAGTGTTCTTCTCTCCCTCTTCCAACCAAGTTTCTCTTGACTTTTGACACCAAAAGATTTTCTCTTTGGCTAGGATATCTTCATATTCAATTTTCAGCTATTTTTCTTCTAAAAATGTTTCAGCGTCCATTCCTGTGGTAATCATGATTCTATTTAGGTTTTCCAGTTCTTCTTCTAGCTTAATTTTGGACTCAAAGATATTACCAAAGTTAGTTTTATTCCAGCTTAGAAGCTTACATTTAATAGTTTTCAGTTTGGATACTAAACAAAAAAGCTTGGATCCAGATATTCTAGTTTCTTTCCACCACTGCTCAATTAGGGTAATAAGGTTGTTATCTTTGATCCACATTTGTTCAAATTTAAAGGGGCAATGTTTGGGTTGGCAATCTTATGAGATACTCAGCTACACTGGGTAGTGATCAAAGCCTGAGTATGGTAAGATCTCTATCGTCAGAATATAAGGGAATTGGACCCATTTACCTCTTAACAAGAATCTATCAAGTTTTTCTGCAATATTGCTAAAGCCTTCTCTTCTGTTGTTCCATGTAAAACCTTCCTATGTAGTTTTAATTTCCAATAAATTGTTCTTTTGAACCTAATCTTTAAAGTCTTTCGCTGTTGTGGATAACCTAACAAGACCTCCTAGTTTTTCTTTAGGATCCAATATTGCATTGAAGTTGTAGACACCTAAAAATGTCTTTTACCATCAATCTGACTCCCGACATCCCTAAACATATCAATTTCTCTTCTATTTAATCAATTAAATTTTTGTTTAATTAATTATCCCTTTGTCACCTAATTTTCCATCATTCTATCCCCAACAATTGAATTAATTTCATTAATTCAATAGTCCAAACCTTAGCCATTTGATTTAATAAATATGCAATATTTATTTGGTCAATTTCCCTCTCCTCACTAAATCCAATTAATTAGCTAAATTATGTTTAACTAATTAATTCAGCCTCCTAATTGACCTATCCCTACCCTAGACAATTAAATAGCTATTATTTAATTGCCTACCCTAGCCTACCTCATCCTAGCCCTAGGATTAATTAAATAAAACCTATATTTAATTAATCCTAACCTCTCGTTAAGATGGTCAGATCCAACTTAACACCCTTCCCCACATCCTCCAAATAAAAAATTGAAATATATCCACATAAGTCAATTTTTTATTTAAATATATCCCACATCACAATTAATTCTCCTTACACCCCCATACCTCATTTATCTCCACTTATCCTCAAATGAATTTTTAATTCATTTTACATTCCCCATATGAATCTTTAATTCATAAATATTTCATCTCACCCATACTCATTTAATTCCCCCTTTTCCCAAAATGAATAAAAGATTTACTTTTATTCCTAGCCCTCCATTCCTCCAAGATCAAATCTGGGCCCTCCATATCACTTTTACCCTCCACCATTGATCTTCCAAACCAATCTCCACCCTTGGATCAAAATCCCTCCAAAATCTCTATAAATACAACATCTCTCAACTCATTTTAGGATCCAAGTTTTAAGTAGAGTTACCATGCCCAAATATCTATAGAGCTAATTAGTGAGTTGCAAATTTGAGATAGCATTTCACATTTCATTCATCAATTAGGGAATATCATGTCTTAGGAGCTCTTGGGTGCAAGTTTCATTTCCCTTGATGAGATTGGGTCTTTCTTGTTTGAGGTGTAACTCTTTGTTTTATTATGCATTTAGTTTGTATTTTACCTTCAACTTGATTTTCCTAATCACATTGGCACACTCGGTGGGACCCACAAGGTCCATATCTAATCAATTTTTGTGAGTTTTTGTGGTTGAGACGTGTTTTTGCAGGTGTAGCACTATCTACCACGCGCAGTGGCACTATCTTTGGCATGTATTGGCGCTATTTACTATTTTAGCGCTATTTTGCAGAGCCTTTTCTCTCCCAACTCTCACTCATAAATCCATTTAACATTTGATCTTCCTGTGGTTTTATAGGGTTATTTGCTCTGTTTTGCAGGAATCTTGAACAGAACAAGGGGAGATTATGCCAAAATTCTCCTAAAGTCCAAACATGCATTTTGGTTTTCATTTTGTCTTGGCCCTTCATTTGGTGTACTAACTAGACTAATAGGATCTCTGTTTTGTAGTCTCAACCTCTATCTTGGTCAGAAAAACCTTTGTTTTGCAGGACGGATGCATTCAAGCCTGTATCAGTACTATCAGAACCCAGATTGGCGCTATCCATAACTATGACAGACCCTTCCACAGCACGCGCATGTTGATGATGATGTTACTCACATACAAACATGAAATAAAAGTTACACAACAACCTTTATTTATCTTGAAAGATATGATGAATTCAAAGAATTCATGATCCCAAGTCTTCATTGATTAGTTCATAATCTACTGACGTTACTCAGTGGTTGATGTGTGTTGTTGTTAATCATTTAGGGGCCTTATGTTCTTTACCAATTTCTGTAAAGTTCATCAATATTTCTCCAAATATCCTGTTCTTTATATTTGCTCTACATAAATCTCCAATAATTCTACCTCTGCACTATGAATTCACTCAAATAATGTCCCTACAGGTTGGTGTTTGCATGATTTCTACCATTATTTATGATTCTTTACATGATATTTTCAACATTACATGCATTTAGCTCAAATATGCTAATGATATTCAGTTATCTACGAGATGTCAACATATTTCTCGGTTCTGCTTATTATTTATCATGATTTGCAGTTATGGAAGTGATTCAATGAAATTAAAATGAGAAAGGGTTTAGAGAATGAGATTCCCAAAATTACTTGACTGAGATCATTGATCCACATACATGTTCCCATACAGCAATGAAGAGAAGAAAACTATAATCATACTTCACCAGGACATTCCACAAATCTGCATGATCCAGTGCAAATCTTCAAAGGAAAAGTTGACAACAATATGCAATAAAATGAAAGCGCTTCTAGTTGAACACAACATTCACCATTACATATCCAGAAATCAACTTGAAGATTACGTAAAGTTTACAATCAGGATGTAATCTGAAGCATCATCTCCATTCAGTATGCTTAAGAACAAGTACATTTACAGTGATCTGAAGAAAGAACCTTGACATTTCAACAATTCAGTCCTCATTAGTCTCAGTAATCCGATCTCCTATAAAATTGTATAGTAATTGGCCTTATTTTGCCAAATATTCACTCTCTATCTTATATATCCCAATTTGGACAAGTTCTGGCCCTTTTATAGAATAAAGGCCAGAAAATAGTTACACTGATCCAATGATCAGGATCTTCCCATAACATTCAATGGTCCAGATGAGCAGCATGTGCCTGCCAGTTGGCAATTACACAGCTGGCATAGAATATTCTAGCATCTTCGACCTTGTCCATCCTCCAACTGGCAAACAACGCATTTGACAATATCCTCCTTAGCTCTAGTTCATGATGCCTCCATGTTAGCAACTCCGCAATTTTTAGCTTCCTCGATCTGCAACAAATAGACAAGAATTAAGCATCATCATCTTTCAACAACCAGCAAGAAAAAATAACATTTAAATCATGCACAGAATATGTAAACATGAATATTGGGTTCTGAATCTGTGAACAATCATATATTCAAATGCATACAAGACATTAAGAATGGTTGGGTCAACTATCATTGACCAGAAACATGCCATCGGGTCTTAAAACAGCTTCAAAATCTTATCACCTTACCTTCCCACCTTTTTCTTTGTATCTCACATGCATATCACCCTTGTATATATCGGGTTGTATATTAAGACATGCAAGCATTCCAAACATATAATGAATTCTCTGCATTTAATTTTCCACTTACATCCAGTGCTTGTATATTAAGACATGCATCTTTCACTTGTATCTTCCAATATACAAACCATCATATACATCCGGCAGACTTATCGCTTTTATAGACCATATTTAACCCACTTTGGAATCCGCAATGTATATACCGATATGCACCTTTCGATATGCATTTAGTATGATGCATTGATTATATCGAATTTAAATCTCCTCTAAATTCCGCGATGTATGTTCACCATGTATGTATCGAAACATACAATGATGCGAAACATACAAGGATCTTTCCTTATTTCATAATAATTTCAATTCTGGCTTGCATAAAGTGTTGTATGTCACTGCAGTGTATAAACTGCATGTATCTTTCGTTCCTAATCAGTGTAACTTACTTGGTCGGGTTGGTATACAAAACTCACCCCGATAACTCATATTCACCCGATATACATACAACATCTTTTGTATCCTCTTGTCGAACTTCAACTCTTTCATAAACCACATTTTATCCTCTTCGATTCCAGCTTGTATGTAGCTTAGAATGCGTGTATCCAAACATACATGCAAAATACAGAATATACAACGATTCAACTTCTTTTTATAACCTTTTGATTTTGCTGCATGTATATATATCATTGTATGTCACCAAAACATAGCCATATACAACACGATACATACAAGGACTTTTCCTTGTTTAATAATAATTTCAGTTCCAGCACATGCATGTAGCTTTGTATATCTGTTTTGTATGTAAGATACATATAAACACAAGATGCACCTGGTAGACTTATCTTGAACATTCATTATAACTTTGAATCATGTCGGGTCTGGACATGCATATTAGTTAATGTGACTCTCTTCATAGATCAGGGTATGATGATGATGTCATCATCATGGATGGCCTTCGCTAAAATGTGAAAGGATGACGTCATGGTCATACTAAAGAAAATCAGGAGGCTAAGCAATATGACCCCGACATTGATGAATATCACCCTTTGAATAAGATGACATCATCGTCATGTTATATCATTTGTAGCATGGGATAAGCTAACATCCTCATCATGTTAGGAAAAAATAAGTCATATTAGAAAAGATGACCGATGCTAGAGAATAGATGACCTTCAGATGTCAAGCCAATTGATGATGTCACCGTCAGGGTGATTTCCTTTGTTCATTGGGCTGAGATGATGCTAGCGTCAGATTAGCGCTGGGGTGATATTTGTAAGATCGGGTGATATTTGTGAATATCAATCATATTAAGAAATATGACCTTGATATTTAGAATGTCAGGTTTGACCAGACTTTGACAACACATAACTTCCTTATTTGGCCAAATTTTAGGGTGATGCAAAACGCAAACCTTCCTAGAATTTTACACTCTTTCACATGGCAGGCTTCCTGAGGAAAGATTTAGACTTTGAAATTTGGGTTTAGACTTCAAGATCACAAATACACCTGACATTAGGCATATGCATACTAACTGATGTTGTTTTACCATTACCGCCCTATTAGCCTCATTTTCAATACTTCTAAATTTAAACTTTTTGTGTCGAAATGACAAATCTAACCATGCTTTGAACCCTTTCTCCAGAGTCACCTTTCGATTGCAAAACACCAGTGTCACGTTTTTCCTGAATGAGTCATTGAGATAACTTGTTTCTGAGATGTCACAATCTATTTCACTACATTGAACTTTGCATAACGACATCATTTTGGCACAGAGATACTCATCATTTCACTGAGTTTCTTAGGCACACTCGTCTAGTTTTTGGCGTTTTATGAAAACAATTAAATATTAAAAATCTATGATAGATGGTACAAAATAATGTTTATGGTAGTGTTTGTGACTCCATTTCCACTAATCTGGCAACTTTTCATGCCAAGAAGTCTTATGGTCTGAGAGATTTTAAACTTTCAATTTTTCAGCGGGTGGTTGGCATGTAAGGGCTGGAGCAAAATTGTTTGGTACGAAGATTTATAATGTTAATACAAACAACTTGGCAAGATTTCATAAAGATCTAATGTTCTAGTCAAAAGTTATGCAAGTTTCGTCATTTTTTCACACTTGCATAGTTGACTAAGTTGATATTTGTGCGATGGAGTTTATTAGAAATGATATATTACTTCATTTGATCACATGAAGGTAGATATATTTTTCGCATGCGTGAATATAAGTTTCTAAATTACCCAAGCAAGCCACAAAAAAGAAGAAATTAATTCAAGTCAAAGTTGAAATGGCTTATAATTACTTTGCTTAAAAGCCAAATGGACAAAAAAAATAGAAGTTGACGTCTACTTGCACTTTTGCCTAAATCCGCGTCTACTTGCACTTTCGCCTACGTTGACCTCTACTTTTGATTTTGGATAACTTGGCATCCACTTTAAATTTTGGCTAAGTTGGGATTTACTTTCACTTTTGGTTAACCAAAACCATAAGGCACGATTTTCAAGTTCTTTTCACTTGCACTTTTGGTGAAGCAAATTAACTCCACTACCTCCACATCCACCAAAAGCTCCTACACACATGGGATAAGTTGGATGGTAACCTACAGTTAAAAATTAATTCTTGGTAATTAAAAGTAATACTTTCCCTACCTCCATCCACGTCATGCATAAATGATCTAGAAGCATCAGTTGGAGGCATGCAAATTGTTTTAACCAAATTCAAGAAAATGTCATCTCCTAGAATGCAATTAGCATAGGATATTCACAAAATGGTTTGGTTGAAAATGCAGTGGAATCTTTCAATGAATTGTGATTTGTAGGTATAGAACCAGATTCCACGGTTTTCACTAGCATCCTCCCAGCCCACAGCATGCTTTGGAGCAGGATATTGACACAACAAATCATAATGTAAAATGGGTTTTTGTCAGATATTATGGTTGGAAATGCTCTGACGGACTTATGTGCAAACTGTGGAAGCATAGATAATGCACATGAACTATGCCATCATCTCCTTTCAGTGTGTAATAGTCAAAATGGTCGCAAATGTGTTAGCACAGATAGGGAAGATCAAAATCTAGAGGGGTGACCTATATAAAGAAATTCAACATTGTAGATACTTCAGTGAGAAGCGTACAACTACTTACATTGCATCACTAGCACAAGCTTTTCCTTATTGCCATCAAAAGCATGTGATACACTGTGACATAAACCCAGAAAAGTTGGTAATTGGTATTATTTACTCCCTAAAATAGTTGAAAACTGATTCTTGTCAGATGTAAAGCACGCCTGAACTATTTGACAAAGTTTCTGGAACAAATTTGATCTCACGGCTATGCAAAGAATGCAGCACAAAATGTATTTGTTTGAAAGGTGCAACTCGAAGGTGTCAAAGCCAAGTTCAACAACTGCTACCAACCAATTTATTCTCAACCTATGCAAGCCTTTCACAAATGCCTCAAATCAGTCATCTCAAGAAATGCAATTATCAGGATATACAGCAAATAGAATTCATTGAAAAAGGTTTTAGAAACTACTTAACATTTGCCAGCTTCCTCCCAGCCGTGATCTATGGCAAATGTTGAACAAGGTACAGTCATCCATAAAGCATAAAAAGCACAATAGAAGGATGATTTTTTTTTTCTATAGTTCGAAGGACTCTGGTAGACATGCATGCAAAAAAAAGAAAATGGGAACTTTTGAACTGGGTATGGCCACCCATCAAAGAATAATGGATGGTGATCTTTGTCAGATATTTTAAAATGCTATAGTAGACTTGTATGTAGAATGTGGAAGCATTGATGTAATATGTGAGGTTTTGGACAGTCACCTCAAAGAAATCTCATACAATGCAATGATGACAGGGAACACACAAAATGGTTTTTGTTGAGAAGGCTACATTGGACGCCATGGTGTGATAATGCTACATAGATACGAGCATAGTGGTGTGGATAGGTCTTATGTTGCCAAATATGTGCTACAACCATTTTGGAGCCATTGCATTAATCTTTTTCCTCATTGGATGCTTCCCAACATGATCATGCTTTTGGGATTTTTGTTTGTTGTCACATCAGCTTTATTAAGTTATGTATTATTCACCTCAACTAGATTCCCCGCCTCTGAAGTGGGTTAACTTCATGCATGGATTACTCTTATTTTTTTATTAGACATTTGATGTTGTGGATTGGAAGAAAGATAGAATGAAAAATTCATCAAGTCCATTAGGGGAGCTTTTTTATCATAAATGTGATGCACTTACATGTGAGTTTGAAACTATGGCCTTTGGAAACTCTATTAGAGTGCAAGGCATACTATTGATGTTTGGGTTATAAGACAAAACCTTGTTGGCAGTTTTAATAGTTTTGACAACCACCTTCGGAGCGGAAAAAGGTTCTAAAAGAAAATAGTTATAAATGTGCATGAATAAATGGATGCATTATAAATGTACAAGAAATGGATTTATCGAAGCGATTTTTCAAAACTTTCAAACAAATCCAATTTATAGGTAAAAGATCATCATCTTGCGATTGAAAAGGATTCAGATGAAGTACATCCCTGAGCTACTATACTCCAAATATCTATCATCATGAAAATTCTATAGGAGCTAGATCACCATAAACTTGTAAAGATAATGCACAATGTGGCGTGTCAAATACAAACTATTGGACCAAATAGTGAGATGTCATATGCACGAGAATGGGATTTAAGTATTATTATAAGCAGTGTTGTTAGTGTTTCAAGTTGTTGTCAGATGTATCTCTCCACATCTTCAAGCAGTGGGTCTAGTTGTCCTGTTGACATAGTTAAAGGTATTCTAGTGAATGCAAACTACCAATTTTGATGAATTCCCACCAACACATACATGATTCTTCATGGCAATTCTTATGCAAAGTTAGTAGGACCAATTTCATCATGTGTCTACCACATTTACAACATTTGGAAAGATATGAAAAGATAGCCACTGAAATGGAGCAGAACAGAGATAGAAAGTGACTTAGTCAAATTCACAACTCAAAAGTTGTATCTTTGAAAACTACCATTCTGAAAAGTGACTTGTTTCACTTATTGTAATTAAAAGTTCAAAATTAGGTTTCCTTTCGAAAAAGGTAGTTACTTGAACTGGTTGGGAAGTAGTTACAAGTTGGTTATTAGGTGGTTATGAGGAAAAGTGTATATATATCAGACTTCACATTGTAAAGTGGGGGGGACTCTTTTTAGAGAACTCTAGAAAACGGGAAACTCTGGAGAAATTTTCAGAGACATTTTGAAAATCTTTTATGTTTACACTATGTACAAAAAGGATTTTGGAATTGTATAATTTCAAAGATAATGAAAAATGCAGCTTAGTTCGTGTGCTCTAAATGCTTTCTTATGTTATCATTACTAATTTCTCGTATGTTGAATTGGTAATCCCTTTTATGCACATGTGTAATACATTGATTATCTATGTGATTGATGTGATGAAACGTACCCATCTCCTGGTATCTTGTTTTGGATGTGTTTGTATGACCTATCTATTCTTATGTTGAGGTTTATTGTACTCCTTTCATCATCATTGCACGTTTCAACCTATTTGGCAATAACCCCTTTTGTAATCGTTATTAGTTGTGGAATCTCAATTGGTTTCATATGTCTACTATTGGGGTTTTTGTTATTCATCTTTTCCTAGTTTTGTGTTTTCTCCTTTATGTACTTTTAGTTTAAAAGTACACAAAAATACCAAATACCCAATCGTACGAGGGAGCTGCCCTCTCAAATGTAGAGGAAAGCTGATAATTCAATAACAGCTTCTCCAACTGTTGGGACAATTTGGTCACCGCTCTAAGGGCAACGGGTCAATTTCAAAGGTTATTTCGCGGTGACAAATCTATTTGCCAATAGATTTTTGGTGATTGTACTGGGGAAATGAGCTGAAGCATTGGTGCCTTTTGATTCCTCAAAGATATACAAGTATCTCCCCAGAAAAGAAGATTGGCGACTCTATCTGAAAGAAGAATCCTGAAAGATGGTTTGGTATCAAAGAACCCAGATGCATAACTTGTAGTTTCCTAAATCAGACAGCGATAGTGATGATGAAGATTATTCTTTTTCTGCATCCTCTACTCAACAAAATCAAGTTCTTGATGATCCTAAGCAAGTAGAGTTTTTGAAGAATTTATATGGTGGCATGCAACTCACTTCTAATGAGGTTCATCCTTCCTTGCTTCAAACATTGCAGAAGATCAAACAAAATGATGGGAAGAAGACTCATTTCTTTGCTTGTGATCCTAAGCCCCTACCGGAGGAGATTCATGCACCAAAAGATAAAAAGGATTGTGCTAACATATATTAGTCACATGATAAGGACAACAATGAAGGAGCAAAAGTTTTTCTTGCAAATGAACCAGTATTGAATGAAAAATCTTCAGAACATGCATGTACTAGAGAAGAAGAAGTTATTACATTTTCTCATGATAGAACATCTCCACTGAAGCAAGACCAAGAAGAAGAAGTGATGGAGATAGAAGAAGAAGATTGTATGGAAACATGCAATAATGAAGAAGAAATTTTTCCACACGATGCCACGCCTCTTGTGACAACTTGTTCTGCTTTCACAACTATATCTTCCGAGAAAGATTTATGTGACATCGCTAATGTTTGAGGAAATACAGAAAGTGTAAACGAAGGGGATGAAGATGAGTTACGAAATGTTCTCTTATCATGCATGCAATTCGATCAAGAGGATAATCATGATGAAATAGTATCAAAAAAATCTCTCTCACGAGGTTTTGATCACAAATTGGTGTCTCAATACTCCTATTGATGACTTTGTTTGTGAAGAAGAAGCCATCCTTTCTCCTTTATCATATGTTGAACAAGAATACTCAACTATTGAAACTAAAGATACTACTCAAGATGAAGTGTTGAGTACTCCCGCTCCAAATGTGCAAGAAGATCACAAGGATACCGGGTGTGAATCTATACAAAAAGAGTGCAGAAGTGAGTTGGTTCCTGAATATTCTAATTTGAGTGATTTTATTCTATGCTGCAATCCTTTACCTATTGATAATAATGTCGTAGAGAGCAATAAGATTAATGTTTATGGTAGTGATAAAGGAGGTCAAAATGTTCATGAGAATATGCATGAAACTACTGGTATTCAAAAGACTAACGAAGAGATGCATGTTTTACTTTCTCCTTCTCTACTTCCAAGGGAGGAAAATATTATTCCTTCATCAACTATACAAGAGGATTTTCAGGAAGATAAAGCACATAATGTAGATTCATCACTTTCTCATCCTCATGTGCAATCCTTCAATGAAGCACATCCTAAGTTAGTAATAATACAGGAGGAATTTTCTTTTGCAGAAAGTGATTCAATGATAAAGGAGGACATTACTCATAAAGAAGATCAGTCACAAGATATCGAGTTTTCTTCACTTCTTTCACATGAAGGATGTCTGGTTCCTGGTTCAACTTCCTTATCTGATTCAAACTATCAAAACAATCTTCAGATAGAGAAAATTGGTATACTTGATATGATGCCAGAAGATCTGATCAACACTACACAAGGCAATACCAATATGATTCAAAAGGACTTGAAAGTTTATGATGAAAATTGGTTGTTCGGGGCACTATTCAAGGAGTCCTCACATTTCATATATTTTATTTTTCTCATCATCCTAAAATGTCTATTGAGTTCACAGGCACCTCATCCGTGCTCGTCTCTTTTCCATACAGGTGCATATTTTTCTTAGCCTATCAATGGGTTCACTTGATCTTTCCTAGGCAGTTTGAGGTAGGAATCACCTACCATGTGCATAGGTTAACTAGGTGTTTTGGTTGTGTTTATCTTGTTTCAGTTTCTGTTGTTTTTGTTGTTTGCCTCATCTCTGTGTGTCCTTGTCTCCTTGTTTCCCCTTTGTACATCATGTTATCTTCTGACTCTACCTACCCAATGGATAAGGCACTATTCATTACCAGAGATTCTAGGTTCATCCTATGTCCGCAACGTCCTTGTCCCCAGTTAGAGATAGTTGTTAGCCTCATTTTCAATACTTCCAAATTTAAACTTTTTGTGTCGAAATGACAAATCTAACCATGCTTTGAACCATTTCTCCAGAGTCACCTTTCGATTGCAAAACACCAGTGTCATGTTTTTCCTGAATGAGTCATTAAGATAACTTGTTTCTGAGATGTCACAATCTATTTCACTACATTAAACTTTGCATAATGACATCATTTTGGAGCAGATATACTCATCATTTCACGGAGTTTCTCGGGCACACTCGTCTAGTTTGCGGCGTTTTATGAAAACAATTAAATATTAAAAATATGTGATAGATGGTACAAAATAATGTTTATGGCAGTGTTTGTGACTACATTTCAACTAATCTGGCAACTTTTCAAGTCAAGAAGTCTTATGGTTTGAGAGATTTTGAACTTTTAATTTTTCAGCGGGTGGTTGGCAGAAACAATAAAATTGTGGTTTATGTAAGGACTGGAGCAAAATTGTTTGGCACGAAGATTTATAATGTTAATATGGACAACTTGGCAAGATTTCATAAAGATCTAAAGTTCCAGTCAAAAGTTATGCAAGTTTCATCATTTTTCGTGCTTGCATGGTTGACTAAGTTAATATTTGTGTGATGAGTTTATTAAAAATGATATATTACTTCATTTAATCACGTGAAGGAAGATATATTTTTTGCATGCACGAATATAAGTTTCTAAATTGCCCAAGCAAGCCACAGAAAAGAAGAAATTAATTCAAGTCAAAGTTGAAATGGCTTATAATTACTTTGCTTAAAAGCCAAATGGACAAAAAAAATAGAAGTTGATGTCTACTTTCACTTTTGCCTAAGTCCGCGTCTACTTGCACTTTCACCTAAGTTGACCTCTACTTTTGATTTTGGATAACTTGGCATCCACTTTAAATTTTGGCTAAGTTGGGATTTACTTTCACTTTTGGTTAACCAAAACCATAAGGCACGATTTTCAAGTTCTTCACTTGCACTTTTTGTGAAGCAAATTAACTCCACTACCTCCATGTCCACCAAAAGCTCCTACACACATGGGATATGTTGGATGGTAACCTATAGTTAAAAATTAATTCTTGGTAATTAAAAGTAATACTTTCCTTACCTCCATCCACGTCATGCATAAATGATCTAGAAGCATCAGTTGGAGGCATGCAAACTATTTTAACCGAATTCAAGAAAATGTCATCTCCTAGAATGCAATTAGCACAGGATATTCACAAAATGGTTTGGTTGAAAATACGATGGAAGCTTTCAATGAAATGTGATTTGCAGGTATAGAACCAAATTCCACGGTTTTCACTAGCATCCTCCCAGCCCACAGCATTCTTTGGAGCAGGATATTAACACATAGCAAATCATAATGTAAAATGGGTTTTTGTCAAATATTATGGTTGGAAATGCTCTGACAGACTTATGTGCAAATCATGGAAGAATAGATAATGCACATGAACTATGCCATCATCTCCTTTTAGTGTGTAACAGTCAAAATGCTCGCAAATGTGTTAGCACAAATAGGGAAGATCAAAATCTAGAGGGGTGAGCTATATAAAGAACTTCAACATTGTAGATACTTCAGTGAGAAGTGTGCAGCTACTTACATTGCATCACTAGCATGAGCTTTGCTTTATTTCCATCAAAAGCATGTGATACACTATGACATAAATCCAGAAAAGTTGGTAATTGGTATTATTTACTCCCTAAGATAGTTGAAAATGGATTCTTGTTAGATGCAAAGCACGCCTGAACTATTTGACAAAGTTTCTCGAACAAATTTCATTTCACAGCTATGCAAAGAATGTAGCACAAAATGTATTTGTTGAAAAGGTACAACTCAAAGGTGTTAAAGCCAAGTTCAACAACTGCTACCAACCAATTTATTCTCAACCTGTGCAACCCTTTGACAAATGCCTCAAATCTGTCATGTTAAGAAATGCAATTATCAGAATATACAACAAATAGAATTCATTGAAAAAGGTTTTAGAAACTACTTAACATTTGCCAACTTCCTCCTAGTTGCGATCTATGGCAGATGTCGAACAAGGTACGGTCATCCATAAAGCATAAAAAGCGCAATGGAAGGATGATTTTTTTTACTATAGTTCGAAAGACTCTGGTAGACATGCATGCAAAAAAAAGAAAATGGGAACTTTTGAACTGGGTATGGCCACCTATCAAAGAATAATGGATGGCGATCTTTGTCAGATATTTTGAAATGCTATAGTAGACTTGTATGTAGAATGTGGAAGCATTGACGTAATATGTGAGGTTTTGGACAGTCGCCTCAAAGAAATCTCATACAATGCAATGACAACAGGGAACACACAAAATGGTTTTTGATGAGAAAGCTACATTGGACACCATGGTGTGATAATGCTACACAGATACAAGCATAGTGGTGTGGATAGGTCTTATGTTGCCAAATATGTGCTGCAACCATTTTGGAGCCATTGCATTAATCTTTTTCCTCATTGGATGTTGCCCAACATGATCATGCTTTTGGGATTTTTGTTTGTTGTCACATTGGCTTTATTAAGTTATGTATTATTCACCTCAACTAGATTCCCCGCCTCTAAAGTGGGTTAACTTCATGCATGGATTACTCTTATTTTTATATTAGATATTTGATGTTGTGGATCAGAAGCAAGATAGAATGAATATTTCATCAAGTCCATTACGGGAGCTTTTTGATCATAAATGTGATGCACTTACATGTGAGTTTGAAACCATGGCCTTTGGAAACTCTATTATGAGTGCAAGGCATACTATTGATGTTTGGGTTATAAGACAAAAACCTTGTCAGCAGTTTTAATAGTTTTGACAACCACCTTCAGAGCAGAAAAAGGTTCTAAAAGAAAACAGTTATAAATGCACATGAACAAATGGATGCATTATAAATGTACAAGAAATGGATTTATCGAAGCAATTTTTCAAAACTTTCAAACAAATCCAATTTACAGGCAAAAGATCATCATCTTGTGATTGAAAAGGATTCAGATGAAGTACATCCTTGATCTACTATACTCCAAATATCTATCTTCATGAAAATTCTATAGGAGCTAGATCACCATAAACTTGTAAAGATAATGCACAATGTGGCATGTCAAATACAAACAATTGGACCAAATAGTGAGATGTCATATGCACGGGAATAGGATTTAAGTATGATTACAAGCAGTGTTGTTAGTGTTTCAAGGGGTTGTCAGATGTATCTCTCCACATCTTCAAGCATTGGGTGTAGTTGTCCTATTGAAATAGTTAAATGTATTCCAATGAATGCAAACTACCAATTTTGATGAATTCCCACAAACACACATGATTCTTCATGGCAATTCTTATGCAAAGTTAGTAGGACCAATTTCATCATGTGTCTACCACATTTACAACATTTGGAAAGATATGAAAAGATAGCCACTGAAATGGAGCAGAACAGAGATAGAAAGTGACTTAGTCAAATTCACAACTCAAAAGTTGTATCTTTGAAAACTACCATTCTAAAAAGTGACTTGTTTCACTTATTGTAATTAAAAGTTCAAAATTAGGTTTCCTTTCAAAAAAGGTAGTTACTTGAACTGGTTGGGAAGTAGTTACAAGTTAGTTACAAGTTGGTTATTAGGTGGTTATGAGGAAAAGTCTATATATACTGGACTTCACATTGTAAAGGGGGGGGACTCTTTTGAGAGAACTTTGGAAAAGGGGAAACTCTGGAGAAATTTTCAGAGATACTTTGAAAAGATTTTCTGTTTACACTATGTATAAAAAGGATTTTGGAATTGTATAATTTCAAAGATAATGAAAAATGTAGTTTAGTTCGTGTGCTCTAAATGCATTCTTATGTTATCATTACTAATTTCTTGTATGTTGAATTGGTAATCCCTTTTATGCACATGTGTAATACATTGATTATCTATGTGATTGATGTGATGAAACACACCCATCTCCTGGTATCTTGTTTTGGATGTGTTTGTATGACCTATCTCTTCTTATGTTGAGGTTTATTGTATTCTTTTCATCATCATTGCACATTTCAACCTATTTGGCAATAACCCCTTTTGTAATCGTTATTAGTTGTGGAATCTCAATTGGTTTTTGTATGTCTACTATTGGGGTTTTTGTTATTCATCTTTTCCTAGTTTTGTGTTTTCTCCTTTATGTACTTTCAAGTTAAAAGTACACAAAAATACCAAAACCCCAATCGTACGAGGGAGCTGCCCCTCTCAAATGCAGAGGAAAGTTGATAATTCAATAACAGTTTCTCCAACTGTTGGGACAATTTGGTCACTGCTCTAAGGGCAACGGGTCAATTTCAAAGGTTATTTCACGGTGACAAATCTGTTTACCAACATGCCCAGAGCACAAAAGCAAGGGAACAAGCCAGCAAAGTTGGGTCCCTGTTTTGCTAAAACAAAATGGGGCATGTTGTGTAACCACACAACAATGCAGTGGCACCTTATGATATCCCTATTGGCGCTATTTCATGTTCTAACGCCTTCTATATCTAATTGTAGCACTATATTCTATTTTAGTGCCCTCTGTCCAATGTTATAGTGCTATCATCTAGTTTGGTGCATTATGTATCTGATATTAGCGCTATTTGTTTTATCAATTCTATCTATATTAAATATCAGTGCCATTTGATAGGGTGTCAGGTTTTTAGGGTTGTTTATGTCAGTAGTGCCATTCGTAGTCCGCAGTGGTGCCATTAGTTATCTGGTTTAGCGCTATTTTTAGAAACTAACTTTGTTGTTTGTGTAGGGGTTGTTTGCAGGTCATCAACATCATTTTATGGACACTAACAAGTTTTTGCAGGGTGTTTGTCTTTAGATTAGCAAACATTTCAATTGGAACTTCAAACGAACACTTGCATGTTAGCTTAGACAAACATTTTGATTTGGTGCAATAAAATTAATCAACAACCAACAAACAAATCTTTGTGTGTGTGTGTGCCAAACATTTGAATTTGGTGTTCTAAAATTCACAAATTGTGTGCCAACAACTATCAAAACATTTCAACTTTGGGCTTTAAAAAGAACCACAAAGTGCATCAATGAAATCATTGGATTAAAAAGAACCACAATCTGCATTCTTCACTCATATAAACAAGAAAACCAATCTAATTTGTGTGAAGTGTTTTCATGATTTTGATTGTAGTGTGAAAAAGTGTATGCTCTTCCTCGCACCATTGGTGACCTTGGGAATCAAAAGCTTTTCATGACACTTGCACAAATCACCCCCAACATAATTCAAAGAAATAAAATGAACCATGTTTAGTGTGATGCAAGCATAAAGAATATGTATGCTCTCCCCTTGCATATTTGTATGAACTTGGGGATCAAAAGTATTTTTGTGGTTGTGTCACTTTTGGTAATCCTTAGAGGGCCTACCACCTTACTTTGAAAGGTGGGAACGACCCAAGCGGCAACAAGCGAAAGCCAAGCTCTTTGGAGCCGCTATATAAATTAATGTGTTTGTGATGAAAGTCATAAGCAATAGGTGTTGTTGTGTCATACCGATAGCCAACCTCCCCTAAAACCCTCCAAGGCGTAACCCTTGGAGGTTGGGAGACTCCATAATGGAGAGTAGCGCTATCGTACGTATGGCCACCTGAACGAATGCACTTACTATGAACCTTTGTTTAGCAAGCCAAAAACCTTCTATTTGTTGATGCAGAAGGGAAACTTTTGAAGCGGCCCCGATTCATGCGGTTCTTAGCTAAGGTAGCAGGGACAATCCAAAGGTTTGGTGAGGGACAAGCCTTATAGGAAACCTGGATCTTAGTATGTGTGAGAAGTGTGTGCAATTGTAAGGAGGAGCCGATGCTACCAAGATCCTGGAGCTACCCACTTTAAATAGGCGTAGCTAGGGGATTCAACAAATACTGTAATATCTTCGCCTTAGGTTGTGCAAAGTGCTTGTTTAACAAAATCACACATCTTTTTTACAAAACAAAAATCTTGGTTATTGTGTGTTTTTGTGCTTAAATTATTTTCAAGAAACTTGCCAAAATACAATAAAAATCATTTGATCAAACTTCAATCAAAACAAACCCAAAGTTGACATCAAAAATATGTCTTTTTCAGAGCCTCGACCAACACTGCCCTGTTTTAGCACCATCTCTATCTGCCTTTGGTACCATTTCCCCTGTGGATTGGTGCTATTTGCAGATTGACTTGCCTAAAACTGAGACCAATTCCATTGTGATCTTTAGGACCTGCTTTGCCATAATCCATATTCACCTTCCAAAAATCTGACAGCATCCCATCCATTTTCTCCTCAAAATTTCCAAATCATACCTTCATTTTGACCTTAGAGAATCAATCATTATCATTGTTGGACCCTTTGCTATACCAAACCCACTCAATTTTGTATCCATTCATCCTCATTGATCTTTGCATACCTTTTTGGACCAAAACAAAAAAAATCCTTGTCACAAGAAGTCATTCCAAAATCCAAAAAAACATATCCAAAATCTCTCAAAATCAAAACACCCATCAACCAAAAAACTCATCATCCCTTTGAGCTAAAGCTACATCTAGATTTCATCATTCACATCATATTTTTCTTGGAAAGTCATTAGTCAACCTTTCAAGTAAAATAATCATCCTTCTTTGTGTAAGGTCATTAGTCTACCCCAAACAAAGAGAAACATCCATTTGTGCAGCACAAATCTAGATCTTACCTAAGCTCAATTTGTTGACCATCAAAATCCTCTCAAAAAACATCATCCTAATCTCTCATATCGAACATCAAAATCTCTTTCATCAAACCACCCTCAAGAAAACATCATCCATCACTGACCTTTTGATCTAAATTTGTGTAAAAAGACAATATTGTTCACTCATATCATCCTTAGATTAACACCTTCTTGAAGGCTTATTGATCTTTCATCACACTACAATCATCCCTTCGTCTCCTTCTCTACTCCATCTCACTACCACATTCATCTTTGGGTCCAACAATTTAATCCAAATTCTCTAAGGTCTCCATCCCTATTTCACTCCATCTCTAAAATCAAATCCATACACTTGCATGCCCATAACTAGATCACAACACAAGAAAAACCAAGCAATGGTAGAACAATATAAGGGCATAGGAATGCCTAATACCACCAATAGCAACATACCAATAAACTAAACATACAACATACCCACGGTCTTTCAAATCCCAACATATAATGCCAATGAAAATCCCTTCCATTTCTTACAACCACCACCACCACCACAAAACATCCCTACCATGTCCCAAGATGATCAAGATGTCTTGAACTTTACACAAGATGCCGATAGCATGGACCTACTTGACAAAATCCTAAGGTCGGATCCAAATAGATATCTTGATTATCTCCTCAAAATTGGTGCTCAACTACTCCACAACATGACATCATCTCAACCATCCACCTCTAACATCACTCCTACCACATCCTCCCAACCATCTACATCAAACACCCAACCTATCATCCCACAAACATCACTCCCACCATATATACCACCAACACAACCTCTAATGTCATCACACCTACAATCCCCGCAAGTGTCTCCAATCCTACCACCTCCCAACCTGTCATCACATCCACTACCACAACTACCATAAACCCTTACATCCCACAAATCACCTTGGGCATACAAGGGAACATCATGCATGCAAGTACCTCCATGAGTGTGCCTCCACCCAACCCTCAAACCATAGCCTACCTAAGACAATTATTCTCACAACCACCTTACAATACGTCCAACTCATCCAACGTCCACCTATCCAATGTCAATCCGTCCAATGTCACGTATCCACATAACCCCATAGCATCATCAACACAACATAACCCCAATCCCCAAATACCCCCACATATTCTCCAACAACTCTACACTCATCAACAACAGTTTGCACAACTTAACCAAAACACCGCATCACAATACCAAAACACGACCTCCCAAAACCTCCAACATCAAACCCCACCTAATCTCCAACACCTCATCCATCAGCAAACCTACACACCCCAACCACAATCAACATCGGATCTCACAACCATTGTATAGGCCTTGATCCAAAAGGTAGACAATATGCAAACTGGGGCCAAACACAAGCATTACTCTTTTGAGGATATTTGCCCCTATCCATTTGATCAAACATTGTACATGCCCCCTTTCCCCAAGAATTTTGAAACACCAAAATTTGACAAATACAAGGGAAAGGGAGACCCTAGGGATCATCTTAGGGTGTTTTACCTCACTTTCTTAGAAGTCTCAAACAATGATACTTATCTAATGAGACTATTCCCAAAAAGCCTCGCGGTCAAGGGGCTGAACGGTTTGCACATCTTCCCCCAGGCATTAGGTCTTTCCCTGAGCTTGCGAAAAAATTTGTAAATCATTTCTCCTATAACTTCAAGCATGAAATATCTATGACTGACCTTTGCAACACCAAACAAAAAAGTGGAGAATCCTTCGCTTCCTTCTTGCAAAGGTGGAGAGGCTTAGCAAGCAAACTCCCATGGCCAATTCCTGAAAAATAACTCGTCACCATGTTTGTGACCAACCTCAATTAGGAAATAGGGTTCCATTTACAAATCCTTTTTGCGTCTACCTTTGAAAAAGTCATCAACAAAGGTACTACTATTGAACGGGCCCTCATCGCCAAGGGCACCATCAAATTATATGACTACAAGTCCAACAATAACAACAACAACAACAACAAACTCAACATCAATGTCCCCAATACAAATAACAACAACAACGTGCAATCAAACAAAAAGCCACGCTATTGGGGAAAGAACAAGAACACATTAAATGACGGTGTCACAGATGTGAAAGCCGTCCACCATGTACAGACTCAACCACCCACACATACATACACCGCCAACGCAAATAACCAAAGGGGACAATTCAAACAAAACAAACCTCAATGACAATTCACACCTTTAGGAGAACCAATTACGGATATCCTCGACAGGTGTCTAAAGAAAGGTTTGATCACTCTCCCACCTGTCACGCCCCACCAAGAGAGTGAGCTCAAAGTAGCATGGTACAATGAGAATGATTACTGCGACTACCACCGCATAGTGGGACATAAGACCACTGATTACATGAAGTTAAAGCGCTATGTACAAGACCTCATCGATCAGAACAAAGTCAATCTTGAGCAAAACACCCAACCATCGCCAAACACCAATCTCAGAGATTACAAGGATCCACTGCCCAACCATAATAAAGCCTCCTCATCCAATCAAGCATACAATGTTACTCCACCACCTGCATCCTATGACTCTATCGTAGGGTAGATAGAGCCATCACCTCACCATATCAACACAATCACCATTCGGGCACAAGTACCCGATTGCACTGTCACAACCCATCATGGCCATGTATCCATACGCATAGCCCCTAGACTGAACAAATGCCTGCATCCACATCAAATTCCCTACCCCCTCGACCAACCACACGTCCATCACCTACCAATCAATATAACCTCCTAGAGCATCTAGGAAAGACCGCTACACAAATATCCATACTTGAGTTGCTCCACACATCACCCCTTCACAAAGACATCCTAAACAAAGCACTCTTGGAAACTCAAGTTCCCGCCAACTTAAATGTAACCCAATTCCTGTTGGCAAGAGACACTATATGGATTCATGGTTGTTGTCATTGATGGCAACAAAGGTCATCCCACATATCCGCAAGTCATAATGTGTCTCTACCGGAAGTCAGAATAAAGAATGTTGTGGTCCGGTGAACAAGAACAGAGCATGTGGCAAGGTCCGACAGATTGGTCCGGATCTCTCAGAGGAAGTGTCTTGGTGCAGTGCGGATTTGGGGAAGTCAAGAGGACTACCTTGAGTGGTATATTCCAAGGATTTAGCCTCCGGTGATGGACAAGGAAAAAGATATGAACAGTTGAAGTACCGGATTCCTGAGAAACAGTGAAAACAGAGGAAGAACTGACTGACAGAGTATCAGACTACTTTCCGGATGTATTACTGTTGATGATAGAGGTTGTGAAGGCATGAATCATGTTTGGCCGACATGATCAATGATATCTACAAGTATATGCTTGATCCGCATTACTTGGTGAGGAAGGATTCAGCTGACAGAACAAAAGTTTGTAAGAAACTAGACTGTTCCGGATGCCGACTAGAAAGGTGATGAAATTACTTGTGCGGATATATATAGAGGATGGATTTAGTTGTGAAGTGTGTGATGATGTGAAGATATATGCGAATAAGTCCAGAACAGAGCAGAGGTAGCAAAAAGGATCCGGTATGTGAAAGATAGCAGAATAAAGAACAGAGAAAAGATGAAGTGCAGCAGATCAGTGTACTGAGCCTAACCGGAACTGAACTCCAGCATATGCAGATGCTTCCAATCAGTTCAAGACTGTGATTCTTATCACTTTGTAGACAGTGTGTCTTCTTGTAGGCAGTGGGCCTCTTGTGAGCAGTGTGCTCGGGCAGTGAGCCCTAATTGGCAAGTGCCATTTTGTAATTTCCTATTCTTCTAACAGAGAATAATTTTGGGTTAATCACCCCGTGGTTTTCTCCCTTAACAGGGTTTCCACGTCAAAAATACTGTGTCATGTGTCTCTTATTTCATGATTAATGTTTTTGTGTTTGATTCTATGCTGCATCAATTAAAAAGAAAGTTCAATAAGGGAAATAATTAGGATAACTGATTCACCCCCCCTCTCAGTTATCAACAATTGGTATCAGAGCTAAGTTCCTCCTAATAGAGCCTAACAGCTTGAGGAAGATCTGGGATTTCAAATGGATGCATATGGTTTAAGGGAGCAACTCAAGATTGCTCTTGAGGATCTTGAACAGTCAAATTCTGAAGTCAGTGAATTAAAGGAAAGACTCAAACAGGCTGATGAATTCATGAGAGAATTAAAAGACAAATTAAGTCTCTCTATGAAAAAGAGAAAGGAGCTACTCCAACAGTTGGCAAGACAAAGTGAAGAAAGCAATACAAATGAAGAATTGACTGAGCAAACCAAGTTATGTGAAAAGTTATCAAAAGAAGTCATTATGTTAAGACATGAAATGGAATCAGGGACTATAAAGTTTACTCAAGAGATTGAAGAAAAAAGAAAGGCTGAAGACAATCTAAGACAATCTCTTAAAGAAAAATCAGAAGAATGCCACCAGATGGACAGGATTATCAGACATCTTGAATCTGATCTTGAAGATGCCAAAGATAATGAAGAAAAACTTCAGGATCAAATTGCCTCTCTCAAAAGAGACCTTCAAACAGCAAATGAATATAAAGAGAAATTCAAGATAAGTTCTGCTCAACTTGAAGTTCTTCTTGGAAGTCAAAAGAGGACAGATGACAAGTATGGTTTGGGATATGAGAAAGGAGAAAGCTCCGGATCTGGTCAGAAGAATCATGGATCAGAAAATCCAAGGAGCAGGCCTAGAAGACCTCCGGTAAGACAGCCAAATGCTCAAAGATATCCATCCTTCAATGGATACTGCCACAGCTGCAACCACTTTGGTCACAAAGCTAATCAGTGCAGAATGAGAATGAATCAGATTAATTCATCCTTCTCCGGACAGTGCTTCAACTGCAAAAGGTATGGACACAAATCCCATGAATGCAGAATTATGCAAGTAAACAAATCATTCAAAGGTAGATGCTTCACATGCAATAGAGTAGGTCATATGGCTAATCAATGCAGATCAAGAGGATATCAGTCAAATATGCAAAGAAATGTTATTTGCCAAATCTGCAATAGGTCCGGTCATAATGCTAAAGTCTGCAAAAACAAGTATCAGGACAAAAGAGGTCCGGTGTATAATCAGAATCAAGACAAGGGTAAACAAAAGATGAATGCGGATGAAGTTAGGAATTAGATGAGCAAAATTTGGGTGAAGAAAAGTTCAGAGAATGTAGAGGTTGGATCCGCACCAGACTCTGGTGCTGATATTTCTTCCAGAAATTAAAAAGTGAGCTCAGGCTCAGGGGGAGACTCAAAGAAAATCCTGTTCCCCCAGCCAAACAAGTGGTGCCGGATGTGGCACAAGATGCGGATTAAAGGGTTTGCAGATATGAGTCTTGAGATGCTTCAGTCAAATTTTCAGAGGTCCACATGGAGTTATGAAGAAGCTGTGATCGATCAAGTAAGACCTGTTCAGGGAGATGCTCCGGTATGATAAAGGATTACAAAAAGGTCCGGAGAGATCTGGAAGTGCACTATCTTGTTCTGTGGATTGGACAGAGTGTTTGGGATATTCTTGTAATATGTTACTTCGATTTATTCATGATTGAAAGATCCGGATGATATCCACAGATCAGGACTAATCCGGGATACTCCAAGCTATCCAGACAAGGCAAACCGGAATGATGTAGGTGAAGCATTTATTGCAGACAGATATTAGGGTTCGCGGAGCAATTTAAGGGATTTCTCAAAAGTCATTTGCTCATTCTGCACTCAAGAAGAAGCGAAAAGTGGAGCTCTGCAACAAGGTTCATCAAGCACACCAAGGATCTCCTGCCGAAGTTATTGCATAAAGAAATCAATCCAACCACTCCGTGCAAACCGAAGGCGCATAAGGTATTCTCCGTTTTTTCATTACCTCACTGCAAATCTTTGAAGAATGGCTACTCCAAACATAGTTAAGATCTCTGATAGACCTCGCCCCTCATTCAAGAAACATCCCTACAAATCATTGGAGGTAGATCCACTAGGAGCCTTCTCTAGTGTTCCTCACGGAGTTTTACATACCGAAGACATTAGGGTTTACATACATGCAAGCATTGAGGAATTTGGGGAATTCAAACTAAGAGACCTCTATCACAAGCAACTGATAGACAATGCTTTTGAGCTTAAACCAGAGTATAAGGATATCCAGAAGAAACAATTTGAGCAATTTATTCATTTCCCCTGCTTTGAAGAAGATGAATGGGTCCGGTATGTACTGAGCAGGATGCATGACAACTTTCTATGGCTGGATAGACCCTGCAAGATCACAAAAGAAGCAATTAGAGCAGTAACTGGCCTATACTCTTCCGGAGGGATACCTATCCTCAAATCTGTCAAGAACAACATTGTAACTGAAGCCACTGGATCAAAATTTGATAAGAGGGCAATGACCATTGAAGATATTTCAGATCCGGATATCAAATATGCATCCATGATAATAGGATACAAGATCTATCACTCCAGCAGGGAGAATTCTGTATCCAAAACTGCAATATACACTGCCTATGAAATGCTAAGAAAGAATGCAGAATATGATCTCTGCGAACTACTGCTAAGCCAATTAATGGAAAATATACAGAAAATCAAGAAGGATAAGAAGAATTCCTTTAAGTATGGTACTCTTATTGTATGTCTATTCTTCTACTTCATGAATGAGCTACCCGGATCAAGTGGATGGGTATGGCAGAATGACAAACCTGTTGCAGTCCAGATAAGAGACTATTTGCATGGACTTGGGGATGCAAAAGCGAGAAATACAGCTCTATGGGGATACTTCAAAAACTTTCAGAGCATGATGCAAGCAAGAGAGAGAATTCCCCAGTCTCTTGTTGAAAAATACAAAGACTCAGTGTGCTTTATGGTTGACACTGATCAGTGCCTAATGGAGGCAGTGGAGCCAAGGACTGTCTGGATCATGCCCATGGGGTATGAAGTGGATGAACAGATAGTGGAGCTGCATGTTCAACACATGCTAAGTCAGCCTAAAGATCCTAAGGCAGAAAGGTTTGGAACCTTTGAGGAGCTGAGTGTAAAAATACATGTAGAACTCAGGGAACCTGAGATTAAAAGAAAGGTGAGAAAAGAAGTAGAGCACATTGCTCAAGGCCTAGGCATCTCAAAAGAGGCACTTGATGCCAGCCGGGAAAAGAGGAGGAAGGCTGGGGAAGAAGAGAAAAGTAAAGAAAGTGCTCCGGTTGAAGCTCCCACCCGGACCAGATCATTAAAGAGATCTGCACCTCCCACAACCAAAAGTTCTAAACCGGAAGTCCAGGCATCCGGTAAGAGATCCAAGACAAAAGCCACAAGGGCTTATGGAAGCCAAAAGGATGAAGAGGAAACAGAGTCAGATGAGGGAGTAAGAGAAATAAAGAAATAGAAGAAGAAAGGATCCGGTAAACCCTCCACAGGCCAAGACAAGGATGAAATGGCGGAGGTATCTGTTGAAAAGCCCACTCTATCTCTAGAGAATGTAATCAAGTCGGTCACGGTGGATGGAAACCTTCAACCAATGACTGAATCTTATGATGACTTCAGTGAGGCTGACCAAAAGACTCTGCAGGAAGCCACAGTCAAATATCTTAACATATATAATAAGGCTTTCATTGAGATCATATCTCTTATTCCTAAAAGCCTAGAAAAGGAATTGGAAGTAAGAAAGAATAATGCTCATGCTAAAGATCTTGAGATCCGGGAGCAGATAGCTATTCAGCTATATCCTCAAATTGATCCCAAGACAATGAACATTATCTTCAAGGACTGCAAAGATGAGTTCAGAAGTAAAGCCAGGATGAATCAACTCATGCTTGGTGAGACTGACAGAGTGGCCCAAGAAACAGAAGAGATCCTCCGGAAGGCCTTCAAAAGGTTCAATCTTCCTGTTGTAGAGGACTTAGGTACAGAAACAGATGAGGACTTGGAACCCTCTGTTCCGGAAGAAGTGGGCCCTGAACATACAAGCATCTCTCCTCCGGTTTCCCCTACAGTCTCCGGATCCAAAGAAGAAGAGCAATTACAGGAGAAGGAAGCAGTGGTGAAAGACAAAGAGGTTGACAGTTCCAAGACTGCAGAAGAAAAGAAACATCTGTCTCCGGCAAGAGACACTGCACAAACTGTTCAACAATTTTTGAGCAAAGAAACTTTAGAGATTGATGAACCGGAGCTTCTAAAAGGCCCATTCGACTTTGACTCTCTCTCTCCGGTACAAACAATGAAGATAGCTTCATTTGCAAATGCCAAGGCAAATGAAAAGCTCCTGAAGTCTCATATGGAAGACTGTGAGTTGATAGAGGCTGCTTCCGGAGTACTTGTAAAGATTATGCCATCAATCCAGATAGATCCAACAGCCTCCACTTCCGGTAATCTAAAAACCTTAGTCAGCAGTGTTGATACACATTTTGAGTCTCTAGAAAAATCAGCTGAAGAAAAGGTCTGGAAGGAATTTTTGGATAAGAGATTTTCAGAAATATTAGAATTAATCTCTAAAGATAGGAAGATTGTGAGCATTGGAATAAAGAGCTTAGAGAATGCTCTCAAGGATGGCGGTGACATCTACAAATTTTGTATATCCTAGCCAAAGGCAACAGCAGCAATTGATAAGAAAATAAAAGAGGAACAGGATAAGCTACAAAGCTTATCTCAAAGTTTTGATCCTCTCTCTTCCTCCATAATAAATCAAGAATGTCAGACTATTGCAGTCTTGAATGAAATAAAGAATCTTGAGAAGGAAAGGAAGAACATCACCAACCGGATGGGAGAACTTAGAAGGATTATAATCCCTAAGTTGGAAACTATGCATGAGGCCATCAGTGATGCTCAGACCACCGCCCAAACAAAAGATCCGACAGATCTCAAGCGGGCAGAAGCGTTTGCATTTTTGTTGAGTGGTCACATTTCAATTTTGGACAGAATGAAGCAAAGTTGGGCTACAGAAATGATCCAATTGCAGACATCCTTTGCAGACATTCTTCAGTACATGTGAGTATGTAAATATGCGGCTATATATAGAAAATTTTTGAAAATTTTGGTGTGCGGACCCTACCCTTTGCCATTGATGTCAAAGGGGGAGTGAGGAGCAGTGAAAAATGAGGAATCCAATTAAGGGGGAGTTCCAGAAATTGTATATAAAGACAGAGCATCAGCAAAGGGGGAGCATAGTGAAAACACTTAGTCATTTTTCACTAAGTGTTGCCATCAATGCCAAAGGGGGAGATTGTTGGTAAGAGACACTATATGGATTCATGGTTGTTGTTATTGATGGCAACAAAGGTCATCCCACATATCCGCAAGTCATAATGTGTCTCTACGGGAAGTCAGAATAAAGAATGTTGTGGTCCGGTGAACAAGAACAGAGCATGTGGCAAGGTCTGACAGATTGGTCCGGATCTCTCAGAGGAAGTGTCTTGGTGCAGTGCGGATTTGGGGAAGTCAAGAGGACTACCTTGAGTGGTATATTCCAAGGATTTAGCCTCCGGTGATGGACAAGGAAAAAGATATGAACAGTTGAAGTACCGGATTCCTGAGAAACAGTGAAAACAGAGGAAGAACTGACTGACAGAGTATCAGACTACTTTCCGGATGTATTACTGTTGATGATAGAGGTTGTGAAGGCATGAATCATGTTTGGCCGACATGATCAATGATATCTACAAGTATATGCTTGATCCACATTACTTGGTGAGGAAGGATTCAGCCGACAGAACAAAAGTTTGTAAGAAACTAGACTGTTCCGGATGCCGACTAGAAAGGTGATGAAATTACTTGTGCGGATATATATAGAGGATGGATTTAGTTGTGAAGTGTGTGATGATGTGAAGATATATGCGAATAAGTCCAGAATAGAGCAGAGGTAGCAAAAAGGATCCGGTATGTGAAAGATAGCAGAATAAAGAACAGAGAAAAGATGAAGTGCAGCAGATCAGTGTACTGAGCCTAACCGGAACTGAACTCCAGCATATGCAGATGCTTCCAATCAGTTCAAGACTGTGATTCTTATCACTTTGTAGACAGTGTGTCTTCTTGTAGGCAGTGGGCCTCTTGTGAGCAGTGTGCTCGGGCAGTGAGCCCTAATTGGCAAGTGCCATTTTGTAATTTCCTATTCTTCTAACAGAGAATAATTTTGGGTTAATCACCCCGTGGTTTTCTCCCTTAACAGGGTTTCCACGTCAAAAATACTGTGTCATGTGTCTCTTATTTCATGATTAATGTTTTTGTGTTTGATTCTATGCTGCATCAATTAAAAAGAAAGTTCAATAAGGGAAATAATTAGGATAACTGATTCACCCCCCCTCTCAGTTATCAACAATTCCAAGCCATGGTAGGACATATCATCACACCTCACCATCTCACATTTTTAGAAAAGGATCTTCTCGCTTCTGACCACTTACACAATGACGCCCTACATATCGAAGTCCATATCCACAAGCACATCATCAAAAGAGTCTTAATAGATGGTGGCTCTGGCCTACACATATGCACTCTTAAACTGCTAAAACACTTGGGGTACTCAGATGTGGTTGTACACTCCAGTGAGTACATCACAATCAAAGAGTATGATGACACTGAACGGCTATCTGAAGGCACCATCAAGCTCCCTATTCAAGTGGGATAGAAAATACTGGAAACAAAATGTCAGGTCCTTGATCTTGACCTCCCCTACAACATTCTTCTCGGTTGACCATGGATCCATGTCATGCAAGCGGTCCCATCTACATTCCATCAATGCCTCAAGTTCCCTCACAATGGCACAGAGGTAACCATCTACGCTGACCCTCGCCCCTTCCAATACTATAGTTTCTTGGAAGGCCATGACCACACCTTCTGCCCATACAACAAAGCCACCACCAAAGCTAATCCAACAGCTTCCACCTCATATAACAATCCTGCCAACATTGCCACCACTCCATCCCAAACAACACCACCGCCTGAGGTCAAGATCAAGCTCACCAACATGGGATGTGGGGAATACGACCTACACGGTACCTTTTGTGTGGGCACATTACCCAATCCTAAAATGTTTGGCATCCCAAAAATAGAAGCAGCCAACATAGTAGTCATCAAGTGTAAACCATCACCCATCTTCGAAAAGAAACATCTTCTAGATCAGGACGTGCTCGAAGATATCTCATTCTGGCTATATAAGGATGAAGAATCTAAGTAGGAAGCTCCCACCATACCAATAGAAATCTATGGTAAAGGGTCTAAAATTGTCAAAAACATGGGTTATAAAGGACAAGGTGGTATTGGCCTTCATGAATAGGGGATCGTGGAACCAGTCCAAGCAACAAGAAATCCCTATACTCAAGGGTTAGGATACAGTCAACGACAACGTATCCTCACTACCAACAAATGTATCTTAGCCAAGGTCGCTACGGTCTCCCTTGAAGTCGACAACGTCAATGAAACGGGCCATCAAGACTCCTTTAGTGACTTTACTGATTTCTTTGACTCATCGATATGCACCATCTACATAGTCACCACCCTAGCCTCGTCATCCAATGACTTACCACTTGTATACCCAGACCTCATAGACTGGGACCAACAAGGACCTCCTATCTTTGACGTAGCACCAAACGACGAGGCCATCGTTGAAATGATGGGGGTTAGAGATCACTTCCCCCTGGGAGATCATAGAGCAGGATACATCATGGAACTTGATACACATGTCTATTTCAGGGAGACAACCCCTACTTCCAATCATAAAAACATAATAATCAAACATGGATCTGATGGTGAAAACCATTCTGCGGTAGTGTCAAATCCCAAAAAAGTAAAAACAAAAGACATATCTCCTAGTGAAAACCTCCACGAGGCGCTAGGAGATGGAAGCATGGGCCTTCCTGAGATAGACAAGGTTTATCCAGACAGATCACTTATCCTAGTTGAGCCAGCTCAAGAGATGAATCTTGGGATAGAAGAAGAGTCAAAAATCACTTTTAGGGTAGAATCTCTCAGCACACAAGAACAAGAAAACTTCTTGGCATTCTTCAAACACTAAAATCACAATTTTGCATGGACCTATGCAGACATGCTAGGGCTAGATCCCACTTTGGTTGTCCATCACCTTGCAATACACCCTGATGCAAAACTACTAAAGCAGAAGCTCAAAAAAATGAACCCCCAGGTGGCCCTCCTAGTCAACGTAGAGCTAAAGAAACTACTGGATGTTGGGTTCATTCAGCCAATTGATTACCCCGAATGGGTTTCCAACTTAGTACCAGTAGCCAAACAGATGGCCAAATCCGTTGCTGCACCGACTTTAGAGATCTCAACAAAGCCTGCCCAAAGGATGACTTCCCGTTGCCTAGCATTGACACGATAGTGGATCTCATGGCAGGACATGAGATGTTATCCCTCATGGATGGCTTTTCAAGGTACAACTAAATTTGGATCGCAGAAGAGGACTAGCATAAGACAGCCTTCATATGTCCATGGGGGACGTATTGCTGGGTCAGAATGCCATTTGGCCTGAAGAATGCCGGAGCTACATACCAAAGAGTTATGACTATCATCTTCCATGACCTCTTCCACCACATCATGGAAGACTATGTGGCTGACTTTCTAGGGAAATTGAAGACAAGAGAGGAACAACTTGATATATTGGCAAAAATCTTTGACCAACTAGAGCAATACAATGTTTGCCTAAATCCAAAGAAATGTGTCTTCGGGGTCACCTCAGGAAAACTTTTGGGATACATAGTCTCCAGAAGAGGAATCGAGGTAGATCCCGCAAAGGTCAAGGCCATCACTGAAATGCCTCCTCCAAAAACCTTGAAACAGTTGAGAAGTCTGCAAGCAAAACTCCAGTTGATTTAGCGGTTTATTGCTTAACTGGCTAATAAATGTCAACTATTCCAGCACCTACTCAGAAAAGACATAGCTTTTATCTGGAACACTCAGTGTCAAGCTGCCTTTGACCAACTCAAAGATTATCTAGCTAATCCCCTTGTTCTAACTCCATCGAGGCAAGGAGAACCCCTCCTGTTATATATCTCAGCAACAGAGACAGCTATCAGAGCCTTACTAGCACAACACGATGAACAAGGGAAGGAAAGAGCCGTCTATTACATCAGTTGCACCCTGATCTCATATGAGCTAAACTATACACAAATTGAATGAGCATGTCTAGCCCTCATCTTTACTTCACAAAAATTAAGACACTACATGCTCAATCATAAGACCAAGCTCATCGCCAAGATCAATCCACTGAAGTATCTGCTAAACAGAGCTACTCTTACTGGGAGAATGGCAAAATGGGTCATGATCCTCATGAAATTTGACATCGAATATACTGAGAGAAAAGCCATCAAAGGACAGGTTATCATTGATCAGTTGGCTGAAGCACCCATTCCTGCAGAATATCCTACACTGGCAGAATTTCCTAATGAAGCCATCTTGACAATAGCACCAACAACAGAAACATGGAAAATTTACTTTGATGGATCATACACATGTAGAGGCTCAGGGGTAGGCATCTTATTTGTTACCCCTCAAGGTGACACCATCCCTAATTCCTTCAAAATCCCATTCCCATGTACCAACAATGTGGCAAAATATGAGGCCCTTATCACAGGTCTCCGCATGGCAATCAAATGGCAAATTGAGAAGCTAACAGTGTATGGAGACTCTCAATTGGTCATCTAGTAGGTAAACAATGAATACAAGACCAAAGATGATAAGCTCCTACCTTATAAAAAGATGGTCGATGACTTCAAAGACTACTTTAATGACATCCACTTCGAACAAATCCCAAGGCTCAACAACAAAGCTGTAGACGCCATGGCCACCATCAGATCCTTGGTCAACATGAAGAAAGACAGCAAGAAGTGTGAGTTCCTGATAGAAGAACTCCCCATCCCAGCATATGACATTCCTCAATCAGAACTAGTGTGCGAAGTCATTGGTCCCCTATCCCCGTGGTATCAAGAAACCTACCTATATCTCCACGATAATATCATCCCCCCTAACCTATCCACCTCACAAAGAAAATCTTTCATCCACCGAGCCTCCCGCTTCATCCTTGTAGGAGATACCCTATACAAAAGGAGTATTGAGGGCACACTTTTATGATGTTTAGACTCTAGGGAAGTTGAAGCAACCTTGCAAGAGGTACACACAGGTATCTGTGGGCCACATTCAAGTGGACCCACTCTTGCCAAAAAGATCCTGAGGACTGGGTACTATTGGCCAACCATGGAACGAAACGCCTACCGGTTTATCAAAAAATGCCTACCATGACAACAGCATGGGGATCTCATTCATGCACCAGCACAGGAGTTGCAACCCATCATGACGCCGTGGCCTTTTTCACAGTGGGGACTCAACCTCGTAGGAAAAATACATCCCCCATCCTCTAATGGCCATAAGTTCATAATTACTGCTACCAAGTACTTCACTAAGTGGGTGGAAGCAATACCACTCACCTTCACCACTGGCACCTAGATATCCAAATTCATCCTCCATTACATCATCTGTCGCTATGGTATCCCCCATTCCATCGTCACTAACAATGGAAAGCTATTCAAGAACCAAGAAGTTCACACTTTGTGCAAAAAATTCAAAATCAAACACCACTTCTCCACCCCATATTACCCTCAAGGAAACCATCAAGCTGAAGCTTCAAATAAAACCATCCTGTGCATCCTAAAGAAGATAGTCAATGAAGCTAGCCGTGACTGGCACCTCCAACTCAACCCTGCCTTATGGGCCTACCGAACAAGCATTTGCACCCCCACAGGAGCCACTCCATTTTCCCTAGTATTCAGATCTAAAGCCATTTTACCTATTGAGGTAGAGCTCCCATCCCTACGAGTATCCCTGCAAAACATAATCAATGATGAGGAATACTGAGTTGCACGGTTGCATCAGCTAGAATTACTAGATGAGAAATGTTTGAATGCGTTGAACCACCTGTAGGCTTACCAAAATCGCCTCAGAAGAAGCTACCACAAGAGGATCATAAACTGAAAATTAAAAGTAGGTGACCTTGTCCTTATGGAAAATCAGAAAAACCTACAAGAGCATCCTAAGAAAGGAAAGTTCGAGCCTACTTGGCTAGGATAGTATGTCATAATAGCTAGCTATGGATCAAGAGCATACCAGCTTGCAACACCTGAGGGGTAGCCTCTGGATGAGCCAATGAACATCCTACATCTAAAGAAATTCTACGCGTAACCCATGAGGTACCCCAAAATCAAAAAATCAAAAAAATAGAAAAAAAATAAAAATAAAAAAAAAGAAACAAAAAAAAAATTGAAAAAATCAAGAAAAAACTGAGTGCAATAAAAACTTCCAATGGTGAAAATCACTTCGGTGACACCTTGGATAAGTACCATGGTGAAAACCTATTTCAGGCGCCATGTGTAGTGGCTAGTTCTACCATCTAATAAGTCTTCTTTCCATCACAACACTCCATATCGCACACATCCCATGGCTTGGAATTCCAAAACATCAAGTCCTATCACCCAACCCCCACTATCCCATCCCAAGGCTAACTCATGGAACGAGGATCCTTCTAAGCTCCCCTTTGTATAGCTCAAAATCAGAAAATCCAAAAACAATACAAAATCAGAAAATCCAAAATCAATACAAAATCAGAAAATCCAAAAACAATACAAAATCAGAAAATCCAAAAACAATAAAAAATTAGAAAATCCAAAAACAACACAATTCACCGCAGATCACCCCCCCCATACATCACTCTCACTATAACATGCAACCATCAACAACTATCAACTCGTCACATCACACCCATCCTAAACCATTCCCACATCATCAAGTCCAACCAGAACTACATATTCATTTTGCCCGCATCTTGAAAGTACCTTGATCCCGTGGACATAGGGTATGTAGGCAGTCTAGAATACAAAGGAAGTTTCCAGTACTTAGGTACCTAAGATGCACCCATCCACCCCGTTTGGATGGTCTCCATACATTGAGCTTTCTTGACCTGATAAGTGGTACACACGCTAAGTATACACTTGAAACCTGTCCCCTAATGCAAAAATCATCAATCAACATACCAACCATAATCCTACACATGGCTAGACTATCCTTTTGCCCACCTTTCAAAAATTCTCTAACCAAATCCAACTGATTTGCATCCTAGGATATATCTTTCCCACAATGGACAAGAATCCGTCATTCTATCATCACGTATCTTGGCAAGAGCACACACAGGCTATTTGTATCTTTTCATTGGTCTTGTTGATTATTGATTTTTATCTTTTTTTCTCACTCTAGGTCATCTCCAAAGCTACCTTATCTCATTATATCATGGCAAGTGGTGGACAACACTTAGAGTAGACATGGTCATTGTTTCTATATGCTGTGCTTATGGGTTGGTTTCATTACTCCAAGAATAGTATTCATATCTTGAAGCCTGGGTCGGTTCTAGCATAATGTGCCTTGGTTGCATATACATGCATCAAAACCTTATATGTACTATTCGCACTCATCGCTACGAGTCCCCTTCCTAGGCTAGGCAAGGTTATACTACCTTGGGTATGCATGAAATCAACCTACTGTTTACGGGTCTAGTCCATGCAATCGTGGGATATATATCATCACCTAGGTCATTTCATACCTTTGTGAACTGTATCCTACATTGCTATAGTAAACTAAGAAATGCTCTCAATTAATGTTATGCAACTACTGTTACTAGCTCAAAATCATCATCCTAATCAACTATACCATCTAGGCCTAGATTTCATAACCACCACCCCCCCAACCCTACCAAATCCCCTCACTAATCCCACTCCTCTAACTAACTCTCACTCAACACATCCCAAACCAAACCATATCCCCCCCTTAATGACGTGGTGTTTCATGACCTAACAATTTCCTCAATTCACCGCTCCCAATCCTATCTGTACCCCATCCATCCACCCTTATCCTCTCCCCACCTATGCCTCTATCACACAGCCCCACCACCCAGGGTCCAACAAAGAACATCATGTGTATCAAGACTTGATCATCTCACATATCACCTAGCTTACATCTCACATATCATCTAACTACATATCACAATCATTTAATATCATCCCATTAGATTCATTTTAGAATCTTGTAGTTGCATATCATTTCATCAGGTTCATTTTAGAATCTATTAATTTGCATATCATCCCATTAGGTTCATTTTAGAATCTGTTAATTTGCATATCATCCCATTAGGTTCATTTTAGAATCTGTTAAGTTGCATATCATCCCATTAGGTTCATTTTAGAATCTATTAAGTTGCATATCATAATCATTTAGGTTCATTTTAGAGTCATTTAGTTTTCATATCATAATCATTTAATCTACATGTCATTTAGGTACATTTTTATACATCAGTTAACATTGCATATCATACCATAATCATTTAAGTTTGTAATCACATAGGTGCATTTTAAAATCATTAATCATCACATTGCATTCCATATATCATCTCATAATCATTTAGGTACATTTACTTGCATATCATAATCATATAATTACATTGCATAATCACAATCATAATCATTTAGCTACAGTTTACAATCATCTAGTTGCATATCCATATTTTCCATACATAACATGTGTTTATTTAGATAAACATACATTTCCATTGCATCACATTTTTGCATCCATAATAAATGTTTATTAATCTGAACATTTATTTGCATCATACATCATAAACCATAGATCACAAACATGCATATATCATTGCATCCATCATATTACATCAATAGGTACATAACATCAACACAATAGATTGCATGGATCATCATAAAGCATCATCATAATCATATAACATCAACATAAACAAACATATAGGCCATCAAAAAGCATCATATCATATATCATCATCGCAAAAAATATACATCGCTCATATATACACATCAAAAAATGTAATCTCCTGATACAGTGCCTCTAAGGGCTAACATGATACAACTATCACATAGAAGATCCTCTCTCTGAGGGAGTGGGAGACTCTGACCCTGGTCATGGCTGTGGTCCTGTCTGTGGCTGTGGCTATAGCTGAACCTGAACCTGAGGAACCTACTGGGGTACATGTGTTGGGGGGACCATCGCCTGCTGGATAGGCTGCACCGATCTAGATCTATGTGACCTAGATGACCTGGCCCCACTAAGCTCACTAAAGCTCATTGCACGCTGCTCTGCTGGCACTGCCGAATGATAGAGAACTTGATAATAATCTGCCCGTCGAGTGGCCTCTGACACCTATCCCTATGCCTAAGACAGCTGTGTCTGCATCAAAGTCAAAACTGGGGCCATACCAGCACCTGAGGCCTATAAACTGCTCACTGTAGCCTCTGCCTGCTATGCCCTCACAAGTGTCGCATCCCGCTCTCCAGTCAAAATCACTATGTCACCCTAAGCCTGGGCTAGCTGTGCCTGCAACGTAGCCACCTGTCCATCTGACCCATCTAATAGGGCCAATGTCCCTTGCAACTGAACCAACTCTGCCTCCCGGCTCTCTAAAACCTCCTGCAGGCTGGCTACCTGTGCCCGCAGGGTCTCAATCTCCTCCTCACCCCGACCCTGCCGATGGGATACTGACCTCTCAACCTCTGCCTCTCCACCTGTCCCTGAAGGGCCTACCTCTACTTATTGTCTGACTACCTACTGCGACAGCCTACTGCTACGCTACCTTTGGTGGGGATAGAATTCCCCTGTCCACCCTTGACTGTCCTCCACGCTATCAAGGCCCCCTGTGCCACCGCACTACCCCAATCTGAACTTGCTCAACAAACACCTGCCTGCTGTCTCACCTGCTGCTGGGGCACCTGTCCAGCTGCTACTGCAGCTAGCACATCCATCGGCTACCCATGCCCCCAACCACCCTCTCCTCTCCATCCCTCCCAACCTCCATGATGTAGTCTGCAATGATCTCCTTCCCCCTCCTCTAGGAAATCATCTCCATCAGAGTCATCATCCCCTGAACCCACTGCCTCCTCTGCTGGGACTACCTCCTCTGCTGGGTCCATAAACCGTGTCAGTCACCACATCTACCACCATGTATCATATGCAGGTGTAGTGCCTGCATCCCTCACCGTGCTTTGCCAATCCCACCGCAATGGCCACAAAGCTACAAAATCATCCAGAGTGACCTGGGGTTGTATAGCTGCAGGCCAAAAGTGCACATCTCGACGGGTCCATGCAAAGATGGCCATCTATTGTGGAGTATCCTGCCGCAACCCAAACTGCTGCATAACCCACAATGGCAAATACATGTCTATTGTGTGGTCTCCTCAACCCATCAAATACCACTGCTGAAAAGCAAAGGGCAGGTGAATATCATCATCAAGCCACAGCTCCACTCTGATGTAAGGTTGCTAGGTCACCTGAATAACATCATCTAACATCCGTCTCCATTATCAAACCTGTCTAGTGTAAGTGTACTCCGCATCCTAATATAGGAACACAAAGGCCTCGAACGGATGGTGATAGTACCCACATCTCAGTCGAGTGACTATGATGTGCTCCCAAATCTACACATGCAGTAGAGTAACCCTAGCTGACAATGCAGAATCATGAAGATAGACAACTGTATGCATCTCATGATATAGCTGCCCCAACATCGCCGGTCCCCAGGCATACACGGTCTCATGCCTAACCATCCCCTCGATCATCTCCCCCCAGCCAACAAGAAAACCCCTACCCCTCCTATCAGGCATCACTACCCCTCCAATCAATGCACACAGGAATAAGGCAAAGGGATCTACACCCACCGCCAGTGTCCCCTCATAACTCATCTCCCTCCCATCTGCTGATAACACAATATGATCATGGCTAAATACTCTGATCAGGACCCTTCGTCCCCTCCTTGTCATATCTCACCTGCCGGCCGCAAATAGGTAGCTTGAGGATGCGATAAACATCCTCAAGCGTGATCGTGATCTCCCTAGTCGAAAGCAAAAATGTGCAGATCTCTGAATAGTACTACTCCACTACTGTTGTCATCATAGCTCTATGAGCTCATAGCACAGGCATCGATGCCATTGTTAGAAGCCCCAACCTAGCTAGTCGAGCCCGAGTGGCATCATCAAACTGATCGAATAAAGCCATCACTAATGACACGCGTCGCTCCTGCGAGTACACTATAAATGAACGTGTATCTTGCATCCACAACTTTCGAGTCAGAAATCTACTTGTCTTCTTCCAAACACCCCCTTTCTTCTAAAGTTGAATGCCAAAATCATTTGGCGCCAAAACACTCCATGCTTCGAGCCATTTTACAAATAGCACTACTAATTCTTCTAATGGCACTATTAGAGATAATAGAGCCACTGCGTAATATACTTTGCGCCACTCTCACATATAGTGCCACTTTGTACAATACTTAGCACCATTTTAGAAAATGGCGTTACTCTGTCACTTGGTGCTATTCTAAGGAATAGTGCCAATTCTCCCCATAGCACATTTATTACACATTGTGCTAATCCTACACATCGTGCTAAAATAAAATATAGCACTACTCTAACAACTAGTGCTATTCTAGCACATAGAGCTACTATAACGACCATTTGGCGTTAAAACACCAAAACCCTAACCCCTATGCACATTGCACCAAAACAGATGATGGCACCAAAATGCTAGGTATTTGGCACCAATCTATCCCTATTCTACCTGAACAGATAGCGCTAATCCAGAGGATGGCGCTAATCTGAATTCTTTTGGCGCTACGTGACCTGGCAATAGCACCACCATTGAAAGACCTAATTTCTAAACCCCAAAAAATGCACGCAAATCAAAAAATCACAAAGCTAGGGTTAGGCCCTACCTGGGGTCCTGCCACCGATACCCGGCCAAACGATCGGAACCACTCAGAAATGTGTCGAAGTCACGGGAATTAGGGGTTGCAATCTGCCATCTCTCCTCTGTTTCTTCTTCTCACCAAGTCAATGTGTGCAAATGTGACATTCTTAGGGCCCACTTCTCCTAATATAGCATACCATGTCATCCCCCACCCACTCTTTTTCCCCCCCAAGGGTGTAGATTCCAACCTTTTTCCTCCATTTTTCTTCCTGTCATCTTCTTTTCCCATCTTCTATCCAACCTTCACTCTCGTCGCGTCCTTTCAAGAACTCGCCTGAAAAAATTTAATTTTTTCCGCCAACCTCTTGAGGGGGCATCCCTTACCCATCTGATTCCTTCCTGGCAGCTGGGGCATATTTTTTCTTCAACCTGACGCCACTTCCCTCCTAGGTCCTGACGCCATGTCAAAGAGGGGCAAATGTAGACACCTAAAAATCTCTTTTACCATCAAACCGACCCCTAACATCCCTAAGCATATCAATTTTCCTTCTATTCAATTAATTAAATTTTTATTTAATTAATTATCCCTTCGTCACCTAATTTTCCATCATTCTATCCCCAACAATTGAATTAATTTCATTAATTCAATAGTCCAAATGTTAGCCATTTGATTTAATAAATATGCTATATTTATTTGGTCAATTTCCCTCTTCTCACTAAATCTAATTAATTAGTTAAATTATGTTTAACTAATTAATTCAGCCTACTAATTGACCTATCCATACCCTAGATAATTAAATAACTATTATTTAATTGCCTACCCTAGCCTACCTCATCCTAGCACTAGGATTAATTAAATAAAACCTATATTTAATTAATCCGAGCCTCTCATTAAGATAGCCAAATCCAGCTTAACACCCTTCCCCACATCCTCCAAATAAAAAATTGAAATATATCCACATAAGTCAATTTTTTATTTAAATATATCCCACATCACAATTAATTCTCCTTACACCCCCATACCTCATTTATCTCCACTTATCCCCAAATGAATTTTTAATCCATTTTACATTCCCCATATGAATCTTTAATTTATAAATATTCCATCTCACCCATACTCATTTAATTCCCCCTTTTTCCCAAAATGAATAAAAGATTTACTTTTATTCCTAGCCCTCCATTCCTCCAAGATCAACTCTGGGCCCTCCACATCACTTTTATCCTCCACCATTGATCGTCCAAACCAATCTCCACCCTTGGATCAAAATCCCTCCAAAATCTCTATAAATACATCTCTCAACTCATTTTGGGATCCAAGTTTTAAGTAGAGTTACCATGCCCAAATATCTATAGAGCTAATTAGTAAGTTGCAAATTTGAGATAGCATTTCACATTTCATTCATCAATTAGGGAATATCATGTCTTAGGAGCTCTTGGGTGCAAGTTTCCTTTCCCTTGATGAGATTTGGTCTTTCTTGTTTGAGGTATAACTCTTTGTTTTATTATGCATTTAGTTTGTATTTTACCTTCAACTTGATTTTCCTCATCACAGAAGTCTCCCCCTAGAATACATACTTGATCCTGTAAAATTCCCAAGAATTGTTCTATTTCTGACCATACTGCTCTCTTATCCTGGTTCTGAGGAGGACCATAAATGTTGAGGAGAAAAAAGTGTAGGTTTCTTCTGATGCTTTTGACGAACCCCACCATCCAGTTCTTCTTGCAACTTAATACTGTAAATGAAACCACTCTAGGGTCCCAAATTACCCCTATGCCTCCCGAAGCACCCTCAGCTAGAACTCCAACTAGCTCCCATATTCCTAACTTCTTGTTTAGAGTGTCAATCTCTTCTTTATTTAGTTTAGTTTCTTAGATCATTAGTATATCTGGTTTTGTGTTGGTTATACAGCGTTTTATGATACGTTGTTTGTTAGGGGCATTGAGACCCCTAACATTCCAGGTGTGGACTCTCATGGCGCTGGGGGAAGGCACTTCCCCTTCCCTACATAGAATAGTGTGGTGATCTTAGTTTTATCAGTAGCCTCGCCTGCCTTCTCTCTTAGCTCCAAAAGTGATTTCCTGCCCTTTTTCTTATTACTTTTTGCACAGTCTGGGGTATCCCTGCTGAAATCAGTTATGGCAATTCCCAACCTCAGATCTTCTTCATCCACTTCTCTATCTCCCTAATCTTTTGGGTTCTCTTTCTTTCTATGCTGCCTTGTTGCATTATCATTAGTTGCATATTATCTTCAGTTGCATAATCATTATCCTCATTATCAATACCATAGCAATATCAAAATCATTATCATTATCTTAGTTGTATTGTAGGCTTATCACATTACATTGAATCCATAATTCCATTCATCTCATTGTCATCTTGGAAAGCAAAGAAGTACAATTTTGAGAGAAATATCATTATCAACAAGATCATTGAGAAGATAGGAGACAATGGAACACACGGGATAAATTAGTTTGCACGGTATAACTTATGTTTTCTGCATTTTTCTTAGTTTTATTGATGTATTGAATTTGAGTAGGAATTCTAGAGTATTTGTGGTATCTTGGTAGGTTCTTATAGTAGTTTCAAATTATCAATCACATTTTGGTGTCCACCATAGAAATAGGTCATTTCTACGCATTCGAGTTCCAGTCTTTCGCATCTGTGAAGAAAATTGTAGTCCTGCACATATGCCACTTTCTGCTATGCATCTAACACTTCTTGCTACACATTTGTCTTTTTGTGCATATAATTCATTCTGTTGCACATCTATTGTTTGTTTATGGGCATTTGAAATTAGTCAGTTTTAGTATAAGTCTTTTGATAATTTTTTATGCTAACTCTTGTTGCAGTTGTCATCGATCGTCAAAGAAGTGTATTCAAACTACTGACAATTGGTTTTGCAGGTTTAGGGCTTGGTTTAGACATCATTGTTGCATTTACTCATACATTGATAATCTAGTGGCATCTAGTTTAAAATAGGAGGAGTAATCATACATCTTGCATACAATCTTCACATAGTCTAAATTAGGAGGTTAAATTGGACAAATTTTGCATATAATCTTGCATACAATCTTGCATACAAATCATCACCTAGTTTAAAATAGGAGTAACTCAATCTTGCATACAATCTTCATCTAGTCTAAATTAGAAGGTTAATTGGACAATCTTGCATACAACCTTGCATACAATCTTACATACAATCTAAACATAGTGTAAATAGGGGGAAGTAATTTCATCCAATCTTGCATACAAATCATCACATAGTTTAATTAAAAGGCTAAATTTGACTATCTTTCTTTTTATGTTATCACACAAATACGGCATTTTGTGTTGTTAGATTAGTCACACTTAGCTTAATCTAGGTGGTTAATAAACAAGTGTTTGTTGTGCTTGCAAAGGTGATAGGCATATGCTCTCCCCTTGCAACATCTTGGGTGATCAAAAAGCCAAACTCATCTACCCTTTTCTTGTTTACCCTTAGAAAGGCCTGCTCTTGGATTGCACTTCATCCAAGAGGGATGACCTTAAACGGAGCTTTCCTTTGTCCTAACCAGCGTTAGCCTTGCCTTTCAGTGCCAAATTGAAAAGAGATGTACTAGCACTTTGTGGAAATAATTTTCACATTGTGTGAAGTATTCGAAACTCTTAGTAGGATTGGTTAAATCTTTTAGCAGCTTGACGCATGCTCGCAAGGCGTTGGTCCCTCAAAGTTACTAAGAACCATTTGTTATAGAAGCCAAAATCCCTTTACTTGTTGACACAGGAGTTCGGACCTCTGAAGCCACCCAACGTTTTCACTTATCATGTGTAGAGACAGAAATTCCTCTTTTGGCAAATGAAACTTGGTGTGCTTGAGAAGTGTGTGTCGTGTAAGGGGGATCCAGTGCCACCAAGTTTCTAGTTGTCCACCTTGATTTAAGTGGCTGGAGAAATCCAAGTTGGTATTCAACAAGTAGTATCCTTTCTCGCCTAGGATTGTACATGTCTTTAAAATTGTCTTAAACACAAAATGTCACAAACAAGCATCAAATTGTGCTGTCTGTTGTGTTTTCTTGCCTAAAAATAGAGAAAATCATCACAAGAAAAATAATAGGTCATTTAGAAAAATGTGCCAAAAACAAGCAAAAACTTGATCAAAAATAGAGTTACTTGAACATACTTGTGCATTTGAAACTTCTTTATGTGCATTTGACACTTCTTGCTATGCATACAACACTTTTTTCTACACATACAAATCCTGTTGCGCATCCAAACAAAAATAAATTTTCCCAAAGGTGCCATTGAGATTTTTACTATTCAAACAAACAAATTGGTTAGTTTCTGCATCAGGATCAATGATCCTCTATCTAGAAACTACACTAAACATCTTGAAAAGGTTAGTCTACAACAATAGTGATTTCAATCATCCCTATTTGACTCACTTTGGATCAACACTTTGATATTATACATCATAGCTCAAGACCATTGTTTGAACAAAGATCAAAAACTCCACCTTTAGAAAACATTATCACCAACATATTCAATCCAATATTTCACCCCAAATTATATCCCATCACAAACATCACTTACATCCACAAGTCTCTCATCCAACTTCATTCACATCACACTTTTTGTATGGTTGAAACTAGGTCTCAAGCCAAAAGAAGAAAAGAAATGGATTACACAAATAGTAGTGTACACTCTTCTAGTGATGGAGAGGAATAAATCGACCAAGAAGAACTTGATAAATTCTTACAAGATCCAAAATTTCAAAAATTGATGGATAAGGTCATAACAATGGATCCTCACAAATACTTCCTCTTACTTGCACAACAAGAAGCCAAGCTACCCATTGATTTTGACATTTCAAAATTGAGAGAAACTAACTCATCAAACGAAATGGAAGCTCCCAAGAAAGAAAAGGCTAAGGATATGTTAAATCCTTTAGATACACTCACACAACAAATCCAAGCCTTACAACAACAATTTGTGGACCTGCAAATGGGAACTTCCACAAAACATTACTCATTAGAGGATATATCTCCATATCCTTTTGACAAAAGCTTGGTCATGGTACCTTTCCCTTCAAGATTCGAAGTCCCTAAATTTGACAAATATAGAGGTTAAGGTGATCCACGTGACCACATTAGATAATTCAATGCTGCATGCTTAGAAGTTACCCATAATGAGACATATCTTATGTGACTCTTTCCACGCAGCCTAGGAGGTCAAGCAATGGAGTGGTTCTCCCATCTACCTCCCAGAATCTGAACATTCAATGAACTAGTGGACAAGTTTGTCACTCACTTCTCCTACAACATTGAACATGAGATTTCAATGTTAGAACTATGTAATAACAAACAAAAGAGTGGAGAATCTTTCACCACTTTCTTACAAAGATGGAGACAACTTGCTAGTAAATGTCCTTATCATATTCCTGAAAAGGAAATGATTGAAATGTTTGTCCATAACTTGAACACTGAATTAAGCTATCAAATACAAATTCAATGCCCTACTTCTTTTAGTAAGGTCATTGAAATGGGATTACTTATGGAGAAAGCTTTGATAGAAAAAGGACAAATAAAAATCTATAAGGATATCCCTAGTTCAAGCAACAACACGGATAAATTGAGGTTTTGGACTAAGAACAAGAACATTGTAAATGATGGAGTTGTAGATGCAAAACGTGTGACACCAAAACAACCTATTTTAAATCTCTCAAGTCCACACAACAATGCACTTGTTGGTTCCCAAATCAGTAGACATCAAACTCTAAAGATTTTCCACTTCTTATGCTCAAGTTTAATGGAAGATTTGGCCAACAAAGACAGGAGATTATTTGCACTTGCCTCCCCTTCACTTCAGGTTCTGCCGCACCTAGGGGGGTATCCCTCATTCACAACAAAAAGATTTAACCTTGACTAACTCAGGCAGAATGCTCTCATGTATGCACCAAGATTTGTAAGATAAACCCAGATTGGCAATGTTCTTGGACCATCCCACTAGTTAAATCTGAGACCATGCAGCTACAACCCTACTCCTAAAACCTAAAAGATTGAGATTTTGAAATGATTTTATTTTATGTTTGGCTACAAAACTTGGGCTTTGAATCATAAACTTGATACCAGATATGACCAGTGCTTATCTTAGGGCATGGAGTCAAATAGACATATGTATGTGAACGATTCTCATAAACTTAAGACAGCACTCAAGTTTCAAGGGGTCTAATCAGTATTTGCCTTACAAATACTACCCAAGACAAACTATTCAATTAATTCTTCTTACAAATATCCCTACTGCAATACATTCTTCCTCATACTTAACCCAAACATTTAATCTATCCCTTGAATAGAAGTAGAAGATTAAGTATGTAATATAGAAAATCTATATTCTAGAATCTCAACAACCCTTAGTTATCAAATTCAAAAGAAGAGATACATTCAACACTGGAGACAATTAACAGAATACATGCATTCAACATTTCTCATTTAAATCAACATAAAATTGAATAACATTTATGCAGAAATACATTCAACATACAACTCATAAACTTAAAAGACAAGAGAAGAAGTAGACCAGAAGGACTTGTATTTTATTTACTCTTTAGAAGTTCCCAAAATTTTCCAGCCAAAAAAAATGAGAGCTTAATAGTTCCTTATAGGCTCAAACATGTTGCCCTAAAAATTAAATACATTCTGGAGGTAGGTGAGATATATTTTTTAATACATTTTGCCTCAAAAATAACATTGGGAATAAAATATTAATACATTAAAAGAGGAGAGGAGTAAATTTATAAAATATATTTCAATATTCCCCTTTTAATTTTTGCATTTTTACTCATCCCCAATCTGAACAGTAGTAGCTGGAGACTTCATTCCTCTACACAGATGCAACATGAACCCTGGATCTCATTATTCAGCTTCTTCATAGCATTCAACCTCTGAGACATCATTGCAATAGCATTCAATCAATGTTTTCACTTAGTGAATTACCTCTGGGTCGTTTTCTGAGAAAAAAAGGTGTTTTCCACTCATCTCGCAGTCAAAAATCATTGCAAACAGCCAAAAAATATTCGCCAATGCATGAGGAATGGACCAAGGATGAATTCTGAGCACAAAACTGCATATTTGAGCCTAAAATTGCCTCCAAAAAAGTGTCTGAGACCCAAAAACGTGATTGCATCTCTGAATTAGCAACCAAATCTGCCTAGAACAGCAAAAAATTCATCAAAAACGACCCGAGATCGAAGGAAATACTTGAATCTTGCCTGTAGATGGAAGGAAAAGGCATAAGATGCCTTGCGATGGGCATATCACACCATCGCAAGGGGTCAAGAGGAGGTTGCACGGAGGCCTGCGATGGTGCGATAAGCACCTACTCAACTCTCATTTCACTTCATAAACTTTAATATAAAGTTTATAAAACTTAATAAGCCCTTTCCTTATAAATTTTGACTTTTCTATGCTCACGTTCAAACCCCTTTTTAAATGCCTTCCTTTTTAATATTTATATTTTAATACTTGCATTTTTTAACACTTTGAAATTCTAGGCAATTTTAATTTCCTTCGACAGGCATATGGCGCTTTTTCACCACGGGCAAACCGAGCATCCGATGACCGTGAAAATTTGCATAGGGTCGTTATCAATTATTTCAAGAAAACCTATTTGCTCAGAATTTGCTTCGCCGACTAAATTCAAGCACCTGCTTTGTAAACTGACCCACCGGATGAGTTTGCCGCAACTGAGATGCGTTAAAATAATGTGTCAAATGGTCTCTGATTTTGATGAAATTGGAACTGGAGATATTTGAGACCAAATCGACAACTAGGTTGTCCTCAGATTTGTGAGATTTGCAACTTTTTGGAATGTCAATTTTAGCCTAGTCACAGTCAGAAAACAATTAAATACCTCATCAAAATTCATCCCGAGAGTACGAAACTAAATAGGCATGTTACCATATGCACCAAGAAACTTTCCACCAACCAAATTTACAAGATGATGCCTGATTTGAAAAAAATTAATCGCCGAAGGTGGCCTCCGGGGTAGATTGAGCAGCATGCTGACCTAGCCTTCGTCGACACCTCGAAAGAATACTGGCACATCAAATTTGCAAAATTTGAGGGTGCCATCAGCACCTTCAAACAAACCCACAAGCAATGAACCATGACCAACAAACTTTCCTCACAGAAAATTTACACCATTAGGGGAATCAATTGAATCAGCCCTAAGGAAGCTCATAGCAAACAACCTCATAACACTTCCTACAATAAGAGAATATGAACCCAAGTTCAAACCCTCTTGGTGGAAAGATTCAAACTTTTATGAATTCTATAGAAGCAAAGGCCATAAAACCACGATTGCCAATGACTGAAAAACACCATCCAAGACTTGATAGATCGAGGAGATATATCAATTGATGGGCATACATCCAATGATGAGCATGTGGCATTCAAGAATTCTCTCCCTAACTATGAGAAGGGAGGCCTCTCTAAACAAAACAATAATGGTGGTAACAATGCCAACTACACGAATGTATCATATGAATATACTGTTAACCACATCTCCGAAAGTGACTCACATATAAATGTGATTACTATAAATAACAAGCCCGATTGTAATGTTACCACTCGTCATGGAAAGATTATTCTCCAAGGGGCTCCACCTAAACCATATTTAGTATCCAATCAATATAATGTCCTAGACCAACTCCAAAAGACACCTGTACATATATCTATTTTGGAGCTTTTGCATCTCTCACCATCCCATAAGGCTATCCTAGAAAAAACTCTATTGGAAACCACCCTACCAACAAATCTTGACCAAGAGCAATTTCAAGCCATGGTAGGACATCTCACTACACCCCATTTCCTATCTTTTACCAAAAAAGATGGCATGTCCATTACTCAAACTCAAAATGCATCTCTTCACATCGAAGCCTTCATTCATAAACATAGAATAAAATAGGTCCTTATAGATGGAGGGGTAGGTTTAAATATATGCACACTAAAATTAATCATTGCATTGGGGTTCTCCAAGAATGTTGTTGATCCAAAGAAGATCACAATCAAGGCATATGATGAGGAAGAGAGAACAGCTAAAGTCACTGTTGTTTTTCCAATACGAGTTGGGCTAGTAGAGAAAGATGTGGTTTGCCAAGTCCTAGACATGGAACTAGCCTACAATATTCTCCTTGGCCGACCTTGGATACATGCGATGAAGGTCATACCATCCACCTATCATCAATGTATAAAGTTTCCTTACAATGGCCAAGAGATTACTATCTAAGGTGATCCCGATCCATTTCAATACTGCAACACCATCAAACCAAAGCTGGAAGTCATCATACCTACCAACCATGCAAGCTCATCCTCTACACCCCTTGTTGAACCAAGTTCAATACCTTCTACATCCAAAATTGCCAAACTAAAAGTCAAGCTCAAAGATATAGGGATAGGAGAGTATTCCATTGAGCAAACCTTTTGTCTTGCAAAACTACCCCTATCACCCAAGTCATATGGCAAACCATCTATGAACAAACCACAGTCATTAAAGACTCCTAAAGGTCCCTTTATCAAATAGGGTACTCTATCAGATGAAAGTGATGAGAAAGATGTCCTTCAATGGCTATACAAAGATGAAGATAATGAAACCAAGCCACAAGATCAACAACCCCAATTACAAACTCATCAATATGGACCAAGTTTTACTATCTTGTAGAGAATGGGATATGATGGCCATAGTCCCATAGGCTTGAGAAAAGAAGGTATCATGGAACCCATACAACCTTCTTCCTTATCAGCCCGAGACACTACAGGGCTAGGATACAAAGGAAAAGACAAGGAAAAGGTCACCACCAATCTAGTTGAGCAAATTCACAAATTGCAAGAGGGGAGTGAAACTGACTCTAACGAATGGGAATGGGATAGTCTTTCTGAGCTATCTTGTGAAGATAAAGGCATTGATGTGGTCCAAACATACAGCTCTACAAACATGTACCATGTGGGTCAAAGCTCAAGGTCTAGACCGCTAGAGTTTGATTCACAAAATACCGAGAGTGAGTCCCAAGAGGAAGGTCAGATGTCACACTTAATAGATAATACTGAGGAGAGTACTATTTTAGACCTTGTACATACCCCTGCAAACCTAGACAACTCCTCCATCCTAACCATCATTAACCTTGAGTCAAACCAACCTGATGATCCTCTACCATTAGTACATCCTGAACTCATAGATTGGGAACTACAAGAAACCCCTGAACTAGATACCTTCCAAAATAGCAATGCTATTATTGACTATCTAGAACTATGGGATCATCTACCTTTAGGGGACCATAAATCTGGCTTCACTATAGAACTCAATGATGGGGCTTATTTTGGAGAGAGTGCCAAGCCTTTTAGCCACAAAAATGTAAAAATAAAAAATAGATCTAATGGTGAAAACCACTCTGTGGTAGTATTAGATCATGAAAAAGACAAAATAAAGGGTTTATCCGATGGTGAAAACTTCTCTAAGGTGCCACAGGATGAAAGGCTTGACACTCTCCCCAACCCAACACATCAAGAGAGGTCATCAGTTTTGATAGAACCAGCAGAACCTGTCAACATTGGCACAGAAGACAATCCAAAGGTAATCTATCTTGCAGAATCATTATCTAAGCAAGAAAAGATAGAATTCATCGAATTCTTCAAATAGAGACAAATTAATTTTGCTTGGTCCTATGCGGATATGCTTGAACTTGATCTAGATCTCATAATGCATCACTTATCACTAGCTCTAGGAGCTAAACCAGTAAAACAAAAGCTAAGAAAGATGCATGCACATATAGCACTATTAGTAAAAGAAGAATTGAAGAAGTTGTTAGATGTTGGGTTTATCAAATCAATTGACTATTTGGAATGGATTTCCAATATTGACTATCTGGATCAGACTTTGCAATGATTTTAGGGATTTGAATAAATCTTGCCCCAAAGATGACTTTCCTTTGCCTAATATCGACATCATTGTGGATTTAATAGCGTGGCATACTATGCTATCTCTCATGGATGGATTTTCTGGCTACAACTACATCAAAATAGTGCTAGAAGATCAACACAAAACCACTTTTACATGTCCATGGGTTACATACTGCTGGAACGTGATGCCATTTGGACTAAAAAATGCAGGAGCAACATACCAAAGGGCAATGACAACAATTTTCCATGATATGATGTATACCATTATGGAGGATTATGTGGATGATATTCTAGGCAAGTCACTCACATGAGAGGAACGCATGCAAGTATTAGACAAAATCTTTCAGAGACTGGATCAATTCAATGTTCATCTGAATTCGAAGAAATGTGTGTTCGGAGTCACATCCGGCAAACTTCTAGGATACATAGTTTCAGCCAATGGAATCGAGGTGGACCCAGCAAAAGTGAAAGCAATAATGGACATGCCACCACCTAGAAATATCAGTCAACTCAGGTCATTGCAAGGAAAGTTGCAATCTATCTGTCGGTTTATCTCACAAGTAGCTGACAAATTTCATCCATTAACTCATCTCCTACACAAGAACATTCCTTTCAAATGGGATGAGATATGTGAACAAGTCTTTCAACTCCTCAAAGAGTATCTGATGAATCCTCCTATCCTGATGCCACCAATCCAAGGCAAACCACTTTTTCTTTATATTTCAGCTACACCAACTACTCTAGGAGCTCTACTGGCATAGCAGGACTATGAAGGAAAGGAACGGGCTATTTACTACATCAGTCAGACATTGGTAGGCTATGAGCTACAATACACACCTATTGAATGAGCATGTCTTGTCGTAGTCTTTGTATCCCAAAAACTAAGACATTATATGCTCACACATTCAATCAAGTTGGTAGCAAAGATAGATCCATTAAAGTATTTGCTCAGTAAGGCTGCTCTGACAGGAAAACTATCAAAGTGGGTAATGATTCTCAATGAGTTCGACATTGAATATGTGGATAGGAGAGTAATAAAAGGCCAAGTGATTGCAGATCAGTTAGTAGATGCACCATTGAATGATGACAATCCATTAAGCTTTGAATTTCTAGATGAAGCCATCTTCAATGTAACAACCCAAGCATGGAAACTCTATTTTGATGGATCCTATACACAGCATGGGTCAAGAGTAGGCATTTTATTGGTCACACCTCAAGGAGATACAATCGTGAAATCATATAGACTACTTTTCCCTTGTACCAACAGCATGGCAGAATATCAGGCATTAGTCATTGGTCTCAAAATGGTTGTAGAATAGAAAGTCTGAGAGCTTCATGTGTACGGAGATTCACAACTAGTTATCAATCAGGTAAATGATGACTATCAAACCAAGGATGATAAGTTAATACCCTACAAGCGTATGGTAGATGAATTTAAAGAATATTTTGTTGTGATTTCCTTTGAAGAAATACCAAGAGTGGAAAACAAAGTTGCAGATGCTATGGCAACCATTGCATCACTTCTGGATATGCTAGAAAATTAGTCATGTTATGAGTTCTTAGTGGAGCTATTGTCTAATCCTGCTTACGACATCCCTGAAACATGAATCATATGTCACATAGTAGGATTTGATTCCCCCTTGTATGGAAATATCTATACCTATCTAAAAGAGAATACCTTACTACCTGGTTTATCCAATAATCAATGAAGAACCTTCATCTATCAAGCCACCCTCTATACCATAATTTTTGATACTCTTTATCATCAAGGTCTTGATGGTACTCTCCTTAGGTGTCTAGAAAGCAAGAAATATCAAACTGCCTTAAGGGAAGTTCATGAAGGTATTTGCGGAATGCACTCTAGTGGTCTTACCTTGGCTAAGAAACTTATGCGTATGGGATACTATTGGCCAAGTATGGAAACAAACTCTTATCATTTTGTGAAAAGATACAAGAAATGCCAAATTCATGGAAATCTAATACATGTACCAGTACAAGAGTTACAACCCTTAACTCCTCAATGGCCTTTTTGTCAGTGGGGACTCGACCTTGTGGGCAAGATCCATCCCTCTTCATCCAATGGCCATAAATTCATAATAACTGCCACTAAGTACTTTACTAAGTGGATCGAAGCTGTACCTTTAACCAATGTCATAGGCAAGCAAATTGCCTCATTCATCCTGAACTATATCATTTGTCATTACGGAATTCCCCTATCCATTATCACTGATAACAACAAACCTTTTAAAAACTAGGATGTTAAAGAGCTTCGTGACAAATTCCATATCCAACACCAATTCTCCACCCCGTATTATCCCCAAGGAAACGGTCAGGCGGAGGCATCTATTAAACCAATCCTAAAAATCTTGAAGAAGACTGTCAATGATGTTGTCCGTGATTGGCATATCCAACTAAATCCCACTTTGTGGGCCTACCGTACCAACATCCGCACACCCACAGGTGCAACACCCTATGCCCTAGTTTATGGCTCAGAAGCCATCTTGCCCATCGAGGTCGAGCTACCATCCTTATGAGTTTCATTGAAGGGCCTAATAATTGATGAAGAGTATCATGTTTCCCAACTTTAGGAGTTAGATTTGTTTGAGGAAAGATGACAAAATGCCTTTAATCATCTCAAAGCCTGTCAACAAAGCATGTCCAGAAGCTACAACCACAGAGTAAAACCCAGAGACTTTCAAGTCGGTGACCTAGTTCTCAAGGAAAATCCTAGAAATCAGCAGGACAGGGAAAAGAAAGGCAAGTTTTAACCCAATTGGCTTGGTCCTTATGTAATCTTTTCTACCTATGGATCAGGTGGCTATCAATTAGCAACATTAGAATGTGAGTTGTTTGATGATCCCATCAATAGTATGCATCTTTGCAAGTTTTATACCTAAAAACCCTAATGCAAGGGAATAAAAAAAATTGTCGTACAATAAAAGCAAGTGGTGAAAACCTAGAAACATGCATTATTTGTGATAAACCTCTTCCTCCATCTTGTAGGATTTTTAGTTTTTATCCATCTTTTCTTCCGCATCCATCAAAACGTATACTGATTCTTATCATGGCTTGTTGATCACTCGCCTTTACTGCCTTATCAATTAATGTTATCCATCCAATCCTTCATCCATCTGGTCATCTATTGCAACTCCATCATCAATTTCATTATCAAACTACATTGCCTCTGTGCTTTCACATAGGCAAGGCCATCATCAATGAGCCCCCAAGGCACTAGGTCAGTCCCTTAGGGTCCATCACATTGAATCTTTTTTCCATATCCCTCATCCTTTCATAATGATTACACTCCATCTGTTGATCCATCACCAGTGTCAATCTCCATGGTCAAACTACATCGCCTCTGAGCTATCACGTAGGCAAGGCCATCATTGATGAGCCCTCGAGGCTTCCCACCCCCTAGGTCTTAGGTCCATATAGTCCACATCGTCGAACTATGTTGCCTCTATGTTCTCACATAGGCAAGGCCATCATCAATGAGCCTCCGAGGAACTAGGTCAGTCCCTTAGGGCTCATCCAATCATTTCATCCATATGTTTCATCCATAATAAGTAGATCCTTTACTTGACTAGGGGCAAAATCCTCAACCTAGTTAAAGAATTAGATTCTTGAATGTCACAATCTAAGAGGATAACAATTAGGATCGCGATATTATCTCTAGACAACATGCAGCACTAAAATAGCCTATATCAGACATCAATGTGCTTAAACTATCAAGATGGTTATATCTATTATCATGGCAAGAAAACATATCTTTGGCAAGAAGATTTGATGGCTGTTATAAGTTTACAGCTTAGGTCTTGATTTTCGTTATCATGTTTCCTATGCTACTCGAGGATGTCCAAGACTAGAGGAGCTATGATGGAGCATGATTATTTTCATTTGTTTTCAGTTTGTGGATTAATCTTTAGTAATGTGATGACTTGTCTAATGACATGATCAACAAAAGATCATCAAGGACATTATGGGTCTAAGCATGAAAGAGTGCAATCCTTGTTTGTTGATACATGTGAGAAATACTCAAGTCATCTCGATTCAATTTTTCCTAGATGCTTGTATTAATTTTCTAAATCAAAATCCATGTAAGAGATACTCAGGTCATCATGGTTTAATTATACCCAGATGCTTGTATTTCCTTACAACATTTTAAAAGCTCAATGATGAAAAAAATACTTCAAATATTTGTATACAAGATGACTAAATCTCATTTGTACATATTAGGTTTGTATTTAATTTTCATTAATAAGCATTCCATAAGTATCATTTAACAAGTGGCTTAAGATTCAAATCATTTCTATCATTCATCCAAATTATTCTTCTAAGTTATTCACCATATCCAAATCATTAGTCTAATTCTTCTAAGTGATCTTTCATTCATGATTGAGTATACTTGACATAACAAAAACAAATCATAGGAGTGTCCATCATAAGTTCATACCATTTAAAGTGCATTAGTTACATTAAGCATTTAGATCATGATAGTGATGTCATTTATCCACATAAGTCTCATGCATAACATTTATTCTCAAAAAAATAAAAAACATAGATATTATTGTCATAGGATCTGCACATTAGATCATCATACATAGAAAATCAAACACCATGTATTACATTTAGGAAGTCATCAGAATATGCATTAGGTCATCATAAATTATAAGCATGTAGGATCAATACTCATAATATTGCACATAGATATAAGTAATAATGTGAATGATAGAAGCATCATAACATCAATATCATGAACATCATAGAATCAACAGGTTAGAAGCATCAAATATAAACATAATCATAACATTCATCATATAGATAACATCCATCCATAAGTGCACATACATATAATCCATCGAACTCATATAGATCATCTTCAAAAAATAATAATGTCCAAGTATACAATGATATCATAAATGTGTATCTCGAGCTGTCAAAAAATAGTGTGTATACAAAAAAGATATAAAATGATACATGTCTCGAAAGAGCCTATGCAGTACTACCTCCAGAAGGTGCTGGCTACTAAGGCTGAGGACCTAAAGGCCCTATCCCTAGTGGACCTTGAGGAGGTGGTGGCCCTAGAACTCCTCCACTCTCAGACAATGTATGCCTGGATCTACTGCGTGAACTTAGATGAAAGCTATCCACTCTCTACTTCGGGGGCACTACTTGCTCATACAAAGATCTCCAATAGAAAATCTCCTGACCAACCTAAACCATCTCTGTAACAGTCTAGCCTGTGGGACCCTGTGCTGCAGTCTACTATACCTATTGAAGTAGGGCCGCTGCCCTAGTATATCTCTGTATACCAGTATCCCACTCTAGTATAGCAGTCTGCACATCTCCCTGTAGTTGGGTAATCTACTGGTGTATCTATCCAACCTGGCCCTGAAGCTGATCCACCTAGGCTCACAATGCTAGCATCGCCCATCATCCTAACCATGTGCCTACACTTGCACTGGAACCTGAACCTGTGCCTGCACCTGAGCCTAAGCCCGTACATGTGCCTGCACCTGAGGTTGAGCCTCTACCTGTGGTCCCCCCTCAACTCTCTATCTCACTCTCCTCTGTCCTCCATCATCTCCATCATCTCCTACACTATCATCCCCTCCACCTCATGTTAGAAATGAAAGCAACACTACTTCAATGGAAATCTGATTCAAGATAAATTTCAGCAATCTTAAGTGTGCATTAACAATGGAGATTGTAACAAAACATAAAAACCCACTACAGAAAAGATGTCAAACATGAAGAACTCAACACAATGACACAGTGTTTACATGGAGAAAACCCTTGCAAGTAAAAAACTCCACCAGGAAAGAGGCACAAGTTTGTATTAATCTCAACAAGATTGTGTAATACATCAACTACACAATTCTCTCCAGAAGTCTTCAATCTTACAGCATTCTGGCAGCACCTGAGTACCTAAAATCTATATTGCAACAACAAATACATGAAAAATACTTATAGAAATGTTTTTCCAACTCTTCCTAGGCATTCACCTTCTCTCTCCTAAGATTCTCCAACCTACAAACATTAATTACCATCTTACAAGCATCTTACACTTGTCCAAAAATAGCCATGCAAAGGTTGGGGGCCCAAAACTAAATCTCACCTCTTACAACATCTTATGACATGTCATAACTATCATAGATTCCACAAAAGAGTATCTTTCTAAGATAGGAACCTTGGGCTAAATATCGCAAATATACAACTAACATATCTGTCATATGTGTCATAGAATCTCAGAATCTTATGACAACTTGTAGTTGTCATAGATTCACTTACCAAACATTATGATGGTTGTCATACATGCCAAGAATAGTATATTCTCCAAGGGAGCACACCTACCCTCATTTACTTTGAGTTTTTATATTTGCCATGTGAGGACCACCCTTTTTACTACTGTTGTTATGACTATTTACAGTACTGTTATTGTTACTTTCATATTTGTGGGATAGCAGTTCCCGGAATTTGTCAGACTATTTAACTTTATTATGTTTTCAAAAAAACTAATTGGGTGATGTTTGGATAAGTTTACTTTTCAGAAAAATGAATTAGGTAATGATGGAAAATTGTAATATGATTTTTAATTATGTTAAATTGTACTAGGGCATGAGAATGCATGTTTTATTTAAGTTGCTTCGGCTATGATGAATTTATGTGGTTACTGATCTTGTAATTGAGTGTGCAGGGATTACTAATCGAACCACAGATTTCGGAGATCATTCCACACCTTGTTAATTGTTATTCCCGGTTAAGCCGATCTGGTCCCACGAGGAACCAAGATCTCTTTGTGTTTGATGTCATGATGTAATGTGGTCTTTCGTATGGTCGAGTGGGTTAGGTTACCCTCATGTAACATTATTTTTATAATTAAGTGTTGTAAAGAGATTGAATTTGAAATTTCTTATTTTATTTAAATTATGAGGCCCTTTTCTTGTGCTTTACCTTGACCAGGGGTGTCTTGTATGGGTTAAAGTTGACCCTGGGTTATACCCCATGGGTCCAGGGGCCCATTTGGCATGGGTAACCCTTGAGTAACCTCCATCTAGTCAACTTAACCTTCCCCTGAAGTTAAGTGGCGAAAATTGGAGGTAGGAGGGGACATGATGGGTTGTACCAACACTCAACCCATCCCCTCTACATTTCCCTAGATAAGAGATGCCACCCATTAGTGAAAGTCACCTCTTCTTTAGTGAGATTCCCCCATGTACTATGGGGACACCCATGTGAAGAAAGGAGAAAGAGGCATGGGTCACCTGTCTTGTTCCCATTTAACTCTTTTTTTTATTTCTCCCATGAGAAAGTGGAGTCACATGAGAGGAATAAGGAGTACCCTTGGGAATGGAGAGTGACATAAGCCACCTGGACAGAATAGTGGTTTTTGGGAAGGGTGAGGAGGTGACAAGTGTCACTTCCCCATTTCTCAAAATTAAAAAGAAAGAGAATTTGGGTTATTTATTTTCAAATTTTGGGATGAGAAGGAGTTAGTTGAATTTTGGGGAAAAACTTTCATTTTGGCCTTACCAAAAATAGAGAAGTTAGTTTGGAAGATAGAGAAGGGAGAGGGAGTTGGTGGCTAAGGTTGGAAGTGAACTCTGTGGACTCTGCAACAACTTCATTCCAGGAGGGCTTTGCAAGGTTGGTCTGAATTTTACCTTTGATTTTGTAGACTTGAAACGTGTATGAAATGTGTGTGAAATATGTGTTTAGACTTGTTTTCTGTGGGGTTCTTGTCGGGTTGTTTGACAGAGCGTCTCCCACTTGGGAGAAATGCTCATCAAGTTTGGGGTAGGGGAGGAGAGATCCTCCTCGGGTGCATACCTGTTTCCATCTTTTGGGATGTTGAAAGCCTTGAGGGCATGTATCTGAGACTGTATTTTTGACTTGAGAGTCATATACAGATTTCTTACAAATTGTGATCACACTTGGTTGAGACCAAGAGAAATTTATATTAGTTCATTTATCTGTCAGGGTGACACTCTGGAGTCGAGTGTGTCCACTCTCCTGCCCCTTATGAAACTCACTGTAGTTGAGTTTCCGTATTGTGTAAAATACCCACGGGTGTATGTGTGCTTTGGGATTGTTGTTGTTTCTGTTGTGAAGTGGAGTGTTTGAGTACCCAGGTGTGAGTATGGTCTCCCTAGCTCGGGGGTGACCCTCTTGCGGGTCTACGGTAGGGAGGAGAGCTAGACGAGTGGTATTTCCTTCTTTGTTTGTCTTTGATACGCAGGTTTTTCTCTTGGAGCTTCTGGTTGGCTATTTATGAAGAAACAGTTCATCTTCTTGTCATGAGAATTAGGCCTGGTTCATTTCATAGAGATGAAGAGAGAACACCTCTCTTGTTATTGTTGTAATATTAATGATACTCTGGGAGTGAAGAAAATCACCTCCCTGATCTTGTTATTATTGGACTTTTATTTGGTTGTCATAAGTTCTCAGTTGTCTACTGTTTGGGAGGAGAAAGTTCATATCTGGGAAATTAAGTGGTGGTATTCATGATTGAGAAGCTGTAATATGAATGTGCTTAAAATTTAAGTTGATGTTGCAAACTTTTTTCAATAGCAATTTTTGTGTTTCAAGTATTACTGAAAGGAAAAAGTTCATTTTTTTGCAATCTAATCTGAGTTGTTTACATTTGAAAGTTTGGAATTGCTTAACTAGTTGAAATGCTAATTTTCTTTATAGTTCAATGTTAAAATGGAAAAGACAGTTTTAAATATTTGAGTTATTCTCCATATTTAATGGATTCTGATAATTTAGAAGGATTAGAGGAAATCTAGCATGTAAATATAATCTGTTTGTAAATTTACTAAGTCTTAAATGTTTATGAAAATGGAAATCTATACTTATAATAAAGGGATAGCTATTTACCATTTCTACCGATTAAGTGAAATTGGGATATATATATATATATATATATATATATATATATATATATATATATATATATATATATATATATATATATATTTATATCTAATTGTTATGACAATTTCTTTATAACAGGTTGATTTGGAGAAAATGCATAAAGTAGTGAATTTGAGAAATTTTAGGAATTGAAATTATACAAATACATAAAGAATATTTTTCTCTAATAAATTTATAAATATATATATAGATATATATATATTTCTCATTTTGAGTAATTATCATTTTTCAGAATAATAGAGAAATTGAAAGTAATTATAATTGTTATGAAATTGAATGTTATATATCAATATAAAAAAAGGGGATATATATATATATATATATATATTATCGTTGATATATACATATATATATATATATATATATATATATATTTATATATGAATATATATAAATATATATATATATATATACTTGTAAATATATTATTATTGATAATAATCAACGATTAGCATCTTGTGAAAGACTGTCAAAGTTTAAGCCGCGGATTAAAATACAGTCGCGGTTTAGAATAGGCGGTGGGGAGAAATCCCCACCGCAGACCCTCATACATATATATGAAGGTGTGGAGTGGGGCGGAGCCCCACCCACACCCCACGTCGTGGGAATGTGGGTGGGGCTCCGCCCCACTCCACATCCCCCCCCAATCCCTTATGCCTCCCGCGGCCTGCACAGGCCCGCCGCTCTGCGGCCACCGTCGATCCTGTCCGCCGCTCTGTGGCCACCGCCGATCCTGTCTGCCGCTTTGTCACTGCGGCCACCGCCGCCCATGGCCGCCGTAGGCTATGGAATCTAAAGCAATAAAATGTTAGGGCTTGGGCCCTAACATATGATTGGTTTATTTGAATATAAATACAGTTTTTATATAGCTCTATATATAGGCATATATATATACTATATATGTCTATGTATATAGCTATATATATAATATAATAATGATTATATATCTATCTATATCTATATATATATAGAGATATAGATATATAAGTCGTGGTAAACCAATTTCGTCCTATGCATAGACATTAAAATAAATATATTATATATATATGTATATATATATAGATATATATATATATATATATAATATACATAGGAGTAAATCTATGAACCATTTTATTGGGCCCTCGTTTTAAATCGTTATAAACCATGTCTCATGGATATAGAGAAAAAAAAAATATAACAAATTATATTCTCATAGTAGATGTTATTAAGTGTTGAACACAACAACCAAAGAAGATATATTACCATGAACAGAGTTTTATAAAGTGGTGAACCACCTACATCTATTTACAACGTTAAACGAGTCACAACCAGTGGATTAATAGTCATTAATAGTAACAGCAGTAATAGTAACAACAGTATAAACAAGAGAAAATAAAATTATAATGTAAAAGAGAGTTAAAGAATATTCAGTGATACTCTGGAAAGAGTTTCTCGGAAGTTTCAACTATCAACGTAATACCAATCACCCGGAAAATGAAGAGGAAAATTACAGATCACTTGTTCAAAAGAACACTGGAAATAAACTTAAGAAGCCACCACTGACAATCCATGTGGCCATATTAATCTCAACTGTAGCAAACGACCTCATAAGTAAACCTGTAAGAGGGTCCGAAGAAGAAAAACTAACATTGGAAAACACAGAGGAGAAAATGCGCGACATTTCTCACATGGGATAAGAGAACTAAGTTGACAGACCCTTCTGCCAAATTTGCTTAGGAACAAGTTGACTAAGTATATACGAAGAGGAGGAACCTAGATCGGGGAAGATTAGGAGACCGAGTCCAGCGAAATAGTAAACCAGCCTTTGTGACCTAGATCATCCTGAAATTAGGTTTAATATCAACAATAGCTGCAGTGATAACCCTGATTGACGTAAATCATGAAGAAAGGTCAGGATGCACATAAAGAAAGCATAGAAAACGAAAGAGAGAGAGAGACCGAAATATAAACACACTAAATTAACAGAGGAATAGTTAAGGTAAGGGCGATAAAGATATAATCAAAATTAAGAACTTGTGAAAAGGGAAGAGAGAGCAACCAAACCGCCTTGTTGAAAATGCTAAGTCATAGGAGGAGTATGTTTCAGGAAACAAGAGAGGAGACAGACAACCGTGCCTGGCTGAAAAAATGACTAAATAGGGAGATCGCTAGTCGGTTTAGTCGGAACAAGGCGTCGTGGGAAGTTGTTCCTCTATCAGCGAACCACGTGCGTAAATGAGTGCAGCGTAATTCCCACAAACGCCGTAAGGCATTATGCTACCGAAAATTGCCGAGGGTTCGATTTAAGAACTTTGGTAATCTCACTCTTGCAATGACGTTAGCAGCGTTGTATAGACCCTCTTGTTGAACTATATGCCTCTGGTTGCACGCAATTGTACTTGTATTCCGCCGAAGAGTGTAGCGTTTCTCCATGAGAGAACACCGTTGAGCATGTGTACGCATGCGAAGGGGGTTTTTAGGACAGTGTGAGAAAAGTTTTTCATATCTCGTGTCATAACCACATGACAGATGTGGCTATGACACGTGCGATGTGTGTTGTGACCACATGGAAAATGTGGGCATGACATGCCAACAGTAAACATCACTCCATAATTACCTTTGGTTACTCTGAAATTACCCCTGCAAGTGAAACTAGTACATCTCCTCATGGATAATTACAAATTACATATAATAAATGGAATAAATACAATATTGGGATTTACAAGGTTAATGGCACCTTATCCCAACATTATCCCACTTGACATTATACATTGTAAATTAACCCATAGGAAATCAAGTGAAAAATAATCAGGCACTAGAAACAAGGCCCATGGCCTCTCTGCACCATACAAACTTCTCTGTGCTCACAGGCTTGGTCAATGAATCTACAACATTCTCCTAAGTCTCTATCTTCTTCAGTTCAATCTCTCCATTTGCAACAAACTATCAAACAAAGTGATATTGAAAATCAACATGCTTAGTCCGAGCATGATACATAGGATTCTTGGCCAAACATATAGCACTCTGGCTATCACAACCAATCTGAATGATCCTATAATCAAATCCAATACATGTACATAGTCTTTTCAACCAAACTACCTCCTTAGAGACATGAGTAGCAGCCATATACTATACTTCTATGGTGGACAAAGCAATTGTGGGCTGCCTCTTACTCATCCAACTCACTGCTCCTCCAAATAGAGTATACACATAGCCACTAGTGGACCTTCGACTATCTAAGTCACCTACCCAAATCTGCATCAATAAAACCCTATATGTCCAAAGATTTGTGAGCATTATCAATACTAGAATAAACCAAACAATAATCAAGAGTACCTGCAAGATATTTAAACACCCTCTTTGCATAATTTCAATGTTGTCTACCAAGGTTAGACATAATTCTACTCAAAACTCCCACTGCTTGGGCAATATCTGGTCTAGTGCAAACCATTGCATACATAAAACTCCCTACAGCACTAGCATATGGCACATTAGACATATCCTCAAAATCATCATTAGTCTTTGGACACATATCTAATGAAAGCTTAGTACCAATGGGTAAAGGAACTCTAACTGGGTTACAATCCTACAAATTAAACCTCTGCAAAATAGTATTCACATACTTACTTTGTGAAAACCAAAGCTTTTTGTTAACTCTGTCCCTCCTGATCTCCATTCCCAAAATATACCTTGCAGCACCAAGATCCTTCATCTCAAATGCACTTGAAAGTTGGGCTTTAAGCTCACTAATCATACCATTAGTATTGTTGAAAAACAACATGTCATTTACATACAAAGCAATAACCAGTATAGAATCACCAACACAATAAATGTAAACATAGTGATCCTCTTCACTTCTAACAAAACCTAATTTCAAAACAAATGAGTCAAACTTTTGATATCACATTCTAGGGGACTGTTTCAGACCATAAAGAGACCTCTTTAACCTGCAAACCCAATGTTCTTTTTCTTTTACCTCAAAACCTGTAGGTTGTTGCATATAAATTTCTTCTTCAAGATCTCCATGCAAGAATGTAGTCTTAACATCCATTTGGTCAATCTCCCAATCATAAGCTACAGTAATGGATAAAACAAATCTAATAGAAGTCAATTTAGCAATAAGAGAGAATATCTCACCAAAATCAACTCCCTCTCTCTGGCAGTAGCCCTTGGCTACCAAACTAGCCTTGTACTTCTCCAATGACCCATCTACTCCAAACTTCTTCTTGAAGACCCACTTACATCCTATGGCCTTTCTTCCTTTGGCCAAATGAACAAGATCCTAGGTGTTACAAGAGTCTAAAGCCATCATCTCCTCCTGCATGGCTAACTGCCAAGACTCACTATCATCTATAGAAATAGCTTCCATGTAGGATCTAGTTCATCATTAGTGCTCAATAAAGCATATACACAACAGAAATCTGGTGGGCTATACCTGTCAACTGGATTCTATTGTCTTGTGGATCTCCTCAAGGGTGGAGTAAGAGACTCTACTTGTTCTTCTGCATGATCATCTGCACCAACTTCTTCTATAAAAACATACTCATCTTCATCAGAACTACTTGAATCTTCTTCTTCTTCACCCCCAATCCATCATTTTGTTCTTCCTGAGGTGCATCTTGCTGCTCTAAATCAAAGTGCACCTTCTTTACCTTTTCTTCATTCTCTTTTGGCTGCTCGAGTTCAGAAATAACTCTAAGTTCCCTAAAAATAACATCTCTAGAAAAGATAATCCTGTTGGTTAGTGGATTCCAAAGCTTATAAACTTTGACATTATCACCATATCCAATGAATGTACACTTTTCATCCTTTGGATCCAACTTAGATCACTTTTCCTTAGGCACATGAACAAAATCCTCATAGCCAAAAACCCTTAAATGTGAAACAGAAGGTTTCTTACCTGTCCACACTTCATAAGGTGTCAAATCAAGAGCCTTAAAAGGAGATCTGTTTATCAAGTAGCAAGCAGTACACACAGCCTCTACCCAAAAGCATATATCCAACTATGCATCACTAAGCATACTTCTATCTCTTTCCATAATTGTTCAGTTCATCCTTTTTGTACATACCATTCTGTTGCGGTTTATACGGAGTTGTCTTTTGTCTGATTATACCTGCATGCTTGCAAAACTCATCAAAATCCTTAGAGCATTATTCCCCTCCACTATCAGATCTTAATATTTTTATCTTTAAAACTGATTGGTTCTCTACTAAGACTTTGAATTCCTTAAACTTAGTGAAAACTTCATATTTATGTTTCATAAAATAAATCCATGTAAATCTGGATACATCATCAATGAAGGTGACAAAATAACAAAATTTTCCAATAGATTCATTATCCACGGGTCCAAACACATCCGTATGAATAATTTCTAATTTCTCTTTTGCTCTATTGCATCCTGAAGGAATGATTTTTTGTTTTGTTTACCAAACACACAATGCTCTCAGAAATCAAAGTGCTCATCAGAATAAGAGAATTCGTCCAACAATTCTTTATTCTTAATAGTCTTTAATACATTATTGCTTGTGTGGCCCAATCTACGGTGCCACAACATACATGTGTTTTCAATAGTGGCCTCAGATACATAGGAGGCATTACAAACTATAGTGGCTTCAAGCTTAAACAATTTCCTGAATCTCTTCCCTTTTTCTACCACCAAGTTCCCTTTCACCAATCTACAACCATGCTTGTCAAATGTCACATGCATTCCCAAATCATTCAACTTTGAAACTGAAATCAGATTTCTACCTAATCCAGGAGCATGCAAAACACCAGGGAGGGTTTTAATCCTCCCATCACTGAAACACAACAATATGTTTCCTTTCCCGACAATCAGATATGAAGAGTTGTCACCAAGGTAGATATTACCTCAATCATATTCTTCATATGTGGATAAACATTCCTTATGCAGGGTCATATGAAATGAGCATCCTAGGTCAATAAACCAGTGATCATTAGAAACAAGATTACATGTAGAAATTAAAACTTCTTCACCTACATTCGAGGACTTATCTGAAGCACTCTCCCACTGTTTCTTAGGGTTTCTGCACTCCTTCTTCACATGTCCCCTTTTACCGCAGTTCCAACACTTAACTCTATTCTTTTTACCAGGAGTCTTAGACTGGCCCTTAGACTTGTCCTTAGCCCCTTTCTGATCTCCTTTAGGTCCCCTTTCCTTAGACCTTCTCTTGATAATGAGAGCATCCCCTGAACTATCTGAACTCTTCTTCCTCAATTCCTGTGATAGTAGCAGTGAAACAAGAGAATCCAACTTCAGATCCACAAGGTTAGCAGTGATAGCAAGGATAACATTCTCCCAAGACTTAGGTAAAGAACAAAGAAGTAAGATACATTTATCTTCCTCACTAACTTCAACATCTACTAAATCAAGCTGACTCAACAACAAATTAAAAGAATTTAAATGCTCTGCAATTGATTCACCTTCTCATATTTTCATGGAAAACAACTTCCTTTTAAGTAAAGTTTATTTACCATACTCTTGGCTTGGTAGATCTCACCCAACCGATTCCACAACTTGTGTGTTGTCTCCTCCTTTGTGACATTCAACAGGACAAAGTTTGAAAGACACAACCAGATGGTTCCCCATGCCTTCTTATCCAGTCTATCCCACTCATCTTGAGAGACATCATCAGGTTTCTTCTCTTTTTAAAGAGTCAACCATTGGTTTCTTTCTTCCAACAAATCTTCCATTTTCAGCTTCCACAACTCAAACCGCATTCCATTGAACTTATCAATGTCCAATCAAGAGGTTGATGCAACGGTGGATCTAGCCATAATAACAACACAAGATCTACAAAACAAACACAACCAAATCTCCCACTATAGCTATAGCTTCCACACTACCGCCCAAGAGTCAAAGCTAGCCTGGCTCTGATACCAAATTTTAGAAATGAAAGCAACACTACTTCAATGGAAGTCTAATTGAAGATAAATTTCAGCAATCTTAAGTGTGCATTAACCATGGAGATTGTAACAAAACATAAAACCCACTACAAAAAAGATGTCAAACATGAAGAACTCAACACAATGACAGTTTCTATGTGGAGAAAACCCTTGTGGGTAAAAAACTCCACTAGGAAAGAGGCACAACTTTGTATTAATCTCAACAAGATTGTACAATACATCAACTACACAATTCTCTCCATAAGTCTTTAATCCAACAGCATTCCGACAGCACCTGAGTACCTAAAATCTATATTGCAGCAACATATACATGGAAAATACTTATAGAAATGTTTTTCCAACTCCTCCTAGGCTTTCACCTTCTCTCTCTTAAGATTCTCCAACCTATAAACATTAATTACCATCTTACAGACATCTTACACTTGTCCAAAAATAGCCATGCAAAGGTTGGGGTCCCAAGACTAAATCTAGCCTCTTACAGCATCTTAGGACGCATCATAACTGTCATAGATTTCACAAAAGAGTATCTTTCCAAGATAGGAACCTTGGGCTAAATATAGCAAATATACAACTAACATATCCATCATATGCGTCATAGAATCTCATAATCTTATGACAACTTGCAGCTGTCATAGATTCACTTACCAAACATTATGACAGTTGTCATACATACCAAAAATAGTATATTCTCCAAGCGAGCATGGCTACCCTCATTTACTTTGAGTTTTTACATTTGCCAATAGTAAAATTTACTTTGTAATTACCTCCGACTACTCTAAAATTACCCCTGCCAGTGAATCTAGTACATCTCCTCATGGATAATTACAAATTACATATAATAAATGGAATAAATACAATATTGGGATTTACAAGGTTAATGGCACCTTATCCCAACACCTCAGCCACCTCTCCCACCTCGTTGTTGCCTCCTCCTCTGTCATGGAGCATCATCATTCTCCTCATCTCTGTCCTCCAATCTAGGAGCCTGCTCCCCAGGTCTAGAGTATCTAGGGAAGGGATGAGCTGTGAAGTGTGTAGCGTAATCAACTGTCATCCCCGCATCCACAATGTACCTCCACAAATCCTATGCCTAGTATGCAATATGTAAAAAGTCAGTCCTCGACTACTCGTATGATGCTACAGGACCCCACAATGGACACTCCTTGTGCATTTGGGCAAATATGGCAGTACCTTGGGGCATCCCCTGGACCTTGTCAAACTATTAGTACACAAGAGAAATGATATGTCACTCTAAAATATAGGGGGTCCTCCCTATCAACTACTGTGTCTGAAAACAATATGGTAACTCTACAACATTCTCATCCCATGCCTCACAATCCAAGTAAGGTCGCCACTCAACTGTGTCCACATTATCCAATGCATGTCTCCAGTACTCAAGCTTTCCCATCTTGGGTTGGGAAAGCCTCTCCTAAAACATGTAGGAGTATGGTCTATCTCTGCCTCTAACTCCCATCCCTATCAGTCGTGTAATAGCTATGTGGCACCATGCCCAAATTTGCAACAAGGAAACTCCAGTCGATAGACTCGCAGCTCCATCATATACAAACTGATGAAGATCATGGTATAAGTGTGAAAGAAGGAAAACACCCCAAGCAAAGTGTGTCCCCTTAGATACCATCCTCTCTAGAGTCCTCCCCCATCCAACTAGAAATCCATGTGATCTCCTGTCTGAACAAACCACACCTCCAATCAACCCTGCTAGTATAGCTCGCAGGGGCTCATAGTAGTCAACCATATCAGCCCAGTTGGTCTCTGTCCCCTCAATGTCTGTATCATCAAACACTCGTCGACACTCCACCAATCCAGCTCTCGCGTGTGACTCATACTCCACTAGCTCTCCCTATATCAGAATCCGCATAATTTGATGCACATCCTCCAATGTCACCGCAATCTCTCCAGTCGACAGGTGGAATGTGCCATGCTCACTATAAAATCTCTCTGCCAGTGTAGTTAGTAGCCCCAAGTTTGTCTGAATCTTGGGCATAAAGAAAACATACCATAATCCAACTGATCCAAGAACCATGTGATCCGTCTCAGTCAAGTACAGTCATAGCAGCTATGTAATGGGAAATGTCTCTTGCGACATCAAAACATCATCTAGCTCCTCTTGTAATTAGCAACACAAGCGTGTTAACCAATCAACTAAGAAGCATATCTATCAATTCTATCAAACTAGTTACTTAGCTATCTTATCATTAAACCTATCCTATCATCTCTTATGAGATTCTATCAATCTCGACAATAACCTATCAGTTGGCCAACATTGACCACAATGCTGACTTAATCAAATCAGCTAAGTAATTGACCATTTTTATCAAATGCGCAGCTCTATTTCTCAAAAGTGTAGCTTTATGTCATATGCGTAGAAATCCTAATCATTTGTGCAATTTCAGGCATATGCAAAGAATCAGGCGTCATATGCGCAGACTTATAACAGATGCACAATACCATAATGTATGCCTAAAACCCCTAATTCCATGCGCAAGACCTAATTAAATGGACAAGACTGTTGTTTAAATGTGCTAAATTACCCATATGTGTGGAACCCCTATTCAAATGTGTGACTTTATCATGCATGCGCAAGACTGTTTACTAGATGCAAAAAAATCACATATGCACCGATTTAGCTCTAAGATGCATGAAATCAGGTTATATGCGTAGACCTAACTATCATATGCACTAAAACAACAAAACCATGCATTCAAAACTAACAAGTTTGACCCTAATTTATGACTATCATAAAGTACTTTGACCAAAATTAAATGCATACATACCAGGGGTCCGTACTCTGTTGGCCGCCCAAATCATCGGATCCTCTCAAACCTGTGGTTCTCTATCAGAATCTATTGCATCTTTGCTGACTGCTCTTCTCTACTATGCATTAGGGTTCCCTATAATCTCTCCTCAAATGACAAGTGTGCAAATGAAGAGAAAAGAGACCCCACATCACTATTTATATCCAAATGAACCTTAACTGGAGGTGTTTAACCTTGCACATGCATGCCATTTTTTTCATCATTTTTTATTCTCCATCACCCGAATTTTTCACCTATGAATCATGTCATCAATTCTTCTACATCGTGCGTCATCCTTTTTCCAAATTCAACCTGACCAATCTCTCGAGGGGCCATCCTACCATCATAAAACCTATACCAGGGGCAAACTGGGGCATGTATCATAGTCAAAAAAATTGATTCTTTGAAACAACGTGATAAAACACATTGTCTCAAAGAGGGACAAAATGTATACACCTAAAAATGGCTCAAGTTGAATTAAATAAATAAATATTTTATATTGATTTTATTCTTATTCTTCTATCAATAAATAAATATCCTAATTTATTTATTTGGTTCATGTTCATCATATTCTTCTAATGTCATCACTAATTAAATAATCCTAAATTATTTAATTATTTCCTCTAAGACAAAGTCGTATGTCTAGAATTCCACATCATCTCATCCTTGTCATCTCCACATAATTGGACACCTCACCATGTTTCTCCAATAATTAAATATTCTTAATATTTAATTAGTCATTTATCCCCTCAACATGTGCCCTATTTCTTCTCAACCATCAAATGTATGGTCAAAGACACTTGTCTTCCAAATCCTATATTCTCTCACATTCCAACAACCAAGGACTCCTTCCTCCATGTTCTTCTCATGGTCATCCACCTTTGTCTCTTTGGTCCTTATGAGCATCATGACATGTGGCTTATGGTTCCACGTATTCCTCCACCTTGCCATCATAGTAGGAACATCTTCCACCTTTATCTCCCTCATCCCAACCAATTTGATCTTGACCGTACATGTGACAAGACTTATTCTCCACCGTGGATCTTTTGATACTTGGATTGGACCTCTACTTGGCCTATAAAAGGAAGCTCATCACCTCCATTTTATCAATCACAAGAGCTATAGTACTTACATGCTGCAGAAATTTTATTAAGCAATCAAGCGTACCTTTGGCCCCCCCATTTGCATTATCATCATAATCTCCATTGTTGCATTCTCATTAGCTGCATATTATCTTCAATTGCATAATCATTATCCTCATTATCAATACCATGGAAATATCAAAATCATTATCATTATCTTAGTTGCATTGTAGGCTTATCACATTACATTGAATCCACAATTCCATTCATCTCATTGTCATCTTTGAAAGCAAAGAAGTACAATTCTGAGAGCCATATCATTATTAACAAAATCATTGAGAAGATAGGAGACAATGGAATGCATGGGATAAATCAATTTGCAAGGTATAAATTATGTTTTCTGCATTTTTCTTAGTTTCATTGATGTATTGAATTTGAGTAGGAATTCTAGAGTATTTGTGGTATCTTGTTAGGTTCTTATAGTAGTTTCAAATTATCAATCACAACACACATGATCACTAAAGATTCCAATAAAGCACTAACTAGCATGTGCTTCACTGGAAATGTTCTTTCCTTAAAAACTATGAAGAATAACACAGTAATGCAGTTGATAGGTGCAAATTTTGACAACAGAACACTGCCTGTAAATGATATTGTGGATCGAGTAGTGAGGTTTGCATCAATGGTTATTGGGTACAAGGTCTATTTCTCCAATAGAGAGAACTCAGTCTATGCAACAGCCATATACACAACATATGATATGGTTAAAAATAATATGGACTACAATCTATGTGAGTTGCTCTGGAAACAACTGTTGGAAATTTTGAAAAAGACAAAGGACACTAAGTACCCTTTTAGGTATGGTACTCTAATTATCTACCTGTTGTTCTACTTCCTAAAAGAATTACCAAGCATAGGCAACATTGGGTGTGTTGTGATGTTCAAAACATACCCCATTTTGCCCTGAAGCAAAATGAGGACCCCTTGTTGCTTTTTTCTGTTGGTGTAGTTTGGTCCTGCTAGCTTGGCGGTATGGGTAAAATCCTTGGTAATTGAAAGTCAAAATGCACAATGCATTTGGGAGAATAATTGTGGTCAGTGAAATGAGCTTGAAAAATGAGCTAAGATTGCTTTTTGGAACTATTTGAAAATTCCTTGTATTTTCAAAGTTATGCATTTTTTTGTGAAATTTCAATAGTTAGGAAAATTTGTATCTCATATACATATTTATTTGCATGTATATTGGATGTATTGTTTTAAGTCGTCGGGCCTTAGTAATAAAAAGGGGATTTTATTCAGTTTTTTACATTTGCATATTAAGTGTCAAAGCAGAATATACAAGTGTGGCCCCGATCGGGCTTTACGGTATGTTGAACAAAAACTTGAAATCCACAATCACTTTGCATATTTTTGCATGTATGAACGCTTGACAAATTCCAAAATATACATTCGTGAACATCAGAAAATATCCAATTCAATTCATAGCATACATTTGTATAACATATACATGCATTCCCATAAGCATTTCCATAGTATACAATCCCAAACCTAAAATAAAATAAAATTGAGCCTATAACACATTAGAGCATAAACAAAAGGGAAAGAGAAAATTAAAGTCAAATGTCTTTTTTATGTGGCAGTTTGTATGTGTCTAAGATGTAAAAGGTAATACAGCTGGTTTATATACAAAGTCAGAACTGAAAACAATTCCAATTCATTTCATAAACTGATGAGGTCTGTTTGTATGTTTTTTATTGTATCAAATATACAAAAGGATATACAAGGAAATATACAAAGCAAAAATGAAAGAAATTACATAGGCAAAAGAGAACTTATAGAGCTAAATCAAATTAGGATCAGAAAGTCGCAGAGGTAGAAGGAAAGTCAAAGGCAGAGAAGACCAACTAAAAAGATAATTTTGGGTATTTCAAAAGATCCTAAAGGCATCCTTTGCACCAAAAGGGAATATCCTTCTCATGATATTTTGAACAACAATTGGCGGGCCTTTTCTTTCACCATTGATTCTGCAATTTGAATGAGAACCAGTGATTGGTATTTTTTGTAACCATAGCAAAGGGGGATTCAAATCTATATAATGAAGCCTGCTACGTGTATTTCAGTTACACAAAGTTGATGTAAAAGACATATGTATACATTTAGGTAAGAGAACCAACTAAGTATAGTGCTTGGAGTAGAATTTATGTGATATGGAATGCACCTATGTCTACAGTGGAGATAATGTGGAATGTCTTGTTCTCTCTCTATATCTGTAAAATGTCTGTAAGTTTGATTTAGTTTGCTGATACTTTCAAAGACTTTGAAGTCAAAATACATTATAAATTTGAAATGGCTTTCATATGTTAATGAATACAAACATCTAATTGATGTGTTTATTCCAGAGTGTAATTGGATTCAGGTGTTCTTTGATATATTCCCTTTGATGATTGCAGTTATGTATGTTAATTTGTGATATTGCTTTAAAGAAACATACATGAATTTAACTCCTTTGAAGTGTTGCAGTTGATCAATCTTGTGTGCATGAGTAGCAGAGAAATAATTCCTACAGAATCAAGTTTTCTAAACCCTTTCTTCTAACTTTTGTCCATTAAATCTTTAAATAATTAGCATGCACATAGTTATCTGAAGGAGATTGTCATTGATTCAAATAAATGTTGGAATTAGGGCAGACAACTGAGAGGGGGGGTGAATCAGTTGTCTCAAAAACTTTTATCCTTTGCTGCAATTAAACTTCTTTACCACTTATTAACAAATGAATGATATAACCATGAAATCATGAATCAACAACACATGAGTAGAAACAAAATCAACACACATAACACCAGGATTTTTACACGGAAACCCGATTAAGGGAAAAACCACGATGGGGATTAACCCACAAGAATTTATACTCTGTTAAAAGTATTACAAATGGGGAAGGCACACTGCCCAGAGCTCACTGCCTACAAATCAATTACTAAGGTTCTTTGGAATGTTTGAACTTAAGAATAGCGTCTAACAATGCAAAATTATAGTTCCGGTTAAGCTCAGTATACTGACTTCACATATTTCATCTTTTTCTGCCCTATTTTACTATTTTACCATTATCAAAGGATTAGATCTCTGCTTCACACTTGATACTGCCACCCTTCATACCTCTTACTTCATATTTGCACCTATCAATTATATATATCCACAACATGAGATTTATTCAATTACAGTCAGTCTCAAGAAAACTTAGAAGCTTTTTCAAGATCACTGTTCTGTCGGCTGAATCCATGCACAAAAATTAATGCGGACCAAAACTTATGCATCCAAGTCACTTCACATGTTATCCAATACTACTGGATCTCCTAACTTACTTGACCAACTACTTCTCTTCATCCACACAAGGATCAAACACTTAGTTGGCCTGTTCTTCACCGAATTGAACTGTTTAACCAGAACCTAATACTTAGATGTATGTAACTTTCAATCCCTTCATCACCGGAGGCTAAAATCTTGGATTTAGGTATCCCTGACATCCCTTATCATTCCCTTAGATCCATTACACAATATGATTACCAGTGGAGAAATACGGATCAAAATGTTGAACCCTATCATATGCCCTGTTCCTGTCTATCCAAACTTAGACAAATCTAAAATCTGACTTCCGGTATGAACAGATGATACAATGTGGATGTGTAAGATGGATTTAGTTGCCATCAATGACAACACCTAACATGGCTAATAGTGTCTCTTGCCAACAATCTCCCCCTTTAGCATTGATGGCAACACTTAGTGAAAAATGACTAAGTGTTAGAATAGCTCCCCCTTACTATGTACACTTTGTGATTTCCAATTGCTCCCCCTTAGCTAAATTCCTCATTTTTCACTACTTTTCCTCTCCCCCTTTGACATCAATGGCAAAGGCTGGGATCCGCATATCAAGATTCATGTAAAAATCTTATGTACATGGGTCAAAACTTTAAGTATAAACTTCCGCATATGAACACATAGTTCTTAAGCCTTGTTCATCAGCAAAAAGATATCACCAAAAATGTTTTTCAACCTTGATAATTCATTATCCCAGTTCTTCTTTATGCTACCCAAAACAGATATATGCCCACTAAACAAAAATGCCTGTGATTCTACCTTTTGAAGATCATAAGGATCACTAGTAGCAGCAGCAGCTTGGGATTCTACCAATATATCATACATAGTCTCCAACTTAGGGGAAATAAGTCCCCAGAGCTCATCCAATCTGCCTAAAGCTTTAACCTTTTCCTTCTCCAAATCATCTAATTCATTCTACAAACTCACTACTTGGTATTCTTTGATTGCTATAGACTCAGTTAACGGACTATAGGACTAAGAAATGTTAAATAGTTTGAGCTCTAAGTCCTTAATCTTTTTCTCAATATCTTCAACAACTTTAGACCGATTTAGACAAAACTTATAAATCTTTGCACCTTCAGAGAAAGCATTTTGAATACTCTTTACACTAGTATCAAGCACTGATCTATCATAGCTAATTATTTTCCTTATTTCAACAAATCTCTTCTCATTATATTCATTTTTGACTTTAACTTCTGCTGACTTCTCTGAGGTTTCAAAATGAGTACTCACAAAGTTTATCAGACTCTTCAACTGATTGGAGGGAGAGTTGAATGAATCCTTTTGAAAGGTTGGCATAATCTTTTCCTGAATTCTAGAGGCAAGACCAAGCAACTCACTGTCCTCAATGTGAGTTTTCAGAATCTCCTCTTTTGCTTTTGCTTGTGCCACAGATGCTAACCTCATCTTTTGTAGAGGGGAAGGAGTGTCAAAATTGATAGGTCCTTGAATCCACTCTAGTTCATCAAACTCAAGCTTGTCTTTCTCAAGTAATTTCTTCACTGCATCTGCAGTGTTTCTCGCCAAAAATGCAGCTCCATTTTTTAGATCCTTGCCGGTACTGTCATCTTGCTTTTGCTCTTTAATATTTTATGTTGTTTCTCCTTCTTGTTCATCCTTGTCCTTAACCTCTTTTGCTTCTTGCTCTTTATTCTTCACAGAGTCATCTTCACCAGGAGCATCTACTTCCATATTCATCTCTATATATCCTCCAACAGATTGGTCTGGAGGAATTTGAGTGTCCTCTGCACCATCAAAATTAACTTCCTTCACCATCTCTTTATCTCCTTTATTTAGCATTTCATTTTCTGGAGCAAAGATGTCATCTTATTGTTTACTTTCTTTCAACTCCTCAACATTTGGAATGAAGGAATCCATTTCATTATCAGTTTCTTCTTCAACAGTTGGAAGATTATGTCTTTTCAATGCATTCAGAAGAATCTCCTGAGTATCTTTAACTATCTTATCAATCTCTCCCAACATGAGCACATTCATTTTGATCTTACTCCTAAAGTCCTTTTTCACTTCCTTGAAAATTAGATTCTTTTGATTCGGAGTAATTTGAGGACACAATTTTATTAGCACATGCTCCTGGAGCGCAAAGTCTTTAGCTTTTGCATTCTCTTTTCTTATTTCTAGAATTTTTGCAAGGCTTTCCAAAATTTTAGAAGTTATTTCAAATAAAGTCTTACTATAGATATTTAGGTATTTGACTATTGCTTCCTCCAAAATTCTCTTATCAGCATCACTATAGTGATCATAAAATTCAATCATTGGCTTCAAGTTTCCATCTACAGTAACTAACTTAATGATATCATCCATAGAAAGAGTAGGCTTCTCAACATAGGCCTCTGTCTTATGCCTTTTACTTGACTTTATGCTTCCGGAAGGCTTCTCCTTAGACACTTTAGCATCTTTGGTGCCTGAGGCTTTCAACTCCTTAACCTCATTATCTGAGTCAGTTTCTTCTTCATCCACCTTCTCCAAACTGACATATGTTCTTTTACCTTTGCCCTTTTTCCTTCCTTACCGGTAGGTTTTTCTGCAGGAAGAGGACGTGACACACCAGAGGTTGAACTAGAACTCCTGGTAGACCTTGCTTTAGAAGTGGATTCCATCGGAACACTTCTCTATTCTCTGGCCTTTTTTCTCCTTCTCATCTTTCTCTATCCTTTCCCTGTTTTGTCTCACAACTTCCTTAGTAAGGCCTAGATTCTTAGGCAACTACTCAACTTCTTTCCTTACTTTCCTTTTGATTTCAGGAGCCTTGAATTTAAGATGCAATTTTAGTGAAATCTCTTTATATGTTCCAAATCTCTCCTCAATTGGATCCCTAGGCTGGCTCAACAGATGTTGTGCATATAGCTCCAGTACCTTTCCATCCACTTCATACCCCATGGGCATGATCCATACAGTTCTTGGTTCAACTTCTTCCTTTAAACACTAATCTGTATCTACCATAAAACAAACTGTATCCTTGTATTTTTCAACCATAGATGTAAGGATTCTTTCCCTTGATTGCATCATGTTTTGAAAATTCTTAAATATCCCCAAAGAGCAGTCCTTTGGGCATTGGAGTCACCAATCTTGTTCAAGTGCTCTCTTATTTGTATGGCAACAGTCTTATCACTGGTCCAACATATGCTTTTCTTGCCAGGTAACTCATTCATGAAATAGAAGAACAAACATAGCACCAATTTACCATACTTGAATGTATTATTCTTGTCCTTTTTGATCTTGTTCAGGTTTTCCATCAGTTGGTTCTATAGCAACTCAGACAACTCATAGTCAGCATTCTCTCTCAACATCTTATAAGCTACATAGATAGCTATACCAAATACATAATTCTCCTTGCTAGAATGATATATCTTGTATCCAATCACCATTGATGCAAATTTGACATCTAGATCAGTGATGTCATTTATTGTCATTGCCCTTTTGTCAAACCTTGAATCGGTAGCATCAGTTACAATTTGATTCTTTACTGAATTCAACATTGGCAGTCCACCAGATGAGTTCAACCCTGTCATGGCCTTGATGGTGTCCTTGGTGATCTTGAAAGATTTCATTAACCACATAAACTCATCATGCATCTAACTTAGCACATACCAGACCCAATCATCTTCATCGAAGGATGGAAACCCTATAATCTGAATGAAGTGTTTATCTTGCAGTACCTTATACTTAGGTTTGAGACCATGAATTTCATCCCTCAGATGATTCTTGAACAAATCTACTAACTTTGAATCACCAAACTCATCTATGCTAGCATGAATATAGGCTATAATATCTTCAACATGCAACACACCATATGGAACACTTGAAAAAGCACCTAGTGGATCGACCTCTACTGATTTGTGTGGATGCTTCTTAAACTTTGGCCTAGGTTGCTCAGGGATTAGGGTTAGCTGATGAATTTGCCTGTTGCACTACGAATCTTTGAAATCTCAGCTCAAGCACTCTTCTTCTTGTTTTCTTCAAATGCAAAGTGATTCAAATGATGAATGAATGACTTTTATGCTCCACAAAACCTAACTCACCATTGTAATAAATGTTCTGCCCTAATACATCTAGTTACACTGTTTCTACATATAGTCAATCTTCAATTGCTCCACAATCAATCACATTAGCTTCTTTTCTTGCAGAATTTGATTCAACAAATCTGTAATAGGCTTCTTTACTTTCATTGATCATGCCAGATTTAGGCACCTACTTACTGGAATGGGAATTAGATTTTTAATGTAGCTCCCCCTAAGCTAGAGATCCCATTTCAATTCCCAGAGGAATTATCAGCACCGGATTCCAGTGCAGACCCATCACCTTCATTCTTTGCATCTTTCTTCACCCATGTTTTATTCATTTCTTTCTAAGTCTTATTCACATCTATTTTGCCTTTGCCTTTGTCCATCTTTTGCTCTATTCTTCCTATCTATGAGTTCACCTTTTTGCTTCTGCAAAATTTACTAATATGTCTAGATTTGTTGCAGTTGAAATATATAATCTTATTTCTCTGACAATTATATGTTGGATCAAGTTTAGATCTGCATTACATTGCCATATGTCCAAACTTGTTGCAAGTAAAACATCTTCTATTGAAAACTTGTCTGTTCTTAGGAGGATTCTTGCTCCACTTATGCATTCCTTAGCGTTATGACCTATCCTTTTGCAATTAAAGCATTGACCGGAGAAAGATAATGCATTTTGATTCACTTTACTTCTGCATTAATTAGCTCTATTACCATACTTATTGCGTTTGAAACAATTGCCATTGAAATATGGATATCTTTGAGCATTAGGTTGTCTTATCAGAGGTCTTCTAGGATTCCTTCTTTGATTTCTTGCTTCAGGATTTCTTTGACCAAATCCAGAGCTTTCACCTTTCTCAAATCCCAAACCATGCTTATCATCTTCCTTTTTCTGACTATTAAGCAACACCTCAAGTTTAGCTAAGCTTATCTTGAATTTTTCTTTATATTCATTTGCAACTTCTAGGTCATGTTTGAGAATGACAATTTGTCTTTCAAGTTGATCCTAATTATCCCTAGTTTCTTGTAGATCAAATTCTAGATGACCAATTGTTCTGTCCAATCTACAGCACTCTTTTGTTCTTTCTTTTAGAGATTGATTTAGTTTTTCCTCAATCTTTTTCCTTTTTTCAATTTCCTTGGTTAGCCTCATCACCCCAGATTCCATCTCATGTTTTAGGACAACAACTTCTTTTGCTAACTTCTCACATTCCTTTGTCTTCTCCTTCAGGGCCTCATCCATGTCATTATCTTTATTTAGATTTGCTAGCTGATGAAGTAGCTCCTTCCTCTTTTTATTAGATTTCTTCAATTGTCCTTTTAAGGTCTCAATGAAATCTTCAGTATCTTTAAGGTTCTCTTGTAGATCTCTGATTTCTGCTCTGGATAAGTCAAGATCATTTAAGGCTACTTGAAGTTGTTGATTGATACCATCAAAATGCTTGAAAGAACCCATTGAAAACACCTTCCCAGATCTTCCTCAAGCTGTTAAACTTCTTCTAAGGAACTTGGCTCTGATACCAATTATTGCAATTAAGGCAGACAACTGAGGGGGGGGGTGAATCAATTCTCTCAAAAAAATTTATCCTTTGCTGCAATTAAACTTCTTTACCACTTATTAATAGATGAATGATATAACCATGAAAGCATGAAACAACAACACATGAGCATAAACAAAATCAACACACATAACACTAGGATTTTTATGTGGAAACTCGGTTAAGGGAAAAACCACGGTGGGGGTTAACCCACAAGAATTTATACTTTGTTAAAAGTATTACAAATGGGGAACACACATGCCTTTGGGCAAACTACCTAGAGCTCACTGCTCAAAGAGGCTCATTGCCTACAAATCAATTACTAAAGTTCACTAGAATGTTTGAACTGAAGAATAGCATCTAACAATGCAAAATTACAATTCTGATTAAGTTCGGTATATTGACTTCACACACTTCATCTTTTTATGCCCTGTTTTACTGTTCTGTCATTATCAGAGGATCAGATCTCTGCTTCGCACTTGATACTGCCACCCTTCGCACCTCTTACTTCATATTCGTACAACAACCTCTCAAAATGCTTGCACCCATTGATTATCTATATCCACAACATGAGATTTATTCAATTATAGTCGGCCTCAAGAAAACTTAGAATTTTTTTCAAGATCACTATTTTGTCGGCTAAATCCATGCACAAACATTAATGTGGACCAAAACTTATGCATCCAAGTCACTTCACATGTCAGCCAATACTATTGGATCTCCTAACTCACTCAACCAACTACTTCTCTTCATCTGCACAAGGATTAAACACTTAGTTGGCATGTTCTTCACTAGATTGAATTGTTTAACCAAAACCTGATACTCAAATGTATGTAACTTCCAATCCCTTCATCACCAAAGGCTAAAATCTTAGATTTAGGTAGCCCTGACATCCCTTATAATTCCCTCATATCCACAACACAACATGATTACTGGTGGAGAAATGCGGATCAAAATGTTGAACCATGTCATATGCCCTGTTCCTGTCTATCCAAACTTAGACAAATTTACATTCTGACTTCCAGTATGAATAGATGATACAATGTGGATGTGTAAGATGGATTTAGTTTCCATCAATGACAACACTTGACATGCCTAGCAGTGTCTCTTTCCAACAAAAAAGACTTGTGAATTACAAAGATCTTTAACAATTTTCATATAAATCTGAAGTACAAAGTATGTTTGCATTGAAATTTAGGCAAAGCTTTGTAGTAAAATGGTAAATACATGCAAAGGATCACTAGTTATGGTGTAATTTGTAGTTATTTGAAAAGTGTAAGTAATTACAGCCAGTACACATCCCTAAAATCACATAAGGCCCCTTGAACAAACAACTCACAATGGACCACTGAACTCTCCAACACAGTCAAGACCTGACTATTGGAGACTTGAGGTTGAGAATCATCCTTGGATAATTCTCCATACCTTCCAAGAAAGATTAAGTTCCTTGTGAATTTATCTCATGTTGCATATGTGTAAAAACATACATCAACAGTTTTTGGTGCTAGAAGGAGGGTCTGATTAGATTTGAGGTAGGCTTTGTGCAAACTAGCTAACAAGATCCTATCAATACTTTGCAATTTGAGTGTTCTCACTACAAATATCCCTTCCTTAAAGATAATCGATCAGATATTTACAAAGAGTTGTTCAAAATCCCAAAGATTAAACTAGAAGTTTTGCATTTCTACAAATATTACATAAATATTTCATCATTAGAGTTTAATGACTGCAAATATTTCTTGTCTAAGAGGATTTGACTGTATCTTTGTAAAGATCCAGCTCAAAATTTCAAAGATCAGCTTAGTTTTTTCTAAGTCTTCAAATTTTATTCTAAAATATGTTAGATCTCATTAAATTTCAAAAAATCTAAAAATTTGAAAATTGAGTGTCATTCTCAATGGACTTGTATGAGGACAATTTCCAAAATAGATATTCCATTCTTTCAGGAACTTTAAATGAGCAGCTTTATCCTCAAAATTTGTCTAACTTTGGTTTATCCAGAAGATGTAGGATACACAATTCTACAAAACATGGCGAAATTGATTGTTTAACTTTTCTGACAAGGTTAGATTTAGCTTTGAAAGAACTAATTCCTTTCTCAGATGTTTACATGACTAAAGTTTGGTAGAAAAATGAAGGAATTCTGGAGCGGCAATAGTATACAGCACCAGCATTCATGAGTTGTCAAGAAAATATAGTAGTTAAACTAGTTGAAGAAGATCAGGATAGTAAAACACCTTTCCTTGAATCCTTTGATGGTAATAATAAGAGTTCTCCACTTCTCTATCAAAGTTCAAATATGAGTAAAGCATATTGCAGGTATGAATCTTTTGAAAAATGTAGAGAAGAAATCACACCTTATTTTTAGTCATCAAGTAATCAGCAAAGACGATTTAATGAGAGGGAAAAGAAAGGGGAAATTGATCTTGACACATTTAATAAATATATTGGATTATTAAGAAATACTTGTCAAGTAGAGATCTCCAGATCTGATTTGAGGAGTTTTGATGAAAATGATTGGACAAAGAAGTGTAAACAAGTGGTGCAAGAATTAAAATGTATTGCAGCTAAAGAAGTTTCTATGACAGCGACTAAAGGAGTCATAGAGAATAAAGTAAAAACTAATTTATTATTTGATTTCTTTAAATTGAATGATCAAATCCAAGATTATTGCAGGACAATGGAACCAGACATTCCACTTAATGATAGAAATGAATTATTTGATGAATAATTCATGAAAATTGAAGATACAGAAATATCTGTTATTGTTGTGCATGATCAGATGTTAATCTAGTGCCATTTCAAAAATCAAATAGGGAAGTACTCCTATTAATCAAATGTTGTTTCACCTTTACATTTAAATGATTTAGAAATAACAGATTTGTGTGTATCATGTTCTGATGATGAGGATACTCACCTAAGCGCTGATGTGGAGAGAATGGAGGAAAACATTGAGATGTTTCCTGAACTTGAGGATCAAATGAACATACAGAATGAAGAAATAGAATGGGATATAGATGATGAAGTAATCCATCAGGAGTCATAATCCTTCAAGATGAAGTGATACAAGACATCAAACCAAGTAGCAAAAATGCAAAGTCAAATGGAAGACTGGTTGGCAGTGGGCAAGCATGTCCAGCAGAACAAGAAATGTACCAGGTTGTATTTCTCTTTTCCCCAATGAATAAGGTTGATTATTATTTTGATTATGGAAATTCAGAGGGTAAAACATGTAAATGGATCAGTCATGAACATAATGAACTTCCTCGATTCATTAAAAATTATTCTATCAAGTATGGAAAATTTAGAATAAAAGAATATTTTTCAGAATTTGAGGATAAATTTGCTAGGATGAGAACTGTAACTAATGCCCTAATGCTCATGCATATTCTGAAAATGCATGTAAATACAGGTGTTTGTGGGTGCTAACCTCGGTTTCTTTTGCCTTGTGGTGTCTTGTATATAGTCTGGTAGAGTAGTTGTTCCCTTTGTTTTGTTTGTTTGTTTTTGTTGTTGTTTTGTTGGTTTTTTGTTCTGTTTGCTAGTGATCCTCATTTTAATTTAGGGTATATAGGAGCATACTGCAACCATTGAAAATAGTAGAATTTGTAGAACTACAGGAACCCTTTGAAATTTATGCATAAGTTGTGACTTTCATAAATGTAGTTTTCTTATTTGGTGTGTGAAAAATTATATTCACCTACAGCAAGTTGAAACTTTTGAGGAATCATATAAGTAAACATTTTAAAATTTCTAGGAGTAGGTTTAGGAGATAGTCGACATTTGCATTAAGTGAAAAATCTAGAGGTTTGCCTTTGCTACCACTATAATCTCCACCCTGCATATCAAAAACAGGATTCTATTATCTGTTACACATGAAATTTATTGCAAATATTTGAAATAAAAAATGATCAATGGAATCATTTAAAGCACATGAGGACTACCAGATAACTCTATCGGGGCAATACACGTCTGACTGGCAGTGGGGCTCTATTTGGGGAGATTATAGTGATAACCTTGTCGGGGCTATGGATGCTTAACTGGCAGCAAGGCTCTATCTGGTTGGCTTAGAAGGTTGAATCCACCTATGTAGTTTAAAGCAAATAGAAGTTGGTTTTATGAGTCTATTCTAAAGAAAGGGAATAAATCAATTGCACACACTTAAATTCCTTTGAATTTTTCTCATGGGTTAGTGAATGCATGCTTTCTATGATTAAGTGAAATTTCTGCATATAAGAAAGTCATAAATTTATGATTTATGGCATTTTGTTGCTTGTAGTTGTTTGAATTTAGTTGTTTTATTTGGTTGCTATTTGTTGTGATGTTCACAACACACCCCATTTTACCCTAAAGCAAAATGAGGACCCCCTGTTGCTTTTTGCTTTTGGTGTGGTTTGGTTCTGCTTGCTTGGCGATATGGGTAAAATCCTTGGTACTTGAAAGTCAAAATGCATAGTGCATTTGGGAGAATAATTGTGGTCAATGAAATGAGTTAAGATTGCTTTTTGAACTATTTAAAAATTCCTTGTATTTTCAGAGTTATGCATTTTTTTGTGAAATTTCAATAGTCAGGAAAATTTGTATCTCATATACATATTTCTTTGCATGTATATTGGATGTATTGTTTTAAGTCATCGGGCCTTAGTAATAAAAATGGGATTTTATTGGTTTTTTTTACATTTGTATATTATGTGTCAAAGCAGAATATACAAGTGTCGCCCCAATTAGGCTTTACGGTATGTTGAATAAAAACTTGAAATCTGCAATCGCTTTGCATATTTTTGCATGTATGAATGCTTGCCAAATTCCAAAATATACATTGGTGGACATAAGAAAATATCCAATTCAGTTCATAGCATACATTTGTATAACATATACATGCATTCCCGTATGCATTTCCATAGTATACAATCCCGAACCCAAAATAAAATCAAATTGAGCCTATAATGCATTAGTGCATAAATAAAAGGAAAAGAGAAAGTCAAAGTCAAACATCTTTTTTATGTATGGCAATTTGTATGTATCCAAGATGTAAAAGGTAATACAGGCGGTTTATATACAATGTCGAAACCGAAAACAATTCCAATTCATTTCATAAACTGATAAGGTTTGTTTGTATGTTTTTTTATTGTATAAGATATACAAAAGGATATACAAGGAAATATACAAAGAGAAAATGAAAGAAATTACAAAGGGAAAAGAGAACTTACAGAGATAAATCAAATCAGGATTGGAAAGTCACGGAGATAGAAGGAACGTCAAAGGCAGGGAAGGCCAACTAAAAAGATAATTTTGGGTATTTTAAAAGATCCTAAAGGCATCCTTTGCGCCAAAATGGAATATCCTTCTCATGATACTTTAAACAACAATTGGTGGGCCTTTTCTTTCACCGTTGATTCTATAATTTGAATGAGAACCATTGATTGGTATTTTTTGTAGCCATAGCAGAGGGGGATTCAAATCTTTTTAATGAACCTTGCTACTTGTATTTCAGTTACACAGAGTTGATGTAAAAGACATATGTATATATTTAGGCAAGAGAAGTAACTAGGTATAGTGCTTGGAGCAGAGTTTATGTGATATGGAATGCACTTGTGTCTACAGTGGAGATAATGTGGAATGTCCTATTCTCTCTCTATATCTATAAAATGTCTATAAGTTTGATTTAGTTTTATGATACTTTCAAAGACTTTGAAGTCAAAATACATTGTAAATTTGAAATGGCTTTCATATGTTAATGAATACAAACATCTAATTGTTGTGTTTATTCTAGAGTGCAATTAGATTCAGGTGTTCTTTGATAGACTCCCTTTGATGATTACAGTTTTGTATGTTAATTTGTTATATTGCTCTAAAGAAACATACATGAATTTAACTCCTTTGAAGTGTTACAGCTGATCAGACTTATGCGCATGAGTAGCAGAGAAATAATTCCTATAGAATCAAGTTTTCTAAACCCTTCTTCTAACTTTTCACCATTAAATTTTTAAATAATTAGCATGCACGTAGTTATTTGAAGGAGATTGTCATTGATTCAAATAAAGACTTGTGAATTACAAAGATCTTTAACAGTTTTTGTATAAATCTGAAGTACAAAGTATGTTTGCATTGAAATTAAGGTAAAACTTTGTAGTAAAATGGTAAATACATGCAAAGGCTCACTAGTTATAGTGTAATTTGTAGTTATTTGCAAAGTGTAAGTAAATACAGCCAGTACACATCCCTAAAATCACATAAGGCCCCTTGAACAAACAACTCACAATGGACCACTAAACTCTCCAACATAGTCAAGACCTGACTACCAGAGACTTGAGGTTGAGAATCATCCTTGAATAATTCTCCATACCTTCCAAGAAAGATTAAGTTCCTTGTGAGTTTATCTAATGTTGCATATGTGTAAAAACATACATCAACAGGGTGGTTAAATCATTCTCTGGTAGCAGTCCAAATTAGAAATCATCTACAGAACTTAGGAGATATTGATAAACAAAATATAGCATTGTGGGGTTACTTCAAAAACTTCTAGAAGAAAATGCAAGCTAGGGTTAGGATCCCTAAAATTTTTGTAAAGAAATATGAAAAGGAGGTTGTATTTACGATGGACAAAGACAAATGTCTCATGGAGGCAGTAGAACCCAGAACTGTATGGATTCCTAAAATGGGATATGATCTAACAAAAGATGTTTTAACTAGTTTAGCTGATTTGATGTTGAGCAAACCAAAAGATCCAAATGAGAAAAGGCTTGGAACCTATGAAGAAAAATCAATGAAAATGTACCTAGAACAGAGACAACCAAAAACCCAAAGAAAAGTCAAAAATATGTAGAGGAGTTTGCCAAAAGTCTTGAATTCATAGATGAATAAATCAAAAAGGCCAGAACCATGTCTCAAGCAGCTAAGACTTCTAGTACACCGAAGAGGCAATCTTCAAAGGCTTTGGAGAAGAAAGAAGGGAGGTTTGAGAAGGAAAAGCCTGCCTCTAGTTCTAGGAAAAGAACAAGAGCCTCATCTACAGTAGCAACTGCCTCCGTATCTACTACTGAGGCTATGAGTGAAGAAACTGAGAGAGAGAAGTATCAAAGGAAAAATATGAATAAAAGCATGAGGAAAAGAAGAAATGAAAGAAAACTAAGGCTATAAAAAGGATGTATGCAAGCCTTGGAATTGAAGAAGAAGAAGAAAAGACAAAGATGGGTGAAGAAATAAAATCAAAGAAGGTAAAGTTAGAAGAAGTTTTGCAAGTAAGAAAGAGAAGCCTTCCGGTAAGGCCAAGAAGAAGAAGGGAGATGAGAAGATTGAAAGTAGAGCAACAATGTCCCTAGAAACTATCATCTCTAAAGCCCATTTTTTATGAGTATGATGGAATTTCTAACATTGACAAGGCCACCATTGAAGCTTCAGTGATAAAATACCTTGGTATGTAAAATAAATCCTTGATTGAAATCATTAATGATCTTTTGGATAGCTTAGCCAGTATAATGACAGCAAGGAAAGAAGGAGCAATGGCAAAAGATATGGAAATAAAAGAACATGTTTTATTAAAACTCTATCCTAACATCACCCCTGAAAAAAGGACAAAAGCTTGTTGGCATCAATGACAACACCGATTAGCACATACTTGCAACAATCTCCCCCTTTGTCATTGATGGCAACACATGATGTGAAAAACCATCAAGACACAATTCTGCACCAACTTCTTTTCTTTCTTATTCTCCCCCTTTCTTTTATACATCTTACTATCTCTCTCTAATCACTGATTCTTTTCTTTTTCACATTGCTCTCTCTCCCCCCTTTTTTTTTCACATGAAATCTCTCCCCCTTTGACATCAATGGCAAAGGGTGACACAACTTTCCATTTTTATGATATTGCACATACTTGCACTACTCACTACTGCTCTACAACATCTTTTTCTTTCACTACTCTGAATACTCCCCCTAACTGCAACAATCATCATGACCACTACCTTCTCCCCCTGAGAGGTAGCCTCTAACATCAGTCCAAAAAAGAGTGAATCTTGAAATCCACTGGACTGGTGCATCTCCTTATGCATCTAGTTCAAAGAAGGGGAAATAACCCATAACTTCTCCCAGAGATACTCAAATGTATCCTTAGGAAGAGCCTTAGTGAATATGTCAACAACCTAATCCTTTGTAGGCACATACTCAAGCTTCACTTCATTCTCTGCAACCTTCTCTCTTAGAAAGTGATACCTAATTGATATATGCTTTGTCCTTGAATGCATCACTAAATTCTTTGAAATGTTAATAGCACTTGTATTATCACAGAAAATAGAAATTGGCTCATCATACACAACTTTGATATCCTTCAAGGTCTGTCTCATCCATAACACCTGTGGGCAACATGATGCTGCAAAAATATATTATGCCTCTGCAATAGATAAGGACACTGAATCTTGTTTCTTACTTAGCCAAGACACCAATCTGCATCCAAGAAAGAATGCAACACCACTTGTACTTTTCCTGTCATCTATAGAACTGGCCCAATCTGCATCTATATAAGCACTTAGAATAAAGTCAGTATCATTTGGATACCACAAGCCATGATCAGAAGTGCCCTTCAAATATCTAAATATCCTCTTCACTACCATAACATGTGACTCTTGTTGGCAAGAGACACTATATGGACTCATGTTTGTTGTCATTGATGGTAACAAAGTTCATCCCACAAATCCGCAGGACATGGTGTGTCTCTACCAGAAGTCAGAATGAAGATTGTTGTGGTCTAGTAAACAAGAATAGAGCATGTGGCAAGGTCCAACAGACAGGTCCGGATCTCTCAGAGGAAGTATCTTGGTGAAGTACAGATTTGGGGAAGTCAAGAGGACTACCTTGAGTGGTATATTCCAAGGATTTAGACTCTGGTGATAGATGAGGAAAAAGATATGGATAGTTGAGTACCAGATTCCTAAGTGACAAGTTAAACAGAGGAAGAACTAACTGACAGAACATCAGACTTCTTTCTGGATGTGTTACTGATGGTGGTAAAGGTTATGAATGCATGAATCATGTTTGGCCGACATGATTAATGATTTCTACAAGTATAGTCTTGATCCGCATTACTTGGTGTGGAAGGATTCAGCCGACAGATCAAAGTTTGTGAAGAGAATTGACTATTCCAGATGTCAACTTGAAAGGTGATGAAATCACTTGTGCGGATATATATACATGATGGATTTAGTTGTGAGGAGGGTTGTTGTGATGTGATGTGCGAAAAAAAAGTAGAAGTGCAGAGCAGAAGCAGTAAGGAAGGTCCGGTATGTGAAAGGAAAGAAGCTTAAAGGAAAAGGGAAGATGAAGTGCAGCAGATCAGTATACTGAGCCTAACCGGAACTGGACTCCAGCATTTGCAAATGCTACCAATCAATTCAAGTATTGTATAAACACTCTTTTGTAGACAGTGTGTCTCTTTGTAGGTAGTGTGCCTCCTTGTGAGTAGTGTGCTTGGGCAGTGAGCCCTAATTGGCAAGTGCCATTTTGTATTTCCTTATTCTTCTAACAGAGAATACTCCTTGGGTTAATCACCCCGTGGTTTTCTCCCTTAACAAGGTTTCCACATCAAAATATCATGTCATGTGTATCTCTATTTTCATGGTTATGTTTGCTTGTTTGACTTAATGCTCCATTGATCAATAAGAAAGTTCTGAAAAAGAAATAATTAGGATAACTAATTCACCCCCCTCTCAGTTATCAACAACTCTCTAGGAACTTCTTGAAATCTAGCCACAAGATAGACTGCATGCATAATATCTAGTCTAGTAGCAATTAGATATAGTAATCCTCCAATCATTGCTCTATACCTACTCTGATCAACCTTAGGAGATTCATCATTCTTGCTCAACTTACAACCAGTAACCATAGGAATACAAACTAGTTTAGAATCTTCCATTCCAAACTTCTTTAACAACTCTTTTATGTATTTTGACTAAGAAATGAAAATACCCTTATCTGTCTAATTGACCTGTAACCCAAGGAAGAAATTCATTTCCCCACACATTGACATTTCAAATTCTTTCTGCATTTCATCTGCAAAACTCTTACACATACCTTCATTTCCACCAAAAATTATGTCAGCTACATACACTTCCACAATCAAAATTTGATCTCCACTTACTTTGATGTACAGATTGCTATTTACAGACCCTTTATTGAATCCTTGTTGTAATAAATATTTGTCTAGCCTTACATACCAAGCTCTAGGAGCTTTCTTCAATCCATATAGTGCCTTCTTCAACCTGCAAACCATATCTAGCTTATCTGATAACTAAAATCCTTCTAGTTACTCTATGTACACTTCATCTTCTTCAGTTTCTTCTTCTTCTTCGCAAGTAGACTCATCTGATTCATATTCATTAACCTTAGAGTTCATCTGTAGAGCCCAAACACCTCCAATCAACATGAATACTACTCTATACTAGAAACAACTGTGTTCCAAGCTAAACTTCTATTACTCAACTTTCAAGCTAGTCGTCAAAAATAGACAAAATTTTGAATGTAGATGTATCCAATGGTTAATAACCATATGCTAGAATCACAGAGAAATATCTTCAATAATAGACTAGTACAGACCAAATTACTAGAACACCATTGCTTGATGTTTCCAGATAGATACTTAGCCAAAATTCATAGCATGTCTTCTTACCTGATCAAATTTTCTTGCACAACAGACTTCTTCTGGAGGATAAGATCCTCTTACAAAATTTCCAACCAAGCTACTCTACACAACTCTACCTTTATCCTTTGTAGTCACAATCTCTGTCTTGACTTAAAACTTTTTTGCTAATCCTTAACCTTATCTCTTCATGTTGAGGCATCAACACCATTCCTTTGGTAGGGGAATAAAGATTTTCAATAAGGTTCCCCCTAAGCCAATACTCTAATTATCTTAGTTCCCGAAGGGAACATCTATACCAGAATCTCATACAAGCTCATCCTTAGCCTCTATTACATCCTTCTTAATCCAAATCTTATTCATCTCCTTCTTAGTCTTTGTCAGATCAACCTTTTGTACTGGTTTGTTCTTCTCTACTAGATTATCCTTCTTCATGCTTCTGCTTCTGCAGAACTTAGAGGTATGTCCAAATCTATTGCAATTGTACCACACACCACTCCTCTAACTAGTATTCCTTCCATTCATTCTAGATCTAAATTGGTTGGATTTACACCCAAATTTATTGCATGTATGATAGTAGCCACTGAAAGGTTTATCTATTCTCTCCTTGCCACAGTCATTTCTCATTTGACTTCTACACTTATTAGCTCTATGTCATCTTATTGCATGCAAAACACCTAGTAGAGTTCTGACTCACTTTACTTTTCTATACAGCAGATCTATGACCAAATTTATTGCATGTGAAGCAATGACCAAAGAAGGATGGAACATTTTGAATTCTTCTACTTCTACATTCTATTGCTTTGTGTCCATACTTATTGCATAAATGACAAAAACTACTGAAAGATGGATACCTTTGAGCATTTGGTTGTCTGACTGAAGGTCTTCTAGCTTTATTCTTTTGATTCTGGATTTGCTTGCCATTGTTCCTCTTATTTGAAGTCTGATCTGACTTTGAACTTTCACTCTTTTCAAATCCTAAACCCTCTTTATCATTGGAGCTTTTCTAACTTGCAATCATCTCATCAAGCCTTGCAGAACTTATCTTGAATTTTTCTTCATAATTTTTTGTCTTCACCAGATCTGATTTCATATTCACAACTTCTTGTTCAATCCTTATACATTCTTTAGATTTGCCTTTTACCATTAAGTTCAGATATTCCTCAATTCTTGCCTTTTCTTCAACTTGAACTTTTAGACCATTCAAAGATTCAGTTTCTAGCCTCAATTATTCACTAACCTCCTTATTTCTTTCTTTAAACTTCTTGACTTTCTCTCTTAATTTTCTAATACATTCATCTACTTCTTTAACATTCTCTTTTAGATCTTTGATTTCTTCTTCAGTCCTCTCTAGGTCTTCAAGAGAAACCTTTGTTGCAAGTATGTGCCTAATTGGTGTTGTCATTGATGTTAACATCTCTGTGTTGTCATTGGTGTCAACTATGCTCTTATTTTGTTGCTTTCTTTTCATGAGTTAGATGCTTTGTATTTACCTATGTAAGTGATCCTGATGTTGAGGATATTGAGAAAAATAGCTCCTCCAGTGGAAAAAATGTATTAGACTCTGAAGAACAGTCTAGAAGATAGCTCCGCATTTCCTATAGAATGAATATCTTTTCCTATGGGTTGAAAATTATTTATAAGTCTATTTGAAGAGGTTATATTCCAGGTTTGAGCCTCTGGCATGAAGATTTGAGTGAGTTGTGTTCACCAAAGTAAAACCTTCTTTTTCTGTGTATTTAGTTGCGACAAAGAGAAAGTATTCTACTCCACATTGAAGTATTTTTGTCTCCGATTATAGAGTTAAGTCTAAGATGATGTTAAATGCCTTTAACTTCAATGGTTCATGATCTAGTGGTCCACAAGTGATCTTTTCCTTATGACAGTGGCTGATAGTGTTGTTCTTGTTGGTTTTAGGATGGACAACTGAGAGAGGGGGTGAATCAATTATCACCAAAACTTCTATTCTTTAAACTCTTAAAGCCTTCTTATATTTCAATAGCATAATAATGAATTAATCATGGAAGCATAATGCAATAACTCAAGAGCAGAAACACATTCAACACTTATGACACCAATATTTTAACGTTGAAAACCTAGTTAAGGGAAAAACCACGGGGTGACTAACCCAAGATTGTATTCTCTATTTTAAGAATAAGAAGAACAAAAATGGCACTTTCCAATTAGGGCTCACTACCTGAGCACACTACTCACAAGAGGCCCACTGCCTACAGGAGACACACTATCTCCAGAATAATATAAGTATTACATACTTGAATTGGAGAATAACATCTTCATTATGCTTGAGACAGTTCCATTTACAATCAACACTTCTACTCTGCTTTTCGCTCCTCTCCTCTCTATCACTTTCTCATCATGACCATGGATACCTTTTGAATGAATTCGCAACTCTTATTTATACATGACATCAACTTTGGAATGATCATCAAAGTCAGCACACCATACACTTATTTTATTACAGAGCAATTACAAAAATACAACTTGACTTATTACAAAAAACTTCTACCCTGTCGGCCACACTTTTCTGGGACTTCAATCTTCTTTGAGGAACACACCATGCTTCGTAAAACACCTTCAAGATCATCCACAATAAGTGCAAATCATCCGGTAGGCCAGGACTGGGAAGAACACCATCACCAAAAGGTAAATCTTCAATTACGAGCTCAAAGTTCAATGCGGACCAACAACACAAACTAGACAAAATCTAGAGAACTCCACAAGCTTTCTTGAATCACCAAGAACATCCGTACCACTTCTGCTTACTGTAATCATTTACATCTTCATCTGGAACCTCAAGAACACAGCTGGTCATCACTGTCACTGGTGCAGGAGCACCTACCTGACAGCTGGCCTTCATGAGGCAGTTAGTTGTTTTAGGTCTTGTTTATGTTTCCAAGAAGGTCTGATAAGACCAAATGCATGTAATAAGGTCATGCTGATCATGATAAGATCATGCTGACCATGCTTTTGCTATTTTTAGGAAGTTTGTTAGGACAGTTGTCATGATGTATGTTCGGTTGGATCTCCCAACTGCCTGGAGAGTTCCCAGCCGCTTGGAGTTGGGTCAGTAGTACTCGTAGGAAAATCTATTTAAGCATGAGGATCGGTTGATATTGGATAGATCATCAATCAGGCTTTGCGAGAGGAGAGATTGAATATTGTAATAGCATCTTTGGAAATCGAATAAGAGATCTTGTTCTGTTCAATTTCTGTTTGATCTCTATTGTTTAATCGATTTACTGCATCTGGGTGGTTTTCATGGATTCACTGATCCATTCCACCGGTTGATTCGTCTGATCGGTGGCATGGTTATGTACAGTAGGATAGGTGTTAGTTTGTTTGTTTGCATGCAGGTGTGCAGGATCGCGGCTGAAAGGTGTTGAAGACCCTAGCATGGGCATGTGCTAGGTCGAGCTGATAAAGTGTGGAAGATCACCCTGAGAGTGGATCGGGTCATCCCAGGAGGATCGGCGAAGTGAAATTTCGCTAAGGTTCAAAGTTCGTGAAAACGGCATCATCAGGATATTTCTGCGTATATCCTGCAGTCGCTTCGGGCATCATCATCTGAGTAAGAGGAGATCGGCATGATGCAGTCGAGTGCATGAAGTGAAGGAGCGTCGGGGTGATCATCATCAGGAGGAGCCGAGGAGGAGCGTATCGGCATCAAGAAGAAGATCAGGTTGATCGCGGGCCGAAAAAAACTAAGTTTGGCCAACAGCAGGATATGACGTCATCATCATCAGGATATACGTCATCAGGATATTTCGGAGCAGCAGGATATTGAGGAGCTGCGGGTGACGTCATCGTCATCAGGATATACGTCATCAGTATATCGGGTGACGTAAGCATCAAAAGGAAGGAACCGGATGTTCTTTATCCTGTTGATTATCATGATGTTGAATATCATGATGCTGAAGATAGTGAAGACGGAAGTTGTCGCTGAAGTGAACAGTGGACGTCAGGAGGATGTTCGCGCTGGTCGAACATGATGATGCTGTCGATAATCGAATAAGGTGATGCTGTTGACATGCGAACGGGCAAGGGCTTGTCATCAGGAGGATATCGGTTGGCAGGTGAAATATGATGATGATGCTGACAGTGTTAAGTCAAATATGGTGATGATGATGATGATGATGATGGGCTGCAGACATCCATGCTGTATGTTAAGGTTATAGTGTGGATGCCTCTGCATCATAGTGGTATCAGAGCTCAGCAAAAGGTCTGGGCTGTTGTGAGTTGATTCTGTCATCGAAAGGGCAGAGGTAGAATTGATTGTGTGTTGTGTGTTGATTAAGAGGTTGACAAAATGCCTCCGAAAGGTAGTGGTACTGCAAGGGAATTGCAGGAAATGAAGGAGAAACATGCTAGAGAGATGAGGAAGATGAAGGAGCTTGCTGAAGCACTTCAAGCCAGGCTTACAGCCCTGGAAAAGAACAAAAAGAGGGAAGTGGCAGACAGTGAGTCTGAAGAAGATGAAGATACTGTAGAAGAGTATGAAGAGGTCGCTGAAGATCTGGATGCTGAAGACCAGAGATTGGCAAAACTGTTAAAGGTAGTGCAGAGTGATAAACCTAAGGTAAAGGTTGATGTTTCCAAGTATACTGGAAGTTTGAATGAGGATGAATTGCTGGATTGGATTGCTGCACTTGATAATCACTTTGAATGTGAAGATGTTGCTGAGGATCAGAAGGTAAAGATTGCAAAGACCAAGTTAGGAGGTCATGCTTTGGTATGGTGGGATTATGTACAATCTGAGAGAAGGAAACAAGGGAAGTCAAAGATCACTTCATGGGATAAAATGGTAGCAAGGATAAAAGGTAAATTCTTGCCAAGGGATTATGAAATTCAGATGTTTAAGAAGCTGCAATTTTTAAAGCAGAAGGAAAGGGATGTGAAGACCTATACTGAGGAGTTTTATAAATTGAGTATGAGATCTGGTCATCATGAGAATGAGGTAGAAAAGGTGGCTAGGTACTTGGCTGGTTTGAGATTTAACATACAGGGTGAGTTAGTTTTAGCTAACCCTAAGAATGTGGAGGATTGTTATCAAATGGCAATCAGGATTGAAGAAAAGATGAATAGAGGACATGATAAGTCCATGAGAGGAAGAGGAAACAATATGAGGGGAAGAGGAGCAGCCCCTACACAGAAGCAAACCAGTGAGGGTCAAGAAGACACTGGTAAAGGACAGGGACAGTCTGATTTTAGGGGTGGATGGAAAGGTAATAGAGGAAGATTTGGAGGTGGTAGAGGTTCTACTACATTTTCAGGAAAATGTTACACCTGTGGAGAGTTTGGTCATCCATCTTTCAAATGTCCAGAAAACAAAGGTTCATCATCCAGAAATGATAGAACTAGTGACAAGAGGGTACAACTTGTACAAGAAGAGACAGTAGAGCAAAGTGTGCAGAGTTCAAACACTTATCAAAAGGATAAGGAGCCTGATAATTATGCATACCCAGAGAGTGGAGAGTCTCTGCTGATGAGAAGAACAGTGACTACCATGAAAGTACCTGACAAAGAATCCCCACAACGAAGAGCTCTTTTCAAGACCATATGCAAGAGCAAAGGTAAAAAATGTAAGGTTGTCATTGATACTGGTTCAACAGACAACCTGGTATCTCAAGAAATGGTGGATAAACTGAATTTGGAAAGGATTCCACATCAGCACCCTTACAAGGCATCTTGGGTGAGTGATAGCCAATCACTTTTTGTCTCTGAACAGGCATATGTGGATTTTCAGATTGGAGCATATCATGATAGAATTTTGTGTGATATTTTGCCCATGGAATGTTGTCACCTACTGTTGGGTAGACCATGGCAATTTGATAGAAGGGTACTGTATGATGGGTATGCTAATACCTATACCATCAAGAAAGATGGGAAGACTATGAAGTTGATGCCATTGCAGGTAGATGCTGCAGCACAGGGGGCAGCTAAAATCATTTTAATGGGAAAGGAGTATGTACAGATGCCTCTAGGAGCAGGCATAAAGGCAGATAAGGATACTACAGGAAAAGGAGTTGTTCAGGACAACAGATTGAAGAAAGTTTCAGTTTTGACTGACAGAGGTCAGCAGCAGGTGCAGAAACAGGTTTGCAAACAGCAATCAGTTGAGAGGAATGACAAGGATGTTGTCATAGTTGGGACTATTGCTTGTCCTATAAAGATTGAAAGGAAGATAGGATTGAACATTGCAGAAGTTCAAGAGGCAGTTCAGACAGAGGTTCTGGTCAGACAATCTGACAAACACAAAGACAACCTGAGAAAGGCCTACATTGACAGGCATGAGGATTTACTTGCCAGAAAGCCAGTTCCAGTTCAGAAGACTTGGAGCAGCCAAGAGCCAGCAGAGGACGAAGCTGGAACAGCTCAGACTATTGCAAAGGCAAAGTGTCAAGGTGGAGGACATCCACATACTAAACTCATGGGACATGAGTTCTTTTCTGTTGGGGAGTATGGTGCAGGAGCACCTACCTGACAGCTGGCCTTCATGAGGCAGTTAGTTGTTTTAGGTCTTGTTTATGTTTCCAAGAAGGTCTGATAAGACCAAATGCATGTAATAAGGTCATGCTGATCATGATAAGATCATGCTGACCATGCTTTTGCTATTTTTAGGAAGTTTGTTAGGACAGTTGTCATGATGTATGTTCGGTTGGATCTCCCAGCCGCCTGGAGAGTTCCCAGCCGCTTGGAGTCGGGTCAGTAGTACTCGTAGGAAAATCTATTTAAGCATGAGGATCGGTTGATATTGGATAGATCATCGATCAGGCTTTGCGAGAGGAGAGACTGAATATTGTAATAGCATCTTTGGAAATCGAATAAGAGATCCTGTTCTGTTCAATTTCTGTTTGATCTCTATTGTTTAATCAATTTACTGCATCTGGGTGGTTTTCATGGATTCACTGATCCATTCCACCGGTTGATTCGTCTGATCGGTGGCATGGTTATGTACAGTAGGATAGGTGTTAGTTTGTTTGTTTGCATGCAGGTGTGCAGGATCGCGGCTGAAAGGTGTTGAAGACCCTAGCATGGGCATGTGCTAGGTCGAGCTGATAAAGTGTGGAAGATCACCCTGAGAGTGGATCGGGTCATCCCAGGAGGATCGGTGAAGTGAAATTTTGCTAAGGTTCAAAGTTTGTGAAAACGGCATCATCAGGATATTTCTGCGTATATCCTGCAGTCGCTTCGGGCATCATCATCCGAGTAAGAGGAGATCGGCATGATGCAGTCGAGTGCATGAAGTGAAGGAGCGTCGGGGTGATCATCATCAGGAGGAGCCGAGGAGGAGCGTATCGGCATCAGGAAGAAGATCAGGTTGATCGCGGGCCGAAAAAACTAAGTTTGGCCAACAGCAGGATATGACGTCATCATCATCAGGATATTTCGGAGCAGCAGGATATTGAGGAGCTACGGGTGACATCATCGTCATCAGGATATACGTCATCAGTATATCGGGTGACGTAAGCATCAAAAGGAAGGTGCGAGAAGTGAAGGTTGGTCATCATCAGGATAAATGGAAGGAACCAGATGTTCTTTATCCTGTTGATTATCATGATGTTGAATATCATGATGCTGAAGATAGTGAAGACGGAAGTTGTCGCTGAAGTGAACAGTAGACGTCAGGAGGATGTTCGCGCTGGTCGAACATGATGATGCTGTCGATAATCGAATAAGGTGATGCTGTTGACATGCGAACGGGTGAGGGCTTGTCATCAGGAGGATATCGGTCGGCAGGTGAAATATGATGATGATGCTGACAGTGTTAAGTCAAATATGGTGATGATGATGATGATGATGATGGGCTGCAGACATCCATGCTGTATGTTAAGGTTATAGTGTGGATGCCTCTGCATCAGTCACACTAGAAGAATCAATTGCGGACCTCCAAACTACAAGCCAACAATCAAGTTGTCAATTCAAATTAGCTTCTCAAGCATGCTACCAGATCTGTAAAGCATGATATTGCATTACCAATTCTCACCAGACCTATTTGAGCCACTCTATCACTACTGAATAGCTGCCAGAACCAGTTTTACTCATATGGCCATAACTTCTTCTAATCTTCATGCGGACCTCTAAAATCTTGACTAGAGAACCTTCAGACACATATCTACAAACCCTTTGATGCGTGTACTCAGATCTTCAACTGACTAGAATCTTTACTTCAAAAAACTTCACTGTCTTTACTATTCTTCTCTATTTCTAATAGGGCTAATTTTCTCAACATCCTTAGCACACAACTCATCCAATCCTTGACATCAATGCAACAGGAGTATGTTGACATCAATGACAACACTGGTAAGGCCATACTTGCAACAATCTCCCCCTTTGTCATTAATGGCAACATATGATGTGAAAAACTATTTGGACCATCAAGACAAGAACTCCTCACTAGCTCCCCCTAACAAAATTATTCACATATCTTTTCTTTCTTCATTTCTCCCCCTTTCTCCCCCTTTGATCAGCAATCTCTTTTGTTTTTCACATGTATTCTCTCCCCCTTTGACATCAATGGAAAAGGACACATACTTACATCAATACTTCAAAATCATATAGACTGCTCCCCCTGAGTAGGAGATTCCTATCATCAATCTAGACCACAAGATATGACTGTGAGATCCACCGGACTAATGCACATCAGTGCACCTTAATTCAGAACCAGAGGGGTAATAACCCCTAACTTCTCCCTGAGATACTCAAGAGTCCTTAGGTAGAGGTTTGGTAAAAATGTCTGCAATCTGATCCTTTGAGGGCACAAACTCCAATCTAACTTCATTCTTGTTCACCTGCTCTCTCAAAAAGTGAAACTTGATGGATATATGTTTTGTCTTTGAATGCAACACCAAATTTTTTGATATATTTATTGCACTTGAGTTATCACAGAAGATTGTGATAGGTTCTTCATACTCCACTCTGATGTCTCTTAGCATTTGCTTCATCCACAAAACTTGAGTGCAACTACCTGCTGCTGTAATATACTCTACTTCTGCAATGGACAGAGATATTGTCTCTTGTTTCTTGCTTAGCCAAGAAACTAATCTTTTCCCCAAAAAGAATGCACCACCATTGGTACTCTTCTAGTCATCCACATCTCCTACCCAATCAACATCTATATATGCATGAAGAGAGTAATCTTGATCCCTATGATACCATAAACCATACTCAACTGTTCCCTTCAGATATCTAAGAATTCTCTTCATTGCCATGACATGAGACTCTCGAGGATTAGCTTGGAATCTAGCAACAAGACCAACAACATTCATAATGTTGGGTCTAGTTTGAGTAAGGTACAATAGTCCTCCAATCATTGACCTGTACTTTTTTTGATCAGCCTTAGGAGATTCATCATCTTTGCTCAGTTTACACCCAGTTGCCATGGGAGTATTCATTGGTTTTGAACCTTCCATCCCAAATTTCTTCAACAATTCTTTCACATATTTGGTCTGTGATATGAAGATTCCTTTCTTTGTTTGAGTGATTTGGAAACCCAAGAAGAAATTCATTTCCCCAAACATAGACATCTCAAATTCACTTTTCATTTGATTTGCAAAAGTCTTGCACATACTATCTTTTCCTCCAAAAATAATATCATCAACAAATACTTCAACAATCAAGATATTTTCATGATCAATCTTGAAGTACAAGTTACTGTCAGCAGTACCTTTGTTGAAACCAATCTTCAAAAGATGTTTATCCAATCTTTCATACTAGGTTCTTGGGGCTTGTTTGAGTCCATACAATGTTTTTTTTAACTTGCAGACCATATCACCATGATTAGATAATTGGAATCCATCCGGTTGCTCAATGTATACCTCTTCTTCCAAATCACCATTCAGGTAGGCAGACTTGACATCCATCTGATATACTTTGAAATCCTTGAAGGTAGCAAAAGTAAGAAATAATCTGACTGCTTCAATTCTTGCCACTGGAGCAAAAGTTTCTTCAAAGTCAACTCCTTCTACTTGAGAATAACCCTTACAAACCAATCTAGCTTTGTTTCTGACTACTTCACCATCTTCATTCAATTTATTCTGGAAGACCCACTTAGTCCCAATCACATTTTTGTCTTTAGGTCTGGGAACAAAATCCCAAGTGTGATTTTTTTCAATCTGCATCAACTCTTCCTTCATTATTTTAGCCCAGCTTTCATCATTGCATGCTTCACTTACTATTTTTGGTTCAAGCTTTGAAATCAGACAGTACTTTACTAAATCTTGAGCAATTTTCCTTCTTGTTTGAACACATTTGCTTCTATCTCCTATGATCTGATCTTCATAATGATTCAATCTTACATACCTGGGAGTTTGGGGAATTTCTTGTACTTCTATTTCTTGGATAGGTTCATTCAAACTTATCTCTTCTTCCTGTATTTTAGGATTCTCTGGACCAGTCTAAATCTAAATTGCAGTTGGAGCATGTTCTTCTTGGACTAAAACATCATTCTGATCATCTGCTTTATACTCATAAAACCTCAATGAACTTTCAATGCCTTCATCAACCTTCACATTTGTACTTTCTACAATCTTTCTTAATCTCTTGTTATAACACCAGTATGCTTTGCTTTGAGTGGAATATCCTAAGAATATTCCTTCATCACTTCTAGCATCAAACTTTCCAAGGTCTTCATCTCTTTTGATATAGCACTTACTGCCAAAGACTCTAAAATATTTCATAGTAGGGGTGATGCCAACCCAAAGTTCATAAGGATTTTTACCAGTATTGCTTCTAATTTGTACTTGATTAAGAGTATAGACAGCAGTGCTTATAGCTTCTCTCCAGTAGATCTGAGGGACATTTTCTTCCATCATCATGGTTCTAGATGCTTCTTGGATTGTCCAGTTCTTTCTCTCCACTACTCCATTCTGCTATGGAGTCCTTGGAGCAGATAACTGTCTCTTTATCCCATGTTTCTCACAGAATTCTATGAACTCTCCAGATGTGAATTCACCACCTCTATCAAACCTGAGACATTTTATGTTTAGCCCAGTTTCATTTTCTACCATAGCCTTGAATATTTTGAACTTCTCAAGTGCTTTAGATTTCTCTTTCAGGAAAGTCACCCACATCATCCAGGAGTGGTCATCAATTAGTAACATGAAATATCTATCACCTTGCAGACTCCTTATTCTTACTGGTCCACATAGATCAGTGTGTACCAAGTCCAACAATTCGGTAGAAGATTGTTCCTTACTTTTAAATGTGACTCTGTTCTACTTACCCAACTGACATTCTTTCAACAAATTGTTAGTAGGTTTCACCAGTCTTGGAAGATCTCTTATAGCTTGAGTGTTGCTTATCTTGATGATATTATCAAAATTTACATGACACATTCTCCTATGCCACAACCAACTCTAATCAATTTGAACAAATAAACAACTTTTTCCAGTACCAACCAAGTGGAAGATGTTACCTTTTGTTTGAGTATCGGATGCAATCTCAGTTCCAGAGCTTTCAAAGATCTTGCATTTTCCATTTTTGAATTGGAGATCATAGCCTTTGTCCACCAACTATCCAACACTAAGAAGATTATGCTTTAGACCTTCAACATACAGAACATCACTAGTTTTGTTCTTTCCATCAAAAGAAATAGTTCCTCTGCCTCTGATTCTACCAGCAGAATTATCACCAAATTTTACAACTCCTCCTTAATATCTTTCCAGATTTATGAACTTGTTCTTATCACCAGTCATATGATGGGAGCATCCACTGTCAATGAGCCATTCATCCTTTTCTTCAACCTGAGCAGCCAGAGCCCTTTCTATCTTAAGATTGGCAGATTCAATAGGCATTGGATCTTCATCCTTGATGGCAATAAACACCCAGTACTTATGGATTTGGTTCCTATCTTAGATTCATCATCTATTACTCCTTCATCATCATCTTCTTGAACATAGTAACACTTCTTTTGAAATCTTGATCTATTAGGGTTAGGCCTTGAAAATCTTTCCAGACATCTTGAGGCAAAATGACCAATCTTATTGCAATTGAAACATTTGAAAGGCAATTTTCCTTCTTACTTACCGGATCCTCTTGGCAGTCTTTTTGCAATAAGGGCTTCAAGTTGAGCAGCTTCTGCCTCATCTTCTTCCAGATCTTTTCTTTCTTTTTCATACCATGATAATTTCTTTGAGGAACTCTCTCCTGGATCATACCTTTGTTTACCTTTTGTAGAGGCACTAGCTCTGAATGCAAATTTAATCTTGGCAGGAGCATCTCTAAACTCAGCCAATTCAAATGCAGTTAACTTCTCAACCAATTGATCCCTTGAAATATTTGATAAAGATCTGAATTCCTCAATAGTAGCAACCTTGTGTTTGTAAGCAGGAGGTAAGGATCTGAGAACTTTGGCAACAATCTCATCTTCATCCAAAGTTCCACCAGCACATCTAATGCCACAAAAAAGCTCATTTACTTTTATCATAAATGTAGTGATATTCTCATTTTTAGGTTTTCAAATTTTCCTTTTAGACTTTGTAGCTTGGCACATTTAACATATTTGTCTCCTTCATGTAGAATTTCCAGCTTTGACCAAATTTCATATGCAGTTTTTAAATCCATAACATTTGTCAACTTTGTATCAGATAAGGCACTTAGTAAGGCTTCTTTAGCTCAAAGATTATCTTCAGCATCTTTGATTTCATCTAGAGTTATCAGACCATTCTTTGGAGGAATATACTCTTTTTTAGTCATGTTCCAATATTGAAATCCCATACATTGCAAGTGACATTCCATGTAGCTTTTCCAAAGAGTGTAGTTCGTTCCATCAAACCTCTGACTATCCTTCTTGTAGGAAGACATTCTAAATCTCCTCAAGTGGTTAAGCTCCTTTTAGAGGAACTTAGCTCTAATACCAATTGTTGGTTTTAGGATAGACAACTGAGAGGGGGGGTGAATTGATTGTCACCAAAACTTCTGTTCTTTAAATTCTTAAAGCCTTCTTATATTTCAATAGCATAATAATGAATTAATCATGGAAGCATAATGCAATAACTGAAGAGTAGAAACACATTCAACACATATGACACCAAGATTTTAACATGGAAAACCCAGTTAAGGGAAAAACCACGGGGTGACTAACCCAAGATTGTATTCTCTGTTAAAAGAATAAGAAGAATGAAAATGGCACTTGCCAATTAGGGCTCACTACCCGAGCACACTACTCACAAGAGGCCCACTACCTACAAGAGACACACTATCTATAGAATAATATAAGTATTACATACTTGAACTGGAGAATAACATCTTCATTAGGCTTGAGATTGTTCCATTTAAGCTCAACACTTCTGCTCTGCTTTTCGCTCCTCTCCTCTCTATCACTTTCTCATCATGACCACAGATACCTTTTGAATGACTTCGCAACTCTTATTTATACATGACATCAACTTTGGAATGATCATCAAAGTTGGCACACCATACACTTATTTTATTACAAAGCAATTACAAAAATACAACTTGACTTATTACAAAAACTTCTACCCTGTCGGCCACACTTATCTGGGACTTCAATCTTCTTTGAGGAACATGCCATGCTTCGTAAACACCTTCAAGATCATCCGCAACATGTGCAAATCATCCGGTTGTCTAGGACTAGGAAGAACACCATCACCCAAAGGTAAATCTTCAATTATGAGCTCAAACTTCAATGCGGACCAACAACAAGAACTGGACACAATCTGGAGACCTCCACAAGCTTTCTTGAATCACCAAGAACATCCACACCACTTCTGCTTACTACAATCATTTGAATCTTCATATGGAACCTCAAGAACATAGATGGTCATCACTATCACACTAGAAGAATCACTTGAAGACCTCCAAACTATGAGCCAATCAAGATGTCAATTCAAATTAGCTTCCCAAGCATGCTACCAGATCCGCAGAGCATGATATTGCATTATCAGTTCTCACCGGACCTATTTGAGCCACTCTGTCACTACTAAACAGCTGCCAGAAACTAGTTTTACTCATATGGCCATAACTTCTTCTAATCTTCATGCGGACCTGTAAAATCTTGATTGGAGAACCTTCAGACACATATCTACAAACCCTTTGATGTGCATACTCAGATCTTCAACTGACTGGAATCTTTACTTCATAGAACTTCATTGTCTTTATTGTTCTTCTCTATTTCTGATAGGGTTAATTTTCTCAATATCCTCACCACACAACTCACCCAATCCTTGACATCAATGTAATAGGAGTATGTTGACATCAATGACAACATCGGTTAGGGCATACTTGCAACAGTTCTTGTGCTCCAATTTGAAGAATCTGATGGGTAAAGTGTTTGGGTATTGTGTGGACATTTTTGATGATTATAATGTGCTTGCGGATGTCTCTTGATCATGTTCCTGCCTTTGGATTGGTCCACGGAGAGAAATTTGGATCGTGGTTGAAGAATTCTCTTAGAAGACCTAATGTTCTCACCAATCTTGGCCAACTTGGTTGATTTCATTAATTGCAAAGAAGCATTGAAGATTGTAGAGGTGTGACGTGATCTAGAAGATTGTGTTTGAGTCCTAGCTAAGGCATGGCCTGATCCGCATACATCTTTACATCCTTTCCTTAGCAAATTTGTATTAGGTCCAGACCTATTCTATGTATGTTTGTAATGCTGACCTTGGAGATTGTTCCAATGGTTGATTAATGTATTGTCAACCTTGATGTACATTCCAAGGTTGATGACTTATATAAAGACTTGTAATGAATTGCAAAAAGTGGTATGAGAGTGAGAATATGAGGAGATAAGTGCGAAGATGTGAAAGAGCAAAGCAGAGAAGTTTTATTGTGCTTCAAAGGAACTTAACCCAGGCATGGAGTAGATGCTACTTAGTCAGTTCACCATTTTGGCAGTGAGCCAACCCTTGGTAGTGAGCCACCCTTTGGTAGTGAGCCATTCTTTGCAGTGAGCATTCTAGGCAGTGAGCCCCGTAGGCAGTGATCCTCTGCTTTTTATTGTCTGGTGCAGTTCAACAATTGGTATCAGAGCAAGGTTGCTCAGAAGAAGGCCTAACAGCTTGAGGAAGATCTAGGATGTCTTAGAAAAGGTAAGCTCCACAATTTGATGGGACAAATTATTCTCTTTGGAAGGGACAAATGAAAAGCCATCTCCTCTTTCTTGGTTATAAAGTATGGCTAGCTACACAATCACAATTTGTCATGCCTGAAGGTGGTTTGACAACTAAAGATGATATCAAAGAATATGAGTTAGATGTCAAAGAAAAGGATGCCCTGTCAAGTTCCTTAAGTGACACAGTATTGACAAAAGTTGTGGATCTTGAATTTGCAAATGAGATATGGGAGAAGCTGAAAAATTTATATGAAGGAGATGATTTTGTAAGAGAAGACAAGCTACAAAGCCTAAAAGTGAAATATGAGGGTTTGAAGATGAATGAAGATGAAAACATAACTGCCTTTATGTAAAGAGTTGATGAACTTTTCACTAGGATAAAAGGTATGGGAGGAACTCTCAGTGATAAGGAAGTTGTGATGAAAATTCTCAGATCACTACCAAAGTCCTATAGTTACAATGTAGCTGCAATTGAAGAAGTAATGACTATAAAAGCTATTGACAGATATCAATTACTTGGAAAGATTACAGCGTTTGAGATTAGAGAGTTTGGTGATGTATTTCCAAAAGTTGAGACTGCCTTCAAAGCCATTACTTCAGAAAAGATCTCCAGAGCTGAGAAATATAAGGTGGAACCTGATGATTTTGATGAACTTGAAGCTAACTTTGTTGACAAATTACAAAGAGGTTCCGATAAGTTTAAAGGCAAATTACCTTTCAAATATTTTTCTTGTCGTAAAGTAGGTCATTATTCTTCCAAATGTCCTAAAAGAATTGAAAGGAATAGAAAAATATTTGAGAACAGACCTAGAGCTCCAAAGAAATGCTACAATGTTAGTGATTTTGATGATGGTGTGACTGATGATGAATCTAATGATGCTAGTACTAGTACAAATGAATGTTTGTTTATTTCCATCAAAGAAGAACCTGTGTCTACTAATCCTGCTAGCTATGTGAAGGAAGAGAAACTGGTGGAAGAAAGTGCTTTGGTAGTTCAGTTTGAGAAAGATAAGGATGAATGGATTATTGATAGTGGATGCTCACATCATATGACCAGTGACAAAAGTAAGTTTGTGAGTTTGGAAAAGTATGATGGAGTACTGGTTAGGTTTGGAGACAATGCAGCTGGTAAGATTTGTGGAAAAGGATCTATCTCATTTGATGGTAAGCATAATACTGATAATGTCCTATATGTGAAGGGTTTGAAGCATAATCTTTTGAGTGTTGGTCCGATGTGTGACAAAGGTTATGATCTAAGATTCAAAGACAATGGGTGCAAGATCATGGAAAGATTCAGAACTGTGATTCCTACTGGTAAGAAGACCAAAGGTAACATTTATCAATTAAGAGGAACTAGTGATTATTGTTTATTGGCCCAAGTAGATGAAACTTGGTTGTGGCATAGAAGGATTTGTCATATAAACTTTGACAATCTGGTAAAGATAAGTTTAGGTTAGATTGTGAGAGATCTACAAAAGCTTGTGAAACCCATCAATACCATCTACAAAGAATGTCAGTTTGGGAAGCAGACTAGGACAAGTTTCAAGAGAAAAGAGCAATTTTATGCCGGTCTATTGGATCTAGTGCATACAAACCTATGTGGTCCTACAAGGGTAAGAAGTCTGCAAGGTGATAGGTACTTCATGTTGCTTAATGATGATTATTCTAGAATCACTTGGGTTACTTTCTTAAGAGACAAATCTTAAGCCCTAGAAAAGTTCAAATCCTTCGAGGCAATGGTTGAGAATGAGTTAGAACTGAAAACCAAGTGTTTGAGGTTTGACAGAGGAGGTGAGTTCACTTCAAATGAGTTCAACATTTTCTGTGAAGAGCAAGGGATTAGGAGGCAATTGTCTACACCTAGAACTGCCCAGCAGAATGGAGATGTGGAAAGGAAGAACAGGATACTACAAGAGCCTACTAGGGCAATGATGAATGAAGGAGGTATGCCATAAGTCTTTTGGAAAGAAGCTCTATAGACTGTTGTCTACATTCAGAATACGGTTCAAGTGAAAGGTAATGGTACTAAAACTCCCTATGAACTGTGGTATGGAAGAATTCCTACAGTAAGATATTTCAAAGTCTTTAGAAGCAAATGCTATATTAGAAGAGATGAAGATCTAGGGAAATTTAATGTAAGATGTGATGAAGCAATCTTCCTTGGATACTCTACCAAGAGTAAGGCTTACTGGTGTTACAATAAAAGACTGAAAAAGATTGTTGGAAGTGCAATTGTGAAGGTGGATGAAGGCATAGGAATAACATCATATCAAAATGGCTATGAATCAGATGAACCTACTGCTACAACTCATGAAGATAAAATTGAACAAGAAGATAGTCAAGATGAAGAAGAAAAGGCTCTGAAAAATGTTGCTAAAACCCCCAAGTATATAAGAATCAATCACTCTAAAGATCAAATTATTGGAGATAAAAGCAAAGGTGTATTGGCAAGAAGAAAATTTGTTGAAGAACAAGTAAACTATTGTTTTCTCTCCACAGTTGAACCAAAAACTATGAATGAAACCTGCAATGATGAAAATTGGGTAAAGGCAATGGTGGAAGAAATATTGCAGATAGAGAAGAATGAAACTTGGGAACTAGTTCCTAGACCTGCTGACAAAAATGTTATTAGAACGAAATGGGTCTTTAGCAACAAGCTGGATGAAAATGGAGAAGTTGAAAGGAATAAAGCAAGACTTGTGTGCAAAGGATATTCTCAAATTGAAGGGATAGATTTTGAAGAAAATTTTGCCCCAGTAGCTTGAATTGAAGCAATCATAATGTTTCTGGCATTTGTAGCTCACAAAGATTTTAAGGTGTATCAGATGGATGTGAAGTATGCATTCCTGAATGATGAGTTGGAAGAGGAAGTATGCACTGAGCAACCAGAGGGATTCCAACTATCAAATCAAGGTGATATGGTATGCAAATTGAAGAAAGCATTGTATGGACTCAAACAAGCCCCTAGATCCTGGTATGCAAGGTTAGACATGTATTTGTTGCACATGGAATTTAGTAAAGGTACTGCAGATAGCAATTTGTATGTCAAAATCAATGATAATCATATCTTGATTGTTGAAGTCTTTGTTGATGACATTATCTTTGGAGGAAATGAAGGTATGTGCATAAAGTTTGCCAGTGAGATGAAAAGTGAATTTGAAATGTCCATGTTTGGTGAAATGAATTTCTTTTTGGGTCTACAAATTAATCAATCAGATAAAGGAATATCCATATCTCAGTCTAAGTATGTGAGAGAACTATTGAAGAAGTTTGGGATGGAGGACTCTAAACTGGTATGTACTCCTATGGTGACTGGTTGCAAGTTGACCAAAACTGATGATTCACCCAAGACTGATCAGAAAAGGTACAGATCCATGATTGGAGGATTGTTTTATCTAACTCAAACTAGACTTGATATTATGCATGCAGTTTGTCTTGTTGCAAGATTTCAAGCTGATCCAAGAGAATCCCATGTGATGGTTGTTAAGAGAATCTTAAGGTATTTAAAAGCACACCAGATCATGGCCTATGATATCCAAAAGATAATGATTTCACTCTCAATTCTTATGCAGACACTGATTGGGCAGGAGATGTTAATGACAAAAAAAGTACAAGTGGAGGTGCTTTCTTTTTGGGAACCAGATTGGTTTCATGGCTAAGCAAGAAACAAGATCCAATCTCTTTATCAACAACAGAAGTAGAGTATATTGTAGTAGCATGTTTTTGTATTCAAGTATTATGGATGAAGCAGACATTGAAGGACATAAGAGTTGTGTATGAAAATCTAGTTGCAATCTTCTGTGATAATACAAGTGCTATAAACATCTCGAAGAATCCAGTGATGCACTCAAAAATAAAGCATATATCTATAAGGTATCACTTTTTGATCAAAAAGGTGAATGAAAATGAAGTAAAGATGGAGTATGTATCCATAAAGGATCAAATTACAAACATTTTTACTAAGCCTCTACCCAAAGATACTTTTGAGTATCTCAGAGAAAAGCTAGGGGTCACTACCCCTCCTCTAAACTAAGATGCATAAGAATGCATCAATCCAATGGTATCCAAAGCCTCATTTTTTATCTAGATTGATGTTTTAAGGGCTATCCCTCAAGCGGAGTAGCTAGATGCTTCTGATGAAGAAAGTGTTGAAAAACAGAGAAAGTTTGAAAGGAAGCTAGGTGTGCGGAAATCGCTTCCTAAACTAATCTAATGAGGGGAGAGGTATGCAAATTCATTTTAACCCTTACAATTGCAACAACATTAAACATATATCAGAGATATTACAACAACAAACACAATACAAGAATGTAGACAGAGAGAAGTAGACACAAGATGTATCATGGGGAAAACCTTTTCAGGTGAAAAACCCACACTCTAAAACCTACACAATGTATTATCTGGAACAATAACAGTTTACAATACACTTGCAATGCAATTTCTTCCAAGAGTCTTCAAATGTCAATTTTGGAGTTATTCTGGTAGCATAATAGTACTTGTAAAAACACTATACAAATACAACTCCAAAATAATGCATTTTATAGAGATACAAGGCACATTCTGGAAGCTTCTTGAGATAGGCGTCCACCTTGGCCACATGGCCATTTTCTCGCATCAAAGGACACTTGTCCAAGCTGCAAATACATCCCTTACATCTATCATACATGCAGATTTGACTTTCCCAACATGTAGCACTCAAATGCTAAAAATAAACTATGACGGATGCTCTTATGCATCTTACAGTTGTCATAGGTTTTCCCAACATAACTGTTGAATTACGTCCGGACAACTGAGAGGGGGGGTGAATCAGTTGTCACACAATCTAACAATTTTTTTCTCTTAATCTTCCTTTACAACTTATAATTAAATCAATGATTTAAGCATTTTAGCATTAATCAATAACACATGAGCAGAAACATAAATAATACACTTGACACCAAGATTTTTGACGTGGAAACCCAGTTAAGGGAAAAACCACGGTGGGGGTTAACCAACAAAGATTATACTCTTTAAAAGTATTACAATGGGGAATGCACATGCATTCAAGCTCACTTCTCAAAAGAAGGCTCACTTCCTATAAGAAAGAAGAGTTACAATAAATTTGAACTGATATTTGGCATCTATCAATGTTGGAGTTCAGTTCCAGTTAAGCATAGAAAACTGACTTGATACACTTCATCCTTACTCTCCTCCTCTTACTGCTCTGCTAGCATCTAAATTTTGATCTCTGCTTCTTTTCACAATTACTCCATAGTCACAACACACACACACCAAAATCATCCAATTCCATCAGATATATATATCCGCAACATGATCTATAATCATTTTACCAGTCGGCTTCAAGAACATTTAGAACTTTGTAGAGTACTTTGCTCTGTCGGCTAGATCCATACATAATATGAGATGCGGATCAAAACTTGCACTTGTAAATCATCAAGCATGTCATCTATCATTACTTATCATCATCAATTGCCCAATAAATGACTTCTATACATCTAGAATTAAGATCATTCACAAGGTCGGCATGTTCTTCTTCTGTTTGTTCTGTCAAACTTGAACCCGATAGTCAGAATCTAATATCTTTTGAGTCCTTCATCTCCAAAGGACAAAACTCTAGATTTAGAGTGTCTTGACAATGCTTACAACTATCTTAGATCCATAGCAAACCATACCTTTCCACCGGATGGATCTGGACCAGGATACTGGACTTTGTCACTTGCTCTGTTCTTGACTGCCCAGACTTAGATAAATTCAGATTTTGACTTCTAGTGTGAATAAATTGTGTTATGTGGATGGTTTGGATGATCTTAGTTGCCATCAATGACAACACCTATCATGCCTAGTAGTGTCTCTTGCCAACAATCTCCCCCTTTGGCATTGATGGCAACACTTAGTGAAAAATGACTAAGTGTCAAAAGTAGCTCCCCCTTTGCTTGTGCTTCATATTGTTGTTCACACTGCTTTCTGGTACTCCCCCTTAGCTGGATTCCTCATTTTTCACTGATCTTCACTCCCCCTTTGACATCAATGGCAAAGGGTGGGGTCTGCAAGCCAAAATTATCCAAAAAAATGTATATAGGACCACATATGTACAACTAATCATTAAGTTCTATTCACATGAACTTGAGAATATCTGCAAAACTATTTTTCAATTGCACAAGTTTAGAGGCCCAAGTTCCCTTTATTCCATCCAAAATTGAGATGTGTCCACTCAGCAAAAATGCATATGCTTCTGCTTTTGTCAAATCCAAAAGATTACTTGTCTGAAGTGTAGTCTGAGCTTCTGATAAGGCATTAAACATGGTTTCTAACTTGGGGGCAATCAATTCCTGGAGCTCACACATTCTCTTCATAATGTTACTTTTTTCTTTACTGAGCCTCTTTATCTCATTTGTCAAACTAATTACTTGGCATTCCTGACTTATAGGCAAAACTGTTAGAGGATCAAAAATTTGAGAAAGATTTGACAATTTATGTTCTTGCTCCTTTATCTTATTCGCAATATTCTCACTAATTTTGGGCCATGATAGACAGAATTTGTACATATCTCTTACATCATTTAAATCATTCTGAATACTCCTTATGCTAATTCTGAGTATCATCCTATCATTTCCTATTAGATTTTGTACTTCACTAAATTTCTTATCCAGAAACTCTTTCTGGACCTTTGCCTCTGCAGATTTTTTAGAGGATTCAAAATGAGTATTTACAGAACTTACAAAATTTTTTAGATGTCCGGAGGGGGAATCAGGTGGATTCTTCCAGTAGGAAGGCATTAACTTCTCCAAAATCTCGGTTACAAGCCCCAGTAGCTCATTATCCTCCATGTAGGACTTTAACAACTTTTCTCTAGCCTTTACTTGGGTGAATGATGTTATTTTCATCAATTGAATGGGAGAGAGAGCATCTGGATTAGTTAGACTTTGGAGTAGTTCAGGCTCATCAAGCTCAATCATCTCTTTTTCAAGAAGACTTTTCATTGCATCTGCAGTGTTTCTTGCAACATTTTCTGAATCATCCATTTGTTCATCAAATTTTTAGCATCTGTTTTAGGTGCTTCAACATTTGCATCAAATTCTTTTGCTTTGTCTTCTTGGTTTTCTTCCTTCTCTTCTTCTGCTTTATCATTTCTTGTATCACTTGTAGGTGAAATCTTTTCTCTGTCTTCACCACTCACAACCTGATCTAGAGGAGTCTGTATAGTAGCAATATCCTCTTCTTTTCTGAAAAGATTAGGTAGAAGAATTTCTTCTGCATCAATTATTTTGTCTGTCATTTCTATGTCCTCCTGACTGACTTGTTCTTCTTTTGGAATAGAGGCTTCATCAAACTTGAATTGTTGCTTAATGATGTTCTTTTCCTGAACTTCTCCAACATTCAAATTTGATGAATCAAATCCAACATTAGTCTCATCATGGATTAACTCCGGAGGATCTAAATTAACACCTTGGTCATCAATTCCCTTGTTAATCTCTTCTTCTGGAGCTTCTAGTTCCGGAGCTAGAGAATTATCTTCTACAACTTGTTTCTTTGAAATAATATAATATTTATCCTTGTCTAGGGCCTTTTTCAAAATTTCCTTTGTTTCTTTTGCAATTTCCTCAGTTTTACCAAGCATTAGCTTGTTCATCCAAACCTTGCTTCTAAATTTTTCTTTAACTTCTCTAAGGATTTAATCTGCTTCTCTTCTAGTCATTACAGGACACAAAGTAGAAAGGACATAGTCTTTGAGTTCTAGATCTTTAGCCTTGGCTATTTCTTTCCTCATTTCTAGTACTTTCCTTAAACCTTTAGGAAGTTCTTGTAAAATTTCCAATAGGGCTCTATTGAATTTGTTCAAATATATGATAAAGGCATCTTCCAAAAATTTTTTATTTGCTTGATCAAAATTATCATAGTAAACTCTAATAGGCTTTAAGTTTCCATGAACAGTGATTGTTTTTACAATTTCATCAATAGTCATAGCAACCTTACCAGTTACTTTCTTTTTATCGGTCTTAACGCTTCCAAAAGACTAGTCTTCAGAGGTCTTCGAAGTTCTGGCTTTCTTGGATTTTATTTCTTTGACTTCTTCATCTGTCTTTGTCTCCTCATCATCTTTTGTGCCCACACTCATTCTTATGGCTTTTGTTTTCTTTCTCTTATTTGCTTCACCAGATGGCCTGACTTCTAGTTTTACAGTTTTAGGAGGAATAGAAGTAGCAGTAGAGTTTCTAGTAGTCCTTGAAGTGAAGGATGGTTCCACTTGAGCATCTTCTTATTTCTTGTCCTATTTTTCTTTTTCAGCCTTCTCAAATCTTTCTTTGTTCTGTTTCACTACTTCCTTGGTTAGGTCAATGCTCTCAGCATACTTTTCAACTTGCCTCTGCACTTTCCTCTTGGTCTCTAGCTGTCTAAGTTCCACATGCAATTTTAGACTCAGTTCCTTGTAAGTTCCAAACCTTTCCACAGAGGTATCTTTAGGTGTGCTTAGAAGATGCTGAGCATACATATCCAAAACTCTTTCATCCACCTCATAACCCATAGGCATTATCCAAACTGTCCTTGGTTCTACAACTTCCATCAAGCACTAATCTATGTCAACCATGAAACATATGTCATTTTCATACTTCTCCACAATTGTTTTAGGGATTCTCTCCCTTGCTTGCATTAAACTTTGGAAGTTTTTGAAGTAGACCCAAATGGTAGTCTTTTGGGCTTGGGAGTCACCAAGACTGAGAAGGTGATCTCTTATTTGCCATGGTACTGGCCTGTCAGTCGTCCAATGCACACCTTGAATTCCTGGTACTTCATTCATAAAATAGAAGAACAAACATATAATCAAGGAACCATATTTGAAGGTATTTTTCCTATCTTTCTTTATTTTGCTCAGATTCTCAATCAACTAATTCTATAGTAGTTCACAAAGATCATAATCAGTATTCTCCTTTACTATTTGATAGGCTGCATACATTACAGTTCTAGAGACAGAATTTTCCTTGGTGGAATGGTAAATCTTGTACCCAATCACCATGGACGCAAATTTAACATCAGGTTCTATGATATCATTGATGGTCATTTCCCTTTTGTCAAACTTGGCACTGGTAGCCTCAGTCACTGTCTGGTTTTTCACGGCTTTCAGCATGGGTAATCCATCGGAGGAATTTAACCTAGTTACAGTCTTGATAAAATTGTTTGTAATCTTAAATGGTTTCAATAGCCACATGAACTCATTATGTATTCATCTCAAGACATATCAAACCCATTCATTTTCATCAAATATCAGAAACCTAATGACTTGCAGAAAGTTTTTTCTTTCTAGGGCTTTGTATTCCGGTTTCAATTTATGGCTATCATCAATTAAGTAGTTGTTGAGCAAATCCAAGAGTTTTAGGTTTCTAAATTCATCCATGTTACAGTGGATGTATGCCCTAATATCTTCAACATGTAAAACCCCATATGGAACACCCAAAAAAGAACCTAGCGGTTCGACTTCAATAGATTTGTAAGGATGCTTCTTAAACTTAGGATGGGGCCTTTCAATGACATCAACAACTAAAGGTGTAGCCATTTGTAGAGATTGAGAATTCAAGAGGTTTCACAAAAAATAGAAATACCTTGTTCCACAGGTTAGGGTTTTGCTTGAGGATCCTCTTCACGCTGCAATTCTTGAGAATTCTCAGCTTAGAGCTTGTTCACTCCTTCATTTCTTTCTTCTGATACAAAGTGATCTGTCTAGGGAATGAATGACCCTTTTATGCTCCGCAGCACTTAATTTATCTTTGTAATAAATGCTCTGCCCTAGTACATCCGGTTACTCTGTTTGTTGAATAGTTTCTCATGAATTATTTTGTAATTTGCCATATCCACTTTTTTCTTCAGGAAATCCTTCCAAATGATTTGAAACAATCCAAGATCTCTTTTTTCATTGTGCCAGATTCAGGCACTTACTTATTGGCTAGGGGATTTTGATTTATATTGCAACTCCCCCTGAGCCAGAGCTCCTAATTTAATTCCCTGAGGAATTATCTACACCAAATTCCGGTGTGGACCCATCACTATGGTTCACAATTGCTTTCTTGACCCATGTCTCACTTGTTTCATTCTAGATCTCATTCTCTTCAATTTTTATTTTGCCTATCTTGTCTCTATTCATCTAGTTTTCTGTTTACCCGACCTCTTCTTTCATTAGTCCTACTTTTGCAAAATCTTGCAAAATGACCAGATCGGTTACAATGGAAGCACACAAGATTTCTTTACCCATTTGATTGATTTCTTCTTGATCTGCACTAATTGGCCATATGTCCAAATCTATTGCATGCAAAGCATTTGCCATTGAAGGAATTCCTATTTCCTCTATTTGATGAGTTATTCATTATCATACTTCTACATTCATTGGATTTATGACCATACCTCTTACAATTGAAGCATTGTCCGGAGAAGGATGGATTATTTTGATTTACTCTACTTCTGCATTGAGTGGCTTTATGACCAAATTTATTGCACTTGAAACAATTTCCATTGAAATATGGATACCTTTGAGCATTAGGCTATCTTACCTAAGGTCTTCTAGGTCTGTTTCTCCCATTCCTTGGTTGAAAGTTTCTTTGTCCAGATCCGAAGCTTTCACCTTTCTCATATCCAAGACCATGCTTGTCATCATCCTTTTTCTGACCCTCAAGTATTGCTTCAAGTTTAGTTGAAAATGTCTTGAACTTCTCCTTGTATTCATTTGCAATTTCTAGATCATGTCTGAGAATGATAATTTGTCTTTCAAGATCTCTTTCATTGTCTCTACTTTCTTGTAGATCAGACTTTAGATGACCAGCTATATTGTCCAATCTGTAGCATTTGTCAGTTCTTTCTTTTAGGGTTTGATTCAAATCTTTTTTAGTCTTCTTCCTTTGCTCAATTTCTTTGGTAAACCTCATTGTCCCAGATTCCATCTCAACTTTTAGAACAACAACTTCTTTTGATAGCTTCTCACACTCCTTTGTCTTTTCTTCCAAGGCTTCATTCATGCCATTTTCTTCAGTTAAACTGGATAACTGCAGAAGTAGCTCCTTACTCCTTCCCATAGACTTCTTTAATTTATCTTTTAACATTTCAATGGTATCATCAACATCCTTGATTTCATCTTTCAAATTAGATATTTCTGCTTTGGACTAATCAAGATCTTTTAGAGCCAGGTGAAGTTGATCTTTGAGTGAACCCATTGAAAACTCCTTCCAAGATCTTTCCTCAAGCTGTTAATCTTCTTTTAAGGAACCTCGCTCTGATACCAATTGTTGAATTAGGTCTGGACAACTGAGAGTGGGGGGTGAATCAGTTATCACACAATCTAACAATTTCTATCTCTTAATCTTCCTTTACAACTTATAATCAAATCAATGATGTAAACATTTCAGCATTAATCAATAACACATGAGCAAAAACATAAATAATACACTTGACACTAAGATTTTTGATGTGGAAACCTAGTTAAGGGAAAAACCACAGTGGGGGTTAACCCACAAAGATTATACTTTGTTAAAAGTATTACAATGGGGAATGCACATGCATTCGGTCTCACTGTTCAAAAGAAGGCTCACTTCCTATAAGAAAGAAGAGTTACAATAAATTTGAACTGATATTTGGCATCTATCAATGCTGGAGTTCAGTTCCAGTTAAGCATAGAAAACTGACTTGATACACTTCATCCTTACTCTCCTCCTCTTACTGCTCTGCTAGCATCTGAATTTTGATCTCTGTTTCTTTTTGCAATTACTCCATAGTTATAACACACACACCAAAATCATCCAATTCCATCGGATATATATATCCGCAACATGATCTACAATCATTTTACCAGTCGACTTCAAGAACATTTAGAACTTTTTAGAGTACTCTGCTCTATCAGCTAGATCCATACATAATATGAGATGTGGATCAAAACTTGCACTTGTAAATCATCAATCATGTTGGCTATCATTACTTATCATCACCAATTGCCCAATAAACAACTTCTATACATCCAGAATTAAGATCATTCACAAGGTCAGCCTGTTCTTCTTCTTTTTGTTCTATCAAACTGAAACCTGATACTCAGAAGCTAATATCTTTTGAGTCCATCTCCGGAGGACAAAACTCTAGATTTAGAGTGTCTTGACAATGCTTACAACTATCTCAGATCTGCAGCAAATCATGCCTTCCCACCAAATGGATCCAGACTAGGATACTGGACCCTGTCACTTGCTCTGTTCCTAACTGCCCGAACTTGCCTTCCCACCGGATGGATCCGGACCAGGATCCTAGACCCTGACACTTGCTCTATTCCTAACTGCCCAAACTTAGACAAATTCTGATTCTGACTTCCGATGTGAATAAATTATGTTATGCAGATGATTGGGATGATCTTAGTTGCCATCAATGACAACACCTATCATGCCTAGTAGTGTCTCTTGCCCACAATAACAACCTTAAATGTTGTAAGAGAATCCATCATACAATGCTAAATATATCATATTCCTCTTACAACATGTCATAGCCCAACTTGGGCACCCAAAGATGCCTTTCCCTCATGCAAAGATACTCACCGACACTTGTCACCACTTGTCATAGGAATCTCCAAACTTGGCTCTTACGCGTCATAGATTATGTCATATGGAATATCCTCTTCCATGTACCACAAGATATCGATACATGGCATAATAGTGCCACCTCAAATGGGACATACAAATCCATGTAGGTTTGACTTGACCATCCAAGTCACATTCCAAGTAAGATGACAAGTCACCGTGCCACCTCAACTAATTGACCAAATTGAATGTGCAAGTAAATACAATATTAGGCAATAAATAAATATACAATTAAATAAATAATGCTAGGAATTTGCAAAGGTTGAGACTCCTTAATTCCCAACATTCTCCCACTTGTCAAACACCTTGCAAGAGCCAAAAGAAATGACAAGATTTAACTGCTAGGGGCCAAGAGGCCCATAGACTCCGAACACCATCTGAACTTCTTTGTGCCCACTGGTTTCATCAGTGCATCTACAACATTCTTCAAAGTGTCTACTTTCTCCAATATCACCTTCCCATCCTCTACCATGTCTCATACAAAATGAAACTGTACATCAATATGCTTTGTTCTGGCATGGAAAGTCAGATTCTTTGCTAAGAAAATCACACTCTGACTGTCACAACAAATAGTAATCTGTTCTACGTCAACACCAATATCTAAACACAACCTCTTAAGCCAAATGGATTCCTTACAAGCATGAGTAGCCACCATATTTTTAGCTTCTATCATGGACAAAGTGACCACAAGTTGCCGCTTACTCATCCAACTAATTGCACCATTGAACATAGTAAAAACATAAGCATTGGTGGATCTCCTACTGTCAATGTCACCTGCCCAATCAGAATCCACAAATCCATGACTACATACAGAATATAGAGGTCCTGTATGATGACAATGATAACATAGGGAATACTCAGAAGTACCCCGCAAATATCTGACCACTCGCTTTATTGCATCCCAGTGTACTCATCTAGGACTAGAAATAAACCAACTAAGGACTCCCATTGCTTGGGTAATGTCTGGTCTTGTACAGACCATAGTATACATCAAGATGCCAACAACACTAGCATAAGGTACTCTGTTCATATCCTCCATCTCAAAAGGAGACTTTGGACAATCATTAACAGATAACTTTGTCCCCAAAAAATAGGAATAGACAATGGTCTACAATCTGCCATGCTGAATCTATCCAACATGGTCTTCACATACTTACTCTAGCTTAACTGAAGTTTTATGTTTGCTCTTTCTCTTCTGATTTCCATTCCTAGAATGTACCTGGCTGCCCCTAAGTTTTTCATATCAAATTGTGCTGACAACTGAGACTTCAAATTAGAAATCATATTCTTACCATTCCCAATTAACAACATATCATCAACATATAATGCAATAATGAGAATGCAATCATTGTCAAATTTGTAATACACACAATGATCTGATTTCGACCTCAGAAATCCAATCGACAACACAAATGCATCAAATTTCATGTACCAAATCCTAGGAGATTACTTCAAACCATACAAAGACTTCTTTAACTTGCAAACCAAATTTTCTTTACCTTTTTCTATGTAATGTTGATGCAGAGTGGCCAGCACTACATTACAAATAGGGTGGAAACTCCATTAGAAACCACCAAATGGATGTCACTACTTATATCGAAAAGATGCCCTTAATGTCTCCCAGAGACATGTATACGCTTACCCATCAGTAAGATATTAACCATCGACACATAGGAGAACAGTCATGCCGATCTCTAACTTACACCGATAGATATCCTCCGCCTTATTGCCTATCGGTAGGATATTGCTCATCGGCCTTGTAAAACTGACTTACTCTAACAACTGATGTCACCCCGATGGTTACTTCGGTTGTCTGCCTATCGGTCTGACTTAATATCACTCTTACGATATCCACTATCTCCCTGATATACTTTTGCTTTGGTTAAGTTGCCTATCGGCAACACTTGTGATATCTGTCTAACTGCGAAATGTCTGCCTGACACTTTATCTCACACCGACGCCAAAACTTTCTATCACAAAGACCTTCACTATCGGCAACACTTCATTGTCTTCGCCCGACGGTCAAACTCTCCCCAAAACACCTATAGGCTAACACTGTCGCTGTGACACACCACTATCGGCAAACACCTTAAGTCTCCTGCTGATGGCTGCTCTCTCTCTGATAACTTTGCTTATCAGCCAAACATAACATTGTCAGCCCACGATGGAAATGTCACCCCGACGCTTGTTGTCACTCCGAACACCAACTCCAAACCCTTCGTCGGCAAGACATATAACTATCAGCACAATTTCATTTTCCTCTGCCGATACACCTCCTTATGTCAATACACTCCTCGTTAGCAACACTTTGCAACTGTCACCCCGATGCAACTACAACTTCGCCTTATGCGATCTACTTAGCGGATTTTCACCGTTCTGATCTGCCAAACTTCCTTGGGGTGACCCGATCCGCTTCCTGGATGATCTTCCAGACTTTAACAACCTACACGACCTAGCACATACCCATGCTAGGGTTCCTCAATGCATCTCCGATCCGATCCTGTAAACTTTAGCACAGATAAAATGGAAAACAAAAACCCTAACTACTATATACACAGCCATTCCACCAATTCTATGAATCAACCAGTGGAATGGATAATCAAATCCATTCACCCACCAGAACAGCAATTCAATTACACAGTGCGATCAAATTAGAGAAAAGACACAAAATAGGATCTCTTTATTGCTTTCAAAGGATGCGATTACAATACTCTGCTTTCCCACAGCACAATGTAACTTCTCAGTCTGTCCCTCTTCCTAAAATGACCCGATCTGGGGGTATTTAAACTACTCACCATAGTAGTACTATTTTTGCCTCCAAGCGGCTAGGAACCATAACCAACTAACAAACTGTAACAATGTAACAATCTTGCACATTAACCTAGATACAAACTAAAAATTGGTCCAAGCTGACCTTATTACAATGCATTGGTCTTATAAGACCTTCTTGGAAACATCAACAAGACTTAAAACTAACTAACTGCCTCATGTAGGCCACTATAGGATAGGTGCCCCTGCACCATACTCCCCAACAGAAAAAGAACTCATGTCCCATGAGTTAGGTTGTGGAAAAATTCCACCTTTACTCTTTGCCATCTCAGTGTTCTGAACTATTCCATCTTTATCCTTTGTTGTCTCTTGGCTGCTCCAAGATTTTTGAACTGCAACTTGTTGTCCTGCAAGTAAACCCTCATGCCTGTCAATGTAGGATCTTCCCAAACATACCCTATATTTACCAATCATTCTACCTATCACCTCTATCCAAACAGTTGGGTGAATAACCTTGGTAATTGCTTCTTCAACTGCTGTAAAATCTAGTTTCTCTTTAACTGGTATAGGACAAACAATAGTCCCAACTATAATCACATCCTTGTCATTCCACTCAACGTGTTGTTTGCAAACCTGAACCTGATGCTGACCTCTATCAGTCAAAACTAAAAATTCTTCAAACTGTTATCCTAAACAACTTCTTTCCCTGCAGTATCCAGAACTACCTTTATGCCTGCTGCTGTAGGCATCTCCGCAAATTCCTTCTTACCTACCAAAATAATCTTTGATGTCTTCATTGCTTCAATATTTTCTTGCAATGGTATCAACACAATAGTTTTACCATCTTTCTTGATGGTGTAGGTATTTGCATACCCATCATACAGTACCCTCCTATCAAATTGCCATGGCCTACCCAGCAATAGGTGACAACATTCCATGGGCAAAATGTCACACAAAACTCTATCATGATATTCTCCAATCTAAAAATCAACATATGCATGTTCACATACAAAAAGTGATTGACTATCACTCACCCAAGATACTTTGTAAGGGTTTTGGTGTGGAATCCTTTCTAAATTCAGTTTATCTACCATTTTCTGAGATACCATATTATCTATAGAACCAGAATCTATTACTACCTTGCATATTTTGCCTTCGCTTCTGCAATTAGTCCGAAAAAGTGCTCTCCTCTATATCATCTCCTTAGATGTCTTCAAGTTGATTCTCCTTAGCATCAATGCTTCGCCCTCCTCAGGATATCCATAATTATTAGGAGCTATATCTCTTTGATAAGTGTTTGAACTTTGCACACTTTCCTCTACCTTCTCTTCTTGCACAAGTTGTACTCTCTTGTCATTCGTTCTATCATCTCTGGATGATGAACCTTGTCTTTCTAGACATTTGAAAAATGGATGACCAAACTCACCACAGGTGTAACACTTTCCTAAAAATGTATTAGAACCTCTTCCTCCTCCAAATCTGCCTTTTGTACCTTTCCATCCACCTCTGAAATCAGACTGTTCATGTCATTTACCAATGTTTTCTTGACTCTCATTGGTTTTCCTTATTATAGGGGCTGATCCTCTTCCCCTCACATTGTTGCCTCTTCCTCTATTATTTTGCTCTTGTCTTCTCTTCAGTTTCTCTTCTACTCTCAGTGCCACTTGGAAACACTTGTCCACAGTTTTTGGTGTTAAGATGGTGATCTCATCTTGTATGCTATACTTCAAGCCATTAATATACCTGGCAACTCTTCCTTTCTCATCCTCAGTAAGTCCACATCTTAGAGACAATTTGTGAAATTCCTCTGTATAGGTGGATACATCCATATCCTTCTGTCTGAGATTCTGCATTTTCCTGATACCTGCACTTCATAATCCGCTGGTAGGAACTGAGCCTTGATCCTTTCTACCATCCGACTCCAGGATGAGATCATGTTCTTGCCACTCTTCACCCTTTCTCCCTGGGTGTAGTTCCACCATGTGAGTGCAGCACCTTTCAATTTCATTTTTGCAAACTTGACTATCCTATTCTCCGGTACCTCCTTGTACTTGAAGTAATTGTTCAAAGCCTCGATCCATTCGATGACTTCTTCTGCATCCATCTTTCCGCTAAACATCAGAATCTCCATTCTTGATTCAGATGACTCCTTACCGAGTGATTTTATAGCCTCCAAAAATTGTTTCTGATCTGCAGATATGTCTGTTTGTGCAGAGGTTGTTTCCTCTTCCCTATCTTCTTCTTCTCCATCAGACTCCTTGTCTGGTTTCTTGCCTTTTTCTAAGGTTTTCAACTCAGCCTGGAGTGCTTCCTTGACTCCAGTCTTGATTAGATCCTCCATCTCCTTGAATTTCTTGGCCACCTCGGTGGTCATCCCCTTTGGAGGCATATCGCTAGCCCCTTCTTCACTTTCTCTGTCTGATATAAACATTCACAGACTCTATCAATACCTCTGTCGACCTTTCTCTAGTTCTGTCTTCTCAGTGACAGAATCAACACACAAATAGCCCAGTTCTTTTGCTGAGCTTTGATACCACTATGATGCAGAGTGGCCAGCACTACATTACAAATAGGGTGGAAACTCCATTAGAAACCACCAAATGGGTGTCACTACTTATATCGACAAGATGCCCTTAATGTCTCCTCGAGACATGTATACGCTTACCCATTGGTAAGATATTAACCATTGGCACATAGGAGAATAGTCACGCCGATCTCTAACTTACACCGATAGATATCCTCTGCCTTATTGCCTATCAGTAGGATATTGCTCATCGGCCTTGTAAAACTGACTTACTCCGACAACCGATGTCACCCCAATGGTTACTTCGGTTGTGTGCCTATCAGCAAGGCTTTGCCTATTGGTCTGACTTAATATCACTCTTCCGATATCCACTATCTCCCTGATATACTTTTGCTTCGGTTAAGTTGCCTATCAGCAACACTTGTGATATCGGTCTAACCGCGAAATGTCTGCCCGACACTTTATCTCACACCGACGCCAAAACGTTCTATCGCCACTGTCGGCAACACTTCATTGTCTTCACCCGACGGTCAAACTCTCCCTGAAACACCTATAGGCTAACACTATCGTTGTGACACACCACTATCGGCAAACACCTTAAGTCTCCTGCTGATGGTTGCTCTCTCTCTGATAACTTTGCTTATCGGCCAAACATAACATTGTCGGCCCACGATGGAAATGTCACCCCGATGCTTGTTGTCACTCCGAACGCCAACTCCAAACCCTTCATTGGCAAGACATATAACTATTGGCTCAATTTCATTTTCCTCTGCCGATACACCTCCTTACGCCGATACACTCCTCGTCGGTGACACTTTGCAACTGTCACCCCAATGCAACTACAACTTTGCCTTATGCAATCTACTTAGCGGATTTTCACTGTTCTGATCTGCTGAACTTCCTTGGGGTGACTCGATCCGCTTCCTAGATGATCTTCCAGACTTTAACAACCTGCATGACCTAGCACATACCCATGCTAGGGTTCCTCAATGCATCTTCGATCCAATCCTGCAAACTTTAGCACAGATAAAATGGAAAACAAAAACCCTAACTACTATATACACAGCCATTCCACCAATTCTACAAATCAACTGGTGGAATGGATAATCGAATCCATACACCCACCAGAATAGCAATTCAATTACACAGTGCGATCAAATTAGAGAAAAGACACAAAACAGGATCTCTTTATTGCTTTCAAAGGATGCGATTACAATACTCTGCTTTCCCATAGCACAATGTAACTTCTCAGTCTGTCCCTCTTCCTGAAATGACCCAATCTGGGGGTATTTAAACTACTCACCATAGTAGTACTATTTTTGCCTCCAAGCGGCTGGGAACCATAACCAACTAACAAATTGTAACAATGTAACAATCTTGCACATTAACCTAGATACAAACTAAAAATTGGTCCAAGCTGACCTTATTACAATGCATTGGTCTTATAAGACCTTCTTGGAAACATCAACAAGACTTAAAACTAACTAACTGCCTCATGTAGGCCACTGTAGGATAGGTGCCCCTACACCAAATGCTCTGGCTGTGACATTTAAATCTCTTCCTCCAAGTCACCATGAAGGAATGTTGTCTTCACATCCATCTTCTCCACTTCTAAATCATAAGTTGTTGCAAGAGATAACAGGGACCAAATAGATGTCAGCTTTGCAACGGGAGAGAAAATTTCACCATAATCAATTTCCTCCACTTACAAGCACCCCTTTGCAACCAATCTAGCTCCTCTAGTCATCTTGCATCCTTCTTTCGAGAAGACAACTTGCACACCTACATCATTCAATTTACGTATAGAAAGTAGGTTCTATGCCAAGCTTGGGATGTGTATAACCCCAGAGATCCCCTTCACTCATCCATCAAGGAATTGGATTGTGACTCTTCCATAGCCAACTATCTTTAGATGAGATTCATCACCCAGGTACACTCTTCCACCATTGAACTCTTCATACTTTGTAAACCAGTCTCGATGCGAGGTCATGTGGAAAGAGGCATCAGAATCAATCAGCCACACATCATCATATGCATGGGTGGCCAAGGCTGCAATGAAAGCATCACCATCATCTTGTGACTTGTCAGAATCTGAATCTGGGACATTCTTCTTCTTATTCTTTTTCTCCTCTTTGCATTCCTTTCAGAAATGCCTAGTTTTTCCATAGTTCCAAAATAATGCCTTGGACTTTCCAGGAGATTTAGATCTCCCACAGGATTTGGATCTACCCTTCTCAGCTTTCTTGTCCTTCTTTTTCCCTTTCTCCTTGGGTCTTCCACGAACTATAAGAGCCTCTTTGGCCGACTCTATAGACACCCTAAAATGAGCGTGTCGTCGAATCACTCACATTTCAGCATTTCTGTTGCATCACCTGTATTTCACACATTAATTAAATAATCTAATTATTTAATTAAAAGGATCAAATTCTTCTAAATCTCTAAAATTGTGACATTAATTAAATAAATTCTCTTTATTTAATTAATTAAATTAAATTCTGCTGTTATTCTTCCACAATTAAATAATTTTAATTATTGAATTAGATCATTATCTTCTTTCCAAAAATCAAATCCACATTAATTAAATAAATCCAATTAATTAATTAATTCATCACAATTCTATCTTATCTACAATTAAATAATTTAAATTATTTAATTAAATCAAAATTGTTCTTCCAAAATCATGCACAACAATTAAATAAATTTATTTATTTAATTTGCTTTCAAATCTTCTAAATTAAATAATTCTAATTATTTAATTATTTCTTCCAAAATATCTGCTCTAAATTTAAATAAATCAATTATTTATTTAAATTGTTTTTTCTTCTAAATTTGAGTTATCTCTAATATAACTCAGGCTTTCTATATTTAATAAAGCAAAATATCTTCTAATTCTCATGCAAATCTCTTCTTCTTGTTTTAAATCACTTAACTGATTGTTATATTCTATTAATTGCTTTAACTCATTCTTCTATTCTTGATAACTCCTCTCATGCAAAAGAAAGCAAGACACATGTCTTCTTCTTATTCGTTGCACGTTCCTCAACTGTTCTCCTCCATTGATTCTTCTGAATTATTTGGACCGTTGATCGATCTTCCTTGAAATCTATATAAACCCCCCTCATCTCCTTCATTGAGCCTCTCTCTTCGATCGTATTCTCAGGCATACTTAACAGAGCTTTGAGCATACAAAACGCGTCGATTGAGCAACTTTACAATCTCTTAACATTGATTTTTGAACACATTGAGCACACTACTTGCTTGTTGCAGCTATGGTTTCGTAACTTCATTAAGCAATCCACACATCTCCAAAGGGAACAACACAAATTTTGGTAAGAGCTTTCATTTGTCTTTTGATTTTATGATAATAGCTTTTACTTAGACTGGTTCGCTTTATGTGATTGGTTTTTGGTTTTATTAGTTTACATTAAATCATTTTTTCCTCATACACATTCTGGCACGCCTGGTGGGACCCACTAATCCCTTTGTTTCTTTGAGAAATTATTTTTTCGAAGTCACAGTACGGTACAGCGCAAACAACATTGCACATCGCTTCTAGTAATATCTTTGAGCGCTATTGGAGGCACAGTTCAGCGCCCTTGGGGGCATTGTGGTGCTTCTGGTAGAATAGAGAGATGCTATTGGCATAGTAGAATGGCGCGTCCGGCAGTATCGTGCAGCGCTTTTGGCTAAATTAGATTTCTGACTTTGTTCAGTGTCTTGTAGGATTTTTCGCGTTATCTATCTTATTAATTTGTCTGACAAGCTGTTGTATTTGTCTGTCAAACCTGCTTTTTGTACTTCCTAAGCTGACTTATTTAGGAGTATCTTCAATTTTTGTGTTAATCTTTTGTGTTGTTACAGCTTCTGAGTTTTCTGGATTTCAGGACATAGATCTCTCAGCTACTACTTCTCAGAACAATCAATCAATCATGGAATCTTATTTTGGATCTGGTTATTTTGACAAAAGCTAACCTTTTTGTGATCTAAGACAGCGCAGCGCTTTTGGCTATATAGTATCACGCTTTCGGTAACACAGCTCCACACTTCTGGATACTTTTCAGTGCTCATGATATTATTGTGTTGCGCTTCTGGTCTTCATCATAGTGCCTTCGTAAACACAGTATAGTACTTTTGGTTATTTTTCAGCGCTTCTGGTAATATTCTTTGACACTTCCGGTCTTTGTTACAGTGCTTTTGGAAATACAGTAAGTCGCCTCCGGTAAGACAGTGCAGCACTTTTGGTCAAAATTGATTTATTTTTGCTAACTTGTGAATTTTTGGTGGAGCTAACTCACTTGTTGCAGCTTCTTATTACTCACACTAAGCAAATAGGTGTTTTAACATGTTCATGCAGGACGAGCATTGAAGACCTCTTGATTTATCTCACTAAGTCTTAGAAACACATTGCATGCTTAAAGGGATAATTGAACAAATTATTTTTCTTGCAATCTAAGTCTTAGGAACATACTGCTTTTCTTAAGGGACAATGGACATGTATGCACAAACACCTCAATTTTATAAGGGACAATGGACATGAATGCCAAACACTTCATTTTTATAAAGGACAATTGACAACTACAAACGTGTGTGTGCCTAGTTTAGTTGCACCTTATTTTTCTTATAACGAGACAATTGAACCTTTGTTTGACATGCTTGCTCTTACTTTTCTGTACTTCCTTTAGAAGGGCCTACTCTTGGATTGTGCTTCATCCAAAAGGGACAACCCTAAGTGGAGTTTTCCTTTGAACCGCTATATAAGAGGGATAAGGTGAAAGCCAAGTCCTAAACGACGTCAACCTTACCTTGTGGTGCCAAATGAAAAGAGGTGTACTAGCTCTTTGTGGAAATGATTTTCACATTGAGTGAAGTGTTTGATACTCTTAGTAGGATTGGTTAAAGCTTTTAGTAGCTTGTCACATTGCTAGTAAGGCGTTGGTCCCTCAAAGTCACTAAGAACCATTTTAGATAGAGACTACCCAACCTACCTCCAAACATTGCGGTAATCATCAGTGCAAGGGGAATCGATTTAAGCCCTTAAGATACTCACCATTGGCTCCCTTGAGAAGAGATAGTATTCCCTTGGACATAAAGCTCTTGTGACCTACTTGAGCTTTCTAAGGGGAGAGTGAGATATCCCTACCTATCGTCTCTCGCAAAGATACTAAATATCCAACACCTTTATGGAATGATATTTTTATCGACAGAGTATTAAGCTGTGAGCTGATCTACTGCAATGAAACCTTGTCTCTAGGGATAAAAAGTGCTTGTTATTGATTACAATTGTCTTATACCTGTGGAAACATTGGGCTTGTTTGGAGCCTTGAACATACACTATCTGTTGTGTCAGTCCCTTGTTTGTGCCAACATTGTTTTGCTAAGTTTTCTCTTGCCAAACAAATCCAATCAGAAACAGAAACAATCCATCAAAATTTTGCCTTTTTGAAACATCAGACACTACTTCAGCACCCCTGGTATTATAGCAGCTCACCTTTGGTAGTACAGTAGATCGCCTTTGGCATAGCAGTAACTCACCTCTGGTAAAACTCTACTTCAGTGCCCTTGGTATAACAGTAGCTCGCTTTTGGTCACTGTAGATCACCTTTGACATAGCAGTAACTCGCTTCTGGTAGCTCAGTTCGTCGCCTTTGGCATCATAGTAGCACACTTTTGGTTGCACAATCTTGCGCCTCTGGTCAAATAGTATAGCACTTTTGGTCCAGTACTTTTGTGCATCAGAGTTTGTCCGTTTCTCAAAGCACCTCACAGAAACCCAGCATTACCTTTCTTGTCCTAGTGTATTCCATGGTAACCACTAGGCTCCAGCAAACTATGAAATCCAAGCAAGTTGTCCCTAAGAAGTGCAAGTCGCCTCCTCGCACACCACAATTAGGTCGTCTCAACATTACTCCCAAGGTTACTCCTAGTACACCCGCAGCAAAACCAATCAGCTCTCCGAACATGCCGCACATTGACCAACCAAGCAATCCTCAAGAGGGTAGGGTCCCTTTGGTAATAACACCTCAATATACCACCAGCTTACCTCCAGATTTTGTGCCACAAGGATATACTATTGAGCAAAACCCACCTCAAGAAGGTAGGGTTCCTTTGGAAAGCATTTCCCAATACACCACGGGCTTGCCTCTGGATTTTGTCCCTCAAGGTTATACTGTAGATTTCATCCCATCTCAAGAAGAGCGACACTTTGAAATAGGTCAATCCTCTCACGTAGATGGGCAAGATCTTGATGTAATCATACAAGAGCCTAGAGTCGTGGCCGCCTTTGACAAAATCCTTAGTGAGAACCAAGATCATTTTTTTCGCTTGCTTGCAGAGCAAGGCACCAAGTTACCTCAAGATTTTGATTTATCCACTCTCAAGGAGAACAACAATGCCCAAGATACCATACAAGCGGTGCAAACCATGTCCACGGTGACTACGCCCTTACCTACACAAGGCTCGTAGTATAAGAATCCCCTTTTTCAAAACCCAACAGGGGAGAGACTGTTGGATCTAGGGCATACAACTGAGAGGGAGGGGGTGAATCAGTTGTATAAAACTTCTTCTTCTTTCAAACACTTAATTCTCTGTTGTTAGTTAGCAGCATATCAAATAATCATCCATGGAAGCATAATACATAAACACAAGAGCAGATAAGCATCAACACATTGAACACCAAGATTTTGACGTGGAAAACCCGGTTAAGGGAAAAACCACGAGGTGATTAACCCAAGAATTATTCTCTGTTAGAAGAATAAAGAAAAATGAATGGCACATGCCAATAAGGGCTCACTGCCCGAGCACACTGCTCACAAAGAGGCCCACTGCCTACAAGGAGACACACTGTCTACAGAGTGATAAAAATCACAGTCTTGAACTGGAGAATGACATCTCTACCATGTCCGGATCAGTTCCAATTAAGCCCAAAATCTCTGCTCTGCCTTTCGCACGTTTCTTCGCTATGCCACACTCATCCACACACCACACCTTGAAATGAACTCACAAACCGTTATTTATACAAGACATCGACTTAGGAACAAACATCTAAGTCGGCAAACAACCATAGGAGTATCCGCAAGATGAATAACACATCCGGTCGGCCATCATAAGAACATTCGCAGGATGAGCAACTCATCCAGTCGGCAAAACAGAGCAAGAACTTCATCCGGAAGAATAACTTCAATTCTGGGCTCTACCATCAATGCGGACCAACAACACAACCTAAACATGATCCAAGAACCTTCACAAGCCTGTTTGAATGTCCGGATACATCCGCACTTCCTCTACTTACTGGGATCTCTTGTCTTCCTCATCCGGAACTTCAAGAACACAGTCTGTCGCCACTGTCATAATGCAAGAGGTACTTCCGGACCTCCAAATCATACACAAATCAGGATGACACATCACAAGGACATCCCAAACACTCAGTCCAATCCGCAGATTAGGATGATACAATTCCGGACCTCACCGGACCTTTTTGTGATCCTCTGTCACCTCTGGATACTTGCCGGACCCGGTTCTATACCGGCAGCCACAACTCCTTCAGATCTTCATGCGGACCTCTGAAATCTTAACTGTAGCATCTCAAGACTCATATCTACTAACCCTTTAATCCGCATCCTCCGGTTCTCATCCTATATAGTACATTTACCTTCTTCTCATCACTGTTCTTCACTGTTCCTGACTGAGGCTAATTTTCTCAATATCCTCAGCACACAGCTCATCAAATCCTTCTTGTCAATGCAATATGAGTATGTTGACATCAATGACAACAATGGCTCACCTCATACTTGCAACAATCTCCCCCTTTGTCATTGATGGCAACATATGATGTGAAAAACCATTAAGACAAGAACTTCAACTTTTCATATGTCTTCTCTTCCTTTACTGCTCCCCCTTTGATCATCAACCACTTGTTTTTCACATGTCTTCTCTCCCCCTTTGACATCAATGGCAAAGGGCTCATACTTGCAATTCTCATACATCAGAATCATACCAGCTGCTCCCCCTTAGTTGCAGCTCCTCATTAGTCCAGATCACAAGATATGACTGTGATAGCCACCGGACTGATGCACATCAGTGCATCTTAGTTCATCACCGGAGGGGCCATGACCCCTAACTTCTCCCGGAGATATTCAAAAGAGTCCTTGGGAAGAGGTTTTGTAAAGATATCTGCAATCTGATCCTTGGAGGGAACATATTCCAATCTGACTTCTTCCTTGTTTACTTGTTCTCTCAAAAAGTGAAATTTGATAGATATGTGCTTAGTCTTAGAATGCAATACCGGATTCTTGGAGATATTAATTGCACTTGAATTATCACAGAAAATTGTGATAGGCTTCTCATATTCAACTTTGATGTCTCTTAGCATCTGCTTCATCCATAAGATTTGAGTGCAACTACCTGCTGCTGCAATGTATTCTGCTTTAGTTGTAGACAGAGATATTGCATCTTGTTTCTTGCTTAGCCAAGAAACCAATCTCTTCCCCAAAAAGAATGCTCCACCACTAGTGCTCTTCCGGTCATCCACATCTCCTGCCCAATCTGCATCTGTGTAAGCTTGAAGAGAGAAGTCCTGATCTCTAGGGTACCATAGACCATACTCAACTGTTCCTTTCAAGTACCTAAAAATTCTTTTGATTGCCATAACATGAGATTCTCTAGGATCAGCCTGGAATCTTGCCACAAGACCAATAGCCTGCATTATATCTGGTCTAGTTTGAGTGAGATACAACAATCCACCAATCATTGATCTATACTTTGTCTGATCTGCCTTTGGAGAATCATCATCTTTGCTTAACTTACATCCGGTTGCCATAGGAGTGTTCATAGGCTTTGAGTCTTCCATACCAAATTTCTTTAACAATTCTTTCACATATTTGGTCTGAGAAATGAAGATCCCTTTTTTTGTTTGAGTAATTTGTAGACCCAAGAAGAAATTCATTTCACCAAGCATAGACATTTCAAACTCACTTTTCATCTGATTTGCAAAAGTTTTGCACATACTATCTCTTCCTCCAAAAATGATATCATCCACAAACACTTCAACAATTAAAATATTTTCATGATCAATTTTGAAATATAAGTTACTGTCAGTAGTACCTTTGTTGAATCCAATCTGCACAAGATGCTTATCCAACCTTTCATACCATGCTCTTGGAGCTTGCTTCAATCCATACAAAGCTTTCTTCAACTTGCAGACCATATCATTATTATCAGACAATTGAAATCCATCCGGTTGTTCAATGTAGACTTCTTCTTCCAGATCACCATTTAGGAAGGCAGACTTGACATCCATCTGATATACCTTGAAGTCTTTGAAAGCAGCAAATGCAAGAAGTAATCTGACTGCTTCAATTCTTGCCACCGGAGCAAAAGTCTCTTCAAAGTCAATTCCTTCTATTTGAGAGTAGCCTTTGCAGACCAATCTAGCTTTGTTTCTGATTACTTCACCAGCTTCATTTAGTTTGTTCCGGAAGACCCACTTGGTTCCAATTGCATTCCTGTCTCTAGGTCTGGGAACAAGATCCCAAGTATGATTTTTCTCAATTTGCATCAATTCATCTTTCATTGCTTTGGTCCAGTTTTCATCATTGCAGGCTTCATTTATTGTTTTGGGTTCAATTTTTGAAATCAGATAGCATTCATCCTGATTTTGAGCAATATTCCTTCTAGTTTGTACACCTTTGCTTCTGTCACCTATGATCTGATCTTCAGAGTGATTCAGTCTTACATACCTTAGAATTTTGGGAGTATCCAGCACTGTTGTTTCTTGATCAGGCTCATTCAAACCTATCTCTTCTTCCTGATTTACCGGATCAAGCTGACTCTGTCTCACCGGAGAGGATTGAGGTCCTTGAACACTGTCTTGGTCATCTTCATCAAACTCATAAAATCTTGAAGGCTTCTCAATTCCTTCATCAACCTTTACATTGGTGCTTTCTATCATCTTCCTCAATCTCTTATTGTAACACCGGTATGCTTTGCTTTGAGTGGAGTAGCCCAAGAAAATTCCTTCATCACTTCTAGCATCAAACTTTCCTAGATTTTCATCTCTTTTAATATAACACTTGCTACCAAATACTCTGAAATATTTCACAGTAGGAGTGATGCCAAACCAGAGTTCATAGGGGGTCTTACCGGTGTTGTTTCTGATTTGAACTCGATTGAGAGTGTAGACTGCAGTGCTGATAGCTTCTTTCCAAAATATTTGAGGAACATTTGCTTCCAACATCATTGTCCTAGCAGCTTCCTGGATGGTCCGGTTCTTTCTCTCAACTACTCCATTCTGCTGTGGAGTCTTAGGAGCAGACAACTGTCTTCTTATACCCTGTTTCTCACAAAAGTCAATGAATTCACCAGATGTAAATTCACCACCTCTATCAGACCTTAGACACTTTAGTTTCAATCCGGTTTGATTCTCCACCATAGCTTTGAAGATTCTGAACTTCTCAAAAGCTTCTGATTTTTCTTTTAGAAAGGTAACCCACATCATCCGAGAATGATCATCAATTAACAACATGAAATACCTATCACCCTGCAGACTCTTGATTCTTGTCGGACCACATAGATCAGTATGTACTAATTCCAACAATCCGGTAGAAGACTGATCTTTGCTTTTAAAAGAGACTCTGCTTTGTTTACCTAACTGACATTCTTTACACACACTATTTGTAGGTTTCATCAATTTTGGAAGATCTCTCACAGCCTGAGTATTGCTTATTTTGATGATGTTATCAAAATTTACATGACACATTCTTCTATGCCATAACCAACTCTGATCAATTTGAACAAACAAACAACTTTTATTTGAACCAACCAGATGAAAGATATTACCTTTTGTCTGAGTACCGGATGCAATTTCAGTTCCGGAGCTTGTAAAGATTCTGCATTTTCCATTCTTAAACCGGAGATCATAGCCTTTGTCCACTAACTGACCAACACTGAGAAGATTGTGCTTCAATCCTTCAACATACAGTACATTACCTGTTTTGCTCTTACCATCAAAGGAAATAGTTCCCCTACCTCTGATTCTGCCAGCAGAATTGTCACCAAACTTTACCATTCCTCCTTCATATCTTTCCAAGTCTAAGAACTTATTCTTGTCACCAGTCATATGGTGAGAACATCCACTGTCAATAACCCAATCATCCTTTTCTTCCACTTGAGCAGCCAAGGCTTTTTCAACAACTTTGTGATTGACAGATTCAGAGAGTATTGAATCTTCTTCCTTGATGGCTATAAACACCCACTCATTTCCGGATTTGCTTCCTAGTTCTGATTCATCATCTGTTACTCCTTCATTGTCATCTTCTTCATGAACATAATAGCAATTCTTTTGAAACCTTTGTCTGTGAGTATTAGATCTTACAGATCTCTCCAGACATCTTGAGGCAAAATGACCAATCTTATTGCAGTTGAAACACTTAAAGGGTAGTTTTCCTTCATACTTACCGGATCCTCTTGGCAGTCTTTTTGCAATGAGGGCTTCAAGTTGAGCTGTTTCTGCTTCTTCTTCTTCCATGTCTCTTCTTGCTTGATCATACCATGACATTTTCCTTGATGAGTTTTCACCCGGATCAAATCTCTGTTTGCCTTTCACATAGGCACTGGCTTTGAAAGCAGATTCAGTCTTGGGAGGATCATCTCCAAACTCGGTCATTTCAAATGCAGCTAGTTTGCCAGCCAGTTGTTCTCTTGTGACAGTTGTGTGGGCTCTGAATTCATCAATGGCAGCAACTTTGATTTTGTAGGCAGCAGGAAGGGATCTTAGGATTTTGCAGACAATCTCATTTTCATCTAAAGTTCCACCAGCATTTCTGATTCCACATACCAGCTCATTTACTCTTGGCATAAAGGTAGTGATGTTTTCATCATCTCTCATTTTCAATCTTTCAAATTTCCCTTTCAGACTTTGCAACCTTGCACTTTTGACAAACTCATCTCCTTCATACAGAAGTTCCAGTTTAGTTAGGATCTCATATGCAGTTGGTAGGTCAATGACATTCGAGAGATCTGAGTCATTCAATGCGCTTAGAAGAGCTTCCTTGGTCCGCAGATTGTTTTCAGCTTCTGTGATTTCATTTAGAGTTGTCGGACCACCTTGTGGAGGTATATATGGTTTTGAAATCATAGCCAAGTATGCTTTTCCCATACATTCCAAGTGACACTTCATGCGACCTTTCCAGAGAGTGAAGTTGGTTCCATCGAACTTCGGACTATCCTTCTTGTATGACGACATCCTGGATCTCCTCAAGCGGTTAAGCTCCTATCAGAGGAACTTAGCTCTGATACCAATTGTTGGATCTAGGGCATACAACTGAGAGGGGGGGGGTGAATCAGTTGTATAAAACTTCTTCTTCTTTCAAACACTTAATTCTCTATTGTTAGTTAGCAGCATATCAAATAATCATCCATGGAAGCATAATACATAAACACAAGAGCAGATAAGCATCAACACATTGAACACCAAGATTTTGACGTGGAAAACCCGGTTAAGGGAAAAACCACGGGGTGATTAACCCAAGAATTATTCTCTGTTAGAAGAATAAAGAAAAATGAATGACACATGCCAATAAGGGCTCACTGCCCGAGCACACTGCTCACAAAGAGGCCCACTGCCTACAAGGAGACACACTGTCTACAGAGTGATAAAAATCACAGTCTTGAACTGGAGAATGACATCTCTACCATGTCCGGATCAGTTCCAATTAAGCCCAAAATCTCTGCTCTGCCTTTCGCACGTTTCTTCGCTATGCCACACTCATCCACACACCACACCTTGAAATGAACTCACAAACCGTTATTTATACAAGACATCGACTTAGGAACAAACATCTAAGTCGGCAAACAACCATAGGAGTATCCGCAAGATGAATAACACATCCGGTCGGCCATCACAAGAACATTCGCAGGATGAGCAACTCATCTGGTCGGCAAAACAGAGCAAGAACTTCATCCGGAAGAATAACTTCAATTCCGGGCTCTACCATCAATGCGGACCAACAACACAACCTAAACATGATCCAAGAACCTTCACAATCCTGTCTGAATGTCCGGATACATCCGCACTTCCTCTACTTACTGGGATCTCTTGTCTTCCTCATCCAGAACTTCAAGAACACAGTCTGTCGCCACTGTCATAATGCAAGAGGTACTTCCGGACCTCCAAATCATACACAAATCAGGATGACACATCACAAGGACATCCCAAACACTCAGTCCAATCCGCAGATTAGGATGATACAATTCCGGACCTCACCGGACCTTTTTGTGATCCTCTGTCACCTCTGGATACTTGCCGAACCCGGTTCTATACCGGCAGCCACAACTCCTTCAGATCTTCATGCGGACCTCTAAAATCTTAACTGTAGCATCTCAAGACTCATATCTACTAACCCTTTAATCCACATCCTCCGGTTCTCATCCTATACAGTACATTTACCTTCTTCTCATCACTGTTCTTCACTGTTCCTGACTGAGGCTAATTTTCTCAATATCCTCAGCACACAGCTCATCAAATCCTTCTTGTCAATGCAATATGAGTATGTTGACATCAATGACAACAATGGCTCACCTCATACTTGCAACAGAGACCCATATCACCGCTTCTGACTCCTATGGAGATCTATAAAAACCATCAAGAAACTCTCCAACGTCAAGTAGAGTTAGCTAAGCAAGCCACCTTAGCTCAATCGAATATGCAACCACCTCCTAAAGTGTCCACAACAATTGCAAGTGGAATCTTGGTTACCCCATCACGCGAAGGTTTCCCACCAAATTACAATCTGGGGAACAATTATGTAGCCATGCAACAAGGGTCTCAACAAATACCACCTCCTATATCATCACACCTTCATGTCTCTCAACCAATTAGAGTCATGCAACCCCAACCACAACATTCTTCTACTCTTGTCCTTAAGCAACCCCAACCACAACATTCTTCTACTCTCATCCTCAATCAACCCCAACCATCGCAAATCACGTCTACCTATGTCCCTCCTCCACAATGTTCATCCTCACTCAACTTCTTTCACACATTGCCTAGCCACTCTCAACATGCCCAACATCAAGTTTCCCAAAGCTATGTGCCGCCATCACAACCTAATCAAACGCACTTTAGCTTTCCTCCACCCAATTCTTTTCTTCAACCATCACAAAGCCAACATTCTTACCTAGCGCCACCTCCACCTCTGCCAAATCAAAACCTCCAATTCCAACCCAATCTAAACCAAACGTACAACCCGTATGATCCCAATCAATCTTACGACCCTTATAACACCAGTGTGCATGGCTTACATTATAATCTTCTGTATGGGCAACACCAACCACTTTTTGGACAACAGGAGATGTTACCAACCCCTCCCACGACTATGGAGCTAAAGATCGTAGAAGTTCAACAGCAGCTATCTGATCTTACATTTGGCCACACCAAGAAGACCTTCTCTTTAGAGGAAGTGTGTCCTTATCCTTTTGATCAGTCATTACCAATGATCTCTTTTCCTCAAAATTTCACTATTCCCAAGTTCAATAAATACAAAGGAAAAGGTGACCCAAAAAACCATCTTAGGGAATTCTATCTTGCTTACTTCGAGGTCTCACATAACGACACATATCTTATGCGTCTCTTTCCTCGCAGTCTTGGAGGTCAAGCAATAGAATGGTTCTCACACTTACCCACAGGTATCAAGTCTTTCAACGAGCTAGCAGAGAAGTTTGCCACCCACTTTTCTTATAACGCAGAGCATGAGATTTCCATGACCGATCTATGCAACAATAAACAGAAAAATGGTGAAACTTTCATTTCTTTCCTCCAACGATGGAGAAAAATGGCTAGCAAATTCCCTTTCAAGATTCCAGAGAAACAGCTTGTTAGCATATTTGTGCAGAACCTCAACCAAGAGTTAGGTTTCCATTTGCAAATTCTTAGTGCTACAACCTTCAATGAAATCACATACAAGGGAATCAATATTGAGAAGGCCCTCATTGCTAAGGGTGTGGTCAAAATCTTTAAAGAAACAAAAGATAGTGCTCCTCATCAACAATTGAACGATAAACCCAAATATTGGAACAAAAACAAAAAAGTGGTCAACGATGGGGTGGTCAATACTAAACATGTCCAAACATTGCAAACACCGCTGCAGCTCTCCAAACCAAGTCAAGCGCCACCTCAACAACAGCAGCAACAAAGGCAGCCTTATCAAAACCAATAGCAACGACAACAAGAGCGGCCCCAACAAGATTACCCTCCGCGACGTCAGTTCACTCCCTTGGGAGTGCCCATCGAATCAGTCTTACAGCAAGCTTTGCAGAAAGGGCTCATCACCTTACCTGATGCTCCCCCATATGGCGAACCCGTTTACAAAACTGCACGTTACAGAGACAATGAATATTGTGAGTTCCATAGGAGCAAAGGGCATCGAACCGCATCTTGCATGAAACTCAAGCACCTCATCCAAAACCTCATCGACAATAATCAAATCACTTTTGAGGATGAACAAGTGGCTCAACACACGAACAAGGATCTAGATATGTACAAGGAACCATTCCCTCATCATGGTCCACCTCCTCCTCAGGATAGAGGTAAAGGTATCAATCATGCTTCCACGTCCTTCAATTCCATTGTAGGTCATTTTGAAGAGAGTCGAGTGTCTACCCTCACAATCAAAGGCAAATCTACGAATTGTGCTATGACTATGCACCGTGGTCGTATCACCATTCGTGGTCCTACACCCAGTCTTCCAACTCAATCTGATTATAATCTTGTCGAACATCTAGGGAGAACACCAGCACAGATATCTATTTTGGACCTTCTACGGTCATCACCTGCACATAGAGTAGTGCTAGAAAAAGCCCTCCAAGAGTCTTTCGTTCCTAACAACATAGTGGTTGCTGATTTCCAAGCTATAGTAGGTAACATTGCTTCACCTTATAATGTGGTCTTCTCTGAGAAAGATCTCCCATCCCATGATCCTTGTCACAATGATGCCCTTCATATCGAAGTTCTCATCCATAAGCGCAAAATCAAACGCATCCTCATAGATGGTGGTGCTGGTCTCAACATCTGTTCTTTAAAGTTACTAAAGCAATTGGGATACTCTGAGGATCACGTCAAGACTGATCATAGTATTACAATCAAGGGGTATGATGATGCAGAATGCCATTCAGAAGGTGTTATTCACTTGCCTATACAACTGGGCCCTGTCATGCTTGAAACTAGGTGCCAAGTCCTTGATATTAAGCTGCCTTACAACATTATCCTAGGCCACCCATGGATCCATGCAATGAAAGTTGTTCCCTCCATGTACCATCAGTCTCTAAAGTTCCCATACAATGGTACAGAGATCACCATCCCAGGAGATCCTAATCCTTTTGAATTCTGCCGTGTCTTGCAAGGAAGCTATAAGAATTGCAACCAAGTGCCTAAAAATGACAAAGCCCTTGAATCCCCACTATATGTTGATCCTGAAACTCTAACGCAAGCCTCTACAAGTGAATCTACACCCCTCCCCAAAATCACAGCTCGCATCCGGGATATAGGCTTTGGTACTTACGATATCTCAGAATCTTGTTGTGTAGGGCAGATGCCTCTATCTCCAAAATCTTACGGCAAACCACCCATTGCCAAAGTAACCAAAAAAGCAGCTATTCCTCCCCCATCATTCCTAACTCAGTTCCAACATGGACGGTTATTGGAAGAGGAAACTATTGAGGATTTTTCTTCTTGGCTCTATAAGGAGAAAGAACCAATCACAATACCAGTCAAGCAATATGGTAATGGCTTAAGAATAGTAAAAAACATGGGCTATAAAGGCAAAGGTGGCCTTGGGAAATAGAATCAAGGAACTATGGAACCCATTGTTGTGACAAAGAAGCTAGACAAGAAGGGATTAGGATTTGGTAAGAAGGTACCGCGCGCCTTGGACATCGAGTATATCCTCGACGAGGTGGCCGAAACTTTTCCCGCTGATTCAACGTCTACAGAGGATATCATCGATGACTCGTCCCTCCATATGACCAATCTATTCGCAAAATCCTCCATTTTTACACTATCCTCCGTATCCTTAACTTCCACCACCAGCACCTAGAATGTCACACTTGTCTACCCTGAACTTATCGATTGGGACCAACAAGGGTCCCCCGTTATAGATGTATTTCAGAATGACGAAGCTTTAGCTAAGTTTATGGGACTTCGGGAAGGTATCCATCTTGGCAATCATAAAGCAAGTTTTGTAATGGAACTAGAGCCAACGGCTTATTTTGGTGAGAATGACAAATCCTCCAGTCGCAAAAGTACAAATAAAGAAAGATCTCTAGGTGAAAACCACACTGTGGCACCTCCTGATCACAAAATAGTAAAAACAAAGGACGTATCCAAAGGTGAAAACCCAACTGTGGCACCTGAGGATGGAGGATTTGACCTTCCCCTACCATCTAAGTATCAAGAGAAGTCAGCTCTCCTAGTGGAAGATTCTACAAAGATAAACCTGGGCACAGAACAAAATCCAAAGACCACATTCCTAGCAGCATCATTATCAGAAACAAAGCACATGAATCTTAACACATTCTTCTTACAGAGAACCATCAACTTTGCATGGACCTATGCTGATATGCCATGGTTAGACCCTAAGCTAGTAGTTCATTATCTCACAGTTGATCCCAAGGTGAAACCAGTCAAGCAAAAGTTGAGAAAGATGCACCCACAGATCGCTCTCTTGGTAAAAGTGGAAATACAAAAACTGTTAGATGCCAAGTTTATACGACCAATTGACTATTTAGATTGGGTCTTAAACATTGTACCTGTGTCTAAACCCAATGGGTGCATCCGCATGTGTAATGATTTCAGAGATCTCAACAAGGCATGTCCCAAAGATGACTTTCCACTACCAAACATTGACATTATAGTGGACTTAACAGCAGGTCATGAGATGCTTTCTCTCATGGACAGATTCTCTGGCTACAATTAGATGAGGATAGCAGAAGAAGACCAACATAAAACAACCTTTACTTGTCCTTGGGGCAACTATTGTTGGTGTGTCATGCCATTTGGTCTAAAGAATGCAGGAGCAACCTATCAGAGAGCAATGACAGTGATCTTCCACGATCTCTTTCATCACATCATGGAAGACTATGTTGATGATATATTGGCTAAATCTTCTAAGGCGGATCACATACAGGTTCTAGGACAGATCTTCGACAGGCTCGAAAAATATCAAGTAAGACTCAATCCAAAGAAGTGTGTCTTCGGTGTCACATCAGGAAAGATGTTGGGATATATTATATCTCGTAGAGGTATCGAGGTTGATCCAGTGAAAGTAAAGGCTATAGTGGAGATGCCTCCACCCAAGAACCTTAAAGCACTAAGGAGCCTTCAAGGAAGGTTGCAGTCCATTCGGCATTTCATATCACAGCTAGCAGATAAATGTCAACCATTTCAACACTTGCTCCGAAAGGATGTCTCATTTCGATGGGACAACAAGTGTCAGGCAGCGTTTGATCAACTTAAAGAGTATCTAGCTACACCTCCTGTATTGGTTCCACCAATCGCAAACAAACCTTTGATATTATATATCTCCACTACAAATTCGGCCCTAGGGGCCCTTCTAGCACAAAATGATGAAATAGGAAAAGAGCATGCAATTTATTATATTAGTAGAACCTTGGTGGGATATGAGCTCAATTATTCACCGATGGAAAGGGCTTGTTTAGCAGTAGTGTTCATCTCCCAAAAGTTGCAACATTACATGTTAAACCAACACACAAATCTGATAGCCAAGATTGATCCCTTGAAGTATCTACTAGCAAAAGTAGCTCTCACAGGTAGACTAGCTAAATGGGTCATGATCCTTAGTGAGTTTGATATTGAGTACACAGATTGTAAAGCAATCAAAGGACAAGCCCTCGCGGATCAACTAGTAGAAGCACCTATGAAAGATACACACCCTATGGTTGCAGACTTTCCTGATGAGAATCTATTCACTCTTTCCAACTCCATAATGTGGAAGTTATACTTTGATGGTTCTTACACACACCATGGATCAGGAGCTGGTATCTTATTTGTTACACCTCAGAATGACTACATTCCAAAGTCATATCGGCTTGCATTCCCTTGCACTAACAACATAGCCGAGTATGAAGCACTCCTCATAGGTCTCAATACAGCAGTTCAATGGGACATCACAGAATTACAAGTATATGGAGACTCATAGCTAGTCATTCGCCAAGTCACGGATGAGTACCAAACAAAGGACGAAAAGTTGGTCCCCTACAAGCAACTAGTGGATGCCTACAAACCACACTTTTCTAGCATCACATTTGAGCAAATTCCAAGAGAGCATAATAAAGCTGCGGATTCTATGGCTTCTGTAGGGTCACTGATTGACATGCCTACAAATACACAGAAGTGTGAATTCTTGATCGAGCAATTGTTGATACCAGCTGTCGATGTTCCCATTACTGAAATCATCTGCAAACTTGTTGGTCCCAATTCCCCATGGTATGATGATATCTATGAATACCTCAAACACAATACCTTTCCCCCTGACCTATCATCCACCCAACGCAAAACCTTTATCCGTCAATCCTCTCGTTACATCATTCTGGGTGATACACTATATTGCCAGAGTCTTGATGGTATCCTCTTACGATGTCTTAACGCGGAAGAAGCCGAAGCTACCTTATGAGACATACACGAAGGTGTCTGTGGCGCACATTCTATCGGTCCTAATCTTGCTAAGAAGATACTCAGAACAGGTTATTATTGGCCTACAATAGAGCAAGATGCTGCACAGTTTGCTAAGAAGTGTCTACAATGCCAACAGCATGGAGATTTGATTCACGCACCAGCTCATGAATTACAACCTGTGACAACTCCATGGCCTTTTTCTCAATGGGGTCTAAACCTCGTAGGACAAATCCACCCTTCCTCCTCCAATGGCCACAAGTTTATCATTACCGCCACTGAGTATTTCACGAAGTGGGTGGAAGCCATTCCTATGACCTATATCACCGGTAAGCAAATAGCCAAGTTTATCCTAAACTACCTCATATGCCGGTATGGTATTCCCCAAGCCATTGTCACTGATAATGGGAGACCATTCAAGAATCAAGATGTCCGTGCCTTGTGCACACAGTACAATATCCAACATCGCTTTTCAACTCCCTACTATCCGCAGAGTAACGGCCAAGCTGAGGCTTCCAATAAAACCATTCTCAAAATCCTCAAGAAAATAGTCAATGAAGTTGGTCGTGATTGGCACTTGCAACTCAATCCCGCCCTATGGGCCTACTGCACTAGTATCAGAACACCAATGGGTGCCACACCCTATGCCTTGGTCTTTGGCTCTGAAGCCATCCTACCTATAGAGGTCAAGATCCCATCCCTCAGAGTATCCATGCAGGACTTCATCGGTGAAGACGAGTATCGCACTTCCAGATTAGCTGAGCTTGAACTACTAGATGAGAGGTGCCTTGCCACACTTAATCATCTCCATGTCTACCAAAACCACCTCTGGCGTAATTACAACAAAAAGATCAAAGAAAGACAGTTTCAAGTCGGTGATCTTGTACTTAAGGAGAATTAGAGAAATCAAGCAGATCGAGAGAAGAAGGGTAAGTTTGAGCCTAACTGGTTAGGTCCTAACTGGTTAGGTCCCTTCATTGTCATAGCAGCATATGGATCAGGAGCTTATACTTTAGCTACACCTGACGACATTTCTCTAGATGAACCACTTAACAGTTTTCATCTCAAGAAGTTCTATGCCTGATCCTCAGAGTATTCCAAAAAAAAAAACACAAAATCCAAAAAAATCCATCCTCTGGTGAAAACCTGGCAAACAGGTGCCTTGGATAACTACCATAGTGAAAACCTGGCAAACAGGCGCTATGTGTAGAGTCAGCATCCATCGTCTATCGAGTCCTGTCCACTCCTTGTCCAGTTTGCAGTGCACTTTTCATTCATCCATAATAAAACCATTGACCTTGTTTGCATTTCCATCTCCCTATCTAGTATAGCTTGGAAATTTGTCAATGTCCCTCGTCGTCATCCCACATCTTGATCTGTGTCTACAGTTAACACTGTCTTGTCCTAGGTCAAAGCTCTCGGTGTCTTCTTCGACAGTCACCCATACAGTTTCCTCTACCAGAATGGGTGCAACTCTTTCCTTAACTTAGGTCTAGGGGAGATTCCTTGTTCGTGGTTCGTAGTGTGTACTTCAATCTCTTTCTCATTGTTCACAAGTAACACCCTTTAACAGATGCATCGCTCCTACGATAAGGATGTTATCTTCCCATCACTTTTCCCACATCATCACACCAACCAGAACTACATATTATCTCTTCTCAATCTTAAAGTACCTTGATCCCATGGATATGGGTATGTAGGCAGTCTGGACTACAAAGGAAGTATCCAATACTCAGGTACATAAGATCCCCTCTTCTCCGCACTTTTCCCACATCATCACACCAACCAGAACTACATATTATCTCTTCTCAATCTTAAAGTACCTTGATCCAGTGGATATGGGTATGTAGGCAGTCTAGAATATGAAAGAAGTTTCCAGTACTCAGGTACATAAGATCTCCCCCTCCCACCTTGACCCATTTCATCACTCTATCCAGAACTACATATTTATCACGTTCATCTTTCATCGTCGTGTGCCTTGATCCCATGGATACAGGGTATGTAGGCAGTCTAGAATACGAAGGATGTATCCAATACTCAGGCACACACGATCCATCATCCTCCATCCGTCTCAATCCAGTTGCACTTCATCTTTCTAGTCTTCCGTTATCAAAATCTATTCACCGTGACTTGACTAACTCAAGCAGCAAGCTAGTGCATCCTTTCAAAGCAAACATTCTTAACAAACTTGAAGCAAAGTAACTTTCATCCAGAGTCTTCTACTGTCCTGCATTCTGATTGCCAACATCAACTAAGTCCTACTTAACCAAAGCCCTAGATCAACAAGCTTGTCTTCTACACAGTGTTCCATTATCGAGACCAACACACACGTCTCTTACGACATGTGGCATTTCCTACAGCAAGACATTGTCTTTTTTAGGTAGATAGCACCCTTTAACGAACACAGAGTTCCTACGATAAGGCTGTTATCTTTCCTATCCAATCTATCCTGAGCAATCTCTTTGGCAAGAGAATATGTTGGCTGTATGTTTACTTTGTAAGTCAGTCAATTTGTTTTTTGGTTTATCTTTTGTTCCTTTTCCAATACCTATTCAAGGCTACCTTGATTTATCTATAATCTTGGTATGTTGCGATGCAGTACGGATTGGGGGCATAGTCATTGCTTTCTGTGTGCCGTGTTTGAGGAATGATCTTTAGTATCTTTCTTAACATTATATTTATCTTGTGTGTGTTACGACCTAGCATCTTACATATTTAATACTCTTCTTGCATTTACATGTATTGAAGTTTATTTTATGTTCAAGACTATGGCTTATTCACATGTTCCAACAAGGTTATATTATGTCTAAAGGGATCTAAGTTCAAACTGCTTGCTTGCAGAGTCAACGTCCACGCACTCGGATATTACTGCACCTTGGTCTTTTATACCTTGGTGGTGAACTATCCACGTGCTATATCAAAATAAGGATTGCTCTTTATATACAAATGTGAAACCTTTGCAACAAGCTCCTTCATCCATTCCCACAACCTTTATATCGCCTTCACTGCAAAAGATCGATCAACAGTCTCTATCTCCATCTCCTCCTATTCTTCTCTCTGGTGCATATCTACAAAACTCACATGTCAGATATCACCAGTCATCACATCTATATCATCATATATCTCTATCATCATACATCTATAAGCATCCTATAAGCAACATATGTCATCACGTGAATCCATAATCATACATACATATCATCACATCCATGACATCAAGGAATGCGTACACAAAAGCATGAACAATAGTGAGCCGAATAGATCATCATATATATCATGTAATGGTCATCATAATACAAAATGTCTGTGTCTACATCAATAATACAAAGTGTGTATACATCCAAATATACATCAAAATAGTACATCAAGGCTATCAAGAGCCCGCAAAATATACATCAAAATGCACGCAGGCATCTGTCCAAAATGATACAAATATGATACAATATACAAATGTGCATGCCCTAGTGGGTAGAGCTGCCCTCCTGCTGTGGCCCCTGTCCTCCCCCTGTGCTTGGTGGAGGTCCCCCTGCTGCTCCTCCTCCTCCCCCTGGTGGTAAAAATGGTCCTCTAACTAAGGACACTGACTGCCCTATTCTACGAGATCCGGATGCCCCAGATCTGCTCCTATCTCTGTAGCTCAGCTCTCGTTGTGCTGCTGGCACCGCACCCACATACAGACCCCTATAATACTCTGCATCTCGACCAACTGATACTAGCTCTCCTTGCACCCGGACGAGCTCGCTGTATAAAGTCCTCTGATCTGCACCCAGTGCACGGCGTGCCTCCTCTCTCCCGCCTCACTCTAAAGAGTGTGGCCTCTACTATCAACCACAGCTACACCTCCGCATCCCTCTCTCATCTAGTCTGGGCTAGCTACCCATCATCCCCTGCCGGTGCGGGTGCTGCCTGTGCCTGTGCCTATAGTGCTGCCTACACTGCTGCCTGTACCTGTGCCTGCACCTGGGCCTATACCTGTGCCTGCATACTGGCCTGTAGCTGTGCCAGGGCTATCTGTGCTGCTGAGGCTGTGTGTCTATGTCTGGGCCGTGGCCTCTGCCTGCCTCGCCTCTGCCTGCGCTGTATCTCTATCCCTCCTCAGTCGTACCATCCGGAGCTCTAAACGAGTCCTTCAGGCTATCTCCTCCTGCAGCAGTCGCTCGGCTCTCTGCAAATCAGTCTCTACGACCGGACCCACTGCCTCCGCCATCTCTACATCGGCCTGCTGGCTGCTACCCTCTCCACCTGCCTACTGACCACCTGCCTGCTGCCTAGCTACTCGGGCCTATCGTCTCATCCTAGCCTCCCCACCAAGGACTAGTACCTCTCCCACTGCCCCTGCTACACCTGGTGTAGTCAATCTGATCAGCCTGTGAGTCTGCCAATACTGATCATACTCTGGCAGTGTCTCTGGGTCTGCTAGCCCAGAGTCCCAATCCCATCTCACGGGGACAAGTCCTTGCACCTCCACTAAAGCTGTAGCCACTGGGATCTCTCCATCCCAGTCTCTAACCTCCCTCTGCATCCTGGCATGTGTGGCCTCCCCCACAGGTAATCCCTGCGGCAATCCGAACTGCCTGAGTACCCGCTCGGGCAGGTACCTCTCTATCATATCTGTCTGTCTCCTGAACAGATAGCGAGCCTATATGCAATACATGAGCTACTCATGCTCGTCATCCCACTCCTCACATAGTAGCCAGGGCCTCCATATGAACAGGTCCATCTCATCAATCTACCGCCTCCAGTGGCTCACCGACCCCATCCTCTGATGTGTAATCACCCCATCATATAAAAATGCATAGGGCTCACCTCTGTCTCAATGGCACTGTGCCATGGGTTGGATCACTGGGATATGCTCCCACGCCCATACCTGTAACAAGGTCACCCCTACTAAGAGGCTCCTGCCTCTCCTATACATGCAGTGGTGCAGGTCATGATATAACTGTCCCAAAACACAGGGGCCCCACGCATACTGTCTGCCATGTGTGAACATCCTTGATAGCACAGTCCCCCAGCCAACTGATAATCCTCTAGATCGCCTGTCTGGACACTAGAAGCCGCCAATCAGTGACGCAACTATCCATTTGATCCTGTCACAGAGTCTCAGGACGTCTGCCCATCGAATCTCCCTGTCATCTATCCACAAGTCATCTGTGCAGAAGACCTCCACCATGCCTGCCTCGCCCCTTGCCGGGTCAAAGTCCACTATCTCTCCATCAATCCGAATCCGCAGGATCCGGTATACGTCCTCCAGGGTCACTGTCGCCTCCCCCGTCGGAAAGTGGAATGACGAGGTCTCGCTGTGATACCTCTCTACCACTGCTGTCACTAGGGCGAGATTCACCCTAATGTGTGTCAAATGTGCAACATGCCATAGTCCTGCATGCTCCAGGAATGCGTCCTCCTCCCATGTCAACTATACAACCTCGTGTGCAATCACGTGATGTCGCTCTCGCGACATCAGCGGTCACAAAATCCTCTGCATCCATAAGCAAATCACTTGTCAGTTTTTCATTACCAAATCTTACCAAATCCCTCACATCCTATCTACCCAGGGGCAACCCCCAACCATCCCTTTCCCCTCTTGTCAGCTAGAATAGGCATCCCTATTCTAAACCCCATTCTACTTAACTAATTTTTCTTCTACTTAACCAAAAGCGCTTTGTTATATACAAATGCGCTCTACCTCCTTGCCAAACACGCCGAACTGTTTATCCAGACGCACTGTGCTTTTTCTCCCAAATGCGCCTTGTTTTACACAAGCGCTGCACCCACCTACCAATCGCGTCGTTCTGCACTACCAGAGGCAACGCGATTTCCCCGCTTCTCTGCCAATCACGCTAACTTTCCCTACCCACCACGCTACACTACCTAGCCACAAGCGCTGCGGCATTTTGCCAACTGCGCTGCGGCGCTGATCCAAACTAACAAACGCGCTCTGATTTTACCAACCACACTTCACCCGCCTACCAGCCACGCTGCGGTGCGCCGAAAGCGCTGCATACGACTACCATACGCGCCGCAACTTCCTACAGCGCTTTTGGCTGACATGCTAACCCTACCTCAACCTAGCCCTAAACCGCCCTAAAACGACAAATTCAAAGGGGTTTTTTCGATCACTTACCATTGCCGGAGCTCCTGCTGGCCTCCGGTACATCCGCACGAGCTCTACGCAATGTCTGTGCGCTGGAATCGGCATCTCTCCTCGCTGTCTGCTCAACTCTCTCAACCTAGTTTGGAATCTCTCCTCTCTAAATTTAGAATCTCCTAGGGTGCAAATGAGGATTGTGGTCCCCATGGGACCTATTTATAGTGTCCCACCCTTAGTTTTTCTTCCCACTCCTTGCTGCTTTTTCTCCTACCTGGTCGCGTCATCTTCTTGTCGAGCGTCAACACAGTGCTTCTACCGCTTCCCCGTCTTCCCGCTCGAGGGGGCATACGCTGGGGCAACTACCTACACTGGGGCATCAATAAATTGTATCATGTCTTCAACAATCATTTTCTTTGACACAACGCTACACGCTGCATCGCATCAAAGAGGGGCAAAATGTAGACACCCTAAAATGACCGTGTCGTCGAATCACTCGCATTTCAGCATTTCTGTTGCATCACCTGCATTTCACACATTAATTAAATAATCTAATTATTTAATTAAAATGATGAAATTCTTCTAAATCTCCAAAATTGCAACATTAATTAAATAAATTCTCTTTATTTAATTAATTAAATTAAATTCCGCTGTTATTCTTCCACAATTAAATAATTTTAATTATTTAATTAGATCATTATCTTCTTTTCAAAAATCAAATCCACATTAATTAAATAAATTCAATTATTTAATTAATTCATCACAATTCTATCTTATCTACAATTAAATAATTTAAATTATTTAATTAAATCAAAATTGTTCTTCCAAAATCATGCACAACAATTAAATAAATTTATTTATTTAATTTGCTTTCAAATCTTCTAAATTAAATAATTCCAATTATTTAATTATTTCTTCTAAAATATCTGCTCTACATTTAAATAAATCAATTATTTATTTAAATTGTTTGTTCTTCTAAATTTGAGTTATCTCTAATATAACTCAGGCTTTCTATATTTAATAAAGTAAAATATCTTCTAATTCTCATGCAAATCTCTTCTTCTTATTTTAAATCACTTAACTGATTGTTATATTCTGTTAATTGCTTTAACTCATTCTTCTATTCTTGATAACTTCTCTCATGCAAAAGAAAGCAAGACACATGTCTTCTTCTTATTCGTTGCATGTTCCTCAACTATTCTCCTCCATTGATTCTTCTGAATTATCTGGACCGTTGATCGATCTTCCTTGAAATCTATATAAACCCCCCTCATCTCCTTCATTGAGCCTCTCTCTTCGATTGTATTCTCAGGCATACTTAACAGAGCTTTGAGCATACAAAACACGTCGATTGAGCAACTTTACGATCTCTTAACATTGATCTTTGAACACATTGAGCACACTACTTGCTTGTTGCAGCTATGGTTTCACAACTTCATTGAGCAATCCACACATCTCCAAAGGGAACAACACAAATTTTGGTAAGAGCTTTCATTTGTCTTTTAATTTTATGATAATGGCTTTTACTTAGATTGGTTCGCTTTATTTGATTGGTTTTTGGTTTTATTAGTTTAGATTAAATCAATTTTTCCTCATACACAGACTCGGATGACTTTCTCTGCATATCTTCATATAACAGCGAAGACACTACCTCATCCATCTTGAAAGTGGTTGTAGTGCTTCCAATGGCCATTACAAGATGATCCCATGAATACAATAAAGAACAAAGTAAGGTCATACAACGATCCTCCTCCTCATCTTCACACCAATAGGTGTCAATTGTGCAACTAACATATTAAAGGCATTCGTGTGATTAGCAACAGATCCTCCATCTTCCATCCTCAAAGAATATAGCTTCTTCCATAGGAATAACTTATTTACCATGGATTTAGCATGATAAACATCACCAAGTTTCTTCCATGGCTCCTTCGTAGTTATCTCTTCATGAACATTTAACAGGACAGAATCAGCCAAACCAAGTCTCACAAGACCCTTGGCTTTACGATCTTTGAGATCCCAATCTACCTGTGCCATTACTGTTTGTTTTGTACCAGAAATTATTTCCCATAGGTCTCTATCAACGAGCATATCTTCCATTTTGAGTTTCCACAACTTGAAATTGTTGCCATTAAACTTTTCCACCTCTATTCTTTCGAATGTGCCTGCCATCTCCTTCCTACAACAAGATTACAAAATACTTTGTACATACTCCCACTCAATCTAAGATTAGTACAAAAAACCCCTACCCAGCAGCTAGGACCAAAACTAGTCAGGCTTTGATACCAATTGAAAGGAAGCTAGGTGTGTGAAAGTTGCTTCCTAAACTAATCTAATGAGGGGAGGGGTATGCAAATTTGTTTTAACCCTTACAATTGTAGCAACATTAAAGATATATTAGAGATATTACAATAGAAAACACAATACAAGAATGTAGACAAAGAGAAGTAGGCACAAGATGTATCGTGGGGAAAACCTTTTCAATTGAAAAACCCCATCAATTGAAAAACCCCACACTCTAAAACTTGCACAATGTATTATCTGAAACAATAATAGTTTACAATACACTTGCAATGCAAGTTCTTCCAAGAGTATTCAAATATCGATTTTGGAGTTATTCTAGCAGCATAAATGTACCTGTAAAAACACTATGCAAATACAACTCCAAAACAATGCATTTTATAGAGATACAAGGCATATTCTAGAAGCTTCTTGAGATAGGCGTCCACCTTGGCCACATGGCCATTTTTCCACATCAAAGGACACTTGTCCAAGCTGTAAATACATCCCTTACATCTGTCATACATGCAGATTTGACTTTCCCAACATGGAGTGCTCCAAGGCTAAAAATAGACTATGACAGATGCTCTTATGTATCTTACAGCTGTCATAGATTTTCCCAACATAACAACCTTAAATGTTGTAAGAGAATCCGTCATACAATGCTAAATATAGCATATTCATCTTACAACATGTCATAGCCCAACTTGGGCGTCCAAAGATGCCTTTTCCTCATGTAAAGATACTCACCGACACTTGTCGCCACTTGTCATAGGAATCTCCAAACTTGGCTCTTATGCGTCATAGATTCTGTCATATGGAATATCCTCTTCCACATACCACAATATGCTAACACATGGCATAATAATGCCACCTCAAATGGGATGCCCAAATCCATGTAGGTTTGACTTGACCATCCAAGTAAGATGACATGTCACCGTGCCACCTCAACTAAGTGACCAAACTAAATGTGCAAGTAAATACAATATTAGGCAATAAATAAATAATGCTAGCAATTTGCAAAGGTTGAGACACCTTAATTCCCAACAAAGTTCAGTGGATCAGAGCAACAGCATGCAAGTATGTGCCCTTTGCCATTGATGTCAAAGGGGGGGAGAAATCATGTGAAAAAATCAAAGAGAGAAAGAATGTAGATGTGTAAAGAGAAAGGGAGAGAATCTTGTCTTGATGGTCTTTTTAGTTTTTCACATCATATGTTGCCATCAATGACAAAGGGGGATATTGTTGCAAGTATGTGCCTAATCGGTGTTGTCATTGATGTCAACATATTTGTGTTGTCATTGGTGTCAACTATGCTCTTATTTTGTTGCTTGCTTGTCATGAGGGAGATGCTTTGTATTTACCTATGTAAGTGATCCTGATGTTGAGGATATTGAGAAAATTAGCTCCTCCAGTGGAAACAATGTGTTGCAGTGGAAACAATGTGTTGCAATGGAAACAATGTATTAGACTCTCAAGAACAGTCTAGAAGATAGCTCTGCATTTCCTATAGAATGAATATCTTTGCCTGCGGATTGAAAGTTATTTAGAAGTCTATTTGAAGAGGTTATATTCCAGGTTTGACCTTCTGGCATGAAGATTTGACTGAGTTGTGTTCACCAAAGTAAAACCTGCTTTCTCTGTGTATTCAGTTGCGACAGAGAGAAAGTATTATACTCCGCATTCCTCCACATGGAAGTATTTTTGTTTGTGGTTATAGAGTTAAGTCTAAGATGATGTTAAGTGCCTTCAACTTCAATGGTTCGTGATCTGGTGGTCCACAAGCGATCTTTTCCTTATGACAGTGGCTGACAATGTTGTTCTTATGCTCTGGTTTGAAGAATCTGATGGGTAAAGTGTTTGGCTATTGTGCAGATGTTTCTGATGATTATAATGTGCTTGTGGATGTCTCCTAATTGTGTTCCTACCTTCGGATTGGTCTACGGAGAGAAATTTGGATTGTGGTTGAAGAATGCTCTTAGAAGACCTAATGTTCTCACCAGTCTTGGCCAACTTGGTTGATTTCATTAATTGCAGAGAAGCATTGAAGATTGTAGAGGCATGATGTGACGTGGAAGATTGTGTTTGAGTCCTAGCTAAGGCATGGCATGATCCGCATACATCTTTACATCCTTTCCTTAGCAAATTTGTATTAGGTCCAAACCTATTCTATGTATGTTTGTAATGCCGACCTTGGAGATTGTTCCAATAGTTGATGAATGTATTGCCGACATTGATGTACATTCCAAGGTTGATGACTTGTATAAAGACTTGTAATGAATTGTGAAAAGTGGTATGAGAGTGCGAATATGAGGAGATAAGTATGAAGGTGTGAAAGAGCAGAGCAGAGAAGTTTTATTGTGCTTCAAAGAAACTAAACCCAGGCATGGAGTAGATGCTACTTAATCAATTCACCATCTTGGCAGTGAGCCAACCCTGGCAGTGAGCCTCTATTTTTCATTGTCCGGTGCAGTTCAACAACCTTGAGTTCTTCACTATTGATAGATATGTATTCATCTTCTGAAGGTCCAACAAATAGGGGAACACCCTTCTTGCATGCGCCATCCCAGATCTACCTTAAGCTGTTAAGCTTTCTTCAAAGGAACTTGGCTCTGATACCAATTGTTGAATGCACAAGACAACTAAGAGGGGGGGTGAATTAGTTGTATCAAAAATTTCAAACCCTCACAAACATTCAGATCCATATTAACCTTTAAACTTTTATGATGATTAAGCATGAACCACAAATAATAGAAACTAAAACATAATAGCACCAAAGACAAGACAACACTAGATTTTATGTGGAAAACCCAAGAAGGGAAAAACCATGGTGAGGATTATCTCACAATATAAAGTAGTAGCAATACCTAATTACAAAAGGCTCACTGCCCAAAAGAGAGAATGCTAACTGTAGGTGGACTCACTGTCCAAGTGGACTCATTGCCCACTGAGAAAGATAGAGAGAAAGAAGAGAACGCTCATTGCCAGGGATGATTTGATATAATTGCATCTAACCTATGCATGGAGTTCAGTTCCAATGAAGCTCAATATTCACCACAACACAAACAACACCTTCGCAACAACACTAAAAAATACTAGACACCTTTTGCTCACTGCATCTAGTAGCCTAACACATGAAAGCTCTCACTACACTGATCAAATTCGCATCGCATACACCATATCCCACACGCATGCCTGCATTCGTGAATCCTTGACACTTATTTATACCATCCTCAACCTTGAAAACATTCTCAAACCACAAAATTAGATATTCAATGAGGAAGAAATGTAGAGCAAAAATTGATCACAACTCTGTTAAGCCATTCAGTCTCTTCAACACATTGTTTCCTTATTAATAAAATTTTCTCAAAAGCACTTGGAAACCAAACATCAAAACCATATTCTCAACATCTTCATCACTTCTACAAAGCAACCAAATCACCTTTAGCAGTAGCTCATATCCTTATCTTTGCACAACACAAACTACTCATACTCTTGACACAGTTGACACCAATGACAACATCGACTAGCACATACTTGCAACATCTTTCACTAATGCACCATGGAAGGTGAAGAGTTTGTTGAAATTGTTAATATCTCCCATCTAAAAATTATATTACATCTAGATTTTCATAGCCACACATTTTACATTTCATACTAGAACAATACCTCATATTCACATAGTGTATTCATGTTTACTTACAGTAGTCTCAAGGACTTGGATACATTATTGCTGGACTTCCTACCCTTCACTTCACACATTGCTACTATCATTATCTTTTTTTATCCTTATTTGCATACACTACCCTATGATGAGTAGGAATTCCATAATTAGTCAATGTTTGTATCTTTCCTATTATCCCCCATGATATATAATCTCAATCTTGTTTATTCAAGAGGCTTATATGTGGACCTTCCAAGTTTATACCTCATCAAGAGTTGAATCCCAAAGTGTTAGCCTATTGTTGAGCTAGGTTGATAAAGGGCGCGTCATACAAAGTCATTCAAGTCAAGTGAATTACCATATCCACTCATCTTGTCTTCTTTGTCCTTTAGTGATGATCCCACACATATACCTAGTCATATGGGGGCAAGGATAGATGGATGGAGTTCCCTTACTTTCCCTTGTCTAGTCTTTGATAATGAGCCCTTGCATCTTACTAGTTGCACAAGGATAGGCTTGGGCAGTCACATTATGAAAAATAAAATGAACAAAAAAAATCATGAAAAGGAAAGTAGGAAAAAAAAAGAAAGAAAGAAAAAGAAACTTGATGGCATAAATTAAGGCATTCATTATCAACCATAATCAATGTAGGTATATTAAGCCTTCCCCTTCCCCTAATCTGGCCTCTTGGCTATCATCTATCTAAGTCTAGGATGAACCTATGAGTTGAAAATGTCTTTCCCCATTATCAAATTTTGTTTAGACTATGTTTTTTCTTATTCACCATTCCATTCCCACCATATTTTCTCATCTCATGGCCATTTGTCTCCCTACATCTTTGGATTCTAGGAATATTTATTGCACCATTACTTGAACTATCTATGGTAAGCCTTGCATTCACCCAGATAGGGTTTTACATTAATTGCTACATGGTATTTGTTAGTGCTCAAAACCATACCATGCAATCCTAGAAGACACACACTAAAAAGTAACCTCAAGGAAAAAGTCAAGCTAGGCAATCAAGTAGGACTTCATGATCAAACCACAAGTAGTTTGGGCCAACTAATAAGAGTAGGCAACTCTTCTATACTTTTATCTCTACTAGGCCGAAGAAGATGTTTCTTTGAGATTTTACAAGACAATTAAAGAGAAATGAAAATAAAATGATCACACAGATTAGCCATACCCTACATATAAGGATGCCCCAATGACTTTTAGTAAATACCTCTTATATTGGCTTACTAGTCTTTTAGACCATAGATCTGTGAGCAACAAATTAATGCTGGTCATAATGCAATTGAATCTAAAACTAGAATAATATCCCCAAATGTAAAGTCATTTATAACTTTTGAATTCGTGTATAACCTTTGAAAACCTAGAATATGCACAAGCCTTCTAAGGATAGACTAACAAGTGCAGGCTCTCAAAATATTTGACAGAGGTAGGTTTCCATAAGATTATGCAAATTGGTAAGGACATAATTTAAAAAGAATAGAGGATGAATTTGTTATAAATCACGATCAATTGCCAAAAAAGGAATGGTGTCTTAATCCACTTGGTGGCCAAGTCAACCTAAAAAAATGGGCAAACACATCTACAAATCCAGGCTTAAGAACTAGATATAAATTAATTTAAAATAAAAAACCAGAACTACATTTAAGATCCCATCAATCTAGATGCAATTTCACTTATATGCAATTCTCAAAATCAAGAAACTCCACATGATAAAACATTCTTAATAATCCAAAATAAACAAACAATTCCATATAATATTAATGAAAATATTTTACATCTACTATAGTAGAAGAATAACAGAAATAACAACAAACCAACAAATATTGCCCAAAAGATGAATCACTGACCCCTTGAAATTCCCTACTAAAAATAGGAACATTCACACCATGATGATCACTTGCAAGAACCTTCTTGAAATTTACAAACATTGTACTGCACCAGACTTCAGATTTGAGCTATAAAGTTTGACACTAAAGAGTACTTCTATACGAATTTGGTCCAAAAAAAAAAAAAATTCTTTTCTCCACAAAATATACTTACATATATAACCAATACTTTTACCTTAAATTGCCCAGACAATAAACACTTGTTCCATTTTCCACCATTTCACATAATCGATACTGAAAAGAAAATATTTGTTTTCTTTCGAGCACCAAAATGAATAGAAGAACAAGTGCCAATACATAACTCCAAAGATTTTCCTGCATATCACTCCCATGTTCACATTATACCTTTTTGTTGGAGCAATACAATATTTGAGCACACTTAACAATGCAGAAACATTCCACAATATGTCCACATATGCATTCGCTTCTAAAATTTACCCTGGAGCTGAAGCAACATTTAACCCCTGCACGTAAGCACCCATATCCACTTCATAACATATGAGAATATTTAACTTGGTTCCCAGCCACATTTGCCTTTGTACCTTGAGTTGCCAAAAGAAATTATGTAGATATGTAATACGAATGAAAAAGGCCAGAAATGGGTGGTCTTTCTTATGTATTTAGGCTATTTTTAAACATCATCCATTTCAATAGTCAAATGTCAATTTTAACCAATAAAAATAGAACAAATATTTACCATTTTTTTATTTAGATAAGGTGTAAAATTGCTATTGAGTGTTTGACCATTAAAATGGATGATATTTAAATAGAGTGATGTATTTAACTTGAAGACTTCACTACATTCTTTCTTCATATTGAAGAAGAACATCATCTTTGAGGTCAAGATTCATCATGGACCTCAAAACCTTCACTTATAAATCCTTTCACTGCGAATTTATTCAACATCGAGACTGACTGGTGATTCCATGGCTAATAAAGCAATTGTCTGCAATGTATGACTATGAACTGTGCAGCTGATAATTCTATATTTGCTAGAATACTGTGGACTGACTTCATTTACCCATTCCTCTGATACTATTCCCTATACACTTCATATGTATTGCCGGGTCCATGAATGCTCAAAGATAACCCTAGAGAAGTGTAAAAATGTAAGACTTTCAATGAGGTCTTTTCCAAGACAGTAGTGCATGCTCTAAAATTGGTGCTCTGAAAGTTTAGAAAATAATCAAGTAAACATATAATGATCTTGCATACACAGTACTTACTTACCGACCCTTCATAGGGGATGTTTGTTAGAGTTATGATCACCTGCAGTAACTCTTCTACCAAAGAGAGCTTGCATACAATAGTGAGAAACCAGAGGAAAAGATGCCACAATAACACAATAACTGATGCAAATACAAAAGAAATATACATCCACATTTGGCAATAGACAAAGTTGAAAAGTTAGTAAAACAATATTATCTTGTAATATAAGTCATAAGGATAAGAAACTAATAAAAGAAAATAAAATCCTAAAATTAAGTCTGCCTAATTAACTTATGATAAAGATGTAAATATAATTTTAATTCAACAATGCCTTCCATGTACCTCATAACTATATGGCACTTTTGAAAATAAAGTAAAGAAGTATCTCATACATGTTGACATGGATAAGACGGAAACCATGTATCTTCATAGACATTGTTAGAAACTAACATAAGGCACTCAAGGTCTGCCTTCATATACATGTTGCCATCCAATGTAACTAGAGGATGAGTAATGGAATATTTTGGATCTGAATTGTATGTAATCATCTGGAACTTGTTTTGAGGTAGGGGAGAGGAGTCAGTAGTTGCACACCCTAACTTTGCGCCTCTCAAAATCATACGTGGCAATTTCAATTTTTTTCGAAATTTTTACAACGGCTTACTTGGCAAGGCCCCTGCTTATAACTAAGGTTTGAGGTCCACAAACTTTGTGGAAGCCTGCAACAAATCTATCTCACAAACAGCACTTAAAAGCTGTAGACCAACAGACTGTCGAATAAGATAAACTTTCACAATTTTACTATCAATAAATATTTGTTCAGTATAAAGAATGGGTACCTTGTGATCAATGTGTACTACACTCTACTTAAATATCATCGGGTTCAATGGTTTAATAGTCAATAACAATTGTACTATAGCCTACAATAATAGGTTTTCGATGACCTCTGTGTCTACACCAGTCATAAAATATAGATCTATCTATTTTCTCACATCTAGAATGCACAAAAAATCTTCTAATAATCATATCGAACAAGAATAGAATTAAGCAAGAGTTTAAAGTGCCAGCACTTTATGTTAGAGTTACATCTAACAATTGACCACAATATACTGACACTTTTATTAGTAAGTGACAAAGTGCCAGAGTATAGTACTTTTCTCAGGGTACAAAGAACAAAGGAGAGTACTTTCCTCAGGGTGCAAAGAACAAAGGCTTTTCCATGAAGTCAAACTCATTACACATCGACGTCCGTTCAATTTCAACACATTGTCCAGCAAGCCATGTGGCTGGTCCATTTTCTCCAACATGAAGACAGCAATCAGAAACTGGCTCCCATCATGCCAGCTTTCCCTCGTGTGGCTGAAAGCAACCCAGGAATAAATTAATTGAATCTTGCTTTTCCCATCACTATAAGCATAGCTTTTGATCGATTTCAAGACTCACGAGATTGTGTAGTAGCTTTCCACGGTAATAGAATCCTGTCAATGCAAGTGTTTCGCTGGCCACTCCACCCAAAACTGCAAGGACATTTGCCCATTTAGTTTTGGCAAGTTTATGAAAATCCGAGTGGATAAACTTGAGACAAATTTCTTCCAAAAGAACTTAGTTCAGATATCTAATAGCATTGGCAAATTTCCTGCTTGGAATCCTTTTGGGAGGCCTCTTCTCAACGGTTAATTTTAAACATCATCAACTTTAACAGTTAAAGGTTAATTTTGGCCAATAAAAATAGGACAAATATTTACCACATTTTATTGTGGATGAGATGTAAAATTACTATTTATTATTTGACCATTGAACTGATGATGTTTAAGTAAAATGTTTCTGAAATATTATGATCAAGTTCAAGACAATTGTAGTATTGCAATATCCCCTAACAAGATCCTCAAAATGCAGCTTCATTGCCCAATAAGCTGAATCATATCTGTGAGCTTTGATGGCTACAATTATGATTATTCCATGCATTTTATTTACAATCAATGTAACAAATGCCTCCCCTAAAATCTCTTCTACAATCATGAGCAATGGAACACCCAATTGCGTGGTCTTTTCCACTGAACCTTTGATTCTTTTGATTTCCTCTACTCTAGTTGCTCAAGCAAGAGAATAATACAACCCACAAAGAAGAAAGCGCTTTGCATGAAATATAACCAGCTCCTTCAAAACATGTACTCAACCTCTTAACATCATGTATTACTATTCTATTACCAACAAAGTGCGTTGAGGAAAGAAAACACAAATAACTTAATAAATTTTACACACTGTCTTTGCTCATATGATCTTTTTTAATAGTTATAAAAAGTTAAGATAATTATTTAGTGAATGAGATGTAAAATTACTATTGATTATTTGACCTTTGAAATGAATAGTATTTAAGTAGAGGATGCCTCGACCTCCCACTTTAGATTCTTTGATCACAGCCCACCTTTTCATTTCTTTACATGCAAATTTGGAATACTACCCAAATATTTAAATGGTGTGGGGACTTTGTCCAGTTTTAAAACCTTGTCAGAGAGAAGATCCAGATCATCTGCTGCTTTATGATGTAATTTTTGTATTTGTAATTCCACTGCATCTCGTTCATTCTTAAGTGTCATCAAACTAGAATCATAACCAGCTGAGATCACATACTCTCCATTATCCAGATCAGCAACATCCATCCAAAAGAGCTGCAAAGTTTATTAAATTCTCTTTGTCTATCCAAAATTTGAAAGATCAACCTTTTCAAATCCTGATACCAATTCAATATTACTCTATTTAAATATAATCTATTTGGATGTTGTGATAAATATTTGTCTTATTTTTATTAGTTAAAATTGACCTTTGACTATTAAAATGGATGATGTTTAAGAATAAACACTGAATATCGATTATGTTAGTGGTTAATTCCAAATAACATAACTGCTAGTGATCTTCATTTCAGTTCAGATCACCACACGTAGATTGTGGATCACTGCTGTGTTAAGATCCGTTTCCTTCTGCCTAAATTAGGGCTGTTAATTCAGTCTTCACCGTAATTTCTTCTCCTACGGTGGATATATATCTGTAAATCTATGCATTTGTAATATGAAACATAATGAAGTTCAGTTGCTGCAAATTCATTCTTTTTGTGTTAGGAAATTTGTCTTTGAGATCTCCGGAATTCTACCAGGTATCAGAGCACATGGGAGTTAGGAAGAAGTAGCATAAACAATCCTTTTGCAGGTATTGAAGATTAGAGCTATTAGAAAGCATGGAGGCAGATGTAAATTTCTAGATGTATGCATGTTACCTCCCCTAATTTTATTTTGCATGCCCCTTGCTTTCTTCCTATGTTAATTCTTTTAAAAATTGTAGGTGCTTTGCAAGCACTGCATGATAAAGATCTGGGAAAATTCAGGTCTTTGTAAAAATCGAACTTATATAAAATTCCATATGAGAGTTTTTCTTAAAGCATCTAGTATATCCTTTAGATATTGTCTTTGATTTCCACTTACTGAGAATCTTGAAATGTGAAGCTTCCACTTTAATCTCTGATAATGTATAAGAAATCAGAAACACATGCTGCACGTCTGGTGAAGTAACCCAAAAAGTTTATTGTCTCATTTTACCTACTGCATGTTGACTCAATTGCTTATCCTGTTTGAGCTGATAAATCCATTGTTGCTGCTCCCCAAAATACTTTGGGTAGACCATCGTACTAGTACTCGGGCTCAGCATCTTGCAGATAGTACAGAACATGGAGCCAAATTACACGTTGCAGGAGATCTATAGAATGAGGAGTTACAGCTAAAAATAATCTTCCCATTCATGAATGAAGATTTTTTAATAACCTTCAGAGGCTAAACAGCTTATGGGACTAATGGATACCAACAACACCTAACATAAAAAGAATAGATAGACCTACTGCCTAAGCAGCGTCTTCTTGTTGCCCTTTTTTTCTTTCAGAATCCTCCATCTTCTACTGTAAATCTTAATCAAATGCATAAAATAAATGCAGATGGATGAGAAAACAACTTTATGCCTTCAAACATTTGACAAGCCACCGAAGTAATGTACCATGCCATTTAAAAAGGGTCCACCACGAATGCCGCATGTCGTCATTTCTGTGGATCTAAACTTTGTGAAACTTCCAAAACAACTGGATCTCCGGATCCACTGAAGTTGGGCAAAATCCCCACGTGTTTTTAGCCCTTTGGGAAACCCTGCATAATCTTTCTTTGGCCATTGAACGTTCACATTTAAAAGAATTAGCAATTAGATTAGTCACACCAATAGGTTTCTGGTTAGAGTAAAATTTTGTTTAGAGTAGTAGATTTTTTCATAGTTAAATTTTTAATTAGAGGATAGGGATTAATAGTTGGGTCGGGTTTTTTTATTGTACAGTATTTGTGGTTATGTTATGAGATTTAGTCTTGTTAATAATTATTTCACATGTAAATTAACAAAATAATAAAATGTTTGTCAAGATAAACTCTTACATGAACACATGAAAACTTGTCAATGTCAAGTATAAAAATCATATATACATTCTTTAACAAATGTAATAAATAATTTTTGTTTTATATAAAATATCATAACAATCCAATATAAATGTGTTAATTATAAATTAAGGTGCCCATGTGTACAAGAATTGCTCTTATGTCCAACAAATATTATTCTTATAGGTACAACTATTGGTGTGGTCCAATGTACATTTATTGAAGTACTTCATCTTATATTTTGTTTTATATAAAATATCATAACTATCCAATTTATGTGTGTTATTTATAAAATAAGGTGTTCATGTGTACATATTGCTCTTATGTCCAACAAATATTGTTCTTATAGGTACAACTATTGGTGTGGTCCAATGTACATGTATTGGAACACTTCATCTTATATGTTTGTTGTACATTTTGTACCTTTTATATGTTTGGACCTTTTAATGTTCTTATATGTTTGTATTTTGTGATGAAATGTAGGTAAAAGATCATCAAACGCTGTGATGATCATTTATGTTGAATATAGGTTATATTTTAAATAAGACTATGGTGTTTTTATAACAATATTTATAGTATTTTGTATTCAACTATTGGGTCATTCATATTGGATATAAAGGTTAGAGATAACAAGAAACATCTAGGTTGTAGTATTTTAAATAATAATATGATGTTCTTACAACAAATGATATTTTTTTGTTCAACTACTAGGGATTCCATGATAAAGTTTTGGTCAAATCTTTAAAAATTTATTTTAAGGACACCTCTCACTAGACATGCTAATGTGGCGAGTCGCGTGATGAGTCACACCTCCAAACCTTAGTTATAAATAGATAAGAGTCCATATCACATTTATAAAAAAAGGAAACGAGGTCCTACACAACTCCATGTAACCACCACATAGTCACAAAGTTAACCCACATGACTACCACCCCCTCTCCCCTATGATAAATTTGTTATTCATTTTTATATAATCCATGTTGAAACAAATGATCCTTATCGTAAAGTAGCAAAAAATAATTAGAATTAAAATCTATGTAAAATAAAATTTAATATCAAAGCAACCGAAAAATAATCTTTTTTACTCACCTTAGACAATAATTTACCAAATAATCCACATAATTTACAATATTCATCTTCCCAGAACCAAGAAAACTTCTTTCTAATTTCACAAGTAAAGCTAGAATATAAATTCAAAACTATTTCATAATGAGATCTATAATGATTGGATTTCTAGGACTTAATTGTAGAAGCTTTTTGAGATGGTCTTCCTCTTGCTTGTAGTGTGCTTACCTTTGGAATAAGAATGCGAGGGATGTTCGTAGATTTGACAATCTTCAAACTCTTAACACCATTGTGATGGTGATACCCTAATAGTGTATGTTTCCAATGTCTATTGTTGTTATATTTATAGTTATACCCTATGCTTGATGGATTGTCAGTGCCCAAGCCATTTTTAAGAAGATTTGTTATCGGCCACCACTTATGACTGGAACAACTAGAACCATTTTTGTTTCTTGTTTGTTCCATGCAAGTCCAATGTAACATTAAAAGTTTAATACAAATCTAGTCTATGTAATTTCTTGCAGTTGACAACTGTAGCTTGAATGTGTCCACTTAATCTAGAATTTAAAGGCATGAGTTATAAAAGGTTTTGTAAACAATCATTGTTGAATGGGAATGGTCCTTCAGAATTATTCTCGAAGATGATGTAAAAATGTTAATATGATTTCATTGTGAAAGGATGCTTCAAAATTTACTTGAAGAATAATAGGACATGTCAAGCTCAAATTGAAGTATGTCAATTACCTTAAGCTTTTATTATAAAATTTAGAGTACTAGTATACAATAGAATGATCTCATCATGTTCTGAGAAGAAAGAGAGCTTCCTATATTACAATAGTAGCAAACAACTAAGATCAACCCAAATAAAATTGGACACATAACATAGCACCACAAACTTTCATTTGTATTATTTTTAAATCAAATTCATTATTTAAACATTATAGAGCTCTTAATTTATCATAATTTTATAATGTATTCATTATGTTGGTTACGAGGAACACATAAAATGACACTGAAACATAAATTGTAATTTTATTTTTTATTAATTCTACTGGCAACAACGACAACATAAATAACAATGGGCACATTTAAATTCTAATAGTAATAGTTTGTATATATGTAAAAAAAAAGCAAAATAATTTTTAATACATTGAAATGAAAACTTATTTATAAAAACAAAGTGGTTAAACAATTCCACTTACCTTCTCGTTATGCTTTTCAACTACTTTGAATTGATCTAGTTTTCTTCTATTATGATCTATAATGCTTCTAATTAATCCAGTTTGAAATGTTTTGATTATAAATTGGTGATTGATCCCTACAAGAGAAAGAATAAGGAATACAAATTCCACAATGTATCTTCACAAAATTCAAAAGCAATGGCGTTGGATTTATTGAGGGTGAGGAATGACCGTTGGGCTACAATGGGTCTTTTTATTAGTAATAGATACCGTTTTAGAAAGATTCAACAAGATTTATCAAATGACAAAGAATGCATAGACTTTCCCATCAAATATGTACAGCATGGTATAAATGTGTGGAAATTTCAGCCACTCTATTTATTATAAGTAGATGAAAGATATCAATGCTGATCTACACACCGAAATTTTAGAGAAAATGTTTGAAGTTGTTCAATTGAGACTTTGTGGTGTGATTTTGTCTCACGCCTTAATCAAATTGAACAGAATATCCAAGTACATTGTGAAAAGAAAAACCTTTCCCCCATAGATTTCTTTAATTTGTGTTCCAGGTCAATTCAGAGAAAAAATAGCACATTGACATTTATCTTCTAATGTCAAATATTCCTGTTGACTACGAAGATCTATGATGAACTTGTATTCCTGTTGACTACGAAGATCTATGATGAACTTGTTTACGTATGTGTGAAAGTAGATAGTATGAAATCTGATCTGGTTCTTCAAAGGCAAGTTCTCATCATGTCTACACTTACCTTCTACATTTCAAGGAATGATGGGTAGCACAACATGTTAAGGTATCTCTTTCAAGATGAGACATGTTCTCATGTTATGCAAAATTTACTTCAAAAAAATTTAATCACATCAATTTTAATTAGCATTAATTTTTAAGATGTTGATTTAGCAGAAACAAACATGAATTAACAAATGTAAGGAAACACGAACATTTAAGATAAAAATAGGAAAAATAGAATTAATTGATTGTCAAAAATAAAATATAAGTTAAATAATACAAAAATGTTAGACACCTCTTAAGAAAATAAGGTATTAGTAGTTCATCCAAATATGATATCACAACAATAGTCAAGATTTGTAGCTACAACAAATTTGTAGTAGAGCACTTCAACAATGATAAAATAATATAACTAAGAAGAAAAACAACTCGTATAACCACTATAAACATTACCCCACAACATTTGTTTTATAGAAATATTTAATTTACTATATAATTGTTGAAGGTGGCAGAAAATATTTAAAACAGGCATATTATTGGCAGAATTGTCGTATGTGTTTCCTAATGACATTTATTATGATACAACACATTCTCCAATTGCAACACTATTAATAAAAGGTAGGGTAAAATAAGGTTTTCAGCATACAATGGGAACTTAAAAAGAATTGTCTAAAGAGGCTCAAATTTCATGTCGGTTCTTCTATACAAACCATGTACACGCACTCCAAGCTTTTTGGAATGTAATGCATCTTTATGTTTATCAAATTATAGAAAATTATAAATTTCCTTCCTAATCTTCACACATAGAAGATGACACAAGCATAACAAGCTTTGTATTTTTCATTGGTTTTCAATAGAGATTAGGATGTGAAGGGGTTTTCCATAAAGAGATTGAGGATTGATAAGTACCCTTCGTTTATGTAGGTAGGATCAATAATCTCACTAATTCTTGTGAAGATCAACCATATTCAACTTTTATTATAATCACAAAATTTAAAAGGTTCTAACAAAATGGTGTGGAAAGGCATTTAAATTGATGCTTGGATTGTCCAACCTAAATAGGTCAAGTGAGAGGAACCTCCTGCAACAATATAATGAAAAATGCAGGAAATAACAGAAATAGCAGAAACACAGAAGGAATTTATTGATCGCAGTCCACTTCGAGGGGGCAACCTCCTTTGAGCAAGCTCAATACAATAAATTCGTGGATGTCTTCATTGGCCTCAACACGTACTTATATACTAAGTCTAATCTAAACAACTATTACTTCCCATGATTGTGGGATAATACAATATACTCACGGGATGACTTACAAAGCATATGCATCCAACAACAATATACAAAGTAAAGAGAAGGGTTAAACACGGGTTCCTAACATCCCCTCCCTCTTAGCAAAGCTTTGTCCTCAAAGCTTAAGATGTGGAAATTGTTGCTGAATATGAAGGAGTGGTTCCCATGTAGCATCCTCTAGTTGCATTCTGTGCCACTGAATTAATACCTCTGTGATGGATTGAGAGCGAAGCTAACGAGTGCACTTGTCGAGGATTGCCTCCGAATCCAAAATGATGGATCCTTCGTTATCTAGTTCTAGTAAAACAATTTGTGCTCTGATGTTGGTGCCAAGAACTTTCTTTAGACAAGAGACATGAAATACGGGATGAATGCAGGAAGAAGGAGGAAGCTCCAATTTATAAGAAACTGATCCAATCTTCTGAAGAACCTTATATGGCCCATAGAACTTTAGAGTCAGCTTATGACGCCCTTTGAGTTTCAGGGATGATTGCTTGTACGGCTGTAGACGAAGAAAAACCATATCACCTACTTGAAAGTGCACTCAGAACTGTGCTGATCGGCTTGTTGTTTCATTCGATTTCTTGCCATGTGAAGATTGTCCTACAAAATATGAAGAATCTGATCTCAGGTTCAGAGAACCATGTCGACTACCTGCACTGGTGAACTGCTGGGGGTGTATGGAAGGAGCACTGGCGGTGCCTGACCATATATTGCTTCATATGGAGTCATTTTAGATGCAGTGTGGTAGGAGGTATTGTACCACCATTCAACGAGAGGGAGCCACTTTACCCATTGATGCTGTTGTTCTAAGGTGAAGCAACAAAGATAAGTTTCCAAACATTTGTTGATAATTTCAGTCTAACCATCTGTTTGTGGGTGATACCATGAACTCATCTTCAATTTGGTGCTAGTGTGTCTAAATAGTTCTATCCAAAAATGACTTGTTAAAGTTGCATCACGATCTGAGACAATAGAAGGGTTATTGGCCAACTACTGGATGATTTGAGGTAACGAAGAGTCACTGACATAGCCCTGCTGGACAGATTCCAACCAATTTGGAACAGGCATAGAAATAGCTGAAAGAGAAGCTTAGTCATCAAATGTGCGAGAAAGAGCATCTGCCACAATATTGTCCTTACCCTTCTTGTAAGTGATCTCATAGTCATAACCCATGAGTTTGCTAACCCATTTCTGTTGTGCTAGAGAGGAGACCCATTGTTCCAAGAAATATCTCAGACACTGGTGATCAGTCTTGATGTAGAAATGATTCCCTAGTAGGTATGTCCACCACTTTTATACTGCATTCAAAATAGCCATCATTTCCTTCTCATATGTAGAGAGTACTAAATGCTTACCTGAAAGGGCTTTGCTGGTGAATGCAATGGGATGTTCATCTTGAAGGAGAACAACACCAAGTCCATTGCCGTAAGCATCACTCTCAATAGTGCAGGTCTTGGAAAAATCTGGCATAGCTAGAACAGGTGTAGTACACATAGCTTGTTTCAATTTTTCAAATGCACACTCAGCAACATGTGTCCATGTAAAAGCATCCTTTTTCAACATAGCTGTTAATGGAGCTGCAATCTTCCCGTAATCCTTGACAAACTTGCGATAGTAGCCAGTCAGTCCCAAAAAACCATGGAGGCTCTTGAGCGTCTGAGGATGTGGCCAATTTTTCATAGCATCTATTTTTGCAGGATCCACTCGAGCCCCTTGGGCTGAAACAATATGCCCGAGATACTCCACTTCCTCCTGCCCAAAGACACATTTAGACTGTTTTGCACAGAGATGATGATCAAAGAGAAGTTGTAGTACAAGATCTAGATGTTGGAGATGCTCAGCCCATGTCTTACTATAGATGAGGATATCATCACAGAAGACCAAAATGAATTTCTGCAAGTAGGGCCGGAATATTTTATTCATCAATGCCTGGAATGTGGAAGGAGCATTAGTGAGGCCAAAGGGCATGACCAAAAATTCATAGTGGCCATCATGCATGTGGAAAGCCATTTTAGGGATATCATCCTCATGAACCCAAATTTGGTGATACCCAGAACGAAGATCCAACTTGGAGAAAAAATCAGTGCCATGAAGCTCATCAACAATAGAAATCAGAAACTTATCCTTGATTATGATGTGATTAATTGCTCAGAAATCAATGCAAAGGCACCATGACCCATCTTTTTTCTAGACAAGAAGAACTGGTGAAGAAAAGGAACTGGTACTAGGGCGAATAATACCTTGCTTCAGTAAGTCGAGAACGAGCATCTCAATCTCTATCTTTTGGTGAAATCGGTAGCGGTAGGACCTGATGTTGGGAGGAATGCTTCCAGGAAGGAGCTGAATACGATGGTCCTCTAGTCATGAAGGTGGCAATCCCACTAGTTCAGCAAAGACACATGCATATCTATCCAAAATTTGTTGTAGATCCGAAGGAGTAGTGGAGACCGCTAATGGTTGCATCTAAATGGAATGGAGTTGAGCGATAACACCATGTGAATTCTTCTTAAGGAGATTTTCCATGTGATGTGAACTGATGATGCTGAGAGACCCTAGTTGTAAGCCCTTCAATGTGTGTTTTTGCCCATTGTCTGAAAACTGCATCCAAAGTTCAGCAAAATCCCATAAGATGGGTCCAAGTGTGAGTAACCATTGAGTGTCCAAAACCACATCACATCCGTCTAAGGGCAAGGCAAACATGTTGGAGCGCAGGTTATAATATCCAATAGAGATATGCACATTGCGACACTTTCCTTTGCAAGGTAATGTGCCCCCATTGGCAATCATGACTTCAAAGCTAGAGCAAGGATGGACAAAACAATGAGTACTACCAAAATCAATGAGTATTGTAAGAGGGAGCTTCTTGAAGTAACCCTTGACCCACATGGTTTGTGGGGTGGTGACTCCTACTAAAGCATGGAGAGAGATCTTTGGATGGTCTTCCTGAGAAGTAGGGTCAACAGGTGGTTGTTGAGTTTCGACCTGGTCATCTATTGTATCCTAAGCATCTTCATAAACATCAGTTGCAGGTGGAGAATCCACATCCAAGAGATAGAGCTTTTGCTCAACACATCTATGTCCCCGAGTGAATTTCTCATCACAATTATTGTTAGACTTAGGGCACACAACTGAGAGGGGGGGTGAATCAGTTGTCCAAAATTTCCATACTTAAATCTACTTGGTGATTAACAGTATATCATTCATGAAAACATAATGCAATTAAATCAAAAGCATAAACTCATCAACACATAAGACACCAAGATTTTGACGTGGAAAACCTGGTTAAGGTAAAAAAACCACGGGGTGATTAACCCAACATTGTATTCTCTATTAGAAGAATAGAAAGAACAAATGGCACATGCCAATTAGGGCTCACTGCCCGAGCACACTACTCACAAGAGGCTCAGTGCCTACAAGAGACACACTGTCTACAAAGAATTAAGTATCACCTACTTGAACTGGAAAGTAGCATCTTCACCATGCTTGAATCAGTTCCATTTAAGCCCAATACTTCTCTTTAGCCTTTCGCTCTCCTTCTCTCTACCACACTCTCATCTCCACACAACACTTTTTGGAATGACTTCACAATCCTTTATTTATACAAGGCATCGACTTAGGAACACTCATCTAAGTCGACAAACACTTATAGATCATCTGGAAGACGTGTAATACATCCGGTCGGCCAGTCTCAGGAAGAACACCAACATCTGGTGGTTATTCATGAAATCCAAGCTCTAACTTCAATGAAGACTACCAACATGAACTAGACATAATCCAAAGATCACCACAACCTTTCCTGAGTCACCAAAAACATCTGCACTTCATCTGCTTTCTAAAATTCTTCTCTCCTTCATCTGGAACTACAAGAACACAGTCTGTCATCATTGTCACAAAAGAATAGGCGCTTCTGGACCTCCAAACTGAGAAAAAAATCTATTTGATACTTCTCAAGGACTTCCTCAACACTCCCTCCAATTGGCAGAATGGGATGATGCACTTCCGGATCTCACCGGACCTATCTGTGACACTATGTCACCTCTGAACACCTGCCGGAACCGGTTCTACTTGAGCGACCATAACTTCTTCAGATCATCATGCGGACCTCTAAAAACTTGACTGGAGCATCTCAAGACTTATATCTATAAACCCTTTAAACTGCATAATCTGATCCTCAACCTATTTGGGACTTTTACCTTGTTGTCATCACTATTCTTCATAGTTCCTGATTGAGACTAATTTTCTCAATATCCTCAGCACACAGCTCATCCAATCCTTCTCATTAATGCAACATGAGTATGTTGACATCAATGACAACACCAGTTAGGCCCATACTTGCAACAATCTCCCCCTTTGTCATTGATGGCAACATATGATGTGAAAAACCATCAAGACAAGAATTGCTCCTTACTATCACAACTCCCCCTATCAGCAAAAACTTATTCACATGTCTTCTCTTTCTTTACTACTCCCCCTTTGATTAGCAACCACTTATTTTTCACATCTCTTCTCTCCCCCTTTGACATCAATGGCAAAGGGCTCATACTTGCAACTCTAATACTTTAGAATCATACCTGCTGCTCCCCCTGAGTAGCAGCTCCCATCAATTCGGATCACAAGATATGACTATGATATCCACCGAACTGATGCACCTTAGTGCACCTTAGTTCATCACTGGATGGGCAATAACCCCTAACTTCTCCCTGAGATATTCAAAAGAGTCCTTAGGAAGAGGTTTAGTAAAGATATCTGCAATCTGATCCTTTGAGGGTACAAACTCCAATCTGACTTCATCCTTGTTCACTTGCTCTCTGAGAAAGTGAAATTTGATAGATATATGCTTAGTCTTAGAATGCAACACTAGAATCTTAGAAATATTTATTGCACTTGAATTATCACAGAAGATTGTGATAGGCTCCTCATACTCTACTTTGATATCTCTGAGCATCTGTTTCATCCACAAAACTTGAGTGCAACTACCTGCTACTACAATGTATTCTGCTTCAGTTGTAGACAGAGATATTGCCTCTTGTTTCTTGCTTAGCCAAGAAACCAATCTCTTCCCTAAAAAGAATGTTCCACCATTGGTACTCTTCTGGTCATCCACATCTCCTGCCCAATCAACATCTGTATATGCATGAAGAGAGAAATCATGATCTCTAGGATACCACAAACCATACTCAACTGTCCCTTTTAGATATCTAAAAATCCTCTTGATTGCCATGACATGAGATTCTCTAGGCTCAGCCTAGAATCTAGCAACAAGACCAACAACCTGCATTATATCTGGTCTAGTTTGAGTGAGATACAACAATCCTCCAATCATTGATCTATACTTTGTCTGGTCTACCTTAGGAGATTTATCATCTTTGCTCAACTTACATCCGGTTGCCATGGGAGTATTCATTGGCTTTGAATCTTCCATCCTAAATTTCCTCAATAATTCTTTCACATATTTGGTCTGAGAAATGAAGATTCCTTTCTTTGTTTGACTAATTTGTAGACCCAAGAAGAAATTCATTTCACCAAGCATAGACATCTCAAACTCACTTTTCATTTGATTTGCAAAAGTTTTACACATACTATCTCTTCCTCCAAAGATGATGTCATCAACAAATACTTCAACAATCAAGATGTTTTCATGATCAATTTTGAAATATAAGTTACTATCAGCAGTACCTTTATTGAAACCAATCTGCAAAAGATGCTTATCCAATCTTTCATACCAATCTCTTGGGGTTGCTTTAATCCATAAAGTGCCTTCTTCAATTTGCAGACCATATCACCATGATCAGACAACTAAAATCCATCCGGTTGCTCTATATACACTTCTTCTTCCAAGTCACCGTTTAGAAAGGAAGACTTGACATCCATCTGATATACTTTGAAATCCTTGAATGCAGCAAATGCAAGAAATAATCTGACTGCTTCAATTCTTGCCATCGGAGCAAAAGTTTCTTCAAAATCAATTCCTTCTATTTGAGAGTAGCCCTTGCAGACCAATCTGGCTTTATTTCTGATTACTTCACCAACTTCATTTAGTTTGTTCCGGAATACCCATTTGGTTCCAATCACATTCTTGTTTCTAGGTCTGGGAACAAGATCCCAAGTGTGATTTTTCTCAATTTGCATCAACTCTTCCTCCATTGCTTTGGTCCAGTTTTTATCATTGCAGGCTTCATTTATTGTTTTAGGTTCAATCTTTGAAATCAGACAATATTCATCTAAATTTTGAGCAATTTTCCTTCTAGTTTGCACACCTTTACTTTGTCACCTATGATCTGATCTTCAGAGTGGTTCAGTCTTACATACCTTGGAACTTCGGGAGTTTCTTGCACTTCTGCTTCTTGTTCAGACTCATTCAGACCTATCTCTTCTTCTTGATTTACCAGATCAGTTTGAATCTGACTTTCAGAAGAGGATTGGACTCCTTGAACCAGAACACCATTCTGATCATCTTCATCATATTCATAAAACCTTGAGGGTTTCTCTATTCCCTCATCAACCTTCACATTTGTACTTTCTATCATCTTTCTTAGTCTCTTGTTATAACATCGGTATGCTTTGCTTTGAGTAGAGTCACCCAAGAATATTCCTTCATCACTTCTAGCATCAAACTTGCCTAGATCTTCATCTCTTTTGATATAACATTTGCTACCAAAGACTCTGAAATATCTTACAGTAGGAGTAATGCCAAACCAGAGTTCATAAGGGGTCTTACCAGTATTGCTTCTTATTTGAACTCGATTGAGAGTATAGACTGCAGTGCTGATAGCTTCTCTCCAATAGATATGAGAAACATTAGCTTCCATCATCATGGTCCTAGAAGCTTCCTGTATGGTCCGATTCTTTCTTTCCACTACTCCATTCTGCTGTGGAGTCCTAGGAGCAGACAACTGTCTCTTTATTCCATGTTTCTCACAGAACTCTATGAACTCACCGGATGTGAATTCTCCACCTCTATCAGACCTCAGACATTTCAACTTTAATCTAGTTTCATTTTCTACCATAGCCTTGAATATTTTGAATTTCTCAAAAGCTTCTGATTTTTCTTTTAGAAAAGTTACCCACATCATCCAGGAATAGTCATCAATTAGTAGCATGAAGTATCTATCACCTTGCAGACTCCTGATTCTTGCCAAACCACAAAGATTAGTATGAACTAAGTCCAATAATCCGGTAGAGGAAAGTTCCTTACTTTTGAATGAGACTCTTCTTAGCTTACCCAACTAACATTCTTTACACAAGCTATTGGTAGGTTTTACTAATTTAGGAAGATCTCTTACAGCCTGAGTATTGCTTATCTTGATGATATTATCAAAATTTACATGACACATCCTCCTATGCCATAACCAGCTCTGATCAACTTGAACAAATAAACAACTTTTATCAGTACCAACCAAGTGGAAGATATTACCTTTAGTTTGAGTACCGGATGCAATATCTGTTCTGGAGCTTTCAAAGATCTTGTGTTTTCCATCCTTGAACCAGAGATCATAGCCTTTATCCACCAACTGTCCAACACTGAGAAGATTGTGCTTCAATCCTTCAACATACAGTACATTACCTGTTTTGTTTCTACCATCAAAAGAAATAATTCCTCTACCTCTGATTCTGCCAGCAGAATTATCACCAAACTTTACCATTCCTCCTTCATATCTTTCCAAATCTACAAACTTATTTTTGTCACCTGTCATATGGTGAGAGCATCCACTGTCAATGACCCAATCATCCTTTTCTTCAACTTGGGCAGCCAGAGCTCTTTCTACAATTTTAAGATTGACAGATTCAGAAAATATAGGTTCTTATTCCTTGATGGCAATAAATACCCATTCATTTCTGGATTTGTTTCCTGTCTCTAACTCATCATCTATTACACATTCATTGTCATCTTCTTCATGAACATTGTAGCAATTCTTTTGGAACCTTGATCTATTGGGATTTGGCCTTGAAAATCTATCTGGACACTTTGAGGCAAAATGACCAATCTTATTGTAGTTAAAGCATTTAAAGGGCAATTTTCATTCATACTTACTGGATCCTCTTGGCAGTCTCTTTGGAAAAAGGGCTTCAAGTTGAGCAGTTTCTACTTCTTCTTCTTCCAGGTCTTTTCTTGCTTTTTCATACCATGGCAGTTTCCTTGATGAATTCTCTCCTAGATCAAACCTTTGTTTACCTTTTACATAGATACTGGCTTTGAATGCAGATTCAGTCTTTGGGGGGTCATCTCTGAATTTTGTCATTTCAAATGCAGCCAATTTCCCAGCCAATTGATCTCTTGTGATAGTTGTATGGGCTCTGAATTCTTCAATGGCAGCATCCTTGATTTTGTAAGAGGCAGGTAGGGATCTAAGAATTTTGCCAACAATTTCATTCTCATCCAAGACTCCACCAGCATTTCTAATTCCACAAACCAGCTCATTCACTCTTGGCATAAAGGTAGTAATATTTTCATCATCTCTCATTTTTAGTTTTTCAAATTTCCCTTTTAGACTCTGGAACCTTGCACATTTAACATATTGGTCTCCTTCATGCAAAAGTTTCAGTTTACTCCAAATCTCAAAGGCAATTGGTAGGTCAATAACATTTGAGAGCTCTGAGTCAGATAATGTGCTTAGAAGAGCCTCTTTGGTCCACAGATTGTTTTCAGCATCTGTGAGTTCATTTAGGGTTGTCAGACCACCCTGTGGAGGTACATAGGGTTTTGGAACCATGGACCAGTACGCCATTCCCATACACTACAAGTGACATTTCATGCGACCTTTCCAAAGAGCAAAGTTGTTTCCATCAAACTTCAGACTATCCTTCTTGTAAGACGACATCTTGGATCTCCTCAAGCGGTTAAGCTCCTTTTAGAGGAACTTAGCTCTGATACCAATTGTTAGACTTAGGGCACACAACTGAGAGGGGGGTGAATCAGTTGTCCAAAATTTCCATACTTAAATCTACTTGGTGATTAACAGTATATCATTCATGAAAACATAATGCAATTAAATCAAAAGCATAAACTCATCAACACATAAGACACCAAGATTCTGACGTGGAAAACCCAGTTAAGGGAAAAAACCACGAGGTGATTAACCCAAGATTGTATTCTCTGTTAGAAGAATAGAAAGAACAAATGGCACATGCCAATTAGGGCTCACTGCCTGAGCACACTGCTCACAAGAGGCTTACTGCCTACAAGAGACACACTGTCTACAAAGAATTAAGTATCACCTACTTGAACTGGAAAGTAGCATCTTCACCATGCTTGAATCAGTTCCATTTAAGCCCAATACTTCTCTTCTACCTTTCGCTTTCTTTCTCTCTACCACACTCTCATCTCCACACAACACTCTTTAGAATGACTTCACAATCCTTTATTTATACAAGACATCGACTTAGGAACACTCATCTAAGTCGGCAAACACTTATAGATCATCTGGAAGACGTGTAATACATCCGATCAGCCAGTCTCAAGAAGAACACCAACATCCGGCGGTTATTCACCAAATCCAAGCTCTAACTTCAATGCGGACCGCCAACATGAACTAGACATGATCCAAAGATCACCACAACCTTTCCTGAGTCACCAAGAACATCCGCACTTCATCTGCTTTCTGGAATTCTTCTCTCCTTCATCCGGAACTACAAGAACATAGTCTGTCATCACTGTCACAAAAGAATAGGCGCTTCTAGACCTCCAAACTGAGAAAAAATATGTTTGATACTTCTCAGGGACTTCCTCAACACTCCCTCCAATCCACAGAATGGGATGATGCACTTCTGGATCTCACCGGACCTATCTGTGACACTTTGTCACCTCTAAACACCTGCCGGAACTAGTTCTACTTGAGCGACCATAACTTCTTTAGATCTTCATGTGGACCTTTGAAAACTTGATTGGAGCATCTCAAGACTTATATCTACAAACCCTTTAAACTACATACTCTGATCCTCAACCTATTTGGGACTTTTACCTTCTTGTCATCACTGTTCTTCACAGTTCCTGATTGAGACTAATTTTCTCAATATCCTCAGCACACAGCTCATCCAATCCTTCTCATTAATGCAACATGAGTATGTTGACATCAATGACAACACCGGTTAGGCCCATACTTGCAACAATTATAACAAAGTCCTTTTTTCTCTACGTGTCCACATCTCTGCTTCAGAAAAATGCTTGATAGGATTTGTTCTAGGAGCTGGCGTGATTGGAGGTCTTTGGGAATCCATATTTATGAATGGAACAAAATTGGATTTGGAGCATTGTTGAGTTGTGATCTTGTCCTCCGCCAACTTAGCCAACCCTAGGGGTTCCATCATTGCGCTGGGACGGAACATTTTAACCTCAGATCGGATTGCATCCTTCAAACCACTGACAAAACAACTCCTAAAGAATTCATCAGACAATCCCTTTGTGTGATTGGCCAGTTTCTCAAATTATGTCTGATATTCTCTCACAGTGCCAGTTTGGCAAAGTTTAGTGAGTGCTCCTATGAAGTCATCAAAAGCACTAGGGCCAAATCATTGCAAAATGAGTTTGTAAAAATCTATCCATTTTGGCTCTTCATGAGCCTTGATGTACCAATGGAACTATTAAAGGGCTTCATGTTCCAAATGAAAGGATGCAAGTGGGACTTTGTTGACATCAAAAGTATTATGCAGACTGAAATATTGTTCTACCTGGTATATCCATCCAGTCGGATCATCACCATTGAAGCGAGTAAAATCAAGCTTCAGCCCACAAAAATTGCCAGAAGAAGAGAACCTAGTGCCTGTAGAAGACTTCAGCTGTCGTCTATTGTTCATGGCTGAATGCTGAAGATTGAGGCCGAGAACTTTTTCATCCAGTTCTTGGAGTTTGGTCTTGAGGGCTGCAAGTTCATCCTCCATGTTTTTTGCTCCTATGCGAGTGACAACCATAGCTAGGATTTTTATTTTTTTTGTTGGGAATGGGTAGAAAAACAAAAATGGAAACTTTTTTAGTAAAGGAAAATTTAGATTTAGGAAAAACTCTGATGGGTAATTGGGGTTTGACTAGGTTTTGGACACGTTCTGAGGGACAGGGAAGCAGAAAATGGGGATTTCAAAAGCAGGGTGAAAGAATGGGAAAATTTGTCCAAGAGGGACAAAGGAGTAGAAATAGGAAATGAACACTATGGCAAAATTTGAAGGCTATTGGGTGAGAATCAAAGAATTTATGGCAAACCCTAAAAATAGACAAATGTGGGATTTCTGGCTTCAATAAGTAGAATTTGGGATAGGGTCCTCAAGGAAGGAAATATGCAAAATGAAATTCTAGGGGCTCCATTGAATTTTGAGAGGAAACGGAGCTAAAGCAAGGAAGATATGGCAAAAAAATAGATTTTTTTTTCTTTTTTTGGAAATGATCTGCAATGGGATCTGCAAACGGCTCTAGACAGATTCAATCTGCGATTTGTCAGCTGACAATAGATATGGGCCCCAGGTATGTTTGGCTTCCTAAAGGTTCAGGGGATTCACTCAGCTACCAATGTTGTCTAACAGCTTGCGTATTGGGGCAGTACCCCTCACTCCACGGCTCAGGTAAAACTGATAACCGCTTTGCCATAAACGACAGCTCTTGGTTTACCTCACGGATGGGAACTAGTCAATCAGGTAGGGTCTGGTGCCCTTTTCGTTGGCAGGTCCTCTCAATGGGCCAACTACTTCAAGGTTCCTGTGGTACTCCTCACAATGAGTTTTAGGGCTATGCCCAGGCACTTCACACAGTTAAGCGAATAGGGATTATTCCCTGATCCGAACCTACAATTGAAATGAACAATACAAATGTAAAAAAAAGAACTACTGCAATAATCATAGCGCGTGGAGGCCACTGTGGAAAAAAAATCAGCAGAAATTCCACCCAGCGAGCCCAAGAAAGCGCTCTGATACCAGATGAGAGGAACCTCCTACTACAATATAATGAAAAATGCACGAAATAACATAAATAGCAGAAACACATAAGGAATTTATTGATCGCAGGCGACTTCAAGGGGGCAACCTCCTTTGAACAAGCTTAATACAATAAATTCATGGATGCCTTCATTCGCCTCAACACGTACTTATATACTAAGTCTAATCTAAACAACTATTACTTCCCATGAATGTCAGATAATACAATATACTCATAGGATGACTTACAAAGCATATGCGTCCAACAACAATATACAAAGTAAAGAGAAGGGTTAAACACGGGTTCCTAACATCAAGGGGTCCCTTAAGTCTTTAATAATTTATCTTTATCTATTCTACCCTTCATCCTCTACATAGAATTAGCTATCAATGAACAATTTTAAATTATAGACATTGTGATTATTAAAACTTCAAGTTCTTTTGCTATTTGGTGGGCTTTATTGCTACTCAAAATCTCATTTGTTCCCTATCATTTATGCCTATTTAATTAAGATTGTTTTTAAAAATATTATTAAAATCTAGTAAATGTAAGGTTAAGAACTTTTTGGTTTCCTACCATTTATGACTAGATAAATGATATTATTTTGAAAAATGTAAGGTCGAGATCTTTTTTAGAGTGGTCCTTTTAATCTCAACCACCAATCTATGTATGTATTTTCTCAAGTACTCCTCACTAAAGGAATGCCTATCAACATAATAAAGCCAACTAAACAAGATGTATAATTACTCCAAGGAACATGAAGTGCATATTATACTTCACAAGATTTATTTGGGATGCCTCAAAAGACAAATTTTTAAAAATACACCATGTTATTTTGATGTGGGCTCCCATTGAACTTTATTCTTCATTTTGTATAAGTGCACATTATAGGAACTTTACATGTTAAAATTTTAATTTTAACCCCATTTTAAAATATAATAAAAATATCAATTATTAGAAAATGCAAGCAATATGTGCTTAAGTATCCCCTTTCAAAAAATTAAGGGGACTCTTCCAGAATGTCACTCAACACACTTAATCATATCGATCAACTTAGCTCTCTTGAACAATTGTACTAGGAAACCAAATCACATCTTTTGCATAATGCCAACATCATGATTTTCTATAACATCCATATTTTTCCTAGTTATCGCATCCTTGCAAAATGACTCAAAAGGTTAGCAATCTATCCAAACTTCTCTACAATCTTAGTTCATAAGCAAAGGGTAATATTCCTCGATCTAGCTACCACCAATCAATTCTAGTGTAGTCACGGATGAAGGGTCTAGGAATTAGGACTGTCCTACAGTGTAGCCTTAGAGTAAACACAATGGAAAACACAAAGAATGGGGCAACAAATGGAAATATATTGATTCAATATCATAAACAGTTACAATCTTCATATGTCAGTAATATGCGAACTACAATGGGCTCACTGTCTTGTCCTCTGGCTTGTTACAATTTACATGAAAGATATAGCTTTGAAGCGCTACTCCGCAATCCACTATCTTAACTTCCTAACTCATACTACTAATCTAATTTCTTTCTAATACATCTAGTGAATGATTACATAGCAATTTTGTTTCAAGGAATGATTTGCATTGGGATTAAGAGATTTCAAAGTTTAATGATTGATGAAATGTGTAGGTCAACCTAATTCCAATGGTGAAGCCTCTAATGTTGATGAATCATGTTGCAGTTCTGATTGAAGGTGCCTCTGGTCCTATAATGCCTTGTGATATGTTCCATTAGGTGTCGCAAGTCAGAGGAAGGTGTCGCAACTCTGTAGGCTATGTGGAATGTTGATTACTCTGAATAGTGAATCCTGATGGGGCTTTTGATAGCGATAACTTCTAGTAGGCGATTACAAACTTCCTGAATGCCAGATATGATGTAGATGAATTGTTGTAGAGTCATTATCTTGTACCACAAACTATGAAGTGATCATGCAGTGAAATGTGATGCATTCATCTGAGACTGAACTGACTGAAATGCAAGAAAAGAAAAGAAAAAAAATATTTGGGTTGATGCAAGATTTCCTTTCAACTTGGGATGCTCCTACATCAGACACCTGAGGTTGTTTGAAAAGTGAGTCCCTCACTTTCTTAGGGCTAGAGGAAAACCCATGTGGTCTACTTCAGCCTGAGAAATCCATGATGAATCTTCCTCCAATCTTCCTTTCCACTTAACTAGGTACTCTTTGCACTGCTTGCCTCTAGTGTTGTGCCCAACTCTACTATCCAAAATCTATTCTATCTACTCCTATTGTTGATGCAGTATTTGATCCTTCAAACAAACTTCAGTTGTGCTATCACTTGACCCTCCCTCATGATATTGATATAGATCTGCAATGTTGAATATGGGTGATATGTCAAATGCTTCTGGTAAGTCCACTTCATATGCATTTCCTAAGTCAAACTTCCTAAGGATCCTACATGGTCCAAACTTCCTCATCTTCAACTTATTGTATGTCCCTACTTGAAATGTTTCCTTCCTGAGATATACCACGACTTCATCTCCGACAGAGAATTCCTTATGTCTCCTCTTTGCATCTGCTTGTCCCTTATACTTGTTGTTCATCTCTTCCAAATGCTTTCGAACCTGAGTTTGTATTGTCTCCATGTATCCTGTAAATTCTTCTGCCTTTGCACTCCTTTTGTTATCCATACTGATGTCTCTCAGCTTCGTAACTCCTCTAGGTTATGTTCCAGTTACAACTTCAAATGGTGTCTTCCATGTGCTTCTGATTACTAAATTATTGTATGCAAACTCTGCTTGTAGTAGAATTATATCCCAATTTCGTACCTTATCTCCTAGCAAACATCTCAACAAGTTACCAAAACTCTTATTTACCACTTTTGTTTGTCCATCTATCTGTGGTGAAATGTTGAATTGAACTTTAGGTTTGTCTTCATCTTCTTCCACAATGTTCTCCAAAAATATCCTATGAACTTTATATCCCTATCTAAAACTATACTCTTTGGTAATCCATGCAATCTCACAATCTCCTTGAAAAATAGGTCAGCAACATGTATAGCATCATTTGTATTCTTACAAGGAATGAAATGCACCATCTTTGAAAATATGTCCACTACAACAAATATGGAATCATGTCCCCTCTGTGTTCTTGGTAACCATGAAATCCATGCTTATATCTTCCCAAGGTCTCTCCGGTACTGTCAAAGGTTTATACAATCCAGTATTCTGACTATTCCCTTTTGCAACTTGACAAATTCTACAACCTTGTACAAACTTCCTTACATCCTTATATATCTAAGGCCAAAAATAATGTTCATTCACCAAAGCTATTGTTTTATCAATACCAAAATGTCCTACTAATCCACCATTATGCTTTTCTTTGAACAAATTTTCTCTCATTGAGCTCTGCGGAATACACAATTTATTCCCTTTGAACAACATATCCTCTTGAATTAAATAATCCAACCACTTGCTTCTATCTGTCACAACAGGTTCTCTACATGCTTTCCATGCTTTTGTAAAATCAAGATCATCCTCACACGTGCTTGAGTTCTTCAAAACCTTGTACTTCTACCCTCATTTCTATCAACAAGTTCCTTCTTCTGCTCAATGCATCTACAACTTTGTTTGACTTTCCACTCTAATGTTTCAACAAAAATGTATAACTCTGCATGAACTCTACCCATCTCATGTGTCTCTGATTCAACTTACCTTTACTACTTAGATACTACAAAGCTTGATGATCAATGTACAACACAAGCTCCTTTGGAAACAAGTAATGTCTCCACTTCTTCAAGGCTTGAATTATGTCATAGAACTCATGATCATATAGTTAATACCTCTTCCTCGCATCATTCAATTTCTCATTGAAATATGCTATTGGTCTCCCTTCTTGGCTTAACACTACTCCTATTGCATTTCCACTACCATCACAATCTACCTGAAATAGTTTGTTAAAAATCTGGTAGTGCTAACACTAGTTGCTCTGTCACCTTTTACTTCAAAAATTCAAAAATCCTATGTACTCTTGATGTCCACTTAAAATCTTTCTGATCTCCTCCCATGGCATATGTCATTGGTGTGCATATGATACTAAAATTTCTAATGAACTTTTGGTAGAAACTTGCCAATTCATGAAAAGATCTTACCTCCCCAATATTCATAGGTGTTGGCCATTCAACAATTGCTCTGACTTTCTATGGATCCATCTTTAATCCTTCTACAAAAATAACAAATCCAAAATATACTAGTTATGTCTTCATGAAACTACATTTCTTAATGTTTATCAACAATTTCTCTTCTCTCAACCTCTGAAATACTTGTCTAATATGCCGCAAATGTTCTTCATTGGTTCTACTGAAAATCAAAATATCATCCAAGTAGACAGTAACAAACTTACCCAAGAATTTCTTCAATACTTCATTCATCAACCTCATGAATGTACTCGATGCATTAGTTAATCCAAAAGGCATGACTAACCACTCTTACAAGCCTTCATTTGTCTTCAATGTAGTCTTCCACTCATCTTCTTCTCTTATTCTAATCTGATGGTATCCACTCTTTAGGTCTATCTTTGTGAAATATTTTTCTGCACTCAAATAATCCATGATATCATCCATCCTTGGCAATGGAAACCTATACTTGATGGTGATCTTATTGATTTCTCTTGAATCTGTACACATCCCTGATTCTGCATCCTTCTTTGGTGCTAGTACTGTCGGTATTGCACATGGACTTAAAATTTCTCTAATCAATCCCACCCTCAACAACTCTTGTATCTGTCTGTTTAGCTCTACATTTTCTGCTAGTGTCATCCTATGTGCTACTTTGTTTGGAAAACTATCTCCAAGTATGAGATCCATATGATGACCGATACTTCGGATGGGTGGAAATCCTTCTGGCACATTCTCGATACAATATCTTGGTACTCTATCAATAATTTTTCTCCTTCCTTCTGTGGTGGTTCTTCTCCTTTTACGGTACAATGTTTCTACACTTTGGGTACCACACTTCTTTAGAATCAATGCAAAACACATGTTCTCATGTCTCAATCCATCCAAAAATTTCCTTCCATAAACTAAACAGATCCTAGCATTGTCGCATACTTCACTCTTGCTCTCTTCTTCCAAAGGTATCAAGATATGTCTTTTCCCATTTAATGTTACAATATAGGTATTCTTCCTCCCATCATGTATTGCTTTTCTATCACACTGCCATGGTCTTCCCAACAATATATGACATACATCTATCAGCATAATATCTCATAATACCTCGTCATTATAAGAACTTATATGAAATTTCAGCAAACATTGTTCACTCATCAGTATCTTGTGTTCATATTGAATCCATGCTATCTTGTAGGGCTTTGGATGTTCTAACCTCTTCAGATTTAGCTTCCTCGCCATCTCTTCTAAAACCAAATTGTCAATGCTACCATTGTCAATGATAACTTTGCAACATTTATCTCCTGATTTGCATCTTGTCTAGATAAACTTTTCCTTTGTGATGGCTTCTCCATTGTTTCTTCTTGTAACAAGGCTCTCCTCATGGCCAATGATTCACCCTTCTCTAGTTTCCCTACTGAACTTGGTGATCCCATAGGTTCTTCCTCTGCATATGCTACTCTTTCACTATTCTCTGTCCTTTTGTTAGTACTCCCTTGATGACATCAAATGCATGATTTCCTTCGCATCCACACTTGAAACAAGTTCCTTTGAATGATCTCTTGTCAAATCATCTTTCATCTCTCCATTATCCTTCATTGTAGTAAGAATTATGACTTCCTCTGTTGTTGTGGTAGAAACTTTTGTCATCTCTCCCTCAGTGATATGAATTGTTGTCTCTTTCTTCTTTGCGGTATGGGCTACTCTCCTTGTTCTGCTATGCATATGATCTTCCTTCACCGCATTGTGTTCTACCTCTTTGGAATTTTCCTCCTCTACCTCTCTATTTTTTCTCATATCTCTTGTTCAACTTTTCTTCAACTTTCAACACAAATTTATATGCCTCTTCCAATGTTTTTGATTAAAGTGGTCAAACAGGTTTTGAGAGGGACCCCGAAACCCTTCACAAAAAGAAGTAAGCCAACTATAAGCTAACTAGAAGCTACCAAAAAACATAAACATATAGAAAGTAGCTACAAAGTGTCTAGATAAAACCAAACTAGACAAGATTAGTTCATCTTCTTTAGGGTCTCTACTGCTTCTAATTCCTATTCATAAAAAGCCTGATGCATTTTGGCAAAGTCTATCAACTCTCTCTTCTTAGCTTCAAACTATTTTTTGTTTCTCCCCCTACTATGGGTCAAAGGTCCACATGTGTCTTCACCAACCACCTATTTACCAGTGTTGATAGTGTTATCTTCTTTATCCTGATTATCCAGATCCACTGCTCTCATGATGTCCTCAGCCTTGAAATCCTTGAACTAATCCTTTCTAAGTTCTTTAAGCTTCTCAGTCAGAATTTTCATCCCATTGAGATTGTTCTGAATGGAGAGTTTACTAATGTTGCAGAGTTTTTCAATGTTATTATTCACCTCAGTAATCTTCCCCTCAAGATACTGAATCCTAGTATTGAACTCTTCTCTCATCCTGATCATTTCCTTCTCCATTTCCTCCATATTGGGAATGGCATCCTAATTTCTAAAAATTAAAGTGTCATGTTCGGCAGTAGAATTGGTCCCATTCGCCACACTATCTTGAAGCAGCTAGAGTTTGATGTTAATTCTACTAATTTCTAGGAAGAACCATTTAGTCATTTTGTGTTGAGAGTTCACCGAGTTCTCCACCAATTCGAAAACCTCTTCAACCTGATCTCTATTTCTCGCCTGGGCTCACAGTTCGTCAAAATCCTTAGGGAGGTTAATTAAAGGGCTATTAATTTTTGGAAACTTGATGCTAACACCTGGATCAGGGATAGGGGTGGACATACCTAGAGGGTCTTCCATCCTGTCCTTCTCCTTGTCAGACTTCTTCTCCCCAATCCCCTGCTTTTGCTTGATCCCCTATTTGTGGACTGCACTTCCAGCCAACTGGATATTTTCCTCAACCTGGTCCTTTTCCCCCAACTTGACCTTCTTACAAAGCTTCATCTTACTACCCTATTTCTGAGAAGAGGCACCAACATCTTGCACAAAACCCTGAGTCTCCTCCATAGGTTTTTTACCTTTCTTCATCATAGTAGGAGTATTCATCTTCTTAGGCATCAAATTCTTGTCAAAAATATCCTTCACAGAGGAGTCAGTGTCATCACCCGTTTTGAACCCTACAGACCAAGAAATGGACACTTCCCTCTTTTGCGTTTTCTTTTCCTACTAAAGGGTTCCTCCTCTGTCTCCTCTTCTTCCTCTTCCATTTTCTAGTCCTCATCCTTAGAGTCAGACTCCTCTTCACTAGACACCACCCTCCCCTTCTTAGCACTGGGATTATGTTTTAAAGACTTTTTGGGCGTGTTGTTTTTCATATGCTCCATTAAGAGTAAAATGAGACTTTCATGCAAAATTGAAAGCTTAGGGTTTCTACTATGTTCTTTTAGACCAAACTCCAAAGAAGAAAAAAGATAGAAGGGGAAGGACACCAACACACCATGTCTAAAATGGTTTAGCAAATTGAAGTGATAGGAGTAAATGGCCACATACCTTCCATCTAGGGTCACGTATCTCATGATAATTTTAGCTACCTCTGCCCAGATAGGCTTAATAGACAGACAAGTATACCCTCCTATCTAAAATTTGATTTGCTTATCCCTTTCATTTCCTTTGAAGAAGTAATTGAGGGCTTCCTTGCTTTTCTTTCTCTCACAAAAGAATTTCTTACCAGTCATGGAAAGTCCCGTCACCTTGGCAAACAAGTCTTCAGAAATGGCCATTTCCCACCCATACGCTGTGACCCTCCTATTCTTGTAGCTTTTCACAAACATGGCAGTGACATTCGGGTCGGCACTATTGGTTTTTTCCCTGACTGGATGCTCATTCCCAGATTTCCCTACAAGGTAGCCATCAATGATCAACAGGTTCTCTGGGCTAGGGGCCAACAGTGTAGGAGATAGACTCTATATTTCTTATCTCCTCTTCTTCTTCAGGCTCTACAAAACCTAGGGGGGTATTCCCTATTCAACACCCATGAGAATATGCTTGTGGGTTGGCTTGGGATGTTGATAAAAAGCAGATAAATCCTCCTATATGAAGACCAAAACTGTGGGATAAGTGCAAAGGGGCTAGCTTTGGGCTTATGTTCAGTTGTGAATCAGAGGATCCTGGTCCTAAACTACTTCTACAGTCCTAAATGTTTGAAGTTGAAGTTTGAGTTTGATTTGTATATGGATGTGAAACTAGGACCTTGGGTTACAACAGAGATACCAAGCTAGATCGGTGCCTATCTAGGGCTCGGAGTCAGTAGACATATATATGTGAATGTTTACCACAGACATAAAACATCAGATTTCAAAGGGTCTCTAAAATGTCTGCCTTACAGACAATACCCAAGAGAGAGTATTTAGTTATTTCTGCTTACAAATATCCTTTCTGTAATGTATTTTCCTCAACACATAGTCCAAAACATTCAATCTACTCCTTGAGTAGAAGTAAAAGACTAAGTATTCAATATATAAAACCTATATTCTAGAATCTATAACACCCCTTAGATGTTTAGAGTCAGAAGAAAAACACATTCAGTCTGGAGATAAATAACAAAACACATGCTATTAAGCATTACTCATTTAAATCAACATGAAATTGATAATTCTGTGCATAATACATACAACATATAATTCATAAACTACCAGAGACACCTGAAATAGAATCACCAGAAAGTTGTATTCCTATTGTAGCACCAAAATTTGTCCAAGTTTCCAACCACCAACAAAAGAGTAACATAGTTTGCTTAAAACAGCAAGAAAGTGTACTTTCAGCAATAATTACATGGCAAAAGTCAAAAATCTGCCAGATACAGTTCATTCTGAGGAAATGGCCTTCAAAGATTAAATGCAGCAGGGGACAAAACATCGAGAAGCAAGAGGATGAGGAGCAGATGAGCTTGAGCCTTGTGCCACCATTGGAAAATTCTCTGTCATAAATTAGGTACATGGCTGTTTGACCATTTGTCCATGCCTCTACAAATCACCATTGATGGCTCAACCACCCACATCTTCTCTTGGAAACTGTCGCAGCGCTCATATGGAAATTTCCCGCTCAAAACATGCCTAAAGACTCAAAAGAAACCCATACCCCAACTTTAAAACATGGTCGTCGATTCCTCCCATCGTTTGAAAATCCATGGCACCAAATCCACATTGAAAAGTCACCATCCTGCGAAAATGTGCCACGTAGGCACCTTGCATATGCATGTTCTACTTTGTGTATCATGCCATCGGTGTGACCAAGACTATCAGGAAGACCCTCATATTTGCATGATTTAATATCCCACATTTGTCCTACAGGGACCACTCTATCATTTTATAAATGGGGCCGCAAGCACACTAAGTGTCAAGCATTTTACCCTGCTCGACCCACGAACCCTCCACCAATAGCCCATCGCCCAACTCCCACTGATACCAAACCTTTGTCGGTGAGACCATAAACCATTGGCGGGCCTGAAAACTCACCTGCTGACATCACTTGTCACTCTGATGACCATATCCTTCGGCATGACACCACTTCGTCGGCACGCCCAAAATTTCTCCTACCAACATGCCAATCACACAGATCAAAGCCCCATGAATTACCTTGTTGGCCAGACACCAACTATTGGTGAATCACAAACTCTTCGCGCCGACGCCAAAAGCTACGCCGATGACACCACTGGATTGGGGAGACCAACTCCATCAGCTAAACTCTAGCCTACCTCTCTGATCCCACAACTCTCGCCGAACGGTACACCCTTCAGCCAGACATAGACAATCGGAGCGACAAAAAATGCCTTCACCGATCACACAACTCTCGGCGATGGACACACCGTTGAAAGCCTCAAACCACCCTCCGTGTCAGCCAGACCCAAACCATTAGAACAACAAAAAGCTCCTTTGCTGACCATACCACGTTACACCGATGGTAACTCCATCAGCCAAATCAAACATATCAGCGGAGCCTAAAACTCCCCTACCGATAACAAAACTTTCACCGATGAACACACCTTGAACAACCCACGTCAGCCAGAGTATCCCTGCCAGCCCAACTCTTCATGATTCACCCAATGCACCAAGTCACTCCGATGAAGATCTTCATCGGCCAAACACAAGGCGTCAGCAAACCTTATTCACATCTACCTGACACACAAAGTCACCCCAATGAAAACCATCGGCCAAACACAAGGCGTCGGAAGCAGAATTCCTAGCTTTGCCAATGAGAGAAGTCATCCTGATGATAGAAAACTCGATGACCTTGTAGAAATATCAAGGTGACAATTTGAGACCTGATTGATTAAGCAAGCACCAACAGTGGCTTCGATTGGGGACGTGCAGGTGCAAGGCTGCAGTGAGAACCAGACCACTTCCGAGCAGACCAGACAAAAAATGAAGCACAAGGAAAGCACCAACTATACAAAGTATTTACAAGCAATATACACTTACTTTACAATTGTGCACAGAGGCAAATCATTTATGCAAAGTAAAACTTGAGGAATTGACCGTGCACTGGCAATTCCAGCACTTCACCATCTAGGGCCTGGAGGTAATAAGAATTTTCTCCATGAGTATTGTAAACTTGATATGGGCCCATCCACAAGGGTTCCAAATTACCATGTTTGCCCTTGTCTTGACTCCTTGCATTCCAAATAAGGACTAGATCATTGATTTGAAACTTCCTTCCTACAATCCTTTTATCAAATAGATATTTCACATTTTGTTGTTTTCTTATGTTTGTTTGGTGAGCTTCTCTTCTGACCTCATCTAGTGCAACCAGCTGGTTTATTCTCTCTGCCATGGAGTCTTCAATCTCTTCATCATTTTCATGGATGAACTTATAAACTGGCAGGAGGTTGTTCACAGGCAGTCTAGCTGATGCACCATATACTAGTTCAAAAGGGGACCTTCCAATTGCTCTTTTCACTATCACCCTGTCAGCCCATAATGCCAACTTTAGCTTTGAATCCTAGGCCCTCTTGTTTTTGTCTACCATCCTTTTGATGATTTTCATGAGGCTCTTGTTACTTGACACTACTTGACCATTTCCTTGTGAGTGGTATGGTGATGCATATGACAAGTTAATTCCATATTTGTTGCAAAAATCAACAAATTCACCTGATTTTAAGCACATTGCATTATCTGTGACCAACTTGACTAGTACTCCAAACCTAATAATAATATTTTCCAGAATGAAATCCATCACCACCTTACTTGTAGCTCTCTTAGTTGGAATGGCCTCAATCCATTTAGTGAAGTAATTAGTTTCTACCAAAATCCAACTGTGCCCCCCTCTTGATTTCTCTGCAATTTCCCCTATGAAGTCAATTCCCCATTGCTGAAATGGAGCCTCCATAGTTATAGTTTTAAGGGGCAATGCACCTTCATACCTAAGCCTTCCTGAGAGCCTTTGGCAAGGATCACATTTTCTTACCAACTTTTGTGCATCCGAAAAGAGAGTTGGCCACCAATATCCTGCCCTAAGGATTCTGTGAGCTGTTGTCTTGGCAGTATAATGTCCACCACACACCCCTTTATGCATGTCATTCAAAATATTGTTAGCTTGATTTTCATCCACACATCTTAGCAGCACACCATCAGGATTTTTCCAGCATAATTCTCCTTGAATAATAACATACTTGATTGCATGTAGTTTCAAAGTCCTCTTTTGACTATCACTGAAATGGGAAGGACAATTCAGGTTTTGCAAATAATATATGATGCCCTTATACCATTCAGATTCTGCTACACTGACAATCTCATTTTGGATTGCATTGACCTGGCATGCTTCCAAGTTTGACTGTGCCATCATCTTGGCTAACCCTTGTCCCCTTACCAATTTGGTAATTTGTATCTCTATGTTGAACTCTTGCAGTTTATTTATCCACCTGCATCTCCTTCCTGCTACCTCCTACTGAGTGAAGATATCCTTGACTATTGCATGAGGCACATATGCAACTATCTGGGATCCTACCAGATATGGCCTGAAACTCTTGACTGCTCTAACTAGTGCATATGCTTGTTTCTCCATGATGTCATACTTCAACTCAGAAGCTTACAAGGACATACTGAAGAAAGCTATGGGTTTCTCAAAACCATCCTCATTTTTTTGTAGCAGAGATGCAGCAACAGTGTGGAAAGAAGCAAATGAAAACAATTGAAATGGCTTAGAAAAATCAGGAGATTTTAGAACAGGAGCCATCTTTATTGCTTCCTTGATGTCCTGAAAAGATCTGCTTGCTTCACCTTCCCAACTGACAGTCTCACCCTTCTTTAGCATTTTAGAAATGTTCCTTGTGGTTTCTGCAAAGTTGGGAACAAATCTTCTAACAAAATTTATTTGTCCAAAGAAAGACTAGATTCCTTTTACTATTTTTGGCATCTGGATCTTATCAATTGTAGCAACCCTTTCAGGATCAATCCTAACTCCATCCTTGGAAACAATGTGCCCCAGGAGCTTTCCTTCCACTACCCCAAAAGCACACTTCTTTGGATTTAGAGAAGTGCCATACTCTAGTGCTCTAATGAAAATCTACTCTAAGTGCATACAATGCTGCTCTTCCTTCTTTGAATAGGCAGTCAGATCATCCTGATAAACACCCAAGATTGAATCAATCAACCCTGCAAAAGCAACATCCATTGCTCTTTGAAATGTAGCACCTACATTTGTCAGTCCAAATGGCATTCTCACATATACATAAGTTACCCATGGAGTGGTGAAGGCAGTCTTGTATTGTTCTGATTCCTTTACCTTCACCTGATTGTAACCTGAGAATCCATCCATCATGGATAGGAGTTCACAACCAGTCACTTTCTGCAACATAGCTTCCATATTAGGCAACGGGTAATTATCCTTTAAGGAGGATACATTCAAATTTCTAAAGTCAACACAAAGTCTAATATCACCATTCTTTTTTCTAACTGGGACAAGGTTAGACACCCAAGTTGAATGTCTGATTGGCACAATTATTCCAGCCTCCCTAAGCTTCTTGAGTTCTTCCTGCATTTTTGGAGCCAAGGTTGGATTAATAGGCCTTTGCTTTTGTCTAAATGGCTTAGCTCCAGGCTTCAATGGGATTTCATCCTGGAATAAGTCTTCTCTATAAGCTTTGAGGTCTTCATATGACCAGGCAAAAACATGCTTATATTTTCTTGGTAATGCAATCAGCATGCTCCTAATGTGTGGTTTGAGCTGTTTGCCAATGTATACCTTCTTGGGGGCCTAAGATGTCCCCAAATTTATCTCTTCTAAATCATCTTTATTTGTGGGAGATGTCTTTGTGACCAATTGGTCTCTATTGTCAAAAGCTCTTTCTAAAGATACTAACCCTCTAGGGATTTTGTTAGTCTTCAACTGAATTATTTCTTTCCCCATAAGAGTTTCTTTTCCATCTACAATTTCTACAAAGTTTTGAAAATCAATTTCTTGGTTCTCATATTCATCTATGCAGTGCAAAAATCTTAACAAGTCCTTGTCATCATCAAACACTTGCCAGCTGCATATGTTTTTTGGTACTGCAGGTCTGATTTTAACTTCAACATTTGTAACACCTGATAGATTGATATCATCTGGCCTTATTGCTACATTGGCTAAGAAATCAGCCACGACATTTTTTGATCTCTCTACCTAGCCTATTGAAAATGCATCAAATAACTCAATTGTATCCCAGACAACATGCTTGTATTGTTTTAATCTTTTGTTCTTTGAGGCATACCTATCTCTAACTTGGGACACAATCAATTCAGAATCCCCAAATACCCTCAGCATCTTAATTCCATGTTTGAGAGCCATATTTAAACCTAAGAGTAAGGCTTCATACTCTGCAATGTTGTTTGTACAAGCAAATCTTAGCAAGAAGGAGAATTTTAGGAGCTTACCAGTTGGAGACAGGAATACAACTCTAGCTCTAGAGCCTTCCTTTGCACAAGCTCCATCAAAAAACATGGTCCATAGACCCTGCTGGTCCAGCTCTTGAATGCTAGTTTCTCCCCCTTTATCTCCTTGGTCACTTGACACAACTCTGAAATTCTCACAATCAGTGTCCACAAAGCATACATGCTCCTTTGATTCTTGATCCTCAACTATCTCTGGTGACCTTTCCTCTCTAATCAGTTTGACATCCCTGCCATTCATTGGAATCATGGCATATGACAGGTCCAACTACATACTTCCACCAATCAGTGCTGCCCATCTTCTTGACAACAGCATACCATACTGTGGCTTGATGTCAACCTTATGTTCATTTTGTAGCTCTTTTTAGGAAATGGTACCAGTCTGAAATTCACATCCTTCATGATTCCAATAACTGGTACCTCTCTGGCATCCATAGCATAACATTTTCCACATGCCTTGTCTATTTTCAATCCAGCTTGTTGCATGATAGCCAGAGGCATAATGTTTGTGGATGCTCCAGAATCAAGCATACAATTCCTGATTATTTTCCCATTGATAACAAGGGAAACATAGAAGGTTCCACCTGTGAAGGGCACTTTGTCATGGTTACCCCCAGATATACCTCAGGAACTTCATCTTCTTCATTGCATAAGGCATGCTTCTTACCTTGAGTCTCATCATTTTGTTTGGCTTGACAAGGCACTCCTGAAATTAAAGATACTATTCTATTCTTGATTTCTTCAACCTTCATTAGTTCCATTAATGGGACAGAAACCTTTACCTGAGACAAGACCTGAGCTATATCAAAAGGAGCAAAATTTTGTACCACAGTTGTAACTTGTGTAAAGGCTTTATTTTTATCTTGAGATGAGCCAGCTTTAATCTTCATAGCTCCCTGATCATTCTTGTTTTGGGAACTTTTGCTTTGATCCTCAACTAGGGGGATTCTATTTTCTAGTCCTTGAGATTCATGACCTGTTTTTTGCTTAAAATTTTGCTTGTTATTACCCCACTACCTCTTATATGTTTCAGCCCCTCTATGATCACGCATTGGCTGACTTGCAGAAAAGCCTTCTGGCTGATGTGGGCTGCTTACCTGAGCTTTACCTCTGAGGTTATAATTGCTTTTGACTTGAGCCACCACTTCAGCTGTGAGAGCCCTAATTTCCTCATCAGAAGGTCTTTGCAGGTTACTCAAAAAACTATGTGAGCCCTGAGCATACACATAACTATCTTCATTATCCTCATCATAAAAAACCTACTGACAGGCCTGAGTCCCATCACCTGTACTCTCATCTACATCACAAGAAGGATGCTCCTTGCTTATGGATAACATATTAACATCATCATCCTGCACTTAATATGGCTCATTGCATTCATTATAGGACACAGCATTATCATACAAAGACTGAGCAATCATGCATTGTGACTGTGAATGTGGCATCTGACAGATTATGCACCATGGAGTATCATCAGCAATATTTACAGCTTTCTTCAAAGGATCCAAAGTTTCCTTGGTATGTGGAGTTCTCTGATTAGGGTTGCCATTCGAAAGAACTGGTTTACCATTATGCCAATTGGTATTATATGGCATATCATGCAATGATGGTCTCTTTTCTTGTCTTTGGTAAACTTGCCTATTAGGACCTATCCCTTTTTCACTTCTAGCTAGTCTATAGCTTAGCTCCTTAACAACATTTGCTAGTTTATCTATCTTATCTTCAAGGGCAGATGTATTACCTTGAATATTCTGAGGTTTGTTTGGATTCTGCAGAATTTTCACATCATCCCTCCTGTTTGTCTTGCCTGATGCTTTCCTGTTATTCTCAATATTTATTGCTATCCTGAAAGCATCCCTGAGAGTAGCAAGACCTTTATCTCTTAACCCATATGCAGTTTTGGCATCAAAAGCATTTATATACAATATTATGCACATTGGTTCATTTGGCCTCATGTGATGTGGCAATTTGTTCAATACTTTAGTAAATCTTGCATTAAAATATGCAACCTACTCATTTGACCCTTTAGTGATACTAGTGAACTCATTTACAAAAAAGCTAGGGTTAGTTTTGTCACCATACTGCTCCTTAAACATCCTTTTGAAATCATCCCATGATGAAATGCTCCGATCAGGCAGATTCTTGTACCATTCTCTAGCCTCATCAACCAAAGATTGCATGAATGACTTCATGAAAACATCCTCATGCTCAACCTCGAAGTTGTCCATGACATTTTGAAAAGCTTTTAGATGATCTTCTCCTGACACAGTATTATTTCCTGGAAACTTTGGCACATGCAACCTCACATGCTTGTCAATGGGGTTAGGATAACCAGGGATACCATCAAAAACTAGCTACCTGAATCTATCCAATTGCATTGGCTGTCTACCAAATTGATTGGCATTGGCATTTTTGTTTGCATTCTGATTTCTTACATTGTTTAATGGTATTCTGGCATCATTTACATTCTGTCTTTGATCATTATGCTGATGTTGTACCTCATTTCTGCACTGGTTTCTCTGCATATTTGCATTTTCAAGGGTAGGAACTGAATCATTCTGAGAACCTCTCAGAGCTTTCACTTTCTGTCTCATGTCATCTCTGATTTTCATTGCTTGTAAATATTCTAATTCTACTATTAGGCTTTTGATTTCTTTAGCTAACTGTTCTTCTTTAGGCATGGAGGTAGATGGTCTCATACCATTCTGGTCATCGTCTTCATCATCCCTTGGGGATTCAACTTCTTCAAATCTTTCACTAGGATCTAGGAAAGGGCGTTCTTGAAACACCTCTGACCTCATTCTTAGGTTTACACCTTGTTGCCTCTCATATGCACCTTGGATATCAGCTTCTGCATTTGAAAAATAAGGTACATGCTGTCCTGATGGCCTAGGGTTGTCCTGAGCATCATTAGTATTCCTGGGGGAACCCTCATGACTGGCTGAGACGGTTCCCTTTTTCCTATACGTCATCCTTCTTTTTACTAGTACCTCCTCAAATAAAGGATTACGTAGGGATCTTCTCCCTTGCATACAAATTTCACTTTACCGGTTAGGAGATTGGTTCGGAGTCGCCACCTATTACTAGGAAATGTTTTCTTTTAAACCAAGGTTCTTTCACAAATTCCCCAGCGGAGTCACCAATTTCTGTTGGTTTTTTCCCTAACTGGATGCTCATTCCCAGATTTCCCTACAAGGTAGCCATCAATGAACAATAGGTTCTTTGGGCCAGGGGCCAACAGTGTAGGAGATAGACTCTATATTTCTTATCTCCTCTTCTTCTTCAGGCTCTACAAAACCTAGGGGGGTATTCCCTATTCAACACCCATGAGAATATGCTTGTGGGTTGGCTTGGGTTGTTGATACAAAGCAAATAAATCCTCCTATATGAAGACCAAAACTGTGGGATAAGTGCAAAGGGGCTAGCTTTGGGCTTATGTTTAGTTGTGAATCAAAGGATCCTAGTCCTAAACTACTTCTACAGTCCTAAAGGTTTGAAGTTGAAGTTTGAGTTTGATTTGTATATGGATGTGAAACTAGGACCTTGGGTTACAATAGAGATACCAAGCCAGATCGGTGCCTATCTAGGGCTCAGAGTCAGTAGACATATATATGTGAATGTTTACCACAGACATAAAACATCAGATTTTAAAGGGTCTCTTAAATGTCTGCCTTACAGACAATACCCAAGAGAGTATTTAGTTATTTCTGCTTACAAATATCCTTTCTACAATGTATTTTCCTCAACACATAGTCCAAAACATTCAATCTACTCCTTGAGCAAAAGTAAAAGACTAAGTATTCAATATATAAAACCTATATTGTAGAATCTATAATACCCCTTAGATGTTCAGAGTCAGAAGAAAAACACATTCAGTCTAGAGACAAATAACAAAACACATGCTATGAAGCATTACTCATTTAAATCAACATGAAATTGATAATTCTGTGCATAATACATACAACATACAATTAATAAACTATTAGAGACACCTGAAATAGAATCACCAGAATGTTGTATTCCTATTGCAGCACCAAAATTTGTCCAAGTTTCCAACCACCAACAAAAGAGTAACATAGTTTGCTTAAAATAGCAAGAAAGTGCACTTTCAGCAGTAATTACATGGCAAAAGTCAAAAATCTGCCAGATACAGTTCATTCTGAGGAAATGGCCTTCAAAGATTAAATGCAGCAGGGGACAAAACATCGAGAAGCAAGAGAAGGATGAGGAGCAAATGAGCTCGAGCCTTGTGCCACCGTTGGAAAATTCTCTGTCATAAATTAGGTACATGGCTATTCAACTGTTTGCCCATGCCTTTGCAAATTACCGTTGATGGATCAACCACCCACATCTTCTCTTGGAAACTATCGCAGTGCTCATATGGAAATTTCCCACTCAAAACATGCCTGAAGACGCAAAAGAAACCCATACCCCAACTTTAAAACATGGTCGTTGATTCCTCCCATCATTTGAAAATCCATGGCACCAAATCCACATTGAAAAGTCGCCGTCCTGTGAAAATGTGCTACATAGGCACCTTGCATATGCATGTTCTGGTTTGTGTATCATGCCATCGGCGTGACCAAGACTATCGGGAAGACCCTCATATTTGCATGATTTAATATCCCACATTTGTCCTGTAGGGACCACTCTATCATTTTATAAATGGGACCGCAAGCACACTAAGTGTTGAGCATTTTACCCTGCTTGACCCACGAACCCTCCGCCAATAGCCCATCGCCCAACTCCCACCGATACCAAACCTCCGTCGGTGAGACCATAAACCATCGGCAGGCCTAAAAACTCACCTGCTGACATCACTTGTCACTCCGATGACCATACCCTTTGGCATGACACCACTTCGTCAGCGTGCCCAAAATTTCTCCTACCGACATGCCGATCACACCAATCGAAGCCCCATGAATTACATTGTCGGCCAGACACCAACTATCGACGAATCACAAACTCTTAACGCTGATGTCAAAAGTTACGCTAATGACACCACTGGATCGAGGAGACCAACTCCATCAGCCAAACTCTAGCCTACCTTTCCAATCCCACAACTCTCGCCAATCACTACACCCTTCAGCCAGACATAGACAATTAGAGCGACAAAAAATGCCTTCACCGATCACACAACTCTCAGCGATGGACACACCACTAAAAGCCTCAAACCACTGTCTGTGTTGGCCAGACCCAAACCATCAGAGCAACAAAAAGCTCCTTCGCCGACCATACCATGTTATGCCAATGGTAACTCCATCGGCCAGATCAAACATATTGACGGAGCCTAAAACTCCCCTGCCGATAACAAAACTCTCTCCAATGAACACACCTTGGACAACCCATGTTGGCCAGAGTATCCCTGCCAGCCCAACTCTTCACGATTCGCCCGATGCACCAAGTCACTCCAATGAAGATCTTCATCGGCCAAACACAAGGCGTCGAGAAACCTTATTCACATCTACCCGACACACAAAGTCACCCCAATGAAAACCATTGGCCAAACACAAGGCATCGGAAGCAGAATTCCTAGCTTCACCGATGAGAGAAGTCATCCTGATGAACATCTTGATGATAGAAAACTTGATGACCCTACAGAAATATCAAGGTGACAATCTGAGACCTGATTGATTAAGCAAGCACCAACAGGCACCATGAAGATTTTCCATAAAATTTGTGAGACCTCCAGCCTCCAGGATGCTCCACACCATCAGCTTCTGCTTAACCCCCTCGCAAGAAGAAGGTTCAACCCTATTTCTTTCACCCCCCATTCTGAAATTTAGACACTAAGATAGATCTTTCTCTCTGCTAACAGAAGTGTAAGTAACAATGAGGCTAAACAGAGCTAATTTGGTGATATTCACACCCATAATCTGTGTGGGATGAATTTTATGGATGGGAGAGTTCTGCAAACCTTTAGGTTTCATGATGATCTGATTAGAGGTTCTTGATAGTCGTACCATGGATACTACCATTCTTAAGCAAGTCTTTAACATTGCTTAGGGTCAAAATAAATTCATCCCATATGATCTTAGCTTCATTAATAACCGCTAGGTTGGCAAAAGCATTTGCCACCTTATTCCCCTCACAATATATGTAAGAAATATGGGTGGATTCAAAAGTATTCAACAACATAATAACATCTTTGATCAAGGTTTCAATGGACCAACTTGGTTTAGAGGTGCCATTAACATAATTGATAATGTTCAGAGTCACCTTCGATATAGACTTTTCTATGACCCTTAGCGTGAGCTAGAGCAATAGAATGATAGGCAGCTGCCGCTTCAGCATAGTGGTTTGTCTGTGTACCCAAAAGGAGTGCCACTGCTGCTATGAACCTACCATGATTATCTCTTATCACCCCCCACTACCTGCAGCTCCAGGGTTACCTTTAGCTACCCCATCAAAGTTGATTTTGATCCATCCTTCTGGAGATAAAAACCATACCACTTCCCCTCTAAGGGTGTTTCATTTTTTTGAAGGAAGTAGATAAGTCTTCAAATAAGTTCTAGTTTTTAGAAATGATACTTTCCATTTGAGTCACCTCAACTCTTTTATCTTGGGAGAGTTGTTCTTCAATCCTGGCTTTGAAATTCTCCTTGATGCTTCTGACCACTTTAAAAAATAGATTTTCAAAAGATAGGTTGGTATCTCTAAAGAGCTGGTTATTCCTCTCCTTCCATAGGCCCCAAGCAATATGGGGAGAACAAAGGGACCAAAGGAATCTGAGGGAAGGGTTGGAAATAGGGAACATCCATTGAGAGACCAGATCTTTAGTGGAGTTGAGGAAGGTCCAGCTTAGATTCCATAAGGAAAGAATCTTATTCCAAATCTCAAGAGAAAAGGGACAAGAGAGGACCAAATGGAAGGAGTCTTCATAGTTACTTAAGCACAAGGGGCATCTATTGACCAGTGATAAGCCCCTTTTACACAAGTTGTCACACGTAAGCACCCTGTCTTGAAAAAGCAACTAGAAGAAAATATTGATCTTAGGGATAAATTTGTCATCCCACAGTTCGCCCAAAAGGGAGGATCCTCAACCGGAGGACAAAGTTGTTTGAACCCCGATGCCACAAAGTAATGTCCCAAGGAAGTGGCCTGCCAAATAAGGTGATCTTTGATCTTACTAAGGGGAATATGAAAAACATTGAGCTTACTCTGGAAATCAATCAAGTGCCAATCGGTTGAGAAGTTCTTCCATCTTCCTTCAATGATGTAATCACTCACCTTCAAACCACAAGAGGCAAAGCAAAAACCTTCAAAAGGGCTCGCCAAGCAAGTTTGTCAAGAGGGAGATCCCCATACCATCGGTCCTTCCAAAAGTCCACTTTGCTGCCATCTCCTATCTTCCATAAAGAGCCTTTTCTTATTATTTCCTTAGACTGGGAGATGTTTTTCCAAATTTCAGATCCTTCAGGTAAAGTCAGACAATCTAGCACTTCACTGAAGCTATTGTGACCCTTTAGGTATTTGTTTTTCATTATCTTCATCCACTCCTCCTTTTCTGATATTAGGCACCAAGTATTGGCCGCTAGGAGTGCAGAGTTGAAATCTTTGAGTTTTCTCAGGCCAAGACCTCCAGAGTTTTTATATTTACACACTGAATCCCAAGCCACCAACAGTATTCTCTTTTTCTCCTCAGTACCAAACCAAATAAATCTTTTTTGGATTTGCTCAATCCTATCTCTGGTTTTAGCAGGAATAGGAGATAAATAAGGTGGCCAATCTAGCACTTCAATGAAGCTAATGTGACCCTTTAGGTATTTGTTTTTCATTATCTCCATCCACTCCTTTTCTGATATTAGGCACCAAGCATTGGCCACTAGGAGAGTAGAGTTGAAATCTAGCACTTCACTGAAGCTAAATAAAGTTAGACAATCTAGCACTTCACTGAAGCTATTGTGACCCTTTAGGTATTTGTTTTTCATTATCTCCATCCACTCCTTTTCTGATATTAGGTGCCAAGCATTAGTTGCTAGGAGAGCAGAGTTGAAATGTTTGAGTTTCTTAGGCCAAGACCTCCAAAGTTTTTAGATTTACACATTGAATCCCAAGGCACCAACAGTATTCTCTTTTTCTCCTTAGTACCAGACCAAAGAAATCTTTTTTGGATTTTCTCAATCCCATGTCTTCCAATGTTGTCATCCTTACCAAACTTAATTCTTGAATGTTTATCTTAGTCCATTCATGTACTGCACCAATTTCTCCTTGCTTGCTTCACTATGTCTAGTCCTAATAATCATCTTGTGGAATTCTTCAGTATAATACTTTATTGTTTTCTCCTTTTGTCTTAGGTTTTGCAATCCCTTCAACGGTTCTAATTCATAATTAGCAGGTATGAATTGATTCTTCAATTTTGTCGCCATTTTATCCCACTTCATGATTCTTTCTTTTCCTCTTCTATTTCTATCCAATTGAACTTCTTTCAACAAAATAGAAGCATGTCCTTTCAACTTAGTTTTTGAAAATCTCACTCTTTCCAGATCTTCAATTTCTTCATACTCAAATTATTCCTCCATGTCATTTATCTAGTCAATCAACTCCTCAGGGTTCAAATTTCCCACATAGTTTGAAATTTATATTCTAGGTCTCTTACCAATCTTAGAAATAGCTTTTAACATCTTTACCTGATCTAATTATTCTTCTTCTAGGGTTTCCTCATTTTGGTCGGCAACTTGAACTCCTAATTCATTATCATCACTTTCATCCTCATGTCTAGGGTTTAGACCTCTCTTTCTATCCTCATCTACAACATCCAATCTAAATTTTATTGTTCTTATCATCTCTATCATTTCTTCCATCCTTCCAGCAACATTGGCCATATCAAGCATCCTCCTTGGGGGCATCTCTTCCCTGGATTCAGTGTAACTACCTTAATTCAACGATCTAACTACAAGGTTGCAACTACCTCACAATCGGTGCTTAGTTGACAAACACTTGCAGGCTACCTCAAGTCGATGATTTGTTCACTTGAAGATTTGTTGAAATGCCTTCTCTCCCAAAGGATTCACAAACTTCACTCTAATACCACTTGGTGTAGTCATGGATGGAGGGCCTAGAAATTAGGACTGTCCTACCGTGCAGCCTTAGAGTAAACACAACGAAAAACACAAAGAATAGACCAACAAATGGAAATATATTGATTCAATATCATAAACAGTTACAATCTTCATATGCCATCAATATGTGAACTACAATGGGCTCACTAGCCTATCCTCCAGCTTGTTACAATTTACATGAAAGGTATAGCTTTGAAGCGTTACTCCGCAATCCACTATCTTAACTTCCTAACTCATACTACTACTCTACTTGCTTTCCAATACATCTAGTGAATGATTATATAGCAATTTTAGTTTCAAGGAATGATCCATGTCATCCTTAAGCTATTTCAAAGTTTAATGATTGATGAAACGTGTAGGTCATCCTAATTCCAATGGTGAAGCCTCCAATGGTACAGTCACAATAGGAGGGTTCACAAACTAAACTATCCAGACCGTGCAGAAAGAGTAAACACAATGGAAACAACTCAAATATATGAAACAAATGTAGGTTCAGTCATTCAGTATATCAAAGAATTCAAATACAAATCAGCTAGCAACATGCAGGCTTACAATTTGGGCTCAAAGGCTTGATTTCAGAAGATCAAAATATGCACAAGATATAGCTTTTAAGTTCCCTCACACAAAATCTAAACTATCAACTATCACTATTATCATGAACTACTTTCCTAAGGATCTATTACATCAATATATATCATCTTTGATACAAAAGATTCCTCCGCGTCGGCCAACGAAGATCACAAACTCCAATGGAGAGCTGTAACGTGTGTATACAGATAGGTCAGACCTAAATGCATAGAACACCTCTGCAAATGAAGGTAATGATGTGCGAATCTTGGGGAAGGTCAACCATGAACCAAGGATCAATGAATGATGTGTCATTAGGCTCCACAAGTCGAGAAATGATCTGCAAGTCTTCTCCTTCAATTGATGTGTCTGAGATTGTCAGGATGCTCTGTTCTAAGAAAACAGTCGATCTTCTGATAGCGATATCTTTCTGATACTTGATCCAAATGCTCTGAATTCTAGATATGATGTAGATGAATGAATCTAGATACTAAGTCCAGCTTCGCAAGGACTGAAATGATATTGCAGCAGAATACAGACCAAAATATAGAAACTGCTACTGACTGAACTACCTAAACTGAACCGAAAAATGAAAAGAAACAAACTGAAATGCAAATGTTTTTTGGTTGATGCAAGATTACTCTTGAACTAGGGATGCTCCTGCATCAGACATCTGGGGTTATTGAAAAAGTGAGTCCCTCACTTTGTTGGGGCTAGAGGAAAACCAAGATGGTCCACCTCAGCCTGAGAAATCCATGATGATGTTGTTATATGGAGCCTAATCAGACTCAGAGGTTAAATTTTCCCCACTTTTATTGGTGCAGTTTCCCCCCAAATTATTTAACAGGGGAGTGCAGGGGGGCAGAGCCCCTCCTACGGTGCCCCCGAAGCAAAAAGTGCCTATTATTTTATAAAGGTGTTGGGAGTTATTTTTTCGATTAGCCAACATAAAAAAACCCCATTTTTTTAATCGACATAAGGCTTGATAAAAGTGGCTAAGGGTTAGGGTTTCCGTTGATATTGTATTGTAGCATTTGCAACGGTATTGAGTTGCAGGGATTGTTGATTATAATTAGTTTGATTTACTAGATAATAATATTGGACTCTCTGTTTGGTGGATGTAGCCTGAGTTTGGGTGAACCACGTTAAAACTTGTCTCTCATTGTTATTATTTCTGTGTATTTCCATTCCTTTGTTTAATCTTTATTTTCATTTAATTGATATCTTTTGCTGGCTAACCCTAACAGATGAATCTTGTTCTGGTCCGCCTTTCCACTTCACAAGATATTCTTTGTATTGTCTTCCTATAGTGTTGCGTCCAACTCTGATGTCCAAAATGTCTTCAATCTGCTCCGGTGCCCATTGTGGTAACTGCTTCTTCAAGTCTTCTTTCATGATGTCACTAAACTCTGCTTCATGATACTAACATAGGTCTGTAATGTTGAAAATAGGTGATATACCCAATGTCTCCGGTAACTCCACTTCGTATGCATTTCCTGAATCAAATTTTCTGAGTATCCTACAACGTCCAAACTTCTTCATCTTCAACTTGTTATATGTTCCAACTGGAAATCTTTCTTTTCTCAAGTATACAATCACTTCATCTCCCATTGCAAATTCTTTATGTCTTCTCTTATCATCTGCCTTTTCCTTATATTTGTTTTTCATGTCTTCCAAATGCTTCTTCACCTGATTATGCACTGTCTCCATATGTTCTACAAATTCTTCTGCTTCTGCACTTCTCTTTTCTTCTATACTGATGTCTCTCAATTCTGCAACTCCTCTAGGATTCACTCCGGTAACAATCTCAAAAGGTGTTCTTCTGGTACTCTTATTTACTAAATTATTGTACGCAAATTCTACTTGTGAAAGAATCAAATCCCAACTTCCTGCCTTTTCTCCAACCAAACATCTCAACAAGTTTCCCAAACTCCTATTCACTACCTCTATTTTCCCATCAGTCTGTGGATGAAGTGTTGAACTAAACTTCAAATCTATCTTCATCTTCTTCCAAAGTGTCTTCCAAAAATATCTAAGAAATCTAGCATCTCTATCTAAAATTATACTCCTAGGTAATCCATGCAATCTCACAATCTCCTTGAAAAATAGGTCTGCTACATGCACTGCATCAGTTGTCTTCTTACAAGGTATGAAATGAACCATCTTTAAAAATCTATCTACCACTACAAATATAGAATCATGTCCCATCTATGTCTTAGGCAATCCCATCACAAAATCCATACTTATGTCTTCCCAAGGTCTCTCCGGTACTGTAAAAGGTTTATACATTATACTATTTTGACTACTCCCTTTTGCAACTTGACAAACTCTACAACTCTACACAAATTTCCTAACATCCTTATGTATATGAGGCCAAAAGTAATTTTCACTCACCAAAGCTACTGTCTTGTCAATCCCAAAATGTCCTGCCAATCCACCACTATGTTTCTCCTTGATCAAATTATCTCTCATTGAACTTCTAGGTATGCATAATTGATTTCCTCTAAACAACATATCTTCTTGAATGAAATAATCCAACCACTTACTCCTATCTATCACAACAAGTTCATTACATGCTTTCCAAGGTTCTACAAACTCAATATCTCCCTCATACATGTTCTTCAATTCATCAAAACCTATCACTTCAACTCTCATCTCTGTCAACAAGTTTCTTCTCCTACTCAATGCATTAGCAACTTTGTTTGATTTTCCACTCCTATGCTTCAACAAAAAAGTATAACTCTGCATGAACTCAACCCATCTCATATGTCTCTGATTCAAGTTACCTTGACTGTTTAAATATTGCAAAGCTTCATGATCTGTATACAACACAAACTCCTTAGGCAACAAGTAATGTCTCCACTTCTTCAAGGCTTGAATTATGGCATAGAACTCTTGACCATAAACTAAATATCTTCTTCTTGCAGCATTCATCTTCTCACTGAAATATGCTATAGGTCTACCTTCTTGACTTAACACTGCTCCAATTACACTCCCACTTGCATCACAATCTACTTGAAATACCTTATTAAAATCTAGTAATGCTAAAATAGGTTGCTCTGTCACCTTTTGATTCAACAGTTCAAAACTTTTATATGCTCCTGATATCCACTTGAAATCTTTTCTATCACCTCTCATTGTCTCTATCATAAGGTTACATACTGAATTGAAATTTCTGATGAACTTCTGGTAGAAATTAGCTAACCCATGAAATGATCTAACTTCTCCAATGCCCTTCGATGTAGGCCATTCAACAATTTCACTTACTTTCTCAGGGTCCATCTACAATCCTTCCACAAAAATCACAAATCCTAGATATACCAATTCTTCCTTCATGAAACTACACTTCTTGATGTTTATCAACAATTTCTTCTCTCTCAGCCTCTGCAAAACTTGTCTAATATGCCACAAATGTTCTTCTTTTGTCTTAGTAAAAATCAAAATGTCATCCAAGTATATAATCACAAACTTACCCAAGAATTTCTTCAAGACTTCATTCATCAATCTCATGAAAGTACTCGATGCATTTGTCAATCCAAAATGCATCACTAACCACTCATATAGTCCTTCATTTGTCTTAAAAGTAGTCTTCCATTCATCTCCTCTGATTCTAATATGATGGTATCCACTCTTCAAATCTATCTTTGTGAAATATCTTGTTCCACTCAAACAATCCATAATATCATCCATCCTAGGTAAAGGAAATCTATACTTAACTGTGATCTTGTTTATGGCTCTAGAGTCAGTACACATTCTCCATTCTCCATCTTTCTTAGGTGCTAACACTATAGGTACTGCACAAGGACTCAAACTTTCTCTTATCAAACCTTTCCTCAACAATTCTTGTATCTATCTATTCAATTCTTCATTCTTTGCCGATGTCATTCTATGTGTTGCTTTATTAGGCAAACTAGCTCCCGGTGTAAGATCCATGTGATGACTGATACTCCTTATTGGTGGTAATCCTTCAGGCACATTATCTGATATGATGTCTTTGTACTCTGTCAGCAACTATTTTATCTCCTTCAGTTGTGATTCTTTAGTCTCATTCTTCAATGCTTCAGGTTTCTTAGGAATCAAAGCATAACACATATTCTCATGTCTCAAACCATCCAGAAATTTCCTTCCATCTGCCAAATAGATTCTAGCATTTCCACATACTTTAGTCTTAGTATCATCTTCCAAAGGAATCAAAGTAATTCTCTTCCCATTTGATGTTATAGTGTATGTTTTCTTTCTCCCATCATGTATATCTTTTCTATCATACTGCCAAGGCCTACCCAACAGAATATGACATACATCCATAGGCATAATATCACACAAGACTTCATCATGATAAGATCCAATATGAAATTTCACCAAACATTGTTCACTCACCAGTACCTTATGATCATCTTGAATCTATGCTATCTGATAGGGCTTAGGGTGTTTTAGTCTTTCCAACTTCATCTTTGTCACCATCTCCTCTAAATCTAAGTTATCTAAACTACCACTATCAATTACAACTTTACAACATTTACCTCCTAATTTGCATCTAGTTCTAAACAAACTCTTCCTCTACGGTGGTTCTTCACTTGTCTCTACTTGAAATAGTGCTCTCCTCATCACAAGTGATTCTCCTTTCTCTAGTTTACCAACTAAACTGGGTGATCCAACAAGTTCTTCTTCAACATAAGCTACTCTTCCCCTATTCTCTGCTCTCTTGCTTGTACTCCCTTGATTACATTCAAATGCTCTATGTCCTTCACCTCCACACTTGAAAACAGTGCCTATGAATGTTCTCTTATCAAATCATCTTCCTTCTCTTCTATTCCCTTCATTTTGGTATACACTAGAGTTTCCTCTCCGGTAAAAGTTTTTGTCATCTCTTCAGTATGCATTGTTATCTCTGTCCTCCTTATTGAATGTGTTGTCAAACTTGTTATGCTTTCGATGTGATATGTCTCCTCCAGAAAATGTTCTTCCTCTCTGAAATTTACCTCCTCTGCCTCTATGTCTCTATTCATGTCTCTTATTCATCTTTTCTTCAACTTTCAAGGCAAACTGATATGCTTCCTCCAAAGATGTCATCCTCACTAAACTTAGTTCTTCTTAAATGTTCAATCTCAGTCTATGGATGTATCTAGCCACTTTCTCCTTGTTTGCTTCACTGTGTCTTGTCCTTATGATAATCTTATGAAATTCTTCAGTATACTCCTTCACATATTTCTCCTTTTGCCTCAGGTTTTGCAATCTTTTCAACAACTCCAACCCATTGTCAACAAGTATGAATTGATTCTTCAATTTTTTCACCATCCTGTCCCACTTTGTAATCTTTTCTTTTCCTCTTCTATTTCTATCCAGCTAAACTTTCCACCATATAGCAACATGTCCTTTCAACTTTATCTTTGCAAATTTCACCTTCTCCAGATCTTCAAATTCTTCATATTCAAAGTATTCTTCCATGTCATTTATCCAGTCAATCAACTCTTCAGGGTTCAAATTACCAGTATAGTTCGGCACATCAACTCTAGGTCTCTTTAAAATCTTTGAAATAGATTGCAACATCTTTACTTGATCTAATTCTTCTTCTTCATCACCTCCTAGGGTTTCACCAATTTGTTCAACAAATTGAAATTCCTTTTCATCATCACTTTCAATATTAGGTCTAGGTGTCAATCCTCTTCGCCTATCTTCTTCAATAGCATCTAATAAAATTCACATTATTTTCATCATTTCCATCATCTCATCCATTCTACCAGCCATTGTTCCAACATCAGCAACTCTCCTCGGCGGCATCTTCCTAGGATCAAGCGTAAACTGCCTCAAGTTCGGTGATCGGGCTACAAGTGGCAACTACCTCATAATCGGTGATTGGTTGTGACACAAGTAACCTGCCTCAATTAGGTGATCTATCCACATGAAGATCTTATAGAATTCCTTCACCAACTTCACTCAATTCGCTCCCAAAGATTCAAACTTTCACTCTGATACCACTTGGTGTAGTCACGGTAGGAGGGTTCACAAAATGAACTGTCTAGATCATGCAGCAAGAGTAAACACAACTGAAACAACTCAAAGATATGAAACAAATGCAAGTTTAGTCATTCACTATATCAAAGAATTCAAATACAAATCGGTTGGCAACATGCAGGCTTACAATTTGGGCTCAAAGACCTGATTTTACAAAAGATTCCTTCGCATTAGCCAAGGAAGATCACAAACTCCAATGTAGAGTTGTAATGTGTGTACACGGATAGGTCAGACCTAAATGCATAGAACACCTTCGCAAATGAATGTAATGATGTGCGGATCTCGAGGAAGGTCAGCCACGAACCAAGGATCAATGAATGATGTGTCATTAGGCTCCACAAGTCGAGAAATGCTCTGCAAGTCTTCTCCTTCAGCTGATGTGTCTGAGATTGTCAAGATGCTTTGTTCTGATAAAACATTCAATCTTCTGATAGTGATATCTTTCCAGTACTTGATCCAAATGCTTTGAATTCTGCATATGATGTAGATGAATGAATCTAGATGCTAAGTCTAGTTTCACAAGGTTTGAAATGATACTACTATAGAATGTAGACCAAAATACAGAAACTGCTACTGACTGAACTGCCTAAACTAAACCAAAAAATGAAAAGAAACAAACTGAACTGCAAACAAACAGAAATGCAAATGTTTTTTGGTTGATGCAAGATTGTTCTTGTACTAGGGATGCTCCTGCATCATCCAATGTTGATGAATCATGTTGTTTTTCTCATTGAAGGTGCCTCTGGTCCTATAATGCCTTGTGATATGTTCCATTAGGTGTCACAAGTCATGGGAAGGTGTCACAAATGCATAGGCTATATTGAATGTTGAATACTCTGATCAGTGAATCCTGATGGAGCATCTAATAGAGATAACTTCTGGTAGGTGATCGCAAACTTCCTGAATGCCAGATATGATGTAGATGAATTGTTGTAGAGTCTTAATCCTGTACTGCAAACTATGAAGTGATCATGTAGTGAAATGCAGTGCATTCCTCTAAGACTGAACTGATTGAGACACAAGAAAAAAAAAGAAACAAATTGTTTTTAGTTGATGCAAGATTGTCTTTCAACCTGGGGTGCTCTTGCATCAAATTCTTAGCCCTTTTATAATTTTCTAGCTATCATCATACACATCTATCACATCATGTTTTCACTATTGTCAATCTTCTATTACTACTTGCATACACTTTTTATGCACTTCCCTTGGGAGCATCATCCCATTTTACTACCTAGGAGAATTTTCTTTGTTGTCCCCTTTTCACTCTATATACATAGAAGTCTCACATACTATGGCCTTTGGATTCTACATGAATTTATCTCTTCATTGATCTTAGCATTATCTCTCCTCTATTGCTATATCATGCTTTTCCTTTCATTAGGGGCATCTCATCTTTATTCATAATATTTGGGGGCATTATCTTAGTTATATGTTCACCTTCTCCTTAGGTCACATTTTTCTTTATCATCATCATTCAATTATTCATGACTCTTGACACTCATCATTCACCACACATATTTGCCCCAACTTAGACACATATTTTCGTATCATTGGAGGCATCACCTATAATTTCCCCTCTCCTCTATTATCCTAATATCACATATAACTTAGTGTTTTACTTTCTCCCCATTTGTCCATTACCTTAAATTGATAAGCTCTATGCTTTTGCCAATCAATTTAAGGGGGCATATTCTTTACAAATTATCTTATATTGTCACAACACCATTATCATAGGCCTAGCCTAACCCCTTTTACCAGATGGGTGGTGACCACATAATGTTTAATATCATCAGTTTACCTTGTTTTAGGCATGACCTAGCCCCTTTTACCAATTTTGATGGCAACCACATATCCATTATCATTATTTACTATTTTTTAATTGCACCTATCTTAGCTTGTTATCCTATTTAAGGTGGAAACCACATATAGCTAGGTGGTAACCACATAACTAATATCATCATTTAACTTTTTTATTTTGTTTTGGATTGGAATGGCCCTATCAATAAGTAGCAATGGCATAACCAATCATATCTCCTTTATCATATCTTTGTGGACATGACATAGCCCAACATTCTCCAAGGTATCATTCTCTCATGCAAGCCCACCATGACTCTCTCTTTCATCACACAATCCACTTTGATCATATTAATGTCCTCTCCTTCATTACTATTGTTACTTTAGCTGCATATAATACTAGGAGTTGTGTGTGTATCTATTGCTTTTCTTCCACTTGTGTTCATTATTTTGTTAAGTATATGATTATATGTTTAGTGTTGTTGCCTTTAGTATATTTCTCATGTTTAATGTTTCCATATGTATACTATTTCATGCTTAGTATCTTGTTTATGTAGTGTTTCCATTTTATATGTTCTATAGCATTGCTTTAGTATTCATACAATGACTATGTTTCTTTGGTGCATTATAGGATAAGTACTTAGATGCAAGGAAGTAAAGGAAAACATAAGAAAAGAACATGAATACATATATCCTTCCACACATCCTTTTCATATTTAAGGAATTATGCAATGTTAATTTAATTTACTTACAACACTTTAACTTTAGCATGTTTCTTCCACCTAGTGTCATTGACCAACTAAAGTGGGGGCAAAATGAAATTATGGAAATTACATACTTCACAATTTCTAACTAACATTTCTATGTGCATTTAAGTGCCCATCCTCCTAGTATGTTTTATGCTCATTTATACATGTTTCTATCCATCCTAGTGATCACAATAAGACATATGAAGCACCCCTACCCATAGTAACCTATCCCAGACTAGCCCCTAAATTTTGGGAGCTCTTCCATAATGGGTCACCTCTACCCATGGAGTGTATGTTCCTAGGTCACCTATGCCCCCAGCATAAGTGAGGTCTTCCAAAAATTAAGAAAACGTGTTAATGTCTCCTTTTTCCCTAATCCTTCCTTTATAAAACTTAGTATGGATTGATATATTTAAGCCTTATTTTCCCTCCATTCACCTAGAAGACATCATTGTGAAAACTTATTATCCCCTCCATCTCTTGAATGTTAAGGAAAATTGTAATTATCTACTAAAGCAAGATGGAAATAAGCTAAAGGTTGAAGATCTAAAGTTATGGAGTCCCTTTGAGCATCATAGCATATGATATCCTTGTAGTTTCCTTCCCTTTCCATTTTGTATCATTTCCTAATTATTTTCAATTATGAGCTAATAGGGACCCCTTTATCCATCCCGAAAGCTACATAATCCCACCATTGTAACCCTAACCAAATCTAATCTTTTTTTCTCCCTTGTATATCTCTTTGTAATCACTTTCTATGCCCCCTTGTACTTAATCGCTTGTCAAACACCACCATTACACAAACACTAGGTCTGTGCACATCCCATTTTCCATCAATACTAATGGGAGGCTGAAATATACCACTTAGGGGACTGACTAACATAGTCTCCCAAATAACACAGCTCTATTTTCCTTTCTCCCCCAAGATCAAATCTGAATATATTATCATCCAAAGTGAATCAGACTAGATTCCATTTGGAAATAAAATCCAAGACTGAAGACAAAGGGCCCTATAAAATTATAGAGCTCTTAAATGCAAGATTATCTATGCCACTACGAGTCAATTTTACGCATCTTACATAGTGTTTGTACCCACTTTGCACAATAATAACACCCTAGTTCTACCAAAATTATCAAACAAAGCTTCTAGATTTTATCTGCAAGTACATCCAAACTTTCACAACGTATTTACAGTCTTAGATCTACTATTTTCTAGGTGCACATACTTTATATCCATCTTTCTTTCCTATTAGGCATTTCAGGTTTTATATTTCCATTTCCTAACTAGTGTTTTGATAATATAAATCAAAGTAGGCACTATATGGTTTCAAATTTGTTGTTATTCTAATTTATATGCTATTAGACAATTAGAAATTTAAACATGTGTTTTTTTCATGATACTTTACACACCTAGAGACCTAAGCACATTTTTTCTTTCATCTAGATACAGAAGATTATAATAACTAGAACAAACTATTTTATTAATATGCATGTTATGTATATGGCACTCTCTAGGGAGATGTATGATTGTATGTCTCCTATTTATGCATGCTAATTACCTACCTAAGATTTTCCTATCTATTTATGTGGTAGATTTACATTTATAGATTACATGATTGTGAAGACAAAGGTTGTTATGGAAGTTGAATCAATTCATCTTCCACGTGTAATGTTTCAACTCTCAATGGTTAGGATTCAAGTCATGCACTATTGAGCCAATAGGTAGTGAAGATGATAGAAATGTTAGAAGACAATAAAATATAAATGAAGCATAAAAATAAACATTATACCTCAAACCTTCACACAATCCATTCTCCTTGATAGGATGGAGGAATGCATGCACCCAAGAAGTAATTCCTAGCTTTATCCAAGACAAAATGAATGTGGATTGCTCTATTCTAACCAACACAAGTGAAGGGAAGGATTTGGCAATGGAATGAGAGGATTTTGGCTAAGATTTTGGTATAAATTGGATGCTTGAAGGCTTGTTATGAAAATGCTTGGAGATGGCTTGTATTTATAGAATTTTGGAGGATTTTTTATCAATGGCGGAAGTTTGAAGTGGAGATCCAATGGTAGAGATTTCATAGTGAAATCAAGGGCTAGGCTTTCATCATCAAAATTGGAGGGCTCACAATATTTTAGAATTTTAAATTTCATTCTTGGGAAGACTTTGCATTAATTAGGATAATGACTTATGAATGAATTAAAAATTCATTTATATGGGGGAGAGTGAATTAAAAATTGGAATTTATGGATGAATGGGATGAGAATTGACACATGCATGGATTTAAAAAGGTGAGGTGGAGACATGTGTGAGCTTTATTATTTAAATAATTCTCTTGCATGAATGAGGAAAGATGAGGTGGAGACACATGTGACTCCTCTTAATTAAAAAATGTTAATTTTTTAATCAAGTGTGGTGAGATGGGATAATGGGGGGTTAGGCTAATTAATTAAGTGATTAACTTAATTAATATGGTTGTTCGAAATTAGGAGATGGGTTAATTAGTGGTATGAATTAATTAAGGGTTTACTTAATTAATTTAGATCTAGGGGCTAGGTAGGGTATGGTAGCTTATTAAATAAATTATATTTACTTAATTTTGCTAGGTTTAGTCATGGGCTAGGTGGATTAATTAAATAAATGTATTTTATTTAATTAATTTAGGTTAGTGGTAAAGGATGGAATAATCAATTAAATAAATTGGTTTTATTTAATTAATTAGGGAAGGGGATAAGTTGATGCAAGCATGTCGGGGAATGGTAGCATGGGTTATGCCATTTTCAGATGTCTACATTTTGCCCCTCTTTGATGCGGCATCATGACCAAGTGGGAGTGGTGTTAGATCAAAGAATTTTGAATTTTTGCCCTAACTGACAGGAAGAGGAAGAATGGATGGGTGATGCCCCCTCGAGAGATTGAGAGAAAAAAATAATTTTTTTTAGGTGAATTCTTGAAAAGGAGGAAATGGTGATAAAAACAAGGTTTAGGATTAAAAATGGGGTTAATAGGAGGAAAAGTTGGTGAAAATAGATATGTTTTGTGGCCTGGGGGAAAAGCTAGGTTTAGGGCTTATGTGGCATCTATAAATAGGCTATGGGGGCCCAACATGCCACATTTGCACACCTAAGCTTGTTCACTAGGAGAGAGAAGAGAGTGATAGTGATGGCATAGAGGAGTATTCCATGTGAGGCACACCAAGCTGAGAGGACCCAAGAGTATCAGGGACCTCCACAGGCTGGTGAGTTGATATGTCGCCTGACCTAACTTTGTCATTTTTTGGGTTTCAAGTTATTTCAAGCATTGAATGAGGGTAGGTTAGGTGTCTTAGCACCTATGTGCAAGTGTGTAGCACTAGAGGTCAACTGATTAGCGCCTGCATCTCATTTAGCGGCTACAATGCAGTCAAAAGGTGTTAACATTGTTTATCTCTTAAGATAGGTGAAGTAGCTCTTAGGGATGGGTTAGCACCAATGCTATAGATTTTAGTGCTTGCGGCTAGTTCAACACTTGTGCTAAGGAAGGTAGTGCTTTCTTCTAGAGTGGCGTTAGTGCAAAGGGGAATGGTGAATGCATCTAGATTGGAATTTGTGGGTGATAAGGTAGCACTTGCATCCAAAATGGCACTAGCGCAAAGAAGGGTAGCACTTGCATCCTAAATGGTGGTAGCACAAAATGGGATAGCGCTTGCGTCTAGAGTGGTACCTATGTAAAATGGGGTAGCACCTTTGGCTAGGATGGTGCTAAGGGTTGGTCTGTTAGTGTCTGTGTGCAATTTGGTGCTAAGGGTTGATTAGGTAGCGCCTTCAGTTGGAATGGCGCTAAGGGTTGGTCTGTTAGCACCTACATGTAGTTTGGCACTTAAGTGAACACTGTTAGTGCTTTCACACAGTTTGTAGGAAAATATTTGACTTGATAGCTTGGTGGATGCAGGATGTTCTTCCTTCACTTCAGTCGAGGGAGCATTAGCCACTGGCACTATCATTGTAGGATGGGTTGATGCAGGTAGAGTGCGACCGATTGTAGGTGATTGACTTGTTATATATTGCATAGATGTCGACCATTCAAGTTCATCGAGCCATGCTGACAGCTTTGGTAGAGCACTGGCACAATGAGATTTGCTCATTTGTGTTGCTGATGGGGGAGATGAATATCACCCTCGAGGATGTTTGGTGGATTTTACGGATTCCTATCCATGGTGAGCAGGTGGTGTATGATCAGGGTGTTAGATTAGCTATGCTACAACATGTGTTTGCCCCTGCTCAAGTCTCGATGGACTTGTCGGGGAAGGAGATGCTCTAGAGAGATTTAATGGGTGTGTTGGGGGGTTTAGAGCTATTTACTTGTGGAGTTATAGCTTGGTTGTTGTTGCTAGATAACCAATTACATTAATTCCCTATGGGGTGGGGGTGTGTTAGAGTAGATGATGGCACGAAGTGCAGTTTATGCGTGGTTTTTACTAGCCAACTATACCATGATATGCACTTGGTAGAATATTGGTGTGGGGTGAGTCTCAGCTGTGGAGTGATGCTCCTCCACATTTGGGCTTGGGAGAATATTATGGTTACCCATCCATAGTGCTCACTAGTATGGCCTCAATTTATGCCTTATGTATATGGTTACAGAGATACATTGGTGCATCAGGCATTGGGCGGGTGGCATCACTAGAGGTATTTTTTTTATGATTTGGCGATAGTGGTATGGTGGTCATGGATAGGTTGTGAGATGTGGCTTAATGATGATGTTCATCTTCCATTTACCTAACAACCTCAGTACCTGATTGGCAGGACCAAGCATGTTTTGGATCGGTACCTCCCTGAGTGGGTACTGTGACAATTTGGCTTGTGACAGGATGTGCCTCAAGTAGAGGTGGTGTTTGCTCAAGTGAGGCGAGAGACTGGTCAATGGGGAGCTGGGCTAGATGCAACCATGGTGATTTTTGAGTTTCAATGGTTGGTGGTCGTGGCTTGGGACTAGAGGTCAATTGTGGCAGATGCAGGCACGACTCTAGAGTATGATGCCTAGTGGGTGAGATTTAGGCTTGTTCAACTCACTATTCTAGAGGGTCATTTGGTGGTGGTGGAGTCAGAGAGTGAGAATGAGGAGGAGGATGATGATGATGGAGGTGATGGTGGTGGTGGTGGTGGGGAGTGGTGGTGGTGGTGGTGGTGATGGATACTTGATACATATTTTTATAGTCATTATTGCAGGGGGACCGGATAGGGTGCATCAAGTATGTCCTAGGGTGGAGATACCGATAGGAGTGAGTGGGGATGGCCATGATCTAGATACCTTGAGGGCTCGAGTGGCGAGCTTGAGGATAAGGTGGTGTGATTGATAGCTGCATGAGATGGGGAGAGGGTACTACACCAGAGTGTCGATACTATGAGGTAGAGGGTTGAGGCATAGGTGTATCAGCTGCAATAGCAGGTGAGGTAGTTTTAGGGGCTAGTGGATGGTAGTGGGATGACACAAATGTGGGTTGACTACACTCATGTGTAGGCAAAGTTTGGGCACTGCTATGGCGTGGGTGGAGTATTACCGTGCTCTATATCATGCAGCAGTGCCAGCAGATCAAAGGGTGGCCAGCTATAGCTAGTCACACTCAGGGGTGAGTAGTTTTGTGAGGACATGGACACCATTGGTGATAGGGTCGGTCAGACCTCCTCTTGCGACGATGCAGCCACCAGCTGTGACACTAGGGATGACAGAGGTAGCTAGGAAGCCTCCGCTAGTTGTGATGCCAAGGGCTACAGGAGCAAGGCCCTCTACAGCACCGCAGTCTTCACCACCTCATTCTCCCACTCCTCATCAAGGGAGTTTAGTGTAGTGATTTTTTATATACCTACGGGCTTATGTATTATAGACATTTGATGGATTTGGCCCTTTGAGCACACTTTTGTATCATGACCAGCTGTGTATATATGAGATGTACATGGATGTATATATTTGTTGGTGGCCTATATGATGTGATCATGTGTTTTGTGATGTATGATTATGGTCCTATGTGATGGATGTATGGGTTATGTTATGATTTGTGTTGTGGGTCATTTGTTTATAATGATATTGGATTTATGTTTATGGGTGCATTTTTTAATTATGTTGTGGATTATGATATGGATTACATGTTTTATGGATGCATTTATGAATTATGTGCTAATAATTTTTTTGTGGATATGGATGCTAAATGATTAATGATTATGAAATGGTAATGTGATGATTATGATATGGATATGCAATATAATGGTGATTTGATTATTATGGTTATTGGATGATTATGATGTTGTAATGATGATACTATGATGAGTATGGTAATGCAATGATTATGATGTAATGGTAATATGGTGGTTATGATGATGTTGTAATAATGTAATAATGATTATGATGATGCAATGATTATGATGTTGTAGTAATATGATGGCTATGATGATGCAATGATTATGCCATGAGTATGATGTTGATGATACTATGACGATTATGATGTTGTAATGATTATGATGTTATGGTAATATGATATGACAATAATAATGATGGATGCAGGTGTCATGTGGATGTAATGGGAGTGGATGATCCTGATCATGATATAAAATGTTCTTTATGGGGGTGGGTAGATGGGTGGGTGGGGGACGTACATGCTTGTTGGGGGAGGGGTGGTAGTTAGTTGGTAAGAGTTATGGTTAGGGGTGTTTAGGTGGGATTTAGTAGGAGTGTTATGAGAAGATATTGTTTGTAGGTTGGACGGGTAGTGATGTATGACTAGGTGTTAGCGGCAGAAAATGTCACATCAATTCTATAAAAACCACATGATTTGGTGGGTGTAGGTATAGTGGGGAAGTTTGCTGGGTGGTTGGGTGGGTATGTGGGGATTTGATTGTGAGTCCTTATATTTTTGAAGATGTAGGTAGGGGATGATTGGTTGATTTGGGTATAGGTTGGTTAAGGATTGTGTGTTTGTTGGGGGGATTAGTGTGGAAGCCATATGCGAAATCTTTCCAGAGGGGGGAATTGGGAGGTGGGTAGGATTACTTAATCCTTGCAAAGCTATAAGAAGAGCATAGACCATACTATGGAGTGGGTAGTAAGAGAGATTTTCTACCAACCCTTGAAATAATTTCATGAATCCTTCTTGTAAGGTTTGGGTAGATATGAATTGGGGTTACTGGGGGAGATCAGGAATGGTTGGGGGGGAGGGGTTTGTTGGATTTGTTTGTTGGGATGAGGTGGTTGAGTGGTTTAGGATCTATTTGTTAGGATGGGAAAGTGGTTGAGTCTCTATCAATGCAGAGTCAATGTGATTCTAGGTATGGATTTAGTCATGGGTGGGTGATAAGATATGGTTTGATTTGTGTATAGGGTAGATTAGATGGGTTGGTTAAGGGTGGATGTTGTGTTAGTATATTTTAGAGCAATCCTAAGTTTATTATAGCAAAGAGGATATTTTCACCAAGGTATAAAGAACCAGAGTGATGATGTATATCAAATTTTGCATGGACTTGATGCTCAAACAAAAGGGTGCCCTTAGACATGCCCAACTTAGTATAATCTTGTCTAGGTGTGGGGGAGAAAACTTAGAGCATTAAAGTCCTAATGCATAGAAGGTATAAGCCTTAGATGCAAAGAAGTAATGGAATGCAAAAATCTATCCCGCTACGTACAATATATGAATACTAGCTGGAGTAATAAGAACATCCAACAAACATGACATACAACAACAAATGACTCCTACCTCATCCTACACTCTTCATTTTACTCACCGAGATATGGAAGATCAAGGTGGTATTTTTGAATAAGCACAGGATAAGTATTAAGAAAATCAAAAATAAAAGGCCAACTAATAGATGCACCAATAGCCATTGAGTCTCTTGCCAAGAGTATGGATAGATGTGATTGGACCATACCTATTGCAGGAACAATATATCCTAAGGCATGGGTTGTGATGATGGATAGGGTTGAGATTAAATGGTTGTATGATGATTTGGAATGGTTGATCAAGTGTGTTGTTGTTTATGTCAGCTTCATTTAAGCTCAATCACTCTAACATTCTTTCATCATATCTTATTGCTTTGCGAGTTTTTTGAGATTTTTTTTTTTTTGGTATTTTGGGATATTTGGATGTTTTTGTGTTTTCCTAGATATTTAGATGTTTTTGTGTTTTATGGATATTTGGTGCATACAATGATCCACTACTTCAAGGATTTTGACTTTGGCATGGGATGGTAATGGGCGGGTTATGATGGGAGGGATTTTGATGCTTAATGTTTACAATATCAAGCCATGGTGTATTAGGTATGAAGTGCTAGAGGATGAAGTGCGGATTGGCTATGTGAACAAGGACTTAGTAGATGGTGGATGTGGCCACTACGCATGGCGTGTTAGACATGTTTTCACCATGGTAGCTATCCAAGGCACCACCAAAGTGGTTTTCACCATTGAACGACTTTATTGCACTTGATTTTTTTGAACATTTTTCTATTTTTTTTATTTTTTTATTTTTTACTCGGGATATTTGATGAGTCAGGCGTAAATTTTTTTGAGATGTATGATGTTCATTGGCTCATCCAGAGGTTGTCCCTTAGGTCTTGCTAGCTGATATGCTCCTGATCTATAACTAGCAGTTATAACAAAAGGTCCCAACCAATTTGGTTCAAATTTGCCTTTCTTGTCTTGATCTTGCAAGTTCTTCTAGTTTTCTATTAATACAAGATCACCTACTTCAAAGTGGCAAATATTGATTTTCTTGTTGTAGCTTCTGCGGAGATGATTTTGGCATGCTTGCAAGTGGTTGACAGCATTGAGGGACTTTTCATCCAAGAGTTCTAACTCATGCAATCGTGCAACTCGATACTCCTCCTCATTAATAAGATTTTGCAGTGATATTATTAGAGAGGGGAGCTCGACCTTGATGGGTAAGATGGATTCAGATCCAAATACGAGTGAATATGGAGTGGCTCTTGTTGGGGTATGGATGTTGGTATAATAGGCCCAAAGGGCGGGGTTAACCTGCATGTGTTGGAAACTTGTTGGTGTTGTCATTGATGTCAACTCCCAACAGATGGTTCACTTAGTTTCCAAGTGCTTTTGAGAAAATTTGATAAAAAAGTGTGTAGTGTGACAAAGGTACTCTCAGTGTTATATTCTGCATTTCTTCCTAATTGAATATATGCTTGTACAATTTAGAAGTGTTTCTCAGAGGTGTTCAGAGGTGTTATATCCAGAGTTTTAACTTCTGGATCGTACGGAAGTGAAAGATGTGTCTGATAGAATATTTGACTATGAAGGAGGTTGTCTGGGAGGAATGAGAATGCTCCACATTTCTCCGCGTTGAGCTTTCCTATCTTGCAGATCTGGGAGATTGCTTATATTATCTGTATCCACCTTTCTTTGAAGTTTCCAGTGTTGGGATGCTCTGCAAGCTTAGTTCTTGTGTTGGTGATCAGTAACAATGTGTCCTAATGTGCATAATGAAGACATTCTTTAATTCAGATGGTTGTAGTAGTGTTGTAGAATTTTATGATGATGATGAGTATTCTAGGAAGGTGTGTGAATGCTTTGGAGTGTCTCTTTCTAGTCCACATGATGTTCTTGGACTTGGAGAAGTGTGAATATGGTCATTAGCTCAGGTTTGGCTGACCTGGCTTGCTAGTACCATTTGTGGAGGTACCTCATGGTTATCCATTGACATGGTCCACTTTCACTTCTTTCCACCACGGAAGTGTTTAGTGCCACCCTAAGTAATGTTGCATGTGTGTAATGCACACGCTTCATTAGGACCAACCTTATTGAAATAAGTCTTGGTTGCAGATGGTATAAATGCAAGATAAAGATGAGTGGAGCAAGGCAAAGAAGAATATGTGAAAGTGAATCAAGGGCAGTGAAGTTATGTGTCAACTTAAATGCTTATGACTTTGGAATGTAGTGAGCAAAAGGTGTCTACATTTTAGTGTGCCAGAAGTTGCTGGAGGCAGTGAGCCAAAGGTTGCAGATGGCAAGGAGTGGCAGTAGTGGATCTCTCATGTTGCTTTGAGATAGTGAATCTCTCTATAACAATCTTCTTCTTTCTTCTCTCTTCTGGGTAGTGAGCCATTGGTAGTGAGACTTTTTCTGGCAGTGAGCCTATTTATTTTCGGTATTCATATATATTGTGAGCTAATTCTCACCGTGGTTTTTCCCTTATTGGTTTTTCCACATAAATCTGGTGTTCTTATGTGTTAGGATGTGTTTGCATGCTTCATATGCTTACATTCTACTAATGCATTATAAGTGGTTGATGCTTGAAATTGCTTTTGAGGGTTTAAAGTTTTAACATACAACTGATTCACCCCCTCTCTTAGTTGTCCTATACATTCTAACAATTGGTATCAAATCCAAGTTCCCTAAAGAAGCTTAACCACTTGGAGTAGATCTGGACGGTGTACAAGAGAGGTATGGAGGTCTCAGTGTTTGATGGAACAAATTTTGCTTTTTGGAAAATGAGGATGGAAAGCTTTCTTGTCTCCCTAGGATATGGCATATGGAAGATAGTTAACAAAGAATATACTATACCTCCTAATGGTTCAAAGGATGAAAATGAAATTAAAGAATATGAGAACAATGGCAAGGCAAGGAGTGCTCTTTTGAACAGTCTCTCTGATTCTGAATTAGTGAAGGTGATGAGTTAAAAATTGCTCATGAGATCTGGAAGAAGCTGGTAAGTACCTATGAACGAGATGACAAGGTCAAGTAAGGAAAGATGCAGATTTTGAAGACCAAGTTTAAAACCCTAAAGATGTCAGAAGATGAAAATATTGCAAGCTACATGAAAAGAGTGGATGAATTTGTCAACTCCATCAATGGTCTTGGTGGAAATCTGGAGGAGAGTGAAGTGGTAAAGAAGGTACTAAGAACTCTTCCAAAATCTTATAGTGCTAAAGTTTCTTCTATTAAAGAAACTCAAATTTTAGACAAGTATTCTAGGGATCAAATGTTTAAAACTTTAATTACTTTTGAGATAAGATAATTTGGTCAAGATAATGCAAGAAAAGAAACTACTTTTAAGGATAGAAAGATAGAGAAGAGTGTTAATCATATTCAGATGACTTTGACGAAGTGGAAGCAATTTTTGCAAGCAGGTTGAAAAAGGGTTCTGGAAAATATAGAGGTAAGTTACCCTTCAAATGTTTTAATTGTGGAAAGATAGGTCATTATGCTTCTAAATGTCCAATCAAAATTTCTAATGACAAATACAAGGAGAACAAAGGTAAATCATTCAAGAAAAGTTATTATGTTAAAGAAGATGACAAGATATCTGATGATGAGTCTGACTATCCAAGTGATGGTGGTAATGAATTTTTGTTCATGGCTTTGAATGTTGGAACTAATTCTACTAATCCTAGAATATGTATGAAGGATATTGCTCTGGAAATAGGGCACCACATTAAAGGAGCATTGGTTACTTCTTTTCATGCAAGAGAGGAGGAAGATCTTTGGTTAATTGATAGTGGGTGTTCAAAGCATATGACAGGTGATAAGAATAAGTTTTTGAAGCTTGAGAAGTTTGATGGAGGTTTTGTTAAGTTTAGAGATGATGCATCTGCTAAGATCTATGGAAGAGGTTCGATTAGTTTTGATGGTAAGCATAATAAATATGATGTCCTTTATGTCAAGGGTCTCTAGCACAATCCTCTAAGTGTAGTACAAATCTGTAGTAGAGAATATAATCTTGTGTTTCAGGATGGTGGCTATGAAATCAAAAAAGAAGACTTTGAAACTCTAATTGCTATAGGAACAAGAACAAAAGAAAATATATATTAGCTGAAAGGTGTTGAAGGTGTGTGCCTTTTGACTCAAATTAATGAGAGATGGCTTTGACATAGAAGAACCTGTCACATCAGTGTTTACATCCTAGTAAAGATTAGCTCTACTCAAGCTGTAAGGGATCTGTCAAAGATTACAAAGCCTACCAATGCAACCTACAAGGAATGTCAAATTGGGAAGCAAACAATGAACAATTTCAAGATCAAAGAGTATTCCATCAATGGACCTCTGGAGTTGATGCATACAGAGCTATGTGGACCTACAAGAGTAGGAAGATTTCAAGGTGACAGGTATTTCATGTTATTGATTGAAGATTTCTCTAGAATGACTTGGGTAACTTTTCTCATAGAAAAATCAAAAGCTCTAGATAAGTTTAAATCTTTTAAGGCTTTGGTTGTAAAATAAATTGATCTTCAATTCAAGTGTTTGAGGACTGACAGAGGTGGTGAGTTCACCTCCAATGAGTTTAATTTCTTTTGTGAAGATCATGGAATAAAAAGGCATTTGTCAACACCTAGGACTCCTCAGAATAATGGAATTATGGAAAGGAAGAATAGGATAGTTCAAGAAGCAACAAGGACAATGATGAAAGAACCAAATCTACTGAATATCTATTGGAGAGAAGCCATCCACACTGCAGTCTACATACAAAATAGAGTGTAAGCTAGGGTCAACAATTCAAAGACTCCATATGAACTATGGTATGGAAGAACTCCTACTGTAAAATACTTTAGAGTGTTTGGCAGTAAATGATATATTAGGAGGGCTGAAGAGAACTTGGGAAAGTTTGATACAAGATCGGATGAAGGAATCTTCTTTGGATATTCTACAAATAGCAAGGCATATAGGTGCTACAACAAGAGACTGAAGAGATTAGTGGAAAGTGCAAATGTCAAAATGGATGAAGAACCATACCAAAGTTTAGTGCTATTAGAAGGATATGAATCAAATGAGAACCATTGAAGAGAAGTAGAAATAGAGGAAGAAAATGAAAAGGAGAAGCAAGTTAATGAAGAAGATGCTCCGGAGAACATTCCCAAGACTCCCAAGTATGTGCAGAAGAATCATTCTAAAGATCAGATCATTGGAGATAAGAACAAAGGTGTTTTAACAAGGAGAAGTATTGCTATGGCAGATGAAAAGGTAAATTTGTGCTTATTGTCTCAAATAGAACCCAAAACAGTGATTGAAGCATGCAAAAATGAGCATTGGATCAAGGCTATGGAAGAGGAATTGATGCAGATTGAGGAGAATCAAACTTGGGAAGTTGTCCCAAGACCAACAGACAAGATTATGATAGGAACTAAGTGGGTCTTCTAGAACAAATTAAATGAGAATGGGGAAGTAGTCATAAATAAGGCTAGGCTGGTGTGTAAAGGCTACTCACAATTGGAAGGAATAGATTATGAGAAAACATTTTCTCTAGTGGTAAGATTGGAGGCCATCAGATTGTTCTTGGCCTTTGCAGCTCATAAGGACTCAAAAGTTTATTAGATGAATGTGAAATTTGCATTCCCAAATGGAGAGTTTGAAGAGGAAGTATATACTGAGCAACCAGAAGGCTTTCAGTTATCAGATGATCCAAATATGGTATGTAGATTGAAGAAGGCATTGTATGGACTCAAACAGGCTCCTAGAGCTTGGTATGCAAGGTTGGATAGGTACCTGCTGTAGTAAGGATTCAAAAAGGGCACTGTAGATAGCAATCTATACTTCAAAGTTAAAGAAGATCAAATCCTAATTGTGGAAGTGTATGTAGATGATATAATCTTTGGAGGAAATGAAGGCATGTGCAAGAGATTTGTAGAGGAAATACAGAAAGAATTTGAAATGTCAATGGGTGGGGAAATGAAATTCTTCCTTGGGTTACAAATTAGTCAATCGGGAAAGGGCATTTTCATTTCACAGTCAAAGTATGCTAAGGAAATGTTAAAGAAGTTTGGAATGGAAGACTCCAAACTAGTATGTACTCCCATAACTACTGGCTGTAAGATTAGTAAAGATGATGAACCCCCTAAGGCTGATCAGAGCAAGTATAGATCAATGATTGGTCGACTATTATACCTAACTACTACTACAACGGATATCATTCATGCAATCTGTCTTGTGGCTAGATTCTAAGTTGATTCCAGAGAGTCACATGTATTAGCAGTAAAGAGGATATTTATGTTAGGATTAAGGTGCCATCAACCTTGTAAATCCTATGTAATTAATTACTCTTAATATTATTTGTAAATCACCCATAAGGGATGAAAGGTTTCACTAGCAATTGTCTTGTTTCAGCTACATGTTTATATTTGGTCCTTGACACTCATTCATCCGCGACAGGGGGTCGCAGGGGGTTTCCCCCTTGTGAGGGGTCCAAGGGGGTCATCCCCCTGGTGAGGGGTCTAGGGGCAGTGCGCCTCGGTGGGGGTTCGAGGGAAGTGCCCCCGAAACCACATTTTATTTGATATTTTATTATTGTGAATATGGACCATTCGTCATTAGGTCACAGATCTAACGGTCAATATTTTGTCAATTATCTTTCCCTAGAAGGCAACCCCTTTTATAAGGATATTTGTACTACATTTTTATCAGAGTTGAGAGTAGCAGACACCATTAGATTGAAGACTGAAGGAGAGAGGAAGTGCATGTATTGTAATCTCATATATTTAAAGATAATACAACTTGGAGCCTCTTTTCTTGGTGGAGTTTTTTACCTGAAAGGTTTTTCTCCACATTACATATTGTGTTATGTGTTATGTTCTTAATGTTTGTTATTTTTGTGTAGTGGGTTTTAATTTTTGCTACAATCTCCATTGATTCTACATTGTTTAGAGGATAATAAGGTTTGAATTAGATTTTCATTGTGTGGTTTGCACCTTCATTTCTAACAATTTAGATACCTGAAAAGCACTCTAGAGTTCAACCTATGGTATCCCAAGGATATTGATTTCTCCTTGAGTGCATATACAGATGCAGATTGGGCAGGATGTATAGATGACAGAAGAAGTACAAGTGGTGGTTTTTTCTTTCTAGGAAGCAGACTTGTCTCATGGTTAAGTAAGAAGTGGGATTCATTATCATTATATACTGCAGAGGCAGAATATATTGCAGTAACATCCTACTACACATAGGTGTTATGGATGAAGTAGACATTGAAGGATATCAAAGTGTCATATAATGAACCTATTCCTATCTTATGTGACATACAAGTGCTATCAAGATTTCAAAAAATCTGGTGATGCATTCAAGGACAATGTATATTTCAATCTGGTATCACTTCTGAAGAGGAAAGGTTGTAGAGAATGAGGTGAAGTTGGAGTATGTGCCTACCAAGGATCAAGTTCTAAACATCTTTACAAAAGCTCTCACTATGGATACTTTTGAGTATCTCTGACAGAAGTTAGGGGTTATTGCTCCTTCTTCTCTTAACTAGATGCATAAATTTGTGCATTTGTCTAGGAAGCATTTCAAGATACACTTTTGGTCCTAGATTGGTGTTGAAGGCTACCTCTTAGGGGGAGCAGGTAGTGATACTATTGGTTGGTGTTGTGATGTTCACAACATGCCCCATTTTAGTCCTTAGCAAAATGAGGACCCCTGTTGTTGCTTTGCTTTTTGCTTCTGTGGGTTGTTCTGCTTGGTGGTAAAGGGAAAAAGAGGGTGAAAATTGCAAACTTTGTTAAAAATAGAGAAGAAATGCATTTTAGTACTAGTGCATAGTATGGTTGGATTCCTTGTCAAAAATAAGCTAGGGTTGCTTTTTGAACCATCTTAAAATTTGCCCTATTTTGCAAGTTACGAGCATTTTGGTGAAATGTAAAAGGGAAGTGTTTGTTGTTTGCATATACAAGTCTGTTTGTATATCAAGTTGCATATACAAGGCCCTTTGTATGCGAGTTCGCTTGTATACAAAGACCTTTGTATATCGCTTTCCATATACAAAGTCATTTGTATATGCAGGAGTCATTTTATACTTGGTCGCATTTACAGTCAGGTTCATATACAAAGTCATTTGTATGTCTTTTTTTGCCTTGTATGCATTTGTTAATGTTATATTTGTACATACAAGGTGGACCCGAAATAGTTAAGAGTTGAAATGAATGTTTGTTTAGGTCCGTCGTATGTATGTTTTTGTTTGTATGTATCCGACATACATTTGCAATGTGCAGGCCGCAGACCTAAAAGTACCATGAAAAGGAGTTAAACTGTTGTATGTTTGGTGTTTGTATGTTTTTACATACAAGGCAAATATACAAGTGTCTTATGCATTGTGTCGGACCCAAAAAGTTATCATAATTAGTTAAATCATTGTATAACTCCGCAATGTATATTACGAAATATACATTGCGTTATATACAAGCAATGGAACCCGAAATGTTATAGATTAAAGTAAAATGCTTGTATGTTCTCCGCAATGAATATTTCGTAACATACATTGCATTTTATACATTGCCAACATGCAAGCCGCAGATTTGAAAAAGTTATTAAAAGAGAGGTAATGTTTGTATATCCGCGCTTTGTATGTTGCGAAACATACAAGTCAAATGATACATGCAATGTTCATATGCAAGCCACGGATGCAAAAGAAGTTTAAAAAGAGTTAAGTCTTTGTATATTTTGTGCTTTGTCTGTTTCGACATACAAAGCCGATATGCAATGACTTATACATTGCGCGGACGTGAAAGGGAGTTAAGGGGAGTTAAATCATTGTATAATGCCAGCTTGTATATCAAAGATACATTATCATACATACAAGCTGGATTTGAAATGAAAGTCCAATACAAAAAATTCTTTGTATGCATATGTGTTTGTATGTCATGGATATACAAGCTGACATGCATTGCTGATATACAGGCTGGAATTCAAACAGTTTGAAATCCGATTAATGCGATGTATCATGCCCGGCTTGTATATCAGAGGATACAAGGATTTAAACAAGGAAATGAGTGGGAAAGCGAAGCGATGGAATTTTTGAATCCATTTTTAGAGCCCAAATGCATGTTTTTGGTCAACGATGGTTGACCTGACTGGTTTTAGAGATGTATATGCATTTTGATGCGCATTTTTCATGGTTTCTGAGCTCGATGGCTATGTTTGTGCATTTGAAACCTATTTTAATATAAATGTTTGGTTTTCCCTACTGATTTAATAAATAGTGGTGCTTAACTCCTGCTTGTTTATTGTAGATTGTTGGAGTAGCTGGGAAAATGCTGAATTGCTGACATAGTGGCAGCGCACAGGTGAACGTAGGGATGGAGCTTTAAATGGCGATGACGTCCTAGGTGGTGGGCCAGATCCTGAGAAGCCAAACACACCAAAAGGAGATGAAGCTTTCAATGCAAGAGAGGTTGCGAATAGGAACATTATTGAAGGAGCGGCACCCTATCTAGGTATTCTGCTTGAATTCTTGGCGAGATACATTCCCCACCGTTTGATGTCATATTTCAAGATGCAGACCATTGATCTCCTAGGGTTTTGGGCACCAGATTGGGGGAAATCAGAGCCATAAATATTGAGCCCCTGCACTACACAAAAAAAAGGAGGTCAATCATACACAAAAAAAATCAGACCTATAGTAATTTTATGCAAGAGATCAGATTACTGAGACTACTGAGGATTGAACTGTTGAAATATTCAAGGTTCTCTCCTCAGATCATTGTAAATGTACCTATTTTATGAACATACCGTATGGAGATGAAGCTTCAAACTATATCCTGATTGTAAGCCTTAAGTAGTCTTCAAGTTGATTTCTGGATATGTACTGGTGAATACTGTGTTCTATAGAAGCGCTTTCATTTCATTGCATGTTGTCAACTTTCCCCTTGAAGATTTACACTGGATCATACTTATTTGTGGACTGTCCTGGTGAAGTATGATTTTAGTTTTCTTCTCTCCATTGCTATATGGGAACATGTATGTGGATCAGTAATCTCAGACAAGTAATTTTAGGAATCTCACTCTCTAACCCTTTTTTTCTCATTTTAATTTCATTGAAATCACTTCCATAAACTGCAAATCATGATGAATATTGAGCAGAACAAAGAAATATGCTGATATCCCGAAGATAACTAAATATCATTAGCATATTTTGAGCTAAATGCATGTAGTATTGAAAATGTCATGCATAGAATCACAAATAAGGGTAGAACTCATGCAAATATCAACTTAGACACATCATTTGGAGATATATGTTGTGTAGAGTAACCTCCTTGTCAGGCATTGTTGTAGGAACATAATCTACTAATCTACGTAAGACCCCAAAATGGAAAACAACAACACACATCAACCACAGAGTAACATCAACATATTATGAACTAATCACTAGGGACTTAGGATCATGAATTCTTTGAATTCATTATATCTTTCAGGACAAACAAGGGTTGTTGTGTAACTTTTGTTTGTGTGTTTGTGTGTGACTAACATCATCACCAACACTTACAAACTGTCGATAGAAGGAGGGCCAAGGGCAAGGAAACTGTAGATTCTTGCAGATGTTGCTTAAACATTTAGTCAGTTTGAATTTTGACCAATAAACCATCTGGGTTTCCTAAAAACTTGAGAAATCTTGGGTTTCAGGCCAAATACCAGGTCCAGATCTAGTGGACTCTTCGAAGAACTACCTGTCAGGGGATTTCGACCCAGAACTATGGACATTTGTCACACCCCTGATTCTAGTGTGACAGAAGCCTCACCAGAGCGTGCTCCTGTAACCCCTATTGGCTTTCAAATACCCACAGGATCACCTGTCACACCTCAAGTCCAGCCTCAGCCCATCGCACCCCAGATTCAACCCCCGCCCTTTCCAATGTCATTCTTTGATGCAGAGTCACCGCTGGCCTTCAATGCATATCATGCTTTGCCTAAAAATCTAGATAAAATTTGCCCTAGGTACCATCCGTACCAAGATGTTGATGATCATGTTAGGACCTTCAAGGAAGCCTATTGTAGGGCTAGAATTGTGTATGAAGATGTGGTATGCAGATTGTTTTCATTCTCCTTAGGGGAAGAGGCCTATAACTGGTATACCAGTCTAGGTCAGGGTTCAGTCCGTTCATGGGATGCCTTAGAGAAAGCTTTCAAGGATAGGTTCAAGGTGCCTATAGATCCTTCAATGAACTATCATCTATTTGCCACCATCAAGAGATGCGAAGGAGAACCTATTGCTAACTTCAACGCTAGATTCTAGAAGATGCTGTCTAAACTAATTGCTCCCTACGTTGTAACAAATGAAGCTGCTAGGAGCATTTATTACTCAGTTTTAGATCCCCTAACCTCCATGTTTATCAGAAGGACACACCCTGGTGTAACAACCTTAGCATAGGCTTTTGAGGAAGCTATCAAAGTCAGTCAGCAATTGGCTCTTGCCCCCACACCAAACATTGCCTTCCCTACACTTCCTGGTTATCCTACATATCCTGTCCACCAATAGACCAACGGAGCCATGGTACCTTCAGCTGTGATGCCAGCCCCTTTGCAAATACCACCACTTAGTGCCATGCCCCCACCAAGCGGGAATAACTAGATGTTACCATATCAAACACAAGTGCCTCAGGCTGTAGAACAATTCAACAATAACAATGGGTCTTCCTTTTTCAAGCCTCAGATAGAGAATGTGGTGGCCAAGGTTCAGGAAGAGAAGGAAGAAATCAAAGAAATATCAGCGCAGTTAAGGAAACTTACTACTGAGGTCACTCATCTAAGAAATTAGAACTTCTACTCTCAACCTAATCAAAACAGAGGTTATTCCAATGACAGACCAAATTATCCTGACAGGGGGTACAACAACAATTACAATAACAATAATAGCAACAACAATCCTCCTAGATAGCCTAGAGTGTGGAACACTAGGCCAAACAATGGTTCTTTGCCATCACCCCTAGACAATTAGCCTCCTGGTAAACCTAAACAGACCACCAGAGTAAACCTCGCAGAGGCAGCACTTACAAACTAGTGCAGGATACATAACACCAACGCTCATGTAGAGTTAGACTATCCTCAATTGAGGATTGCTGCTAGCATATTCCAGGCTGAAGTGCCAGTACCTCAGGTAATCCACCTTATGCAGAGGGAAATGAAATTGTCCCCTATGAGTATGATTCTGCCCTAGTGCTAGAAAGCTTCATGCATTGTCCTTATCAGCAGACAATATCATCACATCAGGATTGCACATCAACATGTGAAGAATTAGCCATGGCTTTCGAGTCTAACTATGTTTTCCCCTTTGAAGATGAGAATGAGCCATCAATTGAGCATGAGGAAGTCAATGCTTATCAACAGCAACCTCAAGGTAGGCATAACTACAACTTGAGGAATAACTCAAACAAATTTGTTGATCCTTTGACCACCTCATTGCCTCCAAACAATTTTAATACTCCACCTAATCCCAAGGCAAGCAATACCCCAGGGCTTCCCAAGGTCAATGCTCAATATCTAGCACCGCATAACACAGCACCAAAAGCTACAAATCTACCTCCTGGATCTGACAAGTTGGTTTCCTATCTGGCAGATGAAATGAAAAAGGTAAAGATCAGCCTGCCAATGTCAGAGTTACTTAAAACCCTTGCTATCAAGAATGCTTTCATGAAATCATTAGATGGTTCTGCTCAAAAGGAAGATAGCCATACCCCAGGCTAGTTTGGAAATAAAGATCATTGCCACCAGAGATGTCAACATCAAACCTAAAACCTCAGCCACTGTTCAAGCTGCAGAGACTTCCCACATGACCCTGTACAAAGACAAGAGTGAGTCACCTCCCTTCCTCCTTACCATAAGGATGTTTGGTAAAAATTTGTACAACTGCTTAGTAGACTCAGGAGCATCTACCAATGTAATGCCCCTATCTATATGCAATGCTTTAGGACTGCATCCTGCTAAAGCATTGATGAAGGTAACCCAATTAGACAAAACAGAAGTAAGTGTGGTAGGAGAATTGACTCACATTTACATGCAACTAGCCTAGGATCCTAGAATCCAGCACTATATTGATATTCAGGTAGTTGATATACTTGATACATATGGAATGTTACTCAGCAGAGACTGGTCAAAAACCCTCAACGGATACATGTCAACTGATTTCAGTCATATGTGGCTGCCTTGGAAGGGTATACCAAATCAGATAAAGATCGAAGCTAAACCTCGCATGAGGCACATGATTACCGAATATAACAAAACCAATGAAATCATGTATGTGGATGTGGAACCTTGAGTTTACTCCATCAGACCTCGAACCGCCAACATAGAGGAGATCCTAATGCTTGACATACATGATCATGATAATAACCCTCGGGGTGATGAAATAAATTCAGAGCCTGATTGTAATCTTGGAAATAAAATAGAACTAGATCATTTCAAGAAATTTGAGATACATTTGTTTAAACAGGTGAAACAGTGTCAATTATTAAATGTGCCTGTTCATGATATTCTGATTGATGGATGGTGCAGTTTACATGATGAGGCTCATTCTGAAAAGACTTGTGATGCCTATTTAGACATGTTGGAGTTGGAACAAGCATATAGTGAAGCATCTTCACCCGCGGTGAATTCTGCAGGTTATGATAGTGAAGCTAATTTTCTTCTGCAAAAATAAGGGAATGCACGTATCCAAATGAAGGTCCTACTTAGATGATAGAAGAGATGCTGTTATGCAGCGAGAGTAATGCTAAGAATAAGAAGAAAATCACCCCTGGGAGTGATTGTTTGGTGGAGTCAGATTATGAGTTATCTGATGAAGATAGCGATAGCAATCTGTCCAAATTCAAGGAGTTTCTGTCAAAAGAAATTCAAAAGATGATGCAGCAGCAGAGGCCTCCTTAGGATGCCTTGATTGAAGATTGGTGCAAGTTGCACGAGGCGCCTCATTCAGAGACATCTTGTTCATTATGCCTCCATATTCTGAGAAGGCAGACGCTGCCTAGTCTGAAGGACATTCCTCCTGATGATAAGAGAAAAGAAGAAATATCAGTTTCTCATAAAGCCAATGAGGTGATGCCTAAGAAGGCTGAGACACCAAAGCTAAAATGGATATCAGGTGGTACAACTACCAGAGTGAAAAGAAAGAAAGAAGCACCAGACAAGCTTTTAGATCAAGATAAGCCATGGATCCTCAGGTTTGATGGATCCAAGTCAAAACAAGGAGCTAGAGTAGGAATAGACCTCATTGATCCATCTAAAAAATCCTACTTGGCAGCATACAGATTGCAGTTCCCATGTACAAACAATGTGGCAGAATATGAAGCTCTAATCCATGGGATACTGTTTGCACTTAGAAAGAAGGTGAGAATTGTGCATGTCTATGGAGACTCAGAATTAGTTGTGAGGCAGGTAATGACTATATACTCCTGCAAATACAGAAGGTTGTCCAATTACAGACACAAAGTGTGGGACTTAATAGAAGACTTTGACACCTTCAATATCACCCATGTACCCAGAGAGCAAAACCATAGAGCAGATGCTTTGGCCCAGGCTACCAGTACTCTAGAGCCACTGTCCATATCAGGTTTAAAAAGATTTTTGGTTGAATTGGCATCAGTGCCTTCAGTACTTGATAATGTAACTAATCTCCAAGTATTTGATGATGATCAGCATATTTTGAATTTTATATCCAACAGGGATATTTTTGAGGCGCAGATCATTGATGAAAAGAATCTAGAAGATCAACTATGGGAGGAAGAGGAAATCCTAGAGCTGCCAAGTAACAAAATCCCTAGGGGAATGATAGAGCTAGAGAGAGCATTTGATCTGGACAGCATGCTAAAACAAAAGGATCTTCCAAAGTCTGATGAGGGACAGTATTCACAGGTCGACATTGGGCATGGTGATAAAAGAAGAAATGTTTTGATTGGGAAGGTCTGTACAGAAGAAGAATTGAAGGGGATAACCCAGGCCCTCAAGGATTACATCCATGTCATTGCTTGGACATATGATGAACTGAAAACTTATGACACATCAGTCATCACTCATACGATACCTTTGAAGCCAGACACCAAACCTTTTTGGCAGAAGCAAAGGTCCGTCAACTCTTTACTAGAGCCAATCATTTTTGAAGAAGTTAAAAGGATGCTCGATGCCAGGATCATATTTCCTATGAGACACTCCACGTGGTGGTAAACCTGGTCCCAGTGAGAAAAAAGAACGGTGACATCAAACTATGTGTGGACTTTAGGAACCTGAATCAAGCTTCTGAAAAGGATAATTATCCTTTGTCTTCTCTAGATGAAGTCCTACAAATTGTAAACGACGCCAAGATGATGTCCTTCTTAGATGGTTTCTCCAGATACAACCAGGTGATGGTGGACAGAATTGATAGATTAAAAACCGCATTTACCACGAAATGGGGGATCTTCGCCTACAGGCGCATGCCGTTTGGGTTGATAAATGCTGGAGCCACATTTCAGTGAGAAATGGACATAGCCTTCAGAGGATTGATTGGTAAGTGCATTGTAATATACATGGATGACTTAATAGTGTTCTCCAAGGATAGAGCAAACCATGTAGAGGATCTAAGAAAGGTGCTGAAGAAGTGCGAGTAATACAAGATATCCTTGAACCCCAAGAAGTGCAAATTTGGGATGACCACTGGGAAATTGCTAGGCCACCTGATAACTGAGAATGGGATCATCATTGATCCTGACAGAATAGAATCCATCATGAAGATACAACTGCCTGGAAGCAAGACAGAGCTCAAATCTTACTTTGGTAAGATTAATTTTGTTAGGAAATTTATCACTAGCTTTGCAGAGATAGTCAGGCCCTTGAATGTCATGCTCAAGAAGGACGTTAAAATTGAATGGACACCGGAAGCTAGAGTATCTTTTGAAGACATTAAAAAGGCCATATCAAATGCTCTAGTTTTGATCAGTCTAGATTACACCAAGGACTTCTACATCTACTCATTTCCTTCAGGACATACTTCTGTAGCAGTGCTGACACAGAAAAATGAAGAAAAGGAAGAAAAGCCAATAGCCTTCATGAGCTGCCCTTTTAGAGACGCAGAGCTCAGGTACATGGACGTTGAAAGACATGCGCTTGCTTTGGTTTGAGCAGTCAAGAAATTCAGGCACTACATCCTGAGAAGTAAGGTGATTGTTGTAGTACCTGATGCAGCAATAAAAATGTTGTTAATGCAAAGTGAACCAGGTGAGAAAAGGGCTAAATAGATCATTGTCCTCTAGGAGTACGATATGGACATAATACCTATGAAGTTGGTAAGTGGACAAGCCTTAAGCCAGATGATAGCAGAGATTGATCCCAATATCATGAGCCAGCAGTATGTTGTAAATGAAAAAGATGATGGAGAGTGGTACTCAGACATTAGGCACATCCTAATCACTAGAAGATGTCCCTCAAAACTACAAGCCTCACAAGGGAGAGCCCTAAAGATAAGGTCACTAAAATATATGCTAAAAGGAGGAGTCCTTTTCAAGAAAAACTATGAGGGGATATACCTAAGGTGCCTAGAGAAATCAGAAGCAGATAAGGTGCTAGCAGAATTGCATGATAAATTTGGGACTGCACATGGGTTATCCTTAGCCACAACTCATGCTATCCTCAGGGCAGGGTATTATTGGCCTACAATTTTTAAAGACACAGCTGGACACATCAAATGATGTCATATGTGTCAGGTTGCTGCAAATAGAGAGAAATATGATGCTCAATCTTTGCAGCTAGTGATGGAGATGTGCCACTTTGCTCAATGGGGAATGGACTTCATAGGACCTATCAATCCCCCATCATCCTCAGGCCATAGGTATGTTTTAACTATCACTGATTACTGCACCAGGTGGACTGAGGCTGTCAGCAGCAAGACATGCAACATTGAGGATGTCATTAAGTTTTTGGAAACCAATATAGTGACTAGGTATGGAGTTCCATATGCTTTAGTATGTGATAATGGACCTGCTTATGCTTCGATGAAACTATTAGGTTCAGCTTTTGATCATGGGGTCATCTTAAAGTTCTCCTCAAATTACTATCTCCAAGGGAATGGATTAGCAAAATCCATAAACAAGAACCTATTGAACATCATAAAAACGTTGATAGATAAGAACCCAAGGGAATGGAACACTCGTTTGAAATATGTCTTGTGGGTAGATAGAACCAGGAATAAGGCTGCATTAGGAAATTCACCTTTTCACCTAGTATATGGGGTGGATCCCATCCCCCCTATTAACTTAAAGATTCCTACACTACAGTTTGCACAAGAGTACCTAGGCATAGATAATAAACAGGAAGTTAGATTGCTGCAACTGATGCACCTAGAGGAAAAAAGAAGTGTGGCAATTAACCAATTTGCTAAACATCAGGTTGTTGTCAAGCACTGGTTTGATAAAAGAGCTAGAATCAAGGCTTTCAGGATCTCAGATCTAGTCCTGATGTGGGACAAAGCACATGAAAGGAAGGGTGATCATGGTAAATTTGACAAACTCTAGATAGGCCCCTTTCAAATTTCAAAGATTTTAGGAGACCGCACCTATAGGCTCAAGTCCTTAACCAGTGAGGATGTTCCATTACTAGTTAATGGACAGTTCCTTAAACACTATTTTTAGGCCTAAAGTGGCATCATGACAGTCATGTGTATCATAGTGTGCTTTCTTTATATAGTTATTTGTACAGTGGCTTTGTTTTGCTTGTTTTGTTTTGGTTTCTTTGTTTCCTCAGCAAGGATCTTTCTTTTGATTTAGAGTATGAAGGAGCAGACTAACAACCACTGAAAACAATGGAAAATTTAGATCATTAAGGTTAATTATTTGAAATTCATGCATAACTTGTTGTAATTGTCATAAATGTGGAAAGTTGTTTGACTTGTGAAATTTTGTATTCAATAAGAATGGGTTGAGCATTCAAGGAATGTTTCTCACAATGACACACCTAAAATCCTTGGGTTTGTTGAACTTACCAGTGTAGGTATTAGGTGAAAAATCAGAGGTCACCCTTGCTACCATTACAATTCTCAGCTTAATTTCAGCAAGTGACCACTCCTTGCATCATGAAGTTACAAATGCGATATCTTATGAAGTTCTATCAAATAAAAAATAATAATATGAATAAAATGGATTATACTGAAAATCTAGATTAAGCCATCTAAGTAACTCTACCGGGACTATGGATGCTCGCTGGCAGTGGGGCTCTACTTAGGAGAATTGTAACGATAACCTTGCCGGGGCTATGGACACTCGCTGGTAGCAAGGCTCTATCCAGTTAGCTATGAGGGAACATCCTCACCTACGTAGTCTAATACCAGTCACTGGTTTGTTCAACTGATCTTCAAGATGAGGCTTATTGATCACGTGCACCCACTTAAAATGAAATGAAAATTCATGCACCTTATTGAATACATTGAGTCTCAAGCTTAAATGATGATTTACAAGAGAGATAGTTGGGAGTTATGGATTTATTTCATTTAGTTTTATTTAATGGGTTGAATTTGATTGTTTTTTTTGGTTGCTAGTTGTTGTGATGTTCACAACACACCCCATTTTACTCCTTAGCAAAATGAGGGCCCCTGATGTTGCTTTGCTTTTTGCTTTTGTGGGTTGTTCTGCTTGGTGGTAAAGGGAAAAAGAGGGTGAAAATTGCAAACTTTGTTAAAAATAGAGAAGAAATGTATTTTAGTACTAGTGCATAGTATGGTTGGATTCCTTGTCAAAAATGAGCTAGGGTTGCTTTTTGAACCATCTTAAAATTTGCCATATTTTGCAAGTTACGAGCATTTTGGTGAAATGTAAAAGGGAAGTGTTTGCTGTTTGCATATACAAGTCTGTTTGTATATCGGGTTGCATATACAAGGCCCTTTGTATGCGAGTTCTCTTGTATATAAAAACCTTTGTATATCACTTTCCATATACAAAGTCATTTGTATATGCAGAAGTCATTTTATACTTGGTCGCATTTACAGTCGGGTTCATATACAAAGTCATTTGTATGTCTTTTTTTGCCTTGTATGCATTTGTTAATGTTATATTTGTACATACAAGGTGGACCCGAAATAGTTAAGAGTTGAAATGAATGTTTGTTTAGGTCCGTCGCATGTATGTTTTTGTTTGTATGTATCCGACATACATTTGATATATACATTTGCAATGTGCAGGCCACAGACCCGAAAGCACCATAAAAAGGAGTTAAACTGTTGTATGTTTGGCATTTGTATGTTTTTACATACAAGGCAAATATACAAGTGTCTTATGCATTGTGCCGGACCCAAAAAGTTATCAGAATTAGTTAAATCGTTGTATAACTCTGCAATGTATATTACGAAATATACATTGCATTATATACAAGCAATGGAACCCAAAATGTTATAGATTAAAGTAAAATGATTGTATGTTCTCCACAATGAATATTTCGTAACATACATTGCATTTTATACATTGCCAACATGCAAGCCGCGGATTTGAAAAAGTTATTAAAAGAGGTAATGTTTGTATATCCGAGCTTTGTATGTTGCGAAACATACAAGTCAAATGATACATGCAACGTTCATATGCAAGCCGCAGACGCAAAAGAAGTTTAAAAAGAGTTAAGTCTTTGTATATTTTGTGCTTTGTATGTTTTGACATACAAAGCCGATATGCAATGACTTATACATTGCGTGGACACGAAAGGGAGTTAAGGGGAGTTAAATCATTGTATAATTTTGGCTTGTATATCAAAGATACATTATCATACATACAAGCCGGATTTGAAATGAAAGTCCAATACAAAAAATTCTTTGTAGGCATATGTGTTTGTATGTTGCAGATATACAAGCCAACATGCATTGCTGATATACAGGTCGGAATTCAAACAGTTTGAAATCTGATTAATTCAATGTATCACGCCCGGCTTGTATATCAAAGGATACAAGGATTTAAACAAGGAAATGAGTGGGAAAGCGAAGCGATGGAATTTTTGAATCCATTTTTAGAGCCCGAATGCATGTTTTTGGTCAACGATGGTTGACCTGACTAGTTTTAACGATGTATATGCATTTTGATGCGTGTTTTTCATGGTTTCTGAGCCTGATGGCTGTGTTTGTGCATTTGAAACCTGTTTGAAGATAAATGTTTGGTTTTCCCTGCTGATTTATTAAACAATGGTGCTTAAATCCTGCTTGTTTATTGCAGATTGTTGGAGTAGTTGGGAAAATGTTGAATTGCCGACACAATGGCAGCGCATAGGTGAATGTAGGGATGGAGATTTAAATGGTGATGACGTCCCACGTAGTGTGCCTAATCCTGAGAAGGTAAACACACCAGAAGGAGACAAAGCTTTCAATGCGAGAGAGGTTGCAGATGGGAACATTATTGAAGGAGCGGCGCCCTGTCTGGGTATGCTACTCAAATTCTTAGTGGGATTCATTCCCCACCGTTTTATGCCGCATTTCAAAATGTAGAATGTTGATCTCCTAGGGTTTTGGGCGCCAGATTGGGGGAAATCAGAGCCATAAATATTGAGCCCCTGCACTACACAAAAAAAGGTCAATCATACACAAAAAAAATTAGACCTGTAGCAATTTTATGCAAGAGATCGGATTACTGAGACTACTAAGGATTGAACTATTGAAATATTCAAGGTTCTATCCTCAGATCATTGTAAATGTACCTATTTTATGAACATACCATATGGAGATGAAGCTTCAGACTATATCCTGATTGTAAACCTTAAGTAGTCTTCAAGTTGATTTCTGGATATGTACTGGTGAATGCTGTGTTCTATAGAAGCACTTTCATTTCATTGCATGTTGTTGTCAACTTTCCCCTTGAAGATTTGCACTGAATCATACAGATTTGTGGACTGTCCTGGTGAAGTATGATTTTAGTTTTCTTCTCTCCATTGTTGTATGGGAACATGTATGTGGATCAGTGATCTTAGTCAAATAATTTTAGGAATCTCACTCTCTAACCCTTTTCTCATTTTAATTTCATTGAAATCACTTCCATAAACTGCAAATCATGATGAATATTGAGCAGAACATAGAAATATGCTGATATCCTGAAGATAACTAAATATCATTAGCATATTTTGAGCTAAATGCATGTAGTATTGAAAATGTCATGCAGAGAATCACAAATAAGGGTAGAACTCATGCAAATATCAACTTAGACACATCATTTGGAGATATATGCTGTGTACAGTAACCTCCCTATCAGGCATTGTTGCAGGAACAGAATCTACTAATCTACGTAAGACCCCAAAATGGAAAACAGTAACACACATCAACCACAGAGTAACATCAGCAGATTATGAACTAATCACCGGGGACTTGGGATCATGAATTCTTTGAATTCATTGTAGCTTTCAGGATAAACAAGGGTTGTTGTGTAACTTTTGTTTGTGTGTTTGTGTGTGACTAACATCATCACCAACAGTTGGTATAGTCAAATGGAGCATATCCTATGATCTTAAGGGGAAGAGTGTAGTGGAGATAGAGCAGATACTTGCTAGTGTTAGAGGTGTTGCCCTTTGCCATTGATGTCAAAAGGGGAGAGAGTTGAAGTGATTGAAAAACCATTATGCAGAGAGGTGTGTTAAGAGTAAAAGATGTTTCTGTCAGAAGTTGTATTACTGGTTGTAGAGCTTGTTGAAATGCACAAGACAATTGAGAGGGGGGAGTGAATTAGTTGTCACCAAAACTTAACTTATTATAGATATCAACACATCAATCAATTAATCACTATTATTATGATTTAACCATGAGAGCATGAAATCAGAAACATAAACATAATCACACATGAGACACATGAGACACCAAATTTTTTATGTGGAAAACCCTATAAGGGAGAAACCATTGTGAGTGTTACCTCACAAAATAATATGTTATAGCAATACCAAAAATCAGAGGCTCACTGCCCAAAATGCTTACTATAAAAGTTAGGGCTCACTGCCAAGATCGGCTCACTACCAAAGGCTTGTGAACTGATTTGATAGTATCTACTCCATGCCTAAGTTTAGTTCCATTGAAGTACAATATATTTCTTCTGCTCTGCTCTACCTTTACACTTCCCACTTATCTTTGCATCTTCACTATCGATATGTTTTTCACAATTTCATTACAAGTATTTATACAATTCATCAACCTTGGAATGTACATCAAGGTTGGCATTACATTCATCAACCATTGGAATAATCTCCAAGGTCAGCATTACAAACATACATAGAAATAGGTTTGGACCTAAACAAAATTAGCTAAGGAAAAGATTTATGCAGATCATGTTATGCCTTAGCTGAATTCAAATGCAATCTTCCATGCCACAACACGCTTCCACAACCTTCAAGGTACAACCGCTAGTAGTGAGAACAGCCAAGTCGGCCAAGACTAGTGTTATCACTAAGACATTTAGGAATAGGCTTCATCCAAGATTTGGATTATACTTTGTGGACCAATCAAAAGGTTGGAACATGATCTAGAGACATCCACAAGCACATTATAATCATCAGGAACATCCGCACAACACCCAACCACTTTATCCAAGAGATTCTTCAAACCGGAGCACTTGAACAATACTGTCAACCACTGTTATAAAGAAAAGATCATTTGTGGACCACCAAATCATGAACCATTTGAGTTAAAGGCACATAACATCATCCCAAACTTAACTCTAGAACTATAGACCATAATACTTCAATGCAGAGGAATGCGGAGCAAAATACTTTCTCCCTATCACCACTGAATGCACAGAAAAAAGAATTTTTACTTTGGTGAACATAACTCACTCAAATCTTCATAACAGAGGCTCAATCTTGGAACATAGTATATTTAGACATGCCTCTAAATGAATTCTAATCTGTAGATAAAGATATTCATTCTACAAGAAATGTGGAGCAAACTATTGGATTGTTTTGTTGTAAAGAAAGATACTCTTCAACACACTGTTTCCACTAGGATGGCAAATTTTCTCAAAAGCACTTGGAAACTCAATATCAGTAACATATTCTCATGATCTTCAAGACTTATGCAAAGAAATATTCATCACAAGAAAGTAACAAAATAAGAGCACAGTTGACACCAATGACAACACCGATTAGGCACATACTTGCAACAATCTCCCCCTTTGTCATTGATGGAAACATTGATGTGAAAAACTATAAGAACCATCAAGACAAGATTCTCCATTGATTATCTTCTCCCCCTTTCTCTTTACACATCTGGACTCTTTATCCTCTTGAGTTTTTCACATGATTTCTCTCTGCCCCTTTGACATCAATGGCAAAGGACGTCTTTTCTTCTTTTTCTGCACATACTTGCAACTGCTCTGATCAAACTGGAATTACTCTGTCTAAAACACTTGATGTTCTTTATCAAGAACTCATATCAGCAATACCTAGCTACTCCCCCTAAGAGGTATCTCTTAAAGACATCAATCCAGATCTAAGAATAAGGCTTTGAGTGCCACTTGACTAATGTACTCCTATGCATCTTAGTTTAGAGTAGGAGGGGTGATAACCCCTAACTTTTCTCTGAGATACTCAAAAGTATCCTTAGGAAAAGGCTTTGTGAAGATATCTACAATCTGATCCCATGTGGACACATACGCCATCTTTACTTCATTATCTGTTACCTTCTCTCTCATAAAGTGATACCTTATGGATATATGCTTTGTTCTTGAGTGCATCACTGGATTCTTTGAAATGTTTATAGCACTTGTATTATCACAAAAGATTAAAATTGATTCTTCATACACAACTCTTATATCCTTCAATATTTGCTTCATCCAAAGCACTTGAGTACAACAACATGTTGTAGCAATATATTCTACTTCTACAATAGACAAAGAAACTGATTATTGCTTCTTCCTTAGCCAGGAAACCAATCTGTTACCCAATAGGAAAGCATCTCCACTTGTACTTTTCCTATCATCAACATCTCTAGCCCAATCTACATCTGTATAAGCACTAAGAGTGAAATCATTATCCTTTGTATACCACAAGCCATAATCTAAAGTTCCTTTTAAATACCTCATGATTCTCTTAACTGCTATCACATGTGACTCTCTAGGATCTTCTTGAAATCTTGCCACAAGACAAGTTGCCTGCATTATGTCTAGTTTGGTGTGGGTTAGATAAAGTAATCCTCCAATCATGGATATATACCTTTTCTGATCAATCTTAGGTGATTCATTAGTTTTGCTTAATTTGCAGCCAGTCACCATGGGAGTACATACCGGCTTAGAGCCTTCCATTCCAAATTTCTTAAAAAACTCTTCCACATATTTGGACTGAGAAATGAAGATTCTTTTATCTAATTGAGTAATCTGTAGACCTAGAAAGAAATTCATTTCACCAAACATAGACATCTCAAACTCCTTTTGGATTTCTTCTACAAATTTCTTACACATGCCTTCATTGCCTCCAAAGATAATATCATCAACAAAGACTACAACAATTAGAATTTGATCACTATTAATTTTGAAATAGAGATTGTTGTCAGCAGTACCTTTACTGAATCCTAATTGCAACAAATACTTATCCAATCTTGCATACCATGCTCTGGGAGCTTGTTTTAGCCCATACAAGGTCTTCTTCAATTTGCACACCATGTCATTTTGGTCTGATAACTTAAATCCTTTTGGTTGTTCAATGTAGACCTCTTCTTTCAACTCACTATTCAAGAATGTAGACTTAACATCCATCTGATACACTTTGAAATCTTTGAATGCTGCAAATGCCAAAAACATTATGTTTGCTTCAATTCTTTCCATAGGAGCATAGGTCTCCTTAAAATCTATCCCTTCAACTTGAGAATATCCTTTGTATACCAGCCTTGCTTTGTTTCTTACCACTTCTCCATTCTCATTCAGCTTGTTCCTGAAGACCCATTTAGTTCCAATCACATTCTTATCAACACGTCTAGGAACCAATTCCCAAGTTTGATTCTTCTCTATCTGCATTAGCTCTTCTTCCATAGTCTTTATCTAGTTTTTATCATTGCAAGCTTCACCTATAGTTTTAGATTCCATCTTTGAAAGTAGGCAAGAGTTTACCTGTTCTTCTGTAGCCCTTTTCCTTGTCAATACTCCTTTGCTTTTATCACCAATTATCTGATCTTCAGAATGATTGATCCTTACATACCTAGGAGCCTGAACGGCACTTTCTGGAGCCTTTTCTTCTTCATTTTGACTATCCTCTTGTTTAACTTTCTTTTCATTTGTTGTGGTAACAGGTTCATCTGATTCATAGCCACTCAGATCTAATATTCTTTCCTTGTCTTCGTCCACCTTTACATTAGCACTCTCAATAATCTTTGTCAACCTTTTGTTGTAGCACTGATAGGCTTTACTCTTGGTAGAGAATCCAAGAAAGATTCCTTCATCGCTCCTAACATCAAACCTACCTAGTTCTTCTTCTCTTCTGATATAACATTTTCTTCCAAAAACTTTGAAATATTTCAGTGTAGGAACTCTTCCATTCCACAATTCATAAGGAGTTTTAGTACTGTTGTTATGGGAAAATTGGTGTAAATGAATAATCAATGTAATATCAATAATACCCAATAACTCAATGAAATAAGAAACAAAGAAATCAATCAAACAAAGAACTTTAAACCTTGCAAACCTCTTCACTTCGTGGCTTCCATTGATTGCCTATCTCAAATGATCTTGTGTATGAATATGGCCCTCAAAAGGTGCACTTCCTTGCTATTTCAAAGAGGTCTAGTGGGAATGGCAATGATAGTTTATTGCAATGAAGATGAGCTTCAAAACAATGGTAATGATATGGTAAAAACTTGATCACAAGAAAATGGAATGACTTGGGTGCCAAAGGCGTGCTGTAATTCCTGCAGAGTAAGGGTACTAAAAGCTTGGATCAATGAAATAGAGGAATAGGGTTCAATTTATAGACTTGTGAGAGAGAAGATCAACGATATAGAAAGAATAAGAAGATCAATGGTACAGAAACCTTGAGAGGATGTGCGTGAATAGAAAGAAGACAAGTGTCACACAAAAGTTGTTTTGTTTGAGTTAACTGCTTTCTTTTATAAAGATAAGATTTGCTTCCATAAATTAGAATATTTTATGCTAATTTTAGAGTTATTGATAAAAACAAGGTTGATTAAAATAGTTAACTCAACTTGTGATTTGCTTTTGCATGATTTGAGAGAAATTAAATAATAAATTATTTAATTTTGTGTGCATGAAGAAGAAGACTTATTTTTAGAAGATTTGGAAGAGTTTTGAGGAATTTGAAGCAAATTAAATAAATAAATTTATTTAATTGTTTGTGCATGATTTGGAAGAATAAATAAAATATTTGATTGTATTTTATTTTTAGAGATTGAGAGAATTTAAATAAATTTGATTGATTTATTTAAATTTAGAGGAAGAATTGACTTAATTTTTTTTCAAAGATAATGCACCTGGTAAACTTTTTAACGTGATCGGTGATGCTGGTGCGACACGCCCTCTGGCTCCATGACACTTTTGTTTGGAACTATGAACCGATGAGGCCACAACATGGGGGGCCTCATCCCCAAGAGAGAACACTTCAAACCCACAAGCTCGTTGGCCCAGCGAAGCCGTAAAGCTTGCGAGCTCATTAGCCCAGCGGGGGTTTGAACTCCGGTGGCCGCCACTACAACCGAGTGACTTAACCACTGAACCACACCCTTATCAGCAAGAATTGACTTAATTAAAGAATTAAAAATTATTTAATTGTTTGGAAGAATTTAATTAAACAAAGGATTTTATTTAATTTTGACTTTAGAAGAGGTAATTAAATATTTTGATATTTAATTAACTTAGGAGGAATATGAATAGAATAAATAAATTTGTTTATTTATTTATTGATAGAGGAATTAGATGGAATAAATATTAAGAATATTTATTTAGACAAAGTCGTGTCATTTTTAGGCGTATAGATTTTGCCCCTCTTTGATGCAATGTGTTTTATCATGCTGCTTCAAAGAATAAGAGTTTCTGATAACGATACATGCCCCAGTTTGCCCTTGTTACAGGTTTAACAACAAGATGCCCCCTTGGGAGATTGGATGGGGAAGAAGGCAGAAGGATGTGAGACAAACAATCACATGATGAAGAAGGTGAAAAATAGGTTAGGATGAATAAAAAAGGGTCACGGTCAGAGAAATGGGAGGAAACGGGCTTGGGAAGTAGTCATGGTCGCCACATAGCCAGTTAGGGTTCACTTGCTATATATAGGAGCTGGGTCCACAAGCTTAGTCATTTGCACACTTGGATTTTGTTGATAGGTCCCTTAGAGCTTAGGAGAGCACAGGAGCTAGAGTGGTTGGCATATAGATGGATATTCCACGCAAGGAGCACCACTTTGATTGAGTATGACGGTTCGATCGGCCAGCTGACGCAGGACCACCAGTATGTAGTTCAAAATAACTCACCTAGGGTCATTTATTAGTGCAATAAATGCTAGGGAAAACTAGCTAGGATAGATGCGCCGATTCATGTTTTGGTGCATATGCACTCTGAAACCGTGCATATGACATGAAACCGTGCATTTGCATTATGAATTAGCGCATGTAAGAGTTCTGCGCATATACATTATGAGTCAACGCATCTGTTAAGAACTTGCGCATACATTACAAAAAGTTGTGCATACGTAGAGGCTGCGTATACATGATATGTTTCGGTGCATGCATGTTGAAGTTGCGCTTATGATATGGAACTGCGCATTTACTCAATGTGGCAGTGCATCTGCCAGAAGTGGTACATTTACTGTGAAATGGCGCATGTACCTTCTGGTTTGGTGCATGTGTTTTAGATAGTCAGTTTGCTTAACGAAATTCACTCGATTGGCATCTTGCTCGATGTGTCAATCGATAAGCTATCTTCGAGATTGTAGGAATCTAGTCAAGAGATGTATGATGTTCTGATCAATTTGATATGTTAAGTAAGTGATAGGATACTTTTGATACGTTGAGCACTTATGCAGTTTTGGTTGACGCATTGACTTGTTTGATTGCAAGAGGACATCCGGGATGTACTTATGTCGTGGGAACAATTTCCCTTGCCATTCTTGCAGTGATATATGCTCATAGAGATAGATCGTGAGGTGCTTGGTGCTATGGGTCTAGACTATGTTTGCTTCATGTCTGAGGTTCGTGTGAACCTTGGTTTGTTGATGGCAGTGGTGGAGCGATTCCACAATGAGGACAAGATCTTTCACTTGCGTACCAGTGAGATGGCTATTACTCTCGAGGATGTTTACAGGATTCTGCACTTCCCAATACAGGGTGAGCTTGTAGAGTATGATCCCCAGCGGGATGCTGGACTGGCGGAGTGCAGGCATGTTTTCGATGATCCAGAGCTAGAGGGTCAGGTGGTTTCATGGCAGGACATTTATGACTACTATGACTACTTCCCAGGGATAGTGGCTGGATTGATCGGGGGTGTTGTATGCCTCGATATCGCATGGGTTCCCCATCGGTTGGGGTCAGATTATGGAGAGGATGATCACAGAGGGAACCCGCTTTGCATGGGGTGGGTGTGTCTTGGCTCACTTGTACCATGATATGCATCAGGTAGTCTACCATAGAGGAGCTAGTTTGTCTGTCGACGTTTCACTTTTACAGTTTTAGCTATGGGAACACATTGCTATTACTCAGTCGATGTGCATCTTTTCCAGGTAGAGGGGTGAGCCTTATAGTTATGGATACGCAGGTGTTATTTCCCAGCATAAGCTAGGAAAGCTTGAGTATTGGACGCATGTGCTGGATAATGTGGATAGAATTATCTGGCGTCCATATCTAGATTGTGAGCCATGGGATGACGAGGATGACGAGCTCCCTTACTGCTTTCAAACTCGGTGGCTCATTGGGAGGACACAGTTTATACTAGAGAGGCAGATTGTTAGCCACGTTTGGTGATAGTTTGGTAGGGTACAGGGAATGCCACAGGGGCAGGCTCAGTTTGCGAGGACACATGCAGAGCAGTTTAGATGGGGCCTGATTGCTTCTTATGAGGAGGCCCTAGCAGAGTTTCAGTAGATTCCCTACGTGGCTTGGCCGATGAGGAGGGAGGTGATAGACATAGGGATGACTCCTAATTACGAGGAGTGGTTGTGGCGAACCCATTCCTGAGGCATTTAGGACCGGGAGAGCTGGTTCCGTGCCTAGATGAAGAGGATTCAGATTATGAGGATGGTGCAGATAGGAGGAGGACAAGATGGAGGAGGGGGAGAGGAGGACAGAGAGATGGAGATGATGTAGGCAATGGATGAGATGGTGGCAGAGGAGGTAGATAGAGACAGAGGAGGAGAGCTGGGGAGGGATCCTCTCAGCAGCAGGTAGCGCAGTAGCAGGTTGCACCACAGCAGGTGCAGGGACAGGTACATGCATAGTAGGTGCCCCAGTAGGTAGTTCAGTAGTAGATGCCCTAGTAGTAGGTGCAAGCACAGGTTTAGGTTCCTCAACAGGTGCCCCGATAGTAGGTTCCACAAGCTCCTGCCCAGCCTGATCTACAGCAGCAAGTTGTTACTTCGCTGCAGGGTCAAGTTCGATAGCTCAAGGCACATCTCAGAGCAGAAGATTCTTGGAGAGAGGTAGACACATGGATTATATATGGGCTCACTACAGAGCAGATACAGCATTGGCGAGGGTGTGGGCCCTTAGACTAGAGAGAGACTTAGCTTTAGCAGCCTTGGGTATGGATGGGGCTACTGCATTTTTGGCTACATAGGTGCAACAGGGATAGGCTCAAGTACATCAGTTGCAGACACAGATTGCACAGATACAGAGTGAGCTTGCCAAAGCATAGGCTCAGACACAGTATTATAGAGGATTGTATCACGGGGTGGTGTTGGCAGACCAAAGGGCACCCAGCTATAGGAGTTAGTCTATGGTAGGCACATGTTAGAGAGCAGGTGATTCACGATCAACAGCGTCCGTGATGGGCCCATAGCAGTCGGGGGCTAGCAGAGGAGGAGATGGAGAGGGCAGCGCTGGGAGAAGTGTCCCATGGTAGCAGGGCTAGCTGTTACACTTGTACCGATTTTTGTTTATGTATACACATTTTTTATGGCTCATTGATAGCCCGATATGTATATATTTGTATCATTTTGCATCGAGACATGTATCTTTATTTTTGCGATGTATACACTTTATATGACTCTGACTTATGGATGAAAGACACTTGATATATTGTACACTTGTACATGTTTTATGTTTATTTATATGATGATGCAGCTATATGATCTCTATATGCAGTTGTTTATGCTATATGTTATTGATGCATTCTATCTTATGATGTTTCATATGTGATGCACATGTTTATTTTGTCTATATGATTCTATGTGATGTTTCTATTGGATGAACCTTTTTGTTGATGTCGATATGATCAAATACAGACTTAGATGATTTTTGATGATGCAAATGTGATCTATATGATTATGTAGTTTATGTGATGATCTACATGTACTTGTCTATATTTTTTATTTTTTCTGTTGATACTATGTTATGCTGATGCAAAAATGGATATGGATGATTTAATGCACCTATTTATGTATGCAAATGATTTAATCATGTTAATGACTATATTATGTGTTATGATATGCAACCTATGCCATGTTTTTGTTATGTCCAAATGTACTCAATTGACATAGAAATGACACAATGATAGAGAGAAGACTCGGTAGAAGGACTCACAAGCTTTTGTAAACCTTGATATTCTGTATTTTGGATCTTTATTGCATGGGATATGGATGTAAATGGATACAATATGGGTGTGAATGGTTTTGCCATCTTGATATTGCAAGTATTTTGAAGTGCTTATTTCATCATTGGGTGATTTGTTTTGGTACTTTTTCCAAATGTTGTAAGAAAATACAAGCATCTAGGTATAATTGAACCGAGATGACCTAAGTATTGTTTACATGGATTTTGATTTAGCAAGTTAATACAAGTATCTAGGTATAATTGAACTGAGATGACCTGAGTATTTCTTGTGTATCAACAGACAAGGATTTCCCCCTTTCATGTTAGACCTTTGATGTCCTTGATGATCTTTTGCTGATCATGTCATTAGACAAGGCTTCACATTACTAAAGATTGATCCACAAACAGCAAACAAAGAAAATAATCATGTCCCCATCCTAGCATCTCTAGCTTTTGGCATCCTCAAGTAGCATAGAAAGACATGATAATAAAAATCAAGACGTTGTAACCTAACTCGATCACAACCACAAAAGATTCTTGCATTTAGATGTGTTTTTCTTGCCATAATTTAGATAGAATCATTTAGAGTGCTTTAGGTACTTGCTTGCTTTTCTTTGGATAGGTTGATGTCTTGCGTCAGAACTTCTATTTTGGAAGTGGGCTTTAGCTTGTGCTTGCATGCATGCCTAGTGAAATAGACCCTAAGGGACTAACCTAGTGCCTTGGGGGTGCATTACAAAATGGCCTTGCCTACGTGACAACACATAGGCAACGTAGTTTGGGGACTTGGACCATGTGGATGGACTAGAGGATAGATGACAAGAAATGGGACGGACAAGAAGTGGAGCCTAGGGGGTGCATTGATAATGGCCTTGCCTACGTGACAATGCAGAGGCAATGTAGTTCAGGGTTGACCCTATGATACCAACGACAGACGTTATACGAGGTTGACACTGTGGATAGGATACTGGATAAGACCTTAGTTGATAAGGTGACAAAAGAGATAGAGTATCAAGCCATGATAGGTTATCATTAGGTTTTTATCATGACCTAGATATGGATTAGATGAGGGACGATGGAAGGAGGAATGGACACAAGGTGATTGGTTTCCCAAAGATGGAGGAAGTAGTTTATCACAAGTAACGCCTGTTTACCAGGTTTTCACCACTTGTTTTTATTTGCACAAAAGCCAAAAGTACGCATGATGCATGTTTGCTAGGTTTTCATCATGGTACCTATCCAAGGCGCCTGTTTGCCAGGTTTTCACCAAAGGATGTTTTTTTTGTTGATTTTTCATTTTTTTTTTGGCCCCTTCATTGGGGTCTGCTTAGGTATAGAACCAGTGAAGATGCATACTGTTGATTGGGTCATCGAATAACTCACCTTTTGAAGTTGCTAATTGATATGCTCCTGATCCATAAATAGCAATGATTACATAAGGACCTAGCCAGTTGGGTTCAAACTTGCCTTTCTTTTCCTGATCCTACTGATTGTGAGGATTTTCCTTAAGTAGTAGATCACCAACATTGAATACTCTGAGATGGACTTTGTGATTGTAGCTTCATGACATTCTCTATTGATAGTCTTTGAGATGATTGAAAGTGTTATGTGTCTTCTCCTCTAACAGTTCTAACTCTTGCAATCTGGAAACTCTGTAGTCTTCATCAATGATAAGACCTTTTAACAACACCCTTAGAGATGGTAACTCGACCTCGATGGGCAAAATGACTTCTGATCCATAGACAAGGGAGTAAGGGGTAGCACCTATGGGAATACGTATACTAGTTCGATAGGCCCACAGAGCAGAATTTAGTTGTATGTGCCAATCATGGCTAGCATCATTGACTATCTTCTTGAGGATTTTCAAGATTATTTTGTTGGATGCCTCTGCTTGGCCATTGCCTTGTGGATAGTAGGGGGTGGAGAAATGGTGTTGGATTTTGAATTTGTCACAAAGCTCTTGGACATCCTGGTTCTTGAAAGGTCTTTCATTATCCGTGACTATGGATGAGGGAATTCTGTATCTACAAATGAGGTAATTGAGGATGAAGGAGACAATCTATTTGCCTATGACATTGGTGAGTGGAACGGCTTCAATCCACTTGGTAAAATATTCAGTGGTGGTTATTATGAACTTGTGTCCGTTGGCTGATGGAGAGTGAATTTTGCCCACAAGGTCAAGTCCCCATTGACAAAAGGGCCAAGGTGTCATTAAAGGTCAAAGCTCTTGAGCTGGTGAATGGATGAGATTTATGTGTATCTGGCACTGCTTGCATTTCTTCACAAACTGATATGAATCAGTTTCCATGTTTGGCCAATAGTATCCCAAACGCATGAGTTTCTTAGCTAAAGAAGGACTGCTAGAGTGCATTCCACAAATTCCTTTGTGAATGTCTCATAAGGTAGTTTGAGATTATTCACGTTCTAAACATCAGAGTAAAGTACCATCCAGACCTCGTCGGTATAGGTTGTCAGCGATAATGGTGTAACAAGAGGTTTGGCAAATGAAGGTTCAACGTTGGTTGGTAGACAAGTCAAGTGGTAGGGTGTTATCCTTGAGGTAAGTGTAGATCTTACCATACCAAGGTGAATCAGATCCGACTAATAGGCAAATGGAGTGTGTTTCAAGAAGATCATAAGCTGGTTGCATAATTGACTCTACCAAGAACTCATACCATGACTCATTCTCTAGGATCTTGAGGAGCGAGGCAATGGTTCACATGGCACCTGCTGCTTTGTTTTCAATGTGAGGTATCTGCTCAGATTAACTAGTCATCTTTGTTCTGATAGTCATCATTGACTTGATTGATTACCAGTTGTGAGTCACCATAGATATGTAGCTCCTTTATTTTCCATTATGCTGCAATTTTGAGACCAATGACCATGGCCTCATACTCTGCTATATTGTTTGTGCATGGGAATAGCAGACGGTAAGACTTAGGTATGGTGTCACCGTGAGGAGTGACCAACAAGATTCCTGCCCCCGATCCATGGTTTGTATAGGATCCATCAAAGTAGAGTTTCCATCAGTGTGTTGTGACATTGAATATGGATTCATCTAGAAACTCAAATGTCATTGGTGTGGTATCCTGCAATGGTGCTTCTGCTAACTGATCGGCAATGATTTGACCTTTGATACCCTTCCTTTCTACATACTCGATGTCATATTCACTTAACAACATTACCCACTTGGCTAGGCAACCTGTAAGAGCTGCTTTGCTTAATAGGTATTTTAGTGGATCTATCTTTGCAATAAGCTTGACTGGATGTGCTAGCATGTAATGTCATAGTTTTTGGGAAGCAAAAACCACAGCAAGACACAATCATTCTATTTGGGAATATTGTAGTTCATAGTCCACCAATGTACGACTGATGTAGTAGATAGCACTTTCTTTGCCTTCATAATCCTGTTGTGCTAGGAGGGCTCTAAGAGCTGTCTGTGTAGTAGATAGGTAAAGTAATAGCAGCTTTCCTTGGATAGGAGGCATCAAGATAGGTGGATTTATAAGATACTCTTTCAGTTTGCTAAATGCTTCTTCGCACTTCTCATCCCATCGAAATGGAAATTTTTTATGTAAGAGATGACTGAAAGGTTGGCACTTGTCTGCCAGTTGTGAGATGAACTGACGGATTGCTTGTAACTTTCCCTATAGAGACTGCTGTTGAGTGATATTCCTTGGCAGTGGCATTTCCATGATAGCTTTGACTTTGGTAGGATCCACTTCAATCCCATTTGTTGATACAATGAAGCCTAAGAGCTTGCTAGAGGTGACTCCAAACACACATTTCTTCAGGTTCAACATGACTTTGAAGTGTTCTAGTCTTTGAAAGACCTTCTCTACTACATACAGGTGGGATTCTCTTGTTAGTGATTTAGCTAGGATGTCATCTACATAGTCCTCCATTGTGACGTGCATCATATCATGGAAGATAGTGGTCATAGCCCGTTGATATGTTGCCCTGGCGTTCTTTAACCCAACTGGCATGACATTCTAGCAGAAAGTGCCCCATGGATAAGTGAAAGATGTTTTATGTTGGTCTTCTGGTGCTATCCTAATTTGATTGTACCCAGAGAAGCCATCCATAAGAGAAAGCATGGTGTGTCTTGCTGTCAAGTCGACTATGATATCAATATTGGGCAACGAAAAATCATCCTTGCGGCAAGCTTTGTTAAGATCTCGAAAATCATTGCACAATTTGACTCTGCCATCAGGTTTGGATACTGGCACTATGTTGGATACCCACTCTGGATAATCTATTGCCCTAATGAACCCTACATCCAACAACTTCTTGAGTTCCTCTTTTACTAGTAATGCAATGTGTGGATGCATCTTCCTGAGCTTCTGCATGACTGGTTTGACTCCTGGATCTAGTGGAAGATGATGTAGAGTCAAATCTGGATCTAAACTGGGCATATCTGTGTATGACCAAGAAAAGTTGACTTGCTTTTTCTTGAAGAATGGTACAAATTTGGTCTTTTCTGGTGGAGATAGAGACTTTACAAAGTGAACAATCTTAGGATTATCCTCTGTTCCAATGTTGATAGGTTTCATAGGTTCCACAACAATCTAAGACTTCTCCTGGTACATGTCACTGGGGAGAGTGTCAAGCCTTCCATCATCTAGCACCTTAGAGAGGTTTTCACCATCCGATGCATCCTTTCTTTTTACTATTTTGGGATCTGATACTGCCACAGATTGGTTTTTTCCATTAGATCTAGTTTTTATTTTTATGTTTTTGTGACTGGAAGGCTTGACACCTTCTCCAAAATAAGCCACTGTGTAGAGTTCAATGGCAAAGCCAGCTTTATGATCTCCTATAGGTAGGTGGTCCCTAAGTTCCATGTAGTCAATATAGCCATCATCATTTTGAAACATGTCTAGTAGTGGGGTTCTTCGTAAATCCCAGTCGATAAGTTCAGGATGCACAAGGGGGAGGGGATCAGAGGGTGGTTCTGATTCGTTGGTTGTGATAGTTTGGATGGATACATAAGTAGGGTTCGAATTGATAGGGATACGATATGATATGGTACTTTCCTCAAGATTGTTTATCGCAATGGAACTCTGACCTTCCTCGAAAGTCATACTCTTAGGAGTTGGAGAATCACACTCTAATGATCTATGTGTTAGTGTTTGTCCCTAATGGTAGGGGCTATAGGTTTGAATGGTGTCAACTCCATTGTCCTCATAGGATAGCTCTGTGAGCTCATCCCACTTATACTCGTTAGAGTCTGTGTCACTATCTTCTTGTAGGGCATGGATCTGCTACACAAAACAAGCATTTGCCTTAGCTTTGCCTTTGTCCTTGTATCCTAGCCCTTTTGTATTTCTTGCCAATTAGGATAAGGAGGGTTGGATGGGTTCTGTAATTCCTTCTTTTCTTAGGCCAATGGGACCTTGTCCTTCATAACCCATTATGTGTAAGATAGACTCACCACGCCCATAGATTTCTGTCGGGAGCTTAGATGGTTCATGTTGTGTGTTATCCTCCTTTGTGTAGAGCCATTACAAGACATCTCTTTCCTCACTCTCATCGGATAGGGTTCACCATTTTACAAAGGGAGCTGTGGGAGGTTTGGGAGAAGCAGAAGGTTTTGGAATGTACTTAGGTGTAGGTCACCCAAAGGATCTTGGAGATAGAGGCATTTTGGCTAAGTTGAGGCTGTGCTCAATGGAGTATTCCCCTATGATGTAGAGGCAAATAGGATGGGAGAAGATAGGCAAACAAGACTAGGTTCTCTTACACCTACAAGCCCAAAAATGAAGATCTTTACACAAAAGTGGGAAAAATAGAAAGAAACTCCAGTATCATCATGGAAATGTTGGTTTGGGATGTCAAGGGACCCATTCTATCCATTGGCGAAGGTAGATTGGACTTCGGGTTGGTACTTCCTTCACAAACCCTCCAAAATGGCAGTGGCCCTTCAAAAAGACAACAGGCCTAATAACTTTTGACTCAGACCTCCAAACCCAGATTTTAGACAATAATTAGAAACCCATTATTGAGTACTAAAACATACTAAACATGAAAAATAGGTTCTTTTGGAACAGATGTCTCAAAAATGGATTGTACCTGCTGTTCCTAGGCCTAATTAGGACAGCAAATGAAGTATTTTTGGCGTAACTTTCACAAAACGACTCAAACCCATGAACTAAAACCTGTTTTGAGTACCCATTATCCCCTTACATAACATATCTTTCATGCAGGTATTAGTGTTTGGTAACAAAATCCTAAAAAATGGACTGTTCTTACTAAAATTAGGCCTAATTAGGCCTCTTTTACAAACGAGGTGCCTCAAAATCACCAAGTTTTTACCCAAACTCAATGGAAAATCTTTATTTATGTATCCAAACATCAGAATCCACCATTAGTTTGGTTTGGAACTTCACTTATCTCATAAAACTCAAGCATGCAACTTACAAACCCTCATTTCTCCTAAAAAATAGGAAATAACAACACTAAAGGCAATCAAAACATCATGAAAACTCATTTTTTTGCTTCACCATTGAATAAATTAGTTGAAGGACTTAAAAATCTATCATTCCACTAATTTATGTAATTTTCCCATGTTCGCATCACTCAGCAACATGAAATTTCTCTCTAAAACTGTCAAACCCTAGGTCACTGGACTGTCATTGGAAAAGTGAGCATAAAATCTGCATACATTCATGTGAAGCCACAGAATTACATGAAAATGAAAGGTAACTCAGTAACCTATCCAAATATGTACAGTTCAAAGTGCTACAGTGCCATACCAGGCCGTACAGATGTAAAGAACAGCAAAAAAATAGTAAAACTGTAAGAAAATAGAGCTAGCACATCAAAATTTGGTAATTTAGTGTTATTTCTTTCATCTCCAAACCTCAACTCCTCATCTACCACCTCTCTATGCTATCAAAAAGCATGTTTACATTATATAACCACACCCCACTCCTTCATCACCGAGGAAAACTCAAAAAGAAAGTCTAAAAATAGTCATTCCACTAAGGTTGCCTAAATTAGAATGTTCTAAACTTAAGTAAAATAGTAAAGACCCTAGTCCTATAATTACCCCCACTACTAAAATGCCTCAACTAGGCTTTATTACAGTAATAAATGGTCTCATAAGACCTTATTTTAAGCCAAAACTAAAACTAAAGCCTAGACCTTAAGGTTGGAGTTTGAGCAAAGTGGAATCTGAGAAGTCAAGATGCCTCCTAAAGGAAGTTCAGTTGCAAGGAAGATTGATCAGCAGGCTAGAGAGCTAGAAGCCTTGAAGAAGGAGATTGCCACATTGAAGTCTAAAGCTAGAGGCACCATAAGTGAAAGTGAGTCTGAAGAAGAAGAAGAAACTTCTTGTGAAGAAGAAGAGTTGGATCTAGAGGATGTGAGGATGGTAAAGTTCCTGAAAGCTGTGAAAGGTGATGGGCATAGCAAAATGGATTTGCCAATGTATGGAGGCAAACTAGATGGTGAAGAGCTCTTAGACTGGATAGGAGCCATGGAAAATTACTTTGAAAGTGAAGAGATAGATGAAGATCACAAGGTGAGGAAGGCTAAAACCAAACTGAAAGGACATGCTTTGTTGTGGTGGAACTTTGTGCAAGAGGAAAGACAGAAACAAGAGAAGAACAAGATCACTTCTTGGGAGAAAATGAAGGCAAAACTGAAAGGTAAGTTCCTTCCTGGTGACTATAATGTTTAATTACTAAAAAGATTACAAAATCTTAGGCAAAAGGACTTAGATGTGCAAGCATACACTGAGGAGTTTTATAGGTTAAGTATAAGGACAAAGAATGAGGAGGATGAGGAAGAAAGAGTGGCTAGATATCTCAATGGCCTAAGGTATAACATTCAAGATGAAATCAGTTTGTTGGCACCAAAAATAGTGGAACAATGTTTTCAAATGGCAATAAGAGTAGAAGAAAAACTCAAGAGGAGACAAGAGAAGGTAACAAGAGGAAGAGGTAGTACTTCTAGGGGTAGAGGTACATTTTCAACACCAAGACAATCCAAAGAAGATTTTGAAGATGCTGATAAGAGTAAAGAACAAGCACCTGAGTCTAGAGGAGGATGGAGAGGTGGAAGAACAAGTTTTAGGGGTAGATATGCAGATCAAGGAAGAGGTTCAAATGTGTTTACTGGAAAGTGCTATTAATGTGGTGAGTTTGGTCATCCAGCCTATAAGTGCCCTGACAAGATTGGTACAACTTCAAGTGGAGGTGAAAGAAGAGGTGAAAAGAGAGTCCAAATTGTACAAGAAGATGAAAGAGAAAGTGTCCATACTGCACCAGAGGTGGGTGAATCATTGATGGTGAGAAGAAAACTCTTGAAGACATCCAGGGAGAAAGAGCTAATTCAAAGAAGAGCCTTGTTTAGGACAGCTTGTAGATGCAAAAAATAAGGTATGCAAAGTAGTAGTTGATTCTAGATGCACTGATAATATGGTATCTAGTGATATGGTGGACAAATTGAACTTGCAAACAGTGCCTATAGCAAAACCTTATCAAGTGTCTTGGGTTAGTGAAAATCAAACCATTTTGGTGAGTGAACAAGCTACTGTTGAATTTCAAATTGGTCAGTATAGAGATAAAGTCGTTTGTGATATTCTACCTATGAGTTGTTGTCATGTTTTACTTGGAAGGCCTTGGCAGTTTGACAGGTCAGCAATGTATAATGGGAGACAAAATACATATAACATTGAAAAGGATGGGAGATCATTCATTCTAGCTCCATTGGTTGAAGAGGTAAGAGAGCAAGGTGAGATCATCATGATAGGGAGAAAAGAATATGTGAGCAATGAGGAAGGTGAGAGTGTGAAATTTGCAGCCAAGTCACAGTTTGATGCTGTTGGGACAGCAAATAAGAAGAAAAAACACAATGTGCAGACAGAGATGAAGAAGAATGTTTTTGAATGGAAAGAGGAGAGCAAGTTTGAAGTACAAGAATGCATATTGATAGGGACAGTCATATGTCCTGTGGTAAGGCAGCCTAGTGATGTTGAAACTTGTAGGGCAGTGAAAGAGAGGATAGTGAATCATGAGGATAGAAGGACAGTGGATTGGGATACTGGTTGGACAGTGGAAAAGGTAGGTGCAGATCTGACAAAGACCACCAAATACATTGCTATAGATGTTAAGGAGACTGGTAGAGAAGAAAGGACAGTTGACAGTGAAAAATATGCAAATAGCATGAGCATTGGACAATGGTCTAAACAAGAAGAGAAGAGGGAAGTGATGGTAGTTGATGAAAGCTTGAAGAGGAATATGAAGCAAGTAATGGGAGCTGGTAAAAATGTGAGTACAAATGTATATGGTGAGGTGACATCAGAATTTGATGGTGAAAGAATGGAAAGGCACACCACAGTACAAGAAGGACAGCTGGAGCAAAGAACAAATGAAGACAAGACCAAGAATGATCAAGAATACAATGAACCAGTTGAAGACAGACATGAAGGACAGAGGTATAAAGAGTACAAAGGAGGCCAAGTTGTAGCATCTTTTCCAAGAGACTTGGAAAACTTAAAAATTGGGGTGTATGGTGCAGGAGCACTTTTTGTTAAGGGTTATAAATTATTAAGGTCTAGGCTTTAGTTTTAGTTTTGGCTTAAAATAAGGTCTTATGAGACCATTTATTATTGTAATAAAGCCTAGTTGAGGCATTTTAGTAGTGGGGGTAATTATAGGACTAGGGTCTTTAATATTTTACTTAAGTTTAGAACATTCTAATTTAGGCAGCTTTAGTGGAATGACTATTTTCAGACTTTCTTTTTGAGTTTTCCTCGGTGATGAAGGAGTGGGGTGTGGTTATATAATGTAAACATGCTTTTTGATAGCATAGAGAGGTGGTAGATGAGGAGTTGAGGTTTGGAGATGAAATAAATAACATAAATGACCAAATTTTGTGCTAGCTCTGTTTTCTTACAGGTTTACTATTTTTTTGTTGTTCTTTACATTTGTACAGCCTGGTACGGCACTGTAGCACTCTGAACCATACATATTTGGATAGGTTACTGAGTTACCTTTCATTTTCATGTAATTTTGTGGCTTCACATGAATGTATGCGGATTTTATGCTCACTTTTCCAATGACAGTCCAGTGGCCTAGGGTTTGATAGTTTTAGAGAGAAATTTCATGTTGCTGAGTGATGCGACCATGGGAAAATTACACAAATCAGTGGAATGATATATTTTTAAGTCCTTCAACTGATTTATTCAATGGTGAAGCAAAAAAATGAGTTTTCATGATGTTTTGAATGCCTTTAGTGCTGTTATTTCCTATTTTTTAGGAGAAATGAGGGTTTGTAAGTTGCATGCTTGAGTTTTATGAGATAAGTGAAGTTCCAAAGAAAACTAATGGTGGATTCTGATGTTTGGATACATAAATAAAGATTTTCCATTGAGTTTGGGTAAAAACTTGGTGATTTTGAGGCACCTCCTTTGTAAAAGAGGCCTAATTAGGCCTAATTTTAGTAAGAACAATCCATTTTTGAGGATTGTGTTACAAAACACTAATACCTGCATGAAAGATATGTTATGTAAGGGGATAATGGGTACTCAAAACAGGTTTTAGTTCATGGGTTTGAGTCGTTTTATGAAAGTTATGCCAAAAATACTTCATTTGTCGTCCTAATTAGGCCTAGGAACAACAGGTACAGACCATTTTTGAGACATCTGTTCCAAAAGAACCTATTTTGCATGTTTAGCATGTTTTAGTACTCAATAATGGGTATCTAATTATTGTTTAAAATCTAGGTTTGGATGTCTGAGTCAAAAGTTATTAGGTTTGTTGTCTTTTTGAAGGGCTACAAGCCATTTTGGAGGGTTTGTGAAGGAAGTACCAACCCGAAGTCCAATCTACCTTGGCCAATGGATGGAATGGGTCCCCTGACATCCCAAACCAACATTTCCATGATGATACTAGAGGTTCTTTCTGTTGTTCCCACTTTTGTGTAAAGATCTTCATTTTTGGGCTTGTAGGTGTAAGAGAACCTGGTCTTGTTTGCCTATCTTCTCCCATCCTATTTGCCTCTACATCACCCTACCCCTGTTTCTTTGATTGTGATTTTCTTCTCTTTGGGCTTGGACAAGGAAGCTTCAGAGGTAGAATCATCCTATGAGATGGGGGATGTGGAAGCTCTATTGTTGGGAATGATGCAATCAGGCTTTGAGTAGATAGTGTTGCAATGCTGAAAAGGATCAGGATCACCCTGGATGGTGATCTGTCAGCCGTTATGTGGGAATTTGATGCATTAGTGGTAGGTAGAAGGTACATCTTTCATTGCATGAATCCAGGGTCTACCTAGGAGGATGTTATAGGCTAGCTCCCTGTCTAGGACTTGGCAAACAACGTCGTTTATCACTAGTCCAACTTGTATTGGTAACACCATTGTTCCTTTAGTAGTTCTTTCCTCTTCATCATAGGCCTTTATAGTGATCTTTTTCCTAGGATCCACTGCAATTTCTAAGAACCCCAATGTAATGACTAGCTTGAGCGTGCAAATATTTAAACCGACTCCATCAATAAGAACTCTTTTGATACGGTGTTTATGAATGAAGGTGATGATATGCAAGGGTGTCTTATGGGGCTGAGACACTGAAAGGTCATCCTGTTTGGTGAACGATATGGTGCTAGAGGAGGATAGATTTTCTACCATGGCTTGAAACTTCTCTTGGGCCAGGTTCGTGGGTACAATTGTTTCCACTAAGGCTTTATCGAGAATTTACTTGTGGGAGGGAGACAGATGTAACAACTCTAAGATAGATATGTGGGCAGAAGTTTTCTGAAGTTGGTCTATGACCTTGTACATATGGGAGTTAGATGGAGAGGGTGACAACCTTGGAGGAAACGTGTTTAATGTGACCTTACCACTGCGGGTGATGATTCTTGAATCCATTTTGTTGGGTCCTGATTGTTGGTTGAATGTGACCACATTGACTTGTGGGATGTGCTCTGATATGCAATTGATGGTATAATTGAATGGTATGCTTGCATAGTTTGTATTGTTGTGTCCATTGTTTTGATTCTACCTATTGTGGTTGTTGTTGTTCTTGTTGTTGTTGTTGTTGTTGTTGTATGACATGTTGTGGTTGAGGAGTGGATCCTTGTATGCCACATGCGTCTTGTTGGAGGTATGTTCTTTAGTGCCTACCTAATTTTGGTCAAGTATGTCTTGAATGATGTGTTTTAGATGGATACAGTCATTGGTCTTATGGCCTCTTCCTCTATGATATTCACAAAAATCGGTATCTTTCCAATAATAAGGTTTTACTTGAGATTCGTAGTCACTAGTGGGTGGAAGAGTGATCTCATTGTTGGCTAATAGCTTTCTTAATGCAGACTCCTGGGACTCCCCTGGTGGTGTGAATTGTCATCTAGGATTAGAGGTGAACCATTTTTTTGGCTCGCGAGACAAGGTTTTGTTTGGTGTAGCATTGCTTGCTTCTCCTTTGAGAGTGAAGATTGGTTGTTGTTTGGGAGCCGCTACTTTGGCATCAACTACTCCATCATTGACGATATTTTTGTTCTTTGTCCAAAACTTTGACTTGTCCTTGGTGTAGTTAGAGTTAGGGATGTCCTTGTACAACTTTATTTACCCCTTAGCGATCATAGCTTTCTCAATAAATAATCCCATCTCAATGACTTTTGTAAATGAGGTAGGGCATTGAATTTGGATTTGGTAACTTAGATCAGGGTTAAGGTTGTGGACAAACACCTCCATCATTTGCTTTTTAGGCACGTCATATGAGCATTTGCTTGCAAGTTGTCTCCACCTTTGTAAGAAAGCAGCGAAGGATTCGCCACCCTTTTTCTTTGTATTGCATAGGTCAAGCATGGAGACTTCATGTTCAATGTCATATGAGAAGTGTGTGACGAACTTGTTTACTAACTCATCAAAAGTTTTGATACCTGGGGGATGTCGTGAGAACCGTTCCATGGCTTGTCCACCTAGAGATCTAGGAAATAGTTTCATTAGGAAAGTTTCATTGTGAGCCACTTCTAGGCATGCGGTGCTAAATTCCCTAATGTGATCTCTTGGGGTCTCCTTTTCCTTTGTATTTGTCAAACTTAGGAACTTTGAACCGAAAGGGGAAAGGTACCATGTTTAAGCTTTTGTCAAAGGGATATGGAGAGATATCCTCCAATGAATAAGTTTTAGTGGGTGGCCCCGTTTGGAGATCTGCCATTTTCTGCGTTAGGCTCTCGATTTGTTTTGTTAATGTGTCTAGAGGTGCATTTGAGTCTATGGCTTTTTTCTCTTTATCTAGGCCAATGGTTTTATCTTCACTTGTGTGGTCCTCATGAGTTTATTCCACTACAGTTTCTCTTAATTTGTTGAGATCAAAGTTCGAGGGGAGTCTAAGTCCTTGGTTTGCAAGATGAAGAAAGTATTTTTGAGGGTCTTCGTTGAGTATCTTGTCCATCATGTGTTGAAATTTTTGATCTTGAAGGGCTCCTTGGTACTCCTCATGAGAGATTTCCTCATCACCGTCGTGAGGGGACACAATCTTGTCTGATGTTCCAGACATTTCAAGTTTATTTTGTGTTTGGGATCTAGTTAAGACCATGCAAGGCGATGTGGGAAGGAGTGGGGTGAAACTAGAGACTCTAGTAAGGTGTTGGTGTAGGTTGGTGAGAAGAGGATACTTGCAGTGACGAGATTCGAACAAGGGACTCTTTTGATCAATGATTCCAAGTAAGTTGGTCGACACAAGACCATAGCCACAAGTAAGGATAGCCAGTACCCATTTACTATGTAGAGACCAGTCTTGCACCAAGACCACTAGTGAAGTTCCGAGAGAAAAGGATGTTCGATCCTTGATAGTTGAGACTTACTAGGTTTATTTGAATCTGAAATGATCTGAAAAAGGTCTTGCACTAATCTGATATAGGTATTTCAACTTGTTTAAGGGAAGACCTGATAGAAAGCAGATGAGATGACCGACGAAAGAGAGGGTATGATATGGAAATAGATGGAAGAGGTGACTGTATGGTAAATCTGATCTCAGAAACTAGAACAAGGCTGAAAATGGGTACCCAGAAATGTTGAAAATTTTCTCTCAAAAGATGTGGAAAAGCTCACTATTACGGATGTGCAGCAATAAATGCGCTGAAACAGAAGGTATATGTGCAGCAAGTTGAGGTAAAAGCGTAGCTCTGGTAAATGATAAATGCACAGTAACATATGACAAATGCACTGAAAGTCGTAGTAAATGCACAGCAGGTCGAAATGGATGCGCAACTTCAGAGGGTATATGTGCAGCTCTAGTTTTCTTGACTATTTTTGCAAAGTTTTTGACGTGTTTTTCGATGTTTTTGGTTTCTTGGTTGCAAGTTGGTCCTTTTGATTTAATTTTTTTCAATTGTGGCAAGAAGACACAACAAACACAGAATATTTTCATGGTTTTTGATTTTTTTTGTAATTTTTAGACTCTTTTTTACTCAAAAGCAAGTACAAATCCTAGGCTGGCTGGGACAATATAAACTAAATTCTCACTATTTCTAGATGAGGCATCTTTCAGAGGTGATAATCGTCCTTCCCTGCACCAGCTTATAGGGGATTTTGGCTACTAAAAACAAAGGATGATTAGTAAGTGCAACTGTTTGAGTGGTTATACATGCGGTAGTGCTACTCTTTGTTATGGAGTCTCCCAGCCTTCAAGGTTGCACCTTGGAGGGTTTTGGGGGAGGTTGGCTTTCGGTATAACACAACTTCACTCGTTGTTTGAAGCTTTCTCTCCGAACACAATTTCTTTATAGTGGCTTGGTAGAGCTTGGCTTTAGCATGTTACCACTCAAAGTTGTTCCCACTTGGATGGAAGGATATCCAAGGGCAGGCCTTTCTAAAGGTTTAACACATGTGAAATGATATGTCTGGAATTTTGATAACCCAAGATAGGGGAGAGCATAGGCCTAGTATCATTTTAAAAACACGAAAGATAGTGGTTCTTTTCCCCTAATTAAAATGAAAAAGACTAAATGAGCTAGCTACTTGGGCACACATGCAATTTGTTAACTTTGAGAGCAAGATTGAAATGGTTCAATTTTATCCTTCTAGCATTGGGACTATATTCAATTTGTTGATGCAACAAGATTAAATTACAATCCTTCCTAGTTAGAACTAAATGAGATTTGTATGAACATCCATTTACTTTCCTTTAGATCAAGAGATGAGTTAACAAATGCAGCTATATGACTAAACCAACCCCTAATCCTGCAAGTAGATCAAAGAATATTCCTGTGAGACAAGTTAGTGTTAGCAAAATCACAAGGAACAACTCAAAAAGTCACTGTCAGAATCAGATGCGCAGAGACAGAGGTCAGATGTGTAGAATTACAAAAGCGCTGAGACAGAGGTCAAAAGCGCAGAAACAAATAATATATGCGCAATTTCAGTAAATGCGACGTATCAGAGCTCAAATATGCCAGAACAGAGCATAGATGCACTGATCTATCAGATACATGGAAACAGAGCTCAGATGCGTGTTAGAATTGACCAGATGCGCATAATCCTCCTATTTTCAGACCCTAACGCACAAAAACTTAGTTTTTGAGTTAAATCGAGGCAAAGCCCCATGGTGGGTGCCAAAAATGTTATGGGAAAATTGGTGTAAATGAATAATCAATGTAATATCAATAATACCCAATAACTCAATGAAATAAGAAACAAAGAAATCAATCAAACAAAGAACTTCAAACCTTGCAAACCTCTTCACTTCGTGGCTTCCATTGATTGCCTATCTCAAATGATCTTGTGTATGAATATGGCCCTTAGAAGGTGCACTTCCTTGCTATTTCCAAGATGTCAAGTGGGAATGGCTATGATAGTTTATTGCAATGAAGATGAGCTTCACAACAATGGTAATGATATGGTAACAAGTTGATCGCAAGCAAATGGAATGACTTGGGTGCCAAAGGCGCGCTGTAATTCCTACAAAGTAAGGGTACTAAAAGCTTAGATCAATGAAATGGAGGAATAGGGTTCAATTTATAGACTTGTGAGAGAGAAGATCAATGGTATAGAAATAATAAGAAGATCAACGGTATAGAAACCTTGAGAGGATGTGCACGAATAGAAAGAAGACAAGTGTCACACAAAAGTTGTTTTGTTTGAGTTAACTGCTTTCTTTTATAAAGATAAGATTTGCTTTCATAAATTAGAATACTTTTTCTAATTTAAGAGTTATTGATAAAAACAAGGTTGATTGAAACAGTTAACTCAACTTGTGATTTGCTTTTGCATGATTTGAGAGAAATTAAATAATAAATTATTTAATTTTGTGTGCATGAAGAAGAAGACTTATTTTTAGAAGATTTGGAAGATTTTTGAGGAGTTTGAAGCAAATTAAATAAATAAATGTATTTAATTGTTTGTCCATGATTTGGAAGAAAAAATAAAATATTTGATTGTATTTTATTTTTAGAGATTGAGAGAATTTAAATAAATTTGATTTATTTATTTAAATTTGGAGGAAGAATTGACTTAATTAAATAATTAAGAATTATTTAATTGTTTGGAAGAATTTAATTAAATAAAAGATTTTATTTAATTTTCACTTTAGAAGAGGTAATTAAATATTTTGATATTTAATTAACTTAGGAGGAATATGAATCGAATAAATAAATTTGTTTATTTATTTATTGATGCAGGAATTAGATGGAATAAATATTAAGAATATTTATTTAGACAAAGTCATGTCATTTTTAGGCATATACAACTGTTACCTTTAACTTGAACTCTATTTTGTATGTACATAGCAGTATGTATAGCTTCTTTCCAATATACTTCTGGTAGGTTAGCCTCCTTCATCATAGTCCTAGCAGCTTCTTGAATTGTCTTGTTTTTCCTTTCAACAAATCCATTTTGCTGAGGAGTCCCTGGTGCAGACAATTGTCTTTTTATCCCTTGTTCTTCACAGAAAATATTGAATTCATTTGATGTGAATTCACCTCCTCTATCAGACCTTAAGCACTTGATGTTCAGGTCTATCTCATTCTCAACCATTACCTTGAAGGATTTGAACTTTTCTAGGGCTTCTAATTTATCTTTTAGAAAAGTAACTCAAGTCATTCTAGAATAATCATCAATAAGCAACATAAAGTACATGTCTCCTTGTAGACTTCTTATCCTTGTAGGACCACACAAATCTATGTGCACTAGATCCAACAATCTGACATAAAATTGTTCTTTGCTTTTGAAACTTGTTCTTGTCTACTTTCCCAACTGACAGTCCTTGCAAACAATATTAGCAGGCTTTACAAGCTTAGGAAAATCTCTCACAACCTGCACTGAACTTATCTTCACCAAGTTGTCAAAATTGATATGACACATTATTCTATGCCAAAACCAACTCTCATCTATCTGAGCTAACAAACAATAATCACTAGTTCCTCTTAATTGATAAATATTACCTCTGGTCTTCTTTCTAGTTCCAATCACTATTCTGAAGCTTTCCATGATCTTCCATCCATTATCCTCAAACCTCAGATCATAACCTTTGTCACACATCTAACCAACACTCAAAAGATTATGCTTTAAACCCTTCAAATATAGGACATCATATGTATTGTGCTTTCCATCAAAAGAAATAGATCATTTTCCACAAATCTTACCAGCTGCATTATCTCCAAACCTAACCAGTCCTCCATCATACTTTTCCAGACTTACAAACTTACTTTTGTCACCGGTCATGTGATGTGAGCATCTAATGTCAATAATCCATTCATCCTTATCTTTCTCCACCTGAACAGACAAAGCACTTTCTTCCTATTGTGATACTCACAACACACCCCATTTTACTTCTTAGCAAAATGAGGACCCCTGTTGTGGCTAGCTTTGTTGCAAATTTGATTAACGAAGCTAAGAGTCATTCCTACATTGTAAACCATATATGGCTATGTGTTTTGAATATAAATGAATCTGGAAGTCTGCGTCTATTTTCTAAGTGTCTTCTGGTTCTTCTTTATTTCTGAAAGAATTTCTCTTAAAGCTCGCAATCTTGGATGCATATTCATGAAAATACTCAGGATATTCACATTTAATGATTTAGTCAGCTGATTTAATTAAATTTGTTGTAATTCTTATCATGTGCATAACAGAGCGTTTAGATCCTATAGCAAGTGATGTTAATTTTGAATTCTCTCTAACTTTTCTCAAACTTTGAAATACTTAGCTTAAACACAGAAATCTAAAGGAGATTGTCTAGCACTTGAAGGAATTAAGAGCAATTGAGTTGATCTTTGACAATCTTTATACATTATTTGAAAAGGAAAGCATGTTTTAGTATAAAATCATACAAAGCTTCAAGATACAGTAACAAATTTATGCAAAGTAATGAATAATTTGTTGATATTTGCAACAGTTTGCATAATTAGAGTCTAGTAGGTAATCAATCACCTTAAATCACGTAAGGTCCCTTGCATATTATAGCTTCATAGTAACCTACTGAACTGTCCACAAGGTCAAGACCTGACCATACGAAAACTTGGGATTAAGTAATCTTAATTGATTTCTTCATATCTTTCAAGACAGTTAGGTTCATTTTATGAATTTTAACTTTTGTTATGAATGTGTAAAAATAATCATCAACAGTTTTTAGCGCTATAAGGAGGGCCTGATTGGAGTTATGGTTGAATTTAAGTAAAGCTGGCTCATAACAGTAGTAGAGTGACTAGGTCTAGATCCAATTCAGAGGACATATTTGTGCAATAACCTGATAGAAGACGGAGTAAAAGTCCTTTAGTTTGGAATCGTAAAATATCAAATATAGGAAGTTCATCTGGAACTCCTCCTGGATCACCTTTTAACATCCATAACATTGTGAGTCCTGATAGTTCTTCATACAGATTCTTAAATCTTGGTTTAGGTCCTCCCAGAGGTTCTAGTCCCCCTAGAGGTCCCAATCCTCCCAGAAATCCAAGTCCACCTAGAAATCCAGGTATTCCTACAGGTCCAAGTCAAGCACAGGTACCTGCAATGGCTTATTTCAATGTCAACTCTCCCATATATTTTGTCGATTATCATGAGATGCCAAAGAATCCTGAGAAACTATGTCCTAAATACCAGTTGCATCAGGATCCAGAGGATCATATTAGGATATTTAAGGAGGCATGCTTTAGAGCCAGGCTGGAACATGAAGATGTTGTGTGCAGATTATTTCCTTACACTTTCAATGAACAAGCTTCTAACTGGTATGTGAATTTACCTAGTGGTCACATTTCTTCTTGGACACTTATGGAGGAAGCATTTCTGTCTAGATTTAGGGGACTAGTAGATCCTTCCATCTTATATAATAAATTGGCCACAATCAAGAGAGGTGAAGGGGAACTAATTGATAATTTCAATGACAGGTTTCAAAAGGCTAATTCTAGGTTGGTAGCACCATACACAGTAAATCCAGATACATTGTTAGCTATGTATTATGTTTCTTTAGATCCATTAACTTCCATGTTTGTCAAAAGAAAGCCTAACATAGATACAGTATCCAAAGCCTACAAGGAGGTAGCCTCTGTAAACCAAGAAATGAGGCAGACAACCTGTAATCCATTCCTCAATGGAGGAAGTCCTGGAATGCAACATCAAGTACAACCTTGGAATGGAGTTCCCACGCAGAATACTCCATTGCTAAATCCAGTCCCTACATACACACCTGTGTATAATCCTGCTCCAATTCAGGCTATAATACCTTATACTGGTAATACTGCCAATCTTAATCAGAATAATGGCTAATCGTTCTTCCAACCACCTCAAGATACATTTATAGAAAAAGAATAAGAGGAAAGGGAAGATATCAAAGAAATTACTGCACATTTAAGAAGATTGACCACTGAGATGACACAATTGAGAAATGAGAATTTCTATGGTAGAAACAACCAGGGATACAATCAGAACTATAATCAGAGTCAAAACTAGAATTACAACCCCAACCATAACCAAAATCAGAACCAGAGTTATAACCAAGGTTAGGGTTCTAATCAAGGTCAAAATCACAGTCAACATCAGAGTCATAATCAGGGACAACAGATGCAAAATAGAGGACCAGTTATAGATAACAGAGCCTGGAATAATAATAATAGGAATCAGAATCAGCCTAGGCCACCTAAAACCTGGAACACAGGGCCAAATAATGCCACTTTAGCTTCTCCATTCGAGAATGTGGATAACCAGGATACAAAGCAAACAACTAGAATTCAAATGGCCAATGTAGCATTGAAGAATTGGTGTAGAATCCATAATACTAGTGCCCATGCTAAATTAGACTGTCCTCAATTTCATCTGGCAGCAAGTATTTTTAATGTGGACGTACAAGCTCCTACTTCTGATTTCTTAATTCCCAAAGGTAATGAAATAGTACCCTCAGGATATGATACCGCTCTAGTCTTAGAGACTTTTACCTTTAGAGAAGAGGAAGATGACCAATTGTTAGAAGATGAACCATACTTTTGTGAAAATTTATATCCTGAGACAGCCTTAGTATTGAATGCTTTTCAGTTTCCATTTGAAACTGAAAATGAGGTGTTGTATGACAGAGGAGGTGCAAGCCTTCCGACAGTCAAGTAAGAATCATACTTAAAACATGAGAAATAACCCTAGGCCAGGAGGACCTTTCACCACTTCCACTCCTCCTAACAATTTCAACACGCCCCCAGACCAGAATGCTAGCAACAACCCAGCTATACTGAAAGACAATCATAATGCAAATAATGGAACAATAGCACAAAAGGTCCAAGCAAATAAAACAAAGACTGTAGAGACAATGAGACTGATGAGTTATCTGTCAGAGGAAATAAAGAAAATTAAGGTCAGTATACCTTTGTTTGAATTGTTGAAAACTCTAGGGGTTAGAAATGCTTTTATTAAATCCTTGGATACATCTGTGATAGGTGAAGTTTCTACTAAGGTAAATGTTCCAAATAGGGAGGTACAATCCAAAGAAAAGAGTAAGAAAGCTGAGTAGCCATCCAACACAATGTTGTAATGTATGCAGATAAGAAAGATGCTCCTTTCTTGTTAACCGTTAGATTGTGTGAAAAGAATATACACAATTGTATGGTAGATTCAGGTGCCTCAGCTAATGTAATGCCATTAGGGATATGTAAAACTTTAGGGTTGACCCCTGCCAAATCTACCAAAGTTGTTACACAGCTAGACAAAACTGAAGTTAATGTGATTGGAGAATTAATGCATATTCAGATGCAATTAGCTTCAGACCCCAGGGTAAGTCAGTTCATTGACATCCAAGTAGTGGACATACCTATAAATTATGGGATGTTGTTGAGTAGAGACTGGTCAAAAACTTTGAATGGATATACGGCCACCAATTTTTCACATATGTGGTTACCTTGGAGAGGTGTGCCAAATCAGATCAGAATAGAACCTGAACCTAGGATGAAACATATGATCATAGAGTACAATAAGACTAACAAAATATTGTATGCTTCTGTTGAACCTGGTGTTTACAGGATTACTAATAAAGGGGTACAGATTGAGGAAATCTTAATGCTGAATTTTGGAGAAAAGCCTATCAATAAGGAAACAGTATTATTTATTGAGTCTAATGGAAATTCTTCTGATGAAGAAAATAATGCATTGAATAATTTTAGTCAGGTCATCAGGTAGGAAATGTAAAAGTGCATAGAACAAAATCTTCCAGTTCAATGCAAGTTATACAAAGATAAGTGTAGAGTTCATGATAAGCCACATTCTGAAGAGAATTGTGGAATGTGCAGAGACATTATTGAATATCAGTACATCAAATGCACAAAAGGAATAGAACTTCTAAAAGGAAAAGGTTAATCAACCAGAGAGTTACTTTCAGAACAACATAAATGAATCAACTCCAGATTTAGGAAAGGAGTCAAAAGATAAAAGTGTTTGTCATTCTGATTTACAAATTGAAAAGACAAATGTACAAGTAAGCCAGAATGAAATGTCATTGAATAAACAAGATAGCACTGCACAAGTGATAGAGAAAGTAAAACATGCTAAAGCAAAACGTCAAAAGAATAAGGATGGCATGTGGACATTAAAATGTGATGGTTCCAAATCTAAACAGGGTGCAGGTGCTAGTGTAGAACTTATAGATCCTCATGGCAAATCATATTTAGCAGCATATAGGCTACAATTTTCTTGTACTAACAATGTTGCAAAGTACGAAGCTCTAATTTATGGACTGGTCATGGCTATAAAGAAAAAGGTAAAGATGATCAGAGTATTTTTAGATTCTGAGCTGGTAGTCAGATAGGTAAGGAAGTTATATGCATGCAACTACAAGAAAATGGTTTGTTACAGGCATAGGGTATGGGATTTAATAGAGTCATTTGATGCTTTCAATATAGAGCATATCCCTAGAGAATTGAACCATAGGCCAGATGCACTAGCAGTTGCTGCTAGCACTTTAGAACCTTTGACACTGTCAGGATTGAAAAGATTTGTTGTAGAATTAGTGAATGCACCCAGTGTACCAGATAATGTAACTCATTTTCAGGTATTGGAGGGGGATGAGCAAATTGTAGATTTTCTAACTTGCAATGAAGTATTTGAGGCTCAAATCATTAATGAACAAGAGAGGCCTGATGTGTCTTGGGATGAGGAAGACATAATCAACTTAAAGAGCAATTTCTTACCCAAAGGGGTGATTGAGTTAGAACAGATCTTTGATTTTGATGGAGTAGTAAAATAGAAAGACTTGCCTAAAATAGAGGGAGGTAAGCGTGATCCATATAACTTAGGAATAGAGCAGAGCCCTCAGAATGTACAGATTGGAAAAGCCTATTCTGAGAAGATTAGAAAAGAAATTATAGATGTTCTGAAGGATTATAAACATGTTATAGCATGGACATATGAGGATCTAAAGACATATGATACATCCATCATCACTCACGTAATACCTTTAAAACCAGATATCAAACCATTCAGGCAAAAGCAAAGGCCTCTGAATGCAATTTTAGAACATTTGATATTTGAAGAAGTGAAAAAGTTGTTGTCTGCTAGAATAATTTTCCCTGTCAGACATTCAACTTGGGTAGCTAATTTAGTACCTATTAGAAAGAAAAGTGGAGACATCAGGTTATGCGTAGATTTTAGGAATTTGAACAAGGCATCTGAGAAAGATAATTATCCTTTGCCTCCCATGGATGAAGTGCTTCAAGTAGTGAATGGGGCCAACATGATGTCTTTTCTAGATGGATTTTTAGGGTATAACCAGGTCTTGGTCGATAAGGAAGATAGGTTGAAAACTACTTTTACATGTAAATGGGGTAATTATGCTTATAGAAGAATGTCGTTTGGTCTAATCAATGTAGGTGCTACTTTTCAACGAGCCATGGATATTGCATTTCGTGGACTGACATGTAAGTGCATTGTAATTTATATGGACGATTTAACTATTTATTCTAAAGATGTGTCCACTCATGCTGAGGATCTGAGAAGAATCCTCAAGAGATGTGAAAGGTATGGAATTTTGCTTAACCCTAAGAAATGTTCATTTGGAGTAACAGAAGGAAAACTATTAGGACATGTCATTTCTGAGAATGGGATATCTATTGATCCTGATAGAATAGAAGGAATTAAGAAATTGCAATTACCAAACACTAAGAAGGAATTAAAATCTTTTTTTGGTAAAATTAATTTTGTTAGGAAGTTCATTACAAGGTTTGCAGAGATTGTGCGATCACTAAATGCCATGTTGAAAAAGGATGTAGATATAGAATGGACACCAGTAGCAAAAGCTACATTTGAAGATATCAAGGAGGCAATTTATGAGGCTCCTGTATTGGCAAGTCTAGATTACACAAGGCCATTCTATATTTACTCTTTTGCATCCGCACATTCAGTTGCAGCTGCTTTGACACAGAAAGGAGAAAATGATGAAGAAAAGCCAATAGCTTTTATGAGTGCACCTTTGAAAGATGCACAGTTAAAATATCTTGATACAAAAAGCTAAGCGTTTGCACTCGTAAGAGCAGTAAAAAAGTTTAGACATTACATCTTACGCAATCAGGTTAAGGCTATAGTACCAGATGCAGCAGTGAAGATGCTGCTAATGTAGAATGAGCCTGAAGAGAAAAGAGCTAAGTGGATCACAACTTTGCAAGAATTTGATAAGGAAATCATTCCAATGAAGCTGGTTAGAGGACAAGCTTTAGTGCAAACCATAGCCAATACAGACCCAAATTTGGTAAAACAGCAATATGTGTTGAACACTATTGATGCATCAGGATGGTATGACGATTTGAACACTTTTTTGATATCTAGAAAATACCCTAACAGGATGAAATCTTCTCAGAGGAGAGCTTTGAAGATTAAAGCACAAAAATATATGGTGCAAGGAGGTCTTCTATTCAGGAAGAACCATGAAGGAATTTATTTAAGATGTTTAAATAGAGATGAAGTAGATAAGGTGTTGTTAGACCTGGATGATAAGTATGGAACTGCTCATGGTTCCCATTTAGCCACAATGTATAAGATACTAAGAGCAAGATATTATTGGCCTACTATGTTTAAAGATACATAGAGTCACATTAGAAGTTGCCACATCTGTAAACTATAGCAGATAAAGGGAGAAATCAAGCTAATCCATTACAGCCAGTCATTGAGTCTAGACCATTTGCACAGTGGGGTCTAGATTTCATTGGAGTGATAAATCCTCCATCATTTGCAGGACATAAGTTTATATTGACAGTGACTGATTACTGTACAAGGTGGACTGAAGCCACATGTTGCAAATTCTCTACTACTGAGGCAGTCATCAAATTCCTTGAAGAGAACATCATAACCAGGTTTGGGGCTCCTTATTCGCTAATATGTGACAATGGCCCTGCATTTTCTTCTTTAAAATTTTCTAAATGGGCATTTGAACATGGAATTGTTTTAAAGTTTTCTTCAAACTATTATCCTCAAGGGAACGGGTTAGCTGAGTAGACAAATAATATTTATTAGATATAATCAAGAAGCTGATTGAAAAGAACCCAAGAGAATGGAACACATTACTGAAATATGCGCTGTGGGTAGATAGAACTTGGGTTAAATCGGCCTTAGGCAATGCACCCTATCACTTAGTTTATGGGACTGATCCCATACTTCCAATTAATTTAAGGATACCAGTTTGGAAATTTGCTAATGAATACTTAGGCTTTGATGATCACAGAGAAGCCAGAATAATCCAACTGTTGGAATTAGATGAGAAAAGAGATCAAGCCATTGAAAAGTTTGCTAAACATCAGGCAGTGGTAAAGAGATGGTTTGGCAAAAGAGCAAGAGTCAAAACATTTAGAATTTTAGACTTAGTGCTGTGCTAGGATAAAGCACATGAGAAAAAGGGAAATCATGGAAAATTTGACAAGTTATGGTTAGGTCCATTACAGGTGTCAGAAATAATTGGAGATAACACTTTCAAGCTTAAGACCTTGACTGGAGAAGATGTGCCATTGCCAGTTAATGGCCAACACTTGAAACACTACTTTCAGGCTTGAGGTGAGGGTTGTTGGTTTGTTGTATCATAATGTGAATAATGTATAGTTTTGTTTTGTTTTGTTGTTGTTGGTTTTGTTTGTTTTTGTTTGTTTTTTTTTTTTTTTTTTTGGTGTTGTGTGTTTGTTTGTGTGTTGTGTTGCTTTAGCAGGGATGTTTGTTTTGTTTAGAGTACACAGGAGCAAACTAATAACCATTGAAAACAATAGAAAATTCAGAACATTCAAGTTAATTATTTAAAATTTGGACATAATTTGTTGTGACTGTCATGAATGTAGAAAGTTAGTTAACTTGTGAAATTTTGTATTCAATAGCTGTGGGTTGAGTATTCAAGGGACGTTTTTCACAATGACACACCTAAAATCCTTGGGTTTGTTGAACCTACCAGTGTAGACATTAGGTGAAAAATCAGAGGTCACCCTTGCTACTATTACAATTCTCAGCTTAATTTTAGCAAGTGACTATTCCTTGCATCATGAAGTTACAATTGAAATATCTTATGAAATATCTGTCAAATACAAAATATAAATAAATAAATAAAATGGATTTTATTGAAATCTAGGTTAAGTCATCTAATTAACTCTACCGGGGCTATAGACGCTTGCTGGCAGTGGGGCTCTACTTAGGAGAATTGTAACGATAACCTTGTCGGGGCTATAGACGCCTGCTGGCAGCAAGGCTCTATCCGGTTGGCTATGAGGGAATGACATCAACTAGGTAGTCTAATGTCAGTCACTGGTTTGTTCAACTAATTTTCAAGATGAGGATAATTAATCATGTACACCCACTTAAACTGAAAAAGAAAATTCATGCACCTTATTAAATACATTAAAGCTTAAGTGAAATGATGATTTGCATAAAAGATAGTTGGAAATTATGAACTTATTTCATTTCAATTTTCTTTAATAATTTTAATTTAATTGTTTTATTTGGTTGTTGTTGTTGTGATGCTCACAACATGCCCTATTTTACTTCTTAGCAAAATGAGGACCCCTGCTGTGGTTGGCTTTGTTGCTTTTGTGTGTGGGTCTGCTTGGTGGTAAAGGGAAAAAAGGAATTGAAAGTTAGAAACCTTGGTGAAAATAGAGAAAAAATAACATTAAGTGCCAGGGTAGAGCATATCTAAATTCCTTGTGAAAAATGAATAAGGGTTGCTTTTTGAACCATCTTAAAATTCCCTATATTTTGCAAGTTATAAGAGTTTTTGGTAAATGTACAATCAGGAGGTTTGTATATACAAAGTCATTTCATATACAAATGCGTTTGTATGTCAGGTCATTGTGTTAGTCACAAAAGGGGAAGTCACCAGGTTTAATAAATGTATGTTGTTATACTTGTATACATTTTTGGATAATGCTTTATCTTCATATACAAGTCGGGCCCGAAAAGAGTTAAGGTTGAAATGAATAAATGTTGAAATCTGCTACGTATATTTTGGTTTGTATATTTGGTAAATGGAAGACATACAAAGTAAACATACAAAGGGTTATACATAGAGTGGAACTGAAAAGGTATTAAGGTTGATATAATCATTGTATGTTTTGCATTTTGTATATGTATGTTTCGGTCATATGCATTGCGGATTACATACAAGTCGGACCTGAAAAGAATTAAATGGGAAATGAATAGTTAGTCGATTCCAGTGAATGTATGTTAGGCTTATATGTTGGGCAAAGGCAAGATATACAAGTGGGATATACAACAGATTATACATGTCGCAGAATTGAAATTTTATGAAATGGGATATAATGGTTGTATAATTATGTGTTTTGTATGTAATGTTGGAGACATGCATTGTGATTTGTATACATTGCAGAATTCAAGGAAAGTTTAAATCTGATATAATGTATGCATCGAGACTTAATGTATATTGCAAGATGCATTGCACATATATAAGCCATGGACCCAAAGATGTTATTAAGAATGGTTAAGTCAATGTATATTTTGTGTTTTGTATATTGAGGATATACAAAGACAATATACATTGTGTGGACACAAGAGAAAGTTAAACAGAGTTAATTCATTGTATGTTCATGCTTTGCATGTTTTACATACATTTGCGATATACAATGCCCACATGCAAGAGATGGAATTGAAAAGTTTATGAAATACGGTAAAGTTGTTGTATGATTCCAGCTTGTATGTTCTTACATACAACATCGATATACATTACACCTTATACATACAAGCCGAAACTTAAAGGAAAAGTAAAATATGGTTAATACAATGCATTAAGTCTAAATTGTATATCAAAAGATGCATTGAATTATGTACATCACGGACCTGAGGGTAAGATACGAGGGTTATATGCATCACGGAGATGCAAAGGTTGAAAGGTAAGGTGGACACCACCCGTTGTATATTAGCTTTGTATGTTTATAATGTATATTCGATATACAAGCTAATATACAAGGCTCGGATATGAAAAGAAATAAAACACAGAAAATTCCTTGTATGTTTTCAACATTGTATGTTTACGATGTACATGTTTTATATACAAGGAAATTAGATGCATAGAAGGCAGAAACAAAGGTAAAGAAAGGGGGTTTTGCATAAAGTGTTTGTATATGCGCTCATACAAGCCGATATACAAGAGCGATATGCTAAGTTAAATGTACAAGCCACATTTGAAATGAAAATTAAAAATAGAAAATTTCTCACATATTAGAATGCTTGTATATGACAAAGGTTATGTTTTTTAGATTTAAAGGTGAATTTTAAGATGCATTTTATTGGCTTGTGTTTATTAACCGTAGGAACACAAGTAGGTTGATGGAAATCGTGGTGGTTAAGAAGATAAAGTGAAGATTGAGGCATCAACCATCAGAGGAAGAAGAAAAGGCTTAGACGACGACACATGTCTTGCCAAAAGGAAAAGGGATATACAAATATTTGAAAAGTGACAAAATGGTGATAGCGAAGGTTGCACGGGAAAAGGCAAAATTCACAGAAAACAGGGGTGAGCGATAGTGTTAGAGAAAATAAAGCAAAGAGTATCAGCGAGCAAGTCAAAGAAAAAGGGGAATCTTATTATTTGAAAGATTCCAACAACATCCTTTGAGAGAAAGAAAGGATGTTAATTAGATATTTTGGTAGATGGTTAGAGGTAAAGATACACCATTGATCAATAATGGAGGGATCTCAATCGTGGATTGAAGTTGTAGCTGTAGCAATTTGAAGTTCAAAATCTATATAAGGAGCTTGGCTACCTGTATATTATTTACACAAGGATTTGTAGAAACTAGCTAGCAATTGTAATTTGTTCTGAAACTTTGAATAGAAGGAGTATTTTAGTTTAGAGGAGGTCGCCTATGTCTGCACTAAGGAATGCGTGGAACATCCAGCTTTCTTATTGTATCTGTAAAGCATTGTAAGTTTTTGTGAATTTGATTAACGAAGCTAAGAGTCATTCCTACATTGTAAACCATATATGGCTATGTGTTTTGAATATAAATGAATCTGGAAGTCTGCGTCTATTTTCTAAGTGTCTTCTGGCTCTTCTTTATTTCTGAAACAATTTCTCTTAAAGCTCGCAATCTTGGATGCATATTCATGAAAATACTTAGGATATTCGCATTTAATGATTTAGTCTGCTGATTTAATTAAATTTGCTGTAATTCTTATCATGTGCATAACAGAGCATTTAGACCCTGTAGCAAGTGATGTTAATTTTGAATTCTCTCTAACTTTTCCCAAACTTTGAACTACTTAGCTTAAACACAGAAATCTAAAGGAGATTGTCTAACATTTGAAGGAATTAAGAGCAATTGAGTTGATCTTTGACAATCTTTATACATTATTTGAAAAGGAAAGCATGTTTTAGTATATAATCATACAAAGCTTTAGGATACAGTAATAGATTTATGCAAAGTAATGAATAATTTGTTGATATTTGCAACAATTTGCATAATTAGAGTCTAGTAGGTAATCAATCACCTTAAATCACGTAAGGCCCCTTGCATATTACAGCTTCATATTAACCTACTGAACTGTCCACAAGGTCAAGACCTGACCATACAGAAACTTGGGATTAAGTCATCTTAATTGATTTCTTCATATCTTTCAAGACAGTTAGGTTCATTTTATGAATTTTAACTTTTGTTATGAATGTGTAAAAACAATCATCAACACTTCCACTAGTTTTTCTTCCTTCACATAGCTAGCAGGATTAGTAGATACAGGTTTTTCCTTAATAGCAATAAACAAGCATTCATTTACACTAGTACTAGCATCACCAGACCCATCATCTATTACACCATCATCATCAAGATCTCTGACAATATAATTGTATACGCCTAAAATTGACACGATTCGGTCTAGATAAATATTCTTAATATTTATTCCCTTCTAATTCCTCTATCAATAAATAAATAAATGATTCATATTCTTCCAACAATTAAATAAAATCCTTTATTTAATTAAATTCTGCCAAACAATTAAATAATTCTTAATTATTTAATTAAATCAAAATCATTCTTCCAAATTTGAATAAATCAAATCAAATTTATTTAAATCCTCTCAATCTCTAAAAATAAAATACAATCAAATATTTTGTTTATTCTTCCAAAATCATGCACAACAATTAAATAAATTTATTTATTTATTTTGCTTTGTTATCTTCTAAATTAAATAATACCAATTATTTAATTATTTCTTCCAATAATATCTTCTCTAAATTTAAATAAATCAAATATTTATTTAAGTTGTCTATTTCTTCTAAATTGAGTTATCTCTAAATATAATTCAATCTTTGTGCACATGCAATTAAATATTCCTAATATTTAATAAAGCAAAATATCTTCTTATTCTCATGCAAATCCCTTCTTCTTGTTTTAAATCACTTAACTGATTATTATATTCTTTTAATTGCTTTAACTCATTCTTCTATTCTTAGCAAATCCTCTCATGCAAAAGAAAGCAAGACACATGTGTTCTTCTTATTCATTGTATGTTCCTCAATTGTTCTCAACCATTGATCTTCTCATTCATTCTATACCATTGATCTCTTCTTTCTCAAGTCTATAAGTACAACCTCATTCTTCCATTTCATTCATCTAAGCTTTAAGTATCGTTACTCTGTAGGAATTACAACGCGCCTTTGGCACCAATTCCTTCATTGCTTGTGATCACACTCATTACTATGCACTACTATCATCATTGTGAAGCTCCTCTTCATGGCGGTATTATCATAGCCATTCCCAATTGACATTCTTGAAGCATAGCAAGGAAGTGCACTCTTTGAAGGCCCTATTTCATACATGTAAGATCGATTGTGATAAGCGATCAATGGAAGCTTCAAATTAAGGAGGTTTGCTTTGTTATTGTTCATTGTTTATTGAATCTTCTTTGTTCACCATTTCATTGAGTTTTGGGTATCTTGATATTTGATATTATTGATTATTCATTTGAATCCAATTTTCCCTTAACATTTTTGGCACCCACCGTGGGGCCTAGCCCCAAATTTAACCCAAAAACTAAGTTTTTGTGTTTTAGAAAGCCATACACAGGAGGAAACAGTGCATCTGATACATCCTAACATGCATCTGTTACCTGTCATGGCACATATGTTTCGCAGCACATACAGTCTCTATTCTGATGCATCTATTACTTGTCACGGCGCATACATTCCTGCAACACATACAGCCACTGTTCTAGTGCATTTACCATCTGAGACAGCGCATACATCAGAACAGTGCATATACTCTATTTTCCAGCGCTTTTGACCTCTGTCTTAGCGCATATGTAATACGGCGCTTCTGTTCTCTGTTTCTGTGCATTCAAACTCTGAAGCAGCACATCTATTTTAGGCAGTGATTTTTAGGGTTTTCCTTGAAGTTTTCGCTAACACTGACATCCTTTTGCAGGAACTCTCTTGATCTATTTTTGCAGGTTAGGTACTGGTTTAGATTCATATAGTTGCACTTGTTAGCTCACACTTTAATTTCTAAATGGGAAAGCAAAATGGATGCTCATACAAATCTCACATAGTTTTAACTAAGAAAGTGGTAATTGAATCATTGCTATCTTGCATATCATTGAATCATTGATATTGCTATCTTTTCAAAGTTAACAACTCATTGCTATCTGGATAAAATTGAACTCATCATTGCTATCTAGGTAAAACTGAACCATTGCTATCTCGATCGACCATCACTTCAAAGTTAACAACTCGTGCTACGTGGATAAAATTGAACTCATCATTAGTATCTGGGTAAAACTGAACCATTGCTATCTCGATCGACCATCACTTCAAAGTTAACAATTCATGCTACGTGGATAAAACTGAACTCATCATTGCTATCTTGGTTAAAATTGGACCATTGCTATCCTGCTATCACTTCAAAGTTTTGTGCTTGCCCAACTAGATAGCTCATCTAGTTTTTCTCATTTTAACTAGGGGAAAAGAACCACTATATTCTGTCTTTTGGGAATGATACTAGGCCTATGTTCTCCCTTATCTTGGGTGACCAAAATGCCAGACATATCATTTTCGCATGTGTTTTTCCGTTAGAGGGGCCTACACTTGGATACCGTTCATCCAAGTAGGAATGACCCTAAGTGGTAACAGGCTAGATGCTAAGCCCTTCCAAGCCACTATAAATAAATTGTGTTTGGAGTGAAAGCTTCAAACAACGAGTGAATTTGTGTTATACCGACAGCCAACCTCCCCCAAAACCCTCCAAGGCGCAACCCTTGCAGGCTAGGAGACTCCATAATGGAGAGTAGTGCTGCCACATGTATAACCACTCGAATGGTTGCCTTTATTACTTACCTTTGTTCTAGTGGCCAAAAACCCCTATAATCCATTTGAAGCCTAAGATTGTACTTGTTTTTCCTTTTAGTCCAAAAAGAGTCAAAAAAATCACAAAAAAATAAAAAACCATAAAAATATTCTTTGTGTTTGTTGTGTCTTCTTGCCATAATTTTAGAAAATTAGATCCAAAGGACCTTCTTGCAACCAAAGTACCAAAAACATCAGAAAATTTCCAAAAAAATTGCAAAAATACTGAGAAAAACTAGAGTGGCACATCCGTCCTCTATTGCTGCGCATTTGTGTTGACCTGGGGCGCATCTGTACCAACTTGCAGTGCTTTTACTATCTATTAAAGTGCATATATCTTTTACCAGTGTGGTGCATCTATGTCAACTTACAGCACATTTACCAGTTTCTGTAGCACATCTATTCCAGTGCATGCGTGACAGTGAGCACTTGCCCAATCTTTGAGAGAAAATTTTTGTCATTTTTGGGTACCCATTTCAGTCTAGTTTTAGATTCTGAGATCAGGTCTTACCTTGTAGTCTTTTTTCCATCCATTTCGAGTCAAAATACCTCTTTCGTTAGTCATCCCATTCACCTTCTATCGAGTCTTCCTAGTCCAAAGTCAAAAGTACCCCATATCAGGTCAGCATAGGCCCCTTTTTCATATCACTTTGGATTCAAGTAACCCTAGTAGGTCACAGGACTTCGCTAGTGGTCTTGGTGCACGACTAGTCACTACACAGTAAGACAGGTATCGAGTACCCTTACTAGTGGCTACCATCTTGTATCAGTCGTCTTACTTGGAATCATTGATCGAGAAAGTCCCTTGTCCAAGTCTTGTCATAAGTATCCTATTCTCAGCAGTCTCCATTGGCATCTTACCAAAATCTTTAGTTTCATCCCACCTCATCCCTTGTCACCTTGCATGGTTCTTACTAGATCTCAATACCAAAAGCAACTTGAAATGGCCAAATCATCCAACCACATCATCACCCCTCATGATAGTGATGAGGAAATCTCTCGCGAAGAGTATGAAGGAACCCTCCAAGATAGGAAATTCCAACGCTTATTAGAGAAAGTGCTCCATGGCAACCCTCACAAGTATTTTTACCATCTTGCAAATCTTGGAATTAAACTCCTCGCGGATTTCGATATAAGCACAATCCAAGAAAATGTGGAGGATAAAGGAAAGAAAGCCTTAGACCCAAACACAGAGGATAATAATGAAAAAGGAAAGAAAACCATAGACCCAAGCGCTCCTATGGAAGAAATGAGGAAACAACTCGAGGCTCTAAAGAAAAAAATGTCAGATCTCAAGACGGGTACAAACACTAAAACCTATTCCTTGGAAGATATTGCACTGTACCCCTTTGATAAAAGTTTGAACATGACACCATTTCCCTTTCGATTTGAAGTTCCTAAGTTTGATAAGTACAAAGGGAAAGGGGACCCTAGAGATCACATTAGGGAATTCAATGCAGCATGCATGGAAGTAGCTCACAATGAGACTTAATGAGACTATTCCCTAGATCTCTAGGTAGTCAAGCCATGGAGTGGTTCTCACGACTCCCACTAGGCATCAAATATTTTGATGAGTTAGTCAACAAATTCATCATGCACTTCTCTTACAATATTGAACATGAAGTCTCCATGCTAGACCTATGCAACACCAAGCAAAAGAATGGTGAATCATTCACCACCTTCCTACAAAGATGGAGACAACTAGCAAGCAAGTGCTCATATGATGTACCAGAGAAGCAATTAATGGAGATGTTTGTCCATAACCTCAACTCTGATCTTAGCTATCAAATACAAATATAATGCCCTACTTCATTTTCAAAGGTCATTGAGATGGGATTGTTCATCGAAAAAGCTATGATCGCCAAGGGGCAAATCAATTTATACAAGGACACACCTACCTCCAATTATACGACTGACAAATCAAAGTTTTGGACTAAAAACAAAAATGCCGTCAACGATGGAGTAGTTGATGCCAAGGTGGTGGCTCGCAAACAACAACCTATATTTACTCTCAAAGGAGAGGCAAGCAATGTTACACCCAACAAAACATTCTCTCGAGAGCCAAGACAATGGTTCAACTCAAATCCAAGGTGAAAGTTCATACTACTAGGAGAGTCCCAAGAATCTGCATTGAGGAAGCTATTGGCCAACAATGAAATCTCTCTACCGCTAACAAGTGATTACGAACCTCAAATCAAACCTCACTATTGGAAAGACACCGACTATTGTGAGTATCATAGAGGAAGGGGACATACAGCTAACAATTGCATCCATCTCAAACATGTTATTCAAGATGTCCTTGATCAAAATCAAGGAGGAAACCAACAAAATACCTCCAATGAAACACATGTGGCTTACAGGGATCCACTTCTCAATCATGACAGGCTGTACAACAACAATAACAACAATGGAAACAACAACAACAGCAATAACAACAATAATAACAACAGTAACAACAACAACAACCACAATAGACAAAATTAGAATAGTGGGAATAGTAATGCCAATTACGCAAGTGTGCCCTTCGACTATACCATCAATTGCATATCAGAGCATGTCCCACAGATCAATGTGGTCACACCCAACCAACAATCAGAGCCTAACCAAAATGGTTGCAGTATCATTACCCATAGTGGTAAAGTCACGTTGAATACTATCCCTCGAAGGTCGTCACCTTCTCAGTCCAACCCCCATCAGTATAGTGTCATAGACCAACTTCAGAAGACTCCGACCCACATTTCTATCTTAGAGTTGTTGCATCTATCTCCTTCCCACAACGAAATTCTCAATAAAGCCTTAGTGGAAATGACTGTACCCACTAACTTGGCCCAAGAGAAGTTTCAGGCCATGGTAGGTAATCTGACCTCCTCAAGTACCATATCATTTACTGAGAAAGATGACCTCTCAGTGTCTCAACCTCATAACACCCCTCTACATATCGTCGCCTTCATCCACAAGCACTGCATCAAGAGGGTTCTCATTGATGGGGGGGCCAGTTTAAATACTTCCACATTAAATCTAGTCCTTACATTGGGGTTCTCTAAAAATGCAGTTGATCCAAGGAAGAAAATTACTATCAAAGCCTATGATGAAGAGGAGAGAACTTCAAAAGGAATAGTGGTGTTGCCCATACAAGTGGGACCGATAATAAAAGATGTTGTGTGCCAAGTCCTAGATAGGGAGCTCACCTATAATATTCTGCTAGGTAGACCATGGATTCATGCCATGAAAGTTGTTCCCTCTACTTATCACCAATGCATAAAATTCCCGCATAATGGCAAGCAAGTCACCATCCAAGGCGACCCTGACCTCTTCCAACATTGCAACTCTGTCCTTTCAAAACCTGATTGCATCATACCAAACAATAGAGCATCTACATCCCCTACCCCATAGCATGATTCTACCTCTGAAGCTTCCTCATCAAGGCCCAAAGAGCAAAAAATTACCATCAAAGAAGTAGTAGGGGAATACTCCATAGAGCACAGCCTCAATCTAGCCAAGATGCCTTTATCTCCTAGATCCTTTGGTCGAACCAAGCATTTTCCAAAGCCATCTGCTCCACCTATACCTCCCACAGCTCCCTTTGTAAAATGGGGGACCTTATCAGATGAGACAGAGGAAAGAGATATCCTACAATGGCTTTATACCGAAGAAGAAGAGAACATACAACAAGAACTACCTAGGCTCCCAACAGAAATCCATGGGCGAGGTGAATCTATCCTACACATAATGGGTTATGAAGGACAAGGCCCCATCAACCTAAGAAGAGAAGGAATCATAGAACCCATTCAACCTTCCTCATCCTCATCGGCTAGAAATACAAAGGGTCTAGGATATAAGGATAAGGGCAAAGCTAAAGAAAATGCTTGTCTAGTGGAAATGATTCATACACTTCAAGTGGACAGTGACATAGATTCCAATGAATATGAGTGGGATGAGCTGACAGAGTATTCCTACGATGACAAAGAGGTCGATACCATTCAAACTTATAGCCCCTATCGTGAGGGACAAACGCTACCGAATAGACCATTAGATTGTGATTTACCTATCTCTGAGAATATGAATTTCAAGGAAGGTTCGAGTTCTATCGCAATAAACAACTTAGAGGAAAGTACCATCCTGAACACTCCCCCTCCCAATACTCCTAGTATATCCATTAAAACTATCAATGAGTTAGATCTATCCTCTGACTCCCTCTCCCTTGTGCATCCTGAGCTTATTGACTGGGATCTATGAGGAACCCCTCAACTAGATATGTTCCAAAATGACGATGCTTATATTGACTACATGGAACTTAGGGACCACCTACCCAAAGGGGATCATAAAGTTGGTTTCGCTATTGAACTTAATACTGTGGCTTATTTCAAAGAGGGTGCCAAGCCTTCCAATCACAAAAATATCAAAATAAAAAATGGATCTGACGATGAAAACTACTCTGTGGCAGTGTCAAATCCCAAAATAGTAAAAAGAAAGGACGCATCCAAAGGTGAAACCCAACTGTGGCACCTGACGATGGAAGGCTTGACACTCTCCCTGATGACATGCACCAAGAGAAGTCTCAAATTGTTGTGTAACCCACAGAGCCTGTTAACATTGGAATAGAGGAACAACCTAAGATCATTCACTTTGCTAAGTCTCTAACCCCACCAGAGAAGACTAAGTTTGTACCATTCTTCAAGAGAAAGCAAGTCAATTTTGCTTGGTCATATGTAGATATGCCGATGTTACATCCAGATTTGATTCTACATCATCTTCCATTAGATCTAAGAGTGAAACCAGTGAAACAGAAAGTTAGAAAGATGCATCCGCATATTGCACTGCTTGTAAAAGAACTCAAGAAATTACTAGATGTAGGGTTCATCAGAGCTATAGACTATCCAGAATGGGTCTCCAACATAGTACCAGTGTCCAAACCAAATGGCCAAGTCAGACTATGCAATGATTTTAGAGATCTAAACAAAGCTTGCCGCAAGGATGATTTTTCGTTGCCAAATATAGATATCATAGTTGACTTAACAGCAAGGCATACCGGAAGACTAGCATAAGATCACTTTTACTTGTCCATGGGGCACTTTCTGTTGGAATGTAATGCCATTTGGGCTAAAGAATGCAGGAGCCACATATCAACGTGCTATGACCACTATATTTCATGATATGATGCACGTCACCATGGAAGATTATGTAGATGATATCCTAGCAAAATCACTTACAAGAGAATCGCACCTAGATATGTTAGAGAAAGTCTTTTAGAGATTAGAGCAATTCAAAGTCAAGTCGAACCCAAAGAAGTGTGTGTTTGGAGTCACCTCAGGCAAACTCCTAGGTTTTATTGTATCAGCAAATGGAATAGAGGTGGACCCCACCAAAGTTAAGGCCATTATAGACATGCCACCACCCAAGACTCTTACTCAACTAAGATCTCTACAAGGCAAGCTACAAGCAATTCGTAGATTCATATCACAACTGGTAGACAAGTGTCAACCATTCAGTCATCTCCTGCACAAGAACATTCCATTCAGATGGGATGAGAAATGTGAAGAGGCATTCAACAAACTGAAAGAGTATCTTATGAATCCACCTATTCTCATGCCTCCTATCCAAGGGAAACCATTGATACTCTACATATTTGCTACACCTACAGCTCTTGGGGCTCTTCTACCACAAGATTATAAGAATAAAGAAAGAGCCATCTACTATATCAGTCGCATATTGGTGGGCTATGAGTTGCAATACTCTCAGATAGAAAGATCATGTCTTGTGGTAGTTTTTGCTTCCCAAAAACTCTAACATTATATGCTTGCACATCCAATCAAACTTATTGCAAAAATAGATCCACTAAAGTACCTACTGAGCAAAGTAGCTCTAACAGGTCGCCTAGCCAAATGGGTAATGCTCCTAAGTGCATACGACATTGAGTATGTAGACAAAAAAGGTATCAAAGAACAAGTCATTGCTAATCAATTAGCGGATGCACCACTACAAGACACCACACCAATGCAATTTGAGTTTCTGGATGAATCCTTATTCAATATCTCAACACATTCCTAGAAACTATACTTTGATGGGTCCTACACAAACCATGGATTGGGGGCAGGAATCTTGTTTGTAACTCCTCATGGTGACACCATACCGAAGTCTTACCGTCTATTATTTCCATGCACCAATAACATAGCAGATAATGAAGCCTTAGTCATTGGCCTCAAGATGGCAACAAATTGGAAAATCAAAGAGCTACATGTCTATAGTGAGTCTCAACTAGTAATAAATCAAGTCAATGATGATTACCAAACCAAAGATGAAAATCTTGTCCCATACAAGACGATGGTAGATGACTTTAAGGAATACTTTGTGATTATATCTTTTGAGCAAATACCTCGCATTGAGAACAAAGCAGAAGATGCCATGGCAACCATTGACTCTCTTCTCGAGATACCAGAGAATGAGTCATGGTACGAGTTCTTAGTGGAAACCATTCAACAACCAGCTTATGATCTTCCTAAGACCCATTCCATATGCCTTTTAGTTGGATCTAATTCACCTTGGTACAGTAAGGTTTACACTTACCTCAAGGAAAACACCCTCCCACCTGACCTATCTTCAAACCAACGATGGACCTTTATACACCAAACCTCTCGCTATACCATTATTGCCAACACCCTATACCAACATGGTCTAGATGGTATTTTACTCTGTTGTTTAGAGCGAGAAGAATCACTAACTACCTTACAAGACGTACACGAAGGGATCTGCGGAACACACTCTAGCGGTCCTTCCTTAGCTAAGAAACTCATGCATTTGGGTTATTACTGGCTGAACATGGAAACAGATTCTTTTACCAATGGGGACTTGACCTTGTGGGAAAGATCCATCCACTCTCATCCAATAGCCATAAATTCATCATAATTGCCTCTGAGTACTTTACCAAGTGGATTGAAGTTGTTCCCCTCACCACCGTCATAGGTAAACAAATCTCCTCATTCATCCTGAATTACCTCATCTGCAGATACAGAATTCCCTCCTCCATTATCATGGATAATGGAAGACCCTTCAAAAACTAGGATGTCCAAGAACTCTGTGACCGATTCAAAATGCAACACCGTTTCTCCACACCCTATTACCCCCAAGGCAACGGTCAAGCTAAAGCATCCAACAAGACCATCTTGAAACTCCTCAAGAAGACAGTCAACGATGCTGGCCGTGATTGGCACATCCAACTCAATCCCGCTCTATGGGCCTATAGAACTAGTATAGGCACTCCCATAGGTGCTACCCCTTATGCCCTTGTCTATGGCTCAGAAGCTATCCTCCCCATTGAGGTTGAATTACCATCTCTCAAGGTGTCGTTAAGAGGTCTCATATCAGATGAAGAATACAGAGTCTCCAGATTGCAAGAACTAGAGTTGCTAGAGGAAAGGAGATAGAAAGCCTTTGACCATCTCAAAACATATCAACAGATGATGTCACAAAGCTATAACCACAGAGTTCATCCAAGAATCTTTAAGGTTGGAGATCTAGTACTTAAAGAGAATCCCCACAATTAACAGGATAGGGAAAAGAAAGGCAAGTTCAAACCCAACTGGCTTGGGCCTTATGTGATCGTAGTTGCTTATGGAACGGGGGCATATCAATTATCAACATCAGAGGGTGAGTTGTTAGATGACCCAATCAATAGCATGCATCTTCGCCGGTTCTATACCTAGGAGAACCCCAATGTAAGGGGGGCATAAAATACAAAAAAATCAGAAAAATACAAAAAAAAATAAAAAAATCAGAAAAATACAAAAAAATTAAAAAAATTAGAAAAATACAAAAAAATAAAAAAATCAAAAAAATACAAAAAAATTAAAAAATTAGAAGACAAAAAAATCGTCCTTTGGTGAAAACCTGGCAAACAGGCGCCTTGGATAGGTATCATGATGAAAACCTGGCAAACAGGCGTCATGTTTACTTTTTAGCTTTTTGTGCAAATAAAAGCAAGTGGTGAAAACCTAGTAAACAGGTGTTACTTGTGATAAACTGCTTCTTCCATCTTTGGGAAACCAATCACCTTGTGTCCATTCTTCCTCGTGTCCCATTCGACCCATATCTGTTCCATAATAAAATGATAACCTATCATGGCTTGATACTCCATCTCTTTGTTGCCTTGTCAACCAAGGTTGTATCCCATATCCTATCCATAGTGTTAGCCTAGCATAGTGTCTCTCATTAGTATCCATGGTCCAAGTCCATGAAATACATTGCCTCTGCGTCATCATGTAGGCAAGGCCATTTCTCAAATGTGCCCCCGAGGATCCCACGGTCCCATCCATCCCATGTCTAGTCCTTCTATCTATCTGAGTCCACACCACTTTCTACTACCTAGGTCTTAGGTCCGTTAGGGTTTACCCCAAACTACATTGTCTCTGCATCATCACGTAGGCAAGGCCATTTAGCAATGAGCCCCCGAGGCACTAGGTCAGTCCCTTAGGGCTTGTCTCACCAATAAAGATTGTAGAATCTTCTCACCAAGCAAGCAAGTGCAAGCAAAGCCCGCTTTCAAGCAAAAATCCTGACGTAGGACATTAACCTATCCAAAGCAAAGCCAACAAACTCCTAAGGCCTTCTAAATGATTTTACCCAAATTATGGCAAGAAACAAACACATCTAAATGCAAAAATGTTTTGTGGATTGGAAACATGGTTAAAGTATAGAGTCTTGATTTTTACTATCATGCCTTCCTATACTACTCGAGGATGCCAAAAGCTAGAGATGCTATGATGGGGGCATGATTATTTTCTTTGTTTGTTGTTTGTGGATTAAACTTTAGTAATGTGAAACCTTGTCTAAAGACATGATTGGCAAAAGATCATCGAGGACATCAAAGGTCTAACATGAACGGGGGCAATCCTTGTTTGTTGATACGCAAGAAATACTCAAGTCATCTCGATTAAATTATACCTTGATGCTTGTATTAACTTGCTAAATAAAAATCCATGTAAGCAATGCTTAGGTCATCTCAGTTCAATTATACCTAGATGCTTGTATTAACTTACAACATTCAAAAAAAGTACCAAAAAAATTGCCCAATGATGAAATAGGCACTTCAAAATAATTGCACCGTCAAGATGTCAAAATCAAAGCATCCATCATACATCCATTTATACATCCATACATCCATATCCCATGCAATAAAAGATCCAAACAGTGTAGAGTAACAATACAAAGTCAAGATTGTGAATCATTCTACCAAGTCATTCTTTCAGTCAATCTTCTGTCTATTTCATCTCTGTGTTGATAGAGTACATTTGGACATCACAAAAACATAGCATATAGGTGCATATCATATCATATGAGATAGTCATTTACATGATTAAATTAGTTGCATAAATAGTAAGTGCATCAAGTCATCCATATACAATCATCATATAGTGTCAAATAGAAAAAAATCAAAACATAGATCAGTGCATCACATAAAGTTGCATAATCATATAGATACCATATTGCATTCACGCACATTCGAGACATATCAAGTAAAACACACAAGTCTGCATTAGGTCATATAACATCGCATAGCATCATATAAAAATCTACATTAGACAAACATTGCATAGCATCAAGTAAAACATCTAAAGTCTGCATTAGATAAATATGTGCATCGCACCATACAAATAGAAATACATCATAGCTCACACATATAGAGAGAATCAAAATAGCCGCATCATCATATAAGTATCATAAAAAAGTGTCCAAATGTACAATATCAAAGTGGTCCATCTCTGAATCAATGTCATATACAAAAAAATACATCCCACGGATGGTGATACATGTCTCAAAATACAAAAGGTGGTACATAGGTAGCTGACTATCTTATCCATCGAAAAGGGTGCATAGGATCCAAAAAGTCTCTGCTATCCCTGCTGCTGCGAACTGCTGCTACCGGCAGTATCTCCCATGTCCCCTCCTCTACTGGCCTCAGACTGTTGTGGACCTACCACAGAGGCTCTTGATCTCAACCCACCTGCTCTCTGGGGAGCCATAGACTGGCTCCTGTAGCTCGAAGCCCTCTGACTAGCTGGCACGGCACCATGGTATAAGCCCCGATAGTACTGTGCCTGAGCCTGCGCTCTAGCAAGCTCACCCTGTACCTGCACTAGCTATGCCTGTGCTTGGTACACCTGCCCAACCAAAACACTGCTCGTCGCGTCTATCCCCAGGGCTGCCACTGTGATATCCCGCTCTACTCAGATAACTCGTATCTACGCATCCACCATATCTCTCTCTCTAGTGAGCCCTGCAATGACCTCTGCATCTATCTCTCACCAGGCATCAGCCCTCCTGAGCTGTGCCCGCAGCTACCTAACTTATCCTCTCAAAGTAGCTATAGTCCTCTTTGGGACATCTGACTCTGCTAGACCCTAGGCTGCCTGTGCCTATCCTTGTCCTTGTGGCTAGGGTCCGTGTTGCTATGCCACCTACTAAGGTGGCGACATCTGTACCTGTTGTGCCTACTGTGCGACTTGTGGTGGCATTGCCTATTGGTCGTGGGAAGGTCCCTCCCCACCTCTCCTCCTTTGTTTGGGTTGACCTCCATCATCTCCCCCATCTCTGCCACCTCCTTGTCCTCCTCTCCCCCTCCTCCTCCTCCTCCGGCCAACCTGGCCCTCATCATTTGAGTCTGCCTCATCAATCCGAGGCACCAGTACCCCAGGCCCTAAGTATCTTAGAAATGGGTGTGCAGTGAACCAATCCTCCTAATCCCAAGTCATCCTGGCATCTGCTATCTCCCTCCTCACATCCCAAGCAATGTAAGGCATCTGTCGAAACTCTGTCAGTGCCTCCTCGTAAGATGCCATCGGTCCCCATCTGAGCCTCTCGGCGTGAGTCCTAGCAAATCGAGCCTACCCCTGTGGCATGTCCTGCCTCCTCCCAAACTGTCTCTGTACTCGGCCAATAATCTGTCTCTCTAGTATAAACCGTGTCTACCCTATCACCCACCGCGTCTGATAGCAGTAGGGTAGCTCATCTGCCTCGTCCTCCCATGGCTCACAATCTAGGTATGGCCACCAAACGACAATCTCTACTCCATCCAAAGCATGCTGCCAGTACTCAAGCTTCCCCAACCTATGGTGGGAAATCACTCCTACATAGCCATAGCTATATGGCTCTCCTCTCTATCTATCAAACACACATATCAGCCTTGTGATTGCTATGTACTCCCATAGCCAAAACTGTAGCAAAGACACGCATGTAGATAGGCTCGTACTCCTGTGATATACCCCCTGATGCATGTCATGGTATAGGTGCGCTAGTACGTAGACACCCCAAGCATACTAGGTGCCCTCTGTCACCATCCTCTCCATGATCTACCCCCATCCAATGGGGAACCTGTGTGATCTCCTATCGGGGCAAACAACGGCTCCGATCAGTCCTGCTACTATACCTGGGAAGTAGTCGTAACAGTCATAAATATCCTACCAAGGGATGACCTGCCTGACCAGCTCAAGGTCATCGAACACTTGCCTACATTTAGTAAGTCCTGTGTCTCTCTATGGATCATACTCCACAAGCTCTCCCTAAATAGGCAAATGGAGGATCCTGTACACGTCCTCCAAAGTAACAGTCATCTCACTAGTAGGGAAGTCGAAAGTCCCATCCTCGTTGTGGAACCTCTCCACTATAGTAGTCAGCAGCCCACGGTTCGCGCCAAGCGCCGAGCACCTCTCTATCCATCTCAGTCAACATGTATCTCTGCAACATAGGTATAGGGAACTGCTCCCTCGACTGAAGCATATCTCGTATGTCCTTCTGCAAGCACGCAAAGCAAGGAGTCAACCTAAAGCTGCAAGTACCATACTCAACATATCTATAGAAACATATCAACTAACTTAGCATTTCAAATTGATCCAAACAACACACTACATCTCTTGACTAGATTCCTGCAATCTCAGAGATAGCTTATTGATTGACGCGTCAAACAGGACGCCAATCGAATCAATTTTGCTAAGTAATCTACTTATCTATATCATATGCACCATAACATGTGGTAAATGTACCATTTCTTAATAAATGCACCATTTCTTGACACATGCGCCACTTCTGGCAAAAGCACTGTAAGAATCCATGCATGCACCGTCCTATGTTGTAAATGTACTGCCCCGTCGCATGCGTGGCCTAAACCTATACATGCGCAACTTTCATATATGCGTCATTTCTTTTCATATATGCGCTACAGAACTACCTATGAGCAGTTTTACGTGGCATATGTGCCACACTGTGTTTCAGCGCTTTTGTCTATCCTAATTTTCTCCTAGCATTTATTGCTATCAAACTCAACCCTAAGAGAAATTTTTCAAGATACATACCGGGGGTCCTGCCTCTGTTGGCCGGTTGAATCGACGAACGCGCTCGAATTGATGCTTCTCGCATGGAATGTCCATCCTCGTGCTAACTGCTCTATGCTCTATGTTGCTCTAAGCTCTCTAAAGAAAATCAAACTAAGACAAGTGTGCAAATGAATTGTCTTGTGGACCCAACTCCTATATATGGCATGCAAACCCTAATCTGGCTAGGTGGTGACTACGACTACTTCCTACACCCATTTCTTCTAATTTTTCTTCCTGTTTCTCAAAAATGCATCCTATTTTCTTCAAAACTAACCTAGTTTTCCCTTCGCCTTCATGAGATTGTCCATCTCTCGTCCTTCTGCCTTCTTCCTATCCAATCTCCCGAGGGGGCATCCTATCCTCATAACTTATACCAAGGGCAAACTGGGGCATGTATCATTGTCAGAAAAATTCTATTCTTTGAAGCAACGTTGTAAACTACATTGCATCAAAGAGGGGCAAAATGTATACGCCTAAAAATGACACAATTCGGTCTAAATAAATATTCTTAATATTTATTCCCTTCTAATTCCTCTATCAATAAATAAATTTATTTATTTGATTCATATTCTTCCAACAATTAAATAAAATCCTTTATTTAATTAAATTCTGCCAAACAATTAAATAATTCTTAATTATTTAATTAAATCAAAATCATTCTTCCAAATTTGAATAAATCAAATCAAATTTATTTAAATCCTCTCAATCTCTAAAAATAAAATACAATCAAATATTTTATTTATTCTTCCAAAATCATGCACAACAATTAAATAAATTTATTTATTTAATTTGCTTTATTATCTTCTAAATTAAATAATACCAATTATTTAATTATTTCTTCCAATAATATCTTTTCTAAATTTAAATAAATCAAATATTTATTTAAGTTGTCTATTTCTTCTAAATTGAGTTATCTCTAAATATAATTCAATCTTTATGCACATGCAATTAAATATTTCTAATATTTAATAAATCAAAATATCTTCTTATTCTCATGCAAATCCCTTCTTCTTATTTTAAATCACTTAACTGATTATTATATTCTTTGTAATTGCTTTAACTCATTCTTCTATTCTTAACAAATCCTCTCATGTAAAAGCAAGCAAGACACGTGTCTTCTTCTTATTCGTTGCGCGTTCCTCAACTATTCTCAACTGTTGATCTTCTCATTCCTTCTATACCGTTGATCTCTTCTTTCTCAAGTCTATAAGTACAACCTCATTCTTCCATTTCATTCATCCAAGCTTTAAGTATCGTTATTCTGCAGGAATTACCGCGCACCTTTGGCACCAATTCCTTCATTGCTTGTGATCACACTCGTTACTACGCACTACTATCATTGTTGTGAAGCTCCTCTTCATGGCGGTATTATCATAGCCGTTCCCAATTGACATTCTTGAAGCATAGCAAGGAAGTGCACTCTCTGAGGGCCCTATTTCATACATGCAAGATCGATTGTGATAGGCGATCAATGGAAGCTTTGAATTCAGGAGGTTTGCTTTGTTATTGTTCATTGTTTATTGAATCTTCTTTGTTCACCATTTCATTGAGTTTTGGGTATCTTGATATTTGATATTATTGATTATTCATTTGAATCCAATTTTCTCTTAACATTAACATTTCTTTACAACCCTAGGTTTACTTTCAAATTTATTTCAATTCTCTCTAGACACCTAGAAGCATAGTGACCGATCTTACCATGTGAAAAGCATTTGAATGGTAATTTGCTTTTGTACTTATTGGTACCTCTTTGCATTTTATCCACAAAGTTGGCTCCAATCTCCTCAAGGTCATCATCAGATTCCATAGCATACTTCTCATCTCTTGATGTCTTCTCTGAAGTACTACCTCTGAAAGTAGTCTTTGTTTTAGGCAGGGCATCACCAAACTCTCTCATCTCAAAGGCTGTAAGTTTTCCAAGCAACTGATCTTTTGAAACATCTTTCACAATCATGGTTTCTTCAATTACAGATACTTTTTGATAGTAGGATTTAGGTAATGACCTAAGAATCTTCAACACAGCCTCTTTATCATCAACATTTCCTCCAAGACCTTTGATTCCATTGACAATTTCATCAACCTTTTGTAAGTAGACTGTTATGTTCTCATCTTCACTCATTTTCAGACTTTCATACTTAGCTTTCTGATTCTGCAATTTGGTGCCTTTTACAAAATCATCTCATTCATATAAATTCTTCAACTTTTCCCAGATTTCATGAGCTATTTCCAAATCCATGACTTTTACTAACTCAATGTTGGACAAGGCACTTAATAGAGCATCTCTAGCTTTTCCATTTAACTCATATTGTTTGATTTCATCATCACTTGATGGACCATTCAAAGGAATAGTATACTTTGTTTCTATCATCTTCCAAACACTATAACCAAGACAAATGAGATGGCTTTTCATTCGTACCTTCCAAAGAGCATAATATGTTCTATCAAACTACAAAGCGTCCTTCTTGTGCGACATCTTGGATCTTCCTTAAGCTGTTAGACTTTCTTCCAAGGAACTTGGCTCTGATACCAATTGTTGAAATACACAAGACAACTAAGAGGGGGGATGAATCAGTTGTCACAAAAACTTAACTTCTTATATATATCAACACATCAATCAATTAATCATTGTTATTATGATTTAACCATGAAAGCATGAAATCATAAACTTAAGCACAATCACACATTCAACACATGAGACACCAAATTTTTTATGTAGAAAACCCTATAAGGGAAAAACCACGATGAGTATTAGCTCACAAAATAATATGTTATAGCAATACTGAAAATTAGAGGCTCACTCCCCAAAATGCTCACTGCAAAAGTTAGGGCTCACTGTCAAGGGGTGGCTCATTGCCAAAGGTTTGTGAAATGATTTGATATCATCTACTCCATGCTTGAGTTCAGTTCCATTAAAGCACAATATATTTCCTTTGTTGTACTCTGCCTTTACGCTTCCCACTTATCTTCGCATCTTCACTATCGATATGTTTTTCATGATTTCATTACAATTCATCAACCTTGGAATGTACATCAAGGCCGGCATTGCAAACATACATAGAAATAGGTTTGGACCTAAAAAAAATTAGCTAAGGAAAAGATGTATGTAGATCATGTTATACCTTAGCTGGGATTCAAATGCAATCTTCAATGCCACGACATGCTTCCACAATCTTCAAGGTACAACCGCAAGTAGTGAGAACAACCAAGTCAGCTAAGACCAGTGTTATCACTAAGACATTTAGGAATAGGCTTCATCCACGATCTGGATTATACTTTTCTGACCAATCAAAAGGTTGGAACATGATCTAGAGAATCCACAAGCATGTTATAATCATCAGGAACATTCTCACAACACCCAACCACTTTAGCCAGAAGATTCTTCAAACCGGAGCACTTGAACAATACTATCAGCCAATGTTATAAAGAAAAGATCACTTGTGGACCACCAAATCATGAACTATTTGAGTTGAAGGCACATAACATCATCCCAGACTTAACTCTAGAACGGCAGATCATAATACTTCAATGCAGACGAAGGAGGAGCAAAATACTTTCTCCATGTCACCACTGAATGCACAGAAAAATAGATTTTACTCTGGTGAACATAACTCACTCAAATATTCATACCGGAGGCTCACTCTTGGAACATAGCATATTTAGACATGCCTTTAAATGACTTCTAATCCACAGAAAAAGATATTCATTCTACAAGAAATACGGAGCAAACTACTGGACTGTTCTGCTATAAACAAAGATACTCTTCAACACGTTGTTTCCACTAGGAGGGCAAATTTTCTCAAAAGCACTTAGAAACTCAATATCAAAAACATATTCTCATGATCTTGAAGAATTATGTAAAGCAATATTCATCACAAGAAAGTAACAAAATAAGATCACAGTTGACACCAATGACAACACAGATATGTTGACATCAATGACAACACCGGATAGGCACATACTTGCAACAGAGCTGCTGATTGATTGCTTTAGGTCTTGATGGTTTTTCAAAGAGATGGTGTTTCCATCAATGAAAAAGGGGGATATTGTTGGAAAATTGTTGGTGTTGTCATTGATGTCAACTCCCAACAAATGGTTCAGTTGGTTTCTAAGTGCTTTTGAGAAAATTTGATAAAAAGGTGTGCAATGTGACAGAGGTATTCTCAATGTTATGCTCCACATTTCTTCCTGATTGAAGATATGCTTGTGCAGTTTGGAAGTGTTGCTCAGAGGTGTTTAGAGGTGTTATATCTAAAGTGTCAAGTTCTGGATTGTGCGGTAGTGAAATATGTGTCTGATAGAATATTTGACTTTGAAGGAGGTTGTCTGGGAGAAATGAGAATGCTCTGCATTTCTCTGCATTGAGCTTTCCTATCTTACAGATCTGGGAGAGTGCTTATATTATCTGTATCCACCTTCCTTTGAAGTTTCTAGTGTTGGGATGCTCTACAAGCTTAGTTCTTGTGTTGGTGATCAGTAACGTGTCCTGATGTGCATAATGTAGACATTCTTTAATTCAGATGGTTGCGCCAGTGTTGTAGAAGCTTATGATGATGATGAGTATTCTAGGAAGGTGTGTAAATGCTTTGGAGTGTCTCTTTCTAGTTTGCATGATGTTCTTGGACTTGGAGAAGTGTGAATATGGTCATTAGCTCAGGTTTGGCTGACCTGGCTTGCTAGCACCATTTGCGGAGGTACCTCATGGATTGTGGATGTGATAAGTTGTTTGGTGATACAAAATTTGAGTTCTAGTTATCCCTTAACATGGTCCACTTTCACTTCTTTCCACCACGGAAGTGTTTAGTGCCAACCTAAGTAATGTTGCATGGTGTAATGCACATGCTTCATTAGGACCAACCTAATTGAAATAGGTCTTGGTTGTAGATGGTATAAATTCAAGATGAAGATGAGTGGAGCAAGGTAGAGAAGAATATGTGAAAGTGAATCAAGGGTAGTGAAATTATGTGTGAACTTAAATTCTTATGACTCCAAAATGCAGTGAGCAAGAGGTGTCTACATTTTAGTGTGCTAGAAGTTGCTAGAGGTAGTGAGCCAAAGGTTACGGATGGCAAGGAGTGGTCATGGTGGATCTCTCCTGTTGCTTTGAGATAGTGAATCTCTCTGTAATAATCTTCTTCTTTATTCTCTCTTCTGGGCAGTGAGCCTATTGATTTTAAGTGTTGTTATTCATATATATTGTGAGCTAATCCTCACCATGGTTTTTCCCTTATTGGGTTTTCCACATAAATCTGGTGTTCTTATGTGTTTGGATGTGTTTGCATTGATGCTTCATATGCTTACATTCTGCTAATGCATTATAAGTGGTTGATGTTTGAAATTGTTTTGAGGGTTTAAAGTTTTAACATACAACTAATTTACCCCCCCTCTCAGTTGTCCTGTGCATTCTACCAGTAGGTGGCAATCTCAACTGGCTTCATTAATTGTTTTCTTTAAAATTCTCAAGATAGTTTTGTTTGAAGCTTCATCTTGACCATTCCCTTGAGGGTAGTAGGGGGTTGAGAAATGATGTTGGATATGGAATTTCTAACAAAGGGTGTGAACTTCCTAATTTTTGAAAGGTTTACCATTGTCAATAATTATGGCAAGGGGTATACCATATCAGCATATGATATAATGGAGTATGAATTTGGATACTTGGATGCCTATGGTATATGTGAGTGGAATGGCTTCAACCCATTTTGTGAAATATTTGGTAGCGGTGATAATGAATTTATGGCCATTAGAGGAGGATGGATGGATTTTTCTTATGAGGTTGAGCCCCCACTATGAAAAGGGCCTTGAAGTCGTGATGGGTTGAAATTCTTGAGATGGAGCATGGATTAAATCATCGTGTTGTTGGCAAGGAAGGCATTTCTTAACAAACTGGTGAGCATCTTGTTCCATTGTCAACCAATAATATCATGTTCTTAGAATTTTCTTTGCTAGGGTAGGTCCACTAGAGTGTACCCCATAGATACCTTCATGTACCTCTTGTAAGGTAGTTTGGGATTTCCTTGAATCTAGACACCTTAAAAGGGTACCATCAAGACTTTTTCAGTATAGATTATTACCGATGATAGTGAAATGAGCGGTTCAGCGGATGAATGTTTGGTGTTGGATGGATGGTAGGTCTAGGGGAATGATGTCATCATGGAGATAATAGTAAATGTCCTAGTCCTAGGGGGATAGGGGAACAACAATGTTGCAAATTAGCTCAAATTGTGGGAGGCATATGCTGGCATTGCTAATTCTTCAATGAGAAACTCACACCGTTGGCTATTTTTCTACATGTCCACTAGAGAACCTATAGTAGCCATGGCATCTGCTACTTTGTTGTTAAGTCTAGGGACTTGTTCAAACTAGATTTTAGAGAAGTATTCTTTAAACTCTTCTACCATCTTCTTATAGGGTAGAAGTTTTTCATCCTTTGTCTTGTACTCGTTGTTTACTTGCTTTATTACCAATTGGGAGTCGCCATACAATAATAGTTTTTCTATTCTCTAATGGATAGCCATACAGAGTCCAGTGATGAGTTCTTCATATTCTGCTACATTATTGGTGTAGGGGAATGTTATCTTGTAGGACTTAGCGATACAATCTCCTTGAGGGGTGATAAATAGAATCCTTGTCCCCGATCCATGATGTGTGTATGATCCATCAAAGTACATTTTCCATCCTTGTGTAGGTACCATTGTGAAGATGGATTCATCTAGGAATTCCAAAAGAAGTAGATGTTATGTTGGGATAGGTGCATCTACTAGTTGATCTACTATGACTTGTCCCTTTATAGCCTTTTTACTGTGTATTCAATGTCAAACTCACTGAGGATCATTACCCATTTAGCCATATGACCTATGAGAACTGCTTTTGACAAAAGGTACTTTAGTGGGTCTATCTTTGCAATGAGATTGGTTTTGTGATTAAGCATGTAGTGCCACAGTTTCTAAGATGAAAAGTTGACTGCAAGACATGCCCTTTCAATTGATGTGTAATTAAGCTAATATCCCACTAAGGTGCGGCTGATGTAATATATGGATCTTTCTTTTCCATTATCATCATGTTGTTCTAATAAGGCCCCTATTGATATTTCTATTGCTGAGATGTATAATAACAGAAGTTGTCCTAGTTTTGTTGGCATGAGAACTAGCGGTGTTGCAAGGTATTCCTGTAGTTATTCAAAGGCTTTCTAACAATTTGTATTTCAAGCTGCTAACCAAATTGAAGAAGCCATAGAAGAAGAAGAATCAGATCAAGTAAATATGTTGAAAGTTATTTCTAAGATGGATAAGAGACTTAGAATCGAAGTATCAAACTATACCAAAAAATTAAACCCTGAGGAAGTGATTGATTGGATAAATGACCTAGAGGAATACTTTGAATATGAAGAAACAGAAGACTCAGAGAGAGTGAGATTTCCAAAAACTAAGTTGAAAGGACATGCTGCTATTTGGTGGAAAGAAGTTCAATTCGAAAGAAATAGGAGAGGAAAAGAGAAAATCATAAAATGGGATAGGATGGTGACAAAGTTGAAGAATCAATTCATACCTATTGACTATGAGTTGGAATTGTTGAAGAGATTGCAAAACCTAAGACAAAAGGAGAAATCTGTGAAGGAGTACACTGAGGAATTTCATAAGATGATTATCAGGACTGGAGATAGTGAAGCAAGCAAGGTGAAAGTGGCGTGATACATAAATGGATTGAGGATAAACATTCAAGATGAACTAAGTTTAGTAAGGATGACAACCGTAGAAGAAGCATATAAGTTTGCGTTGAAAGTTGAAGATAAGATGAATAATAGACATGAGAAAAGGCATAGAGGAGAAAAATTCAAAGAGGTAGAATATATTCTGGAGGAGAAAGATCATGTGCAGAGTAGAACAAGGAGAGTAGCCCATACCACAAAGAAGAAAAGGACAATAATTCATACTACAGAAGGAGAGATGACTGAAATTTTTACTACAGTAGCAGAGGAAGTCATAATTCTTACAGCAATGAAGGATACTGGTGAGATGAAAGAGTATTTGACAAGAGATCATTCAAGGGAACCTGCTTCAAGTGTGGAGGCGAAGGACACTGAGCATTTGAATGCCATCAAGGGAGTACTAGAAAAAGGGCAGAGAAAAGTGCAAGAGCATCTTATGCAGAAGAAGAACTGATTGGATCACCTAGTTTAGTGGGAAATTCAGAGAAAGGAGAGCCATTGGTCATGAGGAGAGATTTATTTCAAGTAGAGACAACTGAGGAACCACTGCAAAGGAAAAGTTTGTTCCAGACAAGATGTAAATCAAAAGGTAAATGTTGTAAAGTTATCATTGAAAGTGGTAGTATAGACAACTTGGTTTCAGAGGAGATGGTTAACAAAGCTGAATCTAGAGAGGTTGAAACATCTGAAGCCCTACAAGATAGCATGGATTCAAGATGAGCACAAGGTACTGGTAAGTGAACAATGTCTGGTGAAATTTCATGTAGGATATTATGTTAATGAGGTATTGTGTGATATTATGTTGATGGATGTATGTCATATATTGTTGGGAAGACCATGGTAGTATGATAGAAAGGCAATACATGATGGAAGGAAGAATATATAACATCAAATGGAAAGAAACATATCTTGATACCTTTGGAAGATGAATGTAAAAGTGAAGTATGTGGTAATTCTAGAATCTGTTTGGTGGATGGAAGGAAATTTTTGGATGGATTGAGACATGAGAACATGTGTTTTGCTTTGATTCCAAAGAAGTGTGGCACCTAAAGTGCATAAACTACTACCGCAAAAGGAGAAGAACAACCGTCGGAGGAAATAACTAAATTGTTGACAGAATACCAAGACATTAAATCTAAAAATGTGCCTAAAGGATTGCAACCAATCTGGAGTATCAGTCATCATATGGACCTTATACCAAGAGCTAGTTTTCCTAACAAAGTAGTACACCGAATGACACCAGCAAAAAATGTGGAGCTGAATAGAAAAATACAGGAGCTTTTAAGGAAAGGATTGATCAGAGAAAGTTTAAGCCCATGTGTGGTACCTGCAGTAATAGCACCAAAGAAAGATGGAGAATGGAGGATGTGTACAGACTCAAGAGAAATCAATAAGATCACAATTAAAGATAGATTTTCATGGCCAAGGATGGACGATATCATGGATTGTTTGAGTGAAGCAAAATAGTTCACAAAGACAGACCTAAAGAGTGGATACCATCAAATTAGGATCAGAGAAGGAGATGAGTGGAAGACTACATTTAAGACAACAGAGGGATTGTATGAGTGGTTAGTCATGCCTTTTGGATTAACTAATGTACCAAGTGCTTTAATGAGGTTGATGAATCAGGTTTTGAAGAAATTCTTGGGTAAGTTTGTTATTGTATACTTGGATGATATTCTGATTTTTAGTAAGACAAAGGAGGAACATTTGTGGCACATTATAAAAGTATTGTAGAGGTTGAGGGAGGAGAAATCGTTGATTAAGATCAAGAAATGCAGTTTCATGAAGACAGAATTGGTATACTTGGGATTTGTAATTTTTGCGGAAGGATTGAAGATGGACCCTAAGAAAGTTAGAGCAATTGTTGAATGGCCAACACTTGTGAACATTGGAGAGGTAAGATCATTTCATGGATTATCAATTTTCTACCAGAAGTTCATCAAAAATTTCAATACTGTATGCACATCAATGACAAAGATAATGAGAGGTGACCAGAAGGATTTTTAGTGGACATCAAGAGCACAAAAGAGTTTTGAATTGTTGAAGCAGAAGGTGACAGAATATCCAGTGTTAGCATTACTGGATTTTGACAAAGTATTTCAAGTTGATTGTGATGCCAGTGGGAATGCAATAGGAGCAATGTTAAGTCAAGAAGGGAGACCAGTAGCAGATTTCAGTGAGAAGTTGAATGATGCAAGGAGAAGATATTCAGTTTATGATCAGGAGTTATATGCCATAATTCAAGCCTTGAGGAAGTGGAGACATTACTTGTTTCCAAAAGAATTTGTGTTGTACATTGACCATCAAGCTTTGAAGTATTTGAATAGTTAAGGTAAGTTGAATCAGAGACACATGAGATGGGTAGAGTTCATGTAGAGTTACACATTTGTATTGAAGTTCAGGAGTGGGAAGTCAAACAAAGTTGTAGATGCATTGAGAAGAAGAAGGAACATGTTGGTAGAGATGAGGGTAGAAGTGCTATAATTTGAAGAACTTAAGCATATGTATGAACTTTATCAAAGTTGAAAGAATTAAAAAAATTGCAAGAAATATTTTTTTAAAATAAGTTTGTGCTCCTTCAAATTTAAACTATGTTGAAGATGTAATACTAAAAGACATGTAAGAAAAACTAATAGAAGTATTTGTCAATGAGTGATGGTTAATCAAAGAGTAGATAAAATCTTTAAGAAATGGTAAGATAACTCTTCAAAAAATAAGTAGATAAAAAAATGGAAAGATGTTAGGGTGTTTAGTATCACTAGTTATTCAACAATCAACCAATCATGAAAGGAAACAAACCAAATTTACATACTTGATGTGTATGCACAAATACCAAAACCCTTGAGCTTGATTCCTCTTTCTTAGTTTGGTTTCTTCAAGCTTATTGTTGTTTCAGACCCTACTGAATTGCCTCTAGCTTTGTTAGGGGATTAGATCTTAGTGATAGTAAAAACACAGAAACAATTGGTGACTATATAAAATAGGGGTAGAATTTGAATAATTTGAAAATAAATCTAAAGGATGTATTTACTTCCATGATCTCAAAAGGTCATTATTTGTTTGATTGATGCAAGTGGGATATGATTTAATAATGCTCCACACATAGTACGGATGCTATCCAACATTGATACCTATACCAAATGAGTTATTCTATGGAGGAAGAATAATTAATTACTACAAAGAGATAGATTGGCCTCCTCTTTTGCAAGGATTACCACTTGTTATTTTGGGATAGATGCACTCATGGAAATCAAGTAAAATGTTCTTTCAAGAGTTATAGTAATCTATATGAAATAAAAATAGCACATAACTTGATCAATATAGTGTTAGAGAGTGGTATTCCTAGATACAACATTGGTTTAATTGTTCCTACAAGTCATGGGCATCACTTGTTCAGGAACTTATTTTTCAAGGTTGACACATTAAAGGGGTAAAAATGTGTGGGTCAAAATCTAGCAAAGCCTTAGAGAACAAGTAATTGGGAAATTCAAAGGCCTGTGAAGATGGTAACCTAGGGAAGCACAGATACATGGTTGTAGATATATAATGTATCTCTTAGAAGAGCTCCACACCATCTAATTGTTGTGGGAAAGGCATCAAATTTAAAAACTAAGCCAATGTGGAAAAGTTTCTATCCAATGTTGCGACTGAAATGTCACAAGAAGACAATGGACTTTTTGATTGATGTAAAGTAATTAATTGCTTCATAATGCAACAATAAAGACCATCAATGGAAACCATCTTTAAAGAAGTGCTCATGACATTCCAATGAATGTCAAATTTTAGCATCATTATAACAGTGTTTAATAATGTTAATTTTATAATGTTTGCGATGTGATATTTTAATGAGCTAAAGGCACACTCACTTGGGGGAAATTGTTGTATATTATTTCTTTAAAACATTTACAAAACCTAAATAGAGAGTTTAACAATCATAGAGAAGATGAAGGGTTTTTACAACTTTATATTGTAAAGTATCAACATTTTGTAAGTGTTGGGATAAGGTGCCATTAACCTTGTAAATCCCAATATTGTATTTATTCTATTTATTATATGTAATTTGTAATTATCCATGAGGAGATGTACTAGTTTCACTGGCAGGGGTAATTTCGGAGTAACCGGAGGTAATTACGGAGTGACTTTTACTGTTGGCAAATGTAAAAACTCAAAGTAAATGAGGGTAGGCGTGCTCTCTTGAGGAATCTACTATTTTTAGCATGTATGAAAACTATCATAATATTTGGTAAGTGAATCTATGATGTAGTTGCAAGTTGTCATAAGATTCTAATATTCTATGATGCATATGACAGATGTGTTAGTTGTATATTTGCTATATTTAGCCCAAGGTTCCTATCTTGGAAAGATACTCTTTTGTGGAATCTATGATGGTTATGACATGTCATAAGATGTTGTAAGAGGTCATATTTAGTCTTGGGCCCCCAACCTTTGCATGGTTGTTTTTGGACAAGTGTAAGATGCTTGTAAGATGGTAATTAATGTTTATAGGTTGGAGAATCTTAGGAGAGAGAAGGTGAATGCATAGGAGGTGTTGAAAAAGATTTCTATAAATATTTGCCATGTATTTGTTGCTGTAATATAGATTTTACGTTCTCAGGTGTTGCTGGAATGCTGTCAGATTGAAGACTGGTGGAGAGAGTTGAAGTGTTGTTGTATTGTAAATCATTTTTAGATTAATACAAACATTGGGCCTCTTTCCTATGTGGAGTTTTTTACCAGAAAGGGTTTTCTCCATGTTAAACATTGTGTTATGTGTTCATATTTCTGATTTTGCATTTCTGTGAAGCATAGTTTTGTTTCTGTGTTACAATCTCCATTAATAACACACAGTTAAAGATTGCAAAAATTTATTTGAATTAGATTTACACTGAAGTAGTGATGCTCTCATGATTTCTAACATTTGGTATCAGATCCTAGCCAGCTTTGACTCTTGAGTGGTAGTGTGGAAGCTGTATCTCCAGTGGGAGATTTGGTTGTGCTTGTTTTGTAGATCTTGTGTTGCTATTATGGTTGTATCCTCTATTGCATCAACCTCTCGAATGGACATTGAGAAGTTCAACGGAACAGGGTATGAGTTGTGGAAGCTAAAAATGGAAGATTTGTTGGAAGAAAGAAACCAATGGTTGGTTGTTCAAAAAGAGAAGAAACCTGACGATGTCTCTCAAGATGAGTGGGATAGACTAGATGAGAAGGCACGGGGAACCATCTAGTTGTGTCTTTCAGACTCTGTCTTGTTGAATGTCGCAAAGGAGGAGAACGCACACAAGTCGTGGAATCGGTTGGGTGAGATCTATCAAGCCAAGAGTATGGTAAATAAACTTTATTTAAAAAGAAAATTATTTTCCATGAAATTGTGAGAAGGTGAATCAGTTGCAGAGCAATTGAATTCTTTTAATTTGTTATTGAGTCAGCTTGATTCAATAGATGTTGAGGTTAGTGAGGAAGATAAATGTATCTTACTTCTTTGTTCTTTACCTGAGTCTTGGGAGAATGTTATCCTTGCTATCACTGCTAACCTTGCATATCTGAAGGATGCTCTTGTTTAAGTACTACTATCACAGGAATTGAGGAAGAAGAGTTTAGATAGTTCAGGGGATGCTCTCAGTGTCAGGGGAAGGTCTAAGAAAGAGGACCAAAAGGAGATCAAAAAGGGGCTAAGGACAAGTGCAAGGGTTGATCTAAGACTCCTAGTAAAAAGAACAGAGTTAAGTGTTGGAACTGCGGTAAAAGGGGACATGTGAAGGAGTGCAGAAACCCCAAGATATAGTGGGAGAGTGCTTCAGATAAGTCCTTGAATGTAGGTGAAGATGTTTTACTTTCTGCATGTAATGTTGTTTCTAATGATCACTAGTTGGTTGACTTAGAATGCTCATTTCATATGACCCCGCATAAGGAATGGTTCTCCACATATGAAGAATATGATGGAGGTAATATCTACCTTGGTGACAACTCTTCTTATTTGATTGTCAGGAAAGGAAAGGTATTGTGTTTTAGTGATGGGAGGATTAAAACCCTCCTTGGTGTTTTGCATGTTCCTGGATTAGCTAGAAATCTGATTTCAATTTCGAAGTTGAATGATTTGGGAATGCATGTGACATTTGACAAGCATGGCTGCAAATTGGTGGGAGGGAACTTGGTGGTAGCGAAATGGAAGAGATTTAGGAACTTGTTTAAGCTTGAAGCCACTATAGTTTACAGTAATGCCTCCTATGTATATGAGGCCACTACTGAAAATACATGTATGTTGTGGCACTATAGATTGGGCCACACAAGCAATAATATATTAAAAACTATGGTAAATAAAGAATTGTTGGAAGGTTTCTCTTATTCTGATGAGCACTTTGATTTCTGTTAGCATTGTGTGTTTGGTAAACAAAATAGAAAATCATTTCCTCCAGGAAGCAATAGAGCAAAAGAGAAATTAGAGATTATTCATACGGATGTGTTTAGACCTATGGATAATGAATCTATCAGAAAATCTCATTATTTTGTAACCTTCATTGATGATGTATCCATATTTACATGGATTTATTTTATGAAGCATAAATCTGAAGTTTTCACTAAGTTTAAGAAATTCAAAGTCTTAGTAGAGAACCAAACAAGTTTAAAGATAAAAATATTAAGATTTGACAACGGAGGGGAATATTTCTCTAAGGAATTTGATGAGTTTTGCAAGCATGCAGGTATAATCAGACAAAAGACAACTCTGTATACACCACAACAGAATGGTGTTGCAGAAAGGATGAACTGAACAATTATGGAAAGGGCTAGAAGTATGCTTAGTGATGCATAGTTGGATAAATGCTTTTGGGTAGAGGCTCTATGTATTGCTTGCTAATTGATAAACAGATCTCCTTGTAAGGATCTTGACTCGACACCTTATGAAGTGTGGACAAGTAAGAAACCTTATGTTTCACATTTAAGGTTTTTTGGCTGTGAGGCTTTTGTTCATGTGCCTAAGGAAAAGTGATCTAAGTTGGATCCAAAAGCTGAAAAGTGTACATTCATTGGATATGGTGATAATGTGAAGGTTATAAGCTCTGGAATCCACTAACCCGCAAGATTATCTTTTCTAGAGATGTTATTTTCGGGGAACTTAGAGCTATTTCTGAACCTGAATAGCCAAAAGAAAAAGAAGAAAAGGTAAAGAAGGTGCACTTTGATTTAGAGAAGCAAGATGCACCTCAGGAATAACACAATGATGGATTGGGGGTTGAAGAAGAAGAAGAAGATTCAAGTAGTTCTAATGAAGATGAGTCTGTTGTTACAGAAGAAGTTGGTGCAAATGATCATGCAGAAGAATGAGTAGAGTCTCTTACTCCACCCTTGAGGAGACCCACAAGACAACAGAATCCAATTGACAAGTATAGCCCACCAGATTTCCATTGTGTATATGCTTTATTGAGTACTAATGATGAACCTAGATCCTACAGGGAAGCTATTTCTGCAGATGATAGTGAGTGTTAGCAATTAGCCATGCATGAGGAGTGATGGCTTTAGGCTCTTGTAACATTTGGGATCTTGTTCTTTTGCCCAAAGGAAGAAAGGCCATAGGTTGTAAATGGGTCTTCAAGAAGAAGTTTGGAGCAAACGGATCATTGGAGAAGTACAAGGCTAGACTGGTAGCCAAGAGCTACTCCCAGAGAGAGGGAGTTGATTTTGGTAAGATATTTTCTCCTATTCCTAATTTGACTTCTATTAGATTTCTCTTATCCATTACTACAGCTTATGATTGTGAGATTGAGCAAATGGATGTTAAGACTGTATTCTTGCATGGAGATCTTGAAGAAGAAATTTATATGCAACAGCCTATAGGTTTTGAGGTAAAAAGAAAAGAACATTGGGTTTGCAGGTTAAAGAGATCTCTTTATGGTCTAAAACAGTCCCCCAGAATGTGGTATCAAAAGTTTGACTCATTTGTTTTGAAATTAGGTTTTGTTAGAAGCGAGGAGGATCACTGTGTTTACATTCATTGTGTTGATGATTCTATACTGGTTATTGCTTTGTATGTTGATGATATGTTGTTTTTTAGCAATACTAAGGGTATGATCAATGAGCTTAAAGCCCAACTTTCAGGTGCATTTGAGATGAAGGATCTTGGTGCTGTAAGGTATATTTTGGGAATGGAGATCAGTATCACTTTGTTTGAGAGTTGGTTGCAAATGGAGAGGTTGAGCTAAAGAAGATAGAAACTCAGGAGAATGTTACAGATTCATTGACCAATCCTGTGAGCACAGAGAAGTTCGTATGGTGCAGAGAGGCAATGGGCCTTGTTTCTAGTGCCTGATTATTTTCATTTGATTTCCTATGGGTTGATTTACAATGCATAATGTCAAGTGGGAGAATGTTGGGATAAGGTGCCATTAACCTATTAAATCCTAATATTGTATTTATTCCATTTATTATATGTAATTTGTAATTATCCATGAGGAGATGTACTAGTTTCACTGGCAGGGGTAATTTCAGAGTAATCGGAGGTAATTACGAAGTGACTTTTATTGTTGGCAAATGTAAAAACTCAAAGTAAATGAGGGTAGGCGTGCTTTCTTGAGGAATCTACTATTTTTAGCATGTATGACAACTGTCATAATGTCTGGTAAGTGAATCTATGACAGGTGCAAGTTGTCATAAGATTCTGAGATTCTATGATGCATATGACGGATATGTTAATTGTATATTTGTTATATTTAGCCCAAGGTTCCTATCTTGGAAAGATACTCTTTTGTGGAATCTATGACAGTTATGACGCGTCATAAGATGTTGTAAGAGGCCAGATTTAGTCTTGGGCCCCCAACCTTTGCATGGTTGTTTTTGGACAAGTGTAAGATGCTTGTAAGATGGTAATTAATGTTTACAGGTTGGAGAATCTTAGGAGAGAGAAGGTGAACGCCTAGGAGGTGTTGGAAAACATTTATATAAGTATTTTCGATGTATTTGTTGTTGCAATACAGATTTTAGGTACTCAGGTGCTGTTGGAATGCTGTCAGATTGAAGACTGGTGGAGAGAGTTGAAGTGTTCTTGTATTGTAAATCATTTTTAGATTAATACAAACATTGGGCCTCTTTCTTGTGTGGAGTTTTTTACCTGAAAGGGTTTTCTCCATGTTAAACATTGTGTTATGTGTTCATATTTCTAATTTTGTATTTCTGTGAAGCATAGTTTTGTTTATGTGTTACAATCTCCATTAACAACACACAGTTAAAGATTGCATAAATTTATTTGAATCAGATTTCCATTGAAGTAGTGTTTCTTTCATTTCTAACAATAAGGGAACCTTTTTCATATTTGCAAAACATTATATAGGAAATGGGACAAAAAAATTGTGCTTAATTTTTGAAGAATAAAAAGAAATTTTTTAGAAATTTGTGTCTTTTTTATTCCTCATGATTTGGTATTATTCTTAAGTCTAATGCAATATTTCTTCTTCAATTGTTCTTTGTATCCATGTAAATGCAAAATGATAAAATCATAATTTACACATGTTGATGTATGTGGCATTTTTAAACTATTTTTCTCTTTACATAACCTATTATTTTCTTGCATTCATGCATATCCCTAATGGTCCTCTAATTTTACTCTACCTAGTGTTTCTCGATTTTTCTTCATTTTGTTCCTTTTCCATTTTTTTTTTCCTTTCCATACTTTCTAGTTAAATGTACTAAAAGCCCAACAAACCCCACATCATACAAGGGAGTTGCCCCTCTCAAACAAGGAGGAAAATCACTTATCACATGATAATTTCTCCCATTGTTCCAAGTTCATGTTGTTGCCCATTAGGCGAGTCAAGGAAATAACCACAGTGACCAATTTACTTGCCAACATTTTTTAGTGTCTCTAGTGGGGATCAAAGTGTTGATGCTTTTATTTCTAGACATGTCAAGGAACCTCCCCTAGATCGGAGGTTGGTGACTCTACAAAAATAAGATACTTGGTGCTTTTATTTTCTTGAATTATATTATGGTGTTTCATTTGCCAATTCAATGAGGAAACCATTTTGATCCTCTAACATCACCTTGTTATAGTGATCTCCTTAGGGTTTGAGGAAGAACTTTCTAAAATTCTGTAGAGAAAGTTCATGTGATGCTAATGTAAATACTTGAACTTTTACTGTGGCATGTGGTATTCTAGGACTTGGTGAAGAGAATGTCTTCATAAGACTTTTTGTTGAAATCCTCATTAGGCCTACTGTTGATTGGTTCTTGGACTTGAAAGATGGATGTATCACAAGTTGGGACAACTTGAAGAATAAATTCATAGAGATATTCAAAGGGGTTGAAGATGTATGTGCATTCGTGCTCCAATTTTTCTAAATCCAAAAGGAAGAAGATAAAAATATGACGGAGTTTGTGGCTCACTTCAATAGGTTATTTAGATGCATTCCCCATGTTATTAGCCAAGTCCAAATACCCAACTTTGCATTTATTGTTTCCCCGCATCCCAAAAGCAAATTTTCTTAAGTGGAATAAGGTATGCGACTTGGAAACCATAAAAAAGAGGCCATGGAAATTGAACATGACATGATTTTTCCTAGGATATTGAATGAAGTTGTCGAACATGCTCTGGATGTTTTGAGTATTGAAGAAATAGTGAAACTTTTTGTAAAGAGAAATATTCTATTTGGAATATTCTCAATATTTACAACAAATATTTAAAAACAAAGTTGTTTGTCAAATGTGTTGAGACTTCAATGATTGAAAAAAGGAGAAAATATTTTTTATACCTCACATGGTTGCTACAATTCTAGTGTTTCGGGGAAATGAGGTGGTGGAAAGGCAAGTAGTTCAACAACAAATGAGAGATGATGTTAAGAAATATAATATACATGTTATGAAGATAGTGAGGAATGTGAAAATTATCTTTGTGAAGAAATGGAAGTGATTTTAGATGAATCTTGGGTAAATAAAAAGTTAAAAGTCTTTCATTTCTTTGCCTCTTGATTGAGACATTCATGACATATGAAGATGAAGAAATAATAGCCTTATGGATAGAATATGTGCTAAAGCTACAAGTCATGGTTGATGGGCAGTTAAATCCTAATCTCAACTATGAATCCTAGTCCATCTTATTAAAGTTATAAAAAAGAAATTTGAAGCTCGTTAGAAGCTTTAAATGAACAAGTAAATAGCAATCACCAAGAAGAAGTTCATGAAGTCTTTCCCTAACACAAAATATTTACTTCAAGTCACTTTCTTGAAACATCTACTCAAATGATTCCCTTTTTGAAGAGGGTGTTACTTGTCCTCCTCTACTTACCATTGAGAAGGATCTCTCTAGCAATGAATTCAAGAAAGTCAACCCAACATTTTCTTCTTCTTCTCAATCCTTGGAAGATGAGTTCTTGGGAATAATTGCAACTAAGAAAAATGAAGTTTTCTATCATGAAGAGGAAATGACCATGGAACTTGGTTTTCATGAAGTGAATGTGTAGGCCCAAACTAGATAGAAATTCATCCACCTCAAAATGTGCATAAAATATATTAGCTCTAGGAATCCCTCTTTTGAAGTTCGTGTGGCAAAGGGAAAATTCAAAAGCCAAAATTAAAGAAAGTTGATGTAATACAAGGACATAACTGGAAAGAATACAGGGTAGCATCAAAGAGATTCAATGGAGTTCTGAATTATGTAGCAAATAATGGAGAGCATGGTGTGACAAACTATTCTTGAGGTTTGCATTTTATAAACATTGTGAACCTCCCATAAAGGACCTAGAATGGCTATTTAGTTTGCAATGACTTCATGGATTCAAAACATTGTTCTACATGGGTATCTACTTCTTTGAGCCTATCAGTGGATTCACTTGAGTGCTCTCAACTAATGAAGTTAGGTTGTCCCCTATCATGTACATAGTTGTCTTAGGAATTTTGTTATGTTTAGTCCTATTTTCATTTATAAAAGTTCTCTATCATTTGGGCTTGATTGAGTTGAAAAAATTAATGTCAAATATTCTTAGTTATAGGTCATTTCAGAGAAAAACTTAGTTTTTTAAGTTGTTGAAAATGCCTATCAAGTTGAGAGCCATTAATCATCAATCTTGGTCATATGTGATTAGGAGTTAAATCTAGTAATCTTGAAGTGGCTCAAAATAACCCAAGTCAAGTCATAAAGTTTTGTAGTCTTGTAATCCTTGCAAAGACATTAAAAAGTCTACCAAATTCATTATAGATAGGGATGCTCAGAACTTGAATGTAGTTTTATCAAGTTTACAAACTCTGCAATATGCATTTTTGCACTTTGTATTTTCACAACTTACAATTTTGTAAAGTTACAGGAAGACTCATAAAACCCAACATGTTAATAGGGTGCTTTAAATAATTGTGATGATTGCTCTAGTGCATATTCATGTCTAATGGCATTTGCATTTAATTTGCAAATTTACAAGAATTTAGTGTGTTGATGCATGGTCACACATTTTTAGAAAAATTTGACATTTATAAAAGATAAAGTTCCCATTTACAGTTGTAAGTCGTTTTCCATAATACATACATAAGTTGGAGTTTCCATTTGCATTCACAAGTCAAAAGTGTGACATTTTAATCTTCCACAATGGAAACAACAAATCACTACATTTGAAAGAGGCAAGAAAAAACATTAAAAAGACTATGATTAAAGTATTATATTTTTAAATACTTTTGAAATGATATAATATTACTTTAAACATTACTTACAAAGTAATCTATAGCACTCAAGTCATTTTCATTTTAAGATGCCTTCTAATGTGTTTCGAATTAATTCAAACCCATAAAGCGTAGGGAAGATGTGGGACCCGCGTACTCCTTTAAAAATCACAAATGAAACTCCATTAACATATACAAGTGGGAATGTAGAGATTCGTGGAAAAATTAATAGTTTACACGGACAACCCTGAAATTAAATTTTGTTTAGAAATGTATGCAGAACGTGAAAGCATAAACAACGTACGTGAACTATTAGATAGAATGTCTTGAAGCATGTAATCTCATGAATGGTTACAAGATTTGCACTAAATGGATGTATTAAAAAGGGCTTTAGGAAGTTTCAGACAAATAAATTTGGTAGTTGTAAGAACAAACTCCATGACCTTTACCGACACCCTCACGGCCTATGCAAAATGGGAGTTGTTGAGTTTTATGGAACTACAACTGCCCTAGCAATCATGGATGGAAAACATGAAGACATTGACAAAGCACGTGAGCTATTTAATAGAACATATGAAAGAAATGTGACTTCATGGAATGTGTTGATTGCAACAAATGTAATTGGCAGTCATAAAACCAAACTCAACAACCCTTTTACAAGCATGCACATTTGGACGGCGTATATACATCTATCAAAAAACAAACAAAAATGCTCTTAGTCACATATTGTAGTTGCAGGTGCCTCAACGTACATTTATGGGTAGTATGTGAAATGTTTGAGAAAATGCCTCAAAGTAATGTGGTCTCAAGGAATGCAATGGTTGGATGGTTAGAGGATACACACAAATTCAACAATTCTGTTATCAGAGCCAAAAGTATGGTTCATATATGGAATTTTTGGATTTAGAAAAAGTAAAAATGTCTTAATTTCTACTACAACCATCGTTACAATAGATAGAGTTATAACTTGATTATTAGAGCTAGATTTCAATGACTTTATTAGATTCAAAAGCATTAAAAGAATTGCAAGATTTTCTAAACGAAGTTTATGCTACATCAAATATAAACTATGTTGAATATGTAACCCTAAAAGAGATGCAAGAGAGACTGATAGAAGCATCTATCTATGAGCAATTGGTAATCAAAGAGAAGATAAAATATTTAAGCAATGGTAAGACAACTCACCAAAAATGTTAAGTTGGTTGGTATCACTTGTTGTCCAACAATCAACCCAATCTTGAAAATTAACAAATTCTAGATTTGCATTCTTGATTAGTATGCACAAATATCATAACCCCTGAGCTTGTTTCCTCCTTGTTTCAAGCTCATTGTTGTTGGAGACCCTACTCAATTGCCTCAAACTTTGCTAAGGGGATCAAATCTTGGTGATAGTAAAAACATAGAAACAACTTGTCACTATATAAAACATGGGAAGAATTTCTCATTTGAACAATGTGAAAATAAATCCAAAGGATCTACTTACTTTCATGATCTCAGAAGGCTATTATTTGTTCAATTGACATAAATGGGATATGATCCAACAATGCTCCACACATAGTACAAACACTAGATCTAAGGTTGATACCTATACCAAATGAGTTATTCTATGGAGGAACAATAATGAACAATTGCAAGGAGATAGATTGGCCTCCTGTTTTGCTAGATTACCATGTTTGTTGTTTTGGGATAGATGCACTCACGACAATAAAGTAAAAGGTTCTTTCAAGAGTTACAGTAAATGTATGAAACAAAACTAGCATGTGAATTGATTGATATGTTGTTAGAGAGTGTTATTCTTGGTTGCAACATTGGTGTGATTATTCTTTACAAGTCACAAGCATCACTTGTTCAAGAACTTCTTTTTCAAGGTTGACACCTTAAAGGGGTAAAATTGTGCAAATCAAAATCTACAAAAGATTTGGAGAACAAGTAGTTGGGAAATTCAAAAACCTGTGAAAATGATAACCTAGGGAAACATAAACACATGGCTAGAGATGTATAGTGTATCTCTTACAAGAGCTTAGTAGCATCTGGTTGTTGTTGGGAAGGCATCAAATTTGAAAAGTAACCCAATGTGAAAAAAGTTTTTATCTAATGTTGCAACTAAAATGTCACAGGAAGACAGTGGACTTTTCAATTAACAAACTACAAAGGAATCAACTTCTTCAAAATGTGGCAAGAGGGACCATCGATGGATACTATCTTTAAAGAAGTTCTCATGACATTCAAGTGAATGTCAAATTTTAGTGTCATTGTAACATTGTTTCTTAATGTTAATTTTATAATGTTTGCAATGTAATATTTAATGAGAAAAAGGTACACTCATTTGGGAAAAATTATTGTATATTGTTTCTTTAATACATTTGCAAAGCCCAAATAGGGAGTTGAACACTCAGGTGAAGTTGAAGCATTCTACACCTTTATATTGTAAAGTATTAGCATTTTGTAAGGGGTCTTTTTGCACATTTGCACAATATTGTACAGGCAATGGGACAAACACTTTGCGCTTGGTTTTTAAAGAATAAAAACATTTTCAAAACTTTGTGTCTATTTGGTTCCTCATGATTTTTTATTATTTTTAATTCTAATACGAGATACATTCTTTAGTTGTTCTTGCATGCGTGTGAATACAAAATGGTAAAATCATAATTTACATATTGATGTATGTAGTGGAGTTATACTTTGATTTTCTATTTAATATTGTGTATACCCTCTTATTTTTCCACATTCCTATGTAGCCCTGATGGTCCTCTAATTTTATTCCAACTAGGGTTTCTTAGTTTTTCTTCCTTTTGTTCTTTTTCCCTTTTATTTCCTTTCTATACTTTTTGGTTAAAAGTACCAAAAACTCAAACAAAAACCCATCATTTGATGGAGGTACCCTACTCAAATGTAGAGAGAAATCCCCCATCACACGATGATTTCTCCTGTTGTTGCAAGCTCATGTTGCTTCCCATTAGGTGAGTCAAGAAAATAATTGGTGACCAATTCACTAACACCTCTAAAGACGCAACAAATAACCTTAGTGTCATATCTTCAATAGTATTGTATAATGCACACATGTTAGAGAGATCTTTGATATGCTCCATATGAGCAACAAAATTTCCCTATTGAATAGGTGAATGGACTTCACAATAGTAGAAGGTAGCTCATCCTAGTTTACAATCTTGAGAGAGCTATTAATGCCCCAATAGATAAAAAAAGATTATTTCCTTAGAAACACCATTGTTGGTGATGGGGAAATTGCAAGACATGGATTTAGAAGGGGTATCTTTTTAATTGTTCTCCTCCATTGATGAAATGGTTCAAGTGAGAATTTGCCTATAAATATTTCTCATGCATGAGACCTAGTGAGGATTTGTCTCATATAATTTCAAATAGTCTATAAGAAAAAATGTGTATTAGATCTGCTAGGTGAATAAAAGCTTCCTAGGAAGCCAAATCTCTTCTAATCTTGATCATAACTAGAAAGAGTTGTTAGTTAGACACATAAGAGTGAATAAATAATAACTCAAGTATTAAAACCAATGGAGAGACTAAACCAAGTCCCACCAAACATGCCAAAAAACTATTGGTTGCTCAAAATCAACACAACTAGTTAAGAAGGCCAAAGAGGCTATATTTGGGGAAAGCAATCTCAGATACTCTCACACACAATTTCAAATATGTAAGTAACCTCTAGCTAAGGTTGGATTTCTATCTAATCTAAAAAATAAACTAATTCTTATAGATAAAAGGGTTCGAAGGAGGCATATGGTTAGAAGGAGAGATAAGGTGTAGAGAAATAAAATTTGGGGAATGTGCTAATAACTAGTGATTAATTAGCTCTACCTTCAACATTCAATCAATTTATCAAACATAAAAATATAAATATTATAATCAAAGCTAGCTTAACCTCCTTCTACTAGAGGACCATGAGCAAGCAACCATTAATGCTTGCGAGAGAGGTTGGGTCAACTAGCTTTCACTTAAGGGATATAAGTAGGAAAATAAGATACATACTTGAGATCAAAACTAAGGGGCACTCTCTAGGATGAGATGTGAAAAGAAAAGCCACAAATGGTACTTTCATTCATCAAGAGAAAAAATATCCCTACAAATGAGGAACACCCTCTACTTATAGACTACCAGAAAGATAAAGCAATTGTAATTGTTGAACAAATAGGGTAATCCAAGGGAGCAAAATAACTAGCATACTAAATCTAAACAATAGATAGATTCCATTCTAGATAACTCACCCCACACTTTTTATATAATGTTGGGAAGTTTTACATTAACTACTAAAGGAAGCCACAACAAACACTAATTAAATAACATGTTAATGCTCCATAAGATTTTAATAAATGAGAATTTTATTAAAATCTAAAGGTAGTAAAGAATTAACTATAAGAACCACCCATTCTAGGATGTCAATGAACTAGTTGAATAAAAATGTATGTTATTCTCAAATATCCTTCATAAATTATGGTGCTACATCACTAATCACTGAACTGAGATGTTTTATATCTGGACCTTGATGATAGAGTGGCATTCTTAGCCACTTATTTTGTATTGGTTATTTATATTAGTAATAGATATGCTATTAAAAAAAAAAGAGCCTTTACAATTTCATCTTTGATCATCACATGGATTGCATCTTGCCCTTCAACTATTTGAACTCATTTGAAATGACTTGGAAGGTAATCTAATGGATCTCACAGTTTAACATCAAGGCTTATATACTCTAGTCTTGTTTGGTGGGACATGCAAGATGAACTACTTTAAAATGTCAATGGTCTAGATCCTAGGAGGTCTAAGGACAACACTTTAGATGAGGACCTAGATGTGTTGTATGTGTGTGGAAGTAATATGGAGACAAAAGGTCTGGACAAAGAAGAATAGGAGAACTCAAACATACTATTTTATTAATCTGCATGTTTTGTACATGGCATACTCTTGGGCAAGGTGTATGACTACGTATTTTGTAAATCCCCAACTTATACACTAGGACATTAGTAGACCAAACATGGATGAATAAAAAATTTCATTATAATTAAAACAAACACATGTCACAACCTCACACTTGCACACATGATGTTGTCAAAATTAAACAACATTGTGACTGATGCCCACAATAAAACCATGAAGTTAATGATGACACAAGGTCATTGCACACCAACATAAAAATATAATTGAAAGAATTACACAAACATCACAGAATAATGTCAACACAATGAGAAATGAAGGACATGGGACCTCCTCACAACAAATGATAGAGTGCTTAACTCACATCATCGACACCAACAACAAGCAAGAATGGAAAGTTCACTAAAGCCCATACTAAAGTTTATTCCCAACACAATCAAGCCCTCAAACAAACACCCAAGGATGGATTCACAACACTTAAAAATCCTCACAAACAAGCCATGAATAGTTGATCCCTAGGAAGATGTGACAGCTCTCATAGGTCTTGTTGTAATGAACCTACAAGACAAAATATATTGAACACAGAAATATTGTAGAAATAATAAGCAATTTATTCTTTTATTATCTTCACAATGTCAACTTGAGGTGGAAACCTCCAAATAGAGCATACACTCCTATTACAAATATCCTAAGATACCTTTCCAATTAATAAGTTATTAAAATGTATAGAGTTTTACCAAAGGCAACTACTACCATCCCATTTATGTGGTATAAATACTTTATTCTAACAACTAATGAGATGACTTACAAAGCATATGCATCCCTTCATTAAAGCTACCTAAGGGTGACTTACAAAGCATATGTGCTCAACTAATACTAGCTGTCATAAAATATAATGGGATACATGACATTGCCTTCCCATTTGAAAATCTTTGTCCTCAAAGCTTGAGATGAGAAAACCAAGAGATAATGCTAGCATGATCCCATGTGGCATCTTCAAGTTGCAATCTCTTCCACTAGACTAATAACTATTCAATAGAGTGATTGTGAAGGTCTTGGTGCATTTATCTAAAATAGCCTTAGGTTCCAAAAATAAAGAGCCCTCCTCATCCAACATAGATAGTTCTATCAGTGGTTGAGTAACAGGTCCAATCACTTTCTTAAGACATAAAACATGAAAAACTAGGTGGATTTGAGAATATGGTGGAAGTACTAACTTGTATGCCACCTTACCTATGTGTTGGATCACCTGATAAGGACCATGAAATTTGGGAGCCAACTTATGATCATTCTTGTCTCATAAAAAAATCTACTTGTAGGGCTAAAGACATAAAAACCTAATCACCAATATAAAAAGTTCATTTTGTATGATGTTGATCCACCTATTGTTTCATGTAGTTTTGGAATAATGTTAGATTATCCTTAAGTAGTTGAGAGATGTCTTCTCACTTGACCAAAATGTTGTCAATTGTTGTCACCTTAAAAGAACCTGAAATATAAGTGCACAAGGAGGGTGGGAGAGTACCATAGAGTGCCTCATAAGGGTTCATTTTAGAATCAATATGATAAGTGGTATTGTACCACCATTCAACCAAAGATAGCCACTTGGCCCACTGTCATTGTTGCTCAAACACAAAACAACACAAACAAGTCTCAAGGCACTTGTCGACAATTTTTGTTTGACCATCAGTTTGATGATGATAGGCTGAACTTGTGTTCAAGGTAAGGCCCTACAACTTAAACAACTCTTGGAATAATTTTGGATCACATTCATTGACAATAGAGTGAGGCATCCCATGGAATTTGAAGACTCAATACATTACGTGTTGAGAAATCGTAACAATAGTGTATGGGTGAGGTAATGCACATAAATGCACATATTTAGTCAAGTGATCCACAACCACTAAGATAACATTTTTATCCCCTAAGAGTACAATCCCCATAATGAAATCCATAGAAATATCAATCCAAGCTTAATTGGGACTAGGGAGTGGTTGCGATAATCCTAGGGATTTGAGATTTTCCCCTTTTATCCTTTGACACACATCACATTCAGCTACAAATGTCTTAATATCCTATTTAAGGTCATCACAAAAGAAATCCTATTTCACCCTCTCGTAGATCTTCAAGAAACCTGAGTCTTGTAGTAGGGGAGGAGTGCAATTCCACTAGTATCTAAGGATTAAGCACCGATTTGGGGGATAAATAAATCCTATCCTAATAGTTGAGGATTTGACCCATTCAGCTAAAACTCCACCAATTTTGTATCCTATTCCAATTGTTGAATGATATCTTGAACTACAGGGTTGGTATCCCATTCAATCATGATCTCATCTATCCAATTTGGCACTACGATGGAAAGCAAAAATATGGAGCCTTCTTCTTCATATTGGTGTAAGAGGACATCTGCTACCACATTTTGCTTACCTTTCTTATAGATAATGTCTAGTCATAGCCTTGCGTCTTTACCACCCATTTTTGTTGTTCAAGGAAGGGCACTCTTTGTTGTAAGATATGATGAACTATTTTTATCTAGAACTTCTGGCTCAATAGGTAAGGACACCATTTTTAAATAGTGTGGAGGATATCCAACATTTCTTTTTGTATGTTGACTTAGCCAAATTATACCTAGTGAGTTGCTTTTTGGTGAAGACTAGGGCCCATCCTTCTTGCATAAACATTTTGCCTATACCTATGCTAGAAGCATCACATTAAAAAATGAAAGGTTTGTGCAAATCAGGGAGGTCTGACATTGGGGTAGAGTGTATGGCCATTTTGAGTGCATTAAAGGTCACCTTAGTTGATTCAGACCAATTGAAAGAGTTCTTTTTGAGCAATGATGTCAAGAGTCTAGATATTTTACCATAAGGATGCATAAATTTGTGATAATACCCTATCAAACCTAAGAACCCACACAAACATTTGATGTACTTTGGGTATTGTTGTTCTTGTATTAATGAAATCTTCTTAGGATCAACCTAGACACCTAAGTTAGTGAAACCATATGGCCCAAATACTCCACCTATTTAACTCCAAAGGCACACTTAGAGCACTTTGCAAAGAGATAATGTTCCTATAAATTCTTGAGGGATATCTCCACATGACAAAGATGATCAGTTCATGTTCTACTGTAGATGAGAATATCATTAAAGAAGACCAAAATGATTTTGTGTAAGCAACCACAAAACATTGTATTCATGAGGCTCTGAAAAGTAGAGGGGGCATTGGATAAGCCAAAGTACATGACCAAAACTTCATAATAGCTTTTATGAATCATAAAGGCAATGTTAGGAATATCAACTTCTTTGTCCTGAATTTGATGATAGCTTAAATGGAGATCTAGCTTATAAAAAATTGAGCCCCCAGGAGCTCATCCAACAAATCATCAAAATAGGTATATGAAATTTATCTTTGATGGTTAGTATATTGATCTCAATAAAATCAAGGCACATCCTCCAACCCCCATTTTTATTAGGAACCATAACTACCAATGAAGAGTAAGGACTATTGCTAGGGAAAATAATACCCACCTCTTAGAGCTCCTTCACCATTTTCTCAATTTCACTCTTTTATTCAAAAGGGTATCGATAGGTCTAAATATTAGGAGGGTGGCTAGCTGGGATGAGGGGAATGAAATGGTCATGGGACCTTGGAGGGGTAAATACCTTGAGTTCATCAAAGACTATTTGATAATTATCAAGGAGACACGACAAATCTAACGAAGGAGAAGGAGAAAGAGGTTGAGCCTCTAGAAAGTGAAATTGGACCAAAACACTAGAACATCCTTTCTTCAACATTTTTTCCATACAATGGGAGTTGATCATCTAAACTTTACCTGTCTTCAATCCTCATAATGTATACTCATGACCATATTAGTGGAATCTGAGCCAAATCTAGGAGTAGTCACAAGTGATCAAGCCTAATGTTTGCAACCACTAGGCACCCAATACCACATTAGCAGCCCTAAGTAAAGAGAAAACATATATGTGGTCAATTGATAATCCCCCATTATAAGTTTGACATTGTGGCACTTTCCCCCACAAAGTAAGGGCACTAACAAAGTCTTCATAGACACTAGGGCCAAAGTAGACTAAAATTTCCTTGTAAAATTCTAACCAAGTGAGATATGGGTGAGTCTTGTCCAACCATTGAAAACACTGAATGGATTAGTTTTACAAGTGAAAAGAGGTAATGGAAAGATTTTGATCACGTGGAATATAACGGACTATAAAATATTGATTAATCCTATGCAACTAGCTAGTAAGGTTTGTACCATAAAATTTTAGAAAGTCTAGCTTAGGGGGCATAGAGGGCCACTATTATTTTTGTATTAAAGATAGTTCATTCATATTATCAAAACTTAGGTACAATTGTTGTGGCCAAGGGAGCCACCTTTACAAAATCTCCATATTTATACTAATCCATACAATAAGTAGCTATTTACAAAAGCATATAAGTACTGAAATTAAACCGGTGTTGTCCACGTATATCAATCCAAAAAGTTCTCAGAACTCTACAAATCGTCTGAAGATTCTAACATATCATCCACCAACATTGGAGTTGATTTGCAGTTGTCCACGACTATGCACCCAAATTTAACCCTGCTATTCAAAACATTCATCTCACCAGGAGATTCAACATGAGAGCTATCCAATTGTCTGTCAAGAGATTTGTGTAATCTTTGAGGTCCACCTTCAAAACCTTGTTGTAAACTAGGCTTGGAGAGATGAAGGCCACTGTACCTTTTGTGAAGATCATCCAACTTTATGCTAAAATTCTGATAAGCTTTGTCTAGACTCTATGGTTTCACTTCAGACTATTTGAAATCCTCTTTGCAAATCCTAGCAAAACCTTGTTCAGAAATCTTTAGAAGGTACTCAAACTGGTTGTCCAAAGAAAGAATTACCTATATAAACAAGTTAGCATGTGTGAGTTTTAAATCTAACTCAGTAAGACTTCTTCTCTTGCCTTGAAAATGGTCCTCGTTTCTTTTCTTCCACAAAATCCATAAAATTTCAATTGTTAAAGAAAACCAAAGAGCATTAGATCTAGCATTAAACCTTGAAATAGAACCAAATAAAATTTCCATCTTGCATTTCACATTACTCAATGACCAATTTGACACACTACCCATGAATAGGTTCCAAACATGACAAGCAAAAGGACAATCAAAGAATATATGGTCACAAGTTTCAAAAACATTATAGATAGTACAAACATGGTTATTATGACCAATAAGCAACTTTTTAAAAAGTAGTAACCATGTAAAACACCCCTTTTGGGGTTCTAAGGGTTTAGCCCAAATATTCCTAAAGACAACAGCTAGATCCCAGACAACAACATTTAGATTCCATGCTTTGACACTGTTGGTTTTTTCCCTGACTGGATGCTCATTCCTAGATTTCCCTACAAGGTAGCCATCAGTGATCAACAGGATCTCTGGGCCAGGGGCCAACAGTGTAGGAGATAGACTCTATTTTTATCTCCTCTTCTTCTTCAGGCTCTACAAAACCTAGGGGGTATTCCCTATTCAACACCCATGAGAATATGCTTGTGGGTTGGCCTAGGATGTTGATACAAAGTAGATAAATCCTCCTATATGAAGACCAAAACTGTGAGATAAGTGCAAAGGGGCTAGCTTTGGGCTTATGTTCAGTTGTGAATCAGAGGATCTTGGTCCTAAACTACTTCTAAGGTCCTAATGGTTTGATTTGGAAGTATGAGTTTGATTTATGTTTGGATGCAAACCTGGACCTGGTGTATAACCTCAACACAGAGCTAGATTGGTGCCTATCTAGGGCTTGGATTCGGTAGACATACACTTGTGAATGATTAGCATGAACACACTAAAATTGGATTTCAAGGGTATTTGTGTGATATCTGCCTTACAGATACCTCCCAATATAGAGTGTTAAGTTATCTCTACTTATGGCATCCCTATTGCAGTATATCATTCCCAACACTTAATCTGAAAACACTTTAATCTACCCCTTGAGCAGAAGTTGAAAGATCAAGCATTCAATACAGGAATTCTATATTCTAGAATCTTAGACATCCCTTAGATATCTAGATTCAGAAGAAGGATACATGCAATACTGGAGACAGAATAACAAAACACATGCAAATACAGCATTACTCATATAAAACCAATCATGAAATTAGTAGATTCATGCATGAGACATACAACAAGAGATACATAAACTCACAAGGTCACCTGCACACAGCAACCAGAACCAGTTGTATCTTATTACAGAGCTAGATTTGTCCAGTTTTCAACAACCTCAAATGAGCAACACAACCTGCTATATATAGCAGGAAGGTCCTCAGCATTAACCACCAGGCAAACTCAAAATTTGCCAGATACAGTACATTGAGAAAATGGCACTCATCGCATTGAATGCAACAGGTAGGGGAGGGGACAGGAAGAGATCTCAAGCCCTGCGCCACCGCCTGGGGATTCACATCTTCAGTCAGGTACTAGATCCATCCACGCCATCGCCCATACCTCTGCAACAACCGCCATTAATGGCATACCAACCTGCGGCCTTGGGAAAAACATCATATTGTGCATCGCAAACCTTTCCTGCCAAAATGTATCCTCGTGATATTTCAAAATATGTAGGAACCAATTATCCCACATGCACCCCGCGGCAACCTTCTTAACACCTTATATACTAGGTTGTGAGCATATATGATGTTGGTGATTTTGCTCCCGACGGCACCTAGTATAAGACCTTCATCATCATCATCCTCTAGCATGATATCCGAATACTCAAAATATCACCCTGACGTGAACACCATCATCTGTATGATAACCTTACCTTCATGTGAAAAATCAACCTGATATTCACCTTCATCGGCACAACCTGATGCATCGGAGGAAGATCCTCTTGCTTAACCGATACCAAATGTCTAGCCGATGAACATCTTGATGACATCACCGTCATATCCTGCTGACGTCATCAACATATCTGCCTCGCGCACCTCCTCATATCCGGATGACGTCATCGTCATATTTGCAACATCGGGGGATCTCCATAAAATGACTGATGTTAAAATATGACCCCCAAACCTTGATGACGTCACCACCATGTCGGCATCAGGATGATAGTCGAAAGATAACCGGATATTTGAAATATCACCCTCATGCACAAAAATCATGCTGCACTATATCTCCACTATAGGATCGGGGTGATATATGAATATGATGGATATTTGAAATGATCACCTCCCACTAGACAATGCATGAAGCCGACAGGCGGATATCTCCCTTCGGAAATATCATGATGCAGACAGGAAGAAAAGCGGATATCACCCTGACATAAGAATGACGTCAGCATCATCAGGGTGAGAAAACAACGATCATGAAGTGATAAAACAACATTAGGATGATCTTAACAAAGATCACCTGATGTTCAAATATGATGACCCCGATGAATATCGGGTCATACTTAGAACCTTGCAGCAACATCATCAGGATGATCTTAACCAAGATCACCTGATGTTAAAATATCACCCCAGAGCGAAAGATCAGGCTGACAGAAAATATGATGATGACCCCCCCGCGAGAAACAATAGGGTGATGACTGGAAATATGATGATGATGACCTCCTCCTCGAAGAAAATATGATGCTGTAGTTGAAAAATGCTGAGGAGGTCCATGGACTTAGAACCTTTTTTAGATTTTTTGGGAGGGTGCCTGCATGTTTATATGCTTGAAAACTGACTGCTCATGCAGGCACCAATAGACACAATGCTCTAGGATCTCATCTGTGTTTGTAAGCAACTTATAAATCCTTTTTTATTCACACACTTTCACCTTGGTTTCATCTTTCCAATACAATTTTTCCAACCAACCCTCCTCATTTAACAATTGGGGTTGAACAGGATTACTTGAAAAAGCTACAAGCAAAATTGAATATGTCCTCTTTTGACTATCTCTTAACCCAAATTATGCTTTTAAACTATCCCAGCTTCTGATGACATTAACAGAGAGCACATCACCTAAAGCAGACAAGCCCAACTTATGCCATTTCAGACCTGAACAACCTTGGATCTGCGCCAAGGGCTTGTCTTTATATTTCAAATGCCACCAAACAAAATAGTGCCCCCCCCACTGTTTCAAAGGGAAATTCACTTCAGAAAAAGAGATTAGGTTTCTAACAACCTCCCACACTCTCCAAATGGACCCAAAGACCACCGACCCAAAAGGTTTCACTTTGAATTTCCTAAAAAGACAATCAAAAGGATGCAAGTTACCCCAGCCTTGAGCTTTCCTAGGGAGAGCCAGCCTAATATTATTCCTAACAAGGACTTTCCAAGGCTCCTCACCCTCCAGAGATCCCACAATCCATTTTTCCACCAAAGCCAAGCCTTGATGCTTAAGGTCTTTCAGACCCAAGCCCCCAAAGTCTCTACTAATACAGCACCATTTCCAGTTTACAAAATGCTTCTTATTCTTACCATTACCATCTGACTAGAGAAAATTCCTAATCAATTTTTGGATGCTATCAATTTGCACATTTGAGAATAACCACATGGAAGCATAAAAAGTAGTATAAGTAGATAAAATCTTTTGACAAACCTGAAATCTCCCTGCCAAAGAGAGCACTTGTCTATTCCAATTTTTAAGCTTGACTTCAATTTTGGCAAACAACCAATCCCACGTGTGCTTTAGAGAGGGGTCAATGGCAAAAGGAATCCCTAAAAACTTGACCAACGTTTTAGGGCCCCCCCATTGCCAATCCCCCTCACCAACCCAATCAGGTGGAGAATCAGACCATCCAAGAAGAATAGATTTATTGAAAGATACCTTGGCACCAGAGGCATAACAAAATCTGTTTAGTCTAAATTTCAAGTTTTCTAAATTTTCTTTTTCCAAGACAAGATATAATGCAGTGTCATCTGCAAATTGCATGTTTAAGAGTGAGTTGCCATCTGGAAGTTCAATTCCTTTAATACTACTAGGGATTTTTTCTGTTCTCAGCATACAAAACAAAGCTTCTGATGCAATGAAAAAGAGGGCAGGGGCCAAAGGGCAACCTTGCCTAATGGATCTCCCCATTGCAAAGGAGGAAGTGGGAGATCCATTAACTTCAATTTGTGTAGAAGCATCACAAAACAACATCTCCACCATTCTCCTAAATTCTTGTGGAAAACCAAAAACCTTAAGAACAACTAGAATGAAGGACCATTCCAGTCTATCATAAGCCTTCTCAAAGTCTAGTAGGAGAATACCAGCATTCTAACCTAACTCCTTAGCCCAGTGAAATGCTTCCCAACTAGTGAGTAAGTTCTCTAAGATGTATGTTCCCTTGATAAAACCAGTATGAGTAACATTAATTATGGAAGGTAAAATATCTACCAATCTTCTTGCTAAACCTTTAGTAATAATTTTGTAGGAGACATTATGAAGTGAAATAGGTCTCCAATTATATAAATTGGACTTATCTCCCCTTTTGGGAAGCAGCTTAATAAGGCATCTATTGATCTCCTTCCCCAAAGTGCCAATCCTTATAGCCTGATGATACACATCAAAGAGATCATCCACCACCCAGTCAATATTAGATTTATAAAATTCAATAGACAACCCATCTATGCCTAGAGACTTACAATTACTCATTGAAAGAATCGCACTTTTAATTTCTTCCTTAGACACCTCTTGTTTCAATTTTTCAGCCATTGACTCATCTATTTTCTTGGGACAGATAAGGGAGCATAATTTTTGGGCTTCAACACATTCAGCCTTTCCATCTTCAGCCTTGAAAAGATTCTCATAGAACTCTCTAAAGAGTTCCTTGATCTCATTAACATCAGAGAATGTGGTACCATTTTCAGTGATAGATTCAATATGTTCTTGCCTAAACTTACTTCTTAATAAATCAAAGAAGTATTTAGAACCTTTGTCTCCTTCTTTAATCCAATTCAGCCTGACTCTAGTTTTAGCACCATGTGCCCTATGCACTTCAAACCTCCTAAGCCTATCCTTAGTAACTCCCAGCTAAGCAATCAAGCTATCATTAAAGGGAGAACCATGCAGCCTTCTCTCAATGTCTAGAAACTCAACCTGAATCTCCTTTTCCTCCCTTCTTCTATCCATAGCCAACTTCTTTCCACATATTTTGAATAGATCTTGAGAATCTTTAACAAGTTCTTCCCAGTACCTAATGGCACTAGAACTTCTAGATGTGACTTTTAAAATATTTTTTAGGCTAACAATTCCCATCTTACAATCCTCACTTTCCAGGAGTTGTACGTTAAGCTTAAATGAGTTTTTAGACTTTATCTTAGGGGCAAGGTCATGATTGATAAAGAGAATATCTGCAGATATAGGGTGGTGATCAGATAAAGAACTTGGGGTAACTTTAACGGCATTATCACCCTAATGAGAGTTAAACTGAAAAAACTCTTTATTAAGATATATTTTGTCTAATCTGTTGTAAATCCTTTTGTTGCTAACCTGGGCATTGCACCATGTATACCAAATCCAAATACTTCTATTCTTTCCTTCTTCCAAAGGGTCTATTAACTTGAGAGACTTTTTGAATCTTATCCAAAAAAAATTTCATTTCCTTTCCATACCACATTCTTTCCACAAATTTTATCCTCATTGAACTCAACCATATTGAAATCCCCTGCAAAAATCTTAGGGATCCTAGGAAGGTGATTAGTTAACCACTCCCACAGGACCCCTCTTTCTCTATGATCATTAGAAGCATACAAGGAGCAAAGACCAAATTTCATACCTTGTCTATCAAAAGTTACCCATGCACATCTATTACACGGGGAGAACCCAGACTGAGAAACAAATTGTCCCCACTCCTTATTAATGAGAAATGCAGTACCACCTTTACCCTTCTCATGCTTAGTATAAAATTTTACTAAATCTTTCTAGATGAATCTTAGAACATTATCTAACAGAAATCTAGTGGCCTTAACTTCCTAGAGCATTAGAAAGTCCATGTTTCTATGTTTATTAACAAAATCCCTGACAATGTACTTCCTATCAAGGGATTCTAAACCCCACACATTCCAACTGAAGCACTTCATGGAAAACAAGATGGAAAGCTCAAGGAGTCTCTTCTTTAGCAACTCCCAAATTGTCAAAACATTTATGGAGTTTCCCTCCTTTTACCCTTTTCCCAACAGTCAAACTTCTCCTAACATATTTCCTTTTTTGTCTTCCCTCTTCAACTTTAGAGACCTCTTCTCTATTTTCCAAGTCACCTTTCTCATCCTCAATGCCTTCAATGGGGGCTTCACTGCAAACCTTTGACGGGTCGGGTGGTCTATACTGGATAGGGGAACCACATTCTTCTAGAACTTTTTCCATTTTCTTTGACAACATATTCTCTCTTATTTTCATTAGATCCAACTACTGTGCATTTTTTATTTAAAGGTACCACTAGAGATGGGTCTCCCATATTGAATGGATTGGGTACAGTATCAGACTTTTGAGTAGAGATAGCCAAATCAAGACTTCTGGCGACCGGGTCATGGGAGCCATCTAAAAGTGAGTCCCAGACCGTCCTATCCTTCTCAGAGAGAGGAGAAACACTTTTCGAAGGATGTGGAAGGGCCTCCATCCTTGGAGAGACGGTAATCTCAGAAACAAGAGGTTTAGGAATATCACAACCCGCACCACCAAAGACCAGCTTAGGCTTATTAGTAGGAGAGGAATTAGGAGCCACCTCCACCATCAGGGAGGAGCCCAAAACTATTTCACCAGAAGGAAAGTCATCAAGAATCAACTTCTCAAAGCTATTGTACACCTCTCTAAGAGCACCATCTAGAGGCCCATCACTAGGTTTAACAAATTGGGAACCAAGACTTGCCTCAGAGACCGGAGGACAAGCATCTCCTCTCCTAATCTTCGGGGCACTTCTAGGATCCCCCCCTTTGAGCCTAAAGTAGTTTTAACAGAGACCTTTGGCTCAACCCTTATGACAAAATTTCTTAATTTGATCACCAGACAATCCTTCTTTTAATGAGCATCTGACTTGCACAGATAACAGGAATTAAGCCCCCCCAAACCCACAACGCATTCGACCATTTTTTAACAAAGATTAACTTGTAAGATTTCTGGATTAACATTCCTAGACTTTAAAGATAACAAAACCCTTGCATCCATATTAGGCAAGGAAACATTGGATCCTCAACCTTTAATGTCTTGCCCAAGGACACTAACAGATTAGGCAAAAAAGCCCAAAGTTGGACAGGAAGGTTTTTGATTAATACCCATCTTGGGATTGAGAAAAATTTAATATCTTGTAGTGAGGCCTCAGGGCTCCATGGGAAGACCTTGAATAATGATTTACCAACATTCCAAACATCTCTTTCTAAGACTTTTTTTTGCATCGAGTGATTCTTCAAGAAAATAACAAAAATGCCTTTAGAAACCATTCTACAGAAAGAGACATGCACACCCAACCTTTTGCCCCACACAGTATTTAGCCAGTTATCAAAGAATCTCCTTGCAAGCAACTTTTCAATATCCACACAAACAAAAAATAGTGCAATGTCTTTCAGTCTATTTTCTTATTCTCTAATAGCCTTTTGCATACTCAAATTAGGGTGAAGGACCAGTTTCCTCAGGAGGAAAGAAGAAATCTTACCTTTCCTGACTCCTCCGCTCCCCCCTTCAACCTTGGAACCACTAGGTTCGCTGCCTCCAAGGATTTCTTCTCCCTCCTCCCGTACCTGGAAGCATGCATTTTGGGGCAGAGAGGTAGCATTTTGGACACCAAGTGCATCCATGAAGGTTTTTCTGGTAGCCTCACCATTAACACTTCCATTACTACCTCCTGCAACATCCTTAACTCCATTCGATGCCTCCATTAATGCTCCCAGCTAAGGAGGAAAGGCCTCGGCCAGCGGCATACAATACCGAAACCAAAGCACATAAGTCCCAAAGCACAGAGACAAACAATAAATACAGGTGGGAAATAATAAAATTTAAATTCAAAAACTTTAACACTTGAGCGGGGCATTGAAACAAACAAGCACAAAACACAATAAAACATAGGTCATTGTTAAGCAAATAAAGACCAATATATCAGAAGGAGCACAAATGAATTCTATAAATCTTGCAGAAAAAAGAAATAGGAGGACCAAATCTCAAATCAAGAGGAAAGCCCTACAACTTGCCCAATGAGGGAAAGCAAACCCTTGAACAATTGCAAATCCTTCCTCAGCCTCCAATTTTAGAGGGCCACTATTGGTGTGAATGAGGTATATTATTGTTATGAAGAAAAATTTAATAAATCACTTTTTGCATTACATTACATAGGTGCTGGAATGAATAATGCTAATTTACTGGAAACTGGAATATAATTTACAGAAATGAGTTGCAGAGTAAAAGAAGAGATACAAAGAGGAACCTAGAGCCAAACGAGGGAAGCCACTATCCAAGATGTCAGTGCGTTGCACAGAAATCTGCACTAAGCGCTATCATTTGTACAACCCAAAAACATGAAAACCTAGCACCATAGTTCATCTAATCTGCAAGATTAGGAAATGAAACACAACAACGAGCTACCAAGTACTAACAGAAATGAAAACAACAAATATAAGCTCACTAAATTAAATTAAGTAATAAAATAGACTAGAGAAGGGAATAAACTTGCAAACCTCCATGTAGTCGGATGTCTACCAAGTAAACATGTAGCTAAACCAAAGAAAATGTTTGGGGTTGTTTGGGAGTTTACCTCAGTCAAACTCCTATTTTGGTCTTTTGACTTCCACAACATCCAATAATAAAAATATATAAAGTAGTGTATGTGCTCATATATTATGTGCATCTAGGAATTAAGAGCGGTGACAACAAAATAAAACTAAGAGCATTATCCCTGGTCTATGGGGAAACACCCTAGTGTGTGTATTGAGACAGAATGGGTGGTGGTCTACACCAAGATTTGCCAAATAGAAATGTAGAAACAAATGATAAAGATCTACAATATTATTCAAAGCAAAAATAAGAATAATATTACTAGGATGATTGTAGAAGAGGGAAGAATGATTTTTTTGAAGGGGTCAACCAAAGTGTAGCAATGTGAATCCTTGGGAGAGCTTCAAATTTGTGTTATTTCAACAACATGCAACTTCAACAAGCTCAACAATGGAGGTAAGTTCAGCCAAACATAGCCAAGATATAGATTGAGAGAGCATGTGAGAGATATTTAAAAATTAGTGTTTGCATAAGGCTTTGAGGGAAGCTGAAAGGTTAGATTCAAATGTTGGAAGCATTTTTTTGATGGTCGAGCATTACAATAGGCGATAGCAAGTGGGTGAGTGGGAAATCAACATTTTTAAATTTTGGGACTTTCGAGACGCTAGCACATCATGTCGATGTCCATGTGTAGCACTAGTGTCCTATAGAAATCACACAAAATTCAATACGTGTTCCCAACACAATGAGAAGAATTAGAATTTGATAGAAAAATTTGGCAATCTAGAGAAGAGGCTAAGGCTAGACTAAAATGATCCCTAAAACAAGCTAATGGAATGGACACTAAAGCAAGCCCAAAATATAACATGAAATTGCAAGGGTATACAATTTTCTACGTTATATTTAGCCCCCACTTTAGCAAGTTGATGACACTAGGTGATAAGCTATACTAAAGTACAGAAATGAAAATACTAAAAGTAAATAACATCACAAAAAGATACCTAAAAGGATATTGTAGAGGATGTAGAGGTCTTCAAGTAGAGGAACCAAGCCCCCAAGCTGAGAACCTACAAAACAAATATGTTAGAAGACAAAAACTTGCAAGACAACAATGTTATCAAGCACAAACCTGTAAAACCACTATGTCAAAGCATCATAAACATACATATAAATATAAACAACACACACAACAGACAGAAAATTTTTGAGTCAGAAAAGTGAAAGAGACCTTAATATGAAAGGTTGTCTCAATACCATGCGTTGTCCCCAAAATATAACAAAAATAAATAAAACCACAAATAGAGGAATTCTAAAGTTGAGAGAAGAATATAATGAGTCGATCGATTACTTCAAGGAGAGAATGCATACAAACAAATAGGGAAGAAATCAATATGAATGAAGAAGAGTACATGACTCAAGCACTAGCTTGCTCTTTCGCTAGGGGTCATGTAAAAATTGCAATACCCTCATGGATCATGGGATAGCAAGCTGTGTTATGCTAGGTGACCATGGGTGTAAGAAGGTAGGTCATATGAAGCACAAAGGCTAGCAGGTGTATTATGCCAGGTGGCTCATAGACTACATGGATCACAGGCTAGCAAGTTGTATTATGCTAGGTGATTCATAGACTACCAATGCCTCAAGGAGCATAAAAATAAACAATGCCTCAGGGAGCATAAAAATAAAGAATGCCTTAGGGAGCATAAAAATGAACAACACCTCAGGGAGCATAAAAATGAACAAAGCCTCGGGGAGCATAAAAATGAACAATGCCTCAAGGAGTGTAAGAAAATGAATGCCTCAGGGGGTGAATTAATAAGCAATACCTAAGGGGCACAAATAAAGAAAGGTGCATGTATGGATGCATATATGAGTAAAGTATATGCCCCCCTTTAAAATATTAGCCTATACAGTATGTAAATATTTTAAGGTAAAGAAAAGGGGAAGAAAGAAGAGGGGAGATCCTTAGAAAGAATTTACATACCCTAACAACAAGTTGTCTCTATCCCCCAGAATACGGGTGAGGACAACCATGAAAAAAAATATTGTGTTGTTACTGAAAATAAAAGGATGTGGTTGTACGTGAGATTGTACAACCACAAATGGAAACAAGCAAAGAGAGAAATCTATGTGTCATATAACAAGTAGCAGCACAACATATTGATAATAGAATAAACTAAAGGTAATGGTGAAGTGATCAGATAGCTTAGCAGAATCCACATCACAAGGAGAATGAAGGAAATAGTTCTCCAAGGGTAGAGTTGTAGTATGAGTTAGTATAGAAGTTATAGGAGCAACACCAACAATGGACTAAAACAAATTCTCATCACAAGAAGGGAGAAGTATATTATCACATTTGAGGTGAGGGTGCTCTAGAATGATTTGATCAATTTCAAGAGCATGAAGAACCAATTCAAAAAGAGAACAAAACTTCTCAAAGAGCATAGCCTATCGGATATGTGGCAACAAGTTCTAATGAAAGAGATGTAAGGTCAACGTGATATTATAGGAAGTCCCAAAGTGACAACAGAGGTAAGCTCTACATCATAACTAAGAACTCTCAATATTGTAACATAGGTAAGCTCAATGTCATAATAGAGGAATCTCAACATGACCATAGAGGTAATCTCAATATCATAAGGATTATTAATACTATAACATAGGTAATCTTAATGTCATAATAGAAGAGTCATAATATGACGACAAAGATAATCTCAATGTCGTGTAAATTTCAAAGAAGCATGAAAGCCTAGGTGAGCTAGGCAGAGATAAATCTTGATGTCTCGAAAAAGTGCACCTAGCCAAGAGAAGAAGAAAGAAAATTTAATGAAGATAACAATGTACCTCGAATAAATGTAGAGGATAGAGAAGGAACATCAATAAGAGACTGAAACATTGACTCATTAGAAGAGGTCTATTTAGTTATTACATGAAGAGAATTATAAGACTTAGTATGAATAGAAATAAGCTCCACAGCTACAGGAAGCTGAGCTACAGGAGAAGTACATGTGTGAGAAGCATCATTTCCAATATCATATTCATCGTGAGCAAGAAAAGTGTCATGACTTTGTGCAGATTCAAGTACCAAATCAATGTCATCATTATATAAAGAAGGAAAAGGTGTATCATAAGATGAGACATGAATGACACCTGTAGCAATAAGGCTTTGTATTATGTATTTTAATGCTTGACATTGATTGGTAGAATGACCAATCACTCTATGATACCTACAAGAAGGAAGTGTGGAATGACTATGTTTAGAAAATTCCTTGCAGTAGGAGGGGGAAGAGTGATTAACTAATTCTCCAAAAGAGTGGATAGAATACTCTTAGGAGATATAGTGGAAGAATATTGAATTTGTATCAGAGGACTTTCATCCAAAGTGACATTCTCAAAGTGATGAATGGTACTAGCATGCTCACTCTTATCTGCAAGAGGGGGTTCATCCTCCAAGGAAAAAGGATGGGGTGAATGAGAAAAGAGTCCATCTTGATAAGATAAAAGAGTCAATAAAAGCATGAGACTCATCATCACTCAAAGAAGAGTCATCAAAGACACTAAAAGAGATTTTATCACTAGAACTTTGAGAATGATGTGGTGAAGAATTATCATCAACTGTAAGTATATGATTCTCACAGGTGATGAAGGAAGAGAGAGAGAGATCTCTACATCCTTTGGGAGGTCCAAAGAGTGTGAACACATAACCAAAGGATGGAGAGAAGAGAAGGATGTCTCCACATCCTTAATGATGTCCAAGGGGCTTGAACATACAACCAAGGAGGGAGAGAAGGTAAAAAGGTCTCCACATCCTTAGTGATGTCCAAGGGGCTTTAACATGAAACCAAAAGAGGGAGAGAAGGTAAAGAGGTCTCCAAATCCTTGGTGATGTCCAAGGGCTTGAACATGCAACCAAAGGAGGGAGAGAAATAGGAAGAGACATGGAATCATCATGGACTATGGAAGGTGTGGTAGAAGTAGAAGAAGAAATAGAAGTATGCTCAAAATCTATCTGAGGGGGATCCAGTGTGAGGTGAGACTCTTCATCTACTAATGCCTCATCTCTAGAAGAGAGCATCAAAATGAAGAGAAGATAAAGTAATGTTAATAAATGTATCAATGATTTCATCCTCTTGCGCCAAAATATCCTCACAAGTAGGAGTAATTTTAGAAGAGGGATCAAAAGAATAGAGTGACATAGGAAGAGCTAAGTCACCATCAGATGCATGGAATGGAACATCACTCTCAAAGACTTTTTGAGTAAAAAAAAATTTGAGGAAAGAAAAAATAAGAATTTTTTGTGTTAGAGTGGCAAGTTCACCAAAATATAATGAAGAAAAAGTGAATAAATCACTTTTTGCATTACATTAAATAGGTGCTAGAATGAAACATGCTAATTTACTAGAAACTAGAATATAATTTACAGAAATGAGTTGTAGAGTAAAAGAGGGGATACAAAGAGGAACCTAGATCCAAATGAGGGAAGCCACTATCCAGGACACCAGCACATTGTGCGGATGTCTACGCTAATCTTTGTTGTCTGTACAGCCCATAAACATGAAAATCCAGCACCACAGTTCGTCCAATTTGCAAGATTAGGAAATGAAACACAACAGCGAGCTACTAGGTACTAACAAAAATGAAAACAACAAATATAAGCTCATGAAATCAAATGAAATAATAAAATAGACGAGAGAAGGGAAAAAACTAGCAAACCTCTGTGCATTTGGATGCCTCCCAAGTAAATGTGTAGTTAAACCAAAGAAAATGTTTGGGGTTGTTTGGGGGTTTGCCTCAGTCAAACCCCTATTTTGGTCTTTTGACCTCCACAACAACCAATAATAAAAAGATAGAAAGTAGTGTGTGTGCTCCTATCCTATTTGTGTCTAAAAATTAAGAGCAGTAACAACAAAATAAAACAAAGAGCATTATCCTTGGTCTACGAGGAAACACCCTAGCGTGCGTATTGAGACAAAATCTGTGGTGGTCTACACCAAGATTTGCCAAATAGAAATGTAGAAACAAATGATAAAGAAGATCTACAATATTATTCAAAGCAAAAATAAGAACAATATTACTAAGATGATTGTAGAAGAGGGAAGAATGAGCTCTTTGAAGGAATCAACCAAAGTGTAGCAGTGTGAATCCTCGAGAGAGCTTCAAAATGGTGTTATTTCAACAACATGCAACTTCAACAAGCTCAACAATGGATGTAAGTGTAGCCAAGCATAGCCAAGAGATAGATTGAGAGAGCATGAGAGATATTTTTAAAAATTAGTGTATATACAAAAAATTCAGATAAAATGGAAGATAAACAATAACATGCAAATTACCTTCTTACCCAAATTTCACAAATACCTCATATGTCTTGAAATGTTGATGCATGTTGATTCTTCGAATGATTTGATTGTTGATTGCTCACATTTTTGCAGCTTAACGGTTTGATTGAGATGATAAGATTGAGATTGATGAAACAAAGAAGATAGGTAGGTGATGGTTGAGGAGGGATTTCGGCAGAATGACGGTGCTTAGAAGATTCATCCATGCCGAATGGCTTGGAAATGAGTGCATTTATAGGCAAATATTAGAGAGAATGGAGGGATAAAACTTCCATTTTGCAAGTGATGATCGAATTGGAAAGTTGCTAAACAACTTGGGAGAGAAAAGTGGAAGGTAGATGAGTGATTTGGGAGATGGAATTGGAAAGGTGTAAGAGATGAGTTGAGAGGAAATTGGAAGGTGAAAGAGTTAACTAGAGAGGATTTGGGAGATGAAAATGGTAAGTGATTTTAATTAATTAAAATAAAATTTTAATTAATTAAGTGGCATGCATGAATAAGTAAATAAATAGTACATATTTATTTAATTATAGGATGAAAGGTGGGATTAAATAAATAAATAAAATTTATTTATTTAATAAAGTGAGGGATGGGATAAATTAAATAAATCTTGAATTTATTTAATTTAATTAGACGAAAAATGCTAGGTTAGGTGACGATATAGGTGCTTAGGGAAAAAATGCTACAAGATGCCTAACTGATGTAACGTTGCGACAAGTGGACATTTTTGGGTGTCTACATTTTGCCCCTCTTTGAGATGATGTTCGAGATAATGAAATTTGTGTCGAGTAACATCATTTCAAAGAAGCTAAGACATGGATAGGGGAAAAAGATAGGATGAGAATGGAATGATAGAATGATAGGATGAGGATGGGATGATGATGCCCCCTCGAGAGGATAGGCGGGTTGGAAGAACACGAGTAGGCTCTCAAAATGAAATGGATAGAAGAAAAGATGATGTGTTATGCTGCAATGAAAGTGAGCAACCATACGTTTGATTTAGCACAAGACATTATGCACCAAGGTAGAAGGACCAAGGTGACGATGTGTCTCATGCCCCAGCGTAATACAACCTTGTCTAGATACAAGATATGAATATTAGCTGGGAAGATGCAGATGCAAATGTAAGATAAAAAGATAACACACACAAGAAAGCAAGCAAGCATGCACAAATGATACAAAAACAAACAAGGTATTGCCCCTGTCAAGTTGTAAACCAATGATTGATTGTTGATTGATTGATTAATGATGATAGTGTTGTCATGGTGGGGAACGATATATCCCTAGAGCAACACAAAGATGATTGATTGGTTGATTGATTGATTGGGTTTACAACAAGATTAGTATCAAGACCATTGGTTGTGATTGGATAATTTGACAAGCTTGATTAGCTTGCTTGATATGGATAAAGGATTACTTGCATTTGAATTTATTAATGGATGATGGGAAGAAGTGATAGAAGAATTGATTGGAAGAATTGTTTTGAAAGATTGATGAAGTGATGAAGATAGATGATAGAAGAAGATGAGAGATGGAAGAAAGAGGAATATCATCTATGCCTGAAGCTGGGCACTTACTTCGTACCCCAGACTGCCTACATACCCATGTCCACGTGATTAAGGCACGTAATGATAGAGATGATATGTAGTTCTGATTTTGTTTTATTGATGGTGATGATGAAGGTGAATTGATTTGATTTGATTTTCATTGATTGATTGGATTGAGTTGCTTTGATTTGATAAGTTTCATTTGATTAGATTAGATTGATGTGATTGATGATTTGATCACTGATTTGATAAGAAGTTTGGCTTGATTTGATTTGATGATTTGATTAGATTTGATGTGATGGATTGATGATTCAAGGAAGTGATTTTGATTTGATCAGAGTTTGATGATTGGAAGAATTGATTTGAAAGATTGATTTGGTGAATTGATTTGGCATGATTGATTGATTGTTTGGATTTTTGTTGGATTTTATGATTTTTTCAGGACAATTTTATGATTTTTATGGATTTTTCTCAGGATATTTTATGATTTTTTGGATTTTTTCAGGACATTTTATGATTTTTTGGATTTTTTTCAAGACATTTTATGATTTTTTGGATTTTTTCAAGACATTTTATGATTTTTTTGGATTTTTGGGATATTTGGGATGTCAATGGATTTACAATTTGTGCAGCCTTTATGCAAGATACCAATGATGAGGGAAAAAACCAAGTCTAGGTACCAGGAGGTAGGTAGGTGTGATGACTCATGATAGATGAATGGATAAAAGGACATGCGATAGTAGATGGTATGGAAGACTCATGATAAATGGATGGATAAGGGGATAGGCGACATCAAATGTATGCATAAGAGAGCAAGGATGTGATCTCCAAAGGCTATGTCGCATAGGAAATAACATGCCCCATTCTAGATAGTATGCTTGGGATTTTTCATGACAACACTTATGGCGATAGGATCATGATAGAAAGATGGCTAATGACAAGAGGATAATGATAGGATGATAGGATGGATTGGAAGGGATAATGTACATCAAGAGTTTTTTCCAAGCATGTTTCAACATTTTTGCCCCCAATCTTTATCAAGATCAAGAAGAGGAAGGATGAATTGACTCAATAGGTTAGGTGTATAAATGTAATAGATAAGGATGATAGGAAATGGTATGGTAGGATATGATAGGATGGGAAATGATAGGAAGGATGAGACAAGGTGCCCCCAAGTGTAGGTGACATAGAAGATCAATTTACACATGACACCTATTTGCCAGGTTTTCATCATGATACTTATCTAGGGCACCTATTTGCCAAGTTTTCACCATTAGACGAAGGGATTTCTCTTTACTTTTTTTTGAATTTTTTTTATCTTTTTTTGTTTTTGATTTTTCTTTTGATTTTTTTGACTTTTTTGAATAAGATAGGGGGATATGGATAGGAGGGACTCAAGTGTCTAGTTCCATGAATGGTGATAGTCCCGCTAGGAGGATGTCATTACATGGCCCATGTCAAGTGTGCTTAGAGATGTTGGTAGGGGATTTCATGAAAGATAGATTAGGTAGATGGTGGATTATGAAAGGTGCGATAGTGGGTTATGAAAGGTGTGATAGTGGATTATGGTGTGGATTATGGATGGAAGGATAGTGGATTATGATGTGTATGGATGAAAGATTTATGCAATGATAAATGGAAGGCTTATGCAAATGCATGGACCATAGGAAGGTGATGGGGGAGATATGTAGGATAATGGATGAAAGATGGGGAGATGGAGGTATGTGGAAATGTGGAATGGAGGGGAACCATGACCAATAGCTACACACACCATGATAAACATTGAAGCTTTTGATGGGAAGGTGGCATAGGAAGAAAAGGTGTTGTTTGCTTAGGAGATGATCGATTTAAGCATTTAGGGACCCACATGGACTTAGCATTTTTATGATTTTTTATTTTCATGTGGGATGGAGGAATTTGAAACTTTTGGATGGAATGGGATTTTTGTATGGAAGTGGATGATTGGGATGTTTGAGAGGTGGATGCCTCATTTGACTTGATGGCTTGTTGCTTAGGGACCCATACCATTTTGCTTTTGGACTTTGCTTGTGAAGGTATAAGTTTGGATATATGCGGCTTTTGTGTAGCTTTTGAGGTAATTGTTTGTTTCTTGGGGACCCACACCTTTTTCATTTTTGCTTTGAGACATGTGGGTGTATGCATCTTTAGAGATGGATCTTGCTTTGATTCTTTGGTAGAGGCATCCAAATTTTTGCTTTGGAATCCCATTGGTATGGTGGAAGTGGGGTTGGTGGAAGCTCCATGTTTAGACAATGGGTGCATTTGCTGGTCATGATTGGGATTTTTAGAGGATTTATGGATGGATGGATGAAGTGTTGGAAGTATTGGTAAATTCGATGGTGGGATGTTAGGAGTTGGAAACAGTGGAGGTAAATTGGATGGTGGAAGGTGAACAGTCACATGCTTTTGACATTTATAGGATGATGAAGGTGGAATGGCGACATATGTTTTAGGTGTATGGTGGGATTTGTGATAGGAAATGATGAACTTAGGAGGGATGAAGGGATTACCAACGTCGTTAGATTGTTGACCTTGAGGTGTGTATCCAAAGACAAATGAGCGTAGAGGGACTTTGACATGGATGGGCTCCAAAACACCCTGTTCGTGAAGGCCTAAGCCTTTACCTTGGTAGTTCATGTTTTGGAGGATGCGATCAACAATGGGACTAAGTGTAGGTGGAACACTAGACACGAGTTCGTTATTGGGTGGAGAAGGTGAGATAGTAGACAATGGTTGTTGTGTTCCTAGGGAAGAACATTCACAAATGAGGGTGGATAAACAAATAGGATGTGATGGATTTGAAATGGAGTTGATGGTGGATGCAGAAGGATCATTAGGATCTTGATTAGCATAGTGTTCACTAAGATCCAAGGTATTGATTTGATCTTCTATGCTTATGTGTTCTTGGGAAGCACATGTCTCATTATGAGAAGTGGAAGCTTGTGCATCAGGGTTAGATGGAAGATGGATACGAGCAATTTGGATATCTTGCTCATGGAGGGGTATAGGATTGTGGGTATGATCAAGGTGCTCATGGATAGCTTCTTCATAGGTATCATCTTGATCATAGAAAAGATAGATGTTATGTATGGGATGAAGGAAAAGGATTTGATCTTGACTTGGATAGGGAGTTATTGTTTCCACATGCTTAGGATCATTTCCTTGACATAGCTCTTGGGTCGCTTGAATGGAAGTATGAGGCTCTTGGATGAGTTCTTGGTCAACAACATGAGAGGACAATGAGCTCACGGGAAGAAAATTTTCAATATGCTCAAGGGGTTGTGAACCACATGATGGGGTTGTAAAAGTGGACATAGCATTCAAAGGTTCTTTGGTAGGCTCATCGATGGGTGCCTGACATGGGGATTGTTTATTCCTTGCTAGTAGTCCTTGAATCACATCCTTTGTAGGTGGAGGGTTGATGGAAGTTGAAGGCTCATGATTGGGATTAGATGGAAGACTAATTGGATTAAGGCTTGTGAGATGGATAATGGGATTAGATGGGCTAGGACTTGGGCTAGATGGAAGGATACAGGGATTAGATGGATTGGTTTTATCTAACCCAATCTTGTCACAATCTTCTAGGTTCTTGATCAATCTTTTAAATTGTGTACAAGTGGATATGAGATGGCCCTTACATCTATGGTATGCACAATATTCATCATCTTTATACCAATGGGGTTTAAAGTAGATTTCTTCAAAGAATGTTATTGGTGGTAGCTCAATCAAATTTTCTCAGACCAATTGTTGTAGGGTCATCTCTAAGGGATACTTTAGTGGAGGGCTTGATGGATTAGAAGGTTGACATGAAGGTGTTGGGAGAGGACTAGTTGACTCATGTGTTGGCATGTGCTCGGACGGTGATGGAGGATGCTCATAAGATGCTTCCTCTAGGTTGGTGTCTCCCTCGTCAAAGGCTATTGAGTCTTGTAGCATAGGCGGACTTAGGGATACTTGATTTATGTACAAAGGATCATTTAGACTTGATTCAAAGGTTATTAGGTCTTGTAGCACAAGTGGACTTAAGTCTATTAGGTCATGTTGCAAAAGTGGACTTGGGTTGACTTGGTATATGTACAAAGGGCCACTTGGACTTGCATGTTTGCATTGTGGGGGCCACTCATAGTCTTGTGAATGGGTTTGATGATGAGATGAAATGGTAGGATGTGTAGGTAAAAGATCTTGGGGTATGGATTGTTGTGGATAATGGTAGATATTGGAAGAAGTAGGGTATGGTGATGTGGCATTGTTATGGGAATGTATAGGATAAGGTGATGTGGAAATGATTTCAGATGCAGATGGATTAGATTGATAAGGAATAAGAAAAGGTGATGTGGAATTGTTATGATATGTGGACGGATTAGATTGGTGTGAAATGGAAGGGGATGCCACATAGGAATGAGGTGGAATTGTCTGGTATTGAATGGATAAGGGATGATGATGTACTTGTTGGGTCTGTGATTGACAAATGGCTATGAGGTGTTGGGCCTGTGCTATGAGATGTTGTGTGTGAAGTGATTGGCCTGCTTGAAGTTGAAGTTGTTGAACTATGTGATGGACCCTCTAAATCATTTCTTGGCTTAGAGGTTTTGGTATCTGGTGAAGGATGTGAATGATCTCTTGTGCTATGTCCTCTAAGGTTGGCATGGTGTAGAATGAATGTCGATTGGATTAGAAAGAGGATGATGTAGAATGATGAGGTTAGATGACTTGGATTGATTGGGATGTTGTTGATTGAATGACCAGGATGATTTGTCTTGGAAGGATTGGATGAAGTGTAATGATTGGGAAATATGTTATGACAAGAAGGTTGGGGATGATGTGGCGATATCAAACACAAGATCTCACATACACATGCATGCACACCAAACACAATGATCAATGTGTACACCCTGGGCTAGGCAAGGACAGTATCTATTGGGTTCCCACTTGGTTTTACCCAGCTGTGCCTACTTATGGTGTATAGCTCTAGGAACTTGTGGCATGGGCTCCCCCTTATAGTGCACTCGCTTCTCAGGCACACCAAGTTCTAGGTCCTCAAGACGCGCAGATCTTGAGGTACCTTGCTATCTCTGCCATAAACCACAAAAAATGTGGGATGGCTATCAGAGTTTCCTCTTGTACCAACAGACAGGGGTTTTTGGCTGCTAAACATAGTTTTAGTTAGGGTTTCCGTTTGGGTGGCTATACATGTAGTGATTCACTCTGTAAGGAGGCTTCCCAACTTGTAGAGGTTAGGCTCTACAGGGTTTTGGGGGAAACATTCGTCGGTATAGCGGAAAAACACTTGTCGTTTGTGACTTTCGGCACAAACGCATTATTTATATAGCGGCTTGGAATGGTCTGGCTTTGACCTATTTTTGCTTGGGTCATACCCCTTCTCATAATGGGAAGGCAGGCCCTCTAGAGTTAGCAACAGTTTCTCATGCACCTCAGATCTGTTGGATAGGTGGGGGGAAAGGATACTTATGTTGCTAAATCAAGTAACACACAGACTCAACAAGAAAGTGAAGAAAAGAAAAATAGACACAATGAAGACAAATTGTTCATTTAGAGCACCAATTCAAAGTGTGCCTACTCTAGTGATAAATGATTGTTCTTTGACTGCTCGGATCTACAGAAAACGTATCAGTAGTTTATTTCCTCTGTTCTTCGATAATTGATGAAACACGCTGCACAAGAAACCATCAGTACCCAAAAAACCCTAGATTCTAGCATGTAGGATGAAATGTGATAGAGAATAACCAAATGTAATTTAATGATGTGCAAATGCGATTAGGGTTTTACCATATGCGATCAAGCCCTTTGCAAATGCGATCCGCTGCTGTGCAACCGCGACCTGAAACTATTCAAATACAACTTACTATTGCTCAAATGCGACTGTGGTTTTGGCCGTGCATGCTCAAAAGTTTTCTATAAACTAAAAGTGACTCATAAAGCCAAATGTGACTCACTGTCGCTCATATGCGACTAAAAAGACCAAATGCGATTTACTAATGTTCATATGTGACTAGAAAGACCAAACGCGATTTGTTTTTTACCAAATGCGTCTAGAAAGACCAAACATGATTTGATTTTAACCATATGTGCATGGAAAAACCAAACATGATTTTCTGATGTTAAAATGCATATGATACTGCCAAAGGCGATTTTGTATAGATCCAAATGCTATTTTCTTCGCCAAATGCACATTTCTCAACGAAAAATAGGCAAATTTATACTCATTTTTCATGGAAACGGCCCCCCAGACACAATGGTGAGATTGGTTTAAGCCTAGGAAGTCATCTTTGATATAAAAAATGCAAAAATTACAATATGAGGGTTAGAAAACATAGATTTTTATAACCAAAAACCTTCAAAAATGATCAAGCAAAGTGGGTCCCACCAGGCGTACCAGAATGTATACGGGAAATTTTGGATAAAATGAAAGATAAAACAATAACATGCAAATTACCTTCTTACCCAAATTTCATGAATACTTCAGATGTCTTGAAATGTTGATGCATGCATGTTGATTATGCGAATGATTTGATTGTTGATTGCTCATGTTCTGCAGCTTAACGACGAAGATGAAGATTGATGGATGAGGAGGGATTTTGGTAGAGTAATGACGCTTAGAAGATTCATCCATGCCAAATGGATTAGAAATGAGTGCATTTATAGGCAAATATGAGAGAAAGGAGGGACAAACCTTCCATTTTGCAAGTGATGATCGAATTGGAAAGTTGTTATGCAACTTGGGAGAGAAAAGTGGAAGGTAGATGAGTGATTTGGGAGATGGAATTGGAAAGGTGTAAGAGATGAGTTGAGAGGAAATTGGAAGGTGAAAGAGTTAACTAGAGAGGATTTGGGAGATGAAAATGGTAAGTGATTTTAATTAATTAAAATAAAATTTTAATTAATTAAGTGGCATGCATGAATAATTAAATAAATAGTAAATATTTATTTAATTATAGGATGAAATGTGGGATTAAATAAATAAATAAAATTTCTTTATTTAATAAAGTGAGGGATGGGATAAATTAAATAAATGTTGAATTTATTTAATTTAATTAGAGGAAAAATGCTAGGTTAGGTGACAATATAGGTGCTTAGGGCAAAAATGCTACAAGATGCCTAACTGATGTAACGTTGCGACAAGTGGACATTTTTGGGTGTCTACAATTAGTGTTTTCATAAGGGTTTGAGGGAAGCTGAAGGGTTAAATTTGAACATTGGAAGCATTTTTCTGACAGTCAAGCGTTACAGTAGGTGGCTGAGTGGGAAATCAACATTTTAAATTTTGGGACTTTTGGGATGCTAGCGCATCATGCACACGTCTATGTGTAGAGCTAGTGTCCTACAGAAATCACACAAAATTCAACACGTGTTCCCAACACAATGAGAAGAACTATAATTTGATAGAAAAATTCAGCAATCTGGTGAAGGAAGAGGCTAAGGCTAGGCTAAAATAATCCCTAAAACATGTTAATGGAATGGACACTAAAGCAAGCCCAAAATAGAACATGAAATTGTAAGGGTATGCAATTTTCTATGATACAATTACCTAATCAATTTTCCTATTAGGTCCTATTCACACTAGTTTACTTAAGTTTACTTAGGGGACACTTAGGATAGCTATCTCTTTGTGTCTCATGTCATATGATTAAGAAAATTGTCATAATCTTATGTTGTTCTATCTCATTGCCTTTCCTATATAAGCAAGGTCCCTCATGTACTTTTTGTATAATAATATCATAATTCCATTTTGCACCATAACCAAGCAATTCATCCTCTTGCTACTCTATTGTGGAAGGTTATTTCTGGTTTTATAGGTGATCCTTGGAACTTGAGTCTTTTGGTGACCCTTACATGGTATTAGAGCTTTAAATTTGTAAGCCCCTTCTCAAATCTAGGAGTGATTCAAATAAGAGATTTTGTTGGGTGCATTTATAGGCAAAAATGGACCCCACCATCAAGTCCAAAGGGCTTGGGAGATGAATTTTGATATAAAACACTATACATTTTGGTGTCAGAAAATTTTCAACAATTTTTGGAGGGTTTGAGAAAACATTGTAGAGAATATTCCATATAGATTCATACATATCTATATTGTATGGTCTCCATATATTTCTATCCCACCCCCCTACTTCTCATTTATATATATATACTTAGGCCTATTAGATCCATATATTTACATACACCCTTGAGTGTATGTATGTTGTTCTTCTTTCTTCTTTCCTTTGTATTTCTATCCACTATAGTAATAGTATTTAACTGATAAAAATAGCTTCCTTTTTATATTAATAGTTTTCTTTCTATCTTTAGAGATATATAACTGTCTTTCTTATTATTTTTACTTTCCTTTAATGGCAAACCGAAGCAATACAATTAACAATTCTATGCAAATTTAATACACATAGAAATAAACAATGAAGAATAACACAAATTCAACATAGAGATTTAACGTGGTTCACTCAATGTGGGCTACATCCACAAACATAGCCATCCAATATTATTATCTAGCAAAACAAACTGATTACAACTAGCAATCTTGCAGCTCAATACCATTGCTATGCTATATTACAATATCAACCGTGACTCATGACTTTTCACCTTCTCCAACCGCTATTTATCAAGCCTTATGGCAATTATACAAAGTGGGTTTTTACATGTTGGCGAATAACAAACTAATCGTCGATGCCTTTATTAAATTATAGGTAATTTTTGCTTAGGGAGCACTGCCCCTGAGCCCCCAGCCAGGGGCTCTACCCATAGCAACCCCTGTTGGGGGCGTTGCCCCCAAACCCCCACTATGGGCTCCACCCCCAAGCCTTGCAAGAGGGGATATGCCCCCCCTGCACTCCCCCGTTAATTATTCTGGCCCGGGAAACCGTGGCTGACAAAGTCACCAAATTTACCTTGCTACGGTTACCTGCAGCTCATGCAACATGATCAGTCACCACATAATAACATGTGTCATAAAAGTCTTATGTTCACAGGCAAGTGTCATCAGAATCTCTAGCAGTGACCGTTGGGAAAAATTTTTACCCATTGGTAAAATATTTTATTAACCACTAGTTTTTTTGTGAATTTTTAAATAGTCGTAATGAATGCTTCTAGATTAAACTGTGTAAGTTATTACACAGTTTAATCCAGAAGCATTCATTAAAACATCATGGACTGTGGAAAACTAATGAAATCCTTTTAAATAGTCTGCAAGTGGCAAGGTACATGTGTCAATCTGCAACATACCCACAGTACCCACCAATGTGTTTGAAGGTGCCACATGCAACAAATCCATGCTAACTAACCGTCGACCATCCAATACTGCCTAGCGAGTATTTCCACCCTAACAAGAGAATTTTTTAGTGAATATTCCCTAACTCTAGCCATAAAATAGCTTATTCACCTAGGAAACCATGGATCAAGCCTGATGAATAGTTTCCCACAAGATACTGGTGGTTTCCATCTTCTACAGGGTAGTTTTTCAATCCAAAGGTAGTTTCAGACAATTCCCATGATAGTTTTGGCATCTCTAAGCAAATTTTGTCTACTTGAGGAATATTCCATAAACATCTATGTTTATGTTAGCATGACATTAGCATAACATCATCTAATTTTCACCCCCAATCAAGCCCCTCTCTCCAAATTGTTTTTTGATTTTACACTCAGACTTCAAATGCCTCATTTTGTGTCATATTGGCTCCTTTTTTCAAGTAATTTTTTAAATTTGGGGTAAAATATCACAGGCTTCATAGTGTTGCAATTAGTTTTTGATTTTGGTGTCTAGTTTTTCTAAAAAACATAGATTTTCACAACTGTTGCTAAGCAATTCTCATTTTTTTGAACTACTAGGGCTTCGTTTAGGCTCATACGGTAACATTTTTGGGTACAATTTTTTAAAGTGCATAATTTTTTGTGTACTTCTTAGTGATGTAATTATATTAATCTCATTTTGCATCAAAATTGTAGTTTCAATTTGTGGCCTAATTGAGCATCTACATATGTTAAGATCAAGACCACTTTGTTGTTTTGGCTAGTGGCAGTTGTAATCACACTAAGTATAAAGTGCCAAGATCATATATTGTTGGGGGGTCTCGTGATTGAGTGAATTTTGGAGGTAATCTTGTGAGTTTTGATCTTTGATTTTATCATTTGAGGATGTGTCATGTGTTTCTATATTCATCCTTATGCGGGGACCCTGAATAAGGATAATTATGAGTCTTAGCAAAAAGGCATCCTAACACATATCAGGTGGCTTAATATTCTGCCTTATCTATATGGACTCATACCTAAACTAGATACACCTGGGAGAAAATTTGCATGGGGAGATAGGATTGATCATGTCCTAGGATTAATTTGTTTCAGTATTGATTATGACACTATGTGTGCTATTTCAGATCTTGAGTGCCCACACACACTTTGGACCAAGATTTGAGAGATCTATGGAGACCCACATCTCTCTCCATTCCTAGATGATCTAGCTATGGATTGCCTCATACCCCTTGATGATGTAGATAATATACTCTTTGATGATGATACTTTAGAGGAGCTTGAATATTTGGTAGGCATTGCTAGTTCAAATGACACAGAGACTTCTCATGTTTCTCCTTTTCCTCCTATTGAGATCATATCTCCATCACATGTTGCTACTTTAGAGTTTAGTGTTGCTTCCTTGAGAGATTCCACTAATTCTTTGTAGTAGGACCATTTCAATCTTCCAAATCCATCTCATTAGGATTCCTACTTATCAAACATTGCATCCTTGTTTGTGGAGTCTCACTTATCAGATTTGGAGGACATGTTTGATGGCTTATCTCTCCTCATCAATGGCAATGTTGTCATAACATCTTTAGTGTTTTCAAATGTGGCTTAGTATCTTTCCTTTCCTAGTTCTACTTCTTTGATTACACATTACATTCCTAATTTGGATGAGACATCCTTTTTCAGCATGAGGACACATGAGTTGTATTTGGATTCCATTTTCATCTAGATTGTGGGAGTTGATTTTATATCCACCATTGGATTTGTTTCTTCCCAAGAGGAGAAATGTTGTTTACAAGTAGTGGATTGTTTTATGCCTTCAACCATTCACCATGGGCACATGAGCTACTTCTTTGTGGGGGATCTATCATCTCACTCTTTCCCACTTATGGGGGGTTATTGATTATATATTGGTGATAGAAGTAGTCTTTGGGGGTCATGTTAAGTTCTCCTTCCTTCTTTCACTTTCTTGTTTTTCTCTCTTTTGGAGAGGAGTTTTTTTCCTACATGTTTTTCTTCTTTACTATGTTTGTGAGAGATATTTTGTAAATGGGTACCTAACATGGCCTTGTAGCTAAGACCCATCTATCATTACATATTTACATCATTTGCATATTTTCTCATTCTCCCTAAGTTGCACTTAAGGGGGTGTTGGTGTGAACAGTGTATACTAACTAACTGATTTCCCTATTAGGTCCTATTCACACTAGTTTACTTAAGTTTACTTAGGGCACACTTGGGATAGTTATCTCTGAGTCTAATATCATATGATTAAGACATTTGTAATAATCCTATGTTGTCCTATCTCATTACCATGTGTATATAAGCAAGGTCCCTCATGTACTTGTTGTATCATAATATCATAATTTCATTTTGCACTATCCTCTTGCCACTCTCTTATGGAAGGTTACTTCTAGTTTTATTGGTGATCCTAGGAGCTTGAGTCCATTGGTGACCCTTATAGCCACTCGGATAGGGGATTAGGAACTAACTAAAGGAGAGGAAGGTTAATACTAGTCCACACTAAAGAGTAGTTGGTTCATTTGTTGGGTGAGGTGGGAGATTGAGGCATTGAGGGTGCTAAACTTGTCTTGGTTGTCATGTTGTATTTGATTTAGGTGGTCATTAAGAAAGTGTATAGTGGGCTCTAGTGGGTCCTATTGGTCCTATGAATGATGATCTATTACCATGGAGAGAAGTGCAACCTAAAAAAATGTAGCTAAAGTTATATGGAAAACTAACTAGCTCAAAAAGGTAAATGAAATGGGACAATTAACTAAAAGGGGTAAATGTTGGTCCCCAACTCTTTTACTTAGGGTTTTTGAGATTTTGAATCCATGTGGGTAGGAAATGCAATTGGTTTCTTTAATTTATCACTCGATGGAGAGTTATATGTTGTAGATTAGATGTGTTGTTGGACTATACTAGTGCTTGTGTATATGCAAAGAACCAAACCCACATATCTAAATTGCAATAATAACCATAAATCTAGAAATTGAATATGAGTTGCGGCACAAATAAAACACTAATAGTTGCAGAATAGATGTCAAATACCCAACTACTAAAAAATTTAATGCAATTTTATCTAGGGGAGATGGCACATAGGTTGGGATAAGAAGAGAAGGCACTACAGTGTGTGTCTGGTCTGTGAGATCACCAATATACTTATCTCATTCATAACTAGTGTCAACCCAATATTTCAAAGCACTAACTACGAAGGGTTAGGACCATAATCGTAGCCCACAATTTCATCTCTAAGGTATGTGGTGAGTAACTTCCAAGGGCTAACCACTTATGAGTGTATCACATAATACAGATGACCAAATCTTACCTAGGGTTAGGCTATGAAAAAATCATAGGTGGTCTTTTGATATACTCATAGGTACATGGAAGCTTGCAATATTATATAGAGGCTATCTGAGGCTTGGATATTGGAGCCAAAATACTCTTCACTTTGTTGGACCCTTTATGGAAAATATAGCTTAGCCAAAAATGAAAAATCTTCTAAGGATATTTGAAAACCCCTGACATAGGTTTTCTAACCTAAAAAAGAAAATAACTAACTACAAGGGGAAAATATTGGTAGAAATCGAGTGCATATTTAGTGCTATAATAATTACAACTACTTTTTGATAACCAAGATCCTTTTAGGGCAAGGTGAGATCATATGGTGGACAATTACAATTGGCCCTAAATTGGTAAACTTCTTGCAGAAACAACCCTAGAAAGATCTTTGATACTAGTTGTTATGAACTTACAAGATAAAATGTGTTAAATACACAAAAATATTGTAGAGATGAGAAAAAATAAAATGGTTTTATTATCTTCATAACTTGTTAAAAATGAAGGCAACCCACTATAGAATGGAAATCTGAAATTAAAATGTAAATCTGATTTTAACAATAGAATGCCAAATAGATATTTAAACATGTAACGTCAACAACAAAGAAAATCAGCAAACACAAGAGATTTAAACTACACAAAGATTTACATGGAGAAACCCTTTCAGGAAAAAACTCCACCAAGAAGAGATGCCAAGTTTGTATTATCTTTGAATCAAGAATACAATACAATCACTCCTACACTCCTTCTGCATCCAATCTGACAATGCCTGTGTACCTGTGCAAACTCAACATAACTCTACACTCCTCTAGCTTTTGTCATATAGAAAATAGAAGCCATAGATGGAGTACATAGATTGCGGTGCCCAAGCATGGGAAAATCCAATGCCATACTTGGGGAATCTAACAATAAATCTATAATTAAAGCCTCTTATTGATGTCATAACCACCTTACATGAATTTATTTCCCAAGATAGCCAAATCCTAAAGCCCACCTTTGGGAAAGTCAACAATAGGCTAAAAATAGCCTCTTACACCTCTTATGGGTTGTCATAAAATGTTAACTAAAGATGATCCCAAATAGTTGATTCCTTACAACATGTAAGAGACTAACAATAGAAGATACTTACATTGTGTTATAAGCTATTAATAAACTAGGCCACCCACTTTTCACCTGCAATAATCCCAAGGTTAAACTAACATTATTACCAGTATCATAATTAAATATGTATCACCATCAATAGGCCCTTCATCCATTATGAATGCATTACAAACAATAATAGGAATAGATAAATACATAGGATTTACAAGGTTGATGGAACCTTAATCCTAACACGTAGAAGCACTTTGAGGGGGCAACCTCCAAATAGAGCATGCAATCCAATTACAAATATTCCAAGATACCTTTCCAATTAAGAAGTCATTACAATATATACAGTTTTGCCAAAGGCTCAGCTACTACCATCCCATACATGTGGGATAAATAATTTATTCTAACTAGTGGGATGACTTACAAAGCATTTAAATACCTTTATTAAATTTACCTAAGGGAAACTTACAAAACATACGCACCCAACTAATACAAGATATCATAAAATAGAATGGGGTGCATAACACTTGCTAGAGACTAATTAAGCATGATTAGAGACATAAACACAACACAAAAAGGATCATAACTAACCAAGTACAAAACATAACACTAATCCAACAAGATGTGCATTCAAGGCAAACCCCAATGAGCAAGTTTTGTTTAGAAAACATTTTTAAAAAGGATCAAAAGTGAGGATCACTCCATTCTAGACCAAATTGCCTACTAATAGTCTAGGTTTCCCCTAGCCTTCTTGAGTTTCCCCTAGGCTTCCTAAGGTCACACTAGCCTTCTTGAGGTTACTCCTATTGCAAGGTAGGTCGCTCAAAGTAAAACAAGCAACCTATAGTTAGTAGAATGGTCTTAGATGGATAGCTAACTTCCTTGAAACCTAGAAATTTGTTTCAAGGCACAACAAAGGGTCTCCTGCAAGCCTAAAATAATATTACACACTCAAAAACAACTTTCAACATCACAAGACAAGAAATGAGGTATAAATTCCCAAAATTAGCAAAGGGCTAAATCTAGGCAAGCCTGAAGCAACCTATGCAAGACATTGTATAAATTTCCCTTAATTTATGAGTTGGTAAAACATGGTTTGAAAAACTAACTTCAATGATCATAAGGTACATTTTTACATCCTTAAACTCACAAAACATCCATATTCATTTTACCAAAAATGCACTAATTTCATGTAAGCATTCATCAACTTAAAATGTGACAAAGGAACTTGCTATCATGTGCAACTTCCAAATTCAAGCATTGAGGACATAAACACAATAGTATTAATTATCATACACTCACAACATCTAAAATATGGCATAACATGATTAATCCATAATTTTCCTTCACAATTACACATTAGGATTTACATACTATCATGATATTTCATCCCAAATTAAGATTTCACTTCTCATTAAATCAATACCACCTTCATGATTACAAAGTAGAGGCCACATCCCCAACATGGATGGATCACACTCTAATATAAATATGAGGTAAATATAAAATGACCAATTTTTCATGCCTTAACAAAAGTTCACCAATAACCATATATTACAACTTTATCAAATATGACAAATTACAAGTCAAGATACAACAATTAAGGAGGGATGAGATCCCTACACAATCTCTAATATGTGCCACCGCAACCTCATCACACATCCCAATGGTGATCAACACCACCCAACCATGTGGGACCCTACTTGACCCACCCCTCTATACTAAGAGACAAACACATGGTTGCAAACATAAGCATGACATACAAGATTGGCCACAAACGCACAACACAATCAACCATAGTTCCATTTCACAAATTGGTTCTACACAAAGATCACAATTTACACAAGAGGAAGAGAAAGGGAAGCTTAAGACATGGAGTATCTTTTCTTTGGTCCTCGAAGACACAAAGTAGACTTTGGAGACATGAGTATCTCATATAGAACCCATCACATAGGATGCTTTCCTTTAAACATTTTCATTACACTCGATAAAATCCTAATAGTTTTTAAGGCAATGTTCTCTTTCCTACAACATTTGCATAAACTATAGATAAAATCATGTCACATTTAAGTCTTTTCTTTGTTAATAATTTAACTCATATTTTATTAATTTAATGAATCCAATCATATCTTAACCCTAGATAAAATCCAATAGAGTTAGAGTGATCATGGCCACTCCAAGCCTTTTCCTATTTCTCCATTCCTAACATAATTGTTGGCAAGAGACACTATATGGATTCATGAATGTTGTCATTGATGGCAACAAAGTTCATCCCACACATCCCCAGGACATGGTATGTCTCTACCGAAAGTCAGAGTGAAGAATGTTATGGTCCGGTAAATAAGAATAGAGCATGTGGCGAGGTCTGACAAACAGGTCCGGATCTCTCAGAGGAAGTATCAAGGTGAAGTGCAGATTTGGGGAAGTCAAGAGGAGTATCTTGATTGATAGATTCCAAGGTTTGAGCCTCCGGTGTGAAAAGGATAAAGAGATATGAATGTTTGAGTGTCGGGTTCTCATGTGACAGTGTGAACAGAGCAAGAACTAACTGGCAGAACATTAGACATTATTCTGGATGTGTTGCTGATGTTGGTGAAGGTTATGAAGGCATGAATTATGTTTAGCCAACATGATTAATGATTTCCACAAGTCTATCATTGATCCGCATTACCTGGTGTGCAAGGATTCAGCCGACAGATCAAAGTTTGTGAAAAGATTGACTATTCCGGGTGCTGACTAGAAAGGTGATGAAATCACTTGTACGGATATATATACACGATGGATTCAGTTGTGAGATGAGTCATGGGTGTTATTGATGTGCGAATAAAAGCAGAGCAGAGCAGAAGCAGTAAGGAAGGTCCGGTATGTGAAAGGAAAGTAGCATAAGAGAAAAGGAAAGATGAAGTGCAGCAGATCAGTGTACTGAACCTAACCGGAACTGAACTCCAGCATATGTGGATGCTACCAATCAGTTCAAGTATTGTATAACACTCTTTTGTAGACAGTGTGTCTTTTGTAGGTAGTGTGCCTCCTTGTGAGCAGTGTGCTCAGGTAGTGAGCCCTAATTGGCAAGTGCCATTTTGTATTTCCATTCTTCTAACAGAGAATACAATCTTGGGTTAATCACCCCATGGTTTTCTCCCCTAACAGGGTTTCCACATCAAAAATATTGTGTCATGTGTATTTCCATTTCATGATTATATTTGCTCATTTGGATTAATGTTACATTGATTATTCATAAAGTTCAGAAAGTAGAAATAATTAGGATAACTGATTCACCCCCCCCCCTCTCAGTTATCAACAATTGGTATCAGAGCAAGGTTCCTCCTAACAGAGCCTAACAGCTTGAGGAAGATCTGGGAATTCAAATGGATGCATATGGTTTAAGGGAGTAACTCAAGACTACCCTTGATGATCTTGAACAGTCAAACTCTGAAGTCAATGAATTAAAGGAAAGACTCAAACAGGCTGATGATTTCATGAGAGAACTAAAAGACAAATTAAGTCTCTCTATGGAAAAGAGAAAGGAGCTGCTTTAGCAATTAGCAAAACAAGGTGAAACAAATAATGCAAATGAAGAGCTGAAGGAAAAAACTGAGTTGTGTGAAAAGTTATCAAAAGAAATCATTATGGTAACACATGAAATGGAATCAGGAGTCATGAAGTTTACCTAAGAAGTTGAAGAGAAAAGAAAAACTGAAGATAATCTAAGACAATCTCTCAAGGAGAAATTAGAAGATTGCCACCAGATGGATAGAATTATCAGACATCTTGAAACTGATCTTGAAGATGCTAAAGATAATGAAGAAAAACTTGAGGATCAAATTGTCTCTCTCAAAAGGGATCTTCAAACAACAAATGAGTATAAAGAGAAATTCAAGATAAGTTCTGCTCAACTTGAAGTTCTTCTTGGAAGTCAAAAGAAGGTAGATGACAAGTGTGGTTTGGGATATGAGAAAGGAGAAAGCTCTGGATCCGGTCAGAAGAATTTTGGATCAAAAAATCCAAGGAACAGGCCTAGAAGTCCTCCGGTAAGACAGCCTAATGCTCAAAGATATCCATTCTTCAATGGATACTGCCACAACTGCAATCACTTTGGTCACAAAGCTAATCAGTGCAGAAAGAGAATGAATCAGACTAATTCATCCTTCTCCGGACAGTGTTTTAACTGCAAAAGGTATGGTCACAAATCTAATGAATGCAGAAATATGCAAATGAACAAATCATTCAATGGTAGATGCTTTGCATGCAATAGAATAGGTCATATGGCTAATCAATGCAGATCAAGAGGATATCAGTCAAATATGCAAAGAAATATTGCTTGCCAAATCTGTAATAGATCCGGTCATAGTGCAAAATTTTGTAGAAGCAAGAATCAGAACAAAAGAGGTCCGGTATATCATAATTAGAATCAAGATAAGGGTAAACAAAAAGTGAATGCGGATGAAGTTAAAAGTGAGATGAACAATATTTGGGTGAAGAAAAGTACAGAGAAAGTAGAGGTTGGATCTGTACTAGACTCTGGTGTTGATATTCCTTCCGAAAATTAAAAAGTGAGCTCTGGCTCAGGGGGGACACAAAGAAAACCTTGTTCCCCCAGCTAGTCAATCGGTGCCAGAACTGGCACAAGAAGAGTTGCAGATTGAAGGGTTCATAAGGGAAACATCCAAACAAACTTTGGTTAAGATTTGGAAGATCCGCATGATGTTTAAAGATCAGGACTGATCTGGTTCTTCAAGTCATCCGAACAAGGCCAACCGGAATAACTTAGGTCGAGCATTTATTACAACCTGACAATAGGGTTTGCGAAGCAATATAAGGGTTTTCTCATTAATCACTTGTTCATTCTGCATTCAAGAAGAAGAGAGAAAAGGAGCTCTGCAAAGATCAAGATGATTCTTCATACAGCTCAAACCAGATTTCATCGTGTGCCCTAAAACTACGTAAAAGGTATTCTTCATTCTTGATATCTTTCAGTAAGATTCTTTGATTATGGCTACTCTGAATATAGTAAAGATTTCTGATAGACCTTGCCCCACATTTAAGAAACATCCATACAAATCCTTGGAGGTAGATCCCCTAGGAGCATTTTCCAGTGTTCCACATGGTGTTTTGCACACTGAAGATATTAGGGTGTACATACACGCAAATGTTGAAGAGTTTGGGGAATTCAAACTAAGAGATATCTATCACAAACAACTATTAGATGATTCATTTGAGCTCAAACCCCAATACAAGGGCATCTGGAATAAGCACTTTGCACAATACATACATTTCCCCTATTTTACTGAGGATGAATGGGTCAGGTATATTTTGAGCAGAATACATGACAACTTTATGTGGTTAAATGGACCATTCAAAATCACAAAAGATGCCATCAGGGTAGTTACCGGATTACACTCATCTAGTGGGATTCATGTTCTTAAAGCTGTGAAGAATCAAACTATGAGTGAGGCTACCGGATCCAAGTTTGACAAAAGAGCAATGACAGTAGATGACATCTCTAATCCAGATGTCAAGTATGCCTCCATGATCATTGGATATAAAATATATCATTCTAGCAGGGAAAATTCAGTACCTGAAACTGCCATCTACACCGCTTATGAAATGCTAAGAAAGGATGCAGACTATGATCTTTGTCAGCTTCTCTTGAACCAACTCTTGGAGAATCTACAGAAAATAAAGAAAGATAAAAAGAATTCATTCAAGTATGGTGGATTAATATTATGCTTATTCTTCTACTTTATGAATGAGCTTCCCGGATCTATTGGCTGGGTGTGGGAGAATGATAGACCAGTGGCTATCCAAATCAAAGATTATTTGCATGGACTTGGTGATAACAAAGCATAAAATACAGCTCTGTGGGGATACTTCAAGAATTTTCAGAACATGATGCAAGCAAGAGAAAGGATTCCCCAGTCTCTTGCTGAAAAATACAAAGACACAGTTTGTTTTATGGTAGAGACTGATCAGTGCCTAATGGAGGCAGTAGAACCAAGAACTGTATGGATCATGCCCATGGGGTATGAAGTTGATGAACAAATTGTAGAGCTACATGTTCAACACATGCTAAGTCAGCCAAAGGATCCAAAGGCAGAAAGGTTTGGAACCTTTGAGGAGCTGAGTATAAAGATTCATGTAGAACTTAGAGAACCTAAAATCAAGAGGAAGGTGAGAAAAGAAGTAGAAAATATTGCCCAAGGCCTTGGCATCTCAAAGGAGGCACTTGATGCCCACAAGAAAAAGAGGCAAAGGGCTGAGGAAGAGAAGAAAGAGGCAGAAAAGAAAAGCAAGGAAAGTGCTCTGGTAGAAACCTCAACCCAGACCAGATCATCAAAGAGATCTGCACCTATCATAGCCAAAAGCTCAAAAACATCAAAACCAGAAGTCCAGGCATCTGACAAAGGAGAGAAAATATCAAAGACAAAAGCCACAAGGGCTTATGCCAGTCAAAGAGACGAAGAGGAAACTGAATCAGATGAGGAGATAAAGAAACTGAAGAAGAAGAAGAAATCATCCGGTGAACACTCTACTGGTCAAGAAGAAGAAGAGAAGGAAGAGGAATTTGTTGAAAACCCCACTCTATCCTTAGATGTTGTAGTAAAAGCAGTCACTGTGGATGGAAACCTGCAACCCTTAATAGAATTTTATGATGATTATAATGAAGCAGATAAACAGATTCTGGAGGAAGCCACAGTTTAGTTTTTGAACACTTACAACAAAGCTTTTATTGAAATTATCTCTCTAATACCCAAAAGCTTAGAGAAAAGGCTTGAAATGAGGAAGAATAATGCTTGAGCAAAAGATCTCGAGATCCAGGAATAGATAGCAATTCAGCTATTTCCTTCAATCGATCCCAAGACAATGAATATGGTATTCAAAGATTGCAAGGATGAGTTCCGGAGCAAAGCCAGGATGAATCAGCTAATGCTTGGTGAAACTGACAAAGTGGCAAAAGAGACCGAAGAGATCCTTTGGAATGCTTTTAAGAAATTCAACATTCCAATTATAGAGGACTTGGGTACTGACCCCTTGACCACTAGTGTTGCAGAACAATCTACTGAGAAAATGATAGAAGAGGTGGGCCCTGAACAGACTAACATTTCTCCTCCATTTTCCCCTACAGCTTTCGGATCTAAAGGAGAAGACAGAATATAGGAGAAAGAAGTAGGAGTGAAGGAAAAAGAAGTTGACAGTACCAAGGTTGCAAAAGGAGAGAAGACCCCAACAGACAAAACCACAACTGCTAGTGGTAAGAATGTAGGAGAGAAAGCTCCAAGGGACAGCCCTAAGAATGCAGAAGAGAAGAAACATCTGTCTCCAGCAAGAGACACTGCAAAAACTGTCCAAGAATTCCTGAACAAAGAAATAATGGAGATTGATGAACCGGAGCTCCTACAAGGACCATTTAATTTTGATTCACTTTCTCCAGTACAGACAATGAAGATAGCCTCATTCACTAATGCAAAGGCCAAAGAAAAACTCCTAAAGTCTCACATGGAAGACTGTGATTTGATAGAAGCTACTTCCGGAATGCTAGAAAAGATTATGCCATCGTTTTAGAAGGATCCCACAGCCTCCTTGTCCGGTAATCTCAAAACTCTAGTCAATAGTGTTAGCACACATTTTGATTCACTAGAGAAGTCAGCAGAAGATAAGGTCCAGAAGGAATTTCTTGCAAAAAGATTATCAGAGGTACAAGGGTTGATAAGTAATGATAGGAGAAATATGAGTATAGGGATAAAGAGCTTAGAAAATGCTCTTAAAGATGGCAGAGAAATATACAAATTTTGTTTATCATGGTCCGAAACAACAGTGGAGATTGAGAAGAAAATGAAAGAACGGGAGGATAAACTGACAAATCTTTCTCAAAATTTTGATCCACTTACTGCTTCCATAATAAATCAAGAATGTCAAACGGTTGTAGTCTTGAATGAGATTAAGAAGCTTGAAAAAGAGAAGAAAAATAGAATCAGTAGGTTGAGTGAGCTCAAAGGGATAATTATCCCTAAGTTAGAGGCCATGCATGAGGCCATAAAAGAAGCTCAAATCACCGCCCAAACAAATGATCCAACAGATCTCAAAAGGGCAAATGCATTTGCATTTCTATTGAGCGGTCATATATCAATTTTGGACAGAATGAAGCAAAGTTGGGCCGCAGAATTCATTCAACTGAAAACAACTTTTGCAGACATACTGCAGTATATGTAAGTATTCCATATGTATATACTTATACGGCTAAGTATAGTAAAATTTTTGAAAATTTTGGAATGCGGACCCTACCCTTTGCCATTGATGTCAAAGGGGGAGTGAAGAGCGGTGAAAAATGAAGAATCCAACTAAGGGGGAGCTCTGGAAAATGTATATAAAAATAGAGCATCAGCCAAGGGGGAGCATAGTATAAACACTTAGTCATTTTTCACTAAGTGTTGCCATCAATGCCAAAGGGGGAGATTGTTGGCAAAAGACACTATATGGATTCATGAATGTTGTCATTGATGGCAACAAAGTTCATCCCACACATCCGCAGGACATGGTATGTCTCTACCGGAAGTCAGAGTGAAGAATGTTATGGTCCGGTAAACAAGAACAGAGCATGTGGCGAGGTCCGACAGACAGGTCCGGATCTCTCAGAGGAAGTATCATGGTGAAGTGTAGATTTGGGGAAGTCAAGAGGAGTACCTTGACTGATAGATTCCAAGGTTTGAGCCTCCGGTGTGAAAAGGATAAAGAGATATGAATGTTTGAGTGTCGAGTTCTCATGTGACAGTGTGAACAGAGAAAGAACTGACTGGCAGAACATCAGACATTATTCCGGATGTGTTGCTGATGTTGGTGAAGGTTATGAAGGCATGAATTATGTTTAGATGACATGATTAAAGATTTCCACAAGTATATCATTGATCTGCATTACCTGGTGTGCAAGGATTCAGCCGACAGATCAAAGTTTGTGAAAAGATTGACTATTCCGAGTGCCGACTAGAAAGGTGATGAAATCACTTGTGTAGATATATATACATGATGGATTCAGTTGTGAGATGAGTTGTGGGTGTTATTGATGTGCGAATAAAAGCAGAGCAAAGAAGAAGCAATAAGGAAGGTCTGGTATGTGAAAGGAAAGCAGCATAAGAGAAAAGGAAAGATGAAGTGCAATAGATCAGTGTACTAAACCTAATCGGAACTGAACTCCAGCATATGTGGATGCTACCAATCAGTTCAAGTATTGTATAACACTCTTTTGTAGACAGTGTGTCTTTTGTAGGCAGTGTGCCTCCTTGTGAGCAGTGTGCTCGGGTAGTGAGCCCTAATTGGCAAGTGCCATTTTGTATTTCCATTCTTCTAACAGAGAATACAATCTTGGGTTAATCACCCTATGGTTTTCTCCCCTAACAGGGTTTCCATATCAAAAATATTGTGTCATGTGTATTTCCATTTCATGATTATGTTTGCTCATTTGGATTAATGTTACATTGATTATTCATAAAGTTTAGAAAGTAGAAATAATTAGGATAACTGATTCACCCCCCCCCCCTCTCAGTTATCAACAATAATGACTTAACCACTCATATCTTAATCCTAGATAAAATCCAACAGAGTTAGAGAAATCATGGAAAATAAGGTTTTTGTGCAAGCTCACTTCCTATGAAGCCCATTCCTCCTTGTAACTATATTGTATTAGATACTCTAGGCTTGCTTTTGTTTACTCAAAGATTTTATCATTTTATTTTTTCTACGATCATGGATTTGTTTAAATACTAATGCTAAAGCTAAATGAGTAGCGTTTATGAGTTTGTGATGTTGATTTAGTTAGTTAGTTAGTAACTATGATTTACATTATGAATTAATATTAACTTATGGTTATGGATTGATTTTTGATTGAACATAATTGTGTAGGATGAATTTAAGTTACTTTTAGTTAAGATTATAGATTATGTGCTTGTGTAATTTCATATTAATTTGATTTAGATTATAGATTGAACATGTTATTTGGATCTTCTTTAATCATGATAATGTTGTTAATTATGATATATCTACATTTTTAATATTAATTTAATTAATATATGTTGTTTCTGCTATTATCTCTTTTGTGCAAGTGTACATGCTAAACTCTATGACCAATGGAAGAATTGTGGAGGTTCTCCAATAAACCATTGTTGAGTTCCTTAGTATACCTAGACTTTATCTTAAGAGAGGATTAAAGTCTTCTCGTTTAAAAGTGTTATGGGTGTGATTGTGTTAATATATATTTTTTAATCTATTTTTATTATGTTATGTGGAGTGTGGTTAAATTTCTTAAGTGTCAAATCTTGGATTTGAACTTAAGAGAGAATTTTAATAGTCATAAAGTGTTTTTTTATAATATATGAGTGGGGTCCATGTTTAAATATTTAAAAAGTTTTTTGGAAGTATCTAAAAGCTTGAAAAGTGCCTTAGAAGATAAGTGATAGGTTTTGGAGGTAAATATTATTTTGGTTGCAAAGTCAAACCTTAGATTCATTGTATCTAGACATTTGTCTTTTATTTAAACCTTTCTTGAAGATTTGTTGATGGTTGGGGGGATTTCTATTGTTGGAATTTTTCTACTTTTTGGGAGAAGATTTTTTGGAAGAACTTGGAAGCTTGGAGAGACGAAGGTTAGCAAAAATTAGATCAAGGCTTCACCTAACTTGGTTAAAGCATAGATAGGATTTTATGTCATATTTAAAATGAAGTAATGTCACTTGTGGTTTAATAAGAAATAAATAAGTTGTTGGTTGTTTTGAATACCTTCATGTGTTTGTGTGTGAAAACCCCATTTCGTGTTTTTTTTTATGTTTTATGATCATTTTGGGGTATGGGTTGTATTGGGTGCAGATCCTCCCACTTGGGTGAAAAGGAACGTTGGGTTACATGTATTTGAAAAATGATAAAAATTTAAATTTCCTTCTTATTTATAAATTGATTGGTTGAGATTACCATTACCTGTGTGCTTGATCTAATTTTACAAAAACAATTTCAATATATACACCTCTTTTGTAAATCTCTTACTAAATTTTTAAGTGTTCTATGATTATTCTGATATTTACACAAATTCAAACAACATATGTACACAGAAATTTTGGTTGTACAATTTCTACATACAAATGCTTTTCTCTAGTGGAATTAATTCTTAGTGGTGGCCTGTACATTTATGTCACTATAGATTATGTAATTTTATACATGTTTTTTAAATTTATGTAGGAATCTCATTGTGAATATTTCAATTTGAGTGTAGGAGAATAAAAATAAAGATATGTATATATACATTGTTTACCCCAGAGATTATTGATTATTCACTTCAAAATATTTATATTTGAATACACAGAGAAATTTTAGAAAAAATAATTGAATACATTTTACCTATCTATTTAATCTACAATTAAACTCTTCTTTGCAGACTATATATATGCTCTGTACATGGTCGGATTAAACCATAGCAAATTGATAAATTTCAAATAAAATTGAAATAAATTTTAAAACTCAAAAAAAAATGTTTTACGTGGGCTGCCCATAGTTGGGACATCGTGACTTTAAGCCCTAGGGGAGACTCATACTTCCCCTCCCCACAGTCCTAGGGGCTGCCCATATATATATATATATATATATATATATATATATATATAGAGAGAGAGAGAGAGAGAGAGAGAGGAAGGTTAGTAGAAATTGGATCAAGGCTTCACCTAACTTGGTTGAAGCATAGATAGGATTTTATGTCATATTTAAAATGAAGTAATGTCACTTGTGGTTTAATAAGAAATAAATAAGTTGTTGGTTGTTCTGAATACCTTCATGTGTTTGTGTGTGAAAACCCCATTTGGTGTTTTTTTTATGTTTTATGATCATTTTGGGGTATGGGTTGTATTGGGTGCAGATCTTCCCACTTGGGTGAAAAGGAACATTGGGTTACATTTATTTGAAAAATGATAAAAATTTAAATTTCCTTCTTATTTCTAAATTGCTTGGTTGAGATTACCATTACCTATGTGCTTGATCTAACTTTATAGAAACAATTTCAATATATACACCTCTTTTGTAAATCTCTTACTAAATTTTTAAGTGTTATATGATTATTCCGATATTTACACAAATTCAAACACATATGTACGCAAAAATTTTGGTTCTACAATTTATACATACAAATGCTTTCCTCTAGTGGAATTAATTCTTAGTGGTGGCCTGTACATTTATGTCACTATAGATTATGTAATTTTATACATGTTTTTTAAATTTATGTAGGAATCTCGTTGTGAATATTTCAATTTGAGTGTAGGAGAATAAAAATAAAGATATGTATATATACATTGTTTACCCCAGAGATTATTGATTATTCACTTCAAAATATTTATATTTGAATACACAGAGAAATTTTAGAAAAATTAATTGAATAAATTTTACCTATCTATTTAATTTACAATTAAACTCTTCTTTGCAGACTATATATATGCTTTGTACATGGTCGGATTAAACCATAGCAAATTGATAAATTTCAAATAAAATTGAAATAATTTTTAAAACTCAAAAAAAAATGTTTTATGTGGGCCGCCCATAGCTAGGACGTCATGACTTTAAGCCCTAGGGGAGACTCATGCTTCCCCTCCCCACAGCCCTAGGGGCTGCCCATATATATATATATATATATATATATATATATATATATATATTCTTAATTTTTTAAATTTCTATTCAATGATTTTTATTATATATGTGTGTGTGTGTGTGTGTGTGTGTGTGTAGAAACCAGGAACATTGAGTGAATGTGAGTACCGATTTGAGCCACCTGAGATGAATAGGAGCATGCTCAATCTACAAGAAAACAAGTATTGCCAAATAATAGACACATAGAATAAGAAATAAATGGAATGATAAATTAGCTTACAAGATGTAGTACATATTGTAGACACCTGAAAATGGTCACAACCAACTTCATCCACTCACGCATTCAACCCTAATCCACCCACATCACTTCGTCCAATCCGATTATTAATTAAATAATTTTTAATTATTTAATTAATTTATTTTGCACCTTTATCATGTCATAAAAAATCAATTCTTCTACTATAGTTTGAAAATTAAATATTTTTTACTATAGTTCATCCCAAAAATTAAATAAATTATCATATTTAATTCCATATTTTGTGCATTTTTTATTACTTTTTGTAATCATGATTATTTTCTTCTAACCCATGTGCACATGAATTAATTTTAATTAATTCATCATTATAAACCCCCATGTTTCTAGAGGTCCACTTGTCATCCAATGTACACACATGTACATGACAAGTGGTACTTTGGAAGCATGGGCAAATCTTCCAAAATGGGTACATTTGTCCTCTTTCTTCCACCCCACTCCATGTGTCACTATTCCCTTCAATTTAAAATTCTATGTGGCACTATTTGAACACTATTCTTCTAATTTTAAATTCCACTTGTCCTCTCCATGGAATTTAAAATTTATCACAAAATCCAAGCCTTACCTTTTCATAAATGAGTCCTTACATATTATACACCTACTCAATCTTGGCCATCCATCCATTCAAACTTGCATTCTCATCCATTGATCATCCCTTGAATCTTGGGGCAACCTTCTCATCCAATCCAATCATGTCATTTTTCCAATTCTCCTTTTTTGAGGATCCTCAAGCAATCTCAACCATTGATCCTAGCCCTCCAATCCCACCTCCAAAAATCTATAAATTGAGGCCTCCACCTCCCATTTGGAACAAGTCATTTTATGCAAGAAAACTCTACCAATTTGAGTGCTCAACATATAGAATTAGTTCAATTCTAGCATAGTTTAGTAATATCATTTTATATCTTAGGGCATATCACTACTAATAGGCTTATTTTAGGGTGCAATTAGATGGTTTAGATTGTTAGTAGTTTAGTCCAATCTTGAGGTCCCTTGGACTTGATATTGGGTGCATTTTAGGTGTAATTTGTATCCATTTTAGGTCTCATTTTTATAGGTAGACATTTTGGCACGCTCGGTGGGACCCTCACCACCTTTTCTCTAACAAATTTGCATGTTTTGTGTTGTTTTTCTTGTGACAGGTCGGATCAGCGCCTAATTTCTGCAAATTAGAACCTATCTAGCCCATCAGCGCCAACCCAGCAGATCACGCCCATTCAGAGACAAGGTAAAATCACTCATTTCTCATGAATTTTAAGTCAAAGTCAGCATTTTATGTTTCCATGATGTTTTAAATGATGTTTTACTAACTTTTGGGCCACCTTGGCTCTCTATTTTGCAAGAAAAATCAATTTTACAAGGGGAAGGTGCTATCTGTCTTGGATAAGTGCCTAATCCTCTAAATCAGCGCCTAGTCTCACAGATTGGTGCCTAACCAAGAAGTGGGTTTTTTGACTATATTTTGGTTTTGCAGCCTCATTCGACTATCAAGGAGCTCATATCAAACTATTAACATGTTTCTTGCAGGGATTTGCTAAGTTAAAGCATGTTATTTTGATTCATTTGTATGAATTTGCTTGTTCAATCTTGCATCATAACTCATTTGGTTAAAAAGAACACAACTTGCATCTTTCACGCATAAGGTTAAGAAGAACACAACTTGCATATTTCATGCATAAGGTTAAAAAGAACACAACTTGCATCTTTCACACATAAGGTTAAAAAGAACACAACTTGCATCTTTCATGCATAAGGTTTAAAAAGAATAACAACATGCATCATCACTCATTGGGTTAAAAAGAACCACAAATTGCATTCTCACTCATCTAAGAAAGAAAATGAATAATTTTGTGTGAAGTGTTTTGTGATTGTGTTTGTATTGTGAAAGTGTATGCTCTTCCCTCGCACCATTGGTGATCTTGGGAATCAAGAACTTCTCACAACGCTTGCATGAATCACCCCCATCATAATCCAAGAACTAAAAAAATTAACCTTTGTCTAGTGTGGCCCAAGCCCAAAAATACGTATGCTCTCCCCTCACATCTTCGTATGAACTTGGGGATCAAAAGTATTGTTGCGCTTGTGTTTCTTTTGTTGAACCTTTAGAGGGCTTGCCACCCCACTTCAAAAGGTGGGAACGACCCAAGCGGCAATAAACTAAAGTCAAGCTCTTTCGAGCCGCTATATAAAATAATGTGTTTGTGATGAAAGTCACAAGCAACAGGTGTTGTTATGTCATACCGACAACCAACCTCCCCCAAAACCCTTCAAGGTGCAACCCTTGAAGGCTGGGAGACTCCATAACGAAGAGTAGCGTTGTTGCACGTATGGCCACCTGAACGAATGCACTTACTACGAACTATTGTTTAAGTAGCCCAAATCCCTCTATTTGTTGGTGTAGAAGGTGGGACCTTTGAAGCCACCCCGATTCTCGTGGTTCTTAGTAGAGATAGCAGGGACAATCCTAAGGTTTGGTGGGGGGATGAGCCTTGGGAAACCCAAAACTTGGTATGCGTGAGAAATGAGTGCCATGGAGGGGAGTTGGTGCTACCAAGATCCTAGAGCTATCCACTTTGAATAGGCACGGCTAGGGGATCCAACAAATATTGTCCTATCCTCGCCTTAAGTTGTGCATGATTGTTTAATTTCACAACAAACCTTTGGACATTGTATGCACTTGTTCGAAATGCTTGTATCACTTGCCAAAGAAGACTCTCATTGACATCACCCAAATATCATTTGAGCCATTTGAAAGAGCAAACTATTGAAACATTCAAACCTCCAAACTCCAAAAACATCACATCCCAAGCCCAAAATTTGTCAAAAATCCAACTCATCACCTTAAAAATCACACGAAACCGTCACTGTCCCACATCAGCACCTAACCCTCCACATCAGCGCCTAAACCTCCACATCAGCGCCCAGCCCACTACATCAGCACCCAGTCCTTTGCTTCAGCGCCCAATCCACTACATCAGTGTCCAGTCCTCTGCATCAGCTCCCAATCCTCTGCATCAGTGCCTAAACCTCTATATCAGCACCTAGCCATCTCAATCAGTGCCCAGTCCAAAATTCATCACAAAGTCAAACTTTTGTCCTTATAGTTGTCGATAACCCCCATTCCACACCATCCTTTGACATTACATGCCATCTCAATCCATGTCCCTATCTGTTCATTACTCTTAGCTTGTGATTCGTTCAAATCATTGATCATTATCCTCGCCATTAGACCTTAGACATCATTAGTCAGAACTTTGTTTACATCACTAGACTTATTCAATCCTATCATCCTAAAATAATTTTATCGTCCTCAATCAATCTATATTGATCATTACCCTTGAATCAATCAAGATCAACCATATCATCATCCAAATCCATCCTAATCAATCCAAACCACATCCAAATCCTAAGGAAAAAACTCTAGATCAATCATCAACTCCCCTTGGATAAATTGGCTTAGGAATCTAGACGACTCCTAAGTTAGTGGATTCCAAGAAATCTTGTTTTGCTTGGTGCATCTTGTCTACCCCAAGTAAAATAATCCTATTGTCCTCTTGCTTAGGCTCTTTGTCTACCCTAAGTATATAGGATAACCATCGGCCTTTAATCATCTTGATCTATTTTGGACCTATCTTCATCATCTCATCATCGGTACCTCATCATCCAAACCTGACCCAAATTCACCTTTTATGCCTCCTGTCACATGATCACAAGCTAATAAAATGGATGCCTGTTATCAACCCCTCTCTCCTAGTGGCTCTACCATGAGCAACATGGAGGAATATGTCAACCAACCCGAAATGGGTGAAGCATCCACTCATCATCATCAAACTTATTCCCCACCTTTGTCGAGTTCCTTAACGAAAAGAGGTTACATGACAAGTTTGACCAATTCATTGACAACCGTAAGGATGAATTTCTTCAATGTCTCATTGAACATGGTGCATGCCTTCCATATTCATATGACCATGACAAGCTCAAAACCATCTTTCATGACAAACCACCAACACCCATCCGCGATCAACCATGGGGACGTGTCCCTAATCCTAATGAACCCATCTACGATAATCCTTGGGCTAGTTTTGCTTCCAACACCGCCTCTGTTCAAACCTTGGGACAAAACATGAGGGCTAGAAATGTTTCACAACCACAAGCATCCAATCCTCCCATCGGGTTACCTTATGACATGGTACCTTCCGATGTACCAATTTCTGGGGTACCTTCTAATGTCACCATCACCACCATACCACCTCCACCAAACCATCAACAAGAAGCCATCATGATTGTACTGCAACCTCTCCCTCCACTAAACATTCCACCAAGGTCGATCATCACACAAACAATAGCACCACCCACAACTCAAACACCCATTGCGAATCCACTCAACCAACCCCAAAACCCATTGAAAAACTATGCTAATCCCACACACACATATCAATCTTCCATGCATCAACCCCACCATGAGTCATTAATGCAACCTCCTTATGACATCCAACAATAGCCACAACCCCAAACTCAACAAGTCATCCTACAACAATAAGCATATGGGTCCCATGTTTACACACAATCCATAGGTCTACCCCCACATGTTCAACATCAACAATATGTCCAACCTCAAACTCAACAAGTCATCCCACAACAACAGACACGCAGCTCTCACACCTACACACAAACCATAGGTCTTCCACCTCATGCACAACAACAATATGCCCACTCCCAACAACAACAACAATACATCCACCCTCAATACCAACAATCATCAATGCAACAACCTCCACTCCACCAAGTATCACAACCACCTCTTGCTAACCCTTTTGACCAAGAATGGCAAGAGATGAACAACGCCCTTAAAAACATCCAAGTAGGGACCCAAAAGAAACACTATAAGTTCGAAGACTTATGTCCCTACCCGTTCGACAGAAACATTGCCATCACACCTTTTCCTCAACACTTTGAAATGCCAAAATTTGATAAATACAAAGAAAAAGGAGACCCTCGTGACCACATCAAGGAGTTCTTCATGGCATACCAAGAAGTCACCTATGATGACCAATTCCTCCTTCATCTTTTTCCATGAAGCCTAGGAGGACAAGCCCTAGAATGGTTCATGCACTTACCTTATGGCTCCATATCTAATTTCACCAATCTTTCAGAGAAATTCATCGCCCACTTCTCATACAATGTAGAGCATGAGATCACTATGCTCGACCTTTGCAACACCAAACAACAAAGTGGTGAGAGTTTCACTGCTTATCTACAAAGATGGAGAGCCCTTGCTATTAGGCTACCTTGGACAACCCCTGAAAAACAACTCGTCCATATTTTCATCCAAAACCTCAACCAAGAAATGGCCTTCCATTTGCAAGTACATTGTGCATCAACCTTCGATAAAATTATAGAAAAAGGGGTCAATATCGAGAAAGCCCTTATTGCAAAGGGTCTAGTCAAAATCTACAACAAGAATGACAATGACAAAACCTTCAATGACAAACCTAAATTTTGGGCTAAAAACAAGAACACTGTAGGAGATGGTGCTACCGATTCCAAGTACATCCAAATCGCCTCTCCTAAACCAAAAGAGACAAACATAGTCCAAAATGTTTCTAACAATGTATCGGTCCCGACTGCTCCTCCAAAGAGAAATCCTCCTAACAATCCAAACCGCAGATATACCCCCTTGGATGAGCCACTCGAGGTTGTATTCCAAAAGCTACTCTGCACCTGCATGGTTGAGTTCCCCATAACAAAACCATTTGACGCAAACAAACCTAAGCCCATGTGGTACAAAGAGAATGAATATTGTGACTACCACCGCATCAAGGGCCACGCGACAAACAAATACGTGAAATTGAAAAATGTCCAAGACCTCATTGAAAGTTATGGAATCCAAATGGAAGACCACAATAATACATCACCCAATGATGACCTAGGAGTCTACCAAGACCCTCTTCCCCACCACAACAATAATCAAACCACTTCCCAACCATCCTCCTCCAACGCTAATCCTAACAACCAAACCAACAATATCAACTACAACAATGTTCCGCCCCCCTACGATAATATAGTAGGTAGAATTGATTTTGATTCTACTTGTGTTGCCACCATCAAAGTCAAAAATACTACCCCTGAATGTGTTGTTACCACCCATCGTGGGCGTATAACTATGAAGGGACCATCCTCATCCTCTACCACCACTTCCCAATACAACTTCCTTGATCATCTTGGAAAGACCCCCGCTCAAATCTCCATCTTGGAACTCCTTAGGACATCTGCCATACACCGGGAAATACTTGACAAGGCTCTCTAAGAGTCTCATGTTCCTACCGACATACCTCCCGCCCAATTCCAAAACCTTGTCGCTCAATTATCATCATCCTATCACCTATAGTCATGCCGACATGCCACCTATTGACCCCGCACACAATAAAGCCCTTCATATTGAAGTCCAAATCACCGACCATAGAGTCAAGAGTGTCCTCTTGGATAATGGATCCGGCTTGAACATATGTACATTAAAATTCATAAAACTCCTAGGGTATTCATAAACTGACTTGGAATCTTTGGTTATCTCCATTAAGGCATATGACAACATGGAGAGAGAATTTGAAGGCACTATATGCCTCCCTATCAAGGTAGGCCCACTCACCATCCCCACTCTATGTCACGTGATTGATCTTGACCTTCCATATGATCTCCTCCTAGGCCGACCATGGTTGCATGACATGCAAGCTATTCTCTCCACCTACCACCAATGCCTCAAGTTCCCTCATAACGGTGTGGAAGTCACTATCCCCACTGATCAACAACCTTTTGAATATTGCAAGGCCTTAGAGGTTGTCTATGATCGACAATTCCATTGTCTAAGTACCTATGGATCATGTCAAAGATCACTCATCCACTCCATCCACATCATCATTCATGCCGCAAGTCACCATTGTACAATCACAAGCTTCCACTTCATCTTCCACCCGTACACCTCAAAAGGTCAAGATCATAGACAAAGGGTGTGGCAAGTATGAGCTTCACAATGCTTTCCACGTGGGACAGTTACCATTGTCCCCCCACTCCCATGGCCGTCATCTTCTAAAGAAGGAAAAAGAATAGCAGCGCGGGATCAACAATAAAATTCCTTTTGTACCATCATAGGTCTCTAGAGAAGAAGAAGCTAAAGAAACAGCTCTAAGTGATTGGCTATATCGTGATGAAACTACCCCAACACCTATCAATGTAGAATACGTCAAAGACAAATATCCTGTACCATTTCAAATTTGTACCAAAATGCCTTACCATGGAACATGACTTGGCACCGATGAACAAGGTGTTACAAAACCCATACTGGTTGATCCTACATCTCCCAAGAAATATGCTTAATACTTTGGTTTAGGATATGCTCCATCGACTATGACAATCTGTGGACCCACTAAAACCTCGGTACAGGTAATGGAATCCTCTTCTAGTGTTGAAAACATCATGCCAAGTGTCACCATAGCTTCATGTGAAGATCTGGGCCTTTCTTGCATCTTCCCCGACAATGCCATCTTTGTTATTGACCTCCCCCTCATTCATCCTGAACTCATTGCTTGGCATTGTCAAGGACCCCTGCCTCTCGACGTATTTCTGAATGATGAGGCTCTCTCCGCATTTCTAGAACTTCGTGACACCTCACAATATAATAAATTCTTGCACACTGATGCCTATTTTGGAGAATAAGGGATCCTTAGTCTAAAAAAGAAAAAATCAAAAAATAGAAAATCGTCCCCTAGTGAAAACCTCTCTGAGGCACTAGAAGATGAGGATCTCAATCTTCCCCCTATACTATCTCACTGCCAAGAGCGTTTCAACATTTTGATTGAAGGCACACAAGACATCAACCTCGGCATGCAAGAATCACCTAAGCTCACACATCTAGCAGAAAGTCTTGGTACAGAAAAAAAATCCAACATCTCCATAGTGCTTCATGAAACACCTAATGTGTTCTCTTGGTCCTATGTCGACATGCTAGGATTGGATCCATCTTTGGTTGTTCATCATCTTGTGGTACATCCTGACGTAAAACTTGTTAAGCAGAAACTCCACAAGATGCACCCTCAAGTCACCTTGCTCATCAAAGAAGAGCTACATAAATTACTAGATGTTGACTTTATTCGCCCTATCGATTATCCAGAGTGGGTCTCCAATATTGTACTAGTTGCTAAGAAACCTGAGGGCATCTGTTGTTGTACAGACTTTTGAGACCTTAATAAAGCATGTCCAAAAGATGATTTTCCACTTCCCAACATTGATATGATTGTAGATCTCACAACAAGACACGAGATGCTCTCCCTTATGGACGGCTTCTCTGGATATAATCAAATTAGAATTGCTCCTGAGGATCAACACAAAACAGCTTTTACCTATCCTTGGGGCATATACTGCTGGCAAGTCATGCCCTTTGGTCTAAAGAATGCGGAGGCAACCTATCAACATGTAATGACTACTATCTTCCATGACATGATACATAAGATAATGGAAGACTATGTGGATGATCCCCTGGGAAAATCAAGAACAAGGGAAAAGCACCCTGCGATCCTGCAACAGATCTTTGCATGGCTCAGAGAATACAAGCTTCACCTCAACCCCAAGAAATGTGTCTTCGATGTAGCATCATGTAAACTCTTGGGGTTCATTGTCTCCCGTAGGGGCATCAAGGTAGATCCTGCTAAAGTCACTGCCATAACAGAAATGCCTCCTCTAAAGATGCTCAAACAACTCTGAAGTCTCCAAGGCAAACTACAGGCTATACAAAGATTCATCACTCAACTTGTAGACAAATGCCATCCTTTTGCCCATTTACTTCGCAAAGACGTACACTTTAAGTGGGATAAGAACTGTCAACAGGCATTCAACCACATCAAGGAGTATCTTGTTTCACCACCAGTCCTAATGGCTCTTATCCCTGGAAAGCCCCTATTATTATATATATCAGCAACTTCAGTAGCACTAGGGGCACTTTTAGCACAATAGGATGATACTGGCCATGAGAAAGCTATATATTACATCAACAGGACTTTAGTTGGCTATGAGCTTAACTACACCCCCATGGAACGCGCATGTCTAGCTGTCATTTTCTGCTCTCAAAAGTTACAACACTACATGCTAAGTCATTCTATCAAGCTCATATATAAGGTTGACCCTCTTAAGTACCTCCTTTCCAGGACCGCACTCATAGGACGAATGGAAAAATGGGTCATGTTGTTGAGCAAATTTGATATTGAGTATGTCGACAGAAAAGCAATCAAAGGACAAGTTATAGCAGATTAGCTAGTCGAAGCACCCCTTACAGATTATTAGCCGCTATCCATTGACTTTCCAGATGAGTCCACCCTAACCATGGTAGAATCAACACATTGGAAACTATACTTTGATGGATCTTCACTAATCACGGTTCAGGAGAAGGGATATTGTTGGTGACCCCACAAGGCAATTACATCCCCAAATCTTGCAGACTTTCTTTCCCCTATACAAACAATGTAGCCAAATATGAAGCTCTGATCATTGATCTAAAAATAGCCATGTAATGGAATATCTTACAGCTATAAGTCTATGGAGACTCTCAGTTGATCATCAAACAAGTGAATGATGAGTTTGCCACAAATGATGATAAGTTGGTACCCTATAAGAAAATGGTTGATGAATACAAACTATTCTTCACCTACATATAGTTTAAGCAGGTACCTTGCCTTCACAACAAAGCAACTGACACCATGGGATCTCATGCTGGAATAAGTCTTCCCTATATGCTTTTAGGTCCTCATATGACCAAGCAAAAACATGTTTATACTTTTTCAGTAATGCAATCAGCATACTTCTTATGTGTGGTTTGAGCTGTTTGCCAATATATACCTTCTGAGGGGCCTGAGATGTCCCCAAATTTATTTCTTCTAAATCCTCCTTATTTGTGGGGGATGTCCTTGTGACCATTTTGTCTCTACTGTCAAAGGCTCTTTCCAAAGCTACTAACCCTCTAGGGATCTTGTTAGTCTTCAATTGAATGATCTCTTTTCCCACAAGAGTTTCTTTTCCATTTACAGTCTCTACAAAAGCTTGGAAATCAATCTGTTGATTCTCATACTCATCTATGCAGTGCAAAAATTTCAGCAAATCCCTATCATCATTAAACACTTGCCAACTGCATATGTTTTCTGGTATGGCAGGCCTAATTTTAACTTCTACATCTGTGACACCTGACAGAGTGATGTCATCTGGCCTTATTGCAACATTGGCTAAGAAATCAGCCATAACATTTTTTGACCTTTCTACCCAGCCAATTGAAAATGCATCAAAAAGTTCAATAGTATCCCAAACAGCATGCTTGTATTGTTTCAATCTCTTATTTTTTGCAGCATACTTATTTTTGATTTGGGATACAATCAGCTCAGAATCCCCAAATACTCTTAACATCTTAATTCCATGTTTGAGAGCAATATTTAGGCCTAAGAGTAAAGCCTCATATTCTGCAATATTATTTGTGCAATCAAACCTCAGCAAGAAAGAGGATTTGAGGAGCTTACCAGTTGGGGACAGGAAAACAACTCCAGCTCCAGAGCCTTCTTTTGCACAAGCTCCATCAAAAAACATGGTCCATAAGCCTTGCTGATCCAGCTCTTCAGGGCAGACATTTTTCTTTTCATCTTCTGTATCATCTGAGACAACCTTAAAGTTATCACAATCAGTGTCTACAAAGCATACTTGTTCATTTGCTTCTTGGTCTTCCACTGTCTCTGATGATCTTTGCTCTCTGATTAGCTTGACATCCCTGCCATTCATTGGAATCATGGCATATGACAGGTCCAGCTGCATGCTTCCACCAATTAGTGCTGCCCATCTTCTTGACAACAGCATACCATACTGTGGCTTGATGTCAACCACTGTTATATTCATTTTGTATCTTTTTTCAGGAAATGCTGCCAGTTTGAAATCTACATCCTTCATGATTCCAATAACTGGTACCTCTCTGGCATCCATAGCATAACACTTTCCACATGCCTTGTCAATCTTTAGTCCAGTTTGTTGCATGATAGCCAAAGGCATGACATTTGTAGATGCTCCAGAGTCAAGCATACAATTTCTAATTATTTTACCATTTATAACCAGGGAAACATAAAATGGTTCCACCTGTGAAGGACATTTTGTCATGGTCATTCCTAAATAGACTTCAGGAGTCTCATCTTCTTCATTACACATGACATGTTTATCACCCTGGGTCTGATCATTTTGTTTAGCTTGAAAAGGTACCCCTGAGATTAGGGATATTGTCCTATTCTTGATCTCTTCCACTTTCATGAGTTCCATAAGTGGAACAGAGACCTTTACCTGAGAGAGGATCTGGGCTATATCAAATGGAGCACAGTTTTGTACAACAGTTGTAGCTTGCTCCACAATCTTGCTTTTATCCTGAGCTGATTTAGTTTTCATTTTCATAGTTCCCTGATCATCATTCTTGTCTTGGGAACCTCTACTTTGATCTTCAGCCTGAGGGTTTTTGTTTTCTGGTCCTTGAAATTCATGACCTGTTCTGTGTCTAAAGTTCTGTTTGTTATTTACCCACTGCCTTTTTTGTGGTTCAGTTTCTTTATGACCATGCACCAGCTGACCTGCAGAAACATCTTCTGGCTGATGTGGGCTGCCTACTTGATTTTTACCTCTGAGATTGTAGTTGCTTTTGACTTGAGCAACTGCTGCAGCTGTGAAGGCTCTAATTTCCTCATCAGAAGGTCGTTGTAAGCTACTCAGAAAATTGTGTGAGTTCTGAGCATACACATAATTATCCTCATCATCTTCATCATATGGGGACTGTTGGCAGGCCTGAACCTGATGATCTGTATTGTCATCAGCATCATACAGAGTGTATCCATTGCCTACGGACATCATGTTAACATCATCATCCTGCACATGATGTGGCTCATTGCACTCATTACAAGATGTAGCATTATCATACAAAGATTGGGCAATCATGCACTGTGACTGTGAATGTGGCATCTGACAAATTATACACCACGGAGCATCATCAGCAATATTTATAGTTTTCTTTAGGGGATCAGGAGTTTCCTTGACATGTTGAGCCCTCTGATTTGTGTTGTTACGTGGAAATACAGGCTTACCATCATGCCAATTGGTGTTATAAGGCATATCATGTAATGATGGCCTCTTTTCCTGCCTTTGATAGACTTGCCTATCAGGACCCATCCCTTTTTCACTTCTAGCTAATCTATAGCTCAGGTCCTTAACAACATTTGCCAGTTTGTCTATCTTATCTTCAGGAGCAGATGTACTACCTTGAGTGTTCTGAGGCTTATTTGGATTCTGCAGAATTTTTACATCATCCCTTCTATTCGTCTTGCCTGATGTTTTCCTATTGTTTTCAATATTTACTGCAATTCTGAAAGCATCCCTGAGAGTGGCAGGACCTTTATCTCTTAGTCCATATGCAGTCTTTGCATCAAAGGCATTGATGTACAAAATTATGCACATTGGTTCATTTGGCCTCATATGATGTGGCAATTTGTTCAACACTTTAGTAAATCTTGCATTAAAGTCTGCAACCTGCTCATTTGACCCTTTGGTGATGCTGGTGAACTCATTTACAAAGAAGCTAGGGTCAGTTTTATCACCATATTGCTCCTTGAATATCCTTTTAAAATCATCCCATGATGAAATACTCCGGTCAGGCAGATTCCTGTACCATTCTCTTGCCTCATCTATTAAGGATTGCATGAATGACTTCATGAAAACATCCTCATGCTCAACCTCAAAATTATCCATGACATTTTGGAAGGCCTTTAGATGATCTTCTCCTGACACTGTATTGTTTCCTGAAAACTTAGGCACTTGCAGCCTCAGATGCTTGTCAATGGGGTTAGGATACCCAGGAATACCATCAAACACCAGCTGCCTGAATCTATCTAGCTGCATGGGCTGTCTGTTTGGCTGATTAACATTAACATTTCTGTTTGCATTTTGGTTTCCTGCATGGTTCAGTGGTATCCTAGCATCATTCACATTTTGTCTCTCATCATGATGCTGATGTTGCGCTTCATATCTTTGCTGATGTCTTTGTATATTTGCATTCTCTAGGGTAGGAACTGAATCATTTTGGGCAATTCTCAAGGCTTGCACTTTCTACCTTATATCATCTCTGATTTTCATGGCTTGTAGGTATTCTAGTTCTGCTCTTAGACTTTTGATTTCTTCAGCCAATTGTTCATCCTTAGGTCTGGAGGTAGATGGTCTCATACCATTCTGGTCATCATCTTCATCATCCCTCAGAGACTCTGCCTCTTCAAACCTTTCACTTGGGTCTAGAAAAGGGCATTCTTGGAACACCTCTGACCTCATTCTCATACTACCACCCTATTGCCTCTCATATGCACCTTGAATATCAGCTTCTGCAGTTGAAAAATAAGGCGCATGCTGTCCTGATGGCCTAGGGTTATCTTGTACATCATCACTTTTTCTGGGGGAGCTCTCATGACTAACTGAGACAGTTCCCTTTCTTCTATACATCATTCTTTTTGTTAATGGTAACTCTTCAAATAGAGGATTTTGTTGGGATCTTCTCCCCTGCATATAAATTTTACTTTGACCGGTTGGGAGATTACTTCGGAGTCGCCACCTATTACTAGGAACTGTTTTCTTCTGAAAACCAGGGTTCTTTCACAAGGTCCCCAGCGGAGTCGCCAATTTCTGTTGACTTTTTCCCAGACTGGATGCTTATTCCCAGATTTCCCTACAAGGTAGCCATCAGTGATCAACAGGATCTCTGGGCCAGGGGGTCAACAGTGTAGGAGATAGACTCTATATTTTATCTCCTCTTCTTCTTCAGGCTCTGCAAGACCTAGGGGGGTATTCCCTACTCAACATCCATGAGGATATGCATACAAGGCTGGGATGCTGACAGAAAGCAGATAAGTCCTCCTGTAAGTAGACCAAAAGTGAAAGATAAGGGCAAAGGGGCTAGCTTTGGGCCTATTTGCAGTTGTAGACAGAGGACTGAGGTTCCTAAAACTAACTCTAATGTCCTAATGTTGGTTTTAGATTTTGATTTGGATTTTAAGCTTGGATGCAAAGCTGGATATGGTTATAACACAAAACAAAGCATGATTGGTGCCTATCCAGGGCCTGGAGTCAGTAGACATACACCTGTGAATGATCAGCATAAACAGCTAAAACTGGATTTCAAGGGGATATATGTGATACCTGCCTTACAGGTATCTCCCAATACAAAGTGTTAGGTTATCTCTACTTATGGTATCCCTACTGCAGTATATCCCTCCCAATGTTCAACCTGAAAACAGTTTAATCTACCGCTTGAGCAGAAGTTAAAAGATCAGACATTCAACATAGGAATTCTATGCTCTAGAATCTAAACATTACCAAACATCCAGATTCAGAAGAAGAATACATGCAATACTGGAGACAGAATTAACACAACACATGCTAAACAGCATTTCTCATATAAGTTTAATCATGAAATCAGTGGGTTCATGCCAAAAACAAACAACAGGAGATACATAAACTCACAGGTAAGCTGTACAGAGCAACCAGATCAGCTTGTTATGCATTACAGAGCCAAAATCTTCAACTTTCAACAACCTCTCAAATGAGCAACACAACCTGCTTATAACAGCCAGGTAGGTGCTCAGCAATTAATTACAATGTTGACCAAAAATCCCGCCAGATACACAGTATCATGGAAATGGCGCTTCAAACACAACCAGATTGGCGCCCAAACTTGAATGCAGCAGGTAGGGGAGGAGACAGGAAGATTTCTCGAGCCCTGCGCCTCTGTCCACTGATGTACACCTTCAATCGGGTACAGGATCCGCCCACGCCATCGCCCATACCTCTGCAACAATCGCCATTGATGGCGCACCAACCCGCGGCCTCGGGAAGAACATTGATTCTGCATCGCAACCACTTCCCGCCGAGATTCATCATCATGATATTTGAAAATGCAGGATATCGATTATCCCACATGCACCCCGCAGCAACCTCATTAACACTTTATATACTAAGTCATGAGCATATATCATGTCGGTGCTTTTGCTCCTGACGACACTAGTATAAGACTTCATCATCATCATCCTCCAGCAGCATGATATCCTGTTGCCCGAAATATCACCCTGACTTCATCATGATATCGCAATACAACTGCATGATATTCGCCTTCACCCGCACAACCGGATCCATCGGAGGAACATCCTCCTGCTGAGCTTATAACAAAAGTCTGGCCGATGAACATCCTGATGACATCATCATCATATCCTGCTGACGTCATCATCATATCTGCCTACTGCGCACCTCCTCATATCTGGATGACGTCATCATCATGTTTACAAATATCAGGGGATCATCATAAGATGATCAGTGTTAGAAATATGACCCCCCGGACCTTGATGACGTCATCATCATATTAACATCATCATGATATTCGGAAGACAACCGGATATTTGGAAATATCCTCCTGATGTTCAAATATCAGGTTGCACTGTAGCTCCACTATAAGATCAGGGCGATAACTGAATATGATGATGCTGCTTGAAAAGATCACCCCCAGTAGATAATGCGCGAAGCCGGCAGGCGGATATCTCCTTGATATCAGCATCATCGTGATGCTCGAACAAACATATATCCGGGTGATATGAAAATATCACCCCCTCCTTCGGAAATATCATGATGCAGATAGGCAGAGAACCGGATATCACCCTGATATAAGGATGACGTCAGCATCATCAGGATGACAAAACAACGAACAAGAAGTGATACAACATCATCAGGATGATATTGACTAAGATCATCCTGACGTTCAAAATATGATGACCCTAGTGAAAATCGGGTCGCACTTAGAACTCTTCAACAACATCATCAGGATGATCATAACCAAGATCACCTGATGATAGAAATATCACCCCGGCGAAATATCATGAAGGCAGAAAATATGATGACCTCCGCAAGCAGCAGGATGATAACTGGAAATATGATGGTGATGACGACGACCCTTAAGAAAAAACAAGTCAGGTCGAACAACTTAGAGAATAACCCCTCCAGGATAATGGGGCAACATCATCATCATGTTTGGGCAAGGTGATAAATGGAAGATCACCGGATACTTTGAAAAATCACCCTCGCAAGCAGATCAGGGTGCACTGTAGCTCGTCAGCATCATCAGGATAAAAACCAAACATCACCCGATAACTGAATATGATGATGACGATGAAAAACCAGTCGACGAAGAACATGATGATGCAGACCACCATCGAACCAAATATGATGATGATGACCTCCTCCTTAGGAAAATATGATGCTGCAGCTGAAAAATGCTGAGGAGGCCCAACACTTAGAAAAAATGGGCAAGAAGATAAAGGCTTCAAATGAAGAAACCTCCTGATCATGACAAACCAACCCCAGGTCAAAATGAGTTCTAACAGGTTCAAACTGGATCCATTGTTCAAATCACCTTCTTATTTTTCACCAGTACTATCCAATCCAATTATCCCATCGTTTGAGCTTCGGAATAAACCCATCGTCTGAGCTTCCATTGTCCATCATTCCCAACATACCCCTCATCTCCCAATTACTTAATTTCCATCTTTCCACATCACCACTACGTCACTCACTATACCCTCCTACCCATCCATGACCTTGGTCTCTTTAATGTTTTCACCACGTCACACCCTTTACTACACTAACACCATTCTCTACCTATCGTAATTTTTATACCATGATACCCATAGACAAACTAACATCCACGTCATCTACACCATATCTCATCATTCCACATGAACCAACCCCTATCCTTACATCATCAAGTCTCCTAGAACTACATATCATCACCACCCGCATTGTAATGTGCCTTGATCCCATGGATACAGGGTATGTAGGCAGTCTGGAATACGAAGGAAGTATCCAGTACCCAGGTACATACGATGCAACCATCCAACCTGATTGGATGGTCCCACATTCTTGAGCTTGTTGATTACACTTGACCTACGATCAATATACTCGCTGGGCATCTCATCAAAGCATAACACTCTCACAAAAAATCTTTCACCAACATATTGGCTTTTTCATAACTAGCACCATGTATCCCTCTGCCTATCCTTAGTTTAGTTTAATCCATCATCGATTCTTGTCCTAGGATGCATCCTTCCTACAATGGACAAAATCATCAATCCTCCATTCATCCTTTGGCAAGAGATACAATGGTTGTGTGTTTTGGGTTAGTCAGTCTTTTGGTCTTTGATTTTTATCTTATGCATCATTCTTGGACTATGTCAAAACTGCCTTGATCTCATTATATCATGGCATGTGGCGAACAATCCAGAATGGGGCATGGTCATTGCTTTTTTATGATGTGCTTGTGGGAGGTTCTCATTACTTCGTATTAGTATTCATACCTCGTGGATCATAGAGTCGGTTCTAGCATATTGTTCCCCTTTTGCATCTAAGGTTCTTCATACCTTTGACGTATTAAGGACTTATGCTATGAGTCCCCTTCCCTCATCTAGACAAGGTTGTACTATTATGGGCATGAATGGGTTCATCCTATTGATTGCAGAGTCAAGTCCCATGCATGGATGCCTTGTCACCTTGGTTCCACATACCCTGGTGCATAACATCCTATGCTATATCAACAGTAACACTCAATTTTTATTGTTGGCAGAATATCTCAATATGATGAAGTTCCTTGCATTTCCATCTACCCCAGTAGCCTAGGCGCCAATCCATGAGCCTAGACGCCAATCCCCACCCCTCCATGGCCTAGGCACCAATCCATTAGCCTAGGTGCCAATCCCCACCCTCCATGGCCTAGGCGCCAATCCCCACCCCTTCATGGCCTAGGCGCCAATCCTTGAGCCTAGGTGCCAATCCTTGAGCCTAGGCGCCAATCCTTGAGCCTAGGCACCAATCCCTGAGCCTAGGTGCCAATCTCCACACCTCCATGGCCTAGGCATCAATCCGTGAGCCTAGGTGCCAATCCCCACCCCTCCATGGCCTAGGCGCCACTCTGTGATCCTAAGTACCAATCCCCACCCCTCCATGGCCTAGGCGCCAATCTGTGAGCCTAGGCGCCAATCTCCACCCCTCCATGGCCTAGGTGCCAATCCAATCAACACCATTCCAAGTCAAATGTACACCTAACCATCATCGTTTCTGTGCCACACACCCCAATCCACTTCTTCCTAATCAATCCTAATCATCTAATCCTATCCTATTCATCATATCTCCATCATTTCACTTCACCCTAATCATATTCCAATCATCCTCCTTCATCATTACACATCATCCTGATCACCCCCCTTTTCATTCCTAGTCATTTCATCCTAGTCATCCTTATCAAAACTTAATCATCTCTTTCACCTAATCATCCTAATCATACCCTAGTCATCATGTCCTAACCACTCCACCTCATCATAATCATCATCCTACTCATACCTTAATCATATCCTAATCACACCCTAACCATTTCCAACTAATCCAAATCACCTCTTTCATCCAATTAACATCATCCTAATCATCCCTAATCATTCCATATCATCATCATCCCTTGTCACCTTATTCCTAATCACATTCTTATCATTCCTAGTCATCACCCCATCTCCTTATTGTTGCCTCAAGATCCATTAGCACTTACAATCACATTCCTCCTATTTTCTATCATCCGCTCATTTCCCATCATTTTGTGACCATTTTCAGGGTTCTACTGGTGTATCATGATCACTTGTCACCTTGCATCACATGTTAGTAGCCCATCCTGCATCACAAATACGTCAACATATATCCACATATCACCACATAACATATACGCATATGGTTGCATCATACATAAATCCATCTATCCTAACAATCATATGCACATGCCTGCATCATACATAATACATAAATCCATCTATCCTAACAATCATATGCATACATCTCAATCATCACAAACATATACATATCAAATCACATCACAACATCTAATCCATCATATACACACATCCATAAATGCATTCATCACCTATAAATCAATGCATCACATCATCAATCAATACATCTATCAGATATCCATCACATTATAAATCAATGCATAAATCATATATAACATAGCATACATCCATACATCCATCCATAACACATAGTCCATTGATCGAATAATCCATTGCATACATATATATCAAAAGGTGATCATGATACAAAATGAGGTCCTCAAACCTATCAAAAAATAGTACATGTATACATCATGCCCCTAGGCAGAGTTGTCCCTGTCCTTATCCTTGTCCTTATCCCCGTACCTAGGCCTGACCCTGTCCTGCTAACCCTATCCCATGCCAATGCCCCCAAGCCATCACATTCCCCCACCGCCATGTCCACACCAATCATTCAAATCATTAAAAAAAAAGGGCACGGATCAACACCCAATAGGTACCAATGCACTAGAGGGGCATAGATCATTTCCCAACTCGGTGGATCAGCACCCAATAGGCGCTAATGCATCGGAGGGGCACAGATTAGTGCCCATCAAGGCAGATCAGCACCCAATAGGCGCTAATGTGTCAGAGGGGCATGAATCAGCGCCCAGCCCAACGGATCAATGCCCAGTAGGCGTCAATGCGCCGGAGGGGCACGGATTAATGCCCAACCCGGTGGATCAGTGCCCAATCCAATGGATTCCCCACCCCAATTGCAATTGTGTCAAAGCCACTACTACATATTCAATTTCATTCCTTTATGACCAAATTTCATCACAACATTTCATTTCATTCATCCCTGGACATTAATAGAGGTTCCCAAACATAGTCTTCCTAAGGTTGAAACATAGGGAGAAATTGTTGAAGCTTGACTGTATCACAAGTACAAATATGGACCAAGAGACCTTGATATCCTTTTTCAAATCAATTACAACTTGGGCTTAATACCTCAAGGCTAGTTTAAGTCCATCATCCCAAGTGAATTATGAACTTCATGGGTTCACTTTAATCAATCATCCTTCCAAGTGAAGTCTGAAACTCACAGCTTCACCTTAATCTATCATTTCATTCACACCTCCAGGTCTTGATAAATCTTATTTATACTTTGACAAGGTCATTAGTAGATGAGAGTACCCTCTTGGAGCTAGACTTTTCAAAGACTATTATCATTCGCCTCTATTATTGTCTGGGCCTCATCACCTCGCATTAACATCCCGTAGCATACCCGACATCCTAATCATTATTCTAGTCATCCTACATCATATCATAATCAATTCCTACTCATAACTTCATCATTCAATATCCATTCCCTCCTCTTTGACCTTTGACCGATACGTTTCCTTTCGAGAGCATACCCGTGTTTGTCCAACCTGCCTATCCTCTCGAGGGGTCATCATCATCCCACTATTATCCTTTTCCTCTATCCATTTCCTTAGCTTCTTTGAAATGATGTTACATGACACAAATCTCATCATCTCAAAGAGGGGCAAAATGTAGACACCTGAAAATGGTCACAACCAACTTCATCCACTCACGCATTCAACCGTAATCCACCCGCATCGCTTCGTCCAATCTGATTATTAATTAAATAATTTTAAATTATTTAATTAATTTATTTTGCACCTTTATCATATCATAAAAAATCAATTCTTCTACTATAGTTTGAAAATTAAATACTTTTTACTATAGTTCATCCCAAAAATTAAATAAATTATCATATTTATTTAATTCCCTATTTTATGCACTTTTGATTACTTTTTGTAATCATGATTATTTTCTTCTAACCCATGTGCACATTTTAATTAATTCATCATTACAAACCCCCATGTTTCTAGAGGTCCACTTGTCATCCAATGTACACACATGTACATGACAAGTGGTACTTTGGAAGCATGGGCAAATCTTCCAAACTGGGTACATTTGTCCTCTTTCTTCCACCCCACTCCATGTGTCACTATTCCCTTCAATTTAAAATTCCATGTGGCACTATTTGAACACTATTCTTCTAATTTTAAATTTCACTTGTCCTCTCCATGGAATTTAAAATTCATCACAAAATCCAAGCCTTATCTTTTCATAAATGAGTCCTTACATGTCATACACCTACTCAATCTTAAGCATCCATCCATTCAAACTTGCATTCTCATCCATTGATCATCCCTTGAATCTTGGGGCAACCTTCTCATCCAATCCAATCATGCCATTTGTCTAATTCTCCTTTCTTGAGGATCCTCAAGCAATCTCAACCATTGATCCTTCAAATTGATCCTAGCCCTCCAATCCCATCTCCAAAAATCTATAAATTGAGGCCTCCACCTCCCATTTGGAACAAGTCATTTTATGTAAGAAAACTCTGCCAATTTGAGTGCTCAACATATAGAATTAGTTCAATTCTAGCATAGTTTAGTAATATCATTTTATATCTTAGGGCATATCACTACTAATAGGATTATTTTAGGGTGCAATTAGATGGTTGAGCTTGTTAGTAGTTTAGTCCAATCTTGAGGTCCCTTGGACTTGAGATTGGGTGCATTTTAGGTGTAATTTACATCCATTTTAGGTCTCATTTTCATAGGTAGACACATATAGGGCATAATGACTAAGAATAGTTGAGCCAATAATAGGAAAAACTCACTAAGAATAGTGGTTCTCCAAGAATAGGAAAAGCAACCACTTAACTTAGTTAAGCTAATCTAAGCATGCCAAGTATAGCTCAAGGCTAAACATAGACTCCTAAATATGCACTCCTAATAAAGCTTAATATACACCAACACCCCCCCTTAAGCATAACTTAGGTGGGCTAAATGAAGATGGGTCCCAACAACTAGGCCTGATCAGGTACCCATGTACAATGCAATCTCTCATAAGAATGGAGAAACGAAGAAAACCATGTGGGAAAAACTCCCCTCCAAAAAGATAGAAAACAAAGATAAAAGAAAAGGACTAGGAAGCCTCCTCAAATATTATAACTCTACATCAAGCCTAAAACCATGTCACTCTGACTGTGGTGATGCAAATATAACCCCCCATAGGAGAGTAAAAAGTCTGTGTAGCCCCCCCACAATGAAGTAGCCCCTATGCCAAAAGAGAATGCTTGTGTATGAATATTGAAAATGATCCATTTGTGGCAAGTGACAGTTCTCCCCTTAGGAAGAAACAACTCCAATGGTGAATGCTCAAAGAAGCGAGGCGAGATGGTAAGTCTCATGATGTACCCTATCTTAGAACACTACTCAAATGCCATCATGTTTATGTCAAAATGAGTCACAAACAAATTAGAAGTCCCAGGCCTAACTAAGATAAGTGACCTCTCAAAATCATGTGAAGAATGATCAAGAGCATGATCTAGAGAAGTGATGTATGGATGTGGAATGCTAAAGAATGTCATGTGGCTACAAAGCAAATCCTATGAGATGTCCTACAAAGAATCACTGGAAGCCATCGGTGAAGCCTCACTGAACTCTGTAGTAATAACAGGTGTATGGATACTGTCATCAAACAGAAAGACAATATCCTCCAAAGTGTCATCAAGATCTGAAATGTGAGAGTCTACAAACAAGCAAGAGATGTATGGTATAATGTGTCCCAATGAGGTTCAAATTCGGAAGACATAAATGCCCCTACTATAGAGAATCACTGGAAGCTCTCGAATAAGTAACACTGGACTCTCAAGTAGAAATAGGTACTGTAGGATATGGAATGTCCTCCAATGTAGATGGGGTATCAATATATGTTAACAAAATAGATTGATCATCCCATGAGGATGTGTCCACACATGAAGGGAAAACAAAAGTCTCACTATCATCCACAAGAGCCTAGTTATCCACAGAAACATCACTTTCAGATGAAGAATCGAGATCTCCATACAACTACCGGATGATGGTCCAAGTAGTGAAAGGGCACTCAGTGTGGCCTACATGTAAAATATCCTCAAAAATAGTAAGACCTATTAGTCCATAGATCATGTCTTTTTTGTTAAACCATTTATTCCTTTGTTTATAGTCACTTGGCTCAAGAACAAGTCCAAGGAGATAGGGCAATAGATCTTGTTCAAGACAATGATTATTTATCCCTTGTTTTCAGGACAAATAGTTATTTGAGGTTAGTCTGACTACAGAAGGATGGAAATAAATACTAGAATCCATGATAAGCCCCCTAAATTTGGAGCTTTATCTCAGTTCATTGATTACAAAATACTGTGTATAATTCCCCCAAACTAAAATGTGGAAGGAAGTGTGCAAGTGTACAAGACACAACACAAAGGACACCCCCTTGATTAGTGTTGATGATGATGTTACTCACAAACAAACATGAAATAAAAGCTACACAACAACCTTTATTTATCTTGAATGATACGATGAATTCAAAGAATTCATGATCCCAAGTCTCCGTTGATTAGTTCATAATCTATTGACGTTACTCAGTGGTTGATGTGTGTTGTTGTTAATAATTCAGGGGTCTTACGTACTTCAATTATTCCTGCAAAGTTCCTCAATATTTCCTCCAAATATCCTATCCTTTATATCCATTTTGCATAATCTCCAACAATTCTACCTCTACACTATGAATTCACTCAAATAATGTGCCTACAGGTTGATACTTGCATGATTTCTACCATTATTTGCAATTCTTTGCATGATATTTTCAACACTACATGCATTTAGCTCAAATATGCTAAGGATTTTCAATTATCTACGGGATGTTAGCATATTTAATGTTCTGCTTATTATTTATCTGTGTATTACAGTTAAGGTGACATGGTGATTTCAATGAAATTAAGAAAAAAAGGAATGACAAAGATAGGGTTCAGAGAGTGAGATTCCCAAAATTACTTGACTGAGATCAATGATCCACATACATGTTCCGATACAGCAATGAAGAGAAGAAAACTAGAATCATACTTCACTAGGACATTCCACAAATCCGCATGATTCAGTGCAAATCTTCAAAGGAAAAGCTGACAACAACATGCAATAAAATGAAAGCGCTTCTATTGAACACAACATTCACCATTACATATCCAAAAATCAACTTGAAGATTACATAAAGTTTACAATCAAGATGTAATCTGAAGCTTCATCTCCATCCGGTATGCTTTAGAACAAAGTACATTTACAATGATCTGAAGAAAGAACCTTGATGTTTCAACAATTTAGTCTCCATTAGTCTCAGTAATCCGATCTCTTATCGGGTCTACAGTCCTTTGGTCAGATATATAATGATTGACCTCTATGCATTTTTCCCCCCTCTTTCGTTATGACAAGTCATGGACCCTTTATAGGATAGAAGCCAAAAAACGGTTACATTGATCCAAGGTCAGTAGCTAGCAATTACATAGATGGCATAGAATATTCCAGCATCTTTGAACTTGACTCACCCTCCAGCTAGCACACAGTGTACCTGGTAATATCCCTCGGCTCTGGTTCATGTTGCCTCTGCGTCTGCAACTTTGCAATTCTCAACTATTTCACTCTGCAACATATAGCTAAACCCCAAATAGTTCCAACATCCTGCAACAAATAGACAAGAATTAAGCATCATCATTTAATACCTTGGCATGAAAAATAAACATTACAGCTTATGTGAAATGAGCTTTGAATATGCAATCTTGGATATCGGGCTATGAATATTAAGCATCTGTGAACATCCGCATATCCAAATGCATATACGATGCTAAGAATGGTCGAGTCAACCACCGTTGACCAAAAACATGCTATCGGGCTTTAAAATGGCTTCAAAACCCTCCCGCTTTGCCTTATTTCCTTGTATCTTGAACATGCATATTGTAAACATACAAGCGCACCGAACATACAATGACTTTTTTGCATTTAATTTCTTTTGACATCCGGCTTGTATCCTCTATTTGCATCCTTCGCTTGTATATCAGCTTGTACCCTTTTAACTTGTATCTTTCGCTTGTATATCGGCTTGTATATCGAAGATATACATTATAAACATACAAACCCGACGTACAAGCGGTGGAGCCCACATCACTTTTCTCTTGTATCTCCACGATACAACAATACTTGTATCAAAACCCTTAGATACAAGTAGAGACACATACAAAATCCTTTATATGTCCTTTCGGACTTCAACTTTTATAGACCGCAATTTACTCACCCGTCAGCTCCGCGATGTATAAAATGCAATGCATCTTTTAATATACATTAAGTAATGATACATCAGTTACATCAGATTTTAAACTTTCCTGAATTCTGCCGTGTATGTACCTTGAAATGTATAACCCAGAATATACATACAAGGCGCGAAATATACAATGACTTAACCATATTTCATAATCATTTCAGTTCCGCGCTATGCCTTGTATGTACTGCAATGTATGTTTCGATACATACATACAATGCAGAAACATACAACAATTACCCTTTACTTTATAAACATTTCGGTTCCACAACATGTATAACCCTTTGTATATCCCGTTGTATGTTTTGCCTTCGCTAAACATACAAACGTAAAATACATTCAATGAACTTGACCGAATATACATTTAAACTCTAAGCTCTGTCGGGTCCACCTTGTATGTACCGAAATAAAACGTTAGCCAAATGCATACAAGTAAACAATGCATAAAAACTTGATGACTTCCCTTGTGACTTATGCAACGACCCAATATATAAAGGACTTTGTATACGAGCGACCCAATATACAAAAGACTTTGTAAATGAGCAACTTTGTATGTAAGTGACCTTGTATATGCAACTCGGTATACAAAGGACTTTGTATATGCAACATACAAACCCTGTTATTGTACATTTTACCAAAACATGTGTATCTTACAAAATATTAGGAATTTTAACATGGTTCAAAAAGTAACCCTCACTTATTTTTGACAAGGAATTCACCCATACTCTGCCCTGGTACTTAATGCTATTTTTTCTTTATTTTCAACAAGGTTTGTACCTTTCACTCCCTTTTTCCCTTTACCACCAAGCGGACCCACACACATAAGCAAAGCAACAACCACAACAGGGGTCCTCATTTTGCTAAGGAGTAAAATGGGGCATGTTGTGAACATCACAACAACTAGCAACCAAACAAAACAATCAAATTAAAACCATCAAAGAAAACTAAATGAAATAAATTCATAACTTCCAACTATCTTTTCTACAAATCATTATTTAACTTGAGACTCAATGTATTCAATAAGGTGCATGAATTTTCCCTTCAGTTTAAGTGGGTGCACATGATTAATAATCCTCATCTTGAAAATTATTTGAACAAACCAGTGACTAATATTAGCCTACATAGTTGATGTCACTCCCTCATAGCCAACCGGATAGAGCTGTCAGCAGGCATCCATAGCCTCGACAAGGTTATCGTTACAATTCTCCTAAGTAGAGCCCCACTGCCAGCAAGCGTCTATAGCCCCGGTAGAGTTACTTAGATGGCTTAATCTAGTTTTTTAGTAAAATCCATTTTATTATTTTATTTATTTTAAAATTTTGTATTTGATGGAGATTTCATAAGATATTACAGTTGTAACTTCATGATGCAAGGAATGGTCACTTGCTGAAATTAAGCTGAGAATTACAATGGTAGCAAGGGTGACCTCTGATTTTTTACCTAATATCTACACTGGTAGGTTCAACAAACCCAAGGATTTTAGGTGTGTCATTGTGAGAAACCTCCCTTGAATACTCAACCCACAGTTATTGAATACAAAATTTCACAAGTCAACTAACTTTCTACATTCATGACAGTTACAACAAGTTATGCATAAATTTCAAATAATTAACCTGAATGTTCTGAATTTTCCATTATTTTCAGTGGTTGTTAGTTTGCTCATGCATACTCTAAATCAAAATAAAGACCCCAACACACAGGAAAACAACAAAGCAAACAAAACAAATAGACTGTACAAACAACTAACCTACCAAACTTTATACAAAACCCTACAAGGCAAATAAAACCTAGGAAAAGACCAAAAGACACCTGTATTTACATACTTCCTTAGATTGTATAGGAGCATTAGGGCACTAGTTATGGTTCTGATCCTAGCAAATTCATCTTTGTATTCTAAAAAATATTCTTGTATTCTAAATTCATTGTGTTTAACAGAATAACCTCTGATTATCAGCAACTAAGGAAGCTCATCATGTTCATGACATATCCATATGCATGTTTTATCTCCCAAATTTCCATAATCAAAATAATAATCAACATCATTTACTATGGAAAGGAAAGATACAACCTGGTGTATCTCTGGTTCTGCAAGACATGCTGGTTTGCTGACAGCTGGTCTCCCGTTTGACCTTGCACTTTCATTGCTTGGCTCAATGTCTGGTCTCACTTCAAATTGAAGGATGTATGACTCTTGATGGATTATTTCTTTATCTTTATCTACATCTATCACTTCATTCTAGATGTTCAGTTTATCCTCAAGTTTAGGAAACATCTCAATATTCTCTTCAATTCTCTGCACATCAGCATCTAAATGAGTATCTTTATAATAAAAATCTGATATACATAAATTTATCATTTCTAAATCATTTGATTGTAAAGGTGAATTAACATTCGAATGATAGGAATACTTCCCTGTTTCATTTTCAAAACAGTGCCAGATTGACATATGATCATGCACACCAACTCCAAAACTTTCTGCATCTTCAACTTTCATGAATTGTTCATCAAATACTTCACTTCTACCATCTAGTATGGCATCTGGTTCCATTGACCTGCAACAACCTTGAATTTGATCATTCAACTTAAACACATTAGATAGTAAATCAACATTTATTTTCTTTTCTACAACTCCCTGGGTTACTATCATAGGAACTTCTTCAGTAGCAATGCATTTAAATTCTTCCACCTGTCTACATTTCTTTTTACCATAAAATGACTCAAGGAAAGATGTTTCACTATCCTTATCAAAAGTATTAGGACCAAAATCAAAGACTTTATCCTGACAAGTGGTTTCTTTTCTACAAAATTTGAAAGATTTATACCTACAATCCCCTTTACCCATATTAGGAAGTAGAGAACTCCTATCAATCTCACCGTAAAATGACTCAAGGAAAGATGTTTCCTCATCTTTATCTTCTAGAACCGATTCAGCTATTATATTTTCTAAACAACTCATGATTACCGGTGTTGTCTCTTCTTGCTGTTCCAGAATTTGAGTCTTTTCCAACATGACCAAGCAAGCGTCACAATCCCTTTCTGAATGCTCTTCATCATGTAATCTACACCAACTTTCAATCAGGACATCATCAGTAGGTAACCCTAATATTTGACTACATTGTATATTTCTAGACAAATATAATTCAAAATCCTTAGAGCGATCCACTTCATTATCTGAACAACTAATAACTTCTAGTGTTGTATCCGCTTGTTGCTCCAGAATTTCTTCATTTTCTTGCCAGACTTTAGCCCTGAACACATTTGAGAAAATAATTAATCCTTTCAAATATAAATCTATCCTTGTAAGAAACGTTAAACAATTAATTTCACTGTGCTCCACAGAATTGTGTATCCTGCACCTTCTAGATAAACCAAAGTTAGATAAACTTTAAACCAAAGTTAGATAAACTTTGAGGATAAAGCTGCTCATTTAAAGTTTCCTGAAATAAAGGAATGTTAACTTGAAAATTGTCTTCATATGCATCCATCAAAATGAGACTCTGCTTTAATTTTTAGGATTTTGAAATTTTAATGAGATCTATCATATCTCAGAATAAAACTTGAAAGCTCAGAAAATCAAACAAATCTTTGAAGCTTTGAGCTAGATCTTTGCAAAGATGCAACCAAAACCTCTCAGATAAGAGATATTTGTAGACATTAAGCTCAAATGATGAAATATTTATGCAACATTTGCAGAAATCCATAGATTCCTTGTTCAAGCCCTCCTTCTAGCGCCAATTTATGTTGATGGCGTTAGAAGCGAGGGGTATGCGGATCAATTGCAAGATTTAAGGTAGGCTGCTATATAGAGGTAGGGGATATCACTTCAATTGAAAATAATTTCTTTGCTGAGAAACAGCTCAGGCCCTCCTTCTAGCGCCAATTTATGTTGACGATGATGTTACAAACAAACATGAAATAAAAGTTACACAACAACCTTTATTTATCTTGAAAGATACGATGAATTCAAAGAATTCATGATCCCAAGTCTCCATTGATTAGTTCATAATCTACTGATGTTACTCAGTGGTTGATGTGTGTTGTTGTTAATCATTCAGGGGCCTTACGTACTTTGATTATTCTTGCAAAGTTCCTCAATATTTCCTCCAAATATCATGTCCTTTATATCCGTTCTGCATAAATCTCCAACAATTCTACCTCTACACTATGAATTCACTCAAATAATGTGCCTATAGGTTGATACTTGCATGATTTCTACCATTATTTGCAATTCTTTGCATGATATTTTCAACACTACATGCATTTAGCTCAAATATGCTAAGGATTTTTAGTTATCTACGGGATGTCAACATATTTAATGTTCTGCTTATTATTTATCTATGTATTACAGTTAAGGTGACATGGTGATTTCAATGAAATTAAGAAAAAAAGGAATGACAAAGATAGGGTTCAGAGAGTGAGATTCCCAAAATTACTTAACTGAGATCAATGATCCACATACATGTTCCAATACAGCAATGAAAAGAAGAAAACTAGAATCATACTTCACTAGGACATTCCACAAATCTGCATGATCCAGTGCAAATCTTCAAAGGAAAAGTTGACAACAACATGCAATAAAATGAAAGTGCTTCTATTGAACATAGCATTCACCATTACATATCCAGAAATTAACTTGAAGATTACGTAAAGTTTACAATCAAGATGTAATCTGAAGCTTCATCTCCATCCAATATGCTTTAGAACAAGTACATTTACAATGATCTGAAGAAAGAACCTTGACATTTCAACAATTCAGTCTCCATTAGTCTCAGTAATCCGATCTCTTATCGGGTCTATAGTCCTTTGGTCAGATATATAATGATTGACCTCTATGCATTTTTTCCCCCTCTTTCGTTATGACAAGTCATGGTCCCTTTATAGGATAGAAGCCAGAAAACGGTTACATTGATCCAAGGTCGCCAGCTGGCAATTGCATAGCTGGCATAGAATATTCCAACATCTTTGAACTTGACTCACCCTCCAGCTAGCACACAATGTACCTGGTAATATCCCTTGACTCCGGTTCATGTTGCCTCTGCGTCTGCAACTCTGCAATTCTCAACTATTTCACTCTGCAACATATAGTTGAACCCCAAATAGTTCCAACATCCTGCAACAAATAGACAATAATTAAGCATCATCATTTAATACCTTGGCACAAAAAATAAACATTATAGCGTATGTGAAACGAGCTTTGAATATGCAAGCTTGGATATCGGGCTATGAATATTAAGCATCTGTGAACATCCGCATATCCAAATGCATATACGACGCTAAGAATGGTCGAGTGAACCACCGTTGACCAAAAACATGCTATCAAGCTTTAAAACGGCTTCAAAATCCTCCTGCTTTGCCTTATTTCCTTGTATCTCGAACATGCATATTGTAAACATACAAGCGCACTGAACATACAACGACTTTTTTTGCATTTAATTTCTTTTGACATCTGGCTTGTATCCTCTATTTGCATCCTTCACTTGTATATCAGCTTGTACCCTTTTAACTTGTATCTTTCGCTTGTATATCGACTTATATATCGAAGATATACATTATAAACATACAAACCCGACATACAAGCGGTGGAGCCCACATCACTTTTCTCTTGTATCTCCGCGATACAACAATACTTGTATCAAAACCCTTAGATACAAGTAGAGACACATACAAAATCCTTTGTATGTCCTTTCGGACTTCAACTTTTATAGACCGCAATTTACTCACCCATCGGCTCCGCGATGTATAAAATGTAATGCATCTTTTAATATACATTAAGTAATGATACATCAGTTACATCGAATTTTAAACTTTCCTGAATTCCGCCTTGTATGTACCTTGAAATGTATAACCCAGAATATACATACAAAGCGCGAAATATACGACGACTTAACCATATTTCATAATCATTTCAGTTCCGCGCTATGCCTTGTTTGTACTGCAATGTATGTACTGATACATACATACAATGCAGAAACATACAACAATTACCCTTTACTTTATAAACATTTCAGTTCCACGACATGTATAACCCTTTGTATATCTCGTTGTATGTTTTGCCTTCGCTAAACATACAAACATAAAATACATTCAACGGACTTGACTGAATATACATTTAAACTCTAAGCTCTGTCGGGTCCACCTTGTATGTACCGAAATAAAACGTTAGCCAAATGCATACAAGTAAACAATGCATAAAAACCTGATGACTTTCCTTGAGACTTATGCAACGACCCGATATACAAAGGGCTTTGTATACGAGCGACCCAATATACAAAAGACTTTGTATATGAGCGACTTTGTATGTAAGTGACCTTGTATATGCAACCTAATAAACAAAGGACTTTGTATATGCAACATACAAACCCTCTTATTGAACATTTTACGAAAACACATGTATCTTGCAAAATATTAGAAATTTTAACATGGTTCAAAAAGCAACCCTCACTCATTTTTGACAAGGAATTCACCCATACTTTGCCCTGGTACTTAATGTTATTTTTTCTTTATTTTCAACAAGGTTTGTACCTTTCACTCCCTTTTTCCCTTTAGCACCAAGCGGACCCACACACACAAGCAAAGCAATAGCCACAACAGGGGTCCTCATTTTGCTAAGGAGTAAAATGGGGCGTGTTGTGAACATCACAACAATTAGATATCTAGATTCCCCCTGAATCAATACTTTATAATGAGTGCGTGAGAAAAAGGGAATCCGATTTTGGGTCAGAAATGACACTTTATAAAGAATAGTGTGATTGAGCCCAAATTGGTCTAAATTTTGGCACTCAAAGGAGTCACCAATTACAGAATTGACTTTTTCCTAAAACACACTACTTTAAATGCTTCTTAGTTTTATTTGTCAAAAATATATTTTTGGACAAAATAAAACTTTACAATGAGGAGAAAAATAAAAGAAGCCCTTTCAACTAAAAAGCGGATTTTATCTTTAGCAAAAAAACTTTTTAAACTAAATTTAAATATCATTTTTGCTAAAAAAATAAAAATCTCCAAATTAATAAATGAGGACACAATTCTGGGTGAATTGAGAAATTTGTGCCCTAAATTATGCGAAATCTATAAATTTGAAGAGAAAAAAATAATAAATGAAGTTAGATTTACCTCTATTGTAGATTGAAATATGGATTTAGGGTTGATTTTGCAGGTTTAGGGTTGATTTTGAAGGTTTAGGGCTGATTTTGCTAGTTTAGGGCCGATTTTGCATGTTTGCAGGGACATTTTTGTGGATTTAGGGTCACTTTTGTAGGCTACACCATCCTCTGCCTAGTGTGTGCCTTCAAACACATGACTCTCTTCTTAGTTCAGGCCTTAGTGCCTTCAAATGCCCTTCATGCCTTGCTTAGGCCACATTGACGTCGATACCTCTATAGCTCTTTGAAGTCGACGAGCAATAAGCTTTGATGAAGCCGACTGTGACCCTTTTGCAACCTTAAGAAACCTTGATCAGGTGTGAAGACCATGAGGAAATGGTGGGAAGGGCAAAGTGTGGCTTCCCCTGCAACACCCCACACCAAACTAGAGGTCTTCAGGTGTGGTTTCTACACCACAACAAACAACAAATTGGCCTCCTTTCTTACATCGTGTTGCCTTAGATCACTCAGCTTGTGTGATGTGAATTAGCCTGTGGATTGGGAAATGTCACGATGGATCGAGCCTCAAAGCATCCACCTTTGCTAGATGCCTACTACATGTGTTACAGGCATCACCTCTGTTGGATGCTTCGGTGTTTCCATACCTTATGGATGCCTTGACACTAGATGTGGATAGTTTCCACATCCTCTGGATCGACCTACACATAGGATGTGGATTAGCCTCAACACCTTCATGATTCCCTCATCTTTGACCAGGGTTGAACGCCTTTCTCTACCCAAATAGGGGCAGGGGCGTTCCTGCCTTAATCCTTTGCACTAGACCAGATGCATATCAGTTTTATACAAATCAACCTTCTTTGGATTTGTGCCTTGCTTAGAAGAGGGATCCCACAACAACACTATCAAGAACTCACAGAATTCAAACAAACATCCACACAATCCTTCTCTGATACCATGTAGAAACTAGTAACATTGAGTGAATGTGAGTACCGATTCGAGCCACTCGAGATGAACAGGAGGATGCTCAATCTACAATAAAACAAGTATTGCAAAATAATAGACACATAGAATGCAAAATAAATGGAATGACAAATTAGCTTACAAGATGTAGTACATATAGGGCATAATCGACTAACAATAGTCGAGCCAATAATAGGAAAAGCTCACTAAGAATAGTGGTGCTCCAAGAATAGGAAAAGCAACCACTTAATTTAATTAAGCTAATCTAGGCATGCCAAGTATATCTCAAGGCTAAACATAAACTCCTAAATCTGCACTCCTAAGCAAGCTTAATATACACCAACAATATATATATATATATATATATATATATATATATATATATATATATATATATATATATATATATATAACTTTATTTTTTTTATTTTTTTTGGTTTATCTTACCTTACCTTTCAACAAAATCAAGTTCAACAGAAATTTAATAAAATATCAATAAATGAAATAAATTCTTAATTAAAAAGAAAATAATTAGACTCTCAGAAGAAAGAGGTCAATCTTTTGAATTGGATTGCTCTTTGCTTTGGCTATAGCTATGCGAGAGGCATTATATTTCCTTTATAGAAGGTTTTCGTAAATTTCTCTTGGAAGGAAAGCATTGTTTTTTATGGTAGTGGATTCTATAGACCTAGCTCAAAAAAATCTAGAACATCTTCAAGAAAAATGTGTAACATTTCTATGAACCTTGTGATCAAACCCTAGCAACCCCAAAGGTAAAATCTAGAAAAAAATGTTTTTATGTCACCACAAAGTATCCAAGGGCCTCCTCTTACAACATGCAACACACAAATCCAACAGATCTATAATAAATAAAATAAACTTGGTTGAAATTGCAAAGGAAATAATTAAACTAAAAAAAAGTTTTAAAGTAGCAAACCCATCAGAGAGGAGTGGTGGAAAAAGGCTTGCTATGGACTTCCCAAGAAATTCTTCCTCTCAGATCTACCACCAAGGGAATGATAAAAACAAGAAATGAGAAGAGGAATAGGAAAGAAAGAGCTTTTACGTGCATTTAAATTAATTTCCAATTCAATCCCTTAATTTTGGCCTCATTTATTTAATTCCATGTATTTAGCCAACCGACTTATTTATTTAGTATTTCCTTTATTGTTAATGTTGCCTTAAACTTTAGTTTATGTGATTGCTGCTATTTTTATTATTATTATTTTTAAATAACAAATATTATTGTGTTTCCCATTAAGTTTTTGTTGGGAAAATTTTCCTTAGGAGAATTCACATAAGTGAGGAAGTTATTTATTTGTAATTTTATTATTTAAATTAAATTAATAATTTAGTAGTTGGATAAATATAAGTGGTGTCAAATGAGATTATTGGGTTATATATTTTCTTTCAAAATATTGAGGAATAAAGGCAATTTAAGATTGTTGTCTCTTATTGTTAAAATAAAATTTGTGAGGTTAATTGTTATGAATGTAATTTTTAAAATATGTTCTTATCATTTTTTTAAAATTGTTAATGTGGTCAATTCTATTTATCTTTAAAATTTAAGTGACAGTGGGAAAAAGAGATTTTTAGAATAATATTAATTGCTAGTTAAGTTTTTATTTATTTATTTAGTTGGGTTTAATTTCATCCACTAAAGGTGACATTGCCCATCACCACATAGAACACCTAATAGAAACTTACTCAAGTGAGTTACCCTTTTTAACATTTTACCTAACAATGCCAATACTTCATTGGGAGACTATCACTATTATTTTAGGGCATTGCGATGGGGATTCCATCACCCATATTTGTAACCTTTTTCCCTCTACCTTGTGTGGAATTCCTTAATCGTTTCATGTGCAATGGGATTATGTGCACATCGTTCACCTTTGATAGTAGAAATAAATGCAGTTATTACCCTGTGTCTCAAAAAAATTGTTTGCATTATGTTTGTGTCCATTTCTACATGTGTGTATGAGTGGCATGACACTTCCCAAGGAGAAAACAATCTATTTCTTTGACAAAATCATTACTCCACAAAATAAAAACCATTCACAAGTTCTAAATTTCAAAAGGAAAAATGTAAGATTTTATGAAATTTCTCTAATATCTAGGTTCCACCATTAGAGAACCTTCAATTTTTCTCAAAATTTGAAATACAAACAATCTCAAAATTCTTAAACTACTCTCTTTTCTTGAATTCACTCAAAAAAACAAATATGCAACCATATAATTTTTGAGGCAATTTTGCAAGAGTTTGGGTATGAAATTCATATTTTATAAATTTTCTAAACTATGAAAATGAAGATAAATGAATTACTAAAACTACCCAATGGTTATACAACAATATTAATCAATATTTTGCATACAACAATCATTTTCAAGATCAAACTCCAATTAAAAGTATTGATATGGATTTGAGGCAATATCCAATATAATCTTCCATTTCATATAACAAGATTTTACAAACAATCTCTCTTTCTGTGAAATTGCACATTAAATCTACAACAAAATAATTATGAAAAATACCTCTATGAATCCAATGCAAACACAAGGTGAATCCTTCTCCTCCAACAAGGAAGCTTCAAATCCATTTCCAATCCACTTCTAATCATTCTCATTTAGCAAGTAGCACGCAAGGGTTTTCAAGAAAATACCCTCTCTCTCTTTTTCTCTCCAAAAACTTGTAAGGAAAAGAATAATAGAATAGAATGAAAACCTTTTTGCATATAAACCAATCCCTAATATCGATTTCCCTTTTTCTCCTTTTCATTGACTAACACACTTTAGGATAATATCTAATTTCCAACAAATATCCATTTTCACCCAAAAATATCTAATTTAGAAGCCAAATTTCACTCTATTGAATGTAATGTAATTTCCAAATCACTTTAACATATGCATATCAATATCTTTCAACTTAAAATGCAATATTCCCCAAGGTTACTTTTTTCTCGCTTAATATAGAAATTTTTCCTTTTTAAATCATTCAAAAGTATATCATTATTTTAGGAGATTTTTTAGTAATTTCACATCCATGCTAACATTCCACTAAACCGTTTAAATGAATTTCACTTAAAGTAACCAAAATTTCCATAAGGAAAATGAGAGTGTGCAAGAAAGCCAACATGTTATTGGGTTAGCATGATAGAGATCTAGAGTCACATGCGATTCGGAAAGGGCTAACCAATTTCACACATCACATGCCTTCCACCTTGATAGGGTTTAGATGGGTAAACATAACAAACAAACCATGTGAATGCCTCCAATTAACCACCATTAGGATTTTACCTATACTTGCACACTTCAATCACACGTTACCCGCATCTACTCAATATGTAACAATAGCTAAAGCAAATGCTAAAATTAACCAATCATCAAATATATCACATTTCTCCATTTCAATTAAATCATTTAATCAAACAAATAATGTAGAATTATATAATTAATTCATCTAGCATATCATTTTAATGAAAATAGTGAAGTTCAATACATCAATGCACAATTTATCATGAAATACTGCGCACGCACTCACATATATCGAGTATCCAAAATCAGTGCAATGGTATCCACAAGTGATAACCAACAATTACAAAACAATATAATATCATACAACCACAAATACACAACTACAAGATAGAGAAAGGCACAAATGCCTATGGGCCTTATATATTTTCTCCTATTGTTGTATGATAATTGTCTACTTAAAGTCTACCTATCTATGTATGCTAAAAATATACATTTATAGATTACATGATAATGAAGACAAATACTATTATGGAATTTGAATTAGTTGAACTTCCATGCATGACACTTCATCAAGATTCTAGTCATGCCTTATGTTGATAGGTGGTGTATCATGAAACAACTCCAAAAGGTTGTTGGATTGATGTGTGGTGTTTTGTGATATTGCATGACATTATGTGTGATGTTCTATACTGCACACTCTATATGTGCTAATGTGTATGTAGGTGTAGATGTGGCATGGAACTCAAACATAGTTGTTTATGGATCTATGTGGCACGGTTCCTAGCACTATGTGGTAGCACATGATGCAAATGGTTGCATATGAGCTATATGATGTCTTTGGAGTTGTGTAACATGGTTCTAAGTTTTATGTGAGTAATGCATGAAACAAGGAGCTATGTGCGGGTTTACACATTATTGTGCAGGTGAATGGGGCTAGTGCACAACCTTGCATGGTTGCATATGGAACAATAGTACACCACCAAATGGAAGTGTGATCCTATCCTTAATAAATGGTTTGGTTGGTAAGTAATAAAGGAGCTCTTGGGCTACTTGAGGATCTTATATAAGGCTTCCCTAAAGTAAGAACAAACATCTAAAGCATATGAGAAACCTCTATCATGATGAAAAGTGGGAAAATCTATAGAAACACCTAAAAATTCAACAAGAAACTCATCATTTAGGAAATGATCTGAATGGGAAGGAGAATCAAATGAAGAGCAATCTATCAACTCTAGATGAACCAACTATAGTAAAAAAATATGTCTCATGAGAAGCCATACAAACTGACTAAAGTTTTTGCTTTTGCTTATTCTTTAATGCCTTAACCACACATGAGAAGAATGATAACCCAATCCCTCTATTGTACACTAATGTTTCAATTATATAGGTTCCACAACATGTGGTCCATTTATGCCCAAACCTTCTCCTTTGTATCTATATTTGTACAGAATCTCAAAACTTTTACCATACTATCTATGTACCTATGAAAATGATAAAATAGAATCATCATCAGAATCAACCACAAATCCACTATCACAACCACAAGCATCTTTAGGAGTATGTTCTTTAATATCATTGAGGTTGTAGGTTGTAAACCATAAGTAGAATCTTAAAATCCTAAATATTAACTTTATATTCTTGATCACAAGATGGTGTAAAATCAAGAGGACCCCAATCATCCCCAAGATCAATGTGGAGTTTAGATCATGGAGGTTGTTCTCTTTATGGTGACCTCTTCACCCATCCAAAAACAAATATATAAATAATCCTTTCATCATTTCCTCACCTTTCCATAATCTTCTCACATAAATAAGACTTTTTATTTATTAAATCCCTCATAAATCCCTAATAATTGCCTAATAATGTCCTAATTGAGACTTAATCCTAATTAGTCCCTAATCCAAAACTACCTCACAACTACCCAACTACCTATCCAACCCTTTAAATAGACCTATCTCCCCCCACTCAAAGGGAGGAATCCTCTAAGCAAGTACATGTCAAAATATTTCTTCTTCCAATCTCTCCTATCCAACTAAATCCTTCATCATTGGTTATTGTTGATCTTTGAAGGCAACCCACATTCAATCCATGACCGATCGAAGAACAATCAAACAAGGTATTGGGTGCACTTGTTTCGTTCTATCTTGTGTGTAAGAATTTGGTTATTGCTTTGAGGATTGTTAGGTTGTACTGCTACCTTTGACAAGGGAGATACCAATCTAGCTTATGAATCTTATGAGTCACTGGGTCATCCCACAATAATGGGTTACACTTTTTGGCCAAACTTGACATTGAAATCAACATTTTGAACTAGAAATCTTCACTTTCTGACACCTATAGCCGCTAAACCGTTAGGAATCTGAAGATGATGCGAAATAGTGATTTATGAGATTTTGTTTGTAGATTCTAAATAATTTTTTTTAAAAAAAATTGGAGTTAAATTGTAATTTTTTTTGCGTCTCCTTTGATAACTAGTTTTTAATAGTAAACAACATTTTTTTAAAGTGATGTGTATTCTGTAGCACATAACTTTTTTTCTACAAAGGATAAAATTCTGATTCTTTTGAATTTAGATTGGTAACACCGATATATAGGGCATGCATTTAGTTTTATAATGTTTTGTTGATTTTTTTTAATTAAGTTTTTAAGTCAAACCAATTATAATTTAGACATAGGCGTATTCCGTAAAACATAACTTTTTCTGTATGTATCAAAATTTAATTTTTTTTGTTGAAACAAGGACATTAATACCTAGGGCATAAATATTTTTTAGAATTTTTTTCACTAATTTATTAATTTTTCATGTGTGTATAATAGAGAACTTGATGTTCAGCAAAAAACCTACATTCACAAGAAATAAAAAATAAATATAATAATCAAATTAAATATATTTAAAATTATACTTTTTAGGGAGCTTGTAATAAGGACTACATACTTACAAAACATAAATTTTAAATGAATTCATTTGATCCCCCAAAAGGTAAATCAAAAGTGGTTTTTTATCAACATTTTGATAGGTGTAGAGGAGACTCCATTATAGGTATGGTTTAAAACTAGTGGGGTTCTATCCAACAGGGTTTGAATCTAAGGGGGTTTGATCAAACCCTCTTCAATTAAAATCTTTTAAATGGAACCTTTTAAGGCTTAAATCATTATATTTTCTAAAAATATGTGATTTCAACAAAAATCAGGATGTCCCAGAAAGTGTAACCCATTATTGTGGCAGCACCCCACCCCCATCATCATGCCAACCTAGTCCCTCCACATCAACCAATTTCATGAATATTCCTCAATATCCATCTCAAAATCCTCCATAACATGAGCATGCTAGTACTAGTCACTCCTCGCACCAAGATCAAGAATTCTTAAGCCATCTTAATGTTACCTTTGACAAGGGAGATACCACCTCTAGTTTGGAATCATACACCAATCCACCTACCCTCATCCATCCATCCCTGTGGAGCCTCCATCATATAATCCTTCCAACCTTCAAAATCCTAATCCATTAAGCCAATCCCCAACACACTTAAAACCTAAGCCATCAAGTCTTCCACCTAAATCCAATCCTATTATCCATCCACCTAAGCCCAATCCAAGTCTTGATCCTATCATATCCAATCCTATCATCCCTTAACCTAATCCAAATCCCAATCCTATTATATCCAATCCTCTTTTCCATCCATTACATCCTAATCCTACACCTTCCACCCTCATTATCCATCCATTATATTGTGCATCCACCCATATACTAATGAAGGATGTGATCCATTGGATACTAGAAAGGAATCAACCACCACCCTCATGCCATCAAATCCCTATCCTTGACACTATCCAAGAACCTTCAAATGCCATGCCTATTTCTCCAATCCCATCTTGTAGTCCACAAACTATCCAAGAACCTTCAAATGTTCTTAAAGATCCACCTACCATAAGCCCAATTCATTCCCCATCATACATTGAACCTATCCAAGAAACCTCCATTCCTATCCAAACTCAATATTTATATCAAGAGTCAACTCCAAAGCATGATCAACCTTGCTCCTTACCAAATCAAGATCAAAGCCCTTCCATTCAACCTATCCATAACCTATATCTTTTCTATGATCAAGATATTATCTATGATCAAGAGCTTGTCACTCCTTCCACTCATGGTCCTAATACTATCCATGATTAGGAAACCTCGATTACTCCTATCCATCCTCCACCTAGTCCTATCCATCATCCCACAACATCCACTTCCCTTGATGAGACACTTGTTCCCCACAAGCACATCGATGTTCAAACAAATACCTTGGATCTTAATGAGCATAATCAAGATCCTAATGATCTTTTGTCATCCACTATTGACCATATTGCAAATCCACCATCATATCCTATTGGTCTTACTACCTTCCTTCATGAATGTTCTTCCCTAGGAGCGCAGCAACCTTAGAATTATTTAATTAATTTCCCCTCTTCACCCATCCAAAAACAAATAAATAATCCTTTCATCATTTCCTCACCTTTCTATAATCCCCTCACATAAATAAGCCTTTTTATTTATTAAATCCCTCATAAATACCTCATTAATCCCTAATAATTTTCTAATAATGTCCAAATTGAGACTTAATCCTAATTAGTCCCTAATCCAGAACTACCTCACAACTACCCAACTACCTATCCAACCCTATAAATAAACCTATCTCCCCCCACTCAAAGGGAGGAATCCTCTAAGCAAGTACATGCTATCAAAATATTTCTTCTTCCAATCTTCTCCTATCCAACTAAATCCTTCCTCATCATTGGTTATTGCTGATCTTTGAAGGCAGCCCACATTCAATCCATGATCGATCGAAGAACAATCAAACAAGGTATTAGGTGCATTTGTTTCGTTCTATCTTGTGTGTAAGAATTTGGTTATTGATTTGAGGATTCTTAGGTTGTATTGTTTGATCTTCTTATGTTTTCATTAACTGATTTTTGAGCATACAAGTTAACTAATAATAATTATAAGGAATTTCATTTGCATGTGCACCACATATGTCTTATTTTCATGAATACAATTCAAGGACTAATGAAGTGTGAATGGTACTACTCTCTTAGCATGAATTCAAGGACACTCCAAAAGAATATTATATTTTAGATGTCTAGGCATAACATGAAATGATGTATCTAAAGGAAGAGGTATTAGTGTTAGGGGAAAATTAATAATACCCAATGACTCCTACCCCACATTATCAAAACCTTTTATAATAATCTTAGATTATGATATTTTTTTGAATTTAACTTAATCTTATCCAAAAAAAATTTATTGCAAATGTTTAAGCTTGAGCCATTATCTACCAAAGCTCTTTTTATATGAACACTTCTCCAAATTTTATGATAATATATAATGGTAAACATTTTTGAATAATTGAAGGATTAGGAAGCTTAATAGAGCCAAAAGATATCTTATAACTATGATTACAAATGGGCTCTAAAATAGTAGCAACCTTTGTAGGATTAATATTAGATGGTATAGATAATTTTTATAAAGCTTGTCTCAAAATATCCTTGTATACTTCTAATGTGATCATGAGATGCCAAAGAGATATTTTTCCTAAGTATTTTTAAGTTGATGAATCAAATCATATTCCTTATATGCCTTAGCTATCAACTAAGGTGGATGAGGAAAAATAGGAGCAATAGGAAATATGAAATTACTTGCACAAGAGTAGAATATAATAGGAAATATGCTACAAATACTTGATAATAATAGGCCACTTTGGGGGATGGGGGACCTCTAAAAGTTTCCAATAAGAACACAATTCATAATATGACAATTAGCTACTACCCATTACCTCCTATATATGCATCATTAGAATATTCTAGTGTCTTAATCCCAACAAGGTTGATTTAGTCTACTATAATTGTACTTATGGACTCATAAATGACTCATCTAAGGATTATGCTAGCCACAAGTTGGATACACATATCCTTATAAAATCCATGGGTTAAGGGCATAGCATGCCCCCTCTTTAGAGAAATGCTATCCTTAATGCAAATCAATTGTGGATGCTTCTATATGAAATTGTCATTTTCCCATGTAGCATCTTTAATGGGAGAATTTTTCAACTTGATCAAATACTTGGCATTACGAGTGCTAAATTGTAAGGTGGAGATTACAAAGTAAGAAATTTCAAACCTTGCACTTTGTAATGATAATACAATGCTCAAATTGATAGATGTCTAACTAACCTAGGGCTTTGTCCAACACCCTAATGTTCAAAACTAAAATTTCCATGCTTGAGTAATAGGGAATGACCAGTTGGAGCCAAGTTGGTTTGGGCTCGTGATTAGGTTTGAATTTGGAAAAATGGGGTTCAACGCTACCTTCGTTGTCTTGATCTAGGATCATGGTTGCTTGAGCGATCTTGACCTAAAGATTGAGAATATAAAAAATTAAGGGTTAAGTCTGAACCACTTAGGAACGAAGACTCGGTTCTAATTCAAATTTAAGACATATGTCAATTCTTGCAATAGTGATAAAAAAGTAAACGTAATATGTCATCTAAACACTAGACTATTACATTAGTGATAAAAAGTAAAACACAATATGTTATTTAAGCACTAGACTATTACATTAGTGATAAAAAGTAAACGCAATATGTTATTTAAGCACTAGACTATTGCATTAGTGATAAAAAAAATAAACGCAAAACCAAAACGAGTGAGACAAAATTATAGGGATACACTTTTTATCTCTTTGATAATAACATTAACTTTGTTATTATTGATGTTTAATAAAGGGAGTAAGTTTTATGTATATTCAACCTTTTAACAAGAAGATTTGAAAAGAAATTTACTTTTGTTATTAAAGTTTAATAAAGGGACTAAGTCTACCCACGTATGTTCAAAGTTTCAACATTAGGATTTGAAAAGAAATGGCACCCATGAGCCACATATCTCTTATCTTAGCTGGAAAGGGGGATATCTTGATAGGCAAACAATACCTATTTGATGTGGTAGGGTGGAAAGCATAATGTGGATGATTGCCAATTGATTCTTAAATGCTTCTACTTACCTAACTTACCTTTATTTTAAGTCAGCAATGAACGCGGTTAAGCACAAAGGTACAAACAAGGGTGGCCAAAATATGATTCCATCACAATTATTAACAACATGAAAAGCCTAAACAATGCACTCAATGAAAGGGAGTGGTTGATAGGTGACAATGAAGTGGATGTAATCATATCTAGGGTTTCTTTCATTAAAAATCGTTTATCATTTCATTTCCCCTAGGAAGGAAGCGTAACCAAAACGTCTATTAAATAACAACACGCCTACGTGTACTCCACCTTGTCTTTTTCAGACCCTTTTTTACATTTATCTTCTTTATTCCTATTTTTTTATTTGTTTCAATTAAGAGCAACGCCTTATCAGAAAAAATGCTAAAAATCATTATTCGGCTTCTGATAAATTCTCTTTATTTTTTTATTTTATAAAGTGGAAAGTCTCCTAATTATTGAAGCAACAGCAACATTATTATTATTATATGAATTGACCCAATTGCTTAACCGCGCGATTGGAGGGCATGATGTTTTTGTACACAGGTTTTTATTATTTTATTTTTTAATCAAACAAAAATTTATGATATTATTGAAATGCCGAGCTTTTTTTTTTGGGATCATTGTGGAAGAATGAAATTAAATATTACAACATTTGGGTTTTTTTAATCTATATTTATTTTTATTAATTTTTGGGTATATTTTGTTTGTTTTATCTTTATGTTTTATGTCATTGTATATAGATGTCTTTAATATTTAATTTGTCTCTAACATTTTGGTACATAGTATTTCAAGTTAAATTTTGTTTGATCCAATTCTTATTAGTTTTTTAATTTTAAATTGGACCTACCTACAATTTTGTCCCTAGACTAAATTGTGGGCATGGTTACATCTCAAGTTTTCAAAATTTACATTCCTACTTTTCAAGATCAATAGTCATAAGTCATCTCTGACCAAAAACATTTAGGGCTTTTGTAACTTATGGGGTCTCCTTAACATTTATCAGAAGACATAGTAGCACCTTCACTCATAATTTCAATTGTCTTCTACTAATAGAATGATCATCACTAACATCACCTATGGTGCCACATTTCGTCATACTCAAAATATCCACCTTTCACCCTTGTAACTTTCTCAAGGGCTAGAAGTGGCCAAATGGTTGTTAGTTATCTTTCTTTCCCCAAAACTCAATAAAACATAGCCTTACCGAGATCTAATTTATGCAAAGACTTAACTTGAAACATGATAGTACTCATTTTCTAATTAAAAATGGATGCAACTTAGTGCCTCCGTTTGGTGCTCTAAAGCTAACTCCCAAGCCCAACTCACTTCTTAGAAGCTACTACACTTTAGACACCTATAGGTGATTACCTTTATTTCTTTCATACTTAATCTTTTATTTATCCATTTGCAAGAAGTGAGAATCATTCAAACATGTGTTCTACTTTTGCCCTTTGGCTCATCAAACCTGTGAAGCTATCTTTTAAACTCTCCATGTTGTCATTTTTTGCAATCTTACTTGAAAGTTTGCAATCCTTGGTCTCTTAGTCTCCCATAATCCAATTTCTAAAACATGTCACCAAACTATTATCAAGTGTATTTGGAAATTGAGATGCATGGTTATTTTTTTGTGATCTGGTATATCTATTTGGAGTTAGCAAGCAATTGCTTTACTCTAATATTCTTCTTCAAGTGGCAAATCTTTCTTGCCTTTTGTAGGACTCCCTCTAGATCAACACATAACCTATTTACAACAAGTTTCTAGTAATCAAACTCAGCGGAAGTAATTAGAGAAAAAATAAGATTGTCTAACAAAGAAACATGAGGAAATTACTATCGGAGCTATCAATCTTTCCAACATTGTTATCTCTCTCCACATAGCTACTTACTAATACATTCACAACATCCATTGTGCACTATGCATTAGTGGTGAACAAGATGGACATCAATTTGAGCACTCCTACTATTGATGAGTTTGAGTGATAAACACCATGGTTGTGACAATTATTTTTCCTTGTTATATTTTGCTATTGGTCTTTGTTTCCTTCACTACTATATGATCTACTTTGATAAAATCAAATCATTTGATTTGACCTTTGAATTCTCATATATGAACTCCTTTATACTTACCTTTACTCAATATAGAAAGGGTTGGATAAAGATTTTATTAATGCCGACAATATCACTCATGACTCCTATGCGGATGTAATATGCAAGTGAATTATTAGAATTATATGAGTTGTGATGTAAGCATTGTTATTATATGTTTTGCAAGGTGTATCATCTCTTGTAATTTTAAAAAAAATTCTCCAATCTTGTTTATCTATTCAAAGATGGTAGGCAAAGAGCCAACCTTCCAAATGTCATTATAACTAATCCAAATACCATTCTAAACTGCACCTTTATAACAAAATGACACACTGCCTCCACTACTATAAAGTACAAAACTACACATTCTTACCTTCTCTTCTTCCTTTAAGGATACCTATTTATTGTTCTTAGATTCAAAATAATACAAACATATCCTTAATTTAATCATAAAAATCTTCCAATTAATTTTTGTAATTATGTAAACTTTAAAATTATACACTTCTACATAAAATAAAATTATATAAAAACATAAAGGAATCTCTTCTTCCACAATTGCTTCCCTAGGTAATTTTTTATGTTTCACCCTAAAACTTTGGCCCAAACCAATGCAAATGGGTTTGTTTGTCCCCTAAACCCTAACTAAAAAGAGAAGGTAAAACATGCCTATATTAAAAAAACACTGTTCCTCTTAAATATGAACCCCACTTGTTTTATTTCCCTCCAAACCTTTGGGTCAAGATTTGTCAAAAATTTAATTGTCAATTTCAAGGTCAATGGTCAAAACCAAAGTGACTTTAGTTAGAATTTAAAAAAAAAAAAAAAAAACTCTCCTCTATATTTACAACTCCAAAGGCCGAGTAATAATTATATTAAATTAGTATAACATTGCTTAAACCACAACGACCATTACCTACCATTATTTTTTTTAATTGACATCATTGAAAATCTAAATAAATACAATTCAACGACAGATGTTATTTTTTATCCGCGTAATAATTATTTTTCGTCCTAAAAGTTATGCCTGTTTTTTTCCTGTCCTGTCATAATAACAAACTGTTGGGCAGAGTTCCGATGCATTCATTAATGATACTCAGAGGATTCGAACCGACGACCAGTAGCGTCAAATTTCTTCACAGTTTTTCTGCGAGAGCTCGTTATTTTCTGTCAAAGCTGAAAAAGGAGTCGCTTTTAGCCCCCTTTCGGTCGGCTTCAGCAACTTTTCAAGCTCGCAGCGCAACAATTGTTTAGAAAATCTTCTTTTTTTTTGTTTTCTGATCTCAAAACGTCGCTTTGTGGCGATTTTTAGCGGTGTTCAGGGTTCCTCTCGGTTCAAGGATGTCAAAGTTTATGTAGAGGTATGTCAAGTCTGTAAATTCTTTGATTTCGTCTCAAAAATTAGGCTCAATGAGAGTAAATCCTTTTGCTAATATTTTCGAAAATTAGATAATGGATTCATCGTTAAACTGTACAATTTTGTGACGTTTTAGAGAGATTATCCGTGAATAGAAGCGATACAAGTCTGCAAATCCTGTCTAAGAAGTTTCAGATATGTGAAGGCTTTAAGCTCAATTAATGATTTGATTTATTCACTAATATCCGGTTTAATACTAACAAATCCGTTTGCTAATATTTTTGAAGAAGTAATAATATATTTCTTTGTCAATCTGGAAACAATTGGATACTTTATAGAGACTGTCTGTACCTAAATAGAGGCGATGTAAGTCTTAAATGTGCAAATCTTTCATTATAAATGTGTGTCTAATAAGTTCATGTATGTGAAATCTTTAAGCTCGATTGATAAATTTATTTCGTCACAAAAAATCGTGGTCAATACGAATAAATCCATTTGCTAATCTTTTTGAAGAAATAATAAATTTCCTTGTAAAAATGGGAAAGTTCTGATGATTATTCGTAAATAGAGGCGGCATAATCCTTAGATACGCAATCTTTTGCTATAAATGTGCCTTGACCGAGATGACCATTAATTTCTCTCTGCATAATTGCTTCGGACATAACTACAGGCGTTATACGTCTTAAATCTGCAAATATTGTACTACAAACGCGCCTTAAGGATGCCCATCTTTAATTTCTCCGTTTAAATCAGCTACAGGCACAGGTAGCTTAATTTGTGTGTGGATATATGTTTAAATAAAGCGAGTGTTTTTTGTTTTTCTCTTTAAGTGTAGAAATCGCCTCCGGCTTTCAGGCGACGGAGGCATTTCAAAGTTTCAGAGAAATTTAACTCGTTTAACTAATGATTTTGAGAGAAATCTGCGTTAGAGGCTGGAACCTGTAATTTCTTAGAAGAAGATAGCTTTTGTCCTGTAATGCATTATGAGACTTAAGTAGCAATCGCTTAAGGATAAATTGTCTTTAATTATTTGCATAACACTAGTCAAAGGCTATGGAACCCCTAAGTTTGTGCTAATAAGTCGCTCTTTATATCTCTGTCTAAGAATTAGTTTCAGAAACGACAATCTTTTAAATCTGTGAACTTCTGTTGTGGGAATTCTTAGATTTGACATTTTTTTTTTGTAGGTGAAGCTGCATTGATTGTGTTGCTTGGTAGATTGATCATGGAGATCAGTTGGTAGAAATATGCTTCCTCATGAAAAAGCTGCAAAGGAGATGGTATTGAAATTTTTTGACACCATTAAAATTCTGATTAAATTAGATGATATCGAGAATTGTTTTTAAAGGATAATCAGTTAGTTTGAAAGGTAATTTTACATTTCATGGATAAAGCCATTTTACTCAAGAAAAATGTCATGATTTTTTTGCTAAAGTCGGTTTTCGGAAATGAAATTCATGCATTTGCAGCTTAAATTGGACTTGAAGAAATATTGCAAATTTTGAAAGTAATGTGGTGTTAGGTAAGAGATTCAGAAATTTTATGCCTATTTTTTTGACTTATAGAAGCACTTAAAAAGTTTTATTCAGAAAGTATGCAAATTTGTAATACAGGGGTCAATATAAACTTCAAACAACAAGAGTAAAAACATATCAGGAGCTAAGCGAGGTTACGAAACAGTGATAATCAACAAGCATATCCAACTACAAGCAAGGAAGGAAATAATTCTACCCTGGCAGAATCAAGGGAACTCTTTTTCATGTCAATTGCTGTAAAAGTATCCCTGTTGAAAGCTAAGTCAAAGGCCAAAGGTTTCAATCATTTATGAAGTTTTTGAGAGATACTTGCAGGTTCAATCTTATTCTAGTTTTCAGGTAAGGCATGTGTTGTACAATTGGAGAACTCAATAGACAATTAGGTTTCTTGTATTTATGGATTGAATTCGATGAAAATTTTCATTACAAATGCAGGAGGTGTACTGTCAAAACAATTTTGGTTTTCTAATATGAATTTTTATGCTTAGAGGCCAAAATATCCAGAGTTACTCCTGTCAATCAGTTTACGTGGGACTATCAATGAGAACAGGGGTGCAGCGAAGACTGAGACTGAAGTGAACCAAAGCAGCCACAGAGGACAGCCTAGAATCTACTGATTTGTGTACGTGCAGATGTCTACAAAAGAGTATATAAGAGAAATATGAACGACTGACCTGTGACCCATATCAGAATCGGCATAGGAAAACAGAATGGGGTAAACTGCTTTGGGTTTTCCTACTGATATTGCACAGTTCGTGAGCGGGCAATTTATTAATAGGAATACTACATGGAATCTGCAAGACTCCCGTGCAGCAATCTTGAATTTGTTGGATGTCATGTCTTAGTAAGATATGAAGAGGTGGTTCTTCAGACAAAGTGCGGTTCCTTCTAGCTAAGGAGCAGATAAATCAGGTTTTATGGATAGCTTTGAAGATAAAGCAAAGACCCAAGTGATGATTAGAAGACGTGCCTTGATTTTGAGTTGTCTGGAACTAGTAAGGTCAAGGCAGTTAGCAAAGATTTTTGGTCTCAATACTATTTGGAGCTGTCTTCAACAATTTTCACCGTATGCTCAAGCCAAAGCGTGGTAACCTTGTCAAATCAGAAGCAATAATATTATCTTCTCACCATGAAATTGGGTAAGTGTAACTATTGACTAGATTTTTTGTTTTTAAAGAAAATGGTTGAGAAGAAACTATCTTCTTTAATTTTGATTTGCTATTTTATGTCCTGGTTGAAAATTGAAATCTAAGCCTGTCTATGGTAAAAACATGAATGCAATTAAAGTATTTTGCGTTCTCTACTCCACACCTCCTCTCACCATAGTTGGACTAGAATCATAAAGCAAAGCTACCAAGTACCATACAAATGGCATGCCAATTTGAAAAAGTCTCATCCATGATGATGGCGCTCCTTTGAAATTTTCCTCCAAGCATAATGACACCAGCGATTATGTTTGACAGGCATAGAACATAAAAGAAGAGAGAATTCCATGGAGAGCACTTTAAAAAAAATAAAGAACTCCATGGAGAGCATAAATCAATTTGTATTAAAAATATTTTATAGGATGGAGTATGTCTATCCATTCCCTAATCAGAGCCTCAATATGAACTTTTGTCCAAGGCCTCCACATGGTTTATATTTATAAGTAGCTTTCATATTTAACAAACTGATTACGTATGCTGTCAGAGAAGGGTGTTAGATGGGGTAGTTAAATGGTTAAACCTATGTGACATCAGATAAACTTCATATGGATAATTTATTTAGACTATTATCAACAAATATACAACGAAAGTCACTAGGCAAGTGTCTGAGTTCAGCAGCCAGAAGTAAAAAATTCAAGAAGAGCTTGCTAATGTCAAAAAAGTTTATAAAATTTAATGCTTGACAAATTGGAAAATATAAAAGTTTGAGCAACTCTTTTCATGAAATGGAAGAATATGTTGAAGTAGAGATTAAACCGGCCAATGGTTCTCAAAGGAGCATCTTATGCTTCTCAAAACTTCATCATCACCTTATTCAATTGCAAATTTCCTGGAATTCTGCACAGAAACCTTGGCAACAGACAAGCAAAGTCCAGTCTACTCACAAATGTATCTTGTGTTATCTCTCTTCACTTAGAAAAGAGATCTAGGGTTACGGCTTTCTTTAGCTAAAGTTTTGTTTATTGTACATTTTACTAATGAACTGCCTTTGTTTACTCTTTTTAAAATTAAAAGACTAGTGATGCATTTGCTCAAACTTGCAGAAGTTTATTTGTCGTCTTTCAAGTTCAGTAATTTAAAATTTTTGATTAAAACCATGCGCAACAAATATGGTGCTTGAGGTCACTACTGTTTGTGGTAATGAAGAGCCCCATATGATGGGAATGCAAGCAAGATTTAAAACTTGAGTTAATTCCTTGATCTGACTAATTTCATGATAATTCAATTCTAAATGAACCTTAATCAAAATCACTCTATCCATGGAGGTTTGTGACAAAACTGTATGAAGAAGTAATCCTAGTTTGCTGTCACATCCCTTTGTCCTGTTGTGAGCCAGGGCTAGTTGTCAATGACTTTGCCAGGCCAGACATCAAAAGCATAGATATAGGGGTAACTAGATAATCGAATATGGCACATGGAATAGTATGTTGTGAAATATATTGTAACGTTGCCATATGTGATTAGATTGTACAAAATCACCTGAATTCTTCAAGGTGGAATGTGATTTTTGACTCAATGGAATATGATATACAATGTCAAGATCTTATTGGTTATCTAAATTTAATTGCAGGGCATCATCAAAATGTTCTAGAATCACCTCGGGCGCTTAGTCGAGATGGAAGCTTTAGGAGGAGTGGTTCTGGTTTGTATCAATACCATATCTACATGATATACATTTAAAATTAATTGGATTATCCTTGTTAAGTTCAATCTTTTGTTTTTTCATGGATTCTCCTTGTTAGCTTTCGTAAGATGTATACTTTCTCGCCTTTTGTCCTTGTTAACAATAGAATTAGGCAAGTGAAGTGTTGATGATAATAGAGTGTTTGATGAACACTTAAAAAATTATTAAAGATTTCAAATAAATAATAATTAATTATATTTTTGCCACTTAAAAGTCTTGAGTGATAATGCTTCTAGAATTTGACTGTGTACAATTTCTCTCTCAACGTTTCGAATCACACTCAGTGATCCATCACTTTTGTTCTCTTCTCTTGCTCTATTTCTCCTGATGATGGATCACTGAGTGATTCGAAACGTTGAGGGAAAAATTGTACACACGGTCAAATTCCAGAAGCATTATCACTCAACACTGTGGACTGTGGAAAATTAATGACTAACTTTAAAGTCTTGTTATTACCTAATAAATCCTAGCGAGGTAGGGGTATCGTGAAGAATCCATGGACGAATCTTCTACAAAATCCTGCAAGTGTTATAAATTTTTAAGTTTGTTTCTACTTTTAGGTGTTCTTAAATCTCATTATACCTTCCTTTTCGCAGGGTCCATTGTTATCCTTTGGTTTGAGATTTAATGCCCTAAATCCTCAATTGCTTTCTTGAAGAATCCACATTTGGATAATTTAGCATATAATTTATGATCTCTAAGAAGTTCTTCTGGTATTTTAAAATGTCTATGGGCTCTTTGTAATCCTTGCTATAAAGTAGCATGTTTTTCAAGAATACAATAATGAAGTTTTACCTGGCAGGAGCAAGGGATATTGTTCAACATGCTCATTAAATTTGCCAAGGCATTTTAAGTCCAAAACAACCCAAAATTTGTTGTCTTTACATGAAATAACATGTAACTTTGCTTGTTTGTTGTGGCATTGATCATTCTGAATTGTATGCTCCACAACTGCTACATCCAGTAATATGCCTTCACCTAATCATAAAATTGTCTACCGTATCTTCAAGGTGATGGTAAAAGTTTTTCAGCAAAGACCAAGAAGAAAATTTGAGTCAAGAGCCAGAAGAAGACAATATTATCACCATGACATCATCATTTGCACATTTATACATCATCTAATCATTTATTTTTTCATCATCATACTTATTTTAGGTACATCGGGTGACATCATAAGGGTCAAGCTAATCTTAAGCTGGATCAAAGGTTATTTTGCTTTCTTTACTAACCTACATGAAAATTTGTAAACTTTCTACATGTAACCATGAATGGGTGGCCCAATTGGCATGACTATCATAATTGCTTGACATGAATTAATTACTATTAATAAGTGAATTAATGATCTATCTTTTATGAATTCATTAAGATTTGAAGTCCTCAGCACAACGAATCCAGAAAGAAGAGGATTTGTTGTATATACAAGGTCTGGCTATTGTATTGATTGGGTGTTTGATAAATTCGCTGTTTTGTTTAGGCCATCTTAAGTTGAATAACAGTACTCTTATAGATGTCAAGTATTGGCCACTCTTGGTTTGCTAGGTTCAGTTGTTTGTTTGGAGGTTACTTGTGTCTAGTCATGGATATTTTGTCAACTTGCTTGGTTTTTATGATGTATCTTTTTGAAGGTTTAGCCTTTATATTAATATAATTTTTTTGGCCTACCAAAAAAGTTATTTCATATAGGTGCAGTATAAGTGGTCATTTGGTCATCAATCGAAATATATGGATAAACACCTAAACCCATCTTGCATGTTCAACTTGTTGGTCAGTCAAAATGTTTTCAATCTACAAAGTGAGTATTGTGGAGGATTTTTGGATGTCTTCTTTGAATTTCAATTGATGTGGAATCAAAAAACTAAGGAAAGATCTAGAATTAGAAATCTAAATTTAGAAACAATTATTATAGGTTGTCTTTTTCCACCATATGTGAAAGAGCTTGGGATGATCAAAGAAAGGATGCTTTTTGGTTTTTGTATTATAAATGATTGAATACCTTAGCAAGAAGCATTTCTGGCTTGGCAGTGCAGTTTGGTAGCAAAAGAAGGCAAACTAGGGATTTGTGTTGGCCTCACAGAAAACCCCTAATTAAAGAGCTATTTAAAAAAAGAAGAAAAATGAAGAGAATAAAAATTAAAAGCTTACCCTAAAGGGAAAAAAAAATTAGACCCTTTAAGCAAATCAAACACAAAATGGTTCCCTTATCTTTCGTTCCTTATTCTTGTTTTTGTAGGTTTGAGAGGAAGCAACTGGTTTTAGTCTATAATTCTGAAAATCTCTATGTATGTTTCTTATTTTTATAAAAAATCAGCTGTTTTCAGAGGGTTTTGAAGGTGTGTGTTTTCAGTGGTGTTCCAGTTTGAGAAACCATATCCATTTTCAAGTTTCGTCAACTAGTTTCAATTTTTTTTCTTTAAAATTTCGAGTGACGTTCTTGGAACAGATGGTCAGGTGATACTGCTGGGTGTGGGGTGTGCTTTTGATGTTCAAAACTTTTAAATAGTTTTAACATGCCATTGACTGCCATCTGTACTTGAGCACTACCAATCAAAAACTTATATTTAATGTAGATCATACTCTTTTCACCTTTGAACATGGATACCTCAGAAGGTATAGAACGTTCTACTTCCTTGCCTTGATAATGCTTTCTGTCATCTGCTTCCATATCTTTGTGTGGCTGAAGTTGTAGTCTCTGTCGTGCAGTTTTCTTGAACTGAGGGAGAAGTGTAGAAGACAAAGAATGTGTTGAATTGAAATTTTCCTTTTTTCTAGTTGTAGAATATATGTACATTTGAGTATCTATATGCAAATTGATGTCAACATTTCACAGGTTTCTCCACTGATAGAAGATCAGATGAGTCAGTGGGGAGCAAATTAGGCAGTTCCCCTCGAAGCAGGACTGGACGATTGCCACCTAAAGGACTGAAAGACTTTGCAAAGAAGTTTGTTGACAAAGAGGCATTCACAATCAAACTGCAAGACTGGCTATTAGAAAAAACAGACAAGTCTGTAGATGGCAGACTTCTTTTTGAGTCTCCATTTCAGCTAGAAGAACTTCGCAAGTTTGATTATGCTTTGGAAGGGATTGTTTTTCAACAATTGCTTCGAATGCCTTGTGCATCCTATGCTCCAGCATCTCGTGGTGGTGATGAAGCAGATGCATATCTTGCAGTTGAAGACTTTCTTCATACTAGTGCAGAGTGTCTGTGGAAAACATTTTGGCGTAAGGATGGATCAATGCCTTTTTCTGTCAGTTGTCCATATGGTGTGAGATCCAAATTCCACACTGCAGAAAAGGCAATTGTAAGGGGAAAAGTAGGAGATCTATGTGGAGCTGCTTTGTTAGTAAAAGATGATACAAATTCACATGCTCGGTGGGACCGTGTTGCAGAGCTTGCCTTATTTAAACATTCTGTTGGACATCATTCTCAAGGACGGGAGCCAGTTCTGTCAGTAGCCACTATTGGAGAAGCTTTATTTTATGGATTTCATATGTTGTTGTCAAGAAGATTAAAGAATTCCAATCTACTAGTTAACGACGACTGTGTATATGTGTTGGTGGTAGATTGTGAGTATGGGGGAATAGTAAAGATTAGTGGAGACTTGGGTAGATTGGATTCAAACACAACCAGGGTATATGATTGTGCAGCAGGCTGGATTAAACATGCAGAAGTTAAAGTCTCACCAGTGGATCGAATTTGGAATAAGATGGGGAATGCTAACTGGGGAGATTTTGGTACATTACATCTTCTATTGGCCACATTTTACTCTATTGTACAATGTAAAGGCCCCCCTGCAAAATCCATCACTGAGTTAGCTGCAAATCATAGTATGCGACTACAAAAGAGGAGGATCGAAAGCCGTCTTAGTGAAGCACATGGCAATGGAAGTAATTCATTTGATTACCATCAAAGTAACCGGATCTATGGAGAGATTCTTGAAATTGAGGATGAATTAGAACCTGTTATTACAAAGGAAAAGGAGCGAATGAAACTTGAGCTAGGCACTGTTATATGGTTGGAGGATTCACAGGGACAAGTGGGCTTCCAGATTAATGATATTTCCAGAGATGGAAGGAATTTCTTGTATAGTGCAACTTCTCTGGAAGATCCAAGCATGCTGTTGGCTGTTTATGTAGGTGCTCATCCCTCCCAGCTTGCACCTTCATGGGAAGATATGAGTATGTGGTACCAAGTACAGAGACAAACAAAGGTTTTGAATGTCCTAAAACAAAGGGGCATATCTAGCATGTATCTACCGCAGCTGGTTGCTTCTGGAAAGGTCATGCACCCTGGTTCATGTTACAAACAGAGTCCTGGTGGACGCTGTAACCATCCTTGGTGTGGAACCCCAGTATTAGTATATTCTCCTGTTGGAGAGCCTCTGTCAAGCATAATTGCAAGAGATGGTGCCTTTACTTCAGAGGAAGCTCTACAGTGTTGTCATGATATCTTGTCTGCTTTGCAAAATGCAGCATCTGCTTCTATTCAGCATGGAGACATCTGTCCTGAACATGTAATACGTGTGATGGATGCAGAGAGAGGCTCATTTTATGTCCTTGTTGATTGGGGCCACGCTGTACTTGAGGATAGGGACAGCCCTGCCATCAATCTTCAGTTCTCTTCGACTTATGCTTTGCAAGAAGGAAAGCTCTGTCCAGCATCTGATGCAGAAAGCCTTGTTTACCTCCTCTATTATTTATGCAGCGGGGCTCCTCAACAACTAGACTCAATAGAAGCTGCTTTGCAATGGAGAGAAAGGTCTTGGGCACAGAGATATATACAGCAGCAGCTCGGAGAAATCTCCGCTCTCTTGAAAGCGTTTGCGGACTATGTTGACAGCCTATGCGGTACTCCATATCCTGTAGATTATGAAATTTGGCTAAGAAGGTTAAGCAGAGCAATGCAGGGCAATAATCATGGAAAGTCGATTGATTATAGTGCAAGCTCTGTCAGGAGTGATGATGTGGCAGAATCGTCAGGGACATCTGCAGCATCCTTAACCTGAAGTATTACAGACTCTGAATTGATTTTTTATTACATTAGTGTGTTAGATCCTCAAGCTTGAGTACAGAGTCAAATTTGTTGCATATATTTCTGCATGTGAAAAGATTTCCTTTTGGATTCAGCAACTTGATGTTCAAAGATTGTAAGCTTTCACATCGTTTGATCATCTTAGCTGGATTTTCATGTATCATTTTTGTTCTTGTCGTGAGTGCATGTATCCCCAGTTTGGGTGTTTTCCAGGCATTTGCCCATGTTGTAGTGTAACAGTCTAACACCAGAGTCTGATGTAGGAGGAAGATTAGTTTGTCCCTTTAATGGTGGGCTAAGAGTCAGTAAGGAGGTTCAGAATTACTGGGGGGCAAATACGTTGTCAGATGTATATATTGATGCAACTGATGGTCTGGTTTTGCATCGGTTTATAGATTTCTTATACGTGCTTGGACTGGATTCCTTATATCATTAAATGTGTCATAGTGTTTACCCGTTGGGTCTTATTCTCACCTACTATTCTTCTTCTGGTGATTATTTTGCCAGTTTTGTATTATTAGTAAGGTATGTCCAATAATTGATCAGGAGACCTCTTTGCATTTCCTGCACAAATCTGTGATCTTTAGCATGGAAATGTTGCAAATACAATTTGAATTTCTGGTCTATCGCTGATATATGGAAATTGATATTAAACATCATGCTTCATGTTCCAGCCTCATTTTGGCATGATCAAAACACGGTATTATTCGGCTGGATACCAACAAAGGATAGCAATATACAAACATCACTCATTTATATATGCAAACGACACTTTCCAGCTGGCATGCTTCCTCTGCTTTGAAATCAATACATCGTAAGCTAAATTACTTTTCTAATATATCTTGTTTTGGGTGCAATAACTTCATATATGAAATTTTCGTCCATGTTAAAAGAATATATATATATATATATATATATATATATATATATATATATATATATATTTTAATGCCTTTCTGAATCTAATTCTTAGAGCAGATGATATTTTGAAGGTTAAATATGAAAAAGTGCGTGCTATAAAATGAAGATTAGTTTTTAGGTGAAATGCGACAATTTTAAAAAATGGGTGAATCTTCGAAATCTATGTTTTTGTAGAGGGAATTTATTTTCCTCTTTTCCAGCAGTTAATGATTGTATCTGACATTCTTACCAGAAGATGGGGAACGGTATACCCTGATAGTATGGTTAGCATGGAAATTTGTCTCATCTGTAATTTCTGGCATCTTCTATCAGGGTGCAGCAGGTTTTTGCTCCTGGCATTTCTTTTGTCAAAGCTTCTTCAGTACAAGACAAATTTGTTATGGTTTCCAAAATGACAGATCATAGGATACCGGATTGCTTGTTTTCACTTGGATCCTCTCTGAGAGTTTTTTCCCCCTATTGTACAAAGATCATAGTTTCATTCTGGTGAAACTTCAAGACCTTGAGCGCTACCCATGGTAGACTTTCAATGTCTGGATTCTGTCTTATCTCACTGCAGCGCAATAAAAATAATTAGCTCCATAATAACAGCATTGTCATAGATGTCAATCATCAACCACTAAAAACAATTCTTAAACATTCCATAAATTTCTAATAATAGCTTAGCCCATAAATTCTTCTGAAAATATTCTGCGGTTCTAAATTATGGCATCATGATAATTAAATTCCATAATTCTTATTCAATAGTTCCAAACAGTAAATGAGACTTAAGTCTTGCCCTATCTCAGACAAACAGCTTCCACGTAACTGGTCTTTTAAATTGTAGTCACCAAAGAATACACAAGGTTTAGGAAAAAAATTGTTACCATAAAGATTACATAAAAAAGTTTTTAAGTGGTCAGTAATTTAGTCTGTTCGAAGGTTTTTCTCAGTGTTTCTCAAGTTTTTGGGATGCTAAATTTTGTGGATGACTTAAAATAATTTAAACAAACTAAAAGCAGTTAAAATTTTAATACAATGCGCTACATTTGCAATGACTATCCTCCCCCTTTCAATTTTTTTGGAGAATTCGTGATGCAGATACTTAGAACCTGCAAGTTTGTCTCTCAAACAATACCCTATTCCTGCAATTTACACTCAGCAAAAAATGCAGACACAGCAGATAGAACAGAATCGTAGCAGAAGCAATAAAGCAACACAGATTTATGTATATTCTTCAGTAAAATGCGGCAATCAAAAATCAACGCAGCATATAGAAAGTTTTACCGTAGCAAATAATAATGCTGCAACATAGATAATCCCTCATCAATAGGAGTAGGAGGAATATTTACAAACTGTCTAGCCCCCACCAAATCTATTTAAGTGCGTTGCTATATACAGCAAATAAAGACCCGCAAGTAAAAGAATTCTGATTTGACTTTCTAAATCTGAAAATAGTGAATTAAACAACACTCGTTTCCCCATCCCTACAAAGACCCAGCAGTTACAAACAACTGCTAAAATTAGTAAAAACGATTCCCCCTAAAATCTCAACAAACTCAGTAATGTGGAAGAAACATTCAGTTAGCCCTCTGATTCATTTACATAACTCTCCCCTCTTCAAAATTTTGAACCTAATTTATTTGAAAAAAAATCTTCAACAAAATTAAAATGTCAAAGAAACTTAAAAACTCAACTACTACTATATTTTTTTTCCACCAAGTTATATTTAAGTAATTTTTCATATTTTTTCTTCCTCTGCTTTCAGCCTCTTGTTGGAATAAAAATCATCCTCCTCTGCCAATTTATTCTCTTTCTTTTTCCCCATATTTTTGGGGGCTTAATGGTCATTCTCCACCAAAAGTCATGGCTTGTCCCATAGGTGCTTTCTCCTCCTCTGCATTATGCTATTTAGGCATGCTTTCCAATTCATCTTTTATGAGGAGGTCTTCATTTCCTAGCTCTGCTTGATGTTTATAAATCTTTGATCGCTAACAAGACAGCTCTTTTTTTGCACCATCCTCTTTTGCTGCACAACAAATGTATATGCCTTCGTTCCTTCCCATCATTCTCATTCCTTCTCCAAGAAAGAGATGGTCTTATTTTTTATTTTTATTTTTGTCAATTATGGGATCTTCAAGACATCCCTCTAGTTGCCCCTTGTTTGATTTATTTTCTAAAACCAATAAGATTTCATCACATATGGAGCTCCCAAAGATCTCCATCTTTACTGTAACTTCATCTCTAATGTAGACTGCTTCCATTGTTACAACATCTTGGACCACCTCTTGTGAAAGGCTGCATTCCTCTTCATTGTAGTCTACCTACTCTTCTCCTCTCCCATTGTAATCCTCCATATTTTTCCCTTTCTTGGGGTAACACAATTCAACATCTTCATCTCATTCATCATTCCATTCATATAACCCCTCTTTGAATATCACATGTAAAGGCCTTTCATCCATAACAATTTTGCCAACTCATCAAGGAAGTTAATCTTTCCTTGTTCTAGCAGTTCTATTCCTTGGCTAATCCTAGCTCTATGGCTTTCCTTTTTGAAAACAACTCTTGCTCACAAGGTGAGTATTTATTCTAGCCATTTCTTTTTGGCCTTCTCACAACCCTTAAATGCCTTAGCTACAGTTTTTTTTTCCTTGCTTTCTTATTATTGCATGCCTCATACTACAATATTCACCATAGTTCCTTCAACTCAAACTCTAATTTTTGTAACTTTCTTTGTTGGTCTTTTGTTTGGTTAGGCCTTTGCTTTTGTATTATTTTTTCTTCCATCTTGGTTATCCTCTTTTTCACATCATGACACAACTCTATGTTTGCATCCACAACCATAACCACAGCTGCCCTCTGAACCATTCAGAACTCTTATCACAAATTCTCTACTCCCAGCATCTTAGGTTTGCTTTGATACCAGACTCATGCAGACACTTTCCAAAACCTGCAAGTTAGTTTCTCAAACAATACCCTGTTCCTGCAATTTATACTCATGAAAAGATGCAGACACAGTAGTTAGAACAAAATTGCAGCAGAAACAATAAAGCAACACAGATTTATGTTTATTCTTTAGTGAAATGCAGCAGTCAAAAATCAACGCAACATATAGAAAGTTTTACCGTAGCAGATAATAATGCTGCAACATAAATAATCCCTCGTTTATATGAGAAGGAATATTTACAAACTGTCTAGCCCCCACCAAATATATTCAAGTGCATTGCTATATACAACCAATAACTGGCAGCAAGTAAAAGAATTCTAATTTGACTTTTTAAATCTAAAAATAGAGAATTAAACGACCCATGTTTCCCCATTCCACAAAGACTGAGCAGTTACAAAGAACTGCTCAAGTTAGTAAAAACAATTCCCCACAAACTCAGTAATGGTGAAGAAACATTTAGTTAGTCCCCTGATTCAGTGGTGAATGCATTTACATCATTTTAACATTTTTTTCTCTAAAAAGTTCACCAAATGCAACAGGCTGCACAAAGCTTGAAAATGAGGATGTACCCTCCAAGTCCCCAAGTCCTGGGACATGGGAACATTGGGGTGATGGGAACATTGGAGATGTCACCCCGACCCTTGGGAATGTGTCCCTGTGGAACATTTGTTTTTCTCTTATTCAATATCTCATTATGAAAAGAGTTTGTATGTTTAATATGATTTTGGTTTCTTATTTGGTTCTCAAATCATTTCTTTTGAGGATTCCTCTGGGTTTTTTCCTCAAAAACCTCCTCAACCTTTGCTCTATTATTTTGCAGGTTTAATTGTTGGGAATTAAGGTGTCTCAACCTTTGCAAGTTCCTAATGTTATATTAATAATTTATTATTTGCTTGAATATTTAATTAAGAGTGAAAAATTATTATGTCATCTTGTGGGAGTGGCATGGTGAGGTGTCACTCTACAGAGAAGGTGACATGGATGCATACTTGGCATTACATGTGGATTTGAGCGTCCCATTTTGTGGTAGAGGTATTTTGCCATGTGTGAGCATCTTTTTGTGTTGTAAGAGGTTTTATGACATGTAAGATTTATGACAGATTCTATGATAGTGTAAGAGCTAGAAATAGAGAGGAGTATGACAAGTGTTATGATGCATATGACATTGTCATAAAGCATCTCTGACTTATCCTTTTTTGGAGTGCCCAAGTTGGTATATGATGAGTTGTAAGAGAATCAACTATTAATAGTTAATTATGACAGATTCTCTTACAATTGTAAGTGTTGTTAGTTATGACAAATTCTATGACAACTGTAAGATGTGTAAGAGCATCTGTCATAGTCAAATTTAGTAAATTTGGAGTGCACATATAGAGGAGATTCCTATGACATGTTTGGACAAGTGTCGGTGATGGTTGTAAGTGCTGAACAAGTGGCACTGTGCAATGTGGGTCATATGGATTTTTACCATGGTATTTTTGGACCTTGTTTGGGCCCTATTGGATGCATAAGACAACTGAGAAGAAGGGGGGGGGAATCAGTTGTATCAAAAATTTCAAACCCTCACAAACATTTAGATCCACATTAACCTTTAAACTTGTTATGATGATTAAGCATGAAAATTAAATAACAAAAACTGAATCATAACAGCACCAAACACAAGACAACACCAGATTTTACATGGAAAACCCAAGAAGGGAAAAACCACGGTGAGGATTAGCTCACAATATAAAGTAGTAGCAACACCAAATTACAAAAGACTCACTGCCCAGAAGAAAGAAAGGCTCACTGCCAAAGGACTCATTGTCCAGAAGAAAGAGATAGAAGAAGAAGAGGCTCACTACCAGGGATGAACTGATATAATTGCATCTAACCTATGCATGGAGTTCAGTTCCAATGAAGCTCAATATTCACCACAACACAAACATCACCTTCGCAGCAACATTAAAAAATAGTAGACACCTTCTGCTCACTGCATCTAGTAGCCTAACACATGAAAACTTTCATTGCAATGATCAAATTCACATCACATACATCATATTCCTCGTGCATACATACACTCACGAATCCTTGACACTTATTTATACCATCATCAACCTTGAAATCATTCTCCAAGGTCGGAAACACATCTTAACCCATGAAATTCAAATTAGGTCTGGACCAAAACATTCCTGCAGAGGAAAGGAATGAATGTGGACCACATCACACCTTAACATGGACCTAAATCCATACATACACACTTCATCACGCTTTCACAATCATTGAAGCACAACCGCAATTAGGGTAAACAACTAAGTCGGCCAAACTTGTGTCAACACTATGAACTTTTAAGTGCACGCTTCCTCAAAGCCAAAAGACGACATGTGGACCACACATCAAGCTTGATCATGATCTAGAAACATCCACAAGCACCTAAAAACCAACAAAATCCTTTGCAACATCTTTCACCTGAAGAGAGTTCATACCGGAGCACTTAGATTACTCTGTCATCAATTGCAACTCAAGAAACCATTAACTGCAACTCAAGAAACGAACTTGTGAAGCACTAAACCACGAACCACTTGAACTGAAGAAAGATATAGACCTTATAAGCATGAATCTAGAATCGCAACACCATAAACAAATCTATGGAGAAGTGCGGAGCAAAACAGTTTCTCCCAGACACTTCTCCACAACTTAGAAATACTATCCGCACACTGGCGAACACAACTTTATTTGCACAACAAACCGGAGCACAACATCTGGAATATAACATCTCTGAACACCTCTAAACAACATATTCAAACCGCAAAAGCAGATCTTCAATGAGGAAGAAATGCAGAGGAAAACTCGATCACAACTCTGTTAAGCCAGAACACATCTTCAACACACTGTTTCCTTTATTGATAAAATTTTCTCAAAAGCACTTGGATACCAAACAACAAAACCATATTCTCAATCTCAACATCTTCAGCATCTCTTCAAGACAACCAAATCACCTTCAACAATAGCTCATATTCTCATCTCTACACAACCTTATCTCTGATCTCTGCTCAACACAAACTACTCATACTCTTGACACAGTTGACACCAATGACAACACAAGCTTGTTGACATCAATGACAACACCGATTAGCACATACTTGCAATAGGGCCATGGTAATGTCTCATAGTTGTTTTTAGGTCCCCATGGGTCTATATATTAAGGGCTTGAGATGGAGGCATAGAGGAGAGTTTTATGCAGGGTTATGCTATCAGTTTTTCGTCCAGAGGAGCAAGATGTAAATCTCTATGTTAAGGCTTTGAGCCTACAAGTGTATTGTAACATGTTTGTTGTTGCAAATTAACATTGGTTCGATGCTTTGGAGTGTGGGGTTTTTTTAACTCGAAAGGGTTTTCCCCACGAATATTGGTGTCTCTTCTCTTATGTCTATCTTTCTTTTATTCTTCTTCTTTCATGTTTTTAAAGTGTTAATTTACATGTCATTATGCTATTGGAACTTACTTAGATCTGTAAGCTACATTGTCTTTCCTCTAAGGGTTAATGTGATGGGAAATCAACTATATTTGTTTCCTCTTTAAGGACATAGTAGTATGTGCTTGCATCAAGTTATTGAATATCTATTTAAGTAAAATATAGGATGTTGTAAGGTGCATGTTGGGTTCTCTTTCCCTTAAATTAATATCATTCCAGTTCCACTTTAACTTTCACTTGCAAGGGCACTGATTCTTTAAGCACCTTGCTCTTTGCATCCATTGTAGATAATTTGGTTGTCGGCCAATTCAAGATATGGATTAAATCTAAAATTTCTAGCTAAGGGCTTACATCGAACCATTTCTTTGATTCTTTGTGTTGTTTGATTATTTTAGAGCTTTCAATGATAATTAAGGTGGCCCTGATTCCTAATTGAGGTTTTGTTTTTATTAGTCCCTGAACTTTGATCTATATTCATGTGGAATATCTTGGGTCTCCAATTCAGTGCATCTTGGATAGTTTTATAAAAATGTATTGCTTCATTCAAACATGAATCCCCTTGATTCCCATCCTTAATGTTGATACCTTTATGTATATAGTTCAATAATGGCTTCAAGCAAATTCACCGCCAACAATTCATCGCCGGACAATTCACCGCGGGAAAATTCACTGCCATGATAAATTCGCCTCAAGGAAAATTCACCACCAGCAATTTACCGCCATGGAAAATTATTTGAAAAATGATTTTAATACGCTGCAAAGTAAATTTGGAAACCTAATAGCAGAAGCAACTAAAAGCCAAAAAAAATTACACATGCAAAAACTGAATACTCCAATCAATCCACTCTCTACCACCACAAGGGAAGAACACAAAATTATTGTTAGAAAGGAAGAAAACCAAATGTAACATCGAAAAATGTCCCCTTGGGGGCTTTTCCCTCATAAGGTTTAGCTCCCGGGTCTTTAGAGTGCATTTAGGACATTTTAGTTCATATTTTAGCATCCCGATGGAATGAGACCTAGGTTCCATGACAAATAGGACCTAGGTGGACCCCTTGAGCTGTACCCTGCCCAAAATAGAGGGGAGGACTTAGGCACCCGTGCCCTAGTCTTGCCCTATTTTGGGGCAACCCCAATTTTCGAGTGTCGGTTTATGACCGTTAGGAGGTTATTTTGCCGACACGATAAAGTTTGATTTTTAATATCTTGACAGAAATGCTTGTAGGTGCATATATAAGCAAGCTTAGGCATTCATTTGTAAACTAGATTTCAATTAGATGATTACTGACAAGCTATTGTGTTCTCAAGGTGATTCAAGACTTTCTATTATGTTGCAAGAGCAGACTTGTGTGTTTTGTGTGTTGATATTTGCAGATTTGAGCATCAATTCTTTGATGGCATAAAGAGCATCTTCCTCCATGAAAGCTTCACTACAAGGTGACATATCGTTGTGTTTTTATCATTGATTCCTTTGGTTTTTGGCCTCTACCTGACAAGGGCACGCCCTCTTTATCTGACAACGGTGTTCGAAGACTTAAGTGTCCTCCGGGGTTTGAATGAGGCAAACCTCTAAACACCACAACCCCCAAACCAAGTCTTGTGATTGCAGGTTACATGTGTCGCATCTGGGAAAAGTGGAGTTGCAGGAAGGCTGAGAAGACATCAGGGATTTAGGATCTGAAGGCAAGACAGACAAAGGAGCACTTCCAGGACTAGGGTGCTCTCTCCAGTGTCCTCTGCAAACAGATTCTGAAAAACCAAAGTTACAAGGCTGATCAGTATCCTAAGGAGGTCCAGATTCCCCCAAAAAGTAGGTACCTTGGACTTGGGCGCTTGCTCCAATGTCCCTGACTGTTCTGCTTTGGAACCCCGAAAATAGGTATTCTGTAATTTGGTATTTTACTTCCGTCTACAAGAGCTTTTTTCGTAATTCTTTAATTTGTTGTCGTATTTGCATAATTAGGGTTTTAATGGTCAATTGATCATAGGAGAAGGAAAAATTGATAATTAATTCCCTAATTCAAGTTTCCCTACATCTAAAAGTGACTCTAGGGTATGATAATGCTTTCCATTCGACCTTAGATCCTTCAATGTATAGTGGAGAGGCAGATTTAAACACCTAAACAACAAAAGATTAACGAATCTAATTTTCCACTAAACATTTTGGTGAACCCATGTCTTTGAACTTAAATTGCAACTTGCTAAGTGTTTCTCTGCAGATTTGGTGTGATTTCATTCATTCATTTGGTCATTTAATTTATTGCATTGAGAAAATTTCAAAAAAATTGAAAAATTGGAAAAATATAAAATAATTGCATTGTTGGGCTTACTAAATTGTGTCAATTCTTCCTAAATTTTCTTAATTCATGATTTTTGCATCAGATCTGATATAAACTACAGAAAAATACAAAAATTCAAAATCTTGTTTTGCATTTTCATCATTTAATTGCTAGGGTTTTGTGAAAATTTTGACAATTTTTAGATAACCTAGTAATTCCAAAATCTAGGGTTCGTAGGCAAAATCTTTTATCAGATTTTTCTACTAATTTTAGAGGCTCATTCAAATTTGTATTTGTCTATAGTCTTTCATTCTAGTGTGAATTTGCATTGAAAATTTTAACAAAAACTAACAATTTTGGTGCAATTTCATTAAATTTACATGGGAATTTTGCATGATTAGAAAATTATTTTCAGATCTGAGAGTATTTAATTTCCATCATAAATCAGACATTAAATCATGCACATAGAATTTTGTTCCAAGTTCTAAAACCTAGGGCTTCAAAAACGATAATTTTCACTAAAATTGACCTTGTCGACTCTCTAAATTTGCACTATAGGTGTGTTGTGAAAGATATTTTTGCATTAATTTGCTATTATTAGGGCATTAATTTTCTGCCCCTCATAAAAAACTTCACAACACCCTTTTTACGGGCTCTTGTAGTGAAAATTCGACAAAAAACTACACATTTTGGCTATTTTTGCCCTAGGGTTTGCCCTAGTTTGCACTCCAAGTGTGTTGTGATCAATTTTATGGATTAAGGTGACTGATATTACTGATATTCTTTATTTTATTTCATAAAATTTCTTACAACACCCCTTTTGCTAGGTCTTGAAATTAAAAAATTGTGAAAAATTGCATATTTTGCTATATTTTCCCTAAGGTTTTACCTTAAGTGGCGCTACAATCGTCTTGTGTTGGTATTTTTGCATCAAGTGGCTATTATTGTAGATATTATTTGTTGTCCATCAACATTTTCTTCACAACACCCTTTGTTATGCTCTTTTGCATTGAATTTTGGTGAAAAACGTGCTCATTTTGACATATTTTCACTATATTTTGACTTGGCATTATCTTGGATTTGCATTAAGAGTGTCTTGAGAGTGATTAGATTGCTATTTTGGACTGATATTAGACATATAACTTGCTTCCCTTGACTGAAATCCTTACAACATCTCTTTGTTTCATTCATTTGCATTGGAAAAAGTATCAAAAAACTAAGCATTTAGGTCACTTTTTACATATAGTCTTGCATTTGACTTTTGCATAAAGTTGGAAAAGCTTTTCAAAATCTGATCTTACATTGGAATGGCACCTTCATGTCATTTCTCAATGATATCTTTGCATGCATTTATCAAAGATCTTGATTTTGACCAATTTTTAATCCTCGTGGGTGAACATCCTTTGATATTAGAATATTTAACCAAATTCAACTCTAGGACCACTCATGAGAAAGATGAGAGTGAAAAGCCTTTTTCCACCATAGAGTATGATGATGACGATGTACCTTCCTCTCATCCCATTGCTCTCCCTGGCTAAGATGTAACATTAGTGGATAAGAAAAGGTCTCTCACATTAAATACTTTGGGGATGGATGTTGGGTGCAATCAAGTGGGAAACAATGTTAATTCGATACTTATTAATAGTCTTGGTAGCACTATTCCTAAGATGGTTGTGCGGGGGGCACCTAATGCACCTTACTGCTTAAATCCGGTGATTACGGTTCAAGGTGTCCAAAATGTGTTACAACAACCACACCATAATGTGATTGCTCACACATACAACACCCATAATAACAAGCAAAGTAACCAAACACTACATGTGCCTATCTCTCTTTCGTGTTCTCAACCTATGCTCCCTCAACCACCTTGTCTTACTCATAAAAGTGGTCAAGAGTATGATCTTGTCAAACAGCTTCGCGCTACTCCGGCTAAGATCTCTCTTTGGGATTTAATACAAACATCGCGTACATACCATGGAATGCTCCAAGAAGCTTTACAGAAGGTGATTGTCCCATCGACTGCTAAGCCTAATGATGTAGCAGCCGTATTGGATAGTATGCATGCGACAAAAACATATATTCTTTTTCAACGACATGAATTACCATCAATTGAAGTTCAAAACCAATATGATCCTCTTATAATCTTTGTCACAATAAACAAAACATTGGTAAAATGGGTTATGATTGACACTGGATCAGCTCTTAATGTTTGTAGCATTGACCTACTAGACAAAATCAAGGTTGACACATCACAAATTATACCAAACGGCATTGGCATTCATGGCTTTGATCATGTTGGACGACAATCTGTGGGCACTATAACTCTACCTATACAAGTAGGACTTGTGCTTGTGCCTACCCTATTCATGTCATGCCTTGTTCTTTATCTTACAACATGATTCTTGGAAGACCTTAGATTCATGCATTGGGGGCAGTTCCTTCCACTTTGCATCATTCAATCAAATTTATATTCAAAGGTAAACTTCATACTATTCATGCAGATCCTAAACCAGATAACTGTTTACACATTGAAATGCAAAAACCAATTTACAATCATACGAGTTTAAACAGTTCACGAGCTGATTCGTCAATAGGTAATGTTATACAGGACTCTAGAATATCGAATGCACTCTTTAGTGATGATTGGGGGCCCATTAGATTTTAATCCTTGCAGTATGGGGGAATTTAAAATTAACAGCTTTGACAAGTCAAAAGTGGCATCAATACCACCTAAGAAATCTTTTCAAGCACCTAAAAAACCTAAAGTCCCCTTGGTAGAAAATAAAAACAATACTCTCACTTATACCACAAATTACGACACCTATGAGGCTTCACCATCTTCTAAGGAAATGACATCCCTCTATGGTCGAGGATTTAAGATCCTTTATAACAATTGCGAATATGTAGGTAAGGGATGTGTAAATCAACAAGGGATTCGAGTACCTATAGAATCCGCTTCAACACATTACTCAAGCAGCATTGGATATTATCCTTTTAAAGAAAAGAAAGCCTCTTGTCATCCTAAACTTAATGTTAATACAATTTTAAAACAACATGAGAGCTATCCTTAATATGTATGTTTTTAACGATGGTGCTACCAAGTAAGTATCTCTAACCCTTTATCTCTCTCGTGATGTGCTTCCTGTGATGTGTTATATGTTGTTTAGGTCTCCTGGAATGACCTCGGATTCTCCCGTAAGGTTCGGGATACCAAGAGACCGCTTCTATTGTGACCTATTTGTATCATCATTCTTCCAAATTGCTCTCTGATTTCATTGTTGTGTTGTGTCTTATGGACATAGCATCGTGGTTGGTGACTTGGGGGAACCCTCCTACGTGATTCTCCCTAAGACATTTGTTTCTCCTCTCTTATTTATTGCTTCCCTTCCTCTAGTGTTTCCATCTAGCGAGTGGATGACGACAAACATTTATACTGATGTGGACCTAGTGTCCCTTTCGAGAGAAATAAGAAAATGGACTTAGTTCCTAATATGACGATGGGGTTGTATATCTTATCCGATGCTTGGCTAGTGGAAGCACTCGTGCTTTCCGCATAGTGAATATTAATGATGTTTCTGTCGCATTGACAAACCTTAACAATACTGCTGCTCCGTGCACCTTTGTTTGCCTTTGAATCTAGCCTTGGTGGTACTCGATTCAGAGAGCTTCGTGATATAGCCCCTGGTTATCCTTGAACTCCGAATTCGTTGTATAACCTTGGCTCTTTGTGTGGTTAATCATATGCATTGATGTTGTTTATCATGATGTTGTAGACACTAACATGTTTCTTGCAGGGATGTGTTTGTGGGAACATTTGGCGATTGTAAAGCACATGTCACCTCCGGGGGCATGGGCTTTGTGAAAGTCAGTGTTCCCTTGTGTGTTTTCTTCCTACCTTAACGTGCTTGATATCAATAACTGATATCAACCACCTTAAGGTGGGTGCATATAAGGTAAGCTATCTGTTATAGATTTTAGCAATGTGCTTGTCCTCAGGTGTAGGCTAGTATGATGAGTACTTCCTGCATCCTGAGTTTGTTTGCAATCAATCAATCAATCTATTGTGTATACCTCCTTTTCACTGTAAGGTGTCTCTGTGATACGGGTGGGGTTGTATACTTTTGAGCTCATACCTCCTTTTCACTATAAGGCGTCTCTGTGATGCGGGTGGGGTGGTATGCCATGCTTCCTTTTCACTGTAAGGCATCTCCGTGATGCGGGTGGGGTTGCATTTTCAAAAGTCCCCTGCAGAGGCGGGGAGCAATTATGTGACTAACTCAACCCTTAAGTGTGTTTTTGGCGATTGTTGTGGCGAAGCCCAATCATCGGTGTGTGCCTGTAATGTGCCTGAGATGGTGATGAGTCTAGAAATAGGGAACACACCATCGCTTGTCTACCGTGTTTTCTCTGTGTCCTCAAGTGTGTGTTTTGGTGTGCTTGTTTTGTTTGGCGTGTTTGTTACCCCATATGCAGTATGCATTTTGAGAGGTTTGGCGTGTCTTGCGTGTGTGTTGCCCCATATATACAAAGACTCACGCAATGAGTGCATCATGTATTATGGGAGGTTTGTTTACTTTCTAGTACTTGCATTTGCATTTAATATATATGAGAAAAAGAAAAGAAAAGATATCATTTCTGTCTTCTATGCATTGACTGTCTGCTACGTGTTCTGCGTGACTGTTACTGTCTTCTCCGTGTTTTGCGTGCCTGTTACTGTCTTTTATGTGGTTGACGTGTCTTCTCCGTGCTTGGTGTGTTTTCTATGTTTGTGACCTTACTTTAATGCATGTTTGGGCCTTGCGTTCATACATATATTAAAGTAGGGGCTAAATGTAACATCAAAAAATGTCCCCTTGGTGGCTTTTCCCTCATAAGGTTTAGCTCCCGGGTCTTTAGAGTGCATTTAGGACATTTTAGTTCATATTTTAGCATCCCGATGGAATGAGACCTAGGTTCCATGACAAATAGGACCTAGGTGGACCCCTTGAGTTGTACCCTGACAAATAGGACTTGGGCGCCTGTGCCCTAGTCTTGCCCTATTTTGGGGCAACCCTAATTTTAGGGTGTCAGTTTATGACCGTTAGGAGGTTATTTTGCCGACACGGTAAAGTTTGATTTTCAACATCTTGGTGGGAATGCTTGTAGGTGCATATATAAGCAAGCTTAGGCATTCATTTGTAAACTAGATTTCAATTAGATGATTACTAGCAAGCTATTGTGTTCTCAAAGCAATTCAAGGCTTTCTATTGTGTTGCAAGAGCAGACTTGTGTGTTTTGTGTGTTGATATTTGCAGATTTGAGCATCAATTCCTTCATGGCATGAAGAGCATCTTCCTCCATGAAAGCTTCACTACAAGGTGACATATCATTGATTCCTTTGGTTTTTGGCCTCTACCTCACAAGGGCACACCCTCTTTATCTAACAATGGTGTTCAGAGATTTAAGTGTCCTCCGAGGTTTGACTAAGACAAACCTCTAAACACCACAACCCCCAAACCAAGTCTTGTGATTGCAGGTTACAGGTGTCACATCCGGGAAAAGTGGAGTTGCAAAAAGGTTGGGAAGACATTAGGGATTCATGATCTGAAGGAAAGACGGACAAAGGAGCACTTCCAGGACTAGGGCGCTCACTCCAGTGTCCTCCACAGACAGATTCTAGAAAATATAAGTTACAGGGTTGATCAGTACCCGAAGGATGTCCAGATTCCCCCAAAAAGCAAGTACCTTGGACTTGGGCGCCCGCTCCAGTGTCCCTGACTATTCTGCCTCGGAACCCTGAAAACATGTATTCTATAATTTGGTATTTTACTCCCGTCTGCAAGAGATTTTTCTGTAATTATTTAATTTGTTGTCGTATTTGCATAATTAGGGTTTTAATGGTCAATTGAGCATAGGAGAAAGAAAATTTGATAATTAATTCCCTAATCCAAGTTTCCCTACATCTGAAAGTGACTCTAGGGTATGATAGTGCTTGCCATTTGACCCTAGATCCTTCAATGTATAGTGGAGAGGCGGATTTAAACACCTAAACAACAAAAGATTAACGAATCCAATTTTCCACAAAACACAAAATTACAACATATTGCATGCACACTGTAGGAAACTAAACATGGTGGAATGGACATTTTACTGATAGAGTAAGCTCTATCCGGAAATACAAGCCTACAAAGTGGACCAATGCCTGTCAAATCCATACCTTGTTCCATGCTTCATTTCTCCATAAAAAAAGTTAGAAGATCAATATAATCTTTAAATCATTCACCTTCCTAAAATTTCTAGCTTATGATAAGAAATGTGCACTCATAAAAGCGTGGAGAAGTACAAATTGAAAAAGATTATAATAACTGTTGGCCGAACGTCTATCTGTACATTTCCTACAATTCCCTTGCAACAAACATCTAAAAAGCCATTTCTTGCCTCCAATTAAACACCTTCGAATCATCATTAGTTGTTAGGGACTATAAACAACAATGAACTGCTTGCACCTTAGGTATTGGTCCCATGGAGGGGGGGTTCCTACATTATCTTAGGGTTGTTGCTGAGATTTTTAAGGAGCATTTTAAAACAAGTGGTCCAATGAATTTTGTAGTTGTAGGTAGGCTTAAAACTTTAAGCTTCAAAATTTATGGAATCTAGTGGTCTCATGAAGTTTTTAGTGTTTTTCGTTTAATGCTAAATGATGTAGCAGATATTTTTTAGGACCTACAAATAAAAAGATTAACAATGATCAAATAAAAAATTTTCCCTCCAAAATATTTCCTAAATTAAATGGAGGGAATCTAAAAACTACCAGAAGGTGGAGGAATGTTTTAGATGTACTTGATCAAAATCAACTAAAAAGTATGGGCTCCTATTTTGGAGGAAAATATTCTAATATATGTAGTAGCATTTTTTTTGGCTTCATGGGACCCCTTGTCCACAAAAATAGATCCTCTAGCAACTCCATGGGACCCCTTACTAAAAAATTTTAGCTAGTGTTATTGTACACTCAAAAACATGACTCAGTGGCATGGGGTAGTCAGGTCAGTTTTAGCGCGCACATGGACCCCTCTCCTTGCCACGGGGCAAACCTCCATGTCACTCTCGCTCTCGTGGAAGTAGCTAGTCGAGAGGAGGCAAGACATGGGGGTGGTCTGGCTCACTTGAGAGTTGGACTTCACAAAGAGGAGTCAACTGGTCCTGTATGTTCAAAATCGTGACGTTAGTGGCTTGGGGATGTTGAGTCAGATTTTTGTGCGCACACAGACCCTTCCCTCCTTGCCATGGGGCGAACCGCCACGTCACTCTCACTCTTGTGGAAGTAGCCAGTCGAGAGGAGGTGAGACATGGGGGTGGTCTGGCTCATTGGAGAGTTGGACTTTGTGGAGAGGGGTCGGCACGTCCTAGGGTCTATGTTGTTGTGTGCTTGTGTAGATTTGATGTTCAATGATCGTGGTTGTAAAGATACCATATGACTCGAAGGGTCACTAGTCACTATTCTCTTGTTAGGGTTTCTGATATTCCACCTTTGCGTGGGTAAGCTATTGTTCTTGTTGATGGCCTACTCAAGTTGGCGTTGTCTTTCAAATTGTTGTATGGCTGCTTGTTGTACTAAGAGTTGCCTAAATGCTTCTTGTTGCTAGATGACTAGTGGGTCCTGTTATGGTCTTGGGTGGATTTCCTCTATCTCGTCGAGGATTGCCCTCACCCACTCACCTCTTAATCTAGGGTACATTCGTGAGCTGAGACAAGAGATAGGCAATTGTGAGTTAACCTTGACTTGACCTAGGTTTTGATTTAGGGTTTGAGTTGACCTAAGGTTTGATTATGTGTTGACCTTGTTTGACTTTGTGATGGAATCAAGCGTTTTGACCAATGTTTGACTATGGTTGACCTTGTGATGGAATCAAGGATTTGCGCACCTTCTGTGTTTCTAATGTTTTTGTTCTTTTTTGGGTTTTTATGAATGCAAGCCTAAATGAAATGCAAAACTTTTTTTGTGCTTTTTTTATGTTTTTTGAATTGAAGATGATTTTTTCTAATCTAGGAATTGAAAGATGTATGCAAGGTATAATAAATTTACCTAATGCAATGTAAACTCTGTTTTTGGGGTTTTTTGAATATTTGGAACGAATTAATCTAAGAAAGGGGAAATTACTTTTACATGAATTAATTTAAGAACTTTGAAAGCAAATTACTCTAAGAATGCAAGTTCTATCTATCCTATCAAGGAAAAAGAAACAAGATTACTGATTCCAAGAGCAATTTTGGTGATCTAATTACTACAAATTAAAAGAAAGCATAAAGGAACCTAGAGATACGTGAGCCTCCACTACCCTTAGAAATTCCTGTGATGGCAATCTCGTATGCTCTTGTAGCAGTGGGGAATCCTCTTGGTGACAAGACGACAATGGAAGCAAAAGAAGCTTTGAAGATTTTTGAAGAGGGCTCAATGAGATCTTTGATGAGCACGATGGCTTGATATGAGTAGCGTATGGACACATGATGAGCTTTTTGTGAAAGCTAGATGAAGCAACAAACAAAACAAAAGGCTCCTATGTCCTGTATGAGCATGAGAATGCTGAATGTGGAGGGTAATAACTTGCAAGAGCTATGTGCATAAATAAAATTGCCTCCCTTTGTGCTTGGGGGTATTTATATGTTGGAAGAAGGGATGAGAGGTGAAGAAGAATGAGAGTTAATTCAATTTGATTAGAGAGTTAACATAGAGGAATCCAAAGTGATCTGGGCTAAAATTGGAGTGATCTACACAGTAAAAGCTTAGCACTCAAGAAGAAGTGAAGAAGAAGGTGTGCATGGGAATGCATGAGCTATTAATTTAAGATAAAATAGAGCTAATTATGCATGTGTAGGTGCATGAAATAGTTAACTCTATATTTAGTATGAAAATCCATGCAAATAGGAAGAAAAATGGGCTAAAATGAAGCTTTTTTGAGTTAGAAACTTGAGTTTTTCTGCGGCTGGAAACACGACAAGGTCACCCAGGGGTCGCCCCTTTCACCAGTCAGGTCACCCGAGGGGGTGACCCACAAAGGAGGGCACCTGGGTTGGCATGCAGGATGGGAGATGGAAGAGGAGGAGAAAAGAAGGGGATCTGCCTCTTGACGCTCAAAATCACGACCTCGGTTGCCTGGGGCCGTTGAATCAGATTTAGACAGGCACATGGACCCTTCCCTCCTTGCCATGGGGCAAACCACCACGTCACTCTCGCTCTCGTGAAAGTAGCCAATCGAGAGAAGGCAAGACACAGGGGTGGTTTGGCTCATTGGAGAGATGGACTTCGCAGAGAGGGGTCAGCATGTCCTGGGGCCTTTGTTGTTGTGTGCTAATGTAGATGTTTCGTTTGATGATTGTTGTTGTAGAGATAACTGTATGACCCGAAGGGTCACTAGTTACTCTTCTGCTGTTGGGGTTTCTTCTATTCCACCTCTGTGTGGGTAAGCTATTACTTTCATTGATGGATTATTGTCTTTCAATTCGTTAGATGATTGCTCATTGTATTAGAAGTTGTCTAAATGCTTCTAGTTGTTGTAAGACAAATGGATCTTGTTGTGGTCTCAGATGGATTTCATCAATCTCGCTGAGGGTTGCCCTGACCCACTCACCTATTAATCCTAGGCACATTCGTGAGTTGAGACAAGAGATAGGTGTATATGGACCAACCTTGACTAGACTTAGGTTTTGACTTAGGGTTTTGAGTTGCCCTAAGGTTTAGTTGTGCGTTGACTTTTGTTGACCTTGTGATGGTTGTTATCTCTAAAAGTTACACCCTACCAATTTTGCAGGAAATTGGTACTCTAGAGGAACATGGAAACACTCCTATGGCTGTGGGTCACCTAGAAACTGGAGTGAATATCTGGAGAAGGCCGGCTTCCTAACTTTGTATCACCTAAGACTAACTATTCTATAGCTTTGACAAAGAAAAGGGTAAGAAAGATATGCACTGAAACTGAAATTAACTCTAAAGGGTGATACACCTAACTTAATGAGGAACATGAAAATACCAGATTTAAACACTTGTTACAATGGCTGAAAAGACTCTTGCACATCTTATCACTTCTACTTCTTCATAAATATTTCACAAGCAGGTTTATGTAATGCAGAATTATTAAGAGGAAAAGATGATTTCGCACTTAAAGATAAAACAAACTTAAAACACAACTTGCAACCTACATTAGTATTTTCTGCATAAAAGGCTCTAAATCCTGAGACAAAAGCTAAGAGGAAATAAACTTACTTTACAGATAACTCTATCAAATCAGTTGATAAGCACAAAGATGCATAAGACAAGTAGGCACAATCTCCAATCAATGGCATTCAAGGTCTCCACTATATTCCATATCAAGTAAACTAGTAAAATGAGTTACAAATTGTCAAAATTTGAGCAAGGATTACAAAATCACAAGTCTACAAAAGTTGCATAATCAGAACTAAGTACAAAATGAGTCACAAAAATGACTATATCCATCCACTCCAAAAGAGCAACTGAAAACTAATTGGGGTCGGATGCCCCCCAAAAGCCTAGAATATAGGACCTAAATCTCCTCTAAAAGAGCTCACAATGAGGGAAAAAGTCAATCATGACTTGGTCTAACATAATGACACATGAAACCAACTCATATAAGACTCCAAAAGCAGTAAAACACCTCCTAGATGCTGTCAAAAGCATTCAACGCAACTACTAACTGCCTTTGTGACTTAGTCAAAACTCTCATCTCAAGGGAAAACCAAATGGCTATATTCTTGGCATGTGTTTGCCAAATCCTCCACTCTCCTATATACTTGGGTCATTAAGGTCACTTAATGCCAAAAATTTGCTTTACAATTATCTTTGCATATAATAATAACAATAAACTTAAATGACTTATAATGACATCATTAAAGCTTAATTGTTTCACATTCTATATCTTATGCAAAGCAAATAAAAGTAAAGGAACTACAAGCACCAAAGTGCTGACTCTAGCAAGAAGGGCATAAAGTAATACAAAAGTCTTAAAAGACTTCTATACCACATCATGGCATATGACAAGTCACATCATGTTACTAGGTCTTGGACCACGGGCTCTTTAATGAAAAAGATGCAAAAAGTAAAAAACATAAGAAAAAGCCCATCAGACTTCTAGGGCTCAAACCCTAAAAGACAAAATGTTGAGCAACTTTCCAACTTTTTTTTTCATTTTACAACTTTTGAGTTTCTTCTGTGCGTTGCCATGAGGGTTCTACTACTCGACCTCTGTAGAGATTCCTAGCTGGTCTTCACTGAAATTTCATGCATTTTTTCCTTTGATACAACAATATTCGATCTTGGTAAGCTCTCTGAACATGTAAAACTATTTTTTTCTTCTTTATTTGTTGTTCAAAATAGTGTATTTCCTGATGAACACAAGCTAGAGTAAATGAAAACAGATGCATATATCTGATATATCTATGTATTATCATGAGCATTTTTCTGTTTCTGTGTTATAGTACTTTTCATGGCATTATGTATCATTGCATTTTTCATAGGTCTCCTCTTTTACCTGTAGATCTCTTCATGACTGTTATTACTCTTTTATGAGCCTCTGCTAGGCTTCCCTTTCTGCCTGCTCTATCTCTTCTCATAGACTTTTTGAATGCCTCTATAGCTATAGCTTTGTCTGTATTGTCCACCATTGTCTGTTATGACCCGCTCTTTAACATTCAAGGAAAGATTTTATTTTAACAATCACTTGGAATAGAGTTGGAACCTTGTGCAGTCTCTGTGGTAGGTCTTACTCTATTATATCCTTGAGAAATTATCAGAGATCTCAACTTTTTTTTTCACTGTCCTCATAGTGCTTCAAGACTTCTGTAGTCTCTTCTTGACTATTTTTTCTCTGTTTATGATACCTCTGTCTTCATGGGCTAAACTTGCAGGCAGTCTAAAAATACTATTATGAAAAGATATATAGGTGTTCATGCACTGTGTCATACTTTCTTGGATGGCTCTGTGTGCATACTTTCCTTGGAAAGATTAGTGTGACCTAGAGAAACTTCACATGACTGTCTTCAGAGTTCACTACCTTTATTTCATTGGCACTGCCCTAAATCATTTGTGACTGAGATTACAATCATTCTCATGACTGCTCCATTGATTGTCTTCATAAACCAACATACCTCAAGGCTTGCTGTAGTCACTCTAATTGTCATTGCATTCCTTTAGGACTCCACTACTCACTTTAAGCTACTCAACTTTACAATGGTGTAGATAATAATAATTTCTAGTGATAATCTCTTATAATGCTTCTCCTTTTCTTCGGGCTGAGATAGGCTTTACATAACATGTTTGCTCACTAAAATACAATCATCATATATGACTGTTCCATAGTCAAATGACTGTCATGTCTAAAATGCAATCATTATATATGAATTTTCCACACTTTCCTGTCACTAACACCACTGTATCTCCTTCTGCCATCCTTGTTACCTTCACAGGATCATTGTACCATCAGACTGTTCCCAGTCTTCTTTTTCAAATCTACATCACTACTGTTGAATACCCCCCTTTTTTGACTATCCTTTGAATACTTCCGGTAAAGACACACCATGTCTTGCAGATGTGTGGAAAGGTCTTTGTTGCCATCAATGACAACACCAATGAAGCCACACAGTGTCTCTTGCCAACAATCTCCCCCTTTGGCATTGATGGCAACACTTAGTGAAAAATGACTAAGTGTCTTCACTACACTCCCCCTTGGCTGATGCTCTGTTCTAATGTACATTTTTCCAGAGCTCCCCCTTAGCTAGATTCCACATTTTTCACTGCTCCTCATTCCCCCTTTGACATCAATGGCAAAGGGTAGAATCTGCACACCAAAAATCCTCAAAAAAAAACAAATACACTTAGCCACATAAGTAGAAATACATGATACACTTACATATATTGGAGTATATCTACAAAAGATGTCTTCAACTGGGCAAATTCTGTTGCCCAACTCTGCTTCATCCTATCCAAAATTGAGATGTGACCACTCAACAGGAATGCAACAGCTTCTGCCCTCTTAAGATCTGTCAGATCACTGGTTCGGGCTGTGGTCTGGGCATCAGTAGGGCCTCATGCATGGCCTCCAATTTAGGGATAATCATCCCTCTAAGTTCACCTATCCTGCTTATTATGTTCTTCCTCTCCTTCTCAAGCTTCTTAATCTCATTCATGACTACAATAGTTTGACATTCCTGGTTTATTATGGATACAGTGAGAGGATCAAAATTCTGAGAGAGGCTTGATAGTTTATCCTCTTGTTCTTTTACTTTCTTCTCAATATCCTTTGTTACTTTAGTCTAGGATATACAAAATTTATATACTTCTCCTCCATTCTTAAGAGCATTTTATAAGCTCTTTATCCCAATATCCATATTTCTCCTATCATTGGTTATAAAGCCTTGTAACTCGGAGAATCTCTTATCCAAAAATTTTTTCCGGACCTTCTCCTCAGCTAATTTCTCTAAAGACTCAAAATGAGTGCTGACAGAACTAATAAGAGACTTGAGATTACCGGATGAAGAAGCTAAGCAATCCTTTTGAAAGGATGGCATGATCTTTTCAAGCACACCAGATGCAATTTCTAGCAGCTCACAGTCTTCCATGTGAGACTTTAAAAGTTTCTCTTTTGCCTTTGCTTGGGCAAAGGATGCTATCTTCATTGTTTGAACTGGGGAGAGAGAATCAAAGTCAAATGGTCCTTGAAGTAACTCCGGTTCATCAATCTCCATCATTTATTTAGTCAAGAAGTCCTTGATAGTTTCTACAGTGTCTCTTGCTAGAGACAAAGTTTTCTTTCCTTCTACACTATCACTTGTGTTTTTCTCAGCTTGACCTTCTTCTCTTCCCTTCACTTCTTCTTCTTTCTCCTTTATTATTTCTTCTCCTTTAGATCCAGAGATTGTTGGAGAATCCGGATTTACTTCTCCTTGGACTTCCTCTTCCAGACCAAAGGAATCTAAGTCCTTATCTTTTTCTTCACTAGTCTCCTTTGCCTCTTCTGCTACTATCTTAGTGGATTCTTCTTTGTCATACATGGCAGAGGTTTCATCATCTAAGTTCTCTACAATGGGAATGTTGAATCTTTTGTATGCATTCCAAAGGATATCTTCTGTCTCTTTTGCTATTTTGTCAGTTTCGCCAAGCATAAGCTGATTCATTCTAGCTTTGCTCTGGAACTCATCCTTGCAATCTTTGAAGATCATATTCATTTGCTTCAGAGTGATTGAAGGAAAAAGCTAAATGGCTATCTATTCCCGGATCTCAAGATCCTTTGCTTTAGCATTATTCTTTCTTATTTCTAATTCCTTCTCTAGGCTTTTGGGAATGAGAGATATGATTTCAATAAAAGCCTTATTATAGATATTCAAATATCTGACTGTAGCTTCTTGCAAGATCTTCTAGTCAGCTTCATTATAATCATCATAGAATTCAGTCATTGGTTTTAGGTTTCCATCCACAGTGACTGATTTGACTACATCATCAATGGATAGAGTGGGCCTTTCAATAAATTCTTCTGCCATCTCTTCCTTGTCTTGACCTGTAGAGGATTCACCGGATCCTTTCTTCTTCTTCATTTTCTTTACCTCCTCATCTAACTCAGTTTCTTCATCATCCTTCTGACTGATGTAAGACCTTGTGGCCTTTGCTTTAGTTCTTTTATCTGCTTTACCGGATGATTTTGCTTCCGGTTTAGATGCCTTTGAGCTTTTAGCAGTTGTAGGTGCCGAGGTCTTAGAGGATCTGGTCTGGGAGGGGACTTCCATCGGAGCACCTTCTTTCTTTGCTTTTTCTTTTTCTCTCTCTGCCTTTTCCATCTTCTCTCTATTTGCATCAAGTGCCTCCTTTGAAATTCCATGCCTCTTGGCAAGTTCTTCTACTTCTCTCCTTACTTTCCTCCTGATTTCATGTTGTCTAAGTTCTACATGAACTTTTACACTCAGCTCTTGGTAGGTTCCAAACCTTTCTGCCTTAGGGTCTTTGGGCTGGGTCATCAGAGGTTGGATATGTAGTTCTATAGTTTTCTTATCTACTTCATACCCCATTGGCATGATCCAGACTGTCCTTGGCTCCACTGCCTCCATTAGGCATTGATCAGTGTCTACCATGAAACACACTGTATCTTTGTACTTCTCAACCAGTGATTTGGGAATTCTTTCTCTGGTTTGCATCATATTTTGAAAGTTCTTGAAGTAACCCCACAAAGCTGTATTTCTTGCCTTAGCATCCCCAAGCCCATGCAAGTAGTCTCTGATTTGAATGGCAATAGGTCTATCATTTTGCCATACCCAACCACTGGATTCAGGCAGCTCATTCATAAAGTAGAAAAACAAACATAGTATTAGCCCTCCAAATTTGAAAGAATTCTTCTTGTCCTTCTTGATCTTTTGAAGGTTTTCCAATAGTTGACTTAGAAGTTCACAAAGATCATAATCTACATTCTCTTTTAACATCTGATAGGCAGTGTAAATTGTAGTTCTAGGTACTGAATTTTCCCTGCTGGAGTGGTATATCTTGTAACCAATTATCATGGAGACAAACTTGACATCCGGATCTGTGATGTCTTCTATTGTCATTGCTCTCTTGTCAAATTTTGATCTGGTAGCCTCACTCACAGTTTGGTTTTTGACAGATTTGAGAATATGTCATGTTCCTGCTTCCAGCTTGATCATCAGAATAAGATTGGATTAGCCTATTGATCATTCCCAGAGGCTAATTCAGAATGATGAGGGAATGAATTGGTTTTCGACTAACTTAACTTTACTGTTTTGCAGGGACAAGTTACAAACTTGAAATATTGGCTAAGTCTGGAAACCTAGTAAGCATGAAATGGACTCTTGGAGTTTAGGCACAAATTTTACATCAGATTGCCTACATGAGCGCCTAAGGATTTGGAGTCTTCTGTAAGGATTTAGATGTGTGAAATAATAATCCTATCATCCTTAAAGCCTTTCAACACATTGAATCAAGGTTTTGAAGTTTAGAAGCTGCCTAAGGAAGGTTAGGTGCACTTTGTCTTTCCTCTTGCCTCAATTGGCGCCTAGGATAGAAACATGGTGTTTTAAGGCGCTTTTATCATTCCACATAGGGCACCTTGGTGGGAAAAGGGGTTGATTGATTTCAAAAATGAGTTTTGATTAAGTACAGTGGAGTAAATGTCTTAGGCGCTCTTAGGCCTCTAAACAACTTCAAGGGAGCGCCTAACTTGTATCCAAATCAAGATTGGAGTTCATAAGATCACCTAAATGATCAAGGCGCCACTTCCTGATCAAATAAGCTACAATGAGCGCCTAGCTTTCAGGATGACCTCTGGCGCTCCACATGACTAAACTCTTTCAATAAGGGCACCTAGTTTGATGATGAAGATTTGATAATTCCACACCCAGGCGCCAGCTCCATAATGCCTAGATCAAATGAGCACCCAAGCAAGAACAAGAGATTCTATAGGATGAATGAATGGTGCATTGATTGGTGAAGATATTTTTAACTTCAAGAAGCTTCCTACCTTGCCAATCTAGGATGAATTTGGCCTAGAAGACTCTAGGCACATACTCTAACTGAAGACCCCTGTTCTAGCGCCCAGCTATAGAGTGAACTAAAAGAAGAAGTGGAAGATGCCAGGGCGCACATCCAAGACTCTTTAACCTTCAATTGGTACCCACCAATGGTAAGGCACAGTTTCATGAAAAACCTATCTCAAATGGGCGCCAAGGCATAGAGGCAACATCAAACGCTATCAGAGAACTATCAATGAACCTTCAATTAGCACCTAGAACTCATAATGTATGAAATGAGCGCCTAGACTCCAGAAGGATCATTTGGGCGCCTAAACTGGAATCAAGGTCCAAAAGTCTTCAGTGAATAATGGATAAGTGTTAAAGACTTCATTAGATGCATCTTCATGCCTCTACACCCTCTGATTGGTGGCTAGACTCTTTGCAATCCCCAATTTGGCGCCTAACCCTAGCAAGGTGCAATATCATCTCAAGTTGGTCCTCCCAAGTTAGGCGCTCACTTCCAGATGAAGCTTTCCACCTCCCTGAACATCAAGACTTGAAGAAACACCAAAGAAAGTCCATCTTCATGCAAGGCGCACTTCTGTGCCCATGAAATATCATTTTGGCGCCCAACATCAAGTAGCACTTTGATCAGTTTTCAGTGAGTGCCTTGGGCAGATTGGATGAGGGAAGTATCATGATTCTCTTCTGGATCTCGCCAACAACCTTTAGAAGTTCTTTCCAGATAGGCGCAACCTCATGATGGGCGCACTTTGACACTCTAGATACCTCAACTTGGCACCCAGTCAGAAGAACACTTGAAACTGCGCCTAAGCTGAGGTGGTTCAAGTAGTTACACAACTTGAGCTCTCATTGGTCGACAGAATGTCTTTGGGATCTGTGTCAAGGTCTCTGGATAATCTCGCCAACTTAGAATGAGTCATCAGATGGCATATTCCCTTGGATATGCTTCTTGGGAAACGTGCCTTGGTTCCCTTTTGTGCATTGAAAAATGTGCCTTCATTGCCTTTGGAAGGCCTATAAAAGGAGGAGCCTTCTCATTCATTTGTTATCTGTTCTTTTTGACAAAATTCTCTCTGCAAAGCTATTGAGCTTGTAATCTTGAGGCCTACGAGTTTCAAGTGTTGGGGTGATGCTCCCTCAACAAGCAAGGTGATGCTCCCTTGTGATATTGTGAGGTGTTGACATTCAGTTGACATCATTGGGTTTGATTGAGTTGATCAAGTGTAGATGCCATTGTAAACATCAAGGCTTCAAGGCCTTCCTTTGTATTTCCATTTGAATAAGTTGTACATCATGCTATTGAAAGCATTATCCATGTAATAAGACATTGTAAGTTGATTGAATCAAGTAACAAGACAAGTACCCAACTCTAAGGTTGATTCATTCAAATAGTTCTCTTTGATGTATATCATTATGTGTTGTCATAGTTGATGAGTTAATAACTAGTAAAATTGTTTAAGTAAGGAAAAATTTTTGTAGCACTAGTTGGGTATCTTACAGTGGTATCAGAGCTTGGATCCTGCCAGCCTTTGGGGGTTTTCATGCAAGAAGGTGATCAACAAAGTGATAGAACAAGGAGATACATTGCGCGTGAATAAAGAAGGCAGTTCCAGTGGACTCATCCTTACCCACAATAGGATACTCTTTCAGGAGAAATTATAGCTAGACAGGCTAACATGGCTGAGGAAAGAAGAAGTAGAAGTCCACCTGCTGATGGTGAACGTGAAGCAAGGGAGATGTTCAGGAACATGGCTGTTGGACATCAACAAACAGCCCAAATTTTGCAACAAGTCTTACAAACCCTTCAAAACATGAATCAAGGTGAAGCAGCTGGATAAGGTCGTAGAGATGCAGCTAGACATGAGAGACAAGAAACACAAGTTGATGATGATGCTGCTAGTGTAGTAGGTAGAAGAGTTCACACACAAACTCCTACAGTTGATAGACCTTTAAGACCAACTTTCCTTCCACCACCACCTGAACAGGACAATGAAGCTGATGAAGAGTTTGAAGAAGAAGAACCAAATAATTTTGAAGATGAGATCGCTCTCTTTGCAGATCTTTATGCCAGACTTCCAGAACGTGTTCGAAATATGATGACCTTCAATGAATATTGTCGACAGAAGAGGGAAGATAGAGACAGGCGAGGTAGAACTAGAGGCTTTCGTCCTAGAAGGGATGATGATACAAAGGAGTATAAGGAAGCCTTAAATCAAGTTCCCATCCCTACCTTTGATGGAAGTGGTAAGCTCATTGCTAGGGCTTGGGTAAACAAGTTGGATACATACCTTTCACTTAAGCCTTTGACAGAGAAGAAGGCAATTCAATTTGCGACAATGCATCTTGAAGGATTGGCTTATGAATGGTGGCATCATGGCCTAGTCTCTCAACATCATGATAGGATAACTTCCTATGATGAGTTTGTAACCAAGCTGATTCAGAGGTTTGATAGAAAAGATACTGAAGTGTACTATCGCGAACTAGCTCAACTCAAGCAAGAAGGAAGGGTTGTGCAGTATGTTAATGACTTTCAGAAGATCGCAGTAATGGTACCTGATATGACTGACCGAAGAATCACTATGCTATTCATTGAGGGATTGAACAATCAAATCAAGCCATTGGTAAAGGTACAAAGGCCAGCCAACTTGGAAGAAGCAATTGATTTTGCTCTAGATCTTGATACTACTCCTGTCTATCAGCCTAAGAAAAAGTTCTATAAGGGTGTTAGCTCTACTCAAAGGAGACCCTCGTTTCCTCAAAAGATGTCTCAAGGTCCATCTACAGCTGAAAGAGATGAGCTAAGAAGGAAGAAAATTTGCTTTTCTTGCAAGAAACCTTGGGAACTAGGACACAGATGTCTTGGTAAAGGTAAAGCACATCTGATTGAAGTTGTATCTGATGATGGAAGCGAAGAAGAGTCACTGATTGAAGAAGAATCCACTCAGGATGGAGAGGAGGTACAACCAACTCTTAATGTTGTTTCAGAAGAAACATCTGACAAAATAACATTAGCAACTATCTCAGGAGTACCTAAGTATCATGCCTTTCGCATTAGAGGAGTTGTGAAGGGTCAGAGAGTCACCTGTCTAATCGACAGTGGTGCTACTCACAACTTCATAGATGAAGGTTTGGTAGCAAGGCGGGGTCTCACAGTTGAAGACTTCGAAGGATTTCAAATAGCTGTTGCTGATGGATTCCTAATGAGTTGTACTCAGAAAGTGTCCCAACTACAAATTCAAATGGGAGATTATTCTTTACAGGATGATTTCTATGTGGTTGGACTTGGGCATATTGATGTAGTTGTTGGAGTGCAATGGTTGCATTCACTTGGAAGAATTGTCTAGGACTTTCAGAAGATGGAGTTAGAATTCATGCATGAAGAAAAGAAGATCAAACTGAAGTCAATGTCTGATGGAAATCCCAAAGTTGTCTCAGCAAAACGAATGGAAGCATTATTCAGGCATAATGACATCAAATGGGCAGCACAGGTTTGCATCAAGGACAACCAAATCCTCTCTGCTGAAGAAATTTATCTTGCAGATATTCAGGCAATGTTGGATAAGCATGGTAAGGTGTTTAGGGACATACCTCCAGGAATACCTCTTGATAGAGGTTTTGAACATGTAATTGAATTGGAGGATGGACCTAAACCTGTTAATATTGCACCCTATCGGCATCCTAGGCATTTCAAGATTGAAATTGAGAAGATGATCAAGGAATTGATCGATATGGGGCATATAAGGCCATCATCAAGTCCATTTGCATCATCTGTGGTGTTAGTAAAGAAGAAGGATGGAACAATGTGGACGTGTGTTGACTATCGCGCATTGAATAAGAAGACCATCAAAAATAGGTATCCAATACCTAGGATTAATGAACTCCTTGATGAGCTGCACGGAGCAGCGTATTTCTCAAAGACAGATCTTCGATCTGGTTACCATCAAATTCGTGTTAGAGAAGAAGACATCCCAAAAACAACATTCAGATGCCATTATGGACATTATGAATTTATGGTGATGCCGTTTGGGCTGACAAATGCTCCCGCCACTTTCCAGTCCTATATGAATCATGTGTTCAACAAGCAGTTGAGGAAGTACCTGTTGGTTTTCTTCGATGACATCTTGATCTACAACAGGACATGGGAAGAACATCTCCAACACTTAGATGACGTATTGAATGTTATGGAGAATCAATCTTTGTATGCAAAGATGTCTAAGTGTGATTTTGGCCTGAAGGAGATTCTATACCTAGGTCATGTGATAGGAGCAAATGGTGTGAAAGTTCAAGAAGAGAAGATTGAAGCTATTCGCAACTGGCCAGTTCCCAGGAATGTGTCAGAACTAAGAGGTTTCCTTGGCCTCTGCAGCTATTACAGACGATTTGTTAGGGGATTTTCACAGCTTGTTGCACCTTTGACAAATTTAACAAAGAAAGGAGCTTTCATTTGGTCAATAGAAGCTCAAGCTGCATTTGATAGGTTAAAGGAAGTAATGAGTACAACACCAGTGCTGGCTTTGCCAGATTTTACTAAGTCCTTTGTTCTAGAATGTGATGCTTTAGGAGAAGGCATTGGAGCTGTTTTGATGCAAGATCGACATCCCATCGCATTCGAGAGTAGGAAGTTGAAAGATACAGAGAGATTGTACTCGATGTATGATAAAGAGATGCTAGCAATTATGCATGCTTTGGCTATGTTCCGCCAGTATCTAGTTGGATCTAAGTTTGTGGTTAGGACTGATCACAACAGTTTGAAATACTTTCTAGGGCAGAAAGATTTAAATGAACGACAACAGAAGTGGGTTGTGAAGATTCAGGCATATGATTTCGACATTGAATATGTGAAAGGCAAGAAGAATGTGGTTGCCGATGCCCTATCTAGAAGACCTGCTGTATGTGCCCTAAGCAAAGTTTCAGTGGATTGGAAGGCTCAACTTCTAGTTGAGTACTCCAAATCTAAATTTTCTTGTGAGATCATGGAGGGAATCATTCAGGATGATAGGTACAAGGTGATTGATGAAATCATCTATTACAAAGACAGAATCTATCTGACCCCTAAATCGGAGCTGAAGTGACAGATTTTGCAGACATACCATGATGCTCCACTTGCAGGACACCCTGGTTACTTCAAGACCCACAGACAGATCAGGGAAAGGTTCACTTGGAAAGGTCTGAAGGAAGAAGTTCTTTAGTATGTCAGGGAGTGTCTGACTTGTCAGCAAAATAAGATAGAACATACATTTCCAGCAGGATTACTCCAACCTCTGCCAATTCTTGAACATAAGTGGGAGAGTATTTCTATGGACTTCATCACAGGTCTTCCGAAAGTGAATGGAAGAGACTGTATCTATGTAGTGGTGGACAAATTAACCAAGTTTGCTCACTTCTTTGCAATCCCAGTTGAGTCATCAGCATTGCAAGTAGCTGAGTTATTCTTTCGTGAAGTCTTCTGACTACATGGCCTGCTTAAAACCATAGTCAGTGATCAAGATAGCCGATTCATCAGTGTGTTTTGGAGAGAGCTATTTTGACTAGCTGGAACTGACTTAACACTAAGCACTAGTTATCATCCTCAAACCGATGGACAGACTAAAATTGTAAACAAATGGCTTGAGGGATACTTGAGGAACTATGTGTCTGATCATCAGCGTGCTTGGATTAAGTGGCTACATCTGGGTGAATACTGCTACAACACTACTTTTCACATGTCAATTGGCATGACTCCCTTCCGAGATTTGTATGGATATGAAGCTGTTTCATTTGTTGATCTGACATTGGATGACAGTAGAGCTCCCAGAGCAAGTGAATTGATGAAAGATACTCAAGATATTTTGAGAGTCCTTAAGGACAATTTGCAAAGAGCACAAAATCAACAGAAGTTGTATGCTGATAAACACCGGGTTGAACGAAACTTTGAAGTAGGTGACATGGTGTTTCTGTGCCTTCAGCCATATAGACAGAGTACTTTGAAGAAGTCAGGTGCAGAGAAATTAAAACCCCGGTTCTACAGACCCTACAAAGTGTTGAGAAGAGTAGGGGAAGTGGCATATGAACTTGATTTGCCAGCAGGAAGCCGCATCCACAATGTGTTTCATGTGTCGTGTCTCAAAAAGGCACTAGGTCAACATGTGGTTTCAACTGATGAACTACCCCCACTTGATGAAGAAGGAATGCTTACACTTGAACCTGAAAATGTGGTGGATATAAGGGAAAAGAAACTACGCAACCGGAGCATAAGAGAATATCTGGTGAAGCGGAAAGGGTTGCCAATGGAGGATGCTACTTGGGAGGGAGAGAAGATCCTAGAGCATCCTAATCTTCAATTGCTTGAGGACAAGCAATCTCGGGAAGGGGAGACTATCATGTCCCCGTTTCTGGCTTGATCATCAGAATAAGATTGGATTAGCCTATTGATCATTCCCAGAGGCTAATTCAGAATGATGAGGGAATGAATTGGTTTTCGACTAACTTAACTTTACTGTTTTGCAGGGACAAGTTAGAAACTTGAAATATTGGCTAAGTCTGGAAACCTAGTAAGTAGGAAATAGACTCTTGGAGTTTAGGCACAAATTTTACATCAGATTGCCTACATGAGCGCCTAAGGACTTGGAGTCTTCTGTAAGGATTTGGATGTGCGAAATAATAATCCTATCATCCTTAAAGCCTTTCAACACATTGAATCAAGGTTTTGAAGTTTAGAAATTGCCTAAGGAAGGTTAGGCGCACTTTGTCTTTCCTCTTGCCTTAATTGGCACCTAGGATAGAAACATGGTGTTTTAAGGCGCTTTTATCATTCCACATAGGGCACCTTGGTGGGAAAAGGGGTTGATTGATTTCAAAAATGAGTTTTGATTAAGTACAGTGGAGTAAATGTCTTAGGCGCTCTTAGGCCTCTAAACAACCTCAAGGGAGCGCCTAACTTGTATCCAAATCAAGATTGGAGTTCATAAGATCACCTAAATGATCAAGGCGCCACTTCCTGATCAAACAAGCTACAATGAGCGCCTAGCCTTCAGAATGACCTCTGGCGCTCCACATGACTAAACTCTTTCAATAAGGGCGCCTAGTTTGATGATGAAGATTTGATAATTCCACACCCAGGCGCCAGTTCCATAATGCCCAGATCAAATGAGCACCCAAGCAAGAACAGGAGATTCTATAGGATGAATGAATGGCACATTGATTGGTGAAGATATTTTTAACTTCAAGAAGCTTCCTACCTTGCCAATCTAGAATGAATTTGGCCTAGAAGACTCTAGGCGCATACTCTAGCTGAAGACCCCTGTTCTAGCGCCCAGCTATAGAGTGAACTAAAAGAAGTAGAAGATGCCAGGGCGCACATCCCAGACTCTTCAACCTTCAATTGGTACCCACCAATGGTAAGGCGCAGTTTCATGAAAAAACTATCTCAAATGGGCGCCAAGGCATAGAGGCAACATCAAACGCTATCAGAGAACTATCAATGAACCTTCAATTAGCACCTAGAACTCATAATGTATGAAATGAGCACCTAGACTCCAGAGGGATCATTTGGGTGCCTAAACTGGAATCAAGGTTCAAAAGTCTTCAGTGAATAATGGATAAGTGTTAAAGACTTCATTAGATGCATCTTCATGCCTCTACACCCTCTGATTGGCACCTAGACTCTTTGCAATCCCCAATTTGGTGCCTAACCCTAGCAAGGTGCAATATCATCTCAAGTTGGTCCTCCCAAGTTAGGTGCTCACTTCCAGATGAAGCTTTCCACCTCCCTGAACATCAAGACTTGAAGAAACACCAAAGAAAGTCCATCTTCATGCAAGGCGCACTTCTATGCCCATGAAACATCATTCTAGCACCCAACATCAAGTAGCACTTTGATCAGTTTTCAATGAGCGCCTTGGGCAGATTGGGTGAGGGAAGTATCATGATTCTCTTCTGGATCTCGCCAACAACCTTTAGAAGTTCTTTCCAGATAGGCGCAACCTCATGATGGGCGCACTTTGACACTCCAGATACTTCAACTTGGCACCCAGTCAGAAGAACACTTGAAACTGTGCCTAAGCTGAGGTGGTTCAGGTAGTTACACAACTTGAGCTCTCATTGGTCGACAGAATGTCTTCGGGATCCGTGTCAAGGTCTCTGGATAATCTCGCCAACTCAGAATGAGTCATCAGATGACATATTCCCTTGGATATGGTTCTTGGGAAACGTGCCTTGGTTCCCTTTTATGCATTGAAAAATGTGCCTTCATTGCCTTTGGAAGGCCTATAAAAGGAGGAGCCTTCTCATTCATTTGTTATCTGTTCTTTTTGACAAAATTCTCTCTGCAAAGCTATTGAGCTTGTAATCTTTCGGCCTGCAAGTTTCAAGTGTTGGGGTGATGCTCCCTCAACAAGCAAGGTGATGCTCCCTTGTGATATTGTGAGGTGTTGACATTCAGTTGACATCATTGGGTTTGATTGAGTTGATCAAGTGTAGATGCCATTGTAAACATCAAGGCTTCAAGGCCTTCCTTTGTATTTCCATTTGAATAAGTTGTACATCATGCTATTGAAAGCATTATCCATGTAATAAGACATTGCAAGTTGATTGAATCAAGTAACAAGACAAGTACCCAACTCTAAGGTTGATTCATTCAAATAGTTCTCTTTGATGTATATCATTATGTGTTGTCGTAGTTGATGAGTTGATAACTAGTAAAATTGTTTAAGGAAAAATTTTCGTAGCACTAGTTGGGTATCTTACAGAATAGGTAACCCTCTAGATGAGTGCAAACCAGTTACTACCCTAATTGCATCCTTGGTGATCTTAAATGGTCTATTTAACCATAAGAAGTTATCATGCACTCTGCTCAACACATACCAGACCCATTCATCTTCTTCAAAACAGGGGAAATGAATGCACTGACCAAAATGTTTATCCTGGATGCCCTTATACTATGGTTTGAGTTCAAAAGCCATCTATTAATTGTTTGTGATAGATATCCCTTAATTTGGATTCCCCAAATTCTTCAATGTTCGCATGAATGTAAACCCTAACATCTTCTACATGCAAAATACCATGCGGAATGCTGGAAAATGTGCCTAAGGGATCCACTTCTAGAGATTTGTATGGATGCTTCTTAAATTTAGGGCACGGCCTATCAGTAATCTTCACAACATTTGGAGTAGTCATTTCCAAGAAGATTTGTAGAAAGATATTCAAGAACAGAGAATACCTTTTGCGCTTCTAGGTTTCACGGAATGAGCTGAATCGGATTGCTGGAAGAAATGACTTCTGTAGTTTATCTTTGAGAGGTTTGAGACAATTTGTTTGCAGAGCTCCTTTTCTCCTTTTCTTGAGTGCAAATGTACAAATGATGAATACAAGAACCCTTTTATCTCTCTGCAAACCCTAATTTCGTTTGCAATAAATGCATACCTTAAGTTATTCCAGTTGCTTTGTTCTCCTTGTCCTGAGAGATTTTTCTGGATTACTAAGATGCACTTAAAGGTACTCTCGATGGATATTAGCAATCTATCTACCTTTTACAATCATTCCATTTAGCCTCAGATCAATATACCTCAAATTCAAATCATGCCGGATCTAACTGTGAAAATCCTGTTTTTACTGAATGACTATTGAACCGGATCAAACTTGGAAGATTAACCTGTTCAAAACTTCTTGCAGATCTTTCATCTCTTTACCAAAGCTTATTTAGATATTCCTTTGTGAACCCTTTAATCCACAACTTTCCTTGTGCCAATTTCGGTACCAATTAACTGATCCATGTCAATGGTAACTGAATAAGCACCTACTCAGATCTATTAGAGCTTACAACACTCTTATAAATTCTTTTGAATGCTCAGAGCATCAAGATGTAGTTAACCAAAATGGTGCAGGGTCATGTTCAATATGATATTCCTCCTCTTCTACAGGTGCAGTCTTTTATAGACCACCTATGATTGCTCTCATTCTTTGCATTACTTCATTTATCTTTTCTAGATCCTTTCAAACTATCACTGTGATCATGAAGCCTCAAGTCATTATATGGCTTTCAAAACCTCAAAACTTTTGACAAAGGCCTTCCATTACTTTCTCAAACCTAGCAGAGCTCATTACTCTCACAAATCTATTAGAAACCCTAAACAAGCCTTAATGACGTTATATAACTTGTACAAGTTCACTCATTGCTAGGCTTGATGCTATAAGGCAGCCTCTTGTCTTCTCATATGTAGGCCTATAGATGACTTCCAGACCTTCAAGAGACCTTGATAAGCCTTCTTTTGCATTCTTCTTGACACGACTTTTTCTATCTCTGTGTGACAGGATTTCTAGTTACTTTGACTATAGACTGATCTATCTGCCTTATGACTATATCAGATGATACAAAGCTCTGGTAACTTAAAAGCATGACTCTTTTTATTTATCTCACTTGGCCATGTACTTTGAACTTCTGTAGCATACATTTGTACTGTAACTGCACTTGTCAGTTGTTCATGGTATTTCATCATATAGCTTCGGTAGCATGTATACACTATTGTTCTTCATTGAATGTTGATTGCCCCCTGTTTTGAACTATCTGATGCAGTAGAGACTGCTACAGTCATAGAGATGACTATCCCTATCCCTCTAATGCATGTATCACTATCTTCTTTATTGATGGTTATGAGCTGGGCTCAACCCTTGTGGGAGCCACATTTTTCTCCATTCATAATGTAATCTGATGAATCAAAACAAAGACATAATTAGACATGTATCTGCACATGAAGCAAACTTGTTAGGAAAATAAATGCAATATTTTAGATGTGTTTGATGGCTTTATTGTTCTCTAGGACATCCAAGGTTTGCATTGCTTATTTAATGCATTTGGAGATCAGTTTGTACATGTATAGGTGTTTGTTCATGTAAGGTTTGAGACCTCTCATTGCTTAGAGCGTTGCTCTAACATCATTGTTATTTCCAGATGCAGGAACTAGGAGCAACATGGAGCTAGGAAGGACAGAGGTAGCTTGGGACAGCATCAGGACAAGATGACACATCTAGAACCAGTCATTCTCAGGCAATGACTAGTCTCCCTCCCTATATGCATATTTACTTTTATTTACTTATTCATGTACATATTTTTCTTCAATTCCATTAAATAAGTAAAGTTAGTCTCATGGCTTGTGTGAGACCTTATTCCTTTATTTTATCAATAAAGATCACTCTTTCTGAAAAGATTTGTGAAATCCTTTCTATGTTATCTGCATTTGCATAAATGCGATCTAGTGTAATGTAATCTTTCTGATTCTATTTATGCACATGAATGTAATGTAGCAAAAGAATAAAAATGTACCTTTCTCTTCTTTAGAACTTGAAAAGCTCTACCTGATTGAGCTTGTAGTGAAATTAGGTAACATTTTTGGTGACATCTTTTATATGTTTTCCTGCTAAACATCAGACCAGTTGCCTGAAGCTTATCCATTGGGCATGGAGTCACTATGAGATTTGACAAAACTTGGATAAACAGATTTGTAACTGCTGTAATTCACTGGAACACTACATGATACCTTTGAAACTTATTCAAACACTACCAAAACTTCAGAAGGAAAACTACCTAACTGTGTTGAACAACACTTAGGGAATTGAAAACTATATCTGGAAACCTATTCTAACCTACCCTAACCAACAAAGAAGCTGGTCAAACAAAACCATCGACTGGCTTTGCAAAATAACACCCATTTCTAATCAACAACTGATGCATTACATGATTATATATTGCTGAAAGAACATGAAACACATGCAAATATTCAATAGACTATTGCAATGTTTCATGAAAGGTGCAAATAAACTCACTTACACCTTGATTTTGATCATGCCTATTGCTGTCCTGGACTGGACAAGTGAGCTGAATTTGATCACTTTTAGCTGCAACTCCAAAATTAGTTTCTTCTTCAATTGCATCCTCATACTTGGGTGCAAGCATGACCTCTGGTACTTCAGTAGCCTCCATACTAACTAAATATCTGATTGGACAACCACTAGAATAAATAAAACTTGGACTCCCATTATTGGCTGCTTCATATTCTTTCTATTTTTCATGGTTGTCTTGCTTCATGGCTAAGTTTGGACTATAAAGAGAATAATCCAGATGCTTAGAAAAAACAACATTACCTTCACCTTGCATAATAAGTTGCCATGTTGATTCCTCCTCCATGGTCAATGGACAATCTTCTTCCACTAGGGTGTCTAGCAATTCTTCAAAGCTATTAGCTCTTGGAAGGCTCTTAGGGACAACTTGATGCAAAATTTTAATTGATATATCAGCCTCAAACTCTTCAGTACAACAGAAAGGAAGATCCTCCAACTAGCTAAGACCTTTCAAATCAGATTCATGAGAAGTTTCTTGACTTGAGAGAATGAACTCCTCCCTATCAGGACCATATTCCTCCTGTTGCTTCAGCACTTGTTCAAGCTTGTGAACTTGCTGTTCTAGTTCATCATGATTGTCAACTTCTCCTAAAAGATCTGATTCCTTGTCATCCAACATGGAACAAAACTATTCAATTATGCCTGTGCACATCTCTCTAAAAAGCTCAACATTAGCTTTCTCATGCATAACATGCTCAAATATATCAAAGCTCATAACTTGGAAAATGGTGTCAAGTTCAGATTTATGCTCTTCTTCATGGTCCAAGGTTCCATTTTCATACTGATTACTGTCAATCAACAACTCCTCAGATTGTTTGATATCCTCTTGCTGTTCTGAAACTGCTGTTAGAGTGAAAAAACTCACACCTTTTTCATTCCAAACCGTAAATTGCTCTTCCCGATCAACCTCTTTCACCATTTCACCTTGCTATCCTATTGGAACATTTTCACCATTTTTTACGAAACAAGGAAGCTGATAAGTTAGAGCATTCAAAGACACTTCTTGAAAGGTCTTTTCCTATCCAATATTCTTTCGTTCTAATCTATATTCCTCCGCAGGTAAATGCACCAATTTTATATTTCTATTTTCCTCCATGTTGAGTGAGCTATGCTAGTCAAAAGTCTGCTCTTCTTTTGCTTTCTAGATGTTAGGAAGAGTTGAGCTGAAACTAGGAATGGAAAGGGCTGCCTCAGTTTTACACCCTTTTTGGCATTGATAATCTGAGTAAGCTCGACTACTTTACACCTGAGCAGACAAAAACTTCATTTGCTCCTTTTTAGCAGCTATCTCTCCTTCAAGACTTCTTTCAAACTATATTCTTTTTGTCACCCACTCTTGATCATAAACAATGGATTGCTCAGCCAACTCTTGTTGCTGCAAGATAATATTTTTCTACTTCTCTATGTCAACCAACATTCAATACATGTGTGAGAACTCCTTACTAATGTCACTAATCTTCATATGTTCAAGCTTTTGGCTCAAATCCCACAAAACACAGTCAAACTTTTGGATCAGATCCAACACATTCTGGTAAGGGTGCTCTTGAGGCTGATTGTGTGAATAATCATGCTGGTTGGCATCACAAACCTATTCTTGGGGTTGAATTTGATCATATATTAGCTGGTATTGAGATTGAGCAAGGATGGGAGGGTGGAAAACATGACAGGACTGCTGGTAATCTGTTGTTACAGGATCATTTAGAATAAAACCAACAAGTTGTTCTATGTGATATGATTGGTAAGAGGACATATATGCATGGTTTTCATGGAATGGAGGTGAAAAACCATCACAGTGCTGATAACTAGACATTGCAAGAGTAAAACATGAAACATAGGCATGTCTAGATAACTGATTTGGAATGAATATAGTTAAAATAGTCGTGAAACACTCGGATATGAGTTAGAACACCAAATAGAGTCACCAGGTGCTAGGAAAATACCTTCAAATGGTAGAAAACTAACAACTAGCACCAATCTTGTTAGTTGCATGTACCTGGACTGCTGAAACTAGCCGATTCTTCACTTGTAGAGTTGCCAGGTGTGTGAATATTACCTCCAAAGGCTGATGTTGTTGACATACACACCAAATATCAACAATGAAAAGAGGACATGTGGACTAAGATAGTCCAATTGGTCCCACCGGGCATGCTAAAAACTATTATCTCTGAAAGTTGCACCCTACCAATTTTGCAAGAAATTGGTACTCTAGAGGAACATGGAAACACTCCTATGGCTGTGGGTCACCTAGAAACTGGAGTGAATCTCCAAAGAAGGCTGACTTCCTAACTTTGTATCACCTAAGACTGACTATCCTATAGCTTTGACGAGGAAAAGGGTAATAAAGATATGCACTGAAACTGAAATTAACTCTAAAGGGTGATACACCTAACTTAATGAGGAACATGAAAATACTAGATTTAAACACTTGTTACAATAACTGAAAAGACTCTTGCACAACCTATCACTTCTACTTTTGCATAAATATTTCACAAGTAGGTTTATGTATGTAGAATTCTTAAGAGGAAAAGATGATTTCACATTTAAAGATAAAACAAACTTAAAACACAACTTGCAACCTGCATTAGTATTTTTTGCATAAAAGGCTCTAAATCCTGAGACAAAAGCTAAAAGGAAATAAACTTACTTCACAGATAACTCTATCAAATCAGTTGATAAGCACAAAGATGCATAAGACAAGTAGGCACAATCTCCAATCAATGGCATTCAAGGTCTCCACTGTATTCCATATCAAGTAAACTGGTAAAATGAGTTATAAATTGTCAAAATTTGAGCAAGGATTGCAAAATCACAAGTCTCCAAAAGTTGCATAATCAGAACTACATACAAAATGAGCTACAAAAAATGACTATATCCATCCACTCCACCAAAAGAGCAACTAAAAACTAATTGGGGTCGGATGCCCCCCAAAAGCTTAGAATATAGGACCTAAATCTCCTCCAAAAGAGCTCACAATGAGGGAAAAAGTCAATCATAACTTGGTCTAACATAATGACACATGAAACCAACTCCTATAAGACTCCAAAAACAGTAAAACACCTCCTAGATGCTCTCAAAATCATTCAACTCAACTAGTAACTGCCTTTGTGACTTAGTCAAAACTCTCATCTCAAGGGCAAACCAAATGGCTATATTCTTGGCATGTGTTTGCCAAATCCTCCACTCTCCTATATGCTTGGGTCATCAAGGTCACTTAATGCCAAAAATTTGCTCTACAATTATCTTTGCATATAATAATAACAATAAACTTAAATGACTTATAATGACATCATTCAAGCTTAATTGTTTCACATTCTGTATCTTATGCAAAGTAAATAAAAGTAAATGAACTACAAGCACCGAAGTGCTAACTCTAGCAAGAAGGGCATAAAGTAATACAAAAGTCTTAAAAGACTTCTATACCACATCATGGCATATGACAAGGCACATCATGTTACTAGGTCTTGGACCATGGGCTCTTTAATGAAAAAGATGCAAAAAGTAAAAAAACATAAGAAAAAGCCTATCATACTTCTAGGGCTCAAACCCTAAAAGAAAAAATATTGAGCAACTTTGGAACTTTTTTTTCATTTTACAACTTTTGAGTTTCTTCTGTGCGCCGCCATGAGGGTTCTGCTACTTGACCCCTGTAGAGATTCCTAGCTGGTCTTCACTAGAATTTCATGCATTTTTTCCTTTGATACAACAGTATTCGATCTTGGTAAGCTCTCTGAACATGTAAAACTATTTTTTTTCTTCTTTATTTGTTGTTCAAAATAGTGTATTTCTTGATGAACACAAGCTGGAGTGAATGAAAACAAATGCATATATCTGATATATCTATGTATTATCATGAGCATTTTTCTGTTTCTATGTTATAGGACTTTTCGTGGCATTGTGTATCATTGCATTTTTCATAGGTCTCCTCTTTTACCTGTAGACCTCTTCATGACTGTTATTACTCTTTTATGAGCCTATGCTAGGCTTCCCTTTCTGCCTGCTCTCTATCTCTTCTCATAGACTTTCTGAATGCCTCTGTAGTTGTAACTTTGTCTGTATTGTCCACCATTGTCTGTTATGATCTGTTCTTTAACATTCAAGGAAAATTTTCTTTTAACAATCACTTGGAATAGAGTTGGAATCTTGTGCAGTCTCTGTGGTAGGTCTTACTCTATTATATCCTTGAGAAATTGTCAGAGATCTCAGCCTTTTTTTTTCACTGTCCTCATAGTGCTTCAAGACTTCTGTGGTCTCTTCTTGACTATTTTTTCTCTGTTTATGATACCTCTATCTTCATGGGCTAAACTTGCAAGCAGTCTAAAAATGCTGTTATGAAAAGATATATAGGTGTTCATGTACTATGTCATACTTTCTTGGATGGCTCTGTGTGCATACTTTCCTTGGAAAGATTAGTGTGACCTAGAGAAACTTGGCATGACTATCTTCAGAGTTCACTACCTTTATTTCACTCGCACTGCCCTAAATCTTTTGTGACTGAGATTACAGTCATTCTCATGACTGCTCCATTAATTGTCTTCATAAACCAACATACCTCAAGGCTTGCTCTAGTCACTCTGATTGTCATTGCATTCCTTTAGGAGTCCACTACTCACTTTAAGCTGCTCAACTTTACAATGGTGTAGCTAATAATAATTTCTAGTGATAATCTCTTATAATGCTTCTCCTTTTCTTCAGGCTGGGATAGGCTTTACATAACATATTTGGTCATTGAAATACAATCATCATATATGACTGTTCCATAGTCAAATGACTATCATGTTTGAAATGCAATCATTATATAGGACTTTTCCACACTTTCTTATCACTGACACCACTGTATCTCCTTCTATCATCCTTGTTACCTTCACAAGATCACTGTACCATTAGACTATTCCCAATCTTCGTTTTCAAATCTACACCACTACTGTTGAATGCCCCCCTTTTCTGACTGTCCTTTGGATATCCTCCCCTCTCTTAACAATTGAGAGTATGAGCTTTTACATGTCAACAATTCATCCTAATACATGCCAAACTCAAACATACAAAAAGACTAAAGAGGCCTTCAAAAGGTTTAAGTGACTGGATCCATGTCAATGATAATTGAATAAGCACCTACTTAGATCTGTTAGAGCTTACAACACTCTTATAAATTCTTTTGAATACTCAGAGCATCAAGATGTAGTTAACCAAAATGGTGCAGGGTCATGTTTAATATGATATTCCTCCTCTTCTACATGTGCACTCTTTTATAGACATCACCTATGACTGCTCTCATTCTTTGCATTACTTCATTTATCTTTTCTAGATCCTTTCAATCTATCACTGTGATCATGAAGCCTCAAGTCATTATATGGCTTTCAAAACCTCAAAACTTTTGACAAAGACCTTCCATTACTTTTTCGAACCTAGTAGAGGTCATTACTCTCACAAATCTATTTGTGAGGCCGATTATTTTTCCTTCCTTATTTTGATCATTATGCATTTCAGTTGATGACATTATCAGACTTTTAGAGACTATGGTTTCATTATGTAGACTGATTATATCTCCTGATTTTGATATGACATTGATTAGACATATGGTGATTCGATTTGATCATATTTTGATGCTATTTTGTGATCCGACATACGAGATATATTAGATGATGTTTTGTGATGTGATTTCTAGTTATTTATGTGATGATGATTATTCGACATGTGATAGAAAAATGTAGTTTAATTCAGAATTATGTTATAGATAATTATTGTTGTATTCGATGGTTTGAATTTAATTCCAGTTGCTTTGGCTATGATTATTCATGATATGATTAACACTTGATCGAGATGTGCAGGTTTAACATTCCCAAGCCATGGGAAATTAGAGGTAGAATTCACACATATGTTATTCCCTGTGAAACTGATCCATTCCCAAGAGGGATGAGGATCACGTTTGAAAATTGAGTGTTGATTTAAGTACTTGTTTTAATTTTGTCATTTTGGCCTAGTACCCTTTGTTTAATTATTTAATATTATGTGTTGTATAATTTTATTGACTTACACCAATTGGTAATTGTTTTTATTTTTGAGGCCATTTAAAGTAGATTTATGACCCCCCAGGTGAACCTTAGTGTCCCAAAATTTACCGTAGGTGGTTACCCATGGGTCTAAGGTCAATTTTGACTAACTAACCCTTCGATTAACTCACTTTTGGTCACTCTAAACTAAGGTTTAGTCAAAGTGACGAAATTTGAATTATATAAGGTGGGGGATGAGTCATGCTTTGGGAAAGACTCATCTCCCTTCCCAAAATTTGGGAATCCCTTCCCTAGGAAGACTTGGGAGGTCTCCAAGACTCCCAAGTGTGTGGGATGTTCCTCCAAGACTCTCACACACGTGTGAGAGCATCTTGGAGGGAGATGGCTCTTTTAGAGAATAAAAGGATACCATATGTCATCCCTTATCCTCATAAAGGTTTGAATGTGAATGCCACCTCACCACTTGTTCTCTCACAAATGTGTGAGAGCACAAGTGGATAAGGTGAGGATTGAGATGGAATTGGAGGATGACACTTGTCACCGTCACACTTCCTTTCCCTTGCAAGTGGCATTGGAGGAGGAAGGAGAAGGTGACAAGTGTCACATTCTCATTCCTCAAGGCTAAAATTGATGGCCTATATTACCTCCTCTTGTTGAGGAGTGTGGGGTTCTTGTATTTTGGAGTTTCTTTCTATTTTTGAGTAATTTTGGGAAAGTTAGAGAAATTCTTGGAGGTTGGAAGGTTTGGAGAAGCTTGGAGTTCATCACCAAACGTGCTTCCATTATTAGGGCTTTAGAAGGTAAGCTCTATGTCTTATTATTTACCCTTGCTTATTTTTATTGTGATGTGTTGGTAGCATTGTTGTTTGTTGTTTTATTTTTGTTTTTGTGTGGGATGGGAGTTTGGTGAGAGCACCTCTATTTGGAGGTAAGGCTCAACTTGTTTGGGGTAGGGGAACGGAACCTCCTTGAGGTCACTCCCATATTGTGTTATTTATGCCTTGAGGGCTTCTTACTTGTTGTGGAGATTATTTGAATGGCAAGAGTGCCATGGAAGTTTATTTTGAGATAGTTGAGGAGTTGTGTATTTGGAAGTTTTGGCTTGAGGCCATGAGACTTGGTATTTTGGTATTTTGGTGTGGCCTTTGAAGTAGAGGGGTCCATTCCCTACCCCCATCAAACTCATTTTCATGAGTTGTGTTTTGTGTTATCCTTGGAGTTGATTTTTGCGTTGTTGTTTTGGTGCTTGTTGTGGTATGTTTACAACCGTGTGAATCCCTACCTCCTTAGCTTGGGGGTGACCCACTTGCGGGTCTACGGTAGGGAGGAGGGCATTTCAAAGTGGCTGGGTTTTCCCTTGTTGTTGTGTTTTAATGCAGGTTCTTATTGGAGGAATGAAGCTTGTTGAGAAGTCCATTTTTGTGCTTCTAGAGTTTTATGTTGCTGGCTGTTTGAGCCATGGCCTTTGTGGTCCTTTGTAATTAGTTTTGTTAATTTATTTTGCCCATGGAGTTGGCTGTACTAAATGTTGAAATGTAAACATTCTGTTTATTTTATTTAAAAGTTGTTTATTCCCTTTATTGTGGAGTTGGTATTGTGTTGAGAAATGCATGTGAATATAATTATAAATATGTTTGCTGTCCTTGTTCAGTTCAAAAAAGAGAAATAGGCATCAGTTGTTGTTTATATTTTATTGCAGATAAAAGAAAGGGATAGAAACTATCAAGACTAGTTTTCTATTGGTTGCATTGAGAGTTTCATAGTATTTGTTGTTGAAAATTGAATGAAATGTATTTTCTACCTTTTATAATTCTTTCAAAAATAAATATAGAGTTATCTATGTAAATTTATGTTCTTTAAAAAAAGAAAAGAAAGGGAAAGCTACTGATTTAGTTTATTTTATAAAATTGAAAGTTAATATTTCTGCTATTTAAGCCATTGTCATAAGAAAGTTAGTTATTGAGTATATATATATATATATATATATACATCCTTGTTCTTTCCTCTAGTTGCTGTTTGTTTTTAGTTTCTATCACTGTGTATATTCTGGAAATTAGAAGAAAAACACAGAGTTCATATACCTGTTGTATATATATTTAAATATACAATAATAGAGGAAAATACAGAAATAATTTACTTACTGTATATATTATACTAAATATACACTTATATATATATATACACTTATATATATATATAAGTGCATACATTTATACATATAAATATACAATGGTAGAAAATATTATTATACTGTAATATTTTTTGGCAAACTGTTGAAAGAGAGCTGAGTATATATATATATCCTTAAATCTGAGTTTATTATACAAGAAACTGCTGTGAAAGAAATATAATTAGAGCGGATTGTGGATATCTGCAGAGATTGGGGTTTTATTTTAATAAACAAAAAAAAATTAAATAAAAAAAAAGTTAGAGACTGGGATGGGCGACGACGCCCATCCTAGCCCCCTCTTGTTTCCCTACTGTGGCCATTGCATATTCAATGGGTGTGCGTGGAGGCACAACCCCCTCCCCACACCCCTTTCCCACCGTCACACTTAAACCGCAGCGTCCCACACCTCTCGCTACCCCAGCCACCACTAGCCCTTAAACAAAACTGCTAGTTTGTGCTCCTTCCGCCGCCATCAACCCTGGTGACTCCTCCCGCCATGGCTGCCATCGGCCCTCCATTCTGTTTTAAACTTGCAAGATGCAATTCATTTCCTTTGCACATACATGTTACCTATATATATATATCACTCAAAAAAAAAGATACTGATTAAACATGTAGTTAAGTGGGACTCTTGTTAACTGTATGCATACCTTCGTGAGGTTCATCAATGGCTGCCATGGAACCCTAACCTGCAAAACAAGAGGCATGACAAAACTGGTGTAGGAGCTCCATAGTTTTATTATTTTTCCTAGTTAATTTTTCATACCTCTAAGGCTTTGAAAGCCATTTTGTTGTGTTAAAATAAAAGACTTAGTCATTTTATTGACTAGTCTACTTTAGAATTAATCTAGGCCTATTTTCTAGGAGCTATATTTTTGAAATTTAGAATTTTCTTTAGAAACTCTAGTTCTCATCAGTTTACTGCCTTCTTGGGCAGTTGTACGGTTAGAAGAGGAAGTGCAAAGGATGTCAACTTCCTATAAAATTGGTTTTTATGTTAACATGCCATAGATGAATGGAGATAAGGAGTTTTTCAAGGAAAAAGCTGTCTTTTTTTGTGTTTTTCTGAAAACAGCCCTCTTGTACGGCTTTGTACGGATTCCTTGTGAGTTGAAATGTTTAACATCTGTTAATACTATAAAGTAGCTTTCATTTTTATATTTTTGGAGTTCTTGACATTTTATTAGAAGGGAGAAATAGTCTGGTTTACATAAGCTGCTCTGAAACCCTCTTAACTGGGGTTTGTGCACAAAAATGGTGTATTTGCCCTCTATCCTCTGAAAGTATCGATCATTTTCAGAAGGATGGAGGAGAATAGGGTAGGTTTTATTGTTTTCTTTGGTTGGCAGGTGGAAGACTCCTTCTCCATGCACTTGGTATGACTCTAGCTAGTCAAAACCAGTGACTAGTTAGAAAAAAAAACAATGGCAGCATTGGGAATGCTGTTAACAGCCATGAATAACAGCCATTAAATGGTGAATTTGATGTCTTGTGGTGTAGACAAGACTGTGTGACTATTTGGTATGCTTGATATATGCAAGTTTAATACATTTCTCTCTTACAACCTTCAAGAATAAGCCTTTCTACATTGAAAGAAGCAGTTTGCTGTTATTTAGAGTTGTGACAGTGTACGGTTCTGCAGCTTGAAGGACAGTTGGAAGCCCATAAAGTAGTTTGGAAAGAGTATGGTATATGGAATGCCTTTTTGAAGGTCTGAGGAAACGTTTTGAGGTAATAGTTCTCAAGGTTACAAGAGGATAATCTACCTTCAACACTGTTTTTTAAAACAGCCAATAGTAATTGCTGTCCACAGTCATGTCTAGTGCAGAGTTGTGACCATTTTGTCAACAATTTATTGCTGTTCTTATCCTCTGAAGATACATGTGGAGTTTGATGTACAGAATCCTATAGACATAGGAGTACAATGTAAATTTGTTGTTCTTAAAAGGCTACATTGGATAAACTGTCAATTTAGGACTATCATAGGACAGTCAAGTTGTTGTTTGATGTCCTCTGCCCTTTAATCACAGTAAGGGTCTACATATGAGTAGGTAGTTGGTCTTTCATATCTTGTGTTTGGTATGTATGATGTATTGATGGTCCTTTGAAGTTTTGAGATGTTTAACCAACTCTATAAGGGTTAAACCTTGTTCCAAACACTATCTAAAACAGTCTTATTGCTGCCACTATTCTTTGTCTAGAGAATGTAGGAAGTGATCTTTAAAACAGAGGTCTCATAACTGTCATGACAAGTATGTGTGATTACTATTGGTAGAGGTGTGGTAACAGGTTGTGAGTCTTTAAAAGGGTGTATTGTGCAAGTAGGTTGGATGGAGTAATGACCCCCCACAATTGAGAAGTGGATAGCCTGAGAGGAGGACACTAGATAGTGATCCTAGGCTAGTCTCTGTAATAGCCTTGTGTAGGTTTTGTCTTCACAAACACCATTGTTAACCTCTTGAGGGAAGTGACCTAAGTTCATTGAGTGAACTTCTACCACAACCTTACCTAAACCTCTGCATCATATTGGTATTAGAGCCAATATTCTGATTGGAAGCAAGTGTATGTCAGAAGAGGAAATTGAAACAGAGGCTAGTACAATGCCTTCCAAGACAATGAGTCAAGATGCCATCAAGAAGTTGGTGGAAGAGATGGTTGAAGCAAGACTGCAAGAAGCAAAATTGCAGGAAGAGAAAAAGTCTAAGGGCAAGACCAAAGAAGAGGGAAGTTCTTCAGACACAAATGAAGAAACAGAGGCAGAAGAGGATCCTCAAGAGCAGGATATGTCTGCAGATCAGAAAGCCTTCTTGAATGCACTTAAGGGTGCTCATGGAGACAGTGGTGATCCCAAGATGGAGGTGCCTACCTTCCATGGCAAGTTGGATGGAGATGTTCTCACCGACTGGATAGAAGCTATGTGTAACTTCTTTGATTACAAGGAGTTTAATGACAACAAAAAGGTCAAGTTTGCCAAGACAAGGCTAAGAGGTTAATTAGGGCATTAATTTTATAGTGTGCTTTAATTATGTTATTTGTTTTATCTAATTGAACATTATTTTATGGGAAAGAGTAATTAAATCTTCCCCCTTCTCTATTTTGCGAGTTAGATAATAAATATAATGCCGTAATTCTATTTATTAACGGACTTGATTTTGAAATTTATTTTGGTGTCATGTAATTGTTTTTTATTATTTTCATTTCAAATTTTTAACCTTTTTATGTAAGGTGGATTTATTTGACCTTGGAGGATATTTATTTTGTTATTTTAAATTGCTTTAAATTTGTTCTCAAATTAAAATTTGTATTCTTAAATTTTATTTAATTTCTTAATGGTGATTTATTTTAAAGTTTTTAAGTCGATTATCGAAAACACATTATGCTGTCGAAATTTTACTAGATTTCTAGGGTTTAATTTTTACGATATTTTATTTACTTTTATTCCACCATTCCACTTTAATCATGTGTCCATCATGCCATTTTTCTTAATCATTATTTCTATTTCATTTTGACCTGAGTTAGGGTTAGGTTTCGAAGCTTGTGGAATCATCTTCACACCTAGGAGACTTAGGGTTCGGATTATAATAATTATAACCCTAAAAGTGACACACTTCGTGTCGCATACCCCCTAGACGACTATCATCTCGCAGGGGACTGCGTGGGACAACGCACCTCCCCGAATTATGTTGACATGTTTACGTCTTATGCGTATTGCCACTGAGCACGCTGACACGTGTGAGGGGGTTCCTAGGGATAGGTAGAAAATTTTTTTGCAATTCGTGTCATGACCACATGGGGAATGTGGACATGACACGTGTGTTGTGTGTCGTGACCACATGGGAAATGCAGACATGACATATGGTATCAGAGCCTAAGTTTAACCACTGGGCTTGGTTAGGGCACATTATTATTTCTGCAACTTTGATTAATTTGTGGTTACCTCATTTTTGTAGGGTGCCTCCCCAACGAGTTTGGCGAGCGCAATCTCACCACACTCCACCTCCTGAGGTGCATAGTGACTCTTCAGCTGAGGGACATGATCAGCCGGTCCTACAGGCACCACAGGCACCACCGACCCTACCAGATATTAGACCACATATATTACAGGCTTTATAGGTAGTTTTAGATAGGCTTCCACCAGCCATAGCTGAGCCGTGCATAGAGCCATGTGTTGAGCCCTGTAGGGATCCACGAGAGGAGCCACGCGTGGAGCCATGAGCTGAGTTCCGTGTCGAGCCACGTGTGGAACCCTGTTGTGAGCCGCGAGGGGCACCATGTGTGGAGCCTTATGTTGAGGTGCTAGAGATGATGACATAGGAGGTTGGTTTGGCCGACAGGGCATGTAGTAGGAGCCCTCCATGCCATGCTAGGCATGATGAGGCAGTATGGGTAGAGCACATTATTCACAGACCTTATGACTATTACACAAATGAGCCTATCAGAGGGCACAGAGATAGAGGAGATCCCATTAGGGATTTGTTGAAGCTGAACCCTCCTACATTTGTCAGGACCACAGAGGGAGCCGAGGCAGAGGCCTGGCTCATCAGCTTAGACAAATGCTTCATGTTGCATCTTATGAGGGCAACACGAAGGCTCGTATAGCAGTACACTTGTTGCAAGATGCAACAGCTACCTGGTGGTGCACTAAGGAGTGCAAGCGTCACCTTTCTTTAGACACTCTCACATGGGAGACTTGCATTAAGCGCTTTAATACGCGATACTTATTAGATCATTACAGGCAGCGTTGCATAGACAATTTTCATGACCTTTAGCAGAGGGGACTTATAGTGGCATAGTATGAGGGTAGATTTACTGAGTTGTCTCGATATGTAGAGTATCTCCACAACGAGAAACTCCTGGTTCATAAGTTTATCAGAGGACTGAACCATAGTATAGTAGGGCCTGTTCGTATGGCAGACCCCCAGACTTTGAGTGATGCTGCCGAGAAGGCATATATCGCTGAGGAGATTCAGGGACGAGGACAGAGTTCATGCCCTTAGTTTTAGGATCGTGGGCAGCAGCAACATCGATAGAGTTTTTGCAGACCATCACAGCCACCTCATAGGGGAGGATTTAGTTCCACACCCTTACCTCCTAGGCCCCGACAGTAGCAGCAGCCACAGCAGTAGTAGAGAGCTAGGACACAACAGAGGGAACATGGGGGACATAATAGAGGTTGGCATCTGCAAGGCCCGTGTAGAGATCAGAGGCAATAGGGACCACCTGCGGGACCTGCGAGGTCGCAACAGTCATTTAGGGGCTCATAGGGATCCACTGTAGGTTAGGACAATAGCAGTCGAGTAGGACTCAAACTGGACAGGTATAGGCTAGGGGCCCATGTTATGTTTGTGGTGGAGCAGGACACCTAGCCAAAGAGTGTCCACAGGGTTTTACAGTAGGGGACAACATCGTGTAGGAGGATCTAAGCAGACTGTTAGAGATGTGGGTAGGTCCCACTGTATGTTAGTAGCGGTTGATAATCGCCAGGCTAATTTTTAGGTGTCAGTGATTAAGACATCAGGTATGATTGGGGGTATCCCTGTTTCTATTCTCTTTAATTCTGGTGCTACTGACTCTTTCATATCTCCATCATTAGTGGTGTGTTGCAGGTTGGTGGCCTCTAGGCAGGGTGATAGGTGGGTGGTTGAGTTGGCCTCAGGGGCCAAGATGACAGTAGATGCCTTAGTCCATGACTGCAAGATTTCTTTGGGACCCTTTGTCACAGTATGTGAGCTTAGAGTTATGACATTAGGATCCTACAATGTGGTGTTGGGTATGGACTAGCTTACAGCTCATCGAGCCAAGCTAGATTGTCACCGAAAGGCAATCAACCGCTTAGACAATCACGGTACATCAATTGAGATAGTGGGCATGTAGAAGCCCACAACAGTGTGTATGATATCTACTCAGCAACTTAAGTTCTGCATGCGAAAGGGATGCCAGATGTTCACCATCACAGTGAGTGATAGATCAGACGACAAGCCTGAGGCATCTTTGGATGATCATCCCATCCTTAGAGAGTTTGCCGTTGTGTTTCCAACAGAGTTACCAGGGATGCCACCTTGTCGTGAGGTAGACTTTCACATTGACTTAGTGCCAGGTGTCGAGCCAGTGTCTCGTGCACCCTACAGGATGACCACACATGAGCTCACAGAGCTCAAGTTATAGTTGGAGGACTTGCTTGAGAAGGGGCACATCCGACCGAGCGTTTCACCTTGGGGCGCTCCTGTCATCTTTGTAAAGAAGAAGGATGGGTCTCTTCATTTGTGCATGGACTATAGGCAGTTGAATAAGGTGATGGTGGAGAACCATTATCCTCTTCCCAAGATTGATGATCATTTCGATCAGATGCAGGGAGCCAGGGTGTTCTCTAAGATTGACCTGAAGTCTGGTTATCATCAGCTATGTATCACAGAGGTGGACATCCATAAGACCACCTTCTGGACTTGATATGGCCACTATGAGTTCACTGTGGTCCCCTTCGGCTTGACAAATGCCCCTGCAGTGTTCATGAGTCTCATGAACGGGGTGTTCCTTACCTACTTAGATCAGTTCATGATCATTTTTCTCGATGACATTTTGATCTATTCACGGACTAAGGAGGAGCATGAGGAGTACCTATGTCAGCTTCTACAGTGTTTGAGGGAGCAAAATCTTTATGGAAACTTGGTGAAGTGTGTATTTTTCTAGATAGAGGTACAATATCTGGGGCATATCCTATATGGCGATGGAATCTTAGTAGATCCATCGAAAATCAGGGCTATCAGGGATTGGCAACACCCACCAGTGTGACAGAGGTCAGGAGTTTTATGGGGTTAGCTGGTTATTACCATCGCTTTGTTGAGAGATTTTCTCAGATAGCGCACCCCATCACTTCCCTTCAGCGAAAAGGGAAGAGCTTTTTATGGACTGAGCAGTGTGAGAGGGCCTTCGGGGTCCTCAAGGAGTGCCTCACCAGCGCTCCCATTTTAGCGTTTCCTGATCCTGCAGCAGATTTTATGGTTTGCACGGATGCATCACTTGAGGGATTGGCAGCCATACTTATACAGGGTGCTAGAGCGATTGCGTATGAGTTGCGAAAGCTCAAGACCCATGAGCTGAACTACCCCACGCACGACTTGGAGTTAGCAGTAGTAGTTCATGCTGTAGTTTGTTGGAGGCATTTCTTATTGGGTCGTCGTTTTGAGTTCCATTCAGATCACCACAGCCTTAGTATATCTTTACACAGCCGAATCTGAATGCCCGTCAGCGGCATTGGATGGAGTTTCTTTGTGAGTATGACTTTGATGTCCACTACATCAAAGGGAAGGAGAACGTGGTTGATGACGCATTGAGTTAGAGACGCCACAAGATCTTGACCTTGACTCTGAATGTGGACTTGAGAGGATGCATTATTCAGTATCTACCAGAAGATGAGTGGTTTCTTGACGTGCAATAGGAGATCAGTTCACAGAGGGCCTTTGTGGGCAAGTTTGCAAGGTATTCACTTGAGGCAGATGGGTTACTTCGTCATCGACAACGCATCTATGTACCCTACGCAGGTGACCTACATACTATAGTGTTCTTAGAGGCCCACAGAGCACCATATGCAGCACATCTGGGGGTGAAGAAGATGCATGCTAACCTACGATAGTTGTACCATTGGGCAGGTATGAGATGAGACATTGCAGAGTTTGTTGCTCGATGCCTTGAGTGCCAGAAGGTCAAGGTCGAGCATCAACATTCAGTGGGTCTTCTATACCCGCATGAGATACCTGAGTGGAAATGAGACACCATTTCCATGGATTTTATTGTTGGTCTTCCTATGTCTTCGCGTCGCCATGATGCCATCATGGTGACAATTGACAAGTTGACCAAGGTGGCGCATTTCTCACCTATACGCACAATGTACAATATGCCAGCAGTGGTGAGAGTATTCTTAGAACATATTGTGAGATTACATGGAGTACCTTACCGCATTATTTCAGACAGGGATTCTGTATTCACTTCAACATTTTGGAGAGCCTTGCAGTAGGCGTTGGGCACACAACTCAACTTTAGCTCCGCTTATCATCTTGAGATAGATGGAAAGACAGAGCGGGTGAATAAGGTGTTGGAGAACATGCTTTGGATGTATGTTATGGACCATCAGTCTAGATGGGAGGAGTATCTGTATCTAGTTGAGCTTGCCTACAATAATGGGCATCACAGCTCATTGGGTATGCCTCCTTTTTAGGCTTTATACGGCAGACCATGCAGGACACCATTGATTTGGGATTGGATAGAGGACAGGGTTGCCATTGGTTAAGAGTTAGTTTAGGATATGGAGCAGGAGGTCACACTGATTAGGTAGAGACTACAGGAGGTACAGGATAGACAGAAGAAGTATGTCAATGCTAAGAGGACTGATCGGAGCTTTTTAGTGGGTGACAGGTTATTCCTTAGAGTGTGGCCACACAAGAGTCCAATCCATTATGGAAAGGGCTCTAAGCTCATACCACAGTTTATAAGACCTTTTGAGATTTTGGATCAGATAGGACCTATTGCCTATCGTCTAGCGTTGCCACCTAGCCTATCACGTATCCACGATGTCTTTCATATTTATGTTTTGAGGCGATATATATTTAATTTATCTCACGTACTGGACTGGAGTGCTCTACAGGTAGAGGCAGACGGACAATTAGCTTTGGAGCCAATTCACATATTGGCTCGTCGGACGCTGGGCCTTCGAGGTCGAGAGATGGACTAGGTTAGAATCCAGTGGGATCGTTATGATGAGGTCACAGTGACTTGGGAGGATGCAACTAGTTAGATGGCACTCTATCCTCACTTTTTTGATGACTTCCAGGAGGAAGTTTAGTTTTAGGGGGGAGGATGTCAGGCTGATTATTTTCCTTCCTTATTGTGATCTTTATGCATTTCAGTTGATGACATTATCAGACTTTTAGAGACTATAGTTTCATTATGCAGACTGATTATATCTCATGATTTTGATATGACATTGATTAGACATATGGTGATTCGATTTGATCATATTTTGATGCTATTTTGTGATCCGACATATGAGATATATTAGATGATGTTTTGTGATGTGATTTCTAGTTGTTTATGTGATGATGATTATTTGACATCTGATAGAAAAATGTAGTTTAATTTAGAATTATGTTATAGATGATTATTGTTGTATTTGATGGCATGAATTTAATTCTAGTTGCTTTGGCTATGATTATTCATGATATGATTGACACTTGATTGAGATGTGGAGGTTTTACATTCCCAAGCCACAGGAAATTGGAGGTAGAATTCACACATATGTTATTCCTTATGAAACCGATCCATTCCCAAGAGGGATGAGGATCATGTTTGAAAATTGAGTGTTGATTTAAGTACTTGTTTTAATTTTATCATTTTGGCCTAGTACCCTTTGTTTAATTATTTAATATTATGTGTTGTATAATTTTATTGACTTACACCACTTGGTAATTGTTTTTATTTTTGAGGCCATTTAAAGTAGATTTATGACCCCCTAGGTGAACCTTAGTGTCCCAAAATTTACCCTAGGTGGTTACCCATGGGTCTAGGGTCAATTTTGACTAACTAACCTTTGGATTAACTCACTTTTGGTCACTCTAAACTAAGGTTTAGTCAAAGTGACGAAATTTAAATTAGATAAGGTGGGGGATGAGTCATGCTTTGGGAAAGACTCATCTCCCTTCCCAAAATTTGGGAATCCCTTCCCTAGGAAGACTTGGGAGGTCTCCAAGACTCCCAAGTGTGTGGGATCTTCCTCCAAGACTCTCACACATGTGTGAGAGCATCTTGGAGGGAGATGGCTCTTTTAGAGAATAAGAGTATGCCATATGGAACCCCTTATCCTCATAGAGGTTTGAATGTGAATGCCACCTCACCACTTGTTCTCTCACACATGTGTGAGAGCACAAGTGGATAAGGTGAGGATTGAGATGGAATTGGAGGATGACACTTATCACCCTCACACTTCCTCTCCCTTGCAAGTGGCATTGGAGGAGGAAGGAGAAAGTGACAAGTGTCACCTTCTCATTCCTCAAGGCTAAAATTGATGGCCTATATTGCCTCCTCTTGTTAAGGAGTGTGGAGTTCTTGCATTTTGGAGTTTCTTTCTATTTTTGAGCAATTTTGGGAAAGTTAGAGAAATTCTTGGAGGTTGGAAGGTTTGGAGAAGCTTGGAGCTCATCACCAAACATGCTTCCATTATTAGGGCTTTAGAAGGTAAGCTCTATGTCTTATTCTTTACCCTTGCTTATTTTTATTGTGATGTGTTGGTAGCATTGTTGTTTATTGTTTTATTTTTGTTTTTGTGTGAGATGGGAGTTTGGTGAGAGCACCTCCATTTGGAGGTAAGGCTCAACTTGTTTGGGGTAAGGGAAAAGAACCTCCTTAAGGTCACTCCCATATTGTGTTATTTATGCCTTGAGGGCTTCTTACTTGTTATGGAGATTATTTGAATGGCAATAGTGCCATGGAAGTTTATTTTGAGATAGTTGAGGAGTTGTGTATTTGGAGGTTTTGGCTTGAGGCCATGAGACTTGGTATTTTGGTGTGGCCTTTGAAGTAGAGGGGTCCATTCCCTATCCCCATCAAACTCATTTTCATGAGTTGTGTTTTGTGTTATCCTTAGGGTTGATTTTTGTGTTGTTGTTTTGGTGCTTGTTGTGGTATGTTTACAACCATGTGAATCCCTACCTCCCTAGCTCAGGGGTGACCCACTTGCTGGTCTACGGTAGGGAGGAGGGCATTTGGAAGTGATTGGGTTTTCCCTTGTTGTTGTGTTTTAATGCAGGTTCTTATTGGAGGAATGGAGCTTGTTGAGAAGTCTATTTTTGTGCTTCTAGAGTTTTATGTTGCTGGCTGTTTGAGCCATAGCCTTTGTGGCCCTTTGTAATTAGTTTTGTTAATTTATTTTGCCCATGGAGTTGGCTGTAGTAAATGTTGAAATGTAAACATTTTATTTATTTTATTTAAAAGTTGTTTATTCCCTTTATTGTGGAGTTGGTATTGTGTTGAGAAATGCATGTGAATATAATTATAAATATGTTTGCTGTCATTGTTCAGTTCAAAAAAGAGAAATAGGCATCAGTTGCTATTTATATTTTATTGCAGATAAAAGAAAGGGATAGAAATTATCAAGACTAGTTTTCTGTTGTTTACTTTGAGAGTTTCATAGTATTTGTTGTTGTTGAAATTGAATGAAATGTATTTTCTACCTTTTATAATTCTTTCAAAAATAAATATAGAGTTATCTATTTAAATTTATGTTCTTTTAAATATAAAGTTATAAATATAAAGAAAGGGAAAGCTACTGATTTAGTTTATTTTATAAAATTGAAAGTTAATATTCTGCTATTTAAGCTATTGTCATAAGAAAGTTAGTTATTGAGTATATATATATATATATATATATATATATATATATATATATATATATATATATATATATATATATATATATATATATATATATATATATATACATCCTTGTTCTTTCCTCTAGTTGCTGTTTGTTTTTAGTTTCTATCACTATGTATATTCTGGAAATTAGAAGAAAAACACAGAGTTCATATACCTGCTGTATATATATTTAAATATACAATAATAGAGGAAAATATAGAAATAATTTACTTACTGTATATATTATACTAAATATACACACATATATATATAAGTGCATACATTTATACATATAAATATACAATGGTAGAAAATGTTATTATACTGTAATATTTTTGGGCAAACTGTTGAAATAGAGCTGAGTATATATATCTCCTTAAATATGAGTTTATTATACAAGAAACTATTGTGAAAGAAATATAATTAGGGCGGACTATGGATATTTGCAGAGATTGGGGTTTTATTTTAATAAACAAAAAAAATTTAAATAAAAAAAAGTTAGAGACTGGGATGGGCGACGACGCCCATCCTAGCCCCCTCTTGTTTCCCCGCCATGGCCATTGCATATTCAGTGGGTGTGGGGAGGAGGCTGTGCCTCCACCCACACCCAAGGGTGTGGGTGGAGCCAGAACCACCTCCCCACACCCCCTTCCCACTGTCACACTTAAACCGCAGCGTCCCACACCTCTCCCTGCCCCAGCCACCACTATCCCTTAAACAACACTACCAGTCTGAGCCCCTTTCGCCGCCATCGACCTCGGTGTCTCCCCCCACCATGGCCGCCGTCGGCCCTCCATTCTGGTTTAAACCTGCAAGATGCAATTCGTTTCCTTTACACATACATGTTACCTATTATATATATATATATATCACTAAAAAAAAAGATACTGATTAAACCAGTAGTTAAGTGGGACTCTTGTTAACTGTATCTTTTTTTTTTGAGTGATATATATATATATATAACTTAAAAAAAAGATACTGATTAAACCAGTAGTTAAGTGGGACTCTTGTTAACTGTATGCATACCTTCATGAGGTTCATCAATGGCTACCATGGAACCCTAACCTGCAAAACAAGAGGCATGACAAAATAAACAAAAGGAAAAGAAAGATTCAGTTAAAGGATTAGGGCAACAAAAGGGAGAGAAAACTATAAAATAGAACTTAGGGTTTTCTTGTAGAGAGCTAATTTTAAAATGATATTAGGGCTTTTAGTATGAAGACCAATTATTTTATTAGGAGGAGATTTGTGAGGAGAGTGTTTTAATTCTTTTTTTACTCTCTATTTTTGCCCTTACATTTTAATTCTTGTGTCTCAATGTATTTATTAATTTTTAGATGGGTTTTTGCATTTTTTTTTTATTGCCTTGTGGGTTAATTTTATTTTTTAAGGGAGGGATTGAATTTTGTTTTAATTGGGAAGAGTATTCCCTTTTTATTAAATTTAGTTAATTAGGGTATTATTTTTATAGTGTGCTTTAATTATGTTATTTGTTTTATCTAATTGAACATTATTTTACGGGAAAGAGTAATTAAATCTTCCCCCTTCTCTATTTTGCGAGTTAGATAATAAATATAATGCCGTAATTCTATTTATTAACGGACTTGATTTTGAAATTTATTTTGGCATCATGTAATTGTTTTTATTATTTTCATTTCAAAATTTTAACTTTTTATGCAAGGTGGATTTATTCGACCTTGGAGGATATTTATTTTGTTATTTTAAATTGCTTTAAATTTGTTCTTAAGTTAAAATTTGTATTCTTAAATTTTATTTAATTTCTCAATGTAGATTTATTTTAAAATTTTTAATTCGATTATCGAAAATGCGTTATGCTGTCAAAATTTTACTAGATTTCTAAGGTTTAATTTTTACGATATTTTATTTACTTTTATTCCACCATTCCACTTTAATCATGCATCCATCATGCCATTTTTCTTAATCATTATTTCTATTTCATTTTAACCTAAGTTAGGGTTAGGTTTCGAAGCTTGTGGAATCATCTTCATACCTAGGAGACTTAGGGTTTAGATTAAAATCATTCTAACCCTAAAAGCGACACACTTTGTGTCGCATACCCCCTAGATGACTATCATCTCATAGGGGACTGCGTGGGACAACGCACCTCCCCAAATTATGTTGACATGTTTACGCCTTATGCGTATTGCCATCGAGCATGCCGACGCGTGCGAGGGGGTTCCTAGGGATAGGTAGAATTTTTTTTCAAAATTCGTGTCATGACCACATTGGGAATGTGGACATGACACGTGTGTTGTGTGTCATGACCACATGGGAAATTCGGGCATGACATTTGGTATCAGAGCTTAAGTTTAAACACTAGGCTTGGTTAGGGCACATTATTAGTTCTGCAATATTGATTAATTTGTGATTACCTCATTTTTGTAGGATGCCTCCCCGACGAGTTTGGCGAGCACAGTCTCACCACACTCCACCCCCCGAGGTGCGCAGTGACTCTTCAATTGAGGGACAGGATCAACAGTCCTACAGGCACCACCGGCCCTACTAGATATTAGACCACAGATATTACAGGCTTTACAGGTAGTTTTATATAGGCTTCCACCGGCCATAGCTGAGCTGCGCATAGAGCCATGTGTTGAGCCCCGCGAGGATCCGCGAGAGGAGCCATGAGCTAAGTCCCGTGTCGAGCCATGTGTAGAGCCCCACGTTGAGCCGCGAGGGGTACTATGTGTGGAGCCTTATGTTGATGTGCCAAAGACGATGGCAGAGGAGATTGGTTCAGCTGACAAGGCCCGTAGTAGGAGCCCTCCATGCCATGCTAGGCATGATGAGGCAGTACGGGTAGAGCACATTGTTCATAGACCTTATGACTATTACACAGATGAGCCTATCAGAGGGCACAGAGATAGAGGAGATCCCATTAGGGATTTGTTGAGGCTGAACCCTCCTACATTCATCAGGACCACAGAGGGAGCCGAGGCAGAGGCCTAGCTCATCAGCTTAGACAGATGCTTCACGATGCATCCTTACAAGGGCAACACGAAGGCTCATGTAGTAGTACACCTGTTGTGAGATGCAACAACTACCTGGTGGCGCACTGAGGAGTGCAAGCGTCACCTTTCTTTAGACACTCTCACATGGGAGACCTTCATTGAGCGCTTCAATGCGCGATACTTATCAGATCATTACAAGCAGCGTCGCATAAATAAATTTCATGACCTTCAGTAGAGGAGACTTACAATGGCACAGTATGAGGGTAGATTTATTAAGTTGTCCCGATATGCGGAGTATCTCCATGACGAGAAACTTCTGGTTCATAAGTTTATTAGAGGACTGAACCACAGTATAGAAGGTCCTGTTCGTATGGCAGACCCCTAGACTTTGAGTGATGCTACCGAGAAGGCATATATCGCTGAGGAGATTCAGGGACGAGGGCAGAGTTCATGCCCTTAGTTTTAGGATTGTGGGCAGTAGCAACATCAACAGAGTTTCCGTAGACCATCACAGCCACCTCATAGGGGAGGATTTAGTTCTGTACCCTTACCTTCTAGACCCCCACAGTAGTAGCAGCCACAGCAGCAGCAGAGAGCTAGGACACAACAAAGGGAACATGGGGGACATAATAGAGGTTGGCAACAGTAGGTCCCGTGTAGAGATCAAAGGTAGCAGGGACCACCTGCGAGACCCGCGAGGTCGCAACAGTCATTTAGGGCTTCACAGGGATCCACTGGTAGGTCAGGACAACAGCAGTTGAGTAGGACTCAGACTGGACAAGTACAGGCTAGGGGCCCATGTTATGTTTGTGGTGGAGCAAGACACCTAGCCAGAGAGTTTCCATAGGGTTTTACAGTAGGGGGATAGCCTCATGCAGGAGGATCTGAGTAGACTATTAGAGATGTGGGTAGGTCCCACTGTATGTTCGCAGGGGTTGATAACTGCCAGGCTAATTTTTAGGCGTCAGTGATTGAGACGTCAGGTATGATTGGGGGTATCCCCATTTCTATTCTCTTTGATTCTGGTGCTACTAACTCTTTCATATCTCCATCGTTAGTGGAGCATTGTAGGTTGGTGGCCTCTAGACAGGGTGATAGGTGGGTGGTTGAGTTGGCCTCAGGGGCCAAGATGACAGTAGATGCCTTAGTCCATGACTGTGAGGTTTTTTTGGGACCCTTTTCCATAGTATGTGACCTTAGAGTTATGACATTAGGATCCTACAATGTGGTGTTGGGTATGGACTGGCTTGCGACTCATTGAGCCAAGCTAGATTGTCGTTGAAAGGCAATCAACTACTTAGACGATCACGGTACATCAGTTGAGATAGTGGGCATACAGAAGCCCATAGCAGTGCGTATGATATCTGCTCAACAGCTTAAGCGCTGCATGTGGAAGGGATGCTAGATGTTCACCATCACAGTGATTGACAGATCAAACGATGAGCCTGAGGCATCTTTGGATGATAATCCCATCCTTAGAGAGTTTGCCGATGTGTTTCCAATAGAGTTACCAGGGATGCCACCCCGTTGTGAGGTAAAATTTCACATTGACTTAGTGCCGAGTGCCGAGCCAGTGTCTCATCCACCCTATAGGATGACCACACATGAGCTCACAGAGCTCAAGTTACAGTTGGAGGACTTGCTCGAGAAGGGGCACATTCGACCGAGCGTTTCACCCTGGGGTTCTCCCATCATCTTCGTGAAGAAGAAGGATGGGTCTCTTCATTTGTGCATGGACTATAGGCAGTTGAATAAGGTGACGGTGAAGAACCGTTATCCTCTACCTAGGATTGATGATCTTTTCAATCAGATGCAGGGAGCTAGGGTGTTCTCTGAGATTGACCTGAAGTCTGGTTATCATCAACTATGTATCAAAGAGGTGGACATCCATAAGACCACCTTCTAGACTTGCTATGGCCACTATGAGTTCATTGTGGTCCCCTTTGGCTTGATGAACGCCCCTGCAGTGTTCATGAGTCTCATGAATGGGATGTTCCATACCTACTTAGATCGGTTTGTGATCATTTTCCTCGATGACATTTTGATCTATTCACGGATCAAGGAGGAGCATGAGGAGCACCTACGTCAGGTTCTATAGTGTTTGAGGGAGTAGAATCTTTATGGAAACTTGGTGAAGTGTGTATTTTTCAGGACAGAGGTATAATATCTGGGGCATATCCTATATGGTGATGGAATCTCAATAGATCCATCGAAGATCAGGGCTATCAAGGATTGGCCAGAACCCACCAGTGTGACAGAGGTCAGGAGTTTTATGGGGTTAGCTGGTTATTACTGTCACTTTGTTGAGGGATTTTCTCAGATAGCGCATCCCATCACTTCCCTTTAGCGGAAAGGGAAGAGCTTTTTATGGACTGAGTAGTGTGAGAAGGCCTTTGGGGTCCTCAAGGAGTGCCTCACTAATGCTCCCATTTTAGCGGTTCCTGATCCTGCAATAGATTTTATGTTTTACATGGATGCATCAATTGAGGGATTGGGAGCCGTACTTATGCAGGGTGGTAGAGAGATTGCGTGTGAGTCACGAAAGCTCAAGACCCATGAGCTGAACTACCCCACGCATGACTTAGAGTTAGCAGCAGCAGTTCATGCTCTAGTTCATTGGAGGCATTTCTTTTTGGGTCGTCATTTTGAGCTCCATTCAGATCACCATATCCTTCAGTTAATCTTTACGTAGATGAATCTGAACGCATGTTAGTAGCATTGGATGGAGTTTCTTTGCAAGTATGACTTTGATGTCCACTACATCAAAGGGAAGGAGAACGTGGTTGCTGACGCATTGATTCGGAGGCACCATGAGCTCTTGACCTTGAATTTGAATGTGGACTTAAGAGGATGCATTATTTAGCATCTGCCAGAGGATGAGTGGTTTCTTGATGTGCAGCAGGAGATCAGTTCATAGAGGGCCCTTGTAGGCAAGTTTGCAGGGTATTCACTTGAGGCAGATGGGTTACTTCATCATCGACAGAGCATCTATGTACCTCGTGTAGGTGACCTATGTACTGTAGTATTATCAGAGGCTCACATAGCATGATATGCGGCACATCCGGGGGTGAAGAAGATGCATGCCAACCTACGACAACTGTACCATTAGGTGAGTATGAGACGAAACATTGCAGAGTTTGTTGCTCGATGCCTTGAGTGCCAGAGGGTCAAGGCCGAGCATCAGCATCCAGCGGGTCTTCTATACCCACATGAAATACCTGAGTGGAAATGGGACACCATTTCCATGGATTTTATTGTTGGTCTTCCTATGTCTTCACATCACCATGATGCCATCATGGTGACAGTCAACAAGTTGACCAAGGTGGCGCATTTCTCACCTGTACGCACAACGTACAATGTGCCAGCAGTGGCGAGAGTATTCTTAGACGATATTGTGAGATTACATGGAGTACCTCACTGCATTATTTTAGACAGGGATTCTATATTCACTTTAGTATTTTGGAGAGCCTTACAACAGGTGTTGGGCACACAGCTCAACTTTAGCTCTACTTATCATCCTGAGACAGATGGACAGATAGATGGACTTCTAGAATGCTAGATCTGACTATTCTATCAAGGAAAAAGCAATAAATTACTAATCCCAAGAGCAATTTCAATTATCTAATTACTACCAATTGTCAAAAAGCATAGAGGAACCTAAAATAAAGAAGACTTGTGAGCCTCCACTACCCTTAGAGATCCTTGATGGCAACCTCATATCCTCTTGAAGCGGTGGGAAGACCTCTTGGTGACAAGACAACACAAATAAGTGAAAGAAGCTTTAAAAGCTTTGTGAAATGAGCTCAATGAGAGTTGTTGATGAGCATGATGTCTTGATTGAAGCAACATAATAATGCTTGAAGAGATTTATGTGAAAGCTTGATGAACAATAAACAAAAAAAAGGCACCTTCTTCTTGTGTGAGCATGAAAATGTTGATTGGAGAGCAAAAACTTATCAAGAGCTGTGTGCACAATGAATTTGCCTCCCTTTGTGCTTGAGAGAGTGGGGTATTTATAGGTTGGAAGAAGGGAATTGATTGAGAAGTTAACTCAATTGATTGAAGAGTTAACAAGGATTGATTGGGGAGTGAATTGGATTGATTACCTAGTGAAATCAGTTAATTAGGGAGTGATAATGCAATAATAGCTTATCACTGAAGAAAAAATGGAGTTAAAAGGATCATGGAAGAGAATGAATTGTTAATTTTAGATCAAATGGAGCTAATTATGCATGTGTGGGTGCATGAAATAGTCAACTCCAAATTAGGCATCAAAAATCATGCGAACTGGAAGAAAAATAGGTGAAAACAAAGCTATTTCGAGTTAGAAACTTGAGTTTTCCTGTGGGTGGCAATGCAACAGGGTTTCCCATGGGTCATCCCTTTCACTAGTAGGGTCACCCATGGGTTGCCTGAGGGCAGACCCTTGGGGAGATCCTGTTTTATGAGGGTCGCCTGGCGGGAGATCTAGAAAGAAAGGGGTCTGGGTGAAAATGCATGATGGGAGATGGTAGAGGAGATGAAAAGGAGGGGAGCTGCCTCTGGAAACAAGTCAATCATGTGCAAGACTCCAAATCTCTACTTATAAAGTAGGTTCTCCTGGTGGGAGATCTAGAAATAATAGGGGGAGATTTAGATTGGTTGAGTGAAACTAAAAACCGAAAGTTGGAGATGGCTAGGGGGAACCTCTAGAAGGCTTCTTGGGGGTGGAGAAGATGAAAACATAGGGGAAAGGTGAAAACTCACCTACAAGACGCATACAAGGCTTAGGAACAAGGTCAAAAGCTTAGAAAACACAAATCAATAAGTGTCGCAAAAGTGTCGAAAAGAGTCAACAACAAAGAGAGAGGGAAAATGACAAAGAAGAAACAACACAAGATGGAAGAAATGACATATCACCAAGAGGTTTGCTGCTTAGAGGACATTATTTCATGCTTACATGTACATGACAAGGATCATATATCATCATAGGGGTCCTCGTGGAGGCTGTGCATGATTTTTATGCTTACATCTACCGCAAATAGGTCAGTCATGTGTGAAAATCCAAATCTCCGCTTGCAAAGTAGGATCTCTTGGGGGGAGATCTAGAAATAATAGGGGGAGATTTAGATTAGTTAAGTGAAACTAAAAAATGAAAGTGGGAGATGGCTAGGGGGACCTCTAGAAGGCTTCTAGGGGGTGGAGAAGATGAAAAACACTGAGGAGAGGTGAAAACTCACCTACAAGATGCATACAAGGCTTAGGAGCAAAGTTGCAAGCTTAGAAAATGCAAATCGACAAGTATCGAAAAGTGTGGACAACAAAGAGAGAGAAAATGACAAAGGGGAAACAACACAAGACAAGAGAAAAGACACGTCACCAAGAGAATTGTTGCTGAGAGGATGTTATTTCATGCTTACATGTACGTGACAAGGATTATAAATCATCATAGGGGTCCTCATGGAGGTTGTGCATGATTTTGGTGCTTACAGGTGGGGCCTTTCTTGTGCGTTGATTCTAATCTGATGTTCTATGCCCATTGTTAAAATAACTATATGACCAAAAGGGTCACTAGTCACCGTTCTTCTATTTTGATTTTTAGGTTTCCAATGCTATGTGGGTTGACTATAATTTTCATTGATACTTCTGTCAATTTGGTGTTGTTCGAAATGTTGAACGCTTAGCTATGTTTGGAATGTCCTTAACGTTTGTTGTTGTTGAATTATTTGTTGATCTTGCTGTGGTCTAGGGTGGATCTCCTCAATCTCGTCGAGGATTTCCCTCACCCACTCACCTCTAATCCTAGGGCACATTTGTGAGCCCAAACCAAGAGAGAGATAATTAAAGCTAACCTTAATTTGACCTAGGGTTTGTTGACCTAAGGTTTGACTTTGTGTTGACCTTGTGTTGAAACCAAGGGTTTTGCCTAATGTTGTCGAAAGTTGACCTTGTGTTGGAATCAAGGGTTTGCGAATTCTATATGATGCTAATGTTTTTGTTCTTTTCAGTTTTTGGATGCATGTAAGCCTATATGAGTGCAAAACAGTATTTTTGTGCTTTTTTCTATTTATGGAAATGAAAGTGCTTTTTCCTATTCTAATAATTAAAATATGTATGCAATCTAATATGAAGTTATCTAAATGAAATTGATCTATGTTATTGTTTTGTTTTTTTGAATATGTGGAACAATTACTCTAGGAAAGGAAAATTGCTTTGAAATGAATCTAATCTATGAACTTTTGAAGGTAAACTATTTTAAAAATGTAAGATTTACTTAGCCTATCAGGGAAAAAGCAACACGCATTTACTATTTCCAAATCAAATTTTGATTCTCTAATTACTATGAAATAAAAGCACAAAGGAACCTCGAATAAAGAGATGTGTAAGCCTCCACTACCCTCAGAAATCCTTGTATGGCAACCTCTTATCCTCTTGCAACAGCGGGGAAATCCTCTCGGCAACAATAAGAAAGGGGTGAAAAAAGAAGCTTTTAGAAGCTTGAATGAGAGCTCAATGTGAGCTTGTGAGCACTGTGGCTTGTGATGTGGGAAGCATATGTATGCTAAATGAAGCTTTTAGCAAAGCTTGATAAGACAACAATAAAAAGCAAAAGGCTTAGATGTCCTGTGTGAGCATATGGATGCTAGTTGGAGAGCAAAAACCTGTAAGAACTGTGTGCACAAATGAAATTGCCTCCCTTTGTAATTGAGGAAGGCAGTATTTATAGGTTTGAAGAGGCTAAAAGAGGTGGAGAGGATGAAGAGTTAACTCCCTTTGATTGAAGAGTTAACTTAGAAAACACAAGAGTGATTTGGGCTAATTAGGGAGTGAACAAGTCATTATAGTTTATCACTGAGGAAGAAATAGAGTTAAAAGAATGCATTTGTTGATAACTAAAGATAAAAAGGAGCTAAATATATGCATGCTTGAATGCATGAAATAGTTAACTCCAAGTTCAAGACAAAATCCCATGAAAAGAGAAGAAAAAACAAGTCAAAACAGAGCTATTTTTGAGCAAAAACTTGAGTTGATTCACGGATAGGAAAGATGACAGGGTCACCACTTGGTCACCCCTTTCACTAGTTAGGGTCACCTGAGGGCGACTCATGGGTGACCCTTAGAGGAGGGGTCCTAGGTGAAAGTGCAAGGTTGGAGATGAACAAGGAGGGAAAAAGGAAGTGAACTACCTCTGGAAACTAGTCAAAAGGGGATCAAAAACCAAATCTCCACTTGCAAAAGATGAATCTCCTAAGGGAGATCTAGAAATAATATGGAGAGATTTGTACTGGATGACTGGAATTAAAAACTGAAAGTTGGAAATGGCTTGGGAGGTCCTTTAGAGGACTCCTAGGGGTGGGAATGGATGAAAAACACTAGGGAAATACTAAAACACAACAAATGGATGAATACGAGGCTTAGGGACAAAGTCGCAAGTACAGGAAACAAAAATCGACAAGTGTCAAAAAGTGTTGAAAGCGAGGAAAGGATTAGCATGACAAAGGGAAACAACAAAAGGAAGAAGAAACCACATGCTACCAATAGAATCAGTACTGAGAGGACATTATTCCACGCTTGCATATATGTGACAAGGATTGTGTCATCATCAGGTTCCTCGTGGAGGCTGTGCATGATTTTGGTGCTTACAGTTACAAATAACTTTTAGGAGTATTTCACAAGCACGTCATCCCATGGATTTATAACAATGTACAAGCTTAAAACTTTAAGTTAAGAAATTTTAGGAAGCCAATGGTCTCATGATATTTTTAGCATCAGCTAATGTTCAAAAATTTAGTTGATTTTTTATTTTAGCAACAAATTAATTCTAAAAATTGTAGATGCATGACATGTGTCAAAAAAATCTCCTAAGTTGCTAAGGGGAATTACCATCCCCACTTCAAAGACATCTGTTGGAAATTTGAGAACTAAAAAGTAGGGGCTCCTATTTTTGAGGATAAGATTCCATTTTATCCTGAAACATAATTTTCCTCATCTCATGAGACCTTCTACTCCATAAAAATAGATCCTAAAACCCCCCTCCATAGAACTACATCTTATCCCTTACAATAACTTAGAAAAACCTATGCATACCACAAGAAAGGTTCACTATGCTTGGAGGGGAACCTTGAAAACTCTCTTCTAGATTATCTCTTTTGAAAATATGTGGATTGTTGGATACTTACTTTCTTTAGTCACAATATGTGCAACATTACTTCTTGCAGGATATGCTTTGTGGCAGACATACTTATTACCTAGTGGTCCATGGAGAGAGCAATCTTGAAAATTTAACCTGTGGCAATTCATTTAGGGGTTATTATGTAGCTATATGGTTGCCAAACTTAAATAGTTTGTCTACAAAGAAGTTCTAACCATTCAAAGTATGAATTGTTTGAAAATAATTTAAAGAACATAAATTCGGTGATTATGAATAAAGGGTTTAACAACTAATATTTTTCTATAGTGTGTGCAAAACTTCATACTCCCATAGCTAGAGATCTTTCAAAATAGTCTTCCCAAGTAGTTGCCTCCCATATTTTGAAGGTGAAATATTTATTTTTGCAATTCCAATTATACAACTACATGGGACCCCATGATGTAGAACAATAGCATTAGGAATATCTTCCATGGAACTAATGGCTTACAATTCACACACAATTTGTGTCTTGAAAGAGAAGAAATGATGCTTAATTCCTTAGTGTCATAATTAATGGCAGGTGCTAAACTAAGAAGTAGATGTAGCTATCTTAACTTATGGAAGCAAAGCGGGAGGTACTATGGGTTTATTCCTTTAAGGTGGTTAAAAATGTTGTTTTGCATGTAAGAGGAGCTAATGCATAGTTGTATATCAAAACATTTTTTTGTTTTTGTTTTAGTAGTGATAATGTTTCAAAACCTTAGGACCCAAGGAAAGTTGTTCACTCACATGGTGAGTCATACGAAGAGGTGACTAAGCATAAGTTCACTAGAACGTCACAACTATCTTTTGTGTTATCTTCTCAACTAGAAACCATTACCTTTTCTCCTTCCTTTCCACCCCTAGTGGTCCAACAATGTTCTCGCACCCCATCTAAGCATTTGGAAGAGGGCAAGTATGTTCCAAATAAACTTCATCATAGCTAAGCTTTTATTCGATTAGGCAACTTCAATTCAGAGGAGTTTTTATGCATAATAGCTATGTAGCTCTTGATGAGTTGGAGTGAGGACATGACTCTTGACCCTCATCAATGAATTTCATCTCTTGGAATGTTCAAGGTTTGATGAACCTCCCAAGAAAATACTTTGTGCGAGACACTGGACAAAGATTTCTAGGTTTGGACATTCTCCATTTGCAAGAAGTTAAGGTTTTTGGTTTTTTTCTTTATGTTGCATACCATGTTATATGGCCAACAAGTCACTTTTTATGTAGTAACCATGAAGTGGGTCATGGTGGTGTTGTCACCTTTCTCTCTCCCAAGTGGTAGGAATATTTAGTTGACTAGGGTTGTGACCCCACCAACTGAATGTTGAGGGCTCTTTTCAACATTAATAATCATTCCTTAGGAGTTATTAATGTTTATGCTTCTACTGATGTTTTTGAACGATCTCACCTCTAGCAATGGATTGTTGATTCAAATCTTGTTGTACTTGGGTTCTATGTGGAGATTTTAATATGTTGAGATGGGCTATGATAAAGGTGGTACTTGCTTGTGCGGTGGATAGATAATGAAAGAGAGGCTTGGTACCACATGTGTAATAAATTGGGGCTTTTTTTACCACAATCTTGGTTGTCACCATGATCATATGACATGGTACACATAGAGCAATCTCAAATCTAGCCTTGATAAAGTGTACAAATGGCTTGATAGAACCATGCTGTCAGCTTAGTCACTTTTTTCTTTGCTAGTGGAGTCTCTGTCAAACATTGTCCTTTAGACCACTTTCCTATGTGGTTTTGCATTGAATGACAGTTTGGTAAACCCAAGACCATAAAATCTTAGTTCTTTATAAAAACATCATTGTTGTCTCATTAGGCCACATTAGCTCATATATTCAACATGTTTGGAACCTGAAACACCATCCCATGCATCAGATAGGTTGGATTTCTTGATGGATTGATTCCATCAAACACATTGCCTACTTTCTTTGCATCTATGGTCACTAGTTGGCCCACTTTCATTGTCACTCATACAAGGCCACCACCTCATAGGTCTTCCAAGCCATGAACACCTTGGAGGCTCAACCTTTTGCTCATGTCCTGCAATTGCATGTAGCCAAGCTTTGCCACCAAAAATAGGTTGCAAAAAATCATACAATGTGAGGTGCTTAAATCAAAGCCCATTTCCACTAGCTCAATATTAGAGACAAGGTCTCTAAAGAATTCTTCCAGGCCCTATGGGCCCATAATGCGTCCCAAGCCATTAAAAAATTAAAGTAGGCTGATAGCTTCCTACTGAGCTCCCAACATTCTCCAAGCCCTTGTTTCGAATGATGACCAACTCTTTACTGTTGGCAAGAGACACTGCTAGAATTCATAAGTGTTGTCATTGATGGCAACAAAGTAGATCCTACACATCCACAGTGTATAAATTACTCATACTGGAAGTCAGATTGAAGATAGGATGATCCGGTAGTTAAGAATAGAGCATATGATAGGGTTTGACAGATTGGGTCTGGAACTCTCTGATAGTGAAACCTAGTATGTTGCAGATTTGGGCAAGTAATAAGGGGTATCTGAACTACTTTATTCCAGAGATTTAGCCTCCATGACAAAGCATATGAAAGATATGAGAATCTGAGTATCGGACTTCAATTAGACAGTGTAGACAGAGAAAGAGCTGACCAACAGGGTATCAGACCTCAATCCGAATGTGCAGAAGGTGTTGATCAAGTAACTTGAGGTGTTATATGATTTTGGCCAACTTAGGTAATGATTTCTATGCCTAAGATTTGGTGCACATCATCTATCAAGTATGAATTCATCCGACAAAATAGTATCTTGTGAATATCCTAAGTATTCTTGTTGCCGCGTAGAAAGTTGATTGAAATACATGATGTAGATATATATACCCAATGGATTCAAGCTTGTAAAAAAGAAGTAGTGATATGTGTATGGATTAAGTGCGAAAAAAAGCAGAGAGAAGTGTGAAGGCTGTAATCCAAGCCTGGAATGTGACAAGAGAGTAATACTAAGCAGAGGAAGAATGAAGTGTGCTAGATCAGTATACTAAGCCTAACCGAAACTGAACACTTGCATATGTGGATGTTGTTCATCAGTTCAAACACATTATTATCATTTGTAAGTCTCTAGTAGGCAGTGAGCCTCTTGTGACCAGTGTGCTCGGGTAGTGAGCCCTAACTGGCAAGTGCCATTTTGTACTTCTTTATTCTTTTAACAAAGAATACAATCTTGGGTTAATCACCCCATGGTTTTTCCCTTAACAGGGTTTCCACGTAAAAATTCTTGTGTTATGTGTGTTGATTTCATTTTAGTTCTTATGATTGCTTATTCCTTTCATGCTTTGATATATCACTAAGTGCTAAGACAAGAAAAAGAAGTAAAAGTAAGAAAGTTTTGAGATAATTGATTCACCCCCCCTCTCAGTTATCTACCTTGTTTCCAACAATTGGTATCATAGCCAAGTTCCTTAGAAAAAGCCTAACAACTTAAGGAGGATCTGGGAATCTCAATGGATGCATATGATATGAAAAAGCAACTACAGTCTACCCTAGATGATCTTGAACAATCCCAATCTGAAGCCAATGATTTGAGAGAGCGACTTAAGCAAGATGATGATTTCATCAATGAGCTAAAAGAAAAACTCAGTAATTCTGTGAAAAAGAGAAAAGAACTACTTCAAAAGTTAACAGATCAAAATGAAAGCAATAGCACTGATGAAGACCTAAATGAGAAAACAAAACTATGTGAAAAGCTATTAAAACAAGTTGTTATGATAAGACATGAAATGGAATCAGGGGTTATGAAATTCACCCAAGAAATTGAAGAGAAGAGAAAGACTAAAGATAACTTAAAATAATACCTTAAGGAGAAGACAAAAAACTGCCACAAAATGGATAGCATTATCAGACATCTTGAGTCTGATCTTGAAGAAGCTAGATACAATGAAGAACAACTTGAGAGCTAGATTGACACTCTTAAACAAGATCTAAAAACTACAAATAAATACAAAGAAAAATTCAAGATAAGCTCATCTCAACTTGAAGTTTTTCTTGAAAGTCAAAAGAGGGTAGATGATAAGCATGGTTTGGGATATGAGAAAGGTGAAAGCTCTGGATCTGGTCAAAAGAACTTTGGATCAGGAAGACAAAGAAATAGGCCTAGAAGGCCTCCAGTAAGACAACCTAATGCTCAAAGATGTCCATCTTTCAATGGAAATTGCTTCAACTACAAGAAATTTGGTCATAAAGCAACTCAGTGCAAGAACAGGATGAATTAGAATAATTCATCCTTCTTCGGTCAATGTTTTAATTGCAGAAGGTATGGTCACAAATCTCATGAATGTAGAAGTACACAAATGAACAATTCTTTCAATGGTAGATGCTTTACATGCAATAGAATGGAGAACATGGCTAATCAGTGCAGATCAAGAGGATATCAACCAAATAAGAAAGGAAATGCTATGTGTTACAATTGCAATAAATCTGGTCATATAACTAGATTCTACAAGAGTAGAAATCATGATGGAAAAGGTCTGGTGAAACATGATCAGAAACAAGACAAAGGCAAAGGTAAAGTGAATATGGAAGAGATTCAGAAGGAGATAGGCAAGACTTGGGTAAAGAAGAGTGTGATGAACATTGGTGATGGGTCTGCACTAGAATCTGGTGCTGATAATTCTTTCAAAAACTAAAAGGTGAGCTCTAGCTAAGGGGAGCTGCAGAGAAGACCAAATTTTCCCCCAGCTAGTTAGTAAGTGCCTGAAATTGGCACATTAAGGAAGAATCAGAGGTTACAGATTAAAGGGCTTTTGAAGGTTCATCTAAAAAATTAGTTAAAAGTTGAGAAATCCACTTTTGAAGAAGTTATGGATAGATTAGGTTCCAACAGCTATCTGGTAAAAACAAAATTACACAAATAGGTCTAATATAATCTAAAAATGCAATCTTATGGTATGCAGATTTAGAGACATGTTTTCAAAGGCCAAATTTATGTTGTCAACTCACTTAGATGATAATTTGAAGATCTGCACAATGATTCATGAGAAATTCACTCAAAACAGGGTAACCAGATGACTTAAAGTGTGCATTTATTACAATGAGGAATTAGGTTTTTGTGCAAGGATAAAAGGGTTTCCATTAGTCATTTACAACACTTTGCACTCACGAAGAAGAGAAAAGAGCTCTATGAAGAGATCCTACAGATTGTACAAGTTAAAGCTAAAGATCAAAATCAAGCAGAAATTTGCTTCGGCAGTTGTAACAAACCCTAAGGCGAAAAAGGTATTTCTTCTCAGAAAAATCTCTCCAAATTTCATTTCTAGAATGGCTACTCCTATGGTTGTGAATGTCACTGAGAGCCCAAGATCAAAATTCAAGAAATACCCACACAAATCTGTAGAAGTTGATCCCTCTGGTGCATTTTCTAGTATCCCTTACGGTGTTCTGCATGTAGAAGATATTAGGGTTTACATTCATGCAAATATTGAAGACCTTGGAGACTTAGAATTGATGGAAATATATTGTAAACAGTTGAGAACTAAGAATTTTGATCTCAAACTAGAATTCAAGGCCCTAAAAGACAAGCACTTTGCACATTACATTCATTTTCCATCTTTTGCCAAGGACAAATGGGTCTGGTATGTGTTGAGTAGGATGCATGATAAATTTATGTGGTTAATGAGCCCATTCAAAATAACCAAAGATGCCATTAGGGCTGTAACTTGACTTTACTCAATTGGTGGGTTGCCTACACTCAAATTTGTGAAAAATCAAACCGTAACAGAAGCCACCGGATCAAAATATGACAAGAGGGCAATGACTATAGATGATATTACTAATCCAAATGTCAAATTTGCATCAATTGTAATTGGCTACAAGATTTACCACTCAAGTAGGGAAAATTTGGTATCCGGTACAATAATCTATACTAGATATCAGATGGTGAAAGAAAATGCAGATTATGACTTGTGTGAGCTTCTATTGAATCATCTGATGGAGAATCTACAGAAGATTAAGAAATATAAGAAAAATTCCTTCAAGTATGGCAATTTGGTGTTGTGCCTGTTCTTCTATTTCATGAATGAGTTACCAGGATCAAAAGGTCTGATATAGGCAAATGATAGACTTGTTGCAATTTAGATCAGAGATTATTTGTATGGACTTGGTGATGCACAAGCCCGGAAGACAGCTCTATAGGGCTACTTCAAAAATTTCCAAAGCATGATGCATGCTAAAGAAAGAATACCAAAATCAATAGTGGAGAAATACAAAAATATAGTTTGCTTCATGGTTGATATAGATCAATGCCTAATGGAGGCAGTTGAGCCAAGAACTGTATGGGTGATGCCCATGGGTTATGAAGTTGATGAAAACATATTGGAGGTACATATTCAACATTTGCTAAGCTAACCCAAGGACACTGAGGTAGAGAGGTTTGGCACCTTTGATGAGATAAACATACAAATACATGTTGAATTAAGGAAGCCTGAGTCAAAAAGAAAAGTGAGGAAGGAGGTTGAAGAAATTGCTAAAAGGTTTGGCTTAAAAAAGGAGGTAGTAGATGCTAATAGAGAAAGAATAGAGAAAATTGAAAGGGAAAGGGAAGAAGCAAAGAAAGAAAGTGTACTGGTAGAAGCCTCTACCCAGACAAGATCTACCAGGAGTTCTACCCCTGTCTCTCCTAAAAGTTCAAAGACTACAAAACTGACAACCAAACCATCTGTTACAAGAGAGAAGAGAAAGAATTCTAAGGTCACAAGAACATATGCGAGCCTTAAGGATGATGAAGAAACATAATCTAATGTAGAGGTTAGAGATTTGAAGAAAGCCAAGAACAAACCTTCCAAAACTGACAGGACTGATGAGGAGCAAAAGACAGAAGAGTTTGTTGAGAAACCTACTCTCTCAATTGAAGACATCATTAAGGCAGTCACTGTGGATGGAAACCTGCAACCGGTAATAGAATTCTATGATGAATACAATGATGCAGACAAGAGAATTCTTGAGGAAGCAATGGTAAGATACCTGAACATTTATAACAAAGTCTTCATTGAAATAATTTCCTTGATTCCTAAGAGATTAGAAGAAGTTTTGGAGTCAAGAAAAGAAAGTGCAAAAGAAAAAGAATTGGAGATCCGGGAACAGATAGTGATACAGTTATGTCCAACTATCACTAAAAAATAAATGGACATGGTTTTCAAGGATGCCAAAGAAGAATTCTAGAGCAAGTCTAGAATGAATAAGCTCATGCTTGGAGAAACTGACCAAGTAGTTGATGAGAAAAAAGAAATTCTTTGATGTGCCTTAAAAAGGTTCAATCTTCCCATTATAGAGGAAGCAAATGAAGAGCCTTCTGACATGGATGTTGAAGGATTAAAGAAAATTGATGAAGAGCCTTCTGACATGGATGTAGAAGGATTAAAGAAAATTGATGAAGAGCAATCTGAGGCCTTAGACTCCTCTGTTCTAGAAGAGGAAGTGCAGAAAGAAGAAACAAATTCTGTTGATGGCAATAAGCAAATCAGTCCGGATGCCCCCAAAGAAAAGGAAGTTGAGAATACAAGAGACACTGCAAAAGTAGGACAAAGTTTTTTGGACAAGGAAGTTGTGGAATTAGATGAACTAGAGTTAATAAGAGGACCACTGAATCTGGACTCTCTCTCTCAAGTTTAGATAATGAAGATAGCATCTTTTGCTCAGGCCAAAGCCAAATAAAAACTCCTGAAATCTCATATGGAGGATTGCAAGCTGCTAAGTATTTCATTTGAAATGTTGGAGAAGATAATGCCCTCATATTAGAAGGATCCATCTGCCTCTCCATCCAGTAACTTGAAGAACTTAGTTAATTCTGTCAATACACACTTTGAGTCTTTATAAATATCAGTAGAAACTAAGGTCCGTAATGAGTTCTTGGGAAAACGATTGAGTGAGGTATAAGGGCTAATTGCTAATGATAGAAAAACCCTAGACATTGGTATAAAGAGCATTAAAAACACTCTTAAGGATGGTGGAGACATATGCAAATTTTGTTTTTCCTGGCCCAAAGTCACAGAGGACATTGAGAAGAAAATGAAAGAACAAGAAGGAAAATTGACAAATCTATCTTAGAATTTTGATCCTCTCACTATCTCTTTGGTAAGTCAAGAGTGCCAAGCAGTTGTTATAATAACTAAAATTAAGAAACTGGGTAAGGAGAAGAAGAATATAATGGGTGAACTTAGAGAGATAATCATCCCTAAATTAGAGGCAATGCATGATGCCCTAGTAGATGCTCTAAGTACAGCCCAGACCAGTGATCCAACAGATTTGAAGAGGGTAGAAGCATATGCATTTTTGTTAAGTGGACACATCTTGATTTTGGATAGGATGAAGAGAAGTTGGGCCATAGAGCTTGTGCAGTTGAAGACTACATTTACAGATATACTCAAGTATATGCAAGTTTATCCTATGTATGCGACCTTATATAATAACGTTTTGCACATTTTTGGTTGGTGGATACCACTCTTTGCCATTGATGTCAAAGGGGGACTAAAGAGCAGTGAAAAATGAGGAATCCAACATTAAGGGAGCACCGGTAAGTAGTGTGGAGAAATGGAGCACAAGCAAAGGGGGAGCCTCAACGACACTTAGTCATTTTTCACTAAGTGTTGCCATCAATGCCAAAGGGGGAGATTGTTGGCAAGAGACACTGCTAGAATTCATAAGTGTTGTCATTGATGGCAAAAAAGTAGATCCCATACATCTGCAGTGCATAAATTACTCATACTAGAAGTTAGATTGAAGATAGGATGATTCGGTAGTCAAGAACAGAGCATATGACAGGGTTTGACAGATTGGGTTATAAACTCTCTAATAGTGAAACCCAACATGTTGTAGATTTGGGCGAGTAATAAGGGGTATCTGAACTACTTTATTCCAGAGATTTAGCCTCTGTGACAAAGCATATGAAAGATATGAGCATCTAAGTATCAGATTTTAGTTAGACAATGCAGACAGAGAAAGAGCTAGCCAACAGGGTATCAGACCTCAATCTGGATGTGCAGAAGGTGTTGATCAAGTAACTTGAGGTGTTATATGAATTTGACCAACTTAGGTAATGATTTCTATGCCTAAGATTTGGTGCGCATCATCTATCAGGTATGAATTCAGCTGACAAAACAATATCTTGCGAATATCCTAAGTATTCTTGTTGCTAACTAGAAAGTTGATTGAAATCCGTGATGTGGATATATATACCCGATGGATTTAAGATTGTAAAAAAGAAGTAGTGATGTGTATGGATTAAGTGTGAAGAAAAGTAGAGAGAAGTGTGAAGGCAGTAATCCAAGTCCAGAATGTGACAAGAGAGTAATACTAAGTAGAGGAAGAATGAAGTGTGCTAGATCAGTATACTGAGCCTAACCGGAACTGAACTCTAGCATATGTGGATGTTGTTCATTAGTTCAAACACATTATTATCATCTGTAAGTCTCTAGTAGGCAGTGAACCTCTTGTAAGTAGTGTGCTCGGGCAGTGAGCCCTAACTGGTAAGTGCCATTTTGTACTTCTTTATTCTTTTAACAGAGAATACAATCTTGGGTTAATCACCCTGTGGTTTTTCCCTTAACAGGGTTTCCACGTAAAAATTCTTGTGTTATGTGTGTTGATTTCATTTCGGTTCTTATGATTGCTTATTCCTTTCATTCTTTGATATATCACTAAATGTTAAGACAAGAAAAAGAAGTAAAAGTAAGAAAGTTTTGAGATAATTGATTCACCCCCCCTCTCAATTATCTACCTTGTTTCCAACATTTACAACCTAAGATGACACAACTAAATGGGACCTTGTTTTGCAACAATGCCTAAACGTGGTGCCTTGCCAAGTTTCTAACTCTCAATGCATCTTTTGTGACTAGTTGCCCACTAAGGACCTGTGTGAGGCTATTCTCACCATGGATAATAATAAATCTCCTAGCTTTGATGGCTTTCGATGTGAATCCTACAAATCCCTTTAGGCTTCTATGGGTGAGGATCTACACAAGTTTTATCTTGAATCTTTTCATACCAACTCTTTAGAGACCTTAATCAATAAAAGACATATTAAGTTCATACCTAAAGTTGATGATCCAGAGGATATCTCCAATTGGAAACCAATTACATTGTTGAATGTTTCCCACAAGATCATTACTAAAGCTCTTGGTCTCAAGCTGTGCCATCTTCTTCTTTAGCTGGTTTGTCCCAAGCAAATTGACTTCATTAAGTCCAAGTATATTCTTGATAATATTATTATTGTTTGGGAACAAATGGTATGGGCTAGGCATTCTCAATAACCTGCTTTCTTTCTGTAATGTCAGAAAATGTCCCCTTGGGGGCTTTTCCCTCATAAGGTTTAGCTCCTGGGTCTTTAGCATGCATTTAGGACATTTTAGTTCATATTTTGACTTGGTTCAACGTAAACAAGGTCTGAAAGAAAAGTTGACCAAATTCATTAGTCGGTATCAAGGACTTTATGTACAGATTCAATATCAGATGAATGATGAGGATGTTCAAAAGATATTCATTACAAATCTACAACCTAATATTCATGATAAGATTCTCTTGATGAAATACAACTCCTTTCAACATTTATGCACCACTCTTCGTGATTATCAACTTTCGTCTAGTCAGTATGAAAACCAAAACTCAGTGGCTCAAGTTGGTCAATCCTTGGATGGATCATCACAAAACAAATTTAAAAGAAACAATAATAGGAGTTTCATCAAGATCAATGGACCAAACATGAATGTGTCTTCTATAAATAATCCAAAGAAAGCATCGTATCAACCAAGAAAGTTTACTTTGATATCTAAGTCCTATCATTCTATCATGAATCAAGCTACGAGTAATAACATTCTGAAGCTTCCCCCAATCAAGCCTATTGATCCTAGTAAACAAGGACCTTACTTCAATGCTAATGCCTTTTGTCATTATCATCAGACGCAAGGACATGACACTAAATGATGTATGCCTCTTAAACATGAGATATAGGACCTTATTGATTCAAATGTCATCCAGGTATCGGGTGTGAATGATAATGGAAATAAGTTGGTTGCTCTACCGAATCAGAATTTACAAATATTCACTAATCCTTTTTCTAAACATACTGAAAATAATATGGTGGAACAAGATTTAGTGGAAGTAGATGAGGATGATTACTTAGACTATGATAGCATCATAGGTATGATTGAAGTCGACAAGAAACAAATGGATAATCCACCTCGTCCATGAAGAAATGGAATTTATGTTGAGGTTCCTCCTCTGTTATCCTTATATGGATCGAGAGATAATCAAAATGCATCTGAAAGGAAAGAACAACAACTGATACAGACAAGTAAGATGGTATAGGATGATTCCCATTACTATTCTAGAAAGATTCAACAATGAAAACTTGCTAAAAATTAGAAAAGAGCAAGATGACAATCAATAGTCAGAAATAATAGTGGTTCTCCCACTCATAAGCACCAAAATGTCTCATTCAAACAAGGATTTAAGGAACAAAGATCATATGATGAAAAACAAGACTTTCATAAGAACCACTCAAATTTTACATTAAACATGATCGAATACCTCTCCAAGAGGTTTGAGAGCCCTAACATATAATATGAAGACCCTACAGGTAAGTATCTCTAACCCTTCATCTCTCTCATGATGTGCTTCCCCCATGATGTGTTATGTGTTGTTTAGGCCTCCTGGGATGACCTCAGATTCTATTGTAAGGTCTGGGATACCAGGAGACTGCCTCTATTGTGACCTTCTTCTATTTGTATAATCATTCTTCTAAATTGCCTCTCTTTGATTTCATTGTTGAGTGTTGTGTCTTATGGACATAGCGTCATGGTTGGTAACCTGGGGGAACCCTCCTACATGACTGTCCCTAAGACATTTGTTTCTCCTCTCTTATTTATTGTTTCCCTTCCTCTAGTGTTTGCATCTAGTGGGTGGATGACGACAAACATTTATACTGATGCAGACCTAATGTCCCTTTCGAGAGCAATAAAAAAAATGTACTTAGCTCCTAATATGACGATGGGGTTGTATATTTTATCTGATGCTTGGCTAGTGGAAGCACTCGTGCTTTCCACGTAGTGAATTTGATGATGTTTCTATCGCATTTATAAACCTTAACAATACTGCTGCTCCATGTACCTTTGTTTGCCTTTGAATCTGGCCTTTGTGGTACTCGATTTGGAGAGCTTCGTGATATAGCCCCATGGTTATCCTTGAACTCTGAATTCATTGTATAACCTTGGCTTTTTGTGTGGTTAATAATATGCATTGATGTTGTTGTTTATCATGATTTCATAGACACTAACATGTTTCTTACAAGGATGTGTTTGTGGGAACATTTGGCGATCGTAAAGTACATGTCACCTCCGAGGGGCATGGGCTTTGCGAAAGTCGGTGTTCCCTTATGTGTTTTCTTCCTACCTTAACATGCTTGATATCGATAACTGATATTAACCACCTTATGGTGGGGGCATATATAAGGTAAGGTGTTTGTTATAGATGTTAGCTATGTGTTTGACCTCAGGTGCAAAGACTTGCACCCCAGGGTAGTGCACCGTGCATCCTAAGTTTGTTTGTAATCAATCATGTAAGCCCTCTGTGGAGGCAGGATATCATGTATATCCTTTTTCTTAAGCCTTCTGCAGAGGTGAGGATGGTGTATTTCTCGGAGCAGATTTCATCATGTCATTTTCAAAAGTCCTCTGCGAAGGTAGGGAGCGGTTCTGTGACTAACTCAACCCTTAAGCGTGTTTTCGGTGATTGTTGTGGCGAAGCGCAATCATTGATGTGTGCCTGTAATGTGCCTGAGATGTTGTTGGACCTAGAAATAGGTACACTCCATCGATTGTCTGCTGTGTTTTCTCTGTGTCTTCAAGTGTGTGTGTTTTGGCGTGCTTGTTTTGTGTGGCATGTTTCTTGCCCCATATGCAGAGACCAACGCCCTTAGGTAGTGCTTCCTACATTTTTGGGAGGTTTTGCATGTCTTGCGTGCGTGTTGCCCCATATATACAGAGACTTGCACCTTAGGGTAGTGCATCCTGTATTATGGGAGGTTTGTTTACTTTCTAGTACTTGCATTTGCATTTCATATATATAAGGAAAAGAAAAGAAAAGATATCATTTATGTCTTCCATGCATTAATATGTCTTCTATGCATTGACTGTCTTCTCTGTGTTCTACGTGACTATAACTATCTTCTCCATGTTTTGCATGCTTGTTACTGTCTTCTATGTGATTGGCATGTCTTCTCCATGCTTGGTGTGTTTACTGTGTTTGTGACCTTACTTTAATGCATGTATTGGCCTTGCGTTTATACATACATTAAAGTGGGGGCTAAATGTAACGTTGAAAAATGTCCCCTTGGGGGCTTTTCCCTCATAAGGTTTAGCTCCTGGGTCTTTAGCATGCATTTAGGACATTTTAGTTCATATTTTGGCATCCCGATGGAATGAGACCTAGGTTCCATGGCAAATTGGACCTAGGTGGACCCTGTAGACACTAAAGATTAGACTGCTTTGCAAAACCAATTTCTGTACCTCTACATTAATCCACTCCCCCAATCTGCATATCCCTGGTGATCAATTAATTCACCTAATTGATCCATTTAACCTTACAACCCTATCCTATTAATTGAATGAATATTCCTAATATTCATTTAATTGATTTATCCATTTCCCTAATCCTTGATTATCTAATTAACCTATACTTAAGTTAATTAAGATGCCACTTAATTAACCTTGTCTCCCACTCATCCACTCATTGAATTTAATATTTAGATGTCTCCCACTCACTAAATTTTAAATTCAGATGTCTCCCACTCACTGAATTTTAAATTCAGATGTCCCCCACTCACCTCCACTCTTCCCAAAATGGGAATTTTTAATTCATCCACTAAGGAATAAAAGATTCACTTTTATTCCTAGCCCTTGATTTGATCAGATGAATCCTGACCCTCCATCCTCATCTCCAAAATCCTATAAATAGGACCCCTCTCTAAGCCATTAGGGGAGACCACTTGAGGTACCAAACCTCTGTCCAAATCTCTCCAAGGAGAGACCACTTCAGGTACCAAACCTCTGCCCAAATCTTCTCATATCATCATCCATCATTAGTGTGTTGAAGCTCATCTTCAATCACACAAAGTATCATAGCCATTTCTTTTTGTCATCTTGAGGAATCGAAGCAAGGAAGCAAGCTCCCTGAGGGCCACCTTCATCAGTCAAGATCAAGAAAGAATAGGTGACCAATGGAAGCCGTAGGGTAACAAGGTTGTAAGTTTTATGCTTTCATTTATCTATTCTAGTTATTCACACATTCCATTGTTGTTTGGGTTATTATTTATCTTCATTGATCAAACCTATTTCACCCATAACACCTGCACCTGGAGTTAAGGTTTCAAGCTAAAAATCTGTAGGCATTTTCATTGTAAAAAACCCAAAAAATTTCTAAGTCCCTCGGCCTTCTGCATTTTATGTATGTGTCATTGTATGTTACCATTGTATCTAATCCACAGATGCATATATACAACGCTGGGCCCAAGAGGAAATTTCAATCAGCTTCAGAAAAGTGAGAAAATTGTTGTATGTATCTTTGCAAACATATCAGGTTGTATCTATCTTTCAAATACAATTCCAGGCATGAAAAAATGGTTGTACATCATAGATTCCTAGAATATTCCATGGTTGTATTAGGAGATTGTATGTATATGTTGTATATTTGATATACAATGGGTAAGATACAACAACAGATCTCAAAAAGATTCAAATCAGGCCTAGCAGGTGGTGATACAACAACAAAGTTGAAAAGTCAAAGGTTTGTATCCACCGTTGTATATTGTTTCATACATACAACCACATGTACAAGGTGGAATATACAAGCAGGCAGGTGCAAAAGTGGACATGGCCAGTGAATTAATTGCATTTGTGAAATGGGTGAAGTCCGTCGTTGTATATTGGGGTTGTATGTACCCAATAGACAATCGAACATACAAGTGAAGATACAAAGAAATATGCAAAGCGAGAGTGGTCAAAGTCAACAGTCTTCAAGAACATGGAAGATACAAAGGGCACACATATGCACATACATACAATCGTGAGACGTACAACTGTGTGGGCCCCACCATGTTCTTGAAGATTGTTGACTTTGACCGCTCCCGCTTTGCATATTTCTTTGTATCTTCACTTGTATGTCCGATTGTATATTGGGTACATACAACCCCAATATACAACGGTGGACTTCACCCATTTCACAAATGCAGTTAATTCACTGGCCGCGTCCACTTTTGCACTTGCCTGCTTGTATATTTCACCTTGTACATGCGATTGTATGTATGAAACAATATACAACGGTAGATACAAACCTTTGACTTTTCAACTTTGCTGGTGTATCACCACCGGCCAGGCCTGATTTGAATCTTTTGGAGATCCACTATTGTATCTTACCTGTTGTATATCAAATATACAACAACATATACATACAATCTCCTAATACAACCGTGGAATATTCCAGGAATCTATGATGTACAACCATTTTTTCATGCTTGGAATTGTATTTGAAAGACATATACAACCTAATATGTATGCAAAGAGACATACAATGATTTTCTCACTTTTCTGAAGCTGATTGAAATTTCCTCTCGGGTCTAGCCTTGTATATATGCATCTGTGGATTAGATACAATGGCAACATACAACGACACATACATAAAATGCAAAAGGCCAAGGGACTTAGAATTTTTTTGGGTTTTTTACAATGAAAATGCCTACAGATTTTTAGCTCAAAACCTTAACTCCAAGTGCAAGAACCACCATTGGCTCTGTCTGGGGATGCATGCCTCTTGTAGGCATGGCAAGAACTCTAGATCTCTAGGATACAGACTCGGTGCCAAATCCATTGGGCGGCTTATTCGAAAGTCCAACCTGCATCACAAATCACATCTTCAAACACTATTTTGGTGGCCCTAGGCAGCCAAAAATGAAGAACCATAATCTCCTCCTGCCAAATGCCCAATTCTGATCTAAACGACCCCAACCACAACTGAAAACATCAACATAATTTGTCCACAAGCTAATCTTGTCAATTACATACTTCACCATTTTTGAAAACTTGCTTCTGTCAGTATTGCCTCTGTCACTCTGCATCTCACAATCAGACACATAACCATACATACTGGAATATCTTTCAGCATTAGGTAACATATGTATGTTATATTCCTCAAACAGTATATCATCATATTGCATGTGGTATTCCTCATTATCTACCTGGCTGTTGCACATTACCAGGCACTCATCCAGCTGATCCAAAAACTGAAAACATTTAGAATATGTGAGACCATCAATATCATCTATATCACTTATTGACAGTGATATCAAATCCTGATTCGCACACCCATTGTAGCACACATCTGGAATAGTTGATGCCAAACATTCATCATTCACAGTTTGCGTATCCATACCATCCTTACAAGAGCTAAAGATATCTGATTTTGATTTATACGTCCCTTCTTCACAAACTGATGTAGCACCTAGGTTAGCCGTCTCTTGATATTCATCATCATTTTCAAAAAGAGGGTTAATCCTGCACCAATGAAGGTCATAACTCACAATGTTTAATGCATATAAAGGCTTATCATATAGGGGATTCATTCTCATTGCAAAGGTCTCTGCTTCTTCATGACAATCCACCTCTTCTTCATCATCTGATTGCCCCACATACAGGATCTCTGCTACTTCAATGCATTTTGAAGTTGAAATATCCATATCACTTTCTAGCCCTCTAATGCTTCTTGATGAAACTGATATTGACTCCTGATCCATATGGTCACAACTATAAACAACTAGATCATTTAAACATGAATACTCCTTGCTTAGGAATGGCATATTAGTATCGCTTGAAAAATCATTACCATCAACTTTATTTGCTGGGCAAATCAAGGCATCCTCCTCCATGGCAGAGTCATCAGTACCTTGGAATGACGTATACATAGGGAAAACAGGTGTGTGATTGCTTTGACGTTCATCTCCAACACTTGAATTATATCTTTCATCAACATTGGGGACCCTAGGGTAGTAAAAATTTGCAGAGAAATAAGCCTTTTGAATTCCATACCTCCAATTGTTTTCAATGTCTATTGCAAACTGATGTGCCTGATGTAATGTCATGGGCTCCTTATCTCTCAATCTATAACTCATTTTCTTATCAAATGCTCCCAGATAGACCAAAAGGCACAATGCATCATTAGGTCTCATACATTCTGGAATTCTTTTCAATGCCTTCATAAACCTGAGGTTAAAGGCTGGAATTAGCTCTTCGTTTTCAATATGGATATACATGAAATCACTAATAACTACATATTTAGATATTCTTTCACCAAATTGTTCTATAAATGTAGATTTAAACTCTTGCCAAGAGTTGACAGAGTAGGCTGGAAGGTAGGAGAACCAGTCCCTTGCATCTTCATCAAGATATTGAACAAATAATCTCATAACTACATCTTCATGGTCAACCTCAAAGTCACCTATTACATTTCTAAACTGTTGCAAGTGTCTCTCAGCTGATTCATCCTTTACACCACTAAATTTAGGTAAATAATTTCTAATCTTAGATGGAAAAACATTTGGATAACCACAAATGCCATTGAAATTGATGGGCTTATATATGTCAATGCTGAAACTCCTATTATATGGTTGGGATTGATCACTATACATTGTTGCATTTGACACCTCACAAGGGTGCATGGGTTGATAATACATCTTATATGCCTTTGCAACCTTCCTCTCAACTTAGACTTCCTCTTACAACAATGACCTTAGGCCTTTAAAATACAAATTGTTGTTTCATCTTGCCTAAAGTCCTCTTAATGAGTCTTTTCAACAACATTGTATACTTCACTTGAAAATATAAACTATATGCTCAACAAATACCAAAGCGTGTAAGTTTCACCAACATTTCCCTTTTAACTAGTGCTACTTCACCAAATAGGAATCTTTTAAAACTTATACATCATGGTTTTTGAAAACCAAAACATGTGAAAATACCTGGATATGTTGCAGCCGCTGCAAATTCCTTTCCCTGACTGATTTGTATGAAAATTTAACACCTCTTGTGTCTTTTATTAGGTTCTTTGTGTGCAGAGTAACCACCTCCTTGGTAGAGGAATGAGCTTCAAATAACATGAAGCTGAAAATTCATTTCTTTCCTTTCTGGGTCCTCCAACAACAGAGCCACATATACAACTTTAAGTTTGCTGCAACAAGGCACTTCCAGGTCTGATTCTTCAATCTTGTAGACTCATACTTTTATGGATATGACATTACATCCCCAGCAGAGTCACCACTTTGTTGGGTGACTCAGATGGGCAAGAATTCACTCTTTTACTTCAACTCTTCAGCAGAGTCGCCACTTTGTTGGGTGACTCGGATGGGCAAGAATTCACTCTTTTACTTCAACTCCCTAGTAGAGTCACCACTTGTTGGGGTTTCTTCTGAATCAACAAAGGGTTTTCCAGTTCCAATGCATAGGTAGATTCGGCCAACAAATACAGGAGGTTGCATGAGTTGCCTCTCATTCACTTCTGATTCTGCCGCACTAAGGGGGGTATCCCTATAGATAAAGATTTAACTTTGACTCACCCAATAGAAAGATTTAGCTTTACAATAAAGGTAGAATACTCTCATGTTTGGACCAAGATTTGTGTGATAAATCACAAGGTTGGCAGTGTTCTTGGACATATCTAACTAGTTAGGAATGAGAGTATGCAGGGGTCCTATTTCCACTCCTACAAACTAACAGGTTGGAATTATGAAATGATTTGTATTTATGTTTTGGATGCAAGATAGGGGGTTTTGGATCATAACTACTACACAAGGGTAGACTGGTGGCTATCTCGGGGCAAGGAGTCAACTAGACGTATACAAGTGAATGATTTGCACTGGCATTCAAGTTTCAAGGGGCTGGATAGGTATTTGCCTTATAAACACCACCTAAGAATGAGTATTTAGCTATCTCTACTTACAAACATCCCTGCTGCCATACAATCTTCTTCATACTTAACCTAAAACAGTTTAATTCACTCCTTGAATGGAGGTCAAAAGTTAAGCATGCAATATAGAAATCTATATCCTAGAATCTAAATAACCCTTAGCAACTAGATTCAAAAGAAGGGATGCATACAAGAAATGGAGACAAACAACTAAACACATGCAAAGAAGTATTTTTTATATAAACACAACATGAAACTAAACATGTGTAACGTGCATTCAAATGCAACTCATAAACTCACAAAAAGAGATAGAACAACCAAGAAATGCTTTGTTTTCATTATTTCCTCCAAAAAATTGCCCAAGTCTTCCACCACTTAAATGAGTAACACAGTTTGCTTTTTAAAGCAAGAATGTGCACTTAGCATTATGTACAATGTCACTTTAAATTTTGCCAGATACAGTGCACCATCAGAATGGTGCCTAAAACATTCAATGCTCTAGGCATAAAACGAAGGAAAAACTGGTGAACTCAGGAAACACGCAGCCGAATGGAGATTTTCCCATTAAAAATGGTAGGTGGCCCATCATTCATCGACCATGCCTCTGCAAATTTGCCATTAATGGCCAACCTGCCCGCGGCTTCTAGAAATGCAACAGTTTGCGTGTTCAGGAATTTTTCCCACCTGGAATGCAGTTGCGAATGCATAGGAAATCCTTCTTATGAAATTTTGAAACAGGGCTGTCGATTTCCTCCTCATCGCCAAGATCAATGGCTTCAAATCACACTGACAAGTCATTGACTAATTAAAACATGCCACACAAATAGCTTTTTCCTTTTTGACTTTTTGTAGCATGAACACATTTTACCATTTTCACCCTTTTTACCTTTTCTGCCTGATGCACATTCAAATTTTTGTATATGCAACTGCATATACATACAACTACTTTTGGACATGTGTCAGCATCTCATTAGATCACCATCACTAAAAAATTGCATCTCTGAGTTATTGGGACCCACCACTGCATCCTATTCACCATCGGACCATTGCATCAACTTTTGTATATGCAGTTGTATATGCAATTGTATATCATACAATCACAATGTATACAAGCGCTGACCCCAAATTCTTATGAAACAATCTAAAACTATAATCGGGTCTAGGCTTTGTATCTTCATTCTTTGTATATCTCCTTGTATATTGCACATACATACAACCGTGGATTCCATCATACTTATGAGGCAGATTGGAATAATATTGAAATTCGGCATTGTATCATCCTCATTGTACCTTTCATTGTATATCGCACATACATACAATGTGCAATATACATCCATAGACCTCAGCGTGAAATCTGCCAGAACACATTTTCCTTCACATCCAGAATTTGTGTGTGCCCTTTGTATCTTGCATTGTATATGCACATACATACAATCGCGGGACATACAACTGTGCGAGCCCCACCATGTTCTTGAAGGCTGTTGACTTTGACCACTCCCGCTTTACATATTTCTTTGTATCTTCACTTGTATGTCTGATTGTATATTGGGTACATACAACCCCAATATACAACGGTGGACTTCACCCATTTCACAAATGCAGTTAATTCACTAGCCGCGTCCACTTTTGCACCTGCATGCTTGTATATTTCACCTTGTACATGCGGTTGTATGTATGAAACAATATACAACGGTGGATACAAACCTTTGACTTTTCAACTTTGCTATTGTATCACCACCCGCCAGGTCCGATTTGAATCTTTTTGAGATCTGTTGTTGTATCGTACCTGTTGTATATCAAATATACAACAATATATACATACAACCTCCCATATTTATTGGCCGAATCTGCCTATGCATTAGAACTGGCAAACCCTTTGCTGATTCAGAAGAAACCCCAACAGAAGGGAAAAACCATGGAGAGGATTATCTCTCATATATATATTGCAATCTTTACAAAAATAATGTTCAAGCTTGGTCACTTCACGGGCCTGGAACATGCTAGCTCACTGCCATGAAGTACAACTAGATTTAGCAGGCTCACTGCCTCAACCCTAAACCTAGCAAGATTGCAATGAGGGTTGTTAAACCCTGAGGACTATTAAACCCTATTGAAGGCTCATTGCTGGCTCACTGCCTTGATGTCAAAATCTTTCTTCCAATCAGATCACACATGATAACTGAATACTACTTAAGCATCTGCCACTATGCTAGGTACAGTCATTTAATAGCTGAATTCTAAATCCCAACTTTTCATACTCACTGATTTGTGTCACTGCTCTGTTATTCGCATATTCAAATCACACCCACATGTTCTCTATTCTATTCTACCTCTACTCTTCTCAGCCTCTTCTCTACTCTACCTTTCAGACCTTTCTTATTATCTTCCCATCTTTTCTCAAGGACACCTTTTCCACGACTCAACTACAAGTATTTATACACCTCATCAACCTTGGAATGATCATCAAGGTCGGCATCATAATCATCAACTATTAGAACAATCTCCAAGGTCGATAATACAAACATTTACAAGATAGGCTCTGACCTATTACAAATTATGCAAAGGAAATGAAATGTGGATCACACCATGCCTTAGTTAGGACTCAAACACAATCTTCCATGCCACAACAGGCTTCAACAATCTTCCAGAGATCTCCACAATCACTAGGATTAACTAGGTCGGCCAAAACTGGTTACACATTACACTATCTGGGAACAATCTTCAAACATGATATCAAGTCCTTAACATGGACCAATATTAAGATAGGAACATGATTAGGAGACATCCACAAGCATGTTATAATCATTAGGAGCAATCGTATGAACCTTAACCACTTTATCCATAGGAATATTTTCACTGGAACACATGAAATTTACTATCTTCAACTGTCATAAAAGAAAGATAGCTTCTGGACCACAAAACCATGAACCATTTCAACTGTAGGCACTTATCATCATCCTAGACTTCCTTCTAGAACTGCAGAGCAAAATACTTTATTGCAGAGGAATGCAGAGCATATTACTTTCTCCCTTTCCCAACTAATCTTCCAGAAAAGGCAGACTTTACTCTGGTGAATGCAACTCTCAATTCTTCATACTGGAGGCTCAAACTCAGGATTCAACAACTTCAGACATCCCTTTAAATAACATCCAATCCACACAACAAGATATTCACCTAGAAGGAAATGTGGAGCAGTCTACCAGGCTGTTCTTCAACATGCCACTCACTATCTGTACTGCACTTCTCTGTAACTCACTTGCTTCTTTCGGAGAGACCAATTTTCTCAATATCCTCAACATGCACAGCTTCCTAGCATGTAATAGAGTAAGATACAGTTGACACTAATGACAATAAGGATATGTTGACATCAATGACAACACCAATTAGGCACATACTTGCAACAATCTCCCCCTTTGTCATTGATGGCAGCATATGATGTGAAAAACTGCAACAACCATCGAGACAAGATTCTCCCCCTTTCTCTTTACACACCTGCACTCTTTCTTTCTACAAGATTCTCCCCCTTTCTCTTACACATCTACACTTTGAGTTTTTCACATGACTTCTCTCCCCCTTTGACATCAATGGCAAAGGGCACATACTTGCACTCTTCTGTTATGACCCAATCTCTCTTCTAAATATTTCTTCAACTTGACTGCTCCCCCTTACTTGATTCTTTCACTAACTGCAACTTGATTCTTCATGTGAAGTTCTCTCCTTGGTTTGTCAATTCTCTTACTGCTACTGCACTATTTCCTTTGTCAGCAACACTATAATACTTTACTGCCCTTTATCAGAAACTCATATCAGCATCATCTACCTACTTCTCCTGAGAGGTAACTTCATAATCCTCTTGATTTCAACAACCATTTCTATATCGCTACACATTTTTCATTTTATTTCTCTGACTACTCCCCCTTAGGAGTACACATCAGACCGTATCTAGCTCATATTAGAACCTTCACATGCTATCACTCCTAGAGTAACATATCTTATCTTAAAGCTTCAGGCTTGACTTTATCTGCAAGTTTTCTTCTACAGGCTTCCCTTATCATCAGTCTAGTTGAAACAATGTCTTCTTCAACCTGACATTCAAGGAGGGAGTCATCACATCTGATTTGAAGTCCTTATGTGCTACACAAGCTAGAAACAACTTAATAGCCTCCATTTGTGCCATCAGAGCAGCATTTTCTACTTGTGAGTACCTTTTACACACAACCTTGCCTTATTCCTCACCATTTCTCTATTCTCATTCAATTTAATCTTTGATCTTGAGACAAGTTCCCTAGTTCCTTTTTCCATTGCCTTGATTATAAACTTATCCTTGCATATCTTATCCAGAGATTTACTTGTTCATCTGCAATTCTTTTTCTTTGCCAATGCACCTTAGCTCTCTTTACCCGAGAACTGGTCTTCAGTGTGGTACTTCTCTAGGGATCTTAGGAATTCTTTCCAGAACTTCTTCTTCAACTTGACTGTCTTCTTGTTTAACAGGTCCATTTGATTTATAGCTACTCAGATATGATATTCTTTCTTTGACTTCATCAACCTTCACAATAGCACTCTGAATGATCTTTCCCAAACTCTTATTGTAGCACTTTTGACTTGAACTCTATTTTGAATATAGATAGCAGTATGTATATCTTTTCTCCAATATAGATCCGGTAGGTGATCTTCCTTCATCATTGATCTAGAAGCCTCTTGGACTGTCCTATACTTCCTTTCAATGATTTCATTCTATTGAGGAGTTCTAGTAGACAATTGTCTCCTTATCCCTTGTTCTTTACAGAAAATATTGAATTCATTTGATGTGAACTCACCTCCACTATCAGACCTTAAGCATTAGATCCTCAGTTGTATCTCATTCCCAATCATTGCCTTGAAAACTTATCTAGTTCAAAATCATTCAACTCTAAGTTCATTTGCAGATTTTCAAACTATTTCCAAAGTAAACTGCTCTGTACTGAAAACAATCATGAACTTCTGTTACTCATTATTCTCAAGCCAATTATCAAGATCAGACAAGCTTCTGGATGTAGATGTAATCACTAATCAATAACCATATTCCAGAACTGCAAAACATTATCTTCAATGGCGGACTAGAGCCCTATCACTTGATTTTAATGGTTAGATACTTAGCCAAAATTCATGACCTGTCAGCTTGTCCCTTAAGTACATACTTGACCAATTCATCTGTCACGTCATAACTCCTAATGCGGACCATATGAGACTCTAGAATTCATATCCAACAATCATCATTGACCTCTTAACATACCTTCAGAACCGTACATCAAAATACTCAATAGCGGAAGAATGCGGACAAAAATACTCAGATGCTTTACACTGTTTCAGGCTTAAACCTATTCATCCAGACTTAGACAATTCACCTTGTGACTTTCAAAGGAAGTTAGAAATTGAATACAGAAGATATGTTAACCAAATATTTATGAATAACATACCTGAACCACATATAATGATCTTTAATTGTGGATGCATACTTATCCAATCTTTGTTACTTACTTTATATACTTCTCATACTTTAGTCATTTGAGGCTTCCGGACCAGAGTCCTTTTATGCCTTGATCTACAGAGTTTCTTTCAAGAAATATTCTATATGAATCTTCACATCATATCTTTGTGCCGAATCTCAACAATGACTATCTGGCTAGGGGATTTAGAATTTTCAATACAGCTCCCCCTGAGCCAGAGTTCCCAGTTTGCTTCCCAGAGGAAGTATCTGCTCTAGAATCTGGTACAGACTCATCTCTAACTTCATTTACTTCTTTCTTGACCTAGACCTTGTTCATCTCCTTGTTGACTTCTGTCAGATCAACCTTTTCCACTGATTTCTTCAAATCTTCTTGAATATCCTTCTTCATGTTCTTACTTCTACAAAATTTTGCAATATGTCTAGGATTGTTGCAATTAAAGCACATAGTATTTTTCTGACCATTGTTCCTTTCATTCGTCCTTAACCTGCATAGGTTAGCTTTATGTCCAAATTCATTGCATATATAATAGTAGCCACTGAAGGATTCAATTCTCCTGTTCTTGCCATAGTCGTTTCTCAATTGACTTGTACACTCATTTACCCTGTGTCCCATTTTATAGCATGCATTGCACTTAATAGGATTTTGACTCACTTTACTTATGCATACATCAGCGTTATGACCAATTTTATGGCAAGTAGAACATCTTCCTTTGAAGGATTGTTCATTTTTGACATTGTTGAAACTTTTTTTGATCTGATTTCTACATTCACTTGCTCTATGACAATTGAAACACTGATTAGAGAATGATGGAACCTTTTGATTTATTCTTCTCCTACATTGAGTAGCCTTATGACCGAAATTATTACACGAATTAAAATAACCATGAAAATATGGGCACCTTTGAGCATTCAGTTGTCTGGCCGGAGGTCTTCTAGGTCTCTTACTTTGATTTCTAAACTAGTATCCTTTGTTTTTCCTTGACTCGGTGCTTATTTGACCAGAGTTTGAACTTTCTCCTTTCTGAAATCTTAAACCTTTCTTGTCGTCATCTCTCTTCTGGCTAGTAATCATTTCATCAAGCTTTGCATTGTTTATCTTGAATTTTTCTTCAAAGCTTTTGGCCTTTTCCAAGTCTATTTTTAGATTTGCAATTTCTTCTTCAAGTTTTGCACAATCTTCTGATCTATTCTTCACAATCAAATTCAAATCATCTTCTACTCTTGTTCTTTCTATAACTTCTGCTTCCAAATCATTCAGGGCTTCATTTGCTGATAACAATTGGTCACTGACTTCTTTGTATTTGTCTTTGAATTTCTTGACTTGCTCTTTCAACTTTAAGATGCATTCATCGACTTGTAATTTTTCCTTCAGATCCCTGACTTCTGCTTTAGAATTTTCAAGATCCATAAGGGCTGCTTCTAGTTGGTTGTATCTTTCAAAATTTCCATATCTTCTTGCTACCATGGTCATACTATCCCAGATCTTCCTCAAGCTGTTAAACTTTTTCCAAGGAACCTTGCTCTGATACCAATTGTTGATTGTCAAGAACACTGAGAAGGGGGGGTGAATCAGCGTTCTAAAAATCTTTTCATGCACTTTAAATTTCAGCTATTTCCCAAATCTAATTAAACAAAAACATAATATGCATATGAACAACAACCATGAAAACATGACACATGAACACAAAGATTTTTACGTGGAAAACCCAAGAAGGGAAAAACCACGAAGAGTATTGGCTCTCATATATATATATATATTGCAATCTTTAAAAAAATAATGTTTAGGCTTGGTCACTCCACGGGCTTGGAACATGCTGGCTCATTGCCATGAAGTACAACTAGATTTAGTAGGCTCACTGCCTTAACCCTAAACATCGCAAGATTACAATGAGGGATATTAAACCCTATTGAAGGCTCACTGCCTTGATGTCAAAAGCCTGCTTTAATCATATCACACATGATAACTAAATACTGCTTAAGCATCTGCCACTATGCCAGGTGTAGTCATTTAATAGCTAAATTCTAAATCCCAACTTTTCATACTCATTGATTTGTGTCACGGCTCTATTATTCACATATTCACATCACACCCACATGTTCTCTATTCTGTTCTGCCTCTACTCTTCTCTACCTTTCGAACCTTTCTTATTATCTTCCCATCTTTTATCAAGGACACCTTTTCTACAAATCAACTACAAGTATTTATACACTTCATCAACCTTGGAATGATCATCAAGGTTGACATCACAATCATCAACCATTGGAACAATCTCCAAGGTTGGTAATACAAACATTTACAAGATAGATCCTGACCTATTACAAATTATGCAAAGGAAATGAAATGTGGATCATGCCATGCTTTAGCTGGGACTCAAACACAATCTTCCATGCCACAACAGGCTTCCACAATCTTCCAGAGATCTCCACAATCACTGGGATTAACCAGGTCGGCTAAAACTGATTACACGTTACACTATCTAGAAACAATCTTCGAACATGATCTCAAGTCCTTAACGTGGACCAATATCAAGATAGGAACATGATTAGGAGACATCCACAAGCACGTTATAATCATTAGGAGCAACCGCATGAACCTTAACCACTTTATCCATAGGAATCTTTTCACCGGAACACATGAACTTTATTGTCTTCAACTGTCATAAAAGAAAGATAGCTTGCGGACCACTAAACCATGAACCATTGCAACTATAGGCACTTATCATCATTCAAGACTTTCTTCTAGAACCACAAAGCAAAATACTTTATTGCAGAGGAATGTGGAGCATATTACTTTCTCCCTGTCCCAACTGATCTTCCAGAAAAGGCAATCTTTACTCTGGTGAATGCACCACTCTCAATTCTTCATATCGGAGGCTCAAACTCAGGATTCAGCAACTTCAAACATCCCTTTGAATAATTTCCAATTTGCACAACAAGATATTCACCCAGAAGGAAATGTGGAGCAGTCTACCAAGTTGTTCTTCAACATGCCACTCACTATCTTGTGAGGACCGCCCTTTTTACTACTGTTGTTATGACTATTTACAATACTGTTATTGTTACTTTCATATTTGTGGGATAGCAGTTCCCGGAATTTGTCAGACTATTTAACTTTATTATGTTTTCGGAAAAACTAATTGGGTGATGTTTGGATAAGTTTACTTTTCAGAAAAATGAATTAGGTGATGATGGAAATTGCAATATGATTTTAATTATGTTAAATTGTACTAGGGCATGAGAATGCATGTTTTATTTAAGTTGCTTCGGCTATGATGAATTTATGTGGTTACTGATCTTGTAATTGAGTGTGCAGGGATTACTAATCGGACCACAGATTTCGGAGACCATTCCACACCTTGTTATTTGTTATTCCCTGTTAAGCCGATCTGGTTCCACGAGGAACCAAGATCTCTTTGTGTTTGATGTCATGATGTAATGTGGTCTTTCGTATGGTCGAGTGGGTTAGGTTACCCTCATGTAACATTATTTTTATAATTAGTGTTGTAAAGAGATTGAATTTGAAATTCCTTATTTATTTAAATTATGAGGCCCTTTTCTTGTGCTTTACCTTGACCAGGGGTGTCTTGTATGGGTTAAAGTTGACCCTGGGTTATACCCCATGGGTCCAGGGGCCCATTTGGCATGGGTAACCCTTGAGTAACCTCCATCTAGTCAACTTAACCTTCCCCTGAAGTTAAGTGGCGAAAATTGGAGGTAGGAGGGGACATGATGGGTTGTACCAACACCCAACCCATCCCCTCTACATTCCCCTAGATAAGAGATGCCATCCATTAGTGAAGGTCACCTCTTCTTTAGTGAGATTCCCCCATGTACTCTGGGGACACCCATGTGAATAAAGTAGAAAGAGGCATGGGTCACCTGTCTTGTTCCCATTTAACTCTTTTTTTTATTTCTCCCATGAGAAAGTGGAGTCACATGAGAGGAATAAGGAGTACCCTTGGGAATGGAGAGTGACATAAGCCACCTGGACAGAATAGTGGTTTTTGGGAAGGGTGAGGAGGTGACAAGTGTCACTTCCCCATTTCTCAAAATTAAAAAGAAAGAGAATTTGGGTTATTTATTTTCAAATTTTGGGATGAGAGGGAGTTAGTTGAATTTTGGGGAAAAACTTTCATTTTGGCCTTACCAAAAATAGAGAAGTTAGTTTGGAAGATAGAGAAGGGAGAGGGAGTTGGTGGCTAAGGTTGGAAGTGAACTCTGTGGACTCTGCAACAGCTTCATTCCAGGAGGGCTTTGCAAGGTTGGTCTGAATTTTACCTTTGTTTTTGTAGAACTGAAATGTGTATGAAATGTGTGTGAAATATGTGTTTAGATTTGTTTTCTGTGGGGTTCTTGTCGGGTTGTTTGACAGAGCGTCTCCCACTTGGGAGAAATGCTCATCAAGTTTGGGGTAGGGGAGGAGAGATCCTCCTCGGGTGCATACCTGTTTCCATCTTTTGGGATGTTGAAAGCCTTGAGGGCATGTATCTGTGACTGTAATTTTGACTTGAGAGTCATATACAGTTTTCTTAAAAATTGTGATCACACTTGGTTGAGACCAAGAGAAATTTGTATTAGTTCATTTATCTGTCAGGGTGACACTCTGGAGTCGAGTGTGTCCACTTTCCTGCCCCTTATGAAACTCACTGTAGTTGAGTTTCCGTATTGTGTAGAATACCCACGGGTGTATGTGTGCTTTGGGATTGTTGTTGTTTCTGTTGTGAAGTGGAGTGTTTGAGTACCCAGGAGTGAGTATGGTCTCCCTAGCTCGGGGGTGACCCACTTGCGGGTCTACGGTAGGGAGGAGAGCTAGATGAGTGGTATTTTCTTCTTTGTTTGTCTTTGATACACAGGTTTTTCTCTTGGAGCTTCTGGTTGGCTATTTATGAAGAAACAGTTCATCTTCTTGTCATGAGAATTAGGCCTGGTTCATTTCATAGAGATGAAGAGAGAACACCTCTCTTGTTATTGTTGTAAATTAATGATATTCTGGGAGTGAAGAAAATCACCTCCCTGATCTTGTTATTATTGGACTTTTATTTGGTTGTCATAAGTTATCAGTTGTATACTGTTTGGGAGGAGAAAGTTCATATCTGGGAAGCTGTAATATGAATGTGCTTAAATTTTAAGTTGATGTTTGCAAACTTTGTTCAATAGCAATTTTTGTGTTTCAAGTATTACTGAAAGGAAAAGTTCATTTTTTTTGCAATCTAATCTGAGTTGTTTACATTTGAAAGTTTGGAATTGCTTAACTAGTTGAAATGCTAGTTTTTATAGTTCAATGTTAAAATGGAAAAGACAGTTTTAAATGTTTGAGTTATTCTCCATATTTAGTGGATTCTGTTAATTTCTAGCATGTATATATTCTGTTTGTACATTTAAGCATTCTTAAATGTTTATGAAAATGGAAATACATACTTATAATAAAGGGATAGCTATTTACCATTTCTACCGATTAAGTGAAATTGGGATATATATCTATCTATATATATATATATATATATATATATAGATGTATATATCTAATTGTTGAGACATTATCTTTATAACAGGTTGATTTGGAGAAAATGCATAAAGTAGTGAATTTGAGAAATTTAGGAATTATATAAATACATATAAGAATATTTTTATATAAATAAATTTATATATATATATATATATATATATAGATATATATATATATATTTCACATTTTGAGTAATTAGCATTTTATAGAATAATAGAGAAATTGAAAGTAATTATCATTTTTATGAGATATATATATATATATATAAATATATTATCATTGAAATATCTATATATATATATATGAATATATATATATATATATATATTATTATTGATAATAATCAACGAATAGCACCATAAGAATGACTGTCAAAGTTTAAGCCGCGGAAGAAAACACAGTCGTGGTTTACAATGGGCGGTGGGGAGAAATCCCCACCGCAGGCCCTCATTTAAATATATGGAGGTGTGGAGTGGGGCGGAGCCCCACCCACACCCCACGTCGTGGGAATGTGGGTGGGGCTCCGCCCCACTCCACATCCCCCCATCCCCTTATGCCTCCCGCGGCCTGCACAGGCCCGCCGCTCTGCGGCCACAACCGACCCTGTCCGCCGCTCTGTCACTGCGGCCACCGCCGACCCTGTTCGCCGCTCTGTCACTGCGGCCACCGCCGCCCATGGCCTCCGTCGGTTGTGAATTTAAAGCAACAAAAAAAAAAAAAAAAAATGTTAGGGCTTTGGCCCTAACATATGATTGGTATCTTTGGAAAATAAATACATTTTTCTATAGCTCTATATATAGGCATATATATATACTATATATGTCTATGTATATAGCTATATATATAATAAAATGATTATATATCTATCTATATATTTCTATGTATATATATATATATATATATACATAGAGATATATACATATATAGTGGTAAACCAAGTTCGTCCTATACATAGACATTAAAATATATATTTATATATATATTATATATATAGATATATATATATATATATGTATATATATATATATGTATGTATATATATATATATATGTATGTATATATATATATATATATATATAATATCCATAGGGGTACATCTATGAACCATGTTATTGGGTCCTCGTTTAAAATCGTTATCAACTATGTCTCATGGACATAGAGAAAACAAAAAAAAAAAAAAACATAACAAATTATATTCACACAGTAGATGTTATTAAGTGTTGAGCACAACAACCAAAGAAGATATATTACCATGAACAGGGTTTTATAAAGTGGAGAGCCTCCTACATCTATTTACAACGTTAAACGAGTCACAATCAGTGGATTAATAGTCATTAATAGTAACAACAGTAATAGTAACAACAGTAATTATAAACAAGAGAAAATAAAATTATAATGTAAAAGAGAGTTCAGGAATATTCAGTGATACTCTGGAAAGAGTTTCTCGGAAGTTTCAACTATCAACGTAATCACCCGGAAAATGAAGAGGAAAATTGCAGATCACCTTACTCAAAAGAACACTGGAAATAAACTTAAGAAGCCACCACTGACAATCCATGTGGCCATTTTAATCTCAACTGTAGCAAACGACCTCATAAGTAAACCTGTAAGAGGGTCCGAAGAAGAAAAACTAACATTGGAAAACACAAAGGAGAAAATGCGCGACATTTCTCACATGGGATAAGAGAACTAAGTTGACGGACCCTTCTGCCAAATTTGCTTAGGAACAAGTTGACTAAGTATATACGAAGAGGAGGAACCTAGATCGGGGAAGATTAGGAGACCGAGTCCAGCGAAATAGTAAACCAGCCTTTGTGACCTAGATCATCCTGAAATTAGGTTTAATATCAACAATAGCTGCAGTGATAACCCTGATTGACGTAAATCATGAAGAAAGGTCAGGATGCACATAAAGAAAGCATAGAAAATGAAAGAGAGAGAGAGACCGAAATATAAACACACTAAATTAACAGAGGAATAGTTAAGGTAAGGGCGAGAAAGATATAATCAAAATTAAGAACTTGTGAAAAGGGAAGAGAGAGCAACCAAACCGCCTTGTTGAAAATGCTAAGTCATAGGAGGAGTATGTTTCAGGAAACAAGAGAGGAGACAGACAACCGTGCCTGGCTGAAAAATGACTAAATAGGGAGATCACTAGTCGGTTTAGTCAGAACAAGGCCTCATGGGAAGTTGTTCCTCTATCAGCAAACCACGTGCATAAATGAGTGCAGCGTAATTCCCACAAACGCCGTAAGGCATTATGCTACCGAAAATTGCCGAGGGTTCGATTTAAGAACTTTGGTAATCTCACTCTTGCAATGACGTTAGCAGCGTTGTATAGACCCTCTTGTTGAACTATATGCTTCTGGTTGCACGCAATTGTACTTGTATTCCGCCGAAGAGTGTAGCGTTTCGCCATGAGAGAACACCGTTGAGCATGTGTACGCATGCGAAGGGGGTTTTTAGGACAGTGTGAGAAAAGTTTTTCATATCTCGTGTCATAACCACATGATAGATGTGGCTATGACACGTGCGATGTGTGTTGTGACCACATGGAAAATGTGGGCATGACATATCTGTACTGCACTTCTCTGTAACTCACTTGTTTCTTCCGAAGAGACCAATTTTCTTAATATCCTCAACATGCAGAGCTTCCTAGCATGTAATAGAGTAAGATACAGTTGACACTAATGATAATAAGGATATGTTGACATCAAGGACAACACCAATTAGGCACATACTTGCAATAGTATATATTTTAGGGGTGGTACTTTTATTGTTGTTTTTGGTTTTTAATAATGGCATCCTCACCTTTATTGAGGAGGTATTTTTGTGCCAAAGCTATTGGTAACTGGTAGAGACCAATTTGATCACTAAAATATATTTTTGGTGACTCTACTAGGGATCTTGTTTTCTCCATATATTTCAGGCAATATTTATTAAAAAAGTCTTCACATATAGATATGACAAATAACTGGAGTATAGCACTATTTTTGCAATTGAATCTTAATTGGTTAATAGCTAAACAAGAAGACTTAATTTCTAGCTTCTAGGATCTTTGATGGACTACCCACCATAATAATGTTGAATATAACTAGGTTGCATTTGTGTTAGATCAAGAGGAGGATGTTGGGGAAGAAATATAAAGGTTAACTCACATGCATGTGATTCTTGTTGTATCTATGTGAGTTATTGAAGTTGAGATGATCCCACATCTAGTAGAACTAAATCCTTTAGCATCCAGCTATTAATTTCCTTTTAAATCTAGCTAAAAAATATTCACCCATGGGGATAAACTAAAAGGTGTTGTAGATCCATTTTTTAAATTGCAACAAGCTTTGAGGTTCAAATTAGACTCACCCAACATGAAAAAAATCAAAAGATCTTCTAATCTACCCTCAAGTTTATAGATGAAAAGGAGAGATATTGAAATTTAAGTTGTTACTCTCGATTTAAGTTAGGCTTTGATATTATTAGGCACTTTTTTACCCGCAGTTATAAATATTCATATGATGGTTGCCATATCTCCAATGTCATGGGGTGTTGCTATAGGGCCATTGGCTCTTGGAAACTAGCTACATGAGTTGCCTCAAGGATCATGAAAGAACTTCCCCAAATTTAAAAAAAGATGGAAAAATTAGTTTGGAAGACCATATTTCACCTATCACAATTGTATGCATAGTGTTCAATATTCAACATGAAGATATTGTCATTAATTTATTTATAGAAACTCTAATTAAAGGAACACCTAAAGGTTTTATCATCTACTTGATGGGTCAATACACAACTAGAATGAAATGAAAGGTGAATTTGTAGAAAGTTTCAACATTGCAAAAGGCAAGCATGTTTTATTAGCCTAGCTAATGCAAAATAAGCAGAAATCCATGAGCCCATAAGAGAATTTGTAATTGTATGCAATTGAGAGTGAACTATCCTAAACAAGCTAAAATTACTTCAACCTATTCAATTCACAACCCATTACAACCTCAAGATTAGACTAAAGAATAATGCAAGTAAACTATCATAATTGTACCCTAATTGATTATACAAAGCTCTTGATATGTCCTAATTGATATGTTTTATGATAATTACTAAAGGATGTTAAGTGCTCATAGAGGCAGAATTTCTTTGCATTCAAATTGCTTGTTGGAAATGGAGGGGAAGCGCTCAATTTATAGATTTTTGGAGGTGAGGATGAAGGGATAGGATAGATTGTGAGGATCAAGGGCTCATATTGCTTGAGGATCCTCAAGCAAGGAGAATTGGACAAATGGCACAAATGTATGAGATGAGGGAGATGCTCCAAGATTCAAGGGGAGATAAAGGGATGAAATTGAATGGTTGAATAGATGGATGACTAGGATTGGGTAGGTGTATGACATGTTAGGACTCATTTATGAAAATGTACGTTTTGATTTTGTGAAGAATTTAAAATTTGGAGGAGAGGAAAAGTATAATTTTAAATTCCATGCAATAGTGCCACATGTAATTTAAAATTAGAAGAATATGGAAATAAGGACAAGTATGGCAAAAGGAAGATTTGCCCATACTCCCAAGGCACCACTTGTCATGTAAATGAGATGACCAGTGTCCATCTAGAAGTATGGGGGAAAGGGGTTGTAGACACATAAAAATGTCTCGACCACCAAACTAACTCCCGACATCCCTAAACATACCAATTTCCTTTCCAACCAATTAATTAAATTTTTATTTAATTAATTACCCCTTTCATTTCCTAAATCCACACCATTTCATCTCCAAAATTGAATTAATTTTGTTGATTCAATAGTCCAAACCTTAGCCAATTGCTTTAATAAATATGCAAAATTTATTAAATCAATTCCTCCATTTTTCCTAAATCCAATTAATTAGTTAAAACCATGTTAACTAATTAATCCAGCCTACTAATTAGCCTATCCCTACCCTAGACAATTAAATAGCTAATATTTAATTGCCTACTCTAGCCTACCTCATCCTAGCCTTAGGATTAATTAATTAAATCACTGATTAATTAATCTTATCCTACCTCTAATCCCTCTACTAATTTATTCCAGCCACATTAATTAGGTTAATCACCTTAATTAAGTGAATCAAACCCTCATTAGCACTTCTCTCCACATCCCCCAAATTTAAAATTCAAATATATCACACATCACATTTACTCCTCTTACACATCCCTTACACATGTCATAACTCATAAATATCCATTCTTCCCCAAATGAATTTTTAATTCATTTTACCCTTCCCCATGTGAATTTTTAATTCACAAATAATCCATCTCACCCAACCTCATTTATTCACCCATTTCCCAAAAATGAATAAAAGATTTACTTTTATTCCTAGCCCTCCATCTTCCAAGATCAAATCTAGGCCCTCCACATCACTTTCATCCTCCACCATTGATCTCTCCAATCAATCTCCACCCTTGGATCAAAATCCCTTCCAAAAGTCTATAAATACAACCTCTCACAAGTCATTTTCCTCATCCAAGTTTATGCAAAGTTACCATGCCAAAATCATCCTTGAGTTAGATAGTGAGTTGCACAATTGAAGAGCATTTCACATTTGAATCCATAGTCTAGGGATCATCTTGGTCTTGGGAGCTTCTTTTGGGTGCAAAGGCTCCTTCTTCCCTTGATGGGATTAGGTTTTGCATGTGAGGTATAATCTTGTGTTTTATTGCATTTGATTTAGTGTTTTTACCTTCATTGCTTTATTTAATCTACATTGGTAGCCTGGTGGGACCCACAAGGTTTGAATCTAATATTTATTTGTGAGTTTTTGTGTTAGTATGTGATTTTTGCAGGTTCGGCGCTATCCAACCGTCATAGCAGTGCTATCTCAACCGTCTTTCAGCGCTATTTATGTATTAGCACTATCTCTACGCAAATTTTTTTTTATATTAACCCTACTCACGTGTTGTTTATTTGCTTTTCCTGTTGTTTTCTGTGGTATTTGCTCTCTATTTTGTAGGAAAACTAGGAATTATAAGGGGAGGTTATGGAAAATTTTTGAAAGAAACAAAAAAACTAGCATCCATTCCCGTTTTGACGCCATCCTTCAGATTAGCACCATCTGTACTTCTCCATGACTCTGAAACATCTCACAGTGGCACCTTCACAGCCATAAATCATCGCTATCCTCTATATTAACACCTTCAGCAGGGCATATTAGCGCTAAACTCTGTATCTACGCCATCCTATATATTATCGCTATAGCAGTGCTTAATTAGCGCAATAGATTATTTTAGCGCCTTCTTTCGTAAGTCAGGTTGTTCTGCCCGTAGTGGCGCCTGTACATGTTCATTTTAGCGCTATTTCGGTAATTTGCTTTTTTGTCTATTGCAGGTACTGCGGATACTAACAAGTCTTTTTGTAGGATGGTTTGTTGTTAGTTAGATAACACTTTAATTTTGGAAACTAAAATGAACCCTTTTGCATGTTAGGTCTTAGCCAATATCTCAATTTGGTGTTTTAAAAATCAATCCAAACAACTCCTTGTGTGAAGTGTGTGTGATCATAACATTTATTTTGGTGCTCTAAAATATACTCCTCTGTGTGCCAACAAACAAACAATCAAACACTTCAATTTGGGCTATAAAAAGAACCACAAATTGCATACATCATTGGTTAAAAAGAACAACAAACTTGCATTTCTCACGCATCTAATCAAGACAATCTAAAATACTTGTGTGAAGTGTCTTCGTGGTTGTGTCAAGTAGAGTGAGAAGTGTATGCTCTTCCCTCGCACCCTTTGGTGATCTTGGGGATCAAAAACTTCTCACAACACTTTGCATTAATCACCCCCCATCTAATCCAAAGATCTAAAATTGAACCATGTTTAGTGTGATATAATCATAGGGAACACGTATGCTCTCCCCTCGCATCTTTGTATGAACTTGGGGATCAAAAGTGTTTTCATGATTGTATTGCTTTTGTAATCCTTAGAGGGCTTGCCACCCCACTTCAAAAGGTGGGAATGACCCAAGCGGCATCAAACTAAAGCCAAGCTCTTCCAAGCCGCTATATAAAATAAGGCATTTGGGATGAAAGTCTCAAGCGACAGGTGTTGTTTTGTTATACTGATAGCCAACCTCCCCATAAACCCTCTAAGGCACAACCCTTGGAGGCTGGGAGACTCCATAACGGAGAGTAGCGATGCCGCACATATAACCACCTGAACGGATGCCCTTACTAAGAGCCATTGTTTTAGCAAGCCAAAATCCTTCTATTTGTTGATGCAGAGGGCAAAACCCTTGAAGCGGCCCCGGTTCATGAGGTTCTTAGCCGAGGTAGCAGGGACAATCTAAAGGTTTGGTGAGGGACAAGCCTTATGAGAAACCCAGATCTTGGTATGCATGAGAAGTGTGTGCAATTGTAAGGAGGAGCCGGTGCTATCAAGATCCTAGAGCTACCCGCTTTGAATAGGCGCAGCTAGGGGATTCAACAAATATTGTCACATTCTCACCTTAGGTTGTAAAAAAGTGCTTGTTTTAAATAAAGTCATATGTCATTTCACAAACAAAAATTATTGCTTGTTTTTGCATTCAAATGTGTGTTAAAGTGCTTTGATTTTTCACAAACAAATTGCCAAGAGACAAAGTAAATCAGTCGGTCACATTCCAAACAAATAGATCCAAAAAATTTGCCATCAGAAATCTATCTATCCTGTTTCAGTGCCATATCTGTCTTATTGTAGCACCTTTTCATCCGTGGATTGGCGCTATTTTGAGATTGACTTGCCTGAAATGAAACAAATCAGTTTGTCACATTCCAAACAACCAGATCCAAAAATTTGCCATCAAAAATCTGTCTACCTTGTTTCAGCGCTATATATGTCTGATTGTAGTACCATTTCACCCATGGATTGGCACTATCTTTAGATTGACTTGCCTAAAACAAAGACCCATTTAGTTGTGATCTACACCCTCTGCTTCGCCATAATCCATATCCATCTTGCAGAAATCCGTCAATAGTCTAGCCATTTTCTTCAAAAATTTTCCAAATTGCACTTTCTCTTTGACCTTAGAGAATCAATCACCACCATTGTTGGACCTCATTATTAGCCCAAATACATATCTATCCATCACCTTTCAATCTTTTTGCACATCTCCTTGGACCAAGACAAATCATTTCAAAAAATCACACCCAATTCAAAACACCATCAACAACCAAAGCTTGTCATCCTTTTGAGCCAAATTTAGATCTAGATCTTATCATTAACATCACATTTTCCTTGAAAAGTCATTAGTCTACATTTCAAGAAAAACAAATCACCTCTCTTTGCGTAAGGTCATTAGTCTACCCCAAACAAAGAAAATCATCATCCTTTTTGTGCCAAATCAAAATCTAGATCTTATCCAAAAGCTCAATTCGAAAAACATCAAGAACATCATCCTCATCATCCTAGATCAATCAAAAAAATCAAAACATCACAAATCCCTTTCTCATCATCCATCTTTGGTCCAAAATTTGTGCAAAAATCAATATCACCCATTCATATCACCCTTAGGATAAAACCTTTGGAAAAACATATCGATCTTCACCATACCCTTCTACTCCATCTCACTACCACATACCTCTTTGGGTCCAACAAAATCAATCTGATTCTCTAAGGTCTCCATCTCCATTCCACTCTACTCCTCATCAAAATCATACATGTATGCCCATCATGAGATCACAACACAAAAAGAATCAAGAAATGGCGAAACAATGGACCTTTGGCATGCCTAACACCAACAATAGCAACATACCCACTTATCAAACATACAATCCACCTACATATTCCTTCATCCCCCCATTTGGCGCCAATGACCCTTTTCACTTCTTACCACAAACACAAACACTAACACCACCACCACCACAAAATGTCCCCACCATATCCCAAGATGACCTAGATGTCTTGAGCTTCACGCAAGATGCCGATAATATGGACCTACTTGATAAAGTCCTAAGATTAGACCCAAATAGATATCTTGACCATCTTCTCAAGCTTGGTGCTCAACTTCCCCCCATCACAACATCATCACAACCATCCACTTCTACAATCGTCCCTACCACATCAAATACCCAAGTATCTACATCACATACCCAACCCACCATCTCTCAAATATCAACACCTAATGTATCTACCACCTCCACAACCTCAACCGCTACCACATCTACAATTTCCACATCCACTGCTATGCCTAACATCTCCCAACCCGTCATCACTTCTACTGCCACAACAACCATCAACCCTTCCGTTTCACACATCACCATGGGTATACAAGGCAACATCACACAAGAAAGTACCTCCACAAGTGTGCCCCCACCAAACCCTCACACCATTGCATATCTACGACAACTATTCTCACAACAATCTCATAACACAACCAACCGACCCAACGTCCACATACCCAACATCAATCCATCTTATGTCACATACCCCCATAATCCCATAAATCAACATAATCCCAATCCCCAAATACCACCACATGTTCTCCAACAACTATACGCGCACCAACAACAACAGCCACCAATCAATCCAAACCCCAACCTGCAACACCAACATCTCAACCAAACCAATCCCCAACATCAAATCCCGCCCCACCTCCAATATCTCACCAACCAACAACCCTATGCATTACCACCACAATAACAACAGGATTTCAACACCATCCTACAAGGCTTAATCCAAAAGGTGGATGATCTACAAACTGGGGGCAAATGCAAATACTATTCTTTTGAGGATATTTGCCCCTACCCATTTGACCGCACCTTATACATGCCTCCTTTCCCTAAAAACTTTGAAACGCCAAAATTTGACAAATACAAGGGAAAGGGCAATCCTAGGGACCACCTTCGGGAGTTCTACATTGCTTGCCTTGAAGTCTCTAACAACGACACATCTTATGAGACTCTTCCCATGAAGCCTTGGCGGTCAAGCCCCTGAATGGTTTGCCCATCTTCCACCTAGAATTCAAACATTTCCTGAGCTTGCAGAGAAGTTTGTCAACCACTTCTCCTACAACTTTGAGCATGAGGTGTCTATGACCAACCTCTGTAACACCAAACAAAAGCATAGAGAAGCTTTTGCTTCTTTCTTACAAAGGTGGAGGGGCCTAGCAAGCAAGCTCCCATGGCCTATTCCTGAAAAACAACTTGTCACCATGTTCGTGGCCAATCTCAATCAGGAACTAGGATTTCATTTACAAATTCTTTGCGCATCTACCTTTCAAGAGGTTATTGACAAAGGCACTACTGTCAAATGAGCCCTCATTGCCAAGGGTTCCATCAAACTTTATGACACCAAATCCCACAACAACAACAGGTCTAATCACAACACCCCTAATACCAACAACAATACCAACACACAATCTAATGATAAATCACATTATTGGGGGAAGAACAAGAATAATCTGAACGACGGCGTCACCGATGTGAAGGTTGTCCAACACATCCAAAACCACACCCCTGCACACACGTATGCAGCAAACGCCAATAACCCAAGAGGGCCAAATAAACCACGCAAACCTCGCCGCAATTTCACACAATTAGCAGAACCTATCGAGGACGTCCTTGATAGATGTCTCAAACAAGGAGCAATCACACTCCCACCTGTTAGACCACACCAAGACAATGACCTCAAAGTAGCATGGTATAATGAAAATGACTATTGCAAATACCACTGCGTGGCAGGCCATAAAACAGCTGACTGTATGCAATTAAAGCATTGCATCCAAGACCTAATAGACCAAAATCTCGTCAGGCTCGAGCAAAGTGCATACCCATCACCAAACGCTAACCTTGGAGCTTACAAGAATCCTTTGCCCAACCATAATAAAGCATCCTCGTCCAACCAAGCATACAATGTCACTCCACCACCCGCATCCTATGACTCCATTATCGGCCACATCGAACCCTCATCCCACTATGTCAACACAATCACCATTCGAGCACAAGTACCCGATTGCACCGTAACAACCCATCGAGGCCGTGTCTCAATCTGCACTGCCCCTCCCACTGAATCAACACCCCCATCCACATCCGATCCCCTCCCCCCTTGTCCAAATGCCCGTCCATCACCCACCACTCAATATAACCTCCTAGACCATCTAGGAAAGACACTTGCGCAAATCTCCATCCCTGAGTTGCTTCGCACATCACCCCGCCATAAGGACATTCTCGACAAAGCCCTTTTGGAAACACAAGTCCTGGCAAACTTGGATGTCAATCAATTTCAAGCCATGGTCGGCCATATTGCTACACCACACCATATCACGTTTTCTGAAAAAGATCTCCCTACTTCCGAACACCTACATAATGATGCACTACACATCGAGGTCTGCATTCACAAACACACCATTAAAAGGGTCCTAATAGATGGTGGTTCTGGCCTAAATATATGCACTCTAAAATTGCTAAAACACTTGGGGTACTCAAATGTGGTTGTGGATGCTAGTGAGTGTATAACAATCAAAGGATATGATGACACCGAGAGGCTATCCGAGGGCACCATAAAGCTCCCTATTCAAGTGGGACTGCAAATCCTCAAAACAAAATGTCAGGTTCTGGATCTTGACCTCCCCTATAACATTCTTCTTGGCTGCCCATGGATCCATGCCATGCAAGCCGTCCCATCCACTTTCCATCAATGTTTCAAATTCCCCCACAACAGCACCGAAGTCACTATTTATGCCGATCCCTGTCCCTTCCAATACTACAGTTTTCTAGGACACAACCAAACCTTCTGTCCATATAATAAAGCCACCACCCAAACCACCCCAACAGCTTCCACCTCATACATGGACCCTGCCAACATCGCCACCACTTCATCCCAAACACCTTCACCACCTGAGGTCAAGATCAAGCTCAGCAACCAAGGCTGTGGGGAATACAACCTTCACGGCACCTTTTGTGTGGGCTTATTACCCACTCCTAAGACATTTGGCACTCCGAACATAGAGGCAGCTGACACAGTCATCATCAAATGCAAACCCTCACCCATCTTTGAGAAAAAACACCTTCTAGATTAGGACATACTTGAAGATATTTCATCCTAGCTTTATAAGGACGAGGAAACAGAACAAGACATCCCGACCATCCCAACAAATAGTTACGACAAAGGTTCTGAGATAGTCAAAAGCATGGGTTACAAAGGACAAGGCGGCATTGGCCTTCATGAACAAGGGATTGTAGAACCACTACAAGCAACAAGAAACCCCTATACTCAAGGGTTAGGGTATGGTCAACCACAATGCATCCTTAATACCGGCGAATGTATCTTAGCTGAGTTTGCTCCAGTTTCTCTAGACGTTGACAATGTTAATGAAATGGACCTACAAGACTCCTTTAGCGACTTTGCCGATTTCTTTGCCTCCTCCATTTGCACCATCTACTCTGTCACCACTCTCGCCTCATCATCCAATGACCTACCATTAGTATACCCCGACCTCATCGACTGGGACCAACGAGGACCTCCTATTTTTGATATCGCACCTAATGATGAAGCCATTGCTGAAATGATGGGAGTAAGAGACAACTTCCCCTTAGGAGATCATCGAGCTGGATACATCTTGGAACTCAATTCGGTTGCCTATTTCAGGGAGACAACCCCTGCTTCCAGTCACAAAAACATAAAAAGAAACAATAGATCTGATGGTGAAAACCGTTCCACGGTAGTATTAGATCCTAAAAAAGTAAAAATAAATGACGTATCTCCTGGTGAAAACCTCCATGAGGCGCTAGGGGATGGAAGCATGGGCCTCCCTGAAATAGATAAAGTATATCCTGACAGATCACCCATCTTGGTTGAATTAGCTTAGGAAATGAATCTAGGGACAGAGGAAGAGCTGAAAATCACATACAGAGTAGAATCTCTCAGCCTGTTCGAACAGGAAGACTTCTTGGCATTCTTCACATGTAGAAATCGCAACTTTGCGTGGACCTACGCAGACATGCCAGGGCTAGATCCCGCCTTGGTTGTCCATCATCTTGCAGTGCATCCTGATGCTAAACCAGTCAAATAGAAGCTCCAAAAGATGAATCCCCAGGTGGCCCTTCTTGTCAAAGCAGAGCTCAAAAAGTTACTAGATGTGGGGTTCATACGTCCAATTGATTATCCTGAATGGGTTTCGAATCTAGTACCCATTGCTAAACTAGATGGCAGAATCCGCTGTTGCATTGACTTCAGAGACCTCAACAAGGCCTGCCCAAAAGATGACTTCCCACCTCCCAACATTGACATGATCGTGGATCTTACCGCAGGGCATGAGATGCTATCTCTCATGGATGTTTTTTTAGGATACAATCAAATCAAAATTGCCAAAGAAGATCAGCACAAGACATCCTTTATATGCCCATGGGGGACATACTATTGGGTAGTAATGCCATTCGGCCTAAAGAATGCAGGAGCTACTTATCAAAGAGCAATGACTGTCATCTTCCATGACCTCTTTCACCACATCATGGAGAACTACGTTGATGATTTACTCGGCAAATCAAAGACCAGAGAAGAACACTTAGACGTGCTAGCCAAGATCTTTGACAGGCTAGAGCAATATAATGTTCGTCTAAATCCAAAAAAGTGTGTCTTTGGTGTCACTTTAGGTAAATTTTTGGGATACATAGTCTCCAGACAAGGAAATCGAGGTGGATCCAGAGAAAGTCAAAGCTATTACTGAAATGCCACCTCCTAAAACCTTGAAACAACTGAGAAGCTTGCAAGGTAAACTATAGTCTATTCGCCGATTCATTGCTCAACTTGCTGACAAATGCCAACCATTCTAGCATCTCCTCAGGAAAGATACGGCTTTCGCCTGGACTGCTCAGTGTCAGGATGCCTTCAACCAACTAAAAGCATATCTAGCTAATCCCCCTATTCTATCTCCACCAAGACAAGGAGAGCCCCTCCTCTTGTATATCTCCACGACCAACACAGCAATTGGGGCTTTGTTAGCACAACATGATGAGCAGGGGAAGGAAAGAGCCATCTACTACATCAGCCGCACCTTGATTTCCTATGAGCTTAACTACACACAAATTAAACATGCATGTCTTGCCCTGGTCTTCACATCACAAAAGTTAAGACATTATATGCTCAATCACAAGACTAAGCTCATTGCTAAGATCGACCCACTCAAATATTTGCTAAACAGAGCAGCTCTCACTGGAAGAATGGCAAAATGGGTCATGATTCTCACCGAATTTGACATAGAATACACAGAGAGAAAGGCAATCAAAGGACAAGTCATAGCAGATTAGCTGGCTGAGGCACCTATTTAGGCAGAACATCCTACAATAGCAGAATTTCCAGACGAGGCCATCTTGACAATCACACCAACCACAGATACATGGAAGATGTATTTTGATGGATCCTACACTCACAGAGGCTCGGGGGTAGGCATCCTGTTTGTTACCCCTCAAGGTGACACGATCCCTAAATCATTCAAAATCACATTTCCACACACCAATAATGTAGCAGAATATGAGGCCCTCATCACAGGTCTCTGAATGGCCATCCAATGGAAAATAGAAAAACTAACTGTGTATGGCGATTCTCAACTCGTCATCAGGCAAGTCAATAATGAATACAAAACTAAGGACGATAAGCTCCTTCCCTATAAGAAGATGGTTGATGACTTTAAAGATTATTTCGGTGACATCCACTTTGAGCAGATCCCAAGGTTAAACAACAAAGCGACAGATGCCATGGCGACCATCAGATCTCTGGTCGACATGAAGCAAGGCAGCAAGAAATGCGAATTCCTGATTGAAAAGCTCCCCATCCCAGCATATGATGTTCCCCAATATGAACTAGTGTGTGAAATTGTTGGTCCTTTATCCCCCTGGTATTAGGAAACCTACCTCTACCTTCACGATAATATCCTCCCCAACAACCTATCCCCATCACAGAAAAAATCCTTCATCCGTTGAGCCTCCCGTTTCATCCTTGTAGGTGACACCCTCTACAAAAGGAGTCTTGATGGCATGCTTCTACGATGTTTAGACTCTAGGGAAGCTGAGGCAGCTTTGGAAGAGGTACACGCAGGTATTTGCGGGGCACATTCAAGTGGACCAGCTCTTTCTAAAAAGATCCTGAGGACTGGCTATTATTGGCCCACCATGGACAAAGATGCACATCAGTTTATCAGAAAATGCCTCCCATGTCAATAGCATGGCGATCTCATCCACGCCCCAGCACAGGAGATGTAATCAATCACAACACCATGGCCTTTCTCACTGTGGGGACTCGACCTCGTAGGGAAAATCCATCCTCCATCTTCCAACGACCATAAATTCATAATCACTGCTACCGAATACTTCACAAAGTGGGTGGAAGCAATACCACTCATCTTCACCATAGGCATCCAAATCTCCAAGTTCATTCTCCACTACATCATCTACCACTACAGTATCCCTCATTCCATTGTCACTGATAATGGGAAGCCATTCAAAAACTAAGAAGTTTGCACTTTGTGTGAAAAGTTTGACATCAAACACCGATTCTCCACGCCATATTACCCCCAAGGAAATGGTCAAGCAGAGGCTTCTAATAAAACCATACTCTGCATCTTAAAAAAGACAGTCAATGAAGCTGGCTGCGACTGGCACCTCCAACTCAACCCCACCCTATGGGCTTACCACACCAACATCCGCACTCCTACCGAAGCCACCCCATACTCACTAGTATTCGGATCTGAAGCCATTTTACCTATAGAGGTCGAGCTCCCATCCCTCTGAGTATCATTGCAAAACATTATCTCTGATGAAGACTATCGCGTCGCAAGGTTGCATCAACTTGAACTATTGGATGAGAAACACCTGACTGCATTAAATCACTTACAGGCATACCAAAACCACCTCAGAAGAAGCTACAACAAAAAGATCAGAACCAGAAAGTTTGAGGTTGGTGACCTGGTCCTAATGGAAAATCAGAAGAACCTGCAAGAGTGTCCAAAGCAAGGAAAGTTCGAACCTAATTGGCTAGGGCCTTATGTCGTCACTGCTGACTATGGGTCAGGAGCTTATAATCTTGCAACACCTGAGGGGTAGCCTCTAGATGAGCTGATGAACATCTTGCATCTCAAGAGATTCTATGCATAACCCATCTGGTACCACAAGTCAAAAAAATCAAACACCAAAAAAATTAGAAAATCAAGAAAAAATCAGAGTGCAATAAAAACTTCCAATGGTGAAAATCACCTCGGTGACGCCTTGGATAAGTACCATAGTGAAAACCTGTTTCAGGCGCCATGCGTAGTGGCCGGTTCTACCATCTAATAAGTCCTCTTTCCATCATAACACTCCATACCCATGCATCCCATGGCTTGAACTTCTGAAACATCAAGTTTGTTCCCCCATTCCGCACTACCTCACCCACCCAAAACCACATCCATGGAACAAGGATCCTTGTAAGCTCTCCTTTGTACAGTTCATAAAATTAGAAAATCCAAAAACATCATAAAATCAGAAAATCCAAAAACATCATAAAAAATAGAAAATCCAAAAACAATCACCCCATGCATCAATCTCGCATCTCATCACGACCATCTAACACACATCAATCCTCATCACATCCCACCCATCGCAAACCATTCCCACATCATCAAGTCATGCCAGAACTACATATTCATTTCGCCTGCATCTTAAAAGTACCTTGATCCCATGGACACAGGGTATGTAGGCAGTCTAGAATACAAAGGATGTTTCCAGTACTCAGGTATCTAAGATGCACCCATCCCACCCGTTGGGATAGTTCCCACTCACTGAGCTTTCTAGATCTAGGAAATAATACGCATGCTACGTATACCATTGAAACATGGTCCCTCACACAAAAATCATCAAGCAATATACCAACTATTATCTTACATTTGGCCCAAATGTTGTTTTGCCCATCTTCCAAAACTCTCCAATCAAAACAAATCTGCGGCCTAGGATATGTCTTTCCTACAATGGACAAAAATATATCATTCTATCATCACGTCTCTTGGCAAGAGCACACAAAGGCTATTTGTATCTTTCGTTGGTCTTTTTGCTTATTGATTTTTATCTTTTTGTCTCACTCCAAGTAATCTCCAAAGCTACCTTGATCTCATTATATCATGGTACGTAGCGGATAGCCCTTGGAGTAGACATAGTCATTGTTTCGGTATGCTGTGCTTGTGGGTTGGTTTCATTACTCCAAGAATAGTATTCATATCTTGAAGTCCAGGTCGGTTCTAGCATGATGTGTCCTATTTGCATATACAGGTATCAACACCTTATACGCATTATTCACACTCACTGCTATGAGTCCCCTTCCTCTACTAGACAAGATTATACTACCTTGGGCATGCATGAAAACAACCTATTGTTTGGGGGTCTAGTCCATGCAATCATCAGATATACATCATCACCTAGGTCATTTCATACCTTTGTGAATGGTATCCTACATTGCTACATTAAACTAAGAAATGCTCTCAATTAATTTTGTGCAACTACTATTACTAGCTCACAATCATCTTCCTAATCACTTAGTCACCTATCCCATATCGGCCTAGATTTGATAAATACTTTTCAAACCCTCCCCCCCCAATCTAACCCCCTCATTGACCCCATCTTCCCACCATATCTCCACGTAACACAACCTGAGCCAAACCAAACCCCAACCCCCCCTCCATGACGTGGTGTCTTCTGACCTAGCAAGCCTCCAATCTCCCCACCGCCATCCCCTAGACACTCCCACCCCTATCATCCCCACCACCTAACACGCTCTCCCACAATCTCACCCCTCAAGGTCCTCACAAGGAACATCATGTGTATCAGGACTAGGCCATCTCACTTATCACCTAGTATGCATACCACCTATCACCTAAATTGCATCTAAGCATAACATCTTATGTTCATTTTAATCCATTTAATTTGCATTGTATTCTTAGGTTCATTTTAATCCATTTAATTTGCATTGCATTCTTAGGTTCATTTTAATCCATTTAATTTGCATTGCATTTTAGGTTCATTTTAATCCATTTAATTGCATTCTTAGGTTCATTTTAATCCCTTTGCATAACATCTTAGGTTCATTTTAATCCATTTAATTTGCATTGCATTCTAGGTTCATTTTAATCCCTTTGCATAACATCTTAAGTTCATTTTAATCCATTTAATTTGCATTGCATTCTAGGTTCATTTTAATCCATTTGCATCACATTTTAGGCTTCATTTTACTCCATTACATTCTAGGTTCATCCATTTAAATTTGCATAAAACAAAAGTAGGTTCATTTTAGCTGCATATCATTACACCTCATATCATGTTCATTTATCACATAGGAGCATGTTAAAATTAAAAATAGTATCATCACATTGTATTCCATACATATAAACATCTCATAAACAATTAATTGCATTACAACATCATCAGCATCACCATTAAAACAACATATACATCTAATGGCATATACATAATTCCATACATTTTCATCCCTAATAAATGTTCATTAGTCCGCATATTTAGTTACATCATATAGTCCATAAAATCACAACACCATGTATATATCACAAAAACATCCATGCATCCACCAAATCACACACATCATTTGAAACAACATCACACATCCACAACATATAAAACATAACATGTGCATCCATCATATAATCATCATCACAATAGAACATCATAAACCATCAGAAGTATCACATCATATATAATCACCGCAGAAACAATGTACATCGCTCACATCATTAAAAAATAAAGTGTCCTGATACAATGCCTCTAAGGGCTAACATGGTATAACTATCACATTAAGGATCCTCTCTTTGAGGGAGTAGGAGACATTGACCCTGGTCGAGCCTGTGATCCTGACGGTGGCTGTGGCTGTGGCGCTAATGGTACCTGAGGACCCTGCTGGGGCACATGTGAGGGAGGAGGCATCGTCTGCTATACTGACTGCACAGATCTTGATCTATGTGATCTTGATGCCCCAGATCTACTGACCTAGCTGTAACTCAGTGCCCGCTGTGCCGCGGGCACGGCTGTATAGTACAACCCCCGATAATACTCTGTCTATGCTCTAGCCTCTACTAGCTCTCCCTGTACCTGATATATCTATCCATGTGCCTAGCTCAATTGCCCCTGTATCTGATGTGCATGTGTCTGCGCCTGAGCCAGCTGGGCCTGCATCCCTGCCAAAATCAAGGCAAGTCCCCCACCCGCAGCCTATACATTGCTCAACGTAGTCTCTGCCTAATGTGCTCTCACAAGCGCTGCATCCTGCTCTATCCTCAAATCCTCCATGTCCTCTTGAGCCTGAGCCAACTAAGCCTCTAGCACTGCCACCTGCCCATCTACTCCCTGCAGCTGTCCCAACTCGGCCTCTTGGCACCCTAACGCCTCCTCTAAGCTGGCCACCTGAGCACGTAATGTCTCCACCTCCTCCGACTCCTCCTGTGGCCATCGCCGAGGTGTTAACCTCTCAACCTCTGCCACCACCCCTGCCCCTGAACTCCCTGCCCTGGTATCATGTCTACCGACTCGCAGCTGCTCCACCCGTGATGGAGATAGATCACCCTGCTCTGCCCTCAGCTGTCCATCGCACTGCCGCGGTCCTCTACACTGTCATCCACCCCTAACCTGGGCCTGCTATGCAAGAACCTGCTATGTTGGAACCTCCTGCCCCACCTATCCCTGTCCTGCTACCGCTGCTGCCAACTCCTCTACACGCTGGCCATCTCTCGCAATCACCCTCTCCTCCCCATCATCCATCACCTCCACAAGGTAGTCCTCCACAACCTCATCTCCATCCCCATCTAGATCATCTCCACCCCCATCTCCCTCATCCTCTGATACCTCCACCGTTGGATCTGTCAATCGGGTGGGCTGATGCATCTGCCACCATACCTCATACGCAGGTGTAGTACCTACATCCCTCACTGTGCTCCTCCAATCCCACTGAACTGGACGAAGTCCCGCAAAATCATTCAGCGCAACCTATGGCTGTAATGGTGTAGGCCAGTGGGCTGTATCCCGCGGCGTCCGTGCATATATCACCATTTGCTAAGGCGTATCCTGTACTAATCCAAACTGACACATAACCCGTGAGGGTAAGTACGTCTCTATGGTACGGTCTACACGACCCATCAGATATCTCTACTGAAATGTGTACGGAAGATGAGTCACATCATTGGGCCACTCCTCACAACTAATATATGGACGCCATACCATGCTAATCACGTCATCCAGTATCCTCTGCCAGTGGCAGACCTATCCAGTATATGTATACTCTGCATCCTGATAGAAATACACAAACGCCTCAAACAACCGCCGATAATAACCGCATGTCGGCCAAGTCACAGGGATATGCTCCCAAATCCATACGTGTAGCAGCATAACCCCAGTAGATAAAGCCCTGTCATGAAGATAAGCAACCGTGTGCATCTCGTGAAGCAGCTGTGCTAGCATCACCAGCCCCCATGCGTAGACAATATCATGGCTCACCATCCCCTCTATCATCCCGCCCCAGCCCATAGGAAAACGTCTGCCTTGCCTATCTGGCATCAGCACACCTCCAATTAGCACACACAGAAATAAGGCAAAAGGATCTGCACCCGCCACCAGTGTCCTATCATAATCCAACTCCCTCCCATCTACCGAAAGAACTAGGTGCTCTGCTCTGAACACTCTGGTCAATGCCATCCGCCCCCGCCTCGTGTCATACCTCACACGTCGACCTAGAATCAGAAGCTTGAGGATGCGATAAACATCCTCAAGTGTGATGGTCATCTCTCTTGTCGGCAGCAAAAAGCTGCAAGTCTCGGTGCAATATCGCTTCACCATGGCCGTCATCAGAGCTCTATGAGTTCGCAGCACTAGCATCGATGCCACCGTCCAAAGCCCTAGCCTCGCCAGTTGAGGCCGCCATGCCTCATCAAATAGTGGCATTACAGATCGCACTCGTCGCTCCCGCGACTGCAGTATAAACCGCTGTGTATCCTGCATCCACCACTTCTTTGTTAGATACTAACTTATTTCCCCCCACACACTTTTTCTTCTAAATATCTCACAGGCCCAAATCATGTGGCCCCACACGGACAGTCCCTAGTGCCATTTTTAAAATAGCGCTACTTTTCCCTACCCATTGCGCCAATTCAGATAATGGCGCCACTACGTGACCTATATCGCGCTAATCCAGACAATGGCGACGTATTACATTTTCGTGCTAATGTCCACTTTTGCGCTAAAACATACAATAGCGCTATTCCCCATTATGGCGCTATTCCAGACGATAGCACCGTTATAACCCTAATATGGCGGCAAAATGCCATATTTCTTTCTCCCTTAGTTTTGGCGCTAATCTAGCCGATGGCGCTAATATTTCCCCCAAATGGTGACAAAATCACCCTACACTACCCTGGCGGATTGCGCTAATTCGCCTTATCTTTGGCGCCATGCACTCCAAACCCATATCCCAAAACCTAAAAAAATGTGCATAAAATAAAAAATCACAAAATTCAGGTCAGGCCCTACCTGGGGTCCAGCCTCGGGTGACTGCCTGACCTCTCAGAATCGCTCTGAGATGTGATGAAGTCGCGGGAACTGTGGGTTGCGCTCAGCCATCTCTCCTTTGTCTTTTCTTCTACAAAATCAAAAGTGTGCCAATGTGGCACTCTTTGGGCCCACTTTGCCTAATATAGTGGGCCATGTCATCCTTCCATCTTTCCTTTTTTCCTCTAGGGTGCAGATCTCAGCCTTTTTCCTTCATTTTTCCTCCTACCATCTTCTTTTTCCCCCACCTCTCCAACTGTCACTTCTGTCGCATCCTTTCGAGAGCTTACCTGCAAAATTTTCATTTTCCTGCTAACCTCTCAAGGGGGCATCCCCTATCCATCTCATTCCTTCCCGGCAGCTGGGGCATATTTTTCTTCGACCTGACACCACTTCCCTCCTAGGTCCTGACGCCATGTCAAAGAGGGGCAAATGTAGACACCTAAAAATGTCTCGACAACCAAACTAACTCCTGACATCCCTAAACATACCAATTTCCTTTCCAACCAATTAATTAAATTTTTATTTAATTAATTACCCCTTTCATTTCCTAAATCCACACCATTTCATCCCCAAAATTGAATTAATTTTGTTGATTCAATAGTCCAAACCTTAGCCAATTGCTTTAATAAATATGCAAAATTTATTAAATCAATTCCCCCATTTTTCTTAAATCTAATTAATTAGTTAAAACCATGTTAACTAATTAATCCAGCCTACTAATTAGCCTATCCCTACCCTAGACAATTAAATAGCTATTATTTAATTGCCTACTCTAGCCTACCTCATCCTAGCCTTAGGATTAATTAATTAAATCACTGATTAATTAATCTTATCCTACCTCTAATCCCTCTACTAATTTATTCCAGCCACATTAATTAGGTTAATCACCTTAATTAAGTGAGTCAAACCCTCATTAGCACTTCTCTCCACATCCCCCAAATTTAAAATTCAAATAAATCACACATCACATTTACTCCTCTTACACATCCCTTACACATGTCATAACTCATAAATATCCACTCTGCCCCAAATAAATTTTTAATTCATTTTACCCTTCCCCATGTGAATTTTTAATTCACAAATAATCCATCTCACCCAACCTCATTTATTCACCCATTTCCCAAAAATGAATAAAAGATTTACTTTTATTCCTAGCCCTCCATCTCCCAAGATCAAATCTAGGCCCTCCACATCACTTTCATCCTCCACCATTGATCTCTCCAATCAATCTCCACCCTTGGATCAAAATCCCTTCCAAAAGTCTATAAATACAACCTCTCACAAGTCATTTTCATCATCTAAGTTTATGTAAAGTTACCATGCCAAAATCATCCTTGAGTTAGATAGTGAGTCACACAATTGAAGAGCATTTCACATTTGAATCCATAGTCTAGGGATCGTCTTGGTCTTGGGAGCTTCTTTTGGGTGCAAAGGCTGCTTCTTCCCTTGATGGGATTAGGTTTTGCATGTGAGGTATAATCTTGTGTTTTATTGCATTTGATTTAGTGTTTTTACCTTCATTGCTTTATCTAATCTACAGGGGTAATCTAGGATTAATTTAATTAACCCATGTGCAGATAGGAAGAATTTAGTGATTGATTACAAAAGTACTAAAAATTTGACAAAATATGCAATTAAATAAATAGGTATATTTATTTAATTTTGGGAGGTGAATATGAACTATAGTCTTTTAAATGAATTTATTGTTTTTGGACTACAATGGAAGAAAAATGATTTTTTCTATGATGAGAGAAGCTAAGGAAATATTAATTAAATAATTATCAATTATTTAATTAACATATGTGTTGTATGAAATTGTGGGATTTATTCAATTTCGATTGGTTTATTATGTTGGTGATAACAGAAGATGGTTGTGACCATTTTTAGGTATCTACATTTTTCCCCTCTTTGACATGACGTTATAATTGTCAGGTGTTGGTGGTATGTCAAAGAAAAATTGGATTTGTATTTTGCCCCAGTTGCCGAACAGGAGAAGAGAATATGGTGAGGTGATACCCTCTCAAGAAATCAGCAGATAAAAAAAAATTTGGTGATGTCTCAAAAGGAGGAATGAGATGAGAAAGTATCAAGAAATTAGCGGACACGAGGGAAAAGGGGCATGAACAGGGATGGAGGAGGAAAAATGAGGAGATGGGAGGGAAAACATTTAAGTTATGGTAGAAGAATTAGAGTAAATGTGGTTACAAATAGGGTTGTGGGGGGCCCATATTCCTCATTTGTCTATTGCCATGTGGAGAATTGTGATTAGAGGAGAAAACGATGAATAGGACAAGATGCCATGAATCCCACATGGGTTGCATCAAGGAGAGTGTGTTTAGGAGTACCTACAACTTGCAACGGTTGGAAAGTCAATAAGTGTCCTATCAAAACTTTGTAATTTGGGGAACAAGGTCAGTTAGGTGTAATAAATGAGGGTCAAAGTGGGTTGTTTGTAGGCGCTAATAGGAGGGTTTAGCGCATAGGGGTTGTGATTAGTGCCCAAGGGTTAGGAAGTGGTGCTATTGGGAGTAGCACATAATTTTGCAATTAGCTCTCAGGAGAGGCAATTAGTGCCTAGGTGGGAATAGTTTAGCACTGAAGTAGGAATGGTGATTAGCACCTAGGTAATATGGTTTAGCACAAAAAATGGGGGGTTTAGCATTGGGTCTGGGATTAGCACCTAGTCTGATGATTAGCGCTAAGGGGAAGGCGATTAATGCCTAGAAGGATAGTGGAGAAAAATGCAATTAGCATCGAGATAGGAAGGAGTAGTGCTTACATGCCATTCAATGCGTACAAGGAGAGGACTAGCGCTTAGGCACTAATCAATGCTTAGAGGGTGGTAAATAGCACCTGCATAGGGGTTAGTGCCTAGATAGGTGGGATTAGCACCTAGGAAGGTCAATGGCATAAGAATGATCCTAATGAGGTGAATTTTGATGGTTGCAAGATGACGAAGACCCTTTGTAGTCCAGGGAGCATCGCCCTCCTACTTGCAAGATCTGGCGGTATCTAGATTAGACTGATAGATTCTTCTTATAGATGGTAGGTATGTGCTAGATAGTGGAGATGCTAGAGATCCACATGCATTGAGCCTTATTGGAAACATTGGTGGAGAGGTGGCAGAGTGAGCGGTGTGCCTTCCTGTTGCCGATAGGAGAGATGACTATTGCATTGGAGGATGTGTGGAGGATATTGTGCATCCCCATCCATGTAGAGAGGGTGATATATATGACTACCAACATGGGGCAGTGTTTATCAAGGAAGTATTTTCACTGGTGGTGGTACCTTTTGATGTTGGTAGGATAGAGATGTGGTATGCCCTGGCCATCGACAAGTTGTATCCATTACCGTTGTTTATTGCGGGTGTGATAATAGGGACTCTTGTGCCTGACAGGAGATCCTAAGGATTCCCAGTGGGATGGGGAGTAGTGTTACTGCGTATGTTTAGGGATGGAGTGGTATTCATGTGGGGGCCTTGTGCATTGGCCCACTTCATGATCTGGATGCAACAATATATCAACATGATGCCAAACTAGGATGTGGTGTGACTCTCTTGCATATATGGGTGTGGGAGCATATTGCAATCACATGACCCATTACAGTGAGGACACAGATGTAGGATCAACCCTATGTCTTTGATTATGGAGGGGTGTTGCAGCATCACAGGCTGGGAGATCTCTGACACTAGTGTAAAGTCATAGATGATATTTAGAAAGTAATCTAGAGGCCATGGCTAGCATGTGAGAGGTGGTCGAAGGATAAAGAGCAACTACAGTACGTACAACAACCCTGATATCTAATGGAGCAGATGGACTAGATTATTGATAGGTATAGGCCTAATTGAGTATTACAGAAGTTTGGGATAGTACAAGATGTCCAACAATAGGAGGCTATGTTCACCAGGTACAGTCAGAGGCACCATGGTGGGGATTATAGATCAATCCGTGGTCAGTGATTGTAGAGTTTAATGTTCTATACCTGAGGGCCTAGGACATGCATGTGGGAGTGGAAGATGTAGGGACTACACCATAGTATGATGCATGGTGGGCCCGTGAGTAGCCTATTTGGCTCACGATGTCAGCATGACAGGAAACTACTTAGAGAGGAGATGGGGATGTAGAGGAGGCAGAGGAGGACATGAAGGAGGAGGAGGCAGAGAGGGTGGAGGAGGAGGATGTCAAGATGGTCGAGGTGGAGGTGGGAGATGATAGTGTAGAGGTGATGAGACTATAGGTACTGGTTGAGTAGTTGCAGACACAGGTAGCATAGCTATAGGGGTAGATAGCGCAGTTATAGGCACAACCAGTGTAGGCTCAAGGGGATGCCCAATTATAGGCACAAATAGCATAGCTGTAAGGGCAGGTGGTAAAATATTAGTGCAAGCGTGATAAGTCTTAGCAAGCACTGGGACCAGGGATGCCGGATGTGCTTAGGGGATTACAGGTGCAAGTAGACGAAGCTACCTAATAGGCACAACATTATCAAACTTTCTATGAGTGTCTAGTACCTGCTAGATAATGAGAGAGCTTCAATAGCTGATCGAGGGGTTCCGCATCATAAAGGACTAGGCAGTCTGGGAGGAGAGTGTTGCAACCACCACTGTAGCAACCATAGGTTCCTATTTAGCCAGCAGTGTAGTAGCCTATGGGGCCATCACCTCTATTGGTTGTTTTAAATTCCCAACCTAATCTCAAAAGGGCAATCTAAAGAATAGCTAGTTCTTATGCTTGATTTGCCTTGAGGGATTGGCCAATGAATAGGAAAAGGTGGATTAAATCCTTTTCCTCTGCACTTCAAGCTTTGCAAAACCTAGGAGCATGATCCTAATAGTATTTTAATTTAGTTCTTTCACTATTTCTCTCAAAAAACTGCTTTTGACAGATGTGTTCTCTTTAAGATGCTTAAAGAATAACTGATATAGTAGAATAATGGGCTAGATTCTCAAGCTTTAACATAATTCTTTGTAGAAGAACACTGGAATAATTTAATATTCATAACTTATAACAGAAATAGAAATTCATCATTGATTTTTAATATGGATTATTAGGGAGTTGTATCGAGTAACACTCTAAAAAAGAAATCGGTGCCTAAATCCTTGGTTACAAAGTCAAAATAAATGTAAATGAAAACTTACTACGACAATATTCTCTCAGCTCATGTAAACTATAAAATAATGTTTTGCATTATTATGTTTTAATTAGTTCCTAGACCAACTCTGCTTAAGAATCCTTATAAACACTCGAAACACTCAATATCCTCTCAAAGCATTAAATTTACTCTTTAAGTAAAAGCCATAAGATAAATATTCATGCACAGGAAAGACTGTGAAGATGAACAAGATGATCCTTGATTGAGTTTTATTCATAAATACAATGAGGAATATAAATATAAGAGACAGTATAGTCTAAAACTTTGACAATATTTTCAAGTTATGAATTGGTATTGCTCATACAAGATTCTACAAGTACATAAAATTCTACTCTAGTAACCTGAACTAAGGGAAACCAATTATATTTTTTTGTGTACTTATGATACAAATTCTCTCGACCTCTTGTCAAAGGCCCTGAATTCCATTTTATAGGACAAGGGAGCAAAACAAGCTTCAGGATATTTGATAGGTGTTGCATATTCATTTGATAAGGTTACATCAAAGGATCACAAATATAACCGCTTCTAACTAATTAGGCATGTTAGTTGTAACAAATTATCTCCTCCAGCAGGTAGTGATAATTGTCTTTGTCCTTTATGCTTCTCTACTTTTGGTGTAGGGGCAAGCAATGATACCAACAAATGGAAGTTTTCTAGATGCCCTTTTGGTTCCGCCACCTTTGATCTCCAGATACTTGTCAATAAGACAAGAATCCTGTACTTCACCTCCTCATCTTCACGCGCAAACATGGGAATCCCTGCTAGGACTGAATGAATAAGGAGACTAGAGTCCCCTTCATTTTCTCATGCTCTAGACATAGGAAGGTGACTCCTCAACTTCTGAGGGCAAGTATTCAACCATTTCAACCCTCAAGAAACTCAAGCATGCCACATACAATGGGCGCTGGCAGTGCCAAAATCCCAGTCAAGGAGGAAGAAGTAGAAAGTGTTTGTTTAAGTTAGACAAATAACTAGTAGTTCTTGTCAACTTAATTTTCCTCCCCCACTTCCACTTGTTTCATCCAGAGGGGCAACACTCCTTCAATTGCAGCTGAACCTCTATTAGATCCCATCGTACAAAGGGAGGAGAAGAGGGAACAATATTAATGCCTCTCTTCACCCAATCCCAATATGGAAATTCACAATAATAGGGAGTTATTGGAGTCAGGAGACTGGGATTCAAATCCCTCACTAGGATAAAAGCAAAGGGAAACTAGGGTCTGACAAGAGCTTAATGCTTCCTGCTTTGCTCATTGAATTTTTCCAATACCCTATTCCTTAGAAAGATATCTCTAATTCCTTAACTTTGTAAGAACACAATACCAACCAGGAGAACAAAGAGGAATCTCTAAAGGAAAGGGGTGGCAAAGACAACATATCACACAAAAAACTATCCATTTTATCCACACAGAGAGATGGACATAAGTAGTAATAAGAATAATTATTTATAGTAGAAATACAAGACTCCCACATTCTTGGTACTTTTATGATCAATTTGGTTCAATTCGTACCATGGCACATTGGTCATAAATGGAAATCCTTTCATGATGTACCAATGCAACCAGAAGTAGAAAAAAGAGGCAACACTTTGTCACTACATTTATGTCATACAACCCACGACACCTATAAATGTCAATTCCACAATGGTGGATGCCAGACTTGGTTCCTTGGTCTTAGGATTTTATCCATTTTAAAAGACAAAATTCAGTATATTTTTCCATGATGTCCAGTAGAACATCCCATCAAGCTAGCACATAAATCTCAAGAACTGATTGCGTACCCTAGAAATATCCACTCGAACTCATTCCTTGTAAAAATGGTGGCAAGGAAATCTCATCACATGCTTGAAAGACTCACCATTGCACATGTCCATTGTTTATTACGTGCCCTCACTCTACTTTTTTCCTTTGAAAATGAGCCATCAATCGCAGAACAGATCGTCTAGATTAATGGTGTAGATAAATTCATTGAGATGAGAATCTCCATCACCCACGAAGAAAAAGGTGTGAACCAATAAGGAAGTACCACCTGGACTACCACCCCATATACACTTTTGAAAATAAAATCCCGCAGAGTCTACAGAGTCCACAAAGTCTACATGGTGGGCTCTCGCACTTCTACAAGAAGGAAACCAAATTGTAGATGAATATTTGCAGGATGGTGGAAAGCACCCATAGTATGCCGCCTGGCATGGAATTAACCTTCTTCTAAAAATGCTTCATACTATAAGAAATATGCCACAGATGTAATCTACCTTAGTCACCAGCGGGCCCCATAACACAGTACGGTAGAACAACGCGTCTAGCTGACACATGGCACATTTTGCTGCCTTCATATGCCATAGAAAATAAAACATTATTTTTCTAAACAAAAATGGGCAAGGATACGTAGAGCGATGGCGTAATTCAGAAGGAAACTCACTCTTTCCTTTGTTTAGAGTTTGTGCCAAGTTGACACGTGGAGTGAGGGTACAATTCCAAGAGAGTCTTGCTTTAGTTTTTGTTAGGGGTTGTGTCAGGCCAACACATGGAGCTATCCGCTACTTGCTGAGGGATAGAAAATAAAAAGGCACATGCTTTTAAAACAACATTCACTTTACTAGGTAAGGAGGGGCTGTGAATTTATTATGGGGCTCAACAAAACTTAGGCACACAAATTTAAAACACTCGTGCACGGACAATAATCGGTGACACTAAGGAAGGGGTCAGTAAAAAGGATGATATCAAGGCATTATGGTAGTAACTTAGTGACCAGCAATGGGTGATAGGCAATCGACTACAAAATATTCAAATGGTAACTTTAACGCTTGCAGAGACCCCAAGGTCTTAGGGTTTTAGATTTAAGGCTAATTTTTTTCAACAGTTTGAAATGCTAAACCTTAACCAAGGACTTATATGTTTTGATACTTAAAACAAGGCCAAAGCTAGGAACCAAGAAAATTTATTAGAGTCCTATCAACCTCCATGAGCATCAGGGCCGTCCCAGTCTAGGACGCCGCAGAGAGACAGTTCTACCTAGGGGCTGATGATAGACATTTTGATCATATGGGATGCTTTTTATATTTTTGATGGTTCTTCGGAGCCCATGTATATACTATCATGATCATTTTATATATTTATGAGATGACATGTTCATAGTGATCTATTGCACTTTGTTTTATGTGTTATGATGTAATAGTTTATTTGTGTTGATGTATGTATGTGATGGTGATTGATGTATGATGTGATGGATTATGATGATGATGATATGTAGGATGTGTATGATGTAGGATATGGATTATGATGTGGATAGGGTTTATGATGATTATGATGTGGATTATGATGTTTGCATGGATTATGATGTTTGTAGATGATTAGGATGTGATGATGATTTATGTATAATTAGATGGATTATGATGATGATGATATGTAGGATGTGCATGATGTAGGATATGGATTATGATGTGTATAGGGATTATGATGATTATGATGTGGTATATGTATGGATTATGATGTTCTCATGGATTATGAGGTTTGTAGGTGCTATTTAGGGGAAAATTGGATTTGTTAATGTTCTAATGTTTAGATGTTTAAATCCACCTCTCCACTATACATTCAAGGATCTAGGGTCGAGTGATGAGCACTATTATACCCTAGGTCACTTGCAGATGTAGGGAAACTTGGATTAGGGAATTTAATTATGAATTTTCCTTCTCTTATGTCCAATTAACCATTAAATCACTAATTATGCAAATATGACAACAAATTGACGAAAGATGGAAAAAGCTCTTGTAGACAAAAGTAAAATACCAAATTACAGAATACCTATTTTTTAGGGTTCCAAAGCAAAATAGTCAAGGACACTAGAGAGGGTGCCCAAGTCCAAGGTACTGGTTTCTTCGTGGAATCTGGTCCTCCTTTCGACATTGATTAGCCCTGTAACTTAGATGTAGAGGACACTAGAGCGAGCACCCAAGTCCTGGAAGTGCTCCTTTGTCCTTTTTTTCTTTAGACCCCAAATCCTTGATGCCTGCCAATCCTTCCTGCAACTCCACTTTTCCTAAATGTGACACCTATAACCTGCAATCACAAGACTTGGTTTGGGGGTTGTGGTGTTTAGAGGCTTGCCTCAATCAAGCCCTGAAGGACACTTAAGTCTCCGAACACCATTGCCAGACAAAGAGTGCATGCCCTTGTGAGGCAGAGGCAAAAACCAAAGGAGTTAATGATGAAAACACAATACTATGTCATGTTGTAGTGAAGCTCTTAATGGAGGAAGATTCTCTTCATGCCATGAGGAAATTGATGCTCAAATCTACAAATATAACCACACAAAACATACAAGTTTGCTCGTGCAACACAATAGAAACCTTGAATCACCTTGAGAACATAATAGCTTGCTAGTAATCATCTAATTGAAATCTAGTTTACAAATGAATGCCTAAGCATGCTTATATATGCCACTACAAGCACTCCCACCAAGATTTTAAAAATCAAAACTTACCGTGTCGGCAAAAGGACCTAATAACAGTCATAAACTAACACCCAAAAATTAGGGCTGCCCCAAAATAGGGCAAGACTAGGGCGCAGACGCCCAAGTCATCCCCCCTATTTTGGGTAGGGTACAACTCAAGGGTTCCTCCTAGGTCCACTTTGCCATGAAACCTAGGCCTCATTCCATCAAGATGCTAAAATATGAACTAAGATGTCCTAAATGCATACTAAAGACCCAGGAGCTAAACCTTATGAGGGAAAAGCCCCCAAGGGGACATTTTCCAATGTTACATTTAGCCCCCACTTTAATGTATGTATAAACATGAGGCCAATACATGCATTAAAGTAAGGTCACAAACACAACAAGCACATCAAGCACGGAGAAGACACGCCAATCACATAGAAGACAATAATAGCCACACAACATGGAGAAAATAGTTACAGTCATGTAGAACATGGAGAATATAGTCAATGCATAGAAGACACATTAATGAATGAAAGACATAAATGATATCTTTTCTTTTCTTTTTCTCATATATATGAAATGCAGATGCAAGTACTGGAAAGTAAACAAACCTCCCATAATACAGGATGCACTCATAAAGCAAGTCTTTAGACTGTATATATGGAGCAACACACACGCAAGACACAAAACCTCCCAAAATGCAGGATACACTCATCGAGCAAGTCTTTAGACTGCATATGGGGCAACAAACACACCACACAAAATAAGCATTCCAAAACACACACACTTGAAGACACAGAGAAAACACGACAAACAAGTGATGGAGTGTACCTATTTCTAGGTCCAACACCATCTTAGGCACATTACAGGAACACACCAACGATTGGGCTTTGCCACAACAATCGCCAAAAACACGCTTAAGGGTTGAGTTAGTCATAGAACCACTCCCCACCTCCATAGAGGACTTTTGAAAATGATAGGATGATGCAATCTGCTCTGAGAAATACACCATCCCTACCTCTGTAGAGGGATTAAGATAAAAAGGATATACATGATATCCCACCTCTGTAGAGGGCTTACATGATTGATTGATTGATTGCAAACAAACTTAGGATGCAGGATGCTCTCATCGAGCAAGTCTTTAGACTGCACCTAAGGACAAGCACATAGCTAACATCTACAACAGATAGATTACCTTATATATGCCCCCACATTAAGGTGGTTGATATCAGTTATCAATATCAAGCACGTTAAGGTAGGAAGAAAACACACAAGGGAACACCGACTTTCGCAAAGCCCATGCCCCCCAGAGGTGACATGTACTTTATGATCACCAAATGTTCCCACAAACACATCCCTGCAAGAAACATGTTAGTGTCTAAAATATCATGATAAACAACAACATCAATGCATATGATTAACCACACAAAGAGCCAAGGTTATACAATGAATTCAGAGTTTGAGGATAACCATGGGGCTATATCATGAAGCTCTCCGAATTGAGTACCACCAAGGCTAGATTCAAAGGCAAACAAAGGTGCACGGAGCAATAGTATTGTTAAGGTTTGTAAATGTGATAGAAACATCATGAAATTCACTACATGGAAAGCACGAGTGCTTCCACTAGCCAAGCATCAGATAAAATATACAACCCCATCCTCATATTAGGAATTAAGTCCATTTTTTGATTGCTCTCAAAAGGGACACTAGGTCCGCATCATTATAAATGTTTGTCATCATCTGCTTGCTAGATGGAAACACTAGAGGAAGGGAAATAATAAATAAGAGAGGAGAAACAAGTGTCTTAGGGACATTCACGTAGGAGGGTGCCCCCAGGTCACCAACCATGACACTATTTCCGTAAGACACAACACTCAACAATGAAATCAGAGAGAGAGCAATATAGAATAATGATGCTACAAATAGAAGAAGGTCACAACAAAGGCAATCTCTTGGTATCCCATACCTTACAAGAGAATCTGAGGTCATTGCCGGAGGCCTAACAACATAACACATCATAGGGGAAGCACATCACGAGAGAGATAAAGGGTTAGAGATACTTACCTGTAGGGTCTTCATATTATATGTTAGAGCTTGCGAACCTCTTGGAGAGATATTCGATCATATTTAATGCAAAATTTGAGTGATTCTTATGAAAGATTTGTTGATTATTGTGTGATGTTTGATTTGTTACTCCTTGTATAAATATAACTTTTTGTTGCTTATGAGGAGGGGAACCACTATTTTCTCCAATTTTTTACAGTCGTCTAGCTCTTTTCCAATTTTTATCAAGTTTTCGTTGTTGAATCTTTCTAGCACGGGGACGAGAATCATCCTATACCATCTTACTCATTTGTATTGGTTTTTTTTCTTGTTTTTTAGATGCATTTTGATTGTCTCCCAATCCATACAAGGATAACGGGGGAGGAACCTCAGACTAAATTATGTTTCTTCAAGAACGAGGTGGATTATCCACTTGTTTATTATCCACTTCAATCATTCTGACATTACTATCATAGTCCAAGTAATCATCCTCGTCTACTTCCACTAAACCCTGTTCCACCATATTGTTTTCAGTATGCTTAGGGAAAGGATTAGTGAAGATTTGTAAATTCTGATTTGGCGGAGCAACCGACTTATTTCCATTGTCATTCACACCTGATACTTGGATGACATTTGAAACAATAAGGTCATGTATCTCATGTTTAAGACGCATGCATCGTTCAGTGTCATGTCCTTGCATTCGATGATAATGACAAAAGGCATTAGCATCGAAGTAAGGTCCTTGTTTACTAGGATCAACAGGCTTGATCGAGGAAGCTTTAGAATATTATTACTCACAGCTTGGTTCATGATAGAATGATAGGACTTAGATATTGGAGTAAACTTTCTTGGTTGATACGATGCTTTCTTTGGATTATTTATAGCAGACACATTTGTATTCGGTCCATTTATCTTGATGAAACTCCTATTATTGTTTCTCTTAAAATTGTTTTGTGATGATCCACCCATGGATTGACCAACTTGAGCTGATGAGTTTTGGTTTTCATACTGACTAGACGAAAGTTGGTAATCGCGAAGAGTGGTGCATAAATGTTGAAAGGAGATGTATTTTATCAAGAGAATATTATCATGAATATTAGGTTGTAGATTTGTAATGAATATCTTTTGAACATCCTCATCTTTCATCTGATATTGAATTTATGCATAAAGTCCTTGATACCAACTAATGAATTAAGTCAACTTTTCTTTCAGACCTTGTTTACATTGAACCAAGTCAATAAGGGTGACTTGGGGTCCGATATTTGCTTGAAAATGTTGTAAAAATTGATCAATCAATTGTGAAAAGGAGTGTATTGAATTCAGAGGCAACGAGAAAAACCATTCCAAAGCAGTATCTTTGAGAGATCGTGGGAAAATTTTTGCTAACAAATCCTCTTCAAAATAAAAATCACTACACATAGCTGTAAATGCTACCACATGAATATTGGGATCACCTTTTCCACCATATTTTTCAAAGTGGGGTGTCTCAAACCTCTCAGGCATAGGGGTTCTCAAGATTGCATAGGATAATAGATTACGGGAATGATATGTTGGTAGACTAGGCTGTGAAGAATTTTTCAAAGTTGTTACCTTTTGTTGTAAAGAAGTTATGCCCTATAAAAGTTGGTTTAGGATGGCATCATTGGGAGATGCGGTTTGTTGTGAGGAATTAGAACCAAGGTAAGGAGGTGATTGAGCTTGAGATACAATAGGCAGAGGCTAAAATATGTTAATGGTAGTTGGCCATAATGATAGGTGGAAGAAGGTTGCGAGTATGTAATAGGTGGCTAGAAATGAGTGGAATAGATAGGTGGTTGAGAACAATTATGCATAGAGGAGGTCCCTTTAGGAACAAAATTTTGATAATTAAATCCCACAGGTTTGTAACTAATGCCATTAAATACTCCAATACTAGTGGTAGCATTACTACAAGCGTTCGCATTATTGTTAAGATCGTTGACGTAAAAGTGCATATTCTCGTAGTCGGTATAGGTGTTGTAACTTGAGTATGAGATGGTGATAGAGTGTTATTCATCATTTGCGCACATTTGATCACCGGCATGATATTGGTTTGTACAATATTTTCTAGACCACGAATTGCATTAACACCATCTTGTCCTTCTTTTATCAATTCTCTTATGTATGGATTGTACGGACAACTTCTTCAGCTATTCTCTTATTTTCCATAAATGATTGATATTCAGCTAGCTCCTTATCCAATATTTCTATTTTCTCATCAGACACATATCCTGTTACCTCAATAGTGTTATCAACATCATGAAAAGTTTGTTCTTCCATTGTGGTTGGAAGATGTATACTATCTTGCACAATTTGAGTTTCTCCCTTTGTAAAGAAGGTGTCCAAAGCACCAACTTCTTCAAGAGCACTAGATCCCATTAATCTTTTACTTCTTGTCAAAGGGATAATGTTTTTAGGACAGCATGTCATAAAGCTTATGCAAAAGCATACAATGCACAAACTAAGAGAACAAATCCTAGGAGAAGGATATGATTGACAACCAAAATGGTTGGTTTTTATATTTTTTTCAATGCAAATGAATGAAACAAAGGATGTTGTAAGGATTTTAGTCAAGAGAAGCAAGTTATATGTCTGACATCAGTCCAAAACAGAAAAATTATCCTTCTCAACACACTCTTGATGCAATTTTAAGTTAATGCTAAGTTGAAATATAGTGAAAATATGTCAAAATAGGCACTTTTTTCACCGAAACTCAATGCAAAAGAGCATGACAAAGGGTGTTGTGAGAAAAATGATGATGGAAAAAAAATAATATCAGTAATAATAGCCACTTTGTTCTAAAATACCCAACACAACATGATTTTAGTGCCACTTAAGGTAAAACCCTAGTGAAAATATAGCAAAAATAGGCTATTTTTTTATGATTTTTCAATTCCAAGACCTAGCCAAGGAGGTTTTGTAAGGAATTTTAGGAGGTAAAGAAAATAATATCAATAATATCAGTCACTGCAATCTATAAAATTGATCACAACATTCTTGGAGTGTAAACTAGGTCAAACCCTAGGGCAAAAATAGCCAAAATGTGTAGTTTTTCACTACAAGAGCCCGTTAAAAGGGTGATGTGAATATTTTTATGAGGGGAAGAAAATTATTACCCTTATAACAGAAAATTAATGCAAAAATACCTTTCACAACACACATATGGTGCAAGTTTGGAGAGTCGATAAGGCCAAATTTAGTGAAAATCATTGTTTTTGAAGCCCTAGGTTTGAGATCTTGGGACAAAATGCTATGCAAATGTTTTGGAGTCTGATTTATAATGAAATTGACATACTCTCAGATCTTAAAATTATTTTTAAGCTTGACCATGCCAAATTCCCATGCAAATTTAATGAAAATGCATCAAAATTGCTAGTTTTTGTTGAAATTTTCTATGCAAAATTGCAATTATTTTAAATCTAAATGCAAATTTACACTAAAATGTAAGACTAAAGACAAATGTTAATTTGAATGAGCCTCTAAAATCAATATAAAATTATGAGAAAAATATTTTGCCTACTAACCCTAGATTTTGGAATTACTAGGTTATATAAAATTGTCAAAATTTCCACAAAACCTTAGCAATTAAATGATAAAAATGCAATGCAAATTTCTAAATTTTTAGATCTTTCTATAGTTTATATTAGATCTGATGCAAAAATCATTAATTAGGAAAATTTAGAAAGAATTTATGCAATTTAGTAAGCCAAACAATGTAATTTTTTTGTATTTTCCAATTTTTTTTTTTTTTTGAATTTTTCTCAAGGCAATAAAATGAATGACTATATGAATGAATGAAATCAATCCAAATCTGAAGACAAACACTCAACAAGTTGAAATTTAAGTCCAAAAACATGGGTTCACCAAAATGTTTATGGGAAAATTGGATTTGTTAATGTTCTAATGTTTAGATGTTTAAATCTGCCTCTCCACTATACATTCAAGGATCTAGGGTCGAGTGACGAGCATTATCATACCCTAGGTCACTTGCAGATATAGGGAAACTTGGATTAGGGAATTTAATTTTTAATTTTCCTTCTCTTATGTCCAATTAACAATTAAAACCCTAATTATGCAAATACGACAATAAATTGACAAAAGACGGAAAAAGCTCTTGCAGACAGGAGTAAAATACCAAATTATAGAATACCTATTTTTGAGGTTTTGAAGCGGAAAAGTCAAGGACACTGGAGTAGGTGCCCAAGTCCAAGATACTGGTTTCTTTGCAAAATCTGGACCTCCTTCTGACACTGATTAGCCCTATAACTTCTGTTTCTTGAAACTTAGATGTGGAGGACACTAGAGCGAGTGCCCAAGTCCTGGAAGTACTCCTTTGTCCTTTTTTTTCTTTAGATCCTGAATCCTTGATGCCTACCAATTCTTCCTGCAACTTGACTTTTCCTAAATGTGACACTTGTAACCTGCAATCACAAGACTTGGTTTAGGGGTTGTGGTGTTTAGAGGCTTTCCTCAATCAAGCCCCAGAGGACACTTAAGTCTCCAAACACCGTTGTCAGACAAAGAGTGTTTGCTCTTGTGAGGTAGAGGCAAAAACCAAAGGAATCAATGATGAAAACATGATATTATGTCACCTTGTATTGAAGCTCTCATTGGAGGAAGATGCTCTTCATTCCATGAGGAAATTGATGCTCAAATATGCAAATATCAACATACAAAACATAGAAGTTTGCTCTTGCAACACAATAGAAACCTTGAATCACCTTTAGAACACAATAGCTTGCTAGTAATCATCTAATTGAAATCTAGTTTAGAAATGAATGCCTAAGCATGCTTATATATGCCACTACAAGCACTCCCGCCAAGATTTTAAAAATCAAAACTTACTGTGTCGGCAAAAGGACCTAATAATGGTCATAAACTGACACCCACAAATTAGGGCTACCCCAAAATAGGGTAGGAATAAGGCACGGGTGCCCAAGTCCTCCCCACTATTTTGGGTAGGGTACATCTAAAGGGGTCCTCCTAGGTCCACTTTGCCATGAAACCTAGGCCTCATTCCATCGGGATGCTAAAATATGAACTGAGATGTCCTAAATGCATACTAAAGACCCAGGAGCTAAACCTTATGAGGGAAAAGCCCCCAAGGGGACATTTTTTGACATTATAGGTGCTTAGGATGTGATGATGATGTATGCATGATTAGAAGGATTATGATGTGGGTTATGATGGTATGGTTTATTGATATGTATGATGATGATCATATTTTATGGATGCAAATGATAACGAAATAGATATGTTTAGATTAATAAACATATATTATGGATGCAAATGATAAGGAAATGGATATGTTTAGATAAATAAACATATATTATGGATGAAAATGATAAGGAAATGGATATGTTTAGATTAATAAACATATATTATGGATGAAAATGAAATGGATATGTCATATATTATGGATGAAAATTATAATAATAATGATAATGGTTAATAAGGATAATAATAATAATGGATAATGTTAAGAATGATAATGGATAATGGATAATGGGTAATGGGTAATGATAATGGATAATGGATAATGATAATGATAATGATAATGATAATGATAATGGTTAATGGATAAGGATAATGGATAAATAATGGCTAATGACAATAGATAATAATGGATAATGATAATGGATTAATAATAAATAATGATAATGGATTAATAATGGATGATGACAATGGATTAATAATGGATAATGATAATAAATGGTAACAAATGATAATGATAAGGATAAGAAAGATGTAATAATGATATGGATAGGGGTGTAGAAGATGAGGCCTAAATGGGGTTGGTGTGATGGGGAATGCATATAGGTGATAATGGTGGTTTGTGTGTTGATTTTGTTGATCATGATACATAGGTTCTGAAAATGGTCACATCAGATAGTGTAGGTGGGTAGAGGAATGGTAGAGAAGAATGTGTGCATATGGGATAATATGGGTAAAGGGGGTGTGGGTATGTAATGGAGAGATCTTCTTGATGAATCTTGGAACAAAGGGGGATGATGGGAAGAGGGAATAAGTGGAAAATGTAGGTATTGATAAAGGATGGGAGTTTAAATGTATTACAAATACTTGTATATTATGAGCACTTGTGTTGATATAGCATGAGATGTTATGCACCAGGGTATGAGGAACCAAGGTGAAATTGTATCCCATGCATATGAATGGACACAACAAATAAAGAATGATCTTTACACATGCCCAAAATAATACAACCTTGTCTAAATGTGTGAGGAGGAAAACTTAGAGCATAAGTCCTTAGTACACAAAAGGTATAAAGGGACCTTAGATGCAACAAAATGAGTGTCATGCAAGAAGCCATTCCAACACACAAGATATGAATATTAAGTCAAAGTAATAAGAATCATCCAACAAGCACAACATACAAAAGTAATGACAATGCCCCATTTTGAGTCCTTCGCCACACACCAAGATATAAAAAGATCAAGGTGATTTGAAGTGATCATGTAATGGAACAAAAATAAAATCAGCAAACAAGAGACCAACTAAACAACATACATCCATCATATCTCTTGCCAAGATTTGTGCAAATTGAGGATTCTGCCTAGTGTAGGAAGGATGCATTCATAAGGCATGGTTTGATGGTGATGTAGATAAGTTTGAATGATAAGCGGGTAGATATGTAGGCAATAGGATATGGTGGCATATATAATTTTGATAAAAGTAGTATGCTTGTGTAGGTATTGTGAGGGGGAAAATAGATTAATCAAATCAATGATGAAATAAATATTTAAAATATTTATTTAAGTAGAGTCATGCCAATTTTAGGTGTATACATTTTGCCCCTCTTTGATGCAATGTGTTTTATCACGTTGTTTCAAAGAAAAAAAATTTTCGACGGTGATACATGCCCCAGTTTGCCCCTGGTACAAGTTTAACGACAGGATGCCCCCTCAGGAGATTGGACGGGAAGAAGGTAGAAGATGTGAGACAGACAATCTCATGAAGAAGAAGGTGAAAAAAGGGTTAGGATGCGTTTCGGGAGAAACAGGTATGGGAAGTAGCTACAATTGTCATATAGTCTGCTATGGTTCACTTGCTATATATAGCAGATGGGTCCACAAGTTCTATTCATTTATACACTTGTCCATAGTTGATTAGTCCTCTGGAGAGCTTAGGAGAGCATGGCAGCTATACAGATGGATATTCCACGTGAGGAGCACCAGTTTGAGCGGATCCGACGGTATGATCGGCCAGCGGAGGCAGGACCCCCGGTATGTAGTTCTTCAAAACTTGTTAAAAGTCAATTTTTATGCGTATTAATGGCTAGGAAATCCAACTAGGATAGATGCACCAAAACACTCTTTTGGCACAAAGGACCTCCAAAGTGGCCCATCTGTTGCATTATGGCACATTTGAGCGTTGAAGCGGCGCATTTGATAGTATTGTGCTTTTGATTCTGAAAGTGGCGCTTTTGATGGTTTTGCGCATTTGAGTCATGAATTGGTGCATTTACCGGGAAATGGTGCATTTGATATTATTGTGCATTTGGGTCCCAAATTGGTGCATTTACCTGGAAACTGTGCATATGACACAAGAAGTGGCGCATGTACCAGAATGACGCATACATGTCAAAGGGCAGCGCATTCACGGTGAAGCGGTGCATGTGATATGGATCGGCGCATCTGTCACCTAGATTGGCACATTTGCACTAAAAAATCAAATGACTTAATGAAATTAATCCAATTGGCACCTTGATCGATTCGTCAATTGATTAGCGATCTCCAAGATTGCCGAGAATCTAGTCGAGAGATGATATGTTGTTTTAATTAATTTGATATGTCAAGTCATTGATAGGATAGTTTGATTGCTTTGAGCAGGTTTGATATGGATATGGATTTCATTGACGGTATGCTTTGCTTGGATATGGACTTCTTTGATGTTATGCGTTGTTTGGTTGTAGGAGGATATTCAGAAAGTCCTGATGTCACAAGAGCAGTTCCCGTTGCCGTTGTTGCAGTGATATATGTTGACCAAGATGGAGCACGAGGCTCTAGGTGTTATGAGTCTGTACTATGTTTGTTTTATGCCCAAGGTTCGCGCGAATCAAGCCATGTTGATGGCAGCGGTGGAGTGATTTCATAGTGAGGATGGCACATTCCATCTACCAACGGGGGAGATGGCGGTGACTCTTGAGGATGTGTACCAGATTCTGCACTTCCCCATTCAGGGAGAGCTAGTTGAGTACGAGTCATAGTGGGATGCTGGCTTGGAGGAGTGTAGACACGTTTTTGATAACCCAGAGTTGGTAGGGGAGGAGATTTCGTGGCAGGACATGTATGACGGCTATGACTACTTCCCAGGCATAGTGGTTGGACTGATCGGTGGCATGATATGCCCCTATAGGAGGTCATACAGCTTCCTGATCAGCTGGGGGAGGGTTATGGAGAGCATGATCATAGACGGGACCTAGTATGCGTGGGGTGTGTGTGCTTGCACACTTATATAGAGACATGCACCAGGTGGTTTATCACAGAGGAGCCAGTTTGTCTGCAGGTGTGTCGCTGTTGCAGTTTTGGTTGTGGAAGCACATTGCTATCACATGGCTGATATGTGTATTTCACAGGCAGAGGGGTGAGTCCTATAGTTACGACTATGCAGGTGTGATTTCCTAGCACAGGCTGGGGAAGTTGGAGTACTGGAGGCATGCTTTTGATGGCATAGATGTAGTTGTCTAGCATCCTTATATAGACTGCGAGGTATGGGATGATGAGGCGGACGAGCTTCTGTATTGCTTCTAGACGTGATGGCTTATTGGTAGGACTAGGTACATTCTAGAGAGGCAGATTGTGAGCAGAGTGTAGTGACAGTTTGGCTGAGTCTAGGGCAGACCATAGGGGGGAGGCACACTTTGCCAAGACTCATGCAGAGAGATATAGGTGGGGTCCTATGGCATCATATGAGGAGGCCTTGGCAGACTTTCGGTAGATTCCTTATGCAACTTGGCCCATACGGAGGGAGATAGTGGACGCTGGCATGACGCCAGACTATGAGGAGTGGTTTGCAGCACACTCATTCCTGAGATACTCAGGGCCAGGAGAGTTAGCTCCTCGTATGGACGAGGACGACTCAGATGGTGAGGGTATAGCTGGCAGGAGGAGGGGAGGATGGAGGAGGAGGAGGAGAGATCAAGGAGATGATGGGAGACTGAGACAGAGGTAGAGAGTCAGAGAGGGACTTGTGGGCCAGCAGGCTGCGGGACAGGTATAGGTCCAGGTGCCAGTTCAGCTAGAGGCAACATAGAGACAGATGCTATCGACACAGCAGGTGGCATAGCCGGTACAGGGACAGGTGCCAGCACAGCAGGTGGCACCGGGACAGGCAGAGCAGGCTCCGCAGTGATGCAGAGGCATCCACACTAAAACCTTGACATACAGCATGTATGCCTACAACCCATCATCATCATCATATTTCCCTTAACACTGTCAGCATCATCATATTTTCTCTGCCGACCGATATCCTCCTGCAGACAAACCTTCGACTCTTTTGCCTATCAGCAGTATCATCATATTCGACTATCGGCAGCATCATCACATTCGGCAAGCGCGATCATCCTCCTGACGATCACTGTTCATCTTACTGCCAACCTCTTTCTTCATCATCATGATGTTCAAAATCATGTTCATCAGCAGGATAAAGAACATCCGGTTCCTCCCATATATCCTGATGACGACAACCTCATGCACCTTTCTTTCGATGCTTATGTCACCCCGATATCCTGATGATGATTATCCTGATGACGATGATGTCACATGCAGCTCCTTCAATATCCTACTGCCCCGATATCCTGATGATGATTATCCTGATGACGATGACGTCACATGCAGTTCCTTCAATATCCTGCTGTCGGCCAAACTTAACATTATCGGCCCGCGATGGTTTTATCAACCCGATCTTCTACCTTATGCCGATACGCTCCTCCTCGGCAACACCTGATGATGATCACCCCAAAACGCATTCACCTTATGCAAACGATTGCATCATGCTCACCTCCATCTACTCGGATGACGCCCAAAGTAACTGCAGGATATACACAGAAATATCCTGATGATGCCGTTGCGTTGGATTTTCCAACCTTAGCGAATTTTGATCCGCCGAACCTCCTGAGGTGACCCGATCTACTCCCTGGACAACTTTCCAGACTCTAATTACCAGCACGACCTAGCACATATTGGTGCAGGAGCACCTACCTAACAGCTGGCCTCCATGAGGCAGTTAGTTAGTTTGAGTCTTGTTCATGTTTCCAAGAAGGTCTGATAAGACCAAATGCATGTAATAAGGTCATGCTGACCATGCTAAGATCATGCTGACCATGTTTTACTATTTTTAGGTAGTTTGTTAGGACAGTTGTCATGCTGTAGGTCCGGTTGGATCTCCCAGCCACCTGGAGAGATTTCCCAGCCGCTTGGAGTCGAGTAGTAGTACTCGCAGGAAAACCTATATATGCATGAGGATCGGTTGGTATTGGATATCATCGATCACTGATTAGATTGAGCAGAGGAGTTAGCTTGCAGAGAGTGAGACTGATCATTGTATTGCATCTTTTGAAATCAAATAACAGATCCTGTTGTGTTCATTTTCTGGTTGGACTCCATTGTTTAATCGATTTGCTGTTTTGGGTGGTTTCATGGATTCGCTGATCCATTCCACCGGTTGATTCGTCAGATCGGTGGAATGGTGATGTACAGTAGGTTAGGTTTTAGTTTGCTTTCTGTTTGCATGCAGGTGTGCAGGATCGCCATCGAGAGATGTTGAGGACCCTAGCATGGGTATGTGCTAGGTCGAGCTGATAGATTAGAGTTTGGAAGATCACCCTGGAAGTGGATCGGGTCATCCCAGGAGGATCGGCGAAGTGAAAATTTGCTAAGGCTGAAAGTTCGTTAAAACGGCATCATCAGGATAATTTGGTGAATATCCTGCAGTCGCTTCGGGCATCGTCATCCGGGTAGATGGAAATGAGCATGATGCTATCGATTGCATGAAGTGAATGAGCGTCGGGGTGATCATCTTCAGGTGTTGCCGAGGAGGAGCGTATCGGCATCAGGTAGAAGATCGGGTTGATCGCGGGCCGAAAAAAAAGTTAAGTTTGGCCAACAACAGGATATGACGTCACCATCATCAGGATATACGTCATCAGGATATTTCGGAGCAGCAGGATATTGAGGAAGCTGCATGTGACGTCATCGTCATCAGGATAATCGTCATCAGGATATCGGGGTGACGTAAGCATCGAAGGGACGGTGCGTGGAGTTGAGGGTCATCATCAAGATAAATGGGAGGAACCAGATGTTCCATATCCTGCTGATGAACATGATGTTGAACATCATGATGCTGAAGATAGTGAAGGTAGAAGTTGTCGGTGAGATGAACAGTGGACGTCAGGAGGATGTTTGCGCTTGCTGAATATGATGATGCTGCCGATAGTCGAATAAGATGATGCTGTTGACATGCGAAGGGCGAAGGCTTGTCATCAGGAGGATATCGGTCGGCGACAGTAAATATGATGATGCTGACAATGTTAAGGAAAACATGATGATGATGATGATGATGAAGGGTTGCGGACATCCATGCTGTGTGTTAAGGTTTTAGTGTGGATGCCTCTGCATCACATACCCATGCTAGGGTCCTCAACACCTTTCGACGACGATCCTGCAAATAGACATACAAACAAACACAAAATGCAGACTAAACCCTAAACTACTGTACATAGCCATTCCACCGATTCGACGAATCAACCGATGGAATGGATCAGCGAATCCATGAACCCACCAAAACAACAAATCGATCACACAATGTAATCCAAAACAGAGAATTGACACAACAGGATCTCTTTATTGATTTCAAAAGATGCAAATACAATATTCAGTCTCTCCCTGCAATCTAACTCCTCTACTCAATGCAATACTATATCTAAAACCAACCGATCCTAATGCATAAATAGGATCTCCTGCGAGTACTACCACTCGATTCCCAGCGGCTGGGAGCTTCCAAGCGGTTGGGAGGATCCAACCAAACATACAACATAACAGCTGTCCTAACAACCTAGCTAAAAATAGTAAAGTATGGTCAACATGACCTTATTACATGCATTGTTCTTATAAGACCTTCTTGGAAACATTAACAAGACTTAAACTAACTAACTGCCTCATGGAGGCTAGCTGTCAGGTAGGTGCTCCTGCACCACGTAGCCTGACTTGCAGAAACAGGCCATGGTGGCATTACAGAGTCAGATTAGGCATCTAAGGGCTCACCTGAGAGCAGCAGAGTCACGGAGAGAGTTTGATGCGACTCGGTTATCAGAGTTGATGAGGGAGAGAGATGCAGCCTTAGCTAGCATGCAGGCTATGAGGGCAGAGAGAGATGTAGCCGTGATGGTCATGGGCACAGATGGGACATCCAACTTCTTGGTGTCACAGGTGCAGTAGGCACAGACACAGCTGACACAGGTACAGAGTGAGCTTACTAGAGCTCAGGCGCAGGCTCAGTACTATAGAGGATTATATCACGAAGCTGTGTTAGTAGAGCATCGTGCCCCTAGCTTTAGGAGCCAATCAGAGGCATTATAGAGGGCAGGTGGGTCTCAGTCAATAGGCTCAGTGAGGGCCCCACAATAGACAGGGGGAGATAGAGGAGAGGCCAGTGCAGGGAGCAGTGTGCCACGGCAACAGGGTTAGACAGACCTGGATACTTGTACCATTTTTTGATTGGATGTACCCATTTTTTTATGGATGGCTGAGATAGCCGATATATGTACTTATTTTGTCCCGAGACATGTATCACCATTTGTTATGTTTTGTATACACTTATGATATGACTATGAGAGATTGGACAGAGATTTTGATATGTTGTACATTTGGACCTATTTTTGATGATTATATGATGATGCGGTGATTGATGTTCTATATGCTCATGCTTTTCTATTGTTGATATGCTTATGGAGGTGATCTATTTCATGATGTATTTGCCTATGTGATGCATACTAGATGGATTTTTGTATGATTTGATATGTAAAATGCAAATGTGATATGTTATGGATACGATGTATGCAGCTCTATATGTATGTTGAGGATGCTTTTGTTTGTGTTCTTTATTCTTTTGAGATGATATATGGATGCAAAATGCATGTGGGTGACCTAAATGATGTAATCATGTAAATGACTATCTCATGTGATGTGATATGCAATCTATGCTATGTTTTTGATATGTCCAAATGTACTCAATCAACACAGGTGATGATATAGAGAGGAGGAAGCAGAGATGAAGAAATATTGACTTTCATTTGATATACTGCAGGATTTTGTGATTGCATGGTTGATATGGATATGGATATGGAATGGACATGGATTTATCATCTTGAGATTTTTGCAAGGTTGTTGCTTTCATCATTGGGCACTTTTTGGTATGAAATGTTGTAAGGAAATACAAGCATCTAGGTATAATTAGACCGAGATGACTTGAGTACTTCTTACATGGATTTTGATATAGCAAGTTGATACAAGCATCTAGTCAAACTTGAATCTAGATGACCTGAGTACTTCTTGCATTTCAACAGACAAGGATTGCCCCTTTTCATGTTTAGACCTCAGAGTCCTCGATGATCTTTTGCTAATCATGTCGTTAGACAAAAGTCGTCACATTACTATAGTTTAATCCAGAAGCAGCAAACAAAGAAAATGATTATGTCCCCCATCATAGCATCTCTAGCTTTTGGCATCCTTGAGTAGCATAGGAAGACAATGACAAAAATTCAAGACCTTTTAAATTAACCTGTTGACAAAACATTCTTGTATTAGATATGTCTTTTTGCCATAATTGCTATAGATTTAGTTTTTGTGTTTTTTGGTAAGGTATTCTACTCTGCTTTGGACAGGTTGATGTTTTGCGTCAAGACTTTTGGTTTGGGTAGCTTGTTTCTACTGTGCTTGCTTGTCTAGTGAAAGGTATCGTCATCCTTATTGGTATTCTCTTAGAAAAGTGGCATTCAAGAATCCAAATCCACAATTAGGGGAGTTGCCCCCAATTTAGACAAGGATCAACTTATTATGAGCGAGATGACAGACAGACAAGGAGAGACGGACCCTAAGTGACTGACCTAGTGCCTCGGGGGTCATTGTTAAATGGCCTTGCCTACGTGATGATGCAGAGGCAACGTAGTTCAGGGTAAACCCTAGTGGACCTAAGACCTAGGCGATGGCAAAGTGGTGCAGGAATAGCACAGACTCAGATTGATAGAAGGACAAGATATGGGATGGATGGGATAGTGGAGTGGAGAGGAGCCTCGGGGGTACATTAAGAATGGCCTTGCCTACGTGATAACTTAGAGGCAACATAGTTTGACAATGGTTCAAAGGACTGGTTCAAGATGAGCGATATGAGGGACACAAGAGACACGAAGTCGGAACAGATGGAGGAAGTGGTTTGTCGTAGATAGTGCCTGTTTACTAGGTTTTCACCACTTGCTTTTATTTGCACGAGAAGCCAAAAGTACACATGACACCTGTTTGCTAGGTTTTCACCATGGTACCTATCCTAGGCGCCTGTTTGCCAGGTTTTCACCACAGGATGATTTTTTTTGTTATTTTCTCATTTTCTAGATTTTTTTTGTTCTATTTTTTATCAGTTTTTCAATTTTTTGGATTTTTTCAAGACTCCCTTACATTGGGGTTTTTAGGTATAGAACTTGCGAAGGTGCATGCTGTTGATAGGATCATCAAATAGTTCACCTTTAGATGTAGCCAATTGATATGCCCCCGATCCATAGGCTACAATGATGACATAGGGACCCAGCCAGTTAAGTTCAAACTTTCCTTTCTTTTCTCTATCTTGCTAATTTCTGGGATTTTCTCTTAGGACTAGGTCACCAACTTGGAAGATTTGGGGCTTTACTCTGTGATTGTAGCTACTGGACATGTGTTGCTAATATGCTTTCAAGTGGTTAAAGGCCTATTGCCTTCTCTCTTCGAGCAACTCTAATTCTTGGAGTTTGGTTACTCTGTATTCTTCATCTGATATGAGGCATTTTAATGAGACTCTCAAGGATGGGCAAGATAGCTTCAGATCCATAGACTAGGGAGTATGGTGTTGCACCTATGGGTGTGCGAATGCTTGTACGGTAGGCCCACAGTGCAGGATTCAGTTGGACATGCCAATCACAGTCGGCATCATTGACAATCTTCTTTAGTATTTTTAGAATGGTTTTATTTGATGCTTCAGCCTGGTCATTGCCTTGTGGGTAATAGGGGTTGAAAAGCGGTGCTAGATATGGAATTTGTTGCATAGTTCCTTGACATCTTGTTTTTGAAGGGTCATCTATTATCTGTGATAATGGAAGAAGGGACACCATAATGACAAATGATATAGTTCAGGATAAAAGAGGCAATCTACTTGCCTGTGATGTTGGCTAAGGGCATAGCTTCAATCCACTTCGTGAAGTACTCGGTAGTAGTGATAATGAATTTGTGGCCGCTTGAGGAGGGAGGATGGATCTTGCCCACTAAGTCGAGTCCCCACTGACAGAAAGGCCAAGGAGTTGTTAATGGTTGTAGCTCCTACGCTGGTGCATGTATCAGGTTCCCGTGGATTTGGCATTTCTAGGAATCTTGTTCCATAGTTGGCCAGTAGTACCCCATGCGTATGAGTTTCTTGGCTAGGGTAGGGCCACTAGAGTGGGTCCCGTATATACCGTCATGCATTTCGCTTAGGGCGGTTTGATATTCCTCACTATCGAGACAACTAAGGAGAGTACCATTGAGACCTTGACGATATAAGGTATTGGCGACAATGGCCTACCGGGATGCCTGACGGATGAAGGTTCTCTTTTGGTTACTCAAGAGATCGGGTGGGAGGGTATTCTCTTTAAGATAGGCAAAGATCTTTCCATAGAGGGGGGAATCGGCTCCAATAATGTGGCAAATGATATGGGACTCAAGGGTGTCATATGTAGGATAGGACACTAGCTTTACCAAGAACTCATAACGTGATTGATTTTCTGAAATGTCGAGGAGAGAGGCGATCGTGGCCATAGCATCTACAACCTTGTTTTCAATCCTTGGTATCTACTCAAAAGAGATATTGACGAAGTATTCTTTGAAGTCATCTACCATTCTCTTGTAAGGGATTAGTTTCTCATCTTTTGTTTGGTAGTCATCATTCACTTGATTTATGACTAGCTGTGAATCACCATATACTTGTAGTTCTTTGATGTTCCATTCAATTACTAGCTTTATACCAATGACTAGCGCTTCATACTCTGCCATGTTGTTAGTGTAGGGAAACATTAATCTGTATGATTTAGGGATTGTATCACTGTTAGGTGTGATCAATAAGATACCTGCCCCTGATCCATGTTGGGTGTATGAGCCATCGAAGTACATTTTCCAGGTTGCTGTATTTATGTGGAAGATAGATTCATCTGGAAACTCAAAGCTCAGAGGGATGTCATCCATTAGAGGTGAGTCTGCCAATTGATCTGCTAGTACTTGTCCCTTTGTTTCTTTCCTGTCTACATATTTGATATCGAACTCGCTGAGAAGCATGACCCATTTGGACAATCTACCTGCTAAAGCTACCTTGTTGAGTAGGTATTTGAGTGGATCAATCTTCGCCACCAGTTGAACAGAATGTGACAACATGTAATGTCTCCATTTTTGTGAGGCAAAGACCATCGCTAGACATGCTCTTTCGATAGGTGTGTATTGTAACTCATACCTGACGAGTGTTTGACTAATGTAGTAGATAGTTTGTTCTTTCCCATCGTAGTTCTATTGTGCAAGGAGAGCTCCCAGAGCTATGGATGTAGCTGAGATATACAGTATTAGAGGTTTGCCTTGTATTGGTGGCATCAATACCGGTGGTTTCATGAGATATTCCTTTAATTGCTGAAATGTCTGTTCACATGACTCATTCCATTTGAAGGGGACATTCTTGTGTAGAAGGTGGGAAAATGGGTGGCACTTGTCTGCTAATTGAGAGATGAATCTTCTGATAGATTGTAATTTTCCCTGTAGGGATCTTAGTTGAGTCAGATTCTTGGGAGGTGGCATCTCCATGATGGCTTTCACCTTAGCAGGATCGACTTCGATGCCACTTGTAGACACTATGTATCCCAGTAGTTTTCCTGATGCTGAACACACACTTCTTTGGATTGAGACGCACATTAAACTATTCCAACCTGTTGAAGATTTTGTCTAAAACTGCTAGGTGTCCTTCTCTAGTAAGTGATTTTGCCAGAATGTCATCGACATAGTCTTCCATTATAGTGTGCATCATGTCATGGAAGATTGTAGTCATGGCTCTCTGATATGTTGCCCCAACATTTTTCAGACCAAATGGCATGACACACCAACAGTAGGTGCCCCAAGGACATGTAAATGTTGTCTTGTGTTGATCTTTAGGTGCAATCTTTATTTGGTTATATCCAGAAAAACCATCCATGAGTGACAACATAGTGTGCCCTACTATAAGATGTACAATCATGTCTATGTTAGGCAGGGGGAAGTCATCTTTCAGACAAGCTTTGTTTAGGTCCCTGAAATCATTACATATTTAGACTTTGCCATCTGGTTTAGCCACCGGTACTATGTTCGAGACCCATTCAGGATAGTCTATAGGTATGATAAATCTGACGTCTAGCAGTTTCTTTAGCTCTTCCTTTACCATGAGGGCCACATGTGGATGCATCTTTCTGAGTTTTTGTTTGACCGGTTTAGCTCCTAGAGCTAAAGATAAATGATGCATGATAAGATTTGGATCTAGCCCTGGCATGTCAGCATATGTCCAAGCAAAGTTGATTTGTTTTCTCTTGAAGAAATCAGTAAATGTTGGTTTTTCATGTTCTGTTAGAGGATTTGCCATGTGAATCATTCTAGGCTCATCTCCTGTGCTGACATTGATTGGTTTGTTGGTTCTATCAAGATCGACGATCTCTCCTGATGTGTAAGATTGGGTAGAGGGTCAAGCCTTCCATCCTTCGGCACCTCAGAGAGGTTTTCACCGTTCGATACATCTTTATTTTTACTATTTTGATGATCTAACACTACCGCAGAGTGGTTTTTACCATTAGATCATTCTTTCACTTTGATATTTTTATGACTGAAAGGCTTGGCACTCTCTCCAAAATAGGCCTTCTCGTTGAGTTCAATAGCATAGCCAGTTCTGTGGTCCCCTGCGGGTATATGATCTCTAAGCTCAAGGTAGTCTATGATGGTGTCATCATTCTCAAAGGTGCCTAGCCCAGGGGTAGTGCCTTCTAGGTCCCAGTCGATAAGTTCAAGGTGTACCAAAGTAAGGGATCATTAGGTTTGTTTGGTTCGAATGTGTTGATGGTTAAGATAGAGTTATTGAAAGCACAAACAAAGTCTGCGATGGCACTCTCTATTTGTGGATCCGTCAAGGGAGGAATCATTCCTTCCTCACGATTTTCACTATCGTTATTACGCGAGTTAGACTCTAGCAGTCTAGCCCTTGGACCTTTTCTCTCATTTGCGTGGGTTGGGTCATACTCATGGACAACATCAATTCCTTTATCATCACAAGATAGCTCAGAGAGGCTATCCCATTCATACTCATTAGAATCGATCTCACTATTCAGTTGCAGTTGTTGAATTTGCTCAAACAAATTATTAGTGGACGTTTTTGGTTGCTTGCCTTTGTTTTGCTTTGCTCTGTGGTATCTTTGTGTTCCAGTGTATCCTAGCCCTATAGTGTCTTAGGCTGTCAAGGTATGAGGTTGGATTGGTTCAGTGATTCCATCTTTTCTTGATCCAAGTGGACCGTGTCCTTTATACCCCATTCTCGGTAGCATTTGGTTGCCTTGACCATATTGTTCTGTTGGTATGGTGTGATGGTCATGTTGTGCTGATGGACTGCCTTCATCTTTATATAACCACTGTAGGATATCTTTCTCATCACTCTCATCTTCAAGGCTGCCCCATTTTACAAACAGTCCTTTGGTCACTTTATCTGTTTTAGGTTTGCTTAGAGTAGGTCTCCCATATGATCTTGGAGATAAAGGAAGCTGTGCCAAACAGAGAGATTGGGAAATTGTGTATTCGCCCAAGCCCTTATCCTTGAGTCAAAGTTTAGGTTGAGACGCTCCTGAAGAGGAAGCAAGTGTAGCTAAATCTACACAAGATGAAGAGTCAGCAGAAGCACGGTTGGTGGGGATCACAACTTCTAGTTTTGGGTGAATGGAGTTGCAGTATTGATAGGGGTTAGGGTCACCTTGAATGGTGATCTCTTGACCTTCATGCGGGAACTTGATGCATTGATGGTATGTTGAAGGTACTGCTTTTAGAGTGTGTATCCATGGTCGCCTAAGAAGAATGTTGTACGCTAGCTCCATGTCAAGGACTTGACAAGCTACATCTTTTACCACGGGGCCCACTCTGATTGGTAGGGTAACAATTCCTTTGGACATTATTTCCTCCTCATCATAGGCTTTTATGGTGATTTTCGTTTTAGGATCTATAGCCTTTTCTAAAAACCCCAATGTAAGGATTAGTTTCAATGTGCAAATATTCAAACCAACCCCTCCATGTATTAGGACTCTTTTGATCTTGTGTTTGTGTATGAAAGCTTCGATATGGAGGGAGGCATTATGGGGTTGAGTGATTGGCATATCATCCTTCTCAGTGAATGATAGGGATTGTGGTGAGGTGATGTGACCAACCATAGTTTGGAATTGTTCTTCAACAAGGTTTGTGGGAACGGAGGCTTCTGCTAAGGTTTTGTCAAGTATGGACCTATGAGAAGGAGATAGACGCAGAAGTTCTAACATGGAGATGTGTGCAGGTGTTTTGTGGAGTTGATCCATGATACTGTATTGACTAGCCAGGGGAGCGGAAGCTCCTCTAAGGGTGACCCTGTTACTACAGGTAGTAACATTGCAATCTGGATCCTTGTTGATAGTGATCACATTGATGTGTGAATCACCTTCTGAGATATGGTTAACAACATAGTCGAAGCCGACATTTGTGTAATTTGCATTGTTAGAGCCATTGTTGTTTCTATTGGAAGGTCCTCCCTGCTCGTAGTTAGTAAGAGGATCCTTGAATGCATGATGATCACTGTTGGAGGTATGTCTGTGAGATTGTCTGTTAACGGATATTTTGTTTTTCTCTATTAAGTCTTGGATTATATGCTTGAGTGCAATACAATCATTTGTCTTGTGCCTCCTATTTCGGTGGTATTCGCAGAAGTCATTGTCCTTCCACCAGTGGGATTTGACCTTTGGTTCGTACTCTTGTGCTGAGGGAAGTGTTATGAGATTGTTGGCGATTAGCTTCCGTAGGGCAGTTTCTAGTGACTCATCCAAAGGTGTGAACTTTCTCCTAGGCCGAAAGTTGGTGAACCTAGATTCGATATTTCTTGGTTTGTCTTGTGTGGGGTTATTTTGAGGTGTTGATAGTGTAGTTAGGGTAAAATTGCAAATCAGGGCAAATGAATAAACGGTAATGATAAAAACCCTAGCAATGCACAATGAAGCACAAGATAACATGAAAATCAAAATAACAAATGTAAATGCAAACCGATCTCCACGCTATGCTCGATTTATCTCCGTTGCTCTTCTCCACCTTGCATGAGCATGCAAGATTTTGAAGGATTATTGTTGGAAGAATGTTGGGTGCTCACTTCTGCAGCATAACGTTGATAAGGATGCAAAGGCTTTAATGATATTTCAACAGCATGTGGATACTTGAGAATCAATGCATGCTAATGGCTTATGAGGGGGTTGATTTATAGAATTGGCTTGGTTCAAATGGATGGCTAGGATCAATTAGGGTTTTAGATGAAATGGATGGATAGGATTAAGTTAGGTTTCCCTGTACATCAAGAAATTGTAGTCATGTGACATGTGGCAAAGGAGGATAAGGCTTAGGTGTGCTTGTGTAGATAAATACTAAAATTAGATCCCATTTGTTGTGCATGTGAAAGATAAAAGTTGTAACACATGATTGACTGGACAAGTGTTGGAATGTGATAAAAGATGATGACTTAATTCAAATAAAATATTTGAATTAGTTGTGATATGAGTTGGATATTAATTAAATAAATAAAATTTATTTAATTAATTGGATAAATGAATAGGATAGGATTGGGATATGATGTACAATTAATTAAATAAATTAAATTTATTTAATTAATTGGGATGAGGATAGGATATGATAGGGATTTTGCTTGTGGAATTAATTAATTAAATAAAATTTATTTAATTAATTAGCTAAGTAGGATGAGGATGGGATTGAATGGGATTTTAATTAAATAAATAAAATTTATTTAATTAATTGGCTTAATGGATTAGGGAAATTAGGACAAAATGCTACAAGATGTCTAGGATAATGTTTTTAACTAGGTGTTGCTAGACATGGACAAAGCTGGGACAATTTTGGGTGTCTACATTTTGCCCCTCTTTGAGATGATGTTCAAGATGATGAGCTTTATGTTGAGTAACATCATTTCAAAGAAGTTAAGGTATGGATAGAGGAAAATGATATGGAGATAGGATGATGATGCCCCCTCGAGAGGATAGGCGGGTTGGACAAACACGGGTAGGCTCTCGAAAAGAAATGGCTTGGCTGCAAAAAGAAAGATAAGGGGATAGAAGAAATGAAGATATGTTATGCTGCAATGAAAGTGAGCAACCATGATGTTTGATATAGCACTAGACGTTATGCACCAAGGTATAAGGACCAGGGTGACATTGTGTCTCGTGCCCCAACGTAATACAACCTTGTCTGACATATGAGGAAGTAAACTTAGAGCATTAAAGTCCTAATGCATAAAAGGTATGATATGACCTTAGATGCAAAGGATAGTGCAAAAAGTTAGTCCAACATACACAAGATATGAATATTAGCTAGAAATGATAAGGATTTGATACAAATGTAAGATAAAAGGATAACACACACAAGCAAGCAAGCAAGCATGCACAAATGATTCAAAAACAAACAAGGTATTGCCCCTGTCAAGCTATAAACCATTGATTAATTGTTTGATTGATGATAGTTGAGAGTGTTGTCATTGCGGAGAAAGCTATATCCCTAGATCAACACAAGGTTGTTTGCTAAGTTGGTTGGCTAGTTGGCTAATTGATTGCTTTGGCTTACAACAAGGCTAGGATCAAGACCATGGATTGCGTTTGGATAACTTGGCTTGATTGGTATGGATTAAGGATGGTTTGCATTTGGATCATTGCTTGAAATGGTTGGAAGATGATGAAATGCTGATTAGATTGATTTGATGAAGGATGGATAATTTGTGGTGGATTGAGCTGCTTTTGATTTGTTGAAGTGATTGGATTTGTTTTGATGGCTAGCTTGATGTGCTTGAGTTGATTTGCTTTGGTGTTGATGCTGATGATTGATAACATTTATTTTGATGGTTGGATTGATGTGCTTTGAGTTGATTTTCTTTGGTGTTGATGTTGATGATTGATAGGATTTGTTTTGATGGTTGGCTTGATGTGCTTTGGTTGTGATTTTTGCTATTGTTGGGTTGATTGTTTTGATGATTGGATTGGATTGAATGATGATAATGATGGTGTGATGATTAGAGTGTCCACTCAATCTAAGCATAAGCAAGTGTTCTCAGTGTGCTCAAAGGATGTAAAACAAGCAAGGTGTTGCCCTTGTCAAGTCATAAACCAATAATTGATTGTTTGATTGATGATGATAAATAGTGTTGTCATTGCAGGGAAAGCTATATCCCTAGATCAACACAAGGATGTGGGAATGCTATATCCCATTGATGGTGATTGATGATGATTGATTGGGCTTATGACAAGATTAGGATCAAAACTTGTTGATTTGATTGGATAATGTTCCTTGATTGATTAGCTTGCTTGATATGGATTAATGTGACTTGGGTTTAAGATCATTGCATAGATTGATTTGATTGATATGATTGGAAGAAGTGATTGATTGAAATGGATGAATGAATGTTATTGATAAGAAGAATTGATTTTGATGATGAGTTTCTTTTGATTGAATGTTGATGGAGTGAATTGTTTGGGATGATGTGATTGGTTTTATTGCTTGGATTTTTCGTTGGATAGTTGATTTTTTGGATTTTTTGACATATTTTGATTTTTTTTGTGTTTTTTGGGATATTTTGATTTTTTCGTGTTTTTGAACGTTTTGGGATGTCAATGGATTTACAATTTGGGTAGCCTTTGTGCTAGATACCAATGACAAGGGAGAAAACCAAGTCTAGGTGCAAAGGATGGATGAAAGGATGGGCTCATAGTAAATGTGATGAAAGGCTCATGATAGATGGAGAGATACGAGGATAGGCTATGGATTGTAAAGCTCATGATAAGCAGATGGGGATAAGCTATAAGATGGAAAGCTCATAATAAGGGTACGCCATAGTGGATGGACCATAAGGGAGCTAGGATGTGATCTTCAAAGGCTATGTCGCATCGGAAAAACTTGCCCCATTCTAGGTGGTAATGCTTAGGATTTTGCATGACAAAGTTTATAACCAAGGGATGACATGATGGATTGGTTTGGATAAGATGGATAAATGGTCAATGTATAGGACTTGGTTTGAAAGAAGGTATGTCAAGGAATATCCAAACATGTTTCAATATTTTTGCCCCTATGCCTTCATCAAAGTCAAAAGGAGAAAAGGATGGGTAAATGGGTTCAGTAGGATAGGCATGTTTATGTAATGGCTAAGGATGGTAGGATGTAGCATGATAGGATGGAAAATGATATAATGGGATAGATAGTTTGGAAATGGATAGGCTGGATGAGACAAGGTGCCCCCAAGTATAAGTGACATAGAAGATCAACCTACACATGACTCCTGTTTGCCAGGTTTTCATCATGGTACTTATCCAAGGCCCCTGTTTACCAGGTTTTCACCATTGGATGAAGGGATTTCTCTTTACTTTTTTATTTTTTTTGTTTTTTTTGTTTTTTTCTTTTAGATGGGTTGACAATTACACATGGCACCTGTTTGCCAGGTTTTCACCATGGTAATGGATAGGAGGGACTCAAGTGTTTAGTGCTATGAATGTTGGTAGTCCCGTTGGAGATGGATGTTATCGCATGGACCATTTTGTTACGCTCATAGATGTTGATAAGGGATTGCATGGATGGAACATGGATTAGGTAGATAATGGATTATGATGTGGATCATGGTAGGGTAGGCTAGTGGCTTATGGTGTGGATTTATATAGGCTTATGCAAAAGCATGGACCATAAGGATAGCATGGGGGAGATATGTAGGATAATAGATGGAAGATGGGGAGATGTAGTTATGTGGAGGTGCTGTGGAGTGGAAGGGAATCATGACCAACGGTTACACACACCGTGATAAACATTGAAGCTTTTGATGAGATGGTGGTGTAGGATGCAATGGAGATGTTTGCTTAGGAGATGGTTGATGAAGTGATTTAGGAACCCACATAGATTTAGTATTTTTAATGCTTTTGCTTTTCTTGTGGGATTTTTGAAGGGAATGGAAGTTTTGGATGGAAGTAGGCTCTTGGATGGAGATAGGTGATTGGGATTCTTGAGATGTGGATGAGGATGCTTCATTTGTTTTGCTAGCTATTTTCTTAGGAACCCAAACCATTTTGCTTTTGGGCTTTGCATTTGGAGGTAAGGGTTTGGATGGTTTCTTAGATGTGGATGAGGATGCCTCATTCACTTTGCTAGCTATTTGCTTAGGAACCCAAACCATTTTGCTTTTGGGCTTTGCTTTTGGAGGTATGGGCTTGGATAGCTTTGTGAATGTACTTTGCTTTGATTTTGATTCTTTATGTCCTAAGGTATGAAGGCCTTTAAGATATTTGTTGATAGGATTTTTAGCTTTATAGGTAGAGGCCTCAAAATTTTTGCTTTTGAATCTCATAGGGTGGGTGGAGTGGATGGAATGATTGGAAGCTTTATGCTTAAACGATGTCTGCTTTTGTTGGCCATGATTAGGGATGTAAGGATACTTATGAATGATATGTATGTTAGGTGTTGGAAGCAATGGTGGCAAGGTGGATGGAGGGATATTTAGAGTTGGTAAAAGTGGAGGCAAAGTGGATGGTGGAAGATGTACGGTCACATGCTTTTGACTTTTATAGGGTAACGGAGGTGGAATGGCTACACATGTTTTGAGTATATGATAGGATATATGATGGAAAGTGGACATAGGATGGATGGAGGAATTACCAACATCTTTAGCTTGTTTACCTTGGGGTGTGTATCCAAGGCCATATGAGCATGGAGGGATCTTGACATGGCTTGGCTCCAAAATACCTTGTTCATAAAGCCGTAGGCCTTTACCTTGGTAGTTCATGTTTTGGAGGATGTGATTGACTATGGGACTAGATGTGTTTTGAGAACTAGACTTAAGCTCATTATTGGATGAAGAAGGTGAAGTGGATAAAGATCGTTGCTGTCCTAAGGAAGAACACTCATGTATAAGGGTGGTAAGACCAATAGGACATGATGGTGGACTTGAAGTGGAATCGATGGTGGATGTGGAAGGAGGATCATTAGGATCTTGGCTAGCATTGTGTTCGCTAAGATCCAAGCTATTTGTTAGATCTTTTATGCTTACTTGGGGGACAAGTGTCTCATCATGACAAGTGGATGTTTTCTCATTATGGATAGGGCTAGATGGCAGATGACTAGGAGCAATGTGAATATCTTGCTCATGGATGGATATAAGATTATGGATAGGATCAAGGTGCTCATGGATAGTTTCTTCATAGGTATCATCTTGATCATGGAAAAGATACATGTTATGGATGGGTTGCATAAAAATGATTTGATCTTGAGTTGGACTAGGGCTTAATGTTTCCACATGCTTAGGATTAAACTCTTGACATACCTCTTGGGTTGCTTGAATGGAAGTGGATAACTCTTGGATAGGCTTGACATGTTCTTGAGGGTTATTGACATGAAGTACAATAGCTCTTGACTTGGGTTCGTGATAGGCTTGATTGTTTGTGGGTCACATGATGGGCTTGAAAGGTTATGCATGTTAATGGAGAGCTCTTGGATAGGCTCAAAGACATGTGGACTATGTGAAGGAGTTGTAGGATTGGGCATGACCTTTGGAAGTTCTTTGGTAGGCTCATGAATGGGTGTTTGACATGGAGGTAGTTTATTCCTAGCTAGTAGCCAATGGATCACATCCTTCGCAAGGGTATGTGTAGATGGGCAATATAATGGATGGATGATAATAGTAGATGGTGTTGTAGGCTTAGGACTAGGATTAGATGGAGGGATAATGGAGTTTGCTAGGCTAAGATTTGGATTGGATGGAGGTGATACATGGGATTGGGATGATGTGACATGATTTCTTATTGTATGTTGATACACCTTGTAAACAATTGAGACAAATATTGGGCATTGATTTGTATTATGACCTTTGGTCCTATGGTATGCACAATAATCATGTTCATCATATGGACTTTCTTCACATGGTTTGACTTCAGGAAGTTTAATGAGTTTTGCTTCAAGCATTCTTTGTAAAACTCTCTCAGCCGCATCCTTTGGTGAACGATTAGAATGACATGGTGATGAAGGTAATGGAGGGCTTGGTGGTTTGGAAGGTTGATGGACCAATGGACTAGGGGTAGGATCACATGGTGGTGTTGGGATAGCATTTGGTGCAGGAGCACCCCTACAAGACAGGATATTGTCCGCATGACAGGACATTAGTCTATTTTTAGCATGTTTGACTTCATAATGTAATAAGGTCCATTGGACCAATGCATATGTATTAGATCAGCCTAGGAGAGTGTGCAGGTAGTTAGAGCTCGTGATCAGGTTGTCTGAGCTGTCTTCTCCCAGCCGTTTGGAAGCTCCCAGCCGCTGGGAATCGAGTTGGTAGTACTCGTAGGATATTGCTGTAAATAACTCAGATCAGTTAGGGTTTGAGATCAGGTTCAGAAGAGTAGTAGTTGTGTTATGTAGTACTGGTGATTGAGTGAGATCCAGAGATCAGCCCAGACATTGTGAAACATTGTTGTAGAAATAGGACATTTGTGTTTCATCTAAATAAGATCTCATCAATTGCATTATCTGGTTTATCAGCTGTTTATGTTTTGATTTCTGTTCTGATTATAGATTAATGGATTCTTTCAACCCTTCCACCGGTTGATTCTATGAATCGGTGGAATGGTCATGCATGTTAGTTTAGTTTGCATTTTAGTTTTCTGTTTATGCATTTCATTGTTTGAGAGATCAGTTGGTAGCATGCTATGAATCAACCTAGCATCCTCATGTGCTAGGGTTTAGGAAGATAAACTGTTAAGTTTTGATCTGAAGGTGATCCGGCCTGATCATCATGTTTTCTTTGTGAAATTATGCGGTTTTGTGAGTTTACATGCAGCTGACGGATATATAGGGATCTGCACGTGCTTTTCCAGCCAGAGTGAATCGCATCGACATCTGTGAGTATATCGCTATTCGGATCGGGTTATGAAGCTGACGAAGACTGTATGTTTCAAGTGCATCAGGATGATATAGGTTGGATATATACTCAGTGTGTATATCATCGTCAGGATCATCTTTCCTGTGTACCCATCATCCGCATATCGCTATCGTATGCGGGAGGAAAAATCATTTTTTGGCTAAGGACCGGAGAGGTCATCATCAGGATATTAAGAGATCACCCGGATATTCATTATCATGTTGCGGAGGATATAAGTGTCTTATATCCTGTTGACATCATCATCAGGTGCATTGACATCATCATCAGGTGCATGTGACATCATCGTCATCAGGATATTGTGAATATCACCCTATGCAAGTTTATCCTACTGTCGCTAAGTGTTTTGGCATCGGCATAAGTCATCGGCATAAAGTTTGGGTAACATCATCAGGATGTTTCAATATGACCGGATAAGTCATATCATGATGCTGTTGGTTGAGTAGTCAGATATCAGGGTGACGTAAGCATCGAAGGAAAGGTGCTTGAAGTTGTCGTCATCAGGATATATCGGAGGAACTGGATATTTTATATCCTACTGATGAAGGTGATGTTGAACATCATGATGAAGAAGATAGAGTTTGGTGGTAAGATGAACAGTGAACATCAGGAGGATGTTTACACTTGCCGAATATGATGATGCTGCTGACAGGCGAAAGGCGAAAGGCGATAAGGAAGTGAACAGTAGTTAGCAGGAGGATATTTCATGCCTCTTCGAAATATGATGATGCTGTCTGAGTTAGCAAGAAATATGATGATGATGATAAGCCGATAGGATTTTAACATGCTGGTTGTGTTAATGACTCCTCCTTTCCATTTGTAAGCTTCTGTTGCGTTTACCTCTGCATCATAGTGGTATCAGAGCAAAGGAAGGATCTTCTAGAAAAGATAAGGATATAGCAGGATGTCAGGTGACGAAGGAACATCTGAGATTCCGGCAAGGATGACCAACGTTGAGTTGGCAGTTCTGGTGAAGAAACAGATTGCAGAGAGCAAGGCCGTGAAGGCTCAGAATCAGGAATTGAAGGATGAGTTAGCGAAGTTGAGGAGCAGAGTAGGTTCTGGTAGAGAAGAAGATAGGGAAGAAGAAGAGATCCCTAGTTGGAACGAGGAGGTCGTTCCTGCAGACCAGAGACCACTGTTGAACGCCCTCAAGGCCATGGAGAGGAGAACCATGGATGTGAAACTGGATTTGCCAGTGTTTGCAGCAAAGATGGAACCTGATTCAGTGATGGAGTGGATAGACTCCTTGAACAATTTCTTTGAAACAGAGGAGATACCAGAACAACAGAGGGTGAAAATAGCCCAGTCAAAAATGAAAGAAACTGCCTTGACATGGTGGAATTTCGTCCAAGATGATAGAGTACAGGAAGGAAAATGTAGAGTCGCTACATGGAAGAAAATGATGGCATTAGTAAAGGAAGCTTATGTCCCATTGGATTACAGTATCCAATTACACAAGAGGAAGCAAAACCTGAAGCAGAAGGAGCTAGATGTCAGCTCATATACAGAAGAATTCATGAAACTTTGTATGAAAACAAAGGTAAAGGAAAGTGAGGAAGAGAAGGTAGCCAAATACCTTAATGGATTGAGGTTCAACATTCAGGAAGATTTAAGTCTGCATAATCCAGATACAGTTCAGAAATGCTTTCAGTTGGCATTGAAAGTGGAAGAGAAGTTAAAGAGAAAACAAGAACAACACAATAGAGGAAGAGGAAGACAACAAAGGGGTGGAAGAGGTCCTTTTAGAGGTAGAGGACATGGACATGGATATCAAGGAGAATCCAGTCATGACAATAGTAAGGGAAACAATAGTCAGAACCAGAGGGAAAATTATAGTCAGCAAGGAAACTTCAGAGGTAGAAGACCTTTCAGAGGAAGATCCCAGGGCAGAGGATCCATCAGATGTTATAACTGTAACAAAGAAGGCCATATAGCCAGCAGATGTCCAGAAAAGGCCACAAGCTCAACAGGAGAAAGGAGAACAAATCTGATCCAAGAACTTGATAATCAAAGTATGACAGGCTTTACTTCTTTTCAGAGTGTGAATGCTCCTGATAATTATGGATACCCAGAAAGTGGAGAGTCTCTAATGATGAGAAGAACACTGACTACCATGAAGGTACCTGACAAAGAATCCCCTCAAAGAAAGTCTCTTTTCAGGACTATTTGCAAAGCAGGAGGTAAGGCATGTAAAGTTTTGATTGATTCTGGTTCTACTGAAAATTTTGTGTCTGAAGAAATGGTGACAAAGCTTAAGCTTAAGAGATTGCCTCACCCCTCCCCATATAAAGTCTCATGGCTTACCCAAGGTCAGCAGACAACTGTAGAAGAGCAGGCTTGGGTAGAATTTTAGATTGGAGCATATAAGGATAAGTTGTTGTTTGACATTACCACGATGGATGCTTGCAATCTTTTATTTGGTAGACCATGGCAGTATGATTTGAAGGCACAACATGATAGTATTAGAAATACCTATACAATCAATAAAGATGGTAAGGATATAAAGTTACTACCATTAACAGAGAAGGAGGAGAAATCTAAAGGAAAAGAGGTGAAGGTAATGCTGATGGAAGGCAAACAGTTCATGAAAGAAGTAGCAGCAGAAGGTGCAGTTGCATATGCCCTAATCCCATGTATGAGGATGAATAAAGAACAGCAGCAAGAAGTCAAGGAAGAGAAAAAGCAAAGGTTCATAGACCCAGCTATCCAAGAGCTATTGGATAAGTACAAAGGTATCATCTCAGAGGGAATGCCAAGATCCCTACCACCTGTCAGAGATATTAGTCACTGCATCGACTTAATTCCAGGGTCAACACTTCCGAACAAAGCAGCCTATAAGCTAACTCCAGAACAGAATGCAGAAGTAGCCAGACAAATTGAAGAATTATTGGATTCAGGTCTGATTGGGAAAAGTTTAAGTCCATGTGCAGTACCAGCTGTACTAGCACCAAAGAAGGAAGGTACTTGGAGGCTTTGCACAGATTCCAGAGCTATTAACAAGATCACAATCAGGTATAGGTTTCCAATCCCTAGGATAGAGGATTTACTTGACTGTTTGGGAGGTGCTAAGTATTTTACAAAAATAGATTTGAAGAGTGGATATCATCAGATCAGGATTAGACCAGGAGATGAATGGAAAACAACATTCAAAACTAATGAAGGGTTATATGAATGGAAGGTTATGCCATTTGGTTTATCTAATGCACCTAGTACTTTTATGAGGATGATGAATGAGGTTTTGAAAGAGTTCATTGGTAAGTTTGTCATAGTATATCTAGATGACATTCTGATTTTCAGCAACACAAAAGAAGAACATCTCAGACACATAGATTTGGTTCTTAAGAGGTTACATGAAGAGCAGCTGATGATAAATTTAGACAAGTGTTTGTTCATGCAAGAGGAGATCACATATTTGGGTTTTGTCATTTCACAAGGACAGTTACAAATGGATAAGGAGAAGGTAAGTGCCATATTGTCTTGGCCAACCCCAAAGACTATGAATGATGTCAGAAGTTTCCATGGGTTAGCAACCTTCTACAGGAAGTTTATAAGAGGGTTTAGTCATAGTTGTGCACCCATGCTTGATACCATCAAAGGAGGACAGAAGTGCAGATTTGTTTGGACTCAAAGAGCAGATGATTCTTTTGAAACATTGAAGAAGAAGGTGGCACAGCAGCCAGTCCTTGCACTTCCAGACTTTAACAAAATCTTTCAAGTGGAATGTGATGCCAGTCACATGGCCATTGGAGCAGTCCTCAGCCAAGAAGGTAGACCTATTGCATTTTTCAGTGAGAAGCTCAATGATGCTAAAAAGAGGTATTCCTCATATGATTTGGAAATGTATGCTTTAGTCCAGTCACTCAAGAAATGGAGGCATTACTTGATGCCCAAGGAATTCATAGTATTCACAGATAACCAGGCTCTGAGTTTCATAAACAGCCAGGAAAAGCTGAACCACAGACACATGAAATGGGTAGAAACCTTACAAGCTTTTACTTTTACATTGAAGCATAAGAAAGGAGTCAAGAATAAAGTTGCAGATGCTTTGAGCAGGAGAGTTCTAACAGTCAACCAGATTCAGTTAGAAAGTGTTGGCATTGATTCACTAAAGACCATGTATGAGACTGATGAAGATTTTGGGGAGATATATCATGTATGTACTTCTTTTGGAGAGAAATATCATGCTGAATTCTTTGAATTTTTGATTCAGGATGGATTGTTGTTCAAAGGTGGACAGTTATGTATTCCAAGGTGTTCTATGAGGTTAAACATCATTAAGGAGAAACATTGTGGAGCTATGGCAGGTCATTTTGGTCTAGATAAGACTCTTGATCTTGTCCGAAGACATTACTTTTGGCCTAAGTTACAATCAGATGTCAAAAAGTTTGTAGAAACATGTGTGATATGTCAGAAAGCTAAAGGCAGGTCGACTAATGCATGTTTATATCAGCCCTTACCCATTCCTTCCAGACCATGGGACAGCATAAGTATGGATTTTGTCTTGGGTTTACCAAGGACAAGGAAAGGGTTTGACAGTGTTTTTGTTGTAGTGGATAGATTCAGCAAAATGGCACATTTCTTGCCATGCAAAACCACTGCTGATGCTTCATACATTGCAGATTTATTTTTCAGGGAGATTGTCAGAATCCATGGATTGCCATTGAGCATAGTGTCAGATAGGGATGTGAAGTTTATTGGTCACTTCTGGAGAACTCTTTGGAGGAAACTTGGAACAAATTTGTCTTTTTCCTCTGCATATCATCCTCAAACGGATGGACAGACTGAAGTAGTGAACCGTTCCTTAGGAAATTTGCTTAGATGTTTGACAAAACAACATGGAGAAAAGTGGGATAATATTCTATCTCAAGCTGAATTTTCCTATAATGATACTGTCAATAGGAGCACAAGGAAATCACCTTTTCAGATAGTTTATGGTATGCGTCTAAGAGGAATTTTGGAATTGAGAGATCTACCTACAATAGACCCTGTTAGTGCAGAAGGAGAAGCTTTTGCAGAAGCCATCAAAGAGGTTCATGATCAAGTCAAGACCCAACTGCAGCAAACCACCTTGAAGTATAAGGAATATGCTGATAAAAAGAAGAAGGATGTTCAGTTTAATGTTGGAGATTTGGTATGGGTTCATTTGAAGAAGGACAGACTTCCTAAGGGAAAATATACTAAACTTATGCAGAGAAAAGTTGGACCATGTCAGATTTTGCACAAGCATGGACAGACTGCTTATGAGATACAACTCCCCCCTGATCTTGGTTTGTCCCCTATATTCAATGTATGTGATTTAACTCCATACAAGTCTTATCCAGATGCAGATCAGGAACTCCTACAGGATACAGTCCATGATAACATTCCCAAGCATGATCCTCCACAGTTGCAGAAGGTTTTGGACACCAAAGTGGTCAAACAGACCTGGAACAAACAGTACTTAGAGTATCTAGTCTCTTGGAAGGGAAAACCTAATTCTGAAGCAGTATGGATGACTGACGAGCAGATCCAGAAACATGGTGCAGATCTTCATACTCTCATCTCAAGTGGACTTGAGATTTCTTCTTCTGGGGAGTATGGTGCAGGAGCACCCCTACAAGACAGGATATTGTCTGCATGACAGGACATTAGTCTATTTTTAGCATGTTTGACTTCATAATGTAATAAGGTCCATTGGACCAATGCATATGTATTAGATCAGCCTAGGAGAGTGTGCAGGTAGTTAGAGCTCGTGATCAGGTTGTCTGAGCTATCTTCTCCCAGCCGTTTGGAAGCTCCCAGCCGCTGGGAATCGAGTTGGTAGTACTCGTAGGATATTGCTATAAATAACTTAGATCAGTTAGGGTTTGAGATCAGGTTCAGAAGAGTAGTAGTTGTGTTATGTAGTACTGGTGATTGAGTGAGATCCAGAGATCAGCCCAGATATTGTGAAACATTGTTGTAGAAACAGGACATTTGTGTTTCATCTAAATAAGATCTCATCAATTGCATTATCTGGTTTATCAGCTGTTTATGTTTTGATTTCTGTTCTGATTATAGGTTAATGGATTCTTTCAACCCTTCCACCGGTTGATTCTGTGAATCGGTGGAATGGTCATGCATGTTAGTTTAGTTTGCATTTTAGTTTTCTGTTTATGCATTTCATTGTTTGAGAGATCAGTTGGTAGCATGCAATGAATCAACCTAGCATCCTCATGTGCTAGGGTTTAGGAAGATAAACTGTTAAGTTTTGATCTGAAGGTGATCCGGCCCGATCATCATGTTTTCTTTGTGAAATTGTGCGGTTCTGTGAGTTTACATGCAGCTGACAGATATACAGGGATCTGCATGTGCTTTTCCAGCTGGAGTGAATCGCATCGACATCTGTGAGTATATCGCTATCCGGATCGGGTTATGAAGCTGACGAAGACTGTATGTTTCAAGTGCATCAGGATGATATAGGTTGGATATATACTCAGTGTGTATATCATCGTCAGGATCATCTTTCGTGTGTACCCATCATCCGCACATCGCTATCGTATGCGGGAGGAAAAATCATTTTTTGGCTAAGGACCAGAGAGGTCATCATCAGGATATTAAGAGATCACCCAGATATTCATTATCATGTTGCGGAGGATATAAGTGTCTTATATCCTGTTGACATCATCATCAGGTGCATGTGACGTCATCGTCATCAGGATATTGCGAATATCACCCTATGCAAGTTTATCCTGCTGTCGCTAAGTGTTTTGCATCGGCGTAAGTCATCGGCATAAAGTTTGGGTAACATCATCAGGATGTTTCAATATGACCGGATAAGTCATATCATGATGCTGTTGGTTGAGTAGTCGGATATCGGGGTGACGTAAGCATCAAAGGAAAGGTGCTTGAAGTTGTCATCATCAGGATATATCGGAGGAACCGGATATTTTATATCATGCTGATGAAGGTGATGTTGAACATCATGATGAAGAAGATAGAGTTTGGCGGTAAGATGAACAGTGAACATCAGGAGGATGTTTGCGCTTGCCGAATATGATGATGCTGCTGACAGGCGAAAGGTGAAAGGCGATAAGGAAGTGAATAGTAGTTAGCAGGAGGATATTTCATGCCTCTTTGAAATATGATGATGCTGTCTGAGTTAGCAAGAAATATGATGATGATGATAAGCCGATAGGATTTTAACATGCTAGTTGTGTTAATGACTCCTCCTTTCCATTTGTAAGCTTCTGTTGCGTTTACCTCTGCATTAGGATTAGTTGGCTCATATGTTGGCATGTGATTGGATGGTGGTGGCCACTCTAGATTGGTATCTCCCTTGTCAAAGGTAATTAAGTCTTGCATAGGATAACTTAGACTCATTTGGTTTATGTACAAGGGACCACTTGGACTTACATGTGCTTCTTGTTGCAAAGGTGGATTTAGGTCTATCAATGGTGCTTGGTGGTCTTGTTGAAAAGGTGTACTTGGACTTGCTTGATTTATGTACAAGGGACCATTGGGACTTGGATGTTGTTCTTGTAATATCACTTGATTGCTTTGTGGATGGGTTTGGTAGTGCATTGGAATGTCAGCATGAGGGATTGGATAAGCTTGAGGTGGATGTTCATAGGTTGATGTGGCATTGACTTGGTGGATAGGTGGATTAAGCTGATAGGAAGTGGATGGATATGACATGTGGCTATGAAGTGGATTAGGTTGATAGGAAGTGGATGGATATGACATGTGGCTATGAGGTGGATTAGGTTGGTATGAAGTGGATAGATATGACATGTATGGTTGATGTGGAATTTGTTGAGGTTGGGATGGTGTTTGGACTTCTTGTTGTGATATGATTTTTTGTTGATGTTGGTAAATGTGTTGATGTGATGATGATGGAGGGGTTGCATAGGATAATGATTGTTGTGATATGGATTGATATGGATAAGGGTTGACATTGGAAAGGTTATGATAGGTTGATGAAGGATTGATGTGACATGTGGATGAATTTGGTTGATATGAAGTGGATGGGGATTTTGGACTTGTCTCATCCTCATCAATAAAGAGATAGCCTCCTCAAAGTATAAACTTGGTCTTAGGAGGAGAGGCTCCTTTAATTGTGATCTTGGGCTTTGGTTCATTCTCATGATTTGAATTAGGAAGATAGCCACCTTTAATTGTGATTGGTTTCTTCTCATGATTTGGATTAGGAAGATAGCCACCTTTAATTGTGATTGGTTTCTTCTCATGATTTGGATTAGGAAGGGGGGCTCCTCTAATTGTGACCTTGGGATTTGGCTTTATTTCATTGTTTGAATTAGAGGGGTAGCCTCCTTGAATTGTGATTATAGGCTTAGGTCTTGTCTCATGATTATAAGGATAACCCCCTTGAATTGTTACCTTAGGCTTGGGATTTGTCTCATGATTAGAGGGATAGCCCCCTTGAATTGTCACCTTAAGCTTGGGATTTGTCTCATGATTATAAGGATAGCCCCCTTGAATGATTACAACCATCTTGACAAGTGTTGACTAGGACTAGGTTGATGATGATGTAGAGATGATTTGGAATGAGTATGGATGTGACTAGGATATGTTCAGAATAAAATTGATTTGGGTATGATTAGGATATAATGTGGAATGACAAAATTGGGTGATGTGGATCAAATGTAGGATGAATTGTTTATGTGTTTGGTGTTTATAGCTTGATATGGCAATGTTCAAACAAATGATTATGCATATACACACATGAATCACTCACGCAAGACACATAAGCAAGTTTTTGATTTTGAAAATGAAATGTGATGATTAAGCAAGCACTTGTGGAAGACACATCAACAAGCCTAATGTCTAGTTTGAAATAGGGTATGGCCAATTAGGTTTTAAGCTATGTTTACACGAGGTTGACTAGGAATTTGAAAACAAAATCCTGCCACACAGCTGGGAGAAAGGGGTAACCCACCCTTCACCTTCACTTCCCAAAGGTATAAAGTTCTTTGGGGCTTAGCCAAGAGTGACAAGATTCCAACTCCCAAAGGAGGGTGTCTTTCGATTCAGCCTCGATTGAGGTCGTCCCTTGGAGTGGTGTGTCTCCAGGCAGGCCTCCTAGATAGGGTATACAAAAGCAAACCAAGTGAGATATCACTTGATTCACACTCGCAGTTGTTAATTTCCCCTTTAGAAAATGAGATGTGTGATCAAACAGTTCAAGCACTAGTTTGTTTTAGATCCAAAGCCAAATGTGATGAAAGACAATGGTTTGTTTTAGCCCAATTTTTTATGTGAATTTGCAAACAATTGTTCATTTTATGCCCAAAATCCAAATGTGTGATTCAAACAATGATTAAGATGAAAGATTAGAATGAGTTCACCTGATTATTTTGCTATCCAAATTGCTGTAGATGTTGATGCCAATGCTGCTCCAGCTCCTTATGATCACCTACAACATAAAAAAAATGATATTATAATGCAGGCATAAAAAATAGGCTCATCAGGCAAGGAAAATTGTAATTTTAGATGCATAGCTGAATTAGATTTGATTATTTCGATACATTTTTGGTTTGAAAATTAAAAAATCAAAGAATAGACCCCCATTAATTTTTAGAGAACTTTCTGAAAATGTAAAGAAATCAGAAAAATTCCTTGATTTGCGCCTGAAAATGTGGATTTATGAAAACAATATAGTCGGCAAAGATCTGATTTTTTCGCACTGTAAATGACCTCCAAATTAAATCTATAAAACATAGACCCCCATTAGAATTTCAAGAGCTTTCCAGAAATGTAAAAATTTCTAAAACATTCACTGATGTGTGCCCAGAATTGTGATTTTATGAAAAAACATAAAAACGTGATAAATCCCGCAAAAATCATGATAAACCCGAAATGTTTTTGCTGTAGCTTCCTTATATCATGGACAAACTTCTGCTAAAATCTTCTAGAAAATTTCATAGCCGTTTGGAAGATATGATGAAATCTTTAAAACCTAGGGTTTTGTCCAAAAAGTAGCAGATCTGCAACAAAAAGTTAATTAAACCTGCAAAACTCAACAATGGGGGTTATATGAAAGCAAATTTTTACTACAAAAACCTGCAAAAAAGATCAAGCAAAGTGAGTCCCACCGGGCGTGCCAAAATGTAGTTAGGGTAAAATTGCAAATCAGGGCAAATGAATAAACGTCAATGATAAAAACCCTAGCAATGCACAATGAAGTACAAGACAACATGAAAATAAATAACTAATTAGCTAAGTAGGATGAGGATGGGATTGAATGGGATTTTAATTAAATAAATAAAATTTATTTAATTAATTGGCTTAATGGATTAGGGAAATTAGGACAAAATACTACAAGATGTCTAGGATAATGTTTTTAACTAGGTGTTGCTAGACATGGACAAAGTTGGGACAATTTTGGGTGTCTACAGATAGGTTGAAAATTGGTTGCTTAGGTGCCGCATTTTTGGCATCTACTACCCTGTCATTTACGATGTTCTTATTTTTCATCCAAAATTTAGGTTTGTCATTGTTGGTGTTGGTATTAGGAGTGTCTTTGTAGAGCTTGATTTAACCTTTTCCGATTAGGGCTTTTTCTATAATGAGGCCCATCTCAATGACCTTGCTAAAAGAAGTAGGACATTGGATTTGGATTTGGTAGCTTAGGTCCATTTGCAGATTGTGGGCGAACATTTCTAGCATCTATTTCTTCGATATTTGGTGTGGGCACGTGCTTGTCAGTTGTCTCCATCTCTGTAAGAAGGCAGTGAAAGATTCTCCTCCTTTCTGTTTGGTGTTACAAAGATCCAATATTGAGGTGTCGTGCTCAATATTGTAAGAGAAGTGGGTGACAAATTTATCTACAAGCTCATTGAAGGTTTTAATACTGGGTGTGGTGCAGGAGCACCCCTACAAGACAGGATATAGGTTCATTGTCCGCATGACAGGACATTAGTCTATTTTTAGCATGTTTGATTTCATAATGTAATAGGGTCCATTGGACCAATGCATATGTATTAGATCAGCCTAGGAGAGTGTGCAGGTAGTTAGAGTTCGTGATCAAGTAGTATGAGCTGTCCTCTCCTAGCCGCTTGGAAGCTCCCAGCCGCTGGGAATCGAGTTGGTAGTACTCGTAGGTTATTGCTATAAATAACTCAGATCAATTAGGGTTTGAGATCATATAGAGAAGAGGGTAGTAGTTATGTTATGTTGTACTGGTAATCATATCATATCAGAGGTAGTAGTTATGTTATGTTGTACTGGTGATTGAGTGAGATCCAGAGATCAGTCCAGACATTGTGAAACATTGTTGAAGAAACAGGACATTTGTGTTTCATCTAAATAAGATCTCATCAATTGCATTATCTGGTTTATCAGCTGTTTATGTTTTGATTTTCGTTCTGATTACAAGTTGATGGATTCTTTCAACCCTTCCACCGGTTGATTCTGTGAATCGGTGGAATGGTCATGCTTGTTAGTTTAGGTTGCATTTTAGTTTTCTATTTATGCATTTCATTGTGTGGGAGATCGATTGGTAGCATGCTGTGAATCAACCTAGCATCCTCATGTGCTAGGATTTAGGAAGAAAAACTATTAAGTTTTGATCTGAAGGTGATCCGGCCCGATCATCATATTTTCTTTGTAAAATTGTGCGGTTCTGTGAGTTTGCATGCAGCTGACGGATATACAGGGATCTGCATGTGCTTTTCCAGGCAGAGTGAATCACATCGACATCTGTGAGTATATCGCTATCCGGATCAGGTTATGAAGCTGACGAAGACTGTATGTTTCAAGTGCATCAGGATGATATAAGTCAGATATATACTTAGTGTGTATATCATCGTCAGGATCATCTTTTGTGTGTACCCATCATCGGCATATCGCTATCGTATGCAGAAGTGAAAGTTCATTTTTTGGCTAAGGACCGGAAAGGTCATCATCAGGATATTAGAAAGATCACCGGATATTCATTATCATGTTGCGGAGGATATAAGTGTCTTATATCCTGTTGACATCATCATCAGGTGCATTGACATCATCATCAGGTGCATGTGACGTCATCGTCATCAGGATATTGCGAATATCACCCTATGCAAGTTTATCCTGCTATCGCTAAGTGTTTTGGCATCGGCATAAGTCATCGGCATAAAGTTGGGTTAACATCATCAGGATGTTTCAATATGACCGGATAAGTCATATCATGATGCTGTTGTTTGAGTAGTCGGATATCGGGGTGACGTAAGCATCGAAGGAAAGGTGCTAGAAGTTGTCGTCATCAAGATATATGGGAGCAACTAGATATTTTATATCCTGCTGATGAAGGTGATGTTAAACATCATGATGATGAAGATAGAGTTTGGCGGTAAGATGAATAGTGAACATCAGGAGGATGTTTGCGCTTGTTGAATGTGATGATGCTGCTGATAGCCGAATATCATGATGCTGCTGACAGGCGAAAGGCAAAAGGTGATAAGGAGGTGAACAGTAGTCAGCAGGAGGATATTTCATGCCTCTTCGAAATATGATGATGCTGTCTGTGTTAGCAAGAAATATGATGATGATGATAAGCCAATCGGATTTTAACATGCTAGTTGTGTTAATGACTCCTCCTTCCCATTTGTAAGCTCCCGTTGTGTTTTACCTTTGCATCAGGGTGGCAGTCTAGAGAACCATTCCATGGCTTACCCACCTAGGCTTCGTGGGAAGAGTCGCATAAGGTAGGTGTTGTTATGTGAGACCTCGAGACAAGCAGCATTGAATTCTCTGATGTGATCCCTTGGGTCACCCTTTCCTCGATATTTGTCAAACTTAGGCACCTCAAATTTTGAGGGGAAAGGTATCATGACCAAGGGCCTATCAAAAGGATATGGTGAAATATCCTCTAGGGTGTAGTGTTTAGTTGATGCCCCCAATTTCATGTCTGAAATTTGTTGTTGGAGATCTTCATATTTTTGGTTCATTAGACTTAGGGCATCCAAGGAGTCAGTTGTTGCTTTGCTCTTATCCATGGGTATTTCATCATGTCTACTTCCTTCAGGGATTCTTTCTTCACCAGTTTCTTTGAGAGTCTCCACGTCATACTCCTTACGGAGTTTGGCTCCTAGACTTGCTAGATGTAAAAAGAATTTTGTTGGGTCTTGGGCAAGCACTTTTTCTAGTAGGCGCTGAAATTTTGGATTATAGTGGATTTGAAGGATCTCCTCCGTGGAAATCTCTTCGTCACTTTTGTGATCATTGACAACACTTTTCTCTACCATTTCTAACTATTTTTGTTTTTGTAATCTTGTTAAGACCATGCAAGGTAGTAAAGAAATGGGATGGAGTGAAAAAGATTCTTGAGCAAGATGCTAGGATGATACAAGGTTTTAGCAAGGTTCTTCTGAGATCTATGTGGTATCAAACAAGTTTGGGTATACAAAAGCTATAGTCAAAGTAGGGATGTTAGAAATCCAAATACTTGATGTTGACTAGTCTTATATAAGCCACTAGTAGAGTGTCGAGAGAAAGGATAAGTAACCCTTGATATTGGACACTTACTAGGTTTGTTTGAGTATTGATTGTGATCTAGAATAATTTGGCTATAACCTTGTTGGAAATTTGGAAGAAATTGGTGAGATTTTGGATGAAAAAAAGTAGATATGATATGGAAAAGAAGAAGAAATGGTTGATTTGCAAGGTCTTAATCAAATTTTTGGAAACTGAATAGGTTTGGAGATGGTTTTTGAAAAGTTTTTGATAGTTTTGCTCTTGGAAGGTACTGAATTTTGCTCTCTGGTTTAAATGTGCAGCAGTTTAAATGCATCACAACAGAAGTGCAAATGCACCAGAAGTTAGGTCAAATGTGTCAGAAGTCAGTTCAAATGCGCAACATTGGCAGAGTTTCAGATGTGCCACAACATACGTTAAATGCGCCAAAGGTTGGGTCAAATGTGCAATAATGGCAAATGCGACACGACAGATGTTAAATGTGCAAAAGGTCAGGTTAAATGCACAATACTAGCAAATGCGCCACATCAGAATTCAGATGTGCAGAAAGTCGAATCAGATGCGCAATTCTAGCTTTTTGTCTTGCTTTCTCAAAATTTTGGAAAATTTTGGAACGTTTTCAAGATTTTTCTATTTTTGGTTTGAAAAACTTGGGCGCTTGTGATAATTTTGATGTTTAATTATGGCAAAAACACAGCAAACACATAGAAGTTTTCCATGATTTTTATCTTTTTTATATTTTTTTGTATTTTTTGGACTATTTTGACTCAAAACAAGTACAACCTAGGCTGGATATGACAATATTCATTGAATCCTCTAGTTGTGCCACTTAAAGCGTGTAGCTCCAGAATCTGGTAGCACTGGCTCCCCTCCACGGCACTCACTTCTCACGCATACCAGATTTGGGTTTCCTTAGGCTCATACCCACACCGAACCTTAGAATTGTCCCTGCTACCTCTACTAAGAGTCACTTGAATCAAGGCCGCTTCAAGAGCTCCATCCTTTGCATCAACAAATAGGGGTTTTTGGCTTGCTACACAATTGGTTCTTAGTCAAGGCAACCGTTTGACTAGTTACACGTGCAGCGGCGCTACTCTCCGTTATGGAGTCTCCCAGCCTCAAAGGGTTACACCTTAAAGGGTTTTGGGGGAGGTTGGTCATCGATGTAACACAGCAACACTCATTGCTTGAGGTTTTCACTTCAAGCACAATTTATTTTAAGTGGCTTGGTAGGGCTTGGCTTTAGCCTGTTACCACTCAAGGTCATTCCCACTTGGATAGGCATGCATCCAAGGGCAGGTTCCCCCTAAAGGTTTAACAAATAGAATGACAAGTCTAGCACTTTGATCACCTAGTTAAGGGGAGAGCATATGCCTATTGTCATTTGCAAGCACAGAGTACAATGGTTAATCCAATCTAGTTAAAAATAGAAAAACTAAATGAGCTAATCTACTTGCACTCACACGATTGTTAACTTGGAAGTGTTTAGATCATAGCATTGTTCATTTTCCCATTTGTTAACTTGAAAGTGATTAAGACATAGCAATGTTCATTTTCTCATTTGTAAAGATAGCAGTGGTCTAATCTAGGAAAATAAAAGAGCAATGCAAAGATAGCAATTTGGGTCCAGTTACTTCCTTCCTAGTTATGAACTATGTGAAATTTGTATGAAATGCACTTGCTTACTTCTCCCCTAATTAGTCTAAATGAACTAGGCAAAGCATCTAAATGACCTAATCCAACTATTAACCCTGCAAAACAACTATTAGATCCAATGCATAAAATCAGAAACTCTAAAAATAGCAAGTAGAATCAAATGCACCGCACTACAGCCTGAATGTGCAGAAACAGGGAGTGCATGTGGCATTGTACAAAAGTGCAACAACAGAAGGTAAATGCATAAAACCCAAAGGTTTATGCGCAACTATGACAGATGTGTCATTTTACAGTGCAGATGCACCAAAAGATAGAGTAAATGCGCAACCCGAGTAAATGTGCCAAAATAGGGGTCAGATGCACCGTTGCGGGGGTCAAATGCACCGATTCGTGAGGTAAATGCATCACTTTTGGAGTCAAATGCACCAAATGATTGGATGCCCCAACTCGAAAGGTAAATGCATCATTTCAGAAGTTATATGTGCCAGATGCCTTTGTCAGAAACCTGCTTCATCACCTGTACGGACCTATCACTTAAAAACACTCAGTTTTTTTTTTATTAGTAAGAGGGGAAAGGGCCCCACAATGGGTACCAAAATGTGAGGGGGAAAATAGATTAATCAAATCAATGAATAATAAAACCCAAACATCAATAGAAGTTGAAAGCAAAGAAGATTAAAACAAACAAAAGTAAATGTACTTACAACTTCTTTACCTATCGTTTTCCATTACTTGCCTATTTGTCCTTGATCTTGATGATGAAGCCCTCAGAAGCATTGCTACCTTGCTTGTTTGAAGATGACAAAGACATAATGGCTCTGATATTCATGTGATTGAAGGTGAGCTTCAACACACTAAATAGAGGATGAGATGAATGCTTAAGAAAATGGGTGCCAAAGGCGCGCTTGATTTCCTGCAGCATAAGTTTGCATAAATGATAAGTGATGAAATGAAGAAGGAGAAGGTTGTATTTATAGAGAAGGTGAGGGAAGATCAATGGTTTAGAAGAAAAGGAAAGATCAACGAAGGAGGGTTGTTGAGGAACGTGCAACAAATGGAAGAAAGACACATGTCATTCGAAAAGCAACTTTGTTGAGTTAACTCCTCTCTTGATGAGGATGAGATTTGATTTTCTTAAATTAAAATTTATTTTTCTAATTTAAGAGAAAGTTTCCTTTAAAGATGCTTTAAAACTACTTTTGCTTTTGTGTGACAAGAGGAAAGGATTTTTCTATAAGATAAGAATGATTTTTGAAGATAAGAATGCATAATTAAATAAAAAAGATTTTATTTAATTATTTTGTAGATAATTTGAGAGGAATAAATAAAATATAGAAATATATTTTATTTCATGGATATTTTTGAAAAATAAAATAAAATATAAAAGTATATTTTATTTAGTGGATAATTTAGATTTTTATTTAAATAAAATTTGCATTTTATTTAAATTTGGAAGAATAAAGGTTTTAATTAAATATTAAAATTATTTAATTATTTAGCAGAATGAAGGTGATGTATATGACATTTAATTAATTAAATAAATGTGTTTATTTAATTAAATGAGAGGAAACGAATCAGATAAATAAATGAATTTATTTATTTATTGATAGAAGAATGTGAATGATGAAATAAATATTAAAAATATTTATTTAAGCAGAGTCATGCCAATTTTAGGTGTATACAGGTATGAATAGGGTGCTTGTCGTATGATGGTCAAGTCTAAGATGGTGATGAGAGGGGATGGTGCATGTTTAGTATGGATTGAGTTTAGATGAGTGATGGGATGTGATTAGTGGAGAAAGCAAGCTTAGATAGTAGGGACAACTAAAAATTTGGCGAGGGGGCATCTTGTGTGCCTGAGTATTGGATACATCCTTCATATTCCAAACTACCTACATACCATATATCCATGAGATGAAGGCACACAAGGGTACGGGTGATGATTGTATGTATTTATAGGGAATTAATGAAGGGAATATGGGTATGAGGTGATGTAGATGGATTTAAAGCATGGAATCGTTGGTTTTTAGGGTTGGCAAGAGACACTATATGGATTCATGGTTGTTGTCATTGATGGCAAAAAAGGTCATCCCACATATCCGCAAGTCATGGTGTGTCTCTACCGGAAGTCAGAATGAAGATTGTTGTGGTCCGGTGAACAAGAATAGAGCATGTGGCAAGGTCCGACAGATTGGTCCGGATCTCTCATAGGAAGTGTCTTGGTGCAGTGCGGATTTGGGGAAGTCAAGAGGACTACCTTGAGTAGTATATTCTAAGGATTTAGCCTCCGATGATGGACAAGGAAAAAGATATGAATAGTTGAGTACCGGATTCCTGAGAGACAGTGAGAACAGAGGAAGAACTGACTGACAGAGTATCAGACTATTTTTTGGATGTGTTACTGTTGATGGTAAAGGTTGTGAAGGCATGAATCATGTTTGGCCAACATGATTAATGACATCTACAAGTATATGCTTGATCCGCATTACTTGATATGCAAGGATTCAGCTGACAGAACAGAGTTTGTGAGAAGATAGACTATTCCGAGTGCCGACTAGAAAGATAATGAAATTACTAGTGCGGATATAAATAGAGGATGGATTTTGTTGTGAAAAGTGAAGTTGTGGTATGTTGTATGCAAATAAGTGTAGAGCAGTGCAGAAGCAGTAAGAAAGATCCGGTATGTGAAAGGAAAGCAGAATAAAGAGTAGAGGAAAGATGAAGTGCAGCAGATTAGTATACTGAGCCTAACCGGAACTGAACTCCAGCATATGTAGATGCTTCCAATCAGTTCAAGTATTATATAACATTCTTTTGTAGACAGTGTGTCTCCTTGTAGGCAGTGTGCCTCTTTGTGAGCAGTGTGCTCGGGCAGTGAGCCCTAATTGGCAAGTGCCATTTTTGTAATTCCTTATTCTTCTAACAGAGAATAATCTTTGGGTTAATCACCCCGTGGTTTTCTCCCTTAACCGGGTTTCCACGTCAAAAATACTGTGTCATGTGTTTCTAATTTCATGGTAATGTTTGTTTGTTTGATTCAATGCTGCTTTGATTAATAAGGAAGTTCAAAAGAAGAAATAATTAGGATAACTGATTCACCCCCCCTCTGAGTTATCAACAATTGGTATCAGAGCTAAGTTCCTCCTAATAGAGCCTAACAGCTTGAGGAAGATCTGGGAGTTCAAATGGATGCATATGGTTTAAGGGAGCAACTCAAGACTGCCCTTGAGGATCTTGAACAGTCAAACTCTGAAGTCAATGAATTAAAGGAAAGGCTCAAACAGACTGATGAATTCATGAGAGAACTAAAGGACAAATTAAGTCTCTCTATGAAAAAGAGAAAGGAGCTGCTCCAACAATTAGCAAGACAAAGTGAAGAAAGCAATACAAATGAAGAATTGACTGAGAAAACCAAGTTATGTGAAAAGTTATCAAAAGAAGTCATTATGTTAAGACATGAAATGGAATCAGGAACTATAAAGTTTACTCAAGAGATTGAAGAAAAAAGAAAAGCTGAAGACAATCTAAGACAATCTCTTAAAGAGAAATCAGAAGAATGCCACCAGATGGACAGGATTATCAGACATCTTGAATCTGATCTTGAAGATGCCAAAGATAATGAAGAAAAACTTGAGGATCAAATTGTCTCTCTCAAAAGAGATCTTCAAACAACAAATGAATATAAAGAAAAATTCAAGATAAGTTCTGCCCAACTTGAAGTACTTCTTGGAAGTCAAAAGAGGACAGATGACAAGTATGGTTTGGGATATGAGAAAGGAGAAAGCTCTGGATCCGGTCAAAAGAATTTTGGATCAAAAAATCCAAGGAATAGGCCTAGAAGACCTCCGGTAAGATAGCCCAATGCTCAAAGGTATCCATCCTTCAATGGATACTGCCATAGCTGTAATTACTTTGGTCACAAAGCTAATCAGTGCAGAAAGAGAATGAATCAGACTAATTCATTCTTCTCTGGACAGTGCTTTAACTGAAAAAGGTTTGGACACAAGTCTCATGAATGTAGAAATATGCAAATAAACAAATCATTCAATGGTAGATGCTTTGCATGCAATAGAGTAGGTCATATGGCTAATCAATGCAGATCAAGAGGTTATCAGTCAAATATGCAAGGAAATATTATTTGCCAAATTTGTAATAGGTCCGATCATAATGCAAAAGTCTGCAGAAGCAAGAATCAGGACAAAAGAGGTCTGGTGTATAATCAGAATCAAGACAAGGGTAAACAAAAGATGAATGCGGATGAAGTTAGGAATCAGATGAACAAGATTTGGGTAAAGAAAAGTTCAGAGAATGTAGAGGTTGGATCCGCACCAGACTCTGGTGCTGATATTTCTTCCAGAAATTAAAAAGTGAGCTCTGGCTCAGTGGGAGACTCAAAGAAAATCCTGTTCCCCTGGCCAATCAAGTGGTGCCGGATGTGGCACAAGATGCGGAGTAAAGGGTTTGAATATATAAGTCTTGAGATGATCCAGATAAGATTTCAGAGGTTCGCATGAAAATGTGAAGAAGTTGTGATCGACCAAGTAAGACCTGTTCCGGGAGATGCTCCGAAATGACAGATGATTACAAAAAGGTCCGGAGAGATCCGGAAGTGCATTGTCTTATTCTGCGGATTGGACAGAATGTTTGGGATGTCCTTGTGATGTATCATCTTGATTTATTCATAGTTGGAAGATCCGCATGATGTTCATAGATCAGGACTGATTCGGTATGCCAAATTATCCTAATAAGGCAAACCGGAATAATGTAGGTCGAGCATTTATTGCCATTAGATATTAGGGTTTGCAGAGCAATATAAGGGATTTCTCATAAATCACTTGCTCATTCTACACTCAAGAAGAAGCAAAAAGTGGAGCTCTACAACAAGATTCATCAAACTCACCAAAGATCTCCTGCAGAAGTCATTACATACAGAAATCAATTCAACCACTCCGTGTAACCGAAGGCGCATAAGGTATTTTCCGTTTTCAATATCTCACTACAAATCTTTAAAAAAAAATGGCTACTCCAAATATAGTTAAGATCTCTGATAGACCTCGCCCCACATTCAAGAAACATCCATACAAATCTTTGGAGGTAGATCCACTAGGAGCCTTCTCTAGTGTTCCACATGATGTATTGGATACGAAGGACATTAGGGTTTACATTCATGCAAATTTTGAAGACTTTGGAGAATCAAAATTGATGGATATCTATCACAAACAGTTGATAGATGACTCCTTTGAGATTAAACCTCAGTACAAAGCCATCCGGGATAAACACTTTGCACAGTGCATCCATTTCCCCTGTTTTGAAGAAGATGAATGGGTCCGGTATGTACTAAGTAGAGTGCATGACAACTTCCTTGGTTGAACAAGCCCTTCAAGATCACCAAAGATGCAATTAGGGCTGTAACTGGTCTGCACTCATCTGGTGGATTACCTGTTCTCAAGTCTGTCAAAAATCAGACAGTTAGTGATGCAACCGGATCTAAGTTTGATAAGAGAGCTATGACAGTTGAAGACATCACTGAACCGGATGTCAAATTTGCATCTATGATAATTGGTTACAAGATCTATCATTCCAATAGGGAAAATTTAGTACCGGGAACTATAATTTACACAGCTTATCAAATGCTAAAGGAGAATGCAGACTATGACTTGTGTGAGCTTCTTGTAAACCAACTTTTTAAAAATCTGCAGAAGATCAAGAAGGACAAGAAAAACTCCTTCAAGTATGGCAATTTGATCCTTTGTCTCTTCTTTTATTACATGAATGAGCTTCCTGGATCCAGTGGATGGATATGGCAGAATGACAGACCAGTTGCCATCCAAATCAGAGATTATTTGCATGGACTTGGGGATGCCAAAGCAAGAAAAACAGCTCTATGGGGATATTTCAAGAACTTCCAGAGCATGATGCATGCAAGAGAAAGAATACCCCAATCTCTTGTTGAAAAGTACAAAGACACAGTATGTTTTATGGTAGAAATAGATCAGTGTCTAATGGAGGCAGTAGAACCAAGAACTGTGTGGATCATGCCCATGGGGTATGAAGTGGATGAACAGATAGTGGAGCTGCATGTTCAACACATGCTTAGTCAGCCTAAAGATCCAAAGGTAGAAAGGTTCAGAACATTTGAGGAACTAAGTATAAAAATCCATGTTGAACTCAGAGAACTGGAGATCAAGAGGAAGGTGAGAAAAGAAGTAGAGCATATTGCTCAAGGCCTAGGCATCCCAAAGGAGGCACTTGATGTCAACCGGGAAAAGAGGCAAAAGGCTGAGGAAGAGAAGAAAGAGGCAGAAAAGAAAAGCAAGAAAAGTACTCTGGTGGAAACCTCAACCCGGACCAGATCATCAAAGGGATCTACACCTGTCACAACCAAAGGCTCAAAAATGTCAAAACTGGAAGGTCAGACATCTGGTAAAGGAGAGAAAAGATATAAAATAAAAGCTACAAGGGCTTACACAAGTCAGAAAGATGAAGAGGAAACAGAATCAGATGAAGGGGTAAAAGAAATAAAGAAACAAAAGAAGAAAGGATCCGGTAAACCCTCCACAGGCCAAGACAAGGAAGAAATGGCAGAGGTATTTGTTGAAAAGCCCACCCTGTCTCTAGAGAGTGTAATCAAGTCAGTCACGGTGGATGGAAACCTTCAACCAATGACTGAATTCTATGATGACTACAATGAGGCTGACCAAAAGATTCTGCAGGAAGCCACAATCAAGTATCTGAACATATACAGTAAGGCTTTCATTGAGATCATATCTCTAATTCCTAAAAGCCTAGAAAAGGAATTAGAAATAAGAAAGAATAATGCTCAGGCAAAAGATCTTGAGATCTGGGAGCAGATAGCTATTCAGCTATATCCTCAAATTGATCCCAAGACAATGAACATAATATTCAAAGACTGCAAAGATGAGTTTAGGAGTAAAGCAAGAATAAATCAACTCATGCTTGGTGAGACTGACAAGGTGGCCATAGAGACAGAAGAGATCCTTCAGAAGGCCTTCAAAAGGTTTAATCTTCCTGTTGTAGAGGACTTAGGTGCAGAAACAACTGTGGACTTGGAATCATCTGCTCTGGAAGAAGTGGCCCTTGAATTGACTAACATCTCTCCTCTGGCTTCCCCTACAGTCTTAGGATCCCAAGAAGAAGAGAAATTATAGGAGAAAGAAGCAGCAGTAAAAGAAAAAGAGGTTGACAGCACCAAGGATGCAGAGAAAGAGAAGATTCCAACAGAGAAAACCACAACTGAAAGTGGTAAGAATGTGGAAGGAGAAAAGACTCCAAAGGACAAAACTACAGAAGAGAAGAAACATCTGTCTCTGGCAAGAGACACTGCACAAACTGTTCAAAAATTTCTGAGCCAAGAAACAATACAGATTGATGAACCGGAGCTTCTAAAAGGTCCATTCAACTTTGACTCCCTCTCTCTGGTACAGATAATGAAGATAGCTTCATTTGCAAATGCTAAGGCAAATGAAAAACTCCTAAAGTCTCATATGGAAGATTGTGAGTTGATAGAGGCTGCTTCCAGAGTGCTTGAAAAGATTATGCCATCAGTCCAGATAGATCTGACAGCCTCCTCTTCCGGTAATCTCAAAACCTTAGTCAGCAGTGTTGATACACATTTTGATTCTCTAGAAAAATTAGCTAAAGAAAAGGTCCGGAAGGAATTTTTGGATAAAAGATTTTTAGAAGTACTATGATTAATCTCTAATGATAGGAGAATTATGAGAATTGGAATAAAGAGCTTAGAAAAAGCTCTTAAGGATGGCGGTGACATTTACAAATTTTGTATCTCCTGGTTAAAGGCAACAGTAGAAATTGATAAGAAAATAAAAGAGGAACAGGACAAACTTCAAAGTTTGTCTCAAAGTTTTGATTCTCTCTCTTCCTCCATAGTAAATCAAGAATGTCAAACTATTGCAATCACAAATGCAATAAAGAACTTTGAGAAGGAAAGGAAGAATATAACTAACCAGATGGGAGAACTTAGAAGGATTATAATCCCTAAGTTAGAAACTATGCATGAGGCCATCAGTGATGCTCAGACTACTGCCCAAACAAATGATCCAACAGATCTCAAGAGGGCAGAAGCTTTTGCATTTTTTTTGAGTGGTCACATTTCAATTTTGGATAGAATGAAGCAAAGTTGGGCTACAGAACTAGTCCAATTGAAGACATCCTTTGTAGACATTCTTCAGTTTATGTGAGCATGTAATATGCAGCTAAGTATAGTAGATTTTTGAAAATTTTGGTGTACGGACCCTACCCTTTGCCATTGATGTCAAAGGGGGAGTGAGGAGTAGTGAAAAATGAGGAATCTAACTAAGGGGGAGTTCCAGAAATTGTATATAAAGATAGAGCATCAGCTAAGGGGGAGCATAGTGTAAACACTTAGTCATTTTTCACTAAGTGTTGCCATCAATGCCAAAGGGGGAGATTGTTGGCAAGAGACACTATATGGATTCATGGTTGTTGTCATTGATGGCAACAAGGTCATCCCACATATCTGCAAGTCATGGTGTGTCTCTACTGGAAGTCAGAATGAAGATTGTTGTGGTCCGGTGAACAAGAACAGAGCATGTGGCAAGGTCCGACAGATTGGTCCGGATCTCTCATAGGAAGTGTCTTGGTGTAGTGCGGATTTGGGGAAGTCAAGAGGACTACCTTGAGTAGTATATTCCAAGGATTTAGCCTCCGGTGATGGACAAGGAAAAAGATATGAATAGTTGAGTACCGGATTCCTGAGAGACAGTGAGAATAGAGGAAGAACTGACTGATAGAGTATCAGACTATTTTCCGGATGTGTTACTGTTGATGGTAAAGGTTGTGAAGGCATGAATCATGTTTGGCCAACATGATTAATGACATCTACAAGTATATGCTTGATCCACATTACTTGATATGCAAGGATTCAGCCGACAGAACAGAGTTTGTGAGAAGATAGACTATTCCGGGTGCCGACTAGAAAGATAATGAAATCACTAGTGCAGATATAAATAGAGGATGGATTTTGTTGTGAAAAGTGAAGTTGTGGTATGGTGTATGCAAATAAGTGTAGAGTAGTACAAAAGCAGTAAGAAAGATCTGGTATGTGAAAGGAAAGTAGAATAAAGAGTAGAGGAAAGATGAAGTGCAGCAGATCAGTATACTGTGCCTAACCGGAACTAAACTCCAGCATATGTAGATGCTTCCAATCAGTTCAAGTATTATATAACATTCTTTTGTAGACAGTGTGTCTCCTTGTAGGCAGTGTGCCTCTTTGTGAGCAGTGTGCTCGGGCAGTGAGCCCTAATTGGCAAGTGCCATTTTTGTAATTCCTTATTCTTCTAACAGAGAATAATCTTTGGGTTAATCACCCCATGGTTTTCTCCCTTAACTGGGTTTCCACGTCAAAAATACTGTGTCATGTGTTTCTCATTTCATGGTAATGTTTGTTTGTTTGATTCAATGCTGCTTTGATTAATAAGAAAGTTCAAAAGAAGAAATAATTAGGATAACTGATTCACCCCCCTCTCAGTTATCAACATTTAAACCATACCATGGTATCAAAATTATGGCTAGGAGAAGACTGGGATGGGGATGGGAGAATAGGGGGATGGTTGAGGGATAGGGGTTGATGGTAACTAGGTAGGTGACTTGTTAGAGGTGCAAAGACGTGATGTTTATGAAACCATGGAATGGACTAGGAGATGAGGATTCAAGGGAGGTTAGGATGATGTGGTACGCTAGATGGAGGATGGGGGAGAATCTAAGTTATGGGATCATTTGTGGGTGTGATTGTTGCTTTTTTGTTACTTAGTCTCTTTAAAAAGAGATGGATGCAGACAAAGGGGGGTGGAAGCTCAGATAGCAGGGATGTGCCATAGGCGAGGATAAGTTGATGAAATGAGTGGGAATGATGTATGTAGTGATGCAGGGTGATGGATGAATAATGGATCTATTTTGAGACTACACATGACACGTATAAACAAGTTTTCATCATGGTACTTTCCCAAGGTGCCATGGGAAGTGGTTTTCACCATAGGATGAATGATTTTTCTTTATGTTTTTTATTTTTTTATTTTTTCTATTATTTTATTTTTAAATTTTTTTTATAGGGTATTCAACAACCTAGGCATAGAACCTCTTGAGATGAATTATGTTCATGGATTCCTCAAGTTCATCTCCTTCAAGAGTGGCAATTTGATATGCTCCTAAACCATATTTAGAGACAACTACATAGGGCCCCAATAAATTAGGTTGAAATTTGCCTTTCTTGTCATGTTTTGAAAGATTCCTTTGATTTTCTCTTAGGAACAAGTCACCTACTCTGAATTCTCTAGCATAGATTTTGTTATAAGATCTACGGAGCTGATTTTGATATGCTTGGATATGATTTAGGGAATTGAGGCATCATTCATCCAATAGCTCTAACTCTTGTAGGCATGCAACACAGTATTCTTCTTTAGTGATCTAATATTACACAAGGAAATGTGCAAGGAGGGGAGTTCAATTTCAATTGGCAACATGGATCAGCTCCAAAGACGAGTGAGTATGGAGTGGTTTCAGTTGGGGTACGGATGCTAGTGCGGTAGGCCCAAATGGTGGGATGGATGTGGAGGTGCAAATCATGACCAGTTTCATTGACATCTTTATTCAGGATTTTGAGTAGGGTTTTATTAGTTTCCTCATCTTAGCCATTACCTTAGGGGTAATATGTAGTGGACCAAAGATTTTGAATGTGGAATTGTTCACAAAGGGCACAAACATCATTATTTTTTAATGGTTTCCCATTATCTATGACAAGGGTGGATGGGATGCCATATCAGCAAATGATATGGTAGAGGGTGAATTTAGTAATCTTTGAGCTAGTGGTGAAAGTGAGGGGGATAGCTTCGACCCACTTTGTGAAGTATTCGGTGGTGGTGATGATGAATTTGTGACCATCAGAGGAAGGAGGGTAGATCTTGCCAATGAGATCTAGGCCCCATTGAGAGAAGGGTCATGGTGTCATGATTGGTTGTAATACCTAAGAGGGAGTGTGAATGAGGTCTCCATGCTGCTGACAAGGCTTGCATTTCTTCACATATTCACATGCATCATGTTCCATAGTAGGCCAATAGTATCCCATGTGTAGGAGCTTTTTGGATAGGACAATATCGCTTGTGTGGGCAGCACAAATTCTTGCGTGGACTTTGTGTAATGCGAGTGAAGCTTATTCTACATTTAAAAATTGCAAGAGAGTGCCATTATAGCTTCGGTGACAAAGGGTACTAGCGAGGATAGTGTAGCGAGAGGCTTGGCGAATAAGGGATCTTTGTTGTTTGTGGGAGAATTCAGATGGGATGGTGTGATGTTGGAGATAGGTGTAGATATTATGATACCAAGGGGTTTCAGGGCCAACAATCTCACATATGAACTCTGACTCAATGACCCTATATGCTAGTAGGAGGAGTTGTTCCATAAGGAATTCACATTAATGGCTATCATGAGGCATATCCAAGTGGGTTCCAATGGTAGCCATGGCATCAACTAATTTGCTATGAAGGCGAGGTACTTGTTCAAACTAAATGTAGGCAAAGTGGAGTTTTTATACATTCACCATTTTCTTGTAGGGAATCAACTTGTCATCCTTAGTGTGGCATTGATCATTGACATGTTTGATGGCCAATTGGGAGTCTCCATAAACTTGAAATTGTTAGATGTTCGATTGAGCTATCGTCTTAAGGCCAATGATCAAAGCTTCGTATTCAACCACATTATTTGTGTAGGGAAAGGAAAGTCTATATGCCTTAGGGATGTAGTCACCCAGGGGAGTGACCAAGAGTATTCCAACACTAGAGTCATGATTTGTGAATGTGTTTAGTGGAAAAGAGTGATCTAGCCTAAAACGTTAAACTAGGTCAAACCCTCTTCTACAAACATTAGGAAACAAACTGAGCTTGGATTCTACCCAAGAAGTAGAGCCAAACTATAGGGGTTCTTCCCTTTTGTTGTAAATAGATGAGTCAACCAAATTCAACCAAGATCAAGCAAGAAAGCTAGGGCAAATGACCAAACCCTAAATGCCAAAGATTGGACTATAACTAACTGTCGGAAGAAGATCTCAAAAAACCATAAGTGTAGGAGAGATCAAGGAGTAAATCAAAACTTAGATCTAGGAGTAGAAAAACTAAAGACTAGGGCTCTCAGGCACCCTAGACCTTAATTAGGGTTATGCAGAACTTTTGACTTTCACCAAACCTCTACCTGCCTACTCTATCTTCTTCTTGAAAATTATCTTTAGAAACTTGTTTCTCTGACCTGCACACAAGAAAAGAGGAAAAGCTTGTGTTGTGTATAAGGGTTTGCCTCAATCAAACCTTGTGTTGGTATTTCCGCTTCTACTACATCAATTATTAGATCCAAGAGCATGTGCCCTAGGAGGGTAGAGGCCATATCTGTAATATGTGATAGAAATATGAATGAAAATGATGATGATTACCACAAGAGGTAGAGCCCTAATTGATGAAGATAACTTAAGATCATTCACTAATAAGGAGAGTGGTTGAGAAGGCTTGAAACTCCTTTCAAGACCTACAAACAAACTTCAATAACATTCACAAGTAGATAACACTTCCAAGCATGAAGAACACCTTAGCATAGAAGATCAACACATGAGAGCAAACTCTAATTTTACATTATGCAACTTATGATCAACTAACTATAAAATGAGATACAAAACTTCTTTATATATGCATTCCCACTAACAAATGATGAATAAAACCAAATGAAGCTAACATATATAGACTAGGGAGGTGTTCTAAGTTGACAACACAAGAGAGGGGCTACAGATCTCATCTAGGCCCAGGGTGCTTGGGTGCCCTAGTCCTTTAGAGCCACAAACTCTGAGGAGTAGTGTTGTGGGCTTAGTCTAGTCCTAAGTATATTATGTTGGGTTTATTCATTCGGATCAAGAATTTATCATTTTATGCTTAAAAGGGTATTAAAATAGGTCCTGATTAACAAAGGCAACAAATTAGGTCCAACCAGGGGCTAAACTAAGTGTAAAATGCTAGTGTACACATTTTACTCTATAAAATTTATCCCCCACTTTAGCGTGGGTATGAACTTATGTTTGAACTCACACTAAAGGATGGAGAAGACAAATTTCAAACATGCAAACATAGTATCCCAAAGAATTCCACCACATTGTGGACTATGGGCAGCCCCCAAGCTTAGGATTCTAAGGTTGCAAACACATAAGCAAGATATTTCAAACACACAAGACATTGCAACATAACTCACACATACATGGAGTAGTAAAAACATATATAGGAATACATACCAATACACAAAGGTAATACACACCATACACAAGGCATACATGCTTGACATGAGGCATACACATAAGGCATAAAAGAATACATAGAAAACATATGAAAAACATGATGAAGACACATGGAATCGTTAAGGAATACAAGTTCAAACACAATGCATTAAATAATATAAAAAGAAAACAACCATAAGAACACACATAGGAACAAATGCAGGAACAAACACACAAGGCACATGACTCTAATGCTAGCTTGCTCTATCACTAGGGGTCATGTGGAAAGAGGTGCCACCATGGATCACACACTAGTAAGGACCGTCAAATTACTAGGTGACCACGACAAGTCACATGAAGCACACGAGCTAGCCAACTTCATTGCACTAGGTTACTCATGGACCAAAAGGAAACATCACAGGCTAGTGAGGATCATCAAATCACTAGGTGAGTTCCATGCCAACAAGTATGCAATCAAAAGAGAGCATAGCATGATGTATGCCCCCACCTTAAAGTGATTTCTAACTCATATCAGGGAGAAATTACTTTAATGTAGAACAAATAACAAAACAAACATGAAAACTTTTTGGAAGCACGTGCCCATAAGATATGTGTTTCCTAAAACCACATCACACAAAAGGGATGCCCCCATAAAAGGAAAACTGAGGTGATACTACAGGCATGATACACATTGGCTTGTGTATTCATGGTATGACACCGAGCATAGAAACAAGGTGCCACTTGAACCAAAACATAAAAGAAGCAATAAGTTATACTAAGTAATAATACAAAGGGATCTATTTAACTGGTGTTAGTATATGAATGGTTGTATAAATAGGAGAATTCTTAAGACTATATATATGGAAATGTCATCTTTCACTAGCTAGTAGAACTATGGAGGCAAAGGAAGAAATATCACATGAAATCAAAAATAAACATCCCTTGGGTCAATAAGGGAGAATGCCAAAATATCCTACGCCTTGCATTGTCCCCAAAGGACACAACAACAATACAAATTACAACATATAGAAGAATGATGATACAAATAGAGAGAATGTCACAATGGATTTTGATCCCTTTGTATCCTTGCTCATACAAGGGTGTCAAGGGTCATCTAAAGAGAGATTAACAACAACAACAATAATAAAATAAAATATCAATCAACACACCATGAGGGAAAACAATCACATGCACTTATAACATAATAAAAGACCTCACTTGCAAGTCAACCTAAAGGAAATCCTCCTCCTCCCAATATTGCTCATCATCCATTTGGAAAGGTGGATAATATGCAAGAGGAACTATAGCACGCGAGGTATAAGGAACAAGAACCATACTTGTATTATCTTTGAATTTGGTATCAAAATATAGTACAATAAGTTCCATAGTGGCTTGTGAAGCTTCATCTATCTTTATAGGAGACAAGATAGTAGTAGATGCCTCTTTCACATCCATTAGTTATAAATGCTTACAAAGAGGGAGATTCTCCACTCCTGCGGTAAGGAAAGCCATAGCACAATGATACTTCTTTCTTTACCTCACAATCTTATTTCTTTTAGCTTTATTTGTGATGTTTGTTAAGGGAACTGTAGTATCTTCCAACATGGGTTCCTTTTCTTCCTTTGCTTCATGAACATTAGAAGAAACATGAGGAACCACTGAAGGCTAGGAGACTATGGGGGAAGAGTTCCTTACTACAGGTTGCTCTTCCTTCTTAGCTTGTGGAATAGGTGGAAGCACATGATAATCCTCAAGAAGTTGAGAAACCTTAGGAAATAACACATGCACAACTGCTTGATTTCCACTAGTCTCCGTGGAGGCAAGTGGTACAAATGTAACATTGCGATTGTGGGGAGGTCTATTTTTACTAGAAGGTTGCCTTGTTGTCCTTGAAGGGGTGGTGGAGGGGGAACCTTAGCATATCTACCAGATGCTCAAGGACAGGGAAAAACCTTCGATTCAGGCTTAGCTTCATTCACCACTTAAGGGACAGGAGGAACTACTATTGTATCCTAAGAAGATTGAGGAGGTTTAGGGACATCACAAGGAGGAATATTACTAAACAATAACTCTGCTATTTTATTTGCTTTAAAATTTTGATACGATAAGAAGAATATATCTTCTCTAGCTCGAGTGACTCCAACTGGTTGTGGCCAGAACTAGTCAAGTGTAAAGTGTCCATTGCAAGCAATGGGTCGGTACTAACTATGATGTACAACATGGACACATCCTTCAAATGGAAACTTTAAGCACTTGTGAGCCTTCATGGAGTGGAGCCATGGGTAGCCCAATGTCACATGAAATAAGTCTAATGTAGGAATGATGACAAAATTAACATCCAAGGCTCTTGGCCCAACCTTAACTTCAAGAGTTAAGGAAGCAAGAGTTGGAAGGATAGACCCATCATGTTCTCTAATAGCCATCTTTGATACGTTGTATGTATCTCGATGTAAACCATGCATGTAGAGGAACTCTTCAATTACTACATTTACCATGCATATAGGATCTATCATACCACCCCGAATAGGTTTATCATTGATTCAAATAGAATGTAAAGAGGCCCATCAAGAGATTCAATAGTAGCATCATGTGGAGTGAAATATATTGCAAGTTTTGATTCCACTCACTCTTGGTGATGGAGAGCATCCACCATGCAAATATCAACAACATTAGAACCATGATGAGGTAAAAGATCAGTATATATTTGAAAATTTTGATTAGGAGTCGCCACTAATTTATTCCCTTTGTCATTCTAATGCAGTCAAGGCAGGAGGGTCCAATGAAGGACTGTCCAACCTTATAGCCTTAAACAACTAACACCATGATCATAACAGAAAGGTAACAACAAAATACAGATAACAATAGAATGATAAAGATACTCATAAACACATGACACAAGATTTATCCTAAGAAAACCCTAAAAGGGAAAAACCCAACCTTCAAAGATCACTTCTCATTATATTAGAAATCACATTACATATGCCTCTAGGGCTTTTCAGATGCTAGGCCACAACCCAGGTTTATAAAAGATTCATACAACACATCACCATTATTCTATGTCTTCTTTCTTCTCCTTTTCAAACCTCTACTCTGTATCTTCTTCTACTCTCTGCTTTGTCCTCTGATTCTGCTCTTCTATCCTCTCTGGAGAAAATCAATTCATCTTCTTTCTTCCTATCTTCGGACACTCCATCACTGCCTTGAAACAAACCTTTATTCTTCATTTATATCCTCTGCAAGCCTTCAAATAATTATCAAGTCAACCTAATTGTAATGGCTAGTATGAAACATGTAGAAACAAATAGGTCAGACCTAAACACTCAGCACTGCTCAACAAATGATAGGAACTTGGTGTGGTTCTCCATGAAGGTTGGATAGGTCCTAAACTACCTTGAATGATGTTCCATTAGGGTCTACAAGTCACAAAATTTCTCTGCAAACCCATTAGGCTTCAACTGAACACTGACTGCTCTAGTCTGTGAAAACAAGTAATCTTCTGATAGCGATATCTCTTAGGAAACGAGTCCAAATGACCTAAATTTTGGATATGATGTAGATGTCATGTCATAGAAACTAAATCTAGCTCTACAAGCTCTAATTTCAAAATGTGACAAAATGCGGTAATCTCTAATGTCTCTTCCTGGCACTTTGCAACTCAACATTAACTATCTCAATATGATTAAACGACTTCCAGATGCTCCTGCATCAAACTCTCAAGGTTAATTGAAAAGTGAGCCTCTTTACTTTGGTCTAGATTCTATCAGAATCAATTCTATCTCTTAGGATATGTTCAGTGGTTTGTTCACAGGTACTTGTAACTGCCTCAAGGTCAGTGGTCTGTTCAAGCCATCGATGCAAACTGCCTCAAGCTCGGCGATCTGTTCACAAATCATTGCACTGCCTCATGGTTAGCATTCTGTATAGGTCCTCTATGTAAACTACCTCTAGTTCTACTCACTTTTGGTGATCTAAGTTCAATGTTCTTATTGCAAGCCTTTGCACTACCTCAATGATCGGCGGTCTGTCTACAATACTACAACTGCCTCTCAGTTTGGTGCTTTGTTGTCAAACACTTGTAGGCTACCTTAGGATCAATATCAACATCAATCAATTTAGAGTCAATCAATACATACATGCATCCTCTGGAACAATCATGTTACCTCCTTGATACAGTCAATATATTATTGAATTTCCTCTGCAACACCTTCTAATCTCAGGTTCCAGATACAATTCCTTCCACACACATCAAAATCTTATAGTTTCTTCTCCGCATACACTTTCCTTATACTTTTCTCTATTCTTGCACCCATATTTATTTTACTCTAGTACACAAACTTTTCTCTTTCAGTAGAATTACTTGTCATCCCTCCTTTCTCTGCAATATGAACTTCCTGGCATATGTTTACACAAACTTTCTCTTACATTGGTTTCTCAGTTCTACAACACAACTCTCCTTAAGATCAATATCACCTTCTTCTAGATTCTCTGTTAAACTTAGTGATTCAGTAGGATCTTCTTCCTTTGCATAAGTTATCTCTACATTAATTATTGTTCCTCTGGTAGTATCCTCTTGGTGACATTCAATGCTTGGTGCTTTTTGCTTCCATACTTGAAAACATGTTCTTCTCCTATCAAATCCTCTTTTAACCTTCTAATATCCTTCATTGTGATAAGAATTATGACTCCTATCATTTCTCTATGGTATGAATTACTATCCTTGTTTTGCTCCGTATAAGGTCTTCTCTCTCTATATCTTGATCCATATCCTTCTTTTCCTCCAACACATGAATACTTCAATCTATACAACCTTTTGAACATACAAGTAACATGTTTCCATTTTGATCCATCAATCCATCCATAATCTAGCTACATACAATCTGTCATAGGTTTTCTCCTCCGCATTTTATTCCAACACATATTTTCAGAGTGATTTCTTAATCCACAAAACTTACAAGGGTATAGATCCCAAGACAATTCCTTTTCATGTCCATGTCTATTACAATACAAACAATGCATACCTTTCCTTCCTTGAGTTGATTTGTTTGGATTTGTGACAACATCCTTAGCTCTAATATATCCAAGGCCTTCATTTCTTGATCTCGTTACTGGTTCAATAGGCTATGTAATTCCTTGCTGATATTTTCCCAATCCTTTTCCTTCATATCCCATTCTTTTCATGATCTTATAACCAACATTGTCAACACCATCACCAACAACTGCAGATTTAGTTACATTGTTATCTCCAATCTCACTTTCTAAAAAAGCTTCTACAACATCACACAAATCATTAGTATCACAAGAAACATCACAAATTTCAGGCTTAGATCTTAGACTTTCATTCTCTTCTCTGCATGCTACAAGTGACTACTCTAACTGATTAACCTATTCTTTGAATCCAAATATTTCACTATTTTGTAGACTGTTCTCCTTTTTCAACTCTTCCAAATTCTCCTCCTAATCTATGTTCCTCTTTTCAACCTTCCCAAATAACTTGAATCCTTCTTCCAATTCTTCAAAATTTCTTTTGATATACTCAAACAACTTCATCTCTTTCTCTAATTCTTCATTCCTCCTTTTTACATTTTCTAATTCTTCTTCAAGAGCATCATATTTGTCTTCTCCTAGTTCTCCTATCCTCTCCATCAACTCTAAATTATACCTTTTGGTTTCACACAATTATTCTTCCAGTATATCCTTCTCAAATTTTAGGTTTTCCTTTTATTTCTTCATCCTTTTTCTAATCTTCCCCATTGAAACAAATCTTATAAACAACTTAATATGAAAGCTTACCTGGATCTTCCTTGCCTTGGTCTTTCTTTTGCGGTGATTCTTCTACTTTAGGTAGTACTTAATGCACTCTAGGGTTCTGCACATCCTTTTAATACATTCTTCCTTCCAGGTAGATCCACAACTCTCCAAATAGATTCACAACCTTCCCCAATAGATTCACAACCATCCCAACAGATTCGCGACCAGCTCTGATACCACTTGATGTTGTCAAGGTAGGAGGATCCAATGAAGGACTATCCAACCTTGCAGTCTTAAATAACTAACACCATGATCATAATAGAAAGGTAACAACAACATACAGATAACAACATAATGATAAAGATACTCATAAACACATGATATAAGATTTATCCTGGGAAAACCCTCAAAGGGAAAAACCTAGCCTTCAATGATCACTTCTCATTATATTAGAAATCACATTACATATGCCTCTAGGGTTTTTCAGATGCTAGGTTGTAGCCTAGGTTGACAAAAGATTCATACAACACATCACCATTCTTCTATGTCTTCTTTCTTCTCCCTTTCAAACCTCTGCTCTCTGCTTTGTCCTCTACTTTTGCTTTGCTATCCTCTCCGGATCAAATCAATTCATCTTCTTGCTTCCTATCTTCACACACTCTATCACTTCCTTGAAACAAACCTTTATCCTTCATTTATATCCTCTTCAAGCCTTCAAATCATTATCAAGTCAACCTAATTGTAACGGCTAGTATGAAATGTGTAGAAACAAATAGGTCAGACCTAAACACTTAGCATTGCTTTGCAAATGATAGGAACTTGGTGCGGTTCTCCATGAAGTTTAGCTAGATCCTAAACTACTTGAATGATGTTCCATTAGGCTCTGCAAGTCCTATAATTTCTCCGCAAATCCATTAGACTTCAATTGAACAGTGACTGCTCTGCTTTGTGAAAATAGGTAATCTGCTGATAGCAATATCTCTTAGGAAACAAGTCCAAATGACCTAAATTTTGGATATGATGTAGATGTCATGTCATAGAAACTAAATCTAGCTCTACAAGCTTTGATGTGAAAATACAATAAAATACGGTAAGCTCCAATGTCTCTTCCTAGCACTCTGCAACTCAACATTAATTGTCTCAATATGCTTGAACGACTTCTGAATGCTCTTGTATCACATTCACACTAGCAACCTGGATGACATTGGAGTCAATGAGGTCTTGAACTTCATGTTTAAGACACATACATCTTTCAGTGTCATGGCCAACGAAGTGATGAAATTGAAAAAATATGTGCCTATGATGTGTTGTCATTGATGTCAACATATCTCTTTGTCAGAGATAGTGAAGATAGTGCAATTCAGTAAAGTAGATTGCTTTGCATTCCCAGTGAGATGAAGATCAGAGTCTGCGGACTTAAGGGTTTTGTAGAGGATTCTTTGAAGTTACTCTAGCTAAGATTTGAGAGGTTCGCATGGAGGATTGGTGAAGTTATGGCCATCTAAGTAGAACTAGGTTTTGCAGTTGTTCAGAGGTAACAAAGTGACAGGAATTTGGTCCAAATTGCTCCGCATTGGAATATTATGGTCTGTGGTTCTAGAGGTATGTTTGGGATGTTGGTGTGTATCCTCAACTCAAGTGGTTCATGGTTTGGAGGTCCGCAAGAAATCTTTCTAGTGTGACAGTCATGACAATTAGTGTTCTTAAGTTATAATATGAAGATGCAAGTGATTCTAGTGATTTGAGGCGGTGCGGTTGTTCTTGTTGATTTCATCATGCTTGTGGAGGTCTCTGGATCATGTGTTTGTTGTGTTGGTTATCCACATTGAGGATTGAGCTTTTAGTTGAAGATTTCTCCTTGGGTGTTGTTCTTTCTAGTCTTGGCCGACCAAATACTTGGTGCATGTTGTGGATAATCTAAGAGAAGTTCTATGGAGCATGGCATGTTGTTTGAGGAAGATTTGAGTCCCAACTATGTTTGGCCGATAGTGTAGTGGTCCACATGTAGCATTTTGTATTAAGTCAAGTCTTGTAATTATAATTGCTTGTAATGCCTATCTTGGAGAATGTTCCAGATAGATGATTGTAAGGCCAAATTTGATGTTCATTCCAAAGTTGATGTCATGTATAAATAAGTGTAATGAAGTCGTGGAAAAGTTGTCCTTGAGCGAAAATGATAAGATTCTAAGAAAGGTCCAAAGGCAAAGTAGAAGATGAAGAGCAGTCAAGATGTGAAGGTAGCAAAGAAGTGTTTGGGAGCAGAGAAGAGGTGTTGTGAGCTTAAATGGAACTGAACCTTGGCATGAAGAAGATGTTGTTTCTTAGTTCAACCTTTCAGTGTTAATCATGTGAATTTTTTTGTAGATAGTGAGTCTCTTGGAGCAGTGAGCTCTGGGCAGTGTGCCTGAAGGAAAGTGCCTTCCATTTTTCTATTCTTTTAATAGAGAATAAATCTTGTAGGTTAACCCACACTATGGTTTTTCCCTTAACCAAGTTTCCAAGTAAAAATCTTGGTGTTATGTGTGTTGATTATGTTTTTGTTCATGTGTTGTTGATTCATGCTTTCATGGTTATATCATTAATATGTTAATAAGTGGTAAAGAAGATTAAATGCAGCAAAAGATAAAGTTTTGTGACAATTGATTCACCCCCCCCGTCTTAGTTGTCTACCCTAATTTCAACAATTGGTATCAAAGCCGGTTCCTCTAAAAGAAGCTTGACTGCTTGAGGAGATCCAGGATGTCGACATATAAGAAGGACAGTCCAAGATTTGATGGAACAAATTACTCTCTTTGGAAGAATCACATGAAGTGTCATTTGTAATGCATGGGTGATCCTTATTGGTTGATAACTAAGAATAAGTATACTCCTTCACAGAATGGTCCTACAACTCTAGATCAAATCAAAGAAGCTGAATACAACATTCAGGCTTAGGAAGCATTGTTGAGTGCCCTGACTGATACAAAAATGACAAATGTATTGGAATTACAAACTAGTCATTAAATCTAGAAGAAGTTGGAAACTCTGTATGAAGGTGATGGATATGTCAAATGTGCTATGCTACAAAGCTTGAAGGGTAGATACAAAAGTTTAAGGATGAATGAAGATGAAAACATCACTTCCTACATACAGAAGGTGAATGTACTTGTGTGCAGTATCAGGTGTGCTGGTGGGAAACTAGAAGAATCAAAGATTGTTGGCAAGGTACTCAGATCCTTACCTACTTCATACTAGCACAGAGTTGTTGCTATTAAGGAGATCAGGACTGTGACATATGTTACAAGGGATTAGTTGGTTGGCAAGCTTTCAGCATTTGAAATGAGTGAGTTTTGTGATTCTCTTCCTAAATTAGAATCTGTATTTAAAGCTAGTGTTTTCAGAAAGTAAAGATTTGATCTTGGTTAATGATCTTCAAGAAGACTAACCAGATATGAGAAGGCAAGGAAGGAAATTGGAGAAGATGAATCTGAGCTTGAAGAACTTGAAGCCCTTATTACCAAAAGATTACCAAGATGATCTGGTAAGTATGAAGGAAAGTTGCCTTTTAAATGTTTTTCTTGCAATAAGATTGGTCATTTTGCTTCAAGATGTATGGAGAGGGTTTCAAAGCCAAACCCTAATAGACCTAGGGTTTAGAATAAATTCTACTATGTCCAAGAAGCTTCTAATGGAGTCACAGATGATGAATCTAATATGGGAAGTACCTCTGGAAATGAATGGGTGTTCATTGCTATCAAAGAAGAAGATTTGGTGCCTACTGAATCTACTAGTTGTGTGAATGTGGAAAGTGGCTTGGTTGCTCAGGTTGAAGAAAAGGATGAGTGGGTGATTGACAGTTGATGTTCTCATCATATGACTGGTGATAAAAGTAAGTTTGTAAGTTTGGAAAGATATGAAGGTGGAATTGTGAAGTTTGGAGACAATTCAGCTGGTAGAATCCATGGCAGAGGATCCATCTCTCTTGATGGTAAGAATAACACTAATGATGTTTTGTATCTAGAAGGATTAAAGCATAATCTTCTCAGTGTTGGACAATTGGTTGACAAAGGGTATGAAATTTGATTCAAGGATGGAAAATGCAGAATTTTAGGAAGCTTTGGAACTGAGATTGCATCTGATACACATACTAGAGGTAATATCTTTCATTTAAGTGGTACTGATAAAAGTTTTTTGATTTCTTAGATTGATCAGAGTTGGTTATGGCATAGGAGAATGTGTCATGTAAACTTTGATAACATTGTCAAGATAAGTACTACTCAGGCTATAAGAGATCTTCCAAAGCTTGTGAAACCTACAAATAGCATGTGTAAGGAATGTTAGTTGGGCAAATAAAACAAGGTTACATTCAAAAGTAAAGAACAATTTTTAAGTGGATTGTTGGAACTTGTGCACACTGATTTGTGTGGTCCTGTTAGAGTTAGGAATCTGCAAGGAGATAGATACTTTGTGTTGCTGATTGATGATTACTCTCGGATGATGTGGATCACTTTCTTGAGAGAGAAATCAGAGGCTCTTGATAGATTCAAGGTGTTCAAGGCTAAGGTGGGGAATGATATTGGTGTGAAGATAAAGTGTCTAAGATCTGACAGAGGTGGAGAGTTTACCTCTGGTGAGTTTAATGCATTTTGTGAAAAGCATGGAATAAGAAGACATTTATCTTCTCCTAGGACTCCTCAGCAGAATGGAGTTATGGAAAGGAAGAACCAGACTATTCAAGAAGCTACTAGAACCATGATGATGGAGGAAAATGTTCCACATGTCTATTGGAGAGAGGCAGTGAGTACTACTGTCTACACTCTTAACCAGGTGCAGATCAAAGGTAATACTGGTAAAACACCTTATGAACTGTGGTATGGTAATGCTCCTACTATGAAATACTTCAAAGTTTTTGGTAGTAAATGCTATATCAAAAGAGATGAAGATCTAGGCAAGTTTGATGCAAGATGTGATGAAGGAATATTTTTGGGTTATTCTAACCAAAGCAAGGCATACCGATTCTTTAACAAGAGATTGAAAAGTATTGTTGAAAGTACTAATGTCAAGGTTGATGAAAGAAAGAAGAGGTCTTCCAAGTCTTGTGGATATGAATCAGATGATCAAAATGAAAGTCCAAATAAAGGAAAGCAAGTTCAAACTCAAACTTAGATTCAGATTGCTCTGGAGAATCCAGTGACTCAAGAAGCTAGTACAAATGTTGAGGAACAAGTTCAAGAATCAGAAGTTCAAGAAAATCCGAAAACTTCCTAGTATGTAAGGTTGAATCATTCTGAAGATTAGATTATATGAGATAGAAATAAAAGTGTTCAAACTAGAAGAAAAATTGTTGAAGAACAAGAAGAGTGTTGTTTGATTTCAAAGATTGAACCAAAATTAGTAAATGAAGCTTGTAATGATGAAAGTTGGGTAAAAGCAATGGAAGAAGAATTAATGCAAATTGAAAAGAATCATACTTGGGATCTTGTTCATAGACCTGAAGACAAAAATGTAATTGGAACTAAATGGGTCTTCCAGAATAAATTAAATGAAGATGGTGAAGTTGTGAGAAACAAAACAAGATTGGTGTGCAAAGGATATTCTCAAGTAGAGGGAATTAATTTTGAAGAAACTTTTTCTCTAGTGGCAAGAATCGAGGCAGTCAGATTATTTCTTGCCTTTGCTACTTACAAAGATTTCAAAGTTTACCAGATGGATGTCAAGTTAGCATTTCTAAATGGAGAGTTAGAAGAAGAAGTCTACATTGAGAAACCAGAAGGATTCCAATTGTTTGATCAAAGAGATATGGTCTGCAGATTGAGGAAAGCATTGTATGGACTTAAACAAGCCCCAAGAGCCTGGTATGCAAGATTAGAGAAGTATCTACTAAAGTTAGGTTTTAGCAAAGGCACAACTGACAATAATCTTTATTTCAAAATTGATCATGAACACATCTTGATTGTTGAGGTATTTGTTGATGATATCATCTTTGGTGGAAATGAGAGCATGTGTAAAAAAATTTGCTAATCAGATGTAAAGTGAATTTCAGATGTCCATGCTTGGTGAAATGAATTTCTTCTTGGGTTTGCAAATCATTTAGTCAGATAAAGGCATCTTCATATCTCAGTCTAAGTATGTAAAAGAGTTGTTGAAAAAGTTTGGAATGGAGGATTCAAAACCAGTGAGTACTCCTATGATAACCGGATGCAAGTTGAGTAAAGATGATGATTCCCCTAAGGCAAATTAGAAAAGGTATAGATCAATGATTGGAGAACTGCTTTATCTGACTCAGACAAGACCTGATATTATGAACGCAGTTGGCCTTGTTGCTAGATTTCAAGCTAATCCTAGAGAATCTCATGTTGTAGCAGTTAAAAGAATTTTTAGATATCTGAAGGGAACATTTGATTATGGCTTATGGTATCCTAAGGATGATGATTTCACTCTTCATGCATATATAGATGTTGATTGGGCAGGAGATGTGGATGACAAGAAGAGTACTAGTGGTGGTGTATTTTTCTTGGGAAAGAGATTGGTTTCTTGGTTGAGCAAAAAGAAAGAGGCAATATCTCTATCTACTGTAGAGGCGGAGTATATAGCAGCAGCAAGTAATTGTACTCAAGTTTTGTGGATGAAACAAATGTTGAAGGATATCAAAATTGTGTTTGAAGAACTTGTTACAATCTTTTGTGATAATTCAAGTGCAATAAACATCTCAAAGAATCCAGTGTTGCATTCAAAGACAAAGCACATATACATCAAGTTTCACTTTTTGAGAGAGAAGGTAAATGAGAATGAAGTCAGATTGGAGTTTGTTTCTTCAAAGGATTAGATTGTAGATATCTTCACTAAGCCTCTACCTAAGGACACTTTTGAGTATCTCAGAGTGAAGCTAGGGGTTATTACCCCTCTTGTTTAGAACTAAGGTGCACTAGTGTGCATTAGTCCGGTGGAACTCATAGTCATATCTTATAATCTGGATTGGTGTTAAGGGGATGCTATTCAGGGGGAGTAGTCAGTATATTAATTCTAGAGTTTAGTTTGGTTTTATCTAAGAAACAAAGAGCAGAGGAGAGATGATTGCAAATATGCACCCTTTGCCTTTGATGTCAAAGGGGGAGAAAAGTCATGTGAAAAACTTGGAAGTAAGTAGTTGCTGGTGAAAGGGGGAGTAGTGAAGAAAGTGGTTGCAAGTGTGATAAGAGAAAGGGGGAGAAATCCTTGTCTTGATGGTTGAATCAATTTTTCACATCATATGTTGCCATCAATGACAAAGGGGGAGATTGTTGCAAATATGTGCCTATGATGTGTTGTCATTAATGTCAACATAACTCTTTGTCAGAGATAGTGAAGACAGTGTAGTTCAGTAAAGTAGATTGCTCCGCATTCCTAGTGAGACGAAGATCAGAGTCTGCAGACTTAAGGGTTTTGTAGAGGATTTTCTAAAGTTGCTCCAGCTAATATTTGAGAGGTCCACATGGAGGATTGGTGAAGTTATGGCCATCTGAGTAGAACCAGGTTTTACAGTTGTTCAGAGGTAACAGAGTGACAGGAATTTGGTCTAGATTTCTCTGCATTGGAATATTATGGTTTGTAGTTCTAGAGGTATGTTTGGGATGTTAGTTTGTATCCTCAACTCAAGTGGTTCATGGTTTGGAGGTCTGCAAGAAATCTTTCTAGTGTGACAGTCATGACAGTTAGTGTTCTTAAGTTCCCGTATGAAGATACAAGTGATTATGGTGATTTGAGGTGGTGTGGTTGTTCTTGTTGATTTCATTGTGCTTGTGGAGGTCTCTAGATCGTGTGCCTATTGTGTTGGTGGTCAGCATTGAGGATTGAACTTTTAGTTGAAGATTTCTCCTTGGGTGTTGTTGTTCTTTTCCAGTCTTGGTCTACCAGATGCTTGGTGCATGTTGCGGATGATCTAAGAGAAGTTCTATGGAGTATGGCATGTTGTTAAAGGAAGATTTGAGTCCCAGCTATGTTTGGCCGACAGTGTAGTGGTCTGCATGTAGCATTTTGTATTAAGTCAAGTCTTGTAATTTTAATTGCTTGTAATACCTATCTTGGAGAATGTTCTAGATAGATGATTGTAAGGCTGACTTTGATGTTCATTCCAAAGTCGATGTCATGTATAAATAAGTGTAAGGAAGTCATCAAAAAGTTGTCCTTGAGCAAAAATGATAAGATTCTAAGAAAGGTCCAAAGGCATAGCAGAAGAAGAGGAAGAGCAGAAGAGGAAGAGTAGTGAAGATGCAAAGGTAGCAAAGAAGTGTTTGGGAGCAGAGTAGAGGTGTTGTGAGCTTAAATGGAACTAAACCTTGGCATGAAGAAGATGTTGTTTCTTAGTTCAACCTTTCAGTGCTAATCATGTGAATGTTTTTGTAAACAATGAGTCTCTTGGAGCAGTGAGCTCTGGGTAGTGTGCTCGAAGGCAAGTGCCTTCCCATTTTTCTATTCTTTTAACACAGAATAAATCTTTTGGGTTAACCCCCACCGTGGTTTTTCCCTTAACCGGGTTTCCACATAAAAATCATGGTGTTATGTGTGTTGATTATGTTTCTGCTCATGTGTTGTTGATTCATTCTTTCATGGTTATATCATTAATCTATTAATAAGTGGTAAAGAAGATTAAATGCAACAAAATATAAAGTTTTGTGACAACTAATTCACCTCCCCCCTCTCAGTTGTCTGCCCTAATTTCAACAATGATAGCATGGAGAGATTTTGATAATGGTGTGAAGTTTCTTGTTTTCTGTTTCAATTTATAAGTAGAGGGAGTAGGAGATGACTCTTCCACCACATGTTCCCTTATGTTACTTGCTGAAATTTCATTTATCTTGATGAAGTTTTTGTTTTGTCTTTTGAAAGAATGATTATGAGAGGCTTCAGATTGACCAAATGGAGTTGATGAGAGATTATACTCATACTAACTAACTGAAAGTTGATAATCACGAAGAGTCATGCAAAGATGAGTAAAAGAATCATATCACATCAACAATATATTATCACAGATGTGAGGTCATAAGTTTCCTATAAAGATTCTTTGCACATTAGCATCCAGAATACAGTATTGAACTTGTTAGAAGAGGGCTTGATAATGACCCATAAAATCTATTATTTTTTCTTTCATTCCTTGTTTTCAATGAGCCAAGTCCTTGAAAGAGACTTGAGGTCTAATGTACGCTTGAAAATGCTCGAGGAACTTATTGACTAATTGTGAGAAAGAAGTTATAGAATTAGGAGGTAGCGAGCAAAACCAATCCAAGGTTGTGTCCTTGACTGACCTAGGAAAGATTTTTGCCAAAATTGCATCCTCAAAGAAGAAATCACTACACATAGTGGTAAAGGCTACCACATGATTGTTAGGGTCTCCTTTCCCATTATATTTCTCAAAGTGAGGGGTCTCAAACTTCTCAAGCATTGGAATTCTAAGGATGTAATTGGACAAAGGGCTCATGTTAGCCAATTGTTCTTGGATGGAAGTCATATTTTTAAACAATTGGTTTATGACAGGATTGGAAGCTAAATTAGGTAGAGATTAGAATGAATTGGAAGGACTAGGTGATGCTGTATAAGTAACCTTTTGGAATGTGATAGGAGGTTTAGGTGTAGGTGGAGTAACATTAGGTGTGGAATTTATGTAGTTATATGGAACAGTACTATAATGGCGAACATGATTCCCGATAGACAACCCAACACATGCGGTAGCACTATTAATTAGCTATGTAGTAGTGGTGAGAATAGAAGTATAAGTAGGAATAGGGAGTGTTGGTATGGGTTCTGACACTTAAGTCCCTATTTGATTAGAAGAAGTGACATTAGTGATGATTTTAGCACAACTAGATTTAAATAGAATGTTGTTATGCACTATATGAGCAAGGCCACACAAGACTTCCAATCCTTCTTGACCTTCGAGAAAAAGACTTCATAGACTCTCAATAATAGGGCTGGCCTCCTCAGCTATGCATTCTAAGCTTACAAATTGCTAGAAACTAGCCAACTCAGTGTCTAATCTCTGAATTTGAGCTTAGGAACATGAGCCACAAGGTCATCAATGTTGATGGATTCATGGAAGTTTGATGCTTCAGGAAGATGCGAAGTAGGGATGTTAGGAAGAAGTGTTTGACCTTCTTGTGTGATAAGACTAGTAATTTGGGGTTCCTATGTATTGGTATCATCATTATGCAAAGCATTAGAACCCATAATTCAAAGACTTCTTTGCACAAGAATGTTAGAATCAGGGCACTGGGTCACAAAACTCATAAAGTGTCTATAAGATTTAGTAATACACAAGATGCACCAATAAAAGAAATGAATGATGAAGCAAAAGAAGAATTTGAGTTTTTGTCTAAGTGAAGCAATATTTTGTTCAAATGTAAACAAACATAATGCACATAACATATCCTTTATCAAATTCAACTCTACTCAAATCCACTTAGATATAAATGATGCCAATGCTTAAATCAAACCCTAATTTCAATGCTTTCTTCAAGATGCAACAACTCAAATTGTTCCTATTTTTAATTTTTGATGCAAGATGACATTTGTAATGTTGCAGAACAATGTCAAATCAAATTCTGAATGCAAATGACAGCAAAAAAAAATGAAATTAAACTATCAATCATGAACCCTAGATTGCAACATAACTAGGTTTTCACAAAATGTAATTTTTTTTGACAATTTCTAGGAATGAACAAGATTAAAATACACAATGTAACACTATGAAATGATTAAATGTTATAATACCAATCAAATTTGATGTAAAAATTAGAAAATTAAATTATTCTATGATGATCTATCCTTTCTAAATACAAACAAAGTGACAAATATGCTCTTTTCCAAATTTCAAATGCAAGGATGCAAAAATGTTTTAACCAGAAAGGAGGATAAGGTAAAACAAATGAAAATGTTTCAAACAAGTAAAAAATGCAACAAGATCTGAAACAACTCACAAACTATAAACCCTAGGTTAAAAACTACCTAGATCTTCTATAATTTGAAACTATGCAAAATTTAACTATGTAATCATGCAAAATGATCAATGAACTCAATCCCAATCAGATCTAGGTTAGAAAACAACTCAGATCTGAAACAAGAAGGATGTAAAAGCACAAGACAAGTCAAGTTCACCAAAATGTTTAGTGGAAAAGAGTGATCTAGCCTAAAGAGTTAAACTAGGTCAAACCCTCTTCTACAAACATTAGGACACAAATCGAGCTTGGATTCTACCCAAGAAGGAGATACAAACTATAAGGGTTCTACCCTTTTGTTGTATATAGATGAGTCAACCAAATTCAACCAAGATCAAGCAAGCAAGCTAGGGCAAATGACCAAACCCTAAATGACAAAGATCAAACTATAACTAACTGTTGAAAGCAATTCTTAGAAAATCAAAAGTGCAGTAGAGATCAAGGAGTAGATCATAACCCAGATCTGGGAGTAGAAACACAAAAGACTAAGACACTTAGGTGCCCTAGACCCTAATTAGGGTTATGCAAAACTTCTAAGTTTCACCAGACATGTACCTACCAACTCTATCTTCTTCTTGAAAATTATCTTCAGAAACCTATTTCTCTGACCTGCACACAAGAAAAGAGGAAAAGGTTGTGTTGTGTATAAGGGATTGCCTCAGTAAAACCTTGTATTGGTTTTTCCACCTCCACTACAATGATGATTAGATCCAAGAGTGCATTCCCTAAGAGGGCAAAGGCCAGATTTGTATTATGTGATAGAAATATGAATGAAAATGATGATGATTACCACAACAAGTAGATCCCTTATTGATGAAGATAAATCAAGATTATTCACTAACAAGGAGAGTGATGGAGAAGGCTTGAAACCCATTTCAAGACTTGCAAACAAACTTCAATAACATTCACAAGTAGATAACACTTACAAGCATGAAGAACACCTTAGCATAGAAGATCAACACACGAGAGAAAACTCTAATTTTGCATTACGCAAATTATGATCAACTAAGAGTAAAATGAAATACAAAACTCCTTTGTATATGCATTCCTACTCACAAATGATTAATAAAACCAAATGAAGCTGACATATACAAACTATGGAGGTGTTCTAAGCTGACACCACAAGAGAGGGGCTAAAGATCCCATCTAGGCCCAGGGTGCTTGGGCGCCCTAGTCCTTTAGCCCCAAAAACTCTAGGGAGTGTCAAATGTCATGGGTTTAGTCCAGTCCTATGTCTATTCTATTAGGTTTGTTCATCCATATCAATATTTTATCATTTTATGCCTAAAAAGGGTATTAAAATTAGTCCTGATTAATAAAGGCAACAAATTAGGTCCAACCAGGTGCTAAACTAAGTGTAAAATGCTAGTGTACATATTTTACTCTATAACAGAATGCTCTATCAAAGTATAGCTTCAAGATTGTTGATTATGTTGTAGTTAGGTTGGATTCATCAGGGAAGTCAATAGAAAGTGGTTGAAGTTCAATGAGAGGTGCTTCTGCTAACTAGTCTACCACAACTTGACCCTTGATAGCTTTATGATCCACATACTCGATGTCAAACTCACTGAGAAGCATAACCCATTTTTCCATACATCCTATGAGTGTAGTTTTAGAGAGTAGGTACTTAAGGGGATCGACTTTTGAAATGAGCTTGATTGACTTAACATGTAGTGCTATAGATTTTGAGAGCTGAAGATGATAGCTAGACATGCTCGTTTCATAGGTGTATAGTTAAGCTCATAACCAAGTAGAGTCCTACTGATATAATAGATAGTCCTTTCACGTCTAATTTCATCATGTTGTTCTAGGAGTGCCCCCATAGTAGGGGCTTTCTAGGAATAGGTACCATAAGAATTGGAGGTGATGTCAAATATTCCTTGATGTGATCAAAGGCTTGCTGACAGTTTTGATCTCATTTGAAGTGTGTATCTTTTCACAATCGATGGGAGAAGAGCTGACATTTTTTTACATGTTGAGCTATGAATCTACAGATAGCTTGAAGCTTGTCTTGGAGGCTATGAAGTTGTTTCAAATTTCTTGGTGATGACATTTCTGTGATGGTAGTGACTTTTTCTAGATCTACTTCAATTCCTCTGTGGGAGACAATGAATCCCAAGAGCTTTCCTGATGTGACCCCAAAAACACATTTCTTGGGATTGAGGCACAATTTGTATTCCCTGAGGCACTCAAATATTTGTCGTAAAATCTCATGGTGTTCTTCCCTTTTTCTTGATTTCCCAAGGAGGTCATCTACATAGTCTTCCATGATTCTATGTAGCATGTCATGGAAAATGGTGGTCAGGAAGCGTTGATAAGTTGCTCCTATGTTTTTAAGGCCAAAGGGTATGACTTTCTAGCAATAGGTACCCCAGAGACATGTGCAAGCCATTTTATGTTGATCTTTGAGAGCAATCCTGATCTGATTATACCTAGAGAATCCATCCATGAGGGAGAGCATTTCATGGCCAACCATCAAATCCATAATGATGTTTATATTAGGATAACAAAAATATGTACATACTCGAATGCTCCTAGGTTTCTTAGCAATTGGAACAATATTGGAGACCCATTCAAGGTAATCTATAGGGCAAATTAAGCCTACTTCCAATAGCTTTTGTAATTCTTCTTTGATGAGAAGGGTGACCTGAGGATGCATCTTGTGGAGTTTTAGTTTGACCAGTCGTGCTTATGGATGTAACAAAAGATGATGGACCACCAAGGAAGGATCCAACCTTGGCATATCTACATATAACCAACCAAAGACATTTGGTGTCTTATGGAGTATGACTGAAAGATTGGATTTTTATTTGTTAGTGAGACTTTTTGCAATGTGGGTGAACTTAGGTTGTTCCTTGGTGCCAAGGTTGATTTCTTGTGTGCTCTCAATCAAGATGGTGGAATGTTCTTGCTAATAGGAGGGTATGTGGGAAGATGGAGATCCTCATCTTCTAGTACCTTGAAGAAGTTTTCACCAGGAGATACATCTTTGTTTTTCTCTTTTGTGTCTAATAGCAGCTCAGAGAGGTTTTCACTAGGGAACATTTTTCTATTTTTTGATTTTTTATTTAGACTAAGGATCTCCTCTTCCCTAAAGTAGGCATCAATATTCAAGCATATGTCATATTGTGAGGTGTCACAGAGTTCTAGGAATCTAGGGAGAGCCTCATCATTTTGGAATGTATCAAGAGGCAGTGGTCCTTGGTAATCCCAAGAAATGAGATTGGGATGGAGGAGGGGAAGGTCGATGCAGAAGATGGCGTTGTTAGGTAAGATGCATGAGAGGTCAAGATATTTGCATGAATCTATGATAATAGTCAATGCAACATTTTCAATATAAGAAGGAGCTTCTACTACGTCTACCAAAGTTTTAGCAGGACCCTTGATTTCCATAGTGGGCGGAACATATTTGCCAAAGTACTTGGCATATTGTTTGGAAGATGTGGGATCAACTGGGATTGGTTCTGTGGTGCCTTGCTCATCAATGCCAAGTCCTTTTCCATGGTAGGTCATTTCAGTGCATATCTGATAGGGCACATGATACTTTTCCTTGAAATATTTAAGATTTTCTATTGTTGGAGGGATCTCATCATGGTATAACCAATCATTCAAGGATTCTTCAACCTCTTCTTCTTCTTGGGAGATATGTGTTGGAACAAAGGGAATGTTGTCATTGATTCTTTTCTTTTGTTCTTGATTTCTCTTCTATAGTTGACAATCATGGAAGCAAGGGGACAAAAACAATTGTCCCACATGAAAGGCATTGTGAAGCTCATGCTCACCACACCCTTTATCTATGATCTTGACCTAGGAGATTTGAGGGACCAGGGTGGATGATGAAGTAGATGCATGTGATGGATTGGACTCAGTAGATGGAGTGGACGGAGTGTCTTTGATGTTTTCCCTATAAGTTCTTAGACAATGGAATTGCCAGTCATAGACAGCTTCCAAGGATTTACAATATTCAAAGGGTTGTTGATCGGCGGGAATAGTGACTTTGATGTCATTATAAGGAAACTTGAGACACTAATGATAAGTGAAAGGTACAACTTTCATGGCATGCAACCATGGTCATCCAAGGAGAAGATTGTATGGTAGGTCAAGATCAACCACATGACATAGGGTGGGTAGTGTTAAAGAACCTGCTTTGATAGGAAGGCATTGTTATCACCTAAATAAGCACCCTGACTATTTTGCAAAAATTAGTCTATTTGATGAAACATGGAAAGACCTCTAAAGCTGTGGGTCACTTTGTAAGTAGAGGTCAACCTCCAGAGAAGGCCGGCTTCCTAATGGACTTCACCTACATTAACTTTCTTGGGAAAAGGATAAGAAAGATTTGCATAAACTGAATCTATAATCTAATGGGTGATGCACCAAATTGACCTTGGACACAAACCTAGAACAATTGAAATAAACTTGCACAACTCATTCTTGTATGTATTTGCATAAGTATTTCACAACAAGGTCCTGATACTCAAACTTTTAGAAGGAAGGTGACTTCACAACTACAAGCCATTCATAAAACTTGACACAAATTATGACCTACATAAACAAATTCCCGCATAAAGGTGCTAAACATGAGACAAAACTATAAGGAAATAACAATACCTCACAGATAGCTTGATCAAATCATTTAAATGCACACAGCGAAGCAAGGAATGAAGAAGGCAAAACTCCAAAAGTCATTAATAACCAAGGTCTTCTCTTCTATTCATGTCCAAAATGTGAGTTACAAACTGTCAAAATCTGAGCAAGGATAAAAATCACAAGTCTCTGAAATCTGCATGTAAGAACTAAGTACAAAAAAGTCACAAGAGTGACTATATCCACCACTATCCAAGTGGTTCCACAATAGAAGGAATCTCAAACTGATTGGGATCGGATGCACCCAAAAAGCCTAAAATCTAGGACCTATATGCTCTCCAAAAGCGTCCATAATGCAAGAAAAATTCCATTAGGACTTAGCGAAACATGATGGCTCATGAAAACAAGTCTAAAAAGGACTCTAGGAGTAATAAAACAGTCCTAGATACCCTCTCAAAAAAAAAAACAACTACTAACTGCTACAAGACCTAGTCAAACCTTCTCTCCTCCTTGGAAAAACAAAATGTTATGTCCTTGGCATGTGTATGCCACATCTTCACAACTCAACTATATTCTCTCAGAGACAATAAAAACCTTCAACACTCTCCATCATACTCTCCTTTGCATTAAAAGGAAATAATACATCCTAAATGATTTATATGATCATCATTTAGAGTTCATTAAATTACATTACATCAGTTTTGCAAAGAGAATAAATACAAATAATCAGAAATAGCACAAAAGTGCTTTACCTTGGCATAAATGAATAAAAGACTTAACAAAAGTCTTAAACTGTTTGGCCACCCCATGGCATGCTAGGTAACACACATGATAAGGTTATTGACCACAAGCTATTTTAAAAGATATGCAAAAAAAAAAAGACCCATCGGGTCTTTAGGGTTTTGAAACCCTAATAAACACAAAAGCAACTTTTGTGCCCTCATTTTTCACTTTGCACCTTTTTGCATTCTTTCTCTCAGCTATTTCATCGCCGCTGACAAGGGTTTCATGTTTGGAGCTTCTGTAGATGATTTAGAGGCATTTTCACTAGCCTTTTTGTTGTTTTCTGCTCAAATGCTGAAGGTAAACATGAGTATTTCATCTTTCTAGATGAAAAAGGCAATTTTCATGACTTTATGTAGTTGTTTACTCACTATATATGATGAATCTCTTTGCATTCCTTCATGTCTGAGATAGAAGATTTCATTTTATCATAAATGACTATTCCTTTTAAGATATGATGCTACAAAAAATCATGAAAATTGTTACTTCTCTACCATTTTTCTCACTGCATATGATGCTCTCTGCATATCTCTATCAAGGCCGTGAAGAGAAAGGCTAAAATTTCATGTAGATATGACTATATTATCAAGAATAAAGCTACAAAAACTATCAGATTTATCATTTTCTGAACAAAAACACTCAGCTCTATTTCATTTTTTTGAATTTATAAGCATGATATACCATTTTGTAACAATTTCTTTATTGTCTAGCTTTTTCTATCAAAAGAATACATTTTTTTTACCGAGGGACAAGGGTTTCTTATCATGATTTCATCCTAGAGTTTTAAAGGAGACAAACCCTCTGGTGCAGGAGCACCTACCTGACAGCTGGTCTTGATAAGGCAGTTAGTAGTCTTAGGTCTTGTTTATGTTTCCAAGAAGGTCTGATAAGACCAAAGGCATGTAATAAGGTCACGCTGATCATGATAAGATCATGCTGACCAGGCTTTTGCTATTTTTAGTTAGTTTGTTAGAACAGCTGTCATGCTGTAGGGTCCGGTTGGATCTCCCAGCCGCTTGGAGAGTTCCCAGCCGCTTGGAGTCGGGTCAGTAGTACTCGTAGGGAAATCTATTTAAGCATGAGGATCGGATGGTATTACATATCATCGACCAGACTTTGCGAGAGTGAGACTGAGAGAGAGGTTGATCATTGTATTGCATCTTTTGAAATCAAATAAAGCGATCCTGTTTGTGTTCTTTCTCTGGTTGGATTCCATTGTTAAATCGATTTGCTGGTTTGAGAGGTTTCAGGGATTTAATGATCCATTCCACCGGTTGATCTGTCTGATCGGTGGAATGGCGATGTACAGTAGGTTAGGTTGTAGTTCATTTTCTGTTTGCATGCAGGTGTGCAGGTTCGCCGTCAAGAGGTGTTGAAGACCCTAGCATGGGCATGTGCTAGGACGAGTTGATAAGTTTGAGTTGGAAGATCACCCTGAGAGTGGATCGGGTCATCCCTGGAGAATCGGCGAAGTGAAATTTCGCTAAGTGAAGAAGTTCGTTAAAACGGCATCATCAGGATATCTTGGTGAATATCCTGCAGTCAGTTTGGGTATCATCATCCGGATAAGTGAAGTTGAGCATGATGCTTTCGAGTGCATGAAGTGCAAGTGCGTCGGGGTGATCATCATCAGGAGGGCCGAGGAAGAGCGTATCGACATCAGGTTGAAGATCGCGTTGATCAAGTTGATCGCGGGCCGAAAAAAACTAAGTTTGGCCAACAGCAGGATATGACGTCATCATCATCATGATATACGTCATCAGGACATTTCGGAGCGGCAGGATATTGAGAAGTTGCGGGTGACGTCATCGTCATCAGGATATACGTCATCAGGATATCGGGTGACGCAAGCATCGAGTGAAAGGTGCGAGGAGTTGAGGTTTTGTCATCATCAGGATAAATGGGAAGAACCGGATGTTCTTTATCCTGTTGAATATCATGATGTTGAATATCATGATGTTGAATATCATGATGCTGAAGGAAGAGAAGACGGAAGTTGTCGCTGAAGTGAACAGTGGACGTCAGGAGGATGTTCGCGCTGGTCGAACATGATGATGCTGCCGAACATGATGATGCTGTCGATAATCGAGTAAGGTGATGCTGTTGACAGGCGAAAGTGCGAAGGCTTGTCTGCAGGAGGATATCGGTCGGCAGGTGAAATATGATGATGATGCTGACAGTGAAGTCAAATATGATGATGATGAGGATGAATATGATGATGATGATGGGCTGCAGACGTCCATGCTGTATGCGAAGGTTATAGTGTGGATGCCTCTGCATCACCCTCACTTGATCTTATCTCTCTTGACAGCTCTACAGTGTCTTCATTCATGGTATTTACTTGAATAGATTTGAGGTAGCTTCAGTATGTTGTCTCTTCATTCTTAAATTATACCTAATGCCATTATAGTCATTGATATGACTTTTTCTCACTCTGTATCATATTCTTGTGATTGTTTCTATGACTGCCTTTTCCATGTCTACAACCATTTCTATTGATTGTTCTCTTAAACCTTTCATTTTTCCTTGTAGGGTCTTTTGGTATGACAAAATGCTATCCTAGCCTTCAATTTAGGACTACACCTTTCATAAGAATGACTACTCCCTTCTCTAGTTCTATAACTGAGAAACTCTATTTCTAATTTCTGCTTTTTGGGTGTTAGATCACTATTTCCTATGTATCTATCTTGTGCTCTATACTAGTACTGTACTGCTTGATAGACCCTTCAATGGTGACCAGACATTTAAACACTTCTTGACAAAGTCTAACAAAATATGTAGACCTATTCTGTTCATGTAGAGTCTCTGAAACTGTCAATAGCCTACTTGAATACCTTTAAGATTGTTGTCCTCTTGATGATAAAAACCCTTGTACAGGCTTGAAAAACTCTTACCTTAGGAAAAACATGTCCATGACCTCACACTAACCCTATAGGGTTGAGTGACTCTTGACCACCTCTGAATCTTCTTCCACATGGAATTCCACCAATACTAGTGGCTTTAAGGCTAAATTTGCAAATTCCAATGCTTCTTGAGACTGTTCATGTTAGCCATGAGCTTGAGAAAAGGATTAAAGGTCATCGTCAAAACTTCCTTTACATGTTGTGACTGTCTTTACTGTTTTAGGCATTTCTTCTCTTGCATCAAACCTTTGACATGAAGTTGTGAAAGCCACTTATGATTGCTTGTCATTGCCTTATGACTGTTACCCTGGGCATTCAAATCCACTGTAATTTCATATTTTGCATTGCTTTGTCTTGCTTTGGCTGTATACTATCTTTGTTCAAACTTATCATGTATCATGTTGCCTTTGACAAACTATTGTGGATATCACTTGGCAATGCTCCTTATGACTGTTATTCACTATCAAGCAGTCACATGCACTATTTGACACTGTATCTGTGTCTCTTGTCTGTCTATCTCTAATTTCTCTGGACAATGACTGCTACTCAAGTTAAATTGTCATGTTAAACTGTAAGGGTATAATGAAGGTTATGATCTTTTCTTCAAAAGTGAGTGTTTCCCTTAATGCATGTGAAACTAATTGGTATCCTTGCATATAGAATGCATTCTCTTGGCTTTACATTAGTCATAAAAGACTATCCCTAACATGCAAAAAGATATATACTCTGTGACATTGACTGAACAAGACATCTAGAGGTATGAGAGGGTGATCCTTTTCATCAAAGTCTAATCGTGCATGGACTGTCCACTATCATGGCTTCAAAGGTCATTGCATCACTATATCTTTACTGTCCACTGTCAAATGATTCTTGTATACTAATGGCATTGTTGACTACTCTAAAGACTATTGGCAGACCTCTTACCATTTCTCTAAACCCTAAACACTGTTGAGTGAGATCTCATCATGATGCAAGTCACTGAGACCTTGAAAGAGCTTAGGAACATTCCCTCCATATGCATGGATTTGTATGAAGACTTAACTATTTTCTCAAGGCCTTTTGTGACTACTACTTTAATGACTGTGACTGCTACTTTCATCTTGTTAGCCACTCAAGTCATACAAAACCCTAAGCATAACTATAAGGCACCATCATTTGACTGTCACACATTTCCTTGAACTGACTTCAAAGATTCTTGACAATGTCTCTAGGTAGAGTTAACAGATATGTCTTAGAAAACTATAAATGACTTAAACATATCTACTAATTAGAATGCTATCCTTAATCAAGATAGCTTGTCTCTACATTTTGCTGATGGTCTTTTATTCCCACTGGCTTTTTCCTTGAGATTTTAGGACTATTTTTATTAAAAATTATGCTTTTATGACTGATCACAGTCATACCTTGACTGTCCTTCTCACATTTGATTGTCCCTTCTTCACTAAATATGAGATAGTCTTCTCTTGCTCAAATATGACTAGCTTATGATAGTCACTTGAGACTGAATCTTTCTGACATTTGCCTATCAAAACTGCAACCAATTCCTCTTTACTTCTTCAAACCCACCTTATAGATTTCTATCTTGAAGGTCTCCATTGGTGCATTGTTAGTTTTGCAATAAAATTATCATCTTTAACTGCTACTCCTTGTTTGGTGCATGGATGTTATCACTTTATTTGACAGTCATTACTTGACCTTTGCTTCTTCCACTTGACTGTCACTTCTCTTTCAGCAAACCTCATGCTCCATCACTACCTTTGACAATGTATCTGATCATTGTCCTCTGTCTGTAGAAAATCTTCTTTGCATTATGGCGACAGTGTAAGACTCTTTGTCAATTCTTCTCAGACCATGCATTCACTTATGATGGCTTATTTAGAGTTAAAAATGATCAAAACCAATTAATAGTTATGGTCTATGTTCACTGTCTCATGATTGTCCTCCTTTATAATAGTCAGGGATGATTATCTTGCACTTGACTGCTCTTAACAACTGTGAGATTATTCCCTATATAGACTCTTTCAGAATGCTTATTGAGATTCTTCTGAGATGTATCCTGTAATGACTATGAGCTGGGCTCAACCCTTGTGGGATCCACATTTCCTCCACTCATAATATAATCTGATGAATCACACATAATCATAATTTCACCTGTATCTACACATGAAGCAAACTTGTTAGAAATTAAATGCATACTTTGGATGTGTTTGATGACTTGCTTGTTTTCTAGGACATTCAAAGTATACATTTCTTGTTTAATGCATTTGAGGATTAGTTTATGCATGCATAGGTACTTGTTTATGTCAGGCTAGGGACCATTCATTGCTTAGATTATTACTCTAACATCACTCCATTGTCAGATGCAAGAACTAGAAGCAACCTGGACTAGGAAGGACAAAGACAACTCGGGGCAATAGGACAACACACCAGAACCAGAACCAGTCATTCTCAGGCAATGACTGGCCTCTACCCTTACATGTACATGCTTTTACTTTTACTTATTCATGTATAAATTATTTCTTCAATTTCATTGAATAAGAAAGTTAATCTCATGGCTTGTGTGAGATAATGTACATTTTACATTCAATAAAGATTATTTATTTGTTTCAAAAAGAAATTGCATAAATCTTTCTTATGTTACATGCACTTGGATAAATGCAGTAATTTGATAATCATAATCTTTTAAATTATTTCATTTATGCACTTGAATGTAATGTAATAAGGATCAGATAAAATGTACCTTTTAAATTTTGAATCAAAGCTCTACCTAAATGAGCTGTAGTGAAATTTAGGTAACAGGCATATGGTGCCTTCTAACTCTCATTCTATGTTATCATACGCTTTGATGTAGATGACCAAGGGTTCTAGATCAGTTGTTGAATATCCCAAAACTTTTATGAATTTAATGTACATATGTTCAAACTGGATCCATTATCTAGGAGGATTCTCTTGACTTTGTGGTTGGTGATTTGAACCTCTATATGGAGGGTGTTGTGTGATTACACAACATGCCCCATTTTGCTTTAGCAAAATAGGGACCCAACTTTTTCTTGCATCTTCTTGTTCTTTGCTTTGGGCGGTTTGGTAAAAGTTAGAAGAAACAGTAGTATATCATCCCTACTCATGCATATGCCTCATAGGGAAAGGTCAAATGTCAAAGTCATTTTTTGTCATCATGAACCTCATATTACGGAGGAGTGCAAAATTCTAAGCAAGTTTGCCTTTTGGATCACCCTGAAATTCCTTAGGGATAAAAAGTTATACTCGGTCAAAGTTTGGTTAAACTTGATATTCACAGAGGGTCATATTCACTAATATCCCTGATTTGTGCTTTACTAATGATAACCCAATATCTGCATGATCCTTAACATGCAAAATGTCAAATTTAAATGCCAGGGAACATTTGCCCATCAAGTGCCCCGCATATCCCTGGAGGGTCATCTTTAAAAAGGGTCATCTTCCAAGAGGGTGATATTTCATAATATCCCTGATCTTAAGTAACATGACGGTGATGTCACCTTTTTCTACTTTATAAAGGACCTTATATGATGATGGTGTCATCATGACCCGATCCCAGATAAAGGTGATATTCGCTAATATCCCTGATCTTAGTTAACATGACGATGACGTCGTATCCTCAACCACTTTGAAGCCTTTTATAAGATGCTGACATCATCCTCACATCCTAGAATAAGGTGATACTTCGTTGTATTGAGTATCTAGATATTTCTTAATATCCCTCATATTAACCTTTGTGCCCTGTGATATGTGGATTTCTAGTGACCAATGAAACGGTGCCACATGGCACATTGACCTGGTTATATAAACACAATATGTTATCACGATCGATTAATTAAAGGTACGATGACCTAACTTTAGTCGTCGGTCAATAGTTGACCATCCTTGTGATGATGTCACCCTCATATTTTGAATATCAGTGATATTTGCTAATATCCCTGATCTTCGCAAATATCACCCCCGGTGTCAAATGACATCTTAACAGTAGGTCGGAGCCTTCAAATTTTCAAATAAACACCTGCCACTTGTCAATATCTCCAATCCTCAGGTGTCGATCAATGGACATTAACAGATGGAAATTTAACATACCCTAATTCACCTTTATGCTCAGTTAAAAGTAAATTTTGAGTTCATTTTGAATTTACCAAATGATTAAACAGAGAATTACAGAGCCCCCTACAAGACTAAGGCAACATTACTACAACCTATGAGCTCAACGGAATGGGATTTACATTTGAATGACTAACGAAATGGTAACTGCAAGGTGATAGTGTTCATCTGGATATCCCTTACATAGTGAAAGGAAAATAGATATCAGGTACGTAATGATAGAACCCTCCTTTTGTCGTTTATGGTGAATGAGTAGGTAAAAAAATGGTTTTACTACAGTAAATTGATATTGTGATGCATGAAATGTACTAGAACAAGAAAATTATCATCATGAAACTCATGTGATCACCGAATTCACCACTGTGCATGACATTAGGGTAAGAACGTATATGTTTTGTTGCAGGATCCAATGGCTGCTTAGAAGAACAAGTCGGACACATTTTTTGAAACCAATGCACATACAACCTGAGGGGGTATCATTCAAATATGGATAGATAAATGATACACATTCCAGAAATACAAACCTAAATGTGTGGATAGCCAACCTAGAGAAAGGAGGTGGGAATCCCCTGCTCATCAGTATATATAGTTCAGGAATGTGGCATGCAAGGGATTTCCCTATGCAATGGAGGCCACTGAATTGGTGGTGGAATGCACCTGAAACTACATTGTGAATACTAAAAAAGTGGAAAAGCATGGTAGGATTTACACGGATTTTTCAATTGCAGGCATCACCTCAGCCTTTAACCTACCTAAAGGACCTAATATGGTTAGATTGAACCTGGGTAAACTGGAGAAATATTATAACTGTAAAGAAAAGGAAGCCAAGAGGATCATGTATCAATGGATGGCCCATGATAGCACTTGTAAGGCTTCTGCTAAGTTTCCTATGGATATGTACAAGTTTGATTTTGCCCCAGAATACTAGTATATGATAGCAATGCTTAGCAGGATGACAGGGAAACTGAATGTTGGGTCATTCGAGAATTAGATGTATGACATCATCAGGATGGTCGAATGCACTGAGTAGAAACCCCAATGGTTGAAAATCACAAGTGAGCCTAGATGAGGGGATGAGAAAACTAGGAGGAAGAAGTAATATGTTCCACATGACATCATATGACGTATACGCCTGTGCATTCAGAGGCACTTTTGATGGATTGCAAATAGTGGGTAGGGTTAGAAGTGACCCTGGTGATGTGAACATTTGGGATCATTATCCCCAGCTTAAATTTAGAGAGTCTCTCCAACACTATTGGAGAGTGAATGACTCCTTCTCCATGCATCTTGTCAGGACCATGGAAGAAGACAGAACAAAGAGACTGTGCATGGAAGCTCAGACAGTTATATACAAATATGGGGCTTGGTTCATCTAGTTCCCCACATTTTCATGTATAAGGATAGAGGGCTTTATTGATCATCCTCTTATGTTACCAAGATACCCCAATGATAAGGTCATCCTAATGGAGTTGGCCAGGCAGGTATTGCCTTCAATGAATGCTTATATTGAGAAGGGGAAGATACCCAATATTTTGTTCCCAGTCATCATTAGATGGTATATGTGTCTGGATAAGGAAAGTGTGAAGGACGTGATTGGAGGATTAAATTTGATGCATTTACAGCCCTTCTCATTATCTAGGCCATATGATCTTTATGACAGGATGTATGCATTGCACAAGAAGCCTATGCATCAGAAACACATTGAAGATTACTGGGCTGATTGTGATGATGAAGCAGAAGTAAGGAGGGGTTATCAAAGGCTCACTCTAAATCAAATATACACATTTGATTGCATATCAGTGCCTACTTAGTTGCATGAGGATGATGCCATGATCATGTCTCAAGAGTATGAGACAAGAAGGTATACAATGAAACAATATCAGCCCCGAATTGGAGTTAACTAGAAGTGACTTCATTGGACCAAATAATGTAGGTCACTCAACTAACTAAAGAGTGGGTGGAGGCTGAAGTCACCAAACTGAAGAAGAAAGGTGTGGCCCTCACTATGGATAATAAGAGAAAGAGACAAGAATTGTCAGATGAGGAATATGATGATTTCCTCAAGGAGAAGAAGTAGTCAAAAGGGGAAAGGTAGCAAGGTAAAGTTAAGAAGGGAAGCCAACCTGTTGGGGTGACAATCATTCATCAGTCTCAACCAAAAGAAGATGTAGCTTCCACATCTACTGCAGCATCATCTCCCCCCTACAAAAAAAAAGAAAATTGATGCTTCTCATGTACCTGTTATAGTGCACATTGAGAGGAAGAGGAGAGCTGAGATGACGACCTCCTAATAAGGAAGAAAAGGAAGAAAACCTCAGATACACTCCAGAAGAAATAGACATCTGGTATGAGGGGAGCGGTAAATAGAAACCCCACTATCCTATTGAGAGGGGTAGGTGGTGAGGGTATTTTGAATAATTTGTTGGATCTAGGGCATACAACTAAGAGGGGGGGGTGAATCAGTTGTATAAAACTTCTTGTTCTTTCAAACACTTGATTCTTGGTTATTAGTTAACAGCATATCAATTAATCATCCATGAAAGCATAATACATAAACACAAGAGCAGATAAACATCAACACATTGAACACCAAGATTTTGATGTGGAAAACCCGGTTAAGGGAAAAACCACGGGGTGATTAACCCAAGAATTATTCTCTGTTAGAAGAATAAGAAAAAGAATGGCACTTGCCAATTAGGGCTCACTGCCCAAGCACACTGCTCACAAAGAGGCCCACTGCCTACAAGGAGACACACTGTCTACAAAGTGATAAGAATCACAGTCTTGAACTGGAGAATGACATCTCTACCATGTCCGGATCAGTTCCATTTAAGCCCAAAAACTTCTGCTCTGCCTTTCACACTTCTCTTCACTATGCCACACTCATCCACACAATCCACACATCGAAATGAACTCACAAACTGTTATTTATACAAGACATCGACTTAGGAACAAACATCTAAGTCGGCAAACAACCATAAGAGTATCCGCAAGATGAATAACACATCCGGTCGGCCACCACAAGAACATTCGCAGGATGAACAACTCATCCGGTCGGCTAAACAGAGCAAGAACTTCATCCGGAAGAATAACTTCAATTCCGGGCTTTACTATCAATGTGGACCAACAACACAACCTCAAAATGATCAAAAAAACCTTCACAAGCCTGCCTGAACGACCGGATACATCCGCACTTCCTTTACTTACTGGAATCTCTTGTCTTCCTCATCCAGAACTTCAAGAACACAGTTTGTCGCCTCTGTCATAATGCAAAAGGTACTTCCGGACCTCCAAATCATACACAAATCAGGATGACACATCACAAGGACATCCCAAACACTTCCTTCCAATCCGCAGATTAGGATAATACAATTCTGGACCTCACTGGACCTTTTTGTGATCCTCTGTCACCTCTGAATACTTGCCGGAACCGGTTCTACACCGACAGCCACAACTCCTTCAGATCTTCATGCGAACCTCTAAAATTTTAACTGAAGCATCTCAAGACTCATATCTACAAACCCTTTAATCCGCATCCTCCAGTTCTCAACCTATACAATACATTTGCCTTCTTCTCATCACTGTTCTTCACTGTTCCTGACTGAGGCTAATTTTCTCAATGTCCTCAACACACAGCTCATCCAATCCTTCTTGTCAATGCAATATGAGTATGTTGACATCAATGACAACACAGGCTCACCTCATACTTGCAACAATCTCCCCCTTTGTCATTGATGGCAACATATGATGTGAAAAACCATCAAGACAAGAACTTCTCCTTTCTGTCACAGCTCCCCCTATCAACAACAACTTTTCACATGTCTTCTCTTCCTTTACTGCTCCCCCTTTGATCATCAACCACTTGTTTTTCACATGTCTTCTCTCCCCCTTTGACATCAATGGCAAAGGGCTCATACTTGCAATTCTCATACATCAGAATCATACCAGCTGCTCCCCATCATCAATTCGGATCACAAGATATGACTGTGATATCCACCGGACTGATGCACATCAGTGCATCCTAGTTCATCACCGGAGGGGCCATGACCCCTAACTTCTCCCGGAGATATTCAAAAGAGTCTTTGGGAAGAGGTTTAGTAAAGATATCTGCAATCTGATCTTTGGAGGGAACATACTCCAATCTGACTTCTTCCTTGTTCACTTGTTCTCTCAAGAAGTGAAACTTGATAGATATGTGCTTAGTCTTAGAATGCAATACCGGATTCTTAGAAATATTAATTGCACTTGAATTATCACAGAAAATTATGATAGGCTCCTCATATTCAATTTTAATGTCTCTTAGCATCTGCTTCATCCATAAGATTTGAGTGCAACTACCTGCTGCTGCAATGTATTCTGCTTTAGTTGTAGACAGAGATATTGCATCTTGTTTCTTGCTTAACCAAGAAACCAATCTCTTCCCCAAAAAGAATGCTCCACCACTAGTGCTCTTACGGTCATCCACATCTCCTGCCCAATCTGCATCTGTGTAAGCATGAAGAGAGAAATCCAGATCTCTAGGGTACCATAGACCATACTCAACTGTTCCTTTCAAGTACCTAAAAATTCTTTTGATTGCCATAACATGAGATTCTCTAGGATCAGCCTGGAATCTTGCCACAAGACCAACAGCCTGCATTATATCTGGTCTAGTTTGAGTGAGATACAACAATCCACCAATCATTGATCTATACTTTGTCTGATCTGCCTTTGGAGAATCATCATCTTTGCTTAACTTACATCCGGTTGCCATAGGAGTGTTCATTGGCTTTGAGTCTTCCATACCAAATTTCCTTAACAATTCTTTCACATATTTGGTCTAAGAAATGAAGATCCCTTCTTTTGTTTGAGTAATTTGCAGACCCAAGAAGAAATTCATTTCACCAAGCATAGACATTTCAAACTCACTTTTCATCTGATTTGCAAAAGTTTTGCACATACTATCTCTTCCTCCAAAAATGATATCATCCACAAACACTTCAACAATCAAAATGTTATCATGATCAATTTTGAAACATAAGTTACTGTCAGCAGTACCTTTGTTGAATCCAATCTGCACAAGATGCTTATCCAACCTTTCATACCATGCTCTTGGGGCTTGCTTCAATCCATACAAAGCTTTCTTCAACTTGCAGACCATATCATCATTATCAGACAATTGAAATCCATCCGGTTGTTCAATGTAGACTTCTTCTTCCAGATCACCATTTAGGAAGGCAGACTTGACATCCATCTGATATACCTTGAAGTCTTTGAAGGCAGCATATGCAAGAAGTAATCTGACTACTTCAATTCTTGCCACCGGAGCAAAAGTCTCTTCAAAGTCAATTCCTTCTATTTGAGAGTACCCTTTGCAGACCAATCTAGCTTTGTTTCTGATTACTTCACCAACTTCATTTAGTTTGTTCCGGAAGACCCACTTGGTTCCAATTACATTCCTGTCTCTAGGTCTGGGAACAAGATCCCAAGTATGATTTTTCTCAATTTGCATCAATTCATCTTCCATTGCTTTGGTCCAGTTTTCATCATTGCAGGCTTCATTTATTGTTTTAGGTTCAATCTTTGAAATCAGACAACATTCATCCTGATTTTGAGCAACATTCCTTCTAGTTTGTACACCTTTGCTTCTGTCACCTATGATCTGATCTTCAGAGTGGTTCAGTCTTACGTACCTTGGAATTTTGGGAGTATCCTACACTGCTGCTTCTTGATCAGGCTCATTCAAACCTATCTCTTCTTCCTGATTTACCGGATCAGGCTGACTCTGTCTCACCGGAGAGGATTGAGTTCCTTGAACACTGTCTTGGTCATCTTCATCAAACTCATAAAATCTTGAAGGCTTCTCAATTCCTTCATCAACTTTCACATTGGTGCTTTCTATCATCTTCCTCAATCTCTTATTGTAACACCGGTATGCTTTGCTTTGAGTGGAGTAACCCAAGAAAATTCCTTCATCACTTCTAGCATCAAACTTTCCTAGATCTTCATCTCTTTTAATATAACACTTGCTACCAAATACTCTAAAATATTTCACAGTAGGAGTGACGCCAAACCAGAGTTCATAGGGGGTCTTACCGGTGTTGTTTCTAATTTGAACTCGATTGAGAGTGTAGACTGTAGTGCTGATAGCTTCTTTCCAAAACATCTGAGGAACATTTGCTTCCAACATCATTGTCCTGGCAGCTTCCTGGATGATCCGGTTCTTTCTCTCAACTACTCCATTCTGCTGTGGAGTCCTAGGAGCAGACAACTGTCTCCTTATACCCTGCTTCTCACAAAAGTCAATGAACTCACCAGATGCAAATTCACCACCTCTATCAGACCTTAGACACTTTAGTTTCAATCCGGTTTGATTCTCTACCATGGCTTTGAAGATTTTGAACTTCTCAAATGCTTCTGATTTTTCTTTTAGAAAGGTAACCCACATCATCCGGGAATGATCATCAATTAACAACATGAAATATCTATCACCTTGCAGACTCTTGATTCTTGTCGAACCACAGAGATCAGTATGTACTAATTCCAACAATCTGGTAGAAGACTGATCTTTGCTTTTGAAAGAGACTCTGCTTTGTTTACCTAACTGACATTCTTTGCACACACTATTTGTAGGTTTCATCAATTTTGGAAGATCTCTTACAGCCTGAGTATTGCTTATCTTGATGATGTTATCAAAATTTACATGACACATTCTTCTATGCCATAACCAACTCTGATCAATTTGAACAAACAAACAACTTTTATTTGAACCAACCAAATGAAAGATATTACCTTTTGTCTGAGTACCGGATGCAATTTCAGTTCCAGAGCTTGTAAAGATTCTGCATTTTCCATTCTTGAACCAGAGATCATAGCCTTTGTCCACTAACTGACCAACACTGAGAAGATTGTGCTTCAATCCTTCAACATATAGTACATTACCTGTTTTGCTCTTTCCATCAAAGGAAATAGTTCCCCTACCTCTGATTCTGCCAGCAGAATTGTCACCAAACTTTACCATTCCTCCTTCATATCTTTCCAAATCTAAGAACTTATTCTTGTCACCAGTCATATGGTGAGAACATCCACTGTCAATAACCCAATCATCCTTTTCTTCCACTTGAGCAGCCAAAGCTTTTTCAACAACTTTGTGATTGACAGATTCAGAGAGTATTGAATCTTCTTCCTTGATGGCAATAAACACCCACTCATTTCCGGATTTGCTTCCTAGTTCTGATTCATCATCTGTTACTCCTTCATTGTCATCTTCTTCATGAACATAATAACAATTCTTTTGAAACCTTTGTCTGTTAGTATTAGACCTTGCAGATCTTTCTGGACATCTTGAAGCAAAATGACCTATCTTCTTGCAGTTGAAACACTTAAAGGGTAGTTTTCCTTCATACTTACCGGATCCTCTTGGTAGTCTCTTTGCAATGAGGGCTTCAAGTTGAGCTGTTTCTGCTTCTTCTTCTTCCATGTCTCTTCTTGCTTGATCATACCATGACATCTTCCTTGATGAGTTTTCTCCCGGATCAAATCTCTGTTTGCCTTTCACATAGGTACTGGCTTTGAAAGTAGATTCAGTCTTGGGAGGATCATCTCCAAACTCGGTCATTTCAAATGCAGCTAGTTTGCCAACCAGTTGTTCTCTTGTGACAGTTGTGTGCGCTCTGAATTCATCAATGGCAGCAACCTTGATTTTGTAGGCAGCAGGAAGGGATCTTAAGATTTTGTAGACAATCTCATTTTCATCTAGAGTTCCACCAGCATTTCTAATTCCACATACCAGCTCATTCACTCTTGGCATAAAGGTAGTGATGTTTTCATCATCTCTCATTTTCAATCTTTCAAATTTCCCTTTCAGACTTTGCAACCTTGCACTTTTGACAAACTCATCTCCTTCATACAGAAGTTCCAGTTTCGTCAGGATCTCATATGCAGTTGGTAGGTCAATAACATTCGAGAGATCTGAGTCATTCAATGCGCTTAGAAGAGCTTCCTTGGTCCGCAAATTGTTTTCAGCTTCTGTGATTTCATTCAGAGTTGTCAGACCACCTTGTGGAGGTACATATGGTTTTGAAACCATAGCCAAGTATGCTTTTCCCATACATTCCAAGTGACACTTCATGCGACCTTTCCAAAGAGTGAAGTTGGTTCCATCAAACTTCGGACTATCCTTCTTGTAAGACGACATCCTGGATCTCCTCAAGCGGTTAAGCTCCTTTCAAAGGAACTTGGCTCTGATACCAATTGTTGGATCTAGGGCATACAACTGAGAGGGGGGGGGGTGAATCAGTTGTATAAAACTTCTTGTTCTTTCAAACACTTGATTCTTGGTTGTTAGTTAACAGCATATCAATTAATCATCCATGAAAGCATAATACATAAACACAAGAGCAGATAAACATCAACACATTGAACACCAAGATTTTGACGTGGAAAACCCGGTTAAGGGAAAAACCACGGGGTGATTAACCCAAGAATTATTCTCTGTTAGAAGAATAAGAAAAAGAATGGCACTTGCCAATTAGGGCTCACTGCTCGAGCACACTGCTCACAAAGAGGCCCACTGCCTACAAGGAGACACACTGTCTACAAAGTGATAAGAATCACAGTCTTGAACTGGAGAATGGCATCTCTACCATGTCTGGATCAGTTCCATTTAAGCCCAAAAACTTCTGCTCTGCCTTTCGCACTTCTCTTCACTATGCCACACTCATCCACACAATCCACACATCGAAATGAACTCACAAACCGTTATTTATACAAGACATCGACTTAGGAACAAACATCTAAGTCGGCAAACAACCATAAGAGTATCCGCAAGATGAATAACACATCCGGTCGGCCACCACAAGAACATTCGCAGGATGAACAACTCATCCGGTCGGCTAAACAGAGCAAGAACTTCATCCGGAAGAATAACTTCAATTCCAGGCTTTACTATCAATGCGGACCAACAACACAACCTCAACATGATCAAAAAAACCTTCACAAGCCTGCCTGAATGACCGGATACATCCGCACTTCCTTTACTTACTGGAATCTCTTGTCTTCCTCATCCGAAACTTCAAGAACATAGTTTGTCGCCTCTGTCATAATGCAAAAGGTACTTCCGGACCTCCAAATCATACACAAATCAGGATGACACATCACAAGGACATCCAAACACTTCCTTCCAATCCGCAGATTAGGATAATACAATTCCGAACCTCACCGGACCTTTTTGTGATCCTCTGTCACCTCTGAATACTTGCCGGAACCGGTTCTACACCGACAGCCACAACTCCTTCAGATCTTCATGCGGACCTCTGAAATTTTAACTGAAGCATCTCAAGACTCATATCTACAAACCCTTTAATCCGCATCCTCCAGTTCTCAACCTATACAATACATTTGCCTTCTTCTCATCACTGTTCTTCACTGTTCCTGACTGAGGCTAATTTTCTCAATGTCCTCAGCACACAGCTCATCCAATCCTTCTTGTCAATGCAATATGAGTATGTTGACATCAATGACAACACAGGCTTACCTCATACTTGCAACATAATTTGCAACATGAAGTCCCCATCCATGACATCATAAAATTAAGTCAAAGATAGTAGAGGAACAAAGAAAAGAAATGCGTACTATGGAGGATGATCAATCTTTTCCATTGGATGGCACAGTTGACTTATCTGATGATGATGTTGTTAGTGATGTCTCTGCTCATTCTATGGAGACATTGGTGAAAATACTAAGATGAGTCCTCATGGCACCCCCATGGTGCAAAAAGAGGTCGAAACAGAAGAAATAGAGGAAGGTAACCCCGAAGAGGTGGCCCAACAGATTGGATTGACAAATTTGGTTGATCAGGTCACTAGCCCTGTGGCAATAGATTTGGCCTATCAGGGTGATGAAGACCCAAATAAAGATAAGGACATGCCTCCAGAGCAAGATAAATTAGAGGCTAATGTACACATTGAAGATGAGGAGATGCTTGATCCGAATGAAGGTCAAGACAGTCAACAAGTACTTGAAAAGAATGCAACTAAAGAAGGGGTAGATAAAACCCAAGACCCTGGACAAGTAGATAGATCAAAGGCTAAAGAGAAAGGTCCTTAACAGGGTGATAATGAATGGAAAGAGGAAGAAAATGTAAACCTGAAAGATCAAAATGAGCATCCAAATACCTTAGATAAAAGTGCTTAGAATCCTCCTGAAAATCAAGCACCACAAAATACACAAGACCAAAATGTGAATGTGTAGCAAGAAGCCTCAGCACAAGAAGTTAGTCATGAAGAGGTTCTAGATGAACAAAGAGAAGAACCATCACCTCAAAGGATGGAACAGAATGTAGAATCTCATGATGCTCGCATTGAGTATACAGACCAACAAGGGTCCACAGATGAGATACCATATTGGCTGCGACAAGAGGTGAACCCACCTTAGGGTAATGATGTACCTGAATTTGATGTTTTTGCATTATTTGCAACTAATATGGTGAAGCCAAAGAGGACCAGAGCAACTTTTGTAATCAAAAGAGATCCTACCACTGGCAGGAGAACAACTCAGGTAGCTCTATCTATAGTGGACAAAGCAAAAGGAGAGATAAGCATTGAGGAGTTTCAGATAACTAATATTGACTTGGGCTTTTCTACTAAAGAACAAGAGGGCCAAGAGGCCAAGGATAGTATCAATTTTTTATTGAAAAGTGTCAAAAGGGAGAAAGACAAAAATAAAATGCACAAAGGGCACATTGCCCAATTGCATACATTCATAAAGGGGTTAATTGACTTGAATCATATCCCAATTAGCACAGCTACTCCTTTGACCATTATATCTCAAGAGGAGGCAATAGGACTGGATATTATGAAGCACAAAGCACATGAATGGATAATTGGTTTATTCAATTCAATTATGAGGTAGAAAAGGTAATAAAGATCTCTCTTACAAGCTAGAATTTGCTCAGCACATTAAGGAGCAAAGTGGATAAATTACAAAAGGAGGTTGGGCAGAGATCTATCAAAGTAGAGAAAGATCTAGATGCTCTGCCAGAGATGAAGTGCATAGACATGAGGGTGCTCATATTCAATAAGGTACTGGACAATAATACAACATAGTTATTAGGTGTTTGGTATGAGGACACTCAATTTGAGAGTGATATCTTGAAGAGATGCAACTCCAAGCTTAGGGATATCAGTGTTAAGTTACATCACCTTATGGCAGAGGAAGTAAATATCCTGGAAGCCCTTGAGGACAATATGGAAGGGAAGATATAAAATCAAGATGTAGATTTTGTAGTTGAGGCCTTCCAAAGTAATTTCAAACAGGTAGCAGATGACCCCCTCCATCATTTGATGAAAGATATAGTTAATAAATCTATGAGGACGAAAGCAAAGGTGGAAGCATATAATGAAATGCTAAATAGCAGAAAGAATAAATGGTCTACATTGCAGACACAATTTCATTCCCAAGAGCATGCTATAATAAAGGCTAAGGTCCAAGATGGGAGAGAGATTGAAAGGGTAATACAAGCATATGAACCCATCAGGGGGATCATTAGCACTAATATAGAGGATGACCCATCTAATAAAGAAGAAGAAGAATACATAAGGATGCATGATGACAAGGTCATATGCATAATATGACAAAGATAATGATCGAGTAACACCAGATGGTTTCCAGCTGGTGACCTGTGCCACTTTGACATTTGTTGACCAAGTCAAGGATGATATGGACCATTGATTTTGATGGTTAAATCTTGATCATTGGATCTTTTGTAACCACCTCCTCTCTTTGTCCTATAAAAGGAGATGTAGTGCACATTGTCACATTATTCAAGACTTAATTGAGATAGGATTGTTGAATTTCATGATACTTTCTCAAGATAGATTATAAATATGCATGCTTTTGAATACTAATAAAATAGAGATCAGATTACATACAATCTTAAATTCTGAGTAATCTTTGTGAATGTCATCTGGATATTCCACTGTGATGTGCTGCATCCCTTGGAGTGCATATCAACTAGTGGATATTGTTGTCATTCTTTACCTTAGAAGATTAGCATCAGTTGTGTGAAGTCGTGGAATGGCCTGGAAACACATGGTTTGATTTTATCTATGTTTTGTGAAATATTAAATAGTGCATAAGGATCGACTGTCAAAGACTCATTTAATTTCCTTAAATTTAGAATGTTTGAGTTCATTTTCTTAAATTTCATTGAATCATCATCATCATAATTGCAAATACACAGACAATCTTAAGCAAAAATACATAAATATGTTGATATCCCGAAGGAAACTGAACATTAATAGCATATTTGAACTAATCTGCATGTATAATTGAAAATGTCATGCCAATACATATAAATATCAATGATGATCATGCAAATATCTAGTTGTAGGCACATTATTTGAACAAATTTATAGTGCATAAGTGAAAATAATCAATTACAGTTGATGATTAGGAGAATTGATCAAACTTTTAAAATATCTTCATCATCTATAGAATACAGTGGGACTAATCTTGTTTGTTCAAGATTAATAGAAAGCAGTTATAAAACTAGATGTTTAGACATCAGTTCTTAGTAGAAGAAACATAAGACCCCTTAAATGAGAAAACAACATGGCACATCAAACCACTGAGTGATATCAGTAGATTATGAACTAATCCACAGAGACTTGGGATCATGAATTTTCCAAATTCATCGTATCTTTCAAGATGATAAAGGTTTGATTTGAAATTCTTTATCTATGTTTATTTATGACTAACATCATGACCAACAGAGGGCTTTGTTATGCAGAGGGTCGATGGGTGGCATGTCAAATTGATTAAAAGTGAGATGATGGGGAGAAGACAATTGGGCTACAAAGTTCTAGAATTGTGTGGGTGGAATGCCAATGGGGACATGAGACTCTTGGAGAGCTTTGTCAAGGATGTTGCGGTGGATGGGGGATGTTTTGAGAAGTTTTGAGATAGATATTTGGGTGGGAGTCTTTCCAAGATTGTCAAGGAGGTTATATTTGGTAGGTATTATAATGGAGGATGAAGAGGGTCCTTTAATGGTAATGCAACTACGCTAGACCAGTAACATCACATTCAAGGGTATTACCTTTGATTTTGATGGTGGTGAAATGAGTAGAGTCGAAATCAATCTAGCCCGCTACATTGGCATAGGGAGGTGGAACGTTGGTGTAGTTGTTGTTATTAGCTTGATTATTGGGATCAGTTTTGGAAGATGATGGATTGGATGGAGAAGTGTTAGTGTGAATAGGAAGAGGGTTAAACTCCTAAGCCAACATTAGGTGAGGTATTTTTGGTTCCTTCCACTTGGATATCGCTGCAATCGACAAGGTCTTGGATATAGTTTTTTTAGTTTCATACACTTTCCAGTGGAGTATGATAGTCACAATACTGATTGTATTTATACCATGCAGGCTTAGGTTGGTTTTCATCAAAAGGTTTGGTTTTGGGAAATTCAACCATATTAGCGTGTACCAATTTTTGGAACACAACTTCAAGTGGTTTACCTAAAGAGGTGTATTTGCACTTTGGATTGTTGGAGGATTTTGTTTTGGTTGTCCTGATGGTACCAATACATTGTTTCAGACATTTCGCACTACTTGTGTGTCCTTTGGTTTGGGTGCAGCTACTTGAATGTACTTAGAATTGGTATCTCACCATCTCCTACAACATTTTTGTTTTTAGCCCAAAACTTTGGTTTATCATTTGATGGCCTTTCATTATCATTTCTATTGTAGATTTTAACTAGACCTTTCACTATAAGGGCCTTTTCGGTAGTGACCCCCTTTTCTATGATTTTGTCAAAGGTTGAAGCACAATGCACTTGCAAGTGGAAGGCCATTTCTTGGTTCAAGTTTTGGATGAAAATATGGATGAGTTATTTTTCGGGTGTAGTCCAGGGTAGCCTACTATCAAGTGACCTCCATCATTGAAGGTATGTAGAAAAACTTTCACCATTTTGTTGTTTGGTATTACAAAGATCAATCATGGTGATCTCATGTTCTACGTTATACAAGAAATGGGTGACAAATTTCTTCAATAAGTTGGTGAAGATGGAGATAGTGTCATAAGGCAAGTGCATAAACCATTCTAAAGCTTGTCATCCTAAGCTTCGTGAAAAATGATGAAGGAGGAATTGGTCTGCATAGGAGACCTCTTGGCATGCCATGAAGAACTCCTTGATGTGGTCTCCTTTTCCTTTGTATTTATCAAATTTAGGGACCTTGAAATGTTGAGGAAAAAGAATGGTTGTCATGTTTCGATCAAAGGGATAGGGAGATAAGTCTTCAAACTTATAATGTTTCTTTTGGGTCCCTAGTTGAATATTTGTGAGAGCATTCTTCATTTCTTTCCATTCTTGATCAAAAGGATTAGAAAGGGGAGGTTGTGTTTGTTGTTGGAATGACAATTGTTGTTGTGGGATGGTGTATTGTTGGGGGTTATGTGGAGGTAGACCCATAGTTTGCAAGTAGATAGGAGGTTCGTATGTTTGATGTTGTGGTTGGGTGTGAGTAGAGGAGTGATATGATTGGAACAATGGTTTTTGTTGGGCGATGTGTTGATGTTGATTAAAAGTAACATGGGGGGGTTGTTGATGAGTGGTTGAGTGATATGTTTGTGTGGGATGCATATAACATGTTAAGAGATTTTGAGATTGATGGGGTGGTTGAGATATGAATGGGTGTTGTGATTGGAGAGGTGTTTGTGAAGGTACGGTAGGGGTAATGTCATTTGAGTGATATCCATCCTTTGTGGCATGACCAAATAGGGAAGTGTTTGTGGAATGGTAATAGTATTAGAAGTGTTTTGGGGAATGTTGGATAGGGGTGGTGCGGCAAGGTTACTTTAATTAGTAGGCATGGTGGAATTTGAGAAGTTGGATGGTAGAATATGGAATGGTAGACCATAAGGGGGGTCCGATACTTGTGGTTATGAAGTGGTGTTAACCCTACGTATTGATCAACGGTATTGTAGGGAATTAAGGTGTCTCAACCTTGCAATTCCTAGCATTGATTATTTAATTATTTATTTATTGATTTGCCTATGATGTAATTTATGTTGCACATCATGTTTTGTCATTAGTGTGAAATGGCATGGTGATTTGTCACTCAACTTGGAAGGTGACTAGGATGTAAAACTCATCCCATGTGGATATAGGCATCCCATTTGAGGTGGAACTAATATTTCATGTGTTAGCATCTTGTGGTATGATGGAGGAGTTATCTTGTATGACAGAATCTATGACGTGTAAGAGCCAAGTATAGAGATTCTTGGGACAAGTGAAGACAAGTGTTGTAAAGTATCTTTGCATGTGGAGAAGGAATCTTTGGGTGCCCAAGTTGGGCTATGACATGTTGTAAGAGGAATATGCTATATTTAGCCTTGTATGACGGATTCTCTTACAACATTTAAGGTTGTTATGTTAGGCAGATTTTATGACAGCTGTAAGATGCGTAAGAGCATCTGTCATAGCTATTTTTAGCCTAGAGCGCTCCAACATTGGGAAGTCAAATCTGTCATGTATGATCGATGTAAGAGAGGTATTTGAATCTTGGACAAGTATCCTTTGATGCGGGAAAATGGCAATGTGGCCAAGATGGATGCCAATCTCTAGAAGCTTCATGTTTATGCCTTGTAACTCTATTTAATGCATTATTTTGGAGTTGTAGTTGCATAGTGTTTGTATAGGTACTGTTATGCTACCAAAATCACTCTAGAAATGTCATTTGAAGACTCCTGGAAGAACTTACATTGCAAGTGTATTGTAAACACACCATTGTTTTGATAATACATTGTGCAGGTTTTGGAGTGTGGGGTTTTTTACCTGAAAAGGTTTTCCCCACGATATATCTTCTGTCACTCTCTTTATGTGTTGTGTTGCTACTGTAATATTTATGTTATGTGTTTAACATTGCTGCAATTGTAAGGATTAAAAACAATTTACATATTATTCCCCTCATTAGGTTGGTGTAGGAAGTGTGTTCTGCGTACATTGCTTCCTTTAAGTTGGTATCAGAGCTTGATCACCTTTGATCCTAATTGTTGGGCAGGGGTTTTTTGAGGTAATCTTTGATTGAGTGGGACTCTATGTAGAGTATTCTACAATCTTTTTGCAGGAAAAAGATGGAAGCCACATCCGGAAGAATAGAATTGGAAAAATTTAATGGAAGCAATTTTGAGTTGTGGAAACAAAAAATGGAAGACATGCTTGTGAACAGAGATCTATGGGAAACAATTTCTGGCACAAAACTAATGGCAATTCCTTAAGATGAATGGGATCTCAAAGATTGTAAAGCTAAGGGTCTTGTGAGACTCTATTTAGTTGATTCTATCCTATTGAATGTTCATGAAGAGAAGACTGCGAAAGAGCTATGGAAGAAACTTGGTGATGTTTATCAGGCTAAATCCCTGGTAAACAAGTTATTCCTGAGGAAGAAGTTGTATTCTCTGAGGATGGAAGATGGAGGATTAGTTACAGATCTCCTGAATGCTTTTAACATGCTAGTTACATAGTTGACATCCGTTGGTGTAAAGATGGAGGAGGATCATTGTATGACCTTGCTTTGTTCTTTGCCAGACTCATGGGACCACCTTGTCATGGCCATTGGGAGTACTACAACCACCTTCAAGATGGATGAAGTGGTGTCTTTGTTGTTATCTAAAGAGATGCAGAGAAAGTCTTCTGAATCAGTAAAGGAGGCTCTTGCAGTTCATGGTAGACCCAAAGAGAAAAGGAAAAAGAAAGATAAGAAAGATAAAAAAGGCAAATCCAAATCCTGTGGGAGATCCAAATCTCTTGGAAAGTCCAAGGCAGTATGTTGGAACTGTGGAAAAGCTGGGAACTTCCAAAAGGAGTGCAAGGAGGAGAAGAAGAAAAAGAAGAACACCTCTGATTTAGATTCTAACAAATCTCAAGATGATGGTGATGCTTTTATTACTACCTTGGCCACCCATGCATCAAAAGATGTGTGGCTGATTAACTTTAGTGCTTCCTTCCACATGAACTCACATCGAGGATGGTTCACAAAGTATGAAGAGTTTGATGGTGGGAAGGTGGGTGATGACTCTCACCTGAAGATAGTTGGGTGTGGAAGAGTCTTGATTCGATTCCCTGATGGACAAGTGAAGGGGATCAATGGGGTGATGCACATCCCTGGTTTAGCATGAACCCTGCTCTCTGTAAGTAAATTGAATGATGCAGGTGTGCAGGTTGTTTTCTTAGGTGGAGGATGCAAGATGACAAGAGGAGCTATGGTGCTTGCTAAGGGTACTCGGAAAGGTACTCTATTTCAGCTAGATGAATGCACTATTTGGTGCAACAGTTCTTCTATTTCGAAGAAAAGAGATTCAGATTCTTCATCCTCACCATTGGAACCCATAGTGAAAAAGTGTGTTGCTTCAACTTCTGATGGTAGTGCTTTCTGGGTACCTAAGGGTGCTCATGCTTTGGAAATGAAACTTTCTTCTGAGAAGACAATGTTATGGCATAAGAGACTTGGTCACATTGGTGAGAAGGGTCTTAGAGCCCTGAAAAAAAAAAACCTCATTGAGGGGTTAAATGATTGTAATCTTGAGTTCAACTTTTGTGAACATTGTATATATGGAAAGCAAAACCATGTTTAGTTTTACTCTAGTTCTCATAAGTCTTCTGGTGTTTTGGATCTTATTCATTCTGATGTGTTTGGTCCTATGAATGTTCCTTCAATTTCTAAATTGTTATATTTTGTATCATTCATTGATGATTACAGTAGGACATGGGTTTATTTTCTCAGAAGCAAATCTAAAGTCTTTAGTCAGTTCAAAGAGTTTAAACCTTTTGTAGAGAATCAGACTGGTAAAAAGATTAAGTATTTGAGAACTAATAACGGTGGTGAGTTTTGTTCCGTAGAGTTTGAAAAGTTCTATAAAGAACATGGGATTGAAAGGCATAAGACAACTCCTTATACCCCACAGCAAAATGGAGTTGCAAAAAGGATGAATAGAACGTTGATGGAGAGGGCTAGGAGTATGCTTAGTGGTGCTAGCCTCGATTAGAAGTTTTGAACTGAAGCTGTAGCCACTGCTTGCTACCTAGTTAATAGGTCTCCTACCTCAGTGCTCGTTGATAAGACACCCATGGAGGTGTGGTCTGGTAAGAAGCCTTCATTTAGACATCTTCATGTTTTTAGTTGTGAGGCATATGCACATGTCACTAAGGAGAAGAGGTCAAAATTGGAGAACAAGCCAATTAAGTGTATCTTCATTGGCTATGGTGTTGGTGTGAAAGAGTACAAGCTTTGGGATCCTGTGGCTAAAAAAGTGATGTATAGCAGAAGTGTTATTTTCAGAGAGCCAACACCTTCTCCTGTTGTTCTACAGCCAAAAGAAAAAGAAAAGAAAGAGGATGTGGTTCAATTTCCTTCTACCACTGAGAAGACTGAACTGAAAGATTATGTTGGACCTGATGATGAGGAGAGCTCTAGCAACTCTGAAAGTTTAGAAGAAGAAGTAGAACTTCCACCTCAGCCTTTGAGGAGGTCCACACGAATCAGGAAGCAATCTAAAAGGTTTGGTTTTACATTGCTAGATTCTAGTTGTGCTTATGCCTTGATTACTAACACTAATGAGCCTAGAACTATGACAGAGGCTATGGACATGAAAGATACAAGTTCTTGGAAGGAGGCCATGGAAGATGAGATGGCTTCTTTGGAAAAGAATAAAACTTGGGACTTGGTGCCTTTTCCTGATGGATGGAAACCTATTAGATGCAAATGGGTGTTCAAGAAGAAATTCAAAGCAGACGGTAGCGTTGAGAAGTATAAGGCTAGATTGGTTGTGAAGGGGTATTCACAAGTGGAGGGAATTGATTATGGTGAAATTTTCTCTCCCATTGCAAAGCTGAGATCTATTTAGTTCATGTTATCTCTTATAGTAGCTTATGACTTAGAAGTAGAACAAATGGATGTGAAGACAACTTTCCTTCATGGTGACTTGGAGGAAGAAATTTATGTCACAGTCTAAGCACTACGTAGTGAAAGGTAAATAAAATTTGGTTTGTAAGTTAAAGAAGTCTTTGTATGGTTTGAAGAAATCTCCTAGGATGTGGTACTTGAAGTTTGATGCCTTTGTGTTGTCCATTAGATTTTTGAGATCTAAATCAGATCATTGTCTATATTACAAGTTTGACAATGATCGTATTCTCATTATTACATTGTATGTTGATGATATGTTGCTGATTGGGAATGGTAAGAATATGATTTCTAATTTGAATTCTCAATTGTTAGCATAGTTTGAAATGAAAACTTAAGAGTAGCCAGGTTCATTCTGGGGATGGAGATCAGAAGAGACAGAGAAAATAGAAAACTTTGGTTAAGCTAGAGTAAGTATGTGAAGACCATGTTGGAGAGATTCAGCATGGCAGATTACAGACCATTGTGTGTTCTTGTTTCATTGCGGACAAAGTTATATGTGAATGATTGTCCAAAGTCTCCTTCTAAGATGGAGGATATGAGCAGAGTACCTTATGCTAGTGCAGTTGGTAGCTTGATGTATGCTATGGTCTATACAAGACCAAACATTGCCCAAGCAGTGGGAGTCCTTAGTCAGTTTATGGCTAATCTTGGATAGGTACATTGGGATGCAGTAAAGACAGTGTTTAGATATTTGAGGGGTACTTCCAAGTCTTCCTTATGTTATCATGGTTATCCTACATGACCTCACCATTCTATAAGTATTCATGGATTTGTGAATTTTGATTGGGTAGGTGACATTGACAGCAAGAGATCCACCAGTGCTTATGTGTTCACTATGTTTGGTGGTGCTATTAGTTGGATGAGTAAATGACAACATGTGGTTTCTTTGTCCATGACAGAAGTAGAGTACATGGCAGAAACTCATGCTTGTAAGGAATCCATTTGGCTTAAGATGTTGTGTTTAGATATTGATTTTGATGCAGGACAGATTACTATCTATTGTGACAGACAGAGTACATTTTTCTTAGCAAAGAATCCTACTTTCCATGCCAGAACAAAGCACATTGATGTTCAATATCATTTTGTTCGTGATATGGTAGAAGATGGGAAGGTGATATTGGAGAATGTTGACACTTTGAAGAATGTTGCAGATGCATTGACTAAACCTGTGGGTACATAAAATTTTAGATGGTGTTTGGATTCTATGGGCCTCTTGGCCCCTAGAAGTTAAAACTTGTCTAAATCTATTGGCTCTTGCAAGGTGTTCAACAAGTGGGAGAATGTTGGGAATTAAGGTGTCTCAACCTTGCAATTCCTAGCATTGATTATTTAATTATTTATTTGCCTATGATGTAATTTATGTTGCACATCCTGTTTTGTCATTTAGTGTGAAGTGGCATGGTGATTTGTCACTTAACTTGGAAGGTGACTAGGATGGTCAACTCATCCCATGTGGATATAGGCATCCCATTTGAGGTGGCACTAATATGCCATGTGTTGGCATCTTATGGTATGATAGAGGAGTTATCTTGTATGACAAAACCTATGATGCATAAGAGCCAAGTATAGAGATTCTCAGGACAAGTGAAGACAAGTGTCGTAAAGTATCTTTACATGTGGAGAAGGCATCTTTGGGCACCCAAGTTGGGCTTGACATGTTGTAATAGGAATATGCTATATTTATCCTTGTATGACGGATTCTCTTACAGCATTTAAGGTTGTCATGTTGGGCAGATTTTATGATAGTTGTAAGATGCGTAAGAGCATCTGTCATAGCTATTTTTAGCCTGGAGCACTCCAACCTTGGGAAGTCAAATCTGCCATGTATAATAGATGTAAGAGAGGTATTTGTAGCTTGGACAAGTGTCCTTTGATGTGGTAAAATGTCCATGTGGCCAAGATGGACACCCATCTCTAGAAGCTTCTTGTTTATGCCTTGTAACTCTATATAATGCATTGTTTTGGAGTTGTAGTTGCATAGTGTTTGTATAGGTACTGTTATGCTACTGGAATCACTCCAGAAATGACATTTGAAGACTCCTAGAAGAACTTGCATTGCAAGTGTATTATAAACACACCATTGTTTTGATAATACATTGTGTGGGTTTTGGAGTGGGGTTTTTTACCTGAAAAGGTTTTCCCCACGATATATCTTGTTTGTGTTGTGTTGCTGCTGTAATATTTATGTTATGTGTTTAACATTGCTGCAATTGTAAGGATTAAAAAGAATTTACATACTATTCTTCTCATTAGGTTGGTGTAGTAAGTGTGTTTTGCATACCTTGCTTCCTTTCAGGTATGAATGGCATTGGTAGTCATAGTGATGTTAGCCCAAGGATTATCATAGGTGGGGTTGTTGGGGTTAGTGACACATCCCAATGGTTGATCACAAATAGGTGATGGTGGTTTATCATGCATGATTGTTCTGAGTTTGTCTTGGTCAAATGAGTGGGGGAGACACGCCACATGTTCAATGAGGCATTCAAGGAATTCATTCTTGTGATTGTCAAGGAATTGTTTAAATTTTTACAGAAATCCTCTTTCATTAAGGAAATCGACGAAGGTGGGAGAATATATGTGTTGTGGGATGGATGTTTCACCTATTTCGGGTTGGTTGACATAGCTCTCCATGTTGCTTGTGGTGAAGCCATGTGGAGAGAGGGGTTGATAATGAGAATCCATCTTTCTTCTAGCTTGTGACCATGTGATAAGAGGCATAAAATGACAAACGTGTATGGCTGATGTTTCTTAGGTTTGATGATATTTGGGGGTGTTGCAAGTAGGAGTAATAAGTGTTGTCATTGATGTCAACATCTAAGGAAGTTATTTGAATAAGTTTAAACAAGTATTTGAGGAATTAGTACAAGTGCAGAATTGCTTTATCTACCAGAACAGTGTAGTGTTTTTCTCCGTATATCTTGTAGATTAAATATCTTTGTCTGCAGATTGAAAGTAATGTTAAGGGATGTCTATAGATTCTATATTTCAAGTTTGAGCCTCCGGTGTGAAGATTTGAGTGAGTTCTGTTCACCAGAGTAAAAACTAGTTTTCTGTGTATTTAATGGTGATAGGGAGAATGTGTTCTGCTCCGTATTTCTCCGCATTTAAGTTTTATAGTCTGAAGTTCAATAATTAAGTTTGAAATGATGTTCTATGCCTTTATTTCAAATGGTTAGTTATTTGGTGCTCCGTAAGTGATCTTTTCTTCATGACAGTGGCCGACAGTAATGTTCAAGTGCTCTGATCTGAAGAATCTTATGGATAAAGTGCTTAGAGGTAGTGCATATGTTCTTGGTGATTGTAATGTGCTTGTGGATGTATCTAGATCATGTTCCTACCTTTTGATTGGTCCGCAAAATATAATCTGGATCGTGCATGAAGTGTGTTCTTAAAAGTCTTAGTGTCAACTCTAGTCTTGGCTGACCTGGTTGTTTTCACTACTTGCGGTTATGCTTCAAAGTTTGTAAAGCATGTTGTTGCATGGAAGATTGCATTTGAATTCCAGCTAAGGATTGGTGTGGTCTGCATTTATTTCTCTTCTTCCCCAATCCATTTAGGTCCAGACCTAATTTGAATATTGGGTAAATATGTATGTATGCTGACCTTGGAGATTGTTCCAATGGTTGATGATTGTAATTCTGACCTTGATGTTCATTCCAAGGTTGATGAATTGTATAAATACATGTAATAAAGTCACGAATGATTGTAGAGATGCAAAGATAAGTGCGAAGTGAAAAAGTAGAGCAAAGTAGAGAAAGTTTATTGCGCTTCAATGGAACTGAACTTTGGCATAGTGTAGATGCTACTATCTTAATTCACCAACTTTGGCAATGAGCCACCCACAGGCAGTGAACCAACCCATTTCTAGTGAGCCACTTCTTTTGTAGTGAGTATTCTGGGTAGTGAGCCCCATTGGTAGTGAGCCTCTGGCAATGAGCCTTGTTGTAAATTTTGATATATCTTTTATATTGTGAGATAACACTCACCGTGGTTTTTCCCTTATAGGGTTTTCCATGTAAAATTATGGTGTCTCATGTGTTAAATGTGTTTAAGTTCTAATTTCATACTTTCATGGTTAAATTATAGTAACAATGATTAAGTGGTTGATGTGTTGATCATTTTAAAGTTTTGGTTACAACTTATTCACCCCCCTCTCAGTTGTATTGCACATTTCATCAATTGGTATCAGAGCGAGGGTTCCTTGATGAAGAACCTAACAGCTCGAGGAAGATCTGTGATGGCACTTAGAAGTCTCCGCAATTCGATGGAACAGACTATGCTCTATGGAAGGTACAAATCAAAAGTCATCTCATTTCTCTTGGTTATGGTGTTTGGAATATGGTAGAGAAAAAGTATATTATTCCTGAAAATGGTCCATCAGATGAAGATGAGGTCAAATAGTATGAGCTAAACACAAAAGCTAGAGATGCTCTATTAAATTCCCTATCTAATACAGAGTTATTGAAATTTATGGATTTGGAAACTGCTCATGAGATCTGGGATAAGTTGAAAAATTTGTATGAAGGAGATGATTCTGTAAACAGTGAAAAATTACAAAACCTAAAGGTGAGGTATGAAGCCCTAAAGATGAATGAAGATGAGAACATAATAGTTTACATGCAAAAAGTTGATGAAATTGTCAATGGAATCAAAGGTCTTGGAGGAACCATAAATGAGGATGAAGTTGTGCTGAAGATTCTTAGATCATTGCCTAAATCCTATAGTCAAAAGGTGTCAGTAATTGAAGAGGTTATGAGTGTGAAAAGTATTTCAAAGGATCAATTGCTCAGGAAGCTTACAACCTTTGAGATGAGAGAGTTCAGTGATGCCCTGCCGAAGAATGAGACTGCTTTCAAAGCTAGCACTTTAGAAAAAACTTTAAGATCTCAGAAATATGTTGTGGAATCTGATGATGACCTTGATGAGGTTGAAGCCAACTTTGTGGATAGAATGCAAAGAGGTACCAGTAAGTTCAAAGGAAAATTACCATTCAAATGCTTTTCTTGTGGTAAAATTGGTCACTATGCCTCCAGGTGTCCGAAGAGAATTGAGAGAGGTAAGAAGAAATTTGAAAGCAGACCTAGGATTATAAAGAAATGCTATTATGTTAGAGATCTTGATGATGATGGTGTAACAGATGATGAATCTAATGATAATAGTACTAGTGCAAATGAATGCTTGTTTATTGCTATTAAAGAAGAATATGAGTCTACTAATCCTGCTAGCTGTGTGAAGGAAGAAAAACTAGTGGAAGAAAGTGCTTTGTCTATCCAAGTTGAGAAAGATAAGTATGAATGGATCATTGATAGTGGATGCTCACATCACATGACCGGTGATAAAAGTAAGTTTGTAAGCTTTGAAAAGTATGATGGGGGACTAGTTAGGTTTGGTGATAATGCATTTGGTAAGATTTGTGGAAGAGGATCTATTTCTTTTGATGGTAAGCATAACACAAATGATGTTTTATATGTGAAGGGTTTAAAGCATAATATTTTAAGTGTTGGCTAGATGTGTGAAAAAGTGTATGATCTAAGTTTCAAAGATAATGGATGTAAGATCATGGAAAGCTCAGGAACAGTGATTGCAACTGGTAAGAAGACTAAAGGTAATGTTTATCACTTGAGAGGAACTGATAATTATTGTTTGTTGACTCAAACAGATGAGAGATGGTTGTGGCATAGAAGGATGTGTCATATCAATTTTGACAACCTGGTGAAGATAAGCTCAATACAAGTTGTATGAGATTTGTCTAAGCTTGTGAAGCCTGCTAATACTATTTGAAAGTAATGTCAATTGGGGAAACAACAAGGACAAGTTTCATGAGTAAAGAACAATTCTCTGCCGAATTGCTTGAGCTAGTGCATATGGATTTGTGTGGTCCTACAAAAACAAGAAGTCCGCAAGGAGACATGTACTTTATGTTGTTGATTGATGATTACTCTAGAATGACATGGGTTACTTGTCTAAAATAGAAATTTGAAGCCCTAGACAAGTTTAAATCTTTCAAGGCAATGGTTGAGAATGAGTTAGACCTGAGAATCAAATGCTTAAGGTCTGATAGAGGAGGTGAGTTTACATCAAATGAATTCAACATTTTCTGTGAAGAGCATGGGATAAAGAGACAATTGTCTGCTCCTAGGACTCCTGAGTAAAATGGAGTTGTTGAAAGAAAGAATAGGACAGTTCAAGAAGCTGTTAGGTCAATGATGATGGAGGCTAGCCTATCAGAAGTGTATTGGAGAGAAGCTATACATATTGTTGTCTACATTAAAAATAGAGTCCAAAATTGTGGTATGGAAGAGTTCCCACAATAAAATACTTCAAAAATTTTGGAAGAAAATGTTATATCAGAAGAGATGAAGAGTTAGGCAAGTTTGATGCTAGGCGTGATGAAGGAATTTTCCTTAGATACTCTACTAAGAGTAAGGCCTACAAGTGTTACAATAAGAGATTAAGAAAGGTCATTGAGAGTGCTAATGTGAAGGTTGATGAAGATAGGGAAATAACATCAGATCTGAGTGGATATGAATCAGATGAACCTACTGTTATAGTCAAGTTGAAGAAGAAAAGGTGGAACAAAAAGACAGTTAAGTTGAAGAAGAAAAGGCTTCGAAAAGTATTGTTAAAACTACCAAGTATGTAAGGATTAATCATTCTGAAGATCAAATTATTGGTGATAAAAGTAAAGGGCTACAGAAAAGGAAAAGAGTTGTAGAGGAATAGGTGAACTACTGTTTGCTTTCACAAATTGAACCTAAAATTGTAAATGAAGCCTGCCAAGATGAAAGTTGGGCAAAATCCATGGAAGAAGAGTTGATGCAAATAAAGAAGAATCAAACTTAGGAATTGGTCCCTAGACCTGCTAATAAGAATGTGATTGGAACCAAATGGGTTTTTAGAAACAAGATGAATGAAAATGGATAAGTTGTAAGAAACAAAGCAAGAATGGTATGCAAAGGATATTCTCAAGTTGAAGGTATAGATTCTGAGGAGACTTATGCTCTTGTGGCAAGGATTGAAGCAATAAGAATGTTTTTGGCATTTGCAGCACACAAAGATTTCAAGGTGTATCAGATGGATGTAAAGTCTACAATCTTAAATGGAGAGCTAGAAAAATAGGTTTACATTGAACAACCAAAAGGATTTCAATCATTAGACCAAGGTGACATGGTGTGCAAATTGAAGAAGGCCCTGTATGGACTCAAGCAAGCCCCTAGAGTCTAGTATGCAAGGTTAGACAAGTATTTGCTGCAATTAGGGTTTAGTAAAGGTACTGTAGACAGTAATCTCTATTTCAAAATTAATGATGATCAAATTTTGATTGTTGTAGTCTTTGTTGATGATATTATCTTTGGAGGCAATGAAGGTATGTGTGAGAAATTTACAAAGGAAATGCAAAAGGAGTTTGAGATGTCTATGTTTGGTGAAATGAATTTCTTTCTAGGACTGCAAATTACTCAATCAAAAAAAGAAATTTTCATTTCTCAGTCCAAGTATGTGAAAGAGTTGTTGAAGAAGTTTGAAATGGAGGATTCTAAGCCAGTATGTACTCCTATGGTAACTAGTTGCAAGCTAAGTAAGAATGATTAGTCACCTAAGACTGATAAAAAAAAGTATAGGTCTATGATTGGAGGACTACTTTATCTAACCCATACCAGACTTAATATAATGCTTGCAATCTATCTTGTGGCATATATCAAGAAGATCCCAAAGAGTCACATGTGATGGCAGTCAAGAGGATCATGAGGTATTTAAAAGGCACTTCAGACTATGGATTATGGTATCCCAAAGATACTGATTTCACTCTTGGTGCCTATACAGATGCAGATTGGGTTGGAGATGCTAATGACAGAAAAAGTACAAGTGGAGGTGTTTTCCTCTTAGGTAACAGATTGGTTTCATGGCTAAGAAAGAAGCAAGCATCAGTTTCTTTGTCTACTATAGAGGTAGAATATATTGTTGCAACATGTTGTTGCACTCAAGTGCTTTGGATGAAGCAAACATTGAAGGACATAAGAGTTGTGTATGAAGAACCAATTTCAATCTTTTGTGACAATACAAGTGCTATAAACATTTCAAATAATCCAGTGATACACTCAACAACAAAGCATATATTAATAAGGTATCACTTTCAGAGAGAAATGGTAATAGAGAATGAAGTGAAGATGGAATTGTTTAATGTGAAAAGAGGTTTTGGGAATTGTTTGTATGGGGATTTTAGTTTGAATCCTCCTTTCCACTAAACATTCCAAGGGCTTTTCAACTGAGTGCTTCTCCTGTCAAGAGGAGAGTCATCTATCAATTTGGGTTGCCACTTAGTTTTGCTGGGAAAGTTAGAAGTTATCACACAATGTCTCCAATTAATGCTCTTTATGCTCTTGAAACCATAATTTAAGCAAAACAACAACTAAATTTGCAAATTATGACAAATACTACTGGAATTAGACAAAGGGCAGAGAACCTTAACTCACTATTTTTTGCAGTCCAGAGAACAGAAATGTCAGGGATAATGGTGATGGTACCCAAGTCCAATGTGTTGCTTTTTCTATGGCATCCTGATCTCCTTCTGACACTAATTTTTGTTGTATCTTCAGTTTCAGCCAATGTAAATGTGGAGGACAATGTTGATGGCACCCTAGTCCACTGAGGGATCTTTTGCTGGATGTCAAAAGCTCTGTAAACCTTGATTATCACTGTCTAGTTTGTTTCTATAGCTTCAGATGTAGGGGACAAGGTTGATGGCACCCTAGTCCAAGCAGGCTCCTCCTTTAGGATCTAAAATCTCCACAGTGTCCTCCTACTCCCTGCAACTCCACTTCTTCCACTTTTGTAACCTGTAAGCTATAATCACAAGAAGTGTGGGAGGGGGTTGTGGTGTTTAGAGGCTTGCCTTAGTCAAGCCCCGGAGAGACATTCAAGTCTTTTGAACACCGTTGTCAAAGAGAGTGTGTGTATACTTGTCGGATAGAAGCAAAAATCCAAATGATAATGGTGATAAAGCACAATATATGTCACCTTGATGATGAAGCTCTCATGGAAGGAAGATGTTCTTTAATGCCATGAGGAGAAGATGGAATCCAACCTGCAAAAACAAACACAATAACAATGCTAGATTCCATCTTATAATTAGAGAGGAGAACAAGTGCCTTAGGGACAGTCATGTAGGAGGGTGCCCCCAAGTCACCAACTACAACACTATGTCCGTAAGTCACAACACACAACACTGAAATTAGAGGAGATGAAATATAGAAGAATGATGATACAAATAGAAGAAGGTCATGACAGAAGCAGTCTCCTAGTATCCTTGACCTTACAAGAGAATCAAGGGTCATCCTAGGAGGCCTAACAACACATAGCACATCACGAGGGAAGCACAACACAAGAGATAAAGGGTTAGAGATACTTACCTGGTAGTTCTATCATACTAAATTTTAGAACTTGCAAACCTCTTGGAGAGGTACTCGATCAAGTTGTATGAGAAGCTTGATTAGTTCTTATTAGGCTGTTGCTTGTTATTAGAGAGTCCATGTGGTACTTTCTCAACACTTCCTTGTTTATGTGAAATCTTTTGTTTCTTGTGAGGAGGAGAACCACTGTTATTTCCAACTAATGATATTCATCTTTCTCATAAATAATTTTTATTTCTCTTGTTTTGTTGGTTCTATCTATCGTAACGACAAGGATTATCTTGTACTATTTCAACCTTTCTATTGTCATAATCTCTTGCTTTAGTTTTTCCATTTGTCTTTTTGCTATATGTTGATTGTCTCCCGATCCCTAAAGGGATAATGGAGGAGGAACTTTAAAGTAGATACCTTTTCCTCATGGACGAGGTGATACTTGAGTATTTTCCTTATCCACTTTAATTGTAGCAATTATCTCATCATAATCTAAATAGTCCTCTTCTATCTCTAATGTGTTTTGTTCCATCAAATTATTATCGTAATGCTTAGGGAAAGGATTAGTGAAGATCTGTAAATTCTAATTCGGTGGAGCAACCAACTTATTCCTATTATCATTCACACTAGATACCTGTATAACATTTGAGTCGATGATGTCGTGTATTTCATGTTTAAGATGCATACATCATTTGGTATCATGTCCTTGTGTCCGATGATCGTGACAAAAGCCATTAGCATCGAAATAAGGTCCTTGTGATCTATTAGGATCCATTGGTTTAATCGGGGGAAGCTTCAAGAGATTATTACTCAGAGCCTGATTCATGATAGAATGATAGGACTTAGATATCGGAGTGAACTTCCTTTGTTGATACGATGCCTTCTTCGGATTAGTGATAGCAAAAACTTGAGAAAAGTTATTCAGTCCATTAACCTTGATGAAACTCTTATTATTCCTCTTAAAGTTGTTTTGTGATGATCCACCCTCAGATTGACCAACTTGAGCCGATGAGTTTTGATTTCATACTGACAAGAAGAAAGTTGGTAGTCACGAAGGGTAATACATAGGTGTTGAAAAAAGTTATACTTCATCAAGAGGATCTTATCACGGATGTTAGGCTATAATTTTGTTATAAATATCTTTTGAACATCATCATCTTTCATCTGATATTGAATTTGTGCATAAAGTCCTTGATATCGGCTAATAAACTCAGTCAACTTCTCTTTCAGACCTTGCTTGCAATGAACCAAATCAATCAAAGACTTGGGGTCTGATGTTTGCTTGAAAGTGTTGCAGAAATTGATCAATTAGCTGCAAAAAAGAATGTATTGAATTTAGAGGTAGAGAGCAAATCAATTCTAAAGCAGTATCTTTGAGAGATCATGGGAAAATCTTTGCTAACAAGTCCTCTTCAAAGTAGAAATCACTACTCATAGTTGTGAACGTCGTCACATGAGTATTAGGATCACCTTTTCCACCATATTTTTCAAAGCGAGGAGTTTCAAACTTCTTAGGCATAGGAGTTCTCAAGATTGCATAGGATAAGGGATTTAGAGCATGGTAAGTCGATATATTAGGTTGTGAAGCATTTGACTTGTTTATCACTTTTTGTTGTAAAGAGGTCATGCCTTGCAAAAGTTGATTTAGGATGGCATCATTAGGAGATGCAATTTGTGGTGAGGAATTGGAACCAAAGTGTGGAGGAGATTGAGAATTAGTAGTGACAAGTGGAGGTTGCAAATAATTGAGCGGTGGTTGGACATAGTGATAGGTGGAAAATGGTTGTGAATAAGCAGACTGATTAGGTGGTTGAGAGTGATATGAAGACACCCTAGGGGCAAGGTTTTAATAGTTGAAGCTGATAGCTCTGTAATTTTGTGAATTAATGCCATTAGATACTCCAATACCAATGGTAGCATTACTACAAGCATTTTCATTAGTTGTCAAAATATTTTATGTAAATGTAGATATTCCTGCGATCGGTATAGGTACCAATACTTGCGTATGAGACGATGACAGAGTGTTATTTATCACTTTTGCACATTTAGTCACTGGCATAATATTGGTTTATAAAATATGTACTAGACCATAGATTTCATTAACACCATCTTGTCCTTCTTTTATCAATTCTCTTATGTTATGAATTGCAGGATTGAGCTTCCTCAGCTATCCTCTCATTTTGCATAAATGCTTGAAAATCGGCTAACTCTTTATCAAGTTTATCTATTTGTTCATTAGATACATGTCCTACCACCTCAATAGTATCATCAACATCATGAAAAGTTTTCTCTTCCATTGTATTTGTGATAGGTATAGTATCTTGCAACATTTGTGTCTCTCCTTTTATAAAGAACATGTTTAGTGGATTTTTAGAGGTAGGAATACTGATTTCTTCTAAAGCACTAGATCCCATGAGTCTTATGCTTCTTCTTAAAGGAATATTTCTATTAGGATAGTGATTTATAATACTCATGCAACACCATGCACAAACTAATAGAATAAACCCTAGGAGCAGGATATGTTTTAGGGCAAAAATGCTTGATTTTTTAACTTTTCTTAATGCAAATGAATCAAAGAAGAGGTGTTGTAAATATTTTCAAGAGGTAAAGAAAATCATATGCCTAAAAACAGTCCACTAATGCAAAAATATCTTTCACAACATGCTTTTGAAGCAACTCTAGAGAGTCGATAAGCCAAAACCTAATGAAAATAGACCAAAATATGCGATTTTTTGCCAAATCTCAATGCAAAAGAGTAGGGAAAATGGTTTTGTAAGGAAAATGATTATGGAAATCAACTTATAATAGTAATAACAGCCACCTAATGCCAAAAAATCTGTTACAACATGCCTATAGGGCCACTGTAGATCAAACCTAGTGCAAAAATAGCAAAAATATGCAAATTTTCACCAATTCGTAATGCAAAAGCCCAAAGGAAAGGGTGTTGTAAGGAAATTGAGAAGGGGAAGAAGATAATAACCCTAATAACATCTAATTAGAACAGAAAAATACTTTACAACATTCTTGGAGTGCAAATCTAACAAGATGATAAGGCCAAATCTAGTGAAAAAATGCAAGTTTTCAAACTTTAGACATGAAGTTTCACAAGGAGGCCACTATGATGCAACACTAAAATTAGAAATCAGACCTAATGATTGTTTTAAAAAGGTAGTAAAATCTGAAACAAGATTTTGACTACAACCCCAGCTCATGCAAAACTAGGTTTTCATGAAAAATGAACAATTTCAAGCAATTTCTAACAAATCAAGCATGCAAATGAATTGTAAATGATGAATTTATGTATTTTGTATCAGCTATAATGAAAATAATAGAAATTAATTTAAATTAGATGTCAATTAATTCAAATTTTATAAAAAAGCAAGTCTAATATGCCAATTTTTCAAAAAAATTCAATTTGTTTGTAATTTTTTAAATGAAATAGAATGAATGAATGTAAATCTATGAAACAACACTCAGCAAGGTGCCAAAAAGTTCAAAAACATAGGTTCACCAAAATGTTTAATGTGAAAAGAGGTTTTGGGGGTTGTTTGTATGGGGGTTTTAGTTTGAATCCTCCTTTCCACTAAACATTCCAAGGGCTTTTCAACCGAGTGCTTCTCCTATCGAGAGGAGAGTCATCTATCAGATTGGGTTGCCACTTGGTTTTGCTAGTAAATTCAGAAGTTATCACACAATGTCTCTAATTAATGCTCTTTATGCTCTTGAAACCCTAATTTAAGAAAAACAAGTAAATCTGCAAATTACGACAAATACTAATGGAATTAGACAAAGGGAAGAGAACCTTAACTCACTGTTTTCCATAGTCTAGAGAATAGAAATGTCAAGGACAATGGTGATGGAACCCAAGTCCAATGTGTTGGGTTTTCTGTGGAATCTCAATCTCCTTCTGTCATTGATTTATGTTGTATCTTTAGTTTCAGGCAATGTAAATGTGGAGGACAATGTTGATGGCACCCTAGTCCACTGAGGGATCTTCCACTAGATGTCAGAAGCTCTGCAAACCCTGATTATCACTGTCTAGTCTATTTTTGTAGCTTTAGATGTGGAGGACAAGGTTGATGGTGCCCTGGTTCAAGCAGGCTCCTCCTTCAGGATCTAAAATCTCCACAGTGTCCTCTTGCTCCCTCCAACTCCACTTCTTCCATGTTCACAACATATAACCTGCAATCACAAGAAGTGTGGGAGGTGGTTGTGGTGTTTAGAGGCTTGCCTCAATCAAGCCCCGAAGAGACATTCAAGTCTTCTGAACACCGTTGTCAGAGAGAGTGCATATCCTTGTGGGATAGAGGAAAAAATCCAAATGATAATGATGATAAAACACAATAGATGTCACCTTGATGATGAAGCTCTCATGGAAGGAACATGTTCTTCAATGCCATGAAGGAACACAACAACAATACTATTCTCTGCAACACAATGATATCATAAAAATCTCAAGTATGCATAAAGTTCACAATCATCTTCTAGTTTCTAAATGATAACCTACATATGCTTATATATGTAACTACAAAGATTCCCGCTGAGAATTTTGTAATTAAAACTTATGATGTCAACCTGGGACCCAAATAACAGTCACAAACCCAACATTTGAATTTAGGCCAGACCCAAAATAGGGCTGGACTAGGGCGCTAGCACCCTTGTCCACCTCCATGTCTTTGTTCTAGAATCATTAAATTAGCACCCCCTAGGACCTATTTATCACAAGACCCAAGGTTTTTCTCATCAAGAGTCTAAATTATCATGCAAGATGCTCTAAATGCAATCTAAAGACCCAAGAGCTAAACCTTAATAGGAAAAAGCCCCCATGGGTGCATTTTTTTGACATAATAGGAATGTGTATCTACCAAGGATCAGATTGCAAATATTTTTAAAAAGCCTCTACCTAAGGATACTTTTGAGTATCTCAAGGAAAAGTTAGGGGTTATTACCCCTCCTACTCTTAACTAAGATGCATAATAAATGCATCAGTCTAGTGTTTCTCAAGTCTCATTCGTTGATCTTGATTGATGTTTTGTAGGCTACCTCTTAAGGAGAGCTGGTAGAAGTTGTTGATATGAGTTTCTAATTAAGAGCAGTAAGTGTTGTAGTATTGATGATAGGGAGAGTTGTGCAGTAAAGAGAAAGAAAAGGTCTAGCACCCTTTGCCATTGATGTCAAAGGGGGAGAGAAGTCTATGTTAAAAACCCTAAGAAGAAAGTTGCAGTCAGAGAAAGCATCAAGTAAGGGGGAGCAAAGAAGCAAAGCAAGATTGTATGTCTTGATGGTTTTTCACATCATGTGTTGCCATCAATGACAAAGGGGGAGATTGTTGCAATTAGGAGTAGTAAGTGTTGTCATTGATGTCAACACCTAAGGAAGCTGTTTGAATAAGTCTGAACAAGTATTGGAGGAATTAGTACAAGTGCAGAACTGCTTTATCTACCAGAACAGTGTAGTGTTTTTCTCCGCATATCCTGTAGATTGAATATCTTTGTCTATGGATTGAAAGTAATGTTAAGGGATGTCTATAGATTCTATGTTTCAAGTTTGATTCTCTAGTGTGAAGATTTGAAGGAGTTCTATTCACCAGAGTAAAAACTAGTTTTCTATGTATTTAATGGTGACAGGGAGAATATATTTTGCTCCGCATTTCTCCGCATTTAAGTTTTACAATTTGTGGTTCTGGAATTAAGTTTATAATGATGTTATGTGCCTTCAGTTCAAATGGTTCATGATTTGGTACTCCACAAGTGATCTTTCTTTCATGATAGTGGTCGATAGTAATGTTTAAGTACTCTGGTTTGAAGAATCTTATGGATAAAGTGTTTAGAGGTTGTGCAAATGTTCTTGGTGATTGTAACATGCTTGTGAATGTCTCTAGATTGTGTTTTTTCCTCTTGATTGGTCCACAAAGTATAATTTAGATCATGCATGAAGTGTGTTCTTAAAAGTCTTAGTGTTAACTCCAGTCTTAGTTGACCTAGTTGTTTTCACTACTTGCAATTATGCTTAGAAGTTTATAAAGTGTGTTGTTGTGTGGAAGATTGCATTTGAGTCCCAGCTGAGGATTGGCATGGTCCATATTTATTTCTCTTCTTCCCCATTCCATTTAGATCTAGACCTAATTTTAATATTGGTCAAATATGTATGTATGCCAACCTCAAAGATTGTTCCAATGGTTGATGATTGTAATATTGACTTTGATGTTCATTCCAAGGTTGATGAATTGTATAAATATATGTAATAAAGTCATGAATTATTATAGAAGATGTGAAGATAAGTGTGAAGTGAAAAAGTAGAGTAGAGAAGAGAAATTTTATTGCGCTTCAATGGAACTGAACTTTGGCATAGTGTAGTGTTGGTCATGATGTTAGTCATAAACAAACATAGAATAAAAGTACACATTAACCTTTATTCATCTTGAAAGATACAATGAATTCAGAGAATTCATGATCCCAAGTCTTCGGTGATTAGGTCTTAATCTTTTGACTTACTCAGAGGTTGATGTGTGTTGCTGTTTCCATTTTGGGGCCTTATATGAGTCTCATCTGTAAGATAGTGTTTCCTATTTTGATGCTCCACAGATAGTTATTCTACACAAGATATGCTTCAAATAGTGTGTCTATCTTTAAATCTTTGCATGAGATCTATCATTTTGACATGCTTTAACCTCAAATATGTTGAATATGTTTAGTTATCGACGGGATGTCTGCCTATTTGTATTATTTACTTAAGATTGTCGATTATTTGCAATTATGATGATGAAATGCTACGAAATTGAAAGAAATTGAAAAGAATACTTCAAACTAATGTTGAACCTTCAGTTATTGAGCCACATACACATCAAATACAATCATGAAGAGAAGAAATCAAACCATATGTTCACCAGGACATTCCACAGCTAGATACAGTCGATGCTAACTTCAAAGGAAAGGTATGAAGACAACACATGCAAGCTGATATGCACTCCAAGGGATGCAGCAAATCAAAGCATATATTAAGAATTCATACACTGATTACTCAAGATTTATGATGGATTGTAATCAAAACAGTCTTCTCATTCATTAAGTATGCAAGAACATATATGTATACAATAGCTTTGAAATAAGCCCTGAATATTTCAGCAAACAGATTCCAACTAAGTTTCGAATGAATCAAAAAAGGCATCTCTGCACCTTTTATAGAACAAGGTGAGGGAGCAGTTACAATTGATCTACGATCAGGATTTATCTATTAAGATCTACGGGTCATACTTCATTGACTAAGTCAACTCCTTCAACGTGGCACAAGTTGCCAACTGGCAACCATCTAGGTAACTCATATTTTCCTAAGTACCTGATGCATGTATTCCTTTTACGGTGCATCTTCATTAGGTTCTTTATCATCATCTCCATTGTCATGATCATCACTTTCATCGGTTTCAATATCCTCCTGATGACTATCTCTTTGTATATGGATCTACATGGATATCCTGATATTTTCATATGCTTGCACTATTTTTTCCACTTCTCTGCCATCTTGAGTTCTTGCTTTGGTGATGGCATGTTTATGCATTTGATATTTGCTTCAGAGGGCTTCTAACTTATTCTTCCTACTGCTCAGTGTTTCATTATAACTCTCCACTCTAACCTTTATTCTCATTACTTTATCGAGTACTTCCTCTGTCAGGTGGTTCAAAGGGTCATTAGCTACCAGTTGGAATTTACTATGTAGAGCCTTAATTGTGAACTCTTCATCTTGATTTTCAATCTTCCCTTCTACTTTCCGTTCTAAGGTCTCCAGGACCTCTACTTCATAAGCCATCATATCATGTAGCTTCATACTGATGTTTATTAGTTTACTGTTGCATCTTTTCAGTACATCACATTCAAACCTAATGTCTTTATTCTAGATATCAATCAATAGGGTTGTGTTATTATCTAGTACTTGATTATTTATAAGAATCAGAGGATCAATCCTCCTTATTTCATCTAAAGCACTCAAGGCTTTCTCCATTTGAAATGACCTCTTCTTGGTCTCCATCTGTAGCTTATCTACCTTTTTCTAAGAGGTACCTAAAGAATTCCACCTCTTCAAATAGGCTTTTACCACTTCTTCAACTCCATTGAGTACAGATGTCATCCATTTCAACATTATTACTGATTCATGTCTGATAAGATTCAACCTGTTGACCTCCTCCCGAGAAATTGCAGTCAATGGGACTGCTAGATCACTTGATGTATCATCAGGGTTAATTAACCCCTTTATATAGACATGCAGCTGAGCAATATGCTCTTTATGTTGCTTATTTTTCTCCTTCTCTCTCTTTATCTTCCGGGTCAAAGAATCAATAATGTCCTTCCCCTCTTGACCTTCTTGGTCTTCATTGGCAAATCCTAGATCTACTATGGTAATCTGGAATTCTTCCAGAGTGATTTTGCCTCTTTCTTTCTCGACTGTGGGGAGTGCTATTTGGGTAGTTCTTCTACCTGTATCAGGATCTCTTCTAATGGCAGAAGTTAATCTTGCCTTCCTCTTAGGCTTTATTAGAGTTTTTGAAAACAATGTAGATATATCAAATTATTGAATTTCAAAATTGGGTTCTGTACTTATCTCTTTTTCCAGCCAGGGAGCAACTTGGTCACTATATCCTGGATGTCCACCATCATCATCATGTACACCTTGATCTCCAGTATATATTATCATCCTTTGTGGTGAAGGTGACCTTCTTATTTCCTCCTCATGATGTTCTTCATGAGGGTGATCTTGTGATGCTTCCTCTTGTCGAGGAACCTCTTCTTCCGGAGGGTGATCTTGTTGATCATCTACATGTTTATCATGATCTTGATCTTTTACTTCCTCCTGGGGTGTCTCATCCACTTTAGTATTTTCCTCATCTTGAGATACATTGTTATCCGTGGATATTATTTTATCTGATTTAGGTGCCTCCACTTGACCTTGCATCGCATCTTGCTCTTTACCTGATGTATCTACCTCATGAGCCTTTAGGTCATCATGACCTAATGTTTCTCTTTCTCCTAAGGTTTCTCTGTCCTTCGACCGGACTTCGACTATTTTGGGTTCAGTTGAAATTTCTTGCTATTGCTAACCCATATCTGGAGCTTTAGCCTCCACTTCCATCCATTTAACTTCTTCAACATTTTCTATTCTTTCAGGTGTACCTACTATATCTTTAGGATTTACATCCTCTACATATGTTAAGTCCATTGTTGCAGGACTTGTCACCTGATCAACTAATGCATCAGCCCTATTTGTTGTAAAATCTTTTCTGGGCTCTTTCCTTTCTCTTGTTCCACCTGCTTCATTTCTTCTAACACCATTTGTACTGCTGGGGTTCCATGAGGAGTTATGCGGATGTTAGCAGCAAGCGTTTCCATTTTCTAAGAGGTGACATCTTTTACTACCTCATCATCAGATAGGTCTACAGTCTCCTCCAGTGAGACAAGACTGCTTTGTACTGCTCTTGAGGTTTCTTTCTTTTGTTCCTCAGCCTTCTCAATCTTGAACTTGACTATGGTAGGAAGGGGCATATTATGTTGTAGTTCTTTTTGGAACACTTCACTACCTGCTCCTCTCAACATTATAGGATCATGTCTTATTTCACCTCTCATTGAAGTTCTCTATTTCTTAGGTGTGGATATCATCACCTAAGGTGCTTTTCTCTTTTTGGTGAGGGGGGTAGGGTCTTCTTCTTCTTCAGGCTCCTCATCCAGAGGGATATCTTCTTCTATATTCTTCTATGCTACCTAAGCCTCATCATATGCATCAGTAGGTTGTGCAACTAGTCTCTGGATTCTTTTAGCCTTTTGCTTATCCAAGGGAGGCGATGTGGATGATGCTGATGCCTGTCTCGATCCTGATGCACCTTCAGCTAGCATTTCTATTCTTTTAATTATGACCCCTTTAGGTTCAATATCAATTTTCTTACTTCTTGAAGGTCTCTTGCTTTTATCAGCAGGTGGTATTCTCTCTCCTTTAGATTTTATCTTCTTAACCAAGAAATCATCATACTCATCATCGGGAATTTCCTACCTTTTCTTCTTATTATCCACTGTAAGGGCTACACCCTTCTTCTTTAGTGTATTTATTTGTTCATCAACCCATGCTTGGGTCAGTTGTAATATTCTTCCTGTGAATGGATCTAAGGAAATGTCTTCCGACATGGTAAGATCCGGTGCTGATATTGTATCATTGTATATCTTCTTTTCCTCATACTCATCTACCATTATTTTACCATCATCCTTCTTCAATTGGATAGGTATTGAGATGCAGTCAAAAGTCCTCTGGTTAAGGGTTAGCCTTTGATATCTTCTTCTTCTGGCTTCAGCCTAATCTTCACAATCTGCCCAGACATCTTCAAGATTCCTCTGATGGATGGGCTTCCCAGTAATCTTCTGCATCCTCCCATATGGATCATATGACCTGGCTAAAGGGAAAGACTGTAATTGCATCATTGTCAAGCTAGCTATATTCTTATTAATGTTATCAGAATCTGGGCACATATACCAACCCATTGTAACTGGAAACAATACTAGTGGAAGTTTGTTACTTGCTTTGTAAGCATTCAGTATTGTAGCCACTTGCCTCATAAACTCCATCAAAACTACTGCATCAGTGGGGTATCTTGGGAGCATGAGGGGTTAACCTTCAAAGCCCTCAATTCTTATATAAAAGAATGTTGCATACTGAATAAACCAGGCTCCATGCCTGTATATAACGTCTTGAGCTTCCATGCTCAATCTTTTAGTTCTGTCCTCCTCCATTGTTCTGACTAGATGCAGTGAAAATGCATCATTTACTAATTTGTAGTCGTGGAGGTAATTATGCCTTTGCAGCTGGGGATAATGATCCCAGATGTGAGCATCATTGGTGCTGCCACCAATCTTTCCTTCTGTTGTCAATGCATCAAATGTACCCCTATAGGGACACGAATAAACTATGTAGGAGGTCATATGAAAAGAACATTTTGAACCTTCCAGGTTCATGAGTTGATCTTGCAGGGCATCGCTGATCATCTTGGCCCACAATGGCATGTTCTCTGTGTAGATGGACATCAGGATGATGCCATACATCTAGTCCTTGAAACTTCCAGTGTTTGGTTGGCTCGTTACTCGACTGAGTAGGACGATCATATATTGGTATTCCTCATCGAAATCAAACTTATACAAATGTACCGACAATTTGGCAGCTACAGGATAAGGACTATTCCTCACCCTCCATTGGTACATTCTCTTCCTGGCAGTCTTCTTATTATTCTCATATTCTACTTCCAGTTTCTTAAAATCCATGCTAACAACCTTCTTTCCTAGTGGCAGATTGAAGGTGGTGGAAAGGCCCTTGATAGACAGGTCTGTATATACTCTGCCATGCTTCTCCACCTTTCTTGTGATTATAATTTCTAGCACATTCAATAATTAACTCAGGAGCCTCCATGGAATATGGGAAACCAACTGCATTCCACATTCTAGATACAAACATGGCATCCAATAAGGTACTGTTATTCTTTTCATCACTCATTTTAGCCGACCATGCCGCTAAATCTGTACTTCCTTGATGTGTATCTCCTATAACTCCATACTTAAATTGCACACCTTCAAGCTGAGCAAACATCGATTTAATGAATTCAGCCTCGAACTTAAACAATCTCTTGTCCGCCATGATTTCCTATAATGAACAAGAACTTGTCTTACAATTTGATATCTCATCATGCATGCACATACATTATACCTTTATAGCATCATGTATATATATATATATATATTCATTAAACAGAACATACAACCTCAAATCAGTGACATTATACTACCTGGATATGCAGAGAATGATAGGAGGAAGGTTTCAAATTTACTTACCTGATACGTTTATCCTCCTAAACTATGCTGATAATTATGGAATGAATTTAAATACCGCTATTGATCCTGCGTCTTGTTCTCGGTAGACTGTATGCTTCAACAGGTAGCTCTTATGAGGGTTTGAGAACTCAGCTCTACAACTTATCATTTCCTCGCAAGGTAAGAGTATAATGACGTTGTAAATTCACTTTAAATCCATTCATCTGGTCACTTAGGGAAAAATCTGACTGAATTGATCTTAATCATTGATTTACTGCACAAAAATCTCTGGATGTTGCCAGGTGTTATCATCACACTAGCAATCCACGGGAACCACCTACTACATTAATAGCATTAATTGTTGCGCGTGAAGAAGAGGAGGATGATCTTTCGAAATATCAGGTGATATTGAGAATATCCGGCTATGTTTTAAGATCAAGGTATGTTCTAAATGTCAGGTGATGTTTGGAAATGTCGAGAGATGTTTCGAATATGATGATCCCCCCCGAACTAAAGTGACCTTCTTCTTGGAATATCAGGATGACATCATCCTAATAATGACTTGATTTATCCTTATAGCACCATGATGTCATCGTCATGTTTGTTAGATGGGGTTATATTCAGGAATATACCTACTCGAGGTAAAGAGGAGGATGATGTCATCATCAGGGTGATCCTTCGTTGTTCAGGATTTGATGACGTCATCAGGATAATTGACTCTAGGGTGATATTTTGCGACAGGTGATATTCGAAAGGTAGGGTGATATTCTGAATATTAGGTGATATTCAAAATATGACCCCCACAAAATATATGACTTTGTTTAATGGGTAAGTATCACTACCACTTAAAATTGACGTTCGCATGTCGCGAACTGCATGATTTAACAAGTGATAAAATTGGATTAGGGTGATCTTTTATAATATGACTATTGTTAAGAAATATGATCCTTCCCTCAGAATATCAAGTTTGACAAAGACTTTGACCATTCATAACTTTCACACCCTAAGTAATATCAGGGTGATCCAAAAGGCAAACCTGCATGGAATTTTGTAATCTATCCAATCATGAGGTTACTGTCATGAAATATTAACTTTGAAAAACTTACCTCATCATGATGACTTACCCAGCCCCCTTTATGCAGGATCATATGCATTACTTTCTTTTAGCAGACCACCAGCAAGTAGAAAACACAAGCCAAGCCAAACAAAAGGTTGGGTCCCTATTTTGTCGAGTCAAAATGGGGCATGTTGTGTAACCACAGAACAACTTGCCCCCAAAGAAAACAAACAAATTCCAATGATTCAAGTGATGTGATCACATTCATATATAGTATTCTAACTCTCTTCAAGCATAAGTATCATAATCTTTCTGAATGATAAAATGTCCTCATGGTAACAACGCTAACAAAGGATCAGTAGTGTGCAAATGATTAATTATCCTCATCTCGAAAGCAAGTTGAAAACATGAGTAACTGGTGTTAAGCTGCATAGTTGGAGATCATCCCTCATAGCCAACCAGGATAGAGCCTTGCTTCCAACAGGCATCCATAGCCCCGGCAAGGTTATCTATACAATCTCCCTAAGTAGAGCCCCACTTCCAGCAAGCGTCTATAGCCTGGGTAGAGTTACTTAGATGGCCTAATTTTATTTATTTTTTTTTTATTTTCAATATTTATACTCCATATATCTGATGTCATCATGTAAGCTCAGTGTGCAAGGTATGGTCACTTGCTATTTTAGGTTGGAGATTACATTGGTAGCAAGGGAGTCCCTTTAGATTTTTCACTTAACACCTATACTTTTGTGTTCAACAAACCCAAGGCTGTTAGGTGAGTCATTGTGAGGAAATCACTTTGGTCAAGAAAAGGCACCCTGATGAAAGGATATCACAGACCTGATCATGAGTACTTTCTTAAAATGAGTCATAACCTATATATGAATGTGTTATCATCACTTGAATCCTAACAATTTAGTTGTTTTCTGGGGTGATGAGCTGCATCATCTTGACTAACCAAAACAAAACTTAACAAGCAAACAAAGCAAAAACAACAAAGCAACACTGTACAAACCACTATACAAATATATAGTATGATACACATGACCGACATGAAGCTATTTAGGCTTGGAAGTAATGTTTGAGGAACTGACCATTAACTGGTAATGGAACATCCTCACCTGTCAAATTCTTAAGCCTGAAAGTGATGTCTCCTAATATCTCAGAAATTTGGAAGGGACCTATCCATAATTTATCAAACTTACCATGGTCTCCTTTCCTCTCATGGGCTTTATCCCACATCAGGACTAAATCAGATATCCTGAAGGCTTTAATTTTGGCTCTTTTGTCAAACCAGTGTTTGACAATAGCCTGATGTTTGGCAAATTGATCAATTGCCTGACTTCTTTTCTCTTCTAGGTGCATCAACTGAAGTAACCTGACTTCTTGGTTATTGTCTATGCCTAGGTATTCTTGGGTGAACTACAGGGTAGGAATCTTCAGGTTAACAGGGAGAATGGGATCCACCCCATACACTAAATGATAAGGTGATTTTCCTAATGCAGCCTTGTTTCTAGTTCTATCTACCCATAAGGCATATTTTAGAAGTGTGTTCCACTCCCTACGGTTCTTGTCTACTAACTTCTTTATTTTATTCAACAATTTTTTATTGGTGGATTCTGCCAATCCATTCCCTTGGTGATAATAATTGGATGAGAACTTCAGTATGATCCCATAGTCAAAGGCCCAACTTGACAATTTGGTTGAAGCAAAAGCAGAGTCATTATCACTTACCAGAGCATAGGGAACCCCATACCTGGTGACTATATTACTTTCCAGAAATCTAATGACATCTTCAGCAGTACAGGTCTTGCTACTGACAGCTTCAGTCCACCTATTACAATAACTAGTAATTGTTAAAACATACCTGTGGCCTGAAGATGATGGATGATTAATAGGTCCTGTGAAATCCATGCCCCATTGTGCAAATGGGCACGCTTCCATCACTGGTTGCAAAGGTTGTGCAACATATCTCTCTCTGTTGGCAGCAACCTGACATATATGATAGCATTTAATGTGCTCAGCAGTATCCTTGAAAATTGTAGGCCAATAATATCCTGCTCTGAGGATAGCATGTGGTGTAGCCAAGGATGAGCCATGTGTTTTTCCAAACTTGTCATGTAGTTCTAATAAAAATTTGATTGCTTCCAGCTTTTCTAAGCATCTCAAGTATATTCCTTCATAATTCCTCTTGAAGAGAACTCCTCTTTTCATCATATACTTTTGGGATTTTATCTTCAAGGCTCTCCTCTGTGAAGCCTGTAGTCTTGGAGGACATCTTCCAGTAATCAGGATATGTCTAATATCTGAATACCACTCTTCATTGTCTTTAGCGTTGATAACATACTGCTGACTCACTATGTTTGGATCAATCTCTGATATCATTTGGCTTAGAGCTTGTCCTCTTACCAGTTTCATGGGTGTAATTTCCATGTCATATTCCTGTAAGACTGCGATCCACTTAGCCCTTTTTTCACTAGGCTCACTTTGCATTAACAACATCTTCACTACTGCATCAGTTACTACAACAATCACCTTGCTTCTCAAGATATAATGCCTAAATTTCTTTACTACTCTGACCAAAGCAAGTGCATGCCTTTCAACATCTACATATCTCAATTTAGCATCTTTGAAAGGACAGCTCATGAAGGCAATTGGTTTTTCTTCTTTTTCTTCATTTCTCTGAGTTAGCACTATTATAGAGGAGTGTTCTAAAGCAAATGAATAAATATAGAAGCCTTTGGTGTAGTCTGGACTGATGAGGATAGGAGCATCAGAAATAGCTTTCTTTATGTCTTCAAAAGTTGCTTTTGCTTCTGATGTCCACTCAATCTTGGCATCCTTCTTCAGCATAGCATTTAAAGGTCTGACTATCTCTGTAAAGCTAGTGATGAACTTCCTGACAAAATTTATCTTACCAAAGTAAGATTTGAGCTCTTTCTTGCTTCCTAGAAGCTGTAATTTCATAATGGACTCCACCCTATCAAGATCAATGATAATCTCATTTTCAGTTATCAGGTGGCCTAGCAACTTTCTTGTTGTTACCCCAAATATGCATTTCTTGGGATTCAGGGATATTCCATACTGTTCACATTTTTTCAGTACATTTCTGAGATCTGCTACATAGTTTCCTCTATCTTTAGAGAATATTGTTAAGTCATCCATGTATATGACTGCATTTTCTATTAAGCCTCTGAAGGCTATGTCCATTGCTCGCTGGAATGTTGCTCCAGCATTTATCAGCCTAAATGGCATACATCTATAAGCAAATATCCCCCACTTTGTGGTGAAGGCAGTTTTTAGTCTGTCAATCTTGTCAACCATGACTTGATTGTAGCCTAAGAAACCATCCAGAAAGGACATCATTTTGGCACCATTAACAATCTACAAAACTTCATCTAAGGAAGGCAAAGGATAATTGTTCTTCTCTGATGCTCTGTTCAGGTTCTTGAAATCTACACACAACCTGATGTCTCCATTCTTTTTTCTCATTGGCACTAGATTAGCTACCCAAGTGGAGTGCCTCACAGGAAATATGATCCTGGCATTTAGTAGTTTCTTGACTTCTTCAAAAATTATTGGTTCAGGTAAAGCATTGACAGGCCTTTGCTTCTGTCTGAAAGGTTTAGCATTTGGCTTGAGAGGTATAGTGTGAGTTATGACTGATGTGTCATATGTTTTCAACTCATCATAAGTCCATGCAATAACATGTATTTAATCTTTAAGGGCCTGAGTTATTCCTTCTAACTCTTCTGGTGTGCAAACCTTACCAATCAAGACATTTCTCTTGTCATCATTTTGTCCAATATTCACTTGTGAATATTGTCCTCCATCAGCTTTTGGAAGATCCTTTTGTTTTAACATGTTATCCATATCAAATGCTCTTTCTAACTCAATCATTCCTTTGGGAATCTTGTTGCTAGGCAACTCTAATATTTCTTCTTCTTCCCAAACATGATCTTCCACATTGTTCTCATCTATGATCTGAGCATCAAATATATCTCTGTTAGAGATGAAATCCAAGATATGCTGATCATCATCAAATACTTGGAGATTAGTAACATTATCAGGTACTGATGGCACTGATACCAGCTCTACTGAAAATCTCTTTAGGCCAGAAATAGACAGTGGCTCTAAGGTACTAGCAGCTTGTGCTAAGGCACCTGCCCTATGGTTCTGTTCTCTAGGTATGTGGGTGATATTAAATGTATCAAAGTCTTCAATCAAATCCCACACTCTGTGTCTATAATTTGACAATTTCTTAAAGTTGCAAGAGTAAATTCCTCTTACCTGTCTAACAACTAATTCTGAGTCCCCAAAGACATGTAGAATTTTTACCTTCTTCTTGAGAGCAAACAGTATCCCATAAATCAAAGCTTCATACTCTGTCACATTGTTAGTGCAAGGGAACTATAATCTGTAAGCAGCTAAGTAGGACTTTCCTGATGGATCAATGAGATCAATCCCTACTCCAGCTCCTTGTTTGGACTTGGATCCATCAAATCTAAGGATCCAGGGTTTATCTTTAGTAGGAGGCTTAACTAAGCTTTCCTTCCTCTTTGCAGCTCTGGCAGCTGCTCCACTTGATATCCACTTTAATTTAGGTATTTCAGCATTCTTAGACTTCAGCTTTCCTTTCTTCTATGAAGCTGATTCTTCTTCTTTCTTTTCAACATCAGGAGGATGATCTTCTGAATTGGGTACTAAATGTCTCTTTAAAATATGTAAGCACAACGAACAAGCAGTTTCTGAGTGAGGTGCCTCATGCAACCTACACCATCCTTCAGTCAGTGCATCTTGTGGAGGTCTTTCTTGTTCTATCATCTTTTTAATTTCTCTTGATAAAAACTCCTCAAATCTGGTCAAATTACTACCTCCATCTTCATCAGACAGTTCATAATCTGACTCCATCAAACAATCACTCCCTGGGGTGATTTTCTCTTTCTTCTTAACATTTATCTGGTCATATACCAGAATTTCTTCTGTTCTCAGAATATGATCCTCATCATGATTTATTACCTCACTTGTGTTTCTTACAAAAGACAAACAAAAATCAGTATCATCATCATCACTAGATGCAGAACTTACCTCAGATGATGATGATGCCTCACTGCATGTTTGTTCTAGCTTCATCATATCTAAGCATGTTTCACAAGTTTTCTCTGAATGTGCCTCGTCATGTAATCTACACCAACCATCAATCAAAATGTCATGAATAGGTATATTTAACAATTGACAACGTTTTACCTGCTTGGACAGGTGCATCTCAAAATTTCTGAAGTGATCTATCTCATTCTCATTCTCAAAATTACTATCAATTTCTATAGTCGTTATGTCCTCTTGTTGATCATCATCATGATGATGAAGGTCAAACATCAGGATATCTTCTATCCTGACAGTCTGTGGTCTAATGGCATAAACTCTAGGTTCTACATTCACATACATGATCTCATTTGTTTTGTTATACTCGGTGATCATGTGCTTCATTCTAGGCTTAGCATCTATTCTTATTTGATTAGGTATCCCTTTCCAAGGTAACCACATGTGACTGAAGTCAATAGACATATATCCATTGAGAGTTTTAGACTAGTCTATGCTGAGTAACATTCCATATGTATCAGGTATGTCTACTACCTAGATATCAATGTAGTACTGGATCCTAGGGTCTGATGCCAGTTGCGTGTGAATGTGAGTTAACTCCCCTACTACACTCACTTCTGTTTTATCTAGCTATGTCACCTTCTTTAGGGATTTGGCAAGATGTAGTCCTAAAGCATTGCATATAGATAGGGGCATCACATTTGTAGATGCACCTGAATCTACTAAACAGTTGTGTAAATTCTTACTAAACATCCTTATGGTAAGGAGGAAAGGTGGTGACTCACTTTTATCCCTATACAAGGTCATGTGGGAGGTTTCTGTAGCTTGGATAGTAGCTGGCACTTTATGTTTGACAATGTTATGTTTAGTAGCATGATCTCTATTGCTAGGCTGACCTTGGGGATGACTATTCTCTCTAGGAGTAGGGTCATCTAGTGATTTCATGAATGCCTTCTTAATTGCAGGAGTTTTCAACAAATCTGATAGAGACAGGCTGATCTTTACTTTCTTCATCTCTTCTGCCAGATATGTGACTAGTTTGTCAGATTCATGAGGTAGGCTAACAGCTTTTGATGCTATGTTCTATGGTGACAAATACTGTGCATTTACCTTTGGAAATCCCAGATTGTTACTTGCCTTGGGATCAGGAGGTGTGTTAAAATTATTTGGGGGCAAGAAACTTGTTAATGGACCAGTAGGTTTGTTGGAGCTACTTCTCATATTATAATTGTGCTTACCCTGATATTACTGCTGGTAAGCATGCACCTCTTCAAGCTCATTTGATGGCTCGTTCTCATCTTCAAAGGGGAAAACATAATTTGACTCAAAAGCCATGGCAGATTCTTCACATGTTAGGTTGTAATTCTAGTGAGATGACACAGTCTACTGATAAGGCTGATCAGTATAGCTTTCTAGTACTAAGGTTGAATCATATCCATAGGGAACAAGCTCATTCCTTTCTACATGATGTGAATTTCCTGCAGTATTGGACACCTCAGTTTGGAAAATACTAGCAACAATTTGAAATTGTGGACAGTCCAATTCTGCACGAGCATTTGTATTGTGTATTCTACACCAATTGGTGAGGGCTGCCTCAGCAAGATTGACTCTAGTAGTCTGTTTAGCTTCACCAGGAGGCTAATTATCTAAAGGTGATGGTAAGGAACCATTATTCAACCTGGAGTTCCATACTCTAGGCTGTCTAGGGGGATTGTTATTATTTCCACCATTATTGTTGAAATTATTGTTATTGTACCCCCTATTAGGATAACTAGGTCTGTCATTGGCATAATTTCTACTCTGATTAGATTGAGAATAGAAGTTTTGATTTCTCATATGAGTGACCTCTGTAGTTAGTTTTCTTAGCTGAGCAAAGATTTCCTTGATTTCTTCTTTCTCCTCCTGAGCTTTAGCCACTACATTTTTAGTTTGAGGCTTGAAGAAAGAGGATCCAGTGTTATTGTTCTGATCCACACCCTAAGGTATCAATGTTTGTGTTGGATACTGTGGCATCTAGCCATTCCCATTAGGAGGTGGCATGATACTTAGTGGAGATATCTATAATGGTGTTGGCATGACTGCCAAAGGTACCATAGCTCCATTAGGATATGTAGGATACATGCCAGGCAGTGTAGGAAAGGCTATGTTTGGTGTTGGAGTAGGTACCAGCTGCTGATTGACTTTGATAGCTTCCTGAAAAGCTCCTGTCAAAGTTATGATTTTAGGATGTGCTCTCCTGATGAACATGGAAGTCAATGGATCTAAAGCTGAATAATAGATACTCCTGGCAGCAGCATCTGCTACAACATATGGGGTAACTAACTTGGATAGCATTTTCTGGAACCTAGCATTGAAGTTGGCAATAGGTTCACCCTCAAATCTTTTGATTGTGGCAAATAAGTGATAGTTCATTAAAGGATCTATTAGTACCTTGAACCTATCAGTGAAATCTTTCTCTAGGACGTCCCATGATCCGACAGAACCCCGACCGAGACTAATATACCAATTATATGCTTCTTCCCCTAGGGAAAAAGGAAATAATCTGTATACAACATCCTGATGCTCTATTCTGGCCCTACAGTAGGTTTCTTTGAAAGTTCTGATATGATCATCTGCATCCTGATAAGGATGATATTTTGGACAAAGTTTGTCCGGATTCTTTGGTAAAGCGTGATATGCAGTAAAGGTCAACGGTGACTCTGCAGCAAAGAATGACATTGCAACCAGAGGAGGTTGAGCCTGTGGTTGAACAGGTTGAGGTTGAACCTGGGGTTGAGGCTGGATAGGAGGTGTCATAGATAACCCTAAAGGTATTTGTAAACCAATAGAAGTTATAGGAGGAGGCTCTGGTGATGCTCCTGATGCACTAGACCCTGGAGTGTGATGGATGTCTACAGTTCTAGATCTAAACCCCCTGATAGGTAATTCTACAAATATTTCACTGGATCTAGACCTGGTATTTGGCCTGAGAGCCAAGATGTCTCAAATTTAAGCAAATTGGCTAGATAACTATAAAGATTGGCTAGAATTTACCAACAAAAGCTGTATTTATAGTCAGAAATGGTTACTGACTAGATATTTATGGAATATTTGCAAAGATGTTTCAAATATGAGGTAATATTTAAAGTTTTGTGTCTCAGGCAGCAGGATATCAAGTTCTCAGGCTAATTACCTCAAAGATTTAGGCAAATTTACACGAGACAAGGTCTATTTCTACAAATTCATGATGATCTATTATAAAGATTGCAATATTTTTGATCAATTATGAAAACTTTGCAAAGGATTATCATATGCAAGTCTGAAACTGTATATCTTCACTTACTGACACGAAATTCAAAGGCTTCTCAGTATTACCTTATTGTTTGTATCATCTATTTGAATAAACTTACTAACGATGAGTTTCTAATCTCTGATTAGAAGCCCTCCTTCTAGCGCCATTTTATGTTGGTCATGATGTTAGTCATAAACATAGAATAAAAATACACATTAACCTTTATTCATCTTGCAAGATACAATGAATTCATAGAATTCATGATCCCAAGTCTCCTGTGATTAGGTCTTAATCTTTTGACGTTACTCAGAGGTTGATGTGTGTTGCTGTTTCCATTTTGGGGCCTTACATGAGTCTCATCTGTAAGATAGTGTTTCCTATTTTGATGCTGCACAGATAGTTATTCTACACAAGATATGCTTCAAATAGTGTGTCTATCTTTAAATCTTTGCATGATATCTATCATTTTGACATGCCTTAACCTCAAATATGCTGAATATGTTCAATTATCTATGAGATGTCTGCCTATTTGTATTATTTGCTTAAGATTGTCGATTATTTGCAATTATCATGATGAAATGCTATGAAATTAAAAGAAATTGAAAAGAATACTTCAAACTAATGTTGAACCTTCAGTTATTGAGCCACATACACATCGGATACAATCATGAAGAGAAGAAATCAAACCATATGTTCACCAGGACATTCCACAGCTAGATACAGTCGATGCTAACTTTAAAGGAAAGGTATGAAGACAACACATGCAAGCTGATATGCACTCCAAGGGATGCAGCAAATCAAAGCATATATTAAGAATTCATACACTGATTACTCAAGATTTATGATGGATTGTAATCAAAACAGTCTTCTCATTCATTAATTATGCAAGAACATATATGTATACAATAACTTTGAAATAAGCCATGAATATTTCAGCAAACAGATTCCAATTAAGTTTTGAATGAATCAAAAAAGGCATTCCTGCACCTTTTATAGAACAAGGTGAGGGAGTGGGTACAATTGATTTACGATCAGGATTTATCTATTAAGATCCACGGGTCATACTTCATTGACTAAGTCAACTCCTTCGACGTGGCACAGGTTGCCAGCTGGCAACCATCTAGGTAACTCATATTTTCCTAAGTACCTGATGCATGTATTCCTTTTATGGTGCATCTTCATCAAGTTCTTTATCATCATCTCCATTGTCATGATCATCACTTTCATCGGTTTCAATATCCTCTTGATGACTATCTCTTTGTATATGGATCTACATGGATATCCTGATATTTTCATATGCTTGCACTATTTTTTCCACGTCTCTACCATCTTGAGTTCTTGCTTTGGTGATGGCATGTTTATGCATTTGATATTTGCTCCGAAGGGCTTCTAACTTATTCTTCCTGCTGCTCAGTGTTTCATTATAACTCTCCACTTTGACCCTTATTCTCATTACTTTATTTAGTACTTCCTCTGTCAGGTGGTTCAAAGGGTCATCAACTACCAGTTGGAAATTACTATGTAGAGCCTTAATTGTGAACTCTTCATCTTGATTTTCAATCTTCCCTTCTACTTTCCCTTCTAAGGTCTCCAGGACCTCTGCTTCACAAGCCATCATATCATGTAGCTTCATATTGATGTTTCTCAGTTTATTGTTGCATCTTTTCAGCACATCACATTCAAACCTGATGTCTTTATTCTAGATATCAATCAATAGGGTTGTGTTATTATCTAGTACTTGATTATTTATAAGAATCAGAGGATCAATCCTCCTTATTTCATCTAAAGCACTCAAGGCTTTCTCCATTTGAAATGACCTCTTCCTGGTCTCCATCTGTAGCTTATCTACCTTTTTCCTAGAGGTACCTAAAGAGTTCCACCTCTTCAAATAGGCTTTTACCACTTCTTCAGCTCCATCGAGTGCAAATGTCATCCATTTCAACATTATTACTAATTCATGTCTCATAAGGTTCAAACTGTTGACCTCCTCCTGAGAAATTGCAGTCAATGGGACTGCTAGATCACTTGATGTATCATCAGGGTTAATTAACCCCTTTATATAGACATGCAGCTAAGCAATATGCTCTTTATGCTGCTTATTTTTCTCCTCTCTCTTTATCTTTTGGGTCAAAGAATCAATAATGTCCTTCCCCTCTTGACCTTCTTGGTCTTCATTAGCAAATCCTAGAACTACTATGGTAATCTGGAATTCTTCCAGAGTGATCTTGCCTCTTTCTTTCTCGACTGTGGGGAGTGCTATTTGGGCAGTTCTTCTACCTGTATCAGGATCTCTTCTAATGGCAAAAGTTAATCTTGCCTTCCTCTTAGGCTTTATTAGAGTTTCTAAAAACAATGTAGATATATCAAATTCTTGAATTTCAAAATTGGGTTTTGTACTTATCTCCTTGTCCAGCCAGGGAGGAACTTGGTCACTGGATCCTGCATGTCCACCATCATCATCATGTACACCTTGATCTCCAGTATCTATTATCATCCTTTGTGGTGAAGGTGACCTTCTTATTTCCTCCTCATGATGTTCTTCATGAGGGTGATCTTGTGATGCTTCCTCTTGTCGAGGAACCTCTTCTTCCGGAGGGTGATCTTGTTGATCATCTCCATGTTTATCATGAACTTGATCTGTTACTTCCTTGTGGGGTGTCTCATCCACTTTAGTATTTTCCTCATCCTGAGGTACATTGGTATCCATGGATATTATTTTATCTGACTTAAGTACCTCCACTTGACCTTGCATCACATCTTGCTCTTTACCTGATGTATCTACCTCATGAGCCTTTAGGTCATCATGACCTGACATTTCTCTTTCTCCTGAGGTTTCTTTGTCCTTCAACCGAACTTCAACTATTTTGGGTTCAGTTGATATTTCTTGCTATTGCTAACCCATATCTGGAGCTTTATCCTCAACTTCCATCTGTTTAACTTCTTCAACATTTTATGTTCTTTCAGGTGTACCTGCTATATCTTTAGGATTTACATCCTCTACATATGTTAAGTCTATTGTTGCAGGACTTGTCACTTGATCAACTAATGGATCCAGCCCTATTTGTTGTAAAATATTTTATGGGCTCTTTTCTTTCTCTTGTTCCACCTGCTTCATTTCTTCTAACACCATATGTACTACTGGGGTTCCATGAGGAGTTATGCAGGTGTTAGAAGCAAGTGTTTCCATTTTCTGAGAGGTGACATCTTTTACTACATCATCATCAGATAGGTCTACAGTCTCCTCCAGTGAGACAGGACCACTTTGTACTACTCTTGAGGTTTCTTTCTTTTGTTCCTCAGCCTTCTCAATCTTGAACTTGACTATGGTAGGAAGGGGCATATTATGTTGCAGTTCTTTTTGGAAAACTTCACTACCTTCTCCTCTCAACATTATAGGATCATGTCTTATTTCACCTCTCATTGAAGTTCTCTATTTCTTAGGTGTGGATATCATCACCTAAGGTGCTTTTCTCTTTTTGGTGAGGGGGGTAGGGTCTTCTTCTTCTTCAGGCTCCTCATCTAGAGGGATATCTTCTTCTATATTCTTCTATGCTACCTAACCCTCATCATATGCATCAGTAGGTTGTGTAGCTAGCCTCTGGATTCTTTTAGCCTTTTGTTTATCCAAGGGAGGCGATGTAGATGATGCTGATGCCTGTCCCAATCCTGATGCACCTTCAGCTGGCATTTCTATTCTTTCAATTATGACCCCTCTAGGTTCAATATCAATTTTCTTACTTCTTGAAGGTCTCTTGCTTTTATCAGTAGGTGGTATTCTCTCTCCTTCAGATTTTCTCTTCTCAATCAAGAAATCATCATACTCATCATCAGGAATTTCCTACCTTTTCTTCTTATTATCCACTGTAAGGGCTACACCCTTCTTCTTCAGTGTATTTATTTGTTCATCGACCCATGCTTGGGTCAGCTGTAATATTCTGCCTATGAATGGATCTAAGGAAATGTCCTCCAGCATGGTAAGATCTGGTGCTGATATTGTATCATTGTATATCTTCGTTTCCTCATACTCATCTGCCATTATTTTACCATCATCCTTCTTCAATTGGACAGGTATTGAGATGCAGTCAAAAGTCCTGATCTAGTTAAGGGTTAGCCTTTGATATCTTCTTCTTCTGGCTTCAGCCTCATCTTCACAATCTGCCCAGAAATCTTCAAGATTCCTCTGATGGATGGGCTTCCCAATAATCTTCTGCATCCTCCCATATGGATCATATGACCTGGCCAAAGGGAAAGACTATAATTGTATCATTGTCAAGCTAGCTATAGCCTTATTAATGTTATCAGAATCTGGACACATATACCAGCCCATTGTAACTGGAAACAATACTGGTGGAAGTTTGTTACTTGCTTTGTAAGAATTCAGTATTGTAGCCATTTGCCTCATAAACTCCATCAAAACTACTGCATCAGTTAGGTATCTTGGGAGCATAAGGGGTTGACCTTCAAAGCCCTCAATTCTTATATAAGAGAATGTTGCATACTGAATTAACCAAGCTCCATGCCTGTATATGACCTCTTGAGCTTCCATGCTCAATCTTTTAGTTCTGTCCTCCTCCATTGTCCTGACTAGATGCATTAAAAATGCATCATTCACTAATTTGTAGTCCTGGAGGTAATTATGCCTGTGCAGCCAGGGATAATGATCCCAGATGTGAGCATCATTAGTGCTTCCACCAATCTTTCCTTTTGTTGTCAATGCATCAAATGTACCCTTGTAGGCACACGAATAAACTATGTAGGAGGTCATATGAAAAGAACATTCTGAACCTCCTAGGTTCATGAGTTGATATGTAGGGCATCACTTATCATCTTGGCCCACAATGTCCTATTCTCTGTGTAAAGGGACGTCAGGATGACGCCATACATCCAGTCCTTGAAACTTCCAGCTTTTGGTTGGCTTGTTACTTGACTAAGTAGGATGATCATATATTGGTATTCCTCATTGAAATCAAACTTATACAGATGTACCGGCAATTTGGTAGCTACAGGATAAGGACTATTCCTCACCCTCCATTGGTACATTCTCTTCCTAGCAGTCTTCTTATTATTCTCATATTCTACTTCCAGTTTCTTAAAATCCATGCTAACAACCTTCTTTCCTAGTGGCAGATTGAAGGTGGTGGCAAGGCCCTTGATAAACAGGTCTGCATATACTCTGCCATGCTTCTCCACTTTTCTTGTGTGTGGATTATAATTTCTAGCACATTCAATAATTAACTCAGGAGCCTCCATGGAATATGGGAAACCAGCTGCATTCCATATTCTAGATACAAACACGGTGTCCAATAAGGTACTGTTATTCTTTTCATCACTCATTTTAGCCGACCATGCCACTAAATCTGTACTTCCTTGATGTGTATCTCCTATAACTCCATACTTAAATTGCACACCTTCAAGTTGAGCAAACATCAGTTTAATGAATTCAGCCTCGGACTTAACCAATCTCTTGTCCGCCATGATTTCCTGTAATGAACAGGAACTTGTCTTACAATTTGATATCTCATCATGCATGCACATACATTATACCTTTGTAGCATCATGTATATTTATATTCATTAAACAGAACATACAAGCTCAAATCAGTGACATTATACTACCTGGATATGCAGAGAACGACAGGAGGAAGGTTTCAAATTACTTACTTGATACGTTTATCCTCCTGAACTATGCTGATAATTACAGAATGAATGTGAATACCGTTGTTGATCCCGCGTCTTGTTCTTGGCAGGCTGTATGCTTCAACAGGTAGCTCTTATGAGGGTTTGAGAACTCGGTTCTGCAACTTATCATTTCCTCGCAAGGTAAGAGTATAATGACATTGTAAATTTACTTTAAATCCATTCATCTTGTCACTTAGGGCAAAATCAGACTGAATTGATCTTAATTATTGATTTACTACACAGAAATCTTTGGATGTTGCCAGGTGTTATCATCGCACTAGTAATCCACGAGAACCACCTACTGCATTAATAGCATTAATTGTTGCACGATAAGAAGAGGAGGATGATCTTTCGAAATATCGGGTGATATTGAGAATATCCGGCTATGTTTTAAGATCAAGGTATGTTCTAAATGTCGGGTGATGTTTGGAAATGTCGAGAGATGTTTCGAATATGATGACCCCCCTGAACTAAAGTGACCTTCTTCTCAGAATATCAGGATGATGTCATTCTGATAATGACTTGATTTATCCTTATAGCACCTTGATGTCATCGTCATGTTTGTTAGATGGGGTGCTATTCAAAAATATACCTACTCGAGGTAAAGAGGAGGATGATGTCATCATCAGGGTGATCCTTCGTTGTTCGGGATTTGATGACATCATCAGGATAATTGACTCTAGGGTGATATTTTGTGACAGGGTGATATTCAAAAGGTAGGGTGATATTCAAAATATGACCCCGGCAAAATATATGACTTTGTTTGACGGGTAAGTATCACTACCACTTAAAATTGACGTCCGCATGTCGCAAACTGCATGATTTATCAGGTGATAAAATTGGATCAGGGTGATCTTTTATAATATGACTGTTGTTAAGAAATATGATCCTTCCCTTGGAATATCAGGTTTGACTAGGACTTTTACCATTCATAACTTTCACACCCCAAGGAATATCAGGGTGATCCAAAAAGCAAACCTGCATGGAATTTTGTAATCTATCCAATCATGAGGTTACTGTCATGAAATATTAAATTTGAAAAACTTACCTCATCATGATGACTTACCTAGCCCCCTTTATGCAAGATCATATGCATTACTTTCTTTTACCAAACCACCAGCAAGCAGAAAACACAAGCCAAGCCAAACAAAAGGTTGGGTCCCTGTTTTGTTGAGTCAAAATGGGGTGTGTTGTGTAACCACACAACATGTAGATGCTACTATCTTAGTTCACCAACTTTGGCAATGAGCCACCCACAAGTAGTGAGCCAACCCATTGGCAATGAGCCGCTTCTTTTACAGTGAGCACTCTAGGTAGGGAGCCCCATTGGCAGTGAACCTTCGGCAATGAACCTTGTTGTAAATTTTGATATATCTTTTATATTGTGAGCTAACACTCACCGTGGTTTTTCCCTTATAGGGTTTTCCACATAAAATTCTAGTGTCTCGTGTTTAAGTTCTGATTTCATAATTTAATGGTTAAATTATAGTAACAGTGATTAAGTGGTTGATGTGTTGATGGTTTTAAAGTTTTAGTTACAACTAATTCACCCCCCCTCTTAGTTGTATTGTACATTTCATCAGGGGGATGATAGTATCCTAAGTTCAAATCTAGATCCTTTGATGAGCATTGATGGGATTTTAGCCTACCTTACTTAGGGTGGACAAAGAGTCTAAGCAAAAAAATAGTGATATTGTCTTACTTGGGGTGAACAAGACGTACCAAGCAAAACAAGATTCTTGAAGTCTACCAACTTAGGAGTAGTCTAAGGTCCTAAGCTAGCTTATCAAAGTGGGATGATGTCTAATTTGTGCTAGACTCAAGATAGATGAATTCTTAAGCTTAATTTAAACTAGAGAAGGATAAAAAGATCTAGATTTTGACTTTAGGATGGAATTAGGTTGATTTTTGGATTAGGTGTTTTTAATTTGGTTGGATTTGGTTGGACTTGAATGATTCTTGGGTGGGTAAATTAGATGATTTGATGATAAATGAGAAATTTAAAGATGAGTCACAAGCTAAGATTTAAATGGATGTTACATAGATAAAATCTATGAAATATGGGTGATTATGTGGTTGAGAGTATATGCAAAGTGATTGAAGGAGTGGTGGACTTGAAATGATGTTTACAAGATTGACTAGGTTTAGATTAGGGTGACCTATGAAACCAGTGCTAAGACAGAAGGTCTAGGTGCTGACAGGTGATGAATGGGTGCTAAGATAGGAGGTCTAGGTGCTAGCAGGTGGAGGATAGGAGCTAACAGAGGATGAATAGGCACTAAGATAGAGAGTCTCAATGCTAATAAAAGGTAGATGGGTGGTAATGTATAGATCTAGGCGTTGAAAGATGCCAGTCAGGTGCTAAAGGACAATATGGGTCAATGTTGAACTTAGGCATTAATGTATGTGGTATAGGTGCCAATATGCAAGTTTTAGTCACTGAGAGACATGTATAGGCATTGATTGATTTTATTTGAATTTTCTAGGTGTTTGCTAGGCTGATTTGGAAAGAGACATCAAATAAACATGCATCATGGTTAATTTGAGAACTTTTTGTAAAATTGATATGAATTTTATGGGTTTTTCTACACACCAAGCACATTAATGTTTAGGGGAAAAAATGGGACAATGATAGTTTGCCTAAACCAAATCAAGCTCCTCTTTCACTCACTAAACATTGGGACAAGGGAACTGAGCTTGCTCACTTTGAAGGGTCAAGCTACTGATTCCTAGGTCCCTTTTATGCTTGTTGTGACTGAGTAGATGTTTCAATTAGGTTTTAACAAGCTTCTTGCAACCAACTAGCATGAAACCCTAATTACAAAATATGTAATAATAGGCATATTTTTGGAATAGATATTGGTAGACATATCATAGAAATGCAGAGCAGAGATCACAAAGAGTATGTACCCAGAAATTGAGGGCCTGTTAGACTAGGGCACCTGCCCTAGTGTCCATAAAGTTTTTAGTGACTGAAATCTCCTATACCTGATATCAGAGTGTCTGTAGAGGGCTTCAGATCTAGAATTAAATGCCCAGTTAGACTAGGACACCTACCCCAGTGTCACAATTATTTTGTGATCCAAAACTCAAAGTTCTACGACGACTGTATCCACAATATCCATCCTTCCTCCACTCCTTTTTGTGGAATCTTTTTTAATACAACCTATACATACGAAAGGAGGAGAAATATGGTTGTGGCTATATAGGAGCTTCCCTCAGTCAACCCTTGTCTTTGGCATTTCTACCTCAACAATAGCCAATGATAAAGATCTGCAGATGTGTGTGCTCATAGATCATATGTGTGTAGAAAATGTAAAACCCTAGATGACTCAAGCATTAAGGAGAGATCAACACATTGATTCACTCAAGAAAACAACATCACCTCAAGGAGATGATTGCAGTGAAGACTTGTAGAACAAGAAGGTGAGGTAGTTGTATCTACAAAGGATTCCCAAGCTCAAGTTGGAGGCTTCAACTCTTCTCTTGATCATACAAAGGGCTTGACAAAACCCTAGGAAGAGCAAGATAGATTCAAGATCTTGATTCCTAGTCTCCACCAAATATCTCCATGATAGAAACTTTAAATAACTTCCAAGAGCTTCAACAAAGTACTGATCTTCAATGGCAAAACTAATGGAATTTTGGCATGGTAAACTTGCATATAGATTGTGTGTGATAAAATGATTTTTAATTCTCTTTAAATGCCTGACCTTAGAAATTCAAATATTTAAAATAACGTGTCGACATCGAACAAAAACCAAAATTTGAAATCAGAATCCTAAGGTACACGGCAGGAGCTGACACCACCCCAAAATTTAGGATCCAGAAAAATAAGGCAGGACAAGGGCATAGGTGCCCTAGTCTAGACCCTAATTTTCAAACTTTATTTCCAAGTTCAGTCAATAATTCAGAACATGACATTTCTTCAGTTGGTTATAGGTCAATCAGGGTTTAGGTAGGCTACAAACAAGAAGGGAAAGAGGACACCAAAGGAGAGGAGCTAAACTATGAGAAATTGTGCCACTCCATGCAGGAGGACAATTTCTAACAACCTAACAATTAACAACCTAGATTTAGTAAGATAGGAGTGTATAAGATTGTAAGACCACCTCGTTGTCTTTATTTAAGCGTAATGTGCAAGTCCCATGAGGAGGAAACTAATTGCTTTTGATCACCCAAGATCACTCTAAGGTGCAAGGGGAGAGCATACATGGCATGTACATCCATTTCTATAGGGCATTTGCACTTAGTGATCGAATCAATGTGGCTTGTGTTGTGAGTAACTTCCCAAGCCTAACTAGTATCTAGTGCATCACAATCTTATATGGCTAAAAGGTCTTACATAGGATGTACAAGTTGCTAGGGGATGTCCCAATATATGCTAGGTATGGGGGATGATTCTGTGAATAGGGGTATTGTTGGGAATTAAGGTGTCTCAACCTTGGTAATTCCTTGCATTATTTATGATTGTATTTACTTATTCATTGCCTTTGTTGTAAATTAATTGTAAATTCCATATTGTCATTTTGTGGGATGTGACACGGTGATGTGTTATCCTACACGGAAGATGACAACTTGTAATTTTGTCCTCACATGAGGAGATAGGCATCCCACTTTGTGGTAGGAGTATTTTTCCATGTGCCGGCATCTTGGATGTTGTGTAAGGGAATGTTTGACTGAAACGGTTATGACAGATTCTTATGACGAAGTTATTACATGTAAGAGTCAGAAATAGAAGCTTGTAAGACAGGTGAGGACATGTGTCATGAAGCATCTTTGAAAAAGGCATCTTTGGGTGCCCCAAGGTGGACTATGACATGTTGTAAGAGAATATGCTATTTATAGCCTGTGTATGATAGATTCTCTTACAGTTGTAAGTTGTAACTACTATCACAGATTCTATGACAGTCGTAAGAGTCGTAAGAGCATCTATCATAGCCCATTTTGGAAATAGGTGACCCCTTTGGGATGGGAGCTATGGACAAGTGTTAGACACATTCTACAATGTTGACCAAGTATCCATAGGCATGGGTTTTGGGCCATGAGGCCAAGTTGGACGCCCATTCCAAGTTGTGCAGGTTTTTGAGTGTGGGGTTTTTCACCTGATAAGGGTTTTCCCCACGTTATATCTTTATCTCTCTTCTTCTGTCTTCTTTCTGGTTCTATGTGTATTGCTGAAATATCTTTGTTAGATGTTTAATGTTACTATAATTGTAAGGATTAAATTGAATTTACACTCTCCTCCCCTCATTAGATTAGTGTAGAAAGAGATTTCCACACACCTAGCTTCCTTTCAGTTGGTATTAGAGCCTGGCCAGTTTTGGTCTTAGCTGTTGGGTAGGGGTTTTTTGAGCTGATCTTAAGTTGTGTGGGAGTTTGTGCTGAGTATTCTAAATCATATTGCAGCAAGGAGATGACAAGCACATCCGGAAGGATAGAGGTGGAGAAATTTCATGGCACTAATTTCGAGCTATGGAAGCTCAAGATGGAAGACATGCTTGTTGATCGAGACCTCTGGGAAACTATTAATGTAACAAAACTAGCTATAATGTCACAAACTGATTGGGATCTAAAGGATCGGAAGGCTAAGTGTCTCATAAGACTTAGTCTTGTTGATTCTATCCTATTAAATGTCCATAGGAGACTGCTGCAAACTTGCTTTGGAAGAAGTTAGGAGATGTGTATCAAGCCAAATCCCTGGTTAACAAACTTTTTTTAAGAAAGAAGTTGTATTCCCTTTGAATGGAGGATGGAGGATCCATTGCAAAACATATGAATGCTTTTAACATGTTGGTTGCACAATTGACATCTATTGGTGTGAAGATGGAGGAGGAGGATCGTTGTATGACCTTGCTTTGTTCTTTTCCAGACTCGTGGGATCACCTTGTCATGGCTATTGGAAGCACCACATCCACATTCAAAATGGATGAAGTGGTTTCTTCGTTGTTATACGAAGAGATGCGGAGAAAGTCTTCTAAGGCAGCCAAAGAGGCTCTTTTAGTTCATGGAAGACCCAAGGAGAAAGGGAAAAAGGACAAGAAAGCTGAGAAGGGTAGATCTAAATCCCGTGGGAGATCTAAATCTCCTGGAAAGTCCAAGGCTAACTATTGGAACTATGGTAAATCTGGGCATTTCTGAAAGGAATGCAAAGAGGAAAGGAAAAAGAAGAAGAAGAACCCAGATTTAGATTCCAACAAGTCACAAGATGATGGTGATGCCTTCATCGTAGCCCTGGCAACCCATGTATCTGATGATGTGTGGTTGATTAACTCTGGTGCATCATTCCACATGACCTTGCATTGAGACTGGTTTACTAAGTATGAGGAGTTTGACAATGGAAAGGTGTATCTGGGTGACGACTCTCATCTGAAGATTGTTGGTCATGGAAGAGTCTCTATTCGATTCCCTGATGGACGAGTGAAGGGGATCTTTGGGGTTATACACATCCCAGGCTTAGCACGGAACCTACTTTTTGTAAGTATGTTAAATGATGCAGGTGTGCAGGTTGTCTTTTCAAAAGAAGGATGCAAGATGACTAAAGGAGCTATGGTGCTTGCTAAGGGTACTAGGAGAGGTACTCTGTTTTAGTTGGAGGCATGCATTTCAAAATGCAATAGTTCTTCTGACTCAAGAAAGAGTGCAACAATCACTTCATCCCCACCATCTGAATGAGCAATGAAGAAATCTGTTGTATCTAGTCTTGATGGTTGTATTCATGCCTTGGAAGTTAAACTTCCTGCCAAAAAAACAATGTTATGGCATAAGAGATTTGGACACATTGGTGAGAAGGGTCTGCATACCCCAAAAAATAAAAAACCTCATTGAGGGGTTAGATGATTGTAATCTTGAGTTTGACTTTTGTGAACATTGCATATATGGCAAACAAAACCATGTTTAGTTTTATTCAAGTTCTCATAAGTCTTCTGGTGTGTTGGACCTTGTTCATTTTGATGTATTTGGTCCTATTAATGTTCCTTTGTTATCAAAATCTATATATTTTGTATCTTTCATAGATGACTATAGTAGAAGGACATGGATTTATTTTCTTAGAAGCAAATCTAAAGTCTATAGTAAGTTTAAGGAGTTTAAAGCCTTTGCTGAAAATCAGACTGGTAAAAAGATTAAGTGTTTGAGAACTGACAATGGTGGTGAGTTCTGTTCTACAGAATTTGATAAATATTGCAAGGAACTTGGGATTGAAAGACATAAGACAACTCCATACACCCCACAACAAAATGGAGTTGCAGAGAGGATGAACAGGACACTGATGGAGAAGGCTAGAAGTATGCTTAGTGGAGCTGGCCTAGAACAAAAGTTTTGGGCTGAAGCTGTTGCCACTAATTGCTATCTTGTAAATAGATCTCCTATAGTAGCTTTTGTCAGAAAGACACCCATGGAGGTATGGTCTGGTAGAAAGCCTTCAATAAGACATCTTCATTTTTTTGGTTGTGAGGCATATGCACATGTGCCTAGGGAGAAGTGGTTAAAATTGGAGAATAAGGCTTTTAAGTGTATCTTCATTGGCTATAGTGTCGGTGTGAAAGGATACAAGCTTTGGGACCCTATGGCTGAAAAAGTGTTGTATAGTAGAAGTATCATCTTCAGAGAGATTTCACCTTCTTCCACTATTTTACAGCCAAAAGAAAAAGAAAAGAAAGAGGATGTTGTTCAATTTCCCGCTACCCCTAAGAAGATTGAATAGAAAGACAATATTGGACTTGATGATGAGGAGAGCTCTTGCAGCTCTGAAAGCTTAGATGAAGAAGTTCAACCTCAACCTTAGCTCTTAAGGAGGTCTACACAGAGAAGAAAGCAACCTGAAAGGTTTGGTTTTACATTACTTGATTCTAGTTGTGCTTTTGCTTTGCTTACTAATAGTGATGAACCTAGAACTGTATCAGAGGCCATGGACATGAAAGATGCAGGTTCTTGGAAGGAGTCCATGGAGGATGAAATGGCTTCTTTGGAAAAGAATCAAACTTGGGACTTGGTGCCTTTGCCTCCTGGATGGAAACCTGTTGGATGCAAATGGTTGTTCAAGAAGAAATTTGGTGCAGATGGCAGTGTTGAGAAGTATAAGGCCAGATTGGTTGCGAAGGGGTATTCACAAGTGGAGGGTATAGATTATGGTGAGATCTTCTCTCCCGTTGCAAAGCTGACATCCATTCAATTCCTATTATCTCTTGCAGCAGCTTATAACTTAGAGGTAGAACAAATGGATGTGAAGACAACTTTCCTTCATGGTGATTTGGAGGAAGAAATCTACATGTCACAGCCAGAGCATTACATGGTGAAAGGTAAAGAAAATTTGGTTTGCAAATTAAATAAGTCTTTGTATGGTTTGAAGCAGTCCCCTACGAGGTGGTACTTGAAGTTTGATGCCTTTGTGTTGTCTATTGGATTTGTGAGATCAAAATCAGATCACTATGTGTATTATAAGTTTGATGGTGATCATATTCTCATTATTGCATTATATGTTGATGATAGGTTGCTCATTGGGAAGGGTAAGAATATGATTTCTGATTTCAAGTCTTAGTTGTCAGCACAGTTTTAAATGAAAGATTTAGGGGCAGCTAAGTACATTCTAGGAATGGAAATCAGAAGAGATGGAACTAATAGAAAACTTTGGTTAAGCCAGAGTAAGTATGTGAAGACCGTGTTGGATAGGTTCAGCATGGCAGATTGTAGACCATTGTGTGTTCCTGTTTCTTTGGGGACAAAGTTGTCTGTTGAGGATTGTCCAAAATCTCCTAGTGAGGTGGAGGACATGAGAAGAGTACCTTATGCTAGTGTTGTTGGTAGTTTGATGTATGCTATGGTCTACACAAGACCAGACATTGCCCAAGCAATGGGAGTCCTTAGTCGATTTATAGCTAATCCTAGATGAGTACATTGGGATGCAGTTAAGCGAGTGTTCAGATATTTGAGGGGTACTTCTGAGTATTCCATATGCTATCATGGTAATGTTATAGAACCTCCGCATTCTATTGATATTCATGGATTTGTGGATTCTAATTAGGTAGGTGACATTGACAGCAGGAGATCCACCAGTGCTTATATATTTACACTATTTGGTGGTGCTATTAGTTGGATGAGTAAGCGACAACCTGTGGTTGATTTGTACATGATAGAAGCTAAGTATATGGTAGCAACTCATGCTTGTAAGGAAGCCATTTGGCTTAAGAGATTGTGTTCAAATATTTGTGTTGATGCAAGTCAGATCACAATCAGTTGTGACAGTCAGAGTGTGATTTACCTTGCAAAGAATCCAACTTTCCATGCCAGAACAAATCATATTGATATTCAGTTTCACTTCATGCGAGACATGGTAGAGGATGGGAAGGTAAATTTGGAGAAGGTAGATACTTTGAAGAATGTTGTAGATGCATTGACGAAGCCAATGGGCATAGAGAAGTTTAGATGGTGTTCAAAATCTATGGGCCTCTCAGCCTATAGTAGTTAAATCATGTTATACTATTGGCTCTTACGAGCTGTTCGACAAGTGGGAGAATGTTGGGAATTAAGGTGTCTCAACCTTGATAATTCCTTACATTATTTATGATTGTATTTACTTATTCATTGCCTTTGTTGTAAATTAATTGTAAATTCTATATTGTCATTTTGTGGGATGTGGCACAGTGATGTGTTATCCTATATGGAAAATGACAACTTGTAATTTTGTCCTCACATGAGGAGATAGTCATCCCACTTTGTGGTAGGAGTATTTTTCCATGTGTCGGCATCTTGGATGTTGTGGAAGGGAATGTTTGACTGAAATGATTATGATGGATTCCTATGACAAAGTTATGACATGTAAGAGTCAGAAATAGAAGCTTGTAAGATAGGTGAGGACATGTGTCATGAAGCATCCTTGAAAAAGGCATCTTCGGGTGCCCCAAGGTGGACTATGACATGCTGTAAGAAAATATGCTATTTATAACCTATGTATGACAGATTCTCTTACAGCTATAAGTTGTAACTGCTATGACAGATTCTATGACAGTCGTAAGAGTCGTAAGAGCATCTGTCATAGCCCATTTTGGAAATAGGTGACCCCTTTGGGATGGGAGTTGTGGACAAGTGTTAGACACATTCTACAATGTTGACCAAGTGTCCATAGGTGTGGGATTTGGGCCATAAGGCCAAGTTGGATGCCCATTCCAAGATAGGACCAATTTTGCCTTGTATATTCTATTTAAATAGGTGCTTGGAGGAGGAGATGTAGTATGTGATTTACAAGTATTGTTATGCTGCCAGATTGACTCTAGACACGAGTGTCGAAGACTATTGAAGTTTGCATTGCAAGTGTATTATAAACCATATTCAGTTTTGATAATATATTGTGTAGGTTTCTGAGTGTGGGGTTTTTCACCTGATAAGGGTTTTCCCCACGTTATATCTTTTTCTCTCTTCTTCTATCTTCTTTCTCGCTCTATGCGTATTGCTGCAATATCTCTATTAGATGTTTAATGTTGCTGTAATTCTAAGGATTAAATTGAATTTGGACTCTCCTCCCCTCATTAGATTAGTGTAGGAAGTGATTTCCACACACCTAACTTCCTTCCAGGTATCCCAAGCATCCAACCAAGAGCGCCAACCAAATCAAGTCTCAGCAGACCGAGGGTCTCAAGGTTTTTGCTTAGATCAGATGGGGTCCTTCCTTTAAAGTGAGTCTTTTGATTCTCACAACACTTATATACCACACTAGAACACACAGTTGAGGTCATCCCCTTGGTGATCAAATCCAAGGCAAACCCCCTAGAGGAAAGAATCCAAATTGTTTTTTATCACCCAAGATCGTACAAAGCTCAAGGGGAGAGCATACACACCAAAAACCTTCGGATTAAAAATAAAACAAAGAGAGTGAGAGAATGTTTTTTATCCCAAGGATCACCCAATGGTACGAGGGGAGAGTATATGATGAAGGGGGTAAATCACAAAACACACAACATAAATTGAACATAGAAAATAGAACTTTCTTTTATTGATATGGGCAACTCACTACATTACAGAAGCTCAATTACAATCAGGGGAATCAATCCTCCATATGATGCAACACACTACAGCTACACATCACCAAGCTCTAGAATCTTCTGCCTTCTGTAACCCTAAATCAACTAGGGTTTCTATTTTCCCACCTATTCTTGATTCCACGCTTGCCCCCTTAACTCTACTACTGCCCAGGGTTCCCAAAATAGTCATAAATAGCACTTTTTGGTGGCTTCTAGCTAAATTTCGAAATTTGCAACTCCCTCCAAAAGTAGGTCAACTTCTGGGAAGCATAACTTTTGATCTGAGTGTCTGATTAACAAACCGTTTTAAGCGCCAGAAAGCTCGTGATGTGAACTATCACATAGGAAATCCATAAATGGATTTCCATCAAGTTTTTGGGACATTATGGGATGTTTTAGTGCTTCATATCTTGTTCCAGAAATTTTTAGGGGCTTTTCAGAAAATAAAAACTTTAATATCTTTCAACTCACAAATGATCTTTGCTTGATTCCTTCACCAAAGGTCTTATATTTCCATTATGTAACTTTTTGTAAGTTTTTGCTTCAATCTGGGCCCAAATGCAAACTTTCCTAAAATTGCAGGTACACTTTCCAAAATAGGCAGGCTGCTATTTTTAGCAGTTTTGAAAAAACTGAAAGTCCTATATCATTATTCTGGATATTATGGAACCAAAAACACTAATTATGGAAAGAAATGAAAACAACTACAATGATTTTAAATTAACTTCTTTTTGGGTGATGCAAGATTGCCCTTACACCACTGGATGCTCCTGTATCAAACACCCAGGGTAATTTGAGAAGTGACTCTGTCACGTCTCAAATGTTTGTGTGAGGAAAACCCCAAACAGTCAACCTCTTCCTTAGACAACCAAGAAGAATCTTCAACATGCCTTCCTTTCCATTTTACTAGATATTCTTCATATTGCCTGTTCTGAGTACTTCTTCCCACATGGCTATCCAAGATCTCTTATATCTCCTCCATTGAAGTAGATGCTAGAATACTCCACTGTGCTTTTGTTGGTCCATCCTTTGTTCCACCTTCATGATATTCTAATAAATCAACAATGTTGAAAATAGGGGAAATATTGATCCCACTCGGCAGCTCTACCTCATGCATTTCCTGAATCATGTTTTTTCAAAATTCTGCATGGTCCAAATTTCGTCATTTTTAGCTTATTGTATGTTCCAATTGGGAACCTTTCTTTTCTCAAGTGAACCATGACTTCATCTCCTACCTAAAATTCCTTATATCTCCTCTTCTGACCTGCCTTAGCCTTGTACTGAATATTCATCTTATTAATGTTTTTTTCACCTCTTCATACAAATTCTTCATGTGTTCTGCAAAGTCTTCAGCCTCGGCACTTGTCTTTTCTCCTTTGTCCAGATTTCTTAACTCTGAAGCATTTCTTGGACTATTCCCATATACAATCTGGAATGGTGATTTACCAGTACTCCTATTGACATAATTATTGTAAGCAAATTCTGCCTGTGGTAAAATCAAATGCCATCCCTTGGGCTTATCTCTTACTAAGCATCGTAACAAGTTACCCAAACTCCTATTCACCACTTCGGTCTATCCATCAGTCTGTGGATGGTGTGTAGAACTAAACTTCAAATTTGTCTTCAACTTCTTCCACAATGTCCTCCAGAAATAACCAACAAACTTGGTATCTCGATCTAAAACTATGCTTTTTGGTAGACCGTGTAATCTAACCACCTCCCTGAAAAATAATTCAGCAATATGAATAGCATCATTAGTCTTCTTACAAGGAATGAAATGTGCCATCTTCAAGAATCTATCCACCACCACAAAAATGGAATCATGTCCTCTTTGTATCCTTGGTAAACCAAGAACAAAATCCATACTAATATCATCCCATGGCTTCTCTGGTATAGGTAGTGGCTTATATAGACTTGTATTTTGAATTGCTCCTTTCACCATCTGACATACTCTACAACTCTGCACAAATTTCCTCACATCTTACTGCAACTATGGCCAATAATAATTTTCACCAACAATAGTAATGGTCTTATCTTGACCAAAGTGTCCAGCCAATCCTCCACTATGCTTCTCCTTTATCAGATTCTCTCTCATGGAACTCCTCAGAATGCACAACTGGCTTCCTCTAAACAACATGCCATCTTGGATTATGAAATCCAACCATTTTGTCATGTCCAAAGTAATAGGTTCCAAACAAGCTTTTCAAGCCTCTACAAAATCTGGATCCTCAAGATACAAACTTTTGAGCTCATCAAACCAAACAACCTCTATCTTCATTTCTGTCAACAAATTTTTCCTTCTGCTCAAGGCATCTACAACTATGTTGGACTTCCCACTCCTGTGCTTCAAAACAAAAGTATAGCTCTACAAAAATTCAACCCATTTTAAGTGCCTTTGATTTAAATTTCCTTGACTATTAAGATACTGCAAAGCCTGATAATCAGTATATAACACAAACTCCTTTGGCAACAAATAATGTCTCCATTTCTTTAAAGCCTAAACTATTGCATAAAACTCCTGATCATAAACATAATACTTTTTCTTGATATCATTAAGCTTCTCACTAAAATAGGCAATGGGCTTACCTTCTTGACTCAAAATAGCTCTTATACCACTACCACTATCATCACAATCTACCTGAAATACGTTATTGAAAGCTAGAAGTGCCAAAATAGGTTGTTCTACGACCTTTTGCTTCAATGTATCAAAGCTCTTGTCTTCTCCTTTAGTCCATCTAAAATCTTTTCTATCCCCTCTCATTGTCTCAGTTAGGGGTGCACAAATGCTACTGAAATTCCTGATAAACTTTCTGTAAAAACTTGCCAAACCATGAAAAGATCTTACCTCTGTTGCACTCCTTGGCATAGGCCATTCAATGATAGCTCTCACCTTCTCTGGGTCCATCTTAAGACCTTCCTCTGAGACAACAAATCCCAAGTATACCAACTCCTTTGCAAAACTACATTTCTTTAGATTAATCAGCAACTTCTCTTTCAGTTTCTCTAAAACTCTTCTGATATGCATCAGATGCTCATCCCAAGTCTTACAGAAAATCAAAATATCATCTAAATAAACAATAACAAAAGTTCTCAAAAATTCTTTCAGTACCTCGTTCATGAGCCGCATGAATGTGCTCAGTGCATTGGTTAGCCCAAATGGCATGACTAACCAATCATAAAAACCCTCCTTTGTCTTGAAGGCTGTCTTCCATTCATCTCCTTCTCTGATTTGGGTTTGGTGATACCCACTCTTCAGGTCAATCTTCGTGAAGTACTTGGCTCCACTCAAACAATCCATTATGTCATCCTTTCTGGGTAATGGAAATCTGTACTTGATCATGATCTTATTGATGGCTCGAGAGTCTGTACACATTCTCCACTCTCCATCTTTCTTTGGTGCTAGTACTACAGGTACCGCACAGGGACTTAGGCTCTCTCTTATCAATCACTTCCTCAACAACTCCTGAACTTATCTATTCAACTCTTCACTCTCAGCTGGAGTCATTCTATGGGCTACCTTATTCGGCAAGCTGGCTCCTGGTATCAAGTCCATTTGATGACTTATCTTCCTTACTGGTGGTAAACCTTCTGGAACATTATCAGAGATAATGTCCTAAAATTCTTCCAACATATCTGAAACTTCTACTGGTACATTTTCACATTTCTCTTGACTAATCTTAGGAATCAATGCAAAGTAATGACGCTCATGCTTCATACCCTCCAAAAATTTCCTACCATCTACCAAGCAAATTCTGGCAGTACTACATACCTTTTCTTCCACCTCCTTCAAGGGCTTCAACTTATGGTGAAATCCATCTTTTGTTAGGGAATATGTGTTTGCACAGCCATCATGGACAGCACTCCTATCATACAGCCATGGCCTGCCCAACAGCATATGACATGCATCCATCAGTATGATATCACACAGCACCTCATCATGGTAGTCCCCAATCTTGAACTTCACTAAACACTTCTCATTGACCAAAGCTCTGTGGTCCTTCTGAAACCATGCAATCTGATATGGATGTGGATGCTTTCTTCTTGTCAACTTCAACTTGTCAACCATCTCCTCTGAAACAAGATTGTCAGTGCTTCCATTGTCAATAATAATATCACAACACTTACCTTGACATTTGCACCTTGTGCAGAATAAACTCTTCCTCTGATTTGGTTCTTTCTCCTCATTCAGCAAGGTTCTTCTGACAACTAGGGTTTCTCCCCTTTCAGCATCTTCAAAATGCTCAGAATGTGCATCTTCATCTACATGTACAACTCATGCATTACCTTCAAGTCTTCTATTTGTCCTTCCTTGATGTTGCAGACACTCGTATGCTCAATGCCCTTCTTCTCCACATTGAAAACAGGTTCCTCTAAAACCTCCTCTTCCGGTTCCTTGCCCAAGTCAGCCTCTTCCTCTTCCTCTTTGCTTACCATTGTTCTGGTCATGAGGGTGGTAGGTATTATCTCCTCTCTGATTTCAACTGGTACCAGATTCTTCACTTTTCTTTGCATCTTCATTTCGGCCCCCATAGGGTCTTCCACTAGTCCTTTCGCCTTGACCTCTTCCCCTTTGCTTGCTGTCAAATCTTTTATTCAACTTCTCCTCCACCTTCAGGGAAAACTAGTATGCATCTTGTATGGTGGTCATTCTAACAAGGCTTAGCTCCTCTTGAATACTCAGCCTCAACCCATTAATGTAACGGGCTATCTTCTCCTTGTTGGGCTCTGCATGGCCTGTCCTGATAGTAATCTTATAAAACTCTTCTATATACTCCTTAACAGACTTGTTATCTTGCTTTAGTCCTTGCAACTTCTTCAGTAACTCCATCTCATAGTCCACAGGAATGAACTACTTCTTTAGTTTCTCCACCATCTGATCCCATCTGGTGATCTTTCCTTTTCCTCTTCTATTCCTCTCTAATTGGACCTCCTTCCACCAAATATTGGCATGGCCCTTCAACTTTGTTTTTTGCAAACTTAACCCGATCTAGGTCCTCCACATCTTCATACTTGAAATACTCCTCCATGTCATTGATCCAATCAATAAGTTGTTATGGATTCAAATCTCTAGAATATGTAGAAACTTCGATCCTGGGCCTCTTTCCAATTTTTGAAATGGCCCTCAACAACCTAACTTCTGCAGGATCTCTAACATCTTCTTGTTCTTCCTCAGATAGCTCTTCTTCAGCTTCATCTTCACTTTCTTCTCTTGTCCTCGTCTCAAACCCTCTTCATAGCTCCTCTTTAAATGCATCAACTTGCCTTTGTAGGGCTCTAAAACCCTCTTCTGTCAAAGCATTCCTCCCAACATGATTTCTTCGTGGAGGCATCTTAGTCTCCACAGCAAACCCACAACCTCAGGTCCTGGTGCAAACTACCTCATGGTCGGCAGTCTATCTACACACTCAGGAACCCTTGCTCTGATACCACTTGATGAAGGGGGTAAATCACAAAACACACAACAGCAGAAATTGAACACAGAAAATAGAACTTTCTTTTATTGATATGGGCAACTCATTACATTACAGAAGCTCAATTACAATCAGGGGAATCAATCCTCCATAGGCTGCAACACACTATAGCTACACATCACCAGGCTCTAGAATCTTCTACCTTCTGTAACGCCAAATCAGTTAGGGTTTATGATTTCCTACCTATTCTTGATTCCAAACTTGCCCCCTTAACTCTACTACCACCTGTTGTGATGTTCACAACACGCCCCATTTTACTCCTTAGCAAAATGAGGACTCCTGTTGTGGCTATTGCTTTTTGCTTGTGTGTGTTGTTCTGATTGGTGGTAAAGGGAAAAATGGAGTGAATAGTACAAACCTTGTTGAAAATAGAGAAAAAATTGCACTAAGTGCTAGAGCAGAGTACAGGTGAATTCCTTGTCAAAAATGAGCAGGGGTTGCTTTTTGAACCATCTTAAAATTCCCTGTATTTTGCAAGTAATGAGTGTTTTGGTAAAATGTACAATCAGGTTTGTATGTTGCACATATAAGGTCCTTTGTATGTCGAGTCATTGTTTATGCAAGGTCCTTTGTATGTTGTATCTTTGTGTGTTGCATATACAAAACAGTTTGTATATCGGGTCGTTGCTTTACTTGTATGCATTTGCTAATGTTTTATTTTTACATGCAAGTCGTGGACTCGACACGGTTGGAAGTTGAAATGAATATTCTATTAAATCCATCGGTTGTATATTTGACATTTGTATGTTTGAACATACAAGCGAAATATACATTGCGGTATGCAACGCTTAATACATGGTACGGATCTGAAAAGTTATTAAATGAGAAGTAATCGTTGTATATTCATCGGCTTGTATGTATGTTTCAGGATATACATTGCTTTACATACAAGCGTCGGAACTCAAAACATATTAAAATCAAGATAATGCAATGTATCTTAACTTAATGTATATCCAATATACATTGTATTATATACATTGGACGGAACCAAAAAGTTTATCAAGAAACGTAAGTTGTTGTATGTTTTCGATACATACATTGCAATATGTATTGGATACATACCAGCCGCGGATTTGAAATCATTATGAAAAAGAGTTAAATGCTTGCATATTTCGTGCCTTGTATGTATGTTTCGAAACATACATTGCTTAAAACATACAAGCCAGAATTCAAATGGAATTAGAACCTGATATATGCAATGCATCATATCCGAATGTATATCAAAAGATGCATTCTATTGTATACAGTGTGGACTCAGAAGAAATTAAAGTCTGACAAGGACATACAAAGGAGTTTGTATGTATCAGCTTGTATAAATTGCAATGCATATCTCCAGATACAAGCGATACATGCAATCGATAGATGCAAAAAGAAAGATACAAGGAAAGGAAGGCAAGAAAGCAAAGTGAAAGGATTTTTGAAGTTGTTTTAAGGCCCGATGCATGTTTTTGGTCAACGATGATTGACTCAACCATTTTAAACATTGCATGTGCATTTAGATATGCGGTTGCTTGCAAATGCTAAATATTCATAGCCTGATATCTGTGTTTGTGCATTTAGAGCCTGATTTAATGTAAATGTTTAAATTTCATGCTGGTTTAGTAAATGACGATGCTTAATTCTTGTCTGTTTGTTGCAGGATGTTGGAGCTATTTCAAAGTGGCTGAAAGTTGCAGGGTTGCTGGCACAGTGGTGGCATGTAGGTAGATATAAAGATGGAGCTTTAATGGTGATGACATCATGGAGGGTGGATCAGATCACAAAGAAGGAGAAGTCAAGGCCTTCAATGAGAGGACAAAATGCAGATGGGGAAACATTATTAAATGCAACAGCAGTTATTTTGGTGACTGTTAGGGTTTCCAAGGGGCATCTTTATGCGCAGTATGGGTATGCTTCTCTGAGGTTTTTGGCAGGATTTATTCTCCACCGCTTGATGTTGCACTTGAAGGGTGGACCGTTGATTGACTAGGGTTTTGGCACCGTTTTGGGGATAAATTAGAGCTATATATTGAGCCCCTTTACTGTACAGGAAGGAGGGAGGTCAATCATTCTAAATCTGACCTGAGACAATTTCATATAGGAGATTGGATTACTGAGACTAATGAGGACTGAATTGTTGAAATGTCAAGGTTCTTTCTTTAGATCACTGTAAATGTACTTGTTTTAAAGCATACTGAATGGAGATGAAGCTTCAGATTACATCTTGACTGTAAACTTTACATGATCTTCAAGTTGATTTCTAGATATGTACTAGTGAATGCTGTGTTCAATAGAAGCACTTTCATTTTATTGCATGTTGTTGTCAACTTTTCCTTTGAAGATTTGTACTGGATCATGCGGATTTGTGGAATGTCCTGGTGAAGTATGATTTTAGTTTTCTTCTCTTCATTGTTGTATCGGAACATGTATGTGGATCAGTGATCTCAGTCAAGTAATTTTGGGAATCTCACTCTTTAAACCCTATCTTTTTCATTTCTTTTTCTTAATTTCATTGAAATCACTTCCATAACTGCAAATCATGATAAAATAATAAGCAGAATAGAGAAATATGCTGACATCCCATAGATAACTGAATATCATTAGCATATTTGAGCTAAAAAATGCATGTAGTATTGAAAATATCATGCAAAGACTGGAAAATAATGGTAGAAATCATGCAAATATCAACCTGTAGGCACATTATTTGAGTAAAATTCATAGTGTAGAGGTAGAATTGTTGGAGATTTATGCAGTGCAGACATAAAGAATAGGATATTTGGAGGAATACTGGTGAACTTTGCAGAAATTACTGGAGAATGTAAGGCCCCTGAATGATTAACAGCAAGACACATCAACCACTGAGTAACGTCAGTAGATTATGAACTAATCAACGAAGACTTGGGATCATGAATTCTTTGAATTCATCGTATCTTTCAAGATAAATAAGGGTTGTTGTGTAACTTTTATTTCATGTTTGGTTGTGAGTAACATCACCATCAACACCACCCAGGGTTCCCAAAATAGTCATAAATAGCACTTTTTGGCAGCCTCCAGCTAAATTTTAAAATTTACAACTCCCTCCAAAAGTAGGTCAACTTCCGGGAAACATAACTTTTGATCTGGGTGTCCAATTGATGAACCGTTTTAAGCACCGGAAAGCTCGCGATGTGAAATATCATGCTAGAAATTTGTCAATGGATTTCCATCAACTTTTTGGGATGTTATGGGATGTTTTAGTGCCTCATATCTCGTTCCAGAAATTTTCAAGGCCTTTTCAGAAAATAAAAACTTTAATATCTTTCAACTCACAAATGATCTTTGCCCGATTCCTTCACCAAAAGTATTATATTTCCATTATGTAACTTTCTGTAAGTTTTTTCTTCAATCTGAGCCCAAATACAAACTTTCCTAAAATGGCAGGTACACTTTCCAAAATAGGCACACTGCTATTTTTAGCAGTTTTGGAAAAACTGAAAGTCCTACATCATTATTCTAGATATTATGGAACTAGAAACACTAATTATGGAAAGAAATGAAAACAACTACAATGATTTTGAATTAACTTCTTTTTGGGTGATGCAAGATTGCCCTTACACCACTGGATGCTCCTACATCAGCATACACCTTCTAACACCCTAAGACAAAGCAAACAAGTTAATTCACCACTCCACTAATTTAATGCCTATACTAGTGATAAAAATGATGCTTTAAATTGCGGGGATGCAAGCAATCATTAATGGTTTGATAATTTTGTCTTGGATGATCGAAATAGGCTACAAAGACAAGGATTAGTCTCACAAAATTGCAAAAGGTTAGAAAACTGAAACCAAACAGGGTCAGGCACTGCAAGAATCTGTTTCAGCGTTGACAGATGCAGGTGCCAAAATAGAGGGTATAGGCATTAATCCTAACATTGTAGGCACTAAAACAAGAAAATTAGTTGCTAAAATAGAAAATGTATACCTAAATTAGTAGGAGTTGATGCAGTCTGTCCAAGCGCTAATCCATCCTATCAAGAGTGATGGTTTGTAAACTTGATAAAACCTGCAAAACAGAGAGCTACAATCATGCAAGTTAACTTATTAGATCAATTATATCCACAAATAAACCAATTTGAACTCTTGATACAAGAATAATATGAAAAATTAAAGTTCAAGAGGGATCCAAACTAGGCACTAAACATTGAATCCTGAGCACTACTCCCTATTGTGTGGGCACTGAATTCAGTTGTCTAAGCGTTAAACCATCCTAGCCAGAGTGAATGCTTGTAAACTTATTTGGGCCTGCAAAACAAATGACTACCACTTGCAAATAGAGTGTTAAACAACCCAAAAAAGACACTAATACAAATGCATGTGAATTAGACATTAGTTTCATGTGAAAATTTTGAAATGACTTCCCTGCACCTGGGTGCTCATGAATGAGATGCAGGTTCTACTTCATGAAAAACAAGCCCTAACAGGTGGTGGAGTGACCCAGCGGATAGTAGGACTCAGGCACCAAACATAGAGACGTGGGCGCTGAAAGGTGGCATGTAAGTGTTGATCCCTAAAATCTAAGTGATGTTCTGACCTACACAATGAAATTGTAATGCAATTGCATGTAAAATACAAGGTTATGATGTGGGTGTCCCACCAGGAGTGCCAAAATGTATGCAATTGAGAGTGACTATCCTAAACAAGATAAAATGACTTCAACCTATTCAATTCATAACCAATTACAACCTCAAGATTAGACTAAAGAATAATGAAAGTAAATTATCCTAATTGCACCCTAATTAATTATGCAAAGCTCTTGATATGTCTTAATTGATATGATTTATGCTAATCACTAAAGGATGTTAAGTGCTCATAGAGGCCAAATTTTTTTACATTCAAATTACTTGTTGGAAATGGAGGGGAAGGGCTCAATTTATAGATTTTTGGAGGTGAGGATGAAGGGATAGGATCAATTATGAGGATCAAGAGCTCATATTTCTTAAGGATCCTCAAGCAAGGAGAATTGGACAAATGGCACAAAGGGATTGGATGAGGGAGATGCTCCAAGATTCAAGGGGAGATCAAGGGATGAAATTGAATGGTTGAATGGATGGATGGCTAGGATTTGGTAAGTGTATGACATGTAAGGACTCATTTATGAAAAGGTATGGTTTGGATTTTGTGAAGAATTTAAAATTTGGAGAGTACAAGTGTAATTTTAAAATCCATGTAATAGTGCCACATGTAATTTAAAATTAGAAGAATAGTGGAAAGAAGGACAAGTATGACAAAAAGAAGATTTGTCCACAAGGCACCACTTGTCATGTACATGCATGTACATGAGATGACAAGTATGCATCTAGAAGCGTGGGGGAAAGGGGTAATCTAGGATTAATTTAATTAACTCATGTGCACACACTTACGAAGAATTTAGTGATTGATTACAAAAGTAATAAAAAATAAACAAAATAGGCATTTAAATAAATATGTGAATTTATTTAATTTTTGGAGGTGAATATGAACTATAGTCTTTTAAATGATTTTTTAATTTTTGGACTACAATGGAAGAAAAATATTTTTCTATGATGAGAGGAGAGGAGAAAATATTAATTAAATACTTATTAATTATTTTATTAACATATGCATTGTATGAAATGGTGGGATTTATTCAATTTGGATCGGTTTATTCTGTTGGTGATAACAGAAGATTGTTGTGACCATTTTCAAGTGTCTACATTTTGCCCCTCTTTGACATGGCATCATAATTGTCAAGTGTTGGCGGTATGTCAAAGAAAAAATAGATTTGTCTTTTTCCCCAGTCAATGGACAAGAGAAGAGAATATGGTAAGGTGATGCCCCCTCAAGAAATCGGTGGATAAAATTTTTTTGGTGATGTCTCGAAAGAAGGAGGGGTGATGAGATGAGAAAGTATGAAGAAATTAGCGGACACGAGGGAAAAGGGGCATGAATAGGGGTGGAGGAAGAAAAATGAGGAGATGGGAGGGGACAAAATTAGGTCATGGAAGAAGAATTAGAGCATATGTGGTTACAAATAGGGTTGTGGGGGCCCATATACCTCATTTTCTATTGCCACATGGAGAATTGTGATTAGAAGAGAAAAAAATGAAAAGGACGAGATGGCATGAATCCCACATGAGTTGCATCAAGGAGAGTGTGTTCAGGAATACTTGCAACCTACAGTAGCTAGTGAGCTAGTAAGTTTCCTATCGACACTTTGTAATTTGGGGAATGGGGTCAGTTAGGTGTAATAAATGAGGGTCAAAGTGGGTCGTTTGTAGGTGCTAATGGGAGGGTTTAGCCTATAAGGGTTGCAATTAGTGCCCAGGGTTAGTAAATGGCACCTACATTGAGAGTAGTGCCTACTCTGACGATTAGCACCCAGGAGAGGCAATTAGCACCTAGGTGGGAATAGTTTAGTGCCAAAGCAGGAAGGTTGATTAGCACCTAGACAATATGGTTTAGTGCAAAAAATTGGGGATTTAGCACCAGGTCTGGGATTGTTGGGTGAATATTTTGTTATCTGCTAACTGAGAACAAAATGTTTATATCAACCACAGTACAATGAAACTAAATCTCTCCTCTCAAAAAGGGGAGGCTCCCTTCTTATTGCTAACTAAATCAACTAGTAATTAAACTGTGCTTATGTACACTATAACTATCCATTGGGTTGTTTCCATTAGTGTATTCTCTTTTTTAGAATACGGGAAATAGATTACAATAATGACCTTGATGTTTACAGCAAGTAAGAAACTATATAACACCAGTTAGTGCAATAATAACTGATACCCAATTATGTTAGATGTAGGAATAACAAGAACGATACTAGAAAATGGTAGTAACTATAAAATCCACAAAAGCACAAAGTCTTTTGCCACTTTCCACGATAGTTCCAAATATAACAAAAATAATATGTGTTGTAGCCCAAAGTCTCTCAACATATATCACAATAAGATTGCATGAACAACGATAATAACTTCCTACTCAAGGACTCCAAGTTATTCCCTAAATATGATTCCAAAAGTAACAAGTACAGCAAGTTGTAGCTCAAAGTCTATCAACTAACAACACCGCAAATCTACAAGAATATAGCTAACAATTGCGACACAAAGTCTACAAGTTCTCAACCAAATTCATACACAATACATATAACTCCAAATGCAATATGATAACACAAAGTTTATCAATATCAAATCTAATTTTCCCTTCAATAATGAAATAATACGTCACTCATAAACCAACTTCAAGATAATATGACAAGAGAGACATAAGAAGACTCTTACATACAACAAACATGCTCCAAAACAAAGGTTGGAGAAAATCTACTTCTTTTATTGATCAATTCTTGATATGCACATTCGACACAAAGATCCAAGTATGCTTCTCAAAATGGGCAGCATTTTTCTTCAAAAGATTAAAAAGGGTCCCTTGTACAAAAGAACTCCCTCATATATATAGAGGAGAGTTGAGAGCCAATCTAGGAAAAGTAAACCTAAATTTGACTTATTCAACAAAAGAGTCAACATTGATTTAGGACTTCTCTATTTTTACATGTAATTACATTTTTTAAAATGACATGTAAAATGTCAGGTACTAATTACATAAAGTATCAAAATACTAAAAATTTAAACAAGGCACATATAGCATTCTCCACCATCCTCCATAAAATCTTCATACTTCTTCATGATTGCTTGAACTTCATCATTATTCGGTCCTGAAGTATGTTTGGAGATAGCAATGACTCTTGTGATTGAATCCTTAATAATGTTACAAGCTTTCTCATGCCTTCCCAAAAACAGCTTGAGGTTCTCCAAGGTTAACTGAATATCTAGCAACTTGTCCATCAAAGCCAATGAAAAGGCTTGATCTTCAAACTCTCTCTGGATCATGTTGGTAAATTCTTGGACCATTGCATCTGAATAAATAATTTTTTTATTATCATCAAGTAACTTACAAGGAAGCTCTTCTACCTTGTTGACAAGATTCAAATCATTGTCTTCACTGACTTCTCAAGCACTTTGCAAGTCTTTGATCAATTCCTTGATGATGCTCACTTTGTGTATCATGGTTTCTTTAACCTCTACAAACATTTCTCTATTGGGAATGATCTCAACTTCCACTAATGCACCCAACTTGAGCTTCTTCATCTTGGTCCAAGCTTGCAAACTATTTTCCATATCTTGTTGTTCTTCAGAGAAAGTATTAGCAACTTTATCTAACTCTGATCTTATGATTTCCATCATTTCCATTCTCTCTTAAGAGTTGTGAACCTTATTCAATCAATCAATCTAGGAACTCACCGACTACTCTGCCCCTTGTATGCACTTTTCTACCTTTTGAATAACTGGCTCCTCAATGTTTATGGCCATAGGCTCAACTGTCTCTTAAGATAGAGTAATCTTCTGGGGTACAGAAGTTAACTGTTCTGCCTTAGCTTTATATTGATCCTTCACCTTTTTACTTTATCAAATTTCTAAATCAGAGAATTCAATGTAGATTGAGCATCTGCCTTAGAACTTTCATGAGTTATCTTCCCTAACTCAACTCTTGTGATGGAAAAATTAGATATATCCACTTCTTCTATTGTTTTATCAGGAGGAGGCTGAGCCACTTCTGAATACCTGTAACCTTCTTTATCAAACAACCTAGAAAGAGTCTTTGGATTTTTCTTATTTTTTGCCTTCTTTATCAAACAACCTAGAAAGAGTCTTTGGATTTATCTAGAGAGACGGCTTGCTTCTTCCTCTTAGGTGTCTGAGAGGAAAGCCAAGGGGGAAGTGTAGATGAACTTCTTTTTGGACTGGCAACCATGGTTTGAGTAGAAGGCGTTGCACTCACAAAAGTTGTTGTCACAATGGGTGAAGTGTTAATCAAAATAGCACCAGGAATATTCACACTTGAAACTTGCAAAGACTCAGTCATAATTTTCTCTAAGTTTTATTGAGAATGTATGTCAAAAGAAGGTGATGACAAACTTGGAAAAGATGGGGAAGAACCAAAAATAGTTTCTAAACCATGTTTAGGACTATCAAAAATTGACCTAGAGGACGGGGATGAATGAATGGATTGAATTGACCCATTGGAAGGAATATGAATGGTGTCAACAGAAATGACTATGATAGTAGGAGTGATAGTAGAAGAAGAAATAGGTGGTTCCTCTAGAATGTTCTCATGAGGAGACATTTCTAATTCCTCATATTTTCCTTCCTCTTCTTTCCTTTCATCCTAAACAAATTCATCTTGTCCTTCAATAGATGTCCCTTCTATAGTTGTCTTATCCTTTCTGCCTTTTGAAACAAACTTGATCTTTGGCTTGGCAGTCTTACTGGAACTAGGCACATCACTTTTGTTCTTCATCCTTATCTCATATTTCTTACCTGTAGGATCTTGAGATTCCTCTTCTGATCCAGTTACAAAGTGTTTTAAACAAATCCCCTTTTCCTCTAACCATACATTTGTGTTAGCTAGGATTGGTTCAAACCTTTCTTTGATGGAAATTACCTCTTTCTTTGACCACTAGATTTCCAGTAGAGGAGAATCTGCATCATTGTTCCTCACATAAGTAGGATCGAGGATGTCACCATAATCTTCCATACCTTCAAGAATATCTACTAAATCAAGTTCTTCAATCTACTTTAAGGTCAATCGACAGTAAAACAATTTTCTTATCTCCTCCTCTATCCTACCATCTTCCCACACATCTTCAATTCTATATTCATGGGTTAGGGCTCTCTTGATTTTATCTCTCACTCCTTGGTAATCAAAATTAGGTCTCCTCTTGTAGGTCTTCATGGTGACCCATTGCATTTCAAATTCTACAGCTTTAGCTTTTGGGGATGTCGAGATAGAATACCTACCAATTGTGAGGAGAAACTTGAAACATGTCTTGTGAGATTCCATTTGTTTGATATGAACTACTATTATCTGTCTACATAGCTCCATTAATATAATTTTGTCACTAGGGTACCTTGGGATCATGTATGGATATCCCATGAAACAACCAACTCTCAAGTAGGTGAATGTGGGAAACTATAGATATAAACAACCATATTTGTTTACCATGGACCATGCTTCATTAGAAACCCTTTTCTTTTCTAATTCAGAATCAAACATACACAAGAAAGGAGCAAAGAAAGCATCATGAACTCTTCTAAAATGATGAATTCCTCATCAAGTGTTATCTAAGGATAGTATTTGTATACTGGAATTAAACTCCTATCTCCTTCTGATGTTAACCTAGGAAAATCCCTCATTGCAGCAGCAGCATATACAAGATATGATGTCATATAGAACTTTAGTGAATTATGTAATATTGTCAGTTGATCATGAAGTGCATCACTGATATGTAGTCCCCAAAAGATCTATTGTTTCTTTCTCATTATGATTTTGATGTATAAATACATCCAATCATGAAAGGTAGATGCAGTAGGCAAACCTCTCACTCTACTAAGAAGGGTGATCAAATCACTTACTTCAATGAAGTCACTGCATGGAAAGATCTTAGGCCATCTTGAAATATTTGGCCTAGGGTTTTTCAACCACCTACTATTAATCACCTTCTTAGCAGTATCTAGATCTTTCTCATATTCTTCTTGTGCATAGTCAAAAGTGATATTTGCATATGTTTCAATATGAGGACACAAGAAAATTTTGTCAAGAAATTATGCATCTAGCCTCATAACCACATTTCCATTAGAGTCCCTGACACTTTGGTCATCCCTATTGTAATGTGCTACAACTTGGAAAACAAACTCAGGATTATGTGCAGCCATAGGAAATGCAACTACCATTTGAATGTTGTTCTCAACTATACACCTCATGTCATTACTCAGTGGTTGCTACTGGGTCCTTTCTACAAATTCAGACATATCAACATGCCCAATTTCAGTATCCTTTATCTCATCAATGTTTGAGGACATTGAAGTCACTGGAAAAACTCCCTGATATCTGTATTTCATTGATTTAGCTTCGTTGGGAGAAGAATCTAACATCTAAAGAGCAACTGACAAGTGATTGTATCCTTGTTGGAATGCGGATGTGAAAATCTTGAAATGCGTGCACAAGAAACTGCAATACAAAGTTCAAGGTTTTGCAGTGTTAGAAAAAACTTGCATGATTAGAAATTGTAGTAGTGAGGGAATTCTAAGCAATTGAATGAGCTTGGAGGGCTTAAGCACAATGAAGGCAAATAATGGAGTGAAAGCGGGCAATTGACCAAAATGGAAAAATTTCTCAGTGTTAGTGAAATTTTGCATCATGGGCGTAAGGTTGCTAAAATTTAGCACATCTATAGATGAGAGGTTTGCATTATGTAACTGCACTAAAAAAGAGTGCTTTTGCATGGTGAAATGGCAGTATAATAAGTTGCAAAGTCGGCAAATTTTGTCAACTTTGCAAGTGGAAGAACTTGCTAAGTGATGCAAGGTCGGCAAAATTTTCTCACTTTGCAAGTGAAACAAACTTTGCAAAGTGTAGGGTCAATAAATTTTGCCAACCCTGCTAGTGGGCAAACTAGTGGAGTACAAGGTCAATAAATTTCACCGATCTTGTAAAGGAGGTAATTCATGAAAACATTCAACTTTACGTCTTTACATAAAGCATTAGGTGTAAGGTCGATGAATTTCACCGACCCTACATGGGTAAGCTAACCTAAGTTTAAGGGATATCAGGGAAAAACCCTAACTATTTTACTCTTAAGTACTTCATATGTAAAGGTGGAAAAAAATGTCATCATTGCATAGATAGGGAAGGACTGCGTAAGACTTAACGTATCGGTGGTGAAAACCGTTGATCAATAAGTAAAATTGGTCAATTCGAGGGCGCCCACATGGTAAAAAGTGACGATCAACATATGGAAGGAAGACACGGGTTTCAACACTTAACACACAATGAAATGAGGGTCTAGGGTTTAAAAACTAGGGTTTTGGATAGTGGTAATAACACATTGATTGCAAGATAAAAACAAACAAAAACTAAGTTCGATCAAACCTTTAAATTGAATAAAACAATCACAAAATACAAAATGATCCTATCACAAAAACTAAACATTTAACACATAAATAAATGGGGAAAAGCAAAGGAGAGGAACCTACCTGATAACAATGGTGAAGAATGGCAAAAAAACTAGTTTGAAACATTGACAAATCCACTCACAGGCCACACATCAACAAACTCAAGAATGTTTGAAATGCACAGAGGAATAGAGAGGGCATCAACATTAAAACAAAAATAAAAAGAAAACTAAATAAAAGGTCCCCTTGCCAATCTTAATTAAGATCTACATTTATGACCAACTCGTGTGGACTGAGAGTTGTAGATTTGGTGAAACTTGCCGCCAATACAACTTTCAAAAAGTCAATGAATGATATGCAAGGTCGGTGAATTTCGCTAACCTTGCAATTTTATTTTTTTATTAGGAATGCAGGGGCACTGAAATTCAGTGCTCCTACATGAGCAAAAAATTTCCTAACTCTAAAAAAGAAATTTTACAACTTGGCTTATTTTGCAAATTTTGAAAAACTAAAAAAAGGCTAATGCTCAGAATGATGTTACGAGACTAGGGGACCACGCACGAGGGCAAATTTGATTCACCATGTTTGGTGTGCTTAGAGTGTGTGGGCTATGAAATGGACAAGTTTTGTAGTGGTTATCCCATGAATTGAGCGTAGCTGAATTCGAGGATAACAGGGATTAGCACCTAGTCTGGCAATTAGAGCTGAGGGGAAGGTGATTAACACCTAGAAGGATAGTGGAGAAAATGGCCATTAGTGTCAAGACAAGAAGGAGTAGCACTTACATGTTATTCAACATGTACGAGGTGAGGATTAGTTCCTAGGAATTAATCAGCACCTGGAGTGTGGTAAATAGCACACCTACACAAGGGTTAGCGCCTAGGCAAGGGGATTAGCACCTAGGTAGGTAAATAGTAGAAGAATGATCCTAATGAGGTTAATTTTTATGGTTGCAAGATGATGAGGACCTTTTGCAGTCCAAGGAGCGTCACCCTCCTACCCGCCAGCTCTAGGGGTAGCTAGATAAGACTGACATATTCTTATTACAGATGGTGGGTCTATGCTGGATAGCAGAGATCCAAAGATCAGTGCACGTTGAGCCCTGTTGATAGCATTGGTGGAGAGCTGGCAGAGTGAGTGATACGCCTTCCTATTGCTGACAGGAGAGATGACTATTACATTGGAGGATGTGTGGAGGATACTGCGCATCCCCATCCATGGAGGGAGGGTGATATATGACTACTAGCATGGGGTAGTGTTCATCGAGGTAGTGTTTGCACTAGTGGTGGTATGTTTTGATGTTGGTAGGATGGAGATGCAATATGCCCAGGCCATGGGTAGGTTATATCCATTACCATTGTTTGTTTCAGGTGTGATAGCAGGGATTCTTGTGCCTGACAGGAGATCCTGAGGATTCCCAGTGGGATGGGGAGTAGTGTTAATGTGTATGTTCAGGGATGGAGTGGTATTCACATGGGGGCCCTATGTGTTGGCCCACCTATATCATGATATGGATGTAGCCATGTATCGGCATGGCGCTAACCTAGGGTGTGGCATGACTCTCCTGCATATCTAGGTATGGGAGCATATTATGATCACATGACCCTTTATAGTGAGGACGTGGATGCAGGGTCAACCCTATGTCTTTGATTATGGAGGGGTGCTATAAAATCATAGGCTAGGAGATCTTCAATACCGGCAGAGAGTCATAGATGATATTCAGATAGTGATCTAAAGGCCATGGCTAGCATGTGAGAAGTGGTTGAAGGATAGAGAGTAGCTGCAGTACATATGACAACCCTGATACCTGATGGGGTGGACAAACTAAATCATCAATAGGTATATGCCCGATCAAGTATTACAATAGTTTGGGATAGTACATAATGTCCCACATGAGGAGGTTGCGTTCTACAAAGTACAGTCAGAGGCACCGTAGTGGGGAGTATTGATCAATCTGCGGTTGGTGATTGTAGAGTTTGATGGTCTACATCCGAGGGCCTAGGACATCCATGTGGGAGTGACACATGCAGGGACTACACTACAATATGATGTATGGTGGACCCGTGAATGACCTATTCAGCTCACGGTGCTAGCATGATAGGCAGATGCACATACAGGATATGGGGGTGTAGAGGAGGTGGAGGAGGAAGAGGTTGAGAGGGTGGAGAATGATATGAATAGTTAGTCTTTTATATTATTTACTAGATCCCAACATTAGAAGATGGAGACAAGATAAAATAAAGAAGCTAAAAAAATCCTTATGCCTAAGGAAAAGCAAGTCAAATGGTCTATTTGGTCTCAAAAACGTAGGTCGTTAACCCTAAGAGGGTGCCAGGCTCTCTTGACATTTTTGGCTAACTGACACAGGGTAGATATGGCTAAACCCCCTTCACTTCAGGCTCTACCAGACGTAGGTGAGTAAATCTCTACTTAATAAAGTAGATAAAGAGATGATTACTACTTTAATCAGAATTAATCTAACTATTTATAATGGCACAAATTATAAAACAGATAAAAAAGACAGCAATTTAATTCTAAAATTAATCTAAATTGAAAAGATAAAACAATAATGCAATCTAACTAAGTAAATCTAAAATGAATTTGTATAAGTGATAATGAAAATACCAAACCAGTGCCTTTTTGAATATAGAATCAGTATGATCATGAAATAAATGACTATTTGTTTGGTAAGAACTCGAACTATCTAGCATTAAAAATAGGTATGTAACTTGTACAACCCTACAAGGAAATAGTTAATATTCCATACTTACATATATCCAATTGATAAAATATTACCTGCGTTCATCTAAAAGGATTTAATCCCTGCTTGAAGGAACCTATTAGAGTAATACTGCAATTGTAACAATTTAATCAAAAAGCTAGAGACAGAATACAAACCCTAACTATATGATTCTTCTTACAGATCCATGACAATGTCTTCTAAGTTACTATGACAGATTTAAAGGATTTAATTCTGAAAACAGAAACCAGTTAATCTTATCACACTATAACAGCAAATGTGTATAGACAACTTGAAGGTATACTTGATAACTCAAATTGAATAACAGAGAAAACTTTGAAAGGAGACAATCATATAATTGAATAAATTTAATAGATAATTGATACCAAAATCTTGCAGTCACTACTTCATGCTTACAAACTTGACTTCATTAGAGAATGCTTGCACAGGATCTATTAGAAATAAAATATATTAAAAATGAACTAGCATTGTTGTTCAAATCTAATCTATAGTATCCCTTGTTCTGTTTTGTAATCTCCCTCTATTCTATCCATCTTCTAATAATCTAATATCATTTTTATTCTGGTCTTGGTCATCTCTTATAAAGAGTGGCATACAAGCTTCAAACCAGTTACAACAGTTGTGATGGTTGATAACCAAAATCAGTATTTGTTCTAATAAAACAGATTTAGGAAATTTAATTCTCGCCAATAATCATCAAATGGATAACCATTTTAGGATCTAAATCTTTAACTATAGCTCTGCTTAATATCCTTCAAAGGTTTCCTAAAAAGACTAGATAAAACACAAATTAATCTCTAATCAAATGATCAAAACCAATTTATTCAAACATGTGTATTTACTCAAATAATTACTTCCCTTATCGATATTTTATTCAGCTCCTCAAGATCCTTTCATGGGTGTTTTTATAGTTTGATCCCTGCTGTGTATATCCTACAAAAAACCCATATTTCAAATGTCAAAAAAAATAACTTAACCATTCAATTTTTAATGTCATTTTAGGGTTTCTATGTTTTGTATCGGCAAGACACTTTACATCGCTGTGAGAAAATCATTCTTTCCCAATCTTCTGAGTGTCACCGATATAACTATCGGTGAGAACCATCAGGATAATATATAGTGTCGGGATAACATATTTCACGTGACCTGATAGTAATTGTTTCCCCGATCATCCATCTCATTCTTCATCGGAATGGTTGTCACAACATGTCCCCGACATCGTTGTGAGTTCTATTTCGGCCGCACTCGCCAGCTTTATTTCGATTCATTGCATCTCGCCGATAGTTCTTTGTCCACTTGGTGAAACTCCTTAATGACTTCATCCATCGGTATAGCTTATACCGTCAGGGTGATCTTTGGAGTATTCTTCGATATGCTTTCCTTATGTTGATAATCATTGTTTTCAATTTAATCGGTATGACAACGCAATCTCTTTTCGATGAAAGGTCATTGGTGTGAATTTACTCATTGATGATTCACAATATCTTCTCACCGATCATCAGTCTCACGCCGATACCCATTTCCCCTTGGCATATCTCTCGGAGCTCCATCGGTGAGAGATGTAAGATCGATGTAGTTTAAATAATCTTTATCGATAACAATGATCCCACCGATATGTTACCTTTGTCCTTGTCTAAAATCCTTTATGACTTCCATTATCGGTGTGACCTATATACTTGGAGAGACTTGTGAAACATACCCCGATCAAGTCATCTTACACTTATCAGTATGACTAGAAGTTTATCTATTCAACGAAGGGTTAACAGTGTCATGTGTTTACGGTTCATCTTTAATGAGCACTTCAACCATGTTGTATTAAGTCTCAGAATAGATCAAATCCAAATATTCCTATCAACTCAATTGTTAATCTCTACTTGAAAACAATAGTGGATCTTTTCATATATGCTCACATACTAAAATCTTTGGATGATTGAGACTTAATATTTGCCAAAAAGTAGCCTGGGAATTTCAGTCCCAACATGGTCAATGGAACAAGGACAACAGTCAAAATACATTTTAACTAAAAAGTTTCTCCTTCATCCCAACCTTTTTCTTTTGTTGTTCCCTCTCATGATATAATGAAAAATAATTAGAATTTACCACATAGTGGCTTAACTTCCAATAATTTATCTATTTCTACTAATTATTTTGATATTATTGAAAATTTATATAAAACTAAAGTGTTAATATCACAGACTTGTTACCTAAGGTCAAATCTTGAATAATTTGAAAAGTTGATCCATCATATTCAAGGTGAAGGTTTGTATGATCTTCAAACACTATAAATATATAGTCCATGTTTCCTAATCCTTCTCTTGGCATTGGCTAATAATGCCATGACTCCCATTATTCCTAAAGACAAACCTTATCCATTCTACTTGTCTTTGTATATTATTGGTTTCAAGTTGAATAATTACATTTTAGACTCTAAAGCATTAGAGAATGTCATGCCCACACAAGTAGCTTGTGACCTTGATATGTCATATACTAAACCTTTAAGTAAATGCTACTCTATGAAATCAAAACAAGTTCCTTGAGTGAGCTAGATTAAATATGGACAAGTAGCCCTTGTCGCTTAGTTGCAAAAGAGGTTAAAGTTGACTATCCTAGTAGTGAATTTCCCTAAACTTTATGGAATGCTCCTAAGTCAATTTTTGTAAGGATATGGGCAAGGAAATTTAGTTAGACTAGTCTCACACTATTATTCCAATTAAAGGAAAGAAGGTTCATTGAAATCTGGAACCTAAGGCTACATATACACTGCCAAATTTTGATGACCCTCATGCTAAAATATTGTATAAGGAAACATGCCCAAGAACATACATGATAATGTCAAATAATGAGGTTTGTATACTAGATATTTTACAAGAAGATTGTTGCAATGAATTGTGGACATTAGAATTTGATAGTAGTTGTTCTTCATCTAGGCCAAGTGCATGAATTGTGCTAATTTCTTCTGGTGTTAAAATACCACTCAATATTTAAATTGTAATTTGAAAGTACAAACAATACAATTAAATATGAAGCCCTTTTACTTGGCTTAAAGATATCTTAAGAGATGAACATCAAGAAACTAAAAGTAGTCAAAGATGCAAAGTTGGTTGTTAAACAAATTCAAAAGCAATTCCAAGTCAAGAATAATATGTTGAAGCATAATTATTGGACTAGAGTATGGGATTGAAGTTTTTCCTAAAGAAAGCAATGCAAAATTTAATTGTTTGGTAGTATCAACCTCATTGTTTTTCTTTTTTTTTTGGTTGGTAAAAGGTGCTAATGCATATCAACCTCATTGATAATCCTTTATCTCAATTTCAAAAGAGATCACAACACTATTGAGTTGGTTTACAGACCTAGGGTCTAGATAATTCACATTGGAAATGTTTTAACAATGATCAACATATTATCTATTTTTTTATAAAAAACCAAGAAGTTTATGAACTTGTAATTGGATAGAAGCCACTTGACATATAGGGAATCAATTTTCAACTCAAGAGAAGATGTTGGTAATGAAAGAATTAAACACAGTCCTATAGGTATCATCTAACTAAAGGGTAACAAAATTTATAAGGGATTGGTTTCAATCAAGGATCTTTTTATAGACATGACAGGTATATAAAAAAGAAAATTGAGAAGAAATGAGTAATTCTTCAAAATATGAGAAAGTAAACATCAACATTGAAGAAGATTTTAAAAAAATTGCATTGAAAAATGTTATACCCCAAGATAAAAGGAGAGGTTGATAACACTAGTAATGAAATATAAAGATGCATTTGCTTAGTGTTATGACAATTTGAAGACTTTTATCCCTTGGGAAATGCAACATTATTTTCCACTAAATCTTGTTGCACCCCCATATAGAAAAAATAAAGACACTAAAACCTAAAGTTTGATGGCACCATCTTTGAAGAAATCAATAAAATGTTGAAAGTCTAGATTATATATCCATGTTGATAACTGAGAGGGGGGGGGGGTGAATCAGTTATCCTAATTATTTCCCTTATTGAAGTTTCTTTTTAATTGATGCAGCATAGAGTCAAACACAAAAACATTAATCATGAAATAAGAAACACATGACACAGTATTTTTGACGTGGAAACCCTGTTAAGGGAGAAAACCACGGGGTGATTAACCCAAAAATTATTCTCTGTTAGAAGAATAGGAAATTACAAAAAAATGGCACTTGCCAATTAGGGCTCACTGCCCGAGCACACTGCTCACAAGAGGCCCACTGCCTACAAGAAGACACACTGTCTACAAAGTGATGAGAATCACAGTCTTGAACTGATTTGAAGCATCTGCATATGCTGGAGTTCAGTTCCGGTTAGGCTCAGTACACTGATCTGTTGCACTTCATCTTTCCTCTGTTCTTTATTCTGCTATCTTTCACATACCGGATCCTTTTTGCTACCTCTGCTCTATTCTGGACTTATTCACATATATCTTCACATCATCACACCCTTCACAACTAAATCCATCCTCTATATATATCCGCACAAGTAATTTCATCACCTTTCTAGTCGGCATCCGGAACAGTCTAGTTTCTTACAAACTTTTGTTCTGTCGGCTGAATCCTTCCTCACCAAGCAATGCGGATCAAGCATATACTTGTAGATATCATTAATCATGTCGGCCAACCATGATTCATGCCTTCACAACCTCTGTCATCAACAGTAACACATCCGGAAAGCAGTCTGATACTCTGCCAGTCAGTTCTTCCTCTGTTTTCACTGTCTCTCAGGAATCCGGTACTCAACCATTCATATCTTTTTCCTTGTCCATCACCGGAGGCTAAATCCTTGGAATATACCACTCAAGGTAGTCCTCTTGACTTCCCCAAATCCGCACTGCACCAAGACACTTCCTCTGAGAGATCCGGACCAATCTGTCGGACCTTGCCACATGCTCTGTTCTTCTTCACCGGACCACAACATTCTTTATTCTGACTTCCAGTAGAGACACATCATGACTTGCGGATATGTGGGATGACCTTTGTTGCCATCAATGACAACAACCATGAATCCATATAGTGTCTCTTGCCAACAATCTCCCCCTTTGGCATTGATGGCAACACTTAGTGAAAAATGACTAAGTGTTTACACTATGCTCCCCCTTTGCTGATGCTCTGTCTTTATATACAATTTCCGGAACTCCCCCTTAGTTGGATTCCTCATTTTTCACTGCTCCTCACTCCCCCTTTGACATCAATGGCAAAGGGTGGGGTCCGCACACCAAAATTTTCAAAAATTTTCTATACATAGCCGCATATTTTCATACTCACATATACTGAAGAATGTCTGCAAAGGATGTCTGCAATTGGATCATTTCTGTAGCCCAGCTTTGCTTCATTCTGTCCAAAATTGAAATGTGACCACTCAACAAAAATGCAAACGCTTCTGCCCGCTTGAGATCTGTCAGATCTTTTGTTTGGGCAGTGGTCTGAGCATCACTGATGGCCTCATGCATAGTTTCCAACTTAGGGATTATAATCCTTCTAAGTTCTCCCATCCGGTTGGTGATGTTCTTCCTTTCCTTCTCAAGATTCTTTATTTCATTCAAGACTGCAATAGTCTGACATTCTTGATTTATTATAGAGGAAGAGAGAGGATCAAAACTTTGAGATAAGCTTTGTAGCTTATCCTGTTCCTCTTTTATTTTCTTGTCAAATGCTGCTGTTGCCTTTGACCAGGATATACAAAATTTATAGATGTCACCGCCATCCTTAAGAGCATTCTCTAAGCTCTTTATTCCAATGCTTACAATCTTCCTATCTTTAGAGATTAATTCTAATATTTCTGAAAATCTCTTATCCAAAAATTCCTTCCGGACCTTTTCTTCAGCTGATTTTTCTAGAGAATCAAAATGTGTATCAACACTGCTGACTAAGGTTTTTAGATTACCAGAAGTGGAGGCTGTCGGATCTATTTGGATTGATGGCATAATCTTTACAAGTACTCCGGAAGCAGCCTCTATCAACTCACAGTCTTCCATATGAGACTTCAGGAGCTTTTCATTTGCCTTGGCATTTGCAAATGAAGCTATCTTCATTGTTTGTACCGGAGAGAGAGAGTCAAAGTCGAATGGGCCTTTTAGAAGCTCTGGTTTATCAATCTCTAAAGTTTCTTTGCTCAAAAATTGTTGAACAGTTTGTGCAGTGTCTCTTGCCGGAGACAGATGTTTCTTTTCTTCTGCAGTCTTGGAGCTGTCAACCTCTTTGTCTTTCACCACTGCTTCCTTCTCCTGTAATTGCTCTTCTTCTTTGGATCCAGAGACTGTAGGGGAAACCGGAGGAGAGATGCTAGCTCGTTCATGGTCCACTTCTTCTGGAGCAGAGGGTCCCAAGTCCTCAGCTGTTTCTGTACCTAAGTCCTCTACAACAGGAAGATTGAACCTTTTGAAGGCCTTCCGGAGGATCTCTTCTGTTTCTTGGGCCACTTTGTCAGTCTCACCAAGCATGAGTTGATTCATCCTGGCTTTGCTTCTGAACTCATCTTTGCAGTCCTTGAAGATAATGTTCATTGTCTTGGGATCAATTTGAGGATATAGCTGAATAGCTATCTGCTCCCGGATCTCAAGATCTTTAGCATGAGCATTATTCTTTCTTACTTCCAATTCCTTTTCTAGGCTTTTAGGAATAAGAGATATGATTTCAATGAAAGCCTTATTATATATGTTAAGATATTTGACTGTGGCCTCCTGCAGAGTCTTTTGGTCGGCCTCACTGAAGTCATCATAAGATTCAGTCATTGGTTGAAGGTTTCCATCCACCGTGACCGACTTGATTATGCTCTCTAGAGACAGAGTGGGCTTTTCAACAGATACCTCTGCCATTTCATCCTTGTCTTGGCCTGTGGAGGGCTTACCGGATCCTTTCTTCTTCTGTTTCTTTATTTCTTTTACTCCCTCATCTGACTCTGTTTCCTCTTCATTATTTTGGCTTCCATAAGCCCTTGTGGCTTTTGTCTTGGATCTCTTACCGGATGCCTGGACTTCCGGTTTTGAACTTTTGGTTGTGGGAGGTGCAGATCTCTTTGATGATCTGGTCCGGGTGGGAGCTTCAGCCGGAGCACTTTCTTTACTTTTCTCTTCTTCCTCGGCCTTCCTCCTCTTTTCCCGGCTGGCATCAAGTGCCTCCTTTGAGATGCCTAGGCCTTGAGCAATGTGCTCTACTTCTTTTCTCACCTTTCTTTTAATCTCAGGTTCCCTGAGTTCTACATGTATTTTTACACTCAACTCCTCAAAGGTTCCAAACCTTTCTGCCTTAGGATCTTTGGGCTGACTTAGCATGTGTTGAACATGCAGCTCCACTATCTGTTCATCCACTTCATACCCCATGGGCATGATCCAGACAGTCCTTGGCTCTACTGCCTCCATTAGGCACTGATCAGTGTCAACCATAAAGCACACTGAGTCTTTGTATTTTTCAACAAGAGACTGGGGAATTCTCTCTCTTGCTTGCATCATGCTCTGAAAGTTTTTGAAGTATCCCCATAGAGCTGTATTTCTCGCTTTTGCATCCCCAAGTCCATGCAAATAGTCTCTTATCTGGACTGCAACAGGTTTGTCATTCTGCCATACCCATCCACTTGTTCCGGGTAGCTCATTCATGAAGTAGAAGAATAGACATACAATAAGAGTACCATACTTAAAGGAATTCTTCTTATCCTTCTTGATTTTCTGTATATTTTCCATTAATTGGCTTAGCAGTAGTTCGCAGAGATCATATTCTGTATTCTTTCTTAGCATTTCATAGGCAGTGTATACTGCAGTTCCGGATACAGAATTCTCCCTGCTGGAGTGATAGATCTTGTATCCTATTATCATTGATGCATATTTGATATCCGGATCCGAAATATCTTCAATGGTCATTGCCCTCTTATCAAATTTTGATCCGGTGGCCTCAGTTACAATGTTGTTCTTGACAGATTTGAGGATAGGTACCCCTCCGGAAGAGTATAGACCAGTTACTGCTCTAATTGCCTCTTTTGTGATCTTGCAGGGTCTATCTAGCCATAGAAAGTTGTCATGCATCCTGCTCAGTACATACCGGACCCATTCATCTTCTTCAAAGCAGGGGAAATGAATAAATTGCTCAAATTGTTTCTTCTGGATATCCTTATACTCTGGTTTAAGCTCAAAAGCATTGTCTATCAGTTGCTTGTGATAGAGGTCTCTTAATTTGAATTCCCCAAATTCCTCAATGCTTGCATGTATGTAAACCCTAATGTCTTCGGTATGTAAAACTCCGTGAGGAACACTAGAGAATGCTCCTAGTGGATCTACCTCCAATGATTTGTAGGGATGTTTCTTGAATGAGGGGCGAGGTCTATCAGAGATCTTAACTATGTTTGGAGTAGCCATTCTTCAAAGATTTGCAGTGAGGTAATGAAAAACGGAGAATACCTTATGTGCCTTCGGTTTGCACGGAGTGGTTGGATTGATTTCTTTATGCAATAACTTCGGCAGGAGATCCTTGGTGTGCTTGATGAATCTTGTTGCAGAGCTCCACTTTTCGCTTCTTCTCGAGTGCAGAATGAGCAAATGACCTTTGAGAAATCCCTTAAATTGCTCTGTGAACCCTAATATCTGTCTGCAATAAATGCTTCACCTACATCATTCCGGTTTTCCTTGTCTGGATAGCTTGGAGTATCCCGGATTAGTCCTGATCTGTGGATATCATCCGGATCTTTCAATCATGAATAAATCGAGGTAACATATTACAAGAACATCCCAAACACTCTGTCCAATCCGCAGAACAAGATAGTGCATTTCCGGATCTTTCCGGACCTTTTTGTAATCCTTTATCATACCGGAGCATCTCCCTGAACAGGTCTTATTTGATCGATCACAGCTTCTTCATAACTCCATGCGGACCTCTGAAAACTTGACTGAAGTATCTCAAGACTCATATCTACAAACCCTTTGATCCGCATCTTGTGCCACATCCGGCACCACTTGTTTGGCTGGGGGAACAAGATTTTCTTTGAGTCTCCCCCTGAGCCTGAGCTCACTTTTTAATTTCCGGAAGAAATATCAGCACCAGAGTCTGGTGCGGATCCAACCTCTACATTCTCTGAACTTTTCTTCACCCAAATCTTGCTCATCTGATTCCTAACCTCATCTGCATTCATCTTTTGTTTACCCTTGTCTTGATTCTGATTATACACCGGACCTCTTTTGTCCTGATTCTTGTTTCTGCAGACTTTAGCATTATGACCGGACCTATTGCAGATTTGGCAAATAACATTTCTTTGCATATTTGACTGATATCCTCTTGATCTGCATTGATTAGCCATATGACCTACTCTATTGCATGTGAAGCATCTACCTTTGAATGATTTGTTTACTTGCATAATTCTGCATTCATGGGATTTGTGTCCATACCTTTTGCAGTTGAAGCACTGTCCGGAGAAGGATGAATTAATCTGATTCATTCTCATTCTGCACTGATTAGCTTTGTGACCAAAGTGATTGCAGTTGTGGCAGTATCCATTGAAGGATGGGTATCTTTGAGCATTTGGCTGTCTTACCGGAGGTCTTCTAGGCCTGCTCCTTGGATTTTCTGATCCAAGATTCTTCTGACCGGATCCAGAGCTTTCTCCTTTCTCATATCCCAAACCATACTTGTCATCTGTCCTCTTTTGACTTCCAAGAAGAACTTCAAGTTGAGCAGAACTTATCTTGAATTTCTCTTTATATTCATTTGTTGTTTGAAGGTCTCTTTTGAGAGAGGCAATTTGATCCTCAAGTTTTCCTTCATTATCTTTGGCATCTTCAAGATCAGATTCAAGATGTCTGATAATCCTGTCCATCTGGTGGCATTCTTCTGATTTTTCTTTAAGAGATTGTCTTAGATTGTCTTCAGCCTTTCTTTTTTCTTCAATCTCTTGAGTAAACTTTATAGTTCCTGATTCCATTTCATGTCTTAACATAATGACTTCTTTTGATAACTTTTCACATAACTTGGTTTGCTCAGTCAATTCTTCATTTGTATTGCTTTCTTCACTTTGTCTTGCCAACTGTTGAAGCACCTCCTTTCTCTTTTTCATAGAGAGACTTAATTTGTCTTTTAATTCTCTCATGAATTCATCAGCCTGTTTGAGTCTTTCCTTTAATTCACTGACTTCAGAATTTGACTGTTCAAGATCCTCAAGAGCAGTCTTGAGTTGCTCCCTTAAACCATATACATCCATTTGAAATCCCAGATCTTCCTCAAGCTGTTAGGCTCTATTAGGAGGAACTTAGCTCTGATACCAATTGTTGATAACTGAGAGGGGGGGGGTGAATCAGTTATCCTAATTATTTCCCTTATTGAAGTTTCTTTTTAATTGATGCAGCATAGAGTCAAACACAAAAACATTAATCATGAAATAAGAAACACATGACACAGTATTTTTGACGTGGAAACCCTGTTAAGGGAGAAAACCACGGGGTGATTAACCCAAAAATTATTCTCTGTTAGAAGAATAGGAAATTACAAAAAAATGGCACTTGCCAATTAGGGCTCACTGCCCGAGCACACTGCTCACAAGAGGCCCACTGCCTACAAGAAGACACACTGTCTACAAAGTGATGAGAATCACAGTCTTGAACTGATTTGAAGCATCTGCATATGCTGGAGTTCAGTTCCGGTTAGGCTCAGTACACTGATCTGCTGCACTTCATCTTTCCTCTGTTCTTTATTCTGCTATCTTTCACATACCGGATCCTTTTTGCTACCTCTGCTCTATTCTGGACTTATTCGCATATATCTTCACATCACCACACCCTTCACAACTAAATCCATCCTCTATATATATCCGCACAAGTAATTTCATCACCTTTCTAGTCGGCATCCGGAACAGTCTAGTTTCTTACAAACTTTTGTTCTGTCGGCTGAATCCTTCCTCACCAAGCAATGCGGATCAAGCATATACTTGTAGATATCATTAATCATGTCGGCCAACCATGATTCATGCCTTCACAACCTCTGTCATCAATAGTAACACATCCGGAAAGCAGTCTGATACTCTGCCAGTCAGTTCTTCCTCTGTTTTCACTGTCTCTCAGGAATCCGGTACTCAACCATTCATATCTTTTTCCTTGTCCATCACCGGAGGCTAAATCCTTGGAATATACCACTCAAGGTAGTCCTCTTGACTTCCCCAAATCCACACTGCACCAAGACACTTCCTCTGAGAGATCCGGACCAATCTGTCGGACCTTGCCACATGCTCTGTTCTTCTTCACCGGACCACAACATTCTTTATTCTGACTTCCGGTAGAGACACATCATGACTTACGGATATGTGGGATGACCTTTGTTGCCATCAATGACAACAACCATGAATCCATATAGTGTCTCTTGCCAACAATCCCCACCATTCAACTTGGTGTTGGGAATTAAGGTGTCTCAACCTTTGCAAATTCCTAATGTTGTATTCATTTTATCCCATGTTGAGTTGGCATAGTCAGCATCTTGTGTATATGCAGCAGGGTAAATTTTGGTGACTTTGGCAGCTGCGGTTTCCCCCTTTCAAAGTTTAATGACAAGTGTCGGTGAGCATCTTTACACGAGAGAAAGGCATATTTGGGCGGTCAAGGGAGGTTATGACATGTAAGAGGAATATGATATTTTTAGTTAGTGTATGACGGATTCTCTAACAGTTGTAAGGTGCGTAAGAGCATCTGTCATAACCTATCTTGGGACTAGGTGCCCACTTCGGGATGGGATGTTGGACAAGTGTCCTTAGGCGTGGGTTTTGGGGCATGAGTCCAAGATGGATGCCCATCTCTAGAAGGTTCCATATTTTCCTTGTAAACTCTATATAAACAGGTGCTTGGATGGGAGATAGACAACTTTGGTACAAGTACTGTTATGCTGCCAGAATATCTCTAGATTTGACATTTGAAGACTCCTGAAAGAGCATTGGCTCTGAAACTATATTGTAATCTATTATTGTTTATTGTAATACATTTGAATTGTGTTTTGGAGTGTGGGGTTTTTCACCTGTAAGGGTTTTCCCCACGTATATCTTGTCTCTCTCTCTTCTATCTACTTTCTGTGTGTATGTGTATTGCTGCTATATCTCTGTTAGATGTTCTATGTTGCTGTAGTTGTAAGAATTAAATTGAATTTGCATACATCTCTCCTCATTAGATTAGTGTAGGAATTGATTTCCGCACACCAAGCTTCCTTTCACTTGGGTGGTAAATATTGTATAGATATGAAAGAAGAATAGAGAGATAAGGATTTGTGTTGACTTCTAGAACTTGAACCAGACTTCTCTTAAATATAATTATCCACTCCCCATAATGGATCACATCCTCCAAACTATAGTGTAATAAATTACTTCTGCTTACAATTTCACACTAGATTTGGCAATCCTTTTAGCATGTGAATTAAGTCCCTTGACAATTGGCATTTCAAGAGGAAATTAGGCCAGGACACGAGCACCCAATTCTAGTGTCCTACCAGTTGGCTCTAAAAGTTTAAATTTAAATATTTATCTTGTTTTATTGAGTGATGTACCTTGTCAACCTAAACCCAATCAGGTCCTTGGGATTCATATATAAAGAACTCTATCTCCCTCATTTAACACATAGTAATACGCACGAAAAAGATATGATGAAAGATATATGAATGATATATTAATGCAACTTCTCTCTAGAAGCCCTCTCTACAAGATATCTATTTCTATAGATTACTATTGTATGCATTAACCTTTCTTGCAAGTCTTCAAGAAAGCTTCTTCCTCCTTCAACTCCTTATGGATTGTAACATCACTTCAACTATGGTTTCATGCTCATTGTAACTCTATTTCATTACATTTGATTACTGTAATCTTTATCATGTGTTTTGCCTTTGCTCATCATGAGAATTCACTCTCTATCATCATCTATCATTGCTATTGTGGAGGTGGGAACACCAACATAAGGTTTGACTGAGGCAAACCCCTATACAGCACAACCATTTTCCACTTTTTATGTGTGCAGATCCGAATCGAAAGTTTCAGGCACTGACGAGCGACAGGAAGATGGGAACAAAAGAGATTGTCACACACAGACTTTGTTAGCATAGAAATCCTAGGACTAGGGTGCCCAGTGCCCAAATCCTACTAGATCTATCCTTGTTTCTAGCTATAGGCTTCATCTACCTTGCTCATTCCTAATCTGGTTTTTCTTTTTATACGATTGATCTGTAACACCTGTAAGTTGTTTATTTTGTCAATTAGGTCACTTAAAACCCTAGATCTTGCTATTGTCAAATCAATCTCTGCTATATGACAATAAAGGAACAGAGCCCAGACAACTTGGCTCTCCCTTAAGGATAGTAGCCAAGCATAAAAGTCTTCGTTGGCTTGTGTTCTAATGTTGGATAGGAAAGATTGATCTAATTAGTTTATAATTGATTGGATCTCTTTTCCTACTTAATATTTTGGTGAACCCGATGTATCTTACACTTATACAACCTTCTTAGTCTCTCTTGTGTTTGATTAGTGTAGACATCTAAAATTGACTTGCTCCATAAACCAATTTCTTGTATCTCTACACCACCAATTATCCCTCCTATTAATTAAATAAATTCATTTTATTTAATTAAGTTATCCCTAATCATCTACCCTTAACTATTTATCCATCCTTTGTGATCAATTAATTCATTTAATTTATCACTATACCTTACAACACTATCCCTCATTAATTAAATAAATATTCTCAATATTTATTTAGTTAATTTGTTCATCTCCCTAATCCTTATTAATTAAATAAACCATACTTATTTAATTAATCTACCCTACTAATCAACCTAAACCTAGCCTAGTTGATTAAATAGAAATTATTTAATTAGTTACCCTAGCCTACCTATCCCCTAGACCTAAATTAATTAAGCTAAACACTTAATTAAACCTTCCTTAACCCATTCTCCCACACACTTTGAATAAAAATCAATTTTTTTATTCAAAGGGTCACATCTTCCTCTTACACATGTAAGTGTACATATGTCCTTAACCTTCACACTTCCACATAAAGATGAATTTTTAATTCACTTATCATATCCACTCTTCCCAAAAATGAATTTTTAATTCATTTTAATCCTCATCACCTTTCCCTGTGTGAATTTAAAATTCACAAATAATGAGAGCCATCCAATCTCATTGACCTGATCTTAACCCTTGATCTCTCTTACCCAACCCTCTTGTGACACTTGTCACAAGACTACAACTCCAATCCAAACCCTAATCCTCAAGTATTCCTAGCCATTGATCTAAACTTTTAATCCTCACCCTCCATCCTTTTATCAAAAATCTATAAATAGAACCCCCACCTAATCCATTTGTAACAACTTCTTCTTGCATCCTTATCATGCCCAAATTCCTCTAAAATCTCTCCACCTACCCTTACCATGCCAAAATCACTCTAGCCTCATCTCTCATCTCTATCCAATCTATCAATCTATCATCCAAATCCCTCATCCTATTGTGTTGAGCAAACAAGGAGCAATCCACATTTCACACTACATCAACTTGGGAAAAGCTAGAGTATTTGGGTGCATTACTCTCCTCCTTATCTTGGGTTTGTGGGTCACATTTGAAGGTATAACACTTGTTTTCATTGCATTTATTTATGTTTTTCTTTCATTTTATTTTCTACTAACTACATTGGCACACCCAATGGGACACCCCGGTCCTTATCTAACCTTCTTTGTGTGAGTTTTTGTCTGAAAAAGATGTGTTTAGCAGGTTTTAGTGCTAAAAGCTCTCTGTTTGGCACCATCTTGTCTCACACTGGTGCTATTTACCAGTTTTGTGGCACTATCTGTGTCTATTTTGGCACCATTTTTTTTCACAGCAGCAAGACTAACCTCTAGGCTTATACTTTGAGTTTTTAATGCTTTTTTTAGAGGTTTTAGCAAGCTTTTAGTGTCTTTTGCTCTCTATTTTGACAGTAAATGCAAAGAAATAGGGGGTTATAATGGAAAATTTTCTCTAGGAAAACATCTAACTTATTTTTTTGAGTTGGATTTGAAGCACTGTCGCGCTTTGGTGCCTTTTACATCCAATTTGGCACCATCCTCTAGTTCAATGTCATCTAAATTAGGGAACAAGGTAAAAATAGGTAAAACACATTTTAGCACCATCCTTTCATTCTGTGGCCCCATCCTCTAGATTGGCACCATTCTCTAGATTGGCACCATTCTCTAGTTTGGCGCTATCCTCTTCTTTGGCGCCATTTTTTGTTTTGGCACCATTTTCCAAATTTGTGGCACCATCTTCTGTTTTAGCGCTATTTATCTTTGTTTTGGAGCCATTTTATGACAATATTTTTCGTAGTATGTGCATGAATCTAACTCATCTTTGCAAGTATCCAAATGCTAGCCAAAAATCAAAAAATCAAAACTATTAACAATTTTTGCAGGGTTTTGTTAACCTAGACACATTTCTTTTGGTGCACTAAAATGAACATTATGTGTTTAGCTTAAAGAATATTTGCTTTTGGGGCACTTAAAACGAACCTTGCTTGCAAACAATCATAGGCACATTCCATTTGGGCTTTAAAAAGAACATTAGCAATTGCTTGATGTGTCTTGTGCACTTGCACAATTGTGTTACCCAAGGGATAGAATCAAAGTATCCTCTCCCCTTGCCTTCAAAAAGATCTTGGGTGAAGAGAAATGGTTCTACTCTCTTTTTCTTTTTAGGAGGGGCCTGCTCTTGAGACACATCCGCAAGGAGAACTCATTTGCGACCCCAGTGGTGCTTTCCATTTGGTCTGCTATATAAAAGGCCTAGGTGAAAGCCGAAGCTTCTTGGCGACGTATTCTCATTCTGACAATTCCCCAATATCCACACACTTATGTGTGAGATACGTCAGCCCCATTCTCTCCCTGCAAAAGGATTGATGTAAGTGGTTGGTATAGGCTTTTAAGTGGGTCACTGCTGCATGAATGAGCATTAATTCCCCAAATGTTCCCCCACTAAACACCATTTGTTTTAGTAGCCAAAAACCTTCTACTTGTTGGCGTAGGAGGTTCAACCTTTGAAGCCATCCCAAGTTATCACAATTCAAAGTAGAGATTAAAAAATCCCTTGAGATCTACACGTCTTTTGGGATTCGAAGCTTGGTGTACCTGAGAAGTGAGTGCCATGTAAGGGGGAGCTAGTGTCACCAAGATTCTAAGTTATCTGCTTTGAGTAAGTGTGGCTGGAGAAATCCAAGTGGGAATCCAACAAGTATTATCCTTCCTTGCCTTAGGTTGTGCATGCTTGATAAAATCTTTCACATTTTTCACAACAAAACCTTTGGCCATTGTATTCTCTTTCTTGATTGTTTTTCTACTTGCCAATAAAAATCAAATTCATCCATCAATCTAATAATTTCCCAAACTTCACAATCCTTCAGCACCATTTCCATCTGTTTTAGCACCCTCTTTCCTCTATTTAGCACCATCTATTCATCTTGTAGCACCATCTATCTATCTCATAGCACCATTTCCCTCTATTTCAGTGCCATTTCCATCTATTTTAGCACCTACTTCATCCATGTCCAAAAATCAAATTTTCCCATCAAAAACATCAATTTTATAAGCCCATTTTTCAAAAAAAATCCAGTCGAGGGCTACGTCCCTGAACCCCTATCAGCAGGGGGTCACGTCCGGCCCCCCACACCCTCCCTCATGTCAGGCCCAGTTTTCCTCCCAATAGTGCTAAACCATCCCCCCATTTATCAAACCCCATCAATTGAGCTTATCCAATCCCTTTATTTGAACTTAATCAAATTCATCGTAATCCACTTCATCCCTAGTCATAATCATCCACATCATCCTTAATCCAATTCATTATCATCATCTTAATCCCATTCCTTCATCCATTTGATCAACATTATCCAAATCCTCATCCAAAATCAACCCCAAGTCAAAATTATAACATCAATCCAAATCCAAAATCAAATCCAACTCATCCATTTTCCACTCCAATCAAACATCCCAACCCTTAATCCTTAATCAATAATCACTCTTTGCAAATCAAACTTTGGTTAAAGATTTAGTCTCCTTCATCCTCCATCAATATTTCATCAAAAATCAATCCCAACCACAATCATCCACATCATTATCAAAATCCAAATCCAAATCAACCCAATCAAAAATCAAGACCTTAGTTGATCATTATCAACCTTATTCCAAACTTGCTTGAGATCATTAGCCTATCTTAGTAAGTCATTCAATCAAATTAACCCAATCAACCCTCTTGCTTGAGATCATTAATTAGTCTATCTTAAGCATAGAGAACCATCAATCATCCATTAAAACAAATCAAATCAAATCATCCTAAGGTCTTGAAATTTGATCCCCAAACATCACAATCATCCATTATCCTCTATCATGTCATATCCTTTCAACATGGATCCTTATGTGGCAATGCAACATTTACAAAGACTTAAATATGCCTATGAGGATTTTGATCTTATCACTAAGGATAAATGCAAAAACATCATCAAATATATCCCCTTAGCACACCTCATCATTAGAGAATCCCAAAACCCTACCCTATCTTCATCATATCAACCTTCATCATACCAACCTTCATCCTACATATCCACCCCATCAACCTCATATCAACCTTCATCCTATATCCACCCCATCAACCTTATATCAACCTTCAACATCATACATGTCCACCCCATCAACCTCATATCAACCTTCATCATATCAACTTTTACCCTCATATCAATCTTCATCCGCTTATACATCCATGTCGTCATACTTATCCAACCAATCAATACCTCCAACTTATCCATCCCCCAACCTTTGTCATGATAAATTTGATCAAGGGAACACTAATCTAGCACACCTCATGGCTGAAATTCAAAGCTTACATCAAAAACCATCTCCCCATGCAAATCCCCATCCTCTAATCCCCATCCTCCAATCCCTCCATCACCATATCTACCTTACAATCCATCAATCTCTATCCCCCCACCACAATATCCCTCCAATCCTATCAACCTTAATCCATCATCCTATGTATCTCCTAATCCACCAATCCCTATCACCCATACACCATCTAATCCACTATCAAATCTTCCAAATCCTAAGCCCATGACATCCAAAGAATCCTTGTGGGATTTCCTCCAAAGAACATCAGTAAAAAATAAAAGAGAAGCTATGGAGTCCTCCAAACCCACCACTCCTCCAACACCACCATCTAATCCAACTCCTATCCTTGAACCCATTCACGAACCATCACTACCCAATCCCATCACCCACCTATCCAATCCCAATCCTAATCCTACATCATCCACCCTTACTATCCATCCATTATATTGTTCTTCAACCCATACACTCATGAAGGATACCATCCATTAGCTATTAGCAAGGAATCAAACACCCTCATGCAATCCAACACCCACCAAACCTCTTGAACAATCTCCTATCATAAGTCAAGAACCATCATGTAGCCATGTTCAATAATCCATAAGTCAAGCACCCACCGTACATATCGAAATGACTTCCACTTCCATGCAAACACATGAGCTATGCCAAGAGTAAAATCCAAAGCACGTTGAAGCATCAACCTCCTATCCTAATCAAGATCTAACCATCCCATCTAATCCCATCTCTGATCCCCTCCCATCTAGTGATCAACTTATTGATCCCACACCATCTTCTATCACCGCTTTATCATCACCCATTAATCCTTTACCTCCATCTACAAATCCCACCCCAAATCCATCCCCTTATCCACTTGGAAAAAGCACCTTCATCTGTGGTGGCTCCCTCGTAGGAGGTGAACAACTTCCATCCACCACATATCCTTCTCCAACAAATAATGGATTCGTGTCTTGTTTCCAAAGCACCAAACATCCCATTGCATGTCGTATGCTCCAACATATGAACTATCAAGGCAAAGGCTTAGGACTTCATGAAAAAAGCATCTTGGAGCCCATCCACACCACATTCCATCCATCGTCGCATGCCCTTGGCTATACATCCCAAGGCAAACAATCTCAACATGTTGATACCATCCACACACCTTCCAAAATCCATTCATCCAATCCCAAAAACTTACCACCTCATCACACCTCCAAATCATATGTTGCCATCCCTCCTCCATAATCATATCATTTGCAAAAGCATGTGACCATCCATCTTCCCCCATCAAATTTATCTCCACTACTTCCAACTCCAAATATCCCTATTAAATCCACTTTACCTCCTATCCTACCAATGCCAAACATCCCTATCCACAAATCCTCTTATCCTCCCATCCTCCCAACTCCTAATACCCCTATCCTCAAATCCCCTCATTCATTTATCCATAAATCCACTTTCAATCCCTCCACCCATAAATCCCCTAAAATCCCCAATCAAGACCAACAAAAGCATACATCATCCAAACTAGAAGCTACCAAAAACCCCATGGGATTCAAAAATAAACATTTGAATGCCTCAACTCATAAAGCACAAAAGCCTAAATATGCTATCCATTCCAAGCAAAATCAAAAATCCAAAAGGCTACCAAGGCCCACACCATCAAAAGAAAAATCAAAAACAAAAATGGTGTGGGTCCCCAAACACAAAGCTAATGAGGCATCCACCTCCCAATCTACTCTAAAATCCCAAGCATCCTGCTCCCCATCTAAAAATCCTACAAATCTTAAGTCTATTTGGGTCCCTAAAACCCCAAATCTACCATCCAAAAATTCCCTATCCCGATCCCCATTACTACCCACCCCCCATCCAAAATATAAGCTTCAAAATCCAAAATGGTGCATGCAACCATTGGTCTTGATTCCCCTCCACCACATGGCATTCCCACATACCCCATCTCTCCATATTTCATTCACTATCCTACATATCTTCCCCATCACATCCCTATGGTACATTCTTTTGCATAAAACTTTACATAATCCACATCATAATCTGCTATCCACCAACATCCATGCGCATAATGTTATCTCCATCTACCTCACAACTATCCAACATGGGACCATCTTCTCCTTGCTATGGAAACAGACGCTAGAGTCCCCACTCCATCAAAAAAGTAAAAAAATATCAAAAAATCAAGAAAATAGTAAAGAGAAAAAATCCGTCCAATGGTGAAAACCACTCCTTGTGGTGCCTTGGAAAAGTACCATGATTAAAACCCCTTGTGGGCATCATGTGTAATCCCTTTCCCATCCATTTGTACCCTACACTTGGGGGAAAAATCATCCACATCCATAACATCTTTTTGCATTTAATATCCATGTATCCTTATCCTATCATATTCCTATCCGCTATCCCCCTATTTATCCTATCATTTCCCATCCATCCTATCTACTATATTTTCCTCCTTAGATCTTGATAAAGACAAGGGGTAAAATATCAACAACATGCTTTGGACACCTCTTGGCATACTCCCTTTCCAAGCATATCCTCCATCCATCTACTACAAAGTCCATTCATTCGAACGTGAACCCATCATACAAAATTCTAAGCATTGGGGCATATGATTCCTTCCAACCTAGCCCTTGGAGAAAATCCTTATCCCCATCTCCCATCCATCTATCTTACAGCCCTATCTCTATCTTCTAATCCATCTATCATGAATCTCCTCTCTATCACCTTCCATTTCCAATCCCTCCATTTACTTATCATGTATCCCTACCCGATCCTTTATCCCCCATCCTACCCCTTATCTGCATGTATCTATCTATCAAAAATCTCCTATCCATTATCCTTTCATCGCCTATCCCCCAATCCAACCCAATCACCTTCACCTCTAGACTTGGTGTTCCCTTGTCATTGGTATCTAGTGCAAAGGCTATCCAAACGAAATCCAATGCAACCATCATAATAAACCATTCCCTATCCAAAATCACAAAAATCATGAAAACCTAAAAAAATAAAAAAAATACAAAAATCCCAAAAACAATCCCACAACATCATCACAATCACCCAAATCATCCAACACATCATCTTCCAACATCATCACATCTATCCTCAATCATCCCACATCATCATCACAAAGCCATAACTGCATATCATCACCACTCGAATCTTAATGTGCCTTGATCCAGTGGATACAGGGTATGTAGGCAGTCTGGAATACTAAGGAAGTTTCCAGTACTCAGGTACATAAGATGTACCCATCCAACCCATTTGGATGGTCCCCATCTCTAAGCTTACACTAGATCCAAATGCAATATCCCAAGCATCACATCACCTATCAAAGAGATCATACCTTGACAAAAGTCATCAACTATCAAATCAGCATCGACCGTAACTTGTAACTATCATATCTTGCACCAATCTTACAACATCAAAACCATGCCCTAGGATATATCATTCCTACAATGGGCATGATCCAATCATCAAATCTTCATCCTTCTTGGCAAGAGATACAATGGCTATTTGTTTGGTTCATTGGTCTTTTGGTTCTTGATTTTTATCTTTTGTCCTATTCGAAGATCACATCAAAACTACCTTGATCTCACTATATCATGGTATGTGGCGAAAACATCTAGAATGGGGCATAGTCTTGCTTTTGTATGTTATGCTTGTGGGTTGCTCTCATTACTCCAAGCTAGTATTCATGTCTTGTGGATCGTAGGGTCAGTTCTAACATATTGTTCTCCTTTCACATCTAAGGTTCTTCATACATTTTATGTATTAAGGGCTTATGCTATGAGTCCCCTTCCCTCATCTAGACAAGGTTGTACTATCTTGGGCATGCATGGGATCATCCCTTTGTCTGTATGTCTAGTCCATGCAAATGTCGGATAAACATCATCACCCTGGTCTTCTATACCTTGGTGAAAATATCCACCTTGCTATAACAAACCTAGGATTACTCTAAGTCATTTTCAGCACAATAATCATCCATCAACCAATCTATCCAAATCATCAATCTTTCATCTCACCCCTTATCCTCCAACCACTTCAACCAATCTGTTTCATCCATTTCAAGAGCACACCTGTGTTCTTGCAACCCACCTATCTTCTCAAGGGGGCATCACCCTTACTAATCATCCCTAGACCTTACCCTATTCATCTAAGACAAAACCTTTTTCTATCCAATCCAACTCTATATTTTAACTTCTTTGAAATAATGTTACTTAGCCACAACACCATTTCAAAGAGGGGCAAATGTAGACATCTAAAATTGACTTGCTCCGCAAACCAATTTCCTGTATCTCTACACCACCAATTATCCCTCGTATTAATTAAATAAATTTATTTTATTTAATTAATTTATCCCTAATCATCTACCCTTAACTATTTATCCATCCTTTGTGATCAATTAATTCATTTAATTTATCACTATACCTTACAACACTATCCCTCATTAATTAAATAAATATTGTCAATATTTATTTAGTTAATTTGTCCATCTCCCTAATCCTTATTAATTAAATAAACCATACTTATTTAATTAATCTACCCTACTAATCAAGCTAAACCTAGCCTAGTTGATTAAATAGCAAATATTTAATTAACTACCCTAGCCTACATATCCCCTAGACCTAAATTAATTAAGCTAAACACTTATTTAAACCTTTCTTAACCCATTCTCCAACACACTTTGAATAAAAATCAATTTTTTATTCAAAGGGTCACATCTTTCTCTTACACATGTAAGTGTACATATGTCCTTAACCTTCACACTTCCACATAAAGATGAATTTTTAATTCACTTGTCATGTCCATTCTTCCCAAAAATAAATTTTTAGTTCATTTTAATCCTCATCACCTTTCCCCGTGTGAATTTAAAATTCACAAATAATGAGAGCCATCCAATCTCATTGACCTAATCTTAACCCTTGATCTCTCTTACCCAACCCTCTTGTGACACTTGTCACAAGACTACAACTCCAATCCAAACCCTAATCCTCAAGTATTCCTAGCCATTGATCTAAACTTTCAATCCTCACCCTCCATCCTTTTATCAAAAATCTATAAATAGAACCCCCACCTAAGCCATTTGTAACAACTTCTTCTTGCATCCTTATCATGCCCAAATTCCTCTAAAATCTCTCCACCTACCCTTACCATGCCAAAATCACTCTAGCCTCATCTCTCATCTCTATCCAATCTATCATCCAAATCCCTCATCCTATTGTGTTGAGCAAACAAGGAGCAATCCACATTTCACACTACATCAACTTGGGAAAAGCTAGAGTATTTGGGTGCATTACTCTCCTCCTTATCTTGGGTTTGTGGGTCACATTTGAAGGTATAACACTTCTTTTCATTGCATTTGTTTATGTTTTGCTTTCATTTTATTTTTCACTAACTACATTTAGTTGATCAACTGATTAAACATTTATGTTGCATGTCTTTTTTTATCTCATGTATTTAGTTTAGAAAGAGAAACAATTATACATCTTTATTGTTGTGGTAACCAAAATCTTACATTTTGGTGAACTTGACGTATCTTACATTTATACAACTTTCTTTGTTGTGTTTGATTAGCTGATAAACTGATTAGACACTTCCATTGCATATATTATTTTATATGTTTACAAAATAAAACATTTAAACATGTCAATCAAAAATCAAAACAATCAAAACTTAAATATGCTCTATTTCTTCTTCCCTCTACTAAAATTCCTCCTACTTGTTAGGATATTTTGACGCAAGAGGATGAAATTGTTAATACATTTCTTAACATTAATTTACATTCTCTTAATTTTGATGCTATCTCCTCTACAGATAAGGCATTAGTAGATGAAGAGTCTCACCTCACATCAGATCCCCCACGGATTGATGTTGAGCATATCACTTCTACTTCTACTGCATCTTTCATAGTCCATGATGATCTTCCTCCTTTAATCAACATGTTCAAGCCCCTTGGACATCACTAAGTATGTGGAGACCTCTTTTCTTCCTTCTTTCGTTGCATGTTCAATCCCCTTAGACATCACTAAGGATGTGGAGACCTTTTTTCTTTTGCCTTTGGTTACATGTTCAAGCCCCTTGGACATCACTAAGGATGTGAAGACCTCAGATTTTCTTCCTCCTTTAGTTGCATGTTTAATCCCCTTGGACATCACTAAGTATGTGGAGACCTCTTTATCTTTTCTTCCTCCTTTGGTTGCATTTTCAAGTCCCTTGGATATCACTAAGGATGTGGAGACATCTTTATTATTTCTTCCTCCTTTTGTTGCATGTTCAATCTCCTTTGACATCACTAAGGATACAATCATCGACAATTTTCTTAACATCACATTGCCTTCTCTTCATTCCAATACCCTTCCTTATGGCAACGTGGCATTGGCAGATGAAGATTCAAAACTCACATTGAATCCCACATGGATAGATGTTTGTCAAAAATAAATCAATATAATTTCTATTTCTGGCTCCCAAAAGGAACTTGTCAAACCAAAAATTGTTGTATATCTTTGTTCTAACCCTATGATCATTGTTCGAGGTTCTCTAAACCCACCTTGACCTTCTGGTTACATTCTCAACTTTTTGAAACAACTTACTCAAAACAACCAACTTGTTCAAAATGTGTCACAACAACCTAATTACCACACGGTTGCTCACACATACAACACTCGCATTGTAACAAGAAAAATAAACAAGCACTGATTGTTCCTACTTCTCTTCCACCCTCTCAACCTTTTCTTCCTCCATCACCTTCATCTTTCTCAACATAGTAGAAGATAATATGATCTTTTCGAGCAAGTTTGTGCTACTCTGGCTAATATCTCACTCTAGGAGTTAGTGAAAACTTCACATGCATACCACAGAATGTTCCATGAGGCTCTACAAAAGGTAGTCATCCCACCTTCTATTAGACCAAATGATGTAGCATTCTTGTTAGATTGTATGCATGCGACAATTTTGGATATCATCTTTCAACAACATGAGTTACCTCCTCGTGAAATTTAAAAACAACATGATCCTCTCATGATTTTGGTCATCATTAATAGAAATGGAATAAAGCATACTCTAATTAATAATGGATCAAGTCTTAATGTTTGTAGCATAGACCTTTTGCACAAAATTGGTGTAGATACATCTCTCATCAAACCTAATACTCTTTCTATTCATGGCATTGATAATGTTAGTAGACATTCGCTAGGAACAATCACACTATCAGTTGATGTAGGACTTGTGACTCTTCCTATGCTTATTAATGTCATGCCTAATACTCTTTCATATAATCTTCTTCTTGGTAGATCGTGGATTCATGCCATGGGGGCAATCCTGTCTACTCTTCATCATATAATGAAGTTCGTTTATAACAACAAACTTTATACAGTTGAGGGTAATCCAAATCCATAAAGTTGCTTACAGTCAGAAGCCAGATATCAACCTCTTGTTTTTAAATCTCTCAATAACTTGATTCCTTCTTTAGAACAATCTAACTCACTATTCTTTGCTTCTAACAACAGTGATGATCAAAATAGTGCTCTACCTTTGAATGCATATTTCGGTGTTGATTGGGGTTCACTAGATTTTACACCCTCATTTATTAGAGAGTACAAAATCTCACAATCTAAACCTAAGATCTTGAAGATGGCTTCTATTTGTTTTGCACAATCCCTTTCTTCTAAACAACTCAAATCTACTATTCTAATTCTCAAACACCATCATCACCTTCTATTCATGACAGTGTCTCTTCTTCTTCTAACGCATTTCTTGGTGACGATTGGAGCTCTTTAGATTTCAACCCTAACATCTCAACACTCAACAAAGATCCATGTCCTTGCAAAAGGATCGATCCTTCTTCTCATGACAATTCTGATATTACTTCTTTTTCAACATGTCCCTACACTTCTCATTTCGATAAAGCTAGTGATGTGGCCTCTCCTCCTCTTTCTAATTTGGAGACACATTATGAGATTGGATTCAAAATTCTTTCTAAACATGGATACAATGGAAATGGTTTAGGGTGCATGGAACAAGGAGTTAAGGTTCCTTTGAAACCAACACCACACTTTTCTAAAGTAGGTTTAGGTTTTCAACCTTATCCTATGTCTACATTTCCTCTACCATTGTCTAAGGTCTCTATGGTTCATTTTCATAAATCACACTTCTCTCCATAATAGAAAGGGTTGCTTCCTACTCTACCCGCTTCTTCTCTTCTATCTCAACAAAAAGTGTATTTTTCTGACTCTACTCAAGGACTGCTTGATCACTCTTCCTCCTACAACATGCATAAAGTTTCCATGAAATATTCAATCAACACTTCTTTTCTATGCATATCATTGAGTGTTGGGCCATTCCACTAGTGAATGTTGATCCTTGTATGAAAATATTCAACACCTTCATGACACATGTGCTCACACTTCCCTTTTTGTTGTAGCATTTCATGGTTCTTCAAATAACAAGTGACGGTGAGAATTACCCTTGTTGAGCTCATTTTGCATAATAAACATTCTTTTCTCTACATAAAATATGATTGAGTCTCCATTTTTATGACATCGAGCCACTTCTATCATCACATTGCAACAAACTCGGCCACTTTACAGTAGCAACATGATTCTCTTTTTCATGGTTGTTCTCACATGTACTCTAGGGGGCAGGGGACAACTTGTACAAGGGGTAGGTATTCTTTCTAAGGATCTCCCTTCCTCTTATACTTTCCCCTCTTCTTTACCTTAAAACATTTGCATATTGTACATGAAAATATTTTAAGGGGGGCATATATTCCCTATTCACATATGCATCCATACATGCAACCTTATTCATTCATGCCTCCTAACCTTTGGCTTATTGATGTGCCCCCCTATGGCAATGTTTTCATAGTGCCCCTTGAGGCATTGTTATCAATGCACTCCCTAAGGCATTCTTTATTTTTATGCTCCCTGAGCCATTGGTAGTATACGATCACCTAGCATAATGTAGCTTTCTAGCCTATGATCCGTATAGTCTATGAGCCACCTAGCATAACACAACTTGCTAGCTTGTGTGCTTCATACGACCTAATTTTGTTACACTCATGGTCACCTAGCATAATGCAGCTTTCTATCCCATGATCCCTGAAGTTATATTGATTTACATGACCCCTGGCGATAGAACAAGCTTGTGCCAAAGTCATGTATGCTTCTTCATTTGTATTAATTGTTCCCCTATCTATCTATATGTCTTATCTCCATAAATAAATTGATCGACTCATTACATTCTTCTATCTCATTTTTAGAATTCTTCTATTTTTGGTTTTCTTTTATTTTTGTTATATTTTGGGGACGACACAAGGTATTGAAACAACCTTTCACACCTAGGTCTCTATACTTTGCTGACTCAAAATTTCCCTTTCACTTTCTCACATGGTTTACTAACTTCATTGTTATATTATTTTATTTTCCATGTATGCTCTATGTATGCATCATCTATGCTCTATGCATGCTTCATACTTTCCATGCACGCTTCATGTTTTCCATGTATGCTCCATATACGCTTTGTGTTTATGTGTGATTTATGCCATGTGTCTTGTGTATGTGCAATAACCTCTTTGTCTAAACATTGTAAACTCATAGGATCCTAAGCTTGGGCTAGCGCAACTCTCAACTAAGCAACATTCTACGGTTTTAATATTTATGTCTTGATGATGTTTGATTTCTTTGTACTTTAGCGAGCATATGAGCGTAAATTCATACCCTCACTAAAGTGAGGGCTAAATGTAGTGTAGTAAATTACATCTGCTTACAATTTCACACTAGATTTGGTACTCCTTTTAACATGTGAATTAATTCCATTGACAATTGGCATTTGAAGAGGAAATCAGGCTAGGACACCGGTGATAGGGTGTCATTAGACCTTGTACTTTAGTTGAAATTTATCAGTTTTGTTTAGGGTAAAAATTTGGATTGTTTATGTTTTGGTTATTAGATGTTTGAATCCTCCTTTCACCCTTAACATTCCAAGACCTAGGGTCGAGTGGAAATGCACTATCATACCCTAGGTCATTATGAGATGTAGAGAAACTTGGATTAGGATGTTTAATTATCAATTATCCTTCTCTTATGCTTAATTGACCATTAAAACCCTAATTTTGCAATTGCGACAGTAAACGGATGAATTATAGAAAAAGCTCTTGCAGAGGGATGTAAAATGTCAAATCACAGAGTACCTATTTTCAAGGTTCTGAGGCAGAAAAGTCAGGGACAAAAGAGCGGGCACCCAAGTCCAAGGCCCTACTTTTTGTTGGGATCTGCGGACAAGATTTGCAACCTATTCCTACTACACTGAAGGATTTTCCGTCATGAAACTTTGAGGACTAATGAGAGCATACCCAAGTCCAAGGGGCAAATTTTCCTTTTGTTCTGCAATTCTAACAGACCAAAATGTCTTCCTACAACTTTACTTTGTCCAATTCCTCAACCTGTAACCTGTAACCATGAAAAATTTGGGAGGGGGTTGTGGTGTTTAGAGGCTTGCCTCAGTCAAGCCCTGGAGGACACTGAAGTCTCCGAACACCTTTGCCAGATAGAGAGTGTGTGCCTAGGGAGGTAGAGGCAAAAACCAAATGAAATAATGATCACAAACACAATATAATGTCACCTTGTAGTGAAGATCTCATGGGAGAAAGATGCTTTTCATTCCATGATGAAATGGATGCTCAAATCTACAAACACAAACACATAGACCACACAAATATGCTCTTGCAACACAATGAAAGCCTTGAATCACCTTTCGGATGCCAAAATCAAATGAACATAATCTCTAGTTCTAAATGAATGCCTAAACATGCTTTTATATGCAACTACAAATACTCCCACCAAGATTTTTGTAATTCAAACTTACTGTGTTGGCATAGGACCCAAATAATGGTCACAAGCCGACACCCAAAAATTGGGACTGCCCCAAAATAGGACAGGACTAGGGCGTGGGTGCCCAAGTCCTCCCCCCTATTTTGGGTGTGGTCTAACTCAAGGGGTCCTCCTAGGTCCCATTTGTCATGTTACTTAGGGCTTATTCCATCGGGATGCCAAATTATGAAGTAAGATGTCCTAAATGCATGCAAAAGACCCAGGAGCTAAACCTTATGAGGGAAAAGCCCCCAAGGGGACATTTTTTGATGTTACATTTAGCTCCCACTTTAATGTATGTATAAATGCAAGGCCAATACATGCATTAAAGTATAGTCAACAAACATAGCAAACACACCAAGTACGAAGAAGATATGCCAATCACAGATAAAATAGTAACAGGTACGCAAAACACGGAGAAGACAGTTACAGTCACACAGAACATGGAGAATATAGTAAACACATAGAAGACACATTAATGCATGGAAGACAGGCATGATTTATTTTCTTTTCTTTTTCTCATATATATGAAATGTAGATGCAAGTACTGGAAAGTAAACAAACCTCCCATAATACAAGACGCACTCATCGCGCAAGTCTTTATACTATACATATGGGGCAACATACATGCAAGACACACAAAACCTCCCAAAATATAGGAAGCACTCATTGCGCTAGTCTTTAGACTACATATGGGGCAACAAACATGCCAAACAAAGCAAGCACACCAAACACACACACTTGAAGACACGAAGAAAACATGGCAGACAAGTGATGGAGTGTACCTATTTCTAGATCCAACACCATCTTAGGCACATTACAGGCACACACTGACAATTGCGCTTCACCACAATAATCACCAAAAACACACTTAAGGGTTGAGTTAGTCACAGAACTGCTCCCTGCCTTTGCAGGGGACTTTTGAAAATGACAGGATGATGTAATCTGCTCTGAGAAATACACCATCCCCATCTCTGCAAAGGGCTTACATGATTGATTGATTGATTGCAAACAAACTCAAGATGCAGGAAGCACTCATCGCGCTAGTCTTTAAACTGCATCTGAGGACAAGCACATTGCTAACATATATAATAGACAGCTTACCTTATATATGCCCCCACCTTAAGGTGGTTGATATCAGGTATCGATATCAAGCACATTAATGTAGGAAGAAAACACACAAGGGAACACAATCTCTTGCAAAGTCCATGCCCCCCAGAGGTGACATGTACCTCATGATCACCAAATGTTCCCACAAACACATCCTTGCAAGAAACATATTAGTGTCTACAACATCATGATAAACAACAACATCAATGCATATGATTAACCACACAAAGAGCCAAGGTTATACAACAAATTTAGAGTTTGAGGATAACCGTAGGGCTATATCACAAAGCTTTTTGAATCAAGTACCACCAAGGCTAGATTCAAAGACAAACAAAGGTGCACAAAGCAGCAATATTGTTAAGGTTTGTAAATGAGATAAAAAAACATCATCAAATTCACTACGAAGAAAGAATGAGTGCTTCCACTAGCCAAGCGTCAGATAAGATATACACCCCATCATCATATTAGGAACTAAGTCCATTTTTTGATTGCTCTTGAAAGGGACACTAGGTCTACATCAGCATAAATGTTTTTCATCATCCGCCTGCTAGATAGAAACACTAGAGGAAGGGAAACAATAAATAAGAGAGAAGAAACAAGTGTCTTAGGGACAATCACGTAGGAGGGTGCCCCCAGTTCACCAACCACAATGCTATGTCTGTAAGACACAACACACAACAATAAAATCAGAGAGAGGAAATATAGAAGAATGATGATACAAATAGAAGAAGGTCACAACAAAGGCGGTCTCCTGGTATCCCAGACCTTATGGGAGAATCTAAGGTCATCCCAAGAGGCCTAAACAACACATAACACATCACGGGGCAAGCACATCATGAGAGAGATAAAGGGGTAGAGATATTTACTTGTAGGGCCCCTGTCGGGCTAGCAGTTGTCACGAATCTTGATCTTTATCTTAATGGTTAAGGCATTATCACTTCTTCTCTCTTCGATATGTTCAGGAGTTTGCAAGGATAACCATGTAAGAAAGGTTTCTCTTAATGATGGTTGAGAGGGGATGTTGCCATTGTCTGTGTCAGCTATAGGAGCATTTGACATGCCATTTAAATGAGCTTGTGGAGGCATCTGAAAGATACCCATTTCAGTCCCTATATAGGGTGTTGGAATGGCTTGAGTCAGAGGATTTCATTGCTTTCCAAAGTATGTGACAGGTCATGGTATGTTTTCTTGTTTAAAATATAATTGAGAAGTTTGTGAACATGTGGCAAATTATCATTATATTTAAGCAAATGGTCACAAAGAGAATCTGCATCATCCAAAGCTTCATCCTGATTAGAGAGAGCAAGAAGGGATGATAGAGTAGTGTAGAGAAATGTATCAATGATATCTTTTTCTTGTGGCAATATATCCTCACCAAGTGGGGTTATGTTGGGACAAGTCTCTTTGTTTGATAGATCACCCATTGCTATTTCATTCTCACAGGTTTCAGAAAGGATTTGCATTATATCAAAATGAAAAAAAGGGAGAGCGGGAGTAAATTTGTCACCACTACTTTCCCCATGATTTTTTTCATCTATAAAACTTTTGAGATTCTCCATGATTGAAGGAAAAACATCCACAGTCTCAAGAAAGTTATCGAAATAGGCTATTGATTGAAGAATATCACATATAGTATATCGTTCGTGTCAATGCCATAGATGTATGTGATTTGATGCAAGACTTGAGGATATTTGTCAGTGAATTTGAAAAAATTATCATAGTTCACAAGGTACTCATATAAGTCTTCTAAAGATGTACCCTTAGGAGAATCCATGAATGCAAAAATGCCCTAAAATGCTCATTTTTTTGTACTTTGTCCATGCAAATGAATGAAAGAAAGGATGCTGTAAGGATTTTGATCAAGGGCATAAAATTATATGTCTGATATCAGTCTAAAACAGCAATAATATCCTTCACAACACATGCTTGATGCAAATCTAAGATAATGCTAAGTCAAAATATAGTGAAAATATGTCAAAATAGGCACTTTTTTCACCAAATCTTGATGCAAAAGAGCATGACAAAGGGTGTTGTGAGGAAAATTATGATGGAAAAAAAATTATATCAGTAATAAAAGCCACTTAATGATAATATATCCATCACAATATGCTTTTAGTGCCACTTAAGGTCAAACCCTAGTGAAAATATAGCAAAAATAGGCTATTTTTCATAGTTTTTCAACTCCAAGACCTAGAAAAAGGGGTGCTGTAATGAATTTTAGGAGGTGTAGAAAATAAAAGAAATGATATCAGTCACCTCAATCCATAAAATTTGTCACAACACACTTGGAGTGCAAACTAGGCCAAAACCTAGGGTAAAAATAGCAAAAAATGTGTAGTTTTTCACCAAATTTTGAATGCAAGAGCCCCTTAAAAGGGTGTTGTGAAGATTTTTAGGAGGAGAAGAAAATAAATACCCTGATAACAACCAATTAGTTCAAAAATACCCTTCACAACACGCCTATGGTGCAAGTTTAGAGAGTCGATAAAGCCAAATCTAGTGAAAAATGATGTTTTTGAAGCCCTAGGTTTAAGATGTTGACACAAAATACTATATGAATGCTTTGAGGTCTGTTTTATGATGAAATTGAAATAATATCAGATCTGAAAATGGATTCCAAGCTTGAACATACAAAATTCCAATGCAAATCTAATGAAAATATATGAAAATTGCTTTTTTTTGTTGAAATTGTCTATGCAAAAATGCAAATATTTTAAATCGAAATGCAAATTTACAGCAAAATAAAAGACTACAGCCAAATTATAATTTTAATTAGTCTCTAAAATCATTAGAAAAATCTGAAAGAAGATTTTGCCTACTAACCATAGATTTTGGAATTATGAGGTTTAATGAAAATTGTCAAAATTTCTATAAAACCCTAGCAAATTAATGATGCAAATGTAATGCAAATTATTGAATTTTTTGTATTTTTCTATGTTTTATATCAGATCTGGTGCAAAAATCATAAATTAGGGAAATTTAGAAAGAATTGATACGAATTAGTAAGCCTAACAATGCAATTTTTTTGAATTTTTCAAATTTTTCAAGTTTTTTGAATTTTTCTCAATGCAATAAAATGAATGACTATATGAATGAATGAAATCAATCCAAATCTGAAGACAAACACTTAGAAAGTTTAAATTAAGTCCAAAAACACAGGTTCACCAAAATATTTAGGGTAAAAATTTGGATTGTTTATGTTTTGGTTGTTAGATGATTGAATCCTCCTTTCACCCTTAACATTCTAGGACCTAGGGTCGAGTGGCAATGCACTATCATACCCTAGCTCACTATGAGATGTAGGGAAACTTGGATTAGGATGTTTAATTATCAATTTTCCTTCTCTTATGCTTAATTGACCATTAAAACCCTAATTTTGCAAATGCGACAGTAAACGGATGAATTACAGAAAAAACTCTTGCAGAGGGATGTAAAATGTCAAATCACAGAGTACCTATTTTCGGGGTTCCAAGGTGGAAAAGTTGGGGAAAAAAGAGCGGGCGCCCAAGTCTAAGGCCCTGCTTTTTGTCAGGATCTGCAAACAAGATCTGCAACCTGTTCCTGCTACACTGAAGGTTTTTCCGTCACAAAACTTTGAGGACTAATGAGAGGGAGCCCAAGTCTAGGGGGTAGATTTTCCTTCTGTTTTGCAATTCTAACACACCAAGATGTCTTCCTACAACTTCACTTTGTCTAGCTCCTCAACCTGTAACCTGCAACCATGAAAACTTTGGAAGGGGGTTGTGGTGTTTAGAGGCTTGCCTCAGTCAAGCCCCAGAGGACACCTAAGTCTTCGAACACCTTTATCAAATAGAGAGTGCATGCCTAGGGAGGCAGAGGCCAAAACCAAATGAAATAATGATCACAAACGTAATATAATATCACCTTGTAGTGAAGATCTCATGGGAGGAAGATGCTCTTCATTCCATGATGAAATGGATGCTCAAATATGCAAACACAAACACATAGACCACACAAATCTACTCTTACAACACAAAGAAACCTTGAATCACCTTTAGGATGCCAAAATCACATGAACATAATCTCTAGTTCTAAATGAATTCCTAAACATGCTTTTATATGCAACTACAATCACTCCCGCCAAGATTTTCGTAATTCAAACTTACCGTGTCGGCATAGGACCCAAATAACGGTCACAAGCCGACATCCAAAAATTAGGACTGCCCCAAAATAGGGCAGGACTAGGGCATGGCCGCCCAAGTCCTACCCCCCTATTTTGGGCAGGGTCTAGCTCAAGGGGTCCTCCTAGGTCCCATTTGTCATGTTACCTAGGGTTCATTCCATCGGGATGCCAAATTATGAAGTAAGATGTCCTAAATGCATGCAAAATTCCCAGGAGCTAAACCTTATGAGGGAAAAGCCCCCAAGGGGACATTTTTCGATGTTACAAGTTTATCAATCAGGTTGTGTCAAAGGCTATATGCAATATAGGAGATTCAGACATCTTAGTTTAGCAACATTTTATTGATTTTTCCTCTTAAGTAAACACTTGAAAAGCAAATTCTAACTAAAAATCATGGACATCTGAGATTAATAAAATCTTTGAGTACAACTGAAAATCATTAACAAGATTATAAATTAAATAAAGTCAATAAAACTAATCTATGAACTCAAAAGAAATACTTAATCTAGGAATGCATGAGAATATCAAAATATAAACTACTCTATAGAACTTTTACTGACTATGGAAATATGAACCATACAAGAACTTTGGAACTTATCTACTATATAAAATAGAAGGATGAAGCTCCAAAAATCCAAATTATAGATTATTCAACACACACACAGAACTATGAACTATGACTTAAATCTAAATTTCACTTTAAAAAATAATCACAGTACTGTTGGAAACAAGGCAGATAACTGAGAGGGGGGGTGAATCAGTTATCTCAAAATTTCCTTAACTTTCTTTTCTTTTCTTATCTTAATAATCAGTGCAGCATCAAATCATATAAGCATATGTGATCATAAGAATAGAAATAAAATCAACACACATGACACAAGGATTTTTACGTAGAAAACCTTTTTAATGGAAAAACCATGGGGTGACTAACCCAAGATTGTATTCTCTGTTAAAAGAATAAAGGAGTACAAAATGGCACTTGCCAATTAGGGCTCACTACCCAAGCACACTGCTCACAAGAGGCACACTACCTACAAGAGACTCACTGTCTATAGAACTTACAAAAGATAATCAAGTGTTTGAACTAATGACAAGCATCTACAAATGCAAGAGTTCAATTCCGGTTTAGGCACAATATACTGATATGATGCACTTCATCCTTCCTCTGCTCAATGTTGTTGTTCTGTTACATACCGAGCTTGGATAGTTGTTCCCACACTTATCTCTACTTTTCTTCACACTTTACTTCTTCATTACCTTGCACCCTCACATGCTGAAATCTATTTGGTATATATATATCTGTATCAAGGATTTTTATCAACTTGCTAATTGACATCAAGAACACTGCAAGTAATTACTCTGTCGGCTGAATCCATTCTTGGTTTGTGATGCATATCAAAACATAGACATAGAAGTTATTAATCATGTCAACCAACAATGTATGATCCCACAAATTTCTTGATCAACATCATTTACTCATCCGGATTGAAGTCTGATACTCTGTCGGTCAATTCTTCCTCTGTCTGCTCTACTTGACTAGAACCCAATACTCAGATGCTCATATATTTTCCATGCTTTACTACCAAAGGCTAAATCTTTGGAATACAGTAGTCATGATACCCCTCTTGACTTTATAAAGTCTGTAACTTACTGAGTTACACATCTGAGAGATCCGGACCTGATTGTCAAACCTTGTTACATATTTTGTTCTTGTTCACCGGATCAAAACAATCTTCAATCTAACTTCTGATATAGGCATACTATGTACTATGGATGTGTGGGATAGACTTTGTTTCCATCAATGACAACACTCATGAAACCACACAGTGTCTCTTGCCAACAATCTCCCCCTTTGGCATTGATGGCAACACTTAGTGAAAAATGGCTAAGTGTCGCAGTAACTCCCCCTTGGCTGATGCTTTGTCTTTTGTACTATTTTACCAGAGCTCCCCCTTAGCTAGATTCCACATTTTTTAGTACTCCTCACTCCCCCTTTGAAATCAATGGAAAAGGGGCAGAATCTGCATACCAAAATTTTGCAAAAATTAGCCTATACATGGCTGCATAAGTATATATATATATGTTATACTTACATATACTTAAGTATATCCTTAAAAGTGGCCTTCAACTATACAAATTCTATGGCCCAGCTCTACTTCATCCTATCCAAAATGGAGATGTGACCACTCAACAAAAATGCATATGCTTCTGCCCTTCTTAAATCTGTCAGATCACTGGTCCAGGTTGTGGTCTAAGAATCTGTCAAGGCCTCATGCATTGCCTCTAACTTAGGGATAATTATCCCTCTGAGTTCACTCATTCTATTTATTATATCCTTCTTTTCTTTGTTCAGCCTCTTTATTTCATTTATGATGACAATGGCCTGGCATTCTTGATTCATTAAAGAGGTAGTAAGGGGATCAAAATTCAGAGATAAACTTGACAGTTTACCTTCTTGTTCTTTCACCTTTTCACTATCCTCTATCACTTTGGGCCAAGATAGACAAAATTTGTACATGTCTCCACCATCTTTAAGAGCATTTTGAAGGCTCTTTATTCCAATGTCTAGGGTCCTCCTATCATTAGCAATGAGTCCCTATACTTCAGTGAATCTTTTTCCCAGAAACTCCTTTTGGACCTTTGCTTTTGCTGATTTTTCTAGAGATTCAAAGTGAGTGCTAACAGAATTTACCAAAGATTTTAGGTTGCTGGATGGTGAGGCTGAAGGATCCTTTTGGAATGATGGCATGATTTTCTCCAGCATCCCAGATGTAATCTCCAACAATTCACAGTCTTCCATGTGAGATTTCAGGAGTTTTCTCTTGCTTTGTCTTGAGCAAAAGATGTTATTTTCATTTTCTGAACCAGAGAGAGAGTCGAAATTCAATGGCCCTTGAAATAGCTCTAGTTCATCTATCTCCATCATTTCTTTGTTTAAGAAGTTCTTCACTACCTCTGTAGTGTCTCTTGCTGGTGATTGAGTCTTCTTTTCTTTTGGGATACCAGAACAGTCATCATTTGTCTTCTCTACTTGTTCTTCTTCTTTTCCCTTAACCTCCTCTTCTTGACTCACTTTCTCCTCTTTTCTTCCTTCTCCTTCAGCTTCAGAATCTAGAATGTCTACAGTGGGATCCGGAGGAGAGATGTTACATGTGTTTACTACTTCATGAACTTCCTCTTCCAGAACAGAGGAATCCAAATCCTTAGACTTCTCTTCATCTATCTCTTTTGATCCTTCTACATCAGAATATTCTTCATTGGTTACATTTAATCCTTCAACATCCATGGTAGAAGGTTCTTCAACCGATTCCTCTATAATAGGAAGATTGAATCTTTTCAAGGCATTTCGGAGGATATCTTTTGTCTCACTTGCTACTTGGTCAATTTCTCCAAGCATAAGTTTATTCATTTTTGCCTTACTCTGGAACTCATCATATCCATTTTTTTTGGAGTGATAGAAGGATAAAGCTGAATCATTATTAGTTCCTGACTCTTTAGGTCTTTTGCCTTTTCATTCTCTTTTCTCAGTTCAAGTACCTTTTCTAGACTCTTGGGAATTAATGATATAATTTCAATGAAAGCTTTATTGTAAATATTCAGGTACCTGATAGTAGCTTCTTCCAAAATCCTCTTGTCAGTATCACTGTATTCATCATAGAACATTGTTACTAGCTGCAGGTTCCCATCCACAGTAACTGTCTTGATGATGTCATCAATGGAAAGAGTAGGCTTTTCAACAAATTCTTTTGCCTTCTCTTCCTTATTTTTACCAGCAAAGAATTCCCCAGATGTTTTCTTCTTCTTCATTTTCTTGATTTCCTCATCAGATTTTGTTTCTTCATCATCTTTAAGACTTGTGTATGACCTTGTGGCTTTGGTCTTCATCCTCTTTTCTCCTTTTCTGGATGTCTTGATTTCTGGTTTGGTGGCCCTTGAGATTTTAGGAGTGGCAGGTGCAGAGCTCTTGGAAGATCTAGTCCGGGAGGAGGCTTGTACCGAAACATCTCCTTTCTTTGCTTCTTGTTTTTCTTTCTCATCCTTCTCCATTTTCTCTCTATTTGCATCTACTGCCTCTTTTGATAGGCCAAATCTTTTGGAAATTTCCTCAACTTCCCTTCTTACTTTCCTTTTTTATCTCCGGTTGTCTTAACTCAACATGTATTTTTACACTTAGTTCTTGAAAGGTTCCAAACCTTTCTGCTTCAAGGTCCTTAGGCTGGCTCAACAGGTGTTGAATATGTAGCTCCAAGATTTTTTCATCGACCTCGTATCCCATAGGCATTATCCACACAGTTCTGGGCTCAACTGCCTCCATTAGGCATTGATCAGTGTCAACCATGAGGCACATTGTGTCCTTGTATTTCTCAACTATCGATTGAGGTATCCTCTCTCTGGCTTGCATCATGCTTTGGAAGTTCTTAAAGTAACCCCAGAGAGCTATGTTCTGAGCTTTAGCATCACAAAGTCCATACATATAATCTCTAATCTGGATTGCAACTAGTTTATCATTTTGCCAAACCTAACCACTAGATCTGGGTAGCTCATTCATATAGTAGAAGAATAGACATGGTATTAGACAACCATATTTGAAGGAATTCTTCTTATCCTTTTTTATCTTATGCAGGTTTTCTAATAGTTGATTTAGGAGAAGATCACACAGGTCATAATCTGCATCTTCCCTCAACATCTGATATACTGCATATATTACAGTCCCATACACAAAATTCTCCCTGCTTGAATGATAGATTCTGTAGCCAATTATCATTGAGGCAAACTTGATATCCGGATTAGTGATGTCGTCTATGGCCATTTCTCTTTTGTCAAATTTAGATCTAGTGGCTTCAGTTACTATCTGGTTCTTGACAGATTTAAGTACGAGTAACCCACCGAAAGAATGCAGTCCAGTCACTACCCTGATGGCATCTTTAGTTATCTTGAAGGGCCTCATTAACCACATGAAATTATCATGCATCCTGCTTAGGACATACCGGACCCAATCATCTTCTACAAAATAGGGAAAGTGTATGCAATGTCTGAAGTGTTTATCCAGGAGGGCCTTGTATTGAGGTTTGAGTTCAAAACTCTCATCTATTAGCTATTTGTGATAGATGTCCATCAATTTTGAGTCTCCAAATTCCTCAATGTTGGCATGGATATAGACCCTAACATCTTCTACGTACAATACCCCATGTAAAATGCTAGAAAATGTGCCTAAAGGATCAACTTCTAGAGATTTATAGGGGTGTTTCTTGAATTTAGGACGTGGCCTATCAGTGATCTTTACAACCATTAGAGTAGCCATCTTGCAAAAGATTCAGAGAGAGATTTTTAGAATGGAAATACCTTTTTACACTTTTAGGGTTTGAAATAGGAGCCGAAACAATCACTGGTTGAATTTGATTTTCTAGTTGATCTTGAGTGAATTGTAGAAACTTTGTTACAGATCTCTTCTTTTCTTCTTCTCGAATGCAAATATGCAAATAATGAGTGAATGAACCCTTTTATCCTTGCACAAACCCTAATCTCTTCTTGAATTTCTCTTTGTATTCATTGATTGTTTGAAGATCTTGTTTAAGAGTGTCTATCTGATTCTCAAGTTATTCTTCATTCTCTCTAGCTTCTTCAAGATTTGATTCAAGATGCCTGATTATTCTATCCATTTTGTGGTAGTCTACTATTTTCTCCTTGAGGGATTGTTTTAGATTATCTTCAATTTGCCTGTTTTCTTCAATTTCTTGGGTGAATCTCATTACCCCTGATTCCATTTCATGCCTTACCATAATGACTTCTTTTGACAGCTTCTCACATAGCCTATTTTTCTCATCCATATCTTCATTAGTATCATTTACTTCACTCTGATTGGCTAATTTTTTAAGTAGTTCCTTTCTCTTTTTCATAGAGATACTCAATTTTTCTTTTAGCTCATTTATGAAATCATCAGCTTATTTGAGTCTTTCTCTCAAGTTATTGACTTCAGAGTGGGATTGTTCAAGATCATCTAGGGTAGACTGAAGTTGTTCCTTCATACCATATATATCCATTGAGATTCCCAAATCTTCCTCAAGTTGTTAGGCTTTGTTTAGAGGAACTTAGCTCTGATACCAATTGTTGGAAACAAGGTAAATAACTGAGAGGGGGGGTGAATCAGTTATCTCAAAATTTCCTTAAGTTTCTTTTCTTTTGTTATCTTAATAATCAGTCCAGCATCAAATCATATAAGCATATGTGATCATAAGAATAGAAATAAAATCAACACACATAACACAAAGATTTTTACGTGGAAAACCCTGTTAAGGGAAAAACCACAGGGTGACTAAACCAAGATTGTATTCTCTATTAAAAGAATAAAGGAGTACAAAATGGCACTTGCCAATTAGGGCTCACTACCTGAGCACACTACTCACAAGAGTCACACTGCCTACAAGAGACTCACTGTCTACAGAACTTATAGAAGATAATCAAGTGTTTGAACTAATAAGAAACGTCTACAAATGCAAGAGTTCAATTCCAGTTTAGGCACAATATACTGATCTGATGCACTTCATCCTTCCTCTGCTCAATTTTGTTGTTCTATTACATATCAAGCTTGGATAGTTGTTCCCACACTTATCTCTACTTTTCTTTGCACTTTACTTCTTCACATATTACCTTGTAGCCTCACATGCTGAAATCTATTTGGTATATATATCTGCATCAAGGATTTTTATCAACTTGCTAGTCGGCATCAAGAACACTGCAAGTAATTACTCTGTCAGCTGAATACATGTTTGGTTTGTGATGCGTATTAAAACATAGACATAGAAGTCATTAATCATGTCAGCCAACAATGTATGATCCCATAAATTGCTTGATCAACATCATTTACTCATCCAGATTGAAGTCTAATACTCTGTTGGTCAGTTCTTCCTTTGTCTGCTCTACTTGACTGGAACCCAATACTCAAATGCTCATATCTTTTCCATGCTCTACTACCGGAGGCTAAATCTTTGGAATACAGTAGTCATGATACCCCTCTTGACTTTCCAAAGTCCGCAACTTACTGAGTTCTGCCATCTGAGAGATCCGGACCTGATTGTCAGACCTTGTTGCATACTCTGTTCTTATTCACTGGATCAAAACAATCTTCAATCTAACTTCAGGTATAGGCATACTATGTACTGCAGATGTGTGGGCTAGACTTTGTTGCCATCAATGACAACACTCATGAAGCCACATAGTGTCTCTTGCCAACAAGTACAAGCCTTGCAAGTTAACACAGATTTATCACTACACTTCATAACATAACATAAATGATAATAAAAAAACAACACATTCACATAACAAACAAGTGCTTATCTATCTAACTCCTCCATGTTGAGTGGCTAGCTCTCCAAAATATCTTAACTAGCTTAGATCATATCAACAACAACAAAGTCCAATCCCATACTGCATAAACATGTATACAGAAACTTATTTTCCTTAGAGCAATCTTTTTAGTATTCTATTCATAGTGTCCATCCATTTCAAAAACATAAGGTTTTTATCATTTCAAATCTGTAAATCTAGGGCATCCCATCATTGCCACTTAAAAGTCTTACTTAAAGAAAACATAACAAAACTACCTTAACAAGTCTGTCTTGAAGTTCCATAAAGAGGGCTCCGAATGGAAATTTAAATGTATCCAGTGTCTTTGAATAACCAAAAATAAGTGAGAATGCTATATGGAAAGAAGAGTATTAGACAACTGAATTCTTCAGTTACTAGTCTCCATTATTTTCAACATCTCTAACTTCCAACAATGTTGAATTAATATCCACTTCCTCCACTCCATTTCCAAGTCCTACTTACGAAATAATAGATCTTTTCACAAAACCTCGTCAACATTAGTGGTCAAAATCAATCAATTTAGGAAAAAATATTTATACATTATTCCTTCATAAATAGACAATATTTATCATAAGATTAATAAATTGGCATAATTCAAGTTAAATTATCAGTGAAAAAGAGGGTAATTGGGCCAAAACTGAGATGAGGTTGTTTTTTACCTCATCACTTCCTCCCCCACCTAAGGATGAGCAGGTCCTCCTGCTCTTTTTTTTAATAAAATAAAAGAGGGGTAAAAATTTATTAATAAAGAAACCATAACTACAAAACCAGGAGGGCAACCGCCCCCAAAAATAATAGAAATCTAGAAAAAGACACCATCACCACAACCAGCTAAACCAGAGCTAGGAAAACATCCCCAACCCCAAAGCCCCAAGTAGGAACCTCAGTTATCCATCCATATCCTCTGAAATCAACCTTTCTAAATTTTGAACATCATCTTGGGACAACCGGTCCCAACCACTAACATTCCAATCCCCACTTGCTCTGAAGCCCACTTAGCGAAACAATCAACCACTTGGTTCCATTCTTGAGGGACATGGACAAAATAAACAAAGTCCATTGAGTGACTCAACTGGAGAATCTGTCAAACCATTGATGCCAACTACCATTGCACACCAACCACCACCCGCTCATTCAGTAGTGTTGATGATGATGTTACTCACAAACAAACATGAAATAAAAGTTACAGAACAACCTTTATTTATCTTGAAAGATATGATGAATTCAAAGAATTCATGACCCCAAGTCTCTGTTGATTAGTTCATAATCTACTGACGTTACTCAGTGGTTGATGTGTGTTGCTGTTAATCATTCAAGGGCCTTACATTCTCCAATAATTTCTATAAATTTCATCAATATTCCTCCAAATATCCTGTCCTTTATGTCAGCTCTACATAAATTTCCAACAATTCTACCTCCACACTATGAATTTACTCAAATAATGTGCCTACAGGTTGATATTTGCATGATTTCTATCATTATTTGTAATTCCTTGCATGATATTTTCAACACTACATGCATTTAGCTTAAAATATGCTAAGGATTTTTAGTTACCTTCGGGATGTTAGCATATTTCTCTGTTCTGCTTATTATTTATCATGATTTGCAGTTATGGAAGTGATTTCAATGAAATTAAGAAAAAGAAATGACAAAGAGTTTAAAGAATGAGATTCCCAAAATTACTTGACTAAGATCACTGATCCACATACATGTTCTGATACAGTAATGAAGAGAAGAAAACTAGAATCATACTTCACCAGGACATTCCACAAATCCGCATAATCCAGAGCAAATCTTCAAAGGAAAAGTTGACAACAACATGCAATAAAATGAAAGTGCTTCTATTGAACACAACATTCACCATTACATATCCAGGAATCAACTTGAAGATTACGTAAAGTTTACAATCAGGATGTAATCTAAAGCTTCATCTCCATCCAGTATGCTTTAGAACAAGTACATTTACAATGATCTGAAGAAAGAACCTTGACATTTCAACAATTCAGTCCTCATTAGTCTCAGTAATCTGATCTCCTACATTAAATTGGCTTGGTCAGATTTTAAAATGATTGACCTTCCTCTTCTCTCTCATGACAAGTCATGGCCCCTTTATAGGATAGAATCCAGAAAATGGTTACAATGATCCAGTGATCAGGATCCTCTCAGAGCAATCAATGGTCCAGATGAATAGCACGTACCTGCCAGTTGGTAATCACATAGCTGGCATAGAATATTCCAGCATTTTGGACTTGATTTTCTCTCAAGCTGGAAAACAACGCACTTGATAATATCTCTCATCTCTGGTTCATGTTGCCTTTGCCTTTTCCTATGTATATTTCACCTTAGTCAGCAAGACCAGACAATTTAGCCACCGATACATCTCTATCGGCAAGACAACCATCGTCAGAGAAACTTCCTTAAGTCTCTCCGCCACCAAACTCACCCCGATAGCTCAACTTTACTTTATCTTCGGCGAGACTTCCATCATCGGCCAAATCCTTTCTTCCTCTGTCGATGCCCGATTACTGTTAATTTACTTTACCTTCGGCAAAACTTCCATCATCGGCCAAGCCTTTTCTTCTTCCGCTGATGTCCAATGAAACTTCACCTTACCTTGTCTTAACCGTGACGGCTTCTGCACCAACACCTGCATACCTGCCAACAAACATAAGTCAGTAAAATATACTTTAAAATTCACTTTCAATCTTGATCATAACTTTTGTCTTAAACATACAAGCAGTCAAATATACAAAGAATTTTCTATATTTAACTTCTTCTTGACATCCAGCTTGTATATTTCCCTTTGCATATCGGATATACAAGCAATCCCATGCAAACCCTCTCGTTACCTTTATCTCCTCCGATGCTTATAATTTCTTTGTATATCGGCTTGTACATCGTAAACATACAAGCGCTCAAATATACAAAGAGTTCTCTGTATTTAATTTCTCTTTCACATCTGATTTGTATATTCCACTTGCACCTATTCTCTATATACCTACTTGTATATTTCGCTTTGCATATCGGCTTGCATCTTTTGATATACATTGTTATTCATACAAGCCCGATATGCAAAGGGTGGAGCCCACATCACTTTCTCTTTGTATCTCCGCAATGTATAAAGCACAATGCATCTTCTAATATATATTCAGGTGTGATGCATCATGTTTATCAAATTAAAATCTTTTTTGAGATCTGCCTTGTATGTATCACAATGTATGTATAACCTGAAACATACATACAAAGCATAGAACATACAATGATAAAACCAACTTTAATTTCGGTTCCGCAACATGCATATAGCTTTGTATATCTGCTTTGCATATAAGATACATACAAACATAAGATGCATCCGACAGATTTAACTGAGCATTCATTATAATTCTAAACCTTGTCGGGTCTAACTTGCATATATAGATAGAACATTAGCGAAATGCATACAAGTAATCAAACGACCTGATATACAAATAGTGTTGTATATGTATCATACAACAACACAACATACAAATGACCTTGCATATACAATGACCCGACATACAAAGGACCTTGTATATGCAACATACAAACCCGATTATTGTACATTTTACCAAAAACACACATAACTTGCAAAATACAAGGAATTTTAAAATGGTCCAAAAAGAAACCCTCACTCATTTTTGACAAGGAATTCACCCATATTATGCTCTGGTACTTAATGCTATTTTTCTTTATTTTCAACAGGGTTTGTACCTTTCACTTCCTTTTTTCCTTTACCACCAAGCAGAACAACACACACAAGCAAAAGCCACAGCCACAGTAGGGGTCCTCATTTTGCTAAGGAGTAAAATGGGGTGTGTTGTGAACATCACAACAAGTAGGTTAATCACAATCTGGGAATCAGACTCATAGATAACCATGTGCCATCCCAAAGCACACCTTCTTTCCCAAGCATAGAGAATAGCTTGAGCCTCTGTATACGCCTAAAAATGACACGACTCAGTCTAAATAAATATTCTTAATATTTGTTCCATTGTAATTCCTCTATAAATAAATAAATAAACAAATTTATTTATTTGATCCATATTCTTCTAAATTAATTAAATATCAAAATATTTAATTATATCTTCTAAAGTCAAAATTAAATAAAATCCTTTATTTAATTAAATTCTTCCAAACAATTAAATAAATCTTAATTATTTAATTAAGTCAAAATCATTCTTCCAAATTTAAATAAATCAAATCAAATTTATTTAAATCCTCTCAATATCTAAAAATAAAATACAATCAAATATTTTATTTATTTTTCCGAATCATGCACAAATAATTAAATAAATTTATTTATTTAATTTGCTTTCTTATCATCAAAATTCTTCTAAATATCTTCCGAATCTTCTAAAAATAAATCTTCTTCTCCATGCACACAAAATTAAATAATTTATTATTTAATTTCTCTCAAATCATGCAAAAGCAAATCACAAGTTGAGTTAACTAACTCAATCAACCTTGTTTTTATCAATATCTCTTAAATTATAAAAAAGCTTTCTAATTTATGAAAAGCATGTCTTATCTTTAGAAAAGAAAGTAGTTAACTCAAATAAAACAACTTTTGTGTGACACTTGTCTTCTTCTTATTCGTGCACATTCCTCAACCATTCTATACCGTTGATCTTCTCAGTCTTTCTATACTATTGATCTTCTCTCTCCCAAGTCTATAAATTGAACCCTATTCCTCCATTTCATTCATCTAAGCTTTAAGTATTGTTACTCTGTAGGAATTATAGCGCGCCTTTGGCACCAATTCCTTTATTTCTTGTGATCACACTCATTACCATACTACTATCATTGTTGTGAAGCTCATCTTCATGGCAAAACTATCATAGTCATTCTCCATTGACAATCTTGGAATAGCAAGGAAGTGCACTCTCTGAGGGCCTTATTCATACATGCAAAATCGATTGAGATAGGTAACCAATAGAAGCTATGAAGCTTTGAGGTTTGCAAAGTTTTTTGAAGTTCTTTTGTTTGGTTGATCTCTTTGTTTCTGTATTTCATTGAGTTTTGGGCATTTTGATATTGATTATATTGATTATTCATTTGAACCCAATTTTTCCTTAACATTTTTGGCACCCACCGTGGGGCCTAGCCCCAATTTAACCCAAAAATTGAGTTTTTGTGTTTTAGAAAGCCGTACACAGGAGGAAACTATGCATCTGACACATCCTAACATGCATCTACTATCTGTTACAGTGCATGCGTTCCTTCAGCGCATACAGTCTCTAATCTAGCGCACTTGTTGTCTGTTCCGGTGTATCTATCATTTCAGTGCATATACGTTGTTTTCCTGCACTTTTGAGCTCTGTCTTAGTGCATATGTACTGCGATGCTTTTGAGCTCTGTTTCTACGCATTCAATCTCTGAAGTTGCCCATCTGATCTAGGCATTAATTTTTAGGGTTTCCTTGAAGTTTTCGCTAACATTGACATTTTTTTGCAGGGACACTCTTGATCTGTTTTGCAGGTTAGGTACTGGTTTAGAATCATATAGTTGCACTTGTTAACTCACACTTCGATTTCTAATAGGAAAGTAAATGGATGCTCATGCAAATCTAACATAGTTTTAACTAGGAAGGCAGTAATTGAATCATTGCTATCTTGCATATCATTGAATCATTGCTATTGTTGTCTTTAATAGTTAGACACATTGCTATCTAGGTAAAATTGAACACATCATCGCTATCTGGATAAAACTGAACCATTGCTATCTTGATTATCACTTCAAAGTTAGCAAATTTGTGCTATCTGGGTAAAAATTGAACACATCATTGCTATATGGATAAAACTAAACCATTGCTATCTCGATTATCACTTCAAAGTTAACAAATTCGTGCTATCTGGGTAAAAATTGAACACATCATTACCATCTGGGTAAATTTGAACCATTTCTAACTTGTTATCACTTCAAAGTTAACAAATTTCTGTGCTTGCCCAAATAGATAGCTCATCTAGTTTTTTCTCATTTTAACTAGGGGAAAAAAAGAACCACTGTCTTCTATGTTTTGGGAATGATACCAAGCCTATGCTCTCCCCTATCTTGGGTGACCAAAATGCCAGACATATCATTTTCACATGTGTTTTCCTTTAGAGGGCCCTTCTCTTGAATACCATTCATCCAAGTAGGAATGACCCTAAGTGGTAATAGGCTAGACACCAAGCCCTTCGAAGCCACTTTAAATAAATTATGTTTGGAGTGAAAGCTTCAAACAATGAGTGCAATTGTGTTATACCAATAGCCAACCTCCCCCAAAACCCTCCAAGGCGCAACCCTTACAAGCTAGGAGACTCCCTAATAGAGAGTAGTGTTGCCGCATGTATAACCACTCAAATGGCTGCCTTTATTACTCATCCTTTGTTTTAGTAGGCCAAAAACCCCTATAATCTAGTGTAGGGAAGGGCGATTATCACCTCCCAAAGATGCTTCACTAGAGATAGTGAGAATTCAATTTTATACTATCCTTTGAAACCTAGGTTTGTACTTGCTTTCTTTTAGTCCAAAAAGAGTCAAAAAATCACAAAAAAAATAAAAAACCATAAAAACATTCTTTGTGTTTGCTATGTCTTCTTGCCATAATTTCAGAAAAATTAGATCAAAAAGACCTTCTTGCAACCAAAGATACCAAAAACATCATAAAATTACCAAAAAACTTTCAAAAATCACTAAGAAAACTAGAGTGGCGCATTCATCCTCTTTTGTTGCGCATTTGTGCCGACTTGCAGTGCATCTTTACTGACTTCCAATGCTTCTACAAACTGTTACAGTGCATTTGATATTTACCAGTGCTATGCTTCTGTACCAACTTGTTGCGCATTTACCAGCTTTTGCAGTGCATCTGTTTCATCGGATGAGTGACAGTGAGCACTTCCACAGTCTTTGAGAGAAAAATTTTATCATTTCTGGATACCCATTTCAGCTTAGTACCAAATTTTGAGATTAGGTCTTACCTTCCAATCACTTTTTCCATCCATTTTGCATCAAAGTCTCTCTTTCGTTAGTCATCTCATTCACCTTCTATTAGGTCTTCCTAGTCCAAAGTCAAAAGTATCCCATATCAGATCAGCATAGGCCACTTTTTTGTATCATTTTGGATTCAATTAACCCTAGTAAGTCACAGAACTTCGCTAGTGGTCTTGGTGCATGACTAGTCCCTACATAGTAAGACAGGTATCGAGTACCCTTACTAGTGGCTATCGTCTTGTATCGGCCATCTTATTTGGAATCATTGATCGAGAAAGTCCCTTGTCCAAATCTTGTCATAAGTATCCTATTCTCAGCAGTCTCCATCGGCATCTTGCCAAAATCTCTATTTTCATCCCACCGCATCCCACGTCACCTTGCATGGTTCTTACTAGATCTCAATACCAAAAGCAACTTGAAATGGCCACAACATCTAACTGTATTGTCACCCCTCATGATAGTGATGAGGAAATCTCTCACAAAGATTATCAAGGACACCTCCAAGATCAGAAATTCCAATGCTTACTTGAAAAAGTGCTCCATGAGGACCCTCACAAGTATTTTTATCATCTTGCGAGTCTTGGAATTAAGCTCCCTATTGATTTTGTTCTAAGCAAACTCAAAGAGATCATAGAGGATAATCATGAACACCACAATGGTGAAGACAAAGGAAAGAAAGCCATAGACCCAAACACACCTATGGAAGAAATGAGGAAACAAATTAAGGGTCTAACACAACAAATGATGGATCTCAAGATGGGTACAAACACTAAAACCTACTCCTTGGAAGATATTGCACCGTACCCCTTTGATAAAAGTTTGAACATGATACCATTTCCCTTTCAATTCAAAGTTCCTAAATTACAAATAAAAAGGGAAAGGGGACCCTAGAGATCACATTAGGGAATTCAACGCCGCATGCATGGAAGTAGATCACAATGAAACTTTCTTAATGAGACTATTCCCTAGATCTCTAGGTAGTCAAGCCATGGAGTGGTTCTCACGGCTTCCACTAGGCATCAAAACTTTTGATGAGTTAGTCAACAATTTCATCACGCACTTCTCGTACAATATTGAACATGAAGTCTCCATGCTTGACCTATGCAACACCAAGCAAAAGAGTGGCGAATCATTCCCCTCCTTCCTACAAAGGTGGAGACAACTAGCAAGCAAATGCTCATATGATGTACCCAAGAAGCAATTAATGGAGATGTTTGTCCACAACCTCAACTCTGATCTTAGCTATCAAATGCAAATTCAGTGCCCTACCTCATTTTCAAAAGTCATTGAAATGGGATTGTTCATCAAGAAAGCTATGATCGCCAAGGGGGAAATTAAGTTATACAAGGACACACCTACCTCTAACTACATGACTGACAAATCAAAGTTTTGGACTAAGAATAAAAATGTTGTTAACGATGCAGTAGTTGATGCCAAGGTGGCGGCTCCCAAACAACAACCAATATTCACTCTCAAAGGAGAGGCAAGCAATGTTGCACCCAACAAAACATTCTCTCAGGAGACAAGGCCGTGGTTCAACTCAAATCCAAGGTGAAAGTTCACACCTCTAGGTGATTCCCAAGAATCTGCATTAAGGAAGCTATTGGCCAACAATGAAATCTCTCTACCCCCAACAAGTGATTACGAACCTCAAATAAAACCTCACTATTGGAAAGACACCGAGTATTGTGAGTATCATAGAGGAAGAGGACATACAACCAACAATTATATCCATCTCAAACATGTTATTCAAGATGTGCTTGATCAAAATCAAGGAGTCACTCAACAACATACTTCTAATGAGACACATGTGGCTTACAAAGATCCACTTCTCAATCATGACAGGTCGTACAATGGCAACAACAACAATGGCAATAACAAAAACCACCGCAACAGGCAAAATCAGAATAATGGGAATAGTAATGCCAATTACGCAAGTGTGTCATTTGACTATACCATCAATTGCATAACAAAGCACATACCACAAATCAATGTGGTCGCGCCCAATCACCAATCAGAGCCCAACAGAACCAATTGCAATATCATCACCCATAGTGGTAAGGTCACGTTCAATACTATTCCTCCAAGGTCGTGACCTTCTCAGTCCAACTTCCATCAGTATAGCGTCATAGACCAACTACGTAAGACTCCTGCCCACATTTCTATCTTAGAGTTGTTGCATCTATCTCCTTCCCACAAGGAGATTCTCAACAAAGCCTTAGTGGAAACCACTGTACCCACTAACTTGGGCCAAGAGAAGTTTCAAGCCATGGTAGGTAATCTAACCTCCTCTAGTACCATATCATTTATTGAACAAGATGACCTCTCATTGTGTCAACCTCATAACACCCCTTTACATATTGTCACCTTCATCCACAAACACTGCATCAAGAGGGTTCTCATTGATGGGGGAGCTGGTTTAAATATTTGCATGCTGAAGCTAGTCCTTACATTGGGGTTCTCTGAAAATGCAGTCAAACCAAGGAAGAAGATAACTATCAAGCCTATGATGAAGAGGAGAGAACTACCAAAGGAACAGTGGTATTACCCATACAAGTGGGACCAGTGATAAAAGACATTGTGTTCCAAGTCCTAGATAGGGAGCTAGCCTATAATATTCTTCTAGGTAGACCATGGATTCATGCCATGAAAGCTATACCTTCTACCTATCACCAATGCATAAAATTCCCTCATAACGGCAAGCAAGTCACCATCCAAGGTGATCCCGACCCCTTTCAGCATTGCAACTCTATCCTTTCAAAACCTGATTGCATCATACCAAACAATAGAGCATCTACATCCCCTACCCCACAGCATGATTCTACCTCTGAAGCTTCCTCATCCAAGCCCAAGGACCAAAAAATTACCATCAAAGAAACAGGAGTAGGGGAATACTCCATTGAGCACAGCCTCAATCTAGCCAAATTGCCTCTATCTCCTAGATCCTTTGGGTGACCCAAGCATTTTCCAAATCCATCTGCTCCTCCTACACCTCCCACAGCTCCCTTTTTCAAATGGGGGACCCTAGTAGATGAAACAGAGGAAAGAGATATCTTACAATGGCTCTATACAGAAGAAGAGAACACACAACATGAACCACCTAAGCTCCTAATGGAAATCTATGGGTGAGGTGAATCTATCCTACACAGAATGGGTTACAAAGGACAAGGCCCCACTAGCCTAAGAAAAGAAGGAATCATAGAACCCATTCAACCTTCTTCATCCTCATTAGCTAGAACTACAAAAGGTCTAGGATATAAGGATAAGGGAAAAGATAAAGCAAATGCTTGTCTTGTGGAAATGATCCATACACTTCAAGAGGACAGTGACACAGATTCCAATCAATATGAGTGGAATGAGCTAACAGAGCATTCCTATGATGACAAAGAGGTTGATACCATTCAAACTTATAGCCCTTACCGTGAGGGACAAACGCTACCAAATAGACCATTAGAGTGTGATTTGCCTATCCCTGAGAATACGACTTTCCAGGAAGGTTCAAGTTCTATCGTGATAAACAATTTGGAGGAAAGTACCATCCCGAACACTCTCCCTACCAATACTCCTAGCATATCCATTCAAACTATCAATGAATTAGATCTATCCTCTGACTCTCTCCCCCTTGTGCATCCTGAACTTATTGACTGGGATCTACAAGGAACCCCGCAACTAGATATGTTCCAAAACAATGATGCCTATATTGACTACATGGAACTTAGGGACCACCTACCTAAAGGAGATCATAAAGCTAGCTTTGCCATTAAACTTAATATCATGGCTTATTTTGGAGAGGGTGCCAAGCCTTCCAGTCACAAAAATATCAAAATAAAAATTGGATCTGATGGTGAAAACTGCTTCGCGGCAGTGTCAGATCCCAAAATAGTAAAAAGAAAGGACGCATTTGATGGTGAAAACCCAACTGTGGCACCTGACGATGGAAGGCTTGACACTCTCCCCGATGACATGCACCAGGAGAAGTCTCAGATTGTTGTAGAACCCACAGAGCCTGTTAACATTGGAACAAAGGAGTAGCCTAAGATCATTCACTTTGCTAACTCTCTAACCCCACTAGAAAAGACTAAGTTTGTACCATTCTTCAAGAGAAAGAAAGTCAATTTTGCTTGGTCATAAGCAAATATGTCGGGGTTAGATCTAGATTTAATTCTACATCACCTTCCATTAGATCCAGGAGTGAAACTAATGAAACAGAAGCTTAGAAAGATGCATCCACACATAGCACTACTTGTAAAAGAAGAACTCAAGAAACTAGTGGATGTAGGGTTCATCAGAGCTATAGACTATCCGAAGTGGGTCTCCAACATAGTACCAGTGTCCAAACCTGATGGCCGAGTCAAACTATGCAATGATTTTAGAGATCTAAACAAAGCTTGCTGCAAGGATGATTTTCCATTGCCAAATATAGATATCATAGTCAACTTAACAGTAGGGCATACCATGTTATCTCTCATGGATGGCTTCTCAGGATACAATCAGATCAAGATAGCACCAAAAGACTAGCATAAGACAGCTTTTACTTGTCCATGGGGCACTTTCTGCTGGAATGTCATGCCATTTGGGCTAAAGAATGCAGGAGCCACATATCAGCGTGCTATGACCACTATATTCCATGATATGATGCATGTAACAATGGAAGATTATGTAGATGATATCCTCGCAAAGTCACTCACAAGAGAATCACACCTGGATGTGTTAGAGAAAGTCTTTTAGAGAGTAGAATAATTCAAAGTTAGGTTGAACCCAAATAAATGTGTGTTTGGAGTCACCTCAGGCAAGCTCCTAAGTTTTATTGTATCAGTAAATGGAATAGAGGTGGACCCCACTAAAGTTAAGGCTATTATGGACATGCCACCACCCAAGAATCTTACTCAACTAAGATCTCTATAGGGCAAACTACAAGCAATCCGAAGGTTCATATCACAACTAGCAGACAAGTGTCTACCCTTCAATCATCTCCTACATAAGAACATTCCATTCAGATGGGATGAGAAATGTGAAGAGGCATTTGACAAACTGAAAGAGTACATTATGAATCCACCTATTCTCATGCCTCCTATCCAAGGGAAACCATTGTTACTATACATATCTACTACACCAACAACTCTTGGGGCCCTTCTAGCACATCAAGATTACGAAAATAAAGAAAGAGCCATCTATCAGTCGCACATTGGTGGGCTATGAGTTGCAATACTCTCAGATAGAAAGATCATGTCTTGCAGTAGTATTTGCTTCCCAAAAACTCTAACATTATATGCTAGCACATCCAGTCAAACTTATTGCAAAAATAGACCCACTGAAGTACTTACTAAGCAAAGTAGCTCTAACAAGTCACCTAGCCAAATGGGTAATGCTCCTAAGTGAATACGACACTAAGTATGTAGATAGAAAGGCTATCAAAGGGAATGTCATTGCTGATCAGTTAGAAGATACACCACTACAGGACACCACACCAATGCAATTTGAATTTCTAGATGAATTCTTATTCAATATATCAACACATTCTTGGAAACTTTACTTTGATGGGTCCTACACAAACCATGGATCAGGGGCAGGAATCTTGTTTGTAACTCCTCATGGTGACACCATACCAAAGTCTTACCGTCTATTATTCCCATGCACCAACAACATAGTAGAATATGAATCCTTGGTCATTGGCCTCAAGATGGCAATAGAGTGGAAAATCAAACAGCTACATGTCTATGGTGATTCTCAACTAATGATCAATCAGGCAATGACGATTACCAAACCAAAGATGAGAAGCTTGTCCCATACAAGCAGATGGTCGAGGACTTTAAGGAATACTTTGTGATCATCTCTTTTGAGTAGATACCTTGCATTGAAAACAAAGCAGTAGATGCCATGGCAACCATTGCCTATCTTCTTGAAATCCCAGAGAATGAGTCACGGTACGAGTTCTTAGTGGAATCAATTCAGCAACCAGCTTATGATCTTCCTGAAACCCATTCCATATGCCTATTAGTTGGATCTGATTCACCTTGGTACGGTAAGGTTTACACTTACCTCAAGGACAACACCCTCCCACCTAACTTATCTTCAAACCAATGACGAACCTTTATACACCAAACCTCTCACTATACCATTATTGCCGACACCCTATACCGACGTGGTCTAGATGGCACTTTACTCTTGTTGATAACTGAGAGGGGGGAGGTGAATCAGTTATCTTAATTAATTTAACTTTCTATTCTTCTTTAACAACAAGAGCAGCATGAAAGAAAATAAGTATCCATAATCATGAAAGCAGAAACAAAGTCAATACACATAACACAATGATTTTGTTGTGGAAACCCCTGTTAAGGGAAAAACCACGGGGTGACTAACCCAAGAATGTATTCTCTGTTAGAAGAATGGAAGTACAAAATGGCACTTACCAATTAGGGCTCACTGCCCGAGCACACTGCTCACAAGAGGCTCACTGCCTACAAGAGACTCACTGTCTACAAGTTATAAAGAGAGTTACAAGATACTTGAATTGATAAGAAGCATCCACATATACTGGAGTTTAGTTCTGGTTAGGCTCAGTATACGGATCTACTGCACTTCATCCTTTCTTCTTTTGTGCTACTGTCCTTTCACATACCAGACTTGACTTACTGCTTCCACACTGCTCTTCTACTTTTCTTTGCACACCACAACACACTTCTCACTCTTCACATCCAAATCTATCTGGTATATATATCTGCACTAATGATTTCAACACCTTTCTAGTCGGCATCCAGAATAGTCAATATTTTCCCAAACTCTGATCTGTCGACTGAATCCTTACTTATAAAGTGATGCGTATCAAAGAGACACTTACAGAAGTCATCAATCATGTCGGACAATCATGAATGATACTTTAAGAACCTTGATCACCATCAATATCTCATCTAGAATAATGTCTGATGCTCTGCCGGTCAGGTCTTCCTCTATCTACTCTGTCAAACAGGACCCCAATACTTAGATGCTCATATCTCTTCACTCTTTCATCACTAGAGGCTCAATCCCTCGAATATATCAGTCAAGGTACTTCTCTTGACTTCCCCAAGTCCGCACTTTACTAAGATACTTCCTCTAAGAGATCCGGACCTGACTATCGGACCTTGCCACATATTCTGTTCTTGCTTATCAGACCACAACACTCTTCAATCTGACTTCCGGTATAGACACACCATGTCCTGCGGATGTGTGGGATGAACTTTGTTGCCATCAATGACAACAATCATGAAGCTACAATGTGTCTCTTGCCAACAATCTCCCCCTTTGGCATTGATGGCAACACTTAGTGAAAAATGACTAAGTGTTATACTATATCCCCCTTGGTTGATGCTCTATTCTAATGTACACTTTACCATAGCTCCCCCTTAGCTGGATTCCACATTTTTCACTGTTCCTCACTCCCCCTTTGACATCAATGGCAAAGGGTAGGATCCGCACACCAAAAATCCTCAAAAAAATCAACTATACTTAGTCGCATAAATATAAATACATGATACACTTACATATATTGGAGTATATCTACAAAAGATGTCTTCAACTAGGCAAATTCTGTTGCCCAACTCTGCTTCATCCTGTCCAAAATTGAGATGTGACCACTCAACAGGAATGCAAAAGCTTCTTCCCTCTTAAGATCTGTCGGATCACTGGTTCAGGCTATGGTCTGGGCATCAGTTAGGGCCTCATGCATGGCCTCTAATTTAGGGATAATCATCCCTCTAAGTTCATCCATCCTACTTATTATGTTCTTCCTCTCCTTCTCAAGCTTCTTAATCTCATTGATGACTACAATAGTTTGACATTCCTGGTTTATTATGGATACAGTGAGAGGATCAAAATTCTGAGAGAGGCTTGATAGTTTATCCTCTTGTTCCTTTACTTTCTTCTCAATATCCTTTGTTACTTTAGTCCAAGATATACAAAATTTATATACTTCTCCATCCTTAAGAGCATTTTCTAAGCTCTTTATCCCGATATCCATATTTCTCCTATCATTGGTTATAAATCCTTGTAACTCAGAGAATCTCTTATTCATAAACTCTTTTCGGACCTTCTCCTCAGCTGATTTCTCTAAAGACTCAAAATGAATGCTAACAGAACTAACAAGAGACTTGAGATTACCGGATGAAGAAGCTGAGGAATCCTTCTAAAAGGATGGCATGATCTTTTCAAGTACACCAGATGTAATTTCTAGCAGCTCACAATCTTCCATGTGAGATTTTAGAAGTTTCTCTTTAGCCTTTGCTTGGGCAAAGGATGCTATTTTCATTGTTTGAACTGAGGAGAGAGAATCAAAGTCAAATGGTCCTTGAAGTAACTCTGGTTCATCAATCTCCATCATTTCTTTAGTCAAGAAGTCCTTGACAGATTCTGCAGTGTCTCTTACTGGAGACAGAGTTTTCTTTCCTTCTGCACTGTCACTTGTGTTCTTCTTAGTTTGACCTTCTTCTCTTCCCTTCACTTCTTCTTCTTTCTCCTCTATTCTTTCTTCTCCTTTAGATCCGGAGACTACTGGAGAATCCAAATTTACTTCTCCTTGGACTTCCTCTTTCGGAACAGAGGAATCTAAGTCCTTAACTTTTTCTTCACTAGTCTCCTTTTCCTCTTCTGCTACTGTCTTAGTGGATTCTTCTTTGTCATCCATGCCTGAGGTTTCATCATCTAAGTTCTCTACAATGGGAATGTTGAATCTTTTGTATGCATTCTGGAGGATCTCTTCTATCTCTTTTGCTATTTTGTCAGTTTCACCAATCATAAGTTGATTCATTCTAGCTTTGCTCCGGAACTCATCCTTGCAATCTTTGAAGATCATATTCATTTGCTTCGGAGTGATTGAAGGATAGAGCTAAATAGCTATTTGTTCCCTGATCTCAAGGTCCTTGGCCTTGGCATTGTTCTTCCTAATTTCTAGTTCCTTTTCTAGGCTCTTTGGAATTAGAGATATAATCTCAATGAATGCTTTATTATAAATGTTAAGATACCTGATTGTGGCTTCTTGCAGGATCTTCTGATCAGCCTCACTGTAATCATCATAAAATTCAATCATTGGCTTCAAGTTCCCATCAATAGTGACTGATTTAACTACATCATCTAAGGACAGAGTGGGCCTTTCAACAAACTCTTCTACCTCTGCCTCCTTGTCTTCACCAGATACTTTCTTCTTCTTCATCATCTTCTTGATCTCTTCATCAGATTCTATCTCTTCTTCATCCTTCTGACTGATATAAGACCTTGTTGCCTTTGTCTTTGTTCTCTTTTCTCCTTTACTAGATGATTTTGCTTCTGGTTTTGATGTCTTTGAGCTCTTAGCAGTGGCAGATGTAGAGCTCTTAGAGGATCTGGTCCGGGAGGGGGCTTCTACCAGAACACTTTCTTTTTCTACCTCTTCCTTTTCTTTTTCTACCCTTTCCATCTTTTCTCTGTGTGCATCAAGTGCCTCTTTTGAGATGCCATATCTTTTGGCAACATTCTCTACTTCTTTTCTTACTTTTCCCTTCATCTCCAGTTGTCTTAGTTCCACATGAATCTTTATACTCAATTCTTCAAAGGTTCTAAACCTTTCTGCCTTGGGATCCTTGGGCTGACTTAGCATGTGCTGAACATGCAGCTCTACAATTTTCTCATCCACTTCATACCCCATTGGCATGATCCACACTATTCTTGGCTCCACAACCTCTATTAGACACTAATCAGTTTCTACCAAAAAGCACACTATATCTTTATACTTCTCAACTAGAGATTGGGGAATTCTTTCTCTAGCTTGCATCATGCATTGGAAGTTTTTGAAGTAGCCCCATAGTGCCGTGTGTTGTGCCTTGGCATCACCAAGCCCATGCAAGTAATCTCTAATATGAATTACAACCGGTCTGTTATTTTTCCATACCCATCCATTGGATCCGGGTAGCTCATTCATGTAGTAAAAGAATAGGCAGAGTATCAAACCACTGTATTTGAAAGAATTCTTCTTATCCTTCTTTATCTTCTATAGATTCTCCAAGAGTTGGTTCAGAAGGAGCTCACAAAGATCATAGTCTGCATTCTTCCTCAACATTTCATAAGTAGTATATACAGCAGTTCTGGATACTGAACTCTCCCTACTGGAGTGATATATCTTATATCCAATTATCATTGATGCAAACTTGATATCCGGATCTGTGATATCCTCAATTGTCATTGCTCTTTTATCAAATTTCAATCCGGTAGCCTCACTTACAATTTGGTTTTTGACAGATTTGAGAGTAGGCATCCCATCAGTTGAGTATAATCCAGTTACTGCCCTAATTGCATCCTTAGTGATCTTAAATAGCCTATTCAACCACATGAAGTTGTCATGCATTCTGCTCAAAATATACCGGACCCATTCATCTTCCAGAAAACAGGGGAAATGAATGCATTGTAAAAAATGTTTGTCTCGGATAGCCTTACACTAAGGTTTGAGATCAAAAGAGTCATCTATTAACTAATTGTGATAGATATCTGACGGCTTAGATTATCCAAACTCTTCAATGTTCGCATGAATGTATGTCCTAACATCTTCAACATGCAAAACCCCATGTGGAATGCTAGAAAATGCACCTAAAGGATCCACTTCTAGATATTTGTAGGGATGTTTCTTAAATTTAGGGGGTGGCCTATTAGAAATCTTCACAACATTCAAAGTAGTCATCTTTAAAGATTCAGAGAAAGATAGAAAAATATCTCTTACGCCCTTTAGGGTTTACAGAATGAGCCGAAGAGATCACCAGCTGATTTGAATTCTGCGAGTAATCCTTGAGAGATATGAGGCAAGCTTGTTTGCAGAGCTCTTCTTGTCTATTTCACTAATGCAAATATGCAAATGAGGAGTAAACGAACCCTTTTATCATTGAGCAAACCCTAAATTCATATTGCAATAAATGCACAACTCAAGTCATTCTGGTTGCCTTGTTCTCCTTGTTCTGAGAAAGATCTTTTTCTAGATCACTGAGATATGCTTCGAATTATATTCGGTGATTATTGACAATCTATCTTTCTTTCCTCAATCATTTAATCTATCCGCAAATCAATATTCCTCAATTTTGAATCAAACCGGATCTAACTGCAAGGACCTGCTTCTTACAGGATGACTGTAAAACCAGATCTATCTTGGAAGATTAACCTATTCAAAACTTCTTGCGGATCTTTCATCTCTTTACCAAAGCTTATTTATATGTTCCATTGTGAACCCTTTAATCTGAAACTTTCCTTGTGCCAATTCCGGCACCAATTAACTGGCTGGGGGAAAATGTTTTCCTTGTGTCTCCCCTTAAGCCAGAGCTCACCTTTTTTTAGTTTTTAGAAGGAATATCAGCACCAGATTCTGGTGCGGATCCATCCCCTACATTTTCTGTATTTCTCTTTACCCAAATCTTGTTCATCTCACTTTGAACTTCATCTGCATTCACTTTTCTTTTTCCTTTGACTTGATTCTGAATATGATGTACCGGACCCCTTTTGTCCTGATTCTTACTTCTATAGAATTTGGCAGTATGACCGGATCTATTGCAATTGTGGCAAACAACATTTGTTTGCATATTTGATTGATATCCTCTTGTTCTACATTGATTAGCCATATGTCCCATTCTATTGCATGCAAAGCATTTACCATTGAATGAATTGTTCATCTGCATATTTCTACATTCATGAGATTTGTGACCATACCTTTTGCAGTTGTAACACTGTCCTGAGAAAGATGTATTAGTCTAATTCATTCTCTTTCTACACTGATTAGCTTTATGGCCAAAGTTATTGCAGTTGTGGCAGTAACCATTGAAGGATGGATATCTTTGAGCATTAGGTTGCCTTATCGGAGGTCTTCTAGGCCTGTTCCTTGAATTTTCTGATCCAAAATTTTTCTGACCAGATCTGGAGCTTTCACCTTTCTCATATCCCAAGCCATGCTTGTCATCTACCCTCTTTTGGCTTTCAAGAAGAACTTCAAGTTGAGAAGAACTTATCTTGAATTTCTCTTTGTATTCATTTGTTGTTTGAAGATCCTTTTTAAGAGTGTCAATTTGATCCTCAAGTTTTTCTTCATTATCTCTAGCATCTTCAAGATCAGATTCAAGATGTCTGATTATTCTATCCATCTTGTGGCAGTCTTCTGATTTCTCCTTGAGAGATTGTCTTAGATCATCTTTAGTTTTTCTTTTCTCTTCAATTTCTTGGGTAAATTTCATAACTCCTAATTCCATTTCATGTCTTACCATAATGATCTCTTTTGATAACTTTTCACATAACTTAGTTTTCTCCTTTAGAACTTCATTTGTATCATTGGCTTCACCTTGATTTGCCAATTGCTGAAGTAGATCCTTTCTCTTTTTCATAGAGAGACTCAATTTCCCTTTTAGTTCATTTATGAAATCATCAGCCTGTTTGAGTCTTTCCTTCAATTCATTGACTTCAGAATTAGATTGTTCAAGATCATCTAGGGCAGTTTGAAGTTGTTCCCTCATACCATATACATCCATTTGAATTCCCAGATCTTCCTCAAGTTGTTAGGCTCTGTTTGGAGGAACTTGGCTCTGATACCAATTGTTGATAACTGAGAGGGGGGTGAATCAGTTATCTTAATTAATTTAACTTTCTATTCTTCTTTAACAACTAGAGTAGCATCAAAGCAAATAAGTATCCATAATCATGAAAGCAGAAATAAAGTCAATACACATAACATAATAATTTTTACGTGGCAAACCCTATTAAAGGAAAAACCACGAGGTGACTAACCCAAGAATGTATTCTCTGTTAGAAGAATGGAAGTACAAAATGGCACTTGCCAATAAGGGCTCACTGCCCGAGCACACTGCTCACAAGAGGCTCACTGCCTACAAGAGACTCACTGTCTACAAGTTATAAAGAGAGTTAAAAGATACTTGACCTGATAAGAAGCATCCACATATGCTGGAGTTCAGTTCCGGTTAGGCTCAGTATACTGATCTACTGCACTTCATCCTTTCTTCTTTTGTGTTGTTGTCCATTCACATACCGGACCTGCCTTATTACTTCCACACTGCTCTTTTTCTTTTCTTTGCACACCACAACACACTTCTCACTCTTCACATCCAAATCCATCTGGTATATATATCCACACTAATGATTTCAACACCTTTCTAGTCGGCATCCGGAATAGTCAATATTTTCCCAAACTCTGATCTGTTGGCTAAATCCTTACTTATAAAGTGATGCATATCAAGGAGACACTTACAGAAGTCATCAATCATGTCAGCCAATCATGAATGATACTTTAAGAACCTTGATCACCATCAATATCTCATCTGGAATAATGTCTGATGCTCTGTCGGTCAGTTCTTCCTCTGTCTACTCTGTCAAACAAGACCCCAATACTTAGATGCTCATATCTCTTCACTCTTTCATCATCGGAGGCTCAATCCCTAGAATATATCAGTCAAGGTACTTCTCTGGACTTCCCCAAGTCTACACTTCACTAAGATAATTCCTCTGAGAGATCCAGACCTGACTGTCGGACCTTCCCACATACTCTGTTCTTGCTTACTGGACCACAACACTCTTCAATCTGACTTCCAGTATAGACACACCATGTCTTGTGGATGTGTGGGATGAACTTGTTGCCATCAATGACAACAATCATGAAGCTACAATGTGTCTCTTGCCAACAACTCTATTGTTTAGAATGAGAAGAATCCCAAACCACCTTACAAGACGTACACAAAGGCATCTGCAAAACACACTCTAGCGGTCCTTCCTTAGCTAAGAAACTCATGTGTTTGGGTTATTATTGGCTGAACATGGAAACATATTCATATCTATTTGTGAAGAAGTGCAAGCAGTGCCAAATACACAGGAACTTGATACATGCACCAGCTCAGGAGTTGAGACCTTTAACGACACCTTGGCCCTTTTGTCAATGGGGACTTGACCTTGTAGGAAAGATCCATCCTCCCTCATCCAACGGCCACAAATTCATAATAAATACCACTAAGTACTTTACCAAGTGGATTAAAGCCATCCCCCTAACCACCATCACAGGTAAACAAATCTCCTCATTCATCCTCAATTACCCCATCTGAAGATACGGAATTCCCTCATCCATTATCACGAATAACGGAAGACCCTTCAAAAACCAGGATGTCTAAGAACTTTGTGACCAATTCAAAATCCAACACTGTTTCTCCACACCCTATTACCCCTAAGGCAACGGCCAAGCGGAAGCATCCAACAAGACCATCTTGAAACTCCTCAAGAAGACAGTCAATGACGTTGGTCGTGATTGGCACATCCAACTCAATCCCACTCTGTGGGCCTACAGAACTAGTATATGCACTCCCACAGGTGCTACCCCTTACGCCATTGTCTATGGCTCAGAAGCTATCCTCCCCATTGAGGTCAAGTTACCATCTCTCAGGGTGTCGTTAAAAGGTCTCATCATAGATGAAGAGTAGAGAGTTTCCAGATTGTAAGAACTAGAGTTGCTAGAGGAAAGGATACAGAAAGCCTTTGATCATCTCAAAGCATATCAAAAAATGATGTCACGAAGCTACAACCATGGAGTCTGCCCAAGAGTCTTTAAGGTTGGAGATCTAGTACTTAAGGAGAACCCCCGCAATCAACAGGATAGGAAAAAGAAAGGCAAGTTCAAGCCCAACTGGCTTGGGCCTTATGTGATCGTAGCCGCTTATGGATCGAGGGCATATTAGTTAGCAACATCAAAAGGTGAGTTGTTTGATGACCCAATCAATAGCATGCACCTTCATTAGTTCTATATCTAAGAGAACCCCAATGTAAGGGGCCATATAATCAAAAAAAAATAAAAATACAAAAAAATACAAAAATGCAAAAAAATCAAAAAATTAGAAAAAAACAAAAAAATTGTCCTTCAGTGAAAACCTGGCAAATAGGCCCCTTGGATAGGTATCATGATGAAAACCTAGCAAACTTTCTAGCTTTCGTGCAAATAAAAACAAGTGGTGAAAACCTGGTAAATAGGTGTTACTTGTGATAAACCGCTTCCTCCATCTTTGGAAAACCAATCACCTTGTGTCCATTCTTCCTTCACTCATGTCCCATTCAATCCATATTTGTTCCATAATAAATCCTAAATGATAACCTATCATGGCTTCATACTCTATCTCTTTGTTGCCTTGTCAACCAAGGTTTTATCCCATATCTTATCCATAGTGTCAGCCTGGCATAATGTCTCTCATTAGTATCCACATAGTCCAAGTCCATGAACTACATTGCCTCTGTGTCGTCACGTAGGCAAGGCCATTATTCAAATGCGCCCCCGAGGCTCCACTTGCCCATGCTTCTATCTAACTAAGTCCACACCACTTTCTATCGCCTAGGTCCTAGGTCCGTTAGGGTTCACCCTGAACTACGTTGCCTCTGCGTTGTCACGTAGGCAAGGCCATTTAGTAATGAGCCCCTAAGGCACTAGGTCAGTCCCTTAGGGTCTGTCTCACCAATAAGGATTGTGGAATCTTTCACCAGGCAAGAAGACTCAAACAGAACCTACTCTTTTCAAGCAGAAATCTTGATGCATGGCATTAACCTATCCAAAGCAAAGCAAGCAAACACCTAAGGCATTCTAAATGATTTTACCTAAATTATGGCAAGAAACAAACACATCTAAATGCAAAAATATTTGTGGATTGGAATCATGGTTAAGTTACAGAGTCTTGATTTTTGTTATCATGTCTTTCTATGCTACTCGAGGATGCCAAAAGCTAGAGATGCTATGATGGGGGCATGATTCTTGTTTTTGTTTGATGTTTGTGGATAAAACTCTAGTAATGTGACACCTTGTCTAAACACATGATCGGCAAAAGATCATCAAGGACATCAAAGTTCTAACATGAACGGGTGCAATCCTTGTCTTTTGATACGCAAGAAATACTCAAGTCATCTCGGTTCACTTATACCTCGATGCTTGTATTAACTTGATAAAGCAAAATCCATGTAAGCAATACTTAGGTCATCTCAGTTCAATTATACCTAGATACTTGTGTTATCACCCAGATTTGCACCCTTTGCATGCGGCTGTGAAACCTCATGCAACTTGGAGTAACATTGGAATGATCTCGAAGTGTGGGACCTTGCATTTTGAGATCAGACCTCCAGAGAAGGCTGGTTCCTTGCTCTAAGCCTATTACTGAGAGCAGTGATACTAAACCTAGTGCTAAACAACTTGCAGGGGAAAGAATTAGAAGGAAAAATGAAGGGGAAAAGGGGTGATACACCAAATTTAGTGAGCGATGTTGGTCATGGTGTGGACACAGCAACGATTCCATTGCTACTAAACAAGGATTCACATAGATTCAAGACTGGTTTGAGGCTTTGGTATGAAGGTTATACCTATAGAGGGGCCATTTTACCCATAGAACATATTATAACTTTCAATTAAAACACAGAAATCTAGAGATAAAAGAGGCAAGAAGTTAGCATCTATTAATCATGAAGGCCCAGAAAACCAATACAATGTAGAGATATTTCATAGCAGGGGTATACCAACATAGCTAATTACATTCATTGATGGATAAAAGGAAGATAGCAGAGGCCAGATTCAGGCACAGTGAGTCACATTCCCATACCCTTGCAATTACACTAAGAGGTCTAACTACAAAAGAAAATTGGCAGCATAATAGCCCAAAAATCAACCATCCTTTTTTGCAAAAGAGTTTCACAAGTCTTTATAGGCCAAACTCCTGCCAGAAGGGCAAGGAGTCACTGAATCACAAAACTGAGGCCATAAATGCTAGAAGCAGGAAAGTATGAGCAGAGGCATGGTGAAGGGACGTGGACCATGTTGTCGCCAGGAGAAAACATGGAAGACGGCAGCCATGACACGAGACAGGATAGGGGTGGAGAAGCAACCTCCAAAGTCACCGTCCACTGCATGGAAATTTGGTCCTGCAAGAGAAAGAGCCCATATGCCATGAATGCACCTGCAGAACTTCACCAACCCGAGCCGCTATGAGGAGAAAAACCACTCAAAACTTTAAGATGGCCGCTGAAATGTCTAATTGGCCTGAACATGCAAAGCCAGATCCAAAAATTTGAAACCGGAAAATCCCCCTAAAAACCTACTCAAATGAAAGAGGAGGCAAAAACAAGCCTTTTTGCCTCTTACAACATGTCAAAATTCATTGAAATGGGGAAGATATAGGTGGTCAAAGTTTTGGTCAACTGCCTGTATATATCGCTTCTGCATTTGTGTATATATTGGCCTCAGAAAATACCTTAGATCCTGTCTTTGCATGTCTGAAAACCTTTGTATGTATTTCTTCCCTTGGCGCCAAAAGGCCTCTGCGATCGCTCTCAGGAAATGCATTTGAAACTGCCTTGTATATGCAAGAGCCTTTGTATATGCATTGCTACTACCACGTGGCACCCCCTGATTTGCTGTTGAGTTGGTCTGAGAAGTGGTGCTCAAAAGTTGCACTTTCCCTTTGTATATCGCCTTGTATATGCAAATATTCAACCGCATATACAATGCACTATGGACTTGAAACTGCAAGAACTGCATTTGAACCTTACCTAAAATCCGGCTTATATATGGAAATGCATCCTCTGCTTGTAAATCGGCACATACAACACCGATATACAAGTGCGGACCCGAAAATGACCTTTAGCTGCTTTTCCTTGCTTTGTTGGGTCCACCTTGTATCACTTCTCCTTGTACATTTCACTTTGTATGTGCGAACATACAAATGCTGTTGATCTGATCCTTTGTCAAAACATACAATCCTCTTTGTATATGGGTGGGCCCCACCTCTTTGTATGTTGGCGATATACAAATATCCTTGTATACTTTCCCTGCAGCACTGTAGCAAATGTACATTTACACCTTGTATGTTTCATATGCAAACACAATATACAAACTCCTTTCACATACAAACAGGGAATCTTTACGGAATATGCCCGCAATGTATCTTTTCATTGTATATCCGATTGTATCTTCACTTGTATATCCGAATAGACAAGCCCCTACATACATGCAAACCTGACATACATTCAGCAAATATTCTGGGGATCTGCGATGTAATTCCATCCTTGTATCTGCCCTTGCATCCTTCCAGTGAATGTATATTTGCTTGTATGTTGAAAATACAAAGGCAAACATACAAACCTTCTTAACATACAAACAGGGAATCTTTGAGGAATATGTGATGAATCTATATTATACCTTGCATGTTTCACTTGCATTTTCTGCTTGTATATCACCGATATACAAACTGGAATATTCCCAAGGACCTGCAAAAGATTCCCTAGATGTGTATGCACCTTTTGGAGCCTGATATACATTCAGAAAATGCATATAACCTAATTTTTCCATCATTTTCTAAGGCCAATGGAGATTTCAAGCCCGCCAAATGTACATTTGAACTATATGTTGACCAAAACTTTGACCATGGATAACTTCTTTGTTTGGTCAAATTTCAGGGTGATGTAAAAAGCAAACCTGCCTGTTTTTTCAAGCTCTTTCCAATGGTAAGGCTTCTTAAGCAAGGCTCCTGGGAAATTTTTCACTATAAGCTTTATAGGAACATTTCCAAAAGATTTTCAAGAAAACACTAGGTTAACTATTTAGCTCTGAGCAGAGGAAAATAGGATAACATTTTTGGCGACCTCTATGGGGTGTTTGCCTGCTAAACCAAAGATCAGTGGCCTTGTATTCATTGGGCATGGAGTCAAAAGAAACTAGAAGTGCCTTGACAAACATCTTGACTCAGAAACCCAGCATGACAGCAATGAAGGACATAGGAAGACTAGAGGAAAAACAAAAAGCTGACAGCAACCCGCAAACTGTGCTAGATAGCACTTAGGGAAAACAAAAGGGCATCTAAACTATTATGCAGCAGCACTTATTGAAAGCATAGAGATCTAATCTACTAATTTCAGAGCACTCATACCTCAAAACACCTCTTCAGGTGTAACCCATTGACTGGGATAGGCAAATTTTGTCCATCCATATTTGACAACTGAAATGCATTATGCTCCTTGCATTCAGTGATGAGAAATGGGCCACCCCGCATGCAATCAAATTTGGAGTGCCTCCCTAGCCTGCTCTTTAATTCATCCCACTTGAGCACCAAATCCCCCTCCTTAAAGATACTGGGAGTGGCCTTTTGATCAAAATTCCTTTTGGTCTGAAGCTGATGATATTCCATAGCCTTCTTGGCCTTATCTCTTATCTCTTCAAGTTCCATGAGCTGAGCATATCTGACCGCCATGGGATCTTCCTCCTCAAACATTTCCAGTTGGTTCATGATGTCAAGAGCTGGCAGCTCCACAGATATAGGCAACCTTGCCTCCCTTCTGTAAACAAGTATGTATGGAGAGTTCCCAATGGACCTCTTCGGAGTAATTCTATCTGCCCATAAAGTAGATTTCAAATTAGTATGCCAGGTCCTCTGGTTATCCTTCATGGTTCTCTTGATGATTCTTATGAGATTTTTATTTGTGGACTCAACTAGGCCATTACCCTAAGGGTAATAATTTGATGAAGTGCTCAAGTAAATCCCATTCTTCACAGCCCAGTTAGTTATCTTTAATCTGACAAAAGCCAATGCATTGTCTAATATGATAGATTCAGGTACCCCAAATCTAGCTACCAGATCACTATAAAAGTTCAAAACATCACTTTCATTGGATTCCTTTAGGGCCACTGCCTCAGTCCATCTTGTGAAGTAATTAGTTGCTGTAAGCACCCATCTGTGGCCTACACTGGACAGTGGATTGATGGGACCTATGAAATCGATACCCCACCTCATGAAGGGTTGCTTAACCTGAATGGGCTGTAGGGGCATAGCTGGCAGCTTTTCCTTACCTACAACCATAGCACATTTCACACATTTTCTGGCCCATGCGTGACCATCCTTGAATAAGCTGGGCCAATAATATCCAGCTCTCATAATCTTCCGGGTGGTAGTCCTTGGGGCAAAATGACCCCCTGATGTTCCATCATGGAACTCACCCAGTACTTTGTCAGTTTGAGTTTCATCAATGCATCTTAATAATATGCCATTAAAATCCTTCCGGAAAAGGATGCCATTGATTAGGACATATAGGATAGACTGTAGTCTAAAGTACCTTCTCTTGGCTCTGTCTAACCCTACTGGACATTCACCAGTCTACAAAAATTGGATCATATTGTGAACCCAACTAGCGCCCGCTGCTACTGTATTCGTTTGATGCTCCTCTTCTATGGACAGAAACATTGTTTCTTCCTTGCTTGCTTCATTTTCTGAACGAGCAGCAAGCTATTTGCTGAGACCCCATGAGCTTGGTTATTTTGATGTCAACGTCATACTCAATGACCCTGGTGATCCAACCAGCTCTTTTCTCATTGATGTCTTTGCTCAATAGGAACTCCTTCACACCAGGGTGAGCGACCATTAAATGTATCTTATTATTAGAAATAAGATGCCTAAATTTTTTGAGGCTCCTCACCATGGCAAGGATGTGTTTCTCAATGAAGCTATACTTTTGTTCATACTCCTCTAAGCCCTAGCTGAAAAAAGCAATTGGTTGTTCAAACCCTTCACTCTGTTGCTGTACCAGGATTGCAGAAATGGTATCCAGATCACCATAAGCATACAAAATAAAATCCTTGCAGAAATCAGGATTCACCAAGGTTGGTACGGCTGACAACACTTCTTTTATGGACTCAAAGCTTAGCTTGGCCTCCTTCGTCCAACTGAAAACTACATTCTTTTTTAACATGGACGTCAAGGGCTTTAGAAGATTTGCAATGTCTGGTATAAACCTTCGCAAAAAATTAATTCTACCAATGAAGCTTTGAAGCCCCTTCTTGTGGCTAGGTAAGGGTAACTCTAGAATAGCTTTTACCCTTTCTGCATCAATGGTAATGCCCTCTTTTGACATAACGTGCCCTAATAGCTTGCCCTCATGCACAGCGAAAATGCACTTTTTGGGATTGAGAGATATTTTGAACTCTCTGCACCTCTCAAACACTTGCTTCAAATGAAATAAATGCTTAGAAGCACTCTTGGAAAAAACTATTATGTCATCAAGATATACCAGCACCAACCTATACAACAAATCCTTGAAAGCCATGTCCATAGCTCTCTAAAAAGTTAAGCCAGCATTTGACAGGCCAATAGGCATTCTCTTGTAGGCCATGGTGCCCCATTTGGTAGTAAAAGTGGTTTTATACCAATCCTCCTCCTTGACTAACACTTGGTTATAACCAGAAAAACCGTCAAGCAAGGAGAATCTCTCTGAGCTAGCCACTACCCGCAGAATTTGCTCCATTGAAGGCAAAGGATAGTGGTCCTTTAGGGAGGCTCTGTTTAGATCTCTGAAATCAACACAGAGTCTAATCTCCACATTCTTCTTTCTGACAGGAACGAGGTTAGAGACCCAAGAAGTATGCTTGATTGGGAAAATGATCTTTCCCTCAATCAGCTTAGTCAGTTCTTTAATCATCAGGGGCTCTGGGTTCAGATTTAGGGGTCTTTGCTTCTACCTTATAGGTTTTTCCCCTTGTTCTAATTCTATGGTGTGCTGGGCAATGTGAGGGTCAAATCCTTTTAGGTCTGAATAATCCCAGGCAAACACATCTTCAAATTCATGGCACAGAGCAATGAAAGCTCTTTTGTCCTCGGTTGAGCAGATTTTACCAATATTAAGATGCCTACCCTTAAAAATTTCTAGCTCCTCGTAATGCTCCTCCTTTCTTTGCATGCCTGTCTTGGTCTTCTTCATCTGATCATTAGTACTAAAGATAGACTCCAATGTTACCAATCCCTTGGGTAGCTTGTTTGTCCTTAGCTAAACAATTTGATCATTGCCATATTGTTGCCTGAGCTTATCTTGGTTCACCACGGAGAATTCATCCTCTTCTAACAAAAAATGTAGGATTTGCTCATCACTCTCAAAAACCTGCCAATGAATGTCATTGTCAGGGATAGAGGGTCTATCTACTATTTTTACATGAGGCTGCACTTTCTCCCTTTGGATATCACTGGGGATGTCAAATTGAGCTCCAATTGCAGCCAACCTATCTGCTTGGTAATTCTAATTTTTGGGAATAGAGACCAAATTGAAAGCATCAAACTCTTGAATCATGTCCCACACCCTATGCTTGTAGCATTTCAGAGTATCATTCTTTGTAGCATACAATCCTCTTACTTGATTTACAATGAGTTCACTGTCCCCAAACACCTGTAAATAGCTAATCTCTCTTTCTTTCCCATTGCAAACCCTGGATTAACCCCTCATATTCAGCAGTGTTGTTGGTGCATGAAAAGGTAAAATAGAAAGCAGAATAATACCTGTCACCAAGAGGAGACACCAGCATTGCACCACCAGCAGACCCATTCCTACTTCTAGAGCCATCAAAGTACATCTTCCATACTTGATCTCGCTCTTCTGCCTACAGTTCTAAACTCTTTACAAGACTCAGAATTTATGATTCTGGCCCATGAAGTATGTACACTCCCATACCAGTCTCTTGAATGTGTTCCTCAGGACTATCCACAGTATTTTCCAAGGCCCACTCCCTTAACAGTACTTCTGGTATACTTTTAGCCTGTAGTTGCTGAGCAACAACAAGCTCAGGATCATCAGAGATGAGGCAATTTGCATTAACGGCACTCGAAGTGTAGGGTTCTATGTGGTGATTTGAAATTAATTTAGATTTCAGGGTTACTTTGGTGCCATATCTGGTCCTAAAAAACATATGGGACCAGTTCGAGGATAAATATCCTCCTATCTTAGCTGTGAACTTCCTTGACAAGCACATGGCAAAATGGGGAGGTAGGTCTATGATGAACACTTCCTAAGTGATGGAAACATTTGGACAGGTATCTAGGGTGAGGCTTAGGTCCTTTATGACACCTACAGTGTTGACAGTTGTGCCATCTAGCTGGAGCACACCCTTTGTTAGGGGCTAGTATCTTAATCCTAATTGGTCTGCAATCTATTTTGGCATAACAGAACTACTTGCACTGCTATCTACCATACAATTGTGTACCAGCTTATCTCCTATTATTAATGACACATAGAATGGAAGTGGTTTAACACTCTGGCTTGACTATTTGTTGCTATCCTGAGGTGAGTTGGTAAGGACAGTTCTAGTTGGGTCAGCGATAGCATCATCTGACAATTTTAAACCAGACAAAGCAGACTGCAATATGTCTTTTTAGCTCGGAATCGCCAAGGAATCCCACATGGACATTATCACATTTGCCTTTTTCATATTCTCAATAATATCGAAAGGTGCCGCAACACTTACCTTCCGATGCAGCTTGGTGGCAGCAATATCAGCTTGTAAATGAGGTTGCTCCTTGGTAGTTGTTTGAGTATTTTTTTGTAACACATGGGGAAATTGCGATGTAGAAGGATCATCAGGTCCTCTTCCTTTGCTTGTCCCCTGATCCATTTCATAACTTCTTCTTTTGGCTTTCGTGTTCACTGCAACTGGAGTGTCATGTCTATTCATGCCACAAAACTCATTTTCTTGCCAATTCATGAAGGCAGTATCATGCTGGGGTTGTTCAATCTACTGCACAGTCCCCTCATTAGATGTGCTTGGCTATGAAGTTGCAACATTTTGTACTGTCAGAGCTTGATTTATGGCCCCATTTGGGCATGCTACTTAACTGTGCAACTGAGTGCTTGGAGAGCACCATTCATATTTGGATGCTAGGTTGTTCTAAATAGGGACAATGTCACTAACGGCATTGGTGGATGCAGGATTGTAAGGCTGGAAAGGCCTCCGATTCATGTTCTACCTAGCCCTTTGATAATTATTTTGATAAGGTGGTCTATTGGCCTGCCAAGGTTGGTTTTGTCCCTGATAAGGCTGAATCTACCCTTGGCTATGGGGCTGATACGGCTGTCTATTTTGGAACTGCTGCCTTTTCATATTAGTCAGCTCATTACCGAAAGATTGCAACAATCCCTTGATCTCTTGCAGCTCAGAGGACTGACTTTGAGCGGTACTTTCTGATCTATTTGGCTTCAAATTAGCTGCTGGTAATGCTGGTGTGGCAGGTATAACAGATATGGGAGGCACATATGTCAGGTAAGGTGGCTGAATTATAGGGAAAATTGGCAAAGGAGGTCTAGGAGCAATTTTGCCAGCTTGAATGAGGCTATTTTCAGCCCTAATGGTTGTGGTATAAGCCTGTGGTAAGGAAAATCCCCCTATGGATTGAATCATGACAGAGATGTCACTATTTAATGCTCTTAAAAAATATAGGAATGCATGGTCAGCTGTAGGCCTTACCGTTGGTGGGATTCTATCCCATGTCTTTTGGAAACGGTGGTTGAAGTCTGACATGACTTCGTGAGGGGCTCTTTTGATTGTAGATAGCTGCTCCACCAGCGACAGATGATCTGATTTGTCTTTGAAGAAACTGCATAGTTCTTATCCCAAGCGATCCCAGGAATCTATAGAATTCACCTGCAGACTTATGAACCACTACAGGGCTTTGCCTTTTAAGGATGCTGCAAGTAGCCTAATTGCTACATTCTCTTCTCTCATGTGATGGACAACACACAGGTTTGTGATGTCCTTGATATGCTCAGCTGGAGTGGTCTGATCTTCACCATGAAAGAATGGTAAACTCTTCAGGGTAGTGACAGGGATGTCATCATGTTGAGCTAGATTCAATGGGCTGCCTTGATTGAAAGCCACAAAAGTCTGATTTCTTGCCACATGAATCATTATGACTGACGGCCTTGAGGTAGTGTGAGCTCCAACGGCAGGGGGAGTTGACTTAGCTCTCCTAGACTACGCATGAGTCTTCTTGTGCTTCTCAGCTGCTACCCCTCCTCTCCTGGGTGGGGATAATTGAAGATATTCAAAAGGTGAAGTGCTACTCCTTGTAGGTATTCTTCTCATAAGCAGGGATACAACAGTTCTGCTAGACCAAAGTTGGAGTCACCAGATATGCAAAGTTTCAACCTCTTACAGGTCTAGATATCACTAGTTGCACATCAAAACCAGTAACTAAAATGTATTACTTGATTTGGAATTCTTAAATCTGGTCCCACTGGGTGTGCCAGAAACTGTTATCACCCAGATTTGCACCCTTTGCATGCGGCTGTGAAACCTCATGCAACCTGGAGTAACATTGGAATGATCTCGAAGTGTGGGACCTTACATTTTGAGATCAGACCTCCAGAGAAGGTTGGTTCCTTGCTCTAAGCCTATTACTGAGAGTGGTGATACTAAACCTAGTGCTAAACAACTTGTAGGGGAAAGAATTAGAAGGAAAACTAAAGGAGAAAAGGGGCGATATACCAAATTTAGTGAGCGATGGTGGTCATGATGTGGACACAACAACGATTCCTTTGCTACTGAACTGGGATTCACACAGATTCAAGACTAGTTTGAGGCTTCGGTATGAAGGTTATACCTGCAAAGGGGGCATTTTACCCATAGAACATATTATAACTTTCAATTAAAACACAGAAATCCAGAGATAAAAGAGGCAAGAAGTCAGCATCTATTAATCATGAAGGCCCAGAAAACCATTACAATGTAGAGATATTTCATAGCAGGGGTATACCAACATAGCTAATTACATTCATTGATGGATAAAAGAAAGATAGTAGAGGCCAGATTCAGGCACAGTGAGTCACATTCCCATACCCTTGCAATTACACTAACAGGTCTAACTACAAAAGAAAATTGGTAGCATAACAGCCTATAAATCAACCATCCTTTTTTGCAAAAGAGTTTCACAAGTCTTTATAGGCTAGACTCCTGCCAAAAGGGCAAGGAGTCGCTAAATCACAGAACCAAGGCCATAAATACCAGAAGCAGGAAAGTATGGGCAGAGGCATGGTGAAGGGATGTGGACCATGCTGTCGCCAGGAGGAAACGCGGAAGACAGTAGCCATGATGCGAGACAGGATAGGGCGTGGAGAAGCAACATCCAAAGTCACCGTCCACCACATAGAAATTTGGTCCTGCAAGAGAAAGAGCCCATATGCCATGAATGCACCTGCAGAACTTCACCAACCCGAGCCGCTGTGAGGAGAAAAACCCCTCAAAACTTCAAGATGGCCGCTGAAATGTCCAATCAGCCCGAACATGCAAAGCCAGATCCAAAAAATGGAAACTAGAAAATCCCCCTAAAAACCTGCTCGAATGAAAGAGGAGGCAAAAACAAGTCTTTTTGCCTCTTACAACGTGTCAAAATTCATTGAAATGGGGAACACATAGGCGGTCAAAGTTTTGGTCAACTGCCTGTATATATCACTTCTGCATCTGTGTATATATCGGCCTCAGAAAATACCTCAGATCCTGTCTTTGCATGTCTGAAAACCTTTGTATGTATTTCTTCCCTTGGCGCCAAAAGGCCTCTGCGATCGCTCTCAGGAAATGCGTTTGAAACTGCCTTGTATATGCAAGAGCCTTTGTATATGCATCGCTACTGCCACATGGCACCCCCTAATTTGCTGTTGAGTTGGTCTAAGAAGTGGCGCTCAAAAGTTGCACTTTCCCTTTGTATATCACCTTGTATATGCAAATATTCAACTGCATATACAATGCACTGTGGACTTGAAACTGTAAGAACTACATTTGAACCTTTCCTAAAATCCAGCTTGTATAAGGAAATGCATCCTCTTCTTGTATATCAACACATACAACACTGATATACAAGTGCAGACCCAAAAATGACCTTTAGCTGCTTTTCCTTGCTCTGCCAGGTCTACCTTGTATCACTTCTCCTTGTACATTTCACTTTGTATGTGTGAACATACAAACGCTGTTGATCCGATCCTTTCTATGTCGAAATATATAATCCTCTTTGTATATGGGTGGGCCCCACCTCTTTGTATGTTGGTGATATACAAATATCCTTGTATATTTTCCTTGCGGCATTGTAGCAAATGTACATTTGCACCTTGTATGTTTCATATGCAAACACAATATACAAACTCCTTTCACATACAAATAGGGAATCTTTATGGAATATGCCCATGATGTATCTTTTCATTGTATATCCGATTGTATCTTCACTTGTATATCTGAATAGACAAGCCCCTACATACATGCAGACCTAACATACATTCAACAAATATTCTGGGGATCTACGATGTATATTCCATCCTTGTATCTACCCTTGCATCCTTCCAGCGAATGTATATTTGCTTGTATGTTGAAAATACAAAGGCAAACATACAAACGGGGAATGTTTGATGACTATGCAATGAATGTATATTATACCTTGAATGTTTCATTTGCATTTTCTTCTTGTATATCGCCGATATACAAACCGAGAATATTCCCAAGGACCTGCGAAAGATTCCCTAGATGTATATGTGCCTTTTGGAGCCCGATATACATTCAGAAAATGCATATAACCTAATTTTTCCATCATTTTCTAAGGCCGATGGAGATTTCAAGCCCGCCAAATGTACATTTGAACTGTATATTGACCAAAACTTTGACCATGGATAACTTCTTTGTTTGGTCAAATTTCAGGGTGATGTAAAAAGCAAACCTGCCTATTTTTTCAAGCTCTTTCCAATGGTAAGGCTTCTTAGGCAAGGCTCCTGGGAAATTTAGCACTTTAAGCTTTATAGGAAAATTTCCAAAAGATTTTCAAGAAAACACCAGGTTAACTATTTAGCTCTGAGCAGAGGAAAATAGGATAACAACTTGTATTAACTTACAACATTCAAAAAGTACCAAAAAAAACTGCCCAATGATGAAATAAGCACTTCAAAATACTTGCACCATCAAGATGTCAAAAGCAAAAGCATCCATTATACATCCATACATTTGTATCCCATGCAATAAAAGATCCAACAATGCAGAGTAACACTACAAATTAAAGCTTATGAGTCTTTCTATCGAGTCATTCTTTCAATCAATCTTCTATCTATCATTGTGTCATCTCTGTGTCGATAGAGTACATTTGGACATCACAAAAACATAGCATATAGTTGCATATCATACCACACAAGATAGTCATTTACATGATTAAATCAGTTGCATACGTAATAAATGCATCAAGTCATCCATATACATTTTGCAAATCATCACATAATGTCAATAGAAAAAATCAAAAACATAGATAAGTGCATCACATAAACTGCATAATCATATAGATACCATTTGCATTCACACATTAGAGGCATATCAAGTAAAACCATCTAAGACTGCATTAGATAAACATCACATAGCATCATATAAAAGTCTGCATTAGATAAACATCACATAGCATCATATAAAAGTCTGAATTAGATAAACATGTGCATCACATCATACAAATAGAAATGCATCCATAACATAGAATGAGCAAACTATATATAGAGAGCATCAAATAGCTGCATCATCATATAAATATCATAAACATGCCCAAATGTACAATATCAAATGGTCCATCTCTAAGTCAAATGTCGTAAACAATGTATACATCTCAAAGATAGTGATACATGTCTCAAAATACAAAAATGGTACATATACGTATCCAGCTATCTGAGCCATCAAAAAGTATACGTAGGAGCCAAAATCTATGCAAGTGTCTACTAACCCTGCTGCTGCGAACTGTTGCTCCCAGCAGTGTCTCCTGAGTCCCCTCCTCCACTTGCCCCAGACTGTTGTGGACCCATCACAGAGGCTCCCGACCTTGATCCACCTACTCTTTGAGAAGCCATATAATGGATCCTGTCGTTCAAAGCCTTCTGACTAACTAGCGCAGCACCATGGTATAAACCTCGATAGTACTGTGTCTAAGCCTGCACTCTGGCAAGCTCACCCTACACCTATGCTAATTGCCCCTGCACTTGGGCCAACTATACATGTGCCTGTGCTAGCTATGCCTAGGCCTGGTGCACCTATCCAACCAAAAAGCTGCTAGTAGCATCTGTCCCAAGGGTTGCCACTGTTGTATCCCGCTTTACTTAGATAACTCGTATCCTCACCTCTACCATATCTTGCTCTCTCATGAGCCCTAAGATAACCTCTACATATGTCTCCCACAGAGCCTCGACCATCCTAAGCTGTGTCCACAACTGTCGAACCTATCCTCTTAGCATCACAATAGCTCTCTCCTAGACATCTGGCTATGCCAGACCCTGAGGTGCCTGTGCCTATCCCTGCCCCTATGGCTGGGGTGCCTGCTGCTACGCCACCTGCTGGGGTGGCAGCATCTATGCCTTCTATGCAGCCTGTTGTGCAACCTGCAGCTGCACTACCTGCTAAGCATGGGAAGGTCCCTCCCTAGCTCTCCTCCTCTGCCTAGGCCTGTCTCCATCTCTACCACCTCCCCCTCCTCCATCATCTCCACCACCTCCCCGTTCTCCTCTCCTCCTCCTCCTGCCAACCTGGCCCTCATTGTCTGACTCTGCCTCATCTATATGAGGAACCAACTCTCCAAGCCTAGAGTACCTTAGAAATGGGTGCTCTGTGAACCACTCCTCATAGTCCTGAGTCATCCCAGCATCTGCAATCTCTCTCCTCATCTCCCAAGCAACATAAGGAGTCTGTCGAAACTCTGTCACTACCTCCTCATAGGACACCATTGGCCCTCATCTATGCAAACAGAGCCTACCCCTGTGGCATGCCTTGTCTCCTCCCAAACTATCTCTAAACCTAGGTGATAATTTGTCTCTCTAGGATGAACTATGTCTGGCCTATCAGCCACCGAGTCTGATAACAGTATGGCAGCTTGTCCGCCTCATCCTCCCAAGGCTCACAGTCTAGTTATGGTCACCAGACGACCACATCTACTCCATCTAATGCACACCTCCAATACTCAAGCTTCCCCAGCCTATGTTGGGAAATCACTCATGCATATGTAGCTATAAGGCTCTCCTCTCTGTCTCTGAAAAACACAAGTCGGCCTAGTAATGGCAATGTGCTCCCATAGCCAAAACTGCAACAGTGAGACACCTGCTAATAATCTTGTACCCCTATAGTATACCACCTGATGCATGCCATGGTATAGGTGTGCCAAAACACAGACACCCTAAGCATAACAGGTGCCCTCTATGACCATCCTCTCCATGATCCATCCCCATCCAATCAGGAACCCATGCAATCTCCTATCGGGGCATACAACGCCTCCGATCAATCTTGCCACTATCCCAGGGAAGTAGTCATAATAATCATTAATGTCCTGCTAGGAGATGACCTATCCTACCAAATCAGGGTCACCAAATACTCACTTACACTCTGCAAGTCCTGTGTCCCACTGTGCATCATACTCCATGAGCTCTCCCTGAATAGGTAAGTGGAGTATCTTGTATACGTCCTCCAAAGTCACCGTCATCTCACCTGTTGGGAAGTGAAAGGTCCCATCCTTACTATGAAACCTCTCTACTACTGCAGTCAGTAAGCCATGGTTTGCTCAAACCTCAGGCATAAAGTATACATAGTCTAATCCCATCACGTCGAGTGCCTCTCGATCCATCTTGGTCAACATATGTCATTGCAACATCGGCATGGGAAACTACTCCCGAGACATCAATGTATCTTGTATGTCCTCCTATAAGCACGCAAAGCAAGGTGTCAACTTAACACTACAAGTACCATGCTCAACATATCTATAGATACATATCAACTAACTTAACATATCAAATTGATCAAAATAGCACACTACATCTCTTGAATAGATTCCTACAATCTTAGAGATAGCTTAGCGATTGACGCATCAAACAGGATGTCAATCGAGTCAATTCTGTTAAGTAAACTAACTATCTATATCATATGCACCATAGTAGAAGGTACATGCACCATTTCTGATGCATGCACCGCAACATTTCATGCATGCGTCGTCCTATACCATAAATGCGCCGCCCAGTTGCATGTGTCGACTCATACCATAAAAGCGCTGCCAATTTTTGCATGCGCTGACTTTACTCATGCATGCGCAGCTTTCATGCAATGCGCCATTCTATATCCTAAATGTGCTAAAATTTGATAGATGCGCAGTTTCGCATGTCATATGCGTCAAACTGCAATCTGGCACATTTGTCTAGCCTAATTTTGCTTAGCATTTATTGCACTAAAAATTGACCCTAGGAGAAATTTTTTGAGATACATACCGGGGGTCCTACCTCTGCTAGCCGGTCGAATCATCGGAGTCACTCAAAGTGATGCTCCTCACGTGGAATATCCATCCTAGTGCTGACTGCTCTATGCTCTGTACTCTCCTAATCTCTCAAAAGCAAACCAAACAAAGCCAAGTGTGCAAATGATTTGTCTTGTGGACCCAGCTCCTATATATAGCATACAAACCCTAAATTGGTTGTGAGATGACTATGACTACTTCCTGCACCTGTTTCTTCCCATTTCTCAGAAATGCATCATGTTTTCTTCAATCCTAACCACGTTTTTCCCTTCGTCTTCGTGAGATTGTCCATCTCACACCTTCTTCCTTCTTCCTGTCCAATCTCCCAAGGGGGCATCCTATTGTCATAACCTATACTTGGGGCAAACTGGGGCATGTATCTTTGTCAGAAAAAAAATTTCTTTGAAACAAACGTGATAAAACACATTGCATCGAAGAAGGGCAAAATGTATACGCCTAAAAATGACACGACTTGGTCTAAATAAATATTCTTAATATTTATTCCATTCTAATTCCTCTATCAATAAATAAATAAACAAATTTATTTATTTGATCCATATTCTTCTAAATTAATTAAATATCGAAATATTTAACTATCTCTTCTAAAGTCAAAATTAAATAAAATCCTTTATTTAATTAAATTCTTCCAAACAATTAAATAAATCTTAATTATTTAATTAAGTCAAAATCATTCTTCCAAATTTAAATAAATCAAATCAAATTTATTTAAATCCTCTCAATAACTAAAAATAAAATACAATCAAATATTTTATTTATTCTTCCAAATCATGCACAAACAATTAAATAAATTTATTTATTTAATTTACTTTCTTATCATCAAAATTCTTCTAAATATCTTCCAAATCTTCTAAAAATAAATCTTCTTCTCTATGCACAGAAAATTAAATAATTTATTATTTAATTTCTCTCAAATCATGCAAAAGAAAATCACAAGTTGATTAACTAACTCAATCAACCTTGTTTTTATCAATATCTCTTAAATTAGAAAAAAGCTTTCTAATTTATGAAAAGCGTGTCTTATCTTTAGAAAAAAAGTAGTTAACTCAAATAAAACAACTTTTGTGTGACACTTATCTTCTTCTTATTCGTGCACATTCCTCAACCGTTCTATATCGTTGATCTTCTCATTCTTTCTATACCATTGATCTTCTCTCTCCCAAGTCTATAAATTGAACCGTATTCCTCCATTTCATTCATCCAAGCTTTAAGTATTGTTACTCTGGAGGAATTACAGTGCGCCTTTGGCACTAATTCCTTCATTGCTTGTGATCACACTCATTACCATACTACTATCATTGTTGTGAAGCTCATCTTCATGGCAAAACTATCATAGCTGTTCTCCATTAACAATCTTGGAATAGCAAGGAAGTGCACTCTCTGAGGGCCTTATTCATACATGCAAGATCGATTAAGATAGGCAACCAATGGAAGCTATGAAGCTTTGAGGTTTGTAAAGGTTTTTGAAGTTCTTTTGTTTGGTTGATCTCTTTGTTTCTGTATTTCATTGAGTTTTGGGTATTTTGATATTGATTATATTGATTATTCATTTGAATCCAATTTTTCCTTAACAGCCTCCATAAAATAATTATTTTGTTGCCCCTTATAGATAGAGAAGAAAAAAAGACAACACTAGAGCTATCCCTTCCTAATTCCCCAATCCCAAAATTACCAAGGTTCCTCCTAGAAGAGCCATTCATATTAATCTTAAAAATACCTGGAGGTGGAGGAGACCACCTTTTGTCTCTCTGAATCTTACTGTTAGAATGGCCCCTCTTCTTGGACTGGGAAGGGCATGAGCCTCCAACAACTAAACTCAAATTTTGTGCCACCTGCAACTTCCCAATATCCAATATTATAGAAAGATCACACTTAGCTACTAAGATCTCCTAAAGCATACTAAGAATCCTCTGCCACACCTATTGAACCTCCAACTTCCTCCCTTGAAAAATCCTTCGATTTCTTTCCAACCAAAGCTGCAACAAAATAAAAGGACCAATATTCCAAGCCACCTATAGAAAAGAAGCCTTAGCCAGGGGCCTGGCCAAACTTCTCCAAAAATCTACCAAAGAAGAAGTGTGGACATAGGCCTACTTCCAAGCACCCCACCAAAGATGCCAAATCTCACTAGACAAGGGACACTAAAAAAATAAATGAACCTAAAACGCCTCACTACCATTACAGAGGAAGCAAATAGGAGGACCCTAAAAACCCCTCATCTATAGGTTATCCCAAGTGAGGTAATGATTCTGAGCAACCAACCAAAGGAAGTAATTACATTTAGGCCATCCAAACTTATTCCACACAAACCTCCACCAAGGAGAGTCCATATCCCCAAACTTTTGCCTATCCAACTCTCAATATCTAGAGGAAATATAATATACACCTTTTGGATTAGGACTACAGGTAAGGGAATCTCTCTCCCCCAAAGAATTGCAAACTCTTCCATCAAAAATATTAGCTAACTCCTTCTGATATGTTAAGAAAAGTGTCTCAACCTTGCAACTTCGAAAGATTACTATTCTTCCCAATTTTGGTCTTTTTGAATACCCTTTATCTTGGAGAATGGTCTAGAACCTTCAAAGTTTCCAAACGCACTAAAAATAGCAAGACTTACTATTTTTAGTAAATCTTTTGATTGAGCTTGGATTGACCTGAAATTGTTCCTAGAAGGTGTGGAATAGCTAAGTGAACATCTCGAGTGAGTTTCATCTCAAGATCATATCAGGATTGCAAGATATTAAAGTTTCTATTTTTGAAACTACTAGAAAAGTCTTTAAACTCAATTACCAGAATCAAAACTTCTCTAAATGTCCTGAAAATTGGCATAACCAATGAAGTGGGTTACAACGTGATAGAGCACTTCATGAGCTTTCTGACACAAAACGGTTCATCAATCAGACACCCAGATCAAAAGTTATGACCTCCGGAAGTTGGACCTTCTATTTTGGGAAATGTAAAAACATGTGGGACACATAAAAGAGCTATAAAGGGGAGAATTAAATGTGTTTGTGTGTGGTTTTGTGCATCACAAGGCATCTTTGATTGGAGATAATTTGGGCACCACTTTTGGGTGGTTTTAGCTCATGGTTTTGTAATTACCGTTGGCGGTGTACTGTATTGTATCTCCTATATATCAGGAACTTGAGATGAAGGTTGTATGTAAGAATCTTATAGATGTCAAATTACCTCCTGGATCTCTGGTTGGATATACTCCTGTAAAAGATTTCTCTACAAGTATATTGTAATCTTTGTGATTTCTAAATAATATATTAGGCAGCTTTGAAGTGTGGGATATTTTTACCTAAAACGGTTTTCCCCGCATATATCTTGTGTTGTGATTTTTGTGTTTACATTTGCAAGTTGTTATTATCTTTCTGTTAATGTACCTCTTAATCTGTAACTGTAAAAGTAAAAATTTGCATAAATCTTTCCTCTGTAGATCAATGTAGGAAGCATTTTCCGCATACCTTGCTTCCTTTCAGTTGGTATCAGAGCCTGATCACCTTTGGTTCTAGTTGTTGGGTAGAGGGTTTTTTGAGCTAATCTTTGTTTGAGTGGGAGCTTGTGCAGAGGATTTTGAAATATTTGTTACAGGTAAGAGATGGCAAGCACATCTAGGAGGTTTGAGATAGATAAGTTTAATGGCAGTAATTTTGAGTTGTGGAAACTAAAAATAGAGGAAATGCTTGTAGATCAGGATTTATGGGAAGCCGTATATGGTACAAAACCAATGGCAATGTCTCAAGAAGACTGGGATCTCAAAGATCGAAAAGCTAAGGGTTTGATAAGACTCTGTTTGGCTGATTTAGTGCTCCTGAATATCCATGAAGAGAAGACTGCAAAGGAACTTTGGAAGAAGCTTGGAAATGTTTATCAGGCTAAATCCCTAGTGAACAAGTTATTCCTGCAAAAGAAATTGTATTCTTTGAGGATGGAAGATGGAGGATCTATCACTGATCATCTGAATACATTCAATATGCTTATTGCCTAGTTGACTTTTGTTGATGTGAAGATGGAGGAGGAGGATCAATGTATGACATTACTATGTTCCTTACCAGATTCATGGGACCACCTTGTTATGGCCATTGGGAGTACCACTACCACCTTCAAGATGGATGAAGTGGTTTCTTCACTGTTGTCTGAAGAGATGTGGAGAAAGTATTCTGAATTAGCTAAGGAGGCTCTAGCAATTTGTGGTAGATTTAAAGAGAAGGGAAAGAAAAAGGATAAGAAAAAGGAAGAAAAAGGAAGATCCAAATCCCATGGGGGATCTAAGTCTCCCAGAAAGTCCAAGGCCCTGTGTTGGAACTACGGCAAGCCTAGTCACTTCCGTAAGGATTGCAAGGAGGAGAAAAAGAAAAAGAAGAAGAATTCTAATTCTGATTCTAACAAGTCCCCTCAAGATGAAGGAGAAGCATTTGTCATTGCCTTGGCAATGCATGCATCTAAGGATGTGTGGCTTATTGACTCTGGTGCATCTTTTCACATGACCTCACACCAGGGCTAGTTTTCGAAGTATGAAGAATATGATGGTGGAAAGGTGTACTTGGGTGATGATTCTCACCTAGATATTGTTGGTCGTGGAAAAGTCTTGATTCGATTCCCTGATGGACGAGTAAAGGAAATCAATGGTGTTCTGCATATCCCTGGTTTGACATAGAACCTTCTTTCTATAAGTAAATTGAATGATGTGGGTGTGTAGGTTGTTTTCTCGAATGGAGGATTAAAGATGACTAGAGGATCTATGGTGTTGGCTAAGGGTGTTTGGATTGGCACTCTGTTTTAGCTTGATGCATGCATAGTTTAGTGTAATAGTGCCTCTATTTTGAAGAAGAGAGCTTCAGAGTCTTCATCCTCACCATTGGAACCAGCAAAGAAAAAGATTGTTGCATCTACTTCTGATGGTTGTGCTTTCTAGGTACCTAAGGGTGTTCATTCTATGGAGATGAAACTTTCAGCTAAGAAGACAATGCTATGGCACCAAAGGCTTGGTCACATTGGTGAAAAGGGTTTGAGGACCCTAAAAAATAAAAATCTTGTTGAGGGTATGAATGATTGTAACCTTGAGTTCGATTTCTATGAACATTGCATTTATGGAAAACAAAACTGTGTTTAGTTTTATTCTAATTCTCACAAATCTTCTGAGGTGTTGGACTTGATTCATTCTAATGTGTTTGGTCCTATTAATGTTCCTTCGATTTCAAAATCTATTTACTTTGTTTCATTCATTGATGACTACAGTAGAAGGACATGGGTGTATTTCCTTAGAAGTAAATCTGAAGTCTTTAATAGATTCAAAGAGTTCAAAGCTCTTGTAGAGAATTAGAAGCATAGAAAGATTAAGTGTTTGAGGACTGACAATGGTGGTGAGTTTTATTTAGCAGATTTTGACAAGTTCTATAAAGAACAGGGGATTAAGAGGCACAAGACAACTCTGTATACCCCTCAGCAGAATGGAGTTGAAGAGAGGATGAATAGAATGTTGATGGAGAGGGCAAGGAGTATGCTAAGTGGAGGTGGTCTTGAACAAAAGTTATGGGCTGAAGCTGTTGCTACCGCTTGTTACCTGGTTAACAGATCTCCTACATCAGCACTCATTGATAATACACCTATGGAGGTATGGTCTAGTAAAAATCCTTCATTAAGACACATTCGAGTATTTGGTTGTGAGGCATATGCACATGTGCCTAAGGAGAAGAGGTCTAAGTTGGAGAACAAGGCTGTAAAGTGTATCTTCATCAGTTATGGTATCAGTGTGAAAGGGTATAAGCTTTGGGATCCAGTAGCTGAGAGAGTTCTGTATAGCAGAAGCGTGATCTTTAGAGAGATCAATCCTTCTTCTATTGTCTTGTAGCCAAAGAAAGAATAGAAGAAAGATGATGTGGTTTAGCTTCCTTCCACCCCTAAGAAAGTTGAACCAAAAACATCTATTGGACCTGATAATGAGGAGAGCTCTACTAGCTCTGAAAGTTCAGAAGAAGATGAAGAACCTCAACCTCAACCTTTGAGGAGGTCTACATGGATAAGGCAGCAACCTGATAGGTTTGGTTATTCATTGCATGATTCCAGTTGTATTTTTGTTTTGATTTCTAACACTGATGAGCCTAAAACTATGAAAGAGGCTATGGGTATGAAAGATGCAGGTTCCTAGAAGGAGGTCATGGAAGAGGAGATGGCTTCTTTGGAAAAGAATAATACTTGGGACTTGGTACCTTTGCTCGAAGGATGAACACCTATTGGATGCAAATGGGTGTTCAAAAAGAAATTTGGTGTAGATGGCAATGTTGAGAAATATAAGGCTAGATTGGTTGCGAAGGGGTATTCTCAGGTGGAGGGAATTGACTGTGGTGAGATTTTCTCTCCCATTGCAAAGCTGGCATATATTCGGTTCATGTTATCTCTTGCAGTAGCATATGATCTAGAAGTGGAACAGATGGATGTGAAGACAGCATTCCTTCATGGTGACTTGGAGGAGGAAATCTATATGTCACAGCCAGAGCACTACGTGGTGAAAGGTAAAGAAAATATGGTTTGCAAGTTGAAAAATTCTGTGTGGTTTGAAACAGTCTCCTAGGATGTGGTACCAGAAGTTTGATTCCTTTGTGTTGAGTACTAGATTTCAGAGATAGAAATCAGTTCATTGTGTTTACTACAAGTTTGACAATGATCGCATTCTCATTATTGCATTGTATGTCGATGATATGTTACTCATTGGGAATGGTAAAAGTTTGATTTATGATTTGAAGTCTCAGTTGTCAGCATATTTGAGATGAAAACTCTAGGGGCAGCTCGGTACATTCTGGGAATGGAAATTGGAAGAGACAGAGCAAACAGAAAACTTTGGTTAGGCCAGAGTAAGTATGTTAACACTGTGTTGGAGAGATTCAACATGATAGATTGCGGACCTTTGACTATTCTTGTTACAATGGGGACAAAGTTATCTATTGAAGATTATCCAAAGTCTCCTTCTGAGATAGAGGATATGAGCAGAGTTACTTGTGCTAGTGCGGTTGGCAGTTTGATGTATGCGATGGTCTGTACAAGACCAGACATTGCCTAAGTAGTGGGAGTCCTTAGTCGATTTATGGCTAATCCTAGATGGGTACATTGGGATGCAGTGAAGAGAGTGTTCAGATATTTGTGGGGTACTTCTGAGTATTCCTTATGTTATCATAGTTATCCTATAGGACCTCGACATTCACTTTGTATTCATGGATTAGTGGATTTAGATTGGGTAGGTGACATTGACAGTAGGAGATCCACCAGTGCTTATGTGTTCACTATGTTTGGTGGTGCTATTAGTTGGATGAGTAAGCGGCAACCTATGGTCACTTTGTCCACTACTGAAGCTGAGTACATGGCAGAAACTCATGCTTGTAAAGAAGCCATTTGGCTTAAGAGATTGTTTTCTGATGTTGGGTTCGATGCAGGGAAGATTACTATTTGTTGTGACAGTCAAAGTGCCATATGTTTGGTGAAGAATCCTACTTTCCACACAAGGACTAAGCATATTGATGTCTAGTACCATTTTGTTAGTGACATGGTAGAGGATGGGAAGGTAAACTTGGAAAAAGTTGAAACTTTGATGAATGTTGTAGATTCCTTGACAAAACCTTTGAGCACAAATAAGTTCAAATGGTGTTCAGAGTCTATGGGCCTCACGGCCCCTAGCAATTAAATAATGGTGTTGATACTCCCTTTTCTCTTGCAAGGTGTTCGAAAAGTGGGAGAATGTTAAGAAAAGTGTCTCAACCTTGCAACTTCGAAAGATTACTATTCTTCCCAATTTTGGTCTTTTTGAATACCCTTTATCTTAGAGAATGGTCTGGAACCTTCAATGTTTCCAAAAGTTTCCAAACGAGCTAAAAATAGTGAGACTTACTATTTTTAGTAAGTCTTTCAATTAAGCTAAGATTGACCTAAAATTTTTCCTAGAAGGTGCGAAATAGCTAAGTGAACATCTCAGGTGAGTTTCATCTCAAGATCATATCAAGATTGCGAGATATTAAAGTTTTTGTTTTTTGAAACTGCTGGAGAAAGTCTTTGAACTCAATTACTGGAATCAAAACTTCTCTAAATGTCCCTAAAATTGGTATAACCAACAAAGTGGGTTACAAGGTGATAGAGCACTTCACGAGATTTTTGACGCATAGAATGGTTCATCAATCAGACACCCAGATCAAAAGTTATGACCTCCGGAAGTTGGACCTTCTGTTTTGGGAAATATAAAACGTGTGGGACACATAAAAGAGCTGTAAAGGGGAGAGTTACATGTGTTGGTGTGTGTTTGGCACATCACAAGGCATCTTTGATTGGAGATAATTTGGGCACCACTTTTGGGTGGTTTTAGCTCATGGTTTTGTAATTACCATTAGCGGTGTACTATATTGTATCTCCTATATATCAAGAACTTGAGATGGAGGTTGTGTGTAAGAATCTTATAGATGTCAAATTACCTCCTCGATCTCTGGTTGGATATACTCCTGTAAAAGCTTGCTCTGCAAGTATATTTTAATCTTTGTGATTTCTCAATAATATATTGGGCAACTTTGGAGTGTGGAGGTTTTTTACCTGAAAGGGTTTTCCCCGTGTATATCTTGTGTTGTGAGTTTTGTGTTTGCATTTGGAAGTTGTTATTATCTTTCTATTAATGTGCATATTAATCTGTAACTGTAAAATTAAAAATTTGCATAAATCTTTCCTTAGTAGATTAGTGTAGGAAGCATTTTCTTCATACCTTGCTTCCTTTCACAATCCACCAGTAACCCCTCGGCGGCCACTTAGACAAATCTTTCCATCTGCAAACCTCTACTTAACCCAAACGCTAAACCGATTTGAAATGCTCCACATGATACAACCCTGTATCAAGAAATATGTTGCACAATGGTTGTAAGTGTGGGTACATAGACAAGATAGGTGGGTGCCCATCCCAAGAATCATACCAAAATAGGTCCTCAAACCCCCTATTACAAATCCAAAACAACCCCTGCTTAATTAAACTGGCTCCCCTTTTAAGAGTACTCCATATCATAGATCCCTTACCAGAGAGGCAAATCCTTGGAATGTCAGCATTTTCAACCCCCCCCAAATATTTAAAGTTAAGAATCATGGCCCAATCCTAATCCTGACAAATACACCACCTCCAATACAACTTAGCTACCAAGTCCTGACTAATACGATTAGCCTGTCGAAGACTAAGACCCTCCTCTTGTTTTAGCCTACAAACAGAGTCCCACTTAAAAGACTCCAAATTACCGACGCATAAGAATTGCTTGGAAAGATCTTCAAATTCATTAATGAAGCTAGAGGGAGCCCCTAGACAAAGCACCGATAAATGGGGAGAGCCTGAATCACAAACTTTAATAAACTCACTTTCCCAGCTGAACACAGCCATAAGCAATTCCAATGAGTAACCTCCTTTCAAAACTTGTCTAGAATATCTTGCCAAAATCCCCTAGACAAGGAGCCAACATTAATGGGGATGCCAAGATAAACAAGAGGGAGGGCCCCAATCTAGAATTTGAGAATCCTTGCAATCTTGTTCTAAATAAGATGAGGACTATTAAAGAAGAAAATGGAGGACTTGTCTTCACTAATCTTCTGACCTGAAGCAACCATATAAGTATCCAAAGCCTTTCTAAAGTTAACCACCTCATTAACGTTAGCTAAACCCATCAAAGTCGTGTCATCAACAAATTGTAAATGAGAGTGAGGAGGCAAACTATTGCCCCAACTCCAGCCATGGATCAATCCTTAACCCACATGATATTTTATGAGTCTTCCCAATACTTTAGCCAAAAGGATAAAAAGTACGGTGATAGAGGGCCCCTTACCTAAGGCCCCTAGTAGAACCAAATAATGCAGTAGACTCATTGTTGATAAGAACAAAGAAATAAATCAACATAACATAGTTCATAACCCAATCAACACAGTCATTCCCAAAACTAAATGTCAACATGACTTTACAAAGAAAAGTCCATTTGGCTCTATCATAAGATTTGGCCATATCCAACTTAATGAATATTTCTTTCTCCTTGGAAATTGCCATGGAATGAATATCCTCCATCACCACAACAACTCAATCAAGAATTTTCCTTCTAGCCACAAATCCACCCTGCTCCTCTGAGATCAGCCTATTGAGCCAAGGTTTAAGTCATTCTGCAATCAACTTCATGATAATATTATAAATAATGTTACACAAAGCTATTGGCCTAAAGAGATTCAGCGAATTAGCTCCTACAATCTTAGGAATAAGAACAAGAGTGTATCATTCAAAGATTTCAGCATCTACTTGCTCCTCTGTGACTCTCTAACAACCTCATGAAGATCAAATTTGATAATCTCCCAAAACTCCTAAAAGAACTCAATCAAAAAGCCATCCGGCCTAGGGGCCTTCCCTTTTTTCATCTAAAACACTACCCCCTACAACTCAATCATGGATATGGGATTGAAGATAGCCTCATTCATCTCATTAGTCACCAAAGAAGGGATACACTCTAGAACCTTATTCTCCTTAATAACTACTAAGGGTGAGTCCTCCATAAATAGAGCCGAGAAGAACCAAGAAGCCTCTGCAGAAATCTTCCAGCCAAAGGATAGCAGAACCCCTTGGGAAGAAATCCCATTCCCATGTCTCCTGTCTTTGATGATATTGTGGAAGAAAGAGGTATTTCTATCTCCTTTCTGAAGCCAGTCAATCCTTGTCTTTTGCTTCCAAAAAATTTTGTCACGCAATTCCCATTCTGCCAATGTCTTCAAAGCTTCTATTTCATCCTGGAGACTCTCCATAGTGAGACCTAAATCCCTAATCTGGTAGGTAATAAGATCTAACTGGGGTTGAGCAACTGCCTTATTCTAAAATATGTTACCAAAATATTGTCTATTCCACTTCTTAAGATGAAACTTCACATACTGCAACCTCTTAACAAAAGAGTACATAGCAGTACCATAAGCTAGGTTTCTTTCATTCCACCAACCAACCATAAAGTCTTGAAGAGAAGGGTCTCTAAGCCACATCAGCTGAAACTTAAAGGAAGGATTCTTGGCTGATCTAAACAAGGAGGTTGAAAGTTTAATAGGCCAATGGTCTGATCCCTACCAATCCAGAATATCTGAACTCGTAGCCCAATTGTTGCCAATCCAAAAACTAGAAACCAAAAACTTGTCCAACCTTTCTGAGATACAATCTTCCCCACATCTTTGGTTACTTCATGTAAATAAACCATTAGAGGGCTTTACATCCACAAGATTTAGGTCAAAAATATTATCTCTAAACATCATAGAAGAGGGATCCAATCTGTCCAAACCCCCCTTATTCTCATCCAAACTAACAATCACATTAAAATCCCTAGCCATAATCCAAGGAAAAAAAAGGAGTTAAGGACCTAACATACCAAATATGAGACTAGAGAGAAGACTTTCCTTGAGCATCAACCAGGGCATAGACATTGGTGAAAATAATAGCTTCACCTGATTCAAAACTAGTCACAACCACTGACATAGAGAATCAAGTAGAGATCCACCAGAGAGGAGAAACCTTGTGCGAGTTCCATAAGCAAAGAACTCCGCCTGCACTGCTCTGGGCCCCAATACACTACCACTGACCTCTAACCCATAAAATAGCATCTATGTTTGACATACCTTCCACCAACAACTTCGATTCTTGAATGAAGACCAAATTAGGAGAATGAACACAAATCAATTCACAAACAACCTTTTGTCTAGGGATGTTGTTCGACCCCCATACATTCCATGAAAGCACGATCATCTATGAGAAGCAACAAAGTGGGAATCAATGGTTTTAACTGACCCTGATTCCACCAAATTCTCACCTATCAACTTAACTTTCTTTTGATCTTTCTTCTGACCCAACTTAGGAGGTATCTCCTGAGTAGCCTTTTTGAGACTCTTTTGCTAGATCCCAAGAGGAGGTTGGGCACTTCTACCAACATGAGAAGATTGACCTATCTTTGCTAAAGGTAGGCATGGAGGTCCTGACTCAAACCAGCCCCTACCACCACTACCTCAACTGGCACCACCAAAATTTGATCTATTTCCATCTATGACCCTACAACCACCTATTGAATTTTATCACAAAATTCTTCATCCTTTAAGCCTTCTTGCATATCCTTTATGGTTATCCCCTATTGGTCTTCCGCATCTAAGGTATCAAAATAGTTGTACAAACCATCAGTCTGCCTAACTTTGAGAGTCCTCTTCTTTCCTCTTCCTTTATTATGGAGCTTTACTGAAATAAGCCCCTCCTTATTTGACACTCCTATTGTAGCCTGGGCTTTTCCCTTGTCTATCCTAGGATCAAGCCAAAGAGGCTTATCAAGTTGGGTCCCTGCATGGTTAAATCTAGGGCACTTCTTTTGCAAATGCCCATACTCATGGCAGATATAGCACCGAAAAGGGAGAGCCTCATAATCCAACTATTGAGTGTAGGAGGAAGATCCTAACTAAATTTGTAGAGAATCTAGAAAAGGATGATTGAAAGCAGAAATGTCAAGGTAGATGAAGACTTGTATCAAATCTCACAAGAACCAGAGGATTGCATATTTGATATATTTCCCTGCATTGAAGAAGAAGAAGAGAAAGAAGAGAAGGAACAAGAACTAGAGAAGATACCTAAGAGTCCAGCAAAGTATGTTCAAAGGAACCATTCAGTAGATCAAATCATTGGAGATAAGAATGAAGGTGTGCAGAATAGGAGAAGGTTTGCAAAGACAAGTGAGCAAGTGAATCTGTGTTTATTATCAAAGGTAGAGCCCAAAACGTTTGTTGATGCTAGCAAAGATGATGGATGGATGAAGGCAATGGAAGAAGAATTGAATTAGATAGAGAAGAATCAGACATGGGAACTAGTTCCCAGACTAGCCAATAAGAATGATATAGGAAAAAAGTGGGTGTTTTGGAACAAACTGAATGAAGATGGTGAAGTTGTGAGGAACAAAGCAAGATTGGTGTGTAAGGGATACTCACAAGTTAAAGGCATTGATTTTGAGGAGACTTATGCTCTGGTATCTAGGATGGAGACAATCAAGATGTTTCTTTCCCTTGCTGCTCACAAGAACTTCAACGTTTATCAGATGGATGTCAAGTCAGTATTTTTGAATGGTGATCTAGAGGAAGAGGTCTACATTGAGCAACTGGATGGGTTTTAGTTGTCAGAAGATCCGGACATGGTGTGCAGACTCAAGAAAGCTTTATATGGCCTCAAGAAAGCACTTAGATCTTGGTATGCTAGATTGGATAAGTACTTACTTCAGTAAGGATTCAAGAAAGGTACCATAGATAGTAATCATTACATTAAGGAAAAAGAATACATAATTCTTATAGTTGCAGTATATGTTGATGATATCATATTTGGTGGAGATGATATTATGTGTAAGTGTTTTGCAAAAGAGATGCAGAAAGAGTATGAGATGTCTATGATTGGTGAGATTTCTTTTCATATTGCTTAGCTAGATGATGGTATCTTTATTTCTCAGGCTAAGTATGTTTGAGAGATGTTGAAGAAGTTTGGTATGGAGGATTCCAAATGAGTAAGTACTCCTATGGTCACTAGATGTCACTTGAGCAAGAATGATGAGTCTCTAGAGGTTGATCAGACTCTCTATAGATCTATGATTAGAGGATTGTTGTACTTGACTGCTTCTAGACCTGGTATTATGCATGTAGTATGTGTGGTCGCCAGATATCAAGCTAATCCTAAGAAAACACATGAGAAGGCAGTGAAAAGAATATTCAAATACTTGAAAGGAACTCCAAGTTATGGCTTATGGTATCCAAGAGGTAATGATTTTGATCTGAGTGATTACACTAATGTTAATTGGGCTAGTTGTGTCGATGATAAAATAAGTACAAGTGGTGGTGCATTCTTCTTAGCAAGCAGATTGGTTTCATGGCAGAGTAAGAAACAAGATTTAGTGTCTTTATCAACTGCATAGGCAGAGTATATTGCAGCAGCATCCTGTTGTACACAAGTATTGTGGATGAAGCAAACCTTGAAGGATATCAAGGTACTATATGATGAGCCTATTCCTATTTTATGTGACAATACAAGTGCTATCAATATTTCTAAGAATCCAGTGATGCATTCTAGAACCAAGCATATATCAATCAGGTATCACTTTCTGAGAGAGAAGGTTGCAAATAAGGAAGTAAAGTTGGAATATGTTCCAACAAAGGATCAGATTGAAGGCATTTTCACAAAGACTCTTACAAAGGACACTTTTGAGGATCTCCGGTAGAGGTTAGGGGTAATTGCCCCTCCTTCTTCTTGCTAGATGCACAGTGGTGCATCTATCCAAGGGGAGTTCATTCTATATCTTTTTTTTCCTAGACTGATGATGGCTACCTCTCAGGGGGAGAAGGTAATGGTTTTTGTTGATAGGGGGATTTAGTGAGTTGCTTCAAGAAAGAGTGTATGAACATCAAAGGAGGAGAAAGTTAAGAAAATGTTCATTTTAGGGGGAGAGCTTGTGCCCTAAGGGGGAGAAGTAGTTGCCCTTTGTCCTTGATGTCAAAGGGGGAGAGAGAGAAATGTACACCTAAGGTGGAGAATGAGTAGGTGTGTGTGTGTGTTTCCATCAATGACAAAGGGGGAGATTGTTGGCAATATGTGTGGTCATTGATTTCAACACTCAAAGTGATGTAAACAGTAAGTTTATGGTTGATGTGAATGTTCATGTTGATGATATACCAATGTAGTAATAGAGATGTTCAATATTGTTCCTAATGTTGATGATTGGTTGATGATGTTCATGGTTGGATGTCATGCCCTGATTAATGTCAAACAAAGTTGTATTGAGTAGGTGTGTTGTCAGCTAAGATGACTTCATAATGAAATATTAAGATGGGAATTAGAAGCATCAAGATGGATGATGATATATTAAGATGGGAATTAGAAGCTATGTTGAGGATGAGAAGATATTTTTGATGACCTGTAGCATGTTGTATGATCCTTCATGTTGTTTCTAAGGAAGTATGTGTTGATATAAAAATATTCTAACCTCCAGATGTTGGTGAAGGTTTCTATTGTAGAAAGTGGCTTGGAAGACTGCCTGGTAAAATGCTCCACATTCCTCCACATTTGAAGATATAATCATGTGGTTCAGAAGTTAAGTTTAGTGTGATGTAAAGGTGTTAAATCCAAAGTTTCAGATCATTTGCTCCTCTGCAATGAAAGGTACAAGTGATTGAATTCTAGTCTGTTTTGCTCTAGCAAAGTAAAGTGTTGATGAAGGTTGATTGGAATGCTTCGCATTCCTCCACAAGTGAAGATTTTCTCATGTAGTTTTGAGGATATGTTCAAAGTAGTGTATGAGTGCATCCATATGAGTTTCAGATGTTTTGTAGGTCTGCAAGTTTAGTTTTTAAATGACAAAGGTGATATAGATGGTTCTGGATGCCTAGTTGTTCTCAAAATATATGTTGATGATGTGTGCCAACTTGTTGCTTGTTGAAATGGTAAATTAGCTAATGGAAGATGATCCTGATGATCTTGTGATGCTTCCTTTTCTTCCACAAGATTTTTTCTGCTCTCTCTGGAACTGACCGTGGTCTAAAATGATGGTGTTGCTGGACTATGCTCTTGTCGGGCTGATTGAGGAAGGTTGATGATGTGCGCCACAAAGTTGTTGTTGTGCGGAGTTCAAGGAGTGATTGGAGATGGTGTAGAGTTCATGTTGACTCATCTAGAAGAAGAACCAACAATGTTTAATCATTCATGAGTACTGCCAAGATTGTGAAGATTGATGTGCTACATGCTTCATGGTTTCTTGCTTAAGGGTGACCTATTTCAAATGAGTGTGACATGTGTTGTCCCATTTCCTAAAATGTACTAAAGCATTCATGCCTTGGATTTTTCTTTGTTATGTGTATGTCACTTCCTTGTTTATCCATCCTAAGGCCAACTTTACTTAAGTCATTTTTTGAGTCATCAGTGATCCTTGCATTCGATCTTAAACTAAAGTCAATGAGTTCAAAAGTTCTTGAACTGCCCGACTTACCGACATGCTTGTGAGTCCAGTGTCTTAAGTTCTCCTTCATGTTTAAGTATGTCCTCGGTACTATAAAGTCCCTATGTCATCAAGTTGTCGGGGTTTCTTTGAATTCCTGAACCTCCAATATGAGGTTCAAAAGTTCCATTTCAGCCTAACTTCATGATTTCAAAGACTTATTCCTATCAGCGATGTCTTTGTTGTGCTGCCTTACAACATGGAGGAATGACACTTGTCACATTTCATTTAATTAGAAGTACGTGAGAACACGGTGGCATATTTTTCGAAGGGAAACTCAAGGCTAGTATTAATGAGTTTTAAAGAAGAATTTGTCTCTAGAATTTATGCCCCTTGCAGATAAATTAATGGGAAGTGACACTAATTTTAATAAATCCTCTATCTCACCTAAAGTTTTATCATTTCATTAAGAGGATGTATTGCAAAGTAATTGACGGTTAAGCTTGCTATGTGTGGAATATCAGCATATCACCACTATTGTAGGTTAGCACGTTTAAGCAGTTTCTATCTGTTTCTTGTTCACTCTACTATAGAAACATAACACTTCTCTTGGGAGTTAGAAAATTTTCACTTTATGTATCTATATAGAGAACTCCCAATGAGTACTTTGCATTTTCCTATGTTATTTGTATATGCATCAGAGTCTCTGGTCATCTGGTCCCTCAAGCATATGAAAATGAAGTTTAAGTTTCAAGGAGCCCCTGCAGCTTCTGTTGTAGAGAATGGTTTGTCTAGAGTGAGAGATACCAATTAGGGTCATGTCGATTTCAAAGATTTCTAGAGAAGAATGCAGTGTGAAAATCAGACTCCTTTGGTGGAGAGGGTTGTTAGCAGTGGATTGGATAAAGTTGGAGGCTTCCCACCTGTAGTGCATTGTCCTGAATTGATGGTGGCTTGTGCTAATAGTTACTTTCCAAAGACCCAGGAGATAGAAACCCCTAACGGTTTTGTCATGGCGAGAATTGATTCTGAATCAGTTGCCCTAGCTCTAAATTTGGAACAGTCTGAAGATAACACTGATGTTTCTGTCTCTTCTACTTGGAATTATTATATGAAAGGAAGGATTGGTGCTGTACTTGTATTGCCAAGAACTGGTTGGAGGTTGAGAAGACTGGGAAATCATGACTTCCAGCTCACCTTAGGAGGAGCCATTTTAAAGAAGAGATTTTAGGCATGATAACTTTGCTAAACAAGGTGGTTGGGAGCCTTGAGTCAGATACATTTGAGTTTTTGATGTGTAGATTTATTTTGCTAATTTGTGGAGATCACCACATTAATTGGGCAAAAATTATATGTGAAAATTTGCATGAGAAATTGGTAAATTTTGCAATAAATGTAAATTTCCACATGTGTTCCCAGTTGGTTTACGTGTTGGCTTGAAGAGAGACTGTCTGGCCTGGCCTAAAAATTCAAGGAAGTCCTACCGTCGGTACGCCTGTGTATCAAATTTTCCCTCAACTATAGAAAATTAAAGTATGAAAGATTTCAGGCGAGTGAATGACGCATTTTCTATGTTGTTAACTAAGAAAATTGATGGTTAATTGGAGTGAATATTTTCAATTGAAGCGACCACATTGGTCATGAAATTTGGGAGCTTTTATATACAATTTGATTGCTTTTCTTATCTAAGGATTGGGGGTTATGAAAATGCCCCATTAAAATTGCCACGATATCCATTCGACTATCTTGCGCTTTTGGAGTTATGTCATCAAATGGCTTCCATGAATGTAAGATATCATGCTATGAAGAAGAAAGGGTACTCTTTCCCTGTGTCTCTGTCTTTTTATTCCTATAAGAGTAATGATAGTGCTAAGAATGTGGATAAGCTGCTATTGAAATTTTGCCTCCATAGTTTATCACCCTGTGCAACATTTGACAGTAAGAATTTCATTAAAGAAAATATGCATGGAGGAGGGTTGTATCTACACCAGCCTCAACTTGAATATTTTTGGGAAGATTGCCTAGATGAGAGGGAATTGTAGAGGAGAAGCTAGATGAGGTTAACTATTGACTAGGTTCGAGCTTTCAGGTTGGATATCCAAGTCTCAGACATAGTTGATGACAATTCAAATATTATGGATGAGGGGTATCAAGCCACGTCAATGGAACCCCTGCCTCCTGTGAAATGGTCTGAAAAAGAAATCATAGATGTGAAGTTTCTCTCTCTCTCCAAGTGTTGGAAGGAATAGAGAGATGGCTAAAGGGGGAAATGAAGGAATGCTCTAGTTCTAGGATGCCTAAAGACTCGGCCTCTCATGGCCAAAGAAGATCTCAAACTGCTCACTCATAGAAAAGGTCAACTAGTTTGGACCTGACTCTGTAAAGTGTTGGCTCACAATCAAATGGTGATGGTGATAGACCACCTGAGGAAGTTGGAAAGGTGAAGACAACATGTGAACAAAACAATCAACCAGCTAGAGGAAACACCAAAATGGCTACTTCTTCATCAAGGGTAGACCATGTGGCACCTGTTAATAATCCTGTAAGTGATAGTGATTCTTTCATTTTCTCTCAGATTGGTGAAGATAGTGTTGTCGATTAGGATTGCACCCTTATGCAAAGCTGTGAAACTCTACAATCCTTCAAAAAATGGGATTAAACTTAGGTTGTGGGTGACCTATGGTGAGTTTGAACCTCCAGATGGGCTACTTCCCTTGATAAAATGATAAATTTGTAGGAAAAGGGTAAAAAAGATCTAATGGAATCACTAAAACTAAAACTGTAATTGTGGTGATGCACCTAATTTTGATGGAAAACTTGCAAATATGACTCACAATAGATCTCAGAAATATATTCACACAATCCACTTTTGGCAATGCAATCACAAAAATGTTTCTAAGAAAGGCAAGAAATTATCTTCTTTATGAAGGAAAAAGGATTTTTCAGAACATGAAGGAAAACAGACTTCAATAGCACAACCTAAGACCTATGATATCACTATGCTTAACACTTGCAAGTAAGAATAAGAATAATTTTAAAGGTTTTGATATTTTAAACACAATAAAATTTCATCAAATCACTCATACAAGTAGCATTAATGGAAAGGAAAACACTTTATTCCAATGAAAAATAAAGGAAAGTATTGCATAAAAACAAAGTATAGAACCTATAACCTACTTTAATCTCTATAAATCTATAAAATTGAGTTACAAAAACTCTTTCTCTCTTAAAGTGTAAAGAGAAAAAAAGGCAAGAACTAGCAAAACCTAAGTTTTGCTTTACAATATATAGTTTCCTCTCTCCACAAGGCATGAAAAAATAACTGCAGCTAACTGCCTCTAAAAATAAGCCCTCCAATTTGATCCACAAGCAAACTAAGAAATCCCTAAAAATAAGGGTCAAAACTTCCCCAAATTGAGCAAAAATAGCTCTAAATAGATCCTCTCCATGTGTTTGACCAAGAAGTTGACCAAAACTCCCCAAATTGTCCTCCAAATCATGCAAAAGTCTCCAAATAGCTTCAAATAACTCAACTCATCTATTTTACATGATTTTACATTGCAAAATTCATGTGAGCAAAGAGTAAAGTAATTAGGTGCTAATTACTTTACTATTAGTTACATTTTGTACTAACTCTAATTTTAGAACTTGTGAAAAATAATAAAGTAATTTATAAAATATTACTTTATTATTTGTTTACATTGATTTTTAGTTATAAAATCATGTATGATGGATGAAAAGAAAACAATCACCTTATCTCTCCTATTTGATTTGCATGATCATGCATCTATATGCATATAACGCATAAAATATACCCCCTTGTCACTCCATGCAAAACCCCCTACCTCATGCATACATATTTATCATTTTGCAAAAATAATGTCATCCTTATGTCTCCCTTTACATTATATATGCATACATATATCATTCACATATTGAAGTTTACCTTATCTGCATTTGTCTTATCCACCTTGTATTACACTTGTCTTCATATCTCCATGCAAATATCTCTTTACCTTATCCATACTCCTGTCATCTCACCCTTAGTCTTCATGATTTGCCACCTTTGACTTTACCTTTAGTCGACTAGCATGGGCAATGGAAATAAAAGGTTATAAGGCCGTAAACCTTAACTCCTAATGATGTCGTTCTTTGACTTAACAAATATTCAAATAACAAAAATATGATTTTGTCAACCCATGGCCCCTTCTTGGCATGATGACTAGGTATCACTCAAGACCAAAGTCTTGACCCCAATTGAGATAAGGTGAATGATTTGTTTTAAGTCAAAAATAGATGGGAAAAAGAAAACTATCAAACAAAACCAAGATTGAACCCTAAAAATGTCATTCATTTCTCTTTTCTATCCTTCACTTTTTCTCTGCAACTCACAGTTGGTCGCGGCTAGGGTTTGAAGGAAACAAGCATAATCTGGTTTTTAACCTTCCATCTAGTGTTTCTCTAGTTGAATCTTCATGAATTTTGTAACACAGGAGGAAGGTGAGCATTACTATGGGCTTTGACTGGCATTTTCTGTCATTTCTATGTCTTTTCTTCTTTCATCTGGTCACGGCTATGTGGCAGAGAGTTAAACCTTCTTTAAAATCTTTTTTAACAAACTTCTCATTGTCTCTGTGTCTTTTATCTGCCACTGTAACTTTACATTTCTGAGAAGTTTTTTGCAAAAGGAGGTCATGGCCTATAATGGTCTCTTCCCTCTGCAAATGTAAGGTGAGCATTTTATCTTCAGTTATGTATCTCATTTTCTGAACTGTATCTTGATTCTTGAGAAGGGTTTTCAAAATTTGAAAGTGGGTATTGCATTTCTTCAAAGAAAAAGACTCTCCTGTAATGGCCATGGTGTTATCATCTTATGTGTAGCATTTACTGCATTTTCTTCAAAATAAACAAGGTTTTTCAAAAATTTGTGAGATGGGTTTTGTATTTACTGTTCAGAATGAGGCTTCTTAGTAATGGCCTTGATAATATCTTCTATTTCGTGCCTTCTTTCACTCTTCTACAGATGTAAAATTATAAGGTGAAGAGGGTTTCATAGATTTATATGGGTTTCTTTGTTCATTCTTGCACAGAATGGCCTTTACTAGCTACGGCCTGCATAACTATATTCTCTGTATTTATCTTTTCCACTCCTCAAAGAAATATCAGAGGGTTTCAAAAATTACAACCAGTGTTTTGACATTTCTTTTAATAATTTTTTTCCTGTAGCATGTCTATGACTACATTTTATTGTGATTTCCCCATATGAACCTGTGTATCCTCATTTGATGTTCTTTAATCAGTTTGATCTATTTCCTTCATGCTCCAAAGTGATTGCATTTACATTCAGTTTCTCACATTTGAAATATCCTTGATTTTGGAGGCTAAAACCTAGTATATGCATGATATTCAATACTGTAACATAGTCTGACTGTTACTCATTCTTTTGAGCTATTTCCTGTAACTTCTTAATTGTCACTTTAAACATTGTTGTAATACATGCCTTATTATCTTCATTGTTGTTCTGGTATTTTTATTTGGCATTATTCTTCTTTTGTATGTCTTTAAAAGGTATCAAAACAGCAATAGCATTATGAACATGTTTATCATGATAGTTTATCATCCTGAAATGGCTCCTGTAGCCTTTACCTCATGTAAATCTACACTCCAACTATGGCTGTTATTGATTACTTATGATAGTCATGGCATATACTTCATTCATTTGATTATTGCAAGTCTCTCCTTCATTGAACTTATGCAATTTTATGACATCTAAAGTCTAATTTCAATCATGTATAAAAAGATATGACATCCATATGTTGAAACAACATATGATTTTTCTGAAATAGCAAAATTACTTCAATTTGAATCAGAAATAAAAGGAAAATACCTTTTATGACTAAAAACACTTCTCTGATCAATGCACTTGTACCTGCCTGGAAATTAATAAGGATCGTTGCTTCTCTTGTAACATGTAATGAAGTAATTTACACATGTATGGTCTGATTTTAACAGTCTATTTATCAAGTGGGCATAGTTTATAGGAGCAACTGCTCCTTTTCACCTTTATCATGATGACTTCACTCCTTTACAAGTTGACTACTATGATGCATGATATTATGTTGAATGATGCATCTTGTCCTTCAATCTGATATTCTTTTTAAATGAATAAAAAGGAAAACATGATGGGCTCAACCCTTGTGGGAGCCAGATTTTCTCCACATGTTTTAATGTCTTCAAATCAGCAACATTACTTTTCCTATACCTGCATAGTGAACAAACAAGTTAGCATAAAAACATACCTTATGAAGTTGATTGATCTTTCTCATGATCATCTAATTTATTGCACATGTCTGATTTGATCCATTCATATGAAATGCATCATGTTTGCAAGTTGATATGTCTTTTGATAAAAGCATATGATAATCTTAAATATCTGGAGCTTCTAACAGGTCCTTTCCCCCATTTTTTTAGGTACACTTGGCATGATCTAGAGCTAAAGAAAAGGATATGAAGACCAATTCTCAACTGACATCAACCTTCAAACAAAAAGGCAATGATGGATATTTGATATTCTCATATGTTCTTTATCTTTTATCCTTTTATCATCAGATGTATAGCTTGCATATAGTTGCATTGGCTCAGTTTAGTCATTCCCATGGCTTGTGTGGGACATAATTAAACACTCTCTTGAATAAAATCAGTTATCTCATTTTATGCAATTACTTCTATATGTTTTACTTTCTAAATCAAATGCATAGCATAAAGTAACTGATCTCTTATTGAAACATATGTGTACAACATGATGTATAATTTGACAATTCATAAATACCTCTTCCATCTGCACTGCAACATAATGAATAATTAGCAACTGAAACATGAAACCCCTTAACTCTTTTCATTCCTTGAATATCTTATCTGTTGTCAAGAGATCAAGCATTTGATTGAACGATTCTGCATAAGCAAAAAAAAATTGTACCCCTTCTAAACAACTAATGTTTAGGCCTTGCTAAATTAGGTGTGAGCATAATTTAGTAACATTTTGGTGACCTCTCAGGGGTGTTTTCCTCCTAAACAAAATAGAACTAGTAGCCTTGCAATTCCATTAAGCATAAAGTCTTTCTGCCTTGAACTTTGAAAAACCTTCTGCAACTCAAACTGATAGAAAACTACAACAGCAAAAAAAAACTGAAACTGAAACTATTTGGGCTTGCTTAAGACATAGCGAGCAAAATGTGCAAAAGCACTTCTTGGAAAATGAACTACTAAACTGAAATCCTACTCTACCCTACTCTAACCATCCATTAAAGTTGGTCAAACAAATCCATTAACTGGTTCTATAAAATAACTTCCCTTTCTATTTAAGGAAGGATGTTATGCAAGCTATTTTGTTACTAACAAGATATGATTCATAAGATCATATCTTATAGAATACTGTGAAACTCTCTGAAGGATGAAAACAAACTCATTCACCATCTGATCATGGTCACAAATACTATTGTTATAAGGTGAATAAATGATCTCATTATGTTGTTCTAAGGTTGAAATCTCATCTTTGGGTACAACAAAAATTTGTTTCTCCCTTTTAAGCTCTTTGTCAGCTGAATCCCTGATGGGACAGCCTCTTGTAATGATGTATCTTTTGCCAATACTTCTGATATCTTGATTTAGATCTGTTGTCCTATTTTCACCAGCAATCTCAGCCTGATTTGAAAAAATTAGCTTAGATGAATGAAATGAAGTAATGTCTGCCTCTTTGACCTGAATAGGCTGATCACATATTGTTGGTTCATTTGATATTAGCTAATCATTAATGTTAGAACAAAAGGCTTCTATGTTACCTGAAAACATTCTCTTATCTGACTGATAATCTTGCACTGAATCCATATAAGGTATATCATCTAGTTGTTCAATACTAGGAATAGATTCAGGAAGTTCATTAAATAAGTCAGCTAGCTCATGAGACTCAACCTCTATTTATTTCACAAAAACATGTTCAACCTAATCTTGTTTTCCATCTAAGTTTGACACAAAGGACTCAAGATCATCCCAAAATGAAACATCATCACATTCCTCTTGAATTTTTGGTAAAGGAGGACTGTTTATTACCTCACAACAACTCTCAACCAGCTGTACAAGTTGCATGATAGGATTACCCTCACACTTTTGTGATTGATCCAAGATCAGAGTGTCATACTGTTTGATGTCTTCCTGTTGTTCTGAAACTACTATTGGTATGTTTTCCTCATCTAATTCAATGAAACTAGGTAGTTGTTCAAACAAAGAAACCAATTCTTCCTCACACGAGGCTTCCTCCAATGGAACTTGGGCATTTTGTCTTTGTAACAGAAGACTTTCACCTTGTGACCTCTGTACTCTGCTTTCATTAATTTTATAGACAGCATTAGAAAACTTTTCAAATGAATCAAAATGCAAAGGATTGAGTACCAAATTTGAACCCGCATCCTCTTCATATGCATTATGCTCATTTTTAGCTGGGGACATAGTGAAAACAACAGGACCTTCAGCTGCTAGACTAAAACTTGGAATCTTGATAGGCTTGGGCTCTAAAACCTTTTGTTCTTGTTCACTATAGCAACTTGGAATCTTGATTGGTTCAGAAACTACTAACTTTTCCTCCTCCTGATTTTGGATTGGTATGGAAGGGGTAACCTTAATAAGATTTGGCATTTTGTAATCAGGATGCTTGGTCCAAGAAGCTTGCCATGGTTGCTCAAGACTGTGATGACTTAGTTCAGGTACTTTATGTGACTGATACTAAGGGCTAATAGACTAATTTTGAGTGCAAACAGGCTCCTAATCAAAATCACAATTTCTAAAACTTGGAATTTGATACCTACTAACCTCATTTTGAACAGGTTGATCTGGAATGAATGCAGTTGTCTGGAGCTCTTGCCTTTTTATTTGTGCAAGCAAATACTTCATTTGCTCCTCTTTTGCTACAATCTCCCTTGCAAAATTTTGTCCAACTCCTACTCATGAAGATAGGCTTGATAATCCATCTTTTCTTGTTGTAAATCAAGCTCCTGTAGCCTCCTGAACTCTTCTAGGTGCATTGTGACTTCTAACAATGTGTTGCTGATGCCACTCATGCTATACTTCATATCCCTAACCTCTTGGGGCTGATTTTGGACATATAAATGCTGATATGAAGGCTGAGCAGGGGTGGGTGGGTGGTAAGAGTATTGTGCATGTTGGGCAAACCATGTGCCACTTGTTAATAATCCTATAAGTGATAGTGATTCTTTCATTTTCTCTCAAATTGGTGAAGATAGTTTGCTATGATCCCTGTTAAGTCCACCTAGTTCTCCACATCAAAATGAGCCCATAGAATAGAATTCTCCATCTATACCTCTAATTGCCACCGTTGGTACTGTTAATGATCCTGCCTCATCTCCTGGTTGGCTAAGGAAGGTTGTTCAAAAGAAAAAGAGATGTACTCTAGTGATAGATGAAGGCATTGATATTGTAGCCAATTTGCTATAGAGAACTCCTAAACCCAAACGTTCCAAGAGAATGTCTAGGATGATGACTGACCCTACCTCAAGAAATCAATTTCTTGAAATCGTAGATCCAGTGGTAGACAAGAATGAAGATGGGATTACTAAGGCTAACTTTAGGATGAGTAGGGTTGATTTGGGACCTTCTACCACTGAAGGTGATCTTTACTGTGTTAAATACTCAGTCAGCAACATATCAAAAAGGGTCAAAGGTCTACAGGAAGAGAATTCTAAGTTACTAGCTCAGGTAGGTTCTCTATCATCTTTTGTTCATTTAGTTTCCAAAATAATAATGCCCTCATCCAAAACCCCTTCAGATGCAGGTCTCCATGTCCCAGATCATAACTTTCTTCAGCAAGTAAAGTCATCATTGTCTTTAAGAAATGTTGTAGATCAGTAGGCAAAAAAGGTTATTTTTTATGGTCTTGTGTTCATAGAAGAGGCAGTAAAATTGTTTGATTCTGTGTATGTGAAAAGAGAAGCTTTAATAGTGGAATTTGACAAGGATAGGAGTGATCATCATAGTCTGTCTCTAGCTTCTAAAGAGGTACAAGAAATGGCCAATATGGATCCTGGTGTTTTAGTAGCTAAATAAGTGGTAACTGATCCTGGAGAATTAGATACACCTATGTAGGCTGATGCACTTGAATGGAAACTCTGCCTCATGATAGCAGTGGAAGATGAAATAAAGAAGGCAATTATGACCTATTACAAAGAGATGATGAGAATTAAGAGGAATTTTGCTACTCTTGAAGTGGAAGCTAATGGGTCTGATGATGAAAAGTTACTAGATGTCAAGGAAATAAAATAGAATTTCAAAAAGGTGGTAACTCATGAAATAATAAACTATGATGTGATGACAGGAGAATCTCTTGGGAGACTTGCAAAAATGGTGGCCTATATTAGCACTACCAGGAATGAGTTTGATGAGGTACACTGAAAGGTGATGGAATCTGACAGAGCGGTGATGAAAAAGAAATGACGAATTAGTATGATAGGAACTCCACCTGGGATGTCATTGTCACCTATAATTAATAAATATAGGGCATACAAGGCAAGGTTGTGGGTGCAGGTACCTCAAGTGGTGCAAAGTGGCACAGGAGAAGGTGAACAGACAAAGGAAGAGGAAGCGATGGACGAAGTGGACAATGGTGATGAGGATTTGCAAATCCTCAATTAATTTCATTTCCATGCTTTAGTTGTTTTATGATATTTGCTCTAAAACTATTAGCTCTGGAGGGCCCTTTATTATAATTATTATTTAAACATCTTTTAAGTCAGTTGTTTCAAGAAGCCATTATGGTTTTTAAAGACAGTTACTTTTCAGCTTGGCTATATATTCTGGATAGCTAGTCGATTTATGGATCTTTTGACAAACTTTGTTTTGCAAGGGTGATAGTATATTTTAGTTTCAACTGCTTTGATACATGTAATGAGAATTAATACAGTGGAGTTTTGAATGATCATGGACTTTGTGTTGTGATTATTTGAATTCATGTTCTGCTTATGTTGAATGTGTTGTTGCTGGTGTTGATAATATTTATGTATCGTGGTGGTTGGATATCTGTGGTTCTTGCTCACTGCTGCGAATTGTTTATCTTTTGACATATCATTTGAGGTGGTGAATATATGGTGTATGGTATCAGTTTATATTAATTTGTAGATGAAATGTTGGTGGAAGTCTTTGAGCTTCTTATAGTTCAATTGTAAATTTGCCTTTATTGCTTTCTGGTCAAAATCTCTGCCTTTGTTTTTGCTTTCTGGTTAAAAGCAATTCATAGTTTTATTCATAAGAATATCTTTTGAAGGTAGTTGTGCCTTGTTAAAGAAGCAGAGAGCCTTTATAAAATACCAATATATTAGGCTCAACTATTGATTACATTTGTCACTTGTCCGGGCAAGAGTATATAGTGTTAGGAGACAAATCTGTTAACCAACAGATTTATGGTGACTCTACTGGGGAAATTATATCGAACCTGTATAGATGTATGCTTTGTGAGTTGTTTTGTTGTTGGACTTTATGGTTCTTCAAGGAAGACGTGCACCAATTATGTAACCTAACATAGACTGGCTAGTGGAAGATCAAGAAGATATTATTACTAGTCTTAGACTTGTTGCTTGGCAAACCCAAAGAACAAACCAACAATATCACCAAGTTGATGATGTGTTGGAAGAAGAAGAACTTGGCAAAATTATAAGAGAAAATGCACGTTGTTTTGCTGATGCTGAAGAGATAGTCTGTATTGAAGGAGTTGTTCTAGTTCCTAGGAGAGAAAGGCCTTTGCAAATCAAAGCAGTTCCTGACAATAGACAGAGGATTCCCACTGTCAGACCAAGAAATCAAGTCCCTGCATGACCGACTCCCCCTCATAATAACCAGTAAGTGGTTTGGTGACTCTACTTAATTGTTCTTATTGTTACATATTTAGTTGTGAAAGTGGGCTATGAAAATATATACCTGAGGTGATAAACAAAGGGGTATCGCTGATATTGACTTTGATTTGCTTCAGTCTTTAAACTTTGCTCCTTTTCCTCCCATGAGAAGAGTTAAATATTTGAGTAGACCATCCTCTCCCCCACCTACAAGAGTTTCTACTAGTTCATCCTGTCAAAGCTTAACTTTATACAGTATTGTCTTGCATTGCAAGTAAATTTTCCCCTTTTAATATGGCTCATCCTCAACCTCCACCTGTCCCATGGGGAGCTGCTATTGGACCGCTTAGTCTTAGGGAAAATTTGCATTATTTACCTAGAGGATCAAGTAAAATCTTACCCAAATTTAGGGGTGATGGAAAGGTTACTCCAGAAGAACACATAAATGCTTTATTTTCCACTTGTTCTATTTTAGGAGTCCAGCATGAAGATGTGTCCATTAGGCTATTTGTTGAGTCACTTGCTGACACTACTGCTGAATGGTTTTATCATATCCCTAATGCCTCTATTAGAGATTAGGCTTCTATGAGATGTCAATTTGAAGATAGATTCAAAACTACTGATAATGAACACACATTAGTAGCTCAACTCTCCACCATGAAGAAAGAGGTTCATGAATAAATGAGGGAATATGTAGCCAAGTTCAACAGACTGGCAAATAGAATTCCTGCTAATGTTAGACCTGGTGATGAATTGTTGATGTGCTTCTTTATCAATTTGTTGCCTCCTGATGTCAGTTATGCCATAAAGAGACAAGGAGTTCCTAACTTCGTTGATGCTCTGTCATGCCCACATTTTCCATGTGGTCACCACACACATCGCACGTGTCATAGCCACATCTGTCATGTGGTTATGACATGAGATATGAAAAACTTTTCTCACACTGTCCTAAAAACCCCCTTCGCATGCGTACGCATGCTCGACAGTGTTCTCTCATGGCGAAACACTTCAATTTTTGACGGGATATAAGTACAATTGCGTGCAACCAGACGCTTACAGATCAACAAGAGGGTCTGTACGACGCCGCTAACGTCATTGCAAGAGTGAGATTACCAAAGTTCCTAAATCTAAACCTCGGCAATTTTCGGTAGCATAATGTCTTACGGCGTTAGTGGGAATTACGCTGCACTCATTTACGCACGTGGTTCGCTGATAGATTAACAACTTCCCACGACGCCTTGTTCCGACTAAACCGGCTAGTGATCTCCCTATTTAGTCATTTTTCAGCCAGGCACGGTTGTCTGTCTCCTCTCTTGTTTCCTGAAACATACTCCTCCGACGACTTAGCATTCTCAACAAGGCGGTTTGTTTGCCCTCTCTTCCCTTTTCACTGGTTCTTAATTTTAATTATATTTTTTTTGCCCTCACCTTAACTAATTCTCCGTTAATTTAGTGTGTTTATATTTCAGTCTCTCTCTCTTTCGTTTTCTATGCTTTCTTTATGTGTAACCGGTCCTTTCTTCATGATTTACGTCAATCAGGGTTATCACTGCAGCTATTGTTGATATTAAACCTAACTTCAGGATGGTCTAGGTCACAGAGGCTGGTTTACTACTTCGCTGGACTCGGTCTCCTAATCTTCCCCGATCTAGGTTCCTCCTCTTCGTATGTACTTATTAAACTTGTTCCTAAGCAGATTTAGCAGAAGGGTCCATCAACTTAGTTCTCTTATCCCATGTGGGAAATGTCGCGCATTTTCTCCTCTGTGTTTTCCAATGTTAGTTTTTCTTCTTCGGACTCTCTTACAGGTTTACTTATGAGGTCGTTTACTACAGTTGAGATTAAAATGGCCACATGGAATGTCTGTGGTGGCTTCTTAAGTTTATTTCCAGTGTTCTTTTAAGCAAGGTGATGTGTAATTTTCCTCTTCATTTTCTGGGTGATTGCAATTACGTTGATAGTTGAAACTTCCGAGAAACTCTTTCCAGAGTATCACTGAATATTCCTTTACACTCTTTTTACATTATAATTTTATTTTCTCTTGTTTATACTTACTGTTGTTACTATTACTAATAATGACTATTAATACTCTGATTGTGACTCGTAGAACATTGTAAATAGATGTAGGAGGCTCTCCACTTTATAAAACCCTGATCATGGGAATATAACTTCTTTGGTTGTTGTGTTCAACACTTAATAAAAACTAACTGTGAAAATATAATTTGTTATTTTATTTTTGTATATCCATGTGTCACATTTTATTAAGATTTTAAACAAGGGCCCAATAAAATGGCTCATAAAACTATTTCCATAAATATATATATATATATATATAAATTATTTCATATTATATTGCTATATACATAGGCATATATAGTATCTATATATGCCTATATATATGGCAACTTAATGTGTTCTATTTCAAATAAAATCCAACTTATGTGTTAGGGCCCAAAGCCCTAACACATAACCCCCTTTTTTTTTTTTGTTTTATTTTCCAGTCAGCGGAGGAGATGGGCGGCGGTGGCCGCAGCCAGCGGAGGAGCAGGGTCTGCGGTGGCCGTAGCCAGCGGAGGACCGAAGCAGAGGAGGCGCGGATGTGGGTTAAAGCCACAGGCCGCGGCAATATTGGCCGCGCTGAGCGGCGAGTGGGAAGCGGGGGTCTCGGTGGAGGGGGCCTGCGCCGGTCGCAGATGGGGATGGGAGTGTGGCTTAAGCCACGATGGGGCCGCGGTTCATAGGAGGCGGGGATGTGGGGAGGGGTGGAGCCCCACCCACATCCCACGAAGTGGGGTGTGGGTGGGGCTCCGCCCCTCCCCACACCTCTTGGTTAACAAAGAAATTTCGTGATGGGGTTTCAACCCCACCGCCCAAATTGTAACCTTCTCTGTGTGTAAAACACAGCAGCCTCTAATCACATTCTTTAGTATTTTTGAAATTTCATTAACAAATTTCCACGATAATACTCAGTTGAATGCATTTTAACTTAAATAAATAAATATATATATATATATATATATATATATATATATATATTTCTTTATTTATGTCATTTTTACACTAATACTCAGTTGAATACAATTTAAATTTTATATATATATATATATATATATATATATATTCCATTTTCACAATAATACTAAAACAATCACAAAGAACAATGCTTTCATTTATTTTGTTTCATTTTAAATGAACACATAAAAACATCAACAATTAAAGAAATAAATAAAAGAGCAAGTATATATATATCTATACATTTCTCAGTTTTCTCTAATTTCTTTCTATCAGGAAACTAAAAAGACAGATAACAAACTTCCTCAATTAAGGAAATGCATATATTAAAATGTATCAATAAATTCTTAACGTTTATATATATATATATAGTTATCCCAGTTTCACTTATTCGGTAGAAATGGTAAATATATATCCACTTCCATTTTCATAAACATGTAGGATTCTTAAATTTACAAACAGAAATATATATACATGCTAGATTTCCTCTAATCCTTCCAACTTAACAGAATCCACTAATTATGAAGAATAAACTTAAACAATTAATTCCTGTAGAACAATAAACCATAACTAACATTTCAACTAGTTAAGCAATTCCAAACTTTCAAATGTAAACAACTCAGATTAGATTGCAGTAATGAACTTTTCCTTTCAGTAATACTTGAAACACAAATAAATTGCTATTGAACTAGGTTGACAAACATCAACTTGAAAATTTAAGCACATTCATATTACAGATTCTCAATCATGGATACAACAACTAACTTCCCAGATATGAACTTTCTTCTCCCAAACAGTATACAACTGATAGCTTATGACATCCACATAAAAGTTCAATAATAACAAGATCAGGGAGGTGATTTTCTTCACTCCCAGTATAACAATAAATTACAACAATAACAAGAGAGGTGTTCTCTCTTCAACTCTATGAAATGAACCAGGCCTAATTCTCATGACAAAGAAGATTAACTGCTTCTTCATAAATATCCAACCAGAAGCTCCAAGAGAAAACCTGCGTATCAAAGACAAACAAAGAAGAAAACACCACTCATCTAGCTCTCCTCCCTTCCGTAGACCCGCAAGTGGGTCACCCCCGAGCTAGGGAGACCATACTCACACCTGGGTACTCAAACACTCCACTTCACAACAGAAACAACAACAATCCCAAAGCACACATACACCCGTGGGTATTTTACACAATACGGAAACTCAACTATAGTGAGTTTCATAAGGGGCAGGAGAGTGGACACACTCGACTCCAGAGTGTCACCCTGACAGATAAGTTAACCAATATAAATTTCTCTTGGTCTCAAACCAAGTGTGATCACAATTTTTTAAGAAATCTATATATGACTCTCAAGTCAAAAATACAGTCACAGATACATGCCCTCAAGGCTTTCAACATCCCAAAAGATGGAAACAGGTATGCACCCGAGGAGGATCTCTCCTCCCCTACCCCAAACTTGATGAGCATTTCTCCCAAGTGGGAGAAGCTCTGTCAAAACAACCTGACAATAACCCCACAGAAAACAACTCGAACACGAATTCACACACTTGACATACACATTTCAGTTATACGAAAAACAAAGGTAAAATTTAGACCAACCTTGCAAAGCCCTCCTGGAATGAAGCTGTTGCAGAATCCACAGAGTTCACTTCCAACCTTAGCCACCAACTCCCTCTCCCTTCTCTATCTTGCAAACTAACTTCTCTATTTTTGGTAAGGCAAAAATGAAAGTTTTCCCAAAATTCCACTAACTCCCTCTCATCCCAAAATTTGAAAATAAATAACCCCAAATTCTCTTTTTTTTTTGTTTTTAGTTTTGAGAAATGGGGAAGTGACACTTGTCACCTCCTCACCCTTCCCAAAACCACTATTCTGCCTGATGGCTTATGTCACTCTCCATTCTCAAGGGTACTCCTAGTCCTCTCCTCATGTGACTCCACTTTCTCATGGGAGAAATAAAAAAAAGAGTTAAATGGGAAAAAGACAAGTGACCCATGCCTCTTTTTCCTTTCTTCACATGGGTGTCCTCACAGCACATGGGGGAATCTCACTAAAGGAGAGGGTGATCTTCAATAATGGATGGCATCTCTTATCTTGGAGAAAGTAGAGGGGATGGGTTGGGTGTTGGTACAACCCATCATGTCCCCTCCTACCTCCAATTTTCGCCACTTAACTTCAGGGGAAGGTTAAGTTGACTAGATGGAGGTTACTCAAGGGTTACCCATGCCAAATGGGCCCCTGGACCCATGGGGTATAACCCAAGGTCAACTTTAACCCATACAAGACACCCCTGGTCAAGGTAAAGCACAAGAAAAAGGGCCTCATAATTTAAATAAAATAAGAAATTCAAAGTCAATCTCTTTACAACACAAATTATAAAATAATGTTACATGAGGGTAACCTAACCCACTCGACCATACGAAAGACCACATTACATCATTACATCAAACACAAAGAGATCTTGGTTCCTCGTGGAACCCGATCGGCTTAACAGGGAATAACAATTAACAAGGTGCGGAATGATCTCCGAGTTCTGTGGTTCGATTAGTAATTCCTGCACACTAAATTACAAGATCAGTAACCACATAAAATCATCATAGCCGAAGCAACTTAAAAAAAAAACATGCATTATCATGACATAGTATTCATTAACATAAATGAAATCATATTACAATTTTCCATCATCACCTAATTCATTTTTCTGAAATGTAAACTTATCCAAACATCACCCAATTAGTTTTTCCAAAAACATAATAAAGTTTAATAGTTTGACAATTCCGGGAACTGCTATCCCACAATTATAAAAAGTAACAATAACAGTCATGTAAATAGTCATAACAACAGTAGTAGAAAGGGTGGTCCTCACATGCTCAATCATTGGCTATTGTCGTAGAAGATGATCTAATAACTACAGGAAAGTGGAAAAGAGAATTGCAAACATGCAAACCTTCAGCAGCTAATTCTACTGATCCTATTATTCAAAGATTGGCAAATGACATTTTCACTCTGAAATGATAGATGCCTAAAGGTCCTCAACAATCTCCTCAAGTGGGTTATAATAGGATGTTACAGTTACCTGGTCCAACCCAAAGGTTATCCATTGAGGGAGGACCCTCGACTAGTAAAAATAATCATATGGTATGCAATTTTCATCTTACATCTGATCATGATGGAACATCTTGCCCCGCGATGATGAGATTCATGTAGATTCTTTCTATGAATGAGCATGTAGAAGAGCCTCATGTAGAGGAACCTTCTACACTTGGTGATGTCAGTGTCCATTTCTTTGAAAATGAATCAGATGATAGAAGTGGGGAAGATGTCTTTACTGAAATTGATAATCCCAACTGTGTAGTGTTTACCAGGGCGCCGCCTCTTGATGTCAGTTATGCCATAAAGAGACAAGGAGTTCCTAACTTGGTTGATGCTCAATCATTGGCTATTGTCGTAGAAGATGATCTAATAACTACAGGAAAGTGGAAAAGAGAATTGCAAACATGCAAACCTTCAGCAGCTAATTCTACTGATCCTATTATTCAGAGATTGGCAAATAACATTTTCACTCTAAAATGACAGATACCTAAAGGTCCTCAACAATCTCCTCAAGTGGGTTATAATAGGATGTTGCAGTTACCTGGTCCAACCCAAAGGTTATCCATTGAGGGAGGACCCTCGACTAGTAAAAATAATCATATGGTATGCAATTTTCATCTTACATCTGATCATGATGGAACATCTTGCCCTGCGATGATGAGATTCATGTAGATTATTTCTATGAATGAGCATGTAGAAGAGCCTCATGTAGAGGAACCTTCTACACCTGGTGATGTCAGTGTCCATTTCTTTGAAAATGAATCAGATGATAGAAGTGGGGAAGATGTCTTTACTGAAATTGATAATCCCAACTGTGTAGTGTTTACCAGGGGGCAACAGGCGCAAAGAGGGAAAAATTCTCAAAGCCAGCCTGACAGTTCATCCTCTACACCTAAACACATCCTGACAAGGCAGAACAATGCCATGAAAATGGCAAATGTTACACCCAAAGTTGTAGCCACTGAGGTACCATCTACTTCATCTTCTGAAACTCTTGTCTCTAGTTCATTTGATATTGTAGAGTCATGTAAAAATACAAAGATTCAAATATCCCAAGCTAAATATTTGAGGCTCAACCCATCCGAACTAGATAGACTTGTTAGATATGTCAGGCAAGAACCATCCCCCTCAAAGTGTAATGCTCAAGTGTCTAGTGATGTCGAAACACATGTTGGGAACCAAAATTGTTCAAACTCTTGCTCTCAAGACTCCAACCTTCAAAATCCTTTTGAGAAATTAGAACCATTTAATATTTCTTTATACATTGCAAGCTATAAGCTTAGTAATTGTGTTCTTGATTCTGGAGCCTCAGAGAATGTAATGCCTACTCAAGTTGCTAAAGCCCTCGGTCTATCTTATACAACTTCTCATGGTAGATACTTCTTAATGGATGGTTCTCTAGTACATATCCTCGACCAAATTAAAGATGCTCAGGTGGCCCTAGCCACCTTCCCCAAGAAAAGGTTGAAGTTAACCATACTAGTAGTAGACATACCTGCAAGTTATGGCATGTTGTTGAGTCGTAGTTTCTGTAGGGATTTGGGTGGTGAGATTCAAATGGACTGTTCACATGCCCTGATACCTATAGATGGGAAGAAGGTTTGTCTAAACCCAGAGCCTAAGCCCAAATTTACTATACTAAAATCTGGAGACCCTAGAGCAGATATTCTGTTTGTAGAAATTGGGCCTGGTACTTACATGTGTACATCAGTAGATGAGGAAGATGTAAACCTAATCAGCTCTGATCTGGTTGATGAATTGTGAACCCTAGAGTTTGATGGCAGTTGCTCTACTGTAGGATCAGGGGCTGGGGTGGTTCTAATCTCTCCAGATGGTTATGTCTTTCCATTTGCCTTTAAACTTGAATTTGAAAATATAAATAACACTGCAGAATACAAGGCCTTGTTGTTAGGTCTAGAACTGGCTAGGGAAAAAGGGGTGAAACAGTTGAAAGTCAAAGGTGATGCTGAATTGATCGTTAAACAGGTCAGGAAATTGTATATAGTTAAAAATAGTAGATTAAGGCATTACCGTAACAGGGTGTGGGATTGTATTGAAGACTTTGATGCCTTTTCTATAGAGGCAATACCCAGAGAATAGAATACTAGGGTTGATTCCTTAGTTGTTTCAACATCCATCCTCTTACCGCATCCAGATTTCAAAGATAAGTCATACAGGATTGAAGTGGTTTACAGGCCTAGTGTTCCTGACATTGTTAATCAATGGAAAGTCTTTAAATCTGATTAACAGATTATTTCTTTTCTTGAAAAGGCTAAATCTTTTACCAGTGTGTTCTTTGAGGGTAGTAGTGATGAGAGTAATGATGTGTTGGAAGGAGACATGAATTCCCTTAATGACCAGGAATCAAAAGTTATTCAGTTAAAAGGGAATAAAATTCCTAAAGTCTAGTCTCACTTGAAGACCTTTTCAATCGGCATGATCAACATCTCAAGAAGAAGAGTAAAGTTTCCATCATAGCTTCAGCTGATTATGATCGAGTGAATATTGGTATAGAAGATGATCTGAAGATTGTCTATATTAGCAAATGTTGTTCTCGAAAGGAGAGGGAACTTTTGATCTCTTTGCTTGTTAGGTATAAGTATGTTTTTGCATGGTGTTACGCAGACCTAAAGAAGTTCAGGAATGGAGAAATGCAACACCATATTCCACTAAAACCTAGCACTGTACTCTTCAGGCAAAAAAAGATAATTACCCCTTACCAGTAATGGATCATATTTTGCAAACTGTATCTAGTTCGAATATGATATCAATGTTTGATGGGTTCTCAGGATATAATCCAATTGAGGTGGCTCAAGAAGACCAGCACAAAACAACTTCTACTACTCCTATTGGTGTCTTTGCATAATAGAATGTCATTCGGTCTCATTAATGTTGGAGCCACATTTCAGAGAGCAATGGATCTGACCTTTGGTGACTTGAAGAACAAAATCATTGTGGTTTATCTTGATTATTTAGTAGTCTTCTCTAAGAAAAGAGCTGATCATTTGCATGATTTAGAGGTAGTCCTGCAACATTGTAGAGAACATGGCATTTCTCTAAATCCAAAGAAGTCAATCTTCGTGATTACAAAAGGGAAGTTGTTAGGCCACATTGTCTCAAAAGATGGGATAAAGATTGATCTAGAGAGAGTCAAGGCAATTCAGTAGTTGAATTTACCCATGACCAAGAGTAACACAAGATCCTTTTTCGGTCAAGTAAATTTTCTAAGAAGGTTTGTTCCTGACTTTGCTAAGTTGACTAGGCATATTGTAGAAATGATGAAAAAGCATCCTATCTTTAAGTGGAATGTTGAAGGGTTACAAGCATTTGAGGACATTAAAGTAGCCATTGCTAATGCACCCACACTTGTACATCCTAATTTTCAAAAGGATTTTATCACCTATTGCTATGCTTCTGAACACACTCTATTAGCTATTTTGCTACAAAAGAATGAACAAGGGATAGAAGCTCCCATTACCTTCATGAGTGTGCCATTAAAGAAGCAAGAATTAAAATACTCTACTTTAGAGAAGCATGCATATGCTGTGGTGAAAGCTCTAAAAAGCTTTAGATTTTATGTCTTGCATTCACATACTATTGTTTATGTCCCAAAATTAGCTGTAAAAAGTATTCTCATGCAGCAGGAAATTGGGTGTAATAGTAGAGGAGCCTGGATAGCCAAAGTTCAGGAGTATGATATTGATATCAAAGCCACTAACTTGGTTAGAGGCAAAGGATTATGCATGATGATTGCTGAAAACAAGGCTGATGAAGGTGAGGAATTGCCCTTAGTCCTTGTCACTAGTAATACTGACGACTGGTTCTCTGATGTTTCCTATTTCTTAACTTATGGTGATTGCCCATCTCACCTCTCTGCCAACGAAAAGAGAAATCTAAGACTCAAGGCAAATAAATATGTTCTCTGGGGAGGTAATCTATATAAAAGAGGAATAGATGGAACATTTCTGAGATGCGTAGATAAGGAGAAATAGAAGAAACTGCTAGAGACTTTCCATGATGAAGCCTATGGGGGACACTTCTCAGCATCAGTGACAGCCTTTAAGATATTGAGGCAATGTTTTTACTGGCCTGGTATGTTTAGAGATGCCTACAATTGGGTGTCGAAGTGTGAGAAATGTTTAAAGTTTATGGGTAGGCCTCAGTTAGTTGCCTTACCTTTGAGACTGGTGGTTATAAATGAACCATTTCAGCAATGAGGATTAGACTTCATTAGACCTATTAATCCTAATTCCAGTGCTGGACATACTCACATCCTAACAGCTACAGATTATTTTACCATGTGAGTAGAAGCAATTCCAGTGAAGAATACTACTTATGAGGTAGTCTATACCTTTCTTAAAGAGAACATTTTGGTCAGGTTTGGTGTACCTAAGAAGCTAGTGATTGATAATGCTTCTAGTTTATCCTCTGCTGAGTTTACCCTTTTCTGTTATGACTTTGGTATGAGCCTTTCCCATTCATCTGATTATTACCCACAAGGCAACAGGCAGGCTAAATCAAGTAACAAAAATCTCATTTCCATTGTCAAGAAGTTGGTAGAAGAAAACCAAAGGGGATGGCATAAGAATCTGTATGATGCTCTTTTAGCTGATAGAATAACATATAAAATAGCTATTGGTATGTCTCCTTTTCATCTAGTTTATGGAATTGATAGTGTGATTTCCATTCCCTTGGAATTGTCTGCATTAAACCTACAAAGGGCAATTGAAGATGTGCAATTTCAATCAGCACTGGAGAAGAGGATATTATATTTGAGTCATTTAGATGAGCAAAGAGACATTGTAGTGGATAGAATTGCCAAACACCAATAGACCATTAAAAAGATCTTTGACAAAAGGGCTTTTAGAAACAGAGGAACTTTGTTGTAGGGGATTTTGTACTTTTATGGGATAGGATAAGGGAACCAAAGGGAGCCCATAAGAAATTTGATTCCTTGTGGAAGGGACCTTTCAAGATCAGAGAAGTTATTAGAGAAAATGCATTCTTGTTGGCTTATCTAGATGGAACATCACTGCCTCTTGCCTAGAATGGGTAAGATTTGAAATTATATAACTAATAGCATCTTTGAGTCATGTCATGTATCATAGTTTCTTTCCTTATTTTTCTGTTGTTTGTGTTGTCCCCTTTTTGGTGTGACTCTATTGCCCTTGGAATAAGGCTTAATCACCATGGTTTGTCTGTATTCTCTGTGTCCTCCTTAGTCCTTGTCCCCAATTAGAGACCGTTGTTGTCCCATTTCCTCAAATGTACTAAAGCGTTCATGCCCTAGCTTTTTCTTTGTTATGTGTATGTCACTTCCTTGTTTATTCATCCCGAGGCTAACTTTACTTAGTCATTTTTTGAGTTGTCGGTGATCCTTTGCATTCTTGAACTAAAGTCGGCGAGTTCAAAAGTTCTTGAACCGCCCGACTTCCCAACATGCTTGTGAGTCCAATGTCTTAAGTTCTCCTTCGTGTCTAAGTATGTCCTGTAAAGTCCCTATGTTGTTGGGTTGTTGGGGTTTCTTTGAATTCCTGAACCTCTGATATGAGGTTCAAACATTCCATTTCAGCCTGACTTCCTGATTTCAAGACTTATTCCTATCGATGGCATCTTTTTTGTGCTGGCATACGACATGGAGGAATGACACTTCTCACATTTCATTTAATTAGAAGTACATGAGAACATGGTGGCATATGTTTTAGAGGCAAACTTGAGGCTGGTATTAATGAGTTTTAAAGAAGAATTCGCTGCCAGAATTTAATTCCCCTTGCAGATAAATTAATGGGAAGTGACACCAATTTTAATAAATCCTCTATCTCACATGGAGTTATGCCATTTCATTAAGAGGATGCATCGTAAAGTAATTGATGGCTAAGCTTGCTACGTACGGAATATCAGCATATCACCACTATTGTAGGTTAGCATGTTTAAGTAGTTTCTATCTATTTCTTGTTCTCTCTGCTATAAAAACATAACACTTCTCTTGGGAGTTAGAAAATTTTCATTTTCATGTATCTATATAGAGAACTCCTAGTTAGTACTTTGCATTTCCCATGTTATTTGTATATGCATCAGAGTCTCTGGTCATTTGGTCCCCCAAGCATATGAAAATGAAGTTTAACTTTCAAGGAGCCCCTGCAGCTTCTGCTATAGAGAATGGTTTGTCTGGAGTGAGAGATACCAATTAGGGTCATGTTGATTTCAAAGATTTTTGGAGAAGAATGCAGTGCAAAAATCAAACTCCTTTGGCAGAGAGGGCTATTAGCAGTGGATTGGATAAAGCTAGAGGCTTCCCGCCCATAGTGCATTGTCCTAAACTGATGGTGGCTTCTGCTAATAATTACTTTCCAAAGAGCCAGGAGATAAAAACCTCTGACGGTTTTGTCATGGGGAGAATTTATTCTGAATCAGTTGCCCTAGCTCTAAATTTGGAAAGGTCTGAAGATAACATTGATGTTTCTATCTCTTCTACATGGAATTATTATAATGAAAGGAAGGATTGGTGTTGTACTTGTATTGCCAAGAATTGGTTGGAGGTTGAGAAGACTGGGAAATCACGACTTCCAGCTTAGCTTAGGAGGAGCCATTTTAAAGAAGAGATTTCAGGCATGATAACTTTGCTAAACAAGGTGGTTGGGAGCCCTAAGTTAGATACATTTGAGTTTTGGATGTGTAGATTTATTTTGCTGATTTGTGGAGATCATCGCATTAATTGGGAAAAATTATATGTGAAAATTTGCATGAGCAATTAGTAAATTTTGCAAGAAATGTAAGTTTCCACATGTGTTCCCAGTTGGTTTACTTGTTGGCTCAAAGAGAGGCTGCCTGGCTTGGCCTGAAAATTCAAGGAAGTCCTATCACTGGTATGCTTGTGTATCAAATTTTCCCTTAACTACAGAAAATTGAAGGTATGAAAGATTTCAGGCAAGTGAATGACGCATTTTCTATGTTGTTAACTAAGAAAATTGATGGTTCATTGGAGTGAAGGTTTTCAGTTGAAGCGGTCGCATTGGTCATGAAATTTGGGAGCTTTTATATACAATTTGATTGCTTTTCTTATCTGAGGATTGGGGGTTATGAAAATGCCTGTTAAAATTGCCATGATATCCATCAAACTATCTTGTGCTTTTGGAGTTATGTCGTCAAATGGCTTCCGTGAATGTAAGATATCACATGCTATGAAGAAGAAAGTGTATTCTTTTCATGTGTCTCTATCTTTTTATTCCTGCAAGAGTAATGATAGTGCTAAGAATGTGGATAAGCTACTATCAGAATTTTGCCTCCATAGTTTATCACCTCGTGCAACATTTGACAGTAAGAATTTCATTAAAGAAAATATGCATGGAGGAGGGTTGTATCTGCACTAGCCTCAACTTGAAGATTTTTGGGAAGATTGCCTAGATGAGAGGGAAGTGCAGAGGAGAAGCTGGATGAGGTTAACTGTTGACCAGGTTCAAGCTTTCAGGTTGAATATCCAAGTCCCAGACATAGTTGATGACAATTCAAATATTATGGATGAGGGGTGATGAGTGCCAGGTAGCACCCATGAAATACATCTTTTTATCTCTCTTTTTCTCCCTTCTTATTCCATTGTCCTGATGACTGCACCAAAATAGGCTAACAAGATTGTTCTAATGATGATTAATAAGAGATGAATTACTTAAGATCACAATTTCTGATTGAAGGACTAATGTGCATTGAATTGATGGAAATATGCAGAAATCTTCTCTTTTTGAATCAACAGGTGCAGGTGTTCAGGTAGACAATTTTGTACATCTCTAGAGGTAGTCCTAATGATCTCTAGAGTTGACATCAGCCTGCCATGACTGGTCTCTAATATTTCAAATTTGATTGGAAAGGTTTTTGGGATAAGAAGGTGAAGCATCTCCGGAGTTGGATTAAAGTCTTGAGCATCTCTGGAGCTGAACGAGAAGGTCACAAACATATCTCTAGAGCTACAGAAAGAAACATACATCTTCGGTCCCTCTTTAGAATAGTGCAGATTTCTAGCACAGTTGTCGGTCAAACACTTCCAGTGGTGATCGGGATGCTCCTGATATTACTCAAATCATCACCTGAGTAATTAAGGGCAGTCTATAGTTAACTGCTAGAAGTTTTTATCTCTTTTTCGTTTTTGCATGATTTACCGATAAACTAATTTAATACCTATATTTTAGGGCCCTGCTACCCATTTGTATTTAAAACTAAGACTCAGATTCAGTGTGGACTTCTGTTCCACTCAATCTATTTTTATTGCATAGATATTTATTCTGTAGTTACACAATTAGTAGAATAAAGAGATTGATGTCATCTCATAGAAGAACTAGTAGTTCAGATAAGTGATATCTTATCACTGATTTTAGATATAAACTTATAGAAGAAGCAACAAAGAGGACAGTGATTATTCTTTTGATTTATGTAATCTCATTTTGATATCAATATTTTTCCTGAATACAAAGCTGATGCAATTGGACTGAATCGAATTGTGATATTATTCTCTTGTGATGATCCTTTACTGTAGTCTTCATCCCTAAGGGTGTGGAGCAAGGGTCCACTCTCACCACCAAGACAGAAGGCTAGTACTGTTGTTTGTTATTTTAGATTTTGTTTAAAGAGATATTGTTTTCATAGATAGATGCATGTTTTAGTTTATAGATTTGCTTTAAGTAATTTATTGTTCTGTTTTATTTTCAATATTCTTAGAATTCATTTAATAGCAGATAGATCAGTTTCTTTAAATTAGTAAAGGTCATTAGAATTAGTTAGGTATAACTGGCAACTATAGGATTCCTAATTGCAAATAGCCAAGGACACAGCCTTGGATTTGACATCTGAAATATGATTAAATGATGAGGTACAACGACCCTTGTCATTTTTGGTGTTGTTGCCAGGGATCTATTGTGTTAATTAGGAAAACTTAGCTAAACAATTTTAGGATAGATCTATATGGTTAGAGCTAGAGATTCAAAAGGAATATACATAAAACAGACACCCCATCAACAAACTATAGGAGAAAGTAGCGGGGTAGCACAAGATCTTGTTGAAGAGAGACATCTAGAACCTACCTTGGAAGCTGCATCTGAAATTAATAATCCTTTCAATCCTCCAAATCTTCCACTCGCTGACTATATCCAAGAATTACAACAAAAATTCCAGGCAGATCCTTTGATAGAACCTAATTTCTAGAGAAGAACCGTACTAGACATGGATGATAATCATCATAATCATGAAGATGAGGAAAATCAGGCTCCAAGAACCTTCTCATATCCCATTGTTCTGGCTACTGGAGATAATGTCCCTATGAAAAATATTTCACCTGCACACTTGGCAAATTTTAGGGGTCTTGCTTCTGAGGATCCAGATTAGTTTTTGTTTGAATTCAAAGTGGTATGCTAAACTTATGATTATGGATGAGATAATCAAAAACTCAAATTGTTTCCCTCAACCCTAAAAGATTCTGCAATGAGATGGTTTATGGGCCTATCCCAAAATTCCATCCATTCCTGGGATCAGATGGAGAAAGAATTCTTGGGAAAATATGAGGACTATTGTAGAGTTAGTGATAAGAATGAGGAATTATTCAAAATTAAACAAAGAGAGGAAGAGACATTAGAGGATTATGTGGATAGGTTCGACTTTGATTTGAGAAGGTATGGCAACCCAGTAAATCACTCTTTGGCCAGAACCCTATTTGTAAAGGGATTAGATAAAGAATCAAAATAGGCACTAGATTTGATGGGAAAAGGGAATATCAACAAAATGGATATGCCTGCTATAGAAGAACTCTGTAGGAACTATTCCAAAACCCAAGATGGAGTGAGAACACCCAAATCTTTCAAAGGGAAGAATGAAATAGGATAGTTAATGGAAGAGATTGCAAATTTAAAAATAGATATTCTGGTCCAACTAAATACCACATTGGATGGGATTCAGGAAAAAACTAGAACAACTGATCAAGGTAGAACAACTGAACCACTCTCCATTTATTGTCCTAGGTGTAGAAACAAGCATCTATTGAGAGAATGCCCTTTAGACAAAGATCTATCAAATCTATGACAAGGAACATCCTACCAGTCAATGTAGTCAACTTCCAGCCCTAAAAAGGCTAAGTAAGAAGAATGTCATTATAGAAAAAGAGTTGAACTATGTAGGACAAAAACAAGCTGGGAGTTTCCCTTATAATCAATATCGAAACCAGCCTTCTTACAGAGGACCTTCTAATTGGGGAAATAATCAATGGAATCCAACTTGGCATGGGCCTCAAAATAATCCTCCTTGGGGACAGTAGGATTGGCCAAATCAATAATGGCAAAACCAACATTGGCAAAATTAGCCCTGGGGAAATCAACAGTGGCCACCATAGTTCAGATCACAAAACATGCAGCCTCAATGGGGTCCTCAACAGGGATATAATCAACAATACTAGGGACAACCTAGATGTTTCCAACCTCAACAACAAGCATTACTAACTAGACCCCCCAACACACAAGGCCAGTCACAAAACAAACCAGTTAGCTAACCACCCTTACCAGCTCAACCTATACCAAATCCATGAAATAAACAGGGAGCATCTGTTTACATGACAAAACAGGAAAACATGGCTGGTATTAACACTATATATCCCAATAATCTCCAGCTGCGTTCTGGGAAAGCATTCCCAAGACCATCTCCTCCAACTATAGTTGAAGTAACCAATGATGTGGAACCTAAAAATTCATCCACTCAACTTCCAAAGGAGATTACTACTGAAACAGTGCAAAAAGAATCGTCCTTAAATAACTCTGGAGTTCCTCCTAAAAGGCTGACTCCGGAGAACATTCCTGGAAACATTTCTGGTAAGAGCTCCAGAGATGCTCCAGAGATGGAAAAACTAGCACCATACCTAGAACAACTCAAATAGTATGTTCCCCAGAAAAAAAAAATCTTACAAAAACAAGTCCAATCTACCCTAGAATCAGAATTGTTACAAGAAATTAGACAACTAAACATTGAAATTCCACTCCTCCAAGCAATTAGAGATGTGCCAGAACTGAACCAATTCATCAAACAACATTATGTCAAAACACAAGGCAGGAAGAAAAACTTCCCTTCTACCATATAGGTGGAAGGGAAAGTAGTAGATCTACTAATGGGAGAAATGCTCCTCCCAAAATATGGAGACCCTGGAAATCCTGTCATAATTGTTTACATCTCAGGGGTAGAAATTTCAAATGTTTTGGTTGATTTTGGAACAGCAATAAATGTGATGACAGTTCATACAATGGACAAATTATCCCTCACAGGTATCCAATCCACATCTACAATCCTTCAACTTGTTGACCAGTCAGTAGCGATTCTCAAAGGGGTATTACTGATGTTCCAGTTGTGATAGAATCATGGGAATTCCCAGTAGACTTCCTGATATTAGAACCAAGAAACCAGAGAAATGCTTATCCACCGATATTAGGAAGACCATGGCTAGCTACAGCAATAGCATCTATTGATTGTCAAACTAGGGATATGGTCATTTCTAATGGGATAGATTTGAAGGAAACATCTCTATATCCTCCAGCTAAACCATCAATACATTATACAGGAAGAGTATGGGTGGATGAGCCAGATAACATGGAAAATAGTGCCTCAATAGCTATGGTCACCATCAAGGAACATTTGGATGAGTTGGAAGAAGAAATCTACTATGATACAATAGAAGATATTACCCACATTCTAATCAATGAGGATGTAATGGAGCTTGCCTATGATTCTAGGAGAGAACTTCTCACTTCTGCTCATTGTACCCTAGCAAATATCATTCCTTGTGGAGAGACCTTTTATAGAGACTTAGACACATTCCACATGTTGCTTCCACATTCTTGTCCCCTCAATACCATGACTCCAGTATATGGATTGACTACATCCATGGATCAAATCACAAAACAGGTCATGATTTTACCGAGAAAGACACTTAATATCAACACCCAGTTAGTAGCAAATCAGGAAGAAAAACTTATCCAACTCCTGATTTCCCACTTAGCAACTTTTGCTTGGGAATACCAAGATATGAAGGGCATCCCTCCAGAGATCTATACCAATAATATATACACTAAAGATATCAAACCTGTTAGACAACCCCAGAGAAGATTGAATCCTGCTTTAAAAGACATTGTTAAGACTGAAATAGAAAAATTGTTGCAAGCAGGGTTTATATATCCAATATCAGATAGTCAATGGGTCTCACCCCTAGTCATAGTGCCTAAAAAGAATGGGAAATGGAGAGTGTGTATTGACTATAGGGAGCTAAACAAAGCTACAAAAAGGACTACTTTCCCTTACTATTTATTGACCAAGTGTTGGACAACCTTGTTGGGAGAAAGTATTTTTCTTTCCTAGATGGGTTCAGTGGGTATAACCAAATCCAAGTAGTACCTAAAGATTGGGACAAAACCACTTTCACCTGTTCTTGGGGAACTTTTGCCTACAAAGTTCTTCCATTTGAACTATGTAATGCTCCAACTACATTTCAAAGGCTTGTTTTAGCCATTTTGCTGAATTAGCTAATGAGTGCATGGAGGTCTATATAGATGACTTTACTGTGTATGGGGACAACTTTGAGGAAGCTCTCATAAACCTTGAGAAAGTACTAAAATGTTGTGAGAAGAATCAATTATCCCTGAGTCATGAAAAGTGCTTCATGATGGTGGAGGAAGGAATTGTATTGGGACACCACATTTCAGCAAACGGGATCAAAGTGGACCAGAACAAAATAGAAGTGATCAAACAATTACCTTCACCCAAAAATCAAATAGATGTTAGAATTTTTCTGGGTCATGCAGGCTACTATATGAGATTTATAGAAAATTTCAGCAGAACAGCGGCCCCCCTGTTTACCTTGCTTAACAAAGACACAAAATTCTTATGGACAGCAGACTGTCAATCAGCATTTGAAACCCTAAAAGAGAAACATACTATCACACCTATTTTGAGAGGACCTAATTGGACTTTCCCATTCCACATACAAACTGATGCTTCAAATGAGTCCATTGGGGCGGTCTTAGGACAGAAGGAGGAAGGAGAAAGTATGCATGCCATCTATTACATCAACAAAAACCTTACCTCTACAAAAAGAAATTACACCACAACTAAAAAAGAATTCTTGGCAGTTATCTATGCTATAAACAAATTCAAGCATTATATCACTGGATATGAAATATTTGTTCATACTAATCATGCAGCCATCAAATACTTAATGAATAAGCCAGTAGTGGGTGCAAGGATCATTTGGTGGTTGTTGCTATTATAGGAATTTGACATTACCATAGTTGATAATCCAGGAATTTAATTTGGTTGCTGACTTTCTGTCAAGATTGCATACAATAGGAGAGAACCAGCCAATGGAGGATAGGTTTCCAGATGAACATCTTTTTGCTATCTCCTCTACTACACCTTGGTTTGCTGACATAGCTAATCTCTTAGCTGTATGCTTGTATCCATCCCATTTTACCTCAAAACAAAAGAAATGCTTAATTAAGGAAAGATTATCTTACAAATGGTTAAATGGTTTGCTATTTAAATGTGGTCCTGTTTTCATTTTACACGGGTGTTTAAAAGCTGATGAAATTTTTGATGTGTTGAGAGCATGTCATGATGAACCATCTGGTGGGCATTATTCTTCCCATAGAACTATCCACAAGATCTTGGGAGATGGTTACTACTGGCCCTCTATTCATAAGGATACCAAGAAGTATGTGCAGTAGTGTGATCAGTACCAAGGATGGGACAGCCAACCTTCACCCAGGAGATGTTACTGCATCCTCAAGTAATGATGGAGCTATTTGAACAATGGGGTCTAGACTTTGTGGGACTAATTTCTCCACCTTCATCAGGCAAAGATTATATTCTAGTATGCACAAACTATGTGACTAAATGGGCTGAGGTTCAAGCTTTGCAATTTGCAAGAGAAGAGAAAGTTGCTAATTTCCTTTATAAAAAGATTTTCTTGAGATTTGGAGCCCCAAGATCCATAGTTTTTAGACAGAGGACCTTAGTTTACTTCATAGGTAATCAGAGCATTCATAGATCTATATCAAGTCAAGCACAGGAAATCTTCACCTTACCATCCTCAAGCCAATGGGCAAGTAGAGGTGACTAATAGGGAACTTGAGAACATTCTGACAAGGACAGTGGCAATGAATAGAAAAGATTGGGCTAACAGATTACCTGAAGCGATTTGGGCTTACAATACCACTTGGAAGTCCATAATGAAATTCTCACCATATGAATTAGTTTATGGAAAAAACCCTATTCTGTCTATAGAATTTGAACTCCAGACACTTAAAATTGCATTAGATATTGGACTACCATTGTCCATAGCCCAACAAAATAGAATTCTTCAGCTCAATGAGTTAGATGAAATCTGGACAGAAGCCATTCAGCAAATAGAACTGGTCTAGTATCAAAGTAAGCAATGGCATGACCAACACATCAAGAGCACATTTCAACAAGGTGATTGGGTTCTTTATGATTCTAAATTCAAGGAGTTCAAGGGGAAGCTACAAACTCATTGGATGGGTCCTTATTAGATAAAGGAAGTTTTTGAGAATGGAACAGTGTTGTTGGAACCTATTGATGGAAGCATGGACACATTTATAGTGAATGGCCACCGAATTAGACTCTATAAAAGGCCATTCACTAAGGAAGAGTTCATCAAAGATTTGAGTTTGGTTACAGGGGACACATCCTCTATCAGAGTTTTGGACTAAAGAAAAAAAAGGGAGAGAAGGTTGAAAACCAGCAAATGGCAGCCTTCTTAAAAAAAAAGGAAGATAGAAAACTAGTAAATGGCTATCTTTCTCAACCAAGGGGATTGAAATACAGCAAATGGCAATTCCCTTCTTCATGCTAGATAAGAATAATCAAGCTACGGAGGTGATCAGGTGACGGGAGTTACTCAAACACACCTTCGGTGCTTACAAATAAGGAGCACCTCTGGCGCTTCACAAACTTGGAGCACCTCTGGTGCTCGCAAACTAGGAGCAGCTCTGGTGCTCCACCAATAAAGAGCTAGTCATGAATATAATAAATTGGGAGGGAACCCACCTCTCTAGGTAATAAAGTAGAGATGTCATTTGATGAGGTCATCATGACTCATCCTCCACTTTATGATAAGGACAAAGATGAAGTCAACACACATTCTGGGAGAAATCATTACTCTCATTTTCATGGGTACTTACAAAGGACTGCGCCAACGTCACCTAGATACATGGATTCTCGAACCACTCTGCGGGAATGATTGCAAGTTGGATGACAATAAAGATGCTAACGTCATTTCAAGCCACAAAGAAGCTGCTCAGGTGTCACGTCACATCAAGTCTCATCAATGCCACAGCATTTCATCCAGGTACATCAGTTCCTCATCATTAAGATTGGTTCAGGTAATTCTCTCTTAATTAAACATAAATTAGCAACTATCTTGTCAATTCTATTTTTGGGTGCCATCATTATGACACATCCTCCTACCATTATTTTCCTTCCTAAATTCATGCATGTCGCCATCTTTGCTACACTATCACCATGCCTATGAAGTGTCCCATCACTCTACTACAATTATAACTGCATAGGCACTAACCAATTTCAAGTTCTTTTTCCATAGTCCAAGCCATTAAACAAATTGACATAATAATCCTCATTCAAAACTACAAAATACCCTAAGAACAAAATCAGCTGATACAGTCCTCTGGAGCCTATGGAGTTAAAGGAGGAAGAACAAACTACATAGGAGAGTGAGGGAGAATTTTAGCATAGAGGGTGGAAAAAGGACTTAGAAATGGGGGTTAAGAAGAAATTAGAGCCAGAAAGTGTTTAGGTCTTTTGCAAGATGATGTTGTAGCAAACATTCTAAGGAATGCAAGATGGCTGGAGTTTCTGGAAAAGTTTGAAGGGTTTCAAGAGGATATTGTTGATGACTTCCTAAGAAACCTAAGGGAGAATCTGATAGTTGTAAGGGGAGTTCAAGTCAATCTCTCTGCAACCACTATCAGTCATATTTCTAGATTGCCTGAACAAGGTGAGAGGTTCTACCATCTAAAAACTTTATATGCTGATTTGATTAGGAATTTCTCTGTTGAAGGTGAACCTGCAATACAATTGCATTTAAGAAAAAATGAGGTTAAAGGAATTTTTAGGTCCTCACTTCCAAACCCTTGGCAATCTGTAGCTATATGGTTGATGAAATATTTCACATGTGATGGTCAATTTTCCTTAGTTCTAGGACCAATAATGAAAATGTTGATTTTTCTGAGGCATGGGAATGCACACCCTGAATTCAGCATAAATATTCCCAACTTTCTATACTCTACCATTAGAGCAACTGCAGAAAAGTATCAACAAAACAATGGTCCTATGAAACATCATGGCCTCATTTTTCTAATTGTCAAACATCACTTTCTATCCCAAGCTGATGGGGAAGCATTATGGCAGACATTTCTAGATAACAAACCCTAGGACAGAGAACCAGAGAGGGTTCAAGAAGTGGGTGAGGTTTCCTCTACCCATCAAGAAGAGGAGACAGAGCCTTCAACTTCCTCTATAGCTATTGAAAAAGGTAAAAAGTCCTCACTGGAGGCAACTTCATATGCTACCCCTGTTTCTAACAAGAAAAGGAAAGGAAAAGAAATTAGAGAACCTGTTATTGAGCATACACCATATATGACTCACTCAACAAGGAGAAAAATGACCTTAGCTGAGGAATCTACCCCAATAAGACCAACAAGGGAAAGCCAGGGTCAGAAAACAAAGAGAATTTCAAAGAAAATTGACTCTGACATACATTACTGGGTTGAAGAACCATCCCATGACTCAGATGACATTCCTCTAATAAGAAAGAAGAAATAGAGAGAGGTTTCTCCTGAGCCATCTATTCATCTAAGTCCAACTTCACAACATTCTCCTACTTCGGAGTCAGAACAAAAAGAAACTTATTCTATTTCTTCTGATTCTGAGGATGATATACCTACTCCGGAAATGCCTACTCCCCTAGTACTATGAAGAAGCAAAAGGAAAAGGCATCTTACCCAAGATGAAAAAGATACTTCTCTCCTAGCTGAAGTTCTTTTGGGTTTCAGGCCTTCTGAGGAAAAAGTTAGGCCTTCATCAGTACCAGCAATTGCAAAAGAGACTCAAAAAGGAACTCAGAACAGGGAGGCTGCAGGGGAAGTTGAAGCAGAGAAAATGGATGCAGCTGGTAGTGAAGAGCCAATAGCCATGGAAAACCCTGATGTAGAGCAAACAGGAGAAGAAACATAAGCATTTTCTCACCCTTCTGACCAAGAGGATATTGAAATTTCAAAAGAACGGTAGATGTTAGAAGAGATTGATATTCTAAAAAGATTATTATGGGGGAAGAACCAAATTATTACTGACCTCAAAATGGTTATGAAAGAAAAAGAAATGGAGCAAAATCAGGTGATTAAAGGGCTGCAAGTAGAGCTCCAGAGTAAACAACAAATAATTTAGGAGAAGGAAGCAGAATTGGAAACCCTGGAGACTGAGATAGCTAAAATCCTTAAGGACAAGGAGGCAGAGACAGTACAGAACATTTCTGATCTTACGAAGGCCAAAGGCAATAGTCTCATAATAATTGCAGCACTGATTGAGAAAGTACAGAGCCAAGATAAACAATTGACTTGGGCCAACAATAAAATAGATGATCAGGAGGAATATATTCATGAGTTAGTTGGCCTAGCGGCAAACAATGAATAGGAGGTACAAATAAATCCATATGTGGGTCCAATGTCCATTGATATTCCTAAGGTCCTGTTCCATTGGGAAAGGAGATGTAGAGAATATGAGGCTTCTAAGCCTATGCTGCAATTACAGAGGGAAGTTACTACCATGACAAAAAGAGTAGAAACCATGGAGGAAAAAGTCATTCAGATAGCCTCCATTTCTTCTGAGATTCTATCTTGTAGGCCTCCAAGTGCCAGTTATGCTATGTTCTTAAAAGAGAGTCCTGCAGAGGAAGCTATCTTTGGTCCTGTCTGATCTGACTGAGAATATAGAAACAGCAGAGGGGTTCATGGAAGCATATACAAGGAGTTCTGATGAAGACAAAAATTTTCTGTGTGAGTTATATTTGCATGGTTTCTGTGTTGATGATATGACCTTCATTATTAATTATTTTGTAGGGGAATGTCAGCTCAAAGTATTCATGTCACTGATGAGAAATCATCAAATTTGGAATGAGAGAATGGAGGCTCATCTCAAGAAGGATACAGAAACAAGTCTTTTCATCAGAAAGGAGTGTCCAAACCCTCATGCTTTTAAGGTCCAATTTAGAGCATATGTCTATCACCCTGAAAGTCAGACCAAGATTTTGCCATTGTATCTAAAAAATCTGCAGGAGTGTTTCATTGATTTTGGTCTTTTTATGAATAGTTCAGCTAATCCAGTGCTTACAGTAGCAAAGAAAAGGTGGAACATTCTAACTTCAAAGCAGAAAATGAGAGAAGCGGTGACTCCTAACTTAAGATTATTTATGAGGAAGGTAAGATTAATATCCAAAATGGTGGATAAATACCAACAGGAGTGGATAGGTGGCCATTTCAGACCCCTTCTCATCATTGAGCCACTGCCTGTCTGGGATGAACAAATGGAAGATGATAAGTTGCAGGAGTGGATGAAGTAGGTTGATCAATATAGGGGAAATGGTAATATAGAATGCCCCACTTGGACTACCTATGCATAGGACTACAGCTTGATTGACAGGATACTCCACCAGAATAAGTCTAGATTGTGAGAAGCAGGAGGACCTGCTAATCCTTAAGTATGGGGGGATGATGAGTGCCAGGTAGCACCCATGAAATACATCTTTTTACCTCTCTTTTTCTCCCTTCTTATTCCATTGTCCTAATGACTACACCAAAATAGGCTAACAAGATTGTTTTAATGATGATTAATAAGAGATGAATTACTTAAGATCATGATTTCTGATTGAAGGACTAATGTGCATTGAATTGATGGAAATATATAGAAATCTTCTCTTTTTGAATCAACAGGTGCAGGTGTTCAGGTAGACAATTTTGTACATCTTTGGAGGTAGTCCTAATGATCTCTGGAGCCAACATCAGCCTGCCATGACTGGTCTCCAATGTTTCAAATTTGATTGGAAAGGTATTTGGGATAAGAAGGTGAAGCATCTCCGGAGCTAGATTGAAATCTTGAGCATCTCCGGAGCTGAACAAGAAGGTCACAAACATATCTCTAAAGCTACAAACAGAAACATACATCTCTGGTGCCTCTTTAGAATAGTGTAGATTTCCAGCACAGCTGTCGGTCAAACACTTCCAGTGGTGATCGGGATGCTCCTGATATTACTCAAATCATCACCTGAGTAATTAAGGGTAGTCTATAGTTAACTGTTGGAAGTTTTTATCTCTTTTTGGTTTTTGCATGAGTTACTGATAAACTAATTTAATACCTATATTTCAGGGCCCCGTTGCCCATTTGTATTTAAAACTAAGACTCAGATTCAGTGTGGACTTCTGTTCCACTCAATCTATTTTTATTGCATGGATATTTATTATGTAGTTAGACAGTTAGTAGAATAAAGAGATTGATGTCATCTCATAGAAGAACTAGTAGTTAAGATAAGTGATATCTCATCACTGATTTTAGATATAAACTTACAGAAGAAGCAGCAAAGAAGACAGTGATTATTCTTCTAATTTCTGTAATCTCATTTTGATATCAATATTTTTCCTAAATACAAAGCTGATGGAATTGGACTGAATTGAATTGTGATATTATTCTCTTGTGTTGATCCTTTACTTTAGTCTTTAGCCCTAAGGGTGTGGAGCAAGGGCCCACTCTCACCACCAAGGCAGAAGGCTAGTACTGTTGTTTTTTATTTTAGATTTTGTTTAAAGAGATACTTATTGTTTTCATAGATAGATGCATGTTTTAGTTTATAGATTTGTTTTAAATAATTTAGTGTTTAGTTCTATTTTCAATATTCTTGGAATTCATTTAATAGTAGATAGATCAGTTTCTTTAAATCAGTAAAGGTCATTAGAATTAGTCAGGTATAAATGGAAACTATAGGATTCCTAATTGCAAATAGCCAAGGACATAGCCCTAGATTTGACATCTGAAATATGATTAAATGATGAGGTAGGGGTATCAAGCCATGTCAATAGAACCCCTTCCTCCTATGAAATGGTCTGAAAAAAGAAATCACAAATGTGAAGTTTCTCTCTCTCCAATTGTTGGAAAGAATATAGAGATAGCTAAAGGGGAAAGTGAAGGAATGTGTTGGTTCTACGATGCCTAAAGACTCGGCCTCTCATGGCCAAAGTAGATCTCAAACTGCTCACTATAGAAAAGGTTAACTAGCTTGGACCCAACTCTACAAAGAATCAGCTCACAATCAAATGATGATGGTGATAGACCACTTGAGGAAGTTGGAAAGGTGAAGATGATATGTGAGCAAGACAATCAACCAGCTAGAGGAAACACCAGAATGGCTACTTCTTCATCAAGGGCTGACCATGTGCCACTTGTTAACAATCTTGTAAGTGATAGTGATTCTTTCATTTTCTCTCAAATTGGTGAAGATAGTTTGTTGTGATCCTTGTTAAGTCCACCCAGTTCTCCACATCAAAATGAGCCCATAGAATAGAATTCTCCATCTGTACCTCTAATTTCTGCCATTGGTATTGTTAATGATCCTACCTCATCTCCTAGTTGGCTAAGGAAGGTTGTTCAAAAGAAAAAGAGATGTACTCTAGTGATAGATGAAGGCATTGATACCATAGCCAATTTGCTATAGAGAACTCCTAAGCCCAAACATGCCAAGAGAATGTCTAGGATGATGATTGGCCCTACCTCAAGAAATCAATTTCTTGAAATCGCAAATCTAGTGGTAGATAAGAATGAAGTTGAGGTGACTAAGGTTGACTTTAGGATGAGTAGAGTTGATCTAGGACCTTCTACCACTGAAAGTGATCTTTACCATGTTAAATACTCAGTCAACAACATATCAAAAAGGGTCAAAGGACTATAAGAAGAGAATTCTAAGTTACTAGCTCAGGTAGGTTCTCTATCATCTTTTGATAATGCTCTCAACTGAAACCCCTTCAGATGTAGGTCTCCATGTCCCAGATCATAACTTGCTTCAGCAATTAAAGTCATCATTGTCTTTAAGAAATGTTGTAGATCAATGGGTGGAAAAGATTATTTTTAATGGTCTTGTGTTCATAAAAGAGGTAGTAAAATTGTTTGATTCTATGTATGTGAAAAGAGAAGCTTTAATAGTGGAATTTGACAAGGCTAGGAGTGATCATCATAGTCTATCTCTAGCTTCTAAAGAGGTACAAGAAATGGCCAATATGGATCCCAGTATTTTAGTAGTTGAAGAAGTGGTAACCGATCCTGGAGAATTAGATACACCTGTGTGGACCAATGCACTTGAATGAAAATTCTACCTCATGATAGTAGCGGAAGATGAAATGAGGAAGGCAATTACGACCTATTACAACGAGATGATGAGAATTAAGAGGAATTTTGCTACTCTTGGAGTGGAAGCTAATGGGTCTGATAATGAAAAGTTGCTAGATGTCAAGGAAATAAAATAGAATTTCAAAAAGGTGGTAACTGATAAAATAATGAACTATGATGTGATGATAGGAGAATCTCTTGGGAGACTTGCAAAAATGGTGGCCTATGTTAGCACTACTAGGAATGAGTTTGATGAGGTACACCGAAAGGTGATGGAATCTGACAGAGCAGTGATGAAAAAGAAATGACGAATTAGTATGACAAGAACTCCACCTGGGATGTCGTTGTCACCTATAATCAACAAATACAAGGCATACAAGGCAAGGTTGTGGGCACAGGTACCTCAAGTAGTGCCAAGTGGCACAGGAGAAGGAAAATGGGACAAAGAGGAAGCGATCGACGAGGTGGACAATGGAGATGAGGATTTGCAAATCCTCAATTAATTTCATTTACATGCTTTAGTTGTTTTATGATATTTGCTCTAAAACTATTGGCTCTGGAGGGCCCTTTATTATAATTATTGTTTAAACATCTTTTAAGTCGGCTGTTTCAAGAATTTGTTATGGTTTTTAAAGATAATTACTTTTTAGCTTGGCTATATATTCTGGATAGCTAGTCGATTTATGGATCTTTTGACAAACTTTGTTTTGCAAGGGTGATAGTATATTTTAGTTTTAACTGCTTTGAGACATGCAATGAGAATTAATACAGTGGAGTTTTGAATGATCATGGAATTTGTGTTGTGATTATTTGAATTCATGTTCTGCTTATGTTGAATGTGTTGTTGTTGGTGTTGATAATATTTGTGTATCGTGGTGGTTGGATATCTATGGTTCTTGCTCACTGTTGCGAATTGTTTATCTTTTGACATATCATTTGAGGTGGTGAATATATGGTGTATGGTATCAGTTTGTATTAATTCATAGATGATATGTTGGTGGAAGTCTTTGAGCTAATTATAGTTCGGTTGTAAATTTGCCTTTATTGCTTTCTGGTCAAAAGCTCTGCCTTTCTTTTTGCTTTCTGGTTAAAAGAAATTCTGAGTTTTATTCATAAGAATATCTTTCGAAGGTAGTTGCACCTTGTTAAAGAAGCAGAGAGCCGTTATAAAATACCAGTATATTAGGCTCAATCGTTGATTACATTTATCACTTGTTTGGGTGAGAGTATATAGAGTTAGGTGACAAATCCATTAACCAACAACGTGTAGATGTTATTATTTGAAGGATGATGATGTGAAGAATTTTTAGGACCAGGCTAAGCATGTGTTGGGATCCACAAGGTGTGTGTTTCCTTCTGGAGTGGCATGTAGTTCATGATAGGGCTTGTCCTATGTGTGTTTCATGTTGTGTGATCTCTGGCTGACTTGTAAAATGTAATATTCTTGTTGTATTGGCTGACTTGTAATGAAAACAATGTAATGTCATGTATATATTGTAAGCCTAGTTGGTCTAGGTGTGGGATAATTGCAAAAATGAGAATATGAGTGTGTCAAGAGCAAAATATGAACATGTTATGCATTATGATGTGCGACTGAAGGAGAAAGAGTAGAAGCAATAAGGGAAGTCATGATTCATCTTGAAGAAATTTTTGTGATAAGAGGGAAGTGAAGAGCGTTCCTAATTGATCCAATATTCTAAAGAAGCAGAATTGCAATCATCAAAGGTGTGAGCTTCAATGACAATTTTTTAGGCAGTAGAATGATTGTCATACTATAATTGTTTCTGAGTTCATTCTCAGTTCAAGGAGTAGTTGCTTCCTTGGGTTGTAGACCTAAAATAAATTCTTCAAGGAGTTGTATCTTTCTTTAGGACTCACCCTAAAATAAAGTCTTCAGGGAGTAGTAGCTTCCTTAGGTTGTAGCCCTAAAACAAAGTTAGTAGGGAGTAGTAGCTTCCTTGGGTTGTAGCCCTAAAACAAAGTTGTAATTTTTATAGTAGTGAGCTTCATATATTGTGAGTTAATTCTCACCATGATTTTTCCCATTTTGGGGTTTTCCATGTATATCTAGTATTAGGTGTTGATGTGCATTGTGTTAATCTTTCATGTTTAAGTTAATGTTGTTATGTTTAAGTTTTAATCTACTCCAGAGGTTTTGAAGTTTGATTGGATACTGATTCACCCCCCCTTTCAATATCCTAACATGTTCAACAAAATCACCCGTCATATGGTGATTTCTCCCACCGTTACAAGTTCACGTTGTTGCCTATTGGGCAAGTCAATGGAATAATCACATAAATCATAGTGACCAGTTTACTTTCTAACAAGATGTACCAAAGGAATTTTTATCATCTCTGTATCCTCCTTGAGAAGAGACAAGATCAAACTAAATGTCTTTAAACTAGCATTTAAAGTACCTTTATCAAATGTTATTTAAGGCACTATTTATCAAACAGGATGCAATAACCCACATTTTGGCAATGGAAATAATACAAATATGTTATATTTGAACATTGATAGGGTCTTTCAAATTACTTTTTGGGTCATGTGTATTCTAGTTATGCACATGGCTATGGAGGCAAATCTAGGAGAGCATGAAGCTTAAGATGCAAGTAAAAAGCCTTTGGCTGCAAAATTCCTATGGGATAAATTACCTGCTTGGCCTAGTTGAGACTACCAAGGTTTGAGGTAGTTGTAGCAAGGTCTTTACTTGTGTAATCTTTAAGAAAATGCAACCTGAAATGGCATTAATGTTCTTGTTGGTTGGGATCTATCTTAAAGATTTATAAGGCTCATATTATATCATTATGGGTAATATCTATCAAGGAACTCTATGAAGTTACATGAAAGATAGTTACATGTTGGTTTGGTGTCCTTGTCATGTCATTTGGTCCAAACCAATAGATACATTCTTGGAACTTTTGACTTTGGTTGGTTGGCAAGAGTTTCCCTCATAGTCTAATCTAGCCTCATAGTTGCAACAAATAAGACTTGTGCTCAAAAGCCTTGTGTCTTATGGGAAACCAATGCATTCAATCTAGAATTAATTCCCATTTTTTCTTATGAAAAAAAAAACCAAAACTATTTCATATAGGAAATTATTGTATTAAAGCTAGAATTGCCTCCCATTTTTCCTCATGAAAAAAATAGAACTCTCTCTCTCTCTTCCTTACTCCTTCCCTCTACCCCCATCTCTTTCTCTCTCCCCATCTCCTTCTCCCTCTCTCTCTCCCTCTCCCTCTCCCTCTCCCCATCCCTCTTCCTCCCACCATAACTCCTAGTTACAGTCATTTCTCAAGATTAGATTATGGATTCCCAAGTTATGAACAATTACAATTATTCATTGACTTAAAGGTTAGATAAATGCCGAAGTTTTGATGCATGTTTAAAATATTAATTTACTTAAAGGTAGATAGATTGATCTAATAATTAATTAAATATAGAAAAAAATTCCAAGCATGTCAAAGCCCCAAACCTTCAAATAAAACACATTTTGCATACATATGATTTTGTTGAAATATAAAAACAAAAATATCCAGAAGGCAATGGTAAGATATGTAAATTGGGGGATATGTAAAACCTATCCAAGAAACTCATTTTTCTCAAAAATCCTTCATGACAATCACTCCAAGTGAACCATTGAGTCTTGTGAGAGTCCATTTTGCCCATGATAGGGTCATAGACACCTAAGGAATTACGGGTAAGAGTCCAAGCTTCAAATTCCTACTGAGATAACTGAGAAGATGATTCCCAACTGTGATATGAGTGGTATTCCACCATATTGAAATCACCCTTAGAAATATAAATCGTGTAATGAATAATTGTAACTGAACATCATAACACCAGTTTAGGGTTCCACTATCTCTTCTTAGTACCTCCTTTTTGTTTTTATATTTCAACAAAATCATATGTATGCAAAATGTGTTTTATTTAAAGGTTTGGGCCTTTGGCATGCTTGGAATTTTTTTCAATATTTAAGTAATTATTAGATCAATCAATCTACCTTTAAGTAAATTAATATTTTAAACATGCATCAAAACTTGTGCATTTATCTAACCTTTAAGTCAATGAATAATTGTAACTATTCATAACTTGGGAATCCATAATCTGACCTTAAGAATGGCATCCCCTGATCTTGAACCTAGTTTTGACTGACTTTCTCCCCGCGACGGCGCATTCCAAAGACCCACAGGCCTCCAAGCTAGCTCAGGCAGGGGACCAATCAACACTTAATCCATGTGCGGCCCCCATGAAGAAAAAAGCTAGAGAAAAGGGGGGACATGAAGAGCCACATGCTGCTAAACAGGGCGGAGCAGATTTTCCAATGGATTTTTCAAGCCCTCCTCAAACAGAACAGGAAAACAATACTAAAGCAGTGAAAAATCTCATAACAGACCCCCAAACAAAAAACCCTAAATTACCTTTTACTTCTGGATATAGTCAGCACAGTGAGAACAATGGAGGTCATCTTGTTGAGTCTACAACACCCTCCAATCATTCTCCAACAGATGTCCCTACTCAAGGTAAGACTATATCCTTTGAGCTTCTAGATGATATAGTCGACATGATAGCTGATTATAAAACAAGAATTGTTATCCTTTTTTTCTAAAAGGAGTTCCTTCTGAGTAAGAGTTTTTTAAATGGACACATGCAAACTGGGAAAATAAGGGACGGGCAATTGAATCCTTCAGGGGTTTAGGCAGGGGATATGTTGCATGCACTTTTCTAGATCCAGATCATGCCAAAGCTGCCCTACATTATGGGTCATGGATTATTTGTGGACAAACATGTTACTTATAGGCTTGGGACCTTGACTTTCACCCAGAAGGAATATCTAAATCCAAATATCCAATGTGGTTCAAACTTCCATTTCTCAACCTTGCTTTTCACCCCTTTCTACATGAGATTACCTCACAACTAGGAAGGGTTCTATGGTGCAAACAAAACTCTGATAAATGGGCCAGTCTAAAAGTTCAACCTAGGATATGCATAGAAATAGACCTAACTCAGCCACTCCCTGAGACCATTAAATTAGTGGGCCTTGGATTTGAATTCAACCAGAGATGTAATTATCTCAACAAACCAAATGCATGCTTTTACTAGCATAGGGAGGGGCACCTCATTAGATACTGTCCATTCTGCAAACCTCGTCCTCAGATAGACTCTTCTAATTATTCCCTTGTGCACAATCCCCTAGTCAGTGAACCATCAAAATCCCCAACCTCCACTCTTCCCCTGCAATCATCCACTTCTCTACCCACTTTTATGATGTCCTCTCCCCCTAAATCATCTTCCTCTCTGCTTTCTCCACCCCCCTCTAGTTTGATAACCTTCAAATAAGTGGTCTTAGGGAGTGAGCAAAGACTTCCCAAAAAAAGGAAAGAATCTATTTCTCTTCATCATTCTAGCAATCTTGCTGATGACGGCATGGTTCGGTGGTTAAGTCGCTCAGTTGTAGTCGCAGCCACCAGAGTTCAAACCCCCACTGGGCCAACGAGATTGCAAGGCTTTACACCTTTGCTGGGCCAACGAGCTCACGGGTTTGAAGTGTTCTTGCTAGGGGATGAGGTCCCCCATGTTGTGGCCTCACCGGTTCATTGCTCTGGGCAAAAGCATTCACATGAAGCCAGAGGGCGTGTCGCACCAGTGTCATCAGTCACGTTAAAAAGTTTACCAGGTGCATTATCTTTTTAAAAAAAATCATTCTAGCAATCTCCCCTCTATAGATTCACATCATTCTATTGATTCTATGGGAACCCCTCCTAGTAGCCCCATGAGATCCTCCTCTCACCCAACAAGCCCAATAAGAACCTCGGTAACAAGCCTCATGAGAGCTCGGTCGCGGTCCACCTCTAGGGAGTGCCCCCCTATAGAACATAGTCTTGGACCACATGAGATTAGTTCGACAAATTAGTTTAAATCCCTCCTCACTTATGAGGACCTTATTAATTCTCAATGATCTGCCGCATTCAATCATGGAACATAAGGGGATTAACAATCCCATCTTAAAAATATCATGTTAAGGAGACTATACAGAATAACCAACCAGATATTCTTATGCTACATGAAGTGAAAGTCAATGAAGTTAGGCTTGGTGCTTCTCTTTCTGCTATTTGGAAAGAAGCACAATTCCTACACACTAAACACCCTGAGGGTTGTGTTGTGCTGGGTTTTGCTTCTTGTGCTTGCTAAATTAATAGTTGCCTCTAGTTCTGACCCTTACAACTGCATTGTTTGGGAAACTGTTCTATTGGAAGGCAATCTTCTTGGATTTTACTTAGTTTATACCCCTAATTCTTCTTCTGATAGAATTAGACTATGGGAGTGGATGCATCTCAATCTTCCTAATGCGAAATAGGTGTTTGGGGGTGATTTCAATATGGTGGAATACCACTCATATCACAGTTGGCAATCATCTTCTCGGTTATCTTAGCAAGATTTTGAAGCTTGGACTCTTACCCGCAATTCATTAGGTGTCTATGACCCTATCATGGACAAAATGGACTCTCACAAGACTCAATGGTTCACTTGGACTAATTATCATGAAGGATTTTTGAGAAAAATGAGCCACTTGGATAGGTTTTACATATCCCCCAATTTACATATCTTACCATCACCTTTTGGATATTTAGTCCACCTGTATCATACTACCACTCTTTTAGACCACCTCCCTATCCTTACCACTATTTCCTTTTATGGCTCTTCTAAGATTCCTAATGATCTCCCTTATAAATTGAATGTTTCCCATCTTCAAAACCCAGACTACATTGATGGCCTTTTAGCTATCTAGAATGCAGAACCCAAGCTTCAATTTGATAGATGGATCAGTTGGTGGGAGGGAACAATTTCTCATTGTGTCTAATTCCTTCGTGATTATAGTAGGAGGGTGGTTGCTAAAAGGTGAAGGCTTGAAAAATCTCTTCAAGGCTAGCTTGTACAGGGTAGAAAACTTCTGATAAACAATCCTTGCAGCATCTCACTCCAATAGTCAATTGCTCACACAAAAAATTAGCTTTATAAGTTGGTTGTTTATAAAGGTAAAGGTGCTCAACTAAGGGATAGACTACACTGGATTAAAGCTGGAGATAAAAGTTCCAAATTTTCTTTTAATATCTCCAACATAAACATAGAAAAGAACAGATCTACGTCATCAACCCAGCTAATGGTTCTTCTTAGACCAACCATGACTACTATAAACTATTGTTCACAGATGATTCTAGCAATAACCCTCTTATTTTGATTTTGGAGGATAACCTTGAAGGTTGTATTCCCCACAAAATTGACCCTGACTATGCTACTTTCCTTGATCACTACCTTTCTTTAGAAGAGATAGAGGAAGCCATGCTAAGTATGCCTTTGGAAAAAATCCCAGGAATGGATCGTCTTCCAGTAGAATTTTATTGAGATCTTTGGCCATACATTCGAGAAGACTTTTACAATATGTATCTTGAAGGCATTGAAACTGGTACTTTAGGGGCTATCATTAATCAAGGTTTAATTAAACTCATTCCAAAAGCAAACAAGAAGATACGGTGAATGGTTGGTGGCCCATCACCTTGTTTAACACATCTTACAAAATCATTGCCAAAGCATTGGCAAAATGAATTAGGCCTTGATAGTACTGATCCTAAGGTCTATCCTGGTCAACTTCAAATTACAGAGATTCAAGAGATGCAAACTTAAATAAAACCCATATCAACACAATTCAGCAATAATGATAGGAAGTTCAGGCTTCTAGATTATGAACAGCTTAAATTATAATCATAGAGAAATCAGTGAAGAGGGGTCCGAGAGGTCTCTCTCACAGCTTGAAACATTTAGAAAATATCATCTGCCAGGGAAGTGACAGGGAAGATAAAACATATAGATTTTATTAACTATGAAAATCACCAAATACAGTGTTCTTAAACAGACTACCTACTATTCTATTCTATTATCAAACATGACATCACATAGCATAGAGGCTTGCAACTATCAGCCTTTTCCTACAACAACAAATCCTATATCTAAACTCTGTCTTCACTTCCTGCTCCTCTCCATACCTAATGCTCCTTCAAACAACAAATTTATATCTTCTCACTGTATTTTGCTGACCTTGTTGAAGATGTCAAAAACCCTCAATGCATTTTGCATTCTACGAACGTGAAAACCATATTGTTTTTCTTTGCAACTGTCGATGATGGGAGGTTACTTTGTCAAGATTGCTCTAGCTATCAAAACCTACCAGAGACGTTACCATTACCAGCTGAATCTATTTTGTAACCGTCGATTCTTCGGTTTCTTTCCCATTATCAAACTGCCAATTGTCATCCATATAAATGACAAGTAAAAACAGTCAAAAATGGAAAGTAATGGTTGGCCTCAAACAATACAGTTCTCCCAATTGGTCTTCTACTCGATTGTTTACCGACTCGCCCTCCTTTGTCCATAGATGATAAACTCTTCATTCTTTTCCAATTACCCTACAATTGTCCACCTCTCATGATCCTTCAACTTCTCCTAACTGCCAAAGTAGCCAACTGTTGGTTAAAGGAGAGTAACGGTCAACTTCCTAGTATATTGACTGGCGACAAGAATCACTTGGGTGATAGGAGCTTTACAAGCTAGACTCAGATTCATAATGGTAAGCTACAAGAACTATGTGTGCAACAAGAGGTACCTCAGCAAACACTCAAACCACCAAAACACCACGGAAATCTCAAAATGAACAAAATTCAAAACCAAAATTTAAGATGGAGAGCGATGCCCCTACATCAGACCTATTGCTCAAGAAATAGTTAGACCTGAATAAATTGGATTTCTAAGGGGATAATTTATATTAGATAATTTGATGCTTGCTTGGGAGATAGTTGAATGGGCACAACAAACAGCTCAAGATGCTCTCATTATCAAACTTGACTTTGACAAAGCCTATGATCGTATTCACTGGCCCTTCATTCTCAAAATGCTTCAGTGGCTAGGCTTTGGTCCTAAATTTTGTGCTCATGTTAAAATGCTATTCATGGAAGAAAATGCCAAATTGGTGATTAGTGGATCTCTTTCTCCCTGAATTCCCCTCAAAAAATCCATTTGCCAAGGCTGCCCTTTCTCCCCCTTCCTCTATGTCCTTACAACAAATGCTCTTAGATATCTATTGCAACATGCTCATGCAAATAAATTAATACAGGGAATATCTCTTCCTTGTAATACCATAGCTCTTAATTCTCATTTTATTGACAACAGCATGATCTTCATTCAAAATGAAGCTGAGGAGGTGAACAATACTTTGGATATTCTAGAATACTTTTGTGTGGTTTCGGCTTCTTAGCTGGCTATGCACAAAACAGAATTCTTGATGATTCATCCCAACCCTTAGCCACCATGGATCCCCAAGGAGTGGAAGGAGGTGAAGCATGGAACCATTACAAGGTATCTCGGCATACCTTATGGAATTGGTGTATCTCTAAAAGAGATGTGGAATTGGTTTCCATGTAAAATAAAAAATAAATTATTAGCATGGACAAATCATTTCTTGTCAATGGCAGGTCATAATCAAGTGGAAAATAAAATCCTTTTGGCCAGCCATGTTTATATCTCTTCATGTTGGTTGCCATCTAAAATACACTACAATCAGCTAACATCTAGCTCATCTTAAATTACCTTTGGGCCAAGTGGGGAAAAAAGAAAGGCATGCCCACTATATCTTGGTCACACTGCATTTTGACAAAGGATAAAGGTGGATTGGGTATCATTGACCCTTTCATGCAAGGAGTTTGCCTTTAAGCCAAGTGGATTGTGAGAGCATTGGAAGGAGATACACCTTGGAAGCACATAATCCATTTCTGCATACAAACTTCTACAACACTTAATTCTTGGAACTCAATTCACTGGCATGACAAGTTGTTGCTAGCTTTATTTTTTAGGACCCATGGATCAGCACCATTTAACAGTATTTGGAAAGCTTGGCAGATGGTTTCTCACAAGCTATCTTGGTTTGATCAAACCTCCAGCCATGGTCTGAGTTTTTCTACTTCTTCCATATGGTGGAATAGGTTGATCCAGCTCAACGAAAAACCCCTTGCTAAGCTTCCTGAATTCAAAGCTAAACAATTATTCAAAAAAGGCATTCAGGTGTTTCAAGATCTATGGGACCCCACAAGCTTCACTTGGAGACCTTAGCATCATCTAAAAGGTTTCTTTAACATTTGCTATAGTGATAAGTCAGCAGTGCTTGAAATCCAAAAACTTGTTCTAGCCAATCTTTCTATCTTGTTGTCCACTTGTTGTCATTCTACCTTCCTTAAAGATTGGAGATGGCCCAATGGCTACAACATTCAAAATTTCCCTCTCAATATAATCTACAAATAGTTGCCACCTAGTTTGCACCTTGCTCGCCGCCTTAACATGATTTGGAGGAGTAAATTTAGTAGGGCTAAATGGAGCAAACTTAGTTTTTCAGATATGGCAATCCAAAGCTGACTTGCACTCCCAACTCACTTCTTGGAAACTCCTCCATAGTAAGCTACCTATTGGGAAATGCCTTAAATTCTTACAGCCTTCTCCCTCTTGCCCCTTCTGTGGTAAGGTCGAGTCCATCCTACATAGTTTTTGGTTTTGCTCACATGCTAGATCTCTTTGGTCTTCCCTCATGGCCACATTGTTTGTCATCTTCCATTTTCCCTGGTCTTGGAAATTAACTCTTCTTGGTTGTTCCAATTCTCAACATGATCTCAAATACTTGTCAGATTATTATCATTAATCATATCTGGAAGCTTCGATGCTTGGCTACTCTTTCACAGACATTCCTTCCATTGTAGATTGAAATTCAAGGGATTTGTGTGGATTTATCTCTCCAGGTATATATTTTGATCTATGCAAACAAGGAGCTACTCAAGGCTAACAAAGACCTTGCTAATTAGGCTAGTTGTTTGAAATCTCAGCTACAAAGATGGGAGGTAAATTTGAAGAGTTTCGTTGGTCAGGTCAAGCAAGTAGCAAATTCAAGAGTTTGTCTTGATACAACATACCAAGTTGCAATGTAATCATGTTCGCTATTGTTGTTTATTAGCTGTTCTAATTGGACCAATAGAATCTTTGGTTCATTTTGGTGGTTTGGGGGCTTGAGTGTCTTCTTATGCTGTAGTTTTATGGGTTCCTTGTTGCTTGCTGCTATTTTTCCTTATGTTGTTCACCATTTGACATGTACAAAACATAAACTAACAGCTTTGGTTTATGTAGGAGTACAATCAACACTGAGAGGGGGGGGTGAATCAGTGTTGTGTGAATTTTTAAATCTTTTTATACACTTTAACTTTCAGAGCACAAGGAGAGAAAGATAGCATTGATTTGTTACATATGCACATGACTGTGAATACAGAAAGAGGACAAAACTTCATAAGTAAATCATACACACATAGAGAAGATTATGACACAAGAATTACATGAGTGGAAAACCCTCTAGGGGTAGAAAAACCACTCTAAACTGCCTCACTGGCTTAACTGATCAAACATGCCTCACTGGCTACAAAGAAGCCTCACTGGCTACAATATGTGTCTCACTAACAAATGTTAAGGTCTCACTGACCTACAAGCCTCACTGGCATAGATAATTTTCAATCATAAAATTCTGTGTGCAAGAATTGATTGCTATTCAATCTGATTTGCACCATTATGCAACCTATGTTTCATCATACACCCTTATACCTCCTATTTGATTTTCAAATCAAGACCATACAAAACAATTCCTTTTACAAATCTTTACAACACTCTTATCTCTGCAAATTTGATTCACCTGATGCATATTCACTTGCATTTTATCTTTATGGTTCAATCTTTATCTTCATGGTTCAATCTGTAAGTTTATTGCTAGATGTCCTCATACAGTGTTTGATCCATTCCTGCACAAACATAATCTCACATACAATAAACTGAAAATGTCTTCAATACTCCATATTGATCCACATCACCACACTTCCTAATCAATCCATCTGCAAAGCCATTATATACAAGATAATCATTTTTTTTCTTGTGCACATTCAAATCTCAAAATAAACCCCATTTAAAAACTTTTGATCTTCCATCTGCAAAACTTGATTGCTTTATCACCATTTCATCTTCTTTGTATAAGACATTTATTGTGTGAGAAAAATAAAATCTTTCTCATAATGTTGATCTCCTTCAATTGACTTTTCAATCTGCAAAATATTTTCATCTACAAGAAAACAATTAATCTTTGAGAATAAATTAATTTGCTCCTGTCAATAACTTCAATGCTTCATCTTCTACAATTTTCTTCTTTTATAAAAACATCTTCATAATCTTCGCATGATCCTTCAAAACTTCCAAATCTTTCATATTCCTCTCTGTATTTTTTAAAATCTTCAATCACCTTTTCAACTTCTTTCAAAAACAATTAATCTGATCCACTTAAAAAAAATCTAGCCAATGTCTCAAGATATTCTTCATAAAAAAAAAAACTCCCAAAACATTTCTTAAAAAAAACTCCTCAAAAAAAAATCTTCTTCTTAATCATTTCTTGCCTTTTCATATAACTTCATATGAAATTAGAAAATAATAAAGGGTTTCTAATTTCAACCTAAAGTCATAAAAGACTTAGATAAATTTCCTTCTTCTTCTAAAATAAATACTTCAAAATCTTTCCATAAATTGTGCTCTTCTTAAAAGGAAACATTGAATGATATGTTTTTAAAACAAGGTTTCCAAATTGAATTTAATAAACCTTACCTCCCATAAAATTTGATGCAAATTACTTTTCAGACATGGATTGGGCTAGTCATTTAGAATGTTTGGTTTAAAAACAAAACTTAGACTTATTCACACCGCGGGCTCTTCACAAAGTATTTTCAATAGTTTTAAACTCATAAAAAAACTCTAAGAAAATCCCGCTCCACTTTTGGCGCTCAAGTCTTATTCAAAGGTTTCTACCTTGCGCACTTTATGGGATTTAAAACTCTTGTGAAGGAGACGTCTTTCTTATGAAAGGGTCGGTCACTGTCATGCTTAAGGAGCCCTCTAACAGGTCACTTTAAGTAACTCTTACCACTTCAACCAGTCACCATCATGTTAAAACAAAAAGAAATGATAGGTGAGCCTAGGTATGGATAAAGATTTATACACTATTTAAGCCAAGATGGTTTTAAGGATATAAAATATGATAAAATGACTCTATGTCACAAGATACAAGAGAGTCATTTATAACAATATACCTCTGCATATGTTATTCAATGAAACTACAAATATTTCAACCCTCATGCAACTACACTTGCTTGTATAAAGATCAACTTCTCAATCCTGCTCATGATTTGAAGACAATACAATGAAGCATCCTGACCAAGAGCAACCAAGATACTATGATTTCATCACCATCAATGTGATCACCATAAGCTTGTGTAAGAACAAATCTCCTTTCATAAACTTGAATAAACATGTCCTCTACCTGTTTCCTTATGTGTCAAACTAATGAGATAAATTTAACTCATCTAAATTCCCCTTATCAACTAAGTCCAACAACTTGCATCAACTCAACATCTTGTGTGAAGAAATGACCAAGAAGAACTAGAAGCATAATAACATAAATGCACTGTAACTTACCATCAAACAACTTGATTCCTGCCACATACTGCTACTACATCCTTGAAGACATCACACTATATGAAAGATATACACTTATCAAGATTGAGTGAACAACTCCTGATTGATTCCTGCCATAAGTAAACAATTTTGAAATGCATGATCATTAACAACCTGTGTCAGTCCTGCAATCCTGATGATACCTTGTGAAGATGCACAACAACTCAATTCTCTCAATACCTTTTGACATCAATGACAAACTATCACCATCAGTTTAGGTCTTTGTTTGATACTCCTATGTTGTTGGTAGTTGTGGATGAATGATTAGCAACTACTCTAGTCGTTGTTTTCTATAAAGTTTTGTAATTTTGCTTGCTTCAATAAAAAAAGCCAATGCAGCTACTAGTTATTATATTAAAAAAGGTAGTTAACAACTAAAACATAGAAATTAAATTTCCAAGCATGTCAAAGTCCTAGAACTTTGATCAAAATCCATTTTGCACGTATAATCTGACATTGATAAATAAAAATAAAAACCAGTATCAAAGCTTTAACGACTCTATCTGAAAAACCCAACTATGTGAATATCTTGAATTAAAGAAGATTGTCGAAGCTAACAAGAAATTTTTTAAAATGTTACGGGTAGGACCAAAGTCAGAGAGAGAAAGTCATGATCGGCTAAATGAAAAATAAATGCAAAAAACTACCAGTATTAGTAGCAGATCAGTCATAAACAGATGTCAAATTCATGCACTACTTTGTCAAATGGTTTAAAACCCTAACTAGAAATTTGAAAGACCTAAAACCCAACAATAAAATCCTTACAAATTGCAAGGCTAAGTGTAAAATTGAAAGGCTATTTGCATTTTCTTTATCTGATAAGATTTAAACATATGTAATGGACGGCGGTCTTTCATTCCTCCATTGATGAAGGATGATAAAAAAATTAACAATTCAATGCACCAACTTAATTTGACGGTCATCAAGAATTTTTTGGGTGGTGTATAATTTTTACGATTATTTTAGGTTGCATATAGATATATTACCTATGGAAATAAAACTAGCACTTGCATCCTTTGGAGGTTCAAGGGATAGGCCGATAGGATATTTATGGAAAGAGTGAAATGAATTTGTTTCAGTTTTTCTGTGCTTAATGAAATTGTAGCAAACATATTTTATTGTTTTGGCTAGAAAAAAAATATATATATATACACTAAGACATTATCTCAAAATAGATAAAAAGTTAAATAGTTTAATTTTGATATTATAGTTTATATATGACATAAATAAATAAATATATGCAATATTATATATACAATTATATATTATACAATATGTTTTTATTAGAGATGATAATTTAAGTATTGGTTTTGACAATCTTTTTATTACATGGAATGTGAAAAAAAACTACTTTTTAATGTTTGTAAATAAGAGTTGTATATATTTGTTTATATTTTTTTTACTTTAGTTGTAAGGAATTATCAATGAAGTTTGGAAGATTTTTTAATATAACAAAGCTATGATAAATAATTCTTACTATTTCTACAAGTAGTAACACGTACAAATAATAAAAATATCCTATGAACAACACTAACTTTAGATGTATTGGATGCTTAGAGAGTATAACAGTATTTGACACATTAGAGAGCATCTCTAACCGCACTTCATCAATGGTGAAATGAAACAAAGTAGATGTTGTAGACACCCAAAATTGACTCATTATCATTAGTATCAAACATTGCATTATCCATCATCTGCATTTGTCTAACACACTTGAGCAATATCCCTAACACATCTATTTCTTCTATTAATTAAATAAATTTATATTTATTTAATTAATTCATTAGCTATTTCTTCTATTTTCTCTAAGCTATAATTAAACAATCTTTAATTATTTAATTATCTTCATTCTTCTATTTTTAATTAAATAAATTTTATTTATTTAATTAAAAAAATATTCCTTTCATAAACCCACTTTCTAATTAATTAAATAAATTTTATTTATTTAATTAATTTCTCTTATCATTTATCTCATGAGCCGACATGTGTGCCTCTTTCATTTAAAAAAGATAAGTGGTACTACATAGTTTATTTAATATCTTTCACATGTAAGTACTTTTTTATGTACACGGTCACACATAAGCCTTATCTTCCCTCCACTTGTCATCTACACATTCACCTATGATCATCCTTTAATCTTAGCCATTCACATAGCCACCTAATCTCTACCGTTGATTAATTTTGGTTGAGTTCTATATAAACACCCTCTCATTCCATACTACATCTATCCAGCATTCATATAGCGTCTACATTATCATCTTGAGCATATTGAGTACTTGAGTATTCATAGCATCCATTGAGATTATCATCATTATCATCCATCCATCATGGAAGCTTTTATCTTCATAATTGTTCATTGTTGAAGAAGCAATCCACATCATAAATAAGGAATCACATAATTTAGGTGATATTGTGCTTGAATTGCATGCTTTTGATTTCATTTGGATTAGATTCTTTGATGATGGTAGGGTTAGGTTTTCATGGCTATGCTTGATCTTACTAACCTGATTTTTTACCTATCACATTTTGGCATGCCTGGTGGGACTCACGTCCTTGATTAACTTTGCTATTTGAAGTTGTTTTTTTGAAGATCAGATTTTCCGAACGCTTATGACAAGTTCCAGTCTCTTTTGAGTGAAAACCAGTCATTGTTTGAATATACGCATCGCTTCTGAACTAAAACCTACCGCTTTTAGCATTTTCTAGATCACTTATGAGCGAACAGTATTCACTTCCTATCTATTTTGCATCACTTATACGCTAACAGTGGTCGCTTATGCCTTTATTTGAATCACTTTTAATCTGACAGTGATCACCTTTAGCTAATTGAATCACTTATTGCAAAACTAGGGTTTTTGTTGCATTCTATTTTTCTTACAGATCTGAGTCGCTTATGATCCGTAACCAGTCGCTTCTTGCTTTTTTGCGTCACTTGTGAGCTTTATCAATCTGCATCTGGTGTCATAGGTACCGCTTATGATCTGTAACATTTCACCTGTGGCAGAATACAGTTCGCTTTTGATCAATAGTTGATCGCCTATGGTAAACTGTGTCATTTTCAGTCTTTATCATTTGCAGTTTGGTTTTCTTGGCTACTAATTGGGTATTTGTGCAACATCTTATCGATTGTCCAAGAAAAGGAGGTTATCAAACTACTAACATATCTATTACAGCTTTGATCAGTCCAAGACTTGTGGTTTTTCACTAAATTAGGAACATTTGGGCTTGGTGCTTAAAATGAATCATTGCTTGCTCCGTGCTTGATTTATCCTTTTTGATTGCTTGCATGTGCTTGATTGTAACCTAAATTTAATAACAAAAGTATCCTCTTCCCTTGCCTTTCAAATGGATCTTGGATGTATGAGAACTTGTTATTATCTTTAGAGGGTCTACCTTCCCGGTGTGAGAAGGGATACGACCCAAGCGGTAACAGGCTAAAGCCAAGTCCTTCTGAACCGCTATATAAGAAAAGTGTTTGTGTCAAAAGCCACAAACAATGGGTGGTGTTGTGTTATACCAATAGCCAACCTCCCCCAAAACCCTCCAAGGTGAAACCTTGAAGGCTGGGAGATTCCATAACGGAGAGTAGCGTTGTCGCACTATAGCCACCCAAACGGATGCCCTTATTAGCAACTTTGTGTAGTAGCCAAAAACCTTCTATTTGTTGATGCAAAAGGTGGGACCTTTGAAGCCGCCCTGATTCATGTGGTTCTTAGAAGAGATAGCAGGGACAATCCTAAGGTTTGGTGGGGGGACAAGCCTTGGAAAACCCAAATCTTGGTATGCATGAGAAGTGTGTGCCGTGGAGAGGAGCCAGTGCTACCAAGATCCTAAAGCTATCTGCTTTGAATAAGCATAGCCAGGGGACTCAACAAATACAGTCCTTTCCTAGCCTAGGTTGTAAAAGTTTGTGATTGTTGTGAGTGTGAGTGACTGCAATTACTATTTTCTTGTCAAAAAACAAAAAAAACACAAATCAGACATATTTCCTGACAGACACAGTCACTTTTGAGCTTCAACTACCCGCATACAGACAACTGGATCACCTTTAAACAACAGTCAGCCACTTTTTGCCTAAACTGGATCACCTTTAAACAACAGTCAGCCACTTTTTGCCTAAACTAGATTGCCTTTAAACAACAGTCAGCCACTTTTTGCCTAAACCAGATCACTTTTAAACAGCAGTCAGTTGTCTCTAGTCTAAACTGTGTCACCTCTGATCAACAGTAAATTGCTTTTGAGTCAATACTAGTCACCTATGGAAAATTGGCTCGCCTCTAGTTAACAGTGTAACCTACTATCAGAACCAAAACTAGATCGCATTTAAGCTATTACCAATCGCCTTTGACATTTTTTGAATCACATATGAGCTATTACTTGTCGCCTGTGGTCAAATACCTACAAATCTTAGTGACTCAGTCGAATCAGCCACAAGTCCAGCTTGTTCAGCCTCAGCATTAGCTTTCAGACCTGTCTCTGATCATTAGCAAATACCTAGACTTTGTCTCCTACTTTGAGTCTACCAACCAATTGAATTTAATGAGCTTTTCATCTTCTTGAGATCCCAAACCAGCAAACCAAACATCAAATCAGTCAATCTGATCAATCAGCAAAACATCATGTCCTGGCTTTAGCTTCAGCAACATCAACAACATAGAAACCTTAGCAAACAACTTTTCCCTTGAGTGTGTGAGCTATTCTCTAGGGAAGTCCAACCAACAACAAAGCAACCAAGCAAATCAACAACAAAGCAAACAGCCAACCAATCAACCCAACAACAAAGCAAATAGCCAACCAAGCAAATCAATAACGAAGAAACCAGCCAACCAACAACCAGCAACCAAACAATCAGCAAACTATCATCTTTTTGGGTCTCAAAACCTTGACAAGCTAAAGTTTAATTTTCAACATCATTCATCATGCCTCAAACTAGGAGTCAATATAGAGCTGAAATGGAAGCCAAATTGCGAGCTGAAATGGAAGCCAAATTGCAAGCTGAGATGGAAGCTAAGATGCAACAATCTAGATCAACACCTCTTAGAGATGCAACTCAATTTACGACTGGTAGGCCTCCTCATATGTTTATGCCTCATGGGTATACCATTGTGTTGATGATTGTTTTTACACATTCATAACAAAAGTTAAAATTCACAAAATGAACCTAACTGTCTTGTAAGATATGAAGAAATCAATGAAGATTACTTAATCCCAAGTTTCTGTATGGTCAGGTCTTGACCTGTTGGACAATTCAGTAGGTTTGATGTGAATCTGTAATATGCAAGGGGCCTTACTTGATTTAGGGTTTTCTTGATGATTCACTGGACTCAAACTATGCAAAACATCATAAATATCATCATTTTATTCATTCTTTTTGCACAGACTTGTTACTGTATTTTAAAGCTTTAACTGATTTATATTATTGCAAGTTTTACTCTTAAATATTATGAAAACTATCTACTATCAACTCAGTTGTTCATGTTTCTTTCAAATATGAGACAGTCTCCTTTAAATTTCTATGTTTTAAGCTAAGTATTTTAGATGGGTTGGGAAAACTTAGAGAAATCTAAACTAAACTTCATTCTAATACAGGATCTAAATGCTCTGTTATGCACTTTATAAATAATACAGCAAATTGATTAAATCCATAGCTTAAACCTTAAATATAAGCCCTAAGTATTTTCACAGACATACAGTCAAGATTGTAAGCTTTAAGAGATATTTATTTCGAATACAAAGAAGAGCCAGAAGACACTCAAAAAATAGATGCAGAATTCCAGATTCATTTGTATTCAAAACACACAGTCATATATGATTTACAATGTATGAATGACTCTTAGCTTCATTAATCAAATTCACAAAAACTTACAAAGCTTTACAGATATAGTAAGGAAGTAGGATGTTCCACACATTCCTTATTGCAGACACAGGCGACCTCCTTCTACTTCTAAATTAAAAGGTCCCTCTATTCTAAATGTTGAGATAAATTACAAGTTCCAGCTCTGTTCTACAAATTCCTCTATTCTACAAATCCCTGTGTAACCTATTACAGAGTAAAGGGGCTCAATATATAGGTTTGATTATCCCTAATACAGTTCCAAAACCCTAGTCTATCAATGGTCCATATCTTCAAGTTGCAGCATCAAACGGTGGAAAATAAATCCAATCCAGAAATATCTCTGAGCAGCATACTCATCCTGGGCGTAAGATGCCCCCTTTGAAAACCCTAACAACTCAAAATATCTTTTGTTGTTTGTTTAATAATGTTTTCTCTCCAACTGCATTTTCCTCTCATTGAAGGCCTTGACTTATCTTGTCTTTTTGTGATCTGATCCACCTTCCATGATTTCATTGTCATTAAGTTTCACCTCCTATACATCTACCTGCATACCTGCAAAATAGACATAAAAAATAGATTTAAAATTCATGCTGATGTCATTAATTTATACCTGGTTAGAATGTTCGTTGGGCATTAATCACAGTCATTAATGTGCCACCAACTCGGTCTTCAATTGCAATGTTGGCACCTTTAAACCCTTTTTTTAGTCAGTCCAAATCTGCATATACCCCTTTGTTCGTATTCCCTCTATTTTGTTATCGCCATAACTTTCTATAGTCAGAGCGAGCCAAAAATTTCACTCTGACTGCTTTTATCTAGTCGATGCCCTTATTGGCATGTATTTCTCTTTCCATTGGCATAACTTACTTCGGTCGGGGCAAGTTTGCAATTTCATTCCGATCACCCCACTCTGGCTGATGTCTTTACCTTCCTTGTATCTCGCATGCCTAACGCCCTTGTATATATCAAGTTGTATCTTATAGACATACAAGCACTAAAATATGCAAGGAATTTGTTGTTTTTAACTTCCCTTCGCATCCGCTCATTGCATCTTTCTCTTGCATATCGGGTCAATACATACCAACACACTTGTATGTACATTCGGACTCATCACTTTTTATAGACAGCAGTCTATTCATTTTTTGATTTCGGGACATGTAAAATGCAATGTACCCTTTGATATGCAATCGAACGTGATACATTGTATTAACCGGATTTAAATTTCTTCTAAGTTCCATCTTGTATATCAGCAATGTATGTAATGCAATGTATCTCTTAATATGCATTCGAGTTTTGATACATTGCATACATCAAACTTAAATTTCATTTGAGTTCCAGCTTGTATGCATCTAGCAATGTATGTTTTGAAACATACATACAAAGCGCGGAATTATACAATAATTACTTCCCATTTAATAGCTTTTTTCAGATCCGCGCCGTGTATAAAGCCTTTGTATATCGGCTTTGTATGTAAGATACATACAAAACGCGAACATACAACGAATTAGCTTTCTTTAACTTTATTTCACGTCCGCGGCTTGCATAATGTCTTTGTATATCTTCAATATACAAAGCACAAAATATACAACTTAACCATCTTCAATAACTTTTCAGATCCGCCCGATGTATAAAGCCTTTGTATATTTGTCTTGTATGCTTCGCCCTGCCAAACATACAAACATAAGATACATGCAATGGACCTAACTGTTTATCCATTTCAACTCTTAACTACTTTGGGTCCATCTTCTATGTATACATAGAACTTTTATCAAAATGCTTACAAGTAAGGATATACAAAGGCTTTGTATGTAAACCCGATATACAAAACCCTTTGCATGTGCAACATACAAACCCGATTGTATATTTTACCAAAACACTCATAACTTGCAAAATACAGGGAATTTTAAGATGGTTCCAAAAGCAACCCCTGTTCATTTTCAACAAGGAATTCACCTATATTCAGCCCTAGTACTTAATGCAAAAAATTTTATATTTTCAACAAGGTTTGTACTATTCACTCCCCTTTTCCCTTTACCACCCAGTAGAACAACACACACGAGCAAAAAGTAAAAAGCCACAGTAGGGGTTCTCATTTTGCTAAGGAGTAAAATGGGGCATGTTATGAACATCACAACAACTAGCAACCAAACAAAATAATTAAATTCAAACTATTAAAGAAAACTAAATGAAATAAATTCATAACTTCCAACTATCTTTTCTGCAAATCATCATTTAACTTGAGACTTAATGTATTCAATAAGGTGCATGAATCTTCCTTTCAGTTTAAGTGGGTGCACGTGATTAATAATCCTCATCTTGAAAATTAGTTGAACAAACCAGTGACTGACATTAGACTACATAGTTGATGTCATTCCCTCATAGCCAACCAAATAGAGCCTTGCTGTCAGCAGGCGTCCATAGCCCTGGCAAGGTTATCATTACAATTCTCCTAAGTAAAGCCCCACTGCCAGCAAGCGTCTATAGCCCCGGTAGAGTTACTTAGATGGCTTAACCTGGATTTTTAGTATAATCCATTTTATTTATTTATTTATTTATTTGTATTTGATAGAGATTCATAAGATATTGCATCTGTAACTTCATGATGCAAGGAGTGGTCACTTGCTGAAATTACGCTGAGAATTGTAATGGTAGCAAGGGTGACATCTGATTTTTCACCTAATATCTACACTGGTAAGTTCAACAAACCCAAAGATTTTAGGTGTGTCATTGTGAGAAACTTTCCTTGAATACTCAACCCACAGTTATTGAATACAAAATTTCACAAAGTTAAACAACTTTCTACATTCATGACAGTCACAACAAGTTATGCATAAATTTCAAATAATTAACCTGAATGATTTGAATTTTCTATTGTTTTTAGTGGTTGTTAGTCTGCTCCTGCATACTCTAAATCAAAATAAAGATCCCTGCTAGGACAACACAACACACAAACCAACAAAAAAAAATAGAAACAACACAAAACTATACATTATTTACATTATGATACACAGAAATTTACATTATGATACACAGAAATTTACTGCATTACCTCAAGCCTGAAAGTAATGTTTCAAATGTTGACCATTAACTGGTAATTGCACATCTTCCCCAGTCAAGGTCCTGAGCCTAAATGTATTGTCTCCAATTATTTCTGCGACATGTAATGGACCTAACCATAACTTGTCAAATTTTCCATGATTTCCTTTCTTTTCATGTGCTTTATCGCAGCACAGCACTAAGTCTGATATTCTAAACGTTTTGACTCTTGCTCTTTTATCACACCATCTTTTGACTGCTGCTTGATGTTTGGCAAATTTCTCAATGGCTTGACCTCTTTTCTCATCTAATTGTAACATTTGTATTATTCTAGCCTCTATGATCATCAAAGCCTAAATATTCATTGGCGAACTTCTAGACTGGTATTCTTAAATTCACTGGAAGTATGGGATCAGTCCCATAAACTAAGTGATAAGGTGCATTGCCTAAGGTTGACTTAACCTTAGTCCTATCTATCCACAGCGCATACTTCAACAATGTGTTCCACTCTCTAGGATTCCTTTCAGTCAGCTTCTTGATTATATCCAATAAAATTTTGTTTGTAGACTCAGCTAACCCATTCCCCTGAGGATAATAATTTGAAGAAAACTTTAAAACTATCACGTATTCAAATGCCCATTTAGAAAATTTTAGAGAAGAAAAAGCAGGGCCATTATCACATACCAGCGAATATGGAATCCCAAACCTGGTAATGATGTTTTCTTCAAGGAACTTGATGACTACCTCAATAGTAGAGAACTTGCAACATGTGGCTTCAGTCCACCTTGTACAGTCTATTTTTAGTAATTGCAATTCCTTTATTCCTTCTATTCTATCAGGATCAATAGATATCCCATTTTCAAAAATGACATGTCCTAATAATTTTCCTTCATTTACACCAAATGAACATTTCTTTGGGTTAAGGGAAATTCCATACTGTTGTGATGTTCACAACACGCCCCATTTTACTCCTTAGCAAAATGAGGACCCCTACTGTTGCTTTTTTGCTTTTGCTTGTGTGTGTTGTTTTGCTTGGTGGTAAAGGGAAAAAGAGGGTTAAAATTGCAAACTTTGATAAAAATAAAGAAAAAATGCATTTTCAGTACCAGTGCATGATATGGTTGGATTCCTTGTGAAAAATGAGCTAGGGTTGCTTTTTGAACCATCTTAAAATTCGTCATATTTTTCAAGTTATGATCATTTTGGTAAAATGTACAAGGGAAGGGTTTGTTGTTTATATATACAAGTCTGCTTGTATATCGGGTACTTTGTTTTACTTGTATGCATTTACAAATACTTTATTTTCTTCATACATACAAAGTGGACCCGAAATGGTTTTAAAGTAAAAATGAATAGATGTTTGGATTCCGCTTTGTATCTAACGTTTGTATGTTTGGCAAGTAAAATGTACAAGGCACTTCATACATGATGGACCTGAAAGGGTTATTAAACAATGTTAAGTTGTTGTATCTTTGCGGCCTGTATATTTCGGTGATACAAACACGTATACATAAAACGGACCCGACGGACTTATTAAAAAAGAAAAAAATCCTTGTATATTTACGGCTTTGTATGGACATACATTCAAACGTTTATGCAGTCGCAGACTCGAAAAGTTATTGAATATGGTTAAGTCCTTGCATATTTTGTGTTTTGTATATTGAGGATATACAAATACTTTATACAAGTCGCGGACCCAAAGAGTTGTTTAAATAAGGTTAAATGCTTGTATGTTTCAGAGTATACAAAGCGGGGGATACAATGCAAATGTACATCACACGGACGTGAAGAGAAGGTTAAAGAGAGTTAAGTCGTTGTATATTCGGCGCTTGTATGTTCCACTATACAAGGCCTGATATACAACATAGACTTAAAAGGTTTTTGAAACATTGTTAATTCGTTGTATAAATCCGGCTTGTATATTTATATATACATTATGACATACAACTATATATACAAGCACGGACCCGAAAAGGTTATGAAACATGATGAAGTGCTTGTATGTATTCAAATGTATATCCAAGGATACAGGCACATATGCATTGTGGAATATACATCGGTCGGAATCCAAAAGGTTACGAATTATGGTTAATTCGTTGTATATTCCATGGCTTGTATGTTTCGAAACATACAACGCATACATACAAGCCGGAACCAAAAAATTATGGAATGAAGCTAAATCCTTGTATATGTCCGCGCTTGTATATATGTTCCAAAACATACAAGGCACCACATACAAGCTGGAATCCAAACAATAATAAAGCGGATTTATCCTATGTATCACATCCTATTTACATATCAAGAGATACATGGCGGATTCGGTAGGTTATAAATTGCCGATTATAACAGCGATAGGTCCGAAGGTTGTATACAACGGTTTGTGCATTGTTTTACATGACGAAATTAAAAAAACATAAAATAGAGTTAAATGCTTGTATATTTTAACATTTGTATATTGCGATATACAAACTGATATACGTTGCATACATACAAGCCGGATTCGAAATAAAAGTCCATAATAGAAAAATCATTGTATGTATCCAACTTATATATTATCAAGCATACATTGCGACATACAAGCCGCGGAATCAAAGGCAAATTTAAATCTGATTAAATGGATGTATAATGTCCGGCTTGTATAACAGGCATACAAAGATTTAAATAGAGAAATAGGCGGGAGAAGACGAACCGATTGAAATTTGGAGGTCAATTTTGAGGCCCGAATGCATGTTTTTGGTTAACGATAGTTTACCCAACTATTTTGGACATTGTATATGCATTTTTGGACACAATTTTCACGGATTCAAGGCCCGATTGAGGCGTTCACATAGTCACACCTTGATTTAACAAAGTGTTTTTATTTCCTGTTGTTTATTAAATGAAATGATACTTATTGCTGGTCTATTTTTGCAGGTTTGCAATTGAAGGGGAGCTGAAACTTAATGGCAGTGACATCATGGAGGAGAAAATTAGATCTCAGAGGAAGCAGAAGGAAGATAAGGATGAAGGGTGAGGAAGTCAAAGGTCTTCAATGATGAAGACAAAATGCAGCTAAAGACATCATCACAGCAGACAAACAGAAGTTATTATCGAGCGGCTAGGGTTTCAGAAAGGCATATTTCACCCAGATTTGATGTATACTCAGAGATATTTTGGGAGACTTGTTCTCTAGCATTTATTGTTGTAACTAGAGGTTTGAACCATTGTTTAACTAGGGTTTTGAGTTGTATTGAGGACAATCAAAGTCTATATATTGTGCTTCTATGCACTGTAAAACTTTACATAGGGATTTTTAGAAGATAGCCAGCACTTGTAACTAGTTTTAGCATTTTAGAGTAGAGGGACATTTCAGTTTAGGGGTAGAAGGAGGTCGTCTGTGTCTACAATAAGGAATGTGTGGAACATTTGGCTTCCTTACTGTATCTGTAAAGCTTGTAAGTTTTCTGTAGTTTGATCATTGAAGCTAAGAGTCATTCAGACATTGTAAATCTTATATGACTGTCTGTTTCTAATACAATTGAATCTAGAATTTTGCATCTATCTTCTGAGTGTTTTCCTACTCTTCATTGTGTTTGAAACATTTTCTCTTAGAGCTTGCAATCTTAGGTGTATGTTTGTGAAAATGCTCAAAATATACATTTAAGGTTTTGTCTGTGGATTTGATCAAATTGTTGTATTATTTATAAAGTGCATAACAGAACAATTAGATCCTTCGAATAGAGTGAATGAAGTTTAGATTAGATCTTTCTAACTTTTCCCAACCCATCTGAAAATACTTAACTTAAAACGCAGAAATTTAAAGGAAATTGTTTCATATTTGAAAGAAGCATGTATAGTTGAGTTGAAAGTAGACAGTTTTCATAATATTTAAGAGGAGAAAGCTGCAATAATTCAAGAAGACAATTTAAAAGCTTTGCAGCACAGTAACACTTTTATGTAAAAGGAATGAACAACATACTGATATTTATAATCGTTTGCATAGTTTGAGTCCAATAAACCAACAAGAAACCCTAAACTATGTAAGGCCCCTTGAACATTACAGCTTCACATTGACCAACTGAATTTGCCCAACAGGTCAAGACCTGACGATATTAAACTTGGGATTAAGTGAATCTTAACCGATTCCTTCATATCTTTCAAGTCAGTTTTGGTTCATTTTATGTGAATTTTAACTAATTGTTATGATTGCATCAAAACAATCATCAACACGTACCTTTCACATCTTTTAAGCACTCTTCTCAGATCTTCAGCATGAGTGGATGCATCTTTAGAGTAAACAGTTAAATCATCCATATAAACAACAATGCACTTACCTGACAATCCACAGAATGCAATGTCCATGGCTCGCTGAAAAGTGGCACCTACATTGATTAGACCAAAAGGCATTCTTTTGTATGCATAATTTCCCCATTTACAAGTAAAAGTGGTCCTTAATGTATCCTCTTTATCTATTAAGACCTAGTTATATCCTGAGAATCCATCTAAGAAAGACATCATTTTAGCCCCATTCACTACTTGCAACACTTCATCTATTGGAGGCAGGGGATAATTATCTTTTTCAGATGCCTTATTCAGATTTTTAAAATCTACACACAACCTAATGTCTCCACTTTTCTTTCTCACAGGTACTAAATTAGCTACCCAGGCTGAATGTCTGACTGGAAAAATTATTCTGGCAAACAACAATTTTTTCACTTCTTCGAAGATCAAAGGCTCTAAAATGGCATTCACAGGCCTTTGTTTCTGCCTAAATGGTTTAACCTCTGGTCTCAAAGGTATCACATGAGTTATGATGGACGTATCATATGTCTTCAAATCTTCATACATCCATGCTATGACATGTTTATACTCTTTCAGGACGTCCACAATTTCTTTTCTCAACTCTTCAGAGAGTTTTGGGCAAATCTTTCTGTCTTATTACCCCATCAAAGTCAAAAATCTGTTCTAGCTCAATTACCCCCTTAGGTAGGAAGTTGCTTTTCAGGTTGATTATATCTTCTTCATCCCAAGACACATCAGGCCTTTCCTGTTCATCAATAATTTGAGCCTCAAATACCTCATTACAAGTTAGAAAATCCACAATTTGTTGATCCCCTTCAAATACCTGAAAATGAGTTACATTATCTGGTACACTAGGCACGTTCACTAATTCTACAGCAAATCTTTTTAAACCTGACAATGTTAAGGGTTCTAATGAGCTAGTAGCAACTGCTAATGTATCTGGTCTATGGTTCAATTCCCTAGGGATATGTTCTATATTGAAAGCATCAAATGAATCTATCAAATCCCATACCCTATGCCTGTAGCAAACCATCTTTTTATAATTGCATGCATACAGTTTCCTTACATGTTTGACTACTAACTCAGAGTCTGAAAATACTCTGATCATTCTTACCCTTTTCTTAATAGCCATGACCAGTCCATAGATTAAAGTTTCATATTCTGCCACATTGTTAGTGCAAGCAAATTGTAGCCTATATGCTGCTAAATATGACTTACCCTGAGGATCTATGAGTTCTACGCCAACACCTGCACCCTGTTTAGATTTGGAACCATCACATTTCAGTGTCCACATGCCATCTTTGTTCTTTTGACCCTTTACTTTAGCATGTTTTTCTCTTCCTATCACATTTGAGGTGCTATCTTGTTTATTCATAGGCCATTCATTTTGGCCTACTTGTACATTTAGCTTTTCAGTTTGTAGATCATAATGACAAACACTTTTGTCTTTTGTCTCTTTTTCTAAATCTAGAGTTGATCCATCTATGTTGTTCTAAAAGTATCTCTCTAGTTGATTAACCTTTCCTTCTCGGAGTTCCATCCCCTTTGTGCATTTTATGTATTGATATTCAATAATGTCTCTGCACATTCCACAATTCTCTTCAGAATGTGGCTTATTATGGACTCTACACATTCTTTTACATAACTTGCACTGAACTGGCAGATTTTGTTCAATGCACCTTTCCATTTCTTGTCTAATGGTCTGACCAAAATTATTCTTTGCATTGTTTACTTCATCAGAGGAATTTCCATCAGACTCAATGAACAACATTGTTTCCTTCCTGACATGCTTTTCTCTAATATTTAACATCAGGATTTCTTCAACTTGTACCCCTTTGTTAGTAACTCTATAAACACCAGGTTCAACAGAAGCATACAATATCTCATTAGTCCTATTGTACTCTATAATCATGTGTTTCATCCTAGGTTCTGCTTCTATCCTGATTTGATTTGAAACACCTCTCCAAGGTAACCACATGTGAAAAATTAGTGGCCATATATCCGTTCAACATTTTGGACCAGTCTCTACTCAACAACATCCCATAATTCACAGGTATATCTACTACCTGAATGTCAATAACCTAGCTCACCCTAGGATCTGATGCTAATTGCATTTGAATATTCATCAGTTCTCCTATCACATTGACCTCAGTTTTATCCAACTGTGTAACAACCTTAGCAGATTTAGTAGGAGTCAGCCCGAAAGTTTTGCATATTCCTAAAGGCATTACATTGGCTGATGCACTAGAATTTACCATACAATTATGTACGTTCTTTCCAAACATTCTAATGGTCAACAAGAAAGGAGGAGCTTCTTTCTTATCTGCATACATTACCACATTAGTGTTGGAAGGTTGCTCAATTTTCTTACTCTTTTCCTTGGGTTGTGAATCTCTACTAGGAACATTCACATCAACAGACACTTCACCTATCACAGATGTATCTAAGGATTTTATGAAAGCATTTCTGACCCTTGGATTTTTCACTTAATTTTCTTTATCTCTTCAGATAGATAACTCATTAACCGCATGGTTTCTACTACCTCTGTTTTCCCTGTTTGGACCTTTTGTGCTACTGTTTCACCATTTGTATGATGATTAGCCTTCAGTATAGTAGGGTTATTACTAGCGTTCTGATCTAGGGGAATATTGAGATTGTTAGGAATGGAAGTAGTGAAAGGACCTCCTGGCCTAGTGTTATTTCTTAAATTGTAGGTGTGATTCTTGTTTGACTGTTGAAAAGCTTGTACCTCTTCTGTTTCATGTAACACTTCATTTTTAGTTTCAAAGGGAAATTGAAATGCATTTAGTACAAAGGTTGATTCAGGATATAGGTTTTCACAAAAATAAGGTTCATCCTCTAACAATTGATCCTCTTCTTCTTCAGTTGCAAAGGTAACAGTTTTTAAGACTAAGGTAGTCTCATATCCTGAGGGCACTACTTCATTACCTTTAGAAATGAGAAACTCAGAAGTGGGAGCCTATACATCTACATTAAAAATACTGGCTGCTAAATGGAACTGAGGACAATCTAGTTCAGCATGGGCACTGGTATTATGAATTCTACACCAATTCTTCAATGCTACATCAACCATTTGAATCCTAGATGTTTGTTGTGTATCCTAGTTATCTAAATTCTCAAATGGAGAAGCTAGAGTGCCATTATTTGGCCATGTGTTCCATGTCTTAGGTGGCCTTGGCTGATTTTGGTTCCTATTGTTGTTACCCCCAACCCTGTTATCTATAGCAGGTCCTCTATTTTGCACTGCTTGTCCTTGATTATGATTTTGATTTTGACCATAATTCTGATTTTGATTTGAACTTTGACCCTGGTTATAATTTTGATTGTGATTCTGGTTATAGTTTGGGTTATAGTTCTGACCATAGCTTTGGTTGTGGTTTTTACTATATCCTTGGTTGTTTCTACCATAGAAATTATCATTTCTCAGCTGTGTCATTTCAGTAGTCTATCTTCTCAAGTGTGCAGTTATTTCTTTGATTTCTTCTCTTCCCTCTTGTGTGTTTGCCGCAAGTGTATCCTAAGGAGGTTGAAAGAAAGATTGACCATTACTTTGATTATTGTTGGCAGGGTTACCAGTATAAGGGCCTATGGCCTAGATTGGGGCAGGATTATACACAGGTGTATATGTAGGAACTAGATTCAAAAATGGATTATTATGTGTAGGGGCTCCATTCCATGATTGTGTTTGACTTTGTATTGCAGGATTTCCTCCATTGAGAAATGGATTATAAGTTGTCTGCCTCACCTCTTGGTTTACAGAGGCTACCTCCTTATAGGCTTTAGATATTGAATCTATGTCAGGCTTTCTTTTGACAAACATAGCAGTTAATAGATCTAAGGCAACATAATACATGGATAACAATGTATCTGCATTGACTATGTAAGGAGCTACTATCCTAGAATTAGCCTTTTGAAATCTATCATTAAAATTATCAATCAGCTCTCCTTCACCTCTTTTTATTGCAGCTAACTTGTGATATAAGGTGGAAGGATCTATTGGTCCCCTAAATCTAGACAAAAATGTTTCTTCCATAAGTGCCCAAGAAGAAATATAAACATTGGGAAAGTTAACATACCAGTTAGAAACTTGCTCAATGAAGGTGTAAGGAAACAACCTACACACAACATCCTCATATTCTAACCTAGCCCTAGAGCATGCCTCTTTGAATATTCTAATGTGATCTTCTGGATCCTGATGTAGTTGATATCTAGGACATATCTTTTCAAGATTTTTTGCATCTCATGATAATAAGTGAAATGTATGGGAGAGTTGACATTAAAATAAGCCATTACAGGTACTTGTGGTTGACCTAGACTTGTAGGAATACCTGGATTTCTTGGAGGATTAGGATCTCTTGGAGGATTGGGACCTCTAGGAGGACTAGAACCAACATTTAAAGATCTAAATGAAAAACTGTCAGGACTCACAATGTTATAGATGCTAAAAGGTGACCCAGGAGGCTTTCCAGATTAACTTCCTGCCTGTGATATTTTAGGATTCCAAATCAAAGGACTCTTACTTTGCCTTTTTTCAGGTAATTGCACAAATATATCCTCTGAACTGGATCTAGACGTAGTCACTTTGTTACTGTTATGAGCCAGCTCTACTTAAAACAAACCCTAACTCCAATTTAGGCCCTCCTTCTAGTGCCAAAAACTGTTGATGATTGTTTTACACATTCATAACAAAAGTTAAAATTCACAAAATGAACCTAACTGTCTTGTAAGATATGAAGAAATCAATGAAGATTACTTAATCCCAAGTTTCTGTATGGTCAAGTCTTGACCTGTTGGACAATTCAATAGGTTTGATGTGAAGCTGTAATATGCAAGGGGCCTTACTTGATTTAGGGTTTTCTTGATGATTCACTGGACTCAAACTATGCAAAACATCATAAATATCATCATTTTATTCATTCTTTTTGCACAGACTTGTTACTATATTTTAAATCTTTGACTGATTTATATTATTGCAAGCTTTACTCTTAAATATTATGAAAACTATCTACTATCAACTCAATTGTTCATGTTTCTTTCAAATATGAGACAGTCTCCTTTAAATTTCTGCATTTTAAGCTAAGTATTTCAAATGGGTTGGGAAAAGTTAGGGAAATCTAAACTAAACTTCATTCTACTACAGGATCTAAATGCTCTATTAGGCACTTTATAAATAATACAACAAATTGATTAAATCCACATATTAAACCTTAAATGTAAGCCCTAAGTATTTTCACAGACATACAGTCAAGATTGCAAGCTTTAAGAGATATTTATTTCAAATACAAAGAAGAGCCAGAAGACACTCAGAAAATAGATGCAGAATTCCAGATTCATTTGTATTCAAAACACACAGTCATATATGATTTACAATGTATGAATGACTCTTAGCTTCATAATTGAATTCACAAAAACTTACAAAGCTTTACAGATACAGTAAGGAAGTAGGATGTTCCACATGTTCCTTATTGCAGACACAGGTGACCTCCTACTTCTAAATTAAAAGGTCCCTCTATTCTAAATGTTGAGATAAATTACAAGTTCCAGCTCTATTCTACAAATTCCTCTATTCTACAAATCCCTGTGTAACCTATTACAGAGTAAAGGGGCTCAATATATAGGTTTGATTATCCCTAATATAGTTCCAAAACCCTAGTCTATCAACAGTCCATATCTTCAAGTTGTAGCATCAGACGGTGGAAAACAAATCCAATCCAGAAATATCTCTGAGCAGCATACTTATCCTGGGTGTAAGATGCCCCCTTTGAAAACCCTAACAGCTCAAAATATATTATGTTGTTTGTTTAATAATGTTTTCTCTCCAACTACATTTTCCTCTCATTGAAGACCTTGACTTCTCTTGCCTTTTTGTGATTTGATCCGCCTTCCATGATGTCATCATCATTAAGTTTCACCTCCTATACATCTACCTGCATACCTGCAAAACAGACATAAAAAATAGATTTTAAATTCATACTGTTGTCGTTAATTTATACCTAGTCAGAATGTTCGTTGGGCATTAATCATAGTCATTAATGCCAACTCGGTCTTCAGTTGCAGTGTTGGTGCCTTTAAACCCTTTTTTTAGTCAGTCCAAATCTGCATATACCCCTTTGTTCGTATTCCCTCTGTTTTGTTATCGCCATAACTTTCTATAGTCAGAGCGAGCCAAAAATTTCACTCCGACCGCTTTTATCTGGTCGATGCCCTTATCGGCATGTATTTCTCTTTCCATCGGCATAACTTACTTCGGTCAGGGCGAGTTTGCAATTTCATTCTGATCGCCCCACTCTGGCCAATGTCTTTACCTTCCTTGTATCTCGCATGCATAACACCCTTGTATATATCGGGTTGTATCTTATAGACATACAAGCACTAAAATATGCAAGGAATTTGTTGTTTTTTAACTTCCCTTCACATCTGTTCATTGCATCTTTCTCTTGCATATCGGCTCAATACATACCAACACACTTGTATGTACATTCATCCTCATCGCTTTTTATAGACTGCAGTCTATTCATTTTTTGATTCTGGGACATGTAAAATACAATGTATCCTTTAATATGCAATCGGACGTGATACATTGTATTAACCGGATTTAAATTTCTTATGAGTTCCATCTTGTATATCGGCAACGTATGTAATGCAATGTATCTCTTAATATGCATTCGAGTTTTGATACATTGCATACATCGGACTTAAATTTTATTTGAGTTCCAGCTTGTATGCATCTGGCAATGTATGTTTTGAAACATACATACAAAGCGCAGAATTATACAATGATTACTTCCCATTTAATAGCCTTTTTCAGATGCGTGCCATGTATAAAGCCTTTGTATATCGGCTTTGTACGTAAGATACATACAAAACGCGAACATACAACGAATTAGCTTTCTTTAACTTTCTCTCACGTCTGCGGCTTGCATAATATATTTGTATATCTTCAATATACAAAGCACAAAATACACAACGACTTAACCATCTTCAATAACTTTTCGGGTCTACCCAATGTATAAAGCCTTTGTATATTTGTCTTGTATGCTTCGCCCTACCAAACATACAAACATAAGATACATGCAACGGACCTAACTATTTATCCATTTCAACTCTTAACTGCTTAAGGTCCATCTTGTATGTATACATAGAACTTTTATCAAAATTCTTACAAGTAAGGATATACAAAGGCTTTTTATGTAAACCCAATATACAAAACCCTTTGCATGTGCAACATACAAACCCGATTGTATATTTTACCAAAACACTCATATCTTGCAAAATACAAGGAATTTTAAGATGGTTCCAAAAGCAACCCCTGTTCATTTTCAACAAGGAATTCACCTATATTCAGCCCTGGTACTTAATGCAAAATTTTCTCTATTTTCAACAAGGTTTGTGCTATTCACTCCCCTTTTCCCTTTACCACCCAGCAGAACAACACACACAAGCAAAAAGCAAAAAGCCACAACAGGGGTCCTCATTTTGCTAAGGAGTAAAATGGGGCGTGTTGTGAACATCACAACACATTGGAGAGTCATCTTCACAACAAGTGCAACCTCAAACATTTTTGGAGACTTATGAGGAACAATCCCAAGAAGACTTATCAAAATTTTAGGATACACATGTGTAGGATCAAGTTGAGAGACTTGTCTTATCTGAGCCTAATCGCTACTTCTTGCAACTTGCTCGCATGGGCGCTAAATTACCAAGAGATTTTTACATATGCGCTATTAGAGAGCACGATCCAAACACTCCCGCTATTGTTGCAAAGGGACCATCCACTATAGTCACACCATCCCCTATCATATCACAAACTCCATCTTTCAACACATCTCTTTCACTACCTATTGTTACTTCATTTGATCCACCACACTCGGAGTACACTTTAGAACCTTTGATAACGCCAACCAATGTGCTCCCTTTCATTTTACAAAATTTGAACATTCCACTTTTCCATGTTCCTCAACATACTCCTCCTACCATAACCATTTCCATGCCTCAAGTAACACAAGCTGTCCATGTGGCCCAAGTGCAAATGTCCCAAACATCACAAGCTATCCCCATATCCCATAGTGCACAAGCTTCCCAAACTATCCAAACAACACCAACGGTCCAAGCTTTACAACCATCGCAACCCGCTATATCCCATGTGGATACCACATCTCATATACCTACTACTAATATGCTTTCCACTATCTCCACTAATCCGTTTAATACATCATATAATCCCAATGTTAGTCTTATTGACATGAGTGACCCTCCTATTGTTTCTCAAGCCAATCCTAGCACTACGGTCACATATGTTGAGCAACTTACATCCATTCCATCATCGTCTTACAATCCTTCACAAACCATCAATCCATCTTATGCTACCCAAGGTTTGCCCATTGTCACCCACCACATGACACATATCAATCCTCATGTTGTCCAAAATACAAATCCAAGTGTCCATCCTTCTTTCGCATCCACCAATCCTTCCATCACTTACCATGTCACAAACCCAACTCCAAATTCACAACCATTAACTAGTGTCAATCCATCTTCTACTTCTCATGTGATGCAAAATCTTGGTGCCAATTCATCACAATATACCCAACCACCACTTGTGTCTCAAGGACAGCACTCCTCAACCACATATGTGTCACATACCAATCCTTTGACATACATTATGAGTACACAACCTCAACAAATGGTCATGACTTCATATATTCCACAACAACAACCTCAATATACATCATACCATGTTTCACCCCCTTTGCAACAATAGCAATTATCTTCAACAGATGTTCAACAAATGATCAACCAAGTAGTAGGACAAGGCAAGAAGACATTTTCCTTAGAAAACATATGCGCTTATCTATTTGACAAGTCACTTCATATGACACCTTTTCCGTCACACTTTGAAATTCCACAATTTGACCAGTACAAAGGAAAAGGTAATCTGAAAGACCATCTTAGAGCATTCTTTGTGGCATGTCTCGATGTTGCTCATGACGATACATATCTTTTGAGGCTATTTCCTTGAAGCTTAGTAGGACAAGCTCTTGAATGGTTCTCTCATTTACCTCTGGGAATTAAGTCTTTTTCAGAGTTAGCAAATAAGTTTCGATCACACTTTGCTTTTAACATTGAACATGAAGTGAACATGAATGACCTTGTCAACAATAAACAATGCAATGGTGAAGCCTTTTCTTCATTTACTCAATGATGGCGTAATATGGCTAGCAAACTATCATGGGAAATACCTGAGAAGCAACAGCTCGATATCTTTGTTTAAAATCTTCATCCCGAGCTATCATTCGAACTACAATTGCAAAGTGCTAGCACCTTTGATGAACTTGTTTCTAAAGGAACCATCATTGAATGAGCTTTAATTGCTAAAGGTACTATCAAGATCTTTCGCGATAACAAAGACAATACTCAAAACTCCAATGATAAATCTCGCTTTTGGAACAAAAATAAGAATGTTGTTAACGATGGTGTTGTGGACGCAAAGAACATACAAACTATGAAAGCTCCCATCAACATTCAAGCTGCTTCTACAACAACACAACGTTTTCAACGAATGCGCCAACGACAAACTTCAAATCCTCACCAATAATTTACACCATTAGTGAAACCTATGGAAGTTGTCTTTCAAAAGCTTCTCCAAGCAGGCAACATTATGTTACTAGATGCACCACCCAACGGTGAACCACTCTTCAAAGCTCTTTAGTACAAAGAAAATGAGTATTGCGATTGCCATAGAGTTAAAGGACACAAAACAAATGGTTGTATGTGCTTAAAACATGTTATCCAAGATTGCATCGATCAAGGTTTAATCAAAATTACACCTTCAACAACTCAACCTACACAACAATCAACATCAAGCTATGATCTAGATGCTTTCAAGAATCCACTTCCATCTCATGAAAAATCAAGTAACCCTCATGCCGGGAATACTATTCAGTACAACTATGAATCATCTACTATTGGCCGCATTGACCATGCTCACATTCTACCATTACTATCCAAGGAAAAGCACCTGACTATGTTGTAACCACTTGAAGAGGTCAAGTCACCATTCAAGGAGCACCTGTCCATCCTCCTCGACCCTTCTCTAACTATAATATCCTAGATCACCTTGGCAAAACACCTGCACACATATCCATTCTTGAGTTGCTTCGCATATCCCCTACTCACAAAGCTATCCTTGACAAAGCCTTACAAGAATCTTCAGTGCCTAACAATATTGATATCACACAATTCCAATCTATGGTCACTAGCATTGCAGCCCCTTGTCATTTAACCTTTTCTGACAAAGATCTTCATCCCTCCATTCACCCTTCACACAACGAAACCCTCCACATTGAAGTGTTTGTTAAACAATGCCGTATCAAATGAATCTTGGTAGATGGTGGAGTTGGTCTTAATATATGTTCCTTGAAATTAATAAAACAATTGGGATATTCTAAGAAAGATGTTGACACCTCCAAAGTCATTACTACCAGAGCATATGATGATGCCGAGAGAGATACTGAAGGGATTATTTACTTGCCTATCCAAGTTGGGTCGATTACTACTGAAATCCGTTGTCAGGTTCTTGATATTGACCTTCCTTATAACATCATCCTTGGTCGTCCATGGATACATGCCCTCAAGGCAGTTCCTTCTACATATCATCAATGTCTTAAATTTCCACATAACGGTGTTGAGATTACTATCCATGTTGATCCCAATCCATTTAAATTTTGTCGTGCCTTTCAAGCTAAATACCAGAGTCTGAACTGCATTCCTATCAACACTGAGGCATATCCATCTTCATCTTATATAAATCCATCTAACCTACTCAAGCCATCATCTAGCAAAGCCGCTTCTAATCTCTGTATCAATTACCCTGAACATGGTCCTGGTGAATACACATTACAAGAATCTTCATCAACATCCATTTCTGATATAGAAGCTGGATCTTCTTTGGTGAGAGAGACTTCTAACTCTGATATCATTGATGACTCCTCTTTTCATATCACTGACCTTTTTCTAGGATCCTCCATCTTCATGCTTTCTGCAACCCCTTCATCTCCATCTAATGAGGAACTCAAGTCTAGTTTGCCAAGCACTCCTAGTCCTAGTGTCAAACACCACCCCCCCAAGCTAAAGATGTTGGTAATTTTTCCATCCATTCTAAGTCCACCATTTCTCGTCAAAAACCCCATTCTAAACCCCATAAGCATGTGACTGTACATCTTCCTCCATCCAATCTACCTCTGCTTCTTCCAACTCCTAAACTCCCACCATCATATGACCTGCAAAAGCATGTGACCATACATCTTCCACCATCCAATTTACCTCCACTACTTCCAACTCCTAATATCCCTCCATTTTCCTCACCTCCATTACTGCCAACGCCTAATTATCCATTTATCCATCATCACCATTACATTCCTAATTGTGACCAACAAATGCACATACCGTCTAAGCATAAAGATTCCATTCATTCCACCAACCCCTCTTCCATCAAATCCATGGGATTCAAAAATAAAAATTTGGATGCCTCTACTTCTAACGCTAAAAATCATGCCAAGAATCCTAAATATTCTCATGCCTTAGGGCATCAAAGCAAAGAATCACAGTCTAGCGCATCTAAAAAGCTAGCTGAGCCTATAACTCCACAAGAAGAGCCTACGACCAAAATGGTTTGGGTTCCTAAGCAAACCAACAAGCCAACCAAATGAGGCATCCTTATCATCAATGAAAAATCCCAATCATCCACTTCCATCCACAAATCCACTTCCATTCAAAAGTTTCAAATATTTCAACAATCCCACAAGCAAAGAAAAAATCATAAAAATACTAATTCTATGTGGGTTCCTAAATCACTTCATCAACCATCCCCTAAGCAAACATCCCCATTGCTTCCTACATCGCCATCCCATCAAAAGCTTCAATGTTTAACACAGTGTGTGCGACCATTGGTCATGATTCCCTTCCATTCCAAAACATTCCCACATACCTCCATCTCCCCAACCTTCATCCATTACCCTACATATCTTCCCCATCACCTTCCTATGGTCAATGCTTTTGCATAAGTCTTACATAAATCCACACCATAAGCTACTAGCCTACCCTACCATAATTCCACATCATAATCCACTATCCCCCATCCTTACACAAACCTTTCATCCTAATCCACTATCTACCTACTCCATCTCCCTTTCATGAAATCCCTTACCAACATCTTGAAGCATCACAACATGGTCCATGTGATGACATTCATCTCTAGTGGAACTATCACCTTTCATAGCACTGGACACTTGAGTCCCTCCTATCCATTACCATGGTGAAAACCTAGCAAACAGGCGCCATGTGTAATTGTCATCCTATCCTACAAAAAAAAATCCATCCAATAGTGAAAACCACTTTATGGCGCTTTGGATAACAAAAATATATAATAATATAAGATAAATAATCCGTCCTCTGGTGAAAACCTTGTAAACAGGCGCCTTGGATAAGTACCATAGTGAAAACCTAGCAAATAGGCGCTATATGTAGTGACCAGCCTCCATTATCTGCTTGGTTTGTTTGATCACCACTCTTCTTAGCCTACTTCGCCATCTTATCCCACATAATCCATATCATAATCCACATGTCATCGCAATAAATAGATTTTCCATCTTCACCTCTATCAATGCTAGCTATCCTACTCAAGACATTGTTGCGATAACTATACCTTTTGGCACCTTAGCATCTTGACCACATGCACTCTCCATTGTTGCTCCTTCATAATAAACCTCATTTCGCACTGGGGGCATTTGTTGATTCTTATTTGGAAGTGGATACCGCTAGCTCTAGCACATAACACATCAAACACTTTAGCTCACAACACAACAAACTTTCAACTTCAACCATAGCGTTCACCAACGACAAACATGGCAAACCCTTGCAACCAGGATCCATATCTTTGCAATCAATTCACGCTCAACCGACATCCAAAAATAGCAAAAAACATTGCCAACGCAAACATTCAAGCAATCAGTTGATTTTTTCAACATCACTCACCAACGTAATAAGCAAGAACTACATCCCAACTCTATCATTAAAGCCTTGATCATGTGGATAGAGGGTATGTAGGCAATCTGAGATGCAAAGGAAGCACTCTAATTCAGGCTAAGATGATAGCCCCTTCTTTTCATCATCCATCTTTCATCTTTCTTCTAATCATCCTTCAATCTTTCATCTCACATTCTTCTATTTTTCATCACATACATCATCAATACAATCCAGAACTACATATTCATCATGTCTCATCTTCATTGTAAATGTGCTTTGATTCCGTGGATACAGGGTATGTAGGCAGTCTGGAATATGAAGGAAGTTTCCAGTACTCAAGCATAGATGATCCACCCCATCTTCTTCATCTTCCATTTTCTTCTCTTTGATCAGCTCAAGTAGGAAGCAGACTATGTGTATATTGAAATCTCTAGCACTTTAACCAATCAAGAATAAGCCAGAAGCTATTTGTCTGCATGCCTTAAGCCAACATTTGCTATAGCAATTTATCAACATCTTTAGCCTTCAACAGGATGTAGCTTTCCTCTTAACAAGGCCCTAGCTTAAATCCATCTAAGAGCACTTACATTTGGCAAGAGAACATGATGACAATATCTTTTGTTTTATCTTTTGATTTATCTATTGTCTCTTTTCTATGCCTAATCAAGACTGCCTTGATCTATCTATATCTTGGTATGTGGCGATGAAGTAAAGAATGGGGCATGGTCTTATTGCTTTCGTATGCCATGTTTGCGGGATGATCTTATTCTCTTCCTAAGCATATTGGTATCTTATACGTGTTGGGATTAGCATCTTACATATCAATATCTCTAGCATCTGAGAAGATAAACAGTCTCTTATGCACTTGAGACTATTCTATGTCAAGACTAGCTCCATACATATAACCAACAAGGTGTCACTATGTGTAGTGGAGATAAGCTCAAACCATTGCTTGTAGCATCAAAGTCCATCTCGAAACACTAGTTGTTATTCATATCTTGTGCATGTTGGCTCAACATCTTGACCTCATGTGTTCAGACAAGATCGTAGCATGCTAGTTTTGCATTGGATATCTCGACACCTTGGTCTTCTATACCTTGGTGCATAACATCCACATGCTATATCAAACATAAGGATTGCATTTCTTTTCATTTTGAGCAATTACTTAAAAATTTGCCCATTGTACCATCTATTCATCATATTATTCATCTATATCATCCTCAACCAAGATCAATCATTTCTATCATCCTTCTTCCACGTCTCTTATCCTGCAAAACAAGTGTGTTAGACATACATAAGTCCATCACATATCATCTCATTACCATCTATCTATATGCATAAGTCCATATCGTATCATTACCATTTACATATTTGCATTATCATACATTTCCATTCATCTCATTTGCATAAACATCCATACATAATCCATGAAAAATACAAATACAACATGCATAACCATTATAATACCAACAGTACATCCATTACATCATCATGTAGATAAGCAATATGCCATCATATATATATATATATATACATGTGTTAATATACAAGTGCCTACATATACAAGCTGAGCCATAAAGAATGTATGTACAATTGGCTCTAGGCCTCATCATGATACAACATAATATACATAAACAAGGTAGCCCTAGTGACTACTGATAGCTCCCTCGCCCTGACCGCCACCACTGGGTCCTGTGCCTGTCCCCCTATCTCTCGGTGGCCCCATCACTGAGGCTACAAATCTAGATCCACCTGTCCTCTATGACCCTGAAGCTCATGATCTGCTCCTGAAGCTAGGCTGCCTCTGCTTTGCTGACACAACCCCATAGTATAAACCCCTAAAATATTCTGCCTCACCCTATACTCTCCGTAGCTCTACCTGTACCTGTGTCAACTGTGTGGCCAAATACATCGTAGCCCCATCTGTACCCAATGCAGTCACTACTATATCCCACTCACTAGTCATCCCTTGTAGCTGCTGCATAGCCGTATCCCTCTCTACCCGCAGACCATCTCTCTCTACCCTCATCACCTGCATCTGCTGTATAGTAGTATCTCACTCTAATCTCATCATCTGCTCACTATGTCTATCTGCATCTCTCTCTCTTGTCACTCTAGCAAGTGTACCATCATCCTGCCCATCCCCAACTTGCACTCTAACCTATAACTGAGCTTGGTATGTCTGAGCCTGAGCCCTAGCATGCCACAATCCAATCACTGCCTGGTGTCTATCAAACTCCACTCTCCTCAATCTCATCTAAGCCCGATGCCTCCATCTCCTCTCCTCTCTAATCCTCCTCCACAGTTGTTGAATCCCAACGTCATCACCCCCTAATATCTGTCCCTGAGGCTGTGCAAGTATCTAAGGCTACCCCTACACCTGTCCCTATATCTGTATCCCTGGGCTTACTGGTACAATAGCCTGCACTGGTGGAGCCCTTCATCGCCTCCTCTTGACTGGTCTCTCCATCCCTATCTCTCCTATCTCTCCAACCCGCGTCAGCCACGTTAGTCTCGTTGTCACCTAGTATGCATCATAATCTGGTAGCGTGCATGGATCTGCAGGACCCTGTCCCCACTGCCATACAACTAGTTGTAGCCCCTCTCTCTCCACCAAAACCATGTCAACCACAACCTCCGGCCCCCAATCAAACACCTCCTATCTAGTCCTCCCAAAAATGGCATCCCCAACTAGTACTGCATGTGGTAACCTGAACTGTCTCAAAACACTCTCAAGAAAATAGCACTCTATAATGTATATCCCACATCCAAAAATATATCTCACCTGCCTAGCATAGACAAGCTCAGTATCCTCTTCATCCCATCTCTCACATCCCAGCCATGGCCTCCATATAAATCTATCTACCTCATCCAACATCCTCTGCCAGTACACTAGTCCTCTGCATTGCCGGTATGTCAAAGCTCCTCTATACATCCTAGCATAAGGCTCTCCTGCTACTCTAGCCACCCATCCCTCTGGTCTCGTCACTGGAATATGCTCATAAGCCCACACATGCAAAATTGTAACTCCTGTAGACATAGTAGCCCCGAACATATATGCACAATCATGTAGGAAATGATAGAGTTGTCCAAGCACACACTCTGCCCATGAATATCTCATCCCATAGGAGAACATCCCCTCCATCACTGTCCCCCATCCTACCAAAAACCCTCTCACTCATCTGTCTCCCACTAGCCATCTGATAATAGCCACTACCACTCACTGCAGTTTGTCACATAACTCCTCCATCCTCGCCATAGGAATCTCTGAGCCCTCTGCTCCAATGTCTGGTGTCCCGAACAATCTCCTGAATGCAGCTGGACCCATATCAGGATCATAATCTACTCAGTCTCCATCTATAGGAATCCGCAGAATCTGAAACACATCCTCTAGTGTGATCGTAGCCTCTCCTGTCAGCAACAAGAAAGAACTATGCTCGCTCATCCATCACTCCACCATCGCCGTCATCAGTCCTTGATGTGCCTGCACCGGCTCCAATCTAGACACATGCTCTAACCCAAGGATCTCTAACACTATCCGCTCCTCTGCATCCAGCGATCTCACCAACCACAAATCCCTAGGATGTGGCTCTCGTGATAACAAAGATGGTAGTATATCCTGCATCATTTCACTTATCATGTCAGTCTCTTCCACTACATACAACTGCTATTAAAACTGCATCGTTTACTGCTATACCAGCTTCTATCTACTGTAAGCAACTTATTTTTCCATATGCACTTATCTGCTGCTCGCATGCGACCTACTTTTTTACATTCGCCTATTTCTCGCTTACATGCGAATTACTTTCCCTATACGACTGCTTATTGACCAAGTGCGAGCTCTATTTCTATATGCATATACCATTTGCTTATAAGTGATCTCTATCCTACAAGCGAGCATCTTTTCTTTACAAGCGAGCTAAACCTATGTATGCGCCTGTTTTTAGCCCATAAGCGACTTGCTTTTAACTATATGCGCATTTTGCCTCTATTTGTCTAGCCGACTACAAGCGACTTGTTATTTCCATATGTGACCAAGCCACGCCTATAAGCGACCTCAACTACCTTACGCGACTTGTTTCTCTTCCTAAGTGACCTGAACTGCCTATCCTAAGACCTAGTCGCTTATGGTGACGTGTGTACATTTATGACACTTCTAACCTATCAAAATCATGCTTTTAGCAAAAGTTTCAATACATACCGGTACGCCTGCTCCCTCTGGTGGTCCATGTGTCCTCACTCACTCGCCACAATGATCTCTGCGTGGAATCACCATCCTGATAGCTCTCCAACTCTCATTGCACACCCACTCTAAGGAGCTCTAGATCTCTATAAGCAAATGAACACAACTTAGCACAAATGAGCCTTTTTGCCCTTGAAGAACCTACTTATTTCCCCTATCCAAACCCTAATTCTTCTATGCCAAAGCCTATTTTCTTCTGCCTTATCCCATTTTTTCCCACCTAACCCCTTTTTCTTCGTGTCAACCCTATGTCCTAGCTTTTCCTCTTATCGCAAGCCAACCCAGCCCGTCCTAGTTAGCCTGGCTTAGCTCTCAAGGGGGCACCACCTACCAGTTACACTGGGGCATAACCTTATTTATTGAATGAATATCGTATCTTCTTTGACACAACGCTCTATCGAACATTGTATCAAAGAGCGGCAAAATGTAGACACCCAAAATTGACTCATTATCATTAGTATCAAACATTGCATTATCCATCATCTGCATTTGTCTAACACACTTGAGTAATATCCCTAACACATCTATTTCTTCTATTAATTAAATAAATTTATATTTATTTAATTAATTCATTAGCTATTTCTTCTATTTCCTCTAAGCTATAATTAAACAATCTTTAATTATTTAATTATCTTCATTCTTCTATTTTTAATTAAATAAATTTTATTTATTTAATTAAAAAAATATTCCTTTCATAAACCCACTTTCCAATTAATTAAATAAATTTTTCTCTTATCATTTATCTCATGAGCCGACATGTGTGCCTCTTTCATTTGAAAAAGATAAGTGGTACTACATACTTTATTTAATATCTTTCACATGTAAGTACTTTTTATGTACACGGTCACACATAAGCCTTATCTTCCCTCCACTTGTCATCTACACATTCACCTATGATCATGCTTTAATCTTAGTCATTCACATAGCCACTGAATCTCCACCATTGATTGATTTTGGTTGAGTTCTATATAAACACCCTCTCATTCCATACTACATATATCCAGCATTCATATAGCGTCTACATTATCATCATGAGCATATTGAGTACTTGAGTATTCATAGCATCTATTCAGATTATCATCATTATCATCCATCCATCATGGCAGCTTTTATCTTCATAATTGTTCATTGTTGAAGAAGCAATCCACATCATAAACAAGGAATCACACAATCTAGGTGATATTGTGCTTGAATTGCATGCTTTTGATTTCATTTGGATTAAATGCTTTGATGATGGTAGGGTTAGGTTTTCATGGTTATGCTTAATCTTATTAACCTGATTTTTTACCTATCACAGATGTCATTGTTTTTAATCACATTTGTAAAGGTGACAAATTTTGCAGATTTTTTAATTTTATTTATTCTCCATTAATTTATTATATTGAAAATTTGATTTTTTTTTATTTTTTATAAATCTATAATATTAATTATATAAGATATTGTATTTGAAATATAATGTTCTAAGTTCTTTTATCTTCCACTCTTAAGTCTTTCACTACTTAAACATTGTCAATAAAAATATGATATTTAGCAATCAATGGATGTTCTACCAATACTATTTTAAATGCAATTTGTCCTTTGTACAACCCTAAACAATACTATTAAATAATTTTGTTCTAAAGGAAACATTCTCTAGTTTGTTGAGTGTTGAATGGGATGATAATACTTTTAACAAATAATATTAGATAGCTAATTATCAATCATATTGATTGAATGATAAAAAAAAGAAAAAAGAAAAATAAATTTTCTTTTGATGAATGAAAGAAAGAAAGGCAAGGGCGGGAGCCGAAGCATCTATACGCACAAAGTCATCAATTTATTTTTGGAAGTTCATTCACACATTTTCAAGTTACAAAGGTGAGGTTATATATTTACCATTTTTTTATTTTTCATTAGATATATATAGTAGAATGTTATAAGTCATTTTTGTTAGTAGAAAGCTAATATGTGAAACTCCGAGGGACATGGGAAATATGAAGTGCCTTAACTTCCTTGAATTTTTTTATTTTTCATTAGATATATATAGTAGAATGTTATAAGTTATTTTTGTTAGCAGAAAGCGAATATGTGAAACTCCGAAGGACATGGGAAATATGAAGTGCCTTAACTTCCTTACATCCTTCCAAACCCCACAATCTAACATGGAATAGAAGGGAAACGTGAAATTTTTTTAAAAAGGGACTCTCTATAAGTGCAAAAAGCAGAGTGAGGGACAAAAGTACTTTTTTAATAAAACAAAAACACTAAACTCTTACCTAAATTGGTATATCCTTTAAAGCTACTGAAATTCATAATATCATCGGTACAATGAATATAGCCTTTTCTATGCAGATTTAGAAGTTAAAGAAAATTAGAGTAAACATGAATAATCAATATAATATATCAATAATACCTAAAACTCAATGAAATAATGAACAAAAGAGATTCAATCAAACAATGAACAATACAAAGCAAACCTCCTTTAATTCTCAGCTTCCATTGATCGCCTATCACAAATGATCTTGTCTATGAATATGGCCCTCAGAAGGTGCACTTCCTTGCTATGATTCCAAGATGTTCAAATGGGAACGGTGATGATAGTTTTGCCATGAAGATGAGTTTCACAACAATGAAAGTAGTGTGTAGTAACGAGTGTGATCACAAGCAATGAAGGAATTGGTGCCAAAGGCGTGCTGTAATTCCTGCAGAGTAACAATACTTAAAGCTTGGATGAATGAAATGAAAGAATTGGGTTCAATTTATAGACTTGTGAGAAAAAAGATCATTGGTATAGAAAGAATGAGAAGATCAACGGTATAGAACAGTTGAGAAATGTGCGCGAATAAGAAGAAGACAAGTGTCACACAAAAGCTGTTTTATTTGAGTTAACTGCTTTCTTTTCTAAAGATAAGATATGACTTCATAAATTAGAATTTTTTTTCTAATTTAAGAGATATTGATAAAAACAAGGTTGATTGAATAGATAACTCAACTTGAGATTTGCTTTTGCATGATTTGAGAGAAATTAAATAATAAATTATTTAATTTTGTGTGCATGAAGAAGAAGACTTATTTTTAGAAGATTTGGAAGATATTTGAAGAATTAGAAGATAAGAAAGCAAATTAAATAAATAAATTTATTTAATTTATTGTGCATGATTTGGAAGAATAAATAAAATATTTTATTATATTTTATTTTTAGAGATTGAGAGGATTTAAATAAATTTGATTGATTTATTTTAAATTTGGAAGAATGATTTGATTTAATTAAATAATTAAGAATTATTTAATTGTTTGGAAGAATTTAATTAAATAAAGGATTTTATTTAATTTTGACCTTAGAAGAGATAATTAAATATTTTGCTATTTAATTAACTTAGAGGAATGTGAATCAAATAAATAAATTTATTTATTTATTTATTGATAGAAGAATTCAAAGGGAATAAATATTAAGAATATTTATTTAGACTGAATCGTGTCATTTTTAGGCGTATACATTTTGCCCCTCTTTGATGCAATGCAATTTACGGCATTGCTTCAAAGAATAAATAGTCTAATAAAAATACATACCCTAGTTTGCCCCTGGTACAGGTTATGACGGTAGGATGCCCCTTCGGGAGATTGGACAGCAAGAAGTGGAAAGATGAGAGATGGACAATCTCATGAAGAAGAAGGTGAAAAAAATAGGTTAGAATGAAGAAATTGGTTGAAGAAAGAGCCGAATGATATGCGATGCAAAAGAAAATGATAACACCCACAAGCAAGTAAGCAAGTATGCACAAATGATACAAGAACAAAACAAGGTATTGCCCATGTCAAGCAGTAAACCAATGATATACTGATAATGATATACGACAGTGTTGTCATGGCGGGGAACGACATATTCCTAGACCAACACGGTAGGCGTGTTGTCATGGCGGGGAATGATAGATCCCTAGAGCAACACAAAGGATAGTGTCTGGTTTCAGGAAATGAAGCATGTCATGTAAGACGTGTGTGTTGGTCTGATTTCGACAATGTCACATCCTGTATAAGATAATTGATTGATTAACTGATCGAGTTGGTTTACGACCAGACAAGGATCAAGACCACTGATTGTGAATGGATCATTTGTGCAAGATTGACTTGACTTGATTGGTATGGATTAAGGATGGACTTGCATGTGGATCATTGCTTAGATTGACTGGACAAGGATGAAAGATATGATGATATATAGAAATCTCGATTGATAGAAGAAAGACTCGATAGAAGGACTCACAAGCTTTTATTTGTAAACATTGATACTCTGCGGTTTGGATCTTTATATGCATGGGATATGGTATGGATGCTTTTGCGAATGTGAATGGTATGAATGCTTTGTGGATGCGAGTGGATGTGAATGGTTTTTTCTTTTGACATCTTGATGGCGCAAGTGTTTTGAAGTGCTTATTTCATCATTGGACTTTTTAAAATGTTGTAAGAAAATACAAGCATCGAGGTATAATTAAATTGAGATGACCTAAGTATTGCTTACATGGATTTTGATTTAGCAAGTTAATACAAGCATCTAGATATAATTGAACTGAGATGACCTAAGTATTTCTTGCATATCAACAAATAAGGATTGCCCCCTTTTATGTTAGACCTTTGATGTCCTCGATGATCTTTTGTCGATCATGTCATTAGATGAGGCGTCACATTACTAAAGTTTAATCCACAAACAACAAACAAAGAAAATAATCATGCCCCCATCATAGCATCTCTAGATTTTAGAATCCTTGAGTAGCATAGAAAGACATGATAACAAAAATCAAGACTCTGTAAGTTAACCTGATCACAAACACAACATTTTTGTATTTAGATGTGTTTTTCATGCCATAATTTAGGTAAAATCATTTTTGAGTGCTTTAGGTATTTGCTTTCTTTGCTTTGGATAGGTTGAGGTATTGCATCAAAAATTTTGTTTTGAAAAGTAGGTTTGTGTTTGCACTTGCTTGCCTGGTGAAAGATTCCACAATCTTCATTGGTGAGATGGACCCTAAGGGATTGACCTAGTGCCTCGAGGGCTCATTGCTAAATGGCCTTGCCTACGTGATGACGCAGAGGTAATGTAGTTTGGGGTGAACTCTAATGGACCTAAGACCTAGGTGATAGAAAGTGGACACAGAGGACAAAAGGACTAGAAATGTGATGAATGGGACATTAGGAGCCTCAGGAGCACATTTGAATAATGGCCTTACCTACGTGACGACGCAGAGGCAACATAGTTCATGGACTTGGACCATGGATGGACTAGAGGATAGGTGACAAGATATTGGATGGACAAGGAAGCCTCAGGGGCACATTTGTTAGGGTTAGCTGACAGAAGATATCAATTAAATGCAAATAAAGATTAAACAGAGGAATGCAAAATACATAGAAATAATAACAGCAAGAGACAAGTTTTAATGTGGTTCACCCAAACTCGGGCTACATCCACCAATAGAGAGTCCAATATTATTATCCAGTAAATCAAACCAATTACAACCAGCAATCCCTGCAACTCAATGTCGTTGCAAATGCTACAATACAATATCTCAAAAAACCCTAACCCTTAGCCACTTTTATCAAGCCTTATGTCGGTTACAAAATAGGATTTTTTATGTCACTCCAAAAAAAAATCGGGAGCTGCACCTCCGAACCCCCACTCAGGGCCCGGCCTAGCCCCGAACCCCGGTGAGGATACATGGCTAGTGTACAGTACTTTCCTGATCAGTTGCCACCTACCAACAATCTCCCACTTGGAGACTGATCCCGGATGACACCGCTGCACATGCAGCTCCCACTGGAAATAAGCACCCTAGACTCTGTTGTTCTAATTTTATTGTTTCAGTCTTGAAGACCAACCAAAGCTGAAGAGCAGCTCAACTTCTCCCTTGTCACTACCTTTGTAAACATATCTGCTGGATTTTCATCTATATGTATCTTTTCCAGCCTTAACTGTCCATTATCCAACATCGAACAAATAAAGTGATACCTCAACTGTATGTGTTTGGTCTTTGAATGCAAGGCAAAATTCTTTACAATATGTATGGCACTTTGACTATCTATATACAAAGAACTATTAGCCTATTGTTTGCCTAATTATTCCATAAAAGATTGTAGTCATATCATCTCCTTGCTTGCCTCTGTTGCAACTACATACTCTGCCTCTGTGGTGGATAAAGCAACCACCTTTTGCAACCGTGAGATCCAACTCACTATTGTCCCACCTACAATAAAGACATAACCCGTAGTACTCCACCTGGTATTAATATCCCCTGCCAAATTTGAGTCTACATAGCTTGCTAAATCAGTATTAGAGCCCCCAAAACATAAATGTGTATTGGATGTACCTCTCAAATATCTGGGAACCTATTTTACCACATTCTAATGCTCCAATCCGGGATGACTCATATACCTACTAACGACTCCTATGGCATGTGCAATATCTAGTCTCATGCATACCATGGCATACATTAAACTTCCTACAGCTCAAGCATATGGTACCTTGGACATTTTTTCTTCCTCCTCTTGTGTCTTAGGACACATCTCCTTAGTCAATTTCAAATGACTAGGCAAAGGTGTGCTGACAGCTTTTGCTTTCTCCATATGGAATCTCTGCAACACCTTTTCAACATAAGCAGCCTAAGATAGAGTTAATTTTCTGTTCTTCCTATCTCTGTAAATTTTCATACCAAGGATTTGTTTTGCTGCCCCCAAATCCTTCATAGCAAATGACTGTGCTAACTATTGTTTTAACTCTTTGATGTGATCCATGTTAAACCCATCTACAAGCATGTCATCAACATATAAACATAAAATAATGTAGCTGTCATTATCCAACCTCTTAAAATAAACACAATGGTTAGAATTACATCAATTGTAGCCTTGCTCAGCCATAAAACTATCAAATTTTAGATACCATTGTCGAGGTCCTTGTTTCAGGCCATATAAACTCTTCTTCAATCTGCACACCAATTTCTCCTTACTTTTGACCTCAAATCCTTGGGGTTGTTCCATGTGTATCTCCTCCTCCAAATCACCATGGAGAAAGGCAGTTTTCACATCTAGCTGTTCCAAATGCAAATCTTCAGTAGCCACAATACTTAAAATAGTACGAATAGAAGTCATCTTGACAACTGGAGAAAATATCGCATCAAAATCAATGCCCTTTTTCTATGTAAATCCTTTTACAACTAACCTAGCTTTAAATCTTTTCTTACCTCCATCTTCCTCTTTCAGCTTATAAACCCATTTGTTTGGTAAAGCCTTTTTACCTACAGGTAACTTACATAATTCCCAAGTCTAATTTTTTAGCAAGGAGTCCATTTCTTCTTTCATTGCAAGCTTCCACTGAACCTGTGTATCAACCTGCATAGCTTCATCATACCCTTCTGGTTCGCCAACATCTATTAACAAAATAGAATACAAAGAGGGAGAAAACCTTTCAGGAGGTCTACTTAGCCTTGTTGATCGTCTAACATTCACTGGAGTTTGTGGTATTTCTGGTTGTTGTTGCGGAGCATGAGGAACCACTGGAACATCACTATTTGGAGTATCATCCACCACCACATAATCCTTTTCTTTCTTCTCATGCTGCTGCAACTGATCTTTATACAACACCTTCTCATTGAATATAATATCCCTGCTTCTCACAATTTTCTGATTTTCAAAATCCCAAAGCCTATAACCAAATTCATCAATGCCATATCCAACGAAGGTACATTTTTTTGATTTTGCATCCAACTTGCTTCTATTTTTAGAATCTAGATGTGCAAATGCTTCACATCTGAAGGTTTTGAGAAAAGAATAACTCACCTTCTTGCTTGTCCATGCTTCCTCTGGAATACCATAGCCCAAAGGAACTGAAGGACCTCTATTAATTAAATATACAGTAGTGTTGACAGCCTCTACCCACATGTTTACTGGCAGCCCAGCATGCAATGTAATGGTCCCTGCATGCTCCATTATTGTCATATTCATGCGTTCAGCCACTCCATTCTCCTATGGAGTCCCTGGAACTATTTTTTGCCTACGAATTCCATTAAAGGAACAATAATCCCCAAATTATTTGCTGCAATACTCACCACCATTATCAGATCTGAGACATTTTAATCTTTTACCCGTCTCATTCTCAACCAAGCTTCTCCATTTCTTAAATGTTTCAAATACATCAGATTTCTGCCTAAGGAAATAAATCCATACCTTCCTAGTTGCATCATCTATGAATGTAACATAATACTGAGAGCCACCGAGAGAAGATACCTGAGCTGGTCCCCATACATCTGTATGCACAAGCTCTAACTTTTTATTTTTTCTTTGCTTCCCATCCTTGAGAAAATTGACTCTCTTTTGCTTGCCATACACACAACTTTCATAGAAATCCATATTAATACATTTCAGACCTGGTAGAACTTTCTTAGAATGAAGTACCTTCATACCTTTTTCACTCATATGCCCAAGTCTGTTATGCCACAGTGTTGTCTCAGAACCTGCAGCAACTGTTTCAATATCTTTCTGCAAACCTGCAGCAACTGTTCCTGAACCTATTTGTTTTTTCTCTGCAACAGCTAAAGTAGAAGGAACAGTATAACTTGTACAAAGATATAAGGTGCCTACTTTCACACCTTTTGCTACTATTAAGGCACCTTTTGAAAACTTCTAATTTTTGTCAGTAAATGTAACAATGCAACCTTTTTTAGCTAGCTGTCTTGCTGAAATTAAATTCCTACTGAGCTTTGGAACATGTCTTACCTCTTGTAGTAGCCAATGATTCCCATTCTGCAACTTAATCTTAATTCTTCCCTTTCCAACAGTCTGACAGGGTTCATTATCTCCCAAATAAACCAGCCCAAAATCCCCTTGGACATAATCAAGAAAATAACTTCTATGGGGCATAGCATAAAATGAGGCCCCTGAATCTAAAATCCATGAATCATCAGAATTATCTAGGGAAAGAATCAAAGCATTGTCTTCAAACTTATTACTTACCACATTTGCCTCCTTATTGCCTTCTTATTTGTCTCCTTTATTTTTCTGAGACCAACAATCTTTCTTTAGATGACCTAGTTTCCCACAATACCAGCAATCCTTCTGTCCTCTGGATTGGGATCTCTTGTCCTTTGATTTTCCTCATGACTTCCCATGACCTCCAGAACCTTTTCCTCTCTCCTTTGATTTGCCCCTACTTTCTGCATTCAAAACACTACCTGATGTGGATCCACCTGAGCTTTTCCTATGAATTTCCTCACTCAGAATAACACCAACAATATCATCAAATTTTAGGGTATTTGAACCAGAAACAGAGTTACTAACTGCCATTACCAAACTATTCCATCTTTCAGGCAATGAACATAATATTAAGAGAGCTCTAACTTCTTCATCAAATTTTACATTTACAGAGGTCAATTGACTGACAATTGTATTAAATTCATTTAAATGATCTGTCATAGATCCACCTTCAACCATTTTTAGATTAAACAAACGCTTCATGAGAAATACCTTATTTGAGGCTGAGGGTTTTTCATACAATTTAGCCAAAGCTTTCATCAAACCATCTGTTGTCTTTGCTTCCATTATATTGAATGCCACTGATGGTGTCAGGCACAACCGAATGGTTCCCAGTGCCTTTCTATCAAGAAGATTCCAATCCTCATCAGTCATTGTTGCCAGTTTCTTGGCTACTCCTTCCAACGGCATCCATAAATCCTTTTGATAGAGGTAATCCTCCATCTGCATCTTCCATCACTGATAGTTCTACCCATTAAATTTATCGACCTTCAATTTACCCTCGACCGTGAGACTCCCACTCAACCATGAGACCTTCCTGCAGATGATAATCGAACACAACCCACTCTGATACCACTTGTTAGGGTTAGCCGGCAGAAGATATCAATTAAATGCAAATAAAGATTAAACAAAGGAATGAAAAATACACAGAAATAATACAACGAGAGACAAGTTTTAACGTGGTTCACCCAAACTTGAGCTACATCCACCAACAGAGAGTCCAATATTATTATCCAGTAAATCAAACCGATTACAACCAGCAATCCCTGTAACTCAATACCGTTGAAAATGCTACAATACAATATCTCAAAAAACCCTAACCCTTAGCTACTTTTTTCAAGCCTTATGTCGGTCACAAAATAGGGTTTTTTTATGTCAGTCCAAAAAAAAAAATCGGGGGCTACGCCCCTGAACCCTAGCGAGGATACATGGCTAGTGTACAGTATTTTCCTGATCAGTTGCCACCTACCAAGAACATTAAAAATGGTCTTGCCTACGTGACGACGCAGAGGCAACGTAGTTCATGGACTTGGACTATGGGGATACTGACGACAGACGCTAAGCCAGGCTGACACTGTGAATAGGATATGGGATAAAACCTTGGTTGACAAGGCAACAAAAAGAGATAGAGTATCAAGCCATGATAGGTTATTGTTAGGTTTTTATTGTGGAACTGATATGGATCGAATGGGACATGAGTGAAGAAGAATGGACACAAAGTGATTGGTTTCCCAAAGATGGAGGAAGTGGTTTATCACCAGTAATGCCTGTTAACCAAGTTTTCACCACTTGTTTTTATTTGCACGAGAGCTAGAAAGTATGCATGACGCTTGTTTGCCAGGTTTTCATCACGATACCTATCCAAGGCACTTGTTTGCCAGGTTTTCACCAAAGGATGATTTTTTTGTATTTTTTCTGATTTTTTGATTTTTTTGTATTTTTCTGATTTTTTTATTTTTTTGTATTTTTCTGATTTTTTTAATTTTTTTGTATTTTTCTAATTTTTTTATTTTTTTGTATTTTATGCCCCCTTACATTGGGGTTCTCTTAGGTATAGAACTGACAAAGATGCATGATGTTGATTGGGTCATCGAACAACTCACCCTCTTATGTTGCTAACTGATATGCCCTTGATCCATAAGCAGCTACGATCACATAAGGCCCAAGCCAGTTGGGCTCAAATTTGCCTTTCTTTTCTCGATCATGTTGATTGTGGGGGTTCTCCTTAAGTACTAGATCTCCAAATTTAAAGACTCTTGGGTAGACTCTGTGGTTGTAGCTTCGTAACATCATTTGTTGATATGCCTTGAGATGGTCAAAGGCTTTATGTCTCTTTTCCTCTAGCAACTCTAGTTCTTGCAATCTGGAAACTCTGTACTCTTCATTTGTTATGAGACCTTTTAATGACACCCTGAGAGATGGTAACTCGACCTCGATGGGGAGGCTAGTTTCTGATCCATAGACAAGGGCATAAGGGGTAGCACCTGTGGGAGTGTGTATACTGGTTCTGTAGGCCCACAGAGTGGGATTGAGTTAGATGTGCCGATCATGGCCAGCATCGTTGACTGTCTTCTTGAGGAGTTTCAAGATGGTCTTGTTGGATGCTTCTGCTTGGCCGTTGCTTTGGGGGTAATAGGGTGTGGAGAAACAGTGCTGGATTTTGAATCGGTCATAGAGTTCTTGGACATCCTAGTTTTTGAAGGGTCTTCCGTTATCCGTGATAATGGATGAGGGAATTCCATATCTGCAGATGAGGTAATTATGGATGAGTGAGGAGATTTATTTACCTATGACGGTGGTGAGGGGGACTGCTTCAATCCACTTGGTAAAGTACTCAGTGGTGGTTATTATGAATTTGTGGCCGTTGGATGAGGGTGGGTGGATTTTCTTACAAGGTCGAGTCCCCATTGATAAAAGGGCCAAGGTGTCATTAAAGGTCTCAACTCTTGAGCTGGTGCATGTATCAGGTTCCCGTGTATCTGGCACTGCTTGCACTTCTTCACAAATTGATACGAATCTATTTCCATGTTCGGCCAATAATAACCCAAACGCATGAGTTTTTTAGCTAAGGAAGGATCACTAGAGTGTGTTCTGTAGATCCCTTCGTGTACGTCTTGTAAGGCGATTTGAGATTCTTCTCATTCTAAACAATGGAGTAAAGTACCATCTAGACCACATCGGTATAGGGTGTCAACAATAATGGTATAACGAGAGGTTTGGCGTATAAAGGTTTGTTGTTAGTTTGAAGATAAGTCAAGTGGGAGGGTGTTGTCCTTGAGGTAAGTGTAAACCTTACCATACCAAGGTGAATTAGATCCAACTAATAGGCATATGGAGTGGGTTTCAGGAAGATCATAAGTTGGTTGCTGAATTGATTCCACTAAGAACTCGTATTGTGACTCATTCTCTGGGATTTCGAGGAAAGAGGCAATGATTGCCATGGCATCTGCTGATTTATTTTCAATGCTAGGTATCTGCTCAAAAGAGATGATCACAAAGTATTCCTTAAAGTCCTCGACCATCCGTTTGTATGGGACAAGCTTCTCATCTTTGGTTTGGTAATTGTCATTGACCTGATTGATTACTAGTTGAGAATCACCATAGACATGTAGCTCTTTAATTTTCCACTATGTTGTCATTTTGAGGCCAATGACCAAGGCTTCATATTGTACTATGTTGTTGTTGCATGGGAACAATAGATGATAAGACTTCGGTATGGTGTCACCATGAGGAGTTACAAACAAGATTCCTGCCCCCGATCCGTGGTTTGTGTAGGACCCATCAAAGTAGAGTTTCTAGGAATTTGTTGATATATTGAATAAGGATTCATCTGGAAACTCAAATTGTATTGGTGTGGTGTCCTATAGTGGTGCATCTACTAACTGATCAGCAATGACTTGCCCCTTGATGGCCTTTTTGTCTACATACTCAATGTTGTATTCACTTAGGAGCATTACCCACTTGGTTACGTGACCTGTTAGAGCTACTTTGCTTAGTAGGTACTTCAGTGGATCTATTTTTGTAATAAGTTTGACTGGATGTGCTAGCATATAATGTCAAAGTTTTTGGGAAGCAAAAACTACCACAAGGTATGATCTTTCTATCTGAGAATATTGCAACTCATAGCCCACCAATGTGCGACCGATGTAGTAGACGGCTCTTTCTTTACCTTCATAATCTTATTGTCCTAGAAGGGCCCCAAGAGCTATTGGTGTAGCAAATATGTATAGTAGCAATGGCTTCCCTTGGATAGGAGGCATGAGAATGGGTGGATTCATAAGATACTCTTTTAGTTTGTCGAATGCCTCTTCGCATCTCTCATCCCACCTAAATGGAATGTTCTTATGTAGGAGATGACTAAAGGGTTGACACTTGTCTGCCAGTTGTGATATGAACCTACGGATTGCTTGTAGCTTTCCCTATAGAGATCTTAGTTGAGTAAGATTCTTGGGTGGTGGCATGTCCATAATAGCCTTGACTTTGGTAGGGTCCACCTCTATTCCATTTGTCGATACAATGAAACCTAAGAGCTTGCCTTAGGTGACTCCAAACACACATTTCTTTGGGTTCAACCTGACTTTGAATTGTTCTAGTCTCTGAAAGACTTTCTCTAACACATCCAGGTGTGATTCTCTTGTGAGTGACTTTGCAAGGATATCATCTACATAATCTTCCATTGTGGCATGCATCATATCATGGAATATAGTGGTCATAGCACGTTAATATGTGGCTCCTGCGTTCTTTAGCCCAAATGGCATGACATTCTAGCAGAAAGTGCCCCATGGACAAGTAAAAGTTGTCTTATGCTAGTCTTCTGGTGCTATCCTAATCTTATTGTATCCTGAGAAGCCATCCATGAGAGATAACATGGTATGCCCTGTTGTTAAGTCGACTATGATATCTGTATTTGGCAACAGAAAATCATCCTTGCGGCAAGCTTTGTTTAGATCTCTGAAATCGTTGCATAATCTGACTTAGCCATCAGGTTTGGACACTAGTGCTATGTTGGAGACCCATTCCGAATAGTCTATAGCTCTGATGAACCCTACGTCCAATAGTTTCTTGAGTTGTTCTTTTACAAGTAGTGCAATGTGTGGATGCATCTTTCTAAGCTTCTGTTTCACTGGTTTCACTCCTAGATCTAGTGGAAGATGATGTAGAATCAAATCTAGATCTAACCCTGGCATATCTGTGTATGACCAAGCAAAATTGACTTTCTTTCTCTTAAAGAATGGTACAAACTTAGTCTTTTCTGGTGGGGTTAGAGACTTAGCAAAGTGAATGATCTTGGGTTGTTTCTCTGTTCCAATGTTAACATGCTCTATAGGTTCCACAACAATCTGAGACTTGTCCTAGTGCATGTCATCGGGGAGAGTGTCAAGCCTTCCATCTTCAAGTGCCACAGTTGGGTTTTCACCATCAGATGCGTCCTTTCTTTTTACTAATTTGGGATTTGACACTCTTGTTGGGAATTAAGGTGTCTCAACCTTTGCAAATTCCTAATGTTGTATTTATTTATCCCATGTTGAGTTGGCATAGTCAGCACCTTATGTATATGCAGCAAGATAAATTTTGTGACTTTGGCAGCCGCGGTTTCCCCCTTGAATAATTAACGAGGGTTTGGGGGCAGCGCCCCCAAGATAGGGTCAAGGGGCATAGCTCCTTGCGAGGTCCAAAGGTAGCACCCCTAGCACGCTCCCTATCACAGTACAGGGCGTGGTCGAGGGGCAGCACCCTTGTGGGGGCTCGAGGGCAACCCCCCCGAAACCTTAAACATTTTTTAATTAATGACAAGTGTCGGTGAGTATCTTTGCACGAGAGAAAGGCATCTTTGGGTGGTCAAGGGAGGTTATGACATGTTGTAAGAGGAATATGATATTTTTAGTCAGTGTATGACAGATTCCCTTACAGCTGTAAGTGCTGTCAGTTATGATGGATTCTATTATAGCTGTAAGGTGCGTAAGAGCATCTGTCATAACCTATCTTGGGACCAGGCACCCACTTTGGGATGGGATGTTGGACAAGTGTCCTTAGGCATGGGTTTTGGGGCATGAGTCCAAGATGGACACCCATCTCTAGAAGGTTCCATATTTGCCTTGTAAACTCTATATAAATAGGTGCTTGGATGGGAGATAGATAACTTTGGTACAAGTATTGTTATGCTACCAGAATATCTCCAGATTCGACATTCGAAGACTCCTAAAAGAGCATTGGCTCTGAAATTGTATTGTAATCTATTATTGTTTACTATAATACATTTGAGCTGTGTTTTAGAGTGTGGGGTTTTTCACCCGTAAGGGTTTTGCCCACGTATATCTTGTCTCTCTCTCTTCTGTCTACTTTATGTGTATGTGTATTGCTGCAATATCTCTGTTAGATGTTCTATGTTGCTATAGTTGTAAGGATTAAAGTTGAATTTGCATACATGTCTTCTCATTAGATTAGTGTAGGAAGTGATTTCCACACACCTAGCTTCCTTTCAACTCTCGCGGAGCGGTTTTCACCATCAGATCCAGTTTTTATTTTGATATTTTTGTGACTGGAAAGCTTGGCACCCTCTCCAAAATAAGCCACAGTATTAAGTTCAATGGCAAAGATAGCTTTATGATCTCCTTTATGTAGGTGGCTCCTAAGTTCCATGTAGTCAATATAGGCATCATCATTTTGGAACATATCTAGTTGCGGGGTTCCTTGTAGATCCCAGTCAATAAGCTCAGGATGCACAAGGGGGACGGAGTCAAAGGATAGATCTGATTCATTGATAGTTTGAATGGATATGTTAGGAGTATTGGTAGGGAGAGTGTTCGGGATGGTACTTTCCTCCAAATTATTTATTATGATAGAACTCGAACCTTCCTCAAAAGTTGTATTCTCAAGGATAGGCAAATCACACTCTAATGGTCTATGCGGTAGCGTTTGTCCCTCATGGTAGGGGCTATAAGTTTGAACGGTGTCAACCTCTTTGTTGTCATAGGAATGCTCTGTCAGCTCATCCCACTCATACTCATTGGAATCTATGTCACTGTCCTCTTGAAGGGTATGGATCATTTCTACAAGAGAAGCATTTGCTTTTGCTTTGCTCTTATCCTTATATCCTAGACCTTTTGTAGTTCTATCCAACGAGGATGAAGAGTGTTGAATGGGTTCTATAATTCCTTCTTTTCTTAGGCCAATGGGGCCTTATCCTTCATAACCCATTCTATGTAGGATAGACTCACCTAGCCCATAGATTTATGTTGGGAGCTTAGGTGGTTCCTGTTGTGTATTCTCTTCTTCTTCTGTGTAAAGCCATTGTAAGATATCTCTTTCCTCCGTTTCATCTGATAGGGTCCCCCATTTTACAAAGGGAGTTGTGGGAGGCGTAGGAGGAGTAGATGGCTTTGGAAAATGCTTAGGTCGCCAAACGATCTAGGAGATAGAGGCAATTTGGCCAAGTTGAGGCTATGCTCGATGGAGTATTCCCCTACTCCTATTTCTTTGATGGTAATTTTCTGCTCTTTAGGCTTGGATGAGGAAGCTTCGGAGGTAGAATCATGTTGTGGGGTAGGGGATGTAGATGCTCTATTCTTGGGTATGATGCAATCAGGTTTTGAGAGGACAAAGTTACAATGCTGAAAGGGGTCTGGGTCACCTTGGATGGTGACTTGCTTGCCGTTATGAGGGAATTTTATGCATTGGTGATAGGTAGAGGGTACAACTTCCATGGCATGAATCCATGGTCTACCTAGGAGAATATTATAGGCTAGCTCCCTATCTAGGACTTGGCACACAACGTCTTTTATCACCAGTCCCACTTGTATGGGTAATACCACTGTTCCTTTGGTATTTCTCTTCTCTTCATCATAGGCTTTGATAGTAATCTTTTTCCTTGGATCAACTGCATTTTCAGAGAACCCCAATGTAAGGACTAGCTTGAGCGTGCAAATATTAAAACCAGCTCCGCCATCAATGAGAACCCTCTTGATGCGTTGCTTATGGATGAAGGCGACGATATGTAAGGGGGTGTTATGAGGTTGAGACATTGAGAGGTCATCTTGTTCAGTAAATGATATGGTACTAGAGGAGGTCAGATTACCTACCATGGCCTGAAACTTCTCTTGGGCCAAGTTAGTGGGCACAGTTGTTTCTACCAAGGCTTTATCGAGAATCTCCTTGTGGGAAGGAGATAGATGCAACAACTCTAAGATAGAAATGTGGGCAGGAGTCTTCCGTAGTTGGTCTATGACACTATACTGATGGGAGTTGGACTGAGAAGGTGATGACCTTGGAGGGAGGGTATTCAATGTGACCTTACCACTGCGGGTGATGATGCCACAATCAATTTTGTTGGGTCCTAATTGTTGGTTAGACGTAACCACATTGATTTGTGGGACATGCTCTGATATGCAATTGATGGTATAATTGAATGGCACACTTGCGTAATTGGCATTACTATTCCCATTGTTCTGATTTTGCCTGTTGCGGTTGTTGTTGTTGTTGTCATTGTCGTTGTTGTTGTTGTTGTCTGGCCTGTTGTGATTGAGAAGTGGATCTTTGTAAGCCACATGTGTCTCATTAGAAGTATGTTGTTGAGAGCCTCCTTGATTTTGATCAAGTATGTCTTGAATAACATGTTTGAGATGGATACAATTGTTGGTTGTATGTCCTCTTCCTCTATGATACTCACAAAAGTCAATGTCTTTCCAATAGTGAGGTTTTATTTGAGGTTCATAATCAGTTGTTGGCGGTAGAGTGATTTCATTCTTGGCCAATAGCTTCCTTAATGCAGATTCTTGGGACTCACCCAGCGGTGTGAACATTCACCTTGGATTTGAGTTGAACCATAGTCTTGGCTCCTGAGAGAATGTTTTGTTGGGCATAACATTGCTTGCCTCTCCTTTGAGAGTGAATATTGGATGTTGTTTGGGAGCCGCCACCTTGGCATCAACTACTCCATCATTGACGACATTTTTATTCTTAGTCCAAAACTTTGATTTGTCAGTCGGGTAGTTGGAGGTAGGTGTGTCCTTGTATAACTTGATTTGTCCTTTGGCGATCATAGCTTTCTCGATGAACAATCCCATTTCAATGACCTTCGAAAATGAAGTAGGGCATTGGATTTGGATTTGGTAGCTTAGATCGGAGTTGAGGTTGTGGACAAACATCTCCATTAATTACTTCTCAGGTACATCATATGAGCATTTACTTGCTAGTTGTCTCCATCTTTGTAAGAAGGATTCGCCTCCCTTTTGCTTGGTATTGCATAGGTCAAGCATGGAGACTTCGTGTTCAATATTGTACGAGAAGTGTGTGATGAATTTGTTGACTAACTCATCAAAAGTTTTGATGCCCGGTGGGAGCCGTGAGAACCACTCCATGGCTTGACTACCTAGATATCTAGGGAATAGTCTCATTAAGAAAGTCTCATTGTGAGCTACTTCCATGCATGTGGCATTGAATTCCCTAATGTGATCTCTAGGGTCCCCTTTTCCTTTGGACTTGTCAAACTTTGGAACTTCGAATCGAAAGGGGAATGGTACCATGTTCAAACTTTTATCAAAGGGGTACTGTGTAATATCTTCCAAGGAGTATGTTTTAGTGTCTGTACCCATCTTGAGATCTGTCATTTGTTGCGTTAGACCCTTGATTTACTTCCTCATTACTTCCATAGGTGTGTTTGGGTCCATGAATTTCTTTCCTTTGTCCTCACCAGTATGGTGTTCATGATTATCCTCTACGGTCTCTTTGAGTTTGCTTAGATTGAAATCAACAGGGAGCTTAAGTCCAAGATTTGCAAGATAATTAAAATACTTGTGAGGGTCCTCATGGAGCACTTTCTCTAGTAAGTGTTGGAATTTTTGATCTTGGAGGTGTCCTTGATAATCTTCGTGAGAGATTTCCTCATCACTATCATGAGGGGTGACAATACGGTCAGATGATCTGGCCATTTCAAGTTGTTTTTGGTATTGAGATCTAGTAAGAACCATGCAAGGTGACGCAGGATGCGGTGGGATGAAACTAGAGATTTTGGCAAGGTGCCGGTGGAGACTGCTGAGAATAGGATACTTATGACAAGATTTCAACAAGGGACTTTCCCGATCAATGATTCCAAGTAAGATGGCCGATACAAGACAATAGCCACTAGTAAGGGTACTTGATACATGTCTTATTGTGTAGGGACTAGTCGTGCACCAAGACCACTAGCGAAGTTCTGCGACTTACTAGGGTTACTTGAATCTAAAATGATCTGAAAAAGGGGCCTATGCTAATCTGATATGGGATACTTTTGACTTTGGACTAGGGAGACCTGATAGAGGGTGAATTGGGATGACCAATGAAAGAGAGACTTTGACGCAAAATGGATGAAAAAGTGTGAGGCCGATTATTTTTCCTTCCTTATTTTGATCGATATGCATTTCAGTTGATGACATTTTTAGACTTTTAGAGACTATGGTTTCATGATGCAGATTTGATTATATCTCCTGATTTGATATGGCATTGTTTAGACACATGGTGATTTGATTTGATCATATTTTGATACTATTTTTTGATCTGACATACGAGATATATTAGATGATGTTTTGTGATGTGATTTCTAATTATTTATGTGATGATGATTATTTGACATGTGATAGAAAAATGCAGTTTAATTTAGATTTATGTTATAGTTGATTATTGTGTATTCGATGGCTTGAATTTAATTCCAGTTGCTTCGGCTATGATTATTCATGATATGATTGACACTTGATCGAGATGTGTAGGTTTTACATTCCTAAGCCACGGGAAATTGGAGGTAGAATTCACACATATGTTATTCCCTTTGAAACCGATCCATTCCCAAGAAGGATAAGGATCACATTTGAATTTGAATGTTGATTTAAGTACTTGATTTAATTTTATCATTTTGGCCTAGTACCCTTTGTTTAAATTAATTAATATTAAGTGTTGTATAATTTTTTATTGACTTACACCACTTGGTATTTGTTTTTATTTTTGAGGCCATTTAAAGTAGATTTATGACCCCCTTGGTGAACCTTAGTGTCCCAAAAGTTACCCTAGGTAGTTACCCATGGGTCTAGGGTCAATTTTGACTAACCCTTGGATTAACTCATTTTTGGTCACTCTAAACTATGGTTTAGTCAAAGTGACAAAATTTGAATTTAGATAAGGTGGGAGATGAGTCATGCTTTGGGAAAGACTCATCTCCCTTCCCAAAGTTTGGGAATCCCTTCCCAAGGAAGACTTGGGAGGTCTCCAAGACTCCCAAGTGTGTGGGATCTTCCTCCAAGACTCTCACACTCGTGTGAGAGTATCTTGGAGGGAGATGGCTCTTTGAGAGAATAAGAGGATGCCATGTGGCATTCCTTATCCTCTTGGAGGTTTGAATGGGAATGCCACCTCACCACTTGTTCTCTCACACATGTGTGAGAGCACAAGTGGATAAGGTGAGGATTGAGATGGAATTGGAGGATGACACTTGTCATCCTCACACTTCCTGGAGGAAGGAGAAGGTGACAAGTGTCACATTCTCATTCCTCAAGGCCAATTTTGATGGCCTATATTACCTCCTCTTGTTGAGGAGTGTGGGGTTCTTGCATTTTTTTGAGTTTCTTTCTATTTTGGGCGCAATTTTGGGAAAGTTAGAGAAAAATTCTTGGAGGTTGGAAGGTTTGGAGAAGCTTGGAGCTCATCACCAAACGTGCTTAAATTATAGGGCTTTGAAGGTAAGCCTCTTGAACTATGTTTCTTCACCCTTGCTTATTTTTACTGTGATGTGTTTGTGTTTTTTGTTGTTGGTTGTTGTTTCTCTATTTTTTGTGTGGGATGGGAGTATGGTGAGAGCACCTCCATTTGGAGGTAAGGCTCAACTTGTTTGGGGTAGGGGAAAGGAACCTCCTTGAGGTCACTCCCATATTTGTGTATTTATGCCTTGAGGGCTTCTTACTTGTTGTGGAGATTATTTAAATGGCAAGAGTGCCATGGAGGTTATTTTGTGATATTGGAGAGTTGTGGTTTTGGAGATTTTTGGCTTGAGGCCATGAGATTGGTATTTTAGTATTTTTGGGTGGCCTTTGAAGTAGAGGGGTCCATTCCCTACCCCCATCAAACTCATTTTCATGAGTTGAGTTATGTGTTTATCCTTGGGGTTGTATTTGTGTTGATGTGTTTTGATACTTGTTGTTGAGTGGTTGCACCCATGTGAATCCCTACCTCTCTCTCGCGGGTCTACGATAGGGAGGAGGGCATTTCGATGTGGCTGGGTTTTCTCTCCTTGTTGTGCTATTATTTGTGTTGACATTTCTTCTGAATCAGCATTAGGGTTTGCCACTTCTAATGCACAGGCAGATTCAGGCCAACTGAATACAGGAGGTTGCGTGAGCTCCTCCCCTTCACTTCTGGTTCTGCCGCACCAAGGGGGGTATCCCTATAACTCAAGATGTCACCTTGACTAGCTCAAAGATAGAAGGATCTAACTTGACAACAACAGGCAGAATACTCTCATGTATGGACCAAGATCTGTATGATAGATCACAAGGCTAGCAACATTCTTGGACATGATGTCTGGTTGGGTATGAGAGCATGCAGGGGGTTCCTAATCCTACTCCTACAACTAACAGGTGGAAGTATGAAATGGTTTGATATGAATTTGGATGCAAAGCTGGACATGGTGTATAACACAAAAACACAGCATGATTAGTGCCTATCCAGGGCTTGGAGTCGGTAGACATACACCTGTGAATGATCAGCATGAATAGCTAAAACCGGATTTCAGGGGGATACACATGATATCTGCCCTACAGATATCTCCCAATATAGAGTGTTGAGCTATCTCTACTTATGGCATCCCTACTGCAGTATACCCTTCCCAATGTTCAACCTGAAAACAGTTTAATCTACCCCTTGAGCAGAGGTTAAAAGATCAGACATTCAACATAGGAATTCTATGCTCTAGAATCTAAACATAAGCAAACATCCAGATCCAGAAGAAGGATACATGCAATACTGGAGACAGAATTAACACAACACATGCTAAGGTAGCATTACTCATATAAGATCAACCATGAAACCAGTGGATTCATGCCAAGTCCTGCAACAGGAGATACATAAACTCACAAGAAAAACTGTACAGAGCAACCAGATCAGCTGGTTTTAGATTACAGAGCCAAAAATCTACAACTTTCAACAACCACAAATGAACAACACAACCTGCTTATAACAGCCAGGTAGGTGCTCAGCAATTAATTACAACGTTGACCAAAATTTCGCCAGATACACAGTATCATGAAAATGGCGCTCAAACACAACCGGATTGGCGCCCGAACTTGAATGCAGCAGGTAGGGGAGGAGACAGGAAGACTTCTCGAGCCCTGCGCGCCTGCCCGCTGATTGACACCTCCAGTCGGGTACAAGATCGACCCACGCCATCGCCCATACCTCTGCAACAATCGCCATTAATGGCGCACCAACCCGCGGCCTTGGGAAAATCATCGAACAGACCATCGCAAGCTTTTCCCGCCGAGACTCATCATCATGATATTCGAATATGCAGGATAACAATATCCAACATGCACCCCGCGGTGACCTCAATAACACCTTATATACTAGGTCATGAGCATATATCATGTCGGTACTTTTGCTCCTGACGACACTAGTATAGACTTCATCATCATCATCTTCCAGCAGCATGATATCCTGTTGTTTGAAATATCACCCTGACGTCATCATGATATTTGAAATATACCCTTCATGATAATCGGCACAACCTGATCCTTCGGAGGAACATCCTCCTGCTGAGCTTATAACAAAAGTCTGGCCGATGAACATCCTGATGACGTCATCATCATATCCTGCTGACGTCATCATCATATCCTGCTGACGTCATCATCATATCCGCCTACTGCGCACCTCCTCACATCCGGATGACGTCATCATCATGTTTGCAAATATCAGGAGGTCTCTTCAAGATGATCAGTTGTTAGAAATATGACCCCCGCGGACCTTGATGACATCATCATCATATTAACATCATCATGATATTCGGAAGACAACCGGATATTTGGAAATATCCTCCTGATGTTCAAATATCAGGTTGCACTGTAGCTCCTCTATAAGATCAAGGCGATAACTGAATATGATGATGCTGCTTGAAAAGATCACCCCCAGTAGATAATGCGCGAAGCCAGCAGGCGGATATCTCCTTAATATTAGCATCATCATGATGCTCGAACAAACAAATATCCAGGTGATATGAAAATATCACCCCTTCCTTAGGAATATCATGATGCAGATAGGCAGAAAGAAAAAAAAAATATCACCCTGATATACGGATGACGTCAGCATCATCAGGATGAGAAACAAAGAACAAGAAGTGATACAACATCATCAGGATGATATTGACTAAGATCATCCTGACGTTCCAAAATATGATGACCCTAGTGAATATCGGGTCGCACTTAGAACTCTTCAACAGCATCATCAGGATGATATTAACCAAGATCACCCGATGATAAAAACATCACCCCGGCGAAATATCATGAAGGCAGAAAATATGATGACCTCCGCACGCAGCAGGATGAAAACTGAAAAAAATGATGATGATGACGACCCTTAGGATAAAACAAGTTAGGTCGAGCAACTCAAAGAATAAGCAACATCATCATCATGCCTGCGCAAGGTGATAAATGGAAGATCACCGGAGACTTTGAAGAATCACCCTCGCAAGCAGATAAGGGCGCACTGTAGCTCGTCAGCATCATCAGGATAAAACCCGAACATCACCCGACAGCGAAATATGATGATGACGATGAGAAACCGGTCGAAGGAGAACATGATGATGCTGACCCTCATGGAAACAAACATGATGATGATGACCTCCTCCTCAAGGAAATATGATGATGCAGCTGAAAAATACTGAGGAGGTCCGTTACTTAGAGCATTTTTTGGATACTTAGGGAGAGTGCCTGAATGAAAATTTTTTAAAAAACTACCAGTCAATTCAGGCGTCAACAATTTGCAGGTGTTAAATGAAGAAATGGAGTTGAGAGAAGACCAGTTTTGTGTTCTTTAGTTCTATGTTGTTGGTTGTTTGAGCCATGGCCCTTTTTTCAAATTTTGTCCAGATATGCCACTATGGAGTTGGCTGAATATGTGTTGTAATGAAAACTCCCTTTATGTTTTATTTAGAAAACTGTTTATTTCTTAAATTGTGGAGTTTGTGTTCTTTAGAGAAATACAAGAATGGATTTTAATTGTTGGCATTTATCCTTTGCAAAATATATATATATATACGTATACGTATACGTATACGTATATACATATACATGTATATGTATATGTATATGTATATGTATATGTATATATATATACACACACACACACACATGTGTGTGTGTGTGTATATATATATATATATATTTACTGTCATGGTTCTTTTCAAAACAAAAAAATGCACAAGTTGTTGTTTATATTTTATTGCTTACAAAAGAAAGGAGATAGAAATTTTAGGAGATTTCTTTTCTGTTGAGTTGCTTGTAACTTTCTATTTATAGTTGTTGTTATGAAAATGGACGGTTAGAGGTTTAAATAAAATTGTAATTTTCTACCTTATGGTTGCATCAAAAAAAAAAGGGAGATATTATATTTCTGTGCATTTGAACTATTTTAAACAAAAAATATATGCTACTGATTTAGTTATGTTATCAAACTGAAAGATAGAATTTCTGTTATTTAAGTCATTATGTGAAGGTTAGTTTATTTTGTTTTTGTTTAAATGTATATATACATATAAATATATATAGAGGAATATAAGTATATATACATATATATATTTAATTAGCTTACTTACTTACTGATTAATTATGTTACTGTCTATATACTGTTATTAAAAAAAAGGGGAAACAAAACCATTTGTAAGTCTGTATATACATTAAAATATATATACATACATATATATATATACATATGTGCATATATATTAATATATATACTTTAAAAGGAAAATAATAATAATATATAAATAGAAAAATGCAAGTATACTGCAAGATTTTGAGTGACTGTTGATGTGTATCTGAGTAAGTATATATAGATAGATAGATAGATAGATAGATAGATATGTATATATATATATATATATATATATATGTATATATATGTACATATGTATATATGTGTATGTATACATATGTATATATGTATATGTGTATATATATATATGTGTGTGTGTATATGTATATATATATATGTATATGTATATATATACATATACATATATATATGTATATATATATACATATATATGTATACATATACATATATATATACATATACATATACATATATATACATATATATATATAAAAAGAAATATTATCTAAATTTGAAATCTTGATACCAGAGACTGCTATGTAAAAAAAAAGAGAGAGACGGACTGAGTGTTGGCAATTTTAGATTTGTAAACAAATAAAAAATAAAATAAAAAAATATATATTATTTGGATTGTGGGCCGCAGCGCCCACAGTCCCATCGATCTCTGTTAACAAAGGGTGTGGCACACCTGCGGGTGTGGGTGGAGGCAACGCCTCCTCCCCACACCCCCAAACCCCAACCTCCGCAGTGCCTCGAAACCCTTTGCCCCCACTGGTTCCTTCAGTAGTGCAGCCCGACACCCTTCCTTCCCTTGTGCTCCGCCCCGCGGCCTCACCACTCCACCGTTCCCTCTGTCCGCGGCCACTCAACCCTTCACTCTGCTTTGCATCTCGGTGGCGGCGGTGTCTCCCTCACCACTGAACTCTACACCATATGTTTTTCTCATAACACCTTCAGTATTTAATGAAATATATATATATATGAATAAAAAAAAATGGTAATGTTTCAGCTGAGTATACCTCCGTGAGAGGTAGTGGAAAGCTTCATCCATGGCTTCCACCTCCATTTGAAACCCTAACCTGCAAAACATAAGGCAAAACAAAATAAAGAAAAAGAGAGAGAATGGAATAGGAGATTGGGGCAAACCTAGAATGATAGAGAAGTTAGGGCAATTGTGAAAACAATAAAATTCTATTAGGGCTTTTTCTTATTTTTTTGAAGCAATATTTTATTGTGAGGAGATGATTTTATTTCTTTTTTTTTAATTTGCCTTTTTGCCCTTGCTCTTCTAACCATTGGATTTTTACTTAATTTTGTTTAAATTTAAATGGGGATTTGCATTTTGATTATTTACCTTGTGAATTAATTTTATCTTGGAGGGATTAATTTTATTTTAATTGGGAAGAGTATTTCCCTTGTTTGAATTTATTTTAGTCGGGTTAATTAAATTATTTTATTCCTCCTTAGTGTGTTTATTTATCATTTTAATTATTTATCATTTTGCTATTATTTTACGGGAAGGAGTATTTTAACCTCCTTCCTCCTCATTATTCCGAGTTCGTTAATAAATGTAATGCTGAAATTATATTTATTAACGGACTCAATGTTGAAATCTATTTGGCGTCTTGTTATTAATTATTATTTTAATTTCAAAATTTTAACCTTTTTATGCAAGATCGATTTATTTGACCTTGGTAGGTTATTTATTTTGCTATTTTATATTGTTTTTAAATTGTTCTCAATTTAAAATTTTTATTCTTAAATTTTATTTAATTCCTTATTGGTGTTTTATTTTAAAATTTATATTGCATTTATTGAAAACGCGTTATGCTGTCAAATTTTTCCTAGATTTTTAGGGTTTTAATTTTACATTATTTTATTAATTTTTATTCCATCATTCCACTTTAATCATGCGTCCATCATGCCATTTTACTTAATTATTATTTCATTAGTCCTGAATTAGAGTTAGGTTTCGATGCTTGCGAAATCATCTTTACACCTAGGAAACTTAGGGTTTAGTTTTAAATCAGTCTAACCCTAGAAGTGACACACTTTGTGTCACATACCCCCTAGATGGCTATCATCACGCAGGGGACTGCATGGGACAATGCACCTCCCCCAATTCTGTTGACATGTTTACGCCGTATACGTATTGCCACCGAGCACGCAGACGCGTGCGAGGGGGTTCCTAGGGATAGGTAGAAAAGTTTTTCGTAATTCGTGTCATGACCACATGGCAAATGTGGACATGACACGTGTGTTGTGTGTCATGATCGCATGGGAAATGCGGGCATGACAAAAAGTGACTGCAAGGTAAGATCTGATCTCAGAACTTGGAACTAGGCTAAAATGGGTACCCAAAAATAGTAAAATTTTCCTCTCAAAGACTGTGGAAGTACTCACTATCACGCATGCGTCGGAACAGATGCACCGCAAAAACAGGTAAATGCATGAAAAGTCGGTACAGAATCGCAACACTGGTAAATTTCAAATGCGTCATAACAGGTTGCAGAAGTGCAGTAAGTCAGTACAGATGCGCAGTAAATTGGTACAAATGCACAGCAAAAGAGGATGAATGCACTGCCTAGTTTTTCAGTGTTTTTTTGCAAGTTTTTGGTAATTTTCTAATGTTTTTTTGGTATCTTTGGCTGCAAGAAGGTCTTTTTGATCTGATTTTCTGAAATTATGGCAAGAAGACACAACAAACACAAAGAATGTTTTTATGGTTTTTTATTTTTTTGTGATTTTTTGACTCTTTTTGGACTAAAAGAAAATAAGTACAATCCTAGGTTTCAAATGACAGTATAAAACTGAATTCTCACTATCTCTAGTGAAGCATCTTTAGGAGGTGATAATCACCCTTCCCTACACTAGATTATAGGGGTTTTTGGCTACTAAAACAAAGGTGTTTAATAAAGGCAACTGTTCGAGTGGTTATACATGCAGCAGCACTCTCTCTATTATTGAGTCTCCCAGCCTGCAAGGGTTGCGCCTTGAAGGGTTTTGGGGGAGGTTGGTTGTCGGTATAACACAACTGCATTCGTTGTTTGAAGCTTTCACTCCAAACACAATTTATTTATAGTGGATTGGTAGGGCTTGGCGTCTAGCCTGTTACCACTTACGGTCATTCCTACTTGGATGAACGGTATCTAAGAGCAAGCCCCTCTAAAGGAAAAACACATGCGAAAATGATATGTCTGGCATTTTGGTCACCCAATATAGGGGAGAGCATAGGCCTGGTATCATTCCCAAAACATAGAAGACAATGGTTCTTTTTACCCTAGTTAAAATGAGAAAAACTTGATGAGCTATCTACTTGGGCAAGCACAGGAATTTGTTAACTTTGAAGTGATAACAAGATAGCAATGGTTCAGTTTTACCAAGATAGAAATGATGTGTTCAATTTTACCCAGATAGCAGTAATTTGTTAACTTTGAAGTGATAACAAGATAGCAATGGTTTAATTTTACCAAGATAGCAATGAGTTGTTAACTTTGAAGGATAGCAATATAGCAATGATTCAAGGATATTCAAGATAGCAATCATTCAATTACCGCCTTCCTAGTTAAGACTATGTGAGATTTGCATGAGCATCCATTTACTTTCCCATTTAGAAATTGAAGTGTGAGTTAACAAGTGCAACTATATAATTCTAAACCAGTACTTAGCCTGCAAAATAGATCAAGAGTGTTCCTGCAAAAAGATGTTAGCATTAGCAAAAACTTTAAGAAAACCCTACAAATCACTGCCTAGATCAGATGCGCAGAAATAGAGCTTAGAAGTGTCGTAGTACATATGCGCTAAGACAGAGGTCAAAAGCGTAGAAAAATAGTATATATGCAATGAATAAACAGGTGCACCGTATCAAAGGATAGAAGCACTGAAACAGAGTCTATTTGCGCTGAGAGGATGCATGCGTCGGAACAGACAACAGTTGCATCAGATCAGAGACTGTATGTGTCAAAATGATGTCTGTGCCAGAACAGATAGCAGATGCATGTTAGGATGTGTCAAATGTGTTGTTTCCTCCTATGTACATCTTTCTAAAACAAAAAAACTTAGTTTTTGGGTTAAAAATTGGGGCTAGGCCCCATGGTGGGCGCCAAAAATGTTAAGGAAAAATTGGAGTAAACATGAATAATCAATATAGTATATCAATAATACCCAAAACTCAATGAAATAATGAACAAAAGAGATTCAATCAAACAATGAACAATACAAAGCAAACATCCTTTAATTCTCAGCTTCCATTGATCGCCTATCACAAATGATCTTGTCTATGAATATGGCCCTCAGAAGGTGCACTTCCTTGCTATGATTCCAAGATGTTCAAATGGGAACGGCTATGATAGTTTTGCCATGAAGATGAGCTTCACAACAATGAAAGTAGTGTGTAGTAACGAGTGTGATCGCAAGCAATGAAAGAATTGGTGCCAAAGTCGCACTGTAATTCTTACAGAGTAACAATACTTAAATCTTAGATGAATGAAATGGAAGAATTGGGTTTAATTTATAGACTTGTGAGAAAGAAGATCAACTATATAGAAAGAATGAGAAGATCAACGGTATAGAACAGTTGAGGAATGTGTGCGAATAAGAAGAAGACAAGTGTCACACAAAATTTGTTTTATTTGAGTTAACTACTTTCTTTTCTAAAGATAAGATATGACTTCATAAATTAGAAAGTTTTTTTCTAATTTAAGAGATATTGATAAAAACAAGGTCGATTGAATAGATAACTCAACTTGAGATTTGCTTTTGCATGATTTGAGAGAAATTAAATAATAAATTATTTAATTTTGTGTGTATAAAGAAGAAGATTTATTTTTAGAAGATTTGGAAGATATTTAAAGAATTAGAAGATAAAAAAGCAAATTAAATAAATTTATTTATTTAATTTACTGTGTATGATTTGGAAGAATAAATAAAATATTTTATTATATTTTATTTTTAGAGATTGAGAGAATTTAAATAAATTTGATTGATTTATTTTAAATTTGGAAGAATGATTTGATTTAATTAAATAATTAAGAATTATTTAATTGTTTGGAAGAATTTAATTAAATAAAGGATTTTATTTAATTTTGACTTTAAAAGAGATAATTAAATATTTTGATACTTAATTAACTTAGAGGAATGTGAATCAAATAAATAAATTTGTTTATTTATTTATTGATAGAAGAATTCGAAGGGAATAAATATTAAGAATATTTATTTAGACTAAATCGTGTCATTTTTAGGCGTATACATTAGATAAATGTAATTTTAACACTATTTCAGCATAATAATCATAATGCCATCTGTAGCATAATGTTATTTGTAGGAGTATAGAAAGGGCATATACTAATAGTGTACTCACTTGAGCTGCAAGTGTCCTTTTTTCTCTGATATCTTAATTTTACTCTAAAAAACCATCCTCTGCCACGATTCTCACCACTAAACCTTCTCCTGCACAAAGAGGCAGTGTTGCTCCTACTACAGAAGCAAACTCCCTTTACAATTTTGACATATTTTTTTAGAGGAAAAGAAAAGTTGAGAGCAAATAATCCAGGCCAGCATATCAAATTGGAAGATTTGAACTAGCCTGAAGGGGAGTGTGAACAAAAAACATAATATAAGATCTCAAATTCTAGTAATAATGGCTTCATTTCTTTTTACTTTTACTTTTCAGGTCAAGATGATTTTTTAGGATTTATATGGCCAATAGTAATTCAGTAAATGCACTGCATTTTAACCATTTCAATTATTGATTTAAGCATAGTGTGTAAGGCCTCATTTCTTTTGGCTTTTATTTTTTAGGTCAAGATTCAACAGGATTTTGATTTTTTTTTCTTTAATGGGGTTTGACCTGTGTAATTTTGAGTCAATAGCAGGATACCAATATTGAGTATTTCAAGAATACCCCACTTTTAATTTTCTTTTACTTTTTTTGTCACAATAGCATATACTTGTTTTCTATGGTGACTGATGAATAAGGTTTGCTTCAGACCCATTTATGTGGGAGCATATACACCCATCATAGGTTCTAGAATGCAAGGCTATAGCTGGAGAATATAGTGGTAGGTAAAAATTTCTGGATTTATTGAATAAAAGTTCAATGATTACTGATGCTTGGGTCAGGCTTCTTGACCAATAAGATTTCCTTGTGTTATGAGAGAGCCACTATAGACTCAAGAGAGATCATTGATGTCAAAGATAATCCCATTATAGGGATATGCCAACTAACATATTTGATAGAGTGTCAATTAAGGTTTAACAAACTTCTTTTGCAGTTTATCCAGAAAACTTTAGAGACGATTAGACTACAAAAATCTGAGATCATACACATATTGGTTGATATCCATAATTCAAAAGTACATAGTTTACTTTTAACAAATAACATTTCATTTAGATTTATCCCATTCTAACTAATCACTATTATAGTCCAGGCTACCAACAAAAAATTGGTGTCTTTGATTATGTTTATTTATAAGGCATTACACACTCCAAAAGTTTTGTCAATGGGGAATGTACAAAAAGGCTAGCTGATGAAAAGCTCAACTCAGTAGATTATATTCACCATTTCTGCCCCTCACAACCAAATACTTAAATGATGTTTGTGTGCCAAGTGGCTCCCCTTGCCTTATAAACATTACCAACATACTAAAAGTAAAAAGTCATTAGAATATATAACTATGAGGACTACTCATACAAGTTATTGTGTGATAACTTGAGAGCACACAGGTCAAATCCCACAAAAACTAAAACTCTTAACGCTAATATAATTAACATTTTCCCTACTACAAATTTTGTTTCTTGAACTCCACGAATTCATGCAAACCATTAAAATCATGTGTCTAGGACTAGAGACTACAAAAAGCAAAGCAGATACCTAATGCCGTGTAAAGCTAAGACTGTTAAAATGAGAGGTACAATTCACTCACTGTGTATAAAAGTAAAAAATGAAAACCGCAGACAAAATGGCATCACTTGATAGTAACCCCACCATGAAAAAGAATGCAATTGCTCTGAAAGCAAAAATCCCTGTGGGCTTAATCATATTGAAACAAGGCCTCCAAAGATCCCCATCATACACATTCGTCTCCTCCTCGTCACCTTCACCCCAATACCTCCACACCCTTCTATACTTAAATGCAACAATTATGGCTCCTGCAACCGTTAAAAACACTACTCACCTATAGCTGCTTGTGTCCTGTCTCTAAAAATTTGAAATATATTATGTTTAATTTATAGAGTGTTGAGGCGGTGATCAAGGGGACCAATTAATGCATAAAATCTACCCATACTCCTCCAATATCTGTTTTAGATCCACCAATTAACTCTGCATTTACTTCTGCAATCTATATCAGATTGGATCACTGTTGGCAAGCATAGAACATCTCGGAGTCATCCAAATTATAATACACTAGCAACACATAAACGACATGACACTGCTTCTGACATGATTTTTCCTGAGTGAGACAACCGACGAGTTTAGAAAATTTTCTGACGTACATTTTTTTACAGCATGAGACAATACATTTTTTTCACGGCATGAGACAATTCCGAACACTATATGCTCACATATAAAGCCTATCAGCTAATCATAGTCATGTTTATTTTAATGAAAAAAATGGCACCATATGAATAAACGTAAGGATAATTTAATAACAATAAGTGGTTAAGACTCGCCAATGCTTTACAATTTAAGTGGAGCTAAAATGACATACAATATCACTTAGATCATTACATATTTATAATAGTCAGCTACATGATTTTCAATAGGTTTACTGATTTTTATTGTCAAACTAAGAACTTCTTAGCTCAGTGTGAACTATATATTTAATTTGTCTTTCTTATTTTACTACAAATTCTTATGTACAAGACCTACAAAATAGTTTAATTATTTTTCAGGTAACAATGGTTTTAATTTGTGTTTTTTGGGTTACACAAAAAATGTCCTTGATATCTCAAAAAATATCTGTAATCTTTATTTATTTATTTTTAAACTTCTTCCTACATGTATAATATTATATTTGTTTTATAGAAGCTATATTTTTAATATAAATATTAATTGTTATTATGTAGTTTTTAGTTCAATTAATATTTTATTTCTTCCATTAATTACTAGTAATATATCTTTATGAAAGATTCTTTTTAAATTTATTTATGTTGTAGAGCTTAAAATTACAATTCTCTTACTATTTTTGTAGAAAAACTGTACTTTTTAATCCTTCAACTCCCAAAGACCTTTTACATGAAAATTTCAATATATCAATTAAAAATTAATATTCTTTTTCAATAAATTCAATTATAAAGTAATATTTGTATGTTAATATAGTTGTCTAAGTTGGATCTCTATGATTGAAGTGAATTTATACTTATTGATAGTGAGACATCGATTATCATGTGAAAGCATACTAATTGATGTTGGAGTATTTTTAAGAACCTCACACTTTACCTTTCGATAAAACAATTGTGTCTAACAATGCCTGGCGTCTTTGTATTTTAATTTAAAATTGATACAGGAGCATCCAGTGGTGTAAGGGCAATCTTGCATCACCCAAAAAGATGTTGCTTCAAAATCATTATAGTTGTTTTCATTTTTTTCCATAATTATTATTTCTGGTTCCATAATCACTTGAATAATGATGTAGAACTTTCAGTTTTTCCAAACTACTAAAAATAGCAACCTGCTATTTTAGGAAAGTTTGCATTTGGGCACGGATTGAAGTGAAAATTTACAGGAAGCTTTGTAACTGAAAAATAAGACCTTTGGCGAAGGAATCATGTAAAGATCATTTGCAAGCTGAAAGATATTAAAGTTTCCATTTCCTGAAAAATGTCTGAAAATTATTCAAACTCAGGTTTGAGGCACTAAACGGCCTCGTACGGGCCCGAAAATGGCTGGAACTAGCAAAACTAGTTCTTAGCACATAGAGCACTCCGCGAGCTTTCTGATGCATAAAACAGTTCGTCAATCGGACACCCGAATCAAAAGTTATGGCTCCTAGAAGTTGACCTATTTTTGGAGGGAGATGCAAATTTTGAAATTAGGTTGTTGACAGCCAAAAAGGCTATTAATAACCATTTTTGGGAACCCTGGGTAGTAGTAGAGTTAAGGGGAAAAGTGTAGAGTCAAAAATAGGTGGGAAAATAGAAACCCTAGCCGATTTGGGGTTACAAAAGGCAGAAGATTCCAGAGCCTGGTGAGGTGTAGTTGTAGTGTGTTGCAGCCTGAGGAGGATTGATTCCTCTGATTGTAATTAAGCTTATGTAATGTAATGAGTTTCCGAGATCAATAAAGAAATGTTCTATTTTCTGTATTCTATTTCTGTTGTGTGTTTTATGATTTACCCCCCTTCATCAAAAATATAGTCAAACCTTTATTATAATTGTATTAATAATATATATATATATATATATATATATATATATATATATATATATATATATATATTTGTTAAATTTTTTAAATGGCATTGTTAAAAGATACATAATGCCTATTCTTTTTCTTTGTTTTCCAATGATTATTAATATTTGCAAGTCTAAAAATTTCCAATATTGAGTAACTAAACTTCTTTCATCATATAACTTCAACAAGTTAAGCATTTGACGAGAAACTAATCAATAAACTTTTTGTGTTAAATTCAAAATGTTTTTTACTAATTTCCTATATTTATTGATTTTAATTTCTTTATTTGTCTTGTGAATACAATTTTTTTAGAGCTTGAATCAATTTAATTTGTGTTAAATCTAATAATAGCTTATAACTCATTAAAGACTCTAATCAAAGAATAAAATGATAGCATGCAGAGTGAATACAGAATTTGAATAATAATATTTATACGTAGTTACCAGTTATTATATAATTTTTATAAAAACAAATCTCGTAATATATTTGAACATATGTGTTGTGATTTCTTCTAAATGCATATATCTATGCCACTAACATTACATCTATTAGTTGCATGTTCATAGAAGAATGTGCTTACTATAATCATTATAAGATATGTTATATTCTAACATCAATTAATGCTCACACCATATGTTTATGAAAACCATAGAAAAAGTAACTCGTATAATCAATAACAGATCTCGTGTTTTAATATCATCTGATCCTATAGTGATATAATTGTTATGAATCAAAAAAGGATTTGTTGGTTGTGGTTAGTTCCATTTCAAAATGTCTAGAAGTCTTTCAAATATGGCTTCCAACTTGCAAAGATAATTAAAGGAAATTTTGAATACAACTAATTTGATGGTACAAAAATTTCTAACACGGTTGCAATTTTGGTCTAGAAAAGTGAGATACCTAATGGAGAAATTGTTAAAGGGGATGCTTAATCCTAAGTTCTATAAAGTCAAATCATTCTTTAAAAGCAAGGAGATACAGAGGTGTTAGACAACGTTCATGGGGTCGTTATGCTACAGAAATTAGGAATCCTAGGTTAAAAAAATTCAGTGGCTTGGAACCTTTGATTCAACAGAAGAAGATGCCTATGCTTATGATATGAATGCTCTATCAATGAGAGGCTATAGTGCAAATGCAAATTTTATCTATTCCAATTCTAAACCATGCGACTTATTTTTCAAGGAACCTATTGTTCCATTTTCTACTTTGGAAGCCAATTACAAGAAGGAGAAACAAACAATGAAGAACTTTCACACAAAATCAAGCTATCAAGACTCCATAGAAATGGATAGAGGAAGTGAAGATTTGTCCTTGAGTTCTAATGAATTGGAGGACTATACAAAGGATAGATCATATAGAGGTGTTAGGAGATGACCTTGGGGTAGCTATTTTGCAAAAAATTGGAATGGAAAGTCCAAGAAATGTCAATGGTTAGGATCTTTTGATACAATAGAAGAATCTACTTTGCCTATGATAAGGCTACCATATCTATCAAAGGAAATAAAACAATAACAAATTTCTTGTACATCAATTCAAATCCATGCAACTTCTCCAGTAATTAGCCTGTTGTTCCTTGTCTACTTTACAGTCTAGTTCCATATTAGATCTAGTTTGGGGTCAGGAGAAATCAAATGCTAGAAGTTATGACAACTTTGGTTAGATGGTCATGGATGATTACATGGAACCTTTAAAAAATATGGTAGAAAAGAATGATCATTTTCTTGGAGCTACTTTGAACAATTTACAAGTATCCATGTCCCTTTCTAAAGGTGATAGTAGTAGCAATTTCTCGAACAAGCAACCTATTGTACCATTGTGTACTTTATTGTCTAGTTCCAAATTACAACAAGTTTTGCCTGAAGCCATTGATATGTTGCAAGATTCTTTATTTGATAGTAGGTCAACTAATTCAAGAATGCAAGATATTGGATCAAATTCTAGAAGTGATAACAATTTTGGTCACATGGTCATGCTTAATTGTATGTAGTCTTTATCAAACATAGTCAAGAAGAGTGATACTTCTAGTAAAAATCCTGACCTATCTTATTCATTTACACTTGGATTGTCCAATGATGAACTTCTATGTCAAAATACCACTTCTAGCAATCACATTACTCCATGTTCATCTTCATGGTGTAACCCTGCTTTAGCCTATTGACCAGTGTTTGTTTAGTACGAACACCATCACTAACACAATTACCATAATGAGCTCTAGCATGGCCATTTTTCTATATAAGATTGGTAACCATTGTCCTGATCAATTCTTGGAAGAACCTGTGCTTGCAAATAATGACATTGATATAAGTGACCCATACAATATCAATTACAATTGTAGCATTCCATATATGGCTACCACTAGTCATGTATCTGCTACTAAGATTAACACATTTGATTTGGCTATTAATCATGTTAAAAAGCTTATTGGGAGAAGTTATTAGTGTATGTACTTGAATCAATACTTGCAAATATAATGGGAGAAATATGCAATGGATGAAAAGTTGATTCTTTACAAGCTTTTCTAGGAAACAGTTTCAAATATAGTTGATATTGTTCTTTGAAGAACATCATTTGCTTTGAACAATATTGTGGCTTTTATTTATAGAGAAATACAAATTACAAATTAACAAGTTGTATGCTTTTATTACAATCTTTTCTATTAATATGGATAGCTTGAAAGCATAAATAAAAGATATTCTACATAAATATGATTTATTTAAAGTCATGTTTTTTTATCTACAACAAATATATGAATCTAACAAAGCTATTGTTAATGATGTGTAGCTTTTCTATTGCAATACCAATGAAAGTCTACATTTGAAAATGATAAAACTACTTCTTATGACTTTGAAATTTATGTTTTATATTTATTTGTTTTGATATAGATCATAAAATACAAATTTTAGGAGAAATAAATGAAATGATTTCAATGTAGTCTTGTCCATACCATTGTCACCTTGCTTCCTATGTTCAAAACAATAAAAACTTAATGGAATATAAATGAAAAGTTTCAGCTTTCAAATGACCTGATCCCCTATAGGAATAACAATATTGGCGGGTTAGAGTTTTTATCTTATAGTGTATTAGGTTTTCTATGTACTTTATCCTAAAACCAAAAATAGAAAGTGACTTACTATAGTTGAAATTATTGTTATTTACCTAGAACACCAATACAACCTTTTTATAATGGATACATCTATTGGAAGAATACTAGCTCCATAGCTATTGTCTACTTCAAACATAATGACAATCATTTCTACTTTCATGACCAATCTAATCACTTGTATGTCAATAGAAAGCAATAGCTCCTATAAGAGTAATTGAGCACCAAGAACATATTCTTGTTACTACATAATCTTTTAGAGTTTGATGTAGATTACCCAAAGTAGAACAATTAGGAAATGACCAGTTATGCTTGTCTTGATTATAGAAATTGTACTGGTTGAATCATACTTGTGTGGTCCAATATCTATGTTTTCATGAAAAATGAACTTGAATTGCAACAACTCCACACTGAAAGCATTAGATCTTTATTTACTATTCGTAGTCAAGATACTAATCGAATTGAATCATGAATAGTATAGTGTTTACATTTACCATTTATGACAGTATAATTGTCTCTTCAAACAAGTGTTAAAATCATACATTTTGATACAATCCACATTCTAAAGGATATTGTATCATTGATTGACAGAGAATGCAAATATGGTGGATGGAATGCACTAACAACTTCCAAATAGTTACATTACATGACATTATAGTTACAAATTGTATAGCCATCTAGTGTAGCAAAGAAATGGGTCCTCTATTGATGATGAAATCATGTTACAAGTATTCACTATTCTTATAGTCAAGATGTTAATATTGTTTCTATTGCTCATTGTAGTGAAAAACACTTTACATTTTTGCATATTGCTTATATGCAATGTATTAGTGTTCTTATACTTCTTTGGTGGTCATTGACCATTGTGAACTCAAGATGAATAGGCACATAAGAACTAGTATGAAGTTTCCAATCTGAAACAAGCAAATATATGCGACCAACGTTTTCTTACACAGTGACAATGTAGTCTTCTTTGTGTTCATGTTTTTATGTATTTATAAATATATTTATATAATAATTGTTGTAATTTAATATGATCTTATTTGAACAATGTCTATTTCCTAAATTGTATTTCACAATGTTGTTAAAGAATTCTCTCTATATATGTGAAGTTTTGTTTCTGATAATTGTTATTTGTTTCAAGGGTATAGGTACTACAAGATACATATGCTTAACTATTTTGTTGCAAAAATAAGTTTTCTATGTGTACTCACCTCCAAGAATTCTATTTATATGGTTATGAATTTTGATGGTCAAAATAATTCCATTTCAGAACACCTAGCTATGACTATTTTGACAAAAATCAAAGAACTTCTTGAAGAATCTTAGAGCAAGATTTTAGAGCTTTATTTCTATAAATATGATCTTCCTTATATTTTGCATGAGCAATTTGTATGAATAATATAACACATGTAGAAATAACATGCAGATTCATTGTTCACAATCTTCCTTATCATTTGCATAGATTAGAGACTTTGTGTGGTATTTGAATCCCTATTCCAAGGTATTATTATCCCAGATGACTCCCTATAAGGAAAACACTACACATGAAACCCTCTTGCATATCCTAAATATCGGTTTTGAATTTCTCAATAGACATCTTGACTAGTATATAAAGCATATAGGTACAAAGATTGTTGGTGAATTGTATTCTCCTCGAATAGCTCATCATGGAAGAAAAAGAATCTAGCATTCCTATGAATATCACTATATCACCAATTTTGTTGAATATCACTAGATCAACAATTTTTCTACTACTACAAACTTGCTAGACTCAATCTACTTCATGATGTTGGAAAATGGAAACAAATCCAAGAATCTTAAGAAGCACATGAGTAGGTTCTTTCTGAAATAGAACACCATGGTTGAAGATAACTCAATGTGTAATTGTGTGGTTGATGTATATAATTCCCTTGGTATATAAAATCTCCTTTTCCTTGTATGTATTATAGTCTAAAGCATGGTGGATCCCTTTTGATGAATTTACAACTATTTGTATAAGTGGTCATCATGCAATTTTTATAAAGTTTAAAATCAATGATCAACATAAATCTAGGTAAACATGTTTAAGATGTTTACCCAAAAAATAATTGATCATATTCAATAAGATTGTAAAATTCCAATTTAATTAAAATGCAAATAAAAAATAATATTAGTTAACACTAAAAGCGAAGAAAAATAAAATAATTTCTAAAACATATGTAAATTGAAAACATACAATTTGTACAATATATTACTTGTATCATCACTATGTTGCATTCTAGCTACATTTAACACAATCGCCTTATCTTCTTTGTCAAAGATTTTGTATTACATTTTTTTTCCTCTGCTACACATCATTTTCACAGTTCACAATGAAGCAATGGCAAAAGAACAAGCACATATACTTCCCAACTCAAAAATAGGTCCAACCAATAGACATAGTGAAGATGGCCCATGTTTTTATGATTTATTGTGAAGTAGTGGAAGAGGCAATTAAAACAATGGTGGGGATAGAAATTCTTCAAGAATTTCCAAAGGTACTACAGTACTAAGAAGTTGTTTCTATCTTTCTTTCCAATGCATTGGATCTCCTCCAAGATTTTGACCTCCTTAGGAAATTGGCATTTGACTATGTGCAAAGTTATCTCATATCAAAGGAAAATTTCAAGTCTGCTATTGAGAACTATGACTTGTTTTACAGTTCAGCTCTCATAGGAGGTCTTTTTACCTTTAATGAGATACGAAAGGATTAAACAATGGTCTATGTTTATAATGCTATCAAAATTGGAATATAAAATGATTGTATTCTCATTATGGAAAATGTTGTGGATTCCCATCAATTACAGCTTGGTCCACACTTTGCATCAAGGGTGAAAAGGACTTTTTATGCCCTTCATTTTCTCTTGGGCCATGTTCCTCATCCACCTCCAGTTGATCAATTTCCCCCTATTCAAAATGTTATCCCTACCATCTCGAATGTTGCTCAAGTTCCTCCAATTGTTCCAAATACTCTAACAATCCCTCTAGTTCCTGTTGCTTTTACATCCCCTCTAGTTGTAATGATAATGCTTCTAGTTCAATTGCCTAATATGTATCAACACTTTCTTTTTTCTTTGGTTTTTCTAAGGGCATTCAAAACAATTATAATATATATAATGTTATGTTTTTAATGTTCCTTTGAGAATCTCCACTTGTACTCCATATAATTTTTCATATCTATGTTTAATATAAGTTCAGGTTAAGTGCGTGGAAATCCAGTACAAAAGAGGGTCAAAAGTGGTGATTTTTTAAAATCAATTAAAGATGAACTTGGATTAGTAATTCAAGTTGCCTACGTGCTCAAAATTTAAATATATGATACAAACAAGGATTGTAGTACTCTAAATCTAATTTCTAAACTACTAAAGATTTTAGAAGAGGGTTAACATATTGTCTAATGTGTAACCACCTATTTTTTTTGCTAAGTTAGGTATTTTTAAAAATCATTTGTTGTAAATATATCTAAAAGTGAGCACTAAAAGTTGTATATATCTTTATATTGTTTTATTGAATATTTCAATTTTTTTAAAAAAATTGAAGTGAATGCATTCTAAAAATTGTATAGCTAGAAAGCTAAGAAGTACTAGTTCTTCATTTTTGTGGTGTTTTTCTAGAATTTTACTGCAAAACATGTAAACTTGATGAGGTTGAAATTTGAATTTGAATTGTTTTAAGTTAAAAAACACAAATTTAGAAGCCACAAGAGATGTCTAGCCCTTAGGCTTGGATTTCCAAGCCTAAATGGGAAAGGATCATATAGATTTTGAATGCAAGGAATTAAAAATGCATAAATGTTAAAACATGTATGGTTATACCTTTCATAACACAAAACCTGTTTTACTGAAAATCTCAAGGCTAGGCAATAATTTGTCCTCCATTTCCATGCACTTACATTTCACATAGCTTCACCTTTTATCCAAAAAAATGCATTAATTGAAACTAAATATGGACATTTGTAGTCAAATGGTACTGATTTTGAATACAACCAGAATAAAGATTACAAGCACTATTAGTATAAATTGATTTCGATAATACAAGACAACTTGTTTATAACAAAATGTACTCAAATCAATGATAAGTTGTCAGTGCGTCAAAATTACAAATTTATTTATGCTTTTGCACATCAAATTTGCATATACAAAATTGACTTTCAAATTTTATTAAAAATTTTGATGGGATGTTGCAAGTTGTTGCATTTGAATTTCATTTACATTTTAAAAACTAGTTCATTCTCTTCAATGATAATGCATACTTAGCTACATTTGATAATTTGAATCTTTAATTCCCATAAATTGCATTTTAGCTTTTATTCATTCAATTATTGTCGAAAGAATCATAAAGTCTATCCAAAACTAAATATGGGCATTTTTAGTCAAATATTGTTGATTTTGAATACAACCACAATAAAATTACAAGCATTATCAATACAACTTGATTTGATAACACAAGAGAACTTGTTTACAACAAAATGTATTCAAATAAATCATAACTTGTCAATGCATTGTCCTCAATGATAATGCATACTTATGTATATTTGATAGTTTCAATAATTTTATTTTTTCAAAAATTGCATCTTAGCTCTTGTTCATGTAATTCTTGTTGTACGAATCATAAATTCTATCAAAACCAAAGATTGACAATGTTTCATCTAATATAGATACAACTTTTTTTGTATTTGCTAATCAAGACCATATCAAACCAATCATTCTTCTACCTTTATAAAGTTTCAATCCAATAATGAGAATAAATCTATTTCAATAGTCACTAATTGATAGGAACCTAGCACAATGCATATGTCCATATGTCAAATAGATAATTCAAAAATTGTTTGATTATTGAATATGATTATGATAAAATCCAAACCATATGAATGTAATAATGACAACTTTGTATTGCAGAATCGCAAGCAAGAAGAGAAATTAGAACAAAAAAGCAATATTCTAAAGATCGAATAAAAGTACAAATTTAGTAAACATCCACGTCATCTATATCACAAGTAAAACGTATCCCTCTTGTTTTACAATTACAAAATTTGTATTCTGTCAAAAAAATGAAAAGGAAGTAAATGCTTTAGACATGTAAAAAAACAAATAATAGACTTGTAGAAAAATATAAATTGAAAAAACAATCTCAAAGTTGCAACATTGATAGTGCATTAAGAATCGAAGGATTGTTTAGGATTAACACATTTAAATACAATGTTGGAGATTGTCTCTTTGATACATTAGAGCTCCTACTTGATAATCGCTATACATCAATTGAATTACGCAATGGAACTATTGATTACTTCATGGATTGTCTTTCACAACGCAATGCAAAAGCAATTACTTCATATAACTATGAATTGAATCCTCATACACTATATGAATTGCATAGAATATGAGATACTGAAATGTACCTCCGTAGAATATGACTCTCTGCAATGCCAATGACAAATAATAGAGAGATTGGATAATGGGGAGACATATTTTGTATTCATTGGCTATCCAAATGGTTAGACCTACAAATATGTCTTTGGTAAATGACAAGAGGAAAGAAGTACTTACAGGTATGTGCAGAATCATCACGGGCCAAACAGTGGCAATGGAAAAAAATCACATCTTTACTTAGCCAAATTCACAAATTAGCTAACTTTGACTTTCATAGGCATGTTAAAAATATCCATTCTGGTTTGGATTCCAGACCAAAATGGATATCTGTTTTGTGGTTTAAAAAACCATTTTTATAGTTGCAGGAAATGGATATCCGTTTTTGGAATATTCCCAAAATGGATATCTATTTCTAGAATATTCCCAAAACAGATATCCATTTTTTGAAACTATAAAAATGTTTTTTTTATTCTTTTCATTGGTTTTTTTAATTATTTTCATTGGTGTGTGTCATGGTATGATGTCTCAAGGAATGGGAAGAAAGGATGGTGATTCATAAGATAATATGAAGAATTATGGTAGAGTGAATTGGCATTGTGGTAACTGTAGCATGTCATGGGGTGAATCATGCATTAATACAGGTTGTGGAGTGAGAAAGGGGTGGTATGGGTATGGTTGAATGGAGTAATGAGGTGATTTAATTAGTGATGACCTAGATGAAGTGATGGGTAAGGTGTCTTATGTGGGATTGCTAGAAAGTGTGATTGGTAATGGTGGGGATAGCTAAATGTCATCTTCTAAGGGTTCAAAGGTGAGGAAAGTGTAAGATGGGGATATGGGATAATTCATGGTTTAATGATTATTCAAGGGAGACTCCTTAAAATGATTATCAATGATGGTGTCAATAGGGGGGATGGATTCTATGAATGTAGATGTGGGAATTTGAGCTATGACATTGGGATTGTATTGGATAAATAATAGAAAGTAGTGGCACTTGTCTAGTGATGGAAGGAGACACATGATCAAATGATGTTTGGTGAAGGGTTTTTCTTAGGAAAGTAAGGATTTGGGTGAGGGTCTAGGGTTTGGTGGAGAAGAATTTTATGGAAAATTTAGAGGTCATTAAAATTGATATGAATAGAAGAAGTACAAAACATGGCTAAGGATAAATGGTAGGCTCAAAATAGGATAACTAGGACTATGATGATGAAGATGGAAAGAAAAGTCAATGATAATAGTATGATATAGGGATAGGATTAGAAAAAAAAAGTACTACAACTAGTAAGAGGAAAGTGAGGACATAATGCAAAGTTAACATGGCATGAACTATCTTGGAAGGCTAAGCATGGACTAAAAGAAGATTGAACTAGTTGGATCTATTAGGACCAAATGAAAGAACCTTAAAGGTTAACCTTAATTAGGTAAGGTTATTTTTTAGTGTGGTTTTTTGTGCAACAATGTGTAAATTAATGTTACCTAGGGATAAATCTAACTATACTAACATTTTAATATCTATGAGAGCTAGGACTAATAATTAGACTAAAAACTTGACAAACAATACAACTTGGACACATGTAGGACTTGGAAAATGGAAAAGAATAAGTATTAAATGTGGAAAACAATGAAAACGTGGTATTAGTTGCACCTATGTAGAGAAGTGGTCTTTATGAAAGATGCTTAGAATTATGCTCTATATCTATTTGTGAAGTTTGGAGGTGATTGGACCTAAAGGATATGACCACCATATGCAAAATAGCCTACCTAATGGGTATGTGCATGAGAGAGAGAGAGAGTCCTAGTTTTCTTATTTTCATTTCCTTCATCGATAAGGGAGAGGGAGAGGGAGAGAGAGAGAGAGAGAGAGAGAGAGAGAGAGAGAGAGAGAGAGAGAGAGAGAGAGAGAGAGAGAGAGAGAGAGAGAGAGAGAGAGAGAGAGAGAGAGAGAGAGAGAGAGAGAGAGAGAGAGAGAGAGAGAGAGAGAGAGAGAGAGAGAGAGAGAGAGAGAGAGAGAGAGAGAGAGAGAGAGAGAGAGAGAGAGAGAGAGAGAGAGAGAGAGAGAGAGAGAGAGAGAGAGAGGAGAGAGAGAGAGAGAGAGAGAGAGAGAGAGAGAGAGAGAGTGAGTGAAATGTTCAGAGAGATAGGGAGAGATATTGAGAGGTAGAGGGATGATAGAGAGAGGGAGATAAGGGAGAGATACCTAGAGATAGAGGTTTAGGGTTGCTCATGTTTAGGGTTTAGGGGTTATGGATTAGGGATTAGGGGCATTATTTAGGGTTGAGGGATTTAGAGAGAGAGAGACTTCTTTTGACATGCAATCATAAATCCTGAATAATGCCCCTAAACCCTAAACCCAAGCAACCCTAGAAACCTCTAAACCTTAAATAATGCCCCTAAACCCTAGACCCTAACCCCTAACCCCTAAACCATAAACCCTAAATAATTCCCCTAAGCCCTAACCCCTAACCCCTAAACCCTAAACACTAAACCCAAGCAACCCTAAACCTCTATCTCCCTATCTCCCTATCTCTATCATTCCTCTACCTCTCAATCTCTCTCCTTATATCTCTGGCCATGTCCCTCACTCTCTATATCTCCCTATTGGTCCTCTCTCTCTAAACACTAAACCCTAAACCTCTATCCCCTATCTCTCTATCACCTTTGTCCCTCTACCTCTGAATCTCTCTCCCTATGTCTCTGGCCATGTCCCTCACACTCTATCTCTCTATCTCTCCCTTCGGTCTCCTCTATATCTCCCTATTGGTCCTCTATCTCTCTCTAAACCCTAAACCTCTAAACCTTAACCCCTAACCCCAAAACCATAAACCTTAAATAATGCCCCTAAACCCAAGCAACCCTAAACCTCTATCTCCCTATCTTTCCCTATCTCCCTATCTCTATCATCCCTCTACCTCTTAATCTCTCTCTCTATGTCTCTGGACATGTCTCTCACTCTCTATCTCCCTATCTCTCCCCTCTGTTGTTGGCAAGAGACACTATATGGATTCATGAATGTTGTCATTGATGGCAACAAAGGTTATCTCACACATCCGCAAGACATGATGAGTCTCTACTGGAAGTCAGATTGAAGAAGTGTTATGATCCGGTAAGCAAGAGCAGAGCAGTCAGCAAGGTCCGACAATCAAGTCTGGATCTCTCAGAGGAAGAATTTCAGTAAAGTGCGGATTTGGGGAAGTCAAGAGGAGTACCTTGACTAATAGATTCCAAGGAGTTAGCCTCCGGTGATGGAAGGGTGAAAAGATATGAGCACTTGAGTTTTGGGTTCCTGTTTGACAGAGTAGACAGAGGAAGATCTATACCGGCAGAGTGTCAGACCCAAATCCGGAAGAGATATTGCTAATGACTAAGTTTCTTGAGGTATCATTCATGATTGGCCGACATGATTGAAGACTTCTACAAGCATATTATTGATCCACATTACTTGATATGCAAGGTTTCAGCTGACAGACCAAAGTTTGAGATAATATTGACTATTCCGGATGCTGACTAGAAAAGTGTTGAAATCACTTGTGCAGATATATATACAAGATTGATTTAGATGTGAAGGTGTGTATGGAATGTAATTGTGTAGTTCGAATAAAAGTAGAAGAATAAAAAGTAGAAAAACAAGTTCAGAATGTAAGAGGACAGCAACACTTAAGGAGAGTAAGAATGAAGTGCAACAGATCAGTCTATTGAGCTTAACCGGAACTGAACTTCAGCATGGGTGGATGCTTCTCATCAATTCAAGTTTTCTTCTTGTCAACAGCAAGTCTTTTGTAGGTAGTGAGCCTCTTGTGAGCAGTGTGCTCAGGTAGTGAGCCCTAATTAGCAAGTGCCATTTTTGTATCTTCTATTCTTCTAACAGAGAATAATATCTTGGGTTAATCACCCCATGGTTTTTTCCCTTAACAGGGTTTCCATGTCAAAAATCATTGTGTCATGTGTATTAGTGTTATTTTCATTTCATAATTATGCTTGCTTATTTGATCAGATGTTGCATTAACTGTTAAGAAAGCACAGAAAGTTGAATTATTAGGATAACTGATTCACCCCCCCCTCTCAGTTATCAACAATTGGTATCAGAGCCAATATCCTCCCAACAGAGCCTAACAGCTTGAGGAAGATTTGGGAATTTAAATGGATGTGTATGGTATAAGGGAGCAACTTAAGTCTACCCTTGATGATCTTGAGCAATCAAATTATGAAGTCAATGAATTGAAGGAAAGACTCAAACAGGTTGATGATTTCATAAAAGAACTAAAAGAGAAACTAAGTCTCTCTATGAAAAAGAGAAAGGAGCTACTTCAGCAATTGGCAAGTCAAGGTGAAGCCAATGATACAAATGGAGATCTGAGAGAGAAAACCAAGTTATGTGAAAAGTTATCAAAAGAAATCATCATGGTAAGACATGAAATGGAATCAGGAGTTATGAAGTTCACTTAAGAAATTGAAGAAAGAAGAAAATCTGAAGATGATCTAAGACAATCTCTCAAAGAAAAATTAGAAGACTGCCACAAGATGGATAGAATAATCAGACATCTTGAATCTGATCTTGAAGATGCCAAAGATAATGAAGAAAAAATTGAGGATCAAATTGTCTCTCTTAAAAGGGATCTTCAAACAGCAAATGAATACAAAGAGAAATTCAAGATAAGCTCTGCTCAACTTGAAGTTCTTCTTGAAAGCCAAAAGAGGGTAGATGACAAGTGTGGCCTGGGGTATGAAAAAGGTGAAAGCTCCGGATCCAGTCAGAAGAATTTTGGATCAGAAAATCTAAAGAACGGGCCTAGAAGACCTCCGGTAAGGTAGCCTAATGCTCAAAGATATCCATCCTTCAATGGATACTGCTACAACTGCAATAACTTTGGTCATAAAGCTAATCAGTGCAAAAAGAGAATGAATCAGACTAATACATCCTTCTCCAGACAATGTTTCAACTGCAAATGGTATGGTCACAAATCTCATGAATGCAGAAATATGCAAATGAACAATTCATTCAATGGCAAATGCTTTGCATGCAATAGAATGGGTCATATGGCTAATCAATGCAGATCAAGAGGATATCAATCAAATATGCAATGAAATGTTGTTTGCCAAATTTGCAATAGGTCCGGTCATATTGCAAAATTCTGTAGAAGCAAGAATCAGGACAAAAGAGGTCCGGTACATCATAATCAGAATCAAGATAAGGGAAAATAAAAAGTGAATGCGGATGAAGTTCAAAGTGAGATGAACAAGATTTGGGTGAAGAAAAGTACAGAGAATGTAGGGGATGGATCCGCACCAGACTCTAGTGCTAATATTCCTTCTAGAAATTAAAAAGTGAGCTTTGGCTCAGGGGGAGACACAAAGAAAACCATTTTCCCCCAGCCAGTCAATTGGTGCCGGAACTGGCACAAGGAGAGTTATAGATTAAAGGGTTCATAAGAGAAACATCTAAATAAACTATGGTTAAGATTTGGAAGATCCACAAGATGTTTAGATCAAGATTGATTCGGTTCTTCAAGTCATCCGAATAAGGCAAACCTGAATGACTTAGGTCAAGCATTTATTGCAACTTGATATTAGGGTTTGCAGAGCAATATAAGGGTTTTCTCATTAAGCATTTGTTCATTATGCATTCAAGAAGAAATGAAAAGAAGCTCTGCAATAGAAATTCCTCAAGCCCATCAAAGATCATCTGTAGAATCTAATTCATCCAGTAATTGATCCAGCTCACTTCGTGTAACCTAGAAGCGCAAAAGGTATTTTCCATTCTTAATATCTCTCTGCAAATCTTTGAAAGATGACTACTCCAAATGTAGTAAAGATTTCTTATAGGCCTCGCCCTAAATTTAAGAAGCATCCATATAAATCCCTAGAAGTTGATCCCCTAGGCACTTTGTCAAGCATTCCGCATGGGGTTTTGCGTGTAGAGGATGTTAGGGCATATATTCATGCGAGTATTGAAGAATTTGGGGAATCTAAGTTGGTCGATATCTATCACAAGCAATTGATAGATGACTCATTCGAACTCAAAACCCAGTATAAAGCTATTCAGGACAAACATTTTGCACAGTGCATTCATTTCCCCTATTTGTCAGAAGATGAATGGGTCCGGTATATTCTGAGCCGAATGCATGACAACTTCATGTGGTTGAACAAGCCGTTTAAGATCACTAAGGATGCCATTAAGGCTGTAACCAGATTACACTCAACCAGTGAGATGCCCATTCTCAAATCTGTCAAAAACCAAATTGTAAGTGAGGCTACCGGATCGAAGTTTGATAAAAGAGCAATGACTATAGAGGATATCATAGATCCGGATATCAAGTTTGCATCAATGATAATTGGATATAAGATATATCACTCCAACAGGGAGAATTCAGTTTCTGGAACTACCATATATACTGCTTATGAAATGTTGAGGAAGAATGTAGACTATGATCTTTGTGAGCTCCTTCTAAACCAACTCTTGGAGAATCTATAGAAGATAAAGAAGGATAAGAAGAACTCCTTCAAATACGGTGGTTTGATACTCTGTCTTTTCTTTTATTACTTGAATGAGCTTCCCGGATCCAGTGGCTGGGTATGGCAAAATGATAGACCAGTAGCCATTCAGATCAGAGATTATATACATGGGCTTGGTGATGCCAAGGCACAGAATATAGCTCTTTGGGGATATTTCAAGAATTTTTAGAGCATGATGCAAGCAAGAGAGAGAATCCCACAATCCATAGTTGAAAAATATAAAGATACAATATGCTTTATGGTAGAAACTGATCAGTGCCTAATGGAGGCAGTGGAACCAAGAATAGTATGGATCATGCCTATGGGGTATGAAGTGGATGAGAAAATTGTGGAGCTGCATGTTCAGCACATGCTAAGTCAGCCCAAGGATCCCAAAGCTGAAAGATTTGGAACCTTTGAAGAATTAAGTGTGAAGATCCATGTGGAGTTAAGACAACCGGAGATAAAGAGAAAAGTGAAAAGAAGTCAAGAATGTTGCCAAAAGATTTGGCATATCAAAAGAAACACTTGATACAAATAGGAAGAAGATGGAAAGAGCAAAGAAAGAGAAGGAAGATGCTGAAAAGGAAAGTGGTCCGGTAGAAGCCCCCACCCGGACAAGATCCTCTAAGAGATCCGCTCCTACCACTGATAAGAGATCAAAGACATCAAAACTAGAAGCAAAATCATCCGGTAAAGCAGAGAAAAGAACTAAGACAAAGGCCACAAGGTCTTACATCAGTCAAAAAGATGAAGAAGAGATAGAATCTGATGAAGAGATCAAGAAGATGAAGAAGAAGAAGAAAGTATCCGGTGCAGATAAGGTGGCAGAGGTAGAAGAGTTTGTTGAAAAGCCCACTCTGTCCCTAGATGATGTAGTCAAATTTGTTACTATGGATGGAAACCTGCAACCAATATTAGAATTCTATGATGCATATAATAATGCAGATAGAAAGATCTTGGAGGAAGCCACAATTAAGTACTTGAACATATACAATAAAGCCTTGATTGAAATAATTTCTCTAATTCCTAAAAGTTTGGAAAAGGAACTTGAAATGAGAAAAGAAAATGCTAAGGCTAAGGACTTAGAAATTAGAGAACAGATAGTTATTCAGCTCTACCCTTCAATTACTCCAAAACAAATGAATATGATCTTCAAAGATTGCAAGGATGAGTTCCGGAGTAAGACTAGAATGAATCAGCTCATGCTTGGAGAAAATGATAAAGTGGCAAAAGAAACAGAAGAAATCCTACAGAATGCATACTTAAGATTCAACATTCCTATTATAGACGACTTGGGTGTTGATCCCCCAGCTACAAGTGTTGAAAAAGAATCTACTGAGGCAATAACAGAAGAAGTAAAGGACACCGGTAAATCCTCTGCTCCAGAAGAGGTGACCCGTGAACAAACAAACATCACTCCTCTAGTTTTCCCTGCTGACTCTGGATCCAAAGGAGAAGAAAGAATAGAGGACAAAGAAAAAGGAGTGAAAGAAAAAGAAGTAAAGGGAAAAGAAGATGACAGCTCTAAGATTGCAGAAGAAAAGAAAACTCTGTCTCCGGCAAGAGACACTGTAGAAATTGTCAAAGATTTCCTAAACAAAGAGACAATGGAAATTGATGAATCGAAACTTTTACTAGGACCATTTGATTTTGATTCTCTTTCCCCGGTACAAATAATGAAGATAGCTTCATTTGCAAATGCAAAGGCAAAAGAAAAACTCCTGAAGTCTCACATGGAGGACTGTGAGCTAATAGAAGCTGCATCCGATGTGCTTGAAAAGATCATGCCATCCTTTCTAAAAGATTCATCAGCCTCCTCATCAAGTAATCTTAAGTCTCTTGTTAGTTCAGTCAGCACTCATTTTGAGTCCTTAGAGAAATCAGCTAAGGAGAAGGTCTGGAAAGATTTTTTGGATAAAAGATTCTCTGAAGTCCTAAGTCTAATATCAAATGATAGAAGAAATATGGATATAGGGATAAAGAGCTTAGAAAATGCTCTTAAAGATGGCGGGGAAATATATAAATTTTGTCTATCATGGTCCAAAGCAACAATGGAGATTGAAAAGAAAATAAAAGAACAGGAGATCAAACTAACAAAACTTTCTCAAAATTTTGATCCACTCACCTCATCCATAGTAAATCAAGAATGTCAGACTATTGCAGTCTTGGATGCAATTAAGAAGCTAGAGAAAGAAAAGAAAACCAGAATCAGTAGGTTAAATGAACTTAGAAGAATAATCATTCCTAAGTTGGAGGCCATGCATGAGGCCCTAAGTGATGCTCAAACCACAGCCAAGACAAATGATCTGACAGATCTGAAGAAGGCAGAAGCTTTTGCATTCTTGTTGAGTGGTCACATATCAATTTTGGATAGGATGAAGTTGAGTTGGGCAATCGAAGTTGCACAATTGAGAAACACTTTTGCAGACATACTAAAGTATATGTAGAGTACAATCGGATGATATACTTATGCGACTAAGTATAGATTAATTTTTGAAATTTTGGTGTGTGGACCCCACCCTTTGCCATTGATGTCAAAGGGGGAGTGATGAGCAGTGAAAAATGAGGAATCCAACTAAGGGGGAGCTCCGAAAAATGTACATAGAGACAGAGCATCAGCCAAGGGGGAGTATAGTGTGACACTTAGTCATTTTTCACTAAATGTTGCCATCAATGACAAAGGGGGAGATTGTTGGCAAGAGACACTATATGGATTCATGAATGTTATCATTGATGGCAACAAAGGTTATCTCACACATCCGCAAGACATGACGAGTCTCTACCGGAAGTTAGATTGAAGAAGTGTTATGAACCGGTAAGCAAGAGCAAAGCAGTTAGCAAGGTCTGACAGTCAGGTCCAGATCTCTCAGAGGAAGAATTTTAGTAAAGTGCAGATTTGGGGAAGTCAAGAGGAGTACCTTGACTAATAGATTCCAAGGAGTTAGCCTCCAGTGATGGAAGGGTGAAAAGATATGAGCACTTGAGTTTTGGGTTCCTGTTTGACAGAGTAGACAGAGGAAGATCTGTACCGACAGAGTGTCAGACCCAAATCCGGAAGAGATATTGCTAATGACTAAGTTTCTTGAGGTATTATTCATGATTGGTTGACATGATTGAAGACTTCTACAAGCATATTATTGATCTGCATTACTTGATATGCAAGGTTTCAGCTGACAGACCAAAGTTTGAGATAATATTGACTATTCTGGATGCCGACTAGAAAAGTGTTGAAATCACTTGTGCGGATATATATACAAGATGGATTTAGATGTGAAGGTGTGTATGGAATGTAATTGTGTAGTTCAAATAAAAGCAGAAGAATAAAAAGTAGAAAAACAGGTTCGGAATGTAAGAGGACAGCAGCACTTAAGGAGAGTAAGAATGAAGTGCAGTAGATCAGTCTATTGAGCTTAACCGGAACTGAACTTCAGCATGGGTGGATGCTTCTCATCAGTTCAAGTTTTCTTCTTGTCAATAGCAAGTCTTTTGTAGGCAGTGAGCCTCTTGTGAGCAGTGTGCTCAAGCAATGAGCCCTAATTGGCAAGTGCCATTTTTGTATCTTCTATTCTTCTAACAGAGAATAATATCTTGGGTTAATCACCCCGTGGTTTTTTCCCTTAACAGGGTTTCCACATCAAAAATCATTGTGTCATGTGTATTAGTGTTATTTTCATTTCATAATTATGCTTGCTTATTTGATCAGATGTTGCATTAATTGTTAAGAAAGCACAGAAAGTTGAATTATTAGGACAATTGATTCACCCCCCCTCTCAGTTATCAACACCCTAAACCTCTATCTCCCTATCTCTATCATCCCTCTACCTCTCAATCTCTCTCTCTATGTCTCTGGACATGTCTCTCACTCTCTATCTCCCTATCTCTCCCCTCTGTCTCCTCTATCTCTCCCTATCTCTATTAATTCCCTCTCTCTATCCCTCTTTAAACCCTAAACCCTAAACTTGAGCAATGCTAAACTCATAAACCCTAAATAATGCCCCTAAAACCTAACCCCTAACCCCAAGTGACTCTCTATCTCCTAGTTTTCTTGTTTTCATTTCCTTCATCAATAAGGGAGAGGGAGAGATATAAGGGAGAGATAGAGGAGACAGAGGGGAGACATAGGGAGATAGAGAGTGAGCGATATGTCCAAAGATATAGGGAGATAGAGGAATGATAGGGGAGAGAGAGGCAAGAGATAGATAGGTAGAGAGAGAGAGGAGATAGATTGGGAGAGATAGAGGAGACAGAGGGAGAAATAGGGAGATAGAGAGTGAGTGAGATGTCTAGAGAGATACCGAGAGAGATTGAGAGGTAGAGGGATGATAGAGAGAGGGAGATAAGGGAGAGATAGGGAGATAGAGATTTAGGGTTGCTTAGGTTTAGAGTTTAGGGGTTACATGTTAGGGGTTAGGGATTAAGGGAATTATTTAGCGTTGAGGGATTTAGAGAGAGAGAGACTTCTTTTGACATGCAATCGTAAACCCTAAATAATGCCCCTAAACCATAAACCATAAACTCTAAATAATGTTGGGCTAAGCCCTAATCCCTAACCCCTAAACCCTAAACCTGAGAAACCATAAACCCCTAAATCATAAAACCCCTAAACCCTAAACACTAAACCCAAGCAACCCTAAACCTCTATCTCCCTATCTCTATCATTCCTCTACCTCTCAATCTCTCTCCTTATGTCTCTGGCCATGTACCTCACTCTCTATATCTCCTTATTGGTCCTCTCTCTCTAAACACTAAACCCTAAACCTCTAAACCTTAACCCCTAAACCCTAAATTGTAAACCTAAATAATGCCCCTAAACCTTAACCCCTAACCCCTAAACCCTAAACCTGAGAAACCCTAAACCCCTATCTCCCTATCTGTCCCTTATCTCCCTATCTCTATCATCCCTCTACCTCTCAATCCTTCTCCCTATTTCTCTAGACATCTCGCTCACTCTCTATCTCCCTATCTCTCCCCTCTGTCTTCTCTATCTCTCCCTATCTGTCTTCTCTCTCTCTATCTAGCTATCTCCAAACCTGAGCAACCTTAAACTCATAAACCCCAAACCCCTAAACCCTATATCCAAGAAACGCTAAACTTCTATCTCCCTATCTCCCTATCTCTATCATCCCTCTACCTCTCAATCTCTCTCCCTATGTCCCTTGCCATGTGCCTCACTCTCTATCTCACTATCTCACTATCTCTCTCCTCAGTCTCCTCTATATCTCCCTATCATTCCTCTCTCTATAAAACCTAAACCCTAAACCTCTAAACCTAAACCCCTAACCCCTAAACAATAAACCCTAAACCCTAAATAATTCCCCTAAACCCTAACCCCTAAACCTGAGAAACCCTAAACCCCAAACTCCAAACCCCCAAACCCAAGTAACCCTAAACCTCTATCTCCCTATCTCTCCCTATCACCTTTGTCCATCTACCTCTTAATCTTTCTTACTATCTCTAGCCATGTCCCTCACTCACTATCTCCCTATCTTTTCCCTTAGTCTCCTCTATATCTCCAGGTATTGGTCCTCTATCTCTCTCTAAACCCTAAACCCTAAACCTTAACCCCTAACCCCAAAACCATAAACCCTAAACCCTAAATAATGCCCCTAAATCCAAGCAACCCTAAACCTCTATCTCCCTATCTCTCCCTATCTCCCTATCTCTATCATCTAGGATCTACCTCTCAATCTCTCTATGTCTCTAGACATGTCTCACTCTCTATCTCCCTATCTCTCCCCTTTGTCTCCTCTATCTCTCCCAATCTCTATCAGTCCCCTCTTTCTGTCTCTCTTTAAACCCTAAACCCCTAAACCTAAGCAACCCTAAACCCCTAAACTCGAGCAACCCTAAGCCCTAAATAATGCCCCTAAACCCTAACCCCTAACACCTAAACCCGAAAAACTCTAAACCTGTATCTCCCTATCTCTCCCTTATCTCCCTATCTCTATCATCCCTCTACCTCTCAATCCTTCTCCCTATCTCTCTGGACATCTCGCTCACTCTCTATCTCCCTATCTCTCCCCTCTGTCTCCTTTATCTCTCCATATATGTCTCCTCTCTCTCTCTATCTAGCTATCTCTTTATCTCTTGCCTCTCTCTCCCCTATCATTCCTCTATCTCCCTATCTCTCCCCTCTATCTCTCCCTCTCCCTTATTGATGTGAAGGAAATGAAAATAAGAAAACTAGGACTCTCTTTCTATCTCTCTCTCTCCTAAGGAAATTGGAAAGTAAAAGGAAAACAAGGAAAGTGAGGAATATGATTTAATTAGGAGAGAGAGAGAGAGGGGTGCACTTTTGCCAACTTAATTTTATCTTAACATTCCCAAAGTCTTACATGATTAAAAGTAATGTTAATCTATTTGGTGGAAAAGTGGAACCTTTGCAAAGTTGTATATGGAAAACATGACTCCACTTCCCAAAATCTCGTAAGTATATAATTATGTTAATGAAGTTTTTGAAAATAATTATGCATCATCAATGCAAAATCCTAATGCACTCATCCACAAACTTGTACATTGCAGTGAAGTTCAACATCCCCATGCCTCATAAAGTTCCACGATGTTCATTTACCAAAAGACCAACTATTATGTGTAGACTTTTCTTATGTTTACATACATTTCAAAAAAGAACTTACAAAGTGCCAACATTACAATGCATAACATAATGAAATTTGTTGAAAAAGTTTAAAAAATCTTCAAACAAATGTAGTCAACTTGTATATAGCCAAACTCCATGATCTTTTCTACTATCTTATTTACTTACACCAAAGGAATGATACATGGGCATCCATCAAAAGAATAATGATAGGGGGATTCTTATCAAATATTATATTTGGTAACTTTCTAGTAAATATTTATAAAAATTATGGAAACATAGACAAGGCATTGCTAACTGTTTGATAGAATGCCTCAAAAAATGTGATTTCATAAACTACCATGATTATAGGAAATGCAAAAAATGGATCTAAAAATGGACATTACAATGTTGTTATCAATGCTCTTTACAAAACTTAGAATATAGACAAGCCTTTTAGATCATAGATGAAATTAGATGCAATGGTCATAAAAATATGGTGGGATATCGATAGACCACCTTTTTAGCATTTTACACAAAGCTAAAGATGAATTGTTATGACCATTGCGAGATATCAATAGACCACCTTTTGAGAGAGAGAGAGAGAGTAACATTTAGGGTAAAGCAAAACGAATATCCATTTTGGGCAACCAAAAATAGATATTCATTTTGCAAAATGGATATCCGTTTTGCGCAACCTAACACGGATATCTGTTTTGTAAAACATAAAAAAGGAAAAATGGTATTTTACCAAAGTAAAATGGATATCCGTTAATAACAGATATCAATTTTTCTTTGCTTTTGCCTTGTATGTAGGCTTGGGGCTGTCATAGTTGACTTTCCCTCAATTCTAACGTTTTTATAGGTTTCACTCTCTTCTTCGAACTTCACCCTTCGTGCTGACGACTTTTTTTATGCAAATTTGATAAAATGTAAAGGGTTTATAGAGGAAATTGTCAACTTTCTAAAAATATAAGATTTTCTTGATTATCATTTTACTAAATAATTATTAATAATTTTCTATATAGTGTGTGTCTGGAATCCTGATGGACACACTGATTGAAAAACATCCATAACTTTCAAGCCATTTCACCTTTTTCAAATCCGAAAGATGCATCACATTTTATGCTTTGTTGGCTATAGGTTTTTTAAAAAAAATTAAATTCTGATTTTTTTTATCGAGTTAGGTTGGTTGGAAAATTACTTTTTAGTTTTTTAAAAAAGTCAATAAAAAAATCATAACTAATTATTTTATTGGAAAAAAAATTCAAAAAAATATGCGTCACATCCGGGCATGAGTCCTCTACTTATTTTGAAAGTTTTTGCTCATAGTTAGGTTGGCTGGATAGACGCCCACTTTTTATTTTTTTCTAAAAAATTTAATAGTTGTTCATTGAAATATTTATTTTTCACTAAGTAAATTTAGTTTTTTTTTTTTAAATAGTAGCCCATAAACTAGATTCAATTCTCTACAAATTTTGTTCTTACATATTTTTCAAATTGTGTAGATAATCTATTCAAATTTTCACATGAACTTGATTAAGTCTAATTTTTTGTATTTTCATTGCCACTTAGAGGTATAGTTTGGCCCATCATGATCCTGCACATACCCTTACATTTCAATCAATCATCCCATGGACAATCATACTCTATCTTATTCCATGACGTGAATCCTCTTCATGGTCATTTCGAACCACTTCTATGTTATCACATATAGCCAATTAATATCCAACCACATATAAAACAAATAATGGAAGTAGAAAAATATACGTTGAAAAATCAATCTCAAATTTCCAACATTGATAATGCATTAACAATTGAAGGATTGTTTAGGATTAGCACATTTAAATACAATGTAGGGGATTGTCTCTTTGATGCATTAGAACTCCTACTTGATAATCACTATACATAAATTGAATTATGCAATGGAACTATTGATTACTTCCTGAATTGCCTTTGACAAGGCAATGCGAAAGCAATTAGTTCTTATAACTATGAATTGGATTCTCATACACTATATGAATTACACAAAATACAAGATATTGAAACGTACCTACGTCGAATGTGACTCTCTGTAATGCCAACTACAAATAATAAAGAAATTGGATCATGGGAGACATATTTTGTATTCATTGGCTATCCAAATGGTTAAATATACAAATATGTGTTTGGTCAATGACAAAAGGAAAGAAGTACTTATATTTCAATCAACCGTCTCATGGACAATCATACTCTATCTTATTCCATGATGCAAATCCTCTTCATGGGCATTTTGAACCACTTGTACACTATCAAATACAACCAATTAATATTCAATCACATATAACATTACACAAAATTAAACAATTCATTAGAAATAATAATAAACATCACATAGATTTGTCAAGCCAAAGCAAAAATATTACAGATAATAAGCCCAAATCTCTTTGAAAAATCAAAAAACAAATACGCACAAAACATATAATAGTACCTACAACTTTGGAAAAAAAACTTAGATGTCACCACTAGAATTATTAAAAAAAAATTGAAGACACACCAAAATATGCATGTTCAATTTGTGAACTATTGCATTTCAAGAAAGATATATATCAATGCCCAAGGACAAAGAAAAGCATACATATTCCAAATTAACAATACATGTATTATATCACAAAACTATATTTGTTGCAATTGTAAAGCATCATTGAAATAACTCAAGCTACCTAGATATGCAACACCAGATTACATCTGAATGAATAAACCATTGCAATATGTAGCAACACTTTCACAATTAGAAGAATGACTAGTCTCACTTAGAATTACATTTGCACAATTATGGCAACTAGGATACAAAAAATCTCAAATGGGTTTAATTGGCTCTATTATCAATGTACCAGTTAACATAGACATTATAGAAACAACATTACCATGCTCTACTAATGAGACATCAATAATTGATATTGCTCTTAAAAGATGACTAGAATATAGAAATGGATACAAAACAAGAATGGTATGTGGAACTATCATTATGAAAGCTTTAAATCAATTACATAAAAGAACATTATATGAAATGGAAAATGTTTGATTAAACAAATATTGGAAAAAAGATCTTCAATACAATAATGACAATGATAAAATTAATGAAGATACTACAAGCGAAAGTGATGTGGAAAGCGATACAGAAAATGAAAAACCTTATGAAACCTTAATACATGGATTCATTGAATCAAAATCTATACATGAAATGCAAGACAAGATTATAGAACTTGCACCAGCAGAAGGGCATGATGCTATTGGAATCTTTAAAGACAAATACGTTGAAGAAATGAATTTTCCTACACTATTCTTTAGAAAGCCACGTGATGAAGACATAACCAAAGTTTTTTCATACCAAAAATTGGAATTACAACAGTCAAATAGAAAGTTTTCTTACCATATAACAAATCTATTTTTTAAGACCATTAAGATACTCATACATCAAGTTCTATCCACAATGTGGATAAGACTGCTCAAAGGTCAACTAAAAGGAAGAAAGCTAGTAGCAAAAGATGTCAAACATAAACCCAAGTTAGAGAAGATTCTTAGATTTGACATTGGTTACATTAATTTTAAAAGGATAAGAATATCACTAGATTATATGAACCAATTGAAAAAATGTATTTGCAATGATTCGACAACTTGGACCACCTACCTTTTTTATTACATTTACAAGTGCTAAACAATACTGGGAGCCACTATCAAAAACACTTGAAGAGTTACACAATACATATCAAACAACAACAAATCAACAACACAACACAATAAATGAAATTTACAAATTTTAACTCATAAGAAAAGATCATGTGACATGTGCACGTTATTACAGGCATATAATCAATGCAATTAAAAAATTGATATTGATAGACAATTCCTTCTTGGAAAAGTCTTGGATTATTTCTCTGTAACTGAATTTTAAAATCATGGAAATGAACATGACCATTTCCTCCTGTGGATTAGAGATGCACCAATTTATGGTAGAGATAGTAATGCAAATATTGAAGAATTTGTAGACAAATACATTACATGTAATACCAAAGAACTACATTCTGACATAGCTATAATGCATAAACATCACCACACAAAACAATGCAGAAAATCAAAAAAACAAACTTGTCGATATAATTTTCCACTTCCACCAATGGGAAGAACTACAATTCTTGAACCATCTATAGACAATTATCAAACTATAATTTCTATAGCAAGGATATTTTTTTCCATTTTACAACAAGCAAATTATGACAATTCATTCTCTTTTCAAATGTTTTTAAAAGAAATTAATATAAGTGAAGATGAATACATAATGGCCATCAAATCTACAATCCATAGGCCTACAATTTTTTTAAAAAGAAAACCCACACATATGGAATAATAGCTTCGCAAAAAAATTACCAAAAATATGGAAAACAAATACAGATGCATAATTTGTTTTGAATGCCTATGCCACAACAATGTATTGCAGAGCTCTTATATGACAAAAGTGGATAAGTCAATGATAAATGCATTCAAAAGAATTCGTAAAAACCATGAACAAAATAATATAGATGCTATAAGGATGATAAGTAAACTTGGAAATGCATTTCTCAATTTACAACAAATGTCTTCGCAACAAGTTGTTCACCTTGTACTCAAGAAAATGTATATTCATTGACACAAGGCTTGATGATGACTGAACATTTATTTTAAAGTTGGTAAAACATTTGAATGAAGAACCAGATGATTCAGAAAATGTAACTTACAATTCATTATTAGATTATTATCTTGCACGACCTAAAACAATAATGGACATTTGTCTTGCACAATTTGTTTCAGAATAGAAAAAAGATGGTAAGAAAATAGAAGCCAAAGCCAAGATAAATGTTATATGATTTGTCAATTTTAATAAACATAGTGACCAAGAGAATCAATATAGAGAGCAATTACTACTTTATGTGCCATTTACAATAAATGAAAACACACTAAAAGATGGTTTTGAAACATGGCATAATGCTTATTCATATCATGAGAGGACAATTAAAGTTAATTGCATCAAATATAATTATAATGTCAATCGCACATGGGGTGACATTGACATTGCTATTGCTAAACTCAAAACTGAAGATGAAGACATTCACAACCAACCCTTTCCTAAAAAGCATCCATCACAAGAAGAACAATATAACATAGAATTAGATGATGATACACTAAAACTCAACAAACCAAAAAAAACAAATTATAGTGCATTTGAAATTGCCAAACATCCTCATATGATTGACAATGTTGAATATTACAAAATGAGGCGAATGTTAAACAAAGAACAACAAGCAATTGTAAAAGACATTGTATTAAAAAAATTGGAAAATAACAAAACTCTGTTACATTTGTTCCTAATAGGAGGAGCTGTAACTAGAAAAACATTTACTGCAAAATCCATATACCAAAGTCTTATTCACATATGTAGACACTTAAAATTGTACATCACCTAGTGAGATATCTTACAACATTTTGTCCTAGGTCCCATCCTAATCCCACTCATAATTTCATCTCAATCACCTAGCAAATTAGTTAAATAAATCACATTTTATTTAATTAATTCCCCCTCACTTGTCTCAAATAATTCAAATATAATATTTGAATTAAATCCCTCACCTTTTACCACATGCAAACAAGTGTCACATGACTACAACCCTTCACATGCACAACTAATTTAAATAAAACATTATTTAAGTTAGACTTATCCTACACATGTCACATGACTACAACTCCTCTTAAAGTGGGAAAACCTAATCAATCTTGACCGTTCATATCATTCAAAATAACTTTCAATCCCATCTATTCATTCAAATTATCCTTTTCTATAAAGCAAGCCTTTCACAAGCCATTTGGATGATATGAAGCCTTGGAGTACTATTATGTTGCTGCAACAGTGAGCAACCAACATTCCTCCATCAACAACCTTCGAAATCTTGCATTCTTATGTGAGGTTGAGAAGAGCAATGGAGATAAATTGGGTTTAGCGTGGATTCGGTTTGCATTTGAGTTTATTGTTTTCATTTTCATGCTTGCTCATGTTCTATTGTGCTAGTTAGGGTTTGATATCTTGTTGTTTTAGTTTTAGACCTGATTTTTGCCCTGACGACAACATATACAACAATTCTATTGATAATGATCTAGAAAAACCAAAAGGCCTAATGCTTTCTTATACAGGAAAAGTAGCATACAACATAGGTGGAATGACAATACACTCAGCATTGTATATGCCTTTTAACAAGTTAGAATCCATCCCTTTGAATTCTGAAACATTGGATGCAATGTCAAATCATTATCAACAATTACGTGTCCTTTTGATAGATGAAATTTCACTAGTAGGTACAAGATTTTTACATTATATTGACAAACAATTACGAGATATAATGCAAATGCCTACTAGCTATTTTGGAAATGTTAATATCATTTTTTGTGGTGATCTTTATCAAAAACAACCTGTACAAGATTCTTTAGTACTTGAAAATTTACTACCATCAAATGAATTAATGCCATACAATTTTTGGAAACAAAATATAAAGTACTATTCCTTGCAAACAACAATGCGACAAAGAAATCAATTTTTTGTCAACATACTTAATAGAATACACATTGGCTCACAAACAAATGATGACTAGAATATCTTAATCAAAATTGCTTCTGCCCACCACCCATGGACCTAATGTTCCCTTTTCTATTTTATAGAAGAAAAGATGTCGATACACAATAAAAAATGCTTTCACTCGCAAATGGAGATCTAATCATATTGAATTCAATTGATGAATATGATGACAATTATCAAGCAATATCATTCTATAATCATTCAACCAATTTATCATCTCGGATACTCTTGAAACCAAATATGTTAGTTGAAATATATGTTGGTAATTATGATACACAAGATGGTCTAGTTAACGGATCCGATGGAACATTTAAAGCATATATCAAAGCTGCTAACTTTGACATTATTTGGATTAAATAAATAGTGATCGACAAATTGGACATCGACTATAAAAAAAGGCCAGCACAATGCTATAACAATTACATTGATAAAGATTGGACACCTATACTTTGAATTGCTAAACCTATTTAAAAGCTATCAAATCAAAAGAAGTCAACTATTAGAAAGCAATTTCCAATTCAACTAGCATTTGCTCGCACTATTCATAGATCTCAAGGACTTACAATAGAAGGACTTGCATTTGATCCTTCTGGCATAAACAAACATGGATTAGCATATACAACACTTTCACACACAAGAACAATTGACAAATTATTCTTGTTGAAACTTCTTACACAAAACAATTTCAAAGTAAAGGAAAAGGTAGTCATTGAAATGTCACGTCTACAATCAACGGCAATTTGGCAATTTCAAAATGAACATTTAGAACACATTGATACTGCATACATATTACTGTGTACATTGAATACGTGTAACCTACCTCTACATATAGAAGACATACTTAATGATCATGACATAATGTCATCTGATATTTTTTGTTTACAAGAAACACATATTCAATCCTCTGTTTTTAACAATCCATTCCAAAATTTCAATTATTTATCAACATATCATATACATGGTGTAATGATTTTCACAAAAAACATTACACGATATTAAAAACAATGCAACTCAAAAACAGATAATGCTGAAGCTATAACAATAACAATAACTTTCAACAGTAATGAAATCAACATATCTAATCTATATGTAAGACTTGCTACACCATTAATAGAAATCACCAACCAAGTATTTTATTTCATAAATACAAGTGCTACTCTATACATTGTAGGCGACTTCAACATCGACATGTCTATAGATAACAATAAAACAAAACAATTCTCAAATCATATGCAAAACCACAACATGAACTTTCTATTATGCAATTTACAATCTCTATCTAGACGACTCATTGACCATGTTTGGTGTAATGTACATAGAGAAACATATTGTATTTACAAACCAGAACCATACTGGAGTGATCATCATGCAATTTTTACAAAGCTTGAAATCATTGATGCAAAATTAATCAAAAGCCTCTTGAACAAATCATGACAATAAATCGACTTCAACATGCCATTAAACATATCTAGAGGTAAAAATTGATCACTATTTATTACAAAATTCCATTGTTCATTTATAACTCCCTTACTATATTAACATTCCATAATACATATGTTAACATTTGATAATTTTGTTGCAGCTAATCATGGAAAGTAGCAAAAGACTAGAGAAACAAATGCATGCCAGACAACAACAAGCATCCAAAAGGTAAATAACATCTTTAATTTGCAACTATATCATATTAATTTAAATTTCTAGTATTCAAATAATTCTCTTCTAATCCCTGCAGATCAAAAACAAAAAAACTAAATTCAATGTCAATTGAAGATCTGAATGCCCAGAAAGCTAGATACACATTTCAAGGAGATGTCATTGTTGTTTATAAAACTACATTAGATAAAAATAATAGAACATGTAAAGTGCTTCGGGCTGACCTAACAGATGCAAAAGCTGAAATGACAATCACCCTAAATGTAACCGGTGACCTTGTCAATCAATATGAAAACAAGATAGTTCTAGGATCAGCCATCCACATTTTAGGCTAACAGATTGCTTCAAAAACAAATTATGATCGTGGTGATTGTGATTACATCCTTATCTTAAAAAACTCTAGCACAGTAGAAATCACACCACAAATTTGTCAAGAATACAATTTCATACCAAGCACCACAATCAAACAATTGCTCAAGAGCACAGATGACTACCCTACTAGAATTATAGGTGTATTGGTAGTGGCCACGAAAAAGACAACTTTTCAATATCTGGTTAATCTTAAAGATGGAGATTCTGAACTCAACAAAGCACAGTTTAATGATTCTCTCAACTCATATGTTCATTGTATTGTACATCTTTCATTTTCTCATATATTTCTTACATATATGAAAATAAATACTAACTTTCTTGATTAAAAATAGCTACAAATGCATTCGAGTTTGGCACACCATTTCTTCGCAATGGAAGATCGAGTCCAAAGAAATGAATTTCTAGCTATACTTGTAATGTCCCACCATACAACCCTAGAGATAAGTTTAACTAAGCAATAAAAAGGGCAAATTTTTTTTTATAGAAGAAGCAATAATGAAACATAACATAAACTAATAACAACTGAGTTAAAATATCATCTCTAGGGAATACATAGCTGCATTATTGCAACAATCAAAAACTTACATAGTTCATTCAAATAAATCAAATGAGTCAAACTAACATCTTTCATTACACCATCAGATAAATACATCAACATTTTTGCTGTAAGATTACAAGTACAAAATAGTTTAACTTACAAGAGGAATTACATAATTTCATTGATACAAAAGCTCTTTTTCTTAATACATCAAATTACATAATGAATTCCACTGATACATAGATCTAGATGCAAATAGTACAAATATTTGTCCTCAAATATAGGTGCAAAACTGGAATTCGCTACAAGAGATACATCCTTCATACACACGAACCATGGCACCAGAAAGCCAATGAAAGAATGCACAACCACCCGACCATGTGGAACCCTGAGGCCCACCCCTTGTGCTAGGAGATAACAATGAGGTCCCATAAGCAAACAGTCAAGAAGACAATAGGCTAACAGATGCAAGGACTACTCATGACTCTAATACAACATTGGTTAATATGAACATCACAAGCAACTCAATCAACACTTCTAGAGGCAATCACACAATAAATGGGGAAAACACACTTAGGGAATGCTAGGCTGCAATAGGGAAGAGTGTCATCGCATGGTCCTAACATGGGTTATCCTGGTAGTCTCTCACCGGACACCGGCCCCCATCCATGGGTTATCCTAGCCGTCTAGACACCGGCCCCCATCTATGGTTATCTTGGCAGCCTCTCACTAGACACTGGCCCCATAGGGTGACACATGCGGAACCAACTTTCCTTTCGTGAGGACAAGGAAGTTAATCTTGCCAACCACGGCCTTCTCATCCCATCCTTAGCCTGAACGAGCACTACAGGCATGGGTGAGGCATCCAATTATCTTATTTAGTGTGGAAACTACCCAACCCTCTAAATTTATTATTAAGTTATCACTGGATTAAAAACTTCCAATGGGTTATCTTGGCAGCCACTTTGGGCACCAACCCCACATTGAAAGCCACTCCCCTACTTGCATCTAGAAGACCCTATCCATGAAGCAAAACAATTATCATCACAATGACCAGTAACATATACAATGTAAGACATTTGCTTTCTTGCATACAAAACATAATCACAGGGACCAACTTCTTATATCCTTGTCCCAAAACATAAACCAAGCATGAACTATCACATTCTTATCATGATGCATTTATATCATTTCACATCACTCAGAGCAAGGCATTATCCATATTGCATAGTCATCATAACCACATGAATAGGTACACTGAGCAAGGCATTATCCATCTTGCATAGTCATCATAACCACATGAATAGGTACACTAAGCAAGGTATTATCCATCTTGCACATGTATCATACCAACATGAATAGGAGGCAACATTTCAAGAATGCATCACATGATGTACACAAAGCCAACCCCCACACAAACACACCCTCCTAGGCCTTTGGAATCAACCTATTAAACTCATCTCCCCATGGCACAAAAATCTTACATAATGCAATTCAACTCGCATTAAACCTATTATCTAAATACAAATTATGATATGATGCGCTAGTTATGGGTCTTAAATAATGTAACATTAATCGAATCATGGTCAAACATCTAACAAGTATAAAGTGAATTTATCTCAACAATGTTGAACAATAATATTCTAACATTTTAATGCTAACTCAAATATCTTTGAAGATCTACCAAATATTCTATAACAGAAAAATTAGTCAAAAAGATACTATCCATTATTAAACTAAACCACTATCTGCACTGATGTAGCTCTAGACAACTTTGCAAATTCTATTCAAAATAATTGTATAAGCAAAACACAAGGAACATAAAGAAGTTTAAAACAAGACATCCTTTTAGTTCCAAGATAAATCTTTAGAAAGCATAAGAGTTAATTACTAAACATTCTATCACTTCAAACCTAACCTCAAATTTCATAATTATACACAAACCTTAATTTAAGTTATCAACATGATTAGTCTTCATTTTATGACCACCAAGTTCCTTAAGGTGAGGTGGAAGGAAGATCTATATATATACATACACTTGACAAGTCTTACTAAAATTAAACCAAATATTATCTTCTACCAAAATATATCAATCATAGCTTAAATTCGTAGACTAACTCTATGTGCACTACAAAACCTATCATCCTGTATCTATTATATCATCAATATTTTAAAGACAATATTATCATACTATCTATCTATATATATACTTTATGTTTTGAACTAAAATAAAAGTAAGCAATGCAAGAGAATGAGTTTAACAAGATTATAACTTTATAATACATTAAGTCTATCATTAGAATTTGCATTAATATGAAACTCTATCCACATATTACACATATTCTAATTAGACTCTAGGTATATTACACATATTCTATATGATTGTGATTCTATTGATCTAGTTTCCATGTTTAAAATCTACAAGCCTCAATTATATTTCACTACTAAAACATCCTAATTCATACTAAATGAAAAACTTAACTTTATTACTTAAAGACTTAACTTTATTTCTAAATACTATTCTAATAGATCAATAAAGCTAATATCTACCTTTTATCCAAACTGCAATATAATTTAACATATCAAAATTGATACATAAATGTAAACTTCATCATGAATGTAAAATAACAAGATAATTTAGCATTCAAAATATTCATGATAAAATTCTTATCCTTCTATTCTTGATCAAGCTTAACAATGACTAATTTATTTATTTTCAAATCCTATATATCATAAAGAAATATTAAAAATCACCCTCTATATTTATATATATGCAAAGAAAATCAATATAATTATATTCATATTTTTCTTATATTTGAACAAGATAAATTTTATAAAATAGTTCCAGAAATTTAAGACTAAAAGATACAGTTTTCTAGGAAATTAAAAGGTTTAATTTTAAATAAAAGAAGTTCCCCAAATAATCATGATTTAGTTTCTAATTAAATATTCTAAACAAGTCTCTAAGATTTAATTTATAATTTAAATGTTTTAAAAGAGTAACATATTAATTAAAAATATATATGATAATTCCATTTTCACATATATTAAACTAGATTCATGTTTTAAAGATAATAAAGAATAAAGATTAAAGGGATCAATTTAGAATTCTTTTAAGACAAGAAAGATTCTATTTTAAGGCAAGAAAGATTCTATTTTAATCTAAAGAAAATAAGTTCTAAAGAGCTAATAAAAAGTAAGAGCTACGGTATTACAAGTAGAAAGTTTTAGTAAGAAAACTTTAAAAATCACTAAGGTTACCAGAACTATTAGAATCTTATTTTACCTAAATTTGATTAATACATGCAATCGTTGAGAATAGGCAAAGAATCCAGTTAATTTACATGTAATTGAAGTATACATATAGGCCTAGAGTTTAGTTAAATAGGTCGATTAGCTAACTAATGGAAAAGTTAATGAAAGGTCGGTCAAGAATTGGAAGATAAATTTCGTAGAAGGTGATAGAGCATTCATTTCTTGCAAGATTAATCATATGCCAAAATCGACATGCATGATGTGTCGAAAGGATAAAAAAGAAAAGGATCATCAGAATAGTTTTTAATAGTTTGTTGAACCAAAAACTCACTGGGTATTAATGTCTGAAGATAAGGATGGTCAACATAAATACTATACTAAGCAGGAAAGAACTATCCTTGCACGGATTCACGAAGTCGATTATGTTTAAGTCATGCATAATATATCACATAGGTAGGGATTCAAACTTGTTATTACAAAAGTATCTTTAAAGCATGATTTAGAAGTAATTGGTGCCAAAGGAGTAAATATTTACTAGGTACTATACACAAGTCGATATTGAAAAAGAATAATTCAGCTCAGATCAAGGTATAGCGGTATGGTTGCATTGAGGAGTTGGCTCTGTTGCTTAATGTACAAATTTAATTGGTTTAGGAAGAATGATAATTCTAGAATGATACACTATGATACATTATCAAAAGATTTCATTTTTCTTCATTTCAAAAGACCAATGCATTTGGTCGGTGGGGTCGGCTTGTCTTATCCTCCATTTAGTGAAGTTGTTTAGTAACACAAGTTAATTCAAAATAGGCTGAGAGATATGAACAAGTTAATCAAAAGTATGCAAGCATCTTGATGCATGCCCACAGGCCGATGAAAGAAGACTGAGGCTAATGATTCGTTATGATAATATAGGCAACAGGTATAAAAACATTTGGTGATATCTCTCAAAGATATTCAAAACCTAGACACTGGAAGATGTAATCAAAATGCTTACTGAAGAACCATGGGAATAGAAATTGACCAGTGACGTAGAGGGAGGCATGAAATTAGATGAATAATTATATTCAAGAAATCAATTAGTATAGTAAAGATTTCAGGCAACAATAAAATGTCTCCAACAAAGCATCAAGGCATAGAGGTACATGGAGACGCCAATATGAAGTCTTCAAGAAAACAAGATTGTAGAACAAATCATGATACTAGAATGAAAACCCTTATATTATAAAATTGCAAGTGAAATCTCAATCTAGCTTCAAGCAAATGCACCAAATATTTTCGCAAAAATCAAACATACCTGGGATACTGCGCAATTTTCCCCTAATCTGATTTTCCTAAATTTCCTGTCTTTTCCCAACTTCTGCTTTTTCGTCCCCCAATCCTGCTTTTCCCAAAATTATTTTCCCTTAATTTCTCATGCCATCCCCTTGCATCCTTATTCTTGATAAAACAAAATTGTAGTTCATGTTATCTGTAAAAGTTTCTTGCGAAGAGAAAAGAGATGAAGACAATTTCTAAAAAAATATGAATCCAGAGTCCTTCAAAATCCCCCCATAAAAAACTACCCAAAACCTCTCTATTTTTAGAGAGAGAAATCCCCTAAAATATTCCAAAAGATTCCCCCCCACAAAGAGGCAATAAATCCTGCATGAACACTATCTTACAGTTTGCTATTTTAACATTTTACAACCAGACCAAGATTCTTTCTGATTTTATCTATTTTATTGCCATTACCGCAACATTAAATTATACTAATTTATTTATCTTAGCTGGCAATTACATTTATTATTATTATTATTATTACTATTTATTAACTTAATTTCTAAAATAATATGTTTTCCATAAATTAAATTTACATAAGGGCATTTATAGTTATTTAATTATCAAAAATGCCTTCATAACAAATAATATTATTTTATTTTAAAGTAACAATAACCAAACAATACCAAACAAAATAACCCAACTGCCACACACTACTTGACGACTATGCATGATCAAAAGCAAGACCACCACAACAATGAATGACTATCTTGACCAAATCGACAACACTGACAGGGTGCACAATCGGATACTCATCCTCTTCGAGGATGATGGCTAAGCTAGGGGACCATATGTTATCTCCGTTCAATAGTTCCATTGGTTAAGGCACACTCAAACCTGTTAATTCAGGTGGAGTCGATGCTTGGTACCTGCAGCCTGTAGCAAACAACACAGTTGAACATGTATATATATGCAATTATGTAGTCATACACACAATGAAAGGAAGTCGCAGTGTAGTAGGGTACTCATGCATGAGTAATGCAACACTGTTCCTTTCACCCACACATCAAACATGTAATCACAACACACATAGCAATCAGTTACTAAACGACTAAGTAAGAACCATCATCAGATAGTTGCATAATACTCATAATACGATTGATCCACACAAATAATCATAACATCCTATGATACATAATCAGTTGCATAAAACTCAATTCTAACATATGACAATCATAGTAAAATCAACATCATAATCCCCTGAATGCAAAGCAATGTCAGAGCATGTGAATTATCAGTATTGCAACAAGGTTCATTGATAAAATATACTAACCTAAGTATTCTGATTATTTACATTCATCTTCACGCTCCTTAATCCGACCACCTGCACATCTAAGGTGAAACTGGAGGGGCACTACAATGCTTTTCAATAATATTGTTAAACGGATAGATACAAGGGACATACTTCATACATGTCAATCAACATATATTAGTCTAGACTAAATAATAAAAGAACCTTGGATAGATTAAACACATTACTACAATCAACATTTGAGGTAACTAATTTCAAACTCTTGAATTTCTTTACTTACATTTTTTTTAATCTAAGCCCAAAGATAATAATACTTGAACATGTATTGCAGGTCCATGGAATATTAAGAATAGCCAATGCCTTCTCCAGTCCATTCCATGCATTCTGTCCAAACTGTAATTACAAATTTGATGGCTATGGAACACTAGAAGATCACACTGCCCATTGCATTACATGCAACGAAGAAGTTACATACACTCCCTGTATCTTAAAACCATTTTGACAACTGATAATAAGCAAACTATCAATTGTTCTTTTGACAAGTCCATCATTCGAGTATTGCTCCTTGAACTACAAAACATTACTTATGAAGAGTACATTGAAGACAAATTAGCAATTGTCTTCATGCTATGAGACTTCTTTGCAAAAGGACAATTTACACTGAACTAATTATCAATGCCAATTGTAAGGAAGACTAATGAGTATGGAAAGGTATAATTATACCTCAATTGCTAGTACCTTATTCAAAAAACTATTTCAAAGAAATTACTTTGTTCCTTATGTTGGCACCTTCAAATTTGGCAAATTCGAAGTGCCTAGTTGCCTTCAAATTGGTGGCGGGGGCTAAATTTGTTACCTGTTGCATCTACCTGAGGCCCTAACTTTGACGATTAAAATTTTGAATCCCGGTCATCGTCATACAAATCTGTTTGGCAGAAGGTTTTTTGGGACATATGTTAGTAAGGTCGTCCAGTTTTGTGGTCCTCGGACGAGTTTTGACGTGTTTTTAATGTGTTTGCGACTACTGGCATGCTAGAAAGGTGTCTCGGAAAAGTGTGGAATTTCATGGTTCTGGAGACGAACCCATGTTTTAAATAATTGATTGTGGTCTCCCACAAATTTTCGTGGTCTTCGGACAGCCTGTGTGCCTGTAGTGACATTACACCATTTTGGTTGGCAGAAAAATTATTTTTTTCCCAAAATACTAAGGTTTCGACTTTGCCAATTTTAAGACATTTTAATGTTTTAATTGTATACACCTAAAAGTGACACGACTCTAGCTAAATAAATATTTTAAATATTTATTTCATTTTAAATTCCTCTACTAATAAATAAATAAATCAATTTATTCATTTGATTCACATTTCTCCAAAAAATAAAATAAAATCATTTATTTAATTAAGTCATCCAAATTCTTCTAAAATCGTTCTAAATTAAATAATACCAAATTATTTAATTAATTCTTCTCATTCTCTATATTTAAATAAATCCAAATATTTATTTAAATTATCCATTTCCTCCAAAATTGAATTAATACCAAAAATAATTCAATTAATCCACATGCACATGTAATTAAATATGTTAAATATTTAATTAACTAATATTCTCTTACCCACATGTCCTATTTCTCCAGTCAAATTAGTTAACTCATCAATCAAATCTGTTAACTAATTAGTCATCCGAGTTCACTGTTCAATCATCTCGGTCAACTCCCCAATCAGCCCACTTATCTCTCCAATCAATTCTGTTAACTGGAAAGTCATCTCAGTTAACTCCTCAATCTATTATGTTAACTCCCCTGATGCATGAAGGAGGAGGACACATGTCCTCTTCCTATTCACACACATCCTCTCAAATTTCCTCAACCGTTGATCTTCTTATTCATTCTACACCATTGATCTTCTTTCTCACAAATCTATAAATACAACCCCTATTCCTCCATTTGAAGTATCCAAGATTTTTATGAACTTATTCTGCAGGAATCACAGCACGTCTTTGGCACAAATCACTCCATAGCTTGAGATCAATTGTCACTATTATCACCATTATCATTGTATTGTGAAGATCCTCTTCATTTGCAAAACCTATCAAAAGCCATTCTCCATTGTCATCTTGGAAAAAAGCAAGGAAGTGCACCTTCTGAGGGCTCTATTCATACACGAGATCAATTTGAGATAGGCAACCAATGGAAGTCACGTAATAGAAAGGTTTGCAAGGTATTGAGCTCTTTGTGTTTGATCTTATTTGATCTAATTTCATTGAGTTATTTGGATTATATTGATATACTGATATCGACCACATTTTCCCATAACATTTCTGGCGCCCACCGTGGGGCCCTTGCCCCAATTTAACTTCAAAATTGAGTTTTTGTGTTAGAATCCGTACACAGGACGTTTCTACGCATCCACTCACTGTTATAGCGCATCTACTCACCGATACATCGCATCTATTAGATCTTCGCATTTGTTCACTGTTCCAACACATCTACTCACTAATACTGCGCATCTGTCAAACCTACACATTTGTTCACTGTTCCAGCACATTTATGTTATGGCAGATCTGTCAGATCTACGTATTTGTTCACTGTTCTGGCACATTTATTCTCTGTTACAAAGCATCTGGCATATTCGTGCATTTATTCTCTATTTTTGCACATTCATTCTTTGTAACTGCACATATATTCACTGTACTTACGCATTTATTCTGCTAGGGATTTTGAGCTATTTCTCAGGAAATTTCTAATGCTAACATCATTTGTAGGAATATTCTCAGATCCACCTTGTAGGTTAAGAGCTGGTTAGGCATATAGTTGCATGGTTAACTCTCATCTAGATCTAAATAGCAAAGGAAGTAATTGAGCTTGTTCCTGCAAATTTCACTTAGATCTAAATAGGAGGGAAGTAATTTGTACTTGTTGCATCACAACTTGAACATAGTCCTAACTAGGAGGATTAAAATTGAACAACTGCTTTCAAAAGCTTTTTCAAAGTTAACAAATTTTGTGTGCTCAAGTAGAGTAACTCATCTAGTTTTTCTCTTTTTAACTAGGAGGAAAGAACCAGTGTTTTCTATGATTTTGAAATGATGATAGGACTATGCTCTCCCATTAACTGGGTGACCAAAATGCCAAAATCATCATTTCGCATGTGTTACCTTTAGAGAGGCCTGCCCTTGGAATTCCTTCCTTCCAAGTGGGACGACCTTAAGTGATAACAGCTAAAGCCAAGTACCTCCAAGTCACTATAAATAAATTGTGTTTGTGATGAAAGTTACAAGCGATGGGTGCCACTGTATTTCACCGACCAATGTTTCCCCCAAAACCCTATGGAGCATAACCTCTGCAGGCTGGGAAGCCTTCTTATTGAAGCGAATGGCCGCATATGTAATCACCTGAATGGATGCCTTGACTAAAATCCTTTTGTTGTAGAAGGCCAAAATCCCTTATTCGGTGACACAAGAGGAAAATATTCTCCAGAGTCATCCAACGTCATACACTCATTCAGTGTAGAGACATAAAAGTTCAACTCTTCAGAGGAACCATAACTTGGTATGCGTGAGAAGTGAGTGCCGTGGAGGGAAACCGGTGCTACCAAGTTATTAGCTATCCGCCTTTATGCAAGTGGCTAGTGTAAAAACCAAGTTGGAACTCATTGAATATTGTCCTTACCAACCTTAGGATTGTGCTTGCATTGTAATAAAAAAAAATCAAACAATCATGAAAATATTCTTTGTGTGTGATGTGTCTTTCTCGCCATAATCAAAGAAACAAATCAAAAAGAGCAACATTCAAATAAAGAAACCTAAAAACATTGAAAAACATGCCTTTACCAAGTCAAAATCAAGCAAAATAGACAGATCTGTGCATCTGCTTTTCACCAGACCTGCATTTTTGTTTCCTGAAGCTGCGCATTTACACTATGTTTTGGCGCATCTGCTTTTCACTAGATTTGTGCTTTTGTTTCCTATTGCTATGCATATACTCTTTGTTCTTGCGCATCTGTCATAGTGAGCACTTCCGTATAGTTTGTCAGAAAAACACTTACCTTTTTGAGCACCCATTTCAGTCTTGTGTCAGTTTATGAAGTCAAATTAATTGTGCAGTCACTTCTCCCATTCATTTCTGAGTGTACCCTCTTTTTCACCAATCACCTCGTCAAACATTTCGCAAAACTTCCCAAGAACAAGTCAAACTATCAAAACCAGGTTACTACAAGGCAATTTTAGATCATACTGAATTCAAGCATTGCTAGTAAGTCTCCACTAACAAGATCTATCATCCTTCTATCTTAGAACTTCACTAGTTTGTTTTGGTTCAAAATTAGTCTCTACCAAGTAATTGGATTTCAACCATCCTTACATTTGGCTACCATTTTGTATCCACCGACTTGTTTGACACAATTGATCAAAGAAAACCCTTGTCCAAATCTTATCACCACTAGTATCCCCTTCACTACAACCTCCAAACACATCTTGCCAAAACATCCAATTTCACCCCACACCATTCCAAATCACATTGCATGGTACTAACTAGATCGCAGAAGCAAAAACAAATTGAAATGGCTACAACATTTGAAAAAATTGTCCCCTCCCCTCACGACAGTGATGAGGAGATATCTCATGAGGACTTACAAGAAGCTCTCCAAGACATAAAATTTCAATGAATGATAGACAAAGTACTCCACCAAGACCCTAGAAAGTTCTTTCTGCACCTAGCAACCCAAGGTGTTAAGCTCCCCGCTGACTTTAACGTCACAATGTTGAAAGAAACCGAAGAGGAAAGAACTCATGAAGACAACACACATGAGGAAAGAACCCCTGGCATAGACAAAGGCAAGAAAACCACAGACTCAACCACACCTTAAGACATGTTGACAAAACAAGTTCAAACCCTACAACAACAATTAGTGGACCTCCAAACAGGGACGTCCACTAAACACTATTCGTTGGAGGATATCTCATCGTATCCCTTCAATAAGAGCTTGAACATGATTCCCTTTCCCCTTAGATTTAAATTCCCAAAATTTGACAAGTATAGAGGAAAGGGTGACCCTAAAGACCATATCAGAGAATTCAGCGCTGTGTGTCTAGAGGTTGCTCACAACGAAACTTTTCTCATGAGACTCTTCCCTAGATCTCTAGGTGGGCAAGACATGGAGTGGTTCTCTCGACTTCCCCCTGGTATCCGTACCTTTGATGAGTTAGTGAACAAATTTGTAATGCATTTCTTGTATAATATCAAACATGAGGTATCCATGCTTGACCTTTGCAACACAAAACAAAAGAGTCGCAAATCCTTCACCGCTTTCTTACAAAGGTGGAGGCAACTTGCCAGCAAGTGTCCTTATCATATACCAGAGAAATAGATGACAGAAATGTTTGTTCATAACCTCAATCCTGATCTAAGCTACCAAATTCAAATCCAATGCCCTACCTCATTCACAAAAGTCATTGAGATGGGGTTATTCATCAAAAAATTTATGATCGTGAAAGGACAAATAAAATTATTCAAAGACAATCCTAACTCAAACTATACCACGGATAAGTCAAAATTCTGGACCAAAAACAAGAACATCGTCAACGCTGGAGTGGTTAATGCTAAAGTAGTGGCTCCTAAGCAACCAATTTTTAATCTCAAAGGAGCATCAAACAATGCAACACCAAGCAAACCTCTGTCAAATGAATCGAGACAACCCTACAATTTTCCTCCTAGATGAAAATTTACACCACTGGGGGAGTCATATGAGTCTGCTTTGAGAAAGTTAGTGGCAAACAATGAGATCACCCTTCCCACCGCAAGAGAGTATGAACCGACAGTCAAACCTTCTTGGTGGAAGGATACAGATTTCTGTGGTACCATAGAGGCAAAGGCCATAAAACTAGTGATTGTATCCGCTTGAAAAACATCATACAAGACTTACTAGACCAAAATCGTGTGGGCACAAAAGATCATCCCTCTAACAAATCACATGTGGCATTCAAGGATCCGCTCCTTAACCATGACAGGCAGAACACTCCTAACAACAACAATAACAACCGGCCAAATCACAATAACAGGAACAATGATGCTAAATACATGAACAGGTTGTTCGAGTATACTATAAATTACATATTAGAGCATATCCCGCAAATCAATGTGCTCACGTTTAACAAACAATCAAATTCCAACACCAAATCTAATTGCAATATCAACACCCGTGGTGGGAAAGTCACCTTGCACACACTCCCTCGAAGGTCACCATCTACCCACCACAAGTATGTCGTCATTGACCAACTACAAAAGACCCCGGCCCATATATCCATATTAGAGTTGTTGCATCTATCGCCATCCCACAAAGAGATTCTTGATAAAGCCCTAGTAAAAACCACTGTGCCAACCAACTTGGCCCAAGAGAAATTTCAAGCCATGGTAGGTCATCTTACCTCACCTAACATCCTATCATTCACTAAACAGGATGATCTATCCATATCTCAACTCCATAATGCATCATTACATATTGAGGCCTTTATTAATAAACATCGCATCAAAAGGGTTCTCATTGATGGAGGAGCATGTTTGAATATTTGAATGCTTAAATTAATCCTTACATTGGGGTTCTCAGAAAATGTAGTGGATCTAAGAAAGAAGATCATGATAAAAGCCTATGATGAAGAAGAACGGACAACCAAAGGAACTGTGGTGTTACTGTTAAGAATTGGACCAGTGGAGACAAAAGTTGTTTGCCAAGTCCTTAACAGGGAGCTCGCCTATAACATTCTCCTAGGTAGACCTTGGATACATGCCATGAAAGGTGTGCCTTCCACATATCATCAATGTCTCAAGTTCCCTCACAACGGCCAAGAGATCACCATCCAAGGTGACCGTGATCCTTTTCAACACTGTAACACTATCCAATCAAAGCTAGATTTTAACATCCCTAATAATAGAGCTTCCACATCTTTCGCCTCCCAGCATGATCCTGGCTCCCAAGCTTCCACATCCAAGGCCAAAGAGAAGAAGGTCAAGATTAAAGAAATAGGGATAGGAGAGTACTCCATCGAGCATACCCTTTGCTTAGCCAAAATGCCTTTATCTCTGAAGACCTTTGGGTGACCTACACCCTACCCAAAACCGTTTACTCCTCCCGAGCCTCCTAAAGCTCCCTTTGTCAAATGGGGCACCCTATCAGATGAGAGCGAGGAAAGAGACATTCTGCAATGGCTCTACATAGACGAAGAAGACACACCGCAAGACAAACAACCAAAGCTCCCAACACAAATCTATGGGCGTGGTCAATCTATCCTACACAGAATGGGCTATGAAGAACAGGGTCCCATCAGCCTGAGAAAAGAAGGAATAACTAAACCCATTCAACCCTCTTCATCCTCATCGGCCTGCAACACAAGAGGGCTAGGATACAAAGACAATGACAAAGGCAAAGCTAAGGCTACTACTTGTTTTGTGGAATAGATCCATAACCTCCAAGAGAATAGTGATATAGATTCTAATGAATATGAATGGGATGACCTTTCAAAACATTCCTACGAGGACAAAGGAATCGATATCGTTCACACCTATAGCCCCTACCGTGAGGGACAAACTCTAAGGCCTAGACCAGTAGAGTGTGACTTGCCAATTCCGAAGAGAACAACTTACGAGGAAGGTCAGAGTTCTCACGAGATAAATAATCTTGAGGAAAGTACCATCACAGATCTTGTTCCTATCACTCCCAATCCTAATCATGTATCCATCCTTACCATCACACCCACATAATCAAATCAACCTATCGATCCCTCCCCCTGGTACATCCTGAGCTTATCGATTGGGATCTACAAGGAACCCCCCAACTGGACATGTTCCAGAACGACGATGCCTACATTGATTACATGGAACTAAGCGACCACCTACCTGCGAGAGATCATAAAGCTAGCTTCGCCATAGAACTCAATACCGTATCTTATTTTGGAGAGGGTGCCAAGCCTTCCAGTCGAAAAAATATAAAAATCAAACATGGATCTGATGGTGAAAACCGCTCTGCGGTAGTGTCAGATCCCAAAAAGTAAAAATAAATGATACATTTGATGGTGAAAACCTCTCTGAGGCACCAGACGATGGAAGGCTTGACTCTCCCCAACAACATGTATTAGGAGAAGTCACGAATTGTGGTAGAACCTATTGACATCAGCATAGAAGGTAACCCAAAGATCATACACTTTGCCAAGTCTCTATCTTCGGCAGAAAAGATGAAATTTGTACCCTTCTTCAAAAGGAATAGGTCAACTTTGCTTGGTCCTATGTAGATATGCCCGGGTTAGATCCAGACTTGATCTTGCATCATCTCCCACTAGATCCTGGAGTTAAACTTGTTAAACAAAAACTCAGGAAAATGCATCCAAATATCGCATTGCTAGTCAAAGAGGAATTAAAGAAGCTACTGGATTCAGGGTTCATCAGAGCAATCGTTTATCCAGAGTGGGTATCAAACATTGTACCAGTATCAAAACCCAATAGAAGAGTCAGATTATGCAATGACTTTAGAGATCTCAACAAGGTCTGTCGCAAAGATGATTTCCCATTGCCCAACATTGACATCATCGTAGACTTGACAACTGGACACACTATGCTCTCTCTTATGGATGGTTTCTCTGGATACAAACAAATCATAATAGCACCAAAGGATCAGCATAAGATGACATTCACATGTCCATGGGGTACCTTCTGCTAGAACGTCATGCCATTTGGGTTGAAGAACGCAGGAGCCACATACCAAAGGGCAATGACTACTATCTTCCATGACACGATGCATGTCACTATGGAAGACTATGTGGATGACATCCTTGTCTAGTCACTTACAAGGGAATCTCACTTAGATGTCCTAGAGAAAATCTTTCAACAGCTAGAACACTTCAAGGTCTGATTGAATCTGAAAAAGTGTGTGTTTGGAGTCACCTCCGGCAAACTCTTAGGTTTCATAGTATCAGCCAATGAGATTGAGGTAGATCCTGCGAAGGTCAAAGCTATCATGGAGATGCCACCACCATGGAACATCACCCAATTGCGGTCTTTACAAGGAAAATTATAGGCAATCCGTCGGTTTATCTCACAACTGGTGGATAAGTGTCAACCCTTCACTCATCTCTTGCATAAGAACATCCCATTCAGATGGAATGAGAAATGTGAAGATAGATTTTGCAAATTAAAGGAGTATCTCATGAATCCACCTATCTTGATGCCACCTATCCAAGGGAAGCCACTCCTTCTTTACATATCTGCTACACCGACAGCTCTTGGGGCCCTTTTAGCACAACAAGACTATGAAGGCAAGGAAAGGGCAATCTACTACATCAGTCGCACATTGGTGGGGTATGAATTATAATATTATCAAATTGAAAGAACTTGCCTTGCTATGGTTTTTGCTTCCCAAAAACTACACCATTACATGCTTGTACATTCCATCAAGTTAATTTCAAAGATTGATCCACTCAAATACTTGTTAAGCAAAGCAACTCTAACAGGCCACCTAGCTAAATGGGTAATGCTACTAAGTGAGTATGACATATAATATGTGGAAAGGAAAGCTATCAAAGGTCAGATCATCACATATCAGTTGGCGGAGGCACCATTGCAAGACACTACTCCAATGACATTCGAGTTTCCTGATGAATCAATTTTCAGCATCACAACACATTCATGGAAGCTCTACTTTAATGGGTCTTATACAAACCATGGATCAGGGGCAGGAATCTTATTAGTCACTCCTCAAGGTGACACAATACCTAAGTCATATCGTCTACTTTTTCCTTGCACAAACAACATAACAGAGTATGAGGCCTTAGTCATTAGTCTTAAGATGGCGGCAGAGTGGAAAGTGAAAGAGCTACATGTCTATGGAGATTCACAACTCATCATCAATCAAGTAAATGATGAATATCAGACGAAAGATGAGAAGCTAATACCATACAAGCATATGGTAGATGACTTTAAAGGATACTTTGTGATAATCTCCTTTGAGCAGATTCCTCGCATAGAGAACAAAGCAGCAGATGCCATGGCAACCATCGCCTCGCTTCTCAATATACCAAAGAATGAGTCACGTTTTGAGTTCTTGGTGGAGCCAGTCGCACAAGCAACTTATGATATCCCTGAAACATAATCCATTTGCCTCCTAGTAGGATCTGATTCACCCTTGTATGGTAAAATTTACACTTACCTCAAGGATAACACCTTACCAACCGACTTATCCAACAACCAACACTGAACTTTTATCCACCAAACATCCCGTTATGCCATTATCGTCGACACCCTTTACCGCTAAAGTTTGGATGGTACTTTACTCAGATGTCTTGAACGTGACGAATCTCAAACCGCCTTACGAGAAGTACTCAAAGGAATTTGCGGATCACACTCTAGTGGTCCTACCTTAGCTAAGAAACTCATGCGTTTGGGATACTATTAGCCGAGCATGGAGATAGATTCGTATCATTTTGTCAAGAAGTGCAAGCAGTATTAGATTCATGGTAACCTCATCCATGCACCAGCTTAGGAATTGTGGCCTTTAACGACACCTTGGCCCTTTTGTCAGTGGGGACTTGACCTTGTGGGAAAAATCTACCCTCCATCATCCAACGGCCACAAGTTCATCATAACCACCACTGAATATTTTACCAAGTGGATTGAAGCCGTCCCACTCACCAATGTCACAGGCAAACAAATTGCCTCCTTCATCCTTTAATACCTCATTTGTCGATACGGATTTCCCTCATCCATAGTCACAGATAATGGAAGACCCTTCAAAAACTAGGATGTCTAAGAGCTCTGTGACAAATTCCAAATTCAACACCGCTTCACCCCTTACTACCCACAAGGCAACGGTCAGGCAAAGGCATCCAACAAAACCATCTTGAAAATCCTCAAGAAAATTGTCAACGACGCCGGCTGTGATTGACACATGAAACTAAATCCCGCTCTGTGGGCCTATCGAACCAGGATACACACTCCCACAGGTGCCACACTATATGCACATGTCTATGGTTCTGAAGCCATTTTGACCATTGAGGTCGAGTTACCATCTCTGCGGGTGTCATTAAAAGGTCTTATAACCGACGAGGACTACAGAGTTTCCAGACTGCAAAAGTTAGAATTGTTGGAGGAGAAGCGACATAATGTTTTCAACCATCTCAAATCCTACCAACAAAGAATGTCTAGAAGCTATAATCACAGAGTTTGGCCAAGGGTATTTAATGTTGGTGATCTAGTGCTCAAAGAAAATCCCTGCAATCAGCATGATCGGGAGAAGAAAGGAAAGTTTGAACCCAACTAGCTTGGTCCTTATGTAATCATTGCTGCCTATGAATCAGGAGCATACCTGTTAGCTACATCAGAAGGTGAGCTATTCGATGACCCAATCAACAGTATACATCTTCACCGGTTCTATACCTAGAGAACCCCAGTGTAAGGGAGTCAAAAATAGCAAAAAAAAAAAAAACAACAACAAAATAAAAAAATAGCAAAAATAGCAAAAAATAAAAACAAATGAAAAACTGACAAAAAAATCAGCAAATGAAAAAATATAGCAAAAAAATCAAAAAAACAAAAAAATAGTGAAAAAATAAAAAAATAGAAAAACAACAAAAAAATTGTCCTCTAGTGAAAACCTGGTAAACAGGTGCCTTGGATAGATACCATGATGAAAACCCGGTAAACAGGCGTCATGTGTATTTCAAAAATGTTGCAATAAAAGCAAAGCAGTGGAAACCTGGGAAATAGGCGCTCTTTGCAACACGAACCGCTTCCTCCATCTTTAGAAAACCGTCGCCTTGCATCCAGTTTTCCTACTATTATCCATCATACGATTGTATCCATTTCACAAAAACCACCTAACGATAACCTATCATGGCTTGATACTCTGTCACCATTGTTGCCTTACTCAATAAGGTTTATCCAGTACCCTATCTATAGTGCCAGCCTGTTATAGGGTCCATCGTCAGTATCTTATCCACCTGAACTATGTTGCCTCTATGTCGTCATGTAGGCAAGGCCATCATTGATGGGCCCCCAAGGCTACCCATCTGTTCCATACCTTATCACCCATCCTCTGGTCCATCCACATCTACACCATTTCCCATTACCTAGGTCTTAGGTTTGCAAAGTTCATCCTGAACTACGTTGCCTCTGTGTCGTCACATAGGCAAGGCCATTTATCAATGTGCCCCCCGAGGCACTAGGTCAGTCCCTTAGGGTCCGTCCCATTGAGTCTACCATGAGCGTCTCACGGTTTTTCATCCATAATAAACTAGAAACCTCTACTCGACTAGGGGAAAGTTCTCGACCTGGTTACGGAGTTGGATTCTGCAATGCCACATGTTCTAAGAGGGCACCAATAAGGATTGTGTTACCTTTCACTAGACACACAAGCGCAACAAAAGCTCACTTCCAAACAGAAATTTTGATGCAATACATCAACCTATCTAAAGCAAAACAAACAAGGGCCTAAACACTCCAAATGATTTTATCTAAATTATGGCAAGAAGACACATCTAATGCAAGAAAGTTTTGTTTTGATTGGTTGTCCCTGAAATCTTAACTTTTGTTATCATGTTTCCTACGCTACTCAAGGATGCTTAAAAACTAGAGATGCTATGATGGGGGCATGATTATTTTATTTTTTTGTTGCTTGTGGATTTATCTTTAGTAATGTGAAGCCTTGTCTAAAGACATGATCAACACAATGATCATCAATGACATCAAAGGTCTAAACATGAAACAGATGTAATCCTTGTCTGTTGATACACAAGAAATACTCAAGTCATCTTGGTTCAATTATACTTAGATGCTTGTATTAACTTGCTAAATCAAAATCCATGTAAGCAATACTCAGGTCATCTTGGTTTAATCATACCTAGATGCTTGTATTTTCTTACAACATGGTAAAAACAACAAAAAAAAAATCGCTTAATGATGAATCAAGCACTTCAAAATACTTGCAATATCAAGGTGACAAATATTCGCATACATAACATATCCAATTACATTTCATATACCATCCATAAATAAAGATTTTGTTCACATTGCCAGTGTTTACAAATAAAAGCTTGTGATTCCTTCATTCGCGTTTCTTATGTCAATCAAATTTCTATCTATCCTTGTATCTGTCATCACAATCTCTTCTATCTTGATTAAGTACACTTGAACGTAACAAAAACACATAGTCATTTCATTGATTAGATCATTTGCATACATATAGGTGCACTAAATCATACATATCATCATTTTGCATACATATAGGTGCATTCAATCATCCATATACATTTGTAACAACATAAACATAGATGCATACATAGTATCTCATCAGAAAACCATCAAAAATATAGCTGTTAGTAATCATCTCGTACCATTTTATTTGCATTACAGATGTTACACATTAGATATCATAACATTTGCATAACATATAAACATAACAAATAGAGTGCATCCATGATCATCACATAAAGATACAAATGCATGTACGCCATCATAACTGCATCATCATATATAAACATAAAACGTAAAAGTGTCCATAACAAATAGAGTGCATCTGTGATCATCGCATAATACAAAATGCATGTAGACCATCATAACTACATCATCATATATAATCATAAAACATAAAAATGTCCAAGTGTACAAAATCAGTCCATCATCCATGAGTCGAATCACAGCAGGTGTACATACATCAAAATAATAATGATACATGTCTCAGTAGCTGTGCAAAATAAGAGTGATATATACATAATCCAGCTATCCATGAGCCATCAAAAAATGTATGTACAAAGCAAAAATCTGTGCAAAATCGTAGCTAACCCTGCTGCTGCAGAATGTTGCTCTCGGCACTGTCTACTCTCCCTCCTCCACCTCAACTTATCCCAGACTTCTGTGGGCCCATACCCGAAGCCGCCGATCGTGAACCGCCTACCCTCTGTGAGGACACAACCACTAACTAGCTCCTGTAACTTGGCGCCCTTTGATCTGCTGGCACCGCCCCGTGGTATAGTCCTCTATAGTACCGAGTCTGTGCCCGAGCTGAGGACAACTCTCCCAACACCTATGTCACCTAGGCTTGGGCCTGTGTCAACTATATCACAAGCAATACTGTGGCTGCGTCAGTACCTAGGGCGGATATGGCTACATCCCTCTCCCATGTCAGTGCCTATACCCTGGCCAGTGTGGCATCTCACTTTGCAGTAATGTCGGCAATAATCCCCGCATCTCCCTCTATTTGAGCCTCTGCGGCTCTCAGTTGTGCTCTCACCTATCTCAACTGGCCTCATAACAATGCCACTACATCCCCCTGCATCTGTTGCTGCGGGTCAGGCTGATCAAGTGCCTGCGGTACCTGTGGAACACCGCCTGGTACTGCTTGTTGTGCCTCCTGCTAGGGTGGGGCCTGCCCCACTCTCTGTCGCTATCTCGATCGGTCGTCACCTCCACCATCTCCTCCATCTCTTCGGCCTCCACCATCTCCTCCTCTGCCTCCTACGTCTACCTCCATCATCCTCCTCCTCTGACTCAACCTCCTCTAGACGAGGAGTTAACTCTCTCAATCCCAAGTACCTAGGGAACAGGTGCGCAGCAAACCACTCCTCAAAATCTTGTGTCATCCCTGCATCCACCACCTCCCGCCTCATCGGCCACGCCTGATAAATAATCTGTAGGAAATCTACCTGGGCCTCCTCATAGGAAGCCACATGACCCCATCATCGCCACTCTGCCCATGTCCTCGCGAACCGTCCCTGCCCCTGTGGCATACCCTGTATCCGCCCAAACTGCCGAAAGACATGACTAACTATCTGCCTCTCCAGAATATGTGGGGTCTGCCCAATCAACCACTGTGTCTGAAACACATATGGCAACTCATCCTCCTCATCATCCCATACCTTGCACTCCAGGTATGGTCGCCACACAATGATGCAGGGACTTCTGGAGGTCATAACTTTTGACTCGGATGTGGGTTTTCTATGAAATTTTATAGGTGGATGCGTTATGAGGTGGATGGTGGTTTCCCAACCCATCCTAGTTGATTGGACCTCGTCTTGACACTTTTTTGAGGCTTGAAACTTTCATCTTGACCCTCAAAATGACAATTTAGTGTTTTTTTCTAGTTTTTTAAAAGTTGCTTTTTTTAATAACTTGAAACTCATATTTCAAATTTAGGATGTTAGTTGGCTTTTCGTCCTACCTTAGCTTTAGGAAGTTTTTTGGGGAAAAAAACTGGATTCTCAATATATGATTGTAAAATTACCTAAAATGGAAAAATCTGACAATTATCAAAATCTGCCAAAAAAGGTTTTTTTTGTTTTCTTGGATATAAGAGCGTTTTCTCTCATTATAGCAGCAGAGTTGGTGAATAGAAGTTTTTGTTCCAGTGTTCCAAATCTTTGGCTCTCACACATGATTAATGGCACAATTTTATTGAGTGTATGTTGTTGGCTACATCATCTGGTATTAGAGCAGGAAGATGGCTGGGAGAGGAAGAGGAAGAGGCGGTCTTGCCCAGATGCATAGAGAAATGCAAAATCTGCAAAGGCAAATAGCAGAACTTACAACATGGATGGAAAACCAAAGACTGTGTAGAGGAGGAGATGAATCTGATGAAGAGATAGGTTGAGGAGGTGCAAATCAAGATACAAAACATGAAGAAGAAGAATTAGAAGGTATGAGTTTTGAAGAGAGGATGCTCAGGGCCTTAGAAGGGAAAAATGAAGGGATCAAGGTAGATGTTTCAGATTATGCAGGTAGTCTTAAACCAGAGGAGTTGATAGACTAGTTGAATGACATGAGAAATTTTTTTGAATGGAAATCCATGATAGAGGAAAAGAAGGTGAAATTCACATGCACCAAAATAAAGGGTCATGCAATGATTTGGTGGGATTATCTTCAAAAGGAACGAACAAGGAAATTCAAGGATAAGATCAGGACATGGAATAAAACGGGGAAGAAGTTGAGAGAATTTTTTTGCCCATAGATTATGCGCAAACCCTTTTTCGTAGGTTTCAAAATTTAAAGCAGAACCTCTCTTCTATGCAAGATTATACAAATGAGTTTTATACGTTGTCTATACGTATAGAGCATCAAGAAACTGATGAACAGATGGCTGCTAGATATGTGAATGGCCTGAAATTCTCTATTCAAGATGAATTGAGCATGCATCGACTCAACAGTATGGAAGAGGCTTACCAATTGACTCTAAAGGCTGAAGAAAAACAAATCAGACAGTACCATCAGAGGAATAGAGGAGGAAGAAGGAGTACATCAACCCCATTTCGAGGAGGTTCGAATTATGGCAGGGGAGAGTCATCCCATGGATTGGAAAAATAAGTAGACATTCGGTAAGATCCTTCGAATCAAGAACAAGGAGGGGGATTTCAAAGAGGTAGAGTTTATGGTATCGATAGAGGATGGGAAAACCAAAGAAGGCCTTTCACTTGTTTCAGATGTGGAGAAGAAGGTCATAGGGCATTTGAATGCTCAAATTATAACATGCAAGAAAGAAATCAAGGAGGACAACCTAGGGTGAACCTGATTCAAACGCAACATGAAGTGGAAGGGACGGAACTAGAGGTTTCACCAGATGTGGGAGAAAGTCTCATGATGAGAAGAGCAATGGTGATTCCAGAGAAGGAGAAAACACAAGCCCAAAGCTTTGATGGTTCATGGCTTCGAACTAATATCTTCAGAATCATATGCACTTCGGGTGGCAAAGTATGTCAAGTTATTGTTGATAGAGGTAGTTGTGAAAATATGGTTTCTAAAGAAATGGTAGAAAAAATGAATTTACACTATAAAAAACAACCTCATTCGTACCACATTGCATGGTTTAAAAAGGGAAATGAAGTCACTGTTGATAAAAGATGCCTAATTAAGTTTAGCATAGGGAAGATCTATCAGGATGAGATATGGTGTGATGTTGTCCCAATGGATGCCTGCCATGTGTTATTGGGAAGGCCATGGCAGTATGATAGAAAAGTTATGCACCATGGTAGTATGATAGAAAAGTTATGCATGATGGAGAGAAAAACACATACACCTTTTGGAAAGATGGCTCTAAGGTGAATTTATTGCCTCTCAAGGATGAAGGAAAAGGTGAGACCATGTTGTTTGAAAGAGATCTTGTTAAAGAAATGAAGGTGACAGGTTGTTGCTACGCATTAATAGTGAAAAAAGGTGAAGATGAAGACATTTCAGTTCCCCTAGAAGTAGCAGAGCTATTGAAAGAATTTGTTGATGTTTTGCTTGATGAATTGTCTGATGGTCTACCGCCAAAGAGAGATATTTAGCATCATATTGATTTGATTCCAGGAGAAACTCTACCTGATGCAGAGACAAACACCCTAACCTGCATTCCCCTTTGTATGTCTCGCTTTACTTGCCTATCGGCTAGACATCATACTATCGGGCGATCAAAATGGCTTTCCTTATACATGCAAGGTTTGACTTGTTCTTGCCGGTTTCCCTTACCGCTACTACCGGTCATGCTTTGCACCTAACTTAATGCATCTGCGCAATGTATATTCTCCATATACATTCAAAACATACAACCTGAATATGCTTTCAGAACATGCATTTGCCGAAGTCAACCATTGACTTTCCCTGTACTCAACTCAAAGTACATTCACTACATACAATCCGCAATATGCATCTGCGAGATACACATAACCTTCAACTACGGGATACACAAGAAATGACCCCAACATACCTTAGCGATATACTCACATATTGTATATCAATAATGTACATTCGCAATGTACATCCACAACATGCATTTTGATTATGCATCCGATGGGTTTGACCGAACCGTTGACTCCTTTGTATGCTGATACCCTTGTATCTTCACAAAGTATGTTCACTTCATACAATCGAGACATACAACATCCCAATGCTTCCCGATATGCTTTGCGACATGCAAAACTTAACAAGCTTTTGCAATATATACACAGAATGTGTATCCGACATACAATTGCGATATACACATGAAATGCACCTTCCAGAAAACAACTCAAATCTTTGATGTTTTGAATCTCTGCAAACCCTGTGACTTCTCTGATCTGTCTCTCCAACAATCTAACATAGATTTTAGACTCCTTCAACCTAGCACATGACGGCGCTAGGATCTATCAAAGCATACTACACCCGATCCTATAAACATGAACACGAACAAAATGGAAAACAAAATGGAAACACAAATCAATATGTACAGCCATTCAATCGATTTCAAAGAAATCAACCAATGGAATGGATTAAGAAATCCATCTCAGCCTCAGAACATAAAATCGATTGCACAATGAATTCGAATGCCAAAAAGATGCACAATACAACAGGATCTTGTTTATTATGCTTTTTTTTCAGAAAATGTGAATACACAGATGCTCTATAATTGCACAATTGATTTCTACCACTAACTACAACTCTACTACTAATTGCATTCGATTATTTGAGGGTATTTATCTACTCATCATGAGTAGTACCAACTCTACTCCAGGCGGCTGGGAGATCATTCCAAGCGGCTGGGAGGTCTAACAACTTCTAACTGCCTAACAACCCTCGAGATTACAAATTTGCCAAGTGTCCCATGGGACTTACACATAAACCTAGATAACTAAAAATGCACATGCATTGGTTAAACAGACCTTATTACATTGAATGGTCAGCTTAGGACCTTATTGAAAATATTAAACACAACATGAAATTAAATGCCTTCATGGAGGCCACTGTGGTTTAGGTGCCCCTGCACCATACTCCCCACCTTGAAAAGAACTCATGCCCCATGAGTTAATCCTTTGATTTGATCCACCTTTTATCTTCTGCTGCTTCATGCCTTCCCCATGATCTCTGGACTGCAACCTGCTACCAGGGAAGCAAATATGCATGCCTAGCATTGTAGGCTTTACCTGTCCTGTGCTTGCCAGTCTGTCCAACTATCATCCCTGTTTGAACTCCTATGTTGGAAACCTTAGTTACTGCTATGGCAGAATGTGTTTGTCTTTCAACTCTTAGAGGACAAACAACAGTCCCTACTATGATTGCATCCTTGTCTTTCCAATCAACTTGTAATTGCTTACAAACCTGCTCTGTGACCTGTTGCTAATCCACTTGATCTCTGTCAGTCAGAACTGAAATCTACTTCAAACTGTGATCTCCACTCCTTGAGATATCCTCAACTTCCTTTGACTCTGTTGTAGGCATCTTCACAAACTCCTTCTTACCCACCAAAATAATCTTAGTTGTCTTCTTTGCTTCATCATCCTCCTGCAATGGTGTCATCACAAAAGTTCTCCCATCCTTCTTGATGATATAGGTGTTAGCATACCCATCATACAATGCTCTCCTATCAAACTGCCAAGGCCTACCAAAAAGTAGGTGATAACATTCCATGGGCAATATGTCACATAAAACCCTATCTTGATATTCCCTAATCTGAAAATCAACATATGCATGTTCATATACCAAAAGTGATTGACTATCACTTACCCAAGATGCTGTGTAAGGACTTTGATGTGGAATCCTTTCTAGTTTCAGTTTATCCACCATTTCCTAAGATACCATATTGTCTGTTGAACCAGAATCTATTACTACCTTGCATAGTTTACCTTTAGTTTTGCATTTGGTCCTGAAAAGAGCTCTCCTTTGTAGCATGTCCTTAGATGTCTGCAACATTGTTCTCCTTAGCATCAATGATTCTCCACCTTGAGCTGGGGTTGCACTCCCCATTGGAAGGTTAACACTTTCACCTACCTCTTCTTCTTGCACAAATTGAACCCTTTTGTCATTCGTCCTATCACCTCTTGATGATGAACCTTGCCTTTCTGGACATTTGAATGTTGTGTGACCAATTTCATTACAATGATAACATCTTCCAGTGAAAACATTAGAACCTCTACCACCTCCAAATCTACCTCTTGTGCCTTTCCATCCACCTCTGAAATCAGACTGCTCTTGTCCTTTACTAGTCTCGTCCTGGTTAGACTCACCACTAGGCCTCTGGTTAGGACTTCTTCCTCCAAAACTGCCTCTAAAATTTCTGTCACCTCTTCCTCTATTGTTCTGCTCAACTTTTCTCTTTAGCTTCTCTTCAGCTCTTAAGGCCATTTGGAAACACTTATTCACTATTTCTGGTGCTAAAATACTGATCTCATCTTGGATGTTCATCCTTAGACCATTCAAGTACCTAGCCACTTTCTTCTGACTCTTCTTCTTGTCTCTTTGATCTGAGACTGAGTTTATGAAACTCTTGTGTGTATGCATTCACATCAAGGTCTCTCTGTCTGAGGTTCTGCAACTTTTTATACATCTGCACATCACAGTCTAGGGGTAAGAACTATGCCTTGAGTTTGGTCTTCATCCTTTCCCACGAGGTTATCATATTCTTCCCCTCCTTGACTCTCTCTCCTTGTTCATAATTCCACCATGCAAGAGCAGATCCCTTCAGCCTTGCTTTTGCCAACTTAACCCTCTTATCATCAGGGATTTCTTTATATTCAATATGATTGTTCAATGCCTCAATCCAATCAATCACCTCTTCAGCTTCCATACTTCCACTATACATAGGTAACCCATCTATGGTGTCCCTATTGATTGATTTTAATGCATTTAAAAATGCCCTCTGGTTTGCTAGTATCTCCTCTGTCTTTTTATTGGTTTCAGCCATTTTCGTATCGCCTTCATCACTGTCACTTTTAGCTTCCTTCTCTTTGCCTTTGGACTGCTTGAACTCTCCCAACTTGGATGTAAGTATCTCCTCAATCAACTTCTTGATGGCGTCCTATGACATACTTTTGGGAGGCATCGTCTCCGCCTCTGTATCGCTTTCTTTGTCTGACATAAACATTCACAGACAACACCCAAATGCCAACACTCCTGCAAATCCTGAATTTAATTTTCCTCCCAAATCTTTTTCAGGCTCTGATACCACTATGATGCAGATCCAAACACCCTGACCTGCATTCCCCTTTGTATGTCTCGCTTTACTTGCCTATCGGCTAGACATCATACTATCGACAAATCAAAATGACTTTCCTTATACATGCAAGGTTTGACTTGCTGTTGCTGGTTTCCCTTACCGCTACTACCGGTCACGCTTTGCACCTAACTTAATGCATTTGCACAATGTATATTCTCCATATACATTCAAAACATACAACCTGAATATGCATTCGAAACATGCATTCGCTGAAGTCAACCATTGACTTTCCCTGTACTCAACTCAAAGTACATTCACTACATACAATCCGCAATATGCATCTGCGGGATACACACAACCTTCAACTGCGGGATACATAGGAAATGACCCCAACATACCTTAGCAATAAACTCACAGATTGTATATCAACAATGTACATTCGCAATGTACATCCACAACATGCATTTCGATTATGCATCCGATGGGTTTGACCGAACCGCTGACTCCTTTGTATGCCGATACCCTTGTATCTTCACAATGTATGTTCACTTCATACAATCGAGACATACAACACCCCAATGCTTCTCGATATGCTTTGCGACATGCAAAACTTAACAAGCTTTTGTGATATATACACAGAATGTGTATCCGACATACAATCGCAATATACACATGAAATGCACCTTCCAGAAAACAACTCAAATCTTCATTGTTTCGAATCTCTGCAAACCTTGTGACTTCTCCAATTTATCTCTCCAACAATCTAACACAGATTTTAGACTCCTTCAACCTAGCACATGACGGCGCTAGGATCTATCAAAGCATACTACACCTGATCCTGCAAACATGAACACAAACAAAACATAAAACAAAATGAAAACACAAATCGATATGTACAACCATTCCACCGATTTCAAAGAAATCAACCGGTGGAATGGATTAAGAAATCCATCTCGGCCTCAGAACATAAAATTGATTGCACAATGAATTCGAATGCCAGAAAGATGCACAATACAACAGGATCTTGTGTATTATGCTTTTTTTTTAGAAAATGCGAATACACAGATGCTCTGTAATTGCACAACTGATTTCTACCACTGACTACAACTCTACTACTGATTGCATTCGATTATCTGAGGGTATTTATCTACTCATCATGAATAGTACCAACTCTACTCCAGGGGGCTGGGAGATCATTCCAAGCGGCTGGGAGGTCTAACAACTTCTAACTACCTAACAACCCTCGAGATTACAAATTTGCCAAGTGTCCCGTGGGACTTACACATAAACCTATATAACTAAAAATGCACATGCATTGGTCAAACAAACCTTATTAATTGAATGGTCAGCTTAGGACCTTATTGAAAACATTAAACACAACATGAAATTAAATGCCTTCATGGAGGCGACTGTGGTTTAGGTGCCCTTGCACCACTACGCAACCAAGCAGCTTATAGAATGAATCCAAGACCAAATGCAGAGATGAATAAGCAAGTAACATAACTCATAAGTAAAGGTGTGGTGAGAGAGAGCATGAGCCCATGTGTTGTACCTGCATTGTTGACCCCAAAAAAAATGGAACATGGAGGATGTGCACTGATAGCAGAGCAAATAATAAGATTACCATCAAGTATCGGTTTCCTATACCTCGTATGGAGGACATGATGGATGTCCTTGCAGGGGCCAACTATTTCAGCAAGATCGACCTACGAAGTGGCTACCACCAAATCTGGATCTGAGAAGGGGATGAGTGGAAGACAACCTTTAAGACTGGAGACAGATTAAATGAGTGGCTGGTTATGCCATTTGGGTTATCAAATGCACCTAGCACATTTATGAGATTGATGAACACTATACTACGACCTTACATTGGTAAGTTTGTGGTAGTTTATTTTGATGATATTTTGGTATTTAGTAACAATAAAGACGAGCACCTACAACACTTGAGGATCATCTTTGGTGTGTTAAGGAAGGAGAAGCTCTATGCCAATTTGAAGAAGTGTAGGTTCATGCAAGACAGTTTAGTTTTTTTAGGCTTTGTCATTTCTAAAGATGGTGTTAGAATGGATCTAGAAAAGGTCAGGGCAATTCTAGAATGGCCTAGTCCAAGTAGCATCATAGAGGTAAAAAGTTTTCATGGCTTGGCCACTTTCTATCGAAAGTTCATTCAAAATTTTAGTAGTATTGTAGCTCTTATAACAGATTGCACCAAAGGAAGGGAGTTTGTATGGACCAATGATGCTGATGATAGTTTTAAGTACTTGAAGCAAAAGGTAACAGAAGCACCTATACTTGCATTGCCAAATTTTGATAAGGTATTTGAAGTAGAATGCGATGCCTCCCATGTAGGAATAGGTGTTGTGCTTAGCCAAGCTAGAAAACCTATAGCTTTCTTTAGTGAAAAGCTGAATGAAGTGAGAAAGAATTATTCTACTTATGATTTGGAATTTTATGCAGTTGTTCAAGCATTGAGGCATTGGAGACATTATCTAGTTCCCCAGGATTTTATATTATTTATAGATCATATTGCATTGAGATACTTGAACACACAGAAAAAGTTGAATAGTAGGCATGCCAAGTGGGTCTCTTTCTTGCAGGGTTACAATTTTGTGTTGAAGCATAAGTCTGGAAAACAAAATCAGGTTGCAGATGTGTTAAGTAGGCGTGTTGCACTTTTGACCACAATAGAAATTGAGGTGATTGGTTTTGATGCCATCAAAAATTTGTATGAGTCTGATGATGATTTTTGGGAGATTGTGGAACAATTGAAGGCACCAGTATCTAGTAACTTGGATCACTTTAGGGGTGAATATTTTATGCAAGATGGGTATCTATTTAAAGGAACAACTATGCATACTAGCTGGCTCTATGAGGGAAAATATTATCAGAGAATTTCATAGTAGTGGGTTGGCTGGACATTTTGGCAAGGACAAGACAATAGCCTTGATAGAAGACAAATATTATTGGCCAAAAGATGAAAATGGATATAACTAAGTATGTAACAAGGTGTAGAATCTGCCAAGTGGCTAAGGGACATTCACATAATACAGGGTTGTATATGCCATTACTAGTACCAACTGCACCATGGATAGATTTGAGCATGGAGTTTGTGTTGGGACTTCCACATACTCACCGAGGTAATGACTCCATTGTTGTAGTTGTTGATAGGTTCTCCAAGATGGTTCATTTTATTACTTGTAAGAAAACTAATGATGCAACGAGGGTAGCAGAGTTATTTTTTTCAAAAGTTGTTCAACTACGCGATGTTCCAAAGACTATTACCTCTGATAGGGATACCAAATTCCTCAGTCATTTCTGGAGGACTTTATGGAAGAAGATGGGGATTAAGTTACAGTTTAGTAGTGCTTATCATCCTCAAACAGATGGGCAAACAGAGGTAGTCAATTAGAGTCTGGGAAATTTGTTGAGGTGTATTGTTGGAGAAAAGCCGAAACAATGGGATGTGGCATTACCCCAGGCCGAATTTGCCTATAATAGTTATGTTAATAGATCAACGGGAAAGTCCCCTTTCCAGATTGTGTACGGCAGGAATCCTTAGGGTGTTCTAGATTTGGTACAGCTACCAATGAAATATAGGGTCAGTGATGATGGGGAAGCATTTGCAGAACACCTTCAACAGTTGTAGAAAGAACTGAGACAAAAGTTGCAGGACAGTGATGAGAGGTACAAGAATACAGTGGATACTAGTAGGTGACATTAGACATTCAATGAAGGTGACTTAGTGATAGTATATTTGAGAAAAGAGTGGCTTCCTACTGGAACATACCACAAGTTGAAGTACAGAAAAATTGGTCCTTGCAAAATTACAAAGAAGATCAATGATAATGCATATGAGGTCAGTTTACCAGATGATCTCGATATTTCTCCTGTGTTTAATATTTCTGATTTATATGCATTCCATGGTGAGGATGATGCTGAAGATAGTCAACCAGAAGTGGCATGGCACCATCACATTCCCCAGAAGAAGAAGGAAAAGATTGCACAAGTTCTTGATAAGAAAACTATCTACACTCCACAAGGGCATTACAACAAGTATTTAGTACAGTGGGAAGGATTACCACCAACAGATAGCACGTGGATTATAGAGTGGGAAGTGCAGAGGTTAGATCTAGTCAAATGGCAACAGTTCGAAGACACTCACTTGCAAGAGCTGCGTTCTTTTCAACTAGAGGAGAATGATGCAGGGACTTCCAGAGGTCATAACTTTTTACTTGGATGTGGGTTTTCTATGAAATTTTACAATTGGATGCTTTATGAGGTGGATGGTGGTTTCCCAACCCACCCTAGTCGGTTGGACCTCGTCTTGGCACTTTTTCGGGGCTTGAAACTTTCATCTTGGCCCTCAAAATGGCAATTTAGTGTTCTTTTTAGTTTTTTAAAAGTTGCTTTTTTAATAACTCGAAACTCATGTTTCAAATTTAGGATGTTAGTTGGCTTTTCGTCCTACCTTAGCTTTAGGAAGTTTTTGGGAAAAAAACTGGATTCTCAAGATATGATTGTAAAATTACCTAAAATGGCAAAATCTGACAATTGTCAAAATCTGCCAAAAAAGGTAATTTTTTATTTTTTTTGTTTTCTTGGATATAAGAAAGTTTTCATTATAGCAGTGGAGTTGGTGAATAGAAGATTTTTTTCCAGTGTTCCAAATCTTTGGCTCTCACACATGATTAATGGCACAATTTTATTGAGTGTATGTTGTTGGCTACATCACACAATTGCGTCCACATTATCCAACTGATGTCGCCAATACTCCAACTTACCCAGCCTGTGCTGAGTAAGTACATCGGCGTATCCATAAGAGTATGGCTCATCTGGCTTCCGGTGAAATGTGCAAATGGGCCATGTCACTGCAATATGCTCCCAAGCCCAGAACTGTAACAAAGACACACCTGCAGAAAGACTAGACACTCCACAATACACAACCTAATGCATATCATGGTAGAGGTGAGCCAGTACACAGACACCCCATGCAAAGCGGGTGTCCTCAATCAACATCCTCTCTAGGGTCCGACCCCAGCCAACTGCAAAACCATGTGATCTCCGATCGGGGCATACAACACCTCTAATCAAGCCAGCCACAATCCCAGGAAAGTAGTCATAGTAATCATACATGTCCTACCAGATGATAACTGATCCCTCTATGTCTGGATCATTGAATATCCTCTTGCACTCAGCTAGCCCGGCGTCACACTGAGAGTCATACTCTACCAGCTCCCCTGCTATAGGTAGGTGCAGGATCCTGTAAACATCCTCCAAAGTCACGGCGATCTCACCGGTGGGGAGGTGGAATGTCCCATCCTCGTTGTGGAAGCGCTCCACTAGAGTAGTCAGTAGATTGAGGTTCACACGAACCTCAGGCATGAAGCAAACATAGTACAATCCAATCGCTCCAAGAACTAGGCGATCCACCTCTATGAGCATGTGTCGTCGCTGCATAGTAACCGGGAACTGCTCCCGAGACATGAGACAATCAAAAATATCCTCCTGCCATCAACAAAGCAAAGCGTCAACCATAAAAGTATCAATGCAAACCTGCTCAACTATCAAACATATCCAAATCACTTACTTAACATATCAAATTGATCAAACCAAGCATATCATCTCTTGTCTAGATTCTATCAATCTTGGAGATCGCTTATCAATTGTCGCATCAATCAAGATGCCAATTGAGTCAATTTTGCTAAGTAACTGAGTATCCTAAGCAAATGCGTCGTTCCAGGTAGCATTTGTCGCATATCAGAGCAAAAGTGCAGCTTCACTATGCATGCGCCACACAAAGGAGTATATGCGCCACACAAAGGCATAAATGCACAGTTCTATAACACATGCACCGACACTTGGCACATATGTGCATCTTCCCAGTAGATGCATGGTATCACAACATATGCGCAACAACCTATAGCATATGCGCAGAACCTACTCATGCACAGGAACATGACCTAAATGCATCGCAACAGAACACATGCACAGTTTCGGGGCACAGATGCGCCGAAACCCAAGGCTGCACATTCACTTTGGTAACTTTGCCAAGCATTTATTGCACTAATAAATGCACCTAGCCTAAAGTTTTTGACATACGTACTGGGGGTCCTGCATCTGCTGCCCGCCCGAATCACTGAACCCACTCGAAACGATGCTCCTCGATCGAAATATCCATCTCTCTGCTGACTACTCTAGCTCCTGCACTCTACAAAGCTCCTAATAGCTCACGAAAAGACAAGTGTGCAAATGACTAGGATTGTGGACCCAACTTCTATATATAGACATGCAACCCTAACTAGCTGTGTGGTGACCTGGCCTGCTCTCCCTGCCCTTTATCCTCTATTTTTCCAAATCATAACCTGCTTTCCCCACCATTTCAAGCATTCTTTCACCTTCTTCATCATGAGATTATCTGTCTCACGCCCTCAAAATTTTCTTCCCATCCAATCTCCTGAGGGGGCATCCTACCGTCGTTAAATCTGTACCAGGGGCAAACTAGGGCATGTATCAAAATCGCAGAAATTTAACTTTCTTTGAAACAACGTGATAAAACACATTGCATCAAAGAGGGGCAAAATGTATACACCTAAAAGTGACACGACTAAATATTTATTTCATTTTAAATTCCTCTATCAATAAATAAATAAATCAATTTATTCATTTGATTCACATTTCTCCAAAAAATTAAATAAAATCATTTATTTAATTAAGTCATCCAAATTCTTCTAAAATCATTCTAAATTAAATAATACCAAATTATTTAATTAATTCTTCTCATTCTCTATATTTAAATAAATCCAAATATTTATTTAAATTATCCATTTCCTCCAAAATTGAATTAATACCAAAAATAATTTAATTAATCCACGTGCACATGTAATTAAATATTTTAAATATGTAATTAGCTAATATTCCCTCACCCACATGTCTTATTTCTCCTCCAGTCAAATTAGTTAACTCATCAATCAAATCTATTAACTAATTAGTCATCTGAGTTCACTGTTCATTCATCTCGGTCAACTCCCCAATCAACCCACTTATCTCTCCAATCAATTCTGTTAACTGGTCAGTCATCTCAATTAACTCCTCAATCTATTCTGTTAACTACCCTGATGCATGAAGGAGTAGGACACCTGTCCTCTCCCTATTCGCGCACATCCTCTCAAATTTCCTCAACCATTGATCTTCTTATTCATTCTACACCAGTGATCTTCTTTCTCACAAATCTATAAATACAACCCCTATTCCTCCATTTGAAGTATCCAAGCTTTTTATAAACTTACTCTGTAGGAATCACAACGCGCCTTTGGCACAAATCACTCCATAGCTTGAGATCAATTGTCACCATTATCACCATTATCATTGTATTGTGAAGATCCTTTTCATTTGCAAAACCTATCAAAAGCCATTCTCCATTGTCATCTTGGAAAAAAGCAAGGAAGTGCACCTTCTAAGGGCTCTATTCATACACGAGATCAATTTGAGATAGGCGACCAATGGAAGTCACGGAATAGAAAGGTTTGCAAGGTATTGACCTCTTTGTGTTTGATCTTATTTGTTCTAATTTCATTGAGTTATTTGGATTATATTGATATACTGATATCGACCACATTTTCCCATAACATTAATTATTGGTGTGAAGTTATAAAAGAGAATTTTAAAACTTTAGTATAAAGTTTTATTAAAAATGTTTATGCATTAAACATTTTTCACTCCGTTGTTGGATGAAAGCAAAAATTGAGCTCTCCCAAATGGTGAAAGGCTGGCGATTAATTTTTTAAATGTTTTATTCTGGGTAGAGTTAAAACTCTCGGTAAAAGCATTATTATATGCTTTATTTTTTACCTTGCAGCCTCGCAAAGACCAAAAAGTAGCCTCACCGAAGTAAGAAGCTCTGGTGAAATATATTTTAAAATGTGTTATTTTTGCTGAGGTCAGCAGTCAAAGGGAAAAATCATATTAAAAGTTGTATTTTATGCTTTTCGCCAGTCCACTGAAGGTAGGGAATAGACTCGGTGAAATGTGAATGCTGCAGTGAAAATGCATTTTTAAATATTTTTAATCTCCAGCAAGTCAAATGTCCGAAAAGGAGCTTTGGTAAAAGCGTTACTTTATGCTTTTATTCTCTCCTCGGTCCCACTTCAAATAAACATTGGCCTTGGTGAAAGTGAAAGTTGTGGTGAAAAAACATTCTAAAATGTTTTTATTTTTACCGAAGTCAAAGGTCATCAAGAAAGAGCTTTAGCAGAGAAGACATTTTTTAAATATTTTTAATATTCACCAAAGACACGTGTTCGGGAAAATAGCTTGGGGTAAAAGATTTATTTTAATACCTTTGCATGTATTTCGTGAGCTCGCTGGAGGTAAGAAATAGACCCGGCGAAACAATGTGGCTCTGGTGAAATGCATATTTTAATATTTTTTGCAATGTTTGGGAGGAGTGTTGGAAAATGATTTATTATTTTCTTGTCTTGCATTTCCTTGTCCCGCTAGAAGGCAAAAATGGGCTCAACGAAATCACATACTCCAGTGGAAAACATTTTTAGTTCTCCGCCAAAACCAAATTCATGTTAAAAGCTTTATTTCACCCAGAAATTCATTCCAACGAGGGAGAATGCTTTGACAAAATGGTTGCAATGTAGAGGGCATTATGTATCACATTTTTTGGGTTTATGGCAAGTATTTAGGGCTTTTTATAGGCTTAAAATTATTTTTTTCATTCCCAGATCAATGTCCAGGACATCTTTGACACCCAAAAGACATTTTCGGCGAGGTTTGAAGCATTTTAAATGTCCCACCATTGATGAAAACGCCTAGGCAACATAAAAAATGCCCCTAAAATTATTATGAATTCTCGATTTGATTGCAGGTAAACTGTATAAAAAATGATTGCGGACAATATGTTTGATAAAATGCCAAGGGTAATTGCAAGAGGAATTACGAAGTCCAGAGGGGTAAAATACTTGGTAAAAGCATTTTTTCACAGGCCAGCGAAGTGGGCAACTATCTGGTGATTAAATTTTTCACTTGCAGGGTGAAATATGACTGGTAAATTAATTTTACCAATTGGGTAAGATTATGGACGTGAATACATAATTTGGGGAAAATGCATATTCACTTACCAGATAAAGACAAAATGAAGAGGAAGTTAGAAGATGTTGTGGCATATTCCTCATGCCAGTCAGTTGCAGGATCAAAGGGGTTCAACTGTGCCATATGTCATGCCTCGGTTGAATCTAGGGTTTCTCTTCTTCTTTTCTCTTTCTTAAAATGCAAATATTGTTTCATTTGGGAAGGTTCCAAGTTCTCCAAGTCTCAGAGTTTGTAATTTTGTACAGGGTCTCTACCTAGGCTTTAGGTGTTTTTTAAGTTTCAGAGTTCAATATTGTAATCAGTTGTTTGGGTAAAGGCAAACATTTCAGTTTGCAGCCAAAATTTAACTGTCATACAGTAATGTCTCCTAGAATGTACACTTTGTTTCTTCAATTAGAATAATCACTATTATAATGATTTTTGTTGCACATTTGCTGCAATAGATGTTTGGTTGATGACTCTTGTTCAAGGAGCAAGTTAATTTTGCTTTTAATCAAATATTGGGGATAATGTGTTATATTTAGGATTACTAAGAATGTTATTTGCATGTCCATGAGAGGCCTCGTTATTGTAAGACAATAATGGTTTAATGTCATTGATTTCACATTTCATGCTGCTATCTGATGGGTTATTTGTATCTTGACTTTGTGAATGGACAAGGCACCAGTCTAGTGTATTTCTTTTGTGCAAACCTTGGAGAGAATCACCAATTATAAATTTGCTAAATCTTTCATCTCATGTTTATTTATTGTCTGGTTTTCTGTATCTTCATGAAGATTAATGGATGTAGGGGTCATGCCTTGGAATGATGTAGTTTTAACCTCTTCTTATATTTGAGATGAAGATAATTCTATTTAATTAGTTCTTAGTGTTCATTAAGGTGCAAAGGGATTGTGCCTAGAGACGAGTAATTGTATAACACCCTTTATTCATTTACCTGAGAAACATCCACATGTTGAAGGCCTTTAGTGAGTTGTCTAGTGCAAGTTTTATCATATATTCAAGACTAAAAAAGGTACATCCACACGAGTCCTGTGGAGCTTAAAGAGTAGAAGGCTATGTTTAGCCTTGTTCGTTGGCTTTTCTTGTCCTCAATCTGATGAAAGTTCAAGATCTTTGCCTTAACCTATTGATCCCCTGGTTTAGGTATTATGATTTTCCTTAGGATTAGGGGTTGCAAGAACAATCACTAACACGTTAACAATAAAATATTTAGACAATATAGTATTTAGATATAACTGCTCATTACAATAGCTTATTTACTACAATAATCTGTTGACAACCATCTTTATACATATTTTGCAAGATGCAAATGGAGCATAAAATCACATAACAATGGAGCTCTATGTTTGTTAACAAGCTTCTGGATAAAGAAACTGATATATGATTTGGGATATTTGTTTCAAAATAATTCTATATAACAAACTATCCCCTGTTTTGAAGAATTGGAAAAACACTATTTGTATTCAATATTTGACATTTACAATTTCTCCTTCATTATTTGCTTTCTAATGTAGTTTGAAATCTTTTAGAAATAGTAAACTTACTGCTTTTAATTGTCCAATTCCATGTTGAATTTGTCTATAATTCAATAAATTCCTATTATGTTAATACTTTAGCATATTTAAATTGCTATTAGTTAACAGCAACTAAAACATCACACATGGGAGTCTCTTTTTAAAATAGGCTCCTAATTTTTCAAAACAACACCCATTTAAAAAATTTACCAAGCCCCCTCCATACTACCATAGCCTTATAATTTCGTTTTTGTCCTTTTTTAATGATCTAAAAGTACTAAAAATCTGATACCAACGGTGAAAAAATGAATATATATCAGTTTAGATTCCACACGAAACGTATCTGATGTCTATATATTTTCCCTGTGATGCTAGAGAGTCCTTAGCTGAAATTATGGGGTTGATTTGTTTACCATTTTCACACCCAGATCGCAATCTCAACTCTAGGTGCATTGCCTTCCTCATCCATTAAATTATGTTGTTTTTTAAAAATGAGTTTTTAATAACCGGATGCAGTTCAACAGATCCCCATACCTATGCATTATTCTGTATCAGCGAACTGTTTATTCTCAAAATGCTTTATTTGAATATGGGAAACTAATACGATAAACTATCTGATATGTCATTGAACTTCAGGGAGGAGTCCTTTTTGAGTTTACAAATTAATTGAATCCCAACGTTCCTGAATGCCCTAATGGTTGCTTGTAGGCCTAAATCCCCACAATTTCATATGCCCAAAAAGATTATGGGTCCTCAGAAAGTCTCACCAATTTTGAATACCTAGGCTGTATTTTACCTCAAATCCTAATGTTTTCAGCTACCCGCAGTTTTTAGTGGCCTAAGGTATATTTTGTTTTGATACCCAAGTAGTGTTTTTGGCCTAAATTATACTTTATTTCACTGCTCAAGTAGTCTTTGGGGCATGGGATGTATTTAACGTTTTGAATCCTATTTTTTTGGGATTTAAATACCCATAGTTTTGAGTCCCGAACCATTTATTTGGGTTTGCAATGGAGGTTAATAGTGAAGAAGTTATCTCAGATAAAAGTGAAGATGTGGAGGAAAATGCAGAGGACAAATGCATGGTTGTGGTTGCCAGGGAGCAGAATAAGGCCCTGGAATTACAGGCAGTTGATCTTCCGCATCATCTGTGGGAAAATATTTTGGCCCGTCTGCCCATTTCAAGCCTTTTCAGAATGCTGAGCGTTTGCAGAGCCTGGAATTCAATGGTGCACTCGGACTCTTTTATGACAGTCTACAGAAAGGTGCCTCCCCAAGATGTTTATTTTGTTCTTTTTGCTGATTTTGTTCATAGAAATGTTGCTGCTGCATATGATCCATTAGATAATAAGTGGGCTGTGATCACCCTGTCCAGCATTTCATCTTCATCCTGTCCTTGCTCTGAGGGTTGTTGTAGATTTCGTAGGGGTGTAGCATCCGGTGGGGGTCTTGTGGTAGCTGAGAACAGAAAAAGTTCCCTTGTTGTGTGCAATTTGTTCACTAAAACACACAAGATTCTTCCTCCCATGCTGCCCATGGATAGTACCCCACCCCCCTATGTTGTTGCAATTGTGGTATTAAGCATAGAGTATAAGATATTGGCTGTTAGCACAGGTGATACAATTACTTCTCAGGTGTATGATTCACGGACCAATTCATGGAAGATGAGTGGTAGTTTTGATGGGAGATTTGCCATGGTAGGCAATGCTGCTCACCTTGATGGTTTTTTGTTCTGTTTGAGCCATCCTGATAACTTGCTGGCATTTGATTTAGATGCTGGAACTTGGCATTTAGTTGAGGTCACCATGCCCCCTCTTGTGTGTGCCCATATAGTGGAGCATGACGGCTCCTTGATTCTTGTTGGGGGCATTGAGGAGCATAGGGTTTTGAAGAAGATCGGTATTTGGGAGCTCGATGAGTCTGTCAAGCAATGGCACATTGTTTGCACTATGCCCGATCATCTCTTCAGTAAATTCAGCCATGGAAATCTGAATTATTTTTTAACTGTTGCTCTGTGTGGTAAAATTTGCTTTTACAAAAACTATCATTCTGTCATTTTCATGTATGATCTTTCAGAAAAGAAATGGTGGGGACTGCCTCCCTGTCCACTTGACAGTCGCATATGTAGGTCAACCTGGTTTGGCTTGGCAGTGGAGCCCCGCCTTGATGCACAGGTATAAGGTAGGTTAAAGCTAACTTCTTCCCGACTGTGTAATTTCCTTACTTGATTGCCCTAAGAAATGACTCTTTCTTGTTTCCTTTGGAAATTGCTCCGTGTTGCCACTAGATAATGGTTTACTGGACTAAAATGTACTTTGTTAGTATCACTTGTATGTTTGTATAATCAAGTGATGAAAACATGGCACTCTGGACAGAGATAACTTAGATTTATAGGTTTAATATCTGTCATAATCTGGGCAGCAAAAATATTTTGTATTTTGTATTATTTTTCGTGAATGAGGTGCATCTGTATATAAAAAAATTGATCTGGTTCTGGCATGAAAGTTAAAATTACTTATGAACATTGAATTTAATATATTGTCATTAGAGTTTTTTGCTGCTTCATATTCTTTGTCATGGTTGTAAATTTTACAGTTGCTTTTATCAAATGTCTGTTGCTAAACATTCACTTCAGTTAGAAATAAAAATATTTGGAAATAATGGCATTGCCTAATGCTTTTTTGGCTAATGATCCTGTGCTTGCATTAAAAGAGAGCATAACTAAATACAATTCCAGTTTCAAACTCACAAGATATTACAGTAGCAGCCCATAAAAGCAAAATGAGCCAGAGACAGAATGTCTCTGAAAATTACCATTAAAGACATTACCAATAGAAAGGACAATAAAGATCATTCAAATTATTTTTCTATCTGCTATAGTGAAGTCTTCAATACCCAACCAAGATGAAGGTGATGAGCTCTAAATATGGCTCAACTTGTATTATCCGCTGTTTGCAAGGAGGTTTACTGCTTTTTTTTTTCTTCTCAAAAGATATGTGATCAGATAATGTGGTTAAACTACGAAGAAAAGGAAGTGCCTTCTTCCATTATGGTGATGATGATCTGCAGCATTGCCCCTCATAGCACCAATAACAATTTGGGAATCTCCTTCAACAGTTAAATGCGTTATGCTCAAATTGAAATGAGTCACAAAACTACCAGAAGAGCCAGCTTTGTTATTAGTGACAATAAAAAGGTTGAGAGAAAAGGGATATATACAATTACCTGAATGCCTCTTGCTTCCCCAGTGCCTGGGTTTCTGCAGGAGGCTCCATCAAAGTTTATAGCTTCACAACATTTTCTTTTGAGACCGTGTATTGGACACCCTTTGATCTTATTCTCTCTCCAAGCTTCCTGTTATTGTGTGGTTGGCATCCTTATATTACACATTGTGGTGAGAAAAATTTGGGAAGGCAGGTAAAATTTATTGTATTCTGCCTCTAGGTAAAAAAGAAAAACAGATGTAGATCAGGCAACCTTTGCCTGTCACAGGCTTTTTAAGCATTACATTTTGAAATTTCTTGCATTTTTTATTTTTAATCATGCACCTGCACTATTTGACATCTTAAACTTGTTTCTTTTATACATTTTTTTTTTCTGTGCTGTAATTTGTTTTGTGAGGAATGCCTCTGTTTCAAATTCTGGTTTTGAGCCAACATTGTACCATTTTCAGCAAACTTTGACAGTATACCCGTCGATAAAAAAGATGGCGACAGTTGCAATCACTAGAATCAAGTTGAAATAATTTCCATAATATTTTATTGCAAATTTCCCCATGTCTTGTGAGTAATGCTATATCAAATGTAGAAGTGCTAGTTTGATGAGGCATTTTTTTCTTTAAAGAAAATATCTCTATTATGAGAATATACTAAAAAACTAGCAGTTACTTGTCCAGGATGTGCAGTTGGCCCCTGGAGATATGTCGCTGTACTCTACTGAATATTTCACATACACAACATCCCCTCCTAATGATATGAGTTTCGTATATATAGATTTTCTTCTAATGATAACAAGAAGCCTCATACATACATGACAGTCCCCCACTACCCAATATAACTGATTCCACAATTTACCTATTTGATCTGATATATTTGACTCAACATTACTGAGGGATGTGCGTGCTACCTGTTGTGTACTCCATCACCCCATTCACATTGTAATATAATATGCTTAGTTTGGCGGGTGATAATTCTTGGTGTTGTCTTTCTCCGAGTATGGTTTCATATTTTTGCTATTTTGATTCAATTCACGTCCATAGTTGTTTTTGCTTTTCTTCCATGTATAGCTATAATGACTACTCCTTTGGTCTCATATTTGTCTGTAGTTGTTATTTCTTTGATTCCATGTACAGCCATAATGATTGCTCCTCTAATTCCCTGTATGCCTATAGTTGTTGCTTATTTCATTCCATGTATCACCATAATTGTGGCTTCATGTATGTCTTTACATGTTGCTACTTTGATGCTTTGCAGCATGCCTCCATAATTGTTGCCAGTGACGTGGATGTTTATAATTTGCACCCTGGTTTTTTTTTGGCAAATTTTTCCTCTTTAGACTTCTCTTCTGCTATCTTTGCCTCTTCAACCTTTTCTTTTGCTTTTTCCTTGGCTCTTGTGTAGATGAAGTGTTAGAGTTTCCTTTACAAGTATCCAAGTCCTTATATTGGTCTTCAGACTCTTCTTTGTGCTCTTTGTCACAATTTTCAGATTCATCCCACCTTGTCCGTGCTTTGTTCCTCATTATGTGTAATATTCTGCAAGGTTACTTTCTTTTTCCTATATCAAAGTTTCATGAACTTTTTTTTGCATGTTAATATAAATAATTCCTGGAGTCTCTGACCAAGGATATCCAAGCCATCCATAGCCATGGCATAAAAACCTGACTACAAAAACATATTCTTTAAGAGTGAGCTTCAAATATTAAAAAACTTGAATCTGTTTACATCGATTTGAGTTTCCTTGATATTCTTTACTTCAAAATGTAGTTGCTTGTCCAAGTCCATATTGATGAAGCTATATTTACTGCTAGTGTTTATGGATGGAAATTGGAATGACCTTTTTATGAATGCATTCATGAAATTGAATATGAGGCTTTCTTATTTGGAGCTATAGTGTTATAACCCTTATCTTCCATTGCTTCATCCTTATAAACATCACCCATCATCATCATTTTCTTCTTTCGTCCCTCATAAAGCCACTTACTAGCTTCACCTTCAATTCAAAGCAAAAATGTAACTGCCAAGAATGATGAGAATATTTATTTTTAAATTGGAGTTACCATTCTCTAACATTATCATCACTCTTCCCATTAAACTTAATATCTCTATAAAAATTTGGGCTATAATTATTTCCTTTCTTACTATTAAGATCTAAGAATAAAAATGTATAGGCAAGTATGAGATGTCCCACTAAGTAGGATCTGATTTAACCTTCAACTAATGATACTATCTGTTGTGACGTATACGCAACATCACCCCATTGGTAATGGGGACCCTCATCATTTTTGAGTTTTTGGCTGTGTGCCCTCACTTGAGTTCCCCGCAAGAATGAAAGAGTTGGTTGGGGGTTATGATCAAACCATTGAGCGCACTGAGAGGTCTATCACTGTAGAAGTTGGGAGACGCGTACTAACCTCAGGATGTGAATTCTGAATTTGGATCACATGAAATTTGAAAACTGTTTGAGTCGAAATTTTTTTGGAGTACATTTGATGTATTCGATCTGCCACATATTTAACTCAATTCACATTTATTCTCGATGGCGGACTTTCGTGGTCCTTTTGCAAAGTTTGTTTTCAAATGTCCTGCACGGTGTTTTAAACGGTCCGCTTTATTTCGTGGGCGCGTTATTTTCTTTTTTTCGCATCACGTGTATTATACATGAGGCATTCTTTGGTCCATCTTAAGCTTGGCGGTGATTAATTGGTATAGTAAGATATATTTTGAATACTTGGTGCATTCTAGCTCCCGCTCAAGCACTCTCGTGGTTACCTTGCAATATCCTAACGCATGACATGTTACAATGAAGAACTGCCAAGCACCATATGTTATGTTTTTTTTTTAAGAATCCGCCTAGGTGCTAAGTCTAAAATTAGGCTATATTGCTCATTCAAATGTCCGCCCGGAATAAATCCAAGGTGCATCAAAATGTCCGTTTCATGTTCCGCTCAAGCGGACTTTTGGGATTCATTGTAGTGCTTGTTTATAACATTCGTGTTGGTCCCTAATGTCTGCTCAAGCAGACTTTTTAGATACTCTTTGCAAATCTTCTTTACTCCTCTCAATCCACAGCAATCTCGGGAGTCCGCTTTGGCGCTTCGACAAAGGTGATTTGCATTTCGGGGTATGCTAGGTGGTGTCTAAACTTTGCTTCAATTAATCTATACTTAGTATGGCATACGTTTGCCCAAGCGCATTCCGTTCATCTTGCCAGGTGTTATGCGTAGTGGACTAAAGTATCTGCTTGGCGTTTAAAGTGCGAATTCATTTCCGCGAGTGGGCTCCATGGAGACGATTCTGAAGCATATCCATTTCATATCGCGGGCAATAAAAACCTCCTCAAAATAGTTGAAAGCGTCACTCTGCAAAATTAGCCTGGCGCATAACGCATAGCAGCTCGATATCTTTTAATTTGAATGAAATAAATGGAAACGCTATAATAAGTTTCTAAAATCACTTCACATCTTCTGAAGATTGCTTTAAAACGTTCAAATATTGGGATGGTCACTTTGCAGTTTAAAAAAAAAAAAAAAAAACTCTACGAGATCCAAAAGCGCCCACTCACGCACGTATACACAATCATTTTGGAAGGTTGTAGCTTGTGCTTTAAGCACTATCCATCATCATTCATACCGTCTGCTCTGAGCTTCTTCGAAGCTTTCATGACATTTAATCGCACATATATTCAACAAAGCGAACTTTTTTTTATACCAAGGCAAGAGGAACGTTCAAATATCAAAGTGAAATTAGCTTGCAGCTTGGTACGCCAGCCTTTGATAAACTTCAACATTCATTTTAAACACTGTTTAAGGGAGCAGATTTTAGCAAAGGCAAGTAGGAGCTCGAATTATTGATATCAGTCAAATTTTTTTCTTTTCCGCAAGGCTCACATTGTCGATTTTTTCTTAATGAAGTGATTACATATTGATTTTATCCTGCATGTATCGAGTGGCAAATTTTGTCCTATTTGCCTGTCTATTAAGCATTGTTCTACTGTGCTGATGTCGTGATATGCGTGTAGGTCAGCAATGAATGCGAAGGATAGGCAAGTGTTGATGAGGAGCGATATGAAGGGAACGTGGCTGGAAACAAAGATCATGTCAAAATGGCGAAATCTCGGAGACACCAATCTGGGAAGAACCAACATGGAGGAGATTCGACAAATCTTATACAAACCCAACCCTTCGGATTTGGTCAAGCGAATGTTGAAGAACGGGATTGTTCAAGTTGCTTGTTTCCCGCCGGCAATGTTGTGTCCGGAGTTAATGTTGGAATGCGCTAAGCATTATAATCACGAAAAGAGATGCATTGTGACCAAAGAAGGCAAAGTACTGGCTCATCTGAGGAAAGAAGCAATCGCAGAAGCTTTCGACATTCCTTCATACAAAACTACTACTTTCTGTACCAAGGAGTCTGCCTTGCAACTGTATCTAGCTGGACCCGAGAAATGTATGGAAGTGATAAACAGCAACTGGTTGGTGCAACCAAGCCGCATGTAAGCAAAGTACCTAAAAAGCTTCACAAATCGGATTTCCATCAGGAGATCAATTATATGGTTGTATTTCTGAATTGCATCATGGGCTGCCCGCAATCAGCAAATTTCGAGCCCTGGATGTTCTTCTTTATCGAAGAAATCATAAGTGGAAAGAGGATGATAGATTGGGCTGAAATGATCAGCAGCAATATCGATGATCAGTTGAAGAGTTTGCAGGAAACAAAAACATTTTATATGAGCTCATATGTTATATATATGCCCGCCAGAAACGAGAGATATCCAGGACTGAATTGCAAGGGGAGAATTGGAAACAGAGATGGACAGTTCAAGGTTTATGACTGCTATCCTCAGCTGCACCTGCAAGCTATATCTCATTACAGAAGGTTTAATGATGCCTTTTCCATGTATATTGTCAGATTGTTGCAAGGCAACACATGCAGGAGATTGTCTAAAGAAGCTATGAATTTCGTGGCAAAATACGAAAAATGGTTTATTCAATTTCCAAGATTTACATATATCCGTGTTGAGGGCTATTCATCATTACCTTACAGGTTGCCAAGATACCCCACTGACAAAATGGTGTTGTTGGAAGTCACAAGACAGCTGATTGCATTCGACAAAGCTCAAAGAAAGAGAAAGAAGACTACGACAAAGTTTCCAATCAGCATTGGGAGGCTTGAGACCTGCATATCATTACAAGCAGCTGAAAATTCAGAGATAGAGCTGCAAGCTTACAACTTAGTGTGCCACAATGATGCACGTGGCAACTTTGATCTGTTTGGCATAGTCAAGTAGAAATTTGGGAGCCAATACGAGCATAGACCACAGTTCGAGGATCATTGGATGGATGCGTACAATGACATGGAAATAAGAAAGAAAGGTTGCTACAGATTGTATTTGGATTTGGTCAGAGCAACAAGAGTAATCAACATTCCAGATCAGCTTGAGGAGAATCACAAAAGACTTTCACAAAGTTCGTATGAAGAGGAGAAGATAGGCCTTTCACCATCAATTGGTCGGAACAGGAAGTCACCCGCAATGATGATTTGATGATGCCAATTGTGGCACATACAAGAAAATATGTGGACTTCCAAATTCGAAGGCTTCAGGAGAAAAATGTCCAATTTACTTACAATTTGATGGGAGGAGTTAGTACACATCAGTCCAAGGATACTTCAAGTAGTGAGTTAAGCAGTGACTCCAGTGATTCCAGTGATTTAGAAGGTGAAGGTGTTGATCTGCATGAAGATATTCAGCCAAGTAAGAAGGTGAAAAAGAATGATGATCAGAATGCAGCTAGTACATCTTCAAGACAAGAGTGCAATAGTATAATAGATATTGAGGAAGATGAAGCGAGGCCTGATGAACAGGTAGCTTTAGAAGTACAAACTGATCGAGGCATCAAACAAGGTAATCAGATTGATGAAGTTGTGTCAAAATCATCTAAGGAACAAGAAGTGGTCATGATAGAAATAGAAGTTGAAAATCAAAATGACAAGGAGTTATATGAGTTTGATGAGGAGGCTCTTCCCACTGTTCAATAGAAGAGAGTTCAAGAGGAAAATCAGGAGGACTTGTCTAACTTACTAGAGTGGCTAAGGGATCGGGTCAAGGAGAAGTCTGTTATTGAAAGAGAACCCATCCTGAGTTTGGAAGACTTGCTGAGCAGAGCCAAACCTGACAAAGGAAAGCAGAAAATTACTAAATTCTCGAAGATCACAAGAGGCAGCTCAGGGTCAAGGCAAGTGCATATTGCTGTCCCAAAAATCAATGTAGAGACAGGTGATGGTGTTCCAAGTGGGTATGATATTAATACTTTTGATTTAGGACTAGCCACAACAGAGCAAGAGATAGAAGAATTGGAAGATTCAGTTGCAAGTATCAAGGAAAGACTAAGGAAGGAACAAGAACAGAGGATCCAGTTGGAGAGGGATAACCTGGCATTTCAACATTATATTCAGCAGTTGATGAGGTTAGTAAGCCAAGCTGAAGAGATGGTTGCACCACCTGCGTTGCTTTCGCAGGAGTCTGTGGCACATTTGGAAGAAATGAGATCTTCATCTCAAGTGTTGCAGGATTGGGTAGTAGATTTCAAGATCAAAGCTGACGGATTCATTGATGAGATTGTGAAGTTATACAAGGAGGCTTCTTCAATATTCGAAAGAATTCAGATTGTTTTGGTTTCCTGTGCAGAATCCAGAGTTGTAAGATAAGAGGTTATGCCTCATTTGAAAAGGCTAATCTATACTCCAAGTGCCACTTTGATAGATGAAGGAGTGATTGAACAGGGTTCAACATTTAGTTTTCCTTCCTGGTATTGTGCCCTCAGCATAAGGGAGTAGATCCTTGGAAAGATTGAGAGTGACAACACTTGAACAAGAGAAGCACTTCGAGAAATTCAAAACAAAATACTTGTTTCTATTAACCAGATAGTGGACTCCAATGGAGAAATTGATGAATACTTGTTGAAAGATAAAATACATGCAAGGTATTTTCAGCATGCACAGGCTGTTTCCAGGGAGTTGTTGGATGATGTTTGCACACTCTCCACTTTCATGGGCATGTTTCATACATCCATGGCTGGATGGGAGATGATAGTTGTCAAGTGTATAGAGGAGCTGCAAATTGTGGAATGCACCATTCAAACTTTGCCAAGTGTCCCTATGGAGGAGGTTACACGTGTCATAACTAGATTTATGGAGTTTATCACTATTAAGATATTCTTTTATACTTAGAATCTCCTATTTTTAGTTAATGGTCAGTTTCTTGTAACGGTATGTAATTATGACAAGATCGTGTGTCGATCTCTGGCAGTCTTTAGCAGTTTCTAAATATAGAAACTTGCTTTCTTTGTAATTACTTGTAACCTATTTAAGAGCCTTTGCTCTATGTGAATATCATCTAGCATTCTGCCATTTACCTGTGTAATATGCTATCAGAGCTTGCTTCGACTTCGAAAACATAATTTCATTCGAAATTATTCAAGTTTTTTTCGAAATCTCGAATTTGTTTTGGGCTCTTTGGTTGGTTCTTGTTTTTTTTGGTGAGGCCGGATTTTTTTTCTGCAGACTTCCTGTTTTTCGAATTTGCTGAGTGCCTAGGGCACGGAAATTTTTCGTCTAGGGTTTTGACCCTCAAAAATTTGACGAAATTTATTTTTGAAGACATTCTTGGTGGGTTTTTCGAGTAGATTTCTGGGTCTTTGTCCGAATTTTTTTCTGGTTTTCTGAACTTTCTAAATGCCTAGGGCATGGAATTTTTTCATCTAGGGTTTTGACCCTCAAAAATTTGACGAATTTTTTTTTCAAAGACATATTCCTGGTGGATTTTTCGAGCACCATTTTTCGTGCAGCGTACCTGTTCCGAAATTTGTGCCAGTTCAGTTCTATTCGGCCTACCTGCAATGTTCTGTTTGGAATTTCAGTTCGCATCCACTTCTGTTCGTCGTTTTTCGTGCCTCGAAAAGCGTGTGGAATGGCGAGCTTGTCCAATATTATGTTGGAAGGCAGTCAATGGTTCAACGACTGCAACGACAACACTTGGAAGCAGCGAATGATGACCATCTTTGAATATCGCTGCCTCGCTCATATCATTCTAGGCACTACCACTCGTCCAGCAACGACAGGTAAAGACCAGGATAAGTTTGACGAACAAACCCGTGAAGCAGTCATGCTCATTAAGCTATCAGTCACAGATGATCAGCTACCTCAGATTCCGGCTGGAAAGACAGCAAAGGAGATTTGGGACCATCTGAAGGGTTTGCATGAAACCTCTGACAAGAGCCGTGCGTTCTTCCTGAAAAATATACTGTTTTCTATCATGATGGATGAGAAGACATCTTTGTAGACGCACCTGAACAAGATCCAAGAGATCAGAGATCAGCTGGAGGCTATTGGTCGAAAAATGGAGGAAGAAGACCTGGTTGTGATCACTTTGAAAAGTCTACCTAAGTCCTATGAACATTTCATTGAGACTCAACATTACATCAGCTAATGTTGATCTGAAGTTTCCAGAACTCTGTACTATCCTCTTGCAGCAGGATTGCTGGAAACAATAGTTTGGTAGTAGTGCTTCTTCGTCCTCTTCAGAGCAGGCTTTTGCAGCCAAGTTTCAGGCTCAGCATAAAGGCAAAAGTCAGCCTCCACAGCAGAATCAGCCAGCACCATCTCAGGACAGCGGTAAGAAGAACATTCAGTGTAACTACTGTCACAAGTTTGGACACATCAAGAAAGATTGTCGCACACGTATCACTTCTGAACAAAAGAAGCAGGGAGGGTCTCAGCAGAAGGCCAACAATGCGGAGCACATTGAGCAGAAGGAGTCTGCGTTTTACGCCTTCATGGTTAAAAGCCCTGCAGACCATGCAAAATCCTCTGCTTGGTACATTGATTCAGGTGCTTCGCGTCACTTCACTCATTGTCGTGACTGGTTTACAAAACTCTCCCCTTTCAGTGATTCAGTGGTCTTCGGTGGTGGAGAAGTGTACACAGTTGCCGGTAAGGGCATTGTTTAGCTTCAGTCTGGTGGGAGGAAAATCATATTCTTCAACGCATATTATGTTCCTGGTATGGAACTTAACTTGCTTTCAGTCAGCCAGATCATGAAACACTCTCCACAACTTGATGTGGTGTTCAGCGCTCACAAGTGCTCGATCATCGACCGGGAAACCAAATGCACTGTAGCTGTTGGCATTGAGGACCATGGTCTTTATCGACTTGTGGATTTGGATGGTCCTCCTGAATCAGCCCTAGCAGCTCGACACTCTTCGGTTACCAGTCTCTGGCATCAGCGATATGGGCACCTGAATGTGCACTACCTGTCTCAGATCTCCCGACAGCACCTGGTAGATGGGCCCCCTGAGATTCAGGCTCAGAACTTCGGTGTCTATGGATCATGTCAAGCTGGGAAACAACACCGCACGCCATTCTCGACTGGCGACTCCTGGCGCGCATCCAAGGTACTTCAGTTGGTTCATGTTGTTGTTTGTGGCCCTATGAATACTCTTTCAGTTACTGGATGCAAATACTTTTTACTGTTTGTTGATGATTTCAGTAGGAAAATGTGGGTTTACTTTCTTAGACAGAAATCAGATGTGTTTTCAGTTTTTCAGAAGTTTAAGGCCTTAGTAGAAAAAGAGTCTGGTTGTTCCATTGTAACTCTTAGGTCAGATAATGGGGGGGAATTTTGTTCAAATGCGTTCTCCAACTTCTGTGATACACATGGCATCAAACGCTAATTGACCACACCCTACACTCCTCAACAGAACAGTGTTGTAGAGTGGCGCAACCGCACTATAACTGAGTTAGCCCGTTCCATGATGGAGCACAGATGTGTTCCTAAGAAATTTTGGGCAGAAGCAGTTTTCATTGCAGTTTACCTTCTTAACCGGTCTCCGACCTATACAGTTAAGGATAAAACTCCAGAAGAAGTCTGGACTGGCTGCAAGCCGCGGGTCAGTCATCTGAAATTTTTTGGCTCTCTTGCCTATGTTTGGATTCCCGATGCCAAGCGCTCTAAACTGGACTCCAAGAGTCAAAAATTAATGTTCACAGGATACAGTGATAACCACAAGGGCTATCAGCTCATTGACATTGAGACAGACAGTCTCATCTTTAGTCGTGATGTGGTTTTTGATGAAGAGCGGGGACCCTTCTTCTCTCCCTCTTCTGTGCAGCAATCCGAAGATCAGCCTTTGAAGGTTCCTACCTTGGGTGTTCGTCTTCCATTAGGTCCACCTTATGGGAGGGATGTTGATAATTCTTCAGATTCCGATGATTCTCAGTTTGACATCCTTGAGGCTGATCCTGAGTATCCTCCTGATGCACCTGTTCTACATGATGCACCTGTTCTACCTGTTGCATCTGTTCCAGAACCTCCTGCTGAATCTGACGTTGGCCCATCTACCCGTCGCCCCAAATGGTGGTCTCAGACAATTGCCGATCTTCATGATGATGAACTTGTTGAGGGTAGATCCTCCCGGAATAAGAGCAAACAGCAGCGTACAGTAAACTTTGCTCTCATGGCCAACCCGCATAGTGTCTATGAGCCTCAGACTCATACAGAGGCTAAAGGTATTCCAGAGTGGGATACGGCGATGGAATCAGAACTCCAGAGCCTTCAGAAGAACCACACCTGGGTCCTTTCAAACCTTCCTCCAGGGAAGAAACCCATTAGCTGCAAATGGGTGTATAAAGTTAAGTACAAGGCTAATGGAACCTTGGACAAGTACAAAGCACGGCTTGTTGCTCGGGGTTTCTCACAGAAAGAAGGCCTCGACTATGAGGAGACTTTTGCTCCTACAGCCAAGATGAGTACCATACGGCTCGTCCTTGCCTTAGCAACCCAGTTTGGATGGAAAGTCCATCAAATGGACGTCAAAAGTGCCTTTCTCAATGGTGAGTTGCAGGAAGAAGTCTATATGACGCAGCCTCCTGGTTTCAAGGTTGTCGGACAAGAACAAAAAGTCTTTAGACTGGTCAAAGCACTTTATGGCTTGAAGCAGGCTCCAAGAGCATGGTACATCAAAATCGACAAGTACCTCACAGATCATGGCTTTAAGTGGAGTCCATCTGACCCCAATTTGTACATAAAACATACTGGTAATGATATATTGTTGCTCGTTGTCTATGTGGATGACTTGCTCATTACTGGTAGCTCGGCACCCCTGATCGATAAGATCAAACAGGACCTGTGCAAATCCTTTGATATGACAGATTTGGGACTTTCACACTATTGTCTAGGTGTTGAGGTTTGGCAAACTCAGAACAGCATCTTCATCTCTCAGTCGAAGTATGCTTGCAGTCTTCTGGATAGGTTCCGCATGCAGGACTGCAAACCGGCCTCCACCTCGATGGAAAAAGGACTTAAGCTGTCCGCTAAGTCTGCCTCACCAGTGGTTGATGAGTCTCTGTTTAGACAGCTAGTAGGCAGTCTTATCTACCTGACAGCTACTAGACCCGACATCAGTTTTGCAGTCAGCTACATTTCACGATTTTTGACAGCTCCTAAGGTTGTTCATTGGGTAGCGGCTAAGCATGTGCTACGGTACGTGAAAGGCACTTCTGACTTTGGAATTCTTTACACAAGGAATTCTGATCCCAGCCTTAGAGGCTTCACAGATTCAGATTGGGCAGGTTCAGTTGATGACAGAAAATCAACTTCTGGGTATGTGTTCAGTTTGGGATCCGGTGCCGTCACATGGACCAGTAAGAAGCAGTAGGCTGTAGCACTCTCCTCCACAGAAGCTGAGTATTGAGGTGCAGTGAAGGCAGCTTGTGAGGCAGTTTGGCTTCGCCGGATGCTTGCAGATATGCGACTATCTCAAGCAGGTCTGACTCCCCTGTTTTGTGACAATCAGGGAGTTCTCAAACTTGCCAAGAATCCGGTCTTCCATGAAAGAACCAAGCATGTAGAGACGCATTGTCACTTCATCAGATTGTTGGTTGAAGACGATTCAGTTCAGTTGCTGTATGTTCCGACTGAGGATCAGACAGCTGATATTCTCACCAAGTCCCTTAGTCTTGACAAGTTTGTAAAATTTAGGGGGTCTCTTGGTGTAGTGAATAGGTTGACCATTAAGGGAGGGTATTAAGATATTCTTTTATACTTAGAATCTCCTATTTTTAGCTAATGCTCAGTTTCTTGTAACAGTATGTAATTATGACAAGATCGTGTCGATCTTTGGCAGTTTCTAAATATAGAAACTTGCTTTCTTTGTAATTACTTGTAACCTATTTAAGAGCCTTTGCTCTATGTGAATATCATCCAGCATTCTGCCATTTACCTGTGTAATAATCACAAAAAAGGAGAGGTCATAAAGGAGGGCACTCCACTTAGCGAGTGCATCATAAATGTAATGTCTAATTTTAGTAAATTTTGTAACCACTTGCCTGCGTGGCACAATAAGGGCCCTTGATTCCTAGATTTAATCTTGGCCATCCATTGAATTTTGAGGCCTATATAAGCCCCATTTGTTCTCATTTGTAAGGGGGGAATGCTCTAAGAAATTGTTGCTCAAGACTCTGCTGAAATAAAATACAAACTCATTGCTGAATTCTTCATGGTGATTTTGTGTTGTTTCAAATGAATGCATGGTTTCTAAGTGTTCACTCATAGAATAAGATTAGTTTAGTTTGTTTTCAGCAATTTAGTTTTATGTTTCATGGGAGTTGTTACTGCTGATTCATGTTTGGAGTCTCCATAGTTCATACCATTTATAATTTGTCGATGGCAGATTGTAGTGAATGGTTAGTTTGAACCTTATCTAAACTTAACTTCAATTACTTTGTGTTCATTTACCTTTATGTGCAGAAGTAATCTGAAAATCTTATTTTTCCCTTAGAAGATTGCATCACCTCTGTGTAGTTGTTTCCTCATGGCAAAGCAAAGTGTGGTTGAGATTCCAATGAATTAGTGGTGATTGCTTGCATCTAGATTAGATTTGTCTAAACCCATTTCTTTTGCATTTTCTTTAGAATCCTGTTAGATTTAGATTCAGGAGCTTTCACTGTCATATCTTAAGTTGTCATAGTGTTAGACCTTCGAAGAAGCTATGTTACACGTTATCCAAGAGAAACAAGTTTCCTATTGTTGAACATTTATGTAAGTCCCTTTGTGTCAAACAGTAATTCGCATCCTACTGCTAAGTTATCCCAAGTCGCAACACCAAAAGTAACTAATGAAGAACCTTGGAGTCTACTCATCTGATCACTTAGCTTAGCATTTGAGGGATTTTGTTCAAGAGAGGATAGAGTACACCAGTATTTTATTCTGCGTTGTATGTGCAAGGAAAACACATCAACACTATCAAGCTAGAATAACTCAAAATATATGCAATGACATCTGAATTTATTCTTGATTACTGATTCTTATCAGGCTGGAACTTTTATAACATTCACATTTACAAGTATCAACTGGATAATTCATACAGTTCACAAATCATAGTAACATATAGAAAAAGATGTAGATCTCAATGTTAATTGTTTGACTGGCAGTTAAGAAGCTGATTACAAGATTATAATGCTGTTACAGTATTGATTTAGAAATCAGTTGAATGCTGTTTATCTTACTGATTTTTCATCATACTATGGCCTAAAACATGAGGCGATCAGACCCGGAGCTGCTGAGGGTTGTATGATCTGATATAGCTGCTGCCAGCACCCTGTGCCTGATGCAAATCACTTAGATCTGACCCCTGTACCTTCGCTGATCGAATCACTAGGCTAGGGTTGATGTGAACTGATGTAGTTGCCTCCAGAAATGTCATAATCTGATCCTTATTGGCTGCCACCTGGTGGTAGAGTTGGACACAATAATGATCCTCCAAAGTTGTATAAACTCTGGCACAATTCAGAATAGGAAATCTTCAGCTATTATCCTTGAAAATCGGAATAATTGCAATATGATTTTGCCAGGCGAATGATATATGAAGGATCTTCAAATATTGAAGGATTTGCAACCTGGATCTGCCAGCCAATTGGTTTTTTTAATGATTCTCCAAATTGGTAATACCCAGCGAATGGTGTAGACTGTGCAATTTATCCTCTGCTGTTTGCCTTGCCCTGAAAGTAAGCAATTTCCAGAATTCCCTCAATCTGCTCGCCCTGAAATGGAATCGCTAAGAACTGAGGGAGGGGTTTTGTCCTACCTCAGGCGACAGTCTAGGGTTTCCATCCCAGATTGTAGGTTCATTCGGATGTAAAGAACACCAAAAATGCATACAAATTCCACACCTCAAAATGAATTCATGATGTTCCATTTATACCTATATTTTAGGAAGCATGCGTCCTAAAATTGGGCGCCTAGATTTAAATTTGAATTTATTTTATTTTTTAATATTTTAATTACTATATTATTATTTATTATACATAAGGTTAGTGTTAAAAAACACTTTTTTATTAGTAATAATACTAATTATGGTTGGAGAGAGGGGGCATGCCAGTCCTCCCTTACCCAAATTGCTTGCCCTCAAGCAATTTCAGATTTGGGTGATAAGAAACCTCCACTCCTTCCCATGTAGCATCTTCAAGTGGAAGATTCTTCCATTGCAACAAGTACTCCGTGATGACCTTGTTTCTTAGCCTCCTCTCTCATGTCAATGATAGCTTCGGGCTCCAAAATCAATGTACCTTCATCATCAGTGATGCTGTCCAAGCACCTTTTTAAGGCATGACACATGGAACACATTGTGAATTCTGCTGTTTTTCGATAGTTCTAATTCATATGCCACCTCTCCCATCTTCCTTAAGACTTTATAAGGCCCATAAAATTGTGGCTTACGCTTCTCCGCACCACTCCCTTTGAGGGAAGATTGCCTATAGGGTTGCAACCTTAGAAAAACTGTAATGTCCCCTTTTTGAAATAGGATTAAAATAATAATAAATTAAAATATCAAAATATAAAATATAAAATTAAAATATTAAGGTTTATTTTAAATAATAATTCCTCTCAAATAAAGGTCATGTAGGAAATCCAAAGAGTTATGTCTTCTAGGGAAAAATCTATTTAAGAGAGGCCAAGCAAGGAGGAGGAGGCAAGCATTAATGAATATTTATATTTCTGATTATTACTCGTTTGGAGCATGGAACTGCGGTTCAATCAAACATAAGGACAAAACCCCTTAAGGTCTGGAATTAGAGGATGGAATCCCTTTGAATTCCATTACCGAATTAGAGGACAAAAACCCCTGATCCGGGGCAATCTCACCCAGAGATTGCATAGGAGCTTCAAATTGACAGGAATTAAATTACAGAACTAATTGTGATTTGATTTGAGTTTATTATCTGCATTAATTGCTTCCGCTGCTTGTATAGAGCCCATAATTATAGAATTGCGCCATTTCTTTATATAGCATTTTACCATTGTATGAGGGAAGGGTAATAAGGCTGGAGTTTAAGGATGCCGTACCAAAAAACAGGGATCTGACAATGTCTGACACATTTTCCTTTGGTCCACCTTTATTGGAAAGTTGTGATTCAATTTCTAATTTTCATACTTCCTAAGGAGTTTCCGTACAATGTTAAACTTTCTTCCAGCAGGTTTTAAGTGGAGAAGAATCAGCACTAAGGATTTCTGTAATATTACCTAGCTGTTGTGATTTATTTTTGATTTCTGTACCATTCCTGTTCTGGTATTTATTGCAGATTGTTCAGCATATTAGTATTAATAATATTTGGTTCAGAATATCAATATATGTGATAGGAACTTCTGTTGTACCCTACTTTCAGCTGCCATAACAGAATTAAAAGTATATACATTATATGTGTGTTATGTATACATATATATAATAAAGTTTATGTATATATATTATTATATTATATGTATAATAAATATTATGTAATAAAATAATTAATAAATAAATATATCATATTATAAAATATAATATTTACGTAATTTTAATATGTATAATTTTTTTAATATGTATGAACCAATTTAATTTTTTAACATGTAAATAATTTATAGTAAATATAGTTTTTATCCTCCTAAAACTTTTACCCACCTTAATTCTAAATGTTAAAAAGCTTGATGCTCAATCAAAAGTAATGAACCCGATGATGGAGATCAGAAATAAAATGTTGAGCATACAGATTTTTTCTGAGAAATGGCAGTTAGGTGGCATAACAGTAGGCGACTCACATTTTGCAATCACTTTGCAAGAATGAAAAAAGAAACCTAAATTGAAAAGTGGTTTGCTAATGATTTTTAAATTGTTTTTTAGAAACGTTTGTCTGTGTTTGTATGGCCAAATTTGTAGGCAATTTGGCATGATTTTATGGGGGTTGAATTTAAATTGTTTATGTTCACCAGATTGAAATGTTTTTTTCTGCAGCATTTTTTGGGCTGCTGTCCTGTGGGATCACCTAGTGCAGTGCCCAGGTGACCCAGGTACATTGAAGGCATACCTGGACCCTCTGGGCTGTGGCCAGGGTGGGCCTCCAGGGACCCGTCCCTGGACTTGGACCTAGACCCGTTTAGGCTGGGTATGGGGGCCTATGGGGACTAACTCGGTAACATAGCCTTTAATAATAATGAGGGGTAAATCTATATTCCTAACATTGGACAACTCATTACCCAATGTAAATAAATATAAAAGTTACTCTTTTGATCAAATATATTTGACCCAATATAAATGACTGGTATGTGTGCCACATATTGATTATTACGTCATCCCATATACATCATAATATCATTTGCCCAGGTACATAAATGCCATCTCTCAAACATCTTGGCTGAGAGACTCATCATAAAATTGAAGAGAATTGCAAGATATAGGTGGAAAATAATCTTCTTCATCATAGAAGGGAGACTTACTGAAGAGAAGCACAAATGAGTTATCCTCATCGAACTGGAGGATTTCCTCTTACCCCTTAGTGTTAACCATTGTCTAGATCATTTTGTGCATCTATTTCTTTTCTAGATCCTCCATTGATATTAGAATGAATCATATATATAATAAATGCACGTTTGAATGCATTTATATTTTTTTCTTCAATATTTTTTGCTTTGCCTTGTTTGAAGTTTCAATATTTGTTCGTCAAATTTATTTTCCATGGCTAAGGTTTGAAGAAAAAATTGAATGGATCTCCCTTTTTTTAACAATTATGAAGGCTAATTTTTATAAGGAAATATATTTGAACTTATTTAAATACAAAAAAGGATACTTGGTTTGCTTGCCTAAATCTACAGTTTCTTTTTCAACAATGGTATTAAGGCTGAAAAATATCAATTTCCAGGGCTTCTTTCTGTATCAGTACTTCATATAAATTAATCAAATTTCAGTCATACTAAGGCTTTATGGATCTACTTTCCAATATAAAATCTGTATCACAATTGAACACTTGACTTGTGAGTTATTCTGTGCTGAGGACAAGGTGCCAGACCATTCCGGAACAGCCAACTGTGATGGCTATAGCCTCTTTGATAGTGATCCAAAAATTGTGATAAGCCACTCATTAGAAGTGCTTCTGAGTCTGGATTTCAGGATTTTATGTTTTTTTTCTTCAATTGAGTGCTCTAATAAAATTATTGCCTCTGAAATACATTTTTTCCCCCTGTGAGTCAGGAACCAACTCTGATGCCACTGTCCTTTAGCATACCTGCAACTAAAAGAGCCACGAGTACAAGATAACATAAAATGAATGTGAGAACCTGCATCCGCAAAGATGGTTGCACCTGCAAGTCCAAAATAAGAATTTAGGAATATGCTCCGAAGTATCTCTAAGAGGAGTTTGTGTTGAACTTAGAAATAGATGAATACATAAGATGGGGAATAATTCTTATAACAAGAATAGGGTTTGAAAGCCTAACCCTAATATTTCCTAGTATGTGGGGCCCATGACATATAAATGATCCTTTTATATAACAAATAGAATACATTTAAAAAAATTAGCACCACAACATCGCATTACAAAATATGACCTTTATGTCAGAACAGTTCATTCGTATTACGGCATAAGATATGTTGGCAAAATGTGTTATGTTTTGGCACACACCATTTGCCATTTGGTTACTTTGTATATCATACTTGGTTGTCTAAAGCAGTCTTCATGAAGGTTGATAAGAGTCACCAATACAACCTCAATGATGCCATCTCAAACATGCATTTCATCTATGATATCAAGGAAATGGTTACCTTAGCAGATTCAGGTTGCCTGAAGAAAGTGGCATATTCACATGTGAGTGCTGAATGTAGTAAAGATCGTAAGGGAATGATAGACAGTTGTCAGTCTTGACTCTTCTCAGCATCAACTGTGACAGTATTTACAAGATTTCAATAAGGCTGTTAACAACCAGTGTCATGAAGTTAGCAACTGACTAAAATACTCCTTTTCCTCAAAGATAATACATATAGGAATCCACAATTTCTGAAAGTTTAAGAGATTTTATTGTTTTTGTGGGCTTAAACTTAATTGCCATGAGTAATGTGGATTGCCTCTTTGCAAAACTCTGTTGTGATGTTCCCCGACAAAAGTTTAGTTATTTTTCAGGTGTTTTGATTTAGCAATTTCTAAATAAGTTTTGCCATAAGACTTTAAAATTGTTGACCAATGGGATTTGGCAGGTATGGTTCCATCTTTTGTTTATTTATCTCAAATATTTTAAAATTTTAATAAAGAGACATAAAACCATGTCACCATGTGGCCAATCAAAGGCAAAAGAAACAACTGTTTTGAGCATTAGTTACCACGTCCAAAAATCTGGATTCATACAGCCAGAGAAAAAATATCTGAAAATCTCGAATTCCAAAAAGTTAGAAACAATTCAGAAAGTCTGGCTGAGGAAAGAACCGTGTGCGTGTGTGTGCATTTGTCTGTAAAATATTATATGACACACATGAAAATTTAACTGCCGGACTGAGCAAAGCAAGTCAGCTTGGGTTTTGAAAGAAATGAAATTTTTATTTTTATAAGCAAAAATTACAAAAAAAATTGTCTGAATAACATTGGACTGAATTGGCATGTTTGAAAAATATGGATCATCTGAATCAGATCCTGCAAGACACCTTTGGTCTTGAGCTAAAAATCTCAAGATGACTAAAATAAGCTAGGTATGGTCCAGGTAGTAATAACTGGCACATTCATAACATTTCCCATCATCAGCTATACAGTTTCGAACTGCGTATTTTAAGTAACAGGATCAACTTTAAGGTCTTCAGGTAGATTTTGCAGCTGTGCATGATGATCTCCCCAGATTATGACTAGGGAAGAATCATTTTCTGAAATTGAAGGAACGTGAATGCAATTTAAGTAGTCTGATAGGCCACCTTTCATTACCATGGTGAAAAGTCATTGTTATTGTTTTCCCTTCAAAAATTTGCCTTGACAAATCCTTGAGTTGACTTCTAAAAGTTTTGAAATTGCCTCTTCAAACTGAATTAGAAGCCTCTGCACTCAAAAAGAATGATCTTGGATTATCTTCAAATCCAGTTGGATTTGAATCTGCACAATAATCTAAACAATCATAACTTCTAAGTCAAAGTTACGAAGCTATCTACTGCTCTCCTTGAAAGCATTATCTCCTTTTTTGGAATATTCATAAACTTCCTTGAACAGGGAAACCATAATGTGGATGAAATTTAGATATGGCATTAATTTTTTTTGCTTATAAAACTTGGGTCAGGCACCCAGGGGCCACAGAAAAATAGCATGAAAGCTTGGATGCCGGTAACATGAAGTTCACCGACTCCAATTGATGAAGCAGATTATCCTGCAATACAAAAGAAGAGAAGGTCCTTACCAACACAGCCTTTCATTCATTATAAACCTTCACTTTTCATTTTTACATAAATAGCTGGATATATACAGTGGTTTATGCAGTACGTACTTGATACAAACCAAAAAACATAGACCAAACATCGCTTCCACCCATAGCTCAAAACTAGAGGAACTGCATGCTGACAACAAACTTAGCAACATTATATATCATTCTGACCTTCCTTGGGCACATTATCATCACATCATTCAGAATCAGACACCCTAAGATCAACAAGGAAATGGATGTGAAGGACGTTGCCCAAAATCTCAAAACATTTGTAGAGCTTAACCTAGTGCTTCAATACCAAATAAAGGTGCTCGACCACACAGTCCACATGCACCTTTGCCAAATCTTGGAGACCATATGTATCCTCATGGAACATATATGTGCTAGTTGCCATTGAGAGCATGGACACACATGAAAGAGACTGTGCCATGTCGAAGACATTTTTCTTACCAATCAAGAGACCAGGAACAAGCAATATCTTTTTCATTGATGCATATACCTCCACACAATTGTCCCTATCTACTTCCTTCACCAACCACCATAGTCGCAACGTCCAAATTCGCAGCCTGGGATTTGTGAGCTCGTGGGCTATGTAGTTTGAGAACCTTTCTGCAACTCTACTCATGTTCAACCTCCTATTGCGGAGGATATTCTTCGTTTCCTCTTTTGCCTTCACTCTCAACTTCCTTTTTCCTTTCCTATAATTTCTCCCTTCACTTCTATTGACTTCCGTTGCTATTAACATTGGGTGCACTAACAAAGTCTCTCTATACCAAGAAAAGCCAAAGCCAACATCGAAAGTGGTTAATTATCTTGCATGGGGTTGGCAAAATAAACAACAAATAGATTTCCTTGACACACTTTAGCCAACCCATTCCAATAATGGCCGAATAATGTAACATCCCCTCAAATCTTCCGACATGCATAAATTAATGGCTTTGAATGGTATAAAAATTATTCTCTGCCCTTTCCTTCTCTCCATACATTAGTGGCACATTAGAACATCATCATTGTCCTTGCCACACAATCCATTATCAGGAAACAAACTGAATAATGCAAGTCCTTAATTAATAAGGATATGGCCTTGCCTAGAAAATGATTGGACCAACTCTTGATTCCATCCCCTCCCTTAGATTGATTCCTTGGTTTGCAGCTCAATCTTCCTTGGCATTCTCATTCTCCTAATGTGGAGACTTTCAAAACTTCTTGTCAATTCCAAGGCATAGGAAATCAAATTCTCCAACATCAAGCTTTACATCCTCTGCCTTCCATACAATTTATAACAATAGTGGAATCCCCTTCAACCCAAAGCTTTCAACATCTGTGCTCCAAAGCTAATTGAGCCTTGCCATCATGGCTTTGGCCTTAGCGACATTATTTGAGTCTTGACGAAAATCAAAAGCTGGTATGCCAATTGGTTGGCCCATGGAATCTCTAAAAACACATCCCCCCTTACTGTTCCAAGACAACATTTTATTGTGCCATCGAAATTCATCTTGATCCAACCAGTTTTTGGAGGGTGCTGCTTGATATTCCTTAAAATTGGCTGCTTATGCCTAATAACACCCTTGTGTAACCAATGTAGTCTAGGCCATACCTTTGCCCAACTAGGCTCGTCCCAGTGTATGTTTCCCAACTAGGAACCACAACCCTCGCCAAGCTCCAATATCAGAGAAACCACATGATCCTAGGTGAATTCCTTTGATCTTGCTTTATCTTCAAAGATCCTTTTGTTTTTTTTGAGCCATATGTTCCAAACAATTGAAGAAGGTAAAAGCTCCCAAACCAATCTAAGCCCTAGGCTTTTGATACTTAACTTCCACCCTTTGATGAGCTCTAGAACATTGGGAGGTAGATTCCAAAAAGAATTCCACTTCTCTATTGCCCAGTGTTGGCAATATTGTCATTGATGTCAAAGGCATATGGACGAGATTGTCATTGATGTCAAAGGCAATGTCAAAGGAGAACTAATTGCTACCATTCATATTGCGGTTAAAGGTCATCGAATAAAGGCCAAAGGCCACTAATTGTTTCAAGGGAAGATCACATTATTTCAAGGCCAACCCCCCTACAAATTGACATATATGCAAGACAGAATAACACAAATGTTGGCAACTAATCGACTTTTAGATCTTGATGAAGCTGTGCATAGACGTATCACATGTATGAGTGAGTTTCACCAACCAGATCACACACAACGATACAAAATATGGAAACTTACATCAGAGCCGCTCCCAGTTGTTGAGAACATTGATTGGGAGAAGATATCTTTATGATATGAGTTAAGCAAAGGAGTTTATCAATAAGATGTCAACGAAACCAACGACTTTAGCTTGGAATACCTTACTGAATTTCTGCAAAAGCCATGGGAATGTAGAGATGGAGAAGCGGGTGGCCGACAAGGTTGTTGAATTGGATACCAATATGGCAGTTGTGCCTGTATCGAACATAGGTGTTGCAGATGCCAGATATGCCAATAGAGGTGTTAGAAACAATATTAGAGACATGAGGGAGACACAGATATCATGAAACCCCCGACGCCAAAGGCAAGTAATGTGCATGAGTATCGAGCAGGGAGGAACAAAGGAAAGCGCTCAAAAGAAGTCAATTAATATTATTAATTAGTTTAGTTAAGAATAGTCAAAAGCTATATAGAAAGGTTGTGTCTCATAGTGAGACAATGATATAAAGAGTAAATCATTTCAATGAGGTGAAGCGATTAAGTAGGAGCAATGGAAGATATATCATAATGAAGTGAATCATATATCAATAATGAAGTGAATCATATTTCAATAATGAAGTGAATCAAATATAAATAAAGGAGTGAATCAAATATCTATGAGGGAATGAATAGAAGATATATATGAAGACCATTCATTGAGAAGAGGAGTCAAGAAATGAAAAGCAATGATGGAGTGAATAGAATATATATGAAGATCATTCAAGGAGAAGCAAATAGAAATAGAGCAATAGAGATATAAAAAATATATAGAGATCATTTAAGGAAGATGTGTGGAGCAATGAGTATGAGATTTATGTGAGAGATATATGAAAGAGATAGAAACGTCCATCATCTGTTGAAGAAGCAATATTCAAAAGGTGGAACCTTGTTTTGAGGTCGGTGTCTCCTAATAGAAGAGATTGGCGTCTCTCGCTAAGTTGGTGCTTAGCAGTGGGGATTGGTGTCTCTAGTAGGTTGGTGCCTACAAAGTTGGTAAGAGAATCTTATATTGTGGTTTTATACCCAGAAAGGGTTTCCACATAAATCTTGTGTTCCTTATTGTTATCTTGTGTGAATGGTGTTATAATGGATATTAAGTTTTAATAAGTAAAAGATTAACCTATACTGATTCACCCCCCCTCTCAGTATAAGTGTGCTTAACACCTAGGTCTAGATTTTCCTTCCATATAAACAAGTAATGAATAGATGTTCATTTGACTCTTCATGTTGGGACAATGCACATCATGATGGTCCCACCATATCATATATATTTAGCCTATCCCATGTAAGGACTTGACCATAGGTAGCCAACCATGGGAAGGTGTTGACCATTTGTAAACCATGAAGTGACCAAATTTTCTTGCTTGAGAAAGAATTCACAAGAGTATTTGAATGCACGAGACCTATATGCCAAGTGGATAGTAACCTAGCTAGTCAAGCATTGATCCCAAACGATTTGATCTTCCTTACTTGTCTAGGGGATGGGCCACTTTGTCAATAATGCTTGTAGCCTATCCAATGCCCACCACACTTGCCCAATTAGTGGAGACTAGCGAAAGTTGCCTCCATTCTTTGAGTCCCTAGACTATCTCGAAGTGATCACAAAAAAATGACTTGATTTCATGCTCAAAATGACATGCCAACGGGACCAATTCAATGTCCTCAAGAAGCTGCTTCTCCAATAGCCAAGCCAATCCCTAAAATGAGATGCGTTTCCCATTCTTGACCTTTCATTTGATGTCCTTAGCTACCAATGCTCTGCAACTCTGCAAGAAATTTCATATGTCGGAGCCAAGCGGAATGAAGACTTGGGAAAAGACTCCCATATTTGTTGCCTTCTAAATACTTAGCATGGAATCCTGCCCCAAAGTCTATCCTTCTCAAGGTACATTACCTAGATTAGTTTCATACCCAAGGTATTTGTGCTCCCAACGGATTAAATTGAACTTCCTCTTGTCACTAGTCCCACTCCATAGAAAATACGTTGAATATTAGAAATGGCTTTAACAATCTTATCGAGAATTTGGAAAATTGACATCACATAGATAGGGGTCGTAGAGAGAGAGAGGTTTTGATAAAGAGTATGTGGCCAACCAAGGACAACCATTTGCCCTTCCATGACGAGAGTTTGTTTTGATGTTGATCCACTAAGGCCTTCCAATCATTTTGGGAGGTCTTATTATCAACAAGTGGCATACCCAAATAAGAGGTAGGCAGACCTACAATCTCAAATTCTAGGATTATGTGAATATTAAAGGATTCCTCACTAAAATCCTTCAAAAAGTATATCCTTGATTTATGCTTGTTGATTGTTTTACCCGATGCCTTCTCATAACATCTCATAACATTTCAACACCTTTATAATGGTCTTTGCCTCTTTAACAAATGCCTCTTCGAATAAAAGTGTGTCATCCATGAATTATATATTAAACTAAATTTAGATAAGTTCTATTTTAATGGTCAATCTTGTAGATAATGTTTATCGTCTCCGCTTTTTAGCTGTTGGCTATTTTTAGCCTTTGTAAATTCTTTATATACAGCTTCGCTGTATCTTGTAAAATATTCTGATTTAATATTGAGTCTATTATTTTGCACAATATGGTATCAGAGCATGGTCGATTGGGAATTTTTTTCTTTCTTCTGTGGCGTCTTTGAAATCATATTTCTTATTTTCGCATTTTGGAGACATCTAGTGTTTTGGCGGACTTCTGTGTATCCAACTCTTTTTGTAGTCGCCGTTTTCCTCCAAAATCTGCGTCTTGCCTTTGGAGCCATCGATTATTTGTTATTTCTATCGATTTTGCTAATCGCGTCCTTCTTTGAAGCCGCGATTTATGTTTTTGGTTGGCATTTTTTTGGAGGTCATTTTTTTTTTTAAATTTGTTCTGTGGCCTTTTGGCATTTTGTTTGCCAGCAGTACAAATTTCTGTGCTTGCGTGAAACCTATCTGGAGGTCACATGAAACAATCTATGGTCACCGTTATGATTTCTGGCATATGCATTTGGTATTGCGGGTTGCTATCGGCATTTTCTGTGTGGTGTTGGTGTGTGATTAAATCGCCTTGTTCTTTAGTCGCGAGTTCTCCTTTACAGGCATCGACAAACTATCTTGGTCGCCAGTTGGTTTTTGGTGTTTGAAGCGGCATATGACTTTTGTGATTAAATCACAACTCTGTATATTTGTCGCTATTTCTTTGGCGGCAGTTTGTGATTTTAGCACCAAAGCACTCATTCATCAGCATATCCTTCAAACGGCTTATCTGTTAACCTCTGATTTCAAGATGAGCTTGAAGATGGTGTTTTTACTCCTTGGGTTATGTGCCTCGAACTCCGTACTAGGGTTTGACTGTGTTTTTCAAGCTTTTGGGATTTTGTACCTTTTGTTTTTGTCCATCTTCTGGTGTTTCGCTTTTCGTGCCTCAAAAAGCATGAAGATGGTGTCTTTTGCCAAGAACACTGAGTAGGAGTCTGAGTTCTACGCCTTTATGGCTAAGTGACCTGCAGATCATGTCAAATCCTCTGCCTGGTACATTGATTCAGGTGCTTCCCGCCATTTCACACATCACCGAGATTGGTTCACAGAATATATGCCATTTAGAGATTCAGTCATCTTTGGAGGAGGCGAAGAGTATATGTTGTTGGAAAGGGCAATGTACATATTCAGTTTGGTGGAAGAAATTTAATATTTCTCGATGTCTGAACCTTCTCTCAGTGAGTCAGATTATGCGGCACTCTCCTCATATGGATATTGTTTTCAGCATGCACACATGCAGCATAGTAGATCGTGAGACACGCACCACCATTGCCCAAAGGCTTGAGGATCATGGTCTGTATAGACTCATTGATTTTGGTGATTCTCAAGAACACGCTATGGTAGCTAGGAATACATCCATCGGCAAACTCTGGCATCAGCGTTATGGGCATCTAAACATGTACTATCTGAGCTAGCTCGGGAGGGTCTGGTTGGTCGTCTTCCAGAGATTCAGACTCAAATTCCTGGCATCTGTGACACATGTCAGGCTGGCAAGCAGCATCGGACTCCATTTCCAGATGGTGATAAATAGAGAGCATCCAAGGTTTTGTAGTTGGTTCACGCTGATGTATGTGGACCAATGAACACTCCTTCAGTTACTGGGTGCAGATATTTTCTGCTATTTGTTGATGATTTAAATAGAAAGATGTGGGTGTATTTCTTGAAAAAGAAATCAGATGTGCTTAGTACATTTCAGCAGTTCAAGGCCTTGGTGGAAAAAGAGTCAGGCTGTTCAATAGTCACTCTTCGATCTGATAATGGGGGGGAGTTTTGTTCTTCTAACTTCACTCATTTCTGTGTTGCACATGGCATCAAACACCAGCTTACTACACCTTACACACCTCAGCAGAATGGTGTCGTTGAGCGTCGCAATCGCACCATTACAGAGATGGCATGCTCTATGTTGGAGCATAAAAGTGTCCCTAAGAAGTTCTGGGTTGAAGCAGTCTACACTGTTGTCTATCTTCTGAACCGGTCTCCCACCTATGCCGTCAGGAAGATGACTCCTGAAGAAGCCTGGTCTGGACATAAGCCTTGCGTCAACCATCTGAAAATTTTTGGCTCCACTGCTCATGTTTGGATTCCAGATGCCAAGCGCACTAAGCTGGACTCCAAAAGCCAGAAGCTCATGTTCACTGGTTATAGTGAAAATCATAAAGCATATAGACTGATTGATGTAGACATTGATCGTATCATATTCAGTTGTGATGTAGTGGTTGATGAGACTACTGGGCCCTTTTTGTTGTCTACTTCTATTCACAATGAGGATCAGCCTTTGGAGGCTTCATATTTGGGTGTTCGCATTCCTCTAGCTCCACCTGATGGGAGGGTTCCTGCAGTTGTGCCAGCAACTCAGCTTGTTGTCCCACTACCCGCCCCTTAGGATATTTTGGATCCTCCTTGTTGTGACCTAATCACATATCGCCCCATTGCAAATGGGGACCCCCTTTTTTTTGAGCTCTGATGCTTTGCTTGAGTCTTGGATGATGTCTTAGATTTATTTTATGATGAAGTCAGTATTGTTGAGTCTATAACTTTGTGGTGGATACCATAGTCCCCTGATGTCATGATATCCTGATGTATGTTCTAAGATCCTGAAATTGACTAAGTCTGATATCTTGAAAATTGGCTAAGTCTGAAATCTGGTGGATCCCTCGAAATCTAGAATTTGCATGTGAAATCCGGTGGATCCGGGACCTATCTCAAACATCCTGAAAGGTATATTGAAAAATATTTAAAGTATAAATATATTTTTCAATATACCTTATCCCGGGGACTTCCATTTTTAGGCGCAAATTTGCTCTAATGAGGTTAGGCGCACTTCCCCACTTGCAATAACTCAACTGCGCCTAGATTTAAGGCTCATTTTATCATCCAAGGAACCTTAAAGTTGCGCCTTGAACAAGTGATGTTAGAAATGGTGAAGAGAATGGGCGCCTTGAAGAACTAAAACCCCCAAGACACTTTGCAAATCTTTAAAGCCCAAAATTCACTCAAGTGAGCTAAGGCGCATTTCTTCATCTCCAGAGATCATTTTGGCGCCTTAGCATGAAAGGGATGTTTCAACCAATGACAAATTGTGCCTAAGCAAAAGGAGGCATGAAAATATGAAATTTGATGTCATTTGAGGTAGAGAGTCTTCTAGATATCTTCGTGTTGCATTGAAACCTCCAAATTGAACTTGATTATCATCTTCAAGTCAAGGCGCCCTTTGCCTTCAAAATCACCAATTTTGGCGCCTTGGTGGAAATCAACTTACAATTGCAAATCGTGAAGGTTTCTTATGTTTTGATGATATCTTTAGAGATCAATTATAATAATTGAAGGATAAGGTGAGTGAAAGGGGTCCTCATCTCACTTAGGCACCAATTCAACTCAAAACAACCTCATGCATGCGCCTAAGAAGGATTTGCAATGATTGGAGCTTGCGGAAAGTGAAGGAAGATCTAGGCGCTCTTTTAACATCAAAACAACCACAAAATGCGCCTAGCAATCAAGGAAGTTTGAAATCATAAGTTCTAGCGCCTAAAATCAAGGAGGTCTCTTGAGAGTTTGGATATAAGATGAAACCCTTAAATGTCAAGAATTAGTCCCAAAGAAGCCAAGGCGCACTTTCTAGTCCATACCACCTCCAAGTGGTGCCTTTGAAGAAAATCATGAATTGACACCAATAAGTAAACATTTTGAAGAAAGGAAACATTCTAAGACTTCCCAATGGTTTGGAATCACAGTAGTCATTAATATCAAGCCAATTTTGTGTAGGTGCATATCTTCATCTCTCCAATCCAATCCTAGCGCCTTGGCAATAGATTGAATGAATAACCTCATATGAGCGCATAAGGATGATGTAGTCTCACAAGGATGTAAACAAGTGTTAAAAGCTTTAAAAATATCAAAGAATAAGCCAAGTTCAAGTAAGGTGCCTTTTCTTGTCCAAACTATCCATTTTGGCGCCTAGAGGAGAATGAGCTTCAAATCACTTCTAATAATAGTGCCTAGTGTTAGAAGCCTCCAAATGACTAAAACTTACCAAGGGAGATCTAGGTGCCTATTGCCACTTGTAACATCACAAAAGTGCGCCTAGGAGGAAGGAGATTCAACATTATGAATCAAGGCGCCCTTTGCCATCAAAACAACCTCACATTAGCACCTTGGAGGAAATTCACTTGAATATACAAGCTTTGAGAGTTGTTGGCTTGGGTGAAGTCTTTAAGAACATCTATAAGGTTTGAACACATAAAAGAGGAAGGAAACACTCATTTAGTCCAAGGCACAAATTCATGTTCAAGGAATTACAAATCAGCGCCTAAGTGGAAAGGGAGTAAGCATCTTAAGTTAGGCGCACTTTTGTGTCTAAATAACCTTATTTTGGCGCCTTACATGAAGGAAGCAATGAAACTTTGAAATCTAGCATGAGTGGATCTCTTGGAGGCTTAGAGAGTGATTGAAAGTCTTAGAAAGCCAAGAAGTTAAGTCAAAGATACCTAGGCGCTCATTTATGTCTATATAAACTAGATCTAGCGCATTGCTCATAGAAGCATGATTCATGACCACCTAAATGGGCGCCTAAGATGGAAAGTCTTTAAAACATCTTAAACACGAAGTTGAAGTCATTAGAGCTTGTGCAACAAGCATGAAGAGTTTAGGCGCACTTTACTCCTTACACCTAGATGTGCGCCTAGACTAGAGAAAGGTTTATTTAGATGTTTAAAGATGATTCTTTCATCAAGTGATTGATATTGTTTCTTTCCTTGTGTTGTAGGAGCATCGATGGAGTTGAGAAGTCATTCAAGGAACGAAGCACCTAGAACCACCAATAAGCGAGTGAGGCTAGAAGGGCATTTCTAAGGAAGAGTCATCATGTAGCTGCTCCAAAGGAACCTTTCATCATCATTATGCCGGAACACTTCATCATCAAGTTGCATCATCGAGAGAAGGCATTCATCCATCGCTTCAAGTTTTCCTAATCTTCAAGTATCAGAAGAGTTTCCTACTCGATGTTATTAATGAAGTAGAGTAGATGTTATCAATGAAGCATCGTCATCTACTCTACTTCATAGCATCATCATCTCTGTACTACTCTACTTTCCATGAAGAAGCTTACAAAGAGAAGACATACATCCTGCAAGAAGAAGAAAGTACATAGAGTTAGTCAAATGAGCCACAAGTATCATATATCATACTACTTACAATGAACAAGGCAAAGGTCAACAAGATACATCCCAAACATACAAGTTCAAGCAATTACATCAAAGACATCACACAGATGATACAATTTGGGAATATGCTAAGGTGGCACCTACGTGGCAAATGCATATCATCTTTCAATCATAGTTCGCCACATCGCCTGACTACATTCAATGCATTTACAACAAACAAGAAGTCAAAGAGGATGCCTATGTGGAAGATACTCTAAAGATTCCATCTTATCCTTATCTTCTTGGAAAATGTGTCTTCATTGCCTCTCTCATGTATTAAAAATAGCAAGTTGTTGTAACTACCTGCTGAGGTGGCATGATCTGGGCTCTTGGCTATGCGAAATGATCTTTAGCCATTCATTGTAATTCTGGACCTCTATATAAAGGCCCTGTTGCCTCATTTGTAAAATTAGTAGATCAAATAGTAGTTAGTAGGCAGCTAGTAGTAGGAGTAGAATAGAATGGACTCTCGAAGTTCTCTGAGAGTACTTGAAGTTGTAAATCTTTCTCAAGATTAATGCAAAAACATTGGAGCTTGTTTGGTGTTAAGTATTGTCTTGTGGAATAACATGGTTTCTTGTATCTTGATTGAATGGAGAGATGTTTCTAAGTAGATTAGAAGGAGAATAGGAGAAGTTCATTGATGTTATGCATGTTGTATTGAATATTTGATCAACTCCTAGCTCATGCTTTTGACATTCATCGTTGGTGAAGTGTTGTGTAAAGCTAGTCTGAGCTTCAATATTATTTGTTTAAGTTCGATTGTGGATGCTTGTTTGAGCTGCGCCGTTTAATGGGTGCTTATATGAGCTTTCATGATTTGAAAACCTTTCGCTATCCTTAGGAGATTGCACCAACTCCATGTAGTTGTAGGCATCGTTGGCGAAGTGGAGTTAGGTTAATTCAGGAGTATGTCTATTCATGCATCATTATTGCTTCATTGACCTTAGATTAGTTTCTTTAAATCTTATCTTTTACCTTTTCTTTATTATTGAAACCTTGTATATATATCATCCACACTGAAAGGAGAAATAAGCTAAGTGAAGTGTGAAGAAGTCTGCGTAAGTCCCTTTATGATTATCAGCAAGCTCACATGTAACAACTGGGTTTATCCACCATAAGTTATAAAAAAAGGAACCTTGGAGTTGCTTCATTGGATCACACAGTTTAGCCTTTGAAGAGATTTATTCAAGAGAGAGTTGGATACTTAGTGTTTTACTCTATTGTTGACTTGTCTAAAAACAATCATCAACACTCCTGATCTTGTTCCCGCTCCTCCTGGTGATGATAATGCACTTGTTTCAGATGTTGGTCCATTTACTCACTGGCCTAAGTGGTGGGCCAAAACAATTGGTGATCTTCATGATAATGAACTCATCGAGGGTAGATCTGATCGGAAGAAAAGCAAGCAGCAAAATACTGTCAATTTTGCTCTCATGGCCAACCTTAACAGCATCTCAGCGCCTCAAATATATTTTGAGGCTAAAGGTGTACCTGAACGGGAAAAGGCTATGGAAGCTGCGCACCATAGTCTTTTGAAGAACAATACTTGGGTCCTTTTTGATCTTCCCTCTGGGAAGAAGCCCATTGGATGCAAATGGGTATACAAAGTCAAGTACAAGGCTGATGGAACCCTTGACAAGTATAAGGCTCGGTGGGTTCTCACAGAAAAAAGGCATTGACTATGAGGAGACTTTTGTTCCAACAACCAAAATGAGTACCATTCGGCTTGTCCTCGCTATGACAGCCCAGTTTGGGTGGAAAGTCCATTAAATGGACGTCAAGAGTGCCTTTCTCAATGGAGATTTGCAGGAAGAAGTTTACATGACGCAACCTCTTGGCTTCAAGGTTGCTGATAAAGAACACTAGGTGTGCAAACTAGTGAAAGCTCTCTATGGCCTAAAATAGGCTCCACGGGCATGGTACATAAAGATTGATAAGTACCTCGTGGATCATGGTTTTCAGCGAAGTCCTTCTGATTCCAATCTGTATGTCAAACAATATGTTGATGATAGTCTTACATTGTTGTCTATGTAGATGATCTAATCATTATTGGCAGCTCAGAGCAGTTGATTCAGGAGATCAAACATGATCTCAGTCAAACATTTGACATGACAGATTTGGGACTCCTGCATTATTGCCTAGGTGTTGAGGTTTGGCAGACACCTGACAGTATCTTCATCTCTCAGTCCAAGTATGCTAGAAGTCTGTTGGACAAATTCCAAATGACAGATTGCAAACCTGCTTCTACACCTATGGAGAAAGGGCTGAAACTCTCAGCTAATTCAGACTCTCCTGTACAGAATGAATCCGCATTCAAGCAATTAGTAGGCAGCCTCATCTATCTTACTGCCACTAGACATGATCTTAGTTTTGCAGTGAGCTACATCTCTCGTTTTATGACAACTCCTAAAGTTGAACATTGGGTTGCAGCAAAGCGTGTGTTGAGATATGTGCAAGGCACTTTCGACTTTGGCATTCTGTATGGCAGGTGCAAAGATCCTTAGCTGCTTGGTTTCACAGATTCAGATTGGGCAGGTTCTGCTGATGACAGAAAGTCTACCTTTGGGTATGTTTTTTAGTTTGGGCATAGGTACAGTCACATGGACCAGCAAGAAGCAATAGGGAGTGGCTCTCCTCGACAGAAGCTGAATATAGGGGAGCTGTTAAAGCAACCTGTGAGGCAGTTTGGCTTCAAAGGATGCTTTCAGACATGCAAATGACTCCAACAGGGTCTTCACCCTTGTATTGTGACAATCAAGGGGTGCTGAAACTTGCCAAAAATCTCGTCTTCCATGAACAGACAAAACATGTTGATCTTCATTGTCACTTCATTCGCCAGCTTGTCGAAGACGGATCCATTGTGTTGCAGTATGTTTCTACAGAGGACCAGACTGCAAATATCCTCACCAAGTCTCTGAGCCCGGATAAGTTTGTCAAATTTAGGGGGCATCTTGGTGTAGTTGACCGATTGACCATTAAGGGAGGGTATTAAACTAAATTTAGATAAGTTCTATTTTAATGGTCAATCTTGTAGATAATGTTTATCTTCTCTTCTTTTTAGCTGTTGACTATTTTTAGCCTTTGTAAATTCTTTATATACAGCTTCACTGTATCTTGTAAAATATTCTGATTTAATATTGAGTCTATTATTTTGCACAATATTGTAGGTGTGTTACATTGCCTATCCTCATAGAGATTTGTAGACCCTTTATACACCTCCAATGTGCTTCCACCTTCAAGACACACCCCAAGACTTCAGCCACAATGAGGAACAATGATGGAGGAGCATCGGTCTATCTCTCCGTTTTTGAAGTTCCATTGTCTTGTTCTTGTGTATTTTCAGGGTCATTGTACCCAATTGTGTTTTAGTGTTGTTGTGTGGTTTCGTTTTGGAGGTCCTGTAGCGTTTGAGGCTTGTAATCAAGTTTGCCATCAAGAAAACTCTCATTTGAAAATTTAAAAGGTTGAAGGGTGTTTGGCTAATATCCTACCTTGTGAAATGTTTTTAAGGTTAGGTTATGACTCCAAGGGGTTAGAATGGATCTTGACACACTTTGGCTCAACCAAAACGGAGGCTCAAAGTTTCTTTTCACGGAGTTGTAAAACAAGATTCAGATAGGTTTCAAGATAGAGTTAGCTTCCCACGGGTTCCTCGAGAAGGACAGTGAGGGATTGGAGAGAGTGGGTAATCTCCTCAGAGAAAAAAATGGAGTAAGAACCCGTGCAGAGATATAGATAAGACAAAAAAAAAAGATAAACAAGCTGGGACAGTTTTTCTGGAGCAGCTAAACTGCACATTGGAAGAGAAAAGACAGTAGAGGCTTCTGTAGGAAGAAGAGGGATTGGTTGTTTGAGAGGTAACTCGTTGGTGAAGGAGGAGCAGTAAGAACAAAGTGGTGTTTCTTCAACGAAGAGAGAGAGGGAGAGCCGGTGCAGGGAAAAACAAGGAGCAGTGAGGGATTACTAATTGGAACAGTCACAGGAAAAAAACCTTGGGAAGAATCAAGGTATCATTGTAAACAAAAGAAGGAACAGTCAATGCATTTGCTGACAAAAGTGTAGGAGGTCATCAAGAAGTCAAGAGTTTGGGCACGGAGGCAAGATCCTGCATGCAAAATGTAAACAGTCCTATGCTGAACTGTTGCTAAGGAAATTCCTTCCTTGAATATAAATAGATTTGTTTGTTTCCTTAATAATCATTAACTATTCCTCTTGGTCTGTAACAAACCCTTAATGAGGGTATAAGAATAGTATTGAGTCATTTTGTGGACAAAGAGCTGTTACATGTCCTTGTTTTCTGCTCCCTTTAATCCAGCCAAGACAGTCATTTGATTTGTTTAGAAACTCTTGGCCATAAAGGCAGGAAGAACTCATAGTTGGAGTGTCCATACTAGACTGTCCTCCATTACTAACCTGTTTTCATTAATCTTTTGGTGTGTTGGAATGGTGTGTAGGAATCCTGAATGTACACATTTAGCTGTTGCAAGAGAACCCTGTACACTGATGGATACCTCTGTTACATAAACCTTGTGACTGCTAGGCACTGGAACGCCATTCTAGCCTGGAATCTATGACTGTCCCGAGGGAGACAGTGAATTTGAGCACAGTAAGCTGAGATTTGGTTTTGATTGGAAAGCCACAGTCACCACTTTGGTATCAAAGATTTTTAATGTTGTTTAAACTCTGCCTCTCAAACTGTCAACTGCCCAAAGCCACAGTGACTCGTCACACATTTGCTTCCCATCAAGTTGTTGAAAGTCCTTGCTGACTGTCCTGCACAAACTAGGGGTCAGGACTGTTCCTCCTCTGTGAGGTTGTCACCAAACAAGAAGGGTGAAAAGGGACCACCCTGCCTATGACCTTGTTGAGCCTCAAAAAATCTCGAAGGGAGTTCCATTGATTAGCATCGAGTATGATGCGGATGAGATACAACTTCTCACCCACTTGTGCCATGCCTCCAAGAACTTAAGAAGCCAAATTTATGGAGAATTGAGTCCAAGAAAATCCATGAGACTTGGTTGTAAGCTTTATTCATATCTAATTTCAAAATCATCTCTTCCTTATTTTGCTTAATAGAATGAATGGCCTCATATGCAATGATAATGCCATCCAAAACCTACCTACTTGCCAAGAATCAACTCTGTTCATTAGAAATAATATTTTTAATACACTGCTTCAATCTCTAGGCCATAACCTTGGTTATAATCTTGTATACTGTATTGCATAGTGCAATCGGCCAAAAGGCATCCATTACACTAGAGATGTAGTTTTTGGAGTAGAGTCAGATAAATAGTATTCCACCCTCTGAGCATAGCCTTCCTCACTTGCTAGACATCATGACCAACAATTTGCCAAAACCTTTGGAAAAAGCTTGCCTGAAAGCCATCAGGACCCAGGGCTTTCTTGGCCCCCAAGGAGAAGGCAGCGACCTTGGCTTCTTCTTGCATTATAGGCCTTGAGAATGCTACATTATGCTCCTTTGAAAAAATCATAGGGATGTTGTTGAGCATGAAATCCTGAGATTCCCTATCTATTGCCGAGGGATGTGAGAATAATTCCTTGAAAAGTGCAACCCTTCGCCCTCAATAGAAATGATATCGGAGAGCCTCCTTCAATTAGGAGTGAATACTTGCATGATCTTATTGAACTGATGCCTAAAAAAAGGAGAGAGGTGAAAACATTGTGTTGTGATCATCCTCCTTTAACCATCTATCTTTGGATTTCTATGTCCATAATATCTCCTCCATTTGTAGTAGATGATTCATATTCTCCATAAGATGAGTTTCCTCATTTTTAAGATCTATGGTTACACTCGAAGCAGCAATCTTTGTTTCCACCATCTTTAGTCCCACCTCAACCTTGCTTTTGTTGGCAAAGATATCGCCAACCACTTCCTTGTTCCATCTTTGTGCTTTAGTTTTGACATAACATAATTTTTTCTGGTGGATATACTATTTACACCCTTTGAACTTCACCTTCCACCACTTTTCTAGCATTGGTCAAAATCGGGGTGTTTGAACCACATAAATTCCAGTTTTAATGGAATCCCCTTTGGTTTGGGATCTCGAAGGACCTCCGGCATGTTATCCTCATTTTTGACCATGGCAATTTTAAACTTTTTGTGTTTCACAAGCTGACATATGTAAATCAAATTACTTTCACAAAAGTCATGTCAGTATTTCAAGTCGTCTATAAAAGTTCTTTGTTGTCTTGGCTTGATTGAGTTGAAAATATCAATGTTGACTAGTCTTGGTTGTAAGTGTTTCAAGAAAAAAACTCAGCCGTTTTTTAGTAGTCAAAAATGCCTATTGGGTTGTGGAAGTTGTGCATCAGATGTGTCATTATGTCGTATTACAAGAATTTTTAATTACCCACACATTGGAAAAGTCGGCAATGTGTAAGCAAGGTTATGGCGTTAATCCATATTTGCAAAACGTTTGAAAAAACTGAATAATGTTGTGGACAGAGAACTGGATTTTGAATGTAATTCTGCAATTTGCAAAAGTGGTTATAAAGTCTGCAGGTACAACATGGAGAAAAGTTGAACTTTTGGTGTATTTTTCTGGTCAAACTACACAAGTGCACACATTAAATTCTGTAGGATTTTAAATCACATGATTGGTTGAGATACTTGGTCAGCAGAATGCCAAATTGTAACGCCAATTTGCATTTGCAATGAAGATTGAAAAGTTCGGGGGTAAGATTGTCAACGGAAGTCGGAAAGTTTACTTACATGTTTGCAAGTCGCAAATCCGCATGACATACAAGGGCAGAAGCATAACATGCATGCACACTTATTATTTTTTTTTCTGACAATTTAATGTCAAAAAGGGAGTTGTGAACTTGATTTGCAATGTGCATCGTGATCCCGCAAACCCACATGACATTAAAATGGTGGAGAAGTCTTATGCGTGTGCAGTTAAAAAGTCTGCCAAGGTTAGTACAAAAAGCAGAGGGGCGGACTTGGGGTGCAGCTATGCAACAGATTGCAAAATGTCTCTGTGTGTCCACACCCTGAAATCCCAAAATCCCGCCACTTTATATAAGGCAAAGTAAAATGTAAAAAGTCTTCTTAATAAAACAGAACTTCGGGGTTCCAATGCAATCTTGCAAATATTGCAAACTGCAAGCAAACCTCTGCTTCCAGCATAATATGAAGCTAAAAGCTATGTTTCTTTATGTTTTGTGGTGGGGATGTGGACCTTTGCAGCAGCCACGCAATTCATGTGCATATCAAAGTTGCATCTTCCTCCTGCATATCCGTCAACCATTGAATGTTGAATGGGGTAAAGACATCTATTAAAACATGAATGGAAATGGATTTCAGTCGGATCCTATAGCTATGGGATGAAATGGTTGACATGTATGCAGAATGCGGAGATATAGACAATGAAAGTGAACTGTTAGACAGGATGCCTCGAAGAAATGCAGTCACATTGAATATGTTGCTCACAGGGATAAGCATAAAAGAGATCTTTTGGACAGGCTTTAGAAACTTTTAACAAATGCAACAAACAGCTGTGAGACCAAATTCCATGTCCATTGCTTGCATCCTCCTTGTCTGCACCAGAATGAGAACTTTGGAACAGCATGTGAACGCTCATCAAAGCACAGTTGAGAGCAGAATTTTGTCAAATGTTGTAGTTGCAAGTATATGGACAGACATTAACACAGAACTTTGAAGCATTGATAAAACACACGCCTCAAAGAAATGTGTTATAATGAAATACGTGATTGCAAGACATATACACTCTAAATGAATCTGCTGAAAAAGCTTTGGAAACTATCAGGTAAATGCAATTGGCAACTGCAAAACCAAAGTTTTTAACATGCTGGTATCCTTATGGCCTGTGACCGCATGAAAGCCCTTAAACATGCTACACATACACATGGATTATGCTGAAAAGGCTTTAGAAACTTTCAAGCAAATCAGATTCTGCAACCTTTGCCAACGTCCGCATGACCTGGCAGCATGTATGTAGGATGTGGAAGCACAAACACATGCTTAGAATGTTGAACCGTATACAAAACAAAGAATGTCAATTATTTGTCAAAATGCTTCGATGAAATCTGTTGATAGCAGCAGCTTTAAAATAAGGTATAGAAAATACACGTGCATTGCTTGACAAAATGCTTCAAAATGTGGAAACAGAGCACATTGCAAGGCACGCCAACTGTTTTAACAAAATGTCTTGAGACTTCCACCTACAGTTTTTGCATGTAAGTTGTTTGACAAAATGCCTTGAAAAGTCTACCTACAGGTTATGCAAATGAAATGTTTGCAAGAATGTCTTGAAGGAATGTTGAACATATGAGGTACAGGAGTAAGTATGAATGTAAAAATGAAGGCTTTTGGCGAATGATATATATACGAATGCCCTCACTGACATTTATGCAAAATGCAGAAACACGAACAAAGCATGTGGATTGTTTGATAGAAATGCCTGAAAGAAATGTGGTCCAGTGGAATGATTGCAGTATGAAATGCATTCGATAAAAGGCTTTGGAAAATTTTAATGACTGATGGTGATAAGATAACCAAGGGACATTTGGAAGAAGGATCAAAACTGTGGAAAAGTTCTATGAATGAGATGATGTTTTCACATTCTTTCCATTCAAATCATGGTTCTCGGAGGCCATCACATTCCCAAAGTGATTTGCATGATTGAATCGGTTGGAAAATGGTTGAGACTTTGATTTAAACGTACCTTTGTCTAACAGAATAGAGGATAGAGGCTATGAAAATGCTATATACGAACTCAACAAATTTAAACTTGAAATAATAGTCTTTGTTATCTCTCAAGACTCCAGTACATTTGATCTTGAGGGAAGGTGATGCCTTACAATGATTGGTTATAGGAGAATCAGTCAAGTAGTACAGCAAGTTGATTAGAAGAAGGCATTTGACATATGCAACTATGGAGGACATTACAAAATGCTGCACTTGAAATATTGCAGGAAGATAATTGAGTTTTCGACTGGTCAATTGCAAGGAATCAGCTGCCTGAGAATGTTGTAGGGAATATCATCAGCGAAAGCCATTCTCGAAGAAGCTCTCACGATGTTTGTTTGAACGTCAAATTTCAATGGAGATTTAGTATTTTATTATAAAGTCATTCTCTAATGTTTGTAATAAAATATTTTTAATAAGCTAAAGATTCACATATTTACGGGAAATAATTTTACTTTATTTTAAAACATTTAAAAAGGGTTCAAAAGGGGGAGATATGTTTTGAAATATATGGGAAAATAAAGCCCAACTAACAAAAGTTGGTTACTTGCCTATTTAAGAGGCGTCCATGTAATTTTGGAGAGACTTTTTACCTTTTTCATGTAGCAATGTACAGGGAATTGCTGAAGGGACTTTTTCCTTCATTTTCAAAGACTAAGAAGAATAATTTCAGAACTTTGGATCTATCTGTTCTTCGTGGATTGAATATCATTCCTAAGTCTAATAAGTAATCCATTCTTCGTGTATTCCTTGTATTTTGTGAATGCAAACTGTCAAATATTCATTTATCTATAAATGTTGTGTACACGGATTGAACTCTGCTTTCTATTCAATGATGTGTATGTTTGTTCTTTTTCTTTGTTTTACTGAGCAATCCTAGATGGTCCCTTGTGTTGAGCTTACCTAAGATTTCTCTGTATTTCTTATTTTTGTGCTCTTTTGTACTTTCAATTAAAAGGTATGTGAAAACCCTAGAAACCCCCAAATGCAAAGCTGTATAGTGTACAATCTTAGCATAGTTTTCTGTTTTGGTTTTCAATAAGGCAGCCTCACTGTCTTGAGGAGGGGTTTTCACCCCAACAACTGTTGATGAATCAGCAAGTACTAATTCACTTACCAACATAGCCTCACTGGCCAATAATCAGAGTTGGCATAAGGAAGAACTTTAGATATGAAAACACTCTAGTCCAAAGTCCACTTTGAGCAAACTAAAAACCTATTCAACCTTACTTGTATATTAGCCTCTCCAGTTCATTTATTATTCCAGGTAAACCACCCTTAGGATAGCTTGATATTGATCACTGCTTCATTGGAGTAGAGAGAGGCAAAGGCCCGCATGCTAGACCCTGGATGCAAACTTCCCCCTTTCTTTTCTTTAGGGAAAAGTGTGGCATTAAAGTCACCTGCAACAATCCACTTCACCCCCTTGCGCAGACTGCAGTAGCAGCTTAATTCTTCCCATACCTGGGCTCTTTCGGCTTCCTTTGTAGGTCCATAAACATTTGACATAACAAATTTACAATTTTCCTTTATGTTGGATAACCACACATGAATGACATTCGTTGTGGATAAAAGGACTTCACCACTGACACTCTTATATCCGACATACCTGAAGTTGAATTCACCACGCTAGAGCACTTAGACCAACGTTTTTTCATCCCATTCTCCTTTTCTCCTTGAATTAGCTGAGTTTCTTGCAATAACAATATATCTAGGACATACACCTGCACTAGCCGCTTGACCAATTGGGGAGTTCAATCACCTAACGTTCCAACTTATGAACTTCATTGTTGCTTGGTGGAGAGGACCTGCCCCCATTGTTATTCTAGCATGTTTTTAGTGACTTTGAGTGCCTTTGGCTGTATCTGACTTTGACTTAGGGTGGGCCTTACTCGTTGTGGTCTTTCTACCCTTGCTTTTATTGCTCCTAAGGTCGGCTTTCAGAATAGTTGTGTTCTGAGATTGAGTATTCTTCCTGGTACACTTCTCTTGTAAATTACCCCTCTATCCCCCAAGCCCCCCGTGGCTTTCATTTTGGCCACCTCTTCATCCTACCTATCCTCACCTAACTCCAATAAGCACATCTCCTAATTCTTATCCTCAGAATCCTTCAAATCCTCATTCTAGGCATATCACTTGGATCTTCCTGAGGTATTTGGATCACTAGGACCCAATACCTCCTTGTCAATTGAGTCTTCCGCCTTAGATTTTCCTATCAAGGTGTACTTTTGTTCCATCGCCTTTTCCTTAACCTTCCACTCCATTTTAGTTTTAGTCATTGACATAGGCTTCCCCTGCTTTCCAAACTCGCAATTCTTAGCTTTATGCCCTACCCTTTTTTAAACAAAACATCTAAATGGTAAACATTCGTAACCCAGATCCCAAGTCTAGGAGAGAATAGAGGTGCACATTTTGACCGTATGCTTTATTGGTCGTGAATGATTGATCAGTATGCATAGTCACTCATATGTCCCTCTGTTAAGAATGAGCAGGGAAAATATGTGCTCATAGAATTCACAGTTCTTTGTAAAATATCTTCAGCCCACATCTCTTGTGGTAATTTCAACAACCTTATCCAAATAGGAACTTGCTTTAGGGCTTCTATACGAGGATCAAAGCTTGTTGACCATGTCCTCATCTACAAACCAACATTCCCCATAAACCAAGAACCTCCATAGAAGATTTCACCCCAATCCTCCTTTGTTTGAAAAGGAATCTGCAAAAAGCCTTTTGGCAAGAATCTTATATTTGGTGTTGGGTACTTGAAACGTGATCCGCTGGTGAGTCAGCCTCGATTCACACATGAACCCTCTCCTTGCCACATGTGACCACCAGGTCACTCCCTCTCGTGGCAAGAGCCAGTTGAGCGGAGGTGAGACCCGAGGGCGGTTCTGTTCTCGCAGGAGCAGAACGTCGCGGAGAACGGTTAGCTTATTCTGGGGCATTATGTGGTTTGCTAGTTGTTGAGCCCTTTCTATGGCTGCGGTTGTTGAGATAATTGTATGACTCGAATGGTTAGTTTTGATGTGTCGCCTGTTTGTGTTTGTTAGATTTCAATGCCTAGTGGGTAAGCTATTCTGTTCGTTGATGGACGTAGCGCGTTGTAGTCTTTCTTCGTGAGCTTGAAGTTGTTGTATTTGATTGTTTTGTTGTATAACTCTTAAGGCATGTTCTTGTTCTTCTACTATTTGGATGTGATGTGGCCTAGGGTTGATTTCTTCTAATTCTTCAAGAATCGCTCTACCCAACTCTCCTCTAATTCTTGGGCACATTCGTGTTCTTTAGGGGAGAAGTAGAGTGTTTGACCAAAGTTGACCTAGAGTTTGACCTAGGGTTTATTTGTGATGTGATTTTGTATATTGGATTTACCTTGTGATGAAACCAAGGGTTTACTCTTGTACGTGAATGTCTTGCAATACCTTGTGACGAAACCAAGGGTTTAGTTGTCCTAAGTTTTCCTAGTTTTTTTTGGGGTTTTCGAATGTATTGCAACTATATGAATGCAAGCAATATTTTTGTTCTTTTCTCAATCATCTAATTACTACAAAAGGGAAATATGAATGCAAGTTTATATGAGTTTTGGTGATACAAGCTAACCTATGTTTTTTGTTTTTTTCCGAGATTGTTTTTGACTTCTACTCCAAGGAAAGCAAATGAAAGTAATTATAACTAATCTACTGCAAAGAAATGAAGCTATGCTAACAATTCATATCAAGAGTAAAGCAATGATAAATTACTTACCTCAAGAGCAATGTTGTGAACTAATTACTAAAAAAACATTGAAAGAACTTGGAATATGGTTGACGCATGAGTCTTTGCACTACCCTCAGGAATCCTTCATATCTGACAACCTCTTCATCCTCTAGCAGCAACGGGATCCTCCTCTTGGCGGCAAGCGTGAAGAGAGCAAATGATTGACTTAAGCTTGAGAAAGCTAGTGATGATATTGATTGAGCTCGAATTGAGCTATGGGCACTATGTGAGCATGCTAATTGGGCATAAAGGCATTGGCTTGAGCAAATGAGAGCATAAAGATGCTTTGAGAACCTTTAGAAAGCTTGGGAATCTATGCTAAGCAAAATGAAAAGGCACGTGCATCTTACGTGAGCATCAAAGATGCTAATGGAGAGCAAACAAGAAGCTATGAATAGCTGCAACTATGAAATTTGCCTCCTAATGAAAGCTTTGAAGCTTTGAAAAACTAAAGAAACGAATTAAGAGGCTCCAAGGCCTGTGAAGAAGCTTGAAAAAACTTGTGAAGAAGAGAAGAGCATTCTCCAACTTGAGAATTAATGAAGAGGTGAGGGGTATTTATAGCTTGGAAGGGCACACAAGAGGGGAAAATTGATTGAAGAGTTAACTCCTTTGTTTGAAGAGGTTAACATGCTTGATTGAGGAGTGAATTGGGTTGATTAGGGAGTGAACACGTTTTGATAGCTTTTCATATGAGAAGAAATGGAGTTAGCATGAGATCGATGGGGAGATAAGAAGAATTGATTTGTGAGTTAGAATGAAGTGATTGGGAGTCTTGAATCAATCAGGAAAAGTTGATGATCAATTAGGGAAGGTGACTCACGTAATCAGGGCTCAATTTGGAGCAAATTTGGGCCCAAACTGAAGAGGAAATCACGTTGAAAACACAACATGGGTTGCCCATGGGTCTCGTAGGTGTTGCCCAAGGGTGTTTTGCCCTGGTAAAAGGGGTGACCTTGAAACAATGTTTTAAATAGGTCATATGAAACTTTAGGGAGCTCGTTCGGGCACACACAAGCTCCTTTTTGAGTGCCATTTTTTTTTTGAAATTGCATTTTTTTTGAGCTCTACACAATGGTGCCATTAGTTTTTCTTGAAAGTGTTTCGAAATTATACTTTCAAATCACTTTTTCATAGGGTATCTTGTCGGTCTCTTGAGCCCTAAAAGGTTCGATAGCCAATTGGAAAGTGAGTTGGATGGATGGGGAAGAAAGAATGAATAGGAAAGCTCCTAGGGAAGATTGATTTCCCTTCTTGTGAAGTGGATTAGCCATGTCATCAAGGCTGGCAAGTGACAAGAGTGGCTTGTCGAAGATTTGTTTAGGTGACTAGGAAGACAGTGTGCAGGACCTTAGAAGGTTAGCTGGGGGAAAAGAAGAATTAATGAAGCAAAAGAACATCATCCACATGTTGCCAAGAAGAGCACTGTTGAGAAGGCATTTTATTACATGCTTACATGTATGTGTTTAGGATTACAACTTATCATCGGGTTCTCATACAAGCTCATGTGCAGTTGTAGTGCTTACAACAATAGGGATTAGTCCAAAATAATCAACAGATAAAATAATAATCAGCCCATATGAAATGATTAGATTGGAACAGGTTGAAACACAATATAAATCTTAGATGTAATGCTGCAACTGAAGATTGGCGAATGGCCCCTAATTTGTACGACCTTTTTCATTGATAAATCATTCAATCTCAAACTGTACGGCTGCCCAAAATATTGTAGAAATGGCAATCAAAACTTGTACAACCCAAAAAGGATTGGTATGGCCCACCAAAAGTCAGATTATAAGCTGCAATTGAATCTATAGCTATATAGCCGGTACCAAGAGTGGTACGACTGAGTTGGAGGAAGGATTTTCAGTCCATATGGGCTGCACCCAGCACAAAAACTTCTCATGCCACCTTCCATATTGTTGATGTGTTTTTTATGCACATGCAAACTTAGACTAAAATACCGAGGTATTCTATCCTCTCTTGAACAAAGTCTCTCAAAGGCTAAACAATGTGATCTAATGAGACAACTCCAAGGTTCTAGATGTCAGGTCTTGACTAGCAATGGATAGGCTCAGTAGTTGATGTGATTTGCTGAAAACTCACAAAGGGACTTACGTTGAATTGACTCCTTATTCCAATCAAATATATTATTCTCCTTCTTGTGAAATGGAACTATCTCAAACTAACTACAAAAAGAAAAGGCAAAAGAGAAAGGGTTTAGAAAACTATTCTAAGGACAATGAGATAATGAAATATGCCAAGATAGACAAACTCCTCCTGAAACCAAACTTTGCTTCGCCATGAGAACCAACGACTACACGAAGTTGGTGCAATCTTCTAAGGAAACTCAAGGATTTTCATGTTGCAAATCTCCATCCAAACACCCACTGCTGGCGCAGCTTGAACGAGCATCCACAACTAAAACAAATGTGGTTTAGGCTAACTTTGCAACATGACTTATCAGTGACAAATCATAAAAAAGTATGAACCATTCAAGGAATTCATCAATTATCTCCACATATAAACATTACATCAATGCACTTCTAATCTATTTCTAAGCTACTTGGAAACATCTCTCCATCATATTCGAGAATTTGAAACCATGCTAACATTCCATCACCACACAAATCACCATGAGAACCAACAATGAGCTTGTATTAATTTTGGAAATGTATTTTTTACAACAATTTCATATCTCCTCTCAATGATTTCGAAGAGTTTCCTCTACTCTACTCCTACTCTAACATCATCTACTCCTACTACTTGATTCCTGCTCTCTCCCTAATAATCTCCTTTACAAATGAGAGAAATGGGCCTTATATAGGCCCCAAAATTACATGAACGGCCAGGATTGATTCAAGAATCAATGGCCAAGATTGAGACAACAAGGTAGTTTGTTACAAAAATTACTATTTTTAGAACATTGAATGTAGACAAATGATGTGACAAATTGTGATTGGATCAATGTTATCCACATGCTACCTCAGCATCGAGCAAACCAGCTTGATCTTGAACGTGTTCACATTGGTCAGAGTATTTTCCCAAATTATGTTATCTTTGGAGTAGTCTTCGAACTTTGGATTTTCACCTCTTGAACTTAGCTGCTTCGAATTTGAAACTTGGGAAATTTAGAATTTCTTCTTGTTGTCAATGCCTTGGTGTAATTTATGGATTTATGATGTTCATGCTCATTTTTCTTCTCATCTTCACATATTCTTGTAGGATCCTAGCTTTGGACTCTTGGAGTAGATGTCTTTGTTCATGACTTCTTGGAGTAGACTTGCATGATGAATATCCTTCTTCTTTCTGGCGCATGAAAGGGATGACCTCTGAACTTGAATGTGGAATTGACTTCTGGATGATGACTTCCTCTCATGCGTGATGAAGTGATGCTATGACTTTGGTGCTGAAACTTGATTAGCTTGAACATGTTCTTCACTTTGCAATGATCTTGAATTTGGATTCGGGCAACGCTCCTCCATCTTTTCATCTTTCCTTGCACAATCTCCTGTCATTCTTCATCGCGAATCCTTCATCACCTACACAAGAAAAACATATATCAATATAAAGACAATTGATCATCAATAACCTTCCATTATAACTTTGTAACATGCCTTCATCCTTTCATGGATAACTTGATGATATACAGATACTATGAGCGCCAATTTTGGGTGAGAATGCATTAAGACAGGAGGCACTCATTTTATGTGAATTTGAGCATTTTACGAGCGCATAGCAAAAGTGCGCCCAAGGTGATAAGTGCCAATTTTTAGGAAGTGCCGATTTCGAAGATGTGCATGGGCTTCAACGACTTCCTCTAGGTCAATGTATGATATTGCAATCGCAGACTACAATCACCCCACACAAGAGTGCCTAGGTGGACTTATCTTGATTCAATTCACAGAACGGGTTTAGACAATTCAAAACCCACTCCACTATGCGCCTTCTGAATAGACCTATGGGATAAACTTGCACAGACTTGAAATTTGCAATAACAAGGTCATGGAATGAGCGCCTCAGATAGCAAGCGACCCCGTCTATTTATCATGGAGGAATTACAAATGCAAAGGCGACCCAATCAAACACCGAAGCTGCCTCCTTTGTGCTATTCGCACTGTGTGAGTGGGATATAAAGGTGTGCTCTCAAAACAATAGGCTGGAATTCGTATGAAGTGCGAATTTGAAACAAGAAAAGACTCCACCTCATACGTCCGAGCGGGCTTTTTAAGTCTCCAAAATTGCTTCGACAATGCAAGAGTATTACCAATGTGAGCTAGTGGGCATTGGGCAGATGTTTTAATGATAAACGAACCTCTCGAATACCTTGCAGAATGCTTTAAATATCGACACCCCCATAATATGCACTCCGGCGGACCTCTCAAAATCATATGTATGAATGCGCTATATGAATGGCTTAGTTGAGGCGACGGTGTATTTGAGCGGTATCCTTAGTCTTATTCGCATTACGTTGGAATTCAAATCGTAAATGGGCGGGAGTATGAGGTAAGACATGCAATCAATACACTTTGCAAGGTTGCAGCGGAAGTTTGCTTGGACGATTGCTTTGGGAAGCTTATAACGTATAATGCGGGCCCATACCAATAGCGGGCACGTTGATGCTTACTACATGAAACCAAGGAAATGTAAGGTATTTGCTCAAATGCGCTTAGGCGAACAATTAAAGCCGTTATGAGAAAATGCAAATTGCAAAATCCTCGCAAATATCCGCTTGGGTGGGCGTTTTGAGTGCTCTTCGTATAATATAAGTGACGCCAAATTGAGCGGACTATTCGCACCATCGTGCATGAGAAAATGGGAATAGCAAGCGGATGTCTAAACGGGCTTAGACGGACTTTTCAAATGCCCGCGCATAAATTGAAACTTGTTTTCTTTGCAAACCGACCATCAATCTCCGCTTTAGCGGACCTCTAAGACCTCCATGACTAAATTGAACTATGCGAAATGTAAGGTGAGGTTGAGAATGAGTTGGAGCAGCCTTTTAATGCTTCCTTGCATAACATTTAGATTGCACCGTTTTCAAATCAACCTATTTGCGCTTAAGCGGACAACCTTGACCTCCATGAATGAATTGGAAAATTACTAATTGCAAAGCCCACATGGATATGCATCTAGGCGAACAAATGGGTTCATCGAGTATGAATTCGAAAATTGCAAAGTGATAGCGAAAGTCTGCCAGGAGTGGACATTCAAAGACGATGTGAATACATGTGAAGATTGCAATGCAGACATGCTCCCAAAGTGTACCTAAATGTACATTTGAAAAGCCTTTATCTGTGCGACATGAACGAGCATCAAATGAGCTCAAAACTTTGACAAAGTCAGAGACAAATTCCATGATATGATTCACGTCTTGAAGATGTTTCGATCCAAGATGGAACAGGGTTTACTACGTGGAGTGCAATCAGACATTTGACATGCTCTGATCCCAACAAATTCCTTGCAAACTCACGGCCGAAACAAAACAAACAAAGCCAAAATTTCAAGCCAAAAAGAAGAGGGGTCCCCATCAGCGATGGGGTGATGGTGTGATTTGGTCACAACACATATTATACGGCTTGGGAAAGTAGGCTGCAACAGTAGGACCTGCTAAAAAAGGAGAATGCAATCAACAAGGACTCAACAATATTCTTTTACAAATAGCAGGGTACACACCAAACAACAAAGCAAAGCTAACCTATTCTACAAATTGAAAATGCACATCCAAAAATCATCAACTGGAAAACCCTCACCACAAAGCAAGCTGAGAAAAAACTTCACAACCGATTTCTGCAAGGTAATCCCAGAGTGAAATTACTTCGACAGCTAGGGTGTTTTCGTCCCCGAAACCATCTTGCTAAAGGGTTTTTGTCCTAAAGCAAAACAAGAACTCATGTTCATTCTCCAGAGCATAGAAAAATGAGTAGCAAGTAGGAAGAACTTTTGTGCTCAAACCCTCCTTATATAGAAAATTTTGAGGGAATATATTTTAATTTTTAATCCTTTTCTCTTTTCCTTCCACTTAAGTGTCTAAAAAGTCACATCACCTTCTTGACTCTGTTCCTAACAACACTTTTTAGAATCACTTTTTAAAAACAACATGTTTTAATAATAAAACATAAGTTGCCTTCAAAAAATATAACATAAAATTATTTTTTGAACAATTTAAGTTAAATTATTATAACTTTTTTTTTTTCCCACCCCATTAGCCTTCGGGAAAAATTAAGAAAATAGGCTAAGGGTCTTTGTCAGACTTATATTTGAGAAGGGGACATGACACTTATTCCACAAGAAAATCATGTAAAACACTCAGTTTAGGTGATGCAGTCAAGGTTAGGGATCCAACTGAATTGGTGACTTCTCCCTTGCAGCAACACTTCACAGCACACTCCTACAAAGGTTGCAAAGGTCTGATAATGCTGTACAAACTGAAATATGGGATTCTACACTTAGATCAAACTTAAGGAGAACAAAATTGCCAAAACTACTCTTCAAATTAGAGGATTTCTTAAATAAGATTGCACAGTTTCATTTAGGGTTTTACTCGTCCACCTTGTTGGTTTAATGCAAATCTTGATACATTTGAAACACAACATATGCCTGTTTTTTAACAGCAAAATGACAGATCAATTATTCTAAAAAGCTGAAGCAAACAGAGACAATTGGAACACACCAAAGTATAGGGAAATTGCTGATTTCATTTATAATATGATTGCAAGATTACATTTGAGTTTCTTGGAGAGATTTGGACAACATCTCCCCATAGAAAACTGATATATGACAGATTCCTTGAACTCCCTACAACAATCCCAAACAGAAAACATGAACTAGAGACTCCAAAACAAGAAAACTATTCATCAAACTCTGTGCTAGAGATTGACACTCGCAGCAGATTCTACTCCTTAATCTCTTAAATCTGCATATGGAACTCCGGTAGTCTTTCTCCACCGTCAATCGGCAATAAGACGATCTAGAAGCCAAGTACCATAAGCTTCCTGCTAGTCCTTTCTATCAATCTCTTCAATGTGGCGCCAAAATCAGAAAATTTCTTGGAAGGATCAAGAGAGGATCAAGGAGAGAAAGTACGAGTGTAACTCCTCCATCAATGTGGCATTCAACTTTAATGTCAAGAGAGAAATTAGGAGTTTAACTCCAACAATTATGTCTTGATTGGCACTATTCTACAAGAGGAGTCAAAGAGATAAATTAGGAGTGTGACTCCAACAATTAAGTCTTTCAGTGGTGCCATCCTACAAAAGGATTCAAAGAGACAGACATTAGCAATTAATTGTGGACATGCAAGACTTAAATATGACATGCGGGATTCTCTCTTAGTTGCAACTTTTCCTCTATATGGGCACATCAATAAGAGATCAAGGCATGTAAATACGGGTGGCCCATGCAATGTGTAACTAACTCCCTTCCACGATTAAATCCAACTCTCCCCCTAAAGATTAACTCTTTAAACTCCTCTTCCCAAGCACTTGGATTGCTATTCATCAACTTATGTGGGAAGCGGAGTCCACATGTCTTGAGTGCCATTTTGAGAGGGAAAGTGATTTGAACTTGAATATTCAAATTGGTGAAGATCAAAGATCATAGATCATGCCCTCCTCCACATTAGGAAGTCAAGGTTAGAGCCAACAAACAAAATGAAAACCAAATATTTTCGTTGATGCTGATTGCTCAATTCCCCAAGATGCTTCTGCATCATTAGGACAAGCAATTAGGATCAGGATGGATCATAATCATTTTTATATGTAATATTATCAAGTTTGTCTTGAAAAAGAAACAAGGGAGAGAAAAGATTTGTAAATTTAAATGAGACATTAGAAAGCTTTTTTAGTCTTCCAGAAGATCATTTTACATTGGTCACCCCAAAACTAGTTTAGGTATGGTCTGGAAAAGTGTGCTAAGAGGTCTTCGTATAAAGTTACTGAAGATCATATGTACCTTGAATCTCCTGTCATGAAGCCCAAGATGTTTGACCAAAGGTGCCAAAAAGCTTTCTATATTGTTCCATTACCATCCAATTAACAAAGTGATTTGGAGGGTTATAATGCCAACCAAGAGTAACTGATCTTTGTGAGCCAATCTTAGAGCTGAAAGTGAACCAATTACTCACTAGCCTATCCATCAATTCTCTTATATCTTGAGGATATGTAATGTCCCTTTTTAGGATATTCTTGATTTCTTTACTTGCATACAATAATAACTACTAGAAAAGGACATTAGAAATATTAAAGATCAATAAATTAAGATAATATTTAGTTCATAGCATCATTTATATTAAATTCATCTATCATAGCATAATTAATAATAAGATCAATACTTCATAACATAGTTGCAAAACTCTCCAAGTATTCGGCACAAGTTTTTTTGCCTGGCGAGTTTTTCTTGCAAGAACTCTTCGGAATTACTCACCGAGTCAAGGGGGAAAAACTCGCCGAGTTTTGGCGAGTTTTGGCAATATAATCTTCAGTTGCGCACAAGAAAGGTAGAGGAAGAGGAAGATGTAAACTTGTAAAATATATTAATGTAGTATTTACTTTCAGTTTTACAAAAACAATTTGCTATTTTCATTTTGTTTCAAACTATCAGTATCAGCGCATTCCACACGAGGATGCCATTTTGTACCCAATTTGCTTTCAAATCAATCAAATACAACTAGACTTAGCTTGTTTCTTTTATGTATTCATTTATTGACTCATTGGATGCATCTTATCATTGAATTTTGCAAAAAAATGCATTTTTAATGAAATTTAAGCAATTTTTAAGTTGTCGAGTTTTTTGTTGAGTTTTTGCCGAGTCGTGTTTTTTGGGCTTGGCAAGTTTTTCAATTTGGCGAGTTTTTCAACTATGCTTCATAACATAAATAATGAGATCAAATCATCATAGCATAATTGATATTTGGTTCAATCCATCATAACACAATTCCTCAAGCCAATCACATAGTGAATTCCTTAGGAACTCTTGCAAGTAGCAATATTGAAAGGGGTCAGTCCACCTAACAACTCTCAGTTCACCTTGGAGGCACACCCTCTCTAATCAAGCTCAAGAGGCACACCCTGCTTGATTGGGCTCAAGAACATGGTAGGGCCACACCCCAAACCATGCATGGTAGGGCCACACACCCTCACTACTTGGCCGACTTGATGAGAGCATGAGGGAGGGCACACCCCATTCACTCACCCTTTGTGGACTCAGAAGGGCCATCCTTCCTACCTGCAAACATTTCCTTAGCTTCACTTGGATTGCTTAGGAATTTGTTAGATGGTTGATACAATGTTCCTCTTGATGGATTTCAAGTTCAGTTCAAGGATTGCAATATATCCTTCTTTGCTGTCCTTCCAATGAAGATAGCTTTCTTTGATTGCTAATTGATATCTCAGATATTCGCTGGTTTGATTGATTCAATAATAGATTCATAGAACAATAGAATGATAGAATAATAGAAGGATATAATAATCGAATAATAGAATGATGGAATAATAGATTAATTGAATGAGAGGATGATAGAGGTATAGAATGATAGAATGGCTGCTATATATATAACCTATGCTGATATCAATTATTGTCCATAAATCACTGCTGATATATTCCTTGCAGATTCATCTCTGCCTTAGATATATTCTCTTGCTGCTCCCTTGATGATGATTGAAGCACTCTTTATGATCGCTGTCCTTCAATGATAATGATTGCTACTCTTCACAAATAGCCACTGCTGTTCTTCACCAATGATAATCGCTGTTCTCCACAAATGATAGTCGTTTTTCATTATCTCTAAATATAAGATATTACTCCTCCATATATTACAGCTCTGAAATCTGCTATGAATAGAATGATAGAATGGTATAATGATAGGATGAAGGAATGATAGAATGATGGAATGGCTGCAATAAATAATTTTCTGCTGTATATATATATATATATATATATATATATTCTATTTCTGCTGTAATTCTTTGGTATGTCTTTATATATTTCTGCTTGATTGATGGATGATTACTATGCTTGAATGAGGCTTGAATGATTTATGCTTTGAATGAATGATCTCTTACCCAAGAAACGATCTTCCTTATATTCTTTTTTCCTTCAATGGACATAACTTTTTACATTCCCTTTGACCTTTATCACAACTTAAACTTTAATTATTCTATAATTATATTATAATTTATATTTGATATTTTAATTTATTATTATTTTTATTTTAATCTCATTTCAAAAAGGAGATATTACACGATATGACTTGAAAAAACCAAGGTTGCATGGAGACTGGTACCGGCGGTATGTTTGTTTTTGAAAAATATGCTAACATTAAAATATCATGACATTGAACTTTCAAAACAAGAGAACTGGTAAAGTTTAAGTTTATAGCTTACTTGTAACAATTTAATATAGCTTACTGTATATATATTACTTATAGGCTTATAGCTTACTTGTAACAATTTAATATAGCTTAATGTATATATATTAGTGTAGACACTAGTATTGAGGATTGAAGTCCGTAGGAGTAAGAATCCACTCAGCTTGTACAAAAACAATAGAAAAAAATGAAAGGTAGAAAAAAGAAAAAAAGTGGAGACGCCATTTTATTGACGTAGGGTACTTGGAGATGAGTGGGAGACGTGACCAGAAGTCTCCTGTGAAGGGAGACATACCTAGTCAAGTCTCCGAGATGGGAGACGTGTACTAGCGTCTGAGACGCATCCCAAGGGGTCGGAGACATGTCTCCATGCAACCTTGGAAAAAACAAAACAAAGAAGAATTATTTTAATATCAATAAATGACCAAAATGGTCAAAGGCGACTATGATGTATAGTTTGCCAGGATGCTAGCAGAAAGGTTGTGTTTCAATAAGGAAATCTCTCTATAGAGGAAAAAGTGGTAACACAACAAACGAGGTGTTTATCCAAACAAGGATAAGCTTAAGCCTCAAAACCTAAATCTGGGAATCTGGAAACTACATCCAGAGACCACCCACAAGATATAAGAAATCCAACAGTGACGAGTGTCTGTAGTTGCAAGATAGCCTGTATGATAAGCAACAACTAAATGACTCTTGAGTCCTGACATAGAATTTGATAATGCTATATAAGGACTGGTCTGTACTGGGAGGGAACAATGAAGTTATTCTCGAAGCTGCAGGTTACTTTATCTTCTCCTACAATCCAAGATAACTTTGTATTATCATTCGCATATTATATATTTATAACTCAGATATGTGACAAAATTGTAACCTTCCCATCTTGTGTTCATTATCTTGTGTTCATTAAGGCGCCTTCCTTTCTCATGGTCATTTGTACTTTATCATATTGTTCAATATCTTTTCCAACTTGTCTAGGTTTTACCTGTTGTGACCAAATCACACATCACCCCATTGCAAATGGGGACCCCCTCTTTTTTTGAAGCTCCTATGCTTTGCCTTGGTTTGGGATGATGTCTTTAGGTCAATTCATGATGAAGTTAATAATGTTTGAATGGTATACTGCTAGAAATGGATGCTTTGGTCCTTGAAATGTTTTCAACTTAGGAAATTTTGCAAGGAAATGGTCCAATAACCTTAGGTGCTAGATCATGACTGGGCAACCCTTAAAGTGCGCCTTAGGTTGATAGAAGGAACACAACATATGACAACTTAATTTTGCGCCTAAGATCAACAATAAGGTGCCATAACTTAGTAAATTTGGAGCAGCACCCCAAGGGAGTGAAGGCGCATTTCATGACTTGTAGAAACCTAAATGAGCGCTTTGAATTAAAAATTGTGCAATCATCATTGTTGGGAGTAAAATAGGTGTCTGGGGATCAAATGGAGATTCAAAACCTAGCTAAGTTGCTTCAAGGAGTCTAGGCGCACATTATCACTTGTTGAGCCTTAGATTTGCGCCTTGTAGAGAAAGATGCTCTAAGTTGTAGAGAATTGCCGCCTTGAGCAGTTAAACCTTCCCAAAGACATTTACAATTGCTTGAATCAAATAATTCATTTACCTAAGCTAGGCCCTAGTTTGCATCTGTGGAGTCACTTTTGGGCGCCTTAATATGAATTGAATTTATAGGGCTTAAAGAAGTCTTCCCTTAAGTCAGGGCGCACTTTTGCCTCTCTTCAACCTCATTTTGGCGCCTTGATGTAAGATAAAGTCTAAACTTAATGAGGATTGCGCCCAAAGTGATATCACCTTAGATTTGTGCCTAAGATAGAGTAATTGTTTTAAGAATAACTAAGGCGCATTTTCTTGTCTATTCAATCCAATTCTAGCGCCTTAGGAGTATAGTGTTTGCAAGCACCTCAATGAGCACCTAGCTTTGAAAGGGTATTTATCAATCACTTTGGGGAAGCATGAGTGTCAGGACATCTTACTAAGCCTTCACAATGACTTGGATGCATCAAAGAATGAAGTGAACACCTATTAGCATCTAGGCGCAATTTTACACTCAAAACATCATGAATATGTGCCTAGACAAAAGAGGCATGAAATCTTGAAAGTTGGTACCATTTTGAAACCATCTAAGTTGAAATAAAGTTTATCTTCAAGTTTAGGCGCAAATTTCCATTAGTATGATCACTTTCTAGCACCTAGTGACAAGAAGATACTTATCCATGCCAAGGCACATTTCTCATCTCTCACCACCTTGGATTGGCACCTCAAAGAAACCACACAAATCCACCTCATTGGATAGGCGCCTTGAGATATATGATCATTCTAAGGTCTCTCCCATCGCTTGAATCATCAAAATGACAAGTATGAAGCCACTGGATCCTAGGTGCACTTTTATTACTCTGTACACCTCAATGAGTGCCTAGGAGGAAATTGCATAAAATGATACCATTGAGTGGGCGCCTTGCAAAGGAAGGATCTAAAACTACGAAATTGGATGTCCTTTTGAGGTAAGAATTCCTTTAGACACCTATACATTGGATTGAAACCATTAAGATGCAAAAAAAAAAAGAAACAAGGTAAGTGAAGCTAGGCGCATTTCTTAGTCCCTATAACCTTAAAGTTGCGCCTTTGAAGAAATGTATGATTTTACATTAGGTAATGAGCACTTGAGAGATAGAAGCTTCTTGAGTCGTTTTTAATTGCTTGAGAGCATTAGAATTGTAGGTATAAGGCCAATTTAAGCCTAGGCGCACCTTCTTGTCTATAGAACTCTAAATGAGCGCCCTCATTAAGAGAGGCCTAATTCAATATAAAATCTTGGTGTCATAGTAGAAATTGATTAATTGATCCTCAAATGTTTTAAATATTGAAGGTGTTGCAAGGAAATCACTCAATGAGTTTAGGCGCACTTTGCCTCCTTACAGACTAACATATGCGCCTAGATTTGAAAAGAGTTTTAAAATGCTTAAAGATGTTTTCTTTGTGTTGTAAAGTGATTGATAATGTTTCTTTGTAGTGTTGCAGGAGCATTGATGGAGCTAGGAAGTCATTCAAGAAGCAAGCGCTTGGAATCACTGAAGTTAGAGACACTTGTTACAGAAGAGACATCCTGCTTCAACTCCATGCTATTATTCCATGAGATCACCTCAAGTTCATTGTGCAAGTATACTTCATTTTCTACATTGTTGAAGACATTCATCCATGTAGCTTCAAGTTCCATACAACTTCAAGTCTTTGAGAAGTCTCTTACTCTATGAAGCATCATCATCATCATCCTCGCTACTCTCTACATGAAGAAGCCTTCAAACAAGATCATTGTTTATCTTGCCAAGAAGAGAAGAATTATAGAGTTAGACAAATGAGCAACATGTATCATGCATATCCTACTTACAATGAACAAGGCAAGATCAATAAAGATACATCCTAAACATTCAAGTTCATTCAAGCAATCACATTCAAAGACATCACACAGATGATGCAATTTGGGAATATGCTGAGGTGGCACCTACATGGCATATACATATTATTCATCCTATCACAATTCGCCACATCATTCAACAAGCAAGAAGCTAAAGAGGACGTCCATGTGGAAGATGCTATGAAGATCCCATTTTATCCTTATCTTCTTGGAAAGTGTGCCTTCATTGCCTCTCTTATGTACTAAAAATAACAAGTTGTTTTAACTAATTGCTGAGATGGCATGATCTGGGCCCTTGGCTATTTGAATTGATCCAAGCCCTTTGTTGTAATTCTGGGACTCTATATAAAGGCCTTGTTGCCTCATTTGTATATATAATAGTCAGTAGGCAGTAGAATAGAGAAGTAGATTAGGAAGAGACTCTTGAAATTCTCTGAGAGTACTTGAAGATTGTTGTAAATATTTCTCAAGAGTAATGCAAAGACATTGGAGTTTGTTTGGTTGGTTTCTTGTATCTTGATTGAATGGAGAGATGTTTCTAAGTAGATTAGAAGTAAATTAGAGCTCATTGATGTAATGTATATTGTATTGAATATTTGATCAACTCCTAGCTCATGCTTTTGACATTCATCGTTGGTGAAGTGTTGTGTAAAGCTAGTCTGAGTTTCATTACAATTTGCTTAAGTTCGATTATGGATGCTTGTTTGAGTTGCGCCGTTCAATAGGTGTTTATATGAGCTTTCATGATTTGAAAACCTTTCTCTATCCTTATTGATTGCACCAACTTTATGTAGTTGTAGGCACCCTTGGTGAAGTGGAGTTAGGTTGATTAAGGAGTTTGTCTATTCTTGCATCATCATTGCTTCATTGACCTTAAATTGGTTTCTTTAAACCTTTATCTTTTTCCTTTTCTTTATCATTGGAGCATTGTACATATATCATCCACACTGAAAGGAGAAATAAGCTGAACGAAGTGAGAAAAACTCTGCGTAAGTCCTTTTGTGATAATCAACAATATCACATCAATTCACTGAGTTCATCCATCGCAAATCATAAGTAAGGAATCTTGAAGTTACTTCATTGGATCACATAGCTTAGCCTTTGAAGAACTTTATTCAAGAGAGGGTGGGATACTTAGTGTTTTACTCTATTGTTGTGTTGTCTAAAAACAATCATCAACATTACCCATTTTGGGTTCAACCACCCTAGTGATGCTTTTTCATTTGTTAGTGCTAGTTTCTTTTCAAGTCTCCGAGTTCTTTTGATACTCTTACTTTGAGTTCCATTTGCTTACTTTGGTCATTAATTGACATTAATATAATATGTTACTTTCTTAATAGGACCCTATTAGTAAAGTCATTTCCAGAACAGGAGCAAATAAATTAACCAAGTGGGACAGTGATGACAAACATATCAGTATCACTTCAAAACTTGTCAAAGAGCTAGCAGTTACTCCTAAGTGCAAAAATTAATCTCCTATTTTATGCAAGAACTGTATATTTCTTTTGAGATTTGGAAGGGTCCACTCAATATATTCGAAAAAAATTGATATATAAATATATCTGCCAAGCATATTAAATTTTTTTAAAAATATAATTAATAATAAAGAACTATCTAACTTATTTTATTTGTTTTAATTAAAAGAATCTTACACATTCCTCTCCGTTTATCTAGATACAGATTATAAGGTTTAAAATCCTCTTTTGATATCTTAATAAGGTCTGTTTTCACCATAAAATAAATTTATTTAAATATCTAGGCCAAAGTTATGCCATAACATTCACAAGGTACATGCAAACACTGAAGAGGACTATTATCTTTTGTTTCTATTGAATAGCATAAAATGGAGAAAGAGAATGTTAAAGAATCTTTTTAATATTGTGTTAATTAAGTTTCAACATTATTCAGTCTTACCTAGAACACAGGGCATTCGGGTTCAAATCTGTAGGCTTCTGCCAAAAGTGAGAAGTACACAATCAAGCATCACTTTGACCCAATGAATTCTCACGTCATTGGATTTTTATTATAGTCAGATGTTAAGGTAACGTTAGCTTTTGCTGCTATTGCATTTCTGAAGTGTTATGTAGAAGGTATTCATTTTTTCTGCCTATGGTTGCACCCTTGTTTTAATCTCCACCTCAGATTTTTCAGTCTCTATATTTTTATCATCGTCATAAACCATCTGGGTTTTTACATTTATTTTTGTTTGAGTGTGCTTACTTCAGTCCAGGATTTTGATTGCTGACAACTTGAATTTGTCAAAAGCCATGAAAAACTTAGTAGCATAATAAAAATAAAAAAAAATACCCACAACTTAACTGTAGTTTTTACCTTCTGCTTTTAAGGCTCTTTTCCATCGAAAATCACTCATAGCGAAGTGTCTTTAACATTTTAAGCAACACCAACTTTACAACAGACACAAATTCAAAATCTTCATAAATAAATTCATGTACAGAAAAAACATATGTTCTTGTTATAGTTTCAATTCTATACTGAGGTTTCCTCTCTCAAATAACACTATCCTACTAAGATCATCAGGATGGATTAAGCCCTATTTTGTGCTAATCTACGAAAAACTCATGGTGACACTAGGCAGTTATATTCAAACAACACAATAAAATTTCTGGCCAATTTTAATGCAGAAGATATCTTGAAGCTTGTGGAGCTGAATTTGTTGCAAAATGCTTAATAATGTTAATACATTGCACAACCAAAGTTGGAAGACATTCATTAGCCGATAGGGTTTTAGTTGTGAGCATCATAGTGCTCGGAATTGTCTCACGTTGTAAAAATAAAAATTCACGGCAGAAATGTGAGCATTATACTGCTTGGAATTGTCTCACACCGTAAAAAAAAACACGGCAGAAAAATTTCTAAACTTGTCAGTTGTGCTCGTGAATTTAGACCCTTCTCGAAAAACTCAAAATCATGTTATTATATTGCTCGGAATTGTCTCACACCATTTTTTTTCTGCCCAGCCGTCGGTAAATATGTTTCTCTACAGCCCTATCTTCTCTGGAGAAAATGCAACTTTTATTTGATATCATTATCGAAGATCAAATCCGTATTAGATATTATGATATCAACGATCAAATCTGTATATCAGATTTTAGCCTTAAATTCTCACTGACTTATTCATTATTTCTCCGACTGACTTTTTCTGCATCGTCCAACTTTTGCCACCATTGAACTGCATATAAAGGAATGGGCAGTGGGCTTTACAGGGCAGATTCAGTAAAACAGAGACCCCTTTTCAACAGCCAGGTGATACGAATCAAGGCGGAAGATGAGAATATAGGTAATAATATAGGAGAGCAAAATTTCGCCCAAGGATCGCTTTAATTGGTGATTCCTTTAATAAAATAAAAATTAGGGTTGGTCCTCTGCCAATTGAGCCGGGTGAAGAGGAGGGTCGAGGAGTTCTTGCTGCGTGAAGGAGGAAGTGGCTGAGCAATATCTGCCCTATGAGGCGGAAATGGGTTTTAAGGGGTTGAGTAGGAAGGAGGGCTATGTTGCTAACGTTTTGCATTTTCCTCTTTTTTATTATAAATATATTATTTGTTTTTGCTGGTAGCTGAGGGAGGCTCAGGGGAAAGGTCGTGCCACAGAGGCACGCCCTCAAGGTACAGAGGCTGCGGCCTCTCTTTGCAGAGCCGTGCCTCTCAAACCACATTACCATGTTTATGATTTAGCAATTTCTTTCTTTATTATTATTTTTTTTTGCTAGTTTCGCATTTGCAGTCACTACTTGTTTTTATTTATTTATTATCGTCCTACTTCAGAGAGATCCGCAGGGCGACTAGGTCTGAAACCCACATAGCATAGCTTCTTATATGAACCATTATATTAAAAGCAAGTAGCGTTATCTGTCTTTGGGTATGCCTTACTTGGGGAAGTAGGTTGGTATATATATCTCCACTTTTCAATATGTTGAAGCATAACTCAGATTTTTACGCTCCTTTACCCAAAGCAAGATAGAACACTCCTCAGGGTAAGTTAATGTTTCAGTAAAAGATGAATAAATATGTGCAAAATATACTTTTATGCAGTTTGTTCTTCCTAGGTAATTCTATTCTCCATCCTTGCGTCTATTTTTAATGTGCATAATATCACAATCTTAGTCCGATAAGTAGGGCCTCGACCCCAAACACCCTTGTAGGACATTCCCTCTAAAAGAGATCTGGATTTCCCCCCATCTCTCATTTTTTTTTATCAAATCACTATAACAGAAAGTTGATTTTGAAAGAGAATGCATAGCATATCTAATTGGATGTATTACTTGGTCTATTGAAAAGGAATTTTCAAGCTATGTTTATCTTCATCCTTTGAATGTCTTCATTCTTTTTCTTTCATATTCCTTCTGGGTTGATTGGAATTATAACATAGAAGGCAACTATTAGCAACCAAGAAACCCTAATTTTTATTTTATTAAAGGAATCACCAGTTATTTGACTTCCATGAAAGATGTTTTTATTAATAATTCCAAGCCAGCCATGCCCTCGCCACTTGGTATGAAGGAGAAGGCCTGGGCTTTATCTGTGAATAGATAGTTATATAAATAGATCCGTCATCGTTACCTTATATTCAATACAGTTTTCAGTGTATATAAGATATAAGATCTTCGTTTCCTTCTTCCCTGCTATATTCGGAAGATAAAAAGGAAAGCTTTTCTAGAGAGGATTTGAACTTGCCATTTTTCTACAGAGGGTTTGAACTTGCCATTTTTCTACTTAGCCTCCTCTTCTGTATGATACTGGTTCAATATAATTACTTTTTACCCCCCTTTTTTGAGGGGAGAAAATGATTTTGCTTTGTGGGTTGTGTTCTTTTCTTTCCTTTCTGCAGGTTTTGGTTTTAGGGATTATAGGGGCCAAGACTGTTTATTATTTTTTGTCATTTTAATTCAATTTTCATACAAGGATGAGAATAGGATTGTGTCTTAATTAGTCCATAGGCTTTTATATGTGAGTATTATAGTGTTCCCTAAATTGTCTCACGCCCTAAAAAAAATTTATGCCCGAAAATTTTCTGAACGGTTGTTCCTATCGGCGTATTCCTTGAACCTCTCCTATGGGTGCAAGTGCTAGTTTAATCCACTTTCAAACCTATTTTCAATGGTTTATTATGTGTTTTGTTGTGTCATGCACTCATATTAGATGATGTTCTCCCTTATGCTGATGTTAGGGGCCGAGAGCCCCTTAAGATATCCCCTTGATAGAGGAGGGAGGGGGAGGACCTTTATAGATCCAAGGCATTTATGCTCTAAAACAATGGTCTATGGGAGTAAGTGTAGCAAACCACTTTACTAATAAAGGAGGTTAAGGCTCCTTAGGGCATTGGGGGCTTTTAGGCTCTCCTAGTGCAAAGGAGCCTTTAGGTCAAGCAATATGTAAGAGTGCTTTCTTTATGTCAAGCCAATGATGCATGATCATAAATTTTGAGATTCTTTAAGAGTTGGTCAACTCTTTAATTGATCAACTAGTTGAGCCTTTCATCGATTGAGTGTAAGTGGAATTAATCACTCCTTGATTGAGCATATCAATGGAATTTCATTGTTCAAGCACCACATCATCTACCTAATTATGCACCATCTATCCATTATGTGTGTGATTCAATATATGAAGATTGAACACAATCAAAGATTGATGCTAGGTCCCATCCATTACAAATAGTCCATCTAGTGGTTCACATATCACCATCTAGCCAACCATCCATGTACCACCATCTTCCATTAGGCCCTAATTATCATCCATCCATTGTAGAGCATGTACCACCAATCATTTAGTATTATCTCACAAAGAGCTAGTTCATTAATAGATGGATGGTTGACAATTTGATATCCATGACTTGACATTAGTTTGTATCCATCCAATCCTTGGCTATCACAGATGATTTAACATCAATCCATAACCATCATGGATGACATGGATCTAAAACATTTAATAAGAGTGATATTTGTTGCACAAAATATGACAAGATTAATTAGGGATTTATGGAGTGAGTTCAATGGAATTAGTGGAACTTCCGCTTGTCATTAATGAATGAAGTATAAGGCATGTTTGTGATGACGACTCATTCAATACCTAATTTATCAAGTGAATTGAATGAGTTTCAACTCCAAATTTTAGGAACTAATTAATGATTGATAATTTTATCTCCATCTCCCTTGACCTATCAATTAAAGGGTCATATTTGAGGTCTTTGAAGCAAAGAGTGACACTATAGGAAAGAGCAACGAGGAGGAAAAGTTATATTGACACACTTTGTTGTCATCAAGATTTAAGGTGATTTAGGAAAATAATTCTAACACCATGCATGATTCAAAAGTCAACCTATTCAAGAGTTGACTTGTGGCCATGCTATATAACCTAATGAGAGTGGTACAGAGGGAGAATGCTTGCCTAACCATGAGATGTAGAGTGACTAACTATTGATGGAGATGGCATGCTATGAATATGTAGAGATTGATCTCTCAACTTAGTACATCCAATTGCATTATGTAACCACTAGATTAGGGATAATCACCACCATGCTTCACACTCAACAATGGAATACTTAGGAGGTGCAAAGTAGGATATTAAGTAGGTTGGCCAGTTCATTAAGAAAACCAAAAGGGACCTTTGAAGGGTATCTCTTAGACCTAGGGAGAAGGTAGTAGTATAAATGACCTCAACTACAGTTAGGATTTTGAGCACATGGAAGCTATGTTTGGTGCTTAGAAATTTCTAGTCTTTTAAGGTTAGTTGAGTGCATAAATGCTCTACCTCATGGTCAATTATATCAAATGCTAGACTATGTAACCAACACCTATAATCCATGATTTCATTGCATTATTATGCAACACTGTTCCAATTTCATTGCGATACCCCTGCAATTTGTACCATGTTATAAGTATGGTTATGGATGCTTATCCATGTGACTACTTAACCACTTAGTCAAGATGAGTAGTTATCATGTGATGATTGATGTTGTGGAGAATTATGTAATAACCACTTGCACCATGATTATTCTTATGAAGTTATAAACACAACTCTCATATGTTGTGTGGAAATGTAGATGTATAGAGATCATCTGGTGAGATCTAGGGGATAGACATGTATCAGTAAGGAGATGTAGAAACAAACTTGACAATTCGACCTATTGAATTCTTCAATCTTGTTAGGACTCCCTATCTTCAAACCTCCCTCGAGAAGAGATGATTGATGTATTGAAACAAAAGTTAAATCATATGAGGACATGAAGAATTGGACACCACACGAACACCCTTGTTCCTCCTAATGATGAATAATTGAGACGAATGAAGTGGAGAAACAAGCCTTAATGCTTGTTTGGGAAAGCCTTGTCTTGTATACATGTATTCCTCAAGATGTATCTTTTAACCATTGTAGTATGAACCAAGTACAAGGAAGAGGATGTGTCTTAATTTGAGTCATGCCTATCCTATGTGGACATTACGTTGGAATTTTGTAGTATTTATAGGCTTGTACTATCAATTGTCAGTGCTTGATCAATATCAAGTATCTCTAGTCACCCTTAATCTATGAAGTAAGAAGGTAAAGGTGTGTAGAGAGACCCATTCATTTTGTCATAGTAACATAGTAGCACTCAGAGATAGAGTTCCTTGATGTCCTCACCTCACCCTTAATCTATGAAGTAAGAAGGTAAAGGCGTGCAGAGAGACCCATTCATTTAGTAATAGTAACATAGTAGCATTTAGAGATGGAGTGCCCTAATTTCCTCTCCTCAATCGACCAGCTATATGAATAACAACTTGACAACTAATCATCACATGAATTCTACATCCCACACATGTTGATTGGAGAAGCACTAGGAAATGACCATGAGAGTAAAATTCAAAGGATTGTATTAGTTTGTTGAGTTCAATAGGGGATTGTAAGGTTGGAGATTGCCTACATTTCAATCTTGACCTTATGTTTTTGGACTTACTTTAGTGCCCATTCTTGTAGATGCATTTAGGGCTTATTTGCTTCATTATTGGAGTTATATCCGTTACTAGCATGATTTGCAAGAATTTCTAGACTCTCCCAAACAACTTTAATCCTTATAAATTTTAGATTGTAATTCTCAAAAAGCACTTGGACACCTAAACACTAGTGTCTTGAACACCATATCACTTGGATGCTAGTGTCCAACTCTCAAATTTTTGAATTTATGAGTTTAAATGTGCCTAAAACCTTAAACCTAAGGTTGCCCTAATTCATTTCCCTAATTGTTAGTTAACCCTAGACATGAAGTAAAATCATCACTATCATTTTGAAGGGTTTCACTTTCTACTAGGTTTTCTCTCTATTCACTGTGTTGGAGGATTATTGATGCTCTAATAATAAAGATTAGTTGCAGAGCTCATCCTTGCTGCTTCCACCCCTCCATAATTAAAGGCTTCCTCTTGATCCGCCACCACAATAGCCAAATCCTTCCCATCGCCCTCTCACCATTTTCCTCCCTATTCCTATACTATATCTCCAAAATCCTTCTCCCATGGCTTCCCAAATCCCTAATCCTTGAAATATCCATTCCTTGTTATCCCCTCTTGCATATCATACAATTAAACCCCTGGTTTTGTGTTGATCATCCTAGTGATTCCCATCACTTCCCATGATTCCTCTATTGCAGTTGCACATCACTTGTATGGTTTTACTTTTCTCCTGAGGGTTAGATATTCCACAAACTTGCACACACCACCTTCACATGTATTGCTTTAGTTTTCTCCTTAGGGTTAGTTCTAAGTTGAGGTTGAAAATGGCATTCAAGGGGGTTGACTGAAGCAACTTTCCACATAGCCACACCCCTAAATTTTCTTCATCAAACTTCATACGTAAAAATTGGGTACAAAAGACACTTCATCAAGCTTCAGACATCTAATGTAGCATGATGTGATGTGTAATTCACACTAATGATACCAATTCAATGAGGGACGAGATATTGCTTTTAACTTGAGATCTCTCTTTGACCAAGTTAGTTTATAGGAAGGCAACTACTTCCTTCTTGGTTGAGCGAGGGAATGAAATTAGGGAATTTCACTATCCTCTTTGACCAAGTTAGTTTATAGGAAGGCAACTACTTCCTTCTTGGTTGAGTGAGGGAATGAAATTAGGGAATTTCACTATCCTCTTTGACCAAGTTAGTTTATAGGAAGGTAGTTACATCTTTATTGGTTGAGGGAAGGAATGAAATTAGGGAATTTCACTATCCTATTGATTTTTGTTTCTTTAGGTTGAAATAGCTCTAGAACTTATGTGCCCTTCCTCTTGATCCATTTTCTTATGTGCCTTGAGATCAACTTGATCAATAGGAGCATTTATGCCCCTCTTTCATTGGTCAAGCTATTCCTTATCACTCACAACTTGAACACAACCCTTTTTGTTTGAGAATATGAGGGCCTCTCTCCCATTGGTTGAGCCTTTTTATCAAAAGCAACAACAATTGTTTCAAATGAATTGCTTCAAATCATAAACTGTATCCTCAAAAGGAGATTGTTAGTTTAGGTTTGTTGAGTTTTCAACTTCTTATTACCTACACTTAGCACATCCCTTAGTTTAGGTTTGTTGAGTTTTCAACTTCTTATTACCTACACTTAGCACATCCCTTAAGGAAAAACCTCATTACCCCTGATCTCCTATCCTTATTGGACAAATGATTCACTATGCTCACTCAACTTAAAGGTTAAATGCCAAAATTTCCTCACCCTTTATTGGGAGGAGAACCTCTCCCTCATTCATCGAGATAATGCTTAAATGCCATCAACTATATGCACTTAAATGATATTAGTAAGTTAAGAACTCCCCCCTATTGAGATTGAAGGGTCCTATAGTTTAAATATGCTTGATAAGGGCTTTTAGGGGTATACCGAAAAAGGCCTTGAACAAGTGTAGTAATGGGTAAATAAGGAGGGTGGCAATCAAATGTAGACTATAGGTAGTTGTAGAGAGTTGAGTTAGTTGAGGGAATAAATGAATGGAATTGGTTGGGGCATCAATCCCCTAGGGATTTTCAATGTTAATTGTTGATATGAAAGCAACATGATCGAGATTCACTTTCATCCATTTCACATTTGTCTTGATTCTTTAGCAACACATTCATTTCAATACCTAAACAATATACATAATTGTTTTCTTGATTTTATAGTGATACTAATATTGTTAGAATGGCATCACCACCAATCTTTTTAGTATGGCATTATCACATAGTTTTAGGAGCCTCCTTCATTTGTTTTTAATAATAGAGCACCTATTCACAAGTCGAACCTTTGCATATCTGTAATATTGACTTGAATTTTCATGATGTGTATTTGATCAAGATGCCCCCTAAGGTCACTTGGCATAATGTCTAATATTATTTTGGGTTAAGCTAGTGCCTTCACTTACCATTGACTTGGATAAGTATATATACACATACCAATTTAATTATTTTTAGATTAATTGTGGGAGTTTCTATTGGGGCCCCTGCCCTTGAATTGTGAAGGTTTGTTCATGGGATTCGAATCCCATATAATTCATCTAGCAGTGATACGAATTTTGACAAACATTGTACTAGTGGGGGATATCATTGCAGTACATTTCTACTCCTTATTCCTCCTCGTGGTACTTCCACTAGCTTGAATGCTTTGGTTCCTAGCTCAAACAACACTCTCCTAGCTAGAACACTACACCTTGGTCAGCCCAGGGGCTTATTCCTTAATGGCCACTATTAGTACATTCCTAGCTTGAATGCAACACCCTAGATGGCCTTTATTCCCTCAACGAACTCAATTTATAGGAATTAGTGATTCAAAAATCAAGTTGGACAACCAATTTAACTCTCTACAACCATTTACAGGAATGGTTTGCATTTATAGGAATTAGGGATTAACAAATCAAGTTGGGCACTAGTGTGGGCATGTTAATGTTCTGAAGGACAAAAGGCCTCAAAATATAAGGAATGAGTTAGTAGTAGGAGGTTGAACTTGAGTTGTCTTGCTTTGCACACAAGGTGTTTAAGGCACATAAATGGGTTAAATGAGTCCTAAACATGACTAGGCATGGTAGAGACCAAAATGAATATAGAAAATTAGATTGAAAAGTGTGAAGTATGCAATTTTTGAGTAGATTTTTCCTCCACTATAGTGAGCTTGCAAACTATAGTGAGTTAAGCATGCTATAAAGTAAATAATTTTTGCATTAAAAATATTTAGCATAAAGGATACACCTAAGGACACATGAGAGCTATGCTTTTATTTTGTGATTTGTCTTTTTTCTTTCACCCAACCATCCTTCTCCATGCTTGCAAAATGCACACACAAGAAGCAATTAAAGTTTGTTAAGAAGAAATATGTAGAAAAATAACATCACACTATAAACTATCATCTACTTTTTTTTGAACTAAGTAGAAGAAATAATGAGGGAATTAATGGGAGATTATCCAAAGTGGAAATGAGAAGAAGAGGCTATGATAGAGTTGAGAAAGGAATGTTGATATGGTTGTTCGTTAATAAGAAATATGCAAAAAAATAACACTACATTATAAAATATCATCTACTTTTTGTTGAACTAGGTAGAAGAATGAATGAGGGAATCAATGGGAGATCATCCAAAGTGGAAATGAGAAGAAGAGGCTATGATAGAGCTAAGAAAGGAATGTGGATATGGCTGCGAAGGAGCCACCTAAATATAAAATTGGTAATGCAAGAGCCACCTTGGCATGGAGTTGGCTATGTAGGGTCCACCTTAGCATGGAGTTGGAAAATGAGATATGACAATGAAGGAGCCTTCATAATGTGAAGCTAATAATGGTTGCGTAGGTTATGATGGAGCCATTGAAATACTGCTATGGTTGTGATAAGAGCATTGTACTTAGAAATAGAATGTACAAGATTGTATATTATGCCCACTTAAATTAATTGGGTATGAAATGAGGGAATCAATTTAAGGAGTGTGTAGAAGCAAATAAATGAAATGAATGCTAAGGTGTAATGTATAAAATGGAATAGCATGGGAAATAAATAAGAAAGGAGGTGTTGGCCCCAACAAAATGAACACAAAGTTATCCCTATGGGTTTTCCCAATGAGAAAGGAAAAAGGGGAAAAGATGTATAATGTAAGTAAAAAGAGTAAGGACTCATCCTCTAGAATCATTAGATATTGGAAAAAATGCTCACTATTTTTCTTACGTCCCCCCAAAAAATATTTTTCTCAATTCAATCTATGCTTATAAGGCACACCCACAAACTCCTTATTTGACTAGTGATGATTACTTCAACAACTTTATACTACTACCTTGTAATAGTAAATCCTTAATTTCCATGATAACAATACTCAAGGGTTGGAACTTATCTCTTGGTTTCTATCCATATATATCCCATAACTAATACAATGTATAAATCAAAATAAAACCAAGTTACACACTCACACACCCCCTTGGACCACACAAAATACCTCACCATCAGCATGACATTAGTGGTTTAAACACACGTTGGATCCATCGACATTTGGTGAATTAAATGCATACATTTGCAGAGAGAAGACATTTAAAATTTGAAAACTAAAACATGAAAACCCATAAATATTCGAGTCAAAATTGATATCCTATATTTATGTTTAAGTTTCATGGGTTTCCATCAAAGAAACCAAAAGTAACGAAGTAGAACCAAAAATCTGAACCCAAAAAAGCCCCTTACAATGAGCCTTAGAGGGGTATATATAGTTACATTTAGGATAGGGAAGGCGACATGTCATTCTGTCCCAAGAGCCACTAAAAGACAAAAAAACATGAGAATGTGAAGAATCATTTGACTTATCATTCACATTCTAATTTTACATTATATCACAAAAATATGTTGCACGTGCAAACTTTTAGTTAGCTCCATCTTGCGATTGCTTTTTTTTTATATAACTGGAACTTATTCACCACAACCTTCACAAGATTTAGATCAAGACAATCGAAATATACAAATCAAACATTTGCATGGACAAAATTTTCCAAAATTGCCTCATGTCCCTGCTTGAATTCCCTAATTTTTTGCTCAAAAACCTCACATGCTACCCATAATCTCATTAGTCTGGTAATAAAAGATGAATTAAAATTCTTCCATTGGGTGATTTGATTGCAACATTTTGTCAAATTGACATTTCAAAACTTGTAAAAATTTAAAGTATTATGTTAATTGTATAGATTGCATCTAATTTATTTACAAAATCATTGATTTGCTTCAAAATATCCTACACAAGATTATATGATGCTCATAATCTATTTTTACAATCTAGTAGTATACCCTTCTTGAATTTGTACGATTCCACCCATTTCCTGTGGATATACTATTCATTTCCATAAAAAATTCCGTCATTGACCAAAATTTGGAAATCCACACTAGTTAGTTCCACAACATAGGGGAAATCTATCTCAATGTCATTCAATTCTTGATCAATATTATCTTCAGTCATCTTCATTGCATCTTCTTCCTTTAGAAATCTGATGCACTAGTTCATAACAACTTCAATTGTTATATATATATATATATATATATATATATATATATATATATATATAAAATTCATAATATTTTTTGCTAGCACGATGGAACGAGCGGAAGAAATTTTTGAATGCCAGGGAGAAATTTCTGTACGTAATGGCTTTGCTGCGTCTGGCCGTGTGGTGCAGGGAGAAAGTGTTGGAGGAAGAGTTGGCTCTGCTAGTATGTCTAGACGTGCATCGTAGGGAGTGATCTTCGAGGGTGAAGGCGCTGTTGGTCTAGTGACAAATCCTCTGCTGGACATTGCTGGGGGTGCTGTGGAGGAGACGATTCTGTTCTATGCTCACTGCACTCAAAATCTTTAGATTGGTGGGGTCGGGCTCTGCTCTGGGGCTTCGGGCCACCCCTAGAAATCCTTCATTGAGGCTATAAAAGGTTTGAGAACTCAAGCCCGCCCAACTCAGGAAAGGGCTAGGCCATTGCCTTGTGCCCGTTCTGCCCCTGTGGTGGTATGCGGCCCTAAGGTTTTAAAGAATGAGGAGTTCTACCAGAAGTGCGGAGTAATCTGTAGGTTTAATAGGTTTTGGCCTTCTCTACCTGATCTGCATTCTTGGGTCAGGGATTTGTGGATACCCTTAGTGGAGGGTAAGATAGCTTTTTCCCAGTGCTAGGGGTTTCTTCATTGCAACATTTGCTTTATCAAAGGAGTGGGATTTAGTTCTAGATGGTAGGGTTTGGTTGTGGGGTGAGCATTCATTCTCCATCAAACCTCAGGCTTGGTTCTTCAACCCTCTGATTGCACCACTTCATATCAGACAGATATGGTTCAAATTTCGTATCTCCCTCTTCAGTTTTGGGAGGATTCTTGCTATGAGGCCATTGGCAATGCTATTGGTTGTTTCTTCAAGGTCGATTCTACTACCTCAAATATTGGGCATACTATGGTTGCTCGAATCTTAGTTGACATTGACATCTCCAAGCCCCTCCATGGAGATGTTGTGTTGATGGTAGGGGAATGGCCTTGGACACAACAACTTGACTATGTGAGCCTTCCTTTTAAGTGCAGGAGATGTTTTTCTATTGGTCACTTGGCCTCAGGTTGTCTTCACTCTCACTGTAAGGGTGCAGCAACTTGGTGGAAGAATGCACTCATGGATCACCTGACAATTAGCACTTCTCCAGAGGATGGCTCCTCTCAGAGAGATGACTCTTCCTAGGATACCTTGCTTGTTCACCCTGCGACACCCATGTGTGTGGAGGTGGATATGGTTGTTGACTCATCCGTTCATATCGAGGCCCCTGTGGTGGCACCTTCATCGAATCCTGTTCGTGGCCATGCTTCTTCGACATCTCTGGTCTTATGTTCGGTCGTGCCTACTTCTAGTTTGGTTTCTTTGTGTGCGACTTCTTTGGTTGCAGCATCTAGGGAGGATCCCCCCTCTCGCCACGCTCTGTGGACCTTGATTCTGAGGTTTCATGGATTGTGGTCTAGCACAAAAAGAAAGGACTCCCCAAATCTGTTGTAGATTTGTGCCCAAGGGTCAAGAGAGTCAGAATTGCTTGTTCGAGATCTACTGTTGTTTAGATCCTTTGTTTTGTGTTTTCCATAGGTTGTTTGCTATTTGACAACCTGCTTTTGTTTTCCCGCTATCAATGTGCATCCTGTGCACTGTTCGTAGTTCCTTTTTGGTTCTTGCAGCTTGGCCGCTGTTGGTTTGCTATTTCTGTACTACTCCTTTGTTGTGTCTAGCTTGTTTGCGGCTTATTTGTTCTACCCTAGCGGCCTTGTTTCTAAAGGGTTTAGCCCCTTGTAAGCTGCTTATCATTATCAAAAACTTCAATTGTTTTATGACCTAGTGCCAACAATGCGTTGCTCCATGCCCTATTGTTGTCACTATATTTTTCAATTCAATGGCAGTAGAGATTCCTTTTTTGATATTAGGTGCAGGTTGAGAAGTGGTCTATGGTTGCAAAATCTACAGAACCAACCAAACATTCAAGAGTAAGTCAAATAAGCAACTTTATCTTTCAATTCCTACTTCGTTGCCTTATCCTTTTTCATTTTTTGTATCATCCAATCAATAAATGATTTGGCCATTTGTTTACCCTCCTCTCTGGATGGCTTCCCCAAAGAAACTGTAGTTACTGTGTAATATGATGGCTGCATTTTTATCTCCAATACATCCTTTAGTGGGGTTACTATATGAGCTTGGCAGATTCCTTTTGCATTTGTTGTGATGGTGGATCTAACCCTTACTCTTTTTGAAGGTGGTGGCCTAATAAATATAAATGGTAGCTGAGTGAAATCATCTATAGATTCGAAGCCAATTCCACCAGAACAACAAATTGAACTGCCAGAATAACAAATTGAATAGGGAAGCAAACACCACAGGGTTTGATGGAGAATTCAAACACCTTTGCATAGGGTTTCGTCCATAAGTTAGAGCCAGATGACTCCAAGAGGGCAAAGTCACGCCTTCCTTCAAACCAGACGACTTCCAGAATACAAATTTGAACTAATTTAATGCAAATTAGAAATAGAATTCACCAGAATTCACCTCCAGAATTTAAATTCAAGCCACAACAACTTCCAGTCAAAGTACTAGATGCCATAGGAACTAGACTCCACACGCCTTGCATGGACCTGGTAAAAGGGCCATAACCCCTTCACAGGATTGGATTTGAATTGGCCTTTCCAAATGTGGATCGACCTTCCACACGCCAAGAAAATGCAAATTCAAACTCTCTTTGCAATACAAAGCCAACGCGTACCTTCAAACAGGAAAATGTGACCTTAGATCAACCTCTTCTCAGGAAAATGAATCTAGCCTTTGCATTGACACAAAACACACTCGATCGCTTCCATGAAGCCACAAAAAGCTTCTAGGAAGCCGCAAAATGAGAATATATTCTTTCCACTCTCACAGAAACATGCAAAAATGTTTAGACAATTTGGACCAACAATCTAATAGAGTCGACTCTGATACCATGAAAATGGAGCCAAGAAAACTGAGTAGAATGCCAGTATCGTAAAAACAACCAAATACACGAAAGTGAAGTTTGAATTATTGTACTTGCAGAATATATAGGAGAAATGAACAGATCGAATTCCAAGTATTGGAGGGAAAGGTTTGATCAAATCTCTCAACAAACTAGAGGTAGTTACGAGTTAGTTTCTACTTAGCTGTAACTTACCAACAAACACAGTAACAAATAAATCCACCTAAGCAAGGTTAACAAATCGTGTGGGTAAATAAAATCATGAGGTGAAGTAAAGCCCACATCAACAAGAAATAGATGTCATCCTCAAGGTTGAATAAGACAATTTACAGACTGATCCTTTATGAGTAACTAAAGTGTCCTTGAATTCCCTTATGTGTTCTTGTGTAGTCCTCCTACTAGTGGGAGAATATCTTGGAAGAAGTTTATCAACTTCCTCAAGAATATCATAGACATCCCCGGGAATATTGATGGGATTACTTGTAGACCAACACATTGTCATCAACAATAACAATACATTTAAAAACTAAAGATGCCATACCAAAATACATTCAATTTAGCCTCAAAATAAAATTTAACCAATTGCAAAAGTATTGATACTTCTAAAAAATTAGAACTATTTTACCAAAATCTTTGGCTTATAGAATTAGGCCTCCTATCACTAATATGTTGATATATTATTTTCAACATACCAACTTGAGCGGAACAAATTGTTCCCACTTGAAATGGAATTGCTTCCTACAAGGTTTATATCACCAGGTTTTAACAATCTTGGGTAACCTTGAGGTTGATGTTCATTGTTTCATTCAAGGGTGTTCCTAGTTTTCTTGTAATGCCTACCTATGTTAAACCTTACCATCCTATTTAATAGCCGATTAATTATATGCTGATCATATTATTGGATCTATATAACATTTTTTTTATTGGTGTTTCAACTTCACTATTTTCATTTAAATGATATGCTAGGCAGGTAAACCTAGTTCCTTCATTTATTTCTATGCTTGAAGGTTTTGTAATCATGTGCCCTTGAATATATATATTTTATTTTATGTATACATAATTTTATTTTATTTTAATGCTTGATCAAAAATTAGAAAAAGAGTTGGGGTTAGAGAAAATAAAATAAAATAGAATTCCCTTAATCAATTCCCTAATAAGAATAAAATTTAAACTAACTTTTCTTGATCAGTATCTCACACAACCATTAACACAAAGCAATGCAATCATCTAAGGATTTAATTGAAAATGAAAGGAAAATATGTGAGATTATTGTATTACACATGCAAATTTCACACATCACCTTCCAAAATCAAACACTTGCAATGATATTTCTTTCAGCATGCCCTGGACTTCTGTCCTTCTCATTAAATTTTAAAATGGGTGTCATAGAATAATCCAATTAAGAACTTTTAGTTGCTACTTCAATTCTTTCCTTGTCTAGCTTCTTATTCTCCAAAATTCAAACCCTTTACAATGTTTTTAAATCTTACATTTATACCCAACTTGGGTGCCCAAAATCCAAAATTTCCCTTGTTGAATGGGGGGTGAATCAATATCTAAACAAACTTCCAATTCTCTGGAGTAGATTAAAACTTACGCATTACAACATTAACACAAAAATGAAAGATCAACATAATGCACATCAACACATAACACCAAATATACATGAAAAACCTAAGAAGGGAAAAACCACGGTGAGGATTAACTCACAATATATGAAGCTTAAAATTACAACTTTGTTTTAGGGCTACAACCTAAGGAAGCTATTACTCCCTAGAAACTTTGATTTAGGGTCACTCCCAAGGAAGCTACAACTCCTTGTAGACTTTGTTTTAGGGTCACTCCTAAGGAAACAACTACTCCCTGAACTAAAAACAAACTCATAAAAGATTACAGTATGACAGTCCTACTGCCTAAAAACTAACATTGAAGTTCACATCTTTGATGATTGCAATTCTGCTTCTTCTGATGATTGAATCAAGTAGGCACACTCTTCACTTCCCTCCTGTCACAAAAATGTCTTCAAGATGAATTAGGACTTCTAACACATCTACTCTTTCTCCTTTAGTTGCATATCATAATGCATTCATTCTGCTCCTTATCTTGCTTGTAAACCTTATCAATCACATTGCAATCACACCTCACCTAACTCAATTTTATTTACAATTTATACACGATATTACATTGATTACATTGCTTGTCAGCTAGAGACAACATGAAAAATACATTTACAAGTTGGCCAGACTACACAAAACATGAAATGTGTAGAGGACAATTCCTAAACAAGACTACACATTAGACCAGTAGAAGATCCATGCCTTGCGGACATCGACACTTGCTTAACCAGGTCCAAAACATCCTTCACAACATCAAACACCAAGGAATTACATCTACACAGTTTGCTCATTTGAAAATAGGACAACCTTAAGCAAAGACATGAAACTTTGAAGCATAATGACCACAACAACTTGAAAACCTTGTGTGGTACTGGAAACAAGAAAGATCTTCATGAAACTCTTACAGATGAGTCTACAGGACTCATACAACATCTCCAAACACTCCTTTACCTCCGCACACCAAATATTTTGTGCCACACATCTTCAACCATGAACTCTGAGAACAATAAGTCATCCGGAACACATTGCAACATACCGTCATTGAAAAACTGAGCTTGTGGATCACAAAGAAACTTGAAACTGCAAGAAAGCATGTAATGCACATCCATAAACATATCCACAAAACCGCAAAGGCAAAAATTCACATCCGAAGGAATGCGGAGCATTCCAACAAGCCTTCAACACCACCTTGCTCTGCCAGAATACATGCCAATACTCTATCATGCATAACTTTCACAACAGATGGACAAATGATCTGAAACTTTGTAATTATCACCTTCACAGTACCCTGAACACAGTTCTAGAACCGCATAGCCATAACTGCAAATGCGGAGGAATGTGGAGCATTCTATTGCCGTATAGTGTCTTCTTTAGAACCAAACCTATCTTTAAATTGTCAATTATAAAACACTCTTCCAGTAATCCAAACATCGTGAAACTTGGAACATACATGCTTTGACACTATATGAAGCTATCTTCCAATTTGCAGAGACACAACATCAAAATAATGAAAATGCGAAGCAATCTCCCAGACAGTCTTCAAGGGCAGTCATCCTGTAGTAGAAATTGTCAAAAATTTCTGGAGGCCAAACCTTCATTGTATCAGCACATGCATTCTTAGGAACAATAGGAGAGATCATACAATATGCTTCAGGGCACCAGTAATGTCTTCTCAACATCAACAACACATCTGATCATCTTAGTGCTTCTAATTCTCATATTAATGTATCTTCTTGATGCTTCTAATTCCCATCTTAATATATCTTCTTGATGCTTCTAATTCCCATCTTAATATAACTTCATACTCAACTCTGCATTGATCAAGGCATGACATCCAACCATGAACACCATCACACATCCATGATAGTGTTGACATCAATGACAACCTTGTGACAGTGTTGACATCAACGACAACCTTAGGAACCATATGTGTAACAATCTCCCCCTTTGGCATTGATGGCAACACATACCTGCACATTCTCCTCTTTTGACATTGAGGACAAAGGGCAACTTCTTCACCCTTAGGGCATAACTTCTTCTTGCAACAAACAGACTCCCCCTATCATCAACAACCACTACCTGCTCCCCCTGAGAGGTAGCCACTATCAGTCCAGGAAAAAGATATAACATGAACCACTCCCCCTAGACAAATGCACCACTATGCATCTTAGCAATAAGGAGGGGCAATTACCCCTAACCTTTGCTGGAGATCCTCAAAAGTGTCCTTTGCAAGAGCCTTTGTGAAAATATCTGTAATCTGATCCTTTGTTGGAACATATTCCAACTTTACTTCCTTTTCTGCAACCTTCTCTTTCAAAAAGTGATACCTGATTGCTATATGCTTTGTTCTAGAATGCAACACTGGATTCTTGGAAATATTGATAGCACTTGTATTGTTACACAATATAGAAATAGGCTCATCATACAATACCTTGATATCCTTTAGGGTTTGCTTCATCCACAACACTTGTGTACAATAGGATGCTACTGCAATATACTCTGCCTTTGCAGTTGATAAGGACACTGAATCTTACTTCTTGCTCTGCCATGAAACTAATTTGCTTCCTGAGAAGAAATCACAACCAATTGTACTTCTTCTATCATCAACACAACCAGCCCAATCAACATTAGTGTAGGCACTCAAATCAAAGTCATTACCTTTTGGATACCATAAGCCATAATCTGAAGTTCCCTTCAAATATCTAAATATCCTTTTCACTACATTCTCACGTGTTTTCTTGGGATTGGCTTGATATCTGACAACCACACATACTGCATGCATAATATCAGGTCTAGAAGAAGTCAGGTACAACAATCCTCCAATCATAGATCTATAGGAAGTCTGATCCACCTCCGAAGACTCATCATCCTTGCTCAAGTGACATCCAGTGACCATAGGAGTACTCACTGGTTTTGAATCCTCCATACCAAACTTCTTCAACAACTCTTTGACACACTTAGCTTGAGAAATAAAGATACCACCATCTAGCTGAGTAATTTGAAGTCTAAGGAAGAAAGACATCTACCAATCATAGACATCTCAAACTCTTTTTGCATCTCCTCTAGAAACCTCTTACACATCATCATCTCCACCAAAGATGATGTCATCAACATATATTGCAACTATCAATATCATATCTCCTTCTTCCTTGATGTAAAAATTGCTATCTATAGTACCTTTCTTGAAGCCCTGCTGAAATAAGTACTTGTCCAACCTCGCATACCAAGCCCTCGATGCTTGCTTGAGACCATACAAAGCCTTCTTGAATCTGCACACCATGTCCGGATCTTCTAATATCTGGAAACCATCTAGTTGCTCAATGTAAACCTCTTCCTCTAGATCACCATTCAAAAATGCTGACTTAACATCCATTTGATATACCTTGAAGTTCTTATGAGCAGTAAGGGAAAGAAACATTCTGATTGCCTCCATCCTGGCTACCAGAGAAAAAGTCTCCTCAAAATCAATACCTTCAACTTGAGAGTAGCCTTTACATACCAACCTTGCTTTGTTCCTTACAATTTCACCTTCTTCATTCAGCTTGTTCCGGAACACCCACTTTGTTCCTATGACATTCTTATTGACTAGTTTGGGAACTAATTCCCATGTTTGATTCTTCTCAATCTGATCCAATTCTTTTTCCATTGCCTTTATCCATCCATCATCTTTGCTAGCATTAGCAAAGGTTTTGGGATCTACCTTTGATAGTAAACACAAATTTACTTGCTCATGTGTCTTAGCAAACCTTCTCCTTGTCTGCACACCTTCATTCTTATCTCCAATGATTTGATCTGCTGAGTGGTTCTTCTGAACATACTTTGCTGGAGTCTTAGGCATTTGCTCGGGTTCTTGTTCCTTTTCTTCTTTCTCTTCTTCATCTTCATCTTCAATGCATGGAAAGATATCATATCCAGAGTCCTTTGATTCTTGTGAGATCTAATACAGGTCTTCATCTACTTTGACATTTGTGCTTTCAATCATCTTTCCCAATCTCTTGTTGTAGCATCTATAGGCCTTGCTTCTGGTTGAGTAACCAAGAAAGATCCTTTCATCAGTTCTTGAATCAAACTTTCCTAGGTCTTCTTCACCTCTTCCGATATAGCATTTGCTACCAAAGATCTTGAAGTATCTGACAGTGGGAGATCTTCCATACCATAGCTCATAAAGGGTCTTAGTGCTATTGACCCTCAGTTACACTCTGTTAATTAGATAGACAACAATGTGAACTACTTCTTTCCAGTACATATCAGGTAGATCTAAATCTTTCAACATTGCCCTAGACATCTCTTGTACAGTCTTATTCTTCCTTTCAACTACCCTATTTTGCCAAGGAGTCCTAGGAGCTGACAAATGTCTCCTAATACCATGATCTTCAAAAAACTTTTCAAATTCATTTGAAGTAAACTCACCTCCTCTATCAGACCTTAAACATTTGATCTTAGCATCCATTTCATTCTCAACCATAGATTTGAAAACCTTAAATTTATCAAAGGCATCTAATTTTTCTTTTAAGAAAGTAACCCAAGTCATTCTAGAATAATCATCAATAAGTAACATGAAATACCTTTCACCTTGTTGACTCTTTACTCTTGTAGGACCACAAAGGTCAGTATGGATCAGCATTGAAGAAGAATACTCCTTGCTCTTGAATTTTTTTTGTCTGCTTTCCCATTTGGCATTCCTTGCATACTGTGTTTGCAGGTTTGGTTATTTTGGGCATATCTCTCACCACATGAATAGAGCTGATTTTTACCATATTGTCAAAATTGGCGTGTCCCATTCGCTTGTGCCATAACCAAGACTCACTAGATTGAGCCAATAAGCATGTTCTTACATTTACCTCCTTCAGATGATAGATATCACCATATGACTTGATACCTTCTACAACAAGTTTTCTGGACCCTACCTTCTTGATTTCAAAACCTTTGGCATGAAAGGTAAGATTGTATCCGTTACTACACATCTAACTGACACTGAGAAAATTATGCTTTAGCCTTTTGACATAGATGACATCCTTAGTCATGTTCTTCCCATCAATAGTTATGGCACCCTTTCCATAGATTTGTGTTGAGTCATCACCACCAAACTTGACAACTCCACCATTCCACTCTTCAAGGATGATAAACTTCTCCTTGTCACTAGTCATATGATTTGAGCAACCACTATCAATTACCCAAGCCTTGGCTTCTTCTCTTGCATGAGAGTCAGTCCATACAACCATTGATCTATCATTTTTTTGGTCTGTTTGCAAGGTATCAGTCTTCTCACATTTTGCAACATCATTCTTTTTATTACCAACATTCAAAGCCATGCAAAGTGTTTCATCATTTGAATCATCATGATCCTCATCTTCTAAAGAACAACTGCTCTCTATGGAATACAAACTTCTTTTGAACTTGTTTCTTGTGTTACCACTCCTTGATTCTTTAAGAGGACATTTAGAAGAAAAATGACCAACCTTTCCATAGTTGAAACATTTAAAAGGTAACTTACCTCTGTATTTGCTTGTGCCTTTCTTCAAAGTCCTAACAAAGTTTGCTTCTGCCTCATCATGGTCATCATCTTGATTAGCTACTTCATCTTCAGTCTTATTACTTGCTTTGAATGCCGCTTCCTTCCTTGGAGCACCTTTGTGAAATTCTCTCATTTCAAAAGCTATGAGAGAGCCAAACAATTGATCTATTGTATTGTTGTCAATGAGGATTGAACCCTTATGCAAAGCTATGAGAACTTTGCAATCCTTCGAAACATGGGATCAAACTCAGGCTGTGGGTGACTTATGGCGAGATTGAACCTCCAGATGGGCTAGTTCCTTTGAAAAAATGATAAATTTGGTAGGAAAAGGGTAAAAAAATCTAATGGAATCACTAAAAACTCAAACTACAAATGCGGTGATGCACCTAATTTTGATGGAAAACTTGCAAATCTGACTCACAATAGATCTCATAAATCTATCCACACAATCCACTTTTGACAATGTAATCACAAAAATGTTTCTAAGGGAGGCTAGAAATTATCTTCTTTATGAAGGAAAAAAGATTTTTCACAACATGAAGGAAAACAGACTTTAGTAGCACAACCTAAGACCTGTGATATCACTATGCTAAACACTTGCAAGTAAGAATGAGACAATAATTTTAAAAGTTTTGATATTTAAACAGAATAAAATTTCATCAAATCACCCATACAAGCAGCATTAATGGAAAGACAAACACTTGATTCCAATGAAAAATAAAGGAAAATACTGCATAAAAGGCAAGAAAATGGACCCTGTAACCTGCTATAATCTCTATAAAATCTGTATTATTGAGTTACAAAACCTTCTTTCTCTTCAAAGTGCAAAAAACAAAAAGGCAAGAACTCGAAAAATGAGTTACAAAACCTCTTGTCTTTCAATGTGTAAGAGAAAAGAATGTAAGAACTAGCAAAAACTAAGTTTTGCTTTACAATATATAGTTTGCTCTCTCCAAGAGGCATGAAAAATATAACTGCAGCTAACTACCTCTCTAAAATACTCTCTCCAAAATGATCCACGAGCAAACCAAGAAATCCCTAAAAATAAGGGTCTAAACTGTCACAAAATGGGCAAAAATAGCTCCAAGTTGATCCCTTCCATATGTTTGACCAAGAAGTTGACCAAAACTCCTCAAATTGCTCCCCAAATCATGCAAAAAGTCCCCAAATAGCCTCAGTTAACTGAACTCATCTATTTTGCATGACTTTGCATTTGCAAGATTGATGTGAGTGAATAGTAAAGTAATTATTAATAAAGTAATTAAGTAATAATTACTTTACTATTGGTTACATTTTGCAATATTTTTATGAATTTACAACTTGTGAAAAATAATAAAGTAATTTGTAAAATATTAGTTTATTATTCATTTACATTGGTTTAGTTATAAAAATGCATGATGAAAGAGAAAATAAATATCTTATCTCTCCAAATACACTTGCCTAATTTGCATGATTTGGGCAAAAAATATGACTTTAAGAGAAAACAAAAGCCCCTTATATCTCCATGCAAGAAAATTCTTAATTCAACTTCACATGCATTAAGGCAAAAATTACCCTTATTACTCCATTTACAATGTCAAGGATAAAAAGCATTACAAAACACTTATCACTCTACATGCACTGCCACCATGCAAAAATACCTTATATACTTTATGAAAATATACCTTTTAATCATATAATCTCTACCATGCATTAATAAAACCCTAATCATAAGACTCTGCCACCTTGCTCTTACTTGTCTTCATATGATTCTTTACATTTGACTTTGGATGTAAAGCAATGCATAGTCATGAAAAGAAACTCCTGATTCTATTCGGCCACCTTGAATCATAATCACTAGGAACTTCAAGATTTAAGTCTAGACCCTCGGTGCCTTCGGATAAGGTAATGATGTTTTTGTATTTGTTAAGTTAAAAATAAAAGAAACTTCAAATACCATTGAACAAAAGCATTGAGAAACCCCTAAAGTTATCTCATTTTCATTTGGCATTTCTATCTTTTGCCTCTGCAACTTCTCCATGCCGCTGCTAGGGTTTGATACTCTCTGGTCTTTTTCTCCATTTCCTTGGCTTCAACGGTCGAAACCTGGAAATTTCTTTGCAAGAAAGAAAGCAGGAATACGGTGAGCATGGTATTTCGATCTCTACTGGCATTTCTGTGTTCTTTTTTGTAGCTTGAATCTTTCAATGGCCACGACCATGGTGACTATGCATTATGTGTAATTCTAACATTCTTTTTATTACAACTCTGTGTCTTTTTTGCAACTCAAACTTATGCAAAAAATCCTTCAAAAAACTAAAGGTCGCGACCAATTGAAACTCCATTCAGGATAACAAGGTAAGCATTGTTTCTTTCTTCTCTTGTAGGCCTACTTGACTCACTGTAACTTTGAAAAAATGATGAGGGTTTTGAGGTATGTTTGAACTGGGTATCTTTGCTTTTGATAAAAACTCTTCTATGTGTCATGGCCGTGTCTATTACATTTGTTTCTGTCCATTCTTTTCAGTGCAGATGAAAAAACCTTGAGGTTTTTTAAAATATGAAACAAGGGTTTCATTTTTTATGTGCACATAGACCTCTCCATACCATGGCTATCTTCTCTCTACTTTCTGTAGATGTTCATTTTACCAGAATACAAAAAATGACATGAGGGTTTGAAAACTTGAAATGGGTATCTCATCTTTACATGCAGGAACCCTTCTTTGTCGCAGCCATGGTGACTATATGCATCTCTGTAACACTCACTTCATTGTATGGAAGAAAATAAAATAAGAGTTTCAAATTTTAAACAAGGGTTTTATCTTTTCTATGCATGAAAACCTCTAAAACTGTTACGACCATCATCCTATAACACTACTGTACCTTTTCCTATTTTCTTCACTGCATATGCAAGAATGACACTAGGGTTTTCTGAAATGTGAAGAGGGTTTGCTCTTTTCTGTATATACAAGGCCTTCATTATCATGGCCACAACATATTCTTTCTTTTCTGTACATTTTTCTTCTGTATATGCTATAATGGCAATATGTCCATGACACTGTTGTATGCATAATAAAATGCCTATAACTTCTTAAAAGAAAGCAAAACTTCATTTTAGATGAATATTTGTATTAGTTACTTTCTATGTTACTCTTTGCATACTATCACTCCATACATGCACCTTTTCTTTGTATCAGTTACCTTGACTTCAAAAGATATCTGTAGCTGTTTATGATATTGGTCTTTGATCATTCTTTTTACTTTGACTGTAACTAATAGAAGGTTTTATGAATACTCAACATGTATTAGTCAGAAGCATGGCTGTAACTCTTTATGACATGTGATTTTATAAAAAGTTGAAACTGTATCCTCTTACTTTTCTTTTTTGCATTAAGAACCTCCTGTAGCATATACTGGATATCATGTATCCTTTTCTTCATTCAAATGATCCTATAGCTATATATTCTTTTTCTTTCCTGGACATGGAACTGTAGCTTGAAATTTGATCTCCTTTATTTTACACCTAGTCACTTGTCAGATGCTCTTATCCTGTGACTCCAAGGTATCAAATGATTCAGGGAGTTTGAATATATCTGATATGATTTGATCAATTGTTAACAAGGTGAACATAGTTTATAGGAGCAACTGCTCCTTTTCATGATCATGATAACACTTTTCTGCAAGTTGATTTTATGATGCATGATATTTCTTAGATGATGCATCTTGTCTTTTATTATGATATCCTTTTCACATGAATAGAAAAGGGGATCATGTTGGGCTCAACCCTTGTGGGATCCACATGTTTTAATGTCTTCAAATCAATAGCATTATTTTTCCTATACCTACATAGTGAGCAAACAAGTTAGCATAAAAACATACCTTATGGTGTTGATTGATCTTCTTCATGATATTCTGATTTATGTCACATGTCTGATTTGACTCCTTCATGTGAAATGCATGATGTTTGTAAGTTGATATGTCTGTTTGATAATAGCATATGAAAATCTTAAATATCCGGAGCTCTTACAGGACTTTTCCCAATTTTTTGCAGGTACATTGACATGTCTGGAGATGAAGATGAAGATATGAGATCAGCCATCAACAAGTACATCAACCAATCAAAGGATATCAGCCTTGCTTCTAGGCAATGATGGATATTTAATTTTATCATGTGTTCTTCCTCATTTCTTTTATCATCAGATCTATATCTTGCATATGTCTTCATTACTCAATTTAGTCACTCCCACGGCTTGTGTGGGACACATTTAAACACTTCTTTTAAACATGATCAGTTAATTTATCTTCTACACTTGATTTTATGTATGTTTCTTTTTAATCAATGAATAGAATAGAATAACTAAAACTTGAATGTATGTTCCAAATATGATATGAAATGACAGTTTAAATGAATACCTTTCTTTCTTGCTTTCAATTATGATCATCTGAATAATCAAATTGTCTTATAACTCTTGAAAGATAAAAATAGTTTTTTCTTTACTCCTTCTGAAACAACTGCAAATAGGTCTAACTAAATTTAGTGTGAACAAAATTTAGTAACATTTCTGGTGACCTCTCAGGGGTGTTTGCCTACTAAACAACTTAGAACCAGTAGCCTTGCACTTCCATTGGGTATATGAGTCATTTTCTGCCTTGATCTTTGAAAAACTTTCTGTAACTCAAACTGATAGAAAACTATAGCAGCAAACAAAACTGAAACTGAAACTATTCTGGCATGCTTAAGACATAGCCAACAAAATGTGCATGTGCACTTCTTGGAAAACAAAATACTGAACTGAAACTATACTCTACCCTACACTAACTAGCCATAGTTACTGGTCAAACAAATCCATTAACTGGTTTTGTAAAATAACTTCCCTTTCTGATTAAGGAAGGATGTTCTGCAAGCTATTTTGCTACTGATAAGATACGATTCATAAGGACATACCTTATAGAATGCTGCAAAAATTCTTGAAGGATGAAAACAAACTCATCCACCGTCTGAATATGATCATTTATACTGCTGTTATGAGGTGAATAGATGACCTCATTCTGCTGTTTTAGATATGCAATTTTTTCTTTTGGTACAACAAAAATCTGTATCTCCCTTTTTAACTCTAATTAAGCTAGGTCCCTAATTGGACACCCTCTTGCAATGATGAACTTTTTGCTCATGCTCCTGGTTTCCTTATTGAGATCTGCTGTCATATTTTCACCTTCAATCTCAATCTGATTTGAAAAATTAGCTCAGATGAATGAAAAGAAGGAAAACTTGTCTCTTTGACCTGAATATATACTGTTGGTTCACATAGCATTAGATCATTATCAATGTTAGAACAAAAAATTTCTATGATATCTAAAACATGCTCTCATATAACTGATAATCTTGCACTGAAACCATATGAATTTCATCCTTCTGCTGCTCAATACTTTTACCTTGCATGATAGCCTGCAATGTCAATTCCTCCTCCATGGTTAACGAATCATCTTCTTCCATTAGGACAGCTAATAACACATCAAAACTATCAGATCTTTGAAGGCTTTTAGGAACAACTGCTAGAATTGTTGATTCAAGCTCCATACTGCTAGTGTCTTCATGACTGTCCTCATTCTGTTCTTGGTAAATCAGCAAACCGTCACAATTACTTGCATCTTTCTGCTGTTCTATTATTTCTACCTGTGGTATGAGCTCTTGATCTAGCTCAACAAAACCAGGTAACTAGTCAAACAAAGAAACCAACTCTTCTTCCTCACATGGGTCTTTCTCCAATGGAACTTGGGCATTCTGTCTTTGTAACAGAAGACTTTCACCTTGTGACCTCTGTACTCTACTTTCATTCATTTTATAACAACATTAGAAAACTTCTCAAATTAATCGAAATGCAAAGGATTGAGTACCAAATTTGAACCAGCATCCTCTTCATATGTATTATGCTCATTTTCAGTTGGGGACACAGTAAAAACAACAGCAACTTCAGCTGCTGGGTTGAAACTTGGAATTTTGATAGGCTTGGGCTCTAAAACCTTTTGCTCTTGTTTACCATACCAACTTGGAATCTTGATTGGTTCAGATACTACTACCTTTTCCTCTTCTTTCTCTAATTGATCTTCTGAGATAAATGCTGAAACATTTTCCTCAATCTTAACAAAACAGGGAAGATCATTAGCTAAAGCATTGAAAGACTTCTCTCGAAGGCTCTTCTCCTAATTTATCTTTTGCGGTTCTAATCGGTATTGCTCCAGAGTTCATGCATTAGATTTATATTCCCAACTTTCTTCATGATGAGTGGGTTTTCTTGAAAAACAATAGGTCCACCTTTATAAAGGCAAATAGTGATAGGATGATCAGATTCATCTGATAGGAAAACTTGGAGCTTTTCTTGAGTTTCTTGGATAATAAAAGTCTCTTGAAGTGGCTAGTCATGAGGAATAATAGATTCAGATTGTGTCAACATAGGCTCTGGCAATGGTGAAGGGTCTCTAAAATTTGGGATCTTGACCTTAGGAGGATTAGGAAGCTCACTGTGCTTAAAACTTGGAATTTGATATATACTAACCTCATCTTGAAAGGGCTGATCTGGAATGAAATGAGCTATTTGGATCTGATGCCTTTGTGCTTGTGTAAACAAAAAGTTCATCTGCTCCTCTTTTGCTGCTATCTCCCTCTCAAACTGTATTCTTTGTGCCTCCAACTCCTGCTCATGAAGATAGGCCTGATAATCCAATTCCTCTTGGTGCATGTTATATTCATTCTCTCTTTAGATCTCTAACATCTGTCTCTGATAATCCAAAGTAATCTCCCTAATGCTCATGTTGGTTTTGTACTGAGGCTGATCAACAGAGAAAGTATGCTGATTAGGAATATAATTGTCATTTTGGGACTGGTCATGAGCATAGGCAGGCTGCCAAGAAGGTTAAGTAGGGGTGGGTGGGTGGTAAGCATATTGAATATGCTGGTTTCCTTGAGAAATCATAGAATTTGGGTTGAAATCAGCAGCATGGCTAATCTGATATCGCTGATAAGATGGTGGGTTAGCAACATTTTCATGATATGATGGATGATATGACATGTCCCCATGAAAGGTAGACATTCCTACTCATTCAAAGAGCTGAAAAAATTGCACTTGATCTTGTGAATCATTCTTATGGGCTGTAAAATCTGATTTATTCAAAACCAGAAAGTTAGAGTCGCCAGTTATTTTGAAATAAAAACCTTTGAAAGGTTGTAATAACTACTGATCATACCAAAACAACAATAGTAATAAGTTCTTTTTGAACTAAAAATCAGTTCAAAGTCCCACCGGGCGTGCCAAAAACTGTTGTCGATGAGGATTGTACCCTTATACAAAGTAGTGAAAACTCTACAATCCTTTGAAACATGGGATCAAATTTAGACTGTGGGTGACCTATGGTGAGCTTGAACCTCCAGATGGGCTGGTTCCCTTGAAAAAATGATAAATTTGGTAGGACAAGGGTAAAAAATATCTAATGGAATCACTAAAAACTAAAACTACAAATGCGGTGATGCACCTAATTTTGATGAAAAACTTGCAAATCTGACTCAATAGATCTCATAAATCTATCCACACAATCCACTTTTGGCAATGTAATCACAAAAATATTTCTAAGGGAGGCTGGAAATTATCTTCTTTATGAAGGAAAACATACTTTAGTAGCACAACCTAAGACCTGTGATATCACTATGCTAAACACTTGCAAGTAAGAATGAGACAATAATTTTAAAGGTTTTGATATTTAAACAAAATAAAATTTCATCAAATCACCCATACAAACAACATTAATGGAAAGGCAAACACTTGATTCCAATGAAAAATAAAGGAAAATATTGCATAAAAGGAAATAAAATGGAACCTGTAACCTGCTGTAATCTCTATAAAATCTATAAAATTGAGTTACAAAACCTTCCTTCTCTTCAAAGTGCAAAGAACAAAAAGGAACAAACTCAAAAAATGAGTTACATAACCTTTTGTCTTTCAATGTGTGTAAGAGAAAATAATGCAAGAACTAGAAAGAACTAAGTTTTGCTTTACAATATATAGTTTGCTCTCTCCAAGAGGCATGAAAAATATAACTGCAGCTAACTGTCTTTCTAAAATAATCTCTCCAAAATGATCCACGAGAAAACCAAGAAATCCCTAAAAATAAGGGTCCAAACTGTCACAAAATGGGCAAAAATAGTTCCAAGTTGATCCCTTCCATATGTTTGACCAAGAAGTTGACCAAAACTCCTCAAATTGCTCCCCAAATCATGCAAAAAGTCCCCAAATAGCCTCAGTTAACTCAACTCATCTATTTTCCATGATTTTGCATTTGCAAGATTGATGTGAGTGAATAATAAAGTAATTAAGTAATAATTACTTTACTATTGGTTACATTTTGCAATATTTTTATGAATTTACAACTTGTGAAAAATAATAAAGTAATTTGTAAAATATTAGTTTATTATTCATTTACATTGGTTTAGTTGTAAAAACATGCATGATGAAAGAGAAAATAAATATCTTATCTCTCCAAATACATTTGCCTAATTTGCATGATTTGGGAAAAAAATAGGACTTTAAGAGAAAACAAAAACCCCTTATATCTCCATGCAAGAAAACTCTTAATTCAACTTCACATGCATTAAGGTAAAAATTACCCTTATTACTCCATTTACAATGTCAAGGATAAAAAGCATTACAAAACACTTATCACTCTACATGCACTACCACCATGCAAAAATACCTTATATACTTCATGAAAATATACCTTTTAATCATATAATCTCCACCATGCATTAATAAAACCCTAATCATAAGACTCTGCCACCTTGCTCTTACTTGTCTTCATATGATTCTTTACCTTTGACTTTGGATGTAAAGCAATGCATAGTCATGAAAAGAAACTCTTGATTCTATTCAGCCACCTTGAATCATAATCACTAGGAACTTCAAGATTTAAGTCTTGACTCTTGGTGCCTTCGGATAAGGTAATGATGTTTTTGTCTTTGTTAAGTCAAAAAAAAAAGAAACTTCGAATACCATCGAACAAAAGCATTAAGAAAACCCTAAAGTTATCTCATTTTAATTTGGCATTTCTATCTTTTGGCTTTGCAACTTCTCCATGCCGCCGCTAGGATTTGATACTCTCTGGTCTTTTTCTCCATTTCCTTGGCTTCAACGGTCAAAACCTAGCAATTTCTTTGCAAGAAAGAAAGCAGGAATATAGTGAGCATGGTATTTCAGTCTCTACTGGCATTTTTGTGTTCTTTTTTGTAGCTTGAACCTTTCAATGGCCATGGCCATGGTGACTATGCATTATGTGTAATTCTAACATTCTTTTTATTGCAGCTCTGTGTTTTTTCTGCAACTCAAACTTGTGCAAAAAATCATTCAAAAAACTGAAGGTCACGACCAGTTTAAACTCCATTCGGGATAACAAGGTACACATTGTTTCTTTCTTCTCCTGTAGCCCTACTTGACTCACTGTAACTTTGAAAAAATGATGAGGGTTTTGAGGTTTTTTGAACTGGGTATCTTTGCTTTTGATAAAAACTCTTCTATGTGTCATGGCCATGTCTATTACATTTGTTTTTGTCCATTCTTTTTAGTGCAGATGAAAAAACCTTGAGGTTTTTTAAAATATGAAACAAGGGTTTCATTTTTTATGTGCACAGAGACCTCTCCATACCATGGCTATCTTCTCTCTACTTTCTGTAGATGTTCATTTTACCAGAACACAAAAAGTGACATGAGGGTTTGAAAACTTGAAATGGGTATCTCATCTTTACATGCAGGAACCCTTCTTTGTCGTGGCCATGGTGACTATATGCATCTTTGTAACACTCACTTCATTGTATGGAAGAAAATAAAATAAGGGTTTCAAATTTTAAACAAGGGTTTTATCTTTTCTGTGCATGAAAACCTCTAAAACTGTTACAGCCATCATCTTGTAACACTACTGTACCTTCTCCTATTTTCTTCACTGCATATGCAAGAATGAAACTAGGGTTTTCTAAAATGTGAAGAGGGTTTGCTCTTTTCTGTATATACAAGGCCTTCATTATCATGGCCACAACATATTCTTTCTTTTCTGTATATTTTTCTTCTGTATATGCTATAATGGCAATATGTCCATGACACTGTTGTATGCATAATAACATGCCTGCAACTTCTTAAAAGAAAGCAAAACTTCATTTCAGATGAACATTTGTATCAGTTACTTTTTGTGTTACTCTTTGCATATCTTGACTTCAAAAGATATCTGTAGCTATTTATGATATTGGTCTTTGATCATTCTTTTTACTTTGACTATAACTGATAGAAGGTTTTATGAATACTCAGCATGTATTAGTCAGAAGCATGGCTGTAACTCTTTATAACATGTGATTTTATAAAAAGTTGAAACTGTATCCTCTTACTTTTATTTTGTGCATTAAGAACCTCCTGTAGCATATATTGGATATCATGTATCCTTTTCTTCATTCAAATGATCCTGTAGCTATATATTCTTTTTCTTTCCTGAACATGGAACTGTAGCTTGACATTTGATCTCCTTTATCTTACACCCAATCACTTGTCAAATGCTGTTATCCTGTGACTCCAAGGTATCAAATGATTCAGGCACTTTGAATATATTTGATCTGATTTGATCAACTGTTAACAAGGCGAACATAGTTTATAGGAGAAATTGCTCCTTTTCATGATCATGATGACACACTTTTCTGCAAGTTGATTTTATGATGCATGATATTTCTTAGATGATGGATCCTGTCTTTTATTCTGATATCCTTTTCACATGAATAGAAAAGGGGAACATGTTGGGCTCAACCCTTGTGGGAGCCACATTTTCTCCACATGTTTTAATGTCTTCAAATCAACAGCATTACTTTTCCTATACCTGCACAGTGAACAAACAAGTTAGCATAAAAACATACCTTATGGTGTTGATTGATCTTCTTCACGATGTTGTGATTTATGGCACATGTCTGATTTGACTCCTTCATATGAAATGCATGATGTTTGTAAGTTGATATGTCTGTTTGATAAAAGCATATGAAAATCTTAAATATCCGGAGCTCTTACAGGGCTTTCCCCAATTTTTTGTAGGTACACTGACGTGACTGGAGATGAAGATGAAGATATGAGATCAGCCATCAACAAGTACATCAACCAATCAAAGGATATCAGCCTTGCTTCCATGCAATGATGGATATGTAATTTTATCATGTGTTCTTCCTCATTTCTTTTATCATCAGATCTATAGCTTGCATATGTCTTCATTGCTCAGTTTAGTCACCACCACAGCTTGTGTGGGACACATTTAAACACTTCTTTTAAACATGATTAGTTAATTTATCTTATGCATTTGATTTTATGTATGTTTCTTTTCAATCAATGCATAGAATAGAATAATTGAAACTTGAATGTATGTTCCAAATATGATATGAAATGACAATTTAAATAAATACCTTTCTTTCTTGCTTTCAATTATGATCATTTGAATAATCAAATTGTCTTATAACTCTTGAAAGATAAAAATAGTTTAGATCAACTGCCTTCCTTGACTGTTTGATTTTTTGACAATCTAACTGACTTGTCATGATGATTTGACAGTCTTGATTGGACTGTTGGGTTATCATGACAACTGATCATCATTTCTACTTTGTCAAAACATCAAATATTCACTGAATGCAAAACTTTAAATTTTTTTTTTACTCCTAAAACAACTGCAAATAGCTCTAACTAAATTTAGTATGAACAAAATTTAGTAACATGTATATTTATTCAAATCCTGAGATTCCTCAATGGCAGACACCTTATGACTGTAAGATTTAGAAATAGATCTCAAAACCTTCTTCACAATTTCATCTTCTTTCACTTCTCCACCAAGACCTCTGATGCCATTGACTATTTTATCCACCCAGAGCATGTAACCAATAATGTCTTCATCTTCTATCATTATTAGGGTTTCAAATTTGCTCTTGAAAATTTGCATCTTGGCTTTCTTCACTTTACTATCTCCTTCATAAATGCTTTCAAGTTTGTTCTAGACATCTTGAGCAGATGTACAACTCATTATCCTCACAAGTTTTGAATCAACGAGTCTACTCATGATAACACTCTTTGCCATGGCATTATTCTCATACAGCTTGATCTCACCTGCATCTTAAGGTTCACTACTGGGAACAATCTAGCCCTTCTTGACTGATTGCCAGATGCCATACCCTAGAGAGGTCAGATAGTTTTCCATCCTTAGCTTCCAAAAGGAATAATTTTACCCATCAAACATAGGTACCTTGAGAGAACCATTTCAAGCCATCTTGAACCTTCCTCAAGATGTTAAACTTCTTTTGAGTAACTTAACTCTGATACCAATTGTTGAACACATGAGGATACTGAGAGGGGGGTTGAATCAATATCTAAACAAACTTCCAATTCTTTGGAGCCAATTAAAACTTAAGCATTACAACATTAGCATAAACATGAAAGATTAACACAATGCACATGAATACATAACACCAGATATATGTGGAAAACCCAAGAAGAGAAAAACCACGGTGAGAATTAACTCACAATATATGAGGCTCAAAATTACAACTTTGTTTTAGGGCTACAACCCAAGGAAGATACTACTCCCTGGAAACTTTGATTTAGGGTCTCTCCCAAGGAAGCTACAACTCCTTGTAGATTTTGTTTTAGTGTCACTCCCAAGGAAGCAACTACTCTATGAACTGAGAACAAACTCAGAAAAGATTATAGTATGACAGTCCTTCTACTGCCTAAAAATTGACATTGAAGTTCACCTTTGATGATTGCAATTTTGTTTCTTCACTTCCCTCCTATCACAAAAATATCTTCAAAATGAATCAGGAAAACTTCTAACACATCTTCTCTTTCTCCTTCAGTCACACATCATAATGCATTCATTCTACTCCTTATCTTGCTTATGAACCTTATCAATCACATTGCAATCACACCTCGCCTAACTCAATTTGATTTACAATTTATATATTATATTACATTGATTACATTACTTGTCAACCAAAGACACCATGAAAAATACATTTACAAGTCAGCCAAACTACACACAACATGAAACATGTAGAGGACAAGTCCTAAACAAGACTACATGCTAGACTAGTAGAAGATCCATGCCTTGCGGACATCAACACTCACTTAACCAGGTCCAAAACATCCTTCATAGCATCAAACTCCAAGGAATTACATCCGCACACTCTGCTCATTTGAAAATAGGACAACCTTAAGCAAAGACATGAAACTTTGAAGCATAACGACCAGAACAACTTGAAAACCTTTTGCGGTATTTGATACAAGAAAAATCTTCATGAAACTCTTCCAGATGAGTCTAAAAGAGTCATACAACATCTCCAAACACTCCTTTTCCTCCGCACATCAAAGATTTTGTGCCACATCTTCAACCATGAACTTTGAGAACAACAAGTCATCTGGAACACACTGTGGTGCAGTGACATCAGGGGCCTCATAAGCATAATTTTTGTCTGTAACGTCAAAAAATGTCCCCTTGGGGGATTTTCCCTCATAAGGTTTAGCTCTTGAGTCTTTAGTATGCATTTAGGACATCTTAGTTCATATTTTAGCATCCCGATGGAATGAGGCCTAGGTTCCATGGCAAGTTGGACCTAGGTGGACCCCTTGAGTTGTACCCTACCCAAAATAGGGGGAGGACTTGGGTGCCCGCGCCCTAGTCCTACCCTATTTTGGGGCAGCCCTAATTTCTAGGTGTCAGTTTATGACCATTATTAGGTCCTTATGTCGACACGATAAGTTTTGATTTTTAAAATCTTGGAGGGAGTGCTTGTAGTTGCATATATAAGCATGCTTAGGCATTCATTTGTAAACTAGATTTCAATTAGATGATCATTGTGAACTTTAGGCATTCTCAAGGTGATTCAAGACTTCTATTGTGTTGCAAGAGCAGGCTTGTGTGTTTTATGTGTTGATATTTGCAGATTTGAGCATCAATTTCCTCATGGCATGAAGAACATCTTCCTCCATGAGAGCTTCACTACAAGGTGACATAATATTATGATTTCATCATTGATTCCTTTAGTTTTTTCCTCTGCCTCACAAGGGCACGGACTCTTTTATCTAACAACGGTGTTTAGAGACTTAAGTGTCCTTTAGGGCTTTACTAAGGCAAGCCTCTAAGCACCACAACCCCCAAACCAAGTCTTGTGATTGCAGGTTACATGTGTCGTATTTGGGAAAAGTGAAGTTGCAGGAAGGATTGGTAGGCATCAGGGATTCAGGATCTAGAGAAAAGAAGGACAAAGGAATACTTCTAGGACTTGGGCACTTGCTCCGGTGTCCTTTGTAGACAAATTTCTTAAAATAGAAGTTACAGGGTTGGTCAATGTCGGAAGGAGGTCCAGATTATGTGAAAAAGCAGGTACCTTGGACTTGGACGCCTGCTCCAGTGTCACCGACTGTTCCGCTTCAGAACCCTGAAAACATGTATTCTGTGATTTGGTATTTTACTCTTGTCTGCAAGAGCTTTTTTCGTCTTTCGTCAATTTGTTGCCGTATTTACAAGATTAGGGTTTTAATGATTAATTGGACACAAGAGAAGGAAAATTAATAATTAAAATCCCTAATCCAAGTTTCCCTACATCTGTAAGTGACCTAGGGTATGGTAGTGCTCGTCACTCGACCCTAGATCCTTGAATGTAAGGTGGAAAGGAGGATTTAAACATCTAAACATTAGAATATTATCAAATCTAATTTTCCCCTAAAAATTTTGGTGAACCCGTGTTATTGGACTTAAATTGCAACTTGCTGAGTGTTTGTCTTCAGATTTGGATTGATTTCATTTATTCATTTGGTCATTCATTTCATTGCATTGAGAAAAATTTAAAAAAATTGAAAAAATTGAAAAATACAAAAAAATTGCATTGTTTGGCTTACTAAATTGTATCAATCCTTCCTAAATTTTCTTAATTCATGATTTTTGCATAAGATCTGATATAAAATATAGAAAAATCCAAAAATTAAAATTTTTGAATTGCATTTTCATGATTTAATTGCTAGGGTTTTGTGGAAATTTTGACAATTTTATATAACCTAGTAATTCCAAAATCTAGGGTTAGTAGGCAAAATCTTTTATCATATTTTTATACTAATTTTAAAGGCTCATTCAAATTTTATTTTGGCTTTAGTCTTGCATTTTAGTGTGAATTTGCATTTAGATTTTTACATAGAAAATTTCAACAAAAAACTAGCAATTTTGATGCATTTTCATTAAATTTGCATGGACATTTTGCATGTTAAGGCTTGAAAATTATTTTAAAATCTAAGATTAATTCAATTTCATCATAAATCAGAATTTAAAACACTCACATAGAATTTTACCCCAAGATCTCAAACCTAGGGCTTCAAAAACAACAATTTTCACTAAAATTGGCCTTATCGACTCTCCAAACTTGCACCATAGGTGTGTTGTGAAAGGTATCTTGGAATTATTTTTCTATAATCAGGGTAATAATTTTTTTCCCCTCATAAAAATCTTCACAACACTCTTTTAACGGGCTATTGTAGTGAAAATTTTGCAAAAAACTACACATTTTAGCTATTTTTGCCCTAGGGTTTGACCTAGTTTGCACTCCAAGCGTGTTGTGATAAATTTTATGGATTGAGGTGACTGATATTATTGATATTATTTTATGTACCTCCTAAAATTCCTTACAACACCCCTTTTGCTAGGTCTTGGAGTTGAAAAACCGTGAAAAATTGCATATTTTGCTATATTTTCATTAGGGTTTTACCTTAAGTGGTGCTAAAAATGTGTTGTGTTGGGTATTTTTGCATCAAGTGGCTATTATTACTAATATTATTTTCTGTCCATCATCATTTTCCTCACAACACCCTTTGTTATGCTCTTTTGCATTGAATTTTGGTGAAAAAGTTGCCTATTTTGACATATTTTCACTATATTTTGACTTGGCATTATCTTGGATTTGCATAAAGAGTGTGTTGGGAGTGATTATATTGCTGTTTTGGACTGATATAAGACATATAAATTGCTTCCCTTGACTGAAATATTTACACTGCCCTTTGTTTCATTCATTAGCATTGAAAAGAGTACAAAAAACCAAGCATTTTGGCCGTCAATCATATCCTTCTCCTAGGATTTGTTCTCTTAGTTTGTGCGTTGTATGATTTGGTATAAGATTTATGACACACTATCCTAAAACCAATATCCCTTTGAGAAGAAGTAAAAGATTAATGGGTTCTAGTGCTCTTGAAGAAGTTGGTACTTTGGACACCTTCTTTACAAAGGGAGAAACTCAAATTGTGCAAGATAGTATACATCCTCTAACCACAATGGAAGAACAAAATTTTCATAATGTTGATAACACTATTGAGGCAACATGATATGTATCTAATGAGAAAATAGAAAAATTGGATAAGGAGCTAGCTGAATATCAATCATTTATGGAAAATGAGAGAATAGTTTAAGAAGCTGTCCCTACAATTCACAATATAAGAGAATTGATAAAAGAGGGACAAGATGATGTAAATGCAATTCTTGGTCTAGGATATATCATACAAACCAATATCATGCCGGTGACCGAATGTGCACAAACGATAAATAACACTCTATCACCATCTCATACTCAAGTTTTGGCACCTATACTGACCACGGGAATATCCACCTTTATGTCAACGATCTTAACAACTAAAGCGAATGCTTGTAGTAATCCTACCACTGGTATTGGAGTATCTAATGGCACTAATTACAAAACTGTGGGATTTAATTATCAAAATTTGGTTCCTAAAGGGACCTCTTCTATGAATACCTATTCTCAACCTCCTATCTATTCCACTCATTTCCAGCCACCTATTACATACTCACAACCATCTTCCACCTATCATTATGGCCAACTGCCGTTAACATATTCTTAGCCTCTGCCTATTGTATCTCAAGCTCAATCACCTCCTCACCTTGGTTCTAATTCCTCACAACAAACCGCATCTCCCAATGATGCCATCTTAAACCAACTTTTAAAGGGCATGACCTCTTTGCAACAAAAGGTAACAAATTTGACAAATTCTTCTTAGCCTAGTCTACCAACATATCATGCCCGTAATCTGTTATCCTATGCAATCTTGAGAACTCTTATGCCTGATAGGTTTGAGACACCCCACTTTGAAAAATATGGTGGAAAAGGTGATCCTAATATTCATGTGGCAGCATTCACAACTATGTGTAGTGATTTTTATTTTGAAGAGGATTTGTTAGCAAAACTTTTCTCATGATCTCTCAAAGATACTACTTTAGAATGGTTTTGCTCATTGCCTTTGAATTCAATACACTCCTTTTCGCAGTTGACTGATCAATTTTACAACATTTTTAGGCAAATATCGGACCCCAAGTCACTCTTATTGACTTGGTTCAATGCAAACAAGGTCCCAAAGAAAAGTTGACTGAATTCATTGGTCGATATCAAGGGCTTCATGCACAGATTCAATATCAGATGAAAGATGAGGATGTTAAAAAGATATTCATTACAAATCTATAAACTAATATTCGTGATAAGATTCTCTTGATGAAATATAACTCCTTTCAACATTTATGCACCGCCCTTCATGATTATCAACTTTTATCCAATCAGTATGAAAACCAAAACTCATTGGCTCAAGTTGGTTAATCCATGGGTGGATCATCACAAAACAATTTTAAGAGAAACAATAATAGGAGATTCATCAAGATCATGGACTAAATACGAATGTGTCTACTATAAATAATCCAAAGAAAGCATCATATCAACCAAGAAAGTTTACTCTGATATCCAAGTCCTATCATTCTATCATGAATCAAGCTGTGAGTAATAACATTCTGAAACTTCCCCCGATCAAGCCTGTTGATCCTAGTAAACAAGGACCTTACTTTGATGCTAATGCCTTTTGTCATTATCATCGGACACAAGTACATGACACTAAACGATGTATGCGCCTTAAACATGAGATACATGACCTTATTGATTCAAATGTCATCCAGGTATTGGGTGTGAATGATAATGGAAATAAGTCAGTTGCTCAGCCAAATCAGAATTTACAAATCTTCACTAATCCTTTTCCTAAACATACTAAAAATAATATGGTGGAACAATATTTAGTGGAAGTAGACGAGGATGATTACTTGGACTATGATAGCATCGTCGGAATGATTGAAGTAGATAAGAAACAAGTGGATAATCCACCTCATCCATGAAGAAACAAAATTTATGCTAAGGTTCCTCCCCCGTTATCCTTGTATGGATCGGGAGAAAATCAAAATGCATCTGAAAGGAAAGAACAACAACCGATACAGATGAGTAAGATGGTACATGATGATTTCCGTTACTATTATAGAAAGATTCAACAATGAAAACTTGCTAAAAATTAGAAAAGATCAAGACGACAATCAATAGCCAGAAATAATAATGGTTCTCCCCCTCATAAGCACCAAAAAGTCTCATTCAAACAAGGATTTCAGGAACAAGCATCATATGTTAACAAACAAAACTTTCATAAGAACCACTCAAATTTTGCATTAAACATGATCGAATACCTCTCTAAGAGGTTCGAGAGCTCCAAGATCTAATACGAAGACCCTACAGGTAAGTATCTCCAACCCTTTATCTCTCTTGTGATGTGCTTCCCCCGTGATGTGATATGTGATGTTTAGGCCTCCTGGGATGACCTCAGATTCTCCCGTAAGGTTCGGGATACCAGGAGACCATCTCTGTTGTGACCTTCTATTTGTATCATCATTCTTCTAAATTGCTCTCCCTTTGATTTCATTGTTGAGTGTTGTGTCTTACGGACATAGCGTCATGGTTGATGACTTGGGGGCACCCTCCTACGTGATTCTCCCTAAGACACTTAGCTCCCGGGTCTTTAGTATGCATTTAGGACATCTTAGCTCATATTTTAGCATCTCGATGGAATGAGGCCTAGGTTCCATGGCAAGTTGGACCTAAGTGGATCCCTTGAGATGTACCCTACCTAAAATGGAGGGGGAGGACTTGGGCACCCGTGCCCTAGTCCTTCCCTATTTTGGGGCAGCCCTAATTTTTGGGTGTCAATTTATGACCATTATTATGTCCTTTTGCTGACACGGTAAGTTTTGATTTTTAAAATCTTGGCGGGAGTGCTTGTAGTTGCATATATAAGCATGCTTAAGCATTCATTTGTAAACTATATTTCAATTAGATGATCATTGTGAACTTTAGGCATTCTCAAGGTGATTCAAGGCTTCTATTGTGTTGCAAGAGCAGGCTTGTGTGTTTTGTGTGTTGATATTTGCAGATTTGATCATCAATTTCCCCATGGCATGAAGAGCATCTTCCTCCATGAGAGCTTCACTACAAGGTGACATAATATTGTGTTTTCATCATTAATTCCTTTGGTTTTTACCTCTGCCTCACAAGGGAACGTACTCTTTTATCTGACAACGGTGTTCGGAGACTTAAGTGTTCTCCAGGGCTTGACTAAGGCAAGCCTTTAAGCATCACAACCCCTAAACCAAGTCTTGTGATTGCAGGTTATAGGTGTCACATTTGGGAAAAGTGAAGTTGCAGGAAGGATTGGTAGGCATCAAGGATTCAAGATCTGAAGAAAAGGACAAAGGAGCACTTCTAGGACTTGGGTGCTTGCTCCAGTGTCCTCCACAGATAGATCTATGAAAACAAAAGTTACAGGGTTGATCAATGTCAGAAGGAGGTCTGGATTCCATGAAAAAGTAGGTACCTTAGACTTGGGTGCCTGCTCCAGTGTCCCCGACTGTTCCGCTTCAGAACCTCGAAAATAGGTATTATGTGATTTGGTATTTTACTCCTGTTTGCAAGAGCTTTTTCCGTCTTTCATCAATTTGTTGCCGTATTTGCAAGATTACAGTTTTAATGGTTAATTGGACATAAGAGAAGGAAAATTAATAATTAAATTCCCTAATCCAAGTTTCCCTACATCTGCAAGTGACCTAGGGTATGATAGTGCTCATCACTCGACCCTAGATCCTTGAATGTAAGGTGGAAAGGAGGATTTAAACATCTAAACATTAGAATATTAACAAATTCAATTTCCCCCTAAACATTGTCATGTATGGATTTTAGGTTGTTTGAGTGTTTTAGAGTCTAATAAGGTCATATGTGATCATTTGGGATCATGTTGATCTAGTTTTGGGTATTATATGCTCATTGGTTCAAAATTACAAAAGTGTTAATGTTAGTGGTGAAGCAACTTAGGTAAAAGGTCTCAAAAATCAAGAATCAGTCACAAAAAATCAAGAAACCATTTCTAATATGTTGGAATGGATGGGAAATGTATAAAAGGCACCCTCAAAACTTGAATAAGGAGGGGAGACACTATTTTTGAAGTTTGATTAATGAAAACCTCAAATTTGTGTGCATTTTCTGAGTTCTATATTGTTTTCAGGTTGAAGTTGTGCATTGTATGACCTGGTATGACCTCATATCAAGGAATATAATAGATGGATGGAAATATATTTGTTTCTAGTTTACAATTCCTTTTGTTTCATTAAATTTCATTGAGTTTTGAAGAAGTTATGATCATTTTACTAAGGGCAGGTTTGCGAGTTTGTTTTTGTAAAAGTTGCAATTTGAAAACATGGATGGTACGACTCTATATAGTCTAGTACAGTCCTCCAAATGATTGGGAAAGTTAATTCTATGTTTTAAGCTTCAAATTTTTTTGGTTGAATGTGATTTGATTAAGTTTTGTGTGAGATATGGCCATTTTGGTGAAGGTTGCCCTGTTCTAACAATGTTTTCCAGAATTTGGAGTCTTAAAAATGTAATAGTACTGCCATGTACGGTACAATATGTTAATTTTAGATCAGATATGACAGTAAGAAGAGAAATAAACATAGAATAGTGAACACAAAGATTTTTATCTTGGGAAAACCCTTCTACTCAAGGGAAAAAAACCCAACAACACTTTGCTAAAAATATCAGATACAATAGTGTAGAAAATTGCACTTGAGAATCATGACAAGAAGACATAATACAATACGATAATCCAACATTGTAGGTAGTTTGAATTTCTGAGTAGAAATGCCAATAAGGGCATGGTTTAGTGGTTGAGTCACTCGATTTTAGTGGCGGCCACCAGAGTTCAAACTCTTGCTAGGCCAACGAGCTCGCAGGCTTTATGCCTTCACTGGGCCAACAAGCTCGTGGGTTTGAAGTGTTCTTTCTAGGGGATGAGGTCCCCCGTGTTGTGGCCTCACTGGTTCATCTCTCTGGGAAAAAGCACTCACATGGAGCTGGAGGGTGTGTCACACTAGCGTCGCCGGTCACATTAAACAGTTTACTAGGCATATTATCTTAAAAAAAAATCTAAGCAGAAGTAAATCTCCTTGAGCAATGAATCTTCTTCTTAGTCACAAAGGAATAGATGAATTGAATTGATAATGAATGAGGAGAGTCTCTCTCCTTTTTATACAAATCCAGGGATAAGCTTCCACTTGAGCCAACCCAGCAGATATAATTTCTATTTATAATTAATCTAACTTGTCTTCTGGCCAATTGGGGTAATACCTCCTGAAGCTAAAACATCAACATTCCCTCTTAGCTAGGGAGGTATAGCAAAGTCTTCCTTGAGTTCCACTCAAGGGTATCATGTCTTGTCATGGACTCTCTCTTTTGGAAAGAGACACTGCTATACATGACAAGTGTTGTCATTGATGGCAACTAAGTCTATCTTACACATCCACATTACATAATTTGTTCATATCAGAAGTCAGAGTGAAGATTTGTCTAAGTCCGGGTAGTTAGAAATAGAGCATGTGATAGGGTCCAGTATCTTGGTCCGGATCTCTCCGATTGTGAATCACAGTGTGCTGTGGATTTGAGAGAGTAATAAGGATTGTCAAGACTATCTAAATCTAGGAATTTAGCCTCCCATGATGAAGAATTCAAAAGCTATAAGCATCTGAGTATCGGGTTCTAGTTAAACAATACAGTCAGAAGAAGAACAGGCCAACCTATTATTTGATCTTCGTCTAGATGAAGAAAAGTTGTTGGTTAAGCAATTTGTGATAAATAGTGGTATTGGCCGACATTATTGATGATTTGAGAACAAAAGTTTTTGGTCTGTGTTGTTGTTTGTGCATGGATTCAGCCAACAGAGCAGAGTTCTTAATAAATGTTCTAAGTTTTCTTGAAGCTGACTATAGTTGATTGAATCTCTTGATGCAGATATATATAGCTGATGGATTCGAGTGTCTTGGAGAGAGATATAGATGTGATGATGGAGTAAGTATGAAAAAGGTAGAAAGAAGTGCAAAGGTGAAGATCTAAGCTCAGATTATGGCCGAAGAGTGAAACAAGGCAGAGTAAGAATGAAGTGTGTAAGATCAATATTCTGTGCTTAACCAGAATTGAATTTTTGCATTGGTAGATGCTATTCATCAGTTCAAACAATCTGTAATCTTCCTGTAATCATTTTTGTAGTCAATGAGCCTCTTGGAGTAGTGAGCTCTGGGTAGTGTACCCTGAAGGCATGTGCCTTCCCCATTTGTAATACTTTTAACAGAGTATAATTTCTTGTGGGTTAACCCCCACTGTGGTTTTTCCCTTAACCAGGTTTCCACATAAAAATCTTGGTGTTATGTGTGTTGATTATGTTTCTGCTCATGTTTGTTGTTGATTTATGCTTTCATGGTTATACCATTAATTTGTTAATAAGTTATAAAGAAGGTAAATTGCTGCAAGTTTATGACAACTTATTCACCCCCTCTCTCAGTTGTCTGCCCTTATTTCAACAATTGGTATCAGAGCTTGGTTCCTTAGAAGAAGTTTAACAGCTTGAGGAAGATCTGGGAAGGTGTTTTCAATGGGTTCATTCAAGTATTCTGATGGCATCCAGGAACAACTTAAACTTGTTTTAGAAGATCTTGATCAGTCCAGAGCAGAAGTCAAAGAATTGCAAGAGAACCTTAAAGATGCTGAAGACTTCATTGAGACCTTAAAAGAAAAATTGAGCAAATCTAATGAAAAGAGGAAGGAGCTACTTCTTCGACTAGAAAATCAGAATGAAGACAATGACATGGATGAGACCCTGAAAGAGAAGACAAAGGAATGTGAGAAGTTAGCTAAAGAAGTTGTCCTAAAACATGAGATGGAATTTGGGGTGATGAGGCTAACCAAGGAAATTGAAGAGAGGAAGAAGACTGAAGAAAAAATGAATCAATCTCTAAAAGAAAGAATAGAAGAATGCTACAGATTAGATGGAATAGATGGCCATCTAGAGTTTGATCTACATGAAAGTAGGGACAATGATGAAGAACTAGAAAGGTAAATTGTCATTCTCAAACATGACCTAGAAGATGCAAATGAATATAAAGAGAAATTCAAGATAAGCTCAGCTAAACTTGAGGTGCTGCTTGAGAGTCAAAAGAAGGCAGATGATAAGCATGGTTTGGGATATGAGAAAAGTGAAAGCTCTGGATCCGGACAAAAAAATTATCAATCAAGGAATGGGAGAAATAGACCTAGAAGACCTCCGATAAGACAACCTAATCAAAGTTATCCATCTTTCAATGGAAATTGTTTCAATTGCAATAAATTTGGTCATAGAGCTACTCAGTGCAGAAGCAGAGTAAATCAAAGTGGTCCATCCTTCTCCTGTCAATGCTTCAAGTGTAAGACATATGGTCATAGATCCAATGAATGCAGAAGTATGATAATGAATAACTCTAACAATAGAGGAAATGACAATTCTTTCAATGGAAAATCCTTTGCATGCAATAGATTTGGACATATGGCTAATCAGTGCAGATCAAGAGGAAATCAATCAAATGGGCAAAGAAATGTTATGTGCTTCAATTGCAACTGATCCGATCATATTGCAAGATTCTACAGAAGTAGGAATAATGAGAGAAGAGGTTCGGTAAACAGAAAACTGGATGAGCAGAGACAAGACAAAGGCAAAGGAAAAGTTGATGCAAATGAGATCCATAATGAAATGAACAAGACATGGGTGAAGAAAGTGTAAGTAATGATGGTGATGGGTAGGTCCGTACCAGAATCCGGTGCTGAGAATTCCTCAGGGAACTAAAATGGGAGCTCTGGCTCAGGGGGAGCTGCATTGAAAATCAAATTCCCCTAGCCAGTAAGTGGGCGCCTAAATCTGGCATGATGAGAGAAGATAATTTGGGCTATTGTAGATCATTTGAAAGGATTTCCTAAAGAAAAGAAGTGGATATGGCAATTTAAGGAATGATTGATGAGAAACTACATCAAGAAACAAAGTAACCGGATGAAGTTAGGGCAACACATTTATTACAATGGAGAATTAGGTTTTGCGGAGCATAAAAGGTCACCCTTTTATCATTTGGATCACTTTTCATTCAAAGAGAGAAAGCAGAAGAGCACCTGAGCTAAGATTTCAAGGATTTGAAGTGTGACCAGTGAATTCATCAGCTAACCCTAATTTCATGAATAAAAAAGGTATTTTTTCTGTGAAGCTTTGAACTTGAGATCTTTTGCAATGGCTACACTATTGGTTGTTGATATTACTGAAAGGTCCCAACCCAAATTCAAGAAGCATCCACACAAATAAGTAGAAGTCAACACGTTAGGTGCCTTTTCAAATGTTCTGTATGGTGTATTGCATGTTGAAGATATTAGGGCCTATATTCATGCGAGCATAGATAAATTTGGGGACTCAAGGTTTGTACATTTGTTCAAGAATCATCTAAGGGATGAAATTCACGATCTTAAACCTGAGTATAAGGCACTACACGATAAATATTTCATTCAAATTATAGGGTTTCCATCCTTCAATGAAGATGAATGGGCCCGATATGTTTTAAGATGTATGCATAATGAGTTTATGTGGTTAATGAAACCTTTCAAGATCACCAAGGATGCCATCAAGGCCATGATAGGGTTAAACTCATCTGGTGGACTGCCCATGTTGAAATCAGTAAAGAATGAAACCATAACTGATGCTACTGGTTCAAGGTTTGACAAAAGGGAAATGTCTATAAATGACATCACTGATCCGGATGTCAAATTTGCTTTAATGGTGATTGGATATAAGATTTATCATTCTAGCAGGGAAAATTCTGTATCCGGTATAACTATCTATGCAACTTATTAGATGTTGAGAAAGAATGTTGATTATGACTTATGTGAGTTGCTACAGAACCAACTGATGGAAAATTTGAATAAGGTTAAGAAGGATAAAAATAATACCTTCAAATATGGTACACTGGTCTTGTGTTTGTTCTTCTATTTCATGAATGAGTTAGCTGGCAAGAAAAGGATGTGTTGGACCAATGATAAACCTATTGCAATACAGATAAGGGAGCACTTGAATAGTATTGGAGACTCCAATGCACAAAGGACTACTCTTTGTGTATTCTTTAAGAACTTTCAGAACATGATGCAATCAAGGGAAATAATCCCTACATCTGTGGTTGAAAAATACAGGGATACAGTTTGTTTTATGGTGAATATAGATCAATGTTTGATGGAATCAGTTGAACCAAGAACTATGTGGATCATGCCCATGGGGTATGAAGTTAATGAGAAAGTGTTGGATATGTATGCTCAACACCTTCTGAGCAAACCTAAGGACACCACAGTTGAAAGATTTGGGACATATAGTGAAATCAGTGTAAAACTGTATGTTGAGCTCTGGAAACCTGAATCTAAGAGAAGATTCAAAGGCAAGTAGAAATGTATGCTGAAAGCATTGGCATATCTAAGGAAGCTGTGAAGCAGAACAAAGAAAAGATAGAAAAAGATGAGAAGGAGAAGCAGGATAAGAAACAAGGAAGTGCTCCAGTAGAATCCTCCTCCACATCAAGGACTACTAGGAGCTCTACTATTGCCCTTGTTCCCACAAAACTTGCCAAACCTGAGAAACCGGAAGGCAAACCATCCAGAAAAGAAGGAAAAAGGGTGAAAACTAAGGCCTCCAGGACATATAAAAGCATAAAAAATGATGAAGAAGAAACTGATTTTGATGTTGAGATCAAAGAGTTGAAGGCCTCAGGTACAAAAGCAGCCAAGGTATCTAAGGAGAAGCCCTCTGGAACCAAAAAGGCAAGCAAGAGGCAAAATATTGAAACATATGTTGAAAGGCCTACTCTTTTTGTGAATGACATCATAAATCAGTCATAGTAGATGGGAACTGAAGGCCAATGACTAAATTTTATGATGACTACAGTGATGTTGACAAGAGGGTTTTGGAGGAAGCAACAGTTAAATATTTGAATATCTACAATAAGGCCTTAATTGAAATAACCTCTGAAATCCCAAAAAGCCTTGCATATATTCTAGAATTGAGAAAAGAAAATGCAAAGGTTAAAGCCATTGAGCTTAGGGAGCATGTGCTAATCAAATTGTGCCCTTAAATCTCTCCGGATCAAATGAGCATGATATTCAAAGAAGTAAAAGATGAATTCAGGAGCAAGAAAAGAATGAATAAACTTATGCTTGGTGAGATAGACAAGATAGTCAAAGAAACTCAAGAGATTCTTTTGAGAGCATTGAAAAAGCATAATCTTCCCATTGTTGAAGAAGAGACTGATGATAGGATTGATTCTTCCATTCCAGATGTTGAAGAATTAAAGAGCAATGAGTAGCAAACTGAAAAAGATGACTCCTCTGTTCTGGAAGTGGAAATGTCAGACAAAGGAGATAAAGGGGTGGCAAAGGAAGATAATGTTGATAGTGCTCCTTTGAATCAATCTAATGATGAAAAATCTACTACCGAGGATACTCAAAATCCTCTAGAAAAGACTGCAAAAGACTCTTCTGGTATAAATGATAAGAAGGATGTCCCTGACAATGATGTAGAGAAGGCTGAAACAGAGAGAGAAGGAGATGGATAAGATAGACAATGTGTTTGACTCCAGAAAGGGAGAAGATGTAAACCCTAAAGAGTAGAAAATTGAAATAGCTTATTGGGCAAGAGACACTGTAGAAGCAGTGAAAGAAATTTTGGAAAATGATAAACTAGTTGTAGAAGAGTTGAAAGGTCCAATAAATTTGGATAGTCTTTCACCAATTCAAAAGATAAAGTGGGCCTCTCTCGCATAAGACAAGGCCAGAGAAGATATTTTGAAGTCTCACATAGAAGACAGTGAGCTACTTGGTCTTGCATCTGGGATTCTGGAGAAAATCATGCCAACATTCCAGAAGGACTCATCAGCATCCCCCTCCGGTCAGTTGAAGAGTTTGGTAAATTTTGTAAGTACTCATTTTCAGTCCCTTGAAAAACCTGCAGAGGTCAAAGTTAAAAATGAATTCAATGATAAAAGATTTGATGCTCTGAAAGGGATGATTGCATTAGATAGAATTGTGTTGGATACTAATGTAAAGAGTATTCAAAATGCTCTTATGGAAGGAGGGAATGTATATAGATTTTTTTTATCTTGTCCCAAAGCTATAGAGGACATTAAAATAAAAATAAAGGAGTCTAAGGAAAAACTGTCAAGTGTATCCCAATCTTTTGATCCTCTGACAATATCAGTGATGAGCCAAGAATGTCAAACAATCAGCTTGACTAAAGAAATAAATAATTTGATGAAGGAAAAGGACAACATTAAGACAAGGATGTGTGAGCTCCGAGGATTGATTTCCACCAAGTTGGAAGCAATGTTCAATACCATGATAGAAGTCCAAGCTGCTGCTAAGTCAAGTGATCCTACTGACTTGCAAAAAGTAGAGTCTCAAGCATTCTTATTCAGTGGTCACATCTTAGTTTTGAACAACATGAAGAAGAGTTGGGACAATCCGTTGGTGCTGTTGAGGAATGTCTTTGGTGATGTGTTCAAACTTATGTAAATAAGTCATAGGGTTGTTTGTATATATGTCCAAAATTTTTGGTATGCAGATTTTGTCAAGTTTGATGTTCAATTACAGATATTGGAACTACTAGACCACAAGGCAATATTCACTCCTGGCTATAAAGTTGTATTGCATATACAATCCATTGTGGAGGAATGTGAGATTATGGAATTGTTACATCCAAAAAGTCCTACCTTTACCATTGATGTCAAAGGGGGAGTGAAGAGTAGTGAAAAATGAGGAATCTAGCAAAGGGGGAGCACTAGAGAACAGTCAAAAGCATAAGTGGGAGTTGTTTCGACACTTAGTCATTTTTCACTAAGTGTTGCCATTAATGCCAAAGGGGGAGATTGTTGGAAAGAGACACTTCTATGCATGATAGGTGTTGTCATTGATGGCAACTAAGTCTATCTTACACATCCACATTACATAATTTGTTCATATCAGAAGTCAGAGTGAAGATTTGTCTAAGTCCGGGTAGTAAAAAATAGAGCATGTGATAGGGTCCAGTATCTTGGTTCGGATCTCTCTGGTGGTAAATCACAGTGTGATGTGGATCTAAGGGAGTAATAAGGATTGTCAAGACTATCTAAATCCAGGAATTCAGCCTCCCATGATGAAGAAGTCAAAATCTATAAGCATCTGAGTATCGGGTTCCAGTTAATCAATATAGTCAGAAGAAGAACAGGCTGACCTAGTATTTGATCTTGGTCCGGATGAAGAACAGTTGTTGGTTAAGCAATTTGTGATAACTAGTGGTATTGGTTGACATTATTGATGATTTGAGAACTCAAGTTTTTGGTTTGCGTTGTTGTTTATGCATGGATTTAGCCTGACAGAGCATTGTTCTTAATAAATGTTCTAAGTTTTCTTGAAGTTGACTACAATTGATTGAATCTCTTGATGCAGATATATATATAGCCAATGGATTCAAGTGTCTTGGAGAGAGATAGAGATGTGATGATGGAGTAAGTGTGAAAAAGGCAGAAAGAAGTGTGAAGGTGAATATCTAAGCTCAGATTATGGCCGAAGAGTGAAACAAGGCAGAGTAAGGATGAAGTGTGTAAGATCAGTATTCTGTGCTTAACCGGAACTAAATTTTTGCATTGGTAGATGCTATTCATCAGTTTAAACAATCTGTAATCTTCCTGTAATCATTTTTGTAGGCAATGAGCCTCTTGGAGCAGTGAGCTATGGGCAGTGCACCCTGAAGGCATGTGCCTTCCCCATTTGTAATACTTTTAATAGAGTATAATTTCTTGTGGATTAACCCCCAACGTGGTTTTTCCCTTAACCGGGTTTCCACGTAAAAATCTTGGTGTTATGTGTGTTGATTATGTTTCTGCTCATGTGTTGTTGATTTATGCTTTCATGGTTATATCATTAATTTGTTAATAAGTGATAAAGAAGGTAAATTGCTGCAAGTTTGTGACAAGTGATTCACCCCTCACTCTTAGTTGTCTACCCTTATTTCAACACTCTCAACATGACGTCCACAATGGCTACACCCAATTGTGGAAAGCATAAATCAGTCTCAAAGATGTGATCTGTACAAGGGCTTTCACCTCATATTTCTCCATCTTAGAGAAATATACATTGCAAGGGCTTTCACCTTATATTTCTCCATCTCAGAGAAACATATGCTACAAGGGATTTCACCTCATATTTCTCTGTCTCAGAGAAATATACACTACAATAGATCTTAATGATGCTGTTATTCCCTCTCAGCGAGGGTGTCATTCTCCACCACCCCAAGCTTGTCTCGAAAGTATACAAACTTTACCCTGGAAAGAGGCTTGGTGAAGATATCAGCCGTCTGGTCATCAGTGCAATTATACTGGAGCTGGATTGCTTTGTTCAACACCATATCTCTGATGTCATGGTATTTGATCTCCACATGCTTCAACCTATCATGAAATATGAGATTCACTAAGAGATTTACATATATTTGGTTATCACAGTGGATCAATGTCAGCTCTAACATCTTACCAAACAATCCTGCAAGAAGCTTTTGAAGCCATACTGCTTCACAAGCTTCTACACATGTGGCAATATACTTAGCCTCTACTGTGCTTAGTGCCACAGAGGTCTTCTTCCTACTACTCAAGGAAATCATTACAGAATTGAAGCAACATCCGGAGGTGCTCTTCCTATTAACCACACTCCCAGCCCAGTCAGAATTAGAATAGCCCTGTAATCTCAGATCTCCACTAGAAGCATACCTCAAGCCATATGCCACAGTACCACGCAAGTATCTTAGTATATGCTTTGCTACAACCAGATGTATTTGTCTTGGCTCATACATGAATTGGCTGAGAGCACTCACTGCAAAGCAAATGTCTAGTTTGGTGTTCACCAAGTACATCAATGATCCAATCAATTTTCTATACATGAATGGATCTACCAAATCTAAATCAGAAGCTGAGTCACTCAACTTATTCAAATTTGTCTCCATCGGTGTGTTACCCCTTCTTTTTTTATTTCTAAGTCTCATTCATTTCTATTGTTCATTCTCACGGTACTCTAGGTTTCTAAGTCCCAAGGGTTATGGATTTCTACTATTGTGCCTTAGAAAAATGCTTGAAGTCATGGATATTACAAGTTTCTAAACCTAGTCGCTATTCCCCTAAGTTTTCTAACCTTATCGCTAGGTTCCAGAGTTTCAAAACCCTGCGATCTTGCGACTTCACATTCTTTGTGTTTTGTTGTGTATCCCACTTGGTTCCCTTTTGTTATCACTGTGTCACAGGTTTTCCAAACTTTATAACCCGCGACTTGAGGTTTTGAAGCTCTCATTTCTCATGATTTAGCGACTGTTAAGTGGTGGACCAGAAACCAAGGCAATTAATGATCATTTAAAGTGCTACACGCCGCTGGTGTGAGATGTCCTTCAGCGAATTTTTAAAAAATGAGTAAATCCTTGGGTTAATTTCTCAAGGCGCAGAAATGGTACCACGTTAGCCTAACATTTAAAAGCACAATGGGGGTGCCATAACTACACATCATTTCACTCTTTGTGGCAAAATAAGCTAAGTGTTCTGCTTGTTTTCTTTCTCTTCTAAATTGTTATTTCTACAATACTCTATTGTCGTCCCTGGTACTTGGTCAGTGTAATGAAATTAAAATTTTAGGGTATCTCCTCCCACTCTGGAATTGAGAGCACTTGGTCTAAAGTGAAAGACACTGAACTTGGACACATAGACTTGGCATAATCCTGGTCTCGTCTGCAGTAGGAAGATAGATCATCATTCACAGAGAAAATTCTATAGAGCTATTTGGCTCATGCAACAGGTTTCCCTATTTCAGTGTGTTGTGAAGATTTAATTGTTGCTTGCATAAAGAGATATGACCACGAGACTTTGGAGATCAAAACTAAGGAAGGTGTGGTGGTAGCGAGGATTGATTCTAAGTCTATCTCTCATGCGTTGAAAATTCCACGATAGGAGAAATATGAAAATATGTTTGTAGCCCTAGGTGCAAAATTCTTTAAGGAGAATGAAGACTGGTGTAGGAATTCTATTGCACGTAACTGGCTCAAGTCAGAGAAAAGAGGTAAGTCTCAGTTGCCCCCTACACTCAAAAGAGCACATTTTAAGGATGAAATCTCAGATATTATTGCTTTGTTGCATCGAGTGGTGGGTAGTGAAGATGCTAGCTCTTTTGAATTCTGGATGTGTCACTTTATATTACTAATATGTAGTGATAGTTAGTTTATTGACTGGGCTGAAATAATAAGCTATCACTTGAATGAGCAATTGTTGAAGTTTCAAGAGACCTATGTATTTAACATGTGCTCCTATTTGATATATGTTCTAACCAATCAAGAGGTGGTCTGGGATAGGTTGAGGCCTCGTGGGTCTTTAACCCTAGATACACCTGTGTATGCTTATTTTCCTTAGTTTACAAAAGATGTTGGGATGAAAGATTTTTCGTCGGGTTAATGATGCCTTCTTAATGTTTTTGGTGAGAAAGTTGAACTGTAGTTCTGAAAGGAGGATTTCTCCTGAGGCCACATCTCTAGTTATGCAATTTGAGAGTTTTTATATCCAATTTGATAGGTTCACCTACCTGAGATTGGGAGGTTATGAGTCGGCCCCAACCAAGTTGCCTTGGTACCCTAGTGACTACATTATCTTTTTGGAAGCTTTTAGACAAATGACTGCTGTAAATGTTAAATACCAGAGTATGAGAAAGAAGGCCTACACATTTCCATTGTCTTTGTCAGTTTATTCTTGTAAAAATAAAGATGCCGCTAAAGGAGCTGAGCATGCATTGGCAGAATTTAATCCTCACTCTTTATCTTTGAGGCAACACTTTGACAGCAAGAACTATGTTAAGTAGAACTTCTATGGCTCTAGCTCTTATGAGCATCATTCGAGCCTAGAGGACTTCTAGGAGGATTCTGTGGATGACCATGAAGTTCTGAGAAGAAGCTACATGAGACTTACCATAGGTCAAATCTAGGCTTTTGGTTTACCCATTTATATTTTGATAAAAGCTGAGGAGGACTCTGAAGTAATTGATGTGGAATACCAAAATATGCTGTCAAAACCTCTTCCCCATATAAATTGGTTTGAGAAAGAGGTTGTGGATATAAATGTTCATTCTGCACCAGTGATTAAGAGAACTGAAGATTGGCTGGTTGGTAAGTGGCGTGGACATGCAGGTTCACCTCATGAATCAGGTAGTTCAAGGGCTACTGGACAGAAAATGGTGCAGAATTCTGCTGCTCAGAGTTCCACACGATCACATGACATGTCACAATCTATTTCTAATTCATAGTCAGGAGGTGATGGTGAGAGGGCCAATGATGCTCTCAAATTAAAATTAGGGTGTGAATCAAATAGTCCTCTTGTGAGAAAAAGAAATGTTCATAAAGTGGTAGTGAACCCTGACCCCATTTTTGATTCAATTGTTAATGATAGCTCTTTTCCCAATTTTCTTGATGTATTCTCTTCTCCTGATAATGAAGAAATTCCTGTTGCTTCCCCATTGGAAGATTGAAATAAATATGTGTCTGACAATATAAATGCTACTATGGTGACTTCCTCTCCTGGCTGGCTGAAAAAGGTGGTAGAGAAAAAGAGAAAAACTGTTGCCATCGCGACCACAGAAATTGATACTATTGCTATGCTTCTGCAAGGAACTTCAAAACCTAAGAAGGCTAGGAGGATGTCCAAGATGATAAATGATGCTACTTTTGGCCACTAGGTATTGGAAATTGCTCATCCCATAAAAGATTTGGATGAAAATGATATAACAGAGGTAGATTATAAGATAAGTCATATTGACTTGGGCCCTTCCATTCTTGAAGGGGAGTCATACCATGCAAATTATTCTGTTAATGTTTTGATTAAAAGGGCCAAGGAAGAAAGGAAAGAAAATATAAAACTCCAATCTCAAATCTTGTCTTTGAGCCAATTCATCCAGTCAATAGTGACACCTTCTCCTCAAGAAGCTCTTAACTCAAATGTTATTGGGATCGATGCAAATACTATTAAGCAGATTAAAACGAGTCAAAATTTTACCAAGGCTATCAATGAGTGGGTTGAAAAATTATCTTGTGATATTTTATTTTTCTTGACTAAGATGATACAAAGCTATTCTCTTATACACAATAAAAGAAAAGAATTGGTCAATGAGCTCTAGAAAGTAAGAAAGGAACAAGGAAGTACTTATGTGCTTTTGAGGGGAGTTGCTAAGTTAGTAGCCCCTAACTCCATAACACTCACAAAGGAAAATTTGGCTAGCGACTCCCGTGAAATTGATTTGTCCTGGGTTGACTCATTGGATTGGAAGCTCAATATGTATGACAATCTCATTGATCAGATCAACAAGGCTCTGCAAGAATACCTGGATCTAATGGTTGGTATTCAAAGGGATTATAATGCTCTTGAAATAAATATTTTGGATGACTTTGGAGAAAATCTTTGCGATCCCAAGGATATCAACGAAGAAGTCAAAGACATGATTTGCAATGAACTTGCTTATCCTAAGACCGTTTCTGGTGAATCGTTGAGCAAATTGGGCTATAAGCAAGTCTATCTTAATGGTTACAAAAATAGGGATGAGATGATCCAGGAGACCATGGCAGGAGTAGCTAATAATTTGGCCAAATTCACAACCAGATTGCATAACACTACTATTCCAGGGAGCAAAAGTATCATTGGTATCATCAAAAATTATCGAGATTACAAGCTGAAGTTTAAGGTGCGAGAGAAGATGGCGAAAGATCAAGCGGTGGAGAGTGTTAAAGATCCTAAAGAAGATGAAGGGGTGGCGAATTAAGTTTATTTATTTTCTTCTTTTCAAGTTATTTGGCTCAAAACTTTTAAATAATTATTTTAGAAAAAGAAATAGTTGTCCTCAAGAAACCGTTTCTCTTTCAAAGATAGTTATTATTTTATGCTTATAAATATGTAATGGGGCACAATGGAACCATCTTTCTAGTTGGGCAAACTTTGTTTTTCTCAATTTAGTTAGGCATCTCGTATGTTTGTTTTGATTTCAATATACTTCAATATATAAAAAAGATACACAGTTGGAATTGTTCAGGTTTATATGATCTTTGTATTACAATGCTTGGGCTATCATTCTGCTTATGATGAATGTTATATTTGTGGTCATCTTTCTTTATGTTGGAGAATTCAATTGGTGATTTCATTGCTGTGGATATCTATATTTGAATGGATATGTTATGGTGATTGTGATTCAATACTTTCTCATTTTGATTATTGTTATTTGAAGTCTTTGAACTTCTATGAGAATTAGTCTATTTATTTGCATGAAAATCTCCTTTCAAAGCTTTCTGGTTAAAAGCGTCTCCTTTCTTTGCTTTCTGGTTAAAAGCATCATAGATTTTTAATTTGTTGAATATCAATCGAAGGTAGCTGCCACCTTGTAAAATAAGCAGAGAGTTGGTGATAAAACATTATTATTACTGACTCAACTGTGGTTACATTTGTCATTTGTTTGGGCGAGAGAATATAGAGTAAAATGGCAAATCTGTAAACCAACAAATTTTTGGCGACTCTACTAGGGAATTATAATTGTTAAGTATGTATTGTGAGTTTCTCTAATGGTTGTTCAGAGACGTAACTCTCCTATTCTTCAACCCAATGTTGATTGGCTTATAGGTGATCAAGAAGATATCATTACTGGATTAAGGTTGCTTGCCTAGAAACACAGAAGGACTAACTTGAAATATCATCAAGTTAACATAGTGTTAGAAGAAGAAGAAGAAATCAGTGAAGTTGTAAGAGAGAACACTTGACATTTTGAAAACACTCAAGAAGTTATCATTAATTAAGCTGTTGTACCTGTGCCACGAAGAGAAAGAGTATTTCCTATCCTAGCACTTCCTAACGATAGGCACAGAAACCAGGGAGTTAATTAGAGGAACCAGTTAAACAATCAAAAAAATCTTCCACGAGCTAATCAATAAGTGAAGTTGGTGATTTTTTTTATTAAGTTTTATTATTTAAATCTGGCTTCTAAAAGATATACTAAGGGAGATAGAAAGAAGGGGATCTTCAACGAGGATTTTGCATTTTTAGAGTCCATCAACTTTTCTTCCTTTCCACCTAATCAAAAGATTAGGTCTGTTAGTAGACCCTCATCCCCTCCACCTAGTCAAAACTCTCCAAGTACTCTATCCACATCTTGTCAAGCTCTTCTTTTACACAGAGTTACCCTCCCTTTGCAACTAAATTTTCCTATAAAAAATCTTCTTATCATGGCCCAACCTCCACCTATTCCATGGGGAGCCACCATAGGTCCACTCAATCTTGGAGCCCAGTTACATGATTTACCTAAAGGGTCAGGGAAAATTATACCTAAATTTAGAGGAGATGGGAAAGTCACCCCAAAAGAACATATGTAAGCTTTTTTTGCTGCCTCTTCTATCCTTGCTGTACAACATGAAGATGTGGCCGTGAGACTTTTTGTAGAATCCCTAACTGATGTTGCCACTAATTGGTTTTATCATCTTCCTATTGGCTCTATTAATGGTTGGGATGGCTTAAAAATAAAGTTTGTAAGTAGATTCAAATATGCCAAGAATGAACAAACTTTGGTTACACAGTTAGCCACAATGAAAAAAGAGATACACGAGCCAATGAGAGAATTCATTGCCAAATTTAACAAGCTATGTAATAGGATTCCTGAGAACATGAGGCCTGGGGATGATCTGTTAAAATTTTTCTTTATTAATACCCTTCCACCAGATGTTAGTTTTACTATCAAAAGAGAAGGGGCAGCTGATGTAAGTGCAACTCAAGAAAGGGCCATATCCATAGAAGACGACCTAATTATAGCAGGGAAATGGAAAAAGGAATTGTAGACCGGTAAACCTTCTAGTGTGAATTCTCCTGACCCAGTTATACAAAGGTTGGACAATGATATAATCACCATAAAGAGGCAAATGCCAAAGGGACACTGCCTTTAATTGGACCCGCACAGAGACTAGCTATTGAGAACACTCCCTCTACTAGTAAAGGCAACATGATGTGCAATTTTCAGTTGACTACAGATCATGATGGGTCCACTAGCCCGGAGATGGTTTGATACATGCAAATGCTTTCTACCAATGAACAAGCCGAAGTGCCATATGTAGAAGAACCTGGTCCATCTTATGATGCAAGTGTTAATTTCTTTGAGTATGAATTAGATGTTGAAGTAGGAGAAGGTGTTTATGCAGAAATTGATCCTAAATGTGCAGTCTTCACTAGAGGACAACAGGCCTAGAGAGGATTAGAAAAGGACAAACGAGTGGTTCATCTTTCACTCCAAAGTACATCCTATCTGGGCAATCTACTTCCAGTCCTAAGGAACCTAACAACACTACTTCCAAGAACATGTCTGCAGAGGTACCATCTGTTCCTTCCTCTGATGCTATTATTACTAGTTCATTTGATATAATTGAGTCATGTAAGAATACCAAAATTTAGATCTCCCAAGCTGAGTACCTTAGACTCAACCCATCTGAGTTGGACCGACTAGTGAAATTTATCAGATAGGAATCCTCCCCATCTCAAAGTAACACACAAGTGTCTAATGAGGTCAACACACCTATTGATGAACAAATTCCCCATAATCCATATGAAAAAGAATCAGGACAGCAAGATCCTTTCTCTAAGCCAGAACCATTTTATGTGTCTCTTTACATAGTTGGTTTTAGATTGAGTAATTGTGTCATTGACTTTGGTGCTTCTAATAATGTAATGCTTGCTCAAGTGGCTAGAGCTTTAGGGTTATCTTATACTCCTTCCCATGGTAACTGCTTTTCAATGGATGGCTCACAAGTTCCAATGTTGGGACAAATAAAAGACGCACAGGTTGCTTTATCTGCTTTCCCCCAAAAAAGATTAAAGTTAACTATCCTTGTTGTTGATATTCTGACCAGTTATGGCATGCTTCTAAGTAGGAGTTTTTGCAAAGACTTGGGAAGGGAGATACAAATGGATTGGTCTCATGCTTTAATACCACTAGAGGGAAAGAAAGTACATCTCAATCCAAAATCTAAGGCCAAGTTCATAGTATTAAAGTCTGGAGATCCTAGGGTAGATATCCTATTTGTTGAGATTGGACCAGACACTTATATGTGTACTTCCATAGAAGAAGAATGTTCAAGCCTTATTAGCCCTGATTTGCAGAACGAGTTATGGACACTAGAATTTGATGGAAGTTGTTCCCATGCTGGCTCTGGGGCATGAGTTGTTCTAATATCTCCAGATGGTTATATTTTTCCCTTTTCTTACAAACTAGAATTTGAGAACACTAACAATACTGCCGAATATGAGGCTCTTCTACTTGGCTTAGACTTGGCTAAAGAAAGGGGCATAAAATAATTGAGAGCCAGAGAGGATGTAGAGTTTATAGTTAAACAGGTTAGGAAACAATACTCTGTAAAGAATGGTAGATTGACACATTATAGAAATAGAGTTTGGGATTGTGTTGAAGATTTTGATGCTTTTTCTATTGAATCAATGCCTAGAGACCTTAACACAAGAGCTAATTCATTAGATGTTTTTGCATCCTTATTATTACCTCATCCTAATTTTAAGGTTAAACATTATAGGATTGAGTTAATATATCACCCTAGTGTCCCTGATAATGTAAACCATTGGCAAGTGTTCGATAGTGACAGGCAAATTATTTCATTTCTCGAGAAGGTCGAAGCTTTTGCTAACATTTTCTTTGAAGGAAGTGATAACGTGAGAAATGATGTTACAGATGGATACACCAATACACATGGAGAAGAGAAGACTGAAATGATTCAATTGAAGGGAAACAAAATACCGAGGGGCTTGGTTTCTCTAGAAGATTTTTTCAATAGACATGATTAGTACTTGAAATGAAAGAATAAGGTCAATATTGAATCATCTACTGATTATGACCATGTCAATATTGGCACAGATGAAGATCCTAAAGTAGTGTGCATAGGGAAATGCTGCTCACCCCAAGAAAAAGAAAGACTGATTTCCTTGTTGATAAAATACAAAGATGTTTTTGCATGGTGTTATGCTGACTTGAAGAAGTTAAGGAATGGAGAATTACAACACAGGATGACTTTGAAACATGGCACTACACCTTATAGGCAGAAACAATGAACTTATAACCCAAAAGTGGAAGAGGCCATTTTCAATGAGATAGACAAGATGTTGAAAGCTAAGATTATCTATCCAATCCATCATTCTACATGGGTAACGAACATAGTTCCTGTCAGGAAGAAAAACAGAGAGATAAGGATTTGTGTTGACTTTAGGAACCTAAACCAGGCTTCATTAAAGGACAATTATCTGCTACTTGTTATGGATCACATTCTACAGACCATTGTAGGTTCTGAAATGATGTCAATGTTAGATGGATTCTCAGGTTATAATCAAATTGAAGTGGCTCCAGAAGATCAACATAAAACAACATTCACCACCCCCATTGGTGTGTTTGCTTACAATAGAATGCCATTTGGTCTCATTAATGTAGGTGCTACTTTTCAGTGGGCTATGGATCTCTCATTTGGGGATTTGAAAAATAAAATCATTGTGGTGTATCTAGATGACTTGATAGTTTTCTTGAGGAAAAGAGAACATCATCTACATGATTTGGAAGTTGTGTTACAACATTGTAGAGAACAAGGGATCTCATTAAACCCCAAGAAATCTATTTTTGCCATTACAGAGGGTAAGCTTTTGGGACACATTGTCTCAAAAGATGGGATTAAGGTTGATCCCGAAAGGGTGAAAGCAATCATGCAATTGGGGTTGCCTGCAAGTAAGGATAGCACCAGATCTTTCTTTGGCCAGGTGAACTTCTTGAGGAGATTTGTACCCGAGTTCGCTAAGTTGACAAGGCCCATAGCTGAAATGATGAAGAACCATCTAACTTTCAAGTGGAGTAGTGAAGGAAAGAAGGCATTTGAGGATATAAAAATTTCCATAGCAAATTCACCCACAATGGTATGTCCTGATTTCAATAAAGATTTCATTGTATATTGTTATGCATCAAAACATACTTTATCAGCCATTTTAATGCAGAAAAATGAGAAAGGCATCGAAGCCCCTATTTCATTTATGAGTACCCCTCTCAAAAGCTATGAGCTTAAGTACATGCCACTTGAAAAACATGCTTATGCTATTGTCAGAGCTTTGAAAAGCTTTAGGTTCTATATTTTGCATTCACATACCATGGTTTTTGTTCCTGAAACTGCTGTTAAAAGTATCCTTACACAACAAGAAATTGGATCTAACAAACAGGGGGCTTGGATAGCAAAGGTTTAGGAATATGATGTAGACATTAGACCTACTAATCTAGTAAGAGGTAAGGGTCTATGTAAACTGATTGCAAAAAATAAAATCATTGATGAAGAGAAATTACCTTTGGTTCTTTTTACTAGTAGGATTGACGAGTGGTTTTCAGATGTCTCATACTTTTTAACTTATGGCAATTGCCCTTCTCATTTATTAGCAAAAGAGACAAGGAACCTAAAACTGAAGTCCAGTAAGTATGTTCTTTGGGAAGGAAATTTATATAAGAAAGGGGTAGATGGGATATTTCTTAGGTGTGTTGACAAGGAACAACAAAGGAGACTTCTGAAAGCCCTCCATGATGAAGCTTGTGGTGGACATTTTTCTTCCTTTGTGACAGCTTTTAAGATCCTAAGACATTGTTTCTACTAGCCAGGTATGTTTAGGGATGCTCAGGAATGGGTATCTAAATGTGAAAAATGTTTGAAGTTCATTGGTCGTCCCCATCTAGCAGCACTACCTTTGAAACCTGTGGTGATTGTTGAGCCATTCCAACAATGGGGCCTAGATTTTATTGGTCTTGTCCATCCTAACTCAAGTGCTAGACACATACACATCCTTACTGCCACATATTATTTTACTAAATGGGTAGAAGCCATTCCAGTGAGAAAAACTACTTCAGAAGTGGTGTGCAATTTCTTGAAAGAGAATATTATAGTAAGGTTTGGTATCCCAAAAAGGATAATCATAGAAAATGCTAGCTCTTTTTCATCTTCTAAGATTACTCTTTTTTGTTATGAACATGGTATTAGTTTGGGACATTCATTTGATTATTATCCTCAGGGCAATGGGCAAGCTGAGTCTAGCAATAAACATTTAATCTCTATCATCAAGAAACTGATAGATGAAGGACAAAGAGGTTGGCATAAGAAGCTATACGATGCTCTTTGGGTAGACATGATCACATATAAAAGAGCTATAGGTATGTCTCCTTTTCGTCTTGTTTACGACATTGATAGTACTATTCCTATTTCTTTGGAGCTGTCAGCATTAAATTTACAAAAAGCCATAGAAGATGAGGAGTTTTAGTTGACATTAGAGAAGAGAATCATGTATCTGAATGAGTTGGAAGAAGAAAGAGGAATGGTTGTGGACAGGATTACCAGACACCGATAGATGGTTAAGAAAATCTTTGATAAAAAAGCTAGGCAAAGAAAATTTGTGGTTGGAGATTCTGTGCTTCTCTGGGATAGAAGGAAAGAACCAAAGGGTGCACATAAAAAATTTGATTCATTATGGAAAGGTCCCTTTCTGATCAGGAAGGTTATTGGTTATAATTCTTTCCTATTGAAATATCCAGATGGTACTCTTTTGCCTCTTGCCTATAATGGGCAAGATTTGAAATTGTTTAATTGGTAGCAATCTTCAGTCTTCTTCTTGTACATAGTTTCTTTCTGTTTTCTTTGTTTTTGTTGTTTTTCCCTCTGTTGCCCAATGAATAAGGCTTTGTGCCATATTGTTCTGAATTCTTTGCGTCCTATTGGTCCTTGTCCCCATTTAGAGCCAGTTGTTACCAATTCTTTTTTTATTTCTAAGTCTCATTCGTTTCTATTGTTCATTCTCACGGTACTCTAGGTTTCTAAGTCCCAAGGGTTATGAATTTCTACTATTGTGCCTTAGAAAAATGCTTGAAGTCACGGATATTACAAGTTTCCTAACCTAGTCACTATTCCCCTAAGTTTTCTAACCTTATCACTAGGTTTTGGAGTTTCAAAACCCTGGGATCCCGCGACTTCACATTCTTTGTGTTGCATTGTGTATCTTGCTTAGTTCCCTTTTGTTATTGCCGTGTCGTAGGTTTTCCAAACTTTATAACCCGCGACTTGAGGTTCTAAAGTTCTCATTTCTCATGATTCAGTGACTGTTATGTGGTGGACCAGAAACCAAGGCAATTAATGATAATTTAAAGTGCTGCACGCCACCGGTGTGAGATGTCCTTCAACAATTTTTTGAAAATGAGTAAATCCTTGGACATCAGCCTAACATTTAAAATCACAGTGGGGGCACCATAATTGCACATCATTTCACTCTTTGTGGCAAAATAAGATAAGTGTATTGCTTGTTTTCTTTCTCTTCTAAATTGTTATTTCTACAATACTCTGTTGTCGTCCCTGGTACTTGATCGTTGTAATGAAATTAAAATTTTAGGGTATCTCCTCCCACTTTGGAATTGAGAGAACTTGGTCTAAAGTGAAAGACACTGAACTTGGACACATAGACTTGGTAGAATTCTGGTCTCATCTGCAGCAGGAAGACGGGTCATCATTCACAGACAAAATTCTCCAAAGCGGTTTGGCTCATGTAACAGGTTTCCCTGTTTCAGTGTGTTGTGAAGATTTAATTGTTGCTTGCATAGAGAGATACGACCTCGAGACTTTGGAGATCAAAACTAAGGAAGATGTGGTGGTTGCGAGGATTGATTCTGAGTCTATCTCTCATGCATTGAAAATCCCAAGATAGGAGAAATACAAAAAATATGTCTGTAGCCCTGGGTACAAAATTCTTCAAGGAGAATGAAGACTGGTGCAGGAATTCTATCGCACGCAACTGGCTAAAGTCAGAGAAGAGAGGTAAGTCTTAGTTGCTCCCTACACTCAAAAGAGCACATTTTAAGGATGAAATCTCAGATATTATCACTTTGTTGCATCGGGTGGTGGGTAGTGAAGATGCTAGCTCTTTTGAATTCTGGATGTGTCGCTTTATATTACTGATATGTAGTGAGAGTCAGTTTATTGACTGGGATGAAATAATAAGCTATCACTTGAATGAGCAATTGTTGAAGTTTCAAGAGACCTCTTCATTTCACATGTGCTCCTATTTGATATATGTTCTAGCCAGTCGAGAGGTTGTCTAGGCTGGGTTGAGGCCTCGTGCATCTTTAACCCTAGATACACCTATGTATGCTTATTTTCCTCAATTTACAAAAGATGTTGGGATGAAAGATTTTTGTCAGGTTAATGATGCCTTTTTAATGTTTTTGGTGAGAAAGTTGAACTATAGTTCTGAAATGAGGATTTCTCCTGAGGTTGCATCTTTGGTTATGCAATTTGAGAGTTTTTATATCCAATTTGATAGGTTCACCTACCTGAGATTGGGAGGTTATGAGTCGGCCCCAACCAAGTTGCCTTGGTACCCTAGTGACTACATTATCTTTTTGGAAGTTTGTAGATAAATGATTGTTATAAATGTAATATACTAGAGTATATGAAAGAAGGCCTACACATTTCCATTATCTTTGTCAATTTATTCTTGTAAAAATAAAGATGTTGCTAAAGGAGTCGAGCATGCATTGGTAGAATTTAATCTTCACTCTTTCTCTTTGAGGCAACACTTTGATAACAAGAACTATGTTAAGAAGAACTTCTATGGCTCTAGCTCTTATGAGCATCGTTTGAGCCTAGAGGACTTCTGGGAGGATTGTGTGGATGATTGTGAAGTTCTGAGAAGAAGCTACATGAGACTTACCATAGGTCAAACCTAGGCTTTTGGTTTACCCATTTATATTCCAGAAAAAGCTGAGGACTCTGAAGTAATTGATGTGGAATACCAAAATATGTTGTCAAAACCTCTTACCCGTATAAATTGGTCTAAGAAAGAGGTTGTGGATATAAATGTTCATTTTGCACTAGTGATTAAGAGAACTGAAGATTGGCTGGTTGGTAAGTGGCATGGACATGTAGGTTCACCTCATGAATCAGGTAGTTCAAGGGCTATTGGACATAAAATGGTGCAAAATTTTGTTGCTCAGAGTTCCACACGGTCACATGACATGTCACAATCTGTTTCTAATTCACAGTCAGGAGGTGATGGTGAGAGGCCCAATGATGTTCTCAAATTGAAATTAGGGTGTGAATCAAATAGTCCTCTTGTGAGAAAAAGAAATGTTCATAAAGTGGCAGTGAACCCTGACCCCATTTTTGATTCAATTGTTTTTTTTTTTAAGTATGCACCTGGTAAACTTTTTAACGTGACCGGCGATGCTAGTGCGACATGCCCTCCTGCTCCATGTGAATGCTTTTGCCCGGAGCAATGAACCAGTGAGGCCACAACTGGGGGACCTCATCCCCTAGGAAGAACACTTCAAACCCGTGAGCTCATTGGCCCTAGTGAAGGCATAAAGCCTTGCAAGCTTGTTGGCCTAGCGGGGGTTTGAACTCTGGTGGCCGCCACTACAACTGAGTGACTTAACCACCGAACCATGCCATCATCAGTATTTTTGATTCAATTGTTAATGATAGCTCTTTTCCTAATTTTCTTGATGTATCCTCTTCTCTTGATAATGAAGAAATTCCTATTGCTTGCCCATTGGAAGATAGAATTAAATCTATGTCTGACAATATAAATACTACTGTGGTGACTTCCTCTCCTGGCTGGCTGAAAAAGGTGGTAGAGAAAAAGAGAAAAACTATTCCCACCGTGGCCAAAGAAATTGATACTGTTGCTATGCTTCTGCAAGGAACTTCAAAACCTAAGCAGGCTAGGGGGATGTCCAAGATGATAAATGATGCTACTTCTGGCCACCAGGTATTTGAAATATGCTGATCCCATAAAAGATTTGGATGAAAATGATATTACTGAGGCAAATTATAAGATAAGTCATATTGACTTGGGCCCTTCCATTCTTGAAGGGGAGTCATACCATGCAAATTATTCTGTCAATGTTTTGATTAAATGGGCCAAGGAAGAAAGGAAAGAAAATATAAAACTCCAATCTCAAATCTTGTCTTTGAGACAATTCATCCAGTCAATAGTGACACCTTCTCCTCAAGAAGCTCCTAACTCAGAGGTTATTGGGATTGATGCAAATACTATTAAGCAGATTAAAATGAGTCAAAATATTGCCAAGGCTATCAAGGAGTGGGTTGAAAAATTGTCTTGTGATATTTTATTTTTCTTGACTAAGATGATACAAAGCTATTCTCTTATACACAATAATAGAAAAGAATTGGTCAATGAGCTCCAACAAGTAAGAAAGGAACAAGGAAGTACTTATGTGCTTTCAAGGGGAGTTACTGAGTTAGCAGCCTTGAAATCCATAACACTCACAAAGTCAAATCTGGCTAGCGACCCCTGTGAAATTGATTTGTCCTCGGTTGACTCATTAGACTGGAAGCTCAATATGTATGACAATCTCATTGATCAAATCAACAAGGCTCTGCAAGAATACCTAGATCTAATGGTTGGTATTCAAAGGGATTGTAATGCTCTTGAAATAAATATTTTGGATGACTTCAAAGAAAACCTATGTGATGCCAAGGATATCAATGGAGAAGTCAAAGACATGCTTTGCAGTGAACTTGCTGATCCTGAGACTATTTCTGGTGAATCACTGAGCAAATTGGGCTATAAGCAAGTCTATCTTAATGGTTACAAAAACAGGAATGAGATGATCCAAGAGACTGTGGCAAGAGTAGCTAAGAATTTGCCCAAATTTAGAACCAGATTACAGAACACTACTGTTCCAGGGAGCAAAAGTATCACTCCTATCATCACAAAGTATTAGGAATACAAGCTAAAGTTGAAGGTATGAGAGAAGATGGCGGAAGATCAAGCGGTGGAGAGCGTTGAAGATCCTAAAGAAGATGAAGGGGTGGCGAATTAAGTTTATTTCTTTTATGATTTTCAAGTTATTTGGCTCAAAACTTTTAAAGACTTTATTTTAGAAAAAGAAACGGTTGTCCTCAAGAAACTATTCCTCTTTCAAAGACAGTTATTATTTTATGCTTATAAATATGTAATGGGGCACAATGGAACCATCTTTCTAGTTGGGTAAACTTTGTTTTTCTCAATTTAGTTAGATATCTCGTATGTTTGTTTTGATTTCAATCTACTTCAATATATAGAAAAGATACACAGTTGGAACTGTTCAGGTTTATATGATCTTTGTATTATAATGCTTGAGATATTGTTTTGCTTATGTTGAATGTTATATTTGTGGTCATATTTCTTTATGTTGGAGAATTTAGTTGGTGATTTCATTGCTGTGGATATCTATCTTTGAATGTATATGTTATGGTGATTGTGATTTAGTATCTTCTCATTTCGATTATTGTTATTCAAAGTCTTTGAAATTCTATGAGAATTAGTCTATTTATTTGCATAAAAATCTCCTTTCAAAGGTTTTTGGTTAAAACCATCTCCTTTCTTTGCTTTTTAGTTAAAAGCATCATAGATTTTTGATTCGTTGAATATCAATCGAAGGTAGCTGCCACCTTGTAAAATAAGCAGAGAGTTGGTGATAAAACATTATTATTATTATTGACTCAACTGTGGTTACATTTGTCATTTGTTTGGGCGAGAGAATATAGAGTAAAATCACAAATCTATAAACCAACTTGGTGTAGCTATGGACTTACAACCCAACATCCCAAATCTTCTCAATATATCTACAGCGTATTTCCCTTGACTTAGGAAAATCTCATCCGGTCTCTGCCATACTTCCAGTCCCTGGAAGTAATGCATAAGTCCAAGGTCCTTCATCTCAAACTCAGAGGCTAACTCCTTACATTGAACAATAAGCTTCTCTGCTCCAGTGACAAATAGATCATCAACATAGAGGACCAAGATCAAGGCCTCACCATCAACGATCTTGAAATAAAGGTTGGAATTTGCATCATTCTTGGTGAAACCCAAACTCATCAAGTATCTATCAATCCTTTCATACCATGCACGAGGTGCTTGTTTAAGACCATACAAAGCCTTCTTCAATCTACACACATGAGACTCCTTCCCATGAATTACAAAGCCATCTGGCTGCTCGATATACACTTCTTCCTCAATCGCACCTTTTAGAAATGCAATATTTACATCCATTTGATGTAACTTCTAGCCCTTGGTAGAGGCAATAACAATAATTATTCTAATGGAAGTGTATCTAGCAACAGCAGCAAATGTCTCCTCATAATCTATTCCCTCCTTCTAGGAGAATCCTCTTGCCACAAATCTCGCCTTGTGTTTCTGAATGCTACCATCAGTTGCATGCTTGATTTTGTAGAGCCATTTGGAAGTCACTACTAACTTCCCTTCAAGCCTCGGAACAACATCCCATACATTATTTTTAATGATTGACTGATACTCTTCCGTCATTGCATCTCTCCATACCTACTGACTAGATGCCTCCTCATAACTGGAGGGCTCAAAATCAATGATCTGACTGATTAATGCCACATAACCTCAAAACTTCTGAGGTCTCTTGCTCTCCCTAAAAATGCCTCGTGGGACTACATATTTTTCTGTCTCTTGCATGGTTTGTCGAGCCCACAGGGGCCTCTTTCGACCTACGGCAATATCTATAGGCCCATCAGTTGGTTCTATAGGATCCACTGGATCAATAGACTTAACTGGTTTGTTAGACTCCCTTTGAATGGCAGGAGTATAATTGAGGGATGAATCCATATCCTTTGGAGCCTCCTGCTCCTCACTTTCTATCTCCATGTGATATCCTTTAGACCTCCTAAAAGCTACTTCCTCCTCAAAGGAGACATCTCAGTTGATCTTAGTCTATTTCTACCTTGGGATGTATATCCTATAAGCCTTTAAAGACTCACTGATAGCCCACAAATGTACCCTTCCTGCCTGAGGTTCTAGTTTTGTTCTTTTGTTCTTGGGCACATGAATGTACACAGGATAGCCAAATATCCTCAAGTGACTAACCTCAGGTTTCACACCTATGAAGGCCTCCTCAGGGGTCATGTTCCCCAATATATGATGAGGAATTCTTTTCTAAACATATACTATGCTTCTGGAAGCCTCTACCCATAGGAAATTCTGTAAATTCTGATCATGAATCATAGCCTTAGCTGCCTCTACTATAGATCTATTCTTTCTTTTGGCAACTCCATTTTGCTGAAGGTTGTACGAAATACATAACTCCCTCTTGATCCCTGCCTCAATGCAGAAATTATGAAATCCTCTGGAAGTGTACTCTCCTCCATTATCTGATCTTAGAACCTTAATTCTCTTCCCAGACATGTTCTCAACTTGTGCCTTGATTTATCAGAATCTATCAAGAACTTCCTTAGATTCCTTGGATTTCAAGAAGTAAATCCAAATCTTCTGGGAATACTCATCAATGAAAGTCACATAGTACCAAAATCCACTCAATGACGCCACAGACATCAGTCCACACAAATCTGAATGAATGAGATCTAAGATCCCCTTGGATCTACTATCGCTGCTATGGCAGGGACTCTTGGTATTCTTACCAAGTGCACATCCTCTGTAGATGCCATCATGCTCTATACTGAGCTTCAGAAGACCAGTAACAATCTTTTCCATAGTGGGAAGGGCTCTGTAATGTAAGTGAGAAAGTCTCCTATGTCATAGCTTACTCGGACTGATAAATCCATGTACTAATGCCTAAACTGGTCGAATTGATAATTTGTATAGGCTCTCATGATGAATACCAATCACACGAGTTGAATTTATGTTGGAGTTCTTGGGCCATGCAAGAACCTTTCCTTTAGAGAAGGCAACCTTGTACCCTTTGTCCTCCAAGGTTGAAATGGAGACAAGGTTCCTTTTGATCCTTGGTACGAACAATACATTGCTTACTTGAAGAGAGATACCCAAATCTAGCTGGAAGGAAGTGGCCCTAGCTCCCTTTACATCATAACTAGCATCATCTCCAATTATAACCTCTAAATTAGACTCTTTCTCTACTAAGTCTGTAAGATGCTCTTTGTAGCCTGTAATGTAATGTGAAGCACCACTATCTATTGACCAAGTATCACTGTCAGTTGGTACATTACTTGAAAGAGCGGAGATGAATAGGAATCCTTCTAAATCATCTTTTGAATGTCTTGACTCCTTTGATATGTCTCTTCATCAATGTCTACAATAGAAACATGCTGTTTTAACTTTAATTTACAGTCTCGGGCATGTCCATACTTGTCACACCTGTAGCACTGAATATGAGAAAGATCCTTCTTTTTTGATTCTGGAACAAAATCTTCTTTTCTATCTCTATTTCTCTTAAAGGTGCCTCTTTTTCCTTCTCTTCCTTTGCCTCTAGTAGTATGTGCAACAAGTACTTGACTTTCTTCATTATGGGAGTTTCATCCATTTCCTCTTGCTGCCAGTCTGGTTTCTTCTTGAAAATAGTTAGCCCGTAGGTGGTCAAACTTGGGCAACTTGGATCTCCCATTGATGCACTGAATGAAAGGTTCCCAAGACTAGGGAAGACCATTTAGAGCTAATATAACAAGATCTATATCTACAACTATTTAACCAATAGTGCTCAATTGATCTCTCAGATTAGAGATCTTCATAAAGAATGAAATGATTGACTCCCCTCTAGCCATTTTTACATGATGGAGTTGTTGTCTTAGGGTGAGGGCTCTGCTGGTATTGTTGATCTCATATAGACCTTTTAATACATCAAACATTTCTTTAACTGTCTTCATCTTGGAGATGATCGGTAGTAGGTGGTCCTTCATGGAGTCTATCATGATCTTTCTAGCCTTCGTACCATTTTTCTTCCATTGGATTTTATCTGAGTCTTCTGTTGGCTTAGGCATATCATCTTCTACGAATTATATAAGATCATTCTCTTCTAAGGTAATGAGTACCCTAAACTTCCAAGAGTTGAAGTTTGAAGCTCCATCAAGCCTATCTTCTACCTTGACACTAGTCACCATCTTCTTTTAAACAAGGAATTGTCTTTCACACAACCCAGAATTATGCTTAGTCAAATCTGATCAATTTTTCCTAAACCTTGGCTTTGATACCATGTTAATTTTAAATCAGATATGACAGTAAGCAGAGAAATAAACACAGAACAGTGAACGCACAGATTTTTATCCTGGGAAAACCCTTCTACTCAAGGGAGAAAAACCCAGCAACACTTTGCTAAAAACATCAGATACAAAGTGCAAAAAATCACACTTGAGAATCACAACAAGAAGACATAATACAATAAGATAATCCAACATTGTAGGTAGTTTGAATTTCTGAGCAGAAATAAATCTTCTTCTTGAGTAGCGAATCTTCTTCTTAGTCACAAAGGAACGAATGAATTGAATTGATAATGAATGAGGAGAGTCTCTCTCCTTTTTATACAAATCTAGGAATAAGCTTCCACTTGAGCTGACCCAACATATATAATTTTTGTTTATAATTAATTTGACTTGTCTTCTGGCTGACTGGGGTAGTACCACCTAAAGATAAAAAAATCAACACAATATTGGGATGAAACCAATTGGAATGGATGAATATATGTTTCTATCTCTTAATGCTTTTTATTTGGATCATTTTCATGGAGATTTGAATAAGTTATGACCATTTTTGTGAGGACAGGTCTGAACCCTAACTAGGGTTCCTAGTTTTGTAATAGTCCATTTTTGACCTATTCTCTACAAAGTAACCCTAGCCCATTTTGATATATGTTGAATTAGGGCTAAAAGGCCATCCAAAACAGGTTTTACATTTCCATTTCTAGGTCTTTAGGAAAAGTTATGACCAAAAAGGTCTGAATTACTGCACTTGATGGGCTACTAGGTTAACGATAGTTTGTAAAGAAAGGGATAAAAGATTGTAAGTCAAGAGTTCTTTGTGGTTGATTTGAGATTGCTTTAGCTATTTTATAATCCCTCTACATCATTATTGGTATTAGAGCTAGAAGTTCTCTAGGAAATGATTTATTCTTTTGGCTAATGTGGCTTGGTGAGATTTGATATTTAAGGAAGGCTCTTAATAAGAAGAAAGGTGGGCAATGGGCATCATCATTATTAGATACTTTGTTCAAAGTGGCAGAGAGGCTATAGGAGGAAGAAATGGTAGCCAAGAAAGAAAGCAGGTTGGAAAAGGAAAGATTATTCCAGACTACCTACAAGTCCAAAGGTAAATGCTGTCAAGTTGTGATTTCTGATAACTGCATGGATAATATTGTTTCTAAATATATGGTAGATAAATTAGGTTTGAAAAGAATACAACACCCTACGCCTATTCCATGAGTTGGCTTCAAACAGGTAACCAGGTGATTGCAAGTGAGCAATGCAAAGTTGAGTTTCAAATAGGCCCTTATAAGGATGAAATAGTTTGTGATATTATACATTTGGATGTATGTCACATTGTGTTTGGAAGGTTGTGGCATTATAATAGAGCAATGAAGTATAACAAGAAAGACAACACATAGGAGTTGGAAAAGGATGGAAAGAGATATGCATTAACAACCTTGAAAGGTGAGTGCACAAGAATTGAAAGCTTATTTTTAAGTGAGAAGAAAAATGTACGACAGTATGAAGCAAAGACAAATGAGGTAATAGATGAGGTAACAAATTTTGAAAACAACTTGTTGTTTGAAAACTTAGTTAAACAAGAAATGGAAGAAATTTCTTTTGAATTTGCTCAAACTAATGAAAGTAATAGTGATATTGATGTTGAAGTGGGTGATGTTCAAGAAGAAGAAGAAGAGACATCAAAAGAAGCTGTAGAGGACTCAAGGATAGTCCAAAGAGAGAAGTTAGTCATGGAGGATAAGGAGATAGCAGGGTTCTCAAGAGAAGAACCGAGAGTTGAGAATGTTGATGTCAGGGAGAATAAAAGAGTGGATGAGCAATTCAAAAATGAAAATAAATGGCTGAGTAAGGTTGAGTTGAAGCCAAAGATTTTGGAGAATAATGAAGAGAAAAAAATGTATGGAAAACAACATGAGGTGGATGAAGAAATGAAATATGAAAATAAAGAATGTGATTTCTTTAATATGTTTGTTTCTTGTGCAAGTAAAGAAGACAAAGTGGATGAAAGAGAACATAAAACTCCAATTGCAGTCAAAGCTGAAGTTAGAATGAGGAGACCAACCAAAAACCATGGATATATAGCACCAAGTTGGCCTTGGCTTAAGAAGCATGTTGGACCAAAAAGCACAAGTGAACCAGTTGAAACAAATGTAGTTGAGATCCAACAAAATAAAAATAATGCACACATGCAAAGGAACTGGAAGACAAGAAAGAAGACCTACTTTCAGTATTTGGTCAGGTGGAGGGGTATTCCTATGGAAGATGCTACTTGGATGTCTGAAGCTGATATTATCAAACATGGATATAATGTTGCAGACCTGCACTCAAGTGGGACTTGAGTTTTCTTCCCCTTGGGTGTATGGTCAGGGGCATCAGGGGCCTCATAAGCATAATTTTTTGTCATGTTTGGTTTTTAGATTGTTTGAGTGTTTTAGAGTCTAATAAGGTCATATGTGATCATTTGGGATCATGTTGATCCATTTTTGGTTGTTATATGTTCATTGGTTCAAAATTACAAAAGTGTTAATGTTAGTGGTCAAGCAACTTAGGTAAAAGGTGTCAAAAATCAAGAATCAGTTACAAAAAATCAAGAAACGATTTATAATCTATTGGAATGGATAAGAAATGTATAAAAGGCACCCTTAAAACTCAAATAAGGAGGGGAGACACTATTTTTGAAGTTTGATGAATGAAAACTTTAATTTTGTGTACATTTTCTGAGTTCTATATTGTTTTCAGGTTGAAGTTGTGCATTGTATAGCCTGGTACGACCTCATATCAAGGAATATAATAGATGGATGGAAATATATTTGTTTCTAGTTTACAATGCCTTTTGTTTCATTAAATTTCATTAAGTTTTGAAGAAGTTATGATCATTTTACTAAGGGCAGGTTTGCGAGTTTATTTTTATGAAAGTTGCAGTTTGAAAACATGCATGGTACGACTTTGTACAATCTAGTATGGTCCTTCAAATAATTGGAAAAGTTAATTATATGTTTTAAGATTCAAATTATTTTGGTTTCATGTGATTTCTGGCCATTTTGGTGAAGGCTTCCTTGTTCTAACAATGTTTTCTAGAATTTATAGTCTGAAACATGTACTAGTACGGCCATGTACGGTACAATATTGGGATGAAACTAATTGGAATAGATGAATATATGTTTCTATCTCTCAATTATTTTTGTTTGGATCATTTTCATGGAGATTTGAATAAATTATGACCATTTTTGTGAGGACATGTCTGAACCCTAACTAGGGTTCGTAGTTCTATAACAATCCATTTTTGACCTATTCCGTACAAAGTAACCCATCCCATTTTGATATATGTTGAGTTAGGGCCAAAAGGGTATCCAAAATAGGTTTTACATTTCCATTTGCAGGTCTTTAGGAAACGTTATGATAAAAAAGGTCTGAATTGTTGCACTTGATGGGCTACTAGGTTAAGGATAGTTTGTACAGAAAGGCCTAAACGATTGTAAGTCAAGAGTTCTTTGTGGGTGATTTTAGATTGCTTTAGCTATTTTATAATCTCTCTACATCACACTGCAACATATTGTCATTGAAAAAATGAGCTTGTGGATCACCAAGAAACTTGAAACTGAAAGAAAGCATGTAATGCACATCCATAAACATATCCACAAAACTGTAAAGGAAAACATTCAAATATAGAGGAATGTAGAGAATTCCAATAGGCCTTCAACACCACCTTACTCTTCCAGAACACATGTTGATACTCTATCATGCATAACTTTCACAGTGAAAATATAGATGATCTGAAACTTTAGAATTATCACTTTCACATCACCCTCAACACATTTCTAGAACCACATAGCCATAACTGCAAATGCGAAGCATTCCATTGATGTATAGTAAATGTTTTCTTTAGAACCAACATTGTCTTGAAACTGTCAACTGTAAAACACCCTTTTGGTAATCCAAACACCATGAAACTTAGAACATACATGCTTTGACACTATATGAAGCTATCTTCTAATCTACAGAGACACAACATCAAAAGAATGAAAATGTGAAGCAATCTCCTAGATAGTCTTCAAGGGTAGCCAACCTATAGCAGAAACTGTCATGAACTTCCAGAGGCCAAACCTTCTTTGTATCTGTTACCCCAAAATTTGGACTTGAAAAATTTCAAATTTTAGTGGATTCCTCCCGTATACCCTTGAACCTGCAAGATCACAAAAATAATTAAATTTGAAAATCTTTAAGAGCGGGTGTGAAATCCTTGCATGGGTTTAGTCTTAGATGCATTCTACTCAATTTGGCCAGGTTTTGTCCCAAAATGTCTCACCATTTGAAAGATTTTGAGCTTTAGATTTTCCCAACCGCAATTCATAAATGAAGTCAAAATCTAATTTTTGTGTTGCTGGAGATAAAAAAATTTCTGGGTTTTGCTTAGAAGAACCCAATCCTCTTGTTATCCAAATTTGAAGCAAAAAGGAGCTGGTTTGTGGAAGATATGGAGGTTTTCATCTTTCAGCGAAAGCATGATTTCAAGAAAAATAAGTAGAGGCATTATCATCGAGGAATTATTTCATAGCTTCGGATGGTATTTGTTATGAGGTACAAATGTTTCCTTTGGTATGTTTACTAAAGTTGGGAAAATTGATTAAAAATGGAAGTAAGTTTCATAAAGTCATTCCCCTATTTATTAAAGCTATTTTATTTCACCGAGGACAATTATAAAGCCTAATGTTTAAAAGTGGATGACTTTATAAAGTCAATATTTATATGCCATTCTTTGGTGTCGAGGGTTCAATTAGTTCTTAAAATTTATAAAGGCTTGACTCTATTTTATTGCAAGATTAAAGGTTCAAGTTATAGAAGTTTGGAGTTTTCAGAACTCCCGAACTCTTAACTAAAGGTTCTAAAGTTCTCAAAAGACCCGACTTCCTGACCTATGCCAAATAGTAAGCTTTTAAACTAAATGCTCTGCCAGACATACATGCAAATTGTGGAAACATAGACAAAGCACACGAACCGTTTGACAAAATGCCTCAAAGTGATGTGATCTCATGAAGGATGCTGCTGTTGCAGGATATACAAAGGAGGTTGTGAATTATTTAACAAAGTGCTTCATTTTGATTTCATAAAATGCAAAGATTACAGGGTCTCACACTATTGAAGTAATATTCAATGCTATCTATGAGTTAATGGGACTTCCTGAAGATGATCAGTTCATTCTGGTGGACGAGCTTTCATAAACTCAACAACAATCAATGGATATGCATAAAGTGGATATGTTGAAAAGACTAGAAATTCAAAAGTGAATGCAACTAGCAGGTGTAAGGTTAAATTCCATGATCTTCACCTAGCATCCTCCGAAGCATACTCTAATGGGAGATTTCAAGTAGGATATTTGAAATGTGGAAGCATAGAAAAGGCACTTGAATTGTTTATGCTTCAATGATTGTTTCATGAAATACAGCGACTACAGGACACACATGAAATGATTTGGTTGAAAAAGCCTTAGAAACTCTCAAGAAAAATGCAAATGGCCATTGTAAAGATAAATTCCATAAATCCATGCAAGTGTTCTCCTTGCACGACTTATACAGAGCATGTGAACTATTCAACCAAATGCCTCAATAAGATTGTTATCCATGGTGTATACGCCTAAAAATGACACAACTCTGCCCAAATAAATATTCTTAATATTTATTTAAGTCAAATTCCTCTATCAATAAATAAATAAACCAATTTATTTATTTGATTCATATTCTCCCAACAATTAAATAAAATCAATTTATTTAATTAAAATTCTTAAAATTCTTCTAATTCCTCCAACAAATTAAATAATATCAATTATTTAATTAGTTCTCCCAAATTCATTCTAAATTAAATAATATCAATTGTTTAATTGTTTCTTCCAATAATATCTTCTCTAAATTTAAATAAATCAAATATTTATTTAAGTTGTCCATTTCTTCTAAATTGAGCTATCTCTAAATATAATTCAATCCTTGTGTACATGCAATTGAATATTCTAAATATTTAATTGACCTAAAATATCTTCTTATCCTCATGCAATTTCCGTTCTCTTGTTCTATTCTCTTAACTGATTAATCTATTCTTTTAATTGATTAATCTCTTCAGTTAACTCATTCTTCTATTTTATTAATTCCTCTCATGCAAAATAGAGAAAGACACTTGTCTTCTTCTTTTTCATGCACATTCCTCAACCGTTCTATGCCGTTGATCTTCTTGTTCTTTCTATACCGTTGATCTTCTCTCTCTCAAGTCTATAAATTGAACCCTGTTCTTCCATTTCATTCATCCAAGCCTTCAGTATTGTTAATCTGCAGGAATTACAGTGCGCCTTTGGCACCCACGTCATTCCTTTTTGCTTGTGATCAACTTGTTACCATATCACTACCATTGTTGTGAAGCTCATCTTCATTACAAAGCATTATCATAGCCATTCTCCATTGACAATCTTTAAAAAGCAAGGAAGTGCACTCTCTGAGGGCCTTATTCATACATGCAAGATCGATGCCTTATTCATACATGCAAGATCGATCAAGATAGGCAATCAATGGAAGCTATGAAGTATTGAGGTTTGCAAAGGTTTCATCTTTGTTTGTTTGATCTTGATTATTTCCCTTTTCATTGAGTTTTGGGTATTATTATTATTGATATATTGATTATTCATGTTTACTCCAATTTTTCCTTAACATTTTTGGCACCCATCGTGGGGTCTAGCCCCAAATTTAACCCTAAAACTGAGTTTTTGTGTGTTAGAAGGCCGTACACAGGAGAAATCTGTGCATTTGACCCATCCTAACATGCATCTACTGTCTGTTCCAGTGCATCCAATCTTTCAGCGCATACAGGCTCTATTTCGACGCATATAAACCTTTGCTATGGTGCATCTGCTGATTTTGCACATATACTCTGTATTCTTGTGCTTTTGACCTCTGTCTTAGTGCATTTGTACTTCTATGCTTTTGAGCTCTGTTTCTGCGCATTCAGACTCTGAAGCTACGCATCTGATTTAGGTAGTGATTTTTAGGGTTTCCTTATGGTTTTTGCTAACATTTAACACTTTTTCGTAGGAACACTCTTAGATCTATTTTGCAGACTAGGTACTAGTTTAGAATCATATAGCTGCACTTGTTAACTCACACTTTAATTTCTAAAAGAAAAGTAAATGGATGCTCGTGCAAATCTCACATAGTCTTAACTAGGAAGGTGGTAACTGAATCATTGCTATCTTGCATATCATTGAATCATTGCTATATTACTATCTTTCAAAGTTAGACACATTGCTATCTGGGTAAAAATTGAACCATTGCTATCTTGTCATCACTTCAAAGTTAACAAATCATTGCTATTTGGGTAAAATTGAACCATTGCTATCTTGTTATCACTTCAAAAGTTAACAAATTTCTATGCTTGCCCAAGTAGATAGCTCATTTAGTCTTTTTCTTTTTAACTAGGGGAAAAAGAACCACTGTCTTCTATGTTTTGGGAATGATACTGTTAGTGCCTGAATTGACTGACAGTTTGTGAGCAATTTTCATGCAGGCACCTTCCTTAAAGATGTTCTAAGTGTTGGACCTCCTCAACATTTTTCAGCTGCAGCATCATATGTTCCTGAGGAGGAGGTCATCATCATCATGTTTTCTGTCAACCAGTTTTTCATCAGGATCATCATGTTTCAATATCGGGTGATGTTTGGATATCATCCTGATCCTGCTGATGAGCTACAATGTGCCTTAATTTTCTTGCGGAGGGTGATTTTTCAAATATCCGGTGATCTTCCAATTATCACCCTGCCCTTTTATGATGATGATGTCACCCTAATCTTCCGAGGGGGTCATTTTCTAAGTTGTTCAACCCGGCCTATTTTTTCTTAAGGGTCGTCGTCATCATCATGATCATATTTCCAGTTATCGCCGTGTCGCTTGCGAGGGTCATCATATTGTCTACCTGCATGATCTTTCGCTGGGGTGATATTTTAACATCAGGTGATCTTTGTTAAGATCATCCTGATGATGTTGCTGTAAAGTTCTAAGTGTGACCTGATTTTCATCGTGGTCATCATATTTTGGACGTCAGGATGATTTTAGTCAATATCATCCTGATGTTGTTGTATCACTTCATGTTCGTTGTAATATCATCCTGATGTCGATGTGATGATGATGTCATCCGGATATGAGGAGGTGCGCAGTAGGCAGATATGCTGATGACATCAGCAAGATATGACGATGACGTCATCAGGATGTTCATCGGCCAGACTTTTGGTATCGGCTAAGCAGGAGGATCTTCCTCCGATGGATCAGGTTGTGTCGATGAAGGCGATTATCATGCAGGTTATATTGCGATATGATGCTGACGTCAGGGTGATATTTCGAGCGACAGGATATCATGCTGTTGGAGGATGATGATGAAGTCTTATACTAGTGTCGTCAGGAGCAAAAGTACCGACATTATATATGCTCGTGGCCTAGTATATAAAGTGTTAAAGAGGTCACCGCGGGGTGCATGTGGGATAATTGATATCCTGCATATTTGAAATATCATGACGATGAGGTATCTTGGCGGGAAATGGTTGCGATGCATAGTTTGACGTATTCCTGAGGCCACGGGTTGGTGCGCCATTAATGGCGAAGGTTACAGAGGTATGGACGGATCTGGTACCCGATTGGAGGTGTACATCAACGGACAGTGGCGCAGGGCTCGAGGTTTCTTCCTGTCTCCTCCCCTACTTGCTGCATTCATGTTTGGGCGCCAATCTGGTAATACGTTGAGCGCCATTTTTCTGATACTGTGTATCTAGCAGGATTTTTGGTCAACCATGTAATTAATTGCTGTGGTACACTACCTGGCTGTTATAAGCAGGAAGTGTTACTCATTTGAAGGTTGTTGAAAACTGGACATTTTGGCTCTGTAATAAGATACAACTGGTTTTGGTTGCTCTGTGCAGCAAAACTTGTGAGTTTATGTATCTCCTGTTGTACGATTTGGCATGAATCCACTGATTTCATGGTTAATCTTATATGAATAATGCTGTGTTTGCATGTGTTATGCTGATTCTGTCTTTAGTTTTGCATGTATCTTTCTTACTGCAATAGGGATGCCATAAGTATAGACAGCTTAACACTCTTTATTGGGAGATATCTGTAAGGCAGATATCATGTGTATCCCCCTGAAATCTAGTTTTAGCTGTTCATGCTGATCATTCACATGTGTATGTCTACTGACTCCAGGCCCTGGATAGGCACCAATCTAGCTCTGTGTTGATGTTATACACCATGTCCAGCTTTGCATCCAAAATTCAAACTAAATCACTTCATCCTTCCACCTGTTAGTTGTAGGAGTAGGATTAGGAACCCCCTGCATGCTCTCATACCCAACCAGACATCATGTCCAAGAATGTTGCCAGCCTTGTGATCTATCATACAGATCTTGGTCCATACATGAGAGTATTTTGCCTGTTGTTGTCAAGTTAGATCTTTCTATCTTTGAGCTAGTCAAGGTTACATCTTGAGTTATAGGGATACCCCCCTTGGTGCGGCAGAACCAGAAGTGAAGGGGAGGCAGCTCACGCAACCTCCTGTATTTAGTTGGCTAAATCTGCCTGTGCATTAGAAGTGGCAAACCCTAATGCTGATTCAGAAGAAAAGTCAACAAAATGGCGACTCCGCTGGGGAGGAAATTTGAGAAAGGATTATATCTGTGGCCCATCTGAGTCACCAACAAAATGGCGACTCCGCTGGGGAGTCTTTCATGTGAAAAATGATGCTCTGCTGGTGGAATGAACCTGGAAAAGTAGCTTTCAGCTATTGAAAATTTTCTCCTCTCTAGAGAGGTGGCGACTCTGCAAAAGATTTAAATGCACATGAAAGATAGATGTATGTTATTTGATGAAAGATGTTCAGATTTCTGCATCTGGATGAGAAAAGGTACCCTGTTCCTTCCCCTTTATGTTTGTTGTTTGCTGCATAAGTTAGATGCAGGGGGAGCCTTAGGTCTTAGGCAGACAGAGGATGTCTAAGAGTAAGATTTTTATGAATCCAAGTATGTATTATCCCATACTCAGTCAGGAAGGGAATGATAAAAGAATAGAAGAGATAAGAAATAGGTTGATATTCTTAGAGGCTGAGCAGGCCCAGTTAAAAAGCAGTAACCCTATTGTGTCTGCCAGTCAGAAAGCTAAACCTCCTGTCAGCCCTTTTGATCCTTTGTATGACCAACTGGATTTGTCATGGGTGGATTATAAAGTAGAAACTATGCCTGCTAGGATATATTGTCAGATGCCTAGATTTAGTGGTCATAGTGTGTGTGATGGGAATGCACATATCCAAAATTTTCACAGTTTTATAGGAAAACATTCATTCAGAGATGAGGATATGTGGATGAGGTTTTTTGTTAGGTCCTTTGATGCAAAAGCAAAAGACTGGTATTTGAGCTTTTCAAAAGGATCCTTTGCCTGTTGGGATGAGCTTGCTGACTGTTTCAAGGAAGAATTCACAAAAGAACCGGCTGATCTTGTTGCAGAATTGATGAGAATCAGAAAACAAGATGAAGAGCCATGTGTTGATTTCAGTCATAGGTTTGCAGTAGCCCTTTCACAGATCCCAGAAGTCTTCAGACTTGACACTTCAGCCTATGTTGGCATATTCTTTGAGGCTTTTGAGGAGGGCTCTAGTGCATTACTGAGGGATTTCAAGGTGACAAGTATGCAGATGGCATACAGGTTCGTAGAAAAAATAGAAAAAATCAAAAATGTGCACCTGCTGAAATCCCTGTCCCCAGGCCTTGGTGTGAAAAATCGTTGTGAAGCTGCAAATGACCAAATAATTAAGGCATCATGTGAAGATGAAAAGATGAATATTGAAGGTGCTAGTGAAAGGACTAATGAGGATTCCCATTGCAATGATGAGGCATCTGACCATGAAAACAATAACGAGGTTGTGGACAGCAATGAACAACTTTTGGAATGGACCTGTGGAGATAATTGTGAGTATTGTACTCAAGACAGAGAAGATATAAGAAAATAGAGAAACAGTCCTATGTGTGACCCATTGACTTCTTTTCAAACACATGGGGATCGTGAAGAGCAGTCAGAGATTGAAACAAGTGCTGGTTCAGAGCATGATTATTTTTCATTTGATGGCTGTTTTGCTTATGACACACAAGCTGATACTCCTCCACAAAGGGAATCCATTGGTGATGAAGATGCATGTTCTGCTGCCCATGAACAAATGGCATACTATGATCAAACTGATGCACCTGGGTCACCCATTTATGACACATATGGTGATGAGGATCTGTCTGAGTATGGTGAAGATCTAGACACTATTTTTGGCTTGGATTCTGTTTCTCATCCTGATGAAAGAGGAAACAACATGCATCAGGTAAGTGACTGTGAAAATGTGCCTGATTTGAAAGAGATGCCAGAGCCTGATCTTTTCCAGCCTGGTGCTGCTGATTGTTGTGTACATGATGTGCACAATTGTGATTTTGAAAGCTTTTCTTTTGATGTGCCAGCATATAATACAATGAGCCCTGATCTTCCTAGTTGTGTGGTGGACTCTGAATGTTTCCTATTTGCAGTCCAGCTAGGAAATCATGTTGCAATGCATGATGATGATACAGATGATAACCTGTGTTCTATACCATTTGAGTATGCATTGCCTGATACATTCTGCACCCACATGTCACATGATGTTGAAGGTTGTCTGCATAGGGGTAACAATGACAAGCCAAATCAGAGGGTTGAATATGCAGATGACAAGATTTGTTTGTGGGTGGATCTCTGTAGTATCTCCAAGCTTGACCCAGTGCATGCAGATGAAAACAAGATGTTTGACAAAGGGAGATACATGTTTTTCTTTTCTTGGTGGCCTTAGGCCATCAAGTGTGTTTGGTGATGCAGGTCGGTGCAGTATTTGACTCTGTGCCCAATGGATAAGGGACTGGTCTGCATCCCAAAGATCTGGGGTTCTCGCTGCAGTCTTGCACCTGCACGTCCCCAGACAGAGCCAGTGTTAGTGCCTGAATTGACTGACAGTTTTTGAGCAATTTTCATGCAGGCACCTTCCTTAAAGATGTTCTAAGTGTTGGACCTCCTCAGCATTTTTCAGCTGCAGCATCATATGTTCCTGAGGAGGAGGTCATCATCATCATGTTTTCTGTCAACCGATTTTTCATCAGGATCATCATGTTTCAATATTGGGTGATGTTTGGATATCATCCTGATCCTGCTGATGAGCTACAATGTGCCTTAATTTTCTTGCGGAGGGTGATTTTTCAAATATCCGGTGATCTTCCAATTATCACCCTGCCCTTTTATGATGATGATGTCACCCCGATCTTCCGAGGGGGTCATTTTCTAAGTTGTTCAACCCGGCCTATTTTTTCTTAAGGGTCGTCGTCATCATCATGATCATATTTCTAGTTATCGCCGTGTCGCTTGCGAGGGTCATCATATTGTCTACCTGCATGATCTTTCGCTGGGGTGATATTTTAACATCGGGTGATCTTTGTTAAGATCATCCTGATGATGTTGCTGTAAAGTTCTAAGTGTGACCCGATTTTCATCGTGGTCATCATATTTTGGACGTCAGGATGATTTTAGTCAATATCATCCTGATGTTGTTGTATCACTTCATGTTCGTTGTAATATCATCCTGATGTCGATGTGATGATGACGTCATCCGGATATGAGGAGGTACGCAGTAGGTAGATATGCTGATGACATCAGCAGGATATGACGATGACGTCATCAGGATGTTCATCGGCCAGACTTTTTGTATCGGCTAAGCAGGAGGATCTTCCTCCGATGGATCAGGTTGTGCCGATGAAGGCGATTATCATGCAGGTTATATTGCGATATGATGCTGACGTCAGGGTGATATTTCGAGCGACAGGATATCATGCTGTTGGAGGATGATGATGAAGTCTTATACTAGTGTCGTCAGGAGCAAAAGTACCAACATTATATATGCTCGTGGCCTAGTATATAAAGTGTTAAAGAGGTCACCGCGGGGTGCATGTGGGATAATTGATATCCTGCATATTTGAAATATCATGACGATGAGGTATCTTGGCGGGAAATGGTTGCGATGCACAGTTTGACGTTTTCCCGAGGCCGCGGGTTGGTGCGCCATTAATGGCGAAGGTTGCAGAGGTATGGACGGATCTGGTACCCGATTGGAGGTGTACATCAACGGACAGTGGCGCAGGGCTCGAGGTTTCTTCCTGTCTCCTCCCCTACCTGCTGCATTCATGTTTGGGCGCCAATCTGGTAATGCGTTGAGCGCCATTTTTCTGATACTGTGTATCTGGCGGGATTTTTGGTCAACCATGTAATTAATTGCTGTGGTACACTACCTGGCTGTTATAAGCAGGAAGTGTTACTCATTTGAAGGTTGTTGAAAACTGGACATTTTGGCTCTGTAATAAGATACAACTGGTTTTGGTTGCTCTGTGCAGCAAAACTTGTGAGTTTATGTATCTCCTGTTGTACGATTTGGCATGAATCCACTGATTTCATGGTTAATCTTATATGAATAATGCTGTGTTTGCATGTGTTATGCTGATTCTGTCTCCAGTTTTGCATGTATCTTTCTTACTGCAATAGGGATGCCATAAGTATAGACAGCTTAACACTCTTTATTGGGAGATATCTGTAAGGTAGATATCATGTGTATCCCCCTGAAATCCAGTTTTAGCTGTTCATGCTGATCATTCACAGGTGTATGTCTACTGACTCCAGGCCCTGGATAGGCACCAATCTAGCTCTGTGTTGATGTTATACACCATGTCCAGCTTTGCATCCAAAATTCAAACTAAATCACTTCATCCTTCCACCTGTTAGTTGTAGGAGTAGGATTAGGAACCCCCTGCATGCTCTCATACCCAACCAGACATCATGTCCAAGAATGTTGCCAGCCTTGTGATCTATCATACAGATCTTGGTCCATACATGAGAGTATTCTGCCTGTTGTTGTTAAGTTAGATCTTTCTATCTTTGAGCTAGTCAAGGTTACATCTTGAGTTATAGGGATACCCCCCTTGGTGCGGCAGAACCAGAAGTGAAGGGGAGGCAGCTCACGCAACCTCCTATATTTAGTTGGCTGAATCTGCCTGTGCATTAGAAGTGGCAAACCCTAATGCTGATTTAGAAGAAAAGTCAACAGATACCATGCCTATGCTCTCCCCTATCTTGGGTGACCAAAATGCCATACATATCATTTTCACATATGTTTTTCCTTTAGAGGGGCCTGCTCTTGGATACCGTCCATCCAAGTAGGAACGACCCTAAGTGGCAACAGGCTAAAGCCAAGCCCTGCCAATCCACTATAAATAAATTGTGTTTGGAGTGAAAGATTGAAACAACGAGTGAAGTTGTGTTATACTGACAACCAACCTCCCCTAAAACCCTCCAAGGCGTAACCCTTGCAGGCTGGGAGACTCCACAATGGAGAGTAGTGCTGCCACATGTATAACCACTCGAATGGTTGCCTTTATTGAACACCTTTATTTTAGTGGCCAAAAACCCCTATAAGTCGATGCAGGGAAGGGTGATTATCACCTCCCAAAGATGCTTCACTAGAGATAGTGAGAATTTGGTTTATATTGTCCTTTCAAACCTAGGATTGTACTTGCTTTCTTTTAGTCCAAAAAGAGTCCAAAAATCACAAAAATATAAAAAAATAAAAAACCATGAAAACAATTTTTTTGTTTGCTATGTCTTCTTGCCATAATTAAAAGAAAATCAGATCAAAAGAAACCATTTTGCAACAAAAGAAACCAAAAACATCAGAAAAATTTCTAAAAATTTGCAAAAACATTGAAAAAACTAGAGCTACATTTTTATCATTTTTTGCTCCATATCTATTTTGACTTTCTGCGCATTTATACCAACTTGTTGCACTTATACCACCTATTACTACTCATCTAAAAATTACCAGTACTGTGCAATTACACTGACTTCCTGCACATTTGACCCCTGCTACTGTGCATCTATTTTTGCGCATGTGTAACAGTGAGTACTTCCACTAATTTTGAGAGAATCTTTTTTCCATTTCTGGATGCCCATTTCAGTATTTTTCCCAGCTCTGAGATCAGCTCCTACCTTGTAGTCATTATTCCATCCATATCGCATCATACCCTCTCTTTTGTTAGTCATCTCATCCACCCTCTACCAGGTCTCTCTAGAGCAAAGTCAAAGTATCCTATATCAGATTAGTGCAAGACCTTTTTCAGATCATATCAGATTCAGGTAACCCTAGTAAGTCACAGAACTTCACTAGTGGTCTTGGTGCACGACTAGTCTCTACACGATAAGACAGGTATCGAGTACCCTTACTTGTGGCTATCATCTTGTATCGGCCGTCTTACTTGGAATCATTGATCAAAAGAGTCCTTTGTCCAAATCTCATCACAAGTATCCTCTTCTCAACAGTCTCCACCAACATCTTACCAAAATCTCTAGTTTTGTCCCACTGTTTCCCACATCACCTTGCATGGTTTTAACTAGATCTCAATACAAAAGACAACTTGAAATGGCCAGATCATCCAATCACATTGTCACTCCTCATGATAGTGATGAGGATATCTCTCATGAAGAGTATCAAGGGCACCTCCAAGATCAAGAATTTTAGCACTTACTAGAAAAAGTGCTTCACGAGGACCCTCACAAGTACTTTATGCATCTTGCGAGTCTAGGACTCAAACTCCCCTCTGACTTTGATCTCAATAGAATGAAAGAGACCATAGAGGAAACTCATGAAAATCAGATTGAGTGGGATAAAGGAAAGAAAGTCACAGACCCAAATATACCTATGGAAGAAATGAGGAAACAAATCAAGGGTCAAACACAACAAATGATGGATCTCAAGACATGAACAAGTGCTAAAACTTACTCTTTGGAAGACATAGCACCATACCCCTTTGATAAAAGTTTGGACATGATACCCTTCCCCTTTCGGTTCAAAGTTCCTAAGTTTGAAAAATACAAAGGGAAAGGGGACCCAAGAGATCACATTAGGGAATTCACCATCGCATGCATGGAAGTAGCTCACAATGAGACTTTCTTAATGAGACTATTTCCTAGATCTCTAGGTAGTCAAGCCATGGAGTGGTTCTCATGACTTTTGTCAGGTATCAAAACCTTTGATGAGTTGGTAAACAAATTCATCACGCACTTCTCCTACAACATTGAACACGAAGTCTCCATGCTCGATCTATGTAATACCAAACAAAAGAGTGGTGAATCATTTGCCTCCTTCCTACAAAGGTGGAGACCACTAGTGAGCAAATGCTCATATGATATACTTGAGAAGCAATTGATGGAGATGTTTGTCCACAACCTCAACTCTGATCTTAGCTATCAAATCTAAATTCAATGTCCCACCTCATTTTTGAAGGTCATTGAAATGGGATTATTCATTGAGAAAGCTATGATTGCCAAGGGGCAAATTAAGTTGTACAAGGACACCCCTAACTCCAACTACACCACAGACAAGTCAAAATTTTGGATCAAGAATAAAAATTTCATCAATGATGGAGTAGTTGATGTCAAGGTGGTGACTCCCAAACAACAATCGATCTTCACTCTCAAAGGAGAGGCAAGCAATGCTACACCCAACAAAACATTCTCGCGGGAGTCAAGGCCATGGTACAACTCAAATCCTAGGTGAAAGTTCACACCGCTGGGTGAGTCCCAAGAGTTTTGCATTAAGGAAGCTATTGGCCAACAACAAGATCACTCTCCCACCAACTAGTGATTATGAACCTCAAATGAAACCTCACTATTGGAAAGACACCAATTTTTGTGAGTATCATAGAGGAAGAGGACATACGACCAACAATTGTATCCATCTCAAACATGTTATTCAAGACATACTTTATCAAAATCAAGGAAGTACTCAACAACACACCTCTAATGAGACATATGTGGTATACAAGGATCTGCTTCTCAATCACGACAGGCCGTACTACAATAACAACAACAACAACTACAACAGGCAAAATTAGAATAACAAAAATAATAATGCTAATTATGCAAGTGTGCCGTTTGATTATACCATCAATTGCATATCAGAGCACAGACCACAAATCAATGTGGTCATGCCCAATTGACAATCAGAGCCCAATAAAACTAATTGCAGTATCATCACCCGCAGTGGTAAGGTCAAGTTGAATACCATCCCTCTAAGGTCGTCACCTTCTCAGTCCAACCCCCATTAGTATAGTGTCATAGACCAACTCCGAAAAATGCCTGCCCACATTTCTATCTTAGAGTTGTTGTGTCTGTCTCCTTCCCACAAAGAAATTCTTGATAAAGTCTTAGTGAAAATGACTATACCCACAAACTTAGCCCAAGAGAAGTTTCAAGCTATGGTAGGAAATCTAGCCTCCTCCAGTACCATATCATTTACCAAACAAGATGACCTCTCAGTGTCTTAGCCTCATAACACACCCTTGCATATCATCTCTTTCATCCATAAACACCGCATCAAAAGGGTTCTCATTGATGGAGGAGATGGTTTGAATATTTGCATGCTCAATCTAGTCCTTACATTGGGGTTATCTAAAAATGCGATGGATCCAAGGAAAAAGATCAATATTAAAGCCTATGATGAAGAGGAAAGAACTACCAAAGGAACAGTGGTATTACCCATACAGGTGGGACCGATGATAAAGGATGTTGTTTGCCAAGTCCTAGATAGGGAGCTAGCCTATAACATTCTCCTAGGTAGATCATGGATTCATGCCATGAAAGAAGTACCTTCTACCTACCACCAATGCATAAAATTCCCTCATAACGGCAAGCAAGTCACCATCCAAGGAGATCCCAACACCTTTCAACATTGCAATTCTGTCCGCTCAAAGCTTGATTATATCATACCCAATAATAGAGCATCTACATCCCCTACCCCACAGCATGATCCTACCTCCAAAGCTTCCTCATCCAAGCCCAAAGAGCAGAAAATTACCATTAAAGAAACGGGAGTAGGGGAATACTCCATCGAGTACAACCTCAATCGAGCCAAAATACCTCTATCTCCTAGATCCTTTGGGCAACCCAAACATTTTACAAAGCCATCTGCTCCTCCTCCACCTCCCACAACTCCCTTTGTAAAATGAGGGACCCTATCAGATGAAACAGAGGAAAGAGATATCCTACAATGGCTCTACACAGAAGAAGAAGAGAACACACAACAAGAACCACCTAGGCTCCCAAAAGAAATCTATGGGCGAGGTGAGTCCATCTTACACAGAATGGGTTACGAAGGACAAGGTCCCATTGGCCTAAGAAAAGAAGGAATAGTAGAACCCATTCAACCTTCTTCATCCTCATTGGTAAGAAATACAAAAGGTCTAGGATACAAGGACAAGGGCAAAGCAAAAGCAAATACTTGTCTTGTGGAAATGATACATACCCTTCAAGAGGACAGTGACACATATTCCAATGAATATGAGTGGGATGAGCTAACAGAGCACTCCTATGACAACAAGGAACTTGACATCGTTCAAACTTATAGCCCCTACCATGAGGGACAAATGATAAAGCATAAAATATTAGAGTGTGATTTGCTAATTCCTGAGAATACGACTTTCAAGGAAGGTTCGAGTTCTATCGTAATAAACAATTTGGAGGAAAGTACCATCCCAGACCCTATCCCTACCAATACCCCTAGCATATCCATTCAAACTATCAATGAATCAGATCTATCCTCTGAATCATTCCCCCTTGTGCATCCTAAACTTATCGACTGGGATCTACAAGGAACCCCGCAATTAGACATGTTCCAAAATGATGATGCCTACATTGACTACATGGAACTTAGGGACCACCTACCCAGAGGAGATCATAAAACTGGCTTTGCCATTGAACTCAATACTGTGGCTTATTTCAGAGAGGGTGCCAAGCCTTCCAGTCGTAAAAATATCAAAATAAGAACTGGATCTAATGGTGAAAACTGCTCTACGGTAGTATCAAATCCTAAAATAGTAAAAAGAAAGGATGCATCTGATGATGAAAACCCACCTGTGGCACATGACGATGGAAGGCTTGACACTCTCCCTGATGACATGCACCAGGAGAAGTCTCAGATTGTTGTGGAACCTACAGAACCTGTTAACATTAGAACAGAGGAATATCCTAAGCTCATTCACTTTGCTAAGTCTCTAACTCCACCAGAAAAGACTAAGTTTGTACCATTCTTTAAGAAAAATTAGGTCAACTTTGCTTGGTCCTATGCAGATATGCCAGGATTGGATCCAGATTTGATTCTACATCATCTTCCACTAGATCTAGGAATGAAACTAGTCAAACAGAAACTTAGAAAGATGCATCCACACATTGCACTACTAGTGAAAGAAGAACTCAAGAAACTACTGGATGTAGGATTCATCAGAGCAATAGACTATCCAGAGTGGGTCTCCAACATAGTGCCATTATCCAAACCTGATGGCTGATTCAGACTATGCAATGATTTTAGAGATCTAAACAAAGCTTGCAGCAAGGATGACTTTCCGTTGCCAAATATAGATATCATAGTCGACTTAACAACAGGGCATACCATGTTATCTCTCATGGATGGCTTCTCTGGATACAATCAAATCAGGATAGCACTAGACGACCAACACAAGACAGCTTTCACTTGTCCATGGGGCACTTTCTGCTGGAATGTCATGCCATTTGGGCTAAAGAACACAGGAGCCACATATCAACGTGCTATGACCAATATATTCCATGATATGATGTGCGTCACAATGGACGACCATGTAGATGATATCCTTGCAAAGTCACTCACAAGAGAATCACACCTGGATGTGCTAGAGAAGGTCTTTCAGAGACTAGAACAATTCAAGGTTAGGTTGAACCCAAATAAATATGTGTTTGGAGTCACCTCGGGCAAGCTCTTAGGCTTTATTATATCAGCAAATGGTATTGGAGTAGATCCTGCTAAAGTTAAGGCCATCATGGAAATGCCACCGCCAAAGAATCTCACTCAACCACGGTCTCTACAAGGCAAGTTACAAGCAATCTGTACGTTCATATCACAATTGGCAGACAAGTGTCAACCTTTCAGTCATCTCCTACATAAGAACATTCCATTTAGGTGGGATGAGAAATGTGAAGAGGCGTTTCAAAAACTGAAGGAATATCTTATTAACCCACCCATCTTGATGCCTCCTATCCAAGGAAAGCCGCTGCTACTTTACATATCTGCTACGCCAACAACTCTTGGAGTACTTCTAGCACAACAAGATTACGAAGGTAAAGAAAGAGCAGTCTACTACATTAGTCATTTATTAGTGGGTTATGAACTGCACTACTCTCAAATAAAAAGATCATGTCTTGTTGTGATTTTTGCTTCCCAAAAACTATGACACTACATGCTAGCACATCGAGTCAAACTTATTGCAAAGATAGATCCACTGAAATACCTATTAAGCAAAGCAGCTCTAATAGGTCACCTATCCAAATGGGTAATGCTCCTAAGTGAATACGACATTGAATATGTAGATAGAAAGGCTATCAAGGGATAAATCATTGCTGATCAGTTAGTAGAAGTACCACTACAGGATAACACACCAATGACATTTGAGTTTCCAGATGAATCCTTATTTAATATCACAACACACTCATGGAAGCTCTACTTTGATGGCTCTTATACAAACCATGGATCGGGGGTAGGAATCTTATTGGTCACTCCTCACGGTGACACCATACCTAAGTCTTATCATCTATTATTTCTATGCACAAACAATATAGTAGAGTATGAAGCCTTAGTCATTGGTCTCAAAATGGCAACAAAATGGAAAATCAAAGAGCTACATGTCTACGGTGACTCTCAACTAGTGATCAACCAAGTCAATGACGACTACCAAACCAAAGATGAGAAGCTTATCCCATACAAGCACATGGTTGATGGCTTTAAGGACTACTTTTTGATAATCTCCTTTGAGTAGATATCTTGCATTGAAAACAAAGTAGTAGATGCCATGGAAACCATTGCCTCGCTCCTTGAGATCCTAGAGAATGAGTCACGGTACGAGTTCTTGGTGGAGTCAATTCAATAACCAGCTTGTGATCATCCTGAAACCTACTCCATATGCCTACTGGTCGGATCTGATTCACCTTGGTATGGTATGATTTACACTTACCTCAAGGACAACACCCTCCCACTTGACTTATCTTCAAACCAACGATGAACTTTCATCCGCCAAACCTCTCATTATACCATTATTGCTGACACCCTATACCGACATGGTCTGGATGGTACTTTACTCCGTTGTTTAGAATGAGAAGAATCTCACACCACATTACAAGACATGCATAAAGGGATTTGTAGAACACACTCTAGCGGTCCTTCCTTAGCTAAGAAACTCATGCATTTGGGTTATTATTGGCCGAACATGGAAATAGGTTCATATCAATTTGTGAAGAAGTGCAAGCAGTGCCAGATACATAGAAACCTGATACATGCACCAGCTGAAGAGCTGAGACCTTTAACGACACCTTGGCCCTTTTGTCAATGGGGAATTGACCTTGTGGGTAAAATCCACCCGCCCTCATCCAACGACCATAAGTTCATAATAACTGCCACTAAATACTTTACCAAGTGGATTGAAACCGTTCCCCTCACCACCGTCATAGGCAAACAAATTTCCTCATTCATCCTCAATTACCTCATCTACAGATATGGAATTCCCTCATCCATTATCATGGATAATGGAAGACCTTTCAAAAACTAGGATGTGCAAGAGCTTTGTGACAGATTCAAAATCCAACACTGATTCTCCACACCCTATTAACCCCAAGGCAATGACCAAGCAGAAGCATCCAACAAAACAATCTTGAAACTCCTCAAGAAGATAGTCAACGATGCTGGCCATGATTGGCACATTCAACTCAATCCCGCTCTGTGGGCCTATCAAACTAGTATACGCACTCCCATAGGTGCTACCCTTTATGCCCTTGTCTATGGATCAAAAGCCATTTTGCTTATCGAGGTTGAGTTACCATCTCTAAGGGTGTCGTTAAAAGGTCTCATAATTGATGAAGAGTATAGAGTTTCCAGATTACAAGAGCTAGAGCTGCTAGAGGAAAGGAGACATAAAGCCTTTAATCATCTCAAGGCATATCAGCAAATGATGTCACGAAGCTACAACCACAGAGTTCGTCCAAGAGTCTTTAAGGTTGGAGATCTAGTACTTAAGGAAAATCCCTGCAACCAACAGGATCGGGAAAAGAAAGGCAAGTTTGAACCCAATTGGCTTGGGCCTTATGTGATCATTGTTACCTATGGATCGGGGGCATATCAGTTGGCAACATCAGAAGGTGAGTTGTTCGATAACCCAATCGACAGTATGCATCTTTACCGGTTCTATACCTAAGAGAACCCCAATGTAAGGGGGGCATGAAATACAAAAAAAAATAAAATTAGAAAAGTACAAAAAAATTAAAAAAAGAAAAAAAAATGGAAAAAAAAATAAAAATCGTCCTTTGGTGAAAACCTGGCAAACAGGCGCCTTGGATAGGTACCATGATGAAAACCTGGCAAATAGGCATCATGTGTACTTCTAGCTTTCGTGCAAATAAAAGCAAGTGGTGAAAACCTTGTAAACAGGCATTACTTGTGATAAATCATCTTCTCCATCTTTGGGAAACCAATCACCTTGTATCCATTCTTCCTTCTAATCATACCCCATCCAATCCATATCTGTTCCATAATAAAGTACCTTGTGTAACCTGATGATAACCTATCATGGCTTGATACTCTGTCTCTTTTGTCACCTGTCAACCAAGGTCTTATCTAGTATCCTATCCATAGTGTCAGCCTAGCATAGTGTCTGTCATCAGTATCATAGGGTCAACCCCAAACTACGTTGCCTCTTTTGTCACGTAGGCAAGGCCATTTTCAATGCACCCCCGAGGCTCCACCTTTCCATCCACCCCATTTCTTGTCATCTATCCTCTAGCCCATCCATAGTCCAAGTCCCGAACTACCTCTGCGTCATCATGTAGGGAAGGCCATTGTTAATGCGCCCCCGAGGCTCCACCTTTCCATCCATCCCATTTCTTGTCGTCTATCCTCTAGTCCATCCATGGTCCAGGTCCCCCGAACTACGTTGCCTCTGCATTATCATGTAGGCAAGGCCATTTAGCAATGTGCCCCCGAGGCACTAGGTCAGTCCCTTAGGGTCTGTTTTACCAGACATGCAAGTGCAAAGCAAAGCCCACTTTCAAAAGAAGAAATCTTGATGCACGACATCAACCTATCCAATGCAAATCAAACAGGTACCCACGCACTCTAACTGATTCTATCTAAATTATGGCAAGAAAAACACATCTAAATGCAAGAATGTTTTTTGTTTGTGATCAGGTTAACTTACAGAGCCTTGACTTTTGTTATTATGTCTTCCTATGCTACTTGAGGATGTCAAAAACTAGAGATGCTATGATGGTGGCATAATCATTTTCTTTGTTTGCTGTTTGTGGATTAATCTTTAGTAATGTGAAGCCTTGTCTAATAACATGATCGACAAAAGATCATCGAGGACATCAAAGGTCTAACATGAATGGGGGCAATCCTTGTCTATTGATACACAAGAAATACTTAGGTTATCTCAGTTCAATCATACCTCGATGCTTGTATTAACTTGCTAAATCAAAAAAAATATGTAAGCAATAATCAGGTCATCTCGGTTCAATTATACCTCGATGCTTGTATTTTCTTGCAACATTTTAAAAAGCCCAATGATGAAATAAGCACTTCAAAATACTTGCAATATCAAGATGGAAAATATCCATATCCATATCCATACCGTATCCAATTGTATTTCATATTCACATCCGTATCCATATCCAATTGCAGTTTGCATACTATCCATGCAATAAAAAAATTCTTCACAGAGTATTGATGTTAGAAACAAAATCTTGTGAGTCCTTCACTCGAGTCATTTCTTCTATCAGTCAAATTTCTATGTCTCATCGTATCTTCTGAGCAGTGATCTAAATGCAAGTTTATCCTTAATCCATACCAATCAAGTCAAGTCAATCTTGTCAACTGATCTGATCACAATCATCGGTCTTGATCCTAATCTTGTCTTAAACCATATTAATCAATCATAACTATCCTTTGTGTTGCTCTAGGGATCTATCGTTCCCCGCCATGACAACACTTTCGTATATCATTATCATATCAATTGTCTTAGACAGGATGTCTCATTGTCGAAACCAGACCTGGTGTCTTATACAACATGTTTCATTCCTGAAACCAGACATCATCGATCTATATCATTTAATCATTGGTTTACCACTTGACAGGGGCAATACCTTGTTTGTTCTTGTATCATTTGTGCATACTTGCTTGCTTTCTTGTGTGTGTTATCATTCTATCTTGCATCGCGTATCATTCGACTCTTTCTTCAACAAATTTCTTCAACGCTAACCTAGTTCTCCCTTCTTCTTCATGAGATTGTCCATCTCACGTCCTTCTACCTTCTTCCCATCTAATCTCCTGAGGGGGCATCCTATCGTCATAACCTGTACCAGGGGCAAACTGGGGCATGTATCATTATCAAAAATTCTATTCTTTGAACCAACATCGTAAACTACATTGCATCAAAGAGAGGCAAAATGTATACGCCTAAAAATGACAAGACTATGCCCAAAATAAATATTCTTAATATTTATTTAAGTCTAAATTTCTCTATCAATAAATAAATAAACTAATTTATTTATTTGATTCATATTCTCCCAACAATTAAATAAAATCAATTTATTTAATTAAAGTTCTTAAAATTCTTCTAATTCCTCCAACAAATTAACTAATATCAATTATTTAATTAGTTCTCCCAAATTCATTCTAAATTAAATAATATCAATTATTTAATTGTTTCTTCCAATAATATCTTCTCTAAATTTAAATAAATCAAATATTTATTTAAGTTGTCCATTTCTTCTAAATTGAGCTATCTCTAAATATAATTCAATCCTTGTGTACATGCAATTGAATATTCTAAATATTTAATTGCGCTAAAATATCTTCTCATCCTCATGCAATTTCTGTTCTCTAGTTCTATTCTCTTCACTGATTAATCTATTCTTTTAATTGATTAATCTCTTTAGTTAACTCATTCTTCTATTTTATTAATTCCTCTCATGCAAAATAGAGAAAGACACTTCTCTTCTTCTTATTCGTTCACATTCCTCAACTGTTATGTGTCGTTGATCTTCTTGTTATTTCTATAGCATTGATCTTCTCTCTCTCAAGTCTATAAATTGAACCCTATTCTTCCATTTCATTCATCCAAGCCTTCAGTATTGTTACTCTACAGGAATTATAGCGCGCCTTTGGCACCCACGTCATTCCTTTTTGCTTGCAATCAACTTGTTACCATATCACTACCATTGTTGTGAAGCTCATCTTCATTACAAAGCATTATCATAGCCATTCTCCATTAACAATCTTGAAAAAGAAAGGAAGTACACTCTCTAAGGGCCTTATTCATACATGCAAGATCGATCGAGATAGGCAATCAACAGAAGCTATGAAGTATTGAGGTTTGCAAAGGTTTTGTCTTTGTTTGTTTGATCTTGATTATTTCCCTTTTCATTGAGTTTTGGGTATTATTATTATTGATATATTGATTATTCATGTTTACTCCAATTTTCCCTTAACACATGGTATAGAAACTACGCAGAATGGATTTGTTGAAAAAGCTTTAGAAACTTTCAAACAAATGAAAATAGTTGTTGTGACATTGTGGTTACATAGGGAAGAAAATTTTCCTCATGGAATACAATGTATCTGTTGTGACACAACTTTAGCATTTCTTAATGTGCCTCCAATTGAGTCACCTTCATAGTTGAAAATATGAGCCATCTCCTCCAAACAAGCCCAACATTTTAGAGTCACTGTTCAAGCAATGTCAAGAGCACTAGAGGAATAGAAGATAGTTTCCATGTCTAATGGTGATAATGGGAATGCATTCACTCGCTACTTATTCAACACTTTGTGAGGAATAAATCGATACCTAGTTCCTTCATATCCTGGCATCAATCAAGGTCAGCCAAATGAGAGATTCCTTTACCAAAGATCAAGCAACAATATGAGCTCTGCATGAAATGTATACTAGACAAGTATTGAGGAAGTGCAAAATTTCATTGTACCACTGTACCTATTGGCGGGAGATCAAATGCGAGTGGTGATGACCACCCTTATAAAGCCCTTGGTGTTAGTCCATTAGAGGGATTTGAGAAAGTCAAAGCTTCTCACACTAGAAAGTATAAAGACCTAGAAAGAAGAAGAGATGTGTTCCTAATAAAGTGACACACGATGTTGTGATAGATGAGGCTATGGAATTTTTACTATGAGTTGACCACTAGAGGTGTTGTCGCAGCCTACTCTTTGAGTACACAACAAATATGCTACAGAACAAATAATGAAACTGACATTGCTCTATGGGACCCAACTGCAGAGGTTTCCTTCCAATTCCACTTCCATGGAAAATAACTTAAAGGAAAAAAAAATTGTAAGCAATATATGTAGAAGGGCCTTAGCTTGTCTTTAGCCAAAAGATAGTGAGCAGTCAAGCTTCAGATGAAGGGAAGATCTTCCCATTGGTTGTATGCATAGCCATGCCTATTGCACAGAAAGGCCTTCCTCTTATTTGTTATGCAATGAATTGTGTTGTAGAGCTAGGTGGAAAGTTTATTTTGCTTGAAATAACACCAAACCAAAGGATGGACTGGGTGAGGATAACCTATCAATCAGTGGAGCAACTGTTAGTGCATATTCAAGAGCATATTAGGAAACTTTTACATTGGCACATGCAATAGGGTGCGACAGTTAGTCTTGCAAGGGGAGTAAATGTAAGCTTGTTGAAACAACTTCTTAACACATTATGAAGGAATTCAGATGTGCTATGGGAAGTTTAAAGTGAACTGAAATAAATACAAGACAAGCATCGTAAATTAGGGCTCTACACTTTCTACCAGTAAAATAGGGGAATTTATCCTTTACATACACAAATAGAATTTTCTCCTAATTACATATTAGTGTGAAAAACAATACACAAGTAATAATATTAATAATTGGTGTAAAGTGGAAATGGAAAGAAGGATACAAAGTGTAGTCATCACATGTGTTGGAAAAAGCCTGATGAAGATAAAAAGTCACTTTTTGAATTAACCTTGAAGAGAGTTTCTCAAGAATCAGTTGCAAAAGGGAATGCTTTTGTTTTGTTTCATTTGTCATTGTTTTCAAGAAACAGTTATGGAAACCGAAGGGTGGAGGAAATTTTATAAATATGCAATCAAGAGGCATGAAGAGAGGAGGGGGCTTTTTCTTAGCTATTTGATAACAGGGGAAGCAGGGGCAATTTTGTTTTCAACCACAGTTTGTTGTATAGAAAAGGAGTATGTGAGCTCATTTTGTATTTGGAAAATGAAGAAGATGTTCTTAAATCTGTGAATTCATGGATGTTTTCTTTAGACTACAAATGTCCTTTGTGTCAATGCAATCACTTCCCAATACAATTTCTATTATGTCAAATTGTGGAGATGTTTATTTTTAAATCTTTGAATTTAAATTAATTCATCTATTGAGGAGGAATATGCTGCTCATTCTTTTCTTGTTTCTCATCGTGGGTCTGCGATAAATGAGCTTTCTATCGTTTTCCCGCATTCACTTATTTTGAATCAGTCTCTCGTACCTATTTCATGGCTATGGGTAGGTGTTAGTATTTCTTTTTCTACTTTCTGGTGAAAAGCATACCCTGTATTTTCATTCATTGCATATATGTCGAAGGTAGCTGCGCCTTGTAAAACAAGTAGAGAGCACTTACAACTATCATTGCAAGTGACTCAACTATTGGTCAGGTTGTCATCCATGTGGGTGAGGGAGTATAAACTAAAGTGACAAATTTGTTAACCAATAGTATCAACACATGCATTCTTAGGAACAATAGGAGAGATCATACAATATGCTTTAGGCCACCAGTAACATCTTCTCAACATCAACAACACATCTGATCATCTTAGTGCTTCTAATTCTCATATTAATGTATCTTCTTGATGCTTCTAATTCCCATCTTAATATATCTTCTTGATGCTTCTAATTCCCATCTTAATATAACTTCGTACTCAACTTTACATTGATCAAGGCATGACATCCAACCATGAACTATATCTTCTCTGCTGGATAGGACATGACATCTAACCACGAACACCATCACACATCCATGATAGTGTTGACATCAATTACAACCTTAATAACCGTATGTGTAACACCCCTTACAAAGTTGACCTGGATTAAAATAATCCATTGGCCTAATATTAATTTACAAGCTATGCCTTTTATTCGATCAATATGCCCAAAATTAAATTACAATTAAATTCATTTTAAATCATTAAAGTGAATTATTAAAGTATAACTAAATTGAAATAAATAAACTAAAGTAGACATAATTGAGTGCCCAGATTTCAATGTGCTCCATGCTATTGCTATCACGCTAGCTATAGAAAATGGGCTTTAAATTTCTCAACCACTTTAAACAATGTGGTCTAATTAGTCCCTTTGCTGTATTGGTATTGGACCCTCTTTGAAAATATCATCTTATTGATTAACCCAACTATCTCTTTGATCTTTGGTAGTTGGTCTTGGAATGTATTGAAATCACTTTTGACCTTATCATCCTATCAATCGTGGCCTCAATCAAGTTCCCATGAAGAGAGATGGAAAACTCCTTTATTATAGTGGCAAGTGAGTGCAATTTAGTAGCTATTTCCAAAAATGTGCATGGAATGATCTCCATGAATCTCTCAATCTACATCATACCAACATTTGTTGCATCTTTTTGATGGAAAACTTTCTGATGCACTCCTTTATCACCTTTACTTAAATCTTAGCAACTTTAGCCACTCAACAGGAAGTTCAAGATCACCCTCAACAAATATTTCCTCCTTTTCTTGATCATTAAAGGAGGTCCTGGCCATTCTTTATAGAGAAGGCAAGTACTCTTCTGAAGCAATGAGCTCTTCTTTTAATGAGTCTTTAAACTTAGTCATTGTGATCATCTCATCACTTATCCTATGATAAACACATATTGCCTCTTTGATCATTCTACCACCTTGGGCTTCCAAGGTGTCCCTCCATGCTAATGTAGTACTCACTACTCCTCTAGCATCAACATGCCAATTTTCTTTGTAAGTGTTGCTAGGAGAGTTGGAGCTGGTGCATTCAAATCCATGAGGCCCATGAGATACTCAATATAGATGGATGAATCCCCCACCCAGGCCTTAAGTTCTTCTTTCATCTTTTCATCCTTTCCCATTTTGTCAAAGATGGTGGAGACTGCCACCTATAATGATTAATTCTCTCCTTATTGTGTTTGGTGACTTAGTTTAACCATCTAAATTTGATAGTCCCATGGCCACATTTGGGCTTCTTCCTTGTTTGCAACTAGGGTTTCTATCTCTACAATTTTTGCTCCTTGGACATCCACCATAATGGTAGACGATGTTTGTACCCTATTTTGCTTGGTTTGGGCCTTGAACATCTCTAGAATCTCTAAGAAGTCTTTTGTAATGGGCTTGCGAATGAAAAGAACTTCTAGGTGATGAATCTCCTTGAGTGGGTCCTTTATGAGGACTTGGAGGACTTGGAGGTAGAGTTTGGTACCCTTCCTTAGAAGGATTCTTGATCTAAGTTGGGGTATGAGAATGGGGCCCTTCCTTAGAAGAAGACACAACATCATAGATAATTCCTTCCTCCCATGTCATAAAAGGTGTTTGGACATTTTCATGTAGAGGCACATCCTACTGCAATGTATCTTGCTTTTGCAAAACTTATTTTTGTTTCTATACTTGGTCCTCATCACCCACCTCTACCTATTTTTCTTGGACATTGGTTTGTGGAGGTGGAGGAATGGGAAAATGTGAAGGAGAAGGGGGAGGTGCATGTGGAGGAGAACAAGCAGGGGAAGAGACATCTGTGTATACTTCTTGTGTCTCTTCGGTCCATACTCTTATCCTTCTCCATAATGGTTCTTCATCCTCAACCTATTCCTCCTCCTCAAGTATAGTCTCTACTATGGAGACATGTTATTTTCTTTTCCAGGAAGTTGGTCTTATCTCCTTTACTTCACCTGAGTTAGGTTCCTTTGTTATCCCTTTATCTTTGGAGGCTCCTAAGGACTCTCCTTGTTTATATGATTTATCTTTTTCTTTTGGATATGCTTTAGGTGTATGAATGCCATCCATAGGATATGGCTTCTTAAGACATTTCTTTGTTCTCTCAATCACCATTTGTGTTCTAGCTTCCATGGAGGGGTCTTCCCTAGTGGACCGGTCTATTCTATCTATTGGTTGATCGAAAACCTTATCTTTGTTGTATGAAGGGTCTAGGATCTTCCCATATTATTGTAATCCTTTGGGGACCTTGTTGATACATACATTCATTACTTGGGGAATTGTCATCTGACAAAAGTCACAATTTTTGACCTCATGCTCATTGAGGTAATTGACCTAGTAATCTTCTAATTTAAAATTATGCTTGAAAAAGGAACCTATCATAGGTCCTACTTTGCTAGCAAGATAAAATCTAGATCTAACCTCATGAAGGTCCATGTGTGCCTAGCCATTTCTTTTTTAATAACTATTGCATGCTACATGTTGGAGAGTACAAACTGAATTTGTAATGGGGTTCATGGGGAATGGGAACCCCTCCTTATGTTTGTTGGCAACTTATATGGGATGTTGAAGAATGTTTTGAATTGGATTAACTAGCCTCCCTAGTTTGCCAACTCTCTTTGCATAGTCATTCTCAAGGCATCTGATGATCGAGAATACAAAAGCATCATTAACCCAATTTTAATGCTTTTAGATCTCTTTCAATTCTAGTTGTGTGTAATGATCATATACTTTTGTCTTTCCCAACTACATCTACCCCACCTATGCCAGGAATGGGAAAGTGACATGGTAAGAAAGAAGGTACACGAGGTAGGAAGTCATGTAGAACTTATTTGTTTCTAGGACCTCAATTAATTGGTTATGTAGGTGGTCACTGATCAAAGCAGCCCAATCAGTTCTCTTCTTGTTAATAATGGAAAGCATGAAAAATCACATCTAGGGGTAGAAGTAATTGGCATTAGGTTGTCCAACCACCTTTCTTAGTAAAGTGATGACATCATGGGGATCCTCCTTAAATTCACTTCTGTGTAAGACCTTAGCCATTGTAAGGGTTGAATTCCTCTTCTGAATCAACTAGTTGTTGTTAATGTAGTTGGTAACCACTGAAGTAATTTTCTCATAGTAGTTGAGGGCCTCCTTCATATCCACATTGTATACTAGGCATTGTGGGAAGGACAAATACTTTCTTAATTACATCTAGATTGATATCCAAGATAGTTTGGCGACTTGGCCCAAACACTTTTCTTCTCTTTTATTCATACCTTTAGGCACAAGCCAACATGAGCTCTGGAGACTGTAGGGAAATTGGAAAACCAACTACTTGAACAATCCCACTTTGGGCCATGTATGGGCATTTAAGGTCTTATCTCCTTCCTTTTTGACACTCTACAAAAACTTCTAGACATCCACATGTCCCAAGTTTGTGTCCCTAATCTCATTCCATGGGGAGAACATATTTGAGGTAGGATGATAGCATTTGAAATCATACTTCATCTTTTTAACTAGTTGTTCTCCTTGCATGGGCATTGTGATATCCATAATATGATTTAGACACAATGCAGATGAATTAGACTTTGATTCAACACATGCATTGCACCCTTGCTAAAGGAGTTAGTCAAATCATTCCTACTCTTCTAGGGAAATCTAGCTATGTAAGGATAAATCAGACTAATTGCTCTTAATGTCAAAGAAAAGTGTCATGAGTGATAATGAACTTTTTTGTCATATTGTTGAATGTTGAATTGTTTATTTTGTGTACCTTGTGATGAAATTGAGGGTTTCCTTGATGTTTTCTATGTTTAACAGTTCGATTTGAAAATGTTGTTTGCATTATTGACCTCATGATGAAATCAAGGGCTTGAATGTTGTGAGTTTTTGAATGTTTTAAATGAGATTCTAAATGAAATTAATTCTAAATAAATGCATGCACTTTTTGATTCTCTTTCCAAATTTTGTGATGATCTAATTACTATAAAAGGAAATATGTATGCAATTCTATATGATTTTTCCTATGACTTTTCCCTAATTTAATGTAACTATGTTTTTGTGTTTTAAAGTTTTGAGTTATAATCTAATCAAACAAATTTGTGACTACTCTAAGAAAAATAGGAAATTTATTCTAAGAAAAAAATAACTCTATTCTAACTCTATTCTATCAAGAGAAAGACAAACTATGTTTTACTTCCTCAAGAGAAAGATGCGATCTAATAACTATGAAAATAATAAAGAACTTGTTATAATGGGTACCAGTGTCAGGATACATCCTTAGAGGTCTTGTGGCAATCATTTCCTATACAATAGAGAGGTCCTCCTCTTGGTGATAGGGATGGAAATATGGATGTGAGGAAATAAAAATTATCTTAGAAGTGATAATAAATTTGAAGGGAAAAAGAAGGCTCTCTAGATCTTGTATGAGCATAAAAATCCTAAGGGGAATAATCTATGCATAAGCTTGAAGATCATAAGAATGCATGAAAACTACCTCCTCCTAAGGCATTGATAAAACTAAAACTAAAAGAAATAAAAGGCACATGAAGTCCTATGAGAGAAGCTTGCTTGCTTCTTGATGAGTGTGAGATATGTTAAACAATGAAGAATGAAAGGGCATTTATAGGTAGAAATAAGAGGGAATGGATGAATATATAAGAATGAAAGGATTAGTTAATTGAAGAAGAAATGGAAACTTTTCCAAGAATAGGTTAAGAGATAAGAAGAAAACTAAAAGAGAACACAAGAGAACTTGAATAAATTTGGGAAACAAATTAAAAGAGATAAGATTTGATCATGAGTTCAAAATGGAAAGAAAGTGAGAAGATGATGAGTTGGCACAAAAACATGAGGAAAAATAGGCTAAAAATCAAGAAGAAAATCCAAAACTAAAAATTATTTTGCACATTAAAAAATGACAAGGTGGCCCTTTTGTCCAGGGTAGGTCACCTGGGTGACCCTACAACTAAAGGATAGGTCACATGGGTACTCCTATAGGCCAACTAGGTGACACTGTTGAAGAGGATCCAAAAGGTTTGATAGGGAGAAGGAAAGAAATAAAACACAAAATAAAGGCTAGGAGGGGGGAGAAAAGAGGGGAAAATAATGAGGACACTGTTAGGGGTTAGCCGATAGAAGATATCAATTAAATGCAAATAAAGATTAAATAGAGGAATGAAAATACATAGAAATAATAACAAAGAGAGACAAGTTTTAATGTGGTTCACCCAAACCTGGGCTACATCCACCAATAGAGAGTCCAAGATTATTATCTAGTAAATCAAACCAATTACAACCAGTAATCCTTGCAACTCAATACCGCTGCAAAATACTACAATACATCAACATAAACCCTAACCCTTAACCACTTTTATCAAGCCTTATGTCGGTTACAAAATAGGGTTTATTTATGTCGGCCAATATAAAAAATAACTCCTGACACCTTTATAAAATAATAGGCAATTTTTGCTTCATCCCGGGCCCCGCAGAGGGGCTCTACCCCCTGTACTCCCTCGTTAAATAATTTGGGGGGAAACCACACCGATAAAAGTGGGGTAAATTTAACCTCCAATTCTGATTAGGATCCATATAACAACAAACACATCACCAATAATGAAGTTGCTGAGAGGAGGTTAATTCATGCCTACATGACCATGATTAGGAACCTCTTTATCATCATCGAATTTCCATGTAGGCTTGACATAATTTTTGTACTTACATATTTTCCCCCTTAGGGATGGTAGCCTACATGAAAGGTAGATATTGTTCCTAAAGCATGGCTCTTCCCTTTTGTCATTGTCTTGCATCTAGATCTATAGTGAAAACTGATTCATACATAAGTTTGATATATGATAAGTTCAAAGTACTAGAAGAGAGATGAGAGAACATACTATAGATGCTTGATGTTTACCTGTGTCACCTCACCTTGTTGCAATAACTTATGCTGATGATTGAAGACATGCAATATGAAGACAAAAGCCTAGACTAAGGAAAAAATCATAGACACATGCTAAGCTAGAGAGGATAAGAATAAATTATCCTTTTACATCCATTTTTGAGAACGTATTTGATTTTTAAGGATTTTTAAAGAGTTTTATAAATTTTTAGGTTTTTTTTTATTTTCTAATTTTTATGGTTTTCCTGAAGATTTTGTGATGGTATAACTTGACACCCCTTTCCTTGCAGGACACACTGAGGTTTTTGAGACACCCACATGTGTTGAAGAGATTTTCTACTTGCCTGTTGCATGGAGGAATTTGCATGCTTTAGTGCACCCTTTTTCTCTTTTGATTGCATTGGAGGAGCAACTTGTACTTAGACATTGTTATTCACTTATTATTGCAAGACTTGATTGGTTGAGATCTATACTTAGCTTTAGTTGACATCTTATACTTTGCTTTCCCTCTTGTGTAAATGCTTGAATAGAGCTTTTATTTATGTTATTATCATGCTTATGAGTACCTATGATGATCACATATGGATGATGATGATGCTATACATTTTTTGTTATCTTTTCTTCTTATGATATGTATGTAAGTGAACATGTATGGATGCACTTGAGACATATGTAGATGGAAATGTAGAACACTATGCTTATTTCTGGATGGTGATTTTATTCTTCTGTATGATATGTGGACACTGGAAATTAACCATGCCTTCACCATCATTTCAATACCATCTTAACATCTAACACATCCCCTTCGACAACTTAAATTGATTAAATAAATTTATATTTATTTAATTTATTTTGAACCATCTTCCCACCTCTTGGATTAATTAAATACATTTTATTTATTTAATTAACCCATTTTCATTCAAATTAATTAAATAAATCCTACTTTATTTAATTAATTATCCCACAATTCCATTATTAATTAATAAATCCTATTTATCTAATTAATCTTATCCTCACATGAAAGTAATTAAATAATCCTATTATTTAATTAACTTCCTATTTTTTCCTCTTCTTCATCCAAAAAAGTCAAACTAATTATCAATCTCCACCCTTCATTTCAAATTGACATTTTAATCTCCACCATTCACATAAAAAGATGCCCTAGAAATCACCTCTTCATCTCAACCCTTCATTTGACTTCCACCTCTTAATCCTAGCCATTCACAACACCTCTTAATCTCCTTTGTTCATCCCACCTATTAATCTCAACCCTTCATCCATCTCATCTAAAGTCTATAAAGAAACCCTCCTCCAAGCCATTTTCATCACATCTTTTCAAGTAGCCTTATGTTGTCCATTTACCTCCATAACTTGCCTCCATTATAGCTAGATTATGTTGGTTTGAGAGCAACCCACATAGCTTTATCATAGAGAAAGCATAGCCATTGGAAGAGGATTCATTCCAATCAGCTCTATTAAGGAGAAAGGAAGAGTCAAGGTGAAGGTAAAATAGTATTGCATGATTTTATCTTTCTATTTTATCCTTTATCTTTTCTGTTCTTCATTTTGACATGCTCGATGAGACTCACATCCCTGAATTTGACTAGTTTTTTTGGAAGTTTCATTTGTTTTTTGTGATAGGTACAAGTCCATGCATTTGAATGTAGCAGTGTGCATTTGCTCAAAAATGGCCCGCTTTTGCATAAAGCCACACATTTTCTCTCTATTGTAGTTGACTATTTTTGTAGGGTTTCTAACAACATTTTGATCTTTGGTTTCTTGCATGTTAACATTTTTTAGATTGGTTAACACTCTGTTTGTCATATGTGCTTAGCTAACAGTTGGTTTTACAAGTCTTTTTTATCATTCTATTTTGTAGGTTTTAAAACCCTAGCAAAATCCATGCTTTTGACTGTAATGACACACATGTAAGAGTTGGATGTGATAGGAGCCACACAAGATCTAGGATTTTATGAAAGCACAAGAGAGACAATATAAGAGAATAATTCTATTCTATATATGAATGTAAAATTGTTCATCTTACAATGTACATGAAGCCTTGCTTATAAAGGCAAGAATGAGAGCTAAGATCTTGTAGTCATGTGACAAGTGTCTTAATCCTATGACATGTGACAACTATAGCACATGTGTAGGATAAGACAACTATCAACAACTAGCAATAACTAGACACAACTAGAAACAACTAGAAACATCTAGTAGACTCACTAAGTCAACATAACATGTGAATTATGTGAGAGAATATTATTTAACCAATAAATAGTTAAATAATATGAATTATTCTCACAACAAGGGAAACTAGATAGGAAATATCCCTATTCACACTAACACCCCCCTTAAGTACAACTTAGGGAGTAGATGACTAAAGAAAAGATGCAAAGATGGATGGGTCCCAGCTACTAGGCCATGTTAGGTACCCATTTACAAACAAATCTCAAGTGGAGTAAAGGTGAAAACCTAATGGGAAAAAATCTCCTCTCAAAAAGTGAGAATGCATGCAAACATGTACAAGTGATGGAATGATGGAAGAATCAAGACCCCCAAATACAACATCCATCTCAAATATACAATCAATAGCCGCCCATTAGAGGGAAAAAATGAGACAAGATGTCCTCCCATAATGAAGTAGCTCCTATGCCAATGGTGAATGTTCAAAGAAGAAGACCAAAGAGGATCCAAAACCTGCAAACAACATTCCTCCCCTTGGGAAGAAACCAATCCATTGGTGTATGTCATAGAAACTTCAACTCCAAAACAAGAGATGAGGGAAGAAGTCTCATGAAGTATGTTGTCTCTGAAAACTGCTCATGTGTCTCCATGTCGATGTTGAGTAATACCATAATCAAATCAAGAGTCTCAGGCGTAACTGATGAAAGTGACAATCCAGGATCTAGTGGAAACTGAAAATCATCAATCTCCAAAGACAAAAATAGGTTGACAATAGTTGTGCTATGAATGTCATCAAAGAGGAGAGATAACCCCTCAAATGTGTCCTCTAAATCTGCAAGATGTGACTCACAAAACAAATATGAAATACCTGTCAAGTATTCATCCCACAAAGTTGTATCTGAAAGACAAGAAGCATCCTACTGAATTGAAGCACTAAACTTTGAATAAGTAGGAGGTGGAGAAGAAGGAAGTGTAGCACATGTCTCAAGAACTGATGAAGAGGTAAGAATACCAAGGTTCAAGTGACCAAACTTCTCCTTTGAAATATGATTCATACAAGGAGTGTGAATGTTAGCCAATGGATCTGAATCATCATCAGGAGAGAAACCATAAAAGGTGTATATCAGAGATGCATAATCAACCACCCCAATAACAATAATCTATGTGCTCTCCAAGTCTCTGATAATAATCAAATCAGGTGTGAACTCTACTGTCTTCCTTGTACCACTATGAGTAATTTGATATATGGAAAGAAGATTATTGGTCAAAGAAGGCACACAAAGTACATCATTGAAAGTACCTTCACCAATATCAATAGTTCCCTTCCCAATTGCATTCATATATGTATTATTACCCATCAAGATAGGTGGTGTTAAGGGAAAATTGGAGTAAACATGAATAATCAATATAGTATATCAATAATACCCAAAACTCAATGAAATAATGAATGAAGAAGGTCAATTTAAACAAAGCACAATACAAAGCAAAACTCCTTTAATTCTCAGCTTCCATTGATCGCCTATCACAAATGATCTTGTCTATGAATATGGCCCTCAGAAGGTGCACTTCCTTGCTATGATTCCAAGATGTCAAATAGGAATAGCTATGATAGTTTCGCCATGAAGATGAGCTTCACAACAATGATGATAGTATGGTAGCAAGTTTGATCATAAGCAAAAGGAATGACGTGGGTGCCAAAGGCGCACTGTAATTCTTGCAGAGTAAGTTTACTTAAAGCCTGGATGAATGAAATGAAAGAATAGGGTTCAATTTATAGACTTGAGAGAGAGAAGATCAACGGTATAGAGAGAATAAGAAGATCAACGGTTGAGAACGGTTGAGGAATGTGCGCGAATAAGAAGAAGACATGTGTCTCACTCTATTTTGCATGAGAGGAATTAATAAAATAGAAGAATGAGTTAATTGAAGAGATTAAATCAATTAAAGAATAGATTAATTAGTTAAGAGAATAGAACTAGAGGATGGAAATTTCATGAGGAAAAAAAGATATTTTAGCTCAATTAAATATTTGGAATATTCAATTGCATGTGCACAAGGATTGAATTATATTTAGAGATAACTCAATTTAGAAGAAATAGACAACTTAAATAAATATTTGATTTATTTAAATTTAGAGAAGATATTATTGGAAGAAACAATTAAATAATTGATATTATTTAATTTAGAATGAATTTGGGAGAATTAATTAAATAATTGATATTATTTAATTTGTTGGAGGAATTAGAAGAATTTAGGAATTTAATTAAATAAATTGATTTTATTTAATTGTTGGAAGAATTATGAATCAAATAAATAAATTTGTTTATTTATTTATTGATAGAGGAATTTAGACTTAAATAAATATTAAGAATATTTATTTGGACAGAGTCATGTCATTTTTAGGTGTATAAATTTTGCCCCTCTTTGATGCAATGTAGTTTACAATGTTGCTTCAAAGAATAGAATTTCTAATAATTATATATGCCCCAGTTTGCCCCTGGTATAGGTTATGAGGATAGGATGCCCCCTCAGGAGATTGGACAAGAAGAAGGTAGAAGGACGTGAGATGGACAATCTCACAATGAGATAGGTTAGAAGAAATGGTCAGATGCAGAAGAAAATGGGATGAAGAAAGAGCCAAATGATATGCGATGCAAGATAAAATGATAACACACACAAACAAGTAAGCAAGTATGCACAAATGATATAAGAACAAACAAGGTATTGCCTCTGTCAAGCGGTAAACCAACAATATACTGATAACGATATATGATAGTGTTGTCATGGCGGGGAACGATATATCCCTAGACCAACACAGCAGACATGTTGTCATGGCGGGGAATGATAGATCCCTAGAGCAACATGAAAGATAGTGTCTGGTTTCAAGAAATGAAACATGTCATGTAAGACGCGTGTGTTGGTCTGATTTCGATAATGTTACATCCTGTATAAGACAGTTGATTGATTAACTGATCCAGTTGGTTTACGACCAGACAAGGATCAAGACCACTGATTGTGATTAGATCATTTGACAAGATTGACTTGACTTGATTGGTATGGATTAAGGATGGACTTGCATTTGGATCATTACTCAGATTGACAGCTAGAATTGTTGACGAGAGATACAATGATAGACATAAAGTTGATTTGACAGAAGAATGACTCGACAAAAGGAATCACAAGCTTTTACTTGTAAACATTGGTACTTTGTGGTTTGGATCTTTATTTGCATGGGCTACGGTATGGATTCTTTGTGGATGTGAATGGATATGAGTGGATATAAAATGGTGCTTTTTCTTTTGACATCTTGATGGTACAAGTATTTTGAAGTGCTTATTTCATCATTGGGTGATTTTTTTTTTGATACTTTTTCGAAATGTTGTAAGTTAATACAAGCATCTAGGTATAATTGAACCGAGATGATTTGAGTATTGCTTACATGGATTTTGATTTAGCAAGTGAATACAAGCATCTAGGTATAATTCAACCGAGATGACCTGAGTATTTCTTGCATATCAACAAACAAGGATTGCCCCCTTTCATGTTAGACCTTTGATGTCCTTGATGATCTTTTGCCGATCATATCGTTAGACAAGGTGTCACATTACTAAAGATTAATCCACAAACAATAGACAAAGAAAATGATTATGCCCCAATCATAGCATCTCTAGTTACTGACATCCTCGAGTAGCATAGGAAGACATAATAACAAAAATCAAGACTCTGTAAGTTAACCCAATCACAAACACAAAACATTCTTGCATTTAGATGTGTTTTTCTTGCCATAATTTAGATAGAATCATTTAGAGTGTTTTAGGTATTTGGTTGCTTTGCGTTTGGATAGGTTGATGACTTGTGTCAAGATTTTTGCTTTGGGAGTCAGCTTTGCTTGTGCTTGGATGCATGCCTAGTAAAACAGACCCTAAGGGACTGACCTAGTGCCTTGGGGGTGCATTGCTAAATGGCCTTGCCTACGTGACGACACAGAGGCAACGTAGCTCGGGGACCTGGACCATGGATGGATTAGAGGAAAGACGACAAGACATGAGATGGGTGGAAAGGTGGAGTTTCAAGGGCACATTTGAAAAAATGGCCTTGCCTACATGACAACACAGAGGTAACGTAGTTCTAGGTAAACCCTAATGGACCTAAGACCTAGGCGATAGAAAGTGGTACAGACTTAGATAGATAGAAGGATGGGCGAGTGGAGCCTCAGGGATGCATTTGAGAAAATGGCCTTGCCTACGTGACAATGCAGAGGCAATGTAGTTCAGGGTAAACCCTAATGATACTGACGACAGAGACTATGCTAGGCTGACACTGTGGATAGGATACTAGATAAGACCTTGGTTGACAAGGTGACAAAAGAGATAGAGTATCAAGACATGATAGGTTATCGTTAGGCTACACAAGGTACTTTATTATGGAATAGATATGGATTGGATGGGACACGATTTGAAGGAAGAATGGACACAAAGTGATTGGTTTCCCAAAGATGGAGAAGACAGTTTATCACAAGTAACGCATGTTTACCAGGTTTTCACCACTTGCTTTTATTTGCACAAAAGCTAGAAGTACACATGACACCTATTTGCTAGGTTTTCATCATGGTACTTATCCAAGGCACCTATTTACCAGGTTTTCACCAAAGGATAATTTTTTTGTTTGTTTTTTTAATATTTTTTTCATTTTTTGTATTTTTCTAATTTTTATTTTTTTATTTTTTTGTATTTTAAGCCCCCCTTACATTGGGGTTCTCTTAGGTATAGAACTAGTGAAGATGCATACTGTTGATTGGGTCATCGAATAGCTCACCCTCTGATGTTGCCAACCGATATGCCCCTGATCCATAGGCAACAACGATCACATAAGGCCCAAGCCAGTTGGGTTCAAACTTGCCTTTCTTTTCCCAATCCTGTTGATTGCAAGGATTTTCTTTAAGTACTAGATCTCCAACCTTAAAGACTCTTGGGCGAACTCTATGGTTGTAGCTTCATGACATCATTTGCTGATATGCCTTGAGGTGATTAAAGGCTTTCTGTCTCCTTTCCTCTAGCAGATCTAGCTATTGTAATATGGAAACTCTATACTCCTTATCAATTATGAGACCTTTTAACGACACCCTTAGAGATGGTAACTCGACCTCAATGGGCAAGATGGCTTCTGACCCATAGACAAGGGTGTAAGGGGTAGCACCTGTCGGAGTGCGTATACTGGTTTGATAGGCCCATAGAGTGGGATTGAGTTGGATGTAGCAATCACAGCCAACATCGTTGATTGTCTTATTGAGGAGTTTCAAGATTGTTTTGTTGGATGTTTCTGCTTGGTCGTTGCCTTGGAGGTAATAGGGTGTGGAGAAACGGTGTTGGATTTTGAATCGGTCACAAAGCTCTTGCACATCCTAGTTTTTGAAAGGTCTTCCATTATCCATGATAATGGATGAGGGAATTCCGTATTTGCAGATGGGGTAATTGAGGATGAATGAGGAAATTTGCTTGCCTGTGACGGTGGTGAGGGGAATGACTTCAATCCACTTGGTAAAGTATTCAGTGGTGGTTATTATGAACTTGTGGCCATTGGATGAGGGTAAGTGAATTTTACCCACAAGGTCGAGTCCCCATTGACAAAAGGGCAAGGGTGTCATTAAAGGTCTTAGCTCTTGAGCTAGTGCATGTATCATGTTCCCGTGTATCTGACATTGCTTGCACTTCTTCAAAAACTGATATGAATCTGTCTCCATGTTCAGCCAATAATAACCCAAACGCATGAGTTTCTTAGCTAAGGAAGGACCACTAGAGTGTGTTTCACAAATCCCTTCGTGCACGTCGTGTAAGGTGGTTTGAGATTCTTCTCGTTCTAAACAACGGAGTAAAGTACCATCCAGACCACGTCGGTATAGGGTGTCAACAATAATGGTATAATGAGAGGTTTGGTGGGTAAAGGTTTGTCGTTGGTTTGAAGATAAGTCAGGAGGGAGGGTGTTATCCTTGAGGTAGGTGTAAATCTTACCATACCAAGGTGAATCAGATCCGACAAATAAGCATATGGAGTGCATTTTAGGATGATCATAAGCTAGTTGTTGAATTGTCTCTACCAAGAACTCGTACTGTGACTCATTCTCTGGGATCTCAAGGAGTGAGGCAATGGTTGCCATGGCATCTGCTCCATTGTTTTCAATGCGAGGTATCTGCTCAAAGGAAATGATCACAAAGTACTCTTTAAAGTCATCGACCATGTGCTTGTATGGGATAAGCTTCTCATCTTTGGTTTGGTAGTCGTCATTGACTTGGTTAATCACTAGCTGAGAGTCCCCATAGACATGTAGCTCTTTGATTTTCCATTATGTTGCCATTTTGAGACCAATGACCAAGGCTTCATACTCTGCTATGTTGTTTGTGCATGGAAATATTAGGCGATAAGACTTAGGTATGGTGTCACTGTGGGGAGTGACCAACAAGATTCCTTCCCCCGATCCATGGTTTGTATAGGAGCCATCAAAGTAGAGCTTCCATGAGTGTGTTGTGATATTGAATAATGATTCATCTGGAAAATCAAATGTCTTTGGTGTGCTATCCTATAGCAGTGCGTCTGCTAACTGATCAGTAATGATTTGTCCCTTAATAGCCTTTCTGTCTACATATTCAATGTCATATTCACTTAGGAGCATTACCCACTTGGCTAGGCGACTGGTGAGAGCTGTTTTGCTTAATAGTTACTTTAGTAGATTTATTTTGCAATAAGCTTGACTGGATGTGCTAGCATGTAGTGTCATAGTTTTTGGGAAGCAAAAACCACAGCAAGACATGATCTTTCTATTTGAGAGTATTGCAGTTCATAGCCCACTAATGTACGACTGATGTAGTAGACAGCTCTTTCTTTACCTTCGTAATCTTGTTGTGCTAGGAGTGCCCCAAGAGCTATTGGCATGGTAGATATGTAAAGTAACAGTGGCTTTCCTTGGATATGAGGCATCAAGATAGGTGGGTTTATAATATATTCCTTCAATTTGCCAAATGCCTCTTCGCATTTCTCATCCCACCTAAATGGAATGTTCTTATGTAGGAGATGACCGAAAGGTTGACACTTGTTTGCTAGTTGTGATATGAACCTACGAATTGCTTGTAGCTTGCCTTATAGAGACCATAGTTGAGTGAGATTCTTGGGTGGTGGCATTTCCATGATGGCTTTGACTTTGGCCAGATCTACTTCAATCCCATTTGCTAATACAATGAAGCCTACCAGCTTGCCCGAGGTAACTCCAAACACACATTTATTTGGGTTCAACCTGACCTTGAATTGTTCTAGTCTCTGAAAGACCTTCTCTAGCACATCCAGGTGTGATTCTCTAGTGAGTGACTTTGCAAGGATATCATCCACATAGTCTTCCATTGTGACATGCATCATATCATGAAAGATGGTGGTCATAACATGTTGATATGTGGCTCCTGCGTTTTAGCCCAAATGGCATGACATTCCAGTAGAAAGTACCCCATGGACAAGTGAAATCTATTTTGTGTTAGTCTAGTGCTATCCTAATTTGATTATATCTAGAGAAGCCATCCATGAGAGATAACATGGTATGCCCTACTGTTAAGTCGACTATGATATCTATATTTGGTAACAGAAAGTCATCCTTGCGGCAACCTTTGTTTAGATCTTTGAAATCATTGCATAGTCTGACTCGGCCATCAGGTTTGGATACTGGCACAATGTTGGAGACCCACTCTAGATAGTCTATTGCTCTAATGAATCCCACATCCAGTAGTTTCTTGAGTTCTTCTTTCACTAGCAGTACAATGTGAGGATGCATCTTTCTAAGCTTCTATTTAACTGGTTTCACTCCTGGATCTAGTGGAAGATGATGTAGAATCAAATCTGGATCTAATCTTGGCATATCTGCATATGACCAAGCAAAGTTGACCTACTTTTTCTTGAAGAATGGTACAAACTTAGTCTTCTCTGGTGGAGTCAAAGACTTAGCAAAGTGAATGATCTTAGGTTGTTCCTCTGTTCCAATGTTAACAGGTTCTGTAGGTTCCACTACAATCTGAGACTTCTCTTGGTGCATGTCGTCGGGGAGAGTGTCAAGCCTTCCATCGTCAAGTGCCACAGTTGGGTTTTCACCATCGAATGCATCCTTTCTTTTTACTATTTTGGGATCTGATACTACCGCAGAGCAGTTTTCACCATTAGATCTAGTTTTTATTTTGATAATTTTGTGACTGGAAGGCTTGGCACCCTCTTTGAAATAAGCCATGGTATTGAGTTCAATGGAGAAGCCAGCTTTATGATCTCCTATGGGTGGGTGGTCCCTAAGTTCCATGTAGTCAATGTAGGCATCATCGTTTTGGAACATGTCTAGTTGAGGGGTTCCTTGTAGATCCCAGTCGATAAGTTTAGGATGCACAAGGGGGAGGGAGTCAGAGGATAGATCTGATTCGTTGATAGTTTGAATGGAAATTCTAGGCGTATTGATAGGGATAGGGTTTGGGATGGTACTTTCCTCCAAATTATTTATCGCGATAGAACTCAAACCTCCCTTGAAAGTCATATTCTCGGGGGTTGGTGAATCACACTCTAACGGTCTATGCGTTAGCGTTTGTCCCTCACGGTAGGGGCTATAAGTTTGAATGGTGTCGACTTCCTTGTCATCATAGGAGTGTTCTATTAGCTCATCCCACTCATACTCATTGGAATTTGTGTCACTGTCCTCTTGAAGGGTATGGATCATTTTCACAAGACAAGCATTTGCTTTTGCTTTGCCCTTGTCCTTGTATCCTAGACCTTTTGTATTTCTCACCAATGAGGATGAAGAAGGTTGAATGGGTTCTACTATTCCTTCTTTTATTAGGCCAATGGGGCCTTGTCCTTCGTTAGCCATTCTGTGTAAGATTGTCTCACCTCGCCCATAGATTTCCGTTGGGAGCTTAGGTGGTTCTTGTTGTGTGCTCTCTTCTTCTTTTGTGTAGAGCCATTGTAGGATATCTCTTTCCTCTGTTTCATCTGATAGGGTCCCCCATTTTACAAAGGGAGCTGTAGGAGGTGTAGAAGGAGTAGATGGCTTTGGAAAAAGCTTGGGTCACCCAAAGGATCTAGGAGATAGAGGCATTTTGGCTAGATTGAGGCTGTGCTCGATGGATTATTCCCCTACTCCCATTTCTTTGACGGTAATTTTGTGCTCTTTGGATGAGGAAGCTTCAGAGGTAGAATCATGCTATGGGGTAGGGGATGTAGATTCTCTATTGTTGGGTATGATATAATCAGGCTTGGAGCGGACAAAATTGCAATGATGGAAGGGGTTAGGATCACCTTGGATGGTGACTTGCTTGCTGTTATGAGGGAATCTTATGCATTGGTGGTAGGTAGAAGGTACAACTTTCATGGCATGAATCCATTATCTACCTAGGAGAATGTTATAGGCTAACTCCCTATCTAGGACTTGACAAACAACATCCTTTATCAATAGTCCCACCTGTATGGGTAATACCACTATTCCTTTGGTAGTCCTTTCCTCTTCATCATAGGCTTTGATAGTAATCTTTTTCCTTGGATCCACTACATTTTCAGAGAACCCCAATGTAAGGACTAGCTTGAGAGTGCAAATATTTAAACCAACTCCCCCATCAATGAGAACCCTTTTGAAATAGTGTTTATGGATGAAAGCGACAATATGCAAGGGTGTGTTATGCGGCTGAGATACTAAGAGGTCATCCTGTTCAGTGAACGATATGGTACCGGAGGAGGCTAGATTTCCTACCATGGTTTGAAACTTCTTTTGGGCCAAGTTTGTGGGCACAGTTGTTTCCACTAAGGCTTTATTGAGAATCTCGTTATGGGAAGGATACAAATGCAACAACTCTAAGATAGATATGTGGGTAGGAGTTTTTTGGAGTTGGTCTATGACACTATACTAATGGGGGATGGACTGAGAAGGTGACGACCTTGCCACTACGGGTAATGATACTACAATCAATTTTGTTGGGCTCCGATTGTTGGTTGGGCGTGACCACATTGATTTGTGGTATATGCTCTGATATGCAATTGATGGTATAATCGAATGGCACACTTGCATAATTAGCATTATTATTCCCATTATTCTGATTTTACCTATTGCAGTTCTTGTTGTTGTTACCATTGTTGTTGATGTTGTTGTTATATAATCTATCGTGATTGAGAAGCAGATCTTTGTATGCCACATGCATCTCATTAGAGATATGTTGTTGGGTACCTCCTTGATTTTGATCAAGTATGTCTTGAATAACAGGTTTGAGATGGATACAATTATTGGTCGTATGTCCTCTTCCTCTATGATACTCACAAAAATCGGTGTCTTTCCAATAGTGAGGTTTGATTTGAGGTTCGTAGTTGCTAGTTGGCAGGTGAGTGATCTCGTTGTTGGCCAATAGCTTTCTTAATGCAGATTCTTGGGACTCACCTAGTGGTGTGAACTTTCACCTAGGATTTGAGTTGAACCATGGATTTGGCTCCCGAGAGAACGTTTTGTTGGGCATTGCATTGTTTGTCTCTCCTTTGAGAGTGAATATTGGTTGTCATTTGGGAGCCACCACCTTGGAATCAACTACTCCATCATTGACAACATTTTTATTCTTGTCCAAAACTTTGACTTGTCTGTGGTGTAGTTAGAGTTAGGGGTGTCCTTGTACAACTTAAGTGAACCTTTGGCAATCATAGATTTCTCGATGAATAGTCCCATCTCAATGACCTTAGAGAATGAGGAAGGGCATTGAATTTGGATTTGATAGCTAAGATCGGAGTTGAGGTTGTGGATAAACAGCTCCATCAATTGCTTCTTAGGTACATCATATGGGCATTTGCTCGCTAGTAGTCTCCACCTTTCTAGGAAGGAGGTGAATGATTCACCACTCTTTTGTTTGGTATTGCATAGATAGAGCATGGAGACTTCATGTTCAATGTTGTATGAGAAGTGTGTGATGAACTTGTTGACTAACTCATCAAAGGTCTTGATACCCAGCGAAAGTCATGAGAACCACTCCATAGCTTGACTACCTAGAGATCTAGGGAATAGTCTCATTAAGAAAGTCTCATTGTCAGCTACTTCCATGCACACAGTGATAAATTCCCTAATATGATCTCTTGGGTCTCCCTTTCCTTTGTACTTGTCAAACTTAGGAGCTTCAAATTGAGATCTATCATTTGTTGTGTTAGACCCTCAATTTGTTTCCTCATTTCTTCCATAGGTATATTTGGGTCCATGAATTTCTTTCCTTTATCACCATCAGTGTGATTTTCATGAGTTTTCTCTATGGTCTCTTTCAGTGTGTTGAGATCAAAGTCAGAGGGGAGTTTGAGTCCTAGACTCGCAAGATGCATAAAGTACTTGTGAGGGTCCTCGTGGAGCACTTTTTCTACTAAGCACTAAAATTTTTGACCTTGGAGGTGCCCTTGATAATCTTCATGAGAGATATCCTCATCACTATTGTGAGGAGTAACAATGTGAATGGATGATCTGGCCATTTCAAGTTGTGCTTTGTATTAAGATCTTGTTAAAACCATGCAAGGCAATGCGGGAAGTGGTGGGATGGAACTGAGACTTTGGTAAGGTGAAGGTGGAGATTGCTAAGAAGAGGATACTTGTGATGAGATTTGGACAAGGGACTCTTTTAATAAATGATTCCAAGCAAGATGACCAATACAAGACGACAACCACTAGTAAGGGTACTTGATACCTATCTTACTATTTGGAGACTAGTCATGCACCAAGACCACTAGCAAAGTTCTGTGACTTACTAGGGTTACTTGAATTCGTAATGATCCAAAAAAGGTTTTGCACTAATCTGATATAGGATACTTTGACTTTGCACTAGGGAGACCTAATAGAAAGTGGATGAGATGACTGACAAAAGAGAGTGTATGACATGAAATGGATAGGAAAAATGACTGCAAGGTAAGATCTAATCTCTGAATTGGGAAAAATGCTAAAATAGGTATCCAGAAATGGTAAAATTTTTCCTCCAAAGTATGTGGAAGTACTCACTATTACACATGCGCAGGAACAGATGCGCAAAAAAAGGATAAATGCACAGAAAGTTGACACAGATGTGCAGTACTGGTAAAGGTTAGATGCGCAGAAATAGGTGATAAAAGCGTGACAAGTCAGAGTATATGCCCAAAAAGTCAACACAGATGCACATTAGAAAATAATAAAAGGACGCAGCTCTAGTTTTTTCAATGTTTTTGCAAATTTTAGGCAGTTTTTCTGATGTTTTTGGTCTCTTTGGTTGCAAAATGGTCTCCTTTGATCTGATTTTCTTTATTTATGGCAAGAAGACACAACAAACACAAAGAATGTTTTCATGGTTTTTTATTTTTTTTGTGATTTTTTGACTCTTTTTGGACTAAAAAGAAAAGCAAGTACACTCCCAGGCTTCAAATGGATTACAAGGGTTTTTGGCCACTAGAACAAGGTGTTTAATGAAGGAAACCGTTTGAGTGGTTATACATACAGCAACACTACTCTCTGTTATGGAGTCTCCCAGCCTGCAAGGGTTGCGCCTTGGAGGGTTTTGGGGGAGGTTGGCTGTCAGTATAACACAACTGCACTCATTGTTTGAAGCTTTCACTCCAAACAGAATTTATTTATAGTGGATTGGTAGGGCTTGGTGTTTAGCCTATTACCACTTAGGATCATCCCTACTTGGATGAACGGTATCCAAGAGCAGGCCCCTCTAAAGGAGAAACACATGTGAGAATGATATGTCTGGCATTTTGGTCACCCAAGATAGGGAGAGCATAGGCCTGGTATCATTCCCAAAACACAGAAGATAGTGGTTCTTTTTCCCCTAGTTAAAAAGAAAAGACTAAATGAGCTATCTACTTGGGCAAGCACAAAAGTTTGTTAACTTTGAAGTGACAACAAGATAGCAATGGTTCAGTTTTACCTAGATAGCAATGATGTGTTCAATTTTACCCAGATAACATGGATTTGTTAACTTTGAAGTGATAACGAGATAGCAATGTGTCTATGAAAGATAGCAATATAGCAATAATTCAAGGATATGCAAGATAGCAATGATTCAGTTACCACCTTCCTAGTTAAGACTATGTGAGATTTGCATGAGCATCCATTTACTTTCCTTTTAGAAATTGAAGTGTGAGTTAACAATTGTAGCTATATGATTCTAAACCAGTACCTAGCCTACAAAATAGATCAAGAGTGTTCCTACGAAAGGTGTTAAGCGTTAGTGAAAACTTCAAGGAAACCCTAAAAATCACTGCCTAAATAAGATGCGCAGCTTCTAAGCTTGAATGCATAGAAACACAGATTAGAAGCACAGAAGTACAAATGCACTGAGACAGAGGTCAAAAGTGTAGGAAAATAGAGTATATGCGTAGAATCAGCAGATGCTAGCAGAGGTTGTATGCACTGAAACAAAGCATGTATGAGCCAAATCAGTAGATGCACCGTAGAAGAGGTTGTATGCGCCGAAATAGAGCCTATATGCACCAAATCAGTAGATGCGCCATAGAAGAGGTTTTATGCGCCGAAACAGAGCCTGTATGTGCCAAAAGATGGGATGCTCCAGAACAGACAACAGATGCATGTTAGGATGGGTCAAATGCGCAGATTCCTCCTGTGTACAACTTTCTAACACACAAAAACTTAGTTTTTGGGTTAAATTTTGGGGCTAGGCCCCATGGTGGGCGCCAAAAATGTTAAGGGAAACTTGGAGTAAACATGAATAATCAATATAGTATGTCAATAATACCCAAAACTCAATGAAATAATGAATTAAGAAGGTCAATTTAAACAAAGCACAATAAAAAGCAAACCTCCTTTAATTCTCAGCTTCCATTGATCGCCTATCACAAATGATCTTGTCTATGAATATGGCCCTCAGAAGGTGTACTTCCTTGCTATGATTCCAAGATGTCAAATGGAAACGGCTATGATAGTTTTGCCATGAAGATGAGCTTCACAACAATGATGATAGTATAGTAACAAGTTTGATTGCAAGCAAAAGGAATGACGTGGGTACCAAAGGCGCACTGTAATTCCTGCAGAGTAAGTTTACTTAAAGCCTAGATGAATGAAATGAAAGAATAGGGTTCAATTTATAGACTTGAGAGAGAGAAGATCAATGGTATAGAAAGAATAAGAAGATCAACGGTTGAGAACAGTTGAGGAACGCGCACGAATAAGAAGAAGACATGTGTCTCGCTCTATTTTGCATGAGAGGAATTAATAAAATAAAAGAATGAGTTAACTGAAGAGATTAAATCAATTAAAAGAATAGATTAATCAATTAAGAGAATAGAACTAGAGGATGGAAATTGCATGAGGAAAAAAAGATATTTTAGCTCAATTAAATATTTGGAATATTCAATTGCATGTGCACAAAGATTGAATTATATTTAGAGATAACTCAATTTAAAAGAAATAGACAACTTAAATAAATATTTGATTTATTTAAATTTAGAGAAGATATTATTGGAAGAAACAATTTTTTTTTTTTTTTTTAAAGATAATGCGCCTGGTAAACTTTTTAACGTGATCGACGACGCTGGTGCGACATGCCTTCCGGCTCCACGCGAGTGCTTTTGCCTGGAGCAATGAACCAGTGAGGCCACAACTGGGGGACCTCATCCCCTAGGAAGAACACTTCAAACCCGCAGAGGTAGTTTGGGACTTGGACTATGGATGGACTAGAGGATAGATGACAAGAAATGGGGTGGATGGAAAGGTAGAGCCTCGGGGGTGCATTGAAAATGGCCTTGCCTACGTGAGAAAAGAGGCAACGTAGTTTGGGGTTGACCCTATGATACTGATGACAGACACTATGCTAGGCTAACACTATGGATAGGATACTAGATAAGACCTTGGTTGACAAGGTGACAAAAGAGACAGAGTATCAAGCCATGATAGGTTATCGTCAGGTTACACAAGGTACTTTATTATGGAACAGATATGGATTGGATGGGGTATGATTAGAAGGAAGAATGGATACAAGGTGATTGGTTTCCCAAAGATGGAGAAGATGATTTATCACAAGTAATGCCTATTTACAAGGTTTTCACCACTTGCTTTTATTTGCACGAAAGCTAGAAGTACACATGATGCCTATTTGCCAGGTTTTCATCATGGTACCTATCCAAGGCGCCTGTTTGCCAGGTTTTCACCAAAGGACGATTTTATTTTTTTTTCCATTTTTTTTGCTTTTTTTTTAATTTTTTGTACTTTTCTAATTTTTTTATTTTTTTGTATTTCATGCCCCCCTTACATTGGGGTTCTCTTAGGTATAGAACTGGTAAAGATGCATACTGTCGATTGGGTTATCGAACAACTCACCTTCTGATGTTGCCAACTGATATGCCCTTGATCCATAGGTAACAATGATCACATAAGGCCCAAGCCAATTGGGTTCAAACTTGCCTTTCTTTTCCTGATCTTGTTGGTTGCGGGGATTTTCCTTAAGTACTAGATCTCCAACCTTAAAGACTCTTGGACGAACTCTATGGTTGTAGCTTCGTGACATCATTTGCTGATATGCTTTGAGATGATTAAAGGCTTTATGTCTCCTTTCCTCTAGCAGCTCTAGCTCTTGTAATCTGGAAACTCTATACTCTTCATCAATTATGAGACCTTTTAACGACACCCTTAGAGATGGTAACTCAACCTCAATAAGCAAAATGGCTTCTGATCCATAGACAAGGGCATAAGGGGTAGCACTTGTGGGAGTGCGTATACTAGTTCGATAGGCCCATAGAGCGGGATTGAGTTGAATGTGCCAATCACGGCCAGCATCGTTGACTGTCTTCTTGAGGAGTTTCAAGATTGTTTTGTTGGATGCTTCTGCTTGGTCGTTGCCTTGGGGTTAATAGGGTGTGGAGAATTAGTGTTGGATTTTGAATCTGTCACAAAGCTCTTGCACATCCTAGTTTTTAAAAGGTCTTCCATTATCCATGATAATGGATGAGGGAATTCCATATCTATAGATGAGGTAATTGAGGATGAATGAGGAAATTTGTTTGCCTATGATGGTGGTGAGGGGAACGGTTTCAATCCACTTGGTAAAGTATTCAGTGGCAGTTATTATGAACTTATTGTTGCAAGTATGAGGTGAACCAGTGTTGTCATTGATGTCAACATACTCATATTACATTGACAAGAAGGATTGGATGAGCTGTGTGTTGAGGATATTGAGAAAATTAGCCTCAGTCAGGAACAGTGAAGAACAGTGATGAGAAGAAGGCAAATATATTGGATAGGTTGAGAACCGGAGGATGCGGATTAAAGGGTTTGCAGATATGAGTCTTGAGATGCTTCAGTCAAGTTTTCAGAGGTCCGCATGAAGACCTGAAGAAGTTATGGCTGTCTGTGTGGAACTGGTTCCGGCAAGTGCTTAGAGGTGACAGAGGATCACAGAAAGGTCTGGTGAGGTCTGGAATTGTACAATCCTAATCTGCGGATTGGAAAGAGTGTTTGGGATGTCCTTGTGATGTGCCATCTCGAGCTGTGTATGATTTGGAGGTCCGGAAGTACCTCTTACATTATGACAGTGGCGACAGACTGTGTTCTTGAAGTTCCGGATAAGGAGGATAAGAGATTTCAGTAAGTAAAGGAAATGCGGACGTACCTGGTCATTCAGGCAGGCTTGTGAAGGTTCTTGGATCATGTTGAGGTTGTGTTGTTGGTCTGCATTGATAATGTATGATTTGAAGGTCCGGAAGTACCTTCTACAGTGGCGACAGACTGTGTTCTTGAAGTTCCGGATGAGGAAGACAAGAGATTCCAGCAAGTAAAGGACGTGCGGATGTATCCGGTCATTCAGGCAGGCTTGTGAAGTTTTCTGGATCGTGTTGAGGTTGTGTTGTTGATCCGCATTGATAGTAGAGCCCAGAATTGAAGTTATTCTTCCGGATGAAGTTCTTGCTCTGTTTAGCCGACCGGATGAGTTGTTCATCCTGCGAATGTTCTTGTGGTGGCTGACCGGATGTGTTATTCATCTTGCGGATACTCTTATGGTTGTTTGCCGACTTAGATGTTTGTTCCTAAGTCGATGCCTTGTATAAATAACAGTTTGTGAGTTCATTTCAAAGTGAGGATTGTGTGGATGAGTGTGGCATAGCGAAGAGAAGTGCGAAAGGCAGAGCAGAAGTTTTTGGGCTTAAAAGGAACTGATCCGGACATAGTAGAGATGTCATTCTCCAGTTCAAGATTGTGATTCTTATCACTTTGTAGACAGTGTGTCTCTTAGTAGGCAGTGGGCCTCTTGTGAGCAGTGTGCTCGGGCAGTGAGCCCTAATTGGCAAGTGCCATTCTTTTTCTTATTCTTCTAACAGAGAATAATCCTTAGGTTAATCACCCCATGGTTTTTCCCTTAACCGGGTTTTCCACGTCAAAATCTTGGTGTTCAATGTGTTGATGTTTATCTGCTCTTGTGTTTATGTATTATGCTTTCATGGATGATTAATTGATATGCTGTTAACTAACAACGAAGAAACAAGTGTTTGAAAGAACAAGAAGTTTTATACAACTGATTCACCCCCCCTCTCAGTTGTATGCCTTAAATCCAACACTTATGGTCGTTGGATGAGGGCGGGTGGATTACCCACAAGGTCAATTCCCCATTGACAAAAGGGCCAAGGTGTCGTTAAAGGTCTCAGCTCTTCAGCTGGTGCATGTATCAAGTTTCTATGTATCTGGCACTGCTTGCACTTCTTCACAAATTGATATGAATCTATTTCCATGTTCGGCCAATAATAACCCAAACGCATGAGTTTCTTAGCTAAGGAAGGACTGCTAGAGTGTGTTCTACAAATCCCTTTATGCATGTCTTGTAATGCGGTGTGAGATTCTTCTCATTCTAAACAACGGAGTAAAGTACCATCCAGACCATGTCGGTATAGGGTGTTAGCAATAATGGTATAATGAGAGGTTTGGCGGATGAAAGTTCATCGTTGGTTTGAAGATAAGTCAGGTGGGAGGGTATTGTCCTTGAGGTAAGTGTAAATCACACCATACCAAGGTGAATCAGATCCGACCAGTAGGCATATGGAGTAGGTTTCAGGATGATCATAAGCTGGTTATTGAATTGACTCCACCAAGAACTCGTACCGTGACTCATTCTCTAGGATCTCAAGGAGTGAGGCAATGGTTTCCATGGCATCTACTACTTTGTTTTCAATACAAGATATCTACTCAAAGGAGATTATCACAAAGTAGTCCTTAAAGCCATCAACCATGCACTTGTATGGGACAAGCTTCTCATCTTTGGTTTGGTAGTCGTCATTGACTTGGTTGATCACTAGTTGAGAGTCACCGTAGACATGTGGCTCTTTGATTTTCCATTTTGTTGCCATTTTGAGACCAATGACTAAGGCTTCATACTCTACTATATTGTTTGTGCATAGAAATAATAGATGATAAGACTTAGGTATGGTGTCGCCGTGAGGAGTGACCAACAAGATTCCTACCCCTGATCCATGGTTTGTATAAGAGCCATCAAAGTAGAGCTTCCATGAGTGTGTTGTGATATTAAATAAGGATTCATCTGGAAACTCAAATGTCATTGGTGTGTTATCCTGTATTGTTACTTCTACTAACTGATCAGCAATGATTTATCCCTTGATAGCCTTTCTATCTACATATTCAATGTCGTATTCACTTAGGAGCATTACCCATTTGGCTAGGTGACTTATTAGAGTTGCTTTGCTTAATAGGTATTTTAGTGGATCTATCTTTGCAATAAGTTTGACTCGATGTGCTAGCATGTAGTGTCATAGTTTTTGGGAAGCAAAAACCACAGCAAGACATGATCTTTCTATTTGAGAGTAGTGCAGTTCATAACCCACTAATGTACGACTAATGTAGTAGACTGCTCTTTCTTTACCTTCGTAATCTTGTTGTGCTAGAAGTACTCCAAGAGTTGTTGGCATAGCAGATATGTAAAGTAGCAGCAGCTTTCCTTGGATAGGAGGCATCAAGATGGGTGGGTTCATAAGATATTCCTTCAATTTTCCAAACGCCTCTTCACATTTCTCATCCCACCTAAATGTAATGTTCTTATGTAGGAGATGATTGAAAGGTTGACACTTGTCTGCCAGTTGTGATATGAACGTACAGATTGCTTGTAGCTTGCCTTGTAGAGACCGTGGTTGAGTGAGATTCTTTGGTGGTGGCATTTCCATGATGGCCTTAACTTTAGTAGGATCTACTCCAATCCCATTTGCTGATACAATGAAGCCTAAGAGCTTGCCTGAGGTGACTTCAAACACATATTTCTTTGGGTTCAACCTGACCTTGAATTGTTCTAGTCTCTGAAAGACCTTCTCTAGCACATCCAGGTGTGATTCTCTTGTGAGTGACTTTGCAAGGATATCATCTACATGGTCTTCCATTGTGATGCGCATCATATCATGGAATATATTGGTCATAGCACGTTGATATGTGGCTCCTGCGTTCTTTAGCCCAAATGGCATGACATTCCAGCAGAAAGTGCCCCATGGAAAGTGAAAGCTGTCTTGTGTTGGTCTTCTAGTGCTATCCTGATTTGATTATATCCAGAGAAGCCATCCATGAGAGATAACATGGTATGCCCTATTGTTAAGTTGACTATGATATCTATATTTGGCAACGGAAAGTCATCCTTGCTGCAAGCTTTGTTTAGATCTCTAAAATCATTGCATAGTCTGAATCAGCCATCAGGTTTGGATATTGGTACTATGTTGGAGACCCACTCTGGATAGTCTATTGCTCTGATGAATCCTACATCTAGTAGTTTCTTGAGTTCTGCTTTCACTAGTAGTGCAATGTGTGGATGCATCTTTCTAAGTTTCTGTTTGACTAGTTTCACTCCTAGATCTAGTGGAAGATGATGTAGAATCAAATCTGGATCCAATCTTCGCATATCTGCATACGACCAAGCAAAGTTGACCTGCTTTTTCTTAAAGAATGGTACAAACTTAGTCTTTTCTGGTGGAGTTAGAGACTTAGCAACGTGAATGAGCTTAGGATATTCCTCTGTTCCAATGTTAACAGGTTCTATAGGTTCCACAACAATCTAAGACTTCTCTTGGTGCATGTCATCAGGGAGAGTGTCAAGCCTTCCATCGTCATGTGCCATAGTTAGGTTTTCACCATCGGATGCATCCTTTCTTTTTACTATTTTAGGATTTGATACTACTGTAGAGCGGTTTTCACCATTAGATCCAGTTCTTATTTTGATATTTTTACGACTGGAAGGCTTGGCACCCTCTCTGAAATAAGCCATAGTATTGAGTTCAATGTCAAAGCCAGTTTTATGATCTCCTGTGGGTAGGTGGTCCCTAAGTTCCATGTAGTCAATGTAGGCATCATCATTTTGGAACATGTCTAATTGCGGGGTTGCTTGTAGATCCTAGTCGATAAGTTTAGGATGCACAAGGGGGAGCGATTTAGAGGATAGATCTGATTCGTTGATAGTTTGAATGGATATGCTAGGGGTATTGGTAGGGATAGGGTCCGGGATGGTACTTTCCTCCAAATTGTTTATTACGATAGAACTCGAACCTTCCTCGAAAGTCGTATTCTTAGGAATTAGCAAATCACACTCTAATATTCTATGCTTTATCGTTTGTCCCTCATGGTAGGGGCTATAAGTTTGAACGATGTCAATTTCCTTGTTGTCATAGGAGTGCTCTGTTAGCTCATCCCACTCATATTCATTGGAATATGTGTCACTGTCCTCTTGAAGGGTATGTATCATTTCCACAAGACAAGTATTTGCTTTTGCTTTGCCCTTGTCCTTGTATCCTAGACCTTTTGTATTTCTTACCAATGAGGATGAAGAAGGTTGAATGGGTTCTACTATTCCTTCTTTTCTTAGGCCAATGGGACCTTGTCCTTCGTAACCCATTCTGTGTAAGATGGACTCACCTCACCCATAGATTTCTGTTGGGAGCTTAGGTGGTTCTTGTTGTGTGTTCTCTTCTTCTTCTGTGTAGAGCCATTGTAGGATATCTCTTTCCTCTGTTTCATCTGATAGGGTCCCTCATTTTACAAAGGGAGTTGTGGGAGGTGGAGGAGGAGCAGATGGCTTTGTAAAATGTTTGGGTTGCCCAAAGGATCTAGGAGATAGAGGCATTTTGGCTCGATTAAGGTTGTAATCGATGGTGTATTCCCCTACTCCCATTTCTTTAATGGTAATTTTCTGCTCTTTGGGCTTGGATGAGGAAGCTTTGGAGGTAGGATCATGCTGTGGGGTAGGGGATGTAGATGCTCTATTATTGGGTATGATATAATCAGGCTTTGAGTGGATAGAATTGTAATGTTGAAAGGTGTCAGGATCGCCTTGGATGGTGACTTGCTTGCCGTTATGAGGGAATTTTATGCATTGGTGGTAGGTAGAAGGTACTTCTTTCATGGCATGAATCCATGGCCTACCTAGGAGAATATTATAGGCTAGCTCCCTATCTAGGACTTGGCAAACAACATCCTTTATCATCGGTCCCACTTGTATGGGTAATACCACTGTTCCTTTGGTAGTTCTTTCCTCTTCATCATAGGCTTTAATAGTGAGCTTTTTCATTGGATCGACCGCATTTTTAGATAACCCCAATGTAAGGACTAGATTGAGCGTACAAATATTTAAACCAGCTCCTCCATCAATGAGAACCCTTTTGATACGGTGTTTATGGATGAAAGTGATGATATGCAAGGGTGTGTTATGAGGCTAAGACACTGAGAGGTCATCTTGTTCGGTAAATGATATGGTACTGGAGGAGGCTAGATTTCCTACCATGGCTTGAAACTTCTCTTGGGCTAAGTTTGTGGGTATAGTCATTTCCACTAAGACTTTATCAAGAATTTCTTTGTGGGAAGGAGACAGACACAACAACTCTAAGATAGAAATGTGGGCAGGCATTTTTCAGAGTTGGTCTATGACACTATACTGATGGGGGTTGGACTGAGAAGGTGACGACCTTGGAGGGATGGTATTCAACGTGACCTTACCACTGCAGGTGATGATACTGCAATTAGTTTTATTGGGCTCTGATTGTCAATTGGGCATGACCACATTGATTTGTGGTATGTGCTCTGATATGCAATGGTATAATCAAACGGCACACTTGCATAATTAGCATTATTATTTTTGTTATTCTAATTTTGCCCGTTGCAGTTGTTGTTGTTGTTATTGTAGTACGGCCTGTCGTGATTGAGAAGTAGATCCTTGTATACCACATATGTCTCATTAGAGGTGTGTTGTTGAGTACTTCCTTGATTTTAATAAAGTATGTCTTGAATAACATGTTTGAGATGGATACAATTGTTGGTCATATGTCCTCTTCCTCTATGATACTCACATAAATTGGTGTCTTTCCAATAGTGAGGTTTCATTTGAGGTTCATAATCACTAGTTGGTGGGAGTGTGATCTTGTTGTTGGCCAATAGCTTCCTTAATGCAGAACTCTTGGGACTCACCCAGCGGTGTGAACTTTCACCTAGGATTTGACTTGTACCATGGCCTTGACTCCTGCGAGAATGTTTTGTTGGGCGTAGCATTGCTTGCCTTTCTTTTGAGAGTGAAGATCGATTGTTGTTTGGGAGTCGCCACCTTGACATCAACTACTCCATCATTGATGAAATTTTTATTCTTGATCCAAAATTTTGACTTGTTTGTGGTGTAGTTGGAGTTAGGGGTGTCCTTGTACAACTTAATTTGCCCCTTGGCAATCATAGCTTTCTCAATGAATAATCCCATTTCAATGACCTTCAAAAATGAGGTAGGACATTGAATTTAGATTTGATAGCTAAGATCGAAGTTGAGGTTGTGGACAAACATCTCCATCAATTGCTTCTCAGGTATATCATATGAGCATTTGCTCACTAGTAGTCTCCACCTTTGTAGGAAGGAGGCAAATGATTCACCACTCTTTTGTTTGGTATTGCATAGATCAAGCATGGAGACTTCGTGTTCAATGTTGTACGAGAAGTGCGTGATGAATTTGTTTACCAACTCATCAAAGGTTTTGATACCCAACAAAAGTCGCAAGAACCACTCCATGGCTTCACTACCTAGAGATCTAGGAAATAGTCTCATTAAGAAAGTCTCATTGTGAGCTACTTCCATGCATGCGATGGTGAATTCCCTAATGTGATCTCTTGGGTCCCCTTTCCCTTTGTATTTTTCAAACTTAGGAACTTTGAACCGAAAGGGGAAGGGTATCATGTTCAAACTTTTATCAAAGGGGTACGGTGCTATGTCTTCCAAAGAGTAAGTTTTAGCACTTGTTCCTGTCTTGAGATCCATCATTTGTTGTGTTTGACCCTTGATTTGTTTCCTCATTTCTTCCATAGGTATATTTGGGTCTGCGACTTTCTTTCCTTGATCCCACTCAATCTGATTTTCATGAGTTTCCTCTATGGTCTCTTTCATTCTGTTGAGATCAAAGTTAGAGGGGAGTTTGAGTCCTAGACTTGCAAGATGCATAAAGTACTTGTGAGGGTCCTCGTGAAGCACTTTTTCTAGTAAGTGCTAAAATTCTTGATCTTGGAGGTTGATCTTGGAGGTGCCCTTGATACTCTTCATGAGAGATATCCTCATCACTATCGTGAGGAGTGACAATGTGATTGGATGATCTGGCCATTTCAAGTTGTCTTTTGTATTGAGATCTAGTTAAAACCATGCAAGGTGACGTGGGAAGCGGTGGGACAAAACTAGAGATTTTGGTAAGATGTTGGTGGAGACTGTTGAGAAGAGGATACTTGTGATGAGATTTGGACAAAGGACTCTTTCGATCAATGATTCCAAGTAAGAAGGCCGATACAAGATGATAGCCACAAGTAAGGGTACTCAATACCTGTCTTATCGTGTAGAGACTAGTCGTGCACCAAGACCACTAGTGAAGTTCTGTGACTTACTAGGGTTACTTGAATCTGATATGATCTGAAAAAGGTCTTGCACTAATCTGATATAGGATACTTTGACTTTGCTCTAGAGAGACCTGGTAGAGGGTGGATGAGATGACTAACGAAAGAGAGGGTATGATGCGATATGGATGGAATAATGACTACAAGGTAGGAGCTAATCTCAGAGCTGGGAAAAATACTGAAATGGGCATCCAGAAATGGCAAAAAGATTCTCTCAAAATAAGTGGAAGTACTCACTGTTACGCATGCGCAGAAATAGATGCGCAGTAGCAGGGGTCAAATGTGCAGGAAGTCAGTGTAAATGCGCAGTACTGGTAATTTTTAGATGAGTAGTAATAGGTGGTATAAGCGCAACAAGTTGGTATAAATGCGCAGAAAGTCAGAATAGATATGCAGCAAAAAATGATAAAAATGTAGCTCTAGTTTTTTCAATGTTTTTGCAAATTTTTAGAAATTTTTCTGATGTTTTTGGTTTCTTTTGTTGCAAAATGGTTTCTTTTGATCTGATTTTCTTTTAATTATGGCAAGAAGACACAGCAAACACAAAAATTGTTTTCATGGTTTTTTATTTTTTTATATTTTTGGGATTTTTGGACGCTTTTTGGACTAAAAGAAAGCAAGTACAATACTAGGTTTCAAAGGACAATATAAACCGAATTCTCAATATCTCTAGTGAAGCATCTTTGGGAGGTGATAATCGCCCTTCCCTGCACCGGCTTATAGGGGTTTTTGGCCACTAAAATAAAGGTGTTCAATAAAGGCAACCATTCGAGTGGTTATACATGTGGCAGCACTACTCTCCATTGTGGAGTCTCCCAGCTTGTAAGGGTTACGCCTTGGAGGGTTTTGGGGGAGGTTGGCTATCAGTATAACACAACTTCACTCGTTGTTTCAATCTTTCACTCCAAACACAATTTATTTATAGTAGATTGGCAGGGCTTGGCTTTAGCCTGTTGCCACTTAGGGTTGTTCCTACTTGGATGGACAGTATCCAAGAGTAGGCCCCTCTAAAGGAAAAACATATGCAAAAATGATATGTATGGCATTTTGGTCACCCAAGATAGGGGAGAGCATAGGCATGGTATCATTCCCAAAACATAGAAGACAGTGGTTCTTTTTCCCCTAGTTAAAAAGTAAAAGACTAAATGAGCTATCTACTTGGGCAAGCATAGAAATTTGTTAACTTTTGAAGTGATAACAAGATAGCAATGGTTCAATTTTACCCAAATAGCAATGATTTGTTAACTTTGAAGTGATGACAAGGTAGCAATGGTTCAATTTTTACCCAGATAGCAATGTGTCTAACTTTGAAAGATAGTAATATAGCAATGATTCAGTTACCACCTTCCTAGTTAAGACTATGTGAGATTTGCACGAGCATCCATTTACTTTCCTTTTAGAAATTAAAGTGTGAGTTAACAAGTGCAGCTATATGATTCTAAACTAGTACCTAGTCTACAAAATAGATCTAAGAGTGTTCCTACGAAAAAGTGTTAAATGTTAGCAAAAACCATAAGGAAACCCTAAAAATCACTGCCTAAATTAGATGCGTAGCTTCAGAGCCTGAATGCGTAGAAATAGAGCTCAGAAGTGTAGAATTACAAATGCACTGAGATAGAGGTCAGAAGCACAAGAATACAGAGTATATGCACAAAATCAGCAGATGCGCCATTGCAAAGGTTTATATGTGTTGAAATTGAGCCTGTATGCGCTGAAAGATTGGATGCACTAGAACAGATAGTAGATGCGTGTTAGGATAGGTCAAATGCATAGATTTCTCCTGTGTACGGCCTTCTAACACACAAAAACTTAGTTTTGGGGTTAAATTTGGGGCTAGGCCCCACGATGGGTGCCAAAAATGTTAAGGGATAATTGGAGTAAACATGAATAATCAATATATCAATAATAATAATACCCAAAACTCAATGAAAAGGGAAATAATCAAGATCAAACAAACAAAGATGAAACCTTTGCAAACCTCAATACTTCATAGCTTCCATTGATTGCCTATCTTGACCGATCTTGCATGTATGAATAAGGCCCTCAGAGAGTGAACTTCCTTGCTTTTTAAAGATTGTTAATGGAGAATGGCTATGATAATGCTTTGTAATGAAGATGAGCTTCACAACAATGGTAGTGATATGGTAACAAGTTGAATGCAAGCAAAAAGGAATGACGTGGGTGCCAAAGGCACACTGTAATTCCTGCAGAGTAACACTACTGAAGGCTTGGATGAATGAAATGGAAGAACATGGTTCAATTTATAGACTTGAGAGAGAGAAGATCAACAGTATAGAAAGAACAAGAAGATCAACGGCATAGAACGGTTGAGGAATGTGCACGAAAAAGAAGAAGACAAGTGTTTTGCTCTATTTTGCATGAGAGGAATTAATAAAATAGAAGAATGAGTTAACTGAAGAGATTAATCAATTAAAAGAATAGATTAATTAGTTAAGAGAATAGAACTAGAGAATGAAAATTGCATGAGGATAAGAAGATATTTTAGGTCAATTAAATATTTAGAATATTCAATTGCATGTACACAAGGATTGAATTATATTTAGAGATAGCTCAATTTAGAAGAAATGGACAACTTAAATAAATATTTGATTTGTTTAAATTTAGAGAAGATATTATTGGAAGAAACAATTAAACAATTGATATTATTTAATTTAGAATGAATTTGGGAGATCTAATTAAATAATTGATATTATTTAATTTGTTGGAGGAATTAGAAGAATTTAGGGATTTAATTAAATAAATTAATTTTATTTAATTGTTGGAAGAATTATGAATCAAATAAATAAATTTGTTTATTTATTTATTGATAGAGGAATTTAGACTTAAATAAATATTAAGAATATTTATTTGGACAGAGTCGTGTCATTTTTAGGCATATACAGGTGGCATATCACACAACTCAAATGAAGAAAACATATCCATGGAAGAAGCCATATGATGAGAAGCACCTGAATCAAGAATCCATTTACCTAATATAGAACTTGTACTTGCAAAAAGTGCTTTACCTTTATGTTTGGGTTCCTTAGCTTTCCTTGCATGACCTGATTCAAAAAGTTCTGGTTGTGTAGATGTTGAAGGAGTAGAATAAAAATTAGGCGATGGAAGTTTGTTCTTGAACAAGTTGCATCAACATGTTAATTTGTTTCTTAAAACAATTATGTTCATCATGCCATGATTTCTTACAATAAACACATGTATGATTCTCCTTCTTAGGTGAATTTTGTGCTTGATCTGTTTGTGGATGTTTCTTAGATTTCTTTTGTTTCTTGTTAGAAGGACCTGCCACTTTCTGTTCCTTAGGTTGTCCAACCACCAAAGCATGAGTCTATGATGGATTAATAATACCCATAGAAATAAGCTTCTATTGCTCATGCATTAATTAACACCTCAGAAAAGGATGCAAATGAAGGCATAGTGAAAGCATATCCCACAGTTAACCTATGAGTGTGAAAGCTAGAAACAAAAGTTGCATATTGAGGACCAAGTTTATTCAATACATTGTAGATCATTTGGATGTCATTTTTCTCAATACCACATGCTTTACATTGTGCTCTTAGATCATTAACCTTAGTTATGTAATCCTGGATGTTGCTAAAGTTCTTAGGATCAAGGCTTATCAATTCATTATCAATTTGATAGCATTTAAATTCATCTATTTTACCATACATTTTTTTGAACTTATCCAAAGCATCATGTGAATTTGTACATGCCTCAAGCTGAAACAAGAGATCTAGGGGAATGAAACCAGGAAGACATCCAAGAGATTTTGTATTCTTTATCATCTATTTTATTTTTTCCTTATCATATGTAGGTTCAGGTATCTTGTTTTAAACATATAAAGAATGCCCAAGATCCATTAGGGCATTCCATGCATGTTGACTCCAAGTTGCATAGTTATAAGGTGTTAATAATGGAACCCTTGATTTATCCATTATGTAGATAAAAAGAAGAGCACAAGCAGCTATATCAAAGCACAAATTTAATCAACATTGTAATTGAAGCCCCCCAAACCAAAACAACCACCAATTTCAACTCTTTTTCCAATCAATGAGTGATATGTACCCAAAGAGTTTCAAACTAAAAATCTGATGTCTAAAGCAAAGTCTAGAAAAATGGCATAGGCAAAAATGTAGAGTATAGAAATACCTTTCCAATGCCTATAAAAAAATGAATTTTTGATAAAGTGGGTGAAAATTGTGAGCTCAGGAGTGAAAAATGTAAGATTTGGCTTCAAACAATTATATCTAGCACATGCAAAAAATCTCAAAAAATACTTGCACCACTGCGAAGTGCTTGGAACCAGCTTTCCAACAATATCTTGTTTGCCAATTTTTGATACCGTGGTGAAAAGTTATGGCTCCCAAAAAAATGCCCTATTAGGGCTAGAAGGGGGCCAAGGGGCCCTGATGCTGATGTCACTACTAATGCAGTGCTGACGTCAGTAGTCAGAATATGCTCTGTTTCATTTGAATATTCTGTCTAGAAAGCAAAACCACTTTCAAAAGGCTGAAAACGGCCTGTCCACAGGAAAACTACCTTCGCAGATAACTAGGTATCAAGAGGTGAAAGGCTCAATCTTTCCCTTCGCTTGGAGGCTTTGATGCCTTACCCAAAGAGAATGTTTATCTCTACTTGATGAAGTACATGGTGAGTATCTTAAATCTTGGTACTGAACCTTGCACCACACTAAAAGATCGATGGAAAGGTCTTAGATAAGATGAATGGGCTTCTAGGGGATATCCTTGATACACACAAGGTGCGTGAGGTCTATGTTCATGAAATGATGGGTATGTCTAATGGCATGGTGTGAGAGGGTAACCCACTCTCCTCCTTCACTTTGCAAGGTATAAAGTTCTTGCAAGCTTCGCCCAAATGATAAATGTCCCCCAATGGGAGAGTCTTTTGATTCTGTCTCAATTTTGTATACCTTGCTAGAACACGAGGGTTGAGGTCATCCCTTTGGTGATGAAATCCAAGGTAGGCCCCCTAGAGGAAGGAATCCAAGGTTTTCTTGATCTCCAAGGTCTCACGAAGAACAAGGAGAGATCATACACACCAAGGACCTTGGAATTAACCAATGATAACAAGATTAGATCAAATCAAGGCTTTTGATCCCTAAGATCACGTGAAGTGCAAGGGTAGAGCATACACCTTGATTGATCCCAAACAAAAAAAAAGATTCTTTTTAAACCCAAAAATAGATGTTCCTAGATTTAGTGCAAAATAAGATAGGTCCTTCAACAAGCGGGCTAAAAATTAGTAGTTGATCTATAGTATTGGACCAATGTGAGCTGCACAAAATGATGTTAGATCCATAGGAACATGTATAAGATTGTATGATTCAGGGGTAAGATTGATTGGATTTGGAGAAAAGTGAAAAAAATTGCATACAAAACATATCCACCCAAAAACATCACAAATCTACCCAAAAACATTCAGGTCGACCAAAATAGAGATAGGCTATAAAAATTCTTACAAGACCTTAGATATATCTACCCAAACATATGACGTATCAGCTGAAACATAGTCAGGTCCGCCAATCTATGTTCATGACCTGAAAAATGAAAATTTAGCAAGAAAATGATCAATTTTTTTGATAAAATTAGATGATAAGGGGAAATTTGAGTAGCATATTCACCTATAAAAGTGATCCCCTATCAGAAAATAGAATGTTAGAAGTGAATAAAAATGATGAAAATGAGTTTGGAAGGGTTGAAGATAAACTATCCCTGCACAAGATAGAATTGGTGAAATTTTTACACATATACACTAATCTAGAGTTATTGTCAAGAAACAAAGGCTAGGGCTAAGATATATTTGCTCAAATAGAGTACAAATCTGCCAAAACACAGACAAATCCATTGATATGTGCTAGAACAGTTAAAACAGAGCATGCACCTAAAATAAGCTTAAGATAAGAATATGAGGTTAGATAAGTACCTAGGGGATCCCACCGGGTGTGCCAAAATGTGTAACATAGAAAAAAAGCCTAGGAAACAAGTTAAAATAATAATGACCTATATCACTCATATTCTAAGCTACCTCCAATAGAGCAATAAAAGAATGCATAAAGAGAAAGGAAGCTAAAACTAGTTAACAACCATGCAGACCTTGCTTAAGTAGATGTGTTCCTTTGATTTTTGATATGTGCATGGCTCCCTAAAATAGCAACATAACTTTGCAATTCATGGAGTCTTAAAAATGATTGGGATGAGGCTCAATTTATAGATTTTTTGACGAGGTATTGGATGGATGAGGTTGATTGGGGAGATCAAGGTTGAGGTTGATTGAGATCTCTCAAGAAAGGAAAGCTTTCCAAGTGGCATGATGTGGTTGGATGAGAAGGGATGTCCTTAGATCAAGGGAACATCAATGGTGAAAAATTAAGTTGGATAAAGTGAAGGGATGGGATTCAAGGAGGATAAGAAGGGACAAAAGGACCCTCATGTACAAAGGACTTGACCATGCCTTTATAAGAGGTCCATGTGGATTTGTACAAGAGGCCATGCCTTTGTAAATTTGGGAGGATGGAGGGAATTTAACTAGGGTTATGTTAGGATAATGGAATGTGTATCTAGGAGATTAGTTCATTAATTAGGTTTAAGTCACCTAATCAAAAGTGTAGAAAATAGGGAATTAAATAAATAGTTATATTTATTTAATTCATGGGATGGGAAAAGGGGATATTAGATAAATGAAATTTATCTAATGTTTGGATTATAGAGGAAGGTGATAAATGATTAATATTTATTGCTAGGGACATGTACAAATTCAGGTACTGATGCAGGTATAGATGAATAGTGAATAATACATGAATAGTGATTTTAACAATAAAATATTGTAAAATCATGGTATGAAGGGGAGTTGATCAATTAATTATCTAAACATGTGTTTATTCAATTAATTGTGGAGGAAATACAGTTTAGGGATGGTTTAGGGATGCTTTAGGGATGAATTAGGGATGTTTAGGGATGAGATGAATAGTGGACAATTTTAGGTGTGTACAAGTATATTTTAGGAAGGAAAGATTTCTAGTTGGGACATAAAACAAACTAAAGATGAGGAAATTTGGTCCTTGCAAGATTATCAAGAGGTTAAATTTAGGAAATACATATGAAGTATAGTTACTAGAAGGATTGGTCATATCACTGGTATTCAATGATATAGATCTATACTAGTACCATGAAGGGGAGTTAGAAGATTTTGGTATATATGTACAATGGTAGAATTAGATATAGCAACAACCAAAAGAAGAGATTGAGGTGATTCTAGATAGTAGGATTTAGAGAAGAACAAGGAATATGAAATTTGAGGAATGCTCGGTGAAGTGGAAAGGAAGACTTGTTGTGTGGTTACACAACACGCCCCATTTTGCCCCAGCAAAACAGGGGCTCAACTTTTGTGATTTCTTGGCTTGCTTGTTTCCCTTTGCTTTTGGGCGGTATGGTAAAACAGTAGCAAATGAATGTCAGGATTTTATCCTAGACATGTCAAGACCTTGAGATCTAGGCCAAATTTTCAAAGTTAGAATTTCTCATCATGAAACCTGCCAAGTGAAAGAGCATAAAAATCTAAGCAGGTTTGCCTTTTGAATCATCCCAAAATCCCCTAAGGCTAGGAAGTTATGCCTGGTCAAAGTTTAGCCAAATAGGCTTAGGGATGTGCACATTATCTGTCATTCGAACATTAAATTAATGTATCAATTGCAAAATTACTAAGGAAAACTCAATATCTACACATTCACAAATATGCGCATGTCAAAATTTAACCCACGATGTAGTAGACCGTCAAGCGCATGGGTATTCATAAGTATGTATATTCAATCTTAAGATGTAGACATTCGTTAATATCCTGACTTGCTATAATATAATGACAAAACTTAATATCCAGAAATTCATAATATCCTGATGATGTGTCATGTTGACTTTTTAAAAGTGCATAGGTCTCTGGGCATTCTGTATAGAATCTTAACATCCAGACCTTATCCCAACATCCTGATGACATCATCCAACCTCACCTTAGAGAAATATCTTGATGATGCCATCCAGACATTAAGAGTTTGGAACATGTGATAAACCTTAACATCTAGACATTAACTTAATGTTTGGACTTTTACTAATATCCTGATGATGTCACATTTCACCCGACCCAGAATAACCTTCACAAGGGTGACATCATCTTCACATTTGGACTTAGGGATATTTTGCAAATGCTAACATTTGGATATTTCTTAATATCCACATCCCCGTCCCTGTGACCAAAATTCATAGGTTTCATGAACCAATCAGATGGTACCACATGGCATCAGGACATTTTGTAATGTCCTGACATTCGATGATCAAAGTGAATTACCTTTTGATCTTAGAAAACCCAATATTCACCCTCGGTCAACATTGACCAACATGATGACATCATGCATACACATGGGCACATTTCGAAAGGTATCCACATTGTTTAACATCTGAATATTCATTAATATCCATGCCCAACAATAAATGCTGTGAAAGAGTAGGTGGCCATTTGAAAATTCAAATCATCAACTACCACTCGTTACAATCTACTAAACCGGATGTCGATATCCACAAACACAAGCAATTTGACATTAATTATGCCCTAAAATCATGATTTCTAATGCATAAAGCAGGTTTTTTGATCATTTTTGCATTTATAAAGCATTCGAAGAGAAATTACAGAGATCCAAAGTTTTACAGCGACCATTACAGAGATCTTCATCCCGAATGGAATGGTACAAACATTTGGACAGTGAACTGTAAAAAGTGATTGCACACTGTGAAGGTGAACATCTAGACATTAGATCATCAGGTTTAAGTATGCTAATCAGGTATGTAACATTAAAACCCTCATTTTATCATTTCTGCATAGTAAAAGGTAAACGATACTTACTTAGGGTAAATCCTGAATGATGATGCACATGTTTATGCTCTGCAAGCTGTTAAATGTCATGATGTCAAGAAATTAGTTGGTTAAACTCAACAACTACAAGTTAGGTTAAGATATGCATATTCATAATTGTAGGATAAGATGGAAGCTCGTAAAAATAGAAGTGAAATGGAGTTCATGACTCACATGTTCCTGCAACCCAATGGCTTAGGCTTTAGATTTAGACAGATTAACGACACACATGCTGAGAATACCAGTCTAGAGGCATGGATGACCCAATCAGTTTAGGGTGGTGGAAACCCTATGCTCATAAATATTTACAACTCTAGAATGTGGCATGCTGGAGCATTTCCGTACACAACAGAGGCCATTGAGCTGGTGGCTGCATGTCTAGACAACTATAACAGAGATACAAGAAGAGTGGAGAAGCATGGCCGAGTGTATGCAAATTTCTCAGTTACAGGAATTATAGCTGCTTTCCATCTACCCATAGGCCCTAAATTGTATAAGATAAATGTGGAGGCCTTGAAAAATCAATACTAGAGTAAGTATACAGATTGCAGAAAGATCATGTTCTCATGTTGGAGAGCCCAGGAAAACACCTATAAGGAAGCAGCTAAGCTCCCAATTAACCTCTACAAGTTTGACTTTACACCAGAGGTTCAATACATGATTGTCATGTTGAGCCGGATGAGAGGAAGGCTACATGCTGGGAACTTTGAGCCATGGATGTATGGGCTTATAAGAATGGTTGAAACCACAAACACACAAATACAGTGGGCATCACTCATTAGTGATAGTCTTGATGAAGGAATGAAGAAGCTTGGAAGTAAGGCAAACCTGTTCCACATCTCATCATATGTGGTCTATGCCTGTGCAGCCAAGGGTACTTTTGATGGCCTACAAATAGTAGGATGAGTTGGGAGAAACCCCAGAGACATGAACATATGGGGTCACTACCCACAGCTAGAAAAGAAGTTTTCCATGTAGAACTACAAAAGGGTGAATGATTGTTTTGTGATGCATCTAGTTTGCTTGATGGAGGATGACATAGCTAAAAGGATGAACATTGAAGCTCAAGAAGTTATAGTAAAAAATGGAACTTGGTTCATCTAGTTCCCAGCTTTCACATACATTAGGATGGAGGGATTTAGTGGGCAACCCTTGATGTTGCCAAGGTACCCTATAGATAGAGTCATCCTCATGGAGATGACTAGATAGATAGTGCCCTCTTATGAGGCATTTGCAAAGAGAAATAAGAAACCTAATGTTAATTTCCCTCTTTATATTAGGTGGTACATGTGTCCTGACATTGAGTCAACAAAAGAAGCAAAGGGAGGCTTACAGATGCTGAACTTGTAGCCTTTTCCATTGGCCAGACAATATGATCCCTACAAGAGGATGGAGAAACATATAAGCAAGAGGCCTGTACATCAGGTACATTTAGAAGATTACTAGGCAGATTGCCTAGATGATGTAGAAGTGAGGAGGAGGAGCTATTAACGATTAACATTGAAGAAGATCCACACATTGGATTGCATGCCTGTCCTTCCACAACTACATCAAGATGATGGAATGAGAATTTCAAAAGAGTATGAAGATAAAAATATATATGCTGAGACTATCTCCCCGCCAAACTGGAGCTAGACAGAAGAAACATCTCTAGACCTTATAACAACAAGGGTCATGACATTGACCAAGGCATGGGTGGAGCAATAGGTTGCTACTTTAAAGGCCAAGGGAGTGGTCGTTACAGTAGCTAAGAAGAGGAAAAGGAAAGAATTGCCTAAGGATGAATATGATGACTTCTTGGAAGATAAGTAAGGCAATCTAGGCATATGCACTTATCCAGGGTATAAGATGCTGGATAACAAAGGAGCCTTCATCAGATGAGGAATCAGATGGGAATGCAAAATGAAGAGGTCACATTGACCAAGTTAATGATTCTAGAATATTCCTGCATGCCAGCTGTACACCACCAGATTGATTACTGACTAGAAATCATGTGCCACGTTTAATCTTGACCATTAGATCATGAGATCTGTTGCAACTGCATCCTCTCATTGTTCTATAAAAGGAGGTGGATTGCCATTTGTACATCATTAGGAGATTAATTAAGAGAGAATTGCTAAGCTACATGGTTCTTTCTTGAGATTGATTTTATATATGCATACTTTTGAATGTTGAATGAAATAGAGATCCAGATTACCAATTAATGGTAAATTCTGAGTAATCTTGTGTGGATGTCATCTTGATATTTCACTGTGATTTGTTGTGTCCCTTGGAGTGCATGTCAATTGTTAAATAATGTTGTCATCCCATCCCTTAGAAGATTAGCATCAACTGTGTGAAGTTGTGGAATAACCTGGCAAAGCATGGTTTGATTTTTTTCTCTTTTCATGAAATATTAAATTATGCATATGGACCTGTTGACATATTTTCCTCTATTCAGAGTCAAATAGTTCACCTTGAATATCCCCTAGATATCCTTTGAAAATTGACCCTGCAAGTCTAAAACCTCAACTTTCTTCATGCTCTACCTTGTAAAGATCCCTAAAAACTTGTCTAGAGAATCCTTGCAGAAAACCCAGAAAAACCCAGAAATCTTTTGTCCTCAAGTGCCTTCCACACCAGGGATTTCTCATTTTCATACTTAGTCTTTTCGATGCATATGAAGGTGATGTCATCCTCTGTTTGTGGGGTTTCCATCATTTGGTTGAAAATGTATCTCATATACATTTTTTGTTTGTATGTATACCATGTACAATGTTCAATGTACATCAGGTTTATTTATTTCCTTATGCATGCATCTTTGTATGTATATTTGCTTGTATCTAATGTCTAGATACAAATGCGGACCTGATTAGAAAATTAAACTTGGTGAACTTTTGGTGGGGTCTGCGTTTGTATACTGGGATGCATAAGTTCGATATACAAAAGTGAATACAAAAGAAAGGTACAAAGTGAGATACAAAAGCAGATACAAGGCCGGATCTAAATTTAGTCCTGATCTGTTTCATAAACACGTTGAAGTCCACCTTTGTATGTTTGGCAATTGTATCCCATAGACAATTGCGCATACAAAATCAAATACAAAGAGCATCATCAGTCTATTTTGCAGCGATGGGGACACAACTTCAAGATCCAATGGAGTGACGACACGTGTCAGGGTGATGCAAAGACATATACAAAGGTGCATATACAAATCAGACATAGTCAAAAGGTTAAACATTGTATGGTCCGCATTTGTATGTATATGCGATTGTATTTGCATATACAAAAGCACATACAAGGGTAAGATGTTGGTTGATGGTAACTTTGACCGCGAATATCTCCCTCATCCGGAGGAATTTCTACATGCTCCAAAAGGAAAAAGTGTTTCTTTTTGCCTCCTCTTTCATTTGGCCAGATTTTTGAGGGAATATTCTCACTTTAAAAATTGATCCGGATATGCACATCCGAATATCAGGACGGTCGCCGACTGAAGATGAATATGCAGTTTTGGCGACAAGACATCTCATCGACCATCTTAAGGTATTGCAGAGACCCTTCAAATGCAGATATTTTGCATTTATGGTTACAGGTTGATGATTTATCAACTCACATTGAAGATCCAAAATTTCTTCCATCTGCCCCTGCTTCAGATATTTTATGCCATGAATTCTTGCAGGTCAGCATTCCTTCTGGCTGAGATATTTTTATGATAGAGTGATGGGGCAAATTTATTGTAAACCTAATTAGGTCAAGTGCTCAAATGCTATATATGCATCTTTGAGAGATGTAATAATGTTGGATACTGGCTAAATACATGTTCATACTGTATGCAAACAAAGCCCTTCTTTACTGTAATCACGCCTTCTAATTAAATATATGCTAGTTATTCTGACCTCTTTGTGCCGATTTTGAGCTCTGTGTAAATCTAAGAATGGTTTGTTTGTAAATATCTCATTCCTCTCAACCATTTCTTTATCCTTACCTCTGTTAGGATCATCTAAATCTATGTATGCTTATTAGTCATATTTGGTTATGTTGTGTATTTCCTCATTTCTATGAGAGTTCTTCTATTCAAACCTAGTGTATCACCTCCCCTTTTACTTTTAGTTTATCCTCCTTCCCCTTTTCCCAACTGGTGAATAGATTAGGTTTAGTCTTAGGCTTGTTGGATCTCTCATCCAACAAAGGAACTAGCCTCTCTCTGGAGATTTGGCCTCCCTACAGGGTCCCACACCTGGAGGTCGTCTCAATGTTTTAATAGATTGTTGGATCCCTAAACGCCTTCAACTTTGGGTAAAAATATATGTGAGAACAATTTCTAGCACGCTCGGTGGGACATTTAAAGAAGCTAAGAGGTTTGGTGCTGTTCTTAGCTTGTCACAATCTGAAAGATATTCTACAATTACCTGGCGACTCTACAAGCTACTGGTTCTAATCAATGCCTCCTTTATGCCCATGCAAACTTGAGTGTCTTCAAAAGGTAATTTCCAGTTTACTGAGTTATCTACTACTACTTCAAAGAGAAGGTCTAGGTTATCTAGGTCTCTTGTGAGAAGGGGTAGCACCTCTGTTTTACCTCCTTCAAGAGCTCAGTCCACACCCCCTCCTGTTAGGTTCTAATATAACAGAAGAAGCTTACATATCCCTAGACTAAATTTGAACATTCCTAGGATGGCAAGGAACCTACCCTTTGTGACCTTCAATGGAGGAAGCCCTTTAAATTTGATTGCATACATTGACATACTTGTTGCAGCCTTGAAAAGTGTTTCACCCTTCACGAGTGATGGTTCTGTAACCCCTGCTAAGCATATCAAAGATATATCTAATGTATGCTCGGTTCATCATATACAACATGAAGATGTTGCAGTCTATCTCATGGTCTCATCTTTCAAGGGAAGAGCTCTTTAATGGTTCAGGAGCTTGACCCCTACTTTAATACGTACCTATGATGAACTGGGAGAGGCCCTCTACAAACAATTTGGTGAGAGGGCAGATAATGTTTCATTGCTTGAGCAGTTGACAACTATCTGTATACACCTAAAAATGACATGACTCTGTCCAAATAAATATTCTTAATATTTATTTAAGTTTAATTCCTCTATCAATAAATAAATAAATAAATTTATTTATTTGATTCCTATTCCTCTAAGTTAATTAAATATCAAAATATTTAATTACTTCTTTTAAAGATAAAATTAAATAAATCCTTTATTTAATTTAATTCTTCCAAAACAATTAAATAATTTTTAATTATTTAATTAAGTCATTTATTCCTCCAAATTTAAATAAATCAATCAAATTTATTTAAATTCTCTCAATCTCTAAAAATAAAATACAATCAAATATTTTATTTATTCTTCCAAATCATGCACAAACAATTAAATAAATTTATTTATTTAATTTGTTTTCTTATCTTCTAATTCCTCAATTAAATAAATTTATTTATTTAATTTGCTTTCTTATCTTCTAATTCAAACAATTAAATAAATTTATTTATTTAATTTGCTTTCTTATCTTCTAATTCCTCAATTAAATAAATTTATTTATTTAATTTGCTTTCTTATCTTCTAATTCCTCAATTAAATAAATTTATTTATTTAATTTGCTTTCTTATCTTCTAATTCCACAATTAAATAAATTTATTTATTTAATTTGCTTTCTTATCTCCCAAAATCTTCTAATAATAAATCTTCTTCATCATGCACCACAAAATTAAATAATTTATGTTGAGTGGGTGTGGTCTAGTGGTTAAGACCACTTGGTCCTTATTGTGGAGACCAAGGTTCAAATCCCCCCAAAGACATCTTGGCTTCTAAATGGTTGTGGCTCTATGTAGGTGACACATGGCACTCCGAGGTCCTAAAGTGGAGTGTGCTCTAATTCTGGTGTTCTCTAGTCTCTGCAGCTCGACAGGTCATGGTAGCGATGGTGTACAATGACGAATCTACCGGTGGTGATCCGCGCCACAAGCGGCATGATGGCAGACTTAGCAGGGCCGCACCGCTGGTGATCCGCGCTGTAGTGGTGGTGGCAGTTCTACGGGGAGGAGGTCCCCCTTGTGACCTCCGCTGGAGTGGGCTAGCCTAAAAATCCCTCACTTACCAATCAAAATATATATATATATATATTATTTAATTCCTCTCAAATCGTGCAAAAGCAAATCACAAGTTGAGTTAATTGATTTAAAACATCCTTGTTTTTATCAAACAACTCTTAAATTAGAATAAAACATTCTAATTTTGTGAAAGCAAATCTTATCTTTGTCATGAAAGAAGTTAACTCAACCAAAACAACTTTTCTTTGACACTTGTCTTCTTTCTATTCGCGCACATTCGCTCAAATCTTCTCCACCATTGATCTTCTCTCTCACAAATCTATAAATACAACCCTATTCTTCCATTTTTAGGATCCAAGCTTTAAGTAATATTACTCTGTTAAATTACCAGCGTGCCTTTGGCACCCCCATAGCTATTTTGATTGAGATCATCCTCATTGCATTTGAAGCTCATCTTCATTGCAATAAAGTATCATAGCCATTTCTCCATCGCCATCTTGAAGAATGGAGTAAGGAAGTGTGCTTCCTGAGGGCAACTTTCATCACAAAAAGATCGACCGAGACTAGGCAAACAATGGAAGCTGCAGGATAACAAGGTTTGTGAGGTTTGTGCTTTATTGTTCAATCTTGTTATTTGCAATTTCTATTGATGTTCATTGGTTTATTAATGGTTTTTTGTTGTTAACAACAATTTCTGATAACATTTCTAGCGCCCACCATGGGGCCCTTGCCCCAAATTGAATCCAAAACTAAGTTTTTGAGTGACAGGTTCCGTACAGGTTCATTCTGCACATATGAGCAATCTCGACGCACATTTGAGCTATCTTTCCACACATAATCATTTGCTGCATCCTTCATCAGAAGCTGTGCATCTGCCATTTCTTACATCGCATATGGTATTCCTACGCATTTACTCTTCTATTCTGCACTTATAACCTCTATTTCTACAATTCCATAATTCCTGCACTTCTGAGCACTGTTTCTGCACATTGAGGCTCTGAAGCTGCGCATTTGTCCTAAACAGGGATTTTAGAGTATTGCTTATGGTTTATGCTAATGGTAATGCTTGTTTTGCAGGACTATTTTTCTCATCTACTTATAGAGATAGGAGTTGGTTTAGTCATATAGCTGCACCTATTAGTTCATCATAGATTTAATTAGAGGAGAAAGTAAAATGATGTTCATACAAATCTCACGTAGTTCTAATTAGGAGAGTTGTAACTAAATCATTGCTATCTTGCATATCATTGGATCATTGCTATATTGCTATCTTTCAAGGTTAAACACATTGCTATCTTACTAAAATTGAATCATTGCTATCTTGTTAATCACTTCAAAGTTAACAATTGTGTGTGTGCCCGAGTAGTATAGCGCATCTAATTTTTTTTTCTTCATTTTAAATAGGTGGAAAGAACTACTATTTTTTGTGTTTTTGGAATGACATTAGGCATATACTCTCCCCTATCTTGGGTGATCAGAATGCCATACATGTCATTTCACATGTGTTGAACCTTTAGAGGGGCCTGCTCTTGGATACTCGTCTGTCCAAGTAGGAACGACCCTAAGTGGTAACAGGCTAAAGCCAAGCCCTACCAAGCCACTCTAAATAAATTGTGTTTGGAGCGAAAACTTCAAACAATGAGTGAAGTTGTGTTATACCGATAGCCAACCTCCCCCAAAACCCTCTAAGGCATAACCCTTGCAGGTTGGGAGACTCCACAATGGAGAGTAGTGCTACTGCATGTATAACCACTCGAACGGCTGCCCTCATTACATATCCTTTGTTTTAGTGGCCTAAAATCCTTCTATTTATTGGTGCAAAAGGTGGGACCTTTGAAGCCACCCTGATTCATGTGGTTCTTAGCAAAGATAGCAGGGACAATCCTAAGGTTTGGTGGGAGTACGAGCCTTGGGAAACCTGGATCTTGGTATGCGTGATAAGTGTGTGTCGTGGAGAGGAGCCGGTGCTACCAAGATCCTGAATCTATCTGCTTTGAATATGCATGGTTAGGGGATCCGACAAATATTGTCTTTACCAGCCTAGGAATTGTACTTGTTTTTGTGTCAAAAAGAGTCCAAAAATACAAAAAACAAAGATAAAAAATCATGAAAAATTCTTTGTGTTTACTGTGTCTTATTTGCCATAATTGACAAATAAGATCAAAAAGACCAACTTTCAGCTAAGAAACCAAAAACACTGCAAAACGTGCCAAGAAACTTTGCAAAAATAGTCCAAAAACCAGAGTTGCACATTTACCCTTTGAAGCTACACATTTGTATTGACTGGCTGTGCATACACATCGACCTACTATGCATCTAGCATCTGTTACTACACATTTACCAGTGCTGCGCATCTGTTCTGACTTCCTGTGCATATACCTTCTATTTTAGCACATTTATTATTGCGCATCTGTGACAGTGAGCGTTTCCCAGTCTTTTGAGAGAAAATTTTTAGCCTTTCTGGGTACCTATTTCGGTCTTGTGTTAGTTTTTGTGGAGATGACAAACCAATTAGAAGCATTTGCTCAAAAAGTCCAAGCCATACAATAGCAACTAGCAATCTTACAAACTAAATCTTCTAATCCATCTGATAAAAGCTTGGCCAAAATACCTTTCTCTTCTAGTTTGGATGAGCCCAAGTTTGACAAATATAGGGTGATAGATTATCCATGTGTACCAAATCTCTCTTAGCATGAGCATGCCAGTACTAGCTATGCCTCGCACCAAGATCGATCATTCTTTACCCGTCTTAATGATTCTCTTGACAAGAGAAGCACCACCTCAAGTTGGAAATCATGTACCAATCCATCTACTAGTCCTCCCTCACCATCCCCTAGAATACATATCCCAAAGCATACCAGTTCCACACCAACACTGCCATCAAGTTCCCCAAGCTCTAAACCACCAACCAAAGAATCCTTGAACAATCTTCTCCAAAGACTTTGTCCAAAATATAACAGCAAAAGAAATGCTATGGAGAAAACAAAATCTGCTCATCCAAATTCATCCCCTCCTAGCACAAGCAATCTTCACCAGAGGCCTAAACCATCTACCATTATTCTCCATCCTTTGCCTCATTCATATACCCATACACCTACGAAGGATGTGATTGAAGGGCTACTAGTAGAGAGTCAACCATGTCCCCAAAATCTGGTCCTTGAGCTTACCAAAGATCTTTCCAATAGCAAGTCATTTCCTCCAACCCCATCATGTAATCCACACCTGTTACACTTATTAAAGAGTTTCAGCCCATGAGTCCAAGTCAGGATCCATTGAACCTTCATGTTGTTGACCAAGAGCCTATCCAAGAGTCCTTTACCTCCACTTCCATTCAAGAAAATCAAGAGCTATGTAAAGAGTACACCTCTAAGCATGTATAAACATCAACCCTCTGTCTAAATTAAGCTCAAAGCACCCCCATCCCACCCATCCATAACATTTATCTTTTCCATGATCAAGATATTACCTATGAAGAAGCTATCCATGAGCAACTTGATCCTATACCCATACCTGAGAAAGAAATCCAAATCTGACCCATCCATAACCTATATCTATTCTATAATCAAGATATTTTCATTTATGAAGAACCTATCCATGAACACATTGATCCCATCACACTTAATTCTATCTATGATCAAGCAGGCCATGATGATCATGTTATCCAACTTTATGGATTCCATGGTCACGAGCTTATCACCCCATCTATTCGTTCTCCACCTAGTCCTATCTATGATCTAACAACTTCAACTTCCCTTGATGAGACACTTGCCTCCCAAGTGCACATAGATGATCAAATCAATAACTTGGATCTTAATGAGCATTATGATAATCAAGATCATAATGATCCTCCTCCATCCATTATTGACCATGTTGCAAATCTGTTATCCTATCCCCTTGATCTCACTACCTTCATGCATGAATGTTCTTCCTTAGGAGAACACCAACTGTTATCTACCACTTCACCTTCCTCATCCAATAAAGAGCTCGCATCTAGTGTCCAAAGCACCCATAATCCCATTGTCCACCGCATACTCCAAAATATGAACTATCAAGGTAAAGGCTCGGGCCTTCATGAACAAGGCATTTTGGAGCCCATCCATGTTAGTGTCCCTCCTCCCTCTTATGGCCTTGGATACACACCCCAAGGTGAACAATCTCAATATGTTGGTACTTCCTCCATGCCTTCTAAATCCACCACTGTCCATCACAAATCCTATCATATTCCCAAAACATATGTTGCCATTCCACCTCCCTTATCATACACATCCCAAAAGCATGTGACTATACACCTTCCACCATCCAATCTACCTCTGCTACTTCCAAATCCTAACATCCCTCTATGCATTTTACCTCTTCTTCCAACACCTTATTCATCCATCTATAAATCCTCTAAAAAATCCCAATCATGGCCAACAAATGCACATGTTTTCTAAACATAGATCTTTCACCAACCCTACTTCCACCTTCTCGCGGGAATTCAACAACAAATATTTGGATGCCTCTACTTATAAATATCCTAAAGGTCCTCATGCCCACGGATATAAAATCCAAGAATCAAAGAAACATCCATCTCAAGAGTTGCATACACCCACACACCTCAAAGCAAAATTGAAAAAGGTGTGGGTCCCCAAGCAACAAGTAATTACCTCCGAAGCTACACAAAAGTTGCATATACCCAAGCCCATACCTTCACAAGTACAATCTACAAGAAAAATGGTTTGGGTACCTAAGTAAAAATCCATCCAGTTAAATGAGGCATCCACCTCTCATGAATCCCAACCACCCACTTTCTCCCATTACATCCAAAAGTCTCAAATCCTTCCATCCCACATGACAAGCAAGAATAAGAAAAATACTAAGTCTATGTGGATCCCCAAATTCCCAAATCACTCATCCACCACGCAAAAATATCCATTGCTTCCTACGCCGCTTTCCCATCATATGCTTCAATGTTTATCACGGTATGTGCAACCGTTGGTCATGATTCCCTTCCCTTCCATGACACTTCCACATACCTCCATCTCCCCTTCATTTCACTATTATCCCACATATCTTCCTCATCCTACTCCTATGGTCCATGCTTTTGTGTAATCCTTCTAATCTCTCCTTCCACTATTATCCTACATATCTTCCCCATCCTACTCCCATGGTTCATGCTTGTGCATAAGCCTTCCATCTGTATTCTGCATCATCATCCACTATCGCATCCTCCATCATCTGCTATCTATCTTCTCATCTCACTTTCATGCAATCCCCTACCAACATCTATGAGAACACTTGACGTAGTCCGTGCGATAACACCCATCTAGCGGGACACTATCACCTTTTGTAGAACTAGGCACTTGAGTCCCTCTCATCCATATTCCACCTTCTCCTATCCAAATATTAAAAAAAAAAAACAAAGAGAAATCCCTTCGTCCAACGGTGAAAATCTGGCAAACAGGCGCCTTGGATAAGTACCATGATGAAAACATGGCAAATAGGCGTTGTGTGTAAGTTGATCTTCTACGTTACCTACACTTGGGGGCACCTTGTCTCATCGACATATCACTCTTCTCCTATCAGTTTCCTTCCGTACCATTTCCTATCATATCCCTCTATCCATTGCATAGCTATACTATCTAGTCCATCCATCCTAATCTTCCATTCCTCTATTTTTTGATCTTGATAAAGATTGGGGGCATAATGTTGACAAATGTTTTAGATGTCTCTTGACATACCTTATCCCTCTAAGCCACACAAATCCTTCATTATCTTCTCATCTGCCTATCGTCATAAGCATTGTCCTAAAAAATCCAAAGTATCCTACCTACAATGGGGCATGTTATTCCTATGCGACCCAGTCCTTAGCGATCGCATCCTTCCCCTTTTCCTCATGCGTTCCTTCCATCTTCTATTTCCCATTCTTCTACCTAACCATCCATATCCACTGTAACCCATTCATCTTCCTATCTGTGGTGTTTTCCTTTCCATTAGTATCTAGCATTAAGGCTATCCAAAATTCTTGTCCACTCATCCTATCCACTATGTCAGCCTAGCATAGCGTCTGTTGTCAGTATCATAGGTTCACCCTGAACTACGTTGCCTCTGCATCGTCACATAGGTAAGGCTGTTTAGCTATGTGCCCTCGAGGCACTAGGTCAGTCCCTTAGGGTCCATTTCACCAGGCATGCGTGCAAGCACAAGCAAAGACCCGCTTTCAAAAACAAAAATCTCAGCGCAAGACACCAACCTATCTAAGACAAAGCAAACAAGTACCTAAAGAACTCTAAATGATTCTATCTAAATTATGGCAAGAAAACACATCTAATGCAAGAATGTTTTGTATTTGTGATCAAGTTAACTTAAAGAGTCTTGATTTTGTTATTATGTCTTTCTATGCTACTCGAGGATGTAAAAAACTAAAGATTTTATGATGGGGGCATAATCATTTTTTTTGTTTGCTGTTTGTGGATTAATATTTAGTAATGTGAAGCCTTGTCTAATGACATGATCAACAAAAGATCATTGAGGACTTCAGAGGTCTAACATGAAAGGGGGCAATCCTTGTCTGTTGATACACAAGAAATACTCAGGTCATCTTGGTTCAATTATAGCTAGATGCTTGTATTAACTTGTTAAAGCAAAAATCCATGTAAGCGATACTCAAGTCATCTTAGTTCAATTATACCTAGATGCTTGTATTAACTTACAACATTTGGAAAAAATACCAAAAAAATCACCTGATGATGAAATAAGCACTTCAAAATACTTGCAATATTAAGATGACAACTATCCATATCCATATCCATTTGCATTTCACATACCATCCATCAATAAAGATTTTGTACAAAGTATCAAACAAAAGCTTATTAGTCCTTCTGTCGAGTTATTCTTCTATCAGTTAAATTTCTATTTATTCTTCTTTCATCCCAATCTAGTCAAATCTGAGCAGTGATCCAAATGCGAGTCTATCCTTAATCCATACTGTATATGCTTAAAAATGACATGATTCATCCTAAATAAATATTCTAAATATTTATTCCATTCTTCTATCAATTAAATAAATATTCTAAATTTATTTAATCGATTCACTGTTCCATAATTAAATAAATTCAATTTATTTAATTAAAATTCTTCTAAATGTCCTACATAATTGAATAATCATAAATTATTTAATTAATCCAAATTCCTCTATCCTAAGTTCTAAATTCAAAAATCCACCTCACCTTTACACCTCACTTTTCCACCTCACCTTGTCCACCTCATCAGGTTGCACATGTAATTAAATATATTTAATATTTAATTACCTTATTTTCCCTCACCCACATGGCCTATTTCTTCTTAAATCAAAAGTTAGTTAACTAATCAATCAAAAGTGTTAACTAACCTGTCAATTGAGTCAATCCCTCAATCAATTCAGTCAGTTCCATAATTCATTCTTCTAATTGATCAATCAAGTCTGTTAACTGTTCAGTCAATGGAGTTAACTCTCCAATCAATTTTGTCACATTCCCTCTTTCATGATGGAGTTGGGACACTTGTCACATTTCTATTGGTTGCACATTCCTCAACCATTTTCAGCCATTGATCTTCATATCTTCTTTCAACCGTTGATTCCCATTCTTCCAAGTCTATAAATGAGGCTTCATCCTTCCATTCTAATCATCCAGGCTTTTGACATCGTTACTCTGCAGAAATATCACCAGTGCGCCTTTGGCACCCTTTTACCATCCACAAGCTTGAGATCACATACTTGCCTTGGAGCTCATCTTCATTGCATATCACCATAGCCATTTACCATCGACTTCCTACAAACAGCTAAAAGGGTGCACTCTCTGAGGGCTCACTTCATTTGCAAAAGGATGGTTGTAATAGGCAAACAACAGAAGCATCGATTTCAGGGAAGGTTTGCTTTGTGTTATTCATTGCCATTTACTTTCAATCTTTCTTGTTATCTTCTATTCTATTGATGTTTGGGTCTTGTATAATTCATTTGATTGATCCGTATTTTACCCTTACATTTTTGGCGCCCACCGTGGGGCCTTTGCCCCTTTATCTCATCAAAATTTGAGCTTTTTTTGAAGGCAGGTTCCGTATAGGTCACGCAAAGTCACGCACAGATTACTTCGGCACATTTAAACATTTCCACGGTGCATATAAAGACTATTATGGCGCTTCTATTATTTCTGCGCATCTGTGTATTTTTGCTGCGCTTTTGCGCATTGTTACGACGCTTTTGATTATATTGTGCATATGTTCCTTTTTACTGCGCATATATACACTGTTACTGTGCATTTAAAATCATTGCGCATCTGTTCATTTGTACGGTGCATTTGATCAAAATTGCTGCGCATTTGTTCCTTCTGCGCTTCTATGTATTCCTGCTGCGCTTATACACACTGTTGCGGTGCATTCATTACTGTGGCGCTTCTGTTGATTATTTCTGCGCATCTAATCACTGAAGCTGCGCACTTGTAATAGGCTATGGTTTTAGTACTTTTCTAGGAGAATTTGCTAATGCTAACCTTTTCGCAGGTGTTTGCTGGAGCTATTTTGCAGGATAGGCTCGGGTTTAGTTCCATATAGTTGCATTTAAATAGTTCACATTTCACTTTCCAAGGGATAGTAAAATTGATGTGCATTCAAATCCTCACTTAGCTCTAATTAGGAAAGCAGTAACTGGATCATTCATTTCTTGCATTGCAACACTTTCCAAGTTATTGCTATCTGGGAGTAAAACTGAACTCACCTTTGATTTTGAGGTTAAAAAGAACTATTGCTATATCGTGAGACCAAAACTTCAAAGTTAACTATCTCGTGCTACACGGTTTAAAACTAAACTCACCATTGATCTTGAGGTTAAAATGAACTATTGCTATATAGTGAGACCAAAACTTCAAAGTTAACTATCTCATGCTACGCGGTTTAAAACTGAACTCACCACTGCTTTCTGGGGTTAAAACTCAACCAATGCTATCTTGCTAAAATCACTTCAAAGTTCTGTGTTTGAGTAGATTAGCCCATTTAGTTTTTTCACCTTTAACTAGGTTGGATTAATCAGTGTATTCTGTGCTTGACGAATGACAATAGGTTTATGCTCTCCCCTCTTCTGGGTGATCAGAGTGCTAGACTTGTCATTCTATTTGTTTAACCTTTAGGAGGGGCCTGCCCTTGGATGCATGCTTGTCCAAGTGGGAACGACCTTGAGTGGTAACAGGCTAATGCCAAGCCCTACCAAGCCACTTAAAATAAATTGTGCTTGAGGTGAAAACTTCCTGCAACAAGTGCTGTTATGTTACACCGACGACCAACCTCCCCCAAAACCCTCTCAGGCGCAACCCTTTGAGGCTGGGAGACTCCATAATGGAGAGTAGTGCCACCGCATGTGTAACCACTTGAACGGTTGCCCGCATTAAATACCTCTTATTCTAGTGGCCCAAATCCCTTATAATCCATTTCTCGCCTAGGATTTTTGTGCTTGCTTTTGTTCAATTTAGTCCAAAATAGAGTCGAAAAAACTACAAAAACAATGAAAAACTACAAAATATTCTTTGTGCTTGCTGTGTTTTGTTGTTGTTAATTCATAATATCAGATCAGGAAGACCTTTTCCAGCCAAAAAATACCAAAAACAGAAGAAAAATCCAAAAATTTTGCCAAAAATATCAGAGCTGCGCATATACTCCTTTCTGCTGTGCATTTGTAACGACTTGTTGCGCTTTTGTAACGACTTGCTGCGCATATATACTGTTGCTGCACATATACACACTATTGCTGTGCATTTGTATTTCACCAGAGCTGCGCATATACTGCGACTTACGGCGCATGTGTTCATTTCTGCTGCGCATTTGTTTCGGCGCATATGCGACAGTGAGCACTTGCCCTATTTTTGAGAGAATATTTTCACTTGATTGGAGCACCCATTTCAGCCTAGTTTCACTTTCTAAGATCAAATTCCACCTTGCAGTCAGTCTTCATCCATTTCACCCAAGTCTCTCTTTCGCCCATCATCCCATTAGCTTTCTGTCCAAACGCCTCTTGTCCCAAAGTCAGTTTGTCCCATATCAATTCGACATAGGTCCCTTTTTCATGTCATTAGTGAATTCACGTAAGCCTAGTAGGTCACCGTACCTTTGCTAGTAGTCTTGTTGAACGACTAAGCCCTACACAGTAAGACTGGTATCGACTACCCTTACTAGCGGCTAGCGTCTTGTGTCAACCGTCTTACTTGAAGTCATTGAGTGAGAGAATCCTTTGTCCAAATCTTGTCCTAGGTATCCCATTCACAACAGTCTCAGTCAGCACCTCGCCAAAATTTCTAATCCTGGTCCACTTCATCCCACCCCACCTTGCATGGTTCTTACTCGATCCCAGTACAACAAGCAAATTGAAATGGCCAACTCATCTGATCACCTCGCCCCACCACATGGTGGTGACGAAGAAATTTCTCATGAAGAATTAGTAGTGCACATCCAAGATAGAAAATTCCGACACCTGGTAGAGAGGGTGCTCCTTGAAGACCTCGATAAATACTTCCACCATCTTACTAATCTCAGAGTCAAACTCCCCGCCGACTTTGACATAAGCTCCACATGGAAAATGTAGACAATGATCATGAGCAGAGATGTGATGATCATGAGAGGGGCACGAATGACATAGTCCCACATGCAAATGAGAGAGATACAAAAGATAGAGGCAAGAAACCCATAGATCAAAATGCTCCTATGGAAGACGTGAGACAACAAATCGAAAGTCTAAAGCAAGAGATATCCAACCTTAAGACCGGTACAAGTTCCAAGCACTATTCTTTGGAAGATATAGCTCCGTATCCTTTTGACAAAAGTTTGGTCATGAAACCTTTCCCATTTCAGTTCAGAGTCCCAAAGTTTGACAAATACAAAGGGAAGGGGGACCCTAGAGATCATATCCGGGAATTCAATGATGCATGTTTAGAAGTAGCTCACAACGAGACCTACTTGATGAGACTGTTCCCAAGATCCTTAGGTGGTCAAGCTATGGAGTGGTTCTCGCACCTCCCACCAGGAAACAAAACTTTTGATGAACTTGTCAATAAATTCATAACGCACTTCTCTTACAACATAGAACACGAGGTATCTATGCTAGATCTATGCAACACCAAACAAAAGAGTGGTGAGTCATTCACCACCTTCTTACAACGATGGCGACAGCTAGCTAGTAAGTGTTCTTATGATATACCTGAGAAGCAACTATTGGAAATGTTTGTCCATAATTTGAGAACTGATCTTAGCTATCAAATTCAGATACAATGCCCTACATCATTCTCAAAAGTCATCGAAATGGGCTTATTCATCGAAAAGGCTATGATCACTAAAGGAGCTATCAAGCTATACAAGGACATGCCTAATTCCAATTACACAACGGATAAATCAAAGTTTTGGACCAAGAACAAGAATGTCGTCAACGATGGGGTAGTTGACGCCAAGGTGGCAGCTCCTAAACAACAACCCATATTCACTCTTAAGGGGGACACAAACAATGGTGCAATCAACAAACCACCCTCTCGGGAGCCTAGACCTTGGTTCAATTCAAACCCAAGGAGAAAATTCACACCGTTAGGTGAATCTCAAGAATCTGCACTACAGAAGTTGTTGGCTAACAAAAAAATTTCTCTACTGCGAACAAGTGATTACGAGCCTATAGTCAAACCTCCCTACTGGAAGGAAACAGACTATTGTGAGTATCACTAAGGAAGGGGGCATACAACTAACAACTGCATCCGCCTCAAAAATGTCATACAAGATATACTAGATCAGAATCAAGGAGGGATACAATAGCATACCTCCAATGAAACTCATGTGGCCTATAGGGATCCACTTTTGAATCATAACAGACCATATAACAACAATGGCCACAATAACAACGGCAACAACAACAATGACAACAACAATAATCACAACCGGCCAAATCAGAACAGCGGGACGAGTAATGCTAACTATGCAAGTGTTCTATTTGACTACACCATAAACTGCATTTTTGAACATATTCCGTAGGTCAATGTCATCTCACCCAACCAACAACTAGGACCTAACCGAACTGGTTGTAGTATAATTACCTGCAGTGGTAAAGTCACGCTCAATACCATTCCTCCAAGGTCGTCACCATCTCCATCCACCTTTTGTTAGTACAATGTCATCGACCAGTTACAGAAAACTCTGGCTCATATTTCCATATTGGAGCTATTGCGTCTATCTCCTTCTCATAAGGAGATTCTTGAGAAAGCCTTAGTGGAAACCACTGTCCCCACTAACCTAGCTCAAGAGAAGTTCCAGACCATGGTAGGCAATCTGACATCCTCCAATTCCATATCGTTTACTGAGCAAGATGACCTTTCTGTATCTCAACCTCACAACACCCCTCTGCACATTGTCGCATTCATACACAAGCACCGCATCAAGAAGGTTCTCATTGATGGGGGTGCCGGTTTAAATATTTGCACATTGAAGCTAGTCCTTGCACTGGGGTTCTCCGAACAAGCAGTTGATCCAAGGAGGAAAATTACCATTAAGGCATATGACAAGGAAGAAAGAACCACAAAAGGAACGGTTGTCCTACCCATTCAAGTGGGACCGGTAATTAAAGATGTGGTGTGCCAAGTCCTTGATCGGGAGCTTTCTTATAATATTCTACTAGGGAGACCATGGATCCACGCCATGAAGGCTATCCCCTCAACCTATCATCAATGCATTAAGTTCTCGCACAATGGCAAGCAGGTCACCATTCAAGGTGACCCCGACCCCTACCAGCACTGCAATTCTTTCCGTGCAAAACCTGAATGTGTCATACCCAACAATAGAGCCTACATTTCCCCTACCCTACACCAGGACCATACTGCTGAAGCCTCCTCCTCAAGACCCAAACCACTGAAACTTACCATAAAAGAAAGTGGCATGGGGGAATACTCCATTGAGCACAGCCTCAACCTTGCCAAGATGCCTTTGTCTCTTCACTCTTTTGGCCAACCCAAACATCCACCCAAACATTTTCCAAAACCATCTACTCCTCCTGTAGCTCCCACAAATCCCTTTGTAAAATGGGGGACCTTATCTGATGAAACAGAGGAGCGAGATCTCCTACAATGGCTTTACACAGAAGAAGAAAACACACCCCAAGAACCGCCTAGACTCCCTACAGAACTCTATGGGCGGGGTGAGACTATTTTGCACAGGATGGGGTACGAAGGACAAGGCCCCATAGGCCTCAGAAAAGAAGGAATCATTGAACCTATACAACCTTCTTCATCCTCTTCGGCTAGAAACACAACTGGCCTAGGGTACAAAGGCAAGGCTCAAGCCAAGGAAAATGTCTGCCTTGTGGAGACAATCCAAACACTCCAAGTGGATAGTGACACAGATTCAGATGATTCAAATGAGTATGAGTGGGACGAGCTAATAGAGCACTCCTATGACGACAAAGAGGTTGACACCATCCAAACTCTTATCCCCTACCATGAGGGACAAACGTAACGGGATAGACCACTGGAGTCTGATTTGCTCACCCTTGAGATTATGGCTTTCGAGGAAAGTTTAGATTCCATTGTGATAAACAACTTGGAAGAAAGTACCACCCTAAACTCTACCCTCGCCAATGCTCCTAACATTTCCATTCACACCATCAATGAATCAGGTCTCTCATCCGACTCCCTTCCCCTCTTACATCCTGAGCTTATTGACTAGGATCTGCAAGGAACCCCCCAATTAGATATGTTCCAGAACAATGATGCTTACATTGATTATATGGAACTTAGGGACCACTTGCCAAAAGCAGATCATAAAGCTGGTTTTGCTATCGAACTGAATACCGTGGCTTACTTCGGGGAGGGTGCCAAGCCTTCCAGTCACAAAAACATCAAGATCAAAAATGGATCTGACAGTGAAAACCGCCTTGCGGTAGTGTCAGATCATAAAACAGTAAAAAGAAAGGACACATCTAACGGTGAAAACCCAACTGTGGCACCTGACGATGGAATGCTTGACACTCTCCCTAGTGATATGTATCAGGAAAGGTCACAAATTTTGGTGGAGCTGACAGAGCCCGTGAATATTGGAACTAAAGAGCAGCCCAAGATTATCCACTTTGCCAAATCTCTCACACCACCAGAGAAAACTAGGTTTTTACCATTCTTTAAGAAGAAGAGAGGCAGCTTTGCTTGGTCATATGTAGACATGCCAAGTTTAGACCCAAACCTGATCCTACATCATTTGCCATTGGATCCAGGGGTGAAACCCATAAAGCAGAAGCTGAGAAAGATGCATCCTCGTATAGCCCTTTTGGTCAAAGAAGAACTCAAGAAATTGCTAGATGTGGGGTTCATTAGAGCCATAGATTACCCAGAATGGATATCTAATATTGTGCCAATGTCTAAACCAGATGGCCAGGTTCGACTATGCAATGATTTTTGAGACTTAAACAAAGCATGCTGCAAGGATGACTTTCCATTGCCCAACATCGATATCATAGTCGACCTCACTGCATGACATACAATGCTATCACTCATGGATGGATTCTCAGGGTATAATCAAATCAAAATCGCACCAGAGGATCAACACAAAATAGCTTTCACTTGCCCATGGGGTACCTTTTGTTGGAATGTCATGCCTTTTGGGCTAAAAAATGCAAGTGCTACATATCAGCGAGCCATGACAACTATATTCCATGACATGATGCATGTAACTATGGAGGACTATGTTGACGATATCTTAGCAAAATATCTCACAAGGGACTCACACCTGGACATATTAGAAAAAGTCTTTTAGAGATTGGACCAATTCCAAGTCAAACTGAACCCGAAGAAATGTGTGTTTGGGGTAACTTCAGGCAAGCTGCTAGGCTTCATCGTGTCGGCAAATAGAATAGAGGTAGACCTGGCCAAGGTCAAAGCTATAATGGACATGCCACCCCCCAAGACTCTAACTCAGTTGAGATCCTTACAGGGCAAGCCGCAGGCCATCCACAGGTTCATCTCACAGCTGGCAGACAAGTGCCAACCTTTCAGCCATCTTCTACATAAGAACATTCCATTTAAATGGGATGAGTGGTGCGAAGAGGCATTCAACAAGCTAAAGGAGTACCTTATGAATCCTCCCATACTCATGCCTTCGATCCAAGGAAAACCTTTAATTCTCTACATATCTGCTACACCCACTGCTCTTGGGGCCCTTCTAGCGCAGTAAGACTACGAGAACAAAGAGAGAGCTGTATACTACATCAGTCAAACCTTAGTGGGTTACGAGTTGCAATACTCACAGGTAGAACGATCATGCCTTGCGGTGGTTTTTGCTTCACAAAAACTCTGACATTACATGTTGGCACATCCTGTCAAACTCATTACCAAGATCAACCCACTGAAATATCTTCTCAGCAAAGCAGCTCTCACAGGTCGACTAGCAAAGTGGGTTATGCTTCTTAGTGAATATGACATAGAATATGTGGACAGAAAAGCCATCAAAGGACAAATCATAGCTGACCAACTGGCCGAGGCACCATTACAAGACACTTCACCAATGCAGTTTGAGTTCCCCGATGAGTCTTTATTCACTCTATCCACATCTCCGTGGAAACTCTACTTTGACGGGTCTTACACCAACCATGGATTGGGGGCAGGTATTCTATTTATCACTCCCTAAGGCGACACAATTCTGAAGTCCTACAGGTTGTTATTTCCATGCACAAACAACATAGCAGAATATGAAGCCTTGGTAATTGGTCTCAAGATGGCCACTGAGTGGAAAATCCAAGCACTATGTGTTTACGGTGATTCTCAGCTTATCATAAATCAAGTCAACAATGAGTATGAAACCAAAGATGAGAAGCTCATCCCATACAAACGGATGGTCGACGACCTCAAAGAACACTTTGGGACCATCTCCTTTGAGCAATTACCCAGGATAGAGAACAAAGCAGCAGATGCAATGGCTACCATAGCCTCTCTTCTAGAAATTCCTGAATATGAGTCATGGTATGAGTTCTTAGTGGAAACCATCCAGCAACCGGCTTATGATCTCCTTGAAACCCATTCCATTTACCTCCTAGTCAGATCTGATTCACCTTGGTTCAGTAAGACTTACACTTACCTCAAGGACAATATTCTCCCACCAGACCTCTCTTCCAACCAAAAATGAACTTTCATTCGACAAGCCTCTCGTTACACCATCATAGCCGATACCCTTTACTGACGTGGTCTGGATGGTACTTTGCTCTGTTGTTTGGAACAAGAAGAATCCATAACTGCCTTGCGAGACGTACATGAAGGGATATGCGGAACACACTCCAGCGGCCCTTCCTTAGCCAAGAAACTCATGTGTTTGGGTTATTACTAGCCAAATATGGAAATGGATTCATATCAGTTCGTCAAAAAGTGCAAACAGTGCCAAATACATGGGAACCTGATCCATGGACCTGCTCAAGAGTTGAGACCTTTAACGACACCCTGGCCCTGTTGTCAGTGGGGACTTGACCTTGTGGGAAAGATTCATCCACCCTCTTCCAACGGCCACAAATTCATCATAACCGCCACTGAGTATTTCACAAAGTGGATTGAGGCTGTTCCCCTAACCACCGTCACAGGAAAGCAAATTTCCTCTTTCATTCTGAATTACATTATCTGCAGATATGGCATTCCTTCATCCATCATAACAGATAATGGAAGACCATTCAAAGATCAGGATGTCCAGGAACTCTGTGAGCGTTTCAAAATCCAACATCGTTTCTCCACTCCATACTACCCCCAGGGTAATGGCCAAGCTGAGGCATCGAATAAAACCATTCTGAAAATCCTAAAGAAGACTGTCAATGAGGCTGGCCGTGATTGGCATGTCCAACTCAACCCCGCTCTGTGGGCCTACAGAACCAGTATACGCACTCCCACAGGTGCTACACCCTACACCCTTGTCTATGGTTCAGAAGCCATCATCCCCATTGAGGTCGACTACCATCCCTTAGGGTGTCATTGAAAGGTCTCATATCCGACGAAGAATACAGAGTCTCTGGGTTACAAGAACTAGAGTTGCTAGAAGAAAGGTGCCAGAAAGCCTTCGATCATCTTAAAGCATATCAACAGATGATGTCTAGAAGTTATAATCACAAGGTTCGCCCAAGATGCTTTAAGGTTGGGGACCTCATCCTCAGAGAGAACCCTCGCAATCAACAAGATAGAGAAAAGAAAGGTAAGTTCAAACCTAACTGGCTTGGGCCCTATGTGATTGTAGCTGCTTATGGATCAGGGGCATATCAGTTGGCCACATCAGAGGGTGAGTTGTTTGATGATCCAATCAATAGCATGCACCTTTGCCAGTTCTATACCTAGGAGAATCCCAATGCAAGGGGGCACAATAAAATCAAAAATAAAAAAAAAAAAGTTGAAAAGAGAAAATCCAAAAAAAAAGAATTGAAAAAAATAGAAAGCATACAAAAAAAAATCATCCTTTGGTGAAAACCTGGCAAACAGGCACCTTGGATAGGTATCGTGATGAAAACCTGGCAAACAGGCGTCATGTTACTTTCTAGCTTCTCGTGCAAATAAAAGCAAGTGGTGAAAACCTGGTAAATAGGCGTTACTTGTGATAAACCGCCTTCTCCATCTTTGGGGAATCCAATCACCTTGAGTCCATTCTTTCTCCATTTGCTTCATTCAACCCATATCTATCCCACACATAAACACTTGACAGTTACCTATCATGGCTTGATACTCTCCTTGTGGCCTTGTCAACCAAGGTTTTGTCCCATACCGTCTCCTCAACGTGAGCCTAGCATAGGGTCTCTTGTCAGTGTGCATGGTCCAAGTCCATGAACTACGTTGCCTCTGCGCCGTCACGTAGGCAAGGCCATTATTCTAATGCGCCCCCGAGGCTTCCATTCCTCCCACGGTCCCATTCATCCCCTTTCTTGTCTTCATTCTTGTCGTCTTTCTTCTAGTCCATCCATGGTTCATTAGGGTTTACCCCGAACTATGTTGCCTTTGCATTGTCACGTAGGCAAGGCCATTTAGTAATGCGCCCCCAAGGCACTAGGTCAGTCCCTTAGGGTCCGTCTCCCCAATAAGGATTGTACAATCTTCTCACCAAACAAGCAAAATGCAAGCAGAACCCGCACCTCAAGCAGAAATCTTGAGTGTGAGCATCTTAACCTATCCAAGGCAAAGCGACTACCCAAGGTCTTCTAAATGATTTTATGCAAATTAAGGCAAGAACTAAACACATGTCAACGCAAATATGCTTTGTAGATCAGAAACATGGTTAACAATTCGAGTCCATATTTTTGCTATCATACCTTCCTATGCTACTCGAGGATGCCAAAAGCTAGAGATGTTATGATGCGGGCATGATTATTTTCTTTGTTTGTTGTTTGTGGATTAAACTTTAGTAATGTGATGCCTTGTCTAAGGACATGATCGGCAAAAGATCATCGAGGACATCAAAGGTATAACATGAACGAGGGCAATCCTTATTTGTTGATACGAAAGAAGTACTCAGGTCATCTCAGTCCTAGATGCTTGTATTAACTTGCTAAATCAAATCCATGTCAACAATACTCAGGTCATCTCAGTTCAATTATACCTAGATGCTTGTATTCACTTACAACATTTCAGAAAATGTACCAAAAATAAATCGCCCAATGATGAAATAAAGCACTCCAAAAGCAAAGCATCCATCCTATATCCATTTATACACCCATACCATACCCCATGCAATAAAGTTCCAATAGTGCAGAGTATCAATACAAATAAAAGCTTGTGAGTTTTTCTATCGAGTCTTTCTTCTATCAATCAAATTTCTATCTATCATCATATCTTTCATCCTTGTCTAGTCAGTCTGAGCAATGATCCAAATGCAAGCTCCATCCTTAATCCATACCAATCAAGTCAAGTCAATCTTGCACAGATGGTCCAATCACAATCAGTGATCTTATTCCTTGTCTGGTTGTAAACCAACTCGATCAGTTAATCAATCAATTGTCTTATACAGGATATTGCATTGTCGAAATCAGACCAATACATGCATCTTACACGACATGCTTCATTTCTTGAAACCAGACACTATCCTTCACGTTGCTCTAGGGATCTATCATTCCTCGCCATGACAACACGCCTGCTGTGTTGGTCTAGGGATATATTGTTCCCCACCATGACAACATTGTCGTATATCGTTATCAGTATATCGTTGGTTTATTGCTTGATAGGGGCAATACCTTGTTTGTTCTTGTATCATTTGTGCATACTTGCTCGCTTGCTTGTGTGTGTCATCATTCTTCTTGCATCACGTATCATTCAACTCTTTTCTTCATCCCTTTTCCTCCAACATATCCTAACCCCTTCGTCTTCATGAGATTGTCCGTCTTTGAATCTTTCACCCTTTTTCCATCCAATCTCCTGAGGAGGCATCCTATCGTCATTAAACTTGTACCAGGGGCAAACTGGGGCATGTATCGTCATTCAGACTATCGATTTCTTTGAAGCAACGCTGTAAACTGCATTGCATCTAAGAGGGGCAAAATGTATATGCCTAAAAATGACATGATTCATCCTAAATAAATATTCTAAATATTTATTCCATTCTTCTATCAATTAAATAAATATTCTAAATTTATTTAATTGATTCGCTGTTCCATAATTAAATAAATTCAATTTATTTAATTAAAATTCTTCTAAATGTCCTACACAATTAAATAATCATAAATTATTTAATTATTCCAAATTCCTCTATCCTAAGTTCTAAATTCAAAAATCCACCTCACCTTTACACCTCACTTTTCCACCTCACCTTGTCCACCTCATCAGGTTGCACATGTAATTAAATATATTTAACATTTAATTACCTTATTTTCCCTCACCCACATGGCCTATTTCTTCTCAAATCAAAAGTTAGTTAACTAATCAATCAAAAGTGTTAACTAACCTGTCAATTGAGTCAATCCCTCAATCAATTCAGTTAGTTCCATAATTCATTCTTCTAACTGATCAATCAAGTCTGTTAACTGTTCAGTCAATGGAGTTAACTCTCCAATCAATTTTGTCACATCCCCTCTTTCATGATGGAGCTGGGACACTTGTCACATTTCTACTGGTTACACATTCCTCAACCATTCTCAGCCATTGATCTTCATATCTTCTCTCAACCATTGATTCCCATTCTTCCAAGTCTATAAATGAGGCTTCATCCTTCTATTCTAATCATCCAGGCTTTTGACATCGTTACTCAGCAGAAATATCACCAGCGTGCCTTTGGCACCCTTTTACCATCCACAAGCTTGAGATCACATACTTGCCTTGGAGCTCATCTTCATTGCATATCACCATAGCCATTTACCATCGACTTCCTACAAATAGCTAAAAGGGTGCACTCTCTGAGGGCTCACTTCATTTGCAAAAGGACGGTTGTAATAGGCAAACAACAGAAGCATCGATTTCAGGGAAGGTTTGCTTTGTGTTATTCATTGCCATTTACTTTCAATCTTTCTTGTTATCTTCTATTCTGTTGATGTTTGGGTCTTGTATAATTCATTTGATTGATCTGCATTTTACCCTTACACATACCAATCAAGTCAAGTCAATCTTGTCAAATGATCCAATCACAATCTATGGTCTTGATCCTTGTCTGGTCGTAAGCCAACTCAATCAGTCATAAGTATTAGTGGGATGTATCTTTCCCACGCCTATCGTGTTGCTCTAGGGATCTATCATTCGCCGCCATGACAACACTGGCATTCATGTTACTCTAGGGATATATCATTCCCCGCCATGACAACACTATCATCTATCCATATCGATTAATCATTGGTTTACCGCTTGATAGGGGCAATACCTTGTTTGTTCTTGTATCATTTGTGCATACTTGCTTGCTTTCTTGTGTGTGTTATTATTTTATCTTGCATCACGTATCATTCGGCTCTTTCTTCAACTAATTTCTTCACCCTAACCTACCTATTTTTCACCTTCTTCATCATGAAATTATCTGTCTCACACCTTCTGCCTTCTTCCCATCTGTTGGTTTTTGCTTCTGAATCAGCATTAGGGTTTGCCAATTCTAATGCACAGGCAGATTCAGCCAACTGAATACAGGAGGTTGCGTGAGCTCCTCCCCTTCACTTCTGGTTCTGCCGCACCAAGGGGGGTGTCCCTATTTGATAAAAGTATAACCTTGACTAGCTCAATGATAGAAGGATTTAACTTGACGGCAATAGGCAGAATACTCTCATGTATGGACCAAGATTTGTGTAACAAATCACAAGGTTGGCAACATTCTTGGACATAATGTCTAGTTAGGTATGAGAGCATGCAGAGGTTCCTAATCCTAATCCTACAACTAACAGGTGGAAGTGATGAGATGGGTTGAAATGGTGTTTGGAGTGATGGGACTTTCCTAGACCCATTAAACAGACAAATTCCCAAACCAGTGCCTTATCTGGGCAGTAGAGTCATATCTAAGACTGTAAATGTCTCCCCATGACAACATAAATTCATATCCAGAGGACTTGAGAATAATGCTACTGCCTGACAGCAACATGTCCAAGAAAGAGTATCATTAATGATCATGCTTAACAGATCCTATGATGCAATCTATTTCCCTTTGTATCTGATCAAAAGCCTATTTAACCACTCCTTGAGCAGATGCAATAAATTAGACACACAGTATGCATACACTGAAAAACTTGGAAGTCCTTGACAACCTTGTTTGAAAGGAAAACAAATGACATACAGGAGACAATAAGAAACAATACACACATAGGTGTTTTTCATTTAAAATCAATCTGCATAGAAGGTCATCATAGAGAAAATCATCATTTACAATCCAAGATAGATTAGTACACCAGACTAAGGACCGAGTCTGTAGCAAAAATGCCTTTCAAAATGTGAACACCTTATGTTCAGAGTCAGAGCCGAAAGCCCAAAAAATCTCCAACCTCTCAAAAGTAACACAGCCAAAACCATTTATATAGAACCGTGTACATTCAACAATTAATTACATGGCCAGAAGTAAAAAATCTGCCAGATACATCCATCAGAGGGAATGGCGCTTAGAAGCCATCAATGCAGTAGACAAGGGAGTCCTCGAGCCTTGCACCGCCATCTGGGAGTCTTCATTCACAATCGGGCAGTTTAATCACTTGTACCATCACCCATGCTCCTGCTACAGTCACCATTGATGGCCCAACAACCCACAACCATCGAGAAAACTATCGCTGCGTTCAAATGGAAGTTTCCCGCCAAAATGCCCTCTTCGCAGGCTCAAACTACACAGGGGAATAATCCCACATGCACGGTGCCGAGACCACACTAGCACTTTATAAACATAGCTGCATGCATAATAGGTGTCAAGCGTTTTGCCGTGCTCGACACACGACCCTTCGCCAAAAGCCCATCGGCCAAATCTACACCATCAGCTTGCCCCAAAAACCTCTCGCCGATCTCAATCGTCTCACCGACAACACCTCCGCAAGCCTTTGTCGGCCAAACATAGTCTATCGGCCAGCCCAAAAGCTTCCTTAGCCGATAGACCAACTCTCCCCGATGGCCACCAAAACACCCTTGTCGGCGAAACCTCCACTGTCGGCCCAACATCTGCCCGTTCACCTGACAGTCTATGTCATGCCGATGACCGTTCCAAATCCCTTGTCACCAAGACATAGACCATCGGCACACCAATGAAAGCTCCCACCAACCTCAAAAGTCCTGTTGATGCCTACCTTCGCATTCCCCATCGGCTAGAGAAACGCCATCGGGCCAACACATTCCATCCCTGCCGACACAGCCAGTCACACCGACCACCAACGAGCCACACTCTGCTCCACTATCAGCCAAACACTCATCATCGGAGCAACTAAAAAAACACTAGCCGACACCCTTAGTCACGCCGACGAACACCTCCTTAAAGCCTCCAACTTCCACATCGGCCAGAGAAGACCCATCGACAGACCCTCCAACTGCTAGCCCGATATGCAATCTTACTCCGATGGCACTCCCCATCGGGCAAACTCCTTACATCGGTGGCCCAAAAATTTGCTTCGCCGATAGCCAAACGCACACCGATGGACATCCATCAGCCAGACCAAAACAATCGGAGCACTCAAGAAATCTTTCACCGATGAAGCCAATCACCCGATAAGACCAAAAACATAAAGCCTTGAACCGTTGAACCCTGAACCAAAAGGGTTCAACACGAGGGTTCAACGCGATGGTTCAAACATCAAAAATAATAATCCATAGGCAACAAAGCTTCGAACCATTGAACCTTGAACCAAAACAAAAAGGTTCAAGCGGGAGGTTCAACGATGCAATATTTGCGCAAGGCAAATGCATAATGCGACTCGTTAGAAGAAAATTGAACCCTGAACCGCTGAACCACTGAACTTAGAGAAAAAAGGGTTCAAGTTCAAACTGAAATGTTGAAGACACAAAAACGAACCCATGCCGATGGAGAAAAGACGAAGACCCCTCCTCAAGAAATGAGATGCAGATGCTGAAAAGTACTGAAGGGGTGCCAAAACTTAGAACCTTTTGGATACTTTGGGATGGTGCCTGCATGAAAATTGCTAAATTAACTGACAGTGAATTCAGGCACCAACACCATCCAATCTCCCAAGGGGGCATCATGTCATTAAACTTGTACTAGGGGCAAACTGGGGCATGCATCATTTTCAGACAATCTTATTCTTTGAAACAACATGATAAAACACATTGCTTCAAAGAGGGGCAAAATGTATACACCTAAAAATGACACGACTCTGTCCAAATAAATATTCTTAATATTTATTTAAGTCTAATTCCTCTATCAATAAGTAAATAAATAAATTTATTTATTTGATTCATATTCCTCTAAGTTAATTAAATATCAAAATATTTAATTACTTCTTCTAAAGATAAAATTAAATAAATCCTTTATTTAATTTAATTCTTCCAAAACAATTAAATAATTTTTTATTATTTAATTAAGTCATTTATTTCTCCAAATTTAAATAAATCAATCAAATTTATTTAAATTCTCTCAATCTCTAAAAATAAAATACAATAAAATATTTTATTTATTCTTCCAAATCATGCACAAACAATTAAATAAATTTATTTATTTAATTTGTTTTCTTATCTTCTAATTCCTCAATTAAATAAATTTATTTATTTAATTTGCTTTCTTATCTTCTAATTCAAACAATTAAATAAATTTATTTATTTAATTTGCTTTCTTATCTTCTAATTCCTCAATTAAATAAATTTATTTATTTAATTTGCTTTCTTATCTTCTAATTCCTCAATTAAATAAATTTATTTATTTAATTTTCTTTCTTATCTTCTAATTCCACAATTAAATAAATTTATTTATTTAATTTGCTTTTTTATCTCCCAAAATGTTCTAAAAATAAATATTCTTCATCATGCACCACAAAATTAAATAATTTATTATTTAATTCCTCTCAAATCGTGCAAAAGCAAATCACAAGTTGAGTTAATTGATTTAAAACAACCTTGTTTTTATCAAATAACTCTTAAATTAGAATAAAACATTCTAATTTTGTGAAAGCAAATCTTATCTTTGTCATGAAAGCAGTTAACTCAAACAAAACAGTTTTTCTTTGACACTTGTCTTCTTTCTATTCGCGCACATTTGCTCAAATCTTCTCCACCATTGATCTTCTTATTTCTTCTACACTGTTGATCTTCTCTCTCACAAATCTATAAATACAACCCTATTCTTCCATTTCTGGGATCCAAGCTTTAAGTAATATTACTCTGTCAAATTACCAGCATGCCTTTGGCACCCCCATATCCATTTTGGTTGAGATCATCCTCATTGCATTTGAAGCTCATCTTCATTGCAATAAAGTATCACAGCCATTTCTCCATTGCCATCTTGAAGAACGGAGCAAGGAAGTGTGCTTCCTAAGGGCAACTTTCATCACAAAAAGATCGATCGAGACTAGGCGAAAAATGTAAGCTGTAGGATAACAAGGTTTGTGAGGTTTGTGCTTTATTGTTCAATCTTGTTATTTGCAATTTCTATTGATGTTCATTGGTTTATTAATGGTTTTTTGTTGTTAACAACAATTTCTGATAACACTATCAAGAGGGCTCCAAGTGAGATGCTAGCCGACTTCAATTTCAGATTCCAGAGGACTTGGGAGAGAATCCCATCTACCCTAATGCCATCTCCACAAGGTACTTTCTTGTACTTTTTAAGATCTTTGAATTCTGATATTGCAGTAATGATGCAATCAATGGGTGTGGTGACCTTGTCAGATGGTTATGAGACAACTCTAAAAGCTGACAATTGTTTAATAAGGCTGGGAAAATTGCTCCCAGACCTCCTGTCGCACTTTTTCCATAGCTGCCTTCCTGATTTCCGTAGCCCATTATTGCTCCTATCCTAGAGCCTAAGGCTTCAACAACCTCTCTTCTTCAGGAGGAGATTGACTTTAAGACCCTAATGTCTAATTTGACCAACAAGGCTAATAGTATAGCTATTCAAACTGCCCCCAGGCCCTATCAGAATTATAATCCAGGACAATCATCTAACCAAAATTGGAACCAGGGGTATAATTCTAATAGGAATTAGAACTGGAATCAGGGTTACCAAAAAAATAGATACCAAAAAACCTAACCCTGCACAGCCCTTACAAACCGTTAGGCCTATCCAAAAAATACCAGTTGTGAATCCAGTGAGGGCTTTAGTCCCTACTTAGAATAATCTAGCCCAAGAGGCAGATTGGTGCTATCCCTGCAACCAACCTCACAACCAATCTACTTGTGCCATTGGTGCACAAGAAAGGTCCTTGATGGTGCAGAACTTTCACACTCATCAGGCATCATTATCAAAGGCAGAAAATAATCATCCTGAAACATCAAATGAGGCTACCCCTAGTGCCAGAATGATGCTATGGATTGCGAAGGATTTCTATGTTGTTAATCAGCCCATGGACAGTGTTGTTATGCCCATTGCAGACAACATTAGGTCAAAGAAGAGGAAGTTGGAGGCTAGTCCCATGCCTGTTGTGTTACAAAAGGAGGCTATTCCAAAGACAAATGTGGCTAGTGCCACAGTTCCAATTTAGAGCAGCAGATCCACTACTGCAAAAGAAACTCCATGAAGCTCAAAGGTGCCTAATCTAGCTGTAGAACAACCAAAGAAGGGAACATGGATCCCCTTAATGCACAAGGTAGCCAATGTTCCATTAAATATTGAGGAACAAATGAAGAAAACAAACATAAATGTTTCTATGTGGGAAATGATGTCCATCCCCTCTCAGAGGGACCTATTACAAGAAGCCTTAAGGCACTTCCCATCAACTGAGTTAACAGCATCAGATTCCTCAATTAAGCAGAAAGAAAAGGCTCCTACCAGTCTCGTACAACCAAGTAAAGGACAAGTAAGTATAGTCAAGAAACCATCTCCTTTCTACTTGTCTTTGATCATTGGCAAATTTTTAGTACACAATTGCATGATAGACTCTGGGGCTAGTGTTTTAGTCATGCCCAAGAAAGTTGTAGATGTATTAGGCATCAAATATACCCCTATTTCATTAGGGGTATTACAATTGGATGACACCTCTGTGAACACTATAGGAGTGATCAAGGGGTTGGACTTGACTCTGCATGCGTGTCCAAACCTAACCTTTAAGTAGGATATATCAGTCATTGACCTTCCTCCTTTCTTTGCCATCTGTTTGTCAAGAGATTTCATAGCCAAGATAGGTGGCTACCTCTCTTTTGACTGCTCTCATATGTTATTGAGGACCAGATATGGCACACGGTTCACCATGAAGGCTAAACCAATTTTAGGCTATCATGTGGAGAATTATGACCATAGTATGGTGAACCCACATGTAATGATTCAAGGAGAGGAGGTGCATGATCTAGAATCTACTGAGGTAGAACCTTCACCTCTTCCTATCCCTAGCCTATTTCTAGATGAGTGGGTTGGAGATCATGAAAATTTTGACCCTTATGATACCATTGAGGTGATGGACCTAGGCAACTACATGATCCATGGAGGAGATCCTTTAGTCCCTTCTATACTCAAGCCAGATGATGACTTCAATGGTCCATGGAAGATGTTCTTTGATGGTGCAAAGAGCAAAAATAGAGCTAGTACAGGTGTTTTGCTAGTCTCCCTGACTGGTAAGAAGTTGCATTTTGCCATAGGTTGCACTTTTCTTGCATGAATAATGTAGCAGAGTACGAGGCATTAGTCCATGGCCTATTGATAGAAGAAAAGAATAGAATCAGGCATCTAGATATCTTTGGTGACACTAAATTGGTGGTTAACCAAGTCAGAGAGAGGTGTGCTACAAAAAACCTAGCTTTTAAGAGCTTATAGACATAGAGTTTGGGACCTGCTTGAGAATTTTGATGCCCTCAACTTGCAGGTGATCCCAAGGAAATGAAATACTGATGTTGATCAACTAGAAATGGTGGGGGCCCATTTTTCTCCACCTAAAGATTTGTTTCAAGGCCCTGATCAACATGTAAAACTAGTAATCAAGCCATCTGTTCTTGATAATGATACTCATTGGCAGATCTTTGACAACAATGTGCACATTGCGAGCTTTATTCAAATGAAGCAGAATTTTCCTCCATGGTGCATCCTAGATTACAAGAGTCTTATGGTGATCAAATCATCTAGCTCAAAACAAATAAGCTCCCCAAGGGTCTGGTTACCCTTGAGGCTATTTCAGCCATGGTGATGAGTTCAAATGTGAGAAAAACAACATGACCTTCAAGAAAGAAGATTAGCAATAGGTGACCATTGCCCAAGACAAGGAGTTGATGTTGGGCAAAGTATGCGGTGATACAGAAGAGCAGGAATTCATAAGCCTTGCCCAAAAGTACGGTGATGTCGTAGCATGGACATATGGGGATCTTAAAGGGTTCAATCCAGATGTGGCTCAACATGTCATTGATCTGGCGCCTAACTGCAAACTAGCCCGCCAGAAGCAATGACCCATAAATCCAAAAATTGAGCCACTCATGTGAAAGGAGCTTTCTAAGCTCATACAAGCAAGGATTATCTTCCCTATCAAGTATTCTACTTAGGTTGCTAATCTAGTGCCTGTGAGAAAGAAAAACATAGAAATTAGGCTCAGTGTCGACTTCAGGGACCTGAATCATGCTTCATTGAAAGATCATTACCCTCTACCCTCTATGGATCAAATCTTACAAACTATTGTAGGGGCAGAGAGGTTTTCATTATTAGATGGCTTCCCTCGCTACAACCAGATTTTTGTCAGAGAGGAGGATAAATTTAAGACAACATTCATAACGAAATGGGGAACCATGGCATATGCAAAGATGCCATTTGGATTGTCTAATGTTGGTGCCACATTTCAAAGGGCAATGAATATTGCCTTCAAAGGATTCATAAATAAGTTTATCTTGATTTATCTGGATGACATCACAATCTTCTCCAAGAAGGGAGAAAATCACATGGAGCATCTGGAGAAAATTTTCCAAAGATGCAGGGAGTTTGGGGTGTCTCTCAACCCCAAGAAATGTATCTTTACTATCGCCCAGGGTAAGCTTTTGGGCCATATATTGTCTAAGGATGGAATATCCATAGATCTTGATAGAACATCTACCTTGCTTTCTCTTCCTTTGCCTGCCCACAAAAAATATTTACAATCTTTCCTAGGGTAGATCAACTTTGTTAGGAAGTTCATTCCTAACTGTGCTGGCTTAGTGAAGCCTGTAACCCTTATGCTCAAGAAAGATGTAGTCTTAAGATGGACTAAAGAGGGGAAGGATGGTTTTGAAAAGATCAAGGAAGAGATTGCCCGGGCACCTACTCTCATGAATCCAAATTATGAGGTCTTTATCCTCTATGCACATGGAGGAGAGAACATTATTGCTGTTGTTCTGATTCAACAAAATGAACAGAGGCTAGGGCAGCCTCTGGCCTTCTTTAGTCAGACCTTGAAAGACTATGAGGTCAGGTATACCCCCATGGATAAACATGTATTTTCCATTGTCAGAGCCTTAAAAAAATTTAGGTATATGTTTGCAAATTACCATATTAAAGTTCTATTTTCTCATCCTAGTGTGAGAGATTATATAATGGGAATTGAAATTAGTGAAGATCCTGGAATATGATTTGATCATTAAAGCCACTAAGTTGATTAGAGGTAGAGGATTATGTGGATAGCTAGCTCAGATATCAATGGATGAAGTGAATTCATCTTACCATTTGAATGAGGAGGAACCTATAGCTGATCCATCGGTTGTGAGTTCTTGGACAACAGACATGGCTAGTTTCCTATCCATTGGTGAATATCCCTATAGACTAGATAGAACCAAAAGAAGACATTTCAGGCTGCAGTCTATCCCTTATGCTTTGATAGATGGTGTTCTCTTCAAGAGGAATTTGGATGGAGTCCTACTGAGGTGTATAGAATCAGATCAAGTTGATAGGCTTCTTAGTGAGTTCCATACTATCCCAGTTGGTGGCAATTTCTTTGCTAGAGTTACAACAATGAAAACAATGAGGGTGGGTTACTATTGGCCCACATTGTTCAATGATGCCCATGTATGGGTAAGAGGATGCAAAGAGTATGCTCTCTTTGTAGGAAAGAAAAGGTTGGCAGCATTCCCACTCCACCTTATTTAGGCTGATCAACCCTTCTCACAATGGGGATTAGATTTTATCAGCATGATAAATCCCTCTTCAAGTGCTAGTCACAGGTGGGTTTTGACTGCAACAGATTACTTCACCAAGTGGGTTGAAGCAATCCTGCTCAAGGAGGCAAATGAATGATTTATCATGGATTTCTTGGAAGAAATCATGACAAGGTTTGGAGCTCCTCATACTATTATTTCTGATAATGCAAAAGCATTCACTAGTTTTAGGATCACTGATTGGGCTCTGAAGTACAATATGTTCTTGAAGACTTCATACAATTATTACCCTCAAGTTAATGGGTTGGCCGAGTCTACTAATAAGAACCTGATCAAGATTCTAAAAAGGACCATGGAGACAAACCAAAGGTAATGGCACAATAAGATCATATTAGCTCTTTGGGCTGATAGGATCACATACAAGAGAGCCATTGGGAACTCCCCTTTTATTCTAGTGTATGGAAGAGAGGTCAGATTACCTATATCTTTAGAGCTTCCTGCACTAGATTTGGCTTATCAATTGGAGCTAGAAGGAGAAGATGCAAGGCCTGTTAGGATGGCTGAATTGACTAAATTAGAAGAGAAAAGACAGTCAACCATGATCACACTAGAAGGACATTAGATGTAGACCAAGAAATATTTTGATAAGAAGGCCAAGGTCCAGACCTTCAATGAAGGTGATCTTGTCCTAAAGTGGGATGCTGACTGAGCCAAACCTGGAGGACACACCAAGTTTGATGTACTTTGGAGTGGGCCATATGTCATCATTAGCAGTAAGGAAGCAAATGCGTTCATTCTCTCAAGGCTGGATGGTGAAGTTCTGCCAATCTTAGTGAATGGGATCCATCTCAAACCTTACCATTAAGGTTGGTATGAGATCTTGTACATATTGTTTTATTTATTTCTATTTAAGTTTCCCTTTTCCTAAGTGCTCTTGCACAGGCTGCATTGTCATTAGGAGAATGCAAGCTTCTTTCCTTTTCTGTGTTTTGGAGGCAAGTTTTAGTTGTCTTGACCTATTTCATGCCCCTCTTTTGGACCCCATGCCCAATGGATGCTTAAGGCCACTGATCTATTTGTTTAGCAGGCAAACATCCATGAGAGGTTGCCAAAATGTTGACCTATTTTCCTTTGTTTAGAGTCAAACAATTCACCTTGAATATCCCCTGGATATCTTTTGAAAATTGACCCTACACGCCTAAAACCTCCAATTTCTTCATGCTCTTCCCTATAAAGATCCCTAAAAACTTGTTTGGAGAATCCTTTGAGTAAACCCAGAAAAACCCAAAAATCTTTTGTCCTCAAGTACCTTCCATCGCAGGGATTTCTCATTTTCATACTTAGTCTTTTTGATGCATATGAAGGTGACGTCATCCTCTGTTGGTGGGTTTTCCATCATTTGGTCGAAAATGTATCTCATATACATTTTTTGTTTGTATGTATATCATGTACAATGTTCAATGTACATCAGGTTTATTTCTTGCCTTATGCATGCATCTTTGTATGTATATTTGCTTGTATCTAATGTGCAAATACAAATGTGGACCCGACTGGAAAATTAAACTTGGTGAACTTTTGGTGGGGTTCATGTTTGTATACTGGGATGCATAAGTTTCATATACAAAAGCGGATACAAAAGCAAGGTACAAAGTGAGATACAAAAGCAGATACAAGACCAGATCTGAATTTGGTCCCGATCTATTTCATAAACACGTTGAAGTCCGCCTTTGTATGTTTGGAAATTGTATCTCATATACAATTACACATATAAAAGCATATACAAAGAGCATCATCAGTCTATTTTGCAGCGATGGGGCCATAGCTTCAAGATCCAATGGAGTGATGACACATGTCAGGGTGATGCAAAGACATATACAAAGGTGCATATACAAACTGGACATAGTCAAAAGGTTAAACATTGTATGGTTCGCATTTGTATGTATATGCAATTGTATTTGCATATACAATTGATATACACAAGCACATACAAGGGCAAGATGCTGGTTGATCGTAACTTTGACCGCGAATATCTCCCTCATCCGGAGGAATTTCTGCATGCTCCAAAAGGCAAAAGTGTTTATTTTTGCCTTCTCTTTCATTTGGCAAACTTTTTGAGGGAATATTCTCACTTTAAAAAATTGATCCAGATATGCACATCTAAATATCAAGACGGTCGCCGACTGAAGATGAATATGCAGTTTGGGCGATGAGACATCTCAGTGACCATCTTGAGGTATTGCAGAGACCCTTCAAATGCAGATATCTTGCATTTATGGTTGCAGGTTGATGATTCAGTAGCTCACATTGAAGATCCAAAATATCTTCCATCTGCCCCTACTCCAGATATTTTATGCCATGAATTCTTGCAAGTCGGCATTCCTTTTGGCTGAGATATTTTTATGACAGAGCCATGGGGTGAATTTATTATAAACCTAATTAGGTCAAGTGCTCAAATGCTATATATTCATCTTTGAGAGATGTAATAATGTTGGATACTAGCTGAATACATGTTCATACTGAATGCAAACAGAGCCCTTGTTTACTGTAATCATGCCTTCTAATTAAATATATGCTGGTTATTCTTACCTCTTTGTGCTGATTTTTAGCTCTATGTAAATTTGAGAATGGTTTGTCTATGAATATCTCATTCCTCTCAACCATTTCATTCTCCTTACCTCTATTAGGATCATCTAAATCTGTGTATGCTTATTAGTCATATTTGGTTATGTTGTGTATTTCCTCAGTTCTATGAGAGTTCTTCTATTCAAACTTGGTGTATCACCTCCCCTTTTACTTTCAGTTTATCCTGCTTCCCCTTTTCCCAACTGGTGAATAGATTAGGTTTAGTCTTAGGCTCATTGGATCTCTAATCCAACAAAGGAACTAGCTTCTCTTTGGAGATTCAGCCTCCCTGCAAGGTCCCACACCTGGAGGTCGTCTCAATGTTTCACTAGATTGTTGGAGTCCTAAAAGCCTTCAAATCTAGGTGCAAATCTATGTGACAATAGGACCAACTGTCGAAACTCACTCACTTTAAATAATTTTATGATTCATGTTCATTTCTTTTAAATTTTAATTAAACACCATCATCAATTGTAAAATATTGATACATGACAAGCAGAACATAGCAAATATGCAGACATCTGTAGATACATGAATATCTTATGCATATTTGAACAAATCACATGTAAGATTGAAAATATCATGCAAATACTTGAAAATAATGACAAAGATCATAGAAATAATAGCTTGTTGGCACAGTATTTAGAAGAATTTAAGGTGCAAAAGCATAATTAAGTAAGGATTAGTTCAAATTTTAGTAAATTTAGAAGAACTAATTAAAGTTACATCATCATGAACAATCTTAATTAGAGTAAATTCACATGAATATCCACATGTCTTGATTAGAGATTTTAAGATTTAACATCATTTGTTGAGATTTATATAGAATAGTTGAAACAGAGGAAATATATGCATATCTGGATATAAATTAGCTCAAATTTCATGCATAAGGCCCCAAATGGAACAACAACAAATTCACATCAAACTACTGAGAAATTATCAGAAGATCATGATCTGATCAACAATGACTTGGAATCATTAATTCATCTTGAATTAATTGCATTCTTTAAGAAGATAAATGTTTGTTTTGTGAATTTTTATCATTGTTAATATGACTAACAATTGTATGAACAGTTTTTGGTGCTAGAAGGAGGGCTAGATCAACTTCATTTGAGGATTTGTCATCTTGATATACTTTCCCACGTCCCTGTGAGGAAGTATTTTCAAAACTCCCAGCAATACTCTGAATCCTAAGTATTTTTGCAAAGATTACATCAACCTTTGACAATTTTAGGAATCTGATCACAAATATCACATCCCTGTGGATATTCATCTACATATTTACAGACAGTTGTGTGGATTTCCAAAGTTTGAGTCAATGACTTGCATTCTCTATAAATATTATGCAAATACCTTGTCATCTGAGCTATTTGTCCATAAATATCCATTCCTGTGGAGGAATTATCCACATATTTGCAAAGATCCTATCAAAATATCTAAAGTTTGTTCTAAACTTTGAAGCACTAGCTCATCAACCTAACACCAGGTCAAGATCCTCTGGACCTTTAGAAGAATTGCCTACAATTAGACCTAGGCCACATTCTACTAGTTAGCCTAGACCTTCCATCACTAACTCACCAGTAGTAGGTTCCGTAGTACCTCTAGTACAACCTGCAATGTCATTCTTCACTGTTGAGTCACCACTTCACTTTGTTGCATATCACGATTTGCCTAAAAATCTGGATAAAATCTATTCTAAGTATCACCCCTATCAAGATGCAGATGATCACATCTAGACCTATAAGGAAGCCTATTTCAGGACCAGAATACAATATGAAGATGTTGTGTGTAGACTGTTTCCCTATTCACTAGGAGAAGAAGCATACGACTAGTATATTAGTCTTCCTCAAGCTTCCATCAATTCCTGGTTATTACTAGAAAATGCTTTCAAAGCAAGGTTCAAGATACCTGTGGATGCGGCCACCACGTATCATCTCTTTGCCACAATCAAAAGAGCTGAAGGAGAGTTGATTTCAAAATTCAATGCTAGATTTCAAAAGATGTATTCCAAGCTAACAACTCCTTGTAATGTTGATGATGAGGCAATTAGATTAGTTTATTATTCAGCTCTAGACCCCCTAACATCAATGTTCATCAGGATGACACACCTTGCAATCAAATCTTTGTCAGGTGCCTTTGTTGAAGCTGTTAATGTCAATGAACAATTAACACCAAGTCTTGCACCTAATTTAGGATATAATGCTTATCCTAGTCAAACACAAGCTAGTGGAACTTTGATGCCCCCTGCAGTAATGTCTAATCCTTTGCAAGTGCCTCCACTTAGCATTATGCCCCCTCAGGGAAATGGTCAGATCATACCACACCCTGGACATGCACCTCAGGATGCTGTATAGAACAATAATGGTAGTGTTTAGGGTGAAAAATGAAGAGGGTTTGTTTTTAATGGTGTGTTGATCCTGCTTTCACCACTAAACATTCAAGGACATTCAACCGAGTAGAGAACTCTACTACAAATATCCTATCACATGGAACATAGGGGAAGATTGGAATTGTGTGATATTGTTGTTTAATTAAGCCCAATTATGCTCAAACCCCTAATTTCATAAATTCATAAACAATCAGACAAATTATGGAAAATGATCACACACAAAGACACCAAATGACAATCAAATGCATACCAGATTTTGAAGTTTGATGTCTAGAAAAGTTGGGGACTAATGAGTAGGCATCTTAGTCCAGTGCTACAGTTTTTGTTAGGATCTGGGAATCTTGTCTGCTACTTGTTCCTGTTGTTCTGAAGATTTTATAGTTGCGGGATCCGGAGGACTAATGAGTAGGCACCTGAGTCCAGGTCCCTGCTTTCTTCTCTAATCTGTAATTCTGACAGTCTGCATTGCTCTCCTACAACTCCACTTCTTTCTCTTTCACAACTTGTAATTTGCAATCACAGAAAAATGGGTTGGGGGTTGTGGTGTTTAGAGGCTTGCCTCAGCCAATCCCCAAAGAGACATTCAAGTCTTCTGAACACTGTTGTCAGATAAAGAGTGCATATCCCTGCGGGATAGAGGCAAAATCTAAATGATAAATGATAGAAAACACAATTGATATCACCTTGTAGTGAAGATCTCATGGAAGGAAGATGCTCTTCATGCCATGAGGAGATGGATGCCAAATCTGCAAATACAAACACAAGAACAACACAAATTCTACTTTGCAACACAATGAAATCTTTTGAATCACTTTTACATAAGCCACAAGTTCGTAATATCCATCTAGTTTACAAATGATTACCGAATCATGCTTATATATGCAACTACAAATATTCCTGTTAAGAATTTTGTAATTCAAACTTACTGTGTCGGCATAGGACCTAAATAACAGTTATAAACTGACACTTTGAAATTGGTCCTGACCTAAAATAGGGTAGGACTAGGGCGCGCGCGCCCAAGTCCTCCCCCTATTTCAGGAAGGATTTATATTAAGTTCATCCCTTGAGTCCCAATTGCCATGAAACTTCAGGGTTTTCTCATTGGGAGTCATCAAAATCATGCAAGATGCTCTAAATGCAGTCTAAAGGACCTAGGAGCTAAACCTTAAGAGGAAAAAGCCCCCAAGGTTACTTTTTATGACATAACATTTAGCCCCCACTTTAATGTATGTATAAATGCAAGACCAATACATGCATTAAAGTACGGTCCACAAGAACAACAAACACACCAAGCATGGATAAGACACACCAATCATAGAGAAGATAGTAACAGGCATGCAAAACATGAAGGAAGATAGTTACGGTCACACAAGACATGGAGAAGACAACATTGAAGACACGTAAAACACAATGAATGTAGTAAGAATGATTTTCTTTTCCTTTTTATCATATATATGAAATACAGATGCAAGTATAAGGAAAGTAAACACACCACCCATAATGCAGGAGGGACTCATTGCCATCTATCTTTAAACTACATATGGGGAAACACACACGCCCAACAAATCTCAGAGTGTAGAAGGGACTCATCGCCACTAGTCTTTAAGACTATGCTTGGGAACAAACACGACAGACAAGCGATGGAGTGTTCCTATTTATAGGTTCATCACCATCTCAAGCACATTACAGGCATACACCAATGATTGGTCTTCACCACAACAATTTCTGAAGACACGCTTAAGGGTTAAGTTAGTCATAGAACCACTCCTTGCCTCCGCAAAGGACTTTTTGAAAATGACAGGATGTGCACTCTCCTTAAGAAATACACCATCCCCGCCTCCGCAGATGGCTTAAGATAAAAAGGATATGTGTGATATCCCACCTCCGAAGAGGGCTTAAGTGATTGCAATAGATTTCAAACAAATCTCAGAGTGCAGGAGGGACTCATCGCCACCGGTCTTTAAGACTGCACTTGAGAACAAACAAAATTTACTAGCATCTAGAATAGACAACTTACCTTATATATGCCCCCACCTTAAGGTGGCTGATATTAGGTATTGATATCAAGCATGTTAAGGTAGGTAGAAAACACACAACAGAACATGATCTCTCGTAAAGCCCATGCCCCCTGGAGGTGACATGTACTTAATCATCATGTCCGAAGGGTCATAAAAGCCTTGCATCAATCCTTGTGAATAGAGAAACTCTTCTATTGCCACATTAGTCATGCAATTAGTATCAATAAGGGTTCCATCCACAGGATTTTCCATTATCTTCATAGTGATATAAAGAGGTCCTTCAGTGTCTCCAGTTGTTTTATCATGAGGTGTAAACACAATTTTAGGTTCGGGGACCTTTCTTTTCATGTAAGGCCTAGGAAGGAACCTATTGTTATTGTTGTGATTAGAAGCCATGTGTATATGTTTTCAAATCAATGTAATATCAGTTTTTAAAATCTTTTCAAAATTTATGCAAAAGATAAGTGCAAAACTATGTGTAAATATGACCTAAAATGCTCGATTTTTCAACTTTTTTCAATGCAAATAAGTGAAAGAAAAGGTGTTGTAAGGAAATTGATCAGGGGTAGAAAATAATATGTCTAAGATCAGTCCAATAAAGTAATAATATACTTCACAACAAACTTTTGATGTAAACCTAGAAAGATGACAAGTCCAAACCTAGTGAAAATACACTAAAATATGCAATTTTTCACAAATTTTCAATGCAAAGACCCAATGAAAAGGGTGTTGTAAAGAATTTTAGGAGGTGTAGTAGATTATAACAGTAATATAAATCACCTAAGACCATAAAATCCATCACAACACGTTTGGAGTGCAAATCTAAGTCAAATCCTAGGGAAAATATAGTGAAAATATGCAATTTTTCACCATGCAAAGACCCAACAAAAAGGGCGTTGTAAAGAATTTGAGGAGGAGCAGTAGATAATAACCCTAATAATAGCCAATTAGTGTAGAAAAATCATTCACAACACACCTAGGATGCAAATCTAGAGAGACGACAAGGCCAAAATCTAGTGAAAAAGCAAGGTTTTTAAACCCTAGGCATGAAATTTTGCAAGCACATGACTATGATGCAACACTATAGTTAGAAATTAGTCCCAGTGAGTGTTTTAAAATGGTAGTAAAATATGAAACAAGATTTTGACTACAAACCCTATCTAATTCAAAACTAGGTTATATGAAAAAATGCACAATTTCAAGCAATGTTTAACAATTTGATCATGAAAATGGAATCTGAATGAATGATGAATGAAATATTTCTGTATTTTAAATTAGATCTGATGAAAATGACATAAATTTATTGAAAATAAATGCAAGCTAAAAATGCCAATTTTTTCAAAATTTTCAATTTTTTTGTAATTTTTTAAATGCAATAAGATGAAGAATTAAATGAATGAATGAAATGAATGTAAATCTGAAGCACAACACTCAACAAGGTGCAAAATTTAAAAGAACATGGGTTCACCAAAATGTTTAGGGTGAAAGAAGAAGAGGGTTTGTTTTTAATGGTTTGTGTTGATCCTCCTTTCACCACTAAACATTCAAGGACATTCAACCGAGTAGAGAACTCTACTACAAATCTCTTGTCACTTGGAACATAGGGGAAGATTGGAATTGTGTGATTTTGTTGTTTAATTAAGCCCAATTATGCTCAAAACCCTAATTTCATAAATTTGTAAACAAATGGACAAATTACGAAAAATGACCGCACACAAAGATACCAAATGACAATCAAATGTGTACCAGATTTTGAAGTTTGATGTTCGGAAAAGGAGGAGACTAATAAATGGGTGCCCTAGTCCAGTGTCACAATTTTTGTCAGGATCTGGGAATCTTATCCACTACTTGTTCCTACTGTTATGAAGATTTTGCAGTTGCAGGATCTGGAGGACAAATGAGCGGGTGCCCAAGTCTAGGTCCTTGTTTTCTTCTCTAATCTATAATTCCAACCATCTACATTGCTCTCTTGCAACTCCACTTCTTTCTCTTTCTCAACTTATAACTTGCAATCAAGAAAAACGGGTTGGGGGTTGTGTTTAGAGGCTTGCCTCAGTCAAGCCCCGGAGAGACATTCAAGTCTTCCGAACACTGTTGTCAGATAAAGAGTGCATATCCCTGTGGGATAGAGGCAAAATCTAAATGATAAATGATAGAAAACACAATTGATATCACCTTGTAGTGAAGATCTCATGGAAGGAAGATGCTCTTCATGCCATGAGGAGATGGATGCCAAATCTGCGAATACAAACACAAGAACAACAAAAATTCTACTTTGCAACACAATGAAAGCTTTTATATCACTTTTACATAAGCCACAAGTTCGCAATAGCCATCTAGTTTACAAATGATAACCTAATCATGCTTATATATGCAACTACAAACATTCCCGCTAAGATTTTTCATAATTCAAACTTACCGTGTTTGCATAAGACCTAAATAACGGTTATAAACCGACACTTTGAAATTGATCCTGACCTAAAATAGGGCAGGACTAGGGCGCGTGTGCTCAAGTCCTCCCCCTATTTTAGGTAGGATTTATATTAAGTGCATCCCCTGAGTCCAAATTGCCATGAAACTTCAGGGTTTTCTCATCAGGAGTCATCAAAATCATGCAAGATGTTCTAAATGCATTCTAAAGGACCTGGGAGCTAAATCTTAAGAGGAAAAAGCCCCCAAGGTTACTTTTTCTGACATAATAGGTAGTTCATTTTTCCAACCACACCAGGACACTGTAGTAGCCAAAGTCCAAGAAGAAAAGGATGACATCAAAGAGATATCATCCTAGTTAAGAAAATTGACTACTAAAGTCACTCATTTGAGAACTCGGAACTTCTATGCTCAATCTAATGCACGAAACCAACAAAACAGAGGATATCCTAATAGAGGATATGGTAACAACAATGGGAGATCTAGATATCTAGATAGAGGATATAATAATGATAGGAACTTCAATAGCAATAACAATGCACCCAGGCCACCAAGAGTCTGGAACACTAGACCAAACAATGGCTCATTACCTTCACTGCTAGATAATTAGCCTTCTCCTGAACCTAAGCAAACCACTAGGGTTAATTTGATAGAGGCTGCACTTACCAACTAGTACATGATACACAATACAAATGCACATTCTGAGTTGGACTATCCACAGTTCAAAATTGCAGCCAAGATTTTCCAAGCTGAAGTTTCAAACACTGTAGGAGAGACATCTTTTTCTGAAGGTAATGAGATAGTTCCCCTATGATATGAGTCATCTATGGTGCTTGAGAGTTCTGATGATCATCAGCATCAACAGATGAGCACAACACATGAAAATTACACCTTGGCATGTGAAGAGTTAGCCATGGCCTTTGAAACAAATTATGTCTTCCCCTTTGAGCATGAGAATGAGTCTGAACAAGAAGCTGATGAAGTCCATGCATATCAGCAATATCAGGGAAGACACAATTACCATCTTAGGAGCAATGCTACTTGCCCTGCTGGTCCTTTGCAATTTCAACACACCTCTAGACCCCAAAGCTAGCAACAATCCTGGACCTCTTGAGGTGAATCCACAATACTTTACACCACAAGCAATGATAACAAAAGGTATAAGCCAATTTCCTGAATTTGATAAACTTGTTGCTTATATGGTTGATGAGATGAGGAAAATAAAGATCATCCTGTCCTTATCAGAGTTACTGAAAACTCATGCCATTAAGAAAGCCTTTCTAAAGTCATTAGATGAACCAATAGCAAAGGAAGATAATCCTGGTCATAATCCTAGTCATCTCCTTGTTAGAGATCCTATGTCTAGGGATAATGTTGTCGAACCAAAAGATAAAGTCTCAGTTCACACTATAGATGCAGCATAGATGAGCCTATGCAAGGAGAAATATGAGTCACCCCCTTTCCTGCTCACACTTAGGATCTTTGGTAAGAACCTGCATAATTGCTTGGTAGATTCAGGTGCTTCTACAAATGTGATGCCCTTGTCTATTTGTCAGATGTTAGGTTTGCGTCCTACAAAGTCACTCAAGAAAGCAACTCAATTAGACAAGTTTGAGGTCAGTGTAGTAGGAGAATTGACACATATTCACATGCAACTTGCATCTAATCCCAGGGTGCAACATTACATAGACATTTAGGTTGTTAACATACCTGACACATATGGCATGCTCCTTAGTAGGGACTGGTCCAAGACTTTAAACAGTTATATGGCTATGGATTTCTCCCACATGTGGTTGCCATCCAATAAGCTCAGAATTGAAGCCAAACCTAGAATGAAACATATGATAATTGAGTACAATAATAGCAATGAGATATTATATGTGGATGTTGAGCTAGGATTCTATGCATTAAGACCTCATGAAGTTAGAATAGAAGAAGTGCTGATGTGCAACATGCACATGCATGAAGATAGTGAAAAAGATGAAATTATGCCAGACACAGGATTTATGATATAGTCTGATCCTAGTTCATCTGATGAAGATGAAGTAGATCACTTCCTAGAATTTCAAAGATATCTGTCTAGGGAAGTTCATAAATGTCAGTTGATAGAGGCATCAGTTATGGATATACTCATGGGAGGTTGGTGCAGATTGCATGAGGATGCACATTCAGAGAACACCTGTGAGGTATGTCTAGATATGATCAAATTAGAAAAAATATGCATAGAGAATAGGTCGAAAGAGGTATGTGAAGTGCTTAATGTTGATGTTTATAATCATTTGTTTCCTCCAAATGCAGGGGAATATGAACAAGAAATATGCACAGTGAATTTATCCTCATGCTTGGTACAGAAGAAGTGTTAGTATGTAATAATATGCATTCTAGCAATGAGGTAAGCACAATCACCCCAGGGAATGATTGTTTGATTGAGTCAGATTATGAGATATCATATGAAGATAGGGGAAGCCGTTTGACACAGTTTGAAGAGTTCTTATCCAAGCACGTTCAAGGACATATCCTACAAGGAATTCCACCTAGTCAGGTACTGATTGAGGGATGGTGCAGGCTACATGAAGCACCACATTTAGAAACAACTTGTGCTCTATGTCTGCACATAATGAGTCAAGAAGAACGATTGTGCTCAAATCACAAATCACATAAAATCAAGGATGTTTTGGAAGAAATAGAAAGTGAAGTAATAATGTCCCCTGATAAAAGATGTGATGACATCAAATTCATGAAAAGAAAAGATACTCAACATGATGATGCACTTAGAAGAAGCAAAGTGCAGATGTTTTAGTCCCATTGAAGATTCTGGATGTGATAAGGAATGAAATACCTAAGATTAAATGGATATCTGTGGGAGCAGTTGCATGTGCCAAATGAAAGAAGGAAGGTCCACATAAATCATTGGCAGAAGACAAACCATGGACCTTGAGATTCGATGGCTCCAAATCAAAGAAAGGAGCTAGAGTAGGAATAGATCTTATGAATCCACAAGGGAAATCCTTCCTGGTAGCTTATAGGTTGCAATTCCCATGTACAAACAACGTGGCTGAATATGAAGCTTTAATCCATAGCTTGTTGTTTTCCCTTCAGAAGAGAGTGAAAGTTCTGCATGTCTTTGGAGATTCAGGACTTGTAGTAAAATAAGTGAGAGGCATTTATGCATGCAATTATAAGAGACTATCTAGTTACAAACACATAGTTTGGGACTTGATAAAGAGCTTTGATGCCTTTAACATCATGCATGTTCCAAGAGAGCTCAATCACCATGTGGATGCATTAGTACAAGCAGCTTGTAGAGCTCCTCAATACCTTTCCAACGCTGCAAGAATTGCAAAAATTAGAGATCGTGACAAAAAGATATGAGCTTGAAGGCCAAAAATGGTATTTGCACTTCAAACAACAATAAATATCACCAACAACAAAATCTGGAAAAAATACGTACACCACTAGATTGTGCTCGGAACTATATTTTTGACACCTATTCGTTTGTGAAAATCTAACTCCATTTGCCCAAGATATGGCAAAAACAAGAAGACCCCCCTAAAGCACAAATTAGGGCAAAAAAGACCCCTTGCTGCTAAAGTTAGTAGAACCTCCACCAAATGTAGTGTTTCCACCAGAATGGTGAAAGTGCAAAAAAAATGCCAAATTTGGCACAAACACAAATTTTAATGCAGGTACAGAAGGAATAGTTTTTATTGCATGTATGTTTTTTAATTAAAAAAACATATTAAAAAAATAAAATTTTTTATTTAAAAAAAACATTTTGAAAAAAAAAAATACCAAGGGGGTGGGAAGGCCGAAGCCTTTCCCACGGCCCCTATTCAGGGGGTTTCGTGGCCCTTAAAAGGGGTCTGTGGGCCCCTTGGGACTTGTTGGGACAGGAAAATATAAAATTTTCTTGTATTTTACTCATCCATACCTGACCAAATTAGAAAAAACATTATGCCCAAAGTCAGGATGATAACTGGTGTATTCCATAAAGATCACAAGCTTTCACCACAAGTGAGTGTATCACTCGCTGAATTACACTAGAATCAATGGCTTCAATTCCTAAGTTTTTGCAAGACCTCCCTTTTGTTATATCAATCCATGCTTTACAAGAAACTTGCTGAAATGACTATCAGCATGATAATAAGGATCGGCAAGAAGATTTTAATGATCACCGATGGAGAAAATGATACCGATGGCCTTTCATTGGAGAGAAATTTACCAGTCACGCCGATCGGTATAAGATGTTACTATTGGCGAATACTCTAAAAACCTTCCCGACAGCATAAGTCATACCGATGGAGGAGCTCAGTGAGACTCTCACCGATCACCCAATAGAGCAGAGTTTTGAAGCAGAAAACAGAGGAATCAAGATCCTTAAAAACAAAGTGCATGTTGGTTAGAATGCATGTATAACAGATACAAAGGTGAATGGTCGAAGGTGTTGTATATTTATTTGTATGTATGCAAGATACAAATAGTGAGAAGACACAAATGCATAAAGCATTTGAAATACAAAACTAGCAAATGCATGTACAAATACATTTGTATAAAACATACAAGGGGATATACAACAGTAATATACATTGCGGAACCGAAAGGGATATGAAATACAGTTTTATTGCTGTATGTTTCAGATACATACATTGTGGTGTACATACAATGTGGAACTCAAAGGAAGTTAAAGTTTAATATAAAGGATGCATCATACTTTAATGTATATCGAAAGATGCATTTCACTTTATATACATGGCAGAGCCAAAAATGAATGAACTATGGTTCATAAAAGCAAGAAGTCCAGAAAGGAGATACAATTGAGTTTTAATGTATCGGGCATTGTATATGAAGGTCGAATACAAGTAGTGTTGTAATATGGAATACGAGTGAGGAATAAGGTGGGTCCCACTGCTTGCACATTGGGCTTGTATAATAACAATGTATATCTTTGATATGCAAGCTGATATACAAGCGAAGATACAAGTTAAAGATACAAGCCAGATGTCAAAAGAAGTTCAATATAGAAAAGTCTTTGTATGTTTAAATGCTTGCATGTTTATGATATACATATTCGAGATACAAAGGAAATGTATATGCATGAAACACCAAGTGGGCCCCATCGCCAATGGACATACAAGTTTATACAAGCCCGGATTTGAATGACAAATTAAATATTGTGAATTTTAGCTAGGGTCCACTATTGTGTATAAAGCATATGCATTCGATATACAAAGAGATGATACAAATGCAGATTTGAAGGAGATTTCAAATTCATTTCATAACTCTGGTTGGGCCCACTCTTGTATATGGAAGAAAATGTATGTGATATAGAAATGATTTGTATATATAGAGTCCCTAATTCGGTGATTCCTCAGGTGTATGTTGCAAATACATAAGATATACGGATACACTACAATACAAAGGTAAAGGGCATCCCACCTGCAACGACCAAAGCATTTTAACAGTAAGAAGGTCAAGATTAAAATTTTGTTATTGAAGGAGATTAAAGTAACAAAAGGTTGCACCGGATGTATGAAGAGTCATAACCCTGCAACTGCAAAACATATATAAGGCGAACCAAGTCCGGAAATAAAGATCATCAGCAGTAGAATATAATACATAAAATTTACAATGTTTCTCAAAGACCATGTTGCAAATTTATTATTGAAGAAGTAAATTGAAGTTCTTTGATTCTGTGGTTCTATTCTGGCATCAATTGTTTGTCAAAGTTACTCAATTGTGTGGTTGTCTCCAGTTCTGTATTTCCTTGTTATTCAGATTAATATATCAAGTATATATTTAATTTGTCAATACACATTTGCTGTAGTTGTGTGATTTGATTAATTGGTTTCCATAAAAGGAATTAAAACCCTTCTGATCAGTCACAGTAACCTGGAAGTGTTAGTTTGGATTACTAAGAAGAGCCATATAGTTAGGATTGCCATTCTATCTCCAAATTAATATTATCCGTTATTCTTGCATATTTCATTCAATTGGTTCCTTCAAGAAAGGATTAAATTGCCTTCTGGTGAATAACAAGAAATCTGATTATATTGGTTGGATTATTAAGAAGAGTTTGTCAGTCATCTCCTTACACGTTTATACAAGTTATAAACTAAAATTGTGCCAAACAATTAGAATTATTACCCACTATAAGCCACTAGTCTTAGTCCTTCATTTGATTCTGTTTACCCAACAAGGCACTGGTCTTATTTCAATTTACCATTAAAATCCTTTTATTTGCACAATCATAAAATTCACTTTGATATTGCTTATACCAACCATTCATCATATATTAGAATTAGTTAGCAAGCTTTCATCTATCCTACACCATTTGCCACTGTAGGTAGATCCATTTACTTAGTCAAAGTAGTTGCATTTAATCTGCTTTAATTTCTAGGGTTTACCCACCTAGGTGTAGCAGGACCTAAAGTGTAGGAAATCATCAAACCCAAAAGGTTGATTTTGTCAAGTTAGTTAAAAAACATTGCCAATCTAGGCATAGAGCCTAGCATCCTCTTAGGATTAGCAACCTGCATTTTTGAGACCTAACAAATTGGCAACTCTACTGGGGAATTAGATAAAAGACCTTAGTAATAAACCATTCCTTTAATAGAGTCATTTCAGTAACTTTAGTTTGGTAACTCTGCTGGCAAGAAGAATCCAGAAAGATAAATTATAAACTTTTCCTATTTACAAAATAGTTGGCGACTCTATAAAATGTTATAACAGAAAGTTGATACCAAATGGATGGTAGGAGATCCAAGATGGAGGGCAAGAAATTGCAATCATCTCCACCAATTAGAAACATCTCCAAAAGAAATGGAGCTTCAAATTATTCTCACTAGGATAATAACCAGGAGACTCAAGAAGATAATGCTGAGCAAAATATTGAAATTCACAATAAACTTACACCTCTGCATGAATCAAATGAAAATATCAATGGAGTAACTAATGACATATTGGCTAAATATAGACCTGATCCTCAAGAACAGCTTGAGTGTGAAGCATAGGCAATGAGGGAAATCGATCAAAGACAAGCTGAATATGATTTCAAGATGCCATTACATCAGGGAGAAGGGGTAAAACATGGGTTCTCAATTCAAGAAATAAATGAGAACCCAATGAATTCAGGAAGTATGAGTGAAGAACAACAGGATGTGCTCAAGCTCTAGAAAGAACTTGAAATGTTCAAGATATAGGAGACTAAGAGGTTGTTGCAGCATGAGATCCAACAGATAAAAAGTAGAGCTAAAACAACCCCCCAAATATATACCTCCACATAGGGGAAACACTACAAGGAATCCACAGCAAAATCTACGTCAAAAAATAGGTGGTGTTTCAAATTCACAAGCATTCGGGATTCATCAGAATACTATTCCTAAAGTTCCTAGACCACCTCCCATGCACAATACCTCTCAACATATGGTTAATCTTTACCCACCCCCTGGCCAACAATATTATAGACCACCAAATCCTTATATAAATCCCCACATAAATCCACAACAACAATATGCCTATCATCAGCCTCCAGGTGGATATAATTACTATCCTAATCCACCACCCATGAATTTTCCACCTCAAAACCTCGCAAACATATGTAGCCAATTTGATTTGACTGGGTATCAGTTGTATCCATATCCTATGGATAGTAATTGGAGAAATATGGTTCCCAAGTGGGAACAGTGCAATATCAGCTGAAGATCACATCAGAAGCTTCAATGCTTTCGTACAAGATATTGATATGGACTGGGAAGATATTAGAATGAGGTTATTCATGATGTCCCTGACTGAAAATGCAAGAGACTGGTTCAATAGTTTACCTAATGCCTCAATCAGTTCAATAACTAATTTCCATAATCAATTTAAGGAGTAGTATGGTAATCAGTATGCCCCTAAATTTGCATTACATGAATTGATAAGTATCCAGAAATACCAAAATGAATCAGTGTATGACTTCAATCTAAAATTTTCCAATTTACACAATAAAGTACCACACGGCTCCAAACTGTCTGATCCAGTAGCATTGAGTATTTATATGAAAGAATTTGATCCCAAGATAGGGTATGAACTTAACCAATGCCCTGCTACCTTGGCTGAAGCACAGAAAGTGGCATTAACTATTGAGAACAAAAGGAAAGTTGCAGGTATGGTTAGCAAGAGGGATAACCCTAGAAACCCTTAGAACCCAAACATTCATCAGACTAAACAAGAAAGTCAGCATAGACATGAAAGGCCCAGGTTGCATGATATGCCATATAATATGAATTGGAAAGATGGGAGACCCATTGAAAACAACAGAAAGCAACATTATGTTAAAGATACCCCTGACCCTCTGAAAATAAATGTAGCACATATGGTAGAAGATAAACCTTGGTGTCTGGTATGCAATTTACCACATTCACCTAAGTATTGTGAGGTGGCTAAAACAATACAACAAGGAGAAATGTTATACAATTATAACAGAGACAATCACACCATAAACATGATGCAAGATACACCATATTTGTTGACTGAAGACTATTCTTCTACAGAGGAAGAGGGATATGAATATGATGTGGGAAACCAGAGACATCATATCAATATGGGAGAACAAGAAGTGTTCTCAGATCAGGAGGATGGTTATGAGGAACCTACCTATTATAACAATCAGCCATATGATCAATGGAGAAAGCCCACTGAAAATGAAAGAGAGGCTCTTACAATAGCTGCAATAGCTCAAGCTAAAAATGCCTATAACTTAAGGAACCAGACAGTGAATGTTGAACAAGGAACACCTGGAAGTGTATTCATAAAAGATCAGAATTACAAAAAGAATAATGCAAAGTCATCATTCAAAGAACCAGAAAAGGATGGTAAGAATAAAACGAAAGAAAAATCACAAAATCAAGAAAAAGAAAATATAAAGATAGAAAAGAATGACCAGACTATGGCCCATTCTTTTGACATTGCTCATGCAATATCTCAGGTAAAGATATTAGTTCCACTTCTAGAATTGATGAAAATAGATAAATATAGAAATACAGTAGTCAAACTAATTTTAGATATACCAAATCAGAAACATAAAGGATCTGAAAAAAGAACAAACAATGTTCATCAAGAAACATTCCAAATGCCTAAGGTATACCTAGGTGATACATTGATAAAGAATCCTTCACAAGTGGACCCTTTCTACAATACATTGTTGATAAAAAACAAGATAGTGAGGAACTGCATGATTGATTCAGGTGCGGCCATGAATATCATGCAAGTAGCAGTTATGAAGGAACTTGGAATGTGGGTTGATACTACATTTGGTAGGTGTTATGCAATGGATAATAGGTCCATCCCAGTCGTTGGTATTATGAGGGATGTGGAGATAAAACTCATTGCCTCATACCCTGAAGCAACTTATAACATTGATATTACTGTGGTTGACATCCCACCATATTATGGAATGCTTCTGTTGAGGCAATGGGCTGTAATGGTAGGAGGGAATGTCCAATTGGACTTATCATATGCCACAATACTAGTGGGAGGTAAAGAAATCAAGCTGTGTAGGGAGCCAAGATATGAAAATATCATAGAACGCTTGGATCAACATCAAATAAATTTCTTTTGTGATACAGATTTGGGAACCTTCAAGGTTGAGAAAAATCAGCCAGAATTGCAGAATACTGATCCAATACATATTGAGTCTAAAAAGGAAGAAAATGATGTGTGGAAGATGTACTTTGATAGTGCATGCAGCAAAATAGGAAATGGGGCCGGAGTTGTATTTATTTCACCAAGAGGTAAAACTTTCAAATACTCTTTTCTATTAATTAACATTTGAATGCACAAACAATGTAGCAGAGTATGAAGCTTTGCTCATTGGTTTGAACATAGCCACCAAGCATAAGATAAAAAAGTTAGTTCTATATGGTGATTTTGAATTGGTTACTTCCCAAGTGAGAGAGAAATACCTGTTGAAAAACAAGAGGCTGAGACAGTACAGAAATGTGGTCTGGGATGTGATTGAGTTATTTGATGCCTTTTCAATCAACTGGATTGATAGGTCAAAAAACATTATGGCAGATTTCTTTCTGAATATCGCATTAAAAAGAGATGATGTCACATTGGGAGGTATTATAGAAGTTGAGTTCAAAACCAAACCCACTATCCTAGATAATGTACATAATTGGCAAGTATTTGACAATGATGCTCATATAATCAACTTCCTGCATTGTGCTGATCATTATGAAAATCAAGAGATTGATTTTGATGCATTTGTAGAAGAACATGATGGGAAGGAAACCCTTTTTGGTCAAGAAATAGTTCAATTAAAAACAAATAAAATACCTAAGGGACTTATAGCATTGGAAAAGGCATTTGATGGACATGATAGATTTAAAATGAAAGACACACCAGTGGTGCAAAATGACCTTGAGAAGATTAATTTGGGGACACAAGAAGATCCAAAGAATGTGTATATTGGAAAGAATCTTGACCCCAAAATCAAGAGCAGAATCATCAACTTACTTAGGAAGTATAGGCATGTATTTGCCTGGTCATATGATGATTTAAAAGCATATAGAGAGGATCTGTTTTAGCATGAAATACCACTAAAACTATATGCTAAACCATTCAGGCAAAAATAGAGGCCTATCAATCCTACATTAGCTCCTACGATGCTAGAGGAACTTACAAAATTAAGGGATGGAGCTATCATTAAACCCATTAGACATTCCTCTTGGGTTTCTAATTTGGTGTCTGTTAGAAAAATAATGATGATATTAGATTATGTGGGGACTTCAGGAATTTAAACAAGTCTTCTCTTAAGGATAACTATCCCCTCCCTAATATGGAAGCAATATTACAAAAAGTTACTGGATGTGAACTATTGTCAATGATGGAAGGCTTCTCAGGTTACAATCATGCGAAAGTCAAAGAATCGGAGCAGGAATTGCCTATGCATGGGCAATATCTAAAAACTTTCTTTTCATAGAATATCATGCACAAAGAGAATTAAGTGTTTCCAGTGCATGGACAACCCTTAAAATTCTCAAAATAATCTCATTCCATGCACAATAGTTTAGGGAAACCAAAAGAGATTAGGATCTGCTAGTACATGGACAATCCTATCAATCTCTATAAAAAAATAAAAAAAAATCTTTTCCATGTACAGTAGTATAGGATCATTCCCGTTCCCCATCATTATCATCCCCATTCCCCATACAATTCTCATAAAACCATCATTCCAAATGAATAAAACATATGATCTACTCCCCCAAGAGATCCAAATTCTTGTTATACTCACAAGGAGTATACATCCCAGACAGAGCCACTGTTGGGACAGGAAAATTTAAAATTTTCTTGTATTTTACTCATCCATACTTGATCAAATCAGAAAAAATATTATGCCCAAAGTCATGATGATAACTGGTGTATTCCATAAAGATCACAAGCTTCACCACAAGTGAGTGTATCACTCGTTGAATTACACTAGAATCAATGGCTTCAATTCCTAAGTTTTGGCAAGACCTCCCTTTTGTTATATCAATCCATGCTTTACAAGAAACTTGCTAAAATGACTATCAGCATGATAATAAGGATCGGTGAGAAGATTTTAATGGTCACCGATGGAGAAGATGATACCGATGGCCTTTCATCGGAGAGAAATTTACCAGTCACGTTGATCGGTATAAGATGTTACTATTGGTAAATACTCTAAAAACCTTCCTGACAACATAAGTCATACCGATGGAGGAGCTCGGTGAGACTCTCACCGATCACCCAATAGAGCAGAGATTTGAAGCGAAAAACAGAGGAATCAAGATCCTTAAAAACAAAGTGCATGTTGGTCAGAATGCATACACCAGATACAAAGGTGAATGGTCAAAGGTGTTGTATATTTATTTGTATGTATGCAAGATACAAATAGTGAGAAGATACAAATGCATAAAGCATTCAAAAAACAAAACTAGCAAATGCATGTACAAATGCATTTGTATAAAACATACAAGGGGATATACAACGGTAATATACATCGCGGAACCGAAAGGGATATGAAATACGGTTTTATTGTTGTATGTTTCAGATACATACATTGCGGTGTACATACAACGTGGAACTCAAAGGAAGTTAAAGTTTAATATAAATAATGCATCATACTTTAATGTATATCGAAAGATGCATTTCACTTTATATACATGGCAGAGCCGAAAATGAATGAACTATGGTTCATAAAAGTAAGAAGTCCAGAAAGGAGATACAATTGAGTTTGTATGTATCAGGAATTGTATATGAAGGTCAAATACAAGTAGTGTTGTAATATGGAATATGAGTGAGGAATAAGGTGGGTCCCGTCGCTTGCACATTGGGCTTGTATAATAACAATGTATATCTTCTATATACAAGTTGATATACAAGCGAAGATACAAGTTAAAGATACAAGCCAGATGTCAAAAGAAGTTCAATATAGAAAAGTCTTTGTATGTTTAAATGCTTGCATGTTTATGATATACATATTTGAGATACAAAGGAAATGTATATGCATGAAACACCATGTGGGCCCCATCGCCAATGGATATACAAGTTTATACAAGCCCGGATTTGAATGACAGATTAAACATTGTGAATTTTAGCTAGGTCCACTATTGTGTATAAAGCATATGCATTCAATATACAAAGAGATGATACAAATGTGGATTCGAAGGAGATTTCAAATTCATTTCATAAATCTGGTTGGGCCCGCTCTTGTATATGGAAGAAAATGTATGCGATATAGAAAAGATTTGTATATATAGAGTCACAAATCCGGTGATTCCTCAGGTGTATGTTGCAAATACATAAGATATACGGATACACTACAATACAAAGGCAAAGGGCATCCCACCTGCAACAACCAAAGCATTTTAACAGTAAGAAGGTCAAGATTAAAATTTTGTTATTGAAGGAGATTAAAATAACAAAAGGTTGCACCGGATGTATGAAGAGTCATAACCCTACAACTACAAAACATATATAAGAGGAACCAAGTCCAGAAATAAAGATCATCAGCAGTAGAATATAATACATAAAATTTACAATGTTTCTCAAAGACCATGTTGCAAGTTTATTGTTGAAGAAGTAAATTGAAGTTCTCTGATTCTGTGGTTCTATTCTGGCATCAATTGTTTGTCAAAGTTACTCAATTGTGTGGTTGTCTCCAGTTCTGTGTTTCCTTGTTTTTCAGATTAATATATCATGTATAGATTTAATTTGTCAATACACATTTGTTGTAGTTGTGTGATTTGATTAATTGGTTTCCATAAAAGGAATTAAAACCCTTCTGATCAGTCACAATAACCTGGAAGTGTTAGTTTGGATTACTAAGAAGAGCCATATAGTTAGGATTGCCATTCTGTCTCCAAATTAATATTATCTGTTATTCTTGCATATTTCATTCAATTGGTTCCTTCAAGAAAGGATTAAATTGCCTTCTGGTGAATAACAAGAAATCTAATTATATTGGTTGGATTATTAAGAAGAGTTTGTCAGTCATCTCCCTACATGTTTATACAAGTTATAAACTAAAATTGTGCCAAACAATTAGAATTATTACCCACTATAAGCCACTAGTCTTAGTCGTTCATTTGACTCTGTTTACCCAACAAGGCACTGGTCTTATTTCAATTTACCATTAAAATCCTTTTATTTGCACAATCATAAAATTCACTTTGATATTGCTTATACTAACCATTCATCAGATATTAAAATTAGTTAGCAAGCTTTCATCTATCCTACACCATTTGCCACTGTAGGTAGATCCATTTACTTAGTCAAAATAGTTGCATTCAATCTGCTTTAATTTCCAAGGTTTACCCACCTAGGTGTAGCAGGACCTAAAGTGTAGGAAATCATCAAACCCAAAAGGTTGATTTCGTCAAGTTAGTTCAAAAACGTTGCCAATCTAAGCATAGAACTTGGCATCCTCTTAGGATTAGCAACCTACATTTTTGAGACCTAATAGGACTGCAGCCCCAAAGGGGTGTGGGGCTAGGGTACTCACAGGTACCCTGCGGTACCCTTTTCTGTAGGGGCCTGCGCAGGCACCCAAAAAAATTTCAACTCTATTTTTTTTAAAACTTTTTCAATTGCTTTTTTTTACAATAAAAAACCTTGCAATTTTTTAATAATAATATTTTTTTAATGCAGGGAAAAAAATATTCACCTCGATTGGCATTCTAGGGAGGTCATACGGTTTCCCTTGAAAATTTGTTTTGCCCCAAATGAACCTGAGGCTGATTTCGATGATTTAAAAGTTGATCTTAAGGTTTTTGGGCCTTTTGATTGTGATGGTGAGATCCGTTTGGGCCCAAAACACTCTAAAAAATAGTTTTTCTCTAGAGCCCAAAAAAAAGCACCTGCTAAAACCCTTGCAGATCTGGCCTACGAAGCTCAAATCAAACCAAATAAAAGGCTAATTTGACTATTTTGACTACTTTGAATCCAATGGAATACTCTGTTTTATATAGAACCACACCCAATGAATGGATCTTGCTCAAAATTTTCTCCAAATATGAGAAGGGGCTTACAGATCTGGAGCTCTGATACCATGTAGAAGTTGTGAAACCAACCTCACAGGACCCAGTGAACACTTGCAAAACCTAAGATTAACCTTCCACAAGAGAAAAAATCAAAGAGAGCAATTTGCACAAAAAAGGATGCAATTAATGAAATGGATTAATGAATTACAAGAGAGAACTTGCTTTTATATTTGCAAGTTAGAAAACCGTAATGTGAGATTCCTAAGTTTAGCTTAAGTGAAATAAAGTAAAGATGATTTAATTAATTAATCAATATGATTGAATTAATTAAGCAAAAACCTCTTACTCTAACACAACTAGTACACTAGAACCTTTATCCATATCAGGGATGAAGAGGTTCTTTGTCAAGTCGGTGTCAACACCATTTATTCTTGACAATGTCACCAACTTTCAAGTGTTTGAGGATGACCATCATATTTTGGACTTTATTGCCAATAAAGACATATTTGAAGCCCAAATAGTAGATGAAAAGAACCTGGAAGACCATATCTAGGATGAAGAAGAGATAATTGATCTACCTAGCAACAAGATTCCTAAATGCATGATTGAACTAGAAAGATCTTTTGATCTAGATAATATGATAAAGCAGAAGGATCTCCCTAAGACAGATGGAGGAGAGTATGAACCTGTCAACATAGGACAAGATGGAGATAAAAGAAATATCCTGATAGGTAAGGTTTGCTCTACAAAAGAAAGAGTAGGGATAACCTAGGCCTTAAAAGATTACATCCATGTCATAGCATGGACATATTATGAGTTAAAGACCTATGACACATCCATCATATCTCACATAATTCCCCTGAAACCTGATGGCCAAACCTTTCAGGCAGAAATAGAGGCCAGTTAATGCTCTACTAGAACCTCTTATTTTTGAGGAAGTCAAGAAGTTGCTTGCTGCAAGGATCATATTTCTAGTCTGGCATTCAACATGGGTTGCCAATTTGGTACCTATAAGGAAGAAAAATGGAGATATATGCATGTGTATGGACTTTAGGAACTTAAATAGAGAATCTAAGAAGGATAACTATCCTTTGCCTTCTCTAGATGAAGTTCTCCAAATGGTGAACGATGCACAAATGATGTCCTTTCTGGATGACTTCTCAGGATACAACTAGGTGATGGTTGATAAGATAGATAGATTGAAAACAACTTTCACCACTAAGTGGGGAATCTTCACTTATAAGCGTATGCCATTTGGCCTAATCAATGCTAGAGTGACCTTTTAGTGAGCTATGGATATAGCATTCAGAGGGCTGGTAGGTCAGTGCATTATATATGGATGACCTAACAATATTTTCAAAACAAAGAGGTGATCACATTGAGGACCTCAGAAAAGTGTTAAAGAAATGTGAACAATATGGCATATCCTTGAATTCAAAGAAGTGCATTTTTGGGGTGACCACAGGAAAGCTTCTTAGTCATGTCATATCTGAGAATGGGATAACTATTGACCCTGCTAGGGTAGATTCAATCATGAAGTTACAACTTCAAGAAAGTAAGAAAGAGCTGAAGTCTTACTTTGGTAAGATTAACTTCCTTAGGAAGGTTATTACTAGATTTGCAGAGATCATGAGACCTTTGAATGCCATGTTGAAAAAAGATGCTAAGATCAAATGGACTCTAGAGGTAAAAGCAACATTTGAATATATAAAGAAAGATATTGCAGATTCCCCAGTCTTGATCAGTCCAGACTACACCAGAGATTTCTACATATACTCTTTTGCAACAAAACACACATGTGCAACTATCTTAACTCAGAGGAGTGAGGCAAAAGAAGAAAAACCAATTGCATTCATGATCTCCCCATTCAGAGATGTCGAGCTAAGGTATATGGATGTAGAGAGATAGGCTTTTGCCTTAGTCAGAGCTATAAAGAAATTTAGGCATTATATCCTGAGAAGTAAAGTCATTGCAGTAGTACCAAATTCAACTGTGAAGATGCTCCTCATGCAAAGTGAACTAGGAGAGAAGAGAGCTAAGTGGATTACTATACTACAAGAGTATGATATGGATATTACACCTATTCAATTAGTCAGGGGACAAGCCCTCAGTCAGATGATTGTAGAGATAGATCCTAACTTGACAAGCCAACAATATGCAGTAGATGCAAAAGTGCATTATTGGTACTCTAACATCAGGGATGTCATGATCATAGGAAGATGTCCACCCAAAATGCAAGCATCCCAGAGGAGAGCTCTAAGAATCAAAGCACAAAGATACATGTTTAAAGGAGGAGTCTTGTTCAAGAAAAACTATGAGGGGATATACCTCAGATGCTTAGACAAACAAGAAGCTACCAAAGTCCTTCTTGAGTTACATGATAAGTTTGGTACAACCCATGGATCACATCTGGCTACCACACATGCCATCTTGAGGGCTAGGTACTATTGTTACACTATATTCAAGGATACAACTAAGCACATCAAGTTATGTCACACATATCAGACTGCTTCAAACAAAGAGAATTATGTAGGTCAACCATTGCAACTTGTGATGGAGATGTGCCCATTTGCACAATGGGGCATGAATTTTATTGGACCTATCAATCCTCCATCCTTTGCAGGACACATGTATGTGTTACCATCACTAATTACTGTACCAGGTGGACAGAGGCCACCAGCAACAAGACATGCATGTCAGATGATGTGATCAAGTTTTTAGAAAGTAACATCACCACCAAGTATGGAATTCAATATGCTTTAGTTTGTGACAATGGTCCTTCTTTTGTATCTCTTAAATTATCAAGTTGGGCATTTGATCATGGGATAATTTTAAAGTTTTCATCGAATTACCACCCTCAGGGAAATGGCTTGGCTGAATACACTAACTGTTAGGAATTGGATGCAGAATATATCAATTAAATGTAGATAAAGATTAAACAGAGGAATGAAAAATTACACATAAATAAAATAGTGAGACAATTTTAACATGGTTCACCCAAACTCGGGCTACATCCACCAATAGAGAGTCCAATATTATTATCCAATAAATCAAACCGATTACAACTAGCAATCCTTGCAACTCAATACCACTGCAAATGCTACAATACAATATCAATGGAAACCCTAACCCTTAGCCATCTTTATCAAGACTTATGTCAGTTAGGGTTTTCTTTCATGTTGACCAATAGAAAAAATAACTCCCTTGACCCCATCTTGGGGGCACTGCCCCCAAACCCTCATTAAATAATTTGGGGGGAAACCGCGCTGATAAAAGTAGGGAAAGTTTAACCTCCAAGTTTGATTAGGCTCCATATAAAAATAATCTCCCACTTGGAGACTGATCAGACTCCACAACATATCATCTCCCACTTGGAGACTGATCATAACACCACTGACCCTATAGCTCCCATTGGAAATAAACACCTTGGACCATGTTGTTCTGATTTTATTGTTTTCAGTCTTGAAGACCAACTGAAGCTAAAGAGGAGCTCAGCTTCTCCCTTGTCATTGCCTTCATAAATATATCTACTAGATTTTCATCTGTATGTATCTTTTCTAGCCATAACTGTCCATCATCCAACATTGACCAGATGAAGTGATACCTTAGCCGTATGTGTTTGGTCTTTGAATGCAATTCATAATCATTTGCAAGATGTATGGCACTCTGACTGTCTATAAACAAATAAGTGTTAGCCTATTATTTTCCCAATTCTTCCATGAAAGATTGTAGCGAGATCATCTCCTTGCTTGCCTCTGTTGTAGCTACATGCTCTACCTCTGTGGTGGATAAAGCAACCACCTTTTGCAACCTGGAGATCCAACTCACCACTGGCCCACCTACAGGAAAGACATAACCTGTAGTACTCCACCTGATATCAATATCCCCTACCAAATCTGAGTCCACATAGCCTACTAAATCAGTATTAGAGCCCCCAAAACATAAGTGTTTAGTGGTTGTACCTCTCAAATATTTGAGAATCCATTTTACCGCATTCCAATGCTCCAATTTGGGATTACTCATATACTTGCTTATGACTCCTATAACATGTGTAATATCTGGTTTCATACATACCATGGCATACATTAAACTTCCTACAACTGAAGAATATAGTACCTTGGACATTTTTTCTTCCTCCTCTTGTGTCTTAGGACACATCTCCTTAGTCAATTTCAAGTGACTAGGCAAAGGTGTGCTGACAGCTTTTGCATTCTCCATATGGAATCTCTGCAACATCTTTTCAACATAATTAGCTTGAGATATAGTCAATTTTATATTCTTCCTATCTCTGCAAATTTTCTACCAAGGATTTATTTTGCTACCCCCATATCCTTCATAGCAAATGATTGTGCTAATTGTTATTTTAACTCTCTTATGTGATCCATGTTAGACCCTTCTAAAAGCATGTCATCAACATATAAGCATAAAAGAATGTAGCTGTCATTATCTAACCTCTTAAGATAAACATAATGGTTAGAATTACACCGGCTGTAGCCTTGCTTAGCCATAAAACTATTAAAATTTCAAATACTATTGCCGAGGTGCTTGTTTCCAGCCATATAAACTCTTCTTCAATCTGCATACTAATTTCTCCTTACCTTTAACCTCAAATCCCTGTGGTTGTTCCATATATATCTCCTCCTCCAAATCACCATGGAGAAATATAGTTTTTACATCTACCTGTTCCAAATGTAAATCTTCAGCAGCCACAATACTTAAAACAGTACGAATAGAAGTCATCTTAACAACCGAAGAAAAGATCTCATCAAAATCAATACCTTTTTTTGTGCAAATCCTTTTACAACTAACTTTGCTTTAAATATTTTCTTACCTCCATCTTCCTCTTTTAGCCTATAAACCAATTTGTTTGGTAAAGCCTTTTTACCTGCAGGCAACTTACATAATTCCCAAGTCTGATTTTTCAGCAAGGAGTCAATTTCTTAATTCATTGCAATCTCCCACTGAACCTTTGTATCCACCTGCATAGCTTCATCATACCCTTCTGGTTCACCAACATCTGTTAACAAAATAGAATACAAAGAGGGAGAAAACCTTTCAGGAGGTCTACTTAGCCTTGTTGACTGTCTAACATTCACTAGAGTTTGTGGTATTTCTTGTTACTATTGCAGAGCATGAGGAACCACTGGAACATCATTATCTAGAGTATCATCTAGCACCACATAATCCTTTTCTTTCTTCTCATGTTGTTAAAACTGATCTTTGTACAACACCTTCTCATTGAATACAACATCCATGCTTCTCACAATTTTTAGATTTTTAACATCCCAAAGCCTATAACCAAATTCATCAATGCCATATCCAACGAAGATACATTTTTTTATTTTGCATCCAGCTTGGTTCTATTTTAAGAATCTACATGTGCAAATGCTTCACATCCGAAGGTTTTGAGAAAAGAATAACTCACCTTCTTACCTATCCATGCTTCTTTTGGAATACCATGGCCCAAAGGTATTGAAGGACCTTTAATAATTAAATATATAACAGTATTGACAGCCTCTGCCCACATGTTTAAAGGCAGCCCAACATGCAATCTCATGCTCCTTGCACACTCCATTATTGTCCTATTCATGCACTCAGCCACTCCATTTTCTTGTGGAGTCCCTGGAATCATTTTCTACCTATGAATTCCATTAAAGGAACAATAATCCTCAAATTCTTTACTGCAATACTCACCACCATTATCAGATCTAAGACATTTTTTTTTTTACCCGTCTCATTCTCAACCAAGTTTCTCCATTTCTTAAATGTTTCAAATACATCAGATTTCTACCTAAGGAAATAAATCCAAACCTTCCTAGTTGCATCATCTATGAATGTAACATAATACCGAGAGACACCAAGAGAAGATACCTGAGATGATCCCCATACATCTATATGCACAAGCTCCAGCTTTTCATCTCTCTTTTGCTTGCCATCCTTGAGAAAACTAACTCTCTTTTGTTTGCCATACACACAACTTTCACAGAAATCCATATTAATACATTTTAGACCTGGTAAAACTTTCTTAGAATGAAGTACCTTCATACCTTTTTCACTCATATGCTCAAGTCTATTATGCAGTGTTGTCTCAGAACCTACAACAACTGTTTCAGTCTCTTCCTGTGAACCCACAACAACTGTTACTGAACCTGTTTATTTTTTCTCTGCAACAACTAAAGTAGAAGGAACAATATGACTTGTATAAAGACATAAGGTGCCTACTTTCACACCTTTTGCTACTATTAAGGCACCTCTTGAAACCTTCCAATTTTTATCATTAAAAGTAACTGTGCAACCTTCATCACATAGCTGCCTTGCTGAAATTAAATTCCTACTTAGCCTTGGAACGTGTCTTACCTCTTGTAGTAGCCAATGATTCCTATTCTACAACTTAATCTTAATTCTTACCTTTCCAACAATCTGACATGGTTCATTATCTCTCAAATAAACTAGCCCAAAATCCTCTTAGACATAATCAAGAAAATAACTTCTACGGGGCGTAGCATGAAATGAGACCCTTATATCTAAAACCCATGAATCATCAACATTATCTAGGGAAAGAATCAAAGCATCATCTTCAGATTTATTACTTACCAAATTTTCCTCCTTATTGCCTTCTTGTTTGTCTCCTTCTTTATTCTTTCAAGACCAACAATCTTTCTTCAAATGACCTGGTTTCCCACAGTACTAGCAATCCTTCTATCCTCTGGATTGGGACCTCTTGTCCTTTAATTTTTGTTGTGACTTCCCATGACCTCCAAAACCTTTTCCTCTCTCCTTTGATTTGCCCCTACTTTCTGCATTCAAAACACTACCTGATGTGGACCCTCCTGAGCTTTTCCATCGCATTTCCTCACTAAGGATAACACCAACAACATCATCAAATTTCAAAGTATTTGAACAAGAGATAGAGTTACTTACAACCATTGCCAAGCTATTCCATCTTTCTGGCAAAGAATATTAAACCAAGAGAGCCCTCACCTCTTCATCAAATTTCACTTTTATAGAAGTTAATTGACTAATAATCATATTAAACTCATTTAAATAATCTGTCACAGATCCACCTTCAATCATTTTTATATTAAATAAATGCTTCATGAGAAATACCTTATTTGAGGCTGAGGGTTTTTCATATAATTTAGCCAAAGCTTTCATTAGTTCATTTGTTGTCTTCACTTCTGTTATATTGAATGCCACATATGGTTCCAGGCACAACCGAATGGTTCCCAGTTCCTTTCTATCCAGAAGTTCCCAATCCTCATCAGCCCTTGCTGCTGGTTTCTTGGCTATTCCTTCCAATAGCCTCCATAAATCCTTTTGATAGAGATAATCCTCCATCTGCATCTTCCATAACTGATAGTTCTACCCATTGAATTTATCTACCTTCAATTTACCCTCATCCACCATTGCTCCCACTTAACCGTGAGACTTCCACTCAACCGTGAGACCTTCATGCTGACGATAATCGAACACAACCCGCTCTAATACCACTTGTTAGGAATTGGATGCAGAAGATATCAATTAAATGCAGATAAAGATTAAACAAAGGAATGAAAAATTACACAAAAATAAAATAGCAACACAATTTTAACGTGGTTCACCCAAACTCGAGCTACATCCAACGATTACAACTAGCAATCCTTGCAACTCAATACTGCTGTAAATGCTATAATACAATATCAACAAAAACCCTAACCCTTAGCTATTTTTATCAAGACTTATGTTGGTTACAAAATAGGTTTTTTTTTATGTCATCTAATAGAAAAAATAACTCCTGACGCCTTTATAAAATAATAAAAGTCATTTGAGGGAGCACGCCAGGGGTGCTGCCCCTAGATCTCACAAGGGGTGCTGCCCCTTGATCTCGTCTTGGGGGTGTTGCCCCAAACCCCCTTTAAATAACTTGGGGGGAAACTGTGCCAATAAAAGTGGGGAAAATTTAACCTCCAAGTCTGATTAGGCTCCATACGATAACACTAACAAGAATCTTTTGAACATCATTAAGAAGATAATTGAAAAGAACCCTAGGGAATGTAATACTTTGCTTAAGTATGTCTTATGGGTAGATAGGACAAGAATGAAGACTTCCTATCAAATAGTGTATGGGGTGGATCCCATCCTCCCTATCAACATGAAAATCCCAATCCTACAGTTTGCCTAAGAGTATATAGGCATTGATAATAAATTGGAAGTCAGATTGTTGCAATTGTTGCACCTAGAAGAGAAACGAGATAAGACAATTGATCAATTTGCCAAGCATCAAGCTATTGTCAAATCTTGGTTTGATAAAAGAGCCAATGTAAAGGAATCTAGAATATCAGATTTGGTCCTATCATGAGATAAAGCCCACAAAAATAAGGGTGATCATGGAAAGTTTGATAAATTGTGGATTGGTCCTTTCCAAATATCAAAGATATTAGGTGATTGCATCTACAGGCTTGAGACTTTAATAGGTGAGGATGTCCCATTGCCAATTACTGGGCAGCTCCTCAAGCACTATTTCCAAGCCTAGGTAGGTCAAGTTAGAACCATGTAGTATATGTGCATATTGTATAGTTTCTTGTATAGCTTGTTTTGTGTGCTTTGCTTTGTTTGTGTGTTGTTGAGTCTTTGTTTTGATTAGGCAAGATAGAGTACCTTTCCACTTCAGAAAACTAGTGAAATTGTTAGAATTCAATAAAGGAATACAAATTCCTACATAGATTGTAACTCCTATCAGTTTAACTACTTTTGATTAGGTCTGTGATATCATGGTCATCAATGGTAACTCTCTTGTTCAAGTCTAGATCCTCACAAGAATACACCTAACAGCCTTGGATTTGTTGAAGCCACTAGTGTAGTGTTATGTGAAAAATCTAAAGGTTTGCCCTTGCTACCATTGCAATTCTTAGCCTAAGAAAGCAAGTGCCCACACCTTGCAAATGATCTTACATGATCATATCTTATGAAAATTGAAAACAGAAATAGAATATATTGAATATCAAAAGAAAGAAATACTTAGGTCATCCAAGTAACTCTACCAGGGCTATGGACACCTATTTGGCAGTGGGGCTCTACTTGGGATAATTGTAAAGATAACCTTGCCTGGGCTATGGACGCCTGCTAGCAGCAAGGCTCTATCCAAGGTTGTCTTAGAGGGTTAGATCAAACTATGTAGCTTAATACTAATTATTGGTGTTTTCAACTTATCTTCAAGATGAAGGAAATGAATCACATGCACACACCTGATTCCTTCTCATTACATTGTTATATTGATGAATATGATATCATTCAAGAAAGTCAAGATGCTTATGTTTGATAAGAGTTGGAACATTATGTCTTAATTTGTCTTCATTTCTTGAAGTATTTGAATTTTAGTTATTTTCTTTAGTGGCAAGTTGTTGTGTGGTTACACAACAAGCCCCATTTGCCCCAACAAAATAGGGACCCAACTTTTGTTATTGCTTGGATTGCTTGTTTCCCTTTGCTTTTGGGCAGTATGGTAAAACAATAGCAAATGAATGTCATGATTTTATCCTGGACATGTCAGGACCTTGAGATCCAGGTCAAATTTTCAAAGTTAGAATTTCTCATCATGAACCCTGCTAAGTGAAAGAGCATAAAAATCTAAGTAGGTTTGTCTTTTGAATCATCCCAAAATCCCCTAAGGCTAGGAAGTTATGCCTAGTCAAAGTTTAACCAAATAGGCTTAGGGATGTGCACATTTCCTAACATCCAGACATAACTTAATGTCTCGATCACAAAATTGCTAAGGAAAACTCAATATTCGCACATTCGCAAATGTGCGCATGTCAAAATTTAACCCACGATGTAGTAGACCGTCAAGCACATGGATATTTAAGTATGCATATTCAATCTTAAGATGCAGATATTCGTTAATATCCTAACTTGCTATAATATAACAACAAAACTTAATATCCAGACATTCATAATATCCCGGTGACATGTCATGTTGACTTTTCAAAAGCACATAGGTCTCTCGACATTTCGTATAGAATCTTAACATCTAGACCTTATCCCAACATCCTGATGATGTCATCTGACCTCACCTTAGAGAAATATCCTGATGATGTCATCCAGACATTAAGAGTTTGGAACATGCGATAAACCTTAATATCTGGACATTAACTTAATGTCTGGACTTTCACTAATATCCTGATGACATCACTTTTCACCCGACCCAGAATAACCTTCAGAAGGGTGATGTCATCCTCACATTTGGGATTAGGGATATTTCACAAATTTTAACATTTGGATATTTCTTAATATCCACATCCCCGTCCCTGCGACCAAAATTCATAGGTTTCATGAACCAATCAGATGGTGCCACGTGGCACTAGGACATTTCATAATGTCTTGACATTTGATGATCAAAGGGAATTGCCTTTCGATCTTAGAAAACTTGATATACCAACATAGATCAAGAGGAATGACATCTACCAACACCTCATCCTTAAAAACTGACACCCATTTAAAAAGATAACTTACATTGCTTCTTGATTGATACATATCCACTTCTTTCTTGAGCCAACCAAGTGAATATCAATGAGGGTGATTCCTTGTTTGCAATCCCAATTTAGCTATGATATTTTAAGAAATTAGAGATTAGATTATGAGAATGTATGAAATAGTAAATCAAACCATTTGTCCTTGATTTGCATCTTGATATGGAGCAATTTGGTAAGCTCATCTTCCTCCTTTGAATTAGAGCTCTCTCATACCACACATGCTTCCTTTTGTGCCATGCATGATATCTTATCATTAGAATTAGAATCCCTATTTGATTTCTTTTTCTCTTCTCATGAAGGTAGTGTTTACATGTTTCTTCTTCCTCCATGATGGTGCTAGCTCTAGGTGTAGTTTCCAACACTTCTAATTAGAATTCCCATCCTTAGATCATAATGTGATCAATAGAATTTACACTTTCCCTTACCTTTATCATTTTGTTAGATTAAATAGCATTATAACTTTTCATTTAGTTTCCCTTGTCACTATCCTTGTTCTTTCCACCTCCTTGTTACTACCATTTATCCTTTTATTTTTCTTGAAACAAGAGGATTTCTTCTTATTTAGTTGTAGGTAGTGTTCTTAGGCACACATTCCATCTATTTCCTAGGGCTTATTCATTAGTAAAAGTTTCTTTAGGTATCAAAAAACCTCTCCAATGTACTTCATCAAGACCTTCACCTCCTCATCTATGATATCCTTCCCCCATTACATCATTCTCTTTTGAAACTCACTAGTATACTCTTGTACACTTTGTCTTTGTCTTTGACATTAGCAGGACCACTACATAACCCTCTCTTCTTAATAACATATAGGATAAAATTATTTCTTCAATATCCCCTTGAAGCCCTCTAGTTTGGAAACTAGAGGTACCTTCCTACATTCCAAGGATATTGCATAGCTCTTATGCCAAGTCAACGCATGACCAACTTGCTTGAGTTTAGCAAAGGAAGTTTATTGATGAGGTGTGACCTTGTGAAGACTAAAGTATACTTCCATTTGAGGGATCCACACATCAATTTTATCAACACTTATCTCTCCATCATATGTTTGTATATCAATCTTAGCTTTAGCCTTGAAGAAGCCTCCTCACGATGACTCTTCATGCTCAAATTTTGTCTTCTCCAATTCCTTCTTTTCTTCATGAGTCCTTGTTATTCCAAATCTCTCAACTAAGGCTAAGATAATGCTTTATAATTAATCAATTTTACCAACTAAACTTGAAATCCTAGCAACATTAGAGCTTCCAACTATTTGAAATGAACCTCCCATCTTCTTCCTCTCTTTCCATGGCTCTTCTAACCCTAGGTTCCACTCGTGCCAATCTCAAGTTTGTAACTGGGAAATTCCCCACTTCCACTAGACCTAGTGAATGGCATACCATGTTCACTAGTTTAACTAAAGATCCAAACATATCTCTAATACCAATTGATGTACAAAACTGTAATGTCCCTCTTTTTTATTTTATTTTATTTCAGAATATAACAACAACAAAACAACATAGGAACATTGAATTTTCAAATACAAACCAAGGATAAACATATACTGGAACAATAGATTTATTAATTCATGTCTCTCAATGAGTCTTTTACAAAATAGAAGTTCAAATACTGAAAATATGCAAATAACAACAATCTGATATAAATTTCAGCCTATCAGGATGAGTGCTGGGAACCACTGAAATGCTCGCCAAATCCACTCTTGGACTTCAAATGATGCCAAATCAGTTGTAGATGACTCCTAGAGCCTGGATGCCCAAACTCCAATGGTGAAACCCTGATGAAAGTTGTAGAATTAATTTTGCACGGATCCCAATGCAAACTCCAGGCTGGCCGTACTATCCTAAGAGGGCGAATTGCTCCAAAAAATTAAATACTCCTTCAAGGTCTCTAAAAATGCAGAAAAAGGGATGCCCTAGGATGAGAAAGAGATGGGTCAAATACTCATAATGATCTTTGTCTCTGATTCTTCTCCACGAATCAATCTTCGTTTCAGCAATGTAAAAACCAACAACATAGAAATCTCCAATAAGCACTTGTGCAACCTCTATATGAAGATACTCATGAAGAATTAGCTAGGGATTATCTTTCAAATCTAAAACCAATGTCAACTATGAGGGTTTTCATCCTCAAAGCCCTGAGATCAATGGAAAATCCAACAACATTTCATTATCAACAATATTCAACATCTTCAAATGAAGAGCCTTCATATCCTTTTATGTTTGCCTCCTTGAAAGCTTTGGGAAACTTCCCCAATATGGGTGCCACATGTGAGAGGGAAACATTCTTTTAAAAAAATAGAAAAAAACATTTCTTTCCATCCTTTTCTAATCTTTCTGTTTTCACTTTTCCCTAGGATTAGAAAAAAAACACTTTATTTCCTTTCTTTTTCTAACTTCCCCTAGGATTAGAAAAAAAACACTTTATTTCCTTTCTTTTTCCTACTTTCCCTAGGTGTTCCCCTTTGGCATAAATAATTAATTTATTTTTAAATGCTCACATGGTCCCCCTTTTAAAATAACTTTAAGTTGTGTCTCCTAGGCATAGGGGTACAACTTAACTTTATAATATTTAATTATGCCAAAGTTGCCTTTTTATAAATAAAATAATAAAGTGCACATATTATATTATCCTTGTCAATTCCCAATCAAGAAACTACCAAGGAAGACTTCACACCATATTCTACCATAAATCATGCTGCCAAAAATAGTGCTTACTAAAAATAGTAAGCTCAAGAAAGTCCTTAGATGCCAATGCATGTCATATCACCCTGAATCTCTCTGAAAACCTAGAAAGAATCGAGTAATCAAACTGCCATACATTGACAAATAGATCCTCAAAAGCTTAGAAGAGATCACCACACAGCTGGAAACCCTAATTATTGCCTTCGACTAGCCTATGGGCCTCCGAAATAGGCTAACGGTCAATCCTGGATATCACTGATGAGAAGGGGACATTACAAATAGAGGTTATACCTCTTGTAATTACCAACAACAAATACTATTTTGTAAGATGGGAAAATAGATCTAATCAATTATGAATGAACTGGATCAATCTTCCTAATAAAACGTTAGAACACAAGCTAATGAAAACTTTTATGCTTGGCTACAGTCCTCAAGGGAGAGCCATGCTATCCAGGCTTTGTTCCTTTGTTGTGATTGAAAAGATTGACAATAACAAGATCTAGGGTTACAAGTGATCAATTGGAGTAAGTCAACAACATATAGATGTTACAGAACATATGTACAAAAATAGAAAGAAGATTTGGAAAGATAATAGAGAGAGGAACCTGGCACCAAAAACTGGGGCAAAATGTTGAGGACACTAGTGTTGGGAAATAGTGTCCGGATGAGCATACAAGAGCTATAGGACCAATGTGCAAAAACCAAGAGAAGATCTAAAATGATAGGAGGGAGAGGAAAGTGGTATCAGAAGTAGGAGCCAAAAGGGGAGGACACTAGTTCTGGGTGCTAGGGTCGTAGGGTTTCTGTCTAAATTTCCGTTGATGATCTCTATCACAAATCTTTCCATATTTTTGTTGCTCCTTGCTATTTAAAACTCCCATTGCAATCTGCACACATAAGAGAAGGAAAATGGTTGTGCTGTATGGGGGATTGCCTCAGTCAAACCTCGTGTTGGTGCTCCCAACTCCACGACAATAGTGATGATGATGATAGAGAGTGGGTGTTTGCGATGAACAGAGGCAAATCAATTAATAAAAATTGCATTAACCAAATACCTTGAAATAGAGTTACCATGAGTGTGACACCCTTGTTGGAGTGATGTTGCAACATGAATCACCTACAAGGAGCTGATGGAGGAAGAAGATTCCTCATATACCTACAAGGGTTAGTGCATACAATAGTAATATTCACAAATAGAGAGCTTGTAGATAGATGGAGAGAGAGAGAGAGAGAAAGAGAGATCTTGTCCATAGAGAGATCATGCATAACATATCTCATGTCTCTTCAAATGAGGGAGAGAGGGTTGTTTATATATGAAACCCAAGTACTTTTTGGAGGCCCAATTGAGTTGAGGCCGACAAGGTGCATCACATAAGGCAAAAGGATGACATTCAAACAAGATCTTTCGGGACCAAACTGGTAGGACCCTAGTGCTAGGTGCTAGTGTCTTAGTGATTTGGGATCTTGAAATGCCAAATGTCAAAGGACTTATCCTTGTCTCTTATAAAAGTACTAAAATGTGTGCACATCATATTTCATCAGGCAGAGACAAACATACATGCTAATCCAAGTGCCAAACCTAGTGTGAAATTGTAGGCAATGATAATTTACAACACTACATTTAGCCCCCACTTTAGCATGGGTATGAACTTATGTACATACTCACACTAAAGTATGGTTAAGTTGAAGACATAGAATGTCCCTAAGTTGAGAGATGTGATAGTCCCCAAGATTAGGATTCTATGAGTCTACAATGGTCAGCTAAAGGGGTTGTACATACACAAGACATAGAGCATGAGTTACACACACACATAGAAATCATCCATGAAGCATGCATGGAAAGCATGAAGCATACATGGAAAACATGAAGCATACATGGAAAAAATGAAGCATACAATAACAATATCAGTAAGAAACAATAAGAAAACAAATGAAAGATTTTCAGTTAGCAAAGTAAAGAGACCTCAGTGTGAAAGGTTGTCTCAATACCATGTGTCATCCCCAGAATAAAAGAAAACCAAAAATAAAGGAATTCTAAAGAGGAGAAAGGAATATAATGACTGGATCAATTGCTTCGAGGAGAGAATGCATACAAACAAAGAGGGGGTAGCAATCAATACAAACGAAGAAGAGTATATGACTCAGGCACTAGCTTGGTGTGTTGCTAGGGGTCATGTAGATCAAAACATACTCATGGATCACAGGCTAGAAAGTTATGTTATGCTAGGTTAGCATGAGTGTAATAAGGTCATATGAAGCACATGGGCCAACAAGTTGAGTTATGCTGGGTGGTTCATAGACTACAAGGACCATAGACTAGCAAGCTGCATTATTCTAGGTGACCATTTATTTTTAACGCCTTAGGGAGCGCACCAACTATCAACACCTCATGGGGTGAATGCTTCAGGTAGCAAAAATAAACAAAGCATCAAGGGGTGAATTAATAAGCTACACCTCAAGGGGTGTGAATAAAGAAAGGTGCATGTATGGATGCACATGTGAGCAACATATATGCCCCCCTTAAAATAATTGCATAAAGTAATGTATGTAATTGATTTTAAGGTAAGTGAGAGGAGTAGAGAAAGAAAGAGTGTCCACAGGAAGGAACAAGTTGTCACTACCCCCCAAAATCATGTTGTTTATGTAAAATGATGGAATCTGTTGCAATGTGATGATAGAGGTGGCTCGATGCCATATCAAAGGAGACTCAATCATAGTGATGTAGAGAAAAGAATGTTTATCAAAATGGAATGGACAAGGGTGATTCTCACTGTTGCTTATTATTTGAAGAAAGAGGAGGTGCTATAGTAGAAGAGAAAGTGTAAGCACACGTGTCACAAAGGTGTCAGATTTTGTTACACAGGGCTCAACATTCATTAGTGGAATTACCAAGCGCTTGATGATATGCACAGAAAGGGAGTTTTGATTGACTATTTTGTGAATAATTTTTGCGTGTCAAACCAGAAATGTAAACTATGTTTATTTGACAAACATCTATCCATGGGGGATCCGATGTGAGTTTTGACTCTTCATCCATCAATGCCACATTACGGGAAGGAAGAGCATTGGAATGAAGAGCAGGTAAAGTGGTGTTAAGAAAATTGTCGATGATTGTATCTTTAGTGATGTCCAAGGGGTTTGAACATGCAACTAAAGGAGGAAGGAAAGAGGTCTCCACATCCTTAGTGATTTCCAAGGGGCTTGAACATGTAACCAAAGGATGAAGATCAAAAGGATGAGACATGGAATCATCATGGACTATGGAAGATGTGGTATAAGTAGAAGTAATATGCTCAACATATATCCTTGGGGGATCTGATGTGAGGTGGGACTCTTCATCTACTAATGCCCCATCGCTAGAGGAGATAACATCAAAATAAAGAGAAGGTAAAGTAATGTTAATAAATGTATCAATGATTTCATCTTCTTGCACCAAAATATCCTCACAAGTAGGAGGAATTTTAGGAGAGGGATCAAAAGAATAGAGTGCAATAGGAAGACCATCATTGTCAGCAACTTTTTGAGCCAAAGTGGAGAACATATCTATAAAGGAATTGAAAATGAGGCGGGCATACCAAAATGCAATGAACCATAGTCCATGGAGAAGGTGATGATAAGATGGATATGCCAATGTCATGTTAGAAGGTAGAAGTTTTTATCTTTTTGTTTTTATTCTCTAATCTAAAAAAAAGAATGTTTAAGTGTTTTTATTTCACATAAGATAAAAAAAGATATGTAATAGTAGTGTCTAATCAATTCATCTACTAATCAAACACAACAAAGAAGGTTATAAAAGTGTAATATATGTCGGGTTCACCAAAATGTAAGATGGGAAAAGAGATCTAATCAATTATGAACTAACTAGACAATCTTCCCAATCAACATTGGAACACAAGTTGACAAAGACTTTTACACTTCACTACAGTCCTCAAGGGAGAGCCAAGTTGTTTGGGCTTTGTTCCTTTGTTGTGATTGTAAAGATTGACAATGACAAGATCTAGGGTTACAAGTGATCAATTTGACTAAGTCAACAACATACATAACATATGTACAAAAATAGAAAGTAGATCTGGGAAGATAATAGAGAGAGGAACCTGGCATCAAAAATTGGGGCAGAATGTCAAGGATACTAGTGCTGGGTGATAGTGTTTGAATGAGCATACAAGAGCTATAAGACCAATGTACAGAAACTAGGAGTAGATCTGGAAGGATAGGAGGGAGAGGAAATTGGTATCAGAAGTAGATTAGGAACAGAGCAGCAATAGGGTCTGGTATTTTTGTCTAGATCTCTTCGGTGGGAAGTCATGATTAGCTGTGGATCTAGGAGAGTCATGTGCATTTTCAAGATAGTCTAGCTCCATATTTTTGTCCTCTGGTGATGAAGGATTCAAAAGATATTAGCCTCTGAGTACTGGGTTCCAGTTTGTCAGAGCAGACAGAAGAAGAACATGCCGACCTTGCAGAACATCTTGATTCCAGATGTATAGAAGTTTGTTGGACAAATGATAATGATCAGTGATAGTGGCCGACATGAGTAATGATTTTCAAGGGCAAGTTTTGGTCTGCACCTTAAGATCTAGCCGACAGAGCAGAGCATTCATAAAAGTTTTAAGTGTTATTGAAGCTGATTGATAGAACAATTGTAGATCATATTGCGGATATATATAGCCGATGAAATTGAACGATTCAGTGTGTGTGGTGTATGTAAACAAGGTGAATGTGAGAAAAGCATAAATCCAAAGTGCGAATGAAGGCAGAATAGTAAGAAGAGCAGAGCAAAGATGAAATGTGTAAGATCAGTTTTTGTACTTAACCGAACTAAAATTCTTGCATAAGTAGATGCTATTAATCAGTTCAAATCTTTGTCATTCTCTTGTAATATCTCCATAGGTAGTGAGCCTCCATTTGAGTAGTGAGCTCTGGGTAGTGAGCCTGAATGCATGTGCATTCCCATTTGTAAAAATACTTTTAACAGGGTATTAATAATTTTGGGTTAACCCCACCATGGTTTTTCCCTTAACCGGATTTCCACGTCAAAATCCTGGTGTCGAATGTGTTATTTATGTTTTTTATTCATATGTTATTGATTGATGCTAAAATGTTTATATATTTAAATTGATTATAAGTGGTAAAGGAAGATTAAAAGTAAAAAGGATTGAAAATGTGTGACAATTGATTCACCCTCCCCCCCCCTCAGTTGTTCGGACCTAAATCAACAATTGGTATCAGATCAAGGTTCCTTGAAAGAAGCTTAACATCTTGAGGAAAGATTCTAGAAGAAGTTTTTAATGGGTTCACTTAAGGATCAACTTCAGTTGGCTCTAAAAGATCTTGATCAGTCCAAAGAAGAAATTTATAATTTGAAAGATGAAATCAAGGATGTTGATGACACCATTGAAATATTAAAACACAAATTAAAGAAATCTTTGGGAAGGAATAAGGAGCTACTTCTGTAATTATCCAATTTATCTAAAGAAAATAGCATGAATGAAGCCTTGGAATAAAAAACAAAGGAGTGTAAAAAATTGTCAGAAGAAATTGTTGTTCTAAAACTTGAGATGGAATATGGGGTAATGAGGTTTACCAAAGAAATTGAGCAAAGGAAGAGGACTGAAGAATATTTAAATCAAACTCTAAGAGAAAGAATTGATGAATGTTACAGATTGGATAGTATTGCTGGTCATCTAAAATCTGATCTACAAGAAAGCAAAGACAATGAAAGAGATCTTGAAAGACAAATTGTCATTCTCAGACATGATCTAGAAGTTGCAAATGAATACAAGGAGAAGTTCAAGATAAGCTCAACTAAACTTGAAGCAATACTTGAGGGTCAGAAAAGCGTTGAAGACAAGCATGGTCTTGGATATGAAAAAGGTGAAATCTCTGGATCTGGACAAAGAAACTTTCAACCAAGGAATGAGAGAAACAGACCTAGAAGACCTCTGATAAGACAACCTAATGCTCAAAGATATCCATCTTTCAATGGAAATTGTTTCAAGTGCAATAAATTTGGTCATAAAGCCACTCAATGTAGAAGTAGAGTAAATCAAAATAATCCATCCTTCTCCGAACAATGCTTCAATTGTAAGAGGTATGGTCATAAATCCAATGAGTGCAGAGGTATGATAATGAATGACTCATCAAATAAAGGAAATAGGAAATCTTTCAATGTTTTGCATGCAATAGATTTGGTCACATGGAAAATCAGTGCAGATCAAGAGGAAATCAATCAAATGGGCAGAGGAATGTTGTGTGCCTTCCATTGTAACCAATCCGGTCATTTTGCAATATTTTGTAGAAGTAGGACCAATGAAGGAAGAGGTTCGGTAAATAGAAAACTAGATGAGCAGAGACAGTTATTTATGCTTTCTGTTCATATGTTATTGATTGATGCTGAAATGTTTATATCTTTAAATTGATTATAAGTGGTAAAGGAAGATTAAAAGTAAAAAGGACTGAAAATGTGTGACAACTGATTCACTCCCCCCTCAAAATCCTGGTGTTGAATGTGTTATTTATGCTTTCTGTTCATATGTTATTGATTGATGCTGAAATGTTTATATCTTTAAATTGATTATAAGTGGTAAAGGAAGATTAAAAGTAAAAAGGACTAAAAATGTGTGACAACTGATTCACCCCCCCTCCCCCTCTCAGTTGTCCGGACCTAAATCAACAATTGGTATCAGAGCAAGGTTCCTTGAAAGAAGCTTAACATTTTGAGGAAAGATCTTAGAAGAAGTTTTTAATGGGTTCACTTAAGGATCAACTTCAGTTGGCTCTAAAAGATCTTGATCAGTCCAAAGAAGAAATTTATAATTTGAAAGATGAAATCAAGGATGCTGATGACACCATTGAAATATTAAAATACAAATTAAAGAAATCTTTGGGAAGGAATAAGGAGCTACTTCTGCAATTATCCAATTTATCTAAAGAAAATAGCATAAATGAATCCTTGGAAGAAAAAACAAAGGAGTGTAATAAGCTGTCAGAAGAAATTGTTGTTCTAAAAGTTGAGATGGGATCTGGGGTAATGAGGTTTACCAAAGAAATTGAGCAAAGGAAGAAGACTGAAGAAGATTTAAATCAAACTCTAAGAGATAGAACTGATGAATGTTACAAATTGGATAGTATTGCTGGTCATCTAAAATATGATCTACAAGAAAGCAAAGACAATGAAAGAGATCTTGAAAGACAAATTGTCATTCTCAGACATGATCTAGAAGCTGCAAATGAATACAAGGAGAAGTTCAAATTAAGCTCAGCTAAACTTGAAGCAATACTTGAGGGTTAGAAAAGAGCTGAAGACAAGCATGGTCTTGGATATGAAAAAGGTGAAAGCTCCAGATCTGGACAAAGAAACTTTCAACTGAGGAATGAGAGAAACAGACCTAGAAGACCTCTGATAAGATAGCCTAATGCTCAAAGATATCCATTTGTCATTGGAAATTGTTTCAAGTGCAATAAATTTGGTCATAAAGCCACTCAATTTAGAAGTAGAGTAAATCAAAATAATCCATCCTTCTCCGGACAATGCTTCAATTATAAGAGGTATGTTCATAAATCCAATGAGTGTAGAGGTATGATAATGAATGATTCATCAAATAGAGGAAATAGGAAATCTTTCAATGGAAAATGTTTTGCATGCAATAGATTTGGACATATGGCAAATTAGTGCAGATCAAGAGGAAATCAATCAAATGGGCAGAGGATTATTGTGTGCTTCCATTATAACCGATCTGGTCATTTTGCAAGATTATGCAGAAGTAGGACCAATGAAGGAAGAGGTCCGGTAAACAGGAAACCAGATGAGCAGAGACAGTTATTTATGCTTTCTATTCATATGTTATTGATTGATGCTGAAATATTTATATCTTTAATTTATTATAAGTGGTAAAGGAAGATTAAAAGTAAAAAGGACTAAAAATGTGTGACAACTGATTCACCCCCCCTTCAAAATCTTGGTGTCGAATGTGTTATTTATGCTTTCTATTCATATGTTATTGATTGATGCTGAAATATTTATATCTTTAAATTGATTATAAGTGGTAAAGGAAGATTAAAAGGAAAAAGGATTGAAAATGTGTGACAATTGATTCACCCCCCCTCTCAGTTGTCTGGGCCTAAATCAATAATTGGTATCAGAGCAAGGTTCCATGAAAGAAGCTTAACATCTTGAGGAAAGATCTTAGAAGAAGTTTTTAATGGGTTCACTTAAGGATCAACTTCATTTGGCTCTAAAAGATCTTGATCAGTCCAAAGAAGAAATTTATAATTTGAAAGATGAAATCAAGGATGCTGATGACACCATTGAAATATTAAAATACAAATTAAAGAAATCTTTGGGAAGGAATAAGGAGCTACTTTTGCAATTATCCAATTTATCTAAAGAAAATAGCATGAATGAAGCCTTGGAAGAAAAAACAAAGGAGTGTAATAAGTTGTCAGAAGAAATTGTTGTTCTGAAAGTTGAGATGGAATCTGGGGTAATGAGGTTTACCAAAGAAATTGAGCAAAGGAAGAAGACTGAAGAAGATTTAAATCAAAATCTAAGAGAAATAACTAATGAATGTTACAGATTAGATAGTATTGTTGGTCATCTAAAATCTGATCTACAAGAAAGCAAAGACAATGAAAGAGATCTTGAAATACAAATTGTCATTCTCAGACATGATCTAGAAGTTGCAAATGAATACAAGGAGAAGTTCAAGATAAGCTCAGCTAAACTTGAAGCAATAGTTGAGGGTCAGAAAAGAGCTAAAGACAAGCATGGTCTTGGATATGAAAAAGGTGAAATCTCCAAATCTAGACAAAGAAACTTTCAACCAAGGAATGAGAGAAATAGACCTAGAAGACCTCCGATAAGACAACCTAATGCTCAAAGATATCCATCTTTCAATGGAAATTGTTTCAAGTGCAATAAATTTGGTCATAAAGCCACTCAATGTAGAAGTAGAGTAAATAAAAATAATCCATCCTTCTCCAGACAATGCTTCAATTGTAAGAGGTATGGTCATAAATCCAATGAGTGTAGAGATATGATAATGAATGACTCATCAAATAGAGGAAATAGGAAATCTTTCAATGGCAAATGTTTTGCATGCAATAGATTTGGACACATGGAAAATCAGTGCAGATCAAGAGGAAATCAATCAAATGGGCAGAGGAATGTTGTGTGCTTCCATTGTAACCGATCCAGTCATTTTGCAAGATTCTGCAGAAGTAGGACCAATGAAGGAAGAGGTCCGGTAAACAGAAAACCAGATGAGCAGAGACAAAGTTATTTATGCTTTATGTTCATATGTTATTGATTGATGCTGAAATGTTTATATCTTTAAATTGATTATAAGTGGTAAAGGAAGATTAAAAGTAAAAAGGACTAAAAATGTGTGACAATTGATTCACCCCCCCTTCAAAATCTTGGTGTCGAATGTGTTATTTATGCCTTTTGTTCATATGTTATTGATTGATGCTGAAATGTTTATATCTTTAAATTGATTATAAGTGGTAAAGGAAGATTAAAAGTAAAAAGGACTAAAAATGTGTGAAAACTGATTCACCCCCCTCTTAGTTGTCTAGACCTAAATCAACAATTGGTATCAGAGCAAGGTTCCTTGAAAGAAGCTTAACAACTTGCGGAAAGATCTTAGAAGAATTTTTTAATGGGTTCACTTAAGGATCAACTTCAGTTGGCTCTAAAAGATCTTGATAAGTCCAAAGCAAAAATTTATAATTTGAAAGATGAAATCAAGGATGCTGATGACACCATACCCATCTTCATGGTATTTCCTTGTTGTCGGAAACTCCCATTACGATCTGCACACATAAAAGAGGGAAAATGGTTGTGCTATATGGGGTCTTACCTCAGTCAAACCCTATGTTGGTGTTCCCACCTCCACAACAATAGTGATGATGATGATAGAGAGTGCATGATGAATAGAGGTAAATCAATTGATAAATATTGCAATAAACAAATACCATGAAATAGAGTTACCATGAGTGTGAAACCCTTGTTGGAGTGATGTTGTAACATGAATCACCTACAAGGAGTTGATGGAGGAAGAATCTTCCTTAGATACTTGCAAGGGTTAGTGCATACAACAGTAATCTTCACAAATAGAGAGCTTGTAGAGAGAGAGAGAGAGAGAGAGAGAGAGAGAGAGAGAGAGAGAGAGAGAGAGAGAGAGAGAGAACTTGTTCATAGAGAGATCATGTGTATTGTATGTCATGTCTCTTCAAATGAGGGAGAGAGGGTTGTTTATATATGAATCCCAAGTAATTTTTGAGGGCCTGGAATTGAGTTGAGGCCGACAAGGTGCATCACATAAGGCAACAAGGCTGACAGTCAAATAAGATCTTTCGGGACCAAATTGGCAAGACTCTAGTGTTAGGTACTAGTGTCCTAGTGATTTGGGCTCTTGAAATACCAGATGTTAAAGGACTTAGCCTTATCTCTTAGAAAAGTACTAAAATGTGCACACATAAGATTTCATCAAGCAGAGACAAATATACATGCTAATCTGAGTGTCAAACCTAGCGTGAAGTTGTAGGCGATGACAATTTATGACACTACATATTTATGTCAACTCAACCTTGGAACCCTATATACTGCTCTCCAACATCTCATTAGAAATAAAATTTATAAAGTTTCATTATCTCACCACAACATGGAATCATGAGAAATAAAGAATGCACACAAGACACCTAGTAAACCTGGTGTTCAAAACCCTAATTGGGTAAAAATCTAGTAAGAGTATACCATAGGCACATCATCCACTATATTAAAGGCATCTTTTACAAGTGCTACACCACCTTATAGACTAATTGGAGCTTTGATATTGCCTTCAAACCCCTTCACATATGTTTGTCAACCTTGCAACTAAGAAACCATGGCATCTTTCCACTTGTTCATGAAACATGAAAATCAAAGAATGTTTTCCACTTGAACCAACCTTCACAATTTCAGTTTACAACAATTATAGTACTCCTACATTCCTCCAAGGCACCAAAATGGAAAATAAAAACATAATTTGAATTGCTTCATGTCCAAAAACCTTTCATCTTCCACTCTTTGTCTCACATAGAATGAAATCACTGCTTCTTCCAAACCAACAATCACATACATTCTCCATGGTATTCACAAGATTGTCATGGTATCATACCCATCTTCATGGTATTTCCTATGTTCATCATAGAATCTAAGCATTTGTTCCAACATTTTTGAACTGCCTATACAAAGTGATAAAGTCATCATTTTTTATGTTTTACTTCGTTTTGATGTCAACAACTTAAATGAAGAGTTTAAGAGATGTTTCAAACCATCCTTGCTACCTTCTAATCAACTCCAAAAACTGTTATACACCAAGATACATTAGTTTTGTGATTTTAAAAGTCCCCTAGTTGTGCTACTTGAAGTGAACCCTCCAATTTTGACCCCATTTATCTAGCTTAAGTGATCTAATTTTTAGATCAAAGCAAGGTAAATTGATCGATGATGCTTGCTCTATCATGTGTGTAATGTTGTTCCAAATGTTCTCACTACCTTCCTAACACATCCTTTGCCATTCTTTGGAGCATATTCATAGTGGGTATCTCTAGAGATCTATCTTCCATCTTAGGTCATTTGATCATGAAGGTATGTAGAAGGTTCATGAATCTCAAACCCCAAATTCTCATATTTTGACCTCAAGTATGGATGGGCATACAAAATATGCCATGATACAAATGTGAACTTCAATACCATTAGACATGATTTGAAGTGTTGGTGTTCTGGTACCATAGATATGAGGTCCATGATGGTTCTTGGAGGATAGGAACACTTAATAAACCAAATGGGTTATGGTAGAAGTGTATATTTTAATGATAGAGGCCCATAACTATATTTAGTTATATAAAGCTAAGAGAAAGATGGATAACAAAATAGTTAGACATTGTAATGAGAATTGTAATATGTAAATTTTTATTATGCAATAGTTTTGTACAAGATATGAGAGGTTAGATGTATGGATGCCTAAGCTATTATCCTATTCTACCACTAAGCTAGTTAACTCTCTAACTTGTTAACTCCCCCTTTTTTTTAAAGAAATGCTATATAAACTAATATACATGTAGTATGGTGATGAGTGGCTTGGTAGTTACAAGATTGTTTGTCACTTTGCTAAGTTAAGTTAGATTCCTTTGTACTATCGTTACTTGAGAATGGTGTTGTAATTATCTATGCAGATCAAATCTTTTGATGGTAACTAGGCTATTGATGAAGTCACACAAATCATGTGTTAATGTTAATTGAATTATTATTTTTTGATGAACAGGACCTATTTAACTTTATATTAATAAAAGATAATAAGTACAATATTAAAAAAAAAGGAGGCTGGTAGAAAGGCACACCCGCAAGTCCAAGACATAAAACAAATTAATCAAGTCTAAGATCAAATGGCCTAGCCCAAAAAAAAGACACCTAAGTAGCTAATGTAACTCTAGGGTAAGGAGGTGGATCCTTGTCATTAGAATTACCCCATACATCATTAGGGTTTATGTCATTAATTGGCTCCCACCTAGTTGGAGTAGTAGTGTCATCTTCTTTTTCTTCAGAGGGTTGCGAAGCCCAAATAAGAGAGATAGCATGTACCTGACCTAGGAGAGGGCAGACGAGAAGAATGAGATGATCCTCCTCGAGTAGTAGAGCCTCTGGAATGCTGAGGACCATGAGATTGAGACTCCTGATCACTGTGATCACACCGTGCAGAGTTGTTATGCCTGTGACGATGCCCCTGAGAAGATGAGACAGGATTAAGGGGGACCCAAGCAATAGCATAGGGAGCATTGCCCTAGTGGTCAAGCAACTCCTGCGAATGAGCAAATTCAAGTGCAACTTTGGAAGCTTGCATTAAATCTACATAAGAACATTAGAGCAAATGATAGCTTTATAATACAGAGGAAAATGCCTATCTATGGAACAATGAGAAAAAATAGAAGCATTCCTATATTTCCATATACTGAATAAAATTTCCACCTTGAAAGCATGCTAAATTTAAGTATACTTGGATGGGAGACAAGGCCAGTCCCTAAGCAAAACCATATGCCAAGAAAAGGGTGAAGGCCTAAAAGGCTTGAAGAAGTCATGGATCCAAGACCATGCTTCTTGCGCTCTTGAGAAAAACTAGAGAAGATACTTGAGACTCCATCTACCCACATAAAGGGCAATATGGGGGAGGAACGACCATCTGAACCAAATGGCGGCCCAAAGGAAGGCTATAGTAAAAAATGCACCAAGAAAATGAGAAAGCTTGGGTTCTAAAACTGCCAACTAAACATATTGAAATCAGTTCTTCCAAGTCTCGGGAGATGATTGTAATTTCCATCTATGATTGAGTTGATCCACCATTTGCAAGTGTAGTGACAACCAAGCATATCTTTTATTAGGATTGTAATTTATGAAGGGAGTGTCAGGATACCATTTCTAATCTTTCTGCCATGGTTTGAGAGATCTCACTCCACTTTTGTGAAGCATTAGAGGAGGAATCACAACAATGACTAACTGGTAAGTCTCTTGATCTTGATTAGCAAGTTTGTATTTGAGTTTAAACTCAGGCCACAATAAAATTCTTGGTAGCTCTATGAATAGGGTCTAGTAAAACATGAACACCGCACCTAAAAAATTTCAGAGCATGAAGCCAAGGCACATGCTCTAGAGGCCAGTCTTGAATGCTAAAAGGGGTGACCACCAGATGGAATATTGGTTAATGGACAAACCATTGTGAAATCCATTCCCAGCCCAAAAAAGCCAGGGTTTAATAGCTTCCCAGGCTTTCCAAATGCTCTTAACGACAAAGGTGCCTTGAATGGAAATAGGTTCCCTCATGGTAAGAAGGGTTCCTATATCCAAGCCTTTCCAAGCTAGTTGCATACGAGGGGTGTCTATGCTAATGCAATACCACACAAGAATTTTCCATGCTTCATTACCAGTCAGAGCTTGGATGAGCCATTTAGCACACAAGGCAATACCTTGGCAGTGAATGAAAATCAAATCGAGCCCCCAGCCTCCTGGGATAGGCAAAAACATTTTCAGGCTACACGATGAAAGCCTTGATGGCCATCGGTGGAGGCCCACAAGAAGTCTATGAGTAGATTCTCAACTTTCAAATATGAAGCCTTCGAAGGCACCTAGCAAGAAGAATAATAAACATGTGTAGTTGTTAAAATCTTGGAACAAATTTGAAATTTACCAGCCAAAGAGAGAGGCTTGGTAATCCAGTATTGGAGCTTTTTCTCAATCCTTGTGATAACCACCTGCCACAGATCAGAGGGGGTGCCCTGGAAAGAAAAAGGAATTCTGAGGAAGTAGAATATCTCTCCATTCTCTATCCATTTCCAACAAAATGAGTTGGGCCAACTAGGTTTGGGATGAAAAGACTAGCAATTTAACAAAATGTTTTCTGCCACTGAATGTTGGACCTAGAAGCTTGACAAAAAATGTTGAGACACTAAATTGCCTCGTTGATGTTATCTTCACCCTCAAGAAGAGTGAGGAAGGAATCATTTGCAAAGTGGCCATTGACGAGCTTTTGGGAAGTGTTAGGGAGCGAAATCCCCTTAATACAATATTGAGAAACTGCTTGAGCTAGAAGGAAGCCAAAACCTTTAGTAGCTAGCACACAGAGAGTTGGGGCCAATGGGCAACCTTGACGAATGGAATGAAAAAGTCCAAAGGAGGTGGATTGGCAAATGGAAATAGTAATGCAAGTAGAGGCATCAACAAAAATCATTTGAATTGTCTACAAAAAATGAGGGCCGAAGCCCAAGGCCTATAGCATGGCTAAAATAAAAGGCCACTCGATGTGGTCATATGCTTTGGAAAAATCAATTTTAATGAACATTACAGCCTATTGAGAGCACCATGCCCATTCCATACCTTTCCAAACAACAATAATATTATCCAAGATAAAGCAGGATTTGATAAAACCAGTCTACTCCGCCCGAGCAATAAGAGGCAACAACGAGTGGATTCAGAGAGCAAGCGCTTTGGCAATGATTTTATAGGAGACATTCAACAAATACTGTGGGTAGAGATCTTAATTGAATTATGAACTCATAAATATCCTAAATTTTCTTGGATCAAATAAATATCTATTAGAGCCAAAGCTTGCCCTCCCAATAATATTATAATACACTTTAAAAATTAACATTAAAAAATATAATACTTTATTAATAATAAAAAAGTTAATATAAACATTTCTCCATATTTATTCTCAAATATAATACTTTATTAGTAATAAAAAAATTAATATAAATATTTCTCCATATTTATTCTCAAAAACTTTATGGCTAATATAAATATAAAAATTCAATATTCTTAATAAAATATTTTTTGTTCACATTTAACATATGGTTTTCATAATCCATGAGAATAAGTGAGACAATAATAAATGATTTATTTCCCATCCTAGATGAAAGAAGCCATCCATAACATTAATATAAACTAAACCCACATTTATATTTTCAAGAAAAAATGTCTCACTTATTTATTTTATATTTTATAAATAAAAATTACAATTATTGAATCACATTTTTTTTTATTACATATGCATTCATTGTCATGAGAGATGGGTTCATGTAAACCACTACTCATGAAATATGGGTCATATGTTTGATTCAAAAACTATCTTATCATAATTTGACACATGTGAAAAATACCTCCTTTTTATCAACATACATTCATGACAAGATTCAAATGTTTCTTGCAAATCAAATAATCGTGGATCATGCTCCATCATCAGGTTTGCTTGGATAAGATACTATTCCTTCAAATAGCAGCTCTAAAATTCAATATTCTTAATAAAATATTTGTTGTTCACAATTAACATATGGTAAGTAGGAGGTATTTTTCGCAGCATGTCAAATTATGATATTTTATTTCAGGGTTTAACTGTGTAGTGTTTGAGTCAAACACATGACCCATATTTCATGAGTAGTGGTTCACACGAACCCATCTCTCATACCAAATCTGTCAGCTTGTATATGGTTTTCATAATCCATGAGAATAATTGAGACAATAATAAATGATTTATTTCCCATCTTAAATGAAAGAAGTGATCCAAAACATTACTATAAACTAAACCCACATTTTATATTTTCAAGAAAAAATGTCTCGCTTATTTATTTTATATTTTATAAATAAAAATTACAATTATTAAATCACATTTATGTTTTTTATTACATATATTTTGGTGAAACCACTACTCATGAAATATGAGTTACGTGTTTGATACAAATCAAAGAATTGTGGATCATGCTCCACCATCACGTTTGCTTGGATAAGATACTATTCCGTCAAATAGGAGCTCTAAAAATAAGCCCAAAAGAATCTGTTAACAGAACAAGCTGACAGATTTGGCCTCTGGTCTCAGCTCTAACAGTGTCAGAGATTTCTGTCCACTAATAAGAGAAATTAGGTATTCAAAAGCAGCTTCTTCGCAGGGAATAAAGAGACCCATCTCATGATAGAATCCCATCTCCTCCTCGATCATGTCCAACAACTGACGGAAAAGTGGGTGGTTTAAATGAGTTGCAGGTATGATGAATCGGCTACGATCATTCCCAACATAGACAGGAATGTGGCCCTTTGGAACATCTGACGGAATTGCCTTCTCACAACCCAAATTGAAAGACAGTCTGTTTTTTAACGAAAGGGCGGCCTTCCTTGCAGGTGCTATTCTGTGGCAGCTTCTCATAATTTTCTTCAACAGAACAATTTGTGCTGACTGTTTTCTCCTGTTCTTCCCCATTATTACAGAATTCTACTCTGCAAAAAAACCCAAATGGTATACAAACCTAGAAATGTGAAACAAGGGGCGAAATGGTTGTGGGTGAAAATGGATTGAGATTATGACTATATAAATAGGAAAAGAATTTCCATTATCTCACAGTAGTTAGATTAGAATCCATTATCTCACAGTAGTTAGATTGGAAATATATAATATACAAAGGAATGACAATGATCACAAATCACGAGTGAGGAGGAGTGCATATTATTTTTCCAGGCTTTCAACCCCACAAGTTTTGGCTGCATTTGGCTTAGCCCACTTGAGACAGAGAGACAAGATGACATTACTGGTTTAAGATAAATGATTGTCAGGCCCCACTGTACTGTATTTTGAGTTTTTCAAACAAATTTAGGCAAGGGAATCAAGTTTAGCAATATTTTATTTGGAATGAGCTGGTTAACAAGGCCTTCCAACTCCTACAAAACAATGATGAGTGAATCTTGGACAAAGAACAAATACAAAATCCGAATAAGGAAGACAAAATTGTACTGTATTGGTCCTTATAAAAAACTGCCTGAAATTTCTTGAGCGGCATCTTCAATGTCTGTCCTAGGGTTACGTAGTTGGTGTTTTGGCCAGCATGAAATTCAAACACTCTGTCAAGGGCCAAGGCTTGTCTATAATTATGACAAGTTGGAATTTTATTATCATACTACCACAGATACTATAATTTTTTATTCATTAACATGCATTAAGATATTTCCCATATAATTGAAGTTTGGTTCAGAGATAGCCAATCAGATATTAAAATCTTTCTGAATGCATGATGGATATGGTTTTTTAGTTTTAGTTAAAGAAATTCAATAACTTTAATAAAAAAATAGGGTGTTTATAAATTTAATCAAATAAAGTAAGACCTAAAGTTCAATGAATTTAATAATAAAAACAATTAAAAATTAAAAAGTAATGGACTTACAAATGTAATTAAATAAATTAAGAGGCAAAGAAATGTAAGGGTCCTTCAATTAAAATAGGCTTCTCATAAATATAATTATATAAAGTTAAAGGGAAAAATGTAAACCACCTTCTTATTCTAAAAAGAGAGGGTGAATAGTCTCTCTTTTTTAATAGTTTTAGGGTAAATAAATGATATCAATATTTATAATCTATTTTAGATTTAAGAGTTATTGGAATGTATGTTTAGAATCTATTTTAGGTGTAAGAGATGTTGGATTATATAAAGTTAAAGAGAAAAAATGTAAACCACCTCCTTATTCTAAAATAGAGGGTGAATATTCTCCCTTTTATTATAGTTTTAGGATAAATAAATGATATGAATATTCATAATCTATTTTAGATTTAAGATTTATTGGAATGTATGTTTAGAATCTATTTTAGGTGTAAGAGATGTTGGGAATGATAAACAAACAAGTGTTAAAATAAACAAAATATATTAAAAATAGAATATGACACACAATTTGAAATTTTTAGCCCCCACGCTTTTGAGCAATGGTTAAATCTCAAGATTGCTAGCCTTAGAATTGGAAATTTTGAAATTAGAAAATATTAGACTATATTGCTGGTGTGATCCTTAAGTCCATGAAGGAGAAAGCTCTAGACTTGAAGAATTTTGTATATCAAAATGTTGGATTTAGGATTTGGGGTCATCATGTCTAAAGAGCAAAAACAATTCCTATAATCATACATTAAGTACATACATTCAAAATGACATAATACATAGAGGTGAAAGAAATAAAGTGGACTTTTCTCCTTTATAAATATATAATTAAATAAAACAAGAACCAAGAAAATCCAATCACACCAATTGAAAAAATAATACTTACAAATTATATAATTAGTTTTTAGCTCTTAATCAACAAAATTTGATAGCTTTATTTAAAACAAAAACTTATAAATACAATTAAATAATGTAAGAGCTAACTTTTAATTAGTGACCACATCAATTGTTTAATTAATAGATAACTAAAAGTAAATTAAATTTTTTTTTTTTAATATAAAAAGTTTTAAAATTAAAAAGGTTGCAAATAATTAAATTTATTAAGAACCAAATACAAAATTTTAAATTAAGTGAATGAAAATTATATTAACAACCTAAAATAATTTTTAATACTTAATTTTAACAAAAACTAAATATAACATTCTAAATTGAACCGTTTAATTTCTTGAAAACATATATTAAAAAAAAATAGTGTAAAACTAAAGTAAACCAGAAAAAGGGGAAAAGACTCAATAGGTGAGATAGTTCCAATGGCTGAGACAGTATATGTGCATTTAAGGCCTAATATTTTTTAAGTTTAGTACTAGTATATGTGCATTTAAGGCCCAATATTTTTAAAGTTTAGTACTAGCAGTTGTGATTTTAAGGTTGTTAGTGTTACTATAAGTACTAATAATTGAATGAAATGTGCCCTTTAAATTTTAAAAGCAACCAATCATGTGATGCCACATCAACCCACCAACAAAACATGACTTAATACACACCTATTGGTCCAACCCTTTTTTTGGGGAACTATTTGACACCTCTATAAAAAGCATGCTGATGTGGCATCATATTTGATGATGTGGCCTTGAAACCTTAATTATAAGCAGGGGCGTTGCCAAGTAAATTACTGTAGAATTTTTGGAGTGATTTGAAATTGCCACGTATGATTTTGAGAGGCGTGAAATTAGGGTGCACCACTACTGGGTCCTCTCCCCTATATACAGTTTCCTATTTTTGCAACCTTCAAACTATTTTTTCCTTAAAATTTTACTTATATACTGCCTAAAACATGAAATACATTAACAAATTTTAAGTTCATTCAATAATTGAAAAGAAGCTATATTCAATGGGTCCTTGGTCTACCAATGAAGTTGAATGGTTTTAAATGAGTCCACTACGATCAAGTCTTGTTGAGTGCAAAGTGCCGACTCCATAAGGGATGAGGCTAGACAACTTTGGCAGAATAGATACCCCTCAATCCTTTATTCTCACCAAAGAGGTTTCAACTAAAACTCATGCTCCGGTATAAAATAGTTAAACCATTATGTGGGTTTAATATAAAACCCTCGGATACAAATTCATTCCAAATAAATTGGAAAGAATCTACAACGCTACATTCAGTGGTTATTTGAGCCATTTTAGTGATTCCCTTAAGTAATTTTAATTTTCTCCTGCAGGAGCAGTGGTCATATTTATTTGCAGAATTTAGTTCTCACAGTTGTACGTGTCCTGCACGTCAGGGATCGCTTTCCCAAAAATAATGGCCATCTTTATTTGTCATAATCACTGCAGCAATAAAAAATCTAAAGTGCTATCTTCTAATAAAAATGGGATATTTATGGTCTCTGTCAGCTTGCTGAAAAGTCAGCAAATGCACATGGTGCCTCCTGAATGTACTAGTCAGTTTAATCAAGTCCATTCAGATTTATAAAGACTGTAGTACTGCCTACTCGGTTGAAAGTTTATGGGACCTTTCAGTAAATATGAAGAAATTACAATGTGTCAGTTCTAAATGCATGATTCTATAACATATAACAATTCTTATTATCAAATTAGAGCTGCTGCAGCAGGAGTCCCTGCCAAATGTTGATAGGACAAGGTTGGAATTAACAGAAATAAATAAATGGCATGTTTAAATGTGCATGGCAACAGGGCTTCTGTCTGTTTATTGCTGCAAGGATGTTGACAAAGGTTGTAAGGTTTAGTTTTGCATTTGCTTGGACATTTCTAAAGTCTTTTCAACAAATCCATATTGTGTGTATGCTGCTATCATTGCATTCTAGAAGAGCACATTCCTTGAGAACTCTCTGCCATGCTTCCCCTTTTGTTGCTAGGCAAAGTGTTACAATTGCAGAAATCCTGTATGGGATGCCAATTTCAGTGAAGAAACATGGCAGATAGTTTGTATGCTATCAATGGAGAGCATATATGCTAAACAAGGCAAAGTGTGCAAAGATTGTGGCAACAAAAAAATGACATTTTATGCTTTATGAAAATTGTCAATAAACATAGAAATTTTTGTAAAATTTTATGTAGGTCATCCACAGAAAGAAAAACTATAATGTGTATATACAATCTAATAGTTGACTACTACACTTCTAGCAAAAACGACAGAGAAACGTGACTACCAGAACTGAAGAATTCCTCAACAAGATTAATAATAGGAGATCCAATCTCACAAAAGAAGCAATAATATCACAATATATAGACAACTTCAGAGTTTGACTACTATACTCTTTTCGAGGTAAGCAAAAATAGTTTTGGAGGATGCGATGGACTTAGGAGGAATGGAAGAAGTACCAACATCTTTAGATTGTTTACGTTAGGGTGTGTATCCAAGGCCATATGAGTGTGGAGGGACATTGACATGTATAGGCTCCAAAATACCTTGTTCGTGAAGGCCTAATACTTTACCTTGGTAGTTCATGTTTTGGAGGATGCGATGGACAATGGGACTAGATGTAGTTTGGGAACTAGACACAAGTTCCTTGTTGGGTGGGGAAAGTGAAGTGGTAGACAATGGTTGTTGTGTTCCTAGGGAAGAACATTCATGAATGAACATGGATAGACCAATAGGATGTGATGGTGGATTTAGAATATGGTCGTTAATAGATGTGGAAGGATCATTAGAATCTTGCTCATTAGGATCCAAGGTATTTGTTTGATCTTCTATGCCTATGTGTTCTTGGGAGGCATGTGTCTCATCATGACAAGTGGATGTTGGTGGATCATGGATAGGACTAGGTGGAGGTGTATTTGGGATATCTTGCTCATGGATAGCTTCTTCATGGGTAATATCTTAATCATAGAAAATATATAGGTTATGGATAGATTGGATGAAAGCGATTTGATCTTGAGTAGGACTAGGGCTTGATGTTTCCACATGCTTAGGATTAAACTCTTGACATAGCTCTTGGTTTGCTTGAATAGAAGTGGATGACTCTTGGATAGGTTCTTGGCCAACAACATGAGGGCATGATGGACTCATGGGAGGAAAATTTTCAATAGGCTCAAGGGGTTGTGGACCACATGATGGGGTTGAAGAAGTGGACATGGCATTCAAAGGTTCTTTGGTAGGATCATCAATGGGTGCTTAACATAGGGATGGTTTATTCCTTGCGAGTAGTCCTTGAATCACATCCTTTGTAGGTGGAGGGGTGAAGGAAGTTGAAGGCTCATGATTGGGATTAGGCGGAAGGCTAATTAGATTAGGTGGATTAGGACTAGGGGTAGTTAGATCCCATGGTGGAAGGATAAGAAGGGTGTCAGATGGATTAGACTTAGGGCTTGGACTTTGATTAAATGGAGGGCTAGAGGGATTAAATGGATTGGTGGATTTGGATAGCTCCATAGCTTTTCTTTTGCTTTTAGATTTTGCAAAAAATCTTTTGAAAAAATCATTTAAGGATTTGTTGGTTGATGGATTAGAGCTTGAAAGGTTTGATGATGATGTTGATGTAGGACTAGTAGGCTTTGATATAGGCATTCTCTTGGATGATGATGGAGGACTAGTAGATGGAGTGGTGTATGATTCCAAACTTAAGGTGGTATTTCCCTTGTCAAGAGTATCATTAGAGCTTGAGGACATTTGATCTTGTTTCAAGGAGTGTCTTAGGTTCACATGTGCTTGTTGTGATGCAGATGGATATGAATATTGGTTGGCATGGAAAGAAGTGGGATAGGTTGAGGTGGCATTGACTTGATAGGTGGGTGGATTTGGTTGGATTTGACAAGTAGCTATGAATTGTTGGGCTTGGGCTAGGAGGTGTTGTATTTGAGGTGATTGGATTTGTTGAAATTTTTGAATGATGGCTTGGAATCTTTGTATGGTTTGTTGGTCTATGGGTTGGGGTACCTCAGGAAGTGTTTGAATGAGGTCTTGGAGTTCTTGTGCTATGATCTTTTGCTCTTTTGTTGGGATGGAGTTACACATAGATTGAAGTTTTTGGATTTCAGTTTGTTCCTCCAAGTATGCCTCAAAATCTACAAGATCCTCATCATCACTAGGATCTACAAAGTTCTAATCATCACTAGAAACAAATTTTGGGTCACCTAGGAGTATGTAAGGTTTTGGATTGTCGTCATGATTAGGAGGGGCCCCTCGAAGTGTGACCTTGGGCTTTGGATTAGGATTAAGTTTGCTTAGGATTATGACCATTTTGACAAGTATTGACTAGGACTAAGATGATGATTTAGAATGATAAGGATGATTTAGTTTGGAAATATTGGATGATATGGCAAATTGTTTATTGGTAGTTTGACTTGGGCAATATCAAACACAAAATTTCACATGTAAATGCATGAACACACACATCAGGCACAATGTTCAATTTTCCTTTCAAGATTAAATGTTATGATTAAGCACACACTTGAAAACACAACAACAAGCCTTAATGATTAGTCAGGTGGGGTATGGCCAATTATGTCTTAGGCTAGGTTGCACAAGGTTGACTAGGGAAATGGATTGAAAGCGAAATCCTGCCACACAGCCGGGAGAAAGGGGTAACCTACCCTTCACTTTCACTTCCCAAAGGTATAAAGTTCTTTGGGGATTAGCCAAGAATGACAAGATTTATAACTCCCAATGAGGGTGTCTTTCGATTCAACCTCAGTTGAGGTCGTCCCTTGGAGTGGTGTGCCTCCAAGCAGGCCTCCTAAGATAGGGTAAACAAAAGCAAACCAAAGAAATGAAATGTGTGTAAGCAAACAATTCAAGAACTTGTTGTTTTTAGATCCAAAGCTGAATGTGTAGGAAGACACTTGTTCGTTTTAACCCAATTTTTGATGTGAGATGAAAATAATGATTCGTTTTAGAGCCCAAATTGAAGTATGTTTGCAAGCAATGATGAAGAGATGAAAGATGAAATGAGTGCCCCTGATTATTTTTGCTTTCCAAGTTGCTATTATGACTGATCCCAATGCTACTCCAGCTCCATTGATTCACCTACAAGATCAAAAAATGATATTATAATGCAGCCATAAAAAAAGAGCTCATCAGACAAGGAAAATTGTAATTTCAGATACATAGCCGAATTATATTTGATTATTTCGAGACATTTTTGATCTGAAAATTAAAAACTCAAAGAAGTGACCCCTGCTAATTTTCTGAGAGCTTTCTAAAAATGTAAAGAAGTCAGAAAAAGATCTGATTGTTTGCACCATATATGACCTCAAAATCAAAGCTGTAAAAAACAGATCCCCATTAGAATTTCAAGAGCTTTCCAGAAATGTAAATTTTTTTTAAAAAATTCGCTGAGTTGCTCCCAGAAAATCAATTTTATGAAAAAACATAAAATCATAATAACTCCTACAAAAACAACGATAAACCCACGATTTTCCTATTGTAGCCTCTTGAGATGATGCATAAACTACTATGAAAATCTTGTAGAAAAATTTGTAGCCGTTTGGAAGATATGAAGAAATTTGTAAAACCTAGGGTTTTATCCAAAAATGATATAAACCTACAACAAAAAGTTAATGAAACCTGCAAAAAACAAGCTAGTTCAAGGGATTCACATCAAGTTCACCAAAACGTAGCTAGGGAAAATAAGATTTAGTGTTAAAAAATAACAAATTAATTAAACCCTAACTATGCACCATGAAGGACAACCTAGCATGAAAATAAAAACAAAGAAAATCAAATGCAAACCGAATCCATGCTAGACTTGATTGATCTCCATGGCTCTTCTCGATCTTGCATGAGAATGCATGATGTCAAAGGGTTGTTGATTGCTCACAGCTGCAGCATAACTTTGAGATGAAAGAGATAGAGGAAAATAGATAGTTGAAGATGAGAAGATTAGAGGAATTTTGGCAAAGTGAGGATACTAGAAGAAGATGGATCCCAAATGGCTTGTGAAAGGCTAAATTTATAGGCAAGAGCTGATATGATTCGATGCTTAAGATTAAAAGTCAAATGTGTGATGTGTATGGCTAGGATTACAAGTTGATTTTAGTTCCTATGACACACATTAAGTGGGTTATGACATGAGACTAAAATTAGGATGTGAGGGAATAAGTGGGATTCTTTTATTTATTTTAGAGGAAAAGATGCTTATGACGCACAAATAAGTGGGGCTAAAAATAGGATGTGAGGGGAATCTCATAGTTTAAAAATAAAATTATTTAAATTATGTGTGCATGAGAAGAGTTGTAGTCATGTGACACATGTCATAATGAGGGATTTGATTTAATATTTAATTTGAATTGTTTGTGGGACATGTGAAGATGGATTAATTAAATAAAGAGGTTTATTTAATTAATTGGAAAGGTGATCAAGTGGGATAATGTAAGTGGGATAAATGGGATAATGTAATGACCTAGGATAAATATTATAAAATGTTTGACAGAGTCAGGTGTGATTAGGTGATGTTATGAAATAGACATTTTTTGGTGTCTACATTTTGCCCCTCTTTGAGATGATGTTCGAAATGATGATATTTATGTTGAGTAACATCATTTCAAAGAAGTTAAGGTATGGATAGAAGATGAAAGGATGATGATGGAAAGATGAGATGAATGAAGAAATGGGATGAAGAATGAAAAGATAGGATGATGATGGAAAAGGATGAGGATGCCCCCTCGAGAGGATAGGTGGGTTGGACAAACACGAGCAGGCTCTCGAAATGAAATAGATTTATCAAGAAAAAAAGATAAGGGAATGGATAGAAGAAATGAATGATGCGTTATGATGCAATGAAAGTGGGCAACCATGATATTTGATATAGCACTAGACGTTATGCAACAAGGTATAAGGACTAGGGTGATGATGTGTCTCGTGCCCCAGCATAATACAACCTTGTCTAGATACAAGATACAAATATTAGCGACAAGATAAAATGATAACACACACAAGCAAGAAAGCATGCACAAATGATACAAAAATAGACAAGGTATTGCCCCTGTTAAGTTGTAAACCAATGATTGATTGATTGATGATGATAACGTTGTTGATGTGGAAATGATTTATCCCGAGAACAATGCAAGGATTGTGTTGTTGATATTGGAATGATGTATCCCAAGAACAACACTAGGATTGGGGATGATAAATCCCATTGATTATGATGATGATTGATTGATTTGGTTGACAACAAGATTGGAACAAAACCAAGGATGCAATTGGATGATTTGACAAGATTGATTAACTTGATTGGGATGGATTAAAGATGATTTGCATTTAAGTTTATTACTTGGAATGATTGGATGATTGGATTGAATTGATTGGATTGAGTGATTTAATTTAGAGAAATTTGATTGAATAATTTGATTTTGATAAAAATTGATCGGAAGAATTGATTAATTTGATTAGTAGGAACGATTTGAATGATGATGATTGGATTTGAATGAATTGGAAGAATTTGTTTGAATGATGATTTGAGAATTGATTTGATTGATTGAATTGATGATTTGATGATTGGGTTGATTTTATTGCTTGGATTTTTGGGATGTTTTGATTTTTTTGGGTTTTGAAATGTTTTGAATTTTTTTGATTTTGAAATGTTTTGATTTTTTTTAATTTTTGGAAATGTTTTGGTTTTTTTTTAATTTTTGAAAATGTTTTGATTTTTTTGGATTTTTCAAAATGTTTTGGTTTTTTTCTTGGAAATATTTTGGTTTTTTTGGATTTTTGGAATGTTTTGGTTTTTTTGGATTTTTAGAAATGTTTTGGTTTTTTTCGATTTTTGATATGTTTTGAAATGTTTTGAGAAATGGCATTGGATGACAATTTGAGTAGCCTTTGTGCTAGGTACCAATGCCAAGGGAAAACCAAGTCTAGGTGCAAGGATAATGTAAGATTGGATGAATGGATAAAAGGATGGGCAAAATCTCATGATAAGGGGATGGATAAAAGGACAAGCAATAGTGAATGGGGTAGATGCACCATAAGGGAGCAAGGATGTGATCTCCAAAGACTATGTCGCATAGGAACAACATGCCCCATTTTAGGTGTGATACTTAGGATTTTTGATGACAAAGCTTATGACAATAGGAGTGATAAGATGGATTGGAAAGGATGAGGTATGTCAAGAGATAACTAAAACATGTGTCAACATTTTTGCCCCCAATCTTCATCAAGATCAAAAGGAGAAGGGTGGACAAAATGGACCCAATATGATAGGTATGTATGATGGCTAAAGATGGTAGGTAGGATGGAAATGATATGATATGATAGGTTGGATAGATGAGACATTGTGCCCCCAAGTGTAAGTGACATAGAAGATCAACCTACACATGACGCCTGTTTGCCAGGTTTTCATCATGGTACTTATCAAAGGCACCTATTTACCAGGTTTTCACCATTGGACGAAGGGATTTCTCTTTACTTTATTTATTTATTTTTTCTTTTTTTGACATTTTTGATAGGAGAAGGATAGGAGGGACTCAAGTGTTTAGTTCCATGAAAGGTGATAGTCCCACTAGATGGATGTCGTTGCATGGACCATGTCAAATCATTGTGATCATCAATGTTGGTAAGGGATTGTATGAAAGTGAGATGAAGTATGTAGATAGTGGATTTTGATGTGGATTATGAAAGGAAGGATAATGAATGGGGGAAAGTGGATTATGGTGACTTATGCAAGGATGGATGAACAATTTATCCAAAAGGATGGATGAAAGACTTATCCAAAAGCATGGACCATAGGGATAGGATGAGGAAGATATGTAGGATAGTAGTTGAAAGATGGGGTGATGGAGGTATGTGGAGTTGTGGAATGGAAGGGAACCATGACCAATGGTTGCACACATCGTATTAAACATTTAAACTTTTGATTGGAAGGTGGCGTAGCAAGCAATGGAGATTTTTGCTTAGGAGATGGATGATGAAGTGCTTTAGGTACCTACATAGACTTAGTATTTTTATGATTTTTGTTTTGTTTGTGGGATTTAGGGATTTGAGAATTTTGCATGGAATGGGACATTTGGATGGAAGAGGATGGTTGGGATTTTTGAGAGGTGGATGCCTCATTTGACTTGCCTTCTTTTTTCTTAGGTAGCCATACCATTTTAGTTTTTGACTTTGCTTTTGGAGGTATGGTCTTGGATAGCTTTTTGAATGTATTTTACTTTGACTTTTTGAATTGATGTGGTAAGGCATTAGGATCTTTATGATTTTTGACTTTATGGAAGGAGGCATCCATTTTTTAATTTTTGAATCCCATGGGATAGGTGGAATGAGTGGAAGCTTCATGTTTAGACACTATGTGCATTTGCTGGTCATGATTAGGAATTTGAGGGAATGTGTAAATGGATGGATTTGGCATTGGGAGAAGTGGTGGCAAAGTGGATGGAGGGATATTAGGAGTTGGAAGAAGTGGAGGTAACTCAGAGGGTGGAAGATGTATGGTCACATGCTTTCGACACTTGTAGGATGATGGAGACAAAATGACAACATATGTTTTACGTATATGATAGGGTTTACGATGGAAAGTGGTGGACATAGGAGGAATGGAAGAAGTACCAACATCTTTAGATTGTTTACCTTGGGGTGTGTATCCAAGGCCATATGAGCGTGGACGGACATTGACATGTATAGGCTCCAAAATACCTTGTTCATGAAGGCCTAAGACTTTCCTTGGTAGTTCATGTTTTGGAGGATGCGATGGACAATGGGACTATATGTAGTTTGGGAACTAGACACGAGTTCCTTATTGGGTGGAGAAAGTGAAGTGGTAAACAATGGTTGTTGTGTTTCTAGGGAAGAACATTCATGAATGAAGGTGGATAGACCAATAGGATGTGATGGTGGATTTGGAATATGGTTGATAACAGATGTGGAAGGATCATTAGAATCTTGCTCATTAGGATCCAAGATATTTGTTTGATCTTCTATGCTTATGTGTTCTTGGGAAGCATGTGTCTCATCATGACAAGTGGATGTTGGTGGATCATGGATAGGACTAGGTGGGGTGTATTTGGGATATCTTGCTCATGGATAGGTATAGGATCAAGTTGCTCTTGGATAGCTTCTTCATGGGTAATATCTTGATCATAGAAAATATATAGGTTATGGATAGATTGGATGAAAGTGATTTGATCTTGAGTAGGACTAGGGCTTGATGTTTCCACATGCTTAGGATTAAACTTTTGACATAGCTCTTGGTTTGCTTGAATAGAAGTGGATGACTCTTGGATAGGTTCTTGGCCAACAACATGAGGGCATGATGGACTCATGGGAGGAAAATTTTCAATAGGCTCAAGGGGTTGTGGACCACATGATGGGGTTGAAGAAGTGGACATGGCATTCAGAGGTTCTTTGGTAGGCTCATCAGTGGGTGCTTGACATGGGGATGGTTTATTCCTTGCGAGTAGTCCTTGAATCACATCCTTTGTAGGTGGAGGGGTGATGGAAGTTAAAGGCTCATGATTGGGATTAGGTGGAAGGCTAATTGGATTAGGTGGATTAGGACTAGGAGTAGTTAGATCCCATGGTGGAAGGACAAGAGGGGTGTTAGATGGATTAGACTTAGGGCTTGGACTTTGATTAAATGGAGGGCTAGAGGGATTAAATGGATTGGTGGATTTGGATAGCTCCATAGCTTTTCTTTTGCTTTTAGATTTTGCAAAAAATCTTTTGAAAAAATCATTTAAGGAATTGTTGGCTGATGGATTAGAGCTCGAAAGGTTTGATGATGATGTTGATGTAGGACTAGTAGGCTTTGATATAGGCATTCTCTTGGATGATGATGGAGGACTAGTAGATGGAGTGGTGTATGATTCCAAACTTAAAATGGTATTTTCCTTGTCAAGAGTATCATTAGAGCTTGAGGACATTTGATCTTGTTTCAAGGAGTGTCTTAGGTTCACATGTGCTTGTTGTGATGCAGATGGATATGAATATTGGTTGGCATGGAAAGAAGTGGGATAGGTTGAGGTGGCATTGACTTAATAGGTGGGTGGATTTGGTTGGATTTGACAAGTAGCTATGAATTGTTGGGCTTGGGCTAGGAGGTGTTGTATTTGAGGTGATTGGATTTGTTGAAATTTTTGAATGATGGCTTGGAATCTTTGTATGGTTTGTTGGTCTATGGGTTGGGGTACCTCATGAAGTGTTTGAATGAGGTCTTGGAGTTCTTGTGCTATGATCTTTTGCTCTTTTGTTGGGATGGAGTTACACATAGATTGAAGTTTTTGGATTTTAGTTTGTTCCTCCAAGTATGCCTCAAAATCTACAAGATCCTCATCATCACTAGGATCTTCAAAGTTCTCATCATCACTAGAAACAAATTTTGGGTCACCTCAGATTATGTAAGGTTTTGGATTGTTGTTATGATTAGGAGGAGGGGCTCCTCGAAGTGTGACCTTGGGCTTTGGATTAGGATTAGGCTTGCTTAGGATTATGACCATTTTGACAAGTATTGACTAGGATTAAGATGATGATTTAGAATGATTAGGACGATTTAGTTTGGAAAGATTGGATGATGTGGTAAATTGTTTATTGGTAGTTTGACTTGGGCAATATCAAACACAAAATTTCACATGTAAATGCATGAACACACACATCAGGCACAATGTTCAATTTTCCTTTCAAGATTAAATGTTATGATTAAGCACACACTTGAAAACACAACAACAAGCCTTAATGATTAGTCAGGTGGGGTATGGCCAATTAGGTCTTAGGCTAGGTTGTACAAGGTTGACTAGGGAAAGGATTGAAAGCAAAATCTTGCCACATAGCCGGGAGAAAGGGGTAACCCACCCTTCACCTTCACTTCCCAAAGGTATAAAGTTCTTTGGGGCTTAGCCAAGAATGACAAGATTTACAACTCCCAATGAGGGTGTCTTTCGATTCAACCTCAGTTGAGGTCATCCCTTGGAGTGGTGTGCCTCCAAGCAGGCCTCCTAAGATAGGGTAAACAAAAGGAAACCAAGTGAGCTATCACTTGATTCACACTCGTAGTTGTTAATTGACCCTTAGAAATGAAATGTGTGTAAGAAAACAATTCAAAAACTTGTTCTTTTTAGATCCAAAGCCAAATTTGTAGGAAGACACTTGTTTATTTTAACCCAATTTTTGATGTGAGATGAAAATAATGATTCATTTTAGAGCCCAAATTGAAGTGTGTTTGCAAACAATGATTAAGAGATGAAAGATAAAATGAGTGCACCTAATTATTTTCACTTTCCAAGTTGTTGTTATAACTGATCCCAATGCTACTCCAGCTCCTTTGATTCACCTACAAGATCAGAAAATCATATTATAATGCAGCCATAAAAAAAAAAAGAGCTCATCAAAAAAGGAAAATTGTAATTTTAGATATATAGACGAATTATATTTGATAATTTCGAGACATTTTTGATTTGAAAATTAAAAACTCAAAGAAGTGACCCCTTCTGATTTTCTGAAAGCTTTCTAAAAATGTAAAGAAGTCAGAAAAATTCCCTGTTTTGCGCCTAGAAATGCTAATTTATGGAAAAGCTACTGTATACGTCTAAAAATGACACAAATCATCCTAAATAAATATTCTAAATATTTATTCCCTTCTCCTATTAATTAAATAAATATTCCAAATTTATTTAATCAATTCACTAATCCATAATTAAATAAATTCAATTTATTTAATTAAGATTCTTCTAAATGTCCTACCCAATTAAATAATCATAAATTATTTAATTAATCCAAATTCCTCTATCCTAAGTTCTAAATTCAAAAATCCACCTCACCTTTACACCTCACCTTTTCCACCTCACCTTGTCCACCTCATCAGGTTGCACATGTAATTAAATATATTTAATATTTAATTACCTTATTTTCCCTCACCCACATGGCCTATTTCTTCTCAAATCAGAGGTTAGTTAACTAATCAATCAAAAGTGTTAACTAACCTGTCAATTGAGTCAATTCTTCAATCAATTTAGTCAGTTCCATAATCCACTCTTCTAACTGATCAATCAAGTCTGTTAACTGATCAGTCAATGGAGTTAACTCTCCAATCAATTTTGTCACATCCCCTCTTTTATGATGGAGCTGGGACACTTGTCACATTTCTACTGGTTGCACATTCCTCAACCATCCTCATCCATTGATCTTCATATCTTCTTTCAACCGTTGATTCCCATTCTTCCAAGTCTATAAATGAAGCTTCATCCCTCCATTCTAATCATCCAGGCTTTTGACATCATTACTCTGCAGAAATATCACCAGCGCGCCTTTGGCACCCTTTTACCATCCACAAGCTTGAGATCACATACTTGCCTTGGAGCTCATCTTCATTGCATATCACAATAGCCATTTACCATCGACTTCCTCGAACACAGCTTAAAAGAGTGCACTCTCTGAGGGCTCACTTCATCTACAAAAGGATGGTTGTAATAGGCAAACAACAGAAGCATCGATTTCAGGGGAGGTTTGCTTTGTGTTATTCATTGCTATTTTCATTTAATCTTTCTTGTTATCTTCTATTCTGTTGATGTTTGGGTCTTATATAATTCATTTGATTGATCTGCATTTTACCCTTACATTTTTGGTGCCCACCGTGGGGCCTTTGCCCCTTTATCTCATCAAAATTTGAGCTTTTTTGAAGGCAGGTTCCATACTGGTCACGCATAGACACGCACAGGTTATTTCGGTGCATTTGAACATTTCTACGGTGCATATATCCTTTTCTGCATCGCTTTTATTCTTTTTGCGCTTCTGTGTATTCTTACAGCGCTTTTATGCACTGTTACGGCACTTCCATCATTATTGCACATATATTCATTTGTGCTACGCTTTTGAAGACTGTTACTGCGCATTCATTATTACTGTGCATTTATTCTTTTTCACAGCGCATACGTGCAATATTATGGCGCATTCGTAGTTGCTGCGCTTCTGTTGATTATTTCTGTGCATCTAATCACTGAAGCTGCGCTTCTGTAATAGATTGAGGTTTTAGTACTTTTCTAGGGGAATTTGCTAACGCTAACCTTTTCGCAGGTGTTTGCTAGAGCTGTTTTACAGGATAGGTTCGGGTTTAGTTCCATGTAGTTGCATCTAAATAGTTCACATTTCACTTTCTAAGAGATAGTAAAATTGATGTTCATTCAAATCCTCATCTAGCTCTAATTAGGGAGAAAGTAACTAGATCATTTGTTTCTTGCATTGCAACACTTTCTAAGTTATTGCTATCTGGGCTTAAAACTGAACACACCTTTGATTTTGAGGTTAAAAAGAACTATTGCTATATCATGAGACCAAACTTCAAAGTTAACTATCTCGTGCTACACGGTTTAAAACTAAACTCACCATTGATCTTGAGGTTAAAATGAACTATTGCTATATCGTGAGACCAAAACTTCAAAGTTAACTATCTCATGCTATGCGGATTTAAAACTGAACTCACCACTACTTTCTGGGGTTAAAACTCAACCAATGCTATCTTGCTAAAAACACTTCAAAGTTCTGTGTTTGAGTAGATTAGCCCATTTAGTTTTTCACTTTTAACTAGGTTGGATTAATTAGTGTATTCTGTGCTTGACGAATGACAATAGGTTTATGCTCTCCCCTCTTCTGGGTGATCAGAGTGCCAGACTTGTCATTCTATTTGTTTAACCTTTAGGAGGGGCTTGCCCTTGGATGCACGCTTGTCCAAGTGGGAATGACCCTGAGTGGTAACAGGCTAACGCCAAGCCCTACCAAGCCACTTAAAATAAATTGTGCTTGAGGTGAAAACTTCCTGCAACAAGTGCTGTTATGTTACACTGACGGCCAACCTCCCCCAAAACCCTCTCAGGCGCAACCCTTTGAGGCTGGGAGACTCCATAATGGAGAGTAGTGCCGCCGCACGTGTAACTACTTGAACGGTTGCCCACATTAAATACCTCTTGTTCTAGTGGCCCAAATCCCTTATAATCCATTTCTTGCCTAGGATTTTTGTGCTTGCTTTTGTTCAATTTAGTCCAAAATAGAGTCAAAAAAACTACAAAAACAATGAAAAACTACAAAATATTCTTTGTGCTTGCTGTGTTTTCTTGCTGTTAATTCATAATATCAGATCAGGAAGACCTTTTCCAGCCAAAAAATACTAAAAACAGAAGAAAAATCCAAAGATTTTGCCAAAAATATCAGGGCTGCGCATATACCCCTTTCTGCTGCACATTTGTGACGACTTGCTGCGCTTTTGTAATGACTTGCTGCGTATATTCACTGTTGCTGCACATATACACACTGTTGCTACGCATTTGTACTTAACTAGAGCTATGCATATACTATGACTTACGGTGCATGTGTTCATTTCTACTGCGCATTTGTTTCGGCGCATATGCGACAGTGAGCACTTGCCCTATTTTTGAGAGAATATTTTCACTTGATTGGAGAACCCATTTAAGCCTAGTTTCACTTTCTGAGATCAAATTCAACCTTGCAGTCAGTCTTCATCTGTTTCACCCAAGTCTCTCTTTCGTCAATTGTCTCATTCACTTTCTGTCCAAACGCCTCTTGTCCCAAAATCAATCTATCCCATACCGGTTCGACATAGGTCCTTCTTCGTTTCATTAGTGAATTCACGTAATCCTAGTAGGTCACCGTACCTTTGCTAGTTGTCTTGTTGAACGACTAAGCCCTACATAGTAAGACTGGTATTGACTACCCTTACTAGCGGCTAGCGTCTTGTGTCAACTGTCTTACTTGAAGTCATTGAGTGAGAGAATCCTTTGTCCAAATCTTGTCCTAGGTATCCCATTCACAACAGTCTCAGTCGGCACCTCGCCAAAATTTCTAATCCTGGTCCACTTCATCCCACCCCACCTTGCATGGTTCTTACTCGATCCCAGTACAACAAGCAAATTGAAATGGCTGACTCATCTGATCACCTCGCCCCACCACGTGGTGGTGACCAAGAAATTTCTCATGAAGAATTAGTAGCGCACATCCAAGATAGAAAATTCCAATGCCTAGTAGAGAGGGTGCTCCTTGAAGACCCTGATAAATACTTCCACCATCTTACTAATCTCGGAGTCAAACTCCCCGCAGACTTTGACATAAGCTCCATCATGGAAAATGTAGACAATGATCATGAGCGGAGATGTGATGATCATGAGAGGGGCACAAATGACACAGTCCCACATGCAAATGAGAGAGATACAAAAGATAGAGGCAAGAAACCCATAGATCAAAATGCTCCTATGGAAGACGTGAGACAACAAATTGAAAGTCTAAAGTAAGAGATATCCAACCTTAAGACCGGTACAAGTTCCAAGCACTATTCTTTGGAAGATATAGCTCCGTATCCTTTTGACAAAAGTTTGGTCATGAAACCTTTCCCCTTTCAGTTCGGAGTCCCAAAGTTTGACAAATACAAAGGGAAGGGGGACCCTAGAGATCATATCCGGGAATTCAATGCTGCATGTTTAGAAGTAGCTCACAATGAGACCTACTTGATGAGACTATTCCCAAGATCCTTAGGTGGTCAAGCTATGGAGTGGTTCTCGCGCCTCCCACCAGGAATCAAAACTTTTGATGAACTTGAAAATAAATTTATAACGCACTTCTCTTACAACATAGAACACAAGGTATCTATGCTAGATCTATGCAACACCAAACAAAAGAGTGGTGAGTCATTCGCCACCTTCTTGAAACGATGGCGACAGCTAGCTAGTAAGTGTTCTTATGATATACCTAAGAAGCAACTATTGGAAATGTTTGTCCACAATTTGAATATTGATCTTAGCTATCAAATTCAGATACAATGCCCTACATCATTCTCAAAAGTCATCGAAATGGGCTTATTCATCGAAAAGGCTATGATCACTAAAGGAGCTATCAAGCTATACAAGGACACGCCTAATTCCAATTACACAACGGATAAATCAAAGTTTTGGACTAAGAACAAGAATGTGGTCAACGATGGGGTAGTTGACGCCAAGGCGGCAGCTCCTAAACAACAACCCATATTCACTCTTAAGGGGGACACAAACAATGGTGCAATCAATAAACCACCCTCTCGGGAGCCTAGACCTTGGTTCAATTCAAACCCAAGGAGAAAATTCACACCGTTAGGAGAGTCTCAAGAATTTGCACTAAGGAAGTTGTTGGCTAACAACAAAATTTCTCTACCGCCAACAAGTGATTACGAGCCTATAGTCAAACCTCCCTACTGGAAGGACACAGACTATTGTGAATATCATTGAGGAAGGGGGCATACAACTAACAACTGCATCCACCTCAAAAATGTCATACAAGATATACTGGATCAGAATCAGGGAGGGACACAATAGCATACCTCCAATGAAACTCATGTGGCCTATAGGGATCCACTTCTAAATCATAACAGGCCATATAACAACAATGGCCACAACAACGGCAACAACAGTAATGACAACAACAATAATCGCAACTAGCCAAATTAGAACAGCGGGACGAGTAACGCTAACTATGCACGTGTTCCATTTGACTACATGTTGTGTGGTTACACAACACGCCCCATTTTGACTTGGCAAAACAGGGACCCAACTTCTTTTGGCTTGGCTTGTGTTGTCTGTTTTCTGGCGGTTTGGTAAAAATCAGTCAAGTGCATCATCACGTTGAGTCAGGATGAGGTAAGTCCCCAATAAGAGGTTAGGTTGTCAAAATTCATATTTCGTATCTGTGACCTCATATTCTGAAAGAACATTAAATTTCATGCAGGTTTGCCTTTTACATCACCTTGATATTCATCAGGATGTGAGAGTTATGAACAGTCAAAGTCTTGGTCAAACCTGATATTCACAAGAGGGGGGGTCATATTTTATAACCTCAGTCATGTTTCGAACAACATCATCATATTTGAGACATCCCCTGATATATCCTGTGGCTCAAATATCCGAAAGTCGACTTTTAATGGTAGTAAGTCTTTCCCGTCAAATGGTCTTTTATATCGCGAACATCATGTTTTGAAAAGTAACCCGACATTCGTTAATATCCTCCTGACGCGAAATATCACCCTTAACAAACCTCCTGATGACATCATCTGAATACGATAAACGAAGAAACAAACATCCTGATGACATCATCATCATATTTACATTTCAACAGGATATTTTGTAAACATGATCATGTTCGCCCAATATGACGATGACGTCATGAAGCATTTCCGATACAAAGAACGAATATCATGATGATGTCATCCTGATATTCCGAAAGAAAGATGAGCAAGCTTGTCTCATCATCACCTTATTTTTTGAAACATCACGCGATAAACCGAAATATCCTCCTGATGTGCTAAAACGTAAACAAAGGGTGCATTGTTACCCGAATCTCGTCGCGATAACAATTTCAATGTTGGGGAGGATGATATCGAAAAGTAACCCGATATTTGTGAAATATCATCCTGCCCTCGTGATATCCCATCATATGGATATCCCCCCCGCTCCCTTTGCTGCCATTATCATTAAATGCACGCAGATATGGTAGGTGATTCCCGCCGATCCCGGAACCCAATGAAATACTTGGCGAGATCCTGAGTTTTCGCACGAATGATCAAAGATTGCAATCTAACTTGTCAGAGGTGCCCTAAATTTACCCTAACTGCGAGGTTAAAAGGTAATTCAACTGCCATTATTACATTTACCTGCGTTAAAATTGTTTTACAGAGCACTAGACTCCATATCCGCATAACAGCTACCGTTGCGCAATTCGAGCTCACAGATAGAAGGAGGGAAGTGATCAGCAGTTGAATCAAGAGCGTCTTGACGATATACTGGTATAAAGGAAAATCTGCATAACCAGGTAAGTAAACTGAAACCCTCATCATGTTGTTTCTAAATAATGTTGAAAGTTCTGGTTATGTATCCATGTAAGTAAGTAATGTGAAATTGATGCAATAGGCATGATATTTGCAATATGTATGCATGCATATCCCTGTTGTGAGAAGAAATGTTGTTAATTGCAGGTACCCATGGCTGAAAAATGCTTAGTCAAGAATCAGAAAGAATTCAGCCGGCCTATGTTCTCTTCTCAGAGAGGGGTCCTGTTCAAATATGGCGCAATTACAGACACCCACCAGGGGATTACTAACCTAGAAGCTTGGTCGGCCAAGCTGAATGATGGACAGGACAAGAGTCCGGTATTGGATGCAGTGTTTGTATCAGGTATGTGGAACGCTGCTGGCTTCCCATACTCCATGGAGTCTCCAGAGCTCGTCATTGAGTGCGCCCGAAATTATAACCCTCAGACGAGGCAGGTGGTGAAGCATGGGAGGGTATATGCAGACCTATCCATCAAAGGTCTCTCCCGGACATTTGGACTGCCAATGGGCAGTAAGGTAAAGAGTGTAGACTTGAAGAAGTCTGAGAGAGAATACGAGGCCAACAAGAAGGCAGCCAGAAAGAACATGTATGCTTGGCGGGCCGAGAACAACACATACAATGCAGCGGCCAAGCTCCCTGTGCACATGTTTAAGTTTGATTTCAATGAGGAGTATCAGTACGTGATTGCCCTCCTGAACAGGGTGACTGGCCAGCCTGATACTGGTGAATTTAGAGATTGGATGTACGGCATAATAATGATGTGTCTGTATGCAGACATCAAGCCACTGTGGGGCCAAATAATTAGCGATGCTCTGCATGAGCAGCTGATGAACCTGGGAGGTTCAGATTGTGCATTCTACATGACCTCCTATATCGTGTATTCTTGTGCTTATAGAGGCACTTTTGATGCCCTAGTGACAGATGGAAAACTGACAGGCACAAATGCAGCATATATATGGGATCATCATCCCCAGCTGCAAAGAACCAATTATATCAAGGATTACAAACTGGTCAATGATGCATTCTCTATGCATCTGGTAAGGACCATGGAAGATGACAGGACTAAAAGACTGAGCATGGAGGCTCAGGAGGTAGTATACAGGCATGGGGCATGGTACATACTGTTAGTGCCTGAATTGACTGGCAGTTTTTGAGCAATTTTCATGCAGGCACTTTCCCTAAGTATCCAAAAAAATGTTCTAAGTGTTGGACCTCCTCAGCATTTTTCAGCTGCAGCATCATATTTTCCTGAGGAGGAGGTCATCATCATCATCTTGTCTTCGATGATGGTCTGCATTATCATGTTTTCTGTCGACTTGTTTTTCATCAGGATCATCATATTTCAATATCGGGTGATGTTTGGACATCATCCTGATCCTGCTGATGAGCTACAGTGCGCCCTGATTTGCTTGCGGAGGTGATTTTTCAAGTATCCGGTGATCTTCCAATTATCACCTTGCCCTTTTATGATGATGATGTTGCCCCGATCTTCTGAAGGGGTTATTCTTTGAGTTGTTCAACCTGACTTGTTTTTTCTTAAGGGTCGTCATCATCATCATCATATTTCCAGTTATCACCATGTTGCTTGCGGGGGTCATCATATTTTCTGCCTGCATGATATTTCGCCGGGGTGATATTTTTATCATCGGGTGATCTTGGTTATGATCATCCTGATGATGTTGTTGAAGAGTTCTAAGTGTGACCCGATATTCACTGGGGTCATCATATTTTGAACGTCAGGATGATCTTAGTCAATATCATCCTGATGTTGTTATATCACTTCATGTTCGTTGTTTTATCATCCTGATGATGCTGACGTCATTCTTATGTCAGGGTGATATCTATTTCTCTGCCTATCTGCATCATGATATTTCCAAAGGAGGGGGTGATATTTTCATTTTTGAATATCACCCGGATGTATGTTTGTTCTAGCGTCATGATGATGCTGATATCAAGGAGATATCCGCCTGCCGGCTTCGTGCATTATCTAGTGGGGGGTGATCTTTTCAAGCATCATCATATTCATCTATCGCCCCGATCTTATAGTGGAGCTACAGTGCAGCCTGATATTTGTGCATCAGGATGATATTTCCAAATATCCGGTTGTCTTCCGAATATCATCCTGATGTCGATATGATGATGACGTCATCAAGGTCCGGGGGGGTCATATTTCTAACACAGATCATCTTGTGGAGATCTCCCGATATTTGCAAACATGACGATGACGTCATCCGGATATGAGGGGGTGCGCAGTAGGTAGATATGATGATGACGTCAGCAGGATATGATGATGACGTCATCAGGATGTTCATCGGCCAGACTTTTGGTATAAGCTCAGCAGGAGGATGTTCCTCTGATGGATCAGGTTGTGCGGATGAAGGCGATTATCATGCAGGTTATATTGCGATATGATGCTGACGTCAGGGTGATATTTCAAGCAACAGGATATCATGCTGCTGGAGGATGATGATGATGAAGTCTTATACTAGTGTCGTCAGGAGCAAAAGCACCGACATCATATATGCTCATGACCTAGTATATAAAGTGTTAAAGAGGTCGCCGCGGGGTGCATGTGGGATAATTGATATCCTACATATTTTCAAATATCATGATGATGAATCTCGGCAGGAAATGGTTGCGATCGACTGTTAGATGTTTTTCCCAAGACCGCGGGTTGGTGCGCCATTAATGGTGAAGGTTGCAGAGGTATGGGCGGATCTGGTACCTGATTGAAGGTGTACATCAGCGGGCAGTGGCGCAGGGCTCGAGATATCTTCTTGTCTCCTCCCCTACCTGCTGCATTCATGTTTGGGCACCAATCTGGTAATGCGTTGAGCGCCATTTTGCTGATACTGTGTATCTGGTGGGATTTTTGGTCAACCATGTAATTAATTGCTGTGGTACACTACCTGGCTGTTATAAGCAGGAAGTGTTACTCATTCGAGGTTGTTGAAAGTTGAAGATTTTTGGCTCTGTAATTCAAAACAAGCTGATCTGGTTGCTCTGTACAGCTTAACCTGTGAGTTTATGTATCTCCTGTTGTACAATTTGGCATGAATCCACTGATTTCATGGTTAATCTTATATGAATAATGCTGTGTTTGCATGTGTTATGCTGATTCTGTCTCCAGTTTTGCATGTATCTTTCTTACTGCAATAGGGATGCCATAAGTATAGACAGCTTAACACTCTTCATTGGGAGATATCTGTAAGGCAGATATCATGTGTATCCCCTGAAATCCAGTTTTAGCTATTCATGCTGATCATTCACAGGTGTATGTCTACCGACTCCAAGCCCTAGATAGGCACCAATCTAGCTCTGTGTTGAGGTTACACACCATGTCCAGCTTTGCATCCAAAATTCAAACTAAACCATTTCATACTTCCACCTGTTCGTTGTAGGAGTAGGATTAGGAACCCCCTGCATGCTCTCATACCCAACCAGACATCATGTCCAAGAATGTTGCCAACCTTGTGATCTATCATACAGATCTTGGTCCATACATGAGAGTATTCTGCTTGTTGTTGTCAAGTTAAATCTTTCTATCTTTGAGCTAGTCAAGGTTACATTTTGAGTTATAGGGATACCCCCCTTGGTGTGGCAGAACCGGAAGTGAAGGGGAGGCAGCTCACGCAACCTCCTGTATTTAGTTGGCTGAATCTGCCTGTGCATTAGAAGTGGCAAACCCTAATGTTGATTCAGAAGAAAAAACTAACACATACAATTTGCCACCTTTTCCTATATCAGGATAGAAGGTTTTGAAGGACATCCCCTGATGCTGCCAAGATATCCTATGGATGCAGTAGTGTTAATGGAATTTATCAGGCAGGGCTCCACCATGATACAAATGTATAAGGATGCCAAGAAGCTGCCACCAATTTTGTTCCCAGTCAGCATCGGCAACTACATGTGCCCTGACTCCGATAATATAAAGAAGGTGATGGTCACTCTGAACAAGATGAATCTACTACCTTTTCTAATAACCAGACCATATGATCCTTACGGTAGGATACAGAAGATCCTAGGAAAGCCTATTCATCAGAGGCACCTAGAAGATTTTTGTGCTGACTACGAAGATGAGGCAGAAGCCAGGAGGAGGAGGTATCAGAGGTTGACTCTGAACTAGATCAGGACATTTGATTGCATATCCCTCCCTCAGCAGCTGAAGAGTGATGACGGCAGGATAATGGTAGACGAATATGAACAGAAGAAGATTTACAATGATACCATCTCTGCGCCTGACCTCACCATGCAGGAGGATATGTCCTTGGACCCATTCTTTGCCAGAACCCTACACTTGACCCAAGCTTGGGTAGATGCACAGGTAGAGGCATTGAAGAAGAAGGGTGTTGCCATCACGGTGGACAACAAAAAGAAGGGGCAGGACATCCCTGTAGATGAATATGATGACTTCCTACTGGAGAAGCGGAAGACTAAGGGAGAGAGGATCCCTCCACCATAGCAGCCTAGCAAAAGGGCCCCAAGGGGCAAGAAGGTGGAGAAAGGACCCAAAGGGGTCATGATTGAAAGGGCAGTATTCACAGTGGAGGAGCCAACCAAATCAGGATCAGAATCAGATTCTCCTCCAAAGCCCAAGAAAACCAAGACAGAAGAGGCTGGAATCACAGAGACCCAAGAAGTGGGTCAGTCATCCAAACAACCAGGCAAAGATATCCTCATGGAGGAGGAGCCTGAAGAAGAGGAGGAAGCTCCACTGGTAATCAGAAGAAAGAGGAGAGCTCCACAGGTGTTGGTTCCCACCACACCTAAGAAACCAAGAACCTCCATGAGAGGTGAAATAAGTCAACCCCCAGCACAATTACAAGGGGCAGGTAGTGAAGCGCCGAAGGAACTTCAACACAATGTTCCGCTTCCTACCATTGTCAAGTTCAAGACTGAACTTGCTGAAGAACAACAAAAGGAAGCATCTCAGACACAAGCGGAAAGGCATGTCTCGCTAGATGAGACAATAAACTTGTCTGATGATGAGGTGGTGCAGGATGTGGCTGCACAAGAAATGGAAACACTTGCTGCTGATGCAAGTGTGACTCCTCACAAGCCTCCAACGGTTCAAACAGTGCTTGAGGAGATAAAACAAGCAGAAGCGGAGCGAGAAAAGAGCCCGGAACCAGAAAAGAGCCTGGAGCAGGTAGCTCAGGACATAGGGCAAGACACACTGATCGCTGAGGTGACAAGTCCTGTAGTGGTAGACTTGACAGAGAAACAGGATGCAAGTCCTGAGAAGCCAGCAGGATCACCTGATAAGGGCCACCTAACAGAGGAGATAGAGATGGCCGAAGCAGAGGGCCATGCTCTTGAATCAGGCCAGCAAAGCCCACAAGATACATCAGCAGGACCTGCTATAGTAGAGGTCCAAGAAGCAAGGGCTGATGAAGAGAAGAAAGAAGAAATAAAAGATCCAGCTGCTAAGGCACAAGAGGTGGATAGTGTAGGAATAGAACAAATAGCGGCTGCAGAACAAATGCCATCACCTCAGGCGGATCCTATGATATCCGATACGGTGGACATACCACCAGAAATCGAGAAACAAAAGGAGGATGATCAACCTCCACAAGGGGAAGAACTGGGGACAGGTGAAGTAATAATGGAGAAAGATCATGGTCATCATGATCTACATACAGGTACACCGCAGGGTTCCCCACACAAAGATGCTCCCCCAGAAAAGGAAGTTCCTCAATAGGAGGAGGCACCTCAGGATCAGCAGCAAGGTGAGCATCAAGAGAAAGAAAAGGAAAAATCACCATCTCCACAACACGGGTTGATAGAAACGGGAGATAGGGGTGAACAACATCATGATACTGAAAGGCATGATCAGGTGCCTCCATGGTTAGAAAGGGAGGTAAATGTTGAGGAGGAACTTGAAATCCAAGAGTTCGACGTCTCCACCCTATTCTCCGTGGATATAATGAAGCCCAGGAGAAAGGCCAGAATGACTTCGGCCATCAAAAGAGATCCGGCGACAGGGAGAAGGACCGCACAAATTGCTGTACCTGCGGTAGAGAAGGAGAAAGGCAAAATCACTGTGGATGAATTCCAGATAAGCACAGTAGATTTGGGTTTTGCCAATGAAGAGCAGGAAGGTCAAGAGGGAAAAGACATCATAGACTCTCTAATTCAGAAAGTGAAAAGAAAGAAGGAGAAGAATAAGCAACATAAAGAGCACATTGCTCAGTTGCATGCTTACATTAAAGGCTTGACCAATCCTGAGGATACTACAAGTGAAGCTGCAGTCCCATTGACTGCCATTTCTCAGGAGGAGATAAATAAACTGGACCTCATGAAACATGAGGCTTCCGTAATAAGAAAATGGATGTCATCCACATTGGATGATGCTATAGAAATAATGAAGGGTTCTTTGAAAAGATGGTGCATATTAAGTGACTCCAAAACCAAGGTGGACAAATTGTAGATGCAGACCGGAAAAAGGTCTTATAAACTGGAGAAAGTCCTCAGCCTGTTGGGAGAAATAAGGAAGATAAACCCACAACTGCTTATCAATAAGTAGGTATTGAATAATAATATTGTATTATTAATAGACATCTGGTACAAGGATGTGCAGTTTGAATGCGGAGTCCTCAAGAGATGCAATAATAAGCTGAGGGAGATCAGCATGAGGCTACGTGATTTAATGGGCATTGAGGCAGACATGCTAGAAACGCTAGAGGGCAAAGTGGAAGGGAAGATAGAGAATCAAGATGAAGATTCTGCCCTTAAGGCTCTGCGAAATAACTTCCAAATGGAAGATGATGGTCCGCTCGTCCACTTGACAGAAGAAGTGATAAATAAAATGATGAGGATCAAGGTCAAGATGGAGACCTACAATGAGACATTGCAGGACAGGGAAAATAAGCTGGATAACAGCAGGGATAAGTATGAGGCACACAAGCACGCCATTATCAAGGCAAAGACTTAAGATGGTGGAGGAATAGATCAGGTTGTGCGGTCATATGAATAGATCCAGAGCAACATGCAGCCCCATATGCAGCAGCATCATCATCAGGATAGCGAAGAGTTAGGAAGTGATGCACATGATGATGACCCGCATGCATCAGCTGAAAAGCATGATGGAGATACATCATGAGGGGGAATATTTTGCATATGCGATATAGATAGTTGCCAGCTGGCAACTTGTGCCTTTTGTAAAATTGACAAGTCATGAAATGATGACCATGGATTTGTATTGACATATCAGATCCGTAGATCTTTTGTAACGGATTCCTCACCTTATTCTATAAAAGGTGGTGGAATACCTTGTTGTATTCATTCGAAACTTAATTGAAATCTGTTTGCTGAAGTATTCAGGGCTCATTTCAAAGCTGCTGTATATGTACATGTCCTTTGCATACTCAATGAAAGGGAAGAGTATTTTGATTACAAATCTTCGTAAATCTTGAGTAATCTGTGTTTGAATTCTGGATATGTGTTTTGATTAGCTGCGTCCCTTGGAGTGCTCATCATGTCGCATGTATTGTTTTCATTCATTATCCTCTGAAGTTTGCATCAACTGTATCTAGCTGTGGAATGTCCTGGTGAACATATGGTTTGATTTCTTCTCCTCATGACAGTATCAAGCATGTATGTGGATCAAAAGCTAAAGGTTCAACTTAATTAGAAGTATTTCAATTGAATTCTTTCAATTTTAGAACATCTCACCGTCATAATTGCAAATAACTGCTAATCTTAAGCAAACAACCCAAAATATGCAGACATCTCGTAGATAATCGCAAATATTTAGCATATTTGAACACTAAGCATGCACAATTGAAAATATCATGCAAAGATCGAGGTATTTTACTTCTTTTCATCAAATAGCTACATAATTTGACTTCTTTGTAAAGAATTTCTGCAGGAACGTCATGATGATAGTACATTTTCATGTAAGGCCCCAAAATGGAAACAACAATTCACATTAACTACTGAGTAACGTCAGTCGATTAAGACCTAATCACCAGAGACTTGGGATCACGAATTCTCTGAATTCACTGTATCTTTCAAGATGAATAAAGGTTAATGTGTACTTTTATTCTATGTTTGTTTGTGACTAACATCATGACCAACACTACACTATAAACTGCATTTCTGAGCATATTCTGTAGGTCAATGTCATCTCACCCAACCAACAACCAGGACCTAACCGAATTGGTTGTAGTATAATTACCCACAGTGGTAAAGTCACGCTCAATACCGCCCCTCCAAGGTCTTCACCATCTCCATCCAACTCTCGTCAGTACAATGTCCTCGACCAATTATAGAAAACCCGGCTCACATTTCTATATTAGAGCTATTGCGTCTATCTCCTTCTCATAAGGAGATTCTTGAGAAAGCCTTAGTGGAAACCACTGTCCCCACTAACCTGGCCCAAGAGAAGTTCCAGACCATGGTAGGCAATTTGACATCCTCCAATTCCATATCGTTTACTGAGCAATATGACCTTTCTGTATCTCAACCCCACAACACCCCTCTGCACATTGTCGCATTCATACACAAGCACCGCATCAAGAGGGTTCTCATTGATGGGGGTGCCGGTTTAAATATTTGCACATTGAAGCTAGTCCTTGCACTGGGGTTCTCCGAACAAGCAGTTAATCCAAGGAGGAAAATTAGCATTAAGGCATATGACGAAGAAGAAAGAACCACAAAAGGAACGGTTGTCCTACCCATTCAAGTGGGACCGGTAATTAAAGACGTGGTGTGCCAAGTCCTTGATCAGGAACTTGCTTATAACATTCTACTAGGGAGACCATGGATCCATGCCATGAAGGCTGTCCCCTCAACCTATCATCAATGCATTAAGTTCCCGCACAATGGTAAGCAGGTCACCATTCAAGGCGACCCCGACCCCTACCAGCACTGCAATACTTTCCGTGCAAAACCTGAATGTGTCATACCCAACAACAGAGCCTACATTTCCCCTACCCCACAAGAGGACCATACTGCTAAAGCTTCCTCCAGACCCAAACCACTAAAACTTACCATAAAAGAAAGTGGCATGGGGGAATACTCCATTGAGCACAGCCTCAACCTTGCCAAGATGCCTTTGTCTCCTCGCTCTTTTGGCCAACCCAAACATCCACCCAAACATTTTCCAAAGCCATCTGCTCCTCCTGTAACTCTTGCAAATCCCTTTGTAAAATGGGGGACCTTATCTGATGAAACAGAGGAGCGAGATCTCCTGCAATGGCTTTATGTTGAAGAAGAAAACACACCCCAAGAACCGCCTAGACTCCCTACAGAACTCTATGGGCGGGGTGAGACTATTTTGCATAGGATGGGGTACGAAGGACAAGGCCCCATAGGCCTCAGAAAAGAAGGAATCATTGAACCTATACAACCTTCTTCATCCTCTTCGGCTAGAAACACAAGTTAGGATACAAAAGCAAGGATAAAGCCAAGGAAAATGCTTGCCTTGTGGAGACAATCCAAACACTCCAAGTGGACAGCGACACAGATTCAGATGATTCAAATGAGTATGAGTGGGACGAGCTAACATAGCACTCCTACGATGACAAAGAGGTTAACACCATCCAAACTCTTAGCCCCTACCATGAGGGACAAACGCAACGGGACAGAACACTGGAGTCTGATTTGCCAATCCCGGAGATTATGGCTTTCGAGGAAAGTTTAGATTCCATTGCGATAAACAACTTGGAAGAAAGTACCACCCTAAACTCTACCCCCACCAGTGCTTCTAACATTTCCATTCACACCATCAATGAATTAGGTCCCTCATCTGACTCCCTTCCCCTCTTACACCCTGAGCTAATTGACTGGGATCTGCAAGGAACCCCCCAATTAGATATGTTCCAGAACGATGATGCTTACATTGATTATATGGAACTTAGGGACCACTTGCCAAAAGGAGATCATAAAGCTAGTTTTGCTATCGAACTGAATACCGTGGCTTACTTCGGGGAGGGTGCCAAGCCTTCTAGTCGCAAAAACATCAAGATCAAAAATGGATCTGACAGTGAAAACCGCCTTGCGGCAGTGTCAGATCATAAAATAGTAAAAAGAAAGGATGCATCTGATGGTGAAAACCCAACTGTGGCACCTGACGATGGAATGCTTGACACTCTCCCTAGTGATATGTATCAGGAAAGGTCATAGATTGTGGTGGAGCCAATAGAGCCCGTGAATATTGGAACCGAAGAGCAGCCCAAGATTATCCACTTTGCCAAATCTCTCACACCACCAGAGAAAACCAGGTTTGTACCATTCTTTAAGAAGAAGAGAGGCAGCTTTGCTTGGTCATATGCAGACATGCCAGGTTTGGACCCAAACCTGATTCTACATCATTTGCCATTGGATCCAGGGGTGAAACCAGTAAAGCAGAAGCTGAGAAAAATTCATCCTCATATAGCCCTTTTGGTCAAAGAAGAACTCAAGAAATTGCTAGATGTGGGGTTCATTAGAGCCATAGATTACCCAGAATGGATATCTAATATTGTGCCAATGTCTAAACTAGATGGCTGGGTTCGACTATGCAATGATTTTCGAGACTTAAACAAAGCATGCCGCAAGGATGACTTTCCATTGCCAAACATTGATATCATAGTCGACCTAACTGCAGGACATACAATGCTATCACTCATGGATGGATTCTCAGGGTATAATCAAATCAAAATAGCACCAGAGGATCAACACAAAATAGCTTTCACTTGCCCATGGGGTACCTTTTGCTGGAATGTCATGCCTTTTGGGCTGAAAAACGCAGGTGCTACATATCAGCGAGCCATGACAACTATATTCCATGACATGATGCATGTAACTATGGAGGACTATGTTGACGATATCTTAGCAAAATCTCTCACAAGGGACTCACACCTGGATGTCCTAGAAAAAGTCTTTCAACGGTTGGACCAATTCCAAGTCAAACTGAACCTGAATAAATGTGTGTTTGGGGTAACTTCAGGCAAGCTGCTAGGCTTCATCGTGTCGGCAAATGGAATAGAGGTTGACCCTACCAAGGTCAAAGCTATAATGGACATGCCACCGCCCAAGACTCTAACTCAGTTAAGATCCCTACAGGGCAAGCTGCAGGCCATTTGCAGGTTCATCTCACAGCTGGCAGACAAGTGCCAACCTTTCAGCCACCTCCTGCATAAGAACATTCCATTTAAATGGGATGAGCGGTGCGAAGAGGCATTCAACAAGCTAAAGGAGTACCTTATGAATCCTCCCATACTCATGCCTCCGATCCAAGGAAAACCTTTAATTCTCTACATATCTGCTACACCCACTGCTCTTGGAGCTCTTCTAGCGCAGCAAGATTAGGAGAACAAGGAGAGAGCTGTATACTACATTAGTCAAACCTTAGTGGGCTATGAGTTGCAATACTCATAGGTAGAACGATCATGCCTTGCGGTGGTTTTTGCTTCACAAAAACTCTGACATTACATGTTGGCACATCCTATCAAACTCATTGCCAAGATCGACCCACTGAAATACTTTCTCAGCAAAGCAGCTCTCACAGGTTGACTAGCAAAATGGGTGATGCTTCTTAGTGAATATGATATAGAATATGTGGACAGAAAAGCCATCAAAGGACAAATCATCGCTAACCAACTGGCCGAGGCACCATTACAAGACACTTCACCAATGCAGTTTGAGTTTCCCGATGAGTCTTTATTCACTCTGTCAACATCTCCTTGGAAACTCTACTTTGACAGAGCTTACACCAACCATGGATCGGGGGTAGGTATCCTATTTATCACTCCCCAAGACAACACAATTCTGAAGTCCTACCAGCTGTTATTTCCATGTACAAACAACATAGCAGAATATGAAGCCTTGGTAATTGGTCTCAAGATGGCCATTGAGTGGAAAATCCAAGCACTATGTGTCTACGGTGATTCTCATCTTATCATAAATCAGGTCAACGATGAGTATCAAACCAAAGATGAGAAGCTCATCCCATACAAACGGATGGTCGACGACCTCAAAGAACACTTTGGGACCATCTCCTTTGAGCAAATACCTAGGATAGAGAACAAATTAGTAGATGCAATGGCTACCATAGCCTCTCTTCTAGAAATACCTGAATATGAGTCACGGTATGAGTTCTTAGTGGAAACCATCCGACAACCGGCTTATGATCTCCTTGAACCCCATTCCATTTGTCTCCTAATCAGATCTGATTCACCTTGGTACGGTAAGACTTACACTTACCTCAAGGACAATATTCTCCCACTAGACCTCTCTTCCAATCAAAAATGAACTTTCATTCGACAAACCTCCCGCTACACCATCATAGCTAATACCCTTTACCGATGTGGTCTGGATGGTACTTTACTCTGTTGTTTAGAACAAGAAGAATCCATAACTGCCTTGCGAGACGTACACAAAGGGATCTGCGGAACACACTCCAGCGGTCCCTCCTTAGCCAAGAAACTCATGCGTTTGGGTTATTACTGGCCAAACATGAAAATGGATTCCTATCAGTTCATCAAAAAGTGCAAACAATGCCAAATACACGGGAACCTGATCCATGCACCTGCTCAAGAGTTGAGATCTTTAACGACACCCTGGCCCTTTTGTCAGTGGGACTTGACCTTGTGGGAAAGATTCATCCACCCTCTTCCAACGGCCACAAATTCATCATAACCACCACTAAGTATTTCACAAAGTGGATTGAAGCCGTTCCCCTAATCACCGTCACAGGAAAGCAAATTTCCTCTTTCATTCTAAATTACATTATTTGCAGATATGGCATTCCTTCATCCATCATAACGGATAATGGAAGACCATTCAAAAATCAGGATGTCCAGGAACTTTGTGAGCGTTTAAAAATCCAACATCGTTTGTCCACTCCATACTACCCCCAGGGTAACGGCCAAGCTAAGGCATTGAATAAAACCATTCTGAAAATCCTAAAGAAGACTGTCAATGAGGTTGGCCATGATTGGCATGTCCAACTCAACCCTGCTCTGTGGGCCTACAGAACCAGTATACACACTCCCACAGGTGCTACACCCTACGCCCTTGTCTATGGTTCAGAAGCCATCCTCCCCATTGAGGTCGAACTACCATCCCTCAGGGTGTCGTTGAAAGGTCTCATATCAGACGAAGAATACAGAGTCTCCAGGTTATAAGAACTAGAGCTGCTAAAAGAAAGGCGCCAGAAAGCCTTCGATCATCTTAAAGCATATCAACAGATGATGTCACGAAGCTATAATCACAAGGTTCACCCAAGATGCTTTAAGGTTGGGGACCTAGTTCTAAAAGAGAACCCTCGCAATCAACAAGACAGAGAAAAGAAAGGTAAGTTCGAGCCCAACTGGCTTGGGCCCTATGTGATTGTAGCTGCTTACGGATTGGGGGCATATCAGTTGGCCACTTCAGAGGGTGAGTTGTTAGATGATCCAATCAATAGCATGCACCTTTGTTGGTTCTATACCTAGGAGAACCCCAATGCAAGGGGGCGCAATAAAGTCAAAAAATCAAAAAATCAAAAAAGTTGAAAAGAGAAAATTCAAAAAAGTTAGAAAAAATAGAAAGCATACAAAAAAAAAATCATCCTTTGGTGAAAACCTGGCAAACAGGCGCCTTGGATAGGTGTCATGACGAAAACCTGGCAATCAGGCGTCATGTTACTTTCTAGCTTCTTGTGCAAATAAAAGCAAGTGATGAAAACCTGGTAAACAGGTGTTACTTATGATAAACTGCCTTCTCCATCTTTGGGAATCCAATCACCTTGAGTCCATTCTTTCTCCATTTGCCCCATTTGACCCATATCTATCCCACAAATAAACACTTGACAGTTACCTATCATGGCTTGTTACTCTCCTTGTGGCCTTGTCAACCAAGGTTTTGTCCCATACCGTCTCCTCAATGTGAGCCTAGCATAGGGTCTCTTGTCAATGTCCATGGTCCAAGTCCATGAACTACGTTGCCTCTGCGCCGTCACGTAGGCAAGGCCATTATTCTAATGCGCCCCCGAGGCTTCCATTTCTTCCACTGTCCCATTCATCCCCTTTCTTGTCTTCATTCTTGTCGTCTTTCTTCTAGTCCATCCGTGGTCCATTAGGGTTTACCCCGAACTACGTTGCCTCCGCGTCGTCACGTAGGCAAGGCCATTTAGCAATGCACCCCTGAGGCACTAGGTCAGTCCCTTAGGGTCCATCTCCCCAATAAGGATTGTGCAATCTTCTCACCAAACAAGCAAATGCAAGCATAACCCACGCCTCAAGCAGAAATCTTGACTGTGCGCATCTTAACCTATCCAATGTAAAGCAAATACCCAAGGTCTTCTAAATGATTTTATGCAAATTAAGGCAAGGACTAAACACATATCAACGCAAATATGCTTTGTAGATCGGAAACATGGTTAACAATTCGCGTCCAGATTTTTGCTATCATACCTTCCTATGCTACTCGAGGATGCCAAAAGCTAGAGATGCTATGATGGGGGCATGATTATTTTCTTTGTTTGCTATTTGGGGATTAAACTTTAGTAATGTGAAGCCTTGTCTAATGACATGATCGGCAAAAGATCGTCGAGGACATCAAAGGTATAACATGAATGGGGGCAATCCTTGTTTGTTGAAACGCAAGAAGTACTCAGGTCATCTAGATTCAATTTTGACTCGATGCTTGTATTAACTTGCTAAAACACAATCCATGTAAGCGATACTCAGGTTATCTCGGTTCAATTATACCGAGATGCTTGTATTCACTTACAACATCTCAGAAAATGTACCAAAAACAAAATGCCCAATGATGAAATAAAGCACTCTAAAAGCAAAACATCCATCCTATATCCATATACACATCCATGCATCCATATCCCATGCAACCCTCATTATCCAAACTATGCAGAGTAATAATATCAAATGAAGTTTCTAAGTCATTTTATCACAACCATTCTTCTATCCATCATGTCATTCGTATGTCGATAGAGTACATTTGGACTTCACAAAAACAAAGCATATAGGAGCATATCATATCATATGTAGGGCTAGTCATGAACGTGATTAAGTTAGTAGAATACTCACCCACTGCATTAGGTCATCCACACATCAGCATTACATCCCATCTTAACGCACAAAAAAAACCAAAAACACAACATAGCTAAGTGCATCACATACAAAGCTGCATCATCACATAGCAATCATATTACATTTGCATTCATTTGAAACATTAGATCATATAGACATCCCATAACATCACACACAAAGTTGCATCATCACATAGCAATCATATTACATTTGCATACATTCGAAGCATTAAATCATATAGACATCATATAGCATCATATGAAAAAGCATCTCATATAGCATCGGATAGACCATCTAACTCTACACATACATCACATCATACAATAGAAGTAAATCATCATCTCATAATGCATGCAATAGATACACAAAGCTGCATCATCATATATACTATCATATAAGAGGTCCAAATGTACAATATCACCATCTCTCTCAAAAATCAAAGTTTCATGTACAATATACATCCAAATGGACGGTGATATATGTCCCAAAATGTACAAAATCTGGTCTATGTCTATCCCTGCGGCTATGGGCCACCACTGCCAGCTCCTGACTGCTGAGGACCCATCACGGAAGCTCCTGACTGTGATGGACCTGCTCTATGAGTAGCCCCAGACTGACTCCTGAAGCTCCCCGCCCTCTGACTCGATGCCACGGCACCATGGTATAATCCCTGGTAGTACTGAGCCTATGACTGTGCTCTAGCAAGCTCTGCCTGAACCTGTGCCAACTGCGTTTGCAACTAGCCTACCTGTGCCTGTGCCTGCTGCATTTGCCCAACCAAAAATGAACTCGCTGCATCTGTCCCTATGGCGGCCACAGCAGTGTCCCGCTCTACACGGACAATATGTACCCGTGCATCTGCCATATCTCTCTCGTGAGTCAACCTAGCGATAACTACTGCATTCATCTCTCGCCTACCATCAGCCCTCCTCAGCTGTGCCTGCAGCGCTCGTACCTGTCCCCTCAGGCTGGCTATGGCCCTCTCATGCACCTCTGCCTCTACTGGCCCCTGTGGCTAGGGCACCTGCTGCTGTGGTACTTGCTGGGGTGGCGACATCTGCACCTGCTAAGGTATCTGCTGCTGTGCCACCTGTCCTGGCATTGCCTGCTCGGCCTGGCCTATCCTCCTCCACTGTCTCGGCCTCTCTCCGGCTCTACCACCTCGTCCTCATCCTCCTCTAGCTCCCCTCCGCCCTGGGCCAACCTGTCCCTCCTCCTCTGAGTCTGCCTTATCAATACGAGGCACCAACATGCCAGGTCCTAAATATCTCAGGAACGGATGTGCAGTCATCCAATCCTCGTAATCCTGTGTCACCCCTGCATCTGCTATCTCTGTTCGCATATCCCACGCCACATAGGGAGTCTGACGGAACTCTGCTAGGGCCTCCTCATACGAAGCCACTGGCCCCCATCGGACCCTCTCTGCATGTGTCCGTGCAAAAAGTGCCTATCCCTGTGGCATGCCCTGCCTCCTGCCAAACTGTCTCAACACTTGGCCCACCATTTGCCTCTCCAGTATATGTCGTGTACGACCTATCAGCCACCTGGTCTGAAAGCAATACGGCAGCTTGTCTCCCTCGTCATCCCAGGGCTCACAATCCAAATATGGTCGCCAGACAACCACATCTACTCCATCTAAGGTGTGCTTCCAATACTCTAACTTCCCCAGCCTGTGCTGGGAAATCACGCCTGCATAGCCATAACTGTATGGCTCTCCTCGCTGCCTCGCGAAGACACATATCGGCCTCGTCACCGCTATGTGCTCCCACAGCCAAAACTGTAGCAACAGTACCCCAACTGATAGACTCGTGCTGTGGTGGTACACCACCTGATGCATGTCATGGTACAAATGGGCTAGTATGTAGACTCCCCATACATATCGAGTGCCCTCAGTCAGCATCCGCTCCATGATCCTGCCCCATCCAATGGGGAACCCATGCGATCTCCTATCAGGGCATACAACGCCCCCGATCAATCCGGCCACAATCCCCAGAAAGTAGTCATAACAATCATATATATCATGCCACAGGATGACCTGTCCAACCAGCTTGGGATCATCGAACACTCGCTGGCACTCGGCGAGTCCCGCATCCCGCTGTGCGTCATACTCCACTAACTCACCCACCATGGGTAAGTGCAGTATTCGGTAGACGTCCTCCAGCATCACAGTCATCTCTCCAGTAGGAAAGTGAAAGGTCCCATCCTCGCTATGAAATCTCTCCACAGCCACTGTTAGCAATCCTCGGTTCGCCCGCACCTCGGGCATGAAGCAAACATAGTCCAAACCCATGGCACCAAGCGCCACTCTGTCAGTCTCTGTCAGCATGTATCTCTATAATAGGGGCATGGGAAATGTCTCCCTCGACTGCAGTGTGTCTCGAATATCCTCCTACAAGCAAGCAATGCAACACGTCAGTCTCAAACGACATATACCATACTCAACATACCTATTGAACTATATCAACTCAACTTAGCATCTCAAATTGATCAAAATAGCACACTACATTTCTTGCCTAGATTCCTGCAATCTCAGAGATAGCTCATCGATTCCTGCGTCAAACAGGACGCTAATCGAATCAATTTGGCTAAGTATATTGTCTATCCAAGACAAATGTGCCACTACAGGTGGTAAAAGTGTCATTTCTTGGTGTATGCGCCACCTCCAACAAAAGTGCCACTACAGTGCACATATGCGCAGTTCCAATACATGCGCCGCAACATTCGGTATATGCGCTGCCATATTTTGGAAGCACTGCTAAACTCAACATATGCGCAGCTTTCACGTATGCGCCGCTATATTACACATATGCGCCGCTTTAATACGTATGCGCAGCTTTTCTACAAAAGCGCAGCTACAATGCACGTATGCGCCGTTTTTGCATATGCGTCGCCGAAACCGGCATATGCACCGCTAAATGACAAAAGCGCCACTTCGCGCAGCATATGCGCCGTTCTGCATTTCGGCGCATATGTTTGACCTATTTTCTACATGCATTTATGACACCCTAAATTGACCCTAGGAGAAATTTTTCGAAGCACATACCGGGGGTCTTGCCTCTGCTGTCTGCCTGAATCAATGCTCCTCGCGTGGAATGTCTGCTGCTCTGGCTACCATGCTGCTCCAAGTTTGCTCCAAGCTCTCTCAATCCAATCCAGATCAAACAAGTGTACAAATGACTATTCTTGTGGACCCAGCTCCTATTTATAGCCTCCAAACCTTAATTCTGGCTAGGTGATGACTGTGACTACTTCCCATGCCCGTTTTTCCTCCAGTTTTCTTCCCGTTTCCCTGAAACGCGTCCTTTTTCCTCTTGCTTATCCTAACCCCTTCATCTTCATGAGATTTTCTATCTCTGATTCTTTCACCCTTTTCCCGTCCAATCTCCTGAGGGGGCATCCTATCGTCAGTAAGTCTGTACCAAGGGCAAACTGGGGCATGTATCACTATTAGACTATCGACTTCTTTGAAACAATGCTATAAACAACATTGCATCAAAGAGGGGAAAAATGTATACGTCTAAAAATGACACAAATCATCCTAAATAAATATTCTAAATATTTATTCCCTTCTTCTATTAATTAAATAAATATTCCAAATTTATTTAATCAATTCACTAATCCATAATTAAATAAATTCAATTTATTTAATTAAGATTCTTCTAAATGTCCTACCCAATTAAATAATCATAAATTATTTAATTAATCCAAATTCCTCTATCCTAAGTTCTAAATTCAAAAATCCACCTCACCTTTACACCTCACCTTTTCCACCTCACCTTGTCCATCTCATCAGGTTGCACATGTAATTAAATATATTTAATATTTAATTACCTTATTTTCCTCACCCACATGGCCTATTTCTTCTCAAATCAGAGGTTAGTTAACTAATCAATCAAAAGTGTTAACTAACCTGTCAATTGAGTCAATTCCTCAATCAATTCAGTTAGTTCCATAATCCACTCTTCTAACTGATCAATCAAGTCTGTTAACTGATCAATCAATGGAGTTAACTCTCCAATCAATTTTGTCACATCCCCTCTTTCATGATGGAGCTGGGACACTTGTCACATTTCTACTGGTTGCACATTCCTCAACCATCCTCAGCCATTGATCTTCATATCTTCTTTCAACCGTTGATTCCCATTCTTCCAAGTCTATAAATGAAGCTTCATCCCTCCATTCTAATCATCCAGGCTTTTGACATCATTACTCTGCAGAAATATCACCAGCGCACCTTTGGCACCCTTTTACCATCCACAAGCTTGAGATCACATACTTGCCTTGGAGCTCATCTTCATTGCATATCACAACAGCCATTTACCATCAACTTCCTCGAACACAGCTTAAAAGAGTGCACTCTCTGAGGGCTCACTTCATCTGCAAAAGGACGGTTGTAATAGGCAAACAACAGAAGCATCGATTTCAGGGAAGGTTTGCTTTGTGTTATTCATTGCTATTTTCGTTTAATCTTTCTTGTTATCTTCTATTCTGTTGATGTTTGGGTCTTATATAATTCATTTGATTGATCTGCATTTTACCCTTACAGCTATAGTCGGTAAAGATTTGATTTTTTTGCACCATATATGACCTCAAAATCAAATTTGTAAAAAATAGACCCCCATTAGAATTTCAAGAGCTTTCCAAAATTATAAAATTTTCTAAAAAAATTGTTGAGTTGCACCCAGAAAGTCAATTTGATGAAAAAAAACATAAAATCGTGATAACTCCTACAAAAACGGCGATAAACTCACGATGTTTCTACTGTAGCCTCCTGAGATGATGCTTAAACTTCTATAAAAATCTTGTAGAAAAATTTGTAGCCATTTGGAAGATATAAATAAATTTGTAAAACCTAGGGTTTTGTCAAAAAATGACATAAACCTACAACAAAAAGTTAATGAAACCTGCAAAAAGCAAGCTAGTTCAAGGGATTCACATTGGGTTCACCAAAATGTAGCTAGGGAAAATCAGATTTAGTGTTAAAAAACAACAAACTAACTAAACCCTAACTATGCACCATGAAGGACAACCTAGCATGAAAATAAAAACAAAGAAAATCAAATGCAAACCGAATCCATGATAGACTTGATTGATCTCCATGGCTCTTCTCGATCTTGCATGAGAATGATTGATGTCAAAGGGTTGTTGATTGCTCACAGCTGCAGCATAACTTTGAGATGAAAGAGATAGAGGAAAATAGATAGTTGAAGATGAGAAGATTAGAGGAATTTTGGCAAAGTGAGGATACTAGAAGAAGATGGATCCCAAATGGACTGTGAAATGCTAAATTTATAGGCAAGAGCTAATATGATTAGATGGCTAAGATTAAAAGTCAAATGTGTGATGTGTATGGCTAGGATTAAAAGTTGATTTTAGTGCCTATGACACAGATTAAGTGGCTTATGACATGAGGCTAAAATTAGGATGTGAGGGAATAAGTGGGATTCTTTTCTTTGTTTTGGAGGAAAAGATGCTTATGACGCACAAATAAGTGGGGCTAAAAATAGGATGTGAGGGGAATCTCATAATTTAAATAATAAAATTATTTAAATTATGTGCGCATGAGAAGAGTTGTAGTCATGTGACACATGTTATAATGAGGGACTTGATTTAATATTTAATTTGAATTGTTTGTGGGACATGTGAAGAGGGATTAATTAAATAAAGAGGTTTATTTAATTAATTGGAAAGGTGATCAAATGGGATAATGTAAGTGGGATAAATGGGATAATGTAATCGTCTAGGATAAATATTACAAGATGTTTTACAAGGTCAGGTATGATTAGGTGATGTTATGAAATGGACTTTTTTTGTGTCTACATAAACAAATATAGGTTTTCAAAAAAATCATGAAATTAAAATGCTAATCTTCACTTGAAAGACAAGTAGGTAGCTCATGTTCAAGTCACTGACATGGCCGACGTAAGTACACTTGGTTGTGCCTCACCTAGGTGCACTATTGAGGGGTAGGTTGTAGCCATCAACAAAGCTAATGTCGTAGAAGTCATAAGCACCCAAGTTGAACTCGACTAAGGTTGTAATGCAACCTTTGCTAGCACTCTCATAGCCTATGTGAAAATGAGACCTTTGGAAAAGGCTATGGATATCCATCAAAATATAACATAAAGGGGATTTTGTTAGATGTTGTAGTTGCAAGTGCTTTGGTAGACATGTATGTAAAATGTAGAAGCAAAGTGTAATGACCGCCTATGTTGACCCTTACTGTCATGTTTTATAGATGATCAATTGTGTGTTGATCATGTTATTGGACCTTTATGAGATATGTTGTATTGAGTGTTTCTATAGTGTATTGTGTGATTCTTGTGATTATATGTTGTTGCACCAAACTTGCCGATGAGGCTGTTTTGCTATCGAGGTGTTCTGATGGTGTAGTTTGGATGCTTTGTGGAGAGGTTTTGTATGACCATCGAGGAGTTTCTAATGAGGTTATGTTATGACATTGGTTTTCTGACAATGCATTATGCGATGCATATGTTGTGTCTTTGAATGCTAGATTATTATAGTGCTTTAGTTTCATTATTTTATTTTAAATGATATGTTGGTTGGGTAGACCTAGTCTCTTCAAGTGTTATGCTTTTATGTGAGTAATTACACCTTGGTCATTTTTCCTCGATAGATGATTTAATTGAAATGCGCATATTAAATAGTTATGATTTATTTGTGTAATTTTATCATTCACTTTAGCTATGGTTACATATTGGGAAAATGTGAGTAGCATATGAATTAAGTGCATAGGGAAATTATAGGTGTTTGACCTATTGGCAGCATATTGGAAGCTGGAGCAGTTACCTCATGATGGCGCAAAGGACTTGCAGAGCATAAGGCCAACAAGGGATGAAGATAGAAAGGTGTCACATAAAGGACACACCCCTATATGATGTATATAGATATGTATGTAACAATGTAACAAAACAAGAGAGTTTAGAGGATGAGAGTGATATATCTATAGACTAGAGACTTAGACCTGCCTTTTGTACATGATTATATAATGAATATATAAGGATATATAAGGAGTATTGACTATGATAATGACTGTGTTATATTGTTTTAAGTGTTTACTTGTATGGGATCCTACTGTATGTTAATGTCTCTTTCTATATTTGCTTCTCTTCTATCATTGTTACTATTGGGGTATAAACAAACTACATAGGAGTAACCTAGGTACAGATCTCTAGACTGTATCCCAATTTCTCTTACCAACATTTGGTTCCATTGTTGGGACCCTAGTAAGGATAGTGAAGAAGTAGGGAGAAATTTTAGAGCTGCGATAGAAATCCCTTAAGTCCTACCCTTTTGAGAGGGGGAAGACACTTAAGAGATGACAAATGGAATGGGGGAGGACCTAAAAAGATCCTTGAAAAGGTGTACCTCTTCAAGATAAGCCAACCATGGAATACATAAGGATTAATGTAATACCAAATCTAACACATCCATGGGAAAAGGGGATAACAAGAAAATAAGAGAAATTAATCAAATTATGGAAATGAGCCAGGAAGAAAGAGAAAGGAAAACCTAGGAATGAAAAGAAAGATACCACAAAAGGATGGAGAAATCAGAGGAGTTAGAAAGGGAATGCACTAGAAAAGTTGCAGAAGAAAAAGGGGATGAGCACGCCAATGTGGGTGCTGCCAAAGACTATAGGAATATAGTAGAGGAAGGAAGAATGGATGAGTGCACCATAAGGGCTACCACATAATTAATCAACAAGGATATGGACAATCCAAGATCATTGAACATACATTAGGATAGGGCTACAGAACTACTCAAGAGTTTAGGAGGAAGTATTAATGTCTATGATTAGTCAATAAGGGTATGGGAAGAAGAGTATAATCAAGCTCCAACCCTACTACAAATAGGAAGAAACCCTAAAGTTCAACCTAATCTTACCAATATCTATATCAGAATAGACAAACAATGGGAACACCTACTTGACCCGATCAAAACCCTCCAACCCCTGGAATTAAATGTGGAAGACCTAGATCAATTAGTTAATCAAAGTATAATGAAGATGAGAGGAAGTGAAGAAGATGTGGTACACAATGAAGTTAGTTCTAAAATGGTAGGTCGGTTTAGCGAAATGACACATCTAACTAATAAAATGTCATTTACAAACAAAAAGACATCCCCTAAGACAAAAATGCACTTTGAAGAGACACAACCCCCAGACCAAGTATCATCCCTATTCCTTATAAATCAAGAATAATTTTGGTAGAGGAAGAAAACAACTAAGTGAATAAGCAAGAGAAAATAGCAGAAGAGTTCCGAAGAGATTGTGGGTAAGTGCACAAAGATGAGGGACCAAAATGGGGTCTTAAGTTGCCACTTTTTTTCTGAAATAAGAAAACATTGATGTTGGATGAGAAATTGAAGATAGCTACACTCAAAATTTGAAGATGGAACAAAAACAAAAGTTGTAGTGCTCCGAATCTAGTTTCTAAACTACTAATTTTTTCCAAAAATGGTTGAGATTAAGGGGTTCAAAAAGGGGGAGCACACAAATTGGTCCTGTTTTTCTCAAAAAAACATAACATGGCGTCTGGTGTGCTCCCCCTAAAATGTTAACTTTTTTTTAGTATTTCAATAATCGCTCTAATGAGAAATTAGCTAACACGATGTAGTTTATCCCTAATTTTTCTGATAATTTTTTAATGAATTTTTTATTTTTTAGTAATTTTTAAAGTGGACACATCCTGAAAAATAGAAATTTGAGCGTGCTCCCCCCTAAAATGTTTGAAAACTAATTGAAAATAATTTTTTTTGAATTCATATAGAATGGAGTCTATTTTCTAAAAATATAACTTATTTCAAATTTCGATGAACAATTAAAAAAAGTCAAAAATACTAGACACTGGTTTTTGACAAAAAATGGACACACTAACAAAAGAAATTCAAGATGAAACACTAAATGTACTCAAAATGTGAAAAAAATTATATGGTTAGATAGCTAACAGAGAGCTTAAGATTAAGGTGGTATTTTTTTGAGTTTTCATTGAAAAAAGTGCCATCCTGATGGGGAGCACGCTCCAGATTATCTCTAGATTTTGCTAAAAACTGATAAAAACATGTCAAAGAACCTTGAGCATAACGCGAGTGAGTTATAATGTGCTCGCATTATGTGAAATCAATAACACGTGTTATGATGAGCATAACTGGCAATACACATGCCAATTGCATTTTCTTGAAAGTTTCTAAAGCCTTTTCAACAAATCCATTTTTTGCATATCTTGCAATCATTGCATTCCATTATAGAACATCTCTTTGATGTGTTATGTCATACAATTGACATGCCTTGTCTATGCTTCCACACTTTACATACATGTCTATAAAGGTAGTTGCACTTCCTATCATCTCTCTCACTCTCTACTTCCCTCCCCTCTCTACGTCCTACCCTTTCTCTGAGTCTCTGCTTCCCTCCCTTGTCTACCTCCTACCTTGTCTGTCACTCTCTTCTTCCCTCCCCTATCTACCTTCTATCCTCTCTCTCACTCTCTACTTTCCTCCCCTATCTACCTCCTACCCTCTTTATGAGTCTTTGCTTCTCTCTCTCTCTCTACCTCTTACCCTTTCTCTCACTTTCTACTTCCCTCCCCTGTCTACCTCCTACCCTCTCTCTTAGTCTCTGCTTCCCTCCCCTATCTACCTCCTACCCTCTCTCTCTTCTTCCTTCCCTTGTCTACCTCCTATGGTCCTCTCCCACTCTCTACTTCTGTCCTGTCTCTACCTCCTATCCTCTCTCTCACTCTCTACTTCCCTCCCCTCTCTACCTCTCCTCATCATTCTTCCCATCCAATGAAATTTCATAAATTATCTTGTTTCCATTTCATCATCCCAATTTATATCCTCGTCCCTCTTTGCATGTCCTAGTTTTCTTGTTTCCATATTCTTTGTTGACATGTGAGAGGAGAGGGAGGAAGAGGGAGAGAGGATAGAGATGGATGGGAGAGAGAGAGAGGGTTGGTTAGGTTTATGAGTTTAGGGTTGCTTAAGTTCAGGGTTTAGTGGAATTATTTAGGGTTTAGGGTTGCTTGGGTTTATGGTTTAGGGGTTAGATTTTAGGGGTATTATTTAGGGTTTAGGGGTTTTGGGAGAGAGAGAGGTTTAGGGTTGCTCAAGTTTAGGGCATATTTAGGGTTTATGAGTTTAGGGTTTCTCAGATGTTTAGGGGTAAGTTATTTAGGGTTTATGAGTTTCTAGGGTTTCTTAAGTTTAGGGTTTAGGGGTTAGGGTTAAAGGGGAATTATTTTATAATTTCTCTCCAATCCTCGTAATACTAACGCATTAGTCCACCCATCTCCTAATCCATCAATCCCTATCATCCATCCACCATATAACTCACTATCTAATCCACCATCAAACATTCTAAGCTCTAATCCATCAAACCATGAATGATTGAAAATTTTTCTCCAAAGAGTCTTTACAAAATCCAAAAATAAAAGCAAAGATATGGAGCCATCCAAATCCATTGATCCAATTTCATCCCCCTCTAACACTCCCAATCCTAATCCATCCGAGCCTCCTATATCCATTCACTCAATCCTAATCCTAGCCCCAAAACATCTTCCATCATTATCTATCAACTATATGTATATCCTAGTCCATTAAACCATGAAGCCATGAAGGATGTGACCCAAGGACTATTAGAAAGGAATCTAAGAACATCATGTACTCAAATTCCTATCCTTGAGCCTAACGAAGAACCTCCTAATAACATGTATACCACTCCAAAACCATCATCCACTCTTATGTCTATCCATTTCATTGAAGAGTCTCCTACCATAAGTCCAAGTCGAACCCCATCATGTAGCCATGTTGTCAAACATCCACAGATTATTGATCCTGGATCTAAGAACCTATCACATCCATCTAAGAAACCCAATAGCTATACATTAAGAGCCTAGTCCAAAGAATGTGGAAACACCAACCACCCATCCTAATCTAAATCCAAACATCCCATCTAATTCCATCTCGGTTCCCTTACCACCTCATGGTCAACCCTTCTATACATCGATCCCATCATTAATCCTCCAACATCTCCTAGTGAACCCCCATAACCACCTCTTACTCCCCAATCCAATGAATATCAATGCATCCCCACTTACCCTATCCATATTTAATATTGCGCTATCCATGCTTATCCTCCATGTGATCAAGATATTATCTATGATCAAGATCTTATCCATGATTAAGTAAGTTCCCACATCACTCCTATCCATCATCCCATTAGCCCTATCCATCATCCCGTGCTATTTCTATTCATTATCCATCAATATCCCATGATGAGACACTTGGTCCCCAAGAAAACATAGACAATCAAACAAATATCTTGGATCCTAGATCTTGAATCACATCCAATGAGTATAATGATTTAATCAAGATCGAAGAATTCTACATCCATTTCCCATTGATCCTCCATCATCCTAGGTCGAACTATATGTTTAGGTGTTTAGCCTGGTTGCTTGAGTTTAGGGTTTAGGGGTTAGGGGAATTATTTGAGGTTTACATGAGTTTAGGGTTGCTCAAGTAAATAGGGTTAGGGTTTAGGGGAATTATTTAGGCTTTAGGGGTTTAGGGATACTCAATTTTAGGGTTTAGGGGTTAGGGTTTAGGGTTTAGGGGTTAGGGTTTAGGGGTTAGGGGTTTAGGGTTTCTTGAGTTTAGGGGTTAGGGTTTATGGTTTAAAGAGAGATAGATCAAGGGGACGAATAGAGATTGGGAGAGATAGGGAGATAGAGGTTTAGGTCACTTCCAGGTTTTATGGTTTAGTGGTTAGGGGTTTAGGGGTTTAGGGTTGCTCATTTTTAGGGTTTAGGAGTTAGGGATTAGGGTTTAGGGGCATTATTTAGGGTTTAGGGTTTATGGTTTAGGGGTTAGGGGTTAACGTTTAGAGGTTTAGGTTTATGGTTTAGGTAGAGAGGAGAATAGGGATCCCTATCTCTATCTCTTTGAACATATGGATCCCTATCTCTTAATCTATCCCTCACTACCTCTCTCTCCCTATGTCTCTAGACATCTCTCCATCTCTTTCCCTATCTCTATCTATCTGCATAACCCTATCTCTTAATATATACCTCTCTACCTCTCTCTCTGTATTTCCCTATCTATCTCTCCCTTGCTAGATCTATCTCCCTATATCTCCCCTCTCTCTCTATATATGTATCTCTATCTTTCTCCCTCCATAGACCCCTTTGTCTATCTCAATCACCATCTCTCCCTCTCACCGTCTCTATCTCCACCTATCCCTCTCTATATCTCCATGTCTCCCGATCCTTCTCTATATATAAGATATAGAAATGAAGAGAGAGAGAGAGACTCTCCCATGTAGATACAAGGTTACATTTGTCCCTTCTAGTATTAAAAAGTTCTATTTCATGAACCAAATGGATATTTCAGTCTAGGGATACTCTTGAACCATCACTTGATTACCTATTTGATGCACTACATGCATAGTTACAATATATTTTATGTGAGAGCATGGCATCCTAGACCATGATTTTGGCACCAACATTGAGAAGGTTACCATTTTTGCATGCATGAACCTTTATGTTTTCATGCTTTCTAGAATGTGCTCGCATTATAACGTAAGCACGTTTTGGGAAGCATGAAAAATGGTAAAAAAGCATGTGGGATCCGTGTTTTAGACCCCACATGACTGTTATTCGTGCTTTTCACGAGTATATCAGACAAAAAAATACTTTTCATGTTTGACTTATTGAGAACCATTTTTATATCAATCCGCCACCTTTTTTTGTTTTTTCAATGTAGAAGAACTGATTTTGCATGTTTTTGGAGTAAATTTTATTATTTAAATTGAAAGTTTCATGTTTCATGTGTGATATTGTTTCAAAGCTAATTACCATTGATATATAGATTGAATTTGATGATATATGTTTATTTTTTCCATAAATTTCACTAATCCTATTCTAGAAGTATATAGAATTCATAATCAAACTTGTAAAAAAGAAGAATTTGAGGATTTTAAAGCCATATTCTAGAGAATTGGTCAACTGCAATATCGAATTCTAAGGTATGTTCAACTTATGTCCATTTTAACTAACATATATATGTTCTTATGTTCTTTATGTCTTTATGTTTTTTATGTTCTAAGATATATATGTGTCTAGGTATATCAGTTAGTTTAGTAAAAAAGACTCCAAATTCCTCATGTTTCCACCTTGTTTAAAGGCCCTTCATGCCTTCATTTCACCTATTTTCAGCTATACAAGAGAAAAATATTATCAAATACTTCATAAAATAATTTTAGTAAACAATTGTTTGTCATACTCATATTCATGATCAATGGAGCCAAAATTGATTTTGGAAATAGAAGGATTTATTCCTTAATACATGCATATTTCAATTCATTTAATAGAACCATGAAATGTATTGAATCTTAGACTATCCTATGCCCCCTATTATGACAATCCTACTTGTCTCTATTGATCATTTAGACATAATTGTTAGGTGTCCTTTTGATAACTTCATGCATGTTTCATAGTATGAATTCTCTTGGAGAAGGTTGGAGGATGTGGAGACCTCTTTAGTGTCTTGGGCTAGGACATTCCTTATGCACCAATTCATAAATAAGTCACTTTTAGTTAATAGAAGCCAAAATACATCCATTTGCAATCATGGAATTGTTAAGGACAGCTAGGTGGTAAATTTGTTGCCATTGGCAACTTCACAAATTTCATGTCTTATCTTGTCCTCCTTGGTTTTCTCCATGGATTTCCATCATTGTCTTCATGATTTGTATAATTCATCATGTCATAGTGGCTTCATCATTTGATAATTATCTAATCATAATAACCCTAGATGGCTATCCCTAGGACCTCTGTCAATTGCACACTATGTATTTCAGCAATTTAGATTTCCTTCATGTGTGTTTCAATGGTTTGTAGTGTTAGGAAAATCATATGTGAAACTTATTGAACATAATTAAACTCCATCACACCACCTCAAATGAAATCAAACTCAATCCAAATTTCATGAATATGACTATCCTTTTGAATAAATCAGTTATGGCATGACAATCCTTTATGAGCACTTGGTCTTGATCTTCTTCAAACTTTCACCTTTTGTCTGTTTTGAAAAATATCTAAAATAATCCTCTTAGAACCTTATGAATAAAGTTAGGACTGTTATGACTATTATGACTGCCCTCATAGCTGTGACAGTCTTATTTGCATCTTAATATGACAATCATGTCTCCATGCAATGAACTTGTCTAGGATATCTTTCTACAACACCAATCTTCACCATCATTCTCATTGCAAAGATAAACAACACTCATGAGCAAGGCATTTGTACCTATTCATGATTATCCTACTCGTGTTGGTTATGATAGCAGATTGTCTCCTTCTTCATAGTGGCCTTTATGGCAATTTAGCTTATGCACATGATTATCTACTTGAGTTTGGCATTGCCATATTAATGAGCCTTGACTTCAATAATTGTCTCTTGATATCCCTTCTTCACCCTCTACACTAATCCAAAGCATAATTTTTTCACTACTATTCACAACATATTTCATGAGACTATCTTCCTTTTTGCCATTATTGTGACAATTAAGGCATAACTAGGGAGTAGCTGAATGACATCTCTTCTTAATTAAGATAGTCTTCTTCCTTATTTCACAAGCTTGTAGGATCTCATGAGTCACTTGACCCATACTTCACTAGAATAATCTTGAGGTGTGGAGAGATTTAAATTCATAGATAGGGTATTGACAATTTGCTAAACAATTTCAAAATGTTGGTTAGGACAGTCCCAAGCATGGAATTTTGATAGGTTGCCTTTCGCTATGGAATTGAGGATATGGTTTTCTTCCAAATACCCTATATGCAGCCCTCCCCTGTACTAAAAACTAACTTCTTATTTACTCCCATCACCCCCATCATGAAATCCTCTCATCCCCATAAAAATATCCCCTTCCTATCACTATCATTGCAAATACATCACTTAGGTCACTGAGTGATGTAGAGTAGGGTGGTTGTCTTCAAACTAACTCAAACAACGCTTTGTCAAAGTCATAACACCTCAAACAAAGTGGTTTCCTTCACAAATTGCCACTAGGTCTTGTAGGGCAGCAAACTAACCTTTTCCAACATAATTTCCTAAACAAAACTCATACTCAGAATATGAGCACAACTTTGAGTACCCTTTTTGACCCTACTCAACATATCAAGAAATCAAGTGTGGTTGTTTTGTAACACAATGATAAAAAATCTACTGCTACGCTTTGGATGAGGGCTAATTTGGCCTGTTTGAATGGGTCACAATGAGACTTTCAAAACCCAGTATTCAAATCTTGTCAACAATGCCTCAAACATGTCAAAAATGGTCTTCCCAAACAATTCCAACCATTACAAATCTTTTCACAAGAGCTTCTCTACAAACCCTAACTCATTTGCACATTCTATACCCAAAAACACGAGATTTTTAGCCTAGGGCATCAACAAACTTGCTCACAATGCCTTCCCCTACTCCTACAACATTGTAGACACCAAAAACACCCTAACCCCATCCATTCACCAAGTTTCATGAGATTTCACTGGAGGAATGGTGGGTTTTACATTTTTCTTGCCTTCAAGGCAGTTAAACAAGGGTTTCAAACCAGTTTTAGGAAAATTGTTATAAAATGCTCAAATCCCTAGGCCTAATTTCTTTCAAACAAACTTGGTAGCAGTGGTTATAACTTTTTTCATGGGTTAGAAAAATGAACTACAGAATAATTTTTCAGAAGTTATGAATCTTGTGCAAGAATTAGCAAGAACATATGAACATGAACATAAGCTCACACATGAACATAGTTGCACTCCTTCACTTGAAATGCCTCAAAACAACATTCACTAATAGTCATAGTGGAATGACATTTTTATACTCTTTAAAGGGCCCCATTTATGGATCACACCTTCTCAATATAGAGAATTTTAATCTCCAAAATCTCACCAAAGCATGAAATGATAGTTTTCTTACAAAAATGGAGGAAATGAGCACCACAACCTATTTGACAAATTGTTACAACTCACTTTGATACCACTCAATCCATAAAAAATATGATGGAGATTATGTATTATACTTCAACATAACAAAATTTTAGAGAAGAGAGTTATCTACAAATATGGACATACAAGCATCAAAATAAGCCATAAGGTGAAATTACCTCCTCATCCAATATCTCCATAACTAAAAGTACATATAAGCCTTCACATAGTTCATAGAATAAAGTTAAAGAGCTTGAAACCTTCCTAAGACCTACCTTTTATATTACAAGATACTCTCATCTATTTATATAGTTTGTATAATAATAAGAACACATTCAAGAGATCACACCCATGGAAATCCAAACTATTAGCCTCTACATGGGTTTTATATAATCGAATTCAACTTCCATGGGGATTCTAAGGATATTCCAAACCTACTCATGGGCTCTCATAGAATCTTCACCTCCATGATTTTTGGTATTTCCATGGACCTTGGATGCCAAACTATCCCTCTCTAATTCTCTTCACATGTTGATTTTCCTCCTCCTCTTGCTCTTATATTTTTTAGCAATTATATAGACCTCATACAAATGAATTAGATGAATTTGGGAATCTAGAATGCCAAAGGACATATTTTTAATGTGTATAGAACTAGTTCTTTTGATGCATAGTAGTGGTAGAAAATACCAAACCAATCACAATGAACCAACCTTTGTTATCTTGAAACCCTAACTTGATGGTTTATTCACAAACTCTCCTATTCCCCTAGTAGTACTTGAAACAGGGTTTTTCCATCATAACTTTTAGAGAAGGCCTCAAACCCAAAAAAAAAAACACCATTCAAGATACCCTTTATGCCACTTGACAACATACCAAAATTTTGGATAGGGTTGTTTTGGAACAAAACCCTCTAAAATTGACTGCTACAGTTCAATTAGGCCTAATTAGGACAACAAATGGGCTTTTTCTGACATAACTTGCAAGAAATAACTCAAACCCATGAAATAAAAATGGTTTTGGATACCCATTATCCTCATAGACAACATACTTCAAATGTAGGTGGGGTTGTTTTGTAACTCAAGCCTCTAAAATTGATTGTTCCGTTTTGGCAAAGGCCTAATTAGTCTTGTTTCCACTAGGCAACTATTGGTTTTTCATTGTGACCATTATTCAATGTCATTATAAAGGTTCTAATTATCATTTTCTTATTCATCATGCTTGTAGAAATCATCATCATGCCAAGGAAATGAGCAAAGACTCTAACACCAGAAGAGTGTGAAGCTAAGAGTGAGAGGAAAAGAGAAAGAATGAGGCAAATTCGGGAAAGTAGGAAATTGTCAACCATACAAGAAGACATTCCACCATTGCCAATTGAAGAGGAACATGACATGTCTAATGAAGCTAAGAGAGAGATAGAATTGGTGGCACAAAGGGAATGAATGCAAAAGCTCTGTGCAATGAGGAAAGTGAATCTCCAAGTTAGAGGCACTCCATCGTCCACAGGACAAGTTGAAGGAACACCATCATTATCTTCTCGAATTGGAGACATTCCATCTTCCACAGGTGAAGTAGAAGGTACATCTGCATTTTCTTCTCAAGTTGGTGGCATGCCATCATTCACACCTCAAGTTGAAGGTATGTCATTTTCATCCTTTTCACCTCCAATCGAAGATACATCATCTAGCCCATCTCAAGTAAATATTGAAGAAATTCCTAATGTTGAGTCTACTTTACCAATTAAAACACCTCCTAGAATTTTACATAGGAAGCCTAAGTTTCTAATTGATATTGATGAGAATGTATTGAAGCCCCTGCAGGATAAGATTCCCATGCGTACTTGCCACAGATATGCAAATAAGATATGGAAATTATTCTTTGAGAATTTAAATGAAACTGGAAGATGTCAACTCTTTGTTGAATTGATGAGAAATCTGAAGTTTAGGTCCACTATGAAGATTCTTGGCCTAAGAACATTGAATTCCTCAAGTGAAAAATCAATTGTCAAGAATCTAATGAGTGCGTATGAGAGTGTGGGTTCCACCTCACGCACCGAGGATAGTAATGTCACACGACGTGTCATTACATCGACAATTGTAAGCCAACAAACAAAAAAATCTCTCCTCATTAGAAAGACAAGTCAAGCATTGAAAATAAATAGAAAAACTCTAATGAGAGCCATTGGAAGACATCAAAGAGTTGAGGATCCAAACACTAATGAATTGTGGGCATTCTCTAGGAGACTCCCACAGAAAGACAAAGTTGTTGTTGTAGCTTTGAGATCACTAATTGAAGACTTTTTGTAGAATTACACAAGGGTATCTCTGAATCAAAGGGATGTGGTAAGAAGGAGAATCGGTAGTTGAAACCGCGAGCCACATCCAAAGCATTTTTTTGATATGACTCAAACACAGTTTTTTGGTAAATTTCTAGAGATGTATCCTCAAATTGAAATTTCTCAAAGATATTTTGAAATGCTAAAACTTTCCTTTGTCAAAATAAATCACACACGCACTACTTTTTTGTTGTAGATTACATATTGAATTTTCTAACCATTTTGATGTTTATCGGTCTATATGTTTAGATTTGCATACTAACAATGTTTTGTAGGATTGTGGCATATGTACCCCACCAACTACTTCAAGAGACTTCATATCAATAATTTTATGTGGTAGAGAGGAAGCTCAAATATTCTATAGGAAATTATGCTTGGATGGCACATGTTAGCATTACGGTGGCTTACAATGTATGCCAATATGAGAACATATGGAAAGAACACATGTGGTTGGAAACAAACTAGTAGAGTTCGACAAGTATAAAATAGTGGTATACAATACAAAATATGGTAAAGAAGCAAAGAGGTGTGAATATGTTATTCAAAAGATTCCAGTGTATCAGTTTATGTCTATATTTCATGACAGTATAGTGTATGAGTATGTAAGGCATGCCCATAAAGCTCGATGGTTGGACTTGCAATTCAAGTTATGCAAGGACACATTTCCAGTTGGTAGCATTGTTTCAGTTGTCAACTTTGCAGAGAACTACAATCTACAGCCATAGTGTGAGGTGTAATCCCAATATTACAACTCAACACAGGTTTCTATATTTGTGCACATCGCATTCATTCATGCGCATGATAGTATAGAGGATGACAGAAAGATCATAAAGGGAGTATCATTTTTATATCAACGATGATCAGACGCATTCCGCAGAGTTAGTGCAAGGTTGCTTTTAGGTGTTCTACAATGATTTGGCTAGAAGGAGCATATCGTTCAGTCAGCATATCATATGGTCAGATAACTGTGCATCACAATTCAAGAACTCATGAAATTTCTATTGGATGAGCATGAGGCATAATATTATAGGTGTTTAGTATATGTGGAACTTTTGTGAGGCCGGACATGGAAAGGGGGAGCATGATGGTGCAGGAGCATGTACCAAAAGAGCCATAGCACGAGAAGAGTTAAAGTATAAAGACAATGCAAAGTTGACAGATGCAAAATCAATTGTCGAGTGGTGTAATGCTTCGATGGGTCTAGGTAATGAAGGTAATTCTTCAATTCGTAGATTTTTTGGTTGATAGATGATACTAACATTGTACCTTATGAGGACTATTGTACAATGCTAGGATCAAGTGAGCTACACTCTTTCAGAAGCTCAATTGCAGGTTTATGGAGTATCTATATGCGGAAGATAGTATGCTTTTGTTCTTCATGTACAATTCAAGTCTGGAATGAGTGTGAGTCAAAGGAGTGGGTTGACGAATGACAGTTAAGTTATCTTAGCCCACTTGACACATCAAACCCCGACAACACTAGAAATGACAGAGATGGAATCATCAGTTGACTTGACCACATATCAGTTCTAGTTCAACCAGGTAATATATCTACTTGCATAGTTTTTAAAATTCCTAATGTTATCTTAAAATTTGTAGTATTTTTGTAATGTTGACTAATTTCATCTAATTTGCTGCACATATCATTGTAGGGCATGCTTATGCAGTTATTACAGATGAAGATAACGAAGAGGGAATAGATTATTACTTGTGTCCATGTGTTGAGGCCAAGAAGAAATTGGAGGCCCCAGTTATAGATGGAGAAAACATCGAATACCCTACAGGCTCAGTGATTGTTACTGGAACATGGCTTAGAAGGTACCCACATAAGAGTGTTAATGTTTGGTTGTTTGAGGACTTTGACACACATCAGAAGATTCTTCATTACTCCAACCTTGTCGTGGAAACCAATGTTCATTTGATACAATATCGAGGTAGACCTTTGAACAAGACCTTGTGGAAGGTGTGTGAGTCTGACCATGAGGCAATACTTGATATAATAAAGAGTAGAGAAGACCCAGAATTAATTTGTAAGTATGCATAAAACTTTCCTAGATGGTTACTTGTACTTAGTTTTGTATATAGACAGTAGTATGAATTGCTTCCCTTTAGTATATTTATGTTTAATCAATTTTACTTTTTGATGCTTCTCATAGGAGGTCACAACTCCAGTCCATCCAACTACTGACAAAGAAGCTAGAGAAAAGATAATGGAGAGTGATCATCAGATGGCGGTAAGTGATCATTTACATATGTGATGTTATATATTTCATGTACATTTTGTTATAGTAATGTGCATATTGTTTGATTATATTCATAGGTGGAGCTGCATGAGCTTGAATCATCGAAGAGGTCTACTTGACGACAGAGAGAGGATGATTCTTGGATTGGATCTCATGAGTCACTTGACCCATACTTCACTAGAATAATCTTGAGGTGTGGAGAGATTTTGATGCAGAGTAGGGTGGATGATCACAAACTAACTAAACAACAAGGAAACAATACGGGTTTCAATCCCCAAGCTTCAACTCTTCATTCTAGGGCTTCTAGCATGACATATGGGGTCTGCACACACAAATTTCAACCATTGACACAATCTACCAAAGCTTATTCTACAAACCTAGCTCTTATACATCTTCTATGCCTAAAACATGTGGTTTTACAGCCCAGGGCATCAACAAACTAGCACTTAACACCCTCCCCTACTCTTGCAACATCAACAACACAAAACACTACCCATCTACTTCCTTTCCACCGGTTCTCAGGCCATTTCACTGGTGGAATGGCTCAAAACTTCATTTTCTTCACTCAAAACACTAAAACCTAGGGTTTCAAAACATAGAGCAACTTTTTGCAACATAGAGCAACTTTTTAAGGCTTCAATGAAACATACATTCACTCCAATGTGAGTTCCTGACAAGAATCCACACTCACCTTTGACAATTTGACAATTTGCTCACCCTAGGTAAATGTCTCATGACAATCATGAGGGTTAATGAAAGTCATCTAGGGACTATCCTATGGTTGTTGGTAATTATTTATTATAACATGATAACATGGGAGGTCTCGTTTTGTGTGCCAAGTGCCCCAATCGTTCAGGGCAGCAGGCTACCGGCAAAGTCCCTTAAGATCCCTAAGATGAAAAAACTGCCAAACTTTGACAGAGCAGTTCTCAAAATTCATGGTAGCTGGGAATATTTTGTTTGGACCTACATGTGGATGTGGGGTCTGTATGCAATAACCTCTCTCAGTTTCATTCAACTATTGTATGTTTGACCATACCGGAATCAAACGCTTTCTTGCAAAATGCTTCAGTTCCATGCAGTAGAAAGGTGCTAGGAGTGACATTTTGCATTCCATAGCTCGTGGGGCCGAACGTACTACACCAACACATCGGGGTGGGTGGGTAAATGCCAGGGGAGGTCTCATTTCATGTGCCAAGTGCCCCAATCGTTCGGGGCAGTAGGCTACTGGCAAAGTCCCTTAAGATCCCTAAGATGCAAAAACTGCCAAACTTTGACAGAGTAGTTCTCAAAATTCATGGCAGCTTGAAACATTTCGTTTGGACCTACAGGTACACATGGGGTCCATCCATAATAACCCCTCTCAATTTTGGTCAACTCTAGTGTGTTTGACCATGTCAAAATCAAATGTATTCTTGCAAAATTCTTCAGTTTCATGCAGTAGAAAGATGCTAGGAGTGACATTTTGCATTCCATAGCTCGTGGGGCCGAACAAACTGCGCCAACATGTTGGGTGGGTGGGTAAATGCTAGGGGAAGTCTCATTTCATGTGCCAAGTGCCACAATTGTTCAGGGCAACAGGCTACCGGCTAAGTCCCTTAAGATCCCTAAGATGAAAAAATTGCCAAACTTTGACAGAGCAAATCTTAGAATTCGTGGCAGCTGGGAATGTTTTGTTTTGACCTAAAGCTGCATGTGGGATCTGTCTACAATAACCTCTCTCGGTTTCATTCAAGTCCTATCCGTTTGATCGTGTTGAAATCAAACACATTGTTGCAAAATGCTTCAATTTCATGCAGTGGAAAGGTTGTCAGGTGCTATATTTTTTGTTCTTCTCATCGTGGGGCCAAAATGACTGCACCAACACATTAGGGTGGGTGATTAAATGGTAGGGAAGGTCTCATTTCATGTGTCAAGTGTCCTAGTCATTCAAGGCTGTAAGTTATCGACAAAGTAGAAAGTTGCTAACATTGAAATTTTGCATTCAATAGGTCTTGGGGGTGAAACGACTGTGCCAACACATCTAGGTGGGCAGGTAAATGGTAAGGAAGGTCTCGTTTCATGTGCCAAGTGTCCCAGTCATTCTAGCCTGCAAGCTACCGACACCTAACACCTTTCGTGTTTGTCGATAGCTTGCAGCCTGAAACGACTGAGACACTTGGCGCATGAAATGAGACCTCCCCTAGCATTGGCTTGCCCACCTGGATGTGTTGGTGCAGTTGGTTTGGCCCCACAATGAGTAGAACAAAAAATATGGCACATAGCAACCTTTCCACTGCATGGAACTCAAGCATTTTGGAAGAATGTGTTTGATTTCGGCATGGTCAAATAGACAAGACTTGAATGAAACCGGGAGAGGTTATTTTAGACAGATCCCACATGCAACTGTAGGTCAAAGAGAAACATTCCTAGCTACCATGAATTCTAAGAACTGCTCCGTCAAAGTTTGGTAGTTTTTTCATCTTAGGGATCTTAAGGGACTTAGCTGGTAGCCTGCTGCCCCAAATGACTGGGGCACTTGACACATAAAATGAGACCTTCCCTAGCATTTACTCACCCACCCTAATGTCTTGGCATAGTACATTTGGCCCCACAAGCTATGGAATGCAAAATGTCACTCCTAGCATCTTTCTATTGCATGAAACTGAACCATTTTGCAAAATGCATTTGATTTTGGCACGGTCAAACGGACTGGATTTGACCAAAACTGAGAAAGGTTATTGTGGACAGACCCCACATGCACCTATAGGTCTAAACAAAACGTTCCCAACTGCCACAAATTTTAATAACTGCTCTGTCAAAGTTTGGCAGTTTTTGCATCTTAGGGATCTTAAGGGACTGTGCTGGTAGCCTGCTGCCTCGAAACATTGGGGCACTTGGCACACGAAATAAGACCTCCCCTGGCATCATGTTATCATGTTATAATAAAGAATTACCAACAGCCATAGGACAGTCCCTAGATGACTATCATTAACCCTTATGATTGTCATGAGACATTTACCTAGGGTGAGCAAATTGTCAAATGGAATGCAAAATGTCACTCCTAGCACCTTTCTACTACATGGAACTAAAGCATTTTGCAAGAATACATTTGATTCTGGCATGGTCAAATAGACAAGAGTTGAATGAAACTAAGAGAGGTTATTGTAGACGGACCCCACATGCACCTGTAGGTCCAAACGAAACATTCCCAACTGTCATGAATTTTGAGAAATGCTCTATCAAAGTTTGGTAGTTTTTTCATCTTAGAGATTTTAAGGGACTTTGCCAGTAGCCTGCTGCCCCGAACGATTGGTGCACTTGGCACATGAAATGAGACCTCCCTTGACATTTACCCACCCACACTGACGTGTTGGTGCAGTCCGTTCGGCCCCACGAGCTATGGCATGCAAAATGTCACTCCTAGCACTTTTCTATTGCATGAAACTAAAGCCTTCTTGAGTGTGTACGATGGTAGGGTTTGGACAAATGGAAATTTGCTGTTAAAATTTACAACATCTTGATGGTATTGTGGCCATGATATCCTCATATGACATGACAAGAGCTATTCCATATCCTTGCTATCCCATAACCTTGATTATTATGATTAGAAGCATGGAAAAACACCCTACAAGAAATAAAGCAATGATTAGATCTCAATATGATCATGATATACCCAAGCATCTATATTAGTCTAAATCATAAAAATATCTTCAAATAAAGATTGATCCGAGGGTTTGGTGAGTTTCCATTGGCACCCAAACCATGGGTCTTCATTAGAAATCCTTGAATGCTAATTATTGCCATTATGCTTCTTTCTTATTAATTCTTACTAATCATGCTGAGTTGGTGAAATCTTGTTATATGTCATTGGAGAGGGATCCTTAGAGTTGGAACAGTTGTTTGAGACCTTATTGAATGTGTCCAGGTGTTGGAACAAGAATTGGGAAACCTTGAAGCCTTAAAGCCATTTGGTGTTATGCCTAGAGGCCTAATTAGGCCTAATTTGCATAAGAACAATCAATTTTTGGAGGGTTCTGTACAAAGTGACCACCCTTGAAATCTTAGTATGTTGTGTAAAGTCCAAATGGGTATCTAAATCTGTGTTTATATTTTGGGTATCAGGCCTAAGTTGAAAATTATGCAAGAAAATGTCATTTTGTTGTACTATTAGGCCTAGGGTCAGTCAAATAAGGAAATCTTAGAAGCTTGTTGTTCCTAAGTTCTTGTGAAGCATCATTGCATTGAATTTGTTGTCTCCATCCTATGTAAGACCCTCCTGGTGTAGGTTATGGTGTTTGAGGTGTTAATGACCCATAAGACCTTAGAGCCTAGTATGCACCTAAGGATGGCTATGAGAGAAACTACAAATTTTTCTTTTGGATGTTGAAACCATTGTGTTCTACCCTATCTCTGCATCATATATACACAAAATGGTTTTGTTGATAAGGCTTCAGAAACTTTCAAGAAAAAGAAATTAGTGGGTGTAAAGCCAAATTCCACACTATATCCTCTCTACCTGTACCAAAGTGGGATCTTGATGTAGAGGAAGGACCTTCTTGAGGACAACACAAAATGACAAAGTGTTCTTACACCATCTTCATTTATGCTCCTAGGTGTACATCTATAGGACCGTAACATTGAACTCTTTTTAGACTCTTTTTATCGTCGGAAGCAACTATTGAAGGTTGATTTCTATACCCATCTTACTTTAATAATGACCTCACACATGTGGCTAGTATGGATATTCATATAATGACCTCACATACGTGGCTAGTATGAATATAAAGCTAATTGCATTTGTTTTGGGCATTTGGAATCCTATTCCTTTATTTTTTTTTCTAAAATGGGCGAGGATTTCTGATTTTAATGTTGGTTTTTCCTTTTGGCACATGATTTTTTGATTTTTTCCTATTTATTTCTCATGATAAACTTATTACCTTTCTAATTTTATTGCTACAGGTTGTCTAGGGGGGCTAGTCTCAGGATTGGAGGAGAAAATATTAATAAACTTGAGGGGAATATGTGTTGTTCTTCCTTTATATGAGGATCATGACTATGTAAATTCATGACTGCATTCTCTGAGGCTTATGTTTGATGGAGGGTTTTCTGGACCCTAATTTCATTAAGTGGTTTTAGGATAAGTCTCTAAGGGAAGTCATTGAGTCTTTTATGGTGCAACAAGATTATCACAATTATACTTTGGAATATGCTACCCTTGAGATAGTCCTTCCCAACCTTCTGATTGATATTGTGCAGGGTAGATCTTAGGGATAGTCACACAAGCAGGGTGCAGTCATGTTTCTTATTTAGTTAATGTGGTCCTCAATCAATGTGAGAGAGTGGGCATATTCTCTTAATGATGATGTTGAGACAGTATGATGAGGCAGTCATCAAAATACCATGAAGAAGAATGGTAATAAAATAGTCACAAGGTAGAACAATCATGCTTTGATGTTGCCATAGAGTCACGCAAAGGGAGATCAGTGTTCAAACATGATTATGAAGGGTTTTAAAAGCTAGCAGAGGTCTGTCATACTTTGAGGATGGTATACTAGTCCATAGAGTCATTAGAACTTAATTTGGTTGGAGTATCAAGACTATGGATAATCTATATGAAGTCTAGGGTTTGATTTCCTAGGGCAATCCATCAAACCCTAAGCCTAAATCTTTGTATTAAGAATGGTGAAATTAATCAAGAAGACTACCCTGAATCCTTGAGAAAGATTGTGACACCCTGACCACACAACCCTAAATGGATGTTACTATTTATTGTGAGACTCCTTAATCTTAGAGTTCTTACAGAAAGCAAGGTTGAAAGTTGTGTCAAGATGGGGAAATGCTGATCAAGAGTAACAAATTGATTACTTGTGGAGAAAGAAAGATTCAGCACTATCATTTACATTTCAAGCACTATCTAAACCCACCCATTGAATACTAGAACTGTTACACTATGTGCAAAGCAACCCTCTTTAACCCACTATCCTGATACAGTTTTCCAATTACCTAGCTCTAAGTCATTGCAAGTTAACAGAATAGTATTAGCCATCCACCTTGGGTTACCTTTTATACCATTCCTACTTCAAGTGCAATCACATAAGATGGATGTTATGGGTGGCCATGGTTGTCATGCGATTAAGTATAGTGACTTGGATCCAGGAGGATGATTCAAGATCATTAATATCACAATATTTTGAGAGGGGATCAAATATATCATCATATATTTTATCTAGGTTCACAGGTTATGGAGAATCAGGAGATATTGTGGTGGAATAAACATACAATTTCATCAAAGGACTTTTGACACCTTACCAATATAGGACTGCTAAATAGGGCCAACATTGTAACAACTTTTGTGCTTTGATTTACCATTAAAACCATGCATAGAATTATTCTAATAAACTTTCCAAAAGACTATCCTATGAGTTTTGGGGAGTATAGATATGTAATCAAGGTCTCTAAAGGACTGCCCCCATGTGTCTAGCTCACTAAACTTCATCACAATACTATCTAGATGACCCCAACCTGCTTGTGAGCAGCATTAATGACTATCTTAAATCATTTGGACTAGAGTATTATTGCAAGAAAGGTTTTGAGTAGTCCTTAGACTTTCATCTAGTAATCACTAAGGGTATTAAGACCTAAGAAGTTCACAAAGCCATCCTATAAACAAATTACAAGAAGAGGAATAGTCATGAGGCTCTAAAAAGGTTACTTCAGGGGTTTTCATTGTAAGCAAGAGGTGAAAAGTTTGTAAAGTGGCTCAATGCTTGTGGGGACTATTATGCTGATATAAATTGCTGATGGACTGTCTTTAATGCAAGGTACAGTCTTAAAGGATTGCCCTAATGTAGGATCTTCAGATTTTTGAGGTTTTGATTCTTGTGAAATAGGAAGAGCATACTTCTCTGATCCTTCAAGTTACCTAAAGACTCTAACTTGATTCAAGACTAGACCGAGGACTCTTAGCTTGATAGAGGACTCACTCACTCAAGACTCGATGATCAAATGAAGTGGCCTTACGTCTTTTTATAGAAAGCAAGGCAGATCTTTAACCTATTGATCTTAAGTCTAAGATTGAAATCCATCCATACCAAGATGACACGTTGCAACTTCCTTTCTGAAGGGTTATCCAAGTTGAGGATAAGATTCCTCATGGTGGATCCCAATAAATTGTAAATAGGAAAAGAAGGGACTGACAAGACCCCTAAAGAATCTACTTTTTACAAAGTTGCTTTTTGATCACGGCAAGAATAACCCGTGCTTATTGTAAGGCTCATAAGCTTTCCCCTTTTACCAAGGTGTGGGCCTTGTCTGTCTTTTGCCACGAAGGGACAGATTCCTTCGGTGGATGACAAGCCCATCCACTAACTAGTGCTGGGCCTAGAATCACTATATCTGGCAACCCTTGGGTCATTCAGAGGATCATAAGCACAATTGGTGCATTCCATATATGATGGATGTGGAGTACATCCAGTGATATTTGGTGTGATAGCTTCAGGCGGATCTGGTTCTTTCTAGATAATGCTCATTATCTTCAATTTGTAAGGTCTATAGATTCTTGTTCAATGGCTCCATGATTAGCTATTTCCATTCGGTAGGTCTTCATGTGAATCCAAATAGGAGTTTGTTGAGAGTGAAGATGTCTTAGTTTATTTTTGACTCCCCAAAATTCAAAAAGAGATCCTGCACCATGAGGGCCATATGTTTGACAGATATGTTTGCTTATAAGATTTTCATTAGGAGAATTAAAAGTTAATTTAAATATACAACCTATATAAGCAGATGAATTATCGAACTATAAACCTTCAGCCGGTGGATAAGGACCTTGGAACATGTCCCGAATTAATTCCTTACCCTTTTCTTCATTAAGCCATCGATCTGGTCAATGAACAAATGGATTCATAAACTTAATTGGTAAGGCAAAATCGCTGCACCAATTTTGAAGAACATGACCAACATCAGGGTCAATGGGTTCTACTTTAGCTAAGAACTGAAAGAAAGGTTGCTCAGTTGATGCAAAAGCATCCAGAGGTGTAAGGGTAATCTTGCATCACCTAAAAAGAAGTTAATTCAAAACCATTGTAGTTGTTTTCATTTCTTTCCATAATTAGTGTTTTTGGTTCCATAATATCTAGAATAATAATGTAGGACTTTCAGTTTTTCCAAAACTGCTAAAAATAGTGACCTGCCTATTTTGGAAAGTGTACCTGCTATTTTTAGAAAGTTTGCATTTGGGCATGTAATGAAGCAAAAACTTCCAGAACATTACATAACAGAAATATAAGACCTTTGGTGAAGGAATTAGGCAAAGATCATTTGTGAGTTGAAATATATTAAGGTTTTTGTTTTCTGAAAAAGCCCCTAAAAATTTACGGAATGAGATATGAGGCACTAAAACATCTCATAATGTCTCAACATGTTGACAAAAATCCATTTACAAATTTTTGATGTGATAGTTCACATCACGAACTTTCTGGTGCTTAAAACGGTTCGTCAATCGGACACCCGAATCAAAAGTTATGCTTCTCGGAAGTTGACCTACTTTTGGAGGGAGTTGCAAATTTTGAAATTTAGCTGGAGGCCGCCAAAAAGTACTATTTATGACTATTTTGGGAACCCTGGGCGGTAGTAGAGTTAAGGGGGCCAGTGTAGAGTCCAGAATAGGTGGGAAAATAGAAACCCTAGCTGATTTGGGGTTACAGAAGGCTAAAGATTCTAGAGTCTTGAGGTTGGGAAAGCTGTAATGTGTGGTAGTCAGTAGAGGATTCATCCTCTGATTATAATTGAGCTTCTGTAATGTAATGAGTTGCCCATTTTAATAAAAGAAAGTTCTATTTGTTGTGTTCAATATTTGTTATTGTGTGTTTTGTGATTTACCCCTTCATCAAATGGTATCAGAGCAAGGGTTCCTGAGTGTGTAGGCAGATCACCGACCGTGAGGCAGTTTGCACTAGGACTTGAGGTTGTGGGTTTGCTGCGGAGATCAAGATGCCTCCACGAAGAAATTGTGTTGGGAGGAATGCTTTGACAAAAGAGGGTTTTAGAGCCCTACAAAGGCAAATTGATGCATTGCAAGAGGAGCTGCGAAGAGGGTTTGATCCGAGAACAAGAGAAGAAAGTGAAGATGAAGTTGAAGAAGAGCTATTTGAGGAAGAGCAAGAAGCTGTAGGAGATCCTACAGAAGTTAGGTTGTTGAGGGCCATTTTGAAGATCAGAAAGAGGCCCAGAATCAAAGTTTCTACATTATCTGAAGATTTGAATCTGGAACAACTCATTGATTGGATCAATGACATGGAGGAGTATTTTGAGTATGAAGATGTGGAGGACCCAGATCGGGTCAAGTTTGCAAAAACAAAGTTGAAGGGCCACGCTAGTATTTGGTGGAAGGAGGTCCAATTAGAAAGGAAAAAAAGAGGAAAAGGAAAGATCACCAGATGGGATTAGATGTTGGAGAAATTGAAGAAGCAGTTCATTCTTGTGGACTATGAGATGGAGTTGTTGAAGAAGCTGCAAGGACAGAAGTAAGGTAATAAGTCTGTTAAGGAGTATACAAAAGAGTTTTATAAGATTACTATTAGAACCGGTCATGCAGAGGCCAATAAGGAGAAGGTAGCCCGTTAAATTAATGGGTTGAGGCTAAGTATCCAAGAAGAACTGAGCCTAGTCAAAATGACCACCATAGAAGATGCGTATCAGTTTTCCCTGAAGGTGGAAGAGAAGTTGAATAAAAGATTTGACAGCAAGCAAAGGGGAAGAGGTCAAGGCAAAAGGACTGGTGGAAGACCCTATGGAGGCTAAAATGAAGATGCAAAGAAAAGTGAAGAAGCTAGCACCAGTCGAAATCAGAGAGGAGATAATACCTACTACCCTCGTGACCAGAATAATGCTGAGCAAAGAGGAAGAGGAAGAGGTAGACCTAGGCAAGGACCTAGAAGAGGAGTTTTCAAAGGAACCTGTTTCCAATGTGGAGAAGAAGGGCATCGAGCATACGAGTGTCCACAATATCAAGGAAGGACAAATAGAAGACCTGAAGGTAATGCACAAGTTGCACATGTAGATGAAGATGCACATTCTGAGCATTCTAAAGATGCTAAAAGGGGAGAAACCCTAGTTGTCAGAAGAACCTTGCTAAATGAGGAGAAAGAACCAAATCAAAGGAAGAGTTTATTCCGCACAAGGTGCAAATGTGAAGGCAAGTGTTGTGATATTATTATTGATAGTGGAAGCACTGATAATCTTGTTTCAGAGGAGATGGTTGACAAGTTAAAGTTGACAAGAAGAAAGCATCCACATCCATATCGGATTGCATGGTTGCAAAAAGACCATAGAGCTTTGGTCAATGAGCAGTGTTTAGTGAAGTTCAAGATTGGGGACTACCATGATGAGGTGTTGTGTGATATCATACCGATGGATGCATGTCATATGCTATTGGGGAGACTGTGGCAATATGATAGGACCGTTGTCCATGATGGCCATGCAAACACATATTCCCTAACAAAAGATGGAGTTCGTCATAAGTTGAAGCCCTTGAAGGAGGTGGAAGAAAAGGTATGTCGTACTACCAGAATTTGCTTGGTAGATGGTAGGAAATTTTTGGAGGGTATGAAGCATGAGTGTCATTGCTTTGCATTGATTCCTAAGATTAGTCAAGAGAAATGTGAAGATGTACCAACAGAAGTTTCAGATATGTTGGAAGAGTTCCAAGACATTATCTCTGATAATGTACCAGAAGGTTTACCACTAGTAAGGAAGATAAGTTATCAAATGGACTTGATACCAGGAGCCAGTTTGCCAAACAAGGCAACCCATAGAATGACCCCTGCAGAGAATGAAGAGCTGAACAGACAAGTTTAGGAGTTTTTGAGGAAGGGACTGATAAGGGAGAGCCTAAGTCCATGTGCTGTACCTGCAGTACTAGCACCAAAAAAGGATGGAGAATGGAGGATGTGTACAGAATCTTGAGCCATCAATAAGATAATGATCAAGTATAGATTTCCATTTCCAAGAATGAATGACATCATGGATTGTTTGAGTGGAGCCAAGTACTTCACAAAGATTGAACTGAAGAGTGGGTATCACCAGATCCATATCAGAGAAGGAGATGAGTGGAAGACAGCCTTCAAGACAAAGGAAGGTTTGTATGAGTGGTTAGTCCTGCCATTTGGGCTAACCAATGCACCGAGCACATTCATGCAGCTCATGAACGAGGTACTAAAATAATTTTTTGGAAGTTTTGTTATTGTTTATTTGGATGATATTTTAATTTTTAGTAAGACTTGGGATGAGCATCTGATGCATATCAGAAGAGTTCTAGAGAAGTTGAGGGAGGAGAAGTTGCTGATTAATCTGAAGAAATGTAGTTTTTCAAAGAAGGAGTTGGTATACCTAGGATTTGTTGTCTCAGAGGAAGGTCTTAAGATGGACCCAGAAAAAGTAAGGGCTATCATTGAATGGCCTATGCCAAGGAGTGCAACAGAGGTACGATCTTTTAATGGTTTGGCAAGTTTTTACAGAAAGTTTATCTAGAATTTTAGTAGCATTTGTGCACCACTAACTGAGACAATGAGAGGGGATAGAAAAGAGTTTAGATGGACTAAAGGAGCAGACAAGAGCTTTGATACATTGAAATAGAAAGTCGTAGAACAACCTGTTTTGGCACTTCTAGATTTTAATAAGGTATTTCAGGTAGATTGTGATGCTAGTGGTAGTGGTATAGGAGATGTTTTGAGCCAAGAAGGTAAGCCTATTGCCTATTTTAGTGAGAAGCTTAATGATGCCAAGAAATAGTATTATGTTTATGATCAGGGGTTTTATGCAATAGTTCAGGCTTTGAAGAAATGGAGAAATTATTTGTTACCAAAGGAGTTTGTTTTATATACTAATCATCAGGCTTTACAATATCTTAATAGTCAAGGAAAGTTAAATCAAAGGCACTTAAAATGGGTTGAGCTTTTGTAGAGCTATACTTTGTTTTGAAGCACAGGAGTGGGAAGTCCAATAGAGTTGTAGATGCCTTGAGCAGAAGGCAAAATTTGTTGACAGAAATGAAGATAGAGGTTGTTGGGTTTGATGAGCTCAAAAGTTTGTATCCTGAAGATCCAAATTTTGTAGAGGCTTGGAAAGCTTGTTTGGAACCTATTACTTTGGACAGGACAAAATGGTTGGATTTCATTATCCAAGATGGCATATTGTTTAGAGGAAGCCAGTTGTGCATTCCAAGGAGCTCCATGAGAGAGAACTTGATTAAGGAGAAGCATAGTGCGGGATTGGCTAGACACTTTGGTTGAGATAAGACCATTGCTATTATTGGTGAAAATTATTATTGGCCACAGTTGCAACAAAATGTGAGGAAATTTGTGCAGAGTTGCAGAGTGTGTCAGATGGCAAAAGGAACAAGTCAGAATATAGGGTTGTATCAACCATTACCTATACCGGAGAAGCCATGGGATGATATTAGTATGGATTTTGTTCTTGGTTTACCAAGGACACAAAGAGGACATGATTCTATTTTTGTGGTGGTGGACAGATTCTCAAAAATGGCACATTTTATTCCTTGTAAGAAGACTAATGATGTTGTTCATATTGTAGAGTTATTTTTCAGGGAAGTGGTGAGACTACATGGTCTACCAAAGAGCATAGTTTCAGACTGAGATACCAAGTTTGTTGGTTATTTCTGGAGGGCATTGTGGAAGAAGTTGAAGACAGACTTGAAGTTCAGTTCTGCACAATATCCAAAGACTGATGGACAGACTGAAGTGGTGAATAGGAGTTTGGGTAACCTGCTACGTTGCTTAGTAGGAGATAAGCCCAAGGGATGGGATTTGATTTTACCATAGGTAGAATTTGCTTACAACAATTCTGTCAATAGGAGTACTGGTAAATCACCATTCCAGATTGTATATGGGAATAGTCCAAGAAATGCTTCATAGTTAAGGAAGCTAGACAATGGAGAAAAGACAAGTGCTGAAGCTGAACACTTTGCAGAACATTTGAAGAATTTGCATGAAGAGGTGAGAAAGTACATTAATAAAATGAATATTCAGTACAAGGCTAAGGAAGATCAGAAGAGGAGATATAAGGAATTCCAGGTAGGAGATGAAGTCATGGTTCACTTGAGAAAAGAAAGGTTCTCAATTGGAACATACAATAAGTTAAAAATGAAGAAATTTGGACCATGCAGAATCCTAAAGAAGCATGATTCAGGAAATGCATATGAGGTAGAGCTACCGAGTGGGATCAATATTTCCCCTATTTTTAACATTGCTGATTTATCAGAATATCATGAAGGTGGAACAGAGGATGGACCAACAGAAGTGCAGTGGAGTATTTCAGCATCTACTTCAACAGAGGAGATAGAAGAGATCTTGGATAGCCGTGTGGGAAGGAGCACTCGAAATAGGCAATACGAAGAATATCTAGTGAAATGGAAAAGAAGGCCTGTTGAAGATTCTTCTTGGTTGTCTAAGGCAGAGGTTGACCGTTTGGGTTTTCCTCACACAAACACCTGAGATGTGACAGGGTCACTTCTCAAATTACCCTGGGTGTCTGATGCAGGAGCATCCAGAGGTGTAAGGGCAATCTTGCATCACCCAAAAAGAAGTTAATTCAAAAGCATTGTAGTTGTTTTCATTTCTTTCCATAATTAGTTTTTTTGGTTCCATAATATCTAGAATAATAATGTAGGATTTTCAGTTTTTCCAAAACTGCTAAAAATAGCGACCTGCCTGTTTTGGAAAGTGTACCTGCTATTTTTTAGAAAGTTTACATTTGGGCACGTAATGAAGCAAAAACTTCCATAAAGTTACATAACAGAAATATAAGACCTTTGGCGAAGGAATCAGGCAAAGATCATTTGTGAGCTGAAAGATATTAAAGTTTTTGTTTTCTGAAAAAGCCCCTAAAAATTTACGGAACAAGATATGAGGCACTAAAACATCTCATAATGTCTCAAAAAGTTGATAGAAATCCATTTATGAATTTATAGCATGATAGTTCACATCGCAAGATTTCTGGCGCTTAAAACGGTTCGTTAATCGGACACCCGGATCAAAAGTTATGCTTCCCGGAAGTTGACCTACTTCTGGAGGGAGTTGCAAATTTCAAAATTTAGCTGGAGGCCGCCAAAAAGTACTATTTATGACTATTTTGGGAACCCTGGGTGGTAGTAGAGTTAAGGGGGCCAGTGTAGAGTCTAGAATAGGTGGGAAAATAGAAACCCTGGCTGATTTGGGGTTACAGAAGGATGAATATTCTAAAGTCTTGAGGTTGGGAAAGCTGTAATGTGTGGCAGTCAGTAGAGGTTTCATCCTCTGATTGTAATTGAGATTCTATAATGTAATGAGTTGCCCATTTCAAAAAAAGAAAGTTCTATTTGCTGTGTTCAATATCTATTATTGTGTGTTTTGTGATTTACCCCCTTCATCATCAGTCCACAAACCTTCTTGGGTAAGTTGTAATTTTGCAGTGATCATTTTGTACCTATCAAACAAAAAATCATTAGCCATCTGAAAATTATGATGGTCCCTTCAAGCGAAAGGATTAGTGCTCCATTCTAGACAACTTTTATCATACCACCGCTATTCCCCTACTCAAATAACCCAAACTTTACCAATTTCTTTAACTTGATCATGAGGCATTCGGATAGACCTTTCTGTTTCTGGACTTTCTTGAATATGCCCTTCTCTGGTGAAAAAATATGCAAAAATATTTTCACTTCCTAGTAGATGAACTAGATCAAACTCAAAGGTGTTAAGAAACTGAGCCCACCTAAGTAGTCTATCACATACAACTTTATCTTTTGATTCCTTTTTAAAGAATCCTCATAGATTTTGAAGATCACTTTTGATGAGAAACTTTTTATCACCAATGAACATCTGAAAGGCTTTTAGGGTATTGATCACAGCCAAAATTTCTTTATGTGTGCTGTGATAATTCAATTCACTATTCTTAAAACTTCCAGAAACATATTTTATAATTTCCTCTTTTCCTAGAGGTGTTTTTTCTTTTAACACACCTGCCCAAGCTGCTTCGCTTGCATCTATTTCCATAATTTTAAAACCATCACCCGACAATCTGAGTGCTAGAATGTTAGCACATTTTCTTTTAATACAGGTGATTCTAGCATCATGATCCGTTGTCCATGAAGGCGGATGGTTTCCCAATAACTTATTTAATTCTAATCTATCCTTAACAAGCTTATGATAAAATCCAGCAATATAATTTACCAAGCCTAAAAATTTTTGGAGTTCTTTCAGGTTGGTTACCTATAAGTTTTGAATTCTACTGAGAATATGTGGCTGTGCTCCCATCTTTCCCCCTAGGAGAAGCTTGATGCCAATGAATACAATGGTTTCCTGTGCAAAATAACTCTTGGTAGGATTGACTACAAGGCCATGCTATTGACAGAGAGTTAGGAATTGCTGCAGATGGTGTAGATGCTGTGTCATATCTTGACTAAAAACAAGAATGTCATCTATGTGGGGTAGGATGAATTTTGCATAAGACCTGAAGATTAAGTCCATCTTCTGCTGGAAGATAGATGGAGCTATTTTAATACCAAAAGATAATACCTTCCAATCGAACAAGCCTTGAGGAATAGAAAAGGACGTCTTATAGTAATCTTCAGTTTTAAAACCTATTTGCCAAAATCCTTTTGTAAGATCAAACTTGGAATATATGTGACTGCCTTGAATTGTCTGCCATATTTGATCTTTGCTAGGAAGTGGATGAAGATTATCTAGCAAGCATTCATTAAATGGTTTATAATTTACAACTAACTATTTTTCAGGAAGTTCTTTTCCATTTTCATCATATTTAGGAACATACATAGCATGACAGGAAAATGGTGAACTAGAATTTCTAATTAGATCTAGCTTGCTTAATTCATCAATCTCTTTCCTACACATTTGTGTTTCTATTGGACTCATAAGGAAATAGTTTGCTTTAGCTTTGGGAACAATTTCCTTACCTTCACTATCCCTTTTCAGAGGAAGACTGCAAAACAAATTCCTCTTGTGTTTCTTTAAATCTTTTGTCAACACAGTAGCTATGAATTCTACTTTTATCTGCTCTAAGGGTTCTTGTGAGGCCTCAATCTATCATGCAATCCAAATTGTATTTTTCTTTATAGTCTTAATCATTTCAATCTTGGAGGTGAAAGCAAGATCTTGGTGGAGTCGTGGAACTTGAAACCTATTTTGTAGAGTAATGAAAGTTGAATCAATGGTGATTGGTTCCCATTGATGCATTGCTCTGCTACCGATGACTCCATCATAGCCATCCACTTCATATTGTACAAAGGTTATTTCATCAATGAATCCATTACTGAGCTGAATAGGAACTTTACAAACTAGCTTGGATTCACATTACCTTTTCCGAACACAAGTTCTGTGGAGCCTTCTATCCAAAGATCTGCTGGAAAATAGTTATATTTGGCTATATTGACATCCGCGCCGGTGTCCCACAGAAAAGCAAGTGGATACATCTTTATTCCTGGAAAATGAATAGTGAATATTACTCCAGGACAAGTGGTTGTAGCCTTAGATCGCTGATAATCCCTGATCTGTCTCTGGCTACTACTTTCTCCTTCATTGACCATGTCTCCAAGATAAGGTGCTACCTTTAACACAGGAGTTATCTCTACTTCAAATCCTTCTGACTGTAATGCCCATTCTACCAATGGACTGTAGGGTTTCTCTTCACAGTAGAGTTGTTCTTCTCTAACTGTAGTTTGATGGGGCAGCTATAGGGAACTGGTATTATTAAATTGATTGATGTATTTTTCCAGTTCTTGAGATCTTTCCATTTCATCAACAAGATGGATGTTTTCTTCATCATCAATCTTAGCTATCTCATCCTGAGCTTGTTTGATCACTTTTTGTAAGAATGCTTTTCGCTGTCTGCATTAGAGACGTCTGGCCATGCTTCCTGCCGAAGGAGCTTCTTGAATACTCCTTTGTGCTATGGGTGCTGTAGGCTGAGAATAGTTCAGAACTGGTGTTCTCCTGAAAGGAAGCTTATCAAGTCTCTCTATTTCTTTTAGAAAAAAAATCCTTTTTTGCATTAAGTTGTTCTAGCTTGCTAGTCAGCTTCTTCCAAGTCTCCTAACCCATATCCATTTTTTGTAGACGAGATTCTATCTAAACAATTTCTTCAACAACCTTATCTAGATCGGCCCTGGTGCTTCTTCTTAGCATTCTACAAAAAAATGAGTTTTTTGAATCATTTGAGCTCTCAGATGATTGTTCCTTTACTGGTGTCTGCTCTTGAGAAGATGCATGCTCTTCACCTTCAGATTCTATCTCTTCATCATTTTCAAACAGAATAATGTCATCTGGTTTTGAAGGATAGTCATTGATGAATTCGTATTCATCATTTTCATCTAGTCCATCAGCTTTGGCAGCTCAGACTTTTCCTTTGTTTTTCTTTTTGTTTCTCTCCAGACATTTGTTGGCATAATGGTCTCCTTTACAAATATAGCATGTGGGATTCCATTTCTTTGATCCGGAGCCTTTCTTATCACGTTTCCTGAAATATCCCTTCTTCTTGGAATATTTATTATATTTCTTCTTCTTCTTCTTATAATAAGATATATCAGATTTTTCACATGAGTAACATTTGGAAGAATATTTTCCTTTCTCAGGAAATTGATTACTTGGCATTATTTGATAGCAAGCTGATGATGACAACAAAGGCTTAACCCCTTTTAATTCTTTTCTCTTTCTTGATTCCTGACAGATTTCTTCATTAATCTCAGTCAGAAAATGCACAAGCTGGGGAAAGGTTAATTCTTTAATTTCAACGTTTTTAGCTATCAAATTTTTTAAAACTCTTTTGTGGTAATACTCACCTACCACATCTCTAAAAAATTTTAGAAATGTTGTGAACATAAACTCATGGTTTTGTTCACGGCCAGATTGATAGAAATTCTTGTATTTCTCTTTGTAATACTCTTTGAAATACTTCAGATCTTTACACTTCCCTCTTACAAACTTATTGTATGCCAATTTTTCTCTAGTATTTATCCTGCCAACAAACAGATGAGTCAACTGGGCACAAACTTGATCTGTGCCTCTACAATTAGATTATCTCAGAATGTGTCTTCTAGGTGATCCCAAACATTTCTTGTGATTCCAGTCATAAAATTGAGAGCCTGCTTAATGACTTGGGCTTCATTAGCTCCAACATTAGTAGCCATATAATTTGTGATCCATGCTCTCATTGCATCTATTCCTCTCATATTCTCCACATCTTCAAAATTATCAAAATTGACTAAGGGTGGAGTGTCTGACTTATAGGACTGGATATTCTAAAAAGGATCAACCAGATTAGAACCATTTGGATTGGTTCCATTACCACGAGCCATCTGGAATTTTCCTTTGGCTTTCTCTTCATTAGTGGTATCTCTTAACTTTCTGGTGCTTGGATCATAAATCTTTTCTATCACAAGATTTTTGACTTCAATTACCAATTTGGGACCTTCATATTGAGCCTGTAGATAACCTTTATCACTAGATGGGAAGTTTATTTGTTTAACAGTCTGTGGTTGTTTAACTGTCAGAACTATGGTTTGAATAGTAGACTGTATAGTCTGAGACTCTCTGGTGATAGAGTCACTTAATAGCATTTGAGATAATGAAATAGACTGTAATTCTCTCTGAATAGTATCTACTTTTGTTTCTACACTCCTGACGTGCATATTACAATTTGAGAGTTGTACACCTAACACATCAGTGTCTAATTTATTCTCACTTCTAACCTTTTGCAGGAGTTCATGATGTTCCTCATTTCTTTGTTGTTGATGGACCCACCAACCTTCTACAAGGTGCTTAAATTGATCATAGGCCATGCGAAGCTCATGAATTTCATGGCAGATAGTGGTCATCCACTCATCAGTGATCTATTTTTCCAGTCGCTCAAGAGTTGCAATCAAGGAATGGAGATTCTCTTGAATGCCAATTTGATATTTCTCATTTTTTATATTCTCAAGGTCATGTTGGACCTTCCTATCTTGAGCAAGCAACATAGATTTACAGAGGCATAGATTAGTCCAATTAAGTATTTTACTTTGACTAGATCCTTGAAATTCTCCAGCATTGGTTCCATGCAAAGGCCAGAATTCAATTTGGAATTTACCAGATAGGTCATACATCATAAAGTCCCTAAAGGATGGGATTGAACCAAGAATGACACAAGGACCCGCGGGTGTAGAAATTGCTTTTTCATTTGTTTCCTTAATATCCTGTTCCAGAAAGGAGACAGGTTTTCCTAAAATCATAATGATATGACCAGTAGGAGGATGAAAGACAAATGAACATTTTTCACACTTAAACAATCCATTGTCCAACTCAGAATAATGTACATGTGGATAGGATGGAACACCAGATGAACTAGTACTAACAGACATTTTACTAACAACATGAAATTTGAACAAATTTTCAAAACCTTGTGACGGCTGCATTCAGACACTTTGGGACCGAGGTAACACAGACTGAACATGATTATTATAGTTAAAGTCCGCTCTGTTCTCATAGAGGGTGTTCTACCCGAGGAGAACCTAATAATGGCCTAGTTGTCTATTTCTTGAATTGAAACTCCATGTAGCTATGGAGGTTTCTGTGGTGGAGGTTGGCAGTCTTTATCCCAGAGATCTAAAGCCCATTCTTCAGGTAACTGAATATCTTTATGATGAAAAATCTTAGGGGCTGTTAACTGGGTATGGTCACTTGTGGATTTCCAGATGGTAGACAAACCTTCTACTCCTCAGGCTCTTCTAGGATTTAACATCAAAGGAATGATCCACAAGCCATGAGGGATGGTGAGTGAGTGTGGCTTAATAGGTTTCATTCAAGGTGAGAACAATCCAAGCTAGACACCTTGGATATTAACTCTTTCCTACTCATCCCAATTGCTATAAGACTACAAGAACATTCAAATCATACACCAAAGAAAGCACTAAAATCCAATTGCCAACATGCTAGTGAATGAGCATTGAATGTGACCACATAAAGAGAAATCATACTATTCTTCAACAAATACCATCTCCTTGGTCCAAAAATTCAAAAGACCTAGAAAGCACATCTCAATGCACATTTAGATGAATAGACACACTTCCAACTTTATTGTCTCATGGAATGCAATGATTGCAAGATATGCACGAAATGGCACATGTAAAGATAAACTCCACAACCTTTGCCAACATCCTCCCTATTTGTACTCCAAAATAGAATGTTTGGAACAGCATATGGATAGCCATAAAAGCATAAAGGATATAGGAAATTTGTCACATGATGTAATTGCAATTGCCCTTGTAGACATGTAATCAAAGTGTGGAAGCATAGACAAGGCACGTGAACTGTTTGGCATGATGCCCCAAAGAAATGTCACCTCATGAAGGCACAAGAACTGTATAGAAAGTGTGGAAGCATAGGTCCAAGGCCCATGAACTATTTGAAATGATGCCTCAAAGAAATGTACAGTCCCACAGAATGCAATGATTGCAAGATATGCATAAAATGGATTATTTGAAAATGATTTATAAACTTTCAAGCAAATACAATTGGCACGTGTAAAACCAAATTCCTGTAATGATAATTGATCATCATATTAAATATTTAATATACGCTATCATATACATAATGTCATGAACATAACATCTAGTTTATATACAAATCCATATAGGCATGTCCAAACAAAGCCATACAGGCATATATTCAAAAATATACATTGGTAGTTCATACAAAAGTATGTATATAAAGCCATCTAGGCATACAAAAAAAAACCCTAAAACTAGTTTCCTATGGACTTTTATGAAATAATCAACGACCCTTGCTTGACTGTGAAGATGTAGAGCCAATCATTGACTTATCCTCTCTTTGTCATTGAGTAGACCTCTTTGACAAAAGTTGATCTAGCTCCACCTGTTAATACAATCAAACAATATATGCACATTAATATATAACATCACATATGTAATCGATCACTTACTACCACCTGATGATCACTCTCCATCATCTTGTCTCTCTCTACATCCGTACTTGGATGGACTGGAGTTGTGACCTCCTGTGAGAAGCATCAAGAAGCAAAATTGACTAAACATAAATATCATTTATGTACATCAAATGACATGAGATAAAACAAGAAATACAAAATTATAAAATTTTCATGTTATTGGCTCATACCTTAGTCAAAGGATTTGCAGACATCATGGCTGCAACAATCCCTATCTATGCTGACTCACGAAGATTAGGAGTCTCCACTGTATTCAATATCTGAAAATCAAGTTCAAGATTATTCAAACAAAATAAATACATAACATTATTTTAAAAATGCATAATGATTAGAAATGGTTAAATTTACCTCCGTAAAAGTGGTGGTTTGGCATCTAAGGGATGAAGGAAACCGTGGAGGTGCCAGTGACTGTTGAAATCATTAAATTGTCACAAAATAATATTACCATTGACATATCTACAATAATTACAATTATGTGATAAATTACATACCTGCTAACTTGACCTCCTCTCATAACCTGTCAATGGATGGCTAACGGAGGCAGGATGAAGACTCTGACCTTGGAATTTCATTGCACAGACAATTACATACATTATTTTTGACTTATAATATAGATAATCATATAAAATTAATTACAAATTTCAAATAACAATATACTAAATCAAGATGAAACTTGTAATAAATTACCTGAGAGTCAATACCAAATGTATGCCATAAGAGATCATCACTGAGAACAAGTTCATCCAATATGTCCTGCCCTTGTGTCGCAACATCCTACCCCTGCATTGCAGCATCCTGTCGAGAGTCCTGTCGTGCCTCCTGCATCCCATAATCACATAGGTTCCCACATGAACTACACAATTGTGGGGACACATGACGCTTACTACTCTCACCCTCATCAGCCTGGGTAAGATCATTAGCATGTTGTGATAGAGTTTGGGTGAGATTAGTCAATGAATGTAATGTCTCCACCTCAACACTCTCCTTCAAAGCCAAAGGGAGTGACCTACATTCTAGCCTCGCTCGGGGTACACACACACAGTCTTAATCTCATTGCGCCCCGGGTCTATCTTGGGCAGAGCCACCACCTCTACCCTGGAACTCACAAATGTCAAAATAATTCATAATCTTGTTGAGGACAAACTCGCAATAGAGTTTCCTCAAGAAATATTGTGGTACCTCATCATTGTTGCATGGGCGCTCATCGAAGACCATGTACCATCTATCCCAGAAGTTTTAGGATATTTCTTCATTCCTACACCAATGTAGAGGAAACCGTTTGCAACTTTCTTCTAATCTTTGGCCGGTTTTGGGATTAATAAAGTGTGCACATAATTGAGATTTTGTAATTTTTTCATTCTTGACTTGTTCATATGACAACTTGTCGGCATAATATTGCCGACACCTCTCCTTATAGTCTTGGAATTCAGTGATTTGTTTTGTCACCGAATCCGTGTGGGAAACAATCGCCTCTAATGATTTTGCAAGTGCCCTCCTATGATCAGTGGTTCCACTTGGATTGTTTAGGATTTGAATAATAGTTTGAAGATGTTTCTTGTTTTCTTCTATTATCCCTAGGTAGTGTTCTTGATTATCCCTTACATTAAAAGGAGGTGAAGGTGGGTTTTGAGGGTTTGGAGGATTTTGGGGGTTGTTTTCACCCTCCTTAGCTGGATTTAGGTTTTCTCTTTCTCCAATAACTGTAAATACAATATAAAAACAAATCAAACATTGCAAAACTCAAAAATTGTTCTCAAACTAACAAAATTAGTCAAACCCTACCTTCCTCCTGTGCTAGAGCCTCCAAATTTGTATGACAACATCTTTGGCGGTGAGGTGGTATTGTGAATTTATTGTTTTCTCTATTACACTTGATTGGATAGCCTTTTCTTCAATGTGATCGTGCTTTTACCTATTTTCTTTGCTGCTAAGCTTGCAATGGTCGTAACTGTGAGTGAGGAGAAATGGGTTTTTTTCTTTTATGCAAAGCAAAATGCGAGCGTGTTAAAACGCGCTCCCATTTTACTTTAATTTTGGAGATGGTGGTGACTTTTTGGTCCCTCATCTCTTTGCATTTACCCTTGTGAGGAAATTTTGGGAAGAGATTATTTTGATATCAAGTTACAAAGGGATAAGTGTAGAGAACATAAAACCCTAGTACAACAAACAAAACATAAGGAGAAAAATAAGGAAACTCACTGCACAAAACCAAAAGCGCTAGGAAAACAAAAGGAGCCACCAATGGATACACCAATTAAGTTACCAGTATTTTGAAAAGACACCACAGAAGCAATGGAGCATGTTTTTGTCCTAGAATCTATTTGGAACATAAAGAACATAACAAGGGATTAAACAAAACTATTTGACTTTGTTAGAACACTCCAGAATGATGCACTAAAATGGTATAGGAAGGCCTACCCCAACCATGACAAAAAACATGGGATAAGATAAAATTGACAATGTTAGACAACTTTGATTCACTAGAGGTTTTGGTTGAAGGTGTGAGTAAGATGCAGGATATGGTGATGATGGAAAGGGAATCCATTAAGGATTTTGATAAAAAGTTTAAGGAAATCACTCAGAAATTAGAGGAACCCCTAACCAAAAAGTAGAAAATTGAGTGGTTTATCTCAGGGTTAAGCCTCGACATCAAAACATCACTAGATGGGAAAGACTTCAATACATACTCTAAAGAGGTTACCCTATCATGCTACATAGAATCACAAACCTGGCAGAGACAAGATAAAACTAAAGAGAACATGGAGATGGAAAAACTAAGATTAGAACTGGAACAACTAATACTATGGAAATAAATATTAGCAAAAGAAGGAAAAAATCAGCAAAATCAAAGACCAAACATCCGGTGTTCATATTGTACGAATGCAGGTCACTTGGTGAAAATAAGGCTGCCACAATTGAAGGTAGAACTAAAAATAGTTCCAAAACAAAACAACACAGTATATTGCGACATATGCAGAGACTAGGATGACCATGAAATAGAGGATTTTCCTTCGCAGTGTTTCAAACTAAGAGAAGATGATGATGGGCATGAACCATGGTGCAATGCTCACCATAAAAATAAGGAAGATAACACAAACATGGCATATGTGAAAGAGCTTGTAGAAATACCCCTACATTTTAAAGATCATGGGTATAAACAACCTACTTGGGCTAACCAAAGAAATGTTAACAACCTACAAAATGCAAATACCAGCTCTCCGCCTTACATGAATAATTACAATAATGATGAAAGAGGACAATATACCTATTATAGAGGAGGAAGAGGCCATGGAAGAGGGAGGATAAGAAGGGATTATGTGACTTGCTTTAAGTGTGGTAAGCATGGTCACTATGTAAATGAATGCTGCAGAGACAAGAAGAAACCATGTGGATTATGTGGTAGTACTAATCATGACATATTCAATTGTGATAAAGTGAAAATCTGCTACAAGAATGTTGCACCACAATCTAAGAGTGATGAACTCCAAGGATTTAAGGAAGCCTTCTTGATGCAAAGAGTACCAAAAAACCCACCTTAAAACTCAAGGAAATGTCAAAAAGTGGAGATGTACGAATCAAATGTCATTACCGATAGCTCATCACAAGATGAATACCAAATATAAAAAGAAAAACCTAAATAGAAAAAGAAAAACAAGGTAGTGGTAGTGACAAGGTAGGGAAAAGACACCAAAAATAAAAATATGGACACAAGTGTAGAAGAAAGTGGGGGAGAAGAAGATGATTTATTCCCTAGCAATGGAAAACATGACCAAAATAAAACAAGCTGAGAAAATAATAAAGAAAGAGCAATAGAAAGAGAAAGAACATAAAGATTTCTTTTTAGAATATGAAGTCAGAGTACTTAAACAACTAACACAAATGGCTAGGAAAGATAATCTCTTGGAAAAACTCAAGCAAATCAATAAATATTAGAATAAATAGAAAACCCTGCAACCACAAATTATGAAAATCAGGAGAACATATAGAACATGGAAGAAACGTCCCATAATGATTACAGTAAGCATTAACCATAAGAAGGTGAAAAATGTAATGGTTGATCTAGGATCCGACATTAACATGATCCCTAAATGGGTATGCGAACAAATGGGAAAACCTAAGCTACATGAAACACCCTATAATATTATCTTGGTGGATGGTTTTAGGATGACAACATTAGGTACATGGAAGAATGTGGAAGTCAGTGTGATGGGAGTGAAACTAATCATAGACTTAGAAGTGGTAGCAATCAAAGAGACACTAGACTCCTTCAATGCACTGTTAGGACTAAGATGGTTTGTGGATGCCAATAGCGTTGTAGACTCTAAAAAGGAGGAAATTTCATTTGTGGATGATGACAAGATAATCCACATACCTCGAATAGAGAATTATGATGAAACTTATATAGAAGAGCTTAGTCCAGAGGAATACACTGAGTAAGATAACAAAAACCTATATACAATCAATAAACTCCCTCGAAATGAATTTGTAGAAGAATCTAATTATGAGAGGGATATTGAAGGCACAAGACAACTAAGAGGGGGGTGAATCAGTTGTATCAAAAACCTTAACCTCTTTAAACAAAATCACATTCATATTCACTTACTTTAACTCCTTATTCTATTACGAAGATTAAACATGAAGAGTAGAATCAAAACATAAACACATCAACACCATACACACATGAACACTAGATTTTTACATGAAAAACCCTAAAAGGGAAAAACCATGGTGAGTGTTAGGTCAGAATATAATGTAGTAACAATACTGAATAGTAAAAGAGGCACACTTCCAAAGGGCTCACTGCCCAAATGAAAGGCTCACTACCAAAGGGTGGCTCACTTCCATGAACTGATATAGTGGCATCTACAACATGCCTGAGTTTAGTTCCATTGAAGCACAATATATCTCCTCTACTCTTCTCTGCTTTTACACTTCACACTTTATCTTCACATCTTCGTACACACTTCTCTCACTCACAAATTCATTACATACATTTATACCTATCATCAACCTTGGAATGTACATCAAAGTTAGCATTACATTCTACAACCATTGGAACTATCTCCAAGGTCGGCATACATACATAGATCAAATTAGGACTAGACCTAAACAAACTTGCGGAGCAAATGAATGAAAGAGAAACACTTCATGGCTTAGCTCAGACCCAAATTCATCTTCACACACTTGGACACACTTCTACAATCTACGAATCACCTCCGCAACAAGTGTAACTAACCAGGTCAGCTAGAACTAGTGTACACATCAAGAACACTTAGTACATGCTTCCACGAACTTCATTATAGCTTGTGGATCAAGAACACGCCTTTAATATATTTTGGAGACATCCATGAACAACATAGAATCACTTGGGAGTCAAAAAATCCAACCACAATAGATCTCACTTGAAGACAACAAATATTACTTGAAGACATATCACAGACTGCTTCTCAACAGACACTATCAGACTCTGCTAATCAATAACTTGCTTTCTAGCTCATACCAAATCACAAATCCTTTGGAATTAAGATAGATAAGGACCTTATAAGATTAAGTCCAGAACCACAAGACCAAAATCCAACCTATGGAGAAATGTGAAGAAAAATACTCTCCCTGTCACTCTGCAAACATTGTCATGCACAATCTTCAAACTGGTGAATGTAACTTTTTCTACACAGCGATTCGGACCACCAAATTATGGATTTAACATCTTCATACACTTATTTAAATTATATCCAAATCTCATACTCTAGTCTTCAACATAGAGAAAATGTAGAGAAAAATACTCAGACAATGTTCTTAACATGATAATTCAATCAATCAACAAACAACAATATTAGAAGATATAGTTGGCACCAATGACAACACAAACATGTTGACATCAATGACAACACCAGTTAGCACATACTTGTAACAAGGGAGATAGAACTTGAAACAAACTACTATAGTACATATAGTGAGGATGTTTTAACTGTCTATCTATAAGAAGAACCAAAAATTCATACCTGCAGAGTCATGTGTACCAGAAGGGTTTATATGGTCAGGTTGTCAGAAGAAAACTTATGGTAATTTACCGCAAGGAAACCAAATATACTACAAGAAGAATACATAGAGTCAAGCATACACACATAATGTACAATCCAAAAATTAGATAAAATAGACAATATTTTGAAGGGCATATTAGATGTTAAGTTACTAAAATATTTAGGAGTGGGAGACTTGCCTGCATACTTATCACAAATGAAGCAAACTTTTGAGAATGAAGAGATAAGCCTAAAAGAATTAAACCACACACTAGTATTCAATGCTACTTGTTGGTGGAATATACATAATCAAAATATCCATCATGGCCGGTACTCAAAATACTAATCCAAACAAGATATATGGCAGAAGGAGGACAATATGAAGAAATCCCTAAGTATGATGGCAGTATTCATCTGAAAGAGTATATAAAAACATACATATGGGTATGGAAGGCTAGAAATGAATATGATGACATACTATACATACAATTATTCTATTGGACACTCACACTGGTAGTCCAAACCTGGTACATTAACTAGGATAGAAGGGTACAAACAAAATATTGGGATGAACTAAAAGAAGACTTTTGTCACACATTCTCATTTTGGGATGACGATGAACATATCCATACCACATTACTGAATGTAAAGAAATTAATAATCACACCTACTAAGGAAAGAGATGAAAATATAGCACAAGTCAATTCTCCACCACCACAGAGCGAAGGAATTTGGAAATAGATTGAGTGGTTGGATAAAGAAACAAACCCCACTATACATACACGTTACAAAACTACCCAAGAAGATAATGAAGATGTAGAAAACAAGAAGATTTTCTTGGTGTACATCTATTTAGATTGACCACGGTACCATAGGTGCCAAATGACATAGCTATTTAGTATGAAAAAGGAGAATGATGACAACTAGAATGCAAACTAGATCAAACCCTTTTCCATATAACATTTAAGGAAAAGGCCAAGCCAAATTACTACCAAATGAAGGAGGACTTAGCTATAGACCTTGTGCTCATGTATGCTATAGATGTGTTATGTATGAAAAAGAGAATGAAGAAGACTAGCATGCACACTAGATCAAACCCTAGTTCACAATAACATTCAAGGACAAGACCGAGCCAAATCACTACCAAATGGAGGAGGATTCAACTATAGATCTTGTACTCTTGTTTGCTATGGAAAGATTAGATTCAACCAAGCCTTTTTATCAAAACCTAGGTCAAATATGCACTAAACCCTAGTTTTAGATGATCAACTTATAACAGATAGAAAATGACTGAAACCTAGAATCCAAATACACAAGAATGATCAGAGAGATGCTAAAACTTGTTTCTTAGAAGCTAAAGTATTAGAGGATGAAATAGGGGGCACCCAGGTCTTGAAAGTTGGAATCTACTAGAGTTATAAAATGGAGATATATTGTAAATGATGCTCAGATGCCAGATCTAGTGCCAAAAGGCCCAAAAGATTAGGGCACCAACTAGCCAAGTCTTTTCAGGGGAATATTCCTAAACTTCTATCAGATCTCAAAACCTTGATTACTGCACAGTCTTCATATATCTTCACCTTTCATGAAGATTGCACTTGTAACTTGCACACAAGATGATAAGAGAGGGTTTGGGGGGTTATGGTGTTTAGGGATTTGCCTTAGTCAAACCCCAGAATGGAATTCAAGCTTTCCAACACTATTGATAGATAAAGAGAGTGTGCCCTAGTAGGGCAGAGGCTAAACAAAATGATGATAGAATGCTTCAAATAACAATGATATCACCTATGCGGTGAAGCCCTTAGGAGAATTAAGATCCTTCAACTGATAAGGAGATAGATGATGACTTCAAACTTGTAACAACACACACAATGACAAAACAAATCTACTCTAGAAACACAATGAATGCTTTGAATGCTCTTTGTTCCAAGATCATAAGTTGGCTCTCTTTTTTCTCTAGCTTTCTAGGTTCATAAACACACTCATATATGCTTTCCCACTAGCATTCATCAAATTAAATCATAGGAGCTGACAAAGAGAAACCTTTTGAAAGGTCCTAGGCCATCATGTTACTAATTTACCCCAACCAATTAGGGAGGACTTGGGTGACTGGTGCCCAAGTCCAAGGGCCCCATTTTAGTCTGGGATAAGCTTAGTGAGGTCCCAAGGTCCCAAATTGTCATGGGTGTTGGGAAATTTTCTTTGGGATGATCAATTATAATGCAAAATGAGAGAAATGGGACCTAGAAGATAAAAAAGGAGGTAAAAAGGAAAGTGGACACTTTTTACTCCATGACATTTAGCCCCCACTTTAATGTGTGTATGATCTTATGATCAGTACATGCATTAAAGTACAATTGAAGCATATCAAACACATCAGGCACTAGAGTGAAGACACACCCCAAGTTTAAAGGACCATTTCTAGCCCCAAGCTTAGGAAAACATATGAAAACACTTGACAATCATAAAAAACACATAGAAGACAATAAGGAAGCATGCAATACTATAAGAACCCTATCTTATCTAAACTCAATTCTTTCCCTGCTGGTCTAAAAATTTCTGATTTGTTTTCCTTGAATTTGGTTTAGAATTTTGACATGTGGCTTTCAATGATGTGTTTGTAATACAATGAAGATGGAAAGGTTGCAAACATACATTCAAATAACAAGATATGATGATATTATTGAACCAAACAACTCACACAAAGCATATGTAAACATACTTGAAATGAAATCTTCACTTCTTTATTGAAATCAAAGGTTGATTACAAATGTCATTGGTGGTAGATTACATCAGACCAATTTGATTTGAAAATAAGATCTCAAAAAATATGCCAATATGCTCAAATATTGCACCAAACCCTAGCCGCTTGATATGAAATGTTGGCTAGACAAGGTACAATGATGAAGTTGATGATATATGACTGAAACAACACTTGTAGGTGATCAATAATGATCTAATGTGATTAGTAAATACTACTAATATGATTGATGCAAAGTATCATCACAAATTCCAGCCAAACCAATGGTAATGTCTCCTCCAAAATGAATCGCTCTATGCTAGGAATGAAGTGATTTGACCATAGAGTGGTTGTAAACCCTTATGCCTTTGAATTATGATGATCAAACCCTATTAATATGCACTAGTAAATCCTTGATGAAGCTTGAAAATGCTGATCACAACCCAAATTTCACAAATCATGCCAAAAAGTGTCAAAACAAGCCAAATTATGAAATCGCCTAGGTAGATATGAAGAGCGATTTGACCCAGCAAGCTTATAAAACTCAAATGATGCTAAATTATGATGATATCAACCTCTAAAACATAATTCCATCCTGTAGTAGCAAAAATTAGAATATCAAATTATGAAGCCAAGCCATAAAAATGCCTCCAAATGAATGGTGATCCAATTAGAAACCCTTGTATAATATCAACACATGTAAATATGATCAATTTGACCTCCAATCTGTATTATTATTCCTTCAACCTGCATAAAAAACCTTCAAATCTTAGCTGGAAATGAAATCACCATGAAACCCTAGTTGTTTAAAGCCAACCCTCTATCCAAAACCTCCAATTATGCTCAATGATGAACTCTAAGTGAATTCATCTCTCATGGTGGAATGGGTTTTCATCCAAACCACTAAAATTCAAGGGTTTTCATCCTTGAATCAAGCTGAAACTTAATTACAACCAAAAGAAAACTCTCAATATGCAAAATACCAAATGATCAAGATATCTAAAAAATGCTCCAAATGACCTCCTTTTATACTTTTCAACTTGGGCATCCAAATAAAGCATTATTTTATTATTTTTGAAGTCCACAGCCAAAAGAAAATAATATTTAATTATTTTCTTTTTATTTAATTTTATTTTCCTCCAACTTGGAAGTCCCATAATAATAAAATAATATTACTTTATTATTTTTTCTTTTTCTCCCTTGAGCACTGATTTTCTTGGGTAAAAACATTAATAAAATATTATATTTTATTTTTGCATATCAATTTCCCAATTTCTATATTTTATTGTTTTTTATTTTTCCCACTTGGCTACTTAATTCCTTGGTTAGATTATTTTATTTATTTTTGGCTATGTAAAAAATATTATAAAACATCACTAGCCAAAAATACAATTTATCTCATAAAAATAGAATTAGTTGAGCCACTAGAATCCAACATTCCATTCTCAAAGCCTCCAAGGTCCTAGCTCAACCAATAAACATTATTTTCTCAAAGAGGGGACATTACAAGTCCTCCCACCCCAAGATTACTTGCCATCAAGCAATCACAAATATCAAATCTGCCTTAGGATCAATCATGCCAATCAATTCTTGGATCCCAAACCAATCTAGGCCTTTTGAATGGTCTCATATGTATCATACCAAGCTACTCAATGTTGGAAAAAAGAAACTTAGGCAACTTACTTGCCAAAAGTGTCACAATTCTCCTCAAGTATGCACCTAATTTGCCAAACTTTTCATCATGTCCTTTCTGTCCCATGCTGATACATTATAATGAAAACTCCTCATAGATGTCACCATGAAATGATTCCTTGTCCAAAAATCTCATCTTGGGACCACTTCCACTATCATAAACTGGTGTAAACTCCTCAAGTAATCCATGAATGATCAAAGGCCCAACCAAATCTGCATTACTCATACCTCTATCTACATATGTAGTCATAACATGAGTGGTTGATCCACAAAGTGTATGCTCGACTACTCCATCATCCTCTATGCATTCTTCCCTTGGAAGAAATAGAGATATAAGGTGTGTCTCCCTTTGCTTCCTTGCTTGATCTAACTAATTGCAATGCTTCTTGACCTCTTGTAGAAGATGTCTTTCTTGGGCACCCAACAACTTTGCCTTCCTAGCTCTTTGTACCCATCCATCACATATGTCTTCATAAGATAATTCGTTATCCATAACTATCATAGGCTTGGCTATTATTTGATGTGGCATTGTGTACTTTAGTGCTTTCATAATAATTTATTTCCCTTCATGTTGGAAACTCAACTGCATAGTTTGTAGATCTTGGATGACCCTTTGTAGTGAGTGTATCCATTGCATACCAAGAACAATTTCATTATCCTTCAAGTCAAGAACATAGAAGTCATCACAAAGTGTATACTCACCAAATAGAATGCTAAGTTTGTTCACTCTCTCTTTGCAAGGAATAGTGAGTCCACCTATTATAGTCACATCAAAGCCCTCAAAATCATCACAATGCAAACCTCTTTTGTTTACCAACCCTACATCAATGTAGTTATGTGTAGCTCCACTATCAAGAAGTGCCATGACATTGCATCCAAACAATGTGCCTTCAAAGAGGAATGGATTATACCTTGAATCTCCTAAAAGATAAGTGATCCTAGATCCTTTGTTACCATCACTTACAAGTTCTAGTGTTGGCTGTCCTTGATTATTTTATGAACTAGTATAATCATCCACATCATCAATCACCTCTATGTAATGCACTTTAACTTTTCCAAGACATCTATGGTTGGGTTCCCAAGGTTCTTTGTAAGAAAAAACACATCTTTTTCTTATGAAGTTCATTCTTTGCCTCAAAATCCATCTTTGATGTACCTTCAATTTTTATAGGAGTGGGCTGCTCATGAGATTGCTGATCTGAGTTTTCATTCCTATTCTTATTTTGAGGCTAGAATGAAGGAGTAGTGTCTAAGTCAAGTGCAAGCTCAATGGCCTCATCAAGTGTACTTGGCCTATGAACTTTGACCAATCCTTTTATCCTATAATTCAATCCTTTAACAAATAACATAGTCACTCTCCTACCTGACATATCGGGAACCATCACCGCAATCTTTTGGAACTCATTGACATATGAATCCACTCTACCAACCTATTTCAATTGAGCCAAATCCTTGTAATAAACTTCCACATCTTTTCTGTCAAACCTGGTAATGAGTTTGTTAGTGAACTCATCATATGAAGTGATCCTGTTATGATGCTGAGAAACAAGTCCATGGTGCCACCAATCATAGGCTAATCCCTCCAAATGCATAGTAGAAAAATGTATGGCCTTTTCCTCACTCATTGATTTGAGTGTGAGAAAAGTGTCAAGCTTGTGTACCCATGCTCGAGCACTAATTTTGCCACTACCATTAAAGTTAGGAAGAGGTATTTTATGCAATGCATCCTTGTACTCCTTAGGTTGCTTAGGTTGTTGTCTTCTTGGCCTCTCAACCCTAGCCCTTCATCTATCCTTCCTTTGGTTCATGTAATTTTTAAATCTTAGATGATTCTTGACATGCTCAAGAAGTGCATCATAATCATCTACCATGGATATCAAATCCTCATCAAATGGTGGTTCCTCCTCCTCAACTTGTATCTCATCATCAACCTCTTCTTCTCTAGGAAGAAAAGTGGGCTGCATAGGCCTATCCGTAGTAGTTGTGCATGTTCTCCTTGCACGAGGTGATCCAACCACACTACCCACACCTGTATTATTTGGATTAGCTTGATTGACTCTTACATTAGTCAATGATTGTGTCAAGACCTATAACATCTAAGTTTAGGTTGCCATCATTTGTATGATATTTTCATTTGTAGTATGATGTTCTGTTGCCATCATTCTTTGACTAGCAATCACATCTCTCATCATGTCACTAATGTCATCGCTTGGTGGATTACCTACTCTTCTATCTCCCATATTTCCTTGATTTGTACTTCTTCTTCTATGATAATGATATGGAAGTGGATTGATAAAGCTCATAAACCCATAGGTTGGTAGGATCCAAGCTCTGATACCACTATATTAGAGCTTGGATCCAAGGCTCCACCCCTCGACCCCATCTATATCGTGACAAGAGCATGTTGAGACCACTGTCCCCGGATCCCACAAGGGGGCACTGCCCCCTTGACCCTACCAATGGCTATCGCCCTTGGGACCCCGCTTCAACATTAAAAGATAAAGGAATATATGGGAGAATTGCATCAAACAAATATGTAATATTTTTAAGGATCCACTATTATAATTAATTTCTTTAGTAATTATTCACTAAGATTCACCATTGTATTTAATTCTTTTAGTGATTATTCACTAGGATTTGCCATGATTTTATAATTTTTTTAATAATGTACATAGATTTCCTAGGAAAATTAACATTTTTTTCAAAAAAACCAAAGATTCGCCAGGAAAATTACAGCACTAAGCTAGGATTCACCAAGATTTTATAAGTTTATTTATAGGGTTTACTTAAAGTTATCATTGATGAGGAGGCTTACAGGAAGGTGATTTTTGCATCTTAGTTAGTTGGTAACAAAAAGCTGAATGCAATGTCAAAAATGGCACAAACACTTTACATAAGTGACTTCAATCAAAAAGTTAGATATATTGTCACTGTACTGAGTAGGATGATAGGTATGCTAGAGGCAGATACATTCAAGCCTTGGCTATTTTCTTGCATCTAGATAGTGAAGGAAGACAAATGCATGATGCACTCGCCACAAGCAATAAGAGATGCCATTCATTTTTAGATCCTCCACTTCAAGAAGACCAGGGTCTTCTGCATGTCCTCTTATATGGTATATTCATGTGTGGTTAGGGTACAATTTGATGGACTTGTGAAGGTTGGTACATTAGGAAATAAACTAGGACAAAATCCGGTATACAAGTATTACCCCTACCTAGAAAGGAGTCAATCGTTGTTGAATTATAGGAGGGTAAATGATTGCTTCCATATGTGGCTAGTTCAGATAATTTAAGGGGACTGAGCCAAAAGGATATCAGCTGATGCAAGTATAATAGACCCTCATGGTAGCTGGTTCATCTAGTTCCCAACATTCACATACATCTAGATGGAGGGGTTTACTGGTTATCCATACATGTTGCCTTGGTATCCATCAGATAAGGTTATCCCATTGGAATTCACCCGATAGATAATTGAATCTTATGAAGCATTCAATAATAAATTTGGTAGAGGGAATGTTAAGTTTCCTATTGAAATAGGTTGATACAGATGCCAAGACCTGATAAATGCAAAGGCATAAGATCATGAGCTTCAAGTGTTTCATTTGCAACCCTTCATGCTAAAGAGGATATATGACCCTTATGATAGGATCCATAAATATATTAATAAGAAGATCCATCATGAATCTCACATTGAGGATTATTGGGCAGATTGCATAGATGAGTGTGAAGTCTAGAAGAGGTAATATCAAAGGCTCAGTATAGAGCAGATGATGACATTGGGTACACATGAAGTACCCCCTCAGGTGAAGGATGTCAAGAAAGTCTTGCATTCAAGCTATGAAATGAATGATATATTCAAACAGGTAATATGTGATCCACATTGGACACAACCCGAGGAGACATCTCTAGATGTCATTTAAAAAGCAGTACTAGATGGAACCAAAATGTGGATAGACACCCATATTCAAACCTTAAAGGATAGGGGTGTAATGATAACCTACCCAAAGAAGAAGGGTAAGAGGAAGAATAGGGAGGATATAGAGTATGCTAATTTTCTGGTTAGGAAGAGAAGGGTGCAGGAGGAAAAAATGGTCGAGGTTGGAACATCTATATTTGTAGAGTATACAACTGAAGGCATGAGGCCAAAAATACCACAGGCACAAGCCAACAGGATCCAGTTACTCAAGCCCCTACAAATCTAGAGGAACCACTAAGGGCTATCCCAATAAGTTTCATTGGATCAACTAACTCCACAGTTGTAATTGGCCAACCAGACATTCTGATGGAGAAGACCTCCCTTAAAGGAAAAGAGAGAGTTAGAAGCAGATATGCAACGAGTGTGAATTCAAGACATCCCAGTGGTACCACAAGCTTTGACTAACCCACAACAGGTAAAGCTACAAGGATTCATTAAGGTAAAGGAGGAGAAAGAAGAGCAAGTGAAGATTCAAGTGGCCACCACTACACATCCACAGTTTCCTCTAGTAGTAGTTGAATTATCAGATGATGAGGTGACTAAAGGAATGGATGTCGAAACAATTTTGTGAACAACTACCACCATAGCTAAAGTAGCACAAACCATTATCATGCATGAACCCATGTTTGATGAAGTCCTTTCAGTAAGCCAAGAGGATATTCTTTCAATTGGTTCAGAGGCTCCCACTATACAAATTGAAGAAGTTGAGGAGGGTGTGAAAGAGAACATCATTTTGGAGGAGGAAGTTAATAAAGAAGTTCTAGATACTAGTATTCTAGATATAGTGTTGCAACCAGATACTTCACAAGTTGACATTCCACATCCAGATGGTTCACAGGAAGAAGTTCCACATACAAAAGAACTAGATGTAGAACACGTAGAACAAGAGGAGCAACTAGATGTTCAACATCTGGAAACACACCAAGTAGTTGCAGTTGCTCAGAAGGATATATGTCTGGATGACATGCTAGATATGAGTCAAAAAGAAGAAGGGCCTCAACAAGAAAATATTCAACCTGATGCTTCTCAACATCTGGTTGGATAAGAGGAAGTGCTTTAAATGAAAGATGTACATATGGAGGATCAAAATCATGTTGATCAATAGGAAGAGGATGTAGATCATGGGAAATGTCCAAATGGAGAAGAACACCTGATTGATAATAATAAAGAGCAAGAAGTGCAAATAGAACAACTGAATGACCAACATCAAAAGGAACTTAACTTGCAACAGGACAAAACACAAGGCCAACAAGATGAACATCAGGTTGGATAGAATAATGAATAAGAAGTTCTAAATAAAGGTCAAGGTGAATAGAATGAACAACCAGATTAGGATATTCCTAACTGGTTAGCATTTGACTTAATACCTCATGCCATTCAATTAGTTCCTTTTTATTTCAAGAGTATTTTTGCTAAAGAGGTGCCTAAGCCCAAGAGGAAGGCATAGATAATGTCATCCATCCAGATGGATGCAACTAGAGAAAGGATAACCTAATTAGCTACTCCTGCTAGAGATAAGAATAAAGGAGAAATAAATCTAGAGGATTATTAGATAACGACCATGAATTTGGGCCATGCCACTCAAGAGTAGGAAATTAAAGAGCTCCGAGGGAATGTGGAAGTGACAGTAGCCAGAGTCCAAAAAGATAAGAAGAAAAAAAGAGAACTGAAGGGACAAATTGTTCAACTTTAGAATTTTATCAAGGGACTAGTGGTACTAGGACAAATAATGCCAGAGCTACCATCCAATCTTGCATTGGTCACACAGGAATAGGTTGTCAAACTAGATGTCTAGAAGCATGAAGCAACTATGATGGACAAGTGGATCCAAACATTACTGACTATTGGGGAGAATACAATAAGGATGGCGATCTCGAATTGGGATGCCATAGCTCCACTAAAGGATAAAGTTGAGTCCTTAGAAGAAGAGTGTAGGGAGTGTTCGAGCAAAATGACATTGAGTTGGTCAGGCTAAAGACCATTCAGGATGCCGACAATAATGTCATGTTGAATAAAGGGATATTGACTTATAGAGATGTGCCATTGCTACATGTTTGGATCAAAGAGTTGAAGCTCGAGTGGGACCTCCTGTAGGAATGTCAGGAGAAGATGAACGAATTAAATCAAAAGGTCTGAGAAGTTTTGATCAAAGAAGTAGAAATACTTGAAGATCTAGTAGGACATCTAGTAGGTGTCAAAGCCAAGTATGATGTCCAAACAACCCTTGGAGAATTCAAGGGTAACTATCAGAGAATTTTTTACAATCCTGTATAGTACTTCAATGAAGTGGCTATAGATGAGGTCATGGATAAGTATATGAAGATCAAAACATATAATACACAAGTGAAGTCCAGATTTGGAAGAAGAGTAGTAATAGAAATCCATTTTGAAGTGCATGAATTCATCAAGAACAAAGCACATGCTTATTATAAGAGGGAGATAAACCCAATTTTGATTGCATATAGTAGTTATAAAGCTCAGGAGATAGGGGAGTATATAATTGAATCCACCACAAGCACATAAATTGAGTAACACTATTCTTTTGTATAGTTTGCCTTATTTTTATAGCACAATATTGTTTGATTATCTAGACATGCTTTGTATTCTTTGGTAACTGGATATCCGAATAAAGGGAGAAAGGACAGTCTAACCAGACATGTAGTTCTAGATACAATTTTGATTAACCAAAAGTTCAGTGTCACATAACAACAAAGTGCCAACTGTTAAGGATGCCAATTGACATTCACATGCTACAAATTTGTGCCATTGATCTTTTGTAGTGTAATACCAACTGTTGATTCATTATAACCGATTATGCATTCCTTGGTTTATAAAAGGACTCGAATCATGTATTATAAAGGGGGATTAAATTGTATAAATCTTTCAAGCTTGGAGTGATGAAATTATGCTTCAAATGTGATCTCTTGATTTTCTCTTCCAATCAGTGTGGTTGTTTGTATATTCTAGCTCAGACTTTGTGAAATTGAGATCGATTACTAGTCATGTCCATTGTAAATTTCAAGTGACTGTACATTGACTTATAGTAATAAAATATCAAATCGTTGCATCCTGTTGGGAGTGTGTTTGAACATCTTCATCTCATTTGTCAATTTTCTTTTGAAGATTTGTAATCGTTTGTACTTAGCTATGAAGAATTATGGTGAAGTATGAACTGATTTGTCTCATTTCATGAATTTGATGGGATATTCATGTAAGATCACTAAAAATTTGATTCTCTTAGAACTCTTTTCTCTCCTTCCCTAATATTTTGCTTTTTTTTTTATCAAAATATCAAAATACACAAAAATGATGATGAATAATGCTAAATCTGACAATAATTTGTTGAAATACTTGTGAATCAGTGAATTTCATGCATATAACTTTCAAGTTATTTTAGAATAAATGATTAGATTTGCCAAGTTATCTTTTGATTGCATAAATATGTTGAGATATTTGCAAAGACTAATGATATAAGTGCAGATCTAATAGAATCCTTGCAATCTTTGCAGAAATATGAAGAATCCTTGTAGATTTGTCAAATTTATCAAGATTGAGCACAATTAGGCCCCTTCGAGAAAACAACCTAATAAAATGAACCTCTAAGTTATCCAACACATCAATACCTGACAACCAAAGCCTTGGGACTACAAATTCTAAGTGAATTTGAGGTCTTTCAAGAGAGATATCATTCTATTGTTTCAAAATTTTATCTATGTTAGATGTGAGAAAAATCCATGTCAACAACTCCCTAATCAATCTTGTTAACTGATCAATTGATTGTGTTAATTCTTTAATAAGCTCCACCCTTTGTGAGCTCTCCCAACCTATAAATACCCCTCACATCTTCATTATTTCTTAAGTCTGAGAATGCTCTTCTCATTTTCACAAGTTTTTTCAAGCTTCTTCACAGGCCTTTGAGCCTCTTTGTTTATTTATTTAATTTTTACAAAGCTTGAAAGCTTTCCCTTGGGAGACAAATTCATTGTTGTAGACTTATGCCCAACTTTGATTTTTGTTCTCCATAGCATGCTTATGCTCTTTGCAGGACTTATAAGCATTTTTCTTTCATAGTATAGTTGCCAAGCTTTCAAAAGCTTCAATAGCGTTGTTATGCTCACAAAATGCCAAGCCATAGTGCTCCATTACCTTCAATAAGCTAAATTTTTCATAACTTTCAAAGCTCAGTCCCTTTTTCAATCAATTTCTACTTCACCCCTATTGCTAAGAGGAGTTCCCCATTGCTACTAAGGAGAAGAGGTTGCCACACAAGGACTTCTGAGGATACGCTATGCGCCAAAGAGAATCCAAGTTTTTCATGCTTTCTTAGTTAATTAAATCACAAATTTGCTCTTGGAGATTCATTGCAATTCATAGATTACAATTTCATTCAAGTATTTTCATTTCTAGATTAGATTTAAAATCATCTTGAAAAACAAAAAAAAAAAACATAGTTTAGATCGCATTTTGGAAAATTCATATTAATTGCATTCATATTTGAATTCTTAGTTAATTAGATCACTTTATTATTTAGCTTTGGGAAAAGGAACCAAAAATTGTCTTGCATTCATACAAAAATATTAGAAAGATTAGGAAAACTAAACCCTCGATTTCATCACGAGGTACATTTCACATTTAAACAAGGTCAAAGCCTCGATTTCATCATGAGGTACATTTCACATTCAACATTGAACAAAAGAAAAACAAACCTTTGATCTCAAGCCAAAGCCAATGAAAGTCAACTCAAGTCAAACTAGATCAACACTTAGTCAACAAACTCTCTCCCAAGCATTCAATGTGCCCAGGGATTAGAGGAAATTAGATTAAGGCTATTCTCGAAGAGAGACGAAATCCACCCAAGACCACAACACGTACAACAAACCACAAAAGAGCAAGAACATGCTGTTAGGATCTTTCAACAGAGAAATATCATATGACAACACATTTAAATGAACAAGGATAGGTTACAATGATCTAGACTCATCAACGAGTAGAATAGTCTGCCCACTAGATGTTGGAACCTAAGAAATCCTAACAAGAGACATAGAATTAGTGACCCTTCAGGTCTTATAATTATCTCCACCACAACAGTCCTAGAAAGAGCTCATCAAATATCAATCCATACTAGGCCCATAGACTAGCCAATCACCCTCCACAAAGTTCTGCTTCCACACAAGCAAAACCAACCCTGGGTCTCGCCTCCACTTGACTGGCTTCTGCCATGAGAGTGAGAGTGACTTGGAGGTCACCCATAACAAGGAGAGGGGTTCATGTGCGATATTGAGACTGACTCATTCACATTATGCTTGAATCACGTTTTAGAGAACATAGTAACAAGTCACAACTGTAGTTATTGCAAACCTTAACAAAATCATCAATGTGAGTTACTATCCTATAAAAACTACCAGATGATGTAACATGCAACATATACCAATAAACATTAGAGTTTAAGTCTTGTTGTTACATTTATCTTGCTTGACATGCCATCTGATTCTTAAGAAGTTGGTTGTCCAACAACAATGAATTAACTAGCAATCGCACCTTAGCTTGCAATGGGTACATCGAAATAGAATATAGAAAAGAAGTAATTAGTGGTATAGTGCATGACCATTTATTATATTTGGGAAGAGAGCATACACTTTTGGCTAGGGTGAGGGCGAAATGGAGTAGATTAAATATGATGACATGATTAACAATTTAGTTAGTTTTGAATAGCAATGGGTAAAAGTAGTTATGGAAATGACAAACTTTTTTTTCCTTTTTTTGCTTTGGTAAACTATTAGCATGTGTATGGACTTTTTTGCATGGTGCATACATGCCTCTTTATCTCTCTATCTCTCTACCTCTCTATATATCTATTTGTCCCCCTCTATATCTCTCTATATCTCTCTATTTCACTTTGTTGTTTAAATAAATATTTATTTTATATATAAAATCTACTTTTATAGTTATGTTTTTATTATACATTATACTTAATATAATATAATTTATTAATATAAATAAAATATAATATATAATTACTACATAGTATATTTTTAATATAAAACTATTTAAATTAGCCTATAAGAAATCTAACAGTGTAATTAACCTTGCATGGAGGAAGGGGGAGAGGGTTGGAGAGAAATAGAGAGAGGAAAGGGTGTGAGGGGGGAGGTGGTGGGAGAGGAAGATAGAGAGAGATGAGAGCAGGAGAGAGGGATAGCCAAGAATAGAGGGTGAGGAGACAGAGGGAGGAGAGAGGAGAAGAGAGAGAGGTACATAGAGGGGGAGAGAAAGAGTGATAGGGGAGACATAGAGAGAGGAATAGAGAAGTGGAGATAGAAAAGAGGGGAAGAGAGAGAGTGTGACAAACAAATAGATAGAGAGGAGGAGAAAGAGAGAAATAGGGAGATAGATAGGGAAATAGAGAAGGATGCAAGATAATTGAAATTTTTATAGTCATTTGATTTCGCTAGTTGTATTTTGTTCATTGATTTATTTTTCTTGATCTTTTTTGTCATGTCTTTTTCTCATTTTTTTGTTCATTCTCACTTGCACAATGTAAAAAATAAAAAGAACTAATGATTGGTAGGTTTAAGTTCTATCCACTTCTAGGACATGTATATTCCTTACATCTATGCTTGTGAAATGTGTGTCTAGCTAAGAACGAGAACGATATTGAATTCTATGACTTTCAATGTTTGTATATCCTTTCTTCATATCATCCTTTTATCTTTGTTGGATGATGTAAAAAGAATTATTTAATTACTAATGGGGAATTGAGTAATGTTTATTCACGTATACTTGTCCACATTTAAAATAATATCATTTATATGCACTGAATGTCAATGTGGCAATGAGAGGGTCGTTAGATTTTAAAGCCAATGGTCACGACTACCCCTTCACATAGCTCAAATGCATTAACACCCAGTAAATTTGATCAGCAATGAGGGTCAATTTTTCTAGGATAGAGAGTAGAAGAAGACTTATCAATCTTTATACATTTCTAAAAATCGTAAGGATGTAAATAATTGTGCACATGAATCAACCACTATACTCAAGAAGACTCTTGTTTCACTTAGCTTCCAATGAATGGGGGATCCCAAGAATGAGAGGGGAGGGTAAATCTTAAATTTGATTTCCTCATATATCTCTATCAAATAAATAAGCTTTATGTAACCATAAAGTTGAACATATATATATATATATAGAGAGAGAGAGAGAGAGAGAGAGATCGATATAGAAACAAAGAGTGGGAGAGAGATATAGATAAGAGATATCGAGAGAGATAGAGAGATAATTAACAAATGATTGTGAGTTGCAAACAATGGAGGAAACAAAAGGAGGGAAATAAATGCATTTATCATGATGTTCATTACAATAAACAAGTGGAGTCAATGGTATCATGACAACTATCTTATTCAATGGATAATATTATGGAGAGTAATTTCTTTTTCGTAAAGCAATTACCATTATAGAGAGTATGTTTTCTAAATATTTAGTGTCCATGGGGATCTATGCTTATCCTCAAAAGTTCTAAAGAAAACAAGTTTGTCCTCAAATGTTGGGTGGATAAAACACATCAAAAGGGTAAATTAATTGAGGTGGAAGATGTGCAGAATTTGACAAAAGAAAGACTTGATAAAATGATTAATTCAATTGGAGGATTTAATCTTATAATAGGTGGAAGCCCCTCAAGGGATGGGCCTATTTTGTATGAATTTGAACCATGGATTGTGAAATATGTAAGGCATGCAATGCATTCAAATATAACCTGACAGAATAATGAAACCTTAATTTTGTATAAATTCCTTATTTTCACAGTCACGTTCCCACCTAGATTGAAGAGGCTACCAAAAAAAAGTATTAAATTTGTTTGTACAATCAACACGGGACTAATTGTAACTATGGATATTTCGAGTTGTAGACCCATATGGTATTATGGTAATGGATTCTTTATTTTGTATTTGTTTGCACTTAAATAGAATAGTAATTTCTTGTTTACTCATAGTCATGTTCCCCCAAATTGAATATGTTAGCAAAAACAAGTATTGAAAATTATGGAAATTATTTTGATTATATGCCAATTGCAATCCTAGGGTTATTAGAACTTTTGATTAGTCATGCTAACCATGGTTTCCTTTTTGAAGGATTGAATGAAAGCCTAGAGGATGTGCAATAGATCAAATTTCATAAAAGAAAGCAATTAGATATAGAAAAGGATTATTATAAAACCCATCACAAGAAACTATTTCAAGAGATAAAGCTCAAAGAAAGTATGTCTTCCAAAGGTTCAAATGTATGTAGAAATTAAAGATATAAATTTTCATTAACCACACCATGCCAAAGGATTGGGTGGATTTGGAGTTCTAGATCACCTTGTGGGTCAATAGTATAATTATTGGGAGGGATTCCTAAATAATTAAAAGAAATGAAATTTTAGGTGGAGAGAAAGAAATCTATTGTATAGTTTCAATCATGGAGGCAAGCTTAGTGGGTTGTAGAAATGGTTGAATGGAAATATTCTACAAGTCTTGCTAAAGGATGTCATTGTGAGAAAGGTATGTTTTAAGAAGATCCCAAAATTGTACCACCTAATTTGGTGGATTCAAAAGTGGAATATTACACATTGAGAGTTATATTCTATTTTGGGATTGTTGACTTCTCATGAGGGGTGTCAAAATTAGCCCATGGTTTTGTTGAAACGACAAGTGGATTATAGGATGGAAAAACTTTATAAATATAATCCTTGGCATAGTGTTTTCATATCATTTGGATTGTATTGTAGGGATTTGTAGGCTTTTAGTTTAGGTCTAAATCTATTATGAATTTGTACGATTTAAGTTTAGGTCTAATGCTATTAAAGTGTTAATACATGGGTTACAACATTAGTGGAGTTTCTCAATCTATTGTAATCTTATTTTGAAGGAATATATTTTATTTTACTTTTGGTGGTGGGTTTTCTACTCAAAATAGTTTTCCCAAGTACATATATGTCATCTTATCTTTTCTCTCTCCTTCACTTATTCTTCTATGTTTAATCAATGCTGCATGTATTTTAGATCAATAAATTTTATTACTTCCCAAAGCTCCTAATTTAGGAATAAGCATTGTAAAACCAACATTTGGTATCATAGATTTATTTGGATTGATCCCATGATATTCTCTATCCAAGTGGATAATAGATTCCTTTTACCGTATTGTAGGTTCATGTCATTGCTCAAAATGTGAAAAGACACATTCTGAAATTTCCCTAATCAATGCAAGAAATTTTAAAATTGGAGTGTGAGAGAAACTACACTATTGTAAGTTGGTAAAATCTAGTGTATCGGATTTGAATATATCATATAATTTTACATAGTTAAATGTGAAGCTTGATATAGCTCTTGGTTGTCCAAATTGTTTGAACATATCATATAATTTTACATAGTTAATTGAGATTGAGAAGTCATGGCAAACATTTAAATTCTTTTCATGTAGTAGTGGGTTAATTGGCTTCCATAGATGTAAAAATGGAAGAAGAGGAAAAATTTATCACTATGATATTTTCATTATAGCATACCATATTTCTATTGTGAATCCTATTTATCTAAAGGAGATCAATATCCTTTCTTTGTTCTGTACATCTAGGGGCATAGAAGTTGTTTTACATCATTTAGGTATACCACTTGATTATGTTGTTTCTATAAAAAATTGTAAAGAAACAATCTTATCCTCAAAAGTTGCATGGAAAAAACACATCAAAAGGGTAAATTGATTGAGGTGGAAGATGTGCAAAATTTGATAAAGGAAAGATTTGATGAAATGATTAATTCAATTGGAGGTTTTGATTTTATAATAGGTGGAAGTCCCTATATTAATCCAATAGTCAAAAACAGGATGAATTTCCACATATTGTGAATTGTTTAAGGCATGCAATGCATTCAAATGTAACTTGACAAAATAATGAAACATTAATTTTTTACTAATCTGCACTTCAATAGATTATAAGTTGGAGATAGAAAGATAAATAAGAAGATAGAAAAAGATATATAGAGAGAGAGGGGGGGGAGAAAGAGAAAGAGAGGGAAACAAATAGAGGGAGGGAGAAAGACCTAGAGAGAGATTAAGGATTAGATGGGTAAATAGAGAGATGTAGAGAGATAGATGGACAAAGATACAATAAGGAGAGAGAGAGAGAGAGAGAGAGAGAGAGAGAGAGAGAGAGAGAGAGAGAGAGAGAGAGAGAGAGAGAGAGAGATTAGCTCTCCATGCTTATTGTCCAAGTGGTAACTTGTAATGGTTTAATTATCTATTTATTTTAAATATAAAATCTATATGCTAGTTATATTTATTATAATATATTAAATTCAATGTAATATACATTATTAAATATAATATATATAAGATGGGTTGAGAGAGAGAGAGAATTAAGAAATGATTGTGAGTTGCAAACAATGGGGGAAACATGAGGGAAATAAATGCATTTATCATGATGTCCATACACTAAACAAGTGGAGTCAATGGTGTCATGACAAATATTTTGTTCAAGGGATGAGATTATGGAGAGTGTGAGGCCGATTATTTTACCTTCCTTATTTTGATTGTTATGCATTTTAGTTGATGACATTATCCGACTTTTAGTGACTATGGTTTCATTATGCAGACTTGATTTTATCTCCTGATTATGATAGGACATTGATTAGACATATGTGATTTGATTTGATCAGATTTGATGATATTTTGTGATTCAACATATGAGATATATTAGATGATGTTTTGTGATGAGATTCTAGTTATTTATGTGATGTGGACTATTTGACATGTGATTGAAAAATGCAGTTTAATTCAGAATTGTGTATTGATGATTATTGTTGTATTCGATTGTGTGAATTTAATTCCAGTTGCTTCGGCTATGATTATTCATGATATGATTGACACTTGATCGAGATGTGCAGGTTTTACATTCCCTAGCCACGGGAAATTGGAGGTAGAATTCACACCAATGTTATTCCCTATGAAATCGATCCATTCCTAAGAGGGATAAGGATCACATTTGAAATTGAATGTGATTTAAGTGCTTGATTTAATTTTTAATCTTTTGGTCTAGTACCCTTTGTTTAAATTAATCAATACTAAGTGTTGTATAAATTTTATTTGACTTACACCACTTGGTATTTGTTTTATTTTTTGAGGCCATTTAAAGTGGATTTATGACCCTTTTGTGAACCTTAGTGTCCCAAAAGTTACCCTAGGTGGCTACCCATGGGTCTAGGGTCTGTTGACATTTGTTTGAATCAGCATTAGGATTTGCCACTTCTAATGCACAGGCAGATTCAGCCAACTGAATACAGGAGGTTGCGTGAGCTCCTCCCCTTCACTTCTGGTTCTACCGCACCAAGGGGGGTATCCCTATAACTCAAGATGTAACCTTGACTAGCTCAAAGATAGAAGGATCTAACTTGACAACAACAGGCAGAATACTCTCATGTATGGACCAAGATCTGCATGATAGATCACAAGGCTGGCAACATTCTTGGACATGGTGTCTGGTTGGGTATGAGAGCATGCAGGGGGTTCCTAATCCTACTCCTACAACTAACAGGTGGAAGTATGAAATGTTTTAGTTTGAATTTTGGATGCAAAGCTGGATATGGTGTATAACACAAGAACACAGCATGATTGGTACCTATCCAGGGCTTGGAGTCGGTAGACATACACCTGTGAATGATCAGCATGAATAGCTAAAACCGGATTTCAGGGGGATACACATGATATCTGCCTTACAGATATCTCCCAATAAAGAGTGTCAAGTTATCTCTACTTATGGCATCCCTACTGCAGTATACCCTTCCCAATGTTCAACCTGAAAACAGTTTAATCTACCCCTTGAGCAGAAGTTAAAAGATCAGACATTCAACATAGGAATTCTATGCTCTAGAATCTAAACATTACGCAAATATCCAGATCCAGAAGAAGAATACATGCAATACTGGAGACAGAATTAACACAACACATGCTAAGATAGCATTACTCATACAAGATCAACCATGAAATCAGTGGATTCATGCCAAATCGTACAACAGGAGATACATAAACTCACAAGTTAGACTATACAGAGCAACCAGATCAGCTGGTTTTGGATTACAGAGCCAAAAATCCTCAACTTTCAACAACCTTGAATGAATAACACCGTCTGCATTATATAGCAGGAGGGTGTATTCAGCATTAACTACCAGGTTGACCAAAATCCCGCCAGATACACAGTACCATAAAAATGGCGCTCAAACACTACCAGATTGGCGCCCAAACTTGAATGCAGTAGGTAGGGGAGGAGACAGAAAGATTTCTCGAGCCCTGCGCCACTGTCCGCTGATGTACACCTCTAAATCGGGTACCAGATCCGCCCACGCCATCGCACATACCTCTGCAACAATCGCCATTGATGGCGCACCAACCCGCGGCCTCGGGAAGAACATTAATTCTGCATCGCAACCATTTCCCGCCGAGATTCATCATCATGATATTTGAAAATGCAGGATAACATTATCCCACATGCACCCCGCGATGACCTCTTTAACACTTTATATACTAGGTCATGAGCATATATCATGTCGGTGCTTTTGCTCCTGACGACACTAGTATAAGACTTCATCATCATCATCCTCCAGCAGCATGATATCCTGTTGCCCGAAATATCACCCTGACGTCAGCATCATATCGCAATACAACCTGCATGATAATCACCTTCATCGGCACAACCTGATCCATCGGAGGAACATCCTCCTGCTGAGCTTATACCAAAAGTCTGGCCGATGAACATCCTGATGACATCATCATCATATCCGCCTACTGCGCACCTCCTCATATCCGGATGATGTCATCATCATGTTTGCAAATATCGGGAGATCTCCTCAAGATGATCAGTGTTAGAAATATGACCCCCCCGGGACCTCGATGACGTCATCATCATATTAACATCAGGATGATATTCGGAAGGCAACCAGATATTTGGAAATATCATCCTGATGCACAAATATCAGGTTGCACTGTAGCTCCACTATAAGATCGGGGCGATAGATGAATATGATGATGCTCGAAAAGATCACCCCCACTAGATAACGCACGAAGCCGGCAGGTGGATATCTCCTTGATATCAGCATCATCATGACGCTGGAACAAACATACATCCGGATGATATTCAAAAATGAAAATATCACCCCCTCCTTCGGAAATATCATGATGCAGATAGGCAGAGAAATAGATATCACCCTGATATAAGGATGACGTCAGCATCATCAGGATGACAAAACAACGAACAAGTGATACAACATCATCAGGATGATATTGACTACGATCATCCCGACGTTCAAAATATGATGACCCCAGTGAATATCGGGTCGCACTTAGAACTCTTCAACAACATCATCAGGATGATCATAACCAAGATCACCCGATGATAAAAATATCACCCCGGCGAGATATCATGAAGGCAGAAAATATGATGACCCTCGCAAGCAACACGGTGATAACTGGAAATATGATGATGATGATGACGACCCTTGAGAAAAAGCAAGTCAGGTCGAACAACTTAGAGAATAACCTCTTCAGAATAACGGGGCAACATCATCATCATGTTTGGGCAAGGTGATAAGTGCAAGATCACCGGATACTTTGAAAAATCACCCTCGCAAGCAGATCAGGGCGCACTGTAGCTCATCAGCAGGATCAGGATAAAAACCAAACATCACCCGATAATAAAATATGATGCTGACGATGAGAAACCGGTCGACGGAGAGCATGATGATGCCGTCCACCATCAAAGGAAATATGATGATGATGACCTCCTCAAGAAAATATGATGATGCAGCTGAAAACTGCTGAGGAGGTCCAACACTTAGAACATTTTTTGGATACTTAGGGAGAGTGCCTGAATGAAAATTGCTCAAAAAACTACCAGTCAATTCAGGCACTAACAGTGGCTCTGTCTGGGGACGTGCAGGCGCAAGACTGCAGCGAGAACCCCAGATCTCTGGGATGCAGACCAGTCCCTTATCCATTGGGCATAGAGTCATGAAGTTATCATGATCTGCATCACCAAACACAATATTTTTAAACATTATTTTGGCGGCCCCGGGCAGCCAAAAAGGAAAAACCATAATTTTTTCTTGTCAAATGCCTGATTCCAAGCTGAAAGATCCCAATCCCAACTGAAAAGATTGGCATAATCTGCCCATAATGTCACCTGCTTAAAAAGATATTCCACCAGTCTTGAAAGTTTGCCACCATCATTTTCAGCTCTGTCATTTTGGATTTCAGAATTAGACATATAACCATACACAAAATATTCTTCAACATTAGGCAACACATGTATGTTATGTCCCTCAGACAGTACATCATACTGCTCTTGGCATTCTTTATCATTTATCTGGCTGCTGCACATTATCAGGCACTCATCCAGCTGATCCAACAATTCAGAATACCCAGAAAATATGAGACCCCTAATATCTACTGATATTGAAAACAAAACCTGATCCCCACACCCAATGTTGCACATGTCTGAATCAGGTGATGATGAACATTCATTATTCACAGCTTGCAAATCAGTATCATCATCCTCAAACAAAGGGTTAATCCTGCACCACTGAAAGTCAAGACTCACAACATCATATGCATCAGCAGGCTCATCATAAAGGGGATTAACATTCACTGCAAAGGCCTCTGCTTCTTCTTCATGACATTCCAATTCTTCTTCATTACTATCAGATCCAGAGTCATAAGAAAAACAAACCTGATCCATGAATTGGTCATGGATATCATTTTTATCATCTAATTGCCCCACATACAAGATTTTTGCTGTTTCAATGCACTCTGAAGTTGAACAATCTGCGTCATTTTCCAGCCCTCCAATACTTCCTGATGAAACTGATATTGATTCTTGATCCATATGATCACAACTCTGCACAACTGGATCATTTAAACATGAAAGCTCTTTATTTAGGACTGGTATGCAAATTTTACTTGAAAAATTATTATTTTCAACTTCACTTGCTAGGCAAAAAAGGACATCCTCCTCTATGATAGAAACATCATCTACTTGGAATGATGCAAAAACTGGGACAACAGGGGTGTGAGTGCTATGACATTCATTATCAATTCCTGAATTAAATCCTTCATTAACACTGGGGGCTGCAGGACAACAAAAATTTTCAGAGAAATAACCCTTTTGTATTCCATACCTCCAATTGTTTTCAATATCTAATGCAAACTGATGTGCCTGATGCAATGTGGTGGGCTCCTTGTCTCTTAATCTGTAACTCATTTTCTTATCAAAGGCTCCCAAATAGATAACTAAGCACAGTGCATCATTAGGTCTCATGCATTCTGGAATTCTATTCAATGCCCTCATAAATCTGAGGTTAAAGGCTGGGATCAACTCATCTTCTTCAATATGGATGTACATGAAGTCACTAATAGCTGCATATTCAGAAACTCTTTCGCCATACTGTACTAGAAATGCAGATTTAAAACCATGCCAAGAGTTGACAGAGTGAGCTGGAAGGTAGGAAAACCAGTCCCTTGCATCTTCATCTAGAGATTGAACAAATAATCTCATAACCACATCCTCATGGTCAATCTCAAAGTCATCTATCACATTCATGAACTGCCGCAAGTGTCTCTCAGCTGATTCATCCTTTATACCCTTAAATTTAGGCCAAAAATTTCTGATTTTAGGTGGAAAAGCATTGGGATAGCCACAAATGCCATTGAAATCTATGGGCTTATATCTGTCTATGTTGAAACTTCTTCTATTACATTGTTGGGACTGACTACTATACATTCTTGCATTTGACACTTTACAGGGGTGCATAGGCAGATAATACATCCTTTATGTTATTGCAACCCTCCTCTCTACTCAGATTTTCTACAAACAATGACTTTAGGCACTCAAAGTTCAGGCTGTTTTTTCAAGCTTTCCTAAAGTCCTTTAAATGAGTCTTTTGAACAACATTGCATGCCCTTTGAAATACAGTGTAAGTTCTAATAGGAGCATGCAAGCTCTGCTTTCACCAATGTTCCCTTTTAACCAGTGCTTTCTCACCAAATAGGGAATCTGTCAAATAATATGAAATACCTGGATATGTTGCAGAAGCTGCAAATTCTTCTCTGACTGATTTTGTTCTTTTATCAGGTTCTTTGATGCAGAGTCGCCACCTCCTTGAAGAGGAATAAGCTTCAAACAAGCTGAAGCTGCAAATTGATTTCTTTCTTTCTGGGTCATCCACCAGCAGAGTCACATATACAACCTTTTTCTCTGCTGCAACAAACAGTTTCCAGGTCTGATTTTTTTTTTTTTATCTTGTAGACTCAAACTTTCATGGATATGACATTGATCTCCCCAGCGGAGTCGCCAATTTGTTGACATTTCTTTGAATCAGCATTAGGATTTGCCACTTCTAATGCACAGGCAGATTCAGCCAACTGAATACAGGAGGTTGCGTGAGCTCCTCCCCTTCACTTCTGGTTCTGCCGCACCAAGGGGGGTATCCCTATAACTCAAGATGTAACCTTGACTAGCTCAAAGATAGAAGGATCTAACTTGACAACAACAGGCAGAATACTCTCATGTATGGACCAAGATCTGCATGATAGATCACAAGGCTGGCAACATTCTTGGACATGGTGTCTGGTTGGGTATGAGAGCATGCAGGGGGTTCCTAATCCTACTCCTACAACTAACAGGTGGAAGTATGAAATGTTTTAGTTTGAATTTTGGATGCAAAGCTGGATATGGTGTATAACACAAGAACACAGCATGATTGGTGCCTATCCAGGGCTTGGAGTCGGTAGACATACACCTGTGAATGATCAGCATGAATAGCTAAAACCGGATTTCAGGGGGATACACATGATATCTGCCTTACAGATATCTCCCAATAAAGAGTGTCAAGTTATCTCTACTTATGGCATCCCTACTGCAGTATACCCTTCCCAATGTTCAACCTGAAAACAGTTTAATCTACCCCTTGAGCAGAAGTTAAAAGATCAGACATTCAACATAGGAATTCTATGCTCTAGAATCTAAACATTATGCAAATATCCAGATCCAGAAGAAGAATACATGCAATACTGGAGATAGAATTAACACAACACATGCTAAGATAGCATTACTCATACAAGATCAACCATGAAATCAGTGGATTCATGCCAAATCGTACAACAGGAGATACATAAACTCACAAGTTAGACTGTACAGAGCAACCAGATCAGCTGGTTTTGGATTACAGAGCCAAAAATCCTCAACTTTCAACAACCTTGAATGAATAACACCGTCTGCATTATATAGCAGGAGGGTGTATTCAGCATTAACTACCAGGTTGACCAAAATCCCGCCAGATACACAGTACCATAAAAATGGCGCTCAAACACTACCAGATTGGCGCCCAAACTTGAATGCAGCAGGTAGCGGAGGAGACAGAAAGATTTCTCGAGCCCTGCGCCACTGTCCGCTGATGTACACCTCCAAATCGGGTACCAGATCCGCCCACGCCATCGCCCATACCTCTGCAACAATCGCCATTGATGGCGCACCAACCCGCGGCCTCGGGAAGAACATTAATTCTGCATCGCAACCATTTCCCGCCGAGATTCATCATCATGATATTTGAAAATGCAGGATAACATTATCCCACATGCACCCCGCGATGACCTCTTTAACACTTTATATACTAGGTCATGAGCATATATCATGTCGGTGCTTTTGCTCCTGACGACACTAGTATAAGACTTCATCATCATCATCCTCCAGCAGCATGATATCCTGTTGCCCGAAATATCACCCTGACGTCAGCATCATATCGCAATACAACCTACATGATAATCGCCTTCATCGGCACAACCTGATCCATCGGAGGAACATCCTCCTGCTGAGCTTATACCAAAAGTCTGGCTGATGAACATCCTGATGACATCATCATCATATCCGCCTACTGCGCACCTCCTCATATCCGGATGATGTCATCATCATGTTTGCAAATATCGGGAGATCTCCTCAAGATGATCAGTGTTAGAAATATGACCCCCCCGGGACCTCGATGACGTCATCATCATATTAACATCAGGATGATATTCGGAAGGCAACCGGATATTTGGAAATATCATCCTGATGCACAAATATCAGGTTGCACTGTAGCTCCACTATAAGATCGGGGCGATAGATGAATATGATGATGCTTGAAAAGATCACCCCCACTAGATAACGCACGAAGCCGGCAGGCGGATATCTCCTTGATATCAGCATCATCATGACGCTGGAACAAACATACATCCGGATGATATTCAAAAATGAAAATATCACCCCCTCCTTCAGAAATATCATGATGCAGATAGGCAGAGAAATAGATATCACCCTGATATAAGGATGACGTCAGCATCATCAGGATGACAAAACAACGAACAAGTGATACAACATCATCAGGATGATATTGACTACGATCATCCTGACGTTCAAAATATGATGACCCCAGTGAATATCGGGTCGCACTTAGAACTCTTCAACAACATCATCAGGATGATCATAACCAAGATCACCCGATGATAAAAATATCACCCCGGCGAGATATCATGAAGGCAGAAAATATGATGACCCTCGCAAGCAACACGGTGATAACTGGAAATATGATGATGATGATGACGACCCTTGAGAAAAAGCAAGTCAGGTCGAACAACTTAGAGAATAACCCCTTCAGAATAACGGGGCAACATCATCATCATGTTTGGGCAAGGTGATAAGTGCAAGATCACCGGATACTTTGAAAAATCACCCTCGCAAGCAGATCAAGGCGCACTGTAGCTCATCAGCAGGATCAGGATAAAAACCAAACATCACCCGATAATAAAATATGATGCTGACAATGAGAAACCGGTCGACGGAGAGCATGATGATGCCGTCCACCATCAAAGGAAATATGATGATGATGACCTCCTCAAGAAAATATGATGATGCAGCTGAAAACTGCTGAGGAGGTCCAACACTTAGAACATTTTTTGGATACTTAGGGAGAGTGCCTGAATGAAAATTGCTCAAAAAACTACCAGTCAATTCAGGCACTAACAGGGTCAACTTGGACTATCTAACCCTTGGATTAACTCACTTTTGGTCACTCTAAACTATGGTTTAGTCAAAGTGACGAAATTTGAAATTAGGGAAGGTGGAAGATGAGTCATGCCTTGGGAAAGACTCATCTCCCTTCCCAAAGTTTGGGAATCCTTTCCCAAGGAAGACTTGGGAGGTCTCCAAGACTCCCAAGTGTGTGGAGCTTCCTCTAAGACTCTCACACATGTGTGAGAGCATCTTGGAGGGAGATGGCTCTTTGAGAGAATAAGAGGATGCCATATGGCATCCCTTATCCTCTTGGGGGTTTGAGTGGGAATGCCACCTCACCACTTGTCCTCTCACACATGTGTGAGAGCACAAGTGGATAAGGTGAGGATTGAGATGGAATTGGAGGGTGACACTTGTCACCCTCACACTTCCTCTCCCTTGCAAGTGGCATTGGAGGAGGAAGGAGAAGGTGACAAGTGTCACCTTCTCATTCCTCAAGGCCAAAATTGATGGCCTATATTATCTCCTCTTGTTGAGGAGTGTGGGGTTCTTGCATTTTTTAGTTTCTTGCTATTTTGGAGGAATTTGGGAAAGTTAGAGGAATTTTTTTTTAAGATTGGAAGGTTTGGGAAAGCTTGGAGCTCTTCACCAAACATGCTTCCATTATAGGGCTTTGAAGGTAAGCCTCATGAACTAAGTTTCTTCACCCTTGCTTATTTATTGTGTTGTGTTGCATTTTTGGTGTTTTGTTGTTTCATTGTTTTTGTGTGGGATGGGAGTATGGTAAGAGCACCTCCATTTGGAGGTAATACTCAACTTGTTTGGGTAGGGGAAAGGAACCTCCTTGAGGTCACCTCCACATTGTATTATTTATGCCTTGAGGGCTTTTGACTTGTTGAGGAGATTATTGAATGGCAAGAGTGTCATGGAGATTATTTTTGTGATTTTGTGGAGAGTGGCGGTTTTAGAGATTTTTGGCTTGAGGCCATGAGATTGGTATTTTATCATTTGGGTGGCCTTTGAAGTAGAGGGGTCCATTACCTACCCTCATCAAACTCATTTTCATGAGTTTAGTTATGTGTTAAACCTTGGGATTGCCTTTGTGTTGTTGTGTTGGATTTTGTTGTGGAATGGTTATTTCCGTGTGAATCCCTACCTCTCTAGCTCGGGGGTGACCCTCTTGCAGGTCTACGGTAGGGAGGAGGGTATTTCAAAGTGGTTGGGTTGTTCTTTTTATTGTGTTTTAATTGCAGGTGTTTAAATGAAGGATGGAGTTGAGAGGAGTCCATTTTTGGTGTTCCTATAGTTTCTTTGTGTTGGCTGTTTTGAGCCTTGGCTTTATAGCCCCTTTGTAAAAAAAAATTGATTAGTTATTTGCCATGGAGTTGGCTATGATAAATAATGCAATGTAAACATTCTATTATTTTATTTAATGTTGTTTACTTCCTATTTTTGTGGAGTTGAGAAGTTTGTGAAATGCATGTGAAAATAAATATAAATATTTTTCTGTCATTTTCTTTACAAAAAAAAATGCATCAATGGTTGTTTAAGATTTATTGCACATAGGAAAGAGGAATTTGAAGTTAAATATCTGTTTTATTGCACATATGAATGAGAAATTTTAAACTAAGTTTATGTTTGTTGCTTGGGAGTTTATTTAATTAGTTGCCATTAGAAAGGTTAAATAAGGATGCTCATTTTGCCATATAGGATTATTTCCAAACAAAAATCTATCTCTGTGATTGCATGTTAAAAAAGAAGAGAAGTTAATACTGGTTATCTATTTAGTATTTAGAAATGGAATCTTAGTTTTCATAAAAAAAAAAAATAGAGTTAAGGTTGAAAGTTGTATTCCTCTATCTTCACTTTGCTTGGGTAAATATGAGCAATGGGTGTAGAAATAAATATATTTGTTATTTTGTTATTTGAAAGCCAAGCTTGCTGTCATTTCTCTATATGCTGTGTTTATGCTGAGATAGAAAATTAAATATAGATATTGCATTCTTGTTGGATATATATATATATATATATATATATATATACACACACTTATATATATATGAATGTATATATTATTTATATATGTTTAAATATACAATGGTTGAAAACAAAACCACATTGTGATATTTTAGTTAACTGTATTTTAATGAAAGACTGTATATATATCTGAATATATATTATATATATAACATGAAGCATTTAATAGTCAACATATAATATTTGAAATGAAATAAAAATATAGTGAAAACCTAACAGCGGATGGACTGCATTTTTGGGTAGGGTTTCAAAGTTAGAAAAAAAAAAATTTAAACAGGGACTGTGGGCGGCGGCGCCGCCACAACATTTTTTTTATTGTGAAGGGTGTGGGTGGAGGCAAAGCCTCCTCCCCACACCCCTTATCTTGTAACCTCCACCGTAGCCTCCGCAGGCCCTTTCCCCGCGGTGCCCCTGCGTCTCACCCTCCGTTCCTCCCCCAGCAGTTCCTGTACCATCCCCCTTACGCCGACGCCACTCTCCCCTGCAACCCCATCACGCGGCTGTGCGACCTCCTGCCACCCTTAACTCTTCTCGCCGTCGTCGGCCCTACATTCCACCGAAACATGCTCTCAAAATTTTAAACTCTTCCAGCATATAACGATATATATATCACAAAAATATATATATAGTTTTATTGCAGATCAACTTAATGGGTATCAAGACTCCATCCATGGCCTCCTTTGGCATCCAAACCCTAACCTGCAAACAAATTTGAACAAAAAGAAGTAGAACAAAACAACAAAAGAGAATAAAGTAGAAATGAGGAAAAGGGATTAGGGCAACACAACAAAGAGAGATAACAATATGAAGTTAGGGATTTTTTTTTAGGGTTTGCATATTCCCAAAATGGAATATGAGCTTGTAATTTAGAAAATAATACTTTGTAGTGTGTAGAGTGTGAGGATAATTGATTTCTATTCACTTTTAAAATTCTCTATTTTTAGTTTGTCCCTATTTTAATTCTTGTGCTCATTCAATTTGGGTTTTAATTTTAAATGGGGAATTTTACTTCTTTATTTCTTTGCATTTTGAGTTATAATTTTTCTTATATATTCTTACCTTGGGGATAAATTTTATTTAATTGGAAGAGTAATTTTCCCTTGTTTTTAAATTTGTTCTAGTTGGAGTTTTATTTCTTTTAAATTTGCCCCTAGCAGGATTTTGATCTTTTTATTTATTAATTTTTTTTATTATTATTTTTACGGGAGTGAGTATCTTAGCCTCCTCCCTTCTCTATTGACCTAAGTTCGATAATAAACATAATTGCCGTAATTATGTTTATTAACAGACTCAAATCTTTTTGAGATCTGATTTTGGCATTTGTTACTATTTTATTTTATTAATTTATTTCAAATTTTTATTCTATTGTGCCAGTACGATTTAATCGACCTTGACGGGATATTTAGTTTATTATTTTATTTTACGTTTTCAAAATTATTCTTAAATTTAAATTTAATTTAATTTTTAAATTTTATTTAATTCCTTATGGGTGATTTATTTTAAATTCTATTTTACGTTTATCAAAAACGCGTTATGCTGTCAAAATTTTGTTAGATTTCTAGGGTTTAATTTATGCGTTATTTATTTACTTTTATTAATTTTTATTCCATCATTCCACTTTAATCATGCGCCATCATGCCATTTTACTTTATTATTATTTCAAATTCTTTTGTCTGGAGTTGGAGTTTGGTTTCGAAGCTGGCGGATTCATTTTCACACCTAGGAAACTAGGGGTTTAGATTTAAATCAGTCTAACCCTAAAAGTGACACACTTTGTGTCGCATAACCCCTAGACGACTATCATCATCGCAGTTTTGTTGACATGTTTACGCCTTATGCGCATTGCCACTGAGCACGCAGACGCATGTGAGGGGGTTCCTAGGGATAGGTAGAAAAGTTTTTCATAGTTCGTGTCATGACCACATGGCAAATGTGGACATGACACGTGTGTTGTGTGTCGTGACCGCATGGGAAATGTGGGCATGCCAGAGAGTAATTTCCTTTTCATTAAGAAATTACCATTATAGAGAGTGTGTTTTCTAAACATTTAACTTGTCCATGGAGAGCTATGCTTATTCTCAAAAGTTATAAAGAAAATAGGCTTATCTTCAAAAGTCAGGTGGTAAAAACATATCAAAAGGGTAAATTGATCGAGGTGGAAGATGTGTAGAATTTGACAAAATAAAGACTTGATGAAATGATTAATTCAATTGAAGGTTTGATCTGATAATAGGAGGAAGCCCCTATAATATATAAATTTCCATGGATTGTTTCATATGTAAGGCATGTAATGCATTCAAGTGTAACTTGTCAGAATAATGAAACATATATAATATTGAGTAATAAATATAATATTAAATAAAACATATATAAATATATTTAAATAAATATATGAATATATAATATTAAATATATAAAGGAAGTATATATGGTGGGTGGCTTAAAGGTGGAGCTGAAGGAGTGAAAGGGGAGGTGGTGGGTAATAGTGTGTCCCACGTGATGGGTTGTTTTATTCCAGTTGGGAATGAGCATGAGCATGTGGGATTGGTATTCTTTGAGCCATTAGATGAGGGGCTAGGACATTCTCTTTTCTATGTGAGGCCCCTAATTGAATCCACCCACTATTTTCCTTCACAATCAAAGTGGTTTGGAATTGTCCATAGCCTCTAATCACAACAGGTCATTTTGTTGCTCATAGGAAAAAAAATACTAATGCGATATAAGTTTGTGATAGTTGCAAACTCTACAAAGTTCAGTGGAAAAAAAAATGGCAAGGAATATGGATGGATGGGCTATTGTAAATCACTTTCCAAATGGTGGAAAAAAGGATGGATAGATTCGGTTGGATCATCTTGCATACCTCTCAAGCAATGGAGACTGACAATCCTTCGCACTATCCTATCCACTTGCTTCATGTATGCAGTGAATGCATTCGAACCTAAAGGTGTTATTCATCTGTAAGTGCCAATAGTTGGAAAATTTTGATCCAAAATTTTTCCTTGCTTTCTGTATCAAATGAAATGTCAGGATGATTTATGTTAGATGAGAGGGACTGCTCACTTATGTTGTATGTAGGTAGCAATACGTTAGTTTGCAATAAGTACATCGAGAATGGTTGTAGAAAATTGTAAATTACACATGCAAAGAATATTACATCTCCTAAATAGATTTTAAGGATGCCTATGCATAGTGGTTTCTATACTATTGTACAATGAACATTGAGAAGTTCTTAATATTGGGAAAAAAAATTAGAAAATAGTGACATTTGTTTTGCATAGAAGTTAGAATTTAAAGTTATGTGAGAAAAAAATGAAACCAAAGTGTGCAATGGGTAGGCTAAGATTGCATGGAGGGAAAAGAAAACAGTGGTTCCTTTACAAATGCGAAACGAACATTGAAGAGTCCATCAAAAAATTGGAGGCATATTTGCTTTAACAAGGAATGTGGGTGCATTGTGAGATGTACACATTATTTTTTTTAACAAATGATTTGGATGTCTTCAAACACTTAATATCAGAGATCATAATGGTAAAGAAAAGTGACAATCACTCATTAATGTTGGAGGCCATACAAATGAGGTAAACATACATATGACCTAAAATTGAGTTCATATAACAATATCCTTAAGAAATGATTATGTCAATTACATACATTTTAAGAAATGATTATACCGATCACATACATTTATGTTAAATAGTACCTTATCTATAACAATAGTAAGAAGAATCTATCCATTTGTAGAGATTGTGAAATTTGTTGTAGGAGAATAAAGGATTTTGAGTCAAGATTTAGTTAATATCTTCACATGTTCCATAATCTAGTTTGACAATTGACAACAATGCAAATGATCTAATTGCAATTCCTTAAAAGAAAAAATAATATGTAACCTCTATCTAAAAGATGGCTGAAACTGAATAATATAGTTAATATCTTCACATGTTCTATAATCTGGTTTAATAATATACAACAATGCAAATGATCTAATTACAATGTCTATAAAGAAAAATCAATCTCTCTCTCTCTCTAAACCATATTTTTCAAAAAGTGAAAATTGTAGTTGAAATTGTAATTGTATAGTGAAACCATTATTCTTGTCTGAATAGTACCATTTTCCATACAGTCAGAATGGTTGGCCAGGCTTATTTTTAGTGTATTTGTCTAGTTTTTTTCATTGTTTTTGTATACGCCTAAAAATGACACAATTCAGTCTAGATAAATATTCTTAATATTTATTCCCTTCTAATTCCTCTATCAATAAATAAATAACCAAATTTATTTATTTGATTCATATTCTTCCAACAATTAAATAAATCCTTTATTTAATTCAATTCTTCCCAAACAATTAAATAATTCTTAATTATTTAATTAAATCAAATTCATTCCTCCAAATTTGAATAAATCAAATCAAATTTATTTAAATCCTTTCAATCTCCAAAAATAAAATAAATCAAATATTTTATTTATTCTTCCAAAATCATGCACAACAATTAAATAAATTTATTTATTTAATTTGTTTTCTTATCTTCAAATTCTTCAAATATCTTCTAAATCTTTTAAAAATAAGTCTTCTTCTCCATGCACACAAAATTAAATAATTTATTATTTAATTTCTCTCAAATCATGCAAAAGCAAATCTTAAGTTGAGTTATCTATTCAATCAACCTTATTTTTATCAATATCTCTTAAATTAGAAAAAAGTTTTCTAATTTATGAAAAGCATGTCTTATCTTTAGAAAAGAAAGTGATTAACTCAAATAAAACAACTTTTGTGTGACACTTGTCTTCTTATTTGTTGCACATTCCTCATCTGTTCTCAACCGTTGATCTTCTCAAGTCTTCTATACCGCTAATCTTCATTCTTCCAAGTCTATAAATTGAACCTTGTTCTTCCTTTCTATTCATCCAAGCTTTAAGTATTGTTACTCTGTAGGAATTACAGCGCGCCTTTGGCACAAATTCCTTCATTGCTTGTGATCACGCTTTTTTTTACTACGCACCACTACCATCGTTGTGAAGCTTCTCTTCATTACGACATTACCATAGCCATTCATAATCGACATTCTTGACAAAGCAAAGAAGTACACTCACTGAGGGCCCTTTTCATACACACAAGGATGATTTTTGATAGGCAACAATGAAAGTTTCGATCTAAGGAAGGTTTGCTTTGTTGATTCATTGCTTGTTTAGTTTAATCTTCTTAGTTCACTATTCTATTGAGTTTTGGGTATTTGATATTGTTTATCATTGCATATTCATTGTTGATCCAAATTTACCCTAACATTTTTAGCACCCAACGTGGGTCCTAGCCCCAAATTTAACTGAAAACTAGGTTTTTGTGTTTTAGAAGGTCATACATAGGATGAAACAATGCATACAATCTCTGTTCCGGTGCATCTGTCACATGTCATGGCGCATTCATTCCTGCAGCGCATACGATCTTTGTTCTGGTGCTTCTGTCACCTCTTCCGGCGCATTCATTCCCGCAACACATATACACTCTTTTGCGGTGCTTCTGTCATCTGAAATGGCGCATCTGATATTTCAGCGCATATACTCTGTATTCCTACGCTTATAAGCTCTGTTCCAGCACATATGTATAACGGCGCTTCTGTTGACTATTTTTTGTGCATTCAGTCTCTAAAGCGGTGCATCTGTTGTAGGCAGAGATTTTAGGGTTTTCTAGGAGATTTTTGCTAATGCTGACATCTTTGCAGGAATTCCCTTATCAGTTTTACAGGCTAGGCACTAGTTTAGATCCATATAGTTGCATTTGCTAGCTCACACTTCAATTTCTAAAAGGATAGTAAAACAAATGCTCATGCAAATCTCACATAGTTTTTAACTAGGAAAGAGCTAATTGATTCATTGTTATCTTGCATTGCAACATTGCTATCTTTTCAAAGTTATTGCTATCTGGATTAAAATTGAACTCACTATTGCTATCTGGGTTAAAACTGAACCACTGCTATCTCAATTGACCAAAATTTCAAAGTTAACAAATCGTGCTATCGTGGATTAAAAACTAAACTCACTATTGCTATCTGGGTTAAAACTGAACCACTGCTATCTCGATTGACCAAAATTTCAAAGTTAACAATTCGTGCTACGTGGATAAAATTGAACTCATCATTGCTACCTTGGTTAAAATTGGACCATTGCTATCTTGCAAATCACTTCAAAGTATTGTGCTTGCCCAAGTAGATAGCTCATCTAGCTCTTTTTTTTTTAACTAGGGGGAAAGAACCACTGTATACTATGTTTTGGGAATGATACTAGGCCTATGCTCTCCCCTATCTTGGGTGACCAAAATGCCAGAAGTATCATTTTTGCATGTGTTTTTTCTTTAGAAAGGCCTGCTCTTGGATACCACTTATCCAAGTAGGAACAACCCTAAGTGGTAACAGGCTAGATGCCAAGCCCTTCCAAACCACTATAAATAAATTGTGTTTGGAGCGAAAGCTTCAAACAAAGAGTGTAGTTGTGTTACACCGACAGCCAACCTCCCCCAAAACCCTCCAAGGCGCAACCCTTGCAGGTTGGGAGACTCCATAACGGAGAGTAGTGCTACCACATGTGTAACTACTCGAATGGTTGCCCTCATTAAACACCCTTTTGTTCTAGTGGCTAGAAACCCTTATAATCCATTTCGAGCCTAGGATTTTGTACTTGTTTTTCCTTTTAGTCCAAATAGAGTAAAAAAAATCACAAAAAAATAAAAAACCATAAAAAATTCTTTGTGTTTGCTGTGTTTTCTTGCCATAAATTCAGAAAATCAGATCAGAAAAACATTCTTGCAACCAAAGTACCAAAAAAACCAAAAACTTCCAAAAACTTCCAAAAAATTTGAGAAAAGCCAGAGCGGCGCATTCATCCTCTGTTCCTGCGCATCTGTGCTGACTTTCAACGCATTTGTAGCGACTTTCAACACTTTTATTGACTATTCTAGCGCATACCATTTTACCAGCCTAGCGCATATATCGCAACTTCCGACGCATGTATCAAATCCTGAAGTGCATCTATTTTAGCGCATGTACGATAGTGAGCACTTGCACAGTTTTCAAAAGAAAAATTTTACCAATTCTAAGTACCCATTTCAGTCTAGTTTCAGGTTCAGAGATCAGGTCTCACCTTGCAATTAGTTTTCCATCCATTTCGCATCAAAATCTCTCTTTCGTTAGTCATCCCATTCACCTTCTATCAGGTCTTTCTAGTCTAAAGTCAAAAGTATCCCATATCAAGTTAGCATAGGCCCCTTTTTCGTATCACTTTGTATTCACGTAAACCTAGTAGGTCACATAACTTTGCTAGAGGTCTTGGTACATGACTAGTCCCTACACAGTAAGACAGGTATTGAGTACCCTTACTAGTGGCTATCGTCTTGTATCGGCCATCTTACTTGGAAACATTGGTCGAGAAAGTCTTTTGTCTAAATCTTGTCATAAGTATCCTATTCTCAACAGTCTCCATCGGCACCTTGCCCAAATCTCTTGTCCCATTCCACCTCATCCCACATCACCTTACATGGTTCTTACTAGATCTCAATACAAAAAACAACTTGAAATGGTCGGATCATCCAACCACATCATCACACCTCACGATAGTGACGAGAAAATCTCTAATGAAGACTATCAAGGAAGCATCCAAGATTGGAAATTCCAATGCTTAGTAGAGAAAGTGCTCCATGAAGACCCTCATAATTATTTCTATCATCTTGCTAGTCTTGGAATTAAACTCCCCGCGGGTTTTGATATAAGCACAATCCTGGAATACATAGAAGATGATCGTGAAAAGGGAAAGAAAATCCTAGACACTAATGTGGAAGATAAAGGAAAGAAAACCATAGACCAAAGTACTCCTATGGAAGAAATGGGGAAAGAACTCGAGGGTCTAAAACAACAAATGTCAGATCTTAAGACGGGTACAAACACAAAAAACTACTCCTTGGAAGATATTGCACTATACCCCTTTGATAAAAGTTTGATCATGAAACCATTTCCCTATCAATTCGAAGTCCCTAAGCTTGACAAGTACAAAGGAAAATGGGACCCTAGAGATCACATTAGGGAATTCAACGCAGCATGCTTAGAAGTAGCTCACAATGAGACTTACTTAATGAGACTATTCCCTAGATCACTAGGCAGTCAAGCTATGGAGTGGTTCTCGTGGCTTCCACCAGGTATCAAAACTTTTGATGAACTAGTCAACAAATTATCATGCACTTCTCTTACAATATTGAACATGAAGTCTCTATGCTCAACCTATGCAACACCAAGAAAAAGAGTGGTGAATCATTCACCACCTTCCTACAAAGATGGAGACAACTAGCAAGCAAATGCTCATACAATGTACCTGAGAAGCAACTAATGGAGATGTTTGTCCATAACCTCAACACCGATCTTGGCTATCAAATACAAATACAATGCCCTACATCATTCTTAAAAGTCATCGAAATGGGATTGTTTATCAAAAAAGCTATGATCGCCAAGGGGTAAATCAAGTTATACAAGGACACACCTACCTCCAACTACACGACTGACAAATCAAAGTTTTGGACCAAGAATAAGAATGTTGTCAATGATGGAGTGGTTAACGCCAAGGTGGTGGCTCCTAAGCAAGAACCCATCCTCACTCTCAAAGGAGAAGCAAACAATGTTACGCCCAACAAAACGTTCTCTTGGGAGCCAAGACCATGGTTCAGTACCAATCCAAGATGAAAGTTCACACCGTTGGGTGAGTCCTAAGAATTCACATTATGAAAGTTATTGGCTAACAATGAAATCTCTCTACCACCAACAAGTGATTATGAGCCTATCATCAAACCTCCCTATTGGAAAGACACCGACTATTGTGAGTATCATAGAGGAAGGGGACATACAACCAACAATTGTATCCATCTCAAACATGTTATCCAGGATGTGCTTGATCAAAATCAAGGAGGAACCCAACAACATACCTCCAATGAGACACATGTGGCTTACAAGGATCCACTTCTCAATCATGACAGGCCATACAACAACAATAACAACCATGGCAATAACAACAATGACAACAACAACCATGGTAATAACAACAACGATAACAACAACAACAACTGCAACAGGCCAAATCAGAATACTGGGAATAGTAATGCCAACTATGCAAGTGTGACATTCGACTATACCATCAATTGCCTATCCGAGTATGTCCCACAAATCAATGTTGTCACGCCTAATCAGCAACAGAGCCTAACTGCAATGGTTGTAGTATCATTACCTGCAATGGTAAAGTCACGTTGAATACTATCCCTCCAAGGTTGTCACCTTCTCAGTCCAACTTCCGTCAGTATAATGTCATAGACCAACTCCAGAAAAATCTAGCTCACATTTCTATCTTGGAGTTGTTGCGTCTATCTCCTTCTCATAAGGAGATTCTCAATAAAGCCTTAGTGGAAACCACCATCCCCACTAACTTGGCCCAAGAGAAGTTCCAGGCCATGGTAGGTGATTTGACCTCCTCAAGCACCATATCATTCACTGAACAAGATGACCTCTCTGTGTCTCAACCTCATAACACCCCTCTACATATTGTCGCCTTCATCCACAAGAACCGCATCAAGAGGATTCTCATTCATGGGGGAGTTGGTTTAAATATTTGCATGTTAAAGCTAGTCCTTACATTGGGGTTCTCTAAGAACGCAGTCGATCCAAGAAAGAAGATAACTATCAAAGCCTATGATGAAGAGGAGAGAACTACCAAGGGAACAGTGGTATTACCCATACAAGTGGGACCTATCATAAAATATGTTGTGTGCCAAGTCCTAGATAGGTAGCTCACCTATAATATTCTCCTAGGAAGACCATGGATCCATGCAATGAAAGTTGTTCCCTCTACCTATCATCAATGCATAAAATTCCCACATAATGGCAAGCAAGTTACCATCCAAGGTGACCCTGACCCCTTCCAGCATTGCAACTCTGTCCTTTCAAAACCTGATTGCATCATACCAAACAATAGAGCATCTACATCCCCTACCTCACAGCAAGACCATACCTCTGAAGCTTCCTCATCAAGGCCCAAAGAGCAGAAGATTACCATCAAAGAAACTAGAGTTGGGGAATACTCCATTGAGTACAGCCTCAATCTAGCCAAGTTGCCCTTATCTCCTAGAACCTTTGGTCGACCCAGGAATTTTCCAAAGCCACCTACTCCTCCTATACCTCCCACAGCTCCCTTTTCAAATGGGGGACCTTATCCGATGAAACAGAAGAAAGGGATGTCCTGCAATGTCTTTACACCGAAGAAGAAGAGAACATACAACATGAACCACCTAGGCTCCCAATAGAACTCTATGGGCGAGGAGAAGCTATCCTACATAGAATGGGTTATGAAGGACAAGGCCCTCTCAGCCTAAGAAAAGAAGGAATCATAGAACCCATTCAAACCTCGTCATCCTCATTGGCTAGAAATACAAATGGCCTAGGATATAAAGGTAAGGGCAAAGCTAAAGAGAATGCTTGTCTTGTGGAAATGAGCCATACACTTCAAGTGGACAGTGACACAGACTCCAATGAATATGAGTGGGATGAGCTGATAGAGCATTCCTACAATGACAAAGAATATGATACCATTCAAACTTATAGCCCCTACTGTGAGGGACAAACACTACCAAACAGATGACTAGAGTCTGATTTGCCTATCTCTGAGAATATAACTTTCGAGGAAGGTTCAAATTCTATCGCAATAAACAACTTGGAGGAAAGTACCACCCTGAACATTCCCCATCCCAATACTCCTAGTATATCCATTCAAACTATCAACGAATCAGATCTATCCTCCAACTCCCTCCCCCTTGTGCATCTTGAGCTTATTGACTGGGATCCACGAGGAACTCCTCAACTAGATATGTTCCAAAACAATGATGCTTATATTGACTACATGAAACTTAGGGACCACCTACCCAAGGGAGATCATTAAGCTAGTTTCTCTATTGAACTTAATACCATGGCTTACTTCAGAGAGGGTGCCAAGCCTTCCAATCGCAAAAATATCAAAATAAAAACTAGATCTAACGATGAAAACTATTTTACGACAGTGTCAGATCCCAAAACAATAAAAAAGGACGCATTTGAAGGTGAAAACCCAACTGTGGCACCTGATGATGGAAGGCTTGACACTCTCCCCAATGACATTCACCAGGAGAAGTCTCAAATTGTTGTGGAACCAATAGAGCTGGTTAACCTTGGAACAGAGGAACAACCTAAGATCATTCACTTTGCTAAATCTCTAACCCCACCAGAGAAAACCAAGTTTGTACCATTCTTCAAGAGAAAGCAAGTCAATTTTGCTTGGTCATACGTAGATATGCTGGGGTTAGATCCAGATTTGATTCTACATCATCTTCCATTAGATCCGGGAGTGAAACTAGTGAAACAGAAGCTTAGAAAGATGCATCCACACATAGCACTGCTTGTAAAAGAACTCAAGAAATTACTGGATGTAGGGTTTATCAGAGCTATAGACTATCCGGAATGGGTCTCCAACATAGTACCAGTGTCCAAACCAAATGGCCGAGTCAGACTATGCAATGATTTTAGAGATCTAAAAAAAGCTTGCTGCAAGGATGATTTTCTGTTGCCAAACATAGATATCATAGTCGACTTGACAGTGGGACATACCATGCTATCTCTCATGGATGGATTCTCAGGATATGATCAGATCAAGATAGCACCAGAGGACCAACACAAGACAACTTTTACTTGTCCATGGGGCACTTTTTGCTGGAATGTCATGCCATTTGGGCTAAAGAATGCAGGAGCCACATATCAGCGTGCTATGACCACTATATTTCATGACATGATGCACGTAACAATGGAAGATTATGTAGATGATATCCTAGCAAAGTCACTCACAAGGGAATCACATCTGGATGTGTTAGAGAAAGTCTTTCAGAGATTAGAGCAATTCAAAGTCAGGTTGATCCCAAAGAAGTGTGTGTTTGGAGTCACCTCAGGCAAGCTTCTAGGTTTTATTGTATCCGCAAATGGAATAGAGGTGGACCCCACCAAAGTCAAGGCTATCATGGGCATGCCACCACCCAAAACTCTTACACAACTAAGATCGCTACAAGGAAAGCTACAAGAAATCTCTAGATTCATATCACAACTGGCAGACAAGTGCCAACCATTCAGTCATCTCTTGTACAAGAACATTCCATTCAGATGGGATGAGAGATGTGAAGAGGCATTCAACAAACTGAAAGAATACCTTATGAATCCACCTATTCTTATTCCTCCTATCCAAGGGAAACCATTGATACTATACATATCTACTACACCTATAGCTCTTGGGGCTCTTCTAGCACAACAAGACTATGAGAATAAAGAGAGAGCCATCTACTATATCAGTCGAACATTAGTGGGCTATGAGTTGTAATACTCACAGATAGAAAGATCATGTCTTGCGGTAGTTTTTGCTTCCCAAAAACTCTGACATTATATGCTTGCACATCCAGTAAAACTTGTCACAAAAATAGATCCATTGAAATACCTACTAAGCAAAGCAGCTCTCACAAGTCACCTAGCCAAATGGTTAATGCTCTTAAGTGAATACAACATTGACTATGTGGACAGAAAAGCTATCAAAGGGAAAGTCATTGCTGATCAGTTAGCAGATGCACCACTACAGGACACCACACCAATGCAATTTGACTTTCTGGATGAATCCTTATTCACTATCTCAACCCATTCCTGGAAACTATACTTTGATGGGTCCTACACAAACCATGGCTCGGGGGTAGGAATCTTGTTTGTAACTCCTCATGGCAATGCCATTCCGAAGTCTTACCATTTTCTATTCCCATGCACCAACAACATAGCTGAATATGAAGCCTTAGTCATTAGTATCAAGATGGCAACAAAGTGGAAAATCAAAGAGCTACATGTCTATGGTGATTCTCAACTAGTGATAAATTAGGTCAATGATGATTACCAAACCAAAGATGAAAATCTTGTCCCTTACAAGAGGATGGTCGATGACTTTAAGGAATACTTTGTGATCATCTCTTTTGAGCAGATACCTCGCATTGAGAACAAATCAGCAAATGCCATGGCGACCATTGCCTCTCTTCTCGAGATACTAGAGAATGAATCATGGTATGAGTTCTTAGTGGAAACTATTTGGCAACCAGCTTATGATCTTCCTGAGAACCATTCCATATGCCTTTTAGTTGGATCTGACTCACCTTGGTACGGTAAGATTTACACTTACCTCAAGGACAACACTCTCCCACCTGACCTATCTTCAAACCAACGACAAACTTTTATATGCCAAACCTCTCACTCTACCATTATTGCCAATACCCTATTCCGACGTGGTCTAGATGGTACTTTACTCCATTGTTTAGAACGAGAAGAATCCATAACCACCTTACAAGACATACATGAAGGGATTTGCGAGACACATTCTAGCAGTCCTTCCTTAGCCAAGAAACTCATGCGTTTAGGTTATTACTGGATAACCATGGAAATAGATTCATATCAGTTTGTCAAGAAGTGCAAGCAGTGCTAAATACATGGGAACCTGATACATGCACCAGCTCAAGAATTGAGACCTTTAACAACACCTTGGCCCTTTTGCCAATGGGGACTTGACCTTGTGGGAAAGATCCATCCACCCTCCTCCAACGGCCATAAATTCATCATAACCACCACTAAGTACTTTACCAAGTGGATTGAAGTCGTTCCCCTCACCACCGTCACAGGTAAGCAAATCTCCTCATTCATCCTGAATTACCTCATCTACAGATATGGAATTCCTTCATCCATTATCATGGATAACGGAAGACCCTTCAAAAACTAGGATGTTCAAGAACTCTATGATTGATTCAAAATCCAACATTGTTTCTCTACACCCTATTACCCCTAAGGCAACGGTCAAGCTGAAGCATCCAATAAGACCATCTTGAAACTCCTCAAGAAGACAGTCAACACTGCTGGTCGTGATTGGCATATCCAACTCAATCCCGCTTTGTGGGCCTACAAAACTAGTATACACACTCCCATCGGTGCTGTTGACTTTTTCCCAGACTGGATGCTTATTCCCAGATTTCCCTACAAGGTAGCCATCAGTGATCAACAGGATCTCTGGGCCAGGGGGTCAACAGTGTAGGAGATAGACTCTATATTTTATCTCCTCTTCTTCTTCAGGCTCTGCAAGACCTAGGGGGGTATTCCCTATTCAACATCCCTAAGGATATGCATGCAAGGCTGGGATGTTGACAGAAAGCAGATGAGTCCTCCTGTATGTAGACCAAAACTGAAAGATAAGGGCAAAGGGGCTAGCTTTGGGCCTATTTGCAGTTGTAGACAGAGGACTGAGGATCCTAAACTAACTCTAATGTCCTAATGTTGGTTTTAGATTTTGCTTTGGAGTTTAAGTGTGGATGCAAAGCTGGATATGGTTATAACACAAAACAAAGCCTGATTGGTGCCTATCCAGGGCCTGGAGTCAATAGACATACACCTGTGAATGATCAGCATAAACAACTAAAACTGGATTTCAAGGGGATCTATGTGATACCTGCCTTACAGGCATCTCCCAATACAAAGTGTTAGGTTATCTCTACTTATGGTATCCCTACTGCAGTATACCCTTCCCAATGTTCAACCTGAAAACAGTTTAATCTACCCCTTGAGTAGAAGTTAAGAGATCAGACAGTCAACATAGGAATTCTATGCTCTAGAATCTAAACATTACTAAACATCCAGATTCAGAAGAAAAATACATGCAATACTGGAGACAGAATTAACACAACACATGCCAAACAGCATTTCTCATATAAGTTTAATCATGAAATCAGTGGGTTCATGCCAAAAACAAACAACAGGAGATACATAAACTCACAGGTAAGCTGTACAGAGCAACCAGATCAGCTTGTTATGCGTTACAGAGCCAGAATCATCAACTTTCAACAACCTCTCAAATGAACAACACAACCTGCTTATAACAGCCAGGTAGGTGCTCAGCAATTAATTACATTGTTGACCAAAATTTCGCCAGATACACAGTATCATGAAAATGGCGCTCAAACACAACCGGATTGGCGCCCAAACTTGAATGCAGCAGGTAGGGGAGGAGACAGGAAGATTTCTCGAGCCCTGCGCCATCATCCGCTGATTGACACCTTCAGTCGGGTACCAGATCGACCCACGCCATCGCCCATACCTCTGCAACCTTCGCCATTAATGGCGCACCAACCCGCGGCCTCGGGAAGAACATCATACAGACTATCGCGAGCATTTCCCGCCGAGATTCATCATCATGATATTTGAAAATGCAGGATAACAATATCCCACATGCACCCCGCGATGAGCTCAATAACACTTTATATACTAGGTCATGAGCATATATCATGTCGGTGCTTCTGCTCCTGACGACACTAGTATAGACTTCATCATCATCATCTTCCAGCAGCATGATATCCTGTTGTTCGAAAAATCACCCTGACGTCATCATGATACTTGAAATATAACCTTCATGATAATCGGCACAACCTGATCCTTCGGAGGAACATCCTCCTGCTGAGCTTATAACAAAAGTCTGGCCGATGAACATCCTGATGACGTCATCATCATATCCGCCTACTGCACACCTCCTCACATCCGGATGACGTCATCATCATGTTTGCAAATATCAGGAGGTCTCTTCAAGATGATCAGTGTTAGAAATATGACCCCCGCGGACCTTGATGACGTCATCATCATATCTACATCATCATGATGTTCGAACAAACATATATCCGGGTGATATGAAAATATCACCCCCCCCTTCGCGAATATCATGATGCAGATAGGCAGAAAGAAAAATATCACCCTGATATGCGGATGACGTCAGCATCATCAGGATGAGAAACAAAGAACAAGAAGTAATACAACATCATCAGGATGATATTGACTAAGATCATCCTGACGTTCCAAAATATGATGACCCTAGTGAATATCGGGTCGCAATTACAACTCTTCAACAACATCATCAGGATGATGTTAACCAAGATCACCCGATAATAAAAATATCACCCCGGCGAAATATCATGAAGGCAGAAAAGATGATGACCTCCGCAAGCAGCAGGATGAAAACTGGAAATATCATGATGATGACGACCCTTAAGAAAAAACAAGTTGTGTCGAGCACTTCAAAGAATAAGCAACATCATCATCATGCTCGCGCAAGGTGATAAATGGAAGATCACCGGAGACTTTGAAACATCACCCTCGCAAGCAGATCAGGGCGCACTGTAGCTCGGCAGCATCATCAGGATAAAACCCGAACATCACCCGACAGCGAAATATGATGATGACGATGAGAAACCGGTCGAAGGAGAACATGATGATGCTGACCATCATGGAAACAAACATGATGATGATGACCTCCTCCTCAAGAAAATATGATGCTGTAGTTGAAAAATGCTGGGGAGGTCCAACACTTAGAAAAAATGGGCAAGAAGATAAAGGCTTCAAATGAAGAAACCTCCTGATCATGACAAAGCAACCCCTGGTCAAAATGAGTGTCAACAGTGGCTCCGAATGGGGACGTGCAGGTGAAAACCTGCAGCGAGAACCAGATCTCCGGGCAGACCTGACAAAAAGCCAAAAAACGCGAGCCGCACAAGGCATTTACACTACATACATATTTTACAAATGTGCACAGCAACCAGATATTCATGTAAAATAGAACTTAAGGAATTGGCCATGCACAGGCAATTCCAGAATTTCACCATCTAGGGCCTGGAGGAAATAAGAATCCTCCCCATGAGTATTGCAAACCTGATATGGGCCCATCCATAAGGGCTGAAATTTGCCATGTTTACCCTTTTCCTGATCTTTAGCATTCCAAATAAGCACCAGATCATTAACCTGAAACTTCCTTTTTGTAGTTCTCCTGTCAAACTGATACTTCACATCCTGTTGTCTTTTGAGATTGATCTGGTGGGCTCTCCTCCTGTCTTCATCCAATGCAACCAGCTGATTCACTCTTTCTGTCATGGGATCTTCAAGGTCTTCATCATACTCTTGAATGAATCTGTAAACTGGTAGGAGATTGTTTATGGGCAGTCTAGCTGATGTACCATATACCAGCTCAAAAGGTGATTTCCCAATAGCCCTTTTCACAGTCACTCTGTCAGCCCATACTGCTAAATTCAACTTTGAATCCCAAGCCCTCTTGTTCTTGTCCAGTATCCTCTTGATAATTTTCATGATGCTCCTATTGCTTGATTCTGCTTGACCATTTCCTTGTGGGTGATATGGTGATGTATATGACAGGCTTATCCCATACTTGTTGCAAAAATCAACAAACTCACCTGATCTGAAGCACATAGCATTATCAGTGATTATTTTAGATGGTACTCCAAACCTGATGATGATGTTCTCTAGTATGAAGTCTGTCACCACCTTACTTGTAGCTCTTTTAGTTGGAATGGCCTCAATCCATTTGGTAAAGTAGTCAGTTGCCACCAAAATCCAACTGTGTCCCCCACTTGATTTGTCTGCAATTTCCCCTATAAAATCAATTCCCCATTGCTGGAATGGAGCATCCACAGGTGCAGCTCTGAGGGGTAAAGCACCATGATATTTCAGCTTTCCTGAGAATCTCTGGCAAGGGTCACATTTTCTTACTAACCTCTGTGCATCTGAAAAGAGGGTGGGCCACCAATATCCTGCCCTGAGAATTTTATGAGCTGTTGTTTGGGCAGTATAATGGCCACCACATAATCCTTTATGCATGTCAATTAAAATATTGTTAGCCATATTCTTATCCACACATCTCAGCAGCACACCATCAGGATTTTTCCAGTACAGCTCACCTTGAACAATGACATACCTGATTGCATGTAGCTTCAGAGTCCTCTTTTGATTGTCACTGAAATGGGAAGGACAATTCAGATTTTGCAAATAATAGACAATATCCTTGTACCATTCAGATCCTGATACACTTACATTCTCATCTTGGACTGCATTAACTTGGCATGCTTCCAAGTTTGACTGTGCCATCATCCTGGCTAGTCCTTGTCCTCTTATCAACTTAGTAACCTGTATGTCTATGTTGAATTCCTGCAGTTTGTTTATCCATCTGCACCTTCTTCCAGTCACCTCTTGCTGAGTGAATATGTCTTTGACTGCAGCATGAGGCACATATGCAATGATATATGACCCTACCAAGTATGGTCTGAAATTTTTAATGGCTCTAACAAGTGCATATGCCTGTTTTTCCATAATATCATACTTCAATTCAGAGGCCTGCAGGGACATACTGAAGAAAGCAATGGGCTGTTCAAAACCCTCTTCATTTTTCTGTAACAAACATGCAGCTACAGTATGAAAGGAAGCAAATGAGAACACCTGGAATGGCCTAGAAAAATCAGGTGATTTAAGAACAGGGGCCATCTTAATTGCCTCTTTGATATTCTGAAATGATTCTGCTGCTTCCCTTTCCCAGTTGACAGTTGCATCCTTCTTCATCATCTTGGAAATGTTCCTTGTGATCTCTGCAAAGTTGGGAACAAATCTTCTGACAAAGTTTACCTGTCCAAAGAAGGACTGAACTCCTTTCACACTTTTTGGCATTTGGATCCTGTCAATAGCTGCCACTCTCTCTGGATCTATCCTGACTCCATCTTTGGAAACAATGTGTCCCAGAAGTTTTCCTTCAACTACTCCAAAGGCACACTTCTTTGGGTTTAGAGAAATACCATATTCTAGTGCTCTTATGAAGATCTGCTCCAGATGCATGCAATGCTGCTCCTCTTTCTTTGAGTAGGCAGTCAGGTCATCCTGATATACTGCCAAGATTGAATCAATCAGCCCTGCAAAAGCAACATCCATTGCTCTTTGAAATGTAGCACCTGCATTTGTTAGTCCAAATGGCATTCTAACATACACATATGTTCCCCATGGAGTGGTAAAGGCAGTCTTATACTGTTCTGATTCTTTTACCTTTACCTGATTATATCCTGAAAATCCATCCATCATGGATAGGAGTTCACAACCAGTCACCCTTTGCAACATAGCTTCCATATTAGGCAATGGATAGTTATCCTTCAAAGAGGATACATTCAAGTTCCTGAAATCCACACAAAGCCTAATATCACCATTCTTTTTCCTGACTGGGACAAGGTTAGACACCCAAGTTGAATGTCTAATGGGCACAATTATTCCAGCATCCCTGAGCCTTTTGAGTTCTTCCTGCATCTTGGGAGCTAAGGTAGGATTTATAGGCCTTTGCCTCTGTCTAAATGGCTTAGCTTCAGGCTTCAGTGGGATCTCATGCTGGAATAAGTCTTCTCTATAAGCTTTTAGGTCCTCATATGACCAAGCAAAAACATGTTTATACCTTTTTAGCAATGCAATCAGCATACTTCTTATGTGTGGTTTGAGCTGTTTGCCAATATATACCTTCTGAGGGGCCTGAGATGTCCCCAAATTTATTTCTTCTAAATCCTCCTTATTTGTGGGGGATGTCCTTGTGACCATTTTGTCTCTACTGTCAAAGGCTCTTTCCAAAGCCACTAACCCTCTAGGGATCTTGTTAGTCTTCAACTGGATGATCTCCTTCCCTACAAGAGTCTCTTTTCCATCTACAGTTTCTACAAAAGCTTGGAAATCAATCTGTTGGTTCTCATACTCATCTATGCAGTGCAAAAATTTCAGCAAATCCCTATCATCATTAAAAACTTGCCAACTGCATATGTTTTCTGGTATGGCAGGCCTAATTTTAACTTCTACATCTGTGACACCTGACAGAGTGATGTCATCTGGCCTTATTGCAACATTGGCTAAGAAATCAGCCATAACATTTTTTGACCTTTCTACCCAGCCAATTGAAAATGCATCAAATAACTCAATAGTATCCCAAACAGCATGCTTGTATTGTTTCAGTCTTCTATTCTTTGCAGCATACTTATTTCTGATTTGGGATACAATCAGCTCAGAGTCTCCAAATACTCTTAACATCTTAATTCCATGTTTGAGAGCAATATTCAGGCCTAAAAGTAAAGCCTCATATTCTGCAATATTATTTGTGCAATCAAACCTCAGCAAGAAAGAGGATTTGAGGAGCTTACCAGTTGGAGACAGGAAGACAACTCCAGCTCCAGAACCTTCTTTTGCACAAGCTCCATCAAAAAACATGGTCCACAATCCTTGCTGATCCAGCTCTTCAGTGCAGACATTTTTCTTTTCATCCTCTGTATCATCTGAGACAACCCTGAAGTTATCACAGTCAGTGTCCACAAAGCATACCTGTTCATTTGCTTCTTGGTCTTCCACTGTCTCTGATGATCTCTGCTCTCTGATTAACTTGACATCCCTGCCATTCATTGGAATCATGGCATATGACAGGTCCAGCTGCATACTTCCACCTATTAGTGCTGCCCATCTTCTTGACAGCAGCATACCATACTGTGGCTTGATGTCAACCACTGTTATATTCATCTTATATTTCTTTTCAGGAAATGCTGCCAGTTTGAAATCCACATCCTTCATGATTCCAATAACTGGTACCTCTCTGGCATCCATTGCATAGCATTTTCCACATGCCTTGTCAATTTTTAATCCTGTTTGTTGCATGATAGCCAAAGGCATGACATTTGTGGATGCTCCAGAGTCAAGCATACAATTTCTAATTATTTTACCATTTATAACCAGGGAAACATAAAATGGTTCCACCTGTGAAGGACACTTTGTCATGGTCATTCCTAAATATACTTCAGGAGTCTCATCTTCTTCATTACACATGACCTGTTTCTCACCCTGGGTCTGATCATTTTGCTTAGCTTGAAAAGGTACCCCTGAGATTAGGGATATTGTTCTATTCTTGATCTCTTCCACTTTCATGAGTTCCATAAGTGGAACAGAGACCTTTACCTGAGTGAGGATCTGGGCTATATCAAATGGAGCACAGTTTTGTACAGCAGTTGTAGCTTGCTCCACAATCTTGCTTTTATCCTGAGCTGACTTAGCTTTCATTTTCATAGTTCCCTGATCATCATTCCTGTCTTGGGAACCTCTACTTTGATCTTCAGCCTGAGGGGTTTTGTTTTCTGGCCCTTGGAAATCATGACCTGTTCTGTATCTAAAGTTCTGCTTGTTATTTACCCACTGCCTTTTTTGTGGTTCAGTTCCTTTATGACCATGCATCTGCTGACCTACAGAAATATCTTCTGGCTGATGTGGGCTGCCAACCTGATTTTTACCTCTGAGATTGTAGTTGCTCTTGACCTGAGCAACTGCTGCAGCTGTGAAGGCTCTGATTTCCTCATCAGAAGGTCGCTGTAGGTTACTCAGAAAATTGTGTGAGTTCTGAGCATACACATAATTATCCTCATGATCTTCATCATATGGGGACTGTTGGCAGGCCTGAACCTGATCATCTGTCTTCTCATCAGCATCATAAAGAGTATATCCATTACCTATGGACATCATGTTAACATCATCATCCTGCACATGATGTGGCTCATTGCACTCATTACAAGATGTAGCATTATCATACAAAGATTGGGCAATCATGCACTGTGACTGTGAATGTGGCATCTGACAGATTATACACCACGGAGCGTCATCAGCAATATTTATAGTTTTCTTTAGGGGATCAGGAGTTTCCTTGGCATGTTGAGCCCTCTGACTTGTGTTGTTACGTGGATATACAGGATTACCATCATGCCAATTGGTGTTATAAGGCATATCATGTAATGATGGCCTCTTTTCCTGTCTTTGATGGATTTGCCTGTCAGGACCCATCCCTTTTTCACTTCTAGCTAATCTATAGCTCAGGTCCTTAACAACATTTGCCAGTTTGTCTATCTTATCTTCAGGAGCAGATGTACTACCTTGAGTGTTCTGAGGCTTATTTGGATTCTGCAGAATTTTTACATCATCCCTTCTATTTGTCTTGCCTGATGCTTTCCTATTGTTTTCAATATTTACTGCAATCCTGAAAACATCCCTGAGAGTGGCAGGACCTTTATCTCTCAGTCCATATGCAGTCTTTGCATCAAAGGCATTGATGTACAAAATTATGCACATTGGTTCATTTGGCCTCATATGATGTGGCAATTTGTTCAACACTTTAGTAAATCTTGCATTAAAGTCTGCAACCTGCTCATTTGACCCTTTGGTGATGCTGGTGAACTCATTTACAAAGAAGCTAGGGTCAGTCTTATCACCATATTGCTCCTTGAATATCCTCTTAAAATCATCCCATGATGATATACTCCGGTCAGGCAGATTCCTGTACCATTCTCTTGCCTCATCTATTAAGGATTGCATGAATGACTTCATGAAAACATCCTCATGCTCAACCTCAAAATTATCCATGACATTTTGGAAGGCCTTTAGATGATCTTCTCCTGACACTGTATTGTTTCCTGAAAACTTAGGCACTTGCAGCCTCAGATGCTTATCAATGGGGTTAGGATACCCAGGAATACCATCAAACACCAGCTGCCTGAATCTATCTAGCTGCATAGGCTGTCTGTTTGGCTGATTAACATTAACATTTCTATTTGCATTTTGGTTTCCTGCATTGTTTAGTGGTATCCTAGCATCATTCACATTTTGTCTGTCATCATGATGCTGATGATGCACTTCATATCTTTGCTGATGTCTTTGCATATTTGCATTTTCTAAGGTAGGAACTGAATTATTTTGGGCAGTTCTCAAGGCTTGCACTTTCTGCTGTATATCATCTCTGATTTTCATGGCTTGTAAGTATTCTAGTTCTGCTCTTAGGCTTTTGATTTCTTCTGCCAATTGTTCATCCTTAGGTCTGGAGGTAGATGGTCTCATACCATTTGGGTCATCATCTTCATCATCCCTTAGAGACTCTGCCTCTTCGAACCTTTCACTTGGGTCTAGAAAAGGGCGTTCTTGGAACACCTCTGACCTCATTCTCATACTACCACCCTGTTGCCTCTCATATGCACCTTGGATATCTGCTTCTGCACTTGAAAAATAAGGAGCATGCTGTCCTGATGGCCTAGGGTTATCTTGTACCTCATCAATTTTTCTGGGGGAGCTCTCATGACTAGCTGAGACAGTTCCCTTTCTTCTATACATCATTCTTTTTGTTAATGGTAACTCTTCAAATAGAGGATTTTGTTGGGATCTTCTCCCCTGCATATAAATTTACTTTGACCGGTTGGGAGATTACTTCGGAGTCGCCACCTATTTCTAGGAACTGTTTTCTTCTGAAAACCAGGGTTCTTTCACAAGATTCCCCAGGGTGTTTTCTTCTGTTGCTGACTCAGATGGGTCACATATATATCACTGGAGATGATTAGATAGCACTTTTACTTATCACTCCCCAGCAGAGTCGCCAATTTCTGTTGACTTTTTCCCAGACTGGATGCTTATTCCCAGATTTCCCTACAAGGTAGCCATCAGTGATCAACAGGATCTCTGGGCCAGGGGGTCAACAGTGTAGGAGATAGACTCTATATTTTATCTCCTCTTCTTCTTCAGGCTCTGCAAGACCTAGGGGGGTATTCCCTATTCAACATCCCTAAGGATATGCATGCAAGGCTGGGATGTTGACAGAAAGCAGATGAGTCCTCCTGTATGTAGACCAAAACTGAAAGATAAGGGCAAAGGGGCTAGCTTTGGGCCTATTTGCAGTTGTAGACAGAGGACTGAGGATCCTAAACTAACTCTAATGTCCTAATGTTGGTTTTAGATTTTGCTTTGGAGTTTAAGTGTGGATGCAAAGCTGGATATGGTTATAACACAAAACAAAGCCTGATTGGTGCCTATCCAGGGCCTGGAGTCAATAGACATACACCTGTGAATGATCAGCATAAACAACTAAAACTGGATTTCAAGGGGATCTATGTGATACCTGCCTTACAGGCATCTCCCAATACAAAGTGTTAGGTTATCTCTACTTATGGTATCCCTACTGCAGTATACCCTTCCCAATGTTCAACCTGAAAACAGTTTAATCTACCCCTTGAGTAGAAGTTAAGAGATCAGACAGTCAACATAGGAATTCTATGCTCTAGAATCTAAACATTACTAAACATCCAGATTCAGAAGAAAAATACATGCAATACTGGAGACAGAATTAACACAACACATGCCAAACAGCATTTCTCATATAAGTTTAATCATGAAATCAGTGGGTTCATGCCAAAAACAAACAACAGGAGATACATAAACTCACAGGTAAGCTGTACAGAGCAACCAGATCAGCTTGTTATGCGTTACAGAGCCAGAATCATCAACTTTCAACAACCTCTCAAATGAACAACACAACCTGCTTATAACAGCCAGGTAGGTGCTCAGCAATTAATTACATTGTTGACCAAAATTTCGCCAGATACACAGTATCATGAAAATGGCGCTCAAACACAACCGGATTGGCGCCCAAACTTGAATGCAGCAGGTAGGGGAGGAGACAGGAAGATTTCTCGAGCCCTGCGCCATCATCCGCTGATTGACACCTTCAGTCGGGTACCAGATCGACCCACGCCATCGCCCATACCTCTGCAACCTTCGCCATTAATGGCGCACCAACCCGCGGCCTCGGGAAGAACATCATACAGACTATCGCGAGCATTTCCCGCCGAGATTCATCATCATGATATTTGAAAATGCAGGATAACAATATCCCACATGCACCCCGCGATGAGCTCAATAACACTTTATATACTAGGTCATGAGCATATATCATGTCGGTGCTTCTGCTCCTGACGACACTAGTATAGACTTCATCATCATCATCTTCCAGCAGCATGATATCCTGTTGTTCGAAAAATCACCCTGACGTCATCATGATACTTGAAATATAACCTTCATGATAATCGGCACAACCTGATCCTTCGGAGGAACATCCTCCTGCTGAGCTTATAACAAAAGTCTGGCCGATGAACATCCTGATGACGTCATCATCATATCCGCCTACTGCACACCTCCTCACATCCGGATGACGTCATCATCATGTTTGCAAATATCAGGAGGTCTCTTCAAGATGATCAGTGTTAGAAATATGACCCCCGCGGACCTTGATGACGTCATCATCATATCTACATCATCATGATGTTCGAACAAACATATATCCGGGTGATATGAAAATATCACCCCCCCCTTCGCGAATATCATGATGCAGATAGGCAGAAAGAAAAATATCACCCTGATATGCGGATGACGTCAGCATCATCAGGATGAGAAACAAAGAACAAGAAGTAATACAACATCATCAGGATGATATTGACTAAGATCATCCTGACGTTCCAAAATATGATGACCCTAGTGAATATCGGGTCGCAATTACAACTCTTCAACAACATCATCAGGATGATGTTAACCAAGATCACCCGATAATAAAAATATCACCCCGGCGAAATATCATGAAGGCAGAAAAGATGATGACCTCCGCAAGCAGCAGGATGAAAACTGGAAATATCATGATGATGACGACCCTTAAGAAAAAACAAGTTGTGTCGAGCACTTCAAAGAATAAGCAACATCATCATCATGCTCGCGCAAGGTGATAAATGGAAGATCACCGGAGACTTTGAAACATCACCCTCGCAAGCAGATCAGGGCGCACTGTAGCTCGGCAGCATCATCAGGATAAAACCCGAACATCACCCGACAGCGAAATATGATGATGACGATGAGAAACCGGTCGAAGGAGAACATGATGATGCTGACCATCATGGAAACAAACATGATGATGATGACCTCCTCCTCAAGAAAATATGATGCTGTAGTTGAAAAATGCTGGGGAGGTCCAACACTTAGAAAAAATGGGCAAGAAGATAAAGGCTTCAAATGAAGAAACCTCCTGATCATGACAAAGCAACCCCTGGTCAAAATGAGTGTCAACAGGTGCTACACCTTACGCCCTTGTCTATGTCTCAGAAGCTATCCTTCCCATCGAGGTCAAATTACCATCTCTCAGGGTGTTGTTGAAAGGTCTCATATCAGATGAAGAATATAGAGTCTCCATATTGCAAGAACTAGAGTTGCTAGAGGAAAGGAGACAGAAAGCCTTTGACCATCTCAAAGCATATCAACAAATGATGTCACGAAGCTATAACCATAGAGTTCTTCCAAGAGTCTTCAAATTTGGAGATCTGGTCCTTAAGGAAAATCCCCGCAATCAACAGGATAGGGAAAAGAAGGGCAAGTTCAAACTCAACTGTCTTGGGCCTTATGTAATTGTAGCTTCTTATGGATCGGGGGCATATCAGTTAGCAACATCAGAGGGTGAGTTGTTCGATGACCCAATCAACAGCATGCATCTTCATCGGTTCTATACCTAGGAGAACCCCAATGTAAGGAGGGCGTAAAAATACAAAAAAATAAAAAAATCATAAAAATATTAAAAAATCAAAAAAATACAAAAATACAAAAAAAAAATTCATCCTTTGGTGAAAACCTGGCAAATAGGCATCATGCATACTTTCTAGCTTTTTTTCATGCAAATAAAGGCAAGTGGCAAAAACCTAGTAAACAGGCGTTACTTATGATAAACTGCCATCCCCATCTTTGGGAAACCAATCACTTTGTGTCCATTCTTCGTCATGTCCCATTCGACCCACATCTGTCCCATAATAAAATCCTAATGGTAACCTATCATGGCTTGATACTCTATCTCTTTGTTGGCCTTGTCAACCAAGGTTTTGTCCCATATCGTATCCATCGTGTCAGCCTGGCATAGTGTCTCTCGTTGGTATCCATGGTCCAAGTCCATGAACTACGTTGCCTCTGTATTGTCACGTAGGCAAGGCCATTTCTTAAATGCACCCCCGAGGCTCCCACAGTCCCATCCGTCCCATTTCTTGTCGTCTTTCTTTTAGTCCATCCATGGTCCATTAGGGTTTACCCCGAACTACGTTGCCTCTGTGTCATCACGTAGGCAAGGCCATTTAGCAATGAGCCCCCAAGGCACTAGGTCAGTTCCTTAGGGTCCGTCTCCCCAATAAGGATTGTGAAGTTCTTCTCACCAAGCAAGCAAGCACAAGCGAAACCTGCTCTTTTCAAGTAAAAGTCCTGACACAAGACATTAACCTATCCAAAGCAAAGCAAACTCCTAAGGCCTCCTAATTGATTTTACTCAAATTATGGCAAGAAACAAACACATCTAAATGCAAGAATGTTTTGTGTTGGTTAGGTTAACTTACAGAGTCTTGATTTATGCTATCATGCCTTTCTATGCTACTCAAGGATGCCAAAAGCTAGAGATGCTATGATGGAGGCATGATTCTTTTCTTTGTTTGTTGTTTGTGGATTAAACTTTAGTAATGTGAAGCCTTGTCTAAGGACATGATCGGTAAAAGATCATCGAGGACATCCAAGGTCTAACATGAATGGGGGCAATCCTTGTTTGTTGATACGCAAGAAATACTTAGGTCATCTCGGTTCAATTATAGCTCGATGCTTGTACTAACTTGTTAAATCAAAATCCATGTAAGCAATGCTTAGGTCATCTCGGTTCAATTATACCTAGATGCTTGTATTAACTTACAACATTTCAGAAAAAGTACCAAAAAAATTGCCCAATGATGAAATAAAGCACTTCAAACTACTTGCACCGTCAAGATGTCAAAATCAAATCCATCCATTTACACATCCATACATCCATATCCCATGCAATAAAAGATGGAATCAGTGCAAAGTAACAATATAAAGTGAAGCTTGTGAATCTTTCTCTCAAGTCATTCTTCTGTCAATCAATCTTCTATCTATCATTCCATCATTTTGGTGTTGATAGAGTACATTTGGACGTCACCAAAACATAACATATAGTTGCATATCATATCACATGAGATAGTCATTTACATGATTAAATCAGTTGCATACATAATAGAGTGCATTAAGTCATCCATATACAGTTTGTTACAATCATCATATAGTGTCAAAGGAGAAAAAAAACTCAAAAACATAGCTAAGTGCATCACATAAGTTGCATAATCATATAGATACCAGTCACATTCACACACATTAGAAGCATATCAAGTAAAAAACATCTAAGTCTGCATTAGATAAACACATACATCACATCATACAAAAGAAATGCATCATAACTCATACATATAGAGAGAATCAAAATAGCTGCATCCTCATATCATAAAATATGTCCAAATGTACAATATCAAAGTATCTATCTCTAAATTGGTGTCATACAATAAGTACATCTAATGGATGGTGATACATGTCTCAAAAATACATAAGTGGTACAAGTATATCCGGCTAACTGAGCCAACAAAAAGGTACATAGGATCCAAACTCTGCAAATCTCTACCCTTGCTGCTGAGGACCATTGCTACTGGTAGTGTCTCCTCCTGCTCCTATACCGGCCTCAGACTACTGTGGGCCCATAATAGAGGCCCCTGACCTTGATGGACCTGCTCTTTGTGAGGCCATAGACTGACTCCTATAGCTCAGAGCCCTCTGACTAACCGGCACTACACCATGGTATAATCCACGATAATACTACGTCTGGGCCTGCGCTCTAGCAAGCTCCCCCTGTACCTATGCTAGCTGCCCTCGCACCTGTGCTAGCTCTCCCTGTACCTATGCTAGCTGCGCCTGTGCCTACTGCACCTGCCCAACCAAAAAGCTACTTGTCGCATATGTCCTTAGGGCTGCCACTGCAATATCCCCCTCCACTTGGATAACTCGTATCTGCGCGTCTGCCATGTCCCTCTCTCTAGTCAGACCCGCAATGTACTCTGCGTCTATCTCTCATCGAGCCTCAACCCTCCTAAGATGGGTCTGTAGCTATCTAACCTGCCCTCTCAGTGTGGCTATGGTCCTCTCATGAATATCTACCTGTGCTGGACCCTGTGGCACCTGCTGCTGTGCCACTTGTTGAGGTGGTGGCATTTGTCCTCGTACCTGCGATACCTCCTGTGGCACCTGCTGTGCAACCCCTAGTTCCTCCCCAACTCTCTGCCTCTGTCTAGGTCGACCTCCATCATCTCCTCCCCCTCCCTCCCCCTCCTCCTCCGTCATCTCCTCCATCTCTGCCTCCTCTCCCTCTCCCCCTCCCCCTCCTCCTCCGGCCAACTTGACCCTCATCATCTGAGTCTGCCTCATCTATACAAGGCACCGACACCCCAAGTCCTAAATATCTCAGGAATGGGTGCTCAGCAAACCAATCCTCATAATCCTGTGACATCCCAGCGTCTGCTATCTCCCTCCTCATGTCCCAGGCAACATAAGGTGTCTATCAAAACTTTGTCAGGGCCTCCTCGTAGGATGCCATCGGTCCCCATCTGACCCTCTCTGCATGTGTCCATGCAAACCAAGCTTGCCCCTGTGGCATGCCTTGCCTCCTGTCGAACTGTCTCAGAACTTTGCCAACAATCTGCCTCTCTAGTATGTGGCAAGTCTGCCCTATCAGCCATCTCGTCTGAAAATAGTAAGGTAGCTCATCTGCCTCGTCATCACACGGCTCACAATCTAGATATGGTCGCTAGATGACCACATCTACCCCATCCAAGGCGTGTCTCCAATACTCTAGGTTTCCCAGCCTATGCTGGGAAATCACTCCTGCATAGCCATAGCTATATGGCTCTCCCCTTTGTCTCGCAAAAACACATATCGGCCTCATGATCACTATGTGCTCCCATAGCCAAAACTGTAGTATTGATACGCCTGCAGAAAGGCTCATGCTCCTATGATACACCACCTGATGCATATCATGGTATAAATGGGCAAGCACACAAACACCCCAAGCGTAACGGGTGCCCTCTGTCACCATCCTCTCCATGATCCTACCCCATCCAATGGGGAACCCATGTGATCTCCTGTCGGGGCATACAATGCCTCCGATCAATCCTGCTACAATCCCTTGGAAGTAGTCATAGTAATCGTGGATATCCTGCCACAGGATGACCTGTCCAACCAACTCCGGGTCATCAAACACTCGCCTGCACTCAGTGAGTTCCGCACCTCTCTGTGGATCATACTCCACAAGCTCGCCATCAATCGGCAAATGCAAAATCCTATAGACGTCCTCTAGTGTCACAGTCATCTCGCCAGTGGCGAAGTGAAAAGTCCCATCCTTGTTGTGGAACCTCTCCACAATAGCAGTCAGCAAGCAATGGTTCACCTGCACCTCGGGCATGAAGCAAATGTAATCGAGTCCCATAACACCAAATGCCTCTCTATCTATCTCGATCAACATATATCTCTGCAACAAAGGCATGGGGAACTACTCCCTAGACTGCAACATATCCCGTATCTCCTCCTGCAAGCACGCAAAGCAAGGCATCAACCTAAAGATGCAAAGTACCATACTCAACATATCTATCGAAACATGTCAACTAACTTAGCATTTCAAATTGGTCAAAATAGCACACTACATCTCTTGACTAGATTCCTGCAATCTCAGAGATAGCTTATCGATTGATGTGCCAAACAAGACACCAATCGAGTCAATTTCGCTAAGTCATCTACCTATCTATGACATATGCACCATAACAGGTGGTAAATGTGCTATTTTTTCACAAAAGCACCATTTCTTGTCCTATGTGCCACTTTTGGCAAATGTGCTGCAAAAATCAATGCATGCACCGCAGTTTTCTACATATGTGCAATTCTGATAAATGCACCGCAATATACTGTATATGCGCTATTTTATTATGCATGGGCCGCAGTTTTTTACATACGCGCCACTTTCATAGATGCGCTGCTTTATCCTATGCATGCGCCACAGAAACACATATGCGTCGTTTCGCACTACATATGTGTTGCTTTGCAATTCTGCGCTTCTATCTACCCTAATTTCCCCTAGCATTTATTGCTACCTAAATCGACCCTAGGAGAAGTGTTTCGGGATACATATCGGGGGTCCTGCCTCTGCTGGCCGGTCGAATCGACAAACGCACTTGAATCGATGCTCCTCGCGTGGAATATCCACCTCTCTAGCTGCCATGCTGCTCTAAGCTCTCTGAAGCAAATCAAACTAAGACAAGTGTACAAATGAATTGTCTTGTGGACCCAACTCCTATTTATAGCATGCAAACCCTAAATCTAGTTATGTGGTGACTACGACTACTTCCCGCATCTGTTTCTTCCATTTTTTTCCTGTTTCTCTGAAACGCATCCTATTTCCTTCAACCCAACCTTGTTTTCCCTTCGTCTTCGTGAGATTGTTCGTCTCACGCTTTCTGCCTTCTTCCCGTCCAATCTCCCAAGGGGGCATCCTATCGTCATAACCTGTACTAGGGGCAAACTAGGGCATGTATCATTATCAAACTATTTATTCTTTGAAGCAACGTCATAAACTGCATTGCATCAAAGAGGGGCAAAATGTATACACCTAAAAATGACACGATTCTAATTCCTCTATCAATAAATAAATAACCAAATTTATTTATTTGATTCATAATCTTCCAACAATTAAATAAATCCTTTATTTAATTCAATTCTTCTCAAACAATTAAATAATTCTTAATTATTTAATTAAATCAAATTCATTCCTCCAAATTTGAATAAATCAAATCAAATTTATTTAAATCCTTTCAATCTCCAAAAATAAAATAAATCAAATATTTTATTTATTCTTCCAAAATCATGCACAACAATTAAATAAATTTATTTATTTAATTTATTTTCAGATATCTTCTAAATCTTCTAAAAATAAGTCTTCTTCTCCATGCACATAAAATTAAATAATTTATTATTTAATTTCTCTCAAATCATGCAAAAGCAAATCTTAAGTTGAGTTATCTATTCAATCAACCTTATTTTTATCAATATCTCTTAAATTAGAAAAAAACTTTCTAATTTATGAAAAGCATGTCTTATCTTTAGAAAAGAAAGTGATTAACTCAAATTAAATAGTTTTTGTGTGACACTTGTCTTCTTCTTATTCGTTGCACGTTCCTCATATGTTCTCAACCGTTGATCTTCTCAAGTCTTCTATACCATTGATCTTCATTCTTCCAAGTCTATAAATTGAACCTTGTTCTTCCTTTCTATTCATCTAAGCTTTAAGTATTGTTACTCTATAGGAATTACAGTGCACCTTTGGCACCAATTCCTTCATTGCTTGTGATCACACTTTTTTTTACTACACACTACTACCATCGTTGTGAAGCTTCTCTTCATTACGACATTACCATAGCCATTCATAATCGACATTCTTGACAAAGCAAAGAAGTGCACTCACTGAGGGCCCTTTTCATACACACAAGGACGATTTTTGATAGGCAACAATGGAAGTTTCGATATAAGGAAGGTTTGCTTTGTTGATTCATTACTTGTTTGGTTTAATCTTCTTAGTTCACTATTCTAGAGTTTTGGGTATTTGATATTATTTATCATTGCATATTCATTGTTGATCCAAATTTACCCTAACAGTTTTGCTATTTTCTTTAAATGTAACTCATAACCTATCACTAATTTTAGCATGTAGGAAAAATATTTTTACAAACAATACTTACTCATTTTTTTCTAGATGATGAAATGCAATGAAGTAGAGAGAAAAGTAGTCAAACATTGATGGATGAAGTAGATGGAATAATAAGGAAAAAATAAATTCCATTTATGAGACTTAATTTTCTTACCATGATGACTCTCTCTCTCTCTCTATATCTCTCTTTCTTTCCAACTGGATTATTAGCATTAAATGGTTGATCAAAATTCAGTATCTCTTTATCTATCTCTCTTTATCCCTTCATATCTCTTATCTCTATCTCTCTCTTGCTCTATCTCTTTTATTGTATTCCTCTCTATCAATCTCTCTATTTATCACTACATTATAATACTGTTGTACGACTATTGCATATTTGTTGGAGGTCCATTAAGACATGGTATAGGTATAGGTCTATTTTAAATTAGTCTCTCTTTATGTCTCTATCAATGTCCCTCTCTCTCTTTCTATCTCTATGTCCCTCTGTCTATTTCTCTCTCTAATCACTTCTCTTTCTCACATGCATCTTTAAAGAATACAAATTTATTTTCAAAAATTACTTATTTACAATACTTAGTTTGATATAATGGTATAATTTTATCTCATAAACTCTTAGTAATGTTTTGAGTGCCAACTTGTTCCATTCATCTTGATCCATAATTAAATTATTGGGATTCGTGTAAGTTAATTTAAACAATAGTATATATATATATATATAATAATAATAATAATAATAATAATAATGTATTTTATATATAAGATAAGTATAATTGAATAATAAATAGTTATAAATATTAATTATATTAAATATTATATTATATGTGTAATACAGTGTAAGTATGTGAAGCAAAGAAATACACACGGTTTAATCCAAAAGCACTTACACTATATTATATTATGGACTATGGAAAACTCATGCCTACTACTATATATGTGTATTTATTTTAGATAGAATATAATATTTAATTATAAATATAAATATAATATAAATGTTATATATAAAAAATAAAATATAATTGAGTAATAAATATTTACAAATATTAAATAAATTAATATTATATTAAATAGAACATATCTTAATAAATAAATATATAAATATTAAATTATATCAATTATTATATTAAATATATATTTTTATTTAACAATTTATACTAGACAATATATATATATATATACTTTTAAACAATATCTGGTTTAACCAAAGATCTTTACATTGAAAGCGAGAAAAATGGTATTGTAGAAAAACATATACTTTTATAATTTGTTGGTAGCACTCTTTTTGGGTTTACAGCGCATGGCTAATGCCATTAAAAAAACAAATCAACCACATATAAAATATAATTAGTGGATAGGCTTTTATATGTGAGCATTATAGTGCTCAGAATTGTCTCACTCCGTAAAAAAATTCACTTCGACACATCTTCAACTTCACTTTTCTATCTTCAAATCGAGCTAAATAGTTCATTTAGATTAATTTTAACTCCACTTTAATCATAAAATTTATTTCAATTATTAGTCCCAACTCATTTATTTGTTTAATCATTAGACTTAAATAATTTACACAGTTTTTTCCATTAAAAATACATGTTAATTTGCTTATGGGTACGAGTAAATTTGTATATAGATTAAACCACAAGCCGTCTAGGAGTAGATTTTCCCGTAATCAATTAAAGCGGGCAACAATAAATAAACTAAAACAACCAAAATGATTAATTGACAACATTTTAAAAAAGGAGTGTAAAAATAAGCCTATAACATAACTACACGCAAGGGAAGAATGAGGAATTCCGCATACCTGCAATAGAATTGTTGGCAACGTATTTAATTGAAAACTACCTATTCGCTAATAAACCATAAATTTGTAAACCCTGGTAAACTTGCCAGTGTATCCCCGTCTTTATTTTACTTCCAATTACAAACTCCCAAATACATGTTTTTTCAGTGGAATCCAGTTGGGGCATATACACTTGTGGACAAACACTTTAGCCAGCCACGTCAGATTACTCCTTCGCAGTCACATCAGCAGAGAGCAATCTAATGGATGAAAAAACATGCATGATTAAACCAAAAAAAAAAAAGTGTTTCGTCGGCATGGATGCTGATAAACTATACCGACAAACGAAAAACGGCGAGTGAAATATAGCCTGCGAAGCAAAACCGGTGACCGGAAATTAGCAACGAGATCGATGGACATCGTACTTTCAATTGTCTTGCACCGATATAAGACATTCGCAACTGTTGATTTGCCAAGTTAGGGCGTTGGTTGCCAAAGGGAACGCCTTCGACGTAATTATTCCATGATCTTATGGCTTCTAAAGTAACTACTTATGATTTGGATGTTCTACACAACTCTAGGTTCTTTAAAAATCTATTAACATCCATTAAACTTGCTTGAATAATTATTTGATATTGTGTAATTATTTGCAGTTTTTTTTTACATGCATTGACATGTGTCATTTGGTTAGTTAAATAGGGTGGCATGATCTAGGTAGTTTAAACAAAAACAATTCATGAAGTCCTTCCTATACGAAATCAATGACAATATGTGACGCGTGAATATCAATAATTAAGCTTATATATAAATAAGTTGAATGGTGCCTATTTGGAATAATCGAAATGAAGGAAAAAAGATCCCACATTTGTCCCACCTCAACAAGTACGAACACCTTAAATATTATATCTTCAGGCGCATTCATTGAGTGCCGTGCACGCGTACGCATTTCCGTGCTTTCAACGTTACGTTACCTACTCAAACGTACGCCACCGTCCAAAACCGTCTTTCCAATGTCATTGGTTGTGAATCTATTTCTTTAGTACTATTAAGATTTTTCCATTGTAGAACAAAGGGATTTTTTAATCAGAAATTATTCTCTGAGAGTAAAATTTATAAAATGTAAGGGATAAAGTATATATTGTTTATGTTTTTGATTAAGTGTTTTTTTATTAATATCATGTTTTCTTTATATTGATCAAAGCAAATGAGTACAAATAAGCAGTCTTTAAACAAGAGATTGCAGAATGAAAATGTAAATTTAATACGAAACATATATGTAAATCCAATAAGAAATATATAACTATCCAACAAAGCAAATAACCAAACAGACAGAATCAATACATCATTGTTGAGAAGAGCTGAATCAACCTCTTTGCACATATACCTTATTAATACTAGCACTTGCACCCATAAGAGGTTCAAGGAATACGCCGATAGGAACAACCGATGAGTTTAGAAAATTTTCCGGCGTCAAATTTTTTTTTATGGCGTGAGACAATTCCGAGCACTATAATGCTCACATATAAAAGCCTATCGGCTAATTATGTTAATTGAATTTTAAGAGTTGGTTTAGTGGATGAATTGCTCTCTAAAAAAGATAGAATGCTTGAATTACTTCTTTGAGGTTTTCTTTATTAATTGAGGAAGATGCTATTAATTTTTGTTCAAGTGAGGAAAACCCAGTTCCTAATCTCTTAAAGGTTTTAAAAAAAAAAGCACTACAAAGAGATCCTTTTGAGAAAGCTATGCCTCCATGTATTTCTTCCTATTGTTTATTCTTAATTTCTTCTAAGAAATCTCTAAAAATAAATGAACAAAGAGATTTGAAGTAATTGAAAGAGATCAAAGACACACAATGAATTAAATAGAACTTCCATTTAATCAAAATCCAAAATTTTAAATTACATTTAAATTATCACAACCAATCATTAGTAGACAATTCTATTCTACTATAAAATAAACCTAATCTATGAAAGCAAATAAGCATGCATACCTAGAGCCAAAAATGCTATAGATGTTGATGCTACAAATGAAGAGAAAAATTGATCATTGTTAGCAGTGTTCACAGTTCCAAATCCAATGGCTTCATTCTCACTCATGTTATCTCCCATCGATGGCAAATAGATCAAAGGTAAAATAGGTATGGTAATTAGCAATAGTGGTCGATGGAAAGTTGTACATGGGCTTGCCAAAATAAAAGAAGCTTCAATAGGGGCTATAAAAGATGAGTTTGGTATGGAATTGTGGAATTTCATAATTTGTGTGAGAATGATTCTTTAACTCTAGACCACTAATCAATCAAAAAGAGGGTTATAAGGAGGAACTACAACCTTTTGGGAGTTTAGGATAGGATTTCTAGATTTGAATTGGATGAACGTTGAAGAGGAACTCATAGATTTGGAAAAAATCATACATACAAATAGGTAGAATGAGTTTGCTACTTTGATAGGTAAATAGTTCATTGGGGCAAAGATTTATTCATTACTACAAAAAATAGTAATGTCTTTGAGAATTTGATACCTTGAAAGTATTCTGTTGGTAGTTGGAGTCTATCACATAGGTCATGGGTACATTTTACATTAAAGTCCACCATGTAATACAACACCTCAAAACTCTAGGTAGGTGAATTCCCATTGCAATGCATTGTGCATAATAGAAGTTCATCTGTACCTTGAATGTTGGATCAACTTCTATAGGGAACTTTACATTTGAGGAGTATTCAATCATCCCAAAAGTATTCTAGAGATGTGAGAATGGTTGTAGATGCCACAAAGGAGTTGCAAATCTAAAATATTGTAGCCAAGGAACATTGTCAAGGAGATCTATAGGATGATGAATGCATGTCCCACATGCTATTGGATCAACTTTGGTAGCATATCAAATAGTTCACACTACTTGAGAGTGAGATTGATGTTTCATCTTTCCTAAAGTCTCATGAGTGCATCATGTGGCATTAGTTTTAAAATAACTAATTGACCATGTACCATTAGGAAGAGTAATGCCCAATAGAAAGAATACCACTACACTAATCAAAAGGGATTCGTATGTCAACATGGACCCATGGTGGCACCTCAAGATAGAATCTTCAATTGCAAGATTGGGAAACCTTGTGAATTATTGGATCATGTTATGGTTGGCACATCTAATAGTGCACAACTCCTTACTAGGCATCTCTAAACATGTATCAAAACTAAAATGATTGGATGGAAATGATCTACCATTGTTCTTGGGCATTGTTCTTCAAATACAAACAAGGTAAATGAATATGTCTCTTGTGGTGAAGGATTCATTGCAATAGCTTCTATAGTCAAATATCTATTTATGAGTTCATTCAACTAAATTTGAGAAGAACCTTGTTCCTTTACATAAAACATATAATTAAAAATATATTACCAAAAAGTAGGTTTACATTGTCTCTTTCTCATTTTATTCCCCAAATGATAGCTTCTATAATCAAATATACATTCATGAGCTCATTTACTTAAATTTGAGAAGAACCTCATTCCTTTTCATAAAAGATTGTTGAAAATGTATTACCAAAAATATAAGCATGGTTATTAAGTTTGAGAAGAACCTCATTTGTTGTCTCATCCTCATTTTGCCACTAGAAATGCATTTATTCTTATTGTTAAAACCTTTACTTATAACTTAATATTTATAAATCAAGATACATAATCATATCATTAAATGAGTCTTAATAGATGGTGGGTCAGGACTAAATCTTTGCACTCTCAAATTAGTAAAACATTTGGAATATTCTGATGAGGTGGTAGATTCCAGTAGAAGCATCACTATAAAATGCTATGATGATAATGAAAGGCAATCTGAAGGAACCATCAAGTTACTCATTCAGGCAGGACCTATGATTTTGGATACCACATGTCAAGTACTTGACCTTGACCTCCTTATAATATTCTCCTCGACTGCCCATGGATTCACGAAATAAAAACCATTCCATCCATATTCCATTAATACCTTAAATTCCCCCATAATGGGACTAAAGTAACCATATATACTGATCCCCATCTCTTTCAATATTGTAGAATGTTAGAAAGAAGATATAAGAATTTTAATCAATGTCCCATTCATAATGCCACAAAAGCATCCACATCATACGTCGATCCATCAAATATCACCTCATCCTCCACTTCACTGCCCACCATTTCTAAGGTCAAGGTCAAGATAATTGATCAAGGGTATATAGAATACAATCTACGAAAACTCCCACCCTCTCCAAAGTCATATGGGAGACTGAAATCTTCCAATTCAGTATCAACAGTGGTCATAAAAGGCAAATTTTAATAAAAGTATCTCCTGGATAGAGATGACCTCAAGGATGTGCAACAATGGCTCTAAAAAGGTGAGGAAGATGAGCACATTCCTCTGCCGCTATAAAAATATGGAAACAATCTTCGCATTGTAAAGAACATGGGCTATAAAGGACAAGGTGGCTTAGGCCTTCATGAACAAGGAATTAGTGAGCCCATCAAAGCCACACAAGCTTATCACCATCAAGGTATAGGATATGGGACACTTGAGCCTCCTCCATTGAAACTTGAGTGTATACTTAGTGAGCTAGCTAAGGCCTTTCCTAGCATTGAGAGCACCAACGAAGATTCCCACGATGACTCCTTTGAACACATCACTGACCTCTTCGAAGACATGGCTATTTGTACCATATATACCTTTTCATCCATATCATCCCTATCCAATGTTATTCCCCTCATCTACCCCAACTGATAGACTGGGACCAACAAGGATCTCCTATCCTCAACATCTTCCAGAATGATGAGGCCATAGCAAAACTTATGGGAGTCCTAGAACATATTCCCTTAGGAGATCACAAAGAAGGGTATGCTATTGAGCTCAACACACATGCCTACCTTGGGGAGACAGTAAAGTTCATTAGTCACAAAAATAAAAATAACAAAGTCACATCCCCTATTGAAAACCACAATGTGGCACTATTAGATGATAAAAAAGTAAAAATAAAGGATGTATCCTCTAGAAAAAACCTCTCTGAAGTGCTAAAGGATGAGGAACTCAATCTTCCCAAAGTACAAAGATTCTGTCGAGAGAAGTCTACAATCTTGGTAGAAGAAGCAGAAGAAATGAATCTGGGAACCACATAAGCACCAAGGATCACCTTTAGAGATGTGTCTCTAACCCCATTGGAACAATCAAAATTCTTGGCATTCTTCAAAGAAAGGTCTCATAACTTTGCATGGACCTATGTAGATATGCCATGATTAGATGTTGAACTAGTTTTACACTATCTTTCAGTTCATCTAGATGCTAAGCCCATTAAACAAAATCTCAGAAATATGGATCCACAGATTGCACTCCTGGTAAAATATAAACTACAAAAGTTGCTACAATCTAACTGAACATCTGCCTCATTGATTATCTTGAATGGGTATCCAATCTTGTCCTAGTAGAAAAAAGTAATAGGGGGCATCCGTATTTGCACTAATTTTAGAGATATTAACAAGGTATGTCCTAAGGATGATTTCCCTTTACCTAACATCGACATAATTTTCACCTTGACAGTAGGACATGAAATATTATCACTCATGGATGGATTTTCAAGGTATAACCAGATTCTTATAGCACCAGAAGACCAACATAAAACAACTTTCACATGTCCATGGGGTACATACTATTGGTAGGTTATGTCGTTTGGGCTTAAGAATGTTGGGGAAACTTACCAAAGGGAAATGACTGTGATATTCCATGACATGCTACACAAAATAATGGAAGATTGTTGATGATGTCCTGGGAAAATCAAGAACAAGGGAAACTCACCTAGAAGTTTTGAAAAAAATATTTGACCGGTTGGAACAGTACAACTTGCATCTTAATCCCAAAAAGTGTGTCTTTGGGGTAACATCTAGAAAAATCTTAGGCTACATTGTTTCCCGAAGAGGTATTGAAGTGGACCTTGCAAAAGTCAAAGCTATAGTCGACATGCCTCCACTGAAGAATTTGAAACAACTACGTAGCCTCCAAGGGAAGTTGCAAGTAATCAAATGGTTTATTGCATAGTTGGATGATAAGTGTCATCCCTTCTCACACCTCCTAAGGAAAAATGTAGCATTCCTTTGGGATGAAAAATGTCAACAAGCATTTGATCAATTGAAGGAATATCTTGCTCCTCCTCTAGTACTCATGTCTCCTAATTCATATTAACCTCTCCTACTATAAATCTCAACAACATCAGTAGTACTAGGGGCTCTTTTAGCACAACATGATGAAACTAGAAAGGAATGAGCAATATACTACATCAATAGAACTTTAGTAGGATATGAGCTTAAATACACTCCCATGGAACAAGCATGTCTAGCAGTTGTCTTTACTACCCAAAAATTAAGACATTACATGCTCAACCATAAAATCAAGCTAATCACCAAAGTAGAACCACTTAAGTACTTGTTGTCAAAAGCAACACTCACATGATATGTGGCAAAATGGATAATGATCCTAAGTGAGTTTGATATTGAGTATGTTGATCACAATGACATAAAGGGACAAGTGATAGCCAATCAACTAGTTAATGCACCTATTCAAGCTAACTATCCACTCATTGCAGAATTCCCTGGTGAACATGTATCTATAGCAACTCCCATAACCCCATTGAAACTATATTTTGATGGATCCTACACTTATCATGGTTCAGGAGAAAGAATATCCTTCATCACGTTGCAAGGTGATTGCATTCCCAAAGCTTACAAGATTTCCTTCCAGTGCACAAATAACATAGCAAAGTATGAGGCCCTTATTACAGGACTAAGAATAGCCATCTAATGGAGGATTGAGAACTTGAATGTCTATGGAGATTCCTAGCTTGTGATCAAATAGGTTAATGATGAATATCAAACCAAGGGTGACATGTTGATCCCATATACAAGAATGGTAGATGATTTCAAGGAGTATTTTCATGAAATCCACTTTGAACAAGTTCCTAGGACTAATAACAAAGTTGTTGATTCCATGGCTACTATTGGATCTCTTTTGGACATGCCAAATCATAGCCACAAATGTGAATTCCTTGTCGAACAATACTGGTACCTGCTTATGATGTTCCATATTCAGAACTTGTATGTGAACTTGTTGGTCCCTTGTGTCCCTAGTATCAATACATTTACCTGTTGTGTGGTCTCAAAACATGCCCCATTTCACCTTAGCAAAATAGGGACCCAACTCTTCACTTTTTCTTTGTCTATGTGTGTTCCCTTTGGATGGTATGGTAAAATATCAAGTCATGATCCATGGTCAAAAATCAAGTCTAGGATATTCCCTAGAAAAGGTTATGAATGGATATAGAATCAAATTTTAAACAACTTTACCTTTTGCATCATGTTGAAATTCATCAAAATGAGAAAGTTATGCCTATTCAAAGTTCTAGTCAACTGGATATCCTGGTCAAAGAGATATGGATATTACGACTATAATATCTTGTCCACTCTCAAATATTCATTCCAATCCTATCATCGTGTCCAAGCCTTTATATCAACTCTCAAGCAAACAAACAATATATCTGGACCTAAAATAATCATTAAATCATGTAAAATCAATAATCACCTCAATTGGATGGATATAGTCTCTTACTAAAATATCCATATCCTTATCCCTTCAAACCATCAAATTCATCATAGAAAATTGTCAAAGCATCAACTAGATATGATATTTGTATAGGATATAATCAATTGACAAATATCCATATCCACATCCTGTGATGACCGTCAAATTTACTCTCATTGATAAACTTCTAATGTATGGATATTTCACACTAGATATTCAAAACGGATATTAAGTTTTGAATATCCATATCCATGTCCATGTCCCGCATTTCACCTGAAAGGCCATGTCCTGAATACTCAAACTATTGACTTTTCAAATGGATATTTTCGACCAAATATTTGACACTTGCCAAATATCCATACAAATATTCAGATCCATATCTTGTGTGAGCATATTGATCTATGTTTCCAATCGTTGACTTTTCAATGGGATCTTTCACAAGGGACATTTTGTAATGGATATTTCACATATCCCTACCTTTTGAGAGCGAATGATCTGGTCAACAAATGTTTGACCAAGCCTTTTGCTGACATCACCCAGACAAAGTTTGACATGATATTCATCCTCATCTTGGTCAAAGTCAAATGGACATTTTGGTATGGATTATTCAAATCGGATATTCAAATTTCAAATATCCATGTCCAGATCTCCTCCCGTATTAAATGATATGCATAAGTGTCTTTGGCATTTTAAATTCAAACACATGCCTTTTGCCAATTGTTGAATTTTCCCATGCCTAAATGGTAAAAGACTAACCTAATTATAGAGTGGGTAATTAATACACCTGTTTAATAGTAAAAGGAGAAGGGAGATGATGAATGCATGTATTGAGTACGCTAGATCAAACCCTCCTTTCACTACAACATTTAAGGACAAAACCAAACTTAAGTCACTACAAGATGGAAGAGGACTCAACTACTGATTTTGTTCTCTCGTTTGTCAAGGAAAGATGAGATTCAACCAAGTCTTTTATCAAACCCTAGGCTAATTATGAGCAAAACCCTAGTTATGAGATAATCAACTTGAAATAGACAAATGACAACAACAATATGGAATCTAAAACTACAGAGATGATTAGTAAGATGTTGGAACCCGTCTCCCGAAAGCAAAGGTGTTAGAGGACAAATTTGGTAACTGCCCAAGTCCAGAAGTAAGAATTTGCCAGAGATCAAAACTGGGAAGATGTTGTAAATGATGCTTAGAAACTAGATCCAGAACCTAGAAGCCCTATAGACTAGGGCACCAACCATCTAAATATTTTTGGAGAGATAATCCAAAACTGTTTCTAGATTCCAAAACCTTAATTCCTACACTGCTTTCCTGTAGCTCCATTTTCCTGAAACTTGTACCTATAACCTGCAGACAAGATGACAACAGAGGGGTTTGGGGGTTGTTGTGTTTAGGGATTTGCCTCAGTCAAATCCCAAGTTAGCATTCAAGCTTTCCCAAAACCATTGTTAGAGAGAGAACATGCCCTTGTAGGGCAGAGGCTAAAGATAATCCGAATGATGAAATGATTCAAATAACAATGATGTCACCTTGAAGGTGAAGTCCTTAGGAGGAAAAAAGCTCTTCAACTTATAAGGGGATCGATGATGATGCCAAATCTGCAACAAACACACAAATAAACACAAATCTGCAACAATAACACCACAAATGCCTTGAAAGATCTTTTGCTCTAATATCATAAGTTTGCAATATCCATCTAGGTTTAAAATGAAGTAAAAAACTCAATTATATGCTTTCCCACTAACATTTATGAAATTAAATCACAAAAGCTAACAAGGAGGAACATTTTTAAAGGTCCTAGGCTGACATAACATTTATTCACCCTAACCAATCAGGGAGGACTTGGGCAGTTGGCACCCAAGTCCAGGGGCCTAATTCGAGTAAGGGCTAAGCTAAATGAAGGGCCCAAGGTTGCAAATTCATATGGGTGTCGAGCTCTTTTCTTCAGGATGTTCAATTAAAATATATAGTGAAGCAAATAGGACCTAGGAGCTAAACTAGGAGGTAAAGAGGCATGTGTCCACCTTTTACTCCATAACATTTAGCCCCCACTTTAATGTGTGTATGATCTTATGATCCATACATGCATTAAAGTATGGTCAAAGCACATCAGACACATCAAACACACCATAAGTTTAAATACTATCGCTAGCCCCCAAGCCTAGGCAAACATAAGAAAATACTCAACAGTCACATAAGACACAATGAATACAATAAAGAAGCCCGCAATACACAAAGAAGTCAGTGAAAGCATGCAATACGTGGAGAAGACATGAATACAATCACATAATACATAAAGTATACATGAAGAGAAGACAAGATTAAGCAATTACACACACACACATACATACATACATACATACATACATACATACATACATACATACATACATACATATATATATATATATATATATATATATATATATATATATATATATAATGCTAACTAAAGTAAACAAAACACACATGCAAAGACGCACAAAATAGATATAGTGTGGGGGGCTCATCACCACACATCTTTAGACCATGCCACAAACATACAAGACACACAGAGAAGACATGTAAAACACACGGAAGACACCCGGAATACATGAGTGCTGCATAGTATTCCATAGACACACTATTCGTCTTATACACAACAAACACGAGTGATAGGAAGGAGTTCATCACTGCACTCCACTATCTAAGACACGCTAAACACACCTGAAGGTGGAGATATGCTATCACAACCCCCAAAGACATGCTTAAGGGTGAATGACTCAAGATCCAACCTCACCTCGTGATGATGACTTTGTATAAAATGATGTGCACTAGCTTAAGAGATACACCATCCCACCTCGTGATAAGGGATTTACATAAAAGGATGCACACTAGCTCAAGAAATATGACATCCTGCCTCACGATGAGGGATTTTTTCTTAAAAGGATGTGCACCAGATCAAGAGATACACCATCTTACCTCATGATGACAGCTTTCAAACACGCTAGAAGTTGTCAGTGTAAAAGTAATCAAGCATGTACCATTATTTATTCCCCACCTTAAGGTGGTTGATACCACTTGCCGGTATTAAGCACATTAAGGTAGAGTGAAAACAGCCAAGTGAACAAGAGCTTTCACAAAGCCCATGCCACCAAAGTGACATGTGCCATGATCACCAAATATTCCCACAAACACATCAATATCATTCCCTAAGATAATCAACAAGATACAAGCTTTGGTTAGAAAATCTTACTCTAAGATAACAACCAAATTGATTCATGAAAGATATGCATAAATCATATATTAGATCACATCAAAGACCAAGGCTACACTTGCAGGTTCAAAACTGAGTATAGTCATTTCTCTATACTACAGGTATCTCATATACGAGTGTAGCAACAAGGTGAAATATAAAACAATCCAAAGTGCATTGGAGCAGATTGAGAGTATTGCAAAGGTTTGTTACAAGAAATATCATAATATGAATCACAACACAGAGTGATTCTACTAGTCAAGTGTCAGATATATATATCAACCCCATCTTCATATATGGACTAGGTCCATTTTTGCTTTTCTTGTTAAAGGAATGCACAGTCCTTATCAGTATTTATTTGTTTTCATCATCCATCGACTATTAGAGTCACTGAAGAATGTAAACAATAAAATGAGAGGAGACAAGAGTGACTTGGGTTTACAAGGGAAGATGCCCCCAAGACATCCCCCACAAAGTTATGCCCCCAAGGAACAACACACAACCATAAAATAGAGGAGAGGGAATAGAAGAATAAAGAGACAAATAGAAGAATGATCACAACAAAGGCAGTCTCCTTGTATCCTTGACCTTACAAGAGTATCAAGGGTCATCCAAAGAGATCTAAACAACATATAACACATCACAAGGGAACACAACACATAAGATAAGGCCACGTAAGTGGGAAACTCAAAGAGATGCTACCACAATGGTGGCCAGAAGGGGTGAGAAATACTTACCTATTTACACAACCGAACTAGTAGTTGTCGTCGAGCAAATTATCTTCCTCCCAACCTCAAATGCAAGAGGAAATGGGTACATAAGGTACATTTTCCCAACTTGAATCATTCTCCTTTATCTCTTCAACCTTTAGCTCCTCCTTGGTTGATTCAATATTAGTTGGTGGAATGTTTTCTTATTGAGGTGTTGCTTGTTGAGCTAAGGTTTGTTTTTTCCTTCTTCTTTCTCTTGCTTGCCTATTCCTTCACTTTTTATTAGTGATGTTTGTAGAATGATTCTCATGATTTTCCACAATCTTTGACATTTTAGAAGAAGAAGCTAGCACAAAGTTGAGTTTCTGTGATGAAATGCTTTCTTCTTTATGGGTATCTCCCGATCCTTGTAAGGATGGCGGAGGAGGAACCTCGACAAAGACTCCCTTACCTCGTGGTCGAGGGGGTTCTTTTAATTCAGGCTATTCTTCACTTATTATTTGTTCCATAGGAGGTCCAACCAATTTTGTTATTAACTTTTCTTTGTATCTTTGATATCCTAGGAAGAATTGATCTTCTCTTGGTTGAGGAGGCTTAGTAGGTTGTGGCCAAAAATAGTCTAGGTTGAAGTTTCCACAAGCAACCATAGGTTTCCATCTACTATGGTGGACAACATATACTCTACCTTGATGAGAAAAATTTAGGCATTTATGAATTGTAGAGGGGATTTCTTTCATGGACTTGAGCCATGGATGGCCTAGTTTCACATGAAATAGGTTAGAAGTGGGGAGGATGTCAAATGATTGTTCCAGTGCTTTCTTGGTGCAGTCACAGTTATGAGGGTCTAAACAGTGAATAGTCCAGACCATGCAACAAGAGTAAACACAATGGAAATGACTCAAAGATAGAATACAAATGTAGATTCAGCCATTCAATATATCATAGAATCAAAATACAAACTGGTCGGCATCACGCAGGCTTGCAATTAGGGCTCACAAGCCTAATTCCTCTATTACAGAATATGCACAAGATATAGATTTGAAGGCACTTTGCAAAAATTCTAATTTATGAATCTTGTAACTCTCAATCACTGCTTTCCTAGGCATCTATTACATGATTATATATCATCTCTGAAACATAAGATTCCTCCATGTTGGCCAAGGAAGATCACAAACTCCAATGAAGAGCTAAAACATGTGTACATGGATAGGTCAGACCTAATCATATAGAACTCCACAATTGAATGGAATAGCATGTGGATCCCAGGGAAGGTCAGCCAAGATCCAAACAACATTAAATGATGTGTCATTTAGCTCTGCAAGTTGTGAATGTGCTCCACAAGTCTTCTCCTTTAGCTAATTATCTAAGACTGTCAGGATGCTTTGTTCTGAGAAAACAGTCAATCTTCTAATAGTGATATATTTTTGGTAACTGATCCAAATGATATGAGTTTTGGATATGATGTGCATAAATGTGTCTAGATGATAAGTCCAGCTCCACAAGGTCTAAATTGAAATTGTGGTAGAATGCGGACCAAAATACAGAAACTGCTACTGACTGAACTGACGGAATTGAACTAGAAAATGAAAAGAAATAAACTGAAATGCAAATGTTTTTGGTTGATACAAGATTGCTCTTGATCCAGGGAGGCTCCTACATCAGACATCCAAGGTTGTTGAAAAAGTGATTCCCTCACTTTGCTAGGGCTAGAGGAAAACCAAGACGGTCCACCTCAGCCTAAGAAATCCATGATGAATCTTCTTCTGGTTTGCCTTTCCACTTCACAAGATATTCTTTGTATTGTCTTCCTCTGGTGCTGTGTCCAATTCTACTATCCAAGATGTCTTCAATCTGCTCTGGCGCTTGTTGTGGTAATTGCTTCTTCAAGCCTGCTTTAATACTGTCACTAAAGTCTGCTTCATGATATTGATCTAGGTCTGTAATGTTGAAAATAGGTGATATGCCCAATGTCTTCGATAACTCCACTTCATATGCATTTCTTGAATCAAATTTCTTGAGTATCCTACATGGTCCAAACTTCTTCATCTTCAGCTTGTTATATGTCCCAACTAGAAATCTTTCGTTTCTCAAATATACCATCACTTCATCTCCAACTAAAAATTCTTTGTGTCTCCTCTTCTCATCTTCTTTCTCTTTATACTTACTGTTCATCTCCTCCAAATTCTTCTTTACTTGATTATGCACTGTCTCCATATGTCCTACAAATTCTTCTGCTTCTGCACTCCTCTTCTCTTCCATACTGATGTCTCTCAACTCTTCTACTCCTCTAGGGTTAGTTCCTATCACAATCTCAAATGGTGTTCTTCTGGTACTCCTATTTACTGAATTATTATATGCAAACTCTATTTGTGATAGAATCAAATCCCAACTTCCTGTCTTCTCTCCAACCAAACACCTTACCAAGTTTCCCAAACTCCTGTTCACTACCTCTATCTATCCATCAATCTGCAGGCGAAATGTTGAACTAAACTTCAAGTCTATCTTCATCTTCTTCAAAGGTGTCGTCCAAAAGTATCCAATAAATCTTGTATCTCTGTCTAAAATTATGCTCTTAGTATATCCATGCAATCTCACAATCTCCTTGAAAAATGGGCCAGCCACATGAACTTCATCAGTTGTCTTCTTACAAGGTATGAAATGTGTCATCTTTGAAAATCTATCCACCACTACAAATATTGAATCATGTCCTCTCTATGTCTTTAGAAATCCTATTTTGAAATCCATGCTTATGTCTTCCCAAGGTCTCTCCAATACTTTCAAAGGTTTGTACAATCCAGTATTCTGACTACTCCCTTTTGCAACTTGACAAACTCTACAACTCTGCACAAATTTCCTAACATCCTTATGCATCTGAGGCCAAAAGTAATTTTCACTTACCAAAGCTACTATCTTATCAATAGCAAAATGTCCTGCCAATCCACCACTATGCTTCTCTTTGATCAAATTGTCTCTCTCCTAAGTATGCATAATTGATTTCCTTTGAACAACATATCCTCCTAAATGAAATAGTCCAACCACTTACTTCTATCTATCACAACATGAGGTTCCTTACATGCTTTCCAAGGTTCTACAAAATCAAGATCTTCTTCATACATGTTCTTCAACTCTTCAAATCCCAACACTCCAACTCTCATCTCTATTAGCAAGTTCCTTCTTCTACTCAGGGCATCTGCAACTTTGTTTGATTTTCCACTCCTATGCTTCAGTACAAAAGTATAACTTTCCATGAAATCTAAAAGGAAGCTAGGTGTGTGGAAATCGCTTCCTACACTAATCTAAAGAGGAGAGAAGAGCACAAATTCATTTTATCCTTTACAATTACAAAATGTTAACAACACTAATGGAGATATTGCAGCAAACACATACACACAGAAATGAGATAGAAGAGAGAGACACAAGATATACATGGGGAAAACCCTTATCAGGTGAAAAACCCCACACTCCAAAACATAGCTCAAATGTATTCTGTAAACAATGAAGGTTACAATATAGTCACTAAGCCAATGCTCTTGCAGGAGTCTTCGACATAGAGACAAACTGGCAGCATAACAGTACCTATCAATCACATAATACATATCCTCTCCAAAGCACCTGTTTATATAGAAAATAGAAGGCAAAAATGGCTCCACATTGAGATGGGCATCCAACATGGCCTCATGGCCCAAAACCCACACCTATGGACACTTGTCCAACACTTTAGGATGTTCCTGACACTTGTCAAGTCACCCCATCCCAAAGAGGTCACCTATTCCCAAGATGGGCAATGATAGATGCTCTTACGACTCTTACAACCGTCATAGAATCTGTCATAGTTGTCATAACTTACAGCTGTAAGAGAATCTATCATACACATGCTATAAATAGCATATTCTTTTACAACATGTCATAACCCACCTTGGGGCACCCAAAGATGCCTTCTTCCAAGATGCTTCTCGACACATGTCCTCACCTGTCATAGAATCTTCTATTTCTGACTCTTACATGTCATAGAACTGTCGTAGGAATTTGTCATGACCATTTCAGTTAATATTCCCTTACACACTATCCAAGATGCTAACACATGGAAAAATATTCCTACCACTAAGTGGGATGCCTATCTCCTCATGTGAGGACAAATTTACATGTGGTCATATGCCATGTAGGATGACACATCACCGTGCCAACTCCCAGAAGATGACAACATAGGATTTGCATCTTAATTACACAATAGGCAATAAATAAATAAATATCATGAAAATAATATAAGGAATTACCAAGGTTGAGACACCTTAATTCACAACATTCTCCCACTTGTCAAACACCATGTAAGATCCAATAGAAATAACAGGATTTAACTGCTATAGGCCGAGAGGCCCATAGACTTCGAACACCATCTGAACTTCTCTATGCCCACTGGTTTTGTCAATGCATCTCCAAAATTCTTCAAAGTATCTACCTTCTCTAAATTCACCTTCCCATCCTCTACCATGTCTCACACAAAGTGAAATTGTACATCAATATGCTTTGTTCTAGCATGGAAAGTTGGATTCTTCGCTAGGCAAATTGCACTCTGACTGTCACAACAGATCGTAATCTATCCTACATCAACACCAATATCTGAACACAATCTCTTAAGCCAAATGGCTTCCTTGCAAGCATATTTTTTTCCATATACTCAGCTTCTATCATGGAAAAAGCAACCACAGGTTGTTACTTACTCATCCAACTAATTGCACCACCAAACATAGTGAACACATAGGCACTGGTGGATCTACTGCTCTCAATGTCACTTGCCCAACACGAATCCATGAATCCACGAATACAAACAGAATGTAGAGGTCATGTAGCATTACCATGATAACATATGGAATACTAAAAAGTACCCCTCAAATATCTAAACACTTGCTTAACTACATCCCAATGTACCCGTCTAGGATTAGCCATAAATTGACTAAGGACTCCCACTGCTTGGGCAATGTTTGGTCTTGTGCATATGATAGCATACATCAAACTACCAACAACACTAGCATAAGGTACTTTGCTCATGTCCTCTACCTCACTAGGAGATTTTGGATAATCATTAACGTACAACTTTGTCCCCAATGAAATAGGAACACACAATGGTCTACAATCTGCTATGTTGAACCTATCCAACACGATCTTCACATACTTACTCTGGCTTAACCAAAGTTTTCTGTTAGCTCTGTCTCTTCTGATTTCCATTCCCAGAATGTACCTAGCTGCCCCAAGATTTTTCATCTCAAATTGTGCTGACAACTGAGACTTCAAATCAGAAATCATATTCTTACCATTCCCAATCAACACCATATCATCAACATACAATGCAATAATGAGAATGCGATCATTGTCAAAATTGTAATACACACAATGATCAAATTTGGATCTCATAAATCTAATGGACAACACAAAGGCATCAAATTTCATATACCACATCCTAGGAGACTACTTCAAACCATACAAAGACTTCTTCAACTTGCAAACCAAATTTTGTTTACCTTTCTCTATGTAATGCTCTGGCTGTGACATGTAAATCTCTTCCTCCAAATCACCATGAAGGAAAGTTGTCTTCACATCCATCTGTTCTACCTCTAAGTCATAAGCAGCTGCAAGAGATAACAAGAATTGAATGGATGTCAACTTTGCAACGGGAGAGAGAATTTCACTATAATCAATTCCCTCCACTTGTGAGTACCCGTTCGTAACCAATCTAGCCTTGTACTTTTCAACACTGTCATCTGCACTGAATTTCTTCTTGAACACCCATTTGCATCCAATGGGTTTCTGTCCTTTAGGCAAAGGCACCAAGTCCCATGTTTTATTTTTCTCCAAAGAAGTCATCTCATCTTCCATGGCCTCCTTCCAGGAACCTGCATCTTTCATGCTCATAGCCTCTTTCACAATCCTAGGCTCATTAGTGTTAGTAAGTAAAGAAAAAGCACAACTAGAATCAAGTAATGAATAACCAAACCTATTAGGTTGGTTTCTTGTTTGTGTAGACCTCCTTAATGGCTAAGGTTGAGGTTCTACTTCTTCTTCTGAGCTTTTAGAGTTGCTATAGCTCTCCTCATCATCAAGTCTCACAAGGTCTCTCAATTTAGTCTTCTCAGAGGTAAAAGGAAATTGAACCACATCTTCTTTCTTTTCTGCCTATTCTGGCTGTAGAACAACGAAGGTGTTAGCTCTCTAAAGATAACACTTCTACTATACAACACTTTTTTAGCCATAGGATCCCAAAGCTTATATCCTTTCACATCGACACCATAGCCAATGAAAATACACTTAACAGCCTTGTTCTCCAACTTAGACCATTTCTCCCTAGGCACATGTGCATATGCCTCACAACCAAAAACATGAAGATGTCTAATTGAAGGCTTCTTACTAGACCACACCTCCATAGGTTTCTTACCAACAAGAGTTGATGTAGGAGACCTATTTACTAGGTAGCAAGCAGTGGCAACAGCTTTAGCCCAAAACTTTTGTTTGAACCTTGCTCCACTAAGCATACTCCTAGCTTTCTCCATCAGTGTCCTATTCATCCTCTCTACAACTCCATTTTGCTATGGGGTGTATGGAGTTGTCTTATATCTATCAATCCCTTGCTCTTTACAGAACTTATCAAACTCTGCTGAACAAAACTCACCACCATTATCAGTCTCAAACACTTAATCTTTTTACTAGTCTAATTTTCAGCAAAGGCTTTAAACTCTTTAAACTGACTAAAGACTTCAGTCTTGCTTCTGATAAAATAAACCCATGTCCTTCTACTATAACCAAATATGAAAGATACAAAATATATAGATTTGGAGATCGAAGGAACATTAACGAGACCAAACACATCAGAATGAATAAGATCCAATACACCAGAGCACTCGTGAGAACTAGAGTAAAACTGAACACGGTTTTTCTTTCCATATACACAATGGTCGCAAAAGTCAAACTCAAGATTACAATCATTTAACCCCTCAACAAGGTTTTTATTTTTTAGGGTTCTTAGATCCTTCTCACCAATGTGGCCATATTTCAAATGCCATAACATAGTCTTTTCAGCAGGAAGTTCAACTTCCAAAGCATGTGCACTACCATCAAAACTAGTTACAAAAAATTTCTTCACTGCTCGTTCAGATGGTGGGGATGAAGTGACTGCAACTCTTTTCTTTGAGTTAGAAGAACTATTGCACTGTGAAGTGCATGCCTCGAGCTGAAATAGAGTACCCCTCTAAGTACCCTTAGCAAGCACCATAGATCATCTAGTCATCTTGCATCCATCCTTCGAAAAGACAACCTGCACACCTGCATCATTCAACATACTTACATAAAGTAGGTTCCGTGCCAGGCCTGGGGTGTGCATAACCCTAGTGATCCCCTTCACTCATCCATTAGGGAACCAAATTGAGACTCTTTGACAACCAACAATCTTCAGATGAGAGTCGTCAGCCAGGTACACTCTTCCACCATTGAACTCTTCATACTTCGTGAACTAGCTTAGATGTGAGGTCATGTGGAATGATGTACCAGAATATATCAACCACACATCATCAAATGCATGGGTGGTTAGGGCTATGATGAAGGCATCACCATCATCTTGTGACTTGTCAGAATCTGAATCAGGAGCGTTCTTCTTCTTCTTTTTCTTCTCCTCTTTGCATTCCTTTCAGAAATGCCCCATTTTCCCACAGTTCCAACAGAAAGCCTTGGACTTTCTAGGAGATCTGGATCTCCCATGGGATTTAGATATGCCCTTTTCACCTTTCTTGTCATCCTTCTTCCCTTTCTCTTTAGGTCTTCCACTAATGGGGAGCCTCTGTCGGTAAGACTTATTCCATTGGCCACCTTGCAACTTATCGCTTCGACCGTTGTAGTCACTCCGACATGAGGTCCAACAATGCTGACTATTAACAAGAACAATACCATCGGTTGCCTTTGACCTTATCTCTCCGATCTCACAATTCTCCTTGATGGATGACTCTACATTCTCACTTGTTGGCAAGACTTAGGTCATCGACAAAAACTTATGAGCGTTGGCTGATGTGCCGATACATGCTATCTTCGGTGAGACTTGGATACCCGTCCGGCCGATGCACCGATCCCTCTAGTGTCAACTTTGACTTTCACTTATCAGCCTAATTATTACTATCGACTAAGTCTTACACCCTTCTACCGATGCGCCGATGGGCTTCAACCGTTGGTGTGACTTCCTTCGTCGATGAACTCCTGCAATCTTTGGCCGATGCCTGATAATGGTTAAGCTCCACCTCATCTCAACCGTGATGGATTCCACACCGGTTAGATATGACCTTATCGGTGGGACTCCTTTCATCAGAAAATCCCTCAACTACTCTCCCAATGCGCCGATGGCATTATCCTCGGGGAGACTCTTCTCATTGGTGAATGCTTACAACTCATTTGCCGATGTCGCACCTCTGCCCGATGGCATTTACCTTCGGCATAACTTTCCCTATCAGTCAAACTTTCTCTAGAACTGTTGATAGTCGATCACTCTAATGTTACTTCAGACCTTCACTCATTGGCATAACAACTACTATCAGCCACACTAGGGTTTACTTTGCCGATACACTGATACACCGTTGCACAATCTACCTTCCCCGAACCCTAGCACATGGAGATGCTAGGTCAACCTACTGTGCACCTCACACTATTTGGATCCTTTGCACCATCAAACAATGAAATAAAATAGGAGACAAATGAATATGATACAATGAAGCCATTCCACTGATTTCGACAGAAATCTCACCAGTGGAATGCTTCACATCGACATTTTGTAACAACAGAAGTATAGAAAGGAAAAGAAATCTACAGCTATGCAATTTGTAATTATAGAGAATGGAAAACAAATTGATGACACATAAATAGTTTGATTTCTCCTTAACACAATGCACGATTACATTCAACCTCCACTCTTCGATCTGATTACAATTATGCCCAAGTTGGTTCATTTCCCTAGTTTTATAAATTCACCCAAAGGAACACTAACCCATTCCAAATGGCTGGGAGCAAAACTAACTATCTTACCACTAACAATTTGACAAATGCAACCTAAGTACTTGGGACTTACAAAGTTTGTTCTAGGTCTAGATACAAACAGAAATGACATGCATTGGTCGAATAGACCTTATTACAACACAAACATGATTTTCTAAACAAAACATGATTTTAAATGCCTCATGGAGCCCACCTTGTGTTAGGTGCTCCTGCACCATACACCCCACCTAGAAAAGAACTCATGTCCCATGAGTTGAGTCTTTGTCTTGCACCATCATTATCCTTTGTTGCCTCATGCCTTCCCCATGAGCTTTGGACTGCAACTTGCTTCCATGGAATCAAAAACTCATGCCTAGCACTGTAGGCTCTACTCACACCTTGCCATGAGTGAGTGCTTGCAACCAAACCCATACTTTGCTCCCCATTCTTCCTTACTATCAGCTCTGCCTGAACACCTACATTCAAAACCTTGTTTGATGCTTCATGTACGACTGTTATGGTAGAATATGTTTGCCTTTCAACTCTTGTTGGCTCTAGAGGACAAATAATGGTCTCTACTATGATAGCATCTTCTTCTTTCCAATCAACTTGTGGCTACCTGTAGACCTGCTTATTGACCTTCATCTGATCCATTTCAGACATCACCATCTAATCTCCACCATTCAAAACTGAAACCACCTTCAAACTTGGACCTTTGGCAACCCCACTCCTTGATGTATCCTCAACTGTCCTTGTCTCTTCGTCATGGATCTTCACAAACTCTTTCTTACCCACCAAGATGATCTTGGCTGCCTTCTTTGTTGTAGCATCCTCCTACAATGGTGTCATCACAAAAGTCTTTCCATCCTTCTTGATGCTATATGTGTTAGCATATCCATCGTACAATGCTTGCTGATCAAATTGCCATGGTCTACCTGAAAGTAGGTGACAATACTCCATAGGCAAAATGTCACATAAAATTCTCTCCTTATATTCTCTGATTTTGAAATCAACATATGCTTGCTCATCTACCAAAAGTGATTGACTATCACTTACCCAAGATGCTTTGTAAGGAGTTTGATGAGGAATTATATCTAGGTTCAATTTATCCACCATTTCCATAGATACCATATTATCTGTTGAACCAAAATCTATGACTACCTTGCATATTTTACCTTTGCTTTTGCAGTTGATCCTAAAAAGTGCTCTCCTTTGTGACGGTTCAGTCTGCACTGGTTCTTTGAGCAGTGTCCTCTTGATCATCAGATTTTCTCCCACTTCTGATGTCAAATTCACTTCAGGAAATGTCACACTCCCTGCATCCTCTTGAGTCAATGTGGTTCTTCTCTCATTACCATGAGAAGTTGAGGCCTTCTCTGGACACTTATAAGTTGGGTGCCTATCTGATTGTAGTTATAACATCTCATGTTGGAGAAATTGGATCCTCTACCTGATCCATTTGTCCCATCTCTTCCATTAGGCCTTCTTCCTCGGTAGCCTCCTCTGCTACTTGAGTCCCCAACTTGCTCTTCTTGGCTAGACTCACCACTAGGCCTCTAGTTAGGACTTCTTCCTCCAAAACTACTTCTAAAATTTTTGTCACCTCTTCCTCTACTCTGCTGCTCACCTTTCCTCTTCAGCTTCTCTTCAGCTCTTAATGCTACTTGAAAGTGTTTTTCCATGGTTTTAGGGGTAAATAAACTTATCTTATCTTGAATATTGATCCTCAAACCATTTAGATCCCTTGCTACCTCGGCTTTTTCATCCTCCATGTACCCACAATGAAGAGTGTATTTGTGAAACTCCTCGGTGTAAGTAGCCACATCCATATCTTTTTGCTTAAGGTTCTGCATCTTCCTGTAAATCTGCACCTCATAGTTAGATGGAAGGAACTAGGACTTGATCTTGTCTAGCATTCTGCTCCACGAAGATATCATACTTTTCCCATTCTTTACCCTTTCTCCTTGGGTGTAATTCCACCATGTAAGGGCAGCACCTTTGAGTTTAGTTTTTGTAAACTTAACTCTCTTACTTTCAGGAACTTCCTTGTATTCGAAGTAGTTGTTCAGAGCCTCAATCCATTCCATGACTTCCTCAACATTCATCTTTCCACTGAACATGGGAATTTCTATCTGAGCCTCTGAAGAGTCCTTGCCAATAGCCTTAATGGCTTCCAAGAAATGTTTTTGATCAGCCAATATCTTTGCCTCTTCTTGTTCCTCTTCTTCTTCCTCTCCATTAGATTCATCATCTAATTTCTTTCCTATCTTCATTGCCTTCAATTCTTCTTGGAGTGCTTCCCTGACTCTAGTTTTGATCATCTCTTCCATCTCTTTAAATTTCTTGACCACTTTGGTGGTCATCCCCTTTGGAGGCATATTGCTAGCCTCTCCTTCACTCTCCTCTACTAACATATACTATTCACATAAAACACCAACACTCCTGCAAATCCTCAATTCGACTACAACACAATGCTCAATCAGACATCCATCCTACACGTTGCTTCATAGATCCATTCCTCTCATCCAATAGCAGATCCTGGAGATGCACTACCACTCTCTCTCTTAGTGGCCTCACTCTGCACCCTCTTCCAATCTTCCAACCAAATCTCTATTGGTGAATGGTCTTGACAGACCTCATCATCATCTGCCCACACACTATAGGAATCCTATTCCTTCTTGCAGCTAGATGGTACGAGCATCTACAATAGTTTGGCAACTACTGTCAGCCTTCAAAATACTTTCTATGATCTCTATTTTCAAAATGGTCACCAACAAAACATTTTTCTTCAACTCCTCAATTTTCCTTCAACTCTTCACCTGCCTTCTTAGTGACAAAAATCAAATACACAACTGCCTAGACCTTTCGCCATCTTTGATACCATATGATGGGGATCCTCCGTCGGTAAGACTTATTCCGTCGGCCACCTTGCAACTCATCACTCCGACCATTGTAATCACTTCGACATGAGGTCCAACAATGCTGACTATCGGCAAGAACAATACCATTGGTCGCCTTTGACCTTATCTCACCGATCTCACAATTCTCCCCGATGGATGACTCTACATTCTCACTTGTCGGCAAGACTTAGGTCATCGAAAAACACTTATGAGCATTAGCCAATGTGCCGATACATGTTGTCTTCAGTGAGACTTGGATACCCGTCTGGCCGATGCACCGATCCCTCTAGTGTCAACTTTGACTTTCACTTATCGGTGAGATTATTACTATCGGCTGAGTCTTACACCCTTCTATCGATGCACCAATGGGCTTCAACCGTTGATGTGACTTCCTTCGTCGATGAACTCCTACAATCTTTGGCTGATGCCCAATGATGGTTAAGCTCCACCTCGTCTCAACCATGATGGATTCCACATCAGTTAGATATGACCTTATTAGTGGGACTCCTTTCATCGGTGAATCCCTCAACTGCTCTCCTGATGCACTGATGGCATTATCATTGGGGAGACTCTTCTCATTGGTGAATGCTTACAACTCATCTGCCGATGTCGTACCTTTGCCTAATGACATTTACCTTCGGCATAACTTTCCCTATCGGTTGGACTTTCTCCGGAACCACTGATAAGCTGATCACTCCGATGTTACTTCAGACCTTCACTCGTTGGCATAACAACTACTATCATCCATGCTAGGGTTTACTTTGCCAATACACCGATATGCCATTGCATAGTCTACCTTCCCTGAACCCTAGCACATGGAGATGCTAGGTCAACCTACTGTGCACCTCACACTGTCTAGATCCTCTGTGCCATCGAACAATGAAACAAAATAGGAGAAAAACAAATATGATGCAACGAAGCCATTCCACTAATTTCGATAGAAATCTCACCAGTGGAATGCTTCACATCGACATTTGGCAACAATGGAAGTACAGAAAGGAAAAGAAATCTATAGCTATGTAATTTGTAATTACAGAGCATGGAAAAAAAATTGACGATACATAAATAGTTCGATTTCTCCTTAACACAATGCACAATTACATTCAACCTCCGCTCTTCGATCTGATTATAATTATGCCTGAGTTGGTTCATTTCCATGGTTTTATAAATTCGCCTAGAGGAACACCAACCCATTCCAAATGGCTGGGAGCAAAACTAACCATCTTACCACTAACAATTTGACAAATGCAACCTAAGTACTTGGGACTTACAAAGTTTGTTCTAGGTCTAAATACAAATAGAAATGACATGCATTGGTCGAATAGACCTTATTACAACACTAACATGATTTTCTAAACAAAACATGATTTTAAATGCCTCATGGAGGCCACCTTGTGCTAGGTGCTCCTGCACCATCCACGAACCGCAAGATCTTTTTTGGCCAACTCAGTTGTCTTTCTTCGCATTTCTTCAGATAACATCGAAGATACTACCTCATCCATCTTGAAGGTAGTTGTAGTTTTTCTGATGGCCATGACAAGATGATCCCATGAATTTGGCAAAGAACAAAGTAGGGTCATACACCGATCCTCCTCCTCCATTTTCACACCCACAGATGTCAACTATGCAACAATCATGTTGAAAGCATTCATATGGTCAGCAACAGATCCTCCATCTTCCATCTTTAGAGAAAACAACTTCTTTTTTAGAAAAAGCTTGTTCACCAAGGACTTGGCCTGATAAACATTTCCCAACTTCTTCCAAAGTTCTTTCACGGTCTTCTCCTCATGGACATTCAATAGGACAAAGTCAGCTAGATAGAGTCTTATGAGACCCTTAGCCTTCTGATCTTTGAGGTCCCAATAAGCTTGTGACATTGTTGTAGGTTTTGTTCCATCAACAGTTTCCCATAGGTCACGATCAACAAGTAAGTCCTCCATCTTGAGTTTCCACAACTCAAAATTTTTTCCATTGAACTTCTCCACCTCTACTCTTCCGGATGTGGTTGCCATCTCCTTCTTGCAACAAGATACAAAATACTCTGCACAGACTCCCACTCAACCTAAGATTAGCTCAAAAAACTACTACCCAGTATCTAGAACTAAAACTGGCCAGGCTCTGCTACCAACTGAAAGGAAGCTGGGTGTGCAGAAATCGCTTCCTACACTAATCTAAAGAGGAGAGAAGAGTGAAAATTTATTTTATCCTTTGCAATTACATAATGTTAACAACACTAATGGAGATATTGCAGCAAACACATACACACAGAAATGAGACAGAAGAGAGAGACACAAGATATACGTGGGGAAAACCCTTATCAGGTGAAAAACCCCACACTCCAAAACACAACTCAAATGCATTCCATAAACAATGAAGGTTACAATACAATCACAAAGCCAATGCCCTTGCAGGAGTCTTCGACACTTGTATCTGGAGACAAATCGATAGCATAACAGTACCTGTCAATCACATAATACATCTCTTCTCCAAAGCACCTGTTTATATAGAAAATAGAAGGCAAAAATGGCTCCACATTGAGATGGGCGTCCAACATGGCCTCATGGCCCAAAACCCACTCCTATGGACACTTGTCCAACATTGTAGGATGTTCCTGATACTTGTCAAGTCACCCCATCCCAAAGAGGTTGCCTATTCCCAAGATGGGCAATGACAGATGCTCTTACGACTCTTACAACTGTCATAGAATCTGTCATAGCTGTCATAACTTACAACTATAAGAGAATCTGTCATACACAGGCTATAAATAGCATATTCTTTTACAACATGTCATAACCCACCTTGGGGTGCCTAAAGATGCCTTCTTCCAAGATGCTTCTCGACACATGTCCTCACCTATCATAGAATCTTCTATTTCTGATTCTTACATGTCAAAGAACTGTCATAGGAATTTGTTATGACCGTTTCAGTCAATATTCCCTTACACACTATGCAAGATGCTGACACATGGCAAAATATTCCTACCACTAAGTGGGATGCCTATCTCCTCATGTGAGGACAAATTTACATGTGGTCATATTTCATGTAGGATGACACATCACCTGCCAACTCCCAAAAGATGACAACATAGGATTTGCATCCTAATTACACAATAGGCAATAAATAAATAAATATAATGAAAATAATACAAGGAATTACCAAGGTTGAGACACCTTAATTCCCAACATTCTACTCAGGGCATCTGGAACTTTGTTTGATTTTCCACTCCTATGCTTCAGTACAAAAGTATAACTTTGCATGAAATCTACCTATCTCATATGCCTCTGATTCAACTTTCCTTGACTGTTCAAATATTGCAAATCTTGATGATCTATATACAACACAAAATTCTTAGGCAATAAGTAATGTCTCCACTTCTTCAAGGCTTGGATTATGGCATAGAACTCCTGGTCATAAACTAAATATCTTCTCCTTGCATCATTCAACTTTTCACTAAAATATTCTATAGGTCTACCTTCTTGACTTAACACTACTCCTATTGCATTTCCACTTGCATCACAATCTACTTGAAATACCTTATTGAAATCTAGTAATGCCAACATAGGTTGCTTTGTCACTTTCTACTTTAAAAATTCAAAACTCTTATCTACTCCCGATGTCCACTTAAAGTCCTTTCTATCACCTCTCACTGTCTCTGTCATAGGGTTACATACTGAAATAAAATTTCTAATGAACTTCCGGTAGAAACTAGCTATTCCATGAAATGATCTGACTTCTCTAATGCTCTCAGGTGTAGGCCACTCAACAATTTCTCTCACTTTCTCAGGATCCATCTTCAATCCTTCCACATAAATCACAAATCCCAGGTATACCAATTCTTCGTTCATGAAACTACACTTCTTAATGTTTATCATCAATTTCTCTTCTCTCAACCTTTGCAATACTTGTATCAGGTGCCACAAATGTTCTTCCTTTGTCTTACTGAAAATCTAAATATACAATAACAAACTTACCCAAGAATTTCTTCAAGACTTCATTCATCAAACTCATGAAAGTACTTGGTGCATTTGTTAATCCAAAAGGCATCACCAACTACTCATACAATCCTTCATTTGTCTTAAAAGTAGTCTTCCCTTCATCTCCTTCTCTGATTCTGATCTGATGGTATCCACTCTTCAAGTATATCTTTGTGAAATATTTTACTCCACTCAAACAATCCATTATGTCATCCATCCTAGGTAAAGGAAATATATACTTAACTATGATCTTATTTATTGCTCTAGAGTTTGTACACATTCTCCATTCTCCATCCTTCTTCGGTGATAGCACTATAGGTACTACACAAGGACTCAAACTTTCTCTGATCAAACCTTTCCTCAACAACTCTTGTATCTGTCTATTTAATTCTTCATTCTCCATTGGTGTCATTTTGTGTGTTACTTTGTTAGGTAAACTAGCTCTAGGTATAAAATCCATGTCATTAATAATACTCCTGATTGGTGGCAACCCTTCGGGTACATTGTTTGATATGATGACTTCATATTCTGTTAGCAACTCAATTATCTCCTCTGGTTGTGATTCTTTAGTCTTTAGATTTTTAGGCTTCTTAGGGATCAAAGCATAACACATATTCTCATGTCTCAAACCATCCAAAAATTTCCTTCCATCAACCAAATATATTCTAGCATTTCCACATACTTCACTCTTAGGATCAACTTCTAAATGGATCAAGGTAATTCTCTTTCCATTGGATGTTATAGTGTATGTATTCTTTCTTCCATCATGTATATCTTTTCTATCATACTGCCATGGTCTACCCAACAATATATGACATACATCCATAGGCATAATATCACATAATACTTCATCATGATAAGATCCAATATGAAATTTCACAAAGCATTGTTCACTCACCAGTACCTTATGGACATCCTGAATCCATGCTATCTGATATGGCTTAGGGTGTTTCAATCTTTCCAACTTCAGCTTAGTCACCATCTCCTTTGAAACCAAATTATCAGAACTACCACTATTAATTACAACTTTACAACATTTACCTCCTAATTTGCATCTAGTCCTGAACAAACTTTTCCTCTGCAGTGGTTCCTCAATTACTTTTGCTTGAAATAGTGCTCTCCTCATGACAAGTGATTCTCCTTTCTCAGGTTTACCAACTGAACTCGGTGATCCAACAGGTTCTTCTTCCACATAGGCTGTTCTTCCATTATTATCTGTCCTCTTGCTTGTACTTCCTTGATTACATTCAAATACTCTATGTCCTTCACCTCCATATTTAAAACAGGTTCCTCTGAATGTTCTCCTATCAGGTCCTTTTCCATCTCTTTTGTATCCTTCACTCTGGTAAGCATTAGGGTTTCCTTTGCAATATAAAGTTTTGTCATCTCTCTAGTATGCATTATTATCTATGTCCTCCTTGAATGTGCTATCTTGTTTGTTCTTCTCCGCATATGATCTCTCTCCTCTGAAAAATGTTCTACATCTCTGAAATTTACCTCCTCTACCTCTCTATCTTTGCTCATGCTTCTTGTTCAACTTTTCTTCAACTTTTAGGGAAAACTGACATGCTTCTTCTAATGTTGTCATCCTCACCAAGCTCAATTCTTCTTGAATATTCAATCTCAATCCATTGATGTATCTAGCTACTTTCTCCTTGCTTTCTTCACCATGTCCTATCCTTATGATCATCTTATGAAATTCTTCCAATCCTTTTATCAAACCCCAGGCTAATTATTAGTAAAACTCTATTTATGAGATAATTAGCTTGAAATAGACAAATGACAATAGTAATCTGGAATCTAAAAGTATAGAGATGATCAGTAAGATGTCGGAACCCATCTCTCGAAGTAGAGGTGTCGGAGGACAAATTTAGTAATCACCCAAGTCCAGAAGTAAGAATCTGCCAGAGGTCAAAACTGAGAAGATACTATAAATGATGCTTAGAAACCAAATCCAGAACCTAGAATCCCTATAGAATAGGGTTCCAACCACCCAAGTATTTTTAGAGAGATAATCTAGAACTATTTTTGGATTTTGAAACCTTAATTCCTGCATTGTCTTCCTATAGCACCACTTTTCCTGAAACTTGTACCTGTAACCTGCACACAAGATGACAAGAGAGGGGTTTGGGGGTTGTTGTGTTTAGGGATTTACCTCAGTCAAATCCTGGGTTAGCATTCAAGCTTTCCCAACACTGTTGTTAGAGAGAGAGCATGCCCTTGCAGAGTAGAGGCTAAAGATAATCCAAATGCTGAAATGATTCAAATAACAATGATGTCACCTTGAAGGTGAAGTTCTCAGGAGGATGAAAGTTATTCAACTAATAAGGAGATGGATGATGATGCCAAATCTGCAACAAACACATAAATACAAACACAAATCTTCAACAATAACACCATGAATACATTGAATGCTCTTTGCTCCAATATCATAAGTTTACAATAACCATCTAGGTTTAAAATGAAGTAAAAACTCACTTATATATGCTTTCTCGCTAACATTTACAAAATTAAATCACAAAATCTGACAAGGAGGAGCATTTTTAAAGGTCTCAGATTGACATAACATTTATTCACCCAACCAATTAGGGAGGACTTGTGTGGTTGGAACCCAAGTCCAAGGGTCTAATTTGAGTTAGGGATAAGCTAAATGAAGGGCCCAAGGTCTCAAATTCATATGGGTGTCAATCTATTTTCTTCAGGATGCTCAATTAAAATGTATAGTGAAGAAAATAGGACCCAGGAGCTAAACTTGGAGGTAAAAAGGCATGCATCCACTTTTTACTCCATAACAACATCCTAATCGATAAATTTTCTAAGGATAAAAGTTAAGTTCATCCCACATTGTCAATTATTGAAACATTTGAGCTAAAATTATAGAGATCTAAAGGTGATCAAAGGTGAGCTACAGACGATTAAGGTGATATTATAGACATTCGAAGGTGGCATTACAAATAATAAAAATGATGTTGCTCAGCTGAATGGTAGCCATATCTGCATCCATATTAAGGTTGATATCTTAACTACTAGGTATGAATACGACAAATCCTCTACTCCATTTTTACTGTTACAATATATATTTCCATTATCTGAATGTAAATTTCCTATTATGAAGGTAATTCCTTGAGTAAATTCATATTCACATGTGGATTATAATAAATTGTAAATCACACAGTGAGATTTAAGGTAACTCACCTGTTTAAATGCCTAAACCCTAGAGTTAACTATGGATGTCTATGTTCCATAAGACACGATCAGAAATGAGTAGACCGCTAGGATGAGGAGTTCAAAAAGGACTTGTTCCCAATTCCAAGTGACATTTGCACCAAATTTGGCCTCACACATGATACAGATTGTGGAGATACATATTTGGATGCCTTTAGGGCCAGAATCTTGGAAGGCAACGACAACCCCATACTACAAAATGTGGTCTCCACAGGGATGTTCAATGTCATTGGATTCCCATATGCGGTGGATGCTCTAGAGATTTTCATTGAATGTGCTAATAAATATAATGCAGCCAATAGGAGAGTTGAGATTTAGGGGCAGGTATATGCCGACTTCTTTGTGAAGGGAATTATAGAATCTTTTAAATTTCCCATGGTCTAGAATATGTTTGAAATCGACCTAGCTGCATTAAAAGTAGAGTTCACTAAAAACCTAGCCAATTGCAGGAAGATTATATTCTCATCTTGGACGGATCCAACCAATAAGGCCAAGGCTATAGCAAAGATACCCCAAAACCTATACAAGTATGACTTCTGCCAAGATCCACAATACATGATTGCTTTGCTCAGTAGAATGACAGGTAAGCAAGATGCGGGGACCTTTGAGCCTTGGTTGTTTGGGATAATTTAGTTGGTCAAGGACACAAATGTGATAGCACACTAGGATAAACTTATTAGTGATTCTCTGCATGAAGGAATGGTGGCATGACAAAATAGGAAAAGGATGTTCAATATGACATCTTATGTAGTTTATGTTTGTGCTTACAAAGTACAACCTAATGGGTTAAACACCTATGGGACACTAGGGCCTCAACATATAGATCCAATGGTGTGGGAGCATTACCTCCAATTAGAAAGGAAATAGTCTATTCAACATTATAAGATCGTCAATGACTATTTTATTATGCATTCAGGTTAGGTTGATGGAAGGTGATAGGGTGAAAAGACTTTCAAAAGAAGCCCAAGCATTAATTCAACCACATGGGGGATGGTTCATCGAGCTCCCCACATATACAAATATCAGAATGGAGGGATTCGAGGGAAATCCATTCATGTTTCCATGATACCCTACAGATAGGACAATGCTACTAGAGGTGACAAGGTAGATTATTTCATCTTATGAAGCCTACCTGAAGAAGAACAAGGGAGGAAATGTTAGATTTCCAATGGAGATCAACTGGTATGTCAGTGGGACCATTGACAATGCCAGGAAGTCTGAAGCTGAATTGCATATGTTGCATTTACAACTATTCCCTTTGACCAGATATTATGATCCTTAGCATATAAAGGAGAAGTATGTGAGTAAGAAGCTACATGTAACCCATCTTGAGGATTATTGGGTTGATTGTGATGATGATGAAGATGTAAGAAAAAGATGATTCCAACATCTAAATCTAAACCAAATTAGGATGTTAGGTTGCCTAGAGGTGCCCCCTCAATTAAAATTAGATGATGGGAAGGTGTTGGACATAGAATATGAGGAAAAATAGATATATAAGGAGCCTTTGTCCCTCCCAAATTGGAGCCAGTCAGAGGAGACATCCATAGACGGGATAACTACAAGAGTCATAACTTCCACCAAGAAATGGGTGGAGAAGAAGCTAGCTGAGATAAAGGCTAAGGGGGTGGCTTTTACCTATGATAAAAAAGGGAAAAGAAAGGAAAGAGAAGACCTGAAATATGATGACTTTCTCATTAATAAGAGAAGAGGATAATCCCAGACCATCTGCTTCAGGAGAAGAGATCACATCAGAGGGCATAACTTTGGCTACCAGGCCATCACCTATGAGGGAACAACCTCTACCTACCATCCCCATTACTACCATAGCCATAGAGGAATGTAGAAGAATGGATGTGCTACAAGGGATAAATATCCCTAAGAAAAAGAGGGTTGGGGATATATTCTTGAGAGGGTCAACATCCAGACAGGTGGACGTCTAGACTGAGGTTGCCACATGACCCACTGAAATGGAGATGTTATTTGCCCAAGGCCAGGTACCAGGAGCCTCATCATCAGTGCTTGCCTGACCACCCACCATGCTTCAAACCCATTCAGCATAGTAGATCAAGAACTTCCCTAATCCTATAATAGCGGTGGTGAAGGAGTTGTAACATAATATCCTTATGCCTCAAATCATACAAGTGAAGAATAAATTGGCTTAGGAGGCGAGGACTACAGAACATGCCAGGGTTGGAGAACAATACTTATCTTTAAGTCAAGTCATTGACTTGATGGATGATGATGTTACAAGAGATGTAACCAATAGCCCAGTTGGCTCACTTTTCACACCTTCCGTGCCTTCACATCAGTAGCTACTTCAAGAAGCCATGGTGGAAGGTCAACAAGAGTACGATATTGAAGAGATAGAAAATCCTGAGCGAATAAAGGATCATGAGATACAGGATATATCTGAGACAAAAGGAATAGGATCACTTCGGGAACATATGGGTCAAGAGCAACTAGATGATTTAGTAGACAAGATAACCAACCTGGAGGTGATGGACTTGTTGTATCCGGTAGGGCCTAATACAAATGTAGCTGCTGAAGATACAACTCTATAGGATAAACAAGAGAAAGAGGAGGTACATGATACCCTGATAGAAGAAGGTGGTTAGGATGTCCATATGGATGAATGAGATAAACAAATAGATAAGAATGCTAATGAAGGGCTAGAGAATAAATAGGAGCAACTAGTGGTGTAAACTAAGCAACAAGCCCCACAAGATGCAGAGGATGCAAAAATGCGGGAGGAAGCTAGGAGTCTTGATGATAATCAAGAGGAAGATCTTCATCAAGAAGAAGAGATGCATCAATAGAGGATGCTCATCAATAGGAATCCTTGGAGATTCCTCACCAAGAAGAGCATCACAAAGAAATTTCCCAAGAAGAGGATGTACCAGAACAAGGAGAAAGGGGTTAGGATAAGGGTGATGATAGAAAAGTTAAAGATGCTCACATTGAGAAATTAGGTCAAGAAGGACCAACCCAAGATGTACCTGAATGGATTTCATTTGAGGTAATGCAGCCTCCTACTAATGTTACTCCATTTGATTTTAAATCTTTGTTTTCAATTGAAGATACGAAGCCTAAGCACAAAGCAAGGGTAGTATCAATAATAAAAAGGGACACCCAGACTAGATGTAGGACAATACATTTGGCTATACCTATAGTGGATAAGGCCAAAGGAGAGATCTCGGCTAGTGAGTACCAAATGACCATAGTGGATTTGATGCATGTAGCGACAGAACAAGAAATAAAGAACTCAGAGGTAATACAAAAGCAGTGGCTACCTGCATGCATAAGGTCAGGCAAAGAAATAAGGAGTTGAAAGGGCACATTTCCCAACTCTAGACATTCATTAAGGGGTTGATCACCTTGGGAACTCAAATAATAGAGGCACCGGTTGTCTTAACAGTAGTAAGTCAAGATGAGATAAGTGGCCTAGATACTATGAAGCATCAAGCACAAGTTATGCAGAAGTGGTTCACCACATTCATGTTTGAAGGTGAAAAAATAATCACGACATCATTGTCTAATTGGGATACCCTAGCTGCTATCTAGACCAAGAATGACCAGTTGAAGAAGGAATGTGTTACGAGGCTTGATCAAAATGATCAAGAGCTCAACAAATTGATAAGTTCTAGGAAGCTGAAAGACAAAGTGTTTCTCAAACATCACATCTTGACCTTGCAAACAATACATAAAATATCTACATGGATAAAGGATTTGAAATGTGAAGCAAATATTCTTAAGGGTTGTAGGCTCAAAGCAATAGACATAAGCACAAAAGCACATGACCTGCTGATAGATAAAGTGGGGATTCTTGAGTAGCTTTTGGGAAATTAGGTGAGCAAAAAAGAAACATATGATGAGCAAGTCTCCATAGTGATGTTCAAGGCTCACTTTGATCCAATTTTGAGGGACCATATTTAGCATTTTTCAGAGAAGGCAATAGATGAAGTGATGGAATTTTCTATGAAGGTAAAGACATATAAATGTAAGTTGGAGAATAGGAAAAATAAGGGGTATCCATATGTGATCAACTGCAGGTGCAAGAGTATGCCAAACTTAAAGCACAATAGTTTGACAAGACAAAAATGGATGTAGCTATAAAAGCTTATGATATCTATGTGATGTTGGACTCTAGAGGAATGCTAGTAGGGGAGGATTCATCGGAGGTAGAGGAATAGGATATTCCATAAAGATGCTAATGTAACGATACATGGGAATATTTCATTTTTGCTAGTTGTACTCCACCAATGATTGCCAATTGGCAATCATGTGCCACATTTTTTGACCATTGATATTTTGAAAGATATTTTGACCATTGATGCATTGTAACTGATCTTAGGTCCTTCTTCTATAAAAGGGCCTAGATTACCTTGTATTATAGAGACTGAATTTGTGAACTTTTGAGCACTGAGCTTGTTAATTGGACATCTATGTGGCTTTCTCATGGTTCTTTCTCACAATCAGTGTAAATGTGTATATTTCTTGCATATATGATGAAAATGAAGTTCCAGATTACTATTACATTGTAAATCTTGAGTAATCTTTTGTGATTCTTAGTCTGTAATTGTGAATTTCTGCATTCTTTTGAAGTGTGTTCGCTTGGTTACTTCCTACTAATCACTTTCCTTGAAGATTTGCATCTATCTTATGTAGATATGAATGTCTCTAGTGAAGTATGAGTAGATTTACTTCATTTCATGATTATATCAGGATATGCATGTGGATCATTGGTAAAATTCAATTACTTTAGGATCTCACTTCTCTAACTCAATCTTTTACTCTTCATTTTACATAATATAGTGAATAGATGCAAATAATTGACATATCTTAAGCAATACATACTGAACTAATGCAAGTAATGACATATCTAAAGCATACATAGTAAAAGTTGTAAATAATGGTAAATCATATGCAGATTATCATAAATATCAATGAAGTGCATGTCTTAAAGAGCATATTTAGGTGAATTCATGGTATATATGCAAATATTAGTTCAAACATAGATAATTTCAGAAGAACTAATCAAAGTTGAGATAGTTTCAGAAGAATTAATCAAATTTGTGTTTAATTTATGCGTATATATTTAAATCTCAACTAGATATTGTAGCATTTGGTACAATTGTCAATAATATATGCATATTAGGTACAATATATAGGACATTTGTGGAATTTGACCGAATCTAAGAAAGAATACAATTATGGTGTAAGTCCACTAAAATGGAACATCATATCACAACAAAACCTGAGTGTCTATCAGAAGGTCAAGACCTGACTAACAAAGACTTGGAACATCAAATCCTTATGCATCTTGAAGTCTTTCAAGATGAGTAAAGGTTTGTGATATAAACATTTATTTGTGTGTATGTGATTAATAACCACATCAACATTACCTTTACCTCCATGACAACACCTTACCACCTAACCTAACCAACACCCAACACAAAACATTCATTTGTCGTTCATCCCGTTATACAATCCTTAGTGACACATTGTATCAAAAGAGTCTAGATGGAACCCTTCTTAGGTGCCTTAATGAGGGATAAGCTTGAATTTCCTTACAATAGGTACATGAGGGTATCTATGGGTTGCACTCTAGTGGTCCTACCCTATCCAAAAAGATACTAAGAATAGGATATTACTGGCCAACCATGGAACATGATGCCCAATAGTTTGCCAAGAAATATTTGCAGTGCCAACAACATTATGATTTAATCCATCCACCTTCTCAAGAGCTACAACCAATCACCACACCTTGGACCTTTTTGTAGTGGGGACTTGATCTCATTAGCAAAATTACCCCTTCGTCATCCAAAGGCCATAAATTCATCATTACTATCACTGAATATTTCACAAAGTGGGTCGAAGCCATTCCACTCACTTATATAATTGGCAAACAAAATATCCAAGTTTATCCTGTATTACCTCATATGCTGCTATGGGATACCTCATGTTGTTGTCACATATAATGGTAGACCTTTCAAAAATCAAGAGGTATGAGCCCTTTTCTAGCAATTCAACATCAACATTGCTTCTCCACACCCTATTACCCACAAAGTAAGGGTCAACTTGAGGATTCAAATAAAGCCATCCTAAAGATACTCAAGAAAATAGTCAATGAAGCTGGTCGTGACTAGCACCTGCAGATCAATCCTGCCCTTTGGGCTTATTACGCCAGCATTAGGACACCCATAGGAGCCACACCATACTCCCTTGTCTTTCATTCTAAAGTCATTTTTCCAATTGAGGTCCAACTCCCCTCACATGAGTTAGAGTAATTAGACAAAAGGCATCTCAATGCCTTAAATCAATCTCAAGTCTACCAGAACTGCCTTTCCCATAGCTACAATAAGAAAATCAAGACCAGAGAATTTCAAGTAGGTGATCTTGTGCTTAAAAAATTAGAGGAACCAGAAAGACTGATAGAAAAAGGGTAAATTTGAGCCTAATTGGTTGGGACCCTTCATTATCACTACCAATTATGGATCAAGAACATATCAACTTGCCACACCTGAGGGCCAACCTCTTAAGGAGCCAATTAATATAATGCATCTAAATAATTTCTACATCTAGCATCGGATATCCCAAAAGCAAAAAAAATAAAAAATCCAAAAAAATCAAAAATAAAAAAAATCCAAAAAAATCCAAAAAAATAAAAAATTATAAAATATTGAGTGCAATAAAGCTGTCTAATCATGAAAATCAATTAGGTTGCACATTGGATAAATACCATGATGAAAACATGTCTCAAGCATCATGAGTGGTGGCCTTACCTACCATCTATTAAATTATTGTTCATCCACTTAATCCACCATCACCTGATATTCTATCATGGTTGGAACTTGTAAACATTAAGCATCTCCATTTCCCTCCCACACTATCCCACACTAGGGGTAAAAACCCTAAGTCTAGATATACAATTGGATCCTTGTATGCATACTATGGACCACTATATAGTTGACCTCATATGTCCCTTGTACATACACTACCCTAGAAAATACCAAAAAACTAGAAAATCCCAAAATACCAAAAAAAAAATTACAACAAAAACCAAGCAATAAACCAGCTATGCCTAAATCAAGGACTAAAGACAACCATGCAAAATAAACACCACATGCAAAAACAACATACCTATTGGGTGAATATTTGGTCACTGACAAAATGGTAATAGAATGGTACTTTCAACCATAGTGTGATGAGATTAAATCTCTCTTCGAGGAAAGGGGAGGCACCCTTCTTATTGCTAACTAAGAACAAGTAGTTAATTACACTTATTTACACCAAACTTATAATGTCGGTGTTTCCATATCATCCAATTGTCTTCTTTTAGAATTGATGATCACTTACAATCTTATACTGAAAACCCTTTAATGATTACAATATATAATAAACCTTAAAACTACTTGTTGGAGCAATAATAACCAATATTCATATTAGTTAGACATAAGAATAACTAAAATAATATCAATGTGTGTCAATCACAAGAAACCCATGAAAGATCAAAGACTTTTTTTTCTTCTCACGCTAATTAGAAAATGAAAATGGATGGAACAAAGTTCAGCTCAAAAGTCTCCACCTTATTTCCAATGAAGATTAAATAATCAAGGATAATAAATCATAGCCCAAAAGCTCCAAAGTCACCCGCAATCACGAACACATAACACAAATCTAGAAATGATGTTGTAGCTGAAAGACTTCAAAATTAGATTTCTAGCACCTTCTAGATCATATAGTTTCACACCTCAATCCAATCAAACTCACAAGAAGATGCAATGGAAAAGACATAAAAACACTCTCATACACAACAAGTTTATTTCAACACAAATATTGAATGCCCACTTGACTTTCTTGTATTGATTGAAATAAAGATTTACACTTTGAAATCAAAGTTTCAAGTTGTTTCTCAATGCAACAATGTTTCACTTCATTAGCCAAAAGATAAAATTTACAAATGAGCACCTTCTTATTTATAGAGAGGAGCCATGAACAAAAATAGGAAAATTCTAACTACCTTGACTTAGTCTAGATAGAGTCTGATTTTGCTTAGGACTCTGTACTTTTCATACATGTAAATTGCACATTACAAAACTACATATGAAATGTAAATTGTATATTATTCGTACATGTAAATTACACATTACAAAACTACATATGAAATGTAAATTACATATTACAAAAATACATATGAAATGCTTTGAAAATAAACTAAGTGTTTATAGACACAAGAATTTCATCCTTTTCATTGTTTCCCAAGAAATCTTCATATCTCTTCAACATTGCTTAGATACCATTCTCATTTGGTCCTGGTGTATATCTAAATATAGTGACGACTCTTGTGTTGGAGTCTGGGTTGGTGACCGGCACTCCTTTATTTCCAAGATCTGCAATTTATCCAAGATCACTTGAAAATGCACCAGTTTATCAATTGACACCAATGAAAAGATTTCTAGCTTTGTTTTAGCTTTAACCAATGCCATGAACTCTTGAATAACTACCTCAGCAGGGAGGGTCTTCTGATTGTCATACAACATTTGACAAGGAAGTTTTCCAACTTTGTCAGAAATGCCTAGCCCCTTGGTACTTATACTTCATGTTTTTCTTTACGAGAGACACTTTTGACATTTGTTGAGAAACTGCAAGAGGGTGTTGAAATTCTCCAGATTTAACATATTTTTCATTTAGATTTAGGAAAAATATAAAGGTGGATAAAAACTATGCTTCTGCATTGAAGAACAACATTTGGTGTTGGGGTGGAGAAATTCTTCGCTCTTACATGGGCTTTGATGTTTTTGGTGCAAGGTCAGAGAAAAAATCTGCCTTGACATGGGAAAGTAATTTCTAGTGTAGGGCTAGAGAATTTCTCCACCCTTAAGTAGGATAGTTTGTCCAAGTGTAGGTTGGAGAAAATTCTCTGAAGTGCATTTAGGGTAAGACAATTGTTAGGTAAAAATGCAATGGTGGAGAATTTCTTTGCCATTACATGGGAAAAAAGACTCACAAAAATGCAATGGTGGATAATTTCTCCACCATTACATGGGAAGAAAAGACTCACAAAAATGCAATGGTGGAGAATTTCTCTGGCCTTGCATATGCAAGTTCAAATTTTTTCTCCACCTTTGCATGTGAATAAAAGACATAAAAATGCAATGATGGAGAATTTCTCCACCATTACATAGGAAGAAAAGTCTTACAAAAATGTAATGGTGGAGAATTCTCCGTCCTTGCATATGCAAGGTCAGATTTTTTCTCCACCTATGCATGTGAAGAAAAAAATGTCAAGTCATAATAAAAGAGCCCGACTTTACATATTTGAAGGGGTGAATCTTTTATGAAAATAAAAATGACTTTTTGAGGCATGGGACTATGTGCAACACCAATTTGATTTGTCTCATTTTGCATGTCTAGAGCTCATGGGCTATGAAAAAAAAAAAGTTTCATATGGGTTATCCCATGAATTGAGTCAGCTAAATTCAAGGATAACAACTAGCTCTAACTAGGAGCTTCCTTTGATCATTCTTTGAAACAAATGAAGGGAGAAGAATACCAGAACTCTAAGTGCCTTCATCCATTGGGCCATAGAGTCAGGCGACATACTTGACTATGATGACAAGAAAAAAAATACTATAAAACAATATAAAAAATGTACAAACTTATCTGGAACTTCACTGAGTGAAAAGCTTCAGATATTGTCAACTGTGGGGCAGTGGGAATAGTGTTCCATCCTAATATGCCCAATAGAAACTATTTTCTCCATAGAGTTGATGAATCTGGAAAGGTCCCCTCCATAAGGAATCAAAATTTCCATGCATTCCTTTTGGCTCTCTCCTCTTGTCCTGCAAGAGAAGTAGATCTCCAACTTGCAAGTCTCGTGGCTTGGCCTTTTTTTCAAAAATCTTCTTGACTTGCTTTTGATGATCAACAATGTGGTCCAGCACCTTTGTGCGTTGCTCCTCTAGTTTAGTAAGGAACATGACATGCTTATCTATGAAACTTTCAAACGTCTCATCTTTTATTTCCCTGGCCAATTTGAGAGTGGGCAACTCTAATGTGATGGATATCTCTACATACAAGCCATAAAGAAGTTGAAAAGGGGACATACCAATCGCTCGCTTGGTACTGTTGCGATCAGTCCACAATGCATCATATAATGTCTTGTTCCAAGACCTCTGATTCTCTTCTAATAGCTTCCTGATAATGGTGACCAAGTACTTGTTGCTCGACTAAGCTTTACCATTCCCTTGGGGGTAATAGTTGGAGGAGTGAGATAAAGTGATCCCATATTCAAAATAGAACCTAGTTATCTCATGGGATGAGAAACAAGTAGCATTGTCTGCTACTATGTTAGGTACTCTAAACCTTGAGATAATGTTTTCCTTGAGGAAGTTATAAACAAACTTTGAAGTGGCATGCTTGATTGGAATTGGCTCCACCCACTTAGTGAAGTAGTTAGTAGCTGTGAAGACATAGCTATGACCCACAATTGATGGTGGGTTCACTGCTCCAATGAAGTTGATACCCCATTGTTGAAAGGGCTTTCCAATTACTACTGGTTTGAGGGGTAGGGCTGCCAACTAGGGTTTCCCCACAAACTGCTGGCACAACTCGCATTTATGCACCCAGGCATATGCATCTTGAAAAAGAGTCAGCCAGTAGTATCTTTCCTACAAAATTTTGTGAGATGTGACTGAAGCTGAGAAATGTCCTCCACATCTGAAGTTGTGGAAAAATTCCAACAACTTATCTTGTTGTGCTTTGTCCACACACCATAGAAAAATTCTGTCAATGCTTCACTTGTACAAACCATTGTCCCAAAGAATGAAGTTTGCAACCTTAAGCTTGATTATCCTCTTCTCTTTGTAAGACAAATGTTCTAGACATTCTCCATATGTGAGGAAATGTGCAATGTTGGTATACCACTCATCTATTGTGCTTACGAATAAGGCTGTGGGAATTTCTTCTTTTGTAGCTTCCTCATTATTGGAGATTTCTTCTGGTGTTCTTTTTTCGCAATAAGATGACACAAACCTTTTCCACGCACTAGATTTGTAGGATTGATCTCCATATCATATTCTTGGATCTTGGTATTCCAATTACCTCTATTGCTTCCAAGTTCCTGTTGAGTCAACATGGACTTGACTGTTGAATCAGGTACTAGTGCTATGGTATGAGAATTGAGAATGCAATATCTAAAGTGCTTAACCACTTTCACCATGGTGTAAGAAAGTTTTTCCATTGGTGAATACTTAATCTCATGAACCTTTAGAGGACATCTCATGAAAGCTATAGGAGATTCAATTCCCTCTTTGTTTTTCTGCACCAAAATAGTGGATAAAGTGTGCTCTGAAGAATAACTATACATAATAAAGTCCTTGGTATAGTATGGGCAGACTAAGACTGGAGCATGAGAAATTGCTTCCTTTATCTCATGAAATGTAGCTTTTCCTTCCACATTCCAATGAAATGCAGCTTTTCCTTCTGCATTCCTTTATCTCATGATATGACATGTCTTCTCAGCAAAATCAAGTACAAATCTCCACAAGAAGTTTACCTTCCCAAAGAAGGAATGCACTCCTGTTTTGCTAGATGGCAGGGTAAGACTCTAAATAAAATAACCTATTTGAGATCAATCTTGGTTCCTTCCTTAGATACAAGATGCCCAAGAATCTTACCTTTAGTAACCCCAAAAATAGAATTCTTGGGATTGAGAGAGATCCCATGTTGATGACACCTTTCAAGTACTTTTTGTAAATGATTCCAATGATCTTGATGCTTCTTTGAGAACATAGTTAAATCATCAAGGTAGAACACAATGATCTTACCCATCTCATCTTGGAAAGCTAGGTTCATTGCCCTCTGAAAGGTGGCACCAACATTGATCAACCCAAAGGGCATTCTATGATATGCAAAGGTGCCCCATGGAGTAGTGAAGGTTATTTTGTGTTGATCTTCTTCACACACCTCAACTTGGTTATATCCTAAAAAGCCATCTAACATAGACATCATCTTGAACCCATCACTATTTGTAGTACTTGATCCATTATTGGCAATGGATAATTATCCTTCAGTGATGACTGGTTCAAATTACTGAAATCCACATAGATGCAAATTTCTCCATTCTTCTTTCTCACAAGAACGATGTTAGCTATCCACGTTGAGTGATGGATAGGAAAAATGATTTTTGCATATAACATCTTTTGAATCTTAGCAACAATGGTACCTACGATCTTAGGATTGTATTGTTGTTGTTTCTGCTTATGAGGGAGAGACCTAGACTTGAGAGGAATATCATGCTAAACTTCCTTGGGCCGAAATGATTTCAAATCAGCATATGAATATGCTAACACATCAATGTACCATCATAAAGCACTACAAACTTATTTCTTTCCTCCAGTGAGCAACATTTCCCAATGTTTACTATTTTAGGATCATCTTCTATACCCAGATTAAATTGCTCAATTTTTGCTGATGAATCCAGTCCCAATTGTTGTTGCCATTTGATAAAGCGATCATGCTTATCAAAGAGTTTTTCCAAAGAAACCAATCCTTTGGGAATCTTATTCCCTTTTAGCTAGAAAATTTCTTCACTAATTTCCTTATTTACCTCAGAGATTGATTCTTGAGGTGTAGAGTCACTCCCTTCAAAGTATAATTTATTAAAATTTTCCACCTTCCCCAAAAAGGTAATGACTTGATCATCACTGTTGAAAATTTTCCAATGATTGGCATTATCAGCAACACTGGGTCAGAATACCAACTCAATAGTATACTTGTTTCCCTAAAAATCCTTGTGAGGAACTAGGAGAGTGGCCGATATGGCCAAGGAGTCTTCCTTATCATTGTACTCCCTTGGATCTACTAATATATCAAAGGCATCAAAATTTTCAATGCAATCCCAAATGTGATTGGGGTAATGCCTTAACCTTTCATTCTTTGTCTGATACAAATTTCTTACTTGATAGATGACTAGCTCAGTATCACCTTGGGCATGAAAATTTTTATCCCTTTCTTTTGTGTAACATCCATCCCTAACAACAAGGCTTCATACTTTGCATTGTTGATAGTATTATCAAATTTCAATTTGAAATAAAAGGGAAAATTTTTCCTTTTGGAGATATAAGGACTATCCTTGCTCTAGCTCTAGTTGAAGAACAACTACCATCAAACTTTAAAGTCCAAATGTCATTTGAACTTCCTACCTTAAGAGTTTCAAAATCTGAATTCTCTTCACTTGAAGAGAATGATTCATCTGTTCCTAGATCTTTTTTTGAAGTATCATCCAATGACACAAAATCTTCATTTATGGTCAAGAAATAAGTGCCATTCTAGAGGACTCATAAAAAATATAAGCTTTCAGATCCTTAATCTTTTTCATAGTATACTTGGCTTCCCTCTTTGGATGAAGTTTTCGCATAACACCTTTGATAGGTATTCTATCCTCAGACCAATCCATGTTGATTTCACCCCCAACATCTTTGCAAAATTTTGTCCCAATAACACTCCATATGAAACTGGAACATCAGCTACAAGAATGGTCATCTTGATCATCTTCTCTGGAAAAGCAACAAATGCAAATTGTGCATCTTTGATTTTCCCTATGAGGGGCACTTGCTTGGTTTCCATTGAAAAGCAATGACCAAATCTCTTCTTCAGAGTTAGCCCCAAAGTAGTAGCTACTTTGGTTGGCATCACATTGTTGGAGGTACTTGAATCAATGATGCAATTATTGAGCTTGTGACCATTAACAAGCAGGGAAATATAGAAAGGTTCTATTTTTCCAAGAATGGATGGGGGAGTTGCAACTAGGTTATTTTGTGTAGGTTTTGGGACAATAGGTGCACTTTTGGAGGAATCTTGACCAGAATTAGCTCCCTTATTTTTAACAGACTTAGCCAATCTTTCAAACTATTTGGGGTTGGCTTGAAGATATTCAACCTTGGACATTTGGATTTTCGTCTTCTTAGCATGATCTATGATGTCAAAATCTTGGTAGGGAAGAACTGAGGAAGACAAGGGATTTTCATTTTCAGGTTTTGGATTTTGGGCACTCGGTCTAGACATAGAAGAAGTAGGAAGATAAGGCGTGCTTACTTGTTTATTCCCTGCTATATCCTTTGATTGAAATGGTAAAGGGGTTCCTCTTTAGCAATTGTGATCCTTGGACGTGGTTCACCTTTGGACTTAGCTTTATCAACATCTTGTTGTTGATTCAACTAATTCTATGAGTGGGTGAAGATGACATAAGATTCATTGAAGGTAGCCTCTTCTTGTTTGAATTCTTCTTCATAGTTCAGAAACTTGATATTTGAGTTACCAGTTATTTCTACTTCATCCTCCATGAAGAGATTAGCACCATCCTCTAGGATATAATCTAACTCTGTAAGATCATCTTTTTCTATTTCGAAGAAGCCTACTACTGTATTAACAGGTGGTGTCTCTAGTGCAAGTCTTGCTTGTGGTGGAAGAAGCCTATTCTGATTTTGGTTCCTTGCAGCATTGTTGGGATAATTGGAAGTATTTGGATATGTTCTCCTTGGGATGTCCTTGTATGGAGGAATGGACAACCCTTGAGACATTTGCCTCTTGAGTGCTATCAATTCATTTGCAAGCTTCTACACCATAGGATCTGTGGTGCTAGTGGAAGGCACAGCCAAAGGGGACTACCCTCTAGGCTTGATAGAATCTTTTCTCAAATTTCCCACCAAGATCAAATCATCTTCTACTTCAGTAACCAAACTTTGAGCAATTGCAAGATCAGCTGGGGCTGCTCTTCATAAAAGAAAACTTACTTCTAGGAATTGAGAATTGATGAAGAAGCAATTCAAGTTCTTAGCTGTGGGTTGTGCAACAGTTGGCATCCTTTTTTTTAGCTTATTGAATTTCACCACAAACTCACACATGGGCTTATATGGCTCTTTCTTCATTTGTGTGAGTTGGGCCAACAAGGCATGAGCATCTTTTGCTGGCTTGAAGCTAGCTTTGAACTTGGTTTGAAGCATTTCTCAACTTGTGATACTTCCTGGTACAAGATAGTAAAACCAATCAGGTGCAACACCTTGGAGTATTTCCATGAACAACATCTTCATGTTCCACCCCAAGAACTATGCATGCAATGTATAATGCGGCAATATGTTCATCTAGGTGTTGCTTGTGATCACCATAGAACTTAGGAAAGTTCTTCCGTGAACCACAAGGTAGATCATGTGCTGGTGGTGTTAAATTTAATGGACCAAAAGTAGTCTTCCATGGACCTTGAGCAACCATTTTGTCGGGGTTGTATGGAGGAATAGACAATCCTTGTAATGGTGTAATAGGCAAGATCCTTCGAATGTTGGAGGCCTCCTTTGGCAAAATAGATATTATATTTGGTAGGAGGAAAACTTCTTGTCCTCCAAAGAGGTGATCTTGCACATGTAGGCAAAAGGTTAAAGTTATGCTTCTGCAGCAACTCGAATGTAGGATCAATATGTCCTTTTGCCCTTCTTCCATGAGTGTAATTCTGATCTGCTAGAGTGCAAACTTAACACAAGCAGGAGAAATCAGAAATAACAAAGTAATTACAAACAAAGAGGCACTGGTGTGCTTCAACCAATGAGTATGGCTCTTGGTTGCATGTCTAGGTCCTTAGTAGAGTCACCAAAAACTATTGGGTGAATATTTTTCATCAACAAAATGGTACTTTCAACCACAGTGTGATTAGATTAAATCTCTCCTCGAGGATAGGGGAGGTTCCCTTCTTATTGCTAACTAAGAACAACAAGTAATTAATTACACTTATTTACACTAAACTTACAATGTCGGTGTTTCCATATCATCCAATTCTCTTCCTTTAGAATTGATGATAACTTACAATCTTATACTAAAAACCCTTTGATGATTAAAATATATCATAAACCATAAAACTACTTGTTGGAGCAATAATAACCAATATTCAAATTAGTTAGACATAAGAATAACTAAAATAATACCACTGTGTGTCAATCACAAGAAACCCATGAAATCTCAAAGACTTTTGTTTCTTCTCACACTAATTAGAAAATGAAAATAGATGGAACAAAGTGCAGCCCAAAGTCTCCACCTTATTGCCAATGAAGATTAAATAATCAATGATAATAACTCATAGTCCAAAGTCTCTAAAGTCACCTCCAATCATGAACACATAACTTAAATTTAGAAATGATGTTGCAGCTCAAAGAATTCAAAATCAGATTTCTGGCACCTTCCAGATCATATAGATTCACACCACAATCTAACAAAACTCACAAGAAGATACAATGGGAAAGATGTAAGAACATTCCCATACACAACAAGTTTATTTCAACATAAAGATTGAATACCCACTTGAATTTCTTGTATTGATTGAAATAAAGATTTACACTTTGAAATCAAAGTTTCAAGTTGTTTCTGAATTCAGCAATGTTTCACTTCATTATCCAAAAGATAATATTTACAAATGAGCACCATCTTATTTATAGAGAGGAGCCATGAACAAAAATAGGAAAATTCTAACTACCTTGACTTAGTCTAGAGAAAGTTTGATTTTGCTTAGGAATCTATACTTTTCCTACATGTAAATTACACATTACAAAACTATATATGAAATGTAAATTACATATTACAAAAATACATATGTAATGCTTTGAAAATAAACTAAGTGTCCATAGACACAAAAAAAAATTTCCTCTTCATTCTTTCCTAAGAAATCTTCATATCTCTTCAATGTTGCCTAGATGTCATTCTCGCTTGGTCCTAGCGTATATCTAAATATAGTGATGACTCTTGTGACGGAGTCTAAGATGGTGACTAGCACTCCTTTATTCCTTTCCAAGATCTTCTGCAATTTATCCAAGATCACCTGAAAATGCACTAGTTTATCAATTGACGCTAATGAAAAAAATTCTGGCTTCATTTCAGCTTGAACCAATGTCGTGAACTCTTGAATAACTACCTCAATAAGGAGGGTCTTCTGATTGCCATCAAACATCTGATAAGGAAGTTCTCCAAATTTGTCAAAAATGCCTAGCCCCTTGGTTCTTATACTTCATGTTTTTCTTTGTAAGAGATGATTCTAACATTTGTTGAGAAACTGCAAGAGGGTGTTAAAAATCTTCAGAGTTAGCATATTTTTCATTTGGCAGGAAATATGCAAAGGTGGAGAAAAACTGCATTTTTGCATTGAAGAACAACATTTGGTGTTGGGGCTGAGAAATTCTCTACTCTTACATGGGATTTGATGTTTTTGGTGCAAGGTTGCAGAAAAACTCCGCCTTGACATGGGGAAGCAATTTTTGGTGCAAGGCCAGAGAATCTCTCTGCCCTTACATAGGGTAGTTTTTCCAAGTGTAGGTCAAAGAAAATTCTTAGAAGTGCATTTAAGGTAAGACAATGGTCAAGTAAAATACAATGGTGGAGAGTTTCTCTGCCATTACACAGAAAAAGAAGACACAAAAATTCAATGGCAGAGAATTTCTCTATCCTTGCATATACGAGGTTGGACTTTTTCTCCACCTTTACATGTGAAGAAAAGACTCACAAAAATACAATGGTGGAGAATTTATCCACCATTACACAGGTAGAAAAGAGTCACAAAAATGCAATGGTGGAGAATTTATCTGGCCTTGCATATGCAAGGTTGGACTTTTTCTCCACCTTTGCATGTGAAGAAAAGACTCAGAAAAATGCAATGGTGGAGAATTTCTCTAGCCTTGCATATGCAAGGTTGGACTTTTTCTCCACATTTGCATGTGAAGAAAAGACTCACAAAAATGTAATGGTGGAGAATTTCTCCACCATTACACGGGCATAAAAGACTCACAAAAATGCAATGGTGGAGAATTTCTCTGCCCTTGCATATGCAAGGTTAGACTTGTTCTCCACCTTTGCATGTGAAGAAAAAATGTCAAGTCATAAAAAGAAAGCTTGAATTTACATATTGGAAGGGCCGGTGGATCTTTCACACAAATCAAAATGACTTTGAGGCAAGGGACTACGTGCAAGGCCAATCTGATTTGTCTTATTTTGTGTTCCTAGAGCTCATGGGGCTACGAAACAGACAAGTTTCATAGGGGCTATCCTATGGATTGAGTTAGCTAAATTTGAGGATAAAAATACCACAACACTAATCACACATAAGATAAAATCTCCAAAGATCACATAACCATCACATCTTGTGCCTATCCTATAGCATCTACAATTGCAACCTAGGCCTTAGTGTTAGCAATGTGTGTTGTCATTGATGTCAACTCTATATTTGTCAACTTGAGGACATGCTTGTATAGAAGTTAAAGATAAGTTAATGGACAGTGGAGGATTTGAGAGAGACGGTTTGACTCAGTTAGAGACATAAGCTTAGCATTTTTAAGACATGTTAGTCTAAAAGATCTAGCAGATGAAGGAAACTGTCTAAGTATGAGAAGTGGTGATTAATATGATGTATAAATATGATGTGGAGGTGAGTACACATGTTATAACATGTTTCCAGTATGCCTACATTGATATCCTACTAGGATGGTGTACCTCACTTAGAGATAAGTTGTAGAAGTTTGGCTAAGACATTCATAGTGTATACCCTAAGGTAGAGTCACAGTGTTTTGGTTTGCATTCCTCCAGAAAGCAATATTTAGTCTTGCAGTTTAGAATATAAGTTAATTAAGATATGAAGGTATTTTATCCAAGATTTCAGCTCATTACACCTTCATCAAATAAAGTTATTAGTGACAAAGTTCCGGTTAATGTTTAGACAAAATAAAGCAATGACAGAGACCTGTTGGAATGCTCCGCATTCCTCTAGAAGAGAAATTGTGCCCAAGAGGCTTTGAGAACATGATTAGATATGTGTAATACATGCTTCCTTGTAGAATCAAGTTTTCTAATGGTCTGCAAGATCAGTTTTCAAATGACAGAAGTAATATAGATAGTTCTAGATGTCTAAGCTATTCTCAGTGCACATGCTTGAGTACTTGCGGAAGATGAAGAGTATACAGATCAGAAATATGAGTGTATGCAGAGATTTTACATGTCCCAACACATATTAGTTTTAAAGCACATACAACTCCTTGTTTCTAGTACAACACAAAGTATTCTGATTAGTTTTGTAAAGAGTTATGTTTGATGGCTCTCCAGATTGTAATATAACTAAGTTACGTCTCTAATTTCCTCCAGAAGAGATAGATGTGGCTGTGTGGATCTGGGAATATGTTTATAATGGTGTATATTATCATTCATAAGAGTTTTAGATGATTTGGTATACCGCAATGCAATATCCTAAGTCTTGATGTGTTATAGTCAGTTTGAAATGTTCTATTTTCATCAGTTCAATATATTTCTTGTCTTGTGGATGCATATAATGATTAGATGCTTTAGGATAAGGGTGTATGGATAGTGTTAACAAGGTACATTACTCATATCTTGGTCCGTATGATGTTTTTGATGTCTCTCCGATGGTGAAAAGATGGATAGTTAGCAGTGATAGTGTTGTTTGGGCCGATAGTCTAGTTTCTTCATGTGTAGTGGATCTGGATTAGTTGTTTTGGCATTTAAGGATGAGTAGTGATGCTTCTTGGATCCTATTATGAAGTATTGTGATATGCAACTCATTTTTTCATTACAATGTATATGTTGAAGTTGACCCTTGAAGAATTACACGTCATTTAAAAGTCATTTTGGTGTTGACCTAATCAAAGTTTTAAGCTATTGCAGAGGATATATATAGAAAATAAGTCATTTGTGATGTGTGTGAATGGGAGAGAGATGAATCTCAAGGATGAAGTGTGCAAATTTAGTATGATGGAGTAATTGTGCAGAAAAGGGGGACTGCAACATCAACATAAGTCGGATGCTTCTTTCACAGCAATTCAGGTTCATGTTTTCATTGTAATTTTCATGTATCCTGCTATCAGATAGTGAGTCTCTGTAGTAGGTCTTTGTATCTTGTGTAGTAGCTTCCTTGGGTTGTAGCCCTAAAACAAAGTTGTAAAATTTTATATCAATGAGCTTATTATATTGTGAGTTAATCCTCACCATGGTTTTTCCCTCATTGGGTTTTCCATGTAAAAATCTTGGTGTCCTTGTGTTGTGCATACTTGCCTTTCTGTTTTACTTCTATTGATTAAATGTGATTTGATGTTTAAGGTGAAAATAATTGAATTAAAAGTTTAAGGACATACTGATTCACTCCCCCTCTCAATCTCTAGATGTGTTCAACACTTAGGATATATCATTCCCACAATAGGCATAGACCAATCACATCTGGTCTACACTCTTGGCAAGAGATTCAATGGTTGTTAATCTATCTGTTAGTTGGTCTTTTGTTTTGATTTATCTTTTTGTACCCCTTTTACACCTACCCAAATATCACCTTGATTTTCCATATCTTAGTGTGTCATTGGATGGTATAGGATGGGGCAAGTGTCATTTTTTTGCTACATGCCATGTTTGTTGGATGTTATTATTACTCTAGGGTGTATTCATATCTTGTGTGTGTTGGAATAAATTTTTGTAGAACATATGTCCTTTGCATCTAAGAGTTATACCTTTTTTACACTAGGACCACCATGCTCTTGTTGCAAGTATGTGCTAATCGGTGTTGTCATTGATGTCAACATGTTTGTGTTGTCATTGGTGTCAACTATATCTTCTGATGTTGCTATTGTTGGTTGAAAGATTTACTATGTTAAGGTGATTTAAATGTCTTGTAGAAGTGTTGACGATGTTAGTATATTATTCTTGTTGCTAGGTTTCCAAGCGCTTTTGAGAAAATTTGATAAATATTGAAGACAGTGTTGTGAAGAAGTATTCTGGCTTACAAGATATTGTCTTAGTTTTTTCTCCGCATTTCTTCTGTGTTGAATACTGGAGTGTGAGGTTTGGATATGTTTTAGATAAATTGTTGAAGATGTTAAATCCAAATTTTGGTTCTCTAGAATGATGTGAGTTTGAGAGTTATGTTTACCAGTTTGAAGATTGTGCCTAGCAGTGTCTGCAGCGTGATTGGGAGAAAGTATTTTTCTCTGCATTTCTTTGTAGTTTGGTTTTTGGTCTTGTAGTTCTGGTTGAGTGTTCATAAGGTCCATATATGATGAAGGGGGTAAATCATAAAACACACAACAACAGAAATTGCACATAGAAAATAGAACTTTATTAATTTTGGACAACTTATTACATTACAAAAGCTCAAATATAATCAGAGGAATCAACCCTCCACAGGCTGCAACACATTACAGCTTCCTATCATAAGACTCTGGAATCATCAACCTTATGTAACCCCAAATCAGCTAGGGTTTCTATTTTCTCACCTATTCTTGACTCTACACTTCCCCCCTTAACTCTACTACTACCCAGGGTTCCCAAAAATGGTTATTAATACCCTTTTTGGCAGCCAACAACCTAATTTTGAAATTTACATCTCCCTCCAAAAATAGGTCAACTTCTGGGAGCCATAACTTTTGATCTGGGTGTCTGATTGATGAACCATTTTATGTGTCAGAAAGCTTGCAGAGTGCTCTATGCATAAGAACTAGCTCTATTAGTTCTGGCCATTTTCGGGCCTGTACGGGGCTATTTGGTGCCTCAAACCTGAGTTTGAATAATTTTCAAGCATTTTTCGGGAAACAGAAACTTTAATATCTTTTAGCTTGCAAACGATCTTTGTGTGATTCCTTCACCAAAGGTCTTATATTTCTATTATGTAACTTCCTGTAAATTTTCACTTCAATCCGTGCCCAAATGCAAACTTTCTAAAAATAGCAGGTTACTATTTTTAGCAGTTTGGAAAAACTAAAAGTTCTACATCATTATTCATGCGATTATGGAACCAGAACCACAAATTTTGAAAAGAAATGGAAAGAACATCAACAATTTTGAAACACATATTTTTTTTGGGTGATGCAAGATTGTCCTTACACCACTGGATGCTCTTGCATCAGACACCCACGATAATTTGAGAAGTGACCCTGTCACGTCTCAAGTGTTTGTGTGAGGAAAATCCAAATGGTCAACCTCTGCCTTAGACAACCAAGAAGAATCTTCAATAGGTCTTCCTTTCCATTTCACCAGATATTCTTCATATTGCATGTTCTGAGTACTTCTTCCCACACAACTATCCAAGATTTCTTCTATCTCCTCCATTGAAGTAGATGCCAAAATACTCCACTATTCTTATGTTGTTCCATCCTCTATGCCACCCTCATGATATTTTGTTAAATCAGCAATGTTGAACATAGGGGAAATATTAATCCCACTCGGCAGCTCTACCTCATATGCATTTCCTGAATCATGCTTCTTCAGGATTCTGCATGGTCCAAATTTCTTCATTTTCAACTTATTGTATGTTCCAATTGGGAACCTTTCTTTTCTCAAGTGAACCATGACTTCATCCCCTACCTGGAACTCCTTATACCTCCTCTTCTAATTTGCCTTAGCCTTGTACTGAATATTCATCTTATTAATGTGCTTTCTCACCTCTTCATGCAAATTCTTTAGATGTTCTACAAAGTCTTCAGCTTCAGCACTTGTCTTTTCTCCTTTGTCCAGCTTCCTTAACTTTGAAGCATTTCTTGGACTATTCCCATATATAATCTGGAATGGTGATTTACCAGTACTCCTATTGATAGAATTGTTGTAAGCAAATTCTACCTGTGGTAAAATCAAATCCCATCCCTTGGGCTTATCTCCTACTAAGAATTGTAGAAGGTTACTCAAACTCCTATTCACCACTTCTGTCTGTTCATCAGTCTGCGGATGGTGTGCAGAACTAAACTTCAAATCTGTTTTCAACTTCTTCCACAATGTCCTCTAGAAATAACCAACAAACTTGGTATCTTGATCTGAAACTATGCTCTTTGGTAGACCATGTAATCTCACCACCTCCCTGAAAAATAATTCAACAATATGAACAGCATCATTAGTCTTCTTGCAAGGAATGAAATGTGCCATCTTCGAGAATCTGTCCACCACCACAAAAATGGAATCATGTCCTCTCTGTGTCCTTGGTAAACTAAGAACAAAATCCATACGGATATCATCCCATGGCTTCTCTGGTACAGGTAATGGCTGATATAGCCCTGTATTCTGACTCGTTCCTTTTGCCATCTAACACACTCTGCAACTCTATACAAATTTCCTCACATCCTGTTGCAACTTTGGCTAATAATAATTTTCACCAATAATAGCAATGGTCTTATCTCGACCAAAGTGTCTAGCTAATCCTCCACTATGCTTCTCCTTAATCAGGTTCTCTCTCATCGAACTCCTTGGAATGCACAACTGGCTTCCCCTAAACAACATGCCATCTTGGATTATGAAATCCAACCATTTTGTTCTGTCCAAAGTAACAGGTTCCAAACAAGCTTTCCAGGCCTTTGCAAAATCTAGATCTTCAGGGTACAAACTTTTGAGCTCATTGAACCCAACAACCTCTATCTTCATTTCTGTCAATAAATTTTGCCTTCTGCTCAAGGCATCTGCAACTTTGTTAGACTTCCCACTCCCGTGCTTCAAAACAATAGTATATCTCTACAAAAACTCAACCCATTTTAATTGCCTTTAGTTCAACTTTCCTTGACTATTAAGATACTACAAAGCCTGATGATTAGTATATAAAACAAACTCCTTTGGAAACAAATAATGTCTCCATTTCTTCAAAGCCTGAACTATTGCATAAAATTCCTGATCATAAATAGAATACTTTTTCTTGGCATCATTAAGCTTCTCACTAAAATAGGCAATGGGCTTACCTTCTTGGCTCAAAACAACTCCTATACCACTACCACTAGCATCACAATCTACCTGAAATACCTTATTGAAATCTGGAAGTGCCAAAACAGGTTGCTCTACGACTTTCTACTTCAATGTATCAAAACTCTTTTCTATCCCATCTCATTGTCTCAGTTAGGGGTGCACAAATGCTACTAAAATTCTTGATAAACTTTCTGTAAAAACTTGCCAAACCATGAAAAGATCTTACCTCCGTTGCACTCCTTGGCGTAGGCCATTCAATGATAGCCGTTACTTTTTCTGGGTCCATCTTAAGACCTTCCTCTGAGACAACAAATCCTAGGTATACCAACTCCTTTGTAAAACTACATTTCTTCATATTAATCAGCAACTTCTCCTCCCTCAGCTTCTCTAGAACTCTTCTGATATGCATCAGATACTCATCCCAAGTCTTACTGAAAATCAAAATATCATCCAAATAAACAATAACAAAACTTTCCAAAAATTCTTTCAGTACCTCATTCATGAGCCGCATGAATGTGCTCGGTGCATTGGTTAGTCCAAACGGCATGAATAACCACTCATACAAACCTTCTTTAGTTTTGAAGGTTGTCTTCCACTCGTCTCCTTCTCTGATACAGATCTGGTGATACCCACTCTTTAGGTCAATCTTCGTGAAGTACTTGGCTCCACTCAAATAGTCCATTATGTCATCCATTCTGGGCATTGGAAATTTGTACTTGATCGTGATCTTATTGATGGCTCAAGAGTCTATACACATTCTCCACTCTCTGTCTTTATTTGGTGCGAGTATTGCGGGTACCGCACATGGACTTAGGCTTTCTCTTATCAATCCCTTCCTCAACAACTCCTAAACTTGTCTATTCAACTCTTCACTTTCTGCTGGAGTCATTCTATGGGCTGCCTTGTTTGGCAAACTAGCTCCTGGTATCAAATCCATTTGATGACTTATCTTCCTTACTGGTGGTAAACCTTCTGGCACATTATCAGAGATAATGTCCTGAAATTCTTCCAATATATCTGAGACTTCTGCTAGTACATCTTCGCATTTCTCTTGACTAATCTTAGGAATCAATGTAAAGTAATGAGGCTCATGCTTCATACCTTTAAAAAATTTCCTACCATCTACCAGGCAAATTCTAGCAGTACTACATACCTTTTCTTCCACCACCTTCAAGGGCTTCAACTTATGATGAACTCCATCCTTTGTTAGGGAATATGTGTTTGCATGGCCATCATGGACATCGCTCCTATCATACTGCCATAGCCTCCCCAATAGCATATGACATGCATCCATCGGTATAGCACCTCATCATGGTAGTCACCAATCTTGAACTTCACTAAACACTGCTCATTGACCAAAGCTCTATAGTCCTTCTGCAACCATGCAATCCGATATGGATGCGGATGCTTTCTTCTTGTCAACTTTAACTTGTTAACCATCTCCTCTAAAACAAGATTATCAGTGCTTCCACTATCAATAATAATATCACAACACTTACCTTCACATTTGCACCTTGTGTGGAATAAACTCTTCCTCTGATTGGGTTCTTTCTCCTCATTCAGCAAGGTTCTTCTGACAACTAGGGTTTCTCCCCTTTCAACATCTTCAGAATGCTTAGAATGTGCATCTTCATCTACATGTGCAACTCGTGCATTACCTTTAGGTCTTCTATTTGTTCTTCCTTGATGTTGCAGACACTCATATGTTTGATCCCCTTTTTCTCCACATTGGAAATAGGTTCCTCTGAAACCTCCTCTTCCAGGTCCTTGCCCACGTCTACCTCTTCCTCTTCCTCTTTGCTCACCATTTCTCTGGTCACAAGGGTGGTAGGTATTATCCCCTCTTTGATTTTGACTAGTGCCTACTTCTTCTCTTTTCTTTTGATCTTCATTATGGCCTCCATAGGCTCTTCCACTAATCCTTCCACCTTGACCTCTTCCCCTTTGCTTGCTATCAAATCTTTTGTTCAGCTTCTCTTCCACCTTCAGGGAAAACTGGTACGCATCTTCTATGGTGGTCATTCTGACTAGGGTCAACTCCTCTTGAATACTCAGCCTCAACCCATTAATGTAATGGGCTACCTTCTCCTTGTTGGGTTCTACATGGCCTGCCCTGATAGTAATTTTATAAAACTCTTCTGTATACTCCTTAACAAACTTCTTACCTTGCTTCAGTCCTTGCAGGTTCTTCAACAACTCCATCTCATAGTCCACAAGAATGAATTGCTTCTTTAGTTTCTCCACCATCTGATCCCATATGGTGATCTTTCCTTTTCCTCTTCTGTTCCTCTCTAATTTGACCTCCTTCAACCAAATATTGGCATGGCCCTTCAACTTTTTTTTGCAAAATTAACCCGATCTGGGCCCTCCACATCTTCATACTCAAAATACTCCTCCATGTCATTGATCCAATCAATAAGCTATTTTGGATTCAAATCTCCAGAATATGTAGAAACTTTGATCCGAGGCCTCTTTTCGATCTTCGAAATGGCCCTCAACAACCTAACTTCTGTAGGATCTCCAGCAGCTTCTTGTTCTTCCATAGATAGCTCTTCTTTAGCTTCATGTTCACTTTCTTCTCTTGTCCTCGGCTTAAACCCTCTTTGTAGCTCCTCTTGCAATGCATCAAATTGCCTTTGTAGGGCTCTAAAACCCTCTTCCATCAAAGCATTCCTCCCAACATGATTTCTTCGTGGAGACATCTTGGTCTCAGTAGCAAACCCACAACCTTAGGTCCTGGTGCAAATTGCCTCACGGTCAGTGATCTGTCTACACACTCAGGAATCCTTGCTTTGATACCACTTAATGAAGGGGGTAAATCATAAAACACACAACAACAAAAATTTCACACAGAAAATAAAACTTCCTTTATTGATTTTGGACAACTTATTACATTACATAAGCTCAAATACAATTAGAGGAATCAACCCTCCACAGGCTACAACACATTACAACTTCCTATCACAAGACTCTGGAATCATCAGCCTTATGTAACCCCAAATCAGCTAGGGTTTCTGTTTTCCCACCTATTCTTGACTCTACACTTCCCCCCTTAACTCTACTACTGCCTAGGGTTCCCAAAAATGGTTGTTAATAGTATTTTTGGTGGCCAACAACCTAATTTCAAAATTTGCATCTCCCTCCAAAAATAGGTCAATTCCGAGAGCCATAACTTTTGATCTGGGTGTCCGATTGACAAACCGTTTTATGCATCGGAAAGCTTGCAGAGTGCTCTACATGCTAAGAACTTACTCTACTAGTTTTGGCTATTTTTGGGCCCATATCGGGCCATTTGGTGCCTCAAACCTAAGTTTGAATAATATTCATGCATTTTTTGGGAAATTAAAACTTTAATATCTTTCAGCTCGCAAATGATCTTTGTGTGATTCCTTCGCCAAAGGTCTTATATTTCCGTTATGTAACTTCCTATAAATTTTCACTTCAATCCATGCCCAAATGCAAACTTTCTAAAAATAGCAGGTTACTATTTTTAGCAGTTTGGAAAAACTAAAAGTTCTACATCATTATTCACGCGATTATGGAACCAGAACCACAAATTTTGAAAAGAAATGGAAAGAACATCAACAATTTTGAAGCACATCTTTTTTTTGGGTGATGCAAGATTGCCCTTACACAAATGGATGCTCCTGCATCAATATATATGTTCTATCGAAAGGACTTGTGATTTGGTGCTCTAAAATATAGTTTTCTTGAGTAGCAGATCTTGGCAGTGTTGGTTGTAAGCAGTCTGTGAACTGTCTTCAAGTGAGATTTGTTGTAGCTAGATTTGTTGGCTCCTAGGTGATTTCATGTTGATCATGGATGTTTCCAAATCATGTTAAAGGCTTGTGCTTGGTCTACAAGCTATGGTTGTGTTCTTGGAAGCATGTGCCTAAGTGTTCTTGGTGTTTACACTAGTTTAGCTAACTTGGGTATTAACACTAATTGCCAATGTACTTCGTGGATTGAGGAAGTGTGTTGAAGCATGTGAAGATGTTTTTAGGTCCAAGCTAAGCTGTGAAGTGGTTTGCCTTTGTTCTTTTGCTATGTGGAAATGTTTAGGTCCAGACCTGATTTGAATTTTGTATGTTTGCCGACCTTGGAGATTATTTCAAGGGTTGTAGAGTGTGTTGCTGACCTTGGTGAATGTTTCGAGGTTGATGTTGATTCAAAGAAGTGTAGAGGATTTGTGTGTATGTGTGCATACATGAGGATTGTGATGTTTGTGTTGTGAATTTAAATCAGAGGCAGTAAGGACTTTCATAAGATCTAATGTAGTGAGCAGAAGTCATCTACAATTTTTAGAGATGCTGCGAAGGTGATGTTTGTTGTGCTTCATTGGAACTAAACTTAGGCATGTGGTAGATGCTATCATATCAGTTCGTGGTAGTGATCCACTTCTTCTCTTCAATCTTTCTTTCTCAATGGGCAGTGAGTCCACTTGGACAGTGAGTCCTTAGGGTAGTGTTATCAACAAAGTATGCACCCAAATGCTAAGCTATCAACTTAGCTACCTGTTGACACATGGGAACACTCCTAGGCCTATGGATTGCCTAAAACTTGGAGTGAACCTCCAGAGCAGGCTGGTTCCCTTTGAAGATCACCTAATCTAAAATACTTTTTGAGGAAAGGGTTTAGAAATTTAACTGAAAATGAAATCTTAAACTCTAACAAGTGATACACCAGTACTTTACTTCTTTCAACAATTTCACTCACAAATAGCTTCACAAAAGTCTTTAATCCTCACAATTTCACTAAAATTAATGCAATACATAAGTGATTTGTATGAGAGTTTGAAAGCTATAGGTTTGCATGAAGGACAAACAAATGTTCTATCACAACTTCAACTCAACTAACTAGTTTAAACATAACATACAACTTGCATCACATGAGACTTTCATACTCAATCTTGCAATAATGAGACATATGAAAAGGACTTAAAGGTTGAACCACAATTGGACATCAGATCACTAATTGCAAAATGAATTAGAAAGTATGAAAAGGAGAACTCTGCTACTCTATTAAATTGAAAGGGGTAGAAACTGAGTACAAAAATGTTTACAAAACTCTCTACATGTGAACAAGAGAGGAAGAAACAATATTCTGAACTGAGAAAAAACTAAGTTTTTTCTCCTATATATGCCTCCAAAAATCTCTCAAGGAAAAAGCTAAGAAATCTTCCTAAAATAGCCATCCTTTTTCCATTTTTGAGCTCCACTAAAAAGGTACCCAAAAAAAAATGAAATTCCTCCAAACTGAAGAGAAAATCTGCCAAAATGCTATCCCAAGTGGTCCCACCAAAATCTCCTCAAAATCAGGCTTTACCTGATCAATAAAAGCCTCCTTTTTGCCCAGTTTTTCTCAATTTTGTCCAGAAGAAAGCAAATCTAAAAAGAAAGATTCCTTTATATCTATTTTGCTTGAACTACATTAAAATAACATTTATTTAAAAGCAATTTATAAGGATATTGCTTTAAATAATGTTTTACAATGATTTGTAGTTTTATCTTTGATTTGGGTCTGATTTGCTCCTTTGTAAAAAAAATACAATACATGGCTTATATGTTTCATCTGGCCAAGTACAATACATTCCATTTGGGCATTTGATTTTCTATAAAAATCATAAAAAATTTCAAGGCATATTGAATGGTTTTGACTTACCCTTCATATGTGGCAATGCATCCTTAAGGCATAAGCCTAAGCAATGAAACATATGCAAAGGGGAATAAAAGATACCCCAAAGGTATTAGTTGAGGTTTCTAATTTTTTAAATCAATGTGATAAAAATATCACATCGACTTAGGGCAATATGGAACCTTAAAACAAAACACTTGAATGCCCTAAATTATCAGGCTCATTTGCAATTTTGACTTTTTGATGATAAGAGTTCTGCTGAGCTGCCACCATGATGAGCTAGGGTTTATCCCTTGAGCTCGATTCTTCACCATCATTGATGTTCTCTGGGAGCTTCCTTGTTGATTTTTTTGCAGGAAGAGATGTAGGGTAAGTTCTTTTCTGTCACAAAACACAATATAGCTCTACATTTTGAAGCTTTATTTGGCTCTATTAACCGCGACCAAGACCATCTTCTAATGTATTTCACTTTGTTTATCTTTTGCTGCTCTCTTCTCTATATTCGAGGACACCATTTATTGTATCTCTGAAGCTTGATGGTAAGAGTTCAAATGCATTTCTCTACAACAACAATGAGTGAGTTTTACACCCTTCAAGCTCTGTATTAATTTTATGTTGATATGATGCTTAATTTGAGCTCCAGAAAGATTTCCTTATGCAAAGTTGTGGCTATGTTTTGTATGTTTCACTCAGCATGATATACACTCATCTCTATCTTACGTTTGGCATTATCTTTTTGATCATGACTAGATTATATGATGATGGCACTTTGTTCTCTACATATTTTATGGGCCGTAGCCAAATACTTTCATTTCTCTTACTTCTTAGCATCCTTTTTCTTTTATGGTTTCAAACCTCTTCATTTTCCTCTTCATTTGTCATTCTATTCAAACCCAAGTGAATTTCTATGTATGAAGAGAGGAAAGCATTCTCAGGCTACAAATTTTGATGGCACAAACTGGGTTTTTCTCCATTTTCTATAAGTAAAAGGTGATGAAACTATATTGCTCTTCTATTTTGTAAAACTGTAAAAAGACAAACCTTTCTCTAACACTATACAAGGCCAAGGGCTTCATATGTTTGAGTCTTTACCTTACTAGCAACATTCACTTGAAACTATACCAGGCCATGGTTTCTTTATTTATCATGCTTGGAGACTTGACTTGAAATCTCTTGAAAGAGTTGAAACTTAGGTCACTCTTTTGTATTTCCCTTGAATGAACAAAAGATACATATACCACTGCTACTCCATATGAACTCACATACAAACTATAACTCTGCACTTTGTGATGAAATTGAATGAGCTGAAATATATGCAATTCTTGTTTGGTATCTCTTGTAGATGTACATGGGCACTGAGATCTCATTCTATGTACTGCACCTTTCGAACCACATGCCTACTATAGGTTCTTGTTAGATCTAGGGCACACAACTGAGAGGGGGGGTGAATCAGTTGTACAAAACTTCTTCTATTTCATACACTTAGATCCTCTTTGTTATTTAATAGCATATCAATTAATTACTTATGAAAGCATAAAGCATAAACACCAGAGTAGATATACATCAACACATGAGACACCGAGATTTTGACATGGAAAACCTGGTCAAGGGAAAAACCACGGGGTGATTAACCCAAGGATTATTCTCTGTTAGAAGAATAAGAAAAATAGATGGCACATGCCAATTAGGGCTCACTGCCTGAGCACACTGCTCACAAGAGGCACACTGCCTGCAAGAGACACACTGTCTACAAAGTAACAAGTATTACAAACTTGAACTAGAGATTGACATCTTTACCATGCCTGGATCAGTTCCATTTAAGCCCAAAAACTCCTGCTCTGCCTTTCGCACTTCTCTTCGCTATACCACGCTCATCACCATAAGACACACTTCAAAATGAATTTACAATCCCTTATTTATACAAGGCATCGACTTAGGAACAATCATCTAAGTCAGCAAACACCTACAAGATCATTCACAAAACATGTAATACATCCGGTTGGCCAGTCTCAAGAAGAACACCAATATCCATGGTTATTCTTCAAATGCACACTCTAACTCTAATGCAGATCACTGTCATTAACTGGACATGATCCAATGATCATCATAACCTTCCCTGAATCACCAAACACATCCGCACTTTATCAGCTTATTAGAATTCTTCTCTTCATCTAGAACTTTAAGAACACAGTCTGTCATCATTGTCATAATGCAAAAGGTGCTTTTGGACCTCTAAACTATGAACAAATCTAGTTGTCACTTCACAAAAGCTTCTTCAACACTCTCTCCAATCCGCAGAATGAGATAATGCACTTCCAGATCTCACCGGACCAATCTGTGACACTCTGTCACCACTGAACACCTGCCGGAACCAGTTCTACTTGAGCGATCATAACTTCTTCAGATCTTCATGTGGACTTCTAAAATCTTGACTAGAACATCTCAAGACTCATATCTACAAACCCTTTAAACCACATCCTCTGATCTTCACCTTATCGTGGACTTTTACCTTAATGTCATCACTGCTCTTCACTGTTCCTGATTGAGACTTATTCTCTCAATATCCTCAGCACACAACTCATCCAATCCTTCTTATTAATGCAATATGAGTATGTTGACATCAATGACAACACTGGTTAACCTCATACTCGCAACAATCTCCCCCTTTGTCATTGATGGCAACATATGATGTGAAAAACCATCAAGACAAGAACTTCTCCTTTCTGTCACAGCTCCCCCTATCAGCAACAACTCTTCACATGTCTTATCTTCCTTTACCGCTCCCCCTTTGATCATCAACCACTTGTTTTTCACATGTCTTCTCTCCTCCTTTGACATCAATGGCAAAGGGCTCATACTTGCAATTCTAACACATCAGAATCATATCAGCTGCTCCCCCTTAGTAGCAGCTCCCCATCATCAATCTGGATCACAAGATATGACTGTGATATCCACTGGAATAATGCACATCAGTGCATCCTAGTTCATCACCGAAGGGGCCATAACCCCTAACTTCTCCCTGAGATACTCAAAAGAGTCCTTGGGAAGAGGTTTAGTAAAAATATCTGCAAGCTGATCCTTGGAGGGTACATACTCCAATCTGACTTCACCCTTGTTCACTTGCTCTCTCAGAAAGTAAAATTTGATAGATATATGCTTGGTCTTAGAATGCAACACCAGATTCTTAGAAATATTTATTGCACTTGAATTATCACAGAAAATTGTGATAGGCTCCTCATATTCTACTTGAATGTCTCTTAGCATCTGCTTCATCCACAAAAGTTGAGTGCAACTTCCTACTGCTACAATGTATTTTGCTTCAGTTGTAGACAGGGATATTGCCTCTTGTTTCTTGCTTAGCCAAGAAACCAACCTTTTTCCCAAAAAGAATGCTCCTCCACTTGTACTCTTCCTATCATCCACATCTCCTGCCCAATCTGCATCTGTATATGCATGAAGAGAAAAATTATGATCTCTAGGATACCATAGACCATACTCAACTGTTCCTTTTAAGTACCTAAATTTTTTTTTGATTGCCATGACATGAGATTCTCTGGGATCAGCCTGGAATCTCTCCACAAGACCAACTGCCTGCATTATATCTGGTCTAGTCTGAGTGAGATACAAGAATCCTCCAATCATTGATCTGTACTTTGTCTGATCTGTCTTAGGAGAGTCATCATCTTTTCTTACCTTACATCTGGTTGCCATGGGAGTGTTCATTGGCTTTGAATCTTCCATTCCAACTTTCCTCAACAACTCTTTCACATATTTGGTCTGAGAGATAAAGATTCCTTTCTTTGTCTGAGTAATTTGTAGACCCAAGAAGAAATTCATTTCACCAAGCATTGACATTTCAAACTCACTTTTCATTTGATTTGCAAAGGTTTTACACATACTGTCTCTTCCTCCAAAGATGATATCATCAATAAATTCTTCAACAATCAAGATGTTTTCATGATCAATTTTGAAATATAGGTTACTATCAGCAGTACCTTTGTTGAAACCAATCTTCAAAAGATGTTTGTCCAGCCTCTCATACCATGCTCTTGAGTCTTGCTTTAGACCATACAGTGCCTTCTTTAATTTGTAGACCATATCACCATGCTCAGATAACTGAGATCCATACGGTTGTTCAATGTACACTTCTTCTTCTAAGTCACCATTCAGGAAAGTAGATTTGACATCCATCTGATACACTTTGAAATCTTTGAAGGCAGCAAATGCAAGAAATAGTCTGACTACTTCAATTCTTACCACTGGAGCAAAGGTTTCCTCAAAATCAATCCCCTCTATTTGAGAGTAGCCTTTGCAGACTAATTTGGCTTTATTTCTGATTACTTCACCAGCTTCATTTAGTTTGTTCCGGAAGACCCATTTGGTTCTAATCACATTCTTGTTTCTAGGTCTAGAAACAAGATCCCAAGTGTGATTCTTCTCAATTTGCATTAACTCTTATTCCATTCCTTTGGTCCAATTTTCATCATTGTAGGCTTCATTTATTGTCTTAGGTTCAATCTTTGAAATCAGACAACATTCATCTAAATATTGAGCAACATTCCTTCTAGTTTGCACACCTTTTCTTTTGTCACCTATGATCTGATCTTCAGAGTGGTTCAGTCTTACATACCTTGGAACTTTGGGAGTTTCTTGCACTTCTACTTCTTGATCAGGCTCATTCAGACCTATCTCTTCTTCCTGATTTACCGGATCAGTCTAAATCTGACTTTCAGGAGAGGATTGAGTTCCTTGAACCATAACACCATTCTGATCATCTTCATCATACTCATAGAATCTTGAGGGCTTCTTAATACCTTCATCAACCTTCACATTTGTACTTTCTATCATCTTTCTCAGTCCCTTATTGTAATACCAGTACGCTTTGCTTTGAGTAGAGTAACCTAAGAATATTCCTTCATCACTTCTAGCATCAAACTTTCCTAGATCTTCATCTCTTTTAATGTAACATTTGCTACCAAATACTCTAAAAAATCTCACAGTAGGAGTGATGCCAAACCAAAGTTCATAAGGAGTCTTACCGGTACTGCTTCTGATTTGAACTCAATTGAGAGTATAGACTGCAGTGCTCACAGCTTCTCTCCAAAACATTTGGGAAACGTTTGCTTCCATCATCATTGTCCTGGATGCTTCCTGGATGGTCCGGTTCTTTCTCTCTACTACTCCATTCTGCTGTGGAGTCCTAGGAGCAAATAACTGTCTCTTTATACCATGCTTCTCACAGAAGTCTATGAATTCACTGGATGTGAATTCACCACCTCTATCAGACCTCAGACATTTCAGTCTTAATCTGGTTTGATTCTCTACCATAGCCTTGAAGATTTTGAACTTCTCAAATGCTTCTGATTTCTCTTTCAGAAAGGTAACCCACATCATCTGGGAATGGTCATCAATCAATAACATGAAGTATCTATCACCCTGCATACTCTTGATTCTTGTTGGACCACATAGATCAGTATGAACTAATTCCAATAATTCGATAGAGGACTGATCCTTGCCTTTGAATGAGACTCTGCTCTGTTTACCCAGCTGACATTCTTTGCACAAACTATTTGTAGGTTTTACCAATTTAGGAAGATCTCTTACAGCCTAAGTATTTCTTATCTTGATGATGTTATCAAAATTTACATGACACATCCTTCTATGCCATAACCAACTCTGATCAACTTGAACAAACAGATAACTTTTATCAACACCAACCAAGTGGAAGATATTACCTTTAGTTTGAGTACCAGATGCAATCTCTATTTCAGATCTTTCAAGGATTTTGCATTTTCCATCCTTGAATCAGAGATCATAGCCTTTGTCCACCAGTTGTCCAACACTGAGAAGATTGTGCTTCAAGCCTTCAACATATAGCACATTACCAATTTTGTTTCTTCCATTAAAAGAAATAGTTCCTCTTCCTCTGATTCTACCAACAGAATTATCACCAAACTTTACCACTCCTCCTTCATACCTTTCCAAATCTAAGAATTTGTTCTTGTCACTTGTCATATGGTGAGAGCATCCACTGTCAATAACCCAATCATCCTTTTCTTCAACTTGGGCAGCCAAAGCTCTTTCTACAACCTTATGATTGACAGATTCAGAGGATATTAGATCTTCTTCCTCGATGGCAATAAACACCCATTCACTTCCGGATTTGTCTCATGTCTCTGATTCATCATCTGTTACTCCTTCATTATCAGCTTCTTCATGAACATAATAACAATTCTTTTGGAACCTTTGACTGTTAGAATTTGACCTTGTAGATCTTTCCGGACATCTTGAGGCAAAATGACCAATCTTATTGCAGTTGAAACACTTAAAGGGTAATTTTCCTTCATACTTACCGGATCCTCTTGGTAGTCTTTTTGCAAAGAGGGCTTCAAGTTGAGCTGTTTCTGCTTCTTTCTCTTCCATGTCTCTTCTTGCTTGATCATACCATGACAGCTTCCTTGAAGAGTTTTCTCCCGAATCAAATCTTTGTTTGCCTTTCATAGAGGTACTGGCTTTGAATGCAGATTCAGTCTTGGGGGGATCATCTCCAAACTCGGTCATTTCAAATGTAGCCAGTTTGCCAGCCAATTGGTCTCTTGTGATAGTTGTATGGGCTCTGAATTCATCAATGGCAGCAACCTTGATTTTGTAGACAACAGGAAGGCATCTGAGAATTTTTCCAACAATCTTATTTTCATCCAAAACTCCACCAGCATTCCTAATTCCATACACTAGCTCATTTACTCTTGGCATAAAGGTAGTAATATTTTCATCATCTCTCATCTTCAGTCTTTCAAATTTCCCTTTGAGACTCTACACCCTTGCACTCTTAACATACTCATCTCCTTCATGCAGAAGTTTCAGTTTAATCTAGATCTCATAGGCAGTTGGTAGGTCAATGACATTTGAGAGCTCTGAGTCAGTTAATGCGCTTAGAAGAGCCTCTTTAGTCCATAGATTATTTTCAGCATCTGTGATTTCATTTAGAGTTGTCGGACCACCCTGTGGAGGTGTATAAGCTTTTGTGACCATGGACAAGTATGCCTTTCCCATGCACTCCAAGTGACATTTCATGTGGCCTTTCCAAAGAGAGAAGTTGGTTCCATCAAACTTCAGACTATCCTTCTTGTGTGACGACATCCTGGATCTCTTCAAGTGGTTAAGCTCCTTTTAGAGGAACTTGGCTCTGATACCAATTGTTAGATCTAGGGCACACAACTGAGAGGGGAGGGAATTAGTTGTACAAAACTTCTTCGATTTCAAACACTTAGATCCTCTTTGTTGTTTAATAGCATATCAATTAATTACTTATGAAAGCATAAAGCATAAACACCAGAGCAGATATACATCAACACATGAGACACCAAGATTTTGACGTGGAAAATCCAGTCAAGGGAAAAACCACGGGGTGATTAACCCAAGGATTATTCTCTGTTAGAAGAATAAGAAAAATAGATGGCACATGCCAATTAGGGCTCACTGCCCGAGCACACTACTCACAAGAGGCACACTGCCTACAAGAGACACACTGTCTACAAAGTAATGAGTATTACAAACTTGAACTGGAGATTGACATCTTTACCATGCCTGGATCAGTTCCATTTCAGCCCAAAAACCCCTGCTCTACCTTTCGCACTTCTCTTCGCTATACCATGCTCATCACCGCAAGACACACTTCAAAATGAATTTACAATCCCTTATTTATACAAGGCATCGACTTAGGAACAATCATCTAAGTCGGCAAATACCTACAAGATCATTCACAAAACGTGTAATACATCCGGTCAGCCAGTCTCAAGAAGAACACCAATATCCATGGTTATTCTTCAAATGTACACTCTAACTCTAATGCAGATCACCGTCATTAACTAGACATGATTTAATGATCATCATAACCTTCCCTGAATCACCAAACACATCCGCACTTTATCAGCTTACTGGAATTCTTCTCTTCTTCATCCAGAACTTCAAGAACACAGTCTGTCATCACTATCATAATGCAAAAGGTGCTTCTGAACCTCCAAACCATGAACAAATCTAGTTGTCACTTCACACGAGCTTCTTCAACACTCTCTCCAATCCATAGAATGAGATAATGCAATTCCAGATCTCACCGGACCAATCTGTGACACTCTGTCGCCACTGAACACCTGCCGGAACCGGTTCTACTTGAGTGATCATAATTTATTTAGATCTTCATGTTCACCTCTAAAATCTTGACTGGAACATCTCAAGACTCATATCTACAAACCCTTTAAACCACATCCTCTGATCTTCACCTTATCATGGACTTTTACCTTAATGTCATCACTATTCTTCACTGTTCCTGATTGAGACTTATTCTCTCAATATCCTCAGCACACAGCTCATCCAATCCTTCTCATTAATGCAATATGAGTATGTTGACATCAATGACAACACTGGTTAACCTCATACTTGCAACAATTTTGCCCTTCCTGATGCATTGTATCTGCAAGGTCTATCCTTCTTGAATGGTTGCACTTTTAAGATCTCTTCCTGTTATCTTTGTGAACTGAACTTGCATTGTGTCTTTATGGCATCAGTTTGATTGTCCTGTAGTTGATCATGACTATTGTATGGTTTTCCATCTATTCCTTTGATGAGGACCTAAATAGAATTTTTGATTACTATACATATGGTAGCCATTTTTTTTAGCATCTTATGATAACACAGTCAAGAAGTACTTCATTTGAGCTTCCTTGTGAACAATGTACTTCTTACTGTCCCTTGTATGTAAGTATCATGAGAAAGGTACTTTTGATGAACATGTTTATAATGCATTTTTTATGTCGGCATTAGGATATTATGTTCCTTGATCAGCTCCAGATTGTTGTCCTCTCCATGTGAGCATTTACACTAGTGAAGGTTGCATTCTATCATGGCCTTCATTTGTGTTGTTTCTTCATCTGTAAGGCCAGTTTAACATATTATTGAGCTGTCTTGAATGAGCTCACTGCTCATTTGATGTGGCACTCCTTCAACTGATTATGTTCTATTTAAGCAATATGAATGTGAATTCCTATTCCAATCCAATCTTAAGGTTCATGGGTAGCATGCTGGGCTCAACCCTTGTGGGGGCCCACTTTGCACCACATGCTATGATGTCTTCAGATTAGCAACATGATTTTACCTATACCTACATAGGAAACAAACATGTTAGATAAAAAATAGTGAATCTTAATGCTCCTGTGATGTTTCATTTTTCAAGCTCTCTTGCATATAGATGATTTGTTTTTCTGATTCAATACATCATAAACAATGTATTATGTCTCTGTTGATAGGCACATAGAGAGACTCATATCCAGAGCTCTAACAAATTTTTTCAATCACTACAGGCTTTCTTGAAGATCAGAAGCAAGGATGGGAAAGCAACAACAGAAACCAACTCAAGACATTAAATAGGCAATGATGGCTATGTTTCTCCTTATTTTCTTCTTCATACTTTAGATGCATAGTATATTCTTTATGATGTGTCAGTTCAGCTATTCCCATGGCTTGTGTGGGATGTTTGATCTCTCTTTTCTTTCCAGTACAACACTTATGTAGTTTTGTGTATACCTCATTTGTAAAGTGAATGAAACACTATAATAAGAAATGAAATAATTCTTTATCATCCAAAAAATCTCTACAAAGCATTTAATTATAAACTGAATTTTCTCTCTTCTGTCATAAAATTGAACCCATTATTTTCCAAGAACTTTAAACTATGCAAAAGCCAACATAGCAAAAAATGTTAAGAACCTTTCATCTTAAAATGAAACAAATATTTCAGCTTTGCCAATTTGAGTTGTAGGTGAAAAATTGGTAATATTTTTGGCGATTTCTGCTAAATGCTTGCCTGCTAAGCATATAGACCAGTTGCCTTAGTTATCCATTGGGCATGGAGTCAACCTCTACTCTTCCTATACTCAAAAAACCATGAAACTGTACTGCAAACTACTCCAAACAAAAATAGAAAACCAAACATAAACAAACTGAAAGCAAATTAAAAGGCCTTGGTGGCTAGAAAAAATGTGCAACAACACTTAGGGAAAGAAAACAATTGGAATAAATATGCCTTAAGCACTTATTAGCAGAAAACACTACTCTAACCTACTAATTGAAGAAAGGCTGCCTAAACAAAACCATTTACTAGTTCAAGAAAATAACTGCCCTTCCTTTGCAATCTACAATACTCCATAAGATTGTAAGTTAACCAAAAGAGGTGGAGAAAAATCAAATCTCTAGCAAACTATTGCAACACCTTTTTGAGAAGGAAAATGAAGTCACTTACCCACCTGATTTGTTTGGTGAACTGATCAAGTGAGCAAGTAGACTAGTTGTGCTCAACTTGATACCCTCCTTGATGATCTGGATTAGTGTCACACAAAGGGTTAAGGGTCCCAACACGATAACATGTAGTGATCCCTTTGGGTAGTTAACCCTCTAGGTAGTGAGCCCTATTACAGTGAGCATTCTTTCTTCTGTGGGTAATGAGCTCTGGGTTGTGAGCCCTTTGGCAGTGAGCCTCTTGTAATTCTATATTGCTACTACTTTATATTGTGAGCTAATCCTCACCATGGTTTTTCCTTTTTAGGGTTTTACACGTAAAAATTTAGTGTTCTCTTGTGCATGGTGTTGTTGTGATTAAGTTGTTGTTACCTATTTTTCATGTTTAATCTTCATAACATATTAAGGGTTTAAGTGAACTGATGTGGATGTGATTATGTTTGTGAGGGTTTAAAATTTTTGATACAACTGATTCACCCCCCTCTTAGTTATCTTGTGCATTCAACAATTGGTATCAGAGTAAGGTTCCTTTGAAGAAAGATTAATAGCTTGAGATAGATTCGGGATGACACACAAGAAGGATACTCCCTTGTTTGATGGATTAGACTATGTGCTTTGGAAGATAAGGATGGAAGCTTTTATAATTTCTCTTGGTTATGATGTATGGAAATGTGTCAAGTCAAGTTACACTATAGCTCCAGGTGGTGTAAATACTGAAGATGAAATCAAAGCTACAGTTTTAGATGGTAAGGCAAAAAAAGCTCTCTTAAGTGGACTTACTAATTCTGAATTGGTGAAAGTTGCAGATTTGAAAACTGCTAATGAGATTTGGAAAAGGTTGGAAAGTGTTAATGAAGGAGATGAGAAGGCCAAAAGTGCTAAAATGTATAATTTAAAGCTCACTTATGAGACCATATGTATGTTTGAAGATGAAAACATTGTAAGCTGCTTACAGAAGATAGATGAAGTTGTCAATGGCATCAAGGGACTTGGTGGAAAAATAGATGATCAAGAAGTAATATTGAAGGTACTTAGAACTATTCATAAATCTTACAGTCATAAGGTGTCTGCTATTGAAGAATTACAAAATTTAAATCAGTTTACCAAAGAACGGTTGCTTGGCACCCTAACTACTTTTGAAATAAGAGAGTTTGGCACAAATAGTGGAACTGCAAAAGATGAGACTACTTTTAAAGCTAGTAAAATAGAGAAGACTATTGAATCAGATCCAGAAGACTTTGATGAAGTGGAGGCTAACATTGTAAGAAGGATGAAAAAGGGTACTGGTAAGTTCAGTGGTAAGTTACCCTTTAAATGTTTTAGTTGTGGAAAAATAGGTCATTATGCTTCAAGGTGTCCAGATAGAGCTCTGAGAATCAAGAACAAGAAAAAGATAAATCAGTTAGGAAAAATTACTATGCAAGTATTTTTTATGATGATTTTGACTTTGAGGATGATAAGGATAATGAATGCTTGTTTATTGCCATAAGAGATGAAACTAGTTCTACTAACCATGGTGTTGGAATAAATGAACAATCTCTAATCCAATTATTAATCATCAAATCACCAAGATATGATACCAATTGGTGAGATAGAAGGCTTTGACTACTACAAAATAGAAATCTAAAATTTGTATGCAAATCTGTAAATAACTTTGCTCAATCCTTGAAATACCATGAAGAGATTCAAATTCTTTATGATGCTAAAATCAGCCACTCTAATATGCTTGATACAACCACCTTATATGAATTTATAATAGTAATATCATCACCATAAGATAGCAGAAACAAAGAGGCACAAATCAACAACATAAGAATGTAAGATCTCACAACACAAGGTAGCAATAGAATAGAAGATCAACCACATAACACATTGTTTACATGGAGATACCCTTGTGGGAAAAAACTCAACCAAGAAGAGAGGCCCAAGTTGTATTATCTTCAAAACAAGATTACAATACATCCACTCCCAATCTCCTCTTCACTCTTCAATCTAGCACCACATCTATATCTGTAAACTGGGATATGCAACACATACATGGCATTGTATTTATAGAAGTATTTTCCCTCCATTCTAGGAGTCCACTTTCTCTCTCCCCTAATTACCCCACATGCAAGCATTAAATGTCGTCATACATGCAACCACCAAGTGGCAAATACTTACCCATGCAAGGTGGGGTGCCTAGGTCTAAGAATAACATGTAAAAGCATCTTATGACGTGTCATATAACTGTCATAGATACCACCAACACTAAATATTCCTAATATGGGTGCCTAGGACTAATAATGGGTGTAATATGCATCATACATGCATGGAATCTTATGACAACTTGCAGCTACTAGAAATCCTCTTACACCACATTATGACAAGTTGTCATACATGGAAAAAATAGTAGATTCCTCAAGGGTGGTGCCTAAACTCATTTACTCATGAGTTTTATAATTACCAACCATAAATGTTGCTCCATAACTACCACCGGTAACTTTGGAACTTACCAATGTAATAACTTTGTAATTACTGCCCCCAGTAATTAATTTTTACCATTGCTGGTGAAACTTATACATCCATTATGTGTAATTACAAATTAAAAATAATACATTGAATAATACAATATTGGGATTTACAAGGTTAATGGCACCTTATCCCAACATTCTCCCACTTGACATTATACATTGTAAATCAACCCATAGGAAAACTCAATAAGGGAAAAACATCCCTTAGCCAACCATGTACCATGGATTCTTCAACATGCTTTTGTGCTTCAATAAGATACATGCAAAAACAACCATGATAACCACCATTTCAAGCAAGAAATCCTCACATCATGTCACCCATGATAGGACAAGGAACATGCCAAGGTGAAACATATCAACTGTCACTGAAACCTGCACCAATCTATACATGAACATAAGCATCAAATCCAAATGATAACAAATGACTCTGAGTGACTTCCGCACTCATACCAAATTGGAATAGCAACCACAACAAGTTGCTAGCTCATCCAAACTATCCATACCTCAACCCAGGGTAAGCAAACTATCATAGGTATAAATTCATGCTGTCAACATAACAACCCAAATCTGCAAACTAGTCCCTGTATATCCACTATCCTGCAAAAGAAAGCTCCAAGGTAACAAAACACATAGACTTGTGATAAAAAACCTCTAAAGTAACTCACTACAGTAAAGTGTAACTAGTCCAAGAGAGGTGCACCTCTCATACAAAACACATATACATTCTGGAACTCCCATTGCATAGGTAATGTCAAATCTGAAATCAAGATCGTAGCATTAACAAGTCCTCCTATAGCACTTCACATAGAGGATGTGTCCAACTCCTCTATCATAGTGTCAAAGAAGCATACAATGATATGCAAAATACATCTCTCATTACCAATCCAAATAACTCTCCCATGTCCTCCAACCAATGAAGAAAGAGATCAAGGAGCTACCAAACTATTGCCAAAAAATAATGAAGTACAAACAACAACACATGACTCCATTCATAAACCTCAACTCCATAAACATAAGAACCTTCAGTAAGAAAACAATATACTTAGAAAGAGAGAACCTGCAAATCAAACCATGTCCTTATACCACACTAACATGTGCCAAACTATGTAAAGTAAGATCTCCTTCAACACTCCCAAACTGAAAGGATATCAACATCTAACCATTCAACTCAAACGAAAACATAGAATAAAGAGATGTAAACCTCTCACAAAAAGTAGATCAAACTAGCCAAACATTCCCACAACATAAGGGAATATGCCCAAAGCCACTAACCATCTCTTGTACCTCTCCTACTAAATCCTCAGAACTAATCCAAGTTCAAGATTCTAAGGAGAACAATAGAAATACATAAAATCATGCATCTACTTCTCAACAAGACCTCAGAACTCAACTTTCAAGACTAATGCACAAGAGAAGACAAAATACATATAAAGAATGCATCTAATAATTAGGTGATCAATACCTCTTAGATCATTCACCTGCTGAGTAGACCAAGAGTGGGATACAAGATTGTCCTGTGCATACAACACCAAGCAATATAAGCTTTCAATAAAGACAACCTTCTCATCAGGTCTATAATGGACTCACATCCATTTCCAAGTGTAGGCTCCTCAGTCTTTACTATTGAAAAACTTTCAAAATAAGTAACCATTTCAACATGTATCTCTTCAGATAAGAAATATCTATCCTAACCCAAGTCTCTCTAGTATCCATGAGCACCCACCAATCAATCCATGCCAACTTCAAATGCAACCTGCAAAATCATGAAGCTCCAAGAAAATGATTAATACTCAAAACCAAAGAGAATTACATCCTCTCCAAAGAAAGAACAATAACACCTTTACCAAAGAATGTAAGAGTCCTCCATGAAACAAGATGTTAAAACCTATTCAAATCACATGAAGATAACCATATCTTGCCAAAGCTCCCACTGAACCATGATACCGAGCTATACATGGCAATAAGATATCAAACCATCATTGTCAAAAGCTTGATGGAGATTGATTGTCATTGATGTCAAAAAGGTGTTGAGTTGTTTGTCATTTATGTCATAAGTGTGTGAAAGGCAAGGTTTGGTTGTTGTCATGATTCTCACCATTGTTGTTATGATGCTTACCATTCTTCATGTTATGATGATCAATTAGTCTTCATCATCATGCCTCAGATGTTCATATTGGTTGGACATACATAAGAAGGTTGACAAAGTGTTGCTTCATGCAGTCATGTTGTTCACATGGATGTTGATGTGATTGTCATGAAGAGACATCAAACATATGATGGCAAAACATGTGGCAGAGATATCAAATAGGTGATAAGTGTGATGATGATGCCTGACAAGAGTAAGAGGATTTCATAGTAATCTTTATCTCATCAGGTTGAGTAATGAATATGTCAAAAATAAGATGTAGGATGAGAAAGTTTTTTGTTAGGATTCTACTTGAACTACTTGGGCTTAATATATATATATATATATATATATATATATATATATATATTCATGTTGAAATCAGAGTGTTATCAAATCAGGATGTTATGTATCTCATGCAGTGGTGTTTGAAGGAGTTGATCAAGTGATGTTTGATCCATGTGTTGGTAGGTTTTCAAGTGTTCTTCTTGGTGCTGCAAAGCCTCTATATGATCATTTTGTGATGATCTACACTCTATCATTTCCTTTGGTAACCTAGTGTGTTATTATGATGATCATTGATTTGATGCTTATCCTACAAAGGTTTGTAAAGGTGAGGTATAGTTTTTAAGGGATGTTGGAATGGAGGTATAATGAAGTCCTATTTGATCCAAAATGGCATGCCAGGGGTTAAAATAGAATTAGGGATTATATGTATTATTCCCTCATTGCTCCAAAGTCTTTAATATCCCTAAAAGGACCTTGTCTTAACTACATTCCTAGTCTTTCCTAAACCCTTCTCTACCTATCATATGATGAAAATCACTTTTCTTATATTTGATCATTGACTTGTTGTAGCAGGTCATTTTATTAATAACTACATGCTAAAGGGGTCTTTAAACATTTAAATAACTAGCCCTTTCTTCTTTTTACCAATAGGTGTGGTCAACTATATGAGTGGATGGGCGCTAAAATATAATCAAAGGTTTATATTTAAACTTTTGAGGGCACGATTATTATGATCAATGGTCAAGTTGTTTAAACTTTGAACCCTTTACTTGCTACATGAAAATTGACGTGCAATGGGAAGTTTGACTGTGTATCTGCTTTGGATAAGCGCAGTTTAAAGGCTATTTTTAGCCATTTAAAAAGGCAAATCTCTGAGTTTTTAAAGGATAATTTTTAAAGATTTCTTTCTAGTTTTAATATCTTTCTTGAGGCTTTGAAGACTAAAGGAGGAGCTTTTATTTATTTTTAAATAAGAAAGTTTTTTTGTGTAGAGAAAATTATGGAACTTGGAGAATATTTTTGTGGGGTCCGAGATGATAAAGAAGCTTTCTATTTTCCTTTCAGAGGCAGATTGACATAATATCACTAAAGATTTTTTTTATGGTCTTTATTTTATGAAGATGGTAATTGCAGAGAAGTTGAAGAGATTGAAAAATATTGAAGAGATATGTTTGAGAGAAGATGTACAGATGATAGTATTATTTTTGGAGACATCATTTTTATGGGAGTCATTTTTTTTCAGATTGAAAGCTATTGAAGAGTTGGAGAGGAATATCAAGAGTTATTCAATTTATTTTTTATTGCAGGTGCTTGTAATATATTATTTTTGCTGGAATGATATTTGAAGATGAAAGAAATGTTTTGGAAGATGATGATGTTATGAGATATATGGTTTCTGAGAAGAATAGAATGTGTTTAAAAAAGGGGATTTTGGACTGATTTTTTGTATGTGAATATGTGATTGAGCAAGAGAAGAATGTGAAAGGACATTCTATTTTTTATAAAATGAATTTGCAGGTGCAATATGTGTGTGATTTTGGAGATCTGAAATATGATGAGTTGAAGACATGTTATGGAAAAAATCATGTTATGATTTTGATACATGAGAACCAGAGAATCTTTGCTTAAAGATGAATTAGGATATGCAAATAATTTTTCAATGCAAAAGACAAAATGCAGATGTTGATTCTTGAACAGAGGAAGACATTGTAAATTGTAGAGATTGTAATGTGCAGGTGATTGATTGTCAAGTAAAAGGAAAGGAGAGATAAGGTTTTTGAGCAAAAGTGAATCAAGGTAATCCCCTAAATTGTTTTGTTTTGTATCTAAGGTGATTGCACATTGTGTTAGTGAGACATCAATTTACTAGTGAGGTATATTGTAGCCAGTGAGGCTTGCAAGCTCAGTGAGACATGTTTGTTGCCAGTGAGGCATGTATGTTTGTGATACATTTGTTGTAATCAATGAGATTCAAATAAGCTAGTGAGGCAAATTTTCAGAGTGGTTTTTATTCCCCTTGAGGGTTTTCCACTCATCAAAACCTGTACCATGTGTTCTCTTTGTGATTGATTATGTTGTATCTATTTGATCATCTTTATTTAAGTTTTAAATATCATGATAGCCATGTCTTTCAGTGAACTCCTTTGCACAATATTTTTGAGTCAAGTTTTGAAATGTTAAAAATTATACAACACTGATTCACCCCCCCTCTCAGTGTTGTTCTGTACTCCAACAAAGCTCCCATTGAAACATGTAACCAAGCTATCCATGACATCATGATAACCATCTCCTAAATGAAGATCATCCATGGCCGCAACACAATCAAAGAATCTACTATAAATGACACAACTCCCAAAAGGTGGAGTAAACCATAATCTCCAAACCAAGAAGATTAAGTATCCTCTATCAATAGAACCAAAGATGTCAATAAACCCTCACTGTAACCTAAGGGCATAATCTAACAGCTCCTTATGACATCAAAAACTATTGCAAAAGATCATCCATCTTCTAACCAAAGATTATCCATGGCTCACTACACACTGCAACAATATCAACTTAGAACCAAAATCCTGAAAACAAAGAAGATAAAACATACTATATAACTGCAGAATTTACTCCCACTAAAAATGATACTGAGCTATTCATGGTATCATGACCAAAATCATTACCAAAACTCCACTAAAAGTGAATAGATCTTCTCATGCACCATAACTTGCTGCTATAGATTCTAATGAACAACTATATCAGGTAATCTAAACCATCCTTCTATCTCACTACAATAAACATACCAATGTAATCAAGGTGACCAAGAAGAAGTCAACCAAACAGAATCCTCATCAGATGGTTTACAAGATCTACATTCATGCAACATCTCAAAGGAGAAAAACATGGTCAGTACTCCAATGTCAAATAACTGAATAATAGATTCAACCCCACATTAGTATCATGCAAAATAAAGATAACTAGGAATAACATGTAGATTTCGAAGACTCAAACACTAGGACAATGCTAGACATGATTTGCCAAACAAATCCATATAAGAATAACCATAGATCATAAGAACCTAACAAACAGCCCTATAAATCTATAATTGTTTCCATCCAAAATACTCTAAGAGTCTAAATACAATATTTCCATAGATCTACAAACCACAGATTTTTGTTAACATGTAAAATGTACAAAACCATCTCTTTGTAAATCTGAAATCACTTAAACATCTAGATATTCACACCATGTCATCTGAAATAATGAAATATCATAGATCTACGAATCCACAACTTTTTGTAATAGGAAAATTGTAAAACCTACATGAATATGAAAAAGGAGGAACTAGGTTGTTTAGGAGTATTCATATCACAGAAATACCAACTCCACAACCCACATGCAACTAGTGGCAAACCATCCACTACTTTCATGTAACCAAGGGCTAAAGCCATGAATCCAACATAAGCACTCCATATTGTAGTCCAAAGAATAAATGTTCTTCCATGTGACCAGGGCACCAAAATCAACCACCCAACATGAAAACCCATTCACTTCACATGACCACAAGGTAAAGGAACATAACCACCATGCAAGAGGATACTCACATATTGCCAAACCGAAGCTCCAGGTCACCATCCTGTAAGGAACAAACACATGACCAACTATATGAAGATCCATAACCCTGAGCCTGAAGAGCCCACCATAGATCTCATTGACAATATCCATCTGAAAGTTAGATACTACAGCTTCCAATCTTACAGATGTGCAAAAACAATGCCAACATACAAAACATCCACTGCAGCCCAAAAAACCTCCAACATAATACAATTCCTTCCAATAGATTCACAAGCTTTATAAGCTAAATCCAAAACTGGAGGAATACCTAGAATCAAATTACCATGAATCCATCACATGCAAGCAACATGCAAGTCCATGCAAGTACATGCAACTCACATGCAAGCACACATAAACACATGCAAGCAACATGCAAGTACATGCAAGAACATGCAAGCACATACAAGCCATGGAACAACCTTAAGCTCTGATACTAATTGTTGGAATAAATGAACAATCTCTAATCTAGTTGTTAATCATCAAATCACCAAGATATGATACCAATGGCTGAGATACAAGGCTTTGACTACTACAAAATAGAAATCTGAAAATTGTATGCAAATCTATAAATAACTTTGCTTAATCCTTGAAATACCATGAAGAAACTCAACTTCTTTATGATGCTAAAATCAACCACTCTAATATGCTTGATAAAACACCTTAGATGAACTGATAATAGTAATATCATCACCATAAGGTAGCAACAACAAAGAGGCACAAATCAGCAACATAACAATGCAAGATCTCACAACACAAGGTAAAAATGGAATAGAAGATCAAACACATAACACGGTGTTTACGTGGAGAAACCCTTGCGGGAAAAAACTCCACCAAGAAGAGAGGCCCAAGTTGTATTATCTTCAAAACAAGATTACAATACATCCAATTCCAATCTCCTCTTCACTCTTCAATCCAATAGCACCTTTGTACCTGTAAACTAGGATATGCAACACATACATGGTATTGTATTTATAGAAGTATTTTCCCTCCATTCTAGGCATATACTTTCTCTCTTCTCCAACTACCCCACATGCAAGCATTAAATGTCATCATACATGCAACCACCAAGTGGCAAATACTTACTCGTGTAAGGTGGGGCACCTAGGTCCAAGAATAGTATGTAAAAGCATCTTATGATGCATCATAACTGTCATAGATACCACCAACAATAAATCTTCCCAATATGGGTGCCTGGGACTAATAATAGCAACCACAACTAATAATGGGTGGCATATGCATCATACATGCATGGAATCTTATGACAACTTGCAGCTGCCATAAATCCACTTACATCACATTATGACAAGTTGTCATACATGGAAAAAATAGTAGATTCTTCAAGGGTGGTACCTACACTCATTTACTCATCATTTTTACAATTACCAACCATAAATGTTGCTCCATAGCTACCACCGGTAACTCCAGAACTTACCAATGTAATAACGCCATAATTACTGCCCCCATTAATTAATTTTTACCACTACCAGTGAAACTTATACATCCCTTATGGGTAATTACAAATTACAAATAATACATGGTATAATATAATATTTGGATTTATAAGGTTAATGGCACCTTATCCCAACACATGGAAGCTGTGTGAAGGAAAAGAGTTCAGAAGCAAGCACTAAGCCTAAAGATACTGTTATGTCTACTTTTCATGCTAGGAGTGAAAAGGATGATTGGGTCATTGACAATGGATGCTCAAATCATATGACAGATGATAAGAGTAAGTTTATTAAACTTGAAAAGTTTGATGGTGGAGTAGTAAGGTTTGGTGGTGAGGAAACTGCTAAGATTTATGGAAAAGGTTCAATTAGTTTTGATAGAAAGTATAACACTGATGATGTCCTTTATGTCAAAGGTTTAAAGTATAATCTCTTGAGTGTTGGACAGATGTGTATAATAGGTTATAATCTTATATTCCAGGATAATGGGTGTGGGATCAGAAAAAGCTCTGAAACAATAATTACTAATGGAAAGAAGATAAGGGGTAATGTGTATCATCTCAAAGGTGGTGTCAGTTTCTATCTTAGGTCTTAGATCAATGAGAGTTGGCTATGGAATAGAAGATTGTGTCACATTAACTTTGATAGTCTGGTAAGGATAAGTTTAGTTCAAGCTGTAAGTGATCTACCAGAGATAATAAATCCTATCACTATTGTCTATAAGGAATGTCAGTTTGGAAAGAAAACAAGAAGAAGCTTCAAGAGAAAAGATTAGTCATCTACTAGATTGTTGGAGTTGGTTCATATAGACCTTTGTGGTCCTACAAGAGTAAGGATTTTCTAAGGTGACATGTATTTTATGTTATTCATTGATGATTACGTAGAATGACTTGGGTTACTTTTCTTAAAGAAAAATCAGAAGCCCTAAACAAGTTTAAAGCATTTAAAGAAATGGTTGAAAATGAAATGGATATGAAGATCAAATGTTTAATGTCTGACAGAGGAGGAGGGTTTACTTCTAATGAATTTAATGTGTTTTGTGAGAATCATGGGATAAAGAGGTAGTTATCTTCTCCTAGAACTCCACAACAGAATGGAGTGGTTGAAAGGAAGAATAAGACTATTCAAGAAGCTATATTGACAATGATGAAGGAAGCAAATCTACTGGAAGTATATTGGAGAGAAGCAGTTCATACTACTGTCTACATATAGAATAGAGTATAAGTGAAAGCAAATGATACAAAGACTCCCTATGAACTATGGTATGAAAGGATTCCCACTACTAAATACTTCAAAGTTTTTGGAAGCAAATGTTATATCAAAAGAGATGAAGAACTAAGAAAGTTTGATGCAAGGTGTGATGAAGGTATCTTTCTTGGATGCTCTACCAAAATAAAAGATTACCAGTGCTACAATAAGAGGCTAAGAAAGATTTTTGAAAGTGCTAATGTCAAGGTTGATGAAGATATGTAGAAGTTCTTAGAGATCAATGGATATGAATTAGATGAGCCCTCTTGTGGAGAAGAGGAAAAGACTAATGAGAAGCAAGTGTAGGTTGAAGTTTAAGAAATGCTGAAAGTACAAGCTGAAGAACAAGAAGCTCCAGAAAGAGCTCCTAAAACTCCTAAGTATGTACAAAGGCATCACACTAAATATCAGATCATTGGTGATAAAATCAAAGGTGAATTGACAAGAATCAAAGCTGCTAAAGAACAGGTAAATTTGTTTTTACTTTCCAAAGTTGAACCTAAAACAGTGGTTGAGGCATGCACGGATGAATACTGAGTTAAGACTATGGAAGAAGAACTGATGCAAATTGAGAAGAATCAAACTTGGGAACTTGTCCCAAGACCATAGAACAAGAATGTGATTGGAACTAAGTGGGTGTTCAGGAACAAATTGAATGAGAATGCAGAAGTGGTAAGGAACAAAGAAAGACTTGTATGTAAAGGCTACTCACAAGTGGAAGGAACAAACTATGAGGAAACGTTTGCTTCAGTGGCAAGACTAAAGGCTATTAGGTTATTTCCAGCTTATGCAATACATAAGGATTTTAAAGTATATCAAATGGATGTGAAGTCTACTTTTTTGAATGGTTTTGGAAGAGGAAGTATATATAGAGCAACCACATGGATTTCAATTATTAGACAAACCAGATATGGTATGCAGACTGAAGAAGGTATTCTATGGATTGAAACAAGATCGTAGAGCTTGGTATGCTAGAATGCCACTAGTAGAAAAACATGCAATAACTGACTAAAAATTGCAAATAAACTACTAGCTAGTAGTTTATTTGCAATTTTTAGTCATTTATTGCCAGTTTTTCTACATAGGTTAGATAGGTATTTGTTGCAGCAAGGATTTAGTAAAGGGTCTGCAAATAGTAAATTGTACATCAAGGTAAGCAAAGATCAAATCCTGATTATTGAGGTCTATATGGATGATATAATCTTAGGTGGAAATGAAGGTATGTGTAAGAACTTTGTAGATGAGATGCAAAAAAAATTTGAGATGTCAATGTGTGGTGAGATGAACTTCTTCCTTGGGCTGCAAATTAATCAGATAAATTAGGACATTTTCATTTCACAATCAAAGTATCTCAAGGAGTTGTTGAAGAAGTTTGGGATGGAAGATTCTAAACCAATTTGTATCCCCATGACAACTGGTTGCAAGATGAGCAAGAATGATGGATCTCCTAAGGATGATCAGAGCAAATATATTTCAATTATTGGAGGACTCCTATACCTAACTGTTACCAGACTGGATATCATGCATGCAGTCTATCTTGTGGAAAGATTTCAAGAAGATCCCAGAGAGTCATATGTCATGGCAGTGAAGAGGATATTTAGGTATTTGAAAGGCACTCCAGATCATGGTTTATAGTATCCTAAGAATAATGACTTTACCCTAAGTGCATACACAGATGCAGATTGGGCCAGATGTGTAGATGACAGGAAAAGTAAAAGTGGTGGTGCATTCTTTCTTGGAGATAGAATTGTGTCATGGCTAAGCAAGAAGTGGGATTTAGTATCCTTATCTACTGCAGAAGCATAGTACATTACAACAGCATCATGTTGCACATAGGTGCTATGGATGAGACAAACTCTGAAGGATATCAAAATTGAGTGTGATGATCCAATTCTTATTTTCTGTTATAATACCAGTGTCATTAACATTTCAAAGAATCCAATGATGCATTCAAGTACAAAGCATATTTCTATGAGTATCACTTTCTAAGAGAGAAGGTTACAGAGAAAGAAGTGAAGCTTGAGTATGTGTCTATAAAGGATCGGGTTGCTGAGATATTCACCAAGGCTCTTCCTAAGGATACATTTGAGTATCTTTGGAATAAATTAGGGGTTATTGCCTCTCCTTATTTAAACTAGATGCATGATGCAGAGACATGGAGGATTCACCCAAAACTCACAAACTTTCACTATGCTTTGATGAGAGCGGCAAATATGGTAAATTTGACATAATTTTTAAAATATAACTCAAACCCATGATCTAAAAACTGATTTGGATACCCATTATCCTCTTACACAACATATCTCACATGAAACATAGGTTTTTTTTGAAAGTATGCTTCAAACATGGATTGTTATAGAGATGGAGACCCTAGTAGATTACAGACATGCCCTACCAAAAATGACATAACTCACTTAATTTTTAATGAAAATTGCCCAAACAAAAATAATATGAAACTAGACTCATATCCCCATCTTTTTCCATTAGTATCAAACCTGTAATTGATCCGTACAATCCGTACCATTCCAAACAAGATGACTGTTACAGTAAATAGAACTGGAAGTGTTAATCACTAAATTCATCATAACTTTTACAAAACATAACAAAAATTGATGCAACCAATGCCAAAAGAAAGAAGACTCTGATATATTTTCAAAAAATATAATTTTATGTCATTTAAGATTCCGTATAGGGATGTACCAGCCTTGGGAACAGCAAAAAAAGTCAAAAAATGTAGAAAATTAAAAAAAAATTTCATTTCTCTTCTCTAAACTTCATGTCTCCTTCATCTCTACCTCTTGCATGAATTTAAAGACATAAATATTGTCTTTACATCCATGTTTCTTTTTCCACCACTTCATTCTCTTTTACATGCAAAAAGAAGAGGCTAAAAATAGCCAAACCACTAACACTACTCAACTTAGAAAGTACTAAACTTGAGCAAACTTAAAGCTTCACTACCTAATGACCTCTAAATACATAAGAGTGGTCTTACATAGACCTTTATTACAACAATAATGAAATACAACTCCTTAAATGTGAGAAACTATAGATTAAACTCCCTATGACCCTTCATATTTCTCTTTTGTTTGCCCTTTTTTACATTTTTTTGCAATATTGACAATTTTACAATTTTTGCAATCCTTTAAAAAACTAACTCCAAATCCCACTAGAACCTAATCAAATGTCTATAATACATTTCCAATAGTCAATTTATGACCTTATTACATCATTAAAACACTAAAATTAGATTAAAACCAAAATTTGCCTCATGGAGGCTTAAAGCTAGCAAGGTGCTCCTGCACCATACTCCCGGAGAAAATAAAATTCAAGTCCTCTTGAATGCAAGTCAACTCTTTCTTCCTAGTTATCCAATTCTTTTGCAACATGTCCTTCATCTTTGCAACTATCCTTGGGTCCTTCTTGTTCTTCTTTTTCTTATGCCATCTCTTAGTCAGCATTCTCTCAACTTCTAGGCTCCAAAATTCTATTTCTTGTGCATATACCTCAGTAATATCATCTATGTCTTCACTGGGAACATATTCATCTGAAAAGAAAATCATTTCCTCAAGTGTTTTGGCAACATATTCTTCACCATCATCTTCATACATTGTAGGCACTTCTTCTTGTTCTTTATAACCTGCACATACATAATCCAATGAAATATTAGAAATAAAATATTGAGACCTTGAGGTCTCCTCCTTGCTTCCCTGCACCATGCACTCTACTTCAAACTTGTCCTCCAAGGGTTTCCTTTGATGAACAACATCTTCTAATTCCTCCATCATAGTTATTAATTGCTTAGGACTTTCATATACAAAGTAGTATTCCTCTTTGTCCAAACTTGTCATCTCCTTCCAAAGGATTTGATCAATCTCTTGTTGTTGCACTTCAGGGCTGCATTCAATTTGTCCTATTGCTGCAACTTCCTCTTCCATAACTATTCTTTGTTTTCTTCTTTGAACTATCTTCTAAATAGGCCATGATACCTTATTTTTTATTGTCAAGTGCCAACTAACTGCTCTTTTGAGAAACTGCTCCATCTCATCTTCCATCCTTCGACTCATTTCTTCCATAGCTTGCCTCAATTCTCTTATCTCTTTCTCAACCTCTATTTACCTCATATTTCTTCTTTCCTCTTCCTCTCTTTTTCTTCTTAATTCTTATTTTGTGAACCTCGAGCCTGCAAGTACCTTCTAAATAAATCCATCTTTCCTCAAGCAAGTCTTTTTCACCTTGCTTCTTCTTTGCCTTTGCCTCACCTGGGTTTTTTCTCTTTTCCTCTACCTAGTCTTTTGGCAACCAAGTTCTCTCTTCAACCTGCAAAAACACACAAAAACAAAACCAAACTCTCTCTAGCCTAGACCTTCTGAGCTCTGATACCAATTTGATGCAGAGACATGGAGGATTCACCCAAAACTCACAAACTTTCACTATGATTTGATGAGAGCAGCAAACCAGGTAAATTTGACATAATTTTTAAAATATAACTCAAACCTATGATATAAAAACTGATTTGGATACCCATTATCCTCTTACACAACATATCTCACATGCAACATAGGTTGTTTTTGAAAGTATGCTTCAAACATGGATTGTTATAGAGATGGAGACCCTAGTAGATTGCAGACCTGCCCTCACCAAAAATGGCATAACTCACTTAATTTTTAATGAAAATTGCCCAAACAAAAAGAATATGAAACTAGACACATATCCCCATATTTTTCCATTGGTTTCAAACCTATAATTGATCCGTACAATCCGTACTATTGCAAACAAGATGACTATTACAGTAAATAGAACTAGAAGTGTTAATCACTAAATTCGTCATAACTTTTACAAAACATAACAAAAATTGATGCAACCAACGCCAAAAGAAAGAAGACTCTGAGATCTTTCCAAAACATATAATTTTATGTCATTTGAGATTCCGTATAGGGCCGTACCATCCTCAAGAACAGCAAAAAATATTCAAAAAAATGTAGAAATTTTTTTTTTTTTTTCATTTCTCTTCTCTAAACTTCATCTATCCTTCATCTCTCCTTCATCTCTACCTTTTGCACAAATTTCAAGGCATAAATATTGTCTTTACATCCATGTTTCTTTTTCTACCACTCCACTCTCTTTTACATGCAAAAAGAAGAGGGTAAAAATAGCCAAACCACTAACACTACTCAACTTAGAAAGTACTAAACTTGAGCAAACTTAAAGCTTCACTACCTAATGACCTCTAAATACATAAGAGTGGTCTTACATAGACCTTTATTACAAAAATAATGAAATAAAACTCCTCAAATGTGAGAAATTATATATTAAACTCCCTATGACCCTTCATATTCCTCTTTTGTTTGCCCTTTTTTACATTTTTTTGCAATATTGACAATTTTACAATTTTTGGAATCCTTTAAAAAACTAACTCCAAATCCCACTAGAACTTAATCAAATGCCTCTAATACATTTCCAATAGTCAATTTATGACCTTGTTACATCATTAAAACACTAAAATTAGATCAAAACCAAAATTTGCCTCATGGAGGCTTAAAGCTAGCAAGGTGCTCCTGCACCAATGCATAAGGAAGTGCATGAGTTCAGTGTGATTCAAGATTCATTCTTTTTTGTACTGATGAAGGAGGCTACCTCTTAGGGGGAGTAGGTAGTGGCATTGAAGAGTGTTGCATTCAGGGGGAGTAAGAGCTAGTACATGTTGATGAGTACTCCTAAGGGAAAGGTATTAAGAGCAATTGAGATCAGTGAAAGTATGTGTAGTATCATATAGGGGGAGAAAGATTGAAAAAGGTGTGTGACCCTTTGCCATTGATGTCAAAGGGGGGAGAGTTCATGTGGAAAATAAAGGGAGAGTAAGATGTATAAAAGAAATGGGGAGAGTGAGATTAGTGTAGAATTGTGTCATGATGGTTTTTGACATCATATGTTTCCATCAATGACAAAGGGGGAGATTGTTGCAAGTATATGCTAATTGGTGTTGTCATTGATGTCAACATATTTGTGTTGTCATTGGTGTCAACGTATCTTCTGATGTTGGTGTTGTTGGTTGATTAATTTTTTTGTTAAGGTGATTTAAATGACTTGCAAAAGTGCTGATGATGTTAGTATATTGTTCTTGTGGATGGGTTTCCAAGTGCTTTTGAGAAAATTTGATAAATACTGAAGACAATGTTGTGAAGAAGTATTTTGGCTTATCGGATACTATCCAAGTTTTTTCTCTGCATTTCTTCTATGTTGAAGACAAGAGTGTGAGATTTGGATATGCTTTAGAGAAATAGTTGAAGATGTTAAATCTAGAATTTGGCACTCTAGAACGTTGTGGTTTGAGAGTTATGTTCACCAGTTTGAAGATTGTGTCTGGTAGTGTGATTGGGAGAAAGTATTTTGCTCCACATTTCTCTATAGTTTAGTTTTTGTTCTTATAGTTCTAGTTGAGTGTTCATAAGGTACATATCTATGTTCTATCCAAAGGACTTGTGATTTGGTGCCCTAAAATATAGTTTTCTTGAGTAGCAGAGCTTGGCAATGTTGGTTGTAAGCAGTTTGTGAATTGTCTCCAAGTGAGATTTGTTGTAGCTAGATTTGTTGGCTCCCAGGTGATTTCATGTTGATTGTGGATGTTTCCAGATCATGTTAAAGGCTTGTTCTTAGTGTGTAAGATATGGTTATGTTCTTTGAAGCATGTGCCTAAGTGTTCTTGGTGTTTACACGAGTTTAGTCGACTTGAGTATTAACACTAATTGTGGATGTACTTCGTGGATTAAGGAAGCATGTTGAAGTGTGTGAAGATATTTTTAGGTCCAAGCTAAGTTGTGAAGTGGTCTACCTTCATTCCTTTTCTCAGTGGGCATGTTTAGGTCTAAACCTGATTTGAATTTTGTATGTTTGTTGACCTTGAAGATTGTTTCAAGGGTTGTAGAGTGTGTTGCCAACCTTGGCGAATGTTTCAAGGTTGATGTTGATATAAATAAGTGTAAAGGATTTGTGTGTATGTGTGCATGCATGAGGATTGTGATGTTTGTGTTATGAATTTGAATCAGAGGTAGTAAGGACTTTCATGTGGTAGAAGACCTAATGCAGTGAGCAAAAGTCATCTACAATTTTCAACGAAGGTGATGTTTGTTGTGCTTCATTGGAACTGAATTCAGTCATGTGGTAGATGCTATCATATCAGTTCATGGTAGTGATCCACCTCTTCTCTTCAATATTTCTTTCTCAGTGGGTGGTGAGTCCACTTGGATAGTGAGTTATTAGGGTACTGAGCCCTTTCGATGGTTAACCCTCTGGGTAGTGAGCCCTATTGCAGTGAGCATTCTTTATTTTGTGGGCAGTGAGCCTCATGTAATTTGATATTGCTACTACTTTATATTGTGAGCTAATCCTCACTGTGGTTTTTCCCTTTTAGATGTAAAAATCTGGTGTTCTCTTATACATGGTGTTGATGTGATTAAGTTTCTATTATCTATTTTTCATGTTTAATCTTCATAATAGATTAAGGGTTTAAGTAAACTGATGTGGATGTGATTATATTTGTGAGGGTTTAAATTTTTTGATACAACTGATTCACCCCCCTCAGATGTCTTGTGCATTCAACATCTCCAAGTCTCTTTCCTTACACCTCTAGACAAGGTTGTACTGTGTTGGGCATGAATAAGCACATTCTCTTGTTTGAGTGTCCTGTCCATGTAAATATTGGATATATACCATCACCTTGGTCTCCTATACCTTAGTAAACAATATCTTTTTTTACCATATTAAAATTTAGGATTTGTCTAAAACATACCAGCATAACTCCCATTCTCATCTTCCCTATCTTAACCACCCACCCATGACAAGACCCCTATCCAAATTCATCCATAACATCCTTCTCCTTGGCTTTTTATTAATAAATATGGTGACCCAACCACTTACGCCCCCCTAACAAACACATTCATGATCCAACCATCACCTATCCTAACAAATGGATCCAACAAACCCCTCCCCCAACCAACCCTTATCTCCCCCAATAACTCCCCAATACACACCCACCTTGACCAAACTAGTAATCCCCCAATTCACACCCAACCTGACCAAACCAATAGGATTCAAGGACTTATCTCAAGGATTGACAAGAAAATATCTCTTACTACCCAATATCTAGAATAGTACAGTCTACATCCTGATTTTGACTTTTCATTTCAACCATATCACCTACCCCATTATAACAAACCTATCTCCCCCCAAAAAAGCTTGTACATGTTGATTTCCAATCATTCCTCTAAATAACCACCCATCTCCAAATCTAGCTAACTACCTCCCTCACAGGCACAAGGACACTTTGTATCTGTACACTCAAAATCATGATGTTAGTGGCCAGGGGATGTCAAGTTAGATTTTGGCGTGCACACAGACCCTTCCCTTCTTTCCATAGGGCCAACCGCCATGTCACTCTCACTCTTGTGGAAGTAGCCAATCGAGAGGAGGTGAGACACAGGGGTGGTCTGGCTCATTAGAGAGCTAGACTTTGCAAAGAGGGGTTAGCATGTCTTGGGGCATGTGTTGTTGTGTGAATGTGTTGTTCTATGATCATGGTTGTAAAGATAACTATATGACCCAAAGGGTTACTAGTCACTGTTCTCCTATAGGGGTTTCTGATATTCCATCATTGCGAGGGTAAGCTATTGTTCTTGTTGATGCTTTGTTGTCTTTCAAACTATTCGATGAATGGTTGTTGTACTAAGAGTTGTCTAAATGCTTCTTATTGTTGATGTACGAGCATCCCTGGTTCTAGAGCAATCTTGCATCAGGGTAAATGCATAAAGATGAGTCCACTTAAGGTGGAAGTTTCAAACTTAGAAAAAAACCCAAAATCGGGTAAACCAAAACAGGATCCCGCTTTTTATGAAACAAGATCCCATTATGCTTCGAGATCCCGAGCCAAAAGTGGGATCTCATTTTCAAGAAACGGGATCCCATTTTGAAACAAGATCCCATTTCATAAAAGACTAAAATATTAACCTTTTATAGAACAGGATCCCGTTTCAAAACGGGATCCCATTTCATAAAATTTATATTTCTGACCCAGTTTTTCCTATGGGTTTTGGGTCAGAAAAAAGGCTTGGGAACTCGACCCTTGGCTTTGGACCTAGTTTGACCTACAAGTTAAACGTCCTGTTAATGTCAAAACAAAATAGTGACTTTGGGCATATGTCTGAAGACCTTTTTTACAGAATTTTTGATGAAATAAAAACCCATTATAGATGAGATAGTGTAGATTCCAAATATGTATTTTTTTTACAATTGGATTATTTTTTATTTTTCAATTAATTTCTGATGAAATAGGTCCATAAACTTGAATTATTAGGGTTTTTTAATATTTTAATAAATTTTTATTAAAATATTTTTTTATAAAAAAATTGTAAGAAAATATACTTCAGACAATTATTTTCAATTTGAAAAAAAAAATTCAAAAAATGATAAGTTTAGGTCATCTTATGCATGATGTACACGACGATTTTTTAAAACACCAAAAATGGCCAATAAAAAATTAACAAAAAAAATATTCAATAAAAATTTACAAAAAAAATTGAAAAACGTGCTTCAATGTGTCACAAATCTTTTTCCAAAAAGATTTAGAAAAATATGATTATTTAGGTCAAAATATGGATGACGTAGACATGCATGGTATAGTAAAAAAAAGTGACTTTTAAACAGTGGTTTTTAGAAACGCCTATTAAAAATCAATTTGTATCATCTGAGTATTAAAAAAGTTACATATTTGGAAACTAGACTCTGAGTACTACATTTTATATTTATTGACATTTTTCAAGATTCCACCTTTAAGTGCTTCAAATATTTAGGTCAAATTTGACAAATTCTGAAAATTAGGGAAAACACTTCTACTTTTTGGCCAAAAAGTGGACTCAACTTCTTGCACACACCCATCAACCAAAAGCATTTGCATTTCAGTTCTTTCATTTTCCTAGTTTAGTTTAGGCAGTTCAGTCAGAAGTCGTTTCAGTTTGAGGTTTGGTATTGGCATTTCACATCTTGCGGATCTGGACTTAGCACCTACATTCATTCATCTTCATCATATCAAGAATTCAAAGCATTTGGATCAGTTACCGGAAAGATATCGCTATCAAAAAATCAACTATTTTCTCAGAGCAGAGCATCCTGACAATCGCAGACAATCAGCTAAAGGAGAAGGCTTGCGGATCACTCCTTGACTTGCAGATCTCAATGTCACAGCAGTAAATGCCCTTTGGTTCATGGTCAACCTTCCCCAAGGGTCCGCATGTTGTTCCATTCATTTGAGGAAGTGTTCTATGCATTTAGGTCTGACCTATTTGTGAACACATTGCAACTCTTCATTAGAGTTTGTGACCTTCCTTAGCTGATGTGGAGGAATCTATTGGTCCGAAAATGATATATATTGATGTAATAGATCCTTAGGAAAGAAGTTCGAAATTGCTTCATAATCCTTAGTTTAGATTTTGTGCGAATGAGCTTCAAATCTTTACCTTGCGCATGTATGTAATCAGACCTTTGAGCCCAATTGTAAGCCCGCATGTTGCCAGCCAAATTGTATTTGAATTCTTTGATATACTGAATGAGTGAATCTGCATTTACTTTATTTCTTTGAGTTGTTTCCGTTGTATTTACTCTTGCTGCACAGTCCGAACAGTTCATTATGTGAACCCTCCTACCGTGCCTGCACTGAGTGGTATCATAGTGAAAGTTTGAATCTTTGGGAGTGAATTAATGAATTGAGTGAAGTTGGCAAGGGAATTCTGTAAGATCTTGTTGTGAATAGATCACCGAATTGAGGCAGGTTACTTGTGTTGCACTCGATCACCAATTGTGAGGCAATTGTCACCTTGTAGCCTGATCGCCGAACCTGAGGCAATTTTCCACTTGATCCTAGGAAGAATGCCGCTGTGAAGAGTTCCTCCTATTGGTACAATGGCTAATAGAATGAATGAAATGATGGAATTGATGAGAACAATGCGAATTTGTTTGGATGTCATCGAGGAAGATAGGTGAAGAGGATTGACACCTAGACCTAATGTTGAAAGTGATGATGAAGAAGAATTTCAATCTGCTGAACAAACTCATGAAACCCTAGAAGGTAATGAAAAAGAAGAATCAGATCAAGTGAAGATGTTATGAGCTATTTCAAAGATTGGAAAGAGACCTAGAGTGGATGTGTCAAATTATACTAGTAATTTGAACCCTACAGAATTGATTGATTAGATAAATGACATGGAAGAATACTTTGAATATGAGGAAATTGAAGATCCGAAGAAGGTGAAATTTGCAAAGACAAAGTTGAAAGGACATACTGCTATATGGTGGAAAGAAGTTCAGTTGGAAAGAAACAGAAGAGGAAAAGAAAAGATTACAAAATGGGATAGGATGGTGACAAAGTTGCAGAATCAATTTATACCTGCTGACTATGAGTTGGAGTTGCTGAAAAGATTGCAAAACCTAAGACAAAAGGAGAAATCTGTAAAGGAGTATACTAAAGAATTTCATAAAATGATCATAAGGACAAGACATAGTGAAGCAAGAAAGGAGAAAGTGGCTAGTACATCAATGGACTGAGATTGAACATTCAAGAAGAGCTAAGATTGGTAAGGATGACATCTTTGGAGGAAGCATATCCGTTTGCCTTGAAAGCTGAAGAGAAGATGAATAAGAGGCATGATCAGAGACAAAGAGGAAAAGGAGGTAAATTTCAGAGAGGTAGGACTTATTCCAGAGGAGACAAATCATATCCGGAGTAGAACAAGTTTGACAGCCCAGTTAAGAAGGATGACAGAGATAACAATGCTTATCAGAGAAATGATAGAAATTTTCATCACAGAGGTAATATAGTTCATACCGAAATGAAAGATACAGGAGAGAAGGAAGAAGATTTGATAAGAAGACATTCAAAGGCACTTGTTTCAAGTGTGGAGGTGAAGGACATAGAGCATTTGAGTGTAATCAAGGAAGTACAAGTAAGAGGATAGAAAATAGTGGAAGAGCAGCCTATGTGGAGGAAGAACTTATTGAATCACCTAGTTCAGTTGGCAAACCTTAGAAAGGAGAATCATTGGTGATGAGGAGAGCACTATTTCAAGTAGAGATAGATGAGGAACCATCGTAGAGGAAAAGCTTGTTCAGAACTAGATGCAAATCAGGAGATAAGTGTTGTAAAGTTGTAATTGATAGTGGTAGTTCAGATAACCTAGTTTTAGAGGAGATGGTGACTAAGTTGAAGTTGGAAAGATTGAAACACCCTAAGCCCTATCAGATAGCATGGATTCAGGATGATCATAAGGTATTGGTGAGTGAACAATGTTTGGTGAAATTTCATATTGGATCTTATCATGATGAAGTCTTGTGTGATATTATGCCTATGGATGTATGCCATATCTTGTTGGGTAGACCTTGGAAGTATGATAGAAAAGCTATACATGATGGGAGAAAGAATACATATACTAGAATAGAAAATGGAAAGAGAATTACTTTGATTCCTTTGGAGGATGACCCTAAGAATGAAGTATATGGGAATGCTAGAATCTGTTTGGTAGATGGAAGAAAATTTTTGGATGGTTTGAGACATGAGAATATGTGTTATGCATTGATTCCTAAGAAGCCTGAAACATTGAGGAAAGAAACTAAAGAATCACAACCGGAGGAGATAAAGGAGTTGCTAATAGAATATGAAGACATCATATCAGATAATGTGCCTGATGCATTGCCACTTTTAAGGAGTATTAGTCATTACATGGATCTTATACCGAGAGCAAGTTTGCCTAACAAAGTAGCACATAGAATGACACTGGTAGAGAATGAAGAATTGAATAGATAGATACAAGAATTGTTGAGGAAAGGTTTGATAAGAGAAAGCTTGAGTCCTTGTGTAGTACCTGTAGTGCTTGCACCCAAGAAGGATGGAGAATGGAGAATGTGTACTGATTCCAGAGCAATAAACAAGATCACAGTTAAGTATAGATTTCCCTTACCTAGGATGGATGATATCATGGATTGTTTGAGTGGAGCAAGATATTTCACAAAGATAGATTTGAAGAGTGGATACCATCAGATTAGAATTAGAGAAGGAGATGAATGGAAGATTGCTTTTAAGATAAATGAAGGATTGTATGAGTGGTTAGTGATGCCTTTTGGATTGACAAATGCACCAAGTACTTTCATGAGGTTGATGAATGAAATTCTGAAGAAATTCTTGGGTAAGTTTGTGAATGTATACTTGGATGATATTCTGATTTTTAGTAAAACAAAAGAAGAACATTTGTGGCATTTTAGACAAGTTTTGTAGAGATTGAGACAAGTTCTGCAGAAGGATTGAAGATGGACCCTGAGAAAGTGAAAGAAATAGTTGAATGGCCTACACTAGAGAGCATTGGAGAGGTTAGATCATTTCATGGATTGGCTAGTTTCTACTAGAAGTTCATCAGAAATTTCAGTTTAGTTTGTAATTGTATGACAGAGACCATGAGAGGTGACAGAAAGGATTTTAAGTGGACATCTGGAGCAGACAAAATTTTTGAGTTGTTGAAGCAGGAGGTGACAGAGAAACCTGTTTTGGCATTACTAGATTTCAATAAGTTATTTCAAGTTGATTGTGATGCAAGTGGAAATGCAATTGGAGCAATATTAAGTCAAGAAGGTAGACCAGTAGCATATTTCAATGAGAAGTTGAATGATGCAAGGAGAAGATATTCAGTTTATGATCAAGAGTTCTATGCCATAATTCAAGCCTTGAAGAAGTGAAGACATTATTTGTTGCCTAAGGAGTTTGTGCTGTATACAGATCATCAAGATTTGCAATATTTGAACAGTCAAGGTAAGTTGAATCAAAGACATATGAGATGGGTAGAGTTCATGCAGAGTTATACTTTTGTGTTGAAGCATAGGATTGGAAAATCAAACAAAATTGTTGATGCCTTTTGTAGAAGAAGAAACTTGTTGACAGAGATGAGAGTTGAAGTGTTAGGTTTTGATGAATTGAAGAACATGTATGAGGGAGACACTAATTTTGTAGAACCTTGGAAAGCCTGTAAAGAACCTATTGTGACAGATAGGAGTATGTGGTTGGACTATTTCATTCAAAAAGATATGTTGTTCAAAGGAAGTCAGTTGTGCATACCTAAGAGTTCAATGAGGGATAATCTAATCAAGGAGAAACATAGTGGAGGATTGGTAGGACATTTTGGCATTGATAAGATAGTGGCTTTGGTGAGTGAAAATTACTTTTGGCCTCAGGTACATAAGGATGTTTGGAGATTTGTGCAAAGTTGTAGAATTTGTCAGGTTGCAAAAGGGAGTAGTCAGAATACTGGATTGTATAAACCTTTGACAGTACCGGAGAGACCTTGGGAAGACATAAGCATGGATTTTGTGAGGGGATTGCCTAAGACATAGAGAGGACATGATTCAATATTTGTAGTGGTTGACAGATTTTCAAAGATGGCTCATTTCATACCTTGTAAGAAGACAACTGATGCAGTGCATGTAGCTAACCTATTTTTCAAGGAGATTGTGAGATTGCATGGATTACCTAAGAGTATAGTTTCAGACAGAGATACAAAGTTTATCAGATACTTTTGGAAGACTCTTTGGAAGAAGATGAAGAAAGATTTGAAGTTCAGTTCAACTTTTCATCCATAGAATGATGGATAGACAGAGGTAGTCAATAGGAGTTTGGGAAACTTGTTGAGATGTTTGGTTGGAGAAGTTGGGATTTGATTCTATCACAAGTAGAGTTTACATACAATAATTCAGTAAATAAGAGTACCAGAAGAACACCTTTTGAGATTGTGACTAGAGTAAATCCTAGAGGAGTTGCAGAATTGAGGGACATTTGCATGGAAGAAAAGAGGAGTACAGAAGCAGAAGAATTTGTAGATCATATGAAGACAGTGCATAATCAGATGAAGAATCATTTGGAGGACATGAACAGTAAGTATAAGGAAAAGGCAGATGAGAAGAGAAGACATAAGGAATTTTAAGTTGGAGATGAAGTGATGGTATATCTAAGAAAATAAAGATTTCCAGTTGGGACTTATAACAAGTTGAAGATGAAGATGTTTGGACCTTGTAAGATACTCAGGAGATTTGATCCAGGAAATGCATACGAAGTGGAGTTACCAGAGACATTGGGTATATCACCTATTTTTAACATGGCAGACTTATAGCAGTATCATGAAGTAGAGTTTAGCAACAACATGGAAGAAGACTTGAAGAAGCAGTTACCAGAACAAGTACCAGAGCAGATTGAAGACATCTTGGATAGTAGAGTTGGACGCAACACTAAAGGAAGACAATACAAAGAATATCTTGTGAAGTGGAAACATAGACCAGAAGAAGATTCAACATGGATTTCTCAGGCTGAGGTGGACCATCTTAGTTCTCCCCTAGCCCTAGCAAAGTGAGGGACTGACTTTTTCAATAACCCCATATGTCTAATGCAGGAGCATTCCTAGTTCAAGAGCAATCTTGCATCAACCAAAAACATTTGCATTTCAGTTCTTTCATTTTCCTAGTTCAGTTCAGGTAGTTTAGTCAGAAGTAGTTTCAGCTTGAGGTCTGATATTGGCATTTCACATCTTGTGGATCTGGACTTAGCACCTAGATTCATTCATCTTCATCATATCAAGAATTTAGAGCATTTGGATCAGTTACCAGAAATATATCGCTATCAGAAGATCAACTATTTTCTCATAGCAGAGCATCCTGACAATCGCAAACAATCAGCTGAAGGAGAAGGCTTGCAGATCACTCCTTGACTTGCAGATCTCAATGTCACCTCATTCAATTTCCTTTGGTTTGTGGCCAACCTTCCCCAAGGGTCTACACATTGTTCCATTTATTTGAGGAAGTGTTCTATGCATTTAGGTCTGACCTATCTGTGAACACATTACAACTCTTCATTGGAGTTTGTGACTTTCCTTAGCTGACGCAGAGGAATCTATTGGTCCAGAAATGATATATATTAATGTAATAGATCCTTAGGAAATTAGTTTGAAATTACTTGATAATCCTTAGTTTAGATTTTGTGTGAATGAGCTTCAAAGCTTTACCTCGCGCATGTATGTAATCAGGCCTTTGAGCCCAGTTGTAAGCCTATATGTTGCTAGCCAGATTGTATTTGAATTCTTTGATATACTGAATGACTGAATCTACATTTGCTTTATTTCTTTGAGTTGTTTCTATTATGTTTACTCTTGTTGTACGGTCCAGATAGTTCATTCTGTGAGCTCTCCTACTGTGATTGCACCAGTTGTTGAATGACTAACGAGTCTTGTTGTGGTCTTGGGTGGATTTTCTCTATCTCATTGAGGATTGCCCTCACCCACTCTCCTCTTAATCCAGAGAACATTCGTCAGCTGAGACAAGAGATAGGCAGTTTGAGCTAATCTTGACTTGACCTAGGGTTTGACTTAAGGTTTGTTTGACCTAAGGTTTGACTATGAGTTGACTTTGTTTGACCTTGTGATGCAATCAAGTGTTTTGACCAATGTTTGACTATGGTTGACCTTGTGATGGAATCAAGGGTTTGTGAACCTTCTAAGTCTCTAACATTTTTTTTCTTTTTGGATTTTATGAATGCAAGCCTAAATGAATGGAAAACTTCTTTTTGTGCTTTTTTATGTTTTTGGAAATAAAAAGTGCTTTTTCTTAATCTAGGAATTGGAAAATGTATGCAAGCTAAGATGAAATTATCTAATGCAATTAAACTATGTTTTTGGGGTTTTCCAAATATTTGAAATAAACTAATCTAAGAAAAGGGAAATTGCTTTTAAATGAATTTAATCTATGAACTTAGAAAACAGATTACTCTAAGCATGCAAGATCTAGATTTATCCTATCAAGGAGAAAGCAACATGATTACTGATCCCAAGAGCAATTTTGATTATCTAATTACTATGAAATGAAAAGAAAGCATAAATGAAACTGGAGATGCATGAGCCTCCACTACCCTCAAAAATCCTTGTAATGGCAACCTTGAATCCTCTTGTAGCAATGAGGTGATCCTCTTGGAGACAAGATGAAAATGGAAGAAAAAGAAGCTTTGAAGCTTTGCAAAGAGAGCTCAATGAGAGCTTTGATGAGAAATGTGGCTTGATATGAGTAGTGTATGGACACGAACAAGCTTTTAGAAAAGCTAAGTGAGATAACAAATGAAAGCAAAAGGCTCATATGTCCTGTATGAGCACAAGAATGCTTGATTTGGAGAGCAATAACTTGCAAGATCTATGTGTACAAATGAAATTGCCTCCCAAAAGGGAGAGTTTTGAAGCAATGCAACAATGAAAGCTTTGAAGCTTTGGATAACTAATGAAGGAAATGAAGAAAGAGGATCAAAGGCCTGTGAAGATGCGTGAAAAAGCTTATGAAGAAGGGAAGAGCATTCTCTAACTTTCCAACTTGGAAAATAATAAAGAGGTGATGGGTATTTATAGGTTTGAAGAATGGATGAGAGGTGAAGAAGAAGAAGAGTTAACTCAATTTGATTGGAGAGTTAACTTAGAGGACTCAAGAGTGATCTAGGCTAAAATTGGAGTGATCTACCCAATAAAAGCTTATCACTCAAGAAGAAGTGAAGAAGGAGGAGTGCATGGGAATACATGAATTGTTAACTAAAGATAAAATAGAGCTAATTATGCATGTGTAGGTGCATGAAATAATTAACTCTATATTTAGCATGAAAATCCATGCGAAAAAGAATAAAAATGGGCAAAAATGAAGCTTTTTGAGTTAGAAACTTGAGTTTTTCCATGGCTGAAAACACAACAGGGTCACCACTTTCACCAGTCAGGGTCACCCAAGGGCAACCCATGGGTGACCCTCAGAGGAGGATAGCTAGTTGAAGTACATGATGGGAGATGGAAGTGAAGGTGAAAAGGAGGGGATCTGCCTCTGGAAACAGGTTAGTCATGTGTGAAAATCTAAATCTCCAATTGCAAAAGTAGGATTTCCTGGGGAGATCTAGAAATAATAGGGGGAGATTTGGATTGGTTGAGTGTAAGTGAAAATTGAAAGTGGGAGATGGCTAGGGAGGACCTCTAGAAGGCCTCTAGGGGGTGGAACGGATGGAAAACACTCAGGAAAGGTGAAAACTCACCTACAAGACACATACAAGGCTTAGGAATAGGGTCGTAAGCTTAGGAAATACAAATTGACAAGTGTCAAAAAAGGTATCGAAAAGTGTCGAAAGCGAAGAGAGAGAGAAATCGACAAATGGGAAACAACACAAGGAAGAATAAAAGACACATCACCAAGAGAATTGCTTCTTAGAGGATGTTATTTCACACTTACATTTATGTGACAAAGATTATGATGCATCCTAGGGGTCCTCATGGAGGCTATGCGTGATTTTGGTGCTTACATATTTGCCCTGTCGGGGACGGTAGTCTACATGAAAGGTAGGTACTGTTCCTGAGCTATGCATTGTTGTTGATTTTCCCAGAATTGTACCTGCAATAACTAGTATTAATCTGGCATCTAAATATACCAAAAAAAATAATAAAAACTTAAATGACGAACATAGCATAGATCATTTGAGCTTGACTAGTTTTTTGCCTTTGTCGGTGAGACTTGTAGGAATGAATGCATGCAAAATGAACACATGAGAGATGCATAAAAGGAATAGATGACATGCTATTCTAAAGAGGAGAAAAGTTTCTCCTTTTATTATAGATTTTGAAGAACATATTTGATTTTTAAGGATTTTTTATGTTTTATAATTTTTGTAGGGTTTTTCAAATTTTCTAATTTTTATGGTTTTTACAAAGATTTTGCAAAGGTTTGATTTGAAACTCCTTTAAGTCTTTGGAAGACCTATATTTATTAAAGGGATCTCTACCCTTTCCTCCTTGCATTGGGAGACTTGTGTACTTGACTACATAGTTTTGCTCTTTTGGCTTGTTGGAGGAGTGACTTGTGCTCAGACATTGTTTCACACTTATTGTTACTAGATCTAATTGATGAGATCTATACATCGCTTTAATTGACATCTTGTACTTCACTTTCCATCTTGCACATATAGTTGGTTAGAGATTTTATTTTTCTTATGAGAATGCATACTTAAGATGATCACATATGGATGATGCAATTTGTTTTTGTCTTTTTCGGAACATATGTATGAATGCAGGTGACGATATGCAGATGCAAGAACACAAGGGATGATGAAATGAAACTTTTACTTCTATGGAATGCTATGAGTTATGACATTGAATTTATTACTTTGGAACTCTTTTTCTGATTTTGGTATAAATGCATTGTGGAACAAACAATATGACCACTCTTTTAATATGATTTCCAATCCAGGGAATTGCATGTTATTTTGGTATAGGAGATCTAATCAATTCTGCGAGACAGGGATTTAGAACTCAAGTGGGGACCGAGAGTGAAATGAAGTGCTTTTGAATTTTTTTCTTTTCTAAAGGCTAAACACTGATCCTTATCTAGATAAGACAATTTGACAAGCTTTCAACTTAGGCAAGTAACAATTTTATTGATGTTTGCTAGACTTAGATCATAGATGGAAACCTAGTGCGTGTGTGTGCTTTGTACCTTACTCTTTTATTTCCTCTGTTATAATGTCACCCTTGAAGCTTTGAGCTTAGACTTATCTCCACCCAAGAGTACAGACATTCATAAATCTTCTCTCTTTCACTCTTTTTTTTTTTGTTTTTTTGTATCTCTCTTTTTTTTGTATTTTCTAGAATGCCTCAATTAATTTTCTCATTTTTTTTTTGGATTTTTTTGACTTTTATAGAAATGAATGCTTTTGGAACTTTGGATATGCAATAGCTTGATCTCTCAATTCTCATTTTTCTCAACACTCTTATTTTGATCACTCATTTTTTTATTCACTTGTATTTTAGAATTGCTTCCTTTAGAGTTTTGATCCTCTTGATGTTTTGGTCCAAGGAAGATAAGGGATGGGTGCCACCAAAAGTTTTCATAGTCTAGTTGGACTTCTTTCCTACTAGGGAAGAATTTGGGAGGTCTACTTGCAAGCTAGGCTTTGATTAGAATCACTAGGAATGTAGGGGGAAAATGGAGATTGTGAAAATGGGGAGTCTCAGGACCTAAAAGGATCACATATAACTAGGCAACCTTAGACTCCTTACTGAAATGAAAATAATATAAGAGAAAGTCATTCACTATAATGCAAGATGAACAGAATGATACTAAAATGCCTGAAACAAACTCTTTTTGATATTTTTTACTTTTATGATTTTTTTTTTGTATTTTTGGAATATTAGTTGATTTTTTTAGATTTCATAGGCTTTTACAATGTTTTGAGATGCTAAAATCTTCTCCTTCCATAATGCACAAGAGGTATGAGGTCTTCCTTAACTATGTGTGGGCCTATCCAATTTGGTTTGAACTTCACTTGAAAGTCTTTGCAAGGACACTCAAAGACTTGGTGTAAAAATGTCTTCGTATTAAGTGATGAGTTTCATGTACTCACATGTTTCATTGTTTGATGATTTGCCCCCTAGCTTTATTGTTTTCTGTTCTTGTTGAGTTCTTAGGTTTGTTTTAAAATTGAAGGGAGATTGGAGTGGTGTTGATTCTCCTAGTTTCTATGTGATTTTTTGTTATTCTTTATTCATGATTTCAATCATATGAATGTTTATGTTTGGATCGATTGGAATGACCACTAAGTTGAATGGAACATAAGACTTTGTTGAGTGGTGATCGAAGGGGAATTATCCTGTTGCCCCCTTTCGTATACATTTTGAGGTCTTGGCTACATTTGCAATTTGTTTTGATGTCTCTCCTTTTTCAAAAGTGTTAATTTTTGGGTCACTAGTGGTTTCTATGGTCTTTCCCTTATTTTTGACTTGTTCAACTCTATAAAGGCTGAAAGGATCAGGATCTCCTTTGATGATGTGGGTTTGTCCCATGTGTGAGAAGTGTATTTCTTGAAATAATGTGGAGGGAACAACCCTCATCCTGTGGACCCAAGGCCTTCCTAGGATCATGTTGTAAGCGATTTCTTCATTGATGACATAAAATTCAGTTGGGAGGGTTTTGAGACCAATGTGATTTCAAGATTGAACTTACCCCTGGTTTGAATGTTTGGGTTATCATGAATTCTAAGGGTGGAAGTTTGTTTTGTGATTTGAGTTTTGTCATAACCCATTTTCTGAAGGAGAGAGAAAGAGACTATGTTGATTGCAGACCCATCATTGATCATTACACATTTAATGGAATAGTCTTGAACTTGGACAATCAAATGGAGGGGGAGGTCACCCTATTTAGCTATGTCATTGGCTGAGGGTGACATTTCAAAATCAAATGTCAAAGAAGAACACTTTTCACTTGGAGTGTTTTTAACTAGATGACTTAGATCTAAGGCATCAAGGAGAGCATTCTTGTGTGTAGGAGAACTTTTGATAAGCTTTAGCATGTGAGAAAAATTTGAATTGTTGGTGTCATCTGGTTGTTCTGGTCCTTGGGTGACACAAATTTCTTGATATTTATCTAAATCCACAAGGCCTAAGGTGTTTTAATCAAAGGTGTTGGGACTATGTTCTTCATCTTGTGAGGATGTGTCCATGAATTTTTTTTGTTGACATTTTGAGAGGTTTGATATGAAGTGATGGTACCCCTGACATAACTTTATATCATGCCCCCTTCTTTTGTGAAATGAGAAATATTTATCATGATTGTGATCTTTAGGTTTATGATGATTGTTGTACGATTGCTTATCAATTCTTAAGGGATAGTTGTTGACATTTCGGTTCCCCAAATTTGTAGGACTATTATAGTCACCATTATTGTTCCTCGATGGTGAAGTGTTTGTTGACCCATCTATGTCTTGATCATTTGTCGAGGATTTGTTATTTGTATCATGGTTTATCAACCTTCCATTGGAATCATACTCCCTTCTTCCGCTATCAATAGCAGCTTGGTCAGTTCTAAGGTCACTTTAGAGTGCTTCTTCACATGATTTGTAAGGGAGTTTTTGGACTTGTTCTCGTATGTCATTGTTGAGAGAATGTAAGAAGAGATCACAAAGTTTTCTATGACCCATGTTTGGTGCGCTAGTTGAAGAATAGAGAACTTTCCTCCATCATATGATAAAATTTGCAACTGACTCATTGGCTTCTTGTTTGACTATCAAAAATTCTCGCATTCCTGTCTTGACCAATTTGTTTATGTTGAAGAGAGCCACAAATTGATAGATGAGTTGCCTAAAAGAGTGGATCGATGCTTCTAGAAGTTGATAGTACCAATCCAAAGTGATACCCTCCAAAGTCTTTGGAAAGATCTTTGCTACCACCCCATCCCAAGGAAGGAGTTCTCACACTACCATGATGTAAGCCTTGATATGAGAGTTGGGATCACCCTCTCCTTTAAATTTTGGAAGCTCAGGGAGAGGCTGTGGTAGTATAACCTGACGAATGTTGTAGTTAAGAGGCTCCTTTAAATACTCAAGGTATGTTCCTCAGAGGGGGTTATGTGTAGAACATTTTATTCCTCCAAACATTATCCCTTTAGGTGGATCTTATTGCATTTGTTGAAAGGGTATGCTAGATTGTTGATATCCTAAAAAATTTGGATGACTAGATGGTGTCATGTTTATGTTTTGAAGATCGGGTGGGACTGTTTGTGGTGAGACCTTTTTTGTTGGATGGTGAGGGCAAGGGAGGCCTGAATGTTTCATTCAAGTTTGGATGATTGATATTTTGTGTTTCCCCTTGGTTTGATTTGATCTTGTTAATGAAATGATTTGGCAATTTTGTTCAACCCTCTTAGCCTCAAGGGTCTCGATTCATTGGACCAAACTTTCTATAGGGTTTGTGAGTAAGGCTTTGTCCATTCTTTGAGTTTTTCCCCCTTGCGATGGATTGCTTTGTGTTGGGGTTTGAGTGACCCTATTTGTTCCTTCTAATGACATTTCACATGTTATGGACTTTTTATCCTGATGTACTATGTGGAGTGATTTTTGTACCTCTTGAGCTTCTTGTAAGTTCTTCTCTTGTCAATTTTGGTGGCCATTTTTTAATGGCTTGTTATGGGGTGATCATCTTGATGGATCTTAGATTGATTGTTCACTTGTTGTGTTTTGATTTGGTCAACGTTGTCAAGATCTCTTTGGATCTGTTTTGAATTTGTAATTTTACTTGAGGGGACATTACCTTGGACCTTTTACATGAAACAATGTGAAACATGAAAAAACATGAAAGAATCCATCCCAAAATGATTTGTGGAATGATAATGATAGTGGTATCTTGCAATGAAATGCAAAAATCTCAACCAAAATGTTTTTTCTCTTCATGTCGGGTTCACCAAAATATGTAGTGAAGTTTACAGCATATGTGATAGCGATAATGAGATCTAGTAATGGGAATGCAAACAACATAACCAAAAGGCTTTTTAGTTTACATCAGGTTCACCAAAATATGTATGCTCAAAATCATGATGTCAGTGGCCTGGGGTTGTCGAGTCATATTTTGGCATGCACACTAACCCTTCTCTCCTTGCCACAAGGTGAACCCCCATGTCACTCTCGCTCTCATGGAAGTAGCCAGTTGAGAGGAGGTGAGACACAGGGGTGGTCTGGCTCATTGGAGAGTTGGACTTTGCGGAGAGGGGTCAGCATGTCTTGGAGCCTATGTTATTCTACACTTGTGTGAATGTGTTGTTCTATGATCGTGGTTGTAAAGATAACTATATGACCCAAAGGGTCACTAGTCACTATTCTCCTATCAGGATTTCTAATATTCCACCGTTGCATGGGTATGCTATTGTTCTCATTAACACTTTGTTGTCTTTCAAACTATTGGATAAATGCTTATTGTACTAAGAGTTATCTAAATGCTTCTTGTTGTTGAATGACTAACGGATCTTGTTGTGGTCTTGGGTGGATTTCCTCTATCTCATCGAGGATTGCTCTCACCCACTCTCCTCTTAATCTAGGGCACATTTGTGAACCAAGAAAAGAGATAGGCAGTTTGAGCTAACCTTGACTTGACCTAGAGTTTGACTTAGCATTTGTTTGACCTAAGGTTTAACTATACGTTGACTTCATTTAACATTGTGATGGAATCAAGGGTTTTGACCAATGTTTGACTATGGTTGACCTTGTGATGGAATCAAGGGTTTGAAAACCTTCTAAGTCTCTAATATTTTTGTTCTTTTTAGATTTTATGAATGCAAGCCTAAATGAATGCAAAACTTCTTTTTGTGTTTTTTTAATGTTTTTTGAAATAAAAAGTGTTTTTTCTTAATCTAGGAATTGGAAAATGTATGCAAGCTATGACGAAATTATCTAATGCAAATAAACTATGTTTTTTGGGTTTTCTAAATATTTGAAGCAAACTATTCTAAGAAAAGGGAAATTGCTTTTAAATGAATTTAATCTATGAACTTGGAAAACAAACTACTCTAAGTATGCAAGACCTAGATGTATCCTATCAAGGAAAAAGCAACATGATTACTGATCCCAAGAGAAATTTTGATTATCTAATTACTATAAAATGAAAATAAATCATAAAGGAACTTGGAGATGCGTGAGCCTCCACTATCCTCAGAAATCCTTGTAATGGCAACCTCAAATCCTCTTATAGCAGTGAGGTGATCCTCTTGGTGACAATTCGAAAAAGGAAGCAAAAAAAGCTTTGAAGCTTTACAAAGAGAGCTCAATGAGAGCTTTGATGAGCATTGTGGCTTGATATGAGTAGCATATGGACATGAATGAGCTTTTAGAAAAGCTAAATGAAATAACAAACGAAAGCAAAACGCTCCTATGTCATGTATGAGCATGAGAATGCTTAATTTGGAGAGCAATAAATTGCAATAGCTATGTGCACAAATGAAATTGCCTCCCAAAAGGGAGAGATTTGAAGCAATGCAACAATGAAATCTTTGAAGCTTTGGAAAACTAATGAAAGAAATGAAGAAAGAGGCTCAAAGGCACGTGAAGAAGCTTGAAAAATCTTGTGAAGAAGGGAAGAGCATTCTCTAACTTTCCAACTTGGAAAATAATGAAGAGGTGAGGGGTATTTATAGGTTTGAAGAAGGGATGAGAGGTGAAGAAGAAGAAGAGTTAACTCAATTTGATTGGAGAGTTAACTTAGAGGACTCAAGAGTGATTTGGGCTAACATTGGAGTGATCTACCCAGTAAAAGCTTATCACCCAAGAAGAAGTGAAGAAGGAGGAGTGCATGGGAATGCATGACTTGTTAACTAAATATAAAATAGAGCTAATTATGTATGTGTAGGTAAATGAAATAATTAAATCTATATTTGGCATGAAAATCCATGCAAGCAAGAAGAAAAATGGGTGAAAACAAAGGATTTTTTAGTTAGAAACTTGAATTTTTCTGTGGCTAAAAATATAATAGGGTCGCCCATGGGTCACCCCTTTCACCAGTCAGGGTCACCCAGGGGCGACCCATGGGAGACCCTTAGAGGAGGACACCTGGGTTTAAGTGCATGATGGGAGATAGAAGAGGGGATCTGCCTCTAAAAATAGGTCAGTCATGTGTGAAAATCCAAATCTCCACTTGCAACAGTAGGCTCTCCCAGGAGAGATCTAGAAATAATAGGGGGAGATTTGGATTGGTTCAGTGAAACTAAAAATTGAAAGTGAGAGATGGCTAGGGAGGACCTCTAGGGGGTGGAATGGATGAAAAACATTAGGGAAAGGTGAAAAATCACCTACAAGATGTATACAAGGCTTAGGAACAGGGTCACAAGCTTAGAAAATGCAAATCAACAAGTGTCAAAAAAGGTATCAAAAAGTGTTGAGAGAGAGAGAGAGAGATGGGAAACAACACAAGGAAGAATAAAAGACACATCACCAAGAGAATTGCTACTTAGAGGATGTTATTTCATGCTTACATGTACGTGACAAGGATTATGACTCATCATAGGGGTCCTCATGGAGGCTGTGTGTGATTTTGGTGCTTACAGTATGATGACCTAAAATTCACTAATTCACCATTCTCACAACCATACATTACATCCACTCACATCAAAACATAATCATCACCAACCAAATCCACCACATAACTACATGCACAATCACTCAAACACACAATATGAATCAAACACACATGCAAATTCAATGCCACAAGTTTCCATCAATTATCTCTTGTTCACCATTATCCTAACAATCACATACATGGCTCCATCATAATCACCACCCCACAACCCACACAGATTGAGTCTTTTTTCAAGCACACCCAAGTCTTATCGCTTAAAAATCACATGCAAGAACAAAAAGACTCAAGCTAACACTCCACATCCATCACCATACCACATACAAACTAGATTGGATCTTTTTGTTATAAAGCACATCATGATTTGGTAGTTGAGACACAATAAATTCCATATTATACACACATCCATTGACTTATGAAAATAAAATGATTCAAGCTAAAATTCACACACATCACATCATCCTAGCCACACCCTCATAATCACCATAACATATGCATAAACCATCCACAAAAATCACTTAAACTAGATCATCCATTATATATCAAAAGGCCATCAAAATGGAACAAGCAAGTGAGCTTTAGTTCATTGTGTACATCTAAGGCCTAATAAAAAATATGTCATCCAGTAAACATGTCAGAGAAATGCAATGGAATTAATTTCCTAGTAACTCCCTCTGATGATTGCATGTGAGTTTAGCAACTATTTTGTTGTACATCTTTGAATGTTCTACCTCATAATACCTACATCATAACATAACCATTACATCAACATAGCCATCATAATCCATACATCAAAACACATCATATAATCATATCATGCTAATATTCATCACATTAGACATCTACCAAAGACCTTCCATCTATTTTCCACATAAGTTTGAAGAAATTTATTACTTGTAATTACTAGCTTCTAAAATGGATAACATCTACAACATCATAAAATACATAATCCACATCATAATCTACATCCATAACATAATCCATGATCCATAACATAAACATATCCATGAAACATCACATAATCCATCACATATTATAATGCATAAACCATAACATAAAACATATCCATGATTCCTAACATGTAATCCCATAGTCCATAGTATAAACATCCATCTATAACATAACATAATGTGTATCATTAACAACCATGACATCAATAAGCCTACCTATACATCATAAACTAAACATTAGTATGTCCATCACACAAAGCACAAAATGAATTGGTGGTTATCCCTACACCATCATAATTACCATACAATATGTATAAACCATCCATAAAACATATCTCATCATAGCATCATCACCCATAAATCAAATACACTTACCCATCACATAATTATAAATATCATACATACATATCCATAATCCAACATCTATAACATGATAAAAATCTATCCATAATCCATAGCATCCTAAAAATCCATCCATGATCTATCATTATACATACATCCATGACATAACCATAAAAAACATAAATGCATCCATACACAAAACCATAACATAAATATGTCCATAAAATCATACATCATAAAATCATATCATAAACCATCATAACTCACCCACAAAATGCTTGTCATATATATATCACAAAAATAGGTCATGATACAAAATGTGCCTTAAGGCTCAGTGTATAAATTTTTGGTACAAAATACATCAATAACACTAGGTGGTGCTATTCCTAGACTTTGTTGGAGCCTATAATCCTACTAATGAGGGCCCTACTCCTATAGCCTATGTACCTCAAACCTGTGAACCTGTAGCCTGTCCACCTATCCCCTAAGTCCCCATCCCTGATGGTGGTACTACTAGCACCTGTACTGGTGGAGGTATCCCCAAGGTGGTCCCATGACTAGCCTTGTCACAGAGTGTGTCCTCAATCTCCCTGATCAGGTAGCACTTGACCTACTCTGAGAACTATAGTTGGGTTGTCTTTGCTCCTCTAGCATTGCTTCATGACACAATGTCTTGTAGTGCTAAGCCCTCTCTCTAGACTCTGCTAGCTCACCCTGTATCTACACAAGGTCACACCACATGTCTATTAGCCTAGCTTCTGCTACCACGTGTTGTGTTGTATCTCTCTCCACATGCAAAAAAGTCTCCTAATGCTTGGCCCTCTACTATAATATATAAGTGGCATCTCTCTATGTGATAGTTGTATCCCACTCCTGAATCACGTGAGCTAGCTCTATAGGATCCACACCACCTCCCTACACTGTTGATAACCCCACTATCTTCCTCTGAGAAGCTCCGATCTCCCTCTCTAGCCTATCAACCTCTACCTTGGCTATGACCAACTGAGCCTTTGTCATGTCTCTCTCCACCTTGATACTAGCCAGATCCTGCATCAAACTCTAAATCTTAGCCTACAACATCACTGGATCCACCTCATCCTCACCACCTCCTCCTAAGCCACTTGCCACCACCTACCCTTTGGTGAATTTGATTCCCACCAATCGCCAACCCACCTCGGCCACCTCCTCCATCTCCACCATCTCCCCCTATCACTCTCCTCCTCCTCCTCCTCATCCTCATCACCACTACTCTCCACCTCCACTAACTACCCCAATAGAAGGGTCAACCTCATAGGTTGCTTCTCTTGCCACCAAACATCATAGTCTGGCATAGCATCAACATCTACTATATCTGCTCAACACTCCACTGAACTAACACAAATCCATGGAATGCAATAACAATTGAGCATGGATTGATGGGAACTCTCCATCCCTCTAGTCCCTTCCTCATAGCTCAAGGAAATATAGCCTCCACCTGTGGCTCCCCCTGGTGGAGCCTGAACTACCTCAACATGCACTCTAGCATGTATTGGTCAATGATATACTCCATCCTCCCCATAAGATATCTACCTTGCTAATCATAAGGTAGATGATCTTGATCTCCATCTTAGGCCTTGCACCCTCGCCATGGACACCATATCATTGAGTCTAACTCATTGAAGACTCACCTCCAATATCTCAAGTCCCCCATCTGGCGATGTTGTAGCACTCCCTCATACAAAAACACATAGGGCTGCCCCGTTAGCCTATCATACACACATACTGGCTGTGTAACAGCTACGTGCTCCCAAGCCCACACATGGAGAAGAGTGATTCCACATCCCAAGCTAGCCACTCACTTGTAAACTACTAGGTGCATATCATGATATAAATGGGCTAACACACATGGCCTCCATGCATACATAGTCCCCTCCTCATACATCCTCTCCAATACAACTCCCCAGCCAACCGAGAAGCCACACAACCTTCTGTCTGGCACTAGTATGCTTCCAATCAGTGTCGCAATATATAGAGCCATGCCCTCCAGAGAGACCATCACATCCCACCACATCAGTTCCTAACCTCTCCTATCTAGCAAAATGACATCAGGAGCAAACACATGTCTTAGTGCCGCTACACCTGTATCCTGGTCATATTGGTGCAGGGGCACCAAGTTTATCTTGTAATAAGTTTGTAAAAAAAAGGGTCTTAATGTGGGTCAAGTGTTAGGTCCTAGGTATTTTGGAGTCTTTTTTCAAGTGAATAAGGTCTTATTAGACCACTTAGTATGTATTAGAGATTCATATTGAGTAAGGTTGTCATATTTTTGTAATATTGTCATAAATGACTGTGTAAAGGGACAAAAATGCATTGTGGTGGAATACCAAAGGTCATAAGTTCAAAAGTCAGTTGGAGGTCATTATTTTTAGAGGGAAAGTATGTAAATATGTTGAATAACACGTTGTAAGGAATGGGGAATGGTTTTGGAAGTGAAACTAATAGCAAATACCCTGTTTGGACTGTATTTTCTGCACTTTTTCTGCAAATTAACTATTCCAACAACTTGTACAGTTTGGTACAGTCAGAACTTGGCACAATATGAATGGAATATGATAAATATATGTGTTAACTACTTTTTTTTGTTTGGTTTGGTGAGTTTTTATCAAGTTTCAAGCATTTGGTAGCCATTTTGTTGTAGCAGCCTGTTTATCATGTTTTGAGGTTAATGAACACATAAAATGGATTAAAGACCCATTCCTCCATCTGTGACTTCTATAACTAGGTGTAATGGGTCCATAATAGTAGGATTAGGTTCTTGAAGGATTGGTGTGAGCAGAGGAAGTGGTTTGGTGGGGTTTTGGAGGCTGCCCCAAGGTGTTTTGTGTGAAAATTAGCTTGAAAGAGGTGGTCTTAAGAGTGAGTTTGATGAAACAGAGTTTCTGGAAGCTAAAGGAGAGTTTAGGAAGCATTATAATACCAAATATAAGGTGTTTTACAAATTGACAAAGTGGGGTAAGGTGTGGAAGGTGCATAACCATTAAACCCTCATGAAAACTAGCCTAAAACAAGCCTAGAGCAAGGGTATGGTGGGTTGGTTATGTAGAAGACTTTTCTTTGCCTAAAAATTATTTATTTGGTCTATTGGAAACCTAAGAAGAGTGATAGAGTAGGTGTGGGAAGTTTGGGCTAAATATTTTGTGTACTTGCTTTGGAAAAGTGGGCTAATTAGCCTAGGAAAAATAGGGACAGTCAATTTTAGGCTGTGATGTTCCAAAACAACATAACCTCAATTCTTGATATGTTGCATAATTCAATAATAGGTATCTAAAAAACTATTTCTCTTGTGATTTTGATGTGTATTATGCAAGTTATGCTAAAAAAACCCTAAAATAGGGCTATAAGGAGTTAGGGATAGTTGTGAAGGAAGACCAATAAATTGGGGAGTCAAACTTTAAAAAGTGATTGGATTGAGTCTAGTGAGAGATAATAACACCTTCCACTACATCAAATTGGTATCAAAGCTAAAGGGAGTATATCTTTTGAAGGCATGAGAAGTTGCATATTTATAGTTGGAAGGTGAAAAGACAAGATGCATCTGGAAGACAATATGACAGAAGATATCAGAGAGTTCCAAGAGATGTATGCTAAGATAAAGGAGAAGAGACAAAGGAGAAGCCTATTTAGGACAAAATTCAAGTGCAAAAACAAGGTATGCAAAGTGGTGATAGATTCAGGTTCAATTGATAACTTGGTTTCAAGTGAAATGGTGGATAAGTTAAATTTAGAAAGGATACCTCATGAAACACCATATATAACATTTTGGTTGAAAAATGTGTTGGAGTCCAAGACAACACTGAGAGGGGGGGTGAATCAGTGTTGTATAAATTTTACAAATTTTAATCCTTTTGACTTACAGGATAAAGAGAGAGAAAGACAAAGTTATTTATTAACACACAAATGTACAATTATAATATTGAAGGCATGAATTAGGACATTAAACACAAATCATGAAGACACATAAGAAATATAACATAGGATATGATGAGTGGAAAACCCTCAAGGGGAATAAAAACCACTCTAAAACTACCTCACTGGTTACATGAAGATCTCATTGACCAAAGAAGCTTCACTAGCTCTACAAGATGCCTCATTGGCATACATTGTGCCTCACTAGCTGGTACAAGGCCTCACTGGCATAAACAATCACCATCATCAAAATATAAAACTTAGTGTGCAAGAAATGATTGCACCTCAATCTAATTTGCACCAATTACACTTTGTGTTTCATCATACACCCTTATACCTCCTGTTTGATTTTCAAGTCAAGACCATACAAAATAACTCCTTTTACACATCTCTGCAAACAAGCTCTTCTAAACAAATTTACAACATTCTTATCTCTGCAAATTTGATTCACCTTATGCACATTCAATTTTATATTGTCTTCATCCTTGTTTGATTTATTCTTGCAAAAACATTATCTTCTATATCACACACATAAGAATATCTGATTCATCTATGTTTTCTTTTCAGAAGGATCTTGTAGAAAATGTTCATTTCTGCATAAATTTCCACACACTCACTGTCAATGTACTTGTGAAGCCAATAAATATGAGATACCTTTCCACATTTTGCAAAATCATTTTCATCTTTTCATGACCTTTCATATTCTCCTTTTAATGTTTTTAATGCAACAAAAATCTTTTTGCCACACATTATAACTCCTGAGATCATATTTGCCACAATGAAAGTTTGAACAAATTGAACGACCCTGCATAAAATTCTTCAAAAACATCTTCAAATTATATGTATATGGCTCCAAAAAAAAATATTATAATTTCAACATTTTTCATGTTCTTCTCTGCAAATATCTTCATAAATAAAATCTCTTTCAATATTCTTCAAATCACAAAACCCTTCAACTTCTTCCCACAAAAACAAATCTTCATTTGTGCAAAAACCATATCCAAACAAATATTTGATTAAAATATCAAACCCCATTCATCTTCTGAGCCCTCTTGCAATTTCATATTTATTTTTCCTTGCATCATAAAAAATTTCATGTCTTCCATATGCAAATCCTCTCTGCAAAAAATAATTCTCACACAAAACTCTTAACCTTCTCATCAAATAAGAAATATCTCTAAAAAAAAATAACTTCCTCCTTAATATTCTCTATGTCATGAAGAGGAGTTTAAAATTAGAAAGAAAAATCTTTATGAAATCTTTTTAAGGATTCCATAAGGATAGCATGAAATTTTCCTAAAAGAACACTCATTTTATTAAAAGACTAAAAATAGTCTTTAAAAAAATATTTTATGAAATTCTTCAAGATTCCTACCCAATCAAAAATCAAACCTTCAAATTAAATGATGCTCATTCAATCGAAAATAAAGGTCTTTGAATGATTCCATGCTCCCCTTAAAATATGCATCAAGCTCCCAAAGTCATTTGATGGCTTTTGAATAAAATCAAACTCTTCACTTAAAAAAAAAACTTTGAATGATTTTATTTAATAAACTATGCTCCCAAAATTATACTCCCCTTCAAACATTCGATGCTCCCCTTCAAATATTCTATGCTTTTATAGATCTCCAAAGTCATTCGATGACTTTTAAAAAAACAATCCTTGACTTATTTTTACCGCCCATATTTGCTTTTAATGCAAAGTCTTTAATATCCTTCGAAGAATATGAAATCTCATAATAGGTGAAGGGCCAGTCATATTAATGTATAAGAATCCTTCCAATATGTGATCATAAGTGGAATGACCTATGATAATAGGTTAGTGACAAAATAGAACAAAAAGTGCACAAGGTATATGATGGCCTACAAAGGCTTTTTAGGAAATAAAGACAAGATTTTTGAACACCCAAACCAAACATCATACCAACAAGCAAACTTTTCAATGTCTTAACTTAAACATCATACCAATAGAACTTAAGATCTCCTTATTAATGACCTTGTGATGCTCCATATGAGCAACGCCTTTTGACAACAACTCCATCACCATATAAAAACAAGACACATTACTATCATCATCTTGTAAACCACTATAATTATCCTGATGATACAAAATCTTTGTGTCTTCTCTGCATCTTATCACAAACATGAAGCAACTCCAAACTCTCTGAATGAAAGATCAGTATGTAAATCATGTTACATCTGCAAACACAACAATACACCTTGAGACATAGCAATCATCAAATGTAGATCAATAATATTAAAACATCAAATACATCATGGCATGTGAATGGGCAGCATTATCTTGTTCAGAGTCATCTTATGAACAAGTTATCTCCTGACAAAGGATGAAGCAAGAACACTTTCATGTGAAGCCTCCTATTGAAGCATGAACAACAATGAGAAGACAAACACCATCTCAACTCCTTTTTGACATCAATGACAATCTACTTCCATCATAATGATCAGTCAATAGTGGTTAAATAACAAGCTTATGTTGAGTTTCATATTGGTCCATACAAGGATAGGGTATTGTCTGATGTGTTACCAATGAGTTACTGTCATTTGTTACTTGGAAGACCATGGCAGTTTGACAAACATGCCATATATGATGGTAGGGAGAATAGCTATGATCTTGTGAAAGATGGAATCAAGTTCACACTAACACCATTGCAAGAGGATGATTAGGCACAAGAAAGGATAGCAAGGATAGTCACGGTTGGAAAGAAAGAATTCATAAGGTATGAGGAAGGCAAAAGAAAAGATGGTGCAACCATTTCAAAGGAAGAAATTACTGAGACAGCAGGTGTAAAGAAGGATGCAATGTTGAAGAGTAAAGAGGATGAAGAGTTGGTGATGAAGTCTGAAATAGAGAAGGTAAAGGATGAATTGACCTTGAAGACTCAAGACAAGCTTGAAAGACATGACAAAGACAAGAGAGGGACATAGTTTTGTCCAAAGCAAATGAGGTTCAAGGGTAGTCATATACTATCAAAATAGTGATGTGTAAGTTTGATAGGGTAGTGGAAGAAGGGGCAAAGACCCTAATGGTAGAGAATAGAAGAAAAGATGAAGTGAGTAAAGTAGAAAGCCAAGATGGGATTGTGAAGCATGAAGAAATTGTGATAGGGGCAGTGCCTAGTCCCTTGAAGATAAAAGCAGATAGTGGGCAGTTAAGAGGTGAAGAGGTTAAGACAAAGAGTGTGAAGAGGGTCTCAATGATGGTAGAGATCAAGAATGAGATGTTGGCAGTGATAGGACAAGAGAAGGCCAAGGAAAGGTTGATTGTGAAGACTCCAAATGAGTTAGAGATGTATAATGAAAGTGTGATTAGGAAAATACTACGTAATTTAGTGAAAAGAGAAGTGGGTAGGCAGTTATATGTCGTCATGACAGTGATTTCAAAACCTGATTACAATGGGGTTCCAAGAGTTGAGAACCTGAGAGTAGAAATGAAGATGGAAAGTGATGGAAACATGAGTGTTTGGCAAGGCCAATGGGGTAGCTTCAAGCATGTAGCTAAGATGATGAGAAGGAGAATTCATTGAGCATTGGATAAATGTTTATTTGCAGGTGTAAGGATAGGTATGACATCAGGTTTTGATGAGAGAATGGTTAGAAGACATGTAGTTGATCAGTTAGCAACAAGGAAGCCATATCAAGGTGTCAAACAAAGACAAAAAGTTGAGTTTGAGTTTGTTCCAAGAGTCAAGATGAAGACAATCAAAGGAAAGGTTGACAGTGAATAGTGTGTAGTAGATACAACATCAATTCATGATGATAAAAAGGTCAGAGGATCCTCAACAGATTGGTTTGTGAAGGTGAAGTAAGGTCTAGGTGACATCAAGTGCAAGAGAGAAAAGCATGATGCAAATTTTCAGTATCTAACCTAGTGGAAGGGACTACTAGGTGGAGGAACATTTAGAGATAAAGAGAACAAAGTGAACAAACATGATCTAAGGCATACAATCCTCATGGGACATGAGTTTTTCTTTTGGCATGGTGTATGGTGTAGGGGCACCAAGTTTATCTTGTACAAAGTTTGTAAAAAAAAGGTCTTAATGTGGGTCAAGTGGTAGGTCCTAGGTATGTTGGAGTCTTTTGTCAAGTGAATAAGGTCTTATTAGACCACTTAGTATGTACTAGAGATTCATATTGAGTAAGGTTGTCACATTTTTGTAATATTGTCATAAATGACTATGTAAAGGGACACATGCATTGTGGTGGAATACCAAAGGTCATAATTTCAAAAGTCAGTTGGAGGTCATCATTTTTGGAGGGAAAGTATGTAAATATGTTGAAGAACACGTTGTAAGGAATGGGGAATGGTTTTGGAAGTGAAACTAATAGAAAATACCCTATTTGGACTGTATTTTTTGCACTTTTTTCTACAAATTGACTGGTCCAACAACTTGTATGGTTCCGTACAATTAGAACTTGGCACAATATGAATGGAATCTGATAAATATATGTGTTAAATGTAATTTGTGTTTGGTTTGGTGAGTTTTTATCAAGTTTCAAGCATTTGGTAGCCATTTTGCTGTAGCAACCTATTTATTATGTTTTGAGGTTAGTGAACACATAAAATGGATTAAAGACCCATTCCTCCATCTCTGACTTCTGTAACTAGGTGGAATGGGTCCATAATAGTAGGATTAGGTTCTTGAAGGATTGGTGTGAGCAGAGGAAGTGGTTTGGTGGGGCTTTGGAGGCTACCCCGAGGAGTTTTGTGTGAAAATTGGCTTGAAAGAGGTGGTTTTAAGAGTGAGTTTGATGAAACAGAGTTGCTAGAAGCTAAAGGAGAGTTTAGGAAGCATTAGAAGACCAAATTCAAGTTGTTTAACCAATTGAAAAAGTGGGGTAAGGTGTGGAAGGTGCATAACCATTAAACCCTCATGACAACTAGCCTAAAACAAGCCTAGAGCAAGGGTATGGTGGTTTGGTGATGTAGAAGACTTTTCTTTGCCTAAAAATTGTTTATTTGGTCTATTAGAAACTTGAGAAGAGTGATAGAGTAGGTGTGGGAAGTTTGGGCTAAATATTTTGTGTACTTGCTTTGGAAAAGTGCGTTAATTAGCTTAGGAAAAATAGGGACAGTCAATTTTAGGTCATGATGTTCCAAAACAACCTAACCTCAATTCTTGAATGTTGAATAATTCAATAATGGGTATCTAAAAAGATATTTCTCTTGTGGGTTTAATGTGTATTCTGCAAGTTATGCTGAAAAAACCCCTAAAATAGGGCTATAAGGAGTTAGGGACAATTGTGAAGGAAGACCAATAAATTGGTGAGTCAAACTTTCAAAAGTGATTGGATTGAGTCTATTGAGAGATAATAACACCTTACATAGCATCACATATACAAACCTCTCTCCATGTATCAGGATTTGTAGGATCCTCTAGACATCCTCAAGAGTGATAGTGATCTCCCCTATTAGAAGATGAAAAGCGCACCACTCATTCTGCCACCTATCCACAAGAGTTGTCATCATGGCCCTATGGGCCCGAATCTTTGGCATATAAGATAAATTCTACAATCCAATCTGATCTAGGATTAGAACATCTACTAGCTTGAATCTCCATTGGAAAGACAAGGGAGGTGGCCTCCTCTCCCTCGACAGTAATGCAAACAACTCCTCCTACATCCATCATGACATAATTAGCTTTTTTCATAAACTATGCAAAAGTGTCAAGTTTCCCAACATTGGCATCAACAGATGCGTAGGCACTAACAGAAGTCGTGCTTGTGCTAAGCCCTGTGCATACACTAATAGAATCCACAATTGCGCTAATCCACACACAAGTTCTAACCCATCCAGCGCTAGTTTTGAAAGGCATGAAAGCACTAATAGACATGGATTTTGTGCTAAACCCCCACAAAAGTACTAAAACCTTTTGCACTAGCATCGATAGGTATGAAGGTGCTAATTTATCTTGTGCTAGCACTGGGAGGCATGCAAGTGCTAAGCCCCCTAGCACACACACTGAAAGGCATGGAGGCACTATTCCACATCATGCAAGTGCCAAATCAAGACATGGGTGCTATGCCACCCATCAGAGGTGCTAAACCACCTTGTCTAATTGGCCATTTTTAGCATAACAAATGTGCTACTCTAGAATGAAGGCATTAAACCAAAGTGAAAGTACTAACTGCTCTACCTTAGGTGCTACGCTTGACTTGAGTGCACTAAGTGAGTTCTTTAGCACATCTGTTGACCCTAATCTACCTTGCATTTAATGCAACATAAATACCTAAAACCCAAGAAACAAAGGAAGTATAGGACACATACTGACTCGCCAGCCTCAAGAGGTCACCTGTACTCTCAAACGCGCTCCCCACGATGCTTATGTCATGGAATTCCTTCCATAGCTTCTACGCTCTATCACTCTTCTCTCTCCAAATCACTCAAGCCTAGGTATACAAATAAGGATTATGGGCCCTACATAGCTTATTTATGACCTCCACCTAAGACCTAACCTTAATTTTTCTACCCAACCCTAATTTTTCACCCATAGCTTCATACCACATCTATTTTTCCCTATTTTTTCTTCTTCTGATCCCATTTTCTATCCCACATCTAGTCTTATATACCATTCTTCTTCTTTTTGAGAGTTCACTCAAAAAATTTATTTTTTTCACCCGATCTCTCAAGGGGGCATATCCCACTCATTCTCTTTGATCGGTTGGGACAAAATTTTCTTTAACATGATGTGTCACTCCCATACAATCATAATGTCATATCAAAGAGGGGCAAAATGTAGACACCTAAAAATGACAAACCCTATACAGTCATTTTACTGTATCTTCTGTCATGCTAACTTGTCCCCTTTCTCGTAATTAATTAAATAAATCAATTTATTTAATTGATTTGTCAATCCCCTATAATTAATTAAATAATTTAAATTTAATTAACTACTCTCACCTAACCATTGTCCATAATTAATTTTAATAAATGTTACAATTTATTTAATTAATAGTCCCATCCTTTGTCACTAACCTGAATTAATTAAATAAAGTCCATTTATTTAATTAATCCACCTAGCTTTGTGAACGGGATTGTGTTTGAATGGCATAGGCCAAATGGTTCTCACGATAGAGATCCAAGTTTGAATCCCACAAGTAACATGTGGTTCCTATGTGGCTTCTAAGTTGACTAAGTTGGATTAAGTGGATATGTTGATGGGGAAGAGGTCCCCCTTGTGACCTCCAATGATTACGGATCCAAAAAAAAAATTAATCCACCTAGCTTATGACTAAACCTAGGCTAATTAAATAAATTCATTTATTTAATTAACTACCCTATCCTACATAGCCTCTATAACCAAATTAAATAAGTAAACCTCTACTTAATTAAATTGAGCCACTAATTAATCCATATCCTAATTCCCACCAGCCATATTAATTAAGTTAGTCACTTAATTAACTAACCTAACCCCTCATTATCCCATCTACCCACAATTGATTAAATAATTAACATTATTTAATTAATGGGAGTCACATGTGTCTCCACCTCATATTTCCTAATCCATGAAAGGGCATTATTTAATTAATAAAGCTCACACATGTCTCCACCTCACCTTTCCAAATCCATGCATTTGTCACTTCTCATCCCACTCACCCATTAAAATAAAAATTAAATTCATTCACATGTTTCCATCTTCATTAATGCAAAGCCTTCCCAAGGTTGAATTTAAAATTTCAAAATAATGAGCCCTTCATCTTTGTTTATGAAATCATAGCCCTTGATTTCACTATGAAATATCTACCTTTGGATCTCACCTTTGAACCTCCACCTTTGATCTAAAAATCCTCAAAAATCTATAAATAAGAGCCTTTTCTAAGCCAAAAGGAGACTACACAAGCTTGATATACCATCCTTATGCTTAAACAATTCTCACATTAATAGCCAAAATTATAGCCAACTTCACATCCAATTTGCATCTAAATCTTTACTTCCACTATGTTGGTATTAGATTGAGCAATACACATTGGTTCATATTAGGTAAAGCTAGGATTTTTCATTGGGTGCATGTATTTCCTCCACCTTATCAAGGAGATTTGAATGGAGGAGATTTAAAGGTATAACTCATTGTTTTTTATTTGCTTTTTCCTTCTAGCATCTCCTACCCACATCATTTTTGTTTTTACTTTTGGAGGTGTGGCCTTTTATATCCTTTTAGATGGATTTTTCTTTGATTTTGTGTATTGATATGGTATGGCATGATAATTTTTAGGCTTTGTGGATTTTTTGCTTTATGTGCACAGGCATCCAAATTATTATTTTTGAATCCCATGGTTTTAGTGAGAGATTCATCTATAGACAGTGTGTGTTCTTATTGGTCTTGATTAGGGATTTTGGGGGATATGGATTTAGGGATACGAGATTTATGGATAGGGGATTTAGGGGATTGAAGGATGAAGGGATTAGTGGATTTGAGGATAGAGGTATTAGGGTTTGGGAGGATGGGAGGAAGAGTGGATTTAGGGATGGGAGGACATTTGGATTTATGGATGGAATAAGATGGAGGGATAGTGGCATGCTTTCTAGATTTGTATGATGATGGATGGGGATAGCAACAAATAGTTTGGAGGTCTGTTTAACCCAAATAGATTATTTTTCCAACACTAGTAGAAAAACAACAATAAATTACTAAAAAAACTACTAAAAACTACATATAAATGACTAATCTTGGTCACATGACCATTAGTAGTTTATTTCTGGTCATTTATAACACGACCAAATTTATGACTAAACCATTTTTAGTCATCTATTGATTGTTTTGATTGATCAATTTGGTAGTATATTTAGTCATATTTATTCACTGAGCTTGGTCACATGACCATTAGTAGTTTATTACCGATCATTTATAATGCGACCAAATTTATGACTAAACCATTTTTAGTCATTTATTCACTGATTTCTGCCTAAAAGTGCTGGAAATGAGACAATGCTTTTGAGGTTTAAACATAAAACATAGAAAAACATAATCAATCATTCATTTGCACATAATGAAATAGTTATTAAGAAGGCAAAATACTAGAATTTTATTGAGAAAAGGTGTTCTTACAACAGATACAATGAAACAACTTTGAGAAGGTAAAAATAACTTTTTTTATTGATAAAAAATGCTTACAAACAACATATAGATCTGAAAATAAGTTACAATGCTTTCTCTTTCCTAAAAAACCTTCATGGTTACAATACATAGCTCAAAGAATGCACAAGAAACTGATTTTATGAGTTACAATGCACCAATAGACAGAAAGAAGCTTGTTTTAGCTTACAATGCTTTTCCAAAAGTGAAAAGAACTGAGGAAAAATGAAAGTAAACTCTGCTTTTGACTATCCTATGCTAGAGGAAAAGTAGGACAGGTTTAAAATTCATTAAATTTTTCCTTTATGACTATTGTTGATTGCTTTCTTGAACCTTGGGCGCTTGAAACTGCCTTTGTCTCATGCTTTGAATGCTTGGAAACTTCTTGGTCATGTTGGAAAAAGACAAGTTGATATTTTCAATTATTATATGCTCCTAGATGCTTACACATGTCATCTTTCTATTTAAACTACTTTTATAAATACTCCAACTGCGGTTATAGTCCTTCAAATTGGTCTCTAGGTCACCCAAACTACCTCAACAACCCTATGCAAGATAATAGGACAAGTGTACAACTATCTTTGACTACTCAAAAACCTCTTGGAGGCATAGGAGAACTTCAAGGTTATCTTTGACATAGGTTCTCTTGATTCTATCCTAAGCCATTTTATTACTTCAGTAACACATTTCCTAACTGAGCATATCACTTGGTAGACCTCTCTGTCTACTTCATAAGTGTTGTTCTTGTAGAATGCTACCATGATTGTCTTATATTATTGTTACATTCAACTCCTCTCTTGAAGAGCCTTGAGGCTATAATTAAATGCTTTTGTCACTGGCTTAGAAATTCTCTTATCTACCTTTGTTACTAACCTTGTAAACCCTTTAAGTCCACTGGCCCTTGCACATATGCTGACTTTACTATGACTATGTAGATTGCTTTAGAGGAATACTGTCACTCATAAAAACTAGTGGTTGTCCTCATTTAGGCATCACTTACCCTACTACAACTTGTCATGGTAACCCTGTGACTATCCCCTAATGTCTTGGCATTTAGCATACCCTACAATAAATTGCATTGACAAACACCTATCCTGAGGTCTGCCACTAGGTATCATTGAGCATAGAAGCATAAAGACATTCATAGATGTCTTCTTCACAAATACATGACTATCCCATGAAGCTCACTGTCCTAGTCCAAGATCACACTGTCATCTCTATAGAGATCGTGTCTCTATTGAGAATAAGGAATACTGAGAGGGGGGTGAATCAGTATTCCACAAAACCACTTCTTTACAAATTTATTTATCCAATTTCCAAAATAACATGAAAGAAGAATAGACATAGAAACAACAACCACAAAGACATAACACATGAATACTATGATTTTTATGTGGAAAACCCAAAAAGGGAAAAACCACAGTTAGTGTTAGCTCACAAAATATTAATATAGCACAATACCATATTACAAGAAGGCTCACTACCTAGAGAAGGAAAGAAGAAGGAAGAATGGCTCACTACCAAATTGAACAGCTCAGACTGCATCTACACATGCATGGTTGCAGCTCCAATGAAGCTCAGAAATACTATCTCAAAACTTTTCATCTCTTACTGCTCTATTTTCACTTCTCTGCTTTTTCATGGAAATAAGAACTCTCTTCTTCTACTCTTTATTGCATAGATAGAATCGCCTTCCTCAGCATGTTGCACATATGTTTTTTCTTTCACATTCGCATCACACACCTCAAACACTGAATTTGATCCCATATATATATAACACTTAAGATCTTCATATTAGGTCAACATACTCAAATGAAGTGTATAGTTAATAAACTTGTAGCTTGTCAGCCAAATCCATTCATCAAAATACATAGCAAACCTAAATAACATTTGAAACACCTTCTCATATGTCAGTTCCAACTATAGAACCACTTAGGATAAAGTTCTAATCAATAGAACTTACTGCAAATAAATCAAACTATCATGTCAGCCTCAAGCACAGACTGTTATTGACTCAGTCTAACTCCCAGATCACAACATTCACTGCAGACCAAAATACTTGATCAAAATCATATCAAAGACTCCTCAGACATCACCAATCATACCTTTAGAACCGTAGAGAAAAAATATTCTTTAGCGAAAAAATGCGGACCATTAGAACTTAGACTCTGTCATAGTCAAATTCTATCAAACACTGTAGCGATACTCAGCAGCTTGTAACTATCTTTTCAGTCGACTTAAAAACTTACAACTTTGGATTTAAACATTTCATATAAGTGTTTACAACACCTTAAAACCATAGAACAAAACATGCACTTGCGGAGAAATGTGGATCATTTTACTATACACTGTACATTGTCCTTGTCTTACTTCTGTTCATCCAGACTTAGATATTTTCTTCAAATGACTTCTGGAGGAAGTCATGACCTGAACACTAGAATATATCATCATCAAGTAGTTATGAGTCATCATACCTAAACTGCATTTGCAGGTCTTCATCTACAGAGGCATACTGATCCACTTTCTATCCCTTACTCTAAATATTGTCCGTACTTAGCCAATATGACTAGGTATTCTTTACCAGACCACAAACTCTGTTCTAACTTTGTTCCTTTTCTTGTTTCCATCAATGACAACACTCAAATATCCAACATAAAAGTGTCTCTTTCCAACAATCCCCCCCTTTGGCATTCATGGCAACACTTAGTGAAAAATGCTTGACTACCTTGACTGCTCCCCCTTTCTATATACACTCTATATTTCTTCTCCCCCTAAGATGTTTACCTATTTTTCACTGGTTTTCCTCTCCCCCTTTGACATCAATGGCAAAGGTTGGTGAACAAGAAAAATTGTGTCAATTTTTTTTCAAAACTATCTCTGCCGCATATATACAAATACACATTTGTATGTTAATTTACAGTTGAAGGTAGAATATCATTATAGATAGTCTTTATCAAAGTGATCTCTCCATTCCAACTATTCCTTGTAGTCTCCAAAATATGGATGTGGGTATTTATCAAAAAGACTAACTTTTTTGCCTTCTGCACATTCGATGGTGTATCAATCAATGCTTGTGATTTCAAGGCTTCATCTGCCAGATTGGTCATGGAATCAATTTTTGGGCTTATCAGCCCCCTTAGCTGGCACAACCTATCTTTTATTTCTTCCCTTTTCTTCATCAAAATGCTCAGATGATTGTGAATATTTACAATCTGTGTCTCTTTGGCACTTATTAACTCAATTGCCAGATTATGTCTTAGAAATATTAAGCAGTTCGAGTTCTATGTCCTTGATTTTATCTTCTAATTCCTTTGTAACCTTTGGCCAAGATAAATAAAATTTGTACAACTCACAACCTTCTTTTATAGAACTTTGTATACCTCTTATTCCTTGGTCTAAAGAGATTTTATCATTGATCAACATGGTTTTTTACTCGGCTAAATTTTTCTCATCAAATTCTTTTCTGACCTTTGTTTCTACAGATTTTTCAAAGGATTCAAAATGATTGTTGATTGATTTTATCATACCTTTTAGTTGATCAGTAGATGATGTCGAAGTGTCTTTCTGGTATTCAGGCATCAATTTTCCCAGTACATCAGATAATATTGTAATGGACTTATTGTCTTGCACGTGAGTTTTCATCAATTCTTCCTGTGCCTTTCCTTGGGCAAATGATACTAATTCAAATATATGTTCTGAAGACAGAGAATTTAGATTTATTAGTTCTTGAAGAAACTTGGGTGGATCTAGGATTTGTGCACTTTGTAGCTTTTCCAAGGGTTTTGCAATAGTGTCTCTTGCCACTTTTTCTTCACAAGGTGAAACTTCCTTTCTCTTCTTTTCTTCAGTTGTGGCTTCTGTAATGGATGATGTCCTTATTCTCTTTCTGAGACTAGATGCTGGTCTCTCCTCTTCAGATCTTTTATCTTTCCTTTCTGGAGTGCTTGATGTCCATTCTACTAGAGCACTTATAGACTTTGATCCTTCTGATTTGATTTTTGCCTTACTTAATTGTTCATCTGATGTTTTCTCTAACTGCTTAGGTTTCATCAACATTCTAGAAGATAATTCTAAGAATGTCCCAAATCTGTCTTCTTTGGAATCAATAGGTTTACTTAGTAGTGTAGCAGCTAATTCAATCAAGACATCTTCTACAACTTCATAACCTAGTGTAGGGACCCATCTGGCTAGGGGTTTTGGATTTTCAACACTGTTCCCCTAGAGCTGGAGCTCCCAATTTACTTCCCAGAGGAAGTATCTACACCAGAAGATGGTGCAGATTCATCTTTGACTTCAATCACATCTTTCTTGATCCAAATTTTGGCCATTTCCTTCTTGGTTTGAACAGAATCAACCTTTTATTTTCCTTTATCATTCATTTTCTCTATTTTCCTATTTTCAGTATGGTAGTTTCTTTTTACATTTTTGCTTCTACAGACTCATGCAATATGTCCATACTTGTTGCAATTGTAGCATACCACATTCCTTTGTCTTTGATTCCTTCTATTGATTGAATTTGATCTGCATTGATTAGCCATATGTCCAAATCTATTGCATGCAAAACACTTTCCATTGAATGATTGACTATTCCTTGCATTGTAGGAACCATTCCTTACCAAATTTTTGCATTCATTTGATTTGTGACCAATTTTCTTGCAATTTAAACATTGACTAGAAAAGGATGGAACATTTTGATTCTAGTTTATTCTACTCCTACACTGAGTAGCTTTATGACCAAACTTATTGCAATTAAAACAATGGCCATTAAAATATGGATACCTTTGAGCATTTGGCTATCTGACCAGAGGTATTCTAGGTCTTCTTCTTTGATTTTTGAACTGGTTTCCTTTGTTTTTCTTTAACTCAGTGTTTGTTTGACCAGATTTTGAACTTTCTCTTTTCCCAAATCCCAAACCTTGCTTATCATCAATACTCCTTTGACTAGCAATCACCTCATCAAGCTTTGCAGAACTTAGTTTGAAATTTTCTTCATAGCTCTTGACTGCATCCAAATTAAATTTCAGAAGTAGCACTTCTTTGCCCAATTTTTCACATTCCTCTGATTTATCCTTAACAACTTGATTCATATGCCTTTCAATTTCTTCCTTCTTTTCAACTTCTAGTGTCAACCCATTTAGAAACTCATGTGCTTCATCTAATTGATCATTTAGCTCCTTTCTTTTCTCTTTGAACTTCTTGACTTGCTCTCTTAGCTTTAGGATGCATTCATCAGCTTCTTGAATATTAGCTTTTAGATCTCTGATTTCTGCTTCAGATTTTTCAAGATCAATAAGGGTTGCTTCTAGTTCCTTGTTGCTTTCATAATTTCCAAATATTCTTGCTTCCATGATTGCACTACCCTAGATCTTCCTCAAGTTGTTAGACTTCTTCCAAGGAACTTGGCTCTAATACCAATTGCTGAGAATAAGGAATATTGAAAGGGGAGGGGGTGAATCAGTATTCCACAAAACCACTTCTTTACAAATTTATTTATCCAATTTCCAAAGTTAATAACATCAAAGAAGAATAGACATAGAAACAACAACCACAAAGACATAACACATGAACACCAAGATTTTTACGTGGAAAACCTAAAAAGGGAAAAACCACGGTGAGTGTTAGCTCACAAAATATTAATATAGCACAATACCAAATTACAAGAAGGCTCACTGTCCAGAGAAATGCTCACTGCATGAAAGGCTCACTACCAAAATAGGCTCAGTACCTAGAGAAGGAAAGAAGAAGGAAGAGTGGCTCATTGCCAAATTGAACTACTCAGACTACATCTACACATACATGGTTACAGCTCCAATGAAGCATAGAAATACTGTCTCAAAACTCTTCATCTCTTACTGCTCTACTTTTTCATGGAAATAAGATCTCTTCTTCTACTCTTTATTGCATCCACAGAATTTCCTTCCTCATCATGTCGCACATATGTTTTTTTCTTTCACATTCACATCACACACCTCAAACACTAAATTTGATCCCATATATATATCTGCAACACTTAAGATCTTCATATTAGGTCGACATACTCAAATGAAGTGTATAGTTAATAAACTTGTAGCTTGTCAGCTAAATTCATTCATCAAAATACATAGCAGACCTAAATAACATTTGAAACACCTTCTCATATGTTGACTCCAACTATAGAGCCACTTAGGATAAAGTTCTAATCAATAGAACTTACCACACATAAATCAAACTATCATGCCAGCCTCAAGCACAAACTATTACTGACTCAGTCTAACTGTCAGCTCACAACTTTCACTGCAGACCACAATACTTGCTTAAAATCATAGCAAAGACTCCTCAGACATCACCAATCATACCTTCAGAACTACAAAGAAAAATATTCTTTAACAACAAAATGTGAACCATGATCAAAACTTAGACTCTGCCACAATCAAACTCTATCAAACACTGTAGCAATACTCAGCAGCCTGTAACCATGTTTCTGGTGGACTTCAAAACTTACAACTCTAGATTTAGACATTTCATATAAGTATTTACAACACCTCAAAATGATAGAACAAAACATGTAATTGAAGAGAAATGCGAATCATTTTACGTTGCACTGTACACTGTCGCTGTCTTACTTCTGTTCATCTAGACTTAGATATTTTCTTCAAATGACTTCCAAAGGAAGTCATGACCTGAACACTAGAATATATCATCATCAAGTAGCTATGAGTCATCATACCTAAACTGCATTTGGATGTCTCCATCTGCGAGGCATACTGATCCACTTTCTGTCCCTTACTCTGAATACTATCCATATAACTTAGCCAATATAACTAGGTCTTCTTTACTGAACCACAAACTCTGTTCCAAATTTGTTCCTTTTGTTGTTTCCATCAATGAAAACACTCAAATATCCAACATAGCAGTGTCTCTTGCCAACAGTCTCATGCACCTAACTTGCTCTAGTTCATAAGTTGCCACTGTGAATTGTTACCTATAGAAATAAACTATCCTTATCTCTGATGATTATGCCTCTAATGACTGTCATCTTTGGGAGGATGCCTCAATTGGCATGGATGCCTCATCTTTGGTAGGATGCCTAAACTCAAGTAAAGAATGCAAACTATAAATTTTTCCAAAAGAACATTTTCTAGAGCAGTCCAACAATAAAGAAATTGGATTGGATTCTCCTACACTCAGATTTCAATCTACATATTAAGAGGCATTTGTATATAGAATTGCCAAACAAGAAGAAATGAGATCAATAGAGTCTCTTACCTCATCAGAATTCATGGAATTATGCTCATTCTGTGGAGAAACTATGCATCTAGGGTAAGGGTCTTCATTGTATTGAAGGGACCAATATTTTGTCTCGCTAATATTCATCTTTCTCATCAATGAAATCCTTAAGTCCTTGTGTCTTTGTTACATCGAAGGGACTTGAGATTACACCATCTGATATCATGAAGTCCCTTCGACCTTTCCATCAGAGAAATCTTGTAATTGTCTCTTCGACTTTTCATTGTTGCTTTGATGCATCCAGGGGCCCACTTTATATTAAATCATATCCTTTGGCCAATGTAATAGTTACCTTTTGTATTATTAGATCGAGGGGACATTAAAGCAACTCTCATTGATATGATCTGGTCTCTTCGATGAGCTTTATGATCATCAATATGAATCTCTTTATCAAAGGGACTTCAAAACACCTCCTTCTGATACAATGTTTTCACACTTCCAGACTTCAATAAGGTATTTTAGGTAGATTGTGATGCTTAATGATGCCAAGAAAAAGTATTTTGTTAATGATCAAGAGTTTTATGCTATAATTCAATCTTTGAAGAAATGGAGACATTATTTATTTCGAAAAGAGTTTGTTTTAAATACTAATCATCAAGCTTTGCAGTATGTTAATAGTCAAGGAAAGTTAAATCAAAGGCACTTAAAATGGGTTGAGTTTTTGTGGAGTTACACTATTATTTTGAAGCACATGAGTGGAAAGTTCAACAAAGTTGCAAATGTCTTAAGTAGAAGGCAAATTTTGTTGATAGAGATGAAGATAGAAGTCATTGGGTTCAATAAACTCAAGAATTTGTACCCTAAAGATCCAGACTTTGCAGAGGCATGGAAAGGTTGTTTGGAGCCTGTTACTATAGATAGGATTATATGGTTGGATTACATAATCCAAGATGGCATGTTGTTTAGAGGAAGCCAGTTGTGCATTCAAAGGAGTTCCATGAGAGATAACTTGATTAAGGAGAAGCTCATAGTGGAGGATTAGAAGGACACTTTGGTTGAGATAAGACCATTTCTCTTGTTAATGAGAATTATTACTAGCCACAATTACACCAAGATTTGAAGAAATTTGTTCAAATTTGTAGAGTATGCCATATGGCCAAAGGAGTGAGTCAAAATACTGGGCTATATCAACCATTACTTGTACCAAAGGGGCCATGGGAGGATATTAGCATGGACTTTGTTCTTGGTTTATCGAGGACACATAGAGGGCATGATTCAATATTTGTGGTGGTTGACAGATTTTCAAAGATGGCACATTTCATTCCACATCAAAAAACCAGTGATGTTGTTCACATTACAAAATTGTTTTTCAGAGAGGTGGTTAGACTACATGGTCTACCATGGAGTATAGTTTCAAATAGAGACACCAAGTTTGTGGGGTATTTTTGGAGGACCTTATGGAAGAAGCTGAAGAATGAGTTAAAGTTTAGTTTTGCACATCATCCATAGACTGATGGATAAACAGAGGTAGTAAATCAGAGTTTGGGCAACCTACTGAGATGCTTATTAGTGAAAGGAAGCTAGGTGTGTGGAAATTGCTTCCTACATTAATCTAATGAGGAGAGATGTATGCAAATTTGATTTAATTCTTACAACTACAGCAACATAGAACATCTAACAGAGATATTGCAGCAATACACATACACACAGAAAGTAGACAGAAGAGAGAGAGACAAGATATACATGGGGAAAACCCTTACGAGTGAAAAATCCCACACTCCAAAACATAGCTCAAATGTATTACAGTAAACAATGACAGATTACAATACAGTTTCAGAGCCAATGTTCTTTCAGGAGTCTTTGAATGTTGAATCTAGAGATATTCTGGCAGCATAACAGTACTTGTACCAAAGTTATCCTTCTCCCATCCAAGCACCTGTTTATATCTTGGACTCATGCCCCAAAACCCATGCCTAAGGACACTTGTCCAACATCCCATCCCGAAGTGGGCACCTGGTCCCAAGATAGGTTACAACATATGCTCTTACGCACCTTACAGCTGTCATAGAATCCGTCATACATTGACTAAAAATATCATATTCCTCTTACATGTCATAACCACCCTTGACCGCCCAAAGATGCCTTTCTCTCGTGTAAAGATACTCACCGACACTTGCTATTAATTAAAAATCATTTGAGGTTTCGGGGGCACTGCCCCCAAACCCCCGTTAATTATTCAAGGGGGAAACTGCGGCTGCCAAAGTCACCAAAATTTACCTTGCTGAATATACACAAGGTGCTGACTATGCCAACTCAACATGGGATAAATAAATACAACATTAGGAATTTGTAAAGGTTGAGACACCTTAATTCCCAACAATTAGGAGGTAAGCCTAAGGGATGGGATTTGATATTACCACAGGCGGAGTTTTCCTATAACAATTCTATCAATAGGAGTACTGTTAAATCCCCATTCCAAATTATATATGGGAATAGTCTAAGAAATGCTTCTAAGTTGAGAAAGATAGATAGAGGAGAGAATAGTAGTGTTGAGGCTGAAGACTTTGCAGAACAACTAAAAATCTTGCATGAAGAGGTATGACAACATATTAATAAAATGAATTCTCAGTATAAGGCTAAGATAATCAGATGTGAAATTTTAAGGAATTCAAGGTTGGTGATGAAGTCATGGTTCACCTAAGGAAATAAAGGTTCCCAATGGGGACATATAATAACTTTAAAATGAAGAAATTTGGACCATGTAGGATCTTGAAGAAGCATGATTCAAGAAATGCATATGAGGTAGAGCTACTGAGTGGAATCAACATTTCTCCTGTGTTCAACACTATTGATTTAACAGAGTATCATGAAGGTGGCGCAGAGGATGGAACAATAGAAGACCAGTGGAGTATCCCAACATCTACTTCAAAACAGGAGATAGAAGAAATCTTGGATAGCTGTGTGGGAATAAGTACTCAGAACAACCACTATGAAGAATATCTATTGAAGTGAAAAGGAAGGTCTGCCAAAGATTATTCCTGGTTGTCTAAGGTAGAGGTTGACCGTTTGGGTTTTCCTCCTAAACCTGAGATGTAACAAGGTCATTTCTCAAATTACCTTGGTTGTTTGATGCAGGAGCAACCAATGGTGTAAGGGCAATCTTGCATCACCCAAAAAATGATGATTTTGTTTCCTTTTCTTTTCAATTTTTATATTTTTGGATACCCATTTGGTTGAATAATGATTCAGAACCTTCAAATTTTCCAAAAAGGCTGAGAATACCATGTCTTACTATTTTTAGCAAGCCTACGTCAGAGAAGCAATTGGGCCTAAAATTTTCCCCAAAGCTTTGGAATAGTAATATAAACATTCTTGGTAAATTTCAGCCGAAGATCATGTCTAGATTTCAAGATTATAAAGTTTTAGTTTTTGAGGTACATGGAAAAAGTTTCAAAATCAATTTTGAGCCACTTCGAGGTTCCTAAACATCCCAAAAATTGATCAAAAATAAAAATATATCTTAACGAGACATTTTTTGGATCTTCATCTTTCCACAAACTTTCCAACACATCAAACAGTTCATCAATCAGATGCTTGGATCAAAAGTTATGGCTCCCAGAAGTTGCGCTACCTAGTTTCTCTATTTTAAAATTTGAAAAGTTCTTTCTTAGGAAAAAAAAAGGGACAGATAGGTTCATTTTGGCACCCAAATGGGAGTTACACATTTCAAAGCAAGCCAACATTGGGAAAATTACACTAAGTGGTGTTGATGTGTATTTATAGCCTTTTTTCCAAAAGTAGTAGGGGGGGTTATTGGCAAGTCATGTTCATGTGAATAAGGAGGTCAGGTAGATATCAGAAGATAGCTCTATAAGGCTCTGTAAGTCAGATATTTGTATTGTAAAATAGCCCATGTTGCTATAATAAGCAAGCATATAACTCTGGGAATTGTATTTCAGATTTGTAGCCTTTTACATGCAAGTTTAATGAAGAAATTCTGAAACAATTTGTAATTTTCTTAACTAATATTTCTTAAGATTGTGTTCCTGTCTATTTAAAATATATAAAGTGTTCTTGTATGTGTTTTGGGTGGAGTACATCCTCATCAGTACCATGGCACTAGAAAAGTTCTTTTCAAAAGTGACTAGAGAAAATGGGATCATGATAACTAACAATGGAAATAGATATGTCATGGAGGTAAAAGACTTGGTTAATAAGGTCTAAGAAACTATAGAGGAAAAATAGGGATGGGCTAGGGAATAATGGGAATATTTGGAGAGGTAATATAACACTACTATAATGACTAAATTCCTTGTAGACTATGGGAAACCTTTAATGAAGTCCATGAAAATGTTGGTCGGCATGTGGATAAGAATGGGCAATGGTTGAAATGGCTTGGGACAACAAAAACTTCACCCTTTTTGCATCAACAAATCTCACATTCATCTACAAACTATTTGATGTATGTTTTCATACCTTCTTAAAAAAAAGTATAGCATAGTGTTTCATACATTTATATAAATCTAGAGTAACCAACAAATAGGGAGGCATGGAACTCAATCAAAAATTTGATTCAGAGGCCAACACTACATGACCCTTATACCACAAATAAGATACATCCCATGAATAATTGGCCTTAAAAGAGGGGTGATTAGAAACCTACACAATGAGTTGTTGAATGTGACTATATTATTGACACTCTTGGAATAAGTCATGTAGCAAAGCAAGGGTGGACAATGATAAAGCACTCAGAGCTAGATGGTCTTCAAAGTAACATGAAAACACATCTACCACAACATTACCATATCCTTTTTTAGGTAATTTCATAGTCATAACCCAATAACTTGGTGATCCACTTCTATTGTTCTAGGGAAGAGACTTCAACAAGTTATAGAGTGATTTATTAATGATGTTAAGAATGGCTAACATCTCCTTCTCATAGATGGAATGTATAAGTTTTTTACTAGTTATGGTCTTACTTGTAAAGGTGAGAGGTTTCCCTTCTTCCATCTGAACAAGACTCAATCTAGAGCTTGAATCATCACTTTCAATGATAAAGGTTTTGGAGAAGTCAAGCATAGAAAAAAATGGTGTAGTGCACAAAACCTATTTGAGTATATCAAATACTACTATAGTTGTAAACCATTAGAATGAATCCTTTATCAATGTAGCTATGACGGGGGATACAATTTTTTCATAGCCCTTGATAAAATTGTGTTAATGTCCTATGAGGCCTAAAAATTTGTGCAATCTCTTTAGTGTTCTAGGTTTAGGCCTCTTTTGTTGAAGGCACAAGACAACTGAGAGGGGGGGTGGGTCAATTGTCTCAAACTTTAACATCTGTAATCAAAATCACATTCACATTAACTTACTTTAACTCCTTATTCTATTATGAAGATTAAACATGAAGTGCAATATCAAAACATAGACACATCAACACCATACACACATGAGCACCAAAATTTTATGTGGAAAACCCTAAAAGAGAAAAACTATAGTGAGTGTTAGCTCACAATATAATGTAGTAACAATACCAAATAACAAAAGAGGCTCACTGCCCAAATGAAAGGCTCACTGCCAAAGGGTGGCTCACTGTTGGGGGTTGGCTCACTGCTGAGGGTTGGCTCACTGCTGAGGGTTGTCTCATTGCTGAGAGTTGGCTCACTACCAAAATGAACTGATATAGTAGCATCTAGACCATGCCTGAGTTTAGATCCATTGAAGTGCAACATATCTTCTCTACTTTGCTCTACTTTTTCAACTTATACCTTATCTTCACATCTTCACACCATCACCCTCACTCACAAATTTATTACATATATTTATACCAATCATCAACCTTGGAATGTACATCAAGGTTGGCATTACATTCTACAACCATTGGAACTATCTCCAAGGTTGACATACATACATAAATCAAATTAGGGCTAGACCTAAACAAAATTACGAAGTAAATGAATGAAAGAGGAACACTTCATGACTTAGTTTGGATCCAAATACATCTTCAAACACTACAACATGCTTCCACAAATCACAAATCACCTCCGCAACAAGTGTAACTAACCAGGTCGGCCAGAACTAGTGTACACATCAAGAACACTTAGGTACATGCTTCCACAAACTTCATTGTAGATTTCAAATCAAGCACACACCTTTACTACATTTTGGAGCCATCCACAAATAACATAGAATCACTTGGGAGCTGACAAATCCAACCGCAATAGATCTCACTTGAAGACAACAAATATCACTTGAAGACACAACACAGAGTGCTTCTCAACAAACACTGTCAAACTTTTCTAGTCAATAACTCACTTTTTGGACCACCAAATAACAAATCCTTTGGAATGAAGATAGATAAGGACCTTATAAGCTTAATTCTAGAACTACAAGACCAAAATCCAACCTACAGAGAAATGTGGAGAAAAATACTATCTCCCTGTCACTCTGCAAACATTGCCAAGAACAGTCTTCAAGTTGGTGAATAGAACTTTTTCTGCACAATAAGCTAGACCACCAAAATCTAGATTTAGCATCTTTAAACACTTCTCTAAAACATATCCAAATCTCATACTCCATTCTTCAATATAGAGAAAATGTGGAGAAAAATACTCAGAGTGTTCTTAACATGACACCTCAATCAATCAACAAATAGTAATATCTGAAGATACATTTAGCACTAATGACAACACAAACATGTTGACATCAATGACAACACTATTTTGCACATACTTGAAACAATCTCCCCCTTTGTCATTGATGGTAACATATGATGTGAAAAACTGAATAACATGTTCCTCCATCAAGACTCAATTCTGCATCAGGACTCCCCCTTTCTTTTTACACATCTGAACTCTTTCTCCCCCTAATTTTTTCACATGATCTCTCTCCCCCTTTGACATCAATGGAAAAGGGCATCACATCTCTTCTACTGTACGTACTTGCACACTACTGCTCTGATCAGTCTAAAATTATTCTTTACTCCCTCTGAATGCAACAATCATCACAAACCACTACCTTCTCCCCCTAAGAGGTTGCCTTCAACATTAGCCCAATAGGAGAGATGTACTTTGAAGCACACTGAACTGATACATCTTCTTGAGCATCTAGTTCAAGGAAGGAGGGGCAATAAGCCCTAGTTTTTCCTGGAGATACTCAAATCTGTCCTTTGGAAGAGCCTTAGTGAATATTGTTGGCAAGAGACATTGTGTGGCTTCATGATTGTTGTCATTGATGGCAACAAAGTCTATCCCACACATCCAAAGAGCACAGTATGACTATATCGGAAGTAAGATTGAAGAATGTTTTGGTCCTGTGAATAAGAATAGAGCATGCAACAAGGTCTAACAATCAGGTCCAGATCTCTCAGAGGATGTATCTCAGAAAAGCATAGACTTGGGGAAGCCAAGAGGAGTACCATGACTGCTACATTCTAGAGATTGAGCCTCCGGTGATGAAAGAATGAAAAGATATGAGCATCTAAGTGTTGGGTTCCTGACAGGCAGAGTAGACTGACGAAGAACTAACTGGCACAGCATCATACTTTAATCCGGATGAGAAATTGATGGTGATCAAGCTTCTTGAGGGATCATTCATGGTTGGCTAACATGATTGATGACTTCCATGTCTATATTTTTGATACGCATCACATATTAAGCATGGATTCAGTCGACAGACCAGTATTTAGTAAATATCTTGAGTATTCTAGTTGCCGACTAGAAAGATGTTGAAATCCTTGGTGTGGATATATATACCAGATGGATTTCGGTATGAAGGTGTGTGTGGTGTATGGTATAGTGTGTAAAAAAGGGCAAAGAGAAGAGTGCATTGAGCCTAACCAGAACTAAATCTTAGCATATGTGGATGCCCCTCTTCAGTTCAAACATCTAGTTACATTCTATATCCTTGTAGATAATGAGTCTCTTGTAGGTAGTGTGCCTCTTGTGAGCAGTGTGCTCGGGCAGTGAGCCCTAATTAGCAAGTGTCATTTTGTACTTCTTATTCTTTTAACAAATAATACAATCTTGGGTTAGTCACCCCTTGGTTTTTCCCTTAACAAGGTTTTCCACATAAAAATCCTTGTGTTATGTGTGTTGATTTCTTTTCTGCTCTCATGATTATGTATGTTTATATGTTTTGATGCTGCACTAATTGATAAAAAAGAAAAGAAAGTTAAATATTTAAGTTAACTGATTCACCCCCCCTCTCAGTTATCTACCTTGTTTCCAACAATTGGTATCAAAGCTAAGTTCCTCCAAACAGAGCCTAACAGCTTGAGGAAGATCTAGGAATCTCAATGGATATGTATGGTATGAGGGAACAACTTCAGTCTGCCCTAGATGATCTTAAGAAATCTCACTCTAAAGTCAATAACCTGAGGGAAAGACTCAAACAAGATGATGATTTCATAAAAGAACTAAAAGAAAAATTGAGTATCTCTATGAAAAAGAGAAAGGAACTACTTCAACAATTAGCAAGTCAAAGTGAAGCCAATGATACTAATGAAGATCTAAATGAGAAAAACAAGTTATGTGAGAAGCTATCAAAAGAGGTCATTATGGTAAGACATGAAATGGAATCAGGAGTTATGAAATTCACCCAAGAAATTGAAGAGAAAAGAAAAATTGAAGATAATCTAAAACAATCTCTCAAGGAGAAGTTAGAAGACTGCCACAAAATGGATAGAATAATCAGGCATCTGGAATCTAATCTTGAAGAAGCTAGAGATAATGAAGAACAACTTGAGAATCAGATAGACACTCTTAAAAGGGATCTTCAAACAACAAATGAATACAAAGAGAAATTCAAGATAAGCTCTGCTCAACTTGAAGTTCTTCTTGAAAGCCAAAAGAGGGTAGATGACAAGCATGGCCTAGGATATGAGAAAGGTGAAAGTTCTGGATCCGGTCAGAAGAACTCTAGATAAGGAAATCCAAGGAACAGGCCTAGAAGACCTCTGGTAAGGCAACCAAATGCTCAAAGATATCCATCCTTCAATGGATATTGCTACAATTGCAACAACTTTGGTCATAAAGAAACTTAATGCAGAAAAATAATGAATTAGACTAATTCATCCTTCTCTGGACAGTGTTTCAACTACAAAAGGTATGGTCACAAATCTCTTGAATGCAGAAATATGCAAATAAATAATTCATTCAATGGTAGTTGCTTTGCATGCAATAGAATGGGACATATGGCTAATCAATGCAGATCAAGAGGATATCAACCAAATATACAAATAAATGTTATTTTCTACAACTGCAATAGATCTGGTCATATTGCCAAATTCTGCAGAAGTAAGAATCAGGATAAAAAGGGTCTGGTGCATCATAATCAAAATCAAGACAAAGGAAAAGGAAAAGTGAATGCAGATGAAGTTCAAAGGGAGATGAACAAGATTTGGGTGAAGAGAAGTACATAAAATGTTGCGGATAGATCCGCACCAAAATATGGTGCTGATATTCCTTCTGAAAACTAAATATATGAGCTCTGGCTCAGGGGGAGTCACAAAGGAAAATAAATTCCCCCAGCCAATCAATCGGTGCTTGAATTTGGCACATGGAAAGTTGTGGATTAAAGGGTTCTCAGAGAAATATCTAAATAACCCTCAGTAAAAATATGAAAGATCCGCAAGGAGTTTTGAAGAGTTTAATCATCCAAGATTGATCTGGTTTGATAGTCATCCGGTAAAAGCAGGATTTTCACAATTAGATCCGGTATGATTCAAAATTGAAATATCTTGATCTGCAGATAAATGGAATGATTGGAGAAAGGGAGATACATTGTCAATTACCACCAAGAATAATTCTAAGTGCATCTCAGTGATTCAGAAGGATCTCTCTCAGAATAAGGTCAGAACAAGGGAATCAAAATGACTTAAGGTGTGCATTTATTACAATATGAAATTAGGGTTTGCGCACAAATATAAGGGTTCTTTTATTCATCATTTGCACATTTACATTCGAGAAGAAGAAAGAAAGAGCTCTGCAAACAAGATTGCTTCAACCCTCTTAAAGATCAACCGCAGAATCTGATTCAACCAACGATCTTTTTCAGCTCATATCATGAACCCTAGAAGCGTAAAAAGGTATTTCTGTAATTGAATATCTCTCTCTGAATCTTTTGCAAGATGGCTACTCCAAATGTTTTTAAGATCACTGATAGGCCATGCCCTAAGTTCAAGAAACATCCTTACAAATCCCTAGAAGTTGATCCCTTAGGCGCCTTCTCTATCATTCTGCATGGGGTTCTGCACATAGAAGATGTTAGGGTATACATCCATGCAAATATTGAGGAATTTAGAGAATCAAAGCTGATGGATATCTACCATAAACAACTAATAGATGAAACCTTTGAACTCAAACCTCAATACAAGGCCATCCAGGATAAGCATTTTGGACATTGCATCCACTTTCCTGTTTCGCAGAAGATGAAGGGGTTTGGTATGTTCTTAGCAGAATACATGACAGCTTCATGTGGTTGATGAGGCCATTCAAGGTAACAAAAGATGCCATTAGGGCAATAACTGGATTGCACTCATCTGGTGGGTTGTCTACTCTTAAATCTATCAAGAATTAGACAGTGAGGCTACCAGATCAAAATTTGACAGGAGAGCAATGACAATAGAAGATAGCACAGATCCGGATATCAAATTTGCCTCTATGATAATTGGCTACAAAATATATCATTCCAGTAGGGAAAACTCTGTATCTGGAACTGTAATTTATACTGCATATCAGATGCTAAGGGAAAATGCAGACTATGATCTATGCGAACTTCTTCTGAGCCAACTATTAGAAAACTTGTAAAAGATCAAGAAGGACAAGAAGAACACATTCAAGTATGGTGGCCTAATACTATGTCTCTTCTTTTACTATATGAATGAGCTTCCCGAATCCAGTGGTTGGGTATGGCAAAATGACAGACTAGTTGCCATTAAAATCAAAGATTATATGTATGGGCTTGGTGATGCCAAGGCTCAAAGTACAACACTCTGGGGATACTTCAAAAACTTCCAAAGTATGATGCAGGCCAGAGAAAAAATTCCCCAATCTATAGTCAAAAAATACAAGGATACAATGTGTTTCATGGTAGACACTAATCAATGCCTAATGGAGGTAGTGGAGCCCAGAATAGTCTGGATTATGCCAATGGGCTATGAAGTAGATGAGAAAATTCTAGAGCTGGATGTCCAACACTTGCTAAGTCAGCCTAAGGACCCTGAGGCAGAAAGGTTTGGAACCTTTCAAGAATTAAGTGTAAAAATACATGTTGAACTGAGACAGCCAGAAATGAAAAGAAAAGTGAGAAGGGAAGTAGAGGAAATTGCTAAGAAATATGGCATATCAAAGGAGGTAGTTGATGCAAATAGATAAAAAGTTGAAAGAGCAGAGAAAGAGAAACAAGAAGCAGAAAAAAAGTGTTCCGGTGCAAGCCTCCTCCCGGACTAGGTCCTCCAAGAGCTCTGCACCTGCCACTTCTAAGAGCTCAAGATCCTCCAAACCAGAAGCCAAGACATCTAGTAAGGGAGAAAAGAGAACAAAAACCAAGGCCATAAGGTCCTATATAAGTCAAAAGGATGATGAAGAAATAGAGACCGATGAGGAAGTTAAGAAAATGAGGAAGAAGAAGAAAACATCAGGTGAATCCTCTACCGATGCAAACAAAGAAGAAGAGGCAGAAAAATTTGTTGAAAGGCCTACTCTCTCTATTGATGATATCATCAAGGTAGTCACGGTGGATGGGAACCTGCAACTAGTCACTGAATTTTATCATGAATATAGTGATACTGACAAGAAAATCTTGGAAGATGCTACAGTCAGGGATCTAAACATCTATAATAAGGCATTCATTGAAATCATCTCTAATTCCCAAAAGTCTAGAGAAGGAACTTGAACTAAGAAAGGAGAATGCTAAGGAAAAGGACCTTAAGATCTGGGAATAGATTGCAATTCAACTCTATCCTTCCATTACTCCAAAACAAATGACCTTGATCTTCAAGGACTGCAAGGATGAGTTTTAGAGCAAAGCCAGAATGAACAAACTTATGCTTGGAGAGATGGATCAGATAGCAAAAGAAATAGAAGACATCCTCTGGAATGCCTACAAGAGATTCAATCTCCCTGTCATAGAGGACATAGATGATGAAGATTCTACCATGGATGATGAAGGACTAAGTACATCAAAAGAAGAATCTACTGAGAAAATTGTAGAAGAGCCAAAGGAGATAGGTGAGGAGAGGACTAAGGACTTGGATTCCTTTGTTCTGGAAGAGGAAGTCCCTGAAGAAATAAACATCTCCCTTTCAGATCCCCCTGCTGACTCCGGAACTAAAGGAGAAGGAAGAAAAGAGGAGAAATTGAGTCAAGTAGAGGAGGAAAAGGGAAGAGAAGAAGAACACACAAAGAAGATCTCTGATGATAGTTCAAAGGCCGCAGAAGGAAAGAAGACTCTGTCTTTGGAAAGAGACACTACATAAGTAGTAAAAAACTTCTTGACCAAAGAGATGATGGAATTAGATGAACCGAAACTATTTCAAGGACCACTCAATTTTGACTCCCTCTCTCCAGTCCAGACAATGAAGGTAACATCTTTTGCTCAAGCTAAAGAAAAAGAAAAGCTTCTGAAGTCTCACATGGAAGATTGTGAGCTAATAGAGATTGCATCTGGTGTGTTGGAGAAGATCCTGCCATCCTTCCAAAAGGATCTTTTGGCCTCTTCATCTGGTAACTTGAAATCTCTTGTTAATTCTATTAGCACACATTTTGGTTCTTTGGAGAAATCAGCAGAAGAGAAAGTATGGAAAGAGTTTTTGGGAAAGAGATTCTCCAAAGTACAGGGACTCATAGCAAATGATAGGAGAAATCTAGCTATTGGGATAAAGAGCCTAGAAAATACTCTTAAAGATGGCAGAGAATTATACAGATTTTGTCTATCTTGGTCCACAGTGACAGATGACATTGCAAAGAAGGTGGAAGAACAAGAAGGTAAACTGTCAAGTTTATCTTAGAATTTTGATCCTCTCACCTCATCCATAATGAATCAAGAGTGTCAGGCTATTGCCACTATAAATGAAATAGAGAGGCTTGAAAAGGAGACGAAGAATAGAATAAGCAGGTTGAGTGAACTAAGAGGGATAATTATCCCTAAGTTAGAGGCAATGCATGAAGCCCTAACTGATGCTCAGACAACAGCCCAGACCAATGATCCAGCAAACTTAAAGAGGGCAGAAGCTTTTGCATTTTTGTTAAGTGGTCACATCTCAATTTTGGATAGGATGAAGCAGAGTTGGGAAACATAATTTTTCTAGTTGAAAACCACTTTTGCGGATATACTTAAGTATATGTAAGTATAACATGTATATATACTTATGCGGCTATGTTTAGGTTGATTTTTGCAAATTTTGGTGTGTCGGTTTCACCCTTTGCCATTGATGTCAAAGGGGGAATTTGTTACGACACTGTCATTTTTCACTAAGTGTTGCCATCAATGCCAAAGGGGGAGATTGTTGGCAAGAGACACTGTGTGGCTTCATGATTTTTGTCATTGATGGCAACAAAGTCTATCCCACACATCCACAGAGCACAGTATGACTATACCAGAAGTAAGATTGAAGAATGTTTTGGTCCGGTGAACAAGAACAGAGCATGCAACAAGGTATGACAATCAGGTCTGGATCTCTCAAAGGATGTATCTCAAAAAAGTGCAGACTTGGGGAAGTCAAGAGGAGTACCATGACTACTACATTCTAGAGATTGAGCCTTCAGTGATGAAAGAGTGAAAAGATATGAGCATCTAAGTGTTGGGTTCCTGACAGGCAGAGTAGACTAAGGAAGAACTAATCGACAGAGCATCAGACTTTAATCCAGATGAGAAATTGATGGTGATCAAGCTTCTTGAGGGATCATTCTAGTTGGCCGACATGATTGATGACTTCCATGTCTATATTTTTGATACGCATCACATATTAAGCATGGATTCAGCTGACAGACTAGTATTTAGTAAATATCTTGAGTATTCCAGTTGCCAACTAGAAAGATGTTGAAATCCTTGGTGCAGATATATATACCAGATGGATTTGGGTATGAAGGTGTGTGTGGTGTATGGTATAGTGTGTAAAAAAGGGTAGAGAGAAGTGTGGAAGCAGCAATACAAGTCCGGTATGTGATAGAACCGCAACACTAAAGCAGAGGAAGAATGAAGTGCAGTAGATCAATGTATTGAGCCTAACTATAACTGAATCTCAGCATATGTGGATGCCTCTCTTCAGTTCAAACATCAAGTTACATTCTATATCCTTGTAGACAGTGAGTCTCTTGTAGGCAGTGTGCCTCTTGTGAGCAGTGTGCTCGAGCAATGAGCCCTATTTGGCAAGTGTCATTTTGTACTTCTTATTCTTTTAACAAACAATACAATCTTGGCTTAGTCAGCCCATGGTTTTCCCCTTAACAGGGTTTTCCACGTAAAAATCCTTGTGTTATGCATGTTGATTTCTTTTCTGCTCTCATGATTATGTATGTTTATATGTTTTGATGTTGCACTAATTGATAAAGAAGAAAAGAAAGTTAAATATTTAAGATAATTGATTCACCCCCTCTCTCAGTTATCTACCTTGTTTCCAAGAAATATATCAACAACTTAATCTTTTGTAGGCACTACTCAAGATTCACCTCATTCTCTGCAACTTTCTCTCTCAAAAAGTGATACTTAATTGAAATGTGCTTTGTCTTAGAATGCATCACTAGATTTTTTGAAATATTTATGGCAATTGTGTTATCACAAAGAATAGAAATTGGCTCATCATACTCAACTTTGATATCCTTCAAGGTCTATTTCATCCATAGCACCCAAGTGCAACATGATATTGTAGTAGTAAATTCTACTTCTATAGTACACAAGGAGTCTGATTCTTGTTTCTTTCTATGCTAGGACACTGCCCTATCTCCAAGGAAGAATGCACCTCCACTTGTGCTTTTCCTGTCATCAACATATCCAACCCAATCTATATTTGTATAGGTACTTAGAGAAAAATCATTGTTCTTAGGATACCATAAACCATGATCAGGAGTGTACTTCAAACACCTGAATATCTTCTTTACTACCATCACATGTGATTCTCTGGGATCTGATTGAAATCTAGCCACAAGAGAAATTGCATGCATGATATCTGGTCTGGTAGCAGCCAGATAAAGCAGTCCTCCAATCATTGATCTGTACTTTCTTTGATCAGCCTTAGGAGATTCATTATTCTTGCTCAATTTATAGTCAATAACCATAGGAGTACATATTGGTTTAGATTCCTCCATTCCAAACCTTTTAAACAATTCTTTGACATACTTTGATTGAGAAATGAAAATGCCTTTATCAGTCTGATTGATTTGCAACCCAAGGAAGAAGTTAATCTCACCACACATAGACATCTCAAATTCCTTTTGCATTTCATTTGCAAAATTCTTGCACATCTCTTCATTTCCACCAAATATGATATCATCTACATAGACCTCAATAATTAGGATTTGATCTTTGATTGCCTTGATATACAAATTACTATCTGCAGACCCTTTATTGAAACCCTACTGCAATAGATACTTATCTAATCTTGCATACCAAGCTCGAGGAGCTTACTTCAATCCATACAAAGCCTTCCTCAACTTGCATACCATGTCTAGTTTGTCTAATAACTGGAACCCATTTGGGTGCTCTATGTAGACCTCTTCTTCTAGATCACCATTTAGGAAGGTAGATTTCACATCCATTTGATATACCTTGAAATTTTTATGTGCTGCAAATGCCAGAAATAGTCTGATAGATTCCATTCTTGCCATCGGATCATAGGTCTCTTCGTAGTCAATTCCTTCCACTTGTGAGTAGCCTTTACACACAAGTCTTGCCTTGTTTCTCACAACTTCTCTAACTTCATTCAGTTTGTTCTAGAAAACCCACTTTGTTCCAATCACATTCTTGTTTGTAGGTCTGGGGACAAGTTCCCAAGTCTTGTTCTTCTCAATCTATAGTAATTCTTCTTCCATTGCCTTAACCCAATGCTCATCGTTGCATGTTTCATTTACTATTTTAGGTTCCACCTTTGAAAGTAGACAAAAATTTACTTGTTCTTCTATAGTCTTGCTTCTTGTCATCACACCTTTCCTTTTGTCACCAATAATCTGGTTTTCAGAATGATCTCTTTTGACATACCTTGGAGTTTTAGGATTCTTACTAAAGCTTCATCTTGAACTTCTTCTTCCAGAATAGTTTGCACTTTTGTCTAAACTTCCTTTTCTTTGCCTTTTTCAACCTTTTCTGTATCATCAAATCCATCTGACTCATATCCATATGGTTGAATGTCTTCATCTACCTTCACATTTTCACTTTCAATGATCTTTCTTAGTCTTTTGTTATAGTAGCAATAATCCTTTCTCTTAGTAGAGTACCCAAGTAATATGCCTTCATCACATCTAGCATTAAACTTTTCTAATTCTTCATCTCTTCTAATGTAGCATTTGCTTCCAAAAACTTTGAAGTATTTGACAGTAAGAGTTCTACCATACCACATCTCATAAGGTGTCCTTGTTTCTTCTGCTCTTATTTGCACTCTATTCTGAATGTAGACAATAGTGTGTCTTGCTTCTTTCCAATATACTTTCGGTACGTCTGCTTCTTGAATAGTCCTATTCTTCCTTTCAACCACTCCATTTTGTTGAGGAGTCTGAGGGGTAGACAAATGTCTCTTTATTCCATGTTCTTCACAAAAAGCATTAAACTCACTTGAATTAAACTCACCACCTCTGTCAGACCTTAAGCACTTGATTCTCAAATCTGATTCATTTTCAACCATAGCTTTGAATGCCTTGAATTTATCTAGTGCTTCTACTTTTTCTCTAAGAAAAGTAACCCAGGTCATTCTTGAAAAATCATCAATAAGAAGCAGGAAATACATTTCATCTTGTAGACTTCTTGTTCTTGTAGGACTACACAGGTCTATATGCACCAACTCTAGCAAACTGGTAGAGGATTGTTCTTTGCTCTTGAAAGTAGTCTTTGTCATCTTTCCAAACTAACATTCTTTACATATAACATTGACAGGCTTCACAATCTTAGGCAGGTCTCTTACAACTTGAATAGTGCTTATTCTCACCAGATTATTAAAGTTAATGTGACACATTCTCCTATGCCATAGCCAACTTTCATTTGTCTTAGTTAACAAACAACAATTTTTAGTACCTTTCAAATGATAGACATTACCATGAGTCTTCTTACCAACAACAATTAGGGTACTGGAGCTTTTCCTTAGCTCACACCCATTTTCCTTGAACATAAGATTATACCCTTTGTCACACATTTGTCCAACACTTAGAAGATTATGCTTTAAGCCCTTGACATAAAGAACATCATTTGTGTTATACTTGCCATCAAAAGTAATAGATCCTTTTCCACAAATCTTACCAGCTACATCATCACCAAATCTAACAAGTCCTCCATCATCCTTTTCAAACTTAACAAACTTACTCTTGTCTCCTATCATGTGATTTGAGCATCCATTGTCAATGATCCATTCATCTTCCTTTTCATAATGAAATGCAGACAACTCTCCTGCACTTCCTTCCTTCACACAACTTGCAAGATTAGTAGAAACAAGTTCTTCTCTAAGTGCAATAAACAAGCATTCACCACTATTACCATAATCAGAATTAGGTTCATCATCAGTTACACCACCATCATCCCTAACATAGTAACTCTTTCTTACCATCTTTCCTTTACTTTCATTGATTTTCAAGGCTCTATCAGGACATATTGAAGCATAGTGACCAATTTTACCACAACTAAAACATTTGAAAGGTAACTTACCTTTGAACTTTCCTCTACTACCTCTTTTTATTTTTCTTGCAAATTTTTCCTCAAGATCTGCAAAATCTTCATCAACTGATTTCACAACATATTTATTTGATCTAGCAGTCTTTTCTTCTTTAGCCTTAAAGGTAGTTTTAGTTTTCACAGGGCCATCAGTAGTACCAAATTCTCTCATCTGAAAAGTAGCCAATTTACCAAGCAACTAATCTTTTGTAAGTTTGCCCATATCAAACAAATCTTCAATGGAAAATACCTTGTGACTATAAGATTTGGGAAGAGTTCTAAGTATCTTGTCTACAACATCCCCATCTTCTAACTTTCCACCAAGACCCTTGATGCTGCTGATAACTTCATCAATCTTCTGTATGTAAGTTGTTATGTTCTCATCCTTAGACATTCACATGGTTTCATATGTGGTCTTCAAATTCTATAACTTATCCTTCTTGACAGATTCATCACCTTCATAAATGTTTTACAATTTGTCCCATATCTCATGAGCAATCTTCAAATCCACAACTTTCACCATTTGAGTGTTAGACAAAGCATTTAATAGAGTAGTTTTAGCTTTGTGATTAGTCTCATAATCCTTAATCTCTTCATTAGTCTTTGGACCATGTTCAGGTTATATGTATTTATCTTTAACCATTGTCCAAACATTATAACCAATAGAAATAAGATAACTTTACATTCGTACCTTGTAGTAGGCATAGTCAGATCCATCAAACTAAGGAATGTATTTCTTGTGTGCCATCCTGGATCTACCTTAAGCTATTAGGCTTTCTTCCAAGGAACCCCACTATGATACCAATTGTTGAAGGCACAATTCAATTGAGAGGGGGATGAAATCAGTTTTCTCAAACTTTAACCTCTTTAATCAAAATCACATTCACATTCACTTACTTTAACTCCTTATTCTATTATGAAGATTAATCATGAAGAGTAGTATGAAAACATAGACACATCAACACCATACACATATGAAAACCCTAAAAGGGAAAAACCACGGTGATTGTTAGCTCACAATATAATGTAGTAACAATACCGAATAACAAAAGAGGCTCGCTGCCCAAATGAAAGGCTCACTGCCAAAGGATGGCTCACTGCCAGGGGTTGGCTTATTGCTGAGGGTTGGCTCATTACTGAGAGTTAGCTTCCTACCAAAATGAACTGATATAGTAGCATCTACACCATGCCTGAGTTCAGTTCCATTGAAGCGTAATATATCTCTTCTCTACTCTACTTTTTCAACTTACACCTTATCTTCACATCTTCACACCATCACACTCACTCACAAATTTATTACATATATTTCTACCAATTATCAACCTTGGAATGTACATCAAGGTCAGCATTACATTCTATAACTATTGGAACTATCTCCAAGGTCAGTATACATACATAAATCAAATTAGCGCTAGACCTAAACAAACTTACAGAGTAAATGAATGAAAGAGGAACACTTCATGACTTAGTTAAGATCCAAATACATCTTCATATGCTACAACATACTTCCACAAATCATGAATCACCTCCGCAACAAGTGTAACTAACCAAGTTAGCCAAAACTAGTGTACACATCAAGAACACTTAGATACATGCTTCCACGAACTTCATTGTAGCTTGCAGATCAAGCACACACCTTTAATACATTCTAGAGACATCCATGAACAACATAGAATCACTTGGGAGTTGACAAATCCAACTACAACAGATCTCACTTGAAGACAACATATATCACTTGAAGACACAACACATACTACTTCTCAATAGACACTGTCAAACTCTTCTAGTCAATAAATCTCTTTCTAGAGCACCAAATAACAAATCTTTTGGAATGAAGATAGCTAAGGACCTTATATGCTTAATTCTAGAACTGCAAGACTAAAATGCAACCTGCAGAGAAAAATACTATCTCTCTGTCACTCTGCAAACATTGCCAAGCACAGTCTTCAAGCTGGTGAATAGAACTTTTTCTAAACAATGATCCAGACCACTAAATTATGGATTTAGCATCTTCAAACACTTCTCTAAAATGTATCCAAATCTCATAGTCCATTCTTCAACACAGAGAAAATGTGGAGCAAAATATTTAGACAGTGTTCTTAACATGGCACCTTAATCAATCAACAAACAACAATATCAGAAGATACAGTTGGCACTAATGACAACACAAACATGTTGACATCAATGACAACACGAGTTAGCACATACTTGCAACATCTTCATGGCTTCAACTTTTTTGATCCAACTTAACTCCTTATTGAAAACAATGTGCCCTAGGTTCATCTTTATAAAGGGGGATTTTTTGTATCTAGTGATATATTATATTTGTATAAAAAATTTGGTCATAGATTTAGGTCAAAACAATTACACATCTATCATGATCAAATGAGAACTAGTAAGAGACTAACCCTTCTTTACATGTAATCATAGAATCATCTTACTTTTGTCCATACCCCTATTGTCTAGTGGAGTCTTTCTCTTCTTTCGCTCTACTATAATCAATTCATCAAGCTTATTATAAGAAGAGGCTTCTTGAGGGGAATCACCAAAGAAATAATCTCACATGATTACCAAAAAATTCTAGCCTAGATTTCAATAAGGAAGATCATGAAAGGGAGGAGTCAACATTTGTATGTGATTGATGAATGTTGCTTAGAGTAGTAAAATCTATTTTGAGTTTGTGGGATGCAAATCCAATGAAGGGGTGGAAGAATTTGAGCTTGAATAGGTATCCATGTTAGAGTCATCCCTAAAGCCCCTGAGTGAGGACCACCATCATGAGTGAACTCAATAATTTTATGATGTCTTTTTTTTCAATCCACCAAGTGCTTGACCTATGATGAGTAGCTGAAGAGGGGACCTTTGAGCTCTTAGTAGCCATATGGCCTATCAAAATATAGGATCTACATCTATAGTCTACACTTTCATAGTCTAGTTGTTGCTTCAAAATCCTATTTCCAACTTTTAATCAAATTTATTTAGGTATTTCTTTGACAAATCAAAACCCATGAGAATTCTTAGAAAGGTAGAGTGATTAAACACCTATTCTAAATCAGACCAAAACCATAGAGGCAAATGTGGTAGTCTAACCCACACCAAAGAGAAAAGGAATGGGTTTAAGAGTGGATTAAACTCTAGAAACCAAGGTTTCAATACCAAAATTCCTTGTCTTAAAACCATGATCCACTTTTAGTAGAGCTTCTATGTCTAAAGGAAGGTTGTAGACAACCATGAACCATCCTTTTGCACATTGGGGTGATCCCACAATAGTGTATCCCAATTGTGAAATGGGAAGCAAAAATGAGTTTTGGAAGGCAAAGATCATTGAGCATCAAATGAAGAGACTTCATTCAAATATAAAATGAATGTCATGTGTCAATAACCTTTGAATGAAGGGGACCTTCAAATGAAGGTTTTTTTAATGTTTAAATGTTAAACATTAAAAATCCTTATAGTGAGGAACCTTCAAATTAAGGAATTTTGAATGAAGTTATTGTTATGCCCTGCATAACCATCCGCATCCTTGAGATAGATTGGGACCCCCTTTCTGCCTTTTTTACCAATTTTTGGTTTATGTGTCATTCCTCTGATGATCTTGCATCATCTTTTCTCTCTTGAACTTCTAGGAGTTTTGGTGTTTTTTCCTTTGTGTGTTAGCCTGAAAAACTTAGTTTTTTTATTTTTTTCTTGCTAGGACCCGGGAGTTCTTTCCCTCTCAAGCTCGCAATCTCCTAGGTCTATCTTGGTTCCCAAGACCAAGTATTGTAGACCAATCAGGACACTAGGTCCCAATCAACTTTTTGGACTGATCAAGACTTCAGGTCTCGATCGTCCCTTCAACCTCGAGGTCCTGTGACCTTGGGATCCCTAAGGTCCCTTTCTTGTCTTTTGCCCCACTTCTGACGAGTCTCATCAGGATGGCAGGGCCTAGTCAGCCTTTTGGCCATCGGTTCACAGAACCATTTTGATCTCGTGCCCTCACCCCAACCACTGTATTAATGGTGGTAAAGGGGGCTCATACTATCAAGGTATTTAAGGTCTTTCACATCCCTTTTTACCTCATTTGTGCTTGTTTCTTCTCTCTCTTATCTTTTGTGATCCCAGTTAAACAACTCAGAGCCTTTCACAACTATGGATTCATGAATCGAAGGTCTTGTGGTCATTTTTGTGTGGTCGAGTGAGGTGTTGGACATGTTCTTGCATTTTCCCACCTTCTCGCTCATCTTTCCCCATAATTCACATGCCAAGTAGGGTTTTGTTCTCTAGTTCTTTCTTGTTTCTTTTGTGTTGTTTGTTGTTTGTTCTTTTGTGTTTGTTGTTTGGAGTTCTAGTTTGTTTGTTTTAGTTGCTTCCCATTTAGTTCCTTAATATGTTGTTCCTGCATTTCTTGCTTTCTAGGGTTAGGTTTTGTTGGTTTAGATTTCAAAATCAATAAGTGGACCTAATACAAGTTTTAAATAGACAAATTCAATGAAACAATAAACCTTGTTCGCATTTGCAAAAGAACCCTTTTGGGCCTCGAGCCCCGTTTTTTTTTAAACTGTTAGATTTTCACTCAAACGGTGGGGTCCAATCGAGACCTCAGGCCCCAATTGGCCCACCAGCCTTAAGTTATATTACAAGTCCAAAAACCAAATTTTGACCCACTCCCCGTATGTCTAGTCAAAATCATCCAAATGACCTTTTGGGCCCCAAGAGGTCGCAAGAACTCAAACTAAAAAGGTAGCCCAAGGGGACAAATTCAATTTTCACCCCTATGCCCGACGAAGACACTTAGGTGAAATCCCTTTCAAAGTCCTTTCAACCCATAAGTTTAAAAGTGCCAGAATGTAGTTCTCATCCCATGGCCCATAATCCAGTCTCAAGCTCCTTTTGGGAACTCAGACCCCAAAAGGCCTTTTGGTATTTAGCCTTTAAATGGTTCCAAAACCAGTGTTTACCCCAAGACCCGATTGGGACAGTAAATGTGTAGACCAAATCTGACCCAAGATCCAAATGTCTGACTTGGTCCCAAAAACCTGCCAAAGCACATAAAACCTTAGAATGCTTGAAATTTAATGATCCCTTTGAATTTTTCTTAAGTTTTTATATATCCTTTGTCTCATGCAGGCCAATTAGATGTCTGAAGAGGAAATTTTTGACCATCCAAGTGAAGAGACATTGTCTAGGTCTAAATCTATAGAGGAGGTTGATCTAGAGGAACATGAAACAAAGGAAGCACAGTCATCCAGAAAGCTAGTTAAAAAGAAGAAGAAGAAGAAGAAGGAACTACCCAACACCATGAAGTACCAATTCTAAGGGGCACTAAAGGAGTCAAAGTTCAAGAATGAACTTATGAACATAACAGATACTGAACTAGGTCACATTGATCTAGAAGTTTTCAAATATGACACATTTGAGGACAATGTTACTCTAAGAGAAAAGAAGATTGCTCAATCTAGCTTAGAACATATTACCATTTTTTCCACCTGTATAGTCTAATACCTTGAGTTGATTCTTACTTTTGCTCATCATTATAGCCCTCATGAGAGGAAATGCTATGATTCTAGTGGAAACCTTCTCCTTGATATTACACCAAAAATTAAGAATGGTCTTTGACCTACCAGTTTATCAACAAGCTCACACATTGTCAATGGTTGATGCATTTAAAGAATGCAATCCAAATGTCACTAGAAATAATGGCTATCTGAACTAGTTGGTTAGCCAAGAAGAAGAATTATGCTTCTAAGGTTCTAGGGAGATTGACTAGGTCAGACTTTTAGGGGGAGGTGTTAGATGTAATAACATTGTTAACCAAAGCATTTGGGAAAGAAGAATCTAGGACTTATCAAACTTGGATGTTTTAGTATATTCATTTTACTCTTAAAGGAGATACCAAGCTAGATTGGGCTCAAATAGTTTTAGATAATATACACTCTCAGTTGATGTATGTGGTACAAGTGAAGAAATTTTATATGACATCATATATTATGTTGCTAGCTGCTAGAGTAGGGAACTTTCGTGGGTTGACTACTGAGGGAATAAGAGGAGAGGCTCCAGGATAGAGCTAACGGAGGAAGAGAAACATTTTAGAAGAGTTAATGATGCATTCATGTATGCTATCATTCTACAACTAACAGGGGACCCTACTTTTCAAATTTCCTTGAAAGCAATGGACCTTATCAAACCATGGGGATAGTGGTTCATTCAATTCCCCAAGTCCATGTACATAAAGATAGCAGGTTTCAAGAGAGCTCCATTTTTCCCCCTAAGACACTGTAGTGACAAGATCATTTTGATGGAGTTCTCCCTACAAATTAGTGAAGTCCACTTAAAACTCTTTGGAAAACATAAGTTTGGTGTCAATTATCCATTTGTTCTTGGTTTCTATGAGTGTCCTTCCATCAATGCAACTGTTTTATAGGAAAAGATGGATGATGGTAAGGTTTTGCTAATTAGATCCGCCTTTCACTACTAACATTCAAGGACATTCAACTGAGTTGAATCACAAATTTTGCAAGAGGATTCACCTACAGGTTGGTTGTCACTTGTAATGATGTGGAAATTTAGAATTTGCTGATTAATGTATTAATTTAATGCTCAAGTATTCTCAAAACCCTAATTATGTAAAATTGAAAGTAAACAAATAAATTACGATAGTAGACAGAGATTAATTACTGACCATTTTTCAAATTTCAAGGATCTGAACAGTTGGGGGCTTTGTGACTAGTGCCCTAGCCCAATGCAGTGTTTTCTTCAGGGGGTTCCAGACTCTTTCCGACACTGATGATCATTGTTCTATCTATTTCCAGCTCTGTAGATGTGGAGGGTATTGTGACTAGCACCCTAGCCCAAGGCAGGATGTTCTTCAAGGTATCAAGACCTCTTCTAATGTAGATTATCACTATCATGAAATTTTGTATTTGTAACCTCAGAGGGCTTTATGACTAGTTTCCTAGCCCTGACAATGCACTAAACTACTTCTTTCCGCCAGATCCAGAATCCTTATCTTCTACAAGCTTCCTCTGCAACTCCACTCCATGAAATTTGATACCTATAACCTACAATCACAAGGATAGGGGTTGGGGGTTGTGGTGTTTAGGACTTCCCTCAATCAAGCCTCAAAATGTCATCCCAACCTTCTAACACCATTGTTTCATAAAGAGTGCATATCCCTATGAGATAGAGGCAAAAAAAAATGATAAACTTGATAAATGATTGATTCAACACAAATAGATATCACCTTGGAGGTGTAGCTCACATTTAGATGAAAATCCTTTAACACATGAGAAGATGAAGCTAACTCTACAATCATAAACACAACAACAATATTTTTCTCTACAACAATGAATCCCTAAACATGATTATATCATAATCATCTTCTAGTTTGCAAATGAATCCCTAAACATGCTTATATATGCATTCTTTCTTTAATTTTGTAATTCAAACTAAAGATGTCAGCATGGGACACCTTTAACGGTCGCATAACTAACATTCAAATTTGGGACTTGCCTAAAATAGGGTAGGACTAGGGTTCGAGTGCCCAAGCCCCTAAGTCCTATTTTAGGGTAGGATCAAATGCCACAATGTCCCTCAAGCCCCATTTAACATGGGTTTCAGGCCATTTTGTTCTAGGAGTTAAAATGAGCATGCAAGATGCTAAACATAGGAGGTAAAAGTCCTAGGGGGACATTTTACGACATAACATTTAGCCCCCACTTTAATATATGTTTGAACGCATGGCCCATACATGCATTAAAGTATGGTCAAAACACAGCAAACACGCCAGGCACTTGAAGCTAATGCATACACAAAGATTGAGGAACTACTTCTAGCCCCTAGTCTCATGTAGACATTAGAGAAAACATGTCGCAGACATGCCAAACACAGTGAAGATAGCAACAGGCATGCAAAACATGGAGAAGACAGTATTGAAGACATGCAAAACATGATGAATACAGTGAATGCAATGATTATTTCATTTTCATTTTCATATATATAAATGAATGCAGATACATAGAAAGTAAAAATGCAACACACAACCCCAAAATGTAGGAGGGTCATTTCACCATGCTCTTTGGACTACATATGGGGGAGAAGATATGCAATACAAATCTCAGAGTGTAGCAGGGGCATTTCACCACACTCTTTGGACTACACTTGAGAACAAACATGCCATACAAATCCCAAAGCATAGGAGGGGCATTTCACCATGCTCTTTGGACTATACTTGGGAACAAACATGGCATACAAATGCCAAAGCATAGGAGGAGCATTTCATCATGCTCTTTAGACTATACTTGGGAACAAACACATAAAAAATACGAGCGTCGTACAACATGCCAAAGACATGTTATATGTCTGAAACATGACAAACAAGGCAATAGAAGGAACTTATTGCTAAGCCTCTACCATCTCAAGCATGCTATAGGCACACCTAATGGTTGGGCTTATGCAACAAAAACTGCCAAAGACACGCTTAAGGGAGGATACACCAACCCCGCCTTCTCGGAGGACTTTCGAAATAAAAAGGATGTGCACTAGCTCAAGAGATACACCATCCCCGCCTTCACAGAGGGCTTTAAATAAAAGGATATGCATGATATCCTAGCTCCGTAGAGGGCTTTCTGATTGCAATATAAAATAAAGATGTGCACTCATGCCAGAGATACAATATCCTACCTACACAAAGGGCTTACAAACACGCTTCATTAGTACCAAAATCATCAGACAACTTAACTTTATATACCCCCACTTTAAGGTGGTTGATATCATGTACCTATATCAAGCATGTTAAGGTAGAGAGAAAATGCACAAGGGAACAAGAGCTCTCGCAAAGCTTATGCCCCCAAATGTGACATGTTCTCACAAACACACAATCTCCTTCAAGAAGAGAGGTTAGAAATCTTTCTCTAAGATAATAACCACATCACATGATAAAATAAATGCATGAAAACAATCACATTAAAATCCAAGGTCATACTACAGATTCAAAAACTGAGTATGACCGTGGGGCTATACTGCAAAGATCTCAAAACTGAGTGTAATAAGGGCAAGACCCAAGATAAACATGTTGCAAGTATGTCCCTAATTGGTGTTGTCATTGATGTCAACATATCCTTGTTGTCATTGGTGTCAACTGTATCTTATTCTATTATTTGTTTAGAAGACTTGTATGTTGAGGATATTGAGAAAATTAGCCTCTCGAGAAGAAACAAGTGAGTTACAGAGAAGTGCAGTACAGACAGTGAGTTGTATGCTGAAGAATAGTCTAGTAAACTTCTCCTCATTTACTTCTGTTTGAAGATCATGATCTGTGGATTGGAAGCAAGTTAGAGGTATGACTAAGGATGCTACATTCTGGGTTTGAGCCCTCCGCATAAAGATCTGAGTGAGTTGTGTTCACCATAGTAAAACCTACTTTTTCTGTAAGTTCAGTTGGGACAGGAAGAAAGTATTCTGCTCTGCATTCCCCTGCAATAAAGTATTTTTCTGTACAGTTCTAGAAGGAAATCTGGGATGATGATAAGTGCCTTTAGTTGCAATGGTTCATGGTTTGGTGGTCCACAAGCTATCTTTCTTTTATGATAGTTGAAGATAGTGAAGTTCATGTGTTATGGTGAGAAGATTCCTATGGATAAAGTGGTTAAGATTCGTGCGGTTTCTCCTGATGATTATAACGTGCTTGTGGATGTCTCCTAATCATGTTCCTATCTAGACTTTGGTCTGCATTAAGAAATTGAGATTGTGTTTGAAGACTATTCCCATATAATGTAGCGTGTAACCAGTCTTAGCCGACCTGGTTAATCCTAGTGATTGCGGAGATCTCTGGAAGATTGTGGAAGTGTGTTGTGGTGTGGAAGATTGTGTTTGAGTCCCAACTAAGGCATGGCATGATCTATACTTCATTTCCTTTGCACAATGTTGTAATAGGTCAGGACCTATTTTATAAATGTTTGTAATATCGACCTTGGAGATTGTTCCAGTGGTTGATGATTGTGATGCCGACCTTGATGATCATTCCAAGGTTGATGTAGTCTATAAATACTTGTAGTTGAGTTGTGGAAAAATGTGTCCTTGAGTGAAAATGGAAAGATAATAAGAAAGGTCCAAAAGGCAGAGCAGAGGAAGAGCAGAGTAGAGGAATTATTGTACTTTAGAAAGGTGTTGATCATGGTAGTGAATCTAGCAGTAAGTCGTCAGTAGGGTTTAACAGCCCTTATTGTAATCTTGCTAGGTTTAGGGTTGAGGCAGTGAGCTTGTTAGACCTAGTTGTTCTTCATGGCAGTAAGCCAGTATGTTTAGGCCTGTGGAGTGACCAAGCCTAAACATCATTTTTTCAAGATTGCAATATATAATGAGAGCTAATCCTTTCCATGGTATTTCCCCACCTTGGGGTTTTCCACGTAAAATCTGGTCTCTCTTGTGTTTGATGTTGTATCTATGGTTATGTTTCTGATTTCATGCATTCATTGTTAAATCATAATAATTGTGGATAAGTGATGAATGTTTAAGTGTAGAAAGTGTTTAAGTTTTTGAGACAACTGATTCACCCTCCCCCTCTCAGTTGTCTGGTGCATATCAACAATCAGTATTAGAGCCAAGTTTCTCTGAAGAAAGTTTAACAGCTTGAGGACAATCCAAAATGTCTTACAAGAAGGAAGTGCCACATTTTGATGGAACGAATTATGTTCTCTGGAAGGCTCAGATGAAAAGCCATCTTCTTTATCTTGGTTACAAAGTTTGGAAAGCTGTAGAAATAGAATTCACCATACCTCCAAATGGTCTAACGACTGAAGATGAAATCAAAGAATAGGAGATAGATATCAAGGCAAAGGATGCTCTACTAAGCTCATTAACCGACTCAATATTGAAGAAAGTTGTGGATCTTGAAACTACGAATAAGGTATGGGAAAAGTTAAAAAATCTGTATGAGGGAGATGATTCTATGAAGGAAGCCAAATTACAAAGTCTTAAAGTGAAATATGAAAGCTTGAAGATGAATGATGATGAAAACATATCAGCCTTTATGCAAAGAGTTGATGAACTTGTTACAGGGATAAAAGCCATAGGTGGAACTCTCGACAAAAAGGAAGTTGTGATGAAAATTCTCAGATCTTTGCCTAAATCCTACTATCACAAGGTACCCGCAATTGAAGAATTCATGCAAGTAAAAATGGTTAACAGGGATTCGCTACTTGGTAAGCTCACTGCCTTTAAAATGAGGGAGTTTGATGATGCTCTGCCAAAAGTTGAGACGACCTTCAAAGCTAGTACTCCTGGAAGTACTTCCAGATCAGAAAAGTACAAGGTAGAATCTGATGATGAGTTTGATGAAGTTGAAGCCAACTTCATGGACAGACAGTAAAGAGGATCCAGTAAGTATAAAGGAAAATTACCTTTCAAATGTTTTTCCTATGGTAAAGTAGGTCATTTTGCTTCCACGTGTCCTGAAAGAATTGAAAGGAATAGAAGAAGATATGAGAACAGGCCTAGGACCCAAAAGAAGTATTATTATGTTGAAGATTTTGATGATGATGAGGGAGTATTAGATAATGGTGAACTAGATAATGCTAGTTCCTTTGTAAATGAATGCTTGTTTATTGCTATTAAGGAAGATCTCGTGTCTACTAATTCTTCTAGTTGTGTGAAGGAAGAAAAACTAGTGGAAAGTACTTTGGCTGCTCAAGTCATTAAGGACAAGGATGAATGGGTTATTGATAGTGGCTGCTCTCACCACATGACTGGTGACAAAATTAAGTTTGTGAGTTTGGAAAGATATGATGGTGGACTGGTTAGATTTGGAGATGATACAGCTGGTAGGATTTGTGGGAAATGATCTATTTCTTTTGATGGCAAGCATAAGATGTCTTGTATGCAAAAGGATTAAAGCACAATCTTTTGAGTGTGGGTCAAATGTGTGACAAAGGCTATGATTTAAGCTTCATTGATAGTGGATGCAAGATCAGGGAAAGCTCTGGAATAGTCATTGCAACTGGTAAGAAGACCAAAGGTAATATCTATCACTTGAAAGGAACCGAGAACTATTGCTTGTTGACTCAGACTGATGAGAGTTGGTTATGGCATAGAAGGTTGTTTCACATAAATTTTGATAATATTATGAAGATAAGTACTACACAGATTGTTAGAGATTTGCCTAAGCTTGTGAATCCTGCTAATCCTATTTGCAAGGAGTGTCAATTTGGGAAACAGATAAGAACAAGTTTCAAAAGCAAGGACCAATCGGTTGGAGGACTACTTGAGCTATTGCATATAGATTTGTGTGGACCTACCAGAGTAAGAGGTTTGCAAGGAGACATGTATTTCATGTTGCTCATTGATGATTATTCTAGAATGACTTGGGTCACCTTTTTGAAAGAGAAAGATGAAGCTCTAGATAAATTCAAGGCATTTAAGGCAATGGTTGAAAATAAGATGGATTTGAAAATCAAATTCTTGAGGTCTGATAGAGGAGGAGAGTTCACATCAAATGAGTTCAATTTCTTTTATGAAGAACATGAAATAAAGAGACAACTATTTGCACCCAGAACTCCACAACAAAATGTAGTTGTTGAAAGGAAAAATAGAACAATTCAAGAAGCTTCTACAACCATGATGAAGGAAGCTCATCTTCTAGAAGCATATTGGAGAGAGGAAATTCACACTGCTGTATATATCCTAAATAGAGTTCAAGTAAAAGGTAACAGTTCAAAGACTCCTTATGAATTGTGGCATGGTAGAGTTCCTACTGAGAAATATTTCAAATTTTTTGGTAGCAAATGTTATATCAAAAAAGAAGAATATTTAGGCAAGTTTGATGCTAGATGTGATGAAGGAATCTTCCTTGGTTATTCCACCAAGAGCAAGGCCTACTGGTGTTATAATAAAAGGCTGAATAAGATCATTGAAAGTGCAAATGTTAAAGTTGATGAATGTAAGGAAAGGTTTTCAGAATCAAATGAATATGAATTAGATGATCCAGATGTTATAGAAGTGGTGCAACATGAAGACAACCCAGATGAAGAAGAACAAGCTCCGGTAAGTGCTACCAAAATTCCAAGATATGTAAGAATCAGTCATTCTGAAGATCTAATAATAGGAGATAAGAGGAAAGGGATCTTAACTAGAAGAAAAGTTGTGGATCAGGCTTGCAAAGATTAGAATTGGATAAAGGCTATAGAAGAGGAATTGATGCAGATAGAGAAGAATCAGACTTGGGATCTTGTTCCTAGACCAGCAGACAAGAATGTAATTGGTACAAAGTGGGTCTTCAGAAACAAGATGAATGAGAATGGTGAAGTGGTAAGAAACAAAGCAAGGTTGGTATGCAAAGGCTATGCTCAAGTTGAAGGAATAGACTTTGAAGAAACTTTTACTCCAATGGAAAGGATTGAAGCAATAAGGATGTTTTTGGCTTTTGCAGTATACAAAGATTTTAGGGTTTATCAAATGGATCTGAAGTTTGCTTTCTTAAATGGAGAGTTGGCAGAGGAAGTCTATATAGAACAACTGGAAGGATTTCAGTCATCAGATCAGGGTAACATGATATGTAGATTGAAGAAAGCTTTGTATGGATTAAAACAAGCTCCCAAAGCATGGTATGCACGATTGGATAGGTACCTAATATAGATAGGGTTCAGTAAAGGTATTACATATAGCAATATCTACTTCAAGATCAATGATGAACAAACCCTGATTGTTGCAATTTTTGTTGATGATATTATTTTTAGAGGTAATGAAGGTATGTGCTCAATATTTGCTGGAGAAATGCAAAGTGAATTTGAGATGTCTATGTTTGGAGAGATGAACTTCTTTTTAGGTCTGCAAATAAGTCAATCAGATAAAGGTATCTTCATTTCTCAGTCTAAGTATATGAAAGAGTTGTTAAAGAAATTTGGGATGGAAGACTCTAAACCAATATGCCCACCTATGATAACTGGTTGTAAGTTGAGCAAAGATGATAACTCACCCATGGCATACCAGAAAAAGTATAGATCTATGATTGGAGGATTACTTTATCTGACTCAAACCAGACCTGACATAATGCATGTAGTATGTCTTGTGGAAAGATTTCAGGTAGAACCTAAGGAATCACATGTGATGGTAGTCAAGAGAATTCTGAGAAATTTAAAAGATACAATAGACTATGGTTTGTGGTACCCTAAAGACTATGACTTTACTCTCAGTGCATATACTGATGCAGATTGGGCCGGAGATGTGGATGACAAAAAAAGTATAAGTGGAGGTGCATTCTTCTTGGGAAAAATATTAGTATCTTGGTTGAGCAAAAAATAGGATTCAATATCCCTGTCTACTACAGAAGTAGAATACATTGTAGCAGCATGCAGTTGCACTCAAGTGTTATGGATGAAGTAGACTTTGAAGGACATCAAAATTGTGTTTGAAGATCCCATTGCAATCTTTTGTGATAACACAAGTGCCATGAGCATATCAAAGAATCCAGTGATGCATTCATGGACAAAGCACATATCCATCAAGTATCATTTTCTGAGAGAAAAGGTGACAGAGAATGAAGTCAAGTTGGAGTATGTTTCTACCAAGGATTAAATTATAGACATTTATACCAAGCCTCTACCTAAGGATACTTTTGAGTATCTCGGAGAAAAGTTAGGGGTTATCACCCCTCCTACTCTAAACTAAGATGTACAGTAGTGCATCAATCCAGAGCTGCTCAGAGGTCTGGATTGATGCTTTTTAGGGCTACTTCTCAGGGGGAGTAGTCAGAGAGTTCAAAAGAGAGATTAGATCAAAGCAGATGAGTGCAAGTATGTGCCCTTTGCCATTGATGTCAAAGGGGGAGAGAAGTCATGTGAAAAACTTAAGAGTGCAGATGTGTAAGAGAAAGGGGGAGAATTTTGGAGAAAGAAAGAGTGTAGGTGTGTAAAGAGAAAGGGGGAGAATCGTGTCTTCTTGATTGTTGCAGTTTTTTACATTATACGTTGCCATCAATGATGAAGGGGGAGATTGTTGCAAGTATGTGCCTAATTGGTGTTGTCATTGATGTCAACATATCCTTGTTGTCATTGGTGTCAACTGTATCTTATTCTATTACTTGTTTAGAAGACTTGTATGTTGAGAATATTGAGAAAATTAGCCTCTCTGGAAGAAACAAGTGAGTTACAGAGAAGTGCAGTCAGACAATGAGTTGTATGCTGAAGAATAGTCTGATAAACTGCTCTGCATTTACTTCTATTTGAAGATCGTGGTCTACGGATTGGAAGAAAGTTAGAGGTATGACTAAGGATGCTACATTTCGGGTTTGAGCCCTCGGCATGAAGATCTGAGTGAGTTGTGTTCACCAAAGTAAAACCTACTTTTTCTGTAAGTTCAGTTGGGACAAGAAGAAAGTATTTTGCTCTGCGGTTCTAGAAGGAAGTCTGGGATGATGATAAGTGCCTTCAGTTGTAATGGTTCATGGTTTGGTGGTCCGCAAGCTATCTTTCTTTTATGACATTTGAAGATAGTGAAGTTCATGTGTTTTGGTGAGAAGATTCCTATGGATAAAGTTGTTAATATTCGTGCAGTTGCTCTTGATGATTATAACGTGCTTGTGGATGTCTCCTAATCATGTTCCTATCTGGATTTTGGTTTGCGTTAAGAAATTGAGATTGTGTTTGAAGATTGATCCCAAATAATGTAACATGTAACTAGTCTTGACCGACTTGGTTAATCCCAGTGATTGCAAAGATCTTTGGAAGATTGTGGAAGCGTGTTGTGGCATGGAAGATCGTATTTGAGTCCCAACTAAGGCATGACGTGATCCACATTTCATTTCCTTTGCACAATGTTGTAATAGGTCAGGACCTATTTTGTAAATGTTTGTAATACCAACCTTGGAGATTATTCTAATGGTTGATGATTGTGATGCCAACCTTGATGATCATTCCAAGGTTGATGTAGTGTATAAATACTTGTAGTTGAGTTGTGGAAGAAGTATCCTTGAGTGAAAATGGAAAGATAATAAGAAAGGTCCAAAAGGCAGAGCAGAGAAGAGGCAGAGGGAAGAAGAGGAAGAGCAGAGAAGAGTAGTTATTGTGCTTCAGAAAGGTGTTGATCATGGAAGCGAATCTGGCAGTAAGCCATCAGTAGGGTTTAACAGCCCTTAGGGTTTAACAACCCTTATTGTAATCTTGCTAGGTTTAGGGTTGAGGCAATGAGCCTGCTAGACCTAGTTGTTCTTCATGGCAGTAAGCCAGTATGTTTAGGCTCGTGGAGTGACCAAGCTTAAACATCATTATTTCAATATTACAATGTATATTGAGAGCTAATCCTCTCCATGGTTTTTCCCCACCTTGGGCTTTTCCACATAAAATCTTGTGTCTCTTGTGTTTGATGTTGTATTTATGGTTAAGTTTCTATTTTCATGCATTCATTCTTAAATCATAATAATTGTGGATAAGTGATGAATGTTTAAGTGCAGAAAGTGTTTAAGTTTTTGAGACATTGATTCACCCCGCCCTCTTAGTTGTCCAATGCATATCAACAAAACAAAGTGCACAAAGCAAATATATTGTTATGGTTTGTTAGCAAATACAAGGCAACATCAAAATATCACACGGAGTCATTCTACTAGCCAAGTGTCGGATAATATATATCAACCCCATCGTCATGTATGGACTAGGCCCATTTTTTCTTTCTTGCTAAAGGGACACATGGTCTGTATCAGTATATGTTTGTTTTTCATCATCTGCCAACTAGATAGTACCACTAGAAGAAGGGAAACAATAAATCTAGAGAGGAGAACAAGTGCCTTAGGGTCATCATGTAGGAAGGTGCCTCCAGGCCACTAACCATGATGCTATGCCCCTAAGGCACAACACACAATAGTAAAAATAGAGAAGAAGAAAGATAGAAGAATGATTATACAAATAGAAAAAGGGTCACAACAGAGGTAGTCTCCAGGTATCCTTGACCTTACAAGAGTATCAAGGGTCATCCAAGGAGGCCTAAACAACACATGACACATCATGGGGGAAACACAACACAGAGGTAAAGGATTAGAAATACTTACCTAAAGGCACAACCAAACTAGTGGTTGTCGTCAAGCAAATCATCATCTTCCCAATCTCAAATGTTAGAGAAAAGAGGTACATAAGGTACCATATCCCAAATTTTGTTTTTGTATTTTGATCATCCCACAATAATGGGTTACACTTTTTGGCCAAACTTGACATTGAAATCAATATTTTGAACTAAATCTTCATGTTCTGACACCTATAGCTGCTAAACCATTAGGAATTTGAAGATGATGCGAACTAGTGATTTGTGAGATTTTGTTTGTAGATTCTAAATATATTTTTTTAAAAAAAATTGGAGTTAAATTGTAATTTTTTTTGCAACTCATTTGATAACTGGTTTTTAATAGTAAACAACATTTTTTTAAAGTGATGTTTATTCCGTAGCACATAACTTTTTTTCTACAAAGGATAAAATTCTAATTATTTTTAATTTAGATTGGTAACACTGATATATAGTGTATGCATTTGGTTTCATAATGTTTTGTTGAATATATATTTTTTAATTAATTTTTGAAGTCAAACCAATTATAATTTAGACATAGGGGTATTCCGTAAAACATAACTTTTTATGTATGTATTGAAATTCAATTTTTTTTCTTTTAATGAAACAAGGAAATCAATACCTAGTGCATAGATATTTTTTAGAATTTTGTTTCAGTAATTTACTAATTGTCCATGTGTGTAGAATAGAGAACTTGATGTTCGGTGAAAAACATACATTCACAAGAAATAAAAAATAAATATAATAATCAAATTAAATATATTTAAAATTATATTTTTTGAGAAACTTATAATAAGGGCTACATACTTACAAAGCATAAATTTTAAATGAATTCATTTGATCCCTCAAAAGATAAATCAAAATTGGTTTTTTATCAGCATTTTGATAGGTGTAGAGGAGACTCCATTATAGGTATGGTTTAAAAATAGTGGGTTTCTATCCAAGGGGGTTTGAATCTAAAGGGGTTTGATCAAACCCTCTTCAATTAAAATCTTTTAAATGGAACCTTTCAAGGCTTAAATCATTATATTTTCTAAAAATATGTGATTTCAGCAAAAATTAGGATGTTCCAGAAAGTGTAACCCATTATTGTGGCAGCACCTATTTAAATTGTTCATTCTTAAGGTCTTCTTGGTTTGATTCAATGTTAGGTGGAATGTTAAATTCTTGTTGAGGTGCATTTTGTTGGGTAAAAGCTTGTCTTTTCCTCCTCCTTTCTCTTGCTTGTCTATTTCTTCTTGTCTTATTGCTTATATCTTCAAAAGTATTGTCATGTTTTTCTATTAGACTTTTTGTGCTAGAGGAGGAAGCTTGTTCAAATCTTATTTTTCTTGATGAAGTGGTTTGTTATTGATGACTCACTCTCGATCCTTGTAAGGATGACAGAGGAGGAACCTCAACATAGAGTTCTTTACCTTTTTCTCTAGGAAGTTCTTCTAATGCGGGTTGTTCTTCTCTTATTGTTTGCATAGGAGGCTCGACCACTCTAGATATAAGTTTTTCTTTGTATCATCTATATTGTAGGAAAGAGTGGTCTCTTCATGGCTTAGGGTCTCTATCAGGTTGTGGCCAAAAGTAATCAAGAGTAAAGTACTTTTCTGTAACCATAGGTTGCCATGTATTACATCAAATAGTACACACTTGTCCATGTAAAGGGAATTTTATGCAATTGTGAATAGTTAAGGAGACAACATTCATAGTTTTTAACCATGGGTGTCCTAGTTTTATGCGGAAAAGGTTAGATAAAGGGATAACATCAAATAATTGATCTATAGCTTTATCATATACCATTTAACCAATAAGGATATTTTCCTGAAGGTATGCATGAAAGCTCCAATGTTTGTCTTAATCATTAAATTTGAAGGTTCATCAGAATCTTGTGTCAAATTATGTGAGAGAAGGAACACTTCAATTACCACATTAGTCATGCAATTAGGATCTATAAGTGTACCATGCACCAGAATCTCCATTATACTCATGGTGATGTAAAGATGCCCTTCATTATCTACAAATGTTTTATCGTGAGATGTAAATGTGATTTCAAGTTCACAGCTCCTTTTCAAATAAGGCCTAGGAGGGAACCTATCATTATTGTTGCAATAAGAAGCCATGTATATATATTTTCAAATGAATGCAAGATCAGATTTTAAAAGATTTTCAATACTTATGCAAGGAACAAGTGCAAAACTATGTATGCTTATGATCTAAAATTCTTGATTTTCTACTTTTTTCAATGCAAATGCCTAAAAGAAGCAGTGTTGTGAAGAAATTAATGAGAGGTAGAAACTTAAATGCTTACTTTCAGTCCACTAATGCAGCAATATCTTTCACAACACACGTATAATCAAATCTAGGTGAAAATTAGTCAAAATCTAGTGAAAATGCAAGGATTCTAAACCCTAATTATGAAATTAAGGCATGAAACTATGCAAAATGATGTATGAGTAAATTATAATTAGATTTATGATTTGAAATATCTTAGCTCAGATCTGAAAATGATGTTACAAGTCCTACAATGCTCAATGCAAGTGCAATTTTAAGGAAAAGTGAGTGAATATGCTAGCTTTTGTTGAAATTGACTATGTGAAAATGCAAAATCTAAGATGTAAATGCAAAGACACACTATGATGAAACACTACAATCAAAATCAAATTTGAATGAGTATTTTAAAAAAGTAGTAAAATCTGAAACAAGATTTTGATTCAGATAGTCAAAATCTAACAATTTAAGCATGAAAATGAAATTAAAATGATTAATTAATGATGTACTACTATAATTTATATCATATCTAATGTAAAAATCATAAATTAAATGAAATGCAATGAAATTATGTCAAAATACAAGCCTAAGATGCCAAATTTTTCAATTTTTTTCATTTTTTTTTGTATTCAAATGCAATAAGATGAAAATTAAATGAATGAATGTAAATATAAAGTACAACACTCAACAAAGTGCAAAATTCAAATAAAACATGGGTTCACCAAAATGTTTTATAGGAAAAGAGGGATGATGGTAAGGTTTTGCTAATTAGATCCTCCTTTCACTACTAACATTCAAGGACATTCAACCGAGTTGAATCATAACTTTTGCAAGAGGATTCACATACAGGTTGGTTGTCACTTGTAATGATGTGGAAATTCAAAATTTGTTGATTAATGTATTAATTTAATGCTCAAGTATGCTCAAAACCCTAATTATATAAAATCGTAAGCAAACGGATAAATTACAACAAATGCTCATAGACCAAGACAATAGACAGAGATTAGTTACTGACCATTTTTTGAAGTTTATGGATATGAACAATTGGGGGCTTCATGACTAGCACCCTAGCCCAATGCAATGTTTTCTTCAGGGGGTTTTGGACTCCTTCCGACACTGATGATCATTGTTTTGTATGTTTCTAGCTATGTAGATGCAGAGGGCACTATCACTAGCACCCTAGCCCAAGGTAGGATGTTCTTCAAGGAATCGAGACCTCTTCTGATGTTGATTATCATTATCATGAAGATTTTTGTATCTGCAACCTTGGAGGGCTTTATGACTAGCGCCCTAGCCTCGATAGTGCACTGAACTACTTCTTTCCACTAGATCTAGAATCCTTATCTTTTGCAACCTTCCTCTGTAGCTCCACTCTATGAAATCTGATACATGTAACCTGCAATCACAAGGAGAGGGGTTGGGGTTTGTGGTGTTTAGGAGCTTGCCTTAGTTAAGCCCCAGAATGGCATTCGAGCCTTCCAACATCATTGTTTGATAAAGAGTGTGTATCTCTATGGGATAGAGGCAAAAACAAAGGATAAACTTGATAAATGATTGATTCAACAAAAATAGATATCACCTCAGAGGTGTAGCTCACATGTAGATGAAAATCCTTTAACACATGAGAAGATGAAGCTAAATCTGCAATCATAAACACAACAATATTCTGCTCTACAACAATGAATATCTTGAATGCTCTAAAATCATAAATTCACCAAAAGTTCATAATCATCTTCTAGTTTGCAAATAAATCCCTAAACATGCTTATATATGCATTCCCACTTTAATTTCGTAATTCAAACTTAAGATGTCAGCATGGGACACCTTTAACGGTCACATAACCAACATTCAAATTTGGGACCTACCTAAAATAGGGAAGGACTAGGGCACAAGTGCCCAAGCCCTTAGGTCCTATTTTAGGGAAAGATCAAATGCCACAATGTCCCTCAAGCTCCATTTGACATGGGTTTCAGGTCATTTTGTTCCAGGAGTTAAAATGAACATGCAAGATGCAAAACAAGGGACCCGGGAGCTAAACTTAGGAGGTAAAAGTCCTAGGGGGACATTTTACGACATAACAACAGAAAAAGCAGTAGATGAAGAACTAAATGCTCTAAATTTAAAAATATATGAGCCCAGGAATGATTTTGACCCTGTTGGCAAAGTTGATCAGCTTTTCCCAACTATTGGTTTCAAACACAAACATTCTTTAGAAGACTTCTAGGAAAATTGCCAAGATGACTTTGAGGTAAGGAAAAAGCAGTATAATAGGATTATTGCCTTTCAATTAAGAGAATTCAAATTAAGAGATGACATACCGGAGGAATTTTCCAATGATGGTGTGGTTTTGGATCCAGTATATCAAGTGGCCGCTGTTGATGAAAAGCCTTTGGATCCAATTAATTGTTCAAAGGAGGAGAATTCCATTAGAGAATTCAGTAACTACATTATTCAAAGAAGTATGGAGTGGTTAGAGCCAAGGTTAAGGAATTTTGTGCCACCAGCTGTGCAGACTAGAAAAAGAAACAAGGATCAAGCTTAATATCCAAGATCCCCAGTTGGTAAAAGACAAAAGACACAAGGTAAGCCCCCAAAAACTATAAATTATGTGGTGTCTTTAGAAGATGCTTCTCCAGAGGATGTACTCATGTTAGTACAAGAAAAGTTGGTTGAGTCTTCAATGATGTATAAGGAGGGTGCAACAAGCATTACATCTAGTATTGGAGCAAAACTAATGGCCCAAGTTATACCTCCTAGAGATGCTATTGGACAAACACCGAGTGAAGGATAATAGGCTGCTAAGATAGACAAATCACAAGCAACCTTTGGTATGGTCGTATTCCCGCCCCCATCTTTAGAGCAACAAACTGAAATAGAACATGCAGAGCAGTAGCTACCTGAAGAAGGAAGGGTTACTGAAGAAGACAAGGATGTTAATGAGCAAGGAAAAGCTCCCAATGAGGAAGTACCTAAGCAAGAATATGAACAACAATCTGTGGAGCAACAAAACATTCCTTTTGAAGAAGAGGAAAAGAAAGATGAAGAAGTAGACAAAACTGAACAGAATGTTCCTTCAGAGGAAGAAAGAGAAGAAGACATTTGTAAAGAACATGTGTTCATGGAGTAGGAACAATAGGAACCTATCAATGCTACTGAGCAAGCAAAAAGGACAATGTTGAGTCTATAAAAATCACAGATGAGCCAGCACGTCAGGAGCTGCAACAAGAAAGCATAATAGGTGAATAGTCTAATCAACAAAAACAACAAATAGCCCAAAATCAACTTGATCAGACTCTACAGGCCCCAGTTGTACCTTCATGGCTAAATTTAAATTTGGGTAAAAGGCAACAAATTATTTTAAAGCCATTGAGTTTTCAAGAGATGATTGTTGAACTAAAGAAAGATAAGCTGAAGAAAAGGGCTAGGACTTTGTTGGCTATTCACACCAATGACAAGGGCAAAGAATTGCAAAAATTACAACCTCGATAGCTAACAAAGATGACAGGGACCTGCTAGCTGAAGATTATCATATTACAAGGGTAAATTTGGGTAAGTAGACCCATGTTGAAGAGATTGCTTCTTTTGATTCTACATATACCACTGTTAAATCTAGAATGTAGAAAGATAAATAGGCCAAAGATAATTTGAAATTACAGTTGCATCAGATGAAGGAGTTTGTCAAGGGTCTCGTTACTCCAGTATCTTGGCAGCCAGCGTCAACTGATGTGCTAGTTTTGATGACTAAGCAGGAAGTAGATACTATATAGGTGATGAAAGAAAAATCTTCTATGTTGGACAGGAGGGTAGTTAAGTTTTTGGATGAGACTTTCAGCATCTTTGATAAATATTTTCCATTCTACAAAGAACCATGTTGTTTAGAAAAGGAAATAAACAATTTTGTAGAAAGTCACAAAAGAGAAGATAAAGAGTTAGAACGAGTGTTGAAAACTTTGAAATAGATTGGGGAAATGAGAGGAGGAATTGATAAAATCAAATATTCTACAAGATGAGGAACCCAATTTTGTGGATGAGTGTATAAAAATCATTGAATATAAGATCGAGCAAATAGCCAAGGACTGCCCTACATTACTCACACTGAAGCACGACATCTTTGCATATATTGCTATTTTTGAGACTTTTGTCAAAGCAGTTGTGGGCCTAGATATGTACTCTTATGACAGATATAGGTTAGAACCTTTGGATAAAGTGAAAGAAGTCTATAAAAAGAAGATGGATGATTTGTAGCAGGCTCTAGGTTTCAATGAAAACAAATTGGATAGATTTGTGGAATCTAAGGTTCACTTCAAGTCAGTATTGATAGATGTCAGTAAGATGGAGAAAAAGTGTGAATGGGCTGCTCAACGTTTGAAAACCTTCAAACTCAGGTATGAGTGGTTAGACGGGCCCAATGTGGATAGAGTGGAGTTGATTTGTTTAAATTTTGCGGAGTACAAGAAGCTCCAGTCTGTTGAAGGGGTGTCCAGCTCTCACTAAGTCCATTTTCTAGACTTTGTCAATTTTGATATTTAAAAGAAATTGTAATAAAACACTTTTGTAATAAAGGGACTCACTATTTTTATAAAGTGGGCCCTACAAAAATCTTTCTTATTTCTTTTTATATCTTTGAGTTGAAAAGTCAACTTGGAAATAGGCATGCAAAACAATTCTATTTTTGAATATGCTTTTTGAGTTGCATGAGCTTGGTGATAAAAATAAAGACGAGATATTGCATTTAGTTTTAAACTACTGTAATTATTCTTTTGAAGTGCCTATAAAAGGGAGGGACTCATTTTGTTCAAGGGTCCGAAAGTTGAAGAATTAGGCTGCCGGTCCATATTTTAGTTTTTTAATCTTTTTTAGCAGTTAGTAATTTTTACAGTTTTTAGCATAGAGAAGGTGGTTTCTTCTGAAAATAGATTCATATTTCTGGTCTTTGTGTTGGATCTACTTTCTTGTATTGAAGTTCAAAGAAGTTAATGCAAGATGGCTGTTAATTCCGTGGGATCTTTCCTCATGTTTCTGGTGTAGTGCATTGAACTCATTCTTTACTTCCATATCTATTTGAGAAATTCTAAAATTCATGCTTTAAAATTCTAAATTTATTTATGATTTGTGTATGAAATATATAGTAATCAAAAAATACAATTCTAATCATATCAATTTGGGAATCCTTTCACTGTGGCACCATAATATGAATGATTGGGTTTTATAAAACTGATTTTAATATTGTGGTTAATGAATTTCTTGGAGAAGTGTGTTGATACAAAGTTTGAAATTTGGTGTGTTGTATCATTTACTTTTTGTTCCCGTACAATCTTTTGATCTTTCTTTCAAAAACAGTAGTAGATAGATTAAATTTATGCTCATTTTGAACAAATAAATTGAATAACCAAGTCCCCTTGTGAACTGTCCATATCAACCATGTGCTTACGCAACATAGTTGTGACCCAACTCCCAAGACCTTGGGGGACCTTCAGGTTCATTGATTCTCTTTTGGATTAGTAGTCCTTTAGGAGAGGCAAGTTGAATCTCACCTTGCCTGTGTTGCATGCATGTGTTAAACAGATTATCAACAGGTCTTTCATTCAAAGGTCTCAATGATGCCCTATTCCTTCTACTCCTTTAGTTTTCAAAAGAAATTTCTTCTTCAAAGCAAGGTTTGGACCATCATATGAAGTCATTATGATATGATATTTTGTAGCATCATAGCTCTTGGAGTAAGCTTTCTAAAAAGTATAATTTTTAATATATTTTATTTAACTATTATCTTTATTTTCTATTTTCTTGTGAACATAGCATCTTTTACCAAACATAAAGGTCTATGTTCAATGCATGTGGAAATTTTTTTAAAAGTAGAAAAAAATCTTAAAAATATGTGTGCACTCTATATTAATGTCATGTTTGAACATTTTTTTAATTAATTGGGATATACACAAAAAAAAGAGTTATGTGGTATGGAATAATATTACTCTAAATTGTTTTAATCTAAATAAGAAATTAATAATAAATAAAATATGCAACAAAAATTGCAAAAAAATATGCATACACTAGATCTATGTTTAAGAAATTGTGATTTTAAAAAATGATACATTATGAAATAATATCACTCATTAAAAATACTATAAAGTATAAAAACGTGTTATTAAGAAAATTTTAAAAATGAGACAAATTATTATTTTTTTATTTTTTAAATTTGTATACAAAATATAAAAAATCACTAGTTCACATCATCTTCAAATTTTTAACAATTTTCTTGCTATAAGTGACATAAAGTGAAATTTTGGTTTAAAATGCTAATTTCAATGTCCCTCTTAGGCCAAAATGTGGGACACACTATTGTGGGATCACCCACACATAAATATTGAAGCCCCTTTCACCAGAGGCTTCCAATTTTGAGACAACTAATCATGAAGTTTAACTAGGTTTAGCCAAAAAAAATATAATTCTCAAGTTACTATTATTTTTTGCGAAAGATCTTCCATCTCAATCACCTCATCACCAAAAGTCCTTATTTAAACACTCTCTCTAGAATTGGTAGAAATTGAAGAGGAAAAATTGCCCAAAAAACAAGAGCATCAAAGGAGCGATGACAGTGATCCCTAAGAGATGATTTTTTTTTCTTACAATTAGTAGGTCTAGACTCAGTGTTTGGCTTAGTCATTGAATTTCTTACAAGAAGATTTGTAGTAACCCTAGTAGATAGGGAGGAGAGAGAATTGATAACTCCATATTGGTCACTATCCACCTAACCATGTGAGAAACCTAATCTCATAGAATCTACCAAGAGCACATTGAAGGTAATTGATTTGGTCGATAAGGTCTAGAAGCATGTGTAATGATTTTAGACCAATTCTCCTATGCCCTAGATTTGGATTGAGATTTACGGCTTAGTGTTTGTTCATTCAACACACCATCCTAGCCATTGAGTCTATCCAAAGGAAAAGTGCAAGCATCAAAACTACATTTATTTGGGGAGAACTTGGAGGCAAGCACCACATGAGAAAATAAGAACAACAAAAAAACTATCCAAAATATCATATTGAAGCCCTCAATTCAACTTCAAAAGTTTAAAATAAACTATACAAATAATACTTTCTACCTTTACAATAATAATTATTTATTTTAATTAAAATTGAAATGTAAACCATAAGAGACACAAAGCATAGGTAGTTATAGCAATTTTCAAAAAAATTCAACACCTAACTTATAGATTCTAGTATTTCCCATTAAAAAGTCTTATAGTTTCCATAAAAGCATGTTTATATACCCAACAAGGAATAACCATGTCTATAAGTAGCTTAAAATTTCCCAACCGACCTCCCTCAATTTCCACAACTCATTACCATTGTGATCATTTTCTTTAAATTATCCTTGCTTTAGATGACTTTGTCTAAATCCAAAATCATTGTTATTATATTATATTATCCTTTCATTATGATTTCTTTGACAAATTAGTAGGTCATCAATGTTGTCCTTGTTATTTGTCTGCAAGGACATCCGGAATTTATGGCGACTAAAATGAGTGTACATTAAGATCCCTCACTTACTCCACTATAATCCAATCACCAACAGTAAGTAGACTGCCATCACTATCACCTTTTTGTATCACACATTTGTTTTCTGGGAGTACTTAATATTGTAACGAGAATTCCTCCTCACCTATATGATCATCATCACCATTCCATTTCTTCACAAGCTCATTGCTGAATCATTCAATCCCTCTTTCATTTTTCATTTAGCTGTGTATGATTTCTCTTTCAACTTGGTCATTAGAACACCCAGTAAATCATTCATCCCTCCCTCCCTTCAAATTTACAGCTTTGTATCTCATTTCAGTTTTGTTCAAACTTTGAGAATGTATAATTTTACAGTGAAGAAGAGTAAGGGAAGCCAGTTAGCTCAAATTCTTCTGCTAAAGAAGATCATGAGAACTTTCCACAGAATCGCCATTGTGAGGAAGGCTGCTCTTTCTCTTAGCAAAAGAGGGTATCTCAGTTTGGAGGAGATGAAGGGATCTGATGTTCCAAAGGGCTATATTCCTGTCTATGTTGGGACTGATCGCAGCAGATTTATCATACCTGGAACTCATTTAAACCATCCACTTTTTCGTCAGTTGTTGGACAAGATCGAGGAGGAATTCGGATTCGATCATGAAATGGGTCTCTTCATTCCCTGTGAAGAAGCTGCATTTGAATGCCTCATTTCTCTTCTTGATGCCCAGAAATCTCAAAAAATTGTAGAGCTGAAATCGGAGCCCAGATCGATGGTAGATTTAAAGTCTTCTTCTTTGGTTGTTAGAAGATTCGCTTGATCTGATTTTGGTGAAGAGTGTCATTCAGTAATTGGGTCTGCAATGAGATTGGGTTGCCTGAAAGTGGAGCTACTACTTATCCGTGGCCAATTGGGCAACAACCCACCACATTCTGTACCGTATAACTCTTTTTCAATATTTTTAAAGAAGGAAAGAAGAAAAACTAATGAAAGAAATCTTTATTTCAGAGGTTCCATTTTTCTACCAATGAAAGAAAAACTAATGAAAGAAATCTTGCTTCTGGATTTGACTGCGTAATGTTTATTTCCATTAACTTTTTGGATCACACTCTATGATCCATCGTAAGGATGTAGCTCTGATTTGACTGCGTAATGTTTATTTCCATCGACGTTTTGGATCACACTCTATGATCCTCGTTAGGATGTAGCTCTGATTTGACTGCGTAATGTTTATTTCCATCAATGTTTCGGATCACACTCTATGATCCATCATCAAGATGTAGCTCTCCTTATGATGGATCATAAAATGTGATCCGAAACGTTAATGGAAATAAACATTACACAGTCAAATCCTAACTACATTCAAATTCAATACTATGGACTGTAGCAATCTAACATTATTTATTCATATAAAGATTTCCAATTTCAGAGATCAATCAACATGGTAGTAACGTACATTTGAATACAATTGCATAAAAGTTTTAGGGAGATTTATTTTAGAGAGTTTGAAAACTTTGGATCTCTGAAATTACATGAGATTTTTAGCAGGGCAAATCTCCTTGCACCGTAGGTAAAGATGACGGAATGATGATTAAAAACACCGGAACAGTCTTCACCTAATGATAGATACTATTCCCTTATTTATAACTGAAGAATTCTTAAGAACTACATGACTACATGTATTCTGGGTACAACTGCACCAGTAGCACATTGTGAGACTGAGAATCTGTCTTGGAGAACCTACCTCGATGGAACTTGGAGGCACCTTAGGCACTGATGCAAGAACTAGAAAAATTTAGGCGTTCTTGCAATGTCAGATTTGATGCTTAATTATGAGTAGAAAACTTTTTAAAAAAATTTGTGGTACAAACTTTTAGATTTACCGAACATTTTAACTTTTTTGAAAATCACAAAAATATTTTCAACCAGGTTTGTAATTTGATGATTACATAATAAACCTTCAACCATCTCAAGTTTCAATTTAGAAGCGGTGCTATTGATCACCATTTTCTCATGTATTTCACAAAAATCATAGTAAGGTTATACATTGATCTTCATCATCCATTTTGGCAGCAACGGATTAAATGTTTGAAAGATTTTAAATACTCTATAACTAATCATCATCACTCATACTTAAATAATATATATTTTTATAGAAAAAATCAATAAAAACAAGGAAGTAGTCTAATACAAAGTACTGAATCTAAAAGACACAATTTAATGGTTGACCTAAATTTTTTGTCTAATTTTTTCAAGTCTTCGTCAACCATTGCTAAAGGTTTTTGACCTACCACAACAAACTTATTTGCAATCAACTAGGTCTTTCGTTTTAAGTTTCCATAGATCAAAATTCACTTCATTAAATTTTTTAATCTTCATTCACCTAAAAGTGCACTCTTAATCTATACATGAAAAAGATTCATCTATAAGTATCTCACTAAACTAAAGATTAAAAGAAAAATAAATTCCTTTCCAAAAAAGACCAAGAGTTGATTAGGGTCTCATATCATATCAAAGGAATGATAAAAACACCTCTACTTAATTTTAACATAAGATTTACTAGTGAGTTACATCATGTAAAACCATTCAACAAAGAAAAATAAATACCACATAATTTACCTTGGGAATCCCTTGCGAGGAAAAACTCTATAAACAAGAATACTATTTAGATTGGATTCACAATAAAAAATATTAAAATACTATAAGAACCCGCCCTACTCTATTCAAGAGATCCTCAACATCTAGAAGCTTTAGGGAGCACCCATAAACACCATCTTCCTTGGAGTAATCCTAATAACATATACCTACTCCAAAATCTATCATTCATTCTCCAAACCCAAAATTAGAGTTATACCCAAAATACAATAATCACTTGTTGCAACTTGAAAACCCAATTCATAATAGACATCAAATTTCCACAGTCCATGATATTATATCAAAATGTTTCAAGATTTAATTGTGGGAATTTTTTTTCCTTCAATGTTTTGGATCACACTCTGTGATCTATCATCAGGAAGTAGAAAGAAAGAGAAGAGAAATAGAAAATAAATTTTTTATTTCTCTTCTCTTTCTTTCTACTTCCTGATGATGTATCATGGAGTGTGATCCGAAACGTTGAAGGAAAAAAAATTCACACAGTTAAATCTTGAAATATTCTGATATAACCCAATTCATGCAATAAAATAGGATAAAACAAAGCCACTTCCTAATAGTAGCATGATTTAAAAGAAAATATGGCTTGCAAGTTAAAACAAACTTACTTGTTAGTTAAAATAAATAGTTTGATGCAAGCAATCTCAACTCTCAAAAAATAATGAATTGGCTTATTAGATAATTCTAATAACTAAATAATGAAATGTGTCCAACTGTATATATCCTATGATAGGTGTACAACACACACCTAACCTATGTATTGACCTATCAAATTTAGACACAAACCTAACCTATCAAATTTACTATTAAAAGTAATGAAGAAAAAAAAACCTTTTTTTTCTCTTAGGGCTCTTAAGAGACTCTCTTGGTCCAATGTAGTTTGGAAGGATCAGGAGACCTAGAGAATGAAACAAGGCCTCCACTAGCATTCACCCACCTACATGACATGTTGGCACTATTAGTTTGGTCCCATCAGGTGTGGAAGAAAAAAATGTGGCTATTGGCACCTTTACATTGAATGCAACTGATGCATTTTGTAAGAATGAATTCATTATCATCATGATGAATTAGTCTAGAGTTGACAAAAATTGAGGTAGGCTATTGTAGATGGTGTTACACATATGGTTCCTAAGGTTGCCATTGATGTCAACACTATAACAAGGTTGTCATTGATGTCAACACTATCATGGATGTGTGATGGTGTTCATGGTTAGATGGCATGCCCTATCTAGTAGAGAAGATATAGTTCATGGTTGGATGTCATGTCCTATCCAACAAATAAGATATAGTTCATGGTTAGATGTCATACCTTGATCAACGCAGAGTTGAGTATGAAGTCATATTAAGATGGGAATTAGAAACATCAAGAAGACATATTAAGATGGGAATTAGAAGCATCAAGAAGACACATTAATATAGAAATTAGAAGCACTAAGATTATCGGATGTGTTGCTAATGTTGAGAAGATGTTACTGGTGGCCTGAAGCATATTGTATGATCTCTCCTACTATTCCTAAGAATGTATGTGTTGATACAAAGAAGGTTTGGCCTTCAGAAGTTGGTCAAAGTTTCTACTACAGGATGACTGCCTTTGAAGACTGTCTGGGAGATTGCTCCACATTTTCATCCCTTTGATGTTGTGCCTTTGCTAATGGAAGATAGCTTCATATAGTGTCAAATCATGTATGTTTGGATTACCAAAAGAATGTTTTCTAGTTCACAGTGTGAAGATAATGTTGTTTCTGTGAAGGTGTTCTTAGTAGGGCAATGGAATACTCTGCTTTCCTCCACATTTGCAGTTATGGCTATGTGGTTCTAGAATTGTGTTTAGAGTTCTATAAAGGTGATAACTCCAAAGTTTTAGATCATTTGTCCTTTTGCTATGAAAGTTATGCATGATAGAGTACTGGCATGTGTTCAGGGAGAGTGAGGTGGTGTTGAAGGCATGTTGGAATGTTCTACATTCCTCTGGATGTGAATGTTTGCCTTTGCAATTTTGTGGACATATTTATAGATGTGCATCACATGCTTTTTTGCAGTTTCAAGTTTCTTGGTGATCTATAAGCTCAAATTTTCAATGACAGTATGTTGTAGTGTGTTTCAGATGACTTGTTGTTCTCAGAGTTCATGGTTGAAGATGTGTGGCACAAAATCTTTAATGTGTGGAGATAAAGGAGTGTTTGGAGATATTGTATGAGTCCTATAGACTCATCTGGAAGATCTTCATGAAGATCTTTCTTGTTTCCAATAACACACAAGGTTTTCAAGTTGATGTGGCCATTATGCTTCAAGTTTCATATGTCTTTGCTTAAGGCTATCCTATTTTCAAATGAGAAGAGTGTGTGGATGCAATTTCTTAATTTTTTATGTTGTGAAGGATGTTTTGGACTTGGTTAAGCAAGTGTTGATGTCCACAAGGCATGGGTCTTCTGCTAGTGTAGCATATAGTCTTGTTTAGGACTTGTCCTCTACACGTTTCATGTTGTGTGTAATCTGGCTGACTTGTAAATGTATTTTTCATGTTGTCCCTGGCTGACAAACAATGTAATAAATGTAATATCATGTATAAATTCTAAATCAAATTGAGTTAGGCGAGATGTGATTGCAATGTGATTGATAAGGTTCACAAGCAAGAAAAGGAGCAGAATGAATGCATTATGATGTGTGACTAAAGGAGAAAGAGAAGATGTGTTAGAAGTTGTCCTGATTCATCTTGAAGACATTTGTGTGACAGGAAGGAAGTGAAGAGTGTGCCTAATTGATCCAATTATTAGAAGTAGAATTGTAATCATCAAAGGTATGAATGTTAATGTCAATTTTCAGGCAGTAGAAGGATTGTCATATTGTAATCTTTTCTAAGTTTGTTCTCAATTCAATGAGTAGTTTCTTCCTTGGGAGTGACCCTAAAACAAAGTCTTTAGGGAGTTGTATCTTCCTTGGGAGTGAACCTAAATCAAAAATTTTAGGGAGTAGTAGCTTCCTTAGGTTGTAGCCCTAAAACAAAGTTGTTATTTTGTACCTTCATATATTGTGAGTTAATCCCCACCATTGTTTTTTCCTTCTTGGGTTTTCCATGTATATCTAGTGTTATGTGTTGACGTAAATTGTGTTAATCTTTCATGTTTATGTTGATGTTGTAATGCTTAAGTTTAAATCTTCTCTAGAGAACTTGAAGTTTGATTAGATACTGATTCACCCTCCCCTCTCAGTATCCTGGTGTGTTTAATAGATGGACTCAACATCCACCTATAGGTGTAAACAAAAACATTCCTAGATGCCATATATTTTGAGATTCACTACATCAAAGTTTGACAACTTTTTTTCTCTTAGAGTTCTTAAGAGACTCTCTCAGTCCAATGTAGCCCGAAAGGATCAAGAGACTTGGGGAATAAAATGAGGCATCCACTAGCATTCACCCACCCACCTCAACATGTTGGCACTGTCAGTTTGATTACATGAGGTGTGAAAAATATGACTATTGGTACCTTTACACTACTCTTAAATGAGGCATTTTGCAAGAATGCAATGATTGTTGGCAAAGTTAAACAGTCTAGAGTTGACAAAAACTAAGATAGAATATTGTAGATGGACCCAACATCAAACTATAGGTGTAAATAAAATATTCCTAGGTGCCACAGATTCTAAGAATTTCTACATCAAAGTTTAACATTTTTTCTCTTAGGGCTCTTAAGAGACTCTCTTGATCTAATGTAGCTTGGAAGGATCAGGAGACTTGAGGAATAAAACAATACCTCCACTAGCATTCACCCACCCATCCTAATGTGTTGGCACTATTGATTTGGTCTCATGAGGTACAGAAGAAAATATGACTATTTGCACCTTCACACTACTCTTAAATGAGGTATTTTGCAAGAATGTATTCATTGTTGGCATAGTCAAACGTCTAAAATTGATAAAAAATGAGATATGTTATTATAGACAAACATAAAATCTATCTATAGGTACAAATAAAACATTCCTAGGTGCCACATGGGTTTTGAGATCATTGCATCAAATTTTGACATTTTTTTTTTCTCTTAGGGCTCTTAAGAGACTCTCTTAGTTTAATGTATCTTGGAAGGATCATGAGACTTGGGAAATGAAATGAGGCCTCCACTATCATTCACTTGCTAACCCTAATGTTTTGGCATTATCAGTTTAGCCCCACAAGGTGTGGAAAAAAAAATATGGCTATTGGAACCTTTACATTACTTTCAAATGAGACATTTTGTAAGAATGCATTCATTGTCAACATGGTCAAATAGTTTAGAATTGATAGAAACTAAGATAGGCTCTTGTAGAGACTTGAGGATTGAAATGAGACCTCCACTAGCATTCACCCACCTACCCCAGGACATGTTGGCATTTTTAGTTCAATCCCATGAGATTTCTAGAAGAAAAATATGGCTATTGGCACCTTTACACTACTCTATAATGAGGCATCTTGCAACAATGCACATTCATTTTTGGCATGGTCAAATGGTTTGAAATTGATAGAAACCAAGATAGGCTCTTTGATGGGGAGCCTCAGTCAGTAAGACTTAGATCATCGGCAAACTCCTTGTTTATTCTCCCGATATGCTGATATGTGTTATCTTCGATGAGACCCTACTCGTCGGCAAGCACGCACAACTTCTGGCCGATGTGCTTTGTCACCCCGATCTAAATCTTAGGCCGTGACTTCCGTTCAGTGGCTCGAACCTCCCTTCAGCCAAACTATCCTCGTCGCTCGGAGCGCAGAATGTTTTTCTGATGGTCTCTATCTCACCGATAACAGCTCCAACTCCTCTGATCCAAACCCTAGCACATGGAGATGCTAGGCCATCTACTGTACACAATCCTCAGTCTGGAACATCTGCAGCACCGAACAATGAAACAAAACAGGAAATAAACAAATATTGTACAACGAAGCCATTCCACTAATTTCGACAAAAATCTCACCAGTGGAATGCTTCACATCGACATTTTGCAACAACAAAAGTACAGAAAGGAAAAGAAATCTATAGCTATGCAATTTGTAATTAAAGAGAATGGAAAACAAATTGACGACACAAAATAGTTTGGTTTCTCCTTAACACAATGCACAATTACATTCACACAATTACATTCAATCTACTCTTCGATCTGATTACAATCTATATGATCTTGTTCATTTCCCTGGATTTTATAAACTTGCCAGAGGAACACCAACCCATTCCAAGCGGCTGGGAGACCGATTCCAAGCAGCTAGGAGAAAACTAACTGATTCCAAGCGGCTAGGAGACCAACCGTCAAACCACTAACCATTTGACAAATGCAAACTAAGTACTTGGGACTTACAAAGTTTGTTCTAGGTCTAGATATAAACAGAAATGATATGCATTGGTCAAATAGACCTTATTACAACACAAAACCTAATTTTCTAAACAAACATGAATTTAAATGCCTCATGGAGGCCACCCTATGTTAGGTGCTCCTGCACCATACACCCCACCTAGAAAAGAACTCATGTCCCACGAGTTGAGTATGTGTCTAACACCACCATCATCCTTCGCTGCATCATGCCTTCCCCATGATCTCTGGACTGCAACTTGCTTCCATGGAATCAAAAATTCATGCCTAGCATTGTAGGCTCTACTCACACCTTGCCATGAGTGAGTGCTTGCAACCAAACTTGGATGTTGTACACCATGATTGCTTACTGTCATAACTGCCTGAACATCTTCATTCAAAATCTTGGTCTATGCTTCATGTACTGCTGCTATGGTAGAATATGATTGTCCATCAACTCTTGTGGGCTCTAGAGGACAAACAATGGTCCCTACTATGATAGCATCTTCTTCTTTCCAATCAACTTGTGGCTGCTTGTAGACCTGCTCTTGGACCTTCTGCTGATCCATCTCAGTCATTACTATCTATTCTCCATCATTCAAAATTGAAATCACCTTCAAACTATGATCTTTGGTAACCTCACTCCTTGAGGTATCCTCAACTTTCCTTGTCTCTTCTTCATGCATCTTCACAAACTCTTTCTTACCCACCAAAATGATCTTGGCTACCTACTGTGTTGCAGCACCCTCTTGCAATGGTGTCATCACAAAAGTCTTTCCATCCTTCTTGATGGTGTATGTGTTAGCATATCCATCATATAATGCTTGCCTATCAAATTTCCAGGGCCTACCTAAAAGTAGGTGACAACACTCCATGGGCAAAATGTCACAAAAAATTCTCTCCTTATATTCTCCAATCTGAAAATCAATATATGCTTGTTCATCTACCAAAAGTGATTGGCTATCACTTACCCAAAATGCTCTATAAGGAGTTTGATGAGGAATCCTTTCTATGTTCAATTTATCCACCATTTCCCTAGACACCATATTATCTGTTGAACCAGAATCTATGACTATCTTGCATATTTTACCTTTGATTTTGCAATTGATCCTAAAAAGTGCTCTCCTTTGTGATGGTGCAGTCTTCACTGGTTCTTTGAGCAATGTCCTCTTGATCATCATATTTTCTCCCACTTCTGATGTTAAATTCACTTCAAGAGATGTCACACTTCCTGCATCCTCTTGAGTCAATGTGGTTCTTCTCTCATTACCATGAGAAGTTGAGGCCTTCTCTGGACACTTATAGGCTGGGTGTCATATCTGATTATAGTTATAACATCTCATATTAGAGAACTTGGATTCTCTACCTGATCCATTTGTCCCACTTTCATTTGGCCTCCTTCCTTGGTAGCCTCCTCTGCTACTTGAGTCTCCAACTTGCTCTTCTTGGCTAGACTCACCACTAGGCCTTTGGTTAGGACTTTTTCCTCCAAAACTGCCTCTAAAATTTTTGTCACCTCTTCCTTTACTTGGCTGCTCACCTTTCCTCTTCAGCTTCTCTTCAGCTCTTAATGCTACTTGAAAGCACTTTTCCACGGTTTCAATGGTAAACAAACTTATCTCATCTTGAATATTGTTCCTCAGACCATTTAGATACCTTGCTACCTTGGCTTTTTCATCCTCCATGTACCCATAAGAAAGAGTGTATTTGTGAAACTCCTTGGTGTAAGTAGCCACATCCATATCTTTTTGTTTAAGGTTCTGCATTTTCCTATAAATCTGCACCTTGTAGTCAAATGGAAGGAACTGGGACTTGATCTTCTCCAGCATTCTACTCCATGAAGAGACCATACTTTTCCCATTCTTTACCCTCTCTCCTTGGGTGTAATTCCACCATGTAAGGGCAACACTTTTTGAGTTTAGTTTTTACAAACTTAACCCTCTTGCTTTCAGGAACTTCCTTGTATTCGAAGTAGTTGTTTAGAGCCTCAATCCACTCCATGACTTCCTCAGCATTCATCTTCCCACTGAACATGGGGACATCTATCCGAGCCTCCGAAGAGTCCTTTCTAATTGCCTTGATGGCTTCTAGGAATTGTTTTTGCTCAGCTGGTATCTTTGCCTCTTCTTGTTCTTCTGCTTCTTCCTCTTTCTCCTCTTCTTCATCTGAATCTTCCTCTATCCTTTTGCCTATCTTCATTTCCTTCAATTCTGCTTGGAGTGCTTCCCTAACTCTAGTTTTGATCATCTCTTCCATCTCTTGAAATTTCTTGACCACTTCGGTGGTCATCCCCTTTGGAGGCATATCGCTAGCCTCTCCTTCTCTCTCTCTGTCTAACATAAACATTCACAAACATCACCCAAACGCCAACACTCCTGCAAATCCTCAATTTGACTACAACACAATGCTTAATCAGATGTCCATCCTACATGCTACTACAGACCCATTCCTCTTGTCCAACATCATATCCTAGAGATGCACTACCACTCTCTCGCAGTGGCCTCACTTTGCACCCTCTTCCAGCCAAACCTCTATTGGTGAATGGTCTTGACAGTCCTCATCATCATTTGCCCACACACTACAGGAGGCCTATTCCTTCTCGCAACTCATCATCTTCCTTCTCAGTGACAGAAATCAAATACACAACATCTCCGCCTAGAGCTTTCACTGGCTCTGATACTAATATGATGGGGAGCCTCAGTCGGTAAGACTTAGATCATTGGTGAACTCCTTGTTTGTTCTCCTGATATGCCGATATGTGTTATCTTCGGTGAGACCCTACTCATCGGCAAGAACGCACAACTTTTGGCTGATGTGCTTTGTCAGCCCGATCTGAATCTTAGGCCGCGACTTCCGTTTAGCGGCTCGAACCTCCCTTCGGACAGACTATCCTCATCGCTCGGAGCACGGAATGCTTTTTCAATGGCCTCTGTCTCACCAATAATAGCTCCAACTCCTCCGATCCAAACCCTAGCACATGGAGATGCTAGGCCATCTTCTATGCACAATCCTCAGTTTGGAACATCTGCACCGCCAAACAATGAAACAAAATAGGAAACAAACAAATATTATACAACAAAGCCATTCCACTGATTTCGACAGAAATCTCACCAGTGGAATGCTTCACATCAACATTTTGTAACAATGGAAGTACAGAAAGGAAAAGAAATCTACATCTATGCAATTTGTAATTACAGATAATGGAAAACAAATTGACGACATAGAATAGTTTAGTTTCTCCTTAACACAATGCATAATTACATTTGCACAATTACATTTAATCTCCTCTTCGATTTGATTACAATTTATATGATCTTGTTCATTTCCCTAGTTTTTATAAACTCTCTAGAGGAACACCAACCCATTCCAAGCGGCTGGGAGACCAATCGTCAAACCAATAACCATTTGACAAATGCAAACTAAGTACTTGGGACTTACAAAGTTTGTTCTAGGTCTAAATACAAACAGAAATGACATGCATTGGTCGAATAGACCTTATTACAACACAAAACCTAATTTTCCAAACAAACATGAATTTAAATGCCTCATGGAGGCCACCCTGTGTTAGGTGCTCCTGCACCACTCTTTTAGATAGACCCAACATCCTTCTATAGGTGGAAAACAAACATTTCTAGGTGCCATAAATTTTGAGAATTGTTATGTCAAAGTTTGACAACTTTTTCTTCTTATGGCTCTTAAGAGACTCTCTTAGTCCAATGTATCTTAGAAGGATCAGGAGACTTGCAGAATAGAATGAGGCCTCCACTAGCATTCACCCACCCACCCTGATGTGTTGGAACTATCAGTTCAATCACACAATATACAGAAAAAAATATGGCTATTGGCACATTACTATTGTTCTTAAATGAGGCATTATGCAAGAATGCATTTATTTTCAGCATAGTCAAAATGGTCTAGAGTTGACTGAAACTGAGATAAGATATTGTATATGGACTTGACATCTACCTATAGGTGCAAACAAAACATTCTTAGGAGCCATGGATTTCAAGAATCCCTATGTCAAAGTTTGACAACTTTTTTCTTTTAGGGATCTTAAGAGACTCTCTTGGTCCAATATAGCCTGGAAGGATCGGGAGACATGGGAAATGAAATGAGGCATCCACTAACATTCACTTACCCACCCCAATGTGTTGGCATTATAAGTTCGGTCCCACTAGGTGCAAAAGAAAAAATATGGCTATTGACGTCCTTACACTACTCTCAAATGAGACATTTTGCAAGAGTGCATTTATTTTCAACACAGTCAAATAACTTTAACTTGATAGAAACTAAGATAGGCTATTATAGATAGACCTAACATCCACTAGATTAGAGGAAGTGATCAAGCAACTATAGTAGGAGTGATCTTTACTGGAAGAGAAGGGAAGACGTTGGTTGGATAAGGTCATGATCCCTCACCTCAAGAAGAGATAAGTCATGCTCAAGTCCCCCTACCCTCCTTAACATGAGAAGCAATGGATGAATGACATGGTAGGTGCAAATAAAACATTTCTAGGTTCCAGGGGTTCTGAGAATTGCTACATCAAAATTTAACAAAACCTTTTTGTTAGGGCTCTTAGGAGACTCTCTTGATCCAATGTAGCTCATAAAGATTAAGAGACCTAGGGAATGAAATGAGGCCTCCACCACTAGCAATCACCCACCCACCTTGTCATGTTGGTGCTATCGATTTAGTCCCACAAGGTATAGAATGCAAAATTTCACTCCTGCCACCTTTTCACTAAACAAAATTAAATCCAATAGTTGTACCTTACAAACATGCCCTATAGTTTCTTGGGAAAATGGGGGCCCCCCTCTTTTACTTTGTCATTTTACTTGTCTCTAACCCATCTCAATTTATTAGCTTGTCTTGCAAGCTTCAGGTCCTAATTGATCAACTTGATTTGAGTATGGAGTTTGTGAGTTCTTGACATGATTTTGATGCACATGGATGTTCTTGAGGTTCTAGTTGGATGATCATAAGGTCTTCAAGATTTTGAGGGCTCTATAGAGATAATGGTGGCATTTTGTTGGTCAAATTAACTTCATGGCATGAGTGGAGTATGAGGACCTAGGGTTTGGTTTCCCATGACAACTCACCAAACCCTAAAAAGGAGGTTTATATCAATGCTATAGTGTTGGTACTACTATATTATAATAGTTCCATGGATTCTATTTTACCTCTTTTTCTCTAAGGATTATCCAGTCCCAAGGGCTTATTGTTGTAACAATCTTAGGGGAATCCTTGACTCTTTATTTTACTCTTTTAAATGCATTTTAAAGTGCCATAAGATTATTACTAACTATGCCCCTCAAGATCCTTGTCTTCCTAGGGTTTCAAGAGTCTTATTTCATTTGTATTTTCTTGGATTGACATGGTTTCATGAAAAGTCGGCTCTCCTTGTGGTTGCAAGTTAGGTGATGTGGACCTTCAAGATTTCAACAAGTTACATGAGGGTTTCATGAAGGATTACTAGCATGGCAACCATAACAAGGGATATTATTAGTCAAGATATTGGCACAATAAGGTCATTGAAATGGTGCCATAGTAATAGGAAGCTTTCATAGGAAGACAAAAATATTGTCAAGGTAGTGAAAAGGGTAGATGAAGAGGCCTTTTTTGTCTTATACAATCATGAACAAGTCAAGAAGGGATTGTCATAGTCCAAAATAATCAAAGACTACCCCTATCCATTAAGATAGTCGTATAGGAAGGTCTCTTGTCATAGTCCAAAATAATCAAAGACTACCCCAATCCATTAAGATAGTCATATAGGAAGGTCTCTTGTCATAGTCCAAAATAATCAAAGACTACCCCAATCCATTAAGATAGTCATATAGGAAGGTCTCCCAAGTTTTCAAATACCTAAGTGATGATTGTATGAGCATGGTATAGCATTACTAAAGGTCCTAAAAACCTTAAGGAAACTACATACATAGTGAGAAGGATTATTACAATCCAAGTGTTGATAACTGAGAGGGGGGGGGTGAATCAGTTATCCTAATTATTTCCCTTATTGAACTTTCCTTTTAATTGAAGCAGCATAAAATCAAACACAAAACATTAACCATGAAATAAGAAACACATGACACAGTATTTTGACGTGGAAACCCTGTTAAGGGAGAAAACCACGGGGTGATTAACCCAAGAATTATTCTCTGTTAGAAGAATAGGAAATTACAAAAATGGCACTTGCCAATTAGGGCTCACTGCCCGAGCACACTGCTCACAAGAGGCCCACTGCCTACAAGAAGACACACTGTCTACAAAGTGATGAGAATCACAGTCTTGAACTGATTGGAAGCATCTGCATATGCTGGAGTTCAGTTCCGGTTAGGCTCAGTACACTGATCTGCTGCACTTCATCTTTCCTCTGTTCTTTATTCTGCTATCTTTCACATACCGGATCCTTTTTGCTATCTCTGCTCTTTCTCTGGACTTCTTCGCATATCTCTCCACAACACAACACACTTCACAACTAAATCCACCCTCTATATATATCCGCACAAGTAATTTCATCACCTTTCTAGTCGGCATCCGGAACAGTCTAGTTTCTTATAAACTCTCATTCTGTCGGCTGAATCCTTCCTCACCAAGCAATGCGGATCAAGCATATACTTGTAGATATCATTAATCATGTCGGCCAAACATGATTCATGCCTTCACAACCTCTGTCATCAACAGTAACCCATCCGGAAAGCAGTCTGATACTCTGCCAGTCAGTTCTTCCTCTGTTTTCACTGTCTCTCAGGAATCCGGTACTCAACCATTCATATCTTTTTCCTTGTCCATCACCGGAGGCTAAATCCTTGGAATATACCACTCAAGGTAGTCCTCTTGACTTCCCCAAATCCGCACTGCACCAAGACACTTCCTCTGAGAGGTCCGGACCAATCTGTCAGACCTTGCCACATGCTCTGTTCTTCTTCACCGGACCACAACATTCTTTATTCTGACTTCCGGTAGAGACATATCATGTCTTGCGGATATGTGGAATGACCTTTGTTGCCATCAATGACAACAACCATGAATCCATATAGTGTCTCTTGCCAACAATCTCCCCCTTTGGCATTGATGGCAACACTTAGTGAAAAATGACTAAGTGTTTTCACTATGCTCCCCCTTTGCTGATGCTCTGTCTTTATGTACAATTTCCGGAACTCCCCCTTAGTTGGATCCCTCATTTTTCACTGCTCCTCACTCCCCCTTTGACATCAATGGCAAAGGGTAGGGTCCGCATGTCAAAATTTTCAAAAATGTCTTATACTTAGCCGCATATTTACATACTCACATATATTGAAGAATGTCTGCAAAGGATGTCTGTAATTGAATCATTTCGGTAGCCCAACTTTGCTTCATTCTGTCCAAAATTGAAATGTGACCACTTAACAAAAATGCAAACGCTTCTGCCCGCTTGAGATCTGTCGGATCTTTTGTTTGGGCGGTGGTCCTAGCATCACTGATGGCCTCATGCATGGTTTCCAACTTAGGGATTATAATCCTTCTAAGTTCTCCCATCCGGTTGGTGATGTTCTTCCTTTCCTTCTCAAGATTCTTTATTTCGTTCAAGACTGCAATAGTCTGACATTCTTGATTTATTATAGAGGAAGAGAGAGGATCAAAACTTTGAGATAAGCTTTGTAGCTTATCCTGTTCCTCTTTTATTTTCTTGTCAAATGCTGCTGTTGCCTTTGACCAGGATATACAAAATTTATAGATGTCACCGCCATCCTTAAGAGCATTCTCTAAGCTCTTTATTCCAATGCTTACAATCTTCCTATCTTTAGAAATTAATTCTAATATCTCTGAAAATCTCTTATCCAAAAATTCCTTCCGGACCTTTTCTTCAGCTGATTTTTCTAGAGAATCAAAATGTGTATCAACACTGCTGACTAAGGTTTTTAGATTACCGGAAGTGGAGGCTGTCGGATCTATTTGGATTGATGGCATGATCTTCACAAGTACTCCGGAAGCAGCCTCTATCAACTCACAGTCTTCCATATGAGACTTCAGGAGCTTTTCATTTGCCTTGGCATTTGCAAATGAAGCTATCTTCATTGTTTGTACCGGAGAGAGAGAGTCAAAATCAAATGGGCCTTTTAGAAGCTCCGGTTCATCAATCTCAAGAGTTTCTTTGCTCAAAAATTGTTGAACAGTTTGTGCAGTGTCTCTTGCCGGAGACAGATGTTTCTTCTCTTCTGCAGTCTTAGAACTGTCAACCTCTTTGTCTTTCACCACTGCTTCCTTCTCCTGTAATTGCTCTTCTTCTTTGGATCCGGAGACTGTAGGGGAAACCGGAGGAGAGATACTAACTTGTTCATGGGCCACTTCTTCCGGAACAGAAGATTCCAAATCAGCAGCTGTTTCTGCACCTAAGTCCTCTACAACAGGAAGATTGAACCTTTTGAAGGCCTTCCGGAGGATCTCTTCTGTTTCGTGGGCCACTTTGTCAGTCTCACCAAGCATGAGTTGATTCATCCTGGCTTTGCTTCTGAACTCATCTTTGCAGTCCTTGAAGATAATGTTCATTGTCTTGGGATCAATTTGAGGATATAGCTGAATAGCTATCTGCTCCCGGATCTCAAGATCTTTGGCATGAGCATTATTCTTTCTTACTTCCATTTCCTTCTCTAGGCTTTTAGGAATGAGAGATATGATCTCAATGAAAGCCTTATTGTATATGTTCAGATATTTAACTGTGGCTTCCTGCAGAGTCTTTTGGTCTGCCTCACTGAAGTCATCATAGGATTCAGTCATTGGTTGAAGGTTTCCATCCACCGTGACTGACTTGATTATGCTCTCTAGTGACAAAGTGGGCTTTTCAACAGTTACCTCTGCCATTTCATCCTTGTTTTGGCCTGTGGAGGACTTACCGGATCCTTTCTTCTTCTGTTTCTTTGCTTCTCTTACTCCCTCATCTGATTCTGTTTCCTCTTCATCCTTTTGGCTTCCATAAGCCCTTGTGGCTTTTGTCTTGGATCTCTTACCGGATGCCTGGACTTCCGGTTTTGAACTTTTGGTTGAGGGAGGTGCAGATCTCTTTGTTGATCTGGTCCGGGTGGGAGCTCCAACCGGAGCACTTTCTTTGCTTTTCTCTTCTTCCTCGGCCTTCCTCCTCTTTTCTCGGCTGGCATCAAGTGCCTCCTTTGAGATACCTAGGCCTTGAGCAATGTGCTCTACTTCTTTTCTTACCTTTCTTTTAATCTCAGGTTCCCTGAGTTCTACATGTATTTTTACACTCAGCTCCTCAAAGGTTCCAAACCTTTCTGCCTTAGGATCTTTGGGCTGACTTAGCATGTGTTGAACATGCAGCTCCACTATCTGTTCATCAACTTCATACCCCATGGGCATGATCCAGACAGTCCTTGGCTCCACTGCCTCCATTAGGCACTGATCAGTGTCAACCATAAAGCACACTGAGTCCTTGTATTTCTCAATGAGAGACTGGGGAATTCTCTCTCTTGCTTGCATCATGCTCTGAAAGTTTTTGAAGTATCCCCATAGAGCTGAATTTCTCGCTTTTGCATCCCCAAGTCCATGCAAGTAGTCTCTTATCTGGACTGCAACAGGTTTGTCATTCTGCCATACCCATCCACTTGTTTCGGGTAGCTCATTCATGAAATAGAAGAATAGACATACAATAAGAGTACCATACTTAAAGGAATTCTTCTTATCCTTCTTGATTTTCTGTATATTTTCCATTAATTGGCTTAGCAGTAGTTTGCAGAGGTTATATTCTGCATTTTTCCTTAGCATTTCAAAAGCAGTGTATACTGCAGTTCCGGATACAGAATTCTCCCTGCTGGAGTGATAGATCTTGTATCCTATTATCATTGATGCATATTTGATATCCGGATCCGAAATATCTTCAATGGTCATTGCCCTCTTGTCAAATTTTGATCCGGTGGCCTCAGTTACAATGTTGTTCTTGACAGATTTGAGGATAGGTACCCCTCCGGAAGAGTATAGGCCAGTTACTGCTCTAATTGCCTCTTTTGTGATCTTGCAGGGTCTATCTAGCCATAGAAAGTTGTCATGCATCCTGCTCAGTACATACCGGACCCATTCATCCTCTTCAAAACAGGGGAAATGAATAAATTGCTCAAATTGTTTCTTCTGAATATCCTTATACTCTGGTTTAAGCTCAAAAGCATTGTCAATCAGCTGCTTGTGATAGAGGTCTCTTAATTTGAATTCCCCAATTTCCTCAATGTTTGCATGTATGTAAACCCTAATGTCTTCGGTGTGTAAAACTCCGTGAGGAACACTAGAGAAGGCTCCTAGTGGGTCTACCTCCAATGATTTGTAGGGATGTTTCTTGAATGAGGGGCGAGGTCTATCGGAGATCTTAACTATGTTTGGAGTAGCCATTCTTCAAAGATTTGCAGTGAGGTAATGAAAAACGGAGAATACCTTATGCGCCTTCGGTTTGCACGGAGTGGTTGGATTGATTTCTTTATCCAATAGCTTCGGCAGGAGATCCTTGGTGTGCTTGAAGAACCTTGTTGCAGAGCTCCACTTTTCGCTTCTTCTCGAGTGCAGAATGAGCAAATGACCTTTGAGAAATCCCTTAAATTGCTCCGCGAACCCTAATACCTGTCTGCAATAAATGCTTCACCTACATCATTCCGGTTTGCCTTGTCTGGATAGCTTGGAGTATCCCGGATTAGTCCTGATCTGAGGATATCATCCGGATCTTTCAATCATGAATAAATCGAGGTAACATATTACAAGAGCATCCCAAACACTCTGTCCAATCCGCAGAACAAGATAGTGCATTTCCGGATCTTTCCGGACCTTCTTGTAATCCTTTATCATACCGGAGCATCTCTCTGAACAGGTCTTATTTGATCGACCACAGCTTCTTCATAACTTCATGCGGACCTCTGAAAACTTGACTGAAGTATCTCAAGATTCATATCTACAAACCCTTTGATCCGCATCTTGTGCCACATCCGGCACCACTTGTTTGGCTGGGGGAACAAGATTTTCTTTGAGTCTCCCCCTGAGCCTGAGCTCACTTTTTAATTTCCGGAAGAAATATCAACACCAGAGTCTGGTGCGGATCCAACCTCTACATTTTCTGAACTTTTCTTCACCCAAATCTTGCTCATCTGATTCCTAACCTCATCCGCATTCATCTTTTGTTTACCCTTGTCTTGATTCTGATTATACACCGGACCTCTTTTATCCTGATTCTTGTTTCTGCAGACTTTAGCATTATGACCGGACCTATTGCAGATTTGGCAAATAACATTTCTTTGCATATTTGACTGATATCCTCTTGATCTGCATTGATTAGCCATATGACCTATTCTATTGCATGTGAAGCATCTACCTTTGAATGATTTGTTTACTTGCATAATTCTGCATTCATGGGATTTGTGTCCATACCTTTTGCAGTTGAAGCACTGTCCGGGGAAGGATGAATTATTCTGATTCATTCTCATTCTGCACTGATTAGCTTTGTGACCAAAGTGGTTGCAGTTGTGGCAGTATCCATTGAAGGATGGATATCTTTGAGCATTTGGCTGTCTTACCGGAGGTCTTCTAGGCCTGCTCCTTGGATTTTCTGATCCAAGATTCTTCTGACCGGATCCGGAGCTTTCTCCTTTCTCATATCCCAAGCCATACTTGTCATCTGTCCTCTTTTGACTTCCAAGAAGAACTTCAAGTTGAGCAGAACTTATCTTGAATTTCTCTTTGTATTCATTTGCTGTTTGAAGGTCTCTTTTGAGAGAGGCAATTTGATCCTCAAGTTTTCCTTCATTATCTTTGGCATCTTCAAGATCAGATTCAAGGTGTCTGATAATCCTGTCCATCTGGTGGCATTCTTCTGATTTTTCTTTAAGAGATTGTCTTAGATTGTCTTCAGTCTTTCTTTTTTCTTCAATCTCTTGAGTAAACTTTATAGTTCCTGATTCCATTTCATGTCTTAACATAATGACTTCTTTTGATAACTTTTCACATAACTTGGTTTGCTCAGTCAATTCTTCATTTGTATTGCTTTCTTCACTTTGTCTTGCCAACTGTTGAAGCAGCTCCTTTCTCTTTTTCATAGAGAGACTTAATTTGTCTTTTAATTCTCTCATGAATTCATCAGCCTGTTTGAGTCTTTCTTTTAATTCACTGACTTCAGAATTTGACTGTTCAAGATCCTCAAGGGCAGTCTTGAGTTGCTCCCTTAAACCATATGCATCCATTTGAAATCCCAGATCTTCCTCAAGCTGTTAGGCTCTATTAGGAGGAACTTAGCTCTGATACCAATTGTTGATAACTGAGAGGGGGGGGGTGAATCAGTTATCCTAATTATTTCCCTTATTGAACTTTCCTTTTAATTGAAGCAGCATAAAATCAAACACAAAACATTAACCATGAAATAAGAAACACATGACATAGTATTTTGACGTGGAAACCCTGTTAAGGGAGAAAACCACGGGGTGATTAACCCAAGAATTATTCTCTGTTAGAAGAATAGGAAATTACAAAAATGGCACTTGCCAATTAGGGCTCACTGCCCGAGCACACTACTCACAAGAGGCCCACTGCCTACAAGAAGACACACTGTCTACAAAGTGATGAGAATCACAGTCTTGAACTGATTGGAAGCATCTGCATATGCTGGAGTTCAGTTCCGGTTAGGCTCAGTACACTGATCTGCTGCACTTCATCTTTCCTCTGTTCTTTATTCTGCTATCTTTCACATACCGGATCCTTTTTGCTATCTCTGCTCTTTCTCTGGACTTCTTCGCATATCTCTCCACAACACAACACACTTCACAACTAAATCCATCCTCTATATATATCCGCACAAGTAATTTCATCACCTTTCTAGTCGGCATCCGGAACAGTCTAGTTTCTTATAAACTCTCATTCTGTCGGCTGAATCCTTCCTCACCAAGCAATGCGGATCAAGCATATACTTGTAGATATCATTAATCATGTCGGCCAAACATGATTCATGCCTTCACAACCTCTGTCATCAACAGTAACCCATCCGGAAAGCAGTCTGATACTCTGCCAGTCAGTTCTTCCTCTGTTTTCACTGTCTCTCAGGAATCCGGTACTCAACCATTCATATCTTTTTCCTTGTCCATCACCGGAGGCTAAATCCTTGGAATATACCACTCAAGGTAGTCCTCTTGACTTCCCCAAATCCGCACTGCACCAAGACACTTCCTCTGAGAGGTCCGGACCAATCTGTCAGACCTTGCCACATGCTCTGTTCTTCTTCACCGGACCACAACATTCTTTATTCTGACTTCCGGTAGAGACATATCATGTCTTGCGGATATGTGGAATGACCTTTGTTGCCATCAATGACAACAACCATGAATCCATATAGTGTCTCTTGCCAACACCAAGATGGTCAAAGAGTGCCCTTGACTTCATTAGGAAAACCATATCTAGGACTCTCCTAACAGTAATTAAACTAATCTTAGTCATCTATGGTATTGAAAGGTATTCAATCCATCAATGTAACCACCATCATCCAGTAACAAAGGATAACCAAGAAAATACGTATCATGCAAACAAATCATCGTGAATATGTGAACAAGAAGTGCCCTAGCCTAGAAAGCTAAAGAGGACTATTAAAATAATGAAAGAGAATGTTGAGACAGTCATTATGAATGAATAGGAATCAAGTTTTTCTCCACTGGTCATGAATAGGACTGTCATATAAACTGTTCACTAAAATTGTCCAAAATTGTCCTAAAATTGTCCAACTTGTTACCATGAATATTGCATGCCATAAGACCTTGTTCATAACTATATGAAACATAAAACATCATGATAAACATTTTAGAAGAGTTCATACAACCTTATCAATAAATTTAAACCATAAAAAATGCATTGAAAATAGCTTGGAAACATGTTGGAAACACTTTAGAAACATATTGACAACATTTTGGAAACATTTTGCCACTTATTGGAAACATGCAAATTGATACTTAAAATGAAATGGGGTTAACTGAATGGTAAAATAAACATCCTAAGAAGGATAAATTAGGTGTTTTTTCCTTTGGCACACCTGTATTCATGAAAAATGACAAAAAATGCATGGAAACATGAAAAGTTGTCACCTAGTCTTAGAAACATGTGACTGAAACTCCATTATTTTCTAGTTTTGGAATATGAATGCTCATTTTACTCATGATTATTAACTAAAAATGATGATTTTATGAAGGATTTAATATTGGGTTTCTCTTGTGTAGGTGAAAATAGGTGAAATGAAGGCATGAAGGGTTGAAACAAGGTAGAAACATAATTAATTTGGAGGCTTTTTGATGAACCAACTGTTGTACCTACACATGCATGGATATAAATGGTCAATAATGATAGAGAAAAGGTGTTGAAACTTAAACTAGATGAATACATGGATATTTTACCTAATTTCTAATCCTCATATGTTGTTGCTACACCATTTTGGAGGTCTTGCTTGGCTAGATCAACAAGAGGAAACCATGGAAAGGCCTTGAAAATGTTTGAGTGATGGAATAAATGGAAGATATGATGTAGAATAATGGATATACATGTAACTCCTAACTCAAGTTCAACCTTCTTACAACATCATATTGTTGTTTTATGCACAAGGAAGGAGAAAATGGTTGTAGCCTTTTGAGATAATGAGGTGTTTGTTGAATAAAAAATAAATTTTTAATCAAGTTTATTTCCTATAAATATATGTTGGAGATAACTTCTTATGTGTAAACAAGACAATCATAGGTGCCATGATTTGAGAGAAAAACCAAAGCAAACATTGGCACCTTTTTGGTAGAGGGCGCTTAAGAGTCTGTCTTGATCCATCATAATGGCTTGAAAGGATTGAGATGCTTGGCCACCAAAAAGACACTTCTAAAAGCATTCACCCACTCACCTAAACGTGTTGACACTATTGGTTCATTCCCATGAGGCACGAAATGTAAAATTTCACTCCTAGCACCTTTTCACTCGACAAAATTGAAGTATTTCAGTACATTGTGTTCCTCACCATTGTAGACAAATGAATTTTAGTTAGAAAAAATTGAGGCAGGTATTTATAGGCGAACTCAATTTCCACCTATATGTATAAACAAGACATTCCTAGGTGCCACAGTTTGAGAGAAAAAACTAAGATAAAGTTTGGCACCTTTTTGGTCTTAGGGCTCTTAAGAGTTTGTCTCAATCCAATGTACCCTAGAAGGATTTGTATGTTTGGCCACCAAAAATATACCTCCAATATCATTCACCCACCCATCTAGATGTGTTGGCACCATCATATTGATCCCACAAGGTGCATAATTCAAAATTTCACTTCTAGAACCCTTTTACTAAATGAAAATGAAGCATTTTGTAACATCATGTTCATTGCAACCACATGCAAATGAATTTGAGTTAGAAAAAACTAAGGTAGATATTTTTAGGTGGACCCAACATCCACCTATACATGAAAATAATACATTCCTAGGTGACATGGTTTGAAAGAATAGTCAGTGCAAAGTCTGACACCTTTTTGGTCTTAGGGCTCTTAAGAGACTCTCTCAATCCAATGTAGCCCAATAGGATTAGGATGCTTGGCCACCAAAAATATACCTCCACTAGCATTCACCTTCCCACCTTGACATGTTGGCACCATTAGTTTAGTCCTAGGAGGTGTGGAATTTGCAAAATTTCACTCCTAGCATGGAAATCATATAGAATGTGAAAGGTGGATATGCAAATGATGTCAAACATGTCTCTCTTTCCCTATGTCTCTCTCTCTTCCTCTCTCCCTAAGTCTCTCTCTCTCTCATCCTCTCTTCCTCACTTCCACTCTTCCCCAACTCTCTCTCTCTCTCTCTCTCTCTCTCTCTCTCTCTCTCTCTCTCTCTCTCTCTCTCTCTCTCTCTCTCTCTCTCTCTCTCTCTCTCTCTCTCTCTCTCTCTCTCTCTCTCTCCCCCTAGCTAAGAAGGTGAAATGAGGATATGTAAAGCATGGAAACCATACAAAAGGTGAAATGAGAATAAGAAAATCATGCCAAATATCTCTCTCTCTCTCTCATCCTCCCTTCCTCAATTCCACTTCCCCCCCTTTCTCTCCCTAACTAAACATATAATGTCAAACATATAGAAGGTGAAATGAAGGTAATCAAATAATGTCAAACATATAAAAGGTGAAATGAGGATATGCTATACCTATGGAAGGTGAAATGAGGATAAGAAAATCATGTTAAACATATAGAAGGTGAAATAAGGATGAGAAAAACATGGAAAACAATTATAAGGTAGAAATGACAATAAGAAAAGCATGGCAAATTTATAGAAGGTGAAATGCAGATATGCAAAGGATGGAAACCAAATAGAAGATGAAATGAGGATAAGAAAATCATACCAAATGTTTATAAGGTGGAATTAAGATAAGAAAAGTATGGAAACCATATAAAAGATCAAATGATGATAAGAAATGTATCACAAACATGTAGAATGTGAAACAAGGATATGTTAGACATATAAAAGGTAAAATAAGGATAAAATCATGTCAAACATGTAAAAGGTGAAATGAAGGTAAGAAAATAATGTCAAACATATAGAAGGTGAAATGAGGATAAGCAAATCATGTCAAACATATAGAAGGTGAAATGAAGATGAGAAAAACATGGAAAACATATAGAAGGTGAAATGAGAATAAGAAAAACATGGAAAATGTATAGAAGGTGAAATGAGGATATGTAAAGCATGGAAACCATGTAGAAGGTGAAAATGAGGATAATCAAATCATTTCAAATATCTCTCTCTCCCCCTACTTCTCTCTCTTCCTCTCTTTCTATGTGTCTCTCTCTCTCCATGTCTCTCTCTTCTGTGGGAGTCTACTAGATAATGCCCATAATTCATTGTTATTTTGGCCCTCAACTCTTTCATGCCTCCCAATGGATTTCATTAGTGTTTTTATATTTATTTTTAGTGCTTGACTTGTTTTTCTTATCAAGTGAGATTTATTTGTTTGATTACTTAAGTTATATTTGATATAATTATGTGTCATGTAGCATTGTAACTATCTTTGATGTGTGAGGTCAAACCCATGCTTTGATATCCATTGATTAGATTTTTTATAATAGATTTTTCACTATTAGTAAATTTGATGTTCTTAGATGAAGAATCTTCATGATGGGTCTAAACTTAAGATTTTTCATTGTTTCAAGAAATAGCTGACATCTTCCCATTTCACTTAAGTTTTCAAAAAGAATTTTCCATATTTTATTAACATTTCTTCTACAAGTATGTTCGGGAATCTTATCAGGCATTGGTTTTAGAATGTTCTCATTAATTTCAGTTAAAAAATTAGGTTTTTACACAAAATTCTAGGAGGTGTTCTCAGTGGCAAACTTGATTCATTAGATAAATGTTGCACATTAAGCAATTGATCAATTGGTGTAACATCTATATTTACATTTGAAATTGCATCATCATTTTCAATTGATGATTGAGGATTTTCTACAATATCAAATTAAGATGGCAAAGATGACGTACCTTCAACCCCTAGATTCAATTTCTTACTAGCACAAGGTTTTTGCATTTGTTTCCTTTGTTTCTCCAAATCATTCTCTTTCTTAGATACTTCATGATCTAATTCAATTGGCAATGATGGCATATATTCATCTTTGGAGTTCAATTTCTTATTTTCACAAAGTTGTCTTATTTGTTTTCTTTTCTTTGTATTCTTGGCTTCATGTTCCTCTGGTGTTCGAGTTTTTGGTTGTTTCCTCTGCATGATTTTGAATTCCATACCAATCTAACACAATTGGTCAAAATAATGAAAACAATGATTGAGAATTTATCAAATTCAAATACAAAACATGCAATTAGAATGTTTTTTGTCATTATAAGACAAAAAATTAGTTAGTTTTGTCAAACAATTATTCTAATTCCTCAAAACATGAAAAAATGATTGACAATATCAAGTTTGATTTAAAAACATGCAATTTGAAACTTCTACATTGATATAAGAACAAAAAGTGAGATAATTTTGTCAACTAATGATTGTAGTTCCTCCAAAGCATCAAAATTTTGTTTGTATGTTATAGAAAGAATAATGCAAGGGAATAAATAGAGCATGTGGGTCTAAAATCATGGGTTTTGCCTTTTTGTAGACTATTGCTCACTTTTTAGGCAATTAGAAATGTGAGCACATTATAACGCACTTGTGTTTTTAACTGCATTGGGAACTTCCAGCATATAAGGGTTGTATTTTCCTTATACATTCAACCCAAAGGGTTAGACCTACATTTTAGACACCCAAATACGTGTTTTCAAGAAAACATAGAAAATAAGTAAATCTTGAGTGTGCTCTCTATTAGGTTTACACATTTTTCAATGTTAATCTAAAAAATGTCATGATGACTTCATGTTTTTATTAGATAAATTTTAACCATGTGATTTTTTCTAAAATCTAAAAGCATTAAGGTTTTCATCTTCAATTTATTTATCCAGTGTCTTCTTTTTTTAGTTGAAAACATGTGTATAGTACTTTTGGTGTCATTTTTTATTCATTCATCCAAATTTGAAACAAATTACATTTTTGGATTCTAGACTCTATTATATACAAATTCAAAAAAATGATTAGTTTTTAAAAGAATTAGGGGAAAGCATGCTCAAATTTTTATTTTTTAGGATGTGTCCACTTTGAAAATTCCTAAAAAATCATATATTCATAAAAAAAATTAGTAAAAAAATTAGGAATAAACTACGTAATGTTAGCTAATTTTCTACTAAAGCGATTTGTGAAATACTTAAAAAAAGTTAACATTTTAGGGGGAGCACACCAGATGCTATGTTATATTTTTATGAAAAAAATGAGAGTACTTTGTGTGCTCCCTCTATTTGAACTCTTAATCTCCACCATTTTAAAAAAAAAAAAACTTTTAGAAACTAGATTCTAAGCACTATGAATCTTGTTCTTTTCATATCTTCAAAATTTGAGTGTGGATATATTCAATGTCTCATCCAAGATTAGTTTTTATTGATTTCCAATAAAATGTGGCCACTTTTAACCCCTTTTGGTCCCCCATCTCCATGCACATACCCTAGAAATTTAAAGAATTATCCAGAGACTTTTGTCTTCAAGTAGTGAAGTTTCTCATTGATTTGAATTAGCAATTTATAGTTGATGATAGATCTTTACCACTTGTATTTTTAGATGCTTGTGAAACCAAAAAGCTTCAAGTTGAGCAATGTTATGGATGTACTCCAAAGACATGGCTACATAAGACTTTCAATGGATGCAAGCTAGTTGGTAGACATAGATCCACAAATATTGAGTAGTGTAAGTAGTGGCATCAAACCACCTAGAAACAATCCAACAAGTGTCCCCTCATGGATGTGGCACAAAGTTCTAGACATATTAGATATGGGAAAGAGTGGTCCCATGTTGAAGGATAAACATCTTAAAATAGAACCATTTTTCAACTTTGGGTTTATTGAGACTCCACTCTATCTGAAATGGACTAGAAAATGATTAGAAAGAACAATATCTAGTAAGACCTCCACTAGAAGATTTGGCCACATAAAAATAGGGATTTGCATTGAAATAATTACATAATAAAGCCCTTTAATGGCCTTTTCCACTAGAAAGGTTAGACCATGTGTATTTTGCACTGCACAATAGAGTCTTTTTGGTGGCCTATATTAGGGCCTTAAATGCCAAATATAATGGACATGTCAAATTATGCCTCACACTCGCAAGTCATCCATATTTTAAGAGGTGGCTTTTCTTGTCAAACATCACCTCAACCATTTTAAATCCCTCATTAAAAATTCATTGTGCATCTAACAACTCATCAACAAATCAACACCAAACATGAATGCTTTCAACCACATCATTTGAGGTGTAAATATTCTCAAAGCACAAGGCCTAGTTCTCAATATCGAAGAGGACCCACAAAACCTTGTTAGAAAGGTATGTAATAATGAGCAATATAGTGAGGTTGCCACATGGAAGAAACAAAAGTGACATTTTGTACATGCCTTTGCTCATGGTTACTACTATCTAATCATATGACTTTACATATTATAGAAAGCAAAAATCCAACGATCTTGATTTCTTGCAAAAAACTTAAAAATGTTGATATCTATGAATCTTTGTCAAACATCCCTAGACACAATATAATTGTAGTGTGGGTCCATTAGACCCCTAGCATTCCATGAGAAACAATGCATGAAAAGTGAGGATCTAAGGATATATACTTGATTCCAACCCTTAAAGTGTAAAATAACTACTTTACAAAAGCATTACTTTGTTTATTAGGAGTGAAATCATCAAATTGCATATGCAACTTGTCTAGAACAAATTATCCTTTTTCTACCTAGTGAGGTTAGTTGTGAGAGCACCTAGGACTCTCAAGTGGAGATGAAGTATGACTCAAAAATTGAGACATAACACTTAAGTCTTGTGAAGATAAACTACTAGCAACTAGTAATTTCCTTAAATATATACATGACTTGCTAGCCTCTTTAGAAGTTTCTACTACGGCATTATTGGCCTCTAATGGAATTACTACAATATTCTTGGCCTTTTCACTGGGTATGTGTAGGGAAATGAGGGCCAAAGGGGGTCTTAAGTGGACACTTTTTTCTTGAAAATATAGAAACCTATACTTCAATGGATGTTTCAAGATTCTTATACTCAAAATTCAAAGATAATTTTAAGAATGATAATTGTAGCATTTTGAATCTAGTTTCTGATCTAGTAGTTCTAAGAGGTACTCATGCTCCTTCACTAAAATATAATAGATAGTTCGGCATGGTCCCCCTATTTCTTAGTTCATATGTATTTTTAAAACCCTTTGGTTCAAAGTTAGTTGTGATCATGTAGTAGGTAAAACAAATTAAATATTATATTTTTTATGAATGTTTTTTTATTAATCATCAAAGTAGGCACATCCTAAAAAATAGATCACTAAGTGTACTCGCTCCTAATTACCACAAAAAATAATAAGTGTGTAGAACATATGAAGACACTAGCGAATGTAAATAAAGATTTTAAAATTGTAATCTATTTGGTAAATGCAAATAAAAATTAAAATTGTAATCTATTTGGATTATTAAAAAATGGTTAGAAATATAAGAACTAGCTCAATGTTGCAGTAGTGTTTATGTAGAATCTTATTATAAGATATGTGATGTTAATCATGATGAAGATCAACATTTTCCTGTTTTGTTAAAAACATGGATTTTGTAATCTCCTTTATAGGTCTAATCCTTAGGGTTGGAAATCTAAGCCAATTCCAATCCTAAGGGGTGGTAATTCTAAATTTTAATTTAGGAAGCAAGATCATGTTATATTTTGACTACATCATGTTCCACTACACAAAGCAATCACATTATGGCCCAAGTGCACACACTAAGCCATCACTTATGCACTTTTTAGTAGCTCGATAACATCAAGTTAATAGTACAAGTGCATTAATACTTAAAGTATTTTTTTGGCCACTTTTTGGCCCTACATGTCCATATACTTAAGTAGCTCGATAATGTCAAGTTAATAATACAAGTGCATTAACACAAAAAAAAAAATTGGCCACTTTTTGGCACTACATCTCCATATACATACCCCATTGGCTTGAGTGCCTAAAATTCATCATGGGAGTCAAGGTTTTCCCTCACGCTCCATTGTTGGCTCTAATGTACACCGTTTTTTTGGGCACATTACATTGATTTTAATGGGTGTCAACTATGGTCCACCCTTTCTCACTCTTTGTCTAAGGTGACCCATTCACAAGTTTGGATGTTGGCTTGACTTTGGGGACAACCAAAGGATAATCTTTGATTTTGTGTTTAGAAGATTAACAATGTAAACATGTATTCGATAGGGTGATGTAAAGAATGTGCTAGAACTGACACATGTCATCAATATAAATTTCAATAGACTTTTTTGGAGTGCATGTCAAATAAAACTCATCTTGCTTAATGCAAACTACCCTCACTAAAGAGGATTCTATACAATTCAAGAAAAGGCCAACATGGCAAGTGTAAATCAAGGAACTCAAACTAAACAGACACCTTAAAAGCCTATTGATCAAACACCACAAAATCCCTAGTGCATAAGGAAAAGAAAAGTAAAGAACTACACCATACCACATGACATGCTTGAGAATAGCATCCACAAAATAGAAAATAAAAACCCTTTTTCTAAATTTATAGAATTAACCCAATATTTTAACATACTTTGAAAACATATTCTTCCCACAACATATCCTATAAGAATAAAATACTCTAACTATTTGCATGTATTATCAAAACTCTAAATAAACTCTAACTATTATATTTATTATCAAAACCCTAAATAAAAAAACCGCAAATAATTGGGAATCAAAAATTCAACTCGTAATTTTCGAATACTCCAAAACCAACAACTTTAGCATCCACAACTAAACCACTAAATTTCAAAACCATTAAATAGATAAAAACCAAACCTCCTTAAAATAAGAAAACCTTAAAACTCTTAAAATAATAATAATAAATAAATACAAGAGAGGTGAAAATTCCCTCTAACACTCATATTTTTTCTAATTTAATTTTTTAATAATTGAATATTCGATAAGTGATAGTCAAGACTCATACGGAAGTCTACTTTGTATTAAAATAATAATATAGCCCGTATCTTTCGTACGTTTTAAATATCGTACGCCACCGTCCAAGACGGCTAGTTAAGATCAGTTTTTGTCGTTTCTGTCGACGGAAGTTGACGGAAAAGATATTTTATTTGTGGAGTTTAATTTTTCTTCTTGTCCACGAAAATGGTTTCTTTTAATTTTGAAGGCATTCTTAAATAGAAAGCAAATGGGCAACTTCTAGAGTAATCTGGTTAGTTTGCATCTCAATTTGTAAAAGAATATTGGATTGATAAGATTAAAAATTGCATTAGAGATTTTTTATGGTCCTATGGCAAGGTAATAAAAAGAGATATGCAGTATGTTGGAATTGGTGTTCTGTACCTAAGAAAATGGGGGTTTCGAGGTTAAAGCCTTGAAATTTCAAGGCATATCTTTTGTTGTGAAATGGATAGTAAAGGCTTTTGAAGGGCAAGAGTCCTAGAAAGTTTTGATTAGGAATAATATTACCTTATGTAAGCCTAAGAAAGGCAGTAACTGGGCTTTTATGTACCCACAAGACTTCTTGTTTGGGGACTTTGATGTCTATCCTTTTGGCTCCAAGGTGTTTAGTAGTTTATGGAGAGCTTGAGAAAGTGTAAAACACTTAACTACTAATAATAAGGCCTTTTCCAGCACTGATAGAGTTTTTCATACAAATCGATATGGTGGAATGTGCACTACAATAATAAACCTCTAGCCTTGTTGCAGGGTTGTTCTACTAAATTGTGGGCCTTAAAGGGTATTTGTACATTCGGTGACATTTTTTATAATGGTATGATAAAGTCTCAGCATGCCTTGAAGGGCTCGTGGCCTCGTTTGACCTTAGTGATTCTAAAAAAACTCTTTCTGTTCTGAATAAGGCCTTGTTCGGAGTTAAATTCCCCGTGGTCTTGAAGTTTGACCCTATGATTGATGGTGACAGGTTGTCATTGATGACAAAAAGGTGTTTGGTCCTCATGTCATATTTCAGGATGTCTTCAAGTGGGAGAGATTTAATGCAGAGACAATGTGTTGGTTGTTTGAAATCCGATGTGTCTTGCAGATGCAGAGAATGGTTTGATACTTCACAGGTTTGATCTTGCATAATCAGGAGTTGTTCATTCAATGTCTTCACAAGATGCTTGTTCAAGCAAGGAAATTATCTTCATAATTGATATTACTTCAGTGGAGGTTATGTTGTTCATGAGAGTTCATCCTCATCATATGTTGGTCATGACAAGACATAGTATTGATCTTCAATTTGGTTGGCAAGTACATATCATGTTTGGTTATGCAGTGTAGAGGTACATACTTGTTAAAGGATCAGTGTTGTGAAGTGGACTTTTAATGAATTTGGTTTTTTGAGTAATCAGTTATATTGGTATTCTCCAAAACAAAGTATTCAGTGATCTTCATGCTTTCAGGGCAAGGTTTATGCTTCTATGTTCAAGGGTTATCATTCATTGTGTTAAGGTGATATCATATCTTATGTTGAGACCAGTGGTAAAGTGATCAAAAGAGTGCTAAAAGGAATCTTTAGCTTGTTATTACTATCAGGGGATCAAGAAATTTAGATGACATATTTCAGACTTGATATATGTTGATACTTCATTAATGTTGATGGCATTATTTTTTAGGATTTTGTATTCTTTTGTATAACCTAAATTCTATACCTTCAAAATCCTAAATATCTTCTACATTATACTCCTCACTGTTTTATTTACATTTTTGTTTTTAAACAGTGACTCCCTATAGAAGGCAAAGTCACTTAAAGTGACTCATCAAAGGGACTTCATAACATACAATCACCGGCCCCTTTTGCTCTTTTACCGATAGAGCAAGTCTTCCACATTGGCGGGCTCTCATTGTGTTTAAATTTGAACATACCACCGCCAAAAGTCACACGGGTATGGAAGTTTATGCATTAAGGAAAAAGGAAAAGGCTTTTAGTCTTTCCTTGAAACTTTCAATAGTATTTAGAATCTTTTCCTTGAAGCCCAAAATCAAAGATAGAATTTCCTTTTTAAAACTTAAGTAATTTCCTTCAATATTTTTGGTCGGTCCTTTTTTTAAGGAGTTTTTTTAATAAGGAGAATTTTATTATCTTTATGAAGAGATTTTTAAGAGGATGAAGTTTTCTAAGGAACTAATTTTTTTTAGGAGATTGGAGATTATTTTTTTAAAAGGATTATTTTGAGGTGATTTTCTTTTTGAAAGGCAGATTGGATAAAGAATTTGAATGCAGGATTTGCAGAGAAGGTGATAAAAATGAAAAGACTAAATATTCAAAGAGATTTTATTTTTCTCCTACAGATCCAGGTCCTGATTGAAATGTTGGAGAATATGAAATGATCTTGTCAATAATGTTGCAGAGAATCTAGAGCTATTGAAGAGATTGAAGAGTCATCTTCGAAGGAATATAAAGAGATTTTGTTTATACAGAGAATATATTTTCTTTGCAGGATTAAATGAAGGGGTTTGACTTCTTGCACATGGAGATCAGAAAGAGATTTTATTTTTCTCTTTCAAGAGCAAATTGAAAAATCTTATTTCAATTTAAAGATTTTTCTTAATTATTGTTTTAGATGATTTGTCTGTGCAGAGTAAGTGAAAGGTTTCAAAATTTTTGAAGAAGATTTACATATTTTTGCAAGGGATAATTTGAGATGTCAAATAATATGAAAGGGTTCTAAAATGGACAGAGAAATAATATTTTTTATTACAAGAGATTGATTTTTGAAATAAGAAAAATTGCAGAGAGAAGGTGAAAAGTTTTTGTTTGCAGAATCTTCGTTGAGAGAAGATGAAAATGTTCATACAGAAGAGGAAAGGTGAAAAGATATTCAACTTATATAAAGTTGTTTTTCAGGTGCATTGATGTGTGAATTAAGAAGGATAGAGATGAAACATACAGTGTTGTGAAGAGTTGTTGAAAATCAAGCAGTGTTGTTGAGAATCAAGCAGTGTTGGTGTTATAGAGTGGATCATGATACAGGATTGAAATATCTGAGTTTGTATATGAGTTGGGAATGACCATTTGACAGACACATGAGAGAATAAATGTTCTGTATTGAAACAGAGAAACCCTCTGAATTTGTGTTTTCAGTTTGTTCTGTAATAGGGGTTGGTGCTCCTTGAAGCTGGTGCTTCTAAACAGTATGCCAGTGAGGCTTGTAGGTCAGTGAGACCTCAATAGTCAGTGAGACATAATATTTAGCCAGTGAGGCTTTGTAAGATGTTTTCAAAGTTAAGCCAGTGAGGCACTTCATGAGTGGTTTTTCTACCCAGAGAGGGTTTTCCACTCCAGCAACTCTTGTGTTAATGATATGCTTCTATGTGTGTTTTTTGCTTCTATGTTAAGATTTATCTCTATGTGGTCCTGCACATAATTTTCACTATCAAACTTGTACATAGTTTATTGATGACTTTCTCTTTCTGAGTCTTGTAAATCAAAAGTTATAATAAGTTGCAAAAATCTACACAACACTGATTCACCCCCCCTCTCAGTGTTGTCCGAACTCCAACAATTGGTATCAGAGCCAGTTTCCCTCTTGCAGCTTAATCAGCTTGGGTAGGTCCTGTGTGTGGAGTTCAATGGGTAAGTGCAGGAGAAATAAGAACATGAGAAATGGTAAGATTCTTTCTAGTCAGAAGACACAAAAGAAATCATTCATATCAAATTCAGATGTTGATATAAAGATAGTTGATAAAAATGTTCTCCAAGTTGAATCTGATATTGTGTTAGAAGAAAATTTTTTAGATGTTCCTCAGTTTGATGGTTCAAATTTTCCAGTTTGGTATGTTAGAATGCAAGTGTATTTATCCTCCTTAGGATATGATGTTCTAATGTCAGTTGAGAATGGTAATTCTTCAAATAACAAAAAGGCTCTTAAATGGAATCATATAGCTAAGAAGGTTATTCTATCTAGTTTATCTAATGATATTTCTTGTAAGGTTGTGCAGTGTGAAACGGCTCAGGATATCTGGAAAGAACTAATAAGAATTTATCAAGACAATGATAAAGAAGAGGACACTCTGGTGTGTGAGGAAAGTGGCAATGAAGGAGTTGAAGTTCAAACTCAATCAGATTCAGAAGAAGCTAGCATCACAAGTGATGATGATCAGGATTATGAGATTGATATGGAAGGTGAGCTCATTTGTGCTCTTGGTGAGATCAAAGAACTCAGAATGGAGAATAAAAGGTTAAAGTTGAAACTTCAAGAGGAAAAGGAATCCAAGATAAAAATTCTTTCAAATCTTCAAGATGTAGAAAAACAGATAATAGATTTGAAGACTCAAATTGCAGAAGTTAAGAAAATAAAAGAAGATGTCAATAATCAACTAAAGGCCAAAGAAGTTGATTGTGAAAAGTATGAATCTGAAATAATCTTTTTAAGAAAGGAGTTAGAAAAGGCTTCCTCTAAATTACACAAGAATCTGTTGTTTGAAAACAATATTGAAAAAGGGGAGTGTTCAAAAGCCAGGCAAACTCTCAGAAAGAAAATTGATCTTCATGCTAGTGCTCTTGAAGATAAAGAGAAGACAGAAACTGAAATAAATGTCAAAGATGAAAAGCATAATCAAATAAGAAGAAAAAATGCTCCTGTTAGACAACCATACATGTATAGGTATAATTATTCTTTTAATGGTCATTGTTATGCTTGTAATCAATTTGGACACAAATCAGTTAATTGCAGAAGGAATATTGATATTGTTTGTTACAAGTGCAATAATATTGGACACATTCAAAGAAACTGTAAAATGAATAGAATGTTTGATCCTACATGGAAGCATAACATAATTGCTCAGGAGATGTCAAAAAGGTATCAGTCATTTGGTTATAACATAGTTTGTTATAATTGCAATTCTTTTGGGCATAAGGCACAGTTTTGTAGGAATAAATTGAAGACATCTAGAGCAGACACCTTGAGCAAAGAAAAGAAAAGGTTTATACAGGTTTGGAGAAGAAAACAAAGTCAGGATAAGAAGGATCCTAAACTTGTGCATCTTGCACAAGTTACATCATTAGTTGGATAACTGAGAGCATGAAGTAAGGGGGAGTTGTTCATGATCTATCATTATCCCCACGAAGTTACAGAGGAGATCAGTTGATGTTTATCTTGTTTTGTTTATCATGCTTGCTTGATAATGTTTCTGATGTTTTTGAGTTTCAGTGCATGACAGTGATACAGGTGTTCATTGGCTTATTATGATTTCAAGGAACAGCAAGATGGTTTGTCAACAAGTTGGTCTGTCAAGAAAAGGTGTCAGAATATGCAGGATGATAGTTCATATCAGGAAATCAGTTTGATGATTATATCTATTACTTTGTTGAGTTATGTTTTATGACATGTACCTTGGAGCTTTCAGGTGATTTGAAGATAGTGTCTTTCTCATTAATTTGGTTTAGAAAGGTTTGTTCAAATTGTGTGGTGATTTCAGGTATGAGCTTCAAGTTATGACAATCCAGAGTTTCTTATGACATTGATGGTGAATCTTGTTTTTTCTTCAAATCGGAGGCAAGCAAAGGTTTTATCAAAAATGGTCATCTTGGCATCTGTGTGATGAGGGGTCTACATGATTTTTGCTTGCAAAATTGTTCATCAAAGAGTATTGGTATGTTTATGATTTTCTTTGCAAAAGTGTTCAGAAGGTTGATTGTCAGTAAATGGATGGTATACTTTAGGTTGATATGTCGCTTCAGGACTAATTCAGGAAGTGGATAAGTGCTGAGTTGAGTTGAGTTATGTTGGATAGTCTTGTCAGTGTTTATCAATGGTATTTCTGAGTAGTGATTTGTTTGTGAACTTTAACACATGGGAGATCTTGGAGATTTGTTATTTCAGGTCAAAAAGGTTGTTGATTAAAGAAGAACTGTTTATTTTGAAAGTTTGTGATGTTATCAGGAGTGTCTCAGTCTTCATCTTCATAGTGGTATTGAAATAAGAAGTGGTATTGTGCTTCAGATGTAAGTTTCATGATATTTTTTTTGCTTTCAAGTTTGGAATGTTGTTGTTCAGGATAAGGTTAGCAAATTTGCATTCAGTACCTTCAATCTTTTGAAAGACAAGTGGTATCAAAGTTTTTGGTTAGTGGTTCTAATTTTTTGGTTGAAGATAACAGGAGTTTATGCCTTCAAGGTGCTCATAATGCAATGTGTTTGTAGATGCTATAATCAAGCTTTTACATCTTTCCGTGGAGTTATTTTCTCAGGGGGAGATAATTGTCTTTGTCATCAAGATGTCAAAAAGGGGGAGAAAGATAAATTGCATCAGGTGGTTTTGGCATCAATGACAAAGGGGGAGATTGATGGTGATAGGTTGTCATTGATGACAAAAAGGTGTTTGGTCCTCATGTCATATTTCAGGATGTCTTCAAGTGGGAGAGATTTAATGCAGAGACAATGTGTTGGTTGTTTGAAATCCGATGTGTCTTGCAGATGCAGAGAATGGTTTGATACTTCACAGGTTTGATCTTGCATAATCAGGAGTTGTTCATTCAATGTCTTCACAAGATGCTTGTTCAAGCAAGGAAATTATCTTCATAATTGATATTACTTCAGTGGAGGTTATGTTGTTCATGAGAGTTCATCCTCATCATATGTTGGTCATGACAAGACATAGTATTGATCTTCAATTTGGTTGGCAAGTACATATCATGTTTGGTTACGCAGTGTAGAGGTACATACTTGTTAAAGGATCAGTGTTGTGAAGTGGACTTTTAATGAATTTGGTTTTTTGAGTAATCAGTTATATTGGTATTCTCCAAAACAAAGTATTCAGTGATCTTCATGCTTTCAGGGCAAGGTTTATGCTTCTATGTTCAAGGGTTATCATTCATTGTGTTAAGGTGATATCATATCTTATGTTGAGACCAGTGGTAAAGTGATCAAAAGAGTGCTAAAAGGAATCTTTAGCTTGTTATTACTATCAGGGGATCAAGAAATTTAGATGACATATTTCAGACTTGATATATGTTGATACTTCATTAATGTTGATGGCATTATTTTTTAGGATTTTGTATTCTTTTGTATAACCTAAATTCTATACCTTCAAAATCCTAAATATCTTCTACATTATACTCCTCACTGTTTTATTTACATTTTTGTTTTTAAACAGTGACTCCCTATAGAAGACAAAGTCACTTAAAGTGACTCATCAAAGGGACTTCATAACATACAATCACCGGCCCCTTTTGCTCTTTTTACCGATAGAGCAAGTCTTCCACATTGGCGGGCTCTCATTGTGTTTAAATTTGAACATACCACCGCCAAAAGTCACACGGGTATGGAAGTTTATGCATTAAGGAAAAAGGAAAAGGCTTTTAGTCTTTCCTTGAAACTTTCAATAGTATTTAGAATCTTTTCCTTGAAGCCCAAAATCAAAGATAGAATTTCCTTTTTAAAACTTAAGTAATTTCCTTCAATATTTTTGGTCGGTCCTTTTTTTAAGGAGTTTTTTTAATAAGGAGAATTTTATTATCTTTATGAAGAGATTTTTAAGAGGATGAAGTTTTCTAAGGAACTAATTTTTTTTAGGAGATTGGAGATTATTTTTTTAAAAGGATTATTTTGAGGTGATTTTCTTTTTGAAAGGCAGATTGGATAAAGAATTTGAATGCAGGATTTGCAGAGAAGGTGATAAAAATGAAAAGACTAAATATTCAAAGAGATTTTATTTTTCTCCTACAGATCCAGGTCCTGATTGAAATGTTGGAGAATATGAAATGATCTTGTCAATAATGTTGCAGAGAATCTAGAGCTATTGAAGAGATTGAAGAGTCATCTTCGAAGGAATATAAAGAGATTTTGTTTATACAGAGAATATATTTTCTTTGCAGGATTAAATGAAGGGGTTTGACTTCTTGCACATGGAGATCAGAAAGAGATTTTATTTTTCTCTTTCAAGAGCAAATTGAAAAATCTTATTTCAATTTAAAGATTTTTCTTAATTATTGTTTTAGATGATTTGTCTGTGCAGAGTAAGTGAAAGGTTTCAAAATTTTTGAAGAAGATTTACATATTTTTGCAAGGGATAATTTGAGATGTCAAATAATATGAAAGGGTTCTAAAATGGACAGAGAAATAATATTTTTTATTACAAGAGATTGATTTTTGAAATAAGAAAAATTGCAGAGAGAAGGTGAAAAGTTTTTGTTTGCAGAATCTTCGTTGAGAGAAGATGAAAATGTTCATACAGAAGAGGAAAGGTGAAAAGATATTCAACTTATATAAAGTTGTTTTTCAGGTGCATTGATGTGTGAATTAAGAAGGATAGAGATGAAACATACAGTGTTGTGAAGAGTTGTTGAAAATCAAGCAGTGTTGTTGAGAATCAAGCAGTGTTGGTGTTATAGAGTGGATCATGATACAGGATTGAAATATCTGAGTTTGTATATGAGTTGGGAATGACCATTTGACAGACACATGAGAGAATAAATGTTCTGTATTGAAACAGAGAAACCCTCTGAATTTGTGTTTTTAGTTTGTTCTGTAATAGGGGTTGGTGCTCCTTGAAGCTGGTGCTTCTAAACAGTATGCCAGTGAGGCTTGTAGGTCAGTGAGACCTCAATAGTCAGTGAGACATAATATTTAGCCAGTGAGGCTTTGTAAGATGTTTTCAAAGTTAAGCCAGTGAGGCACTTCATGAGTGGTTTTTCTACCCAGAGAGGGTTTTCCACTCCAGCAACTCTTGTGTTAATGATATGCTTCTATGTGTGTTTTTTGCTTCTATGTTAAGATTTATCTCTATGTGGTCCTGCACATAATTTTCACTATCAAACTTGTACATAGTTTATTGATGACTTTCTCTTTCTGAGTCTTGTAAATCAAAAGTTATAATAAGTTGCAAAAATCTACACAACACTGATTCACCCCCCCTCTCATTGTTGTCCGAACTCCAACAGTGATTTGGGAAAATATTCTTTGGTTTGATAGAACAGTGTTTGGTAACTTGAGTTCTAAGCTACTCTATGGTATGTTGGCTAGCACAAGAGAACTTTTTGAGAAAGTCAATAGGAAATGGGGTCTTGAGTGGGATAATAAGAAATTGTCTTGTCGTTTTAAAAACATGTGGTCTGTCAAATGTGAAACAAAGAAAACTTGTTTAAAATGGTTGTTGATCCTAAAAAAACTAGTTGTGGCTTTTGGCAATCAATTTGGGTTTGGCCAAATTTATATGTGTCATTTGTGCAACTATGTTGAGAACTTTGAACACCTTTTCTTTGAATGCGATTATGATTTGAAGATTTGGTTCATTTTTTTGGGCAATGGGCAAGGTTGAGATAAGTCTAATAGTTTTTCTTGGGTTGCAATTCTTTTTTGATATGTTGAAACTTTTCATAAAGAATTGAATAATTTCTAGTTTTTTTTCACCATTGAGGTTCTATGGCATATCTAGAAAGATAGGTACAATGAGATATTCCATGGCCAGAGGAGAAGTCTTACTGATTCTGTGATTGAAAATCTAAACTACAGTAGAATCTACTTAAATATTCAATACTCCAATAAAAACAAGACAAATGCAATAAACCAAAGTTATACCTTGCAAACCGATTTACCTCATGTCTTCCATTGTTGCCTATCTCTTCAATGATTTTTGTAGATTATGATTGAGCTCTCAGAAGTAAACTTCTTTGTTGTTTTAAGATGACATAGAGAGAATGGATTTGTGGAGGATTACGCAAAGTGAGATAAAACTACAATGCAACACTAAGATGAATGATGGAGATTATGATATGAAACCATGGATGATGATTATGCAATGGGGATAATGAGATTACAATGTAAATGAGGGGAGCCAAAGGCACGTTGGATAGCTATGGTGGAATTTTTGCAGCATAAGTTTGCTAAAGCTTGAGTTGTATGAAAATGGAGGAATGAGAGATTCTTTTTATAAGCTTGAGAAGGCCAAGATCCACATATCACAATCTCAACGATGGAGAATAAGTTATATGAGGTGTACGGTGGAGATTTGATTAGTTGGGATGAGAGATAAAGGTGGAGAATGTTCCTCCTACGATGACAAGGTGGAGAGAAAGGTGTGAGCAAGAGGCCACTTGTCACAATGTTCTCAAGGACCAAAATACATGGGTCAAAGAAGGAGTCCTTTGTAGGGAGGTTGGAAGGAATCTAGGAACTAATGAGACATGTGTCTCTAAGTGTCCTTTGACTAAGATGACATGGAGGAACCAAGAGGACATGTGGGTGTTGCCTAATTAAATATTAAAAATATTCAATTATGTGTGCAACATGATGAGGTGTAAAGTGAGGTGGAAGTGATGTGGATTTATAGAATTAAGACTCTGGAATGATGATTAATTAAATAATTTGGAGTTATTCAATTAAGAATGATTTAGAGGTATTTGGATGATTTAACTAAATAAATTGATTTTTATTTAATTTTTAGAAGAATGTGAATCAGATAAATAAATTAGGATATTTATTTATTGATAGAGGAATAAGAATAAAATAAATATTAAAATATTTATTTAATTCGACTTGAGCCATTTTTAGGTGTATACATTTTGCCCCTCTTTGAGACAATGTTTTATCACATTGTTTCAAAGAATAAATTTTTTTTGAGTATGATACATGCCCCAGTTTGCCCCTGGTACATATTTGATGACAGTAGGATGCCCCCTCAGGAGATTGGTCAGGATGAACTTTGGAAAAGGATAGCGAATGATCTCACGATGTAGAAGAATTGGCGACACGATCTGCCGGTGAAAAAGTTGGAATGATGGAGAATGAAAAATGGATGAAGAACATGGCATTCATGTGCAAGGTCAAACACCTCAAGTTAGGGTTCACTTGTCTACAAATAGTGATGTTGGATCTCCATTCTACTCATTTGCACACTTGTCATTTGAGTAGAGATTATAGGAGCCCTAGTTTATAGCAGAGCAGAGCAGTCAGCAAAGATGGCACCAATTCCAGTAGAGGACCATAGATTAGAGAGGATCTGATGATTCAGGTGGCCAACAGAGTATGAACCCCTGGTATGTATGCTTTCAATTTTGGTCAAAGTGCATTAATTATGGTAAAAAAACTAGGGCCAAACTTTACGTTTTTGAATGTGTTGTTTTGATGTTTCTGCGCTTTTGATAAATAAGTCTGCACATATGCTTTGATTCAGTGCATATGATCTAGGAATCAACACATATACGAGTTTTTCACATTTGCAAGGCAGTCATGCACATTTAGTTAGGTTTCCATACAAATGATTAAATTTGTGCATTCAGAGAATAGTCCCATGCATACAATTTAGATCCACACATTCAGTTTGAAAATGTGCATATGATTAGGGTTTTTGTGCATCTGATACGTTTATGTGCAATTGGTATAAAATGTGCAAATAAAGATGGATTCGTCACATTTAAACAAAATTGCGCATTTGATTAGGGATTCTGTGCATCTGCCTAAATTTGGACTTTTGATTAGGGCTCCTGCGCATATGGTAAAAAGCTACGCTTTTGAAAAGCAGCGCTGCGCATATGATAAAAGCAGTCAATTACTTAGCTGAGTTGGTTAAGTCAGCATCTTGATCGATGTTGGCCAATTGATAGGTCATCTTTGAGATTGATAGAATCTTAGAAGAGATGATAGGATAGGTTTTGATGATAAGATAGCTAGGTAACTAGTTTGATAAAAAATGATAGATATGCAGGTTAGTTGTTTTGTTAACGCGCTTTGTTATTGATTGCAGGAGGAGCAAGATAATGTCTTGATGTCATGGGAGAGATTCCCGATTACATAGCTACTTCAACCATACTTGACCAATATAGATAATTTGGTGCTCAAATTGGTGGGAATGTGGTTTGTTTTCTTTATGCCTGAGGTGCAGGTGAATTTGGGATTGTTGATTGCTCTTGGGGAGAGATATCACAGTGAGATAGGCACATTTCACTTGCCTATTGGGGAGATGACAATGACCTTGGAGGATGTGCATCGAATTCTATAGATTCTGATTCAGGGTGAGTTGGTTGAGTATGAGTCACACTCAAGAGTTGGATTAGCAAAGTGTAGACATGTATTTGACAACGCCGAGCTTGAGGGGATGGAGATTAGTTGGGCTGATATGGTAGATTATTATGAGCCCCTGCCAGCCATACTAGCAGGGTTGATTAGGGGAGTTGTTTATCTAGACAGGAGATCTCATAGATTCCAGGTTGGATGGGGAGGACACTAGAGAGGATGATCGCTGATGGGACCCGCTTTGCCTGGGGTCCATGCATACTTGCACACTTATACCATGATCTTCATCAGTTTGTGTATGATTGATCGGCTAGTCTATCTACTGGGGTGTGATTATTACATATTTGGGCATGGTTGCACATAGCTATCACACGGCCGATAGGCATGGGTGTCAAAGGCCACGATAGACCTTACTCATACAAGTTCCAGGAGACTCTTTCCCAGCCCAAACTGGGAAAGCTTGAGTATTGGCGGCACACATTGGATAATGTAGATGTAGTTGAGTGGTGGCCGTACCTGGATTGTGAGCTATGGGAGGAGGATGCTACTGAGTTGCCCTATTGTTTTTAGACATGATGGTTGATAGGTAGGACCCCTTACATCTTAGACAGACACATTGTTTCTCATGTGCTTTGATAGTTTGATAGAATCTACTTAAATGTGATTGAAAATTTGAACTACAATAGAATCTACTTAAATATTCAATACTACAATGAAAATAAGACAAATGCAATAGACCAAAGTTATACCTTGTGAACCAATTTACGTTGTGTCTTCCATTGTTGTCTTTCTTTTTAATGATCTTTGTAGATTATGATTGAGCTCTCAGAAGTAAACTTCCTTGTTGTTTTAAGATGACAAAGAGAGAATGGCTTTGTGGAGGATTATGCAAAGTGAGATAAAACTACAATGCAACACTAAGATGAATGATGGAGATTATGATATGAAGCCATGGATGATGATTATGCAATGGGGATAATGAGATTACAGTTTAAATGAGGGGAGCCAAAGGCACGTTGGATAGCTATGGTGGAATTTCTGTAGCATAAGTTTGCTAAAGCTTGAGTTGTATGAAAATGGAGGAATGAGAGGTTCTTTTTATAGGCTTGAGAAGGCCAAGATCCACATGTCACAATCTCAACGGTGAAGAATGAGTTATATGAGGTGTATGGTGGAGATTTGATTAGTTGGGATGAGGGAGATAAAGGTGGAGAATGTTGCTCCTATGATGACAAGGTGGAGAAAAAGGTGTGAGCAAGAGGCCACTTGTCACAATGCTCTCAAGGACCACAAGACATGGGTCAAAGAAGGAGTCCTTCTTTCTAGGGAGGTTGGAAGGAATATAGGAACTAATGAGACATGTGTCTCTAAGTGTCCTTTGACTAAGATGACATGGAGGAACCAAGTTCTTGAGAATAGGAATGGTTAGAGGATAAATACGACATGTGGGTGAGGATAATTGCCTAATTAAATATTAAAAATATTTAATTATGTGTGCAACATGATGAGGTGTAAAGTGAGGTGGAAGTGATGTGGATTTATAGAATTAAGACCTTGGAATGATGATTAATTAAATAATTTGGAATTATTCAATTAAGAACGATTTAAAGGTATTTGGATTATTTAATTAAATAATTTGATTTTTATTTAATTTTTGAACAGATAAATAAATTAGGATATTTATTTATTGATAGAGGAATAAGAATAAAATAAATATTAAAATATTTATTTAATTCAACTTGAGCCATTTTTAGGTGTATACAGTCTCAAACTGTAGGCTCACTTGTTTCAGTGTTGTGAACCAGGTCTAAATTTGCTTGGAGGTGCCAAAGATCAGGGTCTTCATCCTTTTAAAAGAAGGTTTTAGCCTTATATACAAGAATGAAATTGGTAATGCCAATTTTTTGTTGTAGGGCAAAGATAACCTTGATGCTGAGTAGTTGAGAACACTTGAGGAATACTTGGCAGAAAAAGATTGCAAAACCAGTGGTAATTGAGCAGATTCGTGAGAAGAAGAGGTGAAGGAAGAAAATAGTATAGGACTATGGGACTTTAAACAAATATGTTGATATGGGCTGATATATTGTTGGTGTTCCTCTCTTAAACTATCTCTAAATACCATGATTTTGGGTGTAATGCTTTGATATCTATGATGTATTTATGTAAGTGGATGTATAAAGTTGTATAAGACATCACTATGAGACTATATGATGCACTATATGTTGCAGAAGGTTGTATTTTGATGGTGGAGTCCACCCCATACTGTACTTTTTTTCCTTTTTAGTAATGAATGGTGAACGATCCTTAACATAAAAAAAAATATTGGAACAAATTAATTTAAAACTAATTTATAGTTCTTAATAGTTTGAATTTTGTATTTTTTTGTTTTAATTTATATAAAATTCTCATCTTATATAAACTTTTTAAGGGGTGGTTTTATTTTACTAACTTTTTTAATGAATTAATGTAATATATATTTTTCTATAATAATATAGACACTCATTCATTTAGAACAAATTATTTTAAACTAATTTATAGTTCTTAATAGTTTAATTTCGGTAATTTTTCTTGTTTTAATTTATATAAGATTTTCATCTTATATAAACTTTTTAATGGGTGATTTTATTTTACTAATTTTATAATGAATTAGTGTAATATATATTTTTCTATGTTAGGATTAAGGTGCCATCAACCTTGTAAATCCTATGTATTTAATTACTCTTAATATTGTTTGTAAATCATTCATAAGGGATGAAGTATTCACCTAGTAGCGATCTTGTTTCAGTCACACTTTGGATCCTTGTACTTGATGGGGGGTGTGGGGGGGCTTGCCTCCCCACTAGTATTGCCAAGGATCTAAGGGGGCAATGGCAACTTCCTAGCCCCCATGGTGGGGGTTCAGGGGCAGCGCCCTCGAAGAGAATTTTTTAGAAAATTGCCTTGCAAAATATTGTAATTTTGTAGCCAATTTGGACCATTCATCACAAATCTGATAGTGGAGGTTTGTTGTGCCTCGTCCACACGCCCCATTTTGAAAATAGGGACCCCCTTTTTTCAAAATTGGTCTAGAGTGTCAAGTGACTTTTTCCACCTCCTAAGTAGTCAAGTGGTCAGAACACACTTTTGCCATGTTAGAAGTCTGATGTTGAAAATTATTCCAAAAATCTGCTAAGTCAAGATCTTTACATTTCTCTCAGTTGGTTTGATAGCCCTTTTGCACTAAATTTGGTCCCAACTGACCTTTGCATTGAATTTCCCTCTAACCGACCTCTGCGCTATAATCCTTTGTCTCTAACCTGCGCCACTTTGCCCGTCTACCAAGTTGGACGATGGCGAAATCCCCGCCGGTCTGAGGAACTCCAAAACCCCGTAAGTGCATAAAACTAAATCTATTGTCCAACGTTAAAAGCACCATTTGCTAACCAAGTCTGGCACACTCTAAATCCTCACCAAGTTAGAGCCTACCAAAGGCCACGCAAACCCTAAAATATGTCGATTCCCTGACTAACATTACGTACATTCTGGCATTTATGGCGATTCAACCAAAGAGAATAAAAGGGATTTCCCATCATTTTGAAGCTCATTTTTCATTCGAACAAATATTTCAGAGCTCCCAGAGATTTATCACGCGATCCCTCTGCTCAGCCCATGGATTCGAACCAGTGACCCCTCCTTGCCTGCTCGCCACAAACTCAACTCACCACAGCAAACCAGGTAGGAGCCTAACTCGCCCCTAGGGTTTCTTCGTACGAGTAGGGTTTCATTTTCTTAAGCATGTTTGTCCTTTCAACATACACTCATAACTAGAATTAAGCATATAGCTAGGGTTTTGTACTGAACTGCTTTCTTTATTTTCAAACCCTAGTTTGAATTCTTCAGAGGGAATGTAGTTTTTAAGAACCTTAGGCAAAATGAAAAAACTCACCAATCTTAGCAAATTAGGACTGATTTGTGGGAAGAACAAATTTTGGACCCTTTGAACCGATCTTTAAAATGAGTTTAGCGCTGATGGCATGTCTGACCGACCTTTGAAATCCTAATCCATTTAGTTGGTCGGCGGCTATGAAAACCTGTGCTAGAACTTGGAACTCACTTAGCGTTTGAAAATTGACCTTTTGACCTCCATAATGTTTGTGGCTTTAACTGACTTAGTCAGTGCGACCCAAAAGCCCGCAAGGTTCTGAAAATTGTTTTGCGCTAAAACTACCCTGTGCCGACTTTGCGCTAAAAGACCTTCTCTCTGACTTTGGTCAGATGCTTAAGAAATCTCCACCAGTTGGCAGCAATCGAAACCTTTGCTAGTGACAAAAGAATGACTTTGCACTGAAAGTAATTCCATTTGACTTTGTGTTAGAATATGCTATCACCGACTTAGTCGGTTGACTTTAAAACCCGTGCAAGGTCTAACAAGATGCAATCCCACGCAAAAGCAGTAAAACTACCAAGATCATCTTGCGCTAATTTTTTAACTGACAGATTGAACGACTAGTTTAAGTCGGTACTCCTTGAAATCCGTGTAGGTCGGTTGATCACGAATCTCGCACAAAATGTTGAATGCACATGAACAATGAAGAGTAGTCGGTCAGACAGATTCAATTTCCCCACTGAGGTCGGTTGACCTCAGAAGTAGCGCTTGCCTATCTGTAAGTCAATTGACCCTGAAATTAGCGCAAATTAAGCAAAATGATTATTTTTTAAGGAATTTTCAAAAGGGGAAGTGTCTAGAATGATGTAATAATGACTGCAAATGATGAATGATGATAATTTACATGTTTTAAATGAAATTTTTATAGTATTGAAGTGTTTACTGCATGCATTGATATTGAATTGCTTATTATTGGATTATGTAATGGATGCAATGATAGTTAATATTAGATTCTTGTTTTTTAAAAGGCATGTTAGTAATTAGTAGATTCATTATTGATTCATTGGTTATGATTTGGTTGAGAGTCTAGTAATCCACTTGATAATCATAAGAACTTAAACTTAGGAGTTAGTTACAATCTCTCAAGATATCAAGCTTATAAGGTCTAGTCTTGCAGGTTAGATGACTGCATGAGCTCAAATCATGAGGTACAAATTCAAAGGTATCCCTCTAGAGACAAAGATTCATACTAGATGGAGTGATATAGGAGATATAGATCTAGGTCACATAGACCTAGATGACTTCAGACTCAGGATATTTGGTCCAAATCCAACCCCTAGAGCCAAGAAAGTGAAAGATAGTGGGATTGCACAAGCTGCTTCCTTCCCTACATATGTTCAGTATGCTAAACTTATAGTCACTTGTGTAGATAGATACGACATCATGACCATAACAATCCAAACTACCAATGGAGACATCTTAGCTGACTTAAGTCCACCCTCCTTGGCTGAAACTTTTGACATCCCATGGCACACAGTAATGACCATGCCAGATAAGATAGAATCAGAGGCCACATACAAGAAGGATGAAAGTGGATGTAGGAAGCATATGAATGAAAATTGGGCAAAGAGCAGAAGGTCAGCCATGAGCAAATTCCCTCCAGTACTGTACAGAAGTGACTTTCATGATGAAATAGGGGATTTGGTAACTTTCCTGAGTAGAATATATGTATTGCCCGCGGCATCAACTTTTGAAGGGTGGATGTTTGTTATAGTTGAAGAGATACTAAAAGGAACTAAGTTCCACTGGTCACAAATTCTCAGTGATAACATTCATGAGGCATTTAGCAACTTGAAAGAAAAAAGATTCTTTAGATGGACATCCTATGTCATCTATGCATTGGCAAGAAGAAACCATTATGTTGGGTTGTCTAAAGTAGGAGAAGTAGGAAATGATGAGCAAACCCAAGTCAAAGTATATGATTGCTATCCATAGCTCACATTGTCTTAATCTCTGATGCATTTTAAAAGGGTGAACGATGCTTTCACCATGTATATAAAAAGATTGTTACAAGGTAACACGGCCTTGAGGATTTCTACAGAAGCTATGAATGAAATAACTAGATATGGAAGGTGGTACATCCAGATTGAAAAGTTCACATATCTAAGGATACAACATTTCACTGGGATAGCTTATAGACTTCGTAGATATCCTGATGATATGATAGTGCTCTTAGAATTGTTTAGGCAATTGATCACTTGTGCTGAAAAACTCAAGCACTTGCATAGAACCAATGTACAATTACCCATCCGGTTAGGCAAAGGGAATTATGCATGTCCTTCATTAGCATCAACTGAGCAGTCAGATAAAGAACTTCAACTTCTCAACCTCCATTACTACGATGCAAGGGATCACTTTGATCCAAATAAGGTGATAGAGAGGTTTGTAAGCAAAAAACTTTTACATATGATGCATATAGAAGACTTTTGGGCCAACTGTATGGATAATTACAAGGTTATGAAGAAAGCTCATTCAAGGTTATCTTTAGCCTTTATAAGGAAATTTGACATCATTGTAGTACCAAACTAGTTGGAAGATGATGAGAATGTTATGGTTAGAGGAACTTGGGAGGTTCAATACCACTAACCAATCCCTCTACCTAATTGGGCCAATGCTGAGGAAAGTTCTCTTGACATCATAATGAAAGAGCCTATTAGACTAAGCAAAGCATGGGTGAGAGGTCAGATGGCTGCCTTAGAGAGATAAGGGGTGCAGCTCACATATACTGCACCAGAATCAGATAAAGAATCTGGAGGAGAAGAGTGCTAACCAATAAACATAATAGATGAGGCAAAGCCAGTTCAAAAGCAAAAATTTAATAGTGAAGAGCATGTACCATTAGTAGAGAGGGCTAAGGCACAAAAGAGCAAGAAAACTTCTGCAAAACCATCTAAGAAGGATCAACCTCCTTCTACTAGGACAAGAGCTTCGAAGAAAAGGGATGTACGTAGTGGCTCTGGAGAAGGCTCCAAGGTAAAGAAAATCAAGGTAAAAATTGCTAGTCATACTACAGAAGTTGCTGATGTAACTCATGATGAGACCAATTTGCCAACCTCCCCACCTCCTTTTGCTCCAGATGTGAATACTATTATACTCTCCTCAAGAGATGATGCTGCTGCATCTACTTCTATTGCTTCCACTGCTGCACCTATGACCTTGGCTACCATTATTTAGGAAACTGTCTTTGTTGCCACTTCACCTTCTACTACTATTTCAACTATTTTTTGCTCATTGGCAGTATCTTCTAGCACCCCTAATAGTCCCATTTCCTCTATTGTTGCCACCTCATGTTCCTCTACCACTACCACACCTTTACTTTCCATCTCTTCCACTCCATTATCTACCTCCCCAGCATTACCTCCCATTTCTACAATTCTTTCACCTTTGCTTCCCTTACCCTCACTATCTATTTCTTCGCCCATCGTCATTTCCTCTATCTTGCCAACCTCTTCTATCTGACCAACTTTGGGGTCGGCCATGCTTGCCAATTTGACACAAATGAATTTATCTTCAGATGCAATGCCCATATTCTCTGCCATTCCTATCGCTCAAATGCCCAAGGATACAAATTCAACCCTCTTGGCTGTGCCATTTCTACCAGGAATTGACAAGGTATGTGCTAAATTGGGTTTGCAAGACTCTGAGCTAGAAAAAGATGTATGCACCAATGTAAGTAATGAAATATCAAATGAATCCTTGGCTGAAACAGTCAGTGTTGAAGCTATTGATATATCTGATAGTCCTCTAGAGAAAGGTCAAATAGAAGCAATCTTCAAATTAGCAAAGGAGAACGTGATGGTAAATTAGAGAAATCTCACTGATGAAGGAGATAAAGGATTGGATAAAGATAAAGGGTTAGAGCAAGAACAAGGGTTACTTGAAGAACCTCCCAAAACTAATAGTGAAAATATCAATGAACTGAGTAAGCCTTCTTCTTCAGCACCTGAGTGGTTACAAAACATAGTGGCATACCCTGAACCACAGGTAGAAATAATGAAATTGGATTTGAGCACAATCTTGTCACAAGCTCAGAAGCCAAAGAAAGAAAAGAAAGCAAAAATACAATCAAGGATTTATAAAGATGAGACTGGATCCAGGATTGCTGAAATAACTATCCCACTGGCTAACACAAATAGAGAACAAGTCAGAGCCAAGGATTATGCCATCTCAACAGTTAATCTGGGACCGACCACACGTGCTCAGAGAGTTAATGAATTTAAAGGGTCTGTCACTTCAATTCTAGAACAGTTGGATAGAGATGAGCTATCAAAGAAGGAATTGAAGCAGCAAAATGAGGAACTCTGGACTTGCCTCTAGTTTCTAATAAAACCAGTTGATGCTAGTGGGGATATAAGGATAGTTCCAACCTTCTTATTGATAGATGAAATGGAAAAGATTGTGGAGGTAAGGACCATATCACAAGGTACTCAGAAGTGGTTAATTAGAGTATGTGAAAAGGGATGTGAAACCATTGATGTTGCAGCCAAATCACATAAGAAATTAGTTGAATTTCATGAGAAGTGGAAAGATCTGCAGGAGGAGTGTGAGTCTTTCGAAGAATATTATTCTCACATGTTTCCCAAAGTCAAGAGTATTAGAGATTTGCTAGCACAGACTTTATTGGTTGAGAATACTCTAACTGGTGATAAGTTATCAAAGGCTATTGAGTGGTACCAATAGCTGAAATTGAGAAAGGAAACCTTTGAGAACATAAAAGAAGCTTATAAACCTGAAAATGAAGAAGTTCGGGCATTAATCTATGATATTAATGATACTTTAAAAGATTGCTTGGAAGAAGCTTACAATGATTTTGCACCCTATGATGTTGAGAAATGCAAGAACAAATTGCATAAGGTCATTTTTTAGAATACCGAGTTGGATGTAGCGGATAGGTTGGATAAGGTCAGCGACCTCAAGGCTGAATTCAATGCATTCCATATAGCAAGGGCATAAATAGAAAGGATATACAATAGGTTCAACCGAGAGCTGGAGATGTTTGAATATCGAGTCAACCATCTCAAGAATCTAGATCCTTTGGAAATCAATCAAGCACTTGAAGCATGGCTCAACTACCGCAACAAGCTAGTAGAAGAAGACAAAATCAATTTGGATGAAGAACCTTAGTGTATTTTGACTATTTTTGAGATGTAATCCCATCATTGATGTAAATTAATATATTTAAAGCAGCATGTGATGCTATTTTGTCTTTATTATGCCTTAAAATTGAGCTTTTCCATATATATATATTGAGTTTGGTAGTCAGAATATCTAGATTCAATGTATCTGGGGGCTATTTTTCATAAGAAACAAAATGTAATCTAAGATTTACTATGAGCTGTAAGGAATGCATTTATTGGTGTAATCTGGATCGTCGGTGTTGAGTTAATCTCCACCATTCATTGAAAAACTTGGTATGCCACTTTCTTATATAAAGGGCTTCCATTGCCATTATTTGTAAGAGAGAATTCTTGATGCCGAATTGTTGACATTCTACTATTTGAAGTAATACAAATCAAGTTTCTGTAGTTGTTCTGAGAATTTGTGTATCGTGTTCCTTACTTGGTCTTCATGGTTCGCTTCTTGCTCTCCCATAGTTAGTTAGTTGTGCTTTTATAATGTTCATGGTTTGCTGAAAGTATTTGATGAATACTTTATGTCCATACTTTTAGTTATTTGCTGATGGTAGATAACTATGCAAAGTTAGTTTGGGCTGATCAGATGTGCTTAAGTTCAATTACATTTTAGGAGTTAAATTACGCTGTCTATTGGGTATTTAATGAATGAATGTAATCTGAAAATCTTTCAATTTCCATTGAAGATAACATCATTTTCTATACTGTTGTAACATCAATTTTTAGTTTGGTAACTCAAAAAACTGGTTGAATTTCAGAGTGTTTGTCTACTCAAAGCAGTCCATATATTGTGAATGTCACTTAGGATTTCTCTAAAACTCTAACCCCTTTTGTATTTTCTTTGAAACCATTGTTAGATTAGGAATTTTAGTAGCATTTTACATTGTTTTATCAGTTGAAATCATAAAGAGTTTATATGTATTTGTTGTCCCAACTCAAAAAATCTATATATTACATGTAAGACCCCTTGTAGACACAACTAGAACATTCCAATTGAGAGATTCCAAGCAAGCTAAGACCTAGCCATAGAAACCTTGGAGTAGTCCTACCTAGGGTAGGATACTTTTCAAGAGAGGTGTGAAACCAACAATTACACCTGTGTTGCTGTGTGCTAAAACACTCATCAACAGAATTGGCGCTAGAAGGAGGGCCAAAAGCTATTCCCCTCTACAAAATCAACAAGTCTAGGGACCAGACAAAGACATACCAGATCTAGCTCAACTGGAGAAGAGCTACTATCTCTAACAGAATTTAGACGAACAAGAAGGGATCAAGGGATACCAAGGGCACCAAGAGCTCAGTCAACCTCAAGGAACGTATCTGTAGCACGTTTTAATCCCTTGGGCCTTTTTTACAGGAAATAACCAGTCCCCATTTCAGTTCAATGATTACCATGACATGCCCAAAAACTCTGACAAGTTCTGTTCCAAATTCAGGGTGAATGATCCAAACAAAATTGCAAACGAGCATATCAGAATCTTTGAAAGCAACATGTTTATGTTGCAAGTGCAATACGAAGATGTGATATGCCAGTTGTTTCCTTATTTTTTGCAAGATGAATCTTATTATTAGTTTGCTAACCTCCCTGCAGCATCCATAAATTCATGGCAGAATTTAAAGAGTGTATTTTTTGATAGGTTTTGAATACCCACCACCCTAGCTAATCTCTACTGGTCTTTTGTGGAGATTCATCGAGGTGAAGGTGAGATGATAAGTTCTTTTAACAATAGATTTTAGAAAGATTTGAGTCATTTGCAAGCTCCTTATGCTATAGTGCAAGATGCAGTTTTGCCAATTTATTACGCAGCCCTGGACAAACTTACATCCATGTTCGTAAGGAGAGTTGACCCCATTCCCACTACTTTAGCTCAAGCATACTCCGCAGCTATCACTGTAAGTACTCAGTTGGGACAAACAGCCTTTGGTCCACTGAATTACATAGGTCCTGTAGCCATGCCTAATCAAATACCTATGATTAATCAAGCCTTGGCTAACCATACCCAGGTAATAAATCCAATTCCTAACCTAGCTACAACACAAGCTTTGGTAGTCCATCCAAGAAACCCAGTAGCTAAAATGCCTCCTGCACAAATGCCTTTCCTACAGTCTTTAGAGACAGCTAAAGAAAAAGAAGATAGAGATGATATCAGAGAGTTAGTTGAGCAAATGAAGAAGCTCACTACAGAAGTTACCCACCTCAGAAATCAAAATACTTATCTTCAACAAAGAGGTCAAAATCAGAACCCATTTCAAAATCAAGATCAGTTTCAAAGTCAAGGCTAGAATTCGTACCAAAACTAGAATTTCCAGCAACGATCAAATTGGTCTTGGAACACAAGGCCCAATAATGGAGGGGTGCCTTCACCATTGGAAAATCAAAACAATGACACCTGACCTTCTAGCTGCATGATGTTAGCTGAGGTAGCTTTGTCTACTTGGTGCAGACTGCATAATACAAATGCTCATTCTGAACTAGACTACCCAAAATTTAAGATAGCATCCAGTATCTTCCAGATGGAGATCTAGAATGCTGAAACTCAAGAGAATCCACCAATGGGGTATGAACTTGTTCCTTCGCAAATGTATGATACTGCTCTAGTACTTGATAGTTACACATTTCCATTTCAAGATGACAATCAACCTGAGGAAGAAGAGTCTGAAGAGGTCAATGCTTATCAACAATTTAATAAAACTCCATATGATATGAGAAGTAGTAGACCCAAAGGTCCTTTTACCACCTCCATTCCTTCGAATAGCTACCAAATTCCACCAGATCCAAAAGCTTCTAATAATCTCAAACCCCCAAAAGTCACACATCAGCTGGTATATCAGGGAGCTACAAAAATGGGGTAGTATGTTGCTGAAAAACTCAAGAAGATCAAGGTTAGTCTTTCTATTTATGAGTTGCTTAAAATACTTGAGGTTAGGACATCTTTCTTCCAAGATATAGGTGTTGTTATCAAAATAGACTATACACAAAAAGAAATTGTTACCAAGGATAACCTTGATAAAGGGAAAGAAAGAGTGCATGTGACTAATGTTGAACAAAAGATGACATTGTACAAAGATAAAAGGGAGAGTCCCTCTTTCCTCTTGACATTCAGGATATTCAACAGAAATCTCTACAATTGTTTGGTAGATTCCAGTGCTTCTACTAATGTAATGCCATTATCAGTTTGTAGGGCATTGGGTCTTACTTCGGCCAAGTCTTCTAGGAAAATAACACAGCTGGACAAGACCGAGGTGAATGTAGTAGGTGAATTGAATATGATACATATGCATCTCACTTTTGATCCAAGAGTACAACCATATATAGACATTCAAGTGGTAGATATCCCATATCAGTATGGCATGCTCCTGAGTAGGGACTGGTCCAGAACTTTGAATGGTTATATGGCAACTAATTTTTCTCAAATGTGGCTGCCATGGAAGGGGTTGGTGAACCATATACACATTGAGAGAGAACCAAAAATGAAACATATGATTACGGAGTATAACCAAACCAATGAAATTTTGTTTGCAGAAGTTGATTTGGGAGTCTACCTTCCCCATGTTAATCAAATAGAGGAGATTCTCATGCCAAGCTGCAAGAAATTTCCTGATCCTCCACTTGTAGCAAAACTAGAAAGTACAGAAGCATATGTGCAATCAGATTCAAAAAATTCTTCAGAAGAAGAAGAACTTGGGATATTCGAAGGATTCCAGGATATTGTAGCTAAATTTGTAAAAGATTAGGTTGCCGTAGGAAAACAAATTTAGATGGAGGAGTTATTGTTGCCAAATTGGTGCCATATACACTATGCATCACACTTTGAGTTTACATGTCAACTCTATCAGGAGGTAGTGGAGCAAGTACAATGACGGTTGAAAATACCTATCATCCCAAAGAAAGATCCAACTACCATGAAGAAAGAAGAACCAAAGCCTCCGGCAAATTGGAAAAAAATAGCAAAACAGGATGATAACAACAAAGATTTCTACCTCTAGACTTTGAGGTTCGATGGATCAAGATGTAGACAAGGGTCTAGGGTAGGTGTTGAATTAATTAGCCCCATTGGGAGTTCATATCTAGCATCACACAGACTACAATTCCCATGCACGAATAATGTTACTGAGTATGAGGCTCTAGTGCAAGGATTGCTGATGGCCCTACAAAAGAAAGTCAGAATTATCCAAGTATTTGGTGATTTAGAATTAGTGGTGAAATAAGTAAGAAATAAATACTCATGTAATGATAAGAGGCTAAATAGGTATAGAAACCGAGTATGGAATTTGATTGAATGTTTTGATGGTTTCAATATCCAGCTGATACCTAGAAGAAAGAATCATGTCACAGATGCTTTGGCTTAGACAGCAAGCACCTTAGAACCAACATCCATGGCAAGATTAAAGAAGTTTTATGTTGAATTCATTGCTACCCCGTCAGTACCAGACAATGTCATGAATTTCTAAGTCTTTGAGGATGATAAGCACATAATTGACTTCCTTCCTTCATCAAATGTTTTCACAACTCAAATAATAGATGAAGAAGAGCTGGAACCTACTGAGATGGATTTAGGAGTATTAAATCTAAAAATAAACATGATTCCAAGGGAAATGGTAGAATTGGAAAGACTGTTCGATTTAGACAACCTAGGAACCAAAAGAAAAGGAGAATCTCCCGGAGGGCAAAGTGAGCCTTTTAATCTGGGAACGAAAGAAGAAGTTATAGCATGGAGCTATGAAGACCTCAAGACGTATGACACATCAATCATTGCTCACACTATTCCGCTAAAGCTTGGAGCGAAGCCATTCAGATAGAGACAGCGGCCAGTGAATGCCTTATTGGAACCTTTGATTTTCAAAGAAGTATAAAAACTACTATTAGCAAGAATAATATTTCCTGTTAGACATTCCAATTGGGTAGCAAATCTAGTTCCAGTCAGAAAGAAAAATGGTGAAATTAGACTCTGTGTTGACTTCCAGAATTTAAATCAGGCATCTGAAAAAGAAAATTACCCACTTCCATTGTTGGATGAAGTTTTGTAGATCGTTAATGGATCACAGATGATGTCTTTTCTAGATGGGTATTCAGGTTACAACCAGGTAATGGTTGACTACGAAGATAGATTGAAGACATCTTTCACATGGAAATGGGGCATCTATGCATATCGTAGAATGCCATTTGGTCTAATAAATGTTGGTTCCACCTTTCAACGAGCGATGGACATTGCCTTCAAGGGACTAGTTGGAAAATGTATTATTATCTACATGGATGATCTCATAGTGTTTTCGAAGAGGTGAGAAGACCATGTGGCAGACTTGAGGAAAGTATTATAGCGATGCAAAGATTATGGTATATCGCTCAATCCTAAGAAGTGTATCTTTGGAATGACTAAAGGGAAGTTGCTGGGGCATGTGATATATGAGTAGGGTATATCTATCAATCTAGATCGAATACAAGCAATACTTAAAATACCTCCCCCAACCAGTAAAAAGGAACTCAAGTCATATTTTGGTAAGATTAACTTTGTACGCAAGTTTATTACGGGTTTTGCTGAAATAGTTCGGCCTCTTAATGCCATGTTGAAGAAAGATGCCAAAATGGAATGGACTCTAGAGGCCAAAAATGCTTTTGCAGAAATTAAACAAGCCATAGCCAATGCACCCATATTGGTAAGTCCAAACTATGCCTTACAATTTTAGATTTACTCATTCACATCCAAGCACACTTGCGCTGCTATGTTGACATAGAAGAGATCAGTGGATGATGAAAGACCTATTGCCTTTATGAGTACTCCATTAAAAGATGTAGAGTTAAGGTATCCTAATGTGGAAAAATAAGCCTACGCTCTGGTAAAGGTAGTCAAGAAGTTCTGTCACTACATCCTAAGGATTTAGGTAATTGCTATAGTACCAGATGCAGTAGTTAAAGTGCTATTGATGTAAAGTGAATTGGGAGAAAGGAGAGGAAAATGGATCACCATCCTATAGGAGTTTGATATAGATATTCAGCCCATGAAGTTGGTAAGAGGTCAGGCACTGACCAGAATGATGGCTGAGGTAGGGCCAGGTTTAGTATCTTAGCAATACCTATTAGAAGATGTTTCAAATGATGAATGGTACGGGGATATCATATTTTATTTACTCAATCAACATTGTCTATAATAGCTAAATTCAGTTCAAAAAAGAGTGCTCAGACTAAAAAGTAATAGATATATGATAAAAGGATCAGTTCTTTACAAGAAGAATCATGAGGGGATCTATCTGAGATGTTTGGACAAGACAAAAGTGGACTAGGTGTTAACCAGGTTTCATGAGAAATTTGGGATGGGTCATAAATCAGCTCACTCAAATGCTAATTAGATTTTCCATGCCGGCTATTATTGGCCTACCTTGTTCAAAGATGTGCATTCACATGTAAGGACCTATCATATCTGTTAGACCGCTGCACACAGAGAGAGACACACCACCATGCCCTTGCAACTAGTGGTGGAGGTACGACCATTTGCTGAGTGGGGCCTCAACTTTATCAGTATGATCAATCCACCCTCCTTTGCAGGCCACAGGTATATTCTGACCGCTACTAATTACTGCACTTGATGGTCTGAGGCAATAGCTTGTAAACAATGCACCACAGAGGTAGTTATTAAATTTGTTGAAAAACATATATCACTAGGTTTGGATGTCTATTTTCTTTAGTTTGTGATAATGGTCCTACCTTTTCATCATTACATTTTTCTAATTGGGCATTTTATTATGGGATCATTCTAAAGTTCTCATCTAATTACTATCCACAAGGGAATGGGATAGCTAAATCAATGAATAAAAATCTACTAGACAAAAATCCTAGGGACTGGCACACTCAACTCAAATTTGCATTGTGGGCTGATAGAATTTGACACAAAGCTGCCTTGGGCACATCGCCCTATCATCTAGTCTATGGGATTGAGCCCATATTTCTCATTCACTTGAGGATTCCCATACTGCAATTCATGCAAGACTATCTTGAAATTGATGATCAACTGTCTTCCTGATTAGCTCAGTTGCTGCACCTTGAAGAGAAATGCGATGCTGCCATAGAGAACATAGAAAGTTTGATAAACTTTGGTTGGGTCCATATCAGATCTATGAGATCCTTGGTGACAACACATATCGACTCAAGAGCCTTACTGGTGAGGAGCTCCCATTGCCCGTCAATGGTTAGTTCCTAAAGTACTACTTCCATGCTTGAGGGGTAGTCATGCCTCCCCCTAGTGTACATAGTTAGGTTGTTTGTCTTCTTTGGTTAGAATAGGTTGCTATTAGATTAGGTTTGCTTTCCTGCTTTTGCTTTCTGTAGTTGTTAGTGTTTCTGCTTTCCTTAGATTAGTTGTCCTTTGTCTTTGCTTTTTCTTGCTGTGCTTGCTTTTGCTCAGGGTCTGTTTCTAGAATGTGGTGGCATTTATGCAGATCTGCAAATGCTTCTTGGTTGGGTAGATGATCTAAAGTCTTTCTTTGAGAAGCTAAGGTCCTACTTAAATCTTGCCATGGGTTCCATTGTTATGCTAAGGGGTATGATGTTTGTTCATGGAAAATGAGTCATTAGTTGGTGCACCTGAAGTATTTTCTAACCATATACCTTTCACACTTTAAATGATCCTGAAGTAGCTAAGCAAGTCTGAGTGATCTTGTGTTAAGTTAAAAGGTTGGATTCCCATTTTACCACCTACACTATTAATCCAGAAGAGATGGTAGGTGACACTAAGTGTCGCTAGCCTATATTGGGTAAAAATAAAAGGTGTTTTTCAACACTAGACCCATTACGGTGCATCAAAAGAGATTATCAGTTGAAAATTCTCATAAAAAGTATTGTCCAAAAATTATTATCATCAATTATCATTGTATCAAAAATGCTACTGGAAGAATCATTAGTTTCTTTCTTCAAGGCTCATTATCTCTCAACACTCGAGCATTCTCTTGGTGGTAGAATGATCCCAACTTTGTAGCTTACCACGAGGGATCTCAGATGAACTTAGTTGCCAAAGGATGCGAATGAATGCAATTGCACACACTCAGGTTTTCAGGATATGGATGGTTGCACTAGTTAGTGATCTTTGATTCTTTCATAGAATATCATGCTTTTTCGTTTAATATGTGGAGAACACAGAGATTCTGGGCTCAAACTGAAAGCTTATCATCGAAATACCTGGGAGCATTTCCCAACACAGTCGCCATTTGTTGTGCCTCGCCCACATGCCCAATTTCAAAAATAGGGACCCTCTTTTTTCAAATTTGATCTAGAGTGTCAAGTGAGTTTTTCCACCTCCTAAGTAGTCAAGTGGTTAGAACACACTTTTTCCATGTTAGAAATCTGATGTTGAAAATTATTCCAAAAATCTACTAAGTCAAGATGTTTATATTTCTCCCAGTTTCTCTTATAGTCCTTCTACACTAAATTTAGTCCCAATAGACCTTTGCACTAAATTGCCCTCTAACTGACCTCTACGCTATAATCCTTTGTCTCCAAGCTACACTGCTTTGCTTGTCCACTAACCAAGTCGGACGATGGCGAAATCCCCACTAATCCGAAGAACTCCAAAACCCCGCAAGCACATAGAACTAAATCTATTGTCCAACGCTAAAAGCATCGTCTGCCAACCAAGTCCATCACACCCTAAATCCCCGCCAAGTCAAAGCCTACCAAAGGCCATGCAACCCTAAAATCTGCCGATTCCCTGACTGACATTACATACGTTCTGGCATTTATGGTGATTTAACCAGAGAGAATAAAAGGGATTTCCCATCATTTTGAAGCTCATTTTTCATTCAAACAAATATTTCAGAGCTCCTAGAGATTTATCATGCGATCCCTCTGCTCAGCTTGTGGATTCAAACCAGTGACCCCTCCTTGCCTGGGTGCCACAAACTCAACTCACCACAGTAAACTAGGTAGGAGCCCAACTCGCCCCTAGGGTTTCTTTGTACACGTAGGGTTTTGTTTTCTTAAGCATGCCTTTCCTTTCAATGCACACTCATAACTAAAATTAAGCATATAGCTAGGGTTTTGTACTGAACTGCTTTCTTTATTTTCATACCCTAGTTTGAACTCTTCAAAGGGAATGTAGTTTTTAAGCACCTTAGGCAAAATGAAAAAACTCACCAAACTTAGTAAATTAGGACTAATTTGTGGGAAGAACAAATTTTGGACCATTTGAACTGATCTTCGAAATGAGTTTAGTGCTGATGGCATGTCTGACCAACCTCTAAAATCCCAATCCATCTAGTTGGTCGGCGACCGTGAAAACCCGCGCTAGAACTTGGAACTCACTTAGCGCTTTGAAATCGACCTTCTGACCTCTATAATGTTTGTGGCTTTAACTGACTTAGTCAGTGCGACCCAAAAGCCCGCAAGGTTCTGAAAACTATTTTGTACTAAAACTACCCTGCGCTGACTTTGAGCTAAAAGACATTCTCTCCGACTTTGGTCAGATGTCTAAGAAATCTCTGCCGGTTGGCAGCAACCGAAACCTCCACTGGTGACAAAAGAATGAATTTGCACTAAAAGTAACTCCATCTAACTTTGCACCAGAACACGCTATCACCGACTTAGTCAATCAACTTTAAAACCCGCGCAAGGTCTGACAAGACCCAATCCCATGCAAAAGCAATAAAACTACCAAGATCATCATGCACTAATTGTTTAACCGACAGACTGAATGACTAGCTTAAGTCAGTACTCCCTGAAATCTGCGCAAGTCAGTTGATCATGAATCCCATGCAAAATGTTGAATGCACATGAACAATGAAGAGTAGTTGGTCGGACATACCCGATTTCCACTCTAAGGTCGGTTGACCTCAGAAGTAGTGCTTTCCTGTCTATAAGTCGGTTGACCCTGAAATTAGTGCAAATTGAGCAAAATGATTATTTTTTATGGAATTTTCAAAAGGGGAAGTGTCTGAAATGATGTAATAATGAATACAAATGATGAATGATGATAATTTACATGTTTTAAATGAAAGTTTTGCAGCATTGAAGTGTTTATAACATGTATTGATATTGAATTGCTTATTGTTGGATTATATAATGAATGCAATGATAGTTAATGTTAGATTCTTGTTCTTTAAAATGCATATTAGTAACTTAGCAGATTCATTATTGATTCATTGGTTATGATTTGGTTGAGAGTCTAGTAATCCACTTGATAGTCATAAGAACTTAAACTTAGGAGTTAGTGAAAATCTCTCAAGATATCAAGCTTATAAGGTCTAGTCTTGCAGGTTAGATGATTGCACGAGCTCAGATCATGAGGTACGAATTCAAAGGCATCCCTCTTGTGACAAAGATTCATACTGGATGGAGTGATATAGGAGATATAGATCCGAGTCACATAGACCTAAATGACTTTAGACTCAAGATATTTGGTTCAAATCCAATCCCTAGAGCCAAGAAAGTGAAAGATAGTGGGATTGCAAAAGCTGCTGCCTTCCCTACATCTGTTCAGTGTGTTGAACTTATAGTCACCTATGTAGATACATAGGACATCATGACTAGAACAATCCAAACTACCAATGGAGACATCTTAACTGACTTAAGTCCACCCTCCTTGACTAAAACTTTTGACATCCCATGGCACACAGTAATGACCATGCAAGATAAGGCAGAATCAGAGGCCACATACAAGAAGGATGAAACTGGATGTAGGAAGCATATGAATGAAAATTGGGCTAAGAGTAGAAGGTCTACCATGAGTAAATTCCCTCAAGTACTGTACATAAGTGACTTTCATGATGAAATAGGGGATTTGGTAACTTTCCTGAGTAGAATATATGGATTGCCTGCGGCATCAACTTTTGAAGGGTGGATGTTTGTTATAGTTGAAGAGATACTAAAAGGAACTAACTTCCACTAGTCACAAATTCTCAGTGATAACATTCATGAGGCATTCAACAACTTGAAAGAAAAAAGATTCTTTAGATGGACATCCTATGTCATCTATGCATTGGCAAGAAGAAACCATTATGTTGGGTTGTCTAAAGTAGGAGAAGTAGGAAATGATGAGTAGACCCAAGTCAAAGTATATGAGTACTATCCACAACTCACATTGTCTCAATCTATGATGCATTTTAAAAGGGTGAATGATGCTTTCACCATGTATATAACAAGATTGTTACAAGGTAACACATCCTTGAGGATTTCTATGGAGGCTATGAATGAAATAACCAGATATGGAAGGTGGTACATTCAGTTTGAAAAGTTCACATATGTAAGGGTACAAGGTTTCACCGGATAGCTTATAGACTCCCTAGATATCCTGATGATAAGACAGTGCTCTTGGAATTGTCTAGGCAATTGATCACTTGTGCTGAAAAACCCAAGCACTTGCATAGAATCAATGTACAATTTCCCATTTGGTTAGGCAAAGGGAATTATGCATGTCCTTCATTAGCATCAGCTAAGCATTCAGATAAAGAACTTCAACTTCTCAACCTCCACTACTACAGCAAGGGATCACTTTGATCCAAATAAGGTGATGGAGAGGTTTGTAAGCAAAAAACTGTCCCATAAGATGCATATAGAAGACTTTTGGGCCAACTGTATGGATGATTACGAGGTTATGAAGAAAGCTCATTCAAGGTTATCTTTAGCCTTTATAAGGAAATTTCACATCATTGTAGTACCAGACCAGTTGGAAGATGATGAGTATGTTATGGTCAGAGGAACTTGGGAGGTTCAATACTGCCAACCAATCCCTCTACCTAATTGGGCCAATGCTAGGAAAGTTCTCTTGACATCATAATGAAAGAGCCTATTAGACTAAGCAAAGCATGGGTGAGAGGTCAGATGGCTTCCTTGGAGAGACAAGGGGTGCAGCTCACATAGACTGTGCCAAAATCAAATAAAGAATCTGAAGGAGAAGAGGGTGAACCAATAAACATAACAGATGAGGCAGAGCCAATTCAAAAGTAGAAATTTGATAGTGAAGAGCATGTACCATTAGCAGAGAGGGCTAAGGCACAAAAGAGCAAGAAAACTTCTGCAAAACCATCTAAGAAGGATCAACCTCCTTCTGCTAGGACAAGAGCTTCGAAGAAAAGGGATGTACGTAGTGGCTCTGGAGAAGGCTCCAAGTCAAAGAAAATCAAGGTAAAAACTATTAGTTATACTGCATAAGTTGCTGATGTAACTCATGATGAGACCAATTTGCTAACCTCCCCACCTCCTTCTTCTCCAGATGTGAATACAACTGTACTCTCCTCAACAACTGCTACTGCTGCATCTACTTCTATTGCTTCCCATGCTATGACCTTGGCTACCATTGTTCAGGAAACTGTCTCTGCTACCACTTCACCTTCTACTACTATTTCAACTGCTTCTTACTCATTGGTAGTATCTTCTACCACCCCTAGTAGTCCCATTTCCTCTATTGTTGCCACCTCATGTTCCTCTACCACTACCACGCCTTTCCTTTCCATCTCTTCCACTCCATTATCTACCTCCCCAACATTACCTCCCATTTCTACAATTCTTTCACCTTCTCTTTCCTTACCCTCACTATCTATTTCTTTGCCCATCATCATTTCCTCTATCTTGCCAACCTCTTCTATCTCACCAACTTTGGGGTCGGCCATGCTTGCCAATTTGACACAAATGAATTTATCTTCAGATGCAATGCCCAGATCCTCTACCATTCCTATCTCTCATATGCCCAAGGATCAAAATTCAACCCCCTTAGCTGTGCCATTGCTACCAAGAATTGACAAGGTATGTGCTGAATTAGGTTTGCAAGACTCTGAGCCAGAAAAAGCTATATGTACTGAGGTAAGTAATGAAATATCAAATGAATCCTTGGTTGAAACAGTCAGTGTTGAAGTTATTGATATATCTGATAGTCCTCTAGAGAAAGGTCAAACAGAGGCAATCTTCAAATCAACTCAGGAGAACGTGATGGTAAATTGGAGAAATCTCATTGATGAAGGAGATAAAGGATTGGATAAAGATAAAGGGTCAGAGCAAGAACAAGGGTTACTTGAAGAACCTCCTAAAACTAAGAGTGAAAATAATAATGACTGAGTAAGCCTTCTTCTTCAACACCTGAATGGTTACAGAACAGAGTGGTATACCTTGAACCACAGGTAGAAATAATGCAATTGGATTTGAGTACAATCTTATCACAAGCTCAGAAGGCAAAGAAACAAAAGAAAGTAAAAATACAATCAAGGATTTATAAAGATGAGACTAGATCCAGGATTGCTGAAATAGTTGTCCCACCGGCTGACACAAATAGAGAACAGGTCAAATTTGAGGATTATGCCATCTCAACAGTTAATCTGGGACTGACCACACATGCTCAAAGAGTTGATGAATTTAAAGGGTTTGTCACTTCAATTCTGGAACAGTTGGATAGAGACGAGCTGTCAAAGAAGGAATTGAAGTAGCAAAATGAGGAACTCCAGACTTGCCTTTAGTTTCTAATAAAACTAGTTGATGCTGGTGTTGATATAAGGATAGTGCCAACCTTCTTATCGATAGATGAAATGGCAAAGCTCGATGAGGTAAGGACCATGTCACAAGGTACTCAGAAGTTGTTAATTAGAGTATGTGAAAAGGGATGTGAAACCATTGATGTTGTAGCCAAATCACATAAGAAATTATTTGAACTTCATGAGAAGTGGAAAGATCTGTGGGAGGAGTGTGACTCTTTCGAAGAATATTATTCTCACATGTTTCCCAGAGTCAAGAGTATTAGAGATTTTCCTACACAGACTTTATTGGTTGAGAATATTCTAACTGGTGATAAGTTATCAAAGGCTATTGAGTGGTACCAACAGCTGAAATTGAGAAAGGAAACCTTTGAGAACAGAAAAGAATCTTATAAACTAGCAGATGAAGAAGTTTGGGTATTAATCTATGATATTAATGATACTTTAAAAGATTGCCTGGAAGAAGTTTACAATGATTTTGCACCCTATGATGTTGAGAAATGCAAGAACAAATTGCATAAGGTCTTTTTTGAGAATACTGAGCTGGATGTAGAGGATAGGTTGGATAAGGTCAGTGACCTCAAGGTTGAATTCAATGCATTACATAAAGTAGGGGCATAAATAGAAAGGATATACAATAGGTTTAGCTGAAAGCTGGAGATGTTTGAATATCGAGTCAGCCATCTCAAGAATCCAGATCCTTTGGAAATCAATCGAGCACTTGAAGCATGGCTCACCTACCACAACAAGCTGGCAGAAGAAGACAAAATCAATTTGGATGAAGAACCTTAGTGTATTTTGATTATTTTTGAGATGTAATCCCGTCATTGATGTAAATTGCTATATTTAGAGTGGCATGTGATGCTATTTTGTCTTTATTATGCCTTAAAATTGAGCTTTTCCATATATATATTGAGTTGAGTAGTTAGAATATCTAGATTCAATGTATTTGGGGACTATTTTTTATCTTTTTCATAAGAGACAAAATGTAATCCAAGATTTGCTATGAGCTATAAGGAATGCATTTATTGGTGTAATCTAGACCGTCGGTGTTGAGTTAATCTCCACTATTTATTGAAAAATGCGGTATGCCGCTTTCCTATATAAAGGGCTGCCATTACCATTATTTGTAAGAGAGAATTCTTAATGCCAAATTGTTGACATTCTACCATTTGAAGTAATACAAAGCAAGTTTTTGTAGTTGTTTTAAGAATTTGTGTATTGTGTTCCTTACTTGGTCTTCATGGTTCGCTTCTTGCTCTCCCATAGTTAGTTAGTTGTGCTTTTATAATGTTCATGGTTTGCTGAAAGTATTTGATGAATACTCTATGTCCATACTTTTAGTTATTTGCTGATAGTAGATAACTATGTAAAGTTAGTCTGGGCTGATTAGATGTGCTTAAGTTCAATTGCATTTCAAGAGTTAAATTGCACTATCTATTGGGTATTTAATGAATGAATGTAATCTAAAAATCTTTCAATTTCCATTGAAGATAGCATCATTTTCTGCAGTGCTGTAACATCAATTTTTAGTTTGGTAACTCAAAAAACTGGTTGAATTTAAGAGTGTTTGTCTACTCAAAGTAGTCCATATATTGTGAATGTCACTTAGGATTTCTCTAAAACCCTAACCCCTTTTGCATTTTCTTTGAAACCATTGTTAGATTTGGAATTTTAGCAGCATTTTACATTGTTTTATCAGCTGAAATCATAAAGGGTTTATATGTATTTGTTGTCCCAACTCAAAAAATCTGTAGATTGCATGTAAAAACCTTTGTAGGAATAGCTAGAACATTCCAATTGAGAGATTCCAAGCAAGCTAAGACCTAGCTGTAGAAACCTTGGAGTAGTCCTACCTAGGGTAGGATGCTTTTCAAGAGAGGTGTGAAACCAGTAATCACACCTGCGTTGCTGTGTGCTAAAACACTCATCAACAAGGTTATGTTAGGGTTTTTTCCCCTAGAAGGCAACACTCTTTTAAGAGGATATTGTATTACGGCTATGGATGTGTATTACAAGCACTATATGATTGAAGACCTAAGAGGAGATTGTTAGTGTTGTATTGTAAACTCTATTAATGTTAATATAGACTAGTGCATATCTTCTTGTGTGGAGTTTTTTTTTCTCAAAATGGTTTCTCCATGTAAATATTATGTTATGTACATTTAATCTTCTATTCTGTTATTTCTTTGTGTTGATTTCATCCATCTCCATTTTGGTTTTACACAGTTAAATATGTATATTATAGTTGTAATAAGTTTTCCATTGATAACTTTTTTTACCTTCATTTCTAACATTTGGTTTTAGAGCTTGGCTAGTTTTGTATCTTGGGTGGAAGTGTGAGGAGTTTTTGAACTATATTGGGAGTTCTGGTTGATTTTATTTTACAAATTTGTGTAGAAGCCATGTCTGCATCCTCAACCTGATTGGATATTAAAAAATTCAATGGAATAGGTTATGAGCTATAGAAGATGAAAATGGAAGATCTGCTTAAAGAAAGAGATCAATGGTTGGCTACAACAAAAGAGAAGAAACTTGATACTATTAGTCAAAATGAGTGGGACAAGATGGACAAAAAGGCAAGAGGAACAATTTGATTATTCCTTGTAGATTTTGTCCTATTGAATGCCTCTACTAAGAAGATTGTACATGTGCTATGGAAGTGGTTGGGTGAAATCTATCAAGCCAAGAGCCTGGTAAATAAACTGTATATCAAAAGAAAGTTATTTTCCCTTAAAATGAAGGAGGGTGATTCGATAGGTAAGCACTTGAATACAATTAATTTTATTTTGAGTTAGTTAGCTTTTGAGGATGTTAAGATAGAGGAGGAAGATACAGACGTATTATGCTTTGTTCTTTCCCTATCTTGGGAGAATTTCATTCTTGCTATCATTTCTAACCTCAAAGGTCCAAAGATGGATGCCCTTGTTACAACTCTGTTGTCAGAGGAAATGAGGAAGAAGGCTATGGATAGCTCAGTGGATGCTCTTAATGTTAGGAGGAGGTCTAAGGAAAGAGGACCAAACCTAAGGAATCAAAAGGCTAGTCTAAAACTCCTGGGAAGAAGAATAGAGTTAAGTGTTGGAACTGTGGTAAGAGGGAGCATGTGAAGAAAGAATGGAAAAACCCAAAGAAATAGTGGGATTCCTCTATCAAAAGGTCCTCAAATGCATGTGATGAAGTTTTACTTTCTACATGTAATGTTATTTCTAATGAACAGTGGTTGAGTGACTCAGGTTTCTCGTATAATATGACTCCTCACAAGGAATGGTTCTCCACATATGAGAAAAATGATGGAGACCTGTAATGTTTACCTTGGGGACAACTCTACATATCTGATTGTTAGTCATGGAAAGGTATAGTTTTGTTTCAGTGATGGGAGGATTAAAACCCTCGGTGTTTTACATATTCATAGATTGGCTAGAAATCTTATCTCTATTTCGAAGTTGAATGATTTAGGAATGCATGTAACATTTAATAAGCATGGTTACAGATTGGTGAGAGGAAGCTTGGTGGTAGATAGGGGTTCACATAAATGATAACTCTATTTAGGCTTGAGGCCACTACAGTTTGTAGATCCACTAATGTAACTGAAACTGCTTAAAAATACATGTATGTTGTGGCACCACAGATTGGACCACACAAGTGAAAATATTTTAAAATAATTATGAATAAAAAGATGTTGGATGGTTTTTCCTATTCTGATGAGCACTTTGATTTCTGTGAGCATTGCGTGTTTGGTAAACATATATTTAGAAATTCTTTTCCTTTAGGAAGCAATAGAGTGAAAGAGAAATTAGAAATTATTCATTCAGATGTGTTTAGACCTATGGACAATGATTCTATTAGAAAATATTATTATTTTGTTACCTTCATTGATGATGTATCTAGATTCATATGGATTTATTTTATGAAGCATAAATCTAAAGTTTTCACTAAGTTTAAGGAGTTTAAAGTCTTAGTAGAGAACCAATCGGGACTTAAGATAAAAATATTAAGATCAAACAATGGAGGGGAATATTGCTCTAAGGAATTTGACGAGTTATGTAAGCATGTAGGTATCATAAGACAAAAGACAACTCCATATACACCACAATAAAATAGTGTTGTAAAAAGGATGAACCAAACAATAATGGAAAGAGCCAATAGTATGTTAAGTGATGCATAGTTGTATAAACTCTTTTGGACCTATAGAAGCTATCAGTACCACTTGTTACTTGTTAAATTGATATCCTTGTAAGGCTCTTGATTCAATGCCTTATGAAGTGTGGATAGATAAGAAACCTTCTATTTCACATTTAAGGGTTTTTGGCTATGAGGCTTTTGTTCATGTGCCTAAGGAAAAGTGATCTAAGTTGGATCTAAAAGAACATAATTGCATCTTCATTAGATATGGTGAGAATGTAAAAGGTTATAAGCTTTGGGATCCTCTAACCTAAATAGTTATTTTTTCTAAAGATGTGATTTTTAGCAAATTTTAGGGAACTTAGAGTTATTTATGATCCTGTATAGGTAGAAGAAAACAAAAGGAAGAGGATAGTGTATTTTGATTTATAGAAAGAAAATGCACATTAGGAAGAACAAAATTATGGATTAGGGAATGGAGAAGAAGAAGAAGATTCAAGTGAAAGTTTAGATGAGGAAGACTCTTTTGTTATAGAAGAAGTTGAGCATACAATAGAAGATGAGGAAGAATCTCTTCACCCTTGCAAAGATCCACAAGATAATGGAACCTGGTTGATAGGTATAGCCCACTAGATTTTCATTATGTGTTTGATTTATTGAGTGCTGAATAAGGACCTAGATCCTACAGGGAATCTATTCATGTAGATGATAGTGAGTCTTGGCAGCTAGCCATGTAGGAGGAGATGATGGCTTTAGACTTGTGTGACACCTAGGATCTTGTACGTTTGCCCAAAGGAAGAAAAGCTATAGGATGTAAGTGGGTCTTCAAGAAGAAGTTTTGAGCAGATGGTTCACTATAGAAGTATAAGACTAGATTGGTAGCAAAGGGCTACTCCTAGAGAGAGGGAGTCAATTTCAGTGAAATTTTCTTTCCTATTGCTAAATTATATTTTATTAGATTTATTTTATCCCTTGCTGCAGCCTATGATTTTGAAATTGAGCAAATGGATGTTAAGACTACATTTTTGCATGGAGATATGGAAGAAGAAATTTATATGCAACAACCTATCGGTTTTGAGGTACAAGGGAAAGAACACTAGGTATGCAAGTTAAAAAGATATCTTTATGGTTTAAAATAGTCCCCCAGAATATGGTACCATAAGTTTGATTCATTTGTTTTGAAATTGGGTTTTGTTAGAAGTGAAGAGGATCATTGTGTCTATATTCAATCTATTGATGATCATATTCTGATTATTTCCTTGTATATGGATGATATGTTATTTTTTAGTAACACCAAGTGTATGATTAGTGAGTTGAAAGAGCAACTTTTAGGTGCATTTGACATGAAGAATATAGGGGCAACTAGGTATATTCAGGCAATGGAGATCAAAAGGGATCGAGTTAACATAAAGGTTTATCACAAAGTAAGTATGTGAATACTACTTTGCACAGATTTGGCATGCAGGATTGCAATCCAATTAGAATTCTTCTAACAATTGGTACTAAGATTTCATTAGATGTGTCCTAAGAATGAACATGATTTAGAGGATATGTCTGATGTGCTATATACTAGTGTTGTAGGATGTTTGATGTATGCAATGGTTCGTACTAGACTAGATATTGCCCAAGCAGTGGGAGTTTTGAGTAGGTTTATGTCTAACCGTGGTAGATAGCATTGGAATTATGCAAAGAGGGTGTTAATATATTTGCATGGTACTTCTGATTACTTTTTGGTTTATTCTGGTACTAACGGTATGGATAAGACATTGGACATATAGGGTTTTGTTGATGCATATTGGCCAGGTGACTTGGATAGTCAAAGGTCCACTAGTGTCTATGTGTTTACTTTATCTGGAGGAGCTATGAGTTGGATGAGTAAAAGGTAGCCCATTGTTTCTTTATCCACCACCGAAGCAGAGTATATGGCTGCTACTCGTGTCTCTAAGGAGGTAGTTTGGTTATGGAGGTTGTGTATAGGTATTGGTTTTGATTGCAGGATTATTCAAATTGGTTGTGATAGCCAGAGTGCAATATGTTTGGCCAAGAACCCCATGTATCATGCACGGACTAAGCTTGTGGATGTTCAATACCATTTTGTTTGTGAAATGATTGCTAATGGATAGATTGAGCTAAAGAAGGTTTACACTCAAGAGAATTTTGTAGATTCACTTACCAAACCTGTGAGCACATAAAGGTTTACGTGGTATAAAAAGGCCATGGTCCTTGTTCCTAGTGCTTAGTTGTTTTATGTTTTCCTATGGATGTATTTACAATGTATGATGTCAAGTGGGAGAATGTTATGATTAATAAGGTGCCATTAACCTTATAAATCCTATGTATTTAATTACTCCTAATATTGTTTGTAAATCATTCATAAAGTATGAAGCATTCACCTAGTAGCGATCTTGTTACAGTCGTACTTTGGATCCTTGTACTCAACAGGGGGTGTGGGGGGGATTGCCACCCCCCACTACTATTGCTAGGGGGTCTAGGGGGGGAGGTGACAACTTCCTAGCCCCCTTAGTGGGGGTTCAAGGGTAGTACCTCTAAAGAGAATTTTTTTAGAAAATTGCCTTGTAAAATATTGTAATTTCATAGTCAATCTATACCGTTCATCATTAGGTCACGATCAGATAGTGGAGGTTATGTTAGGGTTTGTTTCCATAGAAGGAAACACTCATTTAAGATGATATTGTATTACGACTGTGGATGTGTATTACAAGTGTTGCAAGATTGAAGACCTAAGAGGAGATTGTTAGTGTTGTATTGTAAACTCTATTGAAGTTAATATAGACTGGTGCATCTCTTCTTGTGTGGAGTTTTTTCCTGAAAGGGTTTCTCTATGTAAATATTGTGTTATGTGTTTGATCTTCTATTATGTTATTTATTTGTGTTTATTTCATCCATCTCCATTTTGGTTCTACACAGTTAAATATCTATATTATAGTTGTAATCACTTTTCCATTGATAGTTGTTTACCTTCATTTCTAACATTCTATAATAATATACACACTCATTCATTTAAAAAATAGTAAGTCAATTGTATAACAATTTTTATTACTTGTACATTTAGCAAATACATGCAAATAAAATACAATTTTAAAGATGAAACTTGATAAGGTTTTCAAAGAAAATTTTATGGCAAGCAATCAAGTGTAGCTTTTTTATATACAAATTAATATTTTTAATCAAGTAACTTACAAGATTAAAAGATGATAAGAAGATTAATCAAAATGTTAATGACTATTTTATTTTTAATACAACTTATTAGAACTAACACACAATTGTTTTTGATTAAAGGGGTAAAATAGGTTTTGAAGGGACCCTAAAACCCTTTACAACCAACCAAGCATTAGCAAAACAATAACAAAACTACATTGAGATAGTAACAAAGCTTCATAGAAGACCAAATAAAACACAAAGTAGTAGACAAAAGACCAGAGACCTATTTCTTTTGCAATGTTTCAGTGGCCTCCAGTTCTTGTTAGTAAAAGAATTACATGCATGTCCACAAAGTTTGACAATTCTCTTTTTTCTTCCTCATAGCTCTATTTTTTGTTTCTCCTAGTTCTTGCACTAGGGCTTGTCTTCATAGATTTACCCTCCAAAATGGGAGAACTAATACACAATGTTAATCAAATTGATGGGCTTGAATTGATGTCTTATCAATAAGAAAGAGTATTTTTCTTCAAAGGCCTAAAACAAATATAAATAATGGCATCAAATTTTTAGTGTTTGTTATTTGTTGACAAAATCCTTTCATATCTGAGAATGGGCAATTGTAAATACAAAAATATGAAATGTTACATACTATAAAGAAATAAATTCCCTTTTACCTCAGTAATCTAATATAAGCTAATAAATAAATGCAAATAATAAGTGTAATTAACCTAAATTAAATTACAAGTTTGGTTGATAAATATATAATAAATATTTAAAAATTAATGAGGATAGATGCACTTACTTTCGGGAGAAACAATTAAAAATATTGTTTATGTAATTTCATAAGGTTCCATTTACCATAGATATAGAAAATGATGTTTACTCTTGAAGATGTTTTAGGGTTTATGTAGGCTCAAAATTCATGGTAGTTCAAATTCAAGTCCCTTGGATTTGAATTCAAGTGTTGCATCCTTGATAAATGATGTACAAGAATGAATTGGAAAAATATGTGTGCAAAGATCTATTTTCCTTCACCTTACCTATATTTGAATTTGTCAAGGTAGTGTTTACCAATACCTTAGCGGAGACTGTCAAATCACAAGTGTCAAGCTTTCCTAGGTTAAACCTCTAGATGGACCAACTTTATTATTTTGAGAAAATATTTAAAGACAACATACATATTTTCACAAATGGTCTAATATGATTCTAGTGAAGAGTAGCCCGCATTAAGGAACCCTCCCCCTGTGGTCTCCCAGCCTTTGGTGGTTCCTCCTATTTCTTCTAATGTTCTTGAAACAAAGGAAGGAAAGGAACCCATGTTGGAAGATAATACGGTTCCCATGACAAACATCACAAAAAAATCTAAGTGAAATAAAATTGTGAGAGAATGGCTCATCTTTCCACAAGAGAGGAGAATCTCCCTCCTCGCAAGTGTTTATCACCGATGGATGTGAAAGAGACATCTACTACTATTTTGTCTCCTACAGAGAAAGATAAACCTTCACAAGCCACTATGGAACCTATTTTACTACATTCTGATAGCGAATATGAAGATAACAATGATACAGGTATGGCTCATATTCTTTACACCATACTTGTGAAAGCACAAGACAACTGAGAGGAGGGGGTGAATCTGTTGTATCTTATAAGTTCAAAACCCTCATACACACTTAGATCCACATTAATTCAATTAACCCTTAAACTTGTTATGATGATTAAGAATGAAAAATAAATAATAGAAAATTGAATCATAACAACACCATACACAAGACAACACCAGATTTTACATGGAAAACCCAAGAAGGGATAAACCATGGTGAGGATTAGCTCACAATATAAAGTAGTAACAACACTAAATTACAAAAGGCTCACTACCCAAGGACTCACTGTCCTGAAAGAAAGATAGAGAAGAGATGGTTCATTGCCAGAGATGAACTATTATAATTGCATCTAACATATGCAAGGAGTACAGTTCCAATGAAGCTCAATATTCACCAAAACATCAACATCATCTTCACAACATCACTGAGGAATAGTAGACACCTTCTGCTCACTGCATCCAGTAGTCTAACACATGAAGGATTTTACTACATCACACATTCAACCACTCTGTTATCCACAACACATCTATCTCACATGCCCAAGATCACAATCCCTTGACACTCATTTATATTGTCTTCAACCTTGAGAACATTATCTAAGGTCAGAAAGTCACTTTAACCTAGAAGATTCAAATTAGGTCTGGATCTAAACATTCCCATGGTGGAAAGGATTGAAGGTGGACCACAATAGATATTAACTTGGACCTAAATTCATCCAAGCACACTACTCCACATTTTCACAATCACTAAAGCAACTCCGCAATTAGTGTAAGCACCCAAGGTCGACCAAACATCTGATAACACCATGATCTTTTAAGCACACACTTCCTCAAACTTAAAGATGACTTCCAGACCACATGCAAGGTTTCAACACAATCTAGACTATTCCACAAACATCTTGAAACTCCTTGAAATCCAACAAATTCCTCCACAACAACTTTCATCTACCACACAACCTTATCCTATTTACTCAGCAAACTCAAATGTCTCCTTCATACACTACAACTTGATATGTCCTCTTCCAAAGCACTAAATCATGAACAACCTCAACTAGAGAAAGATAAGAGATTTATAAGTACGCATCTAGAACCACAAGACCAAAAGTTGTTGGAATTAGGCCAGACAACTGAGAGGGGGGGGATGAATCATTTGTTCCAAAAAATTAACCTTTTCCCTTTTTAATCTTCTTTCACAACTTATAAATAGATTAATGATGTAAACATTAAAGCATGAAATAATAACACATGAGAAGAAACACAATTAACACACTTGACACCAAGATTTTTAATGTGGAAACCTGGTTAAGGGAAAACCATGGTGGGGGTTAACCTACAATATTTGTACCCTGTTAAAAGTACTTGAAAATGGGAAGGCACTTGCCTTCAGGCGCACTGCCCAGAGCTCACTACTCAAAAGAGGCTCACTACCTACAGAATTTATGTTTAATACAGAAAGAATTAACTGAGAAATAGCATCTTCTTCATGCCTAGTTTAGTCTCATTGAATGCTCATGAAACTTCTGCTCTTCTCCACAATACTGAAATAATCTCAGGACAATTCAGGAGAAAAAATTGTTTGAAAATGAAATTGTTTTTAGCCGGGCCCACAAGGAGACCCAACATGCATCACACAATTGTGAAGTCATAAGCTACTCAACTTGGCATTCAAGTATTTGACCTAGGGGCTATGGAGTTGCTTTCAAAGATGGATCAATTAATATCTTTCCACTGGGTTACTGATGCAAAGGAAAATCTAGATGAAAGTCAAGTATAAGAGGCACGCCTTACAAAAACTTTGTATTACATGTGCATTGGTGACAAGGAAAAGGCCTTGGAACAAATGAAAGTCACTTAAAGCAAGATTGTTGTTATTGGTGAGAAGATGGAATTCATGATGATCAGGAGCAAAATGAACCAAATTGTGAGCATCAATAAAGGAAAGGAATGAATTGTGGGTGCTACTTTGCAGCTCCGAGGGGTTCATCCACTATATCAGCCTTTGGTAGATTAATCCACAATTTTTCTAGCTTACAATGGAGAAGTCTTTGGAGGCATTTCTATTGGGAAGGAAGAGAATGATGCAATAGTCTTGATGAATACTTTACAAAGGTGTTGTTCATGTACTTGTCATGCTAGTGGAAGCTATTGCCACTGTTGTCACCAGAGAGAGCATATTTGGAGGACTACACAAAAACTATTTGTTCATTGGCATCATAGGCATTACCCTTGTACTTCAGTGAGTGATTGTATGGCCAAGGAGGTCTTAAGATATGATGCACTTAATAGAATAACACTGTAGATTTCCCACGCCCCAATTACCAGCATAAAATTGTTGGGATAAGGTGCCATTAACCTTGTAAATCCCAATATTGTATTTATTCCATTTATTATTTGTAATTTGTAATTACCCATAAGGGATGTACAAGTTCACCGGTAGTGGTAAAAATTATTTACTTTCCACGGTAATTATGGAGTTACTTAATGGTAAATCCCGTAGTTATCGGCAGTAGTTACATGATGTCATTTACTATGGTAAATGGTAATTGGTCAAAGTGGGGTGCACATGTGGAGGAATAATCTATTTTTAGTGTTATGACACATGTCATAGATGTTGTAAGAGGGTGTAAGAGATTCTATGACAACTGTAAGTTGTCATAAGAATCTATGACACTAATAATAGCATATGACGCGTCATAAGATGCTGTAAGTGGCTATTTTTGGCCCCAAGTCGTTCAAGCTTGCATGGGAACATTTGTCTAAATGTAGGATGCATGTATGACAACATTTATGACCCTGTAAGAGCCTATTCTTGGCTATGGATGCCTAAGGTTGTATTGTTGACTCTTGACAAGTGTTATGGGATTGTAAGAAGTTATTTAATGTCTTGAGGTTGTGTAAAATCTATATAAACCATAGCATAGTAGATGAGATGAATAATAACAGTTTATAGGTACCCAGGTTCTACCGGAGTGAAGGTTGGAGGACAGAGGAAGTGAATGTATTTGTAATCTCCTTTTGTGAAGATAATACAACTTGGCCTCTTTTCTTGGTGGAGTTTTTTATCCGAAAGGGTTTTCTCCATGTTAAACACTTGTGTTATGTGCTTCATTCTGCTTCTGGTATATTTATGTATTGTGGGTTTATGTTTTGATTACAATCTCCATTGTTAATGTACACTTAAAAGATTGCTGAAATTTATTCGAATTAGATTTCCATTGAAGTAGTGTTGCTTTCATTTCTAACATTTGGTATCAGAGCCTAGCCAGCTTTGACTCTTGGGTGGTAGTGTGGAAGTTGTAGCTGCAGTGGGAGATTTGGTTGCATGTGTTTTGCAGATCTTGTCTTGTTATTATGGTTGCATCCACCGTTGCATCAACCTCTCGAATGGACATTGAGAAGTTCAACGAAACGGGGTATGCATTACGAAAGCTGAAAATGTAAGATTTGTTGGAAGAAAAAAAACAATGGTTGGCTGTCCAAAAAGAGAAGAAATATGATGATGTCTCTCAAGAGGAGTGGGATAGACTGGATAAGAAGGCATGGGAAACCATCTGGTTGTGTCTTTCAGACTCTGTCCTGTTGAATGTCACAAAGGAAGAGACTGCATACATGTTGTGGAAACGGCTGGGTGAGATCTATCAAGCCAAGAGTATGGTAAATAAACTTTATTTAAAAAGAAAATTGTTTTCCATGAAAATGTGAGAAGGTCAATCAGTTGCAGAGCATTTAAATTCTTTTAATTTGTTAGTGAGTCAGCTTGATTCAGTAGATGTTGAGGTTAGTGAGGAAGATAAATGTATCTTACTTCTTTGTTCTTTACCTGAGTCTTAAAAGAATGTTATCCTTGTTATCACTGCTAACCTCGTGGATCTAAAGTTGGATGCTCTTGTTTCAGTGCTACTATCATAGGAATTGAGGAAGAAGAGTTCAGTTAGTTCAAGGGATGCTCTCAGTGTCAGGGGAAGGTCTAAGGAAAGAGGACATAAGGGAGATCAGAAAGGGGCTAAGGACAAGTCCAAGGGCTGGTCTAAGATTCTTGGTAAAAAGAACAGAGTTAAGTGTTGGAACTGTGGTAAAAGGGGACATGTGAAGGAGTGCAGAAATCCCAAGAAATAGTGGGAGAGTGCTTTGGATAAGTCCTTGAATGCAGGTGAAGAAGTTTTACTTTCTGCATGTAATCTTGTTTCTAATGATCACTGGTTGATTGATTCAGGATGCTCATTTCATATGACCCCGCATAAGGAATGGTTCTCCTCATATGAAGAATATGATGGAGGTAATAGCTACCTTGGTGACAATTCTTCATATTTGATTATCGAGAAAGGAAAGGTATTATTATGTTTTAGTGATGGAAGGATTAAAACCCTCCCTGGTGTTTTGCATGTTCCTGGATTAGGTAGAAATCTAATTTCAGTTTCAAAGTTGAATGATTTGGGAATGCATGTGACATTTGACAAGCATGGCTGTAGATTGGTGAGAGGGAACTTGGTGGTAGCGAAAGGGAAGAGATTCAGGAACTTGTTTAAGCTTGAAGCCACTACAGTTTGTAATGCCTCCTATCTATCTGAGGCCGCTACTAAAAATACATGTATGTTGTGGCACCATAGATTGGGCCACACAAGCAATAATGTACTGAAAACTATTAAGAATAAAGAATTGTTGGACGGTTTCTCTTATTCTAATGAGCACTTTGATTTCTGTGAGCATTTTGTGTTTGGTAAACAAAATAGAAAATCATCTCCTTCAGGAAGCAATAAAGCAAAAGAGAAGTTAGAAATTATTCATACGGATGTGTTTGGACCTATGGATAATGAATCTATCAAAAAATCTCATTATTTTGTAACCTTCATTGATGATGTATCCAGATTTACATGGATTTATTTTATGAAGCATAAATATGAAGTTTTCACTAAGTTTAAGGAATTCAAAGTCTTAGTAGAGAACCAATCAGGTTTAAAGATAAAAATATTAAGATCTGACAATGGAGGGGAATATTGTTCTAAGGAATTTGATGAGTTTTGCAAGCATGTAGGTATAATTAGACAAAAGACAACTCCGTATACACCATAGCAGAATGGTGTTGCAGAAAGGATGAACTGAACAATTATGGAAAGGGTCAGAGGTATGCTTAGTGATGCACAGTTGGATAAATGCTTTTAGGTAGAGGATGTGTATACTTCTTGCTACTTGATAAACAGATCTCCTTGTAAGGCTCTTGATTCGACACCTTACGAAGTGTGGACAGGTAAGAAACCTTCTGTTTCACATTTAAGGGTTTTTGGCTGTGAGGCTTTTGTTCATGTGCCTAAGGAAAAGTGATCTAAGTTGGATCCAAAGGTTGAAAAATGTACATTCATTGGATATGGTGATAATGTGAAAGGTTATAAGCTTTGGAATCCACTAACCTGTAGGATTATCTTTTCTAGAGATGTTATTTTTAGGGAACTTAGAGCTATTTCTGAACTTGAGTAGCCAAAAGAAAAAGATGAAAAGGTAAAGAAGGTGAACTTTGATTTAGAGCAGCAATATGCACCTCAGGAAGAGCAAAATGATGGATTGGGGGGTGAAGAAGAAGAAGAAGATTCGAGTAGTTCTGATGAAGATGAGTCTGTTGTTACAAAAGAAGTTCGTGTAGATGATCATGTAGAAGAACGAGTAGATTCTCTTATTCCACCCTTGAGGAGATCCACAAGACAATCGAATCCAGTTGATAGGTATAGCCCACCAGATTTTTGTTGTGTATATGCTTTATTGAGTACTAATGATGAACCTAGATCCTACAGGGAAGCTATTTTTGCAGATGATAGTGAGTCTTGGCAGCTAGCCATGCAAGAGGAGATGATGGCTTTAGACTCTTGTAATGCTTGGGATCTTTTTCATTTGCCCAAAGGAAGAAAGGCCATAGGATGTAAGTGGGTCTTCAAGAAGAAGTTTGGAGTAGATGGGTCATTGGAGAAGTACAAGGCTAGACTAGTAGCCAAGGGCTACTCTCAGAGAGAGGAAGTTGATTTTGGTGAGATATTCTCTCTTGATGCTAAATTGACTTCTATTAGATTTCTCTTATCCATTGTTGCAGCTTATGATTGGGAGATTGAGCAAATGGATGTTAAGACTGCATTCTTGCATGGAGATCTTGAAGAAGAAATTTATATGCAATAGCCTACAGGTTTTGAGGTATAAGGAAAAGAACATTGGGTTTGCAGGTTAAAGAGGTCTCTTTATGGTCTGAAATAGTCCCCCAGAATGTGGTATCAAAAGTTTGATTCATTTGTTTTAAAATTGGGTTTTGTTAGAAGCGAGGAGGATCATTGTGTTTACATTCATTGTGTTGATGATTCTATACTGGTTATTGCTTTGTATGTTGATGACATGTTTTTTAGCAATACTAAGGGTATGGTCAGTGAGCTTAAAGCCCAACTTTAGGGTGCATTTGAGATGAAGGATTTTGGTACTTCACGGTATATTTTGGGAATGGAGATCAAGAGGGATAGAGTTAATAGAAAGCTTTGGTTGTCATAAAGTAAGTATGTGAATACTATTTTGTAGAGGTTTAGCTTGCAGGACTGTAATCCAGTTAGAGTTCCTTTACCCATTGGTACTAAGATTTCATTAGATATGTGTCCAAAGACTAAGGATGATCTTGAGGATATGTCTAATGTGCCATATGCTAGAGTTGTAGGGAGTTTGATGTATGCAATGTTTTGCACTAGACCAGATATTGCCCAAGAAGTGGGAGTTTTGAGAAGATTTATGTCTAACCCTGGTAGACAGCATTGGAATATGCGAAGAGGGTGTTTAAATATCTTGCAAGTACTCTTGATCATTGCTTGGTTTATTCTAGTACTGATAGTGCTGATAAATCTTTAGACACACAGGGTTTTGTTGATGCAGATTGGGCATGTGACCTGGATAGTTGAAAGTCCACTAGTGGCTATGTGTTTACTCTGTTTGGAGGTGTAGTAAGTTGGATGAGTAAGAGGTAGCCCACAGTTGCTTTGTCCACCACAGAAGTAGAGTATATGGCTGCAACTCATGTGTCTAAGGAGGTAGTTTGGTTGAGGAGACTATGTACAGGTATTGGTTTTGATTGCAAGAATATTTAGATTAGTTGTGATAGCCAGAGTGCTATTTGTTTGGCTAAGAATCCTATGTATCATGCTCGAACTAAGCATGTTGATGTTCAATATCACTTTGTTTGAGAGTTGGTTACAAATGGAGAGATTGAGTTGAAGAAAATAGACACTCAGGAGAATGTTGCAGATTCATTGACCAAGCTTGTGAGCACATTGAAGTTTGTGTGGTACAGAGAGGCCATGGGCCTTGTTTCTAGTGCCTGATTATTTTTCATTTGATTTCCTATGGGTTGATTTACAATGTATAATGTCAAGTGGGAGAATGTTGGGATAAGGTTCCATTAACCTTGTAAATACCAATATTGTATTTATTCCATTTATTATTTGTAATTTGTAATTACCCATAAGGGATGTACAAGTTTCACTGGTAGTGGTAAAAATTATTTACTGTCCATGGTAATTACGGAGTTACTACATGGTAAATCCCAAAGTTACCGGTGGTAGTTACGGGATGTCATTTACTATGGTAATTGGTCAAAGTGGGGTGCACATGTGGAGGAATAATCTATTTTTAGTGTTATGATGCACATCATAGATGTTGTAAGAGGGTGTAAGAGATTCTATGACAACTGTAAGTTGTCATAAGAATCTATGACACTAATAATAGCATATGACGCATCATAAGATGTTGTAAGTGGCTATTTTTGGCCCCAAGAAGATGAGATGAATAATAACAGTTTAAAGATACCAATGCTTTACTGGAGTGAAAGTTGGAGGACAGAGGAAGTGAATGTATTTGTAATCTCCTTTTGTGAAGATAATACAACTTGGCCTCTTTTCATGGAGTTTTTTACCCGAAAGGGTTTTCTCCATGTTAAACACTTGCGTTATGTGCTTCATTCTACTTCTGGTATATTTCTGTATTGTGGGTTTATGTTTTGATTACAATCTCCATTGTTAATGCACACTTAAAAGATTCCTGAAATTTATTTGAATCAGATTTCCATTGAAGTAGTGTTGCTTTCATTTCTAACAAAAATGTCATTGCAATCGATTACTCATATCAATCTCACAGCATTATGTAGAGAAGGACCAATTGAAAGAGGCGCCACACATTCTACGCACAGACCCCCTGGAAGCTCCTTTACATATCTTTAATTATTGTAGACCTGTATTCTCAAGAATGCACTTTCAAATCGGAAGAATGTCCATTCTTTCATTGCTCACAGCGATTTACCTCTGCTACATGCATAATTTTTCATGATAAGCTTATTTCTATGCATGCCAAGTGCGAAAGTTTGTGTATTTCCTATTATGACGAAATAGAGCTTTGGAATAGAGTATGGACATCCATCAAAGCATAATAGAAGGATTTTTATTAGACATTGCAGTTGTAAACGCTCAACTGATAGATCAGCTTGCAAGACATGGATGCATAGACAAGGTGCTAAAATTGTTTCACAAAATGCCTCAATGAAATGCAACCTCATGGAAGGCGATGATTGTGGGATATGCATAAAATGGATCTAGGGCATGCTACTGAAGAAATACATATGGAACCCTAAGTATCAGTAAGAACAAGCTAATCAAAGCAAAATTTTCAAATCACGTTGATCTCGTATGTCATGTCGATGGATGCTTTTTCGGGGAGACATAAATTATCAGATTGAGTTCCTTAGGTCCCTCCAATTATACAAGTTATTCCGATAAGGAAAATCATTCAAAGGAGAATAAATATTTACAAAAGGTGGAGATAAAATTAATGAGGTGTGATAAAAATGAATTCCACATTTTCATCCAAGGGGTTATAAGGTAAAAATTATTGAGAATATTTTACTCCGAAGTGAAACACTTGTCTGAAGGAATTAATTCAATAAGTAATTATTTTACCTAGACAATATTTTTTGGAAGAGCATATGATGGCCCGTAAAGACATTTCACCCAAATAAAATCAAACGAGATTGAAAATACATATGGTAAAATATTTGCAAACTAAATAAGTAATTATTTTACCTAAAATATTTTGCAGTGAGGTATTTTCACAAGGGAGATAAAAGGGGAAATGCAATAAAGACTATGAAATGTCTTAATTTTCACCAAGATCATAGAGAAGTTTTAATTAATTTAATCTATGGGGATATAATTAATTAAATGAAAAATCAAACACATGCAGAATGAAGACAAACCCTAATGAGGGATATTTTCTTGGTACTACAATGGCAAAATATTTTCCCAATGGATAATCATTTTACTCGGAGAACATTTTGGGTAGAAATAAAGTTTCCAGCTAAAGAAGGATTATAACTAATTGCAATTAATTTTTCCAAGATACAAAGGTGAAGATTAAAATATTTTAATTTGCAAAAGGCAATTAACTAAATGAAAAGATATACCAAAAGTTGTAACAGAAGAAATAAAGGGTTGTAGCCCTAAAATCAAAAACTATATATGCCAGATGAAATATCAGGGGCAGAATCAATAGGAGTAGGTTAGAAAATCATCACCAGTAGAAGACAGATCATCCATCCACCAATCAATTCCACATCAGAAAATGTTATAATACATATTATTTGAAGCAATATTATTTAGCAGAAAATTCTTAAACTTTGATCTATCTCAGTGTTCACTTATTGCGTTGATATTCACACTTATATGTTAGTATGTTGTCTCAAGAGTGGTTTTATCATGTTATTTAAATTATCATATCAAGGATATATTTAATTTATCTGGTCACATTTGTTGATTCAGTGTGTTCTAATTGATTAGTTTCTATAAGAAGTTGATTTAATTCCTTCCAAGTTGTTAAGTTCATTGGTCTCTTCCAGGAGTTAAAACCCTTTCAACGAAACAATTTTGGTCAAGTTTCCTTCTTTCCAGAATTAAAACTTTCTTTCAGTTGCTCATAGTAATATGGGAGAATATCATTGGGATTATTAAGAAGAGTATAGTAACTTACAAACCTGTACGTTTGCATAAGGTGCAAACATTTCATGTGCCCAATAGGATAGAGTTAAGCTGCTAAATAGACCTACCAATCATATACATTTGTTTCCATTAACCATCCACTGACTCTATTAGTTGAACAAAAGTAGGCACTGGTCATACCCATTTCATTTTAGAATTTCACAAAATCCTATTCAAACAGTCATATTTCAGATCTTAATATTAGGAGTAGAACTAGTTAGCAAGCCTTCATCTATTCCACATCACTTGCCACTATTGATAGATCCATCAACTTAACCAAAATCACACATCCATTTAATCTGCTTCATTAGTAAGGTGCACTTGCCTAGGTCTAGTAGAACCTAAAGCGCAGGGAGTTCTTCAACCCTATAGGTTAACTCTGTTTCATTAGTTCAAAAATGTTGCAAATCTAAGCATAGAGCCTCGTATCCTCTTAGGACTTGTAACCTACATTTTTGATACCTAACAAGATCTCTGGAGACCACCATAGGAGATATGATCAAAATGATGGATAGCCATAGTTAACATGCAACTAAGCCATGAATGGTGGAGGCTAAAACATAGACAAGAGGAGGTTTAGGATATTAAGAAGTGGTGACCAAATGCTGCAAAGGTGGCGATGGTGCTTGAACATGAGTTGACATAGGTTAGGGAGAATGAAGTGGTGGAGGTCGAAGCTTATGGCATGGCGACCGGTAAGTATGGAGGTAGTGATTGTAAGTTGAGGTGGTAGGATTTCAATGGAAATGAGCCTAGGGTCTTAATGGACTCTATCAACTCTCTGAAAGTTCATATAATTGCACTTGCCCTCTGTGATTCCATTTTAAAGACAATTCTAATCATTCAAATGGATGCCTTAAGAACACATCCCTGATACAGAGCTGCAATGTAAGTGATGCACAACTACAGAGATTTTGAGCAGATAGATTGGCCTGGAAATGATTACTGGCACTCTGGATTCATGAATTGAGACACCTGCCAGCAGGAATGCATTGAAGATTACTTTTACACAGTGGCAATCTACATCAATCTTTAATGGATGCAATAGAAGTTGACAAGGTTAGCGGTCTAGAGGAAATAAGATGGCAATTGGGAAGATGTGGTAATGGTCAAGATCTAAGAGGAGACGACCACGGTAGGCAGGGTGGCAACTCAATCGAGGTTGTGACTAGGAAGTTTTCAGATGATGAATATGGTCGGATAAAGCAGATGTTAATGGGTAGAGGTAAGGTGAATGATGACGGAAAAATCCCACAGTGTTTTAAGGGTGGCAACCGAAGATTGAAAAAGGTGTTAGGTTTTTTAACTAAGCGGTAGGGAATATGGATCAGGCAGTGATCAATATAGATCAAATGGAGGTCGATGTGAATCAAGTGGAAGTTTTGGTGAAGCCCAACATCGAGTCCCTTAGAAACAATGGCGACAGGGGTATATGGAAACAAGAGTAGGTTAAAGTTGGACGTCAATTCCAAACAAGAAGTAGCGACCTTAAATATGGTTATAAACAATACGACAATGGCATGTTTAAAGCCAGCGACCAAGCAAATTTAAAGAAGTGATTGATAGATCTGTGGATGAGAGACTACGATAAGGGCTCTTGGCTAGAATGTTAGGGTAGGCAACTATGTTAGATTCGGAGGCGACTGGGTGGGAACCTTAGTTCATAGATGATGGCAAGATGAGGATGAAGAGGTAGAATGAGAGATAAAAAAATTTTGACAGATCTGTGAGGAGTGACCGGGTGAAGGAGAATGGTGGAGATCAGGGATTCTACGATAGTGGTTATTACAGTGGTGACTTCAAAAGAAAGGCCACAGATCTAGGGATTTCTATCATACAAATCACCTGCAATAGATTAAAAAATGATGACCACTGCCACTAACAAAAGCCATGATAAAATCTACAAACCCTAAAAGAAAATGCCTAGAACCAAGATAATATTTGCTGCAACAAAATGATTAGATTGAGATCTAATGGAAACCAAACACCAACAATGCCAACTGAGACTCTTTTCAGGTCGTACGGATCCATAGGGATCGACCTGCGAATAAAAAAATTCAATTTTTAAAAAAAATTTCACAGTCGCGCAATATAGGCAAATTTACAGTCAAAATTCATGGAATCGACGTCCTAATCATGATAGCGAGGTTAGTTTTTTCCCACGAGATCACCTGCAAGAATTTACCCCCAAAATTTGCAAATCTTGACAAAACTAGGGTTAGAGAGATGAAATTTTTTGCAACAAAAACCTGATCTGAACTTCACAAAAACAACTCAAACAAGAAGGTTAATCAGGGATGTGAGTCCCACCGGGCGTGCCAAAATGTGTAATAAAAAAATTGGATTTACAAATGGAAATGATCAAATAATAAAATGCATAACTTAAACCCAAATCATTCAATACCTCAAAGATGCAAGATGAGTTTGATTGATTGATCAATTTGTTATGTTGATTGCTTGATTCCGCAACATAATATTGATAAGAAGATAAATGATGGATGATTGATGGTTGATAGATGCAAGCTAGATAGATGAAAGAGGATGGATGATGGCTTGAGATAAAAATTCAGCAAAGTGAGGTTGCATGAAGAAGAATCCCCCATTTTCATGGCTCAAGAGAGGCTTGCTTTATAGGATTGGCTTGATTCAAATGAATGGCTAGGATCAATTAGGGTTTAGGATGAAATGGATGGATAGAATTAAGTTAGGTTTCCTTGCACATTAAGAAATTGTAGTCAATTGACATGTGTCAAAGGAAATAGGTCTTATGTGTGATTGTGTACACAAATAGTAGTACATGTGATGGTGTACATAAAAAGTATTTTAAATGAGTTGTACTACAACACATGATTAAGGGGAAATGGACAAGTGTCAAGGTGAGATAAGGATCATATGACTTAATTCAAATTAAATATTTGAATTAGTTGGGATATAGTTGGGAAATTAATTAAATAAATAAAATTTTATTTAATTAATTGGGTAGATTTATAGGATGGGATAAGATATGATGTAGAAATTAATTAAATAAATAAAATTTATTTAATTAATTAGGATGATGGGATTAAGGATGGGATTATGAATTAAGACAAAATGGCTAGGTGGGATTAGGGAGATTATGATGGGAATCAGGACAAAATGGCTTATGATGTCTAGGATAATGTTTTAACAAGGTGTTGCAAGACATGGACAAATTTGGGGACAATTTTGGGTGTCTACAATTACTTCCCCCTCAGAGATCACAGAGCTAGATACATCATGGAACTTGACACATCTACCTATTTTGGAGAGACCACCCATGGTTCTAGTCACAAAAACATAAGAATAAAAACAACGTCCCCTAGTGAAAAGCACTATGTGGCGCTTTCAGATGAAGAAAAAGTAAAAATAAAGGATGTATCTTCTAGTGAAAACCTCCATCAGGTGCTAGAAGATGGAAGCATGGGCCTTCCCAAAATAGAGAAAGTATGTCTAATAGATCAACAATCCTGGTAGAGCCATCACAAGAGATGAATCTTGGGATAGAAGAAATGCCAAAAATCACCTTCAAAACAGAATCCCTCACTGCAACAGAATAGGAGAATTTCTTAGCTTTCTTCAAATGCAAAAACCACAACTTTGCATGGACCTACATGGATATGTCGAGGCTAGATCCTGACTTGGTTGTTCATCATCTAGCAGTGTGGCCTAACGCCAAACCTGTAAAGTAGAAACTAAGAAAGATGAATCCTCAGGTGGCACTCTTGGTTAAAGTAGAGCTGAAGAAACTCCTAGATGTGGGGTTCATCTGACCGATAGATTATGCACAATGGGTTTCTAATCTAGTGCCAGTGGCAAAACCTGATGGTTGCATCCAATGTTGTACTAACTTCTGAGACCTCAACAAAGCATGCCCTAAGGATGACTTCCCCTTACCAAACATCGACATCATAGTGGACCTCACTACAGGACATGAGATGCTATCACTAATGAATAGATTTTTAGGGTGCAATCAGATAAAAATTGTGGAAGAAGACCAGCATAAGACTTCCTTCATTTTCCCGTGGGGGACATACTATTGGGTAGTGATGCCATTCAGCCTAAAAAATGTGGGAGCTACTTATCAATGTGCTATGACTATCATCTTCCATGACCTTTTCCACCAAATCATGGAAGATTACGTGGATGACTTGTTAGGGAAATCAAAGACAAGAGAGGAACACTTAGATGTACTAGCAAAGATCTTTGATAGGCTAGAGCAATATAATGTATGGCTGAATCCAAAGAAATGTGTTTTTGGGGTTACCTCAGGAAAGCTTTTGGGATACATAGTCTCTAGAAGAGGAATTGAGGTAGATCTTGCTAAAGTCAAAGCCATCACATAAATACCTCCTCTAAAGACACTAAAATAGCTACAATGTCTACAAGGGAAGCTCCATTCCATCTGATGGTTTATTGCTCAGCTTGCCAATAAGTGTCAACATTTTCAGCACTTAGAAAGAATACAACCTTTGTCTGCAAAAATTAGTGTCAAGATGCCTTCGACCAGTTAAAAGAGTACTTGGCTAATCCCCATGTTCCCACCCCACCAAGGCAAGGAGAGCCCCTCCTTTTGTACATCTCAGCAACTGAAACTGCTATAGGCGCTTTGTTAGCACAACACGACGAACAGGGGAAAGAAAGGGCTATATATTATATCAACCACACTCTAGTAACCTATGAGCTAAATTACACACCCATTGAATGAGCATGTCTAGTCATTGTCTTCACTTCATAGAAATTAAGACATTACATGCTTAATCACAAAACTAAGCTCATCGCCAAGATTGATCCATTGAAATATCTGTTGAATAGGGTTGCTCTTACTGGAAGAATGGCAAAATGGGTAATGATCCTTAGTGAATTTGACATTGAATACATAAAGAGAAAGGCTATCAAAGGATAGGTCATTTCTAACCAATTGGCTAAAGCACCTATTCCCTCAAAACATCCTACACTCGTAGAGTTCCCGGATGAAGCCTTATTGACAATAAAAACCAACAGTAAAAACATGGAAAATGTATTTCAATGGGTCATATACACATAGAGGCTCGGGGGCAGGCATCTTGTTTGTTACCCCTCAAGGTGACACCATCCCTAAATCATTCAAAATTACATTTCCGTGTACCAATAATGTAGCAAAATATGAGGCCCTCATCATGGGCCTTTGAATGGTAATCAACAAGAAAATTAAAAAGTTCATAGTATATGGTGACTCCCAACTGGTCATCTGACAAGTAAACAATGAGTACAAAACTAAGGATAACAAATTACTGCCTTACAAAAAGATGGTCGATGGCTTCAATGACTATTTTGATGATATTCACTTTGAACAAATCCTAAGGCTCAACAACAAAACTGTAGATGCCATGGCAACAATCAGATCCCTGGTTGATATGAAGAAAGATAGCAAGAAGTGTGAGTTCTTAATTGAAGAACTCCCCATTCCAGCATATGATGTTCCCCAATCAGAGTTAGTGTGCGAAATTGTTGGTCCCTTATCCTCGTGGTATCAAGAAACCTATCTATACCTCCATGATAACATCATTCCCCCTAACTTATCTACCTTGCAACACAAAAGCTTCATTTGTCGAACCTCCCACTTCACCCTCATAGGAGATACCCTATATAAAAGGAGTCTTGATGGCACACTTTTATGATGCTTAGACTCTAGGGAAGTCGAAGTGGCCTTGCAAGAGGTACATGAAGGAATTTGTGGGGCACATTCAAGTGGGCCTACTCTAGCTAAGAAGATCTTGAGGACCAGGTACTATTGGCCAACCATGGAGCGAGATGCCTACTAGTTTGTAGAGAAGTGCCTCCCATGTCAACAAAATAGAGATCTCATTCATACACCATCACAAGAATTGCATCCAATTATGACTCTGTGGCCCTTCTCACAGTGGGGGCTCGACCTCGTAGGGAAAATCCATCCACCATCATCCAATCGCCATAAATTCATCATCACCACTACTGAATACTTCACTAAGTGGGTGGAAGCAATACCACTCACCTTCACCACTGGAACAAAAATATCCAAGTTCATCCTCTAGTATATCATATATCGTTACAACATCCCTCATTCCATTATCACAGATAATGGGAAACTGTTCAAGATCTAGGAAGTCCACACCTTGTGCAAGAAATTTCAAATCCAACACCACTTCTCCAGTCCATATTACCCTCAAGGTAATGGTCAAGGAGAAGCTTCAAATAAAACCATCCTCCACATTCTAAAAAAGACAGTTAATGAAGCTAGTTTTGACTAGCACCTTCAGCTCAATCCTGCCCTATGGGCCTATCGCACAAGCATCCATACACCCACTAGAGCCACTCCATATTCCCTTGTATTCAGATCTAAATCCATCTTACCTATTCAGGTTGAACTCCCATCCTTAAGAGTATCTCTGCAAAACATCATCACTGATTAGAAATACTATGTTGCCAGACTACATGAGCTAGAATTACTGGATGAGAAAAGACTGGATGCATTGAACCATCTATAGTCTTACCAAAATCGCTTGAGGAAAAGCTATAACAAGAAAATCAAGAACCATAAGTTTGAAGTAGCGACCTCGTCCTCTTTGAAAATTAGAAGAATATGCAGGAACACCCTAAGAAAGGAAAGTTTGAACCCAATTGGTTAGGGCCTTATGTCATCACTACCAGCTATGGATCAGGAGCATATGAGCTTGCAACACCTGAGGGGCATCCTCTAGATGAGCCTATGAACATTCTGTATTTGAAAAAGTTCTATGCATAGCCCATCGAGTATCCCAAGCCAAAAAAATACCAAAAAATCAAAAAATACCAAAATCAATAAAAAAACTCAAGAAAAACCTGAGTGTAATAAAGATGTCCAATGGTGAAAATCACTTTGGTGATGCCTTGGATTGGTACCATGGTGAAAACCTATTTCAGGCGCCATGTGTAGTGGTCGGTTCTACCATCTAATAAGTCCTCTTTCTATCACGACACTCCATACCAAAAAACACCTTCCATGGCTTGGAATTCTAACACATAAATCACCCACCCTGCATCATCCCACCCAAGGCTAATTCATGATACATAGATCCTTGTAAGCTTCCTTTTGTATAGCTAAACTCAAAAAAATCCAAAAACATTAGAAAATAAAAAAAAAATCAAAAAATCAACTCTCATGACATAATCATGATTTCCAACATACTCACAATCACCCACAATCATCATCTCATCATCAATATCCCTCTTAAACCATTCCCACGTCATCAATTCTTGCCAGAACTACATATCCATCTCACCTGCATCTTGACAGCGCCTTGATCCCGTGGACACAGGGTATGTAGGCAGTCTGGAATACGAAGGAAGTATCCAGTACTCAGGTACATAAGCTATACCTATCCAATCCATTTGGATGGTCCCTATTTACTGAGCTTGCTAGATCCAACAAGTAATACAAACGCTAAGTATATGCCTGAAACATCATGCCTCACGCACAAATTACCAATCAACATACCAACTATAATCCAACACATGGCCTGACTGTACTTTTGCCCATCTTTCAAAAAATTATCCAACAAACATCCAACTGATTCATGTCCTAGGATATATCTTTCCTACAATGGACAAGAATTGGTCATCTTATCAACACTTATCTTGGAAAGAGCGCACAATAGTTGTTTGTATCCCTTTGTTGGTCTTTTTACTTATTTATTTTTATCTTCTTGTCTCACTCTAGACTATCTCCAAAAGTTACCTTGATCTCATCATATCATGGTCTGTGGCAGACAATACCTAGAGTATACATGGTCATTGTTTCTGTATGTCGTGCTTGCGGATTGGTTTCATTACTCCAAGAATAGTATTCATATCTTGAAGCCTGGGTTGGTTCTAGAATGATGTGCCTCATTAGCATATACAAGCATTAATACCTTATATGTACTATGAGCCCTCATGGATATGAGTCCCCTTCCTTGGCTAGGCAAGGTTATACTACCTTAGACATGCATGACATCAACCTATTGCTTGTGGGTCTAGTCCATGCAATTGTGGGATATACACATAATCACCTAGGTCATCTATACCTTTGTGAAGTGTATCCTATATTGCTATAATAAACTAAGAAATGCTCTCAATTAACTTTATGCAATTAATATTACTAGCTCAAATCATCTTCCTATCACTCATCCATCCATACAATCTGAGCCTAGATTTTTTATCCCCCCCATCTAGTTCCCCCCCCCCCAAATCTTCTCACTAACCCCACCTATCCCGCTTATTCCCACCTAACACATCCTAAATCAAAACAAATTCCCCCTCAATGATGTGGTGTATCATGACCTAACAATCCCCTTATCCCCCCATTCCCCTTTCCCAATCTAATCATAACCAATCCTACCCTTACCTAGTCCATAAACCATTCCCCCTCCCTACCTACCCCTACCACCAAGCCCCATTGTCTAGGATTCTACAAAAACATCACTACTATCATGACTTGATCACTGCATCAAACCACTAACCATTGCATCCACCATTTCACCTTTATCATGCAAAAGATACAACTTTCCTTAAAAAATAAAATGAAACAATTAAAGCACTGATCGTAGGGTAGTTGTTGCTTTGTCTTACATGCATATGATAAGCCTGCAAGAGTTAATGATGATGATTTCATGATCATTCCATTACACATTTTCAGTCACATCCATCATATATGTTTATTAAGATAAGCATATATTTCTATTTCATTACATTTTACATTCATAATAAATGTTTATTAATCTGAGCATTTATTTGCATTACATATTCACATCATAAACCATAATCAAAATATGCATACAACACATTATTTGAGCCCATCTAGTAGTTAAACTTCAAATCTCGCCATTACAGCATACATGGACATCCATCACACACATCACATAGATAAAACATATACCATCCATAATCTATCATTATCATAAATCCTGTTGTTATCACATGGATGTGAAAATCTACCAATAATGTATATTCCTGGACTCAGCAACTGCCATGATATGATGGATAAGACAGCTAGTATGATTATCGCCATGATTTTGACAAGCTACATACAATGGTCTAATTATAATTCACATTTTGCATCCATCTGATAGCCATCACATCATCATTAGAAATAAAACATAATATCACATCAGATCATACAAGTATAGAGTCAACATAAGGCAGCCATCTCATCAATAAAACATAACAAAATCATCATATGTCATCATTATACATAGAACCATCATATACATCATCATTACATCCATAGCATCTCATCAAATCATCACATCATCATCACATATACATATAATCCATAACTACATGGCATCCATAAACATGAACATAATGCATCAACATAAACATCATGCTAAAACATAAGAATCAATACATACATCCATACATAACACATCATAAATGCATGATCACCAACATCATATATCATCAAATATCAAAATACATCATCATAATAATAATGTGCATCACTAAAAAATAATACAAAGTCATGGTAATAGGCCTCAAAGGGCTCAAAATGTATAACACATATGTCAACCCTAGATAGATGACCCTCTGCAGACTCTGTAGGGGATCCTGGCTGTGGTTGTAGCTGTGGCTGTACCTACTACTGCTATGGTACTTGTAAGGGAAGGCCCATCGGCTACTACACTAACTAGATAGACTTAGATCTATGGGATCTAGACCTCTGAGACCCACTATTTTGGCTAAAAATTAGGATCATCAGGTCTTTTGGCACAGCTGAATAATAGGCATTATGATAATAATCAGCCCATCGACCCTGATCTAGAACCTATGCCTATAACTGCGTGATATGTGTCTGCATCATAGTCAACATAGGGCCCATGCCTATCCTTGATGAAACTCCCTGTAGGCTGGCTGCCAATCCCTCTGCCTACTGAGCCCTCATCTTTGCCTGTTGAGCTCTAACCTCTGCCACCTGCCGTTGTGCTCTCTTTCCATCCCTCTCACCAGTCAGCATCACTATCTCACCCCGCAACTGCACCAACTCGGCATCTCGGTTGTCTAAGGCCTCCTGAAGGCTAGTAACCTATATCCATAGGGTCTCTATCTCCTCCTCATCTACACTCCAAGGCTGTTGACGGAATGAACGATCTCATGGCCCTGAACCTCCAACTGCCCCCGACCCCCCTGCCTCTGACGCAGGTACTTGTTCTTCTACCTGCTCCTGCTGTTGTTGTGGTACCTATGGTGGGGGCATAAGCTCCATGTCTATCCTCTACCGCCCCCCATGCTACCGAGGTCCCCTATGCCTCAGCACCTCTCCTATCTAAACCTAATCTACAGGTACCTACTGTACAAGTACTCACTACTACACCTACTGCTGGGGAAACTACTGACCACCACCTGCCTATTCCCCCTCCTCCAATACCTACCTACCCAGCTGCTATGGCTGCCAAAACACCAATCAGATCCTCATCATCCCCGATCTCCACCTCCTCCTCCATAATGTAATCCTCAATGATCTCCTCCCCCTCTGATAGGCCCTCTAAATCTCCCTTCGACCCACTCTCCTCATCCCCCTTAGCTACAGCCTCATCTACCATGACTACATCCTTTATCAGATTGGTAAACCACATAGGCCGCCACATCTGCCACCAAGTATCATATGCTGGTGTTGTACCTACATATGTAACCTCACTCCTCCAATCCCACATCAATGGCACTAGGGATACAAAATCTCCTATGGCTATCTCTGGTCATATGGCTGGAGGCCATAAATGGGCATCCTGATGAGTCCATGCAAAGATCGCCATGGGCTGTGGAACATCCTACTATAGCTCAAACTACCGCATGACCCACGATGGCAGATACATGTCTATAGTGTGGTCACCTCAACCCATCAAATATTGCTAAAAGGTATAAGGCATATGAATATCGTCATCCGACCATGGCTCCACACCAATATAGGGTCGCTAGGTAACCTGAATCATGTCATCTAAAACCTGTCATCAATATCAAACCTGCCTAGTATATGTGTACTCCACTTCTTGATTTAAAAACACATAAGCCTCAAAGGGATGGTGATAGTATCCAACTCTCAGCCTGGTCACCACAATATGCTCCCAAGCCCATACATGAAGCAAAGTAACCCCTGCTAACAACACTGAATCACAGTGGTACACAAATGTATGCATCTCATGATACAGTTGTGCTAACACATAGGGCCCCCAAGCATACACAGTCTCATGTCGCACCATCCCCTCAATGACCTCCCCTCATCTGACATAAAAGCCTCTCCCACGCTGATCCGACATCAATACGCCACCAATCAATGTACACAGGAATAATGTGAAATGATCTGCACCTGCTAACAGAGTCCCCTCATAACTCATCTCCTGACGCTCTGATACCAACACTATCTGATCAGGAGTGAATAATCTGAGTAAAGACCTCCATCCCCTCCTTGTGTTGTATATCACTCACTGCCTGTGAACAGGTATCTTGAGGATGTGATAAACATCCTCAAGTGTAATGGTGATCTCGCCCATAGGAAGTAAAAAGGAACATGTCTTAGGGTGATAATGCTCTACGATCGCCATCATCCGAGCTCTATGAGCTTGTAACACTGGCATCTATGCAAGTGTCAGAAGTCCTATCTGCACTAGTTTTCCATGGGTAGCATCATCAAATGTGTCAAAAAGCTCCATCACCATAGGCACTTGCTGCTCTTGGGAGTACACAATAAAAGATCTCATATCCTATATCCACAAATGCTTGTTAGAAACCTCCCTATTCTTCCAAAATCAAACTTCTCACATCCCAATTCTTGTGTTAGAGGCCAAATTAATTTTGACACCAAAAAACCCTACCTTTTGTGCCAATTCCAAGGATGGTGCCACCAAAAACTCCATATGGCGCTAAAACATAACATAGCACCACTGCACAATGTTTTTTGCACTATCCTAGAGTAATGCGCTATTTCACCTTTTGGCACCAATTGATACAATGGCACCACTTTAACAAATCGTGTTGATCTAGGAGATCATGCCAATTTTCCATTTTGCACTAATCCCAAAAATAGTGCTATTCCTAATTTTTGCGCTAATCTATGTGATAGTGCTAATCTACCCCACCTTTGGCACTAATTTACCAAAACCCTAGCCATGCGCAAGATAGCATTAAAACAGATGATGGCACCAAAACATGATGTTTTGGCATTGTTCCCCCTTTTTCTATCCCATGCAGATAGCGCTAGTCTAAAGGATAGCACTAATCTGCTCCTCATTTTGTGCTAGGCGATAGTCCAATTGCGCTAAAACACAAAACCCATTTCCCGAAGCAAAAATTGTGAGAAAAACAAAAAAATGACAAAGCCAGGGTTAGGGCCTACCTGTGGTCTAGCATGTGGTGATCTCCCGTATAGCCTGAAGCACTCAGAAATGTGTGTGTATCACAGGAACATCAGGTTACGCTCATCCATCTCCTCATCTCTTCTTCTTCCAAGTGGCTTGATGTGTGTAAATGTGGCACTCTTGGCGCCCACTCTTCTACTTATAATAGGCCATGTCATCCCTCCACGTAATTTTTCTTCCCCAGGGTGTAGATCACAACCATTTTTTCCTATTTTTCTTTCTATTAACTCCATTTTCTCTCCCCTATCCAAATTTCACCTTTGTCTCATCCTTTCGAGAGGTCACCTAAATTTTTTTTATTTTTCTTTGACCTAACGCCACTTCCCTGCCAGGTCCTGACACCACGTCAAAGAGGGGCAAATGTAGACACCTAAAAATGTCTTCATCATTAAACTGACTCTCGACATCCCTAAACATACCAATTTCCCTTCTAATCAATTAATTAAATTGTTATTTATTTAATTATCCCCTTCATCATTTTTCCCCTACAATTGGATTAATTTTATTAATTCAATAGTTTAACCTTATCCGATTGATTATATAAATATACAAATATTTATTTGATTAATTTCCCTTCTTCATTAAACCTAATTAATTAGTTAAATCATGTTTAACTATTTAATTCAGCCTATTAATTAACCTATCCCTACCCTAGGTGATTAAATACTCATTATTTAATTACCTATCCTAACATACATCATCCTAGCCTTAAGATTAATTAAGTAAATCATTAATTAATTAATCTTATCCTCCCACTAATCCATTTTCTAATTTATTCCAGCCATATTAATTAGGTTAATCACCTCAATTAATTTGGTCAAACCCTCATTAACACTTCTTCCCACAACCAATGAATAAAAAATTGATTTTCTTGCCACATAAATCAATTTTTAATACACATTTGTCATAATATCCATTAAATGCCACTTACACCCCTTACACATGTCATAACTCATTAATATCCACTCTTCCCCAAATCAATTTTAAATTCATTTTACCCTTCCCCATGTGAATTTTTAATTCACAAATAATCCATCTCACCCAACTCATTTATGAACCCCTCTTCCCAAGATGAATTAAAAATTTATCTTTATTCTCATCCCTTCATTTTTCAAGATTGAATCTAGGCCCTCCACATCATCTTCATCCTCCACCATTGATCTCTCAAATCAATCTCAACTGTTGGATCAAAAATCTCTCCCAAATGCCTATAAATACAACATCCTCCAAGCCATTTTATCATCCAATTTCTATGCAAAGTTATTATGTCAAAATACTATTTGAGCTAAGTGAGTCTTCAGTTGCATTTCTAAGGTTGAGAGTATTTCACATATCATCATTCATGTTGGGTAAAATCTAGGATCTCTTGGGTGCAAGTTCCTCCACCCTATTTTATATTGGGCCTTCACATTTGAGGTATAAATCTTTATTTTTATGCATTCAATTTTATGTTTTTACCTTGATTTGAATTTGCTAATCACATTTTGCATAGACACTCAATGCATAATAAATTAGGATGAGCTTTGAGAAGATTACCTTGTTTAGACATAGGAAAACGTATATGCAACCAATTCACCTACCGGACAAGAGAGCAGCCCTCCTTCTAGTGCCAATTTATGTTGATGATGATTGTTAGTCATAACAACATGCATAAAAATCTGCACAACAAACCTTTATTATCTTGAAAAGTACGATCAATTTGGAACAAACTGATGACTCCAAGTCTTCGTTGATCAGGTCATAATCTTCTGATGTTACTCAGAGGTCGATGTGACATGTTTTCCATTTCAAGGGGTTTTACATTGTCTATATTGTGAATTGTTGTTTGTATATTCAATTCTGCCCCTGATTCCTATAAATTTACTTCACAAACAAGGTTATTTCCACTATTTGACCAAATGATGATTATATTTATAAATTTGATCAATTCTTCTGAACATCAATTGTCATGAACTTATTTTACTTCTGCACCGTGTATTTAACTAAATAATGTGCCTATAAGTAGGTATTGGCATGTTTATCCTTGATATTCATATGTATTTGCATGATATTTGTCATTATGACATGCTTTCACTCAAAATATGCTTTGTACGTTCAATTATATATGAGTTGTAGGCATATTTCATGTTATTTACTTTAGATTGTCTATTATTTGCAATTATGAAGGTGATTTGTAATTAAATTAAAGAAATTTAAAGAATACTTCTAAATTTGATGAACCTTCATCTATTGATTCACATACATTCCAGATAATTTCTTGAAGAGAAGGAATCAAACCATAATTTCACCAGGATGTTCCACAGCTAGGTATGGTTGATGCTAACTTCAAAGGAATAAGGAATGAAAACAACACATGCAGACTGATAAGCACTCCAAGGGATGCAGCTAATCAATGCATATATCCAAAATTCATTGACTGATTACTCAATATTTACAATTAGTTGTATTCAAAATAGCTTCTCTTTCATTAGGTATGCAAAAGACATGTACATTCACAATGAGCTTTGAAATTAGTCTTGAGAACTTCAGCAATCTAACTTCAATTAATTTTCTAATAATGTTCAATGTGCACTCCATCTCCTTTTATAGAATAAGGAGAGGAGAGGAGGCAGTTATAATTGATCAACGGTCAAGATTTGTCTATCTAGATCAATGATCAATATTCCTTCTTTGACTAGGTCAACACCTACATATGTGGCACAAGTTACCAACTGGCAACCATGTGGCAAAACTCGATCATTTTGTTATCTGATTATGCATTTGACTCTATCATCATGCATCATTACTTAATCTTCATCCTTTGCCTCTTCTTCATTTTCATCTTCTTCTTTATTTACATCCTCTTCTTTGTCCTCATCATCACCATCATCCTCATGAAGATCACCCTTTACATGTATGTTTATCACTGCCCTAATGGATTCATATAATTGCACTATTCTCTCAACTTCACTTCCATTCTGGACCCTGGCCTTCATTACAGCATGTTTGTGAGAATGAAACCTTGCTTGAACAATATTCCACTTACTCTTCCTACTGTTTAATGTCTCATTGTATGTCTCTACTTTAGCTTTCATTCTCATAGCCTTGTTTATCACATCCTCTGTCAAGTGATGAAGGGGATTCTTTGTTTCTTTCTTAAAATTATTATGGAATGTTTGGATAGCAAAATCAGTATCTTGATTTTCTATCTTTCCCTCTACTTTGTCTTCCAAAGCCTCCAGGGTGCTTACTTCTTCTGCCATGAGATGATGGAGTTTAGCACTTATATCCCTTAGCTTTCTCTTGCATCTCTTTAGTATATCACACTCAAATCTGATGTCCTCATACCAAATCCTTAGCAACTGTGCAGTGTTATTATCCACTATGTTATTATCCATAAGTATTTTCATGTCAATCCTCCTTATTTCACCTAAAGCATCCAGATGCCTTTCCAACTTAAAAGACCTCCTCCCCACCTCATTTTGTAGCTTTTCCACTTTACTCTTCAATGCACCAACAACATTCCAATTTGATAGGGAGATCTTAACTACATTTTCTACCTCAAAAACAAAAGAGACAAACCAAGTATCCACTAGTTGAGCCTTATGTTTCATGAGATCCAACCCAATCATCTCATCTTGAGATATGATAGTCAGTGGGCTAGCTGGGCTAAGTGGTGTATGCTTAGAATCAATTAATCCTTTAATGAACGAGTTTAATTGAGAAATGTGCTCTTTATGTTTCCTATTTTTATCCTTTTCTCTTTTCACCCTCTATGTTAAAGAATCAATAATATCTTTACCTTCTTGACCTTCCTGATCCTCATTAGCAAAACCTAAATCAATGTTTGTTATTTGAAACTCATCAAGGCCTATTTTTCCTTTTTCCTTATCTGCTATTGGTAAGGCTACTTGGGTTGTTCTCCTACTAGTGGTAGGATCTCTTCTTATTGCAGAGGTTGGTCTTGCCTTCCTTTTTAGCTTCATCATGCTTGCTATAAACAGTGTAGAAACATCAAATTCATGTATCTCATCTATCTATTTTAGATTTGTTTCTTGTTACAGCCAGTATGGAATATCACCCCTGGGCTCTTGTTGATCAATCTGCTCATTTTGAGCATTCTGAGACTCAGTATTATGCACTACCCTTGGTGGTGAACTTTCCTTCCTTGGTTCTTCCTCATGTACATTTTCATGAGGGATCTCTTGCTGAGGTGCCTCTTGTTGAGGGATTTCCTATTGAGGAGGAGGTTCTTGTGATGTGTGTACATTGTGATCATGTACCTCCTCTTACAACCTATCCTCATGTGGCTCTTGAACATTTTGATCTTGCATATTCTGTGGCACCTAGTCTTCATGAAAAGATTGTGCATTTTGACCTTGGGGATCACCTTAATCACCCTCGGTCACCTTCTCTATTTCCTTTTACTGACCTCCATCTTGGAGTAGACTTTGTTCCACACCTTTTGAGGTGTTCATTTCTCTTTGTTCTTGAGTCTTCTCAAGTTCCTTTTCTTTTTCATTTATTTCTCCTTTAGGTGTTGGTGCTAGGTTATCACCTTGATCTGTATTTTTATCAAGCACCTCTTCATTCTGTTGATCACTTTTATCAGGCATCTCCTAATCACCCTCACTTTAAGCATTAGTTTCTATCTTTTCTTATTATGGAGGTGCATTGTTTTTCCCTTTATCTTGATCAGGCACATCTTTATAAGTCTCTTCATGCACACTAACCTTCACTTTCTTAGGCTCCAGAGGTGGATCATTATTTCTGTTTTGATCTCCATCACCCTGGTAAGCCAAGTCTATCACTGCAAGGCTAGTAACTTGATCAACCAAATTGGTCAATCCTATTTGTTGAGCTACATCCTCAGGGTCATCTTCTTCAACCTCCTCTATCCAGACTTGCTCCCGATGAGTTTCTTTTTGGATGATAAGAGTTCCTTGAGGAGTCATCTTTGTATTAGCACTAGGGTCTCCATCTTCTAAGTAGTAACATCACTAACTACTTTATCATCTGACAAGTATACTGTATCCTCAAGTGGGAGAGGTGGCTGTTTCCTTACCTTATGTCTCTCTTCTCTTTGCTCTTCTGCCTTCTCAGTTTTAAATTGAATAATATCAGGAATTGGGACCTCATGCTGCAAGTCCTTCATAAAACATGGACCACATGCAGCCCTCAATATAATAGGATCAATATTTACATTTCCTCTCATTGTAGTTTTCTACTTCTTTTGGGGTGGTGTCCACTACACTCTCTTCCTTTTCTTCTTTGTTAATAACAAATCATCATCTCTAGGTTCTTCATCTAAGGGCTCCTCATCTAATGGATCTTCTTCCAATGGTTCCTCCTACTCTATAATGATAGGAATAGGCTTTGTGACTTTCCTCTTTTGTTTGGTGGGAGTATGAGGTGATGCAGCTGCAGATGTAGATGCTACATCCCCCTTTGGTTGAAGTCTTTTAACAATTACTCCTCCTTGTACAGGAACTACTTTCTTATTCTTACCTTGTTGCTTTTGCTCATCAGTTGGTAGCCTTTCTCCATTGGATTTCCTCTTCTCAATGAGGAAGTCGTCATATTCCTCCTCAGATAATTCTTGTCTTTTCTTCTTGGTATCTACAGTGAGGGCTACACCCCTCATCTTCAACTTCATGACTTCAACATTTACCCAACTCTGGGTTAGTTCAATAACTTTCTGCATCATTTGATCAAATGAAGTTACCTTAGACTGAGTCAAATCAGGAGATGAGAAGTTTCATTGTATATTTTCTTGTCCTCATACTCACTAGACATAATCTTTTTGTCATCTTTATGCAATTGCACTAGGACTAATATGCAATCAAAGGTGTGAATTTGATTGAGTGCGAACCTCTGGTAAGTCCTTCTCCTAACCTCATTTTCATCATCACAATTAGACTAGTAGTCTTCAAGTTGCTTTTGATGTATATGCCTCCCCAGTAATTTCTCCATCCTGCCATATGGGTCATATGACTTAGCCATTGAAAATGGCTGTAAGTGTATTAGCTTCAATCCTCCAATTGCATCCTTGATACTTTGTTTGTCAAGGCATAAATACCAACCAATGAAGATTGGAATCAAACAGGTGGAATTTTCCCCTTCTCTTTATGAGCCTCAACTAAGGTTAATACCTATCTAGCAAACTCCATCAAAATAACCCTTTCGTTGGGGTATCTGGGTAGCATGAGGGGATGTCCCTCAAAGCCTTCTATTTTCATGTATGAAAATTTAGAGAACTGGATAAACCAAGCCCCATGTTTATATATCATAGCTTGGGCTTCCATACTTAATCTTTTCAGTTTGTCTTCTTGCATAGACCTAACAAGATGCATAGAAAAGGAATCATTCACCAATTTATAGTGTTGGAAAGACTCCCTCCTGCCCAATTGCGGGTAGTGTTCCCATATGTTTACATCACCAGGATTGTTTCCAACCCTGCCTACTATTTGCAACCCATTGAAACTTCCTCTAAAAGCACAAGCATATATGACATAAGAAGTCATATGGAACATGCACATCTGGCCGCCTAGCCTTCTCATTCCTGCATCTAGACTATCACTTATGATTTTAGCCTAGAGAGGCATATCATCTAAATATTCCACCATCCGGATGATTCCATACATCCAATTTTCAAAGTTTCTAGCATGTTGTCTTCTTGTCATTCTGCCAAGCATGACCATCATGTATTGATACTCCTCGGCAAAACCAAACTTAAACAAGTACACTGGCAATTTAGCGAAGGCCTTATATGTGCTTCTCTTGGATCTCCACTGGTACATGATCCTCCTAGCCTCTTTCTCATTACTACGGTATTCCTTTTCCAATCTGCTCAAGCTCAATCTGACCACATCAGTTCCTATAGGAAATTAAATGCAGCGGTGATGACTTTGGTTGAGAAATCTGCATATACCCTGCCATGCTTCTCTACTTTTTTGGTTTTAGGGTTATAATTCCATGCACATTCAACTACTAGTTGAGTAGCTTCCATGCTGTATGGAAATCCTACAGGTGCCACATCCTTGTGGAATATATTCTTTGAAGTATAGGGTTTCCACCTCCATTGTCTAATCTTCTCGTCCATGCATCCAAGTCTATACTTCCTTGGTGTGTGTCATTTATCATACCATATCTAAATCCTACCCCTTCAGGCTGTATGAACATAGGTTTCAAAAACTCTATTGCAGACCTGTTCCTTCTGGCTTCCATTAGTTCTTGCAATAAAACCATGCATTTCTTACCCTAACATGTTTGTACGCAGTAGGACTAAGGAATCTCATACATTCTATAGTAGTAATTTCATTAATCTAGCTCATCTCATGCATCATCATGTTAATTGACTCAGTAAAATCCATTTTACCTCATGATTTACCATAAACGACAAAAGAAGGGTTTCTAATTACATACCTGATAACCGCTTTCCCCTTTTTACATTATAAGTGATGACAGGATGAGTGTGATTACATTGTGTTTTCCATCCTCCGTTCTATTTGTAGGTGACTGTGATGCTTTGACTTTCAGAGCTCTATAATTTTTTCTTTAATGTAGGGTAAATGTAAATAAACCCCACAATTTACCTTTTAACTGATCAATACGACAAATTAGGGTGTGTTTATTCCTTTTGCCTAGGTCTGTCGATCAATTGCATGATGCTCGTGGATGTTGCCAAGTGTCAAGTTTACATTTGAAATTGGAGGGCGCGACTTACCGTTGGGTTCGCATTAAATGTGGGAGGGTGATCTCTTAGAAGATCAGGGATATTTGAAAATATGACCCTCCATCGAACATATGAGGGTGATATGGTCCTATGGTAGACCTTTTAATCTACAAGCAAGATCAGGTCACATTATGCATTTGCTAACAAATAGGGGAGGTGCCAGATGGCATCATTGGATTGGTCACTGATAGACTAGGTATCTTGGGTCATCTAAGTTAATATGAGTGATATCAACGATATTTGGATATTTAGACACTAAGGAATATCACCCTCATATGAGAATGTAAGGGTGATGTCATCATTTATGGCCATTTAAAGTTACTCGAGAAAGATGACATCACCGTCATGTTTGATAAGGTTAGGGATATTTCAAAATGTGACCTTTTTGGGTTGGATCATGATGACATTATCATAATGTCATATCCTCTTTGTTATCGGATTATGGTGACGTCATCACCATATTGAGAAATATGACAGATGTTTGGAAATGTGACCCTTCGAGGGTTGGGTGTATTAATGACATTATCATCAGGGTGATCTCTTCTATATACCAAAACTGGATGACATCATGGTCATGTTTGCAAAATGTGATATTTTGTAAGATGACAGATATTTGGAAATATGACCCTCCACGAATATCCATGCGGGTTTCGACAGGTATATACCTTATCACACTTAAATTTGACGTTCACATATGAAGACATTGGGTGATCTTCTTACGTCGGGGTCACCTTAACGAATATGGCTGACATTTAGAAATATGACCCTATGGGAAATATCTAGGTTGACTAAACTTTGACTTAGCATAACTTTTTATCCTTAAACAATATCAGGGTGATCCAAAAGCCAAACTTGCTTAAAATATTGTACTCTTCCCAACTATGAGGTTTGTGATACCAAATTCTAAATTTGATAATTGACCCCTCCTTGTGATGCACATGTATAAGCAAGGATGATACACTTGACTAACTTTTGCCAAACTGCCCAAAGCAAGAAAAGAGAAACCAAACAGAAGCAAAATGTTGGGTCCCTATTTTGTTAAGGCAAAATGGGGCGTCTTATGTAACCACACAACACCCACCTTTCCATTTCCATGTAAGAGCTCTTTTTTATGTAAAGACCTCACACATGTGTCACATGTCCTCTCTTCTACCAATAAATTTGAATTTTTAATTCAACACTCCCCCATGAAATGAATTTTTAATTCATCTTTAATCATCCTCATCCTTCCCAATGTGAATTTAAAATTCACATTTAATTCATCTTTGTTGATGAGATCTCAACCTTTGATCTCATCCTCTCATGTCAACCCTTGATTCCAACTTTGAATCTCAGTCGTTGCATCAAGATCCTCTTCAATCTTCCTATAAATACAAGGCCAACCCAAGCCATTTCAACAACTTCTTCATAGCATCAAAATAATGCCAAAATTCCTCCAAAATCTTCTCATCTGAACATCATAATGCCCAAATCCCTCTAGCTATTCATCTCATATATCTCATCTCATACATATCAAAACCTCTATCCATAGCCAAATCCCTTCATCTATATTGTGTTGAGAATACAAGGAGAAATCAACATTTCAACTATCAACTTGGGTAAAGCTAGGAGCTAGTGGGTGCAAGCTCCTCCACCTTATCAAGGAGTGAGGGAGACTTTCAAAGGTATATCATTTGTTGTTTTCTTGCATTTGGTTGTGTTATGTCCTTTGAATCTTTCTTGCATATTCACAAAGAATACCACTCCCCATGATGACATAATAAATGAGGATTTTCATGATGAAGGAATCTATGAAATCTAGATATTGAGAAATATTCATCATCTTATTCATTCAACTATCTTGAAAGTAAAACTTACCTAGAAAATATGATCCCTTTGGGAAAAAGATGATTACATGTTCTATCTGCAAGATATGTTTTGATTGATGATACCTTATATCAAAGAGCTCTAGATAGAATTTTGGTTTAATGTGTAGACAAGAAAGAGGCACATAAAATCTTTAGAAGAATGTCATAGTGGAATATGTGGAGGACATTTTGGTGGGAATGCCACTACAAGAAAAATTCATCGTTTAGGCTATTTTTGGCCTAGTCTAGAGAGAGATGCAATCAAATTTTTGAAAAGATGCCCAAAATCCCAATATATGCACATGTTCATCACACCCCCACAAGATATATTTAACCAATTATAACACCTTGGTCATTCTCCACCTATGGATTAGACCTACTCAAAATAATTTCTGCACCCTTGACAAATGGACACGCATTTATCACAATAACTACTGAGTATTTTACTAAATGGGTGGAGGTTATGCCTTTTAGCATTGTTGTAGGAATGATAATCACAAGGTACATTCTAAACCAAATTATTTGTAGGTTTGGAATTCCAGAAGTCATTCTTACTAATAATGCCTCTTCAGTTAAGAACCCACAAGTGCATGAGTTATGCAAACTATTTCACATTAAAACCATAACTCAACATTAGTATATTCTCCTTATGGAAATAGACAAGTAGAAGAAACAAACAAAACTCTAAAGGAAATATTGCTCAAGATTATGATAGATTATAAAAGAGATTGGAACTTACAATTATATCCTACCTTAGGGGCTTACCAAACCAGTGTATGAATGCCAATAGAAACAACTCTGTATTGCCTCACATTTGGGTTTAAAGTAATCTTACCTTTAGAAATTGAATTACCAAGCTTGAGAGTGTCTTTACAAGGCCTCTAGATAATGAAGAATATCTTGTAGTAAGATTGGAAGAATTAGAAATGTTAGATGTGTTGGGTCCCAAAATAGTAGCAAACCAAAACCCTAAAACATTTAACAATCACCAAAGCCAGGGGTGTCATCAAGGTGATTGAAAGAGGTTTATCAACAGGTCAATGGAGATCTTGGCTGACTAAAAGGAGTGGGTATACTCCTCTGCAGTTCAGGCTCGACTAGACCTAGGAGGGATATTCCTGAGGCATGAAATAAAACACAAAAAAACTAACATAGCCATACCCATTGTACACTTGACCCTCAAAACTGTCACTAAGTCAAGACAAACTAGTTGCATAGGTCTTTGATTAAGATGATTACTGCACTATGCATTTGTACCCAAACATAACTACATCATATTCCTTATATTCCTTGAGATAAATCCACTTAACTGTAGCATCGTAAAACATGTACACTAGAATTTTACACCTAGTTTAGCTCTTAGGTTGGACCTATTTTGTTGCCTTTGTTAATTAGTACCTATTTTAACACATCTTTGAGCTCTAAACGATGAATATCTCAATCCCGACAAGTAAGCCCGACACAATCAACTTAGGACTGGACTAGGCTTGCATTAAAAGACACTTTCAGAGTCTATGGGCAGAAGGTCCAAGGCACTCGAGTGCCCTGGTACCACTTCAGTACTTTAGTCCCACTTTGTGATGTCAGCTTAGGACACTCCTTTAGTTAGTATTTGTTAGCCTAAATTTATTTTTATTTATTGTCGGTGAGTGGGAGTGCATATTTAAGTGTGTTGTAGTTCATTTTACACCTAAATAATGAATGCTAAATTGTTCTCATATGATGTCATGTGCTAAAGGATTCTTCATGTTTGGATTGTCTTCTACTTGTGAATGCTATTGAAGTTGTTTACAGGCTTTGAAGGAAGTTTGAAGCTCTCCTCATCAGTCACCTTTTTTGGTGGTGTTGGTGCCTACATGAACATTTAGATTTCAAGCAATAAATTTTGCAGGCACCTTCCCAAATAATCCAAAAAGTTCTAAGTCAATATTTCTGTCACCCTGATATTCTTATGGGGGATCATATTTCATATATGACCTGATCTTCTGCCCGGGGGGTGATGTTTCAAATATCAGTCATATTCAAAGATCACCCCGATAGTGCAGATGTCATTTTACATGAGGATCGGTATCTACCTGTCTAGCGACCTAATATTCTTGCGGGGGGGTCATATTTCAAATATCAGGTCATCTTACGAATATCACCCTACTTCGCCGATATGATGATGACGTCATTAGGATCTGGTGAGATGCATCATGTGGTCTCCGGCATGATATTATCAGTAGATGTGATGGGGGTCTCGCTGATCACCTATGAGGACATGAGCAAGTATGGAAGGATCATCGGTGAGGTATTTGGTATGAATATGATGAGGAGGACCTTCCTCTGATGCATTAGGTTGCGTCGATGGAATATCAGGTGATATTTTTCATATGCGAGTGATATTTCCTACAAGGGTGATTTTTCATATCAAGGTGATATTTCATATCAGGATATCATGCAGGAGGTTTGCCGATGGCACCGGTCATGATGATGAGGTCTTGGCGGATGGTTTGTTGGTCGTGCAAGGTAAAATTGCGTGACATCATATGTTCTCATGACCTAGTTTATAAAGTGTTGAGGAGGTTACTGTAGGGTGAATGTGGGATAATTAGTTCCCACATGATTTCAAAAGTTAGGTCATGATTTTTGGTGGGAAAGTTTCAAAGCACACAGTCTACTACATTTCCCAAGGCCGCGGGTTGGTATGCCTTTAATGGTAGATGTTATAGGGTATGGGTGAAGGCATGGATGGATCAACCACCTGATTGAAGTTGTAAATCCCTAGGCGGCGGCACAAGGCTTGAGACCTCCCTGTCTCCCCCTCTACCTGCTACATTCAATATCGAGCACCATTTCTCATGATGTAATGTATTTGGTGAAATTTTGAGTCAACCATGTACTTTCAATGCTGAGTACACCTTCCTACTGTATATAGCAGAATGTGTTGCTCATTTGTGGGGGTTGGATGTTTTTTGAGTTTTCTACTATGACTCTGAACACAAGGTGTTCACATTTTGAAAGGCATTTTCTTGTTGCAGATTTGGTCCTTAGTCTGCTGTGTCAGTCTTTCTTGTTGTAAATGACAAATTCCTGTATGATGATCTTCTATTCAGATTGAATTTAAATGAATAACACTTGGTGTGTGTATTGCTTATGATTGTCTCTTGTATGTTACTTGTTTTCCTTTCAAGCAAGGTTGTCAAGGGCTTCCAAGTTTTTCAGTATGTGCATACTGTGTGTTTGATCTCTTGCGTCTGCTCAAGGGGTAGTTAAATAGGCTTTTGGTTAGATACAAAGGGAAATGGATTGCATCATAGGATTGTTAAGCATGATCATAGATAATACCTTTTCTTGGATATATTGTTGTTAGGAAGTAATACTTTTCCTCAATCCTCTGGATATGAATTCATGTTGTCATAGGGAAACATTTGCATTCATGGATTTGACTCTACTGCCCAAATAAGGCACTGGTCTGGGAATCTGTCTGTTCAAAGGGTCTAGGAAAATCCCATAACTCCAAACATCAAAAGAAAATATTTTCATTATCCCAACCTATTAGTCTATAGGAGTAGGTTTAGGACCCCTACATACTCTCATCCTCAACTAGTTAGATATGTCCAAGAAGGTTGTCAAACTTATGATGTATCATGTACATCTTGGTCCACACATGAGAGTATTCTGCCTGTTGTTGTCAAGCTAAATCTTTCCATCATTGGGTGAGTCAAATGTTACATCTTTAGCTTTAAGGATACCCCCTTGGTGCAGCAGAACCAGAAGTGAAGGGGAGGCAGCTCACGCAACCTCCTGTATTAGTTGGTTGAATCTTCCTATGCATTGGAACTTGCAAACCCTCTATTGATTCAAAAGAAAAAACCAACAAAAATGGTGACTCTACTAGGGATGTGATTTGAAAGTGTTATCCTGTAGTCTCTGGTGAAGTTTTGCCCACCGAGTCAGCAACAAAATGGTAACTCTGCTGGGGAGTCTTTCATGTGAATATAGTGCTCTACTGGTGGAATGAACTTAGAAAAATATATGATGAGCTTTCAATGGTTTGAAAATTGTGTCCTCTCTGGAGAGGTGGTGACTCTATTTTCAATGCACATGAAAGGTTGATGTATGTTATGCGATAAAAGAATGTTATGTTCATGGTTTCAGTATCTGGATGAGAAAATGTACCTAGCTCCTTCCCATTTATATTTGTTGTTTTATTGCATAAGTTAGATGCCAGGGGGAAGCCTTAGGGCTTAGACAGACATAGGATGTCTAAGAGTGGAATTTATGTGAATCCAAATATGTATTCACTACTACTCAGTCAAGAGGGGGATGAAATGTTGTGTAAAAGAATGGAAGAGATAAAAAATAGGTTGATATTCTTAGAGGCTCGACATGCTCAGTTAAATAGTAATAACCCTATTGTGTCTGCCAGTCAGAAGGCTAACCTCTTGTCAGCCCTTTTGATCCTTTGTATGACCAATTAGACTTGTCATGGGTTGACTATGAAATGGAAAGTATGCTTGTTCATATTTACAATTAGATGCCTAGATTTAGTGGACACAGTGTATGTGATGGGGGTGCACATATCCAACATTTTCACAGCTTTATGAAGAATCACTCAATTAGAGATGAGGATATGTGGATGAGGTTTTTTGTTAGATCCTTTGATACAAAAGCTAGAGATTGGTATTTGAGCTTTCCAAAGAGATCCGTTGCCTGTTGGGATGAACTTGTTGACTATTTTAGGGAAGAATTTGCAATAGAACCTGCTAATCTTGTTGCAAGATTAATGGAAATCAAAAAATAAGATGAAGAGCCTAGTATTGATTTTAGTCATACATTTGCAGTAGTGTTGATGATGATGTTAGTCATAAATAAACATAGAATAAAATTTACACAACAACCTTTACTCATCTTGAAAGATATGACGAATTCAGAGAATTCATGATCCCAAGTCTCCATTGATTAGTTCATAATCTATTGACGTTACTTAGTGGTTGATGTGTGTTGCTGTTAATCATTTAGGGGCCTTATGTTCTTTAGTAATTTCTACAAAGTTCCTCAATATTTCTCTAAATATCCTATTCTTTATATCTTCTCTGCATAAATCTCTAACAATTCTACCTCTGCACTATGAATTTACTCAAATAATGTGGCTACAGGTTGATATTTGCATGATTTATACCATTATTTATGATTCTTTGCATGATATTTTCAACATTACATGCATTTGGCTCAAATATGCTAATGATATTTAGTTATGTATGAGATGTCAACATATTTCTCTATTCTGCTTACTATTTATCATGATTTGCAGCTATGAAATTGACTTCACTGAAATTAAAATGAGAAAAAGGGTTAAAGAATGAGATTCCCAAAATTACTTGACTGAGATCACTGATCCACATACATGTTCCCATACAGAAATGAAGAGAAGAAAACTAGAATCATATTCACCAGGACATTCCACAAATCTGCACGATCCAGTGCAAATCTTCAGAGGAAAAGTTGACAACAACATGCAATAAAATGAAAGCGCTTCCAGTTGAAGACAGCATTCACCATTACATATCCAGAAATCAACTTGAAGATTACGTAAAGTTTACAATAAGGATGTAATCTAAAGCTTCATCTCCATTTAGTATGCTTTAGAACAAGTACATTTACAATGATCTGAAGAAAGAACCTTGACATTTCAACAATTCAGTCCTCATGAGTCTCAGTAATTCGATCTCTTCTTAATTCTACAGTAATTGGCCTTATTTTACCAGATATTCTCTCTTTAATTTGGACAAGTTTTGGGCCTTTTATAGAACAAAGGCCAGAAAAAATAGTTACATTGATCCAATGATCTAGATCCTCTCATAACATTCAACTGTCCAGATGAACAACATGTGCCTGCCAGTTGGCAAATTCACAGTTGGCAGTGAATATTCCAGCATCTTCGACTTGGTCCACCTTCTAGCTGGCAATCAACATATTTGATTATATCTCCATCACTCTGGTTCACGCTGCCCCTATGTGTAACTCTACAATTTTCAACCACATCCCCAAACAGCTCCAACATCCTGCAATAAACAGACAAGAATTAAGCCTCGGCTTCATTTAATTTTTTTTTTTTTTTAAATGCACCTAGTAAACTTTTTAATGTGACTGGCGACGCTGGTGCGACACGCCCTCCGGCTCCACGCGAATGCTTTTGCCCGGAGCAATGAACCGGTGAGGCCACAACTGGGGGACCTCATCCCCTAGGAAGAACACTTCAAACCTGCGAGCTCATTGGCCCAGCGAAGGCGTAAAGCCTTGCGAGCTCGTTGGCCCAGCGGGGGTTTGAACTTTGGTGGCCGCCACTACATCCTGAGCGACTTAACCATCGAACCATGCCATCATCGGCCTTGGCTTCATTTAATAACCAACAAGAAAATAAATGTTTAAATCAGGCTAAGAAATTACAAACAAGAATATCAAGCTCTAAATCCGTGAAAAATCACATATTAAATGTATATACAACATTTAAAATAATCAGGTCAACCTATCATTGACCAAAAAAACATGCATCAGGCCTAAAAAATAGCTTCAAAATCTATCGCTCTATTTTCCCGCCTTTTCCTTTGTATATCAGGTGCTCATCATTCCCTTGTATATATCAGGTTACGCATTATGATCATACAGGTGCTAAAATGTACAAGGAATTTTCTGCATTTAACTTTCTCTTCAAATTCGACACTTTGTATATCATCAGCTTGCATATGGATGCACCCGGCGGACCTATCTTGAACATTCATTATAATTTTGAATCATGTCAGGTCCAGGCATGCATATTAGTTAATGTGACCTTCTTCATAGATTAGGGTATGATGATGATGTCATCATCATGGACGGGCCTTTGTTGAAAAGTAGAAAAATGACGTCATGGTCATATCGAAGGAAATCAGGAGGCTAAGCAATATGACCCCGATATACAGGAATATGATGATGATGACACCATCATGGCTGGGTCCTTCCCAGTAAGATGATGTCACGATCATATTGACCTCCTTTGTAGCATGTGGATAAGCTGATGTCAGCTTCATATTAGCGCTAGGGTGATATTCCTCGAAGGGGGGGTGATCTTATGAAGATCAGGGTGATATTCATAATATCAGGGTGATATTATAAGATCGGGGTGATATTCGCAATATCAGGGTGATATTATAAGATCAGGGTGATATTCGCAATATCAGGGTGATATTCGCAATATCAGGTTTGACTAGAACTTTGACCTATCATAACTTTCTTATTTGGTGAATTTCGAGGTGATGTAAAAGGCAAACCTGCCTAGAATTTTACACTCTTTCACATGGCAGGCTTCTTGAGGAAAGATTCAGACTTTGGAATTTGGGTTCAGACTTCAAGATCACAGATACACCTAACATTAGGCACATGCATACTGACTGATGCTACTTTTACCATTACCACCCAGAGCACAAAAGTAAGGGAACAAGCCAGCAAAGTTGGGTCCCTATTTTGCTAAGGCAAAATGGGGCGTGTTGTGTAACCAGACAACAACTTGCCACCAAAGAAAACAACAAAATTCAAATAATTCAAGAGATGAGGATAAGTTAAAGCATAATGTTCTAACCCCTATTAAGCATGAGCACCCTAATCCTTTCTAACTGGTATCAGGTTCATCAATATAACAATGAATTGATAAGGGATCAAGTGTGTGCGTGTGATTCATATACTCATCTTGAAAGTGAGTTGAATAAATCAGTGACTGGTGTTAAGCTACATAGTTTGGTTCATCCCTCATAGCCAACAGGGTAGAGCCTTGCTGCCAGCAGGCGTCTATAGCCCCGGCAAGGTTATCATTGCAATTCCCCTAAGTAGAGCCCCATTGCTAGTCAGGCATCTATAGCCCCGGTAGAGTTGCTTAGATGGCCTAATTTTCTCTTTAAATATTCAATATATTTCTCTTTTTTTTTTTATATTTGCATTTATAAGATATCATCATGTTAGCACATTTTGCAAGGTATGGTCACTTGCTGCTTTAGCTTGGGAATTGCAATGGTAGCAAGGGCAACCTTTAGATTTTTCACTTAACACCTACACTAATATGTTCAACAAACCCAAGGCTGTTAGGTGTGTCATTGTGAGGATCTCCTTGACTCAAGACAAAGTAATACTGATGAATATGATACCATAGACCTAATCAAGAGTACCTATACTAACATGAGTTACAACCTATGTAAAAACTTATATCCAACTTTTGAATTCTAACAATTTCTATAGTGTTCTTAAGTAACAAGGTGCACCAGTTTTGCCCAACCAAAACAAAGGCTCAACAATGCAAAACAAAAGCAAACAACTGACTACAAAAGGGAACAACAGAACACAAAACAAGAAAGCAGAGAAAGCAAACAAAAACAACTACTCAACCAAACTATATACAAACCTCTACAAGGCAAATAAAACCTAGGAAAAGACCTAAAGACACCTGTATTTGCATACCTCCTTAGATTAGGCAGGAACATCAGGGCATTAGTTATGGTTCTCATCCTAGTAAATTTATCTTTGTATTCTAAAAAATACTCCTGTATTCTAAATTCATTGTATTTCAAAGAATAATCTTTGATTATCAGCAACTGAGGAAGCTCACCATGTTCATGATTAATCCATATGCATTTTTTATCTCTTGAATTTCCATAATCAAAGTAATAATCAATATAATTCACTGTGGAAAGGAGAAATACAACCTAATGTATTTCTAGCTCTGTAGGACATGCTTGTTTGTTGACTGTTGGTCCACCATTTAACTTTGCATTTTCATTGCTTAGCTCAACGTCTGGTCTCACTTCAAATTGAAGGATGTATAAATCTTGATGGATTATTTCTTCATCTTCATCCATCTTTGTTTCTTCATTTTGGATATTTAGTTTATCCTCAATTCTCTTCATATCAGTATTTAAATGAGTATCTTTATCATCATAACCTGATATACATATAGTTATCATTTCTAAATCATTTGACTGTAAAGGAGAATTAACATTTGACTGATAAAGATACTCCCCTGTTTCATTTTCAAAATGACATTGGACTGGTGTTTGATCATTCACAATAACTCCAAAGCTTTTTGTATCTTCAACTTTCATGAATTGTTCATCAAATAACTCACATTTTCCATCCAGTAAGGAGTCTAGTTCCATTGACCTGCAACATTCTTGTATTTGATCATTCAACTCAAAGAAGTCAGCTATAAAACTAAGATTTATTTTCTTTTTTGTGACTCCAATAATTGCTATAGTAGGAACCTCATCAGCAGCAGTGTGTTTAAATTGTTCCACCACCTGTTTACATTTCTCTTTACCATAAAATAACTCAAGGAAAGATGTTTCACTATCCTTGTCAAAAGTATTAGGATCAAAATCAAAGACTTTATCCTGACAAGTGGCTTCTTTTCTATGATTTTCAAAAAATTCATACCTGCACTCTGCCTCACCCTTATCATAAAGTAGAGAACTCCCATCCATCTCACCATAAAATGATTCAAGGAAAGATGTTTCCTCATTTTTACCTTCTGGAACTGATTCAACTAGTGTATTTTCTAAACAACTCTTGATTATAGGCGTTGCCTCTTCTTGTTGTTCTAGAATTTGAATTTTCTTCAACATGACCAAGCAAGCGTCACAATCCCTTTCTGAATGTTGTTTATTATGTAATCTACACCAGCTTTCAATTAGGACATCGTCAGTGGATAAACCTAATATTTGACTACACTGTATATTTCTAGACAAATATAATTTAAAATCTTTAAAGCGATCCACTTCATTATCTGGACAACTAATAATTTCTGGTGTTTTATCTACTTGTTGCCCCAGAATTTCTTCATTTTCCTACTAGACTTCAGCCCTGAACACATCTATAAAAAATATCAGTCCCTTCAAATATAAATCCAACCTTGTGAGAAATGTTAGACAAGTAATTTCACTATGCTCCATAGTCTTGTGTATCCTGCAACAACTGGATAAACCAAAGTTAGACAAACTTTGAGGATAAAGCTGTCTATTCAATGTTTCCTGAAATAAAGGATTGTTAACTTGACAATTGCCTTCATATGCATCCATCAGAACGAGATTCTATTTTCAATTTTTTTAGGATTTTGAATTTTAAATGAGATCTATCATATCTCAGAATAAAACTTGACAGTTCAGAAAATCAAATGAATCTTTGAAGCTTGAAGCTAGATCTTTGCAAAGATGCACCCAAAATCTCTCAGATAAGAGATATTTGCAGACATTAAGCTCGAATGATGAAATATTTATGGAATATTTGCAGAAATCAAAAAATTTCTTGTTTAGGCCCTCCTTATAGTGCCAATTTATGTTGATGATGATGTTAGTCATAAATAAACATAGAATAAAAGTTACACAACAACCTTTACTCATCTTGAAAGATACAATGAATTCAGAGAATTCATGATCCAAGTCTCCGTTGATTAGTTCATAATCTACTGACATTCCTTAGTGGTTGATGTGTGTTGCTGTCAATCATTCAGGGGCCTTACGTTCTTCAATAATTTATGCAAGTTCCTCAATATTTCTCTAAATATCCTGTTCTTTATATCTACTCTGCATAAATCTCTAACAATTCTACCTCTGCACTATGAATTTACTCAAATAATGTGCCTATAGATTGATATTTGCATGATTTCTACCATTATTTATGATTCTTTGCATGATATTTTCAACATTACATGCATTTGGCTTAAATGTGCTAATGATATTTAGTTATCTATGAGATGTCAACATATTTCTCTATTCTGCTTACTATTTATCATGATTTGCAGTTATGAAAGTGACTTCACTGAAATTAAAATGAGAAAAAGGGTTAAAGAATGAGATTCCCAAAATTACTTGACTGAGATCACTGATCCACATACATGTTCCCATACAACAATGAAGAGAAGAAAACTAGAATCATACTTCACCAGGACATTCCACAAATCTGCATGATCCAGTACAAATCTTCAAAGGAAAAGTTGACAACAACATGCAATAAAATGAAAGCACTTCCAGTTGAACACAACATTCACCATTACATATCTAGAAATCAACTTGAAGATTATGTAAAGTTTACAATCAAGATGTAACCCGAAGCTTCATCTCCATTCAGTATGCTTTAGAACAAGTACATTTACAATGATCTGAAGAAAGAACCTTGACATTTCAACAATTCAGTCCTCATGAGTCTCAGTAATCTGATCTCTTCTTAATTCTACAGTAATTGGCCTTATTTTACTAGATATTCTCTCTCTTTAATAGTTTTGGGCCTTTTATAGAACAAAGGCCAGAAAAAATAGTTACATTGATCCAATGATCTGGATCCTCTCATAACATTCAACTGTCCAGATGAACAACATGTGCCTGCCAGTTGGCAAATTCATAGCTAGCAGAGAATATTCCAACATCTTTGACCTGATCCACCTTCCAACTAGCAATCAGCATATTTGATGATATCTCCATCGCTCTGGTTCACACTTCCCCTGTGTGCAACTCTGCAATTTTTAGCCACATCCCCAAACCACTCCAACATCCTGCAATAAACAGACAAGAGTTAAGCCTCAGCTTCATTTAATAACCAGTAGGAAAATAAATGTTTAAATCAGGCTCAAAAATTACAAACAAGAATATCAGGCTCTAAATCTGTGAAAAATCACATATTAAATGCATATACAACATTTAAAATAATTGGGTCAACCTATCGTTGACCCAAAAAACATGCATCAGGCCTAAAAACAGCTTCAAAATCTATCGCTCTATTTTCCTGCCTTTTCCTTTGTATATTGGGTGCTCATCATTCGCTTGTATATATCAGGTTATGCATTATGATCATGTAGGTGATAAAATGTACAAGGAATTTTCTGTATTTAACTTTCTCTTCAAATTCGACACTTTGTATATCATCGGCTTGCATATGGATGCACCCAACAGACCTATCTTGAACATTCATTATAATTTTGAATCTTGTCGAGTCTGGGCATGCATATTAGTTAATGTGACCTTCTTCATAGATCAAGGTATGATTATGATGTCATCATCATGGATGGGCCTTTGTTGAAAAGTGGAAAAATGATGTCATGGTCATATCGAAGGAAATCAGGAGGCTAAGCAATATGACCTCGATATATAAGAATATGATGATGATGACACCATCATGGTGGGGTCCTTCCTAGTAAGATGGCATCATGGTCATATCAACCTCCTTTGTAGCATGGGGATAAGCTGACGTCGGCATCATATTAGCGTTAGGGTGATATTCCTCGAAGGGGGGGTGATCTTATGAAGATCAGGGTGATATTTGCAATATCAGGGTGATATTATAAGATCGGGGTGATATTCACAATATTAGGTTGATATTATAAGATCAGGGTGATATTCACAATATCAAGGTGATATTCACAATATCGGGTTTGACCAAAACTTTGACCTGTCATAACTTTCTTATTTGGCCGAATTCCGAGGTGATGTAAAAGGCAAACTTGCCTAGAATTTTACACTCTTTCACATGGTAGGCTTCTTGAGGAAAGATTCAGACTTTGGAATTTGGGTTCAGACTTCAAGATCACAAATACATCTGACATTAGGCACATGCATACTGACTGATGCTACTTTTACCATTACCGCCCAAAGCACAAAAGCAAGCGAACAAGCCAGCAAAGTTGGGTCCCTGTTTTGCTATGCCAAAATGGGGCGTGTTGCGTAACCACACAACAAGTAGCCGTTTGAAGCCTTCAGACCTGATATTTCAGCCTGTATTGGCATATATTTTGAAGCTTTCGAGGAGGGCTCTAGTGCATTATTGAGGGAATTCAAGATAACAAGTATGCAGCTTGCATACGAGTTTTAAGAAAATATAGAAAAAGTGAGTAATGAGCACATGCTGAATTCCCTGTCCACAAGCTTTGGTGTGAATAACAGTTGTGTAGTTGCAAATGACCAAGTGATCATGGCATCATGTGAAGATAAAAATGAAAATATACCAGTTGAGAATGCCAATGAAAGGATCAATGATGACTCCCATTGCAAGGTTGAGGTCTAGTTCTGAAAACAATGACGAGGTTATGGACAACAGTGAATACTTGTTTGAGTGGGTTTGTGGAGATGACTATGAGCATTGTGCTTAGGATAGAGAAGAAATAAACAAACAGAGGAGCAATTCCATGTTTGAATCACTACCTTATATTCAGACACATGGAGATGATGAAGAGCAATCAAGGATTGAAACAAGTGCTAGTACTGAGCATGATTGTTCTTTGTTTGATTATTATTTTTATTGTGACACACAGGTTGATACTCCTCCACAAAGAGAATCCATTGGTAATAAAAATGCATGTTCTGCTGCCCATGAACTAGCGGCATACCATGATGAAGCTAAAACACCTAGATCAGCCTTTTTTGACACATATAATGATGAGGATCTGTTTGAGTATGGTGGGAATCTAAGCACTGTTGTTGTTATGGATTCTATTTTTCATCCTAATGAAAGAGAAGCCAACATACATCATGAAGGTTATTGTAGAGAGGTGCTAGAGCCTGATCCTTTCCAGCTTGGTGCAGCTGATGATTATGTGCATGAAGTGCACAATTGTGGATTTGAGAGCTTTATCTCTGATATGCCAACTTATGATAAAATGAGGCTTGATGCTCCCAGCTTTGTGGTGGACTTTGAGTGCTTTCAGTTTTCAGTCTAGCTAGGATATCATTTTGCAATACATATTGCTGATATAGATGATGATAAGCTTTATATGCTATATGAATATGCATTGTTTGATAAATATAACATTCACATGTTGCTTGATGCTGAAGGTTATTTGCATAAGGTTGATAGAGACAAGCTAAATAAGATGGTTGAATATGCAAATGACAAGGCTTGTTTGTGGATAAATTGTGGCAGCATCTTTAGGCTTGATCCAGTGATATTAGATGAAAATAGGGTATTTGACAAAGGGAGGTACAAGTTTTTCCTTTCTTGGTGGCCTTAGGCCACCAAGTGTGATTGGTGATGCAGATATGTGTTTGACTCTGTGCCCAATAAACAAGGGACTGGTCTGCATCCCAGAAATCTATGGTTCTTGGCATGCCTGCAAGAGGCATGCGTCCCCAGACAGAGCTAATGTTGCTGCCTACATGAACACTCAGAGTTCAAGCAATAAATTTTGCAGGCACCTTCCCAAAAAATCCAAAAAGTTCTAAGTTAGGGTTTCTGTCACCCTGATATTCTTGCGGGGGGTCATATTTCGTATATGACTTGATCTTCCACCCGGGGAGTGATGTTTCAAATATCAGTCATATTCAAAGATCACCTCGATAATACGGACGTTATTTTACATGAGGATTGGTATCTCCCTGTCTAGCGACCTGATATTTTTGCAGGGGGTCATATTTCAAATATCAGGTCATCTTACGAATATCACCCTACTTCGCCGATATGACGATGACGTCATCAGAATCTAGTGAGATGCATCATGTGGTCTCCAGCATGATATTATCAGTAGATGTGATGGGGGTCCCTCTGATTGCCTATGAGGACATGAGCAAGTATGGAAGGATCATTGTTAGGTATTTGGTATGAATATGATGAGGAGGATCTTCCTCTGATGCATCAGGTTGCGCCGATGGAATATCGAGTGATATTTCCTGCAAGGGTGATTTTTCATATTAGGGTGATATTTCATATCAGGATATCATGCAGGAGGTTCGCCGATGGCGTGGGTCATGATGATGAGGTCTTAGTGGATGGTTTGTTGGCCATGCAAGGTAAAATTGTGTGACATCATATGTGCTCATGACCTAGTTTATAAAGTGTTGAGGAGGTCGCTGCGGGGTGAATGTGGGATAATTAGTTCCCACATTATTTCAAAAGTTGGGTCATGATTTTTGGCAGGAAAGTTTCAAAGCACACAGTCTACTACATTTCCCAAGGCCATGGGTTGGTATGCCTTTAATGGTAGATGTTATAGGGTATGGGCGAAGGCATGGACAGATCAACCACCTGATTGAAGTTGTGAATCCCCAGGTGGCGGCGCAAGGCTCAAGACCTCCCTGTCTCCTCCTCTACTTGCTGCATTTAATACCGAGCACCATTTCTCATGATGCAATGTATCTGGTGAAATTTTGAGTCAACCATGTACTTTCAATGCTGAGTACACCTTCCTGTTGTATATAGCAGAATGTGTTGCTCATTTGTGGGGCTTGGATATTTTTTGGGTTTTCTGCTCTGACTCTGAACACAAGGTGTTCACATTTTGAAAGGCATTTTCTTGTTACAGATTTGGTCCTTAGTCTGGTGTGTCAGTCTTTCTTGTTTGTAAATAACAAACTCTTGTATGATGATCTTCTATGCTGATTGTATTTAAATGAATAACACTTGGTGTGTGTATTGCTTATGATTGTCTCTTGTATGTTACTTGTTTTCCTTTCAAGCAAGGTTGTCAAGGGCTTCCAAGTTTTTCAGTATATGCATACTGTGTGTCTGATCTCTTGTGCCTACTCAAGGGGTGGTTAAATAGGCTTTTGATCAGATACAAAGGGAAATGGATTGCATCATAGGATTGTTAAGCATGATCATAGATAATACCTTTTCTTAGATATATTGTTGTTAGGCAGTAATACTTTTCCTCAGTCCTCTGGATATGAATTCATGTTGTCATAGGGAAACATTTGCATTCATGGATTTGACTCTGTTGCCCAAATAAGGCATTGGTCTAGGAATCTATCTATTCAAATGGTCTAGGAAAATCCCATAACTCCAAACATAAAAAAAAAATCTTTTCATTATCCCAACCTGTTAGTCTGTAGGAGTAGGATTAGGACCCCTGCATACTCTCATCCTCAACCAGTTAGATATGTCCAAGAAGGTTGTCAAACTTATGATGTATCATGCACATCTTGGTCCACACATGAGAGTATTCTACCTATTGTTGTCAAGCTAAATCTTTCCATCATTACGTGAGTCAAATGTTACATCTTTAGCTTTAGGGATACCCCCCTTGGTGCGACATAACCAGAAGTGAAGGGGAGGCAGCTCACAGAACCTCCTGTATTAGTTGGCTGAATCTTCCTATGCATTGGAACTGGCAAACCCTATGCTGATTCAAAAGAAAAAACCAACAGGTGGTAGATCTTCATCAACTAAGGTAAGATATTTTTGTCGTTATCATCATCTTTCATCATTATCTATCATATTATTGCATATCTGGCCTCTGCCCTCCTAGGGCATGCACTCTTAGATCTTATCATTTTCTGTAGTGGAGGTGGGAACACCAACATGAGGTTTTACTGAGAAAAACCCTTAAACACAACACAACCTCTTCCCTCTTTCTATATGTGTAGGTAAGAAGAACAGGTTTTGAAGGCTAATCTCCAAGAAGAAGGCAGTGTAGATTGATATAGATTTGATAATACTCAAAGTTTTGCTTAACCCTAAAATGGGACCAAGGTGCTTGAGTACCCCTTTCTTGGGCATTTTTGCTATATTTTCTAGGTTCTAAATTGTTATCTCAACTCTGCTATACTTGTTGATGTCTAAGGTTCATTTTTCTAGTCTGTTATTCATCATTTTGTGGTTTAATCTTAGTCTCAGCTTGTTTGTTTTTCTTTGGTTGAACTTGGTTGGTCCTTCTATATACAACAAAAGGGCAGAACCCTTGTAGTTTGTCTCTCCTCCTTGCATAGAAGCCATGCTCGGTTTGTGCCCCAATGTTTTGTAGAAGAGGGATAAACTAGTTTAACTCTTTAGGCTAGAGATCTCTTTTCTACATTACATTTTGGTGAACCCATCATTTCTTGCACCTTTTTCTTCCTTCTTCTTTCAGATCTAAGTTGTTTATCACTCTAGATCTAATTGGGAGTGAGATCTTTAGTTTCTTTGAATTCATACATAGTTAAATTTTGCATAATTTCAAGCTAGGGTTTGTCAAAACTTTTGCATTTATAGAAAATCTTGCTAGTTTTGACCCTAGGGTTTTTAGAATTTAAGGTTGTTTAGATCTTGTTACATTGATTAGAGCATTGGCATTTGTTTTACCTTTCATTAATTATTGTTTAAAAGTGTTTCGCATTCTTGCATTTGAAAATCGAAAAAGAAAAATTACATCCTAGATTTGAAAATCGCATAGTTGTAATTTCATTGCATTGAAAATTATGTTTGAATTTAGCATTAGCATTGTTTTTATTCATTTGAATTGGATTTGGTATATTATTGTTTCACTTAAAATAAAATGCAAGTCTTTTCTTTGTTACATCATCAAACTTCTTCTAGGGCATCTTGTGTGTTATTTAAGCTTGTAGTTGCTTTATGAGCTTTGTGACCTAGTGCCCTGATTCTAATACCTTTGTGCAAAGAAGTATTTGAATTATAGGTTTTAATGTTGATGCATTTGAATCTGAAATTCTTAATCAAGTCACAAAACTTCCTACTTCTCTTATCCTTGAAACTTCAATTGCTTAAGAATCCATTGATATTGATGACCTTATCACTCATGTTCCTGAATCCCAAATTAAAAAGTTAGACACAAAGTTGGCTAGCTTCTAGCAATTTGTAAGCTTGGAACATATAGCCGAGGAGGTTGTCCCTATCATTGGGAGTCTTAAAGGGTTGTTTCTTGAGGAACAAGAGGGAGTGGAATTCTTGAGTGGCCTAGCTCACATAGTGCATAACAACATTATGTCAACATCTAGTTGTGCTAAAATCATGTCAAATGTGACTTCTTCTAATCAAATAGGGTCTCAAGTGTTGGAATCCATACCTACACTCCCTATTCCTACTTATTCATCTACTATTCTTTCTGCTACCACATAGCTAATTATTAATGTTACTGGGAATCTTATTCGCCATTATGGTGTTGTTCCTTATAATTACATAAATTCCACACCTTATAATGTTACTCCTCCTACATCCAAACCACCTATCACATTTTAAAAATCCATTCATACACCATCACCAAGCCCTTCATTTCAATCTCTACCTAATTCCACTTCCGATCTTGTCATAAACCAATTGTTGAAGAACATGACCTCCATGCAACAATAGTTGGCTAGCATGAGTAATAGCCCACCTAAAACTAGCATGACAACACATTATCTCTGTAGCCCTTTGTCTTATTCCATCCTAATAATTCTTATGCCTGAGAAGTTTGAGACTCCTCCCTTTAAAAAATATAATGGGAAGGGAGACCCTAGCAACCATGTGGTAGTGTTTACCGCTATGTGTAGTGATTTCTACTTTGAGAATGTGATCTTAGCAAAAAATTTTCCTAGGTCACTCAAGGACACAACCTTGGATTAGTTTTGTGTGCTTCCTCCCAATTCTATAACTACCTTTTCATAATAAGTTAATAGGTTCCTCGAGCACTTTTAGGCAAAAATTGGACCTCAAGTCTCTTTGACGGACTTGGTTCATTGTAAACAAGGAACGAAAGAGAAAATAACTAATTTTATGGGGTGTTATCAAGCCCTCTTTTCACAAATCTAATATTCTATTCTGGATACTGATGCACAAAGAATCTTCATGGGAAACTTACAACTTCACATTTGTGATAAGATATTGTTGATGCGGTATGATTCATTCACTCACCTTTACACGACTCTTTTTGATTATCAACTTTTGGTTAGTTAGTATGAGTATAATCCATGATCGGCTCTGGTTGGTCAATCTGAAGCCTCTAATAATCATTATTTCAAAAGATAAAATAAGAATTTCATTAATATAAAAAAATTTTCAGAAGATAACATTAGAAAACATGTGGCAGCAACATCATCTTCTAATCCTACCCCTTATAAATTGAAACAAAAAACAAGAAACTTCACACCATTATCAGAATCTCTTCATTCTATCATGACACAACTTTTACAAAACAATCTCATCAATCTTCCACCCATTAGACCTCTCAATCCAAGCAAGATGCAATCATCTTTGATGCAGAGCCACAGCCGGAAACGCTCAATGGAATGGTGGAATTTGATATTTCTTATTTCATCGGCAAGAGTTGTCTAACTATCTTACTGATATACCCTATCAGCCTGACAATAACTATCGGCACCTCCTATACATCTCACCCCGATACCCATCTCACCCTGATGAGTATTTCATTTATGTGCCTATCAGAAAGACTTTGTCTATCGGCTTCTCCAAACCGAGCTATCCCGATGACTATTGTCACGACAATACATTCAAACTTCGACCTCTTATCGCCGGTGAGTTTGGAGCCTTGACTTGTCCTATTGGTCAATACTTGTATCTGCAGATTTTTGTATGTCTCAATATGCATTCATCGAATATCCCTTGGGATATTCCTTCCGCAATCTGCTGACTGTTGACCTTCCCTTGTATCAACCGAGTGTATGTTGAAGTATACACTCGCTATATGCAAACCACAAAATGCATTTGACGTATACACAGAAACATGCAATTGCAGTATACTCATAGAGTGTATACCAAAAGGTGTATACTTAGAACTTGTATGACCTTATGCCCCTTAGCGATATACACAAACTTTGTATATCTTGAATGTATTTCTTCAATGTACATTTAGAATGTACAAACCTGATATGCAGACAAAAGATACATCTCCCATCTATCTTTGGCGAATGTATCTTTGACTCGTCGTTGACTCACTTGCATGTATCAAATATACCTCCGACTGCTTGTATGTTCCAACATACAACAACGATATGCGAATGACGGATACACACAAAATGATCCTCAGATGCAAAAGTGATATACGCACAGATACAAATGCGATATACACATGGATTGTATTTCACATACAAAAACTATATATCCATCAAATGTACATTTCGACAAAACCCTTGAAACTTCACAAATTTCATGCGGAAAACACAGAGATTGGGCCGATCTATTTTGTGGGCAATCTTAACTTAGATTTTATCCTTCAAACCCTAGCAGATGAGGATGCTAGGATAGATCATAGCATGCTATAAATCGATCCCAAAAACATGAAATGCAAAAATGGAAAAATGAAACTGCAAACTAAACTACTGTACATGTCCATTCCACCGATTCAGAGAATCAACCGGTGGAATGGATGAATGAATCCATTTTGCCTGCAAAATCAAAATTGACTACACAGATAGATCGAAGATCAGACAAATGAAACAATAGGATCTTCTTTATTTCAATAACAAAAATGCATACAAATATCACAGCCCCACTGTATCACAATGCTTAGTCTGATCTCCAAAACACAATGTCTCTATTTTTCATATGCAACGCTGAACTATATTTAAACAAACTGATCTAGGGCATAAATAACTACTCCTCACAAGTAGTACAGACTCAATTCCCAATGGTTGGGAGCTTCCAAGCGGCTGGGAGGACAGCTAGCATAACAAACTATAACTGTCAACACACCATCCTAGATTGACTTAAAACATAAGAATTGGTCACATGGACCTTATTACATCATAATGTAAAACATTCTATAATTAGACTTATTCTTTATTTTGAAGGGGTGTTCCTGCACCATACTCCCCAGAAGAAGAAATCTCAAGTCCACTTGAGATGAGAGTATGTAGGTCTAAACCATGTTGGTTGATCTATTCTTCAGTCATCCACACTGCTTCTGAATCAGGTTTTCCCTACCAAGCCACCAAATATGCCAAATATTGTTTGTTCTGGGTCTTCTTGATCATTCTTGTGTCTAAAAGCTTCTACAACTGTGGTGGATCATGTTTTGGAATGTCATCATCTACTATATCTTGCAGTAGTTCCTGTTCTTCATCTGGATTATGCTTGTATGGAGTTAAATCACATACATTGAATATAGGTGATAAACCAAGATCAGAAGGAAGTTGTATCTCATAAGCATTTGGCCCACATTTCTTCAAAATCTGACATGGTCCAATCTTCCTCTGCATGAGTTTGGTATATTTACCTTTAGGAAGTCTTTCCTTTTTCAAATGAACCCATACCAAATCTCTAACATCAAACTGTACATCTTTCTTCTTTCTATCAGCATATTCTTTATACTTCAAGGTAGTTTATTGTAGTTGGGTCTTTACTTGATCATGAACCTCTTTTATGGCTTTTGCAAAAGCTTGTCCATCTGCACTAACATAATCTTTTGTAGGTAGTGTTGACACTCATTTTGACCAGGGGTTGATTTGTCATGATCAGGAGGTTTCTTCATTTGAAGCCTTTATCTTCTTGCCCATTTTTTCTAAGTGTTGGACCTCCTCAGCATTTTTCAACTGCAGCATCATATTTCTTGAGGAGGAGGTCATCGTCATCATGTTTGTTTCGATGATGGTCATCATCATCATGTTCTCCGTCGACCGGTTTCTCATCGTCATCATCATATTGAAGTATGGGGTGATGTTTGGTTTTTATCATGATGATGCTGACGAGCTACAGTGCGCCCTGATCTGCTTACGAGGGTGATTTCTCAAGTCTCCGGTGATCTTCCATTTATCACCTTGCGCAGGCATGATGATGATGTTGCTTATTCTTTGAGTTGCTCGACCTAACTTGTTTTATCCTAAGGGTCGTCGTCATCATCATGATATTTCCAGTTTTCATCCTGCTGCGTGAGGAGGTCATCATATTTTCTGCCTTCATGATATTTCGCCGGGGTGATATTTTTATCATCGGGTGATCTTGGTTATGATCATCCTGATGATGTTGTTGAAGAGTTCTAAGTGCGACCCGATATTCACTAGGGTCATCATATTTTGAACGTCAGGATGATCTTAGTCAATATCATCTTGATGATGTTGTATCACTTCTTGTTCGTTGTTTCTTCATCCTGATGATGCTGACGTCATCCTTATCTCAGGGTGATATCTTTTTCTCTGCCTATCTGCATCATGATATTCCGAAGGAGGGGGTGATATTTTCATATCACCCGGATATATGTTTGTTTGTTCGAGCATCATGATGATGCTAATATTAAGGAGATATCCGCCTGCTAGCTTCGCGCATTATCTACTGGGGGTGATCTTTTCAAGCAGCATCATCATATTCAGTTATCACCCCGATCTTATAGAGGAGCTACAGTGCAACCTGATATTTGAACATCAGGAGGATATTTCCAAATATCCGGTTGTCTTCCGAATATCATGATGATGTTAATATGATGATGACGTCATCAATGTCCCGCGGGGGTCATATTTCTAACACTGATCATCTTGAAGAGACCTCCTGATATTTGCAAACATGATGATGACGTCATCCGGATATGAGGAGGTGTGCAGTAGGCAGATATGATGATGACGTCAGCAGGATATGATGATGACGTCATCAGGATGATCATTGGCCAGACTTTTGGTATAAGCTCAGCAGGAGGATGTTCCTCCGATGGATCAGGTTGTGCCGATTATCATGCAGGTTATATTTCAAATATCATGATGACGTCAGGGTGATATTTCGAACAACAGGATATCATGCTACTGAGGGATGATGATGATGAGGTCTTATACTAGTGTCGTCAGGAGCAAAAGCACCGACGTGATATATGCTCATGACCTAGTATATAAAGTGTTATTGAGGTCATCGCGGGGTGCATGTGGGATATTGTTATCCTGCATTTTCAAATATCATGATGATGAATCTCGGCAGGAAATGCTTGCGATAGTCTGTATGATGTTCTTCCCGAGGCCGCGGGTTGGTGCGCCATTAATGGCGAAGGTTGCAGAGGTATGGGCGATGGCGTGGGCTGATCTAGTACCTGATTGAAGATCTAAATCCCTAGGTGGCGGCGCAAGGCTCGAGAAATCTTCCTGTCTCCTCCCCTACCTGCTGCATTAGTGTTTGAGCGCCATTTTTATGATACTGTATATCTGGCGGGAGTTTTGGTCAACCTGGTAGTTAATGCTGAATACACCCTCTTGCTATATAAGGCAGACGGTGTTAATCATTCGAGGTTGTTGAAAGTTGAGGATTTTTGGCTCTGTAATCCAAAACCAGCTGATCTGGTTGCTCTGTACAGTCTAACCTGTGAGTTTATGTATCTCTTGTTGTATGTTTTTGGCATGAACCCACTGATTTCATGATTGATCTTATATGAGAAATGCTATCTTAGCATGTGTTGTGTTAATTCTGTCTCCAGTATTGCATGTATTCTTCTTCTGAATCTGGATATTTGGGTAATGTTTAGATTCTAGAGCATAGAATTCTTATGTTGACTATCTGACCTTTTAACTTCTACTCAAGGGGTAGATTAAATTGTTTTCAGGTTGAACATTGGGAGGGATATACTGCAGTAGGGATACCATAAGTAGAGATAACCTAACACTTTGTATTGGGAGATGCCTGTAAGGCAGGTATCACACATATGTCCCCTTGAAATCCAGTTTTAGCTGTTCATGCTAGACATTCACAGGTGTATGTCTACTGACTCCAGGCCCTGGATAGGCACCAATCATGCTTTGTTCTTGTGTTATACACCATGTCCAGCTTTGCATCCAAATTCATATCAAAACATTTCATACTTCCACCTGTTAGTTGTAGGAGTAGGATTAGGAACCCCCTGCATGCTCTCATACCCAACCAGACATCATGTCCAAGAATGTTGCCAGCCTTGTGATCTATCATGCAGATCTTGGTCCATACATGAGAGTATTCTGCCTGTTGTTGTCAAGATAGATCTTTCTATCTTTGAGCTAGTCAAGGTTACATCTTGAGTTATAGGGATACCCCCCTTGGTGCGGCAGAACCAGAAGTGAAGGGGAGGAGCTCACGCAACCTCCTGTATTTAGTTGGCCTGAATCTGCCTGTGCATTAGAAGTGGCAAACCCTAATGCTGATTCAGAAGAAATGTCAACAAAATTGGCGACTCTACTGGGGAACGTTGATGTAAAGTAATATCCTGCAGTCTCTGGTGAAATGATGCTCTGCTGGTGGAATGAACCTGGAAGAGTAGCTTTCAGCTATTGAAAATTTTGTCCTCTTTGGAGAGGTGGCGACTCTGCAACAAAGATCCAAATGCACATGAAAGATAGATGTATGTTATTGGTTGAAAGATGTACATTTTTCTGCATCTGTATGAGAAAAGGTACCTCCTTCCTTCCCCTTTATTTGCTGTTTTACTGCATAGTTTAGATGCCAGGGGAAGCCTTAGGTCTTAGACAGACAAACAATGTCTGAGAGTAAGATTTTTATGAATCCAAGTATGAGTTATCCCACACTCAGTGGTGAAATGTTGGATAAAGGAATAGAAGAGATAAGAAATAGGTTGATATTCTTAGAGGCTGAGCAGGCCCAGTTAAGAAGCAATAACCCTGTTGTGTCTGCCTGTCAGAAAGCTAAACCTCCTGTCAGCCCTTTTGATCCTTTGTATGACCAACTGGATTTGTCATGGGTGGATTATAAAGTAGAAACTATGCCTGCTAGGATATACTGTCAGATGCCTAGGTTTAGTGGTCACAATGTATGTGATGGGAATGCACATATCCAAAATTTTCAAAGTTTTATGGGAAAATATTCTTTCAGAGATGAGGATATGTGGATGAGGTTTCTTGTTAGGTCCTTTGATGCAAAAGCAAAAGACTGGTATTTGAGCTTTCCAAAGAAATTTTTTGCCTGTTGGGATGAGCTTGCTGACTGTTTCAAGGAAGAATTTGCAAAAGAACCGGCTGATCTTGTTGCAGAATTGATGAGAATCAGAAAACAAGATGAAGAGCCATGTGTTGATTTCAGTCATAGGTTTGCAGTAGCCCTTTCACATGTCCCTGAAAGTTTCAGACCTGATATTTCAGCCTGTGTTGGCATATTCTTTGAAGCTTTTGAGGAGGGCTTTAGTGCAGTACTGAGGGATTTCAAGGTGACAAGTATGCAGATGGCATACAGGTTCATAGAAAAGATAGAAAAAACCAGAAATGTGTACCTGCTGAAACCCCTGTCCCCAGGCCTTGGTGTGAGAAATGGTTATGAGGCTGCAAATGACCAAATGATTATGGCATCATGTGCAGATAAAAATGAAAATAAAAGCATAGAGGTTGAGACTACTGTATTTAATGCTAACAATACTGCTCAACTGGATTGTTCACCAGTTGAGGATGCCAGTGAAAGGGCTGATGAGGATTCCCATTGCAATGATGAGGCAACTGACCATCAAAACAATAACGAGGTTGTGGACAGCAATGAGCAATTTTTAGAATGGACCTGTGGAGACAATTGTGAGTATTGTACTCAAGACAGAGAAGATATAAGCAAACAGAGAAGCAGTCCTATGTGTGACCCATTGCTTACCCTTCAAACACATGGAGATCATGAAGAGCAGTCAGAAATTGAAATAAGTGCTAGTTCAGAGCATGATTGTTTTTCAGTTGATGGCTGTTTTGCTTGTGACACACAGGCTGATACTCCTCCACAGAGTGAATCCATTGATGATGAAGAGGTGTGCTCTGCTTCCCATGAACAAATGGCATACTATGATGAAACTGATGCACCTGGGTCACCCATTTATGACACATATGGTGATGAGGATCTGTCTGAGTATGGTGAGGATCTAGATACTATTTTTGGCTTGGATTTTGTTTCTCATCCTGATGAAAGAGGAAACAACATACATCAGGTAAGTGACTGTGAAAGTGTGCCTGACTTAAAAGAGATGCCAGAGCCTGATCTTTTCCAGCCTGGTGTACCAGATGGTTGTGTACATGATGTACACAATTGTGATTTTGAAAGCTTTTCTTTTGATGAGCCAGCATATAATACAATGAGCCTTGATCTTCCTAGTTGTGTGGTGGACTCTGAGTGTTTCCTATTTGCAGTCCAGCTAGGAGATCATGTTGCAATGCAAGATGATGATACAGATGATAACCTGTATTCCATACCATTTGAGTATGCATTGCCTGATATATTCTACACCCACATGGCACATGATGCTGAAGGTTATCTGCACAGGGGTGATAATGACAAGCCAAACCAGAGGATTGAATATGCAGACGACAAGATTTGTTTGTGGGTGGATCTTTGTAGTATCTCCAAGCTTGACCCAGTGCATGCAGATGAAAACAAGATATTTGACAAAGGAAGATACATGTTTTTCTTTTCTTGGTGGCCTTAGGCCATCAAGTGTGTTTGGTGATGCAGGTCAGTGCAGTATTTGACTCTGTGCCCAATGGATAAGGGACTGGTCTGCATCCCAGAGATCTGGTGTTCTCGCTGCAGGTTTTCACCTGCACGTCCCCATTCAGAGCCACTGTTGACACTCATTTTGACCAGGGGTTGATTTGTCATGATCAGGAGGTTTCTTTATTTGAAGCCTTTATCTTCTTGCCCATTTTTTCTAAGTGTTGGACCTCCTCAGCATTTTTCAACTGCAGCATCATATTTCTTGAGGAGGAGGTCATCGTCATCATGTTTGTTTCGATGATGGTCATCATCATCATGTTCTCCGTCGACCGGTTTCTCATCGTCATCATCATATTGAAGTATGGGGTGATGTTTGGTTTTTATCATGATGATGTTGACGAGCTACAGTGCGCCCTGATCTGCTTACGAGGGTGATTTCTCAAGTCTCCGGTGATCTTCCATTTATCACCTTGCGCAGGCATGATGATGATGTTGCTTATTCTTTGAGTTGCTCGACCTAACTTGTTTTATCCTAAGGGTCGTCGTCATCATCATGATATTTCCAGTTTTCATCCTGCTGCGTGAGGAGGTCATCATATTTTCTGCCTTCATGATATTTCGCCGGGGTGATATTTTTATCATCGGGTGATCTTGGTTATGATCATCCTGATGATGTTGTTGAAGAGTTCTAAGTGCGACCCGATATTCACTAGGGTCATCATATTTTGAACGTCAGGATGATCTTAGTCAATATCATCCTGATGATGTTGTATCACTTCTTGTTCGTTGTTTCTTCATCCTGATGATGCTGACGTCATCCTTATCTCAGGGTGATATCTTTTTCTCTGCCTATCTGCATCATGATATTCCGAAGGAGGGGGTGATATTTTCATATCACCCGGATATATGTTTGTTTGTTCGAGCATCATGATGATGCTAATATTAAGGAGATATCCGCCTGCTAGCTTCGCGCATTATCTACTGGGGGTGATCTTTTCAAGCAGCATCATCATATTCAGTTATCACCCCGATCTTATAGAGGAGCTACAGTGCAACCTGATATTTGAACATCAGGAGGATATTTCCAAATATCTGGTTGTCTTCCGAATATCATGATGATGTTAATATGATGATGACGTCATCAATGTCCCGCGGGGGTCATATTTCTAACACTGATCATCTTGAAGAGACCTCCTGATATTTGCAAACATGATGATGACGTCATCCGGATATGAGGAGGTGTGCAGTAGGCAGATATGATGATGACGTCAGCAGGATATGATGATGACGTCATCAGGATGATCATTGGCCAGACTTTTGGTATAAGCTCAGCAGGAGGATGTTCCTCCGATGGATCAGGTTGTGCCGATTATCATGCAGGTTATATTTCAAATATCATGATGACGTCAGGGTGATATTTCGAACAACAGGATATCATGCTGCTGAGGGATGATGATGATGAGGTCTTATACTAGTGTCGTCAGGAGCAAAAGCACCGACGTGATATATGCTCATGACCTAGTATATAAAGTGTTATTGAGGTCATCGCGGGGTGCATGTGGGATATTGTTATCCTGCATTTTCAAATATCATGATGATGAATCTCGGCGGGAAATGCTTGCGATAGTCTGTATGATGTTCTTCCCGAGGCCGCGGGTTGGTGCGCCATTAATGGCGAAGGTTGCAGAGGTATGGGCGATGGCGTGGGCTGATCTAGTACCTGATTGAAGATCTAAATCCCTAGGTGGCGGCGCAAGGCTCGAGAAATCTTCCTGTCTCCTCCCCTACCTGCTGCATTAGTGTTTGAGCGCCATTTTTATGATACTGTATATCTGGCGGGAGTTTTGGTCAACCTGGTAGTTAATGCTGAATACACCCTCTTGCTATATAAGGCAGACGGTGTTAATCATTCGAGGTTGTTGAAAGTTGAGGATTTTTGGCTCTGTAATCCAAAACCAGCTGATCTGGTTGCTCTGTACAGTCTAACCTGTGAGTTTATGTATCTCTTGTTGTATGTTTTTGGCATGAACCCACTAATTTCATGATTGATCTTATATGAGAAATGCTATCTTAGCATGTGTTGTGTTAATTCTGTCTCCAGTATTGCATGTATTCTTCTTCTGAATCTGGATATTTGGGTAATGTTTAGATTCTAGAGCATAGAATTCTTATGTTGACTGTCTGACCTTTTAACTTCTACTCAAGGGGTAGATTAAACTGTTTTCAGGTTGAACATTGGGAGGGATATACTGCAGTAGGGATACCATAAGTAGAGATAACCTAACACTTTGTATTGGGAGATGCCTGTAAGGCAGGTATCACACATATGTCCCCTTGAAATCCAGTTTTAGCTATTCATGCTAGACATTCACAGGTGTATGTCTACTGACTCCAGGCCCTGGATAGGCACCAATCATGCTTTGTTCTTGTGTTATACACCATGTCCAGCTTTGCATCCAAATTCATATCAAAACATTTCATACTTCCACCTGTTAGTTGTAGGAGTAGGATTAGGAACCCCCTGTATGCTCTCATACCCAACCAGACATCATGTCCAAGAATGTTGCCAGCCTTGTGATCTATCATGCAGATCTTGGTCCATACATGAGAGTATTCTGCCTGTTGTTGTCAAGATAGATCTTTCTATCTTTGAGCTAGTCAAGGTTACATCTTGAGTTATAGGGATACCCCCCTTGGTGCGGCAGAACCAGAAGTGAAGGGGAGGAGCTCACGCAACCTCCTGTATTCAGTTGGCCTGAATCTGCCTGTGCATTAGAAGTGGCAAACCCTAATGCTGATTCAGAAGAAATGTCAACAGGTAGATCTCTCAGCTCCAAAATATGTCATGGATGCATACCATACACTATTTGAAAAGGTGATTTCCCTGTACTCGTATTGACAGTATCATTATAGGAAAATTCTGCCTGAGATAGGATAGTATCCCACTTTTCTCCATGCTGTCTTGTCAAACATCTGAGCAAATTTCCTAAAGAATGATTTACGACTTCAGTCTGTCCATCCATTTGAGGATGATATGCAGATGAGAAAGACAAATTTGTTCCAAGCTTCTTCCACAGAGTTCTCCGGAAATGACCAATAAACTTCACATCCCTATCTGACACTATGCTCAATGGCAATCCATGTATTCTTACTATTTCTTTGAAAAACAAATCTGTAATATATGAAGCATTAGTAATGGTTTTGCATGGCAAGAAATGTGCCATTTTGCTGAATCTATCCACTACAACAAAAACACTATCATATCCTTTTCTAGTTCTGGGTAAACCCAACACAAAATCCATACTGAGACTTTCCCATGGTCTGGAAGGAATGGGTAAAGGCTGATATAAACCTGCATTAGTTGATCTTCCTTTTGTTTTCTGACATATCACACATGTCTCTACAAATTTTCTAACATTGGATTGTAACTTAGGCTAAAAATAATGTCTTCGAACAAGATCAAGAGTCTCATCCAAACAAAAATGTCCTGCCATAGCTCCACAATGTTTCTCTTTTATGATGTTCAACCTCATAGAACACCTTGGAATACACAACTATCCACCTTTGAACAGCAATCCATCTTGGATCAGAAATTCAGAGAACTCAACATGATATTTATCTCCAAAAGAAGTACATACCTGATATATCTCTCCAAAATCTTCATCATCATCATACATGGTCTTCAATGAATCAATGCCAACACTTTCCAACTAGATCTGGTTGACTGTTAGAGCTCTCCTGCTCAAGGCATCAGATACCTTATTTGTGACTCCTTTCTTATGCTTCAATGTGAAAGTAAAAGCTTGCAAAGTTTCTACCCATTTCATATGCCTATGATTCAATTTTTCCTAGCTATTTATGAAACTCAGAGCCTGATTATCTGTGAATACTATGAATTCTTTCAGCATCAAGTAATGCCTCCATTTCTTGAGGGACTGGACTAGAGCATACATTTCCAAATAATATGATGAATACCTCTTTTTAGCATCATTGAGCTTCTCACTGAAAAATGCAATTGGTCTACCTTCTTGGCTGAGTACTGCTCCAATTGCCATGTGACTTGCATCACATTCGACCTGAAAAATTTTGGTAAAATCTGGAAGTGCAAGGACTGGCTGCTGTGCCACCTTCTTCTTCAATGTTTCAAAGGAATCATCTGCTTCCTTAGTCCAAGCAAATCTGCACTTTTGTCCTCCTTTTATAGTATCAAGCATGGGTGCACAAATATGACTAAACTCTCTTATAAACTTTCTGTAGAAGGTTGCTAACCCATGGAAACTTCTAACAACATTCATAGTCCTTGGAGTTGACCAAGACAATATGGCACTCACCTTCTCCTTATCCATTTGCAGCTTTCCTTGTGAAATGACAAAACCCAATTATGTGATCTCCTCCTGCATGAACAAACACATGTTCAAATTTATCATTAGCTGCTCTTCATGTAACCTCTTGAGAACCAAATCTATATGTCTAAGATGTTCTTCCTTTGTGTTGCTGAAAATCAGAATGTCATCTAGATATACTATGACAAACTTTCCCATGAATTCTCTCAAAACCTCATTCATCAATCTCATAAAGGTACTAGGTGCATTAGACAAACCAAAAGGCATAACTTTCCACTCATACAACCATTCATTGGTTTTGAATGTTGTTTTCCATTCATCTCCTAGCCTAATTCTGATTTGATGATAGCCACTCTTCAAGTCTATTTTTGTAAAATACTTAGCACCTCCCAAACAGTCAAGTAAATCCTCTATCCTAGGTATTAGAAACCTATACTGGATTGTTATCTTATCAATAGCCCTAGAATCTGTGCAAAGCCTCCAAGTGCCTTCTTTCTTTGGTGCTAATATACCTGGTACTGCACATGGGCTTAAACTTTTGCCAATCAGACCTGTGTCTAATAATTCCTCAATTTGTCTTGCTACTTCTGCATTCTGTTCTGGAGTTAGCTTGTATGCTGCTTTGTTTGGAAGTGTAGATCTGGGGATTAGATCTATGCAATGGATGATATCCCTTACAGGTGGCAGGGATCTTGGCATTCCATCAGATATGATGCCTTTATACTTATCTAATAACCCTTGGACAGCTGGGTCTATAAATCTTTGCTTCTTCTCTTTCTTGACTTCTTGCTGTTGTTCTTTGTTCATTGTGAGAAATGGAATAAGGGCATATGCAACTGCACCTTTTGCTATTACTTCTTTCATAAATTGTTTTCCTTCCATCAGCATTACCTTCACCTCTTTTCCTTTTGATTTCTCCTCCTTCTCTGTCAACGGTAGTAATTTGATCACCGTACCATCTTTGGTCATTGTATAGGTGTTCCTAACACCATCATGGCGTGCCTTCAAATCATACTGCCATGGTCTTCCAAATAAAAGATGGCAAGCATCCATCTTAGTAATATCAAACAACAACTTGTCCTTATATGCTCCAATCTAAAATTCTACCCAAGCCTGCTCTTCTACAACTATTTGCTGACCTTGGGTAAGCCATGAGACCTTATATGGGGATGGGTGAGGCAATCTTCTAAGCTTAAGCTTTGTTACCATTTCATTAGATACAAAATTTTTAGTAGAACCAGAATCAATTAGAACTTTACATACCTTTCCTCCTGGCTTGCAATTAGTTCTGAAAAGAGACTTTCTTTGTGGGGGTTCTCTATCAGGTACTTTCATGGTAGTCATTGTTCTCCTCATCATCAGAGATTCTCCACTTTTTGGATATCCATAATTGTCAGGAGCATTCACACTTTTAAAAGCATTTGAGCTTGTTGCACTTTGGCTATCAGGTTCTTGGATCAGATTCGTTCTCCTTTCTCTTGTTGAACTTGTTGCCTTTTTTGGACATCTGCTGGCTATATGGCCTTCTTTATTACAGTTATAACATTTGATAGATCCTCTGCCCTAAGATCTTCCTTTGAAAGGTCTTCTGCCTCTGAAGTTTCCTTGCTAATTGTAACTTCCTCTCTAGTTTTGACTGTTATCTCCCTTGCTATTGTCATGACTAGATTCTCCCTGATATCCAAATCCGTGTCCTCTACCTCTGAAAGGACCTCATCCACCTCTTTGTTGTTTTCCTCTTCCTCTATTGTTCTATTCTTGTCTTCTCTTTAACTTCTCTTCCACTTTCAATACCAACTGAAAATATTTCTGAACTGTATCTGGGTTATGCAGATTCAAACCTTCCTAAATGTTGAACCTCAATCCATTAAGGTATCTGGCTACCTTTTCTTCCTCACTCTCTTTTACCTTTGTCTTGACACAAAGCTTCATGAACTCTTCTGTATATGAGCTGACATCTAGCTCCTTCTACTTCAAATTTTGTTTCCTCTTATGCAATTAGATGTTGTAATCTAATGGAACATAGGCTTCTTTCACTAAAGCCATCATCTTCTTCCATGTAGCAACTCTGCGCTTTCCTTCTTGTACTCTGTCATCTTGGATGAAATTCCACCAAGTTAATGTAGCCTCTTTCATTTTTGATTGGGCTATCTTTACCCTCTGGTGTTCTGGTATCTCCTTTGTCTCAAAGAAATTGTTTAAGGAGTCTATCCACTCCATCATCGAATCAGGATCCATCTTTCCTGTAAACACTGGCAAATCCAGTTTCACATCCATGGTTCTCCTCTTCATAGATTTGAGGGCATTAATCAAGGGTCTCTAGTCTGCAGGAATGTCTTCCTCATTCCACCTAGGGATCTCTTCTTCTTCCGTATCTTCTTCTTTACCAGAACCTACTCTGTCCCTCAACTTCTCCAACTCATCTTTCAACACCTAATTCTAAACTTTTATAGCAATGCTCTCTGCAATCTGCTTCTTGACTAGAATAGCCAACTCGGTATTGGCCATCTTTGCTGGAAGTTCTGATGTTCCTTCTTTGTATGACATTCTGTATTTCTTTATCTTCCCAAAAGATACTCCTTAGCTCTGATACCACTATGATGCAGAGCCACAGCTGGAAACGTTCAATGGAATGGTGGAATTTGATATTTCTTATTTCATCGGCAAGAGCTATCTAACTATCTTACCGATATACCATATCGGCCTAAGAATAATTATCGGCACCTCCTATACATCTCACCCCGATACCCATCTCACCCTGATGAGTATTTCGTTTATGTGCCTATTGGCAAGACTTCATCTATCGACTTCTCCAAACCGAGCTATCCTGATGACTGTTGTCACAATGATACATACAAACTTCGACCTCTTATCGCCGGTGAGTTTGGAGCCTTGACTTGTCCTATTGGTCAATACTTATATCCGCAGAAATTTGTATGTCTAAATATACATTCATCGAATATCCCTTGGGATATTCCTTCTGAAATTTGCTGACCATTGACCTTCCCTTGTATCAACCGAGTGTATGTTGAAGTATACACTTGCTATATGCAAACTACAAAATGCATTTGACGTATACACAAAAACATGCAACTGCAGTATACTCACAGAGTGTATACCACAAGGTGTATACTCAGAACTTGTATGACTCGATGCCCCTCAGTGATATACACAAACTTTGTATATCTTGAATGTATTTCTTCAATGTACATTTAGAATGTACAAACCTGATATGCAGACAAAAGATACATATCCCATCTATCTTTGGCGAATGTATCTTTGACTCACCGTTGACTCGCTTGCATGTATCAAATGTACCTCTGACTGCTTGTATGTTCCAACATACAACAGTGATATGTGAATGACGGATACACATGAAATGATCCTCATATGCAAAAGTGATATATGCACAGATACAAATGCGATATACACATGGATTGTATGTCGCATACAAAAACTGTATATCCATCAAATGTACATTTCAACAAAACCCTTGAAACTTCACAAATTTCACGCGGAAAACACAGAGATCGGGTCAATCTATTTTGTGGGCAATCTTAACTTAGATTTTATCCTTCAAACCCTAGCACATGAGGATGCTAGGATAGATCATAGCATGCTATAAATTGATCCCAAAAACATGAAATGCAAAAATAGAAAAATGAAACTGCAAACTAAACTATTGTATATGTCCATTCCACTGATTCAGAGAATCAACCGGTGGAATGGATGAATGAATCCATTTCGCTTGTAAAATCAAAATTGACTACATAGATAGATTAAAGATCAGACAAATGAAACAACAGGATCTTCTTTATTTCAATAACAGAAATGCATACAAATATCACAACCCCACTCTATCACAATGCTTAGTCTAATCTCCAAAACACAATGTCTCTATTTTTCATATGCAATGCTGAACTATATCTAAACAAACTGATCTAGGGCATAAATAACTACTCCTCACGAGTAGTATAGACTTGATTCCCAGCGGCTGGGAGGACAGCTAGCATAACAAACTATAACTGTCAACACACCATCCTAGATTGACTTAAAACATAAGAATTGGTCACATGGACCTTATTACATCATAATGTAAAACATACTATAATTAGACTTATTCTTTATTTCGAAGGGGTGCTGCTACACCAATCTTCCTTTGATGCAAAATCCTTTTTCCAATTCCATCACTCCATTGGCCATGACACTAAAAGATGTATGCATCTTAAACATGAAGTTCAAGACCTCATCAATGCTAATGTCATCCAAGTTACTAGTGTAAATGACAAAGGGAATAAATTGGTGGTAGCTCCTAATAAAAGCTTCAAATATATACTGATCCTTTACCTCATCATGAATCTAATGTTGTGAGTATATTTCACAACGAAGATTATGATGAAGATATTTGCATGGTGGATGCTGGCCCTCATAAAGAGTAAGTAGATTTGGAACTTTCTATATCTTTTACTCGACATGATGCTACTATTTAAGCTCTTGATAGGCCTCTTTACATTACTATTTGAATCAATGCTAAACCTATTCAAGGTGCTATGATAGATCCTATATGCATGGTGAATGTAGTAACTGAAGAGTTCCTCTATATACATGGTTTACATTGAGATACATATGATGTATTGGAGGTGGCTATTAGAGCACATGATGGGTCTATCTATCCAATCATTGGTACTTTAACTCTTGGAGTTAAAGTTGGGCCAAGAGTCTTGGACATTCCCTTTATCATCATTCCTTCATCGGATCTATTTCATGTGAAGTTGGGCTACACATAGCTCTGCTCCATGAAAGTGACCCCCTCTATGTTCCATATGTTGGCAAGAGACACATTGGAGCTTCATGATTGTTGTCATTAATGGCAACAAAGTTCATCCCACACATCCATAGGACATAGTGTGCCTATACCAGAAGTTAGATTGAAGAGTGTTGTGGCAAGGTCTGATAGATAGGTCCGGATCTCTAAGAGGAAGTATCTTTGGGGAAGTCAAGAGGAATACCTTGATTGGTAGATTCCAGGATTTGAGCCTCCAGTGATGAAAGAGTGAAGAGATACAAGCATTCAAGTATTGGGGTCCTATTTGGCAGAGCAGATAGAGGAAGAACTGATCGACAGAGCATCAAACACTATTTCGGATGAGATGTTGATGGTGATCAAGATTATTAAATTATCATTCAAGATTGCCTGACTTGTTAGATGACTTCTATAAGTATCTCTTTGATCCACATCACTTGGTAAGCAAGGATTCAGCCAACAGACTAAAGTCTGGGAAATACTGACTATTTCAGATGCTGACTAGAAAGAGGATGAAATCCTTTGTACAGATATATATACCAAATGGATTTCGATGAGAGTTGTTGTTGTTGTGTTGTGTGTGTGAAGAAAAGCAGCATAGCAGAAGGAAAGTAGTAAGGAAGGTCCAGTATGTGAAAGGACAATAGCATAAAAGAAGAGAAAGGATGAAGTGTAATAGATCAGTATACTGAGCCTAACCGGAACTGAACTCCAGCATGTGTGGATGCTTCTCATCAGTTCAAGGATCCTATTATTCTTCTTACAACTTGTAGACAGTGAGTCTCTTGTAGGCAGTGAGCCTCTTGTGAGCAGTGTGCTCGGGCAGTGAGCCCTAATTGGCAAGTGCCATTTTGTAATTCTATTCTTCTAACAGAGAATACAATCTTGGGTTAATCACCCCGTGGTTTTCTCCCTTAACAGGGTTTCCATGTCAAAAATATTGTGTCATGTGTATTTCCATTTCATGATTATGTTTGCTTATTTGAATTAATGTTGCATTAACTATTAAGAAAGTTCAGAAAGCTGAAACAATCAAGATAACTGATTCACCCCCCCTCTCAGTTATCAACAATTAGTATCAGAGACAAGTTCCTCCAAACAAAGCCTAACAACTTGAGGAAGATCTGGGAATTAAAATGGATGTGTATGGTATGAGGGAGCAACTTCAGTCTGCCCTAGATGATCTTGAGCAATCTAATTATGAAGTCAATGATCTGAAGGAAAGACTCAAACAGGCTGATGATTTCATAAATGAACTAAAAGGGAAACTAAGTCTCTCTATGGAAAAGAGAAAGGATCTACTTCAGCAATTAGCAAGTCAAAGTGAAGCAAATGATACAAATGAAGATCTGAAGGAGAAAACCAAGTTATGTGAAAAGTTATCAAAAGAGATCATTATGGAAAGACATGAAATGGAATCAGGAGTTATGAAATTTACTCAAGAAATTGAAGAGAAAAGAAAACCTGAAGATGATCTAAGACAATCTCTCAAGGAGAAATCAAAAGACTGCCACAAGATGGATAGAATAATCAAACATCTTGAATCTGATCTTGAAGATGCTAAAGAAAATGAAGAGAAACTTGAGGATCAAATTATCTCTCTTAAAAGGGATCTTCAAATAGCAAATGAATATAAAGAGAAATTCAAGATAAGTTTTGCTCAACTTGAAGTTCTTCTTGAAAGCCAAAAGAGGGTAGATGACAAGTGTGGTTTGGGATATGAGAAAGGTGAAAGCTCTAGATCTGGTCAGAAGAAGTTTGGATTAGAAAATTCAAGGAATAGGCCTAGAAGACCTCTGGAAAGGCAACCTAATGCTCAAAGATATCAATCCTTCAATGGATACTGCCACAACTGCAATAACTTTGGTCACGCTAATTAGTGCAGAAGGAGAATGAATCAAACTAACACATCCTTCTCCAGAAATTGTTTTAACTGCAAAAGGTATGGTCACAAATCTCATGAATGAAAAAATATGCAAATGAACAATTCATTCAATGGTAGATGCTTTGCATGCAATAGAATGGGTCATATGGCTAATCAATGTAGATCAAGAGAACATGAATCAAATATGCAAAGAAACGTTGTTTGCCACAATTGCAATAGATCCAGTCATATTGCCAAATTTTGTAGAAGCAAGAATAAGGACAAAAGAGGTCTGGTACATCATAATCAGAATCAAGACAAGGGAAAAGGAAAAGTGAATGCAGATGAAGTCAAAAGTGAGATGAACAAGATTTGGGCGAAGAAAAGTACAAAAAATGTAGGGGATGGATCTGCACCAAAATCTGGTGCTGATATTCCTTTCGAAAATTAAAAGGTGAGCTCTGGCTCAGGGGGAGACACAAAGAAAAACATTTTCCCCCAACCAATTAATTAGTACCGAAACTGGCACAAGGAGAGTTGCGGATTAAAGGGTTCACAAAGGGACATCCAAATAAGGTTTGGTTAAGAGATGAAAGATTTGCAATAAGTTTTGAATAGGTTGAAGAATAATCCAGTTCATCAGTCATCCAGTGAGTAGTAGGTTTTTCACAGTTAAATCTGACATGATTCAAACTATGGAGTCTTGATATGCGGATAGATCATATGATTAAGGAAAGGAAGATAGATTATCACTATTCTCCAAGAATAACTCTAAGTGTATCTCAATGATCCAGAAAAGATCTGTCCCTAAATAAGATGAGCAAGGCAACCAGAATGACTTAGGTTGCGCATTTATTGTAGTATGAAATTAGGGCTTTCCCAGAAATAAAAGAGTTCATTCGTATGTCATTTGCACATTTGCACTCAAGAAGAAAAGAAAAGGAGCTCTGCAACAAATTGTCTCAGATTCTCAAAGATTAATCATTGAAGTCGATTCATCCAGCAAAATTATTCTGGCTCATTCAGCGAACCCTAGAAGTATAAAAGGTATTTTCTATTGCTGAATATCTCTCTGTAAATCTTTTGAAAATGGCTACTCCGAATGTGGTGAAGATTTCTAATAAGCCATGCCCTAAATTTAAGAAACACCCATACAAATCTTTAGAAGTGGATCCCTCAGGCGCCTTTTCCAGCATTCTGCATGGTATTTTGCATGTAGAAGATGTTAGGGTTTACATTCATGCGACGTTGAAGATTTTGGGGAATCCAAGATGGCAGACATCTATCACAATCATTTAATAGATGATACTTTTGAACTCAAACCACAGTACCAGGACATCCGGGATAAACATTTTGGTCAGTGCATTCATTTCCCCTATTTTGAGGAGGATGAATGGGTCCAGTATGTGTTGAGTAGAGTACATGATAACTTCTTATGGTTGAATAGACCATTTAAGATCACTAAGGATGCAATTAGGGCAATAACCGGCTTGCATTCATCTAGAGGGATACCAGTTCTCAAATCTATCAAAAACCAAACTGTGAGTGAGGCTACTGAATCAAAATTTGATAAGAGAGCAATGACCCTAGAAGATATCTCTGATCCGGATATCAAGTTTGCATCTATGATAATTGGTTACAAGATATATCACTTCAGCAGGGAGAATTTAGTACCTGGAACTGCTGTGTATACTGCTTATGAAATGTTGAGAAAGAATGTAGATTATGACCTCTCTGAACTCCTTCTGAGCCAATTGATGGAAAACTTACAGAAGATTAAGAAGGACAAGAAGAACTCTTTTAAGTATGGTGGACTAATATTGTGTTTGTTTTTCTACTTTATGAATGAGCTACCCGGATCCAATGGTTGGGTATGGCAAAATGACAGACCTGTTGCCATTCAAATCAGAGACTACCTACATGGGCTTGGGAATGCTAAGGCAAGAAATATAGCTCTATGGGGTTACTTCAAGAACTTTTAGAGTATGATGCAAGCAAGGGAGATAATTCCAAAATCTCTAGTTGAAAAGTATAAGGATACAGTTTGCTTTATGGTAGAAACTGATCAGTGCCTAATGGAGGCTATGGAACCAAGGATAGTCTAGATCATGCCCATGGGGTATGAAGTAGATGAGAAAATTGTTGAGCTACATGTTCAACACATGCTTAGTCAACCCAAAGATCCTAAGGCAGAAAGGTTTGGAACCTTTGAAGAATTAAGTATAAAAATCCATGTTGAGCTCAAACAATTGGAGATGAAGAGAAAAGTGAGAAAAGAGGTAGAAGAATTTGCCAAGAGGCATGGAATCTCAAAAGAGGCACTTGATGCACATAGAGAAAAGATGGAAAGGGAAGAGAAAGAGAAGGAAGAAGTAGAAAAGGAAAGTGATCTAGAAGAATCCCCTCTCGGACCAGATCCTCTAAGAGGTCTGCACCTACAACTGCTAAGACCTCAAAGGCATCAAAATCAGAAGCAAAATCATCTGGTAAAGTAGAGAAAAGGACTAAGACAAAGACCACAAGGTCTTATATCAATTAGAAGGATGAAGAAGAGACAGAATTAGATGAGGAGGTAAGGAAAATGAGGAAAAAGAAGAAAGTATCTTGTGAACCCTCTACCGGTGAAGACAAGGAAGAGATGGCAGAAGAGTTTGTTGAAAGGCCCACTTTGTCCTTAGATGATGTAGTTAAGGTAGTTACTATGGATGGGAACCTGCAACCAATAACAGAATTCTATGATGCATAAAATGATGCAATTAAAAATATCTTGGAGGAAGCCACAGTTAAGTACTTGAACATATACAATAAGGCTTTTATTGAAATTATATCTCTCATTCCCAAAAGCCTAGAGAAGGAATTAGAGATAAGGAAAAATAATGCTAGGTCAAAGGATCTTGAGATTCAAGAACAGATAGTAATTTAGCTCTTTCCTTCAATCATTCAGAAGCAAATGAATATGATCTTCAAAGATTGCAAGGATGAGTTCCGGAACAAAGCTAGAATGAATCAACTTATGCTTGGCAAAACTGACAAAATAGGAAAAGAAACAAAAGAGATTCTTTGAAATGCTTACAAAAGATTCAACATTCCCATTGTCGAGGACCTAGGTGATGATCCCTCAGCTACAGATGAATCTACTGAGATAGTGGTAGAAGAGGTAAAGGAGACAGGTGAAGAAAAAGGTAAGGACTTAGATTCCTCTGCTCCGGAAGAGGAAGTTCAAGGACAAGTAAATCTGGACTCTCCAGCAGTCTCTGGATCTAAAGGAGAAGAAAGTATAAAGAAAAATCCAATCAAGAAGAACAAGGAAAGGGAAGAGAAGAAGAATCAAAGATAGAAAAAGCTACAGATGACAATGGTAAGGCTGTAGAAGGAGAGAAAATTTTATCTCCGGCAAGAGACAGCAGAAGCAGTCAAGGATTTCTTGACCAAAGAGATGATGGAATTTGATGAACCAGAGTTGCTTTAAGGTCCATTTAATTTTGATTCCCTCTCTCCGGTGCAAACCATGAAGCTAGCATCCTTCACTCAATAAAAGGCAAAAGAAAAAATGCTGAAGTCTCACATGGAAGATTGTGAACTCATAGAAACTGCATTCGGTGTATTGGAGAAGATCATGCCATCTTTTCAGAAAGATTCCTCAGCCTCTTCATCCAGTAATCTCAAATCTCTAGTAAATAGTGTTAGTACACATATTGAATCTCTAGAGAAATCAGCTGAGGAGAAGGTTTGGAAAGAATTTTTGAATAAGAGGTTCTCGGAGTTACAAGGCTTAATAACAAATGATAGGAGAGTTATGGATATTGGAATAAAGAGCTTGGAAAATGCTCTTAAAGATGGTAGAGATATCTACAAATTTTGTTTATCCTGGCCTAAAGTAACCAAGGATATTGAGAAGAAAGTAAAAGAGCAAGAGGATAAATTGACAAGTTTATCTCAAAGTTTTGATCCTCTCTCCACTCCTAGAGTAAATCAAGAATGTCAGACTATTGCAGTCATAGCTGAAATAAAAAAGCTTGAGAAGGAGAAGAAAAATAGAACAATCAGGTTAAGTGAACTCAGAGGGATCATTATCCCTAAGTTAGAGGCCATGCATGAGGCTCTAATTGATGCTTAGAGCACAGCTCGGACTAGTGATTCGATAGATCTCAAGAGGGCAGAAGCTTTTGCATTCCTATTGAGTGGTCACAAATCAATTTTGGAAAGGATGAAGCAGAGTTGGGCGACATAAGTTGTACAATTGAAAACAACTTTTTCAGACATACTACAGTATATGTAAGTATAACCTGTTTATATACTTATGCGGCTAAGTATAGTTGAATTTTTGGAATTTTGGTGTGTGGACCCTACCCTTTGTCATTGATGTCAAAGGGGGAGTGAGGAACAATGAAAAATGTGGAATCCAGCTAAGGGGGAGCTCCAGAAAAATGTACATTAGAAGAAACCATCAACCAAGGGGGAGTATAGTATAACACTTAGTCATTTTTCACTAAGTGTTGCCATCAATGCCAAAGGGGGAGATTGTTGGCAAGAGACACATTGGAGCTTCATGATTGTTGTCATTGATGGCAACAAAGTTTATCCCACACATCTACAGGACATAGTGTGCCTATACCAGAAGTCAGATTGAAGAGTGTTGTGGTCCGATAAGCAAGAACAGAGTGTTGTGGCAAGGTCCGACAGATAGGTCTAGATCTCTAAGAGGAAGTATCTTTGGAAAGTACGGACTTGGGGAAGTCAAGAGGAATACCTTGACTGGTAGATTCCAAGATTTGAGCCTTTGGTGATGAAAGAGTGAAGAGATACAAGCATTCAAGTATTGGGGTCCTATTTGGCAGAGCAAATAGAGGAAGAATTGACCGGCAGAGCATCAGACACTATTCTGAATGAGATGTTGATGGTGATCAAGATTATTAAAGTATCATTCAGAATTGGCTGACTTGTTAGATGACTTCTATAAGTATCTCTTTGATCTGCATCACTTGGTAAGCAAGGATTCAGCCGACAGACTAAAGTCTAGGAAATACTGACTATTCCGGATGCCGACTAGAAAGAGGATGAAATCCTTTGTGTGGATATATATACCAAATGGATTTCAATGAGAGTTGTTGTTGTTGTGTTGTGTGTGCGAAAAAAAGTAGCAGAGCAAAAGGAAAGCAATAAGGAAGGTCCAGTATGTGAAAGGACAGCAGCATAAAAGAAGAGAAAGGATGAAGTGCAGTAGATCAGTAGACTGAGCCTAACTGGAACTGAACTCCAGCATGTGTGGATGCTTCTCATTAGTTCAAGGATCTTGTTATTCTTCTTACAACTTGTAGACAGTGAGTCTCTTGTAGGCAGTGAGCCTCTTGTGAGCAGTGTGCTTGGGTAGTGAGCCCTAATTGGCAAGTGCCATTTTGTAATTCTATTCTTCTAATAGAGAATACAGTATTGGGTTAATCACCCCATGGTTTTCTCCCTTAATAGGGTTTCCACATCAAAAATATTGTGTCATGTGTATTTCCATTTCATGGTTATGTTTGCTTATTTGAATTAATGTTGCATTAACTATTAAGAAAGTTCAGAAAGCTGAAACAATTAAGATAACTGATTCACCCCCCCTCTTAGTTATCAACACCATAAGTGCTTGAAGTTTCCATTTGAGGGTTGAGTGCATGTTGTACATCATAGTCAATATTGCCCCATTGCTTGAAATAGACACTTTTAACTTGACTACTTCTTTCCACAACCAGTAGGAGTTGCTCGAGAAAGAGATGATTTATTCTTCTTATCATATCAAAAATTTTAAGCAAAGAAGATAGCATATTTATCACTTAGTAATATTCCTCCTTGTGATGTTCCTGAACCTCCTTGATCTTCTAAGGCTCCAGTTGTAATTCCTCCTGTACCATAGGTAGAAAATGAAACTAAGCCCTAATCAAAGGTTCTTCCCCATCCCTGAGCATCTAGTAGATATGCCAAGGTTCCCCCTTCACCATCCCTCCAAGGACAATGAGGAAATCTTCATGCACAAAATTGGCCTCCCCGCAATCACAATATAACTTTTGTTCCACCCGCCTCTACAGAGACTAGTGGTGATCAATTGGTTGCACGAGTTTTATTTCCTAAGGTTTCTCAACTACTTAAGGATGCTCCTATACTTCCATTTGTTGCATAAGTAGAGAAGGAAGAGCTTCCCACATTGAGGAACCCTTCCCTCATAGTCTCCCAACCTTCGGTGGTTCCTCATGTTTCTTATAATGTTCCTAAAACAAAGGACGAAAAGGGACCCACATTGGAAGATGCTACAGTTCCCCTTAAGAACATCACAAATAAAGCTAAGAGAAATAATATTGCACAAGAAATAAAGAAGCATCATCGTGGCATGGCCCGCCTTGCTGTAGGAGAGGAGAATCTCCCTCCTCGAAAGCATTTATCACCGACGAATGCCAAAGAGACAGCTCTTACTCTTGTGTCTTCTATAGAGAAATAAAAAGCTTCACAAGCCGCTATGGAGCCTATTTTACTACATTCTAATAGTGATTCTAAAGATAATACAGGTATGGCTATTGTCCCTTACACCTCACATGTTATAGTTCCTCTTGCATCTTGTCCTCCTTTTCAAACAAATGAGGAACTATATTGGGAGGAGGCTGACTTGCTTTAGGTTGACTCGCACGTGAGATAACTTGTTCTCTATGTTATGTGTGTATGTGATTGTGCTTCCCCCATGATGTGCTTCTTGATGCTTTATTTGTGTTTGATATGTTATTTTTTGTTGTTTTTTTAAATTTCCTTTGGATGACCCTTGACACCCTTGTAGATGCAAGGATACAAAGGGACCAAAATTTGTTGTGGTATTCTCTCTATTTGTATCATGATTCTTCTATGTGTCATAACTTTTTCTATTTTGTATCATTTGGGGATGATGCAAGGCATAGAATGCTTCAGCATTCTCCCTTGCTGACCCAAGGGATGTTTATTTTGATTCCATGTGATACTTCTTCCTTTGTCTCCATAGTTCTACCAACTGGCGAATGATGATAGTTCCATATATATATTACAATCCCTTCCTACACTGTATTAGAAGCATTCCTCCATTTACTACCCAAACATTATCCTCTACTTGATGTCTAATAATCTTCCTTAGGCTTTCTTGACGAGATAATTGGTTTAGTGCCCAACCTTGAAAACATCTTTTTCATATGTATATATAGCAATCTTCATTCACTATTCAATTCAAAGTGTTGCACCCAGTCATCACGTACAACCATGCCTCATTAAAATAAGGTCCATGACCCTGTCAGAAAATCAACAGGATTTGAAGCGAGCCCATACCCTGACAAGTCTAAAAATGGAAGAAGAAGATTGCTTGCACTCTTTATGTACATGGAGCAATAATGAGGGAAGGTTTGAATCCATCCTCTGATACCTTTTAGAATAAAAGTATCAGAAAAAATATTTAGCTATTGAAACACTCCATCCCTTCATTTAATTCCAGTCCTTTTGCATTGAATATTTTTGTTGCTTCAGCTACTTGCAACTAATCTTGGCTTACCAAACATTAATGCGGAGTACCAACTCACCTGCACTATCATTATATTTTACTAAACATTTGATTTTCCTTTGATTTTTCCTTCTGAGCTTCATGTTGCCTCTTATCGACAAATTTGACCTAGCACAAACTATCCATTTGCTTCTTCTTTCTTCTTCTTCGCCACCCTATTCATCTTTCATTTCCCTTTTATCAAAAAATATCCTCATCATGAACCTCTTTCTTGTTGCTTCATTCTTCTTTTTTCTCTTTCTGCCTTTATCTCCCTTTGTCAGAAAATCTAGTCAGCGAAGTTCCATGTTGGTGAACTTCCTAGTTCGTGAACTCACCCCTTTACCAGTAAATACTCTCTGGCTCATTTTCCCTTCTTTTATTCACTTTTTCAGTGAATTCTTACTTTTGTGAACTTTGGAAAAGTCCTCCTTTTTCCTTTTGGCACTTAGTCTTCATCTTGGGCCCCCTTTTTACCTTATCGGTAAATGCTTAATTTGGAGAACCTCCATTTCTTCTATCTTTTTCTACCTTTCTGACTCCTTCCTTCTTCTTTGTTTCTTTCTCCTTTATCAGTGATTTACCCCAATGGAAAACCACCATGTTGGCAAATCAAAAAGTTTGCAAACAATATTTTCTTCGACGAAGGTTTGCCTTCTTTGTTTCTTTGAACATCTATTTCCCTTCGTTGGTGATGTCTCTCATCAGTGAATTTTACTGCCGGCAAACCTAAAGGTTCATGAAACCTTCCTTTCACTAACAAAATACACCAACCCTTTTTCTTTGCTTTAACTTTCTTTCTTTGAAGACTCCTATTACTAGCACCTCACCCAATCGACAATTTGGCCTATTGGAGAACTTCTTGGTCAACAAAACCAATGGTTCATGAACCATTAAGTTATTCAATAAAAAATTAACCTTTTTCTTTTTTTTACTTAATCTTCTTTGTCTTATTTACCTTCACTTTCACCTCTAGGTTGGCTTCCTCCCTGTCGCCTTGTTGGTAAATCAACAAAATTGTGAACACATGGACTCAGTTGGTGAAATTGACATTTCATGAACTAGACGACTCACTAACAAAGACAACAACTTGAACAAATTTGTTGAAGAAGACAACAAATTTCTTTCAAACTTCCCTTTTCCATCACCTTTGTCAGGAAATTGATAAATCAACAAAAATACAAACCTATGAACCTAGTTGACAAGTTTAGTGGTTCACGATTTTACCGATTCACTGACAAAGGCCTTAAATGAATAGAGTTTTCTAAGGGAAGAAAACCATCGACAAGGGGGGACTTTAATTAGAATTTTTCTTGAAGGAAACCCATAGAATATATCTCAGATCAGTTATAAATAATGGGTTTAAATTGTAAAGGCAAAAGTGGGAAATTTGATGGATTTGGGGCAAAATATTGCAAGTTGGGAACATATTTTTTAAGTCCCAACAAGATGAAAAAATATTGAGAGTAGTACAATGAAATGATTCTTATCTCACAAGAATGAAAAATAAGTTTTGTACTTAGAATTGACAATCTATTTGATAAAAGAGTCGATGAAAGATGAAAATTTAGACCAGATTGGATAGGTCCTTATGTAATCAAGGAAGATGTTGGAAATGACACTTACCTCTTGAGAATAATGGAAGATGAATATTTTAGTGAAATGGTTAACTAATTTCACTTGAAGAAGTATTACATCTAAAAAATACTCCTTAGTAAGAGTGAAGTCTTAGGAGTCATTTATTCTTTTGGTGGCACATACGCCCTTAGCAATAAAAAAAGAAAAAAAGAAAAAAATAAAAAGAGATATTCTTAATGTTCATACTCTTAGGTGGATAATAGTCTAAGATTAAACCTAAAAGGGTGACTTCCATTAGAGAATAAAAAAAGACAAAAAAAGGAAAAAAAGACAAAGCACACACATGCACAAGTTAGGTAAAGATAGGAGTCTAGTTGTCTTCTAGGTCCATGTTTTCTAAGAAGTCTTTATTTTACCCTAGGTCTATGTTGGTGTGAATAAGGTATATTACCTAATTGGTTCCACATTAGGTCTTATTCACACTTGTATAGTTAAGTTCACTTAGGTACACTTATGATAGTTATCTCTTTATGTCTCATGTCATATGATTATGACACTTGTCATAATCCAATGTTGTCCTATGTCTCACCTTGGCCTCTATAACCATGGTCTTCTCATTGTAATTTCATATATCAATTCATCATCTCATGTATATTGATGTACATATTCTATGCATATTTACATCCTTTGATAGAATAGAAATATTCTTTCATGTCGGGTCTCTCTTATGCTTTCATTGAAGCTCCTATATCTTGGGTGGCTACCTCCATAGCCAAATTTTGCATGGTATAGAGAATTCTTTACTAACTCTTACATGGTATCAGAGCTTCAAATATGTGATTCCTTTCCCTTGTTTAGAGATTTTTTTACCAAGAAGTTTCATATAGTGTATCCTAGTGTAAAATGGACCTCACCATTGAGTCCAAAAGGCCTAAAAACCTATAAATTGATATATAACTTGATAGGTTTTGGAGATTAAAAAATTGTCATTTCTGGGGTTTACAAAAAAATCATCACTAAAAAATTTGCACAATCCATATGGAAACTATATAGTATGGATCGATACCATATAGCTCTATTAGAAATAGTCATAATATTATCAAAAAAATGCATTAATTTTCAAAACCATTTGCATGATTTTTCTACAACAAAGACTTTTGGCATTATTATTGGTTGGTGTGGTACTTTGATGACATCAATAAGTTACATTAGTAAACAAAGAGTATATCGACATCTACAAGGTGTAGTAGGTGTGATGTCAATGAAGTTTTTACAATTCATAGGGTTTAAATTTTGGCTAGGCAATAGGTCATATTGAAGACTAGGGCTTAAGTTGCAAAAGTTTCTATGTAGGGTTTTAGAGTTTAGTGTTGGTCCTAAGGTTTGCCCAATAGGTGATTCTTCCTAGCCCATAAGGCCTAGACTCAGTGATTAGTGCTCCTGATGCTATTACATCAAACACTACCTCCACTAGTGTTCCATCCCAACCACTACCTAGTTCCAACACCTTTGCCCAGCCCTACCAGTTGCACCACCCTCTGGTTGCTAGGGGAGCATTACCTAGTCCATTTGCATGCCTAAAGGAGGGATTTTATTTTTGAAGGGCATATCTTACATATATCGAGTTATATTTTTACATTTTTATTAGTGTTAGAAACCTGATTCTGAGCAATTCGTAGTGGTATATAGGTATTGTTTTTAGATTTTGTTGTAGGTGCCTGATTTTGCTATTTGAAGCCTATGTTTTCTTGTATTTTTTGATAAGCCATATCTTGCACCCATAGTATCCATTTTTTGACTTATTATAGCCATAGTAAAGGTATTTCTAAGCATATATATCTATCCATGTGATTTTTCTAGCTTCTTCCCTAGGTTTCAAATTTTCATTTTGGAAAACTGTTGAAATTGGTGGTTATTTTTTCTTTGGGGTTTCAATTTCATCATTGATATATTGGGGAGGTTATAATTTTAGTTGAGGGTTTCATGTCTATGTAATTTGAAGATATATCTTAGCTCATTATGGGTTTTTAATTTCATCCTTCTATAATAATCTTATAAAGGGGGGACTATAAGTAATGCAAAGATGGTATTTTAAAACACTTGAATTGGCTTCATCTTTTGCCACATCTATATGGTCTTGTTCCTCAACCAGGTACCTTTTGGAAAAATAATTCTTGGAATTCAAAAATGATCATGTCAAAGGATTGATTGGTTGTATTGTTGATTTTGACACTATGTGGTCAATCTATCACATTGAGTGTCCTCATGCTATGTGGACCAAAATTTGGGAGATATATGGAGATCTTGATACTCAGCCATTCCCAAATGATCCTGTTTCAAAATGTCTTATACCTCTTGATGATTTAGAAAATATACCATATGACTATGATGTAAATAAGTAGTTTTCTTCTTTGGAAGGCCTCGCACGTTTGGATGATGAGGATGATGAAGCTTCTTCTCCTTCTCTTACTACAAAGATAATTGTTGTGGATCCTTCACTTTCATTGATTCCTAGTGTGGATTAATTGATTGAGACTCCCCTTATTCCTTCTTCTTCAAAGTTTAGTGTTGTTTCATCTTCTAGTGATTCAATTTAGAAGGAACCTTCTTATCTTTTAGATTTAGCTTTGTGGGATGATCTTTTTAGAGGTATTACAGATATTTGTGTGAGTCCCATCCTAAAACATTAGAGGAAACACTTGAGGGTATCCATTTCGTCTTTGATGAAAATTATAGAAAGGCTATTTTTATAGAGTAAAATGTGTACCCTTGCTAATTAGGACCTATTTTGACACCTTTTGGAACAATAAAAAATTAAATCTAGATCCTGATGAATAACCCAACAAAATACACTTAACTTAGGACTAGTCTAAGCCCTAGTCCCAAAAGTTAGCCTCAACCCTATTTTTGTAGTGTCAGCTTAGAACACCTCCTTAACTTATCCTTGTTGGTCCCATTTGGTTTTATTCATTGTTGGTGAGTGAGAATGCATATAAGAAGGTGTCTTGTTATTCATTTTACACCTATCTTGTTAAGAGAAGATTGGAATTACTTACCTTATATTTTGATGAATTGATCTCCTATGCTCAAGTGTTCTTCATGGTTGGAAAAGATCTTTGTGTGGATTTTATGATGCCTTTTTGTAGGTCTCAAAGGAAGTTCAAATCTCCATTCTCTATCTCCTTGTTATTGCATCATCATGAGTCACCTACTCCAACTAGGGTTTTATATCTTGTGGTAATCTTTATCATTTACATTCATTCTTTCATCATTTATTGTAGATCTTGTCTCTTCCCTCCTAGGACACACACTCTTGGATCTCTAATCATTGTTGTAGTGGAGGTGGAAACACCAACATAGGGTTTGACTAAGGCCAGCCCCTAAACACAACACAACCCTTTTCCCTTCTTGTTTGTGTGTAGGTCACATTTGAAGGAATCAGTTGACAACAAGCTGCAAGAAGGAGGAAGACACATAGGTTAAGGCACCCAAATTGTGATATTCTGCAAAACCCTAATTTGATTCTAGGGCGCCCATCACCCTCATACTTCTTTGCTCCTTAACTCAGGTTTCTATTCTACACTATCTCCTAATCTTTTCTATCCTTTCATAATCTCTGTATCTATTTCTGACAGTCATTTATTGGTCAATCTTGCTTAATTAGGGTTTAGATTCTTGCCCTAGTTTGGTTGGTTGAATCTGGTTGATACTCCTTTACACAACAAAGGGACAAAACCCCATTTTGGCTCTCCTTCAAAGGTAGAATCCAAACTCAAGTTGTGTTCCAATATTGATAGAAAAGGATTTGACCTAGTTTAACCTTTTATTCTAAGTCTCTATTTTCCATCTAACAACTATTATCACACCATCTTTGTCTTTGGAGATTGTTGATCATGATTTTTCACATTGTCTTTAATTATCACACTCTTTGGTTAGTGGTGCAGGAGCACCTAAGAGCATACCTTGGAGCAAGAAGACAAAAATGACCATGGAAGGAACCGATGGAACAAATCAATTCAATTGGGACACCTTACAACCAATTATGGCATGTTACAATATTCAAAATGATGTAATAGTTAAATGTCCTGAGGGTCCTGGTAAGGACCCTAGGACCAAAAATGATGTAAGTTGGGCCAATAGTGCCCCTAGAGTCAAATAGAGGTGTCTAAGACCAGAAGAAAGTATAATGAACCTAAGAAGATCATACATGGTGAATTAATAAGGTAGGAGTTCATTAAATTAGGTAGAAATCCTTTAAACCAATGTTTTAAATTCAAATTTCTGAATTATGCATTTAGGCGGGAAAAGACTTTTTAATTAGTTTTTGAAAGTTTAACCATCCCTAACTGATGGGAATTGGTTGTAGAAGTTAGGAAGAGGTTATATAAGCCTGTTCAAGGCATGATATATACGGACAAGTACCTTGGAGGGAGTTTAGAGGTGCACAAATTGAATAAAAACAGAATTTTCTAATTTTTTTTTGTAAATCTGTTGTTCTAGGCCGTACCATTTCTCTGTATGGGACTGTTTTAATTTGAAACCAATTGTATGTGGTAGGGGATTGATTTAAATTTCATTTGCAATTGGTTTGAGGTTTTTTCAGTGAATTTTGAGGGAGATATCACATTTTATCTGGAACTGCCTATTTGACTGTGAAAATAGGGATTTTGAGGGTTTGCAATGCATTTTTGGACCTTTCCATGAATGTAGGATCCTGATTCTCATGGAGTAGGTCCTCATTAACATGTACCATATGTTTCTAACCTTGAAAAAGCAGGAGTGTAAATGGGAGAGGTGATCACCGTTTGGAGTCAAGTTTGCATGTGAAAAGAACATGAGAATGGTGGCATGGTTATAGCAGCGAGAGATCCGTCTTAACAATGTGATATTTTATGATTTTTGTTGTTTAATATGGTCAATAATATGGTGTTGGACCTTTGAATGAGGTCTAGAAGTGATTGGAAGTGGGAGATCTAGGAAGCCCTAGGTTTTGAGGCCTAGAAATGAGGTTTTTGTATTGCAAACCTTAAATGTGCAAACCTCTTGATAAGACCTGGAAAATCCTTGGTTTTGAACCCTTTCCTAAGATTGTTTTTAGGTTTGAAGTGTGTGGGACAAGTTTGTCATAGGGTTCCTTTGTAAAATGGTCAATTTAGGCCTTGTAGGAAGGCAGTAGGGTGTTAGGACAGTCACATTTCATCCAAAACAATAGTAGGTGAGTTTGAGATATATTTTAGAACTCAATAGAGGGTATCCAAATCAATCATTTGTTTCAAGATTGTTTTGGGAAAGTTTGGAGAAAAGTATAGTTTAGTCGCTGAACAAGGCTACTAGGATTAGGCCTAGTCAAGAGGAGTTATCAAGAATCAATCAAATTGGTTTGTGAAACCTATTGAATCTTGTTGATTGGGGTATGTTGAGACCCTAGAAGGTGTAAGATTTCATCTGAGAAGTGGAACCTTAAATTGAGCCCTTTGGTGGAGTTTAGGACAAGAAGAAGACTAGTGAGTCTTATTGGTTGAGGCCATCATTGTTTCAAATCTTTTGAACTTGTTAAATTACCTTTGGAGACCTGACACCTCTGCATTAGTTAGTCTTGGAGCTCCAAATTTTGTTGTGCATTTTTTGATTGTGATATGTGGACACTTGAGTAGTTTTTAGAGACACACATCATGAGACTTCTTCCCTCATCTCTCTATTGAATGTCAGAAACACTAAGAGGGGGGGTGAATCAGTGTTCTAAAAGTCTTTTGATGCACTTTAACTTTCAACCATTTTCCAAAATTAATTAAATAGAGGCATAACATGCATATGAACAACAACCATAAAAACATGACACATAGACACCAAGATTTTTACGTGGAAAACCCAAAATGGGAAAAACCACAGAGAGGATTAGCTCTCAAATATATATTTCAATATTTACAAATAATTATGTTCAATCTTGGTCACTCCACAGGCTTGGAACATGTTGGCTCACTGCCATGAAGTACAACTAGGTCTAGCAAGCTCACTACCTCAACCCTAAACCTAGCAAGATTAAAATAAGGGTTGTTAAACCCTGAGGGCTATTAAAACCTAATGGAAGCTCACTACCAAGCTCACTTCCTTGATGAAGAAAGCTCACTATAAAGTACAAAGTGAATTGCACATGAAAATTGAATACTACAAAAACATCTGTCACTATGCCAAGGTGCAGTCATTTAGCAACTAAATTCTGAATCCAAAGTCTTAATCACTGCTAATCTTCTAACTCTATTCTTCTATTTGCATGCCCACATAAATCACACACACCTTCACACACCTCACAACTGAAACTCATCACCTATATATATCTGCATCATGATTTGATCCATAATCAGGTCGGCATCCAAGAAATGAAACGTGTACATAGAAAGATGTGGCTTGTCAGCTTAATCCAATGCACTATATATTATGCAGACCCAAAGCTTCTCCCAAACGTGTTCATATAGGTTGACTCTAATATTTCAATTACTTAGATAGATCCTTCAAACATTATCTCTTCTCCACATCATGATTTATCATACTAGTCGGCTTGTTCCTCAAGAGTATGCTTAACAGATTCATCTGTTGACTTTTGACTTTTACTGTGGATCTCAAAGAACCTCCAAAATCATATCAAGGACTCTTTACACATTTCCAAACTTACCCTCAGAACCACAAGGCATGATATCATCTTGCGGAGAAATGTGGACCATCGGAACTCAGACAATATCTTGATCAAACTCTATCAAACATTGTACCGATACTCAGCAGCTTGTAGCTATCCTTACGGTGGACTTTAGATCTACCAATTATAGAATTAGACACTTCATATAAGTGTTTACAACACATCAAAATCGCATAACAAAATGCTCACCTACGGAGGAATGCGGACAACTGCACTATACCTTGTTCACTATTCCTGCTATACCTTTGCTTACCTAGACTTAGACATTTCTTCAAGGTGACTTTTGGAGGAAATCAGGAATTAATCTCTAAAGCATAACACTACCAAACAATTGAGAACATTATACTTGAGCCGCATTACCAACTCATCATCTACGGAGACATACTATCCAACTTACTGTCCTATACTCTATGCACATCCATACTTAGCCATTTCTTCCAACTTGACCTGAAATTTGATGTGATCTTTCGAAGTTGTGTCTCCCTGTCATACTGATGAGATCTTTGAGCCTTGTTTCCATCAATGACAACATACAAGTCTATATTAGAGCAGTGTCTCTTGCCAACAATCTCCCCCTTTGGCATTGATGGTAACACTTAGTGAAAAATGCTTGACTGCTCCCCCTTACTATATACACTTCATTTTCCTACTCCTCTTGAGATGTTTATCATTTTTCACTGATCTTCTTCTCCCCCTTTGACATCAATGGCAAAGGGTGTGATCCGGAGCCAGAACAAATGTTGAGTGTTCAAAATTTTTATGTATTTTGCTTGAATATTTACAAGTCCAGTCTTCAACTTAATTTTACATGTGCTGGAGGATGTCATTGAAAATGTTCTTTACTTGAGCCCATTCACTATCCCAGCTTTTCTTGGCATTATCTAAAATTTGAATATGACCACTGAGTAGAAAAACTATAGCTTCTGCCTTTTGTAAATGTGATGGTGAGGATATTTGTCCACCAAGTTGTGCTTCAACCACAAGCTTAGTCATTGAATCTAGTTTGGGACTGGTCACTCTTCTCAATTGTCCCATTCTACTCTTTATTTGATACTTTTGATTTATTAAATTATTCAAGTCATTGTAGATGTTAATGACATGAGCTTCCTTGTTACTGGTTGATTCATGTATCAGATCAAAATTCTTAGAAATATCCATCAGTTTTTCTTCCAATTCCTTGATCTTTTCTTTTGTCTTCTTTGTAACTTCTGGCCATGATAGACAAAATTTATATACATCACCATCTTCTACAATAGCACTTTGAATATTCTGTATTCCATTTTCTAGTTGAGCCTTATCATGGGCTATCAACTTTGTCAACTCATCTAGCCTTTTCTCATTAAACTCTTGTCTAACTTTTGTTTCATTGGATTTTTCAAGAGATTCATAGTGTGTACTTATAGTGTGAATTAGTCCCTTGAGTTGACATGTGGCAGACAGAGAGGTATCCTTTCGGTAAGTTGGCACTAGCTTTTCCAAAATGTTGGATGTATCGTTTATGAGTTCACTATCCTTAATGTCGGACATCAAAATATCTTTTCTTGCTTTAGCTTGGACAACTAAAGCCAACTTGAACATTTGAGCAGGAGACATTGTGTTCAGTTTTATTAGACCTTGGATTGATTCAGGCTCATCTAGAACTGATTCTTCTTTTTCCAAAAGCTCTTTTACTATCTCCACAGTGTCTCTTGCTGCTTCTTTAGACACTTCTTCTTGATTTTGTTCCAGAGGTTCCATGTCCATATTCTCTTGTTGACAAATATTTTGCTTTGGTGTAGGGTTTTCCTCAACTTGATCAAGTTCTTGAATATCAACTTTGGTCTGCTCATCAATTTTCTCCTTGTTATCTGGATCATCAGTCTATTGTCCTGGAAGAAGACTTGATTCAGTTTGATCCTTTTTAGTAGCAGGGGTTTGATCAGATTCTTCCTTTTGCTTTTCCATTACTCTATCTTTTACTAGAGAATTTGTATTAGTTTGCTCCAAACCTTGATGCATGCTAACTTCTAGAATAGATGTGTCATCTCCAACATTTGTTTCTTCATTGTCATAGATGGTAGGAATATTATTTTTCTTCAATATTTCCAAAATGTTTTTCTCTATTTCATTGACCACGTCGATTTCACCCATCATTAATGAATTCATCCTTTTCTTGGTTCTGAAGGCATCCTTGAGTTCCTTAGAAATTTTGGCTTCTTCTTTAGGAGTGATCTCCAAACTTAACCTTGTTAGTGCATGCTATCTGAGTTCAATATCTTTAGCCATAGCAGTTTCTTTTCTGGCTGATACAATACTTCCCAAGGAATCTGGGAGATCACCAATGATCTCAATGAGAGCTCTATTGTATATGTTCAAGTACTTTATGGTGGCTTCTTCTAAAACCCTTTTATCAGCATCACTGTAATCATTATAGAATTCAGCCACAAGTTTTAAGTTTCCATCAACAATGACAGATTTTAGTACATCTTCAAGCTTTAATGTGGCTTGAGACTCATCTACCTTTTGTCTTTTGCTGGGTATATTTCTTCCGGATGACTTGTCTTTGCTACTTTTGGAGACTTTAGTAGCCTCAACTTTTATTTTCTTTACTTTCTCATCTGATTCTATCTCTTCTTCATCCTTTTCTCTCACACTGACATACAATCTTTTTCCCTTCATCTTCTTCCTCTTTGTATCTTTGTCAGAGGGTTTATTTGAAGATGTTGTACTGGATGAAGTAGCAGAGCTTCTAGTAGCCCTTTGTGTTGTTTCAGGCTCTCTTTGCTTCATTATAGGCTCTTCTGAAACCTTAGCCTATTCACTTTCTTGTTTTTCCTTCTTTGCTTTCTGTGCATTTTCTCTTGATTCCTTGAGTTGCTCTTCAGTGATGCCATACCTTGCGGCAATTTCTTCGACCTCTTTTCTCACTTTTATGGTGGATTCAGCTTGTCTAATTTCAACATGGAGTTTCACAGATAACTCCTTATATGTTCCAAACCTTTCTTCCTTGGGATCTTTAGGTTTACTGAGTAGGTGTTGGACATAGTTTTCCAAAATTTGTTCATCTACCTCATAACCCATGGGCATTACCCATATGGTTCTAGGTTCCATGGCCTCCATTAAACATTGATCCTTAGTGACCATGAAACAAATTGTGTCATTGTACTTATCAACAATTTTCTCAGGAATTCTTTCTCTAGAGTACATTATACTTTGAAAATTCTTGAAAAATCCCCATAGGGCTGTTTTTTGTTCATTATAACTTCCCAAGTTAAAACAATTTCTAATTTGTATAGCTACTAGTTTATTACTCAACCAAACTAATCCCTTATGATTTGGGAATTCATTCAAGAAATAGAAGAATAAACAAATAATTAGCGTACCATACTTGAATGGATAGTTCTTGCTTTCCTTTATCTTGTTCAGATTCTCCAGTAGTTGGGTTCACAACAATTCACACAAATCATAATTTGCATTCTCTTTGACCATTTGATAGGCAGTGTAAATTACTATACCAAAAACTGAGTTCTCCTAGTTTGAGAAGTAAAATTTCTAACATATGACCATTGAGGCAAACTTTACTGCAAGATCAGTGATATGATTTATCGTCAATGCTCTTTTGTCAAATTTTGCTCCCATAGCATCTATAACCATTTGATTCTTGACCACCTTCAATAATGGCACTCCTCTGGTGGAGTTTAGTCCACTGTCTACTTGAATTGCCTCTTTTTTTATTTTAAAGGGTTGCCCTTTCCCTAACCACATGAATTTGTCGTGGATTTGACTAAGGATATACCAGACCCACTCGTCCTTTGCAAATGTAGGAAACTCTACATACTGGATGAATTTCTTCTCCTTCAAGGCTTTGTATTCTTATTTTAAATCAAATTGATCATTACTTAAGTGTTTTAGGAATAAATCTGAGAATTTGTCATCACCGAATTCATCTAGGGCCACATGGATGTATGCCCTAACATCTTCGACACACAAGACTTCATAGAGTATTTTTGAGAATGCACCCATTGGATCCACTTTAGTTGCCTTGTAGGTGTGTTTCTTAAACTTAGGCCGAGGTCAATCAGAGATATCTATGACTTGCAGAGTTGTCATTGCATAAATTCAATAGATTCACAAATGAGGTTTCAATGAAAATACCTTGTTTCAGTGAGTTAGGGTTTCCTTTCTTTGAATGCTTCAAATCTTGGCTGTCACTACTTAAGTTTTGCTCTGATATTTCTAATTTTTTGATAGCTCCGAGTGCAAAGTGATTTTGAAACCAAACAAGTTCCTTTTTATCCTCCACGCAGCTTGACCTAATTGTCATTAAATGCTCATTCCCAAAAAGCTAACAAAACCCTTCACTGTAGAACACAGTCGATTAGGATTGCTCCTCAATATGTCGCATTGACCCTTTTTCTTCTAGTTTTTCTTCTAAGAGTTGTGTCACATCAAATTTCATCATACACCTTCGTGCCAGATTCTAGCACCCACTTTCTAGTAGGGGGATTTGGATTTTCAACATTGCTCTCCCTGAATCAGAGCTCTTAATTCACTTCTTGGAGGAAGTATTTGCACCGGATACTGGTGCGGATCAATCCCTGACTTTAATTACTTCTTTCTTGTTCCATACCTTGTCCATTTCTTTCTTGGTTTCAACCGGATCAACTTTCTCTTTTCCCTTATCATTTCTCTGCTATGTCTTCCTTTCTTCATACTAGTAATTTCTCTTCACATTCTTGTTTCTACAAAATCTTGCAATATGTCCAGATTTGCTGCAATTGAAGCACACGACAATCTTTTGACCTTGATTCCTTTTATTGATTGGATTTGATCTACATTGATTGGCCATATGTCCAAATCCATTGCATGCAAAACACTTTCCATTGAATGATTTATTGTTCCTTATATATTGAAAAATATTTCCTACCAAACTTTTGCATTCATTTGATCTGTGTCCCATTTTATAGCATGCATTGCACCTAATAGAATTCTTACCCACTTTACTTCTACACTCAACTACTCTATGACCAATTTTATTGCAATTGAAACGCTGACCAAAGAAGGATGGAACCTTTTGATTTATTTTGCTCCTACACTGAGTAGCCTTATGACCAAACTTATTACATGAGTTACAATAACCATTGAAAGATGGGCACCTTTGAGCATTTGGTTGTCTAATTGGAGGTCTTCTAGGTCTTCTTCTTTGATTTCTGAACTAGTTTCCTTTGTTTAGCTTTAATTTAGTGTTTGCTTGACCAGATTTTAAACTTTCCCCTTTCTCAAATCCCAATCCTTGCTTATCATTAGCACTCTTCTGGCTAGCAATCATTTCATCAAGCTTTGCAATACTTATATTGAATCTTTCTTTAAAGCTTCTGGCCTTTTCAAGATCCATTTTTAGACTTACAATTTCTTTTTCAAGTTTTGTACAATCTTTTGATCTGTTCTTCACAATCAGATTTAGATCATCTTTTGCTCTTGTTCTTTCTATAACTTCTTCTTCCTATTCATTCAGGGCTTGATTTGTTGATATCAATTGATCATTAACTTCTTTATTTTTTTCTTTGAATTTCTTACTTGCTCTTTTAGCTTTGAGATGTATTCATCAGCTTGTTGCAAATTTTCTTTCATATCCCTGACTTCTGCTTCAAAATTTTCAAGATCCATAAGCGTTGCTTCTAGTTGCTTGTTTCTTTCATAATTTCCAAATCTTCTTGCTGTCATGATTACACTATCCCATATTTTCCCCAAGCTATTAGACTTTTTCCAAGGAAACTTGCTCTGATACCAATTGTTGAATGTCAGGAACATTGAGAGGGGGGTGAATCAGTGTTCTAAAAGTCTTTTGATGCACTTTAACTTTCAACCATTTTCCAAAATTAATTAAATAGAGGCATAACATGCATATGAACAACAACCATAAAAACATGACACATAGACACCAAGATTTTTATGTGGAAAACCCAAAATGGGAAAAACCACAGAGAGGATTAGCTCTCAAATATATATATTACAATCTTTACAAATAATTATGTTCAAGCTTGGTCACTCCATGGGCTTGGAACATGTTGGCTCACTGCCATGAAGTACAACTAGGTCTAGTAGGCTCACTACCTCAACCCTAAACTTAACAAGATTACAATAAGGGATGTTAAACCCTAAGGGATATTAAACCCTAATGAAGGCTCGCTGCCTTGATGAAGAAATCTCATTGTAAAGTACAAAGCAAATTGCACATGAAAATTGAATACTGCAAAAGCATCTGTCGCTATGCCAGGGTGCAGTCATTTAGCAACTAAATTTTGAATCCCAAGTCTTCATCACTGCTGATCTTCTCACTCTTCTCTGCTATTCACATGCCGGCATCAATCACACACACCTAACAACTAAAAATTGTCACCTATATATATCTGCATCATGATTTGATCCATAATCAGGTTGGCATCCAAGAAATGAAATGTGTAGGTAGAAAGATGTGGCTTGTCAGCTTAATCCAATGCACTATATATTATGCGGACCCAAAGCTTCACGCAAACATGTTCATATAGGTTGTCTCTAATCATTGAATTACTTAGATAGATCCTTCAAACATTATCTCTTCTCCATACAATGATTTATCATACTAGTCAGATTGTTCCTGAAGAGTATGCTTAACAAATTCATTTGTTGACTTCCAACTTTTACTGCACATCTCAAAGCACCTCTAGAATCATATCAAGGACTCTTTACACCTTTCCAAACTTACCCTCAGAACCACAAGGAATGATATCATCTTGCAGAGAAATGCAGACCATTAGAACTCAAACTCTCTCTTGGTCAAACTCTATCAAACATTGTACCGATACTTAGCAACTTGTAGCTATTCTTCCGGTGGACTTCAAATCTACAAATTCTAGAATTAGACACTTCATATAAGTGTTTGCAACACCTCAAAATCTCATAACGAAATGCTTACCTATGGAGGAATGCGGACCACTACACTATACCATGTTCACTATTCCTGCTATACCTTTGCTTACCTAGACTTAGACATTTCTTCAAGGTGACTTCCAAAGGAAGTCAGGACTTAATCTCTGAAGCATAACACTACTAAACAATTAAGAACATTATACCTAAGCTGCATTACCAAATCATCATCAGCGGAGGCATACTATCCAACTTACTGTCCTATACTCTGTGCAAATCCATACTTAGCCATTTCTTCCAACTTGACCTGAAATCTGATGTGATCTTCCAAAGTTTTGTCTCCCTATCATGCTGATGAGATCTCTGAGCCTTGTTTCCATCAATAACAACATACAAGTCCATACCAGAGAAATATCTCTTGCCAACACTCTCTTCTTGTAGTTGGAGTTTCTCCTACATATACTAATGGATTCGTTTCTTCCCAAGGGGAGAAATTTTATTTGTCCATTTTGAATTCTCTTTAGTTTCTTCCCAAGGTGAGAAATTTTATTTTTTAGTTTTGGATTCTCTTTATTTTCTTCTTCAAGCATTCCCCACTAGCATGGGAGCTACTTCTTTGTGGGGGTATACATAGTATAATTACTTCTCTCCTATGGGGGGCTATTTATTGTATATTCATGATGGATGTAGTTCTTAGAGGTTCTTCTTGAGTTTTCCTTCCATCACTTGTACATCTTTGTTTGCATGTTTTCTCCCTTTTGGATAGGGGTATTTTCCTATGGGGTTTCCTCTTTATTTCATTTGTGAGAGATCTTTTGCTCATGGGTACCTATCATGGCCTATTTGTTAGGACCCATATTTGTATATTTGCATTTATTTTTTCCTCCTTAAGTTGGACTTAAGGGGGGAGTTGGTATGAATGGGGTATATTACCTAATCAGATTCATAGTAGGTTTTATTCACACTTGACTAGTTATGTTCACTTAGGGACACTTAGGATAGGTATCTCTTTGTGTCTCATGTCATATGATTATGAAACTTGTCATAATCCTATGTTGTCCTATGTCTCATCTTGGCCTATATAACCAAGGTCTTCTCATTGTAATTTCATGTATAAAGTCATCATATCATATATATTGATGTTCATATTCTATGCATATTTGTATCCTTTGATAGAATAAAATTATTCTTTTATGTTAGGTCTCTCTTGTGCTTTCATTGGAGTACTTAGATCTTCGGTGGTTACCTCCATAGCTAAAGCTTTCATAGTATAGAGCATTATATACCAATTCTTATAGTCTAACATGTTGGCCATCTTCAGATCTAAGTCCAACGAGTGTCCATAAAGTTTGTTATCTTGTCTACATTGAAAACTAGTCTAAGTGGATAGTCTAGATAAGGATCACTATCTAGCCTTTTATGAAGCTTAATTATTCCATTTCCTTCCCACTCCCACTTGTTTCCCTATAATCTTATCTCAAATAGTTTAGTAGGTCACCTTATACTCTGTCAACCCATAATCCCCTAGGTTAAAATCCTATTAAAGAGAAATCACAGTGTTCATCCCATTGCATATCATTCAAAAACAAGAAAGCAATAAATCATGTCATTATATCATGACATCTATCGTAGTATCAAAATAAGCATAAGTGCTTTGCATTTTCATATGTGTATCAAGTACATCCATCTACATTTTTACATTCACATTGCATACATTTTATAATTAGAAAAGATAACAAAAACAACATCGTCATCATCCATGTGCAATCATAAGCATCATAATACCATTAATAAAAGCTCTATCTAACCATGTACATAAGAGGGAAACCAAAGTATAAACACCAACTATGAATACATATAGACCAAAACCAATCTAGATTTATGTCATAGGTGCTAAGTATATCTAAGTACAATACACTCTATCAAGGGAGCCCATGAAAGAACAAAATTGTGCACACAAGCATGCCAATCTCCCCATGTAGGGATGAAACTATCAAAAATTATGCAATAAAGTAGGTCTCTCAAGGATGAATTTGACCCACATAACCTTTGGTCCTACTAGTCTTAAGTCCCCTCTTTCTATACACAACATTCAAAGGTCTAGGAGTCTTGTGAGTATGACTTAGTGAAGGAATGTGACTATGTATCCACAAGTGTGAAGGTCCCAAAATATGGACCTATGAAGTAGAAGCTCATCTCTAACTCCAAGGTTGGCCATATCTTGAAGAAAGGTTCAACCTTATTCTCCAATATAGCAATCCTAACACATTCACTAAGATATCAAATCTTAAACAACATGATAAGTTGGAGAAAGCACATATGTGTGATGATCTTCATGGGTAATTAGCCCAACATCAATCCAAATTATCTCCATAGCATGTCCACTAGTAGAGACCAAGATGTCCAAAGAAACATTTTTATAAGGTCCCTCCATTCACGAACAATGCATATAAAGAATAGAAAGAAAAAAAAGAGTTAGTTAATTTTAGAGCTTAATCATTTTTCAAAAGAGAAAGTTCAAGAAAATAGGAGTAGATTAGTTTAGTACTCACAAGGATCTCTAGACTACCACATGAGGGATCAAATATCCTCTTATCCTCCTCGAATAGCTCTGCAAGAGGAACTAGATGATATTTAGGTGCAACCTCCACTGGAGCTACCTCCTCATCCTTAGAAGCTAACTCCTCTCCCTCTAATTCTAGCTCATTTGTCTCCTCCCTAGGAATGTAATTCTCTAGCTCATCAACCTACTTGAAAATAGGTCTCTCGTCCTATCTAGCTCATCACTATATCAGATTAGGTCCCCAAAGTGGTCATGTAATTGAAATACTTAGAGTAAGTGGGACCCATTGGACTACTCCACATTGTGCATAAGTCATATACTGAATAGATCTATAACAAGGGGGCATTAGGGGAAAATTTTCTAGAATTTCTTTGCCAAATTGTTGATGAACTCATGCAACAAGATGTGTCTCCATTAGGCCATTCCTATTTATCATGTGAACAACCCTTCAAAAGTAGGACCAAATTGCTTTATCTATTGGCTATAATCACTTCATCTCTATAGGGATCTACAATTAAGTTATCATGTATTAAAGTGACCACAAATAATTTAGAAGTGTTTAGGGGAAAATTGGATTTCTTAATGTTTTAGATTTTAGATGTTTAAATCCTCCTTTCCACCTTACATTCAAGGATCTAGGGTTGAGTGACGAGGACTATCATACCCTAGGTCACTTGTAGATGTAGGGAAACTTGGATTAGGGAATTTAATTATCAATTTTCCTTCTCCTATGCTCAATTGACCATTAAAACCCTAATTATGCAAATATGGCAACAAATTGACAAAAATAGAAAAAGATCTTGCAGATAGGAATAAAATACCAAATCATAGAATACCTATTTTCAGGGTTCTGAAGCAGAATAGTCGGGGACACTGGAGTGGGCACCCAAGTCCAAGGTACCTACTTTTTCATGGAATCTAGACCTCCTTCGAACACTGATCAAACCTGTAACTTTTGTTTTCAGAGATCTATCTGTGGAGGACACTAGAGCAAGCGCCCAAGTCCTGGAAGTGCTCCTGTGTCTGACTTTTATTCAGACTCTGAATCCTTGATGCCTGCCAATCCTTCCTACAACTCCACCTTTCCCAAATGCGACACCTATAACCTGCAATCACAAGACTTGGTTTGGGGGTTGTGGTGTTTAGAGGCTTGCCTCAGTCAAGCCCCAGAGGATACTTAAGTCTTCTAACACCATTGTCAGATAAAGAGTGCGTGCCCTTGTGAGGTAGAGGCAAAAACCAAAGGAATCAATGATGAAAACACAATATTATGTCACCTTGTAGTGAAGCTCTCATGGGAGGAAGATGCTTTTCATTCCATGAGGAAATTGATGCTCAAATCTGCAAATATCAGCACACAAAACACACAAGTCTACTCTTGCAACACAATGAAATCCTTGAATCACCTTGAGAACACAATAGCTTGCCAGTAACCATCTAGTTTAAAAATGAATGCCTCATCATGCTTATATATGCAACTACAAGCACTCCTGCCAAGATTTTAAAAATTAAAACTTATCATGTTGGCAAAAGAACCAAATAACGGTCATAAACCAACACCCAGAAATTAGGGCTGCCCCAAAATAGGATAGGACTAGGGCATAGGCGTCCAAGTCCTCCCCCCCTATTTTGGGTAGGGTACAGTTCAAGGGGTCCACCTAGGTCCAATTTGCCATGGAACCTAGGTCTCATTCCATCAGGATGCCAAAATATGAACTAAAATGTCCTAAATGCATGCTAAAGACCTGAGAGCTAAACCTTATGAGGGAAAAGCCCCCAAGGGGACATTTTCTGAAATTACATTTAGCCCCCACTTTAATGTATGTAAGAATGCGAGGCCAATACATGCATTAAAGTAAGGTCACAAACACAACAAACACGCCAATCACATAGAAGATAGTAATAGGCATGCAAAACATGGAGAAGACAGTTACAGTCACGCAGAATGCAAAGAAGATAATCAATGCATAGAAGACACATTAATACATGGAAGATAGAAATGATATCTTTTCTTTTCTTTTTCTGATATATATGCAATGCAAATGTAAGTACTGGAAAGTAAACAAACCTCCCATAATATAGGATGCACTGCCCTAGGGTGCAGGTCTCTGTATATATGGGGCAACACACACACAAGACATGCAAAACCTCCCAAAAATGTAGGAAGCACTACCCAAGGGTGCTGGTCTCTGCATATGGGGCAACAAACACGCCACACAAAACAAGCACGCCAAAACACACACACTTGAAGACATGATAGAGAAGCGATGGAGTGTACCTATTTCTAGGTCCAACACCATTTCAGGTACATTACAGGCACACACCGACAATTGGGTTTCGCCACAACAATCACCGAAAACACGCTTTAAGGGTTGAGTTAGTCATAGAACCGCTCCCCACCTCCATAGAGGACTTTTGAAAATGACACGATGATGCAATCTGCTCTGAGAAATACACCATCCCTGCCTCCACAGAGGGCTTAAGAAAAAGGATATATTTGATATCCCACCTCCATAGAGGCCTTACATGATTGATTGATTGATTGCAAACAAACTCAAGATGCACGATGCACTACCATGGGGTACAAGTCTTTGCATCTAAGGTCAAACACATTGCTAACATCTATAACAGATAGCTTACCTTATATGCCCCCACCTTAAGATGGTTGATGTCAGTTATCAATATCAAGCACGTTAAGGTAGGAAGAAAACACACAAGGGAATACTAACTTTTGCAAAGCCCATACCCCTTAGAGGTGACCTGTACGTTACGATCACCAAATGTTCCCATAAACACATCCCTGCAAGAAACATGTTAGTGTCTACAAGATCATGATAAACAACATCAATGCATATGATTAACTACACAAAGAGCTAAGGTTATATAACGAATTTAGAGTTTGAGGATAACCGTAGGGCTATATCATGAAGTTCTCTTAATTGAGTACCACCAAGGCTAGATTCAAAGACAAACAAAGGTGTATGGATCAGTAGTATTGTTAAGGTTTGTAAATGCGATAGAAACATCATAAAATTCACTATGCAGAAAGCACGAGTGCTTCCACTAGCCAAGCGTCGGATAAGATATACAACCCCATCGTCATATTAGGAACTAAGTCCATTTTTTTATTGCTCTCGAAAGGGACACTAGGTTTGCATCAGTATAAATGTTTGTCGTCATCTGCCCTCTAGATGGAAACACTAGAGGAAGGGAAACAATAAATAAGAGAGGAGAAAACAAGTGTCTTAGGGACAGTCATGTAGGAGGGTGCCCCAAGGTCACCAACCATGACACTATGTCTGTAAGGCACAACACACAACCATGAAATTAGAGAGAGGTAATTTAGAAGAATGATGATACAAATAGAAGAAGGTCACAACAAAGGTAGTCTCCTGGTATCCCAAACCTTACGGGAGAATCCAAGGTCATCCTAGGAGGCCTAAACAACACATAACACATTATGGGAGAAGCACATCATGAGAGAGATAAAGGGTTAGAGATACTTACCTGTAGGGTCTTCATATTACATCTTGGAGCTCTCGAACCTCTTGGAGAGGTATTCGATCATGTTTAATGTAAAATTTGAGTGGTTCTTATGAAAGTCTTGTTTGTTATCATATGATCCTTGTTCCTTAAATCCTTGTTTGAATGAGACTTTTTGGTGCTTATGAGGGGGAGAACCACTATTATTTTTGACTATTGATTGTCATCTTGCTCTTTTCTAATTTTTAGTGAGTTTTTGTTATTGAATCTTTCTAGAATAGTAACAGGAATCATCCTGTACCATCTTACTTGTCTGTATCGGTTGTTGTTCTTTCCTTTCAGATGCATTTTGATTATCTCCCAATCCATATAAGGACAATGGAGGAGAAACCTTAGCATAAATTATGTTTCTTCGTAGATGAGGTGGATTATCCATTTGTTTCTTGTTGACTTCAATCATACCCATGATACTATCATAGTCCAAGTAATTCCTCCTATACTTCCACTAAATCTTGTTCCACCATATTATTTTCAGTATGTTTAGGAAAAGGATTAGTGAAGGTTTGTAAATTCTGATTCAGCGGAGCAACCAACTTATTTCCATTATCATTCACACCCGATACCTGGATGACATTTGAATCAATAAGGTCTTGTATCTCATGTTTAAGATGCATACATTGTTTAGTGTCTTGTCCTTACATCTGATGATAATGACAAAAGGCATTAGCATCAAAGTAAGGTCCTTGTTTACTAGGATCAACAAGGTTGATCGGGGGAAGCTTCAGAATGTTATTACTCATAGCTTGATTCATTACGGAATGATAGGACTCAGATATCGGAGTAAACTTTCTTGGTTGATAAGATGGTTTCTTGGGATTATTTATAGCAGACACATTCATATTTGGTCCATTGATCTTGATGAAACTCTTATTATTGTTCCTCTTAAAATTGTTTTATGATGATCCACCCATGGATTGACCCCCTTGAGCTGATGAGTTTTGGTTTTCATACTGACTAGATGAAAGTTGATAATCACGAAGGGCGGTGCATAAATGTTGAAAGGAGTTATATTTCATCAAGAGAATCTTATCATGAATATTAGGTTGTAGATTTGTAATAAATATCTTTTGAACATCCTCATATTTCATTTGATATTGAATCTGTGCATGAAGTCCTTGATACCAACTAATGAATTCAGTCAACTTTTCTTTGGGACCTTGTTTGCATTGAACCAAGTCAATAAGAGTGACTTGGGGTCTAATGTTTGCTTGAAAATGTTGTAAAAATTGATCAATCAACTGTGAAAAGGAGTGTATTGAATTCGGAGGCAATGAGAAAAACTATTCTAAAGTAGTATCTTTGAGAGATCGCAGAAAAAGTTTTGCCAACAAATCCTCTTCAAAATAAAAATCACTACACATAGCTGTGAATGCTGCCACATGACTATTAGGATCACCTTTTCCACCATATTTTTCAAAGCGAGGAGTCTCAAACCTCTCAGGCATAGGAGTTCTTAAAATTGCATAGGATAACGGATTACGGGCATGATATGTTGGTAGACTAGGCTGCAAAGAATTTGTCAAATTTGTTACCTTTTGTTGCAAAGCAGTCATGCCCTGTAAAAGTTGGTTTAGGATGGCATCATTGGGAGATGCGGTTTGTTGTGAGGAATTGGAACCAAGGTGAGGAGGTGATTGAGCTTGAGATACAATATGTGAAGGCTGAGAATATGTTAATGGTGGTTGGCCATAATGATAGGTGGAATATGGTTGTGAATATGTAATAAGTAGCTGGAAATGAGTGGAATAGATAGGAGGTTGAGAATAATTATTCATAGGAGAGGTTCCTTTAGGAATCAAATTCTGATAATTAAATCACACATCTTTGTAATTAGTGCCATTAGATACTCCAATACCAGTGGTAGCATTACTACAAGCATTTGCATTAGTTGTTAAGATCGTTGATGTGAAACTGGATATTCCTGTATTTGGTATAGGTATGGAAACTTGAGTATGAGATGGTGATAAAGTATTATTTACTATTTGCACACATTTAGTTACCAACATGATATTGGTTTGTACAATATGTGCTAGACCACGAAGTGCATTAAAACCATCTTGTCCTTCTTTTATCAATTCTCTTATATTATGAATTGTAGGAACAACTTCTTCATCTATTCTCTCATTTTCCATAAATGTTTGAAATTCAGCTAGGTCTTTATCCAAATTTTATATTTGATCATCAGATACATATCTTGATGCCTCAATAGTGTTATTGACATCATGAAAAGTTTGTTCTTCCATTGAGGTTGGAGGATGTGTAATATCTTGCACAATTTGAGTTTCTTCCTTGGTAAAGAAGGTGTCCAAAGTACCAACTTCTTCAAGAGCACTAGATCTCACTAATCTTTTACTTCTTTTCAAAGGGATATTGTTTTTAGGATAGTGTGTCATAAATCTTATAAAAACATACAACACACAATGCACAAACTAAGAGAACAAATCCTAGGAGAAGGATATGATTGCCGGCCAAAAATGCTTGGAATTTTGTACTCTTTTCAATGCCAATGAATGAAACAAAGGATGTTGTAATGATTTCAGTCAATGGGCAGAAATTTATATGTCTTATAACAGTTTGAAACAATAATGTAATCATTCTCAACACACTCTTGATGCAAATCCAAGATAATGCCAAGTCAAAATATAGTGAAAATATGTCAAAATAAGCACTTTTTTTCACCAAAATTCAATGCAAAAGAGAATAACAAAGGGTGTTGTGAGGAAAATGATTATGGACAGAAAATAATATCAGTAATAACAGCCACTTGGTGCCAAAATATCCAACACAACATGCTTTCAGCGCCTCTTAGGGTAAAACCCTAGTGAAAATATAGCAAAAATAGGCTATTTTTCATGGTTTTTCAACTCCAAGACCTAGAAAAAGGGGTGTTGTAAGGAATTTTAGGAGGTAAAGAAAATAATATCAATAATATCAGTCACTTCAACCCATAAAATTGATCACAACACACTTGGAGTGCAAACTAGGTCAAACCCTAGGGCCAAAATAGCCAAAATGTGGTTTTTTTGCAAAATTTTCTCTACAAGAGCCCGATAAAATGGTGTTGTGAAGATTTTATGAGGGGAAGAAAATTATTACCCTAATAACAGAAAAATAATGTCAAAATACCTTTCACAACACACCTATGGTGCAAGTTTGTAAAGTCGATAAGGCTAATTTTAGTGAAAATTGTTGTTTTTAAAGCCCTAGGTTTGAGATCTTGGGATAAAATTCTATGTGAATGATTTGAAGTCTGATTTATGATTAAATTGACCTACTCTCAAATATGAAAATTATTTTCAATCCTTAACATGCAAAATGCCCATGCAAATTTAATGAAAATGCATCAAAATTGCTAGTTTTTGTTGAAATTTTCTATGTAAAAATGCAAATATTTTAAATCTAAATGCAAATTCACACTAAAATGAAAGACTAAAGAAAAATGAAAATTTTAATGAGCCTCTAAAATCAGTATAAAAATCTGATAAAAGATTTTTCCTACTAACCCTAGATTTTGGAATTACTAGGTTATATAAAATTGTCAAAATTTCCACAAAACCCTAGCAATTAAATGATGAAAATGCAAGGAAAAATTTTGCATTTTTGGATTTTATGTAGTTTATATCAGATATAATGCAAAAATCATGAATTAGGAAAATTTAGGAAGAATTGATGCAATTTAGTAAGCCAAACAATGCAATTTTTTTGAATTTTTCTCAATGCAATGAAATGAATGACCAAATGAATGAATGAAATCAATCCAAATATGAAGAAAAACACTTAAAAAGTTGCAATTTAAGTCCAAAAACATGGGTTCACCAAAATGTTGAGGGGAAAATTGGATTTGTTAATGTTTTAGATTTTAGATGTTTAAATCCTCCTTTCCACCTTACATTCAAGGATCTAGGGTCGAGTGGTGAGCACTATCATACCCTAGGTCACTTGTAGATGTAGGGAAACTTGGATTAGGGAATTTAATTATCAATTTTCCTTCTTCTATTCTCAATTGACCATTAAAACCCTAATTATGCAATACGGCAACAAATTGACGAAAGACGGAAAAAGCTCTTATAGACAGGAATAAAATACCAAATCATAGAATACCTATTTTCAAGGTTTAGAAGTGAAATAGTCAGGGACACTGGAGTGGGTGCCCAAGTCCAAGGTACATACTTTTTCATGGAATCCAAACCTCCTTCTAACACTGATCATCCATGTAACTTCTATTTTTAGAGATCTATCTGTGGAGGATACTAGAATAAGCACCCAAGTCCTGGAAGTGCTCCTGTGTCTGAATTTTCTTCAGATCCTAAATCCTTTATGCCTTCCAATCCTTCCTTCAACTCCACTTTTCCCAAATATGACACCTATAACCTGTAATCACAAGACTTGGTTTGGGGGTTGTGTTGTTTAGAGGCTTGCCTTAGTCAAGCCTCGGAGGACACTTAAGTCTTTGAACACCGTTGTCAGATAAAGAGTGTGTGCCCTTGTGAGGAAGAGGCAAAAACCAAAGGAATCAATGATGAAAACACAATATTATGTCACCTTGTAGTGAAGCTCTCATGGGAGGAAGATGCTCTTCATTCCATGAGGAAATTGATGCTCAAATCTGCAAATATCAACACACAAAACATATAAGTCTGCTCTTACAACACAATGAAAGCCTTGAATCACCTTGAAAACACAATAGCTTGTCAGTAATCATCTAGTTTACAAATGAATGCCTAATCATGCTTATGTATGCAACTACAAGCACTCCTGCCAAGATTTTAAAAATCAAAACTTACCGTGTTGGCAAAAGAACCAAATAACAGTCATAAATTGACACCCAGAAATTAGGGCTGCCCCAAAATAGGGTAGGACTAAGGCACATACACCCAAGTCCTCCCCCCTATTTTGGGTAGGGTACAGCTCAAGGGGTCCACCTACGTCTAATTTTCCATGGAACCTAGTTCTCATTCCATCGAGATGCCAAAATATGAACTAAAATGTCCTAAATGCATGCTAAAGACCCGGGAGCTAAACCTTATGAGGGAAAAGCCCCCAAAGAGACATTTTCTGATATTACAAGAAGAATCAAAATACCCAAGTTCATCCATCAGATATCTCTGAATAATGTTGGGTCCATAGGGGGTATCTTGCAATGGAATGGAATAATCTACTAAAAGATCCAAGGCATAATCAAAGAATGACGAATCAATGTAAGAGCCCCTCATTGTGAAATCTAGAATATATATCTTGATAGACCAAGGCTAGTATGTCAATACTCCATGCAAACATTGTACCTTTCTCTAAGCATTGAATGGTTTGTGCCCAAAACCATTGAAGCATAGGAACCTTCTTGCTTCCCACCAAGCAAGAATCATCATGACCTTTCAAAATGGTGGAATGGAAAGTCTGGGAATAAAATCTAGTTTCTCACCAAGATAGTCTCTAGGATGAGTCTCACCCATCCTAGTTTCCTAAGCCAATCTCTCTCTAACTCTCTCTCTCATGTAGAATAAGTGGTTCCCTTTTGACAAGAACCCCAAGGACGCAATAGACATCATATAGTGTGTTAGTCCACTCTCTAGAAGCTAATGGAAATCATGAAGTGTTCTAATCTACATTCAAATAGGTAAGGATGTCACAACAAATGTATGATGATGGATGAACAATCAGAATCCATGCAAATCTAGCTAGTCCTATCCTTTAGAGAGTAGCATAATCTATAACAAGAAAACCATCTAATGCCTCTAGATACTAGGACTCCTCATGAGTATCATTCCATTAAATATAAGTGCCTTGCAAAATAATATCAAGTTAGGTCTTCAAAATTTTAGAAAATCCATAAAAATTAGAAAATCATAAAAAACCTTAAAATTGTAAAAATTCAAAATCCCTAAAAAATAAAATATAAGTTTAAAAAAACTAGCAATAAATGGAGAAGTGGGTTCAAAATTGAGAAAAATAATCAAGTTCAAGTGTAAAAAACATCATTTTACTCTTCAATCTTGTTGATGAAACTTTGGGAGGGTCTCTCGATTGACCTACCTTAGAAAAAAGGGAAACCTAGGGCCATTCCCCAAAGTGTCCCAATTGGCCCAAAAAATAAAAAATCAAGTGAAAACAAGAAAAATGAAAGAAACCTAAAAACTAGTCAAATGTAACAATAAATTTAAATTTAACAAATCATTCTAAGAAAATCAAAGATAAAAGGAATCTAGGGTTTGAAGGAGAAGATTCCTCATTTTTTATACCTAATGGTCTATAGGAAGCTAAGATATATCCATAATCACAATATATTCATTGCAAGATTTCCATTGACTACTCCTACACAAAGCTTCACCTTTTTTCATCATTTTCTCTTTTTCTTCTTTTCTTTCCTCTTATCTTAGCTTGTGTTAGAGATGAAAAGTGGGAAGATGGTAGATAATGTTAAATTCTATCAAATCAAACCCTAATTTCACAATAAAATTCAAGGAAAAAAATTGAGCCAAGTCACCATAGATGAATGAGGACTCAGCTATAGGTTTGTGTACTCAAGAATGATATGGAAAGATTGATTAGATTGTGAGATTTGTCAAACCCTAGATCAAATAAGTCTCAAACCCTAATTATAATTCAATGGGATACAAACAAACATACAACTATAGGAAACCATACATGAAGATGCTCAGGGATTATCAGAAACATACTAGAAGTTGAGTTTTTGGAAACAAAAACTTTGTGGACTACAGGGCGGGTGCCCAAGTCCAATAGGGAAGTTTTTCTATAGATCTAGAGCAAGGAGATGTGTCAGACTATATCCAGCTCTTGATTTCAAGGTCAATCCTATCAGGAGGACTATAGGGAGGGTGCCCTAGTCTAGTAGAGAGGAATATCTGTAACTTTCTTTCAGATCCTGAATCCTTATCCTTTAACCTACTTCTCTACACCTACACTTTTCCAAATCCTACATATGTAACCTGCAATCACAAAGAGAGGGGTTTGGGGGTTGGGGTGTTTAGGAGCTTACCTTGATCAAGCACTAGAATGACATTCAAGTCTTCCAACTATTTAGTGGTAAAATGAGGAAGATGGTAATTTCAAGGGTTTATGTTAAATCATCCTTTCACCACAAGATTCAAGGACATTCAACCGAGTAGAGAACTCTACTATAGATCTTCTATCACTTGGAATAGAGGGGAAGATTGGAATTGTGTGAATTTATTGTTTAGTTAAGCTTGATTATGCTCAAAACCCTAATTTTGTAAAATTGTAAACAAATGGACAAATCACGAAAAATGATCGCACACAGAGATATCAAATGACAATCAAATACATACCAGATTTTGAAGTTTGGTGTGTAGAAAAGTTAGGAACTAATGAGAGAGCACCCTAGTCTAGTGTACCTATTTTTGTTGAGATCTCTGAAGAATGTCTACAACACAATCTTGTTGTCACAGAGATTTCACTGCATCAAAATCTAAAGGACTAATTAGCAGGCACCCTAGTCCAATCCCTAATTTTCTTCTTTACTCTGCACTTCTGACAATCTATAATGTCTCCTTGCAACTCCACTTCTTTCGCTTCTAAAACCTGTAACCTACAATCACAAAAAAGTGGGTTGGGGGTTGTGGTGTTTAGAGGCTTGCCTCAGTCAAGCCTCAGAGAGACATTCAAGTCTTCTAAACACTGTTGTCAGATAAAGAGTGTGTGTCCTTGCAGGATAGAGGCAAAAACTAATTGATAAATGATTGAAAACACAAATGAATGTCACCTCGATGGTGTGGCTCTCATGGAAGGAAGATGCTTCTTTCATGCCATGAGGAGATGAAGCCAAATCTGCATAAACAAACCCAATAACAATAAAATACTACTCTGTAACACAATGAATGATTTGACTCACTTTTAAATTAAGTCACAAGTTCACAACGCCCATCTAGTCTACAAATGAATGACTAAACATGCTTATATATGCAAATAAACAACTTCCCGCCAAGAAATTCATAATTCAAACTTGAGGTGTCGGCATAGGACCTAATAGCGATCACATAATTGACACATGAAAATAGGTCCTGACCCAAAATATAGCAGGACTAGGGCACGAGCACCCAAGTCCTCCCCATTATTTCAAGAAGGATTCATCATAAGTGCATCCCCTAGGCCCCATTTTCCATAAAACTTAGGGGTTTCTTCACCAGAAGTCAGCATTAACATGCAATATGATATAAATTCATTCTAAAAGATCGCAGAGCTAAACCTTAAGAGGGAAATGCCCCCAAGGGGACATTTTTTGACATAACATTTAGCCCCCACTTTAATGTATGTATAAATGCAAGGCTAACACATGCATTAAAGTAAGGTCAACAAACACACCAAGCATAATGAAGACACGCCAAACACATTGAAGATAGTAACAGGAATGCAAAACATGGAGAAAACAATAAAAGTCACGCAAGACATGGAGAAGACATCATTGAAGACATGTAAAACACAATGAATACAGTGAATGTAGTGATTATTTCTTTTTCATTTTCTTATATAAATGCAAATGGAAGTACAAGAAAAGTAAACACACAACCCATAATGCAGGACGATCTCATTTCCACTAGTCATTAGACTGCCTATGGGGCAACAGACACATAATACAAATCTCAGAGTGCATGAGGGACTCATCATCACTAGTCTTTAGACTACACTTGAGAACAAAGAAATCCCAAAGCATAGGAGGGACTCATCGCCACCAGTCTTTAGACTATGCTTGGGAACAAACATGCCATACACACACACATGGAAGACATAGAGAAAACATGGAAAACAAACAATGGAAGAAACATATTGCTAGGTTCGCATCCATCTCAAGCACATTACAAGCACACACTGATGATTGGGCTTCACCACAACAATTGCTGAAGACACACTTAAGGGTTAGGATAGTCTCATATCTACTCCCCACCTACTCAGAGGACTTTTTGAAAATGACAGGATTGTGCAATCTCCTTGAGAAATACACCATCCCTGCCTTTCGCAACAGGGCTTAAAATAAAAGGATATGCATGATATCCTACCTCCGTAGAGGGCTTAATAATTGCAATATAGAAATGAATATGTGCACTCACACGGAGATTCAACATCTTGCCTTCACAGAGGGCTTATAAACACACTTCATTAGTCTCAAAATCATCAGACAGCTTACCTTTATATGCCCCCACCTTAAGGTGGTTGATATCATGTACCAATATCAAGCATGTTAAGGTAGGAAGAAAACACACAAGGGAACATGAGCTCTCACAAAGGCCATTCCCCCAGAGGTGACATGTACTTTATGATCGCCAAATGTTCCCACAAACACATTCCTGCAAGAAAAAAGGTTAGAAATCTTTCCATAAGATAATAACCACATCACATGATCAAAAGCAATGCATGAACATAAACACATCAAAAATCCAAGGTTACACTACAGATTCAGAAATTGAGTATAACCATGGGGCTATACTACAAAATCTCAGAATCAAATGTAAACGAGGTGAGATTCAAAGATAAACAAAGTGCATGGAGCAACTGTATTGTTATAGTATGTTAGTGCGATAAGATAACATCAAAATATCACATAGAGTGATTTTACTAGCCAAGCATTGGATAATATATATCAACCCCATCATCATGTATGGACTAGGTCCATTTTTTTTATTTCTTGCTAAAGGGACACATGGTCCGTATCAGTATTATATGTTTTTCATCATCCGCTGAATAGATAGAAGCACTAGAGGAAGTTAAACAACAAATCAAGAGAGGAGAACAAGTGCCTTAGGGACAATCACATATGAGGGTGCCCCCAAGTCACAAACCACAACGCTATGTCCTTAAGACACAACACACAATAATGAAAATAGAGGAGAAGCAATATAGAAGAATGATGATACAAATAGAAGAAGGTCACAATAGAGGTGGTCTCCCAGTATCCTTGACCTTACAAGAGAATCAAGGGTCATCCTAGGAGGCCTAAACAACACATAACACATCATGGGGGAACACAACATAAGAGGGGAGGTCACATAAATGAGCAAGTAATGCTAAAACATAGGTGACCACCAAGGTTATGAATACTTACCTGTAAGGACAACCTAATTAAAGGTTGTCAATGATCAAATCATCATCTTCCCACTCCTAAATGTTAGAGGAAAGTGGGACATAAGGTACCATAGCCCAACTTTTATTCTTGTCTTCAAGTTGTCCATTCTTAAGGTCTTCTTGGTTTGATTCAATGTTAGGTGAGATGTTTTCTTGTTGAGATGTGTTTCATTGGGCAAAATCTTGTCTTCTCTTTCTCCTTTCTCTTTCTTGTCTATTTCTTCTTGTCTTACTATTTATCTCTTTTAAAATAGTATCTTGTTCTTCCATAGGTTTTTGTGTTTTAGAGGAGGAAGCACCATGGTCAAATCTCATTTGTCTCAGTGTAATGTTTTGCTCTCGACAACTACGACTAGATCCTTGTAAGGATGGTGGGGGAGGAACCTCGGCATAGGGTCCTTTTCCTTTTGGTCTAGGATGCTCTTCAAATGCGGGTTGTTCATCTCTTATTGTTTCTTGAATAAAAGGACTGGCCACTCAATGTAATAATTATGTTTTGTAGTTTCTATATCCCAGGAAATTAAAATCTGTATGTGGCTCCAGTTCTAGTTCAGATCATTCCCAAAAGTAATCAAAGGCTAAAGTGTTGTCATGTAACCAAAGGTTTATATCTATTGCGAGGGATAGTATGCACTTATCCATTCAAAGAAAATTTCACATAGTTATGAATTGTTGAAGGGATAGCTTTCATAGCTTTTAACCACGGGTGTCCTAATTTTATGTGAAAAAGGTCAGATATGGGGACAACATCAAATAATTGTTCTATGGATTTTTCAAATATAGTAACCAATAAAGATATCTTCCTGGAAGTGTTTATAAAGGTTCCCTTATGTGTCTTAATCATCATGTCCAAAGGGTCATAAAAGTCTTGTATCAAACCATGTGAATAAAGGAACTCTTCCATTGCCACATTAGTCATACAATTAGGATCAATAAGGGTTCCATCCACATGATTTCCTATTATCTTCACAGTGATATAAAGAGGTCCTTTAGTGTCTCCAATTGTTCTATCATGAGGTGTAAACACAATTTCGAGTTCATGGACCTTTCTTTTCATGTAAGGCCTAGGAGGGAACCTAGTGTTATTGTTGCAATTAGAAGCCCTGTGTATATGTTTTCAAATCAATGTAAAATCAGGTTTTAAAATCTTTTCAAAAATTATGCAAGAAACAAGTGCAAAACTATATGTGAAAATGACCTAAAGTGCTTAATTTTTTAACTTTTTTCAATACAAATGAGTGAAAGAAGAGGTGTTGTAAATAAATTGATGAGGGGAAACAAATAATATATCTAATATTAGTCCAATAAACCAATATTATCTTTCACAACACACCTTTGATGCAATCCTATAATGAGGACAAGTCAAAACCTAGTGAAAATACACTAAAAGTGTATGCAATTTTTCACCAATTTTCAATGCAAATGCCTAATAGAAAGGGTGTTGTGAGGAATTTGAGGAGGGGAAGAAGATTATAACCCTGGTAACATCCAATTAGTGAAAACAAATTCTTCACAACATGCCTATGATGCGAGTCTAGAGAGACGATAAGGCCAAATCTAGTGAAAATGCAAGGTTTTCAAACCCTAGACATGAAATATTGCAAGAAAGCCACTATGATGCAACACTACAATTATAAATCAGTCCTGAATGAGTGTTTGAAATAGTAGTAAAATTTAAAACAAGATTTTAACCACAAACCCTAGCTAATGCATAAACTAGGTTATATGAAAAATGCACAATTTCAATTAATTTTTAACAAATTAATCATTAAAATGCAATGTAAATGAATAATCAATGATGAATTTATGTAATTTAAATCATATCTGATGATAGTAACATAAATTAAATTAATTTAAATGTAAACTAATTCAAATTATTTGAAAATGCAAGCTAAAATGCTAATTTTTCAATTTTTTTGTAATTTTTCAAATATAATAAGATGAAAATGAAATGAATGTGAAGTACAACACTCATCAAAGTGCAAAAATCCTTAAAAACATAGGTTCACCAAAATGTTTAGTGGTAAAATGAGGAAGATGGTAATTTCAAGGGTTTATTTTAAATCCTCCTTTCACCACAACATTCAAGGACATTCAACCGAGTAGAGAAATCTACTATAGATTTCTTGTTACTTGGAGTAGAGGGGAAGATTGGAATTGTGTGAATTTGTTGTTTAATTAAGCTTGATTATTCTCAAAACCCTAATTTTGTAAAATCATAAAACAAATGGACAAATCACAGAAAATGATCGTACACAAAGATATGAAATGACAATCAAATACATACTAGATTTTGAAGTTTGGTGTGTGGAAAAGTCTGGGACTAATGAGCGGGCACCCTATTCCATTGTACCTATTTTTGTTAGGATCTCTAAAGAATGTCTAGAACACAATCTTTTTGTCATAGAGATTTCACCGCATCAGAATCTGAAGGACTAATGAGAGAGCACCCTAGTCCAAGCCCTAATTTTCTTCTTTGCTCTACACTTCCAACAGTCTATAATGTTTCCCTGTAACTCCACTTCTTTTGCTTCTGAAACTTATAACCTAAACTCATAGAAAAGTGGGTTAGGGGTTGTGGTGTTTAGAGGCTTGCCTCGGTTAAGCCCTAGAGAGACATTCAAGTCTTCCAAACACCATTGTTAGATAAAGAGTGTGTGCCCCTGCAAGATAGAGGCAAAAACCAATTGATAAATGATTGAAAACACAAATGAATGTCACCTCGATGGTGTATCTCTCATGGAAGGAAGATGCCTCTTTCATGCCATGAGGAGATGGAGCCAAATCTACATAAACAAACATAATAACAACAAAATATTGCTCTGCAACACAATGAATTCTTTGAATCACTTTTGCATAAATTCACAAGTTCACAGTGCCCATCTAGTTTATAAATGAATGACTAAACATTCTTATTTATGTAACTAAAAAACTTCCTGCCAAGAAATTCATAATTCAAACTTGAGGTGTCGACATAGGACCTAATAACGATCACATAATCGACACATGAAAATAGGTCCTAACCTAAAATAGGGTAGGACTAGGGCGCAGGTGCCCAAGTCCTCCCCCCTATTTCAGGTAGGATTCATCATAAGTGCATCCCCTAGGTCCCATTTGTCATAAAACATAGGGCTTTCTTCACTAGAATTCATCATTAACATGCAAGATGATCTAAATGCATTCTAAAAGATCGGGTAGCTAAACCTTAAGAGGGAAAAGACCCCAAGGGGACATTTCTGACATAGCACCAACACCATTATTAAGTAGAGTACATGCCCAAGAAGGGCAGAGACCAAATCTAGTGATGAAATTAAATTACTAATGTCATGCCCACATTTTCCTTGTGGTCACAACACACATCGCACGTGTCATAGCCACATCTGTCATGTGGTTATGACACGAGATATGAAAAACTTTTCTCACACTGTCCTAAAAACCCCTCTCGCATGCGTACGCATGCTCAACGGTGTTCTCTCATGGCGAAACACTATACTCATCGGCGGAATACAAGTACAATGGCGTGCAACCAGAAGCATAAAGATCAACAAGAGGGTCTATACAACGCTGCTAACGTCATTGCAAGAGTGAGATTACCAAAGTTCTTAAATCGAACCCTTGGCAATGTTCGGTAGCAGAATGCCTAACGGCGTTAGTGGGAATTACGCTGCACTCATTTACGCACGTGGTTCGCTGATAGAGGAACCACTCCCCACGACGCCTTGTTCTGACTAAACCGGCTAGTGATCTCCCTATTTAGTCATTTTTCAGCCAGGCACGGTTGTCTGTCTCCTCTCTTGTTTCCTGAAACATACCCCTCCTATGACTTAGCATTTTCAACAAGGCGGTTTGGTTGCCCTCTCTTCCCTTTTCACAAGTTCTTAATTCTGATTATATCTTTATCACCCTTACCTTAACTATTTCTTAGTTCATTTAGTGTGTTTATATTTCGGTCTCTCTCTCTCTTTCATTTTCTATGCTTTCTTTATGTGCATCATGACCTTTCTTCATGATTTACGTCAATCAGGGTTATTACTGCAGCTATCGTTGATATGAAACCTAATTTCAGGATGATCTAGGTCACAAAGGCTGGTTTACTATTTCGCTAGACTCGGTCTCCTAATCTTCCCCGATCTAGGTTCCTCCTCTTCGTAAATACTTAGTCAACTTGTTCCTAAGCAAATTTGGCAGAAGGGTCCGTCAACTTAGTTCTCTTATCCCGTGTGAGAAATGTCGCGCATTTTCTCCTCTGTGTTTTCCAATGTTAGTTTTTCCTTCTTCGGAACCTCTTACAGGTTTACATATGAGATCGTTTGCTACAGTTGAGATTAATATGGCCACATGGATTGTTAGTGGTGGCTTCTTAAGTTTATTTCCAGTGTTCTTTTGAGCAAGGAGTTGTGTAATTTTCCTCTTCATTTTCTGGGTGATTATTCCTACGTTAACAGATTGAAACTTCCGAGAAACTCTTTCCAGAGTATCACTGAATATTCCTAAACTCTCTTTTACATTATAATTTTATTTTCTCTTGTTTATAATTACTGTTGTTACTGTTACTCTTAATTACGATTCATACACTGATTGTGACTCGTATGACGTTGTCAATAGATGTAGGTGGTTCACCACTTTATAAAACTCTGTTCATGGTAAGATATCTTCTTTGGTTGTTGTGTTCAACACTTAATAACATCTACTGTGAGAATATAATTGTTATATATTTATTTTATTTTTTTCTCTATATCCATGAGACATAGTTTATAACGATTTTAAACGAGGGCCCAATAAATTGGTTCATAGATTTACTCCTATGTATATTATATATATATATATATATATACATACATACATATATATAATATATTTATTTTAATGTCTATGTAAAGGACGAATTGGTTTACCACAACTTATATAACTATATCTCTATATATATATATATATACAGATATATAATCATTATTATATTATATATATAGCTATATACATAGACATATATAATATATATATATATATGCCTATATATAGAGCTATATAAAACTGAATTTATATTCCAAATAACCCAATCTTATGTTAGGGCCAAGCCCTAACATTTTATTTGCTGTAGTTTCCACAGCCGACGGCGGCCATGGGCGGCGGTGGCCGCTGTGACAGAGAAGCAGGGTCGGGGTGGCCGCAGAGCGGCGGGCCTGTGCAGGCCGCGGGAGGTATAAGGGATTGGGGGGGGAGATGTGGAGTGGGGCGGAGCCCCCACCCACATTCCCACGACGTGGGGTGTGGGTGGGGCTCCACCCCACTCCACACCTCCAAATGTAACATAAAACCTGCGGTGGGGTTTTCTCCCCACCGCCCATTGTAAATAGCGACTGTGTTTTTTCTATCCGTGGCTTAAATTTTAACCGCCATTCTTATGTGCTATTCGTTGATTTCTCTCAACAATAAAATATATATTTATATATATATATATATTCATATATATATATATATTTATATTTAGCAATGATTATAAAATTAGAGATATATATATATATATATCTAATTTGATATTGATATTTATCAGTCAATCTCATAAAACTGATAATTTACTTTCAATTTCTCTATTATTCTAGAAAATGATAATTACTCAAAATATGAAATATATATATATATCTATATATATACATATATTTAAATTTATTTATATATAAAAATATTCTTATATGTGCTTAACTAATTCCTAAATTTCTCAATTTCACTACTTTATGCATTTTCTCCAAATCAACCTGTTATAAGAAATTGTCATAACACTTATATATATATATATCCCAATTTCACTTAATTGATAGAACTGGTAACTAACTATCCCCTTATTATAAGTATAATTTTCCATTTTCATAAACATTTAAGACTTCGTAAATTTACAACAGATTATATATTTACATGCTAGATTTCCTCTAAATTATCAGAATCCATGAGAATAACTCCAATATTTAAAACTGTCTTTTCCATTTTAACATTGAACTATAAAGAAAATTAGCATTTCAGTGAAGCAATTCCAAACTTTCAAATGTAAACAACTCAGATTAAATTGCAAAAACGAACTTGTTCCTTTCAGTAATACTTGAAACACAAAAATTGCTATTGAACAAAGTTTGCAAACATCAACTTAAAATTTAAGCACATTCATATTACAGCTTCTCAATCATGAATACCAACTTCCCAGATATGAACTTTCTCCTCCCAAACAGTATACCACTGAAAACTTATGACAACCAATAAAAGTCCAATAATAACAAGATCAGGGAGGTGATTTTATTCACTCCCAGAATAACATTAATTTACAACAATAACAAGAGAGGTGTTCTCTCTTCATCTCTATGAAATGAACCAGGCCTAATTCTCATGACAAGAAGATGATCTGTTTCTTCATAAATAGCCAACCAGAAGCTCCAAGAGAAAAAACCTGCGTATCAAAGACAAACAAAGAAGAAAATACCACTCGTCTAGCTCTCCTCCCTACCGTAGACCCGCAAGAGGGTCACCCCCGAGCTAGGGAGACCATACTCACACCTGGGTACTCAAACACTCCACTTCACAACAGAAACAACAACAATCCCAAAGCACACATACACTCGTGGGTATTTTACACAATACGGAAACTCAACTACAGTGAGTTTCATAAGGGGTAGGAGAGTGGACACACTCGACTCCAGAGTGTCACCCTGACAGATAAATGAACTAATATCAATTTCTCTTGGTCTCAACCAAGTGTGATCACAATTTGTAAGAAATCTGTATATGACTCTCAAGTCAAAAATACAGTCACAGATACATGCCCTCAAGGCTTTCAACATCCCAAAAGATGGAAACAGGTATGCACCCGAGGAGGATCTCTCCTCCCCTACCCCAAACTTGATGAGCATTTCTCCCAAGTGGGAGACGCTCTGTCAAACAACCCAACAAGAACCCCACAGAAAACAAATTTAAACACATATTTCACACACATTTCATACACATTTCAGTTCTACCAAAACAAAGGTAAAATTCAGACCAACCTCGCAATGCCCTCCTGGAATGAAGTTGTTGCAGAGTCCACAGAGTTCACTTCCAACCTTAGCCACCAACTCCCTCTCCCTTCTCTATCTTCCAAACTAACTTCTCTATTTTTGGTAAGGCCAAAATGAAAGATTTTCCCCAAAATTCAACTAACTCCCTCTCATCCCAAAATTTCAAAATAAATAACCCAAAATTCTCTTTCTTTCTAATTTTGAGAAATGGGGAAGTGACACTTGTCACCTCCTCACCCTTCCCAAAAATCACTATTCTGTCCAGGTGGCTTATGTCACTCTCCATTCCCAAGGGTACTCCTTATTCCTCTCATGTGACTCCACTTTCTCATGGGAGAAATAAAAAAAAGAGTTAAATGGGAACAAGACAGGTGACCCATGCCTCTTTCTCCTTTCTTCACATGGGTGTCCCCATAGTACATGGGGGAATCTTACTAAAGAAGGGGTAACTTTCACTAATGGATGGCATCTCTTATCTAGGGAAAAGTAGAGGGGATGGGTTGAGTGTTGGTACAACCCATCATGTCCCCTCCTACCTCCAATTTTCGCCACTTAACTTCAGGGGAAGGTTAAGTTGACTAGATGGAGGTTACTCAAGGGTTACCCATGCCAAATGGGCCCCTGGACCCATGGGGTAGAACCCAGGGTCAATTTTAACCCATACAAGACACCCCAGGTCAAGGTAAAGCACAAGAAAAAGGGCCTCATAATTTAAATAAAAATAGAAATTTCAAATTCAATCTCTTTACAACACTTACTTATAAAAATAATGTCACATGAGGGTAACCTAACCCACTCGACCATACGAAAGACCACATTACATCATGACATCAAACACAAAGAGATCTTGGTTCCTCGTGGAACCAGATCGGCTTAACAGGGAATAACAAATAACAAGGTGTGGAATGATCTCCGAAATCTGTGGTTTGATTAGTAGTCCCTGCACACTCAATTACAAGATCAGTAACCACATAAATTCATCATAGCCGAAGCAACTTAAATAACACATGCATTCTCATGCCCTAGTACAATTTAACATAATTAAAAATCATATTAAAATTTTCCATCATCACCTAATTCATTTTTCTGAAAAGTAACTTATCCAAACATCACCCAATTAGTTTTTCCGAAAACATAATAAAGTTAAATAGTCTGACAAATTTCGGGAACTGCTATCCCACAAGTATGAAAGTAACAATAACAGTACTGTAATTAGTCATAACAACAGTAGTAAAAAAAAGGCGGTCCTCACATCCTCTCCCCCTAAGACGGTACTTCCTCCTGGAAGTCGTCAAAAAGGTGAGGATACAGGGTCTTCAAACTCTCTGCATCTTCCCATGTTGCAGTGACTTCGTCGTATAAGTCCCATTGGACTCTAACCTGGTCCAGCTCTCGACCTCGAAGGGCCAGCGTCCGACGAGCCAATATGCGAATTGGCTCCAACACCAGTTGTCCGTCTGCCTCTACCTGAAGAGCACTCCAATCCAACACATGAGATAAGTCAGAAATATATTGACGTAAAACTGATACATGAAATACATCGTGGATACGTGACAGGCTAGGTGGCAAGGCTAGACGATAGGCTACTGGTCCTATCCGCTCCAAGATTTCGAAAGGTCCTACAAATCGAGGTGCGAGTTTAGAGCCTTTTCCATAACGGATTGGACTTTTGTGCGGCTGCACTCTCAAAAATACTCTTTCCCCCACAGAGAAGCTTCGGTCTGTCCTTTTAGCATCGGCATACTTTTTTTGCCTGTCCTGTGCTTCCAGAAGCCTCTGTCTTATCTGTTTAACTTGCAGTTCCATATTCTGAACTATCTCTGGGCCGATGACTGTTCTGTCCTCTATACGATCCCAACTCAAAGGTGTTCTGCATGGTCTGCCATATAATGCCTGGAAAGGAGGCATACCCAACGAGCTATGATGCCCATTATTGTAGGCGAACTCAACTAGATACAGGTACTCCTCCCATCTAGACTGGTGGTCCATCACATACATGCGAAGCATGTCTTCTAACACCTGGTTAACTCTCTCTGTTTGTCCGTCGGTTTCCGGATGATATGCAGAACTGAAGTTGAGCTGTGTGCCCAACGCCTGATGTAAGGCTTTCCAGAACGATGAAGTGAATACGGAGTCTCTGTCAGATATAATGCGGCGAGGTACCCCATGAAGTCTAACAATCTGATCAAGAAACACCTTTGCCACTGATGGTGCATTGTATGTTGTACATATTGGTGAAAAATGCGCCACTTTGGTCAGCTTGTCAACTGTCACCATAATAGCATCATGGCGACGTGATGACTTAGGTAGGCCAACGATAAAATCCATAGAAATGGTATCCCATTTCCATTCAGGTATCTCGTGAGGGTACAACAGTCCCGCTGGATGCTGATGTTCGGCCTTGACCCTCTGACATTCCAGGCAACGAGCAACAAATTCGGCAATGTCACGCCTCATCCCAGCCCAATGATAAAGCTGTCGTAAATCAGCATGCATCTTCTTCACTCCTGGGTGTGCTACGTAGGGTGCTCTATGAGCCTCTGATAAGATTACTGTACGAAGATTACCCGCATGGGGTACATAGATGCGTTGCCGATGTCGAAGCATACCATCAGAATCAAGAGTATATCCTGTAAATTTGCCCTCAAGGGCCTTCTGATTTAGTACTGCCTGCTGCACTTCAAGAAACCATTCGTCCTCCGGCAGATGCTGTAAGATGCGATCCTTCAAGTCCATCTTCAAGGTCAGGGTCTGGATCTCGTGGCATCTTCGACTCAAAGCATCAGCGACCACGTTCTCCTTCCCTTTGATATAATGGACATCGAAGTCATATTCGCATAGGAATTCCATCCAACGCCGTTGGCGGGCGTTCAAATTAGGCTGTGTAAAAATATACTGCAAACTATGATGGTCTGAATGGAGTTCAAAGCGTCGCCCTAAGAGAAAGTGTCTCCAGTGAACCAAGGCATGAACAACAGCTGCAAGCTCTAAGTCGTGCGTAGGATAGTTTAACTCATGTGTCTTTAGTTTCTGCGATTCGTATGCGATCGCTCGACCATCCTGCATAAGCACGGCTCCCAAACCTTCTAATGATGCATCCGTGCAAACTACAAACTCTTCTGAAGGATCTGGAACTGCTAAAATAGGAGCGCTCGTAAGATGCTCTTTGAGGACTCCAAAAGCCTTTTCACACTGCTCGGTCCAAGTGAAACCCTTCCCTTTTCGCTGAAGGGAAGTAATGGGATGTGCTATCCTGGAGAAACCTTCGACAAACCGACGATAATACCTGGCTAACCCCATAAAGCTTCTGACCTCTGTCACGTTCGTGGGTGCCGGCCACTCCTGGATTGCTCTAATTTTAGATGGATCTATGGAGATGCCATCGCCTGATAAAATGTGTCCCAAATACTGCACCTCTGTCCTGAAGAAGGCACATTTCACCAAGTTGCCATAAAGTTGCTGTCCTCGTAATTGCTGCAAAACTTGACGCAAGTGCTCTACATGCTCCTCCTCAGTCCGTGAATAAATCAGAATGTCATCTAGGAATATGATCACGAACCGGTCTAGGTATGTACGGAACACCCCGTTCATGAGACTCATGAATACTGCAGGAGCGTTCGTCAACCCGAAAGGTACCACTGTGAATTCATAATGGCCATATCTGGTTCGAAAAGCAGTTTTATGAATATCTGACTCCGTGATGCGCAATTGATGATACCCAGATTTTAGATCGATTTTCGAGAACACTCTGGCTCCCTGCATCTGATCAAAAAGGTCGTCAATCCTAGGTAGAGGATAACGATTCTTCACCGTCACCTTGTTCAACTGCCTGTAGTCCATGCATAGACGAAGAGACCCATCCTTCTTCTTCACGAAGATCACTGGTGCGCCCCATGGTGAAACGCTAGGTCGGATGTGTCCCTTCTCAAGTAATTCTTCCAACTGCAGCTTAAGTTCTGAGAGTTCATGGGTCGTCATTCTATAGGGTGCGCGGGATATCGGCTCTGCACCTGGCACTAAGTTGATGTGGAAGTCCACTTCTCTACGTGGAGGCATACCAGGTAATTCTGGCGGGAATACATCGGCAAACTCTCTAAGGATAGGGTGATCATCTAAAGTAGTCTCAGGTTCATCCTCTGCTCTATCACTGACTGTGATGGCAAACATCTGACATCCCTTCCGCATACAGCGCTTAAGCTGTTGTGCGGATATCATACGAACCGCCGTGGGCTTTTGAATGCCCACTATCTCAACCGATGAACCATGATCGTCTAAACAGCTAATCGTTCTCTGGCGACAATCAAGCTTGGCTCTATGTGCCGCAAGCCAATCCATACCCAGAACTACTCCGTAAGACCCTAATGGCATAATCCTAAGGTCGCATGTTGTGGTGAAGGGTCCCAATGTGATCTCACAGTCTTTAACCAAGGTATCTACTGACATCCTGGCCCCTGAGGCCAACTCAACTTCCCACCTAATGTCTTGCCTAGAAGCCACCAGCCTGCAACGCTCCACTAACGATGTAGACAAAAATGAGTCAGTAGCTCTTGAGTCAAAAAGGATCGAGATGGGAAAGTCTCTAATCGTACCTGCTGCCTCGATGACAGAAGCCTGGAAATCGGCCTGGCGGTTATCAATCGCTGCAAACATGTGGTGAGATCTGCCCACGTCACCTACGGTCTGCTCAGACCCTCCTGATCGGGGCTGACCCCCTGCAGTAAATCCCTGCGGACACTCTCTAGCCAGATGCCCTGCCCCACCACATACATAACATGGTCCTCTAACCTGTAACTGCCCTGACTGTGTTCTGCCCGACTGTTGTTGCCCGGTCCGTCCGGTGGATCCCTGTGAGCCTCTGTAAGATTGCTGGGACCTTGCGGGTCCTGCCGATGAACCCTGCTGTCTCTGATCCCTGCGTGGTCCCTGCTGCTGCCATCCACGGTTCTGTCCTCCTTGTCCCCTCTGTTGAAATTTGGATTTTTGCTGATGTTGCTGTTGCTGTGGAGGCCTAGGAGGTAATGATGAAGGATTATATCCTCCTCTCTGTGTTGTGTTTTGAGGCCTTCAGAAATTTTGCTGTTGCTAGGGATTCTGTTCCTGGTACTGTGGACGTGAATTCTGTCCTCGTCCCTGAATTTCCTCTGATATAAGGGCCTTTTCAACAGCCTCGCTCATGGTTTGGGGATTTGCCATATGAACTGGTCCTGCTATCCCGTGATTTAGCCCCCTGATGAATTTGTGTATTAAGATTTTCTCGTTATGGAGGTATTCCGCGTAACAAGAAAGCTCTATAAATCAGCTCTCATACTGAGTAACGGTGAGTCCCCTCTGCTGTAGATCATGAAACTCATCGATTCTGCGCTGTCTATAATGTTCGGACAAATACCGCGCATTGAAGCGCTCAATGAAGGTGTCCCATGTGAGTGTATCCACGGAGAGTCAGCGCTTGCACTCCTCTGTGCGCCACCAGGTGGTTGCTGCATCCCTAAGAAGATGAACTGCCACTCGTGCTTTCGTGTTGCTCTCATACGGTCGCAATGCGAAACACCTGTCTAAGCTAATTAGCCAAGCCTCGGCCACAGCTCCCTCTGTAGCTCCTGCGAAGGTGGGTGGGTTGAGCCTCAATAGATCTCTGATAGGGTCCCCTCTGTCTCTAAGTCTCCCAAGTGGCTCTTCCACACCATCCTCATATACTCCCTGTTGAACCTATTCTTGTCTCAAAAGTCTCGGAGGACTCCTGCTCCGTGCTCGGGAGGCTGACCCTACCTCCTCTACTGTTGTGTCAGGAATCTCAACGAAGGGCTCCACACGTAACACCTCTAGTGGATCAACGCGGGGCTCCATACGTGGCTCAATACGTGACTCGGCACGTGGCTCCTCTCGCGGATCAACACGAGGCTCTATACGTGGCTCAGGAATCACTGGTGGTAACCTGTCTAACATAGTCTGTAGTGCCTGTAAGATCTGTGGACCTATATCCGATACTGGTGTCGCCTGTGGTACTAGTGGTGCTTGTGGTACAGGTGGTGCAGGTGGTGCTGCTGAATCTGCGGGTGCCAGTCCCTCGGCTGAGGAATCGCTGTGCACCTCGACTGACGCTGTGTGGCGTGATCGCGCTCGTCGAACACGTCGGGGAGGCATCCTACAAAACAAGGTAGAAACTAATTAGCCAAAGTTGCGGAATAATAACGTGCCCAAATACGCCCAGTGTTTACAAACTGGGCTCTGATACCAAATGTCATGCCCACATTTTCCTTGTGGTCACAACACACATCGCACGTGTCATAGCCACATCTGTCATGTGGTTATGACATGAGATATGAAAAACTTTTCTCACACTGTCCTAAAAACCCCTCTCGCATGCGTACGCATGCTCAACGGTGTTCTCTCATGGCGAAACACTATACTCATCGGCAGAATACAAGTACAATGGCGTGCAACCAGAAGCATAAAGATCAACAAGAGGGTCTATACAACGCTGCTAACGTCATTGCAAGAGTGAGATTACCAAAGTTCTTAAATCGAACCCTCGGCAATGTTCGGTAGCAGAATGCCTGACGGCGTTAGTGGGAATTACGCTGCACTCATTTACGCACGTGGTTCGCTGATAGAGGAACCACTCCCCACGACGCCTTGTTCTGACTAAACCAGCTAGTGATCTCCCTATTTAGTCATTTTTCAGCCAGGCACGGTTGTCTGTCTCCTCTCTTGTTTCCTGAAACATACCCCTCCTATGACTTAGCATTTTCAACAAGGCGGTTTGGTTGCCCTCTCTTCCCTTTTCACAAGTTCTTAATTCTGATTATATCTTTATCGCCCTTACCTTAACTATTTCTTAGTTCATTTAGTGTGTTTATATTTCGGTCTCTCTCTCTCTTTCATTTTCTATGCTTTCTTTATGTGCATCCTAACCTTTCTTCATGATTTACGTCAATCAGGGTTATTACTGCAGCTATCGTTGATATGAAACCTAATTTCAGGATGATCTAGGTCACAAAGGCTGGTTTACTATTTCGCTGGACTCGGTCTCCTAATCTTCCCCGATCTAGGTTCCTCCTCTTCGTAAATACTTAGTCAACTTGTTCCTAAGCAAATTTGGCAGAAGGGTCCGTCAACTTAGTTCTCTTATCCCGTGTGAGAAATGTCGCGCATTTTCTCCTCTGTGTTTTCCAATGTTAGTTTTTCCTTCTTCGGAACCTCTTACAGGTTTACATATGAGATCGTTTGCTACAGTTGAGATTAATATGGCCACATGGATTGTTAGTGGTGGCTTCTTAAGTTTATTTCCAGTGTTCTTTTGAGCAAGGAGTTGTGTAATTTTCCTCTTCATTTTCCGGGTGATTATTCGTACGTTAACAGATTGAAACTTCCGAGAAACTCTTTCCAGAGTATCACTGAATATTCCTAAACTCTCTTTTACATTATAATTTTATTTTCTCTTGTTTATAATTACTGTTGTTACTGTTACTCTTAATTACGATTCATACACTGATTGTGACTCGTATGACGTTGTCAATAGATGTAGGTGGTTCACCACTTTATAAAACTCTGTTCATGGTAAGATATCTTCTTTGGTTGTTGTGTTCAACACTTAATAACATCTACTGTGAGAATATAATTGTTATATATTTATTTATTTTTTTCTCTATATCCATGAGACATAGTTTATAACGATTTTAAATGAGGGCCCAATAAATTGGTTCATAGATTTACTCCTATGTATATTATATATCTATATATATATATATATACATACATACATATATATAATATATTTATTTTAATGTCTATGTAAAGGACGAATTGGTTTACCACAACTTATATAACTATATCTCTCTCTCTATATATATATATATATATATATATACAGATATATAATCATTATTATATTATATATATAGCTATATACATAGACATATATAATATATATATGCCTATATATAGAGCTATATAAAACTGAATTTATATTCCAAATAACCCAATCTTATGTTAGGGCCAAGCCCTAACATTTTATTTGCTGTAGTTTCCACAGCCGACGGCGGCCATGGGCGGCGGTGGCCGCTGTGACAGAGAAGCAGGGTCGGGGTGGCCGTAGAGCGGCGGGCCTGTGCAGGCCGCGGGAGGTATAAGGGATTGGGGGGGGAGATGTGGAGTGGGGCGGAGCCCCCACCCACATTCCCACGACGTGGGGTGTGGGTGGGGCTCCGCCCCACTCCACACCTCCAAATGTAACATAAAACCTGCGGTGGGGTTTTCTCCCCACTGCCCATTGTAAATAGCGACTGTGTTTTTTCTATCCGCGGCTTAAATTTTAACCGCCATTCTTATGTGCTATTCGTTGATTTCTCTCAACAATAAAATATATATTTATATATATATATATTCATATATATATATATATATATATTTATATTTAGCAATGATTATAAAATTAGAGATATATATATATATATATATATATATATATATATATATATATATATATATATATATATATATATCTAATTTGATATTGATATTTATCAGTCAATCTCATAAAACTGATAATTTACTTTCAATTTCTCTATTATTCTAGAAAATGATAATTACTCAAAATATGAAATATATATATATATATCTATATATATACATATATTTAAATTTATTTATATATAAAAATATTCTTATATGTGCTTAACTAATTCCTAAATTTCTCAATTTCACTACTTTATGCATTTTCTCCAAATCAACCTGTTATAAGAAATTGTCATAACACTTATATATATATATATATATATATATATATATATATATATATATATATATATATATATATATCCCAATTTCACTTAATTGATAGAACTGGTAACTAACTATCCCCTTATTATAAGTATAATTTTCCATTTTCATAAACATTTAAGACTTCGTAAATTTACAACAGATTATATATTTACATGCTAGATTTCCTCTAAATTATCAGAATCCATGAGAATAACTCTAATATTTAAAACTGTCTTTTCCATTTTAACATTGAACTATAAAGAAAATTAGCATTTCAGTGAAGCAATTCCAAACTTTCAAATGTAAACAACTCAGATTAAATTGCAAAAATGAACTTGTTCCTTTCAGTAATACTTGAAACACAAAAATTGCTATTGAACAAAGTTTGCAAACATCAACTTAAAATTTAAGCACATTCATATTACAGCTTCTCAATCATGAATACCAACTTCCCAGATATGAACTTTCTCCTCCCAAACAGTATACCACTGAAAACTTATGACAACCAATAAAAGTCCAATAATAACAAGATCAGGGAGGTGATTTTATTCACTCCCAGAATAACATTAATTTACAACAATAACAAGAGAGGTGTTCTCTCTTCATCTCTATGAAATGAACCAGGCCTAATTCTCATGACAAGAAGATGATCTGTTTCTTCATAAATAGCCAACCAGAAGCTCCAAGAGAAAAAACCTGCGTATCAAAGACAAACAAAGAAGAAAATACCACTCGTCTAGCTCTCCTCCCTACCGTAGACCCGCAAGAGGGTCACCCCCGAGCTAGGGAGACCATACTCACACCTGGGTACTCAAACACTCCACTTCACAACAGAAACAACAACAATCCCAAAGCACACATACACTCGTGGGTATTTTACACAATACGGAAACTCAACTACAGTGAGTTTCATAAGGGGTAGGAGAGTGGACACACTCAACTCCAGAGTGTCACCCTGACAGATAAATGAACTAATATCAATTTCTCTTGGTCTCAACCAAGTGTGATCACAATTTGTAAGAAATCTGTATATGACTCTCAAGTCAAAAATACAGTCACAGATACATGCCCTCAAGGCTTTCAACATCCCAAAAGATGGAAACAGGTATGCACCCGAGGAGGATCTCTCCTCCCCTACCCCAAACTTGATGAGCATTTCTCCCAAGTGGGAGACGCTCTGTCAAACAACCCGACAAGAACCCCACAGAAAACAAATTTAAACACATATTTCACACACATTTCAGTTCTACCAAAACAAAGGTAAAATTCAGACCAACCTCGCAATGCCCTCCTGGAATGAAGTTGTTGCAGAGTCCACAGAGTTCACTTCCAACCTTAGCCACCAACTCCCTCTCCCTTCTCTATCTTCCAAACTAACTTCTCTATTTTTGGTAAGGCCAAAATGAAAGATTTTCCCCAAAATTCAACTAACTCCCTCTCATCCCAAAATTTCAAAATAAATAACCCAAAATTCTCTTTCTTTCTAATTTTGAGAAATGGGGAAGTGACACTTGTCACCTCCTCACCCTTCCCAAAAATCACTATTCTGTCCAGGTGGCTTATGTCACTCTCCATTCCCAAGGGTACTCCTTATTCCTCTCATGTGACTCCACTTTCTCATGGGAGAAATAAAAAAAAGAGTTAAATGGGAACAAGACAGGTGACCCATGCCTCTTTCTCCTTTCTTCACATGGGTGTCCCCATAGTACATGGGGGAATCTTACTAAAGAAGGGGTAACTTTCACTAATGGATGGCATCTCTTATCTAGGGAAAAGTAGAGGGGATGGGTTGAGTGTTGGTACAACCCATCATGTCCCCTCCTACCTCCAATTTTCGCCACTTAACTTCAGGGGAAGGTTAAGTTGACTAGATGGAGGTTACTCAAGGGTTACCCATGCCAAATGGGCCCCTGGACCCATGGGGTAGAACCCAGGGTCAATTTTAACCCATACAAGACACCCCAGGTCAAGGTAAAGCACAAGAAAAAGGGCCTCATAATTTAAATAAAAATAGAAATTTCAAATTCAATCTCTTTACAACACTTACTTATAAAAATAATGTCACATGAGGGTAACCTAACCCACTCGACCATACGAAAGACCACATTACATCATGACATCAAACACAAAGAGATCTTGGTTCCTCGTGGAACCAGATCGGCTTAACAGGGAATAACAAATAACAAGGTGTGGAATGATCTCCGAAATCTGTGGTTTGATTAGTAGTCCCTGCACACTCAATTACAAGATCAGTAACCACATAAATTCATCATAGCCGAAGCAACTTAAATAACACATGCATTCTCATGCCCTAGTACAATTTAACATAATTAAAAATCATATTACAATTTTCCATCATCACCTAATTCATTTTTCTGAAAAGTAACTTATCCAAACATCACCCAATTAGTTTTTCCGAAAACATAATAAAGTTAAATAGTCTGACAAATTTCGGGAACTGCTATCCCACAAGTATGAAAGTAACAATAACAGTACTGTAATTAGTCATAACAACAGTAGTAAAAAAAAGGCGGTCCTCACAACTAAAACACAAATAGATGTCACCTTAGAGGTGAAGCCCTCACAGAGATGAAGTGTTGATCACAATGAGGTGCTGAGAGGAGGGGTTGAATCAACATATATTAAAACTTAACTATTTTATTTGCAAATCAGATCCATTTATGTAGAGAGCAAAAAGTAAAGCAAATAACATATTCATCAACACAATGACACCAAGATTTTTAAGTGGAAAACCCAAAACTAGGAAAACCACCGTGAGTGTTAACTCACAAAATAATGCTCACTACTATATAAATGTTTACAACATTATTTTAGGGCTACAACCCAAGAAAGCTACTACTCCCTACTAACTTTATTTTAGGGCTACTACCCAAGGAAGCTACTACTCCCTAAAATAAGATCACTTCTACAAGGAATTATAATGGTAAACAAAACTATGAACTACTATGAAGAAGGCATCTAGCTCATGCTGAAATTGCATTCCTCTTTTCTGCACAATTACTCCATCATACTGATTCTACACACTTCATATCTTTCTCTCTACTAGATATCATCTTTGCATCCACATATTCCCCTCACAAATGTATTTTATCTTCTATAAATACCATCTGCAACACTTCAAAAGATTAACTAGGTCAGCATTATAAGCACCACTAGATGAAACGTGTAACTCTTCAAAGGTCAGACTTAATACATACAATATGATAAGAAGACTTGTTGCAGACCTCAAATCTTCATGAAAGTATTTAAGACATATATCTTCACATCTTCCAAAGTCAAAGTAATAGATTAGGATCTACCACACACACCAAAGACTTAACCTGTCGGCTCAAACTGCTCAAAATGGTTAATTGTTCATCTTCACACTACCAGGAAGAAGCCAAAATCTTCATACAGACCAAGAATTTAGTCATTTAAAATCTCAAAATCATCCTTTCACCTTTCTTCTGAAGTATTAGATCAATCTATACAACTGCATAGTAAGAAATATGATGAACTACAGGAAACAAAGCATTTCGGACCACATGTGACACTTCATAACTCAAGATATAGCATTGTGGTACAAGAAAATAAGGAATATCTACATGCATATTAGACTTGAGATATATTGGAACATATAAGACCTCCACACAAACTCTTATGGCTGATCTACATACATTTCATCTTCCACAAAAGCTCAAACATATGTATTTAGGCTCTAGAACAGTCTGTATTGCCTCTGTCACTTGATTGCCAACTTTGTAGACCACCAGACCACTTGATACTTCATCATAGCATACCTTATACATCACTAATTTTGTCCTCAAAACCACATGATAGAATAATGTCTTCCAGAGGAATGTGGAGTATTACATTAAGTCTCCATCATTGCTTTGCCCTGTCTAAGTAGTAACCAGTACTCTGTCCCTTGTAACTTTTTCTGTTGAAGATGTGAAGACCTAAAATCTTGGATATATCATTTCAATACCTAGATAAACTTTTCTTTAGAACAGCAAGATCAAATCTTGCTCCGCGAAGAAATTTGGACCAAAACAATGTGATTTTGTCTTCAAATATGCATTATGAATTCCTTAGACAAATTTCTGCTACTTATCATTAAGTGTGGTACACCAAACTAATGATATATACATGTATGGATATTGGAAACATGCTAGGACATGAGTATTTACCTCCACATCATGCTCAGACACAAAAATGATCACCGCACCATACTTAGACTATTTTCTTTTCTTTTGGACTGGTTTTACTTCACCTGCTAAGTCTTCCAGACAAACTGGCCTTTGAAATGCTTACCCCTTGACTTCAACTGAGTCAAACTGTCTCTCTCATATCGTCCATTAATCATTAACTTCTCCATCTTCTATACAAGTCTGATCTTGTATGGTCATCTACTATGAATGTTATGTTGACATCAACGACAACATATATTGCCAACATGAAGATCCTTCAAATCATGAGGAGATGGATTGATGAAGCCAAATCTACAATAAACAAACACAGTAATAACACAATTCTTCTCTACAACACAATGAAAGCCTTGAAATCTCTTTTCCCAATATCACAAGTTCTCATTATGCATCTAGGTGTAGAATGAAGTCATAAACTCACTTATATATGCTTAACATTCATAACTTAAATTGAAGAGACCGATAGAGGGAAACCTTTTGAGAGGGCACAAGCCGACACACTTTAATTTTCATCCTAAAAAATTAGGATGGACTTGGACATGGGCGGCCAACTCCCAAGTCCCTAATTTGGTCTTGATTAAGATTTAAGATAAGCCTCTAAGTCCCATTTGACATGGGTTTTGGGGGAAATTGCTCAGGGATAAGTATTTCATTTGCAAAGTGTAAGCACAAGGACCTAGGACCTAAACTAGGAGGTAAAAAGGCATAGGGAAACTTTTTACTCCATAATAGCTTATATTTACGATGTTTGTTTTGATTAGTTTTATATCCTTTAAGCTTTAATTTTTTTCTCATTTGGTATTTTGTTCCTCTCATCATCATTGCAGGTTGTCATGACAAGTCCAGATGATTCAAGTAACTCAACATCTATGTTATGTTCTCTTGTCTTCATTTTAGTACTTACGTTACCAATTATATTTTGGACACACACTTGAATTAGTTTTTATATCAAATCTAGGTGCAGGATAACAATAAAAGGTAAGAGGGATGCTTTAGGAATAATACCTACCTTTCATATAGACTACCATCCCCGAGGGGCAAATATGAAAGTACCAAAAAAATGCACATGCCTACATGGTAGTCTGATGATGATGTGATAGTCAATCTCATGACCCTCAAAGGTGTGAATCATATTTCTCTCAATAATATCAGGCTTGATGATGCAGCCATAGGCCTCTTTAGTCCCTAACTGACCTTGTTCACCCTTCGAGCTAACTTTCCAAACCTCATGTTTTCCTTGTCTAACCTTTTAGATCCTCTTCCATAGCATCACCCCTTTAACCTTTTGGGTCACTAGATTACCCCTTTTTTAATCTATAGGGTCACTCAAGTAGCCAACCCTAGAAAAATAGGTGACCCTAGTCCTAAAAGGGGCAACCCTACCATCTTTCAATGTGTGAAATTACTTTTAGTTCCAACTTTTCTTCTTAATTTTTAGCTCATTTTTCCTCACATTTTTCCATACTAACCCATCCTTTTTTTTATTTCTTTCCAGTGAAAACTAGTGTTCAAATCTAATCTCCTCAAAATAGTTCCAATTCTTCTACTATTTTCTTTTTCTTTTCTTTATTTTTCTATTTGTTTCCTCTCTATCCTTTCATCTATTCTTATAAAACTTTCTCATTTTTCTTTAGTTAACTCATTCTTTCATTCTTATCTCTTCATGCCTTCCTTCTCATTTCTACCTATAAATACCCCTTCATTCTTCATTGTCTAACATCTTCATTTCACACATTCAATTCAATTGAAAGATTCATATCAAGAAAGCTTCTCATAGGACTTCGAGAGCCATTTAAAATTTTCTTGTTTTAGTTTTAGTTTTCAAAGCTTCTAAGATTTTCCCTTGGGAGATTGTTTCCATTCTTAGCTAGCATCCATATGCTCTTTGTAGGACTTTTGAGCCTTTTACTTTATGCTTGGTAAGTCTTTGAGATTCTTTCCCATTTTCAAAACTCCTCACATCCCCATCACTTCTTGTCATCGAGTAGAGGTCCCAACTATTGTATTGAAGGTTACCACAAATATGGATCTCTAAGGATGTACTCTTGGTACTGACACCTTCATACTAGACCATAGGTTATTTATTATTTTTCTAGATTAAGTAGTAATTAGCAAGCTCTTACCCTTGAGGAAGTAAAAGTTGTTTTATGTTTATTTTGGTTTTTATTGCTTTATCTAGATTAAATTCATTACATTTTTGTATTAGATTGAAAATATTATTTGTTAGAATAGTTTCACTTCAAAAACCAATCTTGAAAACACAACAAAAACATAGTCAAATTGCATTAGGGAAAAAGCCATATAGGTTTGCATTGAAATTTCATATAGTAATTAAATCACATTTTAAAAGTTTTATAAAATACAAAATATCTTGCATACATGTTAATATTAATATTCATTAAAAATTCATGTCCAAAATTAAAAAAACACAAAAATAAGAGAAACCCCCAGTTTCATCATGAGGTATCGAATCTTCTAAAATCAAACACCCATCTTCTTTGATAAACACTCAATGTTCCTTAGTGTGAGGGAAGATTGGATTAAATCAATCTTGGATAAAATCAAAGAGAACCTCCCTAAACAACCAAACTAAAATAAATAAATAAACAAATAATAAGAACAAATCATGAGGATAATTCAACAAGCAACAAGAAAACGAATAAAGACAAAGAGAGGAGTTACACAACCAAGAAATTAGACTCCTTGAAGATTTGATCAATCGTAAATAAAGGAGGATTGACATTTTTCACCTCTTCACAAATAATGAGTTGAATAGTGTTTAGGATAGAAAAGGGGGACTAGCTTAAGAAATTAAACTTGGTCAAAACCCTCTTCTATTAAACATTAAAACACAAACCGAGCTTGGTTACTACCCATGGAGGAGAGCCAAACTATAGGGGTTCTATTCTTTTTTTGTATAGAGAAGAGTCAACCAAATTCAACCAAGGTCAAGCAAGAAAATTAGGGAAAATGACTAAACCTTAAATGACAAAGATCTCCTAATAACTAATTGTCAAAAACATATATCAGAAATCCAAAAGTATAGTAGAGATCAGGAAGCAAAGCAGAACCTGGATCCAGATTCGAAGGCACCAAAGACTAGGGTGCTTGGGCACCCTAGACCCTAATTAGGGTAGAGCAGAATCTCTAAGTTTCACTAGACCTGTACCTACAAACCATTTCTTCTTCCTAGATCTTGTCTTTAAATACATGTATCATCAACCTACACACAAGAAAAGAGGAAAAGGTTGTGTTGTGTATAAGGGCTTGCCTTAATCAAACCCTATGTTGGTGTTTCCACCTCCACTAAAATGATGATTAGATCCAAGAGTGTGTGCCCTAGGAGGGAAGAGGCCAGATCTATAATATATGATAGAAATATGAATGAAAACTATAATTATTACCACAAGATGTAAAACCCTAGTTGATGGAGATAACTCAAGATCATGCACCAACAAGGAGAGTGATAAGAAGGCTTGAAAATTCCTTCAAGACCTACAAACAAACTTTATAACATCCACAAGTAGATATCAATTCCAAGTATGAAGAGTACTTTAGCATAAAAGATCAAAACATCTGAACAAACTCTAATTTTGCATTAGGCATCTTAGTATCTCTCTGGGTATAAAAATGAATTGTAAAACTCCTTTATACATGCATTCGCACTCATAGAGATGAATAAAAATGAATGGGGCTGACATATACAAACTAAGGAGGTGTTCTAAGTCGACACCACAAGAGAGGGGCTAAAGGACCCATCTGGGACCAGGGCGCTCATGCGCCCTAGTCCTTTAGCCCCATGAACTCTGAGGAGTGTCTAATGTCATGGGATTAGGCCAATCCTAAGTTTATTCTATCAGGTTTATTCATTGAGATCGAGATTTTATTGTTTGATGCTCAAAAAGGTGTTAAAATAGGTTATGATTAACATAGGTAACATTTTAGGTCCAACCAGGTGCTAAACTAGGCGTAAAATGCTAGTGTACACATTTTGCTCCATAACATTTAGCCCCCACTTGAGCGTGGGCATGAAGTTATGTTCGGACACACACTAAAGGAAGATTTCAAACACACACAGAGAAGCCAAATAAATCTACCAAGTTATGGACCATAGTAGCCCCTAATCTTAGGATTCTAAGGTTGTAAACACATAAGAAAAGAGATTTTCAAACATGAAAGACATTTGTAACATAATTCACATACATGGATTTCAAAAAAGAATTCATAGGCATACACGTGAAAGACACACAATACACAAGGAAAATACACACCATAAACAATGCATACACACTTGACATAAAACATACACATAAGGCATAAGGTATAAATGATATACACATGGAAAACATGATGAAGACACACAAGGAACATGGAATGATTAAGGAAAACAAGTTAAAAACATAATGCATCAAACAAACAAACATAGAAACAAACACACAAGGCACATGACTTTGACACTATCTTTCTCTATCGCTAGGGGTCATGTGAAAATAAGTGTCATCATGGATCACATGCTAGCAAGGACCGCCAAATTACTAGGTGACCACAACAAGTCACATGAAGCACATTGTTAGGGTTAGCCGACAGAAGATATCAATTAAATGCAAATAAAAATTAAACAAAGGAATGGAAATACATAGAAATAATAATAGAGAGAGACAAGTTTTAACATGGTTCACCCAAACTCAGGCTGCATCTACCAAATAGAGAGTCCAATATTATTATCCAGTAAATCAAACTGATTACAACCAGCAATCTCTGCGACTCAATACCGCTGCAAATGCTACAATACATCAATGGAAACCCTAACCCTTAGCCATTTTTATCACGACTTTTGTCAGTTACAAAATAGGGTTTTTTATGTCGGACAATAAAAAATAACTCCTGACACCTTAATAAAATAATAAAAAACTCCTTAACCCCGTAGGAATTTGGGGGGAAACTGCGCCAATAAAAGTGGTCTTAATTTAACCTCCAAGTCTGATTAGGCTCTATATAACAACAATCTCCCACTTGGAGACTGATCAGACTCCACACCATATCATCTCCCACTTGGAGACTGATCATAACATCGCTAACCCTATAGTTCCCACTAGAAATAAGCACCCTAGACTCTGTTGTTCTGATTTTATTTTCAGTCTTGCTAGGTGACCACCACAAGTCACGTGAAGCACATGAGATAGCAAACTTAATTGTACTACATGGCTCATGGACCAAAAAGAAACATCACAGGCTAGTGAGGACTGTCAAATCACTAGGTGAGTTCCATGCCAACTATAATAAACAAGTATGCAATCAAAAGAGCATAGCGTGATGTATGCTCCCACCTTAAAGTGATTGCTAACTCCTATTAGGAAGCAATTGTATTAAGGTAGAATAAACCAAAAGACATGCATGAGAGCTTTCCAAAAGCACATGCCCATAAGATGTGTGTTCCCAAAAACTACATCACAACAAGGGGTTGCTCCCACAAAAGGAAAACCAAGGTGATGCTTCAAGAATGATACATAATGGCTTATGTAGTCATGGTATGACACTGAACATAGCAACAAGGTGCCACATAAATCAAAAAATACAAGAAATAAGTTATACTAAATAATAACACAAAGTGATCTACCTGACTGGCATCAGTGTATGGATGGGTGTATCATAGGAGATATCTCGAGACTATATATATTTGGAACTATCATCATCTACTAGCTAGTAGAACTATGAGAAAAAAAGGAAGAAATATCACATGAAATCAAATAAAAACCCTTTCGGTCAAAAGGGATAATGCCAAAGTATTCTAGGCCTTGGATCGTCTCCAAAGCACACAATAACAATGGAAATTATGACACATAGAAGAATGATGATACAAATAGAGAGAATTTCACAATAGATTTCATTCTCTTTGTATCCTTGCACCTACAAGGGTGTCAAGGGTCATCCAAAGAGAGCTTAATAACAAAACATAACTATAAAGCATCAATCAATACATTATGAGTGAAAACAATCACATGCACTCATGACAAATTAGAAATAAGGGACCACACTTGTGAGTCAACCTAAAGCAAATCATCCTCCTCCCAACTTTTCTCATCATCCATTTGGATAGGTGGACAAGTGTTGATAACTGAGAGGGGGGGGGGGGGTGAATCAGTTATCCTAATTATTTCCCTTATTGAACTTTTCTTTTAATTGATGTAGCATAAAATCAAACACAAAAACATTAACCATGAAATAAGAAACACATGACACAGTATTTTTGACGTGGAAACCCTGTTAAGGGAGAAAACCACGGGGTGATTAACCCAAGAATTATTCTCTGTTAGAAGAATAGGAAATTACAAAAATGGCACTTGCCAATTAGGGCTCACTGCCCGAGCACACTGCTCACAAGAGGCCCACTGCCTACAAAAAGACACACTGTCTACAAAGTGATGAGAATCACAGTCTTGAACTGATTGGAAGCATCTGCATATGCTGGAGTTCAGTTCCGGTTAGGCTCAGTACACTGATCTGCTGCACTTCATCTTTCCTCTGTTCTTTATTCTGCTATCTTTCACATACCGGATCCTTTTTGCTACCTCTGCTCTTTCTCTAGACTTATTCGCATATCTCTCTACGTCACCACACACTTCACAACTAAATCCATCCTCTATATATATCCGCACAAGTAATTTCATCACCTTTCTAGTCGGCATCCGGAACAGTCTAGTTTCTTATAAACTTTCATTCTGTCGGCTGAATCCTTCCTCACCAAGCAATGCGGATCAAGCATATACTTGTAGATATCATTAATCATGTCGGCCAAACATGATTCATGCCTTCACAACTTCTGTCATCATCAGTAACCCATCCGGAAAGCAGTCTGATACTCTGCCAGTCTGTTCTTCCTCTGTTTTCACTGTCTCTCAGGAACCCGGTACTCAACCATTCATATCTTTTTCTTTGTTCATCACCGGAGGCTAAATCCTTGGAATATACCATTCAAGGTAGTCCTCTTGACTTCCCCAAATCCGTACTGCACCAAGACACTTCCTCTGAGAGGTCCGGACCAATCTATCGGACCTTGCCACATGCTCTGTTCTTCTTCACCGGACCACAACATTCTTTATTCTGACTTCCGGTAGAGACATATCATGTCTTGCGGATATGTGGGATGACCTTTGTTGCCATCAATGACAACAACCATGAATCCATATAGTGTCTCTTGCCAACAATCTCCCCCTTTGGCATTGATGGCAACACTTAGTGAAAAATGACTAAGTGTTTTCACTGTGCTCCCCCTTTGCTGATGCTCTGTCTTTATATACAATTTCTGGAACTCCCCCTTAGTTGGATCCCTCATTTTTCACTGCTCCTCACTCCCCCTTTGACATCAATGGCAAAGGGTAGGGTCCGCATATCAAAATTTTCAAAAATTTCTTATACTTAGCCGCATACTCACATATATTGAAGAATGTCTGCAAAGGATGTCTGTAATTGAATCATTTCGGTAGCCCAACTTTGCTTCATTCTGTCCAAAATTGAAATGTGACCACTTAACAAAAATGCAAACGCTTCTGCCCGCTTGAGATCTGTCGGATCTTTTGTTTGGGCGGTGGTCCTAGCATCACTGATGGCCTCATGCATGGTTTCCAACTTAGGGATTATAATCCTTCTAAGTTCTCCCATCCGGTTGGTGATGTTCTTCCTTTCCTTCTCAAGATTCTTTATTTCGTTCAAGACTGCAATAGTCTGACATTCTTGATTTATTATAGAGGAAGAGAGAGGATCAAAACTTTGAGATAAGCTTTGTAGCTTATCCTGTTCCTCTTTTATTTTCTTGTCAAATGCGGCTGTTGCCTTTGACCAGGATATACAAAATTTATAGATATCACCGCCATCCTTAAGAGCATTCTCTAAGCTCTTTATTCCAATGCTTACAATCTTCCTATCTTTAGAAATTAATTCTAATATCTCTGAAAATCTCTTATCCAAAAATTCCTTCCGGACCTTTTCTTCAGCTGATTTTTCTAGAGAATCAAAATGTGTATCAACACTGCTGACTAAGGTTTTTAGATTACCGGAAGTGGAGGCTGTCGGATCTATTTGGATTGATGGCATGATCTTCACAAGTACTCCGGAGGCAGCCTCTATCAACTCACAGTCTTCCATATGAGACTTCAGGAGCTTTTCATTTGCCTTGGCATTTGCAAATGAAGCTATCTTCATTGTTTGTACCAGAGAGAGAGAGTCAAAATCAAATGGGCCTTTTAGAAGCTCCGGTTCATCAATCTCTAGAGTTTCTTTGCTCAAAAATTGTTGAACAGTTTGTGCAGTGTCTCTTGCCGGAGACAGATGTTTCTTCTCTTCTGCAGTCTTAGAACTGTCAACCTCTTTGTCTTTTACCACTGCTTCCTTCTCCTGTAATTGCTCTTCTTCTTTGAATCCGGAGACTGTAGGGGAAACCGGAGGAGAGATGCTAACTTGTTCATGGGCCACTTCTTCTGGAGCAGAGGGTCCCAAGTCCTCACTTGTCTGTTCAGGGCTCACTTCTTCCGGAACAGAAGATTCCAAATCAGCAGCTGTTTTTGCACCTAAGTCCTCTACAACAGGAAGATTGAACCTTTTGAAGGCCTTCCGGAGGATCTCTTCTGTTTCGTGGGCCACTTTGTCAGTCTCACCAAGCATGAGTTGATTCATCCTGGCTTTGCTTCTGAACTCATCTTTGCAGTCCTTGAAGATAATGTTCATTGTCTTGGGATCAATTTGAGGATATAGCTGAATAGCTATCTGCTCCCGGATCTCAAGATCTTTGGCATGAGCATTATTCTTTCTTACTTCCATTTCCTTCTCTAGGCTTTTAGGAATGAGAGATATGATCTCAATGAAAGCCTTATTGTATATGTTCAGATATTTAACTGTGGCTTCCTGCAGAGTCTTTTGGTCTGCCTCACTGAAGTCATCATAGGATTCAGTCATTGGTTGAAGGTTTCCATCCACCGTGACCGACTTGATTATGCTCTCTAGTGACAGAGTGGGCTTTTCAACAGTTACCTCTGCCATTTCATCCTTGTCTTGGCCTGTGGAGGGCTTACCGGATCCTTTCTTCTTCTGTTTCTTTGCTTCTCTTACTCCCTCATCTGATTCTGTTTCCTCTTCATCCTTTTGGCTTCCATAAGCCCTTGTGGCTTTTGTCTTGGATCTCTTACCGGATGCCTGGACTTCCGGTTTTGAACTTTTGGTTGAGGGAGGTGCAGATCTCTTTGTTGATCTGGTCCGGGTGGGAGCTCCAACCGGAGCACTTTCTTTGCTTTTCTCTTCTTCCTCGGCCTTCCTCCTCTTTTCCCGGCTGGCATCAAGTGCCTCCTTTGAGATACCTAGGCCTTGAGCAATGTGCTCTACTTCTTTTCTTACCTTTCTTTTAATCTCAGGTTCCCTGAGTTCTACATGTATTTTTACACTCAGCTCCTCAAAGGTTCCAAACCTTTCTGCCTTAGGATCTTTGGGCTGACTTAGCATGTGTTGAACATGCAGCTCCACTATCTGTTCATCAACTTCATACCCCATGGGCATGATCCAGACAATCCTTGGCTCCACTGCCTCCATTAGGCACTGATCAGTGTCAACCATAAAGCACACTGAGTCCTTGTATTTCTCAATGAGAGACTGGGGAATTCTCTCTCTTGCTTGCATCATGCTCTGAAAGTTTTTGAAGTATCCCCATAGAGCTGAATTTCTCGCTTTTGCATCCCCAAGTCCATGCAAGTAGTCTCTTATCTGGACTGCAACAGGTTTGTCATTCTGCCATACCCATCCACTTGTTCCGGGTAGCTCATTCATGAAATAGAAGAATAGACATACAATAAGAGTACCATACTTAAAGGAATTCTTCTTATCCTTCTTGATTTTCTGTATGTTTTCCATTAATTGGCTTAGTAGTAGTTCGCAGAGATCATATTCTGCATTCTTTCTTAACATTTCATAAGCAGTGTATATTGCCATTCCGGATACAGAATTCTCCCTGCTGGAGTGATAGATCTTGTATCCTATTATCATTGATGCATATTTGATATCCGGATCGGAGATGTCTTCAATGGTCATTGCCCTTTTGTCAAATTTTGATCCGGTGGCCTCAGTTACAATGTTGTTCTTGACAGATTTGAGGATAGGTACTCCTCCGGAAGAGTATAGGCCAGTTACTGCTCTAATTGCCTCTTTTGTGATCTTGCAGGGTCTATCTAGCCATAGAAAGTTGTCATGCATCCTGCTCAGTACATACCGGACCCATTCATCCTCTTCAAAATAGGGGAAATGAATAAATTGCTCAAATTGTTTCTTCTGAATATCCTTATACTCTGGTTTAAGCTCAAAAGCATTGTCAATCAGCTGCTTGTGATAGAGGTCTCTTAATTTGAATTCCCCAAATTCCTCAATGTTTGCATGTATGTAAACCCTAATGTCTTCGGTGTGTAGAACTCTGTGAGGAACACTAGAGAAGGCTCCTAGTGGGTCTACCTCCAATGATTTGTAGGGATGTTTCTTGAATGAGGGGCGAGGTCTATCAGAGATCTTAACTATGTTTGGAGTAGCCATTCTTCAAAGATTTGCAGTGAGGTAATGAAAAACGGAGAATACCTTATGCGCCTTCGGTTTGCACGGAATGGTTGGATTGATTTCTTTATCCAATAGCTTCGGCAGGAGATCCTTGGTGTGCTTGAAGAACCTTGTTGCAGAGCTCCACTTTTCGCTTCTTCTCGAGTGTAGAATGAGCAAATGTCCTTTGAGAAATCCCTTAAATTGCTCCGCGAACCCTAATATCTGTCTGCAATAAATGCTTCACCTACATCATTCCGGTTTGCCTTGTCTGGATAGCTTGGAGTATCCCGGATTAGTCCTGATCTGTGGATATCATCCGGATCTTTCAATCATGAATAAATCGAGGTAACATACTACAAGAACATCCCAAACACTCTGTCCAATCCGCAGAACAAGATAGTGCATTTCCGGATCTTTCCGGACCTTTTTGTAATTCTTTATCATACCGGAGCATCTCCCTGAACAGATCTTATTTGATCGATCACAGCTTCTTCATAACTCCATGCGGACCTCTGAAAACTTGACTGAAGTATCTCAAGACTCATATCTACAAACCCTTTGATCCGCATCTTGTGCCACATCCGGCACCACTTGTTTGGCTGGGGGAACAAGATTTTCTTTGAGTCTCCCCCTGAGCCTGAGCTCACTTTTTAATTTCCGGAAGAAATATCAGCACCAGAGTCTGGTGCGGATCCAACCTCTACATTCTCTGAACTTTTCTTCACCCAAATCTTGCTCATCTGATTCCTAACCTCATCCGCATTCATCTTTTGTTTACCCTTGTCTTGATTCTGATTATACACCGGACCTCTTTTGTCCTGATTCTTGTTTCTGCAAACTTTAGCATTATGACCGAACCTATTGCAGATTTGGCAAATAACATTTCTTTGCATATTTGACTGATATCCTCTTGATCTGCATTGATTAGCCATATGACCTACTCTATTGCATGTGAAGCATCTACCTTTGAATGATTTGTTTGCTTGCATACTTCTGCATTCATGGGATTTGTGTCCATACCTTTTGCAGTTGAAGCATTGTCCGGAGAAGGATGAATTAATCTGATTCATTCTCATTCTGCACTGATTAGCTTTGTGACCAAAGTGGTTGCAGCTGTGGCAGTATCCATTGAAGGATGGATATCTTTGAGCATTTGGCTGTCTTACCGGAGGTCTTCTAGGCCTGCTTCTTGGATTTTCTGATCCAAGATTCTTCTGACCGGATCCGGAGCTTTCTCCTTTCTCATATCCCAAACCATACTTGTCATCTGTCCTCTTTTGACTTCCAAGAAGAACTTCAAGTTGAGCAGAACTTATCTTGAATTTTTCTTTATATTCATTTGCTGTTTGAAGGTCTCTTTTGAGAGAGGCAATTTGATCCTCAAGTTTTCCTTCATTATCTTTGGCATCTTCAAGATCAGATTCAAGGTGTCTGATAATCCTGTCCATCTGGTAGCATTCTTCTGATTTTTCTTTAAGAGATTGTCTTAGATTGTCTTCAGCCTTTCTTTTTTCTTCAATCTCTTGAGTAAACTTTATAGTTCCTGATTCCATTTCATGTCTTAACATAATGACTTCTTTTGATAACTTTTCACATAACTTGGTTTGCTCAGTCAATTCCTCATTTGTATTGCTTTCTTCACTTTGTCTTGCCAACTGTTGAAGCAGCTCCTTTCTCTTTTTCATAGAGAGACTTAATTTGTCTTTTAATTCTCTCATGAATTCATCAGCCTGTTTGAGTCTTTCCTTTAATTCACTGACTTCAGAATTTGACTGTTCAAGATCCTCAAGGGCAGTCTTGAGTTGCTCCCTTAAACCATATGCATCCATTTGAAATCCCAGATCTTCCTCAAGCTGTTAGGCTCTATTAGGAGGAACTTAGCTCTGATACCAATTGTTGATAACTGAGAGGGGGGGGTGAATCAGTTATCCTAATTATTTCCCTTATTGAACTTTTCTTTTAATTGATGTAGCATAAAATCAAACACAAAAACATTAACCATGAAATAAGAAACACATGACATAGTATTTTTGACGTGGAAACCCTGTTAAGGGAGAAAACCACGGGGTGATTAACCCAAGAATTATTCTCTGTTAGAAGAATAGGAAATTACAAAAATGGCACTTGCCAATTAGGGCTCACTGCCCGAGCACACTGCTCACAAGAGGCCCACTGCCTACAAAAAGACACACTGTCTACAAAGTGATGAGAATCACAGTCTTGAACTGATTGGAAGCATCTGCATATGCTGGAGTTCAGTTCCGGTTAGGCTCAGTACACTGATCTGCTGCACTTCATCTTTCCTCTGTTCTTTATTCTGCTATCTTTCACATACCGGATCCTTTTTGCTACCTCTGCTCTTTCTCTGGACTTATTCGCATATCTCTCTACGTCACCACACACTTCACAACTAAATCCATCCTCTATATATATCCGCACAAGTAATTTCATCACCTTTCTAGTCGGCATCCGGAACAGTCTAGTTTCTTATAAACTTTCATTCTGTCGGCTGAATCCTTCCTCACCAAGCAATGCGGATCAAGCATATACTTGTAGATATCATTAATCATGTCGGCCAAACATGATTCATGCCTTCACAACTTCTGTCATCATCAGTAACCCATCCGGAAAGCAGTCTGATACTCTGCCAGTCTGTTCTTCCTCTGTTTTCACTGTCTCTCAGGAATCCGGTACTCAACCATTCATATCTTTTTCTTTGTTCATCACCGGAGGCTAAATCCTTGGAATATACCATTCAAGGTAGTCCTCTTGACTTCCCCAAATCCGCACTGCACCAAGACACTTCCTCTGAGAGGTCCGGACCAATCTGTCGGACCTTGCCACATGCTCTGTTCTTCTTCACCGGACCACAACATTCTTTATTCTGACTTCCGGTAGAGACATATCATGTCTTGCGGATATGTGGGATGACCTTTGTTGCCATCAATGACAACAACCATGAATCCATATAGTGTCTCTTGCCAACAACAAGATGCAAGAGGAACTATAGAAATGAAAAAAAATATGTCACCCTTTTCCATTGATGTCAAAGGGGAAGAGAGAGCAATGTGAAAAAGAAAAAGAGTCAGAGGTCAAGGAGAGAAAGTAAGATGTGTAAATAAAAGGGGGAGAGTAAGAAAGAAAAGAAGTTTGGTGTAGAGCTATGTCTTGATAGTTTTTGACATGATGTGTTGCTGTCAATGACAAAGGGGGAGATTGTTGCTAGTATGTGCGGTTAGAATTGTCATTGATGTCAACATGCTTATGTTGTCATTCATGTCAACTGTGTCTACTGATGAGGTTGTTGTTGTTTGATTGAGTTAATTTGATTGAAGATGATTTGATTGCCTTGAAGAAGTGTTGAAGATGTTAGGAATATATTTCTAATGGTTGGTCTCCCAGTGCTTTTGAGAAAATTTGATTAATAAATGAAACAGTGTAGTGAGGTGGCATTTTGGCTTGCAGAGTAGTGTTCTAGTTTTTCTCTACATTTCCTTTATATTGAAGATTGGTCTTTGTAGTTTGGATATGTTGTTAAGAGATGTTCAGAGATGTTATATTCCAAATTTGGTATTCCGGTTCATTGCACAGAGAAAGTTGTCTTCACCAGTGTGTGGACTATGTTTCAGAGGTTTACAGAGGTGTCTAGGAGAAATGTCTTTCCTCTGCATTTCTTCGCAAAGTGGCTTTTGTTGCAAATATGTGCCTAATCGGTGTTGTCATTGATGTCAACATATCCTTGTTGCCATTATTGTTAGCTATATCCTACTTTGTTGCCTATTTAGAAGACTGGAATGTTGAGGATATTGAGAAAATAAATAAAAATCAATGTATGTGGACCATATGGCTGTGTAGAGGATTGTCTAAAGTAACTCCAGTTAAGTTTTGAGAGGTCTACATGAATATTTGAAGAAGCTATGACCATCTGAGTAGAACCAGGTTTTGCTGTGTTTAGAAGAGATAGAATGACAGTTAATCTGTCTAGATTGCTCTGCATTGAAATTTTATGATTTGTGGTTCTAGAGGTATGTTTGGGAAGTCAGTGTGTATCACCAACTCAAGTGGTTCATGGTTTAGAGGTCCGCAAGCAATCTTTCTAGTGTGACAGTCATAATAGATAGTGTTCTTGAGGTTCCAGGAGAAGATGCAAGTGATTCTGATGATTTGGAGGAGTGTGGATATCTTTGTTAAATTCAATGTTCTTGTGGAGGTCTCTGGATCATGTGCCTACTATGTTGGAGGTCTGCATTGAAGACTGAGCTTGTAGTTAAAGATTTTCTTCTTGGTGTTATTTTTCCCAGTCTTGGCCAATCGGATGATTCTAGCATATTGCGGATGATCTAAGAGCAATTCTATGGAGCATGGCATATTGATCAAGGAAGATTTGAGTCCCAATTATGTTTGGTCGATAGCTTAGTGATTTGTATTAAGTTAGATGTTTGGAGTGCCGAACTTGATGTTTATTCCAAGGTTGATGAAGCATATAAAAGCATGCAGTTGAGTTGTGGAAAATCATCCTTGTGCGAAATAATCAAATTTGAAGAAAGGATCAGAGGTAGAGTAGAGAAGAGGAGGAGCAGAAGAACAAGAACAATAAAAGATGAAGTGATAGTGAAGAAGTATTTGGGAGAAGAGCAGAAGTTTTATGAGCATTCAATGAGATTGAACCAGGCATGAAGAAGATGATATTTCTCAATTAATTCTTTCTATATTAAACATAAATTTTGTAGGCAGTGAGCCTCTTTTGAGTAGTGAGCTCTGGGTAGTGCGCCCGAAGGCAAGTGCCTTCCCATTTTCAAGTACTTTTAACAAGGTACAAATCTTGTGGGTTAACCCCCACCATGGTTTTCCCTTAACTAGGTTTCCACGTTAAAAATCTTGGTGTCAAGTGTGTTAATTGTGTTTCTGCTCATGTGTTATTATTTCATGCTTTAATGTTTACATCACTAATCTATTTATAAGTTGTGAAAGAAGATTAAAAAGGGAAAAGGATAATTTTGTGGAACAACTGATTCACCCCCCCTCTCAGTTGTTTGGCCTAATTCCAACAATTGGTATCAGAGCCAAGTTCCTCTGAAAGAAGCTTAACCACTTGAGGAGATATAGAATGTCAACTTACAAGAAAGACAGTCTGATATTTGATGAAACAAATTACACTCTATGGAAGATGCGCATGCAGTGTCATTTGCAATGTATGGGAGATGCCTACTAGTTGATAACTAAGAATGAATGTAAGATTCCAGAAAAAAGGTCCTACAACTCTAGATGAAATCAAAGATGCTGAGAACAACACTCGAGCTATAGAAGCCTTGTTGAGTGCCATGTCTGATACAGAAATGAAAAATGTATTGGAATTGAAAACTATGCATGAAATCTAGGAGAAGTTGGAAACACTGCATGAAGGTGATGAACATGTCAAATGTGCCAAGCTACAAAGCCTGAAGGGTAGATATGAAAGATTAAGGATGAGTGAAGATGAAAATATTACCTCCTACATGCTAAAAGTGAATGAACTTGTGAGCGGTATAAGGTGTGCTGGTGGAAAATTGGAAGAATAAAAAATTGTTGCCAAGGTTCTCAGATCCTTACCTCCGGCCTACAAGCATAAAGTTGTTGCCATTGAAGAAATCAGGACTATGACAACTGTTACAAGGGATCAGTTGGTTGGTAAACTTTTAGCATTTGAAATGAGTGAGTTTGGTGATTCTCTTCCTAAGTTTGAATCTGCATTTAAAGACAGTATTCATGGAAAACAAAAATATGATCTAGGTGAAAGTTCTTCAAGAAAATCTAACAGATTTGATAGGACAAGGAAGGATCTTGAAGGTGATGAAACTGAGTTCGATGAACTTGAAGCCCTTTTTACCAAAAGATTGCCAAGAGGATCATGTAAGTATGAAGGAAAGTTGCCATTCAAATGTTTTGATTGTAATAAGATTGGTCATTTTGCCTCAAGGTGTCTGAAGAAGGGTTCAAGGCCAAACCCTAATAGACCTAGAGTTCAGAAGAAATGCTACTATGTCCAAGAAGCTGGTGAAGAAGGAGTCACAGATGATGAATCTGATCATGGAGGTTTTGTTAACTAAATTTCACGACTAGCTCAATTAGGTTACATTATGAGTGGAGGGAAATGTGGCTCCCACAAGGGTTGAGCCCAACTCATAGACCTTATAGAACATTTTAGACCATGGTTGTCTAGAGCAATAATAGTCAGTAGGAAGGCAACCATAGAGACTTTGCACAATGAAGACAACAGGACAGCAGTCATGTGTTTTCACTATATCTAGAAAACTACGATATGGGTTCTTAAGATGTTTGGATAGAAATTAGGAAACAAGAAGAAGAAAAAATCCAATAAATTTCTCATGAACCCAGTTCATAGATTTTGATAAATTTTTACCAGTCCTAAGGCAATATTTTTATTTTCAGATTAAAATCTATGTTAAGAGAAGAGACAACCAACAAAGCTAGAGGTGGCAGTGATACACAGTAAGGATAAAAATCAGTCATAAGAGTAGTTAACAGTCCTTGAATGCCTGAAAGTAGTCATATTATCACTGTCCAAATCAGTCCCAAAAAATTAGTCATAAGAGTGACTATTCCTAGCATCAAAACCAGTAAAATTTGCAACCACAAAGGACCAAAAAATCTGCCAAGTTCGAACAACAAAAGGTTCAAAGGTTCAAAGGTTCAAAGATCTGTTTGCCGAACTTCAAAAAGGTTCAAAAGGTTCGAAGGTTCAGAGGTTCAAAGGTTCAAAGAGTTCAAAGGTTCAAAGAGTTCAAAGGACCAAAAAATCTACTAAGTTTCGAACAACAAAAGGTTCAAAGGTTCGAAGGTTCAAAGGTTCAAAGAGTTTAAAGGACCAAAAAATCTGCCAAGTTTCAAACAGAAAATGGTTCAAAGGTTCGAAGGTTCAAAGGTTTAAAGAGTTCAAAGGACCAAAAAATTTGCCAAGTTTCGAATAGCAAAAGAATCAAAGAGTTTAAAGGACCAAAAAATCTGCCAACTTTCGAACAGCAAAACGTTTAAAGGTTCAAAGGTTCAAAAGGTTTGAAGGTTCAAAGGTTCAAGGTTCAAAAGTTCAATTTTTGATCTATTGTTTGTTTCCGCTATGTGCTCTTCATCAGAATTAAATGTTATGTCATAAATGTCATTATTTTCTGCATGAGTTTGTATAAATTTTGAATTGTAAAACATTAACTAAGGTGATGTAATTATGAATCACTTAGTCAATGTTGAATGAATGTAGAAAAATTATGTATTTATGTCATTTATTGGGAAAATATCAGACATTTATGATGCTGCAAGGTGGAGTTGACAAATAGGGGCAGGAGTTATTGCACAGATTTGACTTATTTTCATGGCCTTAAAGATCATTTAAAGGCATTTAAAGACATTTTCAGGTGCCTTTATGATAGTTGATGACATGCCTTGACCATTTCTGTATTAGAAACCCATTTTGGAGGACTTTGGGTAGATATTTTTGAGACATTTATGAGATGGGTGAAAATGGAGATGGTGTTGATAACTGAGAGGGGGGGGGTAAATCAATTATCTTAATTAATTTAACTTTCTGTTATTCTTTAACAACTAGTGCAGCATCAAAACAAATAAGCATTCATAATCATGAAAGCAGAAACAAAGTCAAGATACATAACACAATGATTTTGACGTGGAAAACCCTGTTAAGGGAAAAACCACGGGGTGACTAACCCAAGATTATATTCTCTATTAAAAGAATAGGATAATACAAAATGGCGCTTGCCAATTAGGGCTCACTGCCCGAGCACACTACTCACAAGAGGCTCACTACCTACAATAGTTTATACAAGGAAACTAGATACTTGAACTGATGAGAAGCATCCAGATATGCTGAGGTTCAGTTTTGGTTAGGCTCAATACACTGATCTGCTATACTGCATTCTTCCTCTTCTTTGGTACTGTTGTCCTATCACATATCAGACCTACCTTGCTACTTCCACACTACTCTTCTACTTTTATTCACACACTTCAACACCCAACACACACCTTCATACCAAAATCAATCTGGTATATATATCCGCACCAAGGATTTCATCCACTTTCTAGTCGGCATCTAGAATACTTACTATTTTCACAAACTCTTGGTCTGTCGGTTGAATCCTTGCTTATCAAGTGATGCGTATCAAAGAGATGCTCATATAAGTCATCAATCATGTCAGCCAATCATGAATGATACCTTAGTAAGCTTGATCACCATCAATATCTCATTCGGATCAAGGTCTGATGCTCTGCTGGTCAATTCTTCCTCAGTCTACTCTGCCAAATAGGAACCCAATACTTAGGTGCTTATATCTCTTCACTCTTTCATCACCGAAGGTTCACTCTCTGGAATGTATCAGTCAAGGTACTCCTCTTGACTTCCCCAAGTCCGTACTTTACTAAGATACTTCCTCTGAGAGATCCAGACCTTTTGTTAGCCCTTGTTGCATACTCTGTTCTTGCTTATCAGACCACAACACTCTTCAATCTGACTTCCGGTATAAGCACACCATGTCCTGCGGATGGGTGGGATGAACTTTGTTGCCATCAATGACAACACTCATGAAGCTACACTATGTCTCTTGCCAACAATCTCCCCCTTTGGCATTGATGGCAACACTTAGTGAAAAATGACTAAGTGTCACACTGCACTCCCCCTTGGCCGATGCTCTGTTCTACTGTACACTTTACCAGAGCTCCCCCTTAGCTATGCTCCACATTTTTCACTGCTTCTCACTCCCCCTTTGACATCAATGGCAAAGGGTAGGATCCACACACCGAAATTTCCCAAAAATAATCTATACTTAGCCATATAAGTATATATACAAGTTGTACTTACATATACTTAAGTATATCTGCAAAACTATTCTTCAACTGTACAACTTCTGTCGCCCAACTCTGCTTCATCTTATCCAAAATTGAGATGTGACCACTCAACAAGAATGCAAAAGCTTTTGCCTTCTTAAGATTTGTTGGATCACTGGTTTGGGCTGTTGCCTGAGCATCAGTTAGGGCCTCATGCATGGCCTCTAACTTACGGATAATGATCCTTCTAAGTTCACTTAACCTGTTTGTTCTATTTTTCTTCTCCTTCTCTAGCTTCTTTATTTCATCTATGACTGCAATAGTCTGACATTCTTGATTTACTATGGAATAGGAGAGAGGGTCAAAACTTTGAGATAAACTTAATAGTTTATCCTGTTGCTCTTTTGCTTTCTTCTCAATATCCTTGGTCACTTTAGACCAGGATAAACAAAATTTATATATATCTTCACCATCTTTGAGAGCATTTTCTAAGCTCTTTATCCCAATATCCATAACTCTCCTATTATTTGAAATTAGACCTTATAACTCGGTGAATCTCTTATCCATAAACTCTTTTCGGACCTTCTCCTTAGCTGATTTCTCCAAAGATTCAAAATGAGTGCTGACAGAACTAACAAGAGACTTGAGATTACCAGATGAAGAGGCTGAGGAATCCTTCTGAAAGGATGGCATGATCTTTTCCAACACATTAGATGCTATCTTGAGCAGCTCATAGTCTTCCATGTGAGACTTTAGAAGTTTCTCTTTTGCCTTTGCTTGGGCAAAGGATGCTATCTTCATTATTTGAATCAGGGAGAGAGAATCAAAGTTGAATGGTCCTTGAAGTAGCTCTAGTTCATCAATCTCCATCATTTCTTTAGTTAAGAAATATTTGACAATTTCTGAAGTGTCTCTTGTTGGAGACAAAGTTTTCTTTCCTTCTATAGCTTCAGCACTGTCACTTGTGGTCTTCTTAGTTTGACCTTCTTCTCTTTCCTTCACTTCTTCTTTGTTTTCCTCTAATCTTTCTCCTCTTTTAGATCCAGAGATTGTTGGGGAATCTGGATGAGAGATATTTTCTTCTTCTTGGACTTCTTCTTTTGGAACAAAGGAATCCTGGTCCTTGGACTTCTCCTCACCTATCTCCTTTGTTTATTCTGCAATCTTTTCAGTAGGATCTTTCTTTGATACACTTTGCCTTTCAACATCAGAAGGTTCATCACTTACGTCCTCTATAATGGGAATGTTGAATCTTTTGTATGCATTCCAGAGGATCTCTTCTGTCTCTTTTGCTACTTTGTCAGTTTCTCCAAGCATAAGTTGATTCATTCTAGCTTTGCTCTGGAACTCATCCTTGTAATCTTTGAAGATCATATTCATTTTCTTCAGAGTGATTGAAGGATATAGCTGAATAGCTATCTGTTCTCGGATCTCAAGATCCTTTGCCTTAGCATTATTCTTCCTTATTTCTAATTCCTTCTCTAGGCTTTTGGGAATGAGAGATATGATTTCAATAAAAGCCTTATTGTAGATATTCAGATACCTGACTGTAGCTTCTTGCAAGATCTTTTTGTCAGCTTCATTATACTCATCATAGAACTCAGTCATTGGTTTTAGGTTCCCATCCATAGTAACTAATTTGATGATATCATTAATGCAAAGAGTGGGCTTTTCAACAAATTTCCCTGCCTTCTCTTCCTTGTCTTGACTGGTAGAGGGTTCACTAGATGTTTTCTTCTTCTTCTTCATTTTCTTGACCTCTTCATCAGATTCAGTCTCTTCATCATCCTTTTGACTAGCATAAGATCTTGTGGCCTTTGTCTTAGTTCTCTTCTCTCCTTTACCGGATGATTTTGCTTCTGGTTTTGATGCCTTTGAGCTCTTAGCAGTGGTAGGTACAGGGGTCTTAGAGGATCTAGTCCAGGAGGGGACTTCCACTGGAGTACCTTCTTTCTCTACTTTTTCTTTTTCTTTCTCCGCCCTTTCTATCTTCTCTCTATTTGCATTAAGTGCCTCCTTTGAAATTCCATGCCTCTTGGCAAAATCTTCTACTTCCCTCCTTACCTTTCTCTTGATCTCAGGCTGTCTCAGTTCAACATGAACTTTTACACGTAGTTCTTGGTAAGTTCCAAACCTTTCTGCCTTAGGATCTTTGGGTTGGCTCAGCAGATGTTGGATATGTAGTTCTAGGATTTTCTCATCAACCTCATACCCCATTGGCATGATACATACTATTCTTGGTTCTACTACCTCCATCAGACATTGATCAGTGTCTACCATAAAGCACACTGTATCATTGTATTTTTCAACTACGGATTGGGGAATTCTTTCTCTAGCCTGCATCATGCTTTGGAAGTTTTTGAAGTAACCCCACAATGCTGTGTTTTATGCCTTGGCATCACCAAGCCCATGCAAGCAATCTCTGATTTGAATTGCAATAGGTCTGTCACTAGATCTAGGTAGCTCATTCATAAAGTAGAAGAACACACACAATATTAGCCGACCATACTTGAAAGAGTTCTTCTTGTCCTTGATCTTTTGTAGGTTTTCCATCAGTTGGCTCAGAAGGAGTTCACAAAGATCATAATCTACATTCTTTCTGAACATTTCATAAGCAGTGTAGATTGCTATTCTAGATATAGAATTTTCTCTGCTGGAGTGATATATCTTGTAGCCAATAATCATGGAGGCAAACTTGATGTCTGGATCTGTGATATCCTCAACTGTCATTGCTCTTTTATCAAATTTAGATGCGGTAGCCTCACTCATAGTTTGGTTTTTGACTGATTTTAGAATAGGTAACCCACTGGATGAGTGTAATCTAGTTATTGCCCTAATTGCTTCCTTGGTTATCTTGAATGGCCTTATCAATCACATAAAGTTGTCATGCATTCTGCTCAAAACATACTGGACCTAATCATCTTTTGTAAAACAGGGGAAATGAATGTACTGTCCAAAATGTTTATCCTAGATGGCCTTATACTGAGGTTTTAGTTCAAATGATTCATCAATCAGTTCCTTATGGTAGATATCCATCAACTTGGATTCACCAAATTCTTCAATGTTTGCGTGAATGTAAACCCTAACATCTTCTACATGCAGAATTCCATGTGGAATGCTAGAAAATGCACCTAGGGGATCAACTTCTAGGGATTTATAGGGATGTTTTCTGAATTTAGGGTGTAGCCTATCAGTGATCTTCACCACATTTGGAGTAGCCATCTTTCAAAGATTCACAGAGATTTTCAAGAGTAGAAAATACCTTTTACGCTTCTAGGGTTCATGATATGAACCGGATTGGATTGCTGGATGAATCAACTTCTACAGTTGATCTTTGATAGGCTTGAGACAATTTGTTGTAGAGCTCCTTTTCTCTTCTTCTCGAATGTAAAATGAGCAAATTTTCAATAAGAGAACCCTTATATTTCTCTGCAAACCCTAATTTCATTTTGCAATAAATGCGTAACTTAAGTTATTCCAGTTTGCCTTGTTCTTCTTGTTCTGAGAAAAATCTTTTCCAGATTAATAAGAAGCATTTAGAGTTGTTCTTAGTGATGATTGACAATCTATCTTCCTTTCTCCAAACATTTCATCTATCCACAGATCAAGATTCCTTAGTTTGAATCATATTGAATCTAACTGTGAAAGACCTACTTCTTACTGGATGACTGTTGAACCATATTAGTCTTGGAAGATTAACCTATTCAAAACTTCTTGTGGATCTTCCATCTCTTTACCAAAGCTTATTTAGATGTTCCTCTGTGAACCCTTTAATTCGCAACTTTCCTTGTGCCAATTTCCGGTACCAATTAACTAGATGGGGGAAAATGTTTTTCCTTGTGTCTCCCCCTAAGCCAGAGCTCACCATTTAATTTCTGGAAGGAATATCAGCACCAGATTCTAGTGCAAATCCATCCCCAACATTTTTTGTACTTCTCTTCATCCAAATCTTGTTCATCTCCCTTTTAACTTCATCTGCATTCACTTTTCCTTTTCCTTTGTCTTGATTCAGATTATGATGCACCGGACCCCTTTTATCCTGATTCTTACTTCTACAGAATTTGGCAATATGACCAGATCTATTGCAATTGTAGAAAACAACATTTCTTTGCATATTTGACTGATATCCTCTTGATCTACACTGATTAGCCATATGTCCCATTCTATTGCATGCAAAACATCTACCATTGAATGAATTTTTCATTTGCATATTTTTGCATTCATGAGTTTTGTGACCATACCTTTTGCAATTAAAGCACTGTCTAGAGAAGGATGAGTTAATCTGATTCATTTTTCTTCTGCACTGATTTGCTTTATGACCAAAGTTATTGCAATTGTGGTAGTATCCATTGAAGAAAGGATATCTTTGAGCATTTGGTTGCCTTACCGGAGGTCTTCTAGGCCTGTTTCTTGGATTTTCTGATATGGAGTTCTTCTAACCAGATCTGGAGCTTTCACATTTTTCATACCCCAAGCCTCGCTTGTCATCTACCCTCTTTTGGCTTTGAAGAAGAACTTCAAGTTGGGTAGAGCTTACCTTGAATTTCTCTTTGTATTCATTTGTTGTTTGAAGATCCCTTTTAAGAGGGTCAATCTAATTCTCAAGTTGTTCTTCATTATCCCTAGCTTCTTCAAGATCAGATTCAAGATGCCTGATTATTCTATCCATTTTGTGGCAGTCTTCTGATTTCTCTTTGAGAGATTGTCTTAGATCATCTTCAATTTTTTTTTTCTCTTCAATTTCTTGGGTAAATTTCATAACTCCTGATTCCATTTCATGTTTTACCATAATGACCTCTTTTGATAACTTTACACATAACTTGGTTTTCTCCTTCAGATCTTCATTTGTATCATTGTCTTCACCTTGACTTGCCAATTGCTGAAGTATATCCTTTCTCTTTTTCATAGAGATACTCAGTTTCCCTTTTAGTTCTTTTATGAAATCATTAGCTTATTTGAGTCTTTCCTTTAATTTATTGACTTTAGAGTCAGATTGCTCAAGATCATCTAGGGCAAACTAAAGTTGTTCCCTCATACCATACACATCCATTTGAATTCCTAGATCTTCCTCAAGATGTTAGGCTCTGTTTGGAGGAACTTAACTCTGATACCAATTGTTGATAACTGAGAGGGGGGGTAAATCAGTTATCTTAATTAATTTAATTTTCTGTTCTTCTTTAACAACTAGTGCAGCATCAAAACAAATAAGCATTCATAATCATGAAAGTAGAAACAAAGTTAAGATACATAACACAATGATTTTGACATGGAAAACCTTGTTAAGGGAAAAACCACGAGGTGACTAACCCAAGATTGTATTCTCTATTAAAAGAATAATATAGTACAAAATGGCACTTGTCAATTAGGGCTCACTGCCCCAAGCACACTACTCACAAGAGGCTCACTTCCTACAATAATTTATACAAGGAAACTAGATACTTGAACTGATGAGAAGCATCCACATATGTTGAAGTTCAGTTCCGGTTAAGCTCAATGCACTGATCTACTGTACTTCATTCTTCCTCTTCTTTTATACTGTTGTCCTGTCACATACCGAACCTGCCTTACTACTTCCACACTACTCTTCTACTTTTATTCACACACTTCAACACCCAACACACACCATACCGAAATCAATCTGGTCTATATATCTGCACCAAGGATTTCATCCACTTTCTAGTTGGCATCCAGAATACTTCCTATTTTCACAAACTCTTGGTCTGTCGGCTGAATCCTTGCTTATCAAGTGATGCGTATCAAAGAGATGCTCATATAAGTCATCAATCATGTCGGCCAATCATGAATGATACCTTAGTAAGCTTGATCACCATCAATATCTCATCTGGAAATAAGGTCTGATGCTCTCCTGGTCAGTTCTTCCTCAGTCTACTCTGCCAAACAGGAACCCAATACTTAGGTGCTTATATCTCTTCACTCTTTCATCACCAAAGGTTCACTCTCTGGAATGTATCAGTCAAGGTACTCCTCTTGACTTCCCCAAGTCCGCACTTTACTAAGATACTTCCTCTGAGAGATCCGGACCTTATTGGCAGGCCTTGCTACATGCTCTATTCTTGCTTACCAGACCACAACACTCTTCAATCTGACTTCTGGTATAAGCACACCATGTCCTACGGATGGGTGGGATGAACTTTGTTGCCATCAATGACAACACTCATGAAGCTACACTATGTCTCTTGCCAACAGATGGCTCATCCTTATCTTGTTACAAGCTGTTTGGGAAGTATATAGTCTTCTTCCTTGTTCATTATTCAAAAGTTTTTGCTATTCACTACTCTATATATTGTAATTTTTTGAGTTCTTTTACATAATTGAACAGTCTTGTAACCCATTTTCAGAGATATACAACATTGTAACACCTTTTTAGCAAAAATGAGTAGTCATACCTTCCCATTTTTTCTGATATTGTGTGTCCTTAGTGTTAGTGCAGATTTTTGTGATGTTCTTTGTCCTTGGAGTTGTATTTCATGTTGGTGCCTTTATGCAAGGATTATGATTTGTTGGGTTGTGTAGGAGAGCCTTATTATTACTGGTTCTGTAGTGTGTTAGTTCTGTGTAGTCTCTGATGATCTTTTGGTGCATCACCTTAGACAGTAGGTTTCATTTCCATGCAATCCTTCTTACCCTTTTCTCTGCAAAGACTTTAGTATAAGTAGTATAGGTGGAGTACCAATAGGAAGCTGGCCTTCTCCGGAGGTTCTTTCCATCACAGGTGACCCATAGACCTGGAAAGATCCCATGTTTCTCTAGATTGCCAAGTTTCACAACTCAGCAAGGGTGAAAATCTAAGAGATAACAGTTTTGGCACTCCCGGTGGGACTATGAACTGATTCTTAGTCTAATTTTTATACTTTTCACTGCTATTTGGTGTGTACAGCAGTTGATTTCAGCCTTTTGAGGTGTTTTTTAAATACATACCTGGTGACTCTGAAGCTTTGGTTTAGTAAAAAGCAGTGTTTAATAGTTTATACATTGCTAATATTGGTGTGTATGTCAGCAAAACCTACCTTGGGAAGCAAGGAAAACACACACCTGGCGACTCTGGAAAGAAATATCTACTAGTTTCGAGAAGACAAGTGCTGGTATGTACTTATTTTACTAAAAATCAGACTTGAATTTTATTGTGAATTTTTTTAATGAGTTTTCAGCATATATAAATGCCACAGTATGTCTTCTTTTCAAAGAAATGTGTCTTACTTTCCACCATTTCATGAAAGTCTTGTTCATACATCATTTTATGAGCTATATCATAATGGTCATATAGCTAGTTTTAGTCCAAACAACCCATTGACAGTTGATAACCAACCAGTCTGTCATACTTACCACCCTCCCACCCATGCACAGACTCCATGGCAGCCACTGTATGCCTATGACCAGCCTCAATAATCTTATTTTATGCCAAGCCAGCAATACTACTTTCCCAATCAGTTTCAAAATGATGAGAGAATAGAGATTGCAAATATTGAGAACATATGGTTTGACTGGAACAAGTAGCTGGATGATTTAAAGAGGCAGCAAGGATATTCTTTACAACAAGAGCCCATAAATAAGCAAAATCAGTCAAACCAATCCATTAATCCTCAGTTGTAGTCATGTCAGGAGTCTGAACCAAATCATCTTCCTGAATAGCCATGGCAGCCTTCTTAGACTAGGTATCCTGGTTATAAGATGCCAAACCTCAGCAAAGTTATTCCTTCCATACCAGTCCAAGATCAGGAGGATGGGAAATCGAATCCTATACCAAGGGGAAAATATGAACATGAAGATCAAAAACAAGAGGAGCAGTCGGTTGCTATTGTTTGTACTATGTCCCCAGTTAAATATGAGCATAATACATGTGGAGAGGATGTAGGATTAGGATTGTCTCTAAATCCCTTACATTTTCATTCATTTGATGAATTTTCTAGTCCTGTTTATAAAATGAATGAAGGTAGCATTCAGAGGTTGTGAGGTAGAGGTCTTTAGTTGCAAAGACAGGATGCTCAAGTGTCATTGGAAAAGGCACCACATGAAGAGTGTGAGGAAGATTTGGTTTTCTTGTTTGATCAATTACCTGCTTTTGTTGAACAAGATGAAGAAAGCTTTCAGGTACCCAGCTTGCCAGCAATTTCAGACAAGCAAGAAGAGGTTCAACAATATGAGGAGTTGATGATTAAAACTAAGCAATCTGATAATGGGATCTTGGATCAAGTGAAAGAAAGTGAAAGTAAGCCTTTCTTGGAACCTGCACAGCTGGCTAAGAGCTGTTATGAAGCAGAAAATAGCTATCCTCCATCAAAATCTCATGAAGAGTGTGAGGAAGAGTCATTTTGGGATGACCTTGAAGTTTTTGTCTCTAAACTAGGTGACAAAGGATTAAATTTGCTGGAAGATGTTGCAAATCATGCTAAATCAGGACAAGTTCACAGGTTTGAACAAGAGCAGGAATAGTCTGTCTGTTGGGAATTAAGGTGTCTCAACCTTTGCAAATTCCTAATGTTGTATTTATTTATCCCATGTTGAGTTGGCATAGTCGACACCTTGTGTATATGCAGGAGGATAAATTTTGGTGACTTTGGTAGCCGCGGTTTCCCCCTTGAATAATTAACAGGGGTTTGGGGACAGCGCCCCCAAGATGGGGTCCAGGGGCAGCACTCCCTATCGTGGTATAGGGTGGGGTTGAGGGGCAACGCCCTCGTGGAGGCTCGGGGGAAATGCCTCTGAAACCTCAAATAATTTTTTAATTAATGACAAGTGTCGGTGAGTATCTCTGCATGAGAGAAAGGCATCTTTGGGTGGTCAAGGGAGGTTATGACATGTAAGAGGAATATGATATTTTTAGTCAGTGTATGATGGATTCTCTGACAGCTATAAGGTGCGTAAGGGCATCTGTCGTAACCTATCTTGGGACCAGGCACCCACTTTCGGATGGGATGTTGGACAAGTGTCCTTAGGTGTGGGTTTTGGGGCATGAGTCCAAGATGGATGCCCATCTCTAGAAGATTCCATATTTACCTTGTAAACTCTATATAAACAAGTGCTTGGATGGGAGATAGATAACTTTGGTACAAGTACTATTATGCTACCAGAATATCTCCAGATTCAACATTTGAAGACTCCTGAAAGAGCATTGGCTCTGAAACTGTATTGTAATCTGTTATTGTTTACTATAATACATTTGAGTTGTGTTTTGGAGTGTGGGGTTTTTCACTCGTAATGGTTTTCCCCACATATATCTTGTCTCTCTCTCTCTTATCTTCTTTCTGGTTCTTGTGTTTTGTTGTAATATCTCATGTTAATGGTTTAACATTGTTGTAATAGTTAGGATAAAGTTGAATTTGCATAGCCCTCTCCTCATTAGATTAGTGTAGGAAGCGTTTTCCGCACACCTAGCTTCCTTTCACTGTCGAGGAGATAGATGAGCAAGAGAAACTTGGTGGACATGAGGCTGATATGTTTTGATATGATAGGGTACCTTCAGTTGCTGAACAAAATAAAGAAGATATGACTATGATTATCCAAGACTTGGGATAGCTACAGGTTTTTGAATAGTGTGAGGAGTTGCTGGTTCATGGAAGTCAATATGGAAATGAAGATTTAGCTCATGAGGTAGTATCATTTTGGGATGATCTAAAGTCTGTTTTGACTCAAGAAGAAACATCTTTTTGCCTAGTTTTGGATATTGAGCAAGTACTATTTGAAACAGTAGATAAAAAAAGAAGGGAAACAACTACAATGATTTGGAACAACAAGGAACTAGCATGGAGAGTTCTGAAAGCACTCTTTCCAGAGGATGCCCAATTAGACATCTACCCAGAATGGAGGCCAAGAAGGATATTCATATCCTGCTTGCACCCAAGCATGAAGATACAGCTAGGAAAGAGCAGACTCAAGTCACTTTTCTACCTCATGGCAGGAATTTTTACATTCCATGTGAAAAGACTAGCGAACTTGTGTATGTTCTTCAAGAGGTATTACAGCTCTTTGTCAAATTTTTGTTCATTTTTCCTCTCTTTATAGCTATCCTCAGCATGGAAAAAAATGCATACTATGTAGAAAAGGCAGCTACTTCACCCAAACAGTAAATGGTTTTGTTTGACTTAGTGTCTTTCTTGGTTAAGATAGAGTAGGTGTAGTAGTTTTCAATTCCCTAAGTGCTACTAGCATAGTTAGATAGGTTTCTTTCTGCATTTTGTTTTTATGTTAGGTTTCAAGTTTCTTTCACTGCTATTCTGCTAAGTTACAAAGGTCAGAAATGGTTTGTCAAAAGTGTTTTGAAAAGTCTCAGAGTGACCCTATGCCCAATGGATATGCTTCAGGCTACTAGTCTGATGTTTAGCAAGCAAACATATAGCAGATGTCGCCAAAGATGTTACCTAAATTTCACTACTAGCTCAATCAAGTTACATTATGAGTGGAGGGAAATGTGGCTCCCACAAGGGTTGAGCCCAACTCATAGACCTTATAGAACATTTCAGACCATGGCTATCTAGAGCAATAATAGTCAACAGGAAGGCAACCACAGAGACTTTGCACAACGAAGACAACAGGAAAGCAGTCATGTACTTTCACTATATTTGGAAAAGTGTGATTTGGGTTCTTGAGATTTTTGGACAAAAATTAGGAAACAAGAAGAAAAAAACCCAATAAATTTCTCATGAACCTAGTTTATAGATTTTGAGAACTTTTCACCAGTCCTAAGGCAATATTTTCATTTTCAGATAAAAATCTCTGTTAAGAGAAGGGACAACCAACAAAGCTAGAGGTGGCAGCAATACACAGTAATAATAAAAATTAGTCATAAGAGTAGTTAACAGTCCTTGAATGCCTGAAAGTAGTCATATTATCACTATCCAAATTAGTCCCAAAAAATCAGTCATAAGAGTGATTGTTCCCAGCATCAAAACCAGTAAAATTCGTGACCACAAAGGACCAAAAAATTTGCCAAGTTCGAACAGCAAAAGGTTCAAAGGTTCAAAGGTTCAAAAGGTTTGAAAGTTCAAAGGTTCAAAGATCTATTTGCCAAACTTAGAAAATGTTTAGAAGGTTTGAAGGTTCGGAGGTTCGAAGGTTCAAAGGTTCAAAGGTTTGAAGGTTCAAAGGTTCAAAGGTTCAAAGAATTCAAAAGACCAAAAAATCTTCCAAGTTTCAAACAACAAAAGGTTCAAAGGTTCAAAGAGTTCAAAGGACCAAAAAATTTGCTAAGTTTTGAACAACAAAACGTTCAAAGGTTTGAAGGTTCAAAGGTTCAAAGAGTTCAAAGGACCAAAAAATCTGCCAAGTTTCGAACAACAAAAGGTTCAAAGGTTCGAAGGTTCAAAGGTTCGAAGAGTTGAAAGGACCAAAAAATCTGCCAAGTTTCGAATAGCAAAATGTTCAAAGGTTCAAAGGTTCAAAGGTTCAAAGGTTCAAGGTTCAAAAGTTCAATTTTTGATCTATTGTCCATTTTTGTTGTGCGCTCCTCATCAGAATTAAATGTTATGTCATAAATGTCATTATTTTCTACATGAGTTTGTATAAATTTTGAATTGTAAAACATTAACTAAGGTGATGTAATTATGAATCACTTAGTCAATGTTGAATGAATGCAGAAAAATTATGTATTTATGTCATTTATTGGGAAAATATCAGACATTTATGATGCTGCAGGGTAGAGTTGACAAACAAGGGCAGGAGTTATTGCACAAATTTGACTTATTTTCATGGCCTTAAAGATCATTTAAAGACATTTTCAAGTGCCTTTATGATAGTTGATGACATGTCTTAACCATTTCTGTATTGGGAACCCATTTTGGAGGACTTTGGGCAGATATTTTTGAGACATTTATGAGATGGCTCATCCTTATCTTGTTACAAGCTGTTTGGGAAGTATATAGTCTTCTTCCTTGTTCATTATTCAAAAGTTATTGATATTCACTACTTTGTATATTGTAATTTTCTAAGTTCTTTTACAGAAGTGAACAGTCTTGTAACCCATTTTCAGAGATATACAACATTGTAACACCTTTTTAACAGTAATGAGCAGTCATACCTTCCCATTTCTTCTGATATTGTGTGTCCTTAGTGTTAATGCAGATCTTTGTGATGTTCTTTGTCCTTGGAGTTGTATTTCATGTTGGTACCTTTATGCAAGGATTATGATTTGTTGGGTTGTGTAGGAGAGCCTTATTATTACTGGTTCTATAGTGTGTCAGTTCTATGTAGTCTCTGATGATCTTTTGGTGCATCACCTTAGACAGTAGGTTTCATTTCCATGCAATCCTTCTTACCCTTTTCTCTGCAAAGACTTTATTATAAGCAGTATAGGTGGAGTACCAATAGGAAGCCGGCCTTCTCCGTAGGTTCTTTCCATCACAGGTGACCCATAGACCTAGAAAGCTCCCATGTTTCTCCGGATTGCCAAGTTTCACAACTCAGCAAGGGTGCAAATATGAGAGACAATAGGTTCCACTAAAAATGATTGGGTATTCATTGCTATCAAAGAAGAAGATCCGGTGCCTACTAAATCTGCTAGTTGTGCAAATGTGGAAATTGCCTTGGCTTCTCAGCTTGTAGAAAAATATGAATGGGTAATTGACAGTGGAAATTCTCATCATATGATTGGTGATAAAACTAAGTTTGTAAGATTTGAAAAATATGAAGGTGGAATTGTAAAATTTGGAGACAACTCAGCTGGTAGAATCCGTGGCAGAGGATCCATCTCTTTTGATGGTAAGAATAACACTAATGATGTTCTGTATGTGGAATGATTGAAACATAATCTTCTTATTGTTGGATAGTTGGTTGACAAGGGTTATGATCTCTGATTCGGGGATGGAAAATGTAGAATCTTGGAAAGCTCTGGAACTAAAATTGTATCTGGTACTTTGACTAGAGGTAACATCTTTCATTTAAGTAGTTCTAGAAAAATTTGTTTGATTTCTCAGATTGATCAGAGTTGGTTATGGCATTGTAGAATGTGTCATGTGAATTTTGATAACATTGTCAAGATAAGTTCTACTCAGGTTCTAAGAGATCTTCCAAAACTTGTGAAACCTCCTGATAGCATGTGTAGAGAATGTCAATTAGGTAAAGAGTAAAGAACAATTTTCAAGTGGACGGATAGAACTTGTGCATACTGATCTATGTGGCCCTGCTAGAATTAGGAGTGTGCAAGGAGACAAAGATTTTATATTGCCAATTGATGGTTACTCCTGGATGATGTGGGTAACCTTTTTGAAAGAAAAATCAGAAGCTCTTGACAAGTTCAAGGTGTTCAAGGTTATGGTGGAAAATGAGATTGGTGAAAAAATAAAGTGTCTAAGATCCAACAGAGGTGGAGAGTTTACCTCCGGTGAGTTTGATACATTCTATGAAAAGCATGGAATAAAAAGACAGTTATCTGGTCCTAGGACTCCTCAGCAAAATGGAGTTGTGGAAAGAAAGAACCGGACCATTCAAGAAGCTACCAAGACCATGATGATGGAAGCAAATGTTCCACAAGTCTATTGGATAGAAGTTGTGAGTACTATTGTCTACACTCTCAATCGAGTGTAAATCAAAGGCAATTCTGGTAAGACCCCTTATGAACTATGGTTTGGTCATCCTCCTACTATGAGATACTTCCGAATTTTTGGTAGTAAGTGTTATATCAAAAGAGATGAGGATCTAGGGAAGTTTGAAGGAAGAAGTGATGCAGGGATATTTCTAGGTTACTCTACTCAAAGCAAGGCATACTGGTGCTTTAATAAAAGATTGAAAAAGATTGTTGAAAGTGCAAATGTTAGAGTTGATGAGAGCAAAGAAGGACATTCTAGGTCTTGCAGATATGAATCAGATGATCAAGATGAAAATCAAAGTTAAGGAAGACAAGTTTAAACCCAGACTTAGATTCATATTGATCCAAAAAATCATGTGACTCAAGAGATTAGTACAGATGTTGAAGAACAAGCTCAAGAAATAGAGGTTCAAATAAATCCCAAAACTCCTAGGTATGTAAGACTGAATCATCCTAAGATTAGATCATAGGAGATAGATATAAAGGTGTTCGAACTAGGAAAAGAATTATTGAAGATCAAGAGGAAATTTGTTTGATTTCAAAGATTGAACCAAATTAGTAAATGAAGCTTGCAATGATGAAAATTGGGTAAAAGCCATGGAAGAAGAATTAATGCAAATTGAAAAGAACCACACTTGGGATCTTGTTCCTAGACCTGAAGATAAAAATGTGATTGGAACTGAATGGGTTTTTGGAACAAACTAAATGAAGATGGTGAAGTTGTAAGAAATAAAGCAAGGTTGGTCTACAAAGGATATTCTCAAGTGGAAGGAATTGATTCTGAAGAAATTTTTGTTCCGGTGGCAAGAATAGAGGCAGTTAGACTATTTCTTGCATTTGCTGCTTATAAAGATTTCAAGGTCTATCAGATGGATGTCAAGTCAACATTCCTAAATGGAGAATTAGAAGAAGTCTACATTGCGCAATCCGAATGATTTCAGTTGTCTGATCAAAGAGATATGTTACAGGTTGAGGAAAGCATTGTATAGACTCAAAAAAGCTCCAAGAGCATGGTATGCAAGATTAGATAAGTATCTGCTAAAGCTAGGATATAGCAAAGGCACTACTGACAGTAATCTTTACTTCAATATTGATCATGAGCACATTCTGATTGTTGAGGTATTTATTGATGATATTATCTTTGGTGGAAATGAGAGTATGTGCAAAACATTTACCAATCAGATGCAGAGTGATTTTGAGATGTCCATGTTTGGTGAAATGAATTTCTTCTTAGGTTTGTAAATCATTCAGTCAGATAAAGGTATCTTCATATCTCAATCTAAGTATGTGAGAGAATTGTTGAAAAAGTTTGGAATGGAAGATTCAAAGCCAGTGGGTACACCCATGGTAACCAGATGTAAGTTGAGTAAGGATGATGACTCCCCTAAGGCAAATCAAAAAAGGTGAAGATCAATGATTGGAGGACTACTCTATCTGACTCAAACCAAACCTGATATCATGAATGAAGTTGGACTTGTTGCTAGATTTCAAGCTGATCCTAGAGAATCCCATGTTGTAGTAGTCAAGAGAATTTTTAGATATCTCAAAGGGACACTTGATTATGTCTTATGGTATCCAAAGGATAATGACTTCACTCTTCATGCATATACAGATGATGATTGGGAAGGAGATGTGGATGATAGAAAAGGTACTTGTGGTGGTGCATTCTTCTTGGGAAGTAAATTGGTTTCTTGGTTGAGCAAAAAGCAAGAGGCAATATCCCTATCTATAGTAGAGGCAGAGTATATAGCAGCAGTAAACAATTGTACTCAAGTTTTGTGGATGAAGTAAATGCTGAAGGACATCAGAATTGTGTTTGAGGAGCCTATCACAATCTTCTGTGATAATTCAAGTGCAATAAGCATCTCAAAGAATCTGGTGTTGCATTCAAAGACAAAGCACATATCAATCAAGTTTCACTTTTTGAGAGAGAAGGTTAATGAGAATGAAGTTAGATTGGAGTTTGTCTCTTCAAAGGATCAAATTGCAGATATTTTCACCAAGCATCTACCCAAGGATACTTTTGAGTATCTTAGAGAGAAGTTAGGGGTTATTACCCCTCATGATCAGAACTAAGATGCAGTAGGGTGAATCAGTCTGGTGGAATTCACAGTCATATCTTGTGATCCGAATTGATGTTAAGGAGATACTACTTAGGGGGAGTAGTCAATATGCAAATTTTAAATCAGTTTGAAACAAAAAGGGGAAGAAAAGATTGCAAATATGTGTGCTCTGCCATTGATGTCAAAGGGGGAGAGAAGTCATGTGAAAAACCAGTTGCTGATGAAAGGGGGAGCAGTGAAGAAAGTAGTTGCAGAAGTGATAAGAGAAAGGGGGAGAAGCTCTTGTCTTGATGGTTAAATTAGTTTTTCACATAATATGTTGCCATCAATGACAAAGGGGCAGATTATTGCAAATATGTGCCTAATCAGTGTTGTCATTGATGTCAACATATCCTTGTTGCCATTAGTGTCAACTGTATCTGACTTTGTTACATGTTTAGAAGACTGGAATGTTGAGGATATTGAGAAAATTAATGAAGATCAATGTATGCAGACCATATGGCTATGTAGAGGATTGTCTAAAGTAGATCCAGTTAAGTTTTGAGAGGTCCACATGAAGATTTGAAGAAGTTATGGCCATCTAAGTAGAACTGAGTTTTGTTCTGTACAAAAGAGACAGAGTGACAGTTAATCAGTCCAGATTGCTCCGCATTGAAATATTATGATTTGCAGTTCTAGAGGTATGTTTGGGAAGTCAATGTGTATCACCAACTCAAGTGGTTCATGGTTTAGAGGTCCGCAAGCAATCTTTCTAGTGTGATAGTCATAACAGACAGTGTTCTTAAGGTTCCAGGAGAAGATGCAAGTGATTCTGATGATTTGGAGGAGTACAGATGTCTTTGTTAAATTTAATGTGCTTGTGGAGGTCTCTGGATCATGTGCCTGCTATGTTGGAAGTCCGCATTGAAGTCTAAGCTTGTAGTTGAAGATTTTCTTCTTGGTGTTGCTATTTTTCCCAGTCTTGGCTGATCAGATGATTCTAGCGTATTACAGATGATCTAAGAGAAATTCTATGGAGCGTGGCATATTGATCAAGGAAGATTTGAGTCTCAATTATGTTTGGCTGACAACTTAGTGATTCACATTAAGTCAGATGTTTGGAGTGCTGACCTTGATATTTATTCCAAGGTTGATGAAGCATATAAAGGCATGGAGTTGAGTTGTGGAAAATCACCCTTGTGCGAAATAATCAAATTCGAAGAAAGGATCAGAGGCAGAGTAGAGAAGAGGAGGAGCAGAGGAACAAGAATAGTAAAAGATGAAGTGATAGTGAAGAAGTATTTTTACTGAGATGAAAAAATGAACTGGGTTGTCATCAAAATTCACTTTCTGGCATTTTGTATTGTGAGTAAAATAGGTTAAATAACCTCCAAAATTGCCCTGGAAAACTAGTCAAAACTTCTCCCGAAGCCACAAAAATGCACCAACATGTTGAGTTATGATAGGGGAGTATGGTTGTTAGACGGATTGGCATGAAATTATTAGGATTAAAAACTACTCACAATCAAATTAGCTTATTTAGCATGTTTTGCACCTATTTAAACTCAACTGAAACCTGTCATCTTGCCTCTTTGGAAAAATATCAAATCTAATTTTGAGGAGCTGCCATCCTGGAGATTAGTTCATTTATCTTAAATGAACATGTGTGAAAAAATAATTTTCACCATTCCTCTTCCTTCATAAGATATTAGGTGTCAAAGTTGACCTTTCTGAAGCTGCCTGGGAATGCAGTTACAAGACTGTGTAAAATCTATTTGGTTTTGATTTTGAAAAAATATCAACTGAAGTGCTGGGATTTTGAGAATTAGCATGAAAGAACATTAATATGGGAGGAATCCAAGACATCAATTTATTTGTTATGAACGTCACCCAACTGCTAGATATTAGCCTCCAAAGTAACCTTCTTGAAAACTACACCTGTCAACCTGATTAGGGCACACCAACTTGCAATTTTGAAAAACTATTAAATCTCTTCTTGGGAAGTTGTAACTAGAGGCTTTAGTTCATTTAGGCTTGATAAGTGCTTGTGCAAGAGATTTTCTCACCAATCATCTATGATCAAAAAATATTTAGGGCTAAAGTTGACCTCTATGGCAGTGAAACTTGTGAAATCAGGGCTAAGTGCAATTGGTTTTCATTTTGAAAAAATAGCAACCGATGAGTTGGAGACTTGAAACTGGACATAGAAGTAGGTTTTGATAAGGTGAATCAGGAACACCAATTGGTTTATCATGACTATTATCCATCTGCAAGATATTAACCTCCCAATTTGGCCTCCCGGACTGATTTTACACTATGCAAATAGCAAAACTTTTCCAAAACCCTTCAACTTGACTTCTCAAAACTTAGTCAAATCTCATTATGAGAAGCTGAAATTAGACATGTGCACTCACATATGATAGGAAAGTATTCTTGCAATGTGATTTTGTATAAAACTAAGCGGACTTAAAATTATGGTTCTCTAAATTAGGCTCCTCGGGTAGATTGCACAAGTGTATTTTTGAGAGTTATAGTTGATTTTTTCACATGGAAACCTAATTTGTTTTGCAAAAATTGGTATGTAATTTTAGGTTCCAATAGTGGCTCTATCTGGGGATGTATGCCCCTTGTGGGTACAACAAGATCCTAGATCTCTGGGGAGCAGACCAGTGCCTACTCCATTGGGCAATAGAGTTCAAATGTCACATTTGCCCTACAATGATATGGTTTGAAAACACCACATCATGACCAATGGCACAAGGTCATCAGAGAAATAAAATCCTCCTTTTGCCTCTGTCATATAGTTTATTCTGATTTGATTCCATCAAACACCTTTTGAAAACATTAATGCAATCTGCTCTGTTATAACCATTGGCATTGAAAACTTTCAAAACCATATTATATTTAGCTTCGCCCTTATCTCTTTTCAATTGTTCATAATTAGGCAATGTCTAAAGCTTTCTATCACTATATGATACATCCCTGTCATATAGGAAGTATTCACCTTCAATGCAACATTTTTCATTATTCTTCTCGTTGTCATGCATTGTAGATTGACATCCTGGCTGGTCTAAAAAATGAGAATACTTATTGTTCTCTTCATCATAAGTTGGTATAGAAATTATGGAACCATCACATGGCCATTGATGCAAACTAAAAAAAGGAATTCCAGGTGTATGGGAAGAAAAATAATTAGACTCATTCATGCTGCTCACTCCATTATCTAAATACTCCTCATGTGGGTCTGAGAAATTTTCCATGTCAATATCTTCTGAAACAATCAGATCTGAAACCTTTTCTATTTCTTCTAAGTCACTGATTGCAAATTTCTGATGCACACTTGAATTAATCAATGTTGAATATTCAATATCCTTGATGTGCAAACCAATATCTTTCTCCTGTGAGCAAAAGATCTTCAAGTCTAACTTGCATATCTCCTCTTGAACATGGATGGACATAGAATCTTGATTAGCTCCAAGAGTTTTCTCATCATTGTTACACAAAGTGCTTTCACTATCAATGTGAATGCATGCTAGACATGAAACTTCTAGATCACTCCCATGTGTATATCTCTAATATTCAATGGTGAGTAAATTTGAAATTTGCTCACTGTTGAGTGAGCATATTTCTTCATCCATCCCATTGCTGACATTTTCTTCATCCCTTTCCTCATCACCACAATACACAATTTCATTACAAACATATATAATTGTTCCATTAGCATAATCATTTCTTTCACAAGATGACATATCACCCTGATTATCTAAAAATGCTTCATCCTCATGATAGCATGGATTTGAGAACACATGAAATTCTTGTTCTAGTATACCCTGGCAAAGTATCATTTCATCTTCTTCCATCATGTCATTATACAATGGATTTGAACAGATCTGAAAATCATTTTCAGATGTGCACACCTCTTCTTCATTGAGAGTTTGTCTTCTCCCCCGAATATGCTGATACTCATTTTCTTCCTCCTCAAGTTCCTGATTTAGGTATTGAGGTGGGTGGGCTGGGACAACATGAGCATTTAGATTTTGAAGACTACTCTCATCTTCTAATGTATCATATGTCATTTCATTGTTTGTTGGAATATGTTATGGCTCCAAGTATTGTGTAAAATCCTCATAATTGCATTGTTCTTTTAAAACTTCTTCCTTATTTAGATCTGAAATGTCATCACTAAAACTCTCAATTGCATATGTCTCATCTACTGGCTGCATCGTTTGATCATTGTCTTGATATTATTATTAGATTCATGATTGATAGCATCCTCATACTTTTTCTTTTCTATGATATCAATCAGTTTACTCACCTGGTCTAGAGTAACTGGTTCTAGTGATTCATGCCATTAAATTGACATAGGCTCATATGTTAACATGAACATCTTAATGCATAAGGATTCATTAGGCTTGAGAATAAAAGGTATCTACATATAGATATCGACCATTTTGTTGAACAAGACCCATCCTGATTCTCCTTCATGTCTCTTTAGGTCAAAGATTGCATCTAAAGGGGGTATGTTATAATTTTTCATTTCTCATAAATTTTGTTTTTCAAAGTCGCATCCTCTTGTCAGAAAGAGGAATGATTTTTTCTTTTCCAGCAGAACTACCAATTTGTATTCAAATTCAAAACTTTAATGACTCTGAATTAATATGCTCTTTTAACTAGAATTATGGATTAGTCCCCAGCGGAGTCGCCAATTCTATTAGGTCTCAAAAATGCAGGTTACAAGTCCTAAGAGGATGCCAGGCTCTATGCTTAGATTTGCAATGTTTTTGAACTAACAAAACATAGTTAACCTATAGGGTTGATGACTCCCTGCGCTTTAGGTTCTGCTAGACCTAGGCAGGTGCACCTTACTAATGAAGTAGATTAAATGGATGTGTGATTTTGGTTAAGTTGATGGATTTACCCACAATAGCGAGTGATGTGGAATAGATGAAGGCTTGCTAACTAGTTCTACTCCTAATATTAAGATCTGAAATATGATTGTTTGAATAGGATTTTGTGAAATTCTAAAATGAAATGGGTATGACCAGTGCCTACTTCTGTTGGGCTAATAGAGTCAGTGGTTGGTTAATGGAAATAGATGTATATGATAGGTAGGTCTATTTAGCAGCTTAATTCTATCCTATTGGGTAAATGAAATGTTTGCACCTTATGCAAATGTGCAGGTTTGTAAGTTAATATACTCTTCTTAATAATCCCAGTGATATTCTCCCATATTACTGTGAACAACTGAAAGGAAGTTGTAATTCTAGCAAGAAGGAAACTTGACCAAAATTATTGCATTGAAAGGGTTTTAACTCCTGGCAGAGACGAATGAACTTAACTTGGAAGGAATTAAATCAACTTCTTATAGAAACCAATCAATTAGAACACACTGAATCAGCAAATGTGACCAGATAAATTAAAGATATCCTTGATATGATAATTTAAATAACATGAGAAAACCACTCTGGAGACAGCATAATAACATATAAGTGTGAATATCAACGCAACAAGTGAACACTGAGATAGATCATCATTTAAGAATTTTTTGCTCCATAATATCGCTTCAAATAATATGTATTATAACATTTTCTGATGTGGAATGGATGGGCGGATGGATGCAATCTATCTTCTACTAGTGATGATTTTCTAACCTACTCCAACTAATTCTGCCCCTGATATTTCATCTGGCATATATAGTTTGTGATTTTAGGGTTACAACCCTTTATTTCTTCTGTTACAACTTTTGGTATATCTTTTCATTTAGTTAATTGCCTTTTGCACATTAAAATATTTTAATCTTCACCTTTGTATCTTGGCAAAATTAATTGCAATTAGTTATAATCCTTCTTTAGCTGGCAACTTTATTTCTACCCAAAATGTTCTCCAAGTAAAATGACTATCCATTGGGAAAATATTTTGCCGTTGTAATACCAAGAAAATATCCCTCATTAGGGTATGTCTTCATTCTGCATGTGTTTGATTTTTCATTTAATTAATTATATCCCCAGATATAAAATTAATTAAAACTTCTCTACGATCTTGGTGAAAATTAAGACATTTCATAGTCTTTATTGCATTTCCCCCTTTATATCCCTTGTGAAAATACCTCACTGCAAAATATTTTAGGTAAAACAATTACTTATTTAGTTTGCAAATATTTTGCCATATGTATTTTCACTCTCATTTGATTTTATTTGGGTGAAATGTCTTTACGGGCCATCATATGCTCTTCCAGAAAATATTTTCTAGGTAAAATAATTACTTATTGAATTAATTCCTTCGGACAAGTGTTTCACTTCGGAGTAAAATATTCTCAATAATTTTTACCTTATAACCCCTTGGATGAAAATGTGGAATTCATTTTTATCACACCTCATTAATTTTATCTGCACCTTTTGTAAATATTTATTCTCGTTTGAATCATTTTCCTTATCGAAATAACTTGTATAATTAGAGGGACCTAAGGAACTCAATCTAATTATTTGTCTCCCCAAAAAAGCATCCATCGACATGATGTACAAGATCGACATGATTTGAAAACTTTGCTGCGATTAGCTTGTTCTTGTCGATACTTAGGGTTTCATATGTGTTTCTTCAGTAGCATACCCCAGATCCATTTTATGCATATCCCACAATCATCGTCTTCCATGAGGTTACATTTCGTTGAGGCATTTTGTGAAACAATTTTAGCACCTTGTCTATGCATCCATATCTTGCAGGATGATCTATTAGTTGAGCATTTACAACTGCAATGTCTGATAAAAATCCTTCTAATATTATTTGATGGATGTCCATACTCTATTCCAAATCTCCATTTCATCATAATTGGAAATACACAAAGTGTCACACTTGGCATACATAGAAATAAGCTTATCATAAAAAATTATGCGTGTAGTAGAGGCAAATCGTTGTGAGCAATGAAAGAATGGACATTCTTCTCATTTGAAAGTGCATTCTTGAGAATACGGGTCTACAATAATTGAAGATATGTAAATGATCTTCTAGGGGGTCTGTGCGTAGAATGTGCAACGCCTCTTTCAATTGGTCCTTCTCTACATAATGCCGTGAGATTGATATGAGTAATCGATGGCAATGACATTTTATGCTGGTAATTGGGGCATGGGAAATGTGGAGTGTTATTCTATTAAGTGTCTCATATCTTAAGACATCCTTGGGCATACAATCACTCACTGAAGTACAAGGGTAATGCCTATGATGCCAATGAACAAACAGTTTTTGTGTAGTCCTCCAAATATGCTCTCTCTAGTGACAATAGTGGCAATATCTTCTGCTAGCACGACAAGTGTAGGAACAAAACCTTTGTAAAGCATTCATCAAGACTATTGTATCATTCTCTTCCTTCCCAATAGAAATGCCTCCAAAGACTTCTCCATTGTAAGCTAGAATATTTGTTGATTAATCTACCAAAGGCTGATATAGTGGATGAACCCCTCGGAGCTGCAAAGTAGCACCCACAATTGATTCCTTTCCTTTATTGATGCTCACAATTTGGTTCATTTTGCTCTTGATCATCATGAATTCTATATTCTCACCAATAGCAACAATCTTGCTTTAAGTGACTTTCATTTCTTCCAAGGCCTTTTCCTTGTCACTAATGCACATGTAATACACAGATTTTGCTCTGCATCAGTAACCCAATGGAAAGATATTGATTGATCCATCTTTGAAAGCAACTCCATAGCCCCTGGGTCAAATACTTGAATGCCAAGTTGAGTAGCTTATGACTTCATAATTGTGTGATGCATGTTGGGTCTCCTTGTGGGCCCGACTAATTTTTTTTTTTGTTTTCAAACAATTTTTTCTCCTGAATTGTCCTGAGATTATTTCAGTATTGCTATTGAGATGAAAAAATGAATTGGGTTGTCATCAAAATTTACTTTCTGGCATTTTGTATTGTGAGCAAAATAGGTTAAATAGCCTCCAAAATTGCCCTAGAAAAGTAATCAAAACTTCTCCTGGAGCCACGAAAATCAGCAACATGTTGAGTTATGATAGGGGAGTATGGTTGTCAGATGGATTGGCATGAAATTATTAGGATTAAAAGTTGCTCACAATCAAATTAGCTTATTCAGCATGTTTTGCACCTGTTTAAACTCAACTGAAACCTGCCATCTTGCCTTTTTGGAAAAATATCAAATCTGATTTTGATGAGATGCAATTCTGGAGATTAGTTCATTTAGCTTAAATGACCATGTGTACAAAAATAATTTTGATCATTCCTCTCCCTTCATAAGATATCAGGCGTCAAAGTTGACCTTTCTGAAGCTACCTGGGAATGCAGTTACAAAACTGTGTAAAATCCATTTGGTTTTGATTTTGAAAAAATATCAACTGAAGTGCTAGGATTTTGATAATTGGCATGAAAGAACATTACTATGGGAGGAATCTGAGACATCAATTGATTTTTTATGATCATCACCCAACTACTAGATATTAGCCTCCAAAGTAACCTTTTTGAAAACTGCACCTGTCACAACCTGATTAGGGCTCACCAACTTGCAATTTTGAAAAAATATTAAATTGTTTTCCTGGGAAGTTGTAACTGGAGGGTTTAGTTCATTTAGGCTTGATGAGTGCATGTGCAAGAGATTTTCTCACCAATCATCTATGATCACAAAATACTTAGGGCCAAAGTTGACCTCTCTAGAGGTGAAACTTGTGAAATCAGGGCTAAGTGCATTTTCTTTTCATTTTGAAAAAATAGTAACCGATGAGCTGGATCCTTGAAACCGGACATAGAAATAGATTTTGATAAGGTGAATCAAGAACACCAATTGGTTCATCATGAACATTATCCATCTATAAGATATTAACCTCCCAAGTTGGCCTCCCGGACTGATTTTACACTGTGCAAACAACAAAACTTTTCCAAAACCCTTCAACTTGACTTCTCAAAACTTAGTCAAATCTCGTTATGAGAAGCTAAAATTAGACATGTGTACTCACATATGATAGGAAAGTATGCTTGCAAAGTGATTTTGCATAAAACCTAGTAGGCTTAAAATTATGGTTCTCCAAAGTAGGCTCCTCGGGTAGATTGCACAAGTGTATTTCTGAGAGTTATAGTTGATTTTTTCACATGGAAACCTAATTTTTTTTGCAAAAATTGGTATGCAATTTTAGGTTCCTACAGATCCATCTCTGGTTTTCAAAATCTTTAGTGATTGTTTCATTGTCTTAAATCCTTCATCAGCGGGCAGTTAAAAGTTATATGCAACGGTTGATTTAATAAGCAGGTCGGTAGTCATTTCTTTTGTTCAGAGTTTTGAAGAAAATTAATGGTTGTTCTTTTGGCAGATCTCTAAGTCGTTGTCCAGTTGGCATCTAAGCTTGGCTCTCAAGATTGTACTTCTTGGAGGTCGTTGTGTATGGTCGGCATGTTCTAAGCCATCTTTTCAACGGTCTATGCATAGCAATTAGCGGTCAACTTCAACATAGTAAACCACCAGCATGTGATCGTGTCAATTCCAATAGCTAGTGGTCTATTCCTAATTGCCAGGGTAAACAATTAAATTAACCACTAGGGTACTTGCATATGATCAAAATTTTCAAATAGTTAGCGGTTTAAATCAAACAGCCAGAGTTACCTTACTTCTTCCTACATGCCAAAGGAGGTTGTTTTTTTCAAATTTTCATAACTTTCACATACGGAGGCCAAATCATGCAAACAAGGACTTGTTGGAAAGATGGGAGGATAAAATTTTTAGCTAGTTAGGTTTTATCAGATGACTAAACCATTTTCCTACCTTTTTTATCAGTCAAAGTCAAACTTGCACATAAATTTCAAATGCTCATAACTTGAAGAAATTTGATTGGTTTTCAGCGAATTATTTTTTTAATTTGCTTAGAATTTCCTAAATTTTATGTTTATGCAATCCATTTTACTATATCAGATCATTTTCATTAGAATTTATCAGATTTCATCTTTTTCACTTAATCATCTTCTATGCAAGTTTACTGTTTCTTTTGCGATTTGGTGACTTGTAGGTGAATCAAAGGAGCTGAAGCAGCATTTGGATCAGTCACATCATCAAGTTGGAAAGAAAAAAAATCATGTGCACTCATTCTATCTTTCATCTCTTAATCTTGTTTGATCACACATTTGGATTTTGGGTATAAAACGAACAACTTGTTTGTAATCACATCAAAAAATTGGGCTAAAATGAACAAGTGTCTTCCTACACATTTGGATTTTGGATTTAAAAAGAACAAGTGATTGAATTGTCTTCCACACATCTCATTTCTAAAGGGTCAATTAACAAGTGCGAGTGTGAATCAAGTGATAGCTCACTTGGTTTGCTTTTGTATAGCCTATCTAGGAGTCCTACTTGGAGACACCACTCCAAGCGATGACCTCAACCGAGGCTGAATTGAAAGACACTCTCATTGGAAGTTGTAAAATTTTTCACTCTTGGCTAAGTCCCAAAGAACTTTATACCTTTGGGAAGTGAAGGTGAAGGGTGGATTACTCCTTTCTCCCATCTATGTGGCATAATTTCACTTTCAATTCCTAGTCAACCTTGTGCAAAATAGCCTAAAACCTAATTGGCCATACCCACTTGACTAGACATTAGGCTTGTTGATGTTTTCAAGTGCTTGCTTAGCCATCATCACATTTAACTTTCAAGGCTAGAACTTGTTTATGTGTCTTGCGTGAGTGATTCATGTGTGTATATGCATAATCATTTGTTTGAATATTGCCACATCAAGCTCGAAACACCAAAACACATAAAGACAAATCATCCTACACATTCCTCCAACAACATCTAAATCCAATCACTTTCACCCTAATCATCCTTATCATCATCCTAATCACCCTAAACTTATCCAAACCATCACTTTCATCCTACTCAACCCTAACTATACCCAAGTCATCCAATCTTGTCATATCCTAATCATTCAAGCTTATCCAAGTCATCTAAACCAACCCTAAAACATAGCCTAGTCATCATCCTAATCATCCTAGTCATCATCCTAACCATCCTAAACTTATCCTAGTCACATCCCTATTCTAGCCAAATCACTTCTGCCACATCATCATCCAAATCCCTAAACAAGCACTTGCTAAAAGGACTTAAGACAAACACTTGGGTGACAACATGTTTACACCAGAAGACCTAGAAATCAAATTCCAAAGATTCCTCCAAAATCTTTATCAAGGATCACAACCCCTAAACCAAGACACCATTGAAACATTACAATTCTTCATCCAAAAAGCTCAACCCCAAGCAAGCCAATCACCTCAACTGCAACACTTCATAACCCAAGTTCAACACCTTTTAGCCACTAGTTAAGCCCAACAAGCACATCAATCCTTAACCATTCACTCCCAATCTAATCCATCTTGCCACATGTCATATCCATCCACTTCATATAAACCTAATCCACCTTATAGCCACATGTCATATCCATCCACTTTCTATCAACCTAATCCACCTATCCACCAAGTCAATGCCACATCAACCTATGAACATCCACCTCAAGCTTATCCAATCCCTCATGCCGACATTCCAACACACTACCAAGCCCATCCACAAGGCAATCAAGTGATTTCACAAGAAAAACATGCAAGTCCAAATGGCCTTTTGTATATAAATCAAGTGAGCACAAGTCAAGCAACAACAAGATCAAATGCCTAAATCTTTCAGTCCACCTCGAGATCTTTTGTCTACATATCCTACCATTACAAATACCTACCAAGACTATTAATGGCCTCCCCAACAAGTACAAATGAGCCCAAGTCCACCTTTGCAACAAGAAGCATATGTAACTCCAAGTGGCCCATTGTACATAAACCATGCAAGCCTAATGCAACAAGACTTAATTACCTTTGACAAGGGAGATACCAACCTAGCTAATTCATCCTATGAGTTGCCTTCATCATCCAATCACATGCTGACACATGAGCCAACTAATCCTATCCCAACACCACCATGTGATCCTTATTCTAGTCCATATTCTAAGCTATCAAGCCCTTCATCACCTTTACCACCATGGGCCTCCAATCCTCCACCAAACAAAAATGTTGAGTATATTTTATGATGGATGCTTAAAGCAAAACTTATTGAACTTCCTAAAGTCAAACCATGTGAGGGAAGTCCATACAATGAACATCATTATTGTGCATACCATAGGATCAAAGGTCATAATACAAATGTATGACCCATATTTAGGCCACTCCTCTTTAAGATGTACATACAGAGCCTCTGTAAACATGCCACATCATCCCAATCCAATGTGTCACCCCCATCTAGTCCAAATCCTAATCCATCCAATCCCATTAGCCCTCAACCTAATCACAATCCTTAACCTACAACTCCATCTACCCTTATTGTTCATCCATTATATTTCCCATCTACCCATACGCTTGCAAAGGATGTGATCCATTGGCTATTAGCAAGGAACTACTTATACCCATGTCAAACATCTATTCAAGAGTCCTACACTATACCTAGCCCTTCAAGCCCATCATGTGACCTACAAGCCATCAAGCATATTCAAGGACCTCCCATACGTTCAAGACAAGAGTCATCATGTTCTCATGCTGTTGACCAAGAACCTATCCAAGGGTCATCCAATTCCATTCAAGCAACCCAAGAGGTATGTCATGAGTTTAATCCTAAGCATGTGGAAACATCAAGCCCTTATTCTAATCAAGATTGAATCCCTTCCATTCAACCCATCTACAACCTCTACCTTCTTTATGATCAAGATATTACCTATAAAGAAGCTATCCATGAGCACCTTGATCCTATCCATAATCCTATATCCATCCATGAACAAGATATCCACATTGCTCCTAGTCATCCGCCATCTAGCCCTATACATAATGAGCAAACATCCACTTGTCATATTGAGACATGTGCCTCCCAAGAACACATAAGCATAGAAGATCAAATCAATACCTTGGATCTTAGTGAACACAATGCTAATCAAGATCCTAATGATCCTTACACATCCACATCCACCATCGACTCCATTCCAAGTACACCATCATATCCACTTGGTATATCCACCTTTATCCATGACTGTTCTTCCCTAGGACAACAACAACCTTTGTCCTCCACTTCATCTTCTCCATCCAATAACAAACTTAAGTCTAGTGTCCAAACCACACATAGTTCCATTGTCCATCACATGCTCCAAAACATGAACTACCAAGGTAAAGGCTTAGGCCTTTATGAACAAGGTAATTTGAAGCCAATCCATGTCAAAGTCCCTCCATGCTCATATGGCCTTGGATACACACCCCAAGGTAAAAATTTAAATATGTAGGTAATTCCTCCATGCATCCTAAGTCCACCACTTTCCATCACAAACCACATCATATACCCAAAACATATGTGGCCATTTCACCTCCATTATCCTACAAATGTCAAAAGCATGTGACCATACACCTTCCACCATCCAATTTACCTCCATTACTTCCAACTCCTAATCTCCCACCAGCCACTTTAACTCCACTCCTTCCAACTCCTAACATCCCTCCATCCACTTTACCTCCATTTCTCCTGACACCTAATTATCCACTTATCCATAAGTCCCCTAAAAATCATAATCATGACCAACAAATGCACACATTGTCTAAACATGAAGTTTCTACTCATTCTACCAAACACATGGGATTCAAAAGTAAAAATTTTGATGCCTTTACTTATAAAGCTAGAAATCCTAGCAAAAATCCTAAGGATCCTCATGCCTTAGGACATTAATGTGAAAAGTCAAAGCAAAATACATCCAAAAAGCTATATAAGCCCATACCTCCACAAGCAAAACCCAAAACCAAAATGGTTTGGATCCCTAAGCAAAAATCAAGCAAGTCTAATGAGGCATCCTCCTCTACATCTCAAGAATCCCAACCATCCACTTCCATGCAAAACTCACAGTCCATCCAAAAATCCCAAAAATCCTACAAGCAAAGCAAAAATCATAAAAATACTAAGTCTATGTGGGTCCCTAAATCACTCAATCACACATATCCTAAGTAAACATTGCCATTGCTTCCTACACCACCTTCCCATCAAAAGCTTCAATGTTTAACATGGTGTGTGTAACCATTGGTCATGGTTCCCTTCCATTTCACAACACTTCCACATCCCTCCATCTCCCCACCTTTCATCCATTATCCTACATATCTCCCCAATCACACCCCTATGGTCCATGCTTTTTCATTGTCTTTCACCTATCCATCATTGCCTAAGTCCTACATAATCCATATCATAATCCACTATGTATCCTTTCATAATCCGCATCATAATCCTCTATCTACCTAGTCCATCTCCCATCCACACAAACCCCTACCAACATCTATGAGCATAATGACATTTGACATGGTCCATGCGATGACATTCTATCTCGTGGGACTATCACCTTTCATCGAACTAGACACTCGAGTCCCTCCTATTCATTACCATGGTGAAAACCTGGTAAATAGGTGCCATGTGTAATTGTCATCCCATAAAAAAAATCAAAATATTAAAGAGAAATTCCTTTGTCCAATGGTGAAAATCTAGTAAACAGATGCCTTGGATAAGTACCATGATGAAAACCTGGCAAACATGCATCATGCGTTGTTGATCTTCTATGTCACTTACACTTGGAGGCACATTGTCTCATCTACACCATCCTATCATGTCCTATCTTACCATATCCCACCCTACCATCCTTATCCATTACACCCATGTACCTATAATATCGAGTATATCCATCCTCCCTTCCTCTTTTGATCTTGTTAAAGACATAGGGGCAAAATGTTGAAATATGCTTTAGATATCTCTTGACATACCCCTCACCCTTTCCAAACAATCCTATCATTATCCACCTATCATAAGCCTTGTCATGTAAAATGCATCATGTTATCCACCTATCACAAGCCTTGTCATGTAAAATCCATCATGTCATCCTTTTGTCATAAGCTTTGTTATCAAAAATCCTAAGTCTACTACCTAGAATGGGACAAGTTATTCCTATGCGACATAGTCTTTGGAGATCACATCCTAGTTCCATTATGAGGCATACATCCATCCACTATAGCCTATTCTTATATCTATCCATCTATCATGAGCTTTCCCTTTTATGGCCTATCCCTTTATCCACCCATTTATCATGAGCCTTCCATCCCATTTACTATCACCCATCCTTTTATCCATCCACTCCCATTCATCTATCCTCGCATCTAGACTTGCTTTTCCCTTGTCATTGGTATCAAGCACAAAGGCTACCCAAATTGTAAATCCATTGACATTTTCTAAAACATTTCAAAAAAAATCCAAAAAAAGTCAAATATTCCCAAAAATCCAAAAAAAATAAAATCAAACATCCAAAAAAAACACACAAAAAAAATCAAAATATTCCTAAAAATCCAAAAAATAAGTATCCAACGAAAATCCAAGCAATAAAACCAATCACATCATTGAAAACAATCCACTCCATTAACATTCAAACAAATCAAATTCATCAATGAATCAATCATCATCAAATCTCAAATCCATCAAAGCAAATCAAATATCTAATCAAATCATCAAGTCAAGCCAATCCATCAAATCAATCAAAATCACATTAATCTAATCCATATCATCCCATCAATAACATCAAACTCAAATCAAATCAATCCATCAAATTCATCAAACCAAATCAATCCAATTCAATCAAATCAACTCTTCAAATCAATCCTTTCATCCAATAAAATCAAATCCAGGCAATGACCCAAATGCAAGTCATCCTCAATCCATACCAATTAAGTTAATCAATCTTATCAAATTATCTAATCGAAATCAATGGTCTTGATCCTAATCTTTTCATAAACCAAATCAATCAATCATCATCACCATCATCAATGGGATATATCATTCCCACGTTCTTGTGTTGATCTAAGGATATATCATTCCCCGCAATGACAACACTATCACTATCAATCAATCAATTAACAATCAATCATTGGTTTACATCTTGACAGGGGCAATACCTTGTTTGCTTTTGTATCATTTGTGCATGCTTGCTTGTGTGTGTTATCATTTTATCTTGCATTTGTATCACACTTGAATAATTCTAGCTAATATTCATATCTTGTGTATGTTGGCATAGCTTTTTGCATTATCCTTTGCATCTAAGGTCATATCATACCTTTTGTGCATTAGGACTTTAATGCTCTAAGTTCTCTTCCGCATACGTTAGACAAGGTCGTATTATGCTGGGGCATGAGAGACATCGTCACCTTGGTCTTTATACCTTGGTGCATAATGTCTAGTGCTATATCAAACACCATGGTTGCTCATTTTCATTGTAGCATAATGCATCATTCATTTCTTCTATCCATTCCATTATCTTTCTTTCTTGACCAATCCCTTTCATTTTGAAAGCATACCCATGTTTGTCCAACCCACCTATTCTCTCGAGGGGGCATCATCATCCTATCTTTCCATCATCAACCTATCCTTTCCATCATCATCATCCCATTTCCTCATCCCATCTTTTAATCCTCATCCTATCTTTCCATCATCTCATTTCTTCAGCCTATCCTTTCCTTTATCCATACCTTATCTTCTTTGAAATGATGTTACTCAACACAAACCTTATCATCTCAAACATCATCTCAAAGAGGGGCAAAATGTAGACACCCAAACTTGTCCCCAAATTTGTCCATGTCTTGCAACACCTTGTTAAAACATTATCCTAGACATCATAAGCCATTTTGTCCTAATTCCCATCCTAATTTCCCTAATCCCACTTAGCCAATTAATTAAATAAATTTTATTTTTTTAATTAATTTCCCATTCATAATCCTATCCTTAATCCCATCATCCTAATTATTTAAATAAATTTTATTTATTTAATAATTTCCACATCATATCTTATCCCATCCTATTCATCTACCAAATTAATTAAATAAAATTTTATTTATTTAATTAATTTCCCAACTATATCCCAACTAATTCAAATATTTAATTTGAATTAAGTCACATGATCCTTATCTCACCTTGACACTTGTCCATTTCCCCTTAATCATGTGTTGTAGTACAACTCATTTAAAATACTTTTTTATGTACATCATCACATGTACTACTATTTGTGTACACAATCACACATGAGACCTATTTCCTTTGACACATGTCAATTGACTACAATTTCTTAACGTGCAAGGAAACCTAACTTAATTCTATCCATCCATTTCATGCTAAACCCTAATTGATCCTAGCCATTCATTTGAATCAAGCCAATCCTATCAAGCAAGCCTCTCTTGAGCCATGAAAAGGGGGGATTCTTCTTCATGCAACCTCACTTTGCCAAATTTTTATCTCAAGCCATCATCCATCCTCTTTCATCTATCTAGCTTGCATCTATCAACCATCAATCATCCATCATTTATCTTCTTATCAATGTTATGCTATGGAATCGAGCAATCAACACAACAAATTGATCAATCAATCGAACTCATCTTGTATCTGTGAGGTATTTAATGATTTGGGTTTAGGTTATGCATTTTATTGTTTGATCATTTCCATTTGTAAATCTAAATTTTTCATTACACAGTAATCTCTGACCCCCATCATTTCTGCTATGGCTTCGTCATTTTGTACTACATCAAAGACAAGAGGTCCTCATTGGTCCCAATCTATGAGGTCCGGGTATACAAGTGGTAAGTTGTTAGATGAGGATGGTAGGGTGGTTACAGTGTAAATGGTGCAGACAGAGGATTTGAAGAATTATGTGAAGTCACTAAAGGAGTCTTGATGGCCTACTTCATTGATGTTATCGACTTTTGGGGAAACCGTGATGACCTCGGCTAAGATACACTCGCCACTAGTGAGGAAATGTTGTCATTGACCAAACCCTAACCCTTATTTGTAGGGATTCCTAGTTGCTTGAGTTGGTTCTATGATCCCTTGTTCATGAAGGCCAATGCCACCTTGTCCTTTATAGCCTATACTTTTGATGATTTTTGACCCTTTTCCATAGATTTCAGATGGTATGGTAGGGGTTTCTTGTTTCGCTTCTTCATCTTTGTACATCCATGATGATACATCTTCAAGCATGTCCTGATCAAGGAGGTGTTTCTTTTAAAAGGTTGGGGATGTCTTGCATTTGATGACCATTGTATTGACATCTTCTTCTCTTGGGGCACCAAATGTCTTAGGATTGGGTAGAGTCCCTACACAAAAGATACCATGTAGGTCATATTCTCCACATCCCATGTCACTGATCTTGACCTTGACATCGGGTGGCAGGGTTGCTAGGGATGAAGTGGAAGCAATATTGGAAGGGTTGATATATGAGGTGGATGTTGTAGGGTTAGTTGGAGAGGTGGTTTTCATGATAGCTTTGTTGTATGGACAGAAGGTGTGGTCGTATCCTTCCAAGAAACTGCAGTGTTGGAAGGGGAAAGGATCGGCATAGACAGTTACTTCCGTAATGTTATGGGGAATTTTAGACATTGATGGAATGTGGAGGGGATGACTTGCATGGCTTAGATCCATGGTCAGCTGAGAAGAATGTTGTAGGAGAGGTCAAGATCAAGGACCTGACATTTTGTTTCCAATATCTTTTGCCCTACTTGGATGGGGAGTTTGATAGTACCCTCAGAGAGTCTCTGAGTGTCATCATATCCCTTGATAGTTATGCATTCACTAGTTTCCACAACCACATCCGAGTATCCCAAGTGTTTTAACAATTTTAGAGTGCACAGGTTTAGGCTAGAGCCACCATTTATTAAGACTCTTTTGATGATATGCTTGTGAACGCAAACTTTGATATGTAAGGCATCATTATGTAAATTGTTGGAGGCAGGGAGATCCTTTTTTGAGAAGGTGAGATGATGGGGTGAGGCGATGTGGCCCACCATGGATTGGAATTGATCCACATTCAGCTTGGTGGGAATTTGGGTTTCCATTAGAGCTTTGTCAAGGACTTCTTTATGGAGAGGTGACGTACGGAGTAGCTAAAGGATGGAGATTTGTGCAGGGGTCTTTCCTAGATGTTCTAGGAGATTATATTTATTGGTTGGTGATGGGAAAATGGATGGACAATTTGGTTGGGGATTCGATATGGATGGAGGTGTTTGGTGTAGTAGGGGCTGTCCATATGGACACATGGCCTCGACGGGTTGTGATGGCACAATCAAGTGCTTGAGCCTGAATAGTGATTGTGTTGATATAGTTGGATGATGCTTCTATACAACCTACGACAAAATCATAGGAAGCAAGAGGTGGAGTGATATTGTAGGCTTGATTAGAAGATGAGGCTTTTTTGTGATTAGGTAACGAATCCTTGTAAGCTCCCAAATTGGCGTTGGGTGATGGTTGGGTGGTTTGTTCGAGATTAACTTTCTTTTGATCTATGAGGTCTTGTATACAATGTTTTAAATTCATGCAATCAGATGTCTTATGGCCCATAATGTGGTGGTAGTCACAATAGTCATTTTCATTGTACCATGTGGCTTTGAGTTCACTTTCTTGGTGGGGCTTAATGGGTGGGAGAGTTACTAAACCATTCTTTAGACATATATCGAGGATATCTTTGATTGGTTCCGCTTGGGGTGTAAATTGTCTCTAAGGTTTATTTTGTTTAGGTTGACCTTTGGGAATATTCACATTGGCGGTGTATGTACTTGGGGGTGCTTGGTATTTCACAGGTTGGATGACCTTCACATCAATGACGTCGTCATTGAGGTTGTTCTTGTTTTTTTCCCAAAAGTGTGATTTCTCATTTGATTGTGTGTTGTTGTTGTTTGTATTGGGGACATTTATGTTGACCTTGTTGTTGTTGTTGTTGTTGTAGGGCTTGTTGTCATATAGTTTGATCGAACCCTTGGCAATACGGGCTCTTTCGATGGTAGTACCCTTGTCAATGACTTCTTTGAAAGTAGACGTGCAAAGGATTTGTAGATGGAACCCCATTTCTTGGTTTAGATTAGTCACGAACATGGTGACTAATTATTTTTTTGGAATCGACCAAGGGAACTTGCTTGCTAAGCCTCTCCACCTTTGCAAAAATGAGGCGAAGGATTCTCTGCTTTTTTGTTTGGTATTGCAAAGGGCCATCATGGATATCTCGTGTTTAAAATTGTAGGAGAAGAGTTTGACAAACTTTTCCAGAAGCTCAGGGTGTTGGTAATCATTTATGTTTAGGGTTTTAGGCTCAAGCTACTAGTGGTGCCTGCATAAGTATTCAGGTTTCAAGCATTTAGATATGCAGGCACCTTCCCAAAAAACCAGAAAATTCCAACACTTTCAGCCTCTGCAGTTGAAAAAAATGCAAAAAATCAAGTTAAGGTGCAGGTGTCTTTGTATATACATGTAGGCAAAATGTGCATTGGTGAGTGCAAAATCTCCATCATCCTTTGAAAAAATCAATTAAATGCATATCAGGCTTTGAAATGTGCATATACAAAGGGGAATCTTTCGTAGATTCCTGGGAATATTCCTGCTTTGTATATCAGGTTGCATGTAGAGATACAAAGGAAAAATGTACAGGGGTAGCGGACATGCTTCTGCTATAGTGTGATGTACAAGTGGTCTTGTATATCGAGCTACATACAAAGCCGCCAGCATGCATTTCAAACATACAAACAAATATACATTCAGGTGTGCATACAAAGGAAAGATACATTGCAGGCATATTCCAGGAAAGATTCCTTGTTTGTATATGCAGGAGCGAATGTATGCTTGCATTTAGATGCATTCCTGGAATATTCTGTTGCATATTCTGCAGTTGTATATGAGGGTTTGTATATTTGTGTTTGTATATTGGCACATACAAAGGTGCAAATATACATTTGCTATAGTGCCGCAAGGGAGACACAAGTGATGGGGCCCACCAGTTGCACATGCATTCATTTGTATGTTTGCATAGACAAGCCAATATACAATGAAGAAATATACATTCCGGACCTGATTGAAAATCAAATGCAGTGAATAATGTTTCAGGTCCGTAGCATGTATGTTGGGCGCTTGTATGTACCAATGTACATTCGAAAGATACAAGGGTTAAGATGCAAGCCAGATTTCAAAGCAACTTTAGCATGCCTCATTAAAATTTGAAATTTGCCTTGTATGTATGAGGCAAATGTACATGCACATATACAAGGAAATATGCAGGAAAAGAGGATACAAGTCAGACCCGAATTGAATTTTAATTTGTTCTAAACAGGTTTGGGGTCCACCTTGTATATCAAACAGATGTATATGCATTTTGCATATACAAGGGATTTTTGAAGGGTGAATAGTGGCAATTGTATATGCATCTGTTCATGCATATTCAAGGGTGAAAAAGGCAAAATGAAGAAGCGAAAAGCCAGCGATAGAATCATGGGGTGCCTACGTGGCACGTTTTCACTGGTTGACGACTAGTCAGTACGATTTTGAGCTGTGGATCTCAGCGATAGGAGTGGATTGACAGCCTTGTTTTGAACCTGCAGCGATGGTTTTTCCTGAGCGTGTGCAGCCATTTTTGAGCAAGAAAATCTCCATATGCATCTATTGTTGCATCCCGTAGGTAGTTGAGGCTCTGATGGCGGTCGTGTAGAGACATCAATGGGTGAGGTGACAGGTGAACTACTAGGCTTGTGAAGAAAACATTTAGGTAGCGGCTCAGATCCTGAACCTACCTATTCTCTTTCCTCTATTTCCCAGCTGCATTAATTATTTTGAGTGCCATTTCTCATGCATTGTATCTGGCAGATTGTTGACTTGCCTTGTAATTAATTTTGCTGAGTACACAGTCTTGATATAGAAAGCCAAACTGTGTTATTCATGAGTTGTTGAAGACTTGGGCAATTTTTGGGGAAAAATAATGAAATATAGGGCATTTTTCTAGCTGTTGTATCTCTATGGAGTTTATGTGTTGCATCTGAGTTGTATCTTGCACATGTGTTCAGTTTCAGTGTTAATGTTATATGAAAAATGCTTCTTGCATGTGTTTTGCTGTCTGTCTCCACTTGTTGTATGCTTTTCTTCTTCTGAATTTGGTTGCTAAGGGTTTCTCAAATTCTAGAATACAGATTTATGTATTGCATGCTTGATCTTTAGACTTCCATTCAAGGAATGGATTAAATTATTTTTGGTTGAGTGTGGAGGAGATTGTATGTTAGCTGGGATATCCATAAGCAGAGACAGTTAAATACCCATTCTTGGGTGATGTTTGTAAGGCAAGCATCAATCTAACCCCTTGGAACTTGAATGCCAATTGCAAGCCACTCTCATGTATATGTCTATGTGACTCCTCGCTCTGAGATAGGCACCGGTCTGCCCTTGTGAAGTAGCTATGATCCAAAACCCCTATCTTGTAGCCAAACCATCAAATTCAAACCATTCCATTATTCCAACCTATTAGTTGTAGGAGTAGGATTAGGAACCCCCTACATACTCTCATCCTTAACCAGACAAATATGTCCAAGAATGTTGCTAACCTTGTGATTTGTCATATAAATCTTGGTCCACACATGAGAGTATTCTGCCTATTCTGAAAAGCTAAATCTTTCTATCATTGGGTGAGTCAAAGTGTCAAATCTTTAGCTAATAGGGATACCTCCCTTGGTGTGGCAGAACCAAAAGTGAAGGGGAGGTAGCTCACACAACCTCCTGTATCTGTTGGCTAAATCTGTCCATGCATTGGAACTGACAAACCCTTTATCGATTCAGGAAAAATTACCAATAGAATTGGCAACTCTACCGGGGATCGAATGTGAAAGTGTTATCCTACAATCTTTGGTGAAGTTTTGCCTATCTGAGTCACCAACAGAATTGGTGACTCTGCTAGGGACAAGAGTCAAATAATGTGAAATCATTGCTACATATCTAGTTCTTTCATGTGAAAGATGGTGCTCTGCTAGTGGTATGAACTCAGAAAAATGTTTGATGAGCTTTCAACTATTTGAAATTTTTATCCTCTTTGGAGAGATGGCGACTCTGCAAAAAAGTTTTAGTGCACATGAAAGGCTAATGTATGTTATTGAGATCTAAAAGTATTATGTTCAAAGCTTCAACATCTAGATGAGAAAAGGTACCTAGCTCCTTCCCATTTATATTTGTTGTTTTATTGCATAAGTTAGATGCCAAGGGGAAGCCTTAGGTCTTAGACATACATAAGATGTCTAAGAGTGAAGTTTATATGAATCCAAGTATGTATTCACCCATACTCAGTCAAGAGGGGGATGATGTATTGAGTAAAAAAATTGAAGAGATAAAGAATAGGTTGATATCCTTAGAAGCCCAGCAGGCTCAGTTAAATAGTAGTAACCCTGTTGTGTCTGCCAGTCAGAATGATAACCCTCTTGTAAGCTCTTTTGATCCTTTGTATGACCAATTAGATTTGTCAAGGGTTGATTATCAAGTTGAAAGTATGCCTGCTAAAATTTACAATCAGATGCCCAGATTTAATGGACACAATGTGTGTGATGGGGGTACACATATCCAAAACTTTCACTGCTTCATGGAGAGACATTCATTTAGGGATGAGGATATGTGGATGAGGTTTTTTGTTAGATCCTTAGGTGCTAGAGCCAAAGATTGGTATTTGAGCTTTCCAAAGAAATTCTTTGCCTGTTCAGATGAACTTGCTGACTATTTTAGAAACGAATTTGCAACAGAACCTACTGATCTTGTTGCAAGATTAATGGAAATTAGAAGACATGATAAAGAGCCCACTATTGATTTCAGTCATAGATTTGCAGTTGCCCTTTCACAAATCCCTGAAGGCTTCAGACCTGATACTTCAGCCTGTGTTGGCATATATTTGGAAGCTTTCGAGGAGGGCTCTAGTGCATTGTTGAGGAAATTCAAGATAACAAGTATGCAGATGGCATAAAAGTTTTTAGAAAATATAGAAAAAATCATAAATGAGCATATGCAGAATTCCTTGTCCACAGGCTTTGGTGTGAATAACAGTTGTATGGCTGCAAATAAGCAACTGATCATTATTGTGCGGTTGCACAACACGCCTCATTTTGACTTGACAAAACAGGGACCCAACCTTTTTATTTGGCTTGGCCTATGTTTTTGCTTGCTGGTGGTCTGGTAAAAGAAAGTAAGAAATATGATCCTGCATAAAGGGGGCTGGGTAAGTCATCATGATGAGGTAAGTTTTTTCAAAGTTAATATTTCATGACAATAATCTCATGATTGGATAGATTACAAAATTTCATGTAGGTTTTCTTTTTGGATCACCCTGATATTCCTTAGGGTGTGAAAGTTATGAATAGTCAAAGTCCTGGTCAAACTTGATATTCTGAGGAGAGGATCATATTTCTTAACAATAGTCATATTATAAAAGATCACCCTGATCCAATTTTATCACCCGATAAATCATGCAGTTCGCGACATGCGGACATCAATTTTAAGTGGTAGTGATACTTACTCATAGAACAACATCATATATTTTGCGGGGGTCATATTTTGAATATCACCTGATATTCAGAATATCACTGTACCTTTCGAATATCACCCTATCGCAAAATATCACCCTAGAGTCAATTATCCTGATGACGTCATCAAATCCCAAAGAACAAAGAATCACCCTAACAATGACATCATCCTCCTCTTTACCTTGCGGAGGTATATTTCCGAATATCACCCCCATCTAACAAACATGATGATGACGTCATGGTGCTATAACGATAAATCAAGTCATTATCAGGATGACGTCATCCTGATATTTTGAGAAGGTCACTTTAGTTTGGGGGGTCATCATATTCCAAACATCACCCGACATTTAGAACATACCCTAATTTTGAAACATAGCCGGATATTCTCAATATCACCCAATATTTTGAAAGATCATCCTCCTCTTCTTACCACACAACAATTAATGCCATTAATGTAGTAGGTGGTTCCCGCTGATTACTAGTGCGTTGATAACACCTGGCAACATCCAAAGATTTCCATGCAGTAAATCAATGATTAAGATCAATTCAGTCAGATTTTGCCCTAAGTGACCAAATGAATAGATTTAAAATGAATTTACAACATCATTATACTCTTACTTGCAAAGAAACGATAAGTTGCAGAGCCAAGTTCTCAAACCCTCATAAGAGCTACCTGTTGAAGCATATAGCTTGCCAAGAATAGGACGCGTGATCAACAATGGTATTTAAATTCATTCCGTAATCATGAACATAATTTAGGAGGATAAACGTATCAGGTAAGTAATTTGAATCCTCCTCCTGTCATTCTCTGCATATCTAGGTTGTATAATGTCACTGATTTGAGGTTGTATGTTCTGTTTAATATATATATACATGATGTTATAAAGGTGTAATGTATGTGCATGCATGATGAGATATCAAATTGGAAGACAAGTTCCTATTCATTACAGGAAATCATGGCAGACAAGAGGTTGTTTAAGTCTAAAGCTGAATTCGTTAAACCGATGTTTGGTCAACCTGAAGGTGTGCAATTTAAATATGGAGTTATAGGAGATACACATCAAGTACAGATTTAGCAGCATGGTCAACTAAAATAAGTGATGAAAAGAATAAGATTTCTGGGCAGATTGTGAAGATGAGGCTGAAGCCAGAAGAAGAAGATATCAAAGGCTAACCCTTGACCAGATCAGGACTTTTGACTACATCTCAATACCTGTCCAATTGAAGAAGGATGATGGTAAAATAATGGCAGATGAGTATGAGGAAAAGAAGATATACAATGATACAATATCAACGCCGAATCTTACTATGTTGGAGGACATTTCCTTAGATCCATTCATAGGCAAAATATGATAGCTGACCCAAGCATGGGTCAATGAACAAATAAATACATAGAAGAAGAAGGGTGTAGCCCTTACAGTGGATAATAAGACGAAAAGGCAGGAAATTCCTGATGATGAGTATGATGATTTTCTGATTGAGAAGAGAAAATCTAAAGGAGAGAGAGTACCACCTCTTGATAAAAGCAAGAGACCTCCAAGAAGTAAGAAAATAGATACTAAACCCAAAGGGGTCATAATTGAAAGAATAGAAGTGCCAGCTGAAGGTGCATTAGGATTGGGACAAGCATCAGCATCATCCACACCACCTCCCTTGGATAAACAAAAGGCTAAAAGAATTCAGAGCCTAGCTACACAACCTACTGATACATATGAGGAGGGTCAGACATCACAGAAGAATATAGAGGATATCCCTCTAGATGAGGAGCCTAAAGAAGAACAAGACCCTACACCCCTCACCAGAAAGAGAAAAGCACCCCAGGTGATGGTATCCACACCTAAGAAACAGAGAACTTCAATGAGAGGTGAAATAAAACAAGACCCCATAATGCTAAGAGGGGCAGGTAGTGAAGTGTTTAGAAAAGAGTTGCAACATAATATGCCCCTTCCTACCGTAGTCAAGTTCAAGACTGACAAGGCTGAGGAACAAAGGAAAGAAACCTCAAGAGTAGTACAAAGCGATCCTGTCTCACTGAGGAGACTGTAGACCTATCTAATGATGAGGTAGTGCAAAATGTAACTTCTCAACCAATAGAAACATGTGTTTCTAACACCCGCATAATTCCTCATGGAACCCCAACAGTACAAGTGGTGTTAGAAGAAATGAAGCAGGTAGAACAAGAGAAAGAAAAGAGCCCAGAAAAGATTGCACAACAAATAGGGTTGGATGCATTAGTTGATCAGGTGAGAACTCCTGCAACAATAGACTTAACATATGTAGAGGATGTAAATCCTAAAGATATAGCAAGTACACCTAAAAGAATAGAAAATGTTGAAGAAGTTATATAGATGGAAGTGGAGGATAAAGCTCTAGATATGGGTCAGCAACAGCAAGAAATATCAACTAAACCCAAAATAGTCGAAGTCTGGCCAAAGGACAGAGAAACCTCAGGAGATAAAGAAACATCAGGTCATGATGACCTAAAGGCTCAAGAGGTAGATACATCATGTGCAAAGCAAGATTTGATGCAAGATCAAGTGGTGGCACCTAAGTCAGATAAAATAATATCCATGGATACCAATGTACCTCAGGATGAGGAAAATACTAAAGTGGATGAGATACCCCTGGAGGAAGTAAAAGATCAGGATCATGATAAACATGCAGATGATCAACAAGATCACCCTTTGAAAGAAGAGATTCCTCAACAAGAGGAAGCATCACAAGATCACCCTCATGAAGAGCATCATGAGGAGGAAATAAGAAGGTCACCTTCACCACAAAGGATGATAACAGATACTGGAGATCAAGGTGTACATGATGATGATGGTGGACATCCAGGATCGAGTGACCAAGTTCCTCCCTTGCTGGAAAAAGAGATAAGTACAGAACCTGATTTTGAAATTCAAGAATTTGATATATCTACATTGTTTTTAGAAACTCTAATAAAGCCTAAGAGGAAGGCAAGATTAACTTCTGCCATTAGAAGAGATCCTGATACATGTAGGAGAATTGCCCAAATAGCACTCCCCACAGTCAAGAAAGAAAGAGGCAAGATTACTCTGGAAGAATTCCAGATTACCATAGTAGATCTAGGATTTGCTACTGAAGACCAGGAAGGTCAAGAGGGGAAAGACATTATTGATTCTTTGACCTAGAAGATAAAGAGAGAGAAGGAGAAAAATAAGCAGCATAAAGAGCATATTGCTCAGCTGCATGCCTATATAAAGGGGTTAATTAACCCTGATGATACATCAAGTGATCGAGTAGTCCCATTGACTGCAATTTCTCAGGAGGAAGTCAACAGGTTGAACCTTATGAGACATGAATCAGTAAAAATGTTAAAATGGATGTCATATACGCTCGATGGAGCTGAGGAAGTGGTAAAACCCTCTTTGAAGAGGTGGAATTCTTTAGGTACCTCCAGGAGGAGAGTGGATAAACTACAGATGGAGATCAGGAAGAGGTCATTTCAAATGGAGAAAGGCTTGAGTGCTTTAGATGAAATAAGAAGCATTGACCCTCAAATTCTTATAAATAATCAAGTACTAAACAATAACACAGCCATATTGATTGATATCTGGAATAAAGACATCAGGTTTGAATGTGATGTGCTAAAGAGATGCAACTGTAAACTAAGAAACATCAATATGAAGCTACATGATATGATATCTTATGAAGCAGAGGTCCTAGAGACCTTAGAAGGGAAAGTAGAAGGGAAGATTGAAAATCAAGATGAAGAGTTTGCAATTAAAGCTCTACATAGTAATTTCCAACTGGTAGCTGATGACCCTTTGAACCACCTGACAGAAGAAGTAATGGATAATGTAATGAGAATAAAGGTCAGAGTGGAGAGTTATAATGAAACATTGAGCAGCAGGAGGAATAAGTTAGAAACCCTCTAGAGCAAATATCAAATTCATAAACATGCCATCGCCAAAGCAAGAACTTAGGATGGCAGCGAAGTAGAAAAGATTGTGCAAGCATATGAAAATATCAGGATATCCATGCAAATCCATATACAAAGAGATAGTCATTAGGAGAATATTGAAACCGATGAAAGTGATGATCATGACAATGGAAATGATGATGAAGAGCCTGATGAACATGCACCATAAAAGGAATACATGCATTAGGTACTTAGGAAAATATGAGTTACCTAGATGGTTGCCAGTTGGAAACCTATGCCACGTTGAAGGAATTGACTTGGTCAATGAAGTATTAACTGTAGATCTTAATAGATAAATCCTGATCATAGATCAATTGTAACCGCTCCCTTACCTTGTTCTATAAAAGGTGTAGGGATGCCTTTTTTTGAGTCATTCAAAACTTAATTGGAATATGTTTGCTGAAATATTCAGGGCTTATTTCAAAGTTGTTGTATACATATATGTTCTTGCATACTTAATGAATGAGAAGACTGTCTTGATTACAATACATCATAAATCTTGAGTAATCAGTGTATGAATTCTTGATACATGCTGTGATTTGCTGCGTCCCTTGGAGTACATATCAGCTTACATGTGTTGCTTTCATACCTTTCCCTTTGAAGTTAGCATCGACTGTATCTAGCTGTGGAATGTCCTGGTGAACATATGGTTTGATTTCTTCTCTTCATGACTGTATCTGATGTGTATGAATAACTGAAGGGTCAACATTAGTTTGAAGTATTCTTTTCAATTTCTTTCAATTTCAGAGCATTTCATCATCATAATTGCAAATAATTGACAATCTTAAGCAAATAATACAAATATGCAGACATCCTGTAGATAACTAAACATATTTAGCATATTTGAGGGTAAAGCATGTCAAAATGATAGATATCATGCAAAGATTTAAAGATAGAAACACTATTTGAAGCATATCTTGTGTAGAATATTTATCTGTGTAGCATCATTATAGGAAACACTATCCTACAGACGAGATTCACGTAAGGCCTCAAAATGGAAACAACAACACACATCAACCTCTAAGTAACATCAGAAGATTAAGACCTAATCATTAGAGACTTGGGATCATGAATTCTCTGAATTCATCATATCTTTCAAGATGAATAAAGGTTAATGTGTACTTTTATTCTATGTTTGTTTATGACTAACATCATGATCAACATAAATTGGTGCTAGAAGGAGGGCCATCCAATTAGAGATCAGAAACTCATCATTAGTAAGTTTATTCAAATTGATGATGTAGACAACGAGGTAATACTAAGAAACCTTTGAGTTTCTAGTCAGTAAGTGAAGATATACAGTTTTAGACTTGCACATGCTAATCCTTTGCAAAGTTTTCATAATTGATCAAAAATATTGCAATCATTACAGTAGATCATCATGTATTTGCAAAGATTGGTATTATTTCAGGCAAATTTGTCCAAGCTTTGAGTTATCTTGCTTTAGAAACCTGGTATCAACCTGCAAGTGTTACCAAACGTAAAAATCACCTCATATTTGCAGTATAGCTGCAGATATTCTAGAAATACTTGGTCAATTTCCAATCCTGACTATAAATACAGTCATTGTTGGTAAATTCCAACCAATCTTTACAAATTTCCAGCTAAAGTCCCTTTAAATTTGAGAAACCCTGGCTCACAGGATAAATACCAGGTCTAGATCCAGTGGAATCTTTGAAGAAATACCTGTCAGGGGATTTAGACCCAGGACTGAAGATATCCATCATACTCCAGGGTCTAGTCCATTTGGAGCTTCACCTGAATGTCTTCTTGTAACACCTATTGGTTTACAAATACCTACAGGATCACCTGTTCAACCTCAACCTATTTAACCTCAAGTTCAACCTCCTCCAGTTGCAATGTCATTCTTTGCAGCAGAGTCACCGTTGACCTTTACCGCATATCACACTTTGCCAAAGAATCCTGAAAAACTCTGTCCAAAATATGTCCAAAATATCATCCATATCAGGATGCTGATGATCATATCAGAACTTTCAAGGAAGGTTGTTGTAGGGCCAGAATAGAGCATCAGGACGTTGTATGCAAATTATTTCCTTTTTCTTTAGGGGAAGAAGCTTATAATTGGTATATTAGTCTCGGTTAGGGCTCTATTAGATCATGGGACATTCTTGAAAAGGCTTTCACTAATAGGTTCAAGGTACCAATAGATCCTTCAATGAACTATCACCTATTCACCACAATCAAAAGATTTGAGGGTGAACCTATTGCCAACTTCAACGCTAGGTTCCAGAAAATGCTATCCAAGTTAGTTACCCCATATGTTGTAGTAGATGCTGCTGCCAGGTGTATCTATTATTCAACTTTAGATCCATTGACTTCCATGTTCATTAGGAGAGCACATCCTAAAATCACAACTTTGACAGGAGCTTTTCAGGAAGCTATCAAAGTTAATCAACAGCTGGTACCTGCTCCAACACTAAACATAACCTTTCCTACACTGCCTGGATATCCTACATATCCTTCACAATATCCTAATGGAGCTATGGTACCTCCGGCAGTCATGCCAACACAATTACAGATATCTCCACTAAGTATCATGCCACCTCCTAATGGGAATGGCCAGATGCCACAGTATCCTGCACAAACACTGACACCTCAGTGTGTGGATCAGAACAATAACACTGGATCCTCTTTCTTCAAGCCTCAAACTAAAAATGCAGTGGCTAAAGCTCAGGAGGAGAAAGAAGAAATCAAAGAAATCTTTGCTCAGCTAAGAAAACTAACTACAGAGGTCACTCATCTAAGAAATCAAAACTTCTATTCTCAATCGAATCAGAATAGGGGTTACACCAATGACAGACCTAGTTATCATGATAGGGGGTATAACAACAATAACTACAACAATAACAGTGGTAATAATAATCCTCAAAGACAACCTAGAGTATGGAACTCCAGGCCAAATAATGGTTCCTTACCATCACCTTTAGATAATTAGCCACCTACTGAAGTCAAACAGACTACTAGAGTCAATCCTGTTGAAGCAGCCCTCACCAATTGGTGTAGAATACACAATACAAATGCTCATGCAGAATTGGACTGTCCACAATTTAGAATTGCTGCTAGCATTTTCCAGACAGAAGTGTCTAATACTTCTGGAAATCCACCTTAAGTGGAGGGAAATGAAATTGTCCCTTGTGGATATGACTGAGCATTTGTATTAGAAAGTTATACTAATCAACCTCATCAGCAGACTGTGTTATCTCACCAGAATTACAACCTAGCATGTGAAGAATCTGCCATGGCTTTTGAGTCAAATTATGTTTTCCCCTTTGAAGATGAGAATGAGCCATCCAATGAGCTTGAAGAGGTGCATGCTTACCAGCAACAATATCAGGGTAAACACAATTATAATCTGATAAGTAATTCCAACAGACCTATTGGTCCATTAACTAGTTCCTTGCCCCCAAATAATTTTAACACACCTCCTAATCCCAAGGAAAGCAACAATCTGAGATTTCCAAAGGTAAATGCACAGTATCTGTCACCACAGAACATAGCATCAAAAGTTGTTAGGCTACCTCATGAATCTGACAAACTAGTCACATATCTGGTAGATGAGATGAATAAAGCAAAGATCAGCCTGTCTCTATCAGAGTTGTTGAAAACTCCTGCAATTAAGAAGGCATTTATGAAATCACTAGATGATCTTGCTCCTAGAGAGGATAGTCATTCCCCAAGTCAGCCTAGTAATAGAGATCATGCTGCTAAATATAATGTTGTCAAACATAAAGTACCAGCCACTGTCCAAGCTACAGAAACCTCCCACATGACCTTGTACAGGGACAAAAGTGAGTCACCACCTTTCCTCCTTACCATAAGGATGTTTAGTAAGAATTTACACAACTGTTTAGTAGATTCAGGTGCATCTACAAATGTCATGCCCCTGTCTATATGCAATGCTTTAGGACTGCATCCTGCTAAATCCCTAAAGAAGGTGACACAACTAGATAAAACAAAAGTAAGTGTAGTAGGAGAGTTAACTCATATTCACATGCAACTAGCATCTGATCCCAGGATCCAATATTACATAGATATCCAGGTAGTAGATATACCTGATACATACGGGATGTTGCTCAGCAGAGACTGGTCTAAAACTCTCAATGGATATATGTCTACTGACTTCAGTCACATGTGGTTACCTTGGAAAGGGATACCAAATCAAATAAGAATAGATGCTGAGCCTAGAATGAAGCACATGATCACCGAGTATAACAAAACGAATGAGATCATGTATGTGAATGTAGAGCCTAGAGTTTATGCCATTAGACTGCAGACTGTCAGGATAGAAGAGATCCTGATGTTTGACTTTCATCATCATGATGATGATCATCAAGAGGACATAATGACTATAGAGCCTGATAGTATTTTTGAGAATGAGAATGAGATAGATCGCTTCAAAATTTTTGAGATGCACCTGTCCAATCAGGTAAAATGTTATCAATTGTTAAATATACCTGTTCATGATGTTTTGATTGATGGTTGGTGCAGATTACATGATGAGGCACATTCAGAGAAAACTTGTGAAACATGATTAGATATGATGAAGCTGGAGCAAACATGCAGTGAGGCATCATCATCATTCAAGGTAAGTTCTACATCTAGTGATGATGATGATACTGATTTTTATTTGTCTTCTGCAGGAACCACAAGAGAAGTAATAAATCATGATGAGGATCATATTCTGAGAACAAAAGAAATTCTGGTATATGACCAAATAAATGTTAAGAAGAAAGAGAAAATCACCCCAGGGAGTGATTGTTTGATGGAGTCAGATTATGAACCATCTGATGAAGATGGAGGTAGTAATTTGACCATATTTGAGGAGTTTTTATCAAGAGAAAGTAAAAAAATGATAGAACAAGGGAAACTTCCACAAGATGCATTGACTGAGGGATGGTGCAGATTGCATGAGACACCTCATTCAGAAACTGCTTGTTCACTATGTTTACATATTTTAAAGAGGCATTTAATATCACCCAATCCAGAAGATCATCCTCCTGATGTTGAAAAGAAAGAAGAAGAATCAGCTTCGTAGAAGAAAGGAAAGATGAAGTCTAAGAATACTGAAATACCTAAATTAAAGTGGATATCAGGTGGAGCAGCTGCCAGAGCTACAAAGAGGAAGGAAGGCTCAGCTAAGCCTCCTGCTGAAGATAAACCCTGGATCCTTAGATTTGATGGATCCAAGTCCAAACAAGGAGCTGGAGTAGGGATTGATCTCATTGATCCATCAAGAAAGTCCTACTTAGCTGCTTATAGATTATAGTTCCCTTGCACTAACAATGTGATACAGTATGAAGCTCTGATTCATGGGATACTGTTTGCTCTCAAGAAGAAGGTAAAAATTATGCATGTCTTTGGAGACTCAGAATTAGTTGTCAGATAGGTAAGAGGAATTTACTCTTGCAACTATAAGAAACTGTCAAATTATAGACACAGAGTGTGGGATTTGATTGAAGACCTTGATGCATTTAATATCACCCATGTACCTAGAGAACAGAACCATAGGGCAAATGCCTTAGCACAAGTTGCTAGTAAATTAGAGCCCTTGTCCATATCAGGCCTAAAGAGATTTTTAGTAGAGCTGGTATCAGTGCCATCAATACCTGATAATATTACTAATCTCCAAGTTTTTGATGATGATCAGCATATCCTAGATTTCATCTCTAACAAAGATATATTTGATGCTCAGATCATAGATGAGAACAATGTGGAAGATCATGTTTGGGAAGAAGAAGAAATATTAGAGTTGCCTAGCAACAAGATTCCCAAAGGAATGATTGAGTTAGAAAGAGCCTTTGACCTAGATAACATGTTAAAACAAAAGGATCTTCCAAAGGCTGATGGAGGACAATATTCACAAGTGAATATTGGACAAAATGATGACAAGAGAAATCTCTTGATTAGTAAGGTTTGCACACCAGAAGAGTTAGAAGAAATAACTCGGGCCCTTAAAGATTACATACATGTTATTGCATGGACTTATGATGAGTTGAAGACATATGACACATCAGTCATAACTCACACTATACCTCTCAAGCTAGATGCTAAACCTTTCAGACAGAAGCAAAGGCCTGTCAATGCTTTGCTTGAACCAATAATTTTTGAAGAAGTCAAGAAACTGCTGAATGCCAGGATCATATTTCCTGTGAGGCACTCCACTTGGGTAGCTAATCGAGTGCCAATAAGAAAAAAAAATGGAGACATCAAGCTGTGTGTAGACTTCAAGAACCTTAACAAAGCATCAAAGAAGGATAATTATCCTTTGCCTTCCTTAGATGAAGTCCTGTAGATTGTTAATGGTGCCAAGATGATGTCCTTTTTGGATGGCTTCTCAGGCTACAATCAGGTCATGGTTGACAAGATTGATAGACTAAAAATTGCCTTCACCACAAAGTGGGGGATATTTGCTTATAGATGTATGCCATTTGGGCTGATAAATGCTGGAGCAACATTCTAGCAAGCAATAGACATAGCCTTCAGAGACTTAATAGGAAAATGCATAGTCATAAACATGGATGACTTAACAGTGTTCTCTAAAGATAGAGGAAACCATGTAGCAGATCTCAGAAATGTGTTGAAAAAATGTGAACAGTATGGGATATCCTTAAACCCCAAGAAATGTATATTTGGGCTAACAATAGGAAAGTTGCTAGGCCACCTGATAACTGAAAATGGGATTATCATTGATCCTGACAGGGTGGAGTCCATTATGAAATTACATCTTCTAGGAAGTAAGAAAGAGCTCAAATCTTACTTTGGTAAGATAAATTTTGTCAGGAAATTCATCACTGGCTTTGTAGAGATAGTCAGACCTTTAAATGTTATGCTGAAAAAAGATGCCAAGATTGAGTGGACATCAGAAGCAAAAGCAGCTTTTGAAGACATAAAGAAAGCTATTTCTGATGCTCCTATCCTCATCAGTCTAGACTACACCAGAGACTTCTATATTTATTCATTTGCTTCAGAACATAGCTCTGCAGCAGTGCTAACTCAGAGAAATGAAAAAAAAGAAGAAAAACCAATTGCTTTCATGAGCTATCCTTTCAAAGATGTTGAACTGAGATATGTAGATGTTGAAAGGCAAGCACTTGCTTTGGTCAGAGCAGTAAAGAAATTCAGGCATTATATCTTGAGAAGCAAGGTAATTTCTGTGGTACCTGATGCAGCATTGAAGATGCTGTTAATGCAAAGTGAGCCTCGTGAAAAAAGGGCTAAGTGGATCACAGTCTTACAAGAATATGACATGGAAATTACACCCATGAACAAGCTCTAAGCCAAATGATATCAGAAATTGATCCAAACATAGTGAGTCAACAGTATGTTATCAATGCTAAGGACAATGAAGAGTGGTATTCAGATATCAGACATATCCTAATTACTGGAAGATGTCCTCCAAGACTGCAAGCTTCATAGAGAAGAGCCTTGAAGATAAAATCCCAAAAGTATATGATGAAAGGAGGAGTTCTCTTCAAGAGGAATTATGAAGGAATATACTTGAGATGCTTAGAAAAGCCAGAAGCAAACAAAGTTTTATCAGAGCTACATGACAAGTTTGGAACAACACATGGCTCATCCTTGGCTAGAACACATGCTATCCTCAGAGCAGGATATTATTGGCCTACAATTTTCAAGGATACTACTGAGCACATTAAATGTTGTCATGTATGTCAGGTTGTTGCCAACAAAGAGAGATATGTTGCACAACCTTTGCAACCAGTGATGGAAGCGCGCCCATTTGCACAATGGGGCATGGATTTCATAGGACCTATTATTCCTCCATCATCTTCAGGCCACAGGTATGTTTTAACAATTACTGATTATTGTACCAGGTGGACTGAAGCTATCAACAACAAGACCTGTACTACTGAAGATGTCATTAGATTTCTGGAAAGTAACATAATCACCAGGTATGGGGTTCCCTATGCTCTGGTAAGTGATAACAGCTCTGCTTTTGCTTCAACCAAATTGTCAAGTTGGGCCTTTGACTATGGGATCATACTAAAGTTCTCATCTAATTATTATCCCCAAGGGAATGGATTGGCAGAATCCACCAATAAAAATTTGTTGAATATCATAAATAAGTTAGTAGACAAGAACCCTAGGGAGTGGAACACACTTCTAAAATATGCCTTATGGGTAGACAGAACCAGAAACAAGGCTGAATTAGGAAACTCACCTTATCATTTAGTGTATGGGGTGGATCCCATCCTCCCTGTTAACCTGAAGATTCCTACCCTGCAGTTTGCCCAAGAGTACCTAGGCATAGACAATAACCAAGAAGTCAGGTTGCTTCAGCTGATGCACCTAGAAGAGCAAAGAAGTCAGGCAATTGATCAATTTGCCAAACATCAGTCTATTGTCAAATGCTGGTATGACAAAAGAGCCAAAATTAAAGCCTTTAGGATATCTGATTTAGTCTTGATATGGGATAAAGCCCATGAGAGGGAAGGATAGCATGGTAAGTTTGATAAATTATGGATATGTCCCTTCCAAATTTTTGAGATATTAGGAAACAACACTTTTAGGCTTAAGAACTTGACAGGTGAGGATGTTCCATTACCAGTTAATGGACAGTTCGTCAAACATTATTTTCAAACCTGAGTCAACTTCATGACAGTCATGTGTATCATAGTGTATATTTGTGTAGTTGTTGTTTTGTTTGTTTTGTTTTGTTTGCTGCTTGAGTTTTATTTTGGTTAGTCAAGATGATGCAACTCATCACCCCATAAAATAACTAAATTGTTAGGATTCAAGTGATGAGGACACATCCATATATAGGTTATGACTCACTTGGAGAAAGAACTCATGATCAGGTTTGTGATATCTTTTCATCGGGGTGCCCTTTTTTAACCAAAGCGATTTCTTCACAATGACTCACCTAACATCCTTGGGTTTACTGAACACACAACTATAGGTGTTAAGTGAAAAATTTAAAGGGACTCCCTTGCTACCAATGCAATCTCCAACCTAAAACAGCAAGTGACCATACCTTGCATGCTGAGCTTACATGATAACATTAGATATATAAAGTAAAATATAAATATTGAAAAATCTAAAATATAATAAAATTAGGCCATCTAAGTAACTCTACCGAAGCTATAGACACCTGCTGGCAGTGGGGCTCTACTTAGGGAGATTGTATAGATAACCTTGTTCGGGCTATGGACGCCTGCTGGCAGAAAGGCTCTATCCTGGTTGGCTATGAGGGATGATCTCTAACTATGTAGCTTAACATTAGTTACTCATGTTTTCAACTTGCTTTCAAGATGAGGATAATTAATCATTTGCACACTACTGATCCTTTGTTAGCATTGTTACCATGAGGACATTTTATCATTCAGAAAGATTATGATACTTATGCTTGAAGAGAGTTAGAATACTATATATGAATGTGATCACATCACTTGAATCATTGGAATTTGTTTGTTTTCTTTGGTGGCAAGTTGTTGTGCAGTTGCACAACACGCACCATTTTGACTTGATAAAATAGGGACCCAACCTTTTTGTTTGTCTTGGCCTGTGTTTCTGCTTGCTAGTGGTCTGGTAAAAGAAAGTAAGAAATATGATCCTGCATAAAGGGGGCTGGGTAAGTCATCATGATGAGGTAAGTTTTTTCAAAGTTAATATTTCATGACAATAACCTATGATTGGTTAGATTACAAAATTTCATGCAGGTTTGCTTTTTGGATCACCCTGATATTCCTTAGGGTGTGAAAGTTATGAATGGTCAAAGTCCTAGTCAAACCTGATATTCCAAGGGGAGGATCATATTTCTTAACAACAGTCATATTATAAAAGATCACCCTAATCCAATTTTATCACCCGATAAATCATGCAGTTCGTGACATGTGGACATCAATTTTAAGTGGTAGTGATACTTACCCGTAGAAGAACGTCATATATTTTGTGAGGGTCATATTTTGAATATCACCCGATATTCAAAATATCACTCTACCTTTCGAATATCACCCTATCGCAAAATATCACCCTAGAGTCAATTATCCTGACGACATCATCAAATCCCAAACAACAAAGAATCATCCTGATGATGACATCATCCTTCTCTTTACCTTGCGGAGGTATATTTCTGAATATCACCCCCATCTAACAAACATGGTGATGACGTCATGGTGCTATAACGATAAATCAAGTCATTATCAGGATGACATCATCCTGATATTCTGAGAAGAAGGTCACTTTAGTTTGGGGGGTCATCATATTCCAAATATCACTCGACATTATGAACATACCCTGATTTTAAAACATAGCCGGATATTCTCAATATCACCTGATATTTTGAAAGATCATCCTCCTCTTCTTACCACGCAACAATTAATGCCATTAATGTAGTAGGTGGTTCCCACCGATTGCTAGTGCGATGATAACACCTGGCAACATCTAGAGATTTCTGTGCAGTAAATCAATGACTAAGATCAATTTAGTCAGATTTTGCCCTAAGTGACCAGATGAATGGATTTAAAATAAATTTACAATGTCATTATACTCTTACCTTGTGAAGAAACGATAAGTTGCAGAGCTGAGTTCTCAAACCCTCATAAGAGCTACCTGTTGAAGCATACAACTTGCCGAGAACAGGACGCGTGATCAACAATGATATTTAAATTCATTCTGTAATCATCAGCATAATTCAAGAGAATAAACATATCAGGTAAGTAATTTGAAACCTCCTCCTGTCATTCTCTGCATATCCAGGTTGTATAATGTCACTGATTTGAGGTTGTATGTTTTGTTTAATATATATATACATGATTCTATAAAGGTGTAATGTATGTGCATGCATGATGAGATATCAAATTGTAAGACAAGTTCCTATTCATTATAGGAAATCATGGTGGACAAGAGGTTGTTTAAGTCTGAAGCTAAATTCGTTAAACCGATGTTCGCTGAACCTGAAGGTGTGCAATTTAAATATGGAGTTATAGGAGATACACATCAAGGAAGTATAGATTTAGTGGCATAGTCAGCTAAAATGAGTGATGAAAAGAATAACAGTACGTTGCTGGACTCCGTGTTTGTATCTGGAATGTGGAATGCAGCTGGTTTCCCATATTCCATGGAGGCTCCTGAGTTAGTTATTGAATGTGCTAGAAATTATAATTGTATACGTCTAAAAATGACACAAATCATCCTAAATAAATATTCTAAATATTTATTCCATTCTTCTACCAATTAAATAAATATTCTAAATTTATTTAATCGATTCACTATTCCATACTTAAATAAATTCAATTTATTTAATTAAAATTCTTCTAAATGTCCTACACAATTAAATAATCCTAAATTATTTAATTAATCCAAATTCCTCTATCCTAAGTTCTAAATTCCAAAAGTCCACCTCACACTTACACCTCACTTTTCCACCTCGCCTTGTCCACCTCATCAAGTTGTACATGTAATTAAATATATTAAATATTTAATTACCTATTTTTCTTTCACCCACATGGCCTATTTCTTCTCAAATTAGAAGTTAGTTAACTAATCAATCAAATCTGTTAACTAATTAGTCATTTGAGTTCACTGGTCAATCTATTCTGTTGACTCCTCAATCAACCTAGTTCATTGGTCAATCAATTCAGTCAATCCCATAATCCACTCTTCTAACTGATCAATCAAGTTTGTTAACTGATCGGTCAATGGAGTTAACTCTCTAATCAATGTTGTCAAAACCCCTCTTTCATGATGGAGATGAGACACTTGTCATATTTCCATTGGTTGCACATTCCTCAACCATCCTCAGCCATTGATCTTCATATCTCCTCTCAACCATTGATTCTCATTCTTCCAAGTCTATAAATGGAACCTCATCCCTCCACTCTAATCATCTAGGCTTTTGATATTGTTACTCTGCAGAAATATCACCAGCGCGCCTTTGGCACCCTCTTACCATCTATAAGCTTGAGATCACATACTTGCCTTAGAGCTCATCTTCATTGCATATCACCATAGCCATTTACCATCGACTTCCTACAAACAGCTAAAAGAGTGCACTCTCTGAGGGCTCACTTCATCTGCAAAAGGACGGTTGTAATAGGCAAACAATAGAAGCATCGATTTCAGGGAAGGTTTGCTTTGTGTTATTCATTGCTTTTCATTCAATCTTTCTTGCTCTCATTTATTCTGTTGATATCTGGGTCTTATATGATTCAATTTGATTGATCCACATTTTACCCTTACATTTTTGGCACCCACCGTCCCCCTCCCTTTCCCTCCCCGCCACCCCCCTAACACCTACCCCACGCCCACTCCCCGCCATCCCCCCTCCTGTCTCTCAGCCCCATCCCCCTGACCCCTTCCTCCCTGCCACTCCCTACCCCTTGGCTGACCCTCCCCCATGCCCAAACCCCCCGTTCCCCAAGCCCCTCGGCCCCCCTGACCCCGCAGCCCTTTCCCGCCGCCCACCCCTGCAAACCCTCTCCCGCCACTCCCTACCCCTCGACCCTCCATCCCCTGCATGCCTCGCAGCCCCCCCGATGCTGCTTCCCTCGGCCCTCCCTGCCGCCTAACCCAGATCCCCCCTACCTACCTTCCTCCACCCTGCATCCACCTACAGCCCTATCACCGCCTTCCCTCCTCCGCCACGTACACGCACACACACAGCACATACAAAAAAATATATAAAATAAACAGTAAAACAAAATTTAAAAAATACACAAAAACAAAACAAAAACAAAAACTTTTAGGGTTAGGTCATTTTACCCTCAAAGTCAATAATAAACAAATTAAAAAATTAAAAAAAAACAATTTTAACTTTTTTTTTTAATTTTTTTAATTTTTTAATTTTTTATTTTTTTTTAAGTGGTAATGTTGGCAAAATAGGGGCATTTTTTTCTTTTTTGCATAACGTTTTGCAGGAAGGTCAGATTTTCACAAAATTATAGTCGTTGGAAAGGTGATTCAACAAACTTTGCAGTGGTGAAGGTATTTTTAGCCCATTTGATCAACTTCATTAGGTAAAATCAGTCAAACCTCCCATTTACCTTGCAAACTTCAATCAACCGTAACTTTAGCATTTTTTATCGAATTTTCATGAATTTTTTTTTTCAAACAGCATAGAATTTCGTGAAGATTCTGATTTTCGTATTTATTTTGATGTCAAAACTCACATTTTCATGAAATTTCTAGATTATGTGTTTTTTTTCACCTAATCTTTTGATTTACAAACTTCTTGATTCAATTTTTGTTTTTGTGGACTACAGGTGGATATCAGGAGACTGTTAATCCAGTTTGGTGTAAAACGTCCACTGAAGACAATCATTTTTCACTAAGTGTTGAATAGGATTGATTTAAGCATTCTCATATAACTTGCATACAATTTTCATCTAGTACTAATTAAGAAGGAGTAACCCATTCTCATACAACTTGCATACAATTTTCATCTAGTACTAATTACGAAGGAGTAACCCCTTGTTCATGCAACTTTCATACAATTCTCATCTAATTCTAATTAGGAAGGAGTAACTCATTGTTCATGCAACTTGTATACAATTTTCATCTAGTTCTAATTAAGAAGGAGTAACCCATTATTCATGCAACTTGCATACAACTTTCATCTAGTTCTAATTAGGAAGGAGTAACCCATTGTTCATGCAACTTGCATACAATTTTAATCCAACTCTAATTAGAAAAGTAACAACATGCATGCCAATGTCACATAGTTTCTAATTAGGAGGGTGATAACTGAATTATTGCAATCTTGGTTTCATTGATCATTGCTATATGGCTATCTCTTTCAGTTAAGAATATTGCTATCTTGCAAAGGAAAGAATCATTGCTATCTCCTAATCACTTCAAAGTTAACAACTGTGTGAGTGCACAAGTAGAGTAGCCCATTTAGTTTTTCTAAATTTAACTAGGTTGGATTAACTAGTGTATTCTATGCTTGCGAATGACAATAGGCTTATGCTCTCCCCTTAACTAGGTGACCAAAGTGCCAGACTTGTTATTCTATTTGTTTAACCTTTAGGGGGGCCTGCCCTTGGATGCACACTTGTCCAAGTGGGAACGAACCTAAGTGGAAATAAGCTAAAGCCAAGCCCTACCAATCCACTTAAAATAAATGTGCTTGAGGTGAAAACCTCCTGCAACGAGTGCTGCTGTGTTACACCGACGGCCAACCTCCCCCAAAACCCTCTAAGGCGTAACCCTTTGAGGTTGGGAGACTCCATAACGGAGAGTAGTGCCACCGCATGTGTAACCACTTGAACGGTTGCCCTCATTAAACATCTCTTGTTCTAGTGGCCAAAAACCCTTGTAATCTATTTCTAGCCTAGGATCTTTGTGCTTGCTTTTGTTTCAGTTTAGTCCAAAATAGAGTCAAAAAAATAAAAAAAAAGAACAATGAAAAACTATAAAATATTCATTATGCTTGCTATGTTTTCTTGCTGTTAATTCACAAAATCAGACCAAGAAGGCCTTTTTCCAGCCAAAAATACCCAAAACACCAGAAAAATCCAAAAATTTTGCCAAAAAATAGAGTTGCGCTTATACCCATTTGCACTATTTTTGAGGAAAAATTTTCCACCTTTCTAAATACCCCTTTCAGTCTCATGTCAGTTTCTGTGGAGATGAAAACTAAATTAGAAGAGCTTACTCAAGAACTCAAATACCTAAAATTGCAATTAACCCTAGACACCTCACCCCGAGGTCGTATAGCAATTGCTCAAGAACTCCAAGTCAGACAACAAGAAATGGCAATCTTGCAAGCCGCATGTGCCAGTACTAGCTACGCCTTGCCCCGAACTCATACATCTGTTTCCCATCTTAATGATGCTCATGACAAGGCAAGCACCACCTTAAGTTGGAAATCCTATACCACCCCGTCTACTAGTCCTCCTTCGTTACCTTCTAAGACACATATTCCAAAACATACCAGTTCTACACCAACACCACCATCTAGTTCCTCAAACTCTAAATGGATGACCAAAAATGAATCAGATGAGTGGTGGGAAAGAATTTTTCCAAATTTATACAACTGGAGAAAAGCTAGAGAGAGCTAAATCCCCTCATTCACCTATCCATACATCTACCAATGATGTGATCCAAGGGATACTAGTAGAGAGTCAACCATGTCCCCAAATTCTAGTCCTTGACCTTACTAAAACTCCTTCATGTCATTCGCAACCCCTTGAGCTTATCGAAGAACCTCCTACCATAAACCAAAGTCAAGGTCCATCAAACATCTATGTTGTCAACCAAGAAGCTATCCAAGAGCTATCCACTTCCATTCAAGCAACCCAAGAGGTATGTCAAGAGTCTAATCCTAAGCATGAGGAAACATTAATCCCTAGTCTAAGTCAAGATCAAATCACTTTCTTGCAACCTATCCATAACATGTATCTTTTCCATGATCAAGATGATATCCATAATAATGAACCTCTCCATGAGCCAATTGATCCTATCCATCTCCCAACACCTATACATGAGAAGGAAATCCAATTCCATCCCATGCATAACCTTTATCTTTTCTATGATCAAGATACTATCTTTGATGAAGAAGCTATCCATGAGCAACTTGATCCTATACATGAGATGGAAACTTAACTCCAACCCATCCATAACCTTTATTTGTTCTATAATCAAGATATTCCCTACGAAGAAGATGTCCTTGAGCAACTTGATCCCATACCCATTCATGAGCAAGAAGCCTCCATTTCTTTTATCCCTCTTCCATCTAATCCCATCCATGATCCAACAACTTTCGCTTCCTCTGATGAGACACTTGCCTCCCAAGTGCACACAAATGATCAACCCAATAACTTAGATCCTAAAGAGCATAATGATGATCAAGATTCTAATGATCCTTCACCATCCATTATTGACCAAGCTACAAATTCGTCGTCTTATATCCTTGGGCTTACTACCTTCATGCATGAATGTTCTTCCTTAGAACACCAACAACCATTATTTGCTATCTCGCCTTCCTCATCCAATAAGGAACTTGCTGCTAGTGCACCTATACATAATCCCATGGTCCACCGCATACTCCAGAATATGAACTATCAAGGTAAAGGCTTAGGCCTTCATGGACAATGTATTTTGGAACCTATCCATGTCAATGTTCCTCCACCTTCATACGGCCTTGGATACATACCCCAAGGTGAGCAATCTCAAGATGTTGGTACTTCCTCCACTCCTCCTAAGTCTACTACTTTCCATCGCAAACCCTATCATATCCCCAAAACATATGTCGCCATTCCACCTCCATCATCCTACATTTGTCAAAAGCATGTGACCATACACCTTCCACCATCCAATCTACCTCCGCTACTTCCAACTCCTAATATCCCTCTATGCATCCTACCACCACTTCTTCCAACACCTTATCCATCCATCTATGAATCCTCTAAATATCCCAATCATGGCCGACAAATGCACATATTGTCTAAACAAGGAGCTTTCACCAACCTCACTTCCACCATCCCACGGGGATTCAATGACAACTATGTGGATGCCTCTACCTATAAAGTCACAAATCCTAAGAGTCCTCATGACCTAGGATATAAAAGCCAAGAATCAAAGAATTATCCATATCAAAAGTTGCATACACCCACACAAGTCAATGCCAAATTGAAAAAAGTGTAAGTCCCCAAGCAACAAATAATTATCTCAGAAGCTGCACAAACGCTGCATACACCCAAACCCATACCTTCACAGGTAGTATCTAAAAACAAAATGGTTTGGGTACCTAAGCAAAAAGCCCTCAAGTTACATGAGGCATCCACCTCTCAAGAATTCCAACCATTCACTTTCTCTAATTCCATCCACAAGTATCAAATCCTTCCATCCCACATGACAAACAAAAATCAAAACAATGCAAAGTCTATGTGGGTCCCTAAAGGCCTATATCATTCATCCACCAAGAAAAACTCTCCATTGCTTCCTACACCACCTTCCCATCATCAACTTCAATGTTTATCACAGTATGTGCAACCGTCGGTCATGGTTCCCTTCCATTCCACAACACTTCCGTATAACTCCATCTCCCCTCCCCTCCACTACTATCCTACATATCTCCCTCATCCTATGGTCCATGCTTTTGCATAAACCTTCCTTCCATCCTTGCATAAGTCCTTTTGTATTCTGCATCATCATCCACTATCGCACCTTCCATAATCCGCTATCTACATACTCATATCTCACTTTCATGCACTCCCTTACCAACATCTATGAGCACACTTGACATAGTCCATGCGACACCATCCATCTAGCGGGACTCTTACCTTTCAGGGAGCTAGATGCTTGAGTCTCTCCCTTCCATATCTACATTTTCCTACCCAAATGTTTCAAAAAAAAAAAAGGAAAAAAAGAAAAAAAGTAAAGAAAAATCCCTTCATCCAATGGTGAAAATCTGGCAAACAAGTGCCTTGGACAAGTACCATGATGAAAACCTAGCAAACAGGCGTCGTGTGTACCTTGATCTTCTATGTCACCTACACTTGGGGGCACCTTGTCTCATCAGCCTATCACTCTTCTCCTATCAGTTTCCTTCCGTACCATTTCCTATCCTATCCTACCTATACTATTGATCTATCCATCCTAATCTTCCTTTCCTCTATTTTCTTTGGTCTTGATAAAGATTGGAGGCACAATGTTGATAAATGTTTTAGATGTCTCTTGACATACCTTATCCCTCCAAACCATGCAAATCCTTCATTACCCTCTCATCTTCCTATCATCGTAAGCATTGTCATGAAAAATCCTCTGTATTCTACCTACAATAGGGCATGTTTTTCCTATGCGACATAGTCCTTGGAGATCGCATCCTTGTTTCTTTCTACCAACCCTACCATTTCATTCCTTATCACCCATGCATCTACCTATCCATGGTGTTTCCTTGTCATCAGTATTATTTGATCCATATCTGTTCCATATCGTGTCTTATCTGTTCCATATCGTGTCTTGTTTGATCCATATATGTTCCATATCATATCTTGTCTGATCCATATCTATTCCATATTTGATCCATGTCTATTCCATATTGTGTCTCATCTGATCCATATCTTAGGTCCATTAGGGTTTACCCCGAACTAAGTTGCCTCTGCGTCATCACGTAGGCAAGGCCATTTAGCAATGAGCCCCCGAGGCACTAGGTCAGTCCCTTAGGGTCCGTCTCACTAATAAAGATTGTGGAATCTTCTCACCAGGCAAGCAAGCACAAGCAAAGTCCACTTTCAAGAAGAAATTTTGACGCAAGACTTTAACCTATCCAAAGCAAAGCAAACAAACTCCTAAGGCCTTCTAAATGATTTTACCCAAATTATGGCAAGAAACAAACACATCTAAATGCAAGAATGTTTTGTGGATTGGAACCATGGTTAAGTTACAGAGTCTTGATTTTTGTTATCATGTCTTTCTATGCTACTCAAGGATGCCAAAAGCTAGAGATGCTATGATGGGGGCATGATTATTTTCTTTGTTTGCTATTTGTGGATTAAGATTTAGTAGTGTGACACCCTGTCTAAGGACATGATCGGCAAAAGATCATCAAGGACATCAAAGGTCTAACATGAATGGGGGCAATCCTTGTCTGTTGATATGCAAGAAGTACTCAGGTCATCTAGATTCAATTATACCTAGATGCTTGTATTAACTTGCTAAATCCAAATCCATGTAAGTGGTACTCAGGTCATCTCGGTTCAATTATACCTAGATGCTTGTATTCACTTACAACATTTCAGAAAATGTACCAAAAACACAATGCCCAATGATGAAATAAAGCACTCCAATAGCAAAGCATCCATCCTATATCCATTTATACATCCATACCATACCCCATGCAATAAAGATCCAATAATGCAGAGTATAATTACAAATAAAAGCTTGTGAGTCCTTCTATCGAGTCTTTCTTCTATCAATCAGATTTCTATCTATCATCATATCTTTCATCCTTGTCCAGTCAGTCTGAGCAATGATTAAAATGCAGGTCCACCCTTAATCCATACCAATCAAGTCAAAGTCAATCTTGCACAAATGATCCAATCATAATCAGTGGTCTTGATCTTTGTCTAGTCATAAACCAACTCGATCAGTTAATCAATCAATTGTCTTATACAGGATGTTGCATTGTCGAAATCAGACCAATACACACATCTTACACGACATGCTTCATTTCCTGAAGCCAGACACTATCCTTCATGTTTGCTCTAGGGGTCTATCATTCCCCACCATGACAACATGCCTGCCATGTTGGTCTAGGGATACATCATTCCCTGCCATGACAACATTGTCGTATATCGTTATCAATTCATCAGTTGGTTTATAGCTTGACAGGGGCAATACCTTGTTTGTTCTTGAATCATTTGTGCATACTTGCTCACTTGCTTGTGTGTGTTATCATTTTCTCTTGCATCGCGTATCATTCGGCTTTTTCTTCACCTATTTTCTTCAAACTTAACCTTCTTCATCGTGAGATTGTCCGTCTCACGCCTTCTGCCTTCTTCTCGTCCAATCTCCCGAGGGGGCATCCTATCATCATTAAACTTGTACCAGGGGCAAACTGGGGTATGTATCATCATCCAGACTATCGATTTCTTTGAAGCAATGCTGTAAACTGCATTGCATCAAAGAGGGGCAAAATGTATACATCTAAAAACAACACAAATCATCCTAAATAAATATTCTAAGTATTTATTCCATTCTTCTACCAATTAAATAAATATTCTAAATTTATTTAATCGATTCACTGTTCCATAATTAAATAAATTTAATTTATTTAATTAAAATTCTTCTAAATGTCCTACACAATTAAATAATCCTAAATTATTTAATTAATCCAAATTCCTCTATCCTAAGTTCTAAATTCCAAAAATCCACCTCACACTTACACCTCACTTTTCCACCTCACCTTGTCCACCTCATCAGGTTGCACATGTAATTAAATATATCAAATATTTAATTACCTATTTTTCTCTCACCCACATGGCCTATTTCTTCTCAAATCAGAAGTTAGTTAACTAATCAATCAAATCTGTTAACTAATTAGTCATTTGAGTTCACTGGTCAATCTATTCTGTTGACTCAATCAATTCAGTCAATCCCATAATCCACTCTTCTAACTGATCAATCAAGTTTGTTAACTGATCAGTCAATGGAGTTAACTCTCTAATCAATGTTGTCAAAACCCCTCTTTCATGATGGAGATGAGACACTTGTCATATTTCTACTGGTTGCACATTCCTCAACCATCCTCATCCATTGATCTTCATATCTCCTCTCAACCATTGATTCTCATTCTTCCAAGTCTATAAATGGAACCTCATCCCTCCACTCTAATCATCCAGGCTTCTGATATTGTTACTTTGTAGAAATATCACCAGCGTGCCTTTGGCACCCTCTTACCATCTACAAGCTTGAGATCACATACTTGCCTTGGAGCTCATCTTCATTGCATATCACCATAGCCATTTGCCATCGACTTCCTACAAATAGCTAAAAGAGTGCACTCTCTGAGGGCTCACTTCATCTACAAAAGGACGGTTGTAATAGGCAAACAACAGAAGCATCGATTTCAGGGAAGGTTTGCTTTGTGTTATTCATTGCTTTTCATTCAATCTTTCTTGCTCTCATTTATTCTGTTGATGTCTGGGCTTTATATGATTCAATTTGATTGATCCACATTTTACCCTTACAATAATCCACACATAAGAAAGGTGGAGAATCATGACAGAGTATATGCAGATCTGTCTATCAAGGGCCTTGCCGCCACCTTCAATCTGCCACTGGGAAAGAAGGTTGTTAGCATGGATTTTAAGAAACTGGAAGTAGAATATGAGAATAATAAGAAGACTGCCAGGAAGAGAATGTACCAATGGAGGGCGAGAAATAGTCCTTATCCTGCAGCTGCCAAATTGCCGGTACATCTGTATAAGTTTGATTTCGATGAGGAATACCAATATATGATCGCCCTACTCAGTCGAGTAATGGGCCAACCAAATACTAGAAGTTTCAAGGACTGGATGTATGGCATCATCCTAATGTCCCTCTACATAGAGAACATGCCATTGTGGGCCAAGATGATAAGTGATGCCTTGCATGATCAACTCATGAACCTAGGAGGTTCAGAGTGTTCTTTTTATATGACTTCCTACATAGTTTATTCATGTGCCTATAGGGGTACATTTGATGCATTGACAACAGAAGGAAAGATTGGTGGCAGCACTAATGATGCTCACATCTGGGATCATTATCCCCAGCTGCAAAGGCAGAATTACCTCCAGGACTACAAATTAGTAAATGATGCATTTTCAATGCATCTAGTCAGAACAATGGAGGAGGACAAAACTAAAATATTGAGCATGGAAGCTCAAGAGATCATATACAGGCATGGAGCCTAGTTTATTCAATATGCAACATTCTCTTATATAAGAATTGAGGGTTTTGAAGGTCAACCCCTTATGCTCCCAAGATACCCCACTGATGCAGTAGTTTTGATGGAGTTTATGAGGCAAGTGGCTACAATACTGGATGCTTACAAAGCAAGTAACAGGCTTCCACCAGTATTGCTTTCAGTTACAATGGGTTGGTATATGTGCCTGGATTCTGATAACATTAGTAAAGCCATAGCTAGCTTGACAATGATCCAATTACAGTATTTCCCTTTGGCCAGGTCATATGATCCATATGGGAGGATGTAGAAGATTACGGGGAAGCCCATCCATCAGAGGAATCTTGAAGATTTCTAGGCAGATTGTGAAGATGAGGCTGAAGCTAGAAGAAGAAGATATCAAAGGCTAACCCTTGACTAGATTAGGACTTTTACTACATCTCAATACCTGTCCAATTAAAGAAGGATGATGGTAAAATAATGGCAGATGACTATGAGGAAAAGAAGATATACAATGATACAATATCAGCATCGGATCTTACTATGCTGGAGGACATTTCCTTAGATCCATTCATAGTTAGAATATTATAGCTAACCCAAGCATGGGTCAACGGACAAATAAATACATTGAAGAAGAAGGGTGTTACCCTTATAGTGGATAATAAGAAGAAAAGGCAGGAAATTCCTAATGATGAGTATGATGATTTCCTGATTGAGAAGAGAAAATCTAAAGGAGAGAGAGTACCACCTCCTGATAAAAGTAAGAGACCTCCAAGAGGTAAGAAAATAGATACTAAACCCAAAGGGGTCATAATTGAAAGAATAGAAGTGCCAGCTGAAGGTGCATTAGGATCAGGATAGGTATCAGCATCATCCGCACTGCCTCCCTTGGATAAACAAAAGGCTAAAAGAATTTAGAGGCTAGCTGCACAACCTACTGATACATATGAGGAGGGTCAGACATCACAGAAGAATATAGAGGAGGGTATCCCTCTAGATGAGGAGCCTGAAGAAGAAGACCCTACAGCCCTCACCAGAAAGAGAAAAGCACCCCAGGTGATGGTATCCACACCTAAAAAACAAAGAACTTCAATGAGAGGTGAAATAAAACAAGACCCCATAATGCTAAGAGGGGCAGGTAGTGAAGTGTTCAGAAAAGAGTTGCATCATAATATGCCCCTTCCTACCATAGTCAAGTTTAAGACTGAGAAGGCTGAGGAACAAAGGAAAGAAACCTCAAGAGCAGTACAAAGTGGTCCTGTCTCACTGGAGGAGACTGTAGACCTATCTGATAATGAGGTAGTGCAAAATGTAACTTCTCAACCAACGTAAACACTTGTTGCTAACACCATCATAATTCCTCATGGAACCCCAGCAGTACAATCGGTGTTAGAAGAAATGAAGTAGGTAGAACAAGAGAAAGAAAAGAGCCCATAAAAGATTGCACAACAAATAGGGCTGGATGCATTAGTTGATCAGGTGACAACACCTGCAACAATAGACTTAACATATGTAGAGGATGTAAATCCTAAAGATATAGCAGGTACACTTGAAAGAACGGAAAATGTTGAAGAAGTTATACAGATGGAAGTGGAGGATAAAGCTCTAGATATGGGTCAACAACAATAAGAAATATCAACTGAACCCAAAATAGTCGAAGTCCGACCAAAGGATAGAGAAACTTCAGGAGATAAAGAAACATCAGGTCATGATGACCTAAAGGCTCTTTAATGGCGGTCGTGTAGAGACATCGATGGGTGAGGTGACAGGTGAACTACCAGGCTTGCGAAGAAAACCTTTAGGTGGCGGCTCAGATCTTGAACCTACCTACTCTCTTTCCTCTGTTTCCCAATTGCATTAATTATTTTGAGTGCCATTTCTCATGCATTGTATCTGGCGGATTGTTGACTTGCCTTGTAATTAATTTTGGTGAGTACATAGTCTTGATATAGAAAGCCAAACTATGTTATTCATGGGTTGTTGAAGACTTAAGCAATTTTTGGGGGAAAAATAATGAAATACAGGGCATTTTCCTGGTTGTTGTATCTCTGTGGAGTTTATGTGTTGCATCTAAGTTGTATCTTGCACATGTGTTCAGTTTCAGTGTTAATGTTATATGAAAAATGCTTCTTGCATGTGTTTTGCTGTCTATCTCCACTTGTTGTATGCTTTTCTTCTTCTAAATTTGGTTGCTAAGGGTTTCTCAAATTCTAGAATATAGATTTATGTATTGCATACTTGATCTTTAGACTTCCATTCAAGGAATGGATTAAATTGTTTTAGGTTGAGTGTGGAGGAGATTGTATGTTAGTTGGGATATCCATAAGCAGAGACAGTTAAATACCCATTCTTGGGTGATGTTTGTAAGCCAACTATCAATCTAACCCCTTGAAACTCAAATGCCAGTTGCAAGCCACTCTCATGTATACGTCTATGTGACTCCTCACTCTGAGATAGGCACCGATCTGCCCTTGTGAAGTAGTTATGATCCAAAACCCCTATCTTGCACTCAAACCATCAAATTCAAACCATTCCATTATTCCAACCTGTTAGTTGTAGGAGTAGGATTAGGAACCCCCTGCATACTCTCATTCTTAACCAGACAAATATGTCCAAGAATGTTGCTAACCTTGTGATTTGTCATACAAATCTTGGTCCACACATGAGAGTATTCTGCCTGTTTTGAAAAGCTAAATCTTTCTGTCATTGGGTGAGTCAAAGTGTCAAATCTTTAGCTAATAGGGATACCCCCCTTGGTACGGTAGAACCATAAGTGAAGGGGAGACAGCTCACGCAACCTCCTGTATCTGTTGGCCGAATCTGCCTGTGCATTGGAACTGGCAAACCCTCTATCGATTCAAGAAAAATTACCAACATAGGGAAAGACTTAATGCCTAGGGTAAGGTGTGCAAACCACTCAGTGGCTTGACCATCGAGGCTTCTAAGGAATAGTCTCATTAGATATGGGTCATTGTTCGAGACTTCTAGGCAAGCAAGGTAGAACTCCCTAAGGTGATCCCTAGGGTCTCCTTTTCCCTTATATTTGTCAAATTTTGGTGTTTCAAAGTTCTTGGGAAAAGGAGGCATGTATAGTGTCCAATCGAATGGGTAGGGACAAATATCCTTGAAAGAATAATGTTTGTGTTTGTCTCTAGTTTGCAAGTCATCTACCTCTTGGATCAATGTTTGCACCACACTTGTTATGTTTGAGGTTGGTGTTGGTGGTGGGATGTAGGTTTGTTGGTTGGTGAGATATTGAAGGTTGGGTGGAACTTGGTATTGGTTTGTTTGGTTTTCGTGGGTGAGGTTTTGATTTTGGGGTATGATGTTTTGATTTTATGAGATGGTGTTTTGGTTAAGTTGCTCAAGATATTGTTGGTAAGCATGGATTTGTTGGAGAACGTGAGGTGGCAATTGGGGATTGGGATTATGTTGTGTTGACGATACTACGGGATTTTGTGCATATGTGAGATTGGAGGGGTTCACATGAGATGGGTTGACATTGGATGGGTTGGCCATGTTGTGAGGTGGTGTTGATGATGAATGTTAGTCATAACAAAATGCATAAAAATTTGCACAACAAACATTTATTATCTTGTAAAGTATGATCAACTTAGGATAAGTTGATGACTTCAAGTCTCTGTTGATCAGGTCATGATCATCTGACATTACTTAGAGGTTGATGTGACATGTTTTCCATTTCAAGGGGTCTTACATTTGTCTTGATGATCAGTATTGTTCTACTTCCTATAAATTTACTCCACAGAGAGGTTATTTCTACTCTATTTCCAAAGATAGCTGATATATTTGCAAGTTTGATCAATTCTTCTGATTATTGATCATCATGAACTTGTTCTTTCTTCTACACTGTATATTCATTCAAATGATGTGTCTATAAGTAGATATGTGCATGAATTTCATGGATAATTGTATGAATTTGCATGATGTTTGTCAATTTGACATGCCTTTTCTCTAAATATGCTCTGTATTTCCAATTATCTATGGGATATCAACATATTTCATGTTATTTACTTTTAATTCTCTATTATTTGCAATTATGGTGATGATCTGCTATGAAATTCAAAGAAATTTAAAAGAATGCTTCTAATTTTAGTGAATCTTTAGCCATTGAACCACATACATACAAGATATGTTCATGAGGAGAAGAAATCAAACCATATATCACTAGGATGTTCCACAGCTAGATATGGATGATGCTAACTTCAAAGGATAAGGAATGAAAACAACACATGCAGACTGACAAGCACTCTAAGGGACATAGCTGATCAATCCATGTATCCAGATTTCAAACATAGATTACTCAAGATTTATGATGATTTGTAATAAAAAAATGTCTTCTCTTTCATTCAGTATGCATAACATGTACATTTACAACAACTTTGAAATAAGTCCTGATATTTCAGCAATCAAATTTCAATTAAGTTTCGAATGTTCAAAATATTGCACCCTTGCACCTTTTATAGAATAAGGTGAGGAGGCACTTACAAATGACCAATGGTCCAGATTTGTCAATTAAGATCAACGGTAGATAATTACTCTTTGACTCAGTCAACTCTTCCTCGTGGCATAGGTTGCCAACTAGTAACCATCTGGATGACTCATTTTTTATGAGTACGTGATGCATATCTCTTCTTGGTGATGCATCTTCATTCATTTTTCAGGTTCCTCCTCTTCATTTTCTTCTTCTTCATCATGATCATCATCTTCATTACTTTCGGTATCGCTGTCACCCTGATGTACATCCTCCTGTATGTGGACCTTCATCACTGTCCTGATGTGCTCATATGCTTGCACCATTTTATTCACCTCTCCTCCATCTTGGATTTTGGCTTTTGTTACGACATGCTTGTGAGATTGGAATTTAGCTTTGAGCACTTCCAACTTACCTTTTTTGTTGTTTAATGTCTCATTATAAGTTTCCACCCTGACCTTTATCCTCATAATCTTATTCATTACTTCTTCCATCAAGTGGGTGAGGGGGTCATCTGCTACTGGTTGGAAATTATCATGTAGAGCTTTGATAGCAAAGTCTGCGTCTTGATTTTCAATCTCCCCCTCTACTTTCCCTTCTAAATATTCAAGGATCTCTACTTCGTATGCCATCATGATGTGCAACTTTATACTTATATCCCTGAGCTTGCCACTGCATTTCTCCAGGATATCACATTCGAACCTGATATCCTCATACCATATTTCTATCAGCAGGGTGGTGTTATTACTCAACACTTGATTATTTATTAGGATTTGAGGATCAATACTCTTTGATTCACTTAAAGCAGTCAGGTCCTTTTCCAATTGGAATGACCATTTCCCTGTTTCATTTTACATCTTATCTACCTTTCTCTTCAAACTGCTTAAAGAATTCCACCTCTGTATGGAGGTTCTCAAAACATCCTCAGCTCCTATGAGGGCTGACAACATCCATTTCTCCATGATCATGGCTTCATGCTTCATGAGGTCCAACTTGGTGACCTCATCCTGGGATATGATAGTCAATGGGACTATCGGATCAACTGGCGTATTGTCAGGGTTAATTAACCCTTTTATGTATGAATGTAGCTAAGCAATGTTCTCCTTATGCTGTTTATTTTTCTCTTTCTCCTTCTTTACCCTTTGGGTCAAAGAATTAATGATGTCCTTCCCTTCCTAACCTTCTTGGTCCTCATTAGCAAAACCCAAATCAACAGTTGTGATTTGGAATTCCTCTAGGGTGATCTTGCCCTCTTCCTTTTCAATCATGGGAAGTGCTACCTGTGCAGTCCTTCTGCCTGTAGCAGGATCTCTTTTTATAGCCGATGTTAATCTAGCTTTCCTCTTTGGCTTCATTATTGTCTCTGTAAACAAGGTGGAAACATCAAATTCTTGAATTTCAAAGCCTTGTTCCATACCTATTTCTTTCTCCAGCCATTGAGGCACGTCATCTCTAGATCCCTGATGTTCTTTGTTATCATCATGTCTGTCCTTTTCTTCAGTATCTACTTCTATTCTCAGTGGAGAAGGCAATTTCTTAGTTTCTTCCTCATGGATTTCCTCATGAGGGGGATCTTGTTGCATCTCTTCTTGTTGAGGGGCCTCTTTCTATAGAGGAGGATCCTGTGGAATGTCCACATTATGATCTTGAGATTGACCCTATACTCCCTCTTTTTGACTTTCATCCACTTTAGTATTTTCCTCATCTTGAGGCATACTGACGTCCATGGCTGTCTGTGTGTTTGGGCCTTGTGCATCACCTTGATCTTGGGTCACTTCTTGTTCTGCACCTGAGGCACTGATGTCTTGTGTCTTAAGGTCTTGATGACTTGATTTATCTTTTTCTCCTGTGGCATCTCCTTGACCTCCCTGAGTCTGGGCAGTAGCATCACCTAATGTGTCTTTATCACCCCTGCCTTTCTGTTGGACATCTACTATTTTTGGCTTGGTGGGTATTTCATGCTGTTGCTGACCCATATCAAGAGTAGTACTCTCCTTTTCTATTTGCATTGCCACTTCAATCTTTTCTATCACCTCAGGTGCACCTGCTTTATCCTTGGGACTTAAATCACCCCTATATGTTAAACCTATAACTACAGGGCTAGTCACCTGATCAACTATCCTGTCAAGCCCTATCTGTTGGGTTGTCCTCTCTGGGCTACTTTCTTTTACTTCTTCTATTTGTTTTACCTCCTCCAATACCACCATTTGTGCTAATGCGTCCCATGTGGAGTCATGCAGGTACTGGAGGCGAGAGTCTCCATTCTTTGAGAGGCTACATTTTGCACTACCTCATCATCTGATAAGTCCATAGTGTCCTCCAAGGAGAAAGGAAAACCCTGACCGGCCTTGAAAGCTTCTTTTGTCTGTTCCTCTACCCTCTCAGTCTTGAATTGTATTATTGTGAGAACTGACACATCATGTTCCATCTCTTTCCTAAATGCTTCACCTCTAGCTCCCCTTAATACAATAGGGTCGGCCCTAATATCACCCTACATGGATGTTCTTTGCTTCTTGGGTGGTGACATCAGCGACAGCGCCCTCCTCTTCCTACTGACCATCATCAGGTCATCACCTGTAGGTTCCTTGTTTCCTTGCACTTCTTCAAATGAGATGTCTTCCTCCTCATGCTGTGAGACCTGACCCTCCTCCTGTACTTCTACAGTTTCAATAGCTGGCCTCATGATCCTTTTTGTCTTTGGTTTGTCCATCAAAGGTGGTGCAAATGATGCGGACGCTTGTCCTGATGTTGATACACCTATAGATGGTATGGTAATTCTTTCAATTATCACCCCCTTAGGCTCATCTTCGTTTTTCTTACCTTTAGGGGGACCTATTGTTGCTGATGTTGATGTTAGACTCACACAAGTACAACATGAAACAAAAGTTACACATCAACCCTTGTTTATCTTGAAAGATACAATGAATTCATAGAATTCATTGATCCCAAGTCCCTGGTGATTAGGTTATAATCTGCTAAGATCTCTCAGTGGTTGATGTGTGTTGCTGTTTTCCATTTTGGGGACTTACGTGAATCAGTAAGTTCTGGTTCTGCAACAATGCTTTTAGGGAAGTAACTCTACACTGCATATACCCCCAAATGATGTGCCTAAGGTGATATTTGCATGAGTTCTACTCTTATCAGTGATTTCCTGCATGAAATTTTCAATGGTACATGCATCTAGCTCAAGAATAGACTAATGATGTTCAGTTATCTACGGGATGTCAGTATATTCCTCTGTTAATGTTTATCATGATGTGTAGTTATAAAAGTGATTTCTATGAAATTAAAATAAGAAAAAGGGTTAGAGAGAGAGAGATTCCTAAGATTTACTTGACTGAGTTCACTGACCCACATACATGTTCCCATACAGTAATGAAGAGAAGAAAACTGAAATCATACTTCACTAGAATATTCCACAAATTAGCATGATCCAATGCAAATCTTCAGAGGTAGAGTTGACAACAACATGCAATGAAATGAAAGCGCTTCTAAAGAACACAGCATCCACCAGTACATATCCAGAAATCAACTTGAAGATTACTTAAGGTTTACAATCATGATGTATTCTGAAGCTTCATCTCCATACAGTATGTTCATAAAACATGCATATTTATAGTGATCATGAGGAAAGAACCTTGAATGTTTCAACAATTCAGTCCCCACTAGTCTCAGCAATCTGGTCTACTACATGAAATTTCTATAGGTCTAATATTGGATTATTGACCTCCCCTTTTTTCTTAGCAGTAATGGGGTTGAATATATGTCTCTGCTTTCTCCCCAACACAGTGCCCAAGGAAACCTAGCTGAATCAACGATCAGCCTCCTCAAATGTCTCATCCAACGGTGGAAGATGGATCCCGCCAAAACCTTGAGCAGAGCACCTAGACAAGGCACCGCTCGCTCAATAACTTCCTCCATCAGCCAACCACTACATTTAATGCATTGTCTCCTTTTGGTTCATTCAGACCTCTCGAGATCCGGTGCGCTGCTCGGGATGTCCCTCACCATTAATGCTCTGTCATATATCTACCTGCACGCTATCGGGTCAAGTCTACATGTAGACCCTCCGTAGGCTTTTCGTGCACTTCTTCTTCTATCCTCTACATGATCACCAGCGAAACTTGTGCAGGAGGATCAAGCATTTAATTCTCCACTGAAGGTGGCCTACACAGCGGCAAATCTACGCACTTGCAACCTTCTTGCCATTTTGCATTTTGAATATCGGGCTGCATCTTGAGATTTCTTCATGTTGATCTGGACATGACGATGACATCATTGTCATGTATAGAATGGGTTCAAAACCTGCCTGCCTTGCTTGTTTTCCACCCTGTGCATCCCAAGCATGCATCATCATGATCATCAGTAAGACATTGCTGATCGGGGCGAGCCCATAATGTCCTACCAATCTCATTCTCTGGCTGATGCACCTGTAGTCAGCATATAGAAGTTAGGCATCATCATATTGAATAACTAGTAGGAGGATCAACATCATATTCAATCACGCTCCTAAAGTGCAAACATGTAATTATCGGGTTAGGACAGATCAAAAGCAAATATCTAACCTTACCTTACCATTTACCCTTAAACATCATGTCATGCGCATATGATGATCATGCAGACGACAAGGCATACAGAGAATTAACTATTTTGAATACCATTTCAAATCTAGCTCTGCATATCGGGTAGTGCATTTCCTCTTTATATCAGGTCATGTTTGAGATATCGGGTGATATTTAAATATTGGGCTAGGTTTTAAGATGATGACCCCGTTTAACTAAATGACCTACTCGGAAGATCATGATGATGTCATCTGGATGATGACTTGGTTTAGCACTACGGCACTATGACGTCATCGGCATGTTATGTGAACAGGATCATATTTAGGAAATATGCCTCCGAGAGGTGAATATGATGATGACGTCATTGTCATGATTGTTTCTTTGTTTATCAGACTTGAATGACATCATCAGGATAATGGCTCAGGGTGATATTTCACGACAGGAGGATATTGAGAAATATTAGGTTACAATGAGAAATATGATCCTCGCGAAATACATGATGCTACTGACTGGCAAATGCCACTATCACCTAAAATTGACGTCTGGATATTTGGACTGCATGATATATTGTGTGATATTTGAAATATCAGGTGATATTTCGAGGATGATGACGTTAAGAAAAGTGATCCTCCTCCCTGAATATCAGGTTTGACCAGAACTTTGACTGAGCATAACTTTCTTACCTGGCTGAATTTCAGGGTGATGTAAAAGGCAAACTTGCTTAGAATTTTACACTCTTTCACATGGCAAGCTTCCTAAGGCAAGATTTAGACCTTGAATTTTGGGCTTATATAGGAGGATCATCATGCACCTAATATGATGATGCTTTTTACCATTACCGCCCAGAGCACAAAAATAGAGGGGGCAAGCCAAAGCAGGGGTCCTCATTTTGCTAAGGGGCAAAAAGAGGCATGTTGTGAACATCACAACAACTAGCAACCAAACAAAACAATAAAAAATAAAGACCATTAAAGGAAACTGAAAGAAATACATGCATAAGTTCCAACTATCTCTCCTGCAGATCATCATCTAACTTGAGACTCAATGTATTCAATAAGGTGCATGAATTTTCCTTTCAGTTTAAGTGGGTGCATGTGATTAATTATCCTCATCTTGAAGATCAGTTGAACAAACCAGTGACTAACATTAGCCTACGTAGGTGAGGATGTTCTCTCATAGCCAACCGGATAGAGCCTTGCTACCAGTAGGCGTCCATAGCCCCGGCAAGGATATCGTTACAATTCTCCTAAGTAGAGCCCCACTGCCAGCGAGAGTCTATAGCCCCGATAGAGTTACTTAGATGGCTTAACCTAGATTTTTAGTAAAATCCATTTTATTGCTTTACATTTTATATTTTTGGTAGAACTTCATAAGATCTTGCATTTGTAACTTCATCATGATGATGCAAGGAGTGGTCACTTGTTGAAATTAAGCTGAGAATTATAATGGTAGCAAGGGTGACCTCTGATTTTTCACCTAATATCTACACTGGTAGGTTCAACCAACCCAAGGATTTTTGGTGTGTCATTGTGAGAAACATCCTTGAGTACTCAACCCATTCTTATTGAATACAAAATTTCACAAGTCAAACAACTCTCCACCTTCATGACAGTCACAACAAATTATGCATAAATTTCAAACAATTAATCTGAATGATCAAAATTTTCCATTGTTTTTTGTGGTTGTAAGTTTGCTCCTGCATGCTCTAAATCAAAAGAAAGATCCCTGCTGAGGACATCAAAGCAACCAAACAAAACAAACAAAAGCAAGGAGACTGTACAAACAACTACACAATGAATATACATTATGATACACATGACTGTCATGATGCTACTTCAGGCCTAAAAATAGTGCTTGAGGAACTATCCATTGACTGGCAATGGGACATCCTTACCTATTAAGGACTTGAGTTTGTAGGTGCTGTCTCCTTATATTTCAGAAATTTGAAAGGGGCCTATCCAGAGTTTGTCAAACTTACCATGGTCACCCTTCCTTTCATGTGCTTTGTCCCACATCAGGACTAGATCTGAGATCCTGAGAGCCTTAATTTTAGCCCTTTTATCAAACTAACGCTTGACAATAGCCTGATGTTTAGCAAACTGGTTAATGGCTTCACTTCTTTTTTCATCTAGGTGCATCAGCTGCAGCAACCTAACCTCTTGTTTGTCATCTATGCCTCGGTATTCTTGTGTAAACTGCAGTGTAGGAATCTTTAGGTTAACAGGGAGGAGGGGATCCACCCCATATACTAGGTGAAAAGGTGAGTTTCCTAATGCAGCCTTATTTCTGGTTCTATCTACCCACAAGGCATATTTCAACAGAGTGTCCCATTCCCTTGGGTTCTTATCTATCAACTTCTTTATGATGTTAAGCAAGTTCTTGTTTGTGGATTCTGCTAATCCATTCCCTTGGGGATAGTAATTGGAGGAGAATTTCAAGATGACCTCATGGTCAAAAGCCCAACCTGATAGTTTTATTAAAGCAAAGGTAGGCCCATTATCACACACTAAAGCATATGGAACCCCATACCTAGTCACTATGTTGCTTTCCAAAAACTTAATGACATCCTTAGGATTGCATGTTTTACTGCTAACAGCTTCAGTCCACCTGGTATAGTAGTTAGGAATAGTCAAGACATACCTGTGGCCTGAGGATGATGGAGGATTGATGGGTCCTATGAAGTCCATACCCTATTGAGCAAATGGGTGCATCTCCATCACTGGCTGCAGAGGTTGAGCAGCATATTTATCTCTATTTGTAACAACTTGACACACATGACAGCACTTGGTGTGTTCAGCAGTGTCCTTGAAAATCGTGGGCCAATAATATCCTGCCCTGAGGATGGAATGAGTGGTGGCCAAGGATGATCCATGTGCAGTCCCAAATTTATCATGCAGTTCTGCTAGTACCTTGTCTGCTTCTAGTTTTCCTAAGCACCTCAAGTATATCCCCTCATAGTTTATCTTAAAAAGGACTCCTCCTTTCATCATATATTTCTGTGCTTTTATCTTTAGGGCTCTCCTCTGTGAGGCCTGCAATCTTGGGGGACATCTCCCAGTGATCAGGACATGCCTAACGTTTGAATACCATGTTCCATCATCTTTTGCATCTACAACATACTGCTGGCTCAGAATGTTAGGGTCTATCTCTGATATCATTTGACTCAAAGCTTGTCCTCTTACCAACCTCATGAGTGTGATATCCATGTCATACTCTTGGAAGATGGTGATCCCATTGGCCCTCTTCTCACCTGGCTCAATTTGCATTAGCAGCATCTTTACTACTGCATCAGGTACCACAGCAATCACCTTACTCCTTAGGATGTAGTGCCTGAACTTCTTGACTGCTCGAACTAGAGCAAGTGCTTGTCTTTCAACATCCATGTACCTGAGCTCTGCATCTCTGAAAGGGCAACTCATGAAGGCTATAGGCTTCTCCTACTTTTCTTCATTTATCTAGGTTAGTACTGCTGCAGATGTTTGTTTTGAAGCAAATGAGTAGATGTAGAAGTCCCTAGTGTAATCTGGACTGATCAGGACTAAAGCATCTGAAATAGCTTTCTTAATATCTTCAAAAGCTACTCTAGCTTCAAGTGTCGATTCAATCTTGGTGTCCCTTTTGAGCATGGCATTCAAGGGCCTAACTATCTCTGCAAAGCCGGTGATGAACTTCCTAACAAAATTAATCTTACCAAAGTAAGATTTGAGTTCTGTCTTGCTTCCAGGCAGTTGTATTTTCATGATGGACTCTACTATGTTAGGATCAATGATGATCCCATTCTCAGTTATCAAGTGACCCAGCAACTTCCCGGTGGTCATCCCAAATATGCATTTCTTGGGATTTAAGGATATCCCGTACTGCTCGCACTTCTTCAGCACCTTTCTTAGGTCCTCTACATGGTTTTTTCTATCTTTGGAAAAGATAGTCAGGTCATCCATGTAGATCACTATGCACTTACCGATTAGGCCTCTGAAGGCTATGTCCATTACCTACTGGAAGGTGGCTCCAACATTTATCAGCCCAAATGGCATGCGTCTATAGGCGAAGATCCCCCATATAGTGGTGAATGCAGTTTTCAATCTATCAATTCTATCCACCATCACCTGATTGTACCCAGAGAAGCCATCCAAGAAGGACATCATCTTGGCTCCATTCACAACATGCAAGACTTCATCCAGGGAAGGCAAAGGATAGTTATCCTTTTTAGAAGCTCTATTCAAATTCCTAAAATCCACGCACAACCTAATGTCACCATTCTTCTTCCTCACGGGTACCAGGTTCGCCACCCACATGGAGCGTCTCACAAGAAATATGATCTTGGCATCAAGCAGTCTTTTAACTTCTTCAAAGATGATGGGCTCCAGCAGGGCATTGACAGGTCTCTATTTCTACCTAAAAGGCTTGGCATCTGGCTTCAAAGGAATAGTATGGGTCATGATAGAAGGGTCATAAGTCTTCAGCTCATCATATGTCCAAGCAATGACATGGATGTAGTCTTGGAGAGCCTGGGTTATCCCTTTGAACTCTTCATCTATGCATACCTTTCTGATCAGGACATTTCTTTCTTTACCACCTTGCCCAATGTCAACTGGAGAGTACTGCCCCTCATCGGCTTTTGGGAGATCCTTCTGTTTTAGCATGTTGTCTAGGTCAAATGCTCTCTCTAGCTCTATCATTCCATTAGGGATCCTATTGCTAGGCAACTCCAAGATTTCTCCTTCTTCCTAGACATGATCTTCCATGTTAACTTCATCTATGATCTATGCCTCAAAAACATCTCTATTGGAAATAAAATCCAATATATGCTGATCATCATCAAATACTTGAAGATTGGTTACATTATCAGGTACTGAAGGCACTGATACTAATTCAACTGAGAACCTTTTGAGACCTGATATGGAAAGAGGTTCCAAAGTACTGGTAACCTGGGCCAAAGCATCTGCTCTATGGTTTTGCTCCCTGGGCACATGGGTGATATTGAAGGCATCAAACTCTTCTATCAGGTTCCACACCCTGTGCCTATAGTTAGACAACCTTTTGTATTTGTAGGAGTATATACCTCTTAAGTGCAAATAGCATCCCATGAATTAGAGCTTCATACTCTACTACATTATTTGTACATGGGAACTGCAACCTGTATGCTACTAGGTAGGATTTCCTTGATGGATTGATGAGGTCCACTCCTACTCCAGCTCCTTGCTTTGACTTGGATCCATCAAACATGAGGATCCATGGTTGGTCCTCATCTAAAGGCTTGTCTGGGGCTTCTTTCTTCCTTTTGGCTCTGGCAGCTACACCACCGGATATCCACTTCAACTTTGGTATCTCTGTTTTCTTAGGCACCACTTCATCGGCCTCATGGGAAGCTAATATTTCTTCTTTTCTTTTATCATCAGGAGGAACATCCCTTGGACTAGGCAATGTCAATCTTCTTAAAATGTGCAGGCACAATGAACAAGATGCTTCTAAATGGGGTGCCTCATGTAACCTGCACCATCCTCCAACCAAGACATCCTGAGGAGGTCTTTGCCGCTGCATCATCTTTTGCATTTCTTTTGACAGGAACTCTTCAAATTTGGATAGACTGCTGCCCCTATCTTCATCAGACAACTCATAATGTGACTCCATCAAACAATCACTCCCAGGGGTGATTTTCTCCTTATTTTTAGCATTACTCATGTTGCCAACTAGTATCCATTCAGTTACATTAACATGATCCTCATCATGATGTGTGCTTCCTCTCGCTCTTGCAGAAGACAAACAAGGATCAGCATCATTACCATTACATGCAACACTTACCGTAGATAATGATGATGACACCTCATGGTATGCTTGTTCCAGCTCAAGCATGTCTAGGCAGGCCTCACATGTTTTTTCAGAATGAGCCTCATTATGCAACCTGCACCATCCACTTATTAAAATATCATGAACAGGTACATTTAACAATTGGCAGTGTTTCACCCCTTGAAGCAGATGCATCTCAAAATTCTTGAAGTGATCTATCTCTATCTCATTTCCAAGATTACAACTAGGTTCTAGATATGCCTCATCATCCTGAGGGTTATCATCACGATCATGTATGTCAAGCATCATGATCTCCTCTACCCTAGCAGTCAGAGGTCTGATGGAGTAAACTCCAGGTTCCACATTCACATACATGACTTTGTTGGTTTTGTTATATCCAGTAATCATGTGTTTCATGTGAGGTTCAGTTTCAATCCTGATCTGGTTAGGTATTCCCCTCTAAGGCAACCACATGTGACTAAAGCCAGTAGACATATATCCATTGAGGATCTTTGACCAATCTCTACTGAGCAACATTCTGTATACATTAGGTATATCGACTACCTGGATATCGATATAATGCTGGATTCTGGGATCCGAGGCTAGTTGCATATGGATGTGGGTCAGTTCCCCTACCACATTTACTTCTATTTTGTCTAGCTGGGTTACTTTCTTCAATGATTTGGTAGGATGTAACCCCAAGGCATTGCATATGGATAAGGGCATCACGTTGGTAGATGCTCCTGAATCCACTAGATAGTTGTGCAGGTTCTTACCGAACATCCTTACGGTCAGGAGGAAGGGAGGTGACTCACTTTTGTCTTTGTATAGAGTCGTGTGGGAGGTCTCTATAGCTTGGACAGTGGCTGGGGTTTTTAATTTTGTATTAGCATCCCTGGCAGCATGATCTTTATTTCCAAACTGGCCTGGGCTATGGCTGTCTTCCTTTTGGGTAGGACTATCTAAAGATTTCACAAAAGCACTTTTGATAGCAGGGGTCCTAAGCAGTTCTGACATTGGCAGGCTAATCTTAACCTTCTTCATCTCATCAGTCAGGTAAGAAACCAATTTGTCAGGTCTAGGAGGTGGATTTGTGGCTTTTGGTGTTGCATTCTGTGGTGTCAAGTGATGCACACTAACTTGGGGAAATCCAGGGTTATTATTTGCCTGGGGATCAGGTGGAGTATTGAAGTTGTTTAGAGGCAATGAGGTGGTTAGAGGGCCAGTAGACTGATTTGAGTTATTCCTCAGGTTGTATTTATGCCTACCTTGAGGTTGCTATTGATAAGCATTGACTTCCTCATGTTCCACTGATGGCTCATTCTCATCTTCAAATGGGAAAACGTAGTTGGATTCAAGAGCCATGGCTGATTCCTCACATGCTGAGGTGTAATCTTGATGTGATGAGGTTGCATGCTGATGAGGATGATGCATGAAGCTTTCTAGCACTAAGGTGATATCATACTCACAGGGGACAATCTTATTTCCCTCTCCATAGGGTGGGTTTCCTGAAGTACTGGACACTTCAGCTTGGAAAATATTGGCTGCAACCCTAACTCTGCATGAGCATTGGTATTATGAATCCTGCACCAGTTTGCAAGTGCTGCCTCAGCAAGGTTTACTCTGGTGGTCTGTTTAGGTTCACCAGGAGGCTGATTATCTAGGGGTGATGGCAAGGAACCATTGTTTGGCCTAGTGTTCCACACTCTAGGCTATCTAGGAAGATTGTTGTTGCCATTATTGTTATTGTAATTATTGTTGTACCCCTTGTCAGGATAGTTTGGTCTGTCATTGGCATAGCCTCTGTTTTGGTTAGGCTGAGAGTAAAAGTTCTAATTTCTCAGATGGGTGACCTCAGTGGTCAATTTCCTAAGCTGGACTGATATTTCTTTGATTTCTTCTTTCTCCTCCTGAGCCTTTGCCACTACATGTTCTACCTGGGGCTTGAAAAAGGAAGACCCACTGTTATTGTTGGGTTATTCTACAACATGTGGCACTTGTGTCTGATATGGCAACATCTGGCTATTCCCACTTGATGGTGGCATGTTACTGAGTGGAGGTATTTGCAAAGGGGCTGGCATCATGGCTGAAGGTTTCATGGCCCCATTGGTCTGTTGGTGGACAAGATATGTTGGATAGCCTAGAAGTGAAGGGAAGGTGACATTTGGTGTGGGGGCAGGAACTAATTGTTGGCTGACCTTGATAGCTTCCCCAAAGGCTCCTGCTAAAGTTGTTACGCCAGGATGTGTCCTCCTGATAAACATGGAGGTCAAGGGATCTAAGGCTGAGTAGTAAATGCTCCTGGCAGCTTCATCTGTTACATTATAAGGAGCTACTATCTTAGACAGCATCTTCTGGAATCTAGCATTGAAGTTTGCTATAGGTTCCCCCTCAGACCTCTTGATAGTGGCAAATAAATGGTAGTTTGTTGAAGGGTCTATAGGCACCTTGAACCTATCCTTGAAAGCTTTCTCCAAGGCATCCCATGAATTGACTGAACCTTGGCCCAAACCAATGTACCAGTTGTAGGCCTCTTCACCTAAGGAGAAGGGAAACAACCTATAGACCACATCTTCATACTCAATCCTAGCCCTACAACAGGCTTCTTTGAAGGTTCTGACATGATCATCAGCATCCTGATATGGGTGGTATCTAGAACAAATTTTATCTAGATTTTTGGGCAGAGCATGATATGCATTGAAGGTCAAAGGTGACTCTGCTGTGAACAATGACATTGCAACCAAAGGGGGTTGGATCTGAGGTGTGACCAGCTAAGGTTGAACTTGAGGTGTGATAGAAGGCCCTGCAGGTATGTGCAGGCCAATAGGAGTTGCAGGAGTAGGCCTTGGTGAAGCTCCAGATGTACTAGGATCAGGAGAGTGACGAAGGTCCACAGTCCTAGGTTTGAATCCTCTGGTATGTAGTTCTTCAAAGGGTCCACTAGATCTAGACCTGGTGTTTGGCTTAGGAGCCAGGATTCTTCAAAGTTTAAGAAAGATAGGCTGGTTTATGGTCAGATTTGGAAACTGACAGGATACTTAAGCAATGTTTGCAGGAATCTACAGTTTTCTTGTTGGCCCTCCTAGCGCCAGTTCTGTTGTTGCTGATGTTGATGTTAGACCCACACAAGTACAACATGAAACAAAAGTTACACATCAACCCTTGTTTATCTTGAAAGATACAATGAATTCAAAGAATTCATTGATCCCAAGTCCCTGGTGATTAGGTCATAATCTGCTAAGATCTCTCAGTGGTTGATGTGTGTTGCTGTTTTCCATTTTGGGGACTTACGTGAATCAGTAGGTTTTGGTTCTGCAACAATTCTTTCAGGGAAGTAACTCTACACTGCATATAACCCCAAATGATGTGCCTAAAGTGATATTTGCATGAGTTCTACTCTTATCAGTGATTTCCTGCATGAAAATTTCAATGGTACATGCATCTAGCTCAAGAATATACTAATTATGTTCAGTTATCTACGGGATGTCAGTATATTCCTCTGTTCTGCTTAATGTTTATCATGATGTGTAGTTATGAAAGTGACTTCTATGAAATTAAAATAAGAAAAAGGGTTAGAGAGAGAGAGATTCCTAATATTTACTTGACTGAGTTCACTGACCCACATACATGTTCCCATACAGTAATGAAGAGAAGAAAACTGAAATCATACTTCACCAGGATATTCCACAAATTAGCATGATCCAATGCAAATCTTCAGAGGTAGAGTTGACAACAACATGCAATGAAATGAAAGCGCTTCTAAAGAACACAGCATCCACCAGTACATATCCAGAAATCAACTTGAAGATTATTTAAGGTTTACAATCATGATGTAATCTGAAGCTTCATCTCCATATAGTATGTTCATAAAACATGCATAGTTACAGTGATTGTGAGGAAAGAACCTTGAGTGTTTCAACAATTCAGTCCCCACTAGTCTTAGCAATCTGGTCTACTACATGAAATTTCTACAGGTCTGATATTAGATTATTAACCTCCCCTTTTTTCTTAGTAGTAATGGGGCTGAATATATGTCTCTGCTTTCTCCCCAACATAGTGCCCAAGAAAACCTAGCTGAATCAACGGTCAGCCTCCTCAGATGTCTCATCCAATGGTGGAAGATGGATCCCACCAAAACCTCAAGCAGAGCACCCAGACAAGGCGCCGCTTGCTCAGTAACTTGCTCCATTGGCCAACCACCGCATTTAATGCATTGTCTCCTTTTGGTTCATTAAGACCTCTTGGGATCCAGTGCGCCTCTCGGGATGTCCCTCACCATTAATGCTCTATCATATCTCTACCTCCATGTTATCAAGTCAAGTCTACATGTAGACCCTCCATAGGCTTTGCGTGCACTTCTTCTTCTATCCTCTGCATGATCGCTGGCAAAACTTGCGTAGGAGGATCAAGCATTTAATTCTCTATCGAAGGTGGTCTGCGTAGCGGTAAATCCACACACTTGCAGCCTTCCCACCATTTTGCATTTTGAATATCGGGCTACATCTTGAGATTTCTTCATGTTGATCCGGACATGACGATGACATCATCGTCATGTATAGAATGGGTTCAAAACCTGCTTGCCTTGCTTGTTTTCCACCCTCTGCATCCCAAGCATGCATCATCATGATCATCGGCAAGACATCGCTGATCAGGGTGAGCCCATAATGTCCTACCGATCTCATTCTCTGGCCGATGCACCTATAGTCAGCATATAGAAGTTAGGCATCATCATATTAAATAACTAGCAGGAGGATCAACATCATATTGAATCACACTCCTAAAGTGTAAACATGTAAATATCGGGTTAGGACAGATCAAAAGCAAATATCTGACCTTACCTTACCATTTACCCTTAAACATCATGTCGTGTGCATATCATGATCATGCAGATGGCAAGGCATATAGAGAATTAACTATTTTGAATACCATTTCAAATCCAGCTTTGCATATCGGGTAGTGCATTTCCTCTTTATATCAGGTCATGTTTGAGATATCGGGTGATATTTAAATATCAGGCCAGGTTTTAAGATGATGACCCCGTCTACTAAAATGACCTACTCGGAAGATCATGATGATGTTATCCGGATGATGACTTGGTTTAGTGCTGCGGCACTATGACGTCATCGGCATATTATGTGAGCAGGATCATATTTAGGAAATATGCCTCCGAGAGGTGAATATGATGATGACGTCATCGTTATGATTTTTTCTTTGTTTATCAGACTTGAATGACATCATCAGGATAATGGCTTAGGGTGATATTTTGTGGCAGGAGGATATTGAGAAATATTGGGTTACAATGAGAAATATGATCCTTGCGAAATACATGATGTTGCTGACTGGCAAATGCCACTATCACCTAAAATTGACGTCTGGATATTTGGTCCGCATGATATATCGGGTGATATTTGAAATATCAAGTGATATTTCGAAGATGATGATGTTAAGAAATGTGATCCTCCTCCTCGAATATCAGGTTTGACCAGAACTTTGACCGAGCATAACTTTCTTACCTGGCTGAATTTCAGGGTGATGTAAAAGGCAAACTTGCTTAGAATTTTACACTCTTTCACATGGCAAGCTTCCTGAGGCAAGATTCAGACCTTGAATTTTGGGCTCATACAGGAGGATCATCATGCACCTAATATGATGATGCTTTTTACCATTACCGCCCAGAGCACAAAAACAAAGGGGGCAAGCCACAGCAGGAGTCCTCATTTTGCTAAGGGGCAAAAAGGGGCATGTTGTGAACGTCACAACAGGACCCTTCCTCTATTTCTATGTGGGTAACCTCTCTCCATTGAATTTTCTTTTCTCACTGAGGAAGTCTTCATACTCCTCATCATCTATCTCTTACCTCTTCTCTTTGGCATCAACAGTAAGGGCCACACCCTTTTTCTTCAATCTATTTATTTGCTGATCTACCCAAGCTTGAGTTAACTATATCACCCCACCTGTAAACTGATCCAAGGATATGTCCTTCGGTTGTGTTAGATTAAGGGCTGATATGGTGTCATTATACACCTTCTTATCTTCATATTTGTTAGACATAGTCTTCCCATCATCCTTCTTCAGTTGTACTGGCACTGGGATGTAGTCAAAAGTCCTTATTTAGTTCAAGGTGAGCCTCTGGTATTTTCTTCTTCTCACCTCAGCTTCATCCTCACAATCAATCCAAAAATCCTCCAGATCCTTCTGATGAATTGGTTTTCCCACTATTTTCTACATCCTGCCATAGGGGTCATAAGATCTAGCCAAGGGAAATGGCTATAGATACATCAGTTTCAGACCTCCCATGACATGCTTTATGCTCTCTGAGTCTGAGCACATATACTAGCCCATAAACACTGGAAATAATACTAGAGGTATCTTCTTTTGTTCCTTGTATGCTACAACTATGGTAGACACTTGCCTGAGAAACTCCATCCGGACAACCCCATCAGTAGGGTATCTTGGTACCATAAGGGGTTATACCTCAAATCCTTCTATCCTTATATATGAGAAGGTGGCAAACTAGATGAACTAGGTGTCATGTCTATAAACAACTTCCTGAGCCTCCATGCTCAGTCTCTTGGTTCTGTCTTCCTACATGGTTCTGACTGGATGCATAGAGAATTCATCATTTACCAATTTGTAATCCAGGAGATAGTTCTTTCTCTGTAGCTGAGGATAGTGATCCCATATGTGGGCATCATCTACATCACCGCTAGCTTTACCCACTATAGTGAAGGCATCAAAGGTTCCCTTACAAGCACATGAGTACACAACATATGAGGTCATATGAAACATGCATGCTTGACCTCCTAGGTTCCTCATGCCTTCATCTAGTGCATCACTGATGATCTTGGCCCTCAATGGCTTGTTATCTATATAGAGGACCATTTGGATGACTACAAATATCTAATTCTCAAAATTCCCAGCATGAAGCTTACCTATCATTCTGCTTAGCAAGGCAATCATGTACTGGTACTCATCGTCAAAATCAAATTTATATAAGTGTACAGGTAATTTAGCTAAGGCAGTGTAGGTGCTGCTCTTTGACCTCCATTGATACATCCTCTTCCTTTCACTCTTCTTATTGTTGTTGTACTTTGTTTCCAACTTTCGTAGATCTACACTCACCACCTTCTTTCCAACTGGCAGATTAAAAGTAGAGGTGATACCCTTAATTGAAAAGTTGACATATACTCTTCCATACTTCTCCACCCACCTGGCCTCAAGGTTATAGTTCCTGGCATGTTTCACTACCAGCTCTGGGGTGTCCATGGCATATGGAAATCGGACTGCATGCCACATTCCCGAAACATATATTGCATCTAGAATGGTATTATCTTTATCATGATCTATTCTTGTTGACCATACTGCCAGGTCTGTATCTTCTTGGTGAGTGTCACCAATGATGCTATACTTATATTGTACCCCTTCTGGTTGAACAAACATGGGCTTAAGAAATTTTGAATCAGACCTATTCCTCTTTAGATCCGCCATGGACTCCTACAATAAACATGGTCTGTCTTACTTTATAATATCTATATGCATTCATACAACATTATGTATCTCTACACATCATGCATACTTGAATCTATTACTCTTTACTTCATCATGATATGCATATTTACATATTCAAACCACAAGTAAGAACATACTACCTGAACATGCAGAAATCAACAATAGGAGGGTTTTCAATTACTTACTTGATAGTGCTCTCCTCCTAGGTTAGATGGGTGATTATAGAAAAGGGCTGCAAATGCTAAGGATCCCCTATTCCATTACATTAGAAGGTCTAGTCCGTTCACAGGTAGCAGTATGAGGGTTTGACTTCTGTGCTCTGTAATTTCTTATTTTTTTGCAAGGTAAATGAAAATAACCTTGGAAAATTACCTTTAAATGCATCCGTAGGGTGAATTAGGGTAAAATTGAGTCAGGATGGTTAATTCTACTGATCCTCTACAGAGAATTCATGGATGATGCCATGTGTTTGATTTGTATTCGCAATTAGTGGGAATCTGTCTACCACATTTAAGTGCATTCAATTTTAGGAAATAGGAGGGGGTGATCTTTGAAAGATCAGGGGATATCCAAAATATGACCCCCTTGGATAAAATGGCCCCTCGCCTTTAAACGACAAAACTAATGCAAAAGAATCGGGTGATGTGGTCAATGTTGACCATGTGTATATCAGGTCATGAAACTAAGATTAGGGGATGTTCAAAATATGACCCCGCAAATAAAATGACCCCCTTGGGAAAAAGATCGGGGTGACATCACTGTGTTGGCAACCTTATTTAAGCATTGTGTTGTAATGATGTCATTGCCATGTTATTGAATATGGTAGGCATCAGATATATACCTCCGCGAGGTAAAATGGAATGATGACATCATCATCAGGGTGATTTCCTTCGTTTGTTGGGTTTAGATGACATCATCATCATATTAGCATAGGGTGATATTTTACGAAGAGGGTGATATTCGTAAGATGATGGATATTAAAAATATGACCCCCCACAAAATATGTGAAGTCGTTTGACAGGCAAATAACAGCTATGATGTAAAATTGACATCCGGACTTCGTAGATTAAATGATTATCGGGTGATAACACAACATCAGGGTGATCTTATATAATATGACTGATGTTTGAAATATGACCCTCCCTAATTAGAATATCAGGTTTGACCCAAACTTTGACTTAACATAACTTTCTTCCCTTAAAGAATTTTGGGGTGATCCAAAAGGCAAACTTGCTTGGAATTTTATGCACTTTCCAACCATGAGGTTAATAATGTGAAATACTGACTTTGACAATTGACCTCATCATAAGGATCTATCCACCCCTTGTAAGGTTACATGCATGACTTAATTTTACCAGACCACCCAAAGCAGAAAAACAACAAGCCAAAGCAGCAAGAAAAGTTGGGTCCTTGTTTTGTCAAGTCAAAATGGGGCATGTTGTGTAACCACACAATAGGTGGTTGCAAGAATTGGATCATGTAAGCTATAGTGTGGGGTTTGAGTGGAGGCACACTTGTGGAGGAACTCATGTGTGTGGGGTTGCTTTGGATGCCCAAGGTGATTTGGGGAGTGGAAGTGATTACATTTGTTATGGTGGCAGATGTGACAATGGGGTTGGAAATGGTAGGATTGGAGACATTAGATACATTAGTGGAAGTTGTGACAACATTAGAACTTGTGGGAGTGGTAGATGTGGTGGGAGTTGAGGTTTGAGAGATGGTGGGTTAGGTGTTTGATGTAGATGGTTGGGATGAAATTGTAGGATTGTTGTTAGATGTGGATGGTTGCGATGATGTTGTAGGATTGTTGTTAGATGTGGATGGTTGGGATGATGTATTGTTGATGGGTGGTTGGGCACCAATCTGGAGGAGAAAATCAAGATATCTATTTGGGTCCAACCTTAAGAATTTATCAAGCATATCCATGCTATCAAAATCTTGTGTAAAGCTTAGGACATCTTGATCTATTTGGTTGATGGTAGGGGTGTTTTGGATGGGTGGTTGTCGTGGTTGTGGTTGCAAGAAATGGAAGGGGTTTTCATTGGGATTATATGACAGGAATTGGAAGACCGAAGGTATGTTGTATGTTTGTTGTTTGATTGGTACATTGCTTTCATTGGTTGGAGGCATCCCTATGGCCGTGTTGTGTCCAAAGTTGGCCATTTCTTGATTCTTCTTGTGTTGGGATCTAGTTATGGGCAAGCAAGTGTATGGATTTTGATTTTTTGAGGTGGATGAAGGGTGGAGACCTTAGAGAATGTGGTTTGATTTGTTGGACCCAAAGAGGATATGGTGATGAGATGTGATAAGATTTAGAGGCAAGGGAGTATGCTCCTTACAATCTAAATCTAAAGGTGAAAAACGATTAGGATGTGGTTTAGATAGATTTTCACTTTTAAGAGATAAGTCTCAAAAAGGTGTCAACCTAAGGATGGTAAGAGTAGATGATGTTGATTTTTACAAAAAAATTGGACCAAAATGGTGGAGGTTAGATAAGGTTTGTTTGAGGATGATTTGATGGAAGAGATTTTGATGTTGATTTGGAGGATGGAAGCTTAGGTGAACTAGATGTTTGGTATGAGAGATTTGGATGATGTTTTTTGAAAAGGGATTTGGAAGTCAAGAAATGAGCTTGAGTAAGATCTATATTTGCATAAATGGATGTTTCTCTTTGTTTGGGATGATAATTCTACTTGAAGGTAGACTAATGACCTTTCAAGAAAAATATGATGTGAGGGATGAAACCTAAATCTAACTTTAGCTCAACAATTGATTTATTTGGATTTTGATTTGGATGTTGATTGATGTCTTTGTTTGGATCAAAAGATTTTGGATGTGATTTTGATTGGAGGGGGTAAATGATTTGGAAATGTATTTGTAGAAAGATGTTATTTGGTCCAAAAGGGGAAGAAAAAATCAAGGATGATAAAAGTTATGAATGGATAATTATTAGAATAAATGGTAGGGTAAAAGGGGGTCTAATGGTAATGTTGGTTAATTCTCTAAGGTCAAAATGATGAGTATGAGTGGAAATTTTTGGATCAAAATGGATGTGGGTTTTGACGGATTTTGGGAAGGTGATTATGGATTATGTCTAGGCAGGCCCTAAAGATCACATGACAATCCTTGAAAGTTTTATGCAGGTCAGTCTATAAATAGCACCAAAACTCAGGTAAAATGGTGCCAAAACAAATAGAGATAGCACTAAAACAGGTCAGTGTTAGTCAAGGCTTTGGAAAAAAGATGGATTTTGATGACAAATTTGGATTTTTATGGGTAGGAAGTTTGATCAAATGATGTTTGTTGTTTCTTGGCAAGTTTTTGAAAACAATTCAAGCACCATAGAACACAATAGCCAAGGATTTGTTTGTGAAAAGATGTAAAGATTTTAACATTCACTTTGCACAACCTAAGGCGAGGATAGGACAATACTTGTTAGATCCCCTAGCCATGCCTATTCAAAGCAGATAGCTTTAGGAGCTTGGTAGCACCGGCTCCCCTCCATGGCACTCATTTCTCACGCATACCAAGTTCCAGGTTTCCCAAGGCTTGTACCCCCACCAAACCTTAGGATTGCTCGTGCTATCTCTACTAAGAACCACGAGAATTAGGGTGGCTTCAAAGGTCCCACCTTTTGCTCCAACAAGTAGAGGGATTTGGGCTACTAAAACAAAGGTTCATAGTGGGGGAACATCTAGGGGATTGGCACGATACGAGCATCCGATAAACCACTTAAGGTTTTTACTAGCTCTACTAGGGGTTTCATATACACAAGGTACTACTCCCTTTCAAGCTAGCATTGAATGGTATACGCTAATACCAATTTGGACTTGGCTTTTACCTTATCCTAATTTACATATAGTGGACTAGATGAAAGTACTGCTTGGGGTCGCTAGTGAGTACTCCTTTCTGATGTGTCTCAAAAGTAGGCCCACGGCCTAAAAAAAAGTGTTAGAATCATTTCTCTTACACCCAAGATCCTTTTGTAAGGCGAGGGGAGAGGATACTTCAATTCTAAACCCTTTAGGAAACACAATGTACAAGCACACCAAGCATGACAAACACTTACTAATGTTCTTTTTAAGCCCAAATTGAAATGTTCCTAAGTTTGTTTGCAAGCACTAGTTAATTTTAGAGCACCAAAATCAAATGTTTTCTATACTAAGGCACACAAAGATTCATTTTATGAGCACTAATGGAAGTGTTTGTTTGTTTGTTTGATAAACCAATGATTAATTTTAGTGCACCAATTGAAATGTTGTTCATACTAACATGCAAGGGTTCTTTTTATGAGCACCAATTGAAGTGTTTTGTCTAATATAAAGAAAAAACCCTGCAAAGATTGTTAGTGGTTTTAGAAAAAATGGTCTTGGATAGACGACGATGACCTGTAAAACAAATATAAGTCCCTGCACAAAACCCAAGGTTAGCCTATAAAATAGCGCTAAAACAAAGACATATGGCACCAAAAAAACCCCTCAAATGGTGCCATTGCAAAATCTACAATAGAACCTAACCACCCTAGAAAATAGCTCTACAAATACATACAGATTGCGCTACAATAGGCTACAGATTGTGCTGAATGTAGAGATAACACTACAAGATACAACATATTGCACTAAAACTAACAATGGCTCTAATATAGAGAACTATAGTGCTACGATTCAGGATAGCGCTAAAATGCCCAAAAAAGGTGCTACTGTGCGTGAGTCTAAACTCTTTGGTCGACTGTGGATTATGGCTCTGCCCTGGGTGTCAATGGCGCTGATACGGGGTTGAAATGGTCAAAGTTGCAAAACATAAGTTCTTTCAACCAAATAAGGGATCAGATTGAATCCAAGGGGTCTTGTTAGTCCTCCATGATACCCAAAAGACAAATTACAACAATGAAACAACCTAGTCAACAAAAACCAACACAAGATAAAACAAAAGCATGTAAGTTAGATTTTAAGACTATTTTGGTATAATCTCCCCTTATCCCTGCATTAATCTTGCAAAAACCAAGGTCAAATGATACAAACAACCGCCAAAAGACCAATAAAAGATGACAATGTGAGTCAGACAAGAAGCAAAAGTCCGTGTGAAAAAGGCGCTAATATAGTTGTAAAATGGCATCAAAATGCAGGTAAAATGGCGCTACTGCAAAGGAAGATAGCGCTAATCCTGAAAAAACACATCTAAAGCAAACCAAAGCTCACACAACAAGTTAGCGAATTCAAATCAAGGTAAAAACATAAAATCTAATGCATAAAAACAAAGATTTATACCTCAAATGTGAAGAACCAATCCAAGATAGGGTGGAGGAACTCGCACCCAAGAGCTCCTAGATTTTACCCAAGATGAATGATGATATGTGAAATATTCTCAAGCTTACAAATGCAACTCAAGACTCACTTAGCTCAAATGGTATTTTGACATAATAGTTGTGCATAGAAATTGGATCATAAAATGGCGTGAAGGATGTTGTATTTATAGGCATTTGGGAGAGATTTTTGATCCAACAGTTGAGATTGATTTGAAAGATCAATGGTGGATGATGAAGATGATGTGGAGGGCCTAGATTCAATCTTGAAAAATGAAGGGATGAGAATAAAGATGAATTTTTAATTCATCTTGGGAAAAGGGGTTCATAAATGAGGTTGGGTGAGATGGATTATTTGTGAATTAAAAATTCACATGGGGAAGGGTAAAATGAATTTAAAATTTATTTGGGGAAGAGTGAATATTAATGAGTTATGACATGTGTAAAGGGTGTAAGTGGCATTTAATGGAGATTATGACAAATGTGTATTAAAAATTAATTTATGTGGCAAGGAAATCAATTTTTTATTCATGGGTTGTGGGAAGAAGTGTTAATGAGGGTTTGACCAAATTAATTGAGGTGATTAACCTAATTAATATGGCTGGAATAAATTAGCAAATGGATTAGTGGGAGGATAAGATTAATTAATTAATGATTTACTTAATTAATCTTAAGGCTAGGATGATATAGGTTATAATAGGCTGAATTAAATAGTTAAACAAAATTTAACTAATTAATTGGGTTTAATGAAGAAGGGAAATTAATCAAATAAATATTTGTATATTTATTTAATCAATCGGGTAAGGTTAAACTATTGAATTAATAAAATTAATCCAATTGTAGGGGAAAAATGATGAAAATATAGGTGATGAAGGGATAATTAATTAAATAACAATTTAATTAATTGATTAGAAGGGAAATTGGTATGTTTAAGGATGTCAGGAGTTGGTTTAATGATGAATACATTTTTAGGTGTCTACATAAAGGTTTTCTTATTCTGTGCTATTTCAAGTTTGTTCATCATAAATATTTCAGAATTGAGCATAAATACTCTAATCTTTGCAATCAGTTCTTGAAATCCCTTGATGATTGAGTCGTTGCTCAAGATTTCCTGCTAAATCCTTGTTGTGACTTGCTTATATAGTCAGTTATCCTGATATCTAAGTTCAGAAGTTTTGTCTTTGCTTGTATTTGCAAGTTTCATGCAAATATTGCACAAATATATAGTCATTCCAGGGTTTTGGTCCTAAATATCCATTCTGCAAGGATATTCCTTGTGATCTTTGCAAATATCTAGTCAAAATTCCATAAGTTCATCATAAATTGTCACAACCCTGGCTCACAGGCCTAGTACCAGGTCCAGATCTGGTGGACTCTTGGAAGAATTGCCCATCCGTGGACTTAGACCTCGAACTATAGATATTCCCCACACTCCTAACTCACGTGTTTCAGTATCTTCATCATGACATACTCTGACACCTCCAATATCCTCCGCTGTGTTGCAAATACCTACAGGAGCACCTATTACACCTCAAGTGCATCAAGCACCAGTTACAATGTCGTTCTTTGCTGCAGAGTCCCCTTTGACCTTCACTACCTACCATCCTTTGCCGAAGAACCCTGACAAGATTTGTCCTAAATATCATCCATCTCAAGATGTAGAAGATCATATCAGGACATTTAGAGAGGCTTGCTGTAGAGCAAGGATTGAGCATCAAGATGTTGTATGCAGATTATTTCCATACGCCTTGGGAGAGGAAGCATACAATTGGTATATTAGTCTTGGTCAAGCCTCAATTGGTTCATGGGCTGCCTTAGAAAAGACCATCAAGGATATGTTTAAGATATCTATAGATCCTTTAATGAATTATCATCTTTTTACCACAATCAAGAGATTTGAAGGGGAACCTATTTCAAATTTCAATGCTAGATTCTAAAAATTGTATTCCAAGCTAGTAGCTCCATATAATGTAGTAGATACGGTAGCTAGAAGTATATACTATTGAGCCTTAGATCCCTTGACTTCTATGTTAATCAGAAGAACACATCTTGGTGTCACAACTTTAACAGGATCTTTTGAGGAAGCAATAAAAGTTAATCAACAACTGATCCCTGCTCCAACACCAAATATAGCATTTCCTTCCTATCCTTCATATCCTGCATATCCTTCTCAACAGCAGACCAATGGAGCTATGATGCCTCCAATTGCAATACTTGGTCCTTTACAGGTACCTCCGCTTAGCATCATGCCTCCTCCAAATGGAAATGGTTAGAGCAATATCCAAGACATGCCCAAACATCTCAGGATGTAGGGAAAAATAACAATAATGGTTCTTCCTTCTTTAAGCCACAACAAGAGAATGTAGTAGCTAAAGTTCAAGAAGAGAAAGAAGATATCAAGGAGATGTCTGCACAATCAAGGAAATTAACAATATAAATTACACATTTGAGAGGTCAAAACTTTTATTCTCAATCAAATCAAAATAGAGGATATAACAATGATAGATTAGGATATCCTAACAGAGGGTACAATAATGATAGGAGCTATAACAATAACATTGGCCATAACAATAGTGCACCTAGGCATACTAGAGTGTGGAATAGTAGGCCAAACAATGGTTCTAGTGGTTGGGCCCACAGGTATGTGCAAAGGGGATTGTATGTATGTGACTTATACAAAAGGATATATAATACAAAACATACAATATCGGACTTCAAATTTCATCAAATCGGGCCTGGCGGGTATATACAAGTGCAGAGTTGAAAAGTCAAAGTGATTTCCTTTGTATCTTGCATTGTATGTATCTGCGACATGCAACTGCATATACAAGTGAATGTACAAGTAGGCATGTGAAAGGGCAGATGCGGCTAGAAAGTAAACTACATTTATGAGCTGGTTGAAATCTGCGGTTGTATATTGGGATTATATGTTCCCAATATACAATCAGACATACAACAAGCAAATACAAAGAAACATACAAGGTAGGAGCGGTCAAAGTCAAAATTCTTCAAGAACCTGGTGGATCCCGCACAATTGTATGTCCCGGTTTGTATGTATGTGCTATATACAATGCAAAATACAAAAGCACATATACAATCCCGGACACAAAGGAGAATTTGATTATGGCAGATTTCACGCTGAGGTCTGCAAGTTGTATATTGCACATTGTATGTATGTGCAATATACAATGTAAGGTACAATGAACTAGATACAATGCAAGATTCAAAATTTATTCCAGTCTGCCTCATAAGTGTGATGAAATCCGTAGTTGTATGTATATTTCATTTGTATATGCAATATACAAGGAGATATACAAAGGGAATGTACAAGCCTGGACCTGATTGTAGTTTTAGTTTGTTTCACAATGATTTGGGGTCCGCGTTTGTATGTGCATACAATCTCATATACAACCACAGATGCAAATAAAGATACAATGGCACACCAATGGAGATACAAATATTCAGTGATGGTGAACCAATGGCAAGCTACCACTTGTCCAAGGGTAGTTGTATGTATATACAACTGCATATACAAAGATTTGAAGGCGAAAAAGGCAAAATGGGCGAAAACGTAGAAATGTTTGTTCAAGCTATGAAAAGTCTGTGATGGGAAAAAGCTACCTGCGTGGCACATTTTAATTGGCCAATAACTTTTCACCGTGGTTTGAAGCTGTTGATCTTGGTGATAAGGAGGAAATCGACGACCCTATTTCAGATGTCCAAGGAAGGAGGGATTTCTTTGTATCCGCAGCTACATTCCAGGTGGGAAAAGTTCCTGAACAAGCAAACTGCTGTGTTTCCAGAGGCCGCGGGTTGGTAGGCCATTAATGGCAGAATTGTAGAGGCATGGTCGAAGAATGGACGGGCCACCTACCATTTTTAATGGGAAAATCTCCAATCGGCTACACATTCCCTAATTTCACTTGTTTTTCCTCCTCTTCTCTGCCTGGAGCGTTGAATGTTTTGGGCACCATTTTGATGGTGTGATGTATCTGGTAGTATTTTGAAAAGACCATGTAATTAATTGCTAAGTACACATTCTAGGTATTTTAGAACCGTGTTACTCATTTTTTGGGGGGTTGAAGACTTGGGCAATTTTTTGGGAGAAATAATGAAACAGAGCATTTCCTTAGCTGTTCTATCTCTTTTGTGAGTTTATGAGTTGCATTTGAGTGCATGTTGTGCATATGTTCAGTTTCATGTTGTGTTTATATGAAAAATGCTTCTTTGCATGTGTTTAGCTATTTGTCTCCATTTGTTGTATGCATCCCTCCTTTTGAATCCGATTGCTAAGGGTTACTTAGATTCTAGGATATAGATTTCTATATTGCATGCTTAACTTTTAACCTCCATTCAAGGAGTGGATTAAACTATTTTAGGTTAAGTATGAGGAAGAATGTATGGCAGTAGGGATATTTATAAGTAGAGATTGCTAAATACTCATTCTTGGGTGATGTTTATAAGGCAAGCACCAATCTAACCCCTTGAAACTTGAATCTCTATTGAGTTTGTGTAAATCATTCATATGTATGCATCTAGTTGACTCCTTGCCCTGAGATAGGCACTGGTCTGCGCTTGTGTAGTAGTTATGATCCAAAACCCCCTGTCTTGCATCCAAAACATAAATACAAGGCATTCATATTTCCAACCTGTTAGTTTGTAGGAGTAGAAATAGGACCCCTGCATACTCTCATTCCTAACCAGTTAGATATGTCCAAGAACACTGTGAACCTTGTGATTTATAACACAAATCTTGATCCTAAAATGAGAGTATTATGCCTGTGACTAAAAGGCTAAATCTTTTTGTTGGGTGAGTCAAAGTTAAATCTTTAGCTATAGGGATACCCCCCTTGGTGCGGCAGAACTAGAAGTGAAGGGGAGGTAGCTCATGCAACCTCCTGTATTTGTTGGCCGAATCTACCTGTGCATTGGAATTGGCAAACCCTTTGCGGATTCGAATAAAAAATCCAACAAAGTGGCGACTCCACTGGGGAGTCAAGCAATTTGAAGATATAGAAGACCCAGGTGAAGTTGTTGCAGCAAGACCAAGGAAGAACCATGTGGTGCTCTTTTGGCGTGATGAATCCAGAGAATAAAGGTGCCTTCTTGATATTCTATCCTCTCTATGGGAGGTGATGAATCTGTTTATTGAACCTATCCAAAGCTACAACATATTTCCAAGTATTCCATCTTTTCACTTGAACTGATTCAAATAGAGCAATAGTCCTGGTTGTGCTCTCAAAGAAGACCATTTTTTATTGAAAGATATAAAGCTCTGAATTTCATAGGAATAAGTGGTTACCCAAATATTATTCCGAATAAGATTAGAAAATGTTTGCTAAAATATAGTGGATCAAATTCTGAGTCTGCAAACAAACATGTAAAATTTTTTTGTAATTTGATAGAAGATTATGAGGTAGAGGCTGAAGATGTAGTAATGAGACTTTTTTTTTAGTCATTAGAGGATGATGCTAGGGTTTAGTTTTCAGACTTTCTTGTGTGTTTAGTTTCTTCATGGGTAGATTTAGAAGTTGCATTCCTAGAGCAGTTTGGTGAAAGATTTGATTTGGCCTCATTGATCATACATTTCATGAATATCCAAAAGGAAGATGAGGAACTGGTTCCAACCTTTAATCTTAGATTTATTAAGTTGCTCAAGCAAATTCCTAAATATATGAGACCTAATGATGTAAGGAAAGCAGAGGTGTGGAATACAGCTTCCCTAATGTCAATTCAGAGAGGATAATGTAGACAGGTAACTTTCAATTCAAATACTAAGATAAACACACTAGAAAAATAGAATAAACATTCAAGACAACAAATAATGACACCAGATTTACATGGGAAAACCCTTTCGGGTAAAAACCCCACCACCACAAGAGAGACTATCTTTATTACAGTAAACTTAATGGTTACAATAAAGATCCCAACTCTTTTTCTCAGGTATCGATTCTCTACAATTATACAAAACCATTCACCTTATCTGTACATCTACAGAGCAAACTGTATAATTGAATCTATTCATTAATGATTAACGACACCAATAGATCTGTATTTATTTCCAGTCTTCAAGAACAAAAATGTTATTCAACTTTTGCCCTAACTATTCAATCTAACTTCCCCAGCATCCCTGCCTTCCAACCATTGCAACTGTTCACATACTCGCGAGACCATTAGTCCCACATGCACCAGGTCACATTAGACATCTCAGTTTATATTCCCGAACACTTAGTAAGACCATCGTTGACAATTTTGTTGCCGATGATGCCAAACTAAAGACTCATAGGAGTAACCTACACCATCGGCGACCGCTTCACTTTCTACACCAATCGTTCCATGTCTCAGTGATGTCTTCGACTTAGCATATACATAACATGACTTACTATAGCTGGTAATCCAATGTATCTTGCCCTGATGTCACCGATACAGCTGGTCATCCCTTGTATCTAACTCACTGTATCTTTGTAATGTACATTCACAACATACAAGCTCGACATACAATTGCAGTATACACATGAAATGATACATGTATTTGCAGTATACACACAAAATGTTCACAAGATACATTTGCGATATACACACAGATTATATATTCATTGAAACAACGCGAAATTCATGCCAATACATTCATATCATTGAAACCTTGCATATCGACCAAGGGCTTCTGAACTCCCACCGATAGTGAAAGTCTTTCCAATGATAGTGACCATCGGTGAAACACATGCTATCAGTAGAGCTTAATAAGGATACGCTGATAGTGTTCAGTCAACCCAAGGAATGAAGAATGTGATATGAACAAAACCAATGATTAAATAAATGAGGTCCAAGTAGTAACTTGAGACATTAGGTCTCTTCAATCTCCCACTTGTCGAAGAGATTACTGTTACCTCTTAATCCTCATTTGACTATTGAGAACTATGGTCCCAAAGACCCATTTCATCTGAACACCATTTGAACTTGGCTGTGCTCACTGGTTTAGTTAAGGCATCAATGACATTTTCCAAAGTGTCAACATTTTCCAGCTTCACCTTCCTGTCTTCCACCATATCACGAACAAAGTGATATTGGACATCAATATGTTTTGTCCTAGCATGAAATATAGGGTTTTTCACCAAACATATAGCACTTTGACTATCACAGTATATTTGTATCTACCCTACATTAAAACCAACATCAGAACACAACCTCTTCAACCAAACGGCTTCTTGGCATGCACGAGTAGCTGCCATGTACTCTACCTCTGTTGTGGACAAAGCAACTACATCATGCCGCTTGCTCATCCAACTGATAGCAGCACCATTTAACATGAATACATATCCACTAGTGGATCTTCTACTGTCAATGTGCCCTGCCCAATCAGAATCAACATATCCTTGAATACTGATAGATTTCTAAATCCAACTGAGTTTCCATGATAGAAAATTGCATAGTCAGAAGTTCCCTTCAAATACCTCATAACTCTTTTCACAACATCCCAATGTGATCTACCTGGATTTACCATAAACTGGCTCAAAACTCCCATTGCTTGGGCAATGTCTGGTCTGGTACAGACCATTGCGTACATTAAACTGCCAACAACACTTGCATAAGGCACTTTTTTCATGTTGTCAATTTCATTCGAAGATTTTGGACAATCTTCTACAGATAGTTTCGTTCCTTGCAAGACTAGAACCACTAACTGTTTAGAATCAGACATATTAAATTTATCAAGAACATTGGTAATATACTTGCTCTGGCTGAGCCAAATCTTTCTCTTTGATCTGTCCCTTTTGATTTCCATTACCAGAATGTACTTTTCTGCCCCTAGATTTTTCATTTCAAATTTCAAGGACAACTGAGATTTTAATTCTGAGATCATCCCCTTACCATTGCTAATGAACAACATGTCATCCACATATAGTGCAATTCTAAGAATATGATCACCATCAGTTTTATAATAGACACAATGATCAGATTTAGATCTCACATATCCCAAAGATAAAACATACGTATCAAACTTATGATACCACATTCTGGGAGATTGCTTCAAACCATAAAGAGACTTTTTAAGTTTATATACCAGATGTTCTTTACCTTTTTCCAAAAAATGCTCTGGCTGGGACATATAAATTTCTTCTTCAAGGTCCCCATGAAGAAATGTTGTCATTACACCCATTTGCTCAATTTCAAAGTCATACGTTGCTGCAAGTGACAACAAAAATCTAATGGATGTCAGATTAGCTACAGGAGAAAAGATTTCTCCATAATCTATACCTTCCTTTTGGGAATACCCCTTAGCAACCAGTCTTTCCTTGTACTTTTCAATATGACCATATGAACCATATTTCTTTTTAAATACCCACTTACAGCCCACAGTTTTTCTACCTTCAGGCAAGGGCACTAGATCCCAGGTTCCATTTTTCTCCAACGATGACATTTCGCTGTCCATGGCTTCCAACCAAGAATCTAAATCAGGTAAACTAATAGCTTCTTTCATAGTTCAAGGTTCATCAGTATCAGTAAGCAAAGCATAGGCACAACTTGAATCAAGTACTAAAAATCCATACCTAGCTAGTTGTCTTCTTTCACGTGTAGATCGCCTCAATGGCTGATGTGCTGGTTTAGGTTCTTTCTCTGGATCTGAATCTTCGGAGCTACCTGAAATCACATCTAAATCATCTATACTTGGTATTTGTTGTTCCTCTTTTACAGGGGTCAGAGGAGTATTAACACCACTTTTTTCTTTCTTCTCTTCTGTCTTCTCCGCCTGAGGATCAATAACCAAATTACCTTTTTAGTTTCAGGATTCCAAAGCTTGTACCCTTTAACACTAACTCCATAGCCAATAAAGATACATTTGAGTACCTTGTTATCCAACTTAGATCTTTTTACCTTAGGAATATGAGCATATGTCTCATACCCAAAGACATGAATATCTCTTAGAGAGGGCTTCTTTCCAGACCATGCTTCCATAGGCATCTTATCAACCAATGCTAAAGTAGGAGAATGATTCAGCAAGTAACAAGCTATAGCAACTACCTCAGCCCAGAACCTTTGTTCAAGACTAGTATAACTCAACATACTTCTTGCTTTCTCCATCAACGATCGATTTAACCTTTCAACAACTTCATTTTGTTGTGGAGTATAAGGTGTAGTTTTATGCCTTTTGATTCCATGATCTACACAATACTTATCAAATTCTGCATTACAATATTCACCATCGTTATCTGTTCTCAAGCATTTTATTTTTCTACCAGTCTGATTTTCCACAAGAGTTTTAAATTCTTTAAACTGACTAAACACTTCTAATTTATTTTTGAAAAAATATACAAATGCCCTCCTTGAATAATCATCAATAAATGATACATAGTATCTTGATTTAGATAGACAAGAAACATCAACTAGACCAAAAACATCAGAATATACATAGTCTAGAACACCAAAAGATTTATGAGAACTAGAGTAAAAAGAAACATGGTTCTATTTTCCATATATGCAATGTTCGCAGAAATTGAATTCCAGATTACAATCAATTAGTCCATCTACCAGGTTTTTGTTCTTCAAGGTTTTTAAACCTTTTTCACCTATTTGACCAAGTCTATGATGCCAGAGCATTGTTTTCTCTATAGGAAGTTTAACTTCCATAGAGTTTGCATCATGTGTTACAATAGTAGCTTTTTCAGATTTTATAGAGACATTATTACAGCACATTGGTTTAGCATCTAACCTATACAAAGTTCCAATGTGTTCACCCTTTGCCAAAACAATAGAACCTCTAGTCATCTTACAACCACCATTCACAAAAATAACTTGTACTCCAACATCATTAAGCTTACTAACAGAAAGTAAATTTTGAGCCAGACCTAGTATGTGTAGTACTCCATTCATTCCCTTTATTTTGCCATCTGGGAACTAGATTCTGACTCTTCCTCAGCCAACAATTTCTAGTGTCGCATCACTTGCCAGGAACACCTTCCCACCAACATACGGTTCATACTTAGTGAACCATTCTCTGTGAGATGTCATATGAAAAGACGCTCCTGAATCCACCAGCCATACATCTTTAGATGCAAGCGTTTCCAAGGCAGCAATGAAGGCATCAACATCACTCTATGAAGAATCAGTGTCAGAGAAGTTCTTCTTCTTCTTTTTCTCCTCTTTGCAGTCTTTTCTGATGTGTCCTTTCTACCCACAATTCCAACACTTTACCTTGGATGTTTTTCCAGGAGATTTTGATCTCCCCTCTGATTTGGACTCAGACTTCTTGTCCTTCTTCTTGTCTCTTTCCTTTGATCTACCTCGAATAGATAGGGCCTCTTTGGCCATCTCAGAAGATTTCCTCTACATCTCTTTAGATAACAGCCAGGCAATAACCGCTTTAGTTGTAAATGTGGTTGTTGTACTTCCAATAGCCATCACAAGATGATCCCATGAGTTAGGTAAGGAACATAACAGAAGCAAACAATGGTCCTCTTCTTCTATTTTTACACCTACAAAAGTCAACTATGTAACAATTGTATTAAATGTGTTCAGATGATCTGCTACAGATGCTCCTTCATCCATCTTTAGAGAGTACAACTTCTTTCTGAGGAACAGTTTATTCACCAAGGACTTGCCCTGGTAAATATCTCCCAACTTCTTCCACAAATCTTTGCCTGACTTCTCCTCATGGACGTTCAATAGAACAGAATCCGCTAAACTTAATCTTATCAGTCCTCTGGATTTCCTATCTGCTAGGTCCCAATCTTCTTGCTTCATGGCTGAAGGTTTAACCCCAGACACAACAACCCAAAGATCTCTGTTGACCAGCATATCTTCAACCTTAAGTTTCCACAACTCAAAGTTTGTGCCATTGAACTTATCAATGTCTATTTTTCCTAATGTACTTGCCATCTTATTTAACACAATAGACTGCTACAAAACTCCCACTCACAGAACTGACACAAAAAACCCAACCTACCAACAAGGATAACACAACTAGCTAGGCTCTAATACCATTTGTAAGGAAAGCAGAGGTGCATAATATAGCTTCCCTAATGTCAATTCAGAGAGGATAATGTAGACAGGTAACTTTCAATTCAAATACTAAGATAAACACAACAAAAAAATAGAATAAACATTCAAGACAACAAAGAATGACACTAGATTTACATGGGAAAACCCTTTCAGGTAAAAAACCCACCACCACAAGAGAGACTATCTTTATTACAGTAAACTTAATGGTTACAATAAAGATCCCAGCTCTTTTGCTCATGTATCTATTCTCTACAATTATACAAAACCGTTCACCTATCTGTACATCTACAAAACAAACTGTATAATCGAATCTAATCATCAATCATCAATGAGACCAGTAGATCTGTATTTATTTCTAGTCTTCAAGAGCAAAAACGTTATTCAACTTTTTCCCTAACTATTTGATCTAACTTCCCCAGGGTCGTTGCCTTCCAACCATCGCAACTGTTCACATACTCGCGAGACCATTAGTCCCACATGCACTAGGTCATATCGAACATCTCAATTTATATTCTTGAACACTCAGTAAGACCATCGTCGGTAATTTTGTTGCCGACAATACCAAACTAAAGACTCATCAGAGTAACCTACACCATCGATGACCGCTTCACTTTCTACACCTATCGTTCCATGTCTCAGTGATGTCTTTGACTTAGCATATACATAACATGACTTACTTTAGCTGGTAATCCAATGTATCTTGTCCCGATGTCACTGATACAGCCAGTCATCCCTTGTATCTAACTCACTATATCTTCGCAATGTATATTTGCAACATACAAGCTTGACATACAATTGCAATATACACACAAAATGATACTCACATGCATTTGCATTATACACATGAAATGTTCACAACATACATTTGTGATATACACATAGATTGTATATTCAGTGAAACAACGCGAACTTCACGTCGATACATTCATATCGCTGAAACCTTGCATATCAACCAAGGGCTTCCGAACTCTCACCGATAGTGAAAGTCTTTCCAACGACAGTGACCATCGGTGAAACACATGCTATCAATAGAGCTTAACAAGGATACGTCGATAATGTTTAGTCAATCTGATGAACAAAGAACATGATATGAAGAAAACCAATGATTAAATAAATGAGGTCTAAGAAATAACTTGAGACATTAGGTCTCTTCAAATGATGCATTGTGCTTGGCAATTTATTTGGTTGCATTTGATGAAGAAATGAGTTATTTAATGAGAGATAAAGAACCAGATACACTTCACCAGGCCTACAAATCTACTATGGATATTGAAAATAATTAGAAATATGGAATGCTAGTAGGTTTCATGACTGCAAGCCTTCAAAATAGTTTTCAAAGTGAACATATTTTAGCTTTCCCAGTGTGTTCATTGAGAGATGATTTTGCAAAGGGGAATGTATTTTAGAATAATGGGTGCAGTCATGATGTGATGCATAAACATGAAGAAGATGTAGAAAATGTAGGCACATCCTATAATGGTGAAGATAGATTGTTATCAGCCTCTAGAAGAAAGATCTGCAGACGAAAAATGTCCTTTAGATGATCAAATGAAAGATATACATGAGGTTGTGTCTTGTAGTAATAGGTATATCCTAGTTATTCCTGGTTGTTTATATGAGGCAGATATGGAGAGCTTCACTCTAGGTATAGAAGATGCAGATTCAAGGGATGACAGTGAATACATTAGTGATTGTCAGCATTCAGATGTATATGTGAGCCTTTCAGATGATGAAATATATATGGATGCTGAATATGAGTGTTTCCTTGAAAATTCTGACTACCTTTATAGTGCAGAGGTTGAAACTTTTGCTGTTGATTATCAGTACATTGGTGAAGAGGAAAAACAGGGTCACTATTCAGATGTGAATGGATGAGTTGCAGATGTTCATGTTGATACATATGGGGATAGTGTTGGTTGTAGGGGTGACTATGAAGCTTTCATCATAGGGTTGCACTCTGAGCTATTTATGCCTTCTCTTGAGACATTCCAAGTTGACATTAATGATAAAATTACTAAGAGCAATGATGATGAATATCTGAATGTTTATAAAAATGAATATGATTGTGAGATGTTACTTTTGCCTGAATATTGCATTTTTGATATAGAGGAGCTCTTATTTTATAAAGGGTAAAATTTTGATGTGGATTCATTTATTTCATATGAGTCTGATATTTTCCCAAGTGACATTGGTGACTCATATGATCATGACAGTCTACTACTGAGAATGGTAGATGCTTATAAATCTAGTCATGGATTTCTCAGAGAAGAAAGAAACAATAGCACGATCAATTGCAATGTTGGGTGCTGCAAACAACAAATTATTTTTAGTCTTCATTCGAAGAAATCAAAAGAAAATAAGACATTTGACAAAGGAAAATATTGGTTTTTTCCTTTTTGGTGGCCCTAGGCTGCCAAGTAATCTTCAAAAATGTAATTTGTGATGCAAGTTTGTGCGGCGCTCGACTTTGTGCCGAATGGATAAGGCCCGATCTGCATCCCAGAGTTCTGGAGTTCTCGCCATGCCTGCAAGAGGCGTGCATCTCCAAATAGAGCCAATGGTGGTTGGGCCCAGAGGTATGTGCAAAGGGGATTGTATGTATGTGACTTATACAAAAGGATATACAATACAAAACATACAATCCCAGACTTCAAATTTCATCAAATCCGGCCTAGCAGGCGCATACAAGTGCAGAGTTGAAAAGTCAAAGTGATTTCCTTTGTATCTTGCATTGTATGTATCTGTGACATGCAACTACATATACAAGTGAATGTACAAGCAGGCATGTGGAAGGGCAGACATGGCTAGAAAGTAAACTGCATTTATGAGATGGGTGAAATCCGTGGTTGTATATTAGGATTGTATGTTCCCAATATACAATCGGACATACAACGAGTAGATACAAAGAAACATACAAGGCAAGAGCGGTCAAAGTCAACATTCTTCAAGAACCTGGTGGGCCTCGCACAGTTGTATGTCCCAGATTGTATGTATGTGCTATATACAATGCAAAATACAAAAGCACACATACAATCCCAGACATGAAGGAGAGTTTGATTATGGTAGATTTCACGTTGAGGTCCGCGGGTTGTATATTGCACATTGTATGTATGTGTGATATACAATGTGAGGTACAATGAGCTAGATACAACGTAGGATTCAAAATTTATTCCAATCTACCTCATAAGTGTGATGAAATCCACAGTTGTATGTATATTGCATTTGTATATGCAATATACAAGGAGATATATAAAGGGAATGTACAAGCCTGGACCTGATTGCAGTTTCAATTTGTTTCACAACGATTTGGGGTCTGTGCTTGTATGTGTTGCAATTGTATGTGCATACAATCTCATATACAACCACAGATGCAAATAAAGATACAATGGTACACCGATGGAGATACAAATATTCAATGATGGTGAACCAATGGCAGGTTGCCACGTGTCCAAGGGCAGTTGTATGTATATACAACTGCATATACAAAGATTTGAAGGGGAAAAAGGCAAAATGGGCGAAAACGTAGAAATGTTTGTTCAAGCTATGAAAAGTCTACGATGGGAAAAAGATGCTTGCATGGCACGTTTTAATTGGCCAACAAATTTTTCGCGTGGTTTGAATCTGTTGATCTTGGTGATAAGGAGGAAATCGACGACCTTATTTCAGATGTCCAAGGAAGGAGGGATTTCTTTGTATCCGCAGCTGCATTCCAGGTAGGAAAAGTTTCTAAACATGCAAACTACTACATTTCTAGAGGTCGTGGGTTGGTAGGTCATTAATGGTAGAATTGCAAAGGCATGGTCAAAGAATGGACGAGCCATCTACCATTTTTAATGGGAAAATCTTCATTCAGCTACACGTTCCCCGATTTCACCTATTTTTCCTGCTTTTCTCTACCTAGAGCATTGAATGTTTTAGGCACCATTCTGATGGTGCAATATATCTGGCAACATTTTGAAAAGACCATGTAATTAATTGCTGAGTACATGTTCTGGGTATATCAAAACCGTGTTACTCATTTTTCTGGGGGTTGAAGACTTGGGCAATTTTTTGGGAGAAATAATGAAATAGAGCATTTCCTTAGTTATTCTATCTCTTTTGTGAGTTTATGAGTTGCATTTGAGTGCATGTTGCGCATATGTTTAGTTTCATGCTGTGTTTATATGAAAAATGCTTCTTTGCACGTGTTTAGCTATTTGTCTCCATTTGTTGTATGCATCCCTTCTTTTGAATTTGGTTGCTAAGGGTTATTCAGATTCTAGGATATAGATTTCTATATTACATGCTTAACTTTTGACCTCCATTCAAGGAGTGGATTAAACTATTTTAGGTTAAGTATGAGGAAGAATGTATGGCAGCAGGGATATTTGTAAGTAGAGATTGCTAAATACTCATTCTTGGGTGATGTTTGTAAGGCAAGCACCAATCTAACCCCTTAAAACTTGAATCTCTGTTGAGTTTGTGTAAATCATTCACATGTATACGTCTAGTTGACTCCTTGCCCTGAGATAGGTACTAGTCTGCGCTTGTGTAGTAGTTATGATCCAAAACCCCCTGTCTTGCATCCAAAACATAAATACAAAGCATTTCATATTTCCAATCTGTTAGTTTGTAGGAGTAGAGATAGGATCCCTGCATACTCTCATTCCTAACCAGTTAGATATGTCTAAGAACACTGCCAACCTTGTGATTTATCACACAAATCTTGGTCCTAAAATGAGAGTATTCTGCCTGTGACTAAAAGGCTAAATCTTTCTATTGGGTGAGTCAAAGTTAAATTTTTAGCTATAGGGATACCCCCCTTGGTGCGGCAGAACCAAAAGTGAAGGGGAGGTAGCTCACAAAACCTCCTATATTTGTTGGCCGAATTTGCCTATGCATTGGAACTGGCAAACCCTTTGCTGATTCGGATAAAAAATCCAACAGGTTGTTTGCCATCACCCTTAGATAATCAACCTTGTAATGAACCAAAACAAACCACTAGAGTGAACCTAGCAGAGGCAACCCTTACAAATTGGTGTAGGATACACAATACTAGTGCACATGCTAATCTAGACTATCTTTAGTTCAAAATAGCAACTTCTATTTTTTAGGCTAAAGTGTCCAATACTACAGGTAACCCTCCTTTCATTGAAGCAAATGAGATCATCCCTTGTGGATATGATTCTGCCCTTGTGTTAGAAAGTTATGGAAATCACCCTCAACACCAAACAGTATCAGATCATGAGAATTACACACTAGCATGTGAGGAGTTTTCCATGGCATTTGAATCTCATTATGTGTTTCCCTTTGAGGATGAGAATGAGCCATCAGTAGAACATGAATAAATACATGCATACCAACAACAATACCAAGGTAGACACAATTATAACATCAGGAGTAATCATAATAGGCCTTCTAGCTCTTTGACCACATCATTACCTCCTAACAACTTCCAACTTCCATACAGGGATAAAGATCAGTAATCAGTTCGCTAAGTCTAACAAACTCGTCACATATTTAGTAGAGGAGATGAAAAGAGTTAAAATTAGCCTATCATCATCTGAACTACTCAAAACTCTAACCATCAAGAAAGTTTTCATGAGATCCTTAGATGAGCCCATTCTGAAAGAGGATAGTCATGCTCACAATCCTAGCCACATTGCAAATAAAGATCCTAGTGCTAAAGACAATAATCTTAAGCATAAAACCCCAACTACTATTCAGGCTGCTAAAACTTCCCATATGACCTTGTATAGAGATAAAGATGAGTCACCTCCTTTCCTACTCACATTGAGAATGTTTGGTAAGAACTTACATAATTGCTTGGTAGATTTAGGTGCATCAACTAATGTTATGCCATTGTCAATCTATAATGACTTAGGGTTACATCCAGCTAAATCACTCAAGAAGGTAACACAACTAGACAAATCTAAAGTAAGTGTGGTAGGAGAGTTAACACATATCCACATGCAGTTAGCATCAGACCCAAGGATTCAATATTACATTGACATCAAAGTAGTGGATATCCTTGACACCTATGGAATGTTACTTAGCAGGGATTGGTCAAAGACACTTAATGGTTACATGTTTATGGATTTCAGCCACATGTGGTTACCCTGGAAGGGGATTCCCAATCAGATTAGGATAGAATCTGAACCTAGGATGAAACACATGATCACTGAGTACAACAAGACTAATGAGATATTGTACATGGATGTTGAACTAGGGGTTTATTCCATTAGGCCCCGAACAGTCAAGATAGAGGAAATCCTCATGTATGATGTTCTCATCCCTAAACATGCTCATTAGGATAGTAGGGTGATCATTGAGTCCAATCATAGTTCAGATGATAGTGATGATGTTGATCATTTCAAAAACTTTAGATTGTATTTGTCTAGAGAAATGCTACATTGCTAGACATTGAATATATCCAGTGAGGACATTTTGATTGAAGGTTGGTGCAGGTTGCATGATGAAGTGCATTTAGAGAAAACTTGTGATGCTTGCTTAGATATGATAGAGTTAGAACAAACATGTAGTGAGACATGATTGTCATCAGTTGAGGTAAATAATGCAGATGATTATAGTGATGCTGATTCTTATTTGTCATTTGCAGGTACAAAAGGAGATACATATTGGGATGAAAGCTACACTCATAATTCAGAGAAGATCCTAATGTATGCTAAGAACATTTCTAGAGATGAAAATAACATCACCCCAGGGACTAATTGTTTTATTGAGTTTGATTATGAAATGTTCAATGAGGATAAAGGGAGCAATTTAACCAAGTTTGAGGAATTCTTATCAAAACAGATTCAAAGGATGATGTTGCAGGACAATCCCCTACATAATAGTTTAATTGAAGGTTGGTGTAGATTACATGAAGCACCACATTCAAAGACTACTTGCTCATTATGCTTTCACACATTGAAGAAGTAGGAGATGCTTTATTCAAAGAATCAGCTATCTGATAGAAGAAGCATGCTTAATGATGAAAAGAAAAGTATCAAAGTACAAACAGATACTGATGTTCATGATACTACAAATAAAGGGAGTAAGGATTTATCAACTCCACATCAGTTAGAGAAAATAAAAGTGAAAGAGAATGTGTCACAAAAGCTAAATGGATATCAAGCAGTGTAGCTACTAGAGCTAAAAAGAAGAGAGAAGGTCCTGACAAGCCCTTGACAAAAGACAAACCATGGATCCTTAGGTTTGATGGATCCAATTCAAAACAAGGAGCTGGAGTAGGGATAGACCTTATTGATCTAGCAAGAAAGTCTTATTTAGTAGCATATAGACTACAATTCCCTTACACTAACAATGTGACAGAATATGAAGCTTTAATTCATGGGTTATTGTTTTCTCTCAAGAAAAGAGTGAGGATTTTGCATGTCTATGGAGACTCAGAATTGGTGGTAAGACAAGTAAGAGGCATATACTCTTGTAATTACATGAAGTTGTCTAATTACAGACATAGGGTATGTGAGTTAATAGAAGAATTTGATGCATTCAATATCACCCATGTGCCTAGAGAATAGAATCATAGAGTAGATGCCCTGGCTCAAGCTGCAAGTACTCTGGAGTCATTGTCCATTTTTGGTTTAAAGAGATTTTTAGTTGAATTAATATCAGTGCCCTCCTTACCTGATAATGTCACGAATCTCCAAGTGTTCGATGATGACCAACACATTTTGGATTTCATATCAAATAGAGATGTGTTTGATACCCAAATCATAGATGAAAGAAATGTAGAAGATCATATCTAGGAAGAAGAAGAAATTCTAGAGTTTCCAAGTAATAAAATCCCTAAGGGGATGATAGAATTAGAAAGAACATTTGATTTGTACAATATGCTGAAGCATAAAGATCTCCCAAACGTTGATGGAGGAGAATATTCACCAATTAATATAGGACAAAATGAAGAAGTAAGGAATGTCCTGATTGGTAAAGTTTGTATAGAAGAAGAAATGTCAGGGATAACTCAAGCATTGAAGGATTACATCCATGTTATCACTTGGACCTTTGATGAGTTGAAAACTTATGATACCTCAATCATCATCCATACTATACCATTGAAGCCAGATGTTAAGCCTTTTAGAGAAAAGCAAAGGCCTGTTAATGCTTTGTTAGAGCCCATCATCTTTGAAGAAGTGAAGAAGTTGCTCAATGCCAAAATCATATTTCCTATGAGACATTCAACTTGGGTGGCGAATCTAGTCCCTATAAGAAAGAAAAAATGGTGATATCTGGCTATGTGTAGACTTCAGAAACCTAAATAGAGCTTCTAAAAAGGATAACTATCCTTTACCTTCACTAGATGAGGTTTTACAAATAGTAAATGGTGCTCAGATGATGTCATTCCTAGATGGTTTCTCAAGGTATAACCAGGTGATGGTAGATAAAATAGATAGATTGAAAATTTCATTCACTACCAAGTGGGGAATATTTTCTTATAGGCGCATGCCTTTTGGATTGATAAATGTTGGTGCCACCTTTCAGCGTATAATGGATATAGCTTTCAGGGGCTTGATTGGAAAATGCATAGTCATTTACATGGATGACTTGACCATTTTTCTCAAAGAAAAGGGGGGACCATATAGAAGACCTCAGGAAGGTGCTCAAAAAGTGTGGATAATACGACATCTCACTTAATCCCAAGAAGTGCATATTGGGAGTGACAACAGGTAAACTACTTGGTCACTTGATAACATAGAATGGAATCATCATTGATCCTGCTAGGGTAGAATCTATCATGAAACTGCAGCTTCCTGGCAGCAAGAAAGAGCTTAAATCCTATCTTGGTAATATAAATTTTATTAGAAAGTTCATTACTAGCTTTGTAGAGATTGTTAGACCACTTAATGCAATGCTCAAAAAAGATGCTAAAATTGAACGGACTCCTGAAGCAAGAGCAACATTTGAGGATATCAAGAAAGCCATATCTAATGCTCTTGTTTTGATTAGTCCAGATTATACAAGAGATTTCTACATTTATTCATTTGCTTCAGAGCATACATTTGTAGTAGTACTGACACAAAGAAATGAAACTAAATAAGAAAAGCCCATAGCTTTTATGAGTTGCCCATTCAAGGATATAGAACTTAGATACATGGATGTTGAGAGATAGGCTCTTGCTCTAGTCCGAGCAGTCAAGAAATTTAGACATTACATTTTGAGAAGTATGATAATTGTTGTAGTACTAAATGCAGCAGTGAAAATGCTCTTGATGCAGAGTGAGCCTGGTGAGAAAAGAGCTAAGTGGATAATAATGCTCTAGGAATATGAAATGGATATAACACCCATGAAGTTAGTAAGGGGACAATCTTTGAGCTAGATGTTTTTTGAGACTGATCCCAATATAACAAATCAACAATATGTAGTTAATTCCAAAGAGGATACAGAGTGGTATTTAGATATCAGGCATGTCATGATTATTGGAAGATGCCCCTCAAAGATGCAAGCTTCACAGAGAAGAGCTTTAAAAGTAAGAACACAAAAGCATATGATAAAAGGAGGAATCCTTTTCAAATGGAACTATGAAGGAATATATCTCAGATGCCTAGATAGGAAAGAAACTGATAAAGTTGTGTATGAGGAAAAATTGATTAAATCTAAACTAAATAAAACCAAAGAACCCAATAACATAAAGAAAATGAATTTAAATAAAAGCCATGACAAATAATCAATGAAATAAAGACTTTTACCGAAATCTGTATTGTTTCCTTTAGGTTGAATGTGGATTGCTCAATGAAGTTGCGAAGCCATAGCTGCAACAAGCAAGTAGTGTGCTCAATGTGCTTAAAGATCAATGTCAAGAGATCGTGAGAGTGCTCAATTGACGCATTTTTGTATGCTCACAGTGCTGTTAAGTATGCCTGAGAATACGATCAAAAAGAGAGGGGTAATGAAGGAGATGAGGGGGGTTTATATAGATTTCGACAGAGATCGATCAACGGTCCAGATAATTCAGAAGAATCAACGGAGGAGAACAGTTGAGGAACATGCAACGAATGAGAAGAAGCCAAGTGTCTTGCTTTCTTTTGCATGAGAGGAGTTATCAAGAATAGAAGAATGAGTTAAAGTAATTAACAGAATGTAATAGTCAGTTAAGTGATTTAAAACAAGAAGAAGAGATTTGCATGAGAAAAGAAGATATTTTGCTTTATTAAATATAGAAATATTTAATTTATGAGCAAGAAAGCTTGAGTTATTTTAGAGATAACTCAAATTAGAAGAAAAAGTAATTTAAATAAATAATTGATTTATTTAAATTTAGAGAAGATATTTTGGAAGAAATAATTAAATAATTGGAATTATTTAATTTAGAAGAATTAGAAAGCAAATTAAATAAATAAATTTATTTAATTGTTGTGCATGATTTTGGGAGAATGATTTTGATTTAATTAAATAATTTAAGAATTATTTAATTTTAGATAAGAGGGAATTTGTTGAATTAATTAAATAATTGGGTTTATTTAATTAATGTGGATGTGAATTTTGGAAAGAGGATAATGATCTAATTAAATAATTAAAATTATTTAATTGTAGAATAATATAGAGGAATTTAATTTAATTAATTAAATAAAGAGAATTTATTTAATTAATGTTGAAAGTATGTGATTTAGAAGAATTTGATGAAATTAATTAAATAATTATATTATTTAATTAATGTGTGAAATGCAGGTGATTAGGAAGAAATGATGAAATGCAAGTGATGCGACGACTTGGTCATTTTAGGGTGTCTACATTTTGCCCCTCTTTGATGCAATGCAGCGTGTAGCGTTGCGTCAAAGAAAACGATTGTTGAAGACGTAATACAATTTTATTGCCCTAGTGTAGGTAGTTGCCCCAGCGTATGCCCCCTCGAGCGGGAAGACGGGGAAGCGGCAGAAGAACAGTGTTGATGCTCGACCAGAAGATTTTGTTGGAGATAGGCGAGGTTGAATAGAAGAAAGTGGAGATAGAAAAGAACATGAGAGAAAGACAGTTGATTGATCATTGCTGGAAAACTATATAAGGCCATGGGTGAATGGATGGGCGAATGATGAGCTTGTTGCATTGGTTTCACAATTGTATATAAAGAGCAATCCTTATTTTTGATATAGCACATGGATAGTTCGCCACCAAGGTATAAAAGACAAAAGTGCAGTAATATTCGAGTGCATGGACGTTGACTCTGCAAGTAAGCGGATTGAACTTAGATCCCTTTAGACATAATATGACCTTGTCGTACATGTGAATGAGCCATAGTCTTGAACATAAAATAAACTTCAATACATGTAAATGCAAGAAGAATTATTAATATGTAAGATGCTAGGTTGTAACACACACAAGATAAATAGAATGCTAAGAAAGATACTAAAGATCATTCCTCAAACACGGCACACAGAAAGCAATGACTATGTCCCCAATCCGTACTGCATCGCAACATACCAAGATTATAGATAAATCAAGGTAGTCTTGAATAGGTATTGGAAAAGGAACAAAAGATAAACCAAAAATCAAATTGACTGACTTACAAAGTAAACATATAGCCAACATATTCTCTTGCCAAAGAGGTTGCTCAGGATAGATTGGATAGGAAAGATAACAGCCTTATCGTAGGAACTCTGTGTCCGTTAAAGGGTGCTATTTACCTAAAAGACAATGTCTCACTGCAAGAAATGCCACATGTCGCAAGAGACGCGTGTGTTGGTCTCGACAATGGAACACTATGTAGAAGACAAGCCTGTTGATCTAGGGCTTTGGTTAAGCAGGACTTAGCTGATGTTGGCAATCGGTATGCAGGATAGTAGATGATTCTAGAAGTAGGTCTCTTTGCTTCAAGTTTGTTAAGGACTTTTGCTTTGAAAGGATGCACTAGTGTGTTGCTTGAGTTAGTCAAGTCGAGGTGAATGGATTTTGAAAAATGGAAGACTAGAAAGGTGACAATGTTAATGGACTGAAACAGGTGGAGAATGATGAATCGTGTGTGCCTGAGTACTGGATACATCCTTCGTATTCCAGACTACCTACATACCCTGTATCCACGAGATCAAGGCACATGACGATGAAAATGAAAATGATAAATATGTAGTTTTGGATAGAGTGATGAATGGGTCAAGGTGAAAGGAGGGGATCTTATGTACCTGAGTACTAGATACGTCCTTCATAATCCAGACTGCCTACATACCCATATCCATGGGATCAAGGTACCTTAAGATTGAGAAGATGATAAGATGTAGTTCTGGTGGTGTGATGATGTGGGAGAAAGCGTTGAGAAGATAACAGCCTTATCGTAGGAGCGATGTGTCCGTTAAAGGGTGCTACCTGTGGAAATGAGAAAAGACTGAAGTATGCGATGCGAACCACGAACAAGGAACCGCCCCTAGACCTATGTTAAGGAAAGGGTTGCCCCCATTGTGGTAGAGGAAACGATAGGGGTGACTGCCAAAGAAGACACGGAAAGACTTGACCTAGGATAAGACAGTGTTAATTGTAGACACAGATCAAGACGTGGGATGACGACGAGGGACATTGACAAATTTCCAAGCTATACTAGATAGGGAGATGGAAATGCAAACAAGGTCAATGGTTTTATTATGGATGGATGGAAAGTGCGCTGCGAACAAGGAGGGGACAGGATTCGATAGACGATGGATGCTGACTCTACACATAGCGCCTGTTTGCCAGGTTTTCACTAGAGGACGGATTTTTTGTTTTTGAATTTTTGTTTTTTTTTTTTTGGAATACTCTAAGGATCAGGCATAGAACTTCTTGAGATGGACACTGTTAAGTGGCTCATCTAGAGGAATGCCGTCAGGTGTAGCTAAAGTATAAGCTCCTGATCCAGATGCTACTGTGACAATGAAGGGACCTAACCAGTTAAGCTCAAACTTGCCCTTCTTTTCTCGATCCCCTTGATTTCTCTGATTCTCCTTAAGTACAAGATCACCAACTTGAAACCGCCTTTCTTTGATCTTTTTGTTGTAATTACGTCGAAGGCGGTTTTGATAGACATGGAGATGATTAAGTGCAGCAAGGCACCTCTCATCCAGTAGTTCAAGCTCAGCTAATCTAGAAGTGCGATACTCGTCTCCGCCAATCAGGTCCTGCATGGATACTCTGAGGGATGGGATCTCGACCTCTATAGGTAGGATGGCTTCAGAGCCAAAGACCAAGGCATGTGGTGTGGCACTAGTTGGTGTTCTGATACTAGTGCGGTAGGCACATAGGGCGGGATTGAGTTGCAAGTGCCAATCATGACCAGCTTCATTGACCGTTTTCTTGAGGATCTTGCGAATGGTTTTATTGGAAGCCTCAGCTTGGCCATTACTCTGCGGATAGTAGGGAGTTGAAAAGTGATGTTGGATATTGTATTGTATGCATAAGGTACGAACATCTTGGTTCTTGAATGGTCTCCCATTATCAGTGACAATGGCTTGGGGAATACCATACCGGCATATGAGGTAGTTTAGAATAAATGTGTATTTGCTTACCGGTGATATAGGTCATAGGAATGGCTTCCACCCACTTCGTGAAGTACTTAGTGGCTATAATGATAAACTTGTGGCCATTGGAGGAGGAAGGGTGGATTTGTCCTATGAGGTCGAGACCCCATTGAGAAAAAGGCCATGGAGTTGTCACAGGTTGTAATTCATGAGCTGGTGCGTGAATCAAATCTCCATGCTGCTGACATTGTAGACACTTCTTAGCAAACTGTGCAGCATCTTGCTCTATTGTAGGCCAGTAATAACCTATTCTGAGTATCTTCTTAGCAAGATTAGGACCGGTAGAATGTGCGCCATAGACACCTTCATGTATGTCTCGTAAGGTAGCTTCGACTTCTTCCGCGTTAAGACATCGTAAGAGGATACCATCAAGACTCCGGCGATATAGTGTATCACCCAGAATGATGTAACGAGAGGATCGACGGATAAAGGTTTTGCGTTGGGTGGATGATAGGTTAGGGGGAAAGGTATTGTTCTTGAGGTATTCATAAATATCTTCGTACCATGGGGAATTGGGACCAACAAGTTCACAGATGATTTTAGTAACAAGAACATCGACGGCTGGTATCAACAATTGCTCGATCAAGAATTCACACTTCTGTGTATTTGCAGGCATGTCAATCAGTGACCCTACAGAAGCCATAGAATCCACAGCTTTGTTATGCTCTCTTGGAATTTTCTCAAATGTGATGCTAGAAAAATGTGGTTTGTAGGCATCCACTAGTTGCTTGTAGGGGACCAACTTTTCATCCTTTGTTTGGTATTCATCTGTGACTTGGCGAATGACTAACTGTGAGTCTCCATATACTTGTAATTCTGTGATGTCCCATTGAACTGCTGTATTGAGACCTATAAGGAGTGCTTCATATTCAGCTATGTTGTTGGTGCAAGGGAATGCAAGCCGATATGATTTTGGAATATAGTCATTCTGAGGTGTAACAAATAAGATGCCGGCTCCTGATCCATGCTGTGTGTAAGAACCATCAAAGTATAACTTCCACATTATGGAGGTAGCAAGAGTGAAGAGATTTTCATCAGGAAAGTCAGCTACCATAGGATGTGTATCTTTCATAGGTGCTTCTGCTAGTTGATCAGTGAGGGCCTGCCCTTTGATTGCTTTATGATCTATGTACTCAATGTCGAACTCACTAAGGATCATGACCCACTTAGCTAGTCTGCCTGTGAGAGCTACTTTTACTAGTAGATACTTCAAGGGATCAATCTTGGCTATCAGATTTGTGTGTTGGTTTAGCATGTAATGCCGCAACTTTTGGGAGGCAAACACTACTGCTAAACATGCCCTTTCCATTGGTGAATAATTGAGCTCGTATCCCACCAAGGTTCTACTAATGTAATAAATTGCATGCTCCTTTCCTGTGTCATCATTCTGTGCTAGCAGGGCCCCTAAGGCCGAGTTTGTAGTGATGTATAAGATCAAAGGTTTGTCCGCAACTGGTGGAACCAATACAGGAGGTGTAGCTAGATACTCTTTAAGTTGATCAAATGCTGCCTGACACTTGTTGTCCCATCGAAATGAGACATCCTTTCGGAGTAAGTGTTGAAAGGGTTGACATTTATCTGCTAGCTGTGAGATGAAACACCGAATGGACTGCAACCTTCCCTGAAGGCTCCTTAGTGCTTTAAGGTTCTTTGGTGGAGGCATCTCCACTATAGCCTTTACTTTCACTGGATCTACTTCAATGCCTCTATGAGATATAATGTATCCCAACAGCTTCCCTGATGTTACACCGAATACACACTTCTTTGGATTGAGTCTTACTTGGTATTTTTCAAGCCTATCAAAGATCTATCCTAGGACCTGTATGTGATCCGCCCGAGAAGATTTTGCCAGAATATCATCAACATAGTCTTCCATGATGTGATGAAACAGATCATGGAAGATCACTGTCATTGCTCTCTGATAGGTTGCTCCTGCATTCTTCAGACCAAACGACATGACACACCAACAATAATTGCCCCAAGGACAAGTAAAGGTTGCTTTATGTTGGTCTTCTTCAGCTATCCTTATCTGATTGTAACCCAAAAATCCGTCCATGAGAGAAAGCATCTCGTGACCTACTGTCAAGTCCACTATAATGTCAATGTTTGGTAGTGGAAAGTCGTCTTTAGGACATGCCTTATTGAGATCTCTGAAATCATTACACATGTGGATGCACCCATTAGGTTTAGACACAAGTACAATGTTGAGACCCAATCTGAATAGTCAATGGGTCGTATGAACTTTGTGTCTAACAGCTTTTGTATTTCCACCTTCACCAAGAGAGCTATCTGTGGGTGCATCTTTCTCAACTTCTGTTTGACTGGTTTCACTTTGGGATCAACTGTGAGATAATGAACTACTAGCTTAGGGTCTAGCCCTGGTATATCTGCATAGGTCCATGCAAAGTTGATGGTTCATTGCAAGAAGAAGTTGTTAAGATTTCTATGCTCTGTGTCAGATAATGATGCTGCTAGGAATGTGGTCTTTGGATTCTATTATGTGCCTAGGTTGATCTCTGTAGAATCTTCCACTAGGAGAGCTGATTTCTCTTGATACTTAGATGGTAAGGGAAGGTCAAATCCTCCCTCCTCCAGTGCCACAGTTGGGTTTTCACCTTTGGATACGTCCTTTGTTTTTACTATTTTGTGATCAGGAGGTGCCACAGTGTGGTTTTCACCTAGAGATCTTTCTTTATTTTCTCTTTTGCGACTGGAGGATTTGGCATTCTTACCAAAATAAGCCATGGGCTCTAGTTCCATTACAAAACCTGCTTTGTGATCGCTAAGAGGGATACCTTCCCGAAGTCCCATGAACTCAGCTAAAGCCTCGTCATTCAGAAAGACATCTATAACAGGGGTCCCTTGTTGGTCCCAATCGATAAGTTCAGGGTAGACAAGTGTGACATTCTGGGTGCTGGTGGTGGAAGTTAAGGAGATGGAGGATAGTGTAAAAATGGAGGATTCTGCGAATAGATTGGTCATGTGGAGGGAAGAGTCATCGATGATATCCTCTGTAGACGTCGAATCAGTGGGAAAAGTGTCGGCTACCTCGTCGAGGATATACTCGATGTCCAAGGCTCGTGGTACCTTCTTACCAAAGCCTAATCCCTTCTTGTCTAGCTTCTTTATCACAACAATGGGTTCCATAGTGCCTTGATTCTATTTCCCAAGGCCACCTTTGCCTTTATAGCCCATATTTTTTACTATTCTTAATCCATTGCCATATTGCTTGACTGGTATTGTGACTGGTTCTTTCTCCTTATAGAGCCAAGAAGAAATGTCCTCAATAGTTTCCTCTTCCAATAACCGTCCATGTTGGAATTGGGTTAGGAATGTTGAGGGAGGAATAGCTGCTTTTTTGATAACTTTGGCAATGGGTGGTTGGCTGTAAGATTTTGGAGAGAGAGGCATCTGCCCTACACAACAAGATTCTGAGATATCATAAGTGCCAAAGCCTATATCTTAGACGCGAGCTGTGATTTTGGAGAGGGGTGTAGATTCACTTGTAGAGGCTTGCGTGAGAGTTTCAGGGTCAACATAGAGAGGGGATTCAAGGGCTTTGTCATTTTTAGGCACTTGGTTGCAATTCTTATAGCTTCCTTGCAAGACATGACAAAATTCAAAAGGATTAGGGTCTCCTAGGATGGTGATCTCCATACCATTGTATGGGAACTTTAGGGACTGATGGTACGTGGAGGGAACAGCTTTCATTGCATGGATCCATGGGCGGCCTAGGATAATGTTGTAAGGTAGCTCAATATCAAGGACTTGGCACCTAGTTTCAAGCATGACAGGGCCCAGTTGTATAGGCAAGTGAATAACACCTTCTGAACGGTGTTCTGCATCATCATACCCCTTGATTGTAATACTATGATCAGTGTTGACGTGATCCTCAGAGTATCCCAATTGCTTTAGTAACTTTAAAGAATAGATGTTGAGACCAGCACCACCATCTATGAGTATACATTTGATTTTGCACTTATGGATGAGAACTTCAATATGAAGGGCATCATTGTGACAAGGATCGTGGGAGGGGAGGTCTTTCTCAGAGAAGACCACATTGTAAGGCGAAGCAATATTACCCACTATAGCTTGGAAATCTACGACTGCTATGTTGTTAGGAATGGAAGACTCTTGGAGGGCTTTTTCTAGCACCACTCTATGTGCAGGTGATGACCGTAGAAGGTCCAAAATAGAGATCTATGTTGGTGTTTTCCCTAGATGTTCGACAAGATTATAATCAGACTGAACCGGAAGCCTAGGTGTAGGTGCACAGATGGTGACATGACCTCGACGAGTAGTAACAGCACATTCCGTAGATTTGCCTTTGATGGTGAGGGTAGAGACTCGACTCTCTTCAAAACGACCTACAATGGAATCGAAAGACGTAGAAGCATGATTGATACCTTTACCTCTATCTTGAGGAGGAGGTGGACCATGATGAGGGAATGGCTCCTTGTACATATCGAGATCCTTGTTCATGTGTTGCGCTGGTGATTCATCCTCAAAAGTGATTTGATTACCGTCGATGAGGTTTTGGATGAGGTGCTTAAGCTTCATGCAAGACGCAGTTCGATGACCTTTACTCCTATGGAACTCACAATACTCATTGTCTCTGTAACATGCCATTTTGTAGACAGGTTCTCCATATGGGGGAGCATCAGGTAAGGTGATGAGCCCTTTCTGTAAAGCTTGCTGTAAGACTGATTCGATGGGCACTCCCAAGGGAGTGAATTGACGTCGCGGAGGGTAATCTTGTTGGGGCTGCTCTTGTTGTCGTTGTTGTTGGTTTGGATAAGGCTGCCTTTGTTGCTGCTGTTGTTGAGGTGGAGCTTGACTTGGTTTGGAGAGCTGCAGTGGTGTTTGCAACGTTTGGACATGCTTAGCATCGACCACCCCATCATTGACCATGTTTTTGTTCTTGTTCCAATATTTTGGTTTATCGTTCGACTATTGATGAGAAGTGCTACCTTTCATTTCCTTAAAGATTTTGACCACACCCTTAGCAATGAGGGCCTTCTCAATGTTGATACCCTTGTATGTGATTTCATCGAAGGTTGTAGCACTAAGAATTTGCAAATGGAAACCTAACTCTTGGTTGAGGTTCTGCACAAATATGCTAACAAGCTGTTTCTCTGGAATCTTGAAAGGGAATTTACTAGCCATTTTTCTCCATCGTTGAAGGAAAGAAATGAAAGTTTCACCATTTTTCTGTTTATTGTTGCATAGATCTATCATGGAAATCTCATGCTCTGTGTTGTAAGAAAAATGGGTGGCAAACTTCTCTGCTAGCTCGTTGAAAGACTTGATACTCGTAGGTAAGTGTGAGAACCATTCTATTGCTTGACCTCCAAGATTGCGAGGAAAGAGATGCATAAGATATGTGTCGTTATGAGAGACCTCGAAGCAAGCAAGATAGAATTCCCTAAGATGGTCTTTTGGGTCACCCTTTCCTTTGTATTTATTGAACTTGGGAATAGTGAAATTTTGAGGAAAAGGGATCATTGGTAATGACCGATCAAAAGGATTAGGACACACTTCCTCTAAAGAGAAGGTCTTTTTGGTGTGGCCAAACGTAAGATCAGATAGCTGCTGTTGAACTTCTGCAATCTTTAGCTCCATAGTCATGGGAGGGGTTGGTAACATCTCCTGTTGTCCAAAAAGTGGTTGGTGTTGCCCATATGGAAGATTATAGTGTAAGCCATGCGCCTTGGTATTATAAGGGTCGTAAGATTGATTGGGGTCATATGGGTTGTACGATTGGTTCAGATTGGGTTGGAATTGGAGGCCTTGATTAGGCAGAGGTGGAGGTGGCACTAGGTAAGAATGTTGGCTTTGCGATGGTTGAAGAAAAGTATTGGGGGGAGGAAAGCTAAAGTGCGTTTGATTAGGTTGTGATGGCGGCACATAGCTTTGGGAAACCTGATGTTGGGAATGTTGGGAGTGGCTAGGCAATGTGTGAAAGAAGTTGAGTGAGGATGAACGTTGTGGAGGAGGAACATAGGTAGAAGTGATTTGCGACGGTTGGGGTTGATTGAGGATGAGAGTAGAAGAATGTTGTGGTTGGGGCTGCTTGAGGACGAGAGTAGAAGAATGTTGTGGTTGGGGTTGCATGACTCTAATTGGTTGAGAGACATGAAGGTGTGATGATATAGGGGGTGGCATTTGTTGAGACCCTTGTTGCATGGCTACATAATTGTTCCCCGGATTATAATTGGGTGGGAAACCTACGCGCAATGGGGTAACCAAGATTCCACTTGCAATTGGGGTGGACACTTTAGGAGGTGGTTGCACATTCGATCGAGCTAAGGTGACTTGCTTAGCTAACTCTGCTTGACGTTGGAGAGTTTCTTGTTGGTTTTGATAGATCTCCATAGGAGTCAAAAGCGGTGATATGGGCCTCTCCTCTGTTGGATTTTGAAAAAGGGGATTCCTATACTATGAGCCTTGAGTAGGTAAGGGCGTAGTCACCGTGGACTTGGTTTGCACCACTTGTATGGCTTCTTGGGCATTGTTGCTCTCCTTAAGAGTGGATAAATCAAAATCTTGAGGTAACTTGGTGCCTTGCTTTGCAAGCAAGCGAAAGAAATGATCCTGGTTCTCACTAAGGATTTTATCAAAGGCAGCTATAGCTCTAGGATCTTGTATAAATTCATCAAGATCTTGCCCATCTTCTTGAGAGGATTGACCTATTTCAAAGTGTCGTTCTTCTTGAGATGGGGTTTATCTATGATATAACCTTATGGGACAAAATCCGGAGGCAAGACTGTGGTATACTGAGGTGCATTTATCAAAGGGGTGCTATCCTCATGAGGATTGCTTGGTTCATCCATGTGTGGCATGTTCAGAGAGCTGATTGGTTTTGTTGCGGGTGTACTAGGAGTCACCTTGGGAGTAATGTTGAGATGACCTGATTATGGTGTACGAGGAGGCAACTTGTGCTTCTTAGGGACAACTTGCTTGGATTTCATAGTTTCTGTAGCCTAGTGGTTACCATGGGATACACTAGGACAAAATGTAATGCTGGGAATCTATGAGATGCTTTAAGAAACGGACAAGCTTCTGATGCACAAAGTACTAGACCAAAGGTGCTATACTGTTTGACCAAAGGCGCAGGATTGTGCCACCAAAAGCGTGCTACTGTGGACCAGAGGCGACGGACTAAGCTACCAATAGCAAGTTACTGCTATACCAAAGACGAGCTACAGTGACCAAAAGCGAGCTACTGTTATACCAAGGGCGCTGAAGTAGAGTTTTGCCAAAGGCGGGTTACTGCTGTACCAAAGGTGATCTACTATACTACCAAAGGCGAGCTGCTGTAATACCAGGGGCACTGAAGTAGTGTCCAATGTTTCAAAAAAGGCAAGATGTTTCTGTTTCTGATTGGATTGGTTTGGCAAGAGAAAACACAGCAAACAAGTGGTAAAAAAAACACAAGGACTGACACAACAGATAGTGTATGTTCAAGGCTCTAAACAAGCCCAATGTTTCCACAGGTATAAGACAATTGCAATCAATATCAAGCACTTTTTATCCCTAGAGACAAGGTTTCATTGTAGTAGAGCAGCTCACAGCTTAATACTCTGTCGATAAAAATATCATTCCATAAAGGTGTCAGATATTTAGTATCTTTGCGAGAGACAATAGGTAGGGATATCTCACCCTCCCCTTGGAAAGCTCAAGTAGGTCACAAGAGCTTTATGTCCAAGGGAATACTATCTCTTCTCAAGGGAGCCAATGGTGAGTATCTTAAGGGTTTAAATCGATTTCCCTTGCACTGATGATTACCGCAATGTTCGGAGGTAGGTCGGGTAGTCTCTATCTAAAATGGTTCTTAGTGACTTTGAGGGACCAATGCCTTACGAGCAATGTGACAAGCTACTAAAAGCTTTAACCAATCCCACTAAGAGTTTCAAACACTTCGCTCAATGTGAAAATTGTTTCCACAAAGAGCTAGTACACCTCTTTTCAGTTTGGCACCACAAGGTAAGGCTAACGTCGGTTAGCACTTGGCTTTCGCCTTATCCCTCTTATATAGCGGTTCAAAGGAAAACTCTACTTAGGGTTGTCCCTTTTGGATGAAGTGCAATCCAAAAGCAGGCCCTTCTAAAGGAAGTACAGAAAAGTAAGAGCAAGCACGTCAAACAAAGGTTCAATTGTCCCATTATAAGAAAAATAAGGTGCAACTAAACTAGCCACACACACGTTTGTAGTTGTAAATTGTCCCTTATGAAAAGAAGTGTATGGCATTCATGTCCATTATCCTTTAGAAAATTTGAGGTGTTTGTTCATACATGTCCATTGTCCCTTAAGAAAAATAGTATGTTCCTAAGACTTAGATTACAAGAAAAGATTTGTTCAATTGTCCCTTTTAAGCATGCAATGTGTTTCTAAGACTTAGTGAGATAAATCAAAGAGGTCTTCAATGCTCATCCTGCATGAATATGTTAAAAAAAACCTATTTGCTCTGTGTGAGTAATAAGAAGCTGCAACAAGTCCGTCAGTTCCACCAAAAATTCACAAGTTAGCAAAAATAAATCAACTTTGACCAAAAGCGCTGTACTTTCTTACCATACGCGACTTACTGTATTCCAAGGGCGCTGTATCGTAGACCAAAAGTGTTGCAGAATATTTACCAGAGGCACCACAAAATAACTAGAAGCGCTGTACTGTGCCACCAGGAGCACAACATTGTTATGCCAAAAGCGATGTCGTATACCGAAAGTGACTTACTGTGTTACCAGAAGCGATGCACTATGCTACTAGAAGCGTGGTACTGTTCAACCAAAAGCGAGCTACTTTGACCAAAAGCGAGCTACTTTGCTACCAAAAGTGAGCTACTGTACTACCAAATGCACGGCACTATACTACCAAACGCACAGTGTAATAATAGGCCTACAAAAAATAATATTTTGTCAAAAATGCTAGATCAAAGGATGATTGAATGATTGAGTGATGATCTAGGATGTTGATAAGCGATAAGACACTGCATCAAGTGATATTAGCTCCAAAGAAAAGAACAAGATGTCAGAAATCATGTCAAAACCCTAACAATAAGTGAGAAACCCTAGAAAAGCAAAGTGAAATCCACAAAATTGGTAACAATATGATGAGATACAAGAGATTAAATATCACCAATGGATTCCTTATGATTTTCTATGCAATTTTAAAAAAAGGCATCAAATTTCATTAAGTTTTGAGAAAGTTATGGGGTTTTGAAGTTTGCAAGCCTGCTATCTCAACCAAAAGCGCTTTACTGTCATACCAATAGCACTTTACTTTTGCCAAAAGCACTTTACTGTCATACCAATAGCGCTTTAGGATTACCAAGAGCGCTTTACTATTATACCAATAGCGCTTTACTATTTTTCTCAAGTGCGCTTCACTGTATTACCAAAAGCGCGATTCTGTGCTACCAAAGGTGCTGTGGGATTGCCTGAAAGCACTATACTGCTCTGCTAATGGCACTTTTCTATATCAAGATGTGCTATTCCATACTGTACTTCAAAAAAATCAATTTCTCAAAGAAAAAGAGGGATTAGTGGGTCCCACCGGGCGTGCCAGAATGTGTATGAGGAAAAATCGATTAAATCTAAACTAAATAAAATCAAAGAACCCAATAACATAAAGAAAATGAATTTAAATAAAAGCCATGACAAATAATCAATGAAATAAAGACTTTTACCGAAATCTGTATTGTTTCCTTTGGGTTGAATGTGGATTGGTCAATGAAGTTGCAAAGCCATAGCTGCAACAAGCAAGTAGTGTGCTCAATGTGCTCAAAGATCAATGCCAAGAGATCGTGAGAGTGCTCAATCGACGCATTTTTGTATGCTAACAGTGCTGTTAAGTATGCCTGAGAATACGATCAAAGAGAGAGGGGTAATGAAGGAGATGAGGGGGGTTTATATAGATTTCGACAGAGATCGATCAACGGTCCAGATAATTCAGAAGAATCAACGGAGGAGAATAGTTGAGAAACGTGCAACGAATGAGAAGAAGCCAAGTGTCTTGTTTTCTTTTGCATGAGAGGAGTTATCAAGAATAGAAGAATGAGTTAAAGCAATTAACAGAATGTAATAGTCAGTTAAGTGATTTAAAACAAGAAGAGATTTGCATGAGAAAAGAAGATATTTTGCTTTATTAAATATAGAAATATTTAATTTATGAGCAAGAAAGCTTGAGTTATTTTAGAGATAACTCAAATTAGAAGAAAAAGCAATTTAAATAAATAATTGATTTATTTAAATTTAGAGAAGATATTTTGGAAGAAATAATTAAATAATTGGAATTATTTAATTTAGAAGATTTAGAAAGCAAATTAAATAAATAAATTTATTTAATTGTTGTGCATGATTTTGGGAGAATGATTTTGATTTAATTAAATAATTTAAGAATTATTTAATTTTAGATAAGAGGGAATTTGTTGAATTAATTAAATAATTGGGTTTATTTAATTAATGTGGATGTGAATTTTGGAAAGAGGATAATAATCTAATTAAATAATTAAAATTATTTAATTGTAGAAGAATATAGAGGAATTTAATTTAATTAATTAAATAAAGAGAATTTATTTAATTAATGTTGAAAGTATGTGATTTAGAAGAATTTGATGAAATTAATTAAATAATTAGATTATTTAATTAATGTGTGAAATGTGGGTGATTAGGAAGAAATGACGAAATGCAAGTGATGCGACGACTTGGTCATTTTATGGTGTCTACAAAAGTTTTAGCAGAATTGCATGATAAGTTTGGGACTGTACATGGATCACAATTAGCTATGAATCATGCTATCTTGAGACCAGGATATTATTGGCCTACTATCTTTAAAGACACTACTAAACATATTAAATGTTGTCACCTGTCAGATCACTGCTAACAGAGAAAAATATGCTACTCAACCTTTGTAGCCAGTAATGGAGATGCGCCCATTTGCTCAATGGGGCATGGATTTCATAGGACCCATCAATCCTCCATCATCTTCATGCCATAGGTATGTCTTGACAATCACTGATTATTATACTTGATGGATTGAAGCTATTAGCAACAAGACGTGCAATGCAGAGGATGTGATCAAATTCTTAGAAAGCAACATAGTGACCAGGTATGGAGTACCATATGCCCTAGTATGTGATAATGGACTTGCCTTTGCATCATTAAAAATATCTAGTTGGGCTTTTGATCATGGAATTATTTTAAAATTTTCTTCAAATTATTATCCTCAAGGGAATGGCTTAGCAGAGTCAACAAAAAAGAACTTACTGAATATCATAAAGAAATTGATTGAGAAAAACCCTAGGGAGTGGAACACCCTGTTGAAGCATGCCTTGTGGGTGGATAGAACCAGGATAAATGATGCATTAGGAAATTCACCCTATCAAATAGTGTATGGGGTGGATCCCATCCTCCTTGTTAACTTAAAGATCCCCACATTGTAGTTTGGACAAGAATATCTAGGAATAGATAACAAGCAAGAAGTCAGATTACTTCAGCTCATGCGCTTAGAAGAGAAAAGAGATAGGGCAATTGATCAGTTTGCTAAATATCAGGCTATTGTGCATTTGATCAGTTTGCTAAACATCAGGCTATAGTCAAACACCGGTTTGATAAAAGAGCCAAAGTCAAGGCTTTTAGGATTTCAGATTTAGTCCTCATATGGGATAAAGCACACGAAAAGAAAGGTGACCATGGGAAATTTGAAAAACTTTGGATAGGTCCTTTTCAAATTTCAAAGATCCTAGGAGACAATACCTATAGACTCAAGACTCTAACCAGTGAGGATGTCCCAATACTAGTTAATGGGCAGTTCCTCAAACACTACTTCCAAGCCTAAAATAGAGTCATGCAAGTCATTTGTATCATATTATACATATTGTATAGTTGTTTGTATAGTTTTTCTTTGTATGCTTTTTTGTTTATTTTTGTTGTTGAGTCTTTGTTTTGGTTAGTCAAGATGATGCACCTTATCATCCAAAGAAACCTACAAAATTGTTAGGATTCAAGTGATGAGAACAAATTTTTACATAGGTTGTGATTCACCCTGAGAAGTATCCCTAATTAGGTCTGCGATATCCTTGTCATAAGTGATGCCTTTCTTAACCAAGGAGATTGTCACGATGAATCACCTAACAGCCTTGGGTTTGTTGAATGAATCAGTTTAGGTGTTAAGTGAAAAATCCAAAGGGTTGCCCTTGCTACCATTACAATCCCCAACCTAAATCAACAAGTGACCATGCCTTGCATATTGAGCTTACATGATGATATCATATAAAAAAAAGAGATGAATATTGAAAATCCAAAGGATAAAGAAATTAGGCCATCTAAGTAACTCTACCAGGGCTATAGATGCACGCTGGCAGTGGGGCTCTACTTATGGGGATTGTAAAGATAACCTTGTCGGGGCTATGGATGCCTACTAGCAACAAGGCTCTATCCCGATTGGCTATGAGGGATGAACTCAAAATATGTAGCTTAGCACTGATTACTATTGTTTTCGACTTACTTTCAAGATGAGGATAATTAATCAAATGCACACACTTGATCCCTTATCAGCATTGTTGCAATGATGAACTTGATATCATTTAGAAGGGTCATGATACTTATACTTAGAGAGAGTTAGAATACTATGTTTTAATGTGACCTCATCACTTGAATCATTTGAATTTGGTTGCTTTCTTTGGTGGCAAGTTGTTGTGTGGTTACACAACATGCCCCATTTTGCCTTAGCAAAACAAGGACCCAACTTTTTGCTTCTATTTGTTTTTGCTTTTCTTTCTTTGGGTGGTTTGGCAAAAGTTAGTCAAGTGTATCACCCTTGCTTATACATGTGCATCACAAGGAGGGGTTAGTTGTCAAAGTTAGAATTTTCTATCACAAACCTCATAGTTGGGAAGAGTATAAAATTTTAAGCAAGTTTGGCTTTTGGATCACCTTGATATTGTTTAAGGATAGAATATTATGCTAAGTCAAAGTTTGGTCAACCCTGATATTTTCCATAGGGTCATATTTCTAATTGTCATTCATATTCACTAAGATGACCCCGACATAAGAAGATCACCCGATGTCTTCATATTCCCCGATACGCGAATGTCAAATTTAAGTGCGATAATGTATATACCTATCGAAGCCTACATGCATATTCGTGGAGGGTCATATTTGCAAATATCCATCATCTTACAAAATATCACCTTTTGTGAATATCACTTTTCACAAACATCACCATGACATCATCCAGTTTTGGTATATAGAAGAGATCACCCTGATGATGATGTCATCAATACACCCGACCCTTGAAAGGTCAAATTTTCAAACATCCGTCATATTTCTCAATATGATGATGATGTCACCATAACCCGATAACAAAGAGTATATGACATTATGATGATGTCATCATGATCCAACCTAAAAAGGTCACATTTCAAAATATCCCTGACCTTATCAAACATGACGGTGATGTCATCTTTCTCGAGTAACTTTAAAAGGCCATAAATGATGACATCACCCTTACATTCTCGAATGAGGGTGATATCCCTTAGTGTCTAAATATCTGGATATCGTTGATATCACTCATATTAACTTAGATGACCTAGGATACCTAGTCTATCAGTGACCAATCCAATGATGCCACGTGGCACCTCCCCAATTTGTTAGCAAATACATAGTGTGACCTGATCTTGCTTGTAGATTAAAAGGTCTACCATATGACCATATCACCCTCATATGTTCGATGGAGGGTCATATTTTCAAATATCCATGATCTTCTAAGAGATCACCCTCTCGTATTTAATGTGAACCCAATGGTAGGTTGCACCCTTCAATTTGAAATGTAAACCTGACACTTGGCAACATCCACGAGCATCATGTAATTGATTAACAGACCTAGGCAAAAGGAATAAACATGCCCTAATTTGTCATATTGATTAGTTAAAAGGTGAATTGTGGGGTTTATTTACATTTACCCTACATTAAAGAAAAAATTACGGAGCTCTGAAAGTCAAAGCATCACAGTCACCTACAAATGAAATGGAGGATGGAAAACACAACGTAATCACACTTGTCTCGTCATCACTTATATTATAAAAAGGGGAAAGTGGTTATTAGGTATGTAATTAGAAACTTTTCTTTTGTCATTTATGGTAAATCATGAGGTAAAATAGTTTTTACTAAGTCAATTAACATGATGATGCATGAGATGAGCTAGAATAATGAAATTGCTACTATAGAATGTATGAGATTCCTTAGTCCTACTGCGTACAAGCATGTTAGGGTAAGAAATGCATGGTTTCATCATAGGATCTAGTGGCAACCAGAAGGAACAGGTTCGAAACAAAGTTTTTGAAACCTATGTTCATACAACTCAAAGGGGTAGGATTTAGATATGGTATGATAAATGACACACACCAGGGAAGTACAGACCTGGATGCATGGATGAGAAGATTAGACAATGGAGGTGGAAACCCTATACTTCAAAGAATATATTCCACAAGGATGTGGCACGCTACAGGATTTCCATATGCAATGGAAGCTACTGAGCTAGTAGTTGAATGTGCATGGAATTATAACCCTGAAACTAGAAAAGTAGAGAAGCATGGCAGGGTATATGTAGATTTCTCAACTAAAGGCATCATTGCTGCATTTAATTTGCCTATAGGAACTGATGTGGTCAGATTGACCCTGAGCAGATTGGAAAAGGAATACCATAGTAATGAGCAAAAGGCTAGGAGGATCATGTACCAGTGGAGATCCAAGAGAAGCACATATAAGGCCTCTACTAAATTGCCAGTGTACTTGTTTAAGTTTGATTTTGTTGAGGAGTATCAATACATGATGGACATGCTTGCCAGAATGATAGGAAGACAACATGCTGGAAAATTTGAAAATTGGATGTATGGGATCAACCGGATGGTGGAATATTCAAATGATATGTCTCTCTGGGCTAAAATCAGAATTGATAGTCTAGATGCAGGAAGGAGAAGGCTAGGTGGCCAAATGTACATGTTCCATATGACTTCTTATGTCATATATGCATGTTCTTTTAGAGGAACTTTCAATGGGTTGCAAATAGTAGGCAGGGTTGAAAACAATCCCAGTGATGTAAACATATGGGAACTCTACCCACAATTGGGCAGGAGGGAGTCTCTCCAACACTATAAATTGGTGAATGTTTCCTTTTCTATGCATCTTATTAGGTCTATGGAAGAAGACAAACTGAAAAGATTAAGTATGGATGCCTAAGCTGTGATATATAAACATGGGGCTTGGTTTATCCAGTTCTCTACATTTTCATACATGAGAATAGAAGGCTTTGAGGGACATCCCCTCATGCTACCTAGATACCCCAATGACAGGGTCATTTTGATGGAGTTTGCTAGACATGTATTAACCTTAGTTGAGGCTCATAAAGAGAAGGGGAAAATTCCACCTATTTTGTTTCCAATCTTCATTGGTTGGTATATATACCTTGACAAATAAAGTATCAAGGATACAATCAGAGGATTGAAGATAATGCACTTATAGCCATTTTCAATAGCTAGGTGATATGACCCATATGGCAGGATGCAGAAATTACCAGGGAATCATATACATCAAAAGCACCTTGAAGACTACTGGTCTGATTGTGATGATGAAAATGAGGTCAGGAGAAGGACTTACCAGAGGCTCACACTCAATCAAATTCACACCTTTGATTGCATACCAGTCCTAGTGCAGTTGCATAAAGAGGATGGAAAGATTATGTCCAATGAGTATGAGGATAAGAAAATACATAATGAAACTATCTTAGCTCCTAATTTGACTCAGCCTGAGGTAACTTCATTTGATCAAATGATGCAGAAAGTTATTGAACTAACCCAGAGTTGGGTAAATGATGAAGTCATGAAGTTGAAGAAGAGGGGTGTAGCCCTCACTATGGATACCAAGAATTATCTGAGGAGGAATATGATGACTTCCTCATTGAGAAGAGGAAATCCAATGGAGAAAGGCTACCAACTAATGAGCAAAAGAAACAAGGTAAGAATAAGTAGGTAGTTTCTGTACAAGGAGGAGTAATTGTTAAAAGACTTCAACCAAAGGGGGATGTAGCATCTACATCTATAGTTGCATCACCTCATACTCCCGCCAAATAAAAGAGGAAAGTCACAAAGCATGTTCCTATGATTACAGAGCGTGAGGAACAATTGGAAGAAGATCCATTAGATGAGGAGCCCTTAGATGAAGAACCTAGAAATGATGATTTGTTAATAACAAAGAAGAAAAGGAAGAAAGTGCAGCGGACACCACCCTAAAAGAAGAAGAAAACTACAATGAGAGGAAATGTAAATATCAATCCTATTATATTGAGGGGTGCAGGTGGTCCATGTTTTATGAAGGACCTACAACATGAGGTCCTAATTCTTGATATTATTCAGTTTAAAACTGAGAAAGCGGAAGAGCAAAGAGAAGAGAGACATAAGGTAAGGAAAGAGCCACCTCTCCCACTTGAGGATACAGTATACTTGTCAGATGATGAAGTAGTTAGTGATGTTGCTGCTTAGAAGATGGAGACCCTAGTGGATAATACAAAGATGACTCCTCAAGGAACTCCTATGGTCCAAAAAGAAACTCATCAGGAGCAAGTCTAGACAAAGGAGGTTGAAGAAGATGACCCTGAGGATGTAGCTCAATAGATTAGATTGACCAATTTGGTTGATCAAGTTACTAGCCCTACAGTGATAGACTTGGCTTACCAGGATGATGGAGATCAAAATAGAAATAATGATCCACCTCTGGAGCCTAAGAAACTGAAGATCAGCGTGCATGAAGAGACTGATAAAAATGTACCTGATTTAGATAAAGGGAAAAACAATGCATCTATAGAACAAGAAAAGATTGAAACTAATGTTCAAAGGGAGGGTGATCAGGAGATGCTTGATAAAAGTGATCAACAGAATGAAGAGGTGCTTGATAAAAATACAAATCAGGGTGATAACCCAGCACCAACACCTAAAAGAGAAATAAATGAAAAAGAAAAGGAACTTGAGAAGACTCAAGAACAAAGAGAAATAAACACCTCAAAAGGTGAGGAATAGAGTCTACTCCAAGATGGAGGTCAGCAAAAGGAAATAGAGAAGGTGACCGAGGGTGATCAAGGTGATCCCCAAGGTCAAAATGTACAATCTTCTCATGAAGACCAGATGCCACAGAATATGCAAGATCAAAATGTTCAAGAGCCACACGAGGATAGGTTGCAAGAGGAGGTACATGATCAGAATGTACACATATCACAAGAACCTCCCCCTCAATAGGAAATCCCTCAACAATAGGCACCTCAGCAAGAGATCCCTCATGAAAATGTGCATGAGGAAGAACCAAGGAAGGAAAGTTCACCACCAAGGGTAGTGCATAATATTAAGTCTCAGAATGCTCAAAATGAGCAGATTGATCAACAAGAGTCCAGGGGTGATATTCCATACTGGCTGCAACAAGAAATAAATCTACAACAAATATATGAGGTATGTGAATTTGATGTTTCTACACTATTTACAGCAAGCATGATGAAGCCAAAAAGGAAGGCAAGACCAACCTTTGCAATAAGAAGAGATCCTGCCATTGGTAGGAGGACAACCCAAGTAGCCTTACCAATAGTAGATAAAGAAAAAGGAAAAATAGGCCTTGATGAGTTTCAAATAACAAACATTGATTTAGGTTTTGCTAATGAGGATCAGGAAGGTCAAGAAGGTAAAGATATTATTGATTCTTTAACATAGAGGGTGAAAAGAGAAAAGGATAAAAATAGGAAACATAAAGAGCACATTGCTCAATTACACTCATTCATTAAAGGATTAATTGATCCTAAGCATACACCACTCAGCCCAGCTACCCCACTGACTATCATACTTCAAGATGAGATGACTAGGTTGGATTTCATGAAACATAAGGCTCAGCTAGTCACTACAACAGAATAGGCAATTAGTGCCTAAAATAGTGCCAGAATTTAGTGCATTTGAGTCCATGAATTGGACACTTCTGCCAGTGCCAAACTTAGTGCCCAATAGCATCTCACTATTACGCCAGATTTAGCGCCGACTATAACATCAAGTTTAGCACTGGGTTTAGCACTAGATTTTAGTGCTAGGTTTAATGTCAGATTTAGTACTAGATTTTGTTGCTTCCAGTTTGGCTTCTGATTTTTCTTCTGGTTTTGTTTCTTGTGTTGCTTCCAAGTTTGCTTCCAATTTTGCTTCTAGTTTTACTTCCAGTTTTGCTTCTGATTTTGCTTCCAATTTTGCTTCCAATTTTTCTTCCAAGTTTGCTTCTAGTTTTGCTTCCTGTTTTACTTCCAGTTTTGCTTCCTGTTTTGCTTCCAATTTTGCTTCCAGTTTTGCTTCCACTGTTGCTTCCAATTTTGCTTCTAGTTTTGCATCCACTGTTGCTTCCAATTTTGCTTCCAGTTTTGCTTCTAGGTTGGCTTCCGGTTTTGCTTCCAGTTTTGCTTCCAATTTTGCTTCTGGTTTTGCTTCTAATTTTGCTTCCAATTTTTCTTCTAGGTTTGCTTCCAATTTTGCTTCCAATTTTGCTTCTAGTTTTGCATCTAGGTTTGCTTCCAATTTTACTTCCAGGTTTACTTCCGGTTTTTCTTCTACTTTTGCTTCTAGTTTTGCTTCCCCTTTTGTTTTTGGTTTTTCTTCAAATTTTGCTTCCAGTTTCGCTTCCAATTTTGCTTTTGGTTTTGCTTCTAGTTTTACTTCTAGTTTGGCTTCCAATTTTGTGTCTGGTTTTGCTTCCAATTTTGCTTCCATTGTTGCTTCCAATTTTGCTTCCAATATAACGTTGTTTGTTTCTTCCAATTTCGCTTCCGTTTTTGTGTCTTTTGTTGCTTCTAAAAATGCTTATTGTTTTACTTACATTTATTAATTTAATATGTTTTATTTCAATTTAATTAGTTAAATATATCATGCCTCTCAAATAAGTCATATGATTATAGAGTAAGTAATTTAATTATTTAACTCATATGATTAAATAACAAGATTATTATTATAACATGATCATCATCTATAATTAAAACAAGTGAGTCAAATATCTATAATTTAATTGAATTTGACAACATCCATCCTAAGCAGTAAATTAAAATCATCATATGTAATAAATACCCATCCAAAAATCTTTGACCACTTTCAATATATATAAATTGACAAGTCAATACGGATAAGATCATCATCATATATAACTAAAACAAGTGAAAGTCAAATATGCCAGTAGATCAATAACATGTCAAAATGATACATGTACAAATGATATTAGTGAAAATGATAAATTACGTAACTCAAAATGATACAAGTCAAGATGATACATGTCCAAATGATATAAGTCAAAATGATACATTAATTTATGATACAACTCATTACTATGGTACTGCAGGCCATGAAAATGATACATATGATAGCTAGCGACTATGAAAAGAGGCATCATAACAATATAGGAACAATGATCAATGATGCAGTCTATATGCTCATGAATGTCATTGGCTACTATGAGAAACTGTCTCATCATCATCACCATCGTGATCATCATCATCATGATCGTCATCATCATCATCATCGTCGTCATCAACCTCAGTGTCTTCTATATCTGAATCATCATCATCCTCTACCATGTGATCTATACCAGAACCAACATAATTTGGATCTCTATCATGAGGATCATCTTGATCTTCTGGAAGACTTGTGTTCTGCAAAAAAAACATTTAAAATGAAAAGTTATTATTTATTTCATGCAATAATTTATTTTTCTGTTATATATCTAAGACTACAACATATGAAATGAAACCATAATCATATTACATCATATCAAAGTGTACATACCATAATAAAATTTCAAAAAAGTTATAGCTAATATGTCATTCCAATGATGTAAAACATGCAACAATTCTAATAAATATTAGTAAAGATCATAAAAAAATTGTTATAAATTCGACTATCAACTGTAAATTCTATTACATAACCTTAAGTGCTACAAATTACTTGGTCAAAAGCTCCCATTTTGACACAGGCGGGGAGGATGGTGGCAAAGGTTGTGGAATTTGGCATTACACTAGCCAATTGCATTTACTTTAAAATTTTTGAGGCCTTTTCAACAAATCCATTTTGTGCATATCTTGCAATCATTGCAGTCCATGAGACCACATTTATTTGAGGTATTCTATCAAACAATTCACGTTCCTTGTCTATGCTTCCACATTTTGCATACATGTCTAACAGAGCAGTTGCAACTACAACATCTGACAAAATTCCTCTATCCTTTATGTATTGATGGATGTTCATACCCTATTCCAAAGCTCCCATTTTGACATAGGCAAGGAGGATGCTAGAAAAGGTTGGGGAATTTAGCTTTACACCAGCCAATTGCATTTGCTTTAAAATTTCTAAAGCCTTTTCAACAAATCCATTTTGTGCATATCCTTCAGTCATTGCAATCCATGAGACCACATTTATTTGAGGCATTCTGTCAAACAGTTCATGTGCCTTGTCTATGCTTCCACATTTTGCATACATGTCTAACATGGCAGTTGCAACTACAACATCTGACAAAATTCCTCTATCCTTTATGTATTGATGGATGTCCATACCCTATTCCAAAGCTCCCATTTTGACACAGGTAGGGAGGATGTTGGAAAAGGTTGTGGAATTTGGCTTTACACCAGCCAATTGCATTTTCTTTAAAATTTATGAAGCCTTTTCAACAAATCTATTTTGTGCATATCCTGCAATCATTACAGTCCATGAGACCACATTTCTTTGAGGCATTCTGTCAAATAGTTCACATGCTAGCAAAGGTTGTGGAATTTGTCTTTACACTAGCCAATTGCATTTGCTTTAAAATTTCTGAAGCCTTTTCAACAAATCCATTTTGTGCATATCCTATAGTCATTACAGTCCATGAGACCACATTTCTTTGAGGCATTCTATCAAACAGTTCATGTGCCTTGTGTATGCTTCCACATTTTGCATACATGTCTAATAGGGTAGTTACAACTACAACATCTGACAAAATTCCTCTATCCTTTATGTATTGATGGATGTCCATACCTATTCCAAAGCTCCCATTTTGACACATGCAGGGAGGATGGTGGTGAATGTTGTGCAATTTGGATTTCAAATAACTCATACTCACAGAGTCATGATTTTATGTCACGTATGTTATGGTAACAACGAGGGATTCTGTTGTTCTCAAAATTAGTTACGCTCACTTTTGTAGACAGCCCCTACGAAACTTGTCCATTTCGTAGTCTACACACTAAGTTCACTTATTGAGGCAAGTCCTCTTGGCCTCGCAAGAAGTCTTCTAACAATGTTGAAATAGTTTGTGACATTCTCCTAGATCGATTCCTCAACAATCGTGAAAATCGACTAGGTCGTAAGCTTGTCAAAATATCAGTTTTGACTATTTTGGGGTGTTAGAAATTTTTTGTTTTTACATGCAATAGCGGTCAAAATTACTGCTCTTAAATGTGTATTGTTGTGAAACATGCAATGTCAGCCAAAATTGCTGCCGACACGTGTTTTAATTGTCTTGTTTTTGATAAATATGCATGAGCGGTTAAAACTGCCACCCATGCATGTTTCAGGTTTGTTAGTCACATATGCAATAGAGGTTAAAATTGCCGCTCGGGCATATGTTTCCTGTGTTAATTTCAAATGCAAGGGCGGTCATATCCACTACTTTGACATGACCTAATGCATATGTTGTGTTGGGATGCACAAGCAGATCTTGCAAAATCTATGAACTCAAAGTAGGCATTAATGGCACTTGTGCCATGTTTAATGCACAACTTTAAGAGCCTTGTAAAGTGTTTTATTTTTATTTTGTTTTGATTAGTGTTTATTTTCGACCTCCAACTAGATTGATGCCTCCTTGATACCAGTTTTCTTTATGAATCTCACATAAATTCCAGATCTAAGCATATCTTGCCTTCGTGATTGTGTTCAGGTTTTTGATTTTGCAGACCAGGTAAGTCATTATTTTTGTTCTTGGTTTTCATTTTAAAACACTAGGGTTTTAGTACGTATTGAATGTTTTTGTTTTAATTTTGGCTTCTCTTTTATTATTGATAAACTGTATCATTTGGATATGTATTTTCTCCATTTTCTTTAAACCCTAGTTTTCATTTTATGTTGAATGCATTTGTTTCAATGGGTTAGGGTTTTTACCACCCATGTTAAACTTAGGTTTTTTCCCATAGTTTCCTAATAGGTATAAGCGGTCTTTTTCACCATCGATAAATGTTCTTATCCTTGCATTTTTTCATGTTGATATTTCATGTAAGGGTGGCGATTTTCGCCGTCCCTACATGAATTTACATGTTTATACCCTTGGATATGTAATGTTAGGGGTTTTCCCTGCCTTCACATCTCTTTCATGTGGTTTTCTCTAAACATGTAAGGGCAGTTAAAACCACTGCCCTTACACAAAATTTGTATTACCCTTAATGTCCATAAGTGGTCTTTTGGCCTGCCCCTACATAAAATGTTTCTTACCCTCAATGTACAATGACAAAAAAATTTTCTAACCTTGCACATACATTGAAATCACTCCTAAACCTGCAAAAGCAGTAGATTTTGCTACCAATCCACTTAAAGAAAATTTTAACTTACATGCAGGGTTGGCAAAATTTGCCACCCTAACACCTGTCGTTTATCCCTCAAATGCAAGGGAGGCAAATTTTGCCACCCGTGCATTCACTCTCTCAATTTTCTTTGACTCTAAGAGATTTTCAAATTTACTTTCCCAAGCCCTCTTTCGTCTATTTTTTCGACCTGCTTGCACTCTAGCCCTTTCAAGCTTATCCCAATAGTCATGATTATCGACATGCAATTTTGCCAGATTGCACATATTTCCCCTAATTGCATGATCATGGCTTTTTGTTGTAGTTTCTTCTGTGGATTTGCTCTATTCGTCGACATCCTTCTGATGTTACTTTTTCAAATGACTGAGTTGTCTCCAAAGAAGTTGAAAGCAATGAAGTATAAGTTTCTGGGTGTTTTTCCAATCACCTCAGGTACCTCCAATGTTGATGATATTTGGGATACAGAGATTGGCCATGTAGACATGGCGGAGTTTGTGGAAAGAACTAAGTCTGATAACCCTAGTTTTGCGATGAAGAAGATTGTTGATAGCAATATTCACTTGGTGTCATCTTTCTCGGTGGCAACTCATAATATAGAGTTTGTTCTTCAATGTGCTCAGTTCTACAATAGAGACACTAGGGCAGTACTGGATGCAAATGACAATGTGATCATTAGATTGGATCTAGAATTCATTGATAAAGTTTTCATGTGTCCTACTACTATAGAAGTTGTGAAACTAGATTTTGCTGAGGCTCAAAAAGAATATGACAAGAATTTTGAGAAGGCTAAGAAGGCAATTAACACCAAGTGGCTTAAGACTTCAAGGTCAAACTTATCCAGGTGGCTGAGGAGTTTTCCTAGAATTGATTTTATTGAGGAGGTTGGTGATCTCATAACTCTTCTTAGTAGGATAAGGGGGCTGGCTTCTTCCTCTCCTTTCCATGAATGGATGTACCCTTTTATCAAGGTTATACTTCAAGGCAAGAAAGTCATCTTTTAGGGTGAACAAATTAGCACTGCTCTACATGAGAAAATGACTAAGGTATCCAATACTTTCAAATTCTATATGACTTCTTACCTTGTGTATATAGCAGCCTCAATGAGGATCTTTCCAGGTTTGACATCCAAAGGAGATAGGAGAGTGGTTCTTATGTATCAATACTATCCTCAACTGACATTGAAAGGTTCTATTCACCACTTTAGGAGGATAAATGATGCCTTCTTTGTAGTGTTCATGTCTTTTTGATCCTCAATTAGAGTAGAGAAGAGTTTCTAATGAGGCTTGATTAGTTGTGAATGATTATGGGTGTATGTTCTTACAAATTTCAAACTTTTTCATATTTAAGGGTTGGCTTTTTCCAAGGTTATCCTTATATGTTGTCAAGGTTTCCTTCAGATAAACTTGTTCTAATGGAGTTATGTAGGCAAATGATTGTTGTTCATAATAAGAAAATTGAACTCAAGAAACCAAGATTTAGATTTCTAATTGAAATTGGCAAATACTTAGTGTCAACTACAGCAAAGGCCAGGGTGATGGAGATTGAGATGTAGTTAGTGACCATGAAACAGTTCAAACGAAGACCAAGGTTTGATTACAGGGGTGTAAAAGACAAGATCAAAAGGAAGACCCAGTTTCATGAACCAATAGTTGAAGACATCTGGGTGGACTTGAGGACAAAAGAGGATATTAGAAAATTGGGCTATAGCAGATTATCTCTGGAATTTATTGAGTATCTAGGTTTGTCTGATATTCCTGAAGACCTGGTGGATGATGAAGAGATGATTGATCCTACTTATAACACTGAACAAATTGTTGGTTCTCCTCTTCCTCCTATCCAATGGTCTCAGAAAGAATTGACTTATTTAAGGAAAAGATTTGAACCTATATTGGCTAACACAAACAAGTGGTTAGAAGGTAAGGGGATTGTTTTAAAAGAATTCCTTATTGGATCAGAGACCTGTTGTGATGTTCACAACATGCCCCATTTTACTCCTTAGCAAAATGAGGATGCCTGCTATGGCTTGCTCCCTTGTTTTTGTGCTCTGGGTGGTAATGGTAAAAAGTAGCTTTAGTCAGTATGTATATGCATCATGTCAGGTGCATTTGTGATCTTCATGTATGACCCCAATTTCAAAGTCTGAATCTTGCCTCAAGAAGCCTACCATGTGAAAGAGTGAAATTCTAAACAGGTTTGCCTTTTAAATCACCCTAAAATTCAACCAAGTAAGATAGTTATGGTTGGTCAAAGTTCTGGTCAAACCTAATATTCTGGGGGGGTCATATTCTGAACATCAGTCACCTTATGAAAGATCACCTCGATGTTTTTTTATCACCTGATCTTTTGAATATCACCCTCTCACAAAATATCACCCCCTATACCAATATCCCGATGATGTCACCTAGGCCTGATTAAACAAAGGAGATCAATATCCTGATGATGTCATCACCCTTTCACCTCGCAGAGGTATGTTTCCAATATTGCCCCATCCTATAACATGATGATGACGTCAAGGTAACTACAGCGATTAAATGAAGACATCAACATGCTAATATCATCCTAATCTTCCTGAGGGGGGTCATCTTACTCACGGGGGGTCATCTTCTGAATATCACTTGATCTTAAAACGTGACCTGATATACAAAGCCCAACATGATGATGACGTCATCCTTTTGGAGGGTGATATTCTTCAGGGTTCCTTCCTCAGGGTCATGTTTCTTGGGCCCCGATTTTCTTCAATATGACCCTGGCATCATCCTTCCACATTTTAGTGAAGCTCGCCCATGATGATGATGTCATCATCATATCTTGACTTAATATGAAAGTGCCCATAAATCTACATGCAGGTGGCAGAATCGAAAGATTATCAAAAGGAATTAAATACTCGTATGCATGGGGATTTTCATGGAATCATGACTCGATACATATCTGTTTGTACTTTCAAAGCATGATTTAATATAAATTTTTATCCTTCTGTTGGTTGTGTAAATAATGGTGCCTGACTTCTATATGATGACCGCAGGTGCGCAGGTTAGAAAAGGAGGTGCATTGGCCAGAAAGATGAGGTCGATGAGACATTGCTGGCTCACTCTGATTGAGGGTGGTCATGTCAATGACCAACATGATGTGTAGTCACGATACAAGGTGAGAAAAGTAGGGTAGGTGGATTTTGAATCCATTCCAGAGCTCGATGGCATGCAAGTGGAGACATGATAGAGCTTTAATGGCGAGGAGCATCCCAAGTGGTAGACTAGATCTTGAGAGGTTGAAAATGCACTAGGAAGGGACAATGCTTTCAATGCGGAGGTTTGCAGGTGGAGACATTATTGAGGGAGCAGTGCCCTGTCTATGGGCTGTTCAAATTCTTGGCGGGGTCCGTTCTCCACTGTTGGATGCTGCATTTCAAGATGCGGACCATTGCTTTGCTAGGGTTTTCTAGGCACTGTGTTGGGGGTGAAAATAGACATATATTCAGCCCCTGCACTCTGGTAACAAAGGGAGGTCAATCATACAATATCTGACCTATAGGAATTTCATGTAGGAGATCAGATTACTAAGACTACTGAGGACGGATTTGTTGAAATATTCAAGGTTCTCTCCTTAGATCACTGTAAATGTACTTGTTTTATGAACATACTATATGGAGATGAAGCTTCAGATTACATCCTGATTGTAAACCTTAAGTAATCTTGAAGTTGACTTCTGGATATGTATTGGTGAATGTTGTGTTCTATAGAAGCGCTTTCATTTCATTACATGTTGTTGTCAACTCTACCTCTGAAGATTTGCACTGGATCATGTTGATTTGTGGAATGTCTTGGTAAAGTATGATTCTAGTTTTCTTCTCTTCATTGTTGTATGGGAACATGTATGTGGATCAGTGATCTTAGTCAAGTAATTTTAGGAATCTCTCTCTCTAACCCTTTTTTCTCATTTTAATTTCATAGAAATCACTTCCATAACTGCATATCATGGTAAATATTAAGTAGAACAGAGGAATATGCTGACATCCTATAGACAACTGAATATCATTAGCATATTTGTTGAGCTAAATGCATGTATTGTTGAAAATATCATGCAAAGAATCACTGATAAGGGTAGAAATCATGCAAATATACACTTAGACATGGCCTTTGAATGAATATTTTGTGTAGAGTACCCCCTCTATATGAAAGCATTATTGTAGAAGTAGAATCTACAGATCTACATAAGACCCCGAAATGGAAAAAAACAATACACATCAATCACTGAGTAACATCAATAGATTATGAAATAATCATCAGAGATTTGGTATCATGAATTCTTTGAATTCATCGTATCTTTCAAGATAAACAAGGGTTGTTGTGTAACTTTTGTTTTGTTTGTTTGTGTGTGACCAACATCCACATCAACACCTAAACTGGCGCTAGAAGGAGGGCCTGAACATGGAAATTATAGATTTCTACAAACATTGCTTTAGTATCCAATTAGTTCAAATCTTACCATAAACCAGCCAAGTTCCCTGAAAAATTTGAGAAATCCTAGCTCTCAGGCCAAATACCAGGTCCAAAACTAGTGGACTCTTTGAAGAACTACCTATTAGGGGATTTAGACCTAGGACTATGGACATTCATCACTCCCCCAATCCTAGTGCGTCTGGAGCTTCACCAGAGTGTGTTGCTGTAACTTCTATTGGCTTACAAATACCTACAGGGCCACCTGTCACACCTCAGGTCCAACCTCAACCTCTTATACCTCAGGTCCACCCTCCACCCTTTCCAATGTCATTCTTTGTTGCAGAGTCACCGTTGACCTTCAATGCATATCATGGTTTACCTAAGAATCTTGATAAAATCTGTCCTAGGTATCATCCATATCAAGATGCTGATGATCATATCAAAACATTCAAGGAATCTTGTTGTAGGGCTGGGTATGAATAGGAGGATGTTGTATGCAGGTTATTCCAATTTTCCTTAGGGGAAGAGGCCTATAACTGGTATGTGTTGGTCATGATGTTAGTCACAAACAAGCATAGAATAAAAGTACACATTAACCTTTATTCATCTTGAAAGATACAATGAATTTAGAGAATTCATGATCCCAAGTCTCCGGTGATTAGGTCTTAATCGTCTGACGTTACTCAGAGGTTGATGTGTGTTGTTGTTTCCATTTTGGGGCCTTACATTGAGTTCATCATCATGACACTATTTCTGCAAAGATTCTTCATAGAGAGGTCATTTTATATAGTTGTTTGATCAAATGATACAGTTATACTTAGATATTTGCATGATATTTATCAATTATACATGCTTTAGCTTCAAATATGCTAAATATTTTCAATTATCTATGAGATGTCTGCATATTTGTATTATTTGCTTGAGATTATCAATTATTTGCAATTATGATAGTGAAATGTTCTAAAATTTAAAGAAATTGAAAGAAATGCTTCAAATTAATGTTGAACCTTCAGCCATTGAACCACATATACATCAGATACAGTCATGAAGAGAAGAAAACCAAACCATATGTTCACCAGGACATTCCACAGCTAGATACAGTTGATGCTAACTTCACAGGAATTGTGTGAAAACAACATATGCAAGTAGATATGCACTCCAAGGGACGTAACAAGTCATAGCATATATCTAGAATTCACACACTGATTACTCAAGATTTACTATGAATTGTAATCAAACAAGTCTTCTCATTCATTAAGTATGCAAGGATATAAATGTATACAAAAAGCTTTGAAATGAGCCCTAAATATTTCAGCAGACGGATTTCAATTAAGTTTCAAATATTTGAAATGAGGCATTCCTGCACCTTTTATAGAACAAGGTGAGGAATCCGTTACAAAAGATCTACGATCTTTATTTATCTATGAATATCTATGATCAGTATTTCATTTGACTTTGTCAACTTTATCAAGTGGCACAAGTTGCCAGCTAGCAACCATCTGGAGTACTTATTTTCATAAGTAATTGATGCTTATATTCACTTTTATGATGCATCTTCATCTTGTTCTTTATCATCATCATCACTTTTACCGCTTTCGCTCTCTTCATCATCATGATGATGGTCATCTTTGATATGGACCTGCATAGCTGTCTTGATATTTTCATATAGTTGTACTATTCTCTCTATTTCCCCACCATCCTGAGTTTTTGCTTTGATGGCGGCATGCTTATGCATTTGATATTTGCCTCAGAGATTTTCTAATTTATTTCTCCTGCTGCTGGATGTTTCCTGATAATTTTCCATCTTGACCCTGATCCTCATAATTTTGTCCATGGTTTCCTCTATTAGATTGTTTAGGGGATCATCGGCTACCTGTTGGAAGTTACTATGTATAGATTTTATTGCAAACTCCTCATCTTCATTCTCTATCTTCCCTTCCACCTTCCCTTCTAGCACTTCTAAAATTTCAGTGTCATACGCCACCATATCATGTAGCTTTATGCTGATGTCTCTTAATTTAGTGTTGCATCTTTTAAGTACCCCACATTCAAATTTGGTATCTTTATACCATATGTCAATCAACAATGCATTATTATTATTTAGCACTTGATTGCTTATTAAAACCTGAGGGTCAATTCTCCTTATTTCTTCCAAGATGACTAGAATTTTCTCCAGCTGGAAAGACCTTTTCCCAATCTCCATCTGCAATCTGTCAACTTTTCTCCTGGAGACACTTAAAGAATTCCATCTTTTTAAAGAAGCCTTTACCACTTCTTCCACTTCATCAAATGTGGATAACATCCACTTTCTCATTATAGATGACTCATGTTTCATGAGATCTATTTTATTTACTTCTTCTTGAGAAATGGTAGTTAATGGGACTGCATGATCAGTTGACGTATCATCAGGGTTAATTAACCCTTTTATGTATGCATGTAGCTGAGCAATGTGCTCTTTATGCTGCTTATTCTTCTCTTTCTCTTTCTTAATTCTTTGAGTTAAGGAATCAATGATATCCTTACCCTCCTGACCTTCCTGGTCTTCATTTGCAAATCCCAAGTCAACTGTATTAATCTGAAATTCTTCCAGAGTAATCTTACCCTTTTCTTTATCTACAGTGGGAATTGCAACCTGTGCAGTCCTTCTTCCAGTTGTTGGTAATGGCCGAAGTCATTCTGGCCTTCCTCTTAGGTTTTATTAGATTTTTAGAAAACAAGGTAGATACATCAAATTCTTGAATCTCAAAATCTACCTCTATGTTTACTTCCTTTTCCAACCATCGAGGCACTTGATCATATTTCTCTGCATCATCATGATGTTCACCTTGATCTCCTGTATCTATCAGCATATGTGATGGAGAAGGTGATTTTCTTGTTTCTTCTTCATGATGCTCATCTTGGGGTTGATCCTATGGTACATCCTCCTACTGAGGAATTTCCTTTTTCGGAGGAGCATCATCCTGAGGTGGAGGATCTTGAGATGCGTCGATATGATGATCATGATGATCATGATCCTTCTCCTTTATTACTTCATCCACTTTTGACTTATCCTCCTGCTGAGGCATATTTATAATCATGGATATTGTGGAATCCTCCTTAGGTGCTGGTATTTGTTTTGGAACTGCTATTTATTCTACACCTGCACCACTTATTTCCTGAACCTTAGAAACAGGATCATCAAATACATCCTTCTCATCAGCCTTCTTTTCCTGAACCTCCACCATAGTGGGCTTCGCTGATGTATCCTATTGGTGCTGTTGGCTCATTTTTGAAGCATGACCCTCTGGTTCTACCATCTTCACTTCTTCTATGTGTTCTCTTTTATCAGGTGTACCTACTGGATGTTTAGGACTTGTATCCTATGCATATGTCAAATCCACTACTGTAGGACTTGTCACCTGTGCAACTAATGTATCTAGCCCCATTTCTTGAGCTATCTTCTATGGGCTCTTTTCTACTTTAGCTTCCACTTGCTTCATTTCCTCCAATATCATTTGAACTAATGGAGTCCCATGAGGAGTCATGTGCATACCTGCAGCAAGGGTCTCCATCTTCTGTGAAGCTACTTCTTTCACAACTTCATCATTAGATAAGTTAGTTGTTTCATCTAATGAGATATGACCTCCTTGAGAGGTTTCTTTCATCTGTTCTTTTGCAAGTTTAGTCTTGAACTTCACAATGGTAGGAAGTGGAACATTGTACTGAAATTCTTTATGGACAACTTCACTACCTGCCCCTTTCAACAGTGTAGGGGATTTCTTTATTTCACCCCTCATGGAGGTTCTAGGTTTCTTAGGTGTGGTAGATACCACCACCTATGGGGCTTTTCTCTTCCTTTTGAACAGTAAAGGGGCCTCTTCTTCTTCACACTCTTCCTCCATAAGAATATCTTCTTCTATGGGTTTTCGTGAGGATTGACCCTATTCTTGGGTCTCAGTAACTACAGCCTCCTTTGTCTGATGTTTCTTCGACTTTTGTTGACCTATCCATGGAGGTGATGTTGATCCTGACCCTGATCCTGATGCTACTGCATCCTAAGCTAGAAACACTACCCTTTCAATAATCACCCCCTTGGGTTCATTATCAACTTTCTTACCCCTACGGGGTCTTTTGCTTTGTTGTTGTTGTGGAGGCAACCTCTCTCCTTTTGATTTCCTCTTTTCAATTATAAAATCATCACACTCCTCATTAGGAATATCATGTCCTTTCTTTTTATTATCCACAGTAAGGGCAACACCCTTCTTCTTCAATGCCTCAATTTGCTCATCAACCCATACTTGGATTAGGTGTAATGTCCTTGCAATGAAAGGATCCAAGGATATGTCTTCCTGTATAGTTAGGTCAGGTGCAAATATTGTATCATTATATATCTTCTTTTCTTCATACTCATCTGCCATTATCCTGCCATCATCTTTCTTCAACTGTGAGGGAATGGGGATGTAGTCAAAGGTTTTGATTTGATTCAATGTCAACCTTTGGTATCTTCTTCTTCTAGCTTCTGCTTCATCCTCACAATCTGCCTAGAAGTCCTCTAGTTGTCTCTGATGAATAAGTTTCCCTATTATTTTTTGTATCCTCCCATAAGGATCATATGGCCTTATCAGTGGGAATGGCTGCAACTGCATTTTATTCAAACTGACCATCACCTTCTTGATACTCTTTGAATCTAGGCACATGTACCAGCTAATGGTTACTAGAAACAAAATTGGTGGTATTTTCTGAGCATCCTTATATATCTTCAGTATTGTGGAGCTCTACCTTATGAATTCCATTAATACCACTAGCAGCATGAGAGGGTGTCCTTCAAAACCCTCAATCCTTATATAAGAAAATGTGGCAAATTGAATATACTAGGCTCCATGCTTGTAGATTATTTCTTGAGCCTCCATGCTCAATCTTTTTGTCCTATCCTCCTCCATGGTTCTCACCAGATGCATAGAGAATGCATCATTTACCAATTTGTAATCCTAGAGGTAATTAACTCTTTGTAACTGGGGATGATGATCCCATATGTGCATAGCATTAATTGTGCCTGTAACCTTCCCATCTGTAACCAATGCATCAAATGTGCCTTTGTAAGCACAGGAGTAGACAATATATGATGTCATGTAAAAGGAACAATTTGAACCTCCCAGGTTCATCAGTTGCTCATGTAGAGCATCACTTATCAATTGGCCCCATAGTGGCTTGGTATCTGCATATATGCACATCATCATGACACCGTACATCTAGTCTTTAAAACTACCAGCATCAGGCTGGCCTGTCACCTTGCTAAGCAATGCAACCATATATTGATATTCTTCATCAAAATCATATTTATACAAGTGCACAGGAAGTTTGGCTACTGCAGGATATGTGTTGTTCTTAGCCCTCCACTGATACATTGTCTTTCTTGCTTTCTTCTTATAGTTTTCATACTCCATCTCAGATTTCTTCAAATCTATGTTGTTAACCTTCCTGCCCAATGGTAATCCGAATGTCTTGGAAAGACCTTTCATGGATAGGTCTGCATATATTCTTCCATGCTTTACCACCTGTCTTGTTTCTAGATTGTAATTCCAGGCACACTCAATAACTAGCTTTGGAGACTCCATGGAGTATGGAAAACTGACCGCATTCCACATTCCTGACATGAATACTGCATCCAGTAGGGTGCTTTTATTCTTTTCATCATTCATTCTGGCGGATCAGGCCTCCAAATCAGTACTCCCTTGATGTGTATCTGTAATTGCACCATATTTGAACAAGATGCCCCTAGGAGATGAGAACATGGGCTTGCTGAATTCAGCCTCACATTTAGCGAACCTCTTGTCAGCCATGACAACCTACAATTGACAGGATCTGTCTTACAATGGGTACTCACAAGCATGCACATAACATTTTATCTTTACTAACATCATGCATACTGTACTGATTCAGTATTTACTTATCTTGGGATGCATAAACTATAACCTGCAACATCCTACCTGATTATGCAAAAGCAACAGGATGAGGGTTTCAATTACTTACCTGATTATGTAAATTCCTTTGATTATACCAGTGTTTTCTAAAAATGCTCTTAATTCCGGTGATAATCACGTGCTTCTTCTTGCCTGTAAGCTCTGTTCATCCAAGTATCACCTGTACTGGGGTTTGGAAGCTAGCACTCTGTAAAATGATTTTATTGCAAGGTAAGTGTGAAAATGATAATTGAATTTACCTTTTAACCTTGCAATTAGGGAGAAATTAGGGCAAACTCTAACGTATTAGATTTTGATCGTTGATTATTCCCACGGAAACTCAGGATTTCACCAGGTGTTTCATCAGGTTTTGTGGTCGGCGGGAACTACCTACCACCTCTACGTGCATTAAATGTCAATGGCGGCAATGAGAGCAGGGTGATATCCATATGATAGGATATATTCAAAAATATGATGATATTTGGATATCAGGATGATATTCGCACCATTAGGTCGTGCTTATACATCAGGAGGATATTTCAATATGTCGGGTGATGTTACAAAAATGATGATGACCGAATAAACCATAACCTCTCTCTTGGAATATCAGGATGACGTCATCCAAATATTGGCTCAGTGTATCGCTATGACATCATGATGTCATCATCATGTTATGCGAGAAGGATCATGTTTAAGAAATATGCACCTGAGAAGTAAATGTGATGATTATGTCATCATCATGTTTGTTTCTTTGTTTATTGGACTCAAATGATGTCATCAGGGTAATGGCTTAGGGGGATATTTCATGGAAGGAGGATATTGAGAAATATCAGGTTACATTAAGAAATATGACGCTCGCAAAATACATAAGGCTGTTGACGGGTAGATGTCACTATCACCTAAAATTGACGTCCGGATATTTGGACCGCATGATTTATCGGGTGATAAAATAGATCGGGGGAATCTTTTGAAAGATGACTGATATTAAGAAATATGATCCTCCCCCTGTGAATATTAGGTTTGACTAGGATTTTGACCATTCATAACTTTCACATCCTAATGAATATCAGGGTGGTGTAAAAGGCAAACCGACATGAAATTTGATGCTCTATCTAAATATGAGGTCATTGGAATGAAATATGAACTTTGACAAACTGACCTCATGATGATGACTTACCCAGCCTCCCTACATGATGATCCACATGACTTACTTTTACCAAAACCGCCAGAAAGCACAAAACAAGCCAAGCCAAAAGTTGGTTCCCTATTTTGTCAAGTAAAAATGGGGCGTGTTGTGTAACCACACAATAGTATGTTAGTCTTGGACAAGGTTTAGTTAGTTCATGGGATGTCCTGGAGAAATCTTTCAAGGATAGATTCAAGGTACCTATAGATCCTTCAATGAACTATCATTTATTTGCCACCATCAAGAGATCTGAAGGAGAACCTATTGCAAATTTCAATGCAAGGTTCCAAAAGATGTTGTCTAAGGTAGTTGCTCCCTATGTTATAACAGATGAAGCTGCAAGGAGCATTTATTACTTAGCTTTGGACCCTTTGACTTCCATGTTTATCAAAAGAACACATCCTGGTGTAACAACTTTAGCATAGGCTTTTGAAGAAGCCATCAAAGTCAGCCAGCAATTAGCTCCTGCTCCCACACCAAATGTTGCCTTCCCTACACTTCCAGGCTACCCAACATACCATGTCCCCTAATAGACCAGTAGGGTCATGATACCTTCAGCAGTGATACCGGCCCCTTTGTAGATACCCCCACTTAGTATCATGCCTCCACCAAATGGGAATGGCTAGATGTCACAATATCCAGGACAAACACAAGTGTCCTAGTCTATGGAACAATCCAGTAATAATAATGGATCTTCTTTTTTCAAGCCTCAGACAGAAAATGTAGTGGCCAAGGTTCAAGAAGAAAAGGAAGAAATCAAGGAAATATCAGCCCAGTTAAGGAAACTTACCACTGAGGTCACCCATCTAAGAAATCAGAACTTCTACTCTCAGCCTAATCAAAATAGAGGCCATGCTAATGATAGACCTAATTATCCTAATAGGGGGTACAACAATAATTATAGCAACAATGGCAACAATAATCCTCCTAGACAGCCTAGAGTGTGGAACACTAGGCCAAACAATGGTTCCTTGCCATCACCCCTGGACAATCAGCCCTCTAATGAACCTAGGCAGACTACTAGAGTGAACCTTGCAGAGGTGGCACTTACAAACTGGTGCAGGATACATAACACCAATGCTCATGTAGAGTTGGATTGTCCTCAATTCAGGATTGCTACCAGTATTTTCCAAGCTAAGTGTCCAGCACCTCAGGAAATCCACTTTATGCAGAGGGAAATGAAATTGTCCCCTGTGAGTATGATTCTGCCTTAGTGCTAGAAAGCTTCATGCATTGCCCTTATCAGCAGACAATTTCATCACATTAGGATTACACCTCAGTATGTGAGGAATCATCCATGGCTTTTGAGTCTAACTATATTTTTCCCTTTGAGGATGAGAATGAGCCATCAGCTGAGCATAAAGAAGTCAATACTTATCAACAACAACCTAAGGGTAGACACAAATACAACTTGAGGAATAACTCAAGCAGGCCTACTGGTCCTTTGACCACTTCCTTGCCTCCAAACAATTTCACTACACCTCCTGATCCCAAGGCAAGTAATAACCCTGGATTCCCCAAGGTAAACACTTAGTATTTGACACCACAAACCACAGCACCAAAAGCCACAAATCTACTTCTTGAATTTGACAAGTTGGTTTCATATCTGACTGATGAAATGAAAAAGATCAAAATCAGCCTACCATTGTCAGAATTGCTTGGAACCCCCACAATCAAGAAAGCCTTCATGAGCTCATTGGATGATCCTGTTCAAAAGGAAGATAGCCATACCTCAAGTCAGCCTAGTAGTAAGGATCATACTGCTAGGGATGTTAATGTCAAATCTAAAACCTCAGCTACTATTCAAGCTGCAGAGACCTCCTACATGGCCCTATACAAAGACAAAAGTGAGTCACCTCCTTTCCTCCTGACCATAAGGGTGTTTAGTAAAAATTTACACAATTGTTTAGTAGACTCAGGAGCATCTACCAATGTAATGCCCCTGTCCATATGCAATGCTTTAGGATTACATCCTGCTAAATCCTCAAGGAAAGTGACACAATTGGATAAAACATAGGTAAGTGTGGTAAGAGAACTGACTCACATTCACATGTAGCTAGCATCAGATCCTAGAATCCAACACTACATCGATATTCAGGTAGTCGATATACCTGATACATATGGGATGTTGCTCAACAGAGACTAGTCAAAGACTCTTAATGGATACATGTCAACTGATTTTAGTCCTATGTGGTTGCCCTGGAGGGGGATACCAAATCAAATAAGGATCAAAGCTAAGCCTCACATGAAACACATGATCACCGAATATAACAAAACCAATGAGATCATGTATGTGGATGTAGAACCTAGAGTTTACTCCATCAGACCCCAAATTGCCAACATAGAGGAGATCTTGATGTTTGATGTGCATGATCATGATGATGGTCCTCAGGGTGATGAAGTAAAATTGGAGTCTGATTGTGATCCTGAGAGAGAAATAGGAGTAGATCATTTCAAAAATTTTGAGATACATTTGTCTAAAGAGGTGTGAAGGTGTCAGATGTTAAATGTACCTATTCATGATATTCTAATTGACGACTGGTGCAGGTTGCATAATGAGGCACATTATGAGAAAACTTGTGATGCATGTTTAGACATGCTGGAGCTAGAATGAGCATACAATGAGGCATCTTCATCATCATCATCATCAGTATCATCATCACCCGCGATGAGTTCTACAGACAGTGATTATGATACTGATTTCTATTTGTTTCTTGCAGGAATAGGAGGATGCACACAATAGGATGAAGGTCCTATTCAAATGCCAGAAGAGATACTGGTGTGCGACAGGAGTAATGCTAAAAACAAGAAGAAGATCACCACAGGGAGTGATTGTTTAGTGGAGTCATATTATGAGTTATCTGATGAGGATAGGGGTAGCAATCCATCCAAATTTGAAGAGTTTGTCTAAAGAAATCCAAAAGGTGACATAGTAGCAGAGGCCTCCTCAGGACATCTTGATTGAATGTTGGTGCAGGTTACACGAGGCACCTCATTCATAAATGTCTTGTTCACTATGTCGGCATATTTTGGGGAGGAAGAGGCTACCTAGTCCAGAGGATGTTCCTCCTGATGATAAAGGAAAAGAAGAAATATCTACTTCCCATAAGGTTGATAAGGTGATGTCTAAGAAGGTTGGGATGCCAAGGTTAAAGTGGATATCCAGTGGTGCCGCTGCCAGAGCCAAAAGGAAGAAGGAAGCCCCAGACAAGCTTTTAGATGAAGATAAGCCATGGATCCTCAGGTTTGATGGATCCAAGTCAAAACAAGGAGCTAGAGTAGGAATAGACCTCATTGATCCATCTTTAAAATCCTACTTGGCAGCATACAGATTATAGTTCCCATGTACAAACAATGTGATAGAGTATGAAGCTCTAATTCATGGGATACTGTTTGCACTTAAAAGGAGGGTGAGAATTTTGCATGTCTACGGAGACTTAGAATTAGTTGTCAGATAGGTAAGGGGTATACACTCCTGCAACTACAAAAGGTTGTCCAATTACAGATAGAGGGTGTGGGATTAATAGAAGATTTTGATGCATTCAATATCACCCATGTCCCCAGAGAATAGAACCACAGAGTAGATGCTCTGGCCTAGGCTGCAAGTACTCTAGAACCTCTGTCCATATCAGGTTTAAGAAGATTCTCAGTTGAATTAGTATCAGTGCCTTCAGTACCTGACAATGTAACTAATCTTCAAGTATTTGATGATGATCAACATATATTGGATTTTATTTCCAACAAAGATGTTTTTGAAGCACAGATTATAGATGGAATAAATATGGAAGATCATGTCTAGGAAGAAGAAGAAATCCTAGAACTACTTAGCAATAGGATTCCTAGGGGTATGATAGAGCTGGAAAGAGCATTTGATCTGTACAGCATGCTGAAACAAAAGGATCTTCCAAATGCTGATGAAGGACAGTACTCATAGGTAGACATTGGACAAGGTGATAAAAGAAGAAACGTTCTGATTGGGAAGGTCTGTACAGAGGAGGAATTGAAAGGAATAACCCAGGCCCTCAAAGACTATATCCATGTCATTGCCTGGACGTATCATCAGCTAAAAACTTATGACACATCAATCATCACTCACACAATCTCCTTGAAGCCGGATGTCAAGCCCTTCAGGCAGAAGCAAATACCTATCAATGCCTTGCTAGAGCCCATCATCTTTGAAGAAGTTAAAAGGCTACTTGATGCTAGAATCATAATTCCTATGAGACACTCCACGTGGGTGGCGAACTTGGTCCTAATAAGGAAGAAAAACAATGACATCAGACTGTACATGGACTTCAAGAACTTGAATAAAGCTTCTAAAAAGGATAATTATCCTTTGCCTTCTTTGGATGAAGTCCTACAGATTGTGAACAGTGCCAAGATGATGTCCTTCTTGGATGGTTTCTTTGGTTACACCAAGTGATGGTAGACAGAATTGACAGGTTGAAAACCACATTCACCATGAAGTGGGAGATCTTCGCCTACAAGCGCATGCCATTTGGGTTGATAAACGTTGGAGCCACATTTCAATGAGCAATGGACATAGCCTTTAGAGGCTTAATTGGTCAATGTATAGTAATATACATGGATGACTTAACAGTGTTCTCCAAAGAAAGAGGAAATCATGTAGAAGACTTGAGAAAGGTACTAAAGAAGTGCGAGTAGTACGAGATATCCTTGAATCCCAAGAAGTGCATATTTGGGATGACCACCAGGAAATTGCTAGGCCACCTGATAACTGAAAATGGGATCATCATTGATCCTGACAGAGTGGAATCCATTATGAAGATACAACTACCTGGAAGCAAGATAGAGCTCAAATCTTACTTTGGTAAGATTAATTTTGTTAGGAAGTTTATCACCAACTTTGCAGTGATAGTTAGGCCCTTGAACACCATGCTCAAGAAGGATGCTAAAATTGAATGGACACCAGAAGCTAGAGCAGGTTTTGAAGACATTAAGAAAGCTATATCAGATGCTCCAGTCTTGATCAGTCCAGATTATACCAAGGACTTCTACATCTACTCATTTACTTCAAAGCATACCTCTACAGCAGTACTGACACAAAGAAATGAAGAAAAGGAAGAAAAACCTATAGCTTTCATGAGCTACCCTTTCAGAGATGTAGAGCTTAGGTACATGGACATTGAAAGGCAGGCACTTGCTCTGGTTCAAGCAGTCAAGAAATTTAGGCATTACATCCTAAGAAGCAAGGTGATTGTTGTAGTACCTGATGTAGTAGTAAAAATGCTACTAATACAAAGTGAACCAGGGGAAAAGAGAGCTAAATGGATCACTATCCTCCAAGAATATGATATGGACAATACACCCATGAAGTTAGTAAGAGGACAAGCATTGAGCCAAATGATATTAGAGATTGATCCTAATATCATGAGCTAGCAGTATGTTGTGAATGCAAAGGAAGATGGAGCATGGTACTTAGACATCAGGTACATCCTGATCACTGGAAGATGCCCCTCAAGATTGCAGGCCTCACAGAGTAGAGCCATGAAGATAAGGTCAGAAATATATGATGAAAGGAGGAATCCTTTTCAAGAAAAATTATGAGGGGATATACCTAAGGTTCCTAGAAAGATCAGAAGCAGATAAGGTACTAGTAGAATTACATGATAAGTTTGGGACTGCACATGGATCATCCTTAGCCACCACTCATACTATCCTCAAAGCAGGGTATTATTGGCCCACAATTTTTAGAGACACTACTGAACACACTAAATATTGTCACAAGTGTTAGGTTGCTGCACACAGAGAAAGATATGCTACTCAACCTTTGCAGCTAGTGATGGAGATGCACCCATTTGCTCAATGGGGAATGGACTTCATAGGACCTATCAATCCTCCATCATCCTCAGGCCATAGGTATGTTTTAACTATTTCTGATTATTGTACCAGGTGGACTGAAGCTGTTAGCAGTAAGACATGTAATGCTGAGGATGTCATTAAGTTTTTGGAAAGCAATATAGTGACCAGGTATGGAGTTCCATATGCTTTAGTATGTGATAATGGACCTGCTTTTGCTTTAATTAAATTATCCAGCTGGGCTTTTGATTATGGGATTGTCTTAAAATTATCCTCCATTTACTATCCCCAAGGGAATGGATTAGCAGAATCCACAAACAAGAACCTATTGAACATCATAAAGAAATTAATAGAGAAGAACACAAGGGAATGGGACACTTTGTTGAAATATGCCTTGTGGGTAGATAGAACCAGGAATAAGGTTGCATTAGGAAATTCTCCTTTCCATCTAGTATATGGGGTGGATCCCATCCTCCCTGTTAACTTAAAGATTCCTACACTGCAGTTTGCACAAGAATACCTAGGCATAGATAATAAATAGGAAGTTAGATTGCTACAACTGATGCACCTAGAGGAAAAGAGAAGTGTAGCAATTAATCAATTTGCTAAACATCGGGCTATTGTCAAGCATTGGTTTGACAAAAGAGCCAGAATTAAGGCTTTCAGGATCTCAGACCTGGTCCTGATGTGGGACAAAGCACATGAAAGAAAGGGTGATCATGGTAAGTTTGATAAACTCTGGATAGGCCCCTTTCAAATTTCAGAAGACAACACCTTCAAGCTTAAGAACTTAACAAGTGAGGATGTTCCATTGCCAGTTAATGGATAGTTCCTCAAACACTATTTTCAGGCCTGAAGTTGCACCATGACAGTCATGTGTATCATAAGGTATATTCTTTGTATAGTTGTTTGTACAGTTTGCCTATTTTGTCTGGTTGCTTTGCTTTGTTTCCTTAGCTGGGATCTTCATTTTGATTTAGAGTATGAAGGAGAAGATTAACAACCATTGAAAACAATGGAAAATTCAGATCATTCAGGTTAATTGTTTGAAATTTATGCATAACTTGTTGTGACTATCATGAATGAAGAGAGTCAGTTGACTTGTGAAATTTTGTATTCAATAAGAATGGGTTGAGTATTCAAGGAATGTTTCTCAGAATGACACACCTAAAATCCTTGGGTTTGTTGAACTTACCAATGTAGATATTAGGTGAAAAATTAGAGGTCACCCTTGCTACCATTACAATTCTTAGCTTAATTTCAGAAAGTGACCACTCCTTGCATCATGAAGTTACAAATGCAATATCTTATGAAGTTCTAAAAAAAAAACATAAAGTAATATAATGGATTTTACTAAAAATCTAGGTTAAGCCATCTAAGTAACTCTATCGGGGCTATAGACACTCACTAGCAGTGGGGCTCTACTTGGGAGAATTGTAACGATAACCTTGTTGGGGCTATGGATGCCTGTTGGTAGCAAGACTCTATCCGGTTGGCTATGAGGGAACATCCTCACTTATGTAGGCTAATATCAGTCACTGGTCTATTCAACTGATCTTCAAGATGAGGATAATTAATCACATGCACCCACTTAAACTGAAAGGAAAATTCATGCACCTTATTGAATACATTGAGTCTCAAGTTAGATGATGATTTGCAGGAAAGATAGTTGGAAGTTATGCATCTATTTCTTTCAGTTTTCCTTAATGGTTTCAACTTTTAGTTGTTTTGTTTGGTTTCTAGTTGTTGTGATGTTCACAATACGCCCCATTTTACTCCTTAGCAAAATGAGGACCCCTGCTATGGCTTGCTCCCTTGTTTTTGTGCTCTAGGTGATAATGGTAAAAAGCAACTTCAGTCAGTATGTATGTGCATCATGTCAGGTGTATTTGTGATCTTCATGTATGACCCCAATTTCAAAGTCTGAATCTTGCCTCAAGAAGCCTGCCATGTGAAAGACTGTGAAATTCTAAGCATGTTTACCTTTTACATCACCCTGAAATTTGACCAAGTAAGAAAGTTATGGCAGGTCAAAGTTCTGGTCAAACCTGATATTCTGGGGGGGTCATATTCTGAACATCAGTCACCTTATGAAAGATCACCCTGATATTATTTTATCACTCGATCTTTCAAATATCACCCTCTCGCAAAATATCACCCCCTATACCAATATCCCGATGACATCATCTAGGCCTAATTAAACAAAGGAGATCAATATCCCAATGACGTCATTACCCTTTCACCTTGCAGAGATATGTTTCCAATATCACCCCATCCCATAACATGATGATGACGTTAGGGTAACTGCAGTGATAAAATGAAGACATCAACATGCTGACGTCATCCCGATCTTCCCAAGGGGGGGTCATCTTTCGAATATCATCCGATCTTAAAATGTGACCTAATATACAAAGCCTAACATGATGATGATGTCATCCTTTTAGAGGGTGATATTCTTCAGGGTTTGTTCCTTAGGGTCATGTTTCTTGGGTCCCAATTTTCTTTAATATGACCCTGGCATCATCCTTCCACATTTTAATGAAGCTTGCCCATGATGATGACATCATCATCATATCCTGACTTAATATGAAAGTGCCCAGAAATCTACATGTGGGTGGCGGAACCAAAAGGTTATCAAAAGGAATTAAATACTTGTATGCATGCAGATTTTCACAGAATCATGACCTGATATATATCTATTTGCACTTTCAAAGCATGATTTAATATAAATTTTTATCCTTTTGTTGGTCGTGTAAATAATGGTGCCTGACTTCTATATGATGACTGCAGGTGTGCAGGTTAGAAAAGGAGGTGCATCGGCCAGAAAGATGAGGTCGATGAGACATTGCTAGCTCGCTCTAATTGAGGGTGGTCATGTCGATGATTAGCATGATGTGTAGTCACGATACAAGGCAGGAAAAGTAGGGTAGGTGGATTTTGAATCCATTACAAAGCCTGATGGCGTGCAGGTGGAGACACAACAGAGCTTTAATGGCGGGGGACATCCCAGGTGGTGGACCAAATCTTGAGAGGTTGAAAACACACTAAGAAGGTACAATGCTTTCAATGCGGAGGTTTGCAGGTGGAGACATTATTGAGGGAGAGGTTGAAAACACACTAGGAAGGTACAATGCTTTCAATGCGGAGGTTTGCAGGTGGAGACATTATTGAGGGAGCGGCTCCCTCAATAATGTCTCCACCTACAAACCTCTGCATTGAAAGCATTGTCCCTTCCTGGTGCATTTTCAACCTCTCGGCCCTGTCTATGGGCCATTCAAATTCTTGGTAGGATCAGTTCTCCACTGTTGGATGCTACATTTCAAGATACAGACTGTTGATTTGCTAGGGTTTCCTAGGTACTATGTTGGGGGTGAAAATAGACATATATTCAGCCCCTGCACTCTGGTAACAAAGGGAGGTCAATCATACAATATTTGACCTATAGGAATTTCATGTAGGAGATCAGATTACTAAGACTACTGAGGACCAAATTATTGAAATATTCAAGGTTCTCTCCTCATATCACTGTAAATGTACTTGTTTTATGAACATACTATATTAAGATGAAGCTTCAGATTACATCCTGATTGTAAACCTTAAGTAATCTTCAAGTTGACTTATGGATATGTACTGGTGAATGTTGTGTTCTATAGAAGCACTTTAATTTCATTGCATGTTGTTGTCAACTCTACCTCTGAAGATTTGCATTGGATCATGCTAATTTGTGGAATGTCCTAGTGAAGTATGATTCTAGTTTTCTTCTCTTCATTGCTGGATGGGAACATGTATGTGGATCGGTGATCTCAGTCAAGTAATTTTAGGAATCTCTCTCTCTAACCCTTTTTTCTCATTTTAATTTCATAGAAATCACTTGCATAACTGTATATCATGATAAATATTAAGCAAAATAGAGGAATACGCTGACATCCCATAGACAACTGAATATCACTAGCATATTTGTTGAGCTAGATGCATGTACTATTGAAAATATCATGCAAAGAATCACTGATAAGGGTAGAACTCATGTAGATATCCACTTAGACACAGCTTTTGAATGAATCTTTTGTGTAGATTACCCCCTATGTATGAAAGCATTGTTGCAAAAGTAGAATCTATAGATCTACGTAAGACCCTAAAATGGAAAACAACAATACACATCAATCACTGAGTAACATCAACAGATTATGAACTAATCATCAGAGACTTGGGATCATGAATTCTTTGAATTCATCGTATCTTTCAAGATAAATAAGGGTTGTTGTGTAACTTTTGCTTTGTCTATTTGTGTGTGACCAACATCCACATCAACAAGACCAAATTCCAAGAACAAATAGGCAAGAAGGTGGAGAATAGGGCAAAGAATAAGAGTGACGTTCCCTCTTCTTCTAAGACACATAAACCGAGGATCAAATTTTTGTCTAAGAAGTCAAAGGCCGTAGAGAAAGAATCTGAGGTAGAAGAAATGGAAATTGAGAAACAAAATACTGATGAGCCAGTTGCCGATGAAATGGAGGTTGAAAATACATCAACAAAAGAGATAGGAGAAGAACAAAGGGATGAAGTTATGTCTCCACAGAAGAATGTACCACAGGATACTGGAGTCTCTTCTCCTTTGTCTAACTTACCTGTTTCAGTTCCTCTGTCTGTTTCACCTATCAACATCCCATCTTCTAAATCTCCATCACCCTCAAAAATAATTTTTGATATTCCTCAAACTGCTTTTATGATGTTCTTTGTTCTTCTGGGTCCATTCCTAGTTTGTCCTCCTCATCTTTTGATATTGGAGATTCTCCAATATTTGATCACTTTGTATTGGGTTCTGAGAAAATTTTGAATGTGAATCTGTCAGGTATAGTCTTTACTAATACTCCACCTATTGTTTCTACTTCCAGTGCTAGTATAGTTCCTGTAACACCGACAATGGAATCCGATCTGAATGTGAGTACTTTTGTGCTTCCTTCATGGTTGTCAGCATATATGCCTAAAAGATAGAAACAAGCCATCTCTCAAGATGACTTTGATTTCGATAAGCTGGTGCCTGTTAAGGCTAAGACTCCAAAGAAGCCAAAAATTCTTTCAAGAGTGTTGGGAGACAAAGGGCACAAATTTGTGGAGATTGCAAGGCTGCCATAGGATGCTACCATAGAAAATTTCAGTATGAGTGATTCCTTATTTCTAGAATTGAGCTGGGCAAAATAACACATGAGAGTGCAAAGACTGACATGCAATTGGCAATGGATATTTTGATTCAGAAGTTTGATAAAGAAAAGGAGATGAAAGATCATTATAAAGAAATGGTAGCGCAATTGATTGCAGTGGTAAGGGATATTACTTTGAATTCAGAATCAGTGACTCTTGAGGCCATTTCAGTTGAAGATCCTATCACCCAGAAAGATGAAAGGACTCACCTTAAGGGAAACGTGATTGAAGAATATTTGGAAAGGATGCGCACACAGGGAATCTCTCTTCTTACAGAGCTAGCTGAGAAAACAAGCAAAATGGAGAAAATTAGGGCAGAACTTGATGATTTGATTGATGCTATTTCTTAGGATATTGAGCATTTAGAGCAGAGTCATGATAAGTGGGTAGAAATGAGGAAGTTGAAAATAAGTGCTTTGATATCAATTAGTGTTATTCCAAATCGGGATTCATATATCGAGACTAAGGAGGCATTGACATATCAGAGCCATGTGCTGAAAGATTTGATCAATGACTTAGAAATTGTAAGGAATCTGAGTGACCAAAGTGATGTTAGTCTCTTACACAAGTTGGAGGAGCTGCCATGCAATTTGGTGTCAAAGGATAATCAATTTCTTTCTACAGAAGAGATGACCCAGGAATTTTAGAATATGTTTCAGAAAGAGTTTGAGGAGAAAACATTTTCAGTACCCTCCATGGATAATATTCTTGATAACCAGTTAACTGTGGATAATCTAAAGGCCAAGTTAACTAGCCATGAAAAATCAATTACCACAGTCAAAGATGCAATAGTCAGAGCCCGAATGGTTTTCAGGGACACGGTCAGTCCAGATAGTTTGGGGATACAAGCTATGTTTACTATGTATGATTGCCACATGAAGAAAGAAGGCAGTGCAAGTTGAAGCAGCTTTTTCATCACTTAGTTTATTTTCTATTTTTCAGATGTACTTTTGAAATAATTTTGGACATATTTACATGTACTTTTCTCATATATAATTACATGTAAAAATGTAGGAAGTTCCAAATCAAAAAGGACTCCTTTGTTGAATAAGTCATAGTTAGTTGTTCTTTTCCTATTTTAGATCTCATTTTCTCCTATAAATAAAGAGGACCCCCCATTGTAATTATCATCTTTTAGTTATTGAAGGGAAACTCTACCAAATTGAAGAGCATTTTGAGACTTTGTGCTCAAATTGTAAATCATATTTTATCAAGTGAATAGAAAAGCAAGCGATTGTTCAATCTTTGCATTGGAATAACTTGTGGTGTATTAGAAATTGTTCTTATGTCCTTTTCCTTATACTATCTTACCTACTTGATTAAATTGTAGTGTGAGTTTGGATAATCTGGGAGATGTTCTAAAGCTGATTTTGGAGACTTTGTGCTACAAAAATTATCTTTAGCTTGTGATTTTATGTTTTGAAGTAAAAGATATTGGAAAGACTTTGAACTACTATTATCTTTTGTGATCATATGTTTTTTCATAGTATTCGGTGAAGACTTTGAGCTGCACCTTATCCTACTTGGTTCTAAATTGCAAATTAGTAAAAGGAGCAATGATAGACTTTGTGCTCTCATGAGTTTCTTGGTTATTTCGATTTGTATTGTGAAAATACTCTTTTATATTGTAAACATCATTTCTGAAAAGAGAGAAATGGATGACATGGTTTCATCCCCAAATTAGTTTTTAGTGTAAATAAGTTTGTAATAGTTAATAGGGAACCTCCCCTTGTTGAGAGGAGAGATTTATCTCATTACACTGTGGTTGATATAACCATTTTGCCTTCAGTTAGTTGAAGACAAAATATTCACCCAATAGTTTTTGGCGACTTTGCTGGGGAAGGAATACACAACTTAAAGCCTCACGCTTTGAGTTGAAGCACTACAATTCTTTTCCATTGTTTCAAGTTGTTTTCAAAATTTTGTTGAGTACATTACATTCTGGCAGACTCACTGTATACAAGAAGCAAGAGAGCTCAAGGTATTATTGATCTTGTATTTTAGTTGATGCAGTAAAATAATTTTGGTCTTTTGCCTCCACGACCTCGACTTCAGCGAACTAGGAGTTTTCCTCCTACTAATGTCGGGCCTCCAATACCAGGTGAAGCTTCTAGTTCTAGTACTAATAGAGTTTTGTCTATTCATATTCCATAGAGGTTTGTTATCCCACCTGTTAATCAACATACCATGGCAGCTCAAGGCCCCTGGGGTAACACTTTTGGTCCTTTGAATTTAACTCCACCATTGCATGAAGTACCTCATAGTTCAAGGAAGAATTTTCCTATGTTCTATGGCGATGGGAAAGTCCACCTGGATGAACACATTGCAGCTTTCTACATAGCTTGTGGTGTATTACGTGTGGAACATGAAGATGTAGCAATAAAACTTTTTGTGGAAACACTGCAAGGTATTGCTGTAGATTAGTTTTACCATCTGCAAGCTCAAACTATAATGAGTTGGAACACTCTCAAGACCAAGTTTGAAGCTAGATTCAAACCTAGGGAAGATGCACATGCCTTGTTAGCATAGCTAATGCAGATGAAAAAAGAGCCACATGAACCCATGCGAGACTTCATCGCTAAGTTCAATAAGCTGACAAACAAGATTCCAACAACCGTTCAACCAACAATGGAGAATCTCAAATGCTTTTTCATCAATACTCAACTTCCTGAGGTTAGATTTCTACTAAGGTGGGCTAGCCCTATAGATCTTCCTCCATCTCAAATATTGGCTATGGAGGTGGAAGATGATCTTATCCTTCCAGGTAAGATAAGAAGAGATTCCAACAGAAATAGAGGTCAATCCTCTACTGATAATCCTTCCACAAGCACCACAGATCCTATGGTGTAAAAGTTAGCAAATGAGATACTAGCTTTGAAAAGGTAAATGTCTCAAGGTATGTCCACTCCTCCTTATAGGGATATACCAAGGAGAACATTTCCTAACAATTCATATCAAGGCAATGCTACCAGAAATCAAGGGCAACAAAATTGTCTTCCACCCACATAGGGGAAGCTTGCCATTGAAGCAGCGCCAGTCAACTCAGCAGTTGGCTACTACGAAGTAGAACATGACCATTCTTTCCAACCCAAGTTGGATCAAGAGAATAATGCTAACCTCTTTGTAGAAGGAGAAGAAGAGTTAGCTGGTAACTCTACCATTGGCTTTCTGAATTACCAAGATGAAGCTGAAAGAGAAGGAGAAGTATATGATGGAACATATGTTTTTTTTACTAGGTCCTAGAATTAGTCAAATCGGCAAGTTGATAAAGGAAAGACAAGAGAGGAACCTCAACCGATTATCTCAATTGCCAAATGGGGAACTCCATTGACTTTTCAATCAAAGAACCCAGTTGCTAATAAATAAGTAAGTTCACCTAACCATCCTATCTCTCCTGCTTTTGCTCCACAGACTAGTACTACCCTGACTAAAACCTAGAATGATGGATTTTCTTCCTCTATATCTATTTCATTTAAGCTTTTTGATATTATAGATCATGCTAGGAAAACCAAGATCCAAATGTCTGAGGTGGAGTAATTACAAGATAACCCTGAATAGTTTGATAGGTTAGCTGAATATGTGAAAAATAAGGCTGGCCCTATGGGGCAAGATTCTTCCAAAACCACCCATGACTCATCTAAAAACAAATCTACCCAAAATAATTTAGTCACTGCTCCCCTTGTTGCTTCAGGGAAAATAGAACCTTTCTATGTTTCTCTATTGGTCAATGGTCATAAGTTAAGTAATTGTATAATAGACTCCAGGGCTTTTGATAATGTCATGCCTACTAAGGTGGCGGATGCCCTTGGTCTCAACTTAACCAAGACCTTTGGGAGATGTTTCTCCATGGAAAATAAACAAGTGCCATTATTGGGTCAAATCAAAGATGGCCAATTTGCATTTGTAGCCTTTCCAGACAAGAGGATCAAGATGACTGTTCTAGTGGCTGATGTTCCAGCTTCTTATGGCATTTTTCTTGGGCGTAACTTCTGTAAAGATGTAGGTGGAGAATTGAACATGGATCTGTATGAAGCTAGGATACCTATTAAAGGAGTCATGCAAAAGTTGCTTCCTAAGAAGGAAGTGAAATACATAGTCACCCAAACTGAAAACCCTAAAGCTCAAATTTTGTTCAAGTCTTCAGGTATGGGTAAATATTTCCTATCCACTGAAAATATTTCTAGTTCATCTGATGAAGATTCAGACAATTCAGATGGAGAATCAGAAGAGTATTTAGATGAAAGTATAGTGATGCCAAATTCTTCTTTCACTGATGAAGAGGAATCTTCTAGTCAAAGGAATTCCAAAAAATCAAATTCTAATGAGGTTTGGGTTTTAGAATTTGATGGTAGTTGTTCTTCTACCAGTTCTGGAGCTAGAATTGTTCTGATATCTCCACAAGGTGATATCTTCCCTTTCTCATACAAGCTATAATTTGACAATACTAATAATACCATGGAGTATGAATCGTTATTACTTGACATGGAAGTTGCTCGAGTTAAAGGTATTAAAAATCTTCATGCTCAAGGAGATGCTGAACTAGTTGTTTGCCAAGTGAGAAATTTATATGAGACCAAAAATGAAAGGTCGAAACATTATCGCAATTGCATATGGAAATGCATTGAAATTTTTTATGCTTTTGTTATTTCTGCGGTACCTAGAGAGTTTAATGATCGTGTAGATTCATTAGTTGTCTCTGCAACTCTTATGGTTCCCCATAAGGACTTCAAAGGTAACAAGTACACAATTGAGTTGGTTTTCTGACCAAGCGTACCAGATAATGCTAACCATTGGCAGGTGTTTAATGGTGATAATCAAATCATAGCTTTCTTGGAAAAGACAGATAGCTTTGATGAGCTCTATTTTGAAGGTAGTGAATCTCCACCATGGGAATACGTTTCTGGAATAAATTCACAAACTGGTGAAGAGTTTCTTCAACTAAAAGGGAATAAGATTCCAAAAGGTTTGGTTTCCCTAGAAACGCTATTTGATAAGCATGACAAATACATTAAACAGCAACAACAACTTGATTCAAGTTCATCTATGGAATTTGAACAAGTAAATTTGAGTTCTGAAGGAGATCCCAAAATGGTTAACATTGGGAAGTGTTGCACTACTGATGAGAAATTCAATTTCACTACACTTCTTTGCCATTACATTGATGTTATAGCGTATTCTTATGATGATCTGAAGTCTTTCAGGCCTAAGGAGATTCAACATGAAATTCCTCTCAAGGTTGGGTCATTGCCTCACAAGCATAAACAAAGGCAATATAATCCCAAAATATCAGGTACTATTCATTCTAAGATTCAAAAAATTTTGAATGCAAGAATAATCTGTCCTATTCATCATTCTACCTGGATCACGATTATTGTCCTTGTAAGAGAGAAGAATGGAGAAATCCATATTTGCGTTGATTTCAGGAATCTCAACCAGTCTTCTCTAAAGGATAACTACACCCTAACCATCATGGACCAATTGTTGCAAACTATAATTGGTTTGGAGATGCTATTTATGTTAGATGGTTTTTTGGGATATAATCAAGTAGAGGTCAGCGAAGTAGATCAGTACAAGAATTCTTTCACAACACCATGGGGCACTTTTGCATACCGCAGGATGCTGTTTGGTTTAATCAATGCTCATGCTACTTTCCAAAGAGCAATGGACCTTTCTTTCAGAGATGAGATGGGGAAATTCATTGTGGTATATCTTGATGACTTGACCATTTTCTCCAAATAATGTCAAGATCATGCAAATCATTTGCGACAGGTGCTGGAAAGATGTTGACAAAATGGTATTTCTCTTAACCCTAAGAAATTAGTTTCTGGGGTTACAGAAGGTAAGCTTCTCGGTCACATTATGTCTTGAGAAGGCACTAAAATTGACTCAGAAAGAGTCAAGTCTATCCAAAGTCTTACTTTACCTGCTAGTAAGACTGCAGTTCACTCTTTCTTTGAAAAGGTGAATTTTCTATGGAGATTTATTTCAAAATTCATGGAGAAAACTCATCACATTGTCAACATGATGAAGGGTAAGACTAATTTCCATTGGAGTGCGGAAGGTAAAGTAGTATTTGAGAACATGAAGAGGGCCATAGCTCATGCTCCGGTTCTAGTTTGTCCTGATTATACCAAGAACTTCATAATATACAGTTATGCTTCTGAGCATACACTTTTAGCCATTCTTGTTTAGCATAATGAAGAAGGTGTGGAATCTCCCATTTCATTTATGAGTTGTCCTTTGAAGGTTCATGAATTGAAATACTCAAATATGGAGAAACATGCTTATGTTGTGGTCAAGGCAGTAAAGCATTTCTAGTTTTATATTTTGAATTCACACATTATTGTTTTGGTGCCAGACACAACAGTGAAGTCGATCCTGACTCAATAGGAGTTTGGAACCAAAAGAGGCAATTGGATTACCAAGATTCAAGAGTTTGATCTTGATATCAAACCTACCAAGCTTGTGCATGGCAGAGGTTTGTGTCAGTTGATTGCTGACAATGTACGAAAAGAAACAGGAGATGAAGAAGAAGAAGTTGAGGATATGCCAACTGTTCTTTTTGTCACTACTACAGATGAGTACTATTCAAATATTGCTCATTTTCTCACCTATGGTGAGTGTCCTTCTCATCTATCCTATAAGGAAAAGAGAACTATCAAATTGAAGGCTGCTAACTATGTCCTATGGGACAATGGTTTGTATAAAAGGAGCCTTGATGGAGTTTTTCTCCGTTGTGTGGATAAAGCACAAGAAAATAGACTTCTGGAGTCTTTTCACAATTTGGCTTGTGGAGGACATTTTTCTATACATGTGACGGCTCATAAGATTCTACGGGCTAGGTACTATTAGCCCACACTATTTCAGGATGCGTACAATTTGGTACGTAGGTGTGAGTTATGTCAATAGTTTGTTGGAAGGCCTAAGTTGGCTGCACTACCTCTCAAGCCAATTGTGATTGAAGAACCTTTTCAGCAATGGGGAATTGACTTCATTGGTGTTGTGAACCCACCATCAAGTGCGGGACACAACTTTGTTCTCACTGCAACTAATTATTTTACCAAGTGGGTGGAGGCTATCCTAGTAGAGCATGCTACTTCTGAAGTGGTGTGTAATTTTCTTAAGGAAAATATTATTTCTTGGTTTGGAGTTCCAAACAAAGTTGTAGCAGATAATGCTACTTGTTTCTCTTCCAGTGAGATCACTAGCTTTTGTTATGAACATGAGATCATTCTTTCTCACTCTTCAAACTATTATCCACAAGGAAATGGTTAAGCGGAATCTAGTAACAAAAATCTGGTTACTATTATCAGGGAACTGGTGGAAGATAATCAGAGAACTCAGCATAAAGCATTGTTTGATGCTTTATGGGCAGACAGGATTACCCCCAAAAGTGCAATAGGTATGTCACCTTTTCAGCTTCTGTATGGTTTGAATGTAGAGATACCTATTACTTTGGAGTTACCGACACTGAAGTTGGCAAAGGCAGTAGAAGATAGAACTTTTGAAAGTTCTATTGACAAAAGAATCATGTACCTCACTAAACTTGAAGAATAATGGGCTATGGTAGTAGACCATTTTGCTGAACATCAAAGTTAGGTGAAGAAGCTCTTTGACAAGAAGGCAAAGGCTCGTGAGTTTAAAATTGGAGATCAAGTTTTGTTATGGGACAAGAGGAGAGAACCAAAGGGATGCATGGGAAGTTTGATTCCCTATGGAGAGGCCCGTTCGTCATTCATCAACTTTGTGGTGAAAATAGCTTCTTGTTGGAGTATCTTGATGGAACACCATTCTTGCTACCTCATAGTGGACAACATCTGAAGCACTTCAATCCTTGAAGTATCAGACAAGTTCATTTGTACATTTGTATGTTTTTGTGTTCTTGTTTTTGTTTTCATTTTCGTTTAGTCTTTTTTGTCTTTTTCTTTTTGGTAGCTTGACTCTATGGCCCTATGGCATGGATGAAGGCACTTAGAGACTAGATTCTTCTCCCTTCGATTGTTTCAAAGTTTGATCGATGGAAGTTCTCCAGTTAGAGCCAACTGTTGTTCTTAAAATTAGCTGGGCTCATTTTTGTAGAAAACCCCTATGAAACTTGTCCATTTTGTAGTCTACACTCTAAGTTTGCTTATCAAGGCAAGTCCTCTTGGCCTCGTATGAAGTATTCTAACATCATTGAAATAGTTTGTGATGTTCTCCTAGGTTGATTCCTCAAAAATCATGAAAATTGACTAGGTCGTAAGCTTGTCAAAATATCAGTTTTGACTATTTTGGGGTGTTAGAAAGTTTTTATTTTCACATGTAATAACAGTCAAAATTACCACTCTTACATGTGTATTGTTGTGAAACATGCAATGTCGGCCAAAACTATCACCGATCCATGTTTTAATTGTCTTGTTTTTGATAAATATGCATGAGCGGTTAAAACTGCCGCCCATGCATGTTTTGGGTTTGTTAGTCACATGCAATAGTGGTGAAAATCACCGCTCGGGCATATGTTTCCTGTGTTAATTTCAAATGCAAGGGCAGTCATATCCACTGCTCTGACATGACCTAATGCATATGTTGTGTCAAGATTTTTCACCGCCCAAGCAGATCCCGTAAAAGCTATGAACTCAAAGTAGGCATTAATGGGACTCATGCCATGTTTAATGCACAACTTTAAGAGCCTTGTAAAGTGTTTTATTTTCATTTTATTTTGATTAGTGTTTATTTTTGACCTCCAACTAGATTGACGCCTCCTTGATACCAGTTTGCTTTACGAAGCTCGCATAAATTCCAAATCTAAGCATATCTTGCCTTCGTGATTGTGTTCAGGTTTTTGATTTTGCAGACTAGGTAAGTCATTATTTTTGTTCTTGGTTTTCATTTTAAAATACTAGGGTTTTAGTATGTATTGAGTGTTTTTGTTTTAATTTTGGTTTCTCTTTTATGATTAATAAATTGTATCATTTGGGTATGTATTTTCTCCATTTTCTTTAAACCCTAGTTTTTTTTTGTTTTGAATGCATTTGTTTCAATGGGTCAGGGTTTTTACCGCCCATGTTAAACTTAGGTTTTTTCCCATAGTTTCCTAATGGGTATAAGTGGTCTTTTTCACCATCGATACACGTTCTTATCCTCGCATTTTCTTTCGTGTTGATATTTCATGTAAGGGCGGCAATTTTCGCCGTCCCTACATGAATTTACATGTTTCTACCCTTGGATATGTAATGTCGGGGGTTTTCCCCACCTTCACATCTCTTTCATGTGGTTTTCCCTTAACATGTAAGGGTGGTTAAAACCACTGCCCTTAAACAAACTTTGTATTACCCTCAATGTGCATAAGTGTTTTTTTGGCCCGCCCCTACATAAAATGTTTCTACCCTCAATGTTCAATGACGAAAATTTTTGCCAACCTTGTACATACATTGAAATCACTCCTAAACCTGTAAAAGCTATAGATTTTGCTGCCAATCCACTTAAAGAAAATTTTAACCTACATGCAGGGTCGGCAAAATTTGCCACCCTAACACCTACTGTTTATCCCTCAAATGCAAGGGCAGGGAATTTTGCCACCTGTGCATTCACTCTCTCAATTTTCTCTGACTCTGAGAGATTTTCAAATTTACTTTCTCGAGCCCACTTTCCTCTATTTTTTTGACCTGCTTGCACTCTAGCTCTTTCAAGCTTATCCCAATAGTCATGATTATCAACTTGCAATTTTCCTAGATTGCCAATATTTCCCCTAATTACATGATCATGGCTTTTTGTTGTAGTTTCTTCTACGAATTTTCTCTATTCGTCGACATCCTTCTGGTGTTTCTTTTTCAAATGACTGAGTTGTCTCTAAAGAAGTCAAAAGCAATGAAGTATAAGTATCAGGGTGTTTTTCCAATCACCTCAATTACCTCCAATGTTGATGATATTCATGATACAGAGATTGGCCATGTAGACATGGTTGAGTTTGTGGAAAGAACTAAGTCTGATAACCCTAGTTTTGTGATGAAGAAGATTGTTGATAGCAATATTCACTTGGTGTCATCTTTCCCAATCGCAGCTCATAATATAGAGTTTTTTCTTTAATGTGCTCAGTTCTACAACAAAGACACTAGGGCAGTGGTGGATGCGAATGGCAATGTGATCATTAGATTGGATCTAGAATTCATTGATAAATTTTTCATGTGTCCTATTGCTATAGAAGATGTGAAACTAGATTTTGCTGAGACTCAAAAAGAATATGACAAGAATTCTGAAAAGGCTAAGAAGACAATTAACACCAAGTGGCTTAAGACTTCAAGGTCAAACTTATCTAGGTGGCCGAGGAGTTTTCCCAGAAGTGATTTTATTGAGGAGGTCAGTGATCTCATAACTCTTCTTAGCAGGATAAGGGGGCTAGCTTCTTCCTCTCTTTTCCATGAATGGATGTACCCTTTTATCAAGGTTATACTTCAAGGCAAGCAAGCCATCTTTTGGGTTGAACAAATCAGCAATGCTCTCCATGAGCAATTGACCAAGGTATCCACTACTTTCAAATTCTATATGACTTCTTACCTTGTGTATATAGTAGCCTCAATAAGGATCTTTCCAGGTTTGACATCCGAAGGAGATAGGAGAGTGGTTCCTGTGTATCAATACTATCCTCAACTAACATTGAAAGGTTCTATTCACCACTTTAGGAGGGTAAATGATGCCTTCTTTGTAGTGTTCTTGTGTCTTTTTGATCCTCAGTTAGAGCAGATTATGGGTGTATTTTCTTACAATTTTAGACTTTTTCATATTTAAGGGTTGGCTTTTTCCAAGGTTATCCTTATATGTTGCTAAGGTTTCCTTCAGATAAACTTGTTCTGATGGAGTTATGTAGGCAAATGATTATCATGCATAATAAGCAAATGGAACTCAAGAAACCAGGATTTAGATTTCCAGTTGAAATTGGTAGATACTCAGTGTCAACTGCAGCAAAGGCCAGGGTGATGGAGACCGAGATGCAATTAGTGACCATGAAATAATTCAAATGAAGACCAAGGTTTGATTACAGGGGTGTAAAAGACAAGATCAAAAGGAAGACCTAGTTTCATGAACCAATGGTTGAAGACATCTGGGTGGACTTGAGGATAGAAGAGGATATTAGAAAATTGGACTATAGAAGATTATCTCTAGAACAAATTGAGTATCTAGGTTTGACTAATATTCCTGAAGACCTAGTGGATGATGAAGGTCTGATTGATCCTAGGTATAACACTGAATAGATTGTTGGTTCTCCTCTTCCTCCTATCCAATGGTCTCAGAAGGAATTGACTTCTTTAAGGAAAAGATTTGAACCTTTATTGGCTAAAACAAACAAGTGGTTAGAAGGTAAGGGGATTGTTTTAAAAGAATTCCTTACTGGATCAGAGATCGAAATCCAAGAACAAATAGGCAAGAAGGTGGAGAATAGGACAAAGAATAAGAGTGACATTCCCTCTTCGTCTAAGACACAGAAACCTAGGATCAAATTTGTGTCTAAGAAGTCAAAGGCTATAGAGAAAGAATCTGAGGTAGAAGAAATGGAAATTGAGAAATAGAATATTGATGAGCCAGTTGCTGAAGAAATGGAGATTAAAAATAGATCAACAGAAGAGATAGGAGAAGAACAAAGGGATGAAATTATATGTCCACAGAAGAATGTACCATAGGATACTGGAGTCTCTTCTCCTTTGTCTATTTCACCTATCAACATCCCATCTTCTGAATCTCCATCACCCTCAAAAATAATTTTTGATAATCCTCAAACTACTTTTGATGATGTTCTTTGTTCTTCTGGGTCCATTCATAATCTGTCCTCCTCATCTTTTGATATTGGAGATTCTTCAATATTTGATCACTTTGTACAGGGTTCTGAGCAAATTTTGAATGTGAATGTGTCAGGTGCAGTGTTTACTAATACTCCACCTATTGTTTCTACTTCCAGTGCCAATACAGTTCCCATAACACTAACAATGGAACCGGATCCGAATGTGAGTACTTTTGTGCTTCCTCCATGGTCTTCGACATATACACCTAAAAGAAAGAAAGAAACCATCTCTCCAGATGACTTTGATTTTGGTAAGCTGGTGCCTGTTAAGGCTAAGACTCCAAAGAAGCCAAAAATTATTTCAAGAGTGCTGGGAGACAAAGGGCTCAAATTTGTGGAGATTGCAAGTCCCCCACAGGATGCTACCATAGAAAATTTCAGTATGAGTGATTACTCTATTTCTAGAATTGGGCTATATAAAATAACACATGAGAGTGCAAAGACTGACATGCAATCGACAATGGATATTTTGATTTAGAAGTTTGATAAAGAAAAAGAGATGAAAGATCATTATAAAGCAATGGTAGAGTAATTGAATGTAGTGGTAAGGAAGATTACTTTGAATTCAGAATCAGTGACTCCTGAGGCCATTTCTGTTGAAGATCCTATCATCCAGAAAGCTGAAAAGACTCACCTTAAGGGAAAAGTGCTTGAAGAATATTTGGAAAGGATGCGCACATAGGGAATCTCTCTTCTTACAGAGCTAGCTGAGAAAACAAGCAAAGTAGAGAAAACTAGGGCAGAACTTGATGATTTGATTGATGCTATTTCTCAGGATATTGAGCATTTAGAGTAGAGTCATGATAAGTGGGTAGAAATGAGGAAGTTGAAAATAAGTGCTTTGATATCAATTAGTGTTATTCCAAATCAAGATTCATATATCGAGACTAAGGAGGCATTGACATATCGAAGCGGTGTGCTGAAAGATCTGATCAATGACTTAGAAACTGCAAGGAAGTTGAGTGACCAAAGTGACGGTAGTCTCTTATGCAAGTTGGAGGAGATGCCATGCAATTTTGTGTCAAAGGATAATCAATTTTGTTCTGTAGAAGAGATGACCTAGGAATTTGAGAATATGTTTTAGAAGGATTTTGAGGAGAAAACATTTTCAGTAGCCTCCGTGGATAATATTCTTGATAACCAGTTAACTTTGGATAATCTGAAGGCCAAGTTAACTAGCCATGCAAAATCAATTACCACAGTCAAAGATGCAATAGTCAGAGCCCGGATGATTTTCAAGAACACAGTCAGTTCAGATAGTTTGGGGATGCAAGCTGCATTTACTATGTATGATTTCCACATGAAGAAAGAAGGCAGTGTAAATTGAAGCAGCTTTTTCATCACTTAGTTTATTTTCTATTTTTTAGATGTACTTTTGAAATAATTTTGGACATATTTACATGTACTTTTCTCATATGTAATTACATGTAAAAATGTAGGAAGTCCCAAATCAAAAAGGACTCATTTGTTGAATAAGTCATAGTTAGTTGTTCTTTTCCTATTTTTGCTCTCGATTTCTCCTATAAATAAAGAGGACCCCCTATTGTAACTATCATCTTTTAGTTTTGAAGCGAAACTATGCCAAATTGAAGAGTATTTTGAGACTTTGTGCTCAAATCGTAAATCATATTTTATCAAGTGAATAGAAAAGTAAGCGATCATTCAATCTTTGCATTGGAATAACTTTTGGTGTATTGGAAATTGTTCTTATGTCCTTTTTCCTTATACTATCTTACCTACTTGATCAAATTGTAGTGTGAGTGTGGATAATCTGGGAGATGTTCTAAAGCTGATTTTGGAGACTTTTTGCTACAACAATTATCTTTAGCTTGTGATTTTATGTTTTGAACTAAAATATATTGGAAAGACTTTGAAATACTATTATCTTTTGTGATTGTATGTTTACTCATAGTATTTGGTGAAGACTTTGAGCTACACCTTATCCTACTTGGTTCTAAATTGTAAATCAGTAAAAGGAGCAATGATAGACTTTGTGCTCTCATGAGTTTCTTGGTTATTTCAAATTGTATTGTGAAAGTACTCTTTTATATTGTAAACATCATTTCTTAAAAAAGAGAAATGGATGACATGGTTTCACCCTGAAATTAGTTTTTAGTATAAATAAGTTTGTAATAGTTAATAGGGAACCTCCCCTTACTGAGAGGAGAAATTTATCTCATTACATTATGGTTGATATAACCATTTTGCCTTCAGTTATTTAAAGACAAAATATTCACCCAACAGATTCTAACTATGGTTACAATAGCTAAGACTGCCCTCATTTGTGACCATAACAAGGTTCTTGGACAACACTATCTTTCTCTTTACACTAGGTATTATATAGGCCAAGATTGGGTTGAAGAAATCACTTGATGGTTACCTATATAGTGATACCACACCCTAATACACCATGCATTCTAAATAGCTTGAGATTTATACAAGACTCAACCAAGATGAAATTGTATCATTGTACCACACTTAACTATGACAGCCCTTTCTTGACAACAATTTGTAATCTTTAGACTATTGGGATCCTTGCCACAAATAAATATTAGGTCAATGACATAAGGCTTTTAAACAAAAACCATAATCCCAACTGTATATTCATCCCCTTGGAAGTCTTAAGGGCCACCTTAAGACAAAATGCTAATGTACTATTATGACAATTATGATTGTCCTCCATCGTTTCATTATGCATTTGAAACTTGAGATGAGGACTGGGGAGGTTTCCATTTGTAAAAGCATGGAAAATACTCATGGCAAGATCTTTAAAATAGGCATATTCAACTTTAGTCATTTCTGCAGACCCTAGGAAGGTGGATGTAAACTTAGTGACTTTAATTACCACCACAAAGACTATCCCCTTTGTGACTATGACAAGGCAACACTGTCATGCTCTTTATGACAATCCCTTCTCCATTGGGTGATGGCCTAATAACATTTATCTCCTTTGTGATTTCAATGCCTCTCTAATGCACTATCATAGGAGTCTTGATAGTCCTTATGTATTAGTGAAGAAGGCTTCCAACAGATCCAAAAGGAGGGATTAAGATTACATACAAAGTCCTAGTCTTCATACCCTAGTCACATATCACCCCTCTAAGAAGACCTCAAGACAATTGCCCTTTAATACAGCAAGTCAATGTAGTTTTAAAAGATAAAGTGCAAGAGGTGAAAGGACAAGAAAACTTAAGGCCTTAAGGGGTTTAAAGGAATAAAAATATAGGCTTGTAGAATCAACTTAAAACCCTAACCCTAGATGGGTACCACCAAAATCCTTTAACTTGGCACTGCAAAACCTTGTCCAATCTGATCATGGGAAGTTGAAATCAAGCATGCACACTCACATATGACAGATAAGTATGCCTACCAAGTGGTTTGACATAAAAATGAATAGGCTTCAAATTATAACCCTTCAAAGTAGGCCACTGAAGTATATTGTACAGGTGCATTTCTGAGTGCTGCAGTCAGATTTTTCATCATGGGAACCTAAAATTTTTGCAAAAAATGGTAGGAAATTTTAGGTTCCAACAAGTCCATTAGTTTGAGGCAAGCAAACAAGGGTTTTCTATTGATTATTAGCCCATTAATCTTAAGCATATGAGATAACATGGCACACAAAATGTTGTGGATAATGACAAGTTTAGGTTAATTGCAACTACTTTTTTTAAGCAAGCACAAGATTAGTATACTCATTATGATCCTAATGGCACCAAGAAGGGTCCCCAAAGATATAAGAGTAATCAATTGTCATCTATGAGAAATCTTACATTTAAGGGAACTAGGGCCAATAGAGAAGCACTTTAGAACTTATCATATAGATCAATAAACAACTCAACACAAGAAATTCAAATTGACATATTAACACAACAATATCCAACTAAGTTATTGAAAGTCAACTATTGATACCTCATTCTCCATCTAGATTACAAAACCAGTCCACTTTTTTCTTTGTAACATTTCCTTTTCAAATTGGCTTGGATGCCGGCCATATTTCTCCTCTTGTCAAAACATGGCACATGAAATAGTTAAACTAATTAATATGCAATCATTTACTTTTTCCTAGGAAATTAAAAAAATATCATTTAACTTATTAAATATACTTACAAATGTACAGATTAAGGCCTATAAACCTTTCTGGCCACTGTTATGTGTGCACAAAGTTTGTCAAGCCTAGCTTGGAGGCCTTGACTTGAAACGTATAGTAATTCAATTTAACTATGCACAAATAAAATTTAAAAATCATTTAATAAATTTGATATAATCTTATGAGAAAATTCAAATACCTACGTACTCTCCTCACCAAACTTCCTCCATGCATCAAACTTCTCATATGCTTTTACAAGCTCTTTCCATACTTTCAAACTTACATCAAAGGGCCTTTCTTTGAGCCTTTGCTCGTGAGGGAGTTTTTTAATCTTCTCTATTTGGTTGCACTGAAATCTCTTGTTGTTTTGAGAAATTTGTAGCTTTATCTTCTTTACAGACCAACCTATGCCAAATTCAGTCTCTATATCTTGGATAACTACTTTTTACAAGTGCATGGGTATCTTTGAGACTGGCAAATGTAGATGGTCTTTGAACTGTTGAAGGCATGATTCCTTCAACCTATTCACAAATGTTTTTCCAGCATCTGTGATTCGGACATCCCCTGAAACCACATTGTATTCTATCTTTGTATTGTAGGTACCAATGCAAGATGCAAAACATGGCGTGGTGGTCGAAGAAGTCTATGTCCTAGGAGTGGGTGGGACATTGGAAGCCTCTATTCCCTGTTCCACATTCTTAGAGGTTATTGTTATTGATTTCCTCCTAGATCTTTTGATCGATCCATGATTAGTTGGGGAATCAATTGATTCCCTTTGACACTATTGATTTCATTGTAATGTTTTAGGGGCTTTACCAGATCATTTTTGTATGTATCTAGTAAGCATTGTCAAGTCCACACCATCCAATTTGTTCACTGCCTCTACCCCTAATATGGAAGCCAATGCCTCTTTATCTTTGTCAGTCTCATGTTCCTATAAAATAAATTTCTTCTTTTAAATTTACAAATAAAAAACTAAAAATTGAAAATCAAAGAAACAATGGAAACATTTACAAATCTATAAATTGACAATGAATTACCTCATTGTGGCTAGAGTCTGCTCCCTTTGCTCTCTTCCCTCTATTTCTTGACATTTTGAGGTGACCTAGGGCAAATTATTTTCATTCAATCTATGGCAGGTTTTCTATATTCCTCAAGGTTTTTGACCTTTACTTTGTAGAGAAAATCATGAAACTATTTTCCTATGAATCAATTGGTGCCTTGGGAGGGAATCTATAGTTCTCAGCCTAATTTTAGTTTTCTCACCCTTGTCTCAAAAGCCCTATCTCCTCATATTGTCTTGACCAACCCCTATTTTAGTTTTCTCACCCTCATCTCAAAAGTCCTAATTTTAGTTTGCTCACAATTGACTTGTCTTAAAGCACCCGATTACTTTTTTAGGAAGGAAGCAAGAAAGTTGTGTTTAGAGAAAGGTATTGATGGTAATGATAAGTGAACCTAGGCATTGGGGTTTGAAAAATGCGTTTACTTCTCTCGAATGTGGAGGAAATAATGCAATGTCTACAATTTTACCCTCCTCCTTTGCAACCACATGAGACTTGAATGATTTTCTTATAAACAAAACATGAACACCAAACAAAAAATTTAGGTGGGACTCTAACCCAAATGCTCGAACACCAAAAATCAATAAAGTTTTGTTTTATTTTTTTCTATTTTTGGGTATGTGCAGACGAGAATTTTTTAATTTTTTTTATCCAGTAGTCGGCGCTATAGTGGGGGCAGTTAACGTCAACTTTAGTGCTGACTTTTAAGACAAAATGTAATCTATTTGGGGCACAAAAGGTGGTGCAAAGTGCACCTAATTTAGCGCCAATCAATGCAAAATAATGTATTTTGCTTGGAAGTTGATAAAAACATAACCTCTCCAAATTTGGATTGTCCTTATAATAAGTAACTATATCTTGTTTCCATAATAGCATTTTGACTTCATGCTTCTCTTATGATTAGCTCAATAATGACTCACTCTTTCACAACCTTACACAAACGGTTGGTGACAATCCTTATGCAAGTGATATGGCTTTGGAAAAACCAAAGAAGTCTTCTCTTACTATTATGATGACATGATATTGGGACTATATTGGTAGCTTATGGAGTGTACTTATGGTATTGTGATTTTCATTTCTATGCTCTCATTAACCTATTTTAGATTGAAGCATGGTAACTAACCCACTAGATAATATGACAGTCATACAATGACTAGACAATCCTCTCCACTTTGACTATGACAGTCCTATGCATGGTGTTTTCTTCATGGAAGTCCCCAATAATGTGAATTATTGATAGTAGCTAGTTCAAATGGAGTTTTGGATGGTGTAGTAAGTTGTCCCAATGGCTCATGATAATGCATGCCTTGGTTATGTCCTTGTGACATTACTCTCTAGATATCTCCTCTTTATAGTGACAAGGTTTCAAGAACATGACAACTTAGGTAAGGTATCAACTTGTCTATTTAACCTCAACCCTAAATAGTACTATGCCTTAAACCCTAAACCCTCAACCCTCAACCCTAAACTCTAAACCCTCAACCTTAAACCCTAAACCCTTAACCCTCAACAGTATACCTTAAACCCTAATGCCTCAACCCTCAACCCTCAACCCTAATCTTAAAGCTAAACTTAAATCTTCCACTCATTCCACCATCCCCAAGGGATCCATAAATGCAAAATTAGATGCCTCTACTGATAAAGCCAAACATCCTAAGGGTCATCAAGCCTCAGGACATAAAAACAAAGAGAAAGAAAAATCAATCCAAAAAGTTATCCAAGCCCATACCTCCACAAGCAAAGTCCAAAACCAAAATGGTATGGGTACCTAACCAACAAGAAATCAAGTTAAATGAGGCATCTACCTCTAAAAAATCCTAACCATTTACTCCCATCTCAAATTCCCATTCCGCTCAAAAGTGTCAAAACATTCCATCCCAGAAGCAAAACAAAGTTAATAAAATGCCTAAGTCTATGTAGGTTCCTAAAGCCCTTCATCATCCATCTCCTAAGAAAACATCTCTCCATTGCACCCTACACCACCTCCGCATCACAAGCTTCAACGTTTATCATGATGCGTGCAACCATTGGTCATGGTTCCCTTCCATTCCATAATAAATCTACCATCATTCATCCACTATCCTACATACCCTCCACATACATGTTGCAAGTATGGGCCTAACCGGTGTTGTCATTGATTTCAACATACTCCTGTTGCATTGATGTCAAGGATTGGATGAGTTGTATGCTGAGGATATTGAGAAAATTAGTCCTATCAGGAACAGAGAAGAACAATGAAGACAGTGAGGTGAAGATCCCAGCTAAGATGAAGATAAGAGGATGCGCATCAAAGGGTTTGTAGATATGTGTCTAAAGGTGATCTAGTAAAGATTTGAGAGGTCCATATGAAGATTACAAGAAGTTATGGCCATATGAGTAAAACTAGTTCTGGCAGATGTTCAGAGGTGACAGAGTAACACAAATAGGTCCAGTGAGATCCGGAAATGCAATATCTTGTTCTGTGAATTTGGTGGAGTGTTTAGGAAGTCAATTTAAATTGACAACTCAATTGGTTCATGGTCTAGAGGTCCGCAAGCATCTATTCCAATATGACAGTGATGATGGACTATGTTCTTGAGGTTCTGGATGAAGGAGAGAATGAGTTCAGTGAGCAGAAGTAGTGTGGGTGTTCTTGGTGATTCAAGCAAGCTTGTGGGAGTCTCTGGATTGTGTCCAGTTTGTGTTGGTGGTCCACATTGAAGATTGAGCTCGTAATTAAAGAATTAATTTTGGATGATGATGTTCTTCCTAAACTTGGCCAACCAGATGATTTACGCATCTTGTGGATGATCTTGAAGATGTTTTGTGAAGCATGGCATGTTCCTCAAAGAAGATTTAAGTCCCAGATCTGTGTGGCCGACAGTGTGGTGATCCGCATGAAGTCTTTTGTAATAAGTCAAGTTGTATTTGTGTATTTTCTCTATAAAGTATGCCGACTTTGATGATTATCTCAAAGTCGATGTCTTGTATATATAAGAGTTGTAAAGTCATTTCAAAGCATCTTGGTGATGATGAGAGTGTGGTAGAGAGGAGAAGAGAAAAAGGTAGAGAAGAAGTGTTGGACTTAAATGGAACTAACTCAAGCATGGTGAAGATGCTATTCTTCAATTCAAATATTTAATATTTATCATTCTATAGACAGTGTGTCTCTTGTAGGCAGTGGGCCTCTTGTGAGTAGTGTGCTCAGGCAGTGAGCCCTAATTGGCATTTGCCATCTTATTTTTCTTATTCTTTTAATAGAGAATACAATCTTAGGTTAGTCACACCGTAGTTTTTCCCTTAACTAGGTTTTCCATGTTAAAATCTTGGTGTCATATGTGTTATTGTGTTTCTACTCTTGAATTATTGCATTGTGTTTTCATGATTGATTTATTATTATGCTGCTGAATTACAAGAAGGATTTAAGTGGTTAATCAAAGGAAATTTTTGGGACAACTGATTCACCCCCCTTCCAGTTGTTTGTCTTGAAACTAACAATTGGTATCAGAGCTAAGTTCCTCTAAAAGAGCTTAACCACTTGAGGAGATCCAGGATGTCTTCCTACAAGAAGGATAGTCTAAGGTTTGATGGCACCAATTACACTCTTTGGAAAAGCCGCATGGAATGTCACTTGCAATGTATGGGAATGCAATATTGGATCATGGATTTAAAGAAGTATGTTCCTCCAAAGGATGGTCCGACAAGTATAGATGAAATAAAAGATGTTGAAGACAATCTTTGGGCTAAAGAAGCTTTACTAAGTGCCTTATCTAATTCAGAACTGACAAATGTCATAGATCTAAAAATTAGATATGAGATTTGGGAAAAACTGGAACTTCTGCATGAAGGAGACAAATATGTTAAATGTGCCAAGCTACAGAGTCTGAAAGGAAAATTCTAAAAGCTGAAGATGAATGAAGATGAAAATATCACTACAGTTATGCCAAAAGTAAATGAGCTTGTTTTTGGCATTAGGTGTGCTGGTAGAATCTTGGATGAAGATGAGATTGTTGCCAAAGTTCTTAAATCTCTACCTCCTTACAAATACAAGGTTGTTGCTATTAAAGAATTCAGATCTTTTTCAAATATCACAAGGGATCAATTGGTTGGAAAATTAGCTGCATTTGAATTGGTTGAGTTTGGAGATACACCCCCAAGACTGAATCTACATTCAAAGCTAGTGCCTCTGTAAAAGGCAAACAAAAGTTTGATCCAGGAGAGAACTCCTCAAAGAAACTATAATGGTATGAAAAAGCAAGAAAAGATCTGGAAGAAGATGAAGCAAAAGTTGTTCACCTTGAAGCCCTTATTGCGAAAAGACTGCCAAGAGGATCCAGTAAGTATGAAGGAAAATTTCCCTTTAAATGTTTCAACTGCAATAAGATTGGTCATTTTGCCTCAAGGTGTCCGAAAATATTTTCAAGGGAAAATCCAAATAGATCAAGATTCCAAAAGAAATGTTACTATGTTCATGAAGATGATGATGATGAAGGAGTAACAGATGATAAATCAGAGATAGGAAACAAATCTGGAAGTGATTGGGTGTTTATTGCCATCAAGGAAGAAGATCCAATTCCCTCTGAATCTGTCAATCATAAAATGATAGAAAGAACTCTGGTTGCCCAAGTTGAAGAAAAGGATGACTAGGTCATTGACAGTGGATGCTTCCACCATATGACAGGTGACAAAAATAAGTTCATAGATTTGGAAAGATATGAAGGAGGAGTGGTTAAATTTGGTGATAATTCTGCTGGCAGAATCAGAGGTAGAGGAACTATTTATTTTGATGGAAAGAACAAAACTAGTAATGTACTATATGTTGAAGGTCTGAAGCACAATCTTCTCATTGTTGGATAGTTGGTGGACAAAGGCTATGATCTTTGATTAAAAAATAGAATATTTAAGATCTCTGAAAGGTTCAGAACAAAGATTGCATCCGGAACTCAAACAAAAGGTAACATCTTCCACTTGGTTGGTACTGGAAAAAGTTGTTTATTTGTTCAAATTGATTAGAGTTAGTTGTGGCATAGGAGAATGTGTTATGTGAATTTTGATAATATCATCTCGATAAGTAACACTCAGGCTGTAAGAGATCTTCAAAGATTGGTGAAACCTACCAATAGTTTGTGCAAAGAATGTCAGTTGGGTGAATAGAGTAGAGTGACATTTAAAAGTAAGGAACAATCTTCTACTGGATTGTTTAACTTAGTACATACTGATCTATGTGGACAGGCAGGAATTAGGAGTTTGCAAGGTGATAGATACTCAAAGCAAAGCATACCAGTGTTATAACAAGAGATTGAGGAAGATTATAGAAAGTACAAATGTGAAGGTTGATGAAGGTATTGAAAAACCCTCAAGGTTTTATGAATGTGAAGAAGATGATTAGAATGATGTTTCAGTCCAAGATGTCCAAACCCATTCTAAAATTCAGATCCAGACTGATCCAGAGAATCAAGAAGAAGAGATAAGTTTGGATGAACCTGTTCAAGAAATAGAAGTGCAAGAAATTCCCAAAACTCCTAGGTATGTAAAACTGAATCACTCTGAAGATCAGATCATAGGTGATGAAAGCAAAGGTGTTCAAACAAGAAGAAAGATTGCTCAAGACTCAGAAAAGTATTGTCTGATTTCAAAGATTGAACCAAAAATAATGAGTGAAACATGCAATGATTAAATCTAGACTAAAGCAATGAAGGAAGACCTGCTGCAAATTGAGAAAGATCACACTTGGGATCTTGTTCCCAAACCTAGAAACAAAAATGTGATTGGAACCAAATGGGTCTTCTGGAATAAACTGAATGAAGATGGTGAAGCAGTCAGAAACAAAGCCAAATTGGTCTGCAAGGGTTATTCCCAAGTAGAAGGAGTTGATTTTGAAGAGACTTTTGCTCCAGTGGCAAGAATTGAAGTAGTCGGATTATTTCTTGCCTTTTCTGCCTTTAAGGATTTCAAAGTATATCAGATGGATGCAAGTCTACCTTCCTGAATTGTGACTTGGAAGAAGAAGTATACATTGAGCAACCAGATGGATTTCAATTATCTAATCATGGTGATATGGTCTGCAAGTTGAAGAAAGAACTGTATGGACTCAAACAAGCCCCAAGAGCCTGGTATGAAAGACTAGATAAGCATATTTTGAAGATTGGTTTCAACAGAGGTACTGCTGATAGTAACTCGTACTTCAAAATTGATCATGAAAATATCTTGATTGTTGCAGTATTTGTTGATGATATCATTTTTGGAGGAAGAGATAGTATGTGCAAAACTTTTGCAAATCACATGAAAAGTGAATTTGAGATGTCCATTTTTGGGGAAATGAATTTCTTCTTAGGTCTGCAAATCACTCAAACAAAGAAAGGAATCTTCATTTCACAAGCCAAATATGTGAAATAATTGTTGAATAAATTTGGGATGGAAGACTCAAAACCAATGAATACTCCCATGGAAACCAGATGTAAATTGAGAAAAGATGATGACTCTCCTAAGGCTGATCAGAAAAAATATAGGTCAATGATTGGAGGACTATTGTATCTTACTCAAACTAGACCTGACATTATGAATGTTGTTGGTCTTGTTGCTAGATTCCAAGCTGATCCTAAAGAATCTCATGTCATGGAAATCAAGAGGATTCTTAGATATCTAAAAGGAACAGTTGAGTATGGTTTATGGTATCCTAGAGATCATGATTTCTCTCTTCATGCATAGATAGATGCGGATTGTGTAGGAGATGTGAATGACTGGAAGAGTACCAGTGGTGGAGCATTCTTTGTAGGGAAAAGATTGGTTTCTTGGATAAGCAAGAAACAAGAGGCAATATCTCTATCCACTACAAAAGTAGAATATATTGTAGCAGTAGGTAGTTGCACTCAAGTATTGTGGATGAAGCAAATGCTAAGAGACATCAGAGTGGAGTATGAGGAACCTATCACAATCTTCTGTGATAATTCAAGTGCAATAAATAGATCAAAAAATCTAGTGTTGTACTCAAAGACAAAACATATATCCATCAAGTTTCACTTTTTGAGAGAGCAAGTGAACAAAAATGAAGTCAGATTGGAGTTTGTGCCTTTCAAAGATCAGATTGCAGATATTTTTACTAAACCTCTACCTAAGGACTCTTTTGAGTATCTCAGGGAGAAGTTAGGGGTTATTACCCCTCTGTTCTGAATTAAGGTACATTGATGTGCATCAATTTGGTGCATCTCACAGTCCTATCTTGTGGTCCGGATTGATGATAGGAAGCTGCTACTCAAGGGGAGTAGTCTGTATGATTTTGAGTGATACAAGTATGTGCCCTTTGCCATTGATGTCAAAGTGGGAGAGAAGACATGTGAAAAACAAAAAGTGGTTGCTGATCAAAGGGGGAGTAGTAAAGGAAGAGAAGACATGTGAATGGTTTTTGCTGATAGGGGGAGTTATGGCAGTCATTGAGGAGAAGTTCTTGTCTTAATGGTTAAAACATTTTTTCACATCATATGTTGCCATTAATGACAAAGGGGGAGATTGTTACAAGTATGGTCCTAACCGGTGTTGTCATTGATATCAACATACTCCTGTTGCATTGATGTCAAGGATTGGATGAGTTGTATGCTGAGGATTTTGAGAAAATCAGCCCTATCAGGAACAGAGAAGAACAGTGAAGACAGTGAAGTGAAGATCCCAGCTAAGATGAAGATAAGATGATGCGCATCAAAGGGTTTGTAGATATGTGTCTAAAGGTGATCCAATACAGACTTGAGAGGTCCGCATGAAGGTTACAAGAATTTATGGCCATATGAATAAAACTGGTTTTGGTAGATGTTCAAAGGTGACAGAGTCACACAAATAGGTCTAGTGAGATCTAGAAATGCAATATATTGTTCGTGAATTTGATGGAGTGTTTAGGAAGTCAATTTGAATTGACAACTCAATTGGTTTGTGGTCTGGAGGTCTGCAAGCATCTATTCCAATATGACAGTGATGACAAACTATGTTCTTGAGGTTTCAAATGAAGGAGAGAATGAGTTCAGTAAGTAGAAGTAGTGTGGAAAGCTTGTGGAGGTCTCTGGATTGTGTCCAATTCATGTTGGTGGTCCGCATTGAAGATTGAGCTTGTAATTGAAGAATTACTTTCGGATGATGGTGTTCTTCCTAAACTTAGCCGACTAGATGATTTACACATCCTACAGATGATCTTGAAGATGTTGTGCAAAGCATGGCATGTTCCTCTAAGAAGATTTAAGTCCTAGATTTGTGTGGCCAACAGTGTGGTGATCCACATGAAGTCTTTTGTAATAATTCAAGTTGTATTTGTGTATTTGCTCTGTAAAGTATGCCGACTTTGATGATTATCCCAAAGTTGATGTCTTGTATAAATAAGAGTTATGAAGTCTTTTCAAAGCATCTTGGCGATGATGAGAGTGTGGTAGAGAGAAGAAGAGGGAAAGGCAGAGCAGAAGTGTTGGAATTAAATGGAACTAACTCAAGCATGGTGAAGATGTTATTCTTCAATTCAAGTATGTAATATTTATCATTCTATAGACAATGTGTCTCCCGTAGGTAGTGGGCCTCTTGTGAACAGTGTGCTCAGGTAGTGAGCCCTAATTGGCATGTGCCATCTTGTTTTTCTTATTCTTTAAATAGAGAATACAATCTTGGGTTAGTCACCCCATGGTTTTTCCCTTAACTAGGTTTTCCACATTAAAATCTTAGTGTCATATGTGTTAATGTGTTTCTACTCTTGAATTATTGCATTGGGTTTTCATGATTGATTTATTATTATGCTGTTGAATTACAAGAAGGATTTAAGTGGTTAATCAAAGGAAAGTTTTAGGACAACTGATTCACCCCCCCTCTTAGTTGTCTGTCTTAAAACTAACAATATGATCCCTATGGTCCATGCTTTGGCATAAGTCTGACATAATCCACATCATAATCCACTATCTGCCTAATCCATTTTCCTTCCATGTATCCCTTACCAACATCGATGAGGGCACTCGACATGGTCATGCGCAAGGACATCATTCTCTAATGGGACTATAACCTTTCAGTTAGTGTAACGCATTCTTCAACCCTTAACCCTAAACGCTGTACCTTAAACCCTAATCCCTCAACCCTAAATGCTATCCCTAAAGCTTGAAGCCTCAACCCTTAAACCTTAAACCCTAAACCCTATCCCTAAACCCTCAACCCTAAACACTATACCTTAAACTCTAATCCCTTAACACTAAACCCTAATACATCAACCCTAAACCCTAATCCCTTATGACTAAACCTTAAACCCTATCCCTAAAGCCTCAACCCTCAACCCTTGAACCTTAAATCCTAAACCCTATCTCTAAACCCTTAACCCTAAACAATACTATGCCTTAAACTCTAATCCCTCAACTCTAAACCCTAATCCCTAAACCCTAAACCCTCAACCCTCAACACTATACCTTAAACCCTAATCCCTCAACCCTCAACCCTCAACCCTAATCTTAAAGCTAAACTTAAAGCTTCCACTCATTCCACCATCCCCAAGGTATCCAGAACTGCAAAATTAGATGCCTCTATTGATAAAGCCAAACATTCTAAGGGTCCTCATGCCTTAGGACATAAAAATAAAGAGTCAAATAAAAATCAATCCAAAAAGTTATCCAAGCCCATACCTCCACAAGGAAAGTCCAAAACCAAAATGGTATGGGTACTTAAGCAACAAGAAATCAAGTTAAATGAGGCATCTACCTCTAAAAAATCCCAACCATCTACTCCCATCTGAAATTCCCATTTCGCTCAAAAGTGTCAAAACATTCCATCCCACATGAAAAACAAAAGTAATAAGCACCTAAGTCTATGTGGGTTCCTAAAGCCCTTCATCATCCACCTCCTAAGAAAACATCTCCATTGCACCCTACACCACCTCCGTATCACAAGCATCAATGTTTATCACGATGTGTGCAACCATTGGTCATGGTTCCCTTCCATTCCACAATAAATCTACCATCATTTATCCACTATCTTACATACCATCCCTATGGTCCATGCTTTGGCATAAGTCCAACATAATCCACTATTTTCCCTACATAATTCACATCATAATCCACTTTTCTCCCTTCTAGAATCCACGTCATAATCCACTATCTGCCTAATCCATTTTCCTCCATGTATCCCTTACCAACATCGATGAGGGCACTCGACATGGTCATGCATGAGGATATCATTCTCTAATGGGACTATAACCTTTCAGTGTAGTGTAATGCATCCTTCAAACCTCAACCCTAAACACTATACCTTAAACTTTAATCCCTCCACCCTAAACCCTAATTCCTCAACCCTAAACATTATCCCTAAAGCCTAAAGCCTCAACCCTTAAACCTTAAACCCTAAACCCTCAACCCTAAACCCTAATCCCTTATCATTAAACCTTAAACCCTATCCCTAAAGCCTCAACCCTCAACACTTGAACCTTAAATCCTAAACCCTATCCCTAAACCCTCAACCCTAAACAATACTATGCCTTAAACCCTAATCCCTCAACTCTAAACCCTAATCCCTAAACCCTCAACCCTCAACCCTCAACCCTAATCTTAAAGCTAAAATTATAGCTTCCACTCATTCTACCATCCCCAAGGGATCCAGAAATACAAAATTAGATGCTTCTACTAATAAAGCCAAACATCCTAAGGGTCCTCATGCCTCAGGACATAAAAATAAAGAGTCAAATAAAAATTAATCCAAAAGGTTATCTAAGCCAATACCTCCACAAGCAAAGTCCAAAACCAAAATGGTATGGGTACCTAAGAAACAAGAAATCAAGTTAAATAAGGCATTTACCTCTAAAGAATCCCAACCATCTACTCCAATCTCAAATTCCTGTTCTGCTCAAAAGTGTCAAAACATTCCATCCCATAAGTAAAACAAAAGTAATAAAATGCCTAAGTCTATGTGGGTTCCTAAAGCCCTTCATCATCCATCTCCTAAGAAAACATCTCCATTGCACCCTACACCAACTCTCCATCATAAGCTTCAACATTTATCACGATGTGTGCAACCATTGGTCATGGTTCCCTTTCATTCCATAATAAATCTACCATCATTCATCCACTATCCTACATACCCTCCACATACCATCCCTATGGTCCATGCTTTGGCATAAGTCTGACACAATCCACATCATAATCCACTATTTTCCCTACATAATCCACATCATAATCAACTTTTCTCCCCTCTAGAATCCACGCCATAATCCACTATCTGCCTAATCTATTTTCCTTCCATGTATGCCTTACCAACATCGATGAGGGCACTCGACACGGTCATACGCAAGGACATCATTCTCTAATGGGACTATTACCTTTCAGTACAGCCTAACGCATCCTTCAACCCTTAACCCTAAACACTATACCTTAAACCCTAATCCCTCCACCCTAAACCCTAATCCCTCAACCCTAAACACTATCCCTAAAGCCTGAAGCCTCAACCCTTAAACATTAAACCCTAAATCATATCCCTAAACCCTCAACCCTAAACACTATACCTTAAACTCTAATCCCTCAACACTAAACCCTAATCCCTCAACCCTAAACCCTAGTCCCTTATCGTTAAACCTTAAACCCTATCTCTAAAGCCTTAACCCTCAACACTTGAACCTTGATTCCTAAACCCTAACCCTAAACCCTCAACCCTAAACAATACTATGCCTTAAACCATAATCTCTCAACTCTAAACCCTAATCCCTAAACCTTAAACCCTAAACCCTCAAGCCTAAACCCTAAACCCTCAACCCTCAACACTATACCTTAAACCCTAATCCCTCAACCCTTAACCCTCAACCTTAATCTTAAAGCTAAACTTAAAGCTTCCACTCATTCCACCATCCCCAAGGGATCCAAAAATGCAAAATTAGATGCGTCTACTGATAAAGCTAAACATCCTAAGGGTCCTCATTCCTTAGGACATAAAAACAAAGAGTCAAAGAAAAATCAATCCAAAAAGTTATCCAAGACCATACCTCCACAAGCAAAGTCCAAAACTTAAATGGTATGGGTGCCTAAGAAACAAGAAATCAAGTTAAATGAGGCATCTACCTCTAAAAAATCCCAACCATCTACTCCCATCTCAAATTCCTATTCCACTCAAAAGTGTCAAAACATTCCATCCCACAATCAAAACAAAAATAATAAAATGCCTAAGTCTATTTGGGTTCCTAAAGCCCTTCATCATCCATCTCCTAAGAAAACATCTCCATTGCACCCTACACCACCTCCACATCACAAGCTTCAGCGTTTATTGTGTTGTATGCAACCATTGGTCATGGTTCCCTTCCATGCTACAATAAATCTACCATCATTCATCCACTATCCTACATACCCTCCACATACCATCCCTATGGTCCATGCTTTGGCATAAGTCTGACATAATCCACTATTTTCCCTACATAATCCACATCATAATCCACTTTTCTCCCCTCTAGAATCCACATCATAATCCACTATTTTCCTAATCCATTTGCCTTCCATGTATCCCTTACCAACATCGATGAGGGCACTCAACATGGTCATGCATGAGGACATCATTCTCTAATGGGACTATATCCTTTCAGTGCAATGTAATGCATCCTTCAACCCTCAACCCTAAACACTATACCTTAAACCCTAATCCCTACACCCTAAACCCTAATCCCTCAACCCTAAATGCTATCCCTAAAGCCTAAAGCCTCAACCCTTAAACCTTAAACCCTAAACCCTATCCCTAAACCCTCAACCCTAAACACTATACCTTAAACCCTAATCCCTCAACCCTAAACCCTGATCCCTTATCACTAAACCTTAAACCCTAATCCCTTATGTCAGCCTGATAACAATAGGAATGACTATTATTCATTAGAAGTACACTTGGCAATGACTAAAAGGATTTCTAATAATTTAGATTACCCTGATATCAGGTAAACTTCATATTGTTCTCCCTGAAATGTTAAGTAAGACAAAAGGCACCTATGCAATATTGGTGAGATTACTAAATGTCTTCCCAACTGAATAAGAGAACTAAAGGGATACTACATATCAAAAAGACATTCAGTAAGTCTTTGTGATCAATTATGAATATATAAACAAAGATGACACCAAATGAAGCACACAAATTGGCCTGAAACTACGACAGTCCCACCGATGCAATCTGACATTTCAAAATTTAAAAAATCTGTTGCATTCATTTCCAGTGATGGACATTAATGGCCATGTGAACAAACATTATATGAACAATTTTGATTTAAAAGGGATTGAACTTGTTAGAACTAGAAAAAAATTTACATCTCTCACCAACCTCTTCACACTTATCCTCTGTATACCATTGAAATTGGCCACATTATAATTTTGTGATTAAAACAATTTATGAAAATTTGTGTGACAAGATCCATATTAACTCCTATTGCTAAAACATGTGTGACAAAATCCTATTAGAACAATTACATTTATGAACAAATCCTCATAATATATTTTCTTAAGTGTATCGGCCTAGCAACACCTCATCATTGGAACCCTATTTATAGCTCCACTGACAGCCCTATGAAAAACAATTTACAGTGTTATCTATCTAAAAATACCCTGTCGGGCTAACCTTTGAAGTTCTTACCCCGATAGACCGATATAGCCAACTACAGTGAGCTCATCATTGCAATACATAGTCATCAGTAGGATAGATATTCATATTCCCTCGATGACTTGATAGATAACTATGGGTTGTCCAAAATTAGACATAATCGGCTAAACATGCCCTAATCATTGGAGTTCCCATCATACTCCCACCGATAGTCCTATGAACATAACTTGTAGCCATATCAGGCTAGCAATATCCTATCGACCTAACACTTGAGAGTCCCTCACTGATAGACCGATAAAATCAACAAAAGCTTGCACATTGTTGTGACTCATAAACATCAGTGGAACAAATGTTTTTGTTCCCCCAATAACCTGATATGACCATAAGTTAACCAAAGGTGCAATATTGTTAGCCCTCATCATTGGAGTTCCCATCATACTCCCACCGATAGTCCTATAAACATAACTTGTAGCCATATCAAGTTAACAATATCCTATCGGCCTAACTCTTGAGGGTCCCTCAGCGATAGACCGATAAAATCAACAAAAGCTAGCACATCGTTGTGACTCATAAACATCAGCAGAGCAAATGTTTCTGTTCCCCCGATAACCCGATATGACCACAAGTTAACCAAAGGTGCAATATCGCCCAAGCTAAGGTACATCGGGGTAATGTTACCTGGCATCCCAACGATACACCGACACAAAGAGTCCATCAATGAAGGAAGCTAACATTGGTGAAACATAAATAACAGTCTCAATGATGCAGTGGCAATAATTATTGTGACATCTTGAGGCATCATTCAGATATTCAAAATAAATGACCTCCTCCTATGACATGACCAAAATGAAAGGTGCATTTATGAACCAGGAATAAAAGTGAGTTGTGCCACAGTTTGATCACATAGCTCCTATAAAACTTGAACAAATTGTAAAAGGGGTTGAAGGAGAAGGAGACTGAAGCTCTCACATGGTAAAGTGAAGAAAAACTAGTGGGAAAGCAAAATTCAAGTAAGTACACCAATCCCAGCTAAGAAATTTTGTCTCTTAAAGGTTTGAATTCAAGCAAAGGGAGATAGTGCAGAAAAACCTAAAAATAAGAAATAGAAAACTAAAAATAGACCATTAAACCAAGACTTGATAGATCAAGCAATGGGAGATAGTGCAAAAAAACCTAAAAATAAGAAACAAAAAACTAAAAAGAGACCATTAAACCAAGACTTGATAGATCAGTGTCTTGGGTCAGGACCAAGACCAAAAACAAGTGTACAGATGAACCCCTCACATGATTGATTGTTGGACAATCATAAGGACTTGGGAGATGTATGGACTCCACTATGAGGGTACAAACTTTTCTTATACCACTACAGAAAACAATATAGATTTTTACTAGTCTGTAACCTATGGAGACTGAACCTAGGGAGATTAGTTGTGCTAGAGGTGTTTGTCAATGTGGAATTAATGAAAGCCCTTGCTAGTAAATATGATCTGAAAATGAGAACTATTTAAACACACAGTGGTGATAATTTATTGGTTATTTCAAAAGATCTCATTTCCAATGTATTTCAATTAGAGTGTGGTTTTGATTTACCATTCACAATTAGAGATCAATTGCTAGAGTGTCGTCATATGGATACTAGCTATAAAAGGTGGCAGTTGGCCTTGCATAGGCCTAAGGACGAAGGACAATTAAGGAAATTCTCTAGTAATGAGAATCCTCCATTTCATGAAGATCTATTTGAAGAGTATTTTTGATACACCTATTATGCAACTGGTAAAGTCTTGGGAGTAGAGGTCCTACCTCTAATGTCAATTGCACCAATGGTTTTAGCTGCAGATGTACAGACTAATTGGGCCAGGCCTTTTGACTATGCTAGCTTTGTGGATAATGCCCTAAATCAAGGGCTGAAAAAATACAAAATAATAGTGATAGGATCAACTTCAAACACTATTCCTTATTAATGCATTTGCTTTTGTATGAGAGACATGATAGAGAATTTTGGAGCAGTGAATTGAGGATAAGGGATTCTTTTGCTAATGGGGATCCTAAACCTATATAGATGTGGACTTCGTTATGGGATAGCTGATTTGGTAGATCTCACTACCTCTACTTTGAAGAGTTTTTTGTAAAACCTTTAATGGAGTTATTGGGATATCCCTGGGATTATAACCTATCCCCAAGGATGTAGAGATTTCTGGGGAGATTGGTATGCTTTCCATGACTACACAGTGATTAGCGTTTATGGATTTGAGGGCACCCCACATTTGCTACCACGAATAGTTCCTGGTCAGATTGCCTATCTAGAGATTGTGAGGCAATTAGCAAAATCTGATGCCATACACCTCAAGAAGCATAACAAATAGTCAATCATGCCCAACACTCTATGTTTTGGAGATTTCACAGTGGTCACAAATGAAGGGTATGAAGAAATTAATACTAAATTGGCACAGTTCAATCTTCCTATAGGTAATGAAAGATAAAATTTTGATTCAGAGGGTTTTATTAATAAATCAAAGATTTCACAAGGGCTCTCAAGATATGAACATTTTTTTCAGAGGAAGATGTGATTAGAAATCGTGATGAGGCCTCTACTATCAACATAATGGGTACATTCAACAAAGTGATACTTGCTGATGAATGGAAAAGAAAACATGTCCAATCTTATTCAAAAATCTTTTGTGAAATATAGGATCCACTGGCAAGGATTGAACAATTGATTGCTCATGTAGATGAAATCATAAAAGATGTGCCCCCAGTTGTTTTTGATACAACTTATACAATCTATTTAGGAACACAAGCTGAAGACATAGAGCCTCTGGGCTATAAAGCCTCACAGCCTACCCCTGAAGTATGTTTTTTTGTAGATACTGACATAAGTGAAGAAGGGGAAAGTGATGAAGAAAGTGAACAAATGAAGACAATAAATGCTCTTGAAATAGCACAATATGAGCATCCTCTTGAATTGAATGATGTAAAGTTTTAGACATTAGATGAATTATCTGATGACATTAGAATCTTGGTTGCACATAAATTTATTTTTGATGATGATTTTATTAAAAATCCTAAATTTAAGTCATTTGTCTATGAGTACAAAGGAAAAAGGGTGAGAGAAAAAATGCAAGATGTCACTTTTGAACAAGAGGTTACTACTTTGGATGAATTAAAAAGGGAAGTTGATAAAGAGATGGAGTCCATCACTCCCGAAAGAGGAAGGGAGTTGCTTCAAGAAGCCAAAGTATTTCTCTTGTGAGAGTGGGATATGAGTTTAGCAATTGTGTTTGATAGCTTCAGGAAGAGAGAAGACAAAATAATGAATTTGACTGAAGAAGCCACTGATAAGATATACTCAGGATCAGGATTAGGGTATAATGCAGATGAAGCCACTCTACTCATTTGGTCACTTTACCCACAGGATAAGAGACCAACAATTTCTAATAATTCAAATCAAATGTTTGGTCATCTCTTAGTCAAAAGGGTAGGGGATACTGACCCCATGGAAACAAGAGAGCTCAACATAAATGTGGCAAAGTTCAATAAGGCAAAAGTTGAAAATTTGCTTAAAGAAAATGATAGACTAAAGGGGCTATTATATCAAAAGGAAAGATCCTCTTCCTCTTCTATATCACAATTCTATCCTCTAGACCTTGAGAAAGATGAGAAAGATAAGAAAGTGTTGGATGCACTTACTGATGCATCTTATTGGAAAAATTGCCATCTGAAATCCCAAGGGAAATGTAAATAGTTGGAGAAGGAAGTAAAAACTATCAAATACGATATGGCATCTGAATTAATTAGGGAAAGATTCAATAAAATGATGAGCTATACTGATACCTATTAGAAATTATTTAAGCTGACACGCTTAGCAATGGAAGAAAATAAAAGATTAGAGGGGAGGATGACTGAAAAGAAAGAAGACCTTTTGGGCAAAGGGATCTTGGTAGGACAAACATTACAGGTATATAATGATTTGATAGAGTCACATGATGAATATCATGACAAGCTCAAAGAAGAGCTTGATTATTTTAATCTTGCTCCACCACTTCATGATAATTCTGGGAATCTTCAAAAATGTGATGATTGGAAGGAAGAATTGGCCATGGTTCTGACTAATGCATTACAGGAGATCAAGAATGAAGAGATAGTCTTGAAAAATACTCATAAGCATTTGGAAAAAATGATGCGCGAATGGAGTATGATATGAAGGAAGTGATTATCAATGTGAATACCTAGGCAGAACAGGACTACATCCATCATCTCTCTGCAATAAATCTGTTTATCAATCAAACCATGAACATGCTAGATACAATAGGACAGTCATCGACTGGATGAGATCAGCCAATAGTATGATGGGCATCATATCAAAAAATAGAAGCTTTGCACAGGCCTTAGATGGTCACGGGCCTCTATTCAGAGATTAATGAATCGGTATATCCATTTAATGAAATGTTTTTCTTTTCAGTTATAATTAGTTATCAAAAGTCATTTCTTTTTGTAATAGGTTTGTAGCTTGTTGCCTCTCGTATATAAGAGAGACCAGGACCCGAGAAAAAAAAGGAGGGTAGTAGTTCTTTCTAAAGCATTTTAGGGGACTTAGTAAGAAGATAGATTGCACCCATCCCACTCATCCACTTTCATGTTCCAAAAACTTTGCAATTAATATATATATTATGAAGTAGTATTATGGAGAAGATTGTACTTAAATGGTAACCTTTTTTTAGTGTTCAACTGTTGTGTTAATTTTCATGTTTATATGTTGTACTGTCTCCAAAGTGATTGAAAAAAGATACAAATGATTTGATGATGATGATGATGAAGATTATAATTTGGATGATGTGGATTCTTGTAATTTACTCATACTATAATGAAAACCTTTTGCTTGCAATTTTACAAATGAGAAGAAATCTATCAAATTCTGCCAATGTAAGAATAATAAGCTTACCAGTGAAAGTGATCACCATTGTTTCACAAATTAGGTCACCCGCTTCTTCCCTTTTCAAATGTTGTTAAAGGAAGAGATGTCTTTAAACATGTCATCGGGCATTGAAAACTAATGTAGTATTTTCCTATGTTTAGTGCATGGACTTCAAAGTCCTATGTCTAAACAGTCACCATGTATGGTGAATGGATCTTCAAATATTCATATACATTTCACTATAATAGCTAAGTAGGTATGCGAAAGCTTACATCCTTTCATCATGTTTGGTAATTGAGTACTCAAGGATTCAAACCATCTCACTGTGATTTTTTAATTGTGAATGAAAAAACTCAAATCAATTCACTGTACCTGCAAATTGGTTATACAAGGATTCAAATTAGTTCACTATATTTGCCAATGGAAATGCAAGGATAAAAATCATTTGCATATAACAACTATTGGAAAATTTTAGACCTAGGAGTGGATGATGTGGATGCTTGTAATTTGCTCATACTATAATGAAAACCTTTTGCTTACAATTTTACAAATGAGAAGAAATCTATCAAATTCTACCAATGCAAGAATAATGAGCTTACCAGTGAAAGTGATCACCATTCTTTCATAAATTAGGTCACCCACTTCTTCCCTTTTCAAATGTTGTTATAGGAAGAGATGTCTTTAAACATGTCATCAGGCATTGAAAATTGATGTAGTATTTTCCTCTATTCAGTGCATGGACTTCAAAGTCCTATGTCTAAACAGTCACCATGTATGGTGAATGGATTTTCAAATATTCATATACATTTCACTATAATAGCTAAGTGGGTATGTGAAAACCTACATCATTTCACCGTGTTTGGTAATTGAGTACTCAAGGATTCAAACCATATCACTGTGATTTTTTAATTGTGAATGCAAAAACTCAAATCAATTCATTGTACCTACAAATTGGTTATACAAGGATTCAAATCAGTTCACTATATTTGCCAATGGGAATGCAAAGATACAAACATAGACCTAAAACTGTTAAATCATGTAGATGACAGTGGGTGGAAGAGGATATTACAATGGATCCTATAGACACAACAAATGATTGCACTGAACAAGAGGTTGGTCAGGACTATAGTACATGAGATGAATACTTTGAGAAATTTGTTGTTTGTGGATGTTCTGTATGTCGTGGAAAGAAACAATTCAAACAAGTGATTGTACAAAGACATTACATATATGATGAGCTTCCAGTTGGTAGTATGCCTCCTACAATCGATTCAAATCCAATAGGAATTGTGGTAAGAAATTTTCCAATCTGATTAAATAACATGTATACTTCGTTTAAACATTATTTTATATTATTTAAATAACTAATTTTTTTCTTAATGGATACTTGTAGGATAAAGTTATAGGTTTGAGTTCTAGCCTAGAGGCCAATGATCATTCATCAAATGATACATCTAACAAAAATATGTTCCAATATACCAGCTCTGAAGATGAGGAATTGATAAAAACAAGTAACAGAACAAGAATCAATTTAAAGATGCATAATTTTCTTAAAGACAAGGGGAAGGTGGACTACATACCCTATGAGAATGAATGTGATGGAGATGATGACTTGCCCCTAAGTTTGAGATCAATTTACAAAGAGACATTTGATCATCGACTATATTGCGCTTGGCCTAGTGATCAACAACTACCTAGAGTGTATGAGGTGTTTCAATTTTGGGGATACAGCTACATGATACGACCCTCCAATATTCATGGAGTGAATCTAGGACTCTTTGTTGTCCAAAATGTACATGTGGGATCTAAACATAGAAATAATTTAGAACAAACCACTAGGATATTAATGCCATATTATGGTCCATCATATTACGGTGGTGAATGGAGAAGGCTAGAAGAATATAAGCCTAGCATGTCATCATATGGTCTAAATTTGAATATGTATACACATTGTCTCCAATTGGAAAGTGGAAAATAAATGAATAGAGGTCATCTTATGTATATAGATGGATGTGCATACACACACAAAAATATTATAGGATTTATAAATAGTAGTAAGGGAAGGGACCCTACTGTAAGACCGAATTGTCAATTTGTTGAGGCTATAAATGATAAAGATGGAGATATGGAAAGAGAGTTTGATAGATTGATAATGGTTGAGGCTATTATGGACCTTACCATTGGGGATGAGTTATTGATTGATTACCTCTTCTTAAAATGCACTCCTACACGAAAGAAAAGGGAAGAACAAGGTCTCCCTAAGGATGTTCTTAAGGGTAGAAAACCAAAGAATAATAAATGAGTGTGGACTAATGTTTTATAAACTATGTTGTTGAAATTATGTTTTCTTTAAATTATTGTATAAAAAAGGTAGTCTATAAAATAATGTTCCATTATTCAATTAATGTATATATGTTCATAGAATTTATATATTTTTTTAAGCCATATTTGATTATATTTCTTTGAAATTGATACATTTTGAATTTAGTGCAATTGTTTCCAAACATTAAATAATGCTAGTGTTTGTTGATAGGTAGAAGATGTTGATGAAACACATACTAATACCCAAGATCCAACTAGGTTATTAAGGTTTGGACGGGATGATTCAAACCATCCTTTAAACCATACCAGGTAGAAAAGAGCAACATTGAAGAGAATACTAGCATCTGAGAAATTTGAACTGCTAATGAGATCCGCATACACTAATGACATGCCAGCTAGCATTAATGATGATGATCATGATAGTGAAAATGCAGTGCATGAAGAAGGATTGAATGAAATGCTTACAGATTTCTTTGGGGATGGAAACAATGATGACAATAATGATCATATGGTTGATAGTAACGATGATAGCAGGGGTAATTACCACCAACGTAATGATGATGATAACAACTTGAAAAACTCCATCAAGCAAGTAGCGAAGACACCCGTGTTCAAATCGGGTGCAAGTAGAACCTCAAAACTAGAATGCACATTAATATTATTAGAAATCAAGTCACTATTTGGTTGGTTAGACAAAGGATTCACTACCCTACTAAAGTGAGATGAAATCCATTTTTTACTTTGCATTGTCAATTGGTGTACATAATTCGTAAACATTCATCAACTTCATTTATATTTCTTTAAGGGGAATTTAAAACCATATATTGTATATAAATAGTCCTAGTATAGATTGACAAATGAAACATGTTCATCATAAGTCAAACATTCAATTGATTTAATCTCTGGCAATCTTATAGGGCACTAAAAACTAAAATATTCGTTGAAGAGAATGTGTTGCCATCAACTTGCAGAGAGGCACATCTGGTGTTGGTTGAGTTGGCGATTGAATATAAGCAAATTCATTCATGTAAAAATGATTGTATTTTATACAGAGATGAATATGAAAACAAGGTAGAATGCCCTGTATGCAAAGAGATGAGATATCGTACAGATGTACAAGGTCCTATAGTCCCAAAGAAGGTTTTACGTCACATTCCAATTATACCTAGACTTCAACGAATGTTTCGTTGCAAGTCACTTGCACAATTTATGGATTGGCATGCAAAGAATAGGAGTAAAGATGGATTCATGTGAATTCTGGATGAATCCAAAGCAATGAAACACATAGAGGAAAAATGGCCAAGAAAATTCAAAGATGAACCTTGTAGTATCAGGTTTGGTCTTGCAATTGATGGAGCATACCCATTCTCTTTCCTAAGCTCAAATTATAGTGTTTGGCTAGTCAGATTGATAGTATACAATATTCCCCCATGGATGAGTGTTAGAAAGGAGCACCTTATGCTGACTCTCATTGTTTCAAGAAAACATCAAGTTAAAAACATGGATGTTTATCTTGCACCTTTTATTGATGAGATGCAATTCTATGGAAAGGCATAAGAATGTATGACATATCACGTCCCCCATCAAATAGATCCTTCATGTTGTATGGTGTGCTATGTTGGGCTATTCATGATTTCCCAAAACCTAGTGTTTGTTCTGGTAAGATAAAATATTTACATACTTACACTCATAATTTATTTCCATCCCAACTTTCATACTTAGTTTTATACTATTTTTTGATATTATTAACATTACTTATTGAATTGCAGGGCTTCAAACAAAGGAGATATTTGCATGTCCAAGATGTGTAGAACAATTTCAAGGGCGATATTCTAAAGATCTACATAAATTTATTTACGCAAACAATAGAGTTTTTCTACCACTAGATCATAAGTTTAGAAATTGCTTGAAGAATCAATTTGATGGAAAAGTTGAAAATAGAGGCCCTCCCATGATTATAGGTCCAAGTGATTGGCTTAAGAAGTATGAAGATGCTGAATTGAAAGCTTGGGAGGATTTTTTTGATTGGGGTGATTCAAGTGAAGAACTAGAACAAGTTGTAGTTAATATGCTAGAAGGAATGAAAAGGAAATCCATATTTTATGAGCTCCCTTACTGGAAGGATCTATTAATATCTCACCTATTAGATCCTATGAACATCTTCAAAAATGTCCCAGATTCTATATTTTGACATATATCAGGCAAAGAGAAGGATACCTTGTCTTCGAGGAGAGATATTGCTCTTTCACTTACGAAAATTGATAGAAAAGATTTGTGGCCAAACAGGGAAAATGAAACATATGCAGAAGCTCCATGGATTTTGAAAAAAAAAGAGCTAGACAACCTAAAAAATTTCATCCATTCAATAAGGACACCTACTCGCTATGGGTCGTCATTGGCTAAATCTTTTACAATTGATAGACATATCACAGTATTTAAAACACATGATTTTCATAATTTTATGAAGGTATTATATATCATCATTTAACATTTACTGGTAACATTGATTAAGTACTAAATATATTTTGATATTTTGTTGTGTGAGGAAAAATTACTAATGACCTTTTCATAAATGTGTTTGATAGCATATCATGCTATTGGCAATTAGGGGGTATTCATGTCTTACAGTTGACTTAAGGAATGCCATAAGTTGATTGTCAGCATTTACAAGGTATGTGGTTATATGAAATGTTCATGTGTGAGAGACATAGAGATATTATATTGCATTTTAATTTTTGACTAAAGGTTCATACTAATTTACTATTCTTATATTAGGTGGTTGACCTCCAAGGAGATCCATGAATGTGAAGTGCCAAAATGGAAGAAGGAAATTATAGAAATTATATGTGTATTTGAGAAGAACCTCCCTACAAGTTTCATGGACCTACAAGTCCATTTACTTATACACCTAGTCGATGACATTGAATTGGCAGGTGTCATATCAATATGATGGATGTTTTTCTTTGAGAGGTATATGAAAACTCTAAAAAGATATGTCTGACAAGAGGCACATCTAGAGGGTTGCATGGCTGAAGAGTATGTATTGAATGAAGCATTTTTCTTCTTGTGTGAATTCCTTGGTAAGGATTTTGAAGATGCACCACACTTCTGGGATGAAGAATGAGCATCAGATATTATTGATGGAGAAAAACCACAATATAATGGTGTTCAAGTAGAAATTAGTAAGTAAATTCATGATCAGTGTGGTTGTTTTTCTTGCAATCATTAATTTACTCTGTAATTTATTTGTCAAATTAACAGCATGACATTTGGCGTTTGAAATAAACATGTTGACATGTAATGGCGTAGACAAAAGTGATATACTCGACAAGTTCATTCTATACCACATGGACTTTATGAATAAATGGATTGATCTGTATGATAAAAAGAGAGCAGAAGTGTTAGAAGCAAGGAGACAATTTAAGAGATCGAACTCAAGGAATACTCCACTTCCCACTGATCTGCTTGGGGAATGGGGCAAAGATTGTACACTAGAATGGGTTACTAAACAAATTCAAAATCAAATAGAAGATGTAGGTATAGATTCAAACATAACAGAAGATGAAATCAACATGTCTAGAGGATGTGAAAGAAAGGTACAGTCAAAATTTTACAAAATGTTGTTTCCTTACCGTTTTGACACTATTAACTATTTTAATATTCATCATTATATTTTTTCCATTAAAATAATTGGTCTTTGACAGGTGAGGAAATATCCAGCAATGTGGTCATATGGTTGAAATTATCATGTAGAAAGTGTAGATGTAAAGAGATGATCCTTCAATTGTGGCATCATGGTTGACTTCAAGCAATCCAATTGATCAAGCTCAAAAGATAAGAATATAATTGAAGGGAATCTACAATATGTTGGGAAAATACAAGAAATTATTGAGTTGGATTACCACTCTTTTAAATGTTGTTTTTTTAAGTGTAGATGGTATGAAGCATTTGAGAGGACATGAAGACATGACACCCATAGTGAATTGTTTTCTATAGATTCCTCATGTTTCCTACTAGAGGATAAGGAGCCTTATGTTCTACCAATTCATTGTGAGCAGGTATTTCATTAACTCAAACAAGAAGCAGTAGTGATCATTAATCTATTAATTCATAGTTTATTGCGAATATAGACATGTGTTTATTAATCAATAAAATTGTTATACCATACATCTAATATATGTATGTCGTTCATGTGCAGGTATTTTTCTATGAAGATATTTTGGACCCGAAATGGATATTTGTCATATATTATGATCCAAGATTAAGGCATGTATTTGACAATGCATTAGTGGATACTAAGCAAAACAATGATGTCTAACAAAATGAGAGAGAGGGATTAGAGAACATCAAAGAAATTGACATCCATGATGATGTTGAAGATGGTTATGTTCAGGCACAAGAAGACAACAATCCAGAGTTAGATGATGTTATGGAAGACAACAATATGGATGGTATAGAAAATGATGATCCAAATACATCTGGTAACAATATAGATGGTCTACAGTCAAATTTCAATGATGATGAAGATGATGTAGGTCAAGATGAGGATGATGATAATTTTAAATACTTGAAAGAACATATGAACATTGACAATGATACACTTGATGACATTGTAGCAAACAATAATGTTAATGACCAAGACTTCTAAATTTTTAGAATTATTTGCAATCCATGTTTAAAAAAGGATGATTCTTATGGCCTAAACTTTGTAATGCTTCAGTAATATTATTTGTGTTGATACAAATTACCTATTACAATATCCTTAAATTGTTCAATCTTTGGTATGAATTGTTGGCAGAAAAAATAAGGATTACTTGGATGCTTCTTCCATTCATTTTGTATCAACATATGTTCGTGAAGACACAAAAGTTAATAAAATATTAATGCACGTAACTCACAATTATTTAAATAAGCAACTTTGTTAACTTTATTATTTTTAAATAGTTTCCATTTTTATGTTGAACATAATTTTGAACATGTAACTGAAAACATCCATAGTAAATGCTTTACTGTATCAGCATATTCATTCACATAAGCATGGTATTGAGGATCAATAACTAATATTCGTTCAAATATAAGAAGAAATAAGTATGGAAAAAATAAGAAAAATACATAATGATAACATAGTCATGGAGTTACACCAGTGCTTTGTCATAGGTAGTCTTCTTAATAAATCCATGTTAATGATTCCCAAGGTGGTGTCAAAACTAAGAGGGGTGTAGAGTCCAAGCTTCCTATTTTTAATATTTTGCAATGCTACAAAGAATGAGAGACTTGATGTGGTTCTCAATTTGCACATATGTGAGGCCACTAGAAGTGTTGTTCAAGTGTTGCTAGTGTTTTAGTAATGTTGAAGTGTTGAGTTATTTTGGAATAGTATGCTTCCTAGATGAGTCTCTAGTTTGGTGTGGTGTCTAAAACATAGAGATACTTGAGCTTGTAGAGAAGCTTGTTAGACATGTAAAATTCACCAACCTATTTGCCTTCTAAGAGATTGGTGTAGTTCTATGCAAAGTACAAGTCTAATGGGTAGAGAGGTTCCCGGTCAAAGAAGTTGTGACCACATGAGTCCAACATTGTGGTGAGTGCATGAACTAGCTATTAGCTTAGGTATTCAAATAACTTTTTGTCTTTTCCCTTCTCATGATTGCAGATAACTAGATGGAATTGTTGTAGATATGTCATCCATTTCATGTGGTGCACATTTTCCAATTTGTTCTGAGTTTTCAAGAATTGGAGTGGCTTGTGATCAAAGTGGATGATTGGACCTCCTTTCCCAAGATGTAGTGAGATCATTGCTTGATGGCTTGCATGATGGTATACAACTCCTATACATAGGTGGAATAGCATTGAACCGTGTCATTTAAAAGTCATAGAGTGGTACAAAAATCTCTAACTACATATTTCCTCTCAGAGGATTCCAAACCTCTAACATTCCAATTGAAACATCTCAAACAATCTATTAGGTCACAAAAATGTAGGTTGTTAACCCTAAGAGGTTGCCAAGCTCTCTTGACATTTTTGGCTAATGACACGGGGTAGATATGGCTAAACCCCCTTCACTTTAGGCTCTGCTAGACCTAGCGGTGTACCTTGAAAGATATTGCAGATTCTTGTGTAACCTTCATAGTGGCAAACGGGTGTGAAGTAGATGTAAGGGTTGAAATGTATTTCTAAGGTTAAGGTTTGCAAATATGAATAGGGTATGAAGATTAATAGTAAATTGGATCAATGCTTTATCTATTGGGCAAAGAAATTAGGATTCAATGGTGTAATGGATCTTTATATTGACTTAACTAAGATTGTTAGGCACTTATGTAAATCTGTATCTTGTGCAGATGTGCAAGAATGTTGAGGTACAAGATTCTTCTTATAAATCCCAATGATATTTCCTTAAATTGCTATGACCTAGAAAAATGATTTTAATTCTAACAAGAAGGAAACCAACTAGAATAGATTGTTCAAAGGATTTTAACCCTAGTTAGAGACCAATAAACACTGACTACTCAGCCAGATTTAAATAAACTTCCTCAGAAACCTATCACACAGATCATATAGTAACAACAAATGTATACTAAAAAATTAATGATATCCTTGATATATCAATTTAAACAACTTGACAAACCACTTTGGAGACAATCATGCAACTCATAAATATTAACATCAACACAACAATTGAACATCAATTTTGGATCCACCAACTAACTCTGATTCTTTTTATTAATTTAGCAATTCATACTGGTTTGAAAACATAGATAGATGGAAATGGATTCTTCGAATAGTGCTTTTATATTAAATATATGTCTCTGAAATAGATTGGATGATCTCCTTCATAGTAGCCTTGGTATCCTATTTTATAGGATGCAAGCAAGATTCAAGCCTGAAACATTGTACATTTTCATAATAATATCTTTTGGTAACTAATGCATAATTAACAAACGTAAATGAAGATAAAAGCATAAACAGTGATCTGACTTTGGCTCCATTAATCTCCATAGAGTGACCTATGACTCAAAGGCCTAGCAAGGTCATCCTCATCTCCATAATATAGATTGATATAGCTGCATTGCTTAACAAAATTGTATTATTTTTGCTTCATCACAGCGCTCTGGATACAAATTGATTTATTTGACCAATATGGTCGATGTACACTTGAACATCACATGGATAAGTCTCAAGTAAACTCCTCATCGTTGATTCTAGAGAAAATATATTTCCTAGACATGTATAAGTATTCTCTATCATCCTTTCCTCATTATTTACATTTTCAAGTAGTGGTGGCAGTAACTGACCCAATTCATTCCTCCAAGTGTCCTTGTTTTTTAGGTTGCCCTCATCATTGTAGAAGTTGGGAAATGCCAAATCAATACGTTGATCAATATCTTTCAAATCTGCTATCAATATACCATTAAATATCTCATGTTCTTTCATCAATTCATTATATCATTTGAGCACTTATTCATCAGTGCTAGCTTTAGCATTCAACCCTTCCTTTGTTTCCAACATTTTGAGGTGTAGTCTTTTATGCTCTTGGTATAATTGATGTGTTCTATTGTGCAAATCCCAAACCTTGTCGCTATCTTTCATCATGTGGCCAAAACTTCTTTGAATCAATTCAGAGGCCATATTATATTTGATAGTTTTCAATTCAGTTTCTAGCTGGTCACTTTTCTTTTGATTCTTTTCTTCCTTATACTTCCAATAATTCACATCTTCCAAGGCCTCTATTACCCTTTGATCACCTTCTAGGTATGGTGAGTAGCTGCTGGATGAAGGTAACTTGTCTTTGTGCAAATCAATCTCTTGTCTTAGCATAGCATTTTCTTTCTTATATATATTATTATCTTTGATTTTTTTTTAATTTGTGCTTTAGTAAACCTTGCAACATTAACATTTAAATCAGTAGTGTCCATAGGATCTGTATCCTCAATCCTTTGTATCAACAAGCTACCAAAATCTTTATTAGGATCATCAATGATATGTGGTCTCTTATTTGGAGGATACAACATCCATATAAGAAATTCTCTTTTATCAGGGTCATACCTTGATCCTCTTCTGATATCATCCATTGCCTCTATGCTGAGTTTCAACTTCTTATCTTGATTTCTATTGAAAGAATCAAATACAATGGCCAAAGCCATGTCCCATCCAGGAATTACAATCACACCTGCTTCTTGTAACAAGGTCCTTCCCCTTTCTAGAGTCATTATCTCCAATTCATTGTCGATCTCCTTCTAAAGCTCAGACAACACCTCATCCTGTATGTCAGGAGTGATATATTTCATTCTCTTCCTAGCTTATTTGCCCTTGTATTCATATAAGAAGGCTTTAAACTCAGGTGTTTTGATGAAATCATCATCTAATATGAATTTGTTGTTGGTTAGGCACCTTATGTCTTCTGATAGATCATTTGGTGCTTCCACAGTGACAACTTCTCTATCTTTAGGCAGTTCATACCCCTCAATGGTTGGGTCATAACTTTGCACCCCTTCTTCAAACTCTCAATCTCCTTTTGCAATGTTTGTGTCTACAGAGAAACTTATATCCGGTGTGCATTGAGGTGACAAGTGACCCAGGGGTACTTCATACTCAGCCTGTGCATCTTTAAGTTGTTTTCCTTTTTTGTTAAATACATGAAGGGGAACATTCTTGATCAGTTTTGGTGGATGTGTAATCATAGTGTCCAGTCTTTGGATAGGATCATCAATATCCTGGAAAACTCTAGTGTAGGCGGGGTTTTGGGCTACCCTCCAAGCCTCTGCTAACATGGTTTTATGGTACAAACTTCTTCTTTCTACTACTGTAGTTTCATCATAATTTTTGATTAAATCTTCATCAACAAATAGGACATGATCATATCCCTTTAACTTCTACTTTGTTTTTACATTGTTTATGAAGTGTTTCGGATCAAATTTCCTCTTGCATTTCCAAAAGGTAATCTGAATTGTTCTAATTTTCTATCAATTAATTGATAACCTTTGTCAGAAAGTACTATGAAATCTCCAAAGCATAATGTCCCAGGCATAAATGATTGTTTATGTTGATTCTAGAGATGCATGAAGTCTGAGGAATCCAATTGCCTAACAATTTCTAAGTATACAACTCGATATGGGCATGTCTTTGGTAGAAAGAAGGGTGGCCCTTCATATCTAAATACTCTTATCATAGTGCAATCTCTCAAAACATACCAATCACCCCAATTATGGTTGAACTTTCCCTCTTCATGTCTATCTTTTGGTCTCAAAAACTTCTGTATTTCTAATGAAAATTTGTGGTTACAAGGATGTCCAAATAGTTTGAATATTGGTTTCACAAAAAACTCTTCAAAGTATAAATAATGGGATCTGTCACATTTGCTATCCCAAATAGCAGTCCACATTTGCATAGGTTTTATATCTCCATTGATGTCTAGGTCTCTTACCCTGATATTTCTATCCCAAAAGCCCATACATTGTCCTTCATATAATACTATATGCATAAATAAAGAATAATGTCTGAATTTACTTCCTCCATTCTTAATACACATTAAATCATTTTTTATATTATATGCCAGGTATTTAGCATAATCAAAATATTGTGCATCATGACTCCATATGTCTGTAGCTAGGACCATGGGCGCAATTTCCATGAACATGGAGGCCTCTATTCCCAATATCTGGAAGGCAAAGTAATATGTGTTTTTGAAATAATCTTCAAACAATTCAGTTGAGTAGGGTGGATCTTCACTCTCTAAAAGTACCCTAAGTTGGTTATTGTCACCATGAGGCCTATGCAAGGGTAACTTCCATCTCTTATAATTGCTACTCATATTGCGGTACTCAACCAACAAATCCTTGATTCTAAATTTCTTGTCTAAACTTGTGTCTAACTAAAACATTGTGGCTATATAGTCTATGGTAATGGGGAAGAAACTAGTCCCATCATTGAATTCAATATAACAAGTCTTAGGGTTAAATTTCTCTGCAAAAAACTTCATCAATTGGACATTTACAAACACATTTGGGACTACTAATTTACCCAAGTTTAGCCACCATGGGTTTGAAATGGGTTTATGCCTATGCATTTTTCTATAATGGGAGATAAAGAGATCATATCCTCTGACCAGTGTCCATATATCCCTAATATCCCTATATTAATCTTCAAATTTCTCAGCATGTGGGTTTAGTTGGGCATTTCTTCTAGATTTCTATCCTAACCTAGGACATTGGTCTAATAAATCCTGGTTTAGATGCATATCCCTAGTTTTTTGTCTTTTACTCTTTGGGTTCTGAATTGTTTCTTCCATATTCTATCACTATGTCTAGATTTCAACTCTATGATTTTTAAATGCAGACTAATCTATACAAACAAGTTCGCAATACTTACTTGACAAATTGCTCTGGTCCTAAATTGCTTATTCATCCACACCCTGCACTTGTTTTTTGCAATGCCCTTTGAATTCCCATTCAACAATCTTAACTCTATGCAATCAATGGCATCTTGATTATGTTTCTCATATCATCGAAGGGAATTTAAATGTTTTCAAAAATAGAGCATTAGATTGCCACCTTTATGTCTTGTCACTTTATTTTGAGCTGATGTGTTTTGCAATCTCATTTATTGTTCAGGATTTTAGTATGACCCTAATTGGTGTTACTTCAATAATATGGGTCTCCTCGAACCAGAAATCACCTTTCTGATATTTTAATTTCTTTTTGTTACCTTTTCAAAGACACCCCAAATTTTGACACAGTAGAGTTTCTTTGAAATACCCTTTACATTATCTTTTCATCGGTGAGACCCCTTCTATCGGTGAGACTCTAAACCATATCACTTCGATATCTTGAATCCCTTAAAGGTTATCGATATTTTCATTTGATCGTCGTGACATGTTTTGGTGTCACGCTGAAGTGCCTTATCTGTTCAACTTTTAGGGTATCGATGAGACTACTAAATTTTTTGGTTTATGGTGTTAATTTAGTCATTATAGTCAGCGCTAAAGTCAGCTCTAATTTAGGCACAATTTGGTGCCTAATTTAGCACCTACTTGTTCAGATCGGTGCAAAAAAAGCCAAAAAAATTGCCATCCCAATAAATAGCACTAACTTTTTCAAAAAATTGGAGAAAAATACATTAAAACAGTGGGTGGAAGCAAAAAATAGAGTTAAAATAGGAGCTAATCACAGGGATTTGTTGTAGTGAGTGGATAATTGGTTTGTCTCTTTTATTTTGAAGGAAGAAAATGTAGTTAAGATCTCCCTATCAAATTGGAATGTTGTTGGTGCTTTGAAGAGTAAAGTGGAGAAGCTACAAAATGAGGTGGGGAGGAGGTTTTTTAAGTTGGAAAGGCATCTGGATGCTTTAGGTGAAATAAAGAGGATTGACATGAAAATACTTATGGATAATAACATAGTGGGTAATAACACTGCACATTTGCTAAGCAATTGGAATGAGCACATCAGATTTGAGTGTGATATACTAAAGAGATGCAATAGCAAGCTAAGGGATATAAGTGTTAAACTGCATCATCTCATGGCAGAAGAAGTAAGCACCGTGGAGGCTTTGGAAGACAAAGTAGAGGGAAAGATAGAAAATCAAGATGCTGATTTTGATGTCCAAGCCTTCCATAATAATTTTAAGCAAGTAGCAAAGGATCCCCTTCATCACTTGATAGAGGATGTGATAAACAAGGCCATGAGAATGAAAGGTAAAGTAGAGACATATAATGAGACATTGAATAGTAGGAAGAGTAAGTGGAATACTCTTCAAGCAAGGTTTCATTCTCACAAACATGCTATAATGAAGGCCAGGGTCTAGAATAGAGGTGAAGTTGAGAGTATAGTGCAATTATATGAATCCATTAGGGTAGTGATAAAGGTATATGTAAAGGGTGATCTTCATGAGGATGATGGTGATGATGATGATGATGAGGACGAAGAAGAGGATGTAAATGAAGAAGAAGATGAAAATGAAGAAGAGGAAGAGGATGAAGAATAAGTAAAGATTCATGATGACAGAGTCAAATGCATAATCAGGTAACAAAATGATCAAGTTCTACCAGATGGTTTCCAACTTTTAACTTGTGCCACATATGCAGGTGTTGACCCAGTCAAAGAAGGAATATTGATCGTTGATCTAGATAGACAAATCTTGACTGTTGATCACTTGTAACTACCTCCTATCCTTATTCTATAAAAGGAGATGGAGTGCACATTGAACACTATTAGAAAATTAATTGAATTTAGATTGCTGAAGTTCTTAGGACTAATTTCAAAGCTCATGGTGAATGTACACGTCTTTTGTATACCTAATGAAAGAGAAGTTGTTTTGATTACAACTAATTGTAAATCTTGAATAATCAATGGATGAATTCTAGATATATGCATTGATTAGTTGCATCCCTTGGAGTCTGCATGTGTTGTTTTCATTCCTCATTCCTTTGAAGTTAGCATTAACCATACCTAGCTATGGAACATCCTGGTGAAATTATGGTTTGATTCCTTCTCTTCATGAATTTATATGGAGTGTGTGTGAATCAGTAGCTGAAGGTTCATCAAATTTAGAAGTATTCTTTAAGTTTCTTTAATTTCATTACAAATCACCTTCATAATTACAAATAACAGACAATCTAAAGTAAATAACATGAAATATGCCTACAACTTGTAAATAATTGAACATACAAAGCATATTTTGAGTGAAAGCATGGCAAAATGACAAATATCATGCAAATACATATGAATATCAAGGATAAACATGCAAATATCTACTTATAGGCACATTGTTTAGTTAAATACATAGTGCAAAAGTAAAAATAAGTTCATGACAGTTGATGTTCAGAAGAATTGATCAAATTTATAAGTATAATCATCGTTTGGTGAAATAGTGGAAATAACCTTGTTTGTGAAGTAAATTTACAAGAATCGGGTGTAGAATTGAATATACAAACAACAATTCACAATATAGACAATGTAAGACCCCTTGAAATGGAAAACAACATGCCACATTGACCTTTGAGTAACGTCAGAAGATTATGACTTGATCAACGAAGACTTGGAGTCATCAGTTTGTTCCAAATTGGTCATACTTTTCAAGATAATAAAGGTTTGTTGTGTAGATTTTTATGCATGTTGTTATGACTAACAATCATCATCAACAGTGAGTTGGAAGGGTCATGTGACACTTTTGATTAAAAGGCAATTTTATATTTGTGGGGTGTGAGAGAGAGTGTTAAGTGAGGTTTGATTAAGTTAATCAAGGGATTAACTTAATTAATGTGACTATAGCAAATTAGTTAGTGGGCTAATGGAGGATTAAAACTAATTAAATAACGATTTATTTAATTAATTTAGGTCAAGGGATCATATAGGCTAGGGTAGCTAATTAAAAAATTAAACGTAGATTAATTAAATAAACATGATTTATCTAATTAATCAATATTAGGGATATGGACAAATTAACGAAATAAATATATAACATATTTATTTAATTAATTGGGATGAAGTTATAAGGTATAGTGATAAATTAGATGAATTAATTTATCACAAGGGATGAATTAGGGATAAATGGCTAAGGGTACATAATTAGGGATAAATTAATTAAATTAAATGAATTTATTTAATTAATTGGAAGGGATAGTTAGTGATGTGAAGATGCAGTAAAGTGGTTTGTGGGGCAAGTCAGTTTTAGGTGTCTATACTTTGCTAACCAATTGACGATCACTTGTCTTTTGATATATTTTTATCGACATAGGTTAACTCAACTTTTCTTAGAAATGTCAAGAATCACCCAACCCTTCTAGAAAACAATGGTTCTATCAAGAAGGTTCATAATGGTTCAAATTGTATGATGAATCATGTTTCATGATTTAACATGTAGTGTCATAATTGTCATGTGGTGAAGACTATGACCAAAAATTATTTCTCTTCTTGGGTATAATTCTTTTCATAATCCAATAAAGTGAGGCTAATGAAGTATATCACTCTCTCCTGAGACCATCATCATCTTCTTTACTTGATCAAAGGCATTTTGGAAATCCAAATTCTAGGTTATCTTAAAATTCTTTCTCAATAGTTAGTTGATTAGGTGTATCTTGAATGTCATGTTTGTTGGGAATTAAGGTGTCTCAACCTTGGTAGTTCCTTATATTTATTTATTGTAATGTATTTATTTATTGCCTATTATTGTAATTAGGATGCAAATCCTATTTCGTCATCTTGTGGGAGGTGGCATGGTGATGTGTCATCCTACATGGAAGGTGACCACTATACTTTTGTCCTCACATGAGGAGATAGGCATCCCACTTAGCGGTAGAGCCATTTTTCCATGTGTCAGCATCTTGACTCGTGTGTAAGTGAATCTTGACCGAAACGGTTATGATAGATTCCTATGACAGAATCTATGACACGTAAGACTCGAAAATAGAAGGTTCTATGACAAGGGAAGACATGTGTCAAAGAGAATCTTGGAAGAAGGCATCTTTGGGCACCCCAAGGAGGGTGATGATATGTTGTAAGTAGAATATGCTATGTTTAGGCAATTATGACAGATTCTCTTACAAATCTAAGAGTTGTCAGTTATGATGGATTTTATGATAGTTGTAAGATACGTAAGAGCATCTGTAATTGCCCAACTTGGGACTAGGTGCCCACATTTGGATGGGGTGATGTGACAAGTGTCATAACCATGCTGCGGTATTGGACAAGTGTCCCTAGGCATGGGTTTTGGGCCATGAGGCCAAGATGGACGCCAATTCCAAGAAAGGTCCAATTTTAACTTGTAACTTCTATTTAAATAGGTGCTTGGAGAGGAGATGTATTATTTGATTGACAGGTACTATTATGCTGCCGAAATATCTCTAGATATGAGTGTCGAAGACTCCTGCAAGAGCATTGGCTCTGAAACTATATTGTAACCTTGATTGTTTATTGGAATACATTTGAGTTGTGTTTTGGAGTGTGGAGTTTTTCACCCATAAGGGTTTTCCCCACATATATCTTCTCTCTCTCTCTCTCTCTACTTTATGTGTGTATGTGTTTTGCAATAATATCTATGTTATTGTGTTCATAACTCTATAACTGTAAGGTTTAGTAAGAATTTGCACTCATCTTTCCTATTTAGATTAGTGTAGGAAGCGATTTCCGCACACCTAGCTTCCTTTCAATTGGTATCAGAGTCTAGCCAGTTTTGGTTCTAGCTGTTGGGTAGGGGTTTTTTTAAGCTAATCTTAGGTTGATTGGGAGTCTATGCAAAGTATTCTGAAATCTTGTTGTAGGAAGGAGATGGAAGGCACATTCAGAAGAGTAGAGGTGCAGAAGTTTAATAGCACTAATTTTAAGTTGTGGAAACTTAAGATAGAAGATAAGGTTGTTGGTTGTGACCTATGGGAAACCATTAGTGGTACAAAACCTATGGTAACACCACAAGCTGATTGGGACCTCAAAGATCAAAAGGCTAAGGGTCTCATAAGACTCTCTCTAGCTTACTCTGTTCTATTAAATGTCCATGAGGAGAAGACCATGAAAGATCTTTGGAAGAAGCTAGGAGATGTTTATCAAGCCAAGTCCTTGGTGAACAAGCTTTTTCTAAAAAAGTTATTTTCTCAGAAAATGGAAGATGGAGGATCTATTGCAGACCATATGAATGCTTCCAACATGATTGTTGCTCAGTTGACATCTGTGGGTGTGAAAATGGAGGAGGAGGATTGATGTATGACCTTGCTTTGTTCTTTGTTGGATTCGTGGGATCATCTTGTCATGGCCATTAGAAACACTACCACCACCTTCAAGATGGATGAGGTAGTGTCTTCACTATTATCTGAAGAAATGCAGAGAAAGATAATTGAGTCAGAAAAAGAGGCTCTTGTGGTTTGTGGAAGACCTAAGGAGAAGGGGAAAAAAAGGATAGATCTAAATCCTATGAGAGATCCAAATCTCCTAGAAAGTCCAAGGCTCTCTATTGGAACTATGGAAAAAATGGGCATTTCTGAAAGGAATACAAAGAGGCAAAGAAAAAGAAGAAGAATGTCCCAGAGTAAGATTCTGACAAGTCACAAGATGTTGGTGATGCCTTCATAGCAGCCCTGGCCACCCATGCATCTGATGATGTGTGGTTGATTGATTCTGGTGCATCATTCCACATGACCTCACATCGAAGTTGGTTCACGAAGTATGAAGAGTGTACCTAGGTGACAATTCTCATCTAAATATTGTTGGTCATGGAAGAGTCTCAATCTGATTCCATGATGGATGAGTGAAGGGGATCACTGGGGTCATGCACATCCTAGGCTTGGCATGGAACCTGCTTTCTTTAAGTAAGTTGAATGATGCAGGTGTGCAAGTTGTCTTTTCGAAGGATGGATACAAGATGACTAGAGGATCTATGGTTCTTGCGAAGGGTACTCAGAAAGGTACTATGTTTTATCTTGAGGCATGCACTTCACAATACAATAGTTCTTCTAACTCGAAGAAAAGAGTTGTATTCACTTCATCCCCACCATTGGAACTGGCAATGAAGAAGTATATTGTAACAAATTCTGATGGTAGTGCATTTTGGGTACCCTAGGGTGCTCATGCTCTAGAAGTTAAGCTTCCTACTGAAAAGACAATGTTATGGCATAAGAGATTTGGCCACATTGGTGAGAAGGGTCTTAGAACCCTGAAAAATAAAAACCTCATTGAGGGGTTAAATGATTGTAATCTTCAACTTTGACTTTTGTGAACATTATATATATGGAAAGCAAAACCATGTTCAGTTTTACTCTAGTTCTCACAAGTCTTCTGGTGTGTTGCACCTTATTCATTCTGATGTGTTTGGTCCTGTTAGTGTTCCTTCGATTTCCAAATCTATATATTTTGTATCTTTCATAGATGATTATAGTAAAAGGACATGGATTTATTTTCTTAGAAGTAAGTCTGAAGTATTTAGTTGGTTCAAAGAGTTCAAAGCTTTTGTTGAGAATCAGATTAGTAAAAAGATTAAGTGTTTGAGGACTGACAATGGTGGTGAGTTTTGTTCGAGTTTGATAAGTTCTGTAAAGAGCAAGGGATTGAAAGACATAAGACAACTCCATACACCCCACAACAAAATGGAGTTGCAGAGAGGATGAATAGGACACTGATGGAGAAGGCTAGAAGTATGCTTAGTGGAGCAAGCCTCGAACAAAAAGTTTGGGCTGAAGCTATAGCTACTGCTTGCTACCTAGTAAACAGGCCTCCTACATCAGCTCTTGTTGGTAATACACCTATGGAGGTGTGGTCTAGTAAGAAGCCTTCAGTTAGACATCTTCATGTTTCTGGTTGTGAGGCATATGCATATGTGCCTAGGGAGAAAAGGTCAAAATTGGAGAAAAGGCTGTTAAGTGTATTTTCATTGGCTATGGTGTTGCTGTGAAAGGATACAAGCTTTAGGATCTTGTGGCTGAAAAAGTGTTATCTTTAGAGAGCTAACACCTTCTGTTGTTCTACAACCAGAAGAAACATAAAAGAAAGAGGATGTGGTTCAGTTTCCTTCTACCCCTGAGAAGACTGAACTGGTAGACCCTGTGAGACCTGATGATGAGGAAAGTTCTAGTAGCTCTGAAAGCTCAAAAGAAGTAGAACCTCAACCTCAGCCTTTGAGGAGGTCTACACAAGCAAGAAAGTAACTTGATAGGTTTGGTTATTCATTACTTGATTCTAGTTGTGCTTTTCCCTTGCTTACTAACACTGATGAGCCTAGAACTATGATAGAGGCTATGGGCATGAAAGATGCAGGTTCCTGGAAGGGAGGCCATGGAAGATGAGATGGCTTCTTTGGAGAAGAACAAAACTTGGGACTTGGTGCCTTTGCCTAAAGGATAGAAACCTATTGGATGCTAATGGGTGTTCAAGATGAAATTCACTGTAGATGGCAGTGTTGAAAAGTACAAGGCTAGACTAGTTGTGAAGGGGTACTCACAAGTGGAGGGAATTGATTATGGTGAAATTTTCTCTCCCATTGAAAAGCTGACATCTATTTGGTTCATGTTATCTCTTGCAGTAGCTTATGACTTAGAGGTTGAGCAGATGGATGTGAAAACAATATTCCTTCATGGTGATTTGGAGGAAGAGATTTACATGTCACAACTAGAGCATTACATAGAGAAAGGTAAAGAAAATTTGGTTTGCAAATTGAAGAAGTCTTTCTATGGTTTGAAGCAGTCTCCTAGGATGTGGTATATGAAATTTGATGCCTTTGTGTTGTCGATTGGATTTCTAAGATCAAAATTAGATCATTGTGTATATTACAAGTTTGACAATAATCCCATTCTCATTATTGCATTGTATGTTGATGATATGTTGTTAATTGGGAATGGTAAGAATATGATTTCTGATTTGAAGTCTCAGTTGTCAGCATAGTTTGAGATGAAAAACTTAGGGGCAGCACGGTACATTATGGGAATGGAAATCAGAAGAGATAGAGCTAACAAAAAACTTTGGTTAATCCAAAGTAAGTATGTGAAGACCATGTTGGATAGGTTCAACATGGCAGATTGTAGACCATTGTGTGTTCCCATTTCTTTGGGGACAAAGTTATTTGTTAATGATTTTCCAAAATCTCCTAGTGAGGTAGAGGACATGAGAAGAGTACCTTATGCTAGTGTGGTAGGTAGTTTGATGTTTGCCATGGTCTGCATAAGACCAAACATTGCCCAAGTAGTGGGAGTGCTTAGTCGATTTATGGCTAATCCTGGATGGGTACATTGGGATGCAGTAAAATGAGTGTTCAGATATTTGAGGGGTACTTCTGAGTATTCCATATTCTATAATGGTAATCCTACAGGACCTCTGCATTCTATTTGTATTTGTGGATTCATGGATTCTGATTGGGTGGGTGATAGTGATAGTAGGAGATCCACTAGTGCTTACGTGTTTACTATGTTTGGTGGTGCAATTAGTTGGATGAGTAAGAAGTAACTTGTGGTTTCTTTGTCCACAACAGAAGATGAGTATATGTTAGCAACTCATGCTTGTAAGGAAGCCATTTGGCTTAAGAGATTGTGTTCAGATATTAGTGTTGATGCAGGACAGATTACGATCTGTTGTGACAGTCAGAGTGCAATTTAGCTTGCAAAGAATCCAACTTTCCATGCCAGAACAAAGCATATTGATGTACAATTTCACTTCCTGTGAGAAATGGTAGAGGATGGGAAGGTGAATTTGGAGAAGGTAGAAACTTTGAAGAATGTTGTAGATGCATTGATGAAACTAGTGGGCACAGACAAGTTCAGATGGTGTCTGAAGTCTATGGGCCTCTCGGCCTATAGCACTTAAATCATGTTATTTCTATTGGCTCTTACAAGGTGTTTGACAAGTGGGAGAATGTTGAGAATTAAAGTGTCTTAACCTTGTGTTGGTAATTAAGGTGTCTCAACCTTGGTAATTCCTTGCATTATTTATGTTTGTATTTATTAATTCATTGCCTATGTTGTAAATAAATTATAAATTCCATATTGTCATGTTGTGGCCTGTGGTATGGTGATGTGTCATCCTACATGGAAGATGACAACTTGTAATTTTGTCCTCACATGAGGAGATAGGCATCCCACTTAGTGGTAGGAGAATATTTCCATGTGTCGGCATCTTGGATGTTGTGTAAGGGAATCTTGACCAAAACGGTTATGATGAATTCCTATGACGAAGTTATGACATGTAAGAGTCAGAAATAGAAGCTTGTAAGACAGGTGAAGACATGTGTCATGAAGCATCTTTGAAAAAGGCATATTTGGGTGCCCCAAGGTGGACTATGACATGTTGTAAGAGAATATGCTATTTATAGCCTGTGTATGATAGATTCTCTTACAACTGTAAGTTGTAACCGCTATGACAGATTCTATGATGGTTGTAAGTGTCGTAAGAGCATCTGTCATAGCCCATTTTGGAAATAGGTGACCTCTTTGGGATGGGAGTTGTGGACAAGTGTTAGGCACATTCTACAATGTTGACCAAGTGTCCTTAGGCATGGGTTTTGGGCCATGAGGCCAAGTTGGATGCCATCTCAAGATAGGACCAATTCTGCCTTGTATATTCTATATAAATAGGTGCTTGGAGGAGGAGATGTATTACAAGTTTTAGAGGTACTGTTATGCTACTAGATTGACTCCAGACATGAGTGTTGAAGATCATTGAAGCTTGCATTGCAAGTGTATTGTAAACCTTCTTCAGTTTTGATAATACATTGTGCAAGTTTCTGAGTGTGGGGTTTTTTACCTGATAAGGGTTTTCCCCACCATATATCTTTGTCTCTCTTCTTCTGTCTTCTTTCTAGTTCATGTGTATTGCTGCAATATCTCTGTTAGATATTGTATGTTTCTTTTATTGTAAGGATTAATTTGAATTTTTATAGCTCTCCCCTCATTAGATTAGTGTAGGAAGCAATTTTCGCACACCTGGCTTCCTTTCAGTTGGTATCAGATCTTGATCACCTTTGGTCCTAGTTGTTGGGTAGGGGTTTTTTGAGCTGATCTTAAGTTGAGTGGGAGCCTGTGCAGAGTATTTTGAATCTTATTGCAGAAAGGAGATGGCAAGCACATATAGAAGGATAGAGATGGAGAAATTCAATGGCACTAATTTCGAGCTGTGGAAGCTCAAGATGGAAGACATGCTTGTAGGCCAAGACCTCTGGGAAACTATCAGTGGAACTAAACCAGTTGCAATGTCACAAACTGATTGGGATCTCAAGGATCGAAAGGCTAAGAGTCTCATAAGACTTAGTCTTGTTGATTCTATTTTGTTAAATGTCCATGAGGAGGCTAATGCAAACTTGCTTTGGAAGAAGATGGGAGATGTGTATCAAGCCAAATCCCTAGTTAACAAATGTTTTCTGAGAAATAAGTTGTATTCTCTTCGAATGGAGGACAAAAGATCCATTGCCAAACATATGAATGCTTTCAACATATTGGTTGCACAATTAACATCCATTAGTGTGAAGATGGAGGAGGATCGTTGTATGACCTTGCTTTGTTCTTTTCCAGACTCGTGGGATCATCTTGTCATGGCTATTGGAAGCACCACATCCACATTCAAAATGGATGAAGTGGTTTCTTCATTGTTGTCTGAAGAGATGTAGAGAAAGTCTTCTGAGGTAGCCAAAGAGGCTCTTGCAGTTCATGGAAGACCCAAGGAGAAAGGGAAAAAGAAGGACAAGAAATCTGAGAAGGGTAGATCCAAATCCCATGGGAGATCCAAATCTCTTGGAAGGTCCAAGGCTATCTGTTGGAACTATGGTAAATCTGGGTATTTCTGAAAGGAATGCAAAGAGGAAAAGAAAAAGAAGAAGAAGAAGCCAGATTCAGATTCTGACAAGTCACAAGATGATGGTGATGCTTTCATCGTAGCCCTAGAAACCCATTCATCTAATGATGTGTGGCTGATTGACTCTGGTGCATCATTCCACATGACCTCGCATCAAGATTGGTTTACCAAGTATGAGGAGTTCGATGGTGGAAAGGTGTATCTGGGTGATGACTCTCATATGAAGATTGTTAGTCGTAGAAGAGTCTATATTCAATTTCTTGATGGACGAGTGAAGGGGATCTCTAGGGTTATGCACATCCCAGGCTTAGCACAGAACTTGCTTTCTATAAGTATGTTGAATGATGCAGGTGTGCAGGTTGTCTTTTTGAAAGAAGGATGCAAGATGACTAGAGGAGCTATGGTGCTTGCTAAGGGTACTAGGAGAGGTACTCTATTTCATCCCCACCATCTAAACAAATAGTGAAGAAATCTATTGTATCTAGTCCTGATGGTTGTAACTGTGCATTGGAAGTTAAGCTTCTTGTTGAAAAGACAATGTTATGGCATAAGAGATTTGGCCACATTGGTGAGAAGGGTTTGCATACCCTAAAAAATAAAAACCTCAATGAGGGGTTAGATAATTGTAATCTTGAGTTTGACTTTTGTGAACATTGCATATATGGGAAACAAAACCATCTTCAATTTTATTTGAGTTCTCATAAGTCTTCTAGTGTATTGGACCTTGTTCATTCTGATGTATTTGGTCTTGTTAATGTTCCTTCATTATCAAAATCTGTATATCTTGTATCTTTTATAAATGACTACAGTAGAAGGACATGGATTTATTTTCTCAGAAGCTAATCTGAAGTCTATAGTAAGTTTAAGGAGTTTAAGGCCTTTGCTGAAAATCAGACTAGGAAAAAGATTAAGTGTTTGAGAACTCACAACAGTGGTGAGTTCTATTCTACAGAATTTAATAAATATTGCAAGGAACTTGGGATTGAAAGACATAAGACAATTCCATACACCCCATAGCAAAATGGAGTTATAGAGAGGATGAACAGGACACTGATGGAGAAGGCTAGGAGAATGATTAGCAGAGCTGGCCTAGAACAAAAGTTTTGGGCTAAAGTTGGTGCCACTGGTTGCTATCCTATAAATAGATCTCCTAAATCAGCTCTTGTTGGAAGGACACCGATGGAGGTGTGGTCTAGTAGAAATCCTTCAATAAGGCATCTTCATGTTTTTGGTTGTGAGGCATATGCACATGTGCCTAGGGAGAAGAAGTCAAAGTTGGAGAACAAGGATGTTAAATGTATCTTCATTGGCTATGGTGTTAGTGTGAAAGCATACAAGCTTTGGGATCTTGTGGCTGAAAAAGTGTTGTATAGAAAAAGTGTCAGCTTCAGAGAGCTTACACATTCTTCCACTATTTTACAGCCAAAAGAAAAAGAGAAGAAAGAAGATGTTGTTTAGTTTCCTCCTACTCCTAAGAAGACTAAATAGAAAGACAATGTTGGACCTGATGAAGAGGAGAGCTCTGATAGTTCTAAAAGATCAGATGAAGAAGTTGAACCTCAACCTTAGCTCTTGAGGAGGTCTACATGGATAAGAAAGAAACCTAAAAGGTTCCTAGAAGGAGGCCATGGAGGATGAGATGGCTTCTTTGGAAAAGAATCAAACTTGGGACTTGGTGTCTTTGCCTCCTACATGGAAACTCATTGGATACAAATGGGTGTTCAAGAAGAAAATTGGTGCAAATGGAAGTGTTGAGAAGTATAAGGCCAGGTTGGTTGCAAAGGGGTATTCACAAGTGGAGGGTATAGATTATGGTGAGATCTTCTCTCCCTTTACAAAGCTGACATCCATTTGATTATTGTTGTCTCTTGCAGCAGCTTATGACTTAGAGGTAGAACAGATGGATGTGAAGAAAACTTTCCTTCACGGTGACTTGGAGGAAGAAATCTACATGTCATAGCTAGAGCATTGCATGGTGAAAGGTAAAGAAAATTTGGTTTGAAGTAGTCTCCTAGGATGTGGTACTTGAAGTTTGATTCCTTTGTGTTGTCTATTGGATTTGTGAGATCAAAATCAGATCACTGTGTGTATTTTAAGTTTGATGGTGATCATATTCTCATTGTTGCACTGTATGTTGATGATATGTTGCTCATTGGGAAGGGTAAGAATATGATTTCTGATTTTAAATCTCAATTTTTAGCATAGATTGAAATGAAAGATTTAAGGGCAGCTAGGTACATTCTAGGAATGGAAATAAGAAGACACAAAACCAACAGAAAACTTTGGTTAAGCCAAAGTAAGTATGCGAAGACTATGTTGGATAGGTTCAGCATGGCAGATTGTAGACCATTGTGTGTTCCTGTTTCTTTGGGGACAAAGTTATCTATTGAGGATTGTCCAAAATCTCCTAGTGAGGTGGAGGACATGAGCAAAGTACCTTATGCTAGTGTTGTTGGTAGTTTGATGTATAATATGGTCTGCACAAGACCAGACATTGCCCAAGCAGTGGGAGTCCTTAGTCAATTTATGACTAATCTTGGACGGGTTCATTGGGATGTAGTTAAGAGAGTGTTTATATATTTGAGGGCTACTTCTGAGTATTCCATATGCTATCATGGTAATGTTACAAGACCTCCGCATTCTGTTGATATTCGTGGATTTCTAGATTCAAATTGGGTAGGTGACATTAAAAGCAAGAGATCCACTAGTGTTTGTGTTTACATTGTTTGGTGGTACTATTAGTTGGATGAGTAAGCTACAACCTATGGTTGCTTTGTCGATGACAGAAGCTGAGTACGTGGCCGAAACTCATGCTTGTAAGGAAGCCATTTGGCTTAAGAGATTGTGTTCAGATATTGGTGTTGATGCAGGTTAGATCATGATCAGTTGTGACAGTCAGAGTGTGATTTGCCTTGCGAAGAATCCAACTTTCCATGCTAGAACAAAGCATATTGATGTTCATTTTCACTTTGTGTGAGATATGGTAGAGGATGGGAAGGTAAATTTGTAGAAGGTAGATACTTTGAAGAATGTTGTAGATGCATTGATGAAGCCAGTGAGCACAGAGAAGTTCAAAAGGTATTCGGAGTCTATGGGCCTCTCAGCCTATAGCAGTTAAATCTTGTTATTCTATTAGCTCTTACAAGGTGTTCGACAAGTGGGAGAATGTTGGGAATTAAGGTGTCTCAACCTTTGTAATTCCTTGCATTATTTATGTTTTTATTTATTAATTCATTGCCTATGTTGTAAATACATTGTAAATTCCATATTGTTATGTTGTGGGATGTGGTACGGTAATGTGTCATCCTACATGGAAGATGACAACTTGTAATTTTGTCCTCACATGAGGAGATAGGCATCCCACTTAGTGGTAGGAGAACTTTTCCATGTGTTGGCATCTTAGATGTTATGTAATGGAATCTTGACCGAAACGGTTATGACGGATTCCTATGATGAAGTTATGACATGTAAGAGTTAGAAATATAAGCTTGTAAGACAGGTGAAGACATGTGTCATGAAGATTCTTTGAAAAAGGTATATTTGGGCACCCCAAGGTGGACTATGACATGTTATAAGAGAATATGCTATTTATAGCCTGTGTATGACAGATTCTCTTACAGCTATAAGTTGTAACCGCTATGGCAGATTCTATGATGGTCATAAGTGTCGTAATAGCATCTATCATAGCCCATGTTGGAATTAGGTGACCTCTTTGGGATGGGAGCTATGGACAAGTGTTAGGCACATTCTATAATGTTGACCAAGTGTCCTTAGGCATGGGTTTTGGGCCATGAGGCCAAGTTGGATGCCCATCTCAAGATAAGACCAATTATGCTTTGTATATTCTATATAAACAGGTGCTTGGAGGAGGAGATGTATTACAGGTACTGTTATGTTGCCAGATTGACTCCAGACATGAGTGTCAAAGACCATTGAAGCTTGCATTGCAAGTGTATTGCAAACCTTATTCAATTTTGATAATACATTGTACAAGTTTTTGAGTGTGCGGTTTTTAACCTGATAAGGGTTTTCCCCACCATATATCTTTGTCTCTCTTCTTCTATCTTCTTTCTGGTTCATGTGTATTGTTGTAATATCTTTGTTAGATGTTCTATGTTGTTGTTATTGTAAGGATTAATTTGAATTTGTATAGCTCTCACCTCATTAGATTAGTGTAGGAAGCGATTTCCGCACACCTAGCTTCCTTTCACCTTGGTAATTCCTTACATTTATTTATTGTAATGTATTTATTTATTGCCTATTATTGTAATTAGGATGCAAATCATGTTTCATCATCTTATGGGAGTTGGCACGGTGATGTGTCATCCTCCATGGAAGTTGACCACATGTACTTTTGTCCTCACGTGAGGAGATAGGTGTTCCACTTAGTGGTAGAGCAATTTTGCCATGTGTCAGCATCTTGACTAGTGTGTAAGTGAATCTTGACCGAAATGGTTATGACAGAATCTATGATGCGTAAGAGTCAGAAATAGAAGGTTCTATGACAGGTGAAGACATGTGTCAAAGAGCATCTTGGAAGAAGGCATCTTTGGGTGCCCTAAGGAGGGTAATAATATGTTGTAAGTAGAATATGCTATTTTTAGGCAGTTATGATAGATTATCTTATAGCTGTAAGAGCTGTCAGTTATGACGGATTCTATGACAGCCGTAAGATATGTAAGAGCATCTGTCATTGCCCAACTTGGGACTAGGTGCCCACATTGGGATGGGGTGATGTGACAAGTGTCATAAATGTTGTAGTGTTGGAAAAGTGTCCCTAGGCATGGGTTTTGGGCCATCAGGCCAAGATGGATGCCCATTCCAAGAAAGGTCCAATTTTGCCTTGTAACTTCTATTTAAACATGTGCTTGGAGAGATGTATTATGTGATTGATAGGTACTATTATGCTGCCAAAATATCTCTAGATATGAGTGTCAAAGATTCCTGCAAGAGCATTGGCTCTAAAATTGTATTGTAACCTTGATTGTTTACTGGAATATATTTGAGCTTTGTTTTGGAGTGTGGGGTTTTTCACCCATAAGGGTTTACCCCACTTATATCTTGTCTCTCTCTCTCTCTTCTATCTACTTTTTGTGTGTATGAGTTTTGCAGCAATATGTCTATTATTGTGTTCATAACTCTGTAACTGTAAGGTTTAGAAAGAATTTGCACTCATCTTTCCTCTTTAGATTAGTGTAGGAAGTGATTTCTGCACACCTAGCTTCCTTTCAATGTTTGGTACAAAACATCATATTGCACCTAACTATCCTAAGAAAGACCTCAGTGTACCAATTCATTGGTTGGAGGAGTAGCATCCAAAACAACTCTTACTTTGGCTAGGTCAACAACAATTCCTTGTTGGGAAAAATAAAACTAAGAAATTCTTTAGCAATAACTCCAAAGACATATTTCTTTGGATTAAGTTTGACCTTGTATTTGTGTAACTGAGTGAATATTATTCATAAGTCCTCTACATGGGTGGATCTTTTGTTAGATTTTGTGAGTAAATCATCCACATATGCTTCCACTATTTTATGAATAAGGTAATGGAATAAATGAGTCATGGATCATTGGTCCATAGCCCATATGTTCTTTAGTTTGAATGACATTACCTTGTAACAAAAGGTTCCCCAAGGCGTAGTAAATTTTTTTATTTTGAATAATTTCTCCAATTCAAATTTGATTATAACCTGAGAATCCATCCATGAAAGATAACATCACATATATTTTTGTTGAATCTACAATTTGATCTATGGATGGTAAGGGAAAATCATCTTTGGGACAAGCCTAATTGATATCCCTGAAATTGAGGCATATCCTAAATTTTCCATTTTTCTTGAGCATAGGGACTATATTTAAGACCCAATCTAAATAGTCTATTAATTTAATAAATCCCACATTTAGTAATTTCTTCAATTCTTCTTTTACAATCTCTTCTACTTGGGGTTTCATGCATCAAGTAATTTTTTCTTTATTGGTTTTGCTTTGGGTTTTGTTACTAATTTATGCACAATAGTTTCTATGTCTAAACTAGGAATGTCTACATATGTTAGGTAAAACACATCATAAAAATAAATAAGGAACTCAATGTACTCCACTAACTCTTCATTAGTCATATTAGCTCCCAATTTTAACATTTTTTTATTTTCTAGTGTCTTAATATTGAGATCAATAATATCTCCTATTAATGATGGATGTCCTCCATTTTCTTGTGGGGCAAGAGGCAATCCAAGGTTCTTATTGATTTATAATATTTCCAACTCATTTTTGGAATAATAATTATAATAGGGAAGAAGCATGTATCCCCTTTTATGATAAACACATGGGAGGCCATCGCATGCGTAAAGATATTCTAAGATGGCTTCATTATTTTCTTCATAATTCCTTGTGGGGATTTCTATTGTCTTTAGCATAATTAAGGATGCTTGGTAAAAAAATACTTTCTAACAATGGTTTATCCCTGATTGAAATAATAAACTCAAAATTTTATAATTGTGCATGAGGTGTGAACATTGTGGCTAAAGTATCCATGGAATCTACCATTTGATTTTTTTCTCTTGGTATGGATTTCATTGCAAAAAAGTCAAAGAAGTGTACTAATTATTGAAAAACATATTTATAAGGTGTTGAACACACCAAGATACTGAGAGGAGGGCTAAATCGGTATCTAAACAAATCTCAAATCCTTTGGATCGAATTAAAACTTAAACTTTACAGCATTAATAGAAACATAAAATATCAACACAATGCACAACAACACATAACACTAGATGTACATGGAAAAATCCAAAAAGGGAAAACCACGGTGAGGATTAACTCAAAATATATGAAGCTCAATGCTAAAAATTACAACTTTGTTTTAGGGCTACAACCCAAGGAAGCTACTACTCCATGAAGAAAGGTTTTAGGATCAATTCCAAGGAAGCTACAACTCCCTACTAACTTTGTTTTAGGGCTACAATCCAAGGAAATAACTACTCCTTAAACTGAGAATAAACTCAGAAATGATTATAGCATGATAGTCCTACTACCTGAAAATGACAATAAAGATCACTCCTTTGATGATTGCACTTCTAGATTTTCACTGCTCTTTGATGATTTCTCTTCTACTTTGACAACTTCTACACTTTCTTCAACAGTCTTCTCTGCAGCTTACCAACTCACTGCTTTCAACCTTCAAGAATTTTTGCCTTTGGGTCACTACCTCTGGCAATTAGTTAGGCACACTCTTCACTTCCCTCTTGTCTGAAAAATGTCTTCAAGATGAATCAGGACATGCCTTATTGCTTCTACTCTTTCTCCTTCAGTCACACATCATAATGCATATCATATTCATATTTTACTCTTCATACACTCATATTCACAATCATACCTCACCTAGATCAACTAGGTTTACAATATATACATGATATTACATTGATTACATTACAAGTCGACCAATACAACAAGAATATTACAAATCGACTAGAGATCAAACAACATGAAACATGTAGAAGGAAATTCCTAACATAAACTGCATGCAACTCTAGGAAGAAAAAGATGCCTTATAGATTCCAACATATGATTAACTTGGTCCTAAACATCCTTCACAGCACCATCCTTCAAAGAACAACATCCATACACTTCAAAAAATTGAATTAGGTCACCCTTAAGCAAGAAAACATGAAGCTTGTATCACATCGGTCATTACAATCTTGGAGGTACTTATGGGTGATTAAACATTACTTGTTCTTCTTCTAGATGAGTCGGTGTGACCCACACAAAATCTCCAAACACTTTTTGAACTTTGCACAATAAGAACTTTGTGGCACACACCTCCAACATACCTCAGTCGGCCTCAACAACAATAAATCTTCTCATACTGACTTGAAAACCTTGTGTGGTACTGGAAACATGAAAGATCTTCATGTTCTTCAAACTTGAGAAATATAGAGACATGTAGAATGTCTACATAAACTCATATAACTAAACTACACAATCTCTAATTGGCGCAAGTACTTAATCATGTGTCCTGAGAACAATTAGGTTTTTGGAACCATTTGTAGTACACTATCATTTGAAAATTAAACTTGCAGAACTCCAAATCACCTGATACTACAAAGTAGCATGTATTGAACATCTTTGATCATGTTCACAAAACCACATGAACAAACCTTCACTTTCGAATGAATGCAGAGCATTCTAATTAGCCTTCATCCTCACATTATTCTACCAGAGCATAGATTGGAACTCTGTCAATTGTAACTTTCATTGCTGAAGGTATAATGACTTTCTCTCTTGGATATAACACCTTCAAAACATACTGAACTCAACATCTATACCATATGACCATATCTTCAAATGTGGAGGAATGTGGAGCATTTTACCAAGTAGTCTTCAAGATGGATTCCTACATCAGAAACCTTCACTAACATCCAGAGATCAGAACCTTCTTGTAACAACACATATACCCTTGGGAACAACACGAAGGGTCATATAACATGCCATAGACCATTAGCAACATCTTCTCAACATCAGCATTACTTCTAATCATCATCTTGATGCTTCTAATTCTCATCTTAATATATCATCATAATATCATCTATGCTAACCAAAAACATGCTCATTACAACTTTAATTGACATTAATCAAGGCATGACATCTGTTGGTTGTTTTAAATTCCCAACCTGATTCTCACAGAAAATCTATAAAATAGCCACTTATTAATGATTGATCTACCTTGAGGGATTGGCCAATGAATAGGAGATTAGGGAGAGGAAGCTTTCTCAACCCCCCTTTTTTTCCTTTGCACTTTAAGCTCTATGAAACCAAGGAGGGTGTTCCTTTGTAGATGGATTTATTTATAATCTAGCTACTTCTCCTCAACTGATGTCTTCTGTTCTTGGGGATAACAGTGTTCTACTCAAATGGATGGGCCCTTCCAGAGATATTAGCTTGTCGACACTATTCCTATCACAGATATGTTCCTCATAAGCTACTTGAAAGAATTTATGATAAAGTAAATGGATTAGCTAGATTCTTTAAGCTCTTATCTTATTCTTTACAAAGGAACATGTGAAACTTAAATTAATCAAATAAATACCCTAAAAGCCTATTGCTGGAAAGGGAAGTATTTGGATTGATTTTTTTAAAATATTTTGAGGATATCAAAGGGACGTAAATTCAGTGTAGTATCCATGAACATATCAGTGCCTATCCAAGGGCCAAAGAGTCAAAAATATTAAAATGATAAAAACTAAATAGGATGTGATGTAACAAACCTCAGTTTACTATAAAGGTATAACAATGCCTTACATTGAAAATACTCTACTAGTTTTGGAATCAACCATACTTAGTTATCCCTGTAAACTCAAATCACATTTGATATTTTCTAATAGCAATTTTACATTACTCCCTGAGTAAATGCCATAAGAGAAATATGCCAGCATAGGAAAGACTATGTCAATGAATAAAAATGATCCTTAACTAAATATATATTCATAATGTGAAACTATATACATGAAGTAGGAGACAATATACTCCAAAACTCAACAAAATTTGTAAAATAATCTATTCAGTAACTTGCATCATAGCTTTCAATTAGTTCTATCAAGAAATCAAAAGAGACTCAAAATGGAAACCTGAAAACAGACAACTAATTCTATTAGCAGAAAACAAAACTTATTTACAACTCCTCCCTAACTAGATTGATCCCTATTTCAGACTAAGTCTAGAAACATGACCTCGAACCAATGCTTTTTCATAAGCCTTGAATTCCCTTTTATAGAGATAAGGGAAAAACAAGCTTCAGGCTTATGACAAAAGAAGTTACAACTATTTTGTAACCAACAGATGTAGCTACAAGAAGAGGCCAGTGTAACCACTTCACAACTGTGTCCTGCTACCTTTGGTTGGGAAAGGAGTAATGCTTTTGATGATGGATGCATTACTAGAGGCCATTAGAGACAGGCACTCAAATGCCATCAAATTGTTTAATGAGAGCATTTATTGCTCTACCTTTTCAACTGCACACCAAGGGATGAGAAAACGTACAAGGAATAACATTGAAAGGGCCTAAGATGACAGAATCTCCTTCACTATTTCTGGATTCCATTGCATAGGTGAGACTTTGCCCTCCAAGTCTCAAAGTATCATGCAATTTCAACTGAGCAGAAACTTGGGGAATCCACACCTAGCTAGCCTCAAAAGTACTGGAATCCAAGCCAAGAGAACAGCAACAACAACAACAATTCTCCTCTTATCCCTTATCTATTTTATCTGGGGGGAAATCTCCTTACACCTAAAGTTAATTCTCTATTAGGAAAATTAGATGTAAGGGAGGGATAGAGAAAGCTAAGGAGCTTCTCTACTCCAAAAGGGAATCTTCCAACTCACAGAAATAAGGAACTACTTGAGTAGGAAGAATACCCCTCAAAACCCTCTGTTAGATGAGATAAGAGACTGGAGAAGAAATCATAGAGTTACAATGGACACTACTACTAATCTCTAATTTTCCCTGCACCACCTATTCTAGGGGAGATAATTTCAGGCCTTTCTAATTCTGTAAGGACATATCGATAGCCATGAGAACAAGGAAGAAAATCCCAAAGAACAGGGGAGCAAACAAAACACACAGGAACAGGGGAAAGCCATACTGTCAGAATGTTTTAAACAATATGAATGGTAACATCAGCACTTGTCTTTTTATAAAAATTTTAGGATGTAAGCATACATCCACACATCTATGGTGTATTAATTCCCTAGTCACTTTGAAACATTCCTACCATAAATGGAAATCTATTAAAGATTACCATAAGTGGACAGAAAGATTAGATATCATAATTTCGTATAACTACAAATATCACTTCTTGCATTGAATTTTTCCAGATTAGGTGTCTTGGTTCTCCCAATTAAGCACTGTCATCACATCAAATTTCATCACACAGTAAGTGAAATGTCAATCATGGTAGAGGCACAGGTTTCCAAAGGTCATGTTAGACTTAGGGCACACAACTGAGAGGGGGGTGAATCAGTTGTGCAAAACTTTCTCCAATAAAACACTTAAATCTTCTTAGTGATTAGTGGTATATTAATAATGAACCATAATGCATTCAAATCAAGAGAAGAAACACATCAATACATAAGACACAAATATTTTGACATGGAAAACCCAGTTAAGGGAAAAACCATGGGGTGATTAACCCAAGATTATATTCTCTGTTAGAAGAATAGAAAGAACAAAATGGCACATGCCAATTAGGGCTCACTACCCAAGCACACTGCTCACAAGAGGGTCACTGCCTACAAGAGGCTCACTACCTACAAGAGACACACTGTCTACAAAGAAATAACTATCACATACATGAACTGGAGAATAGCATCTTCACCATGCTTGAATCAGTTCCATTTAAGCCCAATGCTTCTGCTCTGCCTTTCACTCTCCTCCTCACTACCACACTCTCATCACCACAAGGACACTTTGACATGAATTCACAACCCCTTATTTATACAAGACATCAACTTATGAATAATCATCTAAGTTGGCAAACATCTACCAGAACATCCACAAGAAGTGTAACTTATTCGGTCAGCTAGTCTCAGGAAGAACATCATCATTCAGAGGTTAATCTTCAATAGCGAGCTCCAACTCCAATGCGGACCACTAACACATGCTGGACACAATCTAGAGTCCTTCACAAGATTTCCTGAATCACCAAGAACATCCGCACTTCATCTGCATACTGAAATCCTTCTCTCTTTCATCCGGAGCTTCAAGAACACAGTCTGTTACCACTGTCACCAAAGAATGGATACTTCTAGACCTTCCATTCATGAACCAATTGAGTTGACATATCACAAGGACTTCCTTAATACTCCCTCAAATTTGTAGAGCAGGAAACTTCATTTCTAGATCTCACCGGACTTTTCTTGTTACACTCTGTCACCTCTGAACACCTACTAAAACCGGTTTTACTTGAGAGGCCACAACTTCTTCATATCTTCATGCGGACCTCTGAAATCTCTACTGGATCACCTACAGATACATATCTATAAACCCTTTAATCTGCATCCTCTGATCCTCATCCTATCTTGGACTTTTGCCTTACTATCATCTTTGTTCTTCACTGTTCTTGATTGAGACTAATTTTCTCAATATCCTCAGCTCACGGCTCATCCAAACCTTATCATTAATGCAACAAGAGTATGTTGACATCAATGACAACACCAATTAGGCCCATACTTGCAACAATCTCCCCCTTTGTCATTGATGACAACATAAGATGTGAAAAACTATTTTAACCATCAAGTCAAGAACTTCTTCTTACTGTCATAGCTCCCCCTATCAGCAACAACCATTCACATGTCTGCTTTCCCTTTACTGCTCCCCCTTTGATCAGCAACCACTTATTTTTCACATGTCTTCTCTCCCCCTTTGACATCAATGGCAAAGGGCACATACTTGCAATTCCAACACTTTAGAATCATACCTACTGCTCCCCATGAGTAGCAGCTCCCATCAATCTGAATCACAAGATATGACTATGATATCCACTGGACTGATGCACTTTAGTGCACCTTAGTTCATCACCGAAAGGGCAATAACCCCTAACTTCTCCCTGAGATAATCAAAAGAGTCCTTAGGTAGAGGTTTAGTAAAGATGTCTGCAATCTAATCCTTGGAAGGCACAAACTCCAATTTGACTTCATTCTTGTTCACTTGCTCTCTCAAAAAGTGAAATTTTATGGATATATGTTTAGTCTTTGAATGTAACACCAGATTCTTGGATATATCTATTGTACTTGAATTATCACAGAAGATTGTGATAGGTTCCTCATACTCCACTTTGATATCTCTTAGCATCTGCTTCATCCACAAAACTTGAGTGCAACTACCTACTGCTACAATATATTTAGCTTCAATTGTAGACAGAGATATTGCCTCTTGTTTCTTGCTTAGCCAAGAAACCAATCTCTTCCCCAAAAAGAATGCTCCACCACTGGTACTTTTCCGGTCATCCACATCTCCTACCCAATCAACATTTGTATATGCATGAAGAGAGAAATCATGATCTCTAGGATACCACAGACCATACTCAACCATCCCTTTTAGGTATCTAAAATCCTCTTGATTGCCATGACATGGGATTCTTTAGGATCAACTTGAAATCTAGCAACAAGACCAATAGCTTGCATAATGTCTGGTTTAGTTTGAGTGAGATACAACAATCCTCCAATCATTGATCTATACTTTGTCTGGTCTGCCTTAGGAGAGTCATCATCTTTTCTCAACTTACATCTGGTTGCCATGGGAGTATTCATTGGCTTTGAATCTTCCATCCCAAATTTCCTCAACAATTCTTTCACATATTTGGTTTGAGAAATGAAGATTCCTGTCTTTGTTTGAGTAATTTGCAAACCCAAGAAGAAATTCATTTCACCAAGCATAGACATCTCAAACTCACTTTTCATTTGATTTGCAAAAGTTTTACACATACTATCTCTTCCTCCAAAGATGATATCATCAACAAATACTTCAACAATCAAGATGTTTTCATGATTAATTTTGCAATATAAGTTACTTCCAGTAGTACCTTTGTTAAAACCAATCTTCAAAAGATGCTTATCCAATCTTTCATACTAGGCTCTTGGAGCTTGCTTCAATCTATACAGTGCCTTCCTCAACTTGCAGACCATATCACCATGATCAAACAATTGAAATCCATCTGATTGCTCTATATACACTTCTTCTTCCAAGTCACCATTTAGAAAGGCAGACTTGACATCCATCTAATATACCTTGAAATCCTTGAAGGCAGCAAAGGCAAGAAATAATCTGACTGCTTCAATTCTTGCCACCAAAGCAAAAGTTTCTTCAAAATCAATTCCTTCTATTTGAGAGTAGCCTTTGCAGACCAATCTAGCTTTATTTCTGATTACGTCACCAACTTCATTTAGTTTGTTCCGGAAGACCCATTTGGTTCCAATCACATTCTTGTTTCTAGGTCTGGGAACAAGATCCCAAGTGTGATTTTTCTCTATTTGCACCAGCTCTTCCTCCATTGCTTTAGTCCAATTTTCATCCTTGCAAGCTTCATTCAATGTCTTAGGTTCAATCTTTGAAATCAAACAATACTTTTTTGAATCTTGAGCAATTCTCCTTCTTGTTAGTACTCCTTTGTTTTTATCACCTATGATCTGATCTTCAGAGTGGTTCAGTCTTACATACCTAGGAACTTTAGGAATTTCTTGCACTTCTGATTATTGATTAGGCTCATTGAAACTCATTTCTTTTTCCTAGTTTACTAGATTAACTTGAATCTGACTAATAGATGAGGCTTGGGCTTCTTGAGTCGGAACACCATTATGATCATCTTCATCATATTCATAAAACCTTAAGGGTTTCTCAATTCCCTCATCAACCTTCACATTTGTACTTTCTATCATTTTTCTCAATCTTTTGTTATAACACCAGTATGCTTTGCTTTGAGTAGAGTAACCCAAGAATATTCCTTCATCACTTCTAGCATCAAACTTTCCTAGATCTTCATCTCTTTTAATGTAACATTTGCTACCAAAATCTCTGAAATACCTCACAGTAGGAGTGATGCCAAACCAAAGTTCGTAAGGAGTCTTACCAGTATTGCTTCTGATTTGAACTCGATTGAGAGTATAGACTGCAGTGCTTACAACTTCTCTCCAATAGATGTGAGGAACATTTTCTTCCATCATCATGGTCCTAGATGCTTCCTGTATGGTCTGATTCTTTCTTTCCACTACTCCATTCTGCTGTGGAGTCCTAGGAGCACACAACTGTCTCTTTATTCCATGTTTCTCATAGAACTCTATGAACTCACCGGATGTGAATTCTCCACCTCTATCAGACCTCAGACATTTCAATTTCAATCTGGTTTCATTCTCTACCATAGCCTTGAATATTTTGAATTTCTCAAAATCTTCTAATTTCTCTTTCAGAAAAGTTACCCACATCATCTGGGAATAGTCATCAATTAGTAACATGAAGTATCTATCACCTTGCATACTCCTGATTCTTGCCAGGCCACAAAGGTCAGTATGAACTAAGTCTAATAATCTGGTAGAAGATAGCTCCTTACTTTTGAATGTGATTCTGCTCAGCTTACCCAATTGACATTCTTTGCACAAGCTATTAGTAGGTTTCACCAATTTTGGAAGATCTCTTACAGCCTGAGTATTGCTTATCTTGATGATATTATCAAAATTCACATGACACATTCTCCTATGTCATAACCAACTCTGATCAACTTGAACAAATAAGCAACTTTTACCAGTGCCAACCAAGTGGAAGATATTACCTTTAGTTTGGGTACCGGATGCAATCTCTATTCTAGAGCTTTCAAAGATCTTGCATTTTCCATTCTTGAATCAGAGTTCATAGCCTTTGTCCACCAACTATCCAACACTGAGAAGATTGTGCTTCCAGCATTCAACATATATAACATTACCAGTTTTGTTCCTTCCATCATAAGAAATAGTTCCTCTTCCTCTAATTCTACCAGCAGAATTATCACCAAACTTCACCACTCCTCCTTCATACCTTTCCAGATCTATGAACTTATTTTTGTCACCTATCATATGGTGAGAGCAACCACTTTCAATGACCCAATCATCCTTTTCTTCAACTTGGGCAGTCAGAGCTCTTTTTACAACTTTATGATTGACAGATACAGAGGATATTGGTTCTTCTTCGTTGATGGCAATAAACACCCATTCACTTCCAGATTTGTTTCCTATCTCTGATTCATCATCTGTTACTCCTTCATTATCATCTTCTTCATGAACATAGTAACAATTCTTTTGGAACCTTGATCTGTTAGGATTTGGCCTTGAAAATCTTTCTAGACATCTTGAGGCAAAATGACCAATCTTATTGCAGTTAAAACACTTAAAAGGCAATTTTCCTTCATACTTACTAGATTCTCTTGGTAGTCTCTTTGCAATGAGGGCTTCAAGTTGAGCAGTTTCTACTTCTTCTTCTTCCAAGTCTTTTCTTGCTTTTTCATACCATGATAGTTTCCTTGATGAGTTCTCTCTTAGATCAAACCTTTGTTTACCTTTTACAGAGGCACTGGCTTTGAATGCAGATTCAGTCTTAGGGGGGATCATCTCCAAACTCAGTCATTTCAAATGCAACCAATTTGCCAGCCAATTGATCTCTTGTGACAGTTTTATGGGCTCTGAATTCATCAATGGCAAGAACCTTGATTTTGTAAGAAGCAGGAAGGGATCTGATAATTTTGCCAACAATCTCATTTTCATCCAAGACTCCACTAGCATTTCTAATTCCACAAACAAGCTCATTTACTCTTGGCATAAAAGTAGTAATATTTTCATCATCTCTCATCTTCAGGTTTTCAAATTTCCCTTTCAGACTCTGTAACATTGCACATTTGACATACTGGTCTCCTTCATGCAAAAGTTCCAATTTTTTCCAAATCTCAAAAGCAGTTGGTAGGTCAATAACATTTGAGAGCTCTGAATCAGATAATGCACTTAGAAGAGCTTCTATAGTCCACAGATTATTTTCAGCATTTGCGATTTCATTTGGAACTTTTGGACCACCCTGTGGAGGTACATACTGTGTTGTAACCATGTTCTAGTATGCCATTCCCATACATTGCAAGTGACACTTCATGCGACCTTTCCATAGATTAAAATTTGTTCCATCAAACTTCAGACTATCCTTCTTGTAGGACAACATCCTGGATCTCCTCAAGTGGTTAAGCTCTTTTAGAGGAACTTAGCTCTTATACCAATTGTTAGACTTAGGGCACACAACTAAGAGGGGGGATGAATTAGTTGTGTAAAACTTTCTCCAATAAAACACTTAAATCTTCTTAGTGATTAGCAGTATATTAATAATGAACCATAATGCATTCAAATCATGAGTAGAAACACATCAATACATAAGACACCAAGATTTTGACGTGGAAAACCTGGTTAAGGGAAAAACCACGGGGTGATTAACCCAAGGTTGTATTCTCTGTTAGAAGAATAGAAAGAACAAAATGGCACATGCCAATTAGGGCTCACTGCCTGAGCACACTGCTCACAAGAGGCTCACTGCCTACAAGAGACACATTGTCTACAAAGAAATAACTATCACATACATGAACTAGAGAGTAGCATATTCACTATGCTTGAATCAGTTCCATTTAAGCCCAATACTTCTGTTGTGCCTTTTGCTCTCCTCCTCACTACCACACTCTCATCACCACAAGCACAACTTTGACATGACTTCACAACCCCGTATTTATACAAGACATCAACTTAGGAATAATGATCTAAGTCAGCAAACATCTACCAGAACATCCACAAGAAGTGTAACTTATCTGGTCAGCCAATCTCAGGAAGAACATCATCATTCGGAGGTTAATCTTCAATAGCGAGATCCAACTCCAATGTGGACCACTAACACATGCTGGACACAATCCAGAGTCCTTCACAAAATTTCTTGAATCACCAGGAACATCCACACTTCATCTGCATACTAAAATCCTTCTCTCTTTCATCCGGAGCTTCAAGAACATAGTCTGTCACCACTGTCACCAAAGAATGGATACTTTTGGACCTTCCATTCATGAACCAATCGAGTTGACACATCACAAGGACTTCCTTAATACTCCCTCAAATCCATAGAGCAGGAAACTTCATTTTCAGATCTCATCGGACCTTTCTTGTTACACTTTGCCACCTATGAACACCTACCAAAACCAGTTTTACTTGAGAGGCCACAACTTCTTCATATCTTCATGCGGACCTCTGAAATCTCTACTGGATCACCTTCAGAAACATATCTATAAACCCTTTAATCCACATCCTCTGATCCTAATCCTATCTTGGACTTTTGCTTTACTATCATCACTGTTCTTCACTGTTCCTGATTGAGACTAATTTTCTCAATATCCTTAGCTCATGGCTCATCCAAACCTTATCATTAATGCAACAGGAGTATGTTGACATCAATGACAACACCATTAGGCCCATACTTGCAATAGGTCAAGCTTGCATAAGCTAAATTATTCTGTTATCAAATTCCTCAAGAGCAGAGATGATGGAGACCCTATACACGCCTGAGTAGTTAATACTTTGTAATGAAGACTAGTCAGATTTAGTGACAACAAATCCTTATGTTATAACTTTGAATCTAGGCCATTGATCTCAATCCTAGCTAGCGCAACTTGATGGTACTGATTTGATCTTATTCCAGGTTGGACCTTACTGCTTGTTTCTTTCAACAGTATCTTGCCATCTAGATAGCTTTTTCCAGTCGTGATCCCGAGGAAAAGTCCTTCTTGCAGTGTAGTTAAGACGGCATCCGCCATTCCGCATGTATTGTCAGAAAATGTCCCCTTGGGGGCTTTTCCCTCAAAAGGTTTAGCTCCTGAGTCCTTAGTGTGCATTTAGGACAACTTACATCATAATTCGACATCTCGATGGAATGAACCCTGTGTCTTATGACAAATGGGGCCTAGGGGGACCCCTTGAACTTAACCCTGCCCAAAATAGGGGAGAGAACTTCAGCATCCACGCCCTAGTCCTACCCTATTTTGGGTCAGTCCCAAATTGGAAGTGTTAGTTTATGACTGTTATTTGGTCCCTAGGCTGACACGGTAAGTTTGAATTTATGAAATCTTGGTGGGAATGTTTGTAGTTGCATATATAAGCATGTTTAGGCATTCATTTGTAAACTAGATTGTTATTGTGAACTTTATGCATCCTAAAGGTGATTCAAGGCTTTCATTGTGTTGCAAGAGCAAATTTGTGTTGTCTATGTGTTTGTGTTTGCAGATTTGAGCATCCATCTCCTCATGGAATGAAGAGCTTCTTCCTTGCATGAGATCTTCACTACAAGGTGACATCTATTGTGATTATTGAGCATTTATCATTTGGTTTTTGTCTCTGCCTCCCAAGGCATGCACTCTCTATCTAACTATGGTGTTCAAAAGGCTTGAATGTCTCTCCAGGGCTTGACTGAGGCAAGCCTCTAAACACCACAACCCCCTCCCAAAGTTTTCATGATTGTAGGTTACAGGTTGGAGTTGTAGACAAAGTGAAGTTGTAGGAGGGTACAATAGAGTGTCAGGATTGTAAATCAATGAAAGAAATAGCTACCTAGACTTGGGCATCCACTCATTAGTCCTCAAAGTTTCACAATGCAAAAATCTCTGATACAACAGATACAGGTTGTAGACCTTGTTTCTAGATCTCAACAAAAAGCAGGGCACTAGACTTGGGCATCCGCTCTTTGGTCCCTAACTTTTCTACCTCAAAACAACGAAAACAAGTGCACAGTTATTTGATATTTTACATCTTTTTGTAGAAGTATTTTTCGTAATTCATTCATTTATTGTCGTATTTGCAGAATTAGGGTTTTAAGGTACATTTAGCATAAGAGAAGGAAATTGGCAATCAAATCATAAAAATCCAATTTTCCCTACATTTCAATAGTGACCTAGGGTATGATAGTACATTGAACTTGACCCTAGGTCCTTGAATTTAAGGGTGAAAAGAGGATATACAACAAAACTACCAAAAACCTAACATCCAAAAATCACCCTTTACATTTTGGTGAATCCATGTTATTGGACTTGTTTTCACCTTGCTGAGTATTTTGCCTCAGATTTGCATTGATTTTCATTCATTCATAGTACCATTCATCTTATTGCATTGAAAAACTTACAAAACAAATTGAAATTTTGGAAAAAATTGCATGCTAGGGTTTTGCATGTTGCATCAATTAATTTGAATTTCATAAAATTTATGATTTTTGCATTAGATCTGATATAAATTACAGAAAATTACAAAAATTCATTAGTTTGCATGGCATTTTCATCATAAAATTGCTAGGGTTTTGTTGAAAATTGTGAATTTTGCATATAACCTAGTAATTCCAAAATCTAGAGTTTGTAGCTAAAATCTTGTTTTAGATTTTTCTACTGATTTTAGAGACTCATTCAAATGTGAATTGGTCTTTAGTCTTGCATTTTGGAACAAATTTGCATTTTTGCATAGAAAAAATCAAATAAAAATGAGCATTTTCATTTATTTTTCATTAGATTTACACTAGCATTTTGCATGTTAGAGAAAAAAAATCATTTTCAAATCTGAGAGAATATAATTTTCATCATATATCATCTGGCAAAACATTCATACAGCATTTTGTGTCAAGATCTCAAACCTAGGGCTTCAAAAACATTGATTTTCACTAGATTTGGCCTTATCGACTCTCTAAATTTGCACCATAGGCATGTTGTGAAGGATATTTTTGCACTAATTAGTTTTTATTAGGGTAATTATTTTCTTCCCCTCCTAAAAATCTTCACAACACCTTTTTATCGGGCTCTTGTATTGAAAATTTGGTGAAAAACTACACATTTTTGCTATTTTTGCCCTAGGTTTTGGCCTAGTTTGCACTCCAAGTGTGTTGTAACAAATTTTATGGATTGAGGTGATTTATATCATTAGTATTATTTTATGTACCTCCTAAAACTCTTTACAATACCCCTTTGGCTAGGTCTTGGAATTGAAAAACCGCAAAAAATTGCCTATTTTGCTACATTTTCACTAGGGTTTGACCTTGGGAGACACTAAAAGCATGTTGTGACGGATATTTTGGCATTAAGAGGATGTTATTACTGATATAATTTTCTATCCATCATCATTTTCCTCACAACACCCTTTGTCATGCTCTTTTGCATTGAGATTTGGTGAAAAATCGCATATGTCAGTGTATTTTCACTCTATTTTGTCTTGGCATCATCCTAGATTTGCATCAAGAGTGTGTTGTGATGGATCTTATTTCTGTATTGGAATAATATCAGACATATAATTTTTTTCCCCTAATCAAAATCCTTACAACACCTTTCCTTCCATACATTTGCATTGAAAAAGTACAAAAAAAATCAAGCATTTAAGATCACTTTCACACATTGTATTACACTTGTCCTTTGCATACTTTTGGAAATTTGTTAAAATGTGATTTGGAACTGATTTGAAAACATACACATGGCCTCTAACCACAACAACAACAATAGGTTCCCTCCTAGACCTTCCATGAAAAGAATGGTCCCTGAACCTGAAATTGTGTTTACACCTCATGATAGAACAATCGAAGAGATTAACGAACCTCTTTACATCACTATGAAAATAATGGCAAATCCCATTCATGGAACTCTCATTGATCCTAATTTCATGACTAATGTCACCACGGAAGAGATCCTCTTTAAACATAATTTAATGCAATGATCTTTTGACCCTTCAGATAAAATGATCAAAACACATAAGGGAACCTTCGTAAATCCTTTGGGTAAGATATCATTGTTAGTAACTGTATTTGAGAAATATGTAGAACAATCATTTGATGTTGTCTTTGATTCTAACATATTTCAAATAAAACTCAGACATCCATGGTTAAAGGCTATGAAATTTGTCCCTTCACCAATTTATAAATGTGTTAAATTTCCTTTGAATAAGTTCGTGCTATTCATCAAAATACATACAAACCTTTGATTACACAACAATACTTTACACTGGATTACATTTGGGACAAATCTAGAGGAAAACTTGAACCACGAATAGACTTTAACTTCTTGGGCTATAGAAATTACAAAGCAAAACTATTACATCCAATAGCCAGACCCTCTATGCAAGAAATGACAAAAGACAAGCAACCTACATTTGAAGAGAACCATAGACTGAAAGGACAAGGTCCCTATGCTGAGGTTCCTCCCCCATCATCCTTACAAGGATCGGGAGGTAATAGTCGACAACAAAATATGCCACCTAGACAAATGAGAATTGATCCTGGTGCTTCCTCTTCTAAATGGCAAAAACATTGAAAGAGCAAAGCCCTATCTTACAAGAGAAGTGGTAAAACAAAGAGAAATAGAAAACCAAGAGAAAGAAGACGAAGAAGACAAGCTTATACCATAAACCTTGCCTCTCAATAAGAAAACATTGATCCAAACATTGAACAAAACAAAGGTGACCCTAACAATGATGAGAATTGGGCTATGGTACCTTATGTCCCACTTTCCTCTAAAATCCAGGAGTGGGAAGATGACGATGATTTATTTGACGATGAGACTTAGCCCGGAGGACTCTCCAAGTAAGTATCTCTAACCCTTTATCTCTCTCATGATGTGCTTCCCCTATGATGTGTTATGTGTTGTTTAGGCCTCCTGGGATGACCCTTGATTTTCTTGTAAGGTCCAGGATACCAGGAGACTGCCTCTATTGTGACTTTGTTCTATTTTTATCATCATTCTTCTATATTGCCTCTCTCTCTAATTTCATTGTTGTGTGTTGTGTCTTACAGACATAGCATTGTGATTGATGACCTAGGGGCACCCTCCTACGTGATTGTCCCTAAGACACTTGTTTTTCCTCTCTTAATTATTGTTTCCTTCCTCTAGTGTTTCCATCTAATGGGCAGATGATGAAAAACATTTATACTGATGCAGACCTAGCATCCCTTTTGTGAGAAATCAAAAATTGGACTTAGTTCCTAATATGATGATGGGGTTGTATATCTTATCCGACTCTTGGCTAGTGGAAGCACTCATGCTTTCCACGTAGTGATTTTGATGGTGTTCTATCTCATTTAGAAATCATAACAATACTACTACTCCATGCACTTTGTCTATCTTGAATCTTGCATACCTCAAATTTCATATGCATTCATGTTGTTGTTTATCATCATTATGGACACTAACATGTTTCTTACGGGGAGGTGTTTGTGGGAACATTTAGCGATCGTAAAGTACATGTCATCTCTAGGGGGCATGGGCTTTGCAAATGTTTGTGTTCCCTTGTGTGTTTTCTTCCTACCTTAATGTGCTTGATATTGATGAATGATATCAACCACCTTAAGGTGGGGGCATATATAAGGTAAGATGCATGTTGTAGATATTAGCAATGTGTTTGTCCTTATGTGTATTTTAAAGACCTATGTGATGAGTGCATCCTGCATCCTAAGTTTGTTTGCAATCAATCAATCATGTAAGACCTCTTCGGAGGTGGGATATCAAGCATATCCTTTTTCTTAAGCCCTCTGTGGAGGTGGGGATGGTGTATTTCTCGGAGCAGATTGCATCATCCTGTCATTTTTAAAAGTCCTTTGCAGAGGTAGGGAGTGGTTCTGTGACTAACTCAACCCTTAAGTGTGTCTTCAGCGATTGTCCTGGTGAAGCCCAATCATCAGTGTGTTTCTATAATGTGCTTAAGATGGTGTTGGACCTAGAAATAGGAACACTCCATCGCTTGTCTGTCGTGTTTTCTCCGTGTCTTCAAAGTGTGTGTGTTTGGCGTGCTTGCTTTGTTTGGCGTGTTTGTTGCCCCATATGCATTCTAAAGACTTGCGCGATGAGTGAATCTTGCATTTTGGGAGGTTTTGTGTGTCTTGCATGTGTGTTGCCCCATATATACAGTTTAAAGACTTGCGTAATGAGTGCATCCTGTATTATGGGAGGTTTGTTTACTTTCTAGTACTTGCATTTGCATTTCATATATATGAGGAAAAAAAAAGAAAAGAAATCATTTTTGTCTTCCATGCATTAATGTGTCTTCTATGCATTTAATGTATCCTTCGTGTTTGGCATGACTGTAACTGTCTTCTCTATATTTTGCGTGCCTGTCATTGTCTTCAATGTGCTTGGCATGTCTTCTCCGTGTTTGGCATGTTTGTTGTGCTTGTTGACCATACTTTAATGCATGTATTGGCCTCGCATTTATACATACATTAAAGTGGGGGATAAATGTAATGTCAGAAAATGTCCCCTTGGGGGCTTTTTCCTAAAAGGTTTAGCTCTTAGGTCCTTAGTGTGCATTTAGGACATCTTGCATCATAATTCAACATCCCGATGGAATGAACCCTAGGTCTTATGATAAATGGGGCCTAGGGGAACCCCTTGAGCTTAACCCTGCCCAAAATAGGGGGGAGGACTTGGGTGCCCTAGTCTTGCCTTGGGTCAGGCACAAATTTGAAGTGTCATTTTATGATTGTTATTTGGTCCCTAGGCCAACATGGTAAGTTTGAGTTTATGAAATCTTGGCGGGAATGTTTGTAGTTGCATATATAAGCATTTTTAGGCATTCATTTGTAAACTAGATTGTTATTGTGAACTTTATGCATCCTAAAGGTGATTCAAGGCTTTCATTGTGTTGCAAGAGAAGATTTGTGTTGTCTATGTGTTTGTGTTTGTAGATTTGAGCATCCATCTCCTCATGGAATTAAAAGCTTCTTCCTCCCATGAGATCTTCACTACAAGGTGACATCTATTGTGATTATTGAGTATTTATCATTTGGTTTTTGCCTCTACCTCCCAAGGCATGCACTCTCTATCTGACTATGGTGTTTGGAAGGCTTGAATGTCTATCCAGGGCTTGATTGAGGCAAGCCTCTAAACACCACAATCCCCTCCCAAATTTTTCATGATTACAGGTTACAGGTTGGAGTTGCAGACAAAGTGAAGTTGCGGGAGGGTACAACAGAGTGTCAAGATTGCATATCAGTGAAAGAAACAACTACCTAGACTTGGGTACCCGCTCATTAGTCCTCAAAGTTTCACAATGGGAAAATCTTTGATACAACAGATACAGGTTGCAAACCTTGTTTCTAGATCTCAATAAAAAGTAGGGCACTGGACTTGGGCACCTGCTCTTTGGTCCCTGACTTTTCTACCCCAGAACCCTAAAAATGGATGCACAGTTATTTATATTTTACATCTTTCTGCAAAAGCATTTTCTGTAATTCATTTGTTTATTGCCGTATTTGTGTAATTAGGGTTTTAAGGTACATTTGAGCATAAGAGAAGGAAATTGGCAATCAAATCATAAAAATCCAAGTTTCCCTACATCTCAATAGTGACCTAAGGTATGATAGTATATTGCAACTTGACCCTAGGTCCTTGAATGTAAGGGTGAAAGGAGGATATACACCAAAACTACCAAAAACCTAACATCCAAAAATCACCCTTTACACCGGGTATGAAGGATATGGTTAGAGATATGATCTTGGTGGAATGGTGGATAACCATCAGATCTTGATCTCCTGTACTCGATCAGAGCACTTCTAAAAAAAGTGGTCATGTTTCATGCCACATCAGATCCTTGCCATTAATATAATAATCCCATCACTCAGAAAGCCACGCATCCAGATTTTGTCATTCTGTGGTCGCTCAGAAAATCCTTTGGTGGAGTATGGCAGAATGTTGGAATCAAATAGAAACCATTTTGTAACATTTAGGACCCACCTCCTTGCCATCTTGGATGGTCCTTGACCATTTGTCACCCTTTCTACATTTCTGCTAAGGCCATCTTATTTTGTTTCTCTCCCTGGACAGATTGGTAGAAAAAAATCTGCTAGTGCCACCTGCCAAAACTGGTTAGTAGGACTGGACCTTGACACGTATACTAGTTCTGCCACTTTAGGAGAAGGATGGCCAATTGGTTAACTCTCTCTTTAAGAATAAAGTTTTTCTAGGTGTGGGCTATAGACAGTAATTGCTTGGCAAGGGGCCAGTAAACAACATTGTAGGAAGGCATGAGGGAAAACTTTAAAGGATGGTGACAAGAAATAAGTAGTCACTAAAGAATTATATCATATGTGGTTGTTTGCATGACTTCATACTATGAGGGTTCAGGGTTTAAGCAAATTTAGCTTACTCAGAGAATTTTTTTTAGCAGAGAAACTCTAATTTTAGAAATCTAATGATCAAGTGACATAGAGCTGGGAACAAAATTATCAGAAACATGAAAAAAAATTTATATGGTTCCATCAACATCCAACCTGAACATCAGCAACACCACTACTAGCACACCATTGTAGTATATCAGTGATAGTCCAAACTGAATGTTCCAAACTAAGTAGTGGTATCAATGACAACGACATCAATGACAACCATAGGTAGCATATGTGCAACAATCTCCCCATTTGGCATTGATGGAAACACACACCTACTCATTCTCCCCCTTTAGGCACAAACTCTCCTTTTCAACTTTCTCCCCCTATCAGGAACAACCACTACCTGCTCCCCTTGAGAGGTAGCCACCATCAATCTAGGAAAAATATATAGCATGAATTATTTCCCTTGGATAGATGCACCAAATATGCATCTAGCAAGAAGGAGGGGCAATTACCCATAACTTCTATGGTAGATACTTAAAGGTATCCTTTGTAAAAGCCTATGTGAAAATATCTACAATTTGATCCTTTGTTGGAACATATTCCAACTTCACCTCCTTGTCTGCAAACTTCTCTCTTGAAAAGTGATACCTAATTGATATATGCTTCGTTCTAGAATGTATCATTGGATTCTTTGAATAGTGATAGCACTTGTATTATCACACAAAATAGGAATAGGCTCATCATACAGTACCTTGATATCCTTTAATGTTTGCCTCATCCACAACACTTGTGTATAGTAGGATGTTGCTACAATATTCTCTACCTTTGCAGTTGATAAATATATTGAATCTTGTTTCTTACTATGCCATGAAGCCAATCTGCTTCCTAAAAAGAAAGGACCAGCACTTGTACTTCTTCTATCATCAACACAACCAACCCAATCAACATCAATGTAAGCACTCAAATCCAAATCATTACCTCTTGGATACCATAAGCCATAATCTAGAGTTTCTTTCAAGTATACGAATATTCTTTTTATTGCCTTCTCATGAGTTTACTTAAGATTAGCTTGATATCTAGTGATGAAACATACTGCATGCATAATATTAGGTCTAGAAGTAGACAGGTACAATAATCCTCCAATCATAGATCTATAAAGAGTCTGATCAACCTCAGGTGACTCATCATCCTTGCTCAAGTGACAACTAGTAACCATAGGAGTACTTACTGGTGTGGACTCCTCCATACCAAATTTCTTTAACATCTCTCTAACATACTTAGATTGAGAAATAAAGATACCATCATCTAGCTGAATAATTTGAAGCCCAAGGAAGAAAGACATCTCACCAACCATAGACATCTCAAACTCTTTCTGCATCTCCTCTGTAAACCTCTTACACATATTATCATCTCCACCAAAGATGATGTCATCAACATATACTATAGCTATCGAAATCATGTCTCCCTCTTCCTTAATATAAAGATTAATATTTATGGTACCTTTCTTGAAGCCTTACCGAAGTAAGTAGCTATCCAACCGAGCGTACCAAGCTCTAGGAGCTTGCTTGAGTCCATAGAAAGCTTTCTTGAGTCTACACACCATGTCCAGATCTTCTAATAACTGAAACCCATCCGGTTGCTTAATGTAGACCTCTTCCTCTAGATCACCATTCAAGAATGTTGACTTGACATCCATCTAATAAACCTTGAAGTTCTTGTGAGCAGCAAGTGCAAGAAACATCTTGATTGCCTCCATCCTAGGTACCAAAGAAAAATTCTCATCAAAATCAATGGATTCAACTTGTGAATAACCCTTACATACCAGCTTTGTTCCTCATGAATACCCACTTTGTTCCTATAACATTCTTATTGGTTGGTATGGGAACTAATTCCCATGTCTGATTCAATTCTTCTTCCATTGCCTTCAACCATCCATCATCGTTTCTAGCATCAACAAAGGTTTTGGGCTCTACTTTTGAAAGTAAGCACAAGTTCACTTGCTTTTGTAAAACTTCTCCTGGTCTGCACACCTTCATTCTTATCTCCAATAATTTGATCTGTTGAATGATTCCTCTGAACATACTTTGTTGGAGTCTTAGGGATCTATTTTGATTCTTGTTCCTTCTCTTCTTTCTCCTCCTCTTCTTCTTATTCAATGTAGGGAGGTATATTAGATCCATGGTCCTCTGGCTCTTGTGAGATCTAATACAAGTCTTCATCTACCTTGACATTTGTGGTTTCAATCATCTTTCCCAATCTCTTGTTGTAGCATCTATAGGCCTTGCTTTTGGTTGAGTAACCAAGAAAGATTCCTTCATCACACATTGCATCAAACTTTCCAAGGTCTTCTTCATATCTTCTGATGTAGTATTTGTTGCCAAAGATCCTAAAGTATCTGAAAGTGGGAGGTCTTCCATACCATAGCTCATAAGGGGTCTTAGTTCTGTTGACCCTCAATTGTACTCTGTTAAGAAGATAGACAACAGTGTGACCTGATTCTTTCAAGTACATATTAGGTAGATCTACATATTTCAACATTGCCCTAGCCATCTCTTGCATAGTCCTATTCTTCCTCTCCACTACCCCATTCTATTGAGGGGTCCTAGGAGCAGATAGATGTCTCCTAATACCATGATCTTCACAAAAATTTTCAAATTCATTTGAAGTAAATTCACCTCCTCTATTAGACCTTAAGCATTTGATCTTAGCATCCATTTCATTCTCAACTATTGCTTTAAAAATCTTAAACTTATCAAAGGCTTCTAATTTTTCTCTTAAGAAAGTAACCCAACTCATTCTAGAGTAATAATCAATAAGCAACATGAAATACCTTTCACCTTATTGACTCTTGGTTCATGTAGGGCCACATAGGTCAGTGTGAATCAACTCTAGAGGCATTGTAGAAGAATACTCCTTGCTCTAGAAATTTGTCTTTGTCTGCTTTCCCATTTGACCTTCCTTGCATAATGTGTTTGCAGGCTTGATTATCTTAGGCATATCTCTCACCGCATGAATAGAGCTAATCTTTACCATATTATCAAATTTGATGTGTCCCATTTGTTTATGCCATAGCCAACACTCACTAGATTGAGCCAATAAGCAGGTTCTTCTATTTACCTCCTTTACATGATAGATATCTCCATATGTCTTAATACCTTCTGCTTCAAGACCTTACCTTCTTGATTTCAAAACTTTTGGCATGAAAAGTAAGATTATATACTTTACTGCACATCTAACTAACACTAAGAAGATTGTGATTTAGCCCTTTGACATAGAGGACATCCTTGGTCCTATTCTTGCCATCAATAGTTATAGAACCTTTTCCATAGATTTGTGCTCAATCATCACTACCAAACTTGACATCTCCACCATTCCATTTCTTAAGGCTGATAAACTTCTCCTTGTCACCAATCATGTGGTTAGAACAACCACTGTCAATTACCCAAGCATTGGCTTCTTCTTTTGCATGTGTAGACACCCAAAATTGTCCCAACTTTGTCCATGTCTAGCAACACCTTCTTAAAATATTATCCTAGACATCTTGTAGCATTTTGTCCTAATTTCCCTAATCCATTAAGCCAATTAATTAAATAAATTTTATTTATTTAATTAAATCCCATTTAATCCCATCCTCATCCTGCTTAGCCAATTAATTAAATAAATTTTATTTATTTAATTAATTCCACATCATAATCCTATTTATCCTATCCTCATCCCAATTAATTAAATAAATTTTATTTATTTAATTATTTTCCACATCATATCTTATCCCATTTTATTCATTTATCCTATTAATTAAATAAATCTAATTTATTTAATTAATATCCAACTCATATCCCAACTAATTCAAATATTTTATTTGAATTAACTACTCACCTTTCATCACATTCCAACACTTGTCCAGTCAATCATGTGTTGTAAGACAACTTTCATTCATATCCTTCATATGCACAACTAATGGAACCTAAATTTAGTATCTTTCAATCCTAGCCATTCACATAGCCTCTGAATCTCCACTGTTGACTGATCTTGGTTGAGTCCTATATAAACACCCTCTCATTCCATATGAGAGGGGAGATCCAGCAATCATATAGCACCTACATTATCATCTTGAGCATCTTGAGCATCTGAGCATTCATTTGAGATTTTCATCATCCATCATGGCAACTTTCAGCATTGCAATTGTTCATTGTTGAAGAAGCAATCCAGATCCCTTAAACAAGGAATTGCATGGTCTAGGTGATGTTATGCTTCAATCGCATTGTTCTTTGATTTCATTTAGATTAGATTCCTTGATGATGGTAGGGTTAGGGTTTCATGACTATGTCTGATCTGCTAAACCTGACTTTCACCTATCACAGCATGAAAGGAAGTCCACACAACCATTGATTTTTTATTATGTTGGTCAGCCTGCAAGGTATTAGACTTTTCACAATTCCCACTATCACCCTTTTTGTCACCAACATTCAAGGCCATGAAAAGTGTTTCATCATTTGAATCATCATGATTCTCATCTTCTGAAGAAAAACTGCTCTCCATGGAATACATACTTCTTTTGGACTTCTCTCTTTTTTTGTTATGCTTTGAATCTTTAAAAGGACATTTAGAAGCAAAATGACCAATTTTCCCACAATTGAAACATTTGAAAGGTAACTTACCTTTGTATTTTCCGATGCCCTTCTTCAATCTTCTTACAAAGTTTGCCTCTACCTCATCAAGGTCACCATCTTGATCAGCTACTTCATCTTCTACCTTTTTACTTGCTTTGAATGTTTCTTCCTTCTTTGGAGCCCCTATGTCAAATTCTCTCATTTTAAAGGTTGAGAGCACCAAACAATTAATCTTCAATAGAAGATACCTTATGACTATAAGATTTAGGGAGAAATCTTAGATCCTTCTTCACAATCTTATCTTCTTTCACTTCTCCACCAAGACCTCTAATGCCATTAACTACTTCATCCACCTAGAGCATATAACTAGCAATGTCTTCTTCTTCTGTCATCCTCAAGATTTCAAATTTTCTATTGAAGATTTGCATCTTGGCTTGCTTCACTTTTCTATCTCCTTCATAAATGCTGATACGTTTTACCCAGACATCCTTAGTAGATTTGCAACTCATTACCTTCAAAAGTTCTGAATCAGATAGCCCACTCATGATAGCACTCTTTACCTTGAAATTGTTATCATATAGCTTAATCTCATCTTCATTAGTAGGATCAGAAGCAGGAGTAGTGTAACCATTCTTGACAACTTGCTAAAGACCAAACCCTAGAGAAGATAGATAGTTTTCCATCCTTAGCTTCCAAAAGGAATAATTTGTTCCATCAAACATAGGTGCCTTGTGAGATCCATTATGAGCCATCCTAGACATTCCTTAAGAGATTAAGCTTCTTCTGAGTAACTTAGCTCCGATACCAATTGTTGAAGACAACAAGATAATGAGAGGGGGGTGAATCAGTATCCAAACAAATTTCAAATCCTCTGGATTATATTAAAACTTAAAATTTTATAGCATTAACATAAACATAAAAGATCAACACAATGCACAACAACACATAACACTAGATGTATGTGGAAAACCCTAGAAGGGGAAAAACCATGGCAAGGATTAACTCATGATATATGAAGCTCATTGTTATAAAAATTATAAATTTGTTTTAGGACTACAACCCAAGGAAGCTACTACTCCCTGCTAACTTTGTTTTAGGGCTACAACCCAAGGAAGCTACTACTCCCTGAAGAAAGATTTTAGGGTAACTATCAACGAAGCTACAACTCCTTGCTGAATTTGTTTTAGGGCTACAACCCAAGGAAGAAACTACTCCTTGAAATGAGAATAAACTCAAAAATTATTACAGCATGACATTCCTTTTACTACCTTAAATGGACAACGAAGCCCACTCCTTTGATGATTGCACTTCTGCCTTTTCACTCCTCTTTGATGATTGCTCTTCTGCTTTGACAACTTCTGCACTTTCTTCAACTGTCTTCTCTACAGCTTACTGACTCACTACTTATAGCCTTCAAGAAGTTTTGCCTTTGGCTCACTACCTCTGGCAATCAGTTAGGCATACTCTTCACTTCCATCCTGTCTGAAAAATGTCTTCAAGATGAATTAGGACATGCCTTATTGCTTCTACTCTTTCTCCTTCAGTCGCACATCATAATGCATATCATATTCATATTTTTCTCCTCATACACTCAAATTTGCAATTATACCTCACCTAGATCAACTAGGTTTACAATATATATATGATATTACATTTAATACATTGCAAGTTAGCCAATACAACAAGAATATTACAAGTCAGCTAGAGATCAAACAACATGAAACATGTAGAGGGCAAGCCCTAACTTAAACTACACACAACTCTAGGAAGAGAAACATGCCTTGTGGATTGCAACACATGCTTAACCTGGTCCTAAACATCCTTCAAAGAACAATATCCACGCAGTTCAAAAAATTGAATTAGGTCACCCTTAAGCAAGAAAACATGAGCTTGTATCACATTGGTCATTACAATCTTGGTGGTACTCATGGGTGATTAAACATTACTTGTTCTTCTCCTAGATGAGTCGGTGTGACCCACACAACATCTCTAAACACTTCTTGAACTCCACACAACAAGAACTTTGTGGTGCACACCTCCAACATACCTTAATCGGCCTCAATAATAAGAACTCTTCTCATACTGACTTGAAAACCTTGTGTGGTACTAGAAACATGAAAGATCTGGATGTTCTTCAAACCTGAGAAACATAGAGACAAGTAGAATGTCTACATAAACTCATATAACTGATCTGTACAATCTCCAACTAGCGCAAGTACTCAATCATGTGTCATCTGAGAATAATTAGGCATCCAGAACACTCTATAGTATACTATCATTTGAAAACTAAACTTATGGACCTCCAAATCACTTGATACTGTAAAGTAGCATGTGTTGAACATCTTTGATCATGTTCACAAAACTGCAGGAGAAAACCTTCACTTCCAGAGGAATGCAGAGCATTCCAATCAGCCTTCATCATCACATTATTCTACTAGAGCACAGACCAGAAATCTGTCACTTGTAACTTTCACTACTGAAGGCATAATGATTTGCACTCTTGGATATAACACCTTCAAAACATACTATACTCAACTTCTGAACTACATGACCATATCTTCAAATGCAGAGGAATGTGGAGAAATGCAGAGCATTTTACCAAGTAGTCTTCGAGACAGCTTCCTGCATCAAAAACCTTCACTAACATCCAGAGGCCAAAACCTTCTTGTAACATCACATACACCCTTAGGAACAAAATGAAGGGTCATACAACATGCCACAAACCATCAGCAACATATTCTCAACATCAACATTACTTCTAATCATCATCTTAATGCTTCTAATTCCTATCTTAATGCTTCTAATTCCCATCTTAATATATCATCATAATATAATCTCTACTGACCACAAACATGCTCAATACAACTTTAATTGACATTAATCAAGGCATGAGATCCAACCATGAACATCAACAATACCATTGCAAGCACGCCATTGTAGTATATTAGTGACAATCCAAACTGAGTGTTGATATCAATGATAGCCATATGTAGCATATGTGCTGTGTATGAGGAAAAAAATCAAAACTATGATAATAACCAAATCAATAACCCATAACATAAAGAGATCTATCCAAATAAAAAGTCATTATTAATAAATCAAATTAAGAAAGCTTTTACCTAGATCGTGTTGTTCTCTTTGTCGAATTTGGATTTGCTCAATAACGCTGTGAAACCATGTTTGTAACAAGCAAGTGTAGGTGCTTAAAGATCAATGTCAAAAGATCATAAAGTGCTCAACAACGCAATGTCTACTCCAAGCGATGTAAAGGATGCCTAAGAATAAGTGATCAAAGAGGATTTGTGAAGGAGATGAGGGGGGTTTATATAGGTTTCAATGAAGATCGATCAATGGTCCAGATAATTCAGAAGAATCAACGGAGGAGATAAAACAAATAACCATGATGAATGTGCACACGACATGTGTCAATCCATAAGGATATTTTTATTAAGATATGATAAAAACAGGATTAATTGAATAGATAACTCAACTTGTAATTTTGCCTTTTTTAGAGTTCTAAAAATAAGACTGATTGCGCCCATGAGTTAATGAGATATTTTAAGAGGAATTGGAAGATAACTGAAATTAAATAAATAAATTTATTTAATTGATTGTGCATGATTGAGGAATCAAAGTTTATAAATTAAATATTTGATTTTATTTATTTTTAGAGGATTGAGCAAATTAAATAAATAAATTTATTTAATTGTTTGTGCAAGATTAGAGGAATATGAAGATTATAAATAAAATACTTGATTTTATTTATTTTTAGAGGATTGAGATAATTTAAATAAATTTGCATGATTTATTTAAATTTAGAAGAATAATTAATTTAATTAAATAATGAAAATTATTTAATTGTAGATAAGAGAGGATTTGTGATGAATTAATTAAATAATTGGATTTATTTAATTAATGGAGACTTAAAATTTGAAAGAGGATAATGATTTAATTAAATAATTAAAATTATTTAATTTTGGAGAATAAAGTTGAATTTAATTAAATTAATTAAATAAAGAGAATTTATTCAATTAATGTCAAAATTATGTGATTTGGAAGAATTTGATGAAATTAATTAAATAATTAGATTATTTTATTAACGTTAAATGCAGGCGATTAGATAGAAATACAAGTGATGTGATGACTTGGTCATTTTAGGGTGTCTACATTTTGCCCCTCTTTGATGCAATGCAGTTTACAGTGTTGCCTCAAAGAAAATGATTTTTGAAGATATGATATAATTTATTTATGGCCCAGCATATGCCCCCTCGAGCGGAAAGATAGGGAAGCGGCAGAAGGACTGGGTGACGCTCGACTAGAAGATTGTGTTGGAGATAGGTGAGGTTGGATAGATGATAGATAGAAGAAAGGAGATAGAAGAGAACATGACAGAAAGACTATTGATCGATCATTACTGGAAAACTATACAAGGCCATGGGTAAATGAATGAGCTTGTTGCATTAGTTTTCACAATTGTTTATAAAGAGCAATCCTTATTTTTGATATAGCACATGGATAGTTTTCTCCTAAGGTATAAAAGACCAAGGTGTTGTAATATCCGAATGCATGGACGTTGACTATGCAAGCAAGCAGTTTGAACTTAGATCCCTTAGACATAATATAACCTTGTTGTACATGTGAATGAGCCATAGTCTTGAATATAAAATAAACTTCAATACATGTAAATGCAAGAAGAATATTAATATGTAAGATGCTAGGTTGTAACACACACAAGATAAATATGCTATCAAGAAAGATGCTAAAGATCATTCCTCAAACACGGCACACAAAAGTAATGACTATGCCCCCAATCCGTATTACATCGCAACATACCAAGATTATAGATAAATCAAGGTAGCCTTGAATAGGTAATGGAAAAGGAAAAAAAGATAAACTAAAAAGCAAATTGACTGACTTATAAAGAAACACACAACCAACATATTCTCTTGCCAAAGAGGTTGCTCAAGATAGATTGGATAGGAAAGATAATAGCCTTATCGTAGGAACTAGGTTTCCGTTAAAGGGTGCTATCTACCTAAAAAGAAAATGTATTGCTGCAGGAAATGCTACATGTCATATGAGACGTGTGTGTTGGTCTCGACAATGGAACACTCTGCAAAAGACAAGCTTGCTGATCTGGTGCTTCGGTTGAGATTGATTTAGCTAATGCTGGCAATCGATATGGAGGATAGTGTATGACTCTGTAAGTTTCCTTTGCTTTAGGTTTGTTAAGGACTTTTGCTTTGAAAGGATGCGCTTGTTTGTTATTTTGTTTCTTGAGTTAGTCAAGTCGAGGTGAATGGATTTTGATAAATGAAAGACTAGAAAGATGACATGTCAATGAATTGAGGTGGGTGAAGAATGATGAATCGTATGTGCTTGAGTACTAGATACATCCTTCGTATTCTAGACTACCTACATACCCTATATCCATGGGAACAAGGCACATTACGAGGAAATATGAAAAATGATAATATGTAGTTCTAGGTAGAGTGATGAGATGGGTCAAGGTGTTTGAGCTTGGGTTGGTGAAATGATGAGATCTTATGTACTTGAGTACTGGATACTTTCTTTGTATTTCAGACTGCCTACATACCCATATCCATGGGATCAAGGTACCTTAAGATTGAGATGAGATGATATGTAGTTCTAGTTGGTGTGGTGATGTAGGAAAAGTGCTTGGAAAGATAACAACCTTATCGTAGGAGTGATGTGTCTGTTAAAGGGTGTTATCTATGAAAAGGAGAATGATTAAAGTGCTTTGTGTTTTTGTGAAGCATTTTGCGCGAGTATGTGTGAACCAAGAACAAGGAACCACTCCTAGACCTAGGTTAAGGAAGGAATTGCCCCCATTTTGATAGAGGAATTTTGCATGGGTGCCTGACGGATGGAGGAGACGTAGAAAGATTGACCTAGGACAAGACATTGATAATTGTTGACATAGATCAAGACATGGGATGATGATGATGGACATTGATAAATTTCCAAGCTATTCTAGATAGGGAGATGGAAATGTAAACATGGTTTATGGATGGATGGATGAAGTTTGTTGTGAAAAAATGGAATGAACAAGACTCGATAGATGAAGGATGTTGAATCTACACATAGCACCTATTTTCCAGGTTTTCACTATGGTACTTATCCAAGGTGCCTATTTACTAGGTTTCACCATAAGACAGATTTTTTTTTTGTATACTCTGAGGATCAAGCATAGAACTTCTTGAGATGAACACTGTTAAGTGGCTCATCTAGAGGAATGCCATTAGGTGTGGCTAAAATATAAGCTCCTGATCCATATGCTTCTATGACAATAAAGGGACCTAACCAGTTAGGCTCAAACTTCCCCTTCTTTTCTCGGTCTGCTTGATTTCTCTAATTCTCTTTGAGTACAAGATCACCAACTTGAAACTGTCTTTCTTTGATCTTTTTGTTATAATTATGCCAGAGGCAGTTTTGATAGACATGGAGATGATTAAGCACGACAAGGCACCTTTCATCTAGTAGTTCTAGCTCAGCTAATCTGGAAGTGCGATACTCCTCTCCGCCGATCAGGTTCTACATGGATACTCTAAGGGATGGGATCTTGACCTCTATAGATAGGATGGATTCAGATCCATAGACCAAGGCATATGGTGTGGCACCAGTTGGTGTTCTGATACTAGTGCAGTAGGCCCATAGGGTGGGATTGAGTTGCAAGTGCCAATCATGACCAGCTTCAATGACCATTTTCTTGAGGATTTTGAGAATGGTTTTGTTGGAAGCCTCGGCTTGGCTATTACTCTACAGATAGTAGGGCATTGAACATCGATGTTGGATATTGTATTGTGTGCACAAGGCACAGACATCTTGGTTCTTGAATGGTCTCCCATTATCAGTGACAATGGCTTGGGGAATACCATACCGACATATGAGGTAGTTAAGGATAAACTTGGCTATTTGCTTCTCGATGATATAGGTCAAGGGAATGGCTTCAACCCACTTTGTGAAATACTCAGTGGTAGTAATGATGAACTTATGGCCATTGGATGAGGATGGGTGGATTTGTCCTACGAGGTCGAGACCTGGTGCAGGAGCACTAAGGAGATCATCTATGTTTTGTTTTCATACTTGTCTTCATGTTTGTGGTTCATATTGTCTTGCTCCAATAAGGTCCTAAAAGACCATTTATCTAATTGTAATAAGGACTATGTCCAAATATCTACATATTGTTGTCATGTAGGAGGCAGTCATAAAGCCATAAAAGGCAGTCATGTAAAACTTCATGTTGTAAGCCTTGCTAAGGCATGTCAAAGAGTTAGAAGGTATGTCAAAGTTGTCAAAGGCTTAATGACATTGTCAAAGGTGTTGACAAGTCATAAACCAATTGATGTCATGATGCCAAATCTTGTAATTAGTTTCAATTCCAAAACAAGATAGTTGTTGTCCTAAAAATAGGGTAGTTGCAGAGAAGATATTCGATGGTTATACAGTTCCATCAATCCTAACTGCTATCCAACTATCCAAAGGTGGTTGTAGAAGGCTTCTTAAATCCCTGCCATGATGAATGTATCAGAAGAAGACATTTGGTGGAGGAAAACAATAAAAAAAACTCAAATTTTCTATCATTTTTTGTGTAGAGCATTGTTGCAACCCGTGGTACTCTTCCGTATAGCAGTCTCATAAGGCATGAGTTGGTAGGATGTTGGAGGTATGAATTAAGTTTCATTTGCATTGGGTTAGGGGTTTTGAAACTCTTTTGTGTGTGAGTAATCTGTATTTCTCTAAAAATAGTCCACCATAACCTAGACTAGCGTTTTGATAGGAAAACATGCATTCTTTTGCCATTCCACTAATTTGATCCACTTGAGATTAGTGGGATGCATGGTAGTAGGTCTATACTAGTATATGTTGTGTGGTTGCACAACATGCCCCATTTTGACTTGACAAAACAGTGACCCAACTCTTTTTTCTTGGCTTGGCTTGTGTTTTTTGCTTGCTGGCGGTCTGGTAAAAATAAGTCATGCAGATGATCCTGCATAAGGGGACTGGGTAAGTCATCATGATGAGGTTAGTTTTTCAAATTTCATATATCATGTCAATAACCTCGTGGTTGGATAGAGTACAAAATTTCATGCAAGTTTTCCTTTTGGATCACCCTGATATTCCTTAGGGAACGAGAGAAATGGTGAGTCAAAGTCTTGCTCAAACCTGATATTCTGAGGGGGGCATCATATTTCTTAACATCAGTGATCTTATGAAAGATCACCCTAATCCAATTTTATCACCTGATAAATCATTTATCCAGAGATTTGGATGTCAATTTTAGGTGATAGAAGCATTTACCCATCGAACAACGTCATATATTTTACGAGGGTCATATTCCCAATATCACCCTATCTCCTGAATATCACCCCGTCGCAAAATATCACCCTAAAGACAATATCATGATGATGTCATATAATCTCGATGAGATAAGAAAATTGCCATGATGATGACGTCATCATCCTTTTTACCTTGCGGAGGTATATTTCCAATAGTGACCCTTTCTACATAACATGATGATGATGTCATAGTGCAATAATGATAAACTAGGTCATTATCCTGATGATGTCATCCTGATATTTCTTAATATCACCTAACATTTTAAACATGACCCGATATTTAGAATATCACCCGATCTTCCAAAGATCACCCCACTCCTCTTGTCGTGCAACATTAAATGCCATAAATACAATAGGTGGATTCCCGCCGATTGCGAACGTGATCTAGACACTTGGTAGCATCCATGAATTAATGACAGGGGATCAATGGTTAAGATTGAATAAACCTTGTGTTGCCCTAAAATTGCCCTAATAAGGAGGATAAAAGTGAATTTACACCATCATTTTTACACTTACCTTGTGATAAAACTAATTTTTACAGAGCACAGAGCTTCCAAACCCTCATACGACCTACCTGCAGACACACATGGCTTGTAGTAGAATAGGACACGTGATTATCGTTGGTATCTCAATCTCTTTCATATAATCATCAGCATAATCAAGGAGTTAAATGCTATCAAGTAAGTAATTAAAACCTTCCTCCTGTCGTTTTCTGCATGTCTAGGTAGTATGCTTTTGCTACATTGAAGATATATGTTGTGCATATCATGATGAAGCGATGATTAATTAATATAATGTGCATCATGCTGTGAAGGTATAATGTTGTGTGCATGTATGAAAAGTATTGTATGGTAAGACTGGTCTTGTTTATTGCAGGAAACCATGGCAGATAAGAGGTTGAGCAAATCTGATGCTAAATTTCTTAAACCAATGTTCGCTCAGCCTGAAGGTGTACGGTTCAAGTATGGCGTCATCATAGACATACACCAGGGAAGCATTGATTTGGTCAATTGGTCATCTAGAATGCATGATGACAAGAACAAAACCTTGTTGGATGCCGTTTTCGTGTCGGGGATGTGGAACGAAGCTAGATTTCCCTATTCTATGGAGACTCCAAAATTGAAAATTGAATGTGCTAGAAACTACAATCCACAAACAAGGAAAGTTGAAAAGCATGGTCGAGAGTATGCAGATCTGTCCATTAGGGGGATTGCAACCACTTTCAATTTACCATTAGGAAAGAAGGTTGTCAGCATGGATCTGAAGAAACTGGAAACCGAATATGTAAACAACAAGAAAGCTACTAGGAAGAGAATATATCAATGGAGGCTTGGTACCTGGTTTATACAGGCATGGTGCCTGGTTTATACAATATACCACATTCTCTTATATCAGAATAGAGGGCTTTGCAGGATAACCCCTCATGCTCCCAAGATATCCCACAGATGCAGTTGTCCTGATGGAATTCATGAGACAGATAGCCACAATACTAGATGCTTACAAAGCAAATAATAGGATTCCACCAGTATTGTTTCCAATAACAATGGGTTGGTATATAAGCCAGGATTCTGATAACATTAAGAAGGCCATAACTAGTCTAGACATGATGAAGTTATAGCTGTTCCCCTTGATAAGATCATATGACCCATATGGGAGGATGCAGAAAATCATGGGAAAGCCCATCCATCAGAAACACTTAGAGGATTTCTAGACAGATTGTGAGGATGAAGCTGAGGCTAGAAGAAGAAAATACGAAAGGCTGACTCTCAACTAGATCAGAACTTTTGATTGTATTCCAGTGCCTGCTCAGTTAAAGAAGGATGATGGCAAAGTAATGGCTGACAAATATGAGGAAAAGAAGATATACAATGACACAATCTCAGCACAAATAAATGCACAGGCAGGATGCTGCAGTTAACCCAGTCTTGGGTAGATGAACAAATAAATGCACTAAAGAAGAAGGGTGTAGCCCTTACAGTTGACAATAAGAAGAAGAGGCAGGAGCTTCCTAACAATGAATATGATGACTTTCTGATTGAAAAGAGGAAGTCTAAAGGAGAAATAATGCTGCCTCAAGAACAAAGCAAGAGACCCCCCAGAGGTAAGAAAACTGATAATGAACCAAAAGGGGTAATAGTTGAAAGAGTGATTATAACAACTGAGGATGCATCCGCATCAGGACAGACATCAGCCTCATCAGCACAGCCTCCTATAGATACACAAAAGGCTAAAAAGATCCAGAGGCCAGCTATTGAAAATAATGAAACATCAGGTAGTAGGAGGAGTAAATTGGAGACTCTTCGAGACAAATATTAGGCCCACAAGCACGCCATTGTTAAGGCAAAAACTTAGGATGGCAGAGAAGTTGAGCATGTGGTGGGAGCATATGAAAATGTTAGGATAATCATGCAGGCCCATATACAAAGCAAGGTTCATCAAGATGATGAAGATACAGGAAGTGATGATCTGGATGCACCTGATGGTGAGGATGAAGAACCTAAAAAATGAAGAGTGGATGAAGGTGCAATACCAAAGAGGACATAAGCATCCGGCATTTAGACAAAATAAGTAATTCAGATGGTTGCCAGCTCGCAACCTATGCCACAAGGAATGTTGACTAAGTCAAAGATGAATATCCACTGTAGATCTTAATAGATAAATCTTGATCATAGATCCTGTGTAACCGCTTCCTCACCTTGTTCTATAAAATGTGTAGGGATGCCTTATTTTGAATATTTGAAACTTAATTGAAATCTGTTTCCTGAAATATTCAGGGCTTAGTTCAAAGTTGTTGTATACATATATGTTCTTGCATACTTAATGAATGAGAAGACTATTTTGATTACATTCCATCATAAATCTTGAGTAATCAGTGTATGAATTCTTGATACATGCTTTGATTTGTTGCGTCCCTTGGAGTGCATATCAGCTTGCATGTGTTGTCTTCATTCCTTTTCCTTTGAAGTTAGCATTGACTGTATCTAGCTGTGGAATGTCCTGGTGAACATATGGTTTGATTTCTTCTCTTCATGACTGTATCTGATGTGTATGTAGTTCAATAACTGAAGGTTCATTATTATTTGAAGTATTCTTTTCAGTTTCTGTTGATTGGTTTGTGATGTCAGTCACAACCAAGCCCACAAAACAAAAGTCACACAACAACCCTTGTTTATCCTGAAAGATACGATGAATTCCAAGAATTCATGATCCCAAGTACCCACTGATTAGTTCATAATCTGCTAATGTTACTCTGTGGTTGATGTGTATTGTTGTTTTCTATTTTGGGGCCTTACGAAGATTAGTAGATTCTGTTTCTGTAACTATGCTATATAGGGAAATTACTCTACATAGCATATATCTCCAAATGATGTGTCTAAGTTGATATTTGCATGAGTTCTACCCTTATTTACGATTCTCTACATGACATTTTCAATACTACATGCATTTAGCTCAAAATATGCTAATGATATTCAGTTGTCTTCGGGATGTCAGCATATTTTTCTGTTCTGCTTTTGATTTATCATGATGTGCAGTTATGAAAGTGATTTCAATGAAATTAAAATGAGAAAAAGGGTTAGAAAGTGAGATTCCTAAAAATACTTGACTAAGATCATTGATCCACATACATGTTCCCACACAGCAATGGAGAGAAGAAAACTAAAATCATACTTCACCAGGACAGTCCACAAATCCACATGATTTAGTGCAAATCTTCAAGGGAAAAGTTGACAACAACATGCATTGAAATGAAAGCGCTTCTATAGAACACAGCATTCACCAATACATATCCAGAAATCAACTTGAAGACTACTTAAGGTTTACAATCAGGGTATAGTCTGAAACTTCATCTCCATATAGTATGTTCATAAAACAGGTACATTTACAATGATCTGAGGAAGGGACCTTGATTATTTCAACAATCCAGTCCTCACTAGTCTTAGTAATCTGATCTCTCCTAAAACTATTACAGGTCTGATTTTTTGTGTATTATTGACCTCCTCTTCCTCCTCCTTTTGTACAGTACAGGGGCTTAATATATATATCTCTAATTTTTCCCCAATCTGGTGCCCAAAAACCCTAGGAGATCAACGGTCAGCATCTTGAAATGCAGCATCCAACGGTGAGAAATGAATCCCGCCAAGAATTCGAGCAGCATACCCAGATAGGGCGCCACTCCCTCAATAATGTTTCCACCTGCAAAACTCTTTCTCATTGAAAGCTTCGTCGCCTTCCTCTGGTGTGTTTAGCTTCTCAGGATTTGGCCCGCCACCTGGGATGTCATCGTCATTTAAAACCTCGCCTTTGCACTCACCTGCATGTCGTTACCGTGTTGATAACTCTGCTTCTTCCTAGCTACTCCAACAATCTGCAATAAACAAGCAGGAATTAGCACCATTGCTTAATAAATCAGCAGGAAAAATGAACATCTACATTAAATCGGGCTCCAAATGCATAAACACAACCATCGGGCTCAAAAAACCATGGGAAATGCGCATCAAAATGCCTATACAACATTAAAACCTGTTAGGTCAACCATCGTTGACTAGAAACATGCATTGGGCACCCAAGAAAGCTTCAAAATTTCCATCGCTTCACTTTCCCACCCCTTTTTCCTTGTTTAAATCTTTGTATCTTCCGATATACAAGTTGGACGTGATACATTAGATTAATCAGATTTCAAACTATTTGAAATCTGGCTTGTATGTTCGCAATGCATATCAGTTTGTATATCGCAACATACAAACGCATATGCATACAAAGAATTCTCTGTTTTGGACTTCCAATTCGAATCTGACTTGTATGTATAACAATGCATCCTAGATGTACAAGCCAGAATTATACAATGATTTAACCCCCTTTTACTTCCATCTTGCATCCGCACAATGCATAAGTTATTGCATATTGTCGAAACATACAAAGCACAAAATATACAAAGACTTAACCCTTTTCAAACTTCTGCTGTGTCTGCGGCTTGCATCCCCACTTTATATGTTTCAGAATGTATGTATATTGAAACATACATACAAGTTGAAACATACAAAGAATTAATTCTATTTCATAAATGCTTCGGGTCCACCTGATGTATAAAACACTTGTATCTTTTAGATACACATTCGGGTTTGATACAAGCATTAAATCAGATCATATTTCATTTGGATTTCGTCTCTTGTATAAGCTATTGTATATCGCGATGCACATGTAAATATACAAGCCGGACTTATACAACGATTTAACATTGTTTCAGAAACCTTTTAAGTCTGCGTTGTATATCGGGCCTTGTATACTACGAAATCCTCTTTTCAAATCCGCGGATATACAACAAACTTGCCATATTTAAAACCCTTTTCATGTCCGCCATTGTATATTTCATTGTATGTTACTCAAACATACAAGCCTGCGGACATACAACAATTCAACCCCGCTTAATAACCTTTTCGGGTCTGCCATGTATGAAGTGCCTTGTATATTAAACCTGTAAAATATACAAACGTCAGATACATGCAATGGAATCCAAACATTTATCCACTTTAACTCTAAGTTACGTCAGTTTCACCTTGTATGTACAAATATAATATTAACAAATGCATACAAGGCAAAAAAGACATACAAGTGTTTTGTATATGAACCCAACTACTCATGCGACCAAGTATAAAATGACCTTTGCATATACAAATGACTTTGTATATGGAAAGTGATATACAAAGGTCTTTGTATACAAGCGAACTCGCATACAAAGGGCCTTGTATATGCAACCCGATATACAAAGGGACTTGTATGTGCAAACAACAAACCCTTTCCTTGTACATTTTACCAAAATGCTCATAACTTGCAAAATATGGTGAATTTTAAGATGGTTCAGAAAGCAACCCTAGCTCATTTTTGACAAGGAATCCAACCATACTATGCACTAATACTGAAATGCATTTCTTCTCCATTTTTAACAAGGTTTGTAATTTTAACTCCTTTTTCCCCTTTACCACCAAGCAAAACAAAACACACAAAAGAAAAAAAAATAAAGCCACAGCAGGGGTCCTCATTTTGCTAAGGAGTAAAATGGGGCGTGTTGTGAACATCACAACAACTAGCAACCAAACAAAACAATTAAATTCAAAGTACTAAGGAAACTAAGTGAAATAAATCCATAACTTCCAACTATCTTTCCTGCAAATTATTATTCAACTTGAGACCTAAGGTATTCAATAAGGGTGCATGAATTTTCATTTTTAGTTTAAGTATGTGCACATGATTAATAAACCTCATCTTGAAGATCAGTTGAACAAACCAGTGACTGATATTAGACTACGTAGGTGAGGACATTCCCTCATAGCCAACCGGATAGAACCTTTCTGCCAACGAGAGTCCACAGTCCTGGCAAGGTTATCGTTACAATTCTCCTAAGTAGAGCCCCACTACTAGCGAGTGTCTATAGCCCCGGTAGAGTTACTTAGATGGCTTAATCTAGATTTTCAGTATAATCCATCTTATTTATTTATTTTTGTATTTCATAGAGATTTCATAAGGTATTGCATTTGTAACTTCATGATGCAAGGAGTGAACACTTGCTAAAATTAAGCTAAGAATTGTAATGGTAGCAAGGGTGACCTCTGATTTTTCACCTAATATCTACGCTGGTAAGTTCAACAAACCCAAGGATTTTAGGTGTGTCATCATGAGAAACCTTCCTTGAATTCTCAATCACTATTATTGAATACAAAATTTCACAAGTTAAACAACTTTCTACATTCATGACAGTCACAACAAGTTATGTATAAATTGCAAATAATTAACCTGAATATTCTAAATTTTATACTATTTTCAATGGTTGTTAGCTTGTTCCTTAATACTCTAAGTCAAAAGAAAGATCCCTGCTGAGGAAACGAAGCAACCAAAATGAAACAAGCAAAATAAAGCCACTATACAAACAACTATACAAAGAAAGTACAGTATGATACACATGACTATCATGATGCAATCCTCAGGCCTGAAAATAGTGTTTGAGGAACTGTCCATTAACCGGTAATGGAACATCCTCACCTGTTAAGGACTTGAGCCTGTAGGTGCTGTCTCCTAGAATTTCAAAAATTTGAAAGGGACCTATCCAGAGTTTGTCAAATTTACCATGATCACCTTTCCTTTCATGTGCTTTGTCCCACATTAGGACCAGATCTAAGATCCTGAAAGCTTTGATTCTGGCCCTTTTGTCAAACCAGTGCTGGACAACAGCCTGATGTTTAGCTAATTGGTTAATTGCTACGCTTCTTTTTTCTTCTAGGTGCATTAGTTGTAGCAATCTAACTTTCTATTTATTATCTATGCCTAGGTACTCTTGTGCAAACTACAGCATAGGAATCTTTAAGTTGACAAGGAGGATGGGATCCACCCCATATACTAAGTGAAAAGGTGAATTTCCTAATGCAGCTTTATTCCTGGTTCTAACTACCCAGAAGGCATATTTCAATAGAGTGTTCCATTCCCTTGGGTTCTTATCTATCATCTTTTTATGATGTTCAATAGGTTCTTGTTTGTGGATTCTGCGAATCCATTCCCTTGGGGGTAGTAATTTGAAGATAATTTTAAAATGACCCCATGATCGAAAGCCCAACTTGACAATTTAATTGAAGCAAAAGCAGGCCCATTATCACATACTAAAGCATATGGAACTCCATACCTGGTCACTATATTGGTTTCCAAAAACCTAATAACATCCTCAGCATTGCATGTCCTACTACTGACAGCCTCAGTCCACCTAGTACAGTAATCAGTAATAGTTAAAACATACCTGTGGACTAAGGATGAGGGAGGATTGATGGGTCCTATGAAGTCCATTCCCCATTGAGCAAAGGGGTGCATCTCCATCACTAGCTGCAAAGTTTGAGTAGCATATTTCTCTCTATTGGCAACAACCTGACACATATGACAACATTTGATGTGCCCAACTGTGTCCTTGAAAATTGTGGGCCAATAATACCCTGCCATGAGAATAGCATGAGTGGTGGCTAAGGACGACCCACGTGCAGTCCCAAATTTATCATGTAATTCTGTTAGCACCTTATCTGCTTCTGATCTTTCTAAGCATTTTAGGTATATCCCCTCATAGTTTTTCTTGAAAAGGACTCCTCCTTTTAATATAAATTTCAACGACCTTATCTTCAAGCCTCTCCTCTGTGAGTCCTGCAGTCTTGAGGGACATCTCCCAGTGGTCAGGATGTGCCTAATGTCTGAGTACCATTCTCCGTTATCTTTTGCATTTATGACGTACTGTTGGCTCAGGATATTAGGATCAACCTCTAATATCATCTGGCTTAATGCCTGCCCTCTTACCAGCTTCATAGGGGTAATGTCCATATCATACTCCTAGAGGGAAGTGATCCATTTAGCCCTTTTCTCACCTGGTTCGCTTTGCATTAGCAACATTTTCACTGCTGCATCGGGTACAACAGCAATCACCTTACTTCTTAGGATGTAGTGCCTGAACTTCTTGACTACTCAGACCAAAGCAAGTGCCTGTCTTTCAACATCCATATACCTGAGCACTGTGTCTCTGAAAGGGCGGCTCATGAAGGCTATAGGCTTTTCTTCCTTTTCTTCATTTTTCTATGTTAGTACTACTGCAGAGGTATGTTCTGAAGAAAATGAGTAGATGTAGAAGTCCTTGTTGTAATCTGGACTGATCAGGACTGGAGCATTTGATATGGCCTTTTTAATGTCTTCAAAAGCTGCTCTAGCTTCCGGGGTCCATTCAATTTTAGCGTCCTTCTTGAGCATGGCATTCAAGGGCCTGACTATCTCTGCAAAGCCAGTGATAAATTTCCTAATGAAATTAATATTACCAAAGTAAGATTTGAGCTCCGTCTTGCTCCCAGGCAATTGTATCTTCATGATGGATTTTATTTTGTCAGGATCAATGATGATCCCGTCTTCAGTTATCAAGTGGCCTAGCAATTTCCCCATGGTCATCCCAAATATGCACTTCTTGGGATTCAAGGATATCCCGTACTGCTTGCACTTCTTCAACACCTTTCTCAGGTCCTCTACATGGTCTGCTCTATCTTTGGAGAACACCATTAAGTCATCCATGTATATTACTATGCACTTATCAATCAAGCCTTTGAAGGCTATGTCTATTGCTCGCTGAAATGTGGCTCCAGCATTTATCAATCCAAACAGCATGCGCCTGTAGGCGAAGATCCCCCATTTCATGGTAAATATGGTTTTCAATCTATCAATTCTGTCCACCATCACTTGGTTGTATCTAGAGAAACTGTCCAAGAAGGACATCATCTTGGCACCATTCACACTCTACAGGACTTCATCTAGAGAAGGCAAAGGATAATTATCCTTTTCAGAAGCTCGATTCAAGTTCCTGAAGTCCATGTACAGTCTGATGTCACCATTCTTCTTTCTCACTGGGACCAGGTTTGCCACCCACATGGAGTGTCTCACAGGAAATATGATCCTGGCATTGAGCAGTCTTTTAACTTCTTTGAAAATGATTGGCTCCAGTAAAGCATTGATGGGTCTTTGCTTTTACCGAAAAGGCTTGGCGTTTGACTTCACAGGTATCATATGAGTGATGACTGATGTATCAAAAGTTTTCTATTCGTCATACATCCAAGCAATGACATGGATGTAATCTTTGAGGGCCTGAGTTATCCCTTTCAAGTCTTCTTCTTACAAACCTTCCCAATCAGAACATTTCTTCTTCTATCACCTTGCCCAAGGTCGACCTGCGAATACTGTCCCTCATCAGCCTTTTGAAGATCCCTTTGTTTTAGCATGCTGTCCAAATCAAATGCTCTCTCCAGCTCTATCATTCCCCTAGGGATTTTGTTACTTGGCAGCTCCAAGATTTCTTCTTCCTCCCAGACATGATCTTCTAGATTCTTTTCATCAATGATCTGTGCCTCAAAAACATCTCTATTGGAAATAAAATCCAATATATGCTGATCATCTTCAAATACTTGGAGATTAGTTACATTATCAGGTACTGAAGGCACCGATACTAATTCAACTGAGAATCTTTTTAAACCTGATATGGATAGTGGCTCTAGAGTACTGGTAGCTTGGGCCAAAGCATCTGCTCTATGGTTTTGCTCTCTAGGTACATGGGTGATATTGAATGCATCAAACTCTTCTATTAAGTACCACACCCTGTGTCTGTAATTGGACAGCCTCCTGTAATTGCAAGAGTATATACCTCTTACCTATCTGACAACTAATTCTGAGTCCCCATAGACATGCAGAATTTTCACCTTCTTCCTAAGAGCAAACAATATCCCATGAATTAGAGCTTCATATTCTGTCACATTATTTGTACATGGGAACTGCAATCTGTATGCTGCCAAATAGGATTTTCCAGATGGGTCAATGAGGTCTATTCCTACTCCAGCTCCTTTTTTTGACTTGGATCCATCAAATCTAAGGATCCATGGCTCATCCTCAGCTAAAAGCTTGTCTAGTGCTTCCTTCTTTTTTTTGGCTCTAGCAGCCGCACCACTGGATATCCATTTTAGCTTTGGTGTCCCAGTTTTCTCAGACACCACCTCATCGGCTTTATGGGGAGCTGATACTTCTTCTTTTCTCTTATCACCAAGAGGAACATTCTTTGGACCAAGCAGCGTATACCTTCTCAAGATATGCAAGCACAATGAGCAAGATGTCTCCTAGTGAGGTGCCTCATGCAACCTGCACCACTTCTCAATCAAGGCATCCTGGGGAGGCCTATGTTGTTGCGTCATCTTTTGGATTTCTTTTGATAGAAACTCCTCGAACTTCGACAGATTGCTGCCACTATCCTTGTTAGATAACTCGTAATCTGACTCCACTAAACAATCACTCCCAAGGGTGATTTTCTTCTTGTTCTTATTATTACCCCTGTTGCATACTAGTATCTCTTCTGTCATCTGGACAGAACCTTCATCCTTCTGTGTGCATCCTCTTGTTCGTGTAGGAGACAAACATAAATTAGTATCACTATCGTTATCCGTGGAACTCACCGCGGGTGAAGATGCTTCGCCATATGCTTGTTCCAAACTCCAACATGTCTAAATAGGCATCACAAGTTTTTTTAGAATGAACCTCATCATGCAACCTGCACCATCCATCAATCAGAATATCGTGAACAGGCACACTTAATAATTGACATTGCTTCACCTGTCTAAACAAATGCATCTCAAATTTATTGAAATGATCCAGTTCTATTTTATTTCCAAGATTACAATCAGGCTCTGAATTTATTTCATCACTCCAAAGGTCACCATTATGATCATGTATGTCAAGCATCAGGATTTCTTCTATGCTAGCAGTTTGAGGTCTAATGGAGTAAACTCCAGGTTCCACATCCACATACATGATTTCATTGGTTATGTTATATTCGGTGATCATGTGTCTCATGCGAGGTTCAGCTTCAATCTTTATCTGATTCTGTATACCCTTCCAAGGTAGCCATATATGGCTGAAATTAGTTGAGATGTATCCATTGAGGGTTTTTGACCAATCTCTGCTGAGTAACATTCCATATGTATCAAGTATATCTACTACCTGAATATCAATATAGTGCTGGATTCTGGGATCTGATGCTAGCTGCATGTGAATGTGGGTCAGTTCTCCTACCACACTTACTTCTATTTTGTCCAATTGTGTTACCTTCTTCAATGATTTAGTAGGATGTAACCCTAAAGCGTTGCATATGGATAGGGGCATTACATTGGTAGATGCTCCTGAGTCTACTAAGTAGTTGTGCAAATTTTTACCAAACATCCTTGTGGTAAGGAGGAAGGGAGGTGACTCACTCTTGTCTTTGTATAGGGTCATGTCATGCCTGCATCTTCCACGCGGACACGACACACAAATGCCCATGTCTCAACCACATTCGCCATGTGGTCGCGACACAAGCCTCGAAAAACTTTTCTCCCTAACCCTAAGAACCACCTCGCACGTGCTTGTGTGCTCGGTGGCAACACGCCTGAGGCATAAACATGACAACATATTTGATGAGGTGTAGACCATTGAAGGGGTATGTGACATGAAGTGTGTCGCTCTTAGGGTTAGACTGTTTAAATCTGAACCCTAGTCTCCTAGGTGAGGTGAATTCAACATCAAACCCTAACCTAACTCAGATCAAAAGAATGATTGATTATGGTGACGTGATGGCACTTGACTAGGTTACGTAGTTTCCCTATTTTGGTTAATCTCTCTAATTACCTGGTAAACTAGGTCACTTACGCAGGATTAACTATCATCATTTGGTGACATTTTCTGGGTTTACGCTCGGGCTAATTTTAGCGTTTAACTTAATCTGTCTCTCTTTTCCCTAATGGATGTTTTCTCATTCTACCTATTTAACTTGGTTAGCCTCTTGTAACATGCATAAGACGACTCATAATAGTAACACAAGGGTAACCAATTTTGTTTTAGTTAATACTCTTGTTTGGTATTATTGTATTTTGTAAACAGTTTAATTCCGAATTCACAAAATTCTTTTAGATAAAACTATATATGTATATATAATAATTATCTAAGTATATACAAAAATTGTTCTTTTTATTTAAAAAAAATACATCGATTTATATTTATATATATATATATATATTCCTTTATAATTCCCTAATGTAATTATGCATATATTATCATTATGAATATTATCTCTTTTTATAGGAAAATCATGTCCCACTGATAAAAAAATTATACTGTAATTAATATATATATATATTAAAATAACAAAATTAGAATATATATATGTGTGTGTGTGTATATAAATACTTATATATATATATATATAACAATTATTTGATTTTTACCTATGCTTTGTTATGATTTTCTTTTATTTATTTATTTATTTATTTTTTAATTATTTTTTTTAATTGTAAATCATAGGGCAAGCTAACCCTTGCAATTCCCATTGTACTCCCCACAAAGAGCAACCCTAACATTTTCTTGTTATGTCATGACTTGCAGAGCACAGCCATGGAGACGGCGGTGAAGGAGGGTCGCGAAGATGGAGGTGGGAGAGCGTTGGTGGCCACATATGGCCGCAAGCTGAGGACGACAGAGATCGCAGTAGGGCGTGGGGAGTGTGGGCCGCAGGGAGTGGCAGAGGTGGCAGTGGTAGATCGGCAACGCGGAGCAAAGGCATGGCAGAAGCTGCACGTTAGGGGGGGGTGAAGATATGGCTGAGGGAGGAGGAGTCCAGGCGGAGCCACACAGCGGAGGGGATGGGCAGTGCTGAGCACCGCGTAGGGCACGGCAGATAGTCAGAGTTTGGGGTAACACTAAAGGAAGAGGGGAATACGGCGGGGCCGCAGAGGTTACAAGGTCTGGGGGGGTGTGGGAGAGGCTCCGCCTCCCCCACATCCCCCTTACTACTGTGAGGCGGGGGCTGTGGGTGCTTCCCACAGTTCCCCGTCGGTTCTCTTTTTTTTTTAAAAAAAAAAAAAACTAAAAGAAAACAAACCATGCTCAATGAAATTCATAGAATATATTTTTTCTTTTGGTAAATTTTTTTGTATATTTTTTTTAAAAGGAAAATATAAAATCTATAAAAGGAAACCCTAAGCTATACATAGCATATATCCTACGTATATATATATATATATATATATAATGCATAAAGTATATATATTTACATATATATATTATATGTGTAAATAATTGTATATACAGTTTATTAATAGTAAAACCCCATTTTTTTGTTGTTTTTGTAACTTTTCCTTAAGTAGAAATCAATGTATATATTTTTTTTGTAAGCACAAAATGGCAGAAACAAGAGACAGCAATGATATATTTTTTTTTTTTTACATTAATACAGTCAAGTAAATGGAACTTAATAACAACTCACTATTTTCACTTGTACAAATCAATGACAGAATGCAAGTATTTGTTTGGAACACTTTAATTTTATACAGATATACATCTTCTCTTTTTCTTTAACAGCATGTTCATTGGTTTAGATTTAACAAAATAAGGAAGAATGCATCTATAAATATATATGTTTACTTTTTTTACAAATCTACAGCTTTCAAATTTAACAAAATAGAGATAAACAACAACTATTTAAATTCTATTTTCCTTAACTAAATTAAATTCCCAAGTCTCTAAATTTTAGTTTTGATATAGTAGCATATACTATAATATGGAAAGAACCATCATACTTGCATTTAATCATATCTAGAAAAAGAGTGTGGTTTTAATACAATTTCCATCCCATTCAAGGCATAATTTTTAAATACCTTAAATCTGATTAAGTTCAACATTTCCACTAAACATTGCAACAGATAATATTCTAACAAATCTAACATCCTTTTTAAACAAAGTTTCATCTTTCTTTTCTCCCACATGATAAAATGAAATAGCTGTAATTTCACAACTAACAACAGGATAAGGGACAACTCCCAAATTACAACTTTTACAACTTCAGGGAGAGATAATCTCTCCTCAAGAAAACCAACTAGGATGAGATTTTAGGAGACCAAGCTCTCTTTGCAAGTTTAGGGAAGGAAACATTTTCCTTAAATAGAAAACTCCACCATTCTCCACAACAAGCTCCAAGGGACACCTGTAAGTAGACACAACAAGAAAAGAAAACACTCCAGCCACTTCCAAAAAGCTCTCCTCCCTACCATAGACCTGCAAGTGGGTCACCCCCGAGCTAGGGAGGTAGGGGATTTCACACAGTTATATCAATCCACAACAGAATCAAACACATCCACTCAAAACAACCCAAAGGCTTAACACAATACTCAACTCATGTAAATGAGTTTGGTGAGGGTAGGGAATGGACCCCTCAACTTCAAAGGGCTCCCCAAATGATAGTAAAGAAAAGAAAACTCTTCTCATGGCCTCAAGCCAAAATTGCCAAAACTCCACAAACCATCAATATCACAAATAACTTACATGGCACTCTTGCCATTCAGATATCTCCTCCTCAAATAATAGTGAGCCCTCAAGGCATAAACACATACTATGGGAGAGACCTCAAGGAGTTTCCTTTCCCCTACCCATACAAGTTGAGCATTACCTCCATTGGAGGTGCTCTCACCATACACCCAACCCAACATCAAATGCAAAACATCACAATGCAAACAATCTTACCACCAAAATCCAAACATGGGACATCATATAAGCAAAGTAAGAAGCAAGTTAAGAGGCCTACCTTTAAGGCCTTAACAATGGAAGTAGAAATTGGTGAAGAGCTCCAAGCCTTCCCAAGCCTTCCCACTTTCAGAATTTCTCCAACCTTCTCTAACTCCTCCAAACTAGAAAGGAAAATTCAAAATTTTCAAGAAGTCTCAAATTGCAAGGAAAAAGAATAGCAGGGAAGAACCCCCACTCCTCTACAAGAGGAGCTATTATAGGCCATCCACTTGGCCTTGAGGGAATGAGAAGGTGACATTTGTCACCATCTCCTCCCTCCCCCAAGGCCACTTGTAAGAGTGAGAAGGTAAGAGGATGACAAATGTCCTCCTCTCACTCCACCTCCATCTCCACCTCATCCACTTGTGCTTCCACACAAGTGGGAGGGGGACAAATGGTGAGTTGGATTCCCACTCACACCTCAAGAAGACAATGGTCTTGAGTGGTGCTCCCACTCACTTGGGAGTTTGGGAGGACTCTTGGAGACCTCCCTAGTCTTCCTTGGGAATGATTCCCAACACTTAGGGATGGGAGATGAGTTCTTCCCAAGGCAAGGCCCATCCCCCATCTTCCCTCTTTCCAAATTCGTCACTTTTACTCAACCATGGTTTAGGGTGACCTAAGGTGAGTCAAAACTAGGGTTAGGTAGTCCAAGTTGACCCTAGACTCATGGTTGACCACCTAGGGTAACTTTTGGGACCCTAGGGTTCATGAAGGGGTCAAAAATCCACATATAAATGGCCCAAAAAAATAATAAAAATACCAAGTGGCATAATCAAATACAATTTTACAACACTTAATATTAATCAAAAATAAGTAAAAGAGAGGGTACTAAGGCTAAAAATAATTAAAATTAAACCAAGTACAATAAATCATCATTCAATTACACACGAGATCCTTATCCCTCTTGGGGATGGATCGGCTTAACAGGGGACAACATGGTGTGAATCCTACCTCTGATTTCCCATGGCTAGGGAATGTAAAACCTGCACATCTCGATCAAGTGTCAGTCCTGTCATGAAAAGTCATAGCCGAAGCAACTGAAATTGACTTCACGCAATCGAAATAAACATCAATACACATCTCCAAATTAAACTGCATTTTCCATCACATGTCAAATAGTTCACATCACTTAATTAACTAGAATCTCATAACATCAAATATATATCCCATACGTCAAACCACAACATATCATCTGATATGACCAAATCAAATCACATATATCAAATCAGTAAGATAAAACATCAAGTCTGCATAATGAAACATAGTCACTAAGGTTTGATAGTGTCATCTACTAAATAGCACAAGGATCAAAATATGGGAGGTAAAATAGTCGGCCTCACAGGTCATATGGGAGGTATCTACAGCTTGAACAGTAGCTGAGGTTTTAGGTTTGACGTTAACGTCCTTGGCAACATGATCTTTATTTCTAAATTGGCCCGGGGTATGGCTATCTTCCTTTTGAGTAGAACCGTCCAATGATTTCATGAAAGCATTCTTGATAGCAGGGGTTTTAAGCAATTCTGAATTGGCAGGCTGATCTTTACTTTTTTCATTTCATCTGCCAGATATGTAACCAATTTGTCAGATTCAGGAAGTGGATTTGTAGCTTTTGATGTTATGCGGTGTCAGATATTGAGCATTGACCTTGGGGAGTCTAGGGTTATTACTTGCCTTGGGATTAGGTGGAGTATTGAAATTGTTTGGAGGTAATGAGGTAGTCAAAGGATCAACAGATCTGTTTGAGTTATTCCTTAAGTTGTAGTTATGCCTACCCTGAGGTTGTTGTTGATAACCATTGACTTCCTCATGCTCAATTGATGGCTCATTCTCATCCTCAAAGGGGAAAACATAGTTAGACTCAAAAGCCATGGCTAATTCCTCACATGTCGAAGTGTAATCATGATATGATGATATTGTCTGCTGATAAGGACAATGCATGAAGCTTTCTAGTACTAGGGCAGAATCATACTCATAGGGGACAATTTCATTTCCCTCTACATAAGGTGGGTTACTTGAGGTACTGGCCACTTCAACTTGGAATATGCTAGCAGTAATCCTGAATTGAGGATAGTCCAACTCTGCATGAGCATTGGTGTTATGTATTTTGCACCAGTTCGTAAGTGCTGCCTCTGCAAGGTTTACTCTAGTGGTCTGCCTAGGTTCACCAGGAGGCTGATTGTCTAGGGGTGATGGCAAGGAACCATTGTTAGGCCTGGTGTTCCACACTCTAGGCTGTCTAGGAGGATTATTGTTGCCATTGTTGTTATTGTAATTGTTGTTGTAACCCCTGTCAGGATAATTAGGTTTGTCATTGGCATAACCTCTGTTTTGATTAGGTTGAGAGTAGAAATTCTGATTTCTTAGATGAGTGATCTCGGTAGTAAGTTTTCTTAACTAAGCTGATATTTCTTTGATTTCTTCCTTCTCTTCCTGAACCTTGGCCATCACATTCTCTGTCTGGGGCTTGAAAAAGGAAGACCCATTATTATTGTTGGATTGTTCTACACCCTGAGGCACTTGTGTTTGATATGGTAACATCTGGTTACTCCCACTTGGTGGGGGCATGACACTGAGTGGTGGTATTTGCAAAGGGGCTGGCATCACAGCTGGAGACATCATGGCTCCATTGGTCTGTCGGTGGACAGGATATGTAAGATAACCAAGAAGTGTAGAGAAAGCAATATTTGGTGTGGGAGTAGGAGCCAATTGCTGACTAACTTTGATAGCTTCCTCAAAAGCCTATGCTAAAGTTGTTACACCAGGGCGTGTCCTTCTGATAAACATGGAGGTCAGGGGATCTAAAGCTAAATAATAAATACTACTAGTAGCCTCATCTGCTACAACGTAGGGAGCAACCAGTTTAGACAGCATCTTCTGGAATCTAGTGTTGAAGTTTGCAATGGGTTCTCCTTCGCACCTCTTGATGGTGGCAAATAGATGATAGTTCATTGAAGGATCTATAGGCACCTTGAACCTATCCTTGAAAGCTTTCTCTAAGGCATCCCATGAACGGACTAAACCCTGACCTAGACTGGTATACCAGTTATAGGCCTCTTCCCCTAAGGAGAATGGGAACAATCTGCATACCACATCCTCATACTCAATTCTAGCCCTACAACAAGCTTTCTTGAAGGTCTTGACATGATCATCAACATCTTGATACGGATGGTACCTAGGACAAATTTTATCTAGATTTTTAGGGAAAGCATGATACACATTGAAGGCCAGTTGTGACTATGCTGTGAAAAATGACATCGCAACCAGTGGAGGTTGGATCTGGGGTACGACAAGCTGAGGCTGGGCCTGAGGTGTGATAGGTGGTCCTGTGGGTATTTGAAAGCCAATAGGGGTTACAGGAGCACGCTCTGGTGAGGCTTCTATCGCACTAGAATTAGGACTGTGATGAATGTCCATAGTCCTAGGTCTAAATCCCCTGATAGGCAGTTCTTCGAGGAGTCCACTAGATTTTGACCTGGTATTTAGCCTGAAAGCTAGGATTTCTCAAGTTTTTTAAGGCAAAATGGCGAGTTTATGGCCAGAATTCAAACCGCTGGGATGTTTAAGCAATGTATGCAGGAATCTATGGTTTCCTTTGTCAACTACCCTCCTAGTGCCATTTTCCTGTTGATTAGTTTGTGATGTCAGTCACAACCAAGCCCACAAAACAAAAGTCACACAACAACCCTTGTTTATCCTGAAAGATATGATGAATTCCAAGAATTCATGATCCCAAGTCCCTGTTGATTAGTTCATAATCTATTGATGTTACTCTGTGGTTGATGTGTATTGTTGTTTTCCATTTTGGGGCCTTACGTAGATTAGTAGATTTTGTTTCTGTAACTATGCTATATAAGGAAGTTACTCTACATAGCATATATCTCCAAATGATGTGTCTAAGTTGATATTTGCATGAGTTCTACCCTTATTTGTGATTCTCTGCATGACATTTTCAATACTACATGCATTTAGCTCAAAATATGCTAATGATATTCAGTTGTCTTCGGGATGTCAGCATATTTTTCTGTTCTGCTTCTGATTTATCATGATGTGCAGTTATGAAAGTGATTTCAATGAAATTAAAATGAGAAAAAGGGTTAGAGAGTGAGATTCCTAAAATTAATTGACTGAGATCATTGATCCACATACATGTTCCCACATAGCAATGGAGAGAAGAAAACTAAAATCATACTTCACCAGGACAGTCCACAAATCTGCATGATTCAGTGTAAATCTTCAAGGGAAAATTTGACAACAACATGCAATGAAATGAAAGCACTTCTATAGAACACAGCATTCACCAGTACATATCCATAAATCAACTTGAAGACTACTTAAGGTTTACAATCAGGGTATAGTCTGAAACTTCATCTCCATATAGTATGTTCATAAAACAGGTACATTTACAATGATCTGAGGAAGGGACCTTGATTATTTCAACAATCTAGTCCTCACTAGTCTCAGTAATCCGATCTCTCCTAAAACTATTATAGGTCTGATTTTTTGTGTATTATTGACCTCCTCTTCCTCCTCCTTGTGTACAGTACATGGGCTTAATACATATATCTCTAGTTTTTCCCCAATCTGGCACCCAAAAACCCTAGGAGATCAACGGTCAGCATCTTGAAATGCAGCATCCAACGGTGAGAAATGAATCCTACCAAGAATTTGAGCAGCATACCCAGACAGGGTACCACTCCCTCAATAATGTTTCCACCCGCAAAACTCCTTCGCATTGAAAGCTTTGTTGCCTTCTTATGGTGTGTTTGGCTTCTTAGGATCTAGTCTGCCACCTGAGACATCATCATCATTTAAAACCCTGCCTTTGCGCTCACCTACATGCCGTTACTATGTCGGTAACTCTGCTTCTTCCCAGCTACTCCAACAATCTACAATAAACAAGCAGGAATTAGCACCATCGCTTAATAAATCAGTAGGAAAAATGAACATCTACATTAAATCAGGCTCCAAATGCGTAAACACAACCATCAAGCTCAAAAAACCATGGAAAATGCACGTCAAAATGCCTATACAGTGTTAAAACCAGTCGGGTCAACCATTGTTGACCAGAAACATGCATCAAGCGCCCAAGAAAGCTTCAAAATTTCCATCGCTTCGCTTTCCTGCCCCTTTTTCCTTGTTTAAATCTTTGTATCTTCCGATATATAAGCCAGACGTGATACATCGGATTAATCAGATTTCAAACTGTTTGAAATCTAGCTTGTATGTCCATAATGCATATCGGTTTGTATATCGCAGCATACAAACGCATATGCATACAAAGAATTCTCTGTTTTGGACTTCCATTTCGAATCTGACTTGTATGTATAACAATGCATCCTAGATGTACAAGCCGGAATTATACAACGATTGAACCCCCTTTTACTTCCATCTCGCATTCGCGCAATGCATAAGTTATTGCATATTGGCTTTGTATGTCGAAACATACAAAGCACAAAATATACAAAGACTTAACCCTTTTTAAACTTCTGCTGCGTCCACGGCTTGCATCCCCACTTTGTATGTTTCAGAATGTATGTATATCGAAACATACATACAAGTCGAAACATACAAAGAATTAATTCTATTTCATAAATGCTTCGGGTCCACCCAATGTATAAAACACTTGTATCTTTTAGATATACATTCAGGTTTGATACAAGCATCAAATCGGATCATATTTCATTTGGATTCCAGCCCTTGTATAAGCTATTGTATATCACGATGCACATGTAAATATACAAGCCAAACTTATACAACGATTTAACATTGTTTCAGAAACCTTTTAAGTCCGCATTGTATATCGGGCCTTGTATACTATGAAATCCTCTTTTCAAATCCACGGATATGCAACAAACTTGCCATATTTAAAACCCTTTTCATGTCTGCCATTGTATATTTCATTGTATGTTACTCAAACATACAAGCCCGCGGACATACAACAATTCAACTCCACTTAATAACCTTTTCGGGTCCGCCATGTATGAAGTGCCTTGTATATTAAACCTGCAAAATATACAAACGTCAAATACATGCGACGGAATCCAAACATTTATCCACTTTAAATCTAAGTTACCTCGAGTCCACCTTGTATGTACAAATATAATATTAACAAATGCATACAAGGCAAAAAAGACATACAAGTGCTTTGTATATGAACCCGACTACTCATGCGACCAAGTATAAAATGACCTTTGCATATACAAACAACTTTGTATATGGAAAGCGATATACAAAGGTCTTTGTATACAAGCAAACTTGCATACAAAGGGCCTTGTATATGCAACCTGATATACAAAGGGACTTGTATGTGCAAACAACAAACCCTTTCCTTGTACATTTTACCAAAATGCTCATAACTTGCAAAATATGGCAAATTTTAAGATGGTTCAGAAAGCAACCCTAGCTCATTTTTGACAAGGAATCCAACCATACTATGCACTGATACTGAAATGCATTTCTTCTCTATTTTTAACAAGGTTTGCAATTTTAACTCTTTTTTCCCCTTTAGCACCAAGCAAAACAAAACACACAAAAGCAAAAAAAACAAAGCCACAGCAGGGGTCCTCATTTTGCTAAGGAGTAAAATGGGGCGTGTTGTAAACATCACAATAGTTTCTTTTAATTTTAGAATAATTCATCATCACAATTGTAATAATTGACAATCAGAAGCAAATAGTAATAAATATGCATATATCTCAAAGATAATTGAAAATCAGTAGCATATTTGAGTTAAAGCATGTCAAATTGACAAATATCATGCAAAGATTTAAGTATAAATCTATCATCTGGAGAAATATACTGTGAAATAACATTCCTCTGTAGTATCTTATCAGATCCTGCTATGATCAAAATGTAAGGCCACTGAATGGAAAGTAGCAACTCACATCAACCACTGAGTAACGTCAGTTGATTAAGACCTAATCCATAGAGACTTGGGATCATGAATTCTTTGAATTCACCATATCTTTCAAGATGAGTAAAGGTTGATGTGTAACTTTTATTCTATGTTTGTTTATGACTAACATTATGATCAACATAAATTGGCACTAGAAGGATGGCATGAAGCTAGAAGATCATCATCAGTAGTTCCGGTGATGATAAAGATCATAAGGTAACACTCAGACACCGCCAAATTTTTTATTAGACACGAATATTTGTTGTTCTAAGCTTGTGCATGCTAATCCTGTGTGAAGTTTTCAAAGTTAACCATAAATATTGCAAGCTTTACAGGTGATCCTCATGAATTTGCATAAATAAACTTTGTCACCTATAAATTTGCCCAAATCTTTGAGGCAGTTAGCTTGAAAAACTTGATATCTTGTCGTTTGTGACACAGAGCTTCAAATATTACCTCATATTTGTAGTATCTCTGCAATTATTCCATAAATATCCAGTCAGTATACTTTTCTGACCATAGAAACCACCTTTACAGGTGAATTTTGACTGATCTTTATAATAATCCAGCCAATTTTCCCCTAAATTGAGAAATCCTAGCTCTTAGGCCAAATACTAGGTCTAGATCCAGTGGAATCTTTGATGAATTACCTGTTAGAGGATTTAGATCTAGAACTATAGACATTCATCATACTCTAGGTTCTAGTACTTCAGGAGCATCACCAGAGCGTCCTCCTGTAACTCTTATTGGTTTGCAAATACCCACAGGATCACCTATCCAACCTCAGGTTCAGCCTCAGCCCGTTGTACCTCAAGTTCAACCTCCTCTGGTTGCAATGTCATTCTTTGCAGCAGAGTCACCTTTGACCTTTAATGCATATCATGCATTACCAAAAAATCTAGACAAAATCTATCCAAAGTATCATCCATATCAAGATGTGGATGATCATATCAGAACTTTCAAAGAAGCATGTTGTAGGGCCAGAATAGAGCATCAGGACGTTGTGTGCAGATTATTTCCTTAGGGGAAGAAGCCTATAATTGGTATGTTAGCCTTGGTTAAGGTTCTGTTGGATCATGGGCTATTTTAGAGAAATATTTCACTGATAGGTTCAAAATACCAATAGATCCTTCAATGAACTATCACCTATTTGCCACAATTAAGAGGTTTGAAGGAGAACCTATTGCCAACTTCAATACTAGGTTCCAGAAAATGTTATCTAAGTTAGTCGCCCCATACGTTGTAGTAGATGCTGCTGCTAGGAGCATTTACTATTTAGCTCTGGATCCATTAACTTCTATGTTCATCAGGAGAGCACATCCTGAAATCACAACTTTAATAGGAGCTTTCCAAGAAGCTATCAAAGTCAATCAGCAGCTAATACTTGCTCCAACACCAAACATGGCCTTTCCTACACTGCCTGGATATCCTACATATCCTACACAATATCCCAATGGAGTTATGATACCTCTAGCGGTCATGCCAACACCATCACAAATATCTCCACTAAGTATCATGCCTCCTCTTAATGGAAATGGTTAGATGCCATAGTATCCAAGTCAGACACAAGTACCTTAGGGTGCTGACCAGTCCAACAATAACCAGGGATCTTCCTTTTTCAAACCTCAAACTAAAAATGTAGTAGCCAAGGTCCAAGAAGAGAAAGAGGAAATCAAGGAAATATTAGCCCAGCTAAGGAAACTTACTACTGAGATTACTCACCTGAGAAGCCAAAACTTATATTCTTAGCCTAATCAGAATAGAGGCTATACCAATGACAGACCTAGTTATCTTGACAAGGGATATAACAACAATAATTACAACAATAACAGTGGTAACAACAATCCTCCTAGACAGCCTAGAGTATGGAACTCCAAGCCATATAATGGTTCCTTAGCATCACCTTTAGATAATCAGCTTCCTAGTGAAGCTAAATAGACTACTAGAGTCAATCTTGCTGAGGCAGCCCTCACTAATTGGTGTAGGATACACAATACTAATGCTTATGCAAAGTTAGATTGCCCACAATTTCAAATTGCTGCAAGTATTTTCCAAACTGAGGTGTCCAATACTGCAGGAAATTCACATCATGTAGAAGGGAATGAGCTTGTTCCTTGTGGATATGATTCAGCTTTAGTACTAGAAAGTTATACTGATCAGCCTTATCAACAGACTGTGTCATCTCATCAGCATTATACCTAGACATGTGAAGAATCAGCTATGGTTTTTGAGTCAAATTATGTTTTTCCCTTTGAGGATGACAATGAGCCATCAAGTGAACATGAGGAGATACATGCTTACCAACAGCAGTACCAGGGTAAGCATAACTATAACTTGAGAAATAATACCAACAAACCTACCAGTCCATTGACCTCTTCTTTACCTCCAAATAATTTCAAGACACCTCCCGATCCCAAAGCAAGCAATAACCCGAGATTTCCCAAGGTCAATGGTCAATATTTAGCATCACCAAACACAACATCAAAAGCTTTGAACATGCATCATGAATCTGACAAGTTAGTCACCTATCTGGTAGATGAGATGAAAAAGATCAAAATCAGCCTATCCTTGTCAAAGTTGCTAAAAACTCTAGCCATTAAGAAGGCATTTATGAAGTCACTAGATGATCCTACTCCCAAAGAGGATAGCCATACTTCAGGTCAGTCTGGAGGTAAGGATCGTGCTGTCAGAGATAATAATGTTAAACATAAAGTCCCAGCTAATGTTCAAGCTGCAAAGACCTCTCACATGACCTTGTACAGAGATAAGAGTGAATCACCTCCATTTCTCCTTACCATATGAATATTTGGTAAGAATTTGCATAACTGTTTAGTAGAGTCAGGAGCATCCACCAATGTCATGCCCTTGTCCATATGTAATGCTTTAGGGTTGCAGCCTGCTAAATCTCTAAAGAAGGTAACCCAACTAGACAAAACAGAAGTGAATGTAATAGAAGAATTAACTCACATTCACATGTAGCTTGCATCTGACCCCAGGATCCAATACTATATTGATATTCAAGTAGTTGACATACTTGATACATATGGGATGCTACTTAGCAGAAATTGGTCCAAAACCCTCAACGGATATATGTCTATCGACTTCAGTCATATGTGGCTACCTTGGAAGGGGATACCAAACCAGATAAGGGTAGATGCTGAACCAAGAATGAAACACATGATCACCGAGTACAACAAAACAAATGAAATCATGTATGTGAATGTTGAACTCAGAGTTTACTCCATTAGACCTTAGACTGTCAAGATAGAAGAGGTCCTGATGTATGATTTTCATGATGATCATGATCTTGATGATCATCCTCAGGACGATAATGCTGTAGTTTTTGGATTTGATCATGATCATGGAAACAAAATAGAAATGGATCATTTCAAGAGTTTTGAAATATACTTGTCCAAACAGGTAAAAAGCTGTCAATTATTAGATATACCTATTCATGATATTTTGATTGATGGTTGGTATAGATTACACGATGAAGCACATTCTGAGAAAACTTGTGAAGCCTGCATTGACATGATGAAGCTTGAGCAAACATGCAGAGATGCGTCATCATCATTAGAGGTAAGTTCCATATATAGTGATGATGATCCTATTGATTTTTGTTCATCGGTCGTAGGAACAGAAAAGGATATGAGTCAGGATGAGGATTTTATCTAGATGATAGAAGAAATTTTGGTCTGTAATGAGAATAAGGGTAAAGAGAATAATAAGATCACCCCAGGGAGTGATTGTTTGATGGAGTCAGATTATGAGTTATCTGACGACGACAGAGGTAGTAACTTGACCAAATTTGAGGAGTTTTTATCAGAAGAAATTAAAAAAATGATAGGACAAGGGAGACCTCCACAAGATGCACTAACTGAAGGATGGTGCAGGTTGCATGAAGCACCTCACTCAGAGATTTCTTGTTCACTATGTCTGCATATTTTAAAGAGATATTTAGTGCCTAGTCCAGAAGATCACCCTTCTGATGATGGAAAGAAAGAAGAAAGATCAGCTTCACATACAGTGGATAAGGCAAAGTTTAAGAAAGCTGAAATATCTAAGTTAAAATGGATATCAGGTGGAGCAGCTGCCAGAGCTACAAAGAAGAAAGAAGGCTCAAGTAAGCCTCTTGCTGACGATAGACCATGGATCCTAAGATTTGATGGATCCAAGTCAAAACAAGGTGTTGGAGTGGGGATTGATCTCATTGATCCATCAGGAAAGTCCTACCTAGCATCCTACAAACTACAATTTCCATGTACTAACAATGTAACAGAGTATGAGGCTCTAATACATGGGATATTGTTTGCCCTTAAGAAGAAAGTAAAAATTATGCATGTCTATGGAGACTCAGAATTAGTAGTGAGACAAGTGAGAGGAATTTACTCCTACAATTACAAAAAACTGTCTAATTACAGACATAGGGTGTGGGACCTGATTGAACATTTTGATGCATTTAATATCACCCACATACCCAGGGAACAGAACCATAGGGCAGATGCTTTAGCCCAAGCTGCTAGTACTTTAGAGCCACTATCTATTTCTAGTTTGAAGAGGTTTTTAGTAGAACTGATATCTGCGCCTTCAGTACCTGATAATGTTACTAATCTCCAAGTCTTTGATGATGATCAGCATATCTTGGATTTCATATCCAACAGGAATGTATTCGATGCTCAAATCATAGATGAGAATAATACAGAAGATCATGTATGGGAAGAGGAAGAAATATTAGAGTTGCCTAGCAACAAGATTCCCAAAGGAATGATTGAATTAGAGAGAGCTTTTGATCTAGACAATATGTTGAAACAAAAAGATCTTCCAAAAGCTGATGGAGGAGAATATTCACAAGTGAATATTGGACAAAATGATGACAAAAGAAATGTCCTGATAGGAAAAGTTTGCATAGGAGAAGAGTTAGATGGAATCACCCAGGCTCTCAAAGATTACATACATGTCATAGCTTGGACCTATGATGAGTTAAAGACATATGACACATCAGTCATCACACACACCATACCCCTTAAACCAGATGCCAAGCCTTTCAAATAGAAGCAAAGGCCAGTCAATGCTTTGCTGGAACCCATAATCTTTGAGGAAGTCAAGAAACTATTAAATGCCAGGATTATATTTCCTGTTAGACACTCCACCTGGGTGGCTAATCTAGTGCCAGTAAGGAAGAAAAATGGTGACATCAGGCTATGTGTGGACTTCAGGAACCTAAATAGAGATTCAGAGAAAGCTAATTATCCTTTACCCTCTCTAGATGAAGTTCTGCAGATTGTAAATGGAGCAAAAATGATGTCGTTTCTAGATGGTTTTTCTAGTTATAATCAGGTAATGGTTGACAAAATTGACAGATTGAAAACTACCTTCACCACAAAGTGGGGGATATTGCTTATAGATGCATGTCGTTTGGGCTGATAAATGCTGGAGCAACATTCCAGTGCGCAATGGACATAGCCTTCAGAGGCTTAATAGGAAAATGCATAGTCATATACATGGATGACTTAACAGTATTCTCTAAAGATAGAGGAAACCATGTAGAAGATCTCAGAAAGGTATTGAAAAAATGTGAATAGTATGGGATATTCCTGAACCCCAAGAAAAGTATATTTGGGGTAACAACAGGAAAATTATTAGGACACCTGATAACTGAAAATGGGATATCATTGATCCTAACAGGGTGGAGTCTATTATGAAAATACAGCTTCCTGGAAGCAAGAAAGAGCTCAAATCTTACTTTGGTAAGATAAATTTTGTCAGGAAGTTTATCACTGGCTTTGCTGAAATAGTTAGACCTTTAAATGCTATGCTGAAAAAGGATGCAAAGATTGAGTGGACACCAGAAGCTAGAGAAACTTTTGAAGGCATAAAGAAAGCTATATCTGAAGCTCTAGTCCTAATTAGTCTGGATTACACCAAGGACTTCTATATTTACTCATTTGCTTCAGAGCATACCTCTGCAGCAGTGTTGACACAAAGAAATGAAGAAAAAGAAGAGAAGCCTATAGCATTCATGAGCTGCCCATTCAGAGATGTAGAACTCAAGTACATGGATGTAGAAAGACAAGCCCTTGCTTTGGTTAGAGCAGTAAAGAAATTCAGGCACTATATCCTGAGAAGCAAGGTGATTGTTGTGGTACCTGATACAGTAGTGAAGATGTTATTGATGCAAAGCAAGCCAGGTGAGAAGAGGGCTAAGTGGATCACTATCCTACAAGAATATGACATGGATATTACACCCATGAGGTTAGTAAGAGGACAGACTTTAAGCTAGATGATATCAGAGATTGATCCAAATATCACAATTCAACAGTATGTTATTAGTGAGAAGGACAATGGAGAATGGTACTTAGACATCAAGCATATTCTGATTACTGGAAGATATCCTCCCAGACTGCAGGCTTCACAAAGAAGATCCCTGAAAATAAGGTCCCAGAAGTACATGATGAAAGCAGGGGTACTTTTCAAAAAAAATTATGAAGGAATATACTTAAGATGCCTAGAAAGGCCAGAAGCAGACAGGGTGTTGTCAGAATTACATGACAAATTTGGAACAGCACATGGGCCATCCTTAGCCATAATGCATGCTATTCTAAGGGCAAGATATTACTGGCCTACAATTTTTAAGGACACTGCTAAACATATTAAATGCTGCCATACATGTCAGGTTGCTGCCAATAGAGAGAGATATGCTGCCCAACCTCTGCAGCCAGTGATGGAGATGTGCCCATTTGCATAGTGGGGCCTAGATTTCAGAAGACCAATCAATCCTCCATCATCATCCAATCACAGGTACATGTTAACGGTTACTGACTATTGTACCAGGGGGACTGAAGCTGTCAGCACCAAAACTTGCAATGCTAAAGATGTCATCAGATTTTTGGAAAGTAATATAGTCACCAGGTATGGGGTTCCCTATGCTCTGGTGAGTGATAATGGCCCTGCTTTTGCTTCAACCAAATTGTCAAGTTAGGCCTTCGATTATGGGATCATAATGAAGTTCTCATCCAATTATTATCCTCAAGGGAATGGATTGGCAAAATCCACTAATAAAAATTTGTTGAATATCATAAAGAAGTTAATAGAAAAGAACCCTAGGGAGTGGAATACCCTACTGAAGTATGCCTTATGGGTAGACAGAACTAGAATGAAGGCTACATTAGGAAATACACCTTTTCATTTAGTATATGGGGTGGATCCCATCCTCCCTGTTAACTTGAAGATTCCTACCTTGCATTTTGCCCAAGAGTACCTAGGCATAGACAACAACCAAGAAGTCAGGTTGCTTCAGCTGATGCACCTAGAAGAGAAAAGAGGTCAGGCAATTGATCAATTTGCCAAACATCAGGCTATTGTCAAACGTTGGTTTGACAAGAGAGCTAAAGTTAAAGCCTTCAGGATATCTGATTTAGTCCTGATGTGGGACAAAGCCCATGAGAGGAAAGGAGACCATGGTAAGTTTGATAAATTATGGATAGGTCCCTTCCAAATTTCTGAGATATTAGGAAACAACACTTTTAGGCTTAAACATTTGACAGGAGAGGATGTTCCATTACCAGTTAATGGACAGTTCCTCAAACATTATTTCCAAGCCTAAGTAGCTTCATGTCAGTCATGTGTATCATAATGTATATTTGTATAGTTGTTTGTACAGTGTTATTTTGTTTTTGTTTTTGCTTTGTTTGCTTGTTGAGTTTTTGTTTTGGTTAGTCAAGATGATGCAGCTCATCACCCTAGAAAATAACTAAATTGTTAGGATTCAAGTGATGAGAACACATTCATATATAGGTTATGACTTATTTTGAGAAAGTACTTATGATCAGGACTGTGATAACTTTTCATCAGGGTGCCTTTTCTTAACCAAAGTGATTTTTTCACAATGACTCACCTAACAGCCTTGGGTTTGTTGAACACACAAGTATAGGCATTAAGTGAAAAATCTAAAGGGACTCCTTTGCTACCAATGCAATCTCCAACCTAAAATAGCAAGTGACCATACCTTGCACAGTGAGCTTACATGATGACATCAGATATATAAAATATAAATGTTAAAAAAATCCAAAACTATAATAAAATTAGGTCATCTGAGTAACCTTACCGGGGCTATAGATGCCTACTGGTAGTGGGGCTCTACTTAGGGGGATTTTACAGATAACCTTGCCGGGGCTATGGATGCCTACTAGCAGCAAGGCTCTATCCAAGTCGGCTATGAGGGATGATCTCCAACTATGTAGCTTAACATCAGTTACTCATGTTTTCAACTTGCTTTCAAGATGAGGATAATTAATCATTTGCACACTACTGATCCTTTGTTAGCATTGTTACCATGAAGACATTTTATCATTCAGAAAGATTATGATGCTTATGCTTGAAGAGAGTTAGAATGCTATGTTAAAATGTATTTTCATTACTTGAATAATTGGAATTTTGTTGTTTTCTTTAGTGGCAAGTTGTTGTGTGGTTGCACAACACACCCCATTTTGACTTGACAAAACAGGGACCCAACTCTTTTTGCTTGGCTTGGCTTGTGTTTTTTGCTTACTGGTGGTCTGGTAAAAATAAGTCATGCAGATGATCCTACATAAGGGGACTGGGTAAGTCACCATGATGAGGTCAGTTTTTCAAATTTCATATATCATTTCAATAACCTCATGGTTGGATAGAGTACAAAATTTCATGCAGGTTTGCCTTTTGGATCACCCTGATATTCCTTAGGGAACGAGAGTTATGGTGAGTCAAAGTCTTGGTCAAACTTGATATTCCGAGGGGGGGTCATATTTCTTAACATCAATCATCTTATGAAAGATCACCCTGATCCAATTTTATCACCTGATAAATCATTTATCTAGAGATTTGGATGTCAAGTTTAGTTGATAGAAGCAACCCGTCGAACAACATCATATATTTTACGGGGGTCATATTCCCAATATCACCCTATCTCCCGAATATCACCCCGTCGCAAAATATCACCCTAAAGACAATATCATGATGACGTCATATAATCTTGATGAGATAAGAAAATTTCCATGATGATGACATCATCATCCTTTTTACCTCGTGGAGGTATATTTCCAATAGCGACCCTTTCTACATAACATGACAATGACGTCATAGTGCAACAACGATAAACTAGGTCATTATCCTGATGACGTCATCCTGATATTTCTTAACATCACCTGACATTTTAAACATGACCCGATATTTAGAATATCACCTGATCTTCTGAAGATCACCCCGCTCCTCTTGCCGCGCAACATTAAATGCCATAAATTCAGTAGGTGGATTCCCGTCGATTACGAATGTGATCTAGACACTTGGCAGCATCCATGAATTAATGACAGGGGATCAATGGTTAAGATTGAATAAACCTTGTGTTGCCCTAAAATTGCCCTAATAAGGAGGATAAAAGTGAATTTACACTGTCATTTTTACACTTACCTTGCGATAAAACCAGTTTTTACAGAGCACAGAGCTTTCAAACCATTGCACAACCTACCTACGGACACACATGGCTTATAGCAGAACATGACACGTGATTATCACTGGTATCTGTATCTCTTTCATATAATCATTAGCATAATCAAGGAGTTAAATGCTATCAAGTAAGTAATTAAAACCTTCCTCTTGTCATTTTCTGTATGTCCAGGTAGTATGCTTTTGCTGGTTTGAAGATATATGTTATGCATATCATGATGAAGTGATGATTAATTAATATAATGTGCATCATGCCGTGAAGGTATAATGTTGTGTGCATGTATGAAAAGTATTGTATGGTAAGACTGGTCCTATTTATTGCAACAAACCATGGCAGACAAGAGGTTGAGCAAATCTGATGCTAAATTTCTTAAACCAATGTTCGCTCAGCCTGAAGGTGTATGGTTCAAGTATGGTGTCATCACAGACACACACTAGGGAAGCACTGATTTGGTCAATTGGTCATCTAGAATGAATGATGACAAGAACAACACCTTGTTGGATGCCATTTTCGTGTCGGGGATGTGGAACGTAACTGGATTTCCCTATTCTATGGAGACTTCAGAATTGATTATTGAATGTGCTAGAAACTACAATCCACAAACAAGGAAAGTGGAAAAGCATGGTCGAGTGTATGCAGATCTATCCTTCAGGGGGATTGTAGCCACTTTCAATTTACCAATAGGAAAGAAGGTTGTCAGCATGGATCTAAAGAAACTGGAAACCAAATATATAAACAATAAGAAAGCTGCTAGGAAGAGAAAGTATCAATGGAGGGCAAAGAATAGTCTTTATACTGCAGCTATCAAATTACCAGTGCATATGTACAAGTTTGATTTTGATGATGAATACCAATTTATGATAGCCCTACTTAGTAGAGTGACAGGCTAGCCTGATGCTGGGAGTTTCAAAGATTGGATGTATGTGGTTATCCTGATGTTTCTGTATACAGACAACAAGCCATTATGGGCCAAAATGATAAGTGATGCCCTAAATGAGCAGCTCATGAACCTAGGAGGCCTAGAATGTTCATTTCATATGACTTCGTATGTGGTATACTCATGTGCATACAAAGGTACATTCAGTGCACTTGCAACAGAAGGAAAGATTGGTGGCACTACAAATGATGCCCACATTTGGGATCATTATCCTCAACTACAAAGACAAAATTATTTTCCAGATTACAAATTAGTGAATGATGCATTTTCTATGCATCTGGTCAGGACAATGGAAGAAGATAGGACTAAAAGATTTAGCATGGAAGCTCAAGAAGTCATATACAAGCATGGTGCTTGGTTTATACAATATACCACATTCTCTTATATCAGAATAGAGGGCTTTGCAGGACAACCCCTCATGCTCCCAAGATATCCCACGGATGCAGTTGTCCTAATGGAATTCATGAGATAGATAGCCACAATACTGGATGCTTACAAAGCAAATAATAGGATTCCACCAGTATTGTTTCCAATAACAATGGGTTGGTATATATGCCAAGATTCTGATAACATTAAGAAGGCCATAACTGGTCTAGACATGATGAAGTTACAGTCGTTCCCCTTGGTAAGATCATATGACCCATATGGGAGGATGCAGAAAATCATGGGGAAGCCCATCCATCAGAAACACTTAGAGGATTTCTGGACAGATTGTGAGGATGAAGCTGAGGCTAGAAGAAGAAAATACCAAAGGATGACTCTCAACCAAATCAGAACTTTTGATTGTATTCCAGTGCCTGCTCAGTTAAAGAAGGATGATGGCAAAGTAATGGCTGACGAATATGAGGAAAAGAAGATATACAATGACACAATTTCAGCACATGATCTTACACAGCATAAAGATATTTCATTAGATCAATTTACAAGCAGGATGCTACAGTTAACCCAGTCTTGGGTAGATGAACAAATAAATGCACTAAAGAAGAAGGGTGTAGCCCTTACAGTTGACAATAAGAAGAAGAGGCAGGAGCTTCCTAACAATGAATATGATGACTTTCTGATTGAAAAGAGGAAGTCTAAAGGAGAAATAATGCTGCCTCAAGAACAAAGCAAGAGACCCCCCAGAGGTAAGAAAACTGATAATGAACCAAAAGGGGTAATAGTTGAAAGAGTGATTATAACAGCTGAGGATGCATCCGCATCAGGACAGACATCAGCCTCATCAGCACAACCTCCTATAGATACACAAAAGGCTAAAAATATCCAGAGGCCAGCTATTGAAAATAATGAAACATCAGGTAGTAGGAGGAGTAAATTGGAGACTCTTCGAGACAAATATCAGGCCCACAAGCATGCCATTGTCAAGGCAAAAACTCAGGATGGTGGAGAAGTTTAGCGAGTGGTGGGAGCATATGAAAATGTCAGGATAATTATGCAAGCCCATATACAAAGAAAGGTTCATCAAGGTGATGAAGATACAGGAAGTGATGATCCGGATGCACCTGATGGTGAGGATGAAGAACCTAAAAAATGAAGAGTGGATGAAGATGTAATACCAAAGAGGACATAAGTATCTGGCATTTAGAGAAAATAAGTAATTTAGATGGTTGTCAGCTGGCAACCTGTGCCACATGGAATGTTGACTAAGTCAAAGATGAATATCCACCATAGATCTTAATAGATAAATCTTGATCGTAGATCATGTGTAACCGCTCCCTCACCTTGTTCTATAAAAGGTGCAGGGATGCCTTATTTTAAATATTGGAAACTTAATTGAAATCTATTTGCTGAAATATTCAGGGCTTATTTCAAAGTTGTTGTATACATATATGTTCTTGCATACTTAATGAATGAGAAGACTATTTTGATTACAATCCATCATAAATCTTGAGTAATTAGTGTATGAATTCTTGATACATGCTTTGATTTGCTGCATCCCTTGGAGTGCATATCATCTTGCATGTGTTGTCTTCATTCCTTTTCCTTTGAAGTTAGCATCGACTGTGTCTAGCTATGGAATGTCCTGGTGAACATATGGTTTGATTTCTTCTCTTCATGACTGTATCTGATGTGTATGTAGTTCAATAAATGAAGGCTCATCATTATTTGAAGTATTCTTTTCAGTTTCTTTTAATCTTAGAATAATTCATCATCACAATTGCAATAATTGACAATCAGAAGCAAATAGTAATAAATATATAGATATCTAGAAGATAATTGAAAATCAGTAGCATATTTGAATTAAACCATGTCAAATTGACAAATATCATGCAAAGATTTAAGTATAAATCTATCATCTGGAGAAATATACTGTGAAATAACATTCCTCTATAGTATCTTATCAGATCCTGCTGATGATCAAAATGTAAGGCCCCTGAATGGAAAACAACAACTCACATCAATTACTGAGTAACATCAGTTGATTAAGACCTAATCCATGGAGACTTGGGATCATGAATTCTATGAATTCACCGTATCTTTCAAGATGAGTAAAGGTTGATGTGTAACTTTTATTCTATGTTTTTTTATGACTAACATCATGATCAACAGTATATTATGGTGGTTTTTTGGTAGGAAACTTGAAGAGGAGAAGATTTCATTGAAAGACCTAACAAAACCATGTGTTAGGTGATGTCTAGAAGCATAGGAAAAGAATAAAAGAGGACCAATCAGTTGTAGTCCATGTTGGAACCCTAAAACCCATAAAATCCATAGTTTTGACATGTACCCTAAGTGATCATATCATTGGTTAGGTTCTGTGCATGAATTTTAGAGGGGTCTCTTTGTATTTTAGGCCTAATTGGGGCTCTAGGTCATTGAGAGGAGTTATAGGTTGGGGTAATCCATCCAAAACAACCAATACCCATTCTTGGATATGTGATAGGAAGTCCAAATGGGTATCTACTTATTGTCCAATTTCTGTGTTTGAAGATCTATATCAAAAGTTATTAGGATTGTTCTTCTTTTTTAGTACTACAAGCAAAATCTTGGGTTTGTGAAAGAAGTACTACTTCAGAGTTTGGTCTTCCTTAACCAATGATTGGAATGGGTCCCATAGCATGTCTAGTCAACCTTTTCATGATGGTTTCAGAACTATGAACTATTGCTCCCACTTTTGTATAATGATCTTGGAAAATGGGCTTTAGAGCATAAGGAAACCTTGTCTAGATTGCCATCCTCCAACTATTTGATTGCCTCTACATTATAGTGGTATCAGAGCCATAAAAGGTTCTATTTTTGGCCTAGTATATGTCAGTAGAAGAGAGTGAAGGAGAGGCTAGCAATATGCCTCCAAAGGGGATGACCACTGAAGTGGTCAAGAAGTTCAAGGAGATGGAAGAGAAGATCAAATGTGGAGTCAAGGAAGCACTCCAAGTAGAGTTGATGGCATTGAGGATAGGAAAGAGGATAGATGAAGGTTCTAATGAAGAAGAAGAAAAAGAGGAGGAAGAAGAAGAGAAAGAAGAGGTAGAGGTACCTGCAGATCAAAAGCATTTCCTTGAAGCCATCAGAACAATTGGCAAGGATTCTTCAGAGGCTCGGATGGAGATTCCCATGTTTAGTGGCAAGATGAATGCTGATGAAGTCATGGAGTGGATCGAGGCTCTAAACAACTACTTTGAATACAAGGAAGTTCTTGAAAATAACAGGGTGAAGTTTTTAAAAACTAAACTCAAAGGTGCTGCCCTTACATGGTGGAATTACATTCAAGGTGAGAGCGCAAAGAATGGAAAGAGTATGATCTCTTCATGGAGAATAATATTGCAGAGATCAAATCCCAATTCCTTTCATTAGACTATGAGCTGCAGATCTATAAGAAGATGCAAAATCTCAAGCAAAGAGATTTGGATGTGGCCACCTACACTGAGGAGTTTCACAAGTTCTCTCTTCATTGTGGGTACATGGAGGATGAAAAAGGTAAAGTGGAAAGGTATCTAAATGGTTTGAGGTTTAATATTCAAGATGAAATCAGTTTATTAACCCCTGAAACTATGGAAAAATGCTTTTAAGTAGCATTAAGGGTTGAGGAGAAGTTGAAGAGGAAAGGTGAGCAGAAAAATAGAGGAAGAGGTGGCAGAAATTTCAGAGGTAGGGGCAGTTTTGGAGGCAAAAATCAGTCCCAAAGAAGTCAAGGGGAATCTAGTTCCCAAGAGCAAAGTGGAGAATCAAGTTCTAGAGGAGGCTTTAGAGGAATAAGGCCCAATGGAAGAAGTAAATTTGGTGGACCACGGAGAGGTTCAAATGTCTTCATAGGAAGGTGCTACATTTGCAACCAAGTGGGACATCCTGCCTTCAAATGTCCTGAAAGGAAAGCCTCAAGCTCTCATGGAGGAGAGAGAAGGAACCAATTGATCCAAGAGGAAGATTGCCAAAGTGTTAACTCACCAATTAGAAGTGCAGCCCCAGTCCATGAAGGAGAAAGTTTGATGATGAGAAGAACCATGTTGAAGGTGCCTCAAACCCAAGAACCCCTCAAAGGAAGACATTGTTCAGGACAACATGCAAGGCCTATGGTAAGATTTGTAAGGTAATTGTTGATTCAGGCTCAACTAAAAATTTGGTTTCCATTCAAATGGTAGAAAAGTGGAAATTGAAAAGACTTCCTCATGTTAGTCCTTATAAAGTATCATGGTTGAATAAGGGACAAGTTTTGGTAGATGAACAATCATGGATAGAATTTGAGATAGGGGAATATAAAGATAAGATTTTGTGTGATGTAATTCCCATGGATGCTTGTCATTTGTTGTTAGGATGTCCATGGCAATATGATGTTCAATCACAACATGATGGTAAAACTAATTCTTTCATCATAACCAAGAATGGTAGAAAATATAGAATAGATCCATTACCTGATGAGAATGTAGAGAAGAATGTTGGGTCAAGTGTCATGATTGTGAGTGGTAAAGATTTTTTAGACACCCTTAAGGAGGAAAGAACCCAAGGGTATGCTCTAATTTTGAAGCCTAAAAACAGTCCTAGTTTGCATGATCCTAGTAAGGAAGAGGTCCCTAAAGAGGTGCAGCAATTGCTAGAGAAGTATAAGGAGATTATGGTAGAAGAAATGCCTAATGAGTTGCCTCCTATTAGGGACATAAGCCATCAAACTGACTTCATACTGGAATCTACTTTGCCAAACAAAGCAGCCTACAAGATGACACCTTCACAAAATGAAGAGATTGCCAAGCAAATGCAAGAATTGTTGGATAAGGGATTGGTAAGAAAGAGCCTTAGCCCATGTGCTGTTCCAACAGTCCTAGCCCCTAAAAAGGATGGTAAATGGAGGTTGTGTATGGATTCTAGAGCCATTAACAAGATTACCATAAGATATAGGTTCCCTATGCCAAGGATTAAGGACCTAATGGATTGTTTGGGAGGGGCTAAATACTTTTTTAAGATTGATCTTAAGAGTGGGTATCATCAAATTAGGATCAAGCAAAGGGATGAATGGAAGACAACATTCAAAACAAATGAGGGTCTTTATGAGTGGTTAGTGATGCCATTTGGTTTATCTAATGCCCCAAGTACTTTTATACATCTCATGAATGAAGTGTTGAAGGATTTCATTGGTAAATTTGTTGTGGTATACTTGGATGACATTCTTGTTTTTAGAAGGACTAAGGAAGAGCATTTGTAACATTTGGATTAGGTTTTGAAGAATTTACATGATGAACAATTGATGATCAACATGGAAAAGAGTGTCTTCATGAAGGAAGAACTCACCTATCTTGGTTTTGTGATTTCAAAAGGTAGTTTGAAGATGGATTCAGCAAAGGTAGAGGCCATTTTGACATGGCCAACTCCAAAAACAACATGTGATGTGAAAAGTTTTCATGGTTCAGTAACATTTTATAGGAAGTTTATAAGGGGTTTTAGTCATATTTGTGCACCAATTTTGGATACCATCAAAGGGGGGAAGAAATGTAAGTTTTTTTGGACAAAGGTAGCCAATGATTCTTTTGAAATTCTAAAACAAAAAGTAGCACAACAGCCCATTCTTGTTTTTTCCAACTTTAACAAGTTATTTGTGGTGGAATGTGATGCTAGTAATCTTGCTATAGGGGATGTCCTAAGTCAAGAAGGCAGGCCTATTGCTTTCTTTAGTGAAAATTTGAATGATGCTAAGAGAAAGTACTCTACTTATGACTTGGAATTGTATGCAATGGTACAAGCTTTGAAAAAATGGAGGCACTATCTTTTGCCTAAAGAATTTATTGTTTATACTGACAACCATGCACTTATTTTTCTGAATTAATAGGAGAAACTCAATCATAGGCATGTGAAATGGGTTGAACAACTCCAAGCATATACTTTTTCAATCAAACACAAGAAGGGGCAAGCCAACAAAGTGGTAGATGCATTGAGTAGAAGGGTGTGTATGGCTCAAGAAATTCAGTTGCAAAGTGTAGGGGTTGATGCTATCAAACATATGTATCAGGATGATGAAGATTTCAAGGAGGTATATGAAGTTTGTTCACAATTTTCAGACTCTTATCATTCTGATTTTTCTGAGTTTTTATTGCAGCAGGGGTTGTTGTTCAAAGGCAGCCAACTATGTGTTCCTAGGTGTTCCATGAGGGAGAACATAATAAAGGAAAAACATTGTGGTGGACTAGGAGGTAACTTTGGGTTGGATAAAACATTGGATCAGGTGAAGAGGTTTTATTTTTAGCCTAAAATGCAATCAGATATCAGAAAATTTGTTGAATGTTGTAGTATTTGTCAAAGGGTAAAGGGTACTTCATCTAATGCTGGTCTATATCAACCTCTTCCTATTCCTAATAGGCCATGGGAAACTATTAGCATGGATTTTGTTTTGGGTCTTCCTAGGACTCAAAGAGGCTTTGATAGTATATTTATTGTGGTGGATAGATTCAGTAAGATGGCTCATTTCTTGCCATGTGAATGCACTAATGATGCTTCACACATTGCTGGTTTGTTCTTCAAAATAATTGTTAGAATCCATGGTTTACCTCTTAACATTGTGACTGACAGGGATCCAAAGTTTGTAGGCCATTTTTGGTGCACTTTGTGGAAGAAGTTGGGTACTCAATTGTCATTTACTTCATCCTATCACCCTCAGACTGATGGCCAAACTAAGGTGGTGAATAGGTCCTTGGGAAATCTTCTTAGGTGTCTTACCAAACAACATGGAGAGGTATGGGATATGATCATCCCTCAAGCTGAGTTTACTTACAATGATTCTACCAATAGAAGCACAGGAAGGAGTCCATTTGAGATTGTTTATGGTGTTCATCCAAGAGGTATTCTTGAGTTAAGAGATCTCCATGGATTGGAAAGGAAGAGTGCTCAAGGTGAGGGCTTTGCATTGGCCATGAAGGACATCCATGATAATGTAAGAGAAACTCTTCAAAGAAGCAATGACAAGTACAAGGAGAAAGCCAATGAGAGAAGGAGAGATGTACAATACAAGGTTGGGGATTTGGCCATGCCACATTTGAAGAAGGAAAGACTTCTAAAGGGGCAGTCAACCAAACTCCTCATGAAGAAGATAGGACCATGTTGGATTGTGCACAAGTTTGGGACCAATGCCGATGAGATTCAACTTCCTCAAGGCTTGGCCATATCTCCTATCTTTAATGTTTCAGACTTTTTTCCTTTCAAAGGTGATCCTAATGCAGATTCAGAGGCAGACATGATAGCAGCAGGAGATGAAGAATGGGTTAAGGGTCTTCCACCCAATCAACCATTGAAGTTGGAATGCATTCTTGACACCAAGGTCTTCAAGAAGACTAGAAAGAAGACATACAAATAGTTCCTTGTCAAATGGAGTGGCTTACCAATTGAAGATGGCATTTGGATGAGTGAAGAAGAAATCTTGAAGCATGGTGTCACAGTTGCTAATCTACTTCCTCAAGAGACTTGAGTTCTCTTTCCACCCGGGGAGTATGGTGTAGGAGCACCAAGGAGATCATCTATGTTTTGTTTTCATACTTGTCTTCATGTTTGTGGTTCATGTTCTCTTGCTCCAATAAGGTCCTAAAAGAGTATTCATTTGATTGTAATAAGGACTATGTCCAAATATCTACATATTGCTATCATGTAGGAGGCAGTCATAAAGCCATAAAAGGTAGTCATGTAAAACTTCATATTGTAAGCCTTGCTAAGGCATGTCAAAATGTTAGAAGGTATGTCAAAGTTGTCAAAGGCTTAATGACATTGTCAAAGGTGTTGACAAGTCATAAACCAATCGATGTCATGATGCCAAACCTTGTAATTAGATTCAATTCCAAAACAGGATAGTTGTTGTCCTAAAAATAGGGTAGTTGCAGAGAAGATATTTGATGGTTATAAAGTTCCATCGATCCTAACTATTATCCAACTATCCAAATGTGGTTGTAGAAGGCTTATTAAATCCCTTCCATGATGAATTTATTAGAAGAAGACATTTGGTGGAGGAAAACAATAAAAAAAAACTCAAATTTTCTGTCATTTTTTGTGTAGAGCACTGTTGCAACCCGTGGTACTCTTCCGTACAGCAGTGTCATAAGGCATGAGTTGGTAGGATGTTGGAGGTATGAACTAAGTTTCATTTGCATTTGGTTAGGGGTTTTGAAACTCTTCTGTGTGTGAGTAATCTACATTTCTCTTAAAATAGTCTGCCATAACCTAGACTAGGGTTTTGATAGGAAAACATGCATTCTTTTGCCATTCCACTAATTTGATCCACTTGTGATTAGTGGGATGGATGGTAGTAGGTTTGTACTAGTATATTATGGTGGTTTTTTGGTAGGAAACTTGAAGAGGAGAAGATTTCATTGAAAGACCTAACAAAACCATGTGTTAGGTGATGTCTAGAAGCATAGGAAAAGAGTAAAAGAGGACCAATCAGTTGCAATCCATGTTGGAACCCCAAAACCCATAAAATCCATAGTTTTGACATGTAACCTAAGTGCTCAGATCATTGGTTGGGTTCTGTGCACGAATTTTAGAGGGGTCTCTTTGTATTTTAGGCCTAATTGGGGCTCTAGGTCATTGAGAGGAGTTATAGGTTGGGGTAATCCATCCATAACAACCAATACCCATTCTTGGATATGTGATAGGGAGTCCAAATGGGTATCTACTAATTGTCCAAGTTCTGTGTCGGAATATCTGTATCAAAGTTATTAGGATTGTTCTCCTTATTTAGGGTTATAAGAAAAATCTTGGGTTTGTGAAGGAAGTACTACTTCAGAGTTTGGTCTACCTTAACCAATGATTGGAATAGGTCCCATAGCATGTCTAGTCAACCTTTTCATGTTGGTTTCAAAACTATGAACTGTTGCTCCCACTTTTGTATAATGATCTTGGAAAATGGGCTTTAGAGCATAAGGAAACCTTGTCTAGTTTGCCATCCTCCAACTATTCCATTGCCTCTACATCAAGACCCCATTGAGTAAAAGGCCATGGAGTTGTCACAGGTTGTAGTTCATGAGATGGTGCATATTTAAATCTCCATGCTGTTGGCATTGTAGACATTTTTTAGCGAACTGTGCAGCATCATGTTCTATTGTAGGCCAGTAATACCCTATTCTGAGTATCTTCTTAGCGAGATTAGGACTGGTAGAATGTGTGCCACAAACACCTTTGTGTATGTCTTGTAAGGTAGATTTGGCTTCTTCTGCGTTAAGACATCATAAGAGGATACCATCGAGACTGCGGCGATATAGTGTATCACCTAGAATGGTGTAACAGGAGGATCGACGGATAAAGGTTTTGCATTTTGTGGATGAGAGTTCAACGGGAAAGGTACTATTTTTAAGGTATTCATAGATATCTTCGTACCATGGGGATTTGGGACCAACAAGTTCACAGATGATTTTAGTAACTGGAACATCAACGGCTGGTATCAACAACTACTCGATCAAGAATTCACATTTCTATGTATTTGTAGGCATATCGATAAGTGATCCTACAGAAGCCATAGAATCTGCATCCTTGTTATGCTCTCTTGGAATTTGCTCAAATGTGATGCTAGAAAAGTGTTGTTTGTAGGCATCCACTAGTTGCTTGTAGGGGACCAACTTTTCATCTTTTTTTTGGTACTCATCTGTGACTTGTCGAATGACTAGTTGTGAGTCTCCATATACCTATAATTCTGTGATGTCTAATTGAACTATTGTATTCAGACCTATGAGGTGTGCTTCATACTCAGTAATGTTGTTGGTGCAAGGGAATACAAGCCAATATGACTGTGGAATATAGTCATTTTGAGGTGTGATAAATAAGATGCCAGCCCCTGATCCATGTTGTGTGTAGGAACCATCAAAGTACAACTTTCACATTATTGAGTTGGAAAGAGTGAAGAGATTCTCATCTGGAAAGTCTGCTACCATAGGATGTGTATCTGTCATGGGTGCTTCTGCTAGTTGATCTGCTAGGGCTTGTCCCTTGATTGCTTTACGATCCATATACTCAATGTCGAACTCACTAAGTATCATGACCCATTTAGCTACTCTACCTGTGAGAGCTTCTTTCACTAGTAGATACTTCAATGGATCAATTTTGGCTATAAGATTTGTGTGTTGGTTTAGCATGTAATGCCGTAACTTTTGGGAAGAGGACACTACTACTAAACAAGCTCTTTCCATCGGTGAATAATTTAGTTCATATGCCACTAAGGTTCGACTGATATAATAAATTGCATGCTCTTTTCCTAACTCATCATGTTGTGCTAGAAGGGCCCCGAGGGTCGAAGTTGTAGTTGAGATGTATAATATCAAAGGTATATCGGCAACTGGTGGAACCAATATAAGAGGTGTAGCTAGATACTCTTTGAGCTGATCAAATGCTACCTGACACTTATCATCCCATCGAAATGAGGCATCCTTTCAGAGCAAGTGTTGAAATGGTTGGCATTTATTAGTTAGCTGTGAGATGAAATGCCTAATGGATTGCAACCTTCCTTGAAGGCTCCTTAATGCTTTGAGGTTCTTTGGTGGAGGCATCTCCACTATAGCCTTGACTTTTACGGGGTCAACTTCGATACCTCTACAAGATACAATGTATCCCAACAACTTCCCTGATGTTACACCAAAGACACACTTCTTTGGATTGAGGTGCACTTGGTATTTCTCAAGCCTATCAAAGATCTGCCCTAGAACTTGTATGTGATCTGCCCTAGAAGATTTAGCTAGTATGTCATCCACATAGTCCTCCATGATATGATGAAAGAGATCACGGAATATCACTATCATTGCTCTTTGATAAGTTGTCCCTACATTCTTTAGACCAAACGGCATGACGTACCAACAATAGTTACCCCACGGACAAGTAAACATTGTTTTATGTTGATCTTCCTCTGCTATCTTTATCTGATTGTAGCCAGAGAATCCATCGATGAGAGAAAGCATTTCATGACCTGCGGTCAAGTCTACTATGAGGTCAATGTTCGGTAATGGAAAGTCATCCTTGGGACATGCTTTGTTAAGATCTCTAAAATCATTACACATGCGGATGTACCCATTGGGTTTAGACACAAGTACAATGTTTGAGACCCAATCTGAATAGTCAATAGCTTGTGTTGGGACAGGAAAATTCAAAAAAAAATTATATTCCTACCCACCCATGTCTGACCAAATCAGAAAAATATTACGCCCAAAATCAGAATAATAACTGGTATATCCCATAAAAATCATATGACTTTCATCACAAATGGATGTCTCAGCCCTCAAAATGTAATATAATGAAGGGCCCCAATTCCTTAATTTCAACAAGATCTCCCTTTTTGTTATACCGATCCATGCTCTACGAGAAACTGGCTGAAATGACTATCGAGATGAGAATATGGATCAGGGAGAATATTTCAGGAACTGCCGATGAAGAAAGTAACACTGATAACCTTTTTATCAGAGAGAGAATCTGCAGTCATGCTGATTTAATCAAAAGCCAATACTATCAGCATAAGAAAGCACTATCGGGTAATACTCTAAAACCCCCTCGACAATATAGATCACATCGATGAAGGAGTTCAGTATAACTCTTATTGAGCTACCTATGGAACTGGGGAGACCAATGATCATCAGGGAGAAATGCACATATGTCTCAGCGATAAAGCGACATTATTTTGGCTTAAGTCACACCGATGTCTAGAAAGAATAACTACCATTGGTGAAAGTAAACAAGTCGGAAGAAGAGCTTACAAGTCTTGCCAAACCGATAACTCACAATGATGTCGATGACATGTTGTGACGATTACTCTGATGAAGGATGTGAAGGAAGATATCAGGGAAACAACCGTGATCGGGTAAATTGAATTAAGTCATCCTGATAACATGTGTTATTCTGATGATGATAGTAAGCCACACTCATCATCAAGACTCTTACCGATATTCATATCGGAGACACTTAAGATATCGGAGTAAAATGTTACTCCCACGGTGATAAAGTAAGTCAGGCTAATGATAGCCATGCCCATTTCCATATCAGGTAGACCTCAAAAATATCTTGCTGATGTAGATATACAAAAGATGACATTGAGGAGATAGATGGAGGGTCGCAACGATTGATCGATATGCAAATGTTCGCGCCATAAGAAGATATTAAATCTCCCTGACATTACAAAAATCATACCAATGAAGAGAGTTATGACAATGTGACATTTCACAATGATCAAGGAAATTGAAACGTTGGAACAATTAATTGCAGACGAGGAAGAGATCCTCTGAAATGCCATTTGAAACCACTACAATGAAGTTTGAAATAATTGTCTGAAAGAAGCATGCAAGCAGAGACTTGGAGGAGAAAACAGGGGAATTCAATCATTGCCTCTAACAACAGGTACTCATATACAAACCTCTATCCATTAGCCTGCAATTTGAATTTGTTGTCCAAGATTGTAATGGAGATTCCAGTGAAAGGAAAGGGTAGGAAACAACAGGGTGAGACTAGTAAACCTAAGAGACAAAAAATTGACAAAAGTCCTATTGAGAAAACAAAGAAAGGAACTTAAACTAGGACCTAACTGATCAATTGCCTAGATCGACTCCCAAAGCCCAAAGGTCTGCACAACTTAGGGCAGAAGTAGAGAAACTAGAAGATAAGTGTGTTACAAGGTGTGACCCTTGGTCTCCTTGTTTAGCGCTGCGCTACGGTGGTTTGCGACAAGGACTTAACCGCCTCCCATGCTTGTTAAGTCAAGTGGTTGTATCAGACATTAAAAGGTTGATCTTTTGGTGCAACGGTAGCTAACAATTGGTATTAGATCCGAGGTCATGGGTTCAAACTCTGCGCTTGCGCTAGGGGGGATTGTTGCAAGGTGTGACCCTTGGTCTCCTTGTTCAGCGCTGCGCTGTGGTGGTTTGCGACAAGGGCTTAACTGCCTCCCATGCTTGTTAAGTCGTGGTTGTATCAGGCATTAAAAGGTTGATCTTTTGGTGCAACGACAGCTAACAAAGTGCATATATCTTGGAAATGTTTGGACTCCAATTAGAGGTTATGAATTGTTCAAATTCCACTACAATAGAAGATTCAGGAATTTCCCAGTGTCTAACCTGTGGCACTTGAATTTGGGTAAATTGGTCATTCCTAATGTGTTTTTGAACGCTGAACTCCTCAGACTCCTAGCCAAATATTACAACCCTAGCCTCAAAGCCATATGTAATCTGCAAGGAGAGCCAATTGTACATTTATCTAAAAATGCTATCTGTGAGGTGTTTGATTTAGATGATCTATGCAATGTTCCTATAGTATATGAAGATTTGGATAAAGAGTACTGGAGAATGGATACCACATATAATGGATGGAGATTACCTATTCACAGGCCTAGGGCAGAGGGAGAAATGGTGCCTCTCAATGAGAATGATGGACCTCCATTTCATGTGTCATTATTTGAACCATACATACAATACACATACTACTCTGTGGGCCAAGTCCTAGGATCAAAGGTCCCTAATTTCATGACAATTCCTCTGATGGTGATAGCCACAGATATCCAATGCCACAATGCCAGGCAGTTTGACTATGTTTCCTATGTTTTTAGTAGAATTGATTCTGGTCTGACTGCAATAAAGAACAATGCCCCATCAGTTTCCTTTGAACACTACTCACTCCTCATGCAGATGGTGCTTTATTATGGCCAAGAAGTGGGATTATGGCCAAATGAATTCAAAGTTGTTCCAGTGGACCAGAGGGGGCAAAAGTCACCATGCAAATGTGGACCAGAATATGGGATAGTAGGTATGCCCATTCTAGCTATGTTCATTTTGAAGAATACTGTGTGAAAGTGTTATGTAGATATTTCAGTCATCCCTGTGAGTATTCATTATCAAATGAAATAAAGTGGTTTCTCAGACCTAAATATTTTGGTGGTCCTCCTACTGTTATCCACAACTGGGGAGACTGGTATTGTTTTGAGGATGCTACCATGGTCAGAGGTTATGGTTTTGAAGACACCCCTTTTATATTGCCTAAGACTGTTCCTGACAGAATTGCTTACTTAGAAATAGTTAGGCAAATGAATTATTCTAATGTGATGCATTTGAGTTCCTATGACAAATAATCTTTTATGCCTAGTAATCTGTGCTTTGGAGATTTTACTGTGGTATCCAAGGAGGGTTATAGTCTCATTATGGATAAACTAATGCATTACGATATGAGATGTAATGAGGCAAGAAAAGGATTTGATCCTGAGGGTTTCATTGACCTTTCTCAGAGAAAACAAAACCTCAGTAGATACACACATGTCCCATATCCACATGATGATATCATCAGGAATTTAGAAGAGACAGAAGTCAAATTAGTGGTTGAGAAATATAATAGGGACTTAGATGAGAAGAGGAAACAACTTGTAGAGATAGAGTTGTTGTCCTCTAGTGATGAAGGGCCTGCAGAAGAAGAAGAACCACATCAACAAGCAACTATGATATCTAAACAAAAATGCAATGCTATCAGTCTCCTAGTATGGAACATGATGAGGAGGGGTCTGCTGATGAGGATCCAAGACAAGTAGCATATGATTCTTTTATTTCAGATGATAAATTTATTCATTCTAAAGAATTTAAATCATTTTTATATAAATGCAAGGGGAAAGAAATCAGGGAGTTAGTTGATGATATCTTGGACAGCAATGAAAGACAATTACTTGATATGTTGAAAACAATAGTGGATAGTGAATTGCAAGATATGACTCCTAGTAAGGGTAGATAGTTGCTCAGAGAAGCAGGGGTGATGATATTTCCTGGTCTTGATTTGAATTCTACTTTAGTGTTTGATAGCATTTTGCATAATATAGATGACAGATATAAGCTCACTCCTGAGGGTGTCACAGAAGTGTATATGGGCACCAAATATAACAACGATGAAAATTCACTAATGATATGGGCCTTGTACCTGCCTCATAAGAAGACAGCCATCATAGATACTGAAAAGTCTTTTCGGCATGTCATGACTTTAAAGGCAGGGGAGACTGACCCCTTGATCACTACAGAAATTGGTATAAATATTACAAAATTGAACAAAGCGTAGGCTCAGATGTTGATTAAAGAATAGGATGCATATAAACTAAGCTGTGAGAGATTAACAAAAGAAAAATGATTTCTTAAAAGATATTGTTAAGAATACTTTCGAAGGATCAGTGAAAAGGTTAACTCGGGGAGAAAGCTCACAAAGTACCCAATCACCATCTATTGACCAGATAGCTTAGGTCTAGATAGATACACTTGCAATGGTGCTCTAGAATAGGCATGTTAACATGATGCATTGGATGAATAGATTTTGGGATGTTTATTCTGAAAACTATAAAGTGACCCAAGAGCATGAGAGGCTTGACAAAAGGCTGCAGGAAAAACTCAATGAGATACAGGGCAAGGATGTTTCTAACACTGCAGGCATTTCTAGTGCAAAAGATTTAATTGAGCAGGATCAGAAATATTATGATCAGCTTAAGAACGATGCCAAAGAATGTATTGAAGCTTCAAAAGTAGGAGTGCCCACATTGTTCAAGAATGATAAATAATTGAAGAGCAAAGAGGAATGGAGTAAAGACTATCAAGTGATGTTGCATGAAGCCTTAGGAGCTCTCAAGGACAAAGACTTTGCATCTGGAGAAGCCTATAAGCATCTGGAGAAGATGGTAATGATGGATGTGATCACAAGAAATGCTATTGAATTCATTGATACACATTGCAGCCAGGAGTATTTGGATCACATTGCTCAGATATACTTATGGTTGAACAGAGGTTAAAGAATTGTTATCTTTATTATTGTTATGTTAATCATGTTGATTCCCAAAAGACATTTTGAAGAGTTATGTCTCTTCATAAGTATTTCTATATAAGTTGAAACATATGATGCTGAATTATCATCAACAGTAGGATATAATACATGAAGTTTACAATGTTTTAAAAGACCATGTTGCAAGCATTATATTGAAGAAGTAAATTGAAGTTCTCTGATTCTGTGGTCTTATTTTGGCATCAATTGTTTGTTAAGATTATTCAATTATATGGTTGTCTCCAGTTTAGTATTTCCTTGTTATTCAAATTAATATATCAAGTATATATTTGATTTGTCAATGCACATTTGTTGTATTTGTGTGATTAGATTAATTAGTTTCCATTAGAGGAATTAAAATCCTTCTGATTAGTAACAGTAACCTAGAAGTGTTAGTTTGGATCATTAAGAAGAATTGTATAATTAGGACCGACATTTTGTCTCCAAGTTGATATTATCTGTTATTCTTGTACATTTCATTCAATTGGTTCCTTCAAGAAAGGATTAAAATTCCTTCTAGTGGATAACAAGAAATCTGATTTTATCTTTTGGATTATTAAGAAGAGTTTGTCAGTCATTTCCCTGCACGTTTATACAAGTTATAAACTAAATTATTGTGCCAAACAGTTAGAGTTATTGCCCACTATAATCCACTAGTCTTTATCTTCCATTTGACTCTGTTTACCCAACAAGGCACTGGTCTTATCTCAATTCATCATTTAAAAACCCTTTATTAGTTAAGCACAGTTGTCAAATTTACCTTGATATTGCTTATACAATTTATACCAATCATCCATCAAATATTAGACATAGGATTAATTAGTAAGCTCTCATCTATTCTACAACATTTGTCATTGTAGGTAGATCCATTTACTTAGTCAAAATACTTATACTCAATCTACTTTAATTTCCAAGGTTCACCCGCCTAGGTTTAGCAAGACCTAAAGTGCAGGAAGTCATCAAACCCTAAAGGTCAACTTCATCCCGTTAGTTCAAAAATGTTGCAAATCTAAGCATAGATCCTAGTATCCTCTTAGGATTAGCAACCTACATTTTTGAGACTTAACAGGTCGGATGAACTTTTCATCTAACAACTTTTGTATTTCCACTTTTACCAGGAGAGCTATCTGTGGGTGCATCTCCCTCAACTTTTTCTTAACTAGTTTAACTATTGGATCCACTATGAGATAGTGAACCACTAGCTTAGGATATAACCCTAGCATATCAGCATAGGTCCACACAAAGTTGATGGTTCTCTATAAGAAGAATTTGTTAAGATTCTTGTGCTCTGTTTCTGATAATGATGCTGCGAGGAATGTGGTCTTTGGATTTTGCTCTGTGCCAAGGTTTATCTCTGTAGAATCTTCCACTAGGAGAGTTGACTTCTCTTGATACTTAGATGGTAGGGGAAGGTCAAATTCTCCATCCTCAGGTTCCATAGTTGGGTTTTCACCATTGGATACGTCCTTTGTTTTTACTATTTTGTGATCGAGAGGTACCACGGTGTGGTTTTCACCTAGAGATCTTTCTTTGTTTTTAATTTTGCGACTGGAGGATTTGGCATTCTCACCAAAATAAGTTGTCGTCTCTAGTTCCATTACAAAACCTACTTTATGATCACCAAGAGGGATACCATCCTAGAGCCCATGAACTCAACTATAGCTTCATCATTCTGAAATACATCTATAACGGGGGACCCTTGTTGGTCCCAATCAATAAGTTTAGGGTAGACAAGTGTTACAGTCAAGGTGTTTGTGGTGGACGTTAAGGATATGGATGATAGCATAAAGATGGAGGATTCGGTGAATAGGTCAGTCATATGTAGGGAAGAGTCATCGATGATACCCTCATTAGACGTCAAAGATGCAAGAGAAGTTTCAGCCACCTTGTTGAGGATACTCTCGATGTCCAAGGCACGCGGTACCTTCTTTCCAAATCCTAACCCCTTCTTGTCTAGTTTCTTTGTCACACTAATGGGTTCCATTTGGTGCAGAAGCACCTACCTAACAGCTGGCCTCCGTGAGGCAGTTAGTTTGTTATAGGTCCGCATGATGACATACATGATCAGGATATAGGATAACATGATCAGGATATAGGTGAATTGTCCGCATGATGACAGGGCAGTAGGCTATTTTTAGTAATGTTTGACTTTATCATGTAATAAGGTCCATTGGACCGATGCTATGTATTAGTTCAGCCTAGGAGTATGTGTAGGTAGTTAGAGATCGGGATAAGATAGTCTGAGTTGTCCTCTCTCCCAGCCGCTTGGAAGCTCCCAGCCACTGGGAAGTGAAGTTGGTAGTACTCGAAGGATTTGTGATATATACCTTCGATCTGTTAGGGTTTAGACATATGGGTAGTTCATAAAGATAGTTTATATTGACAGTTCATTTTGATTTTGATAGTTGTTATGTTCAGGAGAGTAGTACTGGTGATATGTTGTATTGGTGATCAGTCCAGATATTGTGAAGTAGAATTGTAAAAGTAGGACATTTGAATCTCAATTGAATAAGATCTCATCTTTTGCAGTATTTGAGTTGATCAGTTGTATCTGTGTTGATTTCCTTTTCTGTTTGCAAGTTAATGGGCACTTTCAACCCTTCCACCGGTTGATCCTGCAAATCGGTGGAATGGTCCTGTATCATAGCTTAGGTTGCATTTGTGTTTTCTGTTTATGCATTGCATTGTTCAGGAGATCAGTTAGGAGCATGCTGTAAATCAGCCTAGCATCCTCATGTGCTAGGTATAGAAAGATAAGTTGTTAGACTTTGGTTTGAAGGTGATCCGGCCCGGTCGCCATATTGTCTTTATGTAATTGTGCGGTTAAGAGTGTTTACATGCAGTGGACGGATACACAGGAGTCTGCATGTGCGTTTCCAGTCGGAGCAAGCCGCATCGTCATCTGCGAATGCATCGCCACCAGGATCGGGTCGTGAAGCTGTTGAAGTTTGCATGTTGCAAGTGCATCATGATGTTTTGAGTTGGATATATACTCAGTGTATATATCGCAGTTAGGATCATCTCTCGGGGAAGTTCATCATCCGCATATCGCTAACGGATGCGGGTGTGAAAGTTAAGTTTTTTTGGCTAAGTGTTGAAGAGTTCATCAGGATGATGTGTGACGTCATCGTCATCAGGATATGACGTCATCGTCATCAGGATATTAAGAAATCCCTCAATGCGAGTTTATCCTGTTGTCAACTAAGTGGTAAGGTATCGGCGTAGGCAGGAAGTTGTATTAGCATCATCAGGAGGTTTCGAGGAACCGGATGAACAATATCATGATGCTGTTGCTTGTATCGTCGGGCAGTGGAGCATCGAAGGCAAGTTGTTGAAGTGCAACGTCATCAGGATATTTGGAGCAACCGGATATTTGGATATCCTGCTGACGAAGGTGATATTGAATATCATGATGATGCCGCTTGTATTTGGCACCCGATGAACAGTGCAACCGGAGGATGTTTGCGCCCGTTGATTATCATGATGATGATGATAGGCGACAAACGGAGGAGGTAAATAGTAGTCGACAGGAGGATATTTGCGATCATCCGAAATATGATGATGCTGTTGAAATGTGATGATGCTGTTGGTATTTCTAGGAAATATGATGATGATGTTCAGCCGATAGAGAATTTTATCATGCTGTTTGTATTGTTGGCTACTCCTTCCTGTTAGTTAGCCTCCGTTGCGTCCCACTCTGCATCACCATTTTTCCTTGATTCTATTTTCCCAAGCCACCTTTTCCTTTATAGCCCATGTTTTTGACTATCCTTAAGCCATTTCCATATTGCTTGACTGGTATTGTGACTGGTTCTTTCTCCTTGTAGAGCCAAGAAGAAATGTCTTCAATAGTTTCCTCTTCCAATAATTTTCCCTATTGGAATTGGGTTAGAAATGTTAGGGGAGGAATAGCTACTTTTTTAGTTACTTTGGCAATGGGCGGTTGGCCATAAGATTTAGGTGATAGAGGCATCTGCCCTACATAACAAGATTTTGAGATATCATATGTTCCAAAGCCTATATCACAGATGTGAGCTTTGATTTCAGGAAGAGGATTAGGTTCACTTGTAGAGGCTTTTGTCAGATTTTTAGGGTTGACATATAGTGGAGATTTAAGGGCTTTGTCATTTTGAGGCACTTGGTTGCAATTGTTCTAACTGCCTTGCAAGACACGACAGAATTCAAAAGGATTGGGGTCTCCTGGGATAGTGATCTCCATACCATTGAATGGGAACTTTAGAGACTAATGGTATGTTGATGGAATAGGCTTCATTGCATGGATCCATGGGCAGCCTAGGATAATGTTGTAAGGCAGCTCAATGTCAAGGACCTGGCCCCTGGTTTCAAGCATGACTAGGCCCACTTGTATAGGCAAGTGGATAACACCTTCTGAGCAGCGTTCAACATCATCATTTTCCTTGATTGTAATACTTTGATCAATGTTAACATGATCCTCAGAGTATCCCAATTGCTTAAGTAACTTTAGAGAATAGATGTTGAGACCAACAACACCATCTATGAGTATGCGTTTGATTTTGTATTTATGAATGAGAACCTCAATATGAAGGGCATCATTGTGACATGGATCATGGGATGGGAGGTCTTTTTTAGAGAAGACCACATTGTAGGGCGAAGCAATGTTACCTACTACAGCTCATAAATCTGTAACCACTATGTTGTTAGGAACTAAAGACTCTTGGAGGGATTTTTCTATCACCACTTTATGTGTGGGTGATGCCCGTAGAAAGTCCAAGATAGAGATCTGTGCTGGCATTTTCCCTAGATGTTCGACAAGATTATAATTGGATTGAGTTGGGAGACTGGGTGTAGGACCACAAATGGTGACACAACCATGACAAGTTGTAACATCGCAATCTGTAGATTTGCCTTTGATTGTGAGGGTAGACACCTGACTCTCTTCAAAATGACCCACAATGGAGTCATAGGAAGTGGAAGCATTATTGACACCTTACCTTTATCCAGAGGAGGATGCGGACCATGATTCGGGAATGGTTCCTTGTACATGTTGAGGTCTTTATTGGTGTGGTGAGCTGGTGGTTCATCCTCAAAAGAGATTTGGTTGCCCTCGATGAGATTTTGGATTAGGTGCTTTAGTTTCATGCACGATGCGGTTTTGTGCCCTTTACACCTATGGAATTCACTATATTAATTTTCTCTATACCGTGCAGTTTTGTAAATAGGTTCGCCATATGGGGGATCATCCGGTAAGGTGAGGAACCCTTTGTGTAAAAGCTTCTGTAAGACAGACTCTATGGGCTCTCCCAAGGGAGTGAATTGATGCCGCGGAGGGTAATCTTGTTGAGGCCACTCTTGTTGTCATTGTTGTTGCTACTGTTGAGGTGGAGTTTGACTCAGTTTGGAAAGCTGAAGTGGTGTTTGCAATGTTTGGACATGTTTAGAATCGACCACCCCATCATTGACCACATTTTTATTTTTGTTCCAAAACTTTGGTTTATCATTCATTTGTTGTTGAAGAGCATTGTCTTTAGTTTCTTTGAAGATTTTGACCACTTCTTTAGCAATGAGGGCCTTTTCAATGTTGATTCCCTTGTATGTAATTTCATCAAAGGTTGTAGCACTAAGAATTTGCAAATTAAAACCCAATTCTTGGTTGAGATTCTACACAAATATGCTAACAAGCTACTTTTTAAGTATCTTGAATGGGAATTTACAAGCCATTTGTCTCCATCGTTGAAGGAAAGAAATGAAAGTTTCACCATTTTTCTATTTGTTGTTTCATAGATCGGTCATGGAGATCTCATGGTCCGTGTTGTAGGAGAAATGGGTGCCAAATTTCTTCACTAACTCATTAAAAGACTTGATACCCATGGGGAGGTGTGAGAACCATTCTATAGCTTGACCTCCAAGACTACGAGGAAAGAGATGCATAAGATATGTGTCATTATGTGAGACCTCGAAGCAAGCAAGATAGAATTCCCTGAGATGGTCTTTTGGGTCCCCTTTTCCTTTGTATTTATCAAACTTGGGAATAGTGAAATTGTGAGGAAAAGGGATCATGGGTAATGACCTATCAAAAGGATAAGGACACACTTCTTCTAAAGAGAAGGTCTTCTTGGTGTGGCCAAATATTAAATCAGCTAGCTGTTGTTGAACTTCCATGATTTTTAGCTCCATCGTTGTGGGAGGGGCTAGAAACATCTCCTAGTGTCCTAGAAGTGGTTGTTGATGCCCATACAAAAGATTGTAGTGTAAGCCATGGGCATTGGTGTTATAAGGGTCGTATGATTGGTTGGGGTTGTATGTATTTTGATTTTGGGGAGGTGGGGGCAGTGCTAGGTAAGAATGTAGCCTTTGTGATGGTTGAAGAAAAGAGTTTGGTGGCAGAAAGCTAAAGTTTGTTGGGTTAGGTTACAGTTGCAGAACATAGCTTTGGGAAGTTTGGTTTTGGGAATGTTGAGGGTGGTTAGGAAATGTGTTGAAAAAGTTTAGCGCTGATGATCGTTGTGGTTGGGGGACATAGGTAGATGTGTTTTGCGATGGTTGAGGTCAATTGAAGATGAGCGTGCCAGAATGTTGTGGTTGGGGTTGCATGACCCTGGTTGGTTGAGGGATACAAAGGTTTGATGATGTTGGGGGTGGTGTTTATTGAGACCCTTGTTGCATGGCTATGTAGTTGTTCCCCAGATTGTAATTTGGTGGGAAACATTTTCGTGATGGGGTAGCCAATTTTCCACTTGCGGTTGGTGTGGGCATTCTAGGAGTTTGTTGTATGTTTGATTGAGCTAAAGTAGCTTGTTTAGCTAGCTCTGCTTGACGTTAGAGTCTCTTGTTGGTATTTGTAGATCTCCATAGGTGTTATCAGCGGTGATATGGGTCTCTCTCCTGTTGGGTTTTGATAAAGAGGATTCTCACATTGTGCAATCATTCTCCCTTGTGATCTTTGTTCATGTAAGGGCGTGGTAACTATTGACATGGTTTGGACCGCAGGTATGGTGTCATAGGTGTTGGTAGGCTCGCTAAAGTTTGATAGATCAAAACCTTTGGGTAATTTGGCTCCTTGCTCTACTAGAAAACAAAAAAATTATCTTGGTTCTCGCTAAGGATTTTGTCAAAGGCAGCCATGACTTTAGGATCTTGCAGGATTTCATCAAGGTTTTGTCCATCTTCTTGAGACGATTGACCTTTTTCAAAGTGTCACTCTTTTTGAGATGGGACTTGACCTATGGTATAACATTGTGGAACAAAATCTGGAGGCATGTTGGTAGTATAGTGAGGTGTACTTACCAAAGGGACCCCACCTTCTTGAGATGGGACTTGATCGATAGTATAACCTTGTGGAATAAAATCTGGAGGCATGCCGGTGGTATAGTGAGGTGTACTTACCAAAGGGCCCCTACCTTCTTGAGGATTGTTTGCTTGGTCAAGCTACAACATGTTTGGAGAGTTGTTCGATATTTCTGCTAGTGTCTTGGGAGTAATGTTGGATTGGCCTAATTGAGGTGTGTGAGGAGGTGAATTGCGCTTCCTCGGGACAACTTGCTTGGTCTTCATAGTTTGCTGGAGTCCAGTGGTTACCATGGAATAAACTAGGACAATATGTTGGGATTCTGCTTGTGTTTTAGAAAAGACAAATTTTGATGCCCAGTTTACTAGACAAAAGGCGCTGTAATGTTTGACCAAAGGCGCAGGACTATGCCACCAAAAGTGAGCTACTGTAATACCAAAGGTGATGGACTAAGTTGCCAAAGGTGAGGTACTGTTATACCAAAGGAAAGCTACTGTTAGACCAAAAGTGAGCTACTATTATACCAAGGGTACTGAAGTAGGTTTTCCAGAGGTGAGGTACTGTTATACCAAAGGCGAGCTACTGTAATACCAAAGACAAGTTATTGTTATACCAGAGGCATTGAAGTAGTGTGTATGATGTTTTATAAGGTAAATTTTAATAGATTTGGTTTTGGTTCTGATTGGATTTGCTTTGGCAAGAGAAAACACATCAAACAATGTTTGTAAAAAAAAGGACTGACACAACAAATAGTGTATGTTTGAGGATTCACAAAAGCCCAATGTTTCCATAGTTATAAGACAATTGCAAACAATATCAAGCAATTTCTATCCCTAGAGACAAGGTTTCATTGTAGTAGATCAGCTCACAACTTAATACTCCATCAACCAAATGTCATTCCATAAAGGTGTCACACATTTGTATCTTTGCAAGAGACAATAGGTAGGGATATCTCACCCTCCCCTTGGAAAGCTTAAGTAGGTCATAAGAGCTTTATGGCCGAGGTTATACTATCTCTTCTCAAGGGAGCCAATGGTGAGTATCTTGAGGGCTTAAATTGATTCCCCTTGCACTGATGATTACCATAACGTTAAGAGGTAGATCAGGTGGTCACTATCTAGAATGGTTCTTAGTAAATTTGAGGGACCAACGCCTTACGAGCAATGTGACAAGCTACTAAAAGCTTTAACCAATCCTACTAAGAGTATCAAACACTTCACTCGATGTGAAAATCATTTCGACAAAGAGCTAGTACACCTCTTTTCAGTTTGGCACCACAAGGTAAGGCTAACATTAGTTAGGACTTGGCTTTCGCCTTATCCCTCTTATATAGTGGTTCAAAGGAAAACTCTGCTTAGGGTCGTCCCTTTTGGATGAAACACAATCCTAAAGCAGGCCCTTCTAAAGGAATAATTGAAATGTAAGAGCAAGCATGGAAAACAAAGGTTCAATTGTCCCGTTATAAGAAAAAATAAGGTGCAACTAGATTAGGCACACACACGTTTGTAGTTGTCAATTGTCCCTTATGAAATTGAAGTGTTTGGTATTCATGTCCATTGTCCCTTAGAAAATTAAAGTGTTTTTGTATTCATGTCCATTGTCCCTTAAGAAAGCAAAGTGTTCTTAAGACTTAGATTGCCAAAAGTGATTTGTTCAATTATCCCTTAAGAAGGCAATATGTTTCTAAAACTTAGTACAATAGATTGATATTTCTTCAATGCTCATCCTGCATGAATATGTTAGGAAAACCCATTGCTCTATTTGAGTGATAAGAAGATACAACAAGTCAATTAGTTCCACACAAACTCAAGAGTTAGCAAAAATAAATCAGTCTGACCCAAAAGTGCTTTACTGTCTTATCAGAGGCGACATTGTAATGCCAAAAAGTGTTGAACTATGTTGATGGAGGTGAGTTGCTGCAGACCAGAGGCAATGCACTGTGCTACCAGAAGTACTACTCTGTGCTACCAACAACACGGTACTATACTACCAAAAGTGCTTTACTACCCCGAATCTAAAAAAAAGTTGTATTTTGTCAAAAAAGTTAGGTCAAAAGGTAATTTCATGTTTGCTTTGTAGATCTGGGATGTATGGTTGATATAATATGTGCCCTGGAATAAAAACCACTCAATGGTATTGCAAAAATGATGGGTTAACTCAAAAAATTGTAAATACTCCTAAATACATCAGCTTAGGTAGTACACAAGATAATTGAAAGGACAAATAAATCAGCTTGCCAATCAATAAATGATAGATATGTGAGTGAAACCCTGCAAAATCACAAAACAAGATTAAAAACCCTATTTTTCCAAAAGCACTTTACTGTTGTGTTAACTGCCTTGTACTGTGTATCCAAAAGCATGCTACTGCACTACTAGAAGCACTACAGTATCGGCCGAAGGCGTTACACTGTGCTACCGAATGTGCTTTGTTGTTCTACCAATAGCGCTTTTCTATATTTTTGCGTTGTTTTGTACTGTACTTTAAAAAAACAATTTCTCAAAGAAAAAGAGGAATTAGTGGGTCCCACCGGGCGTGCTAGAATGTGTATGAGGAAAATCGATATGTTTAAATGATAAAATCAAAACTATGATAATAACCAAATCAATGACCCATAACATAAAGAGATCTACCTAAATAAAAAGCCATTATTAATAAATCAAATTAAGAAAGATTTTACCCAGATTGTGTTGTTCTCTTTGTCGAATGTGGATTTGCTCAATAACGCTGCGAAACCATGTTTGCAACAAGCAAGTGTAGGTGCTTAAAGATCAATGTCAAAAGATCGTAAAGTTCTCAATGACGCGATGTATGCTCCAAGTGCTATAAAGGATGCCTGAGAATAAGTGATCATAGAGGATTTGTGAAGGAGATGAGGGGGGTTTATATAAGTTTCAATGAAGATCGATCAATGGTCCAGATAATTCAGAAGAATCAATAGAGGAGATAAAACAAATAACCATGATGAATGTGCACACAACATGTGTCAATCCATAAGGGTATTTTTATTAAGATACGATAAAAATAGGATTGATTGAATAGATAACTCAACTTGTAATTTTTCCTTTTTTAGAGTTCTAAAAATAAGATTGATTGTGCACATGAGTTAATGAGATATTTTAAGAGGAATTGGAAGATAACTAAAATTAAATAAATAAATTTATTTAATTGATTGTCCATGATTAAGGAACCAAAGATTATAAATAAAATATTTGATTTTATTTATTTTTAGAGGATTGAGCAAATTAAATAAATAAATTTATTTAATTGTTTGTGCAAGATTAGAGGAATATGAAGATTATAAATAAAATACTTGATTTTATTTATTTTTAGAGGATTGTGATAATTTAAATAAATTTGCGTGATTTATTTAAATTTAGAAGAATAATTGATTTAATTAAATAATAAAAATTATTTAATTGTACATAAGAGAGGATTTGTGATGAATTAATTAAATAATTGGATTTATTTAATTAATGGAGACTTGACATTTGAAAGAGGATAATGATTTAATTAAATAATTAAAATTATTTAATTTTGGAAGAATGAAGTTGAATTTAATTAAATTAATTAAATAAAGAGAATTTATTCAATTAATGTTGAAATTATGTGATTTGGAAGAATTTAATGAAATTAATTAAATAATTAGATTATTTAATTAACGTTAAATGCAAGTGATTAGACAGAAATGCAAGTGATGTGATGACTTAGTCATTTTAGGGTGTCTACATGTGCAACATAAGAATGCAAATGTTTGGATCTCCTTTCGTAGTTTTCTAACACTTGATTGATTATAAACTATGAATCACCAAAAAAATGTAAGCATTTTGTCTCCTAACATCATAGCTAGCATAATGCCCAAAGATAGAGCTTCATACTCAGTAATGTTGTTGGTTCAAAATAAGTCTAACCTAAAGGTGAAAGAAAATATTTTTCTTGTTCAAGAAGTAAGGACTACTCTAGCTCCAACTCCCTTTTAAAACTTTCTTTGTTAAAATGGAGAATCTAGAGGTTGTGAGGAACTTGTGACATTGACATTTCTCTTGCTTCATAAGTTAACCTTAATTCTTCTATTTTTTTCCTTTCTTCTAGTGATTTTGACCATATTGATATGAATGCATATAGATATTCTCATCTTTGTTGTATGAAATGGCTACTACATTGAATGGAGCATATGCTTTTGTTAAATGAGGGTCAAATGGGAACTCCTTTGCGATTTTTGTTTCCATGTCATTTAGGATCTTGGTGATATTCGTAATTCCTTTAGATGTTTCCCCTTTCTTTAAGGTTCTAAATTTTGGGTTGGTTTTGGTAGTCTTCCCCTTCTTCTCATGTTCCATCCTATAAATGTTGAAAGGGTCAAGATCCCCTTTAATAACATGTACTTGTCTCATATGAGGGAAATGGATTTCTTGAAATAGGCTGGAGGTAGAAACCCCCATTTTGTGAATCCAAGGTCTAACTAGGATCATTTTATAAGTGATCTCTTGATAAATGATGTAAAATTTGGTTGAAAGGGGTTTGGGACATAACGTGATTGGTAGATGAATATCTCCCATAGTTTGGATTTTTTGGTTATCATAGATTCTAAGGATGGAGGCTTCTCATATGATGTAAGTCTCATCATAACCATTATTTAAAGGAGAGAGAAAAGGAGGATGTTAATAGTAGCCCCATCATCTACCAAGACATTTTTAATGCCATTTTTCAGAACCTAGATTTGTAGGTAAAGGGGATGATTACCTTGTTTACTTATGCCATCATTTGAAGGTAATTTCTCAAGATTGAATGTAATTTCATTGCATTTTATTTATGAAGGAGTTTGGACAAGATTTCCCAAATTTAGGACATTAAGGAGCATTCTTCTATGTGTAGGAGAGTCTCTAAGGAGATCTATTATTTGTGAGAAGACCAAGTCATTTGTGATGAGACCTCATTGTCCTAATTCTTGTGTAGTACAAATTTCCCTATCTTTTTCCAATTCTATGTGACTCAGTGTGTTTTGATCAAAGATGAGCTGGTGATTTTTACACTCTTTGTCCTTTTGAAGAATGCTCATGATTTTTTGTTGTTAATCTTTTGGAAGTTTTTAGATGGTTTTGTTAAATTTGAGATATGCTTTTGTGTCATGTCCTTTTACCTTGTGAAACAAACAATATGCATTAGAGTCATAAGGATGATGATATGATCCCTGACTATTTCTTGTTTTGTCATTATTTTGCAAATGTCTAATTGTGTTCACATGATTTTTATGGGGATCTTTGTCACCCTGTCTATTGTCATATTTATATTTTTATTCAAGATCTCGATAGCGGATGGGTTGCTTATGCTATTGTCATTTTGAATAACTAGTCATCCATTTGGTCCATATGTTCTTTACCCACTATCTATGGTTGCTTGGTCAATTCTTAAGGCACTCTCTAGAGATTCTTCATATGATATGTAGAGTAACTTCTATACTTCTCTTGTATCCCTATTGAGGGTATGCAAGAAAAGATCACAGAATTCCCCATGGTCCATGTTTGGGGCACTTGTTAAAGAATATAGGACTTGCCTCCATCATGTTATGAAGTGTGCCACAAAATCATTTACATCTTGTTTCATGTTTTGAAATTCTCATATTCCAATTTTTACTAGTTTGTTCATGTCAAATTTTGCCATAAATTCACTAATGAACTATCTAAATGAATGTATTGAAGCCTCAAGAAGGTGATAATACCAATCAAGGGCAATTCCTTCGAGTGGTTTTAGGAATATATTCCTATGACTCCATCCCAGGGGAGGAGTTCTCTTATTACTATATTGTATGCCTTGATATGTGAATTTGGATCACCCTCTCCTTTAGATTTTGGTAAGTTTGGAATAGGACATGGTAATAAGATGTTGAAAATGTTGTATAATCTAAGAATTCTTTTAGATATTCTAGATATGCATGTTCTTGTAAACTAATTTTATGAAGTTGCATTTATTCTAGTGAACATAAGTCATGTAGGAATGAAATCTTGGTTTTGAAAATTTCCTTGATATTCAAGTATGTCTAGATAAGTTTGTTGACTAGCTTGTTGGAATGTTGGTGGCATCACATAGTTTGTGTTGTATGAATGCCACTTTGTTGCATGTTATAGTTTTGTTTTCTATGAATGCCACTTGGTTTCATGTTATGGGTTTGATTCTATTATGAAGGCACAAATTTCACATTTCCTATGTTGCAAGAGTAAAAGTTTAAGTATGGGGGTAATTATGTTGCCCCCTTAGCTTGGTTCAATTCTATTGATGAATGGATTTCCTTGCAACTTTAATCTTTCTTCAATCTTTCTTTTGTGAGGTTGCTTAAAACCTCTAGTCTCAATCATCCTAATGCATTGGACTAGAGTGGATATAAGGTCTGTAGGTGTAGCTTCCTCAGTTCTTTGATATTTACCACCTTATAGTGGGATTTTTTGTATTGGGGTTTGAGTGGCCCCACTTGTTTCATGAACAATTTCTGTTGACAGTTGATGTGTCACAACTATCTTTACTTGATATGCTATGTGAAGGTCTTCTTGTGCTTCCTAATGCTTATTGTAAGTTATTTTTGAGATGACCTACTTAATTGTCTATTTGAATGATCATTTCTCTACAACTAGTGATGGGTTGACCATGTTGATGTATTTCAGATTGACCTCATCGTGATTAATTTTGATAGGGAAGACTAGGTTGAATCACTATAGATTATTCCCAAGATGGGTTGTTGAAAGTTAAGGATCTTTGAGGCTCCTAACAACCACATTCATGATCTAAGTCTTCATAATCAAAATAATTTAAAACTAGTGGTAGCAGATCTAATGGCACATACCTTTCAAAGGTAAGGGTGGGAGGTTCATTTTAGGGGAAGATCCCCTAAGGTTTTTTGATTCCATAATATTTGGGAATGCTAAAAATATCATAAAATAATTAGAATGGGTGTAGATGAAGGTGAAGATGGGAAAAAAAGCAAAGGAAATATAAAATCTTACCAAAAGGTTTTGTACTTCAGCTTAGGTACACCAAAATATGTGTTGTTTATAATATGACTCAAACATAATGCAGTTGATTCAAAATCTAACATAGCACATGAACTATATCCTTGTAGAGGTGACCTCCTAATCACTCCTACTCTCATGGAAAGAGCCAGTCAAGAAGCGATAGTACTGATGGGGTGTCCTATTCTTGAGGGAGTAGAACATTGCATATCATGATTGGGTTGATCATGTTTGTGTTTTGAATGTTTTGATTATTATTGTTGTGATCATTGTTTTTGATATGTTACTATTGAATTCATTGAATAGGGGTGGTGTTATGATTCTAATGTGACCCAAAGGGTCATTTTCTCTAATTCTATTCCTCATTATTTGTAAATAGGCAAAAAACATTGATCCTCTATTTTTGATCGATTAATTCTTCAAGAAGTATGAATTCTTGGTTGCATAGTTTCTCTCCTTATCTTTGTTTGTTTTCCAATTGAATTGGCCTCAAGATTTATTCATGTTCTTGGGTTGTTTCTTCTATTTGGTTTGGTTGTTTGGGGAGGTTCTCTTTAATTTCTTCCAAGATTGATTTAATCCAATCTTCCCTCACACTAGGGCATATTGAGTGCTTAGCGGAGAAGATGAGTGTTTGACTTGATTGTTTTGAAAGATTTGATACCACATGATGAAAGTGAGGGTTTCTCTTATTTTTGTGTTTTATGATTTGGATGAGTTTCTAATGCAAATTAATACTAAATTTATGTAAGCTATTTTATATTTTCCATAACTTTTAAAATGTGATTTAATTAGTATATGAAATTTTAATGTAAATCTATGTGGCTTTTCCCCTAATGCAATTTGACTATGTTTTTGTTGTGTTTTCAAGATTGGTTTTTGAAATGAAACTATTCTAACATATAAGATTTACAATCTAATTTAATAATACAATGAATTTAATCTAGATAAAATGATAAAAATAAGAGAAAAATAAAACAAGTTTTTATTTCTCATGGTTAAGAGTGTTTACTAATTACTATACTTCTAATATATAAAGGTAGTAAAGGACATGTGGTCTTGTATGAAGGTGTTAGTGCCAAGCATACATCATAGAGATCTAATTTTTTGATAACCTTCTCTATAGCAATTGGGACCTCTGCTTGATGATAGGAAGGGATGGTGATGTAAGGAGATTTTAAAATGTGAAAGAAGCTCAAAGTGTTGTCAAGCATAAAGTAAAAGGCTCAAAAGTCTTGTAAAGAGCATATGGATGATAGCTAAGAATGACAAAAATCTCCTAAGGGGAAGCGTAGAAGCTTTGTAAACTAAAACTAAAATAAGAAAAATGAAAAGGCTCTTAATGTATTGTAGTAAGCTTGCTTGAGATGAGACTTGTGATTGAATTGAGTATGTGAAATGAAGATGTTTTTGATAATATAAGGCAGCTAAACAAGGGGTCGAACCCATACAAAAAGTAAAAGAGCCACAAAGGCAGCCAGCACAAAAGTGCCTCAAAACAGATACATCAAACTCTGTTTTCCCAGCATAAATAGCATAAACAACAACTACAGCTTAAGATAGTTAATACGGAGTAGCAGAGTATCATCAATATATAAGAAAAAACTGAGGAAAATTCTCTCCTTACTTAACCATGGATTTAATAAGATCATCCAATTTCATAGAGTTCTCATCAATGTCAGTAGAAACAGCAGCCCCAAGGTTCTGCAGCATAGAAATATTGAGTAAGATAGAACTCCTGAGCATAGTGGAAATATTATGTTCCAACTTGTCAATGCGGCCCCGCAGAAGTGCAATTTCAGACCCAAAGTCAGTACCGGTTTCCATTTCTTCGTCAGCTTCTTCCACAAACATCTATCCCACTTTTCTAGCATTGCCTGCAAAATCCTCAGCATCGTCAGCAATAGCCCCCATCTCTTTATACTCCTGCTTACCATCAGCATCCTCAGAGATCTCTTGAACATCCATATCCTTGGCCTCATCACCCTGGGTGGATTCATCAGAAGCACTCTCAGAATAGTCAATAAGTTTGGCCTTGAGAGCAAGTTTGCCAGCAATTTGCCTGGACTGTCTAACTCCTGAGGAGAAGCCCTCCTTAATATTCTTTTCAGACAGATTAGACTTGCTACCATGTCCCACAGGGGTCCTACAGGGATTTTTAGGGGTCCCCACAGCCGTCCCCACAGTGCCAGCTTCACCAGCATGTGTCTTCCTCTTCTTGCCCTTCGTACTAATAGTAGAGCCCAGGGTATCTATGGGAATCTCCTCAGGAGTAGAAATAGAAACTTCTTTTGTCTTAGTAGAAGCAGGGGAAGGGCGTGATTTTTCAACAACAGCAGTATCTTCAGGGTTTGAAGATATTTCCCCACTATTAGTCTGAATTTCCTTAGAAGGCTCCAGGGCAAGATGGAAGTTGTAAAGACATAGGATGAGGCCCTGATGAAGGGGGATGGGTTTCTTGGCCATTTTAGCTCTAACCCTAAGAACAGAATGCTCAAGGGAAGATAAAAGATAAAAAGGAAAGCTAATATGAGCATTGCATTGAAAGTGATTCAGAAGGGGAAGATGATAGTTATAGAACCTGGTGAAGCACCCCTCCAGCGTGAAATACTTCATAAGGAGAAAACACACACTGTCCCAAGGCTCAGGTAGCTTGGCTCTATCGAAACCCCCCTGATAGGGAATGAGTGCTTCCCCATCTCCAAGAAAGAGCTTTTGGCTAGAATGGTCTACAATTTTGGTTTTCCTTTGTAGTTTAATCCCTTGAGTAGACATGCTAGTAGCCATAGCAATAACACTTTCAAAAATCTCACAACTAATTCCCCCCACAAAGACACACTGGTTTTACCAAGACCTAGCGAACTGTTCAGATAAGTTTTCATCATACCCATTGAGCCACTCCAAATAGGGACTAATCCCACCCTCTTTACAATAATGCCAAACCACCAGGTTATCTTTGAACTTGCAACAAGAAACGGGTTCCATTCAGATTCGATCACCACCCTTGTTGGACTTATAGAGCAAATCATGAAAACCCCAAATTTCCACAAAGTTCCTATGCAGGGTAACATTAATCCCTTGATCAAGGATAATGATAAGGGAAATGCAACATCACCCATTATCATTAATAAGGAATGCCTTACAAGGATGATGCTTACTCTTCCCATGCTTAATCATAATTTCACTGCAAATGCTATAATGAGCGAGTAAGCCGCTTGCCTTACCAGAGGGGCATAATAAGGTAGAAATAACAATAATCAAGAAAGTACAAAAAATCCTGTACTTCAAGATGCATGTTAGCATCCTCCAATAGGACTGATGAAGTGATCTGTCTTTCCAATAAATCTAACTCATCCTTGACATGTCACTTCCTTTTGAATAAGATCCCTAATGTTAAAAGGGATGTAGTCGATTTGGCACCAACATCACCAATTTGAATACTGTTGACCAAGCTTGGCATAGGCATCTGCAACCCCATTACCCTCTCGATAAATATGCGAGATGTCCACCCTGGGAATTTTCTACAGGAGGATCTAAATATCCATAATAATATCCTTCAACTTAATACTAGCGGTCGACACATTGTTCACCGCATCAATAACCATTTTGGAGTCCCCCTGAATATTCAGATTTCTAATACCAAGGGAGATAGCCAATTTAATACCCCATACAAGAGCAATTGCTTCAGCATAATTATTACTTTGACAGCCTAACCCACCAACATAGACAGCAACCATTCCCCCTTTGTCATCCCTTATAATCCCTCCACCACTAGCTTTGCCATCCGCCTTAGAAGCCCCATCAAAGTTTAGTTTAAGCCAGTGAGGCTTCGGGGGGCTCCATCTAGTGTTAAGCCTCTGCAACCTTTTGGAACTATTATGAACAGGAATATGATTTAGGATATTCCAATTAGCTGCAATTTGCTCCTCTTCATGGGTTAGAGGTTTCTCCACAATACGTATATGGGCATTAGTGACACTTTCCATTAGAGTCTTAACAAAAGAGTGGAGAACGTGAGAGGCATCTCTAGCAGTATCCCTAAAAATTCTGTGATTATGTTCTTTCCATAGAATCCAGCCCAAACAGGGCAGAGTTTGGTTCCATAACTCAATGAGCCAGGGATGAGAAAAGGTAGGATACCAACTGGTAACAACTTCCTTGATATCAGCATTACAGACCCACTGAATGCCAATATTTCCTAAGATTATGTTCTAGAATTCCCTAGCAAAATCACAATGTATGAATAGATGAGAAACAGTTTCCTCCTTTACATAGCACAGACAACATCTATTGACCAAAGTAAACCCTCTCTTCTGTAAGTTGTCCTGGGTTAGAATTTTGTTATGGACAGAAGCCCACCAAAACATATTGATTTTTGGTAAAAGTTTATGATTCCAAACTTTTCTCCATATCTCCTTTCTATGAACATCAGGAACCATCAGGTGGTAAGCAGACTTGATAGAGAAGCTTCCATTCTTATCCAGCCACCAATACTGCTCATCCTCACGAGGGAAGAGAGGGATTCTGATCCCCTGAAGCAAGTGTTGAACAGCCCAAACTCTAGGAGTGAGATCAGGGCGATGGGCACAGCAATCCAATAAATTTTTCCATCTTCGATTGCCATTATTAATAGCCATGTAATTGCAGACTTTATCCCCAAAAAATTGAGTAGTAATGCCAGCAATAGCACCATAATCGCCCTGGGAAATAAGAGCCTTATCTTTTACCCAAATATCATTCCAGAAATTAATAGACATACCATTTCCCAATTTCCATCTAACCCCTTGCTTAAGAAGGCTTCTGGATTTCAGCATCTTATTCCAGATAATAGATCCTTGGGGTAACCCTTCCTGATGGAGAAAGTTGGGCCAATCAGTGACATGAAGATATTTAGCTTGCATGATTTCCCCCCAATCCTTGTGGTTATGAATCAGGTTCCAGCTGATTTTGGAGAGGAGGGCTTTATTCATGTTACGGATGGATCTAATATTGAGACCACCATGAGATTTAGGAAAACACACTTTTTCCCAGCTAACCAAAGACATTCTCTATTTGTCTTCCACCCCCGTCCATAAAATTTTTCTTTGAATCAGTTCCAATTTGTCAGCAAAAGAACTAGGTATCTTAAAAAGAGACAAGAAGTAAGTAGGTATACCTTGGAAGGAGGCACGAAGAAGCTGTAATTTGCCCATACTCCTGAGTAGTTTCCCTTTCTAGCCAATCAATTTCCTTTGAGTTCTTTCCAATATTCCATTCCAGAAACCTTGAGACACCTCTTTGACTGTAAGGGGGAGGCCAAGGTAAGTAGCAAGAAGATCAACTTCAGCACAGTTCAGGATATTAATATTTTTTGCTGGAGATCGTTAGGAGTATTAAAAAAATACACATTGCTCTTTTGGAAATTTATGCTTTGACTAGAAGCTTGGGCATAGTTATTTAAAATATTCTTCCAACTCCAAGCTTCAAGCACAAAAGAGATGCCAAAAAGAATGGTGTCATCAACAAACTACTGCACAGACATAGGGGAAAGGGAGGAAGCAGGTTTGATGCCTAAGAGATTTTTAGAAGAGATATTAGCTTGAATATGTCTCCCAAGGGCTTCTGCCATCATGATAAACAAGTAAGGGGAAAGAGGATCCCCCTGTTGGAGTCCTCTCAAAGAAGAGAAGAAACCCCTAGGGATCCCATTAACCAGAACCGAGAATTTAGTAGAAGAAACAACCTTCCTAATGAGAAGAGAGATTTTATCATTAAACCCAAACTTCCTAATGACTTGAAACAAAAAAGTCCAAGAGACCCTATCGTAGGCTTTAGAGATATCTAACTTGAGAGCCATACCAGGGATTCTACTCTTGTTCATGGAATGAATAGTTTCATGAGTGGAGATCACAGCATCAAGAATTTGCCAGCCCGGGACAAAGCCTTTCTGAGCTAGGGAAATAATTTTATCTAAAAAAGGTTGAAGTCTCATGACAAGAACTTTAGTGCAAAGCTTATAGACAGTATTACACAGGCTAATGGGTCTGAACTTAGAAAGTTGGATAGGCTTCACCTTTTTAGGAACAAGGACAATAAAAGTATTATTTATCTGCTTTAAGAGTTTACCAGTTCTAAAGAAATCTCTAATAGTAGTAGTGAGATCAACCCCCACAATATCCCAATATTCCTGGAAAAAAATAGGGGGGAAGCCATCAAGGCCCGGAGCTTTGAATGGGCCCATAGAGAATAAAACAGCCCGAACCTCCTCCTCAGATATAGGCTTTAACATTTCAAGGTTATCTTCCTTAGTTATCAGACAGGGAATCTTGTCAATGAACTGATTCATACTCCTGCCATTCTCAGCATTGCTAGCTTGTGCAGTCAAGAAGTCCTGAAAGAATAACACAGCTTGCTCTCCAATCTCATTATCCTTAGTGATAGTATTGCCATCTTCTAGACATAATTTTGTTGTGGAATTAGCCTTCCTATGTTTCATGGCAGAGAGATGAAAAAAGGCCGTATTCCTATCCCCCTCTTTAAACCACTAAATCCTGGACTTCTGTTTCCAATAGACCTCTTCTCTACACATAAGATTCTTCCAGTCAGAAATCACACCATATTCTTCCTTAGTAGTGTCTTCTGAATCATCTCCTTGGGCAATCCACTGCTGGATATCTGCTAGTTTTTCGGCAATATTTTTCTTCTGAAGAAACACATTACCAAACTATATCTATTCCACCCACGAACTTCCTATTTAATGTGTAGGAGCTTTTTAACCAATCTGAACATAGGAGTACCCTGAATAGGAATTTGCCACCATTGAGCCACAAGTTGTCTAAAGTCTCTATGCTTAATCCACATAGCTTCAAAACAGAAGGGGAAAGGGCCCTGTTGGCTCTGATCTTTCCAATTGAGGAAAATAGGGCAGTGATCAGACATGGTTCTAGGAAAAGCCTGCAAATTCATATTATGATGATTATCCCAATTACTAGAAATAAGAAACCTGTCTAATTTTACTTGGATCATTTGGTCTCCTCTTCTTCTGTTAGACTAGGTAAAATTTTGGTTCTGCAATTCCACATCAAGCAATCCACAAACATTAATGAACTCCACAAAATCAAACATGCTGTCAAAATAATCAAGTATCCCACCAGATTTCTCAAAAGGATATAAGGGAGTGTTGAAATCACCAGCCAACATCCATCTAGAGTGCGGGGTATTGGTCAGAGAGGTACTCAAATTAGTCCACAATGTTTGCCTCAGAGTTCTAGTATTTGGGGCATAAATATTAATTAAGATCAGTTCAAGGAAGGCAAGGAGAAGTTAATAATCAGAAAATGCTTACTAGAAGCAACAAGAGAACCTTAGAGTTTAGCACTGTTCCACATAGTAACAATCCCACCAGAGGCCCCTATAGCCGGACTAATGCAGAAAGCAGCCTTGGGCCATATGTAATCAGCTATCTTCTTAAAGCTCTCCTCCATCATCTTGACCTCCTAAAGTAATAGAATATCTAACTTATTATCTAAAACACAGTTTTTAACCTCAAATTGTTTGGTGGGGCTATTAAAGCCCCTCAAATTCCAGGATAGGATTCTCATTTAGAAGGTTTGAGGGATTGGACCTCTAGTGTTTTCTGCTTACCACTGGCTATTTCCCTGGCAATCTCTCTTTACCTTGTCTCTCTGAGGGTCAGTCTCCCTTGTTTGGAGTCAGTGCCTACATCCACAGATTTTTTGCCTCTACGGTTCTTTTTCTTAGGGGTAATCCAATCCTCCAGCTCATTACCACTACCACTTGGACCTATTTCAACTGCCAATGAGTGAGCTGCTTGGTTCCCTATTTTCATAGTATGAGAAGCTTCCTGTGTTGGATTTAAGGTTGTTACTCCATCAGTATCTTCTATATCTAGAGGTAGAACATGTTGATCATCCCTCAAACCCTTGCCTTCTTCATCATCCCCATCTACAGATTGGGATCGTATTTCACCCTCCTTAATCATATTGGTTTGGTGATCTCTATAATTATCTGTATGTGAAGCAACATTCTGACAATCTTTTTCCATAACCTTCTCAGTGTTAGTTGTCGTTGCACCAAAAGATCGACCTATTAATGCCTGATACAACCACTTGACTTAACAAGCACAGGAGGTAGTTAAACCCTTGTCGCAAACCACTGCAGCGCAGTGCTGAATGAGGAGACCAAGGGCCACACCTTGCAACAATCCCCCCTAGCGCAAGTGCAGGGTTTGAACCTGTGACCTCAGCTCTGATACCAATTGTTAGTTGTCGTTGCACCAAAAGATCAACCTATTAATGCCCGATACAACCAATTGACTTAACAAGCATGGGAGGCAGTTAAGCCCTTGTCGCAAACCACTGCAGTGCAGCTCTGAATAAGGAGACCAAGGGCCACACCTTGCAACACTCAGTATTATCTTTTGGGAAAGCATTTTCCTCATTACCCCCCATTCCTTGATTAACAAGGGTAACATTTTTGGGTGAATGATCCGCAGCCTCATTTTGAGGAGCAACCTCATTATGAGGATTAGCCTCCTTCCCCATTTGCTTCATCTTGCATTGGGTCATTACATGGCCCTTCTTCTTGCAGATTTGACAGAAGGTAGTAGCATTTTTGTAGAGAATCGGCTGGGTCCAAATCCCATATTTAGAGTTTAACTCTATGGACATGGGAAGGGTTTGGTTAATCTCCACATTAACACAAAACTGGGCATATACACACCTAGATTGAATATGAGTCGTATGATCTACAGTAACATACTATCCAAAGTAGTTGCCAATGGCAGTAAATATTGTTTCATCCCAAAATTCTAAGGGAAACCCTGGCAATCTTACCCAAATAGGAGCTGACTTGCAGAGGTCCGTGTTAGGGTCAAACCCAGGTTTCCAAGGGCACAAAGCAAGTGAATGAGAACCATAAAGCCATGGTCCTCTAGCCAAAATAGCTATCATATCCTCCCTATTACTAAATTTAAATAGGAACAGACCTCTTGCCATAGCAATGACCGAAACACTACCTTTGATTCTCCATCGAGAAAGTACCCATTTCCTAACCATCTCAATATTAGGATGGAAGGAAATAAACTTACCAACTAGAGCTAGATCCATGGTTGCCATGATTCCTTCTATCAGATCATCTGGAATATCCAGAGCCATACCTGCCATGGAATCCATTTTGACAGGAAGCCCCGCCCCGCTTTTAGGGGAGCCCATATTCTCCCCTATTAATGCTCTCTTCCATCCTTTAGAAGGATCTTCCTCCATCAAGTTTGAGTTCCCAGAGGCACTGCCTTCGGCAGCAGCCTCCATTAACACAGAAAGCAATTAGATCTAAAAACCCTAAAAAACCCTAAAAAGCCATGGAAAGCAGAGCTCGCGACTCGTAATTGAAATGAAGATGTTAAACAATGAAGAATGAAGGGGTATTTATAGGTAGAAATGTGAGGGAAGCCATGAAGAGATAAAAATGAAAGAATGAGTTAACTAAAGAAAAATGAGAAATTTTTCTAAAAATAGATGAAAGGATAGAGAGGTAACAAAAATAAAACTAAAGAAAATAGAAAAAAAGAGAAGAATAGATGAAAGGATGGAGAGGAAACAGAAAGAAAAATAGAGAAAATAGGAAAAAAAAAAAAAAAAGAGAAGAATTGAAAACTATTTTGAGTAGATAAGATTTGACCAATAGTTTACAATGGAAAGAAAGTGAGAAAAGAATGAGTTAGCATGTAAAAATGCAAGGCAAAATGAGTTAAAAATTAAGAAAAAAATTTAGAACAAAAAGTACTTTCATACATTCAAAGACAACAGGGTTGCCCCTTTCGGGACCAAAGTTACCTATTTTGCCAAGGATGGTCACCCAGGTGACTCTATAGCTTAAGGATGGGTCGCATGGCTGACCTAGAAGGTCAAAGGGGTGATGCTCTAGAAGAGGATCTAAAGGGTTAGATAGGGAAAGCACAAGGTTTGGAAAGTTAGCTCAAAGATGTAACAAGGTGGGTTAGGGACTAAAGAGGATGTTGGTTGCATCATCAAGATTGCTATTGTTGAGAGAAGTATGATTCACGCCTTTGAGGTTCATGATCTAGTGTGAGGCCTAATTATTTCACTCCCTTATTTTGCTTATTTCACATTTATAGTTGATGACATTTTGGCATTTGGGGACTGTTGATCCCAATATGCAAATTCTCTAGACTATATTCCTTTATTTTGGATTAGCTATGCTTAGTATGTGGTGATTTGACTATATCCTGATTTTGATTCACTGATGATGTTTAGGCATGTGATATGCACTTTAATGATATTAGAGATGTTAGTTGTGAAATCATTATATGAATTTTCTATGTGATTTTGATTCTGAGATAGTATATAAAAATACAATTATGAATCTTATTTATGATGTGATTTGTATAATGTTTTAAATGAATGATGCGATGATGTGAGTGTTTGCATTTCCTTGCTTTGGCTATGATATATATATGTTGGATTAATCTATTTGTTCATGTGTGTAGGTGATTTTCCAGGCCACGAAAAATTAGAGATCAACCTCACACCTAAGTGTTTCTCGTGTTAGATCGATCCATTCCCAAGAGGGACAAGAATCATGTGTGATTATATGATGTTTTCGTAAATGTTTGCATTTTATTATTTGGCCTAGATTTCACCCTTTTATTTTATTTAATTGATGTTGTGTAAAATGTGTTTTAATTTACACCACTTGGTGTATTTTATTTTACGTGGCCATGTTATGTGAATTTTTACCTCCTTAAGTGTTTTCTAGGGGCTAAAATTAACCCTAGGTGGTACCCCTAGGGTCTAGGGCCCATTTGAGCTTGCCAAAGCCTAGGGTTACCCCCGTCTAGTCACCTTAATCTTAGGTTAAAGAAAAGTGGCGAAAATTCAAATTGGGTAAGTGTGGGAGATGAGTCATGCCTTGAAAGAAGACCCATCTCCCTTTCCAAGGCATGGGATTCCACCACCTTGAAGACTTGGGGAGTCTTCAAGACCCCCAAGCATGTGGAACCTTCCTCCAATGCTCTCACACAAGTGTGAGAGCATCTTGGAGTAAAGGGGCTCCCTTTGGAGAATAAGCTGATGACATGTGTCATCCCTTATCCTCTTAGATCCCATGTGGAGAGATGCCACCTCTCCACCTTTGCTCTCACACATGTGTGAGAGCACATGTGGAGAGGGTGGGGTTTGAATGGATGGGAGGGTAACACATGTCACCCTCACATTCCTTTTCCCTTGCAAGTGGGATGGGAAGAGGAAGGAGAATGTGTGTGTCACCTTCTCATTCCTCAAGGCCTTGGAAGGAGGCCTATTTTAATTCCTCTTTGAGAGGGGAATGGGGTTCTTGTTTTTGCTAAATTTTTTTATCTTTGGAAGGATTTTGGGGATTTAGAGAGATTTTGGAGAATTGGAGGCTTGGAGAAATATTGTGGGCTCGTCTTCAACTTTCATCCATTGTTGGGCTCTTAAGGTAAGCCTCATGGCATTTTAGCCTTCCTTATGCTTTGTTAATTTTAGTTATGTGCTTGAAATGCTTTGGTGTGTTTGTTTCTTCTTTGTTATGGGGTTTTTGGGTGTTTTGGGATGAGACTACCAACTTTGGTATGTCCATCCATGTGTGGGGTGGGGGAGGAGTGAACCTCCTCGAGGTCACCCTCCTGGTATTGGTATTTTTGTGGCCTTGAGGGCAATATATTGGAGTATGAAGTATTTTTGTTGGCATGGGTGCCATGGTGAGATTCATATATTCATGGAGTTATCATTTTGGGTTTGAGGCCTTATTTTTGAGTTGAGACTTTGGGATTTTTGTGGAGTGATCCTCTTGAGTCAAGTGATGTCCACTCCCCTACCCCTTCAAATCCATTTCTATAGATTTTGTGATGTGTAAACCTTATGGGTGTTCTTCTTGATTTGTGTGGTTTACTTATGGTTGTGTTGTGGTATGAGACCCGTGTGAAGATCGACCTCCCAGCTCGGAGGTGACCCACTTGCGGGTCTATGGTAGAGAGGAGAGCATTTTTAGTGGCTTGGTTGTCTCTCCATTGTTTTTTATTATATAAGGCGGTTAAAACAAGAGGCTGAACCCTTACAAAACAATAAAAAGAAACCCAAAGGCATCAACACAAAAGAGCCTTGAAACAATTACAGCATAACTCGCTTAACCAACATAAATAGCATAGACAACATAACCAGTCTAAATATAATATATATGAAATAGTAGAGTATCAACATCATAAAAGAAACTAGAACTAAGGAGAAAGATTCTCCCATCTTTTAGCCGGGGATTCAATAAATTCATCCAACTTTTTAAAATTCTCTTCTTTATCAACAACAGCAGTAATCCCAATATCCTACAACACAGAAAGATTAAGTAAAATAGTATGCCTGAGCATAGTGGAAAAAGACTGCTCTAGCTTCTCAACACAGCCCCTCAAGATAGCAATGTCATTCCTATAACCAACATCTTTCTTTGTTTCATCAGCAGCTTCCTCCACAAACATCTTTCCCCCTTCGTCAGCATCATCCTCAGAGTCACCAACAACACCACCAGAAACCTCCATCGGTTTATTCCCATTCTTACCCTCAGCATCTTCAGAAATCTCCTAAACTTCTAGAACCTTGGCCTCATCACCTTGAGTGGATTCTTCAGACAAACTCTGAATAATCTATAAGTTTAGCTTTCGGCGCAGGTTTTCCAGCAATCCTCCCCAACCTCCTAACCCCAGAGAAAGAGCCCTCCTTCATGTTCTTAGCAGACAGATTAGATTTACTGCCCAATGCCACAGGGGTACTGCAAAGATTTTTAGGGGGCCCCACATCATCCCCCACAGTTTCCTCTTCCACCTCCCTTATTTTCCTCTTCTTGCTCTTGACACTACCTTTGGAGACCGAAGTGTGGGTATCAGCCACCATGGGAATCTCCTCATTAGATAGAGAAAAAGAAACCCCTTTCAACTTATGGGAAGCAGGGGAAGGGCAAGGCTCTTTAGAAATGGCAGTATCATCAGGGTTGGCAGACATTTCACCGCTATGAGTCTGGATAGGCTTAGGTGGCTCCAAAGCAAGGTGAAAGTTATATAAGCAGAGGATGAGACCCTAGTACAAGGGAATGGGTTTCTTAGAAGGTTTCTTGGCCAACTTAGCTTTAACCCTAAAAACCGAATGCTCAAGGGAAGACAGTAAATAAAATGAGAAACTAATATGAGCATTACGTCTAAAATGATTCAGAAGAGGAAGATGATAATTGTAAAACATGGTAAAACACCCCTCCAGATTGAAGTATTTCATTAGGAGGAAACACATTTCATCCCACGGCTCTGGCAGCTTGGCCCCTCCATTGTTTAGTTTCTTGTAGGTAGTTGATTATGGCATTTGGAGCTTGGTGGGAGTACATTTGAATTTATGTTTTATTGTTATTGTGGCTAGTTGAGAGCCATGGCCAAGTTTGGGCCTATGTGTAGTTGGGCAAATGGAAAGAGAGAAGATACTCTCTTATTGTGTAATTGTTTTCAAAAGATATTTATTGTTGGTTCCCATATACTTGTGGTTGCAAAAATGAACTATATATGTTGTTGGTTTTTGTTATGAGGTTGTGAGAAAGTTGCAATGGAAAATATACATATATTTCCTTGCTCTTTAATGTTGTCAAAAAAAAATATAGATATGCTCTTGTTTTATATTATTGTTTCAAAAAAAATATTAAATACAGTTGCTAGTTTCATTTCAAAAAAAATGGTAGAAGTTGTCATTGTTATTTCGAGGAAAAGAAAATAGAAGGAAAGATTGCCCTTTATCTCTGAAATGAAAAAAACAGATTGATTTAATTCTGTAATAGTATTTAATTTTGTTCATGCACTTTTTGTGTTGTTAAATAGCAAGTGAGATTTAAATTAGAGAATTCAGTTGTATTGTTAATAGGAAATATATATATGGGCGAATGTTTAAATATATATACATATATTTAAATGAACATTCTTATATATCTCTTGTAAATATATATTTATATATATACATGTATATATGTTTACTTACATATATATATATATATATATATATATGAACCAAAATGATTGACCTAGCTATTTTTTTTATATATTACAAAGTATATTTTCTGTGTGTTAATATATATATATATATATATATATATATATTGTATTTCTTTTCTTTTAAATTTTTTTTGACTGTGTACTGAACCTGGGAGACTGTAGTATATATATATGAGACTGGGTATAACAGAAATAACATATATAATTAAAAAAAGGATAGTATTAAATATATTGTTAGGGTCTAAAGCCCAACGGAGGACGGACGACCAAAAGAGGGGCCGAATGCTGTGAGGTCATGGCGGAAGCTTGTTCAACATTGTTTTTTTTTTGTAAGTTTTAAATAGTGGGTGGGGGTCTGCCCCCCCACACTCCTGTTGTTTCTTGCACCATGGGCAACACCCATCCCAAAAATCATACCCTGTAATGTTAAACCATGGGCGATGCTTACAATAGACCCTCAGCTCTATTCCTTCACCATTTGGTGCTGCTCCACTTGAACCTGCATTTTTTATGATGGCTACCATTAACCCTAACATAATATATATATATATATATATATATATATATATATATATCTGAGGCTATTTTGCTTGCAGCATCTACTCAACAAAATTTACACATTTGGATTATATTTACATTACACATTTAACCTTAGGGATATATATATATATTCCACAAAAAAAACATGAGACTCATTCATATAAGAGTATACATAGTGAGCATACCTCACTGTGGTAAGTCTTCCATGGCCGCCTCCACCTCAAACCTGAAACAAACAAAAAAAGCATGAGGAGGCAAAAAGAGAAGCAAAGAAATTAGATTGGAGGAATGAATAGAATAGAGGTAAAAATGATTAGGGTTTTCTTAAGAAAACTAGTATTTTATTGGGGATACTTTTAGGGCTTAGGTAGTTTCATATTAATTTTTTTTTGGGGGGGAGTTTAAACTCCATTTTTAAATTAATGGAGATGGGTGCACATGAACCTATGTGCCCCATTTATCCCCCTTATTAATCTGTATTACTTAGCTTGTTTTAAAATTATCCCTTGTGGTCTAATATTTAAATGGGGTGGAATTCATCATTCCTTTATTTTCTTTTAAACTTGAATGGGGAAATTAATTAAACTTATCTTGACCCGGTAATTTTGTCCTTGGGAAATAATGCTAGAATGGGTTCTTATAGGTGACATAATTAAATATGTTGGGAATGTTATTCCTTTTATTTAATAATAGTAAGGGATCGTTTTCCAACCCTTGGGTTTTAATCATTTTTAAATGGAAGTCTTTTTGGGATAATGTTATTTATTAATTTAATTTAACCTAGTTAACTAAATTTGAAAACCTTAGTGCAGCTAATTAATTATCCTAGTGTAATTTTTAATCTAATCAATTTTAATTAGTTTTAGTAAACTCTTGGTAGGAAATTTTAATTTCAAATAATTTCCATATACGCCCATGAGGCGTTATGCTGCTGGATTTTTTTGAGAATCAGGGTTAATTTTTTAGGTGATTTAATCCTTGCATTGATTAAAACTTTAATGTGTTTGTAACTTAATGTCACATTGATAAGTTGTTATTTAATCTTTTTATGCTCTAGCATTAGGGTTTTGATTTTGATTCAGGTCAAAATCACGCCACTCATTTAGGAAAACTTATGGTTCAGGCTAAATCGATCCTAACCCTAATGATGATGCCCATCGCATCGCATAACCCCCTAGTCAGCTATCATCATGCAGGGGATTGTGCATGTAACCACACTACCCCAAGATTTGATTGACATGTTTACGCCTTATACATGTTGCCATCGAGCATGCCGACCCATGTGAGGGGGTTTCTATGGATACATGGAAAAGTTTTTGATATTTTGTGTCATGACCACATGACAAATGTGGACATGACATGTGTGTTGCATGTCGTGACTGCATGGAAAATGCGGACATGACATTTAGTATCAGAGCCCAAGTTTAAACACTGGGTAGTTTAGGGCACATTATTATTCTACATTTTTGATTGATTTGTAAATACCTTGTTCTTGTAGGATGCCTCCCAGAATGAGGCGAGCACATTCACGCGCTACTGCATCCATGGAGATATATAGTAAGTCATCAGCTGAGGGTCAGGGACCACTAGCACCACAGGGACCACAGGCACCATAGGAACCACCCACACCTGATTTAGGGCCACAAATTCTTTAGGCTTTACAGGTAGTCTTAGAGAGGTTACCACCAGCCACAGTAGAGCCACGTGTTGAATCGCGTGTAGAGCCACGTGTCGAGCCCCTTGTCGAGCCATAGGAGGAGCCACATGATGAGCTGCGTGCTGAGTTGCGTGTGAAGCCACGTGTCGAGCCTCGTGTGGAGCCACGAATGGAGCTACATGTTGAGCTGCACATGGAGCCACGTGTAGAGCCGTATGTAGAGATACTTGACACCATAGTAAAGGAGGTCAATTCAGTGTACAGAACTCATAGCTAGAGTCCTTTTCGTCATGCATGGCGAGAGGAGGCTATGAGGATAGAATAGGTTTATCATGGACCATATGATTATGGATGGCGAGAGGAGGTGGATGAACCTTTCAGAGGATGCAGAGACCAAGGTGACCCCATTAGGGATTTATTTAGGCTAAATCCACCCACCTTCACGGGGACACAGAGGGAGCTAAAGCTGAGGTTGAGGCTTGGCTCATTAGCTTGGATAGGTGCTTTGCATTGCGTCCCTATGGGAGCAACACAAAGGCATGCATGGTAGTTCATCTTTTGAGAGACATAGCAGTGACCTGGTGGTGCACTAAGGAGTGCAAGCATCGTCTATCACTGGATACTCTTACATGGGACACCTTCATTGAGCGCTTTAATACGCGTTATCTTTTGGATCATTATAGGCAGTGCTGGATTGACAAGTTCCATGACTTGCAGCAGCGAGGTTCTATTGTAGCGCAGTATGAGAGTAGGTTCATTGGGTTGTCACAGTATGCAAAGTATCTCCATAATAAGAAACTTCTAGTTCACAAATTTATCAAGGGTTTGAATCAGGGGATATCAGGACCAGTACGCATGGCAAACCCCTAGACCATGAGTGAGGTTGTCAAGAAGGTGTACATCACAGAGGAGATTCAGGGGTGGGGTTAGAGTTCACATCCCCAATATCAGGACCGTAGTCAGTAGCAACAAGGTTTCCACCGACCACCACCACCACCTCAGAGGGGAGGATTTAGTTCTACACCGTTACCTCATAGACCTCCACAACAACAGCAGCAGTAGCATCAACAGAGGTCCAGGCCACAACAGAGGGCACATGGGCGTCATAATCATGGTTGGCAACAATAGGGCCTGCATAGGGATCAGCAATAGTAGGGACCATCTACGGGGCCCGCTAGATCACAGCAGTCATTCAGAGGTTCACAGGGTTCCATGAGTCAACCTGATCAGCAATAGTCGAGTAGGACACAGTCAGTATAGGTACAGGCTCAGGGACCATGTTATGTTTGTGGTGGAGCAGGTCATTTAGCCAGAGAGTGCCCACAGGGCTATACGGTAGGGGGACAGCCTCGTGCAGGTGGATCTGAGCAAACAGTTGGGGATGTGGGTAGGTCCCACCGTATGTTTGCAATGGTTGATAACCACCAAGTTGAATTCCAGGCCTCGGTGATTGAGACCACAGGTATGATTGGGGATGTCCCCATTGCTATTTTATTTGATTCTGGTGCTACTGATTCCTTTATATCTCCATCGTTAGTGGAGCATTGCAGGTTTGTAGCTTTTAGGCAGGACGATAGGTGGGAGGTTGAGTTGGCCACAACGGCCAAGATGGCAGTGGATTCTTTGGTTCACAACTATGAGATATCTTTGGGGGCCTTCACTACATTATGCGACCTTAGGGTTATGCCCTTAGCATCTTATGGTGTGGTTTTAGGCATGGATTGGCTTGCGGTTCATAGAGCCAAGCTAGATTGTCACTAAAAGGTGATTAACGACTTAGATGACCATGGTACGATGTTGATATAGTGGGCATTCATAAGCCCACAACAGTTTGCATGATATTCACTCTTTAACTTAAGTGCTACATGCGGAAGGGATGTTAGATATTCACCATTACCATTAGTGACCGATCAAAGGATGAGCCAGAGGCTTTTAGATGATCATCCCATCTTGAGAGAGTTTGCTGATGTTTTTCCACTAGAGTTACTAGAGATGCCACCTCACAGAGAGGTAGACTTTCACATTGATCTAATGCCAGGTGCTGAGCCATTGTCTTGTGCACCCTACAAGATGACTACCTATGAGCTCATAGAGCTCAAGTTGCAGTTAGAGGAGTTGCTCGAGAAGGGGCACATCTGACCTAGCATTTCATCTTAGGGTACATCGGTCATCTTCGTGATGAAGAAAGATGGGTCTCTTCATCTATGCATGGATTATAGGTAGCTTAATAAGGTGATAGTGAAGAACCATTATCCTCTGCCTAGGATTGATGATCTTTTTGACTAGATGTAGGGAGCCAGAGTGTTCTCTAAGATAGACCTGAAGTCTGGTTATCACCAGTTGCGCATCATGGAGGCAGACATCCATAAGACCACCTTCTAGACTTGATATGGCCACTATGAGTTCACTGTGGTACCCTTCGGCTTGACGAACACCCCTGCAGTGTTCATGAGTCTCATGAACAGGGTGTTTCGTACTTACTTGGATCTGTTCATGATTATATTCCTTGATGATATTTTGATCTACTCGTGGACCGAGGAGGAGCATGAGGAGCACTTATGTCAGGTTTTGTAGTGCTTGAGGGAACAAAATCTTTATGGCAACTTGGCAAAGTGTGCATTTTTCAGGTCAGAGATGCAGTATTTGTGGCACATCCTATCTGGTGATGGTATCTCTGTAGATCCATCAAAGATCAGGGCTATTAGGGATTGGCCAACACCCACCAGCATGAAAGAGGTCAAGAGTTTCATGGGGTTAGCTAGGTATTACTGCAGATTCGTTGAGGGCTTCTCCAGGATAGCACACCCCATCACTTCCCTTCAGCGGAAAGGGAAGAGCTTCACATGGACTGAGTAGTGCGAGAAGGCCTTTGGGGTCCTCAAGGAGCATCTCACCAGTGCTCCTATCCTAACAGTTCCTGATCCAACAGTAGATTTCATGGTTTGTACTGATACATCACTAGAGGGATTAGGAGCCGTAATGATGCAGGGGGTCGAGCAATCACATATAAGTCACAAAAGCTCAAGACCCATGAGCTAAACTATGCCACACATGACTTAGAGCTTGTAGTGGTGGTTCATTCTCTTGTTTGTTAGAGACACTTCCTACTGGGTCATCATTTCAAGCCATATTCAGATCATCACAGTCTATAGTACATATTTACGTAGTCGAATCTAAACGCCTACCAATGGTGTTGAATGGATTTCCTTTGCGAGTATGTCTTTGATGTCCACTACATCAAAAGGAAGGAGAACGTGATTGCTGACGCATTAAGTCAGAGGTGCCATGAGATCCTAACCTTAACTCTGAGTGTGGACTTGAGGGGACACATCATACATCATATGCCTGAGGATGAGTGGTTTCTTGAGGTGCAGCAGGAGATCTAGTCACAGAGAGCCCTTGTGGCCAAGTTTATAGGATATTCCCTAGAGGTAGATGGGTTACTTAGACATCGACAATGCATCTATGTACCCCGTCCAGGTGACCTACGTATAGTAGTGTTATCAAAGGCTCATAGAGCACCTTATGCAGCACACCCAGGGGTGAAGAAGATGCATGCCAACTTGTGACAGTTGTACCATTAGGCAAGTATGACATGGGATATTGCAGAGTTTGTTGCTCGATGCCTTGAGTGCCAGAGGTTCAAGGCCGAGCATCAGCATTCAACAGGTCTTTTATAGCCTCACGAGATACCTGAGTAGAAATGGGACACCATTTCCATAGATTTTATAGTTGGTCTTCCTATGTCATCTCGTCACCATGGTGCCATCATGGTGACGCTTGACAAGTTGACCAAGGTGGCGCAATTCTCATCTGTACGCATGACATACAATGCACCGGCAGTGGCGAGAGTATTCTTTGATGACATTGTGAGGTTACATGGGGTACATCACCACATTATTTCTGACAGGGACTTAGTGTTCACATCAACCTTTTGGAGGGCATTGCAGCAGGCATTGGGCACACAGCTCAACTTCAGTTCCACTTATCACCTTGAGATAGATGGTCAAATGAGAGGGAAAACCAGGTGTTGGAGGACATGCTCTGCATGTACGTTATGGACCACCAGTCTAGATGGGATGAGTATCTATATCTGGTTGAGTTTGCCTACAATAATGGGCATCACAACTCGTTGGGTATGCCTCCTTATCAGGCCTTGTATGAAAGACCTTGTAGGACACCATTGAGTTGGGACCGTATAGAGGATAGGGTTGCTATAGGGCTAGAGTTAGTGTAGGATATGGAGTAGCAAGTGACCTTGATTAGATAGAGACTTCAAGAGGTGCAGGATCGATGGAAGAAGTATGCCGATGCTAAGAGACTAGATCGGAGCTTCTCAGTCAGTGACAGAGTGTTCTTGAGAGTGCGGCCACATAAGAGTCCAATCCATTATGGAAAGGGCTCTAAGCTCACACCATGATTCGTTGGGCCTTTTGAGATCTTGGAGCGGATAGGACCCATAGCCTACCGTCTAGCCTTGCCACCTAGCCTAACGCGCATCCACGATATTTTTCATGTGTCTTTTTTATGGCTATATATATCTGATTTATCTCATGTATTGGACTGGAGTGCTCTACAAGTAGAGGTGGATGAGCAGTTAGTTTTGGAGCTAATTCGTATATTGGCTTGTCGGACACTGGTCCTTCGAGGTTGAGAGTTGGACCAGGTTAAGGTTCAGTGGGACATGAATGATGAGCTCATGGCGACATGGGATGATGCAGCGAGATTGAGGACACTTTATCCTCACCTCTTTGATGACTTCCAAGAGGAATTTTAGTCTTTGGGGGGGAGGATGTTAGACCTAATTATTTCACTCCTTTATTTTTCTTATTTCACATTTACAATTGATGACATTTTGGCATTTGGGGACTGTTGATCTCGATATGTAGATTCTCTAGACTCTATTCCTTTATTTTGGATTAGCTATGCTTAGTATGTGGTGATTTGACTATATCCTGATTTTGATTCACTGATGATGTTTAGACATGTGATATGCACTTTAATGATATTAGAGATGTTAGTTGTGAAATCATTATATGGATTTGCTATGTGATTTTGATTCTAAGATAGTATATAGAAATACAATTATGAATCTTATTTATGATGTGATTTGTATAATGTTTTAAATGAATGATGCAATGACGTGAGTGTTTGCATTTCCTTGCTTCGGCTATGATATACATATGTTGGATTAATCTATTTGTTCAAGTGTGCAGGTGATTTGCTAGGCCATGAAAAATTGGAGATCGATCTCACACCTAAATGTTTCCCGTGTTAGACCAATCCATTCCCAAGAGGGACAAGGATCATGTGTGATTGTATGATGATTTCGTAAATGTCTACATTTTATTATTTGGCCTAGATTTCACCCTTTTATTTTATTTAATTGATGTGTTGTAAAATATGTGTTTTAATTTACACCACTTGGTGTCTTTTATTTTATGTGGCCATGTTATGTGAATTTTTACCTCCTTAAGTGTTTTCTAGGGGCTAAAATTAACCCTAGGTGGTACCCCTAGGGTATAGGGCCCATTTGAGTATGCCAAACCCTAGAGTTACCCCTGTCTAGTCACCTTAATCTTAGGTTAAAGAAAAGTGGCGAAAATTCAAATTGGGGAAGTGTGGGAGATGAATCATGCCTTGAAAGAAGACCCATGTCCCTTCCCAAGGCATGGGATTCCACCACCTTGAAGACTTGGAGAATCTTCAAGACCCCCAAGTGTGTGGAACCTTCCTCCAATCCTCTCACACATGTGTGAGAGCATTTTGGAGTAAAGGGGCTCCCTTTGGAGAATAAGGTGATGACATGTGTCATCCCTTATCCTCTTGGATCCCATATGGAGAGGGTGAGGTTTGAATGGATGGGACGGTGACATGTCACCTTCACATTCCTTTTACCTTGCAAGTGGGATGGGAAGAGGAAGGAGAATGTGACATGTGTCACCTTCTCATTCCTCAAGGCCTTAGAAGGAGGCCTATTTTAATTCCTCTTTGAGAGGGGAATGGGGTTCTTGTTTTTGCTAAATTTTTCTATCTTTGGAGGGATTTTGGGGAGTTAGAGAGATTTTGGAGAATTGGAGGCTTGGAGAAAGATTGTGGGCTCTTCTTCAACATTCATCCATTGTTGGGCTCTTAAGGTAAGCCTCATGGCATTTTATCCTTCCTTATGCTTTGTTAATTTTGGCTATGTGCTTGAAATGCTTTGGTGTATTTGTTTCTTCTTTGTTGTGGGGTTTTTGAGTGTTTTGGAATGAGACTACCAACTTTGGTGTGTCAATTCATGTGTGGGGTGGGGGAGGAGTGAACCTCCTCGAGGTCACCCTCTTGGTATTAGTATTTTTGTGGCCTTGAGGGAAAGATATTAGAGTATGGAGTATTTTTGTTGGCATGGGTGCCATGGTGAGATTCATATATTTATGGAATTATCATTTTGGGCTTGAGGCCTTGTTTTTGAGTTGAGACTTTGGGATGATTCTCTTGAGTCGAGTGATGTCCACTCCCCTACCCCTTCAAATCTATTTCTATAGATTTTGTGATGTGTAAATGTTATGGGTGTTCTTCTTGATTTGTGTGGTTTGCTTATTATTGTGTTGTGGTATGAGACCCGTGTGAAGATCGACCTCCCAGCTCGGGAGTGACCCACTTATGGGTCTATGGTAGGAAAGAGAGCATTTTTAGTGGCTTGGTTGTCCCTCCATTGTTTAGTTTCTTGCAGGTGGTTGATTATGGCATTAGAGCTTGGTCGGAGTGCATTTAAGTTTATGTTTTATTGTTATTGTGGCTACTTGAGAGTCATGGCCAAGTTTGGGCCTATATGTAGTTGGGCAAATGGAAAGAGAGAAGATACTCTCTTATTATGTAATTGTTTTCAAAGGATATTTATTGTTGGTTCCCATATACTTATGGTTGCAAAAAAGAACTATATATGTTGTTGGTTTTTGTTATGAGGTTGTGAGAAAGTTGCAATGGAAAATATACATATATTGCCTTGCTTTTTAATTTTGTCAAAAAAAAAAATATAGATATGCTGTTGTTTTATATTACTGTTTCAAAAAAAATATATTAAATATAGTTGCTGGTTTCCTTTCAAAAAAAAAAATGATAGAAGTTGTCATTGTTATTTCAAGGAAAAGAAAATAGAAGGAAAAATTGCCCTTTATCTCTGAAAAGAAAAAAAATAGATTGATTTAATTCTGTAATAGTATTTAATTCTGTTCATGCACTTTTTGTGTTGTTAAACAACAAGTGAGATTTAAATTAGAGAATTCAGTTATACTGTTAATAGGAAATATATATATGGGTGAATGTTTATATATATATATATATATTTAAATGAACATTCTTATATATCTCTGTAAATATATATTTATATATACATGTATATATGTTTACTTATATATATATATATATATATATATATATATATATATATATATATATATATATATATATGAACCAAAATGATTGACCTAGCTATTTTTTTTTATATATTACAAAGTATATTTTTCTGTGTGTTAATATATATATATATATTATATGTATATATATCTGAGACTGGGTATAACAGAAATAACATATATAATAAAAAAAGGATAGTATTAAATATATTATTAGGGCCTAAAGCCCAACGGAGGACGGACGACCAAAAGAGGGGTTGAATGCTATGAGGCCGTGATGGAACCTTGTTTGGCATTTTTTTTTTGGTAAGTTTTAAGGTGGGTAGTGGGTGGGGATCCGCCCCCCCAACACCCCTGTTGTCTCTTGCACCGTGGGCAACACCCATCCCAAAAATTGTACCCTGTAATGTTAAACCATGGGCGACACTTACCACAGACCCTCAGCTCTGTTCCTTCGCCGTTTGGTGCCACTCCACTCAAACCTACATTTTTATGTTAATCTTTTTATGCTCTAGCATTAGGGTTTTGATTTCAATTCAGGTTGAAATCACGCCACTCATTTAGGAAAACTTAGGGTTCAGGCCAAATCGATCCTAACTGTAATGGCGACACCCATCGTGTCGCATAACCCCCTAGTCAGCTATCATCACGCAGGGGATTGCGCATGTAATCGTATTACCCCAAGATTTGATTGACATGTTTATGCTTTATGCCTATTACCACTGAGCACGCTGACGTGTGCGAGGGGGTTTATAGGGATATGTGAATTTTTTTTTGATATTTCGTGTCATGACCACATGACAAATGTGGACATGACACGTGTGTTGCATGTCGTGACCGCATGGGAAATGTGGGCATGACATCTAGACTGTCACATCGTCATTAGACTACCATGTAGACTCATGCATGTTTTTGGTACTTACAAAATCTAAGCAGACAATCAAAAGCATAATATTATAACTTTGAGGGTTGTGAGTTGGATCATCACATCATCATTAGACTACCATGTAGGCCTGTGCATGTTTTTGGTACTTACAAAACTCAAGAAGACAATAAAAAGCATAACCTCATAATGATTTATTTAAAATGCTAAGCAATATTTTGCTTAACCATGACTTATAATATAGACCTTGGGGATAGTGGATATCCTCTTAGGAGAGGTGAGGTACACTTTGTGCTTTACTTGAGTTGTTGAGTCTGTCAAATAGTCTATCAACACATACCTTCCACCTTTGTCAAAAAATCATTCATAGATTCACTATCGTCATTTTATATTTTAAAGGAAAAAAATTCAATGTTAATAGTTTTGCAGTTTGTGCACCTTGATATGTATTAATGAGTATCTCCCATGCTTGATTAGAATGAACAACACCACTTACCTTAAGAAATATTTCTCAAGATTAATTGCATCTTGAATTAAAAAAATCTTTATTGTCTTTTTTCACATTTGCTTTATATTATTTTTGTTGTTAATCATTTAATGTAATTAATGCATTTATATTTGCTAGTTCTACATATCCTGGTTGTACAATTGCCCATACATCTTCCAATTTTAGTATAGTTTGCATCTTAGTGCACCAATGGGTAAAGTTGTTTCCTTCAAAGACTTGAATCAACATGCTACGCATCACATTCCCTACCATACTTGTAATAAAATAATGGGCACAATAAGTCAAAAGCATGTCATAAATCCCTAAAGAGATCCTTGCAGCTAGATACTCCCTGTCCCTTAGAATGGGACCCATACACACACCAAAAAAAAAAAAAAAAAACTTTATATTATGTTGCCTTTATGGTGTCCTTCTTCATGGGCCACCCACTCAAGGACATTGCGAACTCTCATACAATTTCAAATCAAAAGCTTTACAATTGCCTCTTTGGACTTGAAATAGCTCAAAAAAAAAAATTGACCACAAAAGAATTGTTTACTATAATTCTCCTTCTTACCAAATATTTCAACCTTTGTAGACAAGATGGCATGAAATCAAAAGTATTTAAAATTAAAAACAGAAGTGAATGCTTTTGGCCTCTAATTTTTTTTCTTGTAAAGATTTACCCTCAAACTTACATTGGCTTTGTTTTTATATGCTTTGAGGCATTTTCAAAATCGTTAGTGTGCCTTTTTCACTTTTATGGTTGGACCCAATGGCACAATGATTAGCTCTTTTGTACCATGCTCTCATTCTACTCACAAATCACAACTTGTCTTTGATTTGCTAAGTTTTGTCAGCACCTACACACTATTGACAAATCACAACTCACAACCATAACTTTTTGACAACCTAATCATTTCAAGTTCTAATACCAAATAAAAGAATAGAACAACAATGCAAATAATAAACAATAACAAAATCTAGATCATACCCAATACAAACATATAATGCCCCAACTTCTATATCTTATATGAAAAAAGTTTATCTATTAAATAAAATATTATACAATAATAAAGTGAATGAAAACTTGGGGTCGGGATCGTGTCCGAGGCGAATTTGGTGGATGGGTACTCCTTAGTTCTTGGTTCTCAACCTAAAAGGTTCAGCCTAAGGCTCGCTTCCGATTCAAATAGCAAAAACGATCTTGTGAGTAATCTCCATTTAAAAAAAAAAAAAACATAAACTACAAAACTACTTAGTAAACAAAAGAGCAAGTGCACAATCAATGTATATTATTCTTTCAAAATTGAATAAATAACTGAAAGGTCAAACACACATTCTGGAATTTTTATGTGGGTAAATCTTCATCAGTCGTTCATATGTATATTGAAGAAGGATAATACAATTCTCAACATAGGGTTGTTGCCGAATTGGCTAGGAAGAAAACAACAGCACAAAATTCAGGCAAATCCGATCTGCAAACTAAACAAAGTTAAAAAAGTAAGAGTACTCTAACTTGACTCCCGATCTGGCTTCTTTCTTAACTCTATCAACCTGATAGATTTCCGGCCTTCCAGAAAAGAAACCAGGCATTCAAAAGTAGTTTCTTCGCAGGGAATGAAGAGACCCATGTCATGATCGAATCCCAATTCCTCCTCTGCCTTATCCAACAACTGACGGAAAAGTGGATGGTTTAAATGAGTTGCAGGTATGATGAAGCGGCTGCGATCATTCCCAACATAGACAGGAATGTGACCCTTTGGAACATCTGACGGAATTCCCTTCTCTTCATTCTCACTTCTCAAAATGAAATACCCTCCTTTTATTAACGAAAGGGCGGCCTTCTTAGCAGTGGCAACTCTGTGACACCTTCTTATGATCTTTTTCAGCAGAACAAGATGGGCTAACTGATTTCCCTTGTTGCTTCTCCCCATTACAAGATTCAACTACTGAGATAAGAAACTGAAAAAGATGAAACACAATACAGGAATTCTGTCTGAAGAAAGTGGGACTGAATTGTGTTGGGAGGTTATGGAATGGCCGATTATATAGAAAGAAAGCATGGACATGAAACTGTAATAATGTGTCCAACTGGTACGATCTGTTTCACATTGGGGTTAAGCCTATAAGGACAAATACGTAATACAAATTAAAAGTGATGGTGATGGCTATTCACGAGTAGAGCAGAGTAGTTGTGGAGGAGGTGGAAGGAAATTGAAATCTAGGTAACCCCATTTCAGCACCACAAATCGTTGTGACTGTCCTATGCGTACCTGCACAGATGAGGACAGAGAAACAGGACAACCTTTATACTTTGATGATAAAATACAACCCATGGGAGGAGCTAACTATAAACCACTCAGCCCACAGAAAACTATTACAAGATAAGCTGTCTTGATAATGTGAGACCATGAGTGCCCTATTTGGTGAAGAGTGTAGAAGACAACACTGGATGGCGTCTTTTCTTTTGTAATTCAACATTGTTCAATACAAACCAAAAAAAATTCAAGGATTTTAAGAGTTTTTTCATAATGTTGTTTATTATATAGTTTAAGAATGTTTTTAGGACTAAATTTTTATGGATTTCTATGAATTATGATGGCCATTAGTTTATCAATTGGAAGCACCAATATAAAACTGCTAAAGGCAGGTGGTAAAGTATTTAATGTATACATAATAGAAAACTCAAAGATTTTAATAGTTTTTCTATAATATTGTTTATTATAGAATTTAAGAATGTTTTTAGGACTCATTTTTATGGATTTCTATGAATTATGATGAGATTAGTTTATCAATTGGAAGCACCGAATATAAAACTCCTAAAGGAAGGTGGTAAAGCATCTAATGTATATATAAAAGAAAAATCAAAGATTTTAATAGTTTTTTCTATAATATGGTTTATTATAGAGTTTAAGAATGTTTTTAGGAATAATTTTTTATGGATTTCTATGAATTATGATGCCATTAGTTTATCAATTGAAAGCACGAATATAAAACTCCTAAAGGCAGGTGGTAAAGCATCTAATGTAGATATAATAGAAAACTCAAAAATTTTAACAGTTTTTATTATAGAGTTTAAGAATGTTTTTAGGAGTAATGTTTTATGGATTTCTATGAATTATGATACGATTAGTTTATCAATGGGAAGTATGGATATAAAACTCCTAAATGCAGGTGGTAAAGCATCTAATGTAGACATAATAGAAAACTCGAAGATTTTAACAGTTTTTCTATAATATTGTTTATTATAGAGTTTAAGAATGTTTTTAGGATACAATTTTTATGGATTTCTATGAATTATGATGCCATTAGTTTATCAATTGAAATCATGAATATAAAACTCCTAAAGGTAGGTGGTAAAGCATCTAATGTATACATAATAGAAAACTCAAAGATATTAACAATTTTAAAATAATATTGTTTATTATAGAGTTTAAGAATGTTTTTAGGAATAATTTTTTATGGATTTATATGAATTATGATGCCATTAGTTTATCAATTGGAAGCATGAATATAAAACTCCTAAAGGCAGGTGGTAAAGCATCTAATATATACATAATAGAAAATTCAAAGATCTTAACAAATTTTCTATAATATTGTTTATATAGAGTTTAAGAATGTTTTTAGGACTAAATTTTATGGATTTCTATGAATTATGATAAGATTAGTTTATCAATTGGAAGCACAAATATAAAACTCCTGAAGGAAGGTGGTAAATCATCTAATGTATACATAATAGAAAACTCAAAGATTTTAACAATTTTTGTATAATATTGTTTATTATAGTGTTTAAAAATGTTCTTAACAGTAAATTTTTATGGATTTCTATGAATTATGATACTATTAGTTTATCAATTGGAAGCATGAATATAAAACTATTAAAGGCAGGTGGTAAAGCATCTAATGTATACATAATAGAAAACTCAAAGATTTTAATAGTTTTTCTATAATATTGTTTTTTATTAGATAAGTGCTTTTAACTGGAGCTATGAACCGGAAAGGGTTTTGAAAGGACCCAAAAACCTTGTACAACAAGAACAACCAACAACCACAAGAGACATGAACGTAGATTAAAGAACCAACAACAACACGAGAAAGAACAAATTTAGGAGTAAATTTTTATGGATTTCTATGAATTATGATGTGATTAGTTTATCAATTGGAAGCACAAATATAAAACTCCTAAAAGCAGGTGGTAAAGCATCTAATGTATACATAATAGAAAACTCAAAGATTTTAACAGTTCTTCTATAATATTGTTTATTATACAGTTTAAGTATGTTTTTAGGAGTAAATTTTTATGGATTTCTATGAATTATGATGTCATTAATTTATCAATTGGAAGCATGAATATAAAACTCCTAAAGGTAGGTGGTAAAGCATCTAATGTATACATAATCAAGTGCTCTTCTGGTTGGCCTAGCGGTTATTATTAAACATCAATGAAAGGTCAATTTTGGCCAATATAAATAGGACAAATATTTACCACTTTATGATGTGATTGAGGTATAAAATTACTACTGACTGTTTGACTACTAAATCAAATGATGTTTAAGTAGAGCATAGCTGTACCATGAGACCAAGAGTAGCCCCAAACATACATCACTACTAAAAGGTATACCTATAGTAGTTATATGGTAAAACTTTAACCATGGTATAACTTCAAGTCTGAGGGCACCACAACGTTAGATGTTAAAATATACAATTACTATTGATTTGACCATTGAATCCAATGATATTTAAGTAAAGTGTAGCCATACCAAGTGGCCAAGAGCAGCCCCACCCTACATCTCTCTGACAAACTACTAAAAGGTATACCTACATCAGTTCTATGGTAAAACTAAGTCTGTGTGCACCACAATGTTAGATGTTGAGCTGCAAGAGTGCTTTAAAGTATGAAAGCTATTTCCCTGGACTGTACTGAAAAGGTACGCCACCGCCCACAATTCCATTGAAGTAATGGTCCTTATTTATTATTCCTAACATTTTCTAGTTGGATCCTGAGCAAACGTGTTTCTATGTGTAGCTTTAATCCATTTGGAAAACAATTCATCATAATACATACTGTTCTAAAGCCTGCTCTGCCACAGATCCGTGATGGACTTGTTTCATAGGAACTTTCGAAGAAAATGCTAAATTGAAGAGCTTTGTCTGCTTGCCAAAGAACACCTGCCATTGTTTTAAGTCCTGAGTAAATGCACATGGTCCCTCGTGAAGTCTGTCCAGCAATATAGACAGCTAAAATTGGCCATTAAAAACGACCATTCGCCTCTTAAATTTTAGCGATGCTTTTGAGATACTTTGAAACTTGGCCACTGCATATCCATATAATTTGGCTTTCTTTCTTTTGTGATCTTCAATACTCTTTAAGACCACTGACAAAACTAACTAGGCTTTGCAAAACTAGTACTAAAGTTTTACAAAATTTGTCAGTTTCGAGGAAGTGGGCGAGGCCGAGTACATGTCCTTACTCCACTGTGTTATCAACGTCCTCTCAGTCCCACGTTATAAGGTGTTTGTGTGCACTGACCATCCTTTCCGAAATTATAGCGATCCAGAAAGTGATGGCTATTAATTTTAAAGTTCTTGCTTTATTTTTTATTGGTTTTTAGGTTGGTTCATTTAGGTACCCACTAAACTTATGCAATTATCTATGGTGCAGATCATCTCACCCCCAAATCTATGGTGACGGTAAAATGGGAAGAGTTTAAAGTGTTGGGTCATTGTTCTATCATTTCGCCTAGGTCATAAATGCTAACATGTGTGTTGTTTTTCAAGTCTACACTCACATGTAAACTTGCATTTGACATGGGAAGCTTGTAAATTTGGGATGCAATTTATAAGACAACCTCTAGGATTTAAGAAGTCGGCTCTTCGTTAGATTTTAGTGAGCCATTTCAAACTATATTGAGGGTGAAAGGAAAAACGAAACTACAGAAAATTCTAAACTTAAAGTTAATATAAATAAACGATCTGAAACTATCTATTGGATGAGATTTGTCATTCATTAACCATAGAGGTTAGACAACAATGATTGAAAAAACTATATTTTAAGCATTCATAGAATAAATAAGATCCTATTAAATGAACAAAAGAAGAGGGACATAACGATCACAACTTCATAAATTCATCATTTGGTAGTGAACAATTACAAATTCATAGATTACTTGAAATAAGTCCAAACATATGGAGGCTACTATAATTACGAAAACAATTGAGAAAATAATGAGTATCTAATCAGAAAGTGGATTGGGAAGGATTGGAGAGAGGAGCTATGAGAGGAGGGAGGAAGACAAATAGTCATCCTCTTGCACTACTCTCAGGTGCTCTCGTGCTAGCTTATGCTTGTGCAGGTTCTTTCCATTCATCGTGCTCGGTCACATTGTCTTTACCTGCTTTCTAGAGTGCTGGTGGATGGTTGTAGTTAGGGTCTTGGGTTGTTTTTATGGTTTGATTTAAATTTGAAATTATTAAGGTTCCCACGTGTTATTATCTTTGGTTTTACCTGCCAATTCTTGTAGGAGTGGGTGGACTAGTGCTTTGTGACTCCGTGTCCACGAGGTTGTTAGTGTGTGAGGTCATTTTTATGTTATAGGTCAGCCTACATTAATTCCCTCATATTAGCTAGTGGATGATGGTGGATGGATGGACATGTAGTTAATGTTGATGGCTCCCAGGATAGTACCCCCGACAATGGAGGGAATATTGATGGATTTTCTTTAGAATTGGTTATTGAGAATGTTGGGAATTGCATCTTGATTGCTGAAGAGGTTTAGAATAAGTTGTCCTATAGAAAAGTTTTGGATGGTAAACCTAGTGGTATCCGAGATGGCAATGTTCATAGTTGTTAGTAATGGCAGTTGTAGAGGAAGAGGAAGGAATGGATTGGGAAGTTTCGGTGGCCTCAAAGGAAAGCCTACCAGAGGAGGAGACGATGATAAGATGCCTTCTTTGCCTAAGGTTCTCTCCATTTCCCTCAGTTCAGACATGATACAAGTGGTTAAGGATGAAGGAGATAGATTAAGTAGCATTGCTATCTTCTTTGTGTGCCTTGATAATAATTTGTTGCCTTCAAGGAGATTTTTTTATGATTGTTTAGGGAAAATCTAGGATAAGAAATTGCGAACATATGTGAATTTTTACAGAATGATCCAGAAGGGTTTATTTGTCATTTTTCTTAAAAACCATAACATGTAGGATATAGTCATCAAAAAAGGATTTTGAAACATTGGGAAATCTATGTTTAGGGCTATCCCATGGTCAACAAAGTCCAAACTAGATAAGATTTGGCCTATTCAGCCCCAAGGTGGCTAAAAATAAAATATTCGGTCCATCAATTGTGGAGATTTAGTCCGCACTTTTTAAAGCCATTAGGAGAGGTTTTTCAAACTAAGGAATTTGAGATTACTCTCCTTCTAAGTAGATTGAGACACTCTACAAGTATAAAGTGGGATAGTACAGGCAAAGCACACTAGCTTTAGGTTAGAGAGAGACAACTTATAGGCTAAGAGGGATGGGATTAGGATAGAGTGAGACAGGTTGTAGGTATAGTTAACTATATCCCAGGATCAAGTGGCTATATTATTGGCAAAGAGATGGCTTGAGAGTGGAGAGGGGCATAACACAACCTGACATGTAGTGATTGCACTAGGACATACCTATGACACTACTCACATCATAGGGGATTGTATAGGTTTTTGTGGACTCGATGATAGCCATGAGGGAGACACAGAGGGATATGAGGGAGACATAGCACTACCAAAGCCTATATGAGTAGGTCGTGCTAGAAGCATAATGAGCACCTCTATTCTCAGAGTGGACTAGCTCTTGAGTGTTAAGGTCAAGCCTCAAATCTATATTGATGGGGCTTCTTAAGATGAGACCACCATCACCACCACTTAAAGTACCACTAGATGAGGGAATAGGGAATATTGCGGGTTAGATCTATAATGGGATATGGTTATGATGATGTGATCACAATGTATATAATGAGGCCATGTGCCATAAATGTATAGTATGCCTCTTAAGATATGATGATGTATTTTGAGAGACAATACAATTTTTGATACACGTTTATATGGATCCATTTTTGTGTGATATACCATTTGTCTCACATGATGTAATTATGTATGTTCATTTGATTGTGGATGTATATGTGGTTGTTATGGATCTATGGATAGATATTTCTACATGTTTTAGTGATTATGATTCATGTTTGTATAATGGCCCATGGATTATGGATTAGAGATTGGTAATCACTCCTAGATTTTTGTGATATAATTTTAGTTGGATGCATGATGTTAGCAATGAATTAGATGTTACAATGGTTTATGAAAATGAAAATGATGTGTATTTTGTGATGTTTGTGTGTTGATGATAGTGTAAGATAGAAAAAGAGTGCCTAATTATTTATGCACTAATTAGGTCAATCTTTTTTATCAAACATTAGAACACAAGCCGACGAAGACTTGTATGCTTGGCTACAGTCCTCAAGGGAGATCCAAGCTATCTAGGCTCTATTCTTTTGTTGTAATAGTGGAGATTGATTCATTACAAAGTGATCAATTGACAAAATGAACAACTTACAGGTGTTACAGATCGATTGTACAAAAAATGGAAGCAGATCAAGACTGAGCAAAGCAGATAGAGCTTGTAGCTAGAAATGGGGGAAGATCTGGGAGGACTTAGGCACTAAGTGCCCTAGTCCTAGAGTTTTTGCCCTAATGAAGTTCGTATGCAATGATATCTACTTCTTCCATCCTCTTGTCAATTGTTAGGTGCCTAAAACTCTCGATTCATATCTGTACACATAAAAGAGGGAAAATGGTTGTGCTATATAGGGGCTTGCCTTAGTAAAACCCCATGTTGGTGTTCCCACCTCCACAAAAGCAATGATAGATGTGATAGACAATGCATGCTCACAATGAATAGAGGCAAAGCATGTAAAAAGACTGTAATAATGAAATAGAATGAAATAGAGTTACCATGAGCATGAAACCTGTTGGTGCCTGAATTCACTGACAATTTCCAAGCAATTTTCATGCAGGCACCTTCCCAAAAAATCCAAAAAAGTTCTAAGTGTTGGGCCTCCTCAGCATTTTTCAACTGCAGCATCATATTTTCTTCGAGGAGGAGATCAGCATCATCATGATTTTCTGTCGACCAGATTTTTCATCAGGATCATCATGTTTCAATATCGGTGATGTTTGGATATCATCCCAATCCTGCAGTAGAGCTACAGTGCACCCTGATATTCTTGCGGGGGGTGATAATTCAAACATCTGGTGATCTTCCAAATATCACCCTGCCCCGATATGATGATGATGTCACCCCGATCTCTTGAGGGGGTCATTTTCTAAGTTGTTCAATCCGACCTAATGTTCTTTGAGTTAAAGTGGTCATCATCATCATCTGGTCTGCAGTGCATCATGATATTTTGTATGGGGGGTGATATTCCGAAATATCAGGTTATCTTACTAATATCACCCCGGCGCCAGTATCCTGATGGCATCATCCGGATATGAGAAGGGCGCGGTATGCGGACGGGTGACGGTGACGTCATCAGGATTTTTGAGGCATCGTCAGGAAGTTGCATATCGGTAGGAGGAATTTCATGTTGGCCGACGGTGTTGGTTTGGCCGATGGCGAAGATGCTATCGGGGAGACATTTGCTATCGGCGAAGGTTTGAAGGGCTGGCCCGATGGTCTATCTCTGGCCGATGAGGGGGTGTGCTATGTAGGCGTCGGTGTGACAAATGAGGTCAGCAAGAGATTTTTGGAGTGAGCTGATGGTTGAGGTTTGGCCGATGGGCTTTTGGCGACGGCTTGTGCATTGAGCGCGGCAAAAGGCGCTCGACATTTGTAATGCTCACGACCATTTTTTTTAAAACTACTGAAGTGGTCTTCACGTCATGCATGTGGGATTAATTTCCCTAAATTTTTGAACCTTCAGTAAGGTGTGTTTTGGCAGGAAACTTCTGTTCGAAGGTTGCGATGGTTTCCAAATGGGCCGCTGGTGGTTAAGCCATTAATGGCGAAGGTTGCAGAGGTATGGATGGATCTGGTACCCAATTGAAGGTGTACATCAACAGACAGTGGCGCAGGGCTCGAGGTTTCTTCCTGTCTCCTCCCCTACCTACTGCATTCATGTTTGGGCACCAATCTGGTAATGCGTTGAGCGCCATTTTTCTGATACTATGTATCTGGCGAGATTTTTGGTCAACCATGTAATTAATGCTAGAGGTACACTTTCTGGCCGATATAGGCAGACTATGTTACCATTGTTTGGTGGTTGAAGGCCGGAGGCATTTTTGTGTAAATAATGAAAAACAGGGCATGATCTTGGCTGTTTTATCCCATTTTGGAGTTTATGAGTTGCAACATGAATGTATTTTGCACATATTTTCAGTTTCAGTGTTAATGTTATATGAAAAATACTTATTGCATGTGTCTATCTGCTTGTCTCCATTTGCTGCATGTTATTATCTTTCTTTTGAATCTGGTTGCATGTCAATAAGGATATCTGTAAGTAGAAGCAGTTAGATACCCATTCTTGGGTGATGTTTGTAAGGCAAGCATCAGTCCAACCCCCTAAAACTTGAGTGAAAGTTGCAAACCATCTGTTGTATACGTCTAGTTGACTCCTCGCCCAATGGATAGGCACCAGTCTGCTCCTGGATCAGTAGTTATGAGCCAAAACCCCTTGTCTTGCATCCCAGACGTTATGTCCGCCCATTTCATCACTTCCACCTGTTAGTTGTAGGATTAGAAGTAGGAACCCCTACATGCTCTCATACCTAACTAGACATATATGTCCAAGAACGTTGCCCACCTTGTGATCTATTATACAGATCTTGGTCCATACATGAGAGTATTCTGCCTATTGTTGTCAAGTTAGATCTTTCTATCTTTGAGCTAGTCAAGGTTATATCTTGAGTTATAGGGACACCCCCTTGGTGCGGCAGAACCAGAAGTGAAGGGGAGGAGCTCACGCAACCTCCTATATTAGTTGGCTGAATCTGCGTGTGCATAGGAACTGGCAAACCCTGATGCTGATTCAGAAGAAAAACCAACAGAAATTGGCGACTCTGCTGGGGAGAAAATTGATGAAAAAGTGTTATATCTTGTGGCCCATCCGAGTCACCAACAAAATGATGCTCTGCTGGTGGAATGAACCTGGAAAAGTAGCTTTCAGCTATTGAAAATTTTGTCCTCTCTGGAGAGGTGGCGACTCTGCAAAAGATCTGAATGCACATGAAAGATGGATGTATGTGATGTGACAAAAATGTGTTGTTCATTTTTCCACATCTGTATGAGAAAAGGTACCTTGTTCCTTCCCCTTTATATATTTACTGTTTTGCTGCATAGGTTAGATGCCAGGGGAGGTTACAAGTCTTAGGCAGACAAAGGATGTCTAAGAGTAAGTTTTTTATGAATCCAAGTATGAATTATCCCATACTCAGCGGTGAAATGTTGGACAAAAGAATAGAAGAGATAAGAAATAGGTTGATATTCTTAGAGGCTGAGCAGGCCCAGTTAAAAAACAATAACCCTGTTGTGTCTGCCAATCAGAAAGCTAAACCTCCTATCAGCCCTTTTGATCATTTGTATGACCAACTAGATTTGTCATGGGTGGATTATAAAGTAGAAACTATGCCTACTAGGATATACTATCAGATGCCTAGATTTAGTGGTCACAGTGTATGTGATGGGAATGCACATATCCAAAATTTTCATAGTTTCATGGGAAAACATTCATTTAGAGATGAGGATATGTGGATGAGGTTTTTTGTTAGGTCCTTTGATGCGAAAGCAAAAGACTGGTATTTGAGCCTTCCAAAAAGATCCTTTGCCTGTTGGGATGAGCTTGCTGACTGTTTCAAGGAAGAATTTGCAAAAGAACCGGCTGATCTTGTTGCAGAATTGATGAGAATCAGAAAACAAGATGAAGAGCCATGTGTTGTTTTCAGTCATAGGTTTGCAGTAGCCCTTTCACAGATCCCAGAAGTCTTCAGACCTGACACTTCAACCTGTGTTGGCATATTCTTTGAGGCTTTTGAGGAGGGCTCTAGTGCATTACTGAGGGATTTCAAGGTAACAGGTATGCAGATGGCATACAAATTTGCTGAAAATATAGAAAATTTTAGAAATGGGCGCCTGTTGATATCTCTGTCCCCAGGCCTTGGTGTGAGAAATAGTTGTGAAGCTGCAAATGACCAAATAATTAAGGCATCATGTGCAGATGAAAATGAAAATGAAAGCATAGAGGTTGAGACTGCTGTATTTGAACATAATGCTAACAATACTGCTCAACTGGATTGTTCACCAGTTGAGGATGCCAATGAAGGAACTAATGAAGACTCCCATTGCAATGATGAGGCAGCTGGCCATGAAAACAACAACGAGGTTGTGGACAGTAATGAGCAACTTTTGGAATGGACCTGTGGAGACAATTGTGAGTATTGTACTCGAGACAGAGAAGATATAAGCAAACAGAGAAGCAGTCCTATGTGTGACCCATTGCCTACCTTTCAAACACATGGAGATCATGAAGAGCAGTCAGGGATTGAAACAAGTGCTAGTTCAGAGCATGATTATTTTTCATTTGATGGTTGTTTTGCTTATGACACACAGGCTGATACTCCTCCACAGAGTGAATCCATTGGTGATGAAGATGTGTGCTCTGCTGCCCATGAACAAATGGCATATTATGATCAAGCTTATGTACCTGGATCACCCATCTTTGACACATATGGTGATGAGGATCTATTTGAGTATGGTGAGGATCTAGACATTGTTTTTGGTTTGGATTCTGTTTCTTATCTTGATGAAAGAGGAAACAACATACATCAGGTAATTGACTGTAAAAATGTGCCTGATTTGAATGAGGTGCTAGAGCCTGATCTTTTCCAGTTTGGTGCTGCTATTGGTTGTGTGCATAATGTGCACAATTGTGAATTTGAAAGCTTTTCTTTTGAGAGGCCAGCATATGAAATGAGCTCTGATTTTCCTAGCTGTATGATGGACTTCGAGTGCTTCCAATTTTCAGTCCAGCTAGGAAATCATTTTGTAATGCATAGTGATGACAAGTGTTATATTCCATTTGAGTATACATTGCTTGATACATCCTGCATCCATTTGTTGCCTGATGCTGAGGGTTGTTTACATAAGGGTGATAGTGACAAACTAAGTCAGAAGGTTGAATATGCAAATAACCAGGTTTGTTTGTGGTCAGAGCATGGCAGTACTCTTAGGCTTGACCCAGTGTATGCAGATGAGAACAAGGTGTTTGACAAGGGGAAGTATTGGTTTTCCCTTTCTTGGTGGCCTTAGGCCATCAAGAGTGTTTGGTGATGCAGATCATTGTAACTTCATGACTCTGTGCCCAATGGATAAGGCACTGGTCTGCATCCCAGAGATCTGGGGTTCTCGCTGCAGTCTTGCACCTGCACGTCCCCAATCAGAGCCACTGTTGGTGCCTGAATTCACTGACAGTTTCCAAGCAATTTTCATGCAGGCACCTTCCCAAAAAATCCAAAAAAGTTCTAAGTGTTGGGCCTCCTCAGCATTTTTCAACTGCAGCATCATATTTTCTTCAAGGAGGAGATCAGCATCATTATGATTTTCTGTCGACCAGATTTTTCATCAGGATCATCATGTTTCAATATCGGTGATGTTTGGATATCATCCCGATCCTATAGTAGAGCTACAGTGCACCTTGATATTCTTGCGGGGGGTGATAATTCAAACATCTGGTGATCTTCCAAATATCACCCTGCCCCGATATGATGATGATGTCACCCTAATCTCTTGAGGGGGTCATTTTCTAAGTTGTTCAATCCGACCTGATGTTCTTTGAGTTAAAGTGGTCATCATCATCATCTGGTCTGCAGTGCATTATGATATTTTGTATGGGGGTGATATTCTGAAATATCAGGTTATCTTACTAATATCACCCCGGCGCCAGTATCCTGATGGCATCATCTGGATATGAGAAGGGCGCGGTATGCGGACGAGTGACGGTGACATCATCAGGATTTTTGAGGCATCGTCAGGAAGTTGCATATTGGTAGGAGGAATTTCATGTTGGCCGACGGTGTTGGTTTGGCCGATGGCGAAGATGCTATCGGGGAGACATTTGCTATCGGCGAAGGTTTGAAGGGCTGGCCCGATGGTCTATCTCTGGCCGATGAGGGCGTGTGCTATGTAGGCGTCGGTGTGACAAATGAGGTCAGCAAGAGATTTTTGGAGTGAGCCGATGGTTGAGGTTTGGCCGATGGGCTTTTGGCGACGGCTTGTGCGTCGAGCGCGGCAAAAGGCGCTCGACATTTGTAATGCTCACAGCCATTTTTTTTAAAACTACTGAAGTGGTCTTCGCGTCATGCATGTGGGATTAATTTCCCTACATTTTTTAACCTTCAGTAAGGTGTGTTTTGGTAGGAAACTTCTGTTCAAAGGTTGCGATGGTTTCCAAATGGGCCGCTGGTGGTTGAGCCATTAATGGCGAAGGTTGCAGAGGTATGGACGGATCTGGTACCCGATTGAAGGTGTACATCAACAGACAGTGGCGCAGGGCTCGAGGTTTCTTCCTGTCTCCTCCCCTACCTGCTACATTCATGTTTGGGCACCAATCTGGTAATGCGTTGAGCACCATTTTTCTGATACTGTGTATCTGGCGGGATTTTTGGTCAACCATGTAATTAATGCTAGAGGTACACTTTCTGGCTGATATAGGCAGACTGTGTTACCATTGTTTGGTGGTTGAAGGCCTGAGGCATTTTTGTGTAAATAATAAAAAATAGGGCATGATCTTGGCTGTTTTATCCCATTTTGGAGTTTATGAGTTGCAACATGAATGTATTTTGCACATATTTTCAGTTTCAGTGTTAATGTTATATGAAAAATGCTTATTGCATGTGTCTATCTGCTTGTCTCCATTTGCTGCATGTTATTATCTTTCTTTTGAATCTGGTTGCATGTCAGTAAGGATATCTGTAAGTAGAAGCAGTTAGATACCCATTCTTGGGTGATGTTTGTAAGGCAAGCATCAGTCCAACCCCCTGAAACTTGAGTGAAAGTTGCAAACCATCTGTTGTATACGTCTAGTTGACTCCTCGCCCAATGGATAGGCACCAGTCTGCTCCTGGATCAATAGTTATGAGCCAAAACCCCTTGTCTTGCATCCCAGACGTTATGTCTGCCCATTTCATCACTTCCACCTGTTAGTTGTAGGATTAGAAGTAGGAACCCCTGCATGCTCTCATACCTAACCAGACATATATGTCCAAGAACGTTGCCCACCTTGTGATCTATTATATAGATCTTGGTCCATACATGAGAGTATTCTGCCTGTTGTTGTCAAGTTAGATCTTTCTATCTTTGAGCTAGTCAAGGTTATATCTTGAGTTATAGGGACACCCCCCTTGGTGCGGCAGAACCAGAAGTGAAGGGGAGGAGCTCACGCAACCTCCTGTATTAGTTGGCTGAATTTGCGTGTGCATAGGAACTGGCAAACCTTGATGCTGATTCAGAAGAAAAACCAACAAAACCCTAGTTTAATTGATGTTGCAATCAACAAGGAGTTGAAGGAGAATGAAGAAGCTTCCTCACAGACCTGCAAGGGTTAGTACTTACAACAATAATCTACATAAATAGAGATCTTGTAGAGAGAGAGAAAGAGATAGCTTGTTACATCATAGAGAACATCTCTAGTGTAAATGAGTGAGAGAGACTTGTTTATATATGAATATCAATTACTTTCTGAGGGTCTAATTGAGTTGAGGCTGATAAGGTGCATCACTTAAGTCAAGTGGACGACATTCAAATATAACTTTTCGGGGCCAAATTGGTAGGACCCAAGCACTAGGTGCCCTACTCCTAGTGATTTGGGCTCTTCAAATACCAGATGCTAGAGGAATAAGCCTTGTTTCTTAGAAAAGTAGTGGAAATTACATATTGTAAACAAAGATGAACATACAAGATAAAATAGGTGCCAAACCTAGTGTGAAATTGTAAGAGGTATCAATTTTCTATACTACATTTAGCCCCTAGTTTAGTGAGGGTATGAACTTACACTCATATGCTCGCTAAGGTACAAAGAAGCCAAATATCATCAAGATAAAATGTTGGAGATGTAGAATGTCTCTACGTTGAGATTTGCCCTAGCCCCCCAGCTTAGGGTCATATGAGACTATAATGTTTAGAAAAAGAGATTACACATACACAAGACGCATGCCACAAATCACACATAGAGCATTCATGAAGCATATATGGAAAACATGAAGCATACATGGAAAACACGGAGCATACATAGAAAACATGGAGAAAACATGGAAGACACAAAGAAAACATGGAAAACACGAAGCAACCATGGAGCATAGATGAAGCATACATAGAGCATAGATGGAAAAGAAAAGCATACAACCATGAAGTTAGTGAAACCATGTGAGCAAACACATAAGCAAATGAAAAAGAGATTTTGAGTCAACAAAGTAAAGAGACCTAGGTAGAAAGGTTGTCTCAATACCTTGCGTCATCCCAAAAATATATAATAAAATAAAATAAAACCAAAAATAGAGGAATTCTAAAAAGGAGATAGAAGAATGTAATGATTCGATTGATTGTTTAAGGAGAAAAGATAAATGAATAGATAGAGGAGAAATCAATACGAATGAAGAAGCGTACATGACATTGGCACTAGCTTACTCTATCGTTAGGGGTCATGTAGATCAAAACAAGCTCATGGATCATAGGCTAGCAAGATGCGTTATGCTAGTGACCATGAGTGTAACAGGGTCATATGAAGCACATGGGCCAACAAGTTATGTTATGCTGGGTGGTTCATAGACTATAATGATCACATGCTATAAATCTACATTATGCTAGGTGACCATGAGTGTAACAAGGTCATATGAAGCACACACGATAGCAAGTTGTGTTATGCTAGGTGGCTCATAGACGATACGAATTACAGGCTAGCAAGCTATGTCATGCTCGGTGACCATATACTACCAATACCTCAGGGAGAATAAAAATGAACAACAACTCAAGGATCATAAAATAAGCAACGCCTCAGGGGGTGCAAAATAAACTACGCCTTAGGGAGCATACTGATAACCATGCCTCAAGGGGTGCTATGAGAAACACCACCACAGGGGGGCACATCAATAAGCCAAAGATTAGGAGACATGAATGAATAAGGGTACATGTACAGATACACATGTGAATAAGGAATATATGCCCCACCTTAAAATATTTGCATGTACAATATGTAAATGTTTTAAGGTAAATAAGAGGGGAAAGTGTAAGAGGAGGGGAGATCCTTAGAAAGAATGCCTACCCCTTGCACAAGTTGTCCTTCTACGCTTGAGAGTATGGGTGGGAACAACTAGGAAAAAGAGAATCATGTTGCTATTGAAAAGTGGTGGAGTCTATTGTAATGTGATGATAGAGGTGGCTTGATGCCATAACAAAGGAGACTCAATTATGATGATGTAGAGAGAAGAATGTTATTTGAAGAAATAAGAGGTGCTACAATAGAAAGGGAAGCATAAGCACATGTGTCATGAAGGTCTTGATTTTTTTCATGCAAGGATCGACATTTACTAGTGGAATGCCCAAGCACTTGATGATATGCATAGAAAGGAAGTGTTTCTTGACTATTTTTTGGAAACGTTTTGCATGTTGGAGGAGCAAGAGTGATCAAGTGGTCCTTGAGTAGACATGGCAAAGTACACTCTTGTTGGGATAGAAGAGAACAAGGAGGTGGAGTAGGAAGCAACCCTTTATGTTATGGAGAGAAGTTTGATTTTTGAAAAGGAGCCATAGAGACCTTAGACAATGGTGGAGGTGATGTAGATGTAGGAGAAGGATAGAAACCTAAACCTACTTTAGAAAAGTGTAGTGACGGTTTCACAGGAACCTTAATTCCTTGTTCCATGCACCCTAAACCATTTCCATTGTATTCATGTTTAAAGAGAATGTTGAATCCAATCCCATAATGTGTCTCCAAATCAAATAGAGGAGAATAGGCCAGATTACTATTCTTGTCAAAATGAGAAGTGTAGTGACATGTTGAAAAATAAGTAGTATCAGAATTGTTATGAGAAGAGAGATCGATCATTTTGCAAGGACGTAGATCATTGTTGAGTGTTGAGATGTTAGGGTTAGGAGGGTCAGTCTTAGATTCAATAGGCCCATGTGAGTTGAAATCTAAAGAGCCCCAATCATCACCAAGACATGCATTAGAAGAAGGTACATTATCATGAATAGAATGTGAGGAAAGTGTTTGAGAATTTGTTGAAGTAGAAGAAGTTTTAGTGGTGAGCTTAGAAGAAGTAATATATTGTATAGAGTAAATCTAAGCTACCTTCAGGATCCCAGGTTTAGGTTGTGGGATTTTGTACTCTCCAATAAAGGATGGTGTAAAATCTAATGAACCCCAATCGTCACCAAAAATGCATTCGAAGGCAAAGCACTATTCTGATCATCATCGTTGTTAGCAATGGAGAATAGTGGTTTGGCTTTGGTTGAAAAAGGAATCAAAGTGTTGAGAGATTTAGAAAGAGGGGGTTGAGATCTAGCTTATGCTTATAAGATGTTCCTGGATTCAGATCACCCTCAATCGTAAGAGTTTGATATTATAAACAAACTTCAATGTATGATGAAGAGTAGATGGGACTGATTCCATGGCATGGATGCATGGTCTACTGAGAAGAAGATTATATGAAAGAGTACCAGGCATGACATGAATAAGTGTAGGCAAAGTCACAGTTCCTACCTCAATAGGTAGTGTGATTGTACCTAGTGATTGTTTACCAAAATTATCGAAGCCACATATATTAAGAGTATTAGGCTTGATAAGAGAGGTATCTATGCCAATCTTATGCAATAAATCTATGCAACAAATATTTAGACCTAACCATTATTGATTAGAGTACACTTTATTCCATTTCTATTAATGACCATAATGAAGAGAGGATCATATTGTTGTTTAACTTTGAGAGAAGGATCATATTGTTGTTTAACTTTATTCACAAGCTTTCTGATGCATTAAACAGTTTGTCAATCGGACACCCCAATCAAAAGTTATGGCCTTCAGAAATTGGACCTCATGTTTTTGGGAAATATAAAAATGTGTTGGACACTTAAAAGAGTTGTAAAGGGGAGAGTACATGTGTTGGTCTGTGATTTGGCACATCACAAGGCATCTTTGATTGGAGATAATTTGGGCGCCACTTTTAGGTGGTTTTGGCTCATGGTTTTCTAATTACCGTTGATGATTTAATGTAATGTATCTCCTATTTATTAGGAGCTTGAGATGGAGTTTGTGTGTAAGGGTCTTATAGATATTGAGTTAGCTCCTAGATCTCTATGGTTATACTCCTGTGAAAGCTTTCTCTGCAAGTATATTGTAATCTTCTTGATTCCTAAATAATATATTGGGTGGCTTTGGAGTGTGGGGTTTTTTACCTAAAAGGGTTTTCTCCACGTATATCTTGTGTTGTGATTTTTGCATTTGAATTTTATTATCTTTCTGTTAATGTGCATCTTAATTTGTAACTATAAAAGTTAAAATTTGCATAAATCTTTCCTCAGTAGATCAGTGGAGGAAGTGTTTTCTACATACCTTGCTTCCTTTCACTTCATCATTCAGTCTAATAGAAGGTGGGATGACTATCTTCTGTAGAGACTCCTAGAGCATTTCGTGGTATGCAAACAAGGTTTGCATTAACTCCTAGAGTGAGATCTTAGCTAGAGTAGCATAAAGCTGCTTGAAAAGATCATATTCTCTACTAGTATGTTGAGTAAGACGCAGAGCTAGAGGAAGAAAAAGGTTGAGAAGGGGAAGAGAATTGGGAACAATCGGTGCTTTTTTTATTTGTTTGTTGTTGTGAGTGTTATACGTGTGAACAACCACATGGTAATGAGGTTGTTACGACACATTTTAAACAAATTGGTTGTTTTGAGTAAGTTATTTTGCAAAGTTCAAAATGTAACCAAGAGGCCAAGGTGGGTTTGGAATGCCTCAAACAGAGATTATAAGGTTAGAATGAAGATGTACAACAATTTTATGTTTCACAGGTTCTTTTTGGGAATCGAAAACATAAATTGTATTGTTTTGTTTTTTACCAACATCTATCCCTGGGGGATCAAATGTGAGTTTTGACTTTTCATCCACCAATATCGTGTTACCATAAGGAAGGGCATTGGAATGAAGAGCAAGCAATGTGATGTTAAGAAAATTGTTGATGACTGTATCCTTAGTGATGTTTAATGGGCTTGAACATGTGACCAAAGGAGGAGGAAAATTGTTGAATGCTTTTTGGTGTTGTCATTGATGTCAACTTCTAGAAGATGATCCACTTGGTTTCCATGTGCTTTTGAGAAAATTTGAATAAAAAGGTGTGTAGTGTGATAGAAGTATGTTTAGTATTATGCTCCGCATTTCTTTATGGTTGAAGATATGCCTGTGTGCTTTGGAAGTGGTGATCAAAGGTGTTTAAAGGTGTTATATCCAAAATCTTAAGTTCTAGATCATGTGGCAGTGGAAGATGTGTTTGACAGAGTGTTTGACTATGAAGAAGGTTGTCTGGGAGAAATGAGACTGCTCCACATTTCTCTGCATGAAGGTTTCTTGTCTTTTGGATCTGAGAACATGCTCATATTATCTGTATCTACCTTCCCTTGATGTTTCTAATGTTGGGTTACTCCACAAGTTCAGTTCTTGTGTTGGTGTTTAGTGGAAGTGTATCATGATGTGGAGAATGAAGACATTCTTTGTTTCAGGTGGTTGCATTAGTGTTGCTAAAGATTATGTTGATGCTAGAATAATCTAGAAAGATGCGTGTATGCTGTGGAATACTTCTTTGTGGTCTGCATGATGTTTTTGGACCTGGAGAGGTGTGTATGTGGTCATTTGTTGTGTTTGTTCAAGTTTGGCTGACCTGGCTTGCTAGCACTATTTGTGGATGTATCTCATGGATTGTGGATGTGATGACAAGCATGGTGATACATATTTTAGTCCTAGCTAACCCTTGACGTGGTCCATCTTCACTTATTTCCACTATAGAAGTGTTTGGTGCCAACCTATTTTTGTGTTGCATGTTTGAGGTGCACACATTTCACTAAGGCCAATCTAATTGAGATTGTCTTAGGTCATGGATGGTATAATTGCAAGATGAAGTTTGAAGTGGAGATTGTAGAGAATATGATGTGAATGTGAATCAAGGGTGGTGAATTAAGTACGATATTAAATGATTATGAGCCCTAGATGCAGTGAACAAAAGGTGTCTACATTTTAGTTTGCTTGAAGTTGTTGGAGGCAGTGAGCCGAAAGTTGCAAATGGCATAAAGTTGCAATGGTTGGATTTATCATGTTGCTTTGAGGTAGTCAATCTCTCTATAACAAGTCCTCTTCTATTCTTCTCTCTTCTGGATAGTGAGTCCTTCTAGAAGTGAGCCTTTCTTCTGGGCAGTGAGCCTATTTTTTTCGGTGTTTCTATTAATATATATATGTGAGCTAACCCTCACCGTGGTTTCTCTATTCTTGGGTTTTCCACGTAAATCTAGTGTTCTTATGTGTTTTCATTGATGCTTCATATGTTTACATTCTACTATTGCATAATAAGAGGTTAAAGATTGGAATAGCATTAAGGGTTTAATGTTTTAATACACAACTAATTCACCCCCCCTCTTAGTTGTCCTATGCATACTAACTGTAGAGTAAACTCTACATTTTATTTCAGCTTTGTTTCAGTCTTAGTATTCCTTAGTATATTTCCAGTTGTTGTTTTTGTATCTATGGCTAAATGTTTCTCATGTGCGGATTGCACCATGTGTCATGTTATTTTTGAGCAACAGTGTCTTGTGGAGGCTACCGCGTGTTTCTTCCATATGCTTCTTTTCTATGTGCTACAGAATTTACCATGTGTCCATGACTTTATTTATTTTATAAAGTTTCATGCTTGCTATGGAGTGTGCCATGTGTTGATGCTAAAAGCCATGACATAAACTTTCTTTTGATACTGTAAGCTTGCAGGTTGTGCCATGTGTCCTTTTCTAAATGTTGCGGAAGCTACTGTGTGTATATCTTTTTGATAAAGCTTTTTAGTATTGGCGTATGTGATGGGCCCACAATATTGAGACACAATTTTTAGCTATTACCGGAGTGTGCCACATGGTGAAAGTGGAGGGATAAGCTACTTTCTTTTTTATGCTTTTAGGTGAAGACATGTGTGTTCCTTTATAATTTTTAGTTGTGGCCAAAGTGCAACAAGTGTCAATCTCTGTGGGATTCTAAGGGACCTTTTTCATAAGCTATTGATATTACCAGAAGGTGCCACATTTCCAATTTTTCTTTATGCTGGAGGTGCCATGTGTCACAGTATTGTTTCTCTGTGCAAGAATTAAAGAAGCATATGTGGCAGGTCCCATATAATAATGTCTCAATTTCTAAGTGTTGTGGATAGTGCCAAATGTCATAGATACAAGTTGCTCAGGGCATAAAGGTAGTAAGCTATTAGCATTGTTGGGTGCTGCTAGGTGTCTCAGTGTAATAGTGGGTGCCACCACGTATCATATTTCAAGGTCTTGTAGATGGCGACAAGTGGTGCCATTTGGTTTGTTTTTGTTTCGAAGGAAAAAATGTTAAGTGTTTAGCATGTGTTTCCGTGAACGATATTTTTGAAGCTTTTTAGAGCTCACAAGTGTGCCATGTGTCTTAACCAAATTGCAGTTGGTGTGCCACATATTTTGTCTCTTAGCCAATGAGTGTGAAAAGAAAGATAGTTACAAATTCAGAAGATCTTAGTGTTAGAGGAGTCCCAGTTAGCTTCAGTTTTGTTGATACCATTGGAGATTTGAAGTAGTTACAAGCGATCTTGAGCCAAATTTTGTGGCTATAAATACAAGAGATATTGTAATTCAGAGAGAGAGAATTGATTAGAAAGTTCAGAGATCTTCCTATGACCAGATTGTATCATTTTGCCTTAGTCTAGTTATTTCTGATAAGAAAGCTGATATACCTGTGCATGACACTATGCCTTTTGTATTTTACTGAACTATTAATGAAAGAAGCTTTGTTCTATGCCGTTGATGATATCATCTATGTCTTTACATAAATCTTATGAGTTTAGCCTTTGATCTTTTAGTTCATTTACAATATGTCTATATTAATCATGCAACATTTGCTCTTTAATATAGTTGAATCTGAAGAATCTGTTCATTGTGCTAGTTAAGGAAATATGTTTCATTCAAGCGTATTGCGATAAATTTAGATTTTACTTATTGTATCTATAATTTTGTTTCTTCCTCTACACTTTACTCAAAACCCCATTAAAATAGGAAGAGCCAGCTTCTTTAAAATCTGGAGGTTGTTTCAAGTAGCAACTCCCACATTCTTGAAACTTCCCATGTTGGTGTTAAAACCTACATAATTTTATGCATCAACAATTTTTGGCATGCCCAGTGGGACCTTTCTTGAAGTCTTGATCAAGATTGTATGAACTAGAGAGTGACGGGGAGTCAGAGCTATGGACCAACAACGAGAGCTTAGTCTGCTGCTAATCCAAAGATTTTATTGCCACCATTAGTTGCTACTCCAAGAAGAAGAGTGAATCAAGTTGCAATAGCATCAGGAGTAAACATGGGAGCACTTGTGGCCCCAAGGAACTATGCAAATTGGAACACTGGTAGCCCTCTCATTCTTCTGGTATCACCAGCTACTTGGGATCTAATTCCAGCTAATGCTTTGAAAGATTTACCCAAATTCAGCAGAGAAGATTCTAAGACACTGTTGCGATGTTCACAACATGCACCATTTTATTCCTTAGCAAAATGAGGACCCCTGCTGTGGCTTGCTCCCTTGTTTTCGTGCTCTGGGCAGTAATGGTAAAATGCAGCATCAGTCAGTATATATGTGCTTCATGTCAGGTGCATTTGTGATCCTCATAAATGAACCCAATTCCAAAGTCTGAATCTTGCCTCAAGAAGCCTACCATGTGAAAGAGTTTGAAATTCTAAGTAGGTTTGCCTTTTACATCACCCTGAAATTCGACCAAGTAAGAAAGTTATAGCGAGTCAAAGTTCTGGTCAAGCCTAATTTTCTGGGGGGGTCATATTCCGAACATCAGTCACCTTGTGGAAGATCACCCCAATGTTTCAAAGATCACCTAATCTTTCAAATATCACCCTCTCACAAAATATCACCCCTATAACGATATCCCGATGACATCAGGGTAACTGTAGTGATAAAACGAAGACATCAGCATGCTGACATCATCCCGATCTTCCCCAGGGGGGTCATTTTGCTCACGGGGGGTCATCTTCTGAATATCACCCGATCTAAAAATGTGACCCGATATATAAAGCCTGACATGACGATGACGTCATCCTTTCAGAGGGTGATATTCTTTAGCTTTCTTTCCTCGAGGTCATATTTCTTAGACCCTGATTTTCTTCGATATGACCGTGGCGTCATCCTTCCACATTTTAATGAAGCTTGCCCATGATGATGACATCATCATCATATCCTGACTTAATATGAAAGTGCCTAGAAATCTACATGCAGGGGGCAGAACTGAAAGGTTATCAAAAGGAATTGAATTTTCATATGCATGTAGATTTTTCATAAGTTCATGACCCAATATATACATTTGCACTTTCAGAGCATGATTTAATGTAAGTGTTTCTCCTCCCAACGATTATGTAAGTGATGATGCCTAAACTTTTGTATGTTGACTGCAGGTGTACAGGTTAGAAAAGGGGGGTGCATCAGCCAGAGAGATGGGGTCGATAAGACATTGTTGGCTCGCTCCGATTGAGGCTGGTCATGGTGATGACCAGGATGATGTGCGGTTTGAAATACAAAAGGGTGGGAAAAGTAGGGTAGGTGGATTTTGAATCCATTCCATAGTTTGATGGCATGTAGGTGGAGATACGGTGGAGCTTTAATGGCGGGGGACATCCCAGGCGGTGGACCAGATCCCGAGAGGTTGAAAACGTACCAGGAAGAGACAATGCTTTCAATGCAGTGGTTTGTAGGTGGAGACTTTATTGAGGGAGCGGCGCCCCGTCTGGGGGCCATTCAAATTCTTGGCGGGATCCATTCTCCACCATTAGATACTGCACTTCAAGATGAAGACCATTGATTTGTTAGGGTTTTCCTAGGCACTGTGTTGAGGGTGAAAACAAAGACATATATTCAGCCCCTACACTTTAAAAAAAGGGGGAGGTCAATTATACAATAGGAGACCTGTAGGAATTTCATGTAGGAGATCGGATTACTAAGACTAGTGAGGATTGAATTGTTGAAACATTCAAGGTTCTCTCCTCATGATCACTGTAAATGTACTTGTTTTATGAACATACTAGATGGAGATGAAGCTTCAAATTACATCCTGATTGTAAACCTTAAGTAATCTTCAAGCTGATTTTTTGGATGTGTAATGATGAATCCTGTGTTCAACTAGAAGCATTTTCATTTCATTGCATGTTGTTGTCAGCTTTCCCTTGAAGACTTGCACTGGATTATGCTGATTTGTGGAATATCCTGGTGAAGTATGATTCTAGTTTTCTTCTCTTCATTTCTGTATGGGAACATGTATGTGGATCAGTGATCTTAGTTAAGTAATTTTAGGAATCTCTCTCTCTAACCCTTTTTCTCATTTTAATTTCATAGAAATCACTTCCATAACCACATATCATGATAAATATTAAGCAGAACAGAGGAATATGCTGACATCCCATAGGTAACTGAATATCATTAGCATATTTTTTTTGAGCTAGATGCATGTACTGTTGGAAATATCATGCAAAGAATCACTGATAAGGGTAGAACTCATGCAGATATCCACTTAGACACAACCTTTGAATGAATAGTTTGTGTAGAGTACCCTCTCTGTATGAAAGTATTGTTACAGAAGCAGAATCTACAGATCTACGTAAGATCCCCAAAATGGAAAACAACAATACACATCAATCACTGAGTAACATCAGCAGATTATGAACTAATCATCGGAGACTTAGGATCATGAATTCTTTGAATTCATCGTATCTTTCAAGATAAACAAGGGTTGTTGTGTAACTTTTATTTTGTCTATTTATGTGTGACCAACATCCACATCAACACCTAAAACTAGCGCTAGAAGGAGGGCCTAAACAAGGAAATTGTAGATTCTTGAAAAAATTGGTTTAGTATCCAGTCAGTTCAATTCTGACTAATAAACCAGCTAAGTTCCCTCAAAGTTTTGAGAAATCCTAGCTTTCAGGGTAAATACCAGGTCTAGATCTAGTGTACTCTTTGAAGAACTACCTATCAAGGGATTTAGACCTAGGACTGTGGACATTCATCACTCCCCTAATCCTAGTGCATCCGGAGCTCCACCAGAGCATGCTCCTGTAACTCCTATTGGCTTACAAGTACCTACAGGGCCACCTGTCACACCTCAGGTCCAATCTCCACCGGTTCCAATGTCATTCTTTGCTGCAGAGTCATCGCTGACCTTCAATGCATATCACACTTTGCCTAAGAATCCCGATAAAATATGTCCTAGGTATCATCCATATCAAGATGCTGATGATCATATCAGAACGTTCAAGGAGGCTTGTTGTAGGGCTGGATATGAACATGAGGATGTGGTATGCAAGTTATTCCCATTTTCCTTAGAGGAAGAGGCTTATAACTAGTATGTTAGTCTTGGACAAGGTTCAGTCGGTTCATGGGATGTCGTGGAGAAAGCTTTCAAGGATAGGTTCAAGTTACCTATAGATCCTTCAATGAACTATCACCTATTTACCACCATCAAGAGATCTGAAGGAGAACCTATTGCAAACTTCAATGCTAGATTCTAGAAGATGCTGTCTAAGGTAGTTGCTCCCTATGTTATAACAGATGAAGCTACTAGGAGCATTTATTATTCAGCTTTGGACCCTTTGACTTCCATGTTTATTAGAAGAACACACCCTAGTGTAACAACTTTAGCACAGGCTTTTGAAGAAGCCATCAAAGTCAGCCAGCAGTTAGCCCCTGCTCCCACACCAAATGTTGCTTTCCCTACACTTCTGAGCTACCCAACATACCCTGTTCCCCAATAGACCGGTAGGGTCATGATGCCTTTAGTAGTAATGCCAGCCCCTTTGTAGATACCCCCACTCAGTATCATGCCTCCACCAAATGGGAATGGCCAGTTGTCACAACATCCAGGGAAAACACAAGTGCCTCAGGCTGTAGAACAATCCAACAATAATAATGGGTCTTCCTTTTTCAAGCCCCAGACAAAAAATGTAGTGGCCAAGATCTAGGACGAGAAAGAAGAAATCAAAGAAATATCAGCCCAGTTAAGGAAACTTACCACTGAGGTCACCCATCTGAGAAATTAGAACTTCTATTCTCAGCCCAATCAAAACAGAGGCTATGCTAATGATAGATAGGGGTTACAACAATAATTACAATACCAATAATGGCAACAACAATCTTCCTAGACAGGCTAGAGTGTGGAAAACTAGGCCAAACAATGGTTCCCTGCCATCACCCCTAGACAATTAGCCCTCTAATGAACCAAGGCAAACTACTAGAGTGAACCTTGTAGAGGTAGCACTTACAAACTGGTGCATGATACATAACACCAATGCTCATGCAGAGCTAGACTATCCTCAATTCAAGATTGCTGCCAATATTTTCCAAGCTGAAGTGTCCAGTACCTCAGGAAATCCACCTTATGCAGAGGGAAATGAAATTGTCCCCTGTGAGTATGACTCTACCCTAGTGCTGGAAAGCTTCATGCATTGCCCTTATCAACAGACAATTTCATCACATCAGGATTACACCTCAGCATGCGAGGAGTCAACCATGGCTTTTGAGTCTAACTATGTATTTCCCTTTGAGGATGAGAATGAGTCATCAACCAAGCATGAAGAAGTCAATGCTTATCAACAGCAACCTCAGGGTAGACATAACTACAACGTGAGGAATAACTCAAGCAGGCCTATTGGTCCTTTGACCACTTCCTTGCCTCTGAACAATTTCAATACACCTCCTGATCCCAAGGCAAGTAATAACCTTGGATTCCCCAAGGTTGATGCTTAGTATTTCACACCACATAACACAGCACCAAAAGCCGCAAATCTGCCTCTTGAATCTGACAAGTTGGTTTCATATCTGACTGATGAAATGAAAAAGGTAAAGATCAACTTGCCATTGTCAGAGTTGCTTAGAACCCCCACAATCAAGGACGCTTTCATGAAATCATTGGGTGGTTCTGCTCAAAAGGAAGATAACCATACCTTAGGTCCATCTAGTAGTAAGGATCATGCTACTAGGGATGTTAACGTCAAAACTAAAACCTCAACTATTGTTCAAGCTATAGATACCTCCCACATGACCCTATACAAAGACAAAAGTGAGTCACCTCCTTTCCTCCTGACCATAAGGATGTTCAGTAAAAATTTGTACAATTGTTTGGTGGACTCAGGAGCATCTACCAATGTAATGCCCCTGTCCATATGCAATGCTTTAGGATTACATCCTGCTAAATCCTTAAAGAAAGTGACACAATTGGATAAAACAGAGGTAAGTGTGGTAGGAGAGCTAACTCTTATTCACATGCAGCTAGCATCAGATCCCAGAATCTAGCACTTTATCGACATTCAGGTAGTCGATATACCTGATACATATGGAATGTTGCTTAGCAGGGACTGGTCAAAGACTCTTAATAGGTACATGTCTACTAATTTCAACCATATGTGGTTGCCCTGGAGGGGGATACCAAATCAAATAAGGGTAGATGTTGAACCCTGCATGAGGCACATGATCACTGAATATAACAGAACCAATGGGATCATGTATGTGGATGTGGAACCTAGAGTTTACTCCATCAGACCCCAAACTGCCAACATGGAGGAGATCCTAATGCTTGACATACATGATCATGATGATGGTCCTCAGGGTGATGAAGTAAATTTGAAGTCTGATTGTGATCGTGAGAGCAAAGTAGAAGTAGATCATTTCAAAAGTTTTGAGATGCATTGTCTAAAGAGGTGCGAAGGTGTCAGATGTTAAATGTACCTGTTCATGATATTCTAATTGATGACTGGTGTAGGTTGCATAATGAGGCACATCCTGAGAAAACCTGGAACGCATGTTTAGACATGCTGGAGCTAGAACGAGCATACAATGAGGCATCTTCATCATCATCATCAATATCATCATCACCCACGGTGAGTTCTGTAGATAGTGATTATGATACTGACTTCTGTTTGTTTCCTGCAGGAATAGGAGGATGCACACAGCAGGATGAAGGTCCTATTCAGCTACCAGAAGAGATACTAGTGTGCGACAGGAGTAATGCTAAAAACAAGAAGAAGATCACCCTAGGGAGTGATTTCTTAGTGGAGTTAGATTATGAGTTATCTGATGAGGATAGGGGCAGCAATCTGTCCAAATTTGAGGAGTTTTTTGTTGTGTTATTCACAACACACCCCATTTTACTCCTTAGAAAAATGAGGACCCCTGCTGTGGCTGTTGCTTTTGGCTTTTGTGTGTGTTGTTTTGCTTGGTGGTAAAGGGAAAAAGAGGGGTTAAAGTTGCAAACTTTGTTAAAAATAGAGAAAAAATGCATTTTCAGTACTAGTGCATGATATGGTTGGATTCCTTGTGAAAAATGAGCTAGGGTTGCTTTTTGAACCATCTTAAAATTTGCCATATTTTGCAAGTTATGATCATTTTGGTAAAATGTACATTCAGGTTTGTATATCACTTTGCATATGCGAAGTCCTTTGTATGTGGAAAGTCATTTCTATACTTAGTCACTTTTTGCTTTCGGGTTCATATACAAAGTCAGTTGTATATCCTTTCATATATACAAGATGGACCCGAAAAAACTTAGGTCAAAATAAATTAATGTTTTAAATCCGCTTTGTATCTTTCGTTTGTATGTTCGGTAGGTCAAAACATATAGGGTTATATATACAAACACTTTATACATGGCGCAGAATCAAAATATTATTAAACAGTGTTAAATCGTTGTATCTCCGCAACTTGTATATTTCGGTGATACAAACAAATATACATTAAACGAACCCGACGGACTTATTAAAACAAATTAAATCGTTGTATATTCAGCATTTGTATGTTTTGACATACAAGCGGAACATACAAGACACTGTTCACATCCAAGCTGGATTCGAAATAAAGGTCCAAAATAGAAAATTCCTTGTATATCGAAAAATACATACAAGCGGAGCATGCAAGTCAATATACGATGCCAATATACATAGCGGACCCAAAAAAGTCATTAAACATTGTTAAATCGATGTACATTCGATGCATGTATAGTTAGACATACAAAGTAAAATATACTACGGCGGACATGAGGTGGGTTTTAAATATGGAAAATTCGTTGTACATTTCAGACTTGTATATTTATACATACATTTACAATGTACAAAGCCCAATATACAACGCGGACCTGAAAAGTTTATTAAATGGACTTAAATCGTTGTATGTTTCAGAATATACAAAAGCAAGACATACAACATATGCATACATTTCGAAATATACAAGGGGCAGATTTGAAATGAATATGAAATAATGAAAAGCCCTTGTATATTTCGCGCCTTGTATATTGATACATTGCAAGGAGTATACAAGGCGGATCTCAGCATAGGATTAAATTTGGCTAAGTGCTTGTATCGCGTCCGAAATGTATATCAAGGGATACAAGCACAATGTACATCGGGATATACATTGGGTGGATTCGAAAAGTTATGCAATTGAATTAAGTGCTTGTATATTTTCACATTTGTATGTTACAATATACAAACTGATATGCATCGAAATATACAAGTGGTGGAATCAAAATAGCTATGGAATAACATTAAATCCATGTATATTTGGGGTTTGTATGATCGATGACTGTAGGATATACAAAGACATCATACAAGCCGTGGAACTAAAAGGGATTGGAATTCGATTAATTCATTGTATCACGTCCAGATTGTATATCGAATATACATAGATTTAAACAAGGAAATGGGCGGGAAAATGAAGCATTAGCAATTTGAAGCATTTTTTAGCCCGAATGCATATTTTCAGTCAATGATGGTTGATTCGACTGGTTTTAACATTAAATATGCATTTTGACCTGTGTTTTTCACAGATTTAGGGTCCAATTGATGCGTTCACACAGCCACGACTAGATTTGGCAGTTGTTTTCCTTCTTGTAGTTTTATTAATCGATGATATTTATTGCTGGTCTATTTTTACAGGTTTGCAGTTGAAGAGGGAGCTGAAACTTAATAGCGGTGACATCATGGAGTAGGAAATCAGATCTTAGGAGTAGAGGAAGATAAGGATGAAGTGCGAAGAAGTCAAGGGTTTTCATTGATGAGGATAAAATGCAGCTGAAGACATTATTGCAGCAGACCACAGAAGTTAATATTGAGCTGCTAGGGTTTCCAAGAGGGCATATTTCGCCTAGATTTGGTGTATACTCAGAGATATTTTGGGAGACTGGTTCACCAACATTTATTACTATAACCAGAGGTTTGAACCATTGTTTAACCAAGGGTTTTGAGATGTATTAAGGACAATCAAAAGTTTATATATTGTGCCTCTATACACTGTAAAACTTTACACAGGGGCTACATAGAGATTTGTAGCAGCAGGAATTTGTAGAAGTAACATTTAGAATAGAGGGACCTTTTAGTTTAGAAGTAGAAGAAGGAGGTCACCTGTGTCTGTAATAAGGAATGCATGGAACATCTGGCTTCCTTACTGTATCTGTAAAGCTTGGAAGTTTTCTGTAGTTTGATCATTGAAGCTAAGAGTCATTCAGACATTGCAAATCTTATATGACTGTCTGTTTCTAATACAATTGAATCTGGAATTCTGCATCTATCTTCTGAGTGTTTTCTTGCTCTTCATTGTGTTTGAAACATTTTCTCTTAGAGCTTGCAATCTTAGGTGTATGTTTGTGAAAATGCTTAGAATATACATTTAAGGTTTTGTCTATGGATTTGATCAAGTTATTGTATGATTTATAAAGTGCATAACAACACAATTAGATCCTTCGAATAGAGTGAATGAAGTGTAGATTAGATCTTTCTAACTTTTCCAACCCATCTAAAAATACTTAGCTTAAAACATAGAAATTTGAAGGAAATTTGTCTCATATTTGAGAAGAGCACGCATAACAGAGTTTGAAAGTAGACAGTTTTCATAAATATTTAAGAGGAGAAAGCTGCAATAATATGAGAAGACTATTTAAACTTTTGTAGCACAAGTATAAGTTTATGCAAAAGGGATGAACAACATATTGACATTTATTAATCTTTTTGCATAGTTTGAGTCCAGTTAATCATTAAGAAACCCTAAATCACGTAAGGCCCCTTGAACATTACAGCTTCACATTGACCAACTGAATTTGCCCAACAGGTCAAGATCTGACCATATTAAACTTGGGATTAAGTGAATCTTAACCGATTCCTTCATATCTTTCAAGTCAGTTTTGGTCCATTTTATGTGAATTTTAACTAATTGTTATGATTGCATCAAAACAATCATCAACAATTTTCTGGCACTAGGAGGGCCTGATTGGATTTACGGTTAATTTTCTGAGTTTTAATGCTTTATTCTGAGATATGTTGGATCTCATAAAATTTCAAAAGCCTAAAAGGTTAAAAACAAGGTCCTATTTTCAATGGACTCATATGGGGACAATTTTCAAGTTAGCCTTCCTTCATTTCAGGAAGCTATGAATGGACAGCTTTATCGTTAGGGTTTATCTAACTTTGGTTTATCCAATTGTTGCAGGATACACCAGTCTGTGGAACACAGTGAAATTAATTGTTTAACTTTCGTCACCATGATAGATTTGTATTTGAACGGACTAATTCTTTTCTCAGATGTGTTCAGGGCTAAGGTCTGGCAGAAAAATGAAGAAATTCTGGAGCAACAAGCAGATACAGCAGTAGAGCTTATCAGTTGGTTAGACAATACAATAGCTAAATCAGTTCTAGAAGGAAATAGTAGCAAAACATCTTTCCTTGAGTCATTTTATGGTAAAGAGAAATGTGGATAGATGGAAGAATTGAAGTGCACTAAAACTGAAGAGGTTCCCATGATAGTTACCCATGAAGTCATAGAAAAGAAAGTAAATCTTAATTTCATGGCTGATAGCTTTAAATTAAATGATCAAATTCAAGATTGTTGTAGGTCAATAGAATTAGACTCCACACTGGATGATAAAAGTGAGTCATCTAATGAACAATTCTTGAAAATGGAAGAAACAGAGGATCATGCTATTGCTAGGCAAAATTAGACATCACCCTAGCATTATTTTGAAAATGAAACAGGGGAGTATTCCTACCAATCTAGAGATATTGTTCCACCTTTACTCTCAAGTGATTTAGAAATGATTAATTTCTGTATATCAGATTATGATGATGAATATACTCACTTAAGTGCTGATGTGTAGGGAATTGATGAGAACATTGAGAGATTGGCCGAATTTGAGGATAAACTGAACATCTAGAATGAAGGAACAAAGCTAGATAAAGATGAAGAAATGATACATCAAGAGTCATTCATCTTTCAATTTGAAGAAAGACCTGACATGAAGCTAGGCAATGAAAGTATAAAGTTAAAGAGAGGACCAGCTCTCAATAAACAAGCATGTCCAATAGAGCTAAAAATACATCAGGTTGTCTCTTTCCTTTCCTCAGTGAGTAATGTTGACTACTATTCTGATTATGGAGATTTAAGAGATAGGACATGCATGTGGATTAGTCATCAACAGGATGGGTTGCCTCAATTGCTGATAATTAGAGATTATCTTATTAAAAGCAATGAATTTAGAGTACAAGAACATTTTTCAGAATTCAAAGATAAATTTGCTAAGTTAAGAACCATAACTAGTGCCCAGATACTCCTGCACAATCTACGAAAGTATGCAAATATAGGTGTCTTTGGGTCTTTTCCTGGGTTTTGTTTGCCTTGTTGTGGCTTGCATATAGTTTGGTAGAGTAGTTGTTTTCTTTTCTTTTCTTTGTTTACTTGTCTTGCTTTGTAGATTAGTTGTTTGTATAGTTTTGTTGTTTCTTTTGTTTTGTTGTTTTGTTTCTGGTTAGTTGTTTGTACAACGTTTTCTTTTTTCTTTGTTTTCTGTTTCCTTTTTTCTTTCCTTTTGTTTGTACAATTTGTTGGTTGGTTTGTTTGTTGTTTCCTCAGTAGGGATCTTTGTTTTACTTTAGAGTATTAAGGAGCAAGCTAACAACCATTGAAAACAGTATAAAATTCAGAATATTCAGGTTAATCATTTGCAATTTATGCATAACTTTTGTGACTGTCATGAATGTAGAGAGTTGTTTAACTTCTGAAATTTAGTATTCAATAACAGTGATTGAGAGTTTGAAGAGGGTTTCTCACGATGACACACCTAAAATCCTTGGGTTTGTTGAACCTACTAGTGTAGATATTAGGTGAAAAATCTGAGGTCACCCTTGCTACCATTACAATTCTCAGCTTAATTTTAGCAAGTGCTCATTCCTTGCATCATAAAGTTACAAATTGCTATATCTTGTGAAATTCCTATCAAGCATCAAAATCAATAAAGTATAAAAATATAAAAATATAATAAAGTGGATTATACTGAAAATCTAGATTAAGCCATCTAAGTAACTCTACCGAGGCTATGGACGCTTGTTGGCAGTGGGGCTCTACTTAGGAGAATTGTAACGATAACCTTGTCGGGGCTATAGATGCTTGCTGGCAGCAAGGCTCTATCCGGTCGGCTAGAAGGGAATATCCTCAACTACGTAGGCTAATGTCAATCACTGGTTTGTTCAACTGATCTTCAAGATGAGGATAATTAATCACGTGCATATACTTAAATTGAAAATAAAAATTCATACATCCTTATTGAATACCTTAGGTCTCAAGTCGAATAATAATTTGCAGAAAGGATAGTTGGAAGTTATGGATTTGTTTCATTTAGTTTCTTAAATGCTTTAAATTTAATTGTTTTGTTTGGTTGCTAGTTGTTGTGATGTTCACAACATGCCCCATTTTACTCCTTAGCAAAATGAGGACCCCTGCTGTGGCTGTTGCTTTTGGCTTTTGTGTGTGTTGTTTTGCTTGGTGGTAAAGGGAAAAAGAGGGGTTAAAGTTGCAAACTTTGTTAAAAATAGAGAAAAAATGCATTTTCAGTACTAGTGCATGATATGGTTGTATTCCTTGTGAAAAATGAGCCAGGGTTGCTTTTTGAACCATCTTAAAATTCGCCATATTTTGCAAGTTATGATCATTTTGGTAAAATGTACATTCAGGTTTGTATATCGCTTTGCATATGCAAAGTCCTTTGTATGTGGAAAGTCGTTTCTATACTTAGTTGCTTTTTGCTTTTGGGCTCATATACAAAGTCAGTTGTATATCCTTTCATATATACAAGATGGACCCGAAAAAACTTAGGTCAAAATAAATTAATGTTTTAAATCTGCTTTGTATCTTTCATTTGTATGTTCGGTAGGTCAAAACATACAGGGTTATATATACAAACACTTTATACATGGTGCAGAATCCAAATATTATTAAACAATGTTAAATCGTTGTATCTCCGCAACTTGTATATTTCTGTGATACAAACAAATATACATTAAACGGACCCGACGGACTTATTAAAACAATTTAAATCATTGTATATTTGGTGCTTGTATGTTTTGACATACAAGCGAAACATACAAGGCACTGTTCACGTACAAGCCGGATTTGAAATAAAGGTCCAAAATAGAAAATTCCTTGTATATCAGAAAATACATACAAGTGGAGCATGCAAGTCAATATACGATGCCAATATACATAGCGGACCCAAAAAAGTCATTAAACATTGTTAAATCGATGTACATTCGGTGCTTGTATATTTGGACATACAAAGTAAAATATACTACGGCAGACATGAGGTGGGTTTTAAATATGGAAAATTCATTGTACATTTCGGACTTGTATATTTATACATACATTTGCAATGTACAAAGCCCAATATACAACGCAGACCTGAAAAGTTTATTAAATGGACTTAAATCATTGTATGTTTCAGAATATACAAAAGCAAGGCATACAACATATGCATAGATTTCGAAATATACAAGGGGCAGATTTGAAATGAATATGAAATAACGAAAAGCCCTTATATATTTTGCGCCTTGTATATTGATACATTGCAAGGAGTATACAAGGCGGATCTTAGCGTAGGATTAAATTTGGTTAAGTGCTTGTATTGCGTCTGAAATGTATATCAAGGGATACAAGCACAATGTACATCGGGATATACATTGGGTGGATTCGAAAAGTTATGCAATTGAATTAAGTGCTTGTATATTTTCGTATTTGTATGTTACGATATACAAACCGATATGCATCGAAATATATAAGTGGTGGAATCAAAATAGCTATGGAATAACGTTAAATCCGTGTATATTTGGGGTTTGTATGATCGATGACTACATGATATACAAAGACATCATACAAGCCGCGGAACTGAAAGGGATTGGAATTTGATTAATTCGTTGTATCACGTCTGGATTGTATATCAGATATACATAGATTTAAACAAGGAAATGGGTGGGAAAATGAAGCAATAGCAATTTGAAGCATTTTTGAGCCCAAATGCATATTTTCGGCAACGATGGTTGACGCGACTGATTTTAACGTTAAATATGCATTTTGATCTGCATTTTTCATAGATTCAGGGTCCAATTGATGCGTTCACACAGTCACGACTAGATTTGGCAGTTGTTTTCCTTCCTGTAATTTTATTAATCGATGATACTTATTGCTGGTCTATTTTTGCAGGTTTGCAGTTGAAGAGGGAGCTGAAACTTAATAGCGGTGACATCATGGAGTAGGAAATCAGATCTCAGGAGCAGAGGAAGATAAGGATGAAGTGCGAAGAAGTCAAGGGTCTTTAATGATGAGGACAAAATATAGCTGAAGACATTATTGCAGTAGACCACTGTTGTGTGGTTACACAACACGCCCCATTTTGCATTTTAACTTGTCAAAACAGGGACCCAACTTTTGGCTTGGCTTGTGTTGTCTGTTTTCTGGCGGTTTTTTAAAAATGAGTCAGCTGCATCATCATCATGAAGGTCAGGATGAGGTTGGTCATCATCATGAGGTCAGTTTCTCAAAGTTCATATTTTGTTTCTATGACCTCATATTTAGAAAGAGCTTGAAATTCCGTGTAGGTTTCCCTTTTACATCACCTGAAAATTCGTCCATATGAGGGAGTTATGCACAGTCAAAGTTTTGGTCAAACCTGATAATCGCAAGTGATCATCATATTTTTATATCCTCAGTCAGGTTGTTAAGGTCATCCTGATCTTGGTCTATCACCCGATAAAAATTATGCAGTCCCAATATCTGGACGTCAATATTAGGTGATAGTGTGTTTTACCCGTCAAATGACCTTGGGCGCATCGTGAGCATCATGATATTTTTAACATCACCTGATATTATAATATCATGCTGATCTTATAATATCACCCTGCTTAGAAAATCCACCATCTGCATATTTGCATGCGCACGTCAAAGTCCTATCGGAGGGTCATCATCCTGATCTTTCAAGGGAGGGTCATATTTGCTGATATTCGCTAATATGATGATGACGTCATCATATCCTCCTAATCTCCTTTTGCATGATCATGATGATCACCCTATCTTTTAAGGGGGGGTGATATTCCATTCCTCAGCATGATCATATTTTAAATATCACTCTAGTGCTAACCTGATGATGACCTCAACTCATCCTCATGCTCCGAAGACGGAATATGATGGTTACGTCATCATGATATTCGATGAGGAGGATCATCATATTTTTATCCTGTCATGTTGTCAAGATCATCATGATCTTGTTTGTCTACCCGATATTTCGTAATGTCCTCCTGCCGAGAAATATGACCTTTTGCAAATATCCTGATGACGTCATCCCGATCTGATAAACGAAGAAGCAAATATTAGGAGGACATCATCATCACATTTCCCTTCGGCAGGATATTTTCTAAAACATGATCCGGTTCGCGAATATGATGATGACGTCATGTTCTAAGTTTAACAAAAGTCCCAGATATCCTGATGATCATCATCATCCTGATCTTTCGAGAGGGTTACCTTGGCCGCAAAGGGGTCATATTACATTCACCACCTGATCATCTTCCTTAGGTGACCCGATATTACATTTATCCCCTGATCTTAACTAAACATGACGGTGACGTCATCTTTTGCATTTTAATGAAGCCCGGATATGACGATGACGTCACCATCATATTCCTTTCCTCAGCAGCAGGATCATATTTCATATCCTCCTATTTTCCTTCGACATGATGATGATGATGATGTCTTTCTTTTCCCCAATATGCAGAAGCGAAACATGACGGTGACGTCATCTGGACATTCGAAAGGGGGAGCATCATATTTCCAAAATATCATGCAGACGAAAGTTTTAAGTCTTGCTATCGGCCTTATCTTGAGTTATCATGCCGATAGAACATGTCTTCCCGATGGAAGGACATCATCATGATTTTTGGTGTCGGTATACGTTTAACCGTCGGCCTAATGTAAAATTGTCATTCCGACAGTGTGTAGTCACGCCGATACATACATGATCATATTTGGAGCCCGATATACAAGAAAATGGGTGGGAAAATAGAGCGATAGAAATTTGAAAGCCTGATTGCCTAGCTGCATACTTTGAGGCATGGTTAATAAAACGTTTAAATTCCTGTTGTTTATCCACATGATGATGAACTTAATGTTTGTCTGTTTATTTGCAGGAAGTCATGATGCTGTTAGAGCTGTTGCTGAGCATTGTATGGTTGCACATGGAGGCAACATGAACCAGAAATGAGGAGGATATTGTCAAATATGTTGTTTGCCAGCTAGAGACCGAATCAAATCAAAGATACTGGAATATTCTGTGCCAGCTGTACATTTGCCAACTAGCGAAGCATGTGCTTTTCATCTGGACCGTTGATTATTATGAGAGGATCCTGATCCTTGGATCATTGTAACTATTTTTTGGCATTTGTTCTATATAAGAGCCAGATCCTGAGCTGTAACAGGGGGGGGAACAAAAATAGATAGACATATCTGGCAATAAGGCTAATACGTTAGAAAAGGAGATAGATAGATATATCTGGCGCATTAAGGCCGATTACTGTAGAATCAATTAGGAGATCGGATTACTGAGACTAATGAGGATAGAATTGTTGAAATGTCAAGGTTCTTTCTTCAGATCACTGTAAATGTACCTGTTCTTGAGCATACTGAATGGATATGAAGTTTCAGATTACATCCTGATTGTAAATTTTACGTAATCTTCCTGTTGATTTCTGGATATGTACTGGTGAATGCTGTGTTCAACTGGAAGCGCTTTCATTTCATTACATGTTGTTGTCAACTTTTCCTTTGAAGATTTGCACTAGATCATGCGGATTTGTGGAATGTCATGGTGAAGTATGATTTTAGTTTCCTTCTTTTCATTGCATGTATGGGAGCTTGTATGTGGATCAGTGATCTCAGTCAAGTAGTTTTGGGAATCTCATTCTTTAACCCTTTTCCTTTTTTTAATTTCATAAATTCATCACCATAACTGCAAGTCATGATAAATAATAAGCAGAAACAGAGAAATATGCTGAAATCCCGTAGGTAACTGAAAATCATTAGCATATTTGAGTTAAATGCATGTAGTATTGAAAATATCATGCAAAGAATTGCAAATAATGGTAGAAATCATGCAAATATCAGCCTGTAGGCACATCATTTGACTAAATTCACAGTGCAGAGGTAGAATTATTGGAGATTTATGCAGAGCAGACATACAGAGCAGGATATTTGGAGGAATAATGATGAACTTTGCAAAAATACGTAAGGCCCCTGAATGGAAAACAGCAACACACATCAACCACTAAGTAACGTCAGTAGATTAAGACCTAATCAACGGAGACTTGGGATCATGAATTCTCTGAATTCATCGTATCTTTCAAGATGAGTAAAGGTTGTTGTGTAACTTTTATTCTATGTTTGTGAATGACAGAACACCATGATGAACATAAATTGGCGCAAGAAGGAGGGCATCATGATCAACATAAATTGGCGCTAGAAGGAGGGCCAGAGCTATAAATTTCTAGATTTCTGCAAATATTGCATAAATATTTCATTATTTGAGTTAAATGTCTGCAAATATCTCTTATCTGAGATGTTTTGGTTGCACCTTTGCAAAGATCTAGCCCAAAGCATCAAAGATTAGTTTGATTTTCTGGACTTTCAAGTTTTATTCTGAGATATGATGGATCTCCTTAAAATTTCAAAATACTAAAAAATTGAAAAATAGAGTCTCATTTTGATGGATGTATATGAAGGCAATTGTCAAGTTAACATTCCTTTATTTTAGGAAACTTTGAGTAGGCAGCTTTACCCTCACAGTTTGTCTAACTTTGGTTTATCTACCTGTTGTAGGATACACCAGACTGTAGAGCACAGTGAAATAAATTGTTTAACTTTCCTTACAAGGTTGGATTTATATTTGAAAGGATTAATATTCTTCCCGGATGTGTTCAGGGCCGAAATTTGCCAGGAAAATGAAGAAGTCCGGCAGGAAAATAAAGAAATTCTGGAGCAACAAGTAGATGCAGCACCAGAAGTTATTAATTGTCCAGACACTGAAGTGGATCATTCTGAAGATTTTGAATTATACTTGTGTAGAAATATACAGTGTAGTCAAATATTAGGTTTATCCACTGATGATGTCTTGATTGAAAGCTGGTGCAGATTACATGATGAAGAGCATTCAGAGAGAGATTGCTACCCTTGCTTGACCATGTTGAAAAAGACTCTAGAAAATACAATAGCTGAATCAGTTCCAGAAGGTAAAGAAGAGGAAACATCTTTCCTTGATTCATTTTATGGTGAGATTGATAGGAGTTCTCTACTTCCTAATACAAGTAAGGATCAGTCAGTATGTAGGTATGAGTCTTGTGAACATTTTAGAGAAGAAACCACTCATCAGGACAATATTTTTGATTCTGATCTTAATATTTTTGATAAAGAAGATGAAACGTCTTTCCTGGAGTCATTCTATGGTAAAGAGAAGTGTAAACAGATAGTAGAGCAATTTAAATTCACTGCTGATGATGAAGTTCCTATGATAGTAACTCAGGGAGTCATAGAAAATAAAATAAATGCTGATTTATTACCTGACTTCTTTGAATTAAATGATCAAATACAAGAATGTTGCAGGTTAATGGAACCAGATCCTCTAATAGATAGAAGATGTGAATTATTTAATGAACAATTCCTGAAAGATGAAGATGTAGAAGACTTTGGAGTTGTTGTGCATAATCAGACGTTACTCCAGAAATATTTTGAGAATGAAACAGGGGAGTGTCCTTATCAAGTGAAAGTTGTTTCTCTTTTACAGTCAAATGATTTAGAAATGATAAATTTCTGTATATCAGGTTGTGATAATAAAGATACTTATTTAGATGCTGATGTGCAGGAAATTGAAGAAAATATTGAGAAGTTTCCTGAACTGGGGGATAAACTGAACATCCAGAATGAAGGGATAAAGTTGGATAAAGATGAAGAATTAATACATCAAGAGTCATACATCCTTCAATTTGAAGAGAGACCAGACATTGAGCCAAGCAGTGAAAATATAATGACAAATGGAAGACCAACTGCCAATGAACAAGCATGTCCAACAAAATCAGAAATACACCAGGTTGTATTTCTCCTTTCCACAGTGAATGATGTTGATTATTATTTTGATTATGGAAATTCAGGAGATAAGACATGCATATGGATTAATCATGAACATGATGAGCTGCCTCAGTTGCTGATCATCAAGAGTTATTCTGTTGAATACAGTGAATTCAGAATATCAGAATATTTTTCAGAATATAAAGATAAATTTGCTAGGTTGAGAACCATAACTGATACCCTAAGACTCCTGCACAATCAAAAGAAGTATGCAAATACAGGTGTATTTGGGTCTTTTTCTAGTTTTTGTTTGCCTAATAGTGGTTTGTATATAATTTTTGTAGGATAGTTGTTTGTACAGTTTGCTTGTTTTGCTTTCTTGTTCTGTTTCTTTTGTTTCCTTTCGTAGGTTAGCTGTTTGTACAGGTTGCTTTTTGCTTTGCGTTGTTGAGTCTTTGTTTTGGTTGGGCAAAACTGGTGCACCTTATTACTTAAGAACACTGCATAAATTGTTAGAATTCAAAAGTTGAATATAAGTTTTTACATAGGTTGTAATTCATATCAGTGTAGGTATTCTTGATCAGGTCTGTGGTATCATATTCATTAGTACTACTTTTCTTGAGTCAAGGTGATCCTCACAATGACACACCTAACAGCCTTGGGTTTGTTGAACATATCAGTGTAGGTGTTAAGTGAAAAATCTAAAGGTTGCCCTTGCTACCATTGCAATTCTCAACTTAATTTCAACAAGTGACCATTCCTTGTATCATGAGGCTACAACTGTTATATCTTAAGAATTAAATTCAAAATATAAAATAAATAAAATAATAAAATGGATTTTCTGAAATCTAGATTAAGTCATCTAAGTAACTCTACCGGGGCTATAGACGCCTGCTGGTAGTGGGGCTCTACTTAGGGGAATTGCAACGATAACCTTGCCGGGGCTATGGACGCCTGCTGGCAGCAAGGCTCTATCCAGTTGGCTATGAGGGATGAACCAAACTACGTAGCTTAACACCAGTCACTGACTTATTCAACTCACTTTCAAGATGAGTATATGAATCACATGCACACAATTGATCCCTTATTAATTCACTGTTACATTGATGAACATGATACCAGTTAGAAAGGATTAGGATGCTCATGCTTAATAGGAGTTGGAAATTTATGTTTTAATTTATCCTCACCTTTTGAATTATTTGAATTTTGTTGTTTTCTTTGGTGGCAAGTTGTTGTGTGGTTACACAACACGCCCCATTTTGCATTTTAACTTGTCAAAACAGGGACCCAACTTTTGGCTTGGCTTGTGTTGTCTGTTTTCTGGCGGTTTGGTAAAAATGAGTCAGGTGCATCATCATCATGAAGGTCAGGATGAGGTTGGTCATCATCATGAGGTCAGTTTGTCAAAGTTCATATTTTGTTTCTATGACCTCATATTTAGAAAGAGCTTGAAATTCCGTGCAGGTTTCCCTTTTACATCACCTGAAAATTCATCCATATGAGGGAGTTATGCACAGTCAAAGTTTTGGTCAAACCTGATAATCGCAAGTGATCATCATATTTTTATATCCTCAGTCAGGTTGTCAAGGTCATCCTGATCTTGGTCTATCACCCAATAAAAATCATGCAGTCCCAATATCCGGACGTCAATCTTAGGTGATAGTGTGTTTTACCCGTCAAATGACCTTGGGCGCATCGTGAGCATCATGATATTTTTAACATCACCTGATATTATAATATCATGTTGATCTTATAATATCACCCTGCTTAGAAAATCCACCATCTACATATTTGCATGCGCACGTCAAAGTCCTATCGGAGGGTCATCATCCTGATCTTTCAAGGGAGGGTCATATTTGCTGATATTCGCTAATATGATGATGACGTCATCATATCCTCCTGATCTCCTTTTGCATGATCATGCTGATCACCCTATCTTTTAAGGGGGGGTGATATTCCATTCCTTAGCATGATCATATTTTAAATATCACTCTAGTGCTAACCTGATGATGACCTCAACTCATCCTCATGCTCCGAAGACGGAATATGATGGTTACGTCATCATGATATTCGATGAGGAGGATCATCATATTTTTATCCTGTCATGTTGTCAAGATCATCATGATCTTGTTTGTCTACCCGATATTTCGTAATGTCCTCCTGCCAAGAAATATGACCTTTTGCAAATATCCTGATGACGTCATCCCGATCTGATAAACGAAGAAGCAAATATTAGGAGGACATCATCATCACATTTCCCTTCCGTAGGATATTTTCCAAAACATGATCCGGTTCGCGAATATGACGATGACGTCATGTTCTAAGTTTAACAAAAGTCCCGGATATCCTGATGATCATCATCATCCTGATCTTTCGAGAGGGTTACCTTGGCCGCAAAGGGGTCATATTACATTCACCACCTGATCATCTTCCTTAGGTGACCCGATATTACATTTATCCCCTGATCTTAACTAAACATGACGGTGACGTCATCTTTTGCATTTTAATGAAGCCCGGATATGACGATGACTTCACCATCATATTCCTTTCCTCAGCAGCAGGATCATATTTTATATCCTCCTATTTTCCTTCGACATGATGATGATGATGATGTCTTTCTTTTCCCCAATATGCAGAAGCGAAACATGACGGTGACGTCATCTGGACATTCGAAAGGGGGAGCATCATATTTTCAAAATATCATGCAAACGAAAGTTTTAAGTCTTGCTATCGGCCTTATCTTGAGTTATCATGCCGATAGAACATGTCTTCCCGATGGAAGGACATCATCATGATTTTTGGCGTCGGTATACGTTTAACCATCGGCCTAATGTAAAATTGTCATTCCGACAGTGTGTAGTCACACCGATACATACATGATCATATTTGGAGCCCAATATACAAGAAAATGGGCGGGAAAACAAAGCGATAGAAATTTGAAAGCCCGATTGCCTATAGCTGCATATTTTGAGGCATGGTTAATAAAACGTTTAAATTCCTATTGTTTATCCACATAATGATGAACTTAATGTTTGTCTGTTTATTTGCAGGAAGTCATGATGCTGTTAGAGCTGTTGCTGAGCATTGTATGGTTGCACATGGAGGCAACATGAACCAGAAATGAGGAGGATATTGTCAAATATGCTGTTTGCCAGCTGGAGACTGAATCAAATCAAAGATGCTGGAATATTCTGTGCCAGTTGTACATTTGCCAACTGGCGAAGCATGTGCTTGTCATCTGGACCGTTGATTATTATGAGAGGATCCTGATCCTTGGATCATTGTAACTGTTTTCTGGCATTTGTTCTATATAAGAGCCAGATCCTAAGCTGTAACAGGGGGGAACAAAAATAGATAGACATATCTGGCAATAAGGCTAATACGTTAGAAAAGGAGATAGATAGATATATCTGGCGCATTAAGGCCGATTACTGTAGAATCAATTAGGAGATCGGATTACTGAGACTAATGAGGATAGAATTGTTGAAATGTCAAGGTTCTTTCTTCAGATCACTGTAAATGTACCTGTTCTTGAGCATACTGAATGGATATGAAGTTTCAGATTACATCCTGATTGTAAATTTTACGTAATCTTCCTATTGATTTCTGGATATGTACTGGTGAATGCTGTGTTCAACTGGAAGCACTTTCATTTCATTACATGTTGTTGTCAACTTTTCCTTTGAAGATTTGCACTAGATCATGCGGATTTGTGGAATGTCCTGATGAAGTATGATTTTAGTTTCCTTCTTTTCATTGCATGTATGGGAGCTTGTATGTGGATCAGTGATCTCAGTCAAGTAGTTTTGGGAATCTCATTCTTTAACCCTTTTCCTTTTTTTAATTTCATAAATTCATCACCATAACTGCAAGTCATGATAAATAATAAGCAGAAACAGAGAAATATGTTGAAATCCCGTAGGTAACTGAAAATCATTAGCATATTTGAGTTAAATGCATGTAGTATTGAAAATATCATGCAAAGAATTGCAAATAATGGTAGAAATCATGCAAATATCAGCCTGTAGGCACATCATTTGACTAAATTCACAGTGCAGATGTAGAATTATTGGAGATTTATGTAGAGCAGACATACAGAGCAGGATATTTGGAGGAATAATGATGAACTTTGCAGAAATACGTAAGGCCCCTGAATGGAAAACAGCAACACACATCAACCACTGAGTAACGTCAGTAGATTAAGACCTAATCAACGGAGACTTGGGATCATGAATTCTTTGAATTCATCGTATCTTTCAAGATGAGTAAAGGTTGTTGTGTAACTTTTATTCTATGTTTGTGAATGACAGAACACCATGATGAACATAAATTGGCGCAAGAAGGAGGGCATCATGATCAACATAAATTGGCGCTAGAAGGAGGGCAGAACATCATCCTCAACAACCACAGAAGTTAATATTGAGCTACTAGGGTTTCCAGGGGGGCATATTTTACCCAGATTTGGTGTATACTTAGAGATAATTTGTGAGACTGGTTCACCAACATTTATTACTATAACCAGAGGTTTGAACCATTGTTTAACCAGGGGTTTTGAGATGTATTAAGGACAATCAAAAGTCTATATATTGTGCCTCTATACACTGTAAAACTTTACACAAGGGCTACATAGAGATTTGTAGCAGCAAGAATTTGTAGAAGTAACATTTAGAATAGAGGGACCTTTTAGTTTAGAAGTAGAAGAAGGAGGTCACCTGTGTTTGCAATAAGGAATGCATGGAACATCTAGCTTCCTTACTGTATCTGTAAAGCTTGTAAGTTTTCTATAGTTTGATCATTGAAGCTAAGAGTCATTCAGACATTGTAAATCTTATATGACTGTCTGTTTCTAATACAATTGAATCTAGAATTCTGCATCTATCTTGTGAGTGTTTTCTTGCTCTTCATTGTGTTTGAAACATTTTCTCTCAAAGCTTGCAATCTTAGGTGTATGTTTGTGAAAATGCTCAGAATATACATTTAAGGTTTTGTCTGTGGATTTGATCAAGTTATTGTATGATTTATAAAGTGCATAATAGAACAATTAGATCCTTCGAATAGAGTGAATGAAGTGTAGATTAGATCTTTCTAACTTTTCCCAACCCATTTGAAAATACTTAGCTTAAAATGTAGAAATTTGAAGGAAATTTGTCTCATATTTGAAAAGAGCATGCATAACAGAGTTTGAAAGTAGATAGTTTTCATAAATATTTAAGACGAGAAAGCTGCAATAATCCGAGAAGACTATTTAAAGTTTTGCAGTACAAGTATAAGTTTATGCAAAAGGGATGAACAACATATTGACATTTATTAATCTTTTTGCATAGTTTGAGTCCAGTTAATCATTAAGAAACCCTAAATCACGTAAGGTCCCTTGAACATTACAACTTCACATTGACCAACTGAATTTGCCCAACAGGTCAAGACCTGACCATATTAAACTTGGGATTAAGTGAATCTTAACCGATTCCTTCATATCTTTCAAGTCAGTTTTGGTTCATTTTATGTGAATTTTAACTAATTGTTATGATTGCATCAAAACAATCATCAACATTTCTGTCTAAAGAAGTCCAAAAGGTGATACAACAACAGAGGCCTTCTCAGGACATCTTGATTGAAGGCTGATGCAGGTTACACGAGGCACCTCATTTAGAAACATCTTGTTCATTGTGCCTGCATATTTTGAAAAGGCAAACTTTGCCTAGTCCAGAGGATGTTCCTCCTGATGATAAAGGAAAAGAAGAAATATCAGCCTCCCATGAGGCAGGAAAGTTGATATCTGAGAAGACTGGGATACCAAAGTTGAAATGGATATCTAGTGGTGTAGCTGCCAGAGCAAAAAGAAAGAAAGAAGCTCCAGACAAACTTTTAGGTGAAGATAAGCCATGGATCCTCAGGTTTGATGGGTCCAAGTCAAAATAAGGAGCTGGAGTAGGAATAGACCTCATTGATCCCTCTGGAAAATCTTACTTGGCAGCATACAGATTATAGTTCCCATGTACAAACAATGTGGCAGAGTATGAAGCTCTAATCCATGGGATACTGTTTGCACTTAGAAAGAGGGTGAGAATTCTGCATGTCTATGGGGACTCAGAATTAGTTGTCAGATAGGTAAGGGGTAAATACTCCTGCAATTACAAAATATTGTCCAATTACAGACATAGGGTGTGGGACTTAATAGAAGATTTTGATGCATTCAATACCACCCATGTCCTCAGAGAACAGAACCACAGAGCAGATGCTTTAGTCCAGGCTGCAAGTGCTCTAGAACCTCTGTCCATATCAGGTTTAAAAAGATTCTTAGTTGAATTAGTATCAGTGTCTTCAGTACTTGACAATATAACTAATATTCAAGTATTTGATGATGATCAACATATATTGGATTTTATTTCCAATAGGGATATTTTTGAAGCGCAGATCATAGATGAAATAAATATGGAAGATCATGTCTGGGAAGAAGAAGAAATCCTAGAGTTGCCTAGCAACAAGATTCCTAGGGGTACGATAGAGTTGGAAAGAACGTTTGATCTGGACAACATGCTAAAATAGAGGGATCTTCCAAAAAATGATGGACGGTACTCACAGGTGGACATTGGGCAGGGTGATAAAAGAAGAAATGTCCTAATTGGAAAGGTATGTACAGAGGAGGAATTGAAAGGAATAACCCAGGGCCTCAAAGTTACATCCATGTCGTTGCTTGGACATATGATGAGCTAAAAACTTATGACACATCAGTCATCACTCACACAATCCCCTTGAAGCTGGATGTCAAGCCCTTTAGGCAAAAGCAAAGACCTGTCAATGCCTTGCTGGAGCCCATCATCTTTGAAGAAGTTAAAAGGCTTCTTGATGCCAGGATCAGATTTCTTGTGAGGCACTCCACGTGGGTGGTGAACCTGGTCCCAGTAAGTAAGAAAAACGGTGACATCAGGCTATGCATGGACTTCAGGAACTTGAATAGGGCTTCTAAAAAGGACAATTACCCTTTGCCTTCCCTAGATGAAGTCCTGCAGATTGTGAATGGCGCCAAGATGATGTCCTTCTTGGATGGTTTCTCTGGTTAAAACCAGGTGATGGTGGATAGAGTTGACAGATTGAAAACTGCATTCACCACCAAGTGGGGGATCTTCACCTACAGGCGCATGCTGTTTGGGTTGATAAATGCTGGAGCCATGTTCCAACGAGCAATGGACATAGCCTTTAGAGGCTTAATTGGTCAATGCATAGTAATATACATGGATGACTTAACGGTGTTCTCCAAAGAAAGAAGAAACCATGTAGAGGACCTGAGAAAGGTGCTGAAGAAGTGCGAGTAATACGGGATATCCTTGAATCCCAAGAAGTGCATATTTGGGATGACCACCGGGAAGTTGCTAGGCCACCTGATAACTGAGAATGGAATCATCATTGATCCTGATAGAATAGAATCCATCATGAAGATACAACTACCTAGAAGCAAGACAGAGCTCAAATCTTACTTCGGTAAGATTAATTTTGTTAGGAAGTTTATCACTGGCTTTGCAGAGATTATCAGGCCCTTGAACACCATGCTCAAGAAGGGCACTAAAATTGAATGGACACCTGAAGCTAGAGTAGCTTTTGAGGACATTAAGAAAGCCATCAAATGCTCTAGTCCTAACTAGTCCAGATTATGCCAAAGACTTCTACATCTACTCTTTTGCTTCAGAACATACTTCTGTAGCCATGTTAACACAAAGAAATGAAGAAAAGGAAGAAAAGCCTATAGCCTTATGAGCTGCCCTTTCAGAGATGCAGAGCTTAGGTACAAGGATGTTGAAAGACAGGCACTAGATCTGGTTCGAACCATCAAGAAATTTAGGCATTACATCCTGAGAAGCAAGGTGATTGCTATAGTACGTGATGCAATAGTGAAGATGCTACTAATGCAAAGTGAACCAGGAGAAAAGAGGGCCAAATGGATCATTGTCCTCCAAGAGTATGATATGGATATAACACCTATGAAGTTGGTAAGAGGACAAGCTTTGAGCCAGGTGATATCAGAGATTGATCCTAATATCATGAGCCAGGAGTATGTTGTGAATATAACGGAAGATGGAGAGTGGTACTCAGACATCAGGCACACCCTAATCACTGGAAGATGCCCCTCAGGATTGCAGGCCCCATAGAGGAGAGCCCTGAAGATGAGGTCACAGAAATATATGATGAAAGGAGGAATCCTTTTCAAGAAAAATTATGAGGGGATATACCTAAGGTGCCTAGAAAGATCAGAAGCAGATAAGGTGCTAGCAGAGTTGCATGATAAATTTGGGACTGCACATGGATCATCCTTGGCCACCACTCTTGCTATCCTTAGGGCAGGCTATTACTAGCCCATGATTTTTAAAGACACTGCTGAACACACCAAATGCTATCATATGTGTCAAGTTGCAGCAAACAGAGAAAAATATGCTGCTCAACCTTTGTAGCCAGTGATGGAGATGCGCCCCTTTGCCCAATGGGGAATGGACTTCATAGGACCTATCAACCCTCTATCATCTTCAGGCCACAGGTATGTTTTAACTATCACTGATTATTATACCAGGTGGATTGAAGCTGTCAACAGTAAAACATGTAACGTTGAAGATGCCATTAAGTTTCAGGAAAGCAATATAGTGACCAGGTATGGAGTTCCATATGCTTTAGTATGTGATAATGGATCTGCTTTTGCTTCAATAAAATTATTAGGGTGGGCTTTTGATCATGGGGTCATCTTAAAATTCTCCTCCAATTACTATCCCCAAGGGAATGGATTAGCAAAATCCACAAACAAGAACATATTGAACATCATAAAGAAATTAATAGAGAAGAACCCAAGGGAATGGGACACTTTGTTGAAATATGCCTTGTGGGTAGATAGAACTAGGAATAAGGCTACATTAGGAAATTCTCCTTTCCATCTAGTATATGGGGTGGATCCCATCCTCCATGTCAACTTAAAGATTCCTACACTGCAGTTTGCACAAGAATACCTAGGCATAGATAGTAAGCAAGAAGTTAGGTTGCTGCAACTGATGCACCTAGAAAAAAAATGGAGTGTAGCAATTAATCAATTTGCTAAACATCAGGTTGTTGTCAAACACTGGTTTGACAAAAGAGCTAGAATTAAGGCTTTTAGGATCTCAGACCTAGTCCTGATGTGGGACAAAGCACATGAAAGAAAGGGTGATCATGGTAAGTTTGACAAACTCTGGATAGGCCCCTTTCAAATTTCTAAAATTTTAGGAGACAACACCTTCAGGCTCAAGACCTTAACAAGTGAGGATGTTCCATTGCCAGTTAATGGACAATTCCTCAAACACTATTTTCAGGCCTGAAGCTACACCATGACAGTCATGTATACCATAATGTACATTCTTTGTATAGTTGTTGTTATCCTATTTTCCCTCTGCTCAGAGCCAAATAGTCAACCTGATATTTTCCCTAAAAATCCTTTGAAAGGGTCCCTATAAAGCAAAAGTGCCAAATTTCCTAAGGAACCTTGCCTAAAGAACCTTACCATTGGAAAGAGCTTGAAAAAATAGGCAGGTTTACTTTTTACAGTACCCTGAAATTTGGCCAAATGAAGAAGTTATCCATGGTCAGAGTTTGGTCAAACATACAGTTCAAATATGCATTTGGCGGGCTTGAAAATCTCCATCGGCCTTAGAAAATATGAAAAAAATTGAGTTATATACATTTTTTGAATGTATATTGGGCCAAGGAAATGCATATACATTTAGGGAAACTTCCGCAGATTCTCAGAATATTCGCTAAATGTATATCGGGTGTGCATGTATATAGGGGCTTGTATATTCAGATATACAACTAGAGATACAAAGGAATATGTAGTGAAAAGATACAAGGCTGATGGACATACATGTGCTACAGTGGATGTACATTCGTTAAAATACAAAGGCTGAAATATACAAGGTAATATACATTGAAGATTCCTCAGAATATTCTGCACTTGTCTGCATAAAAACGGCTTGTATATTGCTTTGTATGTTCACGCATACAATTGGCTATATACAAATAAAGATATACATGGCGGGCATATTCCATAAGGATTCCCTATTTGTATGTAAGGGAGTTTGTATATTTGCGTTTGTATATCTGCATATACAAACAAATGTGCATTTGCTACAATGCAGCAAAGGGAGATACAAATGGTGGGTCCCATGCATATACATTTCAAGAATCTTTCGCAGATTCCTGGGAATATTTTGGGTTTGTATATCAGCGATACACAAGTGGAGATGCAAGTGAAACATACAAGGTATAAGATACATTCAAGGAATATTCCTCAAGGATTCTGTATTTGCATGTGGTGGCTTGTATGTTTGCCTTGTATGTTCGCACATATAAGCAAATATACATTCGCTAAATGTACAAGGCAAATATACATCAAAGATTCTCCAGAATATTCTGCAGTTGTATGTTTGCAATATACAAAAGGAATATACAATGAAAAGATACATTGTGGGAATATTCCCCAAAGATTCTCTATTTGTATGTCTGGCAATTTGTATATTGTGTTGCATATTTGACATACAAGATACCAATGTACATTTGCTACAGTGCCACATTCAACATACAAAGGTTGCTGCAAAGAAATATATAAAGGCATTTGTATGTTGCCAAGATACATGTGGTGGGGCCCGCATAGATGCAAGGGAGTTTGTATGTCTTCCACATGCAAGTCAAGATATGCAAAGGCAAAGGGCAGTGTATGTACATTCAATAGGTGCTACAGTGGTTTGTATATGCGGTTGTATATTTGCATATGCAACCAAAGATACAAGAGTTAACATACAAGCCAGACCCGAATGCATTTTCAAATGGTTTCATAAAGAGTTTTGGGTCCGCGACTTGTATATTTGCATGTACATGACAATATACAAGCGGAAGATGCAAGGCGGATTTCAAGGCAGTTTCAAATGCAGCCATTGTTTTTTCATGTCCGCAGTGCTTTGTATATGTGATTGTATGCTTGTATATGCATTGCGATATACAAGGCGGATTTGAATCAAGGATCAGTTTTGGCACATAAGAGTTTGGAGTCCGCTTTGTATGAATAGGTGTTTGTATATTTTGCATATACAAAGAAATGTACAGGAGAAAATATACAAGCCGGACCTGGCAGAACAATGAAATGCAGCTGATGGTCTTTTGGGGTCCACTTTGTATAAAAGGTGATTGTATATTTTCAACATACAAAGGCGTAGCTACAAAGATATATGCTGGGCATTTTCAAAGAGGTGGGGCCTGCATATACAAGGGGAAATTGTATGTTTATGCAATTTTCAAAATACAAAGGCATATACAGGGGCTGATATGCAAAGTGCCATGTATGTGCAGAAGGAGTTATAGGATGAGTTTTTGAATGTCGATTCAGGCACCAAGATGCAACGATATACACAAAAATGCAAAAGTGATATATACAGGCAGTTGACCGAAAGTTTGACCACCTGTATCTCCTTCATTTTGGCAAATTTCGGCATGCTCCAAGAGGCAAAGTTGCATATTTTGGTCCCCTCTTTGATTTGGCAGGCTTTTTCAGGAGCTTTATCACTCTTCAAATTTTAGATCCGGAATTGCATATTTTGGGCGACTGGACATTTCAATGACGAGTTTCAGTAGATGGAGATATTTTTGGGGCATTCATTGTTGCGCAAAGATGTTGCAGCTCGCATTGATGGTCAGAAATATCTTCCCACCTTCCTCTTCCAGATATTTTCATCTTTTCTACTATAGATTGATGAGTAAGCTGCTTACATTCAAGGCTCTAAATATCTCCCCATCCGCCCAGTTCTAGATTTTGACGCCATAACTGATGCAGTTGGATAGTCATCGATGCAGATCTTTTTCTATGATAGCTCTTAGGGCAAATTTTGTAACTGACTTTGGATAGTTTTGAAATGCTATATATATGCATTCAAATGTTGTAAATAAGGTTGGAAATTTTTTTCTCATTAAGGCTTTTCTGTTTCTAAACAGAGTTTCCATATACTGTAACCTTGCCTTTCTGTCAAATATATGCAAGTTAATTTTACCTCTTTATTGATTTTTCTAGTTTTGTGTGAATCTGCATATGGTTTGTCTGTGAATGTTTTATTCCTCTCAATCATATTGCTTCTCACCTCTACTAGAGTCATCTAACCTGTGTATGCCTACTTGCCATATTCTGATTGTATTGTGCATCCTTCAGTTCTATGGACATTTCTTTAAATTTGTCTGGTGTATCACCCTTTTATGTTTTCAAGCTTTATTCATTTTCATTACAAGCATTCCCTCTCCCTTTTCCCCCTCAAAATTTAGTAGTTTCAAGTGATAACTAGACAAGGAAGCCAGCCTTCTCTGAAGGTCTGATCTCACTTAGCAAAGTCCCACACTTAGAGATCAGTCCCATGTTACTCTAGTTTGCAGAGGCTTCATGGCTGTATGCAAGGGTGCAAAACTAAGTGATAACAACTTTGGCATGCCTGGTGGGACTCAAGAAGTCAGAGTAACAATCAAATTAACAGCCATTATTGCTAGTTTTGATGTGCAACCAGTAATTGCAGACATTTAAGAGGTTAAAATTTACACATCTGGCGACTCAGACTGAGGAAAGACAAACAAACCAGTTTTACTGATACATACTTTATGAGAAAGATAGCATCTAGGAGTTTAAGTTCAAGTCCATTCAAATATTTGCAGCCTCTCCACCTAGAAGACAGAGCAGAGCAGTAGCAAGGACTCAAGTTTCCAAAAGAGTACAGTTGACTCCACCAAGTTTCAGACCAGTTGCTTCTGTAGTTCCCATAGTAACTCAAGTGAATCTACCTACAACTCTTCAGATGGCAAGAAATCAGCCATTCGTGACTTTTGATGGTGGTAGCCCTTTGGATCTAATAGTACATGATGTCATACCAATGGCAGCTTTGAAGAATCTACCCTATTTCATAGGGGAAAATTAGACTACTCCGATCAAGCACATTAGAGACATAGCCTCTCTGTGTGGGGTTCATCATGTCACTCAGGAGAATGTAGCCATGAGATTGCTAGTTGCCTCTTTCAAGGGGAAGGCATTGCAATGGTTCAGGAGTCTACCAGTGCAAACTATTACAACTTGGGATGATCTAGGAGAGAAATTAAATAGACAATTTCAAGACAAATCAGATAATCTATCATTGGTTGAACAGATGACCACTATAAAGAGAGCTCCTCAGGAGCAAATGATGGATTTTAACTTTAGATTTCAAAAGACATGGGACAGAATCCTTGCCATGGTAAGACCTCCAGCTGAACATGCATTTCTATATTTTTTGAAAGCCCTAAATAGTGATAGTTCAGTAATGATTCAATCACTAGGAGGTAATAGTTTACCAGATGCTTATGAATTAGCAATTAGGGCAGAGAATAATCTCATTTAGGCTAGAAAAATAGCACCCAGACCACCAGTGCCTATCTTTCCTAAGATTCAGGCTTCTATGCCTTTGCTAATTCCATGTTTTCCCCCTATGCCTACTATCACAGCATTACCTAATATTGCTAATTCTGAACCTGCTGCCTCTAGTTCATCTCAAGAGTTGAAAGAGATTAAAAACAATCAACAAAAGATTGACGGTATCCTTCAAACTTTCAGAAATGAACCGATAAACATAAAGAAGCAACAGTCCCAGAGGCCCTTTTAGCCTTATCAACAATCTAGCCAGGGGTAGAATCAACCATTTCAAGGCCAAAATCAACCGTATCAAGCTAATAGGCCACCTTATCAAAGCAATTATCAAGGTGCCAGATAGAATGTAAATCAAAGGCCTTTTCTGCCTTATAATCTAGCACCTATTAACACTATAAGGGACCTTGTCCCTACTTAGAACAACCCAGCTACTGAATATGAGTGGTGCAACCCATGTAATCAGCCACACAATCAAGCAGCTTGCTCAAATGGAGTCATAAATTAGGGTTTAATGGTGCAAAATGTGTCAGCCTCACAACCAAGTACACCAAATGATGGGGCTGTGCAACAACAGGAACAACCTCAGAGTGATTCTGCCTTCATGAATTGGCAGCAGGGTGAATTTTGTGGCATAAACAACGATAACACCTTAGTTGCAACAAATACAAGAGCTAAGAAAATGGGTTATGAGGTAGAACAAGCAGCAAATAAAGGAAAAGTGTCTGCTAATGTTCCTGCATCCCAAATTCCCCATATTCTACAAAGAAATGACCCAGCAAAAGCAAGGGAGATGCCTCATTTGCAACTAGACATTGCTGCTACAAAGTCAAATCAGAAGGTGAGTGAATTTCCACCTTTCAATATTATTGAAAATATGAAAAAGATGAATCTGACAATGTCTATGTGGGATTCTTTAGCCATCTTGGGCCAAAAAGACATTATGCAATCTGCCTTGTCTGATTTGAAGGTGTCCAAAGATACAACTGTTGACCCAAATAGGGTTGTCCTTACTAATTCCTCTAAGGATAACAGCAAACAGCCTAACAAAAGTACTAAGCCACTCCCATTCTATATATCATTGATAATTGGAGATAAATTAGTTCATAATTGCATGGTGGATAGTGGAGCAAGCAGTTCTATGATGCCTAAACAAATTACAGACCAATTAGGGCTCAAGTACCAGCCTCTTGAGAAGGGTGTACTCTAATTAGATGGCACAGATGTTAGTACTGTGGGTGTAATAAAAGACCTAGGTCTTACTCTACATACCTGTCCCAATGTTTCCATCTTCCAAGAGGTTTTCATTATTGATTTGCCCCCCTATTTTGCCATGTGCCTATCAAGAGAATTCACAACCAAAATAGGAGGATACCTATCTTCTGACTGGTCCCATATGTTTTTTAGGACCAGATATGGCACTAAGGTGACCCTAAGATCTAACTTGCTTTCAAATCATCACATAGAGCCCTATACACCAAGTGTGGTTAATGCAAATCACATTATTTCTGATTATCCTGAACTTGTGGCGGCTCAAGAGTTACAAGCTGAGAGTATACCAGAAATGTTATTAAGGGAATGGTCCTTAGAAGATGTTGTAGATGATCCTGAAGCACATATTCAAGAAAATGGTATGGGGGTCTATATACTCCATGATCCTGAGGTAGCAATTCCAAGTATGGTAAAGGATGCAGAACAACAGACAGAGCAGCAAGGAGAAGTATGGAAAATGTACTTTGATGGCTCAAGGAGCAGAATGGATCCGGTGGTGGTGCAATGCTGGTGTCACCACAGGGTGAAAAATATTATGCTGCTTTCCGTTTTGCCTTCTCATGCACCAATAACACTACTAAATATGAGGGGCTGATCTAGGGATTGCAATGGGCAAGAAGGAAGAAAATTGGTTGTTTGCAAGTATTTGGGGATAATGAACTAATTGTAAATCAGATAAGGGGACTGCATCTTACCAAAAATGATACCTTGAAGTGCTATAAGCATAGGGTATGGAATGTGATTGAGGAGTTTGATGCTTTTAATCTGATTTCCATTCCAAGAAATCAAAATTCCCATGCTGATAGATTGGCTGCAATTGGAGCACAATTTGACATCCCTAGTGACATTCAAAAGGAGAAAATGCAGCCTCATGTAAAAATAGTTGACAGACCCTCTATCCCTGACAATAATGTTCATTGGAAGGTCTTTGAAAGTGATGAATAGATTCTGAGATTCCTGTTAGAGGAAGATGAGTTTTCCATGATGAATTAGGATAAACTCAAACAACAGTATGACAATGATCAGATTATTCAGCTGAAGACAAACAAGTTGCCCAAGGGATTGGTGACTTTGAAGTCTATTTTTGGCACCGATGATCAGATGAAGAAGACTAAGACCGGTATGCAAATAAAAGAGGAACATTATGAGGAGTTTGAAATTTTAAAGGGAAAACTCCTCAAAATAGGTAAAATCTGTTCAGCTGAGGATAGGAGAGCTTTTATTGCTCTTTGTCAAGAATTTAAGGAGGTATTTGCTTGGGATTATTCAGACCTAAAGGGATTTGATCCTCATATTGCCCAGCACACCATAGAATTGGAACCAGGTGCAAAGCCTATGAGGCAGAGGCAGAGGCCCCTAAATCCAAAGCTAGAGCCCCTGATGATTAAAGAATTGACTAAGCTAATTGAGGGAAAGATCATTTTTCCCATTAAGCATACTTCTTGGGTCTCAAACCTTGTCCCTGTGAGGAAGAATAATGGAGAAATCAGGCTGTGCGTTGATTTCAGGGACCTAAACAGAGCCTCCCTAAAAGACCACTACCCACTTCCATCAATGGAGTAGATTTTACAAGTAGTGGCTAGTTCGGAGAGATTTTCTTTGCTTGACGAATTTTTTGGTTACAATCAGGTGTTAGTCAAGGAGGAGGATCAGTTCAAAACTACTTTCACTACCAAGTGGGGCACCATGGCCTATAGGAGGATGCCTTTTGGTCTCTCTAACGCTGGCTCGACCTTTCAAAGAGCCATGGATATGGCGTTCAAGGGTTTGCTATACAAACTGGTGCTGGTGTACTTAGATGATATGACAATTTTTTCCAAGAATGCATCTGAGCATTTATCCCACTTAAGGCAAGTTTTTGAGAGATGCTGAGAGTTTGGGATATCCCTTAATCCAAACAAATGCATTTTTGTTGTCCATCAAGGCAAGCTGTTAGGGCACGTTGTCTCAAAAGAAGGCATTACTATTGATGCTGAAAGAGTAAGGGCCATTTTGGAGCTGCCTTTACCAAGTCATAAGAAGGGATTACAAAGTTTTATTGGCAGAATTAATTTTCTGCGAAGGTTCATCCCTGATATCGCAAACCTTTTGAAACCTTTGACATCCATGTTAAAAAAGAATATAGTCTTTAATTGGACAAAAGAGGCCAGACTCAGTTTTGAGTCTATAAAAGAAGCATTTTTAGTTGCGCCAACTTTGGTACACCCTGACTTTTCCAAAGTGCTTGTTCTATATTCTTATGGCAGCCTAGATACAATCTCTGCAATTTTAGTGCAGAAGCAGAGTAGCAGCTTTGAGCAACCAATTGCTTTTTTCAGTCAGGGGTTGGAAGAATATGAACAAAAGTATAGCTTTGTTGAGAAGTACGTCCTTGCAGTGATAAGGAGCCTCAAGAAATTTTGGCATCTTGTTTCCAATAACAAGATACATTTAATGGTGGCTCATCCCAGCGTGAAAGAGTTCCTGTTGAGTAAAGATATTAATGAGAAGAGAGCAGGTTGGATCACCAAGGTCATGGAATATGATGTGGATATCCAAGTAACCAAGCTTGTCAGAGGCAAAGGACTCAACGAGTAGCTCACTACCGGCTCTAACAAGGAGGATGAGACACTTTTGACCATTGAGGATGCACCTCAAGATAATGCAGCAGTAGCGAACATAGGCTGGGTTGCTGATATGACTGAATTTTTGCAAATTGGCAAATGTCCAGCAGGTCTAGATAGAACTAAAAGAAGATATTATAGACTGTAATCGGTTCCATATGTTTTAATAAATGGCATCCTTTTCAGAAAGGACTTTAATGGTGTATTGTTAAGGTGCATTGATAAAGGTCAGACTGACAAGGTACTACATGAATTTCATGATGGAGCAGCGGGGGATCATTTTGCCTCGAAGACTACCACTTGGAAAGTAATGAGAGCTGGCTATTACTGGCCTAGCTTATTTAAGGATGCCCATGCATGGGCTAGGAAGTGTATAAAATGTGTCATTTTTGTAGGAAAAGAAATGTTTCTAGCCTTACCTTTACGGCTAATTCAAATAGAGAAACCATTCATGAGATGGGGTATGGAATTCATAGGTCCTATTAATCCACCATCAAGTGCAGGCCACAAGTGGATTCTTACAGCTACAGATTTTTTCACAAGATGGACTGAAGTAGTAGCTCTAAAGGAATCAAATGAAAATGCTATTTTAAATTTTTATCATGATTTAATTTCCAGATTTGGAGTGCCTGAGTCAATAATTTCTGACAATGCTTTAGCCTTTGTTGGCCTAAAGATAACTGATTAGGCTATCAAAAATGGGATTTATTTGAATATTTCTAATTATTACCCACATGGTAATGGTTTGGCTGAGTCTACCAACAAAAATCTCATAAGGATTATTAAAAGATCAATGGAGGACAACCAGAGGACCTGGCATACTAATTTGAAGTATGCCTTATGAGTAGATAGAATAACTCCTAAGAGGTCCATTGGAAATTCTTCATATATGTTAGTATATGGGAAGGAAGCAAGATTGCCTATCTTTGTAGAACTGCCAGCACTAGACATCATGAATTAGCTAGAAATGTTTGAGGAAGAGAATCCCATGGCTATCAGATATGCTCAACTTATGGAGCTTGAAGAAATCAGAGACGAGGCTATGAAGACTATGGAATATCATCAGCTTCAAACAAAAAGAAATTTTGATCAGAAGGCCACTGCCAAAAGCTTTAGAATGGGTGACATGGTGCTTAAATGGGATGAATTAAAAAGTAGACCAAGAAAGCATTCCAAGTTTGACAACATGTGGAGTGGTTCATTTCTCTTTACTGAATGCAAGGAGCACAATGCATTTCAGTTATCAAATATGGATGGACAAAATCTGCCTATCCTAGTCAATGGGATACACCTAAAGAGGTGTTTTGAGGTATGGGTGCCTTGTAAATTAGTAAATTAGGTCTCTATGCTTTCAATAAGTGCTGCTGCACATTAGTTTAGATCTACTTTTGCTTTCCCTAAATGTTGTCTAGCATAGTTGAAAGAGATTGCTTTCAACATTTTGTCTTGGTTTGGCCTTCCAAGTGTTCTTCATTGCTTCTATCTTGTTTTGCTAAGGTCAAAACTATCTATATTTAGTCTCTGTGTGACTCTATGCCCAATAGATGTATAGGCCACTAATCTAACTGTTTAGCAGGCAAACATCCCATAGAGGTCGCCAAGAATGTTATCCTATTTTCCCTCTGTTCAGAGCCAAATAGTCAACTTGATATTTTCCCTAAAAATCCTTTGAAAGGGTCCCTATAAAGAAAAAGTGCCAAATTTCCTAAGGAACCTTGCCTAAAGAACCTTACCATTGGAAAGAGCTTGAAAAAATAGGCAGGTTTGCTTTTTACAGTACCCTGAAATTCGGCCAAATGAAGAAGTTATCCATGGTCAAAGTTTGCTCAAACATATAGTTCAAATATGCATTTGGTGGGCTTGAAAATCTCCATTGGCCTTAGAAAATATAAAAAAATTTGAGTTATATACATTTTCTGAATGTATATCGGGCCAAGGAAATGCATATACATTTAGGGAATCTTCTGCAGATTCTTGAAATATTTGCTAAATGCATATCGGTTGTGCATGTATATAGGGGCTTGTATATTCAGATATACAAATGGAGATACAAAGGAATATGCAGTGAAAAGATACAAGGCCGGTGGACATACATGTGCTACAGTGGATGTACATTTGCCAAAATACAAAGGCTGAAATATACAAGGTAATATACATTAAAGATTCCTCAAAATATTCCACACTTGTATGCATAAAAAGGGCTTGTATATTGCTTTGTATGTTCGCACATACAATCGGCTATATACAAATAAAGATATACATGGCGGACATATTCCATAAGGATTCCCTATTTGTATGTAAGGGAGTTTGTATATTTGCGTTTGTATATCTGCATATACAAACAAATGTGCATTTGCTACAGTGCAGCAAAGGGAGATACAAATGGTGGGTCCCATGCATATACATTTCGGGAATCTTCCCAGATTCTTGGAAATATTCTGAGTTTGTATATCGGTGATATACAAGTGGAGATGCAAGTGAAACATACAAGGTATAAGATACATTCAGGGAATATTCCTCAAGGATTCCGTATTTGCATGTGGCGGCTTATATGTTTGCCTTGTATGTTCTCACATACAAGCAAATATACATTCGCTAAATGTACAAGACAAATATACATCGAAGATTCCCTAGAATATTCTGTAGTTGTATGTTCGCAATATACAAAAGGAAATATACAATGAAAAGATACATTGCGGGAATATTCCCCAAAGATTCCCTATTTGTATGTCTAGCAGTTTGTATATTGTGTTGCATATTTGACATACAGGATCCCAATGTACATTTGCTACAGTGCCACATTCAACATACAAAGGTTGCTGCAAAGAAATATAGAAAGGCATTTGTATGTTGCCAAGATACATGTGGTGGGGCCCACACAGAGGCAAGGGGGTTTGTATGTCTTCCACATGCAAGTCAAGATATGCAAAGGCAAAGGGCATTGTATGTACATTCAATAGGTGCTACAGTGGTTTGTATATGCGGTTGTATATTTGCATATGCAACCAAAGATACAAGAGTTAACATACAAGCCAGACCTGAATGCATTTTTAAATGGTTTCATAAAGAGTTTCGGGTCCGCGACTTGTATATTTTCATGTACATGGTGATATACAAGTGGAAGATGCAAGGCAGATTTCAAGGCAGTTTCAAACGCAACCAATATTTTTTCACGTCCGCAGTGCTTTGTATATGCGATTGTATGCTTGATTGCGATATACAAGTCAAAGATGCATTGCGATATACAAAGTGGATTTGAATCGAGGATCAGTTTCGGCACATAAGAGTTTGGAGTCCACTTTGTATGAATAGGTGTTTGTATATTTTGCATATACAAAGAAATGTACAGGAGAAAATATACAAGCCGGACCTGGTAGAACAATGAAATGCAGCTGATGGTCTTTTGAGGTCCACTTTGTATAAAAGGTGATTGTATATTTTCAACATACAAAGGCGCAGATACAAAGATATATGTTGGGCACTTTCAAAGAGGTGGGGCCCGCATATACAAGGGGAAATTGTATGTATATGCAATTTTCAAAATACAAAGGCATATACAGGGACCGATATGCAAAGTCCCATGTATGTGTAGAAGGAGTTGCAAGATGAGTTTTTGAATGCCTATTCAGGTGCCAAGATGTAGTGATATACACAGAAATGCAAAAGTGATATATACAAGCAGTTGACCAAAAGTTTGACCGCCTGTATCTCCTTCATTTTGGCAAATTTCGGCATGCTCCAAGAGGCAAAGTTGCATATTTTGGTCCCCTCTTTCATTTGGTAGGATTTTTAGGAGCTTTATCACTCTTCAAATTTTAGATCTGGAATTGCATATTTTGGGCGACTGGACGTTTCAGTGACGACTTTCAGTAGATGGAGATATTTTTGGGCATTCATTGTTGCGTAAAGATGTTGCAGCTCGTATTGATGGTCAGAAATATCTTCCCACCTTCCTCTTCCAGATATTTTCATCTTTTCTACTGCAAATCGATGAGTAAGTTGCTTGCATTCAAGGCTCTAAATATCTCCCCATCCGCCCAGTTCCAGATTTCAACGCCAGAACTTATGCTGCTGGACAGTCATCGATGTAGATCTTTTTCTATGATAGCTCTTAGGGCAAATTTTGTAACCAACTTAGGATAGTTTTGGAATGCTATATATATGCATTCAAATGTTGTAAATAAGGTTGGAAATTTTTTGGCATTAAGGCTTTTCTATTTCCAAACAGAGTTTCCATATACTGTAACCTTGCCTTTCTGTCAAATATATGCAAGTTAATTTTACCTCTTTACTGATTTTTCTAGTTCTGTGTGAATCTACATATGGTTTGTCTGTGAATGTTTTATTCCTCTCAATCATATTGCTTCTCACCTTTGCTAGAGTCATCTAACCTATGTATGCCTACTTGCCATATTCTGATTGTATTGTGCATCCTTCAGTTCTGTGGAAGTTTCTTTAAATTTGTCTGGTGTATCACCCTTTTATGTTTTCAAGCTTTATTCATTTTCATTACAAGCATTCCCTCTCCCTTTTCCCCCTCAAAATTTAGTAGTTTCAAGTGATAACTAGACAAGGAAGCCGGCCTTCTCCGGAGGTCTAATCTCACTTAGCAAAGTCCCACACTTAGAGATCAATCCCATGTTACTCTAGTTTGCAGAGGCTTCACAGCTATATGCAAGGGTGCAAAACTGAGTGATGACAGTTGTTTGTACAGTTTGCCTGTTTTGTTTGGTTGCTTTACTTTGTTTCTTCAGCAGGGATCTTCATTTTGATTTAGAGTATGAAGGAGTAGACTAACAACCATTGAAAACAATGGGAAATTTATATCATTCAGGTTAGTTATTTGAAATTCATGCAGAACTTGTTGTGACTGTCATGAATGAAGAGAGTTAGTTGACTTGTGAAATTTTGTATTCAATAAGAATGGGTTGAGTATTCAAGGATGTTTCTCACAAAGACACACCTAAAATCCTTGGGTTTGTTGAACTTACCAGTGTAGATATTAGGTGAAAAATCAGAGGTCACCCTTTCTACCATTACAATTCTCAGCTTAATTTCAGCAAGTGACCACTCCTTGCATTATGAAGTTACAAATGCAGTTTCTTATGAAGTTCTGTCAAATACAAAAAAAATGTATAAAAAAATAAAATAGATTTTACTGAAAATCTAGGTTAAGCCACCTAAGTAACTCTACTGGGGCTATGGATGCTCACTGGCAGTGGGGCTCTACTTAGAAGAATTGTAACGATAACCTTACTGGGGCTATGGACGCCTACTGGCAGCAAGGCTCTATCCGGTTGGCTATGAGCCTGGAACATCCTCACCTACATAGGCTAATATCAGTCACTGGTTTGTTCAACCTATCTTCAAGATGAGGATCATTAATCACATGCACCCACTTAAACTGAAAGGAAAATTCATGCACCTTATTGAATACATTGAGTCTCAAGTTAGATGATGATTTGCAGGAGAGATAGTTGGAAGTTATGCATCTATTTCTTTCAATTTTCCTTAATGGTTTCACTTTTGGTTGTTTTTTTTGGTTGCTAGTTGTTGTGATGTTCACAACATGCCCCATTTTACTCCTTAGCAAAATGAGGACCCCTGTTGTGGCTTGCTCCCTTGTTTTCGTGCTCTGGGCGGTAATGGTAAAATGCAACATCAGTCAGTATGTATGTGCTTCATGTTAGGTGCATTTGTGATCCTCATGTATGAACCTGATTCCAAAGTCTTAATCTTGCCTCAAGAAGCTTGCCATGTGAAAGAGTGTGAAATTCTAAGTAGGTTTGCCTTTTACATCACCCTGAAGTTCGACCAAGTAAGAAAGTTATGGCGAGTCAAAGTTTTGGTCAAACTTGATTTTCTGGGGGGGTCATTTTCCAAACATCAGTCACCTTGTGGAAGATCACCCCAATGTTTCAAAGATCACCCAATCTTTCAAATATCACCCTCTTGCAAAATATCGCACCCTATACCGATATCCCGATGACGTTAGGGTAACTGCAGTGATAAAATGAAGACATCAACATGTTGATGTCATCCCGATCTTCCTGAAGGGGGGGTCATTTTGCTCATGGGGGGTCATCTTCTGAATATCACCTGATCTTAAAACGTGGCCCGATATACAAAGCCTGACATGATGATGACATCATCCTTTCGGAGGGTGATATTCTTCAGCTTTCTTTCCTTGGGGTCATATTTCTTGGGCCCTGATTTTCTTTGATATGACCGTGGCATCATCCTTCCACATTTTAATGAAGCTTGCCCATGATGATGATGTCATCATCATATCCTGACTTAATATGAAAGTGCCTGAAAATCTACATGCAGGGGGCAGAACCGAAAGGTTATCAAAAGGAATTGAATTTTCATATGCATGTGGATTTTTCATAAGTTCATGACCTGATATATACGTTTGCACTTTCAGAGCATGATTTAATGTAAGTGTTTCTCCTCCTGACGATTATGTAAGTGATGATGCCTAATCTTCTGTATGTCGACCACAGGTGCCCAGGTTAGAAAAGGGGGGTGCATCAGGTAGAGAGATGGGGTCGATAAGACATTGTTGGCTTGCTTCGATCGAGGCTGGTCATGTCGATGACCAGGATGATGTGCGGTTCAAAATACAAGAGGGTGGGAAAAGTAGGGCAGGTGGATTTTGAATCCATTCTAGAGCCTGATGGCGTGCAAGTGGAGATACGATGGAGCTTTAATGGCAGGGGACATCCCAGGCAGCGGACTGGATCCTGAGAGGTTGAAAATGCACCAAGAAGAGACAATGCTTTCAATGTGGTGGTTTGCAGGTGGAGACTTTACTGAGGGAGCGGCGTCTCATCTATGGGCCATTTGAATTCTTGGTGGGATCCATTCTCCACCATCAGATACTGCACTTCAAGATGAAGATCATTGATTTGCTAGGGTTTTCCTAGGCACTATGTTGCGGGTGAAAACAAAGACATATATTCAGCCCCTGCACTTTAAAAAAAGGGGGAGGTCAATTATACAATAGGAGACCTGTAGGAATTTCATGTAGGAGATTAGATTACTGAGACTAGTGAGGATTGAATTGTTGAAACATTCAAGGTTCTCTTCTCATGATCACTGTAAATGTACTTGTTTTATGAACATATTGGATGGAGATGAAGCTTCAGATTACATCCTGATTGTAAACCTTAAGTAATCTTCAAGCTGATTTTCTGGATGTGTAATGATGAATCCTGTGTTCAACGAGAAGCGTTTCCATTTCATTGCATGTTATTGTCAACTTTCCCTTAAAGAATTGCACTGGATCATGCCGATTTGTGGAATATCCTGGTGAAGTATGATTCTAGTTTTCTTCTCTTCATTTCTGTATGGGAACATGTATGTGGATCAATGATCTTAGTTAAGTAATTTTAGGAATCTCTCTCTCTCTCTCTAACCCTTTTTCTCATTTTAATTTCATAGAAATCACTTCCATAACTGCATATCATGATAAATATTAAGCAGAACAGAGGAATATGCTGACATCCTGTAGGTAACTAAATATCATTAGCATATTTTTTTTGAGCTAGATGCATGTACTATTGGAAATATCATGCAAAGAATCATTGATAAGGGTAGAACTCATGCAGATATCCACTTAGACATAGCCTTTGAATGAATATTTTGTGTAGAGTACCCTCTTTGTATGAAAGTATTGTTGCAGAAGCAGAATCTACAGATCTACGTAAGACCCCCAAAATGGAAAACAACAATACACATCAATCACTGAGTAACATCAGCAGATTATGAACTAATCATCAAAGACTTGGGATCATGAATTCTTTGAATTCATCATATCTTTCAAGATAAACAAGGGTTCTTGTGTAACTTTTGTTTTGTCTATTTGTGTGTGACCAACATCCACATCAATAGACACCAAGGGAGCATCTACAAGATGTATTGGATGTGTGTGTAGTACATGTCATTACTGTACAAAATGTGGCAATCAGATTGTTGGCATCTTCCTTCAAAGGGAAGGCTCTAGACTAGTATAGATCTTTGGCCCCAAATACAATATCTTCCTAGGATCAGCTTGGTGATGCTTTCTTTGCAAGATTCAAAGAGAAGGGTGACAAATCTTCCCTGCTGCAACAATTGATCACTATAAAGAGAGCACCACAAGAGGCTATAATAGACTTTTAACACTAGGTTTCAAAATACCTAGGACAGGATCCCTACTACAGCTAGACCACCATCAGGTATGGCCATTGTTTTCTATCTCAAAGCTTTCAATTTTGATATATCTGTAATGATTTAGTCCCTAGGAGGCCAGACCCTACCAGAAGCATATGAGTTGGCTGTTAAGGCTGAGAATAATCTAATAGATGCTGGAAAGTTGCCCCCAAGGCTTCCCATGGCTATGTTCCCAAAAATTTCAATTCCCTTGCCACTTGAAGTCCCTAATCCTACAGCTACACCTGTGTCTATGTATACCTTCCGAGCACCCCAACAATCTACTACATCAACACCCTTTGCCTCTCCATCTAAAATGGATGATATGAAGAACATTCTTAGGACCTTTTCAAATGATATTATTAACATTAAAAGGCAATGGACTTCTTACCCAAGGCCTCCTTATCAAGGTTTCCAAGCAAATAGACCCCCATATCAATCAAATCAGTATCAAGGTCCTCAAAGACCAAATAACCCTCAACCTTCAAACCAATTGGTCATGGTTCCCACACCTTTATAGGCTATCCCTCATAACCCAAATAGAGAGATAGTCCCTGGGCAAAATAACTTAGCAGAAGATACCAATGCTTGGTGCTTTCCTTGCAACAATGCCCATATGCCCAGAGATTGTCCTAGAGGCAATTTACAACAAAAGATAGTAGAATAGAGAAGGGTAGAAGGTCAAGTTATGGTGTCTAATGCTTCTCCATACTAGTCACTTGGTGTCCAGAATGTAGTAATGGTGGCTTAGATGCAAGGGATGTCTTTTTAGCAAGAAGAGGAAATTGCCCTGAACATGTTTTATTTTCATGGATTGAAGATGAAGATTTAGTGTTCTTGAATGAAGCATCTACTTCCAAGAAGCCCTTAGTGCACTTTGATTATTATACCAGATCAAAGAGAAGAATGATGGAGCAGCTCGAAGCCACAAACAATGAGACTACTGGAGCTCCTCCTTCCCATAATTTTTATAATCTAGTTTCTAGACAAGAAGTGCTTCAGCCAGTTCAGAATCAAGTAGCCTCTGTCCAAGTGCTTGAAAGAGAAAGGTATCCTTACTAGCTAAAGACACAGATACTAGGACCCACGAATGTGGTGGAACAGTTGAAAAAGACCCCAGCACATGTGTTAATCTGGGATATGCTGGCCATTCCTGAGCAAAAGACACTGTTACAAGAAGCACTGTAGGTTTAGCTTGATCCTAAACCTGCCAGTACAAAAGGAGTTGCAAATAAAGGAAATGCTTAAATTAAAGACACTCCACTCTTATAGATAGCAGCTCTATTGAATACTGGACCAGAGGTAAGAAAATCTAAGCTAGATCCATTTTACTTGACTTTAATAGTGGGAAAGAAATTGCTGCACAATTCAATGATAGATTCTGGAGCTAGCACTATAGTTATACCAAAGCAAATAGCAGATGCTTTAAAGATAAACTATGAGCCACTTACTAGGGGAGTCATGCAATTAGATGGGAAATCTATCCAAACTATAGGAAGGATTAAACAACTTCCATTGCAGCTATATACCTTCCCTAATATAACTATCAAATAGGATGTAGTATGTTGGCAAGAGACACTATATGGATTCATGGTTGTTGTCATTGATGGCAACAAAGGTCATCCCACATATCCGCAAGTCATGATATGTCTCTACCGGAAGTCAGATTGAAGATTGTGGTGGTCCGGTGAACAAGAACAGAGCATGTGGCAAGGTCCGACAGATTGGTCCGGATCTCTCAGAGGAAGTGTCTTGGTGCAGTGCGGATCTGGGGAAGTCAAGAGGACTATCTTGAGTAGTATATTCCAAGGATTTAGCCTCCGGAGATGGACAAGGAAAAAGATATGAATAGTTGAGTACCGGATTCCTGAGAGACAGTGAAAACAGAGGAAGAACTGACTGACTGAGTATCAAACTACTTTCCGGATGTGTTACAGATGATGATAAAGGTTGCGGAGGCATGAATCATGTTTGGCCGACATAATTGATGATATCTACAAGTATATGCTTGATCCGCATTGCTTGGTGAGCAAGGATTCAGCCGACAGAACTAAGTTTGTAAGAAACTAGACTGTTCCGGATGCCGACTAGAAAGATGATGAAATTACTTGTGCGGATATATATAGAGGATGGATTTAGTTGTGAATGTGTGAGAGGATATGCGAACAAGTCCAGAATAGAGCAGAAGTAACAAGAAAGATCCGGTATGTGAAAGGACAGCAGACTAAAGAACAGAGGAAAGATGAAGTGCAGCAGATCAGTATACTGAACCTAACCGGAACTGAACTCCAGCATATGCAGATGCTTCCAATCAGTTCAAGACTGTGATTCTTATCACTTTGTAAGACAGTGTGTCTTCTTGTAGGCAGTGAGCCTCTTGTGAGCAGTGTGCTCGGGCAGTGAGCCCTAATTGGCAAGTGCCATTTTTGTAATTTCCTATTCTTCTAACAGAGAATAATTCTTGGGTTAATCACCCCGTGGTTTTCTCCCTTAACAGGGTTTCCACGTCAAAAATACTGTGTCATGTGTTTCTTATTTCATGGTTAATGTTTTGTGTTTGATTTTATGCTGCTTCAATTAAAAGGAAAGTTTAATAAGGGAAATAATTAGGATAACTGATTCACCCCCCCCTCTCAGTTATCAACAATTGGTATCAGAGCCAAGTTCCTCCTAATAGAGCCTAACAGCTTGAGGAAGATCTGGGATTTCAAATGGATGCATATGGTTTAAAGGATCAACTCAAGACTGCCCTTGAGGATCTTGAACAGTCAAATTCTGAAGTCAGTGAATTAAGAGAAAGACTCAAACAGGCTGATGAATTCATGAGGGAATTAAAAGACAAATTAAGTCTCTCTATGAAAAAGAGAAAGGAGCTGCTCCAACAGTTGGCAAGACAAAGTGAAGAAAGCAATACAAATGAAGAATTGACTGAGCAAACCAAGTTATGTGAAAAGTTATCAAAAGAAGTCATTATGTTAAGACATGAAATGGAATCAGGAACTATAAAGTTCACTCAAGAGATTGAAGAAAAAAGAAAGGCTGAAGACAATCTAAGACAATCTCTTAAGGAAAAATCAGAAGAATGCCACCAGATGGACAGGATTATCAGACATCTTGAATCTGATCTTGAAGATGCCAAAGATAATGAAGAAAAACTTGAGGATCAAATTACCTCTCTCAAAAGAGATCTTCAAACAGCAAATGAATATAAAGAGAAATTCAAGATAAGTTCTGCTCAACTTGAAGTTCTTCTTGGAAGTCAAAAGAGGACTGATGACAAGTATGGTTTGGGATATGAGAAAGGAGAAAGCTCCGGATCCGGTCAGAGGAATCTTGGATCAGAAAATCCAAGGAGCAGGCCTAGAAGACCTCCGGTAAGACAGCCAAATGCTCAAAAATATCCATCCTTCAATGGATACTGCCACAGCTGCAACCATTTTGGTCACAAAGCTAATCAGTGCAGAATGAGAATGAATCAGATTAATTCATCCTTCTCCGGACAGTGCTTCAACTGCAAAAGGTATGGACACAAATCCCATGAATGCAGAATTATGCAAGTAAACAAATCATTCAAAGGTAGATGCTTTACATGCAATAGAGTAGGTCATATGGCTAATCAATGCAGATCAAGGGGATATCAGTTAAATATGCAAAGAAATGTTATTTGCCAAATCTGCAATAGGTCCGGTCATAATGCTAAAGTCTGCAGAAACAAGAATCAGGACAAAAGAGGTCCGGTGTATAATCAGAATCAAGACAAGGGTAAACAAAAGATGAATGCGGATGAAGTTAGGAATCAGATGAGCAAGATTTGGGTGAAGAAAAGCTCAGAGAATGTAGAGGTTGGATCCGCACCAGATTCTGGTGCTGATATTTCTTCCGGAAATTAAAAAGTGAGCTCAGGCTCAGGGGGAGACTCAAAGAAGATTCTGTTCCCCCAGCCAAACAAGTTGTGCCGGATGTGGCACAAGATGCGGATTAAAGGGTTTGTAGATATAAGTCCTGAGATGCTTCAGTCAAGTTTTCAGAGGTCCGCATGGAGTTATGAAGAAGCTGTGTTCGATTAAGTTAGACCTGTTCAAAGAAAGTGCTCCGGTATGATAAAGGATTACAAAAAGGTCCGGAGAGATCCGGAAGTGCACGATCTTGTCTTGCGGATTGGACAGAGTGTTTGGGATGTTCTTGTAATATGTTACCTAGATTTATTCATGATTTAAAGATCCGGATGATATTCAGTGATCAGGACTAATCCGGGATACTCCAAGCTGTCCAAACATGGTAAACCGGAATAATGCAGGTGAAGCATTTATTGCAGACAGATATTAGGGTTTGCGGAGCAATATAAGGGATTTCTCAAAAGTTATCTGCTCATTCTACACTTGAGAAGAAGCGAATAGTGGAGCTCTGCAAACAAGGTTCATCAAGCACACCAAGGATCTCCTGCCGAAGCTATTGCATAAAGAAATCAATCCAACCACTCCGTGCAAACCGAAGGCGCATAAGGTATTCTTCGTTTTCATTGCCTCACTGCAAATCTTTGAAGAATGGCTACTCCAAACATAGTTAAGATCTCTGATAGACCTCGCCCCTCATTCAAGAAACATCCCTACAAATCATTGGAGGTAGATCCACTAGGAGCCTTCTCTAGTGTTCCCCACGGAGTCTTACATACTGAAGATATTAGGGTTTACATACACGCAAACATTGAGGAATTTGGGGAATTCAAATTAAGAGACCTCTATCACAAGCAACTGATAGACAATGCTTTTGAGCTCAAACCAGAGTATAAGGGTATCCAGAAGAAACAATTTGAGCAATTCATTCATTTCCCTAGCTTTGAAGAAGATGAATGGGTCCGGTATGTACTGAGCAGGATGCATGACAACTTCCTTTGGCTAGATAGACCCTGTAAGATCACAAAAGAAGCAATTAGAGCAGTAACTGGTCTATACTCTTCCGGGGGGGTACCTATCCTCAAATCTGTCAAGAACAACGTTGTAACTGAGGCCACCGGATCAAAATATGATAAGAGGGCAATGACCATTGAAGATATTTCGGATCCGGATATCAAATATGCATCAATGATAATAGGATACAAGATCTATCACTCCAGCAGGGAGAATTCTGTATCCGGAACTGCAATATACACAGCATATGAAATGCTAAGAAAGAATGCAGATTATGATCTTTGTGAACTACTACTAAGCCAATTGATGGAAAATGTACAGAAAATCAAGAAAGACAAGAAGAACTCCTTTAAGTATGGTACTCTCATTGTATGTCTATTCTTTTACTTCATGAATGAGCTACCCGGAACAAGTGGATGGGTATGGCAGAATGACAAACCTGTTGCAGTCCAGATAAGAGACTATTTGCATGGACTTGGGGATGCAAAAGCGAGAAATACAGCTCTATGGGGATACTTCAAAAACTTTCAGAGCATGATGCAAGCAAGAGAGAGAATTCCCCAGTCACTCATTGAGAAATACAAGGACTCAGTATGTTTTATGGTTGACACTGATCAGTGCCTAATGGAGGCAGTGGAGCCAAGGACTGTCTGGATCATGCCCATGGGGTATGAAGTTGATGAATAGATAGTAGAGCTGCATGTTCAACACATGCTAAGTCAGCCCAAAGATCCTAAGGCAGAAAGGTTTGGAACCTTTGAGGAGCTGAGCGTGAAATTACATGTAGAACTCAGGGAACCTGAGATTAAAAGAAAAGTGAGAAAAGAAGTAGAGCACATTGCTCAAGGCCTAGGCATCTCAAAAGAGGCACTTGATGCCAGCCGGGAAAAGAGGAGAAAGGCTGAGGAAGAAGAGAAAAGCAAAGAAAGTGCTCCGGTTGAAACCCCCACCCGGACCAGATCATCAAAGAGATCTGCACCTTCCACAACCAAAAGCTCAAAACCGGAAGTCCAGGCATCCGGTAAAAGATCCAAGACAAAAGCATCAAGGGCTTATGAAAGCCAAAAGGATGAAGAGGAGACAGAATCAGATGAAGGAGTAAGAGAAGTAAAGAAACAGAAAAAGAAAGGATCCGGTAAGCCCTCCACAGGCCAAGACAAGGAGGAAATGGCAGAGGTAACTGTTGAAAAGCCCACTCTGTCACTAGAGAGCATAATCAAGTCGGTCACGGTGGATGGAAACCTTCAACCAATGACTGAATCCTATGATGACTTCAGTGAGGCAGACCAAAAGACTCTGCAGGAAGCCACAGTTAAATATCTGAACACATACAATAAGGCTTTCATTGAGATCATATCTCTCATTCCTAAAAGCCTAGAGAAGGAAATGGAAGTAAGAAAGAATAATGCTCATGCCAAAGATCTTGAGATCCGGGAGCAGATAGCTATTCAGCTATATCCTCAAATTGATCCCAAGACAATGAACATGATCTTCAAGGACTGCAGAGATGAGTTCAGAAGTAAAGCCAGGATGAATCAGCTCATGCTTGGTGAGACTGACAAAGTGGCACAAGAGACAGAAGAGATCCTCCGGAAGGCCTTCAAAAGGTTCAATCTTCCTGTTGTAGAGGACTTAGGTGCAGAAACAGCTGCTGATTTGGAATCTTCTGTTCCGGAAGAAGTGAGCCATGAACAGACAAGTGAGGACTTGGGACCCTCTGCTCCAGAAGAAGTGGCCCATGAGCAAGCAAGCATCTCTCCTCCGGTTTCCCCTACAGTCTCCGGATCCAAAGAAGAAGAGCAATTGCAGGAGAAGGAAGCAGTGGTGACAGACAAAGAGGTTGACAGTTCTAAGACTGCAGAAGAAAAGAAACATCTGTCTCCGGCAAGAGACACTGCACAAACTGTTCAACAATTTTTGAGCAAAGAAACTCTAGAGATTGATGAACCGGAGCTTCTAAAAGGTCCATTTGATTTTGACTCTCTCTCTCCGGTACAAACAATGAAGATAGCTTCATTTGCAAATGCCAAGGCAAATGAAAAGCTCCTGAAGTCTCATATGGAAGACTGTGAGTTGATAGAGGCTGCTTCCGGAGTACTTGTAAAGATCATGCCATCAATCCAAATAGATCCGACAGCCTCCACTTCCGGTAATCTAAAAACCTTAGTCAGCAGTATTGATACACATTTTAATTCTCTAGAAAAATCAGCTGAAGAAAAGGTCCGGAAGGAATTTTTGGATAAGAGATTTTCTGAAATATTAGAATTAATCTCTAAGGATAGGAAGATTGTAAGCATTGGAATAAAGAGTTTAGAAAATGCTCTTAAGGATGGCGGTGACATCTACAAATTTTGTATATCTTGGTCAAAGGCAACAGCAGCAATTGACAAGAAAATAAAAGAGGAACAGGACAAGCTTCAAAGCTTATCTCAAAATTTTGATCCTCTCTCTTCCTCTATAATAAATCAAGAATGTCAGACTATTGCAGTCTTGAATGAAATAAAGAATCTTGAGAAGGAGAGGAAGAACATTACCAACCGGATGGGAGAACTTAGAAGGATTATAGTCCCTAAGTTGGAAACTATGCATGAGGCCATCAGTGATGCCCAGACCACCGCCCATACAAAAGATCCGACAGATCTCAGGCGGGCAGAAGCTTTTGCATTTTTGTTGAGTGGTCACATTTCAATCTTGGACAGAATGAAGCTAAGTTGGGCTACTGAAATGGTTCAACTGCAGACATCCTTTGCAGACATTCTGCAGTATATGTGAGTATGTAAATATGCGGCTATATATAGAAAATTTTTGAAAATTTTGGTGTGCGGACCCTACCCTTTGCCATTGATGTCAAAGGGGGAGTGAGGAGCAGTGAAAAATGAGGAATCCAACTCAGGGGGAGTTCCGGAAATTGTATATAAAGACAGAGCATCAGCAAAGGGGGAGCATAGTGTAAACACTTAGTCATTTTTCACTAAGTGTTGCCATCAATGCCAAAGGGGGAGATTGTTGGCAAGAGACACTATATGGATTCATGGTTGTTGTCATTGATGGCAACAAAGGTCATCCCACATATCCGCAAGTCATGATATGTCTCTACCGGAAGTCAGATTGAAGATTGTGGTGGTCCGGTGAACAAGAACAGAGCATGTGGCAAGGTCCGACAGATTGGTCCGGATCTCTCAGAGGAAGTGTCTTGGTGCAGTGCGGATCTGGGGAAGTCAAGAGGACTATCTTGAGTAGTATATTCCAAGGATTTAGCCTCCGGAGATGGACAAGGAAAAAGATATGAATAGTTGAGTACCGGATTCCTGAGAGACAGTGAAAACAGAGGAAGAACTGACTGACTGAGTATCAAACTACTTTCCGGATGTGTTACAGATGATGATAAAGGTTGCGGAGGCATGAATCATGTTTGGCCGACATAATTGATGATATCTACAAGTATATGCTTGATCCGCATTGCTTGGTGAGCAAGGATTCAGCCGACAGAACTAAGTTTGTAAGAAACTAGACTGTTCCGGATGCCGACTAGAAAGATGATGAAATTACTTGTGCGGATATATATAGAGGATGGATTTAGTTGTGAATGTGTGAGAGGATATGCGAACAAGTCCAGAATAGAGCAGAAGTAACAAGAAAGATCCGGTATGTGAAAGGACAGCAGACTAAAGAACAGAGGAAAGATGAAGTGCAGCAGATCAGTATACTGAACCTAACCGGAACTGAACTCCAGCATATGCAGATGCTTCCAATCAGTTCAAGACTGTGATTCTTATCACTTTGTAAGACAGTGTGTCTTCTTGTAGGCAGTGAGCCTCTTGTGAGCAGTGTGCTCGGGCAGTGAGCCCTAATTGGCAAGTGCCATTTTTGTAATTTCCTATTCTTCTAACAGAGAATAATTCTTGGGTTAATCACCCCGTGGTTTTCTCCCTTAACAGGGTTTCCACGTCAAAAATACTGTGTCATGTGTTTCTTATTTCATGGTTAATGTTTTGTGTTTGATTTTATGCTGCTTCAATTAAAAGGAAAGTTTAATAAGGGAAATAATTAGGATAACTGATTCACCCCCCCCTCTCAGTTATCAACAGTAGTAGTCATAAATATCCCCCTATCTTTGGTTTATGCCTATCTATAGATTTTATAGCTAAGATAGGGGGATATATGTCACTAGATTGGTCACATCGGATTTGGAGAACCAAGTATGGAACAAAAATGAAAGTATTGTCTGAACCTTTGTCCGAAGATCATATCATTGATGAACCAACCCCAAGAATTGAAGCATCCCACGCCATGATGAATAAGGAGGAGAGAGTCTTTGTTGAAGAATTAGGTGACTGGACTGAACATGATCAACAACAAGAAGAAAATAACCAACTAATGGCCATGATGCAAAGTGATCCTTATGGAAACTATGACTCTACTAGTTTGGGCACTTATGTTATTTTTGAAGAAGGCCAAGAAATCCCAAATGTTATGAGAAAAGAAGTATCTGAAAAAGAAGAACCTGACAAATGCTTAGAAATCTGGAGCTTAAATTTTGATGGGGCTAGGAGCAAGAACGGTGCTGGAGTAGGTATATGTCTCACTTCACAAAATGGTGAGAAAATTCTTAGAGCCATACACTTTCAGTTTGCTCGCACTAATAATGATACTGAGTATGAATCTTTAGTTCATGGTCTTATGTTGGCCAAGAAGAAAGCATTCAAGAATCTAGTAGTTAAGGGAGATTTAGAACTAGTAGTGAAACAAATCAAAGAAAAGGCCATGGCAAAGAATGTAAGAAGGAGATCTTATCGACACAAAATTTGGTATCTAATAGATGGTTTTGATGCTTTCAATATTGAAGTTGTCCCTTGAACCCAAAACACTAAAGCAGACAGGATGACACAAATTGGTTCCCAATTTGATCCAGCAAGTGACCTACTCATTAATAGTGAGGAAATAAAAGTGATAGTGAGACCTGCAATCCCAGACAATGACCAGAATTGGCAAGTCTTTGATAATGATCTTTAGGTACTCTTATTTTTGCAACAGTTAGGAGAGTTTGCGGATCAATTACAACCCAAGATTGAAGAAGCTTTTGGTGATCAAATTATCCAACTAAAGTCTAATAATCTCCCAAAAGGACTAATCACACTAGAGAATCTATTTGATCTTGATGATGTAAGCCTGGACAAAAGGAAATTTAAGGCAAATAAGGATGATTATTTTGAAATTCAAGTTAGTAAAGGAAGGAAGCTAGAAAGATAGGCAATGTTACTACCCAAGAGGAAAAGGACAAGCTGATTTCTTTGTGTAATAAGTATGATAGAGTGATTGCTTAGACCTATGAAGATCTTCATGGCTATAATAGAGACATCATTCAACATACCATAGAACTTGCTGAAGGATCAAAACTAGTCCGTCAGAAACAGAGACTAGTGAACCCCAGAATTAAGCCTTTAATGGTAGATGAACTACAAAAGCTTTTAGAATCTAAGATCATTTTTCCAATTAAACATTCAACTTGGGTATCTAATTTAGTGCCTGTAAGGAAAAAGAATGGTGACATAAGACTCTGTGTAGATTTTAGAGACCTAAATAAAGCATCATTGAAAGATCATTACCCCTTGCCTTCTATGGAACAAATTTTGCAAATTGTGGCTGGGCTAGAGAGGTTTTTTTTGCTTGATGGTTTCTCAGGCTATAATTAGATTTGGTTAGTAGATGAAGACCAACACAAGACAACATTCACTACCAAGTGGGGAATATTTGCATACCCCAAGATGCCCTTTGGTCTTTTAAATGTTGGAGCTACTTTTCAGTGTGCCATAGATGTAGCATTTGGAGATCTTATAAATAATATTATCTTGATTTATTTAGATGATCTTACTATATTTACCAAAGATGCCAAAGATCACTTTGAGCACTTAGAAGCTATTTTTTAGAAATGTCAGGAGTTTGGGATTTCCTTGAATCCTAAGAAGTGTATCTTTGATGTGCCCCAAGGGAAACTTTTGGGACACATTGTTTCAAAAGATGAGATCTCCATAGACCCAGAGAGAGTCACAACCATAATGAATCTATCTTTACAAGTTAATAAGAAGGCAGTTCATTCCTTTTTAGGAAAGATTAATTTTGTCAGCCACTTTATATCTAATTTTGCAGGGCTAGTTAGGCCCATTACTCTGTTGCTAAAGAAGGATTTAATTTTCAAATGGACAACTAAAGGGAGATAGACTTTTGAAGAAATTAAGAAAGCCATTTCCATTGCACCTGTATTGAGAAACCCATATTTCTCTAAGCCTTTTATAATGTATGCATATGGAGGAGAACATAGTGTGGCAGTTGTTTTGACCTAGAAAGGTGACAAAGAAGAATGAGAACATCCAATAGAATTCTTTTCTAGAACACTAATGGAGTATGAATCAAGGTATAATTTTGTTGAAAAGCAAGCTTATGCTATGGTAAAAGCTCTTAAGAAGTTCAGACATCTAGTAACAGGGAATAAAATCTTGATATTAGTAGCCCACCCTAGTGTAAGGGAATATATTATGGAGGGTGAGATTACTGAAAAGAGGGCCAATTGGATAACTAAGATTTTAGAATATGATTTAGAGGTAAGGCCTATGAAATTGGTTAGAGGAAAGGGACTATGCCAATATATGACTCAAGATATAGAAAAAACAATGCCTAAAGAAGCAAAAAATGAAACAGTGTTGACTTTGGGGGATGGACCAAGATTCTTGGATAAGTAACAGAATACAGTTTATGAAAACTGGTGTGTTCCCAAATGAACTCTCCCCTAATAAGAAAAGGTACTATAGGCAACAGGGGGTTCATTTTGTATTAATTGATCATGTTTTATTTAGAAAGAATATTGATGGGATACTGTTAAGATGTGTAGAGAAGGATGAGTCTCAAAAGGTATTACATGAGTTTCATCATGGAACCTCACGGGGTCATTTTTTAGCAAGGACTACTACAATTAAAGTGACACAAGCTAGCTATTTCTGGCCTACACTATTTGCAAATTTCTATTAGATGGTCAAAGAGTGTCAAGCTTGTCAGTTCTATACTAGGAAGAGAAGAAATGCAACATTGCCTTTAAGTCCCATAGTAAGGGATGACCCCTTTGCTTAGTGGGGTTTAGATTTATTGGCATGATCAATCCAGTATCAAATATGGGATACAAGTGGATCCTTATTGCAACAGATTATTTTACAAGGTGGAGTGAAGCAGTACCACTCAAGGAAGCTACTAAAAAGATAATTTTAGAGTTTTTAGAAGGGATAACTACTTGGTTTGGTCCTCCCCCCACTATCATATCAGACAATGCTAAGGCATTCTTAAGGACTAGATTGTCTGAGTTTGCTTTAAGAAATGGAATATATCTGAAGACTTCTTTTAACTACTATCCATAAGGCAATGATTTGGCAGAGTCTACCAATAAGAACCTGATCAAACTCATAAAAAGAATGGGAACTGCTTATCAGAGAGAGTGGCACAAGTCACTTAACACAACACTATGGGTTGACAGAATTACACCAAAGCAAGTGACTAAAATGTCTCCCTATGAGTTGGTCTATGGCAAACAGACAGTGATGCCACTAAGTATAGAGATACCTGCCTTACAGTTATTTAAACAGTTGGAAATTAAGGAAAATAGCTCGATGCAAGTCAGACTCGCTGAGTTGCTAGAAGTTCAAGAAAAGAGAGAAAAGGCACATGAATCAATAATGAAGTATCAATAGATTTTTAAAAAATGGTTTGACATGAAAGCTTCTAATCCAAATTTTGAAGTTGGGTCTTTGGCATTGAAATGGGATGAGAGAGCTGCCAAGCCAGGCTAACACAACAAGTTTGAATCAATATGGATAGGTCCTTTTAGGATCCGTTCCTATAAACATAAAAATGCATTTGAGCTTGAGACTAGATGGAGAGCTGAAGAGATTCCGGTAAATGGGATCTTCTTGAAACATTTTACCTAAAGTCCTGAGACTCACTATGTATCATAGTTAGTTAGGTGCTTTTATTCTTTTCCCTCTTTCATCTTTCTTTCCCACTTTCCTTAAGAATAAGTGTTCCAAGAACACGTGTCTTCAGCACAGAGGTCCCTTTCATTAGCAGTTGCATTTATTAAAGGTCATTTGGTAGTTCCTTAAATTTCAAGAAAGTACCCATCTTTTCAAAAGATTGCCACTCCACATATAGGTCTGACACTCTATCCAATAAGGATATAAAAGGATACACTAACTATCTGTTGGCATTAATGCCATAAATAAGATATGATGTGTCATTAATTGTTTCATTATGCCTCACTGAGCTAAGTTTTCAATCCCTTTAAGTGTCACATTTTCCATTATCATTTTGCATTTCTAGTTGCTATTTTCTCCAAAGCTTCATTTCTTGCCTAAATTTCCTGTTAAGTACAACTTCACTTACAGTTTCTTACCTTTTGTGTCAAGAGTGTCCAAGGATTTTCTTTACAAGAGATACAGAGATGTCAAAGTCACAATCACCACAAGAAGGGCTAGGGCTTTTTGACCAAACTGATAAATTAATGAATAGCAAATCTTATGCTTCTGCGCCTGCACAACTAATTAAAAGCTATCCAAGGACAAGGGTCCTAGAAATAGGGGTGTACACGGATCCACACAAGTCAAAGATTATGTTGATGGTATTTTCAACACTCGTATGCAGAAGAATATCAAGAATCTCTGAGAAGGGGCTCACTAAAGGTGCCTTGTTCGTGTATCAAAAGGGCAGTTGGAAACTTTTAGTATGAGAGTATGGATATCCCAATTGGCATAATTCTTAGTTCCTAATGTTCACCTGTGCCCTGAATTGATCAACCTATGTGCAGAACTATTTCATCTTGCAACTCTTTCTATTCAACATGGCCCCTTTATAGTGCAAATTACCCCTAAGGCAATTAGGGATATGTTGGCTTTATAGCATGATAGAACAACCACATTTCCTACTATTTCTAAGTTGCAAGGTACATGAGCAAACATCCATAGTAAGTGAAATTTCTAAATGCTGAGATGCATTTAGGTGAGGAGAATACCTAGTTGCCTACACTGCCCACAGGTCATGCTCAGTTCAATGCTGACATTCAAGATGCTCTCTCCATGCTAGCCTTTATTTTCAGCCAGAATGATGATTCTACAGTACATGATTGGTAGCTTACGGTGATTTTTAGATTAAAAATGGTGGATAAGTCATAGGAGTATCAACTTGACTTTGACGAACATATCTCTACTGCCATGGTAGATCAGCTTGCAAATTTTCAATAGAATCCTGTTTTCAAGTATTCAGCATCCCTGTTCCATTTGATGCTATATCAAAATTTTAGTCTCTTTCAACAATTCATGCCTTTAAATATGTATGACCCTGATTCTGTTAGCAATAGAACCATCCCGGTGTCCACATGGACCCATGTTCTCTCAAAAACCTTAGACCCATATGAATTTGCAGAATGTTTTGTTGCACCCGCTTTCAGTCATTTGAGCCCTGACCTATAGAGTATAGGATGACACAAAGCCTCAGAGGTTTCTTGACCAATTTGTAAATCCCTTATGATTATTTCTTTGGGGCTCATAATACTATAATCAGAGTCCATGGCTTTGCTGAAGAACGTGTTTTATTGCCAAAGGTCTTAACCCCTAGGGTTACATTTTTAGAGGTGGCCTGTCAGGTGTTTGTCATTGACAATAATTTTGGACACAAGAAGAGGAAAAGGAAGATGTATGATGTCCCCTGGATTAGGGATAAAATAACAATTGAGGTTAGAGGAACTAAAAATATTCTTTTGAGAAAGTTGGCTGCCTATGGTTTTCTGATTATTGAAGATAAATGGAAATATGATCCAGATAGCTTCTTAGCCTCTTGGATTATCAATAACAAGGTTTCTACCAAATTCATTCATGAGGGATGTCCATTTTGGGAGGATAAAAGATCCCCTAAACTAGATGACCCTACTTTCTATGTTGAATTGAGTGACTTGCCATATGAGGGCCCCAGGTCCTAGGAAACATTTTATGTGAAGGTGCGAGAGTTTGATCCCAAGGTTAAGATGACCCTAGGTCTGAGAAAAACTTTGAAAAATAAGGACTGGAGTATAGAGAAAATTGAAACCTATTATAAATATAGACAAGAAATCTCTGAGTTCACTCACACTTTTGGGGATGTAGAGACTGATGAGACATGGGAATCAATTTGGAATGAATGGCATCCATCTCTAGTTTCTAGCCAAGATATGAGCAATTTTCCAAAGGGTTCTCAAGAAGTTGAGGAAAGAGCAGAGGAGGTCCAAGAAGTTCAAGAGACAGGACAAGCATCATCTACAACACCTAGAGCCCCATAGCCCCCATCTCTCAGTGCTTTAGAGAAATAAAAATAAATTGTATCACCACCGTCTCTTGGGACCCATATAGCTTCGACATCTGGGGATCTCGGAGTAGCACCTTTATTGCAAACATTAATTAATGTTGAAGGAGAAGATCCAGAAGAGGTATCAGATAGGCCTTGGAAGATACGAAGGTTAATATTGCCAAAGGAAGAAGAGGAAGAAGCATCAATTCCCCAGTAACAACAAGCTCCAATCATCTCATCGGTGGCTCAGGTAAATACTTCTCTCTTTTCTCCTACCTCTATTTCTTCTCATTTAGGAGTGGCAACCCAATTTATCCAAGTTTCCACGTATCCTACCACTTTTGCTATGCCTTCACAAACTTTTTCCCCAATTGCTAGTTCACTGGCCATATCTTTACCATTATTTTCCCCATCTATGCCCAAGAGGGCTTTGCCACATTTTGATCCTAGTCAACAGATGACTACCATCCCTTATGGTTTGCCTCAAGGTCATCCATTTACTGGAGGCTATATTGTATCACCTCCTACTTTCCAAGCCCAGGCTGATACAACCAGAAAAGCTAGAGAAGGTCGGATGGAAAAGAAAAAGAATAAAGAGAATAAGAGCCCTATTGTAGCCCACATTAAGTCCTTGTTTGATCCCATTCAACATTCTTTGACTGTCACACATTTGACTCCCAATATTGTCAAACCTAATGAGAAAATGCAACCCCATGACTATTCAATGAATGCAGTGGCTATGGATATGTCTCTTTTCAGGCCACAAGACTGAGTTGAATTAATGACTGAAACTGCTTCAGGAGTTGCTACTAATTATTTGAAAGTGTTCAAAAGGCTACAGAAAGTGGAAGTTGTCTTGGCACAAGAAAAGACTAATAGTAGTAACCTCACTTGGGAGATATAGGCCAAGGTTATAGAAATTTACACATTGAATAAAGAATTGTAGTCTACAATTTCTCTGCAAATTCATCAAGTAGTGTAGGCTTAGATTGCTTCCTTGAAGGTTGAGTTGGAACAGGAGAAAGTTGTTGTTGCTACATTAAGGCAAGAGAAGGCCACTGTAGAGAAAAGGTATCAAGATAAGTTTTTAGAGGCATCACAATTGCAGTAGTCACTTTTTAAGGAGTAGAACTTGAATACTGTAGCTCAAGCATAGTTTATGGTAGAGCAACAAAAGACAAAATAACTAACAATTGAGTTAGCACAAAGGCCATAGACTGCAGGTGTTTTTAATTTGGTTAAAGAGCAATATGCCTCTATGTGGAAAAGAATCTTTAAGGAGATTATATAGCTTAAGATATCCCTTACCTTTTTGCTTAATGCCCAACAATTGTGTGAGAAAGTTGAGTCTTTTGTGCTAGAAACTTTGTCTATTGTTTCATTGAGAGTTTAAGATTCTTAGCTTCTGTTGCAGAAATTATATGACACATCTGAGGAGACTCCTTCTATAGCTGGTATAAGTGATAGGATGGTGGCTGCCAAAAGAGTTAATGAGGTGCTAAGCTGTAACTCTACTACTATGAATTGTAAAGAGCTTTTGGATGTGGTCAAAGGAGTTAGGAATATGAAGAAATATATTGAGGATTTAGTGCAGTTGGGTCTGCCTTCACCTTTTCCTGATAGTAATACAGTGTTAATGATTGATGAGATAAAGGCTTTGCTATTAACAAAATAGAATGATCAGACTATTTTTCAGGGTCTGAGTGATTCCTCTAGTGTGGGAGAGGTGGAAGCTATATTGGTTCCAATGGCTCAGCTTGAGTTTCAATTACATGTTGTAGTTCACATTTTGCAATCTTTTTCACACAAGGATATTATCAATTTGGATTTTTCTTTCTAGGACTTGCAAAGTAGACAAGGGCTATCAGATTCAGAGTGGTTTGTGTACCAGGCCACGTTGCAAAATCTGTGATTAAGTTTTCATTTGATAGTGGCAGTACAATTTTGTTTCCTTTTTGGAGTTCTTTCTGAGTGGGCCCAGAAGTCCTTATGGTCACCATGAACTGTAGAGTAAACTCTACATTTTGTTTCAGTTTTGTTTTTGTCTCAGTATATTTCAAGTTGTTGTTTCTATATCTGTGGCTATATGTTTCTCATTTTTGAGCAACAATGTCTTGCAGAGGTTGCTGTGTGTTTCTTCCATATGCTTCTTTTCTATGTGCTAAGGACTTTGCCATGTGTTGATGGCTTTGTTTCTTTTATAAAGTTTCATGCTTGCTGTGGAGTGTGCCATGTGTTGTTGCTGGAAGCCATGACATAAAGTTTTTTTTAATACTACGAGCTTGTGAGTTGTGCCGAGTGTCCTTTTCTAAATGTTGTGAAAGTTGCCGCGTGTATATCTTTTTGATAAAGCTTTGTTAGTACTAGCGTATGTGATGGGCCCACAATATTGAGACACAGTTTATAGGTATTGCTAGAGTGTGCCACATGGAAAAAATAGAGGGATAAGCTACTTTCTTCTTGATGCTTTTGGGTGAAGACACGTGTGTTTCTTTATAATTTTTAGTTATGGCCAGAGCACGACAAGTGTCAATCTCCGCGGGATTCTAAGGGACCTTTTTTATAAGCTATTGATATTACTAGAAGGCGCCACATTTCCAATTTTACTTTATGTAGGAGGTGCCATGTGTCACAATATTGTTTCTCTGTGCAGGAATTAAAGAAGCATATGTGGTAGGTCCCATATAATAATGTCTCAGTTTCTAAGTGTTGCGGATAGTGTCAAATGTCATAGATACAAGTTGCTCAGGGTGTAAAGGTAGTAAGCTATTAGTATTGCTGGGTGCTACTAGGTGTCTCAGTGTAATAGCAAGTGCCGCCACATATCATATTTTAAGGTCTTGCAGATGGCAACACGTGGTGCTGTTTGGTTTATTTTTGTTTTGAAGGAAAAGATGTTAAGTGTTCAGTGCATGTTGCCGTGAATGATATTTTTGAATCTTTTTAGAGCCCATGAGTGTGCTATGTGTCTCAACCAAATTGCAGTTGGTGTGCCACATATTTTGTCTCTCAGCCAATGACCATGAAAAGAAAGATAGTTGTAGATTCATAAGATCTTAGTGTCAGAGGAGTCCCAGTTAGCTTTAGTTCTGTTGATACCATTGGAGATTCGAAGCAGTTATAGGTAATCTTGAGCCAAATTTTGTGGCTATAAATATAGGAGATATTGTAATTCAGAGAGAGAATTGATTAGAAAGTTTGGAGATCTTATTGTGACTAGATTATATCATTTTGCCTTAGTCTAGCTATTTCTAATAAGAAAGTTGATATACCTGTGCATGACAGTGTGCCTTTTGTATTTTGCTGAACTATTAATGAAAGAAGCTCTGTTATGTGCCATTGCTGATATCATCTGTGTCTGCATAAATCTTATGAGTTTAGCCTTTGATCTTTTAGTTCATTTACAATCTGTCTATATTAATCATGCATCATTTGCTCTTTAATATAGTTGAATCTGAAGAATCTGTTCATTGTGCTAGTTAAGGAAATACATTTCATTCAGGCAAATCACCATAAATTTAGATTTTACTTATTGTATTTGTAATCTTGTTTCTTCCTCTACCATTTACTCAAAACCCCATTAAAATAGGAAGAGCCAGCTTCTTTAAAATCTGGAGGTTGTTTCAAGTAGGAAGTTCCACATTCTTGAAACTTCCCATGTTGGTGTTAGAACCTGCACAATTTTATGCATCAACACTAACAATTGGTATTAGAGCCAAGTTCCTTGAAGAAGCTTAAACCACTTGAGGAAGATCTAGATGGCTCATAGGAAAGGTATTGAGATTCCGTTGTTTGATGGATCAAATTATGCTTTTGGAAGATCGGGATGGAAAGTTTTCTTGTCTCTTTAGGGTATGGTGTGTGGAAGTTAGTTGAGAAAAAATATACTATACCTACTAATGGTCCAAAGGATGATGATGAGATTAAAGACTATGAGAACAATGGCAAGGCAAGGAGTGCTCTCCTGAATAGTCTTTCTAATTTAGAATTAGTGAAGGTAATGAGCTACCAAACTACTCATGAGATCTGGAAGAAGCTAGAAAGTATTTATGAAGGAGATGACAAGGTTAAGCAAACAAAGATGTAGAATTTTAAGGCCAAATTTGAAACCCTAAAGATGTCAAAGGATGAAAATATTGCAAGCTACATGCAAAGAGTGGATGAATTTGTCAACTCCATGAATGGTCTTGGTGGAAAGATGGAGGAAAGTGAAGTGGTAAAGAAGGTACTAAGAACTCTTCCAAAATCTTACAGTGCTAAAATTTCTGCTATTAAGGAACTTCAAAAATTGGATACTTATACTAGGGATCAATTGTTTGGCACTTTAACTACTTTTTAATTAAGAGAGTTTGGTCAAGATGACTCAAGAAAAGAGACTGCTTTTAAGGTTAGCAAAAAAGAAAAAAAATGATGAATCAAATTCAGAAGATTTCGATAAAATAGAAGCAAATCTTGTAAGCAGGTTGAAAAAAGGATTTAGAAAATATAGAGGTAAGTTACCCTTCAAATGTTTCAGTTGTGGAAAGATAGGTCATTATGATTCAAAATGTTTGGTTAAGATTTCAAATGAGAAATACAAGGATAACAAAGGTAAATCAATCAAGAGGAGTTATTATGTTAAAGAAGATGCTAGCATATTTGATGATGAGTCTGACTATCCAGATGATGAAAGTGATGAATGCTTGTTCATGGCTTTGAACGTTGGAACTAATTTTACTGACTTTGAAAGATGTATGAAGGAAATTTCTCTGGAAACAGGGCACAATAAAGGAGCTTTGGTAATTACTTTTCATGCAAGAGAAGAGGAAAACTATTGGATAATTTATAGTGGATGTTCAAATCATATGACAGGTGATACGAACAAGTCTATTAAGCTTGAGAAATTTGATGGAGGTTTGGTTAAGTTTGGAGATGATACATCTGCTAAGATCTGTGGAAGAGGTTCAATTAGTTTTGATGGCAAGCATAATACAGATTATGTTCTCTACATTAAGGGGCTCCAGCATAATCTTCTAAGTGTAGGACAAATGTGTAGTAGAGGATATAAACTTGTGTTTCATGATGGTGGCTGTGAAATGAAAAAAGATAGCTCCAGAACTCTAGTGGCTATAGGAACAAGGACAAAAGGAAATGTATACCATCTCAAAGGTGCTAATGGTATGTGCTTTATGACTCAAATTAATGAATGTTGGATATGGCATAGAAGAATGTGTCACATCAATTTTCATAGCCTAGTAAGGATCAACTCTACTCAAGCTATGAGAGATCTGCCAAGAATTACAAAGCCCATCAATGCAATTTGCAAGGAATGTCAAATTGGGAAGCAAACAAGGAAGAATTTAAAAATCAAAGAATATTCTACCACAAGACCTCTGGAGTTGGGACATACAGATTTGTGTGGACCCACAAGAATAGAAATCTTTCAAGGTGACAGGTATTTCATGTTGTTAATTGATGATTACTCTAGAATGACTTGGGTAACTTTTCTCAAAGAAAAATTAGAAGCTCTAGATAAGTTTAAAGAAATTAAGGCTATGGTTGAAAATGAAATTGATCTAAAAATCAAGTGTTTGAGATCTAAAAGAGGTGGTGAGTTCACCTCCATGGAATAAAAGGCATTTGCCAACCCCTTGGACTCCTCAGTAGAATGTAGTTGTGGAAAGAAAGAATAGGATAGTTCAAGAAGTAGCAAGGACAATGTTGAAAGAAGCAAATCTAATGGATATCTATTGGAGAGAAGGTATTCACACTGCAATCTACATGCAAAATAGAGTGCAAGCAAGGGTCAACAATTCAAAGACTCCATATGAACTACGGTACGAAAGAACTCCTACTGTAAAATATTTTATGGTATTTGGAAACAAGTGCTACATTAGGAGAGATGAAGAAAACATGGGAAAGTTTGATACAAGATCAGATGAAGGAATCTTCCTTGGATATTCTACAAAGAGAAAGGCTTACAGATGCAAGAATAAGAGGCTAATGAAGTTAGTCAAAAGTGCAAATGTCAAAGTAGATGAAGAATTGCATCAAAGCTTAGTGCTGATAGAATGATATGAATTTAGTGAGATCTCTTGTAGAGAAGAAGAAAGAGAAGAAGAAAAGGAAAAGGAGATGCAAGTTGATCAAGAAGATGCTCCGGAAAGGATTCCTAAGACTCCCAAGTATGTGCAAAGGAATTATTCTGAAGATCAGATCATTGGAAATAAGAACAAAGGTTTATTAACAACAAGAAAAATTGCTATGGCAGATGAACAAGTAAATTTGTGCTTATTGTCTAAAATAGATCCCAAAACAATGATTGGAGTATGCAAAGATGAGCACTGGATCAAAGTTATAGAAGAAGAATTGATGCAAATTGAGAAAAATTAGACATGGGAAAATGTCCCAAGACCAACAGATAAAAATGTAATAGGAACTAAATGGGTATTCTAGAACAAATTGAATGAGAATGGAGAAGTTGTTAGAAATAAGGCTTGGCTTGTGTGTAAAGGATATTCAAAAGTGGAAGGAATAGATTATGAGGAAACATATGCTCTAATGATAAGAATGGAGGCCATAAGAATATTTTAGACCTTTGTAGATGGATGTGAAATTTGCATTCTTGAATGGGGAATTGGAAGAAGAGGTATACATTGAAAAAATAGAAGGCTTTCAATTATCAGATGATCCAAATATGGTCTACAAATTGAAGAAGGCATTGTATGGACTCAAACAGGCTCCTAGAGCTTGGTATGCAAGATTTGATAGATACTTGCTGCAACAAGGATTCAAAAAGGGGACCGCAGACAACAATTTATACTTCAAAGTTGAAGAAGAACAAATCCTAATTATGGAGGTATATGTTGATATAATATGTTTCAACATGCATTTTGATGCATGCCTTGGCCCCTGGTGCTTTTCCTCTAAGCTTGCTAAAACCCTTGTAAAACCCTAAGGTCTAGAGTCTCATCACATTTGCCTTTGTGTCCACCCATTTTAATTCTCTGTTGACTACCTACGGCCCATTCTTGGTCACTTAAGTATCCTTGGCTGTTGGATTACCGGCCCCCACGCTTAGGGTTATCTTTTACCCCATGGCCTTAATTTTTATCATATATCCAATTCATTGAAATAATATTCTATTATTATTTTAGATAGTGGACATGCTATTCATCCATGTCCTCCTCGTTCATTCAACCTAGCATGACCCCTCTTTTGAAACAACTTTTATGCATGTGTGCCAAAACTTTTAAGTTGTGCCAGGATTTAGGCCACACCTGTAGGATCTTTCTTTTCGTCATGGTGTCCCTCTTTGTCAGGCTGTCTTCTGGGCTTTGATGGTCCCATGAGGTCTGGTATGGCATCTATGTGATGTCCACACAAGTGTTTCATAGAAAGGGTTTGTCTCTATTGGAATCATCCTATAGCTTCCACAGGACCACAAAACTTGAGCTGTTGTTTGAAGTGGCGGTGCCAGCGTAGGTGGTGCACTTTTTGGGAAGAGAAAAGTAGGTGTGAGATTATGGAGTCTGCGAGGGATTTTAGATGCTGACTTGGCATTTTGCTAGGGTTTATACCTTCATGTAATCTCACACCTACTTTTCTCTTCCCAAAAAGTGCACCACCTACGCTGGCACTGCCACTTCGGACAACAACCAATGAAAATTTTGTCATAGTCTCCCCTTCTTCATTCAAGATACCTGTAGAAATAGAGAGCAGATAGAATAGAAAGTCCAAGAAATAGAAGGAAGACAAAGAAAGCCAGACGGATTTGTGAGTGAAAGTTAGGAGAGAAAGTACTCAGGACCTGCAAAAACAACACGTCTCCAAAACAAACTTACAAAAAAAGATTAGATATGGACCTTGTGGGTCCCACTGGGCATGCCAATGTAGATTAGGAAATCAAAATGAAGTGAAAACATAAACTAAATGCATAAAACACAAAGTTATACCTCACATGAAGACCCAATCTCATCAAGGGAGGAGGAAGCTTGCACCCAAGAGCTCCTAGATTAGATAACCCTATTTGATTCAAATGTGGATTGCTCTTGCTTTCAACACAAATGTAGATGAAGGATTAGAGGATAGATAGATTAGAGATTTGAGAGAAATTTGGGCATGGCTTTGACGAAAGAAGAAGTTATTATGAATGGCTTGGGTGAGGGTTTCATTTATTGATTTTTTTAAAAGGAATGGAGGGTGAGGATCAAGATTTGAGATCAAGGGCTCTCATTATTTGTGAATCTTTAATTCATAATGGATGATTTAAAAATTCATTTTTAATGAGAGTGGATTATGACAAATTGAATTTTTTAATTCAATTAGTGGAGGACAATTGAATTAAAAATTCAATTAGTGGAGGACAATTGAATTAAAAATTCATTTAGTGGATGACAATTGAATTAAAAATTCAATTAGTGGAAGAGTGGAGGATAATTGAATTAAAAATTCAATTAGTGGAAGAGTGGAGGCTAATTGATCTAAAAATTCAATTAGTGGAGGACCATTGAATTCAAAATTCCATTAGTGGATGATAGTGGGGGACAATTAAATTTTAAATTTATTTTTGGATAATGGAGGATATTAGCTAATTAAATATTAAGAATATTTAATTATATGTGCCACATGGTGAAGAGATGAGGTGGATTGATGATATGACAAAACTTGAGCTGTTGTCTGAAGTGGTGGTGCCAGTGTAGGTGGTGCACTTTTTGGGAAGAGAAAAGTAGGTGTGAGATTATGGAGTTTGCAAGGGATTTTAGATGCTGACTTGGCATTTTGCTAGGGTTTATACCTTCATGGGAGGCATTTAAGGCTCTCAGTGGGGTAGTGAAGGATATGTTGTGGGCCATGGTTTATTCCCTTCCTACGGTGGCAACAAATGAATGTATTTCACCAAGGCTAGGGATTTCACCATTGTCCTAGGTGATTCAACGTGATGGTGTGGAATGCTACCATGGTAGAGAGGCTCCAAAACCTATGTGTTTGCTGTCTTTTAGAGGAGGAAATTTAATTTTCCGTGAAGACTCTTGATCAATGTAAATCCATGGTTGAGATTCAAAGCAGATAAATGACTTCCTTTTGGCATGCCGTCTATCTCTGGTGACTGTTGTTTCAATTCATTGGATGAATTGAATGACTTGTATCAAACAGGATGATGGAGTGGAGAAGAATGGTAAACAATGAGATAGAGATATTTGGTTAGAGCATGGGAAGCTAGAGATTAAGCATGTACTAGGTCTTATCTTGTTGCCGATCAGAGGGTTGGTTTGTTCATTCAAGATACATCCTGTCAAAGTTACATGATAGATGCAAATAGGAAGGAAATTTTTTGTATCAAAAAGTTCTTGGTGCCTCCCTTTTCGTCATCATTGTGTAAGATGATGCTTCTATTTGAGTAGGGTGTTGTGTTCGCAAGGATTTGTCAAGATTGCAACCTAATGCTGGAATTGAGTGAAGTATGTGCCTGGTGTCATGGATTGGGATAGTGTTGAGATCGAGAAACCTACTTTGGCTATCTCATTATAGAAATAGAGGTTTTGATTGAATTTCATTCATGTGAAAGCCTAACATCATGATAATGTGGATGAACTAAGTTCTGCTTCTTCTCCTTTTTCTGACAAAGCTAGCAGATTATTGTAGGATTTCCATTTAAGGGCCAACACTATCGAGGTACTATCTGATATGAGTTTACATGATAGGTGGATAGAGTGTGGTTATCTATAGAGTGGGAATTTCCACAATCTTCCTATGAATAGACAATTATGTTGTTATTATGTTCATTATCTCCTTCTGTGCAAACAATATGGGTCCTCATCTTTTTAATATGCTATGGTTGTGTTGTTCTCAAAATCAGCTATGCTCATTTTTGTAGACAACCCCTACGAAACTTGTCTGTTTCGTAGCCTACAACTCTAAACATGCAAAATGAGATGAATCACATTTTCCCTCATGCGTGGTCTCCTAGCCTTGGAACATCCTTTCGAGTGTCAACTTGTGTCATTTTCTTGAATTTTGTAAAACAAGTCTAATTGAAAATTTCACTTTTTAGGAGTTTGTAAATTTTTGTTATATGCAATGGAGGGGATTTTTGCCTCCATTACATCTTTATATGCAATGGCGGGGATTTTTTCCTCCATTGCATCTTTATATGCACTGACAGCGATTTTTGCCTCCATTGCATCTTTATATGCACTGACGACGATTTTTGCCGCCTGTGCATGTTAATCTTTTTGTCACATGCAAGGGTAGCAATTTTTGCCACTCGTACACAAAAGCAATTTCCTCCACATGTAAGGGTGGTAATCTTTATTGCCTGTGCACTCACTTCTTGAAAATTTTCTAACTCTGGGAAATTTTTCAAGTTGTTAACTTTAGCCCGCTTTCACTCAGTTTTTCTCTTTAATCATACTTTAGCCCTTCAAAGCCCATGCAAATGCTCAATTCTCCATCACTACTGTAATTTCCAGTCAAAGAGACCAAAAGTTTCTTTCTATAGATGAAAAGATACATGCATTCAATAACATGATCCAAAGGAGTTTGAAGATCAAGCTTTCTCAGTGGCTTCTATGGATAAGTTGTCAGATATATAGTTGACCTTAGACATTTCAAGGTAGTTCTGGATAAGTACGAGAAGGCTGTTACCTCCATCAAAGATTTAGTAACAAGGACTTGTGTCATTTCTGAGAATACTTCTGGACTGGATAACCTTGAGATGCAAAGAATGTGGACAATGTTTGAGGATTTTCTGAAGAAGGATGGGAACGAGAGTTGATGAAAGTGATCATGCCTTAGTTTATTTTTGTATTTTCACATGTACTTTATTTTTAGTTTTGGACATTTTCACATGTATTTTTCCAAAATGTAATTACATGTGAGACAAAGGAAGTCCCAAGTCAAATAGGACTCTTTTGTTGAATATGTCAAAGTAGTTGTAAATTTCCTATTTTTGCTCCAGGCTCCTCCCTATAAATAAAGAGGGCCTCTATTGTAATAGATATCTTTAATCTTATGCAACAAAGTGCTGCCCAAATTGAGACTCAACTTTGAGACTTTGTGTTCAAATTGTATGATCAATTCCAATCAATAAAGAAGGCGAGTTTTGATAGCAAACTTTGTGTTGAATCAAATTTGTATGAGTGAGGATGTGCATATGGCATTTTTGCTGATTTCTCTTGTTGATTGATTGGATAAAGTGGTGCTTGGTTATTACAGTTAGAGGACGTTCAAGATAAGTTGTATAAACTTTGTGTTATATTATTTCCTTGAATCTATGTGTGTTGAAAATGTTTCTTGGTGAAGGATTATAAAGACTTTGAGATTGTAGTTGTTCACTTTGTATATGAATCGTGTTGAGAACTTGTAGACTTTGTGCTATGATTTTCAATCACATTCATGTGGATCAGTGGTGTTGTTAGTTGACAGACTTTGTGCTCCAACTGATGATATGGTTACTTTTAAAATCTTTCTGGGGATAATTTGAAGACTTTATACTTGAGATTATTCACTTGGTTCGTGAATCTTTTTGTGAAGTAAGTTGAAAGACTTTGTGCTTCAACTTACAAGAATATTGTTGATTATTGGTTAAGTGTAGAAGCATTATTGAATATTAACATGAAACATTGTAAACATCTTTTCTGAAAGAAGAGAAAATGATGAATGTAACACACCCCCAAAGCTAGTATTTAGTGTAAATAATTTTGTAATAGTTAAAAGGGAACCTCCCCTTGCTGAGAGGAGAGATTTATCGCATCACACTGTGGTTGATGTAACTATTTTTCCATTAGTTAGCTAAACAACAAAATATTCACCCAATAGTTTTTGGCAACTCTACTGGGGAAGGAACGTGCAACTTGAAGCCTCACACTCTGAGTTCAAGCACTTCAGTTCTTTTCCATTTGTTTCAAGATTTTTCAAAACTTTGTTGAGTACCCTACACTCTGGCAGATTCATGGTATACAAGAAGAAAGAGAGCTCAAGGTATTATTGATCCCGTATTTGAGTTGATGCAGAAAAATAACTTTGGTCTTTTGCCTCCACAACCTTGACTTCAGTGAACCAAGAGTTTTCCTCCTACCAACGCCAGGTCTCCAATACCATGTGAATTTTCTAGTTTTAGTACTAGTAGAGTTTTATCTGTTCATATTCCATAGAGGTTTGTTATCCCACCCTTTAATCAGCACACCATGGCAACTCAAGGCCCCTGGGGTAACACTTTTGGTCCTTTAAATTTAACCCCACCATTGCATGAACTACCTCGTAGTTTAAGGAAGAATTTTCCTAAGTTTTATGGCGATGGGAAAGTCCACCTGGATGAACACATTACAACTTTCTGCATAGCTTGCGGTGTATTAGGTGTGGAACATGAAGATGTAGCAGTAAGACTTTTTGTGGAAACACTGCAAGGTGCTATTGCAGATTGGTTTTACCATCTTCAAGCTCAAACTATAATGAGTTGGAACACCCTCAAGACCAAGTTTGAAGCCAGGTTCAAACCTACAGAAGATGCACATGCCTTGTTAGCACAGCTAACCCATATGAAGAAAGAGCCACATGAACCCATGCAAGATTTCATCGCTAAGTTCAATAAGCTAACAAACAGGATTCGTACAACCGCTCAGCCAACAATGGAGAATCTTAAGTGTTTCTTAATCAATACTTAGCTTCTCGAGGTGAGCTTTTTGCTAAGGCGGGCTGGCCCTATAGATCTTCCTACAGCTCAAATTTTGGCTACTGAAGTTGAAGATGATCTTATCCTTGTGGGTAAGATAAGAAGAGATTCTAACAGAAATAGAGATCCTTCTTCTATTGATAATTCTTCCACGAGCACCACGGATCCTATGGTACAGAAGTTAGCAAATGAATTGCTAGCTCTGAAAAGGCAAATGTCACAAGGTATGTCTGTCCCTCCTTATCAGGATATACCAAGGAGAACATTTCCTAACAATTCATATCAAGGCAATGCTGCCAAAAATCAAGGGTAACACAATTGTCTTCCACCCACACAGGGGAAGCTTGCCATTGAAGCAGCACCGGTCAACTCAGCAGTTGGCTATTATGAAATAGAACATGACCATTCTTTCCAACTTGAGTTGGACCAGGAGAATGATGTTAATCTTTTTACAAAAGGAGAAGAAGAATTAGCTGGTAACTCTACCATTGGCTTTCTGAATTACCAAGATGAAGTCAAAAAAGAAGGAGAAGTATATGATGGAGCATATGTTGTTTTTACTATGTCCCAAAATTATTCAAATCAACAAGCTGATAAAGGAAAGGCAAGAGAGGAACCTCAGCCAGTGATCTCAATTGCCAAATGGGAAACTCCATTGCCTTTTTAGTCGAAGGACCCAGTGGGCAATAAGTAAGTAAGTACATCTAACAATCATGTATCTTCTACTTCTATCCCTCAGACCAGTACTACCCCTAATAAAACTCAGAATGATGGATTTCCTTCCTCTGTCCCTAGTTCATTTCAGCTATTTGATATAATAGATCATGCTAGGAAGACCAAAATCCAAATGTCAGAGGTTGAGTATTTACAAGCTAATCCTGAATAGTTTGATAGGTTAGCTAAATACGTCAAAAACAAAATTGTCCCTACAGGACAAGACCTTCCAAAAGTTACCCATGATTCCTTAAAAAATAAATCTGCCCAAAATAATCTTGTCACTAATCCCCTTGTTGTCCCAAGAAAAATAGAACCTTTCTATGTTTTTCTATTGGTAAATGGTCATAAGTTGAGCAATTGTATAATAGATTATGGGGCCTTTGATAATGTTATGCCTGCCAAAGTAGCAGATGCCCTTGGTCTCACTCTAACTAAAACCTTTGGGAGATGTTTCTCCATGGAAAATAAGCAAGTGCCATTGTTGGGCCAAATCAAAGATGCCCAATTTGCATTTGCAGCCTTTCCAGACAAGAGGATTAAGATGACCATCCTAGTGGCTGATGTTCCAGCATCTTATGGCATCCTACTCAGGCATAATTTTTGTAAAGATGTGGGTGGAGAACTGAACATGGACCTGTCCAAAGCAAGGATACATGTCAAAGGCATCATGCAAAAGTTACTAGTAATTAAAAAACCATGAGTCAAAACCACCCAAAAGTGGCACCCAAATTATCTCTAATCAAAGATTCCTTGTGATGTGCCAAAACACACACCAACATGTGTAACTATCCTTTTAACGACTCTTTTTATGTGTCCAACACGTTTTTACATTTCCCAAAAATAGGAGGTCCAACTTTCAGAGGTCATAACTTTTGATCCGACTATCTGATTGACAAACCGTTTAATGAGTTGAAAAGATTGTGAAGATATCTATCACCCTATAACCCACTTCATCAGTTACGACAATTTTTAGAGCATTTAGGGACCTCAAAGTGCCTCAAAATTGAGTTTGAAACTTTTTTGAAAATTTTCAAAAAAAAAACATTAATATCTTGTGATCTAGGTATGATCTTGAGTTGAAACTGACCCAAGATGTTTACTTAGTTGTTCCACACCTTCTGGAAAAATTTTAGGTCAATCCAAGGTCAAATGTAAAGTTACTAAAAATAGTAAGTCCCGCCATTTTTAGCCCTTTTGGAAACTTTAAAAGTTTTAGATCATTCTTCAAAATAAATGATATTTGAAAAGACCAAAACTAGGAAGAATAGTAACCTTCCAAAGTTGCAAGGTTGAGACATGTTTCTTAACATGTACAAGTGTCACATTTTCATTTGACAAATATTGACAACAAGATGCCAGAACAACCATCCCCAACCACTAAGGCACGCTTCTAAGTAGAAACTCATTACCTTCAACAAATAGGTGCATTTGATTTTGTCGTGTATGCTTTCCCATTGCTGGAATGGAGGCAAGCCATGTTTTTGAGAGAATAAGGATTACAAGGTGCTCCAATAGCTCAACACCTCCTCACATGCAGATACTTGTTCCCAGAACAAGAATCCTCTGCCTCACATTTCAGACCACACCAGCAAACAAGGGAGTGCCCGCTAGGATCAATAGAGAAAGCAAGCACCAGAAGCTGGGGTCCCACTCATTACGCCCAATCCTAAGAGTTGTTAGACTAAGGGCACACAACTAAGAGGGGGGGTGAATCAGTTGTCCAAAACTTTCTCCAATTTACACACTTAAATCCTCTTAGTAATTAACAGTATATTAAACATAAAACATAATGCATTCAAATCAAAACCAAAAACTCATCAACACATAAGACACCAAGATTTTGACGTGGAAAACCTAGTTAAGGGAAAAACTACGGGGTGATTAACCCAAGAATGTATTCTCTATTAGAAGAAAAGAAAGAACAAAATGGCACTTGCCAATTAGGGCTCACTGCCAGAGCACACTGCTCACAAGAGGCTCACTGCCTACAAGAGACACACTATCTACAAAGAGATAAGTATCACCTTCATGAACTGGAGAATAGCATCTTACCCATGCTTGAATCAGTTCCATTTAAGCCTAATACTTCTGTTCTGCCTTTTGCACTCCTACTCGCTACCACACACTCATCACCATAAGACACACACTTTGAAATGACTTCACAATCCCTTACTTATATAAAGCATCGACTTAGGAACAATCATCTAAGTCGGCAAACACCTACAAGAACATCCACAAGACGTGTAATACATTCGGTCAGCTAGTCTCAGGAAGAACACCAACATCTGGTGGTTATTCTTCAAATACGAGCTTTAACTTCAATGTGGACCATCAATATGAACTGGACACAATCCGTAGATCACCACAAGCTTTTCTAAATCACCAAGAACATCTGCACTTCATTTGCTTACTGGAATCCTTCTCTCCTTCATCCAGAACCTCAAGAACACAGTCTGTCATCACTGTCACAAAGGAATAGGTTCTTCTGGACCTTCAAACCACGAACCAATTGACTTGACACTTCACAAGGACATTCTCAACACTTCCTCAAATCCATAAAATGGGATAATGCATTTTCGGATCTCACCGGACCTATCTGTGTCACTCTTTCACCTCTGGACACCTACCGAAACGGGTTCTACTTGAGCGACCATAACTTCTTTTGATCTTCATGTGGACCTCTAAAAACTTGACTGGAGAATCTCAAGACTTATATCTACAAACCCTTTAAACCATATCCTCTGATCCTCAACCTATCTTGGACTTTTACCTTGTCATCACTGTTCTTCACTGCTCCTGATTAAGACTAATTTTCTCAATATCCTCATCACACAACTCATCCAATCCTTCTCATTAATGCAACATGAGTATGTTGACATCAATGACAACACCAGTTAGGCCCATACTTGCAACAATCTCCCCCTTTGTCATTGATGGCAACATATGATGTGAAAAACCATCAACACAAGAACTCCTTACTGTCACAACTCCCCCTATCAACAGTAACCATTCACATGTCTTCTCTTGCTTTACTACTCCCCCTTTGATCAGAAACCACTTGTTTTTCACATGTCTTCTCTCCCCCTTTGACATCAATGGCAAAGGGCACATACTTGCAATTTCACCACTTTAGAATCATACCTGCTGCTCCCCCTGAGTAGCAGCTCCCATCAATCTGGATCACAAGATATGACTATGATATCCACCAGACTGATGCACCTCAGTGCACCTTAGTTCATCACCAGAGGGGCAATAACCCCTAATGTCTCATTGAGATACTCAAAAGTGTCCTTGGGAATAGGTTTAGTAAAGATATCTGCAATCTAATCCTTGGAGGGCACAAACTCCAATCTAACTTCATCCTTGTTCACTTGCTCTATCAGAAAGTGAAACTTGATAGATATATGCTTAGTCTTAGAATGCAACACCAGATTCTTAGAAATATTTATTGCACTTGAATTATCATAGAAGATTGTGATAGGCTCCTCATACTCTACTTTAATAACTCTTAGCATCTGTTTCATCCACAAAACTTGAGTGTAACTACCTGCTGTTGCTATGTATTTTTCTTCAGTTGTAGACAGGGATATTGCCTCTTGTTTCTTGCTTAGCCAAGAAACCAATCTCTTTCCCAAAAAGAAAGCTCCACCACTGGTACTCTTCCGGTCATCCACATCTCCTGCCCAATCAGCATCTGTATATGCATGAAGAGATAAATCATAATCTCTAGGATAAAAAAGACCATACTCAATTGTCCCATTTAGATATCTAAAGATCCTCTTGATTGCCATGACATGGGATTCTGTGGGATTAGCTTGGAATCTAGCAACATGACCAACAACTTGCATAATATCTGGTCTAGTTTGAGTGAGATACAACAATCCTCCAATCATTGATCTGTACTTTGTCTGGTCTACCTTAGGAGAGTCATCATCTTTGTTCAACTTACATCTAGTTGCCATGGGAGTATGCATTGGCTTTGAATCTTCCATCCCAAATTTCTTCAACAGTTCTTTCACATATTTGGTCTGAGAAATAAAGATTCCTTTCTTTGTTTGAGTAATTTGTAGACCCAAGAAGAAATTCATTTCACCAAGCATTGAAATCTCAAACTCACTTTTCATTTGATTTGCAAAAGTTTTACACATACTATCTCTTCCTCCAAAGATGATATCATCAATAAATACTTCAATAATCAAGATGTTTTCATGACCAATTTTGAAATATAAGTTACTGTCAGCAGTACCTTTGTTGAAACCAATCTTGAAAAGATGCTTGTCCAATCTTTCATACCAGGCTCTTGGGGCTTGCTTTAATCCATACACTGCCTTCTTCAACTAGCAGACCATATCACCATGATCAGACAACTGAAATCCATCCGGTTGCTCTATATACACTTCTTCTTCCAAGTCACCATTTAGAAAGGTAGACTTGACATCCATCTGATATACCTTGAAATCCTTGAAGGCAACAAAGGCAAGGAATAATTTGACTGCTTCAATTCTTGCCACCGGAGCAAACGTTTCTTCAAAATCAATTCCTTCTATTTGAGAGTAGCCCTTGCAGACCAATCTGGCTTCATTTCTGATTACTTTACCAACTTCATTTAGTTTGTTCCAGAAGACCCATTTGGTTCCAATCACATTCTTGTTTCTAGGTCTAGGAACAAGATCCCAAGTGTGATTTTTCTCAATTTGCATCAACTCTTCCTCCATTGCTTTGGTCCAATTTTCATCATTGCAGGCTTCATTTATTGTCTTCGGTTTAATCTTTGAAATTAGACAATATTTATCTAAATTTTGAGCAATTTTCCTTCTAGTTTGCACACCTTTGATTTTGTCACCTATGATCTGATCTTTAGATTGGTTCAGTCTTACATACCTTAGAACTTTGGGAGTTTCTTGCACTTCTGCTTCTTGATCAGGCTCATTCAGACCTACCCCTTCTTCCTGATTTACTGGATCAGTTTGAAACTAACTTTCGAAAGAGGATTGAACTCCTTGAACCAAAACACCATTTTGATCATCTTCATCATATTCATAAAACCTTGAGGGTTTCTCTATTCCTTCATCAACCTTCACATTTGTACTTTCTATCATCTTTCTTAGTCTCTTGTTATAACACTGGTATGCTTTGCTTTGAGTAGAGTAACCCAAGAATATTCCTTCATCACTTCTATCATCAAACTTGCCTAGATCTTAATCTCTTTTGATGTAACATTTGCTACCAAAGACTTTGAAATATCTTACAGTAGGAGTAATGCCAAACCAAAGTTCATAAGGGGTCTTATCGGTATTGCTTTTGATTTGAACTTGATTGAGAGTATAGACTGCAGTGCTGACAACTTCTCTCCAATAGATCTGAGGAACATTTGCTTCCATCATCATGGTCCTAGATGCTTCCTGGATGGTCCAGTTCTTTCTCTCTACTACTCCATTCTGTTGTGGAGTCCTAGGAGCAGACAATTGTCTCTTAGTTCCATGTTTCTCACAGAACTCTATGAACTCACTGGATGTGAATTCTCCACCTCTATCAGACCTCAGACATTTCAACTTTAATCCTGTTTCATTCTCTACCATAGCCTTGAATATTTTGAATTTCTCAAGAGCTTCTAATTTCTCCTTTAGAAAGGTTACCCACATCATCCAGGAATAGTCATCAATTAGCAGCATGAAGTATCTATCCCCTTGAATACTCCTAGTTCTTGCTAGACCACAAAGATCAGTGTGAACTAAGTCCAATAATCTAGTAGAGGATAGTTCCTTGCTTTTGAATGTGACTTTGCTCAGCTTACCCAACTGACATTCCTTGCACAAGCTGTTAGTAGGTTTCACCAATTTTGGAAGATCTCTTACAGCCTGAGTATTACTTATCTTGATGATATTATCAAAATTTAAATGACACATCCTTCTATGCCATAACCAACTCTGATCAAGTTGAACAAATAAGCAGTTTTTACCAGTACCAACCAAGTGGAAGATATTACCTTTAGTTTGAGTACCGGATGCAATTTGTGTTCTGGAACTTTCAAAGATTTTGCATTTTCCATCCTTGAATTGGAGATCATAGCCTTTGTCCACCAACTGTCCAACTGAGAAGATTGTGCTTCAAACCTTCAACATACAGTACATTACCAGTTTTGTTTCTTCCATCAAAAGAAATAGTTCCTCTTCCTCTGATTCTACCAGTAGAATTGTCACCAAACTTTACCACTCCTTCATACCTTTCCAAATCTATAAACTTATTTTTTTCACCTATCATATGGTGAGAGCATCCACTGTCAATGACCCAATCATCCTTCTCTTCAATTTGGATAGCTAGAGCTCTTTCCATAGTCTTAAGATTGACAGATACAAAGGACATTGGATCTTCTTCCTTGATGGCAATGAATACCTATTCATTTCCAGATTTGTTTCCTATCTCTGATTCATCATCTGTTACTCCTTCATTATCATCATCTTCATGTACATAGTAACAGTTCTTTTGGAACCTTGGCTTGTTAGGATTTTGCCTTGAAAATCTTTCCGAACACCTTGAGGCAAAATGACTAATCTTATTGCAGTTAAAACACTTAAAAGGTAATTTTCCTTCATACTTACTAGATCCTCTTGGCAGCCTCTTTGCAATAAGGGCTTCAAGTTGAGCAGTTTCTACTTCTTCTTCTTCTAGATCTTTTCTTTCTTTTTCATGCCATGACAATTTCCTTGAAGAATTCTCTCCCAGATCAAACCTTTGTTTACCTTTAATAGAGGCACTGGCTTTGAAAGCAGATTCAGTCTTGGGGGGTCGTCTCCAAACTCTGTCATTTTAAATGCAACCAATTTCCTAGCCAATTGATCTCTTGTGATAGTTGTATGGGGTCTAAATTTTTTAATGGCAGCAGCCTTGATTTTGTAAGAAGCAGGAAGGGATCTGAGAATTTTACCAACAATCTCATTTTCATCCAAGACTCCACCAGCATTTCTAATTCCACAAACTAGCTCATTCACTCTTGGCATAAAAGTGGTAATTTTTCATCATCTCTCATCTTCAGTTTTTCAAATTTCCCTTTTAGACTTTGTAACCTTGCACATTTAACATACTGGTCTCCTTCATGCAAAAGTTCCAATTTATTCCAAATCTCAAAGGTAGTTGGTAGGTCAATAACATTTGAGAGCTCTGAGTCAGATAATGTGCTTAGAAGAGCCTCTTTGGTCCGCAGATTGTTTTCAGCATCTGTGATTTCATTTAGGGTTGTCGGACCACCCTGTGGAGGTACATACGCTTTTGTAACCATGGACCAGTACGCCATTCCCATACACTGCAAGTGACATTTCATGCAACCTTTCCAAAGAGCAAAGTTGGTTCCATCAAACTTCAGACTATCCTTCTTATACAACGACATCCTGGATCTCCTCAAGCGGTTAAGCTCCTTTTAGAGGAACTTGGTTCTGATACCAATTGTTAGACTAAGGGCACACAACTGAGAGGGGGAGTGAATCAGTTGTGCAAAACTTTCTACAATTTACACACTTAAATCCTCTTAGTGATTAGTAGTATATTAAACATAAAACATAATGCATTCAAATCAAAAGAAGAAACTCATCAACACATAAGACACCAAGATTTTGACGTGGAAAATCCGATTAAGGGAAAAACCACGGGGTGTTTAACCCAAGAATGTATTCTCTGTTAGAAGAATAGAAAGAACAAAAGGGCACTTGCCAATTAGGGCTCACTGCCCAAGCACACTACTCACAAGAGGCTCACTGCCTACAAGAGACACACTGTCTAGAAAGAGATAAGTATCACCTTCATGAACTAGAGAATAGCATCTTCACCATGCTTGAATCAATTCCATTTAAGCCCAATACTTCTACTCTGCCTTTTGCACTCCTACTCGCTACCACACACTCATCACCGCAAGACACACACTTTGAAATGACTTCACAATCCCTTACTTATACAAGGCATCAACTAAGGAACAATCATCTAAGTCGGCAAACACCTACAAGAACATTCAGAAGACATGTAATACATCCGGTCAGCGAATCTTAGGAAGAACACCAACATCTGGTGGTTATTGTTCAAATGCAAACTTTAACTTCAATGCGGACCATCAATATGAACTGGACACGATCCATAGATCACCACGAGGTTTTCTAAATCACCAAGAACATCCGCACTTCATCTACTTACTGGAATCCTTCTCTCCTTCATTCAGAACCTCAAGAACATAGTCTGTCATCACTGTCACAAAGGAATAGGTTCTTCCAGACCTTCAAACCATGAACCAATCGACTTGAAACTTCACAAGGACATTCTCAACACTTCCTCAAATCCACAAAATGGGATAATGCATTTCCGGATCTCACCGGACCTATCTGTGTCACTCTGTCACCTCTGAACACCTGTCGGAACCGGTTCTACTTGAGCGACCATAACTTCTTTCTATCTTCATGCGGACCTCTGAAAACTTGACTGGAGCATCTCGAGACTTATATCTACAAACCCTTTAAACTACATCCTCTGATCCTCAACCTATTTTAGACTTTTACCTTGTTGTCATTATTATTCTTCACTGTTCCTGATTGAGACTAATTTTCTCAATATCCTCAGCACACAGCTCATCCAACCCTTCTCATTAATGCAACATGAGTATGTTGACATCAATGACAACACCGGTTAGGCCCATACTTGCAACAAGAGTGAGCTAGTGACTCCTCAATCCTAATTGGGAGGTTCCCAACCACTTCAACCAATTAGGAACTAGAGGAGGCCACTCATAACTAGTTTTGGCAGTACCAAAATCCAAGCTAGGAAGGAAGCATCAACAATTATAGCTTGCCCCTCCACTTTCGTTTACTTCATCTAGGGGGACAATGCTCCCTCAATTGTTGCTTGAGCTCTATCAAAACTCAAGGCACTAAGGGAGGGGAAGAGAGAGAAATGACACCTCTTTGCCTCTGTGCCTAGTCTGGAGACTCACAAGAAAAGGAAGTTATAAGAGTCTGTAGACTAGGACAAAAAACCCTCAACCAAATGAAAAAGCTCATAGCAGCTCAATGGATGCTGCTGAACTTCCCCAATCTTACTAGATCTTCCCATCCCTTATAAAAAACACTTCTAATCCCTTAATCTTAAAAGGACAGATCATTAGCCATGAGAATAGAGAAGAAAATCCTAAGGAATAGGACAACAACCATAGCATACTAAAAAGATGAGGACCCATATTGTTTTCACAGAAGGATATAATGAACAAAATAACAATAGAAGCATCTATTTATAGTGAGATTTTGGAAATTCCCACTCTACGGATAACCACACTCTATCCTCTTGCCATGTAAACTCATTTTAGATAGTACCCTGGCATTGCTGGCCCTTAAATGGAAATCCTACAATAATTTGTTAGCTTTGTTAAAAAAAGGAGAAGAAGGGGCACTTAGTTCATCAACATTATCATGATCCTAGACTCTCACTTGCATGAAATTCAATCACAACCTCTATTTCGATAATGAGATAGCCAAAGTAGGTTTCTCAATCTCAACACTATCCCAATCCAAGACACCGGACACATACTTTGCTCAATTCTAGAATTAGGTAGCAATCCTAACAAATCCATGTGAACATGACACCCTACTCAAATAGAAGTATCATCTTGTATAATGGCGGCAAAATGGGAGGTGCCAAGAAATTTTTGATACAAAATATTTCCTTCCTGATTGCATCTATCATGTAACTTTGATAGGACACAGTTTGAATGAACAAACTAACCCTCTAATCAGCAACATGATAAGACCCAGCTAACACTTAATCTCTTTCTTCCCATGCTCTAAGCAAATAGTTCTATCTCATTTTTTACCATGCTTCTCCACTCCATTGGGTTGTTTGACATAGGCCATTCGATTCATCCAATAAATCTAATCAATGGTCACCAAAGATAAATGGCATGCCAAAAGGAAGTCATTTATCTACTTTGAATCTCAACCGTCGATTTATATTTGATCAACGATCTTCACAGAAAATTGAGTTTCCTCCAGCAAAAGCTAGCAAACACATAGGTTGTGGAGCCCTTCTACCATAGTGGCATTCTGTACCATCACACTAAATCACTTGGGACAATGGTGAAATCCCCAGCCTTGGAAAAATACATTCATTTGTTGCCACTATAGGAAGTGAATACACCATGGCCCACAACATATCTGTCACTACCACACTGACAGCCTTAAATGCCTCCCACGAAGGTATAAATCCTAGTGAAATGCCAAGTCAGCATCTAGAATTCCCTGCAAACTCCACAGTCTCAAACCTACTTTTCTCTTTCCAAAAAGTACACCGACCATTCTGGCACCGCCACTTCGAACATCTCAAGTTTCTCAGTCTCGTGAAAGCTATAGGATGATTCTAGTGGAGACAAACCCTTTCCATGAAACAATTGTGTGGACATCACATAGATGCTATACTAGACCTCGTGGCAATGCTGAAGCCTAGAACACAGCTCCATGAAGAGGGACACCCTGACGAAAGGAAAGATCTTGCTGATGTGGCCTAAATCCTAACACAACTTAAAATTGTTGGTGCACATGCATATAAGTTTTTTTAAAAGAGGGGTCACGCTAGGTCAAATGAACGAGGAGGACATGGATGAATAGCATGCCCACTATCCAACATAATAATAGAACATTATTTCAATGAATTGGATATACAATAAAAATTAACGCCATGGGGTAAAAGGTAACCCTAAGTGTGGGGGCCAGTAATCCAACATCCAAGGATACTTAAGTGATCAGGAATGGGCCACGGCCAGTCAATAGAGAATTAAAATGGGAAGACACAAATGCAGATGCGATGAGACTCTAGGCCTTAGGGTTTTACAAGGGTTTCAGAAATCCTAGAGGAAAAGCACCAGGGGCCAAGGCATGCATCAAAATGCATGTCAAAATAGTGGCTCTAGTAGGAGGCAAATGACTGCAGGGTCATCATGAGGATCCAAAATCTCTGGTTGCATAGACTAGCATTCAATTTTACCCTATAACCGCCCAACTCAAAGGGCCAATTTTCATAGATTTGATATCTTATGTGGTGGCCCTAAGCCATCCCAAAAGAAGAGATAAAACCTTCCCCTATCATATATCTTATTTTCCAGTGAGTGCTTGAAGCCAAGATTAGAAATGTAACTATAACTCATATGATCATAATTATAATTATGTATCAGTACTATAGAACTCTTGATCTTGCCATTGTCCAAGTTTCTTGTGCTCTATTGATCTGTACAAATAGGGTTTGACTGAAGTATCTCTCCATATGTCATGCAAACAACATATTTTTCCATCATACCTGTTGTTCTCAAAATCAGCTATGATCATTTTTGTAGACAACCCCTACGAAACTTATCTATTTCATAACCTACACTCTAAGTTCGCAAATTGAGACAAGTACTCTTGGTCTCATGCAAAGTCATCTAACATCCTATAAAAGTTTGTGACATTCCCTTATGTCGATTCCTCGAAATTTGTGCAATCGATTAGGTTGCAAATCGATCAAAATATCAATTTTGATCATTTTAGGGTGTTAGTAGGTTTTTGAGTCTTCATGTGCATAAGTGGTTAAAAATACCGCTATTGCATATTCTTGATGTTTCCAAGTGTAAAGTCAGTCCATTTCGCTATTTTTACATGCATGTTTATGATTTACATGTAAGGGCGGTGAAATGGACCACCCTTACATGTCAGTTCTCCCTTATGAAGATGTAAGAGTGGTAGTTTTACCCATCCTTACATCCTCTTCCTTCTTCCATATGAGAGCGACATTTTTCATTGACAGAGCATCTTGTTACTTGCATTTATTTTAACTTGTGTGTATTTATTGCGCCTTTAATTTTTGGATTTGGGTAATCTTTAAGTTACTTTAAATTGTTTTTGATTAGTATCTTGTTTTACTTTTGTTAATTTATCTTACCTAAACCTTGGAGAGAACTTGAAATCAACACTTTCTAGCCTCCATGGATTTAATCTTCCTGAAGCTCTCATTTTTCTTCTTCGCCGTTTATACAGGTAAGTTTGTTTTATTTCTCCTTTGTGTTTGAGATTTTGTTAATGGTAAATCATGTTCATATCGTTGTTTGAAATGATTCTCTAGTTGTCTTTTAAAAAAAAATCCTAGTTTTATTTTAAATTTGTATGCCTCTATTAAACCCTAGATATTAGTAGGTTTTGGGTTTTCAGTTCATTTTTGTTTTGTTGAAGTTTTCATCACCTTGTAAGTTTTTAGGTTTTTTTTTTTTGCTTGTGTGTGTAGTTGGTTTTTCTGCTCTTGGTGTCTTAGGGTTTTGCTTTGTTGTTTTGTAGTATGTAATAGTGGTCAAAATGACCGACACATACGCTTTCTTTCGAACTATCCTACATACATGTAAGGGTAGTTAAAATTGCTGCCCTTACACAAACTTTGTGAATTGCCTTCCAATGTGCAATAGTAGATGAAATTACCACCCTTACACCTATAACTCAGAGTTTGTAAAAATAGATGTAGTGGCGGTCTTTTTTGCTGACTATACATCAAACCTTTTGATTCAACATGTATGGGCAGTCCATTTCGCCAACTTCACATGTGCTTCAAAGACTCAAATTTTTACCCTGATGTAAGGGCAGTCATTTTGACCGCCCCTACATATAAACTTATATTTTTCCAAATACATGTAAAGGCGGTCTTTTTCACTGACTTTGCATGAGAGTTGTAACAACCCTTCCTAAACACATTTAATAGCAGTCAAAATGACCAAATTTACATAAGTAAATAGTCCCTTATGCAGGAGCGGTCATTTTGACTGCTCGTGCACATTTTCCTGAATTTTTCCTAACACTAGGAAAATTTGCCTTTCAAGACCTGTTAACCTGCTTTCGCCCTTTACCTCGATTTGCACACATGCTTTAGCCCTTTCAAGCTCATCCTTATGATCATGATCATCGACATGCAGTTTCCTAGTTTATCCATTTTTCCTCTAATTGCGAGATCATGGCTTTTTGCAGTTTTCAAGAAATGTATGTGGTAGATATTTCTTCCAGATTTCTCTTTAGAGCTAATCTCAGAGCCATCTCCATCCAAAGTCAAAATCATGAAGTACAAATACCAAGGGGTCTTCCCTGTCACTTTAGTATAGTCAAATGTTGATGAAATTAGAGATACAAAAATAGGACATGTGGATATGGTAGAATTTGTGGACAGAACTAAATAGACGAATCCTTCTAGACACATGTAAAAGATCATTGACAACAACATTCACTTGGTTGCCTCTTTTCCAATTTCTACCCATAAACCTGAGTTCATTCTTCAGTTGGCTAGCCATTACAATAGGGATACTAGGGTTGTGACAAATTCCCAAGGGAATGTGATCATGAGGTTGGATGTAGAATTTCTTGATAAAATCTTCATGTGTCCACCTATTGAAAACATTGGATAGATTGATTTTGCTCAAGGGCAAAAAGACTATGATACAGATGTGGGAGTTGCAAGAAGGTACACAAACAATAAATGGTTGAAAATTCCTTGAAGTAATCTGACCAAATGGCCGAAGGATCTCCCTAGGAGTGACTTTGTATAGGAAGTTTGTGATTTGATCACACTTTTGAGTCATATCAGAGGACTCCCTTCTTCCTCCAATTTCAAGAATGGATGTACACATACATCAAGGTGATTCTTTGAGGCACACAGAGAATATTCTGGGGAGAGTAGATCAATAATGTATTGCATGAACAATTGGTGAGGGTCAAGACAATGTTTAAATTCTATATGACCTCATATCTTGTATATGTTGTTGCTAGCATGAGGAGCTTTCCTGGTTTGACTCAGATTGGTGACAGGAGATTGGTTCTTGTGTATGACTATTATCCTCAAATTACTCTGAAGGGATCAATCCATCATTTCTGTAGGGTTAATGATGCTTTCTTTTTCAGTATTCATGTGCTTATGGGATAATGAACTTGTTCAGAAGAGGGTTTCAGATGAAGCCTGGGAAGTTGTGAATTCTTTTGGCTTCTTGTTCTTACAATTCCCTACTTTCACATATCTTAGAGTAGGGTATTATCTTGGCTACCCTTATATTCTTCCATGATATCCTAGTGACCGTATTGTCCTCATGGAATTATGTAGGTAATTAATTGTGATGCATAATAAACAAATGGAGCTAAAGAAGTCAGGGATAAAGTTTCCTGTAGAAATTGGAAGGTATTAAGTTCAGTTAGCTAACAAGGTAAAAATAGTTGATTCTAAATTGCAGCTGGTCACCATGGAAACTTTCAAGAAAAGGGACCATTTTGACTTCAGGAGGGTACAAGATAAGATCAAAATAAAGTCAACTTTCCATGTGCCTATGGTGGAAGATATCTGGGCTGATCTCAGGACACAAAATGAGATCAGGAAGTTAGACTACTGCAGACTTCATTTGAGTCAAATAGAAGAGCTGGGTCTTGCTGATAGCCTAGATGGAATGGAAGATGATTGGGATGTTCTAGATCCCAAATATAATGTTGAGAATGTTGAAGTCTCACCTCTTTCAGAGGTGAAATGGTCAGTTAAAGAGGAAACTTCCATAAGGAAAAGATTTCAACCAATCCTAGCTAACACAAATATATGGTTGTAAAGCAAAGCGATCAAATTGAAGAAATTTCTCACAAGGTTAGAGACTGAAACTCAAGAACAAACAGACAAGAAAGTAGAAAAAAGGACCAAGAATAAGAGTGACACCCCTTCTTCGTCCAAAATATGAAAACCAAAAATTAAGTTTGTATCCAAGGGAGGGAAGAAGAAAGAAGTTGTAGAAACCTCTAATGTCACTGAATCAGGTGTTGAAGATACAAATGTTGAGAAAATGGAGGTTGAAGATGTTGAGACTGAAAAGCAAAATATTCAAAAATCTAAGGATGCCCAACAAATAGAATTGTCTAATAAATCTAACGAGGAACATGAAACTAAACAAGGCAGGGTTGAGAATGTAGAAAAAGAACAACTTGGTGATCCACATCAGTCCCCTAAGAAAGATCTTCCCACTGAATCACAAGTTTCTACACCCCTTCCTAATACCCCTATTTCTGGTAGTTTTCCAGTAGTTTCAAGTGTTCCTATTTCACCTATTTTCATTGTTTCTTCTGATAATACCCCTACTTCTATAAGAACCAGTTTTGGGACCATGTTTGATTCCTCCAGTTCTATCGCAAGTTTATCTTCTCCATCTTTTGATATTGGTGAACAATCTATTTTGGAAAATCTTCTGGATGTTTCAAAAAAAGTTGTTGAAACAAGTGTAGTTTTTACCAACACCAGTCCTTTTGTTATCATAACATGTGTAAATATGGATCTGGAAAAACAAGTAGTGGATTCATCTCTGATATTAGTGCTTCTGTGCTTCCTCCATCGTTGTCTACATATACTCCCAAGAGAAAGAAGCAAGCTATTTCACTAGATGAAATTGATATAGAGACGCTGTTGCCTGTGAAATCAAAGACTGAAGAAAAAGCCTAAGACTGTTTCTAGGCTTATCAATGAAAAAGGGATTAGATATGCAGAGATTGTTAAGCCACCAGAGGATGCTACTATTGACATTTTTGACATGAATGATTATGTTGTCTCAAGGGTTGAGTTAGGCAAGCTAACTCATGAAGGCATAAAAGAAGATTTTCAAACTACTGCTAGCACCTTGCTCGAAAAATATGATGAAGTCAAAAAGGAAAAAGAACAGTATAAAGGTAATGCAGAATAACTTGCTGCTATTCTTCAAAAAATATTTAAGTCATCTGAAATTGTGGAACCCATGGCAGTGGCTGTAGAAGATCCTCTAATACAGAAGGTTGAAAAAGCTCAGGTGAGAGGAAGAGTGGTAGGAGATATTGTGGAACGTTTGCTAGCTCAAGGGTGAATTCTACTAAAGACCACTGTAGAAAGAAAAGAAAAGATGGATAAAGCCAAAGCCGAGCTTGATAACATGGTTGACTTACTCTCCCAAGAACTGCAGGATCAGGAAGAGAGCTTGGAGGAGTGGATAGAGATGAAAAAGATTAAGATAAAGAATCTGATCACCATCAGGGTCATTGCAAATAGGGAATCATATCTTAAGACTAAGGAGTCTCTGGTTCATCGTATCCATATAATAAAAGGCTTTCTTGAGGATTTATGTCAAGCTCATGAAGCTAGTGAAGACATCAATGTCACGCTTCTACACAGGCTGGAAGAACTCCCATGCACCCTCACAAGTGAAGATCATAAGTTCCTTTCATCAGATGAAATGATAAGCTCCTTCAAAAATATGGTTCAAAGGAAATTTGAAGATGAAGTGCCCTCATTACTTTCCATGGATAATCTTTATGATCAACATTCAAGTTTTGAGAACTTGAAGGACAATCTTGACAAACATGACAAGGCAATAAAGGCAGTAAAAGATGCAATTCTTCAGGTCTGCACTATCTCAAAAAATATAGCTAAGCAAGATGCATGTGAAATGGTAGCTATATAGGCCATGTACTAGAATTTTCTAAAGAAGAATGATGGAGGAAGCTGATACCTTAGTTTATTTTATTCTTGTATATGTAAATTGAATTTTGTTGTGGACATATTCATGTGTAATTTTCTAAAATGTAATTACATGTGAGGCAAAGGAAGTCCTAAGTCAAATAGGACTCTTCTGTTTGAATAACTCAAACTAGTTAGGATTTTCCTATTTTTGCTATCAGTTTCTCTTATAAATAAATAAGACCCCCATTGTAAATATCTTATCTTTTATCTATTGCAAAGAAACTCTGCCGACTTGGAAAACATTTCAAGACTTTGAGCTTTTTATGTTTATCATATTTTTCAAGTGAATATCAATATAAGCTGGCAATTTGAGTATCAAACTTTGAGTTGAATCATATTGTTTTATGATATCAGTGTTCTTATGTCATTGGTGTTATATTATATTGAATCATTGTTGGAATCATGGAGTTTATTGAAATTTGAGAGAAGTGTTCTTGTTTTGGTTGAATAGAGTTTGTGCTATTTTTCTCATTGTGGGAGTTTGTGTTTATTTGTGGGAACGGAATTGTTTAGAAACTTTGTGCTGTAAACTGTTGTGTTCAAGTTAGTTATATCATATTGGGTGAAAATGGAGACTTTGGGCTGCATTTAAATTCAATTTAGTTTGTTTGTTAGAAATAAGCCAAATGATAGAAAAATTTGTGTTTCTATGGTTTGTCTCGGTCCAAGAATTATCAAATATCATCTATTATGAAGTTATTATTTTGTAAGAGAGAAACATCTATTCTGAAAAAAGAGGATAGGATGTGATGGAAATACCCCAAGAATAGTTTTAGTTTATTTAAGTATTAAACATTGTTTGTTAGAAAGAGCTCATTATCTAGAGGGAACCTCCCCTTGCTGAGAGGAGAGACTCAGTCTCATTATAGCTATGGCGATATAACCATTTTGTCATTAGTTAGCTAACTGACAAAATATTCACCCAACAGTTTGTCATCCTATTCCTCAGGATTTTCTTCTCTATTCTCATGGCTAATGATCTATATTACAAGATTAAGGGATTAGAGGTGTTTTTTATAAGGGATGGGAGGATCTAGTCAGATTGGGGAAGTTCAGCAGCATCCATTGAGCTCCTGTGAGCTTTTCTGCTTCCTATTTTTTCATCCGATTGGGGGTTTTCTATTCCAATCTCCAAACTCCTATAACTTCATGTTCTTGTGAGTCCCCAAACTAGGCACACAGGTGGAGAGGCATCATTTCTCTCTTTTCCCCTCCCTTAGTGTTTTGAGTTTTTGCAGAGCTTAGGCAATAATTGAGGGAGCATTGTCCCCCTGGATGAAGCAGAAGTGGAGGGACAAGCTATGATTACTGCTGCTTGCTTCCTAGTTGGGATTTTGGTTCTACCAAAACTAGCTATGAGTGGCCTCCTCTGGTTCTTGATTGGTTGAAGTGGTTGGAAACCTCCCAATCAGGATTGAGGAGTCACTGGCTTACTCTGAGGATTGGGCATAAAGAGTGAGACCCTAGCTTCTGGTGCTTCCTTTCTCTATTGATCCTAGCGGGCACTTCCTTGTTCATTGGTGTGGTATGAAATGTGAGGCAGAGGATTCTTGTTCTGAGAACAAGTATTTGCATGTGAGGAGGGGCTGAGCTATTGGAACACCTTGGAATCCTTGTTCCCTAAACAACATGGCTTTCCTCCATGCCAACAATAGGAAAGCATACATGACAAAATCAGTTTCTCCTATTTGCCGAAGGTAATGATTTTTTGTTGAGAAGCATCCCTTAGTGGTCAGGGACGGTTGTTTTGGCATCTTGTTGTCAATATTTTTCAAATGAAAATTTGACACCTATACATGGCATGTGGCTTATTAGCTCCCATGTTTCTATAAATAGGAAGTCAGGGCCATTTTTTGGGGGCTTCTTAGATCTTTAGTTTTAGGCAGTGGTGTATTATGTGTTGTAATCTAGAGCAATAGAAGAGGAGCTATATTTTTAGATTATGTTCAAATATGTAGAGTAATGAGTTTCTTCAAAGTTGAATATATTATGCACTAGTTATGGAACCATCTCCATATTGTATTTGGATGAAGTTAATATGAATACTAAATATCAAGGATATTATAATTTATCTTTACAGTTTCTCTATATTGTGAATGTTTTCTATGGCTTTCTCTCAAGAAGAGGAATAATTTGCTTAGGAAATATTTAAATAGCTTTGTCTATTATGGTTTTAAAAGATAATTCCATGTTCTCAAGTGAAGGAGGTGTTAATGCAAGGTATTAACGTTGTTGGTCCATTTGATGATGAAACAATACTGCTTGAATGATACATTTGCTATGCATAATTTTGACTCTATTGCGAAATGGATTAGGTACCGATCTCCTGCTAGCCTGATGCATTGATTTGGATCTATCCCAAACAAACTAAAGTCATTTCTATTTCTATTATTCTTTTAAGAATAGGTTTGGATAAATACTTGTTCTCAATCATGGTCTAAACTGTATTACCAAAGGATTAATCCAGTCTAAGTGGAATCAGTCACTTCCTTGTAAAGTGTTATTGGGAACCTTCTATTCTAATACAACATTATAGGCAAATCTTTGAGATATTGTTAGGTGTTGTAAATGGTTCACCCATCTTGGTCTTGCAGAACCAAAAGTGTAGATGATTTTTCAACTCTCTTGTTGTAATCTTGTTCGTTGGCCACTGACCTTAAATCCCCAAGTATAAGAAATTGGCTAACCTTTAGGGGGTTTTAGACAATTAGTTGGAGGAACCAACAGATTGGCGACTTTTCTAGTGACTTACAATTTGTGTCTTATCCTGATATCCCCATGTTTACAAATATTAATACTCTTGAAGTTCATTGTTGAGAAATTTTTGCCTACTTGAGCCACCAATAGATTAGAAACTCTACTGGGGATGAAATATGAATTGTGTCTTATCCTAGATCATATATTCCCCTATTCTATTTGGAAAGAGTCAAATAATTTGAATACTAGAAAACCCAGTTTCTAAGGGAATTATTGTAGCACGTTTGGTTATTTTGTGAAAATAATGGTGCTCTGCTGGTGGAGTGGACTTAGAAAATTATTTGATCTTTGAGGAGCTTTTAGTTTCTTGAAGATTTTGTCCTCTTTGAAGAGGTGGCAACTTTGTGAATGAACTTGGTCAATTGTTGAAGAATTTTTTCTATTTATGCAAGTTGATTGCATAGATCTGAAATGTTTCTAGTTACAAGAAGAAAATTGTGAGGTCTACAATAATTTCCAGGTATTTGGTACTTCATTGTTGTTTCATCTTCAAAGAAAAATAAATTAGCTAAATAGAAGTTATTTGTGAAAGTGCTTTGTGTAGAATGTTGTTCCCATGTTTGAATGAGGGTCTATAATGGTGAGTTAAGGATTTCGTTGGAGAGACCTAAAGTTTTTTCAAGAGGTAGAACTGTGATAAGGTTGTTGTGAAGAAAGTTGGCTATTGTTGAAAGCATATTTGAATGTGGGTTGTTATTCTTTCTGTCTTTCTGCACATTTGAATGTCAAAATGCATTGTACATCACAACAACAATCACACCCTCTGAGAAGGGTCTTCTCTGTTGAAAGATACAAAGCACTAGATTTTAGTGGTATCCAAAACTATCCAAATTCTATTCCTGATGGGGTTAGAGAGCATTTGCAAAAGTTCAGTGGTGATAAATTAGAATCAATAAATAAGCATCCATAGGATTTCATTGATGTGACAGATGATTATGAGGTAGATCTCAAAGATGTTGTCATGAGATTATTTGTTCAATATCTGAAAGGAGATTATTTGTTCATTATATTTCTTCATGGCAAGATTTTAGAATAGATTTTATTAATCAATTTGGTGAAAGGGTTAATGAAAGTTCATTGATCAATAAACTTGTTTAGATTGAGAAGGCTGAGGAGGAGCTGGTTCCATCTTTCAATTTGAGGTTTGTAAAGACCATAAGAGATATTCCCAAGAGTTTTAGGCCAAATGATGCAATATGTTTGGTTATATACCTAGGTGCATTTGATGAAGAGGTAAGTTATTTACTGAGAGATAAAAATCTGGTGAAAATCCATCAAGCATTTATTATAGTTATGGATATTGAGAATAGTTTAAAATTTTCAATGATGAAAGGACATATGTCTGGAGATGTTGGTCATTCTAAAATATTTTATGCAGATGAAAAATGTAGAGTAGAAAATAGCGATGGTTGTCTTGACAATAGCAATCTTGTTGCTGCAGTTAGTGCACCATCACACCATCCAAATCATGGCTTAAGTGCCTTGTCGAAGGATTTGAAGCCTATTAAGTTTAACTAGTCAAGCAGTGAAATGTGACATGAAGAAGAAGAAATTGGAGCAAAAGTTGAAAATGCATACCTTAGTGAAGCAAATGAAATGTGTGATCATTTCATCATCTATGAAGCAAATGACTACATTTATCATATACCAAATGCATGGTCTAATGAATAGAAGAATGTATGTGAAATTATCCCTTGTTGCAGCTCTACTAGTTAAGGAATAGAGATGCACTGGCATCCAGGTTTCAATATGGTGAATCAACCCAAGTGAGTGGGGATGATGATGTAGTGTGTATAAGTGACCAATCTAGAGAGCCAGAATTGGAGAACTTATGGGATGTCATCCTAGGTTCTAATCTTTTTAAGGAACTCAGTAGCATTAGTCAATTCCCCACATGAGGATAAGGGGAATTGTTATGTATCCACACATGATCATACTGAAAGGAGTAGTGTTGTGGACACTCATGTGCAGGTTACTAGTAGTCCTATGAGATACAAGAATATGTGCAATCAGTTTGAAGAACCTGAACATAGTTTTAGTACTAGTAAGTCTCCTCGCTATGTTAACTATGATGACAGTGAGTATGATCATTTCTCTGTTGATTATGATTCTCCTCATGATGTAGAGATAGAATCCTTTGCTTCAAATAAGGAGTATGCTGATAATAATGGGGACACATATTTGTCTAAGAAGGAACAACCTTCTTGTAGTAAGAGGTTTTCAAGATGTGGGTTAGAAAAGCTAAGTATTGATGGTGTGAATGATGTTGAAAGTTCATCTATATGCTCTTTAAAAGATTATGATGTTTTTGAATATATTGATGTTGGGGAAGTTTTAGATCCTCAGGTCAAGGAAAGTGAAGACAAGGTTTTTCATAAGGTCTGTTGTAATTGTAACCCTGCTATGACAAATTTAGATGAGGGATAAAAAATGGATGAACAATCTGAATTGTTTGTTACTTCTTTTGAAGCATTTCATGTTGAGTTGTGTGAATATTTGCAAGATGAATCAAACTATATTTTTATTCCTAAGATGGAGAGAATGCTCGAAACATGTGATAGTGATTCAAGTTATCAGCTTGAGGTTCAAGGATTCAGTGAAACTATAGACATGGTTGAGGATGTGTGTTCTGATGGGGATCATGATATGGATAGTGATGAAAATGTTGTTGAGAGAATTGAGTCTTCTCTGCATAGCATTGAAACACCAAGTGATGAAAATGAGTTTCATTACCCAAATATAGGTGAATACACATGTCATATGGGTCAGATAAAAAATGAGCCTAAGTATGAGCATTTTTTGTTTGGTAGACCTGATGAATTCTTGCAAAATGTGGAACACAATTTGGGTCATGGTTCAGTTGGTGCATGCCATCTTCATGATATTTTCCTCGATAACTTTTTAGACCTAAGATTGAATCATGATTTCAACAAACTAGAGCAAGTGTATACAAATGTGTTCATTGAACATAAGACATATGATGTTTTCAGGTTTGATCTGATAGTAAATGATGAAGTTAATGTTTGTAATTCCATTTATCCAATGGATTATGAGTATTTTCAGTTCTTATTTCAGCTTGATAAAATTTTATTGGTAAAAGGGTAGTGAATTTATCGATGCAAATCAATGCAATGTCTCTCAGGGTATTGTTGGGTGAATATTTTGTCGTTTAGCTAACTAACAGAAAAATGGTTATATCAACCACAGTGTGATGAGATAAATCTCTCCTCTCAGTAAGGGGAGGTTCCCTTTTAACTATTACAAATTTATTTACACTAAATACTAGCTTTGGGGGTGTGTTACATTCATCATTTTCTCTTCTTTCAGAAAAGATGTTTATAATGTTTCATGATAATATTCAATAATTCTTCTACACTTAAACAATAATCAACAATATTCTTGTAAGTTGAAGCACAAAGTCTTTCAACTTACTTCACAAAAAAATTCACGAACCAAGTGAATAATTTCAAGTACAAAGTCTTCAAATTATCCCCAGAAAGATTTTAAAAGTAACCATATCACTAGTTGGAGCACAAAGTCTATCAACTAACAACACCACTAATCCATGTGAATGTGATTGAAAATCATAGCACAAAGTCTACAAGTTCTCAACATGATTCATATACAAAGTGAACAACTACAAGCTCAAAGTCTTTATAATCCTTCACCAAGAAACACTTTCAACACACATAGATTCAAGGAAATAATATAACACAAAGTTTATATAACTTATCTTGAATGTCCTCCAATTGTAATAACCAAGCACCACTTTATCCAATCAATCAACAAGAGAAATCAACAAAAATGCCATATGTACATCCTCACTCATACAAATTCGATTCAACACAAAGTTTGATATCAAAACTCACCTTCTTTATTGATTGGAATTGATCATATAATTTGAACACAAACTCTCAAAGTTGAGTCTCAATTTGGGCAGCACTTTGTTGCATAAGATTAAAGATATCTATTACAATAGAGGCCCTCTTTATTTATAGGGAGGAGTTTGGAGCAAAAATAGGAAATTTACAACTACTTTGACGTATTCAACAAAGGAGTCCTATTTGACTTGGGACTTCCTTTGTCTCACATGTAATTTCATTTTGGAAAAATACATGTGAAAATGTCCAAAACTAAAAATAAAGTCCATTTGAAAATACAAAAATAAACTAAGGCATGATCACTTTCATCAACTCTCGTTCCCATCCTTCTTCAAAAAATCATCAAACATTGTCCACATTGTTTGCATCTCAAGGTTATCCATTCCAGAAGTATTCTCAGAAATGACACAAGTCCTTGTTACTGAATCTTTCACGGAGGTAGTAGCCTTCTCATGCTTATCCAGAACTACCTTGAAATGTCCAAGGTAAACTGTATATCTGACAACTTATCCATAGAAGCCGCTGAGAAATCTTGATCTTCAAACTCCTTTGGATCATGTTATTGAATGCCTATATCTTTTCATCTGTAGAAAGAAAATTTTGGTCTCTTTGACTAGAAATTACAGTAGCGAGGGAGAATTGAGCATTTGCATGGGCTTTGAAGGCTAAAGTGCGATTAGAGCAAAAAACTAAGTGAAAGCGGGCTAAAGTTAACAACTTGAAAAATTTCCCAGAGTTAGAAAATTTTTAGGGAGTGAGTGCATGGGTGGAAAAAATCACCGCCCTTGCATGTGGAGGAAATTCCTTTTGTGCACGAGCGGCAAAAATTGCCACCCTTGCATGTGACAAAAAGATTAACATGCACAAGTGGCAAAAATCGCTGCTAGTGCATATAAAGATGCAATGGAGGCAAAAATTGCCACCAGTGCATATAAAGATGCAATGGAGGCAAAAATTACCACCAGTGTATATAAAGATGCAATGGAGGAAAAAATCCCCACCATTGCATATAAAGATACAATGGAGGCAAAAATCCCCACCATTGCATATGAAGATGCAATGGAGGCAAAAATCCCTACCATTGCATATGAAGATGCAATGGAGGCAAAAATTCCTGCCATTGCATATAACAAAAAGTTACAGGCAAAAATCCCCACCATTGCATATAACAAAAATTTACTAACTCCTAAAAAGTGAAATTTTCAATTAGACTTGTTTTACAAAATTCAAGAAAATGACACAATTTGATGCTCGAAAGGATGTTCCAAGGCTAGGAGACCATGCATGAGGGAAAATATGATTCATCTTGTTTTGCATGTTTAGAGTTGTAGGCTACAAAATGGACAAGTTTTGTAGGGGTCATCCTATAAATTGAGCGCAATTAAATTTGAGGATAAAAGCTAGCTCTAACTAGGGAAGTTCCTTTGAAATGATCGAAGGGAGAAGAACTGTAGTCTCTAAGTGCCTTCATCCATCCATTGGGCTATAGAGTCAGGCGACACAACAAAAAGACATGAAAACACAAAAATGACTAAAACAACAAAAAAAGGACACAAAAACTGTACAAAAATTCATGAACTTATCTATCGCTTGACTTTGAGAATAGCTTCAGATGTTGTCTGCTATGAGGCAGAAGAAAAGATGTTCCACTTCTTTTTATTTTACTATTGAATGAGTAACATTTCCTAGTGCTTGACATTCTGGGATCTTCTTCTACATCCAGATTGAATTGTCCCACTCTTGCTGATGAATTTAGTCCCAACTATCATCATCGTTTGACAAAGTGATTATGATCATCAAAAGGGTTTTCTAGAAAAACTAGTCTTTTGGAAATCCTATTTCCTTTCAGTTGCAAAGTCTCTTTGCTCAAAGAGGATGATCCATCTATTTCTAGACCTTCAATTGAAGCACTATCTGATGACTCAGGATCTTCATTAGTGGTCAAGAAATAAGTACACATATCAGAAAACTCAAAGAGAAGCTGAGCTTTTGGATCCTCATATTTCATCACTATGTACTTGGTCTCCCTTTCAAGATGAACCTTCTGCATAATACCCTTAATAGGTATTCTTTCCTCAAGAATTTGAATATGTGTCTCCTCAGCATGATCTGTGATACCAACAAGTTGATATGGACTTGCTATAGAAGATGAAAAACTCTCATCTTGAGGTTTTACATTGGGGGTACTGGTCTTAGGAACATAGGATGAAGTGAGAATATCTGGTGTACTTACTTGTTTGTCACCAACCACATATTTATGATTTGATGTATTTTGTGACCATGTGAGAACATCATTAGATTCACCAAAAGTAACTTCTTCTCGTCCCATCTCATATTCCAAGTTCAGAAACCTGATGGTAGAGTCACCAGCTAATTGCTCCTCACCTTCCATGAAAAGATTAGCATCATCTTCTCCTTGATCATATTCTGACTGAAGAAGATCGTCTTTCTCTTATTCATAATAGAAGATTGCTGCATCCACAGGTGGTGCCTCTAAAGCAAGTCTTCCTTGTGGTGGAGGAAACATGTTTTGATTCTGATCCATTGAAGCATTCCCCTAGTAATTCAGAGCATTTGGGAATGTCTTCCTCAGAATGTCCTTGTAGAGGGGAATGGAAAAACTCTGTGACAACTATTTTTTCAGAGCTAACAGCTCATCAGCTAACTTTTGCACCATAGGATCCATGGTGCTGGTAGAAGGTAAAGCCAAAAAGGGCTGCTCATTAGGCCCAATAGAATCCTTCTTCAACTTTCCCATCAAGATCAAATCATCCTCCACTTCAACTACTAAACTTTGAGCAATTGTAAGATCAGCTAGTGCTACTCTTCATAAAAGAAAACTTACTTCTAGCAATTGTGAATTGATGAAGAAGCATTTTAGGTTCTCAGTTGTGGGCTGAGCAATAGTTGGGATACTATTCTTTAGCTTATTAAACTTTTCTACAAACTCATGCATGGGCTCATGCGATTCCTTTTTCATTTGAGTAAGTTGGGCCAACTAGACATAAGCATCTTCTGCTGGCTTGAATTTGGCTTCGAACTAGGTTCGAAGTGTATTCCATCTAGTGACAGTTCTAGGTACAAGGTGATAGAACCAATCAACTACAACATCTTGGAGTGTTTCTACAAACATTCTTACAAAAACATCTTCATATTCAACTCTGAGAACACCACATGCAATGTAGAAAGCTGCAATGTGCTCATCTGGATGTTGTTTACCATCTTTGTAGAACTTGGGAAAGTTCTTACGTGAACCCCGAGGTAGTTCATGTAGAGGCTAAGTCAATTTCAATAGCCCAAAGGCATTTCCCCATGGACCTAGGATAGCCATACTCTTAACAAACAAAAGAGCAGATACAACAAAAATATATCACACAAAGATGAGGCTCGTATGCTTCAACCAAAGGTGAGAGGCTCTTGGTTGCACGTTCATTCCCCAGTAGAGTTGCCAAAAAATTGTTGGGTGAATATTTTGTCGGTTAGCTAACTAATGACAAAATGGTTATATTGCCACAGCTATAGTGAGACTAAGTTTCTCCTCTCAGCAAGGGGAGGTTCCCTCTAGATAATAAGCTCTTTCTAACAAACAATGTTTAATACTTAAATAAACTAAAACTATTCTTGGGGTATTTCCATCGCATCCTATTCTCTTTTTTTAGATTAGATGTTTCTCTCTTACAAAATAATAACTTCACAATAGATGATATTTGATAATTCCTGGACCAAGACAAACCATAGAAATGCAAAGTTTTCTATCGTTTGGCTTATTTCTCACAAACAAACTTAATTGAATTTAAATGCAAACCAAAGTCTCCACTTTCACCCAATATGATATAACTAACTTGAATAGAATAGTTTACAGCACAAAGTCTCTAAACAATTCTGTTCCCACAAATAAACACAAACTCCCGCAATGAGAAAAATAGCACAAAGTCTATTCAACCAAAACAAGAACACTTCTCTCAAATTTCAATAAACTCCACGATTCCAACAATGATTCAATATAATATAACACCAATGACATAAGAACACTGATATCATAAAACAATATGATTCAACTCAAAGTTTGATACTCAAATTGCTTGCTTATATTGATATTCACTTGAAAAATATGATAAACATAAAAAGATCAAAATCTTGAAATGTTTTCCAAGTTGGTAGAGTTTATTTGCAATAGATAAAAGATAAGATATTTACAATGGGGGTCCTCTTTATTTATAAGAGAAACCGAGAGCAAAAATAGGAAAATCCTAACTACTTTGACTTATTCAAATAGAAGAGTCCTATTTGACTTAGGACTTCCTTTGCCTCACATGTAATTATATTTTAGAAAATTACACATGAATATTTCCATAACAAAATTCAATTTACACATACAAGAATAAAATAAACTAAGGTATCAGCTTCCTCCATCATTCTTCTTTAGAAAATTCTGGTACATGGCTTGTATAGCTACCATTTCACATGCATCCAGCTTAGCTGTATTTTCTAAGATAGTGCGGGCCCAAAGAATTGCATCTTTTACTACCTTTATTGCCTTGCCATGTTTGTCAAGATTGTCCTTCAAGTTCTCAAAAGTTGAATGTTGATCATAAAGATTATCCATGGAAAGTACTGAGGGCACTTCATCTTCGAATTTCCTTTGAACCATCTTTTCGAAGGAGCTTATCATTTCATCTGCTGAAAAGAACTTATGATCTTCACCTATGAGGGTGCATGGGAGTTCTTCCATCATATGTAGAAGCATGACATCGCTGTCTTCATTGGCTTCACGAGCTTGACATAAATCCTCAAGCAAGCCTTTTATTATATGGATGCGATGAACTAGAGACTCCTTAGTCTTAAGATATGATTCCCTATTTGTGATAACCTCGATGGTGATTAGATTCTTTATCTTAATCTTTTTCTTCTCTATCCACTCCTCCAAGCTCTCTTCCTGATCCTATAGTTCTTGGGAGAGTAAGTCAACCATGTTATCAAGCTCGGCTTTGGCTATATCCATCTTTTCTTTTCTTTCTACAGTGGTCTTCAGTAGAATTCACCCTTGAGCTAGCAAACATTCCACAATATCTCCTACCACTCTTCCTCTGGCCTGAGCTTTTTCAACCTTCTGTATTAGAGGATCTTATACAGTCACTGCCATGGGTTCCACAATTTTAGATGACTTAACTATTTTTTGAAGAACAACAGCAAGTTGTTCTGCTTTACCTTTATACTATTCTTTTTCCTTTTTGACTTCATCATATTTTTTGAGCAAGGTGTTGGCAGTAGTTTGAAAATCTTCTTTTATGCCTTCATGATTTAGCTTGCCTAACTCAACCCTTGAGATGACATAATCATTCGTGTCAAAATTGTCAATAGTGGCATCCTCTAGTGGCTTAGCAATCTCTACATATCTGATCCCTTTTTCATTGATAAGCCTAGAAAGAGTCTTAGGCTTTTTCTTTAGAGTCTTTGATTTCATAGGTAACAGCTTCTCTATATCAGTTTCATTTGGTGAAATAGTTTGCTTCTTTCTCTTGGGAGTATATGTAGACAACCATGGATGAAGCACATAAGCACTAATAGTTAGAGATGAATCCACTACTTGTTTCATCAGATCCATATTTACACCTGTTATGGTAAAAATAGGACTGGTGTTGGTAAAAACTACACCTATGTCAACAACTTTTTCTGAACCATCTAGAAGATTTTCCAAAATAGATTGTTCACCAATATCAAAACATGGAGAAAAAAAACTTGGGATAGAACTGGAGGAATCAAACACGGTCCCAAAATTGGTTCTTACAGAAGTAGGGGTATTATCAGAAGAAACAATGAAAATAGGTGAAATAGGAACACTTGAAATTACTGGAAAACTACCAAAAACAGGGGCATGAGGAAGGGGTGTAGAAACTTGTGATTCAGTGGGAAGATCTTTCTTAGGGGATTGATGTGGATCACCAAGTTGTTCCTTTTCTACATTCACATCCCTGCCTTGTTTAGTTTCATCTTCCTCATCAGATTTATCACACTTCTATTTGTTGGGCATCCTTAGATTTCTAAATATTTTGCTTTTCAGTCTCAACATCTTCAACCTCCATTTGCTCAACATTTGTATCTTTAGCACCTAATTCAGTGACATTAGAGGTTTCTGAACCTTCTTTCTTCTTCCCTCCCTTGGATACAAACTTAATTTTTGGTTTTCATATTTTGGAGGAAGAAGGGGTGTCATTCTTATTCTTGGTCCTGTTTTCTACTTTCTTACCTGTTTGTTCTTGAGTTTCAGTCTCTGACCCTATGAGAAATTCCTTCAATTTGATCCCTTTGCTTTCGAACCATATATTTGTGTTAGCCAAGATTGGTTGAAATCTTTCCCTTATGGAAGTTTCTTCCTTAACTGACCATTTCACCTCTGGAAGAGGTGAGACTTCAACATTCTTAGTGTTATATTTGGGATCTAGAACATCCCCATCATTTTCCATTCCATCTGGAATATCAGTAAGCCCCAGCTCTTCTATCTAACTCAAATGAAGTCTGCAGTAGTCTAATTTCCTGATCTCATTTTGTGTCCTGAGATCAGCCCAAATATCTTCCACCATAGGCACATGGAAAGTTGACTTCTTTTGATCTTATCTTGTACCCTCCTAAAGTCAAAACGGTCCCTTTTCTTGAAATTTTTCATCGTGACCAGCTGCAATTCAGAATCAACTGTTTTTGCCTTGTTAGCTAACTGAACTGAATACCTTCCAATTTCTACAGGAAACTTTATCCCTGAATTCTTCAGCTCCATTTTTTTTATTATGTACCACAATCAACTGCCTACATAATTCCATGAGGACAATACAATCATTGAGATATCGTGGAAGAATATAAGGGTAGCCAGGATAATACCCTACTCTGAGATATGTGAAAGTAGGGAATTGTAAGATCAAGTAGCCAAAAGAATTCACAACTTCCTAGGCTTCATCTGAAACCCTCTTCTAAACAAGTTCATTGTCGCATAAGCACATGAAAACTGAAAAGAAAGCATCATTAACCCTACAGAAATGATGGATTGATCCCTTTAGAGTAATTTAATGATAATACTCATACACAGGCACCAATCTCTTGTCACCAACTTGAGTTAGACTAGGAAAGCTCCTCATGCTAACAACAACATATACAAGATATGAGGTCATATAGAATTTGAATGTTGTGTTGACCCTCACCAATTGTTCATGCAATGCATTACTGATCTAGTCTCCCCAGAATATTCTCTATCCCTCAAAGAATCACCTTGATGTATGTGTAAATCCATTCTTGAAACTTCGATGAAGAAGGGAGTCCTTTGATATGACTCAAAACTGTGATCAAATCACAAAATTCCTCTACAAAGTCACTCCTAGGGAGATCCTTCGGCCATCTGGTCAGATTACTTCAAGGAATTTTCAACCGTTTATTGTTTATGTACCTTCTTGTAGCTCCCACATCTATATCATAGTCTTTTTTCCCTTGAGCAAAATCAATCTGTCTAATGTTTTCAATAGGTGGACACATGAAGATTTTATCAAGAAATTCTGCATCCAACCTCATGATCACATTCCCTTGGGAATCTATCACAACCCTAGTATCCCTGTTGTAATGGCTAGCCACCTGAAGAATGAACTCAAGGTTATGGACAGAAACTAGAAAAGAGGCAACCAAGTGAATGTTGATGTCAATGATCTTTTGCATGTGTCTGGAAGGATTTGTCTGTTTAGTTTTGTCCACAAATTCTATCATATCCACATGTCCTATTTTTGTATCTCTGATTTCATCAACATTTGACTATATTGAAGTGATAGGGAAGACCCCTTGGTATTTGTACTTCATGATTTTGGCTTTGGATGGAGACAGTTCCAAGATCAGCTTTGAAGAGAAATCTGGAAGAAATATCTACTACGGACATTTGTTGAAAACTACAAAAAGCCATGATTTCGCAGTTAGGGGAAAAATGGATAAACTGGGAAACTGCATGTCGATGATCATGATCATAAGGACGAGCTTGAAAGGGCTAAAGCATGTGCGTAAATCAAGGTAAAGGGTGAAAGTGGGTTAATAGGTCTTGAAAGGCAAATTTTCCTAGTGTCAAGAAAATGTTAGGAAAATGTGTACAAGCGGTCAAAATGACTGCTCCTGCATGAGGGACTATTTACTTATGTAAAGTTGCTCATTTTGACCGCTATTACATGTGTTTAGGAAGGGTTGTTAAAACTCTCGTGCAAAGTCGGCAAAAAAGATCACCTTTACATGTATTTGGAAAAATATAAGTTTAGATGTACGGGTGGTCAAAATGACCACCCTTACATCAGGGTAAAAATTTGAGTCTTTGAAGCACATGCAAAGTCGGTGAAATGGACCACCCATACATGTTGAATGAAAAGCTTTGATGTATAGTCAGTGAAAAAGACCACCACTGCATCTATTTTTACAAACTCTGAGTTATACGTGTAAGGGCGATAATTTCAGCTGCTATTGCACATTGGAAGGCAATTCACAAAGTTCATGTAAGGGCAGCGGTTTTAACCACCCTTACATGTATGTAGGATAGTCCAAAAGAAATCGTATGTGTTGGTCATTTTGACCGCTATTACATACTACAAAACAACAAAGCAAAATCCTAAGACACCATCGGCGAAAAATACCGACTACACACACAAGTAAAAAAGAAAACTTAAAAACTTACAAGGCGATGAAAACTTCAACAAAACAAAAATGAACTAAAAATGCAAAACCTACTAATATTTGGGGTTTAACAGAGACATACAAATTTAAAATAAACCTAGGGTTTTTTTTAAAAGACAACTAGAGAATGATTTCTAACAATGATACGAACATGATTTACCATTAACAAAATCTTAAACACAAAGGAGAAATAAAACAAACTTACCTGTATAAATGGTGAAGAAGAAAAATGAGAGCTTCAGGAAGATTAAATCCATGGAGGCTGGAAAGCATTGATTTCAAGTTCTCTCCAAGGTTTAGGTAAGATAAATTAACAAAAGTAAAACAAGATACTAATCAAAAACAATTTAAAGTAACTCAAAGATTGCCCAAATCCAAAAATTAAAGGTGCAATAAATACATACGAGTTAAAATAAATGCAAGGAACAAGATGCTCCGTCAGTCAAAAATGCCACTCTCGTATGGAAGAAGGAAGAGGATGTAAGGGCGGGTAAAACTATCGCTCTTACATATTCATAAGGGAGAACTGACATGTATGGGCAGTCCATTTCACCGCCCTTACATGTAACTCATAAATATGCATGTAAAAATGGTAAAATGGGCCGACTTTACACTTGGAAACATCAAGAATATGCAAGAGCAGTATATTTAATTGCTTATGCACATGAAGACTCAAAAACCTACTAACACCCTAAAATGATCAAAATTGATATTTTGATCGATTTGCAACCTAATCAACTTGCACGAATTTCAAGGAATTGACATAAGGGAATGTTGTAAACTTTTATAGGATGTCCGATGACTTTGCATGAGACCAAGAGTACTTGCCTCGATTTATGAACTTAGAGTGTAGGTACAAAATGGACAAGTATCATAGGGGTTGTCCACAAAAATGAGTGTAGCTGATTTTGAGAACAACAGGTACGATGGAAAAATATGTTGTTTACATGACATATGGAGAGATACTTCAGTCAGACCCTATTTGTACAGATCAGTAGAGCACAAGAAACTTGGACAATGGCAAGATCAAGAGTTCTATAGTACTGATACATAATTATAATTATAATCACTGAGTTATGGTTACGTTTCTAATCTTGGCTTCAAGCACTCATTAGAAAATAAGATATATGATAGGGGAAGGTTTTATCTCTTCTTTTGGGATGGCTTAGGGCCACCACATAAGATATCAAATCTATGAAAATTGACCCTTTGAGTTGGGTGGTTATAGGGTAAAATTGAATGCTGGTCTATGCAACTAGAGATTTTGGATCGTCATGATGACCTTGCAGTCATCTACCTCCAACTAGAGCCACTGTTTCAACATGCATTTTGATGCATGCCTTGGCCCCTGGTGCTTTTCATCTAGGATTACTAAAACCTTGTAAAACCATAAGGCCTAGAGTCTCATTGCATCTGCATTTGTGTCTTCCCATTTTAATTCTCTACTGACTAGTCGTGGCCCATTCCTAGTCACTTAAGTATCCTTGGTTGTTGGATTACTAGCCCCCACACTTAGGGTTACCTTTTACCCCATGGCCTTAATTTTTATTGTATATCCAATTCATTGAAATAATGTTCTATTATTATGTTGGATATTGGGCATGCTATTCATCCATGTCCTCCTCATTCGTTTGACCTAGCGCGACCCCTCTTTTAAAAAAACTTATATGCATGTGTACCAAAACTTTTAAGTTGTGTCAAGATGTAGACCACATCAACAAGATATTTCCTTTCGTCAGGGTGTCCCTCTTTGCCAAGCTGTGTTCCAGGCTTCAGTATTACCGCGAGGTCTAGTATGGCATCTATGTGATGTCCACACAATTGTTTCGCATAAAGGGTTTGTCTCCACTAGAATCATCCTATAGCTTCTATGAGACTGAGAAACTTGAGATGTTCGAAGTGGCGGTGCCAGAATGGTCAATGTACGTTTTTGGAAAGAGAAAAGTAGGTTTGAGACTATGGAGTCTGCAAGGCATTTTAGATGTTGACTTGGCATTTCACTGGGATTTATACCTTCGTGGGATACATTTAAGGCTCTCAGTGTGGCAGTGAAGGATATGTTGTGGGCCATGGTGTATTCACTTCCTATAGTGGCAAGAAATGAATGTATTTTTCTAGGGCTGGGGATTTCATTGTTGTCTCGAGTGATTTAGTATGATGGTGTAGAATGCCACCATGGTAGAGAGGCTCCACAACCTATGTTTGATGGCTTTCACTAGAGGAAATTCAATTTTCTGTGAAGATCGTTGATCAAATATAAATCCACAGTTGAGATTCAAAGTAGATAAATAACTTCCTTTTGGTATGCCATCTATCTTTGGTGACTGTTGATTCGATTAATTGGATGAATCCAATGGCTTATGTCAAACAAGCTGATGTAGTGGAGAAGCACGGTAAACAATGAGATATAACTATTTGCTTAGAGCATGGGAAGAAAGAGATTAAGTGTTTGTTGGGTCTTATCCTGTTGCTGATCAGAGGGTTAGTTTGTTCATTCAAACTGTGTCCTATCAAAGTTACATGATAGATGCAATTAGGAAGGAAATTTTTTGTATCAAAAGTTTCTTGGCACCTCCCATTTTTCCACCATTATACAAGATAATGCTTCTATTTGAGTAGGGTGTCGTGTACACATGGATTTGTTAGGATTGCTACCTAATACTGGAATTGACCAAAGTATGTGCCCATGTCTTGGATTGGGATAGTGTTGAGATTGAGAAACCTACTTTGGCTATCTCATTATAGAAATAGAGGTTGTGATTGAATTTCATGCATGCAAAAGTCTAGGATCATTATAATGTTGATGAGCTAAGTGCCCCTTCTCCTTTTTCTGACAAAGCTAACAGATTATTGTAGGATTTACATTTAAGGGCTAGCAATGCCAGGGTACTATTTAAAATGAGTTTACATGGTGGGTGGATAGAGTGTGGTTATCTGTAGAGTGGGAATTTCTTAAATCTCACTATAAATATATGCTTCTATTGTTATTCTATTCATTATATCCTTCTGTGCAAACAATATGGGTCCTCATCTTTTTAGTATGCTATGGTTGTTGTCCTATTCCTTAGGATTTTCTTCTCTATTCTCATGGCTAATGATCCGTCCTTACAAGATTAAGGGGTTAGAAGTGTTTTTAATAAGGGATGGGAGGATCTAGTAAGATTGGAGAAGTTCAACAGCATCCATCGAGCTCCTGTGAGATTTTCTCCTTCCTATTTTTTCATCTGGTTGAGGATTTTCTATCCCAGTCTACAAACTCTTATAACTTCCTATTCTTTGGAGTCTCTAGACTAGGCACAGAGGCAAAGAGGTGTCATTTCTCTCTTCGTCTCCCTTAGTGCATTGAGTTTTGATAGAGCTCAAGCAACAATTGAGGGAGCATTGTCCCCCTAGATGAAGTAAGCGGAAGTGGAGGGGCAAGCTATGATTGTTGATGCTTCCCTCCTAGCTGGGATTTTGGTACTGCCAAAACCAGTTATGAGTGGCCTCCTTTGTTTCCTAATTGGTTGAAGTGGTTGGGAACCTGCCAATCAGGATTGAGGAGTCACTAGCTCACTCTTAGGATTGGGCGTAACGAGTGGGACCCCAACTTCTGATGCTTCCTTTCTCTATTGGTCCTAGCAGGCACTCCCTTGTTTGCTGGTGTGGTCTAAAATGTGAGGTAGAGGATTCTTGTTCTGGGAACAAGTATTTGCATGTAAGGAGGGGTTGAGCTATTGGAGCACCTTGTAATCCCCATTCTCTCAAAAACATGACTTGCCTCCATGCCAACAGTGGGAAAGCATACACAACAAAATCAAATGCACCTGTTTGTTGAAGGTAATGAGTTTCTGCTTAGAAGCATTCCATAGTGGTTGGGGATGGTTGTTTTAGCATTTTGTTGTCAATATTTGTCAAATGAAAATGTGACACTTGTACATGTTGAGAAACGTGTCTCAACCTTGTAACTTTGAAAGGTTACTATTCTTCCTAGTTTTGGTCTTTTCAAATATCCTTTATTTTGAAGAATGATCTAAAACTTTTAAAGTTTCCAAAAGGGCTAAAAATTGTAGGACTTACTATTTTTAGTAACTTTACATTTGACCTAAAATTTTCCCAGAAGGTGTGGAACAACTAAGTAAACATCTTGGGTGAGTTTCAACTCAATATCATACCTGGATCGCAAGATATTAATGTTTTTGTTTTCTGAAAACTTTTGAAAAAGTTTCAAACTCAATTTTGAGGCACTTAGAGGTACCTAAATGCTTTAAACATTGTCATAACTGATGAAGTGGGTTATAGGGTGATAGATCTCTTCACAATCTTTCCAACTCATTAAACAGTTTGTCAATCAGACACTCGGATCAAAAGTTATGACCTCCAGAAGTTGGACCTCCTGTTTTTAGGAAATATAAAATGTGTTGGACACATAAAAAGAGTTGTTAAAAGGATAGTTACACATTTTGGTGTGTGTTTTGGCACATCACAAGGCATCTTTGATTGGAGATAATTTGGGTGCCACTTTTGGGTGGTTTTGGCTCATAGTTTTTTAATTACTAGTAAAGGTTTACTGTATTATATCTCTTATATATCAGGAGCTAGAGATGGAGGTTGTGTGTAGGAATCTTATAGATGTCGAGTCACCTCTTGGATCTTTGGCTGGATATACTCCTATAAAAGCTTGCTCTATAAGTATATTGTAATCTTCTTGGTTCGTGAATAATATATTAGGCGGCTTTGGAGTGTGGGGTTTTTTACCTGAAAGGGTTTTCCCCACATATATCTTGTGTTGTAAGTTTTGTGTTTGCATTTGGAAGTTGTTATTATCTTTCTATTAATGTGTATCTTAATCTTTAATTGTAAAAGTAAAAATTTGCATAAATCTTTCATTAGTAGATTAGTGTAGGAAGCGTTTCCACATACCTTGCTTCCTTTAAGTTGGTATCAGAGACTGATCACCTTTAGTTCTAGTTGTTGGGTAGAGGGTTCTTTGAGCTGATCTTCATTTGAGTGGGAGCTTGTACAGAGGATTTTGAAATCTTTGTTGCAGGTAAGAGATGGTGAGCACATATTGGAGGTTTGAGATAGAGAAGTTTAATGGCAATAATTTCAAGTTGTGGAAACTCAAAATGGAGGACATGCATGTAGATCAAGATTTATGGGATGCCATATTAGGTACAAAACCAATGACAATGTATCAAGAAGACTGGGATCTCAAATATCAAAAAGTTAAGGGTTTGATAAGACTCTATTTGGTTGATTCATTGCTCCTGAATATCCATGAAGAGAAGACTACAAAGGATCTTTGGAAGAAGCTTGGAGATGTTTATTAGGCTAAATCCCTAGTGAACAAGTTATTCCTGCAAAAGAAATTGTATTCTCTAAGGATGGAAGATGGAGGCTCTATTGTTGATCACATGAATACATTCAATATGCTTGTTGCCTAGTTGACTTCTGTTGGTGTGAAGATGGAGGAGGAGGATTGATGTATGCCATTACTATGTTCTTTACCAGATTCATGGGACCACCTTGTTATGGCCATTGGGAGTACCACTACCACCTTCAAGATGGATGAAGTGGTTTCTTCACTATTCTTAGAAGAGATGCAGAGAAAGTCTTTTGAATTAGCTAAGAAGGCTCTTGAGGTTCATGGTAGATCGAAAGAGAAGGGAAGGAAAAAGGATAAGAAGAAGGAAGAAAAAGGAAGATCCAAATCCTATGGGAGGTCTAAGTCTCTTGGAAAGTCCAAGGCCCTGAGTTGAAATTGTGAAAAACTTGGTCACTTTCGCAAGGAGTGCAAGGAGGAGAAAAAGAAAAGAACAGGAATTATGATTTGGATTCTGACAAGTCCTCTCAAGATGAAGGAGAAGTGCTTGTCGCTACCTTGGTAATGCATGCATCTAAGGATGTGTGGCTTATTGACTCTGGTGCATCTTTTCACATGACCTTGCATTGGGGTTGGCTTTAGAAGTATGAAGAATATGATGGTGGAAAGGTGTACTTGGGTGATGATTCTCACCTGAAGATTGTTGGCCATGGAAGAGTCTTGATTTGATTCCATGATGGATGAGTGAAGGGAATCAATGGTGTTCTACATATCCATGGTTTGACACAGAACCTTCTTTTTGTATGTAAGTTGAATGATGTGAGTGTGCAGGTTGTTTTCTAGATTGGAGGATGCAAGATGACTAGATGATATATGGTGTTGGCTAAGGGTGTTCGGATTGGCACTCTATTTTGACTTTATGCATGAACAGTTCAATGCAACAGTGCCTTTGTTTTGAAGAAGTGAGCTTCAAAGTCTTCATCCTCACCATTGGAACTAGTAGTGAAGAGGACTATTACATCTACTTCCAATGGTCATGCTTTCTAAGTACCTAAGGGTCTTCATTCTGTGGAGATGAAACTTCCAACTGAGAAGACAATGTTATGGCACCAAAGGCTTGGTCACATTGGTGAACAGGGTTAGAGGACCTTGAAAAATAAAAAATATTGTTGAGGGTATGAATGACTATAATCTTGAGTTTGATTTTTGTGAACATTGCATTTATGGAAAACAAAATCATGTTCAATTTTATTCTAGTTCTCACAAATCTTCTGAGGTGTTGGACTTGATTCATTTTGATGTGTTTGGTCCTGTTAATGTTCCTTCAATTTCAAAATCTATTTACTTTGTTTCATTCATTGATGACTATAGTAGAAGGACACAGGTGTATTTCCTTAGAAGTAAATCTAAAGTCTTTAATAGATTCAAAGAGTTCAAAGCTCTTGTAGAGAATCAAAAGGATATAAATATTAAGTGTTTAAGGATTGACAATGGTGGTGAGTTTTGTTCTGTAGATTTTGACAAGTTCTATAAAGAACAAGGGATTGAGAGACACAAGAAAACTCCATATACCCCTCAGCAGAATGGACTTGCAGAGAGGATGAATAGAACGTTGATGGAAAGGGCAACAAGTATACTGAGTGGAGCCGGTCTTGAACAAAAGTTCTGGGCTGAAGCTATTGCTATCGCTTATTACCTGGTTAACAAGTCTCCTACATTAGTGCTCATTGATAAGACACCTATGGAGGTATGATCTAGTAAAAAGCCTTCATTAAGACACATTCAAATATTTGGTTGTGAGGCATATGCACATGTGCCTAAGGAGAAGAAGTCTAAGTTGGAGAACAAGGTTGTGAAGTGTATCTTCATCAGTTATTGCATCAATGTGAAAGGGTACAAGCTTTGGGATCTAGTGGCTGAGAGAGTTTTGTATAGTAGAAGTGTGATGTTCAAAGAGCTTAATCCTTCTTCTATTGTCTTGCAACTAGAGAAAGAAGAGAAGAAAGATGATGTGGTTTAGCCTCCTTCCACCCCTGTAAAAGTTGAACCAAAAACATCTATTGGACCTAATAATGAGAAGAGCTCTAGTAGCTCTAAAATTTGAGAAGAAGATCAAGAACCTCAACCTCAATCTTTGAGGAGGTCCACATGGATAAGCTGGCAACCTGAGAGGTTTGGTCATTCATTGCATGATTCCAGTTATATTTTTGCTTTGATTTCTAACATTGATGAGCCTAGAACTGTGAAAGAGGCTATGGGTATGAAAGATGCAGGTTCCTGGAAGGAGGCCATGGAATATGAGATGGCTTCTTTAGAAAAGAATAATACTTGGGACTTGGTGCCTTTTCTTGAAGGACAAAAACCTGTTGGATGCAAATGGGTGTTCAAAAAGAAATTTGATGTAGATGGCAGTGTTGAGAAATATATTTATAGTTAAAAATGAAGAGGATTGATTTTAATGGTTTGTGTTTATCCTCCTTTCACCACTAAACATTCAAGGACATTCAACTGAGTAGAGAACTCTACTACAAATCTCCTATCACTTGGAATATAGGGGAATATTGGAATTGCGTGAATATGTTGTTCAATTAAGCCCAATTATGCTCAAAACCCTAATTTAGTGAAATCGTAAACAAACAGACAAATTACGGAAAATAATCATACACAGAGATATCAAATGACAACCAAATACATACTAGATTTCAAAGTTTGGTGTTCATAAAAATGAGGGACTAATGAGAGGGTGCCCTAGTCCAGTGCCACAATTTTTGTTGGGATCTGGGAATGTTATCTGCAACATAGTTCTATTATTTTAGAGATTTTATAGTTGTAGGATCTGGATTACTAATGAGCAGGTGCCTGAGTCCAGGTCCCTATTTCCTTCTTTGATCTACAATTCTAACAGTCTACACCACTCTCCTACAACTACACTTATTTCACTTTCACAACCTATAACCTGCAATCATAGAAAAATAGGTTGGGGGTTGTGGTGTTTAGAGGCTTGCCTCAGTCAAGCCCCGGAGAGGCATTCAAGTCTTCTGAACACTATTTTCAGATAAAGAGTGCATATCCCTACGAGAGAGAGGCAAAAATACAAATGATAAATGATAGAAAACAAAATTGATATCACCTTGTAGTGAAGATCTCATGGATGGAAGATGCTCTTCATGCCATGAGGGATGGATGCCAAATCTACAAATACAAACACAATAACAACACAAAATACTGCTCTACAACACAATGAATGCCTTGAATCACTTTCACATAAAGCCACAAGTTTGCAATGTCCATCTAGTTTCCATCTAGTTTTCAAATGAATCACTAATCATGCTTATATATGCATCTACAAACATTCCTGCTAAGAATTTCATAATTCAAACTTAGGATGTTGGCATAGGACCTAAATAATGGTCATAAACCGACACCTCAAAATAGGTCCAAACCTAAAATAGGGTAGGACTAGGGCACGGGCGCCCAAGTTCTCCCCCTATTTTAGGCAGGAATCATGTCAAGTACATCCCCTAAGTCCCATTTGCCATGAAACTTCAGGCTTTTCTCATTGGAGTCATCAAAATCATGCAAGATACTTTAAATGCATTCTAAAGGACCCAGGAGCTAAACCTTAAGAGGGAAAAGCCCCCAAGGGGACATTTTCTGACATAACATTTAGTCCCCACTTTAATGTATGTATAAACACAAGGCCAATACATGAATTAAAGTACGCTCAACAAGACCAGTAAACATGCCAAGCATGGAGAAGACATGCCTGTCAAAATAAAGATAGTAACAGGCACACAAAATAGAGAATACAGTTATAGTCACACAAGACATAGAGAAGACAATATTGAAAACACACAAAACATAGTGAATACAGTGAATGCAATGAATATAGTGATTATTTTCTTTTTCTTTTTCTCATATATATGAAATGTAGATGCAAGTGCAAGGAAAGTAAACACACAACCCAAAATGTAAGAGGGACTCATCGCCACCAATCTTTAAACTACATATGGGGCAATAGATATGCAAGACAAATCTCAGAGTGTAGGAGGGACTCATCACCACCAGTCTTTAAGACTGCACTTGAGAACAAACACGCAATACAAATCAAGCACTCCATACAAATCCCAAAGCATAGGAGGGACTCATCGCCATCGGTCTTTAAACTATGCTTGGGAACAAACACGTAATACACACACACATGGAAGACATGGATAAAACACAACAGACAAGTGATGGAGTGTACCTATTTCTAGGTTCATCACGATCTCAAGAACATTATAGGCACACACGGACGATTGGGCTTCACCAAAACAATCATCGAAGACATGATTAAGGGTTAGGATAGTCTCAGATCTGGTCCCTGCCTCCGCAAAGGACTTTTAGAAAATGATAGGATGTGTACTCTCCTTGAGAAATACACCATTACCACCTTCATAGAGGGCTTAAGATAAAAAAGATATACACGATATCCCACCTCCACAGAGGGCTTAAATGATTGTAGTAGATTCAAGATTCACAAACACACTTTACTAGCATCTAAATCAGACAACTTACCTTATATATGCCCCCACGTTAAGGTTGTTGATATCAGGTATTGACATCAAGCACTTTAAGGTAGGAAGAAAACACACAAGGGAACATGAGCTCTCACAAAGCCCATTCCCCCTGGAGGTGACATGTTCTTTACTATTGCCAAATGTTCCGACAAACACATTCCTGCAAGAAAAAGTTTTAGCATCCATATAATCATGATAAACAACAATGCATATGATCATTCACACAAAGAGCTGAGGTTATACTATGGATTCAAAGATCAAGTATAACTATGGGGCTATACTATAGAAATCTCAAAACTGAGTGTAACCAAGGTGAGATTCAAAGATAAACAAAGTGCACAGAGAAACAATATTTTTATGGTTTGTAAGTGTAATAAGACAACATCAAGATCACACAGAGTGATTCTACTAGCCAAGCGTCAGATAATATATATCAACCCCATCGTCATGTATGGACTTGGTCCATTTTTTGATATCTTGCTGAAGGGACACTAGGTCCATATTAGTATAATATGTTTTTTGTCATCCACTTGCTAGATAGAACCACTAGATGAAGGGAAACAATAAATCAAGAGAGGAGAAACAAGTGCCTTAGGGACAGTCATGTAGGAGCGTGCCCCTAAGTCACCAAATGCAATGCTATGTCTGTAAGACACAACACACAATAATGAAAAATAGAGGAGAAGCAATATATCTAATAATGATGATACAAATAGAAGGTCACAACAGAGGTGGTCTCCTAGTATCCTTGACCTTACAAGAGAATCAAGAGTCATCCTAGGAGGAATAAACAACACATAATACATCACGGGGGAAACACAACACAAAGGTAAAGGGTTAGAAATACTTACCTGTAGGGACAACCAAACTAAGGGTTGTATCAAGCAAATCATCATCTTCCCACTCCCAAATGTTAGAGGAAAGTTGGATATAAGGTAACATAGCCCAACTCTTATTCTTATCTTCAATTTTTCCATTCTTAAGGTCTTCTTGGTTTGATACAATGTTAGGCGAGATGTTTTCTTGTTAAGGTGTGTTTTGTTGGGCATAAGCTTGTCGTCTCCTCCTCTTTTCTCTTGCTTGTGTATTTATTTTTGTATTACCACTTATCTCTTGTAAGATAGTGTTTTGCTCTTCCATAGGTTTTTGTGTTTTAGAGGAGGTAGCACTAGGATCAAGTCTCATTTGTCTAGGTGGAATGTTTTGCTCTTGATGACTACCTCCCGATCATTGTAAGGATGGTGGGGGAGGAACCTCAGCATAGGGTCCTTTTCCTTTCGGTCTAGGAAGTTCTTCAACTGCAGGTTGTTCGTCTCTTGTTGTTTCTTGAATAGAAGGACCGGCCACTTGATGTAATAATTGTGTTTTGTAGTTTCTATATCTCAAGAAGTCAAAATCTATTTGTGGCTCCAATTCCATTTTAGATCATTCCCAAAAGTAATCTAGGGTAAAGTGTTGTCTTGTAACCAAAGGTTTATACCTATTGCGAGGGATAATATGCACTTGTCCATTCAAAGAAAATTTTACACAATTATGAATTGTTGAAGGGACTTCTTTCATAGTCTTTAACCATGGGTGTCCTAATTTTATGCAAAAGAGGTCAGAAAAGGGGACAACATCAAACCATTATTCTACAAATTTCTTAGATACAGTAACCAATAAAGATATCTTCCCAAAAGTGTTTATAAAAGTTCCCTTATGTGTTTTAATCATCATGTCTGAAGGGTCATAAAAGCCTTGTATCAAGCCATGTGAATAGAGTAACTCTTCCATTGCTACATTAGTAATGAAATTAGGATCAATAAGAGTTCCATCCATAGAATTTCCTATTATCTTCACAGTGATATAAAAAGGTCCTTTAGTGTCTCCAATTGTTCTATCATGAGGTGTAAACACAATTTCAGGTTCGGTGACCTTTCTTTTCATGTATGGCCTAGGAGAGAACCTATTGTTATTGTTATGATTATAAGCCATGTGTATAAGTTTTCAAATCAATGTGAAATCATATTTTAAAAGATTTTCAAAAGTTATGCAAGAGACAAGTGCAAAACTATGTGTGAAAATGACCTAAAATACTTGATTTTTTTAAACTTTCAATGCATATAAGTGAAAGAAAAGGTGTTGTAAGGAAATTGATTAAGTGTAGAAAATAATATGTTTGATATCAGTCCAATAAAGCAATTATATCCTTCACAAAACACTTTTGATGCAAACCTAGAGTGATGACAAGTCAAAACCTAGTGAAAATACACTAAAATATGCAATTTTTCACAACCTTTCAATGCAAAGACCCAATAAAAAGGGTGTTGTAAAGAATTTTAGGAGGTGTAGTAGATTATGATAGTAATATCAGTCACCTGAAGCCATAAAATTTATCACAACATGCTTATAGTGCCAATCTAAGTCAAACCCTAGTGAAAATATAGCCAAAATATGCAACTTTTCACAAATTTTCAATGCAAAGGCCTAATAGAAAGGGTGTTGTAAATAATTTGAGGGGTAAAAAATAAGAACCCTAATAATAGCCAATTAGTGTAGAAAAATCCTTCACAACAAGCCTATGATGCGATTTTAGAGAGACGATAAGGCCAAAATCTAGTGAAAAAACAAGGTTTTCAAACCCTAGACATGAAAATTTGTAGGGAAACCACTATGATGCAACACTACAATTAGAAATGAGTCCTAATGAATGTTTTAAAAGTGTAGTAAAATCTGAAACAAGTTTTTGACTACAAACCCTAGCTAATGCAAAACTAAGTTATATGAAAAAATGCACAATTTTAAGCAATTTTTATCAATTTAAGCATGAAAATGCAATGTAAATGAATGTTGAATGAAAAATTTCTGTATTTTAAATCATATATGATGATAATGATAGAGATTTATTGAAATTAAATGCCAACTAATTCAAATTATTTGAAAATGCAAGATTACAATGCCATTTTTTTCAAAATTTTCAAATTTTTTAAATGCAATAAGATGAACAATGAAATGAATGTAAATCTAAAGTACAACACTTAGAAAGGTGCAAGAAAGTCCAAAAACATGGGATCTAGGAATGTTATTTGCAACACAGTTCTGCTATTCCAGAGATTTTACAATTGCAGGATCCACAGGACTAATGAACGGGCGCCCAAGTCCAGGTCCTTGTTTTCTTCTTTGATCTGCAATTCTAATAGTCTACACTACTCTCCTGCAACTCCACTTCTTTCACTTTCACAACCTGTAAACTGGAATCATAGAAATGCGGGTTGGGGGTTGTGGTGTTTAGAGGCTTGCCTCAGTCAATCCTCAGAGAGACATTCAAGTCTTTCGAACACCATTGTCGGATAAAGAGTACATATCCCTACGGGATAGAGGAAAAATCCAAATGATAAATGATAGAAAACACAATTGATATCAACTTGTAGTGAAGATCTCATGGAAGGAAGATGCTTTTCATGCCATGAGGAGATGGATGCCAAATATGTAAATACAAACATAATAACAACACAAAATACTGCTCTGCAACATAATGAATGCCTTGAGTCACTTTCACATAAAGCCACAAGTTCACAATGTCCATCTAGTTTCCATCTAGTTTTTAAATCAATCACTAATCATACTTATATATGCAACTACAAACATTCCCGCTAAGAATTTCATAATTCAAACTTAGGATGTTGACATAGGACCTAAATAACAGTGATAAACCAACACCCAAAAATAGGTCTAGACCTAAAATAGGGCAGGACTAAGGCACGAGTGCCCATTTCCTCCCTCCATATTTCAGGTAGGAATCATGTCAAGTACATCCCCTAAGTCCCATTTGCCATGAAACTTTAGGGTTTTCTCATCGGGGTCATCAAAATCATGCAAGATGCTCTAAATGCATTCTAAATGACCTGAGAGCTAAACCTTAAGAGGGAAAAGCCCCCAAGGGGACATTTTCTAACATAACAAAATATAAGGCTAGATTTGTTGCCAAGGGGTATTCTCAAGTGGAGGGAATTAACTATGGTGAGATTTTCTCTCCCATTACAAAGCTGACATCTATTCGGTTCCTTGTATCTCTTGCAACAACATATGATCTACAGATGGATGTGAAGACAACATTCCTTCATGGTGACTTGGATGAGGAAATATATATGTCACAACCAGAGCACTACATGGTGAAAGTTAAAGAAAATCTGGTTTGCAAGTTGAAAAAGTCTTTGTATGGCTTGAAATAGTCTCCTAGGATGTGGTACCAGAAGTTTGATGCCTTTGTATTTAGTATTGGATTTCAGAGGTCAAAATTAGATCATTATGTTTATTACAAGTTTGACAATGACCGCATTCTCATTATTGCATTGTATGTCGATGGTCATTGGGAATGGTAAACGTTTGATTTCTAATTTGAAGTCTAAGTTGTCAGAACAGTTTGAGATGAAAATCTAGGGGCAACTCAGTACATTCTAGGGATGGAGATTAGAAGAGATAGAGCAAACATAAAACTTTAGTTAGGCCAACACTGTGTTGGAGAGATTTAGCATGGTGGATTGCAGAACTTTAACTATTCCTATGACAATGGGGACAAAGTTATCTATTGTAGATTGTCAAAAGTCTCCTTCTGAGACAAATGATATGAGCAGAATTCCTTATGCTAGTGCAGTTGGTAGTTTGATGTATGCAATGGTCTATACAAGACCAGACATTGCTCAAGCAGTGGGAGTCCTTAGTCAATTTATGGCTAATCTTGGATGGGTACATTGGGATGCAGTGAAGAGAGTGTTAAGATATTTGCAGGGTACTTGTTGGTCATGATGTTAGTCACAAACAAACATAGAATAAAAGTATACATTAACCTTTATTCATCTTGAAAGATACTATGAATTCAAAGAATTCATGTTTCCAAGTCTCCGGTGATTAGGTCTTAATCGTCTGAAGTTACTCAGAGGTTAATGTGAATTGCTGTTTCCATTTTGGGGCCTTATGTGGAAATTTATCATCATCATGATTCTCCTGCAGAAATTCTTTATAGAGAAGTCATATTATGCAGCTGTTTGGTGAAAAGATGCAGATATACCTCAATCTTTGCATGATATTTTCGATTGTGCATGCTCTGTACTCAAATATGCTAAATATTTGCAATTATCTACGAGATGTTTGCATATTTGTATTATTTGCTTAAGATCATCAATTATTTGCAATTATGGAGATGAAATGCTCTGAAATTTTAAAAGAAATTAAAGAAATGCTTCTAATTAAAGTGAACCTTTAGCTTCTAAGCCACATGTATATTAGATACTGTCATGAAGAGAAGAAAACCAAACCATATTTTCACCAGGACATTCCACAGCTAGATATAGTTGATGCTAACTTCAAAGGAATTTGTATGAAGACAACACATGTAAGTAGACATGCACTCCAAGGGACGCAGCAAATCACCACATATATCCAGAAATCATACACCGATTACTTAAGATTTACTATGAATTGTAATCGATACAGTCCTCTCATTCATTAAGCATGCAAAAATATAAATGTATACAAAAGCTTTGAAATGAGCTCTGAATGTTTCAGCAGATGGATTTCAATTAAGTTTCAAATGTTTACAATAAGGCATCACACCACCTTTTATAAAATAAGGTGAGGAAGCCATTCCAAAAGATCTACGATCTTGATTTATCAATACAAAACTACGGTCATGATTTTCTTCACTTTGTCAACTTCTACAAAATGGCACAAGTTGCCAGCTGGCAACTATCTAGACTACTTATGCTTATATCCCCTTCATGATGTATCTTCATCATGCTCCTTAGCTGATTCAAGTGGATCATCATCATGTGCGTCACTTCCTCAACTTTCGCTATCCTGATGATGATGATGCTGCAATGGGGCTACATACTACTGCAAACCTGCTCATATGAATGCACAACCTGATCTATCCCTCCGCCATCTTGAGTTTTTGCTTTGATGATGGCATGCTTATGTGCTTCATACTTGTCTCTGCTGCTATCCAGCTTATTTTTCCTATCCTGTAGTGTTTCATTATATTTCTCCATCTGGACCTTGATCCTCATTATTTTATCTATAAGTTCTTCTGTCAAGTGGACAGGTGGACCATCTGCCTCTAATTGGAAATTACTGTGTACAGCTTTGATGGCAGACTCTTCATCTTGATTTTCTATTTTGCCTTCCACCTTGCCTTCCAATGTTTCTAATATCACTGCCTCTTTAGCCATTAAATCACGTAGCCTCATGCTGATATCTCTCAGCTTATTATTGCATCTTTTGAGGACTCTGCATTCAAACTGAGTGTCCTTGTACCAGATATCTATCAACAATGCAGTATTACTATTCAATATTGCTTATTGATAAGAAGTTGAGGATTTATCCCCTTTATTTCTCTCAAAAGGCTCAAGACCCTTTCCAATTTATAAGACCTTTTCCCAGTCTGCATTTGCAATTTATCCACCTTGGTCTTGGAGTCACTTAGAATGCTCCACCTCTTCAAAGAGGCCTTCATTATTTCTACAACTGAGCAATGTTCAGTTGTGGTATCATCAGGACTGGTCAGTCCTTTGATATAGGCATGCAACTGAGCAATGTGCTCTTTATGTTGCTTATTCTTCTCCTTCTCTCTTTTCACCTTTTGAATTAGAGAGTCAATAATATCTTTGCCCTCCTGACCTTCTTGGTCCTCATTGGCACAACCCAAATCTACTGTGCTGATGTGAAATTCATCAATAGTAATTTTACCTTTTTCTTTCTCCACCGCAGGTATGGCAATTTGTGCGGTCCTTCTCCCGGTGGCCGGATCTCTCTTGATGGCCGATGTCATTCTGGCCTTCCTCCTAGGTTTCATTATATCTGTGGAGAACAAGGTGGAGACATCGAATTCTTGAATTTCAAGCTCTTCTTCAATATTTACTTCTTTCGCTAACCATGGAGGCACCTGATCATGTTTTTCAGTATCATGATGATGTTCACCCGTATCTCCCTTTTCTATCAGCAGATGTTGTGGAGATGGTGATTTTTCTTTTTCTTCTTCCTGATGCTCGCTTTGCTGTTGATCTTGCAGTACATCCTCCTGTTGAGGAATCTCTTTCTCCAGAGGAGCATCCTCTTGGTGCGGGGAACCCGGTGGTGTATCTGTATGTAGAGCATGCTGATCATGATCTTTCTCCATCATTACTTCATCTATTTTTATTTCTTCCCCTTGTCGTTCATCTAATGCACTAGATACTGGGGATTCTACCTGAGGTGATGGTATTTGTTCTGCGGCCATTATTTGTTCTGGGCCTGCACTATCAACCTCCTTTGTCTTAGCAGCTGGATCCTCTAGTGCTTCCTTCTTTTCATCAGCCTTTATTTCTTGAACCTCTACTATAGCGGGTTCCGCTTATGTATCATGTGGATCTTGTTGGCCCAATTCAAGAGTATGGCCTTCTGACTTTGCCATCTCTATCTCTTCTGTTCGGTCCCCTTTGTCAGGTGATCCTGCTGGCTGTTCAGGACTTGCATCCTATTTCTCTATCAGGTCTACCACTACAGGGCTTGTCACCTCTGTGATTAATGCTTCCAGCCCTATTTCTTGAGCTACCTACTCTGGGCTCTTTTCTTTCTCTTCTTCCACTTGCTTCATCTCCTCAAATACAGTTTGAACTGGTGGAGACTTATGAGGTGTCATACTTATACCAGCAGCAAGTGTTTCCATCTTCTGTGCAGCCACATCCTGCACCACCACATCATTAGACAAATTTATTGTCTCATCAAGCGAGACATGTCCTTCTACTTGTGTCTGGGAGGTTTCTTTCATTCGTTCTTCTGCAAGTTCAGTTTTGAACTTGACTATGGTAGGAAGTGGAACATTATGTTGAAGTTCCTTTGGCACTTCACTACCTGCCCCTTGTACTAGTGTAGGGGGTTGGGTTATTCCACCTCTCATGGAGATTCTTTTTTTCTTAGGTGTGGTGGATACCAGCACATGTGGAGCTCTCCTCTTCCTCTTTATTATTAATGGAGCCTCTTCTTCTTCAGGCTCCTCCTCCATGAGGATATCCTCTGTATCATGTTTCCTTGAGGATTGACCCACTTCTAGGGTCTCAGTGATTCCAGCCTCTGTTGTCTTAATCTTTTTGGGCTTTTCTTTCTTTGGAGGGGATGCTGACTCTAATCCTGACCCTGATCCTACTGCCTCCTCAGCTTCAAATACTGCCCTTTCAATTATAACCCCTTTGGGTTCCTTATCCACCTTCTTTCCCCCTGGGGGTCTTTTGCTTTGTTGCTGTGGTGGAGGGATTCTATCTCCCTTGGTCTTCCTCTTCTCCATTAGGAAGTCATCATACTCATCCCCAGGGATATCCTGTCCCTTCTTTTTGTTGTCTACTGTAATGGCAACACCTTTCTTTTTCAGTGCCTCCACCTACTCATCAACCCAAGCTTGAGTCAGTTGTATGGTCCTGGCAATGAATGGGTCCAAGGATTTGTCCTCCTGCATGGTGAGGTCAGGTGCAGAGATGGTGTCATTGTATATCTTCTTTTGTTCATACTCATCTGCCATTATCCTGCCATCATCCTTCTTCAATTGTTGGGGAAGGGAGATGTAATCGAAAGTTCTAATTTGGTTCAGAGTCAACCTTTGATACCTTCTTCTCCTAGCTTCTGCCTCATCTTCACAGTTAGCCCAAAAATCCTCTAGGTGCCTCTGATGAATAGGCTTTCCTAGTATCTTCTGTATCCTGCTGTAAGGATCATATGGTCTAGTTAGTGGGAAAGGCTGCAGATTCATTTTATTTAGTGTGACCATCACCTTCTTTATATTGTCAGAATCAGGGCACATGTAGCAGCCTATGCTGACTGGGAACAAAATTGGTGGTAGCTTCTTGGTGTCCTTATACATCTTTATCATTGTGGTGCCCTACCGGATAAACTCCATTCATATTACTACATCAGTAGGATACATCGGCAGCATCAGGGGATGTGCCTCAAAACCTTCAACCCTTATGTATGAAAAGGTTGCAAACTGTATGTACCAGGCTCCATACCTGTAAACTACCTCTTAAGCCTCCATGCTCAATCTTTTTGTTCTGTCTTCTTCCATGGTCCTTACCAGATGCATAGAGAATGCATCATTGACCAGTTTGTAATCTTTGAGGTAGTTGGTTCTCTGCAGCTGGGGATGATGATCCCAGATATATCCAGCATTTGTGCCTGTAAGCTTCCCATCTATAACTAAGGCATCAAAAGTGCCTTTGTAAGCACAAGAATAAACAATGTAAGATGTCATATAAAATGCACAATTTGAACCTCCCAGGTTCATCAGCTGCTCATGCAGAGCATCACTTATTATCTGGCCCCATAGTGGCTTGATGTCTGAATATAGACACATCATTATTATTCCATACATCCAATCCCTGAAACTACTAGCATCAGGCTGGCCTGTTACCCTATTTAGGAGTGCAATCATGTATTGGTACTCCTCACTAAAATCATACTTGAACATGTGCACAGGAAGTTTGGCTGCCGCAGGGTATGTGCTGTTCTCTGCTCGCCACTAATACATGTTCTTTCTGGCGGATTTCTTGTTGGCGTCATACTCTTTTTCTGCCTTCTTCAGGTCCACACTCTTAACTTTACTGCCTAGCAGTAATCCAAATGTCTGGGAGAGACCCTTGATGGAGAGGTCTGCATATATCCTCCCAGCTTCACCACTTGCCTTGTCTGAGGATTATAATTTCAGGCACATTCTATAACCAGCTCCAGAGATTCCATAGAATATGGGAAACCAGTAGCATTCCACATCCCTGATACAAACACTGTGTCCAACACAGGACTCTTGTCATGCCCATCATTCGGCTTAGCTGACCAGGCTTCTAGATTGGTGCTTCCCTGATGTGTGTCTATAATTGCTCCATACTTGAACAGGACCCCCCTCTGAGAAGAGAACATAGGCCTACTGAATTCCTCTTGACACTTGACAAACCATTTGTCTGCCATGAGTACCTGTAGTTAACAAAATCCTATCTCACAATGGATATACACATGCATGCATATTGCACTTAAAATCACTATGCCTATTGTATCTTTTCAATACTACTTAGTCATATGGATGCATAAACCAAAACTTACATCATCATACCTGAACAATAATAACATGATGAGGGTTTTATTTACTTACCTAGTTATGCAAATTTCTCTTTTATACTAGTAGATTGCCAACGGCGTTCTTAATTCGGCTGATGATCACCTCTTTCCTTCCGTCTGTGAGCTCAAATCGTGCAACAGTAGCTGGTACGTGGATATGGGAGCTGGTGCTCTGTAAAACAATTTTATCACAAGGTAAATGTGAAAATGACGGTTGAATTACCTTTTAACCTCGCAGTTAGGGTAAATTTAGGGCAACTCTAACAAATTAGATTGTATTCCTTGATTATTCGTGCGAAAATGCAGGATCTTGCCAGGTATTTCATTGGGTTTCAGGGTCGGCGGGAACCACCTACCATGTCTGCGCGCATTTAATGATAATGGCAGCAACAGGAGCGGGTGGATATCCATATGATAGGATATCATGAGGGTAGGAGGATATTCGCAAATATCAGGTCGAGTTTCAAATATCATCCTCCTCCCTCATATTGAAATTGTTATCGCGACAAGATTCGAGTGACAAAAGCACTCTTTTAGTTATGTTTAGTACATCAGGAGGATATTTCGATGTATCGGGTGATGTTTCAAATATGATGATGACGAGACAAACTTACATGTCTCTCTTTTGGAATATTAGGATGACATCATCATGATATTCATTCTTTGTATCGGAAAGGTATCATGACGTCATCGTCATATTAGACGAACATGATCATGTTCAGAAAATATCCTGTCGAAACGTAAATGTGATGATGATGTCATCCTCATGTTTGTTTCTTCATTTATCAGATTTGGATGACATCATCAAGATATTTGCTAAGGGTGATATTTCACGTCAGGAGGATATTAAGAAATATCGGGTTACATTCGAAAACATGACGCTTGCGATACAAAAGACCGCTTGACCAGAAGATTTATTACCACTTAAAGTTGACGTCTGGATATTTTAGCCGCATGACTTATCGGGGGATGTTTCAAAGATGATGATGATCTTCAACAACATGAATGAGGTTATAAAATATGATCCTCCTCTTGCAAATATCAGGTTTGACCAAAACTTTGACTGTTCATAACTTTCACATCCTAAGGAATATCAGGGTGATGTAAAAGGCAAACCTGCATGAATTTTAACACTCTTTCAAACTATGAGGTCATAGGAAAGAAATATGAATTTTAACAAACTGACCTCATAATGTTGACTTACCTCATCCTGGTTAATCATGATGATGCAAATGACTTACTTTTACCAAACTGCCAACACAAGCCAAGCCAACAAGTTGGGTCCCTGTTTTGCCAAGTCAAAATGGGGTGTGTTCTGTAACCACACAACAACTTGCCACCAAAGAAAACAAGCGAATTCCAATGATTCAAGTGATGTGATCACATTCTTCTATAGTATTCTAATTACGTCTAAGCATAGGCATCATAATCTTCTAAATAATAAAATTTCATCATTGTAACGATGCTAACAAAGGATCAGGTGTGCATATGATTAATTATCCTCATCTTGAAAGTAAGTTGCAAACATAAGTAAGTGGTGTTAAACTACATAGTTGGAGATCATCCCTCATAGCCAATCTGGATAGAGCCTTGCTGCCAGTAGGCGTCTATAGCCCCGGCAAGGTTATCTATACAATCCCCCTAAGTAGAGCCCCACTGCTAGCAGGCGTCTATAGCCCCGGTAGAGTTACTTAGATGGCCTAACTTTATTTCTTTTCTGATTTTTTCTCTTAACATTTGTATCTGATATCATCATGTCAGCTCATTTGTACAAGGTACAGTCACTTCCAGCTTTAGGTTGAAGATTGTACTGGTAGCAAGGGAGTCCCTTTAGATTTTTCACTTAACACCTATACTTGTGTGTTCAACAAACCCAAGGCTGTTAGGTGTCTCATTGTGATTGATTCACTTTGACCAAGAAAAGGCACCCTGATGAAAAGATATCACAAGCCTGATCATGAATACTTCTTAGAATGAATCATAACCTATGTCTAAATGTGATCTCATCATTTGAATCTTAACAATTTAGTTATTCCCTGGGGTGATGAAGTGCATCATCCTGACTTACCAGAACAAGGTCCCAACCAACAAAACAACACAAGCAAAACAAACAAACTGTACAAACAACTATACAAATATACAATATGATACATATGACTGTTATGAAGTCATTTAAGCTTGGAAATAATGCTTGAGGAATTGTCCATTGACTGGCAATGGGACATCCTCACCTGTCAGGTTCTTAAGCCTATAAGTACTGTCTCCTAGTATCTCAGAAATTTGAAAGGGACCTATCCATAATCTATCAAACTTACCATGGTCACCTTTCTTTTCATGGGCTTTATCCCACATTAGGACCAAATCAGATACCCTGAAAGCTTTAACTCTGGCTCTCTTGTCAAACCAGCGCTTGACAACTGCCTGATGTTTTGCAAATTGGTCAATTGCTTGACTCCTTTTTTCTTCTAGGTGCATCAACTGAAGCAACTTGACTTCTTGCTTATTGTCTATGCCTAGGTATTCTTGGGCAAACTGTAAAGTAGAAATTTTTAAATTTATAGGGAGGATGGGATCCACCCCATATACTAGCTAGAAGGGCAAGTTTCCTAATGTAGTTTTTATTCTAGTTCTGTCAACCCATAAGGCATACTTTAGAAATGGGTTCCATTCCCTAGGGTTTTTCTCTATTAATTTTCTTATAATACTCAGTAAATTTTTATTGGTGGATTCTGCTAATCCATTCCCTTGGGGATAATAGTTAGATGAAAACTTAAGTATAATCCCATGATCAAAAGCCCAACTTGATAACTTGGTGGAAATGAAGGCAGAACCATTATCACTTACCAATGCATAAGGGGTTCCATACCTGGTGACAATGTTGCTCTCCAGAAATTTAATGACATCATCTGCAGTGCAAGTTTTGCTGCTAATAGCCTCAGTCCATCTAGTACAATAGTCAGTAATTGTTACAACATACCTATGACCTGAGGAGGACGGAGGATTGATTGGTTCTATGAAGTCCATGCCCCATTGTGCAAATAGGTGATTTTCCATTACTGGCTGCAAGGGTTGTGCAGTATATTTCTCTCTGTTGGCAGCAACCTGGCAAACATGACAACATTTAACATGATCAGCTGTATCTTTAAAAATTGTAGGCCAATAATAGCCTACTCTGAGGATTGCATGTGTTGTGGCTAATGCTGATCCATGTGCCATTCCAAACTTGTCATGTAATTCTGACAAGACCTCATTTGCTTCTGGCTTTTCTAAGCATCTCAGGTATATTCCTTCATAATTCTTCTTGAATAGGGTTCCTCCCTTCATCATGTATTTTTGGGATCTTATCTTTAAGGCTCTTCTCTGTGAAGCCTGCATTCTTGATGGGCATCTTCCAGTGATCAGGATGTGCTTGATATCTACATACCATTCTATATTGTCTTTCTCATTGATCACATACTGCTGACTTGTGATATTTGGATCAATTTCAGATATCATCTGGCTCAGAGCTTGTCCTCTTACCAACTTCATTGGTGTAATTTCCATATCATACTCTTGTAATACAGTAATCCATTTGGCTCTTTTCTCACCAGGCTCACTTTGCATCAGTATCATCTTCACTGTTGCATCTGGTACTACAACAATTACTTTGCTTCTTAGTATGTAATGTCTGAATTTCTTTACTGCTCTGACTAATGCAAGTGCCTGTCTCTCAACATCTACATATCTCAATTCAGCATCCTTGAAAGGACAGCTCATGAAAGCAATTGGTTTCTCTTCTTTCTCTTCATTTCTTTGAGTTAACACTGCTACAGAGGTATGTTCTGAAGCAAATAAATAGATGTAGAAATCTTTCGTGTAGTCTAGACTGATAAGGACAGGAGCATCCAATATAGCTTTCTTTATATCTTCAAATGCAGCTTTGGCCTCTGGTGTCCACTCAATCTGTGCATCCTTTTTTAACATAGCATTTAGTGGTCTGACAATCTCAGCAAAGCTAGTGATGAACTTCCTCACAAAATTTATCTTACCAAAGTAAGACTTGAGTTCCTTTTTGTTCCCTGGAAGTTGTAACTTCATGATAGATTCCACCCTGTCAGGATTAATGATAATTCCATCTTCTGTGATTAGGTGGCCTAGTAACTTTCCTGTTGTCACCCCAAATATGCACTTCTTGGGATTCAAAGATATTCCATACTCTTCACATTTCTTCAGTACACTTCTGAGATCAGCAACATGATTCCCCCTTTCCTTGGAGAATACTGTCAAGTCGTCCATGTAGATGACTATACATTTTCCTATTAAGCCTCTAAAGGCTATATCCATTGCTCGCTGGAATGTAGCTCCAACATTTATGAGGCCGAATGGCATACGTCTATATGCAAATATCCCCCACTTTGTGGTGAAGGTAGTTTTCAATCTGTCAATTTTATCAACCATTACTTGGTTGTATCCTGAAAAACCATCCAAGAAGGACATCATTTTGGCTCCATTTAGAATCTGTAGAACTTCATCCAATGAGGGTAAAGGATAATTGTCCTTTTCTGATGCTCTGTTCAGATTCCTGAAATCTACACATAACCTGATGTCTCCATTCTTCTTTCTGACTGGCACAAGATTTGCCACCCAAGTGGAGTGTCTCACAGGAAATATTATCCTGGCGTTTAACAATTTCTTGACTTCTTTGAGGATTATTGGTTCGAGCAAGGCATTGACTAGCCTTTGCTTCTGTCTGAAAGGTTTAGCATCTGGCTCGAGAGGTATAGTATGAGTTATAATAGAGGTGTCATATGTCTTCAGCTCATCATAAGTCCATGCTATTACATGTATGTAGTCCTTGAGTGCCTGAGTTGTTCCTTCTAACTCTTCTGTTGTACAAACCTTACCTATCAATACATTCTTCTTGTTTTCATCCTGTCCAATATTCACTTGTGAATACTGACCTCCATATGCCTTAGGCAGATCCTTTTGTTTAAGCATATTATCCCAATCAAAGGCTCTAACTCAATCATACCCTTGGGAATCCTATTGCTAGGCAATTCTAATATCTCATCTTCTTCCCAGACATGATCCTCCATACCATTCTCATCTATAATCTAAGCTTCAAATATGTCCCTATTTGAGATGAAGTCCAGAATGTGCTGATCATCATCAAACACCTGGAGGTTAGTCACATTATTAGGTACTGAAGGTACTGACACCAGTTCTACTAAAAATCTCTTCAGACCAGATATAGATAGTGGCTCTAATGTACTAGCAGCTTGGGCAAGTGCATCTGCCCTATGGTTTTGTTCTCTTGGTACATGAGTGATATTAAAGGTGTCAAAATCCTCAATCAGTTCCCACACTTGATGTTTGTAGTTGGACAGCTTTCTGTAATTACAGGAGTAAACTCCTCTTACTTGTCTCACAACTAGTTCTGAATCTCTGAAAACATGCAGAATCTTTACTTTCTTCTTATGAGCAAACAATATCCCATGAATTAGAGCCTCATACTCTGCTACATTGTTAGTGCAAGGGAACTGTAATCTATAGGCTGCTAAGTAGGACTTTCCAGTTGGATCAATCAGATCAATTCCTACCCCAGCACCCTGCTTGGATTTGGACCCATCAAACCTCAGGATCCAAGGTTTATCTTCAGCAGGACATTTAGCTGAACTTTCTTTTTTCTTTGCAGCCCTGGCTGTTGCTCCACCTGATATCCATTTTAACTTAGGAGCGTCATCATCCTCAAGTTTCTTCTTTCCTTTTTCTCGTGAACCTGATGGCTTTTGTATTTTCTCTTTTATTTCAGCAGGAGGATGATCTTCTGAATCTGCAGCTGCATGCTTTTTCAGAATATGTAAACATAATGCACAATTTGTTTCTGAGTGAGGTGCTTTGTGCAATCTACACCAATCCTTAATTAAAACCTCATGGGGAGATTTATATTGTCATGTCATCTTCTCTATTTCTTTTACTAGAAATTCTTCGAACTTAGTTAGGTCACTACCTTTGTCTTCGTCAGACAATTCATAATCTGGTTCCATAAAGCAATCACTACTAGGGGTGATCTTTTCTTTCATTTCATCATTCGTCTAGTCGGAAACCAAGACTTCTTCTGTTTCCAGCATATGATCTTCATCATGATCTATCAGTTCTTTAGTTCCTGTAGAGGACAGATAAGGATTAGTATCATCGTCATCATCATCAGATGTAGCATTTACCTCAGAACATGATGATGATGCCTCACTACATGTCTGCTCCAGCATCATCATATCTAAACACGCTTCACAAGTTTTTTCTGAGTGTGCTTCATCGTGTAACCTACACCATCCATCAATCAAAATATCGTTAGCAGGTATATTTAACAATTGACAATGCCTTACTTGGTTAGACAGATGCATCCTGAAATCTCTGAAGTGATCTATTTCATTCTTATTATCAGGATTATTATCATGTTGTTCAACTAGTATATCCTCTTGATGATCATCATCATGATGATGATGAAGATCAAGCATCAGGATCTCTTCTATTTTGACAGTTTGTGGCCTGATGCAGTAAACTCTAGGCTCTACATCTACGTACATGATCTCATTTGTTCTGTTGTATTCACTGATCATATGTTTCATTCTAGGCTCAGTGTCAATCTTGATCTGGTTTGGTATACCGTTCCATGGTAACCACATGTGACTGAAATCTGTGGACATATATCCATTGAGCGTCTTGGACCAATCTCGGCTAAGCAACATCCCATAAGTATCAGGTATGTCAACTACCTGAATATCAATGTAATATTGGATCCTAGGATCAGATGCTAGTTGCATGTGGATATGAGTTAACTCTCCTACTACACTTCTGTTTTGTCTAACTGTGTCACCTTCTTTAGGGATTTAGCAGGATGTAGTCCTAAGGCATTACATATTGACAGGGGCATAACATTAGTGGAAGCTCCTGAATCAACTAGACAGTTGTGCAGGTTCTTGCTGAACATTCTTATGGTTAGGAGGAATGGAGGTGATTCAGTCTTATCCCTATACAAGGTCATGTGGGAGGTTTCTGCAGCTTGGACTGTAGCTGACACTTTAGGCTTAACAATATTATCCCTAGTAGTATGATCTTTGCTACTGGATTGACTTGAAAGATGACTATCCTCTTTAGGAGCAGGATCATCTTGTGATTTCATGAATGCCCTTTTGATGGCAGGAGTTTTCAGTAACTCAGACAGGGACAGGCTAATCTTAATTTTCTTCATTTCATCAACCAGATAGGTGACTAACTTGTCGGATTCATGAGGTATATTTGCAATCTTTGATCCTATGTTCTGAGGTGACAAGTACTGAGCATTTACCTTGGGGAACCCAGGGTTATTGCTAGCTTTAGGATCAGGAGGTGTGTTGAAGTTATTTGGAGGTAAGGATGATGTCAATGGACCAGCAGGTCTGTTGGCATTACTCATCAAGTTATAACTATGCTTACCAGGATATTGCTACTGGTATGCATGTATTTCCTCATGTTCTCTTGCAGGCTCATTTTCGTCCTCAAAGGGAAAAACATAATTTGTTTCAAAAGTTAAGGCAGATTCCTCACATACATGGTTGTGACTCTGATGAGGTTGATTAATGTAGGCTTCTAGCACGAAAGCTGAGTCATATCCACAAGGAACAATCTCATTTCCTTCTGCATGAGGTGGATTTCCAAAAGTATTAGACACTTCAGTCTGAAAGATGCTAGCAGCAATTCTAAATTGTGGACAGTCTAACTCTGCATGTGCATTGGTATTGTGGATCCTACACCAATTAGTAAGGGCTACTTCAGCAAGATTGACTCTAGTAGTCTGTTTGGTTTCACTAGGAGGTTGATTGTCTAGGGGTGATGGTAACGAGCCATTATTGGGCCTAGAGTTCCATATTCTAGGCTATCTCTGAGGATTATTGTTACTTCCACCACCATTATTGTTGAAATTATTGGTGTTATATCCTCTGTCAGGATAAGCTGGTCTATCACTAGGATAATTTCTATTCTGATTTGACTGGGAATAGAAACCCTGATTTCGCAAATGTGTTACTTCTGTGGTGAGTTTTCTCAGTTGAGTAGAAATTTCTTTAATCTCCTCCTTTTCTTCTTGAACTTTGGCCACCACATTTTCATTCTGGGGCTTAAAGAAGGAGGATCCATGTTTATTATTGGATAGATCAGTACCTTGAGGTGTTTGAGCTTGTGTAGGACATTGTGGTAGTTGGCCATTTCCATTAGGAGGGGGCATGATGCTCAGTGGAGGTACTTGCAAAGGTGCAGGCATGACTGCTGGGGGTATCAATGCTCCATTAGGATATTGTGCAGGATATTGTGTAGAATATGATGCAGGATATTGTGGGTGCATGCTCGGCAAGGTAGGAAATACCATATTTGGAGTAGGAGCAGGTATTAATTGCTGATTTACCTGTATAGCTTCTTGAAAAGCTAAGGCTAAAGTTGTGATCTGGGGATGTGTCCTCCTTATGAACATGGAAGTCAAAGGATCCAAGGCAGAATAGTAAATGCTTCTTATAGCTTCATCAGACACAGTATAAGGAGTGACCACTCTGGACAGCATTTTCTGAAACCTAGTGTTGAAATTGGCAATAGGCTCATTCTCAAATCTCTTGATAGTGGCGAATAAGTGATAGTTTATTGAGGGATCGACTGGAACCTTAAATCTATCAAGAAAAGATTTCTCTAATAAGGCCCAGGAATTAACAGAACCCTGACCAAGACTGATGAACCAATTATAAGCTTCTTCCCCCAAGGAGAAGGGAAATAATCTGCACACCACATCTTGATGTTCTATTCTGGCTCTGCAGCACGCTTCCTTAAAGGTCCTGATATGATCTTCAGCATCTTGATAAGGATGATATTTTGGACAAAGTTTATCTGGGTTCTTTGGTAACTCATGATATGTAGTAAAGGTCAAAGGTGACTCTGCTGCAAAGAAAGACATTGCAACCAGAGGAGGTTGAGGTGGTGGTGCAGCTGGCTGAGGTTGGACTAAAGGTACACCCTGAGGCAGAACTGGAGGTGTCACAGGTATCCCAGAAGGTATTTGTAAATCAACAAGAGTTACAGGAGGAGGCTCTAGTGAAGCCTCTGACGCACTAGACCCTGGAGTATGATGGATGTCAACAGTTCTAGGTCTAAAACCTCTAACAGGCAATTCTTTGAAAATTCCACTAGGTCTAGACTTGGTATTTATCCTGTGAGCTAGGATTTCTCAATTCTAATGCAAATTGGCTGAAACTTTGCAAAGATTTCACTGGATGAGGCGATATTTGCAGTCAGATGGCTGATCAGCCTGGATATTTACGAGATATTTGTGAAGATACTACAAATATGATAGGATATTTGAGGTATCTTGACCCGTAGAATGAGATCTCAAGTGTCTAAGGTTTAAATTCTTCAAAGGTTGAACAAATTTATGTATCTTTAGCTGTCATTAGTGAATTCAGAATGATCTACTGTAAAGCTTGCAATATTTATGTGAGATCTGGAAATCTTTACACAGAATGAGCATATACGAGCATTTTACAGTAAATATTTGTGTAATATTTGAAATTCACAGATGATCCAAGGTTACCTTACTCTCTGCATCATCAAACCTAAAAATAATGATGATGAGCGTGGTCTTCCAGATCAGGTCCTCCTTCTAGCACTAATTTATGTTGGTCATGATGTTAGTCACAAACAAACATAGAATAAAAGTATACATTAACCTTTATTCATCTTGAAAGTTAATATGAATTCAAAGAATTCATGTTCCCAAGTCTCTGGTGATTAGGTCTTAATCATCTGAAGTTACTCAGAGGTTAATGTGAATTGCTATTTCTATTTTGGGGCCTTACGTGGAAATTTATCATCATCATGATTCTCCTGCAGAAATTATTTACAGAGAAGTCATATTATGCAGCTGTTTGGTGAAAAGATACAGATATACCTCAATCTTTGCATGATATTTTCAATTGTGCATGCTCTGTACTCAAATATGCTAAATATTTGCAATTATCTACGAGATGTTTGCATATCTGTATTATTTGCTTAAGATCATCAATTATTTGCAGTTATGGAGATGAAATGCTCTGAAATTTTAAAAGAAATTAAAGAAATGCTTCTAATTAAAGTGAACCTTTAGCTTCTGAGCCACATGTATATTAGATACTATCATGAAGAGAAGAAAACCAAGCCATATTTTCACCAGGACATTCCACAGCTAGATATAGTTGATGCTAACTTCAAAGGAATTTGTATGAAGACAACACATGTAAGTAGACATGCACTCCAAGGGACGCAGCAAATCACCACATATATCCAGAAATCATACACTGATTACTTAAGATTTACTATGAATTGTAATCGACACAGTCCTCTCATTCATTAAGCTTGCAAAAATATAAATGTATACAAAAGCTTTGATATGAGCTCTGAATGTTTCAGCAGATGGATTTCAATTAAGTTTCAAATGTTTACAATAAGGAATCACACCACCTTTTATAGAATAAGGTGAGGAAGCCGTTACAAAAGATCTACGATCTTGATTTATCAATACAAAACTACGGTCATGATTTTCTTGACTTTGTCAACTTCTACAAAATGGCACAAGTTGCCAGCTGGCAACTATCTAGACTACTTATGCTTATATCCCCTTCATGATGTATCTTCATCATGCTCCTCAGCTGATTCATGTGGATCATCATCATGTGCGTCGCTTCCTGAACTTTCGCTATCCTGATGATGATGATGCTGCATATGTGGCTGCATACTACTGCGGACCTGCTCATATGAATGCACAACCTGATCTATCCCTCCGTCATCTTGAGTTTTTTCTTTGATGATGGTGTGCTTATGTGCTTCATACTTGTCTCTGCTGTTATCCAGCTTATTTTTCCTATCCTGTAGTGTTTCATTATATTTCTCCATCTGGACCTTGATCCTCATTATTTTATCTATAAGTTCTTCTGTCAAGTGGACAGGTGGACCATCTGCCTCTAATTGGAAATTACTGTGTACAGCTTTGATGGTAGACTCTTCATCTTGATTTTCTATTTTTCCTTCCACCTTGCCTTCCAATGTTTCTAATATCACTGCCTCTTTAGCCATTAAATCACGTAGCCTCATGCTGATATCTCTCAGCTTATTATTGCATCTTTTGAGGACTCTGCATTCAAACTGAGTGTCCTTGTACCAGATATCTATCAACAATGTAGTATTACTATTCAATATTGCTTATTGATAAGAAGTTGAGGATTTATCCCCTTTATTTCTCTCAAAAGGCTCAAGACCCTTTCCAATTTATAAGACCTTTTCCCAGTCTGCATTTGCAATTTATCCACCTTGGTCTTGGAGTCACTTAGAATGCTCCACCTCTTCAAAGAGGCCTTCATTATTTCTACAACATCATCCAATGTGGATGACATCCATTTCCTTATTACAGACGCCTCATGCTTCATGAGGTCTAATTTATTTACCTCCTCCTGAGAAATGGCAGTCAATGGGACTGCATGTTCAGTTGTGGTATCATCAGGATTGGTCAGTCCTTTGATATAGGCATGCAACTAAGCAATATGCTCTTTATGTTGCTTATTCTTCTCCTTCTCTCTTTTCACCTTTTGAATTAGAGAGTCAATAATATCTTTGCCCTCCTGACCTTCTTGGTCCTCATTAGCAAAAGCCAAATCTACTGTGCTGATGTGAAATTCATCAACAGTAATTTTACCTTTTTCTTTCTCCACCGCAAGTATGGCAATTTGTGTGGTCTTTCTCCCGGTGGTCGGATCTCTCTTGATGGCTGATGTCATTCTGGCCTTCCTCCTAGGTTTCATTATATCCATGGAGAACAAGGTGGAGACATCAAATTCTTGAATTTCAAGTTCTTCTTCAATATTTACTTCTTTTGCTAACCATGGAGACACCTGATCATGTTTTTCAGCATCATGATGATGTTCACCCGTATCTCCCTTTTCTATCAGTAGATGTTGTGGAGATGGTGATTTTTCTTTTTCTTCTTCCTAATGCTCGCTTTGCTGTTGATCTTGTGGTACATCCTCCTGTTGAGGAATCTCTTTCTCCAGAGGAGCATCCTCTTGGTGCGGGGAACCCGGTGGTGTATTTGTATGTAGATCATGCTGATCATGATCTTTCTCCATCATTACTTCATCTCTTTTTATTTCTTCCCCTTGTTGTTCATCTAATGCACTAGATATTGGGGATTCTGCCTGAGGTGATGGTATTTGTTCTGTGGCCATTATTTGTTCTGGGCTTGCACTGTCAACCTCCTTTGTCTTAGCAGCTGGATCCTCTAGTGCTTCCTTCTTTTCATCAGCCTTTATTTCTTGAACCTCTACTATAGCGGGTTCTGCTTATGTATCCTGTGGATCTTGTTGGCCCAATTCAAGAGTATGGCCTTCTGACTCTGCCATCTCTATCTCTTCTGTTCGGTCCCCTTTGTTAGGTGATCCTGCTGGCTATTCAGGACTTGCATCCTATTTCTCTGTCAGGTCTACCACTACAGGGCTTGTCACCTCTGTGATTAATGCTTCCAGCCCTATTTCTTGAGCTACCTGCTCTGGGCTCTTTTCTTGCTCTTCTTCCACTTGCTTCATCTCCTCAAATACAGTTTGAACTGGTGGAGACTTATGAGGTGTCATATTTATACCAACAGCAAGTGTTTCCATCTTCTGTGCAGCCACATCCTACACCACCTCATCATCAGACAAATTTATTGTCTCATCAAGCGAGACATGTCCTTCTGCTTGTGTCTGGGAGGTTTCTTTCATTCATTCTTCTGCAAGTTCAATTTTGAACTTGACTATGGTAGGAAGTGGAACATTATGTTGAAGTTCCTTTGGTACTTCAATACCTGCCCCTTGTACTAGTGTGGGGGGTTGGGTTATTCCACCTCTCATGGAGGTTCTTTGTTTCTTAGGTGTGGTGGATACTAGCACCTGTGGAGCTCTCCTCTTCCTCTTTATTATTAACGGAGCCTCTTCTTCTTTAGGCTCCTCCTCCATGAGGATATCCTCTGTATCATGTTTCCTTGAGGATTGACCCACTTCTAGGGTCTCAATGATTCCAGCCTTTGCTGTCTTACTCTTTTTGGGTTTTTCTTTCTTTGGAGGGGATACTGACTCTGATCCTGATCCTGATCCTGCTACCTCCTCAGCTTCAAATACTGCCCTTTCAATTATAACCCCTTTGGGTTCCTTATCCACCTTCTTGCCCCTTGGGGGTCTTTTGCTTTGTTGCTATGGTGGAGGGATTCTATCTCCCTTGGTCTTCCTCTTCTCCATTACGAAGTCATCATACTCATCCCCAGGGATATCCTGCCCTTCTTTTTGTTGTCCACCGTAATGGCAACACCTTTCTTTTTCAGTGCCTCCACCTGCTCATCAACCCAAGCTTGAGTCAGTTGTATGGTCCTGGCAATGAATGGGTCTAAGGATATGTCCTCCTGCATGGTGAGGTCGGGTGCAGAGATGGTGTCATTGTATATCTTCTTTTGTTCATACTCATCTGCCATTATCCTGCCATCATCCTTCTTCAATTGTTGGGGAAGGGAGATGCAATCGAAAGTTCTAATTTGGTTTAGAGCCAACCTTTGATACCTTCTTCTCCTAGCTTCTACCTCATCTTCATAGTCAGCCCAAAAATCCTCTAGGTGCCTCTGATGAATAGGCTTTCTTAGTATCTTCTGTATCCTGCTGTAAGGATCATATGGTCTAGTTAGTGGGAAAGGCTGCAGATTCATTTTATTTAGTGTGACCATCACCTTCTTTATATTGTCAGAATCAGGGCACATGTAGCAGCCTATGCTGACTAGGAACAAAATTGGTGGTAGCTTCTTGGCGTCCTTATACATCTTTATCATTGTGGTGCCCTGCCGGATAAACTCCATTCATATTACTGCATCAGTAGGATACCTCGGCAGCATCAGGGGATGTCCCTCAAAACCTTCAACCCTTATGTATGAAAAGGTTGCAAACTGTATGTACCAGGCTCCATGCCTGTAAACTACCTCTTGAGCCTCCATGCTCAATCTTTTTATTCTGTCTTCTTCCATGGTCCTTACCAGATGCATAGAGAATGCATCATTGACTAGTTTGTAATCTTTGAGGTAGTTGGTTCTCTGCAGCTGGGGATGATGATCCCAGATATATGCAGCATTTGTGCCTATAAGCTTCCCATCTATAACTAAGGCATCAAAAGTGCCTTTATAAGCACAAGAATAAACAATGTAAGATGTCATATAAAATACACAATTTGAACCTCCCAGGTTCATCAGCTGCTCATGCAGAGCATCACTTATTATCTAGCCCCATAGTGGCTTGATGTCTGAATATAGACACATCATTATTATTCCATACATCCAATCCCTAAAACTACCAGAATCAGGCTTGGCTGTTACCCTGTTTAGGAGTGCAATCATGTATTGGTACTCCTCACTGAAATCATACTTGAACATGTGCACAGGAAGTTTGGCTGCCGCAGGGTATGTGTTGTTCTCTGCTTGCCACTGATACATGTTCTTTCTGGCAGATTTCTTGTTGGCCTCATACTCTTTTTCTTCCTTCTTCAGGTCCACACTCTTAACTTTACTACCCAGCGGTAATCCAAATGTCTGGGAGAGACCCTTGATGGAGAGGTCTGCATATATCCTCCCAGCTTCACCACTTGTCTTTTCTGAGGATTATAATTTCGGGCACATTCTATAACCAACTCCGGAGATAACATAGAATATGGGAAACCAGTAGCGTTCCACATCCCTGATACCAACACTGCGTCTAGCACAGGACTCTTGTCATGCCCATCATTCAGCTTAGCTGACCAGGCTTCCAGATTGGTGCTTCCCTGATGTGTGTCTGTAATTGCTCCATACTTGAACAGGACCCCCCTCTGAGAAGAGAACATAGGCCTACTGAATTCCTCTTGACACTTGACAAACCGTTTGTCAGCCATGAGTACCTGTAGTTAACAAAATCCTATCTCACAACGGATATACACATGCGTGCATATTGCACTTAAAATCACTATGCCTATTGTATCTTTTCAATACTACTTAGTCATATGGATGCATAAACCAAAACTTACATCATCATACCTGAACAATAATAACATGATGAGGGTTTCATTTACTTACCTGGTTATGCAAATTTCTCTTTTATACCAGTAGATTGCCAACGGCATTCTTAATTCAGCTGATGATCACCTCTTTCCTTCTGTCTTTGAGCTCAAATCGTGCAACAGTAGCTGGTACATGGATATGGGAGCTAGTGCTCTGTAAAACAATTTTATCGCAAGGTAAATGTTAAAATGATGGTTGAATTACCTTTTAACCTCACAGTTAGGGTAAATTTAGGGCAACTCTGACAAATTAGATTGTATTCCTTGATTATTCATGTGAAAACGCAGGATCTCGCCATGTGTTTCATTGGGTTCCGGGGTCGGCAGGAACCACCTACCATGTCTGCGCACATTTAATGATAATGGCAGCAACGGGAGCGGGGCGATATCCGTATGATAGGATATCATGAGGGCAGGAGGATATTTGCAAATATCGGGTCGAGTTTCAAATATCATCCTCCTCCCTCATATTGAAATTGTTATCGCGACAAGATTTGAGTGACGAAAGCACTCTTTTAGTTATGTTTAGTACATCAGGAGGATATTTCGATGTATCGGGTGATGTTTCAAATATGATGATGACGAGACAAACTTACATGTCTCTCTTTTGGAATATCAGGATGACGTCATCATTATATTCGTTCTTTGTATCGGAAAGGTATCATGATGTCATCGTCATATTAGACGAACATGATCATGTTCAGAAAATATCCTGTCGAAACGTAAATGTGATGATGATGTCATCCTCATGTTTGTTTCTTCATTTATCAGATTTGGATGATGTCATCAGGATATTTTCTAAGGGTGATATTTCATGTTAGGAGGATATTAAGAAATATCAGGTTACATTCGAAAACATGACGCTTGCGATACAAAAGACCGCTTGACCGGAAGATTTATTACCACTTAAAGTTGACGTCTGGATATTTTAGCCGCATGACTTATCGGGGGATGTTTCAAAGATGATGATGATCTTCAACAACATGACTGAGGTTATAAAATATGATCCTCCTCTTGCAAATATCAGGTTTGACCAAAACTTTGACTGTTCATAACTTTCACATCCTGAGGAATATCAGGGTGATGTAAAAGGCAAACCTGCATGAATTTTAACACTCTTTCAAACTATGAGGTCATAGGGAAGAAATACAAATTTTAACAAACTGACCTCATAATGTTGACTTACCTCATCCTGGTTAATCATGATGATGCAAACGACTTACTTTTACCAAACTGCCAACACAAGCCAAGCCAACAAGTTGGGTCCCTGTTTTGCCAAGTCAAAATGGGGCATGTTGTGTAACCACACAACAGTACTTTTGAGTATTAATTATGTTATCGTGGTTATCTTATAGGACCTCGGAATTCACTTTGTATTCATGGATTTGTGGATTCAGATTGGTTAGGTGACATTGAAAACATGAGATCCACTAGTGCTTATGTGTTCACTATGTTTGGTGGTGCTATTAGTTGGATGAGTAAACGGCAACCAGTGGTCGCTTTGTCCACTACTGAAGCTAAGTTCATGGCGGCAACTCATGCTTGTAAAGAGGCCATTTGGCTCAAGAGATTGTGTTTTGATGTTGAGTTTGATGTAAGGAATATTACTATTTTTTGTGACAGTCAGAGTGCTATATGTTTGGCAAAGAATCCTACTTTCCACATGAGAACTAAGCATATTGATGTACAATATCATTGTGTTCATGACATGGTAGAGGATGGGAAGGTAAACTTGGAGAAAGTTGAGACTTTGATGAATGTTGTGGAATCCTTGACAAAACCTGTGAGCACAAAGAAGTTCAGAAGGTGTTCAGAGTTTATGGGCCTCTCGGCCCCTAGCAATTAAATTATGGTGTTGATACTCCCTTTGCTCTTGCAAGGTGTTCGACAAGTGGGAGACTATTAAGAAAATTGTCTCAACCTTACAACTTTGAAAGGTTACTATTCTTCCCAGTTTAGGTCTTTTCGAATACCCTTTATCTTGAAGAATGTTCTAAAACTTTCAAAGATTCCAAAAGGGCTAAAAATGGTGGGACTTACTATTTTTAGTAATTTTACATTTGACCTCAGATTGACCTAAAATTTTCCCAGAAAGTATGGAACAACTAAGTAAACATCTCAGGTGAGTTTTCACTCAAGACCATACTTGGATCACGAGATATTAAAGTTTATGTTTTTTGAAAAACTGTCAAAAAAGTTTCAAACTCAATTTTGAGGTACTTAGAGCTCCCTAAATGCTCTAAAAAATTTTGTAACCAATAAAGTGGGTTACAAGGTGATAGATCTCTTCACAAGCATTCTAATGCATCAAACAGTTCATCAATTAGACACTTGGATAAAAAGTTATGACCTTCAGAAGTTGGACCTCCTATTTTTGGGAAATGTAAAAACATGTTGGACACATAAAAGAGTTGTAAAAGGGAGAGTTACATGTGCTGGTGTGTGTTTTGGCACATCACAAGGCATCTTTTATTGGAGATAATTTGGGAACCACTTTTGGGTGGTTTTGGCTCATGGTTTTGTAATTATAGGTAACAGTTTACTGTATTGTATCTCCTATATATTAGGAGTTGGAGATGGAGGTTGTGTGTAATAATCTTATAGATGTCAAGTTACCTCCTAGATCTCTAGTTGGATATACTCCTATAAAAGATTTCTTTGCAAGTATATTGTAATATTATTGATTCCTAAATAATATATTGGGTGGCTTTGGAGTGTGGGGGTTTTTACCTGAAAGGGTTTTCCCCACATATATCTTGTGTTGTGAGTTTTGTGTTTGCATTTGGAAGTTGTTATTATCTTTCTGTTAATGTGCATCTTAATCTGTAATTGTAAAAGTAAAAATTTGCATAAATCTTTCCTTAGTAGATCAGTGTAGGAAGCGTTTCCGCATACCTTGCTTCCTTTCAGTACATGGCCTGTACCTTGTTCGCTCTCATGTTTCTATAAATGGGAAGTTAGGGCCATTTTTTGGGGGATTCTTCGATCTTTAGTTTTAGGCAGTGGTGTATTCTATGCTGTAATCCAGAGCAATAGAAGATGAACTATATTTTTAGCTTATGTTCAAATCTATAGAGTAATGAGGTTCTTTAAAATTGAATATATTTTGCATTGGTTATGGAACCATCTCCATATTGTATTTGGATGAAGTTAATATGAATACTGAATATCAAGGATATTATAATTCATGTTTATGGTTTCTCTGTGTTGTGCATATTTTATATGGCTTTCTCTCAAGGAGAGGAATAATTTGCTTAGGAAATATTCAGTTAGCTTTGTCTACATTATGGTTTTAAAAAATAATACCATGATCTCAAGTGAAGGAGGTGTTAATGCAAGGTATTAATGTTGTTGGTCCATTTCATGATGAAAAAATACTTCTTGAATGATACATTTGCTATGCATAATTTTGACTCTGTTGCCCAATAGATTAGGTATCAATCTCTCGCTAGCCTAATGTATTGATTTGGATCTATCCCAAACAAACTAAAGTCATTTCTATTTCTATTATTCTTTTAAGAATAGTTTTAGATAAATACTTGTTCTCAATCATGGTCTGAATTGTATTACTAAAGGAATAATCCAATCTAAGTGGAATCAACCACTTCCTTGATAAAGTGTTATTGGGAACCTTCTATTCTAATACAACATCATAGGTAAATCTTTGAGATATTTTTGTGTTTTAAAGGGTGCACCCACCTTGGTCTTGCAAAACCAAAAGTGCAGAGAATTTTTCAACTCTCTTGTTGTAATCATGTTAGTTGGCCATTGACCTTAAATCCCTAAGTATGATAAATTGGCTAATCTTTAGGGGGTTTTAGACAATCAGTTAGAGGAACCAACATAAACTTTGGAGGAAATGAATGTATGTGCAAGAGATTTTCAAAAGAAATGGAGAAAGAATTTGAAATGTCAATGTGTGGGGAAATAAATTTCTTTCTTGGATTACAAATCAGTCAATCATAAAAAGGTATTTTCATTTCATAGTCAAAGTATCTTAAGAAAATGTTGAAGAAGTTTGGAATGGAAGACTCCAAACCAGTATGTACTTCCATGACTATTGGTTGTAAGTTAAGAAAAAATAATGAATCTCCTAAGTGTTGGCAACTTGGCAAACATCATTAAGAGAGAGACACTACTGGTATGATGATAAATGATTGTACATAATGTTGTAAGGTGTTGTCATTGATGGCAACAAGAAAAGGAATAAGGTTGTGATAGATTTTGGTCTGGTGAAAAAGACAACCATTTTGGATAAGTGTTGGTAGTATACAAGAGACAGTGACAAAGAGATAGTGTAATGGATGGCATTGGTCCACAGTTGAAGATCAGATCATGTGGTTCTAGTATGTTGTTTATAGTTCTTAGGTGATCTTATATCCAAGATTTTAGCCCTTGATAAGTATCAGAAACATATCTTCAAATAGCCTAAGTCCAACAGAGCAAAAAATAGTACTATTTAAAGTTGAACACTCGGTTGATTTGGTCAGCATTCCTCCAGTGTTACATATCTTCTTATGTGGTTTTGAGGTGTTGTAAACACTTGTATTAATTGTCTAAATCTAGAGTTGTACGTTCTAACATCCACTAGAAAGATATTTGTGAGTGTCTAAGTATTGCTACATGGCTTGACAGAGTTTCACCATGACAGGGTCTGAGTTCTAATGGTCTGCATTTTTCTGCAAGATGATATCATGCCTTTCAGTTCTAAAGGTAAGCTTGGGGATGTGTTGAGAGTCTTTGATATGATTTTGAAAGTATCTTGTGGTCTATAGTAAAATTTGTTCTTTGATAGATGAACTGAACCAGTGGCAACTTTTTGTTGGAGGCCGACATCATAAGTTTAAATTGTATGCAGTAAATTCTGTTATTTAGTACTTAATCCTAAGTGGTGGAATAGTTGAGGTTGACGTATGTGAATGTAATTCAAGTGTTGTTTGGGTCCACTGTGAATTTTGGTGAATGAATCTAGCTAACAAGTTACATAAGGAATGACCACACGCTACACCGTATTAGGCTGACCTAATATGAAGATTTTAAGTGTTACAAATATATATGGGATCAAATTCAATGTTTGTGGGGTGTGATGTGAATGTGAATACACGTATGTGTGACATGCAAAGTAAGGTGTTTTGTGGAGGTATAAGAGTAGAAGAAGAAAGATCTTGTTCCCATGTAAAAGCAAAGTAGCGAAATAGAGCAGTCAGAGATGAAGAGTTTTGAGATAGTATTTATGTGCTTCATTGGAGCTATAACCATGCATGTGTAGATACAATCTGAGTAGTTCAACCTGGAAGTGAGCCATTCTTCCTTCTTTCATTCTCTAGGTAGTGAGCCTATTTTGGCAGCGAGCCTTTCTTGCACTAAGCATTTCTTTGGGCAGTGAGCCTTCTTGTAATTCGATATTATTATTACATAATTATTGTGAGCTAACACTCATCGTGGTTTATCCCTGTTTAGGATTTCCATGAAAAAAAATCCTAGTGTTTATGTGTGATGCTTTGTGGTTCCTTCTTCTATGCTTAATTTTCTTTGTTATTATCAAATGTGGCAAATGGATTAATGATTTAATAAGTAAAAGGATTAATAGAATACTAAGTCACCCCCCTCTTAGTATTCTAGGTGTTTAACAATTGGTATCAGAGCTTGGTTCCTTGGAACAAGTCTAACAACTTGAGTAAGATCTTGGAGATTGAACACATGGCAGGTAAAAAATATTCTACTCCTCCTGAAGAAATTGATCCAATTGAAACTATAGAAGAAGATTGCATACTTATTAATGAAGAACTCATAGTTTCCCTTGAAGATCTTGAAAAGGTTGAATTAGAAAACATGGATCTAAAAGATAACGTCAAGGAAGCATATGAGTGCATCAAGAAATTAAGGGAGTAATTCAAGAAGTTCAAAGAAACATATAAGGAGGTTAGTGAACAATTGATATCTACAAACGAAACCTTGAATGATTTGAAAGTGGAAGTTGTAAATGAGCAAAAGTAGAAGAAGATCTAAATCAGTTGGTGAAAAGCAAATCTGAAGACTACACAAAGCTTGAACAAGAAGTTGTGGATCTGAAAGCTAATCTAAAATAGGCATGGATTCATGGAGATAAATTTAGAGTGAGTGCTTCCCAACTCGATAGAATACTTGCAAGTCAGAAGAGTCCTGATGACAAAGAAGGCTTGTGATTTGAGAAAGGTGAAAGTTCTAAAAATGATCAAGAAAAGAATGTTGAAATCATCAAGGACAAAGGCAAATAGGTTCAGAATCAAAGGAACAAACCTAGAAGACCACCAATCGGGCAACTAAATTCTCAAAGATACCCTTCTTTCAATGGTTATTGTAATACATGCAATAAGTTTGGTCATAAGGATACTCAATGTTCCATTATTCTTTCGTCAATGTTTCACTTACAATAAAGTAGGTCACAAAGCTAATGAACATAGAAGTTAGATAAGGAATGGTTACAACAATGGTAGGAATGCTCAAACCTTCAAAGGTAACTGCTTTATATGTAAGAGGTTTCGTCATAGAGCTAGTGAATGCAAAAGTTAGTTAAGGAACAACTATAATAATGGAAGGAATGCTCAATCTTTCAATGGGAATTATTTTGCATGCAATAGATTTAGAAACAAGGATAACAAATGTAGATCAATTATGAATAAAAGGAACAATGGACAAAGAAATGTTGTCTGATTCAATTGTAATAGGCCTGGACATATTACAAGGTTCTACAAAAGCAAGAATATGAAGAAGGATAATCAGGCAGAGATGAAGAAACTGGTACAAAAGGCGGATCTGACAGAGATTAAGAAGGAGATGAACAAGATTTGGGTTAAAAAAGAAGCAAATTAAGTCAAGGATGAGTTTACACTAGACTTTGGTGCAGGTACTTCCTCCAGGAAGTAAATTAGGAGCTCTAGCTTAGGGGGAGCTTAAATGAAAAATTTTGTTCCCCCAACCAGAAGTGTGGTGCTAACATTCAGCATGAAGATATGAGTTGTAAGATTGAATGATAGATCTTTTGGAGAAGATTTTGGTAGAAAAGAACCTGGCGTGGTGGATTATGGAGCAATTTGGATCGACTATGAGTGGTAGAGAATGTTTTTGACAGCTTTTTGAAATAACCATTTATGACGATTGAGTCTTAATGAAAAGAGGATATAAGGAATTCATTTGAAAGAAAAGTCACTTTACATTCTAACTCTCAAGTGACCAAAGAGACCTAAGAAGTGAGATAAGACAAATTCAAGCATCTCGTGAAGAAACCCTAATGGAAGCAAAAGGTATTTATCATTCTCTCTATTGAAAATTTTCTATGTTGAGTCTATAAAGATGTATACTTCTCAAGTAGTTGAGATAATAGAGAGGCCCCACCCTAAGTTCAAGAAGCATCCCTTAAATTAATGGAGACTGATCTAGATTGCACATTTTTTGAGGTTCCACATGGCATCCTACACACAGAAGATATTAGGGCATACATACATGTAAACTTGGAAGAATATGATCACATTAAATTAGGGCAAATATACTTAGATGAGTTGACCAATAACAATCTCAAATTGAAAGAAGAATACAAAGCTCTACATGAGAAGACTCTTGATACTTGGTTAGATTTTCTAGTATTCTCAGATGATGCTTGGGTTAGGTATATTCTGAGCAAGATTCATGATGTGTTCTTTTGGATTGATGTGCCCTATATGATTACAAAGGATGCCATCAAAGTAGTAACTGGCATGTGCTCCACTAGAAAGGTTCCAACCTTGAAGACTATGAAGAAAAATATGATAATGCGGTTAACAGGTGCAAAATTTGATAAAAGGGCACTAGCTATAAATGATATTGTGGATCCACCAGTTAGATTTGGGTCAATGGTTATTGGTTACAAGGTCTACTTCTCCAACAGGGAGAACTTAGTCTCTGCAACAGCCATATATATGACATATGATATGGTTAAGAACAATATAGACTATGACCTATGTGAGTTGCTCCAGCAACAACTTATGGAGAATTTGAAAAGGACAAAAGATAGAATAGACCTTTAAGTATGGAACTCTAATCATCTATCTATTCATTTTTTTCCTGAAGGAGTTACCCGAAATGGATAATATTGGTTGGCTTGGTCATCCACTAGTAGTGGAAAAAATTAGAAATTGCAGAGTTTGGGAAATGCTGAGAAACAAAATGCAGTCTTATGGGGATATTTTAAGAATTTCCAAAAGAAAATATAAGCTAGGGCTAGGATTCCTGAAAATGTTGTGAAGAAATATGAGAAAGACATTATATTTATGGTGGATAAAGATAAATGCTTCATGGAGGCTATAGAACCCAGAACTGTATGGGTCCCAACTATGGGATATGAAGTTACATAGGATGTTCTGACTGGCCTAGCTGATCTGATGTTGATGAGTAAAATAAAAGACCCTAAGGAGGGAAGATTTGGAACATTTGAAGAATTATCTATCAAACAGTTTATGGAATTAAAACAACCTAAAATCAAAAGTAATGTAAGGAAATGGGTAGATGATTATGTGATGAGCCAAGGGTTCACAAAGAAACAAATAAATGAAGTAAGAGCATAGGTAGCTAAGACCTCTGGTGCTCTAGAGGGGAAATCTTCAAAGATTCCAAAGAAGAAAGAGGATAAATCTAAGAAAGAAAAGCCTACATCTAGCTCTAGGAGAAGAACACGAGCCTCATCCTCAACAGTAGCTACCGCTAAGAACTCCATACCCTCTATTTAGGTTGAGAAAGAAATTCCTAAGAAGAAGTCAGAAGGGAAAAATAAAAGAAAGAAAGAAAAGGCTACACAGAGAGTATATGTAAGCCTTGGAGTTGGAGGAGGAGAAGAAGAAGAGGAAACAAAAATAGATGAAGAAATCAAGATAAGGGTGAAAATAGATGAAGCCACCACTGGAAAAAAGGAGAATCTTTCAGAAAAGGTTAATGACAAAAGGAAAAAGAAAGGTGAGAAGATTGAGACCAAAGGAGATGTAGCAATAATAACTCTGGAAGCCGCAGTCAATGCATTTGCTCAGCATGGAACCCTAAAACCTATTGCTGATTTGTATGATGAAAGATCAAATGCAGATATGGTAATAATTGAGACAACAATTGTAAGATATTTGGATATGTTTAGTAAAACATTAATTGAAGTTATAGATCAATTACCAAATAGTTTAGCCAGCATCATGACAACAAGAAAAGAAGGGGCCATGGCCAAAGATACTGAGATAAAAGAATATGTCTTGTTGAAACTTTGTCCAAACATCACAAGAGAAGAAAAGGTCAAATTCACTAAGAATCTCAATGATGAATTTAGAACCAAGAAGAGAGTCAATGCTCTGATGTCTGGTGACACTAAGAAACTGGTAAAGGAAACTAAGGAGACAACACTAGGTGTTACACAAGATGCAAATTCCAACTATTGTTGACACTGATGAAGAGGAACAAAATACTAGTGGTGATAATACGATTTTGGAGATAAATGTGGAACAAAGCATGAACCAAAGAGTAATCACTCCTCTCGAAAGCTCTGGAAAGGATGAAGAGATGAAATATTATGAGAAAGAGAAGATCTCTAAAGAAGAAAAGGCAGCTCCAGAAGAAAATATACCTAAGAAATAAGAAGAAGCAGAAGTGGCACCTAAAGAAAATGTCCCTAAGGACCAAGGTGAATAAAGAGAAGAAGCTAATAAGCAGATGTTAGATAACTCTGCTCCAAAAATAAATGATAACATACAAGAATCGGCTCCAGAAAAAGAGGGAAATGAACAAGAACCTACTCATGAAAAACCTTTGGAGAGACATGATGCTGAGATATCTCATGAAGTATCTCATGATGAAGACAAAAGAGACACTGCTGAATCTTTGAGAGAGTTTTGGGAGAAGTAGAAGGAATCTTAGATCTTGACTGCACTTGAGCTATTGCAAGGACCTATTAGCCTTGCTACAATGTCCCCATTGCAGAAGCTAAAACTTGGGACAATTTTTCAAGCTATTGCATAAGAAGAGATATTGAAATCCCATATGGAGGACAACGTGCTTATAGAAGATGCATCAACAATTTTTGAAAAGTTAATGCCCAGAATAAAGAGATATACATCATTGGCCCCTGCTGCATAAATGAAAACGTTAATGGAATCAATCAACTCTCATTTTGAGTCCCTTGAAAAATCTACAGAAAAGAAAGTAAGGGTAGAGATTGATGGCAAAAGGTTAGTTGAGCTTACTGACAAATTTTCTCAAGATAAAATTTTGTTAGATAAAAGTATAGAGTATGCACAGATGGCCATTAAAAAATCTAGTGAATTCTATCAATTTTATCTTACATGGCCTAATAAGACTAAGGACATAAAAGATAAAATAGATAGATGGGAAGCTCAAATAATGAAGATCTCCAGAACTTATGACCTGGTAAAAGATGTTATTGGCAATCAAAGGGCACAAGTTGAGACTATTCATTCTAATATACATAAGTTGCAAACCTAGAGGGAGGTCATAAAGGATAGAATGAGCTAGCTCCAGGAGATAGAAAGCTTCAAAATTGCATCCCTAACCAAGATAGTAGCAGTAGCAGATAAGACAAGGCAAATCACTGAGGCCCCTACTACCATGAAGAAATCAGAAGAGTTAGTATCCTAGATTAATGGGCACATACTAGTCTTGAGTGATGCTAAGGTTAGTTGGGATGAAGAAGTGGTGTAGCTAAGGAAGATCTACAAAGATGTTCTCCTTGAACAATAGTAAGATATTTTGATTTCACTTGTATATATGCGGAAAGTAGAAAAATAGTTTTGAAATTTTGGCAACTTGTACATATCTTTGTATCATACATCTTTTCCATTGATGTCAAAGGGGGAGAAGAAATGAAGCATGTGCAAAACATTTGAAAATTAAGAAGAGAAGAACGAAGATAAAGAGAAAGGGGGAGTTGTAATAGTTTTTCACATAGAGTATCGCCATTAATGCCAAAGGGGGAGATTGTTGTTAACTTGGAAAACATCATTAAGAGAGAGACACTACTGGTATGATGATGGATGATTGTGTTGAAATGCATTAGACAACTAAGAGGGGGGGTGAATCAGTTGTCAGAAAAACTCAAACACTTCTTCATTTAAACATCAATCACTTATCCACATATATTATGATTTAACAATGAATGCATGAAATCAGAAACTTTAACACAGATGTAACATTATACACAAGAGACACCAGATTTTTATGTGGAAAACCACAAAGTGGGGAAAAACCACAGAGAGGATTAGCTCTCAAGATATATTGTAATCTTTGAAAAATGATGTTTAGGCTTGGTAACCTGACGGGCCTAGAACATACTAACTCACTCCCTTGAAGCATAGCTAGGTCTAGCAGGCTCACTACCACAACCCTAAACCTAGAAAGATTACAATAGGGGTTGTTAAACCCTAAGGGTTGTTAAACCCTACTAGTGGCTCACTGCTAGGCTCACTACCACGATCAACATTTTCTTCATGTCTGAGAATAATACATTGAAGTACAACCAGTCCTTTGCTCTACCTTTCCACTTCTTTCCTTATCTTCTCATCTTCACACAAGGACATCTTTTCCATGACTCAAATACAATTATTTATACACTTCACCAACCTTGGAATGATCATCAAGGTCAGCATTACAATCATCAACCATTGGAACAATCTCCAAGGTCGGCATTTCAAACATTTACAAAATAGGTCTTGACCTATTCCAATGTTATGCAAAGGAAATGAAGTAAAGATGTATATGAATCATGCCCTGCCTTAGCTGGGACTAAAACTTGATCTTCCATGCCACAACACGCTTCCACAATCTTCAAGGAATCTCTATAATAACTAGAATTAACCAAGTTTGCTAAGACTGGTTACACGTTACACTATCTGCGAACAATCTTCAAACACAATCTCAATTCCTTAATGTAGACCAATATCAAGATAGGAACATGATTAGGAGACATCCACAAGTATGTTATAATGATCAAGAGCAACCGTACGAACCTTAGCCACTTTATCCATAGGATTCTTCTCACCAAAACACATGAACTTCACTGTCTTCAACTATCATAAAAGAAAGATAGCTTGTGGACCACCAAAACATGAACCACTACATTTGTAGGCACTTATCATCATCCCAAACTTCCCTCTAGAACCACAAAACAAAATACTTTATTGTGAAGGAATGCGGACCATAATACTTTCTCCCTATCACTAGAGAATAATTAGAAGGAGCAGGCTTTACTTTGGTGAATGCAACTTTCTCACAACTTCATACTGGAGGCTCAAACTCAAGATTTAGCATATTCAAACATCCCTTTAAATAACTTCCAATCCACAAACCAAGGTCTATAAGCAGAAGGAAATGCGGAGCAATCTACCAAACTATTCTTTAGCATACAACTCTCTGTCTATACTGCACTTCACTGTAACTTGCTTGATTCTTCTAGAGAGGGCAATTTTCTCAATATCCTCAACATACGAAGCTTCTAAACAAGTAATAGAGTAGAACATAGTTGACACCAATGACAACAAAGATATGTCGACATCAATGACAACACCAATTAGGCACATACTTGCAACAAATTGTGCATAATGTTTTAATGTTTTCTCATTGATGGAAACAAGAAAAGGATTAATATTGTGACAAAGATTTTTGGTCTGGTGAAAAAGACTTAGTTATTTTGGCTAAGTGTTGGCAGCATATAAGAGATAGAGTGTCTAAGTATCGCTACATGGCTTGACAGTGACAGGGTCTGAGTTCTGATGGTCCAAATTTTGCCACAAGATGATATCATGCCTTGCGGTTCTAAAGGTAAGCTTGGGGATGTGTGGAGAGTCTTTGATATGATTTTGAAAGTATCTTGTGGTCCGCAGTAAATGTTGTTGTCTAACAGATGAACTAAACTAGTGACAGTCTATGTTGGAGGTTGACATGATAAGTTTAAATTCTATACAATAAGTTCTATTATTTAGAACTTAATCCTAAGTGGTGGAATAGTTGAGGCTGACATATGTGAATGTAATTCAAGTGTTGTTTGGGTCTGCTATGAATTTTTATGAATGAATCAGGCTGACAAGTTACATAAGGCATGACCACATGCTACACCTTATTAGGTTGACCTAATATGAAGAATTTAAGTGTTGTAGATATATATGGGATCGAATTCAATGTTTGGGGGGTGTGATGCAAATGGGAATACATGTATGTGTGACATGCAACGTAAGGTGTTTTTGTGGAGGTGATAAGATCATAAGAAGAGAGATCTTGTTCCCATGTAAAAGCAGAGTAGTCAGAGATGAAGAGTTTTGAGATAGTATTTCTATGCTTCATTGGAGCTATAATCATGCATGTGTAGATGTAATCTGAGCAGTTCAACTTGGCAATGACCCATTCTTCCTTCTTCTTTCATTCTCTAGGTAGTGAGCCTATTTTGGTAGTGAGCCTTTCTAGTAGTGAGCATTTCTTTAGGCAGTGATCCTTGGGCAATGAGCCCTAAGGTAGTGACTCTTCTTGTAATTTGGTATTGTTATTACATAATTATTGTGAGCTAACACTCACCATGGTCTTTCCCTATTTAGGTTTTCCCGTGAAAAAAAATCCTAGTGTTTATGTGTGATGCTTTGTGGTTGCTTCTTCTATGCTTAATTTGCTTTGTTATTATCAAATGTGGCAAATGGATTAATGATTTAATAAGTAAAAGGTTTAATAAAATACTAATTCACCCCCACTCTCAGTATTCTATGTGTTCAACACTAAGGATGATAAGAGAAAGTACAGATCAATGATTGGTGGACTCTTATATCTGACTACCGGATATCAAGCATGTGGTTTGCCTTGTGGCTAGATTTCAAGAAGATCCTAGAGAAATGCATGTTACAGTAGTAAAAAGGATATCTAGATACTTGAAAGGCACTCCAAATTTGGGCTTATGTTATCCCAAGGATATTGATTTCTCTCTGAGTGCATATGTAGATACAAATTGAGTAAGATGTATAGGTGATAGAAGAAGTATAAGTGGTGGTGCTTTCTTTCTTGGAAGCAAACTAGTCTCATGGAAGTAAGAAATAGGATTCAGTGTCATTATCTACTATAGAGGTAGAGTACATTGCAATAGTATCTTGTTGTATACAGGTGTTGTGGATGAAGTAGACATTGAAGGATATCAAAGTATCATATGATGAACCTATACCAATCTTATGTGATAATACAAGTGCTATCAACATTTTAAAGAATCTGGTAATGCATTAAAGAATAAAGCATATTTCAATTTGTTATCACATTCTAAGAGAGAAGGTTGCAAAGAATGAGGCGAAATTTGAATATGTGCCTACTAAGGATCAAGTTGCAAATATTTTTACAAAGGCTCTTCCTAAGGATACTTTTGAGTATCTCCAATAGAAGTTAGGGGTTATTACCTCTCCTTTTAATTACATGCATAAGTGTGTACATTTGTTCAGGAAGCATTTCAAGATACATTCTTAGTCCTATCCACTGATGTTGTAAGCCACCTCTCAGGTAGAGTAGGGAGTGATTTTGCTAGTTGTTGTAGTCAGATTGAGTATATATTATGACCCTAAGGGGGAGAGTGCAAAAAGTTGAAAGTAGTAGAGAGAGAAAGTATGTTCTAGTGTTACAAGTGTTGCCCTTTGCCCTTGATGTCAAAGGGTCAGAGAGTTGAAGTGACTGAAAAACCTTTGTGCAGGAAAGTGTGTGAAGAGTAAGAGTTGCTCCAGTCAAGGGGAGTACTACTAGTTGTAGGGATGCTGACTGGTTGTTTTGTTGTTGATGGTTTTTCAAAAAATTAGTATTTCCATCAATGACAAAGGGGGAGATTGTTGAATGATTTTTGGTGTTGTCATTGATGTCAATTTCTAGCAGATGATGCACTTGGTTTCTAAATACTTTTGAGAAAATTTGAATAAAAAGGTGTGCAGTGTGACAAAAGTATGTTCAATATTATACTCCACAATTCTTTATGGTTGAAGATATGCCTGCGTGGTTTGGAAGTGATGATCAAAGGTGTTCAAAGGTGCTATATCTAGAATCTCAAGTTCTAGATCATACAGAAGTGGAATATGTGTTTGATAGAGTGTTTAACTATGAAGAAGGTTGTTTGGGAGAAAATGGTCTATATTTCTCCACATTAAGGTTTCTTGTCTTGTGGATATGGGAATGTGCTTATATTATCTATATCTACCTTCCCTTGAAGTTTCTAGTGTTGGGTCACTTTGCATGTTTAGTTCTTGTGTTGGTGTTTAGTGGTTGGGTATCCTAATGTGCATAATGAAGACATTCTTTATTTTAGGTGGTTGTGGCAATGTTGCATAATATTATGTTGATGCTAGAATACTTTGGGAAGATGTGTTGATGATATGAAATACTTCTTTGTGGTCCATAGTGTGCATGATGTTTTTGGACTTGGAGAGGCATGTATGTGGTCACTTGCTATGCTTGTTCAAGTATGGCCAACCTAGCTTTCTAGCACTATTTGTGGAGGTACCTCATGGATTGTGGATGTGATGAGCAACATGGTGATAGAGATTTGAGGCATAGCTAACCCTTGACATGGTCCACCTTCACTTCTTTCCACCATAGAAGTGTTTGGTGTTGACCTATTTTGGTGTTGCACATTTGAGGTACACATGTTTCACTAACGCTCACCTAATTGAGATTGTCTTAGATCGTGGATGGTATAAATGCAAGATGAAGTTTGAAGTGGAGGTTGTAGAGAAGATGATGCAAATATGAATCAAGGGTGGTGAATTGAGTGTGATCTTAAATGCTTATGACTCCCAGATGCAGTGAGCAGAAGGTGTCTACATTTCAGTTTGCTTAAAGTTGTTGGAGGCAATGAGTAGATGTTGAACACCTAGAATACGAAGAGGGGGGTGAATCAGTATTCTATTAAACCTTTTACTTATTAAATTAGTAGTCCATTTTCCAAAAATAACAACAAAGCAAATTAAACACAGAAGAAGCCACCACAAAGCATCACACATGAACACCAAGATTTTTACGTGGAAAACCCAAAACTAGGAAAAACCACGGTGAATGTTAGCTCACAATAATTATGTAGTATCAATACCGAATTATAAGAGGCTCACTACCCAAAGAAATGCTCACTGCAAGAAAGGCTCACTACCTAGAGAAAGAAAGAAGGAAAGAAGAATGGCTCAGTGCTAGGTTGAACTGCTCAGATTGCATCTACACATGTATGGTTACAGCTCCAATGAAGTATAGAAATATTGTCTCAAAACTCTTCATCTCTGACTACTTTGCTTTTACATCAAGTAAGATCTCTCTTCTTCTGCACGTGTCGCACTTGCTATACTTCACATGTTGCATTCATATTCACATCTGCATCTCACATCTCACAAACACTAAATTTGATCTCATATATATATCTACAACACTTAGCTTTTTCACATTAGGTCAGACTACCTAGATGAAGCGTATAGTTAATAAACTTGTTGCTTTTTGGCCAAATCCACACTCCAAAATACATAGCAGACCCAAATAACATTTAAAACACCTCATATGTCAGCTCCAACTATAGAACCATTTAGAATAAAGTCCTAATCAATAGAACTTACTGCACACAAATCAAATTATCATGTTGGCCTCAAACACAAACTGTTATTGACTCAGTCTATCTATCAGACTACAACTTTCACTACAAACCACGGACTTGCTCAAAATCATATCAAAGAATCCTTAGACATCACTGATCATATCTTCAGAATTACAGAACATAATATTAACATGCGGCAAAATGTAGACTGCTAAAACATAGACTCTGTCATAGCTATAGAGGAAAACAAATGCATTGTAGACTTAGCATAATTAAGGGGCAAACCTATCTAAAGAGTCCAATCTATCATTACATTCCTACATTAAATTATCAACCAAGGAGCATAAGCTTATGATGGCACTTGCACTGTATGTGCCTCCAAGACTCATATCTATCCTAAACTATCTTATCCAAACCTACCTAGAGTATTCTACTTGGCTGGAATACTCAGAAATACAACAACAATAAAAGTAACTACAGAACCCAGTGGCTATAGGTACCTGCAGCATAAACTGTAGATAACTGTATTCAACACGTAATTACAAAATTAACTCAAAATATCTAGAATGATAAAAGAAGTTAACACTAACCTTTGGAGGACTTACGATAAACAAAACATGCACTCATTCATGAATCACAACTACTGGAAATAGTAATAAGAATATTTTACTAAACTCACAATACAATTTATGAAATATCAAAGAAATAGTTTTAACTAGAAATGTATAAATAAATTAGGAAATAGATGAAGTGAAGACTAGTACCTTGAGTGGCTAGCTCAGGGGACTATCTCACTTAACTAGAAATCAAATCCACTTTAGATTCTCACACATTCTTACAACACATAGTTGTATTCAATTCATATCATAAATAGGATCTTCTCAGCTTGTATTCAATAAAACATGTCTGGATCTTCCAACATAGAAAAACAGAGTAACAACTAGGTAAATATAAAATGAAGTAACTTAGAAAGAACTAACTTGACATCAAACTCATCCCACCTAACTTATACAGAAACGGGAGAGTGTTATGTAACTACCAACTAATTTTGATCATCAATTCATCCCTAGATATCAGGGTACATGCTTGAGGTCAATTTATTAATCTAACTAAATAGAGGAAGTAGAGGCCTATTCAAATAGAAATTCCTATACAAAAACTCATATATGAAACACACGAGCTATGATTAGAATCCTAGAACAAGTCTTCTTATTTATTCTTCCATGATGATCATGTTCAGCTTTAGTTGGCATTTGATTGTGACTTCATTTAATGCCCTATTTTGCAATGTGCTGCAAATTCTCCTCTCCTTGATGCCAGATACTTGTTCCTCATAGGGGTTAATCCATAGAACATATGCATGCAAATAACCTTTATAATCAAACTATAAAATCTCATCTATATGCATACATACTTATGTCTAACTCATTCAATTGACAACTATTATCACCATGTTTCACATTTGACATAATAGGTTCAAGGTTTGTAGAATATATAAAAACAACATATTATGATGATATTGTATTGGAAAAGTATCTGGAATGTCATAGGCATAAAGTTTGAAAGCATATAAAAATAACATAAAAGAAGCCAATAGTTGAACCCATCATTTCCCCCCAACTAGACTTTTGCTTTACCTCAAGCAAAACACTCAATTAGACACCTAGGGGAAAAGATTATAATGCAAAGTAATCTTCCTAAGGTCCATGACCTCTCTGACCCCCTGTCCCTACTTGAGATAAAAACCATTATAGCATGCAAGTCTGTCCATCCTGATTGACTCTGCACTCCTGCACTCATCACTTCTTCCTCTTGCCTAGTATGGTATTGGATAAAGAAGAATAGGAGGGTCGTAAGTAAGGGGTAGCCATGCTACTCCTCTTTTCTCTGAGATCTGGATGTACCTATGCAACCTCTCAAACATATTCATGAAATTGTGGATAGAGTGAGGCTCTTTCTTCTGCAATTCTGGAGTTAGACTATCCCATTTGTTTTGCACATACCTCTGGCAGTTCTGAATAATAGACGCTACTATCTAATGTATCCTTCTATAATCCTTGAGTCTCAACTCCATAATTACTTTACCTGGATCACATTGGGATTTAAGGATTCTTTCCTAATCTATAGTGGCACTTTCTTTTCTTGTTCCTCATACCTATCCATCAGTTCCCCTCTAAGATGCACATTTCTAAAGTAAGATAACAATGCTCTAACTTGAAAATCACCAACATAAATCAAGGGGTTCCACTCTATATCTTATTCCATCAAGTAATTGTGAAAAAAATATTCACATAACTAGTCTTGTTCTTCCACACCAACTTCTTGAAATAACTGAAAACAATTATGCCTTTAATAGATAGAAATAGACTGATCATTAATGAATCTATTAAACTGAAAACTCAAAAAAATTTCTTTAAGAAACAATGCATAAACTCTCGGTGGGGGTCTGCATTCATAATTGCTCTATCAATTACCTCTTTTAGCTTCCCTTCCAACCTTTTCAATTTAGATTTTTGACTGTCTAATGATGCATTAAGAATTTGTTTCTCTTTCTCCTAGTTTTCCTTTTCTTGCTTGAATTCATTATTGAACTTTATCAATTCAAAACCTAAAGATAGAATAGTGAGGCATGTTGGAGGTCTTATCACAGGAGGCTACAAAATTGGTGTTTCTCTTTCCTGATTTTCTATTTTACTCTCAACCACCTGAGCCAATAGATCCATATTGGTTCCATGACCATAAGTGTGAATTTTCTCCTCCAACTCATGTATTCTTATTGCTTTTTCCCTATCCTTTTCCTCATATTGTTTCACTTGTTCTTCTAATTGTTTTATCCTATCCAGGGCTTCTTGAAGTTCTTGCCTTATATTTATATCTTCCAACAACTCTTTTTCTTTTTCAAAATCAAAACTTTCATCGTTATTTTCAGTGACATCAAAAATTTCTTGAGTAGGGCTATTAGGAACATATTTTCCCATCTTCTTTGCAATGAAAATGTCTTCTAATTCAGAACGAGATGATGAAGAAATATACCTTCTTCATTTAGTAGGTATACTGGCATCAATAAGAGTATTCTTAGGGGCATTTCCTTCCTTTTCTGAAGCCGTGCCCAACAATGTTGGATCTTTCTGTTGCTGTGCTTCTTTCTCTTCTACTTCCACTTGTTCCTTATCAACTCTTTTTCCCACATTCTACCTCTTAAGTCTTCCTAAATGCCTAGGTGTGACAGTTTCTATCTTCTCTTCATTTTTTCTCTTTTTCTTACTTCCCCTCTTCTTCCTCTCCCCTACACCCTTCTCTTTCTCAATGCTCTTATGCTTCTCTACATTCTTCTTACTCTTCTTCTTCTTAGAAGACGTACAAGCATCACTTCTTGTAGCTCCTCTCATAGATTTAGGGTTAGGAGGTAAGAGTTCTTCTACTGTCACCAACCTACTTTCTGGAGAGATTTCCTCCAGTGGGTCTTCTTATTCAGGTTCAACTTCAGGGTCTATTTCAGGTTCAACATCAAGTTCCTGTGGAGGTTCATCTACTTCCAATAATTCTAAAATATTCTTGCATTGTTTAAAAGCATCCCAATTAACCAATGGGTGCCAAATTCTCAAACTTTTTTTAACCAATAGAGCTATCAAATAATGATGGGACAATGTAGTTTCTATTTGCCTTTTCTGATACTCAAATGACATTCTTTTCAACATATTATAAAGATAATTTGGAACATTAACCAATTTGTCATAACGCGGGTGATTCAACTTAAAGTGTGCAGTATACAACAAATTATGTCGACCATCACAAGTAATATATTTGATAATATATGAAGCACACTTCCCCCAAAAGAATGGAAGGGATAATCTCTTTGTACCTTGTGTGGTCGAGTCCAGGTTCTCACCACGCTTGCAAAATTCTTCCCTTGCCATGGCTACATCAGCATAGGTTGGATACTCATACCCCATACGTGGTAAGCTGGTGACTTGAGAAATGGTTGTTTCAGAGGCATCCATGACCAATCCCTTGACTGTGGCTTCATCATACTGCAATGTTGCTGCAAAATTCCTTGCCATTTTATTATCATACTCTGTTAATTTTAAAAAATAGTCTAACCACCCCACTTTGGTAAAGAGTGGTAGAACCAATACATCCTCTAATATCTCTTTATGTACTGATGGCTCTCTTCTGATGACATCACCCCCCATTGCACTTGTATTCTGCACTCTTATCAATTCTTAATTCTATCTAATTTCAATTTTACCATTTTTAGAAGATTGTTGTTCAATTCTCCCCCCAACTGTAGCTTTTAGAGATCTTTGTTATGAAAAATTTGAAAATTTTGGCTTAGTCACAGGGAAACTACGAGCTCACAATTTAGGGCAGGTCGACTATCATGGAAAATGGCACATGAAAACCTTAACAACTTCTAAAAACTTGGTGGAAAAAATAAAAATGACTAACCATATACCACTCCCCCCAACTGAAAGTTGAAGTGACCAAACCACACGAATGAATTTGTAGGGATGAAAGAGTAATGATTACATGGGACGGGTTATATATTGCCACATGCATGAAATAAACAAAAGTAATAATGAATATAAATAGAAATTTTAAGATAATCATTAAAGGTTACCTTATGTGCCTACATTAAGTGGTGAGCCTTGGAACTGGAGATCATGTACTTGGCATTTAATAGGCATGAGTAGAGTGATATGCTTAGAGTAGATGGGAGGGTGTTGGGTATGTCAGAGTTGATGTGATGTGATAGATCACAACAGTTGAGGTAACAACTTGTGAATGTGATTTGAAAAAGAATGCCGCAACTATTGGTTTATTAAAAATGGATGAAACATGTGTAGAAAGAGTGAAACGTGTGGGAAGAAGAATGGAATTTTGCCAAAGTGTTGAAAATTTCCGTAGACACTTGTTGCTACGGGCACCTGTAGTACTAGTCCTGACTGAATGTGTATAGAAATATTATACCAAGTCCCAACTACAACAGGTCCCTATTGTAAGTTAAAAATAGGTTCCTCTAAGAGTGAAAAATAGGTCCCTCTGAGAGTTGACTGTGGTCATCATGGATAATGTGTTGTGTGTGCATGTGATGTATAAAGCATGAAAAATTAGGTATCAACAATAGGTGTTGAGTATTGCAACTCAACCTCTGCATCACTAGATAGGATTGGTGGTTCATCATTTGACTGTGTATCAACTGGTGTTACAAAACCTTCATCAGGAGTGCCAGGAGTACCATACTAAATAACTAGAGAAATAAGAAAGTCATCCTTTTGGAGTGGCTTCTTATACAGTTTCAATATGTGTCTGTTTACTAGTAGTGACTGTAATTGGACTGCACCATTAGGAAAGACTTGTTTAATCTCATAGGGTCCCAACCAACGAGACTAAAGCTTGCCCTTGAAGTCCTTATATCTTGAATCATAGAGGAGTGCCCAATCACCAACATTGAATTCTTTAGTCTTGATGTACTTGTCATGCCATTTGGCTCTTTGTTTCTATATGACCTATGTGTGATGGATGACTTCTAATCAGATTTTATCCAGAGCATTCAAATGTTGTAGTCTATCCTATTGAGTTGCTATCAAATCCATCCCTAATTCCACTATTGTCCGCAAGGTTTTGTATTCAAATTCTATAGGCAAGACTGTTGTCTTACCATAGACCAACTCATAAGGTGTAAACCCTGTAGTTATCTTCCAGATAGTTCTATATGCCCAAACAACTTCTGGCAACCTAGAAATCCAATGTCTTCTGTGAAGCTATACTGTCTTTGTCAAGATGTTCTCAATTTCTCTATTTGTGACTTCTGCTTTACCATTATCCTAAGGATGGTGTTGATGGTGGTTTTAGCATTCAACAATGTAGGTATGATTGCTGGTATCATACCACTCTTGAAAAAGGTATCCTATCCAAGATAGGACTGCCCCAAGGATAATACAGCTAGGTCTTAGCTTGCTTGGAATGATTCAGTGTTATGTCTAGTTGTTCCAACAAGGGGTCTTACATGAAATGCATGGTTTATGAAAAGATGGCATCAATGCAAGTACATAAACCCTAGGTGGTTCAGACTGGGAAGTCTAAAATTTTAACAAATGATCAATGTAATGCTACTCAAATCCTAAATCTACCAAAATTTATGTAAATAAAATGCAAAAGGAAAGAGAGAGAAAGGGATAAGAGATCTTATAGACAATTGCAGAAATGATCAATAACCAAATAGACATATTCCCAGAAATAAACAAATCTTTGCTTAACTAGGTAGCCCACTGCCACAAAGAATGTGTAATCTTCTAAGGAGATGTAATGATTTTCAAATTGTAGAGGGTTCATCAAAATGCCTAATCCTTGGCGTAGCTCAATGAAATCATACAATCGAACTTATCTCATAAACTATGCCCAGACTAATCATGTATAATGACATACAATCAGCAAGCCATTAACGGTATAGATAGGAAATCCATCAAATATCTGATTAATTAATCAAAACTGCAACTGAATATCAACTAATTTCAGATTGACATGAACCATGAAGACTAAAATAAGACAACACATAAACACAAATTCCTAGCAACCTACAAAACTTGCTTTGTATCAATTATATTTTGGCAGAGTCTCAACAATTTATTATCAAATCTTACTTACAAATGAGAGAAAAGGATGGTCCTTTTATAGACAAGGCACCATACCGAGTTTTCAATGGATGGTGGAGATTAACTCAACACCAATGGTCTAGATTACATGACATTTAATGGAGTACAAAAGTTTGTTACATTTTTAGATTTACATTTGTCTTGTAGGAAAAAGACAAAAAATAGCTTGCAAATACATCGAATCTGGATATAATGGATACCCATTTGGTTGTACATGATGAAAAGTTAATTTTTAAGGCCTAATAAAGCCAAAATAGAGTCACATGACACTTGAAAACTTGAGCTAATGTGGATTCATGGGATTCCAAGTGTTGAATGGACCAAGATGATTATGTGGCACTTTATTAGTGAAGATATATCCCACTGGATGCTTGTTGGATTGATTCTTGATGACTAGACTACTGGGATAACTATATGTATGTCTTGGACATTAGACTGGATCTGCAGGAACAATAATGAAATAGACTCGATCTTGTATGTCTTTAGCTCTTGTAGCTCATCTCCATCATCTTGGACATCATATTGACTTTCTCTTGCAGGTGCAGCAACAATTTGGTTGATAAAATGAAGTTTCTGCATTTCTCGATCAACACCGCATATATGTGTGTGTACATCCTTCCAAGACGGCTCCAACAAGCTCCTGTGTCCTCCAAGAGCTACAATTCACAATGAAAAGCATCAATTTCATCTTAACAAGTCATTTTTCATCAATTTGGATCAAAACATTTCCATTTGCAATCATGGACCAGTCAAAAACAACTCATTGTCAATGTTGCTTCCTTATAGACAACTTCATAAATCTAATGATTTTTGCATGATTTTCTGCATTGTTTACCATTTTCAAGTACCCATTTGGCCAATATATTGATTTAGGAAGTTTTTGCAGTCATTAGGATCCATTTGGAAACTTTTATTTTATGTTTTTCTATCCTTTTCTGCAAAAAACAAGATTTTTGGGGGTCACAAACTTTTCATGTGTAGTAGCATTAATTGTTGTAAAACGTGCCAAAAACCCACACAAACTTGTTAAAATGTTCATCATGTTATGACAAATAGATATGCAATTCAAATCCATCAATAAAATCTAATTTTCTCCTTGAAAAACTTAATTTTTAGGACAAAATACCAAAAAGCGTTGATTTTGCTTTCAACCGACCTTGCGGGGATTTTGGGTTCATCCAACCTTGCGTGGATTTTGGGTTCATCCGACCTTGTGAGGATTTTGCGTTCATCCAACTAGTAATGTTTCATGAGGTCTGTTGGTGTGAATTTTAACCCAAGTCAATGGTGAATGAATTTAGCGCAAAGTGTAAAGTGTTAAGTTAGCGCCGATTTTTGATGTGACCAACTTTGCGCAGATCTTGAAGGTGTCTGACGGAGGTTAGTTGACAACATTTTTAGCGCAAGGTTGGACCATGGTAATTTTCGCACAAGGACTTGGTGGCAGGATTTTTGAAGACTACCAACTATTTTAATGTTTTGGGTTAGTCAAGGGCACTTTTAGTGTAAGGTCTGTGGAAGCTATTTTAATGCAAAGGTCAGTAGGAGGCAGTTTTAGCGCTTTTTGCAGTTGGGGTAATTTTTAGTGCTAGATTTTGAATTGGCTAGGGTGAAAGTATATTTAAAAATATATTTAAGTATAATTTCTTATACTTTAAATATTTTTAAATATACTTTCAGGATGTTTGAGATGGGTTCCAGATCCATAGGATTTCATATGCAGATTCTATAATTTTGAGGTTCCACCAGATTTTAGACTTAGCCATTTTTCAAGATTTTTAGGGTTTCAGACTTAGCCAAATTAGGGCTTCATGAACATGTATCAAAGTGAAAGCACATGGACCCCTTAGTGAAATCTAGTGGAATTTGACACAATTTTGCAATGGTAAGACCTGGAAACTAGGAATTTCAACTTGACACATCCTGTAGTAGCAATTTCAAAGGCAATATCTAGTGACATGAGATTTTGGAGCAAAATGCAGTAACACCCAATTTTAGTGTAGTAAGCAACAAACGGCTATTTTTGAGCACAAGACCACCCAAGACACCTCCAAATCAATCATGCATGACATCAAATCACTTTAAACATGCCAAGAACTCAAATTTGAAGAAAATCCTACATTCTAAGCACAATTTCACCTTCTCATCATCATAAGGCAGAAAGGTTAAGACTTCAAGCCAAAGAAAAAGATGGGGTTTCCATTTGGCAAAATGGGACATGTGTGCAAGACACAACAGATGGTAGGGAGTGGACTTCTTGTGTCTAATTTGATATTCTTCCACCAGTTTAGTGATTAAATCAGATGTAAATTGTGGTCCTTGATCAATCACTATCTCCCTTGGCACACCATATCTAGTGAAGATATCCTCATACAAGAATTTTGCTACATTGGCATCTTTGGAAAACTATAAGGCTTTAACTTCCACCCATTTAGTTAAGTAATCAGTACATACCAGGATATACTCCTTGTTGTTTGATGTAGGAGAAATAGGACCAACAAAATCTAGCCCCCACTTATCAAAAGAAGCTAATGAGATTTGTTGCTGCAAAGACATCTCATCACTTCTTGTAGGTCTTCCCATTCTCTAACATCTATCATAGCTTCTAGTATACTTGACAGCATCTTTATGAAGTGTTGGCCAGTAATATCCTATTATCAATATTTTGAAGGTTGTCCTTTTGGTTGCAAAATGTCCCCCACAAGGTTTATCATGATAGGACTTCAATATATCAAACACCTCATCCTCTCTGATACATCTTCTTATAATATTATCTGGGCCAGTATAGAATAAGAATCTAGAAATCCGAGAATAAGGAAAACATTTGTGAACTAGCCACATTTTCTCCCTTTAGAGAAAAGTAACCTAGAATCTACCTTGAAACCAAATAATTAGCTATATCTGCATACTATGGAGTGTGTATGTTGAGAGCAAAGAGATGCTAATCAGGAAAAGAGTCATCAACCACTCCTTCTGTTGATTGTGTAGGGAGTCTAGATAGAAAATCAACAACTACATTAGCCTTACCTAGCTTGTCAACAATTGTTATGTCAAATTCCTATAGTAACAACAACCATTTGACAAACCTGCCACCCACTATTGGCTTATTCATCATGTTAGGGATTGCATGCAAAAAATATCAATTTAATGCAAATAAAGATTAAATAGAGGAATGAAAAATACATAGAAATAATAACAGCGAGAGACAAATTTTAACGTGGTTAACCCAAACTTGGGCTACATCCACCAACAGAGAGTCCAATATTATTATCCAATAAATCAAACTAATTACAACCAATAATCCTTGCAACTCAATACTGCTGCAGATGCTACAATACAATATCAAAATCCCACCCGCAACATACATCCCAGCTGCTTATAATAAGCCTTTTGGAAGCTTCTAGAATTAGGGTTTTACAATGTCATTTTTCTTTTGTCAGTTAACAAAAAATTAACAACCGACTCTGAACGAGCAAAAAGAGAATTTTTTTTTTTCGAGGGTTGCACCCCTGAACCCCTACTTCTCAGGGGTTGTTGCCCCTAAACCTCCACTCAGGGCATGGCTCAGCCCCATACCCCTGCGAGGATACATGAAAAGTGTATAGTACTTATATGATCAGTCACCACATACCAACAATCTCCCACTTGAAGACTGATCAAGCTCCACACCAAACAATCTCCCACTTGGAGACTGATCTTGGATGACACTATTGTGCATACAACTCCCATTGGAAATAAGCAGCCTAGACTTTGTTGTTCTAATTTTTGGTTTTTAGTCTTGAAGACCAACCAAAGCTGAAGAGGAGCTCAACTTCTCCCTTGTCACTACCTTCATAAACATATCCCCTGAATTTTCATCTGTATGTGTCTTTTCCAGCCGTAACTATCCATCATCCAACACCAACCGAATGAAGTGTTACCTCAACTATATGTGTTTGGTCTTTGAATGCAAGGCAGAGTTGTTTGCAAGATGTATGACAGTCTAGCTGTTTGTCAACAAAAAATTGTTAGCCTATTGTTTGCCCAATTCTTCCATGAAAGATTGCAACCATATCATCTCCTTGCTTTCCTCTGTTGTAGCTACATACTCTGCCTCCATGGTGGATAAAACAACCACCTTTTGCAACTTGGAGATCCAACTCACCACTATCCCTCCTATAGTAAAGACATAACCTATAGTACTATGTCTGGTATCAATATCTCCTGCCAAATTTGAGTCTATATAGCTTGCTAAATTAGTATTAGAGCCCCCAAAATATAAGTGTTTATTGGATATACCTCTCAAATATATGAGAATCCATTTTTCAGCATTCCAATGCTCCAATCTGGGATGACTCATATACCTGCTTATGACCCCTACAACATGTGTAATATCTAGTCTCGTGCATACCATGGCATACATTAAACTTCCTACTGCTGAAGCATATGGTACCTTGGACATGTTTTCTTCCTCCTCTTGTGTCTTAGGACACAACTCCTTAGTCAATTTCAAATGACTAGGCAATGGTGTGCTGACAACTTTTGCATTCTCCATATAGAATCTCTTCAACACCTTTTCAATATAATCAGCCTGAGATAGAGTCAATTTTCTATTTTTCTTATCTTTGCAAATTTTCATACCAAGGATTTGTTTTGCTGCCCCAAATCCTTCATAGCAAATGATTTTGCTAACTACTATTTTAACTCTCTTATGTGATCCATGTTGGACCCTGCTACAAGCATGTCATCAACATATAAACACAAAACAATGTAGTTGTCATTATCCAACCTCTTAAAATAAACATAATGGTTAGAATTACATCGACTGTAGCCTTGCTCAACCATAAAACTATCAAATACCATTGCCGAGGTGCTTGTTCTAGGCCATACAAACTCTTCTTCAATCTATACACCTGTTTCTCCTTACCTTTGACCTCAAATACTTGGGGTTCAATATATATCTCCTCCTCCCAATCACCATGGAGAAAGGCAGTTTTCACATCTAATTTTTCCAAATGCAAATCTTTAGCAGCCACAATACTTAAAACAATACGAATAGAAGTCATCTTAATAACCAAAGAAAAATTCTCATCAAAATCAATGCCCTTTTTCTATGCAAATCCTTTTACAACTAACCTATCTTTAAATCTTTTCTTACCTCCATCTTCCTCTTTCAGCTTATAAACCCATTTGTTTGGTAAAGCCTTTTTACCTGCAGGCAACTTACATAATTCCCAAGTCTAATTTTTTAGCAAGAAGTCCATTTCTTCTTTCATTGCAAGCTCCCACTGAACCTTTGTATCCACCTACATAGCTTCATCATACCCTTCCAATTCACTAGTATCTATTAATAAAATAGAATACAAAGAGGGAGAAAACCTTTCAAGAGGTCTACTTAGCCTTGTTGACCGTCTAACATTCACTGGAGTTTGTGATATGTCTTGTTGTTGTTGCGGAGTATGAAGAACCACTGGAACATCATTATCTAGAGTATCATCTAGAACCACATAATCCTTTTATGCCTTCTCATGCTATTGTAATTGATCTTTGTACAACACCTTCTCATTGAATACAACATCCCTGCTTCTCACAATTTTTTGATTTTCAAAATCCCAAAGCCTATAACCAAATTCATCAATGCCATATCCAACGAACATACACTTTTTTGATTTTGCATCCAGCTTGGTTCTATTTTAGAATCTACATGTGCAAATGCTTCACATCCGAAGGTTTTGAGAAAAGAATAACTCACCTTCTTACATATCCATGCTTCCTCTAGAATACCACAACCACTAAAGGACCTCTATTAATTAAATATACAACAATGTTGACAGTCTCTACCCAAATGTTTAAAGGCAGCTCAACATGCAATCTCATGGTCCTTGCATGCTCCATTATTGTCCTATTCATGCATTTAGCCACTCTGTTCTTCTGTGGAGTACCTAGAACCATTTTCTATCTACGAATTCCATTAAAGGAACAATAATCTTCAAATTCTTTGCTGCAATACTCACCACCATTATCAAATTTTAGACATTTAATCTTTTACCTATCTCATTCTCAACCAAGCTTCTCCATTTCTTAAATGTTTCAAATACATCAGATTTCTACCTATGGAAATAAAACCAAACCTTCCTAGTTGCATCATATATGAATGTAACATAATACTGAGAGCCACTAAGAGAAGATACCTAAGCTGGTCCCCATACATCTGTATGCACAAGCTCCAACTTTTCATCTTTCTTTTGCTTCCCATCCTTGAGAAAACTAACTCTCTTTTGTTTGCCATACACACAAATTTCACAAAAATCTATATTAATACATTTCAGACCTAGTAAAACTTTCTTAGAATGAAGTACCTTCATACCTTTTTCACTCATATGCCCAAGTCTGTTATGCCATAGTGTTGTCTCAGAACTTGCAGCAACTGTTTCAATCTCTTCCTGCGAACCTATTGTTAGATTTAGGATAGACAACTGAGAGGAGGGGGGTGAATCAGTTGTCCAAAACTTTCTTGCAATTAATCACTTAAACACTTTTCTTAATTCATCAGCATAATAATAAATCAGTCGTGGAAACATAATGCAACAATTCAAGAGCAGAAACACATTAACACATATGACACCAATATTTTTAACGTGGAAAACCCGGTTAAGGGAAAAACCATGGGGTGACTAACCCAAGATTGTATTCTCTATTAAAAGAATATTAAGAACAAAATGGTACATGCCAATTAGGGCTCACTGCCTGAGCACACTACTCATAAGAAGCCCACTACTTACAAGAGACACACTGTCTATAGAATAATAAGTATTACATACTTGAACTGAATAGCATCTTCACCATGCTTGAGTTAGTTCCATTTAAGCCCAATACTTCTGCTCTACCTTTCACTCTCCTCCTCTCTACCACACTCTCATCTCCACAAGATATCTTTGAAATGACTTTACAACTCCTTATTTATACAAGACATCGACTTAGGGATAATCATCCAAGTCAGCATACATTACAAAGTAAATACATAAATACAACATGACTAATTACAAAAAGACTTTACACGGATAAACACACTGTCAGCTACACAGATCTGAGAGTTCAATATTTATTTAGGAACATGCCATTCTTCATAGAACATCTTCAAGATCATCCGTAGGATGTGTAACTCATCTAGTCAGCCAGACTTAAGAAGAACACCATCATCTAGAAGTAATTCTTCAATTACGAGCTCAATCTTCAATATAGACCACCAACATGAACTGGACATGATCCAAAGACCTCCACAAGATTGCGTGAATCACCAAGAGCATCCACACTACTTCTGCTTACTGAAATCATTCTCTCCTTCATCCGGAACCTCAAGAACACAGCCTATCATCATTGTCATATTGGAATAGATGCTTGTAGACCTCTAGACCACAAACTAATTGAGTTGTTAATTCACATTGACTTCTTAAATACTTCACCAAATCCGCAAAACAAGATATTGCATTTCTAGATCTCACCGGACCTATCTTTATCTCTCTGTCACCTTTGAACATCTGCTAGAACCAGTTTTACTTAAGTGGCCATAACTTCTTTAGATCTTCATGTGGACCTCTAAAATCTTTATTGGATCATCTTAATACACATAACTACAAACCCTTTGATGCACATCCTCTGATCTTCATCTTAGCATACAGCTCATCCAATCCTTATTATCAATGCAACAAGAGTATGTTGACATCAATGACAACACTGGTTAGGCCCATACTTGAAACAATCTCCCCCTGTTTCATTGATGGAAACATATGATGTGAAAAAATATTTTAATCATTAAGATAAGAACTTATCCTCACTAACACAACTCCCCCTATCAACAACAACCATTCACATGTCTTCTCTTCCTTTATTGCTCCCCCTTTGATTGGAAACCACTCATTTTTCACATGTCTTCTCTCCCCATTTGACATCAATGGCAAAGGGTACATACTTACATCACTTCAGAATCATACTAGCTGCTCCCCCTGAGTAGCAGCTTCCCATCATCAATCCAGACCATAAGATATGACTGTGAGATCCACCGGATTGATGCACATCAGTGTACCTTAATTCAAAACTGGAGAGGTAATAACCCCTAACTTCTCCCTAAGATACTCAAAAGAGTCCTTGGGTAGAGGTTTAGTAAAAATATCTGTAATTTGGTCCTTGAAAGGCACAAACTCCAATCTGACTTCATTCTTGTTCACTTGCTCTCTCAAAAAGTGAAACTTGATGGATATGTTTAGTCTTTGAATCCAACACCGAATTTTTTGATATGTTAATTGTACTTGAATTATCACAGAAGATTGTGATGGGTTCTTCATACTCCACTCTGATATCTCTTAGCATTTGCCTCATCCACAATACTTGAGTGCAACTACTTGTTGCTGCAATATATTTTGCTTCTGCAATGGACAGAGATATTGCTTCTTGTTTCTTGCTCATCCAAGAAACCAATCTCTTCCCCAAAAAGAATGCTCCACCACTGGTACTCTTCCGGTCATCCACATCTCCTACCCAATCCGCATCTATATATGCATGAAGAGAGAAATCATGATCTTTAGGATACCACAAACCATACTCAACTATCCCTTTTAGATATTTAAAGATCCTCTTAATTGCCATGACATGAGATTCTCTAGGATCAGCTTGGAATCTAACAACAAGACCAACAACATTCATAATGTCAGGTCTAGTTTGAGTGAGATACAAAAGCCCTCCAATCATTGACCTGTACTTTTTCTAATCAGCCTTAGGAGAGTCATCATCTTTGCTCAATTTACATCCAGTTGCCATGGGAGTACTCATTGGTTTTGAGTCTTCCATCCCAAATTTCTTCAATAATTCTTTCACATATTTGGTCTGAGAAATGAAGATTCCTTTCTTTGTTTGAGTGATTTGCAGACCCAAGAAGAAATTTATTTGCCCAAATATGGACATCTTAAATTCACTTTTCATTTGATTTGTAAATTTTTTGCACATACTATCTCTTCCTCCAAAAATGATATCATCAACAAACACTTCAACAATCAAGATATTTTCATGATCAATTTTGAAGTATAGATTATTATCAACAGTACCTTTGTTGAAACCAATCTTCAAAAGATGCTTATCTAATCTTTCATACTAGTCTCTTAGGGCTTGCTTGAGTCCATACAATGCTTTCTTCATTTTGCAGACCATATCACCATGATCAGACAATTGAAATCCATCTGGTTACTCAATGTATACTTCTTCCAAGTCACCATTCAGGAAGGTAGACTTGACATCCATTTGATATACTTTGAAGTCCTTGAAGGCAGCAAAGGCAAGAAATAACCTAACTACTTCAATTCTTCCCACCGAAGAAAAAGTTTCTTCAAAATCAACTCCTTCTACTTGAGAGTAACCCTTGTATACCAATTTGGCTTTGTTTCTGACTACTTCACCAACTTCATTTAGTTTGTTCCAGAAGACCCATTTGGTTCCAATCACATTGTTTTTTCTAGGTCTAGGAACAAGATCCCAAGTGTGGTTTTTCTCAATTTGCATCAACTCTTCCTCCATTGCTTTAGTCCAACTTTCATCATTGCATGCTTCATTCACTATCTTTGGTTCAATCTTTGAAATCAGACAATACTCTTCCGAGTCTTGAGAAATCTTTCTTCTTGTTTGAACACCTTTTCTTTTATCACCTATGATCTGATCTTCAGAGTTATTCAATCTTACATACCTAGGACTTTTGGGACTTTCTTGCACTTCTATTTCCTGAATAGGTTCATTCAAACTCATCTCTTCTTCTTGGTTCACCGGATCAGTCTGAATTTGAATCTCAGAAGGGGCTTGGACTCCCTGGATCAAAACATCATTATGATCATCTTCATCATATTGATAAAACCTTGAGGTTTTTCAATGCCTTCATCAACCTTCACATTTGTACTTTCTATAATGTTTCTCAATCTCTTGTTATAACACCGGTATGCTTTGCTTTGAGTAGAATAACCCAAGAATATTCCTTCATCACTTCTAGCATCAAATTTGTCTAAATCTTCATCTCTATTAATGTAACATTTGCTACAAAAAACTCTGAAATACTTTATAGTGGGAGTGATGCCAAACCAGAGTTCATAGGGAGTCTTACTAGTATTGCTTTTGATTTGCACTCGATTAAGAGTATAGATTATAGTGCTTATAACTTCTCTCTAGTAGATCTAAGGAGCATTTTCTTCCATCATCATGGTTCTAGATGCTTCCTAGATGGTCCGATTCTTTCTCTCCACTACTCCATTTTGCTGTGGTGTCCTTGGAGCAGACAACTATCTTTTTATTCCATGTTTCGCATAGAATTCTATGAACTCACCAGATGTGAATTCTCCATCTCTATCAGACCTCAGACATTTTATGTTCAATCCAGTTTCATTCTCTACCATAGCCTTGAATATTTTGAATTTCTCAAAAGCCTCTAATTTCTCTTTCAGAAAAGTCACCCACATCATCTAGGAGTAGTCATCAATTAATAGCATGAAGTATCTATCACCTTGCACACTCCTGATTCTTGCCAGACCACATAGGTCAGTATGAACTAAGTCCAATAATCTAGTAGAAGACTATTCCTTACTTTTGAATGTGACTCTGCTCTACTTGCCCAATTGACATTCTTTGCACAAACTATTAGTAGGTTTCACCAGTCTTGGAAGATCTCTTACAGCCTGAGTGTTGCTTATCTTGATTATATTACCAAAATTCACATGACACATTCTCCTATGTCACAACCAACTCTGATCAATTTGAATAAATAAGCAACTTTTACCAGTACCAACCAAGTGGAATATATTACCTTTAGTTTGAGTACCGGATGCAATCTCTGTTCTAGAACTCTCAAAGATCTTGCATTTTCTATTTTTGAATCAGAGATCATAGCCTTTGCCCACCAACTGTCCAACACTGAGAAGATTGTGCTTTAGGCCTTCAACATATAGTACATTACTGGTTTTGTTCTTTTCATCAAAAGAAATAGTTCCTCTACCTCTGATTCTACTAGCAGAATTATCACCAAATTTAACCACTCCTCCTTCGTACCTTTCCAAATCTATGAACTTATTTTTGTCACCTATCATATGGTGGGAGCATCCACTATCAATTACCCAATCATCCTTTTCTTCAACTTGGGTAGCCAGAGCTCTTTCTACAATTTTATGATTGATAGATTCAGAGGGCATTGGATCTTCTTCCTTGATGGCAATAAACACCCAGTCACTTCTGGATTTGTTTCCTGTCTCTGATTCATCATCTATTACTCCTTCATCATCATCATCTTCATGAACATAGCAACATTTCTTTTGGAACCTTGATCTGTTAGGATTTGGCCTTGAAAATCTTTCTGGACACCTTGAGGCAAAATGACCAATCTTATTGTAGTTAAAACATTTAAAAGGCAATTTCCCCTCAAACTTACCGGATCCCCTTGGCAGTCTTTTTGCAATAAGGGCTTCAAGTTGAGTAGCTTCTACTTCATCTTCTTCCAGGTCTTTTTTTGTTTTTTCATACCAAGATAGTTTCTTTGAAGAGTTCTCTCCTGGATCAAACTTTTGTTTTCCTTTTATAGAGGCACTACATTTGAACACAGATTCAGTCTTGGGGAGAGCATCTGCAAACTCGGTCAATTCAAATGCAGCCAGTTTACCAACCAATTGATCTCTTGTGATACTTGAAAAGGATCTGAATTCTTCAATAGAAGCAACCTTATATTTGTAAGAATCAAGAAGGGATATGAGAACTTTGCCAACAATTTCATCTTCATCCAAGATTCCACCAGAACATCTAATGCCGCAAACAAGCTCATTTACTCTTGGCATAAATGTAGTGATATTTTCATCTTCTCTCATCTTCAGGTATTTAAATTTTTCTTTCAGACTTTGTAGCATGGCACATTTAACATACTTATCTCCTTCATGCAAAAGTTCCAATTTTTCCCAAATCTCATGAGCAATTTTTAGGTCAATAACATTTGTCAGCTCTGAATCAGATAAGGCACTTAGAAGAGCTTCTTTAGCCCGCAGATTGTTTTCAACATCTCTTATTTCATCTACAGTACATAGACCATTCTATGGAGGATCATACTTCTTTGAAGCCATGATCCAATACTGTATTCCCATACATTCCAAGTGGCATTGCATGCGACTTTTCCAAAGAGTGAAATTGGTTCCATAAAACCTTAGACTATCCTTCTTGTAGGACATCTTGGATCTCCTTAAGCGGTTAAGCTTTTTTAGAGAAACTTAGCTCTGATACCAATTGTTAGATTTAGGACAGAAAATTGAGAGGGGGGGTGAATCAGTTGTCCAAAACTTTCTTGCAATTAATCACTTAAACACTTTTCTTAATTCATCAGCATAATAATAAATCAGTCATGGAAACATAATGCAGCAATTCAAGAGTAGAAACACATTAACACATATGACACCAAAATTTTTAATGTGGAAAACCTAGTTAAGGGAAAAACCACAGGGTGAGTAACCCAAGATTGTATTCTCTATTAAAAGAATAGTAAGAACAAAATGGCATATGCCAATTAGGGCTCATTGCCCAAGCACACTGCTCACAAGAGGCCCACTACCTACAAGAGACGCACTGTCTACAGAATAATAACTATTACATACTTGAACTAAAGAATAGCATCTTCACCATGTTTGAGTCAGTTCCATTTAAGCCCAATACTTCTGCTTTGCCTTTCGCTCTCCTCCTTTCTACCACACTCTCATCTCCACAAGATATCTTTGAAATGAATTTACAACTCCTTATTTATACAAGACATCGACTAAGGGATAATCATCCAAGTCGGCATACATTATAGAGAAAATACATAAATACAACATGACTATTTACAAAGAGACTTCACGCGGATCAACACACTATCGGCCACATAGATCTGAGACTTCAATATTCCTTTAGGAACATGCCATTCTTCACAGAACATCTTCAAGATCATCCACAGTATGTGTAACTCATTTAGTCGGCTAGACTTAGGAAGAACACCATCATCTGAAAGTAATTCTTTAATTATGAGCTCAATATTCAATGCGGACCACCAATACAAATAGGACACAATCCAAAGACCTCCACAAGCTTGCTTGAATCACCAATAGTATCCACACTACTTTTGCTTACTAAAATCATTCTCTCCTTCATCTGGAACCTCAAGAACATAGTCTGTCATCACTGTCATATTGGAATAGATGCTTGTGGACCTTCAAACCATGAACCAATTGAGTTGTTAATTCACATTGACTTCATAAACATTCCACCAAATCCACAGAACAAGATATTGCATTTTCATATCTCATCAGACCTATCTGTATCACTCTGTCACCTCTGAACCTGTACCAGAATTGGTTTTACTTAAGTGGTCATAACTTCTTCAGATCTTCATGTGGACCTCTAAAATATTTATTGGATCATCTTAAGACACATATCTACAAACCCTTTGATGCACATCCTCTAATCTTCATCTTAGCCAAGATATTTATCTTACTGACTTCACTATTGTTCTCTATTTTTGATAGGACTTATTTTCTTAATATCCTCAACATACTTTTCATCTAATCCTTATCATCAATGCAATAGGAGTATGTTGACATCAATGACAACACCAGTTAGGCCCATACTTGCAACAATCTCCCCCTTTGTCATTGATGGCAACATATGATGTGAAAAACTATATTAACCATCAAGATAAGAACTTATCCTCACTAACACAACTCCCCCTATCAACAACAACCATTCACATGTCTTCTCTTCCTTTACTACTCCCCCTTTGATCAGAAACCACTCATTTTTCACATGTCTTCCTTTCCCCTTTGACATCAATGGCAAAGGGCACATACTTACATCACTTTAGAATCATACCAACTGCTCCCCCTGAGTAGCAGCTTCCCATCATCAATCTAGACCACAAGATATGACTGTGAGATCCACCAAACTGATGCACATCAGTGCACCTTAATTCAAAACCAGAGGGATAATAACCCCTGACTTCTCCCTAAGATACTCAAAAGAGTCCTTGGGTAGAGGTTTAGCATAAATATCTGCAATCTGATCCTTAGAAGGCACAAACTCTAATTTGACTTCATTCTTGCTCACTTGCTCTCTCAAAAAGTGAAACTTGATGGATATATGTTTAGTCTTTCAATGCAACACCAGATTTTTTGATATGTTAATTACACTTGAATTATCACAGAATATTGTGATGGGTTCTTCATACTCCACTCTGATATCTCTTAGCATTTGCTTCATCCACAATACTTGAGTGCAACTACCTACTGCTACAATATATTATGCTTCTACAGTGGACAAAGATATTGCCTCTTGTCTCCTTTATTCTTCTGAGAGCAGCAATCTTTCTTTAGATGACCTAGTTTCCCAATGTACCAGTAATCCTTCTATCCTCTGGATTAGGACCTCTTGTCCTTTGATTTTCCTCATGACTTCCCATGACCTCCAAAACCTTTTCTTCTCCTTTGATCTACCCCTACTTTCTGCATTCAAAACACTACCTGATGTGGACCCTTTTGAGCTTTTCCTTCGCATTTCCTTGCTAAGGATAACACCAACAACATCATCAAATTTCAAATTTTTTGAACCAAAGATAGAGTTACTTACAACCATTACCAAGCTATTCCAACTTTCTGGAAAAGAACATAAAACCAAGAGATCCCTCACCTCTTCATCAAATTTCACTTTTACAGAAGTTAACTGACTGGCAATCATATTAAATTCATTTAAATGATCTACCATAGATCCACCTTCAATCAGTTTTAGATTAAACAAACACTTCATGAGAAATACCTTATTTGAGGTTGAGGGTTTTTCATACAATTTAGCCAAAGCTTTCATCGGTTCACTTGTTGTCATCACTTCTGTTATATTAAACACCACAGATGGTGCCAGTCACAACCAAATGGTTCCCAGTGCCTTTCTATCTAGAAGATTCTAATCCTCATCAGTCATTGCTACTATTTTCTTGGCTATTCCTTCCAACAACCTCCATAAATCCTTCTGATAGAGATAATCCTCTATCTGCATCTTCTATAATTGATAGTTCTACCCATTGAATTTATCCACCTTTAATTTACCCATGTCCTCCATTGCTCCCACTCAACCATGAGACTCCCACTCAACCGTGAGACCTTCCTGTAGATGATAATCAAACACAACCTAATCTAATACCACTTGTTAGGGATTGTATGCAGAAGAAATCAATTAAATGCAAATAAAGATTAAATAGAGGAATGAAAAATACACAAAAATAATAACAATGAGAGACAAGTTTTAACATGGTTCACCCAAACTCAGGATACATCCACCAACAGAGAATCAAATATTATTATGCAGTAAATCAAACATATTATAACTAGCAATCCTTGCAACTCAATACCACTGCAAATACTACAATACAATATTGAAATCCCACCCACAACAGACATCCCAGCCACTTATAACAAGCCTTTTGGAAGCTTCTAGAATTAGGGTTTTACAATGTCATTTTTCTTTTCTCAGTTAACAAAAAATTAACAACCGACTTTGAACGGGCAAAAAGAGGGAATGACGAGGATACATGACAAGTGTACAATACTTACATGATCAGTCGCCACATACCAACACATCAAATATCTAATTGTTGCATGATCTATGTGTATGAACACTTTATAACTAGTAATGTAGTGTCTGGATTTGTTGATGGCATAAACAACTGCCAACATCTCTTTTTTTGTCATAGTGTAGTTCAATTCACCCCCTTATAGATTTTTACTTACATAGTATATGGCATATTCCTTAGTTCCATCTTGTTGGCCTAGAACTGCTCCAATGGAAAAGTCTGATGCATTTGTGTGGATGTGAATAGGTAGTGTCCAATTTGGACCTCTAAGAACTGGAGCCTATGTCAAGGATGCTTTTATCTTTTCAAAAGAAGTATGACAATCTAGCATCCATTCAAATTCACTGTCCTTGTCAATAGAGTAAACAGAGGTGCAACAATTTTGATAAAATCCTAAATGAACCTCCGGTAATAGCCTGCATGTCCTAGGAAGCTCCTACAATCCTTTTGTTTCTATGGAATAGGTAGGGTAGAGATAATTTCAATTTTGTTTGGGTCAACTTGTATGCCTACACTTGAGATAAAATGTCCCAAAACTATTCCTTGTGTCATCATCATAAAACACTTTTCATTACTCAAAGAGAGGTTATGCTCTGCGTATCTCTTCAAAACTTTCTCCAAGTTGTGTAAAGCTTCATCATATGTTTCACCATATGTGGTGAAGTCATACATATAAATTTTCATGTATTCATGGGTAAAATCAGAGAAAATACTGAGGACTACTCTTTGAAATGTGGTTGGAGTGTTGCATAGACCAAAGGGTAAGACAAAATATGCATAGGTCTATTGGTTTAGGTCTAGACAACTGAGAGGGGGGATGAATCAGTTGTCACATATTTTAATTTTTTTCTACCATTAATCTTCCTTTGTAACTTATAATCAAATTAATGATATAATTTTTTTTGTATCAATCAATAACACATTAGCAGAAACATTAATAACACACTTGACACCAATATTTTTGACGTGGAAACCCAATTAATGGAAAAACCAGGGTGAGGGTTAACCCACAAAAATTAATACATTGTTAAAAGTAATTTTTACAAATGAGAATGCACATGCATTTGAGCTCACTGCCCAGAGATCACTACCTATAGAAAGATTACAAGAGAATAAAAAAGATTTTGAATTGATAAATAGCATCTACCCTTGCAAGAGTTTTAGTTCTAGTTAAGTGCAAAAACTAATCTTACACATTTCATCTTTACTTTCTCTTCTTACTACTCTACCTTCATTCGCTTCTTAGATTTTTTTCTCTTCTCACAATTACACCTTGTTCGCACACACTTCTTAAAACCATTCAATTCCATCTACTATATGTATCCACAACATGATCTATAATCATTTTACTAGTCGGCTTCAAGAACATTTAGAACTTTGTTGAGTACTCTGCTCTGTCGGCTAGATCCATACATAATATGAGATGTGGACCGAAACTTGCACTCACAAATCATCAATCATGTCGGCTACCATCACTGACCATCACACATTGCCCAATAAACAACTTCTATACATCTAGAGTTAAGATCATTTACAAGGTCGACATGTTCTTCTTCTATCTATTATGTCAAACTGAAACCTGATACTCAGAAGCTAATATCTTTTGAGTCCATCTCTAGAGGACAAAATTGTGGATTTAGAATGTCTTGACAATTCTTACAACTACCTCAGATCCACAACAAACTATGCCATTCCACCAGAGAGATCTGGACCAAGATACCAGACCCTGTCACTTGCTTTGTTCTTGACTGCCCGGACTTAGACGAACTCTGATTCTGACTTCTGATGTAAACAAGTTGTGTTATGTGGATGATTGGGATGATCTTAGTTACCATCAATGACAACACCTATCATGCCTAGCAGTGTCTCTTGCAAACAATCTCCCCCTTTGGCATTGATGGCAACACTTAGTGAAAAATGAATAAGTGTTGGAATAGCTCCCCCTTAGCTTGTGCTCCATACTATTGTTCACACTACTTTCTGGTACTCCCTCTTAGCTAGATTCCTCATTTTTCACTGATCTTCACTCCCCCTTTGACATCAATGGCAAAGGGTGGGGTTCGTAAGCCAAAAATTTTCAAAAATTTGTATATAGGACCGCATATGTACAACTAATTATTAAGTTTAATTTACATGAACTTGAGAATGTCTGCAAAGATGGTTTTTATTTACACAAGTTTAGAGGCCCAAGTACTCTTCATTCCATCCAAAATAGAGATGTGGCCACTTAACAAAAATGAATATGCTTTTTCCTTGATAGATATGATGGATCACTAGTTTGAACTGTAGTTTGAGCTTCAGATAGGGCATTATACATTGTTTCTAACTTAGGGGCAATCAATCCCTGGATCTCACACATTCTCTTCATAATGTTGCTTTTCTCTTTAACAAGTCTCTTTATCTCATCAGTCAAGCTAATTACTTGACATTCTTGACTTATGGGTGAAATATTTAGAGGATCAAAATTATTAGACAGATTTGACAATTTCAGTTCTTGTTCCTTTATCTTCTTCTCAATATCCTCATTTACTTTGGGCCAGGATAGACAAAATTTATATACATCACTTCTATCACTTATAGAATTTTGAACACTCTTTATATTGATAGCAAGTATAGTCCTATCATACCCTATTAGACTCTTAATTTCACTAAATCTCTTATCCAAAAACTCATTTCTAACTTTTGTCTCTACAAGCTTCTCAAAGGACTCAAAATGAGTATTTATAGAACTTACAATATTTTTTTAGATGTCTGGAGGGGGAATCAAATGGACTCTTCTGGTAGGAAGGCATTAATTTTTCCAAAATCCTAGTTGCAAGCCCCAGTAGCTCATTGTCCTCCATGTGGAACTTTAACATCTTTTCTCTAGCCTTTACTTGGGTGAATGATGCAATTTTCATCAATTGAATTGGAGAGAGAGCATCGAGATTGGCTAGACCTTGGATTAGTTCAAGCTCATCAAGCTTAATCATTTATTTTTAAAGAAGACTTTTTACTAGATCTATAGTGTCTCTTGCAACATTTTATGAACCATCCTTTTGTTCATCAGATTTCTCAGTATCTGCTTTAGGTGCTTCAAAATTTGTACCATCTTCTTCTTTATCTTTCTTTCCTTTTTCTTCCTCTTTCTCTGTTTTAGTTTTCTTTGTGTTCTCTACAGAGGGACTCTTTTATATTTGTTCACCACTTGCTAGCTGATCTGGAGGGCTCTGTGAAGTAGTAATATTATTTTCTTTTCCTGATGGGTCAAGTGGATTACGAGTATCTCCTGCATCAACTACTTTATCCATCATTTTTGTATCATCCTAATTTACTTGTTCCATTTCTGGAACAGAGGCTTCACCCAACTTAGATTGTTGCTCGATGATGTTCTCTTCTTTACCATCTAGAACTTCTTCTATGACTATGGGAAAATTGTGTTTTTCCAATGCTTTCAAAAGAATTTCTTGAATTTCTTTAACGATTTCACTTGTTTCTCCAAGAATCAGTTTGTTCATTCTCTTTTTACTTCTAAAGTCATCTTTGACTTCCTTGAATATCATATCTATTTGATCAGGTGAAATCTGAGGACACAAATTTATTAGCTCATGTTCCCTAATTTCCATGTCCTTACTCTTGGAATTTTATTTTCTCAACTCCAAAATATTTTCTAGAGTTTGTGGCAACTCAGAAGTTACCTCAATCAGTTCTTTGTTGTAGATGTTGAGATATATGATAGTTGCTTCCTCCAACACCCTTTCATCCACATCACTATATTCATCATAGAATTTAATTATGGGTTTTAGATTACCATCTACAGTGACTGACTTAATCACATCCTCCAGGGAAAGTGTGGGCTTCTCAACATATTCCTCATATGCTTTTGTCTTTTGCCTTTTATTATCCCTTTTGCTTCTAGAGGACTTTTCTTTAGTTACTTTTGCAGCTTTTGTTCTGGTGGCCTTTTTTTCCTTGATTTCAATGTCAGAATCTATAGCTTCTTCTTCTTCTCTTATGCTTTCATAGGTCCAGGATGCTTTTGTTTTCTTCCTTTTCTCCCATTTTCTAGATGATTTTGCTTCTGGTTTTGTAGTCTTGGAAGGAATAGGGGCAGTAGTAGAGCACCTAGTAGTTCTTGAAGTGGAAGAGAGTTCCACCGAAGCATCTATTTGTTTCTTATCTTGTTTCTCTTTCTCAACCTTTTCAATTCTTTCTCTGAGTTTCCTCACAGCCTCGTTAGTTAGCCCCAGATTTTTAGCTACTACTCAACTTCTTTTCTTACTTTCCTATTGGTTTCAGGTTCTCTAAATTCAGTATGTAGTTTTAAATTTAGCTCCTCATAAGTTCCAAATCTTTCAACCGTTGTGTCTTTAGGATTTCTTAGAAGATGTTGAGCATACATATTTAAGATTTTTTCATCTACTTTATAGCCCATGGGCATGATCCAAGTAGTTATGGGCTCCATTGCTTCCATTAGACACTCATCAGTATCAACCATGAAGCATATATCATTTTTGTACTTCTTAACAATTGATTTAGGGATTCTTTCCCTTAAGTGCATCATACTCTAAAAATTCTTGGAGTAACCCCATATTGCAGTTTTCTAATCTTTGAAATCACCAATGCTGCGAAGATGATCTCTAATCTAAATGGAAACTGGCTTATCCTTACTCCAGTGCACACCTTTTACCCTAGGTACCTCATTCATAAAGTAAAAGAATAGACATAGAACCAATGCACCATACTTGAAAGTGTTTTTCTTATCTTTCTTGATTTTGTTTAAATTTTCAATCAATTGATTCTATAGTAATTCACACAAGTCATAATCAATATTTTCCTTTAGCATCTTGTATGCAGCATATATGGCTATTCTGGAAACAGAATTTTCTCTGCTCGAGTGGTAAATCTTGTGCCCAATCACCATGGAGGTGAATTTGACATCTGGTTCTATAATATCATTAATGGTCATTGCCCTTCTATCAAACTTAGCATTGGTAGCATCAATCACTATTTGGTTTTTCATGGGTTTCAGCATGGGAAATCCTTTGGTTGAGTTTAAGCCAGTTACAATTCTGATAACATCCTTGGTAATCTTGAATGGTTTTAACAACCAAATGAATTCATGCATCTGACTCAAAAAGTATCGGACCCATTCATCCTCATCAAATGTTGGAAACCCCATAATCTGAATAAAGTGCTTATCCTGTAGTGCCTTATACTCAGGTTTAAGTTCATGATTTTCATCCCTGAGTTGTTTCTCAAACAAGTCTACATACCTTGAATCTCCAAACTCATCTATGTTTGCATGAATATAAACCCTAATGTATTCAACATGCAACACACCATACCAAACACTTGAAAAAGAACCTAACGGGTTGACTTCAATTGATTTGTGAGGATGCTTCTTAAATTTGGGTCAAGGCCTTTCAGTAATGTCAACAACATGAGGAGTAGCCATCTCAATAGATTTCAGATTCAAATCTTTACAGAGAGGTACTGTAATCAGTGAAATCAAAATGAAGATTAAAGCTAAATCAAATGCAAAATAACATGATTATACCTCCATAATGACTCACGAATCCATGCGGGAAGGAGATGCACCTGATTAGAGCTCCTCAGATTTTTTCCCGTGATTAGTGTGTAGATGTGGATTGCTCAAGACCGTCAACACAATGTGAATGAGATTAGATGATGGATTGATAGACTAGATGGAGATGAGGGATAATTTTGACATTACAATGGTAGGATGAGGAGATTTGTGGAGTGATTTTGGCAGAGTTATGATGCATGAAGAGGTATCTCTTAAATGGCTTAGAGAGGGGTCCAATTTATAGAATTTTGGAGATGAGGATGGAGGGTGAGGATTCATTTGATGAGATCAAGGGCTAGGAATAAAAGTGAATCTTTTATTCCTAGAGGATGAATTAAAAATTCTCATTTTGGGAAGAGTGGAGGATAATGGGGGACAACTGAATTTTAAATTCAGTGAGTGGAGGATAGTGGGAGACAACTGAATTTTAAATTTAGTGAGTGGAGGATAGTGGGAGACAACTGAATTTTAAATTCAGTGAGTGGAGGATAGTGGGAGACAACTGAATTTTAAATTTAGTGAGTGGAGGATAGTGGGAGACAAATGAATTTTAAATTCAGTTTAGTGGATGATGAGGTAAGCAGGGTAAATTAAGTGTTATCTTAATTAACTTAAACCTAGGTTAATCAGATAAACAGGATTTATCTAATTAACAAGGATTAGGGAAATGGATAAATCATCTAAATAAATATTAGCAATATTCATTTAATTGATAGGATAGGGTTGTAAGGTTAAATGGATTAATTAGGTGAATTAATTGATCACCAGGGATATGTAGATGGGGGGAGTGGATTAGTACAGAGGTACAAAAAATTGGTTTGCAGAGCAAATCCAATTTTAGGTGTCTATAGGTATCTTTTTCTTTCAGGAGGTTAGGGTTGATTAGTTGCCGGTTGAATTTGCTCTTTGCCTTAGTCTCTGGATTTGTAGCTCAAATGCTCTTCTTCTTGTTTCCTTTGAATGCAAAGTGATTCAAATGAGTGACCAAGTGACCTTTTATCTTTTGTAAAACCTAATTTGGCATTGTAATAAATGTGTTGCCCTAACTATATCCGGTTACTCTATTTTTGATAGTTCTTCATGAATCACTCCACAAGTTTTCATATCAACATCTTTTCTTCTAGAAATCCTTCCAAAGATTCTGGACCAATTCAAAATATTCTCTTTTATTGTCCTAGATTTAGGTACCCACTTACCGACTGGGGGTAATTTGATGTTCAATGCAGCTCCCCTTGAGCTAGAGCTCCTGACTTAATTCTCAGAGGAATTGTCAGCACCTGATTCTGTTGCAGACACATCATCGTTGTTTATTATATCTTTCTTTACCTAGTTCTTGCTCATTTCACTCTATATCTCATTCACATCAATTTTTCTTTTGCCTTTGTCTTGTCTCTATTCATTTGGTTTTCTGTTTACTAGACCTCTTCTTCCATTGTTCCTACTTCTGCAAAATCTTGCAATATGACCAGATTTATTACAATTAAAGCACACAACATTTCCTTGCTTATGAACTTGATTTCCTCTTGATCTACATTGATTAGCCATGTGTCCAAACCCATTGCAAGCAAAATAGTAACTATTGAAAGAATTGTTAATTCCTCTATTGTTAACATTATTCATTATCATACTTCTACATTCATTTGATCTATGACCATACCTCTTACACTTGAAGCATTGACTAGAGAAGGATGGACCATTTTGATTCACTCTACTTCTGTACCGAGTAGCTCTATGACTAAATTTATGGCAATTGAAACAATTTCCATTGAATGATGGATATCTTAGAGCATTAGGTTGTCTTACCAGAGCTTTTCTAGTTTTGTTTCTTTTATTCCTTGGTTGAAAATTTCTTTTTCTAGATCTAGAGCTTTCACCTTTCTCATATCTAAGATCATGCTTGTCATCATCCCTTTTTTGTTCTTCAATTAGTGCTTCAAGTTTAGTTGAGCTTATCTTGAACTTCTCCTTATACTCATTGGCAATTTCTAGGTCATGTCTGAGAGTGATAATCTATCTCTCAAGTTTTCTCTCATTGTTTCTTCTTTTTTGTATATTTGATTCTAGGAGACTAGCTATTCCATCCAATCTATAGCATTCTTTAGTTCTCTCCTTTAGATTTTGCTTTATTTCTTCTTTGATTTTCTTCCTATTTTCAATTTCCTTGGTTAGTCTCATCATCCCAGTTTCCATCTCATGTTTTAAGACAACAACTTCTTTAGCTAACTTTTCACATTCCTTTGTCTTCTCTTTTAGGGCCTTGTCTTCTAGTTGAAGAGGTTTCTCCTTTCCTTTTGCATTGGATTTGCTCAATTTTTCTTTTAAAATCTCAATGAAGTTTTCAGCCTTTTTGAGGTTATCTTACAACTCTTGCACCTCTACCTTGGACTACTCAAGATCATCTAGGGCAAGATTCAGTTGCCCTTGAAGGTTATATTCATCCATTTTTACTGACTTCCTAAATCTCCCTTAAGCTGTTAAACTTTTCAAAAGGAACCTTTCTCTGATACCAATTGTTGGTTTAGGTCTAGACAACTGAGAGGGGGGGTGAATCAGTTGTCACATATTTTAATCTTTTTCTACCATTAATCTTCATTTACAACTTATAATTAAATTAATCATATAAACATTTTAGCATCAATCAATAACACATGAGCAGAAACATAAATAACACACTTGACACCAAGATTTTTGATGTGGAAACCTGGTTAACGAAAAGACCACGGTGGGGGTTAACCGACAAAAAATAATACCCTATTAAAAGTATTTTTACAAATGAGAAAGCACATGCATTTGGGCTCACTTCCTAGAGCTCACTACTCAAATAGAGGCTCACTGCCTACAAAAATATTATAAGAGAATAATAGAGATTTTGAACTGATAAATAACATCTACCCATGCAAAAGTTTCAGTTCCAGTTAAATGCAAAAACTGATCTTACACATTTCATCTTTACTTGCTCTTCCTTCATTTGCTCCTTAGATTTTCTACTCTTCCCACAATTACACCTTGTTTGCACACACTTCTTCAAATCATCCAATTCCATCTTCTATATATATCCACAACATGATCTACAATCATTTTACCAGTCAGCTTCAAGAACATTTAGAACTTTGTTGAGTACTCTACTCTATCAGCTAGATCCATACATAATATGATATGTGGACCAAACCTTGCACTCACAAATCATCAATCATGTTGGCTACCATCATTGATCATCACACATTGCCCAATAAACAACTTCTATGCATTCAGAGTTAAGATCATTTACAAGGTCAACCTATTCTTCTTCTGTCTGTTTTGTTAAACTAAAACCTGGTACTCAGAAGCCAATATGTTTTGAGTCCTTCATCTACAGAGGACAAAACTGTGGATTTAGAGTGTCTTGACAATTCTTACAACTACCTCAGATCTGTAACAAACCATGTCTTTCAACTGAAGAGATCCGAACCAAGATGTTGGACCCTGTCACCTACTCTATTCCTGACTATTTGGACTTAGACAGATTCTAATTCTAACTTCCAATGTGAACAAATTGTGTTATATGGATGATTGGGATGATCTTAGTTGCCATCGATGACAACACCTATCATGCCTAGTGTCTCTTGCCAACAAGGTCCCCGAAGAGCAAGTAAATGTTATCTTATCCTAATCCTCTGGTGCAATCTTGATTTGGTTATAGCCACTAAAACCATCAAGAAAAAAAAAATTCTTGCCTGCCAAAGAGTCAAGAACTTGGTCAATAAATGGCAATCGAAAGTGATCTTTTCTAGTAGCAGTATTGAGTTCTCTGTAATCCACACAAACTCTCCATTTTCCACCTTTCTTGGGCACTATGACCAATGGTGACACCCATTCACTATCTAAAATGGGGTACATAAAGCCTACATCCAAAAGCTTTTGAAGCTTAATTTTCACAATTTCTCATAAAGCAGGGTTCATGCACCTCTGCTATTCCCTGATAGGTCTATAGCTATCATCAATGTATATTTTATGCATGCATAAGGTAGGATCAATGTCTTTCATGTCACTGTAATCCTAGGTAAATGTTGTTGAGTGTGTCTGCAATACTTCATGCAGGGATTGTTGTTGTTCATCAGTCAATGCCTTGTTAATAGTCAACATCTTTCTTGGCTTGATTTCTAATTGTTTGGACAGTTCTTGTACAAAAGACAAATCAAGGCTAGGTAATATTGGTAAGCATTGCTGGGGTAATAAGGCATGAATTATTTGGGATACCTCCTCTGAGGAACTTCTAGGTATTGTGCTTCTCAAAGGGTCTTGTAAGCATGATAGACATTCCTACTGCTGCTGGTGCCTCCCACAGTCATTTTGTATGATGTGATCAATTATCTCATCTTCATCTTGAATATCCAATAAGGGGCTACATTCAATAGTCATCAAGGTTTGCAGGGAATAGCTGTCTTCATCTTCTAGGGTAGGCCAAATGGTCTAATGAAGCTCATGGTGTGGTTGGGCTGGTAGATATAAAACCAATTTCTTGGTTATAGTCCCATTGGATATGGTCATGTTACCAGACCCACAACCTAAAAAATGCATCAGCAGTGGCAAGCCATGGTCTACCTAGTATAAGAGGATAACCAACAAGATTAACCTTTGGTTGCAGGACTATAAAATTAGCAAGGTATTCCCAAGAATCTAATGCAATGACTAAATCCTCAATGACTCCTTCAAGTTTGACTATAGACCTATCAGCTAATTGCAAGACTCTCTAAGTAGGCCTAAGGTTGTTCAATTGGAGTGTCTTCATTGTCTCCTTGGTCATGACATTAATTACAGCACCTAAATCTATCAGAGTATTCTTAATCAGAGTCCCATTGATTTTGACATCTACCACTAGACTACCTAGATCTGTGTATTTGAAAATAGTTATGTTCCCCAACATTATGTCAGCTAGGTTGCCCAAAACATGAACTATCTTTGGGTCTATTCTCTTTCTTCCTAGTTTCTTGATGTAGAGATCATGTATAGTCTTAGTGTAGATGGGAATATCTTTGATCACCTGGATTAAGGGGATCTTTATGCTTATGTCTTGCAATTGGCCTATGAGGTCATTTTTAGACTATGTCGGTTGTTTCTAGATAGCCAATCATTCAGGGAAAGGAGGCTTAGGATTTGAAATGGTCTGAGGTTCTTGAGTTGATTCAAGTTCCAAAGGTGGTTTATCTAAGGCCTCTTTTGTGGCTTCTTCATCTTCAAGTTCTGTAATTTGGGGAGATGAAGGACCTGCAAGTCGCTTCCCTGATCTGAGATGAACATTACTCACTTCCACCCCATAGGTGGGATATTGCATCACCTTATTGTTAGGGTTAGGTGTAGGTTGAGCAGGGATTTAGGTAGGTCTAGGAGGTGGATTTTGAGGTGTTGATGGTGACATTATGGCTAGCTCATGTGGTTGAGAAGGAATCATAGGTTGCTAGAAATGTGCATTTTGTTGCCATTGTTGGCCCTTGTTCCATTGAGGTTGTCATTATTGCTGTTGAGTAGGCCACTGGGGGTTATAGTTGGGGCCTTGGAAATTTTGTTGAGGCCATGGGTTTGGTTATTTTTGATTCCAACCAGTTTGTGGAGTAGGCCATTGTGGGTTTTGCCATGTATTTGGATTGCCAGGCCACTACTGAGTATTCCAAGCAGAGAAATTCTAGTTTGTAGCAGAGAAGGGTGAATTAAAATTAAGTGGATCAGAGGGCATACCTTGTGTTTGCTACCAAGGCCTCCTCTTAGCTATGAAGAACATTTGCACATCCTCCCCTTCAAATGGCTATAATTTTGGCCTTTCAACCTTCTCTTACTAGATATTGGCCACCTTCTTGCATTTGCAACTAGCCTTCCTCTGCCTACAACTGGGGCAATATTCAATAAGAATTACATCTGCCTCTTCCTGTTTCTTTTTGATGTGAAGAGTGTCTAGCTGTGTAGCCATATGGCTAATGATATCTTCTTTCATGTTGATCAGTAAGTTACTAATCTCCATTCTTGAAACCCCATTGGTTGCCTTGCCTGTGATGGCTGCTCTTTCTCCCCTTGGTCTTTTGGTAAATGTTCTAGAATAATTTCTGTAAGCTCTATAGACATCCTCAAAGGGAAGTTGAGATATATCCCCTATTCCAATGAGATTGACGGCATCCATGCAGTCATCATTAACCCCCCTCAAAAAGACTAGCTTCAGTGATTCTTCAGACAATCTATTCTTAGGGTTTTTCTTCAAGGTAAACTAGAATCTTTCATAATAATCTTCTAGTGGATCATCCTCTTTTTGTGAAATCCTGAAGATGTCATCTCTCCTCCTATCATGGCCTCTACAGTAGTCTTTATATTTTTCCAGGAACTTTGTCTTCATGGTATCCCAGTCTGGAGTGGCATCTTTCCCCAATGCCATAAACCATCTTAAAGTGATATCTTTTAATGTGGCAGGGAATAGCTTGAGCCTATAAGGATCAGTGGTGTAGCCATAACTCCTACACAAGACATCAAACACGAATAGGAAAGTGTTAGGATCTTTAGTCACCAGGCCGTAGAAAATAGGCAATGCAGAAGGTGGTATATTTTTTAGAGTAACAGCCCATGCTTGGTCTGGGATAGGGAATTCAAACATTGCTTGTCTTGGAGGATCCTCTACTGTAGCTTCTACCATGGTTCTAAAGGTCCCTTCTGTAGTTGTGGAAGAAGCTGATGAAGATGTAGAATGTGTTGATGAAGATGTAAGAGGAAATTCAGCTTCAACACTTTCTATTGTATAATTGATAAAGTTAGTTGTTTCTTCACTATCCTAAAAAATTTGAAGGGAGGAATCTACCTTGGTTATCTCTCTACCTCCGCATACAGTGAATTTGGCTTTATATTCCAGTGGTCCTGCACAATGTTGGTATACTTTCTGGTGTTTCTTGAAAAATGAATTTATTAATCTAATTCTAGAATGAAAATTTAAACTATGAAAGCATATAAAAAAAAATGAGCCTATGAAGGTAGCACCATCCCCTGAAACAACACCAAAAATGTAGAGGAAAACTAATGCATTGTCGACTTAGCATAATTCAGGGGCAAACCTATCTGAACAGTCCACTCTATCATTGCATTCCTACATTAAATTATCAACCAAGGAGTGTAAGCTTATGATGGCACTTGCACTATATGTGCCTCCAGGACTCATATCTATCCTAAACTATCTTATCCAAACCTACCTAGAGTATTCTACTTGGCTGGAATTCTCAGAAATACAAAAATAGTAAAAATAACTACAGAACCCAGTGGCTAAGGGTACATGCAACATAAGCTATAGATACCTATATTCAACAGGTAATTACAGAATTAACTCAAAATATCCAAAATGATAAAAGCAGTTAACACTAACCTATGGAGGACTTACAGTAAACAAAGCATGCACTCATTCATGAATCACAACTACTGAAAGTAGTAATTAGAATATTTTACTAAACTCACAATACAATTTATGAAATATCAAAGAAACAATTTTAACTAGAAATGCATAAATAAATAAGGAAATAGATGAAGTGAAGACTAGTACCTTGAGTGGCTAGCTTAGGAGACTATCTCACTTAACTGGAAATCAAATCCACTTCAGATTCTCACACATTCTTATAACACATAGTTGTATTCAATTCATATCATAAACAGGATCTTCTCAGATTGTATTAAAAAAAACATGTCTGGATCTTCCAACCTAGAAAAACTAAGTAACAATTGAGTAAATATAAAATGAAGTAACTTAGAAAGAAGTAATTTGACATTGAACTCATCCCACCTAACTTATACAAAATTGGGAGAGTATTATGTAACTACCAACTAACTTTGATCATCAATTCATCCCTAGATACCAGGGTATAGGCTTGAGATCAATTTATTAATCTAACTAAATAGATGAAGCAGAGTCCTATTCAAATAGAAATTCCTATACAATGGCTCATATATGAAACACACGAGCTATGATTAGAATCCCATAACAAGTCTTCTTCTTCTGTATTTATTCTTCCATGATGATCATGTTCAACTTCAGTTGGCATTTGACTGTGACTTCCTTTAATGCCCTGTTTTGCAATGTGCTGCGACTTCTGCTCTCCTCGATGCCACATACTCACTACTACACAGGGGTTAATCCATTGAACATATGCATGCAAATAACCTTCATAATCAAACTATAAAATCTCATCTATATGTATACATACTTATGTATAACTCATTCAATTGACAAATATTATCACCATGTTTCATATTTGACAGAATAGGTTCAAGGTTTGCAGAATATATAAAAACAACATATTATGATGGTAATGTCTTGGAAAAGTATCTGGAATGTCATAGGCATAAAGTCTGAAAGGATATAAAAATAACATAAGAGAACCCAATATTTGAACCCATCAACAACCAGTCACTGTCAAATCATGTAGCAATACTCAGTAGATTATAACTATCTTTCCAGTGGACCTCAAACTCTGTAATTCTAGATTTAGACATTTCATACTAGTGTTTACAACACCTCAAAACTGCATAACTAAATATGTAACACCGAAGGAATGTGGACCAAAACAAATGAGTTATATTTTGATTGCCTTTGTTCTTTGCAATGCCAGCCTTAGGCTACTTGAAGATATACTTCCAAAACTGATATAGGTCTAAAAATTAGGATATAAGACCATCTAAGAGTTGGAAACATCATTCTAGAATTGCAAGACTAGATTTGCAATTGCAGACCAATGCCAATCCAAACATTGTCTCTCTGTCACTATCTCTGTATACTGCCAACACTTAGCCAAAATGACTAAGTATTTTTCACTAGACCAAAACCTCTATTCTAAGCTTATTCCTTTTCTCTTTTCCATCAATGAAAACATCTTCAAACATCAAGCTTAGCCAAATTGCCAACAATCTCCCCCTTTCGCATTGATGGAAACACTTGATGTGAAAAACTATTATACTGCTCCCTTTTACTCTTTTTACACTACTCCCCTAACTTCATGCTTTTCTTTTTATTTTTTAGCTACTTTCTTTTTGTGTTTTTCACATTCTCCATTCTCCCCCTTTGACATCAATAGCAAAGGTGTACAATATAGAAATATGTATAAGTTACCAAAAATTCAATATTGTTTATACTGTCTACATATAAACAGATGAAATCAAATTGCTTACTATTTTTCCAGGAGAATATATTTGTAAATCTTCTTCAAATGTACTACATCTTCATCCCATCTATACTTAGCATGCCTCAAAACTTGTATGTGCCCATTGATTAGAGACACCAATTCTTCTCCCTTTTCAGTAGTAGTAGGGGTGTTAGTATTTTGCCTCATCTTGTCTTCATCAACTATAAGTGTAGTCATAGAACCAATCTTGAAACTTACTATCTCCTAGAGCTGGGCCATTCTATGTTTTATGACCTCTTTCTAATTTTGTAGCTTATTTATCATTGAGTGAATGGTCTCAACTTTTGCTCTCTGATTGCCAATGGCATCCTTCACCAAATCATAGCTTCTTGAGATATTCAGTATTTGAGCTTCCCATCCATCTATTTTCTCCTTTATGTCGTTAGTCTTTTCAGACCATGTAAGGCAAAATTGATACATTTCATTGGCTTCTTTGATAGTAGTTCAATTGTATTCTATACTCTTTTCTAACAAAATTTTATCTTGAGAAACTTTGTTATTTAGGTCCACTAGCCATTTGTTTTTAATCTCTGCCCTTACCTTCTTCTCTAATGCTTGTTCAAGGCACTCAAAATGAGAGTTGGTAGATTCAATGAGCTTCTTCAACTATGCAGTAGGAGCCAAGGATGTGTCTCTCTTCAAACTAGGCATAATCTTTCAACAACTGTTGATGCATCTCTTATTAGCTCACTATCCTCCATGTGAGACTTTAAAATCTCTTCTTGTGCAATAGCTTGAAAAATTGATCCTAGCTTTAACTTCTGCAAAGGAGACATTGTTTCCAAGTTTATTGGCCCTTGCAACAACTTAGGAGTAGACAAAATCTAAGTTTCCTTTTGCTTCTCCAAAAATTCTCTCAAAGGATCAACTGTATCCTTTTCAACAGTGTCTCTCTTATCTTCAACATGAGACATCTTAGCATCTTATCCCTCTGGAGGTTCTTCATGAGTAGGCTTTTGTTCATTTCCTTCTCTTTCTAAAGCTGATTCTTGTCTGTCATCATTTACTTCTTGAGCAGAGTTATCTACCATCTTCTCATTTGCTTCTTCTCTTTGTTCACCTTGGTCCTCAGGGACATTTTCTTTAGGTGCCACTTCTACTTCTTCAGAGTTCTTTTCTTCCACAGTCTCTTTTTTTTCTTCTACTTGATTAGAGTTTACTGGAGGAGGTGTTCCACCTTGATTCATACTATGTTCTATATTTACTTCCTCTTTATTTCATGTACCCACCAAAGGAGTAACTGTATTTGTTCCATGTTATGTTCCATATTTATCTTCAGAACTATATTATCAGCACCAACATTCTGTTCCTTTTTATTAGTGTTAGCAATAGTTGGGATTTTTAGCTTATGTATCACACATAATGTTATCTCCTCAATTTCCTTAACCATATTTTCTGTGTCAACAGACATTAGAGCATTGATTCTTTTCTTAGTTCTAAATTCATCACTAAGCTTCTTAGTGATTTTAACCTTTTCTTCTCTTGTGATGTTTGGGAAAAGTTTCAACAAAACATATTCCTTTATCTCAGCATCTTTGTCCATGGCCCCTTCTTTTCTTACTATCGTGATGCTGGCTAAACTATCTGGTAACTCATTTATTACTTTAATTAATGTTTTACTAAACATATCCAAATATCTTACAACTGCTGCCTTAATTATTACCTTATCTGCATCCGATCTTTCATCATACATATCAGCAATGGGTTTCAGGTTTCCATGATGAGCAAATGCATTGACTGTGGCTTCTAAGGTTATTATTGCTTCATCTTCTCTAATCTCAGTCTTCTCACCTTTCTTCTTCTTATTGTCTTCAAACTTTTCTCAAGGTTTCTCCTTTTTGCCAGAGGTGGTTTCATCTATTTTTGCCCTTTTTGCTTTGATTTCCTCATCTATTTCTATTTCCTCTTCTTCCTCTCCTTCACCAAGGCTCACATACACCCTTTTTCATCAAAACCTAATCATCATAAATGCTAGATTGAAAAATCTATCAAACTCTTACTTTGCCACCCACAGTCAATCTAAATTGCTCTACAATCCACCACATTTGATTCTTTTATGTCAGAATCTTCTTCAAAAGCTTTGTTATCTTATTTTCCAACTTATACCTTCATGCTTAATGTTAGCACCAATTTTCTGGCTTGGGGAATAGGATTTTTCATTTAAGCTCCCCCTAAGCTAGAGCTCCCAATTTACTTCCTGGAGGAAGTACATGCACCAGAGTTTGGTGCAAACTCATCCTTGACTTCATGTACTTCCTTCTTAACCCAAATCTGGTTCACCTCCTACTTGATCTCTGCCAGATCTACCTTTTGTACCAGTTTCTTCATCACTCCTTGATTATCCTTCTTCATATTCTTGCTTCTACAGAATCTTACAATATGTCCAGGCCTGTTGTAATTAAAGCATACAACATTTCTCTGACCATTATTCCTTTCATTCATCCTTGATCTGCACTGGTTAGCCTTGTATCCAAATCTACTACATGCAAAGCAATTCCCATTGAAAGATTGAGCATTCCTTCCATTATTATAGTTGTTCCTTATTTGACTTCTACATTCACTAGATCTATGACCAAACCTCTTGCATATAAAGTAGTTACCTTTGAAAGTTTGAGCATTCCTTCCATTGTTGTAACCATTCCTTATTTGACTTCTACATTCATTAGCTTTGTGGGCTACTTTATTGCAAGTCAAACACTGACCAGAGAATGAAGGAACATTTTGATTCACTCTACTCCTACATTGAGTAGCCTTATTGCTAGACTTATTGCATGCATTACAATAGCCATTGAAAGAAGAGTACCTTTGAACATTTGGTTCCTGACCGATGGTCTTCTAGGTCTATTCCTTTGATTCTGAACCTGTTTTCCTTTGTCTTTCTTGATCTTAGCATTCTTTTCTTGATCAGGTTTAGAATTTTCACCTTTCTCAAATCCCAAGCCTTCTTTGTCATCAAGACTCTTCTGACTTGCAATTATTCTTTCATGTTTGGTAGCACTCACTCTGAATTTATCTTCTTGAATCCATGCTTGTTTCATATTAGCTTTTAGATCCACAACTTCTTGTTCAAGCTTTGAACATTATTTAGATTTGTTTTCACCAACTGATTTAGGTCTTCTTCTGCTTTTGCTCTTTCTACAACTTCCACTTGCAAATCACTCAAGGTTTCATTTGTTGATATCAATTGTTCACTAGCCTCCTTATATTTTTCTTTGAACTTCTTGACTTGCTCCCTCATTTTTTTGATGCACACATCTGCTTCCTTAACATTATCTTTCAGATCCCTATTTTCTATTTCAACCTTTTCAAGATCTTCAAGGGTAGCCTTGAGTTCTTCTTCACTGATAAGCATGCAATCTTCTTCTATAGTTTCAGTTGAGTCAGTTTCTTCAGGAGGAGTAGAATACTTTTTACCTACCATGTGTTCAATCTCCAAGATCTTCCTAAAGCTGTTAGACTTCTTTCAAGGAACTAGGCTCTAATACCAATTGTTGAACACCCAGAATACTGAGAGGGGGGGTGAATTAGTATTCTATTAAACCTTTACTTATTAATTTAGTAGTCCATTTGCCACAAATAACAACAAAGAAAAGTAAACACAAAAGAAGCAACCACAAAGCATCACACATGAACACCAAGATTTTTACATGGAAAACCCAATATTAGGAAAAACCATAGTGAGTCTTAGCTCACAATAATTATGTAGTATCAATATCGAATTACAAGAGGCTCACTAGCTTAGGGCTCGCTACCCAGGACTCACTACCCAAAGAAATGCTCACTGCCTTGAGAAAGAAAGAAAGAAAGAAGAATGACTCATTTCTAAGTTGAACTATTTTGATTGCATCTACACATGCATGGTTATAGCTCCAATGAAGCACATAAATACTATCTCAAAACTCTTCATCTTTGATTGTTCTATTTCACTGCTCTGCTTTTACATCAAGTAAGATCTCTCTTCTTTTGCACTTGTCATGCTTGCTATACTTTGCTTGTCACATTCATATCCACATCCACATCTCACATCTCACAAAGATTGAATTTAATCTCATATATATATATATATATATATATATATATATATATATATATGCAACACTTAGATTTTTCACATTAGGTTGGCCTATCTAGATGAAGTGTATAGTTAATAAACTTGCATCCTGTCAGTCAAATCCACACACCAAAATACATAGTGGACCCAAATAACATTTGAAACACATTCTCATATATCAGCTCCAACTATAGAACCACTTAGAATAAAGTTATAATCAATAGAACTTACCACACACAAATCAAATTATCATGTCACCCTCAAACTCAAGCTATTAGTGACTCAGTCTATCTGTCAAACTACAACTTTCATTATGGACTACAAGACTTGCTGAAAATCATATCAAAGGCTCCTTAGACATCACTGATTATACCTTCAAAACTATAGAACATAATATTAACATGCATCAAAATGTAGACTGTTGAAACACAGACTCTATCATAGCTAGTCACTGTCAAATCATGTAGTGATACTGAGTACCTTATAACTATCTTTCCAGTGGACCTTAGACTCTACAATTTTGGATTTAGACACTTCATACTAGTGTTTACAACACCTAGAAACTACATAACTAAATATCTAACACTAGAGGAATGCATACCAAAACAAATGAGTGTTCTATTCTAATTACCTCTCTTCTTTGCAATGCCAAACTTAGGCTACTTGAATATATACTTCTAGAACTTATCAATGTCTAAAAATTAGGATATAAGATCATCTAAGAGTTGGAAACATCATGCCAGAATAGTAGGACCAGATTTGTAATTACAGACCAATGTCAATCCAAACACTGTCTCTCTGTCACTGTCTCTGTATACTTCCAACACTTAGCCAAAATGACTAAGTCTTCTTCATCGAACCAAAACCTTTGTTGTAACCTTATTCCTTTTCTTTTTTCCATCAATGATAACATCTTCAAACATCAAGGTTAGCCAAATTCCAACAATCTCCCCCTTTGGCATTGATGACAACACTTGATGTGAAAAACTGTTATACTTCTCCCCCTTACTCTTTTTACACTGCTCCCCCTAACTTCAAGCTTTATTTTTATTTTTCAGTTACTCTTTTTTTTTTCACATGATCCATTCTCCCCCTTTGAAATCAATAGAAAAGTTGTATGATACATAAATATGTATAGGTTACCAAAACTTCAAAATTGTTTATACTATCTACATATATACAGATGAAATCAAATTGCTTACTATTTTCCAGGATAATATCTTTGTAGATCTTCAAATGTACTACATCATCATCCCACGTGTACTTAGTGTTGTGTGGTTACACAACATGCCCCATTTTGACTTGGTAAAACAGGGGCCCAACTTTTGCTTGGCTTGTTTTTGTGCTTCCTGGCGGTTTTGGTAAAAGTAAGTCATGCAGATCATCATGCATGGGAGGCTAGGTAAGTCATTATCATGAGGTCAGTTTGTCAAAGTTCATATTTCATTCCAGTAACCTCATATTTAGAAAGAGCATCAAATTTCATGCAGGTTTGCCTTTTGCATCACCCTGATATTCGCCAGGGTGTGAAAATTATGAATGGTCAAAGTTTGGTCAAACCTGATATTTGCAAGAGCAGGATCATATTTTTGTAACATCAGTCATGTTACCGAAGGTCATCCTGATCTAATTTATCACCCGATAAATCATGCGGTCTGAATATCCGAACGTCAATTTTAAGTGATAGTGTCCTTCACCCGTCAATGGCCTTATGCATTTCGCGAGGATCATATTTCTCAATGTAACCCGATATTTGAATATCCTCCTGCCACGAAATATCCCCCTAAGCCAATATCCTAATGATATCATTCAAGTCCGATAAATGAAGAAATGATATGATGATGACATCATCATCACATTTACCTCTCGGCAGGATATTTCATAACCATGATCCTGTTCGTATAACATGATGATGATGTCATCATACCTCAACAATATAGTGAACGAATATCCGGATGACGTCACCCCGATATCCTTAGAATAGGAAAAGGAATGACTTTGGTCATCATCACCATCTCAACGCGACCCGATATTTTCTAATATCCTCCTGACGTATAAGGCACGACTTAAGGGTGTGTTTATCACCCGATATTGTCAGGATGGTTTTTCCCTCTCGAGGAGGATGATCATGATCCTGCTCACATAATATGACGACGACGTCATAAGTGCCATAACGCTGAACCAAGTCGATATCCTGATGACGTCATCATGATATTTCGACACTAGGTCATTTTTGTTGCGGGGGTCATTTTCAAACATCCCCTGATTTCTTAACATGACGATGATGTCATACTATTTGGAGGGTGATATTCCCATTATCAGGGTCATATTTCTTAATGTCCCGATTTCCTTCAGTATGACCATGACGTCAGGCTTTCACATTTTAACGAAGCCCGTCCATGATGACGACATCATCATCATATCCTGATCTATGAAGAGAGTCATATTAGTTAATATCCCTCATATTAGCTAGTGTGCTTACCCGGACCCGATAGTGTTATTCAATGAAATTTAGTGAACAGAAGCGCATGTATTGCATATGCATGATCTTATGCATGCGATAACTGAAAATGTAAGGCTTGCAGATCATATGAAAGGTCCCCATCACCCTTGGAATACAAAAAAGGCTACCGGAAGGTGAAACTATTTGCAAAAATTCAGGGAAACTCAAAAATTAGGAAATTTTTGACCTTCCCCTTGGCAGGGTCATAACTCCTAGCCATGTTATCAGAATTTGAACTTTTTGGACTCATTGGAAAGATAAACCAGTTATCTAGTTTGAGTTTCCCGGTCACTTAGGCTTAACGCCGAGTTACCGAGAACGTGTTGAGCCCTAATTTCGCTCTGAAGGCCTCCGAAAATGCAATTTACTAAGATGTAGAAAATACAAGAAAAATTACATTTTTGATATTTTTATCAAAAATCGCTCAAATGACCCTGGCTGGACTTGATCAGATATTGAAACTATTTTAGGGCCTGACAGCATGTTTTCCAGTCAACGATAGTCACCCGGACCCTCTTGACCACCTATGGGCATTTAGTTGCGCGGATTTTCTCATATTCTCAATATTCATAACTCGATATATATAGGTTTGCATGTTCATAGCTTGATAAAATGTAAATGCTTATTTTCCTGCTAGTTATTAAATGATGATGCTTAATTCTTGTCTGTTTGTTGTAGGATGTTGGAGCCGTATGAAGTGGCTGAAAATTGCCAACTGGCAGGAAACATGACCCTGAGCAATGGGGAAGATATACATTTGCCAACTGGAGACCGAATCATATCAAAGATGCTGGAATATTTTGTGCCAGCTATACATTTGCCAACTGGCAAAGCACGTGCTATTCATCTGGACCATTGATTGTTCTGGGAGGATCCCGATCCTTGGATCATTGTAACTGTTTTCTGGCCTTTGTTCTATAAAAGGGCAGAACTTGTCCAAAATTAAGGAGTATGGGAATATCTGGCAAAATAAGGCCAATTACTGTAGAATCAAATAGGAGATCAGATTACTGAGACTAATGAGGATTGAATTGTTGAAATGTCAAGATTCTTTCTTCAGATCGTTGTAAATGTACTTATTCTAAAGCATACTAAATGGAGATGAAGCTTCAGATTACATCTTGATTGTAAATTTTACGTAATCTTCAAGTTGATTTCTGGATATGTAATGGTGAATGCTGTGTTAAAATAGAAGCATTTCATTTCATTGCATGTTGTTGTCAACGTTTCCTTTGAAGATTTGCACTGGATCATGCGGATTTGTGGAATGTCTTGGTGAAGTATGATTTCTAGTTTTCTTCTCTTCATTCCTGTATGTGAACATGTATGTGGATCAGTAATCTCAGTTAAGTGGTTTTGGGAATCTCATTCTCTAACCCTTTTTCTCATTTTAATTTCATTGAAATCACTTCCATAACTGCAAATCATGATAAATAACAAGCAGAACAGAGAAATATGCTGACATCTCGTAGATAATAGAAAATCCTTAGCATATTTGAGCAAAGTGCATGTAGTGTTGAAAATATCATGCAAAGAATTGCAAATAATGGTAGAAATCATCCAAATATCAACCTGTAAGCACATTATTTGACTAAATTCACAGTGCAGAGGTAGAATTCTTGGAGATTTATACAGAGCAGACATATAAAGCAGGATATTTGGAGAAATAATGATGAACTTTGCAGAAATTATTGAAGAACGTAAGGCCCCTGAATGATTAATAGCAACACACATCAACCAGTGAGTAACGTCAGTAGACTATGAACTAATTAATGGAGACTTGGGATCATGAATTCTTTGAATTCATCGTATCTTTCAAGATGAATAAAGGTTGATGTGCAACTTTTATTCTATGTTTGTTTATGACCAACATCATGATCAACACTTAGCATGCCTCAAAACTTGTATGTGCCCATTGATTAGAGACACTGATTCTCCTTTTTTAGTAGTAGGGGACTCAGTACTTTGCCTCATCTTATCTGCATCTACTACAAGTGCAGTCATAGAACCAATCTTGAAACTTACTATCTCTCAGAGTTGGGTCATTTTGTGTTTTATGACCTCTTTCTGAGTTTGTATCTTATTTATCACTAAGTTAATGGTCTCAACTTCTACCCTCTAATTGCCAATGGCATCTTTCATCAGATCATAGCTTCTTGAGATCTTCATTATTTGAGCTTCCCATCCATCTATTTTCTCCTTTATGTCCTTAGTCTTTTCAAGCCATGTAAGACAAAATTGATACATTTCACTAGCTTCTTTGATAGTGTTGGCAAGAGACACTACTCTGATGAATGTTTTTCATTTATGGAAATAAAGAAAGGAGATCCCACTGGAATGATAAAGAGACTATACTCCAGAAGGATAAATGACTAAGTATGGTAGTATACATTATATAGTGTAAATAATAATGTTTGTGTCAGTATGTCTCTGCAGTTGATGATCAAGGTATGTGGTTTAGGTATGTTTTTCAAAATTGTTTGAAGGTGTTATATTCAAGATTGTAACTCCTCATGACTTTTGGAAGTTAAGTTGTGATTGGTCTAAGTCTGAGTGAACAGAGTAAAGATAGGAAGAGTGCACAATACTAGAGTAAAAGGGTCCGCATTCCTCCGCTATTGTATATTTTATCCTACAATTCGGAAGGTATACTAAGAGGTCTAGAATGAATGTTGGTTATGAATCTTTGAGTCTCTTATGGTCCACATTAAGAGTTATGATGTGATAGATGGATCGATCATGTTCTTAAGAACCAAGCTGAGAGGCATGTTAGATCATTATGCGGAGAAGATATATTATTTGAACAATCAATCTAAGTGGTTGAATGATTGGTACCAACCTATATGAAGACTATTGAATGATTTTTTTGGTCCACATTGTAGATTGTGCACAAGTTCAAGCTGACAAGATATAACATTTGTATACACGGTTCATATTTATCTTGCTGACCTAATTATGAGATAAATCTTGTAGTGAATATATATACTTGATGCATTTTGGTGTTGAGTGAGGAGTAGTTGTGGAAGTATGTGTATGAATTCAATGTGTATGTGATCTAAAGTAGAATTGTGACCAAAAAAAGATAGTAAGGGCAGAAGAGCAGATTTTATGTAGAGCAGAGTAAAAAAAAGTAGAGTAGACAGTATGAAGTCTTTTGAATCTGTATATTGAACTAATTGGTACTACACCTTAGCATTTTGTAGATACACCTATAGCAGTCAACTCTTAGTAGTGAGCCAATCCTTTCTTCTATCTTCTATCTTTCTTTCTCTGTGGATAGTGAATCCACCTATAGTGAGCATTTCTTTGGGTAGTGAGCCCCATGGTAGTGAGCCTTATGTAATCCAATATTGCTGTCATAATATATTATGAGCTAACACTCACTATGGTTTTTCCCTTTTTGGGTTTTCCATGTAAATTCATGGTGTCCATGTGTTATGAATTTGTGGCTGCTCTTCTTGTGTTTTCTTTGCTTTCATATTGTTGAATTTGGTAATTAGATTAATAAATGTGTGAATGAATTTTTTTTAGAATACTGATTCCCCCCCTCTTAGTATTCTCTATGTTCAACAATTAGTATCAGAGCAAGGTTCCTTGGAAGAAGCCTAACAACTTGAGGAAGATCTGGAAGAGTTCACTCATGGTAGCTAGACGATTTGGAAATTTCTCATATGAAAACAATGTTGAACTAGAAGAAGCTCTTATTGATCTTGAAAAATCTAAGGCAGAAATCAAGGATCTGAAGGATAACATACAAGAAGCTGATGAATGCATTCTAAAGCTGAAAGAACAAGTCAAGAAATTCAAATAAAAATACAAAGAGGTTAGTGAACAATTAATATCGATAAATGATATCCTAGATGATTTAAAAGTGGAAGTTGTAGAAAGAGATAAAGCAGAAGATGATCTAAATATGTTGGTAAAAAGAAAATTAGAAGAATGTGATAAACTTGAAAAAGAAGTTGTAAGCCTGAAATCAAATTTGGAGAAAGTAAGAGTTATGAAGAAAAGTTCAAGATAAGCTCTGCAAAGCTTGATGAGATGATTGCTAGTCAAAAGAGTTTAGAGGACAAGAAAGGGTTGGGTTTTGAAAAGGGAGAAAGTTCTAATTTAAGCCAAGAAAACCTTGAAATGAAGAAAAACAAAGGCAACCAGTTCCAAAATCAAAGAAGAAGACCTAGAAGACCTCCAATCGGGTAGCCAAATTCTCAAAGGTACCCATCTTTTAATGTCCACTATTTCAATTGCAATAAGTTTGGCCATAAGGCTACTTAGCGTAGGAGTAGAATAAATCAAATTGTTCCATCATTTTTTGGTCAATGTTTCAATTACAAGAAAATTGGTCATAAATCAAATGAATGCAGAAGTCTGGTAAGGAATGGTTTTTACAATGCAAGGAATACTCAATCATTCAATGGAAAGTGCTTTGCATGCAATAGGTTTGCACATATGGCTAATCAATGTAGATCAAGAACAAATCCAATCAATAGAAGAAATCAAGGACAAAGGAATATGGTATGCTACAATTATAATAAGTTTGGACATGTTGCAAGATTATGCAGAAGCAAGAATGAGAAGAGAGACTATCCTATAGAGAAGAGGAAAACAGAGAAGAGAGAAGATAAAGACAAGAATAAGATTGATCCAGTGGAAATGAAGAAGGAAATGAGAAAGGTCTAGATTAAGAAAGATGTTGATAATATCAGGGATGGATCCGTACCAGTTTCTGGTGCAGATACTTCCTCAGGGAAGTAGACAGTGAGGTCTAGCTTAGGGGGAGCTACAATGAAAATCTTAATCCCCTAGCCAAATTGTCAGTGCTGAGATTTGGCATGAAGATATGATGAAAAGATACATATGACAGATCCTTTGAAAGAAATTCTGGTGAAAAAGGTTCAAGTACAGAGCATTGCAAAGCAATCCAAATAGACTATATTCTACAGAAATGTGTTTGACAGCTTTTCCAATAGCGGCATTTATGGTGATTAGGTCAAGACAAATAAAGGAATAAAAAGGGGCTCATTCAACAAAAAAATCATTAAATTACATTCAAACTTTCAAGTATTTAAGGCAAACTGAAGTGAAATTCCAAATGACTCAGTGATTCCCAAAGACAATCAAGAGAAGATCAAGGAAAAACCATAATTTTGGGAAAAGAGGTATTTTTCAAATTTGAAACCCTATTGTGAATTTATTTGAATCTTTGCAAAAGATGGCAACTCCACATGTGATTGATATAACCGAAAGAGTACGACCAAAATTTAAGAAGCATCCATTCAAATCAATCGAGGTCGATCCAAATGGTGCATTCTTAGAGATTCCATTTAGTGTGATGCTTATGGAAGATGTTAGGGCTTACATCGCTGTTACCCTAGAAGAGCATGGTGACAACAGATTCTCAGACCTGTAGTTGAATCATCTAAGCAGTGATCAATTCAAGCCGAAAGAAGAATACAAAGCTCTAGAGGAGAAGAAATTCATTCAATATAGAGACTTTCCTACATTTGCAGAAGATGAATGGGTCTAGTACATTTTGAGCATAATCCATGATGAATTCATGTGGTTGGGGTAGCCCTTTAAGATCACCAAGGATGCAATTAGGGTTGTGACTGGACTATGCTCTACTGGTAGTGTACCCTGATTTAAAGCTATTGTACAATCTAATCAATGATATTGAAGATCATGCTGTAAGATCTACATCCATGGTATTGGGATACAAAGTCTATTTCACCAACTGGGAGAACTCTCTCTCCAACACTACCATATACACTGCCTATCAGATGATCAAGGAGAATATAGACTATGATATATATGAATTACTCTGACATCAAGTTATGGAGAACCTGAAGAAGATAAAAGAAAGCAATGATCCCTTCAAATTTGGTATGTTGATCATTTGTTTGTTTTTCTACTTCAAGCATGAATTGCCAAAGATGAAGAATCTGTTCTAGTTAAATAGTTAGCCAATTGTTGTACAAATTAGGGATCACTTAAATAGTAAGCTATGATGAACAAAATACAACCCTATGGGGCTATTTCAAGAACTTCCAGAGAATGGTGCAATCAAGAGAAAGAATTCCAAAAGCAATTGTGGAAAAATACAAGAATGACATATGCTTCATTGTAACCAAAGACCAATGCTTGATGGAGGCTATTGAGCCTAGAACAGTATGGGTCATTGCAATGGGTTATGAACTAGATCAAAAAATACTAGAAAATTATGCCCAACATATGCTAAGAAAACCAAGAGATCCCAAAGAAGAAAGATTTGGGACTTATGAGGAACTATCAACAAAAATCCATGTTGAAATGAGGAAATCAAAAATCTCAAAGAAGGCAAAAAAATGGTAGAAGAATATGCCCAAAGCAAAGGTTTCACCAAAGAACAAATATCAGCTACAAGAGCTAGAGTTGAGGTAGAAAGAGAAGTTAAAGAAAATGAGAAGGGGCAAGAAAAAAAAGAAAATGAACCAGTTAAAGCTCTGAAAGAGCCCAAGAGAAATCCAAAAAAACTAGAAGTGTCAACAAGAAGAACCAAAGGATCTACCTCTGTAGAAGCTACATCTATTTCCTCTAATCCTATACCATATGTAAGTGTGGAAACCACTACCACTAGTCGCAAAAGAAAGAAAACAATGGCTAAAAGAATGCATGTAAGCATTATAATTGATGAGGAAGAGATAGAAACAGAAGAAGAAGTAAAAAGGATGAAAATTGAGGCTACCAAAGTATCTGAAAGTAGTAAAGAGACAACCTCAGGGAAGGACTCAACAAAGCAAAGGGCAAGGGAAGATGTAACACAACCAGAAGAGGCTACAATAAGATTAGGAGATGTCCTTAAGGCTATCATAGTGGATGGAAATTTGAAACCAATGGCCCAATTCTATGATGATTATAATGATGTAGATAAAAGGGTTTTGGAAGATGCCGCTATAGAGTATCTGAACATATACAATAAGGCTCTTATTGAGATCATTGGTGATCTTCCTAATAGCTTGAGCAACATTATGTATGCAAACAAAGAAACTACCATGGTGAAATTATGTCTGGAGATCACCCTAGAGGAAAAGACCATGATCTCCAAATCTCTTAATAAAGAATTAAAGACAAAGAGGAGAATGAACACTCTTATGGGAGGAAATATTGAAAAAGTGGTTAAAGAAACTGAAGAAACCACTCTAAAGATATTGAAAGAATTTAATCTCCCTACCATTTATGACAATGAAGGAGCAAATAATGGAGATGCATCTGTTCCAGAGATAAGCCAGGACCAAGGTTTGGATAGAAATTATCAAGCCCCTAACATTGATGGAATGGATATGACAAATAAGGACCAATCTGAGACTGGTCTTCCTCCCAAGAAATAAGCTGATATTGAAAAGACTGATGAGCAGACAAGGAGCCCTACACTGAGCAAAATATTGGTGTCAATAAGGACAAAGACATGGAACCCTCTGAACAGGATAAAGGAGATGAAGTCTCAGGTCTAGCAAGAGACATTGCTACAAATACAAAATAATTTATGGAGAAACATCAAGACTTGGATGAGTCTGAACTGTTACTGTTGACCTATTTTTCCTCTGCCCAGAGTTAAACAGTTCACCTTGCATTTTCCTTGAAAATCCTTTAGAAATGACCCTACAGGCTTAAATCCTTCAAATATTTATGATATTCCTTGCAAAAAAAATCCCAAAAATCTCACCTTGAGAATCTCTATTGAAAACCCAAAAAAACCCAAAAATCTTTTAGCTTCAAGTATTTTCTATCGCAGGGATTTCTCAATTTCATGTTTAGTATTTGTGTATGCATTTTTCAATGTATATTTGCATATACATCCACCATTGTATGTTCATATGTACAAGTGCAATATACAATGACAAAGATGCAAGGCCGACATACAAAGGGCACATACAAAAGAGAATGTATATGTCATGTCCCCTTTCTAAAATAATTAATTAATGGTCAATATTAACCCATCTTATTCTTCCATGGGTTAATTGGGCAAGCATAGGAAGAATAAATATTTAATATTTAATATTGTCCAACTAATATCTATTTCTAGAGGACAATTAAATATTAAATTAAATATTTTGAGACTCAAAAAGGGGCATTGGGTTTGGTGAGGTGTCCATTTGCATGAAGATTTTGAAAATCTTGGTAAATCACAAGTGGCGGGGGATTTTATGACAACGTATGACAACTTATGACAACTGTCATACCCCAAAATAGCAAGGAATCAAGGAAAAACGTGGGAATCTTGGATTTCCCTCTCTCCCATGAAATATTGGTACAAAATATGTAATTTTGGTGATTTGGGGCTATTGTTGATTTGATATTTTTCTCTCAAACTTGCAGATTTGCAGATTGTGGCTTCAATGGACGAAAACCCATTGGAGTAAAGAGGCTTGTGGATGAAAACCCATGAGTTTCAGGTGGCTAGAGGATGTAAACCCTTTGATCACAAAGAGTAGCTTCATCCAGAGGTTGCACAGAGCTTCGAGGTTTGAGTAGTTTCCGGCAGTGTCCATTGTTTGTGTGTGCAGGTGTTCTTGTGTTGCCGTGGTAGTTCCAGAAGTGTTGGGAAGAGTTGCTGTTGTTGTTTACTTTGGTTGCCTATGTATTAGCTGTAGATTGTTATTTTCTAATGTCAAAGATTAGTATTAGAGGTTGTGGGTAGAGTTGTGTTGATTTTGGCTTTGTGGGTCAGAATACCCAATGTGTATTTCAGCATTATTGTGAAGTTTTGGTGGTGTAGATTGCTACTAAGTGCTGTAGGTTTTGCTGTTGCTACTTTAATGATATCAGATCATATTTCATGTACTTTCCATCTGAAAATTAAACAATATCAGTTTGGGTGTCTTTTGGTGTATTTCAGTGATTGACAGGGTTGGCAGTTTTTGTGGGTTTGATCATATTCGCTCCAGATTTGGGATTTTGGTTGCTGTTTATGTTATGGCTGTTATGACAGTCCAAAATGATGTAAAATCCATTTAATATCAGATCAAATCAGTTCCATTAATTTTTGGGCAAGTTTGTGTTAGTTTGGCGTTGTTATGTGCATGATTAACTTGCTAGTCTTGGTGAAATTATTGTATTTTTTGGTGGTGTTAAATAAATTTATTTTCAGTTCTGATTTCAAGTTAAAATCTTAGTTTGGATCATTACAGTGGTATCAGAGCATGATCTTGCCAGCCTGAAGGTTATTCAGATGATTGATGATACCGAGTGACAGAGAAATTAGATATTTGAGGAGACAGCAAAGGAAATTGCAATTGGAGGAAACAATGGTAGATACAAGAGGTGAAGAAGAAGAAGATGCTTCAAGGAAATTTACTCAAATGATTGAGGCACAGACCAGACTTGCTGAAATGTTTGGGCAAATGTTGCAATGGATCCAAAACAACAACAACAACAACAACAACAACAACAATGAAAACAATGGTGGTAGTACTTCGGGTGCAAACAATAGTAACAATGGAAAAGGGAAAGAAATTGAAACACAAAATTCAAGGGCTGCAAATAAACCCTTATTCCTACTTGAAGAGGAACCTGAACAAGTTGAGTCTACAACTACTAGTTTGTTCAATGCAGAGACCCTTAACAAATGGCGTGGAGAATACAATGCATTGGCAGATGGGATCAAGAATGATGTCTTGGGGAGAATATGTAGAGTTCCTGAGAAGAGGTGAATCTCAAAAGAAGGGGAAAGGCCAAAATAAAGAAGTAAAACACAAGTTGGGTAAGTTAACCATAACTTTCTTTGATGGAAGTGAAAAGATTTCAGCTAGGGCTTGGCTGCAAAAGATAGAAACATACTTTATGCTCAATCCCATGACAGAGAAGGATGCAGTTCAGTTTGCCACTTTGCATTTGGAAGGAGAAGCCTATGAATGGTGGTACCATGGTCACACTACTTTGGGACATGATCAAGTACATACCTTTGGTGATTTCAAACAAAGGATTCTTGATAGGTATGAACTGAAAGAAGAAGAAGAATATTTTAGCTAGTTGTCTGAAATTAAGCAAAAGAATTCAGTAAGTGAGTATATAGCAGACTTTCAAAAAATTGCAGTGATGGTACCTGAAATATCAGAGAAGAGAAGAGTACATCTATTCATCACAGGGCTCACCGAACCTCTTAGAGGGTTTGTCAGATCTTTCACACCTCTCAACTTGCAAGAAGCCATCAAGAGGGCTCTAACCCTTGAGCCATCAATTCCAAAGAATGCTTTCCCACACGCCTCCAAACCAAACACATGGCATCATAAGGGAGGATTCCAGAAGAAACCATTCCATGCAGCTGCACCTATACAAAAAAATACAACTCCTAATACTGCAAAGAAGATGGATGAAGAAACAAGGAATGAGCTTAGGAGGAAGAAACTTTGCTTTTCTTGCAGAGAGCCTTGGGTCCCTGGACATAGGTGTTTGGGAAAGGGACAAGTCCATTACATAGAGGTTGTCTCAGATAAGGATTCAGACTCAGATGGTAATGAGGAGTTTCATGACATAGAGGATGCTGAACCAGAGGTTGAAGAGGAGATAAAAAAAGAAGGTTCATTAGCTGCACTTTCGGGAGCACCAAGATATCATCCTTTTAGGGTTCGTGGAGTGTTAGCAGGATAGCGAATGACTGTTTTGATTGATAATGGGGCAACCCACAATTTTATTGATGAAGGGTTAGTAATGAAGAGAGGATTGAAGACTGAAGAATTTGAAGGGTTCAATGTGATAGTTGCAGATGGATTCACTATGCCATGCACCAGAGTGGTCAAACAATTAAGCATCACTATGGGAGACTACAAGGTTTGTGATGATTTTTATGTTGTTGGTATTGGTGAAACTGATGTTGTCTTGGGTGTTCAATGGTTGCACTCTATTGGAGGACACTATCAGAACTACCAAACTATGGAGTTCAAGTTTCAGTCAGAAGGCAAGGAGATTACACTCAGAGGGATTGCAAATATAGCTCCATGAGTGGTGACATCAAAGAAGATGGAGAGGACTTTCAGAAGAGGTCAAGTTGCTTGGGCAGCCACTTCCTTGATCTGACCTTCAAGCTCTCCAAATGGAAAAGGTAAATTTCATTTTGAAATTCAAGAAATTTTAGATAAGCATAGCATTGTTTTCAGTGATATACCCCCAGGATTACCTCCAGATAGAGGGTTTCAGCATGTTATAGAGTTGGAAAAAGATGCCAAACCTATTATAACTATGCCATATAGACATCCAAGGGGTTATAAGGAAGAGATAGAGAAGACTATCAGAGAGCTCTTAGATATGGGATTCATTAGACCAAGTTCTAGTCCTTTTGCATCATCTGTAGTTCTTGTGAAGAAGAAGGATGGCACTCTAAGGATGTGCATTGACTATAGAGCCTTGAATAAGAAAACCATTAAGAATAGATATCCCATACCAAGGATAGATGAAATTATTGATGAGTTGCATGGAGCTATTTACTTTTCTAAGATTGATTTGAGATCGGGATATCACCAGATTCGGATGAGAGACAAAGATGTGGAAAAGATAGCTTTTCGATGTCACTATGGGCGTTTTGAGTTTTTGGTTATGCCTTTTGGCCTCACTAATGCACCAGCAACTTTCCAATCATGCATGAACAAGGTATTTAGCAAGCAACTCAGGAAGTTTGTCTTGGTTTTCTTTGATGATTTATTGATCTACAGTAAAACTTGGAAGGAACACTTGGAACATTTAGATACAGTTTTAGGTATTTTGGAGCAGTAATCTTTCTATGCTAAGTTATCCAAATGTGAGTTTGGACTAACTGAAATTCTTTACTTGGGATATGTCATAAGTTCTAAGGGTGTTCAAGTAGATCAACAGAAGATTCAAGCAATACTTGATTGGCTTCCACCTACAAATCTTACACAGTTGAAAGGATTTTTTGGGCTATGTTGCTATTATAGGAGGTTTGTAAAAGGTTTTTCTCAGCTTGCTGTTCCATTAACAGATTTGACTAAGAAGGGAGCTTTTGCATGGTCTGAAGAAGCTCAAAAAACTTTTGACAAGTTTAAGGAGGTAATGAGTTCATGCCCTGTGCTTGCTATTCCTGATTTTTCATTGCCTTTTGTAGTTGAATGTGATGCTTCGAGTGAAGGTGTTGGGGCTGTCCTAACTCAAAGGGGACATCCAATTGCTTTTGAGAGTAGGAAGCTAAACAATCTAGAAAAAACATATCACATTTATGACAAGGAAATGTTGGCAATTATGCATGCACTAGAGAAGTTCAGACAATATCTTGTGTGTGGGAAGTTTGTTGTGAAAACTGATCATAATAGTTTGAAGTATTTCCTTGATCAAAAAGATTTGAATGATCATCAGTAAAGGTGGGTAAGCAAGCTGCAGGCATATCATTTTGAAATAGAATATATGAAGGGTAAAAGAAATGTGGTAGTGGATGCACTTTCTAGGAAGCCAACTTTGTGTTCATTATCTTCTATTTCTGCAGAGTGGAAAGACTCTATCATTGCTGAATATGTCAAAAATACCTTTGCATCTAATTTATTAGATGATTTAGTAGAAGATGAAAAGTATACAGTGAATGATGGGCTGATTTATTACAAGAATCAAATTTTCCTTGTTCCTGAATCAAAAATCAAGGAAAAGATTTTAAGAGCTTTCCATGATACTCCCTTGGCTGGTCATCAAGGTTACTTCAAAACATACAGGCAGATCCGTGAGAGATTCTCTTGGAAAGGTCTGAGAGAGGATGTCCACAAGCATATCAAGGAGTGTATGACTTGCCAAAGGAACAAAGGAGAACAAATTTTTCTTGCAGGTCTCCTACAACCACTTCCAATTCCTGAACATAAATGGGAGAGCATTTCCATGGACTTTATCACAGGACTTCCCAAGGTACAAGGTAAGGATTGTATATATGTGGTGGTGGATAGATTAACAAAGTATGCTCATTTCTTTCCCATCACTTCAGAGTTTAAGGCTCCTCAAGTAGCAGAGTTGTTTTTCAAAGAGATATTTAAGCTGCATGGATTGCCAAAGAACATTGCTAGTGACAGAGATAGTAGGTTCCTTAGTTCTTTTTGGAAGGAACTATTTCACTTGACAGGAATAGAGCTCACACCAAGCACAAGTTACCATCCACAAACAGATGGACAAACAAAAATTGTTAACAAGTGGATAGAGGGGTATTTGAGGAACTATGTTTCAGATCAGCAAACTACTTGGGTCAAATGGTTGCACTTGGGAGAGTATTGTTACAATACATCACATCATATGTCAATTGGTATGCCTCCATTTCAAGCTCTTTATGGTTATGATGCACTTTCTTTTGTTGATTTGATCTTTACAGATAGTAGAGTACCTGCAGCTAGTGATCTTATCAATCATAGTCAAGAGATCATAAGATCACTAAAAGATAACTTGAGCCAAGCACAAAACCAACAAAAGATATATGTATATAGGAAGAGAACATAAAGATTTTTTGAGGTGGGAGACTTGGTATTTCTTAGATTGCAGCCATATAAACAAAGCTCTTTGAAGAAGAGCGGGGCTGAAAAGCTTAAGCCTAAGTTCTTTGGGCCTTACAAGATCATCAGGAAAATTGGTGAGGTAGCTTATGAGTTGGAGCTTCCTCCAAATAGCAGGATACATAATGTATTTCATGTTTCTTGTTTGAAGAAGGTCCTTGGACAGAAAATTGTGCCTTCATCTGATTTACCACCTTTGGATGATGAAGGGAAGTTGATTTTGATACCTGAAAAGATTTTGGAAACGAGGGATAAAAGATTGAGGAACAAGAGCATTTCAGAATATTTGATCAAATGGAAAAATTTGCCAGTGCAAGATGCAACATGGGAAGGACCAGAAATTCTTGATCATCCAAACTCGCATTGCTTGAGGACAAGCAATTTCCAGGAGGGAGGACTTGTCATGTCCCCTTTCTAAAATAATTAATTAATGGTCAATATTAACCCATCTTATTCTTCCATGGGTTAATTGGGCAAGCATAGGAAGAATAAGTATTTAATATTTAATATTGTCCAACTAATATCTATTTCTAGAGGACAATTAAATATTAAATTAAATATTTTGAGACTCAAAAAGGGGCATTGGGTTTGGTGAGGTGTCCATTTGCATGAAGATTTTGAAAATCTTGGTAAATCACAAGTGGCGGGGGATTTTATGACAACGTATGGCAACTTATGACAACTGTCATACCCCAAAATAGCAAGGAATCAAGGAAAAACATGGGAACCTTCGATTTCCCTCTCTCCCACGAAATATTGGTACAAAATATGTAATTTTGGTGATTTGGGGCTATTGTTGATTTGATATTTTTCTCTCAAACTTGCAGATTTGCAGATTGTGGCTTCAATGGACAAAAACCCATTGGAGTAAAGAGGCTTGTGGATGAAAACCCATGAGTTTTAGGTGGCCAGAGGACGTAAACCCTTTGATCACAAAGAGTAGCTTCATCCAGAGGTTGCACAGAGCTTCGAGGATTGAGTAGTTTCTGACAGTTTCCGGCAGTGTCCATTGTTTGTGTGTGCAGGTGTTCTTGTGTTGCCGTGGTAGTTCCAGAAGTGTTGGGAAGAGTTTCTGTTGTTGTTTACTTTGGTTTCCGGTGTATTAGCTGTAGATTCTTATTTTCTAATGTCAAAGATTAGTATTGGAGGTTGTGGGTAGAGTTGTGTTGATTTTGGCTTTGTGGGTCAGAATACCCAATGTGTATTTCAGCATTATTGTGAAGTTTTGGTGGTGTAGATTGCTAGTGAGTGCTATAGGTTTTGCTGTTGCTACTTTAATGATATCAGATCATATTTCATGTACTTTCCATCTGAAAATTAAACAATATCAGTTTGGGTGTCTTTTGGTGTATTTCAGTGATTGACGGTGTTGGTAGTTTTTGTGGGTTTGATCATATTCGCTCCAGATTTGGGATTTTGGTTGCTGTTTATGTTATGGCTGTTATGACAGTCCAAAATGATGTAAAATCCATTTAATATCAGATCAAATCAGTTCCATTAATTTCTGGGCAAGTTTGTGTTAGTTTGGCGTTGTTATGTGCATGACTAGCTTGCTAGTCTTGGTGAAATTATTGTATTTTTTGGTGGTGTTAAATAAATTCATTTTCAGTTCTGATTTCAAGTTAAAATCTTAGTATTGGATCATTACAGTATACAAGGTGCATATACAAGGCTGAATATACAAAGGGTGTGGGGTCCGCTTTGATACAAAGATGATTGTATATTAGGCGGTTGTATCTTAGATACAATCGGCAATATACAAACCGAATGTGCAAGGGCAAATATGCAAGGGAGAAAGTATGTTTGCAATATAAATTACCAATATACAAAGTACAGATACAATTGGTGGGGTCTGCTGAATGTACAATGGCGTTTGTATCTTCTATACAATTCGCATTATATATGCGAATATGCAAATAAAAGATGCAAGTCAAAAATACAAGGCCACATATACAAGGAAAAGAGATGCAAAGGGAAATACAAAGACTTTTGCATATCGGCGACATACAAAGGCTTTTGCATATCGGCGACATACAAAGGCTTTTGTATATCGGCCGATATACAAGGTAAATGTGAATCGGGTTATATGTATCTTCAGTTTGTATATTTGCTTTGTATATTTGAACATACAAAGAAATATACTGTGAAGGGCAAAATGGATTAAATCAAATCAATGATAATAAGAACCCAAACATCTATGAAATTTGAAGATAAAAAAGGAGATTTAAAGTAATAAATAAGAACAACACTTACAACCTCTTTCACCTTGCGTCTTCCATAGTTTGCCTATTCTTTCTTGACCTTGATGTTGATGAAGCCCTCAGAAGCTATTGCTCCCTTGCTTGTTGAAGGTGACAAGAATGGAATGGCTGAGATATTCATGTGGTTGAAGATGAGATTCAAACACACTAACAAATGGATACGAAATGCTTATGGAAGTGGGGGTGCCAAAGGCGTGCTGGTATCTCTGCAGCATAAGTTTGCACAAATGATTGATCATGAAATGAAGAAGAATAGTGTTGTATTTATAGAGATGTGTAGAAGAAAATCAATGGTTGAGGATAAAAGGGAAGATCAACGAAGGAGGATTGTTGAGGAATGTGCAACAAATGGGAGAAAGACATGTGTCATTCGAAAAGCAGCTTTGTGAAGTTAACTCCTCTCTTGATGAGGATGAGATTTGATTTTCTTAAATTAGAATATATTTTTCTAATTTAAGAGAAAGTTTGCTTTAAAGATGCTTTAAAACTACTTTTGCCTTTATATGACAAGAGAAAAGTATTTTTAGAAGATAAGAATGATTTTTGAAGATAAGAATGCATAATTAAATAAAAAGATTTATTTAATTATTTTGTAGATAAATGAGAGGAATAAAATATAAGAATATATTTTATTTTTGTGAAGATATTTGAATAATAAAATAAAATATAAAAATATATTTTATTTAGTGTAGAATTTAGATTTTATTTAAATTTGGAAGAATAAAAGGTTTTAATTAAATAATTAAAATTATTTAATTATTTAGTAGAATGAAGGTGATGTATATGAATTTAATTAATTAAATAAATGTGTTTATTTAATTAAATGAGAGGAAATGAATCAGATAAATAAATGAATTTATTTATTTATTGATAGAAGAATGTGAAATGATGAAATAAATAATTAAAATATTTATTTAAGTAGAGTCATGCCAATTTTAGGTGTATACATTTTGCCCCTCTTTGATGCAATGTGTTTTATCACGTTGCTTCAAAGAAAAAGAATTTTTGACAATGATACATGCCCCAGTTTGGCCCTGGTACAAGTTTAATGACAAGATGCCCCCTCATGAGATTGGATGGGGAGACGACAGAAGGCATGAGACGGACAATCTCACGATGAAGAAGGTTGACAGGAGAAGAAATGGTTGGATGCAGAAGAAAGAGATGAATGATATGTGATGTAAGATAAAATGATGACACACGCAAGCAAGTAAGCTAGCATGCACAAATGATACAAGAACAGGTAAGGTATTACCCCGGTCAAGCGGTAAACCAATGATACAGATCGATGATGTCTGGTTTTAGGAATGAAACATGTCGTATAAGACTTTGGGTCTGGTTTTGACAATGCAACATCCTGTCTAAGACATTTGATATGATAACAATATACGACAGTGTTGTCATGGCGGGGAACGATATATCCCTAGAGTAACACGAAGGATAGTTATGACTGATTGATATGGTTTATGACGAGATTAGGATCAAGACCACTGATTTTTATTGGATCATTTAACAAGATTGACTTGACTTGATTGGTATGGATTAAGGATAGACTTGCATTTGGATCGCTGCCTAGCTTGACAGCTAGAACTATTGATGAGAGATAGGAAGACAGATAGAAATTTGATCGATAGAAGAAATGACTTGATAGAAGAAATCACAAGCTTTTGCAAACATTGATATTATGCATGGAATATTTATTGCATGGGATATGGATATGGATATGAAATGCAATTGGATACGTTATGGATATGGATATGGATACGTGTCATCTTGATATTGCAAGTACTTTGCTTTCATCATTGGGCTTTATTATGTTGTAAGAAAATACAAGCATCTAGGTATAATTAAACTGAGATGACCTGAGTATTACTTACATGGATTTTGATATAACAAGTTAATACAAGCATCTAGTCAAAATTGAATCTAGATGACCAGTATTTCTTGTGTTTCAACAGACAAGGATTGCCCTTTTTCATGTTCAGACCTCTGAAGTCCTCAATGATCTTTTGCTGATCATGTCGTGAGATAGAAGTCGTCACATTACTAAAGTTTGATCCACAAATAGTAGACAAAGGAAAAGATTATGCCCCCATCATAGCATCTCTAGCTTTTGGCATCCTCGAGTAGCATAGGAAGACATAATGACAAAAATCCAAGACCTTGTAAGTTAACCTATTCACAAAACATTCTTTTCATTAGATGTGTCTTTTTGCCATAATTGATATAGAATTAGATTGAGTGTTTTGGTATGGTGTGCTGCTTTGGACAGGTTGATGCTTTGTGCCAAGAATTTTATTTGAGGAAGCTTGTTTTTGCTGTGCTTGCATGCTTGGTGAAAGGGTGTGGACACAGACGGATAGAGGGATAGACAACAAGACACAGGATGGATGGGAAGCGGAGCCTTGGGGGCGCATTGATAATGGCCTTGCCTACGTGATAGCTTACAGGTGACGTAGTTCGGGGAGAACCCTAATGGACCTAAGCTATGGATTGCATGAGACATGATATGGAATAGATACAGGTCAGATAAGGATCAGACATGGAACATATATGGAACAACTATGGATCAGATATGGAACAGATAACACTGATGATAGAGGCTATGCTAGCCTGACACTGTGGATAGGATACTGGATAAGAATTATGGATATCCTTAATGCTAGATACTGATGACAAGGGAAACACCACAGATAGGCAGATGTATGGGTGATAAAGAATGGAATGGGTATGTATGGGGATGGGCAATAGTGGATAGAAGGAATCCAAGATGTGATCTCCAAGGACTATGTCGCATAGGAATAACATGCCCCATTGTAGGTAGAATACATAGGAGTTTTCATGACAATGTTTACGACAGGAGGATGAGAGGCTAATGAAGGATTTGTGTGGTTTTGGAGGGATAAGGTCTATCAAGAGACATCTAGAATATTTGTCAACATTGTGCCCCCAATCTTTATCAAGATCAAAAAATAGAGGAAAGGAAGATCAGGATGGATGGACACAACAAGATAGGTATGTGATGGATAGAGGAATAGGATAGGAAATGGTATGAAAGGAAACTGGTAGGAGAAAAGTGATATGCTGATGAGACAAGGTGCCCCCAAGTGTAGGTGATATAGAAGATCAACTTACACATGACGCCTGTTTGCCAAGTTTTCATCATGGTACTTATCCAAGGCACCTGTTTGCCAAGTTTTCACCATTGGATGAAGGGATCTCTCTTTACTTTTTTTTTTTTGAATATTTAGATAGGAGAAGGTGGATATGGATAAGGAGAGACTCAAGTATCTAGTTCCTTGAAAGGTGATAGTCCCACTAGATAGATGCTGTCGAATGGACCATGTCAAGTGTTCTCATAGATGTTGGTAGGGGATAGAGGGATAGACAACAAGACACGATTATGGAAGGTGCGATAGTGGATGATGATGCAGAATACAGAAGGAATTATCCAAAGATGGAAGGAAGGTTTATGCAAAAGCATGGACCATAGGATGAGGAAGATATGTAGGATAGTAGTGGAAGGGAGGGGAGATGGAGTTATACGGAAGTGTTGCAGAATGGAAGGGAACCATGACCAACGATTGCACATATTGTGATAAACATTGAAGCTTATGATGGGAAGGTGGCATAGGAAGAAATGAAGATTTTTGCTTGGTGGATGAGTGATTTAGGTATTTAGGGACCCACATAGACTTAGTATTTTTTTTATTTTTGCTTGTCTTGTGGGATGGAGGAATTGGACACTTTTGGATGGAATGGGATAAAGTGAATGGTCAAAATTCTTGAGAGGTGGATGCCTCATGTAACTTTAGGGATTTTTTCTTGGGTACCCAAACCATTTTGCTTTTAGATTTTACTTGTGAAGGTATGGGCTTGGGTATATGTGGTGTTTGTGCAGCTTCAGAGGTAATTAGTTGTTGCTTGGGGACCCACACCTTTTTTAGTTTGGCATTGAGCTGTATGGGTGTATGCAGCTTTTGATATGGATAATTCTTGGATTCTTTGCTTTTGTATCCTAGGTCATGAGGATGCTTAGGATTTTTGACTTGAGAGGTAGAGGCATCCAAATTTTTGCTGTTGAATTCTCTTGGGATGATGGAAGTGGGGTAACTAGAAACTCTTTGTTTAGACAACATGTGCATTTGTTGGCCATGATTGGGATTGTTAGATGATTTAAGGATGGAGGTACAAGGTGTTGGAAGAAGTGATGGTAAAATGCATGGAGGGGTGCTAGGAGTTGGAAGTAGTAGAGGTAGATTGGATGGTGGAAGGTGTATGGTTACATGCTTTTGACAATTGTAGGATGATGGAGGTGGAATGGCGACATATGTTTTGGGGATATGATAGGGTTTGCGATGGAAAGTGGTAGACTTAGGAGGAGTGGAGGAAGTACCAACATCTTGAGATTACTCACCTTGGGGTATGTATCCAAGGCCGTATGAGGGTGGAGGAACATTGACATGGACGGGCTCCAAAATACCTTGTTCATGAAGGACTAAGCCTTTACCTTGATAGTTCATATTCTGGAGTATACGGTGGAAGATGGGATTATGTATAGGTGTACTAGCAATGAGTTCCTTATAGGATGAGGAAGATGAGATAGCAGATAATTGTTGTGGGCGTTCTAAGGAAGAAAATTCATGCATGAAGGTAGTGAGACCAAGGATATAGGATAACGGATTTGCAGCTTGGTCGATAATGGATGGTGAAGGATCACTAGAATCTTGATCATCATTATGCTTTTTAGGATCTAAGTTATTGGGTTGATCATTCATGTGCACTTGGGAGGCAAGTGTCTCATCAGAGGAAGCGGAAGTTGTTGGATCATGGATGGGATTAGATGTAAGAGGGATAGAAGTAATGGAGGTTTCTTGCTCATGAAGGGGTATGGGATCAAGTTGTCCATGGACATCTTCTTCATAAAAGGTAGTATATGGATCATAGAGAAGGTATAGATTATGAACGAGTTGGAATTGGATCTATTTCCCATGTATAGGATTAAGTTGCTCATGGATAGCTTATTCATAGGTATTATCTTGGTCATGGAAGAGATAAAGGTTATGAATGGTTTGAAATTGGATGGGGGTGTTTTGATCTTGATTCAGACAAAGGGTGGATGTTTCCACATGCTCTAAGGTGTGCTCTTGACATAGCTCTTGGTCTTCTTGAATGGAATTTGATAGCTCTTGGATAGATTCTTGGTTGACAACATGGATGTTCAATGGACTTTGACTTTGGTTCATGGTAGGATGTTCTTCGATAAGCTCAAGGATTTGCAGATGACATGAAGGTGTTGTAGGATTTGACATGGGATTGGAAGAATCTTTGGTAAGGTCAAGGACCGGAATTTGGGGCTATGGTTGACTCTCTGCTAGTAGATCTTGGATCACATCATTGGTAGGTGTATGGATAGGTGAATGAGGGGATTTAGCTGTCTCCCTAGCTTTTCTCTAGTTGTATAAATTTGGAAAAACTCTTTCCCACCACTAATCTGATTCTTTTTTGGTCATCCATTTAGAGTTTGAGGAACTAGATGGTGGTGTTGGTGTAGAACTGGTATGTTTTGGAATATGTGTCTTAGAAGGTTTCGAAGGGGGACTAGTAGACGGGGTGGTATATGATTTCTGACTTAAGGTGGTGCTTGCCTTGTCATGAGTATGGGAAAAGGATATACAATTTTGGGGCGAGGTGTAGCTAGTACTGGCACGTTCAGCTTGCAAGATTGCCATTTCTTGTTGTAAGACTTAGACTTGTTGAGAAATTGCTATACAATTTTGGGGTGAGGGATCTAAGCTTATTTGTAATTGCAGGTATTGGAGTTTTTGACCAAAATATTCTAATTGGTTTTCCATTGACATAAGACTGGAAAAGCTTATTGGTTTGGATGCACAAAAACAAATGTGCCAGAATAGAGTGCAAACACGCTACAAGTCGGACCAAATGTGCAACATTGGTGATGCTTCAAATGCACTGAAAGTCAGATCGAATGTGCTACAGGTCGTGACAAATGCACAATTCTAGATTTTTGTCTTGTTTTCTCATAATTTTGGAAGATTTTGGAATGTTTTCAGGATTTTTTTTTTTGGTTTGAAAAACTTGGTGTTTCTGGATAGTTTGATGTTCAATTATGGCAAAAACACAGCAAACACATAGATGTTTTTCATGATTTTTATATTTTGTTATTATTTTTTTTTTGTATTTTTAGACTATTTTGACTCAAAAACAAGTACACCCTAGGCTGGATAGGATAGTATTTGTTGAATCCTCTAGCTGTGCATACTCAAAGCATGTAGCTTCAGGATCTAGTAGCACTGGCTCCCCTCCACGACACTCACTTCTCATGTATACCAGATCTGGGTTTCCTTAGGCTCGTACCCCCACCGAACCTTAGGATTGTCCCTGCTACCTCTACTAAGAGTCACATGAATCAAGGTTGCTTCAAGAGCTCCACCCTTTGCAGCAACAAATAGGGGATTTTGGTTTGCTAAACAATTGGTTCTTAATCAGGGCAACCGTTCGAGTGGTTACACATGCAGCGGCACTACTCTCCATTATGGAGTCTCCCAGCCTCAAAGGGTTATGCCTTAGAGGGTTTTGGGGGAGGTTGGTCATCGGTGTAACACAATAGCACTCATTGCAGAAGGTTTTAACCTCAAGCATAATTTATTTTAAGAGGCTTGGTAGGGCTTGGCTTTAGCCTGTTACCACTTAGGGTCGTTCCCACTTGGACAGGCATACATCTAAGGGTAGGCCCCCCTAAAGGTTAAACAAATGGAATGACAAGTCTGGCGCTTTGGTCACCCAGTTAAGGGGAGAGCATAAGCCTATTGTCATTCACAAGCATAGAATACACTGGTTAATCCAACCTAGTTAAAAGTAGAAAAACTAAATGGGCTAATCTACTTGTGCACTCACACGATTGTTAACTTGGAAGTGTTTAGAGCATAGCAATGTTCATTCCCATTTGTTTGAGATAGCAATGATTTAATCTAGGAAAGGAATTAACAATGCAAAGATAGCAATGGGTTTAGTTACTTTCTTCCTAGTTAGAGACTATGTGGAATTTGCATGCAATGCACTTGTTTACTTTTCCCCTAATTTGTCTAAATGAACTAGACAAAGCAACTAAATGATCTAATCTAGCCACTAACCCTGCAAAAATGATCGTTAGCTCAAACACACAAAATCAGAAACCCTAAAAATGAAAAGCAGAATCAGAAGCGCCGCACTGCAGTTTGAATGTACAGAAACAAAGATTGCATGTGACATTTTACAAAAGTGCTAAGACAGGTGTCAAAAGCACTTTAATAAAAGATATATGTGATATTTTAACAGATGCATTGAATCAGAGGACATATGCGCAGAAAGAAACAATTGGTTTGCAAAAATTTGCGTTTTCTAACCCTAGTTTGTTAAGATTTAGATAAAAATATATGTAGATGATCTCTTAGCTCAAGTCTAACCTCACCATTGTGTTCGGGGGGGCATTTCCATAAATTTTGAGTACAAATTTACCTAGATTTCATGAAAAATAGAGCATTTGGCGAAGAAAACAACTTTCCTAAAATTCACTGCAAAACAAATACACTGCAGGATGTAACATATGCGCCATTTCAGAGTGTATATGCACCGTTTCAGAGTGTATATGTGCCGTTTTAGAGTATATGTGCCATTTCAAAGTGTATATGCACTGTTTCAAAGTGTATATGCACCATTTTAGAGGATGTATGCGCTGAAATGTCGTAAGTGCTGGAATAGAAGGTAGATGCTTCATTTTGGAGGTCAAATACGCCAAAGTTTCATATGCGCTGATTCGGGAGGTAGATGTATCGTTTGGGAGGTCAAATACGCCAGAAGCTTCTGTCAAAAACCTATTTCATCACCTGTACAGACCTATCACTTAGAAAAACTCAATTTTTGATTAGTTATAGGGGCAAAGGCCCCACGGTGGGGGCCAAAAATGTGAAGGGGAAAATGGATTAAATCAAATCAATGATATTAAGAACCCAAACATCTATGAAATCTGAAGATAAAAAAAGAGATTTAAAGTAATAAACAAGAACAACACTTACAACCTCTTTCACCTTGCGTCTTCCATAGTTCGCCTATCCTTCCTTGACCTTGATGTTGAGGAAGCCCTCAGAAGCTATTGCTCCCTTGCTTGTTGAAGGTGACAAGAATGGAATGGCTGAGATATTCGTGTGGTTGAAGATGAACTTCAAACACACTAACAAATGGATATGAAATGCTTATGGAAGTGGGGGTGCCAAAGGCACGCTGGTATCTCTGCAGCATAAGTTTGCACAAATGATCGATCATGAAATGAAGAAGAATAGTGTTGTATTTATAGAGATGTGTAGAAGAAGATCAATGGTTGAGGATAAAAGGGAAGATCAATGGAGGAGGATTGTTGAGGAACGTGCAACAAATGGGAGAAAGACATGTGTCATTCGAAAAGCAACTTTGTGAAGTTAACTGCTCTCTTGATGAGGATGAGATTTGATTTTCTTAAATTAGAATTTATTTTTCTAATTTAAGAGAAAGTTTGCTTTAAAGATGCTTTAAAACTGCTTTTGCCTTTGTATGATAAGAGGAAAGTATTTTTAGAAGATAAGAATGATTTTTGAAGATAAGAATGCATAATTAAATAAAAAGATTTATTTAATTATTTTGTAGTTAAATGAGAGGAATAAAATATAAGAATATATTTTATTTTTATGAAGATATTTGAAGAATAAAATAAAATATAAAAATATATTTTATTTAGTGGAGAATTTATATTTTATTTAAATAAAATTTGTATTTTATTTAAATTTGGAAGAATAAAAGGTTTTAATTAAATAATTAAAATTATTTAATTATTTAGCAGAATGAAGGTGATGTATATGAATTTAATTAATTAAATAAATGTGTTTATTTAATTAAATGAGAGGAAATGAATCAGATAAATAAATGAATTTATTTATTTATTGATAGAAGAATGTGAAATGATGAAATAAATATTTAAAATATTTATTTAAGTAGAATCATGCCAATTTTAGGTGTATACATATACAATGGAAAATATGCAAAGCGCTAGACAAGCAGGAGTTACAAAGAGATGGGCCCACCAGTTGTATATACAAATGCGTTTGTATGTTCGCACATACAAGGGAACATGCATTCCTAATATGCATTGGCCGGACCCGAATGGGTATACAATATAGTTGATAAGGGCAAAGGTCTGGTGGATGTATGCTTTTTGCTTGTATGTTTGCCTTGTATATGCGATATACAAGGCATACATACAATAGCGATATGCAAGCCGAACCTGATGGTATTTTTCAGAATGCTTCATAATGTTTGAGATCCGCAACTTGTATGTCAAGTGCATCGTATGTATGCCGATATACAAAGGGAGTTAAGTACAAGCTAGATTTCAAAAATGTTTCCAATCTACTTTATAAAAATTTGAGGTCCGCGTAGTTGTATGTATATTTGCGATTGTATGTTTTCACATACAATCGAATATACAAAAGATTTTTGCATACGCCAAAATGAAGTGTTTTTATGCAGTTTTTCCTTTGTATATTTGCTTTGTATATTTGAACATACAAAGGTCAGATACAATGGCAAAGATACAGGGTGGACCTGGCCCAGAGATCAAGTTTGGCATATTCAATGTTGGAGTCCACACATTGTATGTATACCTACGATTGTATATGTGATATACAAGGCCAACATTCAGGAGGAGGATGCAGTTGTTCAGCGATAGGTCCCAGCTTCCATGCGGCAGTGAATCAGGTGGTGCCACGTGGCAGGGGCGGCATATTCAAAAGCATATACAAAGGGCATATACATTTGTATATGCAAAGTAATTTGAAGATTCAAAAGAGAAAGACCTGCATTTGTATGCAGGCGCATACATATTCAAATGCATATACAAAGGCACTTCAAGGCCATTTTAGATGTTGATTCAGGTGGCAGATGCAAAATGATATATACAGGTAGTTGACTAAAACTTTGACCGTCCATATCTCCTCCATTTTGGTAAATTTTGACATGCTACAAGAGGCAAAAGTGCTTGTTTTTGCCTCCTCTTTCACTTGGCGGGGTTTTTAGGGGAATATTCCCACTTTCATAATCTAGACTTGGGTTTGCATGTTTTGGGACAAGACATTTCAGTGGCCATTTTCAAGTTCTGTAGAAGGGTTGATTGTGTAGTCATTTTCAATGAATGCAGATGCAGATATTTGTTGCATTTATTGCTGCACAAGGATGTTCAACTACTTGCATTCAATGTCTAGGTATCTTCCACCATTTTAGGGGTGCAGATCGATGATGCAGTAGCTTGTATTGAAGACTCCGAATATCTCCCACCTACCCCTATTCTAGATATTTTCACACCATAACTCCTTGTAGGTGGATGTCCCTTCAGGCAGATATTTTCTGATACAGCTCATGGAGAGATTTTTTGTAACCGACTTAGGTCAATTTGGAATGCTATATATATGCATTCGTGAGATGTAAATATGGTTGTTGGAAATTTTTTGGCTTTCAGTCCTTCTGTTTCTAAATAGAACTTTCTGCTACTATAACTGAGCCTTCTTATTAAATATATGCAAGTTATTTTTCCTCTTTTACTAAGTTTTAGTTTAGTGCGAATCTGCATATGATTGCTTGTGAACATATTGTTCCTTTTAATCATCTTGTTTCTCACATCTGCTAGGATCAGTTGAATCTATGTATGTCTACTTGCTGTATTTGGTTATGCTGTGCATTTTTCTTAGTATTGTGAGGGTTATTTTATTAAACTTAGTGAATCACCCTTTACTTTCAAGTTTTTCAGTTTCATCTTTCATTAAAAGCATTCCTACCCCCTTTTCCTATGAAAATTCAATAGTTTTAGGTGATAACCAGTTAAGGAAGCTAGCCTTCTCCGGAGGTCTGATCTCAATTCGCAAGGTCCTACACGTCGAGATCATTCCCATGTTACTCCAGATTGTTGAAGTTTCACAACTGCAGCAAGGGTGCAAATCTGGGTGATAACAGTTACAAGGTCCAATAAACTTGGACTCAATGTTACATGTACAGAAGTTCAAACTAGTATCACTTGTGCAAGCAAAGGCACAATAAGAAATTTTGGAGTCGTACATATAGGATAGTCAACTGATTAGAGAGACATCTAACATTTTGGAGAAGCTGATGCCATCATACCAAAAGAACCCAACAATGTACTCAACAGACCATATTAAGAGACTCCTAAACTCTATAAGTATGCATTTTGAATCTTTTGAAAAATTTAGAAAATAGATTGATGAAAAGAGACTGGTTGAGTTAAAGACCATGATAGTGAATGACAAAACTCTATTAGATAATGGAATAAAATGCATACAAAGTGCCATTGAACAAGTCAGTAAAATACACAAATTTTTCTTATCTTGGCTAGAAGTTACAAAGGAGTTAGAGGGTAAAATCAAGAGCTTAGAACTCAAATTGTTAAATTTCTCTAAGTCATTTGATCCAGCAGTTGAGTCAATAAGTAATAAAGAGATACAAGTTATAAACATTCAAAATGATTTAAGCACTCTAATGAATAAAAGGGAAGAAGGCAAAGATAGATTGTGCCAGTTAAGGGGGCTGATAGGTCCTAAAATTGACTCCATGTGTAATCTAGTAGAAGAAACCTTGCAAGCATAGGCATTAATTGATACACCTTCAAACATGCAAAAGGTAGAGAAATTAGTTTTTCTAGTAAAAGGACACAATCAAAATTTGGAGAGAGATAAGAAATGATGGGATGAAAATATTACACAATTAAAGATTGTGTACAAGGATATTCTTTTGCATACAATTAATTAAGTTGAAGATTGTATGTGTACATATGTGGTAGGGTATGCTAGTTTTTGCAATTTTGACATAATTTTGACTCTTGTACATACACCTTTTCCATTGATGTCAAAGGGGAAGAAGAAGACCAGTGAAAAATGGGAAAATGCCTAAGGGGGAGTGAAAGAACAGAGTGTACACAGAAAGGGGGAGCAGATACACATTTTTCACTAAGTGTTGTCATCCATGCCAAAGGGGGAGATTGTTGGCAAGAGACACTGCTCTGATGAATGATTAAATGTTTCAATTGACGGAAACAAAGAAAGGAGATTCCATCGGCATGGCAAAGAGACATTACTTTAGAAGGATAAATGGCTAAGTATGGGCAGTATACATTACATAGTTTAAATAATAGTGTTTGTGTCAGTACGCCTTCGCAATTGATGATCAAGGTATGTGGTTCAAGTATGTTATTCAGAATTATTTGAAGGTGCTATGTTCAAGATTACAAGTCCTGATGACTTTCAAAAGTTAAGTTGTGATTGGTCTAAGTTTGGGTGAACAGAGTAAAGATAGGAATAGTGCACAGTACTAGAGTAAAAGGGTTCTCATTCCTCCGTTGTTGCATATTTTGTCCTGCAGTTTGGAAGGTATACTAAGAGGTCCAGAATAAATTTTGGTTATAAATCTTATGGTCCATAGTAAGATTTATGATGTGATAGATGGATTGATCAAGCATGTTCTTAAGAACCAAGCCGACATGCATGTTAGATCTTTATGCAGAGAAGATATATTGTTTGAACAATCAATCTAAGTGGTTGAATGATTGGTGCTGACCTATATCAAGACTATTGAATGATTATTTTGGTCAGCATTACAGATTGTGCACAAGTTCAAGCCGACAAGATATAACATTTCTATACATGGTTCATATTTGGATTGCTGACCTAATTATGAGATAAATCTTGTAACAAATATATATACTCGATGCATTTCAGTGTTGAGTGAGGAGTAGTTGTGGAAGTATGTGTGTGAATTTAATGTGTATGTGATCTAAAGAAGAATTGTGACCAGAAAAAGATAGTAAGGGTAGAAGAGCAAAGTAGAAAAAGTAGAGCAAATAGTATGAAGTCTTTTGAATTTGTATATTGAACTAATTGGTACTGCACCTTAGCATTTTGTAGATGCACCTATAGTAGTCAACTCTTGGCAGTGAGCCAATCCTTTCTTCTATCTTCTATCTTTCTTTCTCTATGGATAATGAGTCCACTTGGACATTGAGTTCACTTGGACAATGAGTCCACCTATAGTGAGCATTTCTTTGGGCAGTGAGCCCCATGGTAGTGAGCCTTATGTAATCTGGTATTGCTATCATAATATTTTGTGAGCTAACACTCACCGTGGTTTTTCCATTTTTGGGTTTTCCACATAAAATCTTGGTGTCCATGTGTTATAAATTTGTGGCTACTCTTATTGTCTTACTTTGCATTCATATTGTTGAATTTGGTAATTAGATTAACAAATGTGTGAATGAAAAATTTTTCTGAATACTGATTCACCCCACCTCTTAGTATTTTTTGTGTTCAACAAATAACATTATGAGCATATTCTATACTCTTTTCTAAGAAAATTTTATCTTGAGAAACTTTGTTATTTAGTTCCACTATCCATTTACTATCATTCTCTGCCCTTACCTTCTTCTCGACTGCTTGTTCAAGGGACTGAAAATGAGATTTGACAAATTCAATGAGCTTATTCAACTGTGTGGTAGGAACTAAGGATGTGTCTCTTTTCAAACTAGGTATAATCTTTTCAAAAATTGCTGATGCATCTCCTATTAGCTCACTATCCTCCATGTGAGACTTTAAAATCTCTTCTTGTGCAGTCGCTTAAAAAATTGATCCTACTTTTAACTTTTGCAAAGGAGACATTATTGCCTTGTTTATTGGCCCTTGCAACAACTTAGGAGTAGACAAAATTTGAGTTTCATTTTGGTTCTCCAAAAATTCTCTCAAAGAATCAACTGTATCCTTTTTAGCAGTGTCTCTTTTATCTTCAACATTAGAAATCTCAACATCTTGTCTCTTCGGAGGTTCTTCATTAGAAGGCTCTTGTTCATTTCCCTCTCTTTCTAAATCTAGTTCTTGTCTGTCATCATTTGTTTCCTAAGTAGAGTTATCTACCATCTTCTCATTAGCTTCTTCTCTTTGTTCACCTTGGTCATCAGGGACATTTTCTTCAGGTGCCACTTCTACTTCTTTAGAGTTCTTTTCTTCCATAGTCTCTTTTATTTCTTCAACTTGCTTAGAGTTTACTGCAGGAGGTGTTCCACCTTGATTTATACTCTATTCTATATTTACCTCCTCTCTATTTCCTATGCCCACTGGAGGAGTAACTATACTTTGTTCCATGTTCCATTCCATATTTATCTTTGAAACTATATTATCAGTACCAACATCATGTTCCTTTTTATTAGTGTTAGCATTAGTTGGGATTTTCAGCTTATGTAGCACACATAATGTTATCTCCTCAGTTTCCTTGACCATATTTTTAGTGTCACCAGACATTAGAGCATTGATTCATTTCTTGGTTCTAAATTCATCACTAAGCTTCTTAGTGACTTTAACCTTTTCTTCTCTTGTGATGCTTGGGAAAAGTTTCAATAGGACATATTCCTTTATCTCATCATCTTTGGCAATGGCTCCTTCTTTTCTTGCTATCATGATGTTGGTTGAACTGTCTGGTAACTCATTTATAACTTCAATTAATGTTTTACTAAACATATTGAAATATCTTACAATTGCTATGTCAGTTTACCTTATCTACATCCTATCTTTCATCATACATATCGGCAATGTGTTTTAGGTTTCCATGCTAACCAAATGCATTGACTGTGGCTTCTAGGGTTATTGTTGCTTTATCTTCTTTAATCTCAGTCTTCTCACCTTTCTTCTTTTTCTTGTCCTCAATCTTTTCTTAAGGCTTCTCCTTTTTGCCAAAGGTGGTTTCATCTATTTTTTCCCTTTTTTATTTGACTTCCTCATCTATTTGTATTTCCTCTTCCTCCTCTCCTTCATCAAGGCTCACATACAACCTTTTTTTATCAAAACTTAAGCATCATAAATGTTGGATTAAAAAATCTATCAAACTCTTACTCTACTACCCACAGCCAATCTAAATTGCTCTACAATCCACTGCATTAGATTCTTTTCTGTCAGAATCTTCTTCAAAATCTCTGTTATCTTGTTTTCTAGCTTATACCTGTTGGTGATTGTTTTGATGCAATCATAACAATAAGTTAAAATTCACATATAATGAACTGAAACTATACTTGAAAGATAAGAAGGAATCATTTGAGATTCAACTAATCCCAAGTCTACAATGGTTCGGTTGGTCAAGTTCAGTTGGTCAATGTGAAGCTGTAATGTTCAAGGGGCCTTACGTAGTTTAGGTTTGTTTGGTGGTTTACTGGACTAAGAATATGCAAAAAGATTATGAGATATGTCAATACTTTTCATTCCTTTGCATAAAAGTGTTATTGTACTGCAAGTTTTAGATGGTTTTCTTGAATTATTGCAGCTCTCTTCTTTATCTATTTATGAAAACTGTCTACTTTTAACTCTGTTATGCATGCTTCTTCAAATTTGAGACAATTTCCTTTAGATTTCTACGTTTTCAGCTAAATATTTCAGATGGGTTGGGAAAAGTTAGAAAGATCTAATCTATACCTCATTTAATCTACCGAAGGATCTAATTGTTTCTGTTATGCACTATGTAAATACCACAGTAATTTGATCAAATCCACAGTGAAAACCTTAAATGCAAGTTCTAAGCATTTTCACAAACATACATTTAAAATTGCAAGCTCTCAAAGAAAATATTTCAAAACACAAAGAAGAGCAGGAGAACACTTAGAAGATAGATGCAGAACTCCAGATTCTATTGTATTAGAAACGAATAGTCATACATGATTTACAATGTAGGAATGACTCTTAGTTTCATTGATCATACTACAGAGAACTTACAAGCTTTACAGATACAGTAAGGTAGCCAGACATTCCACGTGCACCTTACTGCAGACAAACAGGTGACCTCCTTCTTCTACCTCTAAACTATGCCCAGAAAGACTCTACAATTCTGGCAAAATACTAAAATCCCTGTGTGCTTCTAAAGAAAAAAAATCCCTGTTGTAGCCCCTGTTGTAGAGTATTACAATGTAGAGAGGCACAATATAAAGACATTCTGATTGTCCTCACTACAGCAAAAAAACCTAACTGAACCCTTGGTTCAAACCCCTGGTTACAGCAATAAATACAGGTGAACCAGCTCTTCAAAATATCTCTGAGCAGTGTCAAATCTAGGCAAAATATTGCCCCTTCTAAGAAGTTCCGGCAGCTTGGCAATAACTTTTGTTTGTCTGTTGTAGTAATACCCTCAGCTGCAACTTTGTCCTTTATTTGAATGGCCTTGACTTCTTCGCACTTTATCTTTATCTTCCTACTCCTGAGATCAGATTTTCTTCCTCCATGAGGTCACTGTGTTGAATTTCCAGCTGCTTCCTCAACTGCAAGCCTGCAAGACAAGACAAGCAATAAGTATTACATTTATCACATAAATAGCAGGAAATTAAAATAATCGTTTAAATCCAGGTGACTGTGCAAAATTGTGGAAATCGGGTCCAAAATACTCTTAAAACGCGTTCAAAACGCATACAGACCGCTCAAAACCCATCGGGTCAACTATCGCTGACCGGGAAAATGCCACAGGCGCCAAAAAACACTTTAAAACTCCACCGCTATGTACATTCCCGCCCATCGACGTGTCAAAAAATCGCTCGGCCGATGTTCGCTGTTTGGCCGATCACCTTTCCATCGGGAAGACAACTCATATCGGCGGGAGAAAAAACGAACCTGGCCGATAGATAAAACCATGCCGATGGAAACTTAGAACTTTCGTCTGCATGATATTTTGGAAATATGATGCTCCCCCCTTCCAAAGGTCCAGATGACGTCATCAGGATGTTTCGCTTCTGTATACTGGGGAAAAGAATGACAATCATCATCATCATCATGTCGAAGGAAAATAGGAGGATATGAAATATGATCCTGCTGCTGAGGAAAGGAATATGATGGTGACGTCATCGTCATATCCAGGCTTCATTAAAATGCAAAAGATGACGTCACCGTCATGTTTAGTTAAGATCAGGGGATAAATGTAATATCGGGTCACCTAAGGGGCATGATCAGGTGGTGAATGTAATATGACCCCTTTGCGGCCAAGGTAACCCTCTCGAAAGATCAGGATGATGATGATCATCAGGATATCCGGGGCTTTTGTTGAACTTAGAATATGACGTCATCATCATATTCGCGAACCGGATCATGTTTTGGAAAATATCCTGCCGAAGGGAAATGTGATGATGATGTCGTCCTAATATTTGCTTCTTCGTTTATCAGATCGGGATGACATCATCAGGATATTTGCAAAAGGTCATATTTCTCGGCAGGAGGACATTACGAAATATCGGGTAGACAAACAGGATCATGATGATCTTGACAACATGACAGGATAAAAAATATGATGATCCTCCTCATCGAATATCATGATGACGTAATCATCATATTCCGTCTTCGGAGCATGAGGATGAGTTGAGGTCATCATCAGGTTAGCGCTAGGGTGATATTTAAAATATGATCATGCTGTTGAGGAATGGAATATCACCCTCCCTTAAAAGATAGGGTGATCATCATGATCATGCAAAAGGAGATCAGGAGGATATGATAACGTCATCATCATATTGGCGAATATCAGTAAATATGACCCTCCCTTGAAAGATCAGGATGATGATGATCATCAGGATTTTGACATGCGCATGCAAATATGCAGATGGTGGATTTTCTAAGCAGGGTGATATTTAAAATCAGCATGATATTATAATATCAGGTGATGTTAAAATATCATGATGCTCGTTGTTATGAAATATCAGGTTACACTCAAAACATGATGCTCACGATGCGCATAAGGTCATTTGATGGGTAAGGGGCACTATCACCTAAGATTGACGTCCGGATATTTCGACTGCATGATTTTATAAGGTGATAGATCAAGATCATGATGACCTTGACAACATGACTGAGGATATAAAAATATGATGATCACTTGCGATTATCAGGTTTGACCAAAACTTTGACTGTGCATAACTTCCACATATGGACGAATTTTCAAGTGATGTAAAAGGGAAACCTGCATGGAATTTCAAGCTCTTTCTAAATATGAGGTCACAGAAGCAAAATATGAACTTTGACAAACTGACCTCATGATGATGATCTACCTCATCCTGACCTTCATGATGATGATGCACCTGACTCATTTTTACCAAACTGCCAGAAAGCAGACAAACACAAGCAGAAGCAAAAAGCAAAGCGACAGCAGGGGTCCCCATTTTGCTAAGGAGCAATAATGGGGCGTGTTGTGAACATCACAACAACTAGCAACCAAAACAAAACAATTAAATTCAAAGTGTTCAAGAAAACTAGATGAAATGAACTCATAACTTCCGACTATCTTTCCTGCAAATTCTATTCAGCTTGAGACTTAAGGTATTCAATAAAGATGCATGAATTTCCATTTTCAGTTTAATTGTGTGCACGTGATTAATTATCCTCATCTTGAAGATCGGTTGAACAAACCAGTGACTGACATTAGCCTACGTAGGTGAGGATATTCCCTCATAGCCGACCGGATAGAGCCTTGCTGCCAGCGAGCATCCATAGCCCCGGCAAGGTTATCGTTACACTTCTCCTAAGTAGAGCCCCACTGCCAGCGAGCGTCCATAGCCCTGGTAGAGTTACTTAGATGGCTTAATCTGGATTTTTAGTATAATCCATTTTATTTATTTATTTATTTATTTTTTGTTTTCTAATTTTGAAAGATTTCATAAGATATAACAATTTGTAACTTCATGATGCAAGGAGTGGACACTTGCTGAAATTAAGCTGAGAATTGTAATGGTAGCAAGGGTAACCTCTGATTTTTCACCTAATATCTACACTGGTAAGTTCAACAAACCCAAGGATTTTAGGTGTGTCATCGTGAGAAACCTGCTTCGAATTCTCAATCACATTTATTGAATACAAAACTTTAGAAGATGAACAACTCTCTACATTCATGACGGTAACAAGTTATGCGTAAATTGCAAATGGTTAACTTGAATATCCTAAATTTTATACTATTTTGAATGGTTGCTAGTTTTGCTCCTTAAAACTCTAAAGTAAAATAAAGATCCCTGCTGAGGAGACAACAAACAAACCAAACAAACAGGCTGTACAAACAACACAACAAAAGAAAAAAAACTGTACAAACAGAAAGAAACAAAAAGCAAAAAAAACAAACAGAAGACAAACTATACAAACAGCCAACCCAAAAGAAAACAGCAAAAGAAGAACTGTACATTACCCACAGCATTTTACATTAAGAAAAAAGGACTGCCCTCCTTTTACCTCAAGCCTGGAAGTAGTGTTTCAAATGCTGGCCATTAACTGGTAATGGCATATCTTCTCCAGTCAAGGTCTTAAGTCTAAAGGTGTTATCTCCTATTATTTCTGAGACTTGTAATGGACCCAGCCATAATTTATCGAATTTTCCATGGCTTCCTTTCTTTTCATGTGCTTTGTCCCAGCACAACACCAAGCCTGATATCCTAAATGTTTTGACTCTTGCCCTTTTGTCAAACCACCTCTTAACAACTGCTTGGTGTTTGGCAAACTTCTCGAGGGCTTGACCTCTTTTCTCCTCTAGTTGTAACATTTGCACTATTCTGGCTTCCCTATGGTTATCAAAGCCTAGATATTCATTGGCAAACTTCCAGGTTGGTATTCTCAGATTAACCGAAAGTATGGGATCAGTCCCATAAACTAAGTGATAAGGTGTGCTACCTAAAGCTATTTTAAACTTGGTCCTGTCTACCCATAATGCATATCTTAACAGGGTATTCCACTCTCTAGGACTTTTGGCAATTAACCTCTTGATTATGTCTAATAAAATTTTGTTTGTTGATTCAGCCAGTCCATTACCTTGAGGGTAATAATTCGAAGAAAACCTTAGAATAATCCCATATTCAAATGCCCATTTAGAAAATTTTAAAGAAGAGAAAGCAGGGCTGTTATCACATACCAATGAATAGGGTGTTCCAAACCTGGTGATAATGTTTTCTTCAAGGAACTTGATAACTACCTCAGTTGTGGAAAATTTGCAGCAGGTGGCCTCAGTCCACCTTGTACAATAGTCTGTTACTGTCAATATAAATTTGTGTCCTGCAGAAGATGGGGGATGGATGACTTCGATAAAATCCAAGCCCCACTGTGCAAACGGTCTGGATTCGATCACAGGTTGCAGTGGATTGGCTGGATTTTTTCCTTTGTCTGCTGCAGTCTGACAGGTGTGGCAACTTCTGATGTGACTCTTAGTATCTTTGAACATAGTGGGCCAGTAATAGCCCGCCCTCAGTATTTTGTGTGTTGTAGCTAAATGGGAACCATGGCCGGTTCCGTACTTGTCATGTAGTTCTGTCAACACTCTATCAGCTTCAGTTCTGTTTATGCATCTCAGGTAAATTCCATCATGGTTCTTCCTGAATAGAAGACCTCCTTGCACCATATAATTTTGTGCCTTAATCTTCAAGGCTCTCCTCTGAGAAGCCTTCATCTTGCTTGGGTACTTTCCGGCTATCAGGAAGGTGCTTAGATCATTGTACCAGCCTGATGCGTCCTGGGAATTCAATACATATTGTTGTTTTATCAGATTTGGATCCATGTTTGCTATTGTCTGCACCAGCGCCTGCCCTCTGACTAGCTTTGTGGGAATGATCTCCATGTCGAACTCTTGCAGTGTGGTGATCCATTTGGCTCTTTTTTCTCCAGGCTCGTTTTGCATCAACAACATTTTTACTGCTGCGTCTGGTACTATGGCTTTGATCTGGCTGCGCAGAATATAGTGCCTAAATTTTTTCACAGCCTTTACTAATGCGAATGCCTATCTTTCGATATCTAGATATCTCAGCTGTGCATCCTTCAGAGGTGCACTCATAAATGCTATGGGCCTCTCTCCATTATTTTCACCTTTCTGTGTCAAGGCAGCCGTGATAGAATGAGAAGATGCAAAGGAGTAGATGTAAAACAGGCTTGTGTAGTCTGGACTTGCCAATACAGGGGCATCAGAAATTGCCTCCTTGATATCTTCAAATGCGGCTTTGGCCACTGGTGTCCATTCCATCTGTGCATATTTCTTCAACATGGCATTCAACGGCTGCATGATCTCTGCAAAACCTGTTATAAACTTCCGAACAAAGTTAATTTTACCAAAAAATGATTTCAATTCTTTCCTACTGTTTGGTATTTGCAAATTTTTTATGGATTCTATTCTATCTGGATCAATTGAAATTCCATTTTCAGAAATGACATGGCCTAATAATTTACCTTCAGTTACGCCAAATATACATTTCTTAGGATTAAGGGAAATCCCATACCTTTCACATCGCTTGAGTACTTTCCTGAGGTCTTCAGTGTGGGTGGATGCATCCTTGGAATACACAGTTAAATCATCCATATACACAACAATGCATTTACCTGATAATCCACGAAATGCAACGTCCATGGCCCTCTGAAAAGTGGCACCTGCATTGATCAGACCAAAAGGCATTCTTCTATACGCATAATTTCCCCATTTGCAAGTGAAGGTGGTTTTTAGTCTATCTTCTCTATCAATTAAGACCTGATTATAACCTGAAAAACCATCTAAAAAAGACATCATCCTTGCACCATTTACTGCTTGCAGTACTTCATCTATTGGGGGCAAAGGATAATTATCCTTTTCAGATGCCTTGTTTAAATTTCTAAAGTCTACGCACAACCTGATGTCTCCATTTTTCTTCCTCACTGGTACTAAGTTGGCTACCCAGACAGAATGTCTGACTGGAAAAATTATTCCAGCGGACAGTAATTTTTTAACTTCCTCAAAGATTAAAGGCTCTAGAATGGCATTTACAGGCCTCTGTTTCTGCCTAAATGGTTTGACTTCTTTTCTTAAAGGTATTACGTGAGTTATGATGGACTCATCAAATGTTTTCAAGTCTTCATAAGTCCATGCTATGACATGTTTATATTCTTTCAGAACATCCAGAACCTCTTTTCTAATTTTCTCAGAGCAAGCTTTCCCAATTAGTACACTTTGTGGATTTAGCTCAGTCCCTAAGTTATGTAAATCACACTTACCCCCTTCTGTTTTGGGTAAGTCTTTCTGTCTTATTACTCCGTCGAAGTCAAAGATGTGTTCTAATTCAATTACTCCTTTTGGTAAGAAGTTGCTCTTTAAGTTGATCATATCTTCTTCGTCCCATGTTACTTCAGGCCTTTCTTGTTCATCAATGATTTGGGCCTCAAATGCCTCATTACAAGTCAGAAAATTAATAATTTGCTGATCCTCTCCAAATACCTGAAAGTGTGTAACGTTGTCTGGTATACTGGGCACGTTAACTAGCTCAACAGCAAATCATCTTAATCCTGACAGTGTCAATGGTTCTAATGTACTAGCAGCAACTGCTAACACATCTGGCCTGTGGTTCAGCTCTCTAGGAATGTGTTCTATGTTAAAAGCATCAAACAAATCCATTAAACTCCATACTCTATGTCTGTAACTAATTATTTTCTTATAATTGCAGGCATATAGTTTCCTCACTTGTCTGACTACTAATTCAGAGTCTGAAAATACTCTGATGGTTTTTACCCCTTTCTTGATGGCCATGACAAGTCCTAAAATTAGGGTCTCATATTCAACAATATTGTTAGTGCAGGAAAATTGTAATCTATATGCTGCCAAATGTGATTTACCTTGAGGATCTATGAGTTCAATACCCGCACCTGCGCCCTGTTTTGATTTGGACCCATCACATTTTAACGTCCACATGCCATCTTTACTTTTCTGATCTTTTACCTTGGCATACTTTGTCCCTTTTATTGCCTATGGGGTGTTGTCTTGTTTATTCATGGGTTTTTCCATTTGGTTATCTTGCATATGTGTGTTTTTAGTTTGCAACTTAGAAAGATAACTACCCTTGTCCTCTATTTCTTTTCCTAAATCTGGAATCAAGGCATCTATATTATCCTGAACATATCTCTGTGTTGGATCAGGATTCTCATTTTCCTCTTGTGACTCTATCCTCCCTATGCACTTTTTGTATTCATATTCAATGATGTCTTTGCATATTTCACAATTCTCCTCAGAATGTTGCCTATCATGGACTCTACACCTATTTTTATATAACTTACATTGGACTGGGAGATTGTGTGTAATGCACTCTTCCACCTCTCGTCTAATGGCATGACCAAATTTGTCTATTGCATTGTTTTCTTCATCTGAAGAATTTTCGTCAAACTCAATGAATAGTGCCGTTCTATTGCTAACACACTTTTTTCTAATGTTTAACATCATAATCTCTTCAATCTGCATCCCATTGTTGGTAATTCTATAGACACTTGGTTCAACAGCAGCATATAATATTTCATTAGTTCGATTATACTCTGTTATCATATGTTTCATTCTGGGCTCTGCCTCTATTCTGATCTGGTTTGGGATGCCTCTCCAAGGTAACCACATGTGTGAAAAGTCAGTAGCCATATATCCGTTTAATGTCTTGGACCAATCTCTACTTAGCAACATTCCATAATTTACGGGTATATCCACTACCTGAATGTCAATGATTTGGCTTACCCTAGGGTCTGAAGCTAATTGCACTTGAATGTTCATGAGTTCTCCTATCACGCTAACCTCGGTCTTATCTAATTGCGTGACAACCTTGGCAGATTTGGTGGGAGTCAGCCCGAGAGTTTTACATATTCCTAAGGGCATTACGTTGGCTGAAGCACCAGAATCTACCATGCAATTGTGTATATTCTTCCCACACAACCTAACAGTTAACAAGAAAGGTTGAGTATCCCTCTTATCCGCATGTATTACCACATTTGTATTGGAAGGCTGCTCAACTTTCTTGCCTTTCTCCTTAGGTGGTGAATCACTATTAGGAACAGTTATATCAGCGGACACCTTGTTTGTTATGGATGTATCCAGGGATTTTAAAAAAGCATTTCTGATCCCTGGGGTCTTTAATAATTCATTTAGAGGTATACTGACCTTAATTTTCTTTATTTCCTCTGATAAGTAATTCATTAATCTTGTTGTCTCTATTGCTTCTGTCTTACTTGTTTGATCCTTTTGCACTGTCGTTCCATTATTTATGTGCTGACTAGCTTTAAGTATGGCAGGATTGTTGCTAGCATTCTGATCTGGGGGTGTATTGATGTTATTCAGAGGAGTGGAAGTGGTGAAAGGTCCTCCCGGCCTAGGGTTGTTCCTCAAATTGTAGGTGTGGCCTTTATTTGTCTGTTGAAAGGCCTGCACATCCTCTGTTTCATTTAATATCTCATTTTCAGATTCAAAAGGAAACTGAAAAGCATTTAACACAAAGGCTGATTCAGGATAAAGACTTTCACAACAGCATGGCTCATCCTCTAGCAATTCATCCTCTTTCTCTTCTGCAGTTGCAAAGGTAAACGTTTCTAAGACTAATGCTGTGTCATATTCTGAGGGTACTACCTCATTACCCTTAGGAATGAGAAATTCAAAGGTAGGAGGCTGTACATCTACGTTGAAAATACTAGCTGCCAAGTGGAACTGTGGACAGTCATGCTCAGCATGGGCATTGGTATTGTGAAATCTGCACCAATTTTTGGGTGCTGTACTGGCCATTTGTATGCTAGTCGTTTGTTTTGCACCATGATTATCTGTATTCTCAAAAGGAGAAGCCAGAGTACCGTTATTGGGCCCAGTGTTCCATGTCTTGGGTGGCCTAGGTTGATTCTGATTTTTGTTATTATTGCCCCAGGTCCTATTATCTATCACTGGCCCCCTATTTTGCATTGGTTGCCCCTGACTGGGGCCTTGATGCTGATTGTAGTTTTGGTTCTGATTGTACTGCTGATTTTGATTGAGACTATAATTCTGATTTTGGCCTTGGTTGTGATTTTGATGTGGATTGTAGTTTTGGTTGCTTCTTCCATAGAAGTTCTCATTTCTTAGCTGTGTTACTTCGGTCGTTAATCTTTTCAAATGTGCAGTAATTTCTTTGATTTCTTCCCTATCCTCTTGTGCTTTTGCCACAGTTACATCCCTAGGAAGTTGGAAGAAAGGCTGACCATTATTTTGACTGTTATTGGAAGTACTAGCCGTGTAAGGAGTTATAGCTTGGATTGGAGTAGGATTATACACAGGTGTGTAAGAAGGAACCAGATTTACTAGTGGAGCGTGCTGCACAGGGACTCCATTCCATGGGTCTGCCTGATTCTGCACCCCAAAATTTCCTCCATTGACAAATGGACTATAAGTTGTATGCCTCATTTCTTGGTTCACTGAGGCTGCCTCTTTATAGGCTTTGGATATTGAATCTATGTCAGGTTTTCTTTTGACAAACATGGCGGTTAAAGGATCCAAGGCAGCATAGTACATAGCCAACAAGGGAGCATCATCTATGGTATAAGGGGCTACCAACCTAGAATAGGCCTTTTGAAATCTATCATTGAAATTATCAATTAGCTCTCCCTCACCTCATTTTATAGCAGCCAATTTATGATACAAAGTGCAAGGGTCAATGGGTCCTCTAAATCTTGATAGAAATGCTTCTTCCATAAGTGCCCAGGAAGAAATGTAACCATTAGGTAAGTTTACGTACCAGCTAGAGGCCTGCTCATTAAAGGTGTAAGGAAACAATCTACACACAACATCCTCGTGCTCTAACATAGCCCTAAAACATGCTTCCTTAAATATTCTAATATGATCTTCTGGGTCCTGATGCAACTGGTATTTGGGACATATCTTTTCCAGATTTTTGGGCATCTCATGATAATCATTGAAGAGTATGGGCGAATTGACATCGAAATAAGCCATTGCAGGTGTTTGAACTTGATTTGAACTTGCAGGAATACCTGGATTGATTGGTGGATTAGGATTTACAGGAGGATTGAGACCTCCAGGAGTGCCTGAACCAAGATTTAAAGATCTGAACAGTGATCTGTCAGGACTTACAATACTACGGATGTTAAAAGGTGACCCAGGAGGTGTTCCAGATGAACTTCCCACTTGCGATATCTTTGGATTCCAAATTAAAGGGTTTTTACTTCGCCTTGTATCAGGTAGTTGCACAAATATATCTCCTGAACTGGATCTAAACCTAGTCACTCTATTGCTGTCGTTAGCCAGTTTGAAATGAAACCTAACTCAAGAAGGCCCTCCTTCTAGCGCCAGAAAACTGTTGGTGATTGTTTTGATGCAATCATAACAATAAGTTAAAATTCACATATAATGAACTGAAACTATACTTGAAAGATAAGAAGGAATCATTTGAGATTCAACTAATCCCAAGTCTACAATGGTTCGGTTGGTCAAGTTCAGTTGGTCAATGTGAAGCTGTAATGTTCAAGGGGCCTTACGTAGTTTAGGTTTGTTTGGTGGTTTACTGGACTAAGAATATGCAAAAAGATTATGAGATATGTCAATACTTTTCATTCCTTTGCATAAAAGTGTTACTGTGCTGCAAGTTTTAGATGGTTTTCTTGAATTATTGCAGCTCTCTTCTTTATCTATTTATGAAAACTGTCTACTTTTAACTCTGTTATGCATGCTTCTTCAAATTTGAGACAATTTCCTTTAGATTTCTACGTTTTCAGCTAAATATTTCAGATGGGTTGGGAAAAGTTAGAAAGATCTAATCTATACCTCATTTAATCTACCGAAGGATCTAATTGTTTCTGTTACGCACTATGTAAATACCACAGTAATTTGATCAAATCCATAGTGAAAACCTTAAATGCAAGTTCTGAGCATTTTCACAAACATACATTTAAAATTGCAAGCTCTCAAAGAAAATATTTCAAAACACAAAGAAGAGCAGGAGAACACTCAGAAGATAGATGCAGAACTCCAGATTCTATTGTATTAGAAACGAATAGTCATACATGATTTACAATGTAAGAATGACTCTTAGTTTCATTGATCATACTACAGAGAACTTACAAGCTTTACAGATACAGTAAGGCAGCCAGACATTCCACGCGCACCTTACTGCAGACAAACAGGCGACCTCCTTCTTCTACCTCTAAACTATGCCCAGAAAGACTCTACAATTCTGGCAAAATACTAAAATCCCTGTGTGCTTCTAAAGAAAAAAAAATCCCTGTTGTAGCCCCTGTTGTAGAGTATTACAATGTAGAGAGGCACAATATAAAGACATTCTGATTGTCCTCACTACAGCAAAAAAACCTAACTGAACCCCTGGTTCAAACCCCTGGTTACAGCAATAAATACAGGTGAACCAGCTCTTCAAAATATCTCTGAGCAGTGTCAAATCTGGGCGAAATATTGCCCCTTCTAAGAAGTTCTGGCAGCTTGGCAATAACTTTTGTTTGTCTGTTGTAGTAATACCGTCAGCTGCAACTTTGTCCTTTATTTGAATGGCCTTGACTTCTTCGCACTTTATCTTTATCTTCATGCTCCTGAGATCAGATTTTCTTCCTCCATGAGGTCACTGTGTTGAATTTCCAGCTGCTTCCTCAACTGCAAGCCTGCAAGACAAGACAAGTAATAAGTATTACATTTATCACATAAACAGCAGGAAATTAAAATAATCGTTTAAATCCAAGTGACTGTGCAAAATTGTGGAAATCGGGTCCAAAATACTCTTAAAACGCGTTCAAAACACATATAGACCGCTCAAAACCCATCGGGTCAACTATCGCTGACCGGGAAAATGCCAGGGGCGCCAAAAAATACTTTAAAACTCCACCGCTATGTACATTCCCGCCCATCGGCGTGTCAAAAAATCGCTCGACTGATGTTCGCTGTTTGGCCGATCACCTTTCCATCGGGAAGACAACTCATATCGGCGGGAGAAAAAATGAACCTGGCCAATAGATAAAACCATGCCGATGGAAACTTAGAACTTTCGTCTGTATGATATTTTGGAAATATGATGCTCCCCCCTTCCAAAGGTCTAGATGACGTCATCAGGATGTTTCGCTTCTGTGTACTGGGGAAAAGAATGACAATCATCATCATCATCATGTCGAAGGAAAATAGGAGGATATGAAATATGATCCTGCTGCTGAGGAAAGGAATATGATGGTGATGTCATCGTCATATCCGGGCTTCATTAAAATGCAAAAGATGACGTCACCGTCATGTTTAGTTAAGATCAGGGGATAAATGTAATATCGGGTCACCTAAGGAGCATGATCAGGTGGTGAATGTAATATGACCCCTTTGCGGCCAAGGTAACCCTCTTGAAAGATCAGGATGATGATGATCATCAGGATATCTAGGGCTTTTGTTGAACTTAGAATATGACGTCATCATCATATTCGCGAACCGGATCATGTTTTGGAAAATATCCTACCGAAGGGAAATGTGATGATGATGTCGTCCTAATATTTGCTTCTTCGTTTATCAGATCGGGATGACGTCATCAGGATATTTGCAAAAGGTCATATTTCTCGGCAAGAGGACATTACGAAATATCAGGTAGACAAACAAGATCATGATGATCTTGACAACATGACAGGATAAAAAATATGATGATCCTCCTCATCGAATATCATGATGACGTAATCATCATATTCCATCTTTGGAGCATGAGGATGAGTTGAGGTCATCATCAGGTTAGCGCTAGGGTGATATTTAAAATATGATCATGCAAAAGGAGATCAGGAGGATATGATAACGTCATCATCATATTGGCGAATATCAATAAATATGACCCTCCCTTGAAAGATCAGGATGATGATGATCATCAGGATTTTGACATGCGCATGCAAATATGCAGATGGTGGATTTTCTAAGCAGGGTGATATTTAAAATCAGCATGATATTATAATATCAGGTGATGTTAAAATATCATGATGCTCGTTGTTATGAAATATCGGGTTACACTCAAAACATGATGCTCACGATGCGCATAAGGTCATTTGACGGGTAAAGGGCACTATCACCTAAGATTGACGTCCGGATATTTTGACTGCATGATTTTATAAGGTGATAGATCAAGATCATGATGACCTTGACAACATGACTGAGGATATAAAAATATGATGATCACTTGCGATTATCAGGTTTGACCAAAACTTTGATTGTGCATAACTTCCACATATGGACGAATTTTCAAGTGATGTAAAAGGGAAACCTGCATGGAATTTCAAGCTCTTTCTAAATATGAGGTCACAGAAGCAAAATATGAACTTTGACAAACTGACCTCATGATGATGATCTACCTCATCCTGACCTTCATGATGATGATGCACCTGACTCATTTTTACCAAACCGCCAGAAAGCAGACAAACACAAGCAGAAGCAAAAAGCAAAGCGACAGCAGGGGTCCCCATTTTGCTAAGGAGCAATAATGGGGCGTGTTGTGAACATCACAACAATACCTTTATGCTAAATGTCAGCACCACTTTTTTGGCTAGGGGAACAAGTTTTTTCATTTAAGCTCCCCCTGACCCAAAGCTCTCAATTTACTTCTTGGAGGAAGTACCTACACTAGTGTCTGGTGTGGACTCATCCTTGTTACAAGTATGTGCCTAATCGGTGTTGTCATTGATGTCAACATATCTTTGTTGTCATTGGTGTCAACTATGTTTTATTCTATTACTTGTTTAGAAGCCTTGTGCATTGAGGATATTGAGAAAATTGGCCTCTTTGGAAGAATCAAGTGAGTTACAGTGAAGTGCAGTATAGATAGAGAGTTGTATAGTAAAGAGCAGTTTGGTAGACTGCTCTACATCTCTTGCTGGATAAAGATCTTGTTTTGCATATTCGAAGTTATTTAAAGGGATGTCTGAAGATGTTAAATCCTAAGTTTGAGCTTCCAGTGTGAAGTTGTGAGAAAGTTACATTCAAAAGAGTAAAGCCTGCACTTTCTGATTATTCTCTGGTGACAGGGAGAAAGTGTTTTTCTCTACATTCCTCTGTAAAAAAGTATTTAGCTCTACAGTTCTAGAGGGAAGTCTAAGATGATGATAAGTGCCTACAAATACATTGGTTCATGTTTTTGTGGTCCACAAGCTATCTTTCTTTTATGTCAGTTGAAGACAGTGAAGTTCACATGTTCTAGTGAGAAGATTCATATGGCTAAAGTGGTTAAGGTTTGTGTGGTTTCTCTTGATGATTATAACATGCTTGTGGATGTCTCCTAATCATGTTCCTATCTTGACATTGGTCCGCATTGAGGAATTGAGATCATGTTTGAAGATTGTTCCCAGACAGTGTAATGTGTAACCTGTCTTAGCTGACTTGGTTAATTCAAGTAATTGTGGAGATTCCTTGAATATTGTGGAAGTGTGTTGTGGTGTGGAAGATCATGTTTGAGTCCTAGCTAAGGCATGGCATGATCTGCATACATCTTTACTTCATTTCCTTTAGATAATATTGTAATAGGTTAGGACCTATTTTGTGAATATTTGTAATGCCGACCTTGGAGATTGTTTCGATGGTTGATGATTATAATGCTGACCTTGATGATCATTCCAAGGTTGATAAAGTGTATAAATAATTGTAGTTAAGTCATGGAAAAGATGTCCTTGAGCAAAAATGGAAATATAATAAGAAAGGTCCAAAAGGCAGAGCAGAGAAGAGACATAGCATAGCAAAGGAGTTATTCAATCATAGACATGAAGAAGATGTTGATCATGGTAGTGAGTCACTAGTAGGGTTTAACATCCCTTATTGTAATCTTTCTAGGTTTAGGGTTGAGGTAGTGAGCTTGCTAGACCTAGTTGTTCTTCATGGCAATGAGCCAATATGTTTAGGCCCATGGAGTGACCAATCCTGAACATCATTATTTCAAGATTTCAATATATATTGAGAGCTAGTCCTCTTCATGGTTTTTCCACGTAAAATTTGGTGTCTCTTGTGTTTGATGTTGTATCTGTGGTTAAGTTTCTAATTTCATGCATTCATTGTTAAATCATAATAATTGTAGATAAGTGATTGATGTTTAAATTACAGAAGTGTTTAAGTTTTTGAGAAAATGGATTCATCCCCCCTCTCAATTGTCCGAGACATATCAACAATTGGTATTAGAGCCAAGTTCCTTTGAAAAGAGTCTAACAACTCGAAGGAGATCCTAAATGGAGTCAAAAGAAAAACAAGTACTTATCATCACACTCGAATGCTCATGAACAAGTAATGAAAAATTGTCCAAGGAAGTGATTCATCAAAGATGTTCTGAAAGGTCCAAAAGGTAGAATAGAGAAGAGGCAGAGCTAAGAAGAGGCAAAGTAGAGTAGAGGCAGAGTAGAGCAGAAGAGTTATTCAATCATATACATGAAGAAGATTTTGATCATGGTAGTTGTTAGTTTTTTCCCAGATTGGATGCTTACTCCTAGATTTCCCTACAAGGTAGCCATTAATGATCAACAGGATCTCTGGGCCAGGGGCCAACAATATAGGAGATAGACTCTATTTTTATCTCCTCTTCTTCTTTAGGCTCTGCAAAACATAGGGGGGTATTCCCTACTCAACATCCATGAGAATATGCATACAAAGGCTGGGATGCTGACATGAAGAAGATAAGTCCTCCTGTAAGTAGACCAAAACTGCAAGATAAGAGAAAAGGCGCTAGCTTTGGGCCTATTTTTAGTTGTAGACAGAGGACTTGGGATCCTAAAACTAATTCTACTATCCTAATGGTTGTTTTGGAGTTTGATTTTGATTTTGTGTTTGGATGAAGAGCTGGACCTGGTGTATAACCTCAACATAGAGCTAGATTGGTGCTTATCCAGCGCTTGGAGTCAGACATACACATGTAAATGTTCAGCATAAACATACTAAAACTAGATTTCAAGGGGATTTTGTGTGATATATACCTTATAGATACATCCCAGAACAGAGTATCAAGTTATCTCTACTTATGATATCCTTACTGCAATATATTCTTCTCAACACTCAATCTAAAAACACTTTAATCTACCCCTTGAGCAGAAGTTGAGAGATCAAGCATTCAATACAGTAAACCTATATCCTAGAACCCAAGACACCCCTTAGATGTCTAGATTCAAAAGAAGAGTATATTCAATACAAGAGATAGATAACAAGACACATGCAGTATAGCATTATTCATCTAAAACAACAATGAAACCAGTAAGTCTATGCACAATACATAAAACATGAGACTCATAAACTCACAAGATCTTCTGCACAGAGCAACCAAAACCAGATGTATTTCATTACAAAGCCAAAATGTCTAGTTTTCAACAACCTCAAAAAATGAGTCACACAATCCCTTATATATAGCGAGGAAGGTGCACTCAGCATTAATTACATGGGAGGCCAAAAATCCTGCCAGATACACAGTATGATTAGATTAGTGCTCAGAATAGTAAATGTTGTAGAGGGACAAAGAGGAAGGAGCAGGTGAGATTGGAATCTAGGCCACTGCTCAAAGATATGCATCATAAAAATGGTGGTTGAGCCATCAACTTGACCCATGCCTCTGCAACAATCTTGCCATTACTGTTTCATCTACCCGTAGGCCCCAGAGTGCAGCTACAGCAAGTTTCCATGGAGTTTCCTGCCAAAAACAGTTGCAAACGCTGGAAGAAACTCACTGCTGTAAGCTCAAAATATGGCCGTCGATCAAAAACCCTCCCATCGCTACGATCAATGGTGTCAAAAACATTGAAAAGTCACCCACCAACCAAATCGTACCACGTAGGCACTTGTAGATTCTATCGCTAATTCATTTCACTTACCTTCCCCACTGAGAGCTTATTGCCAAAACCTCACGAGGAAGCCACCACGTGGCAAGCCCCATGGCACCCATGAAACACCAGCGGAATCGGACACTTGGCGCTGTCTGTGCTACACCTGAGAAACCTTTGAAACATTACTGAAACTCTTGCGGAGATCGACACTTGGTGAGCTCCGTATTAACCTTGAAACACATAGAAACTTAAGAGAAATAGTCAGAAGTCCTGGGACGCTCCGCCACATGTCACAATCTGCCATACTTGAAATTCAAACTGGGGCCGACCTCCATGTTTCACCACACCTTGAAACAAAAAGAAACCTTCATGGAAGCTGACACTTGTCAGCTTCCGTAGCAACTACAAGGGACACGTAACTGGGACCCACCCTATCTGCGCCAAACATTGAAACATGTAGAAACTTCAGCGGACAGCGACACTTGGCATCATCCGCGAGGCTTTGAGAAACACTAAGGGTCTTTTAGAAACACTGGCAGAAGCTGCCACTTGGCACAGTCCATGGACCTCTGAGTTACTTTACTAGGACCCAACCCCGCATCTTCACTTAGCACCGAAACAAATATGAAACATTACACGGGGGCCAACACTTGTCACTCTCCGTAGCCACCTTAGAAACTTTGAAAGGGTCCCACCATGTCTGTGCCAAACATTGAAACAAAAAAGAAACTATGCGGAGGCTGACACGTGTCAGCTTCTGCAGTCGCAACCAGGGGCACGTGGCATCTTCCACCACGACCAAGAAACTTTTAAGAAACTGCCCCCATTGTTCGACACATGGCGCCTTCCACACTTAAGCTGAAACCTTTTAGAAACTATTAGGGTCTATCAGAAACTTTGGTGGAGACTATGAAATAATTAGACTCTTTTGGGTGCCTCCACGTGGTGCCTCCTGCGGCACTTTGAAACATTCAGAAACTTTATTGAAACTTTGGTGAAAGCCGACACGTGGCACCATCTGTAGCGAGTAGCTTAAAACACAAAGGAAACACTTAAAGGGTCTTTAAGACACAAGCAGAGACAGACACATGGTAGGATCTACGGTCACCAAAGAAACTCAAAGAAACATTCTTGAAACTCTTAGAAACAGCCACGTGGCACCCCCCACGGGAAGCATAAGCAATGGCATTGACTTGAACTGGGGCAAAATACTTGGTGAATCACGTGGCACTGACACAATGAGACCCTTCTAGCCACTTCCAGAAACATTTTAGAAACTAAAACTGTGGCCTGATATGCATCCAGAAATGCATCTAACTCATTTTTTGCATTTTTAAAGGGTCGATAGAAACTCCCGACCCGCCAGTGCATATTTTGACCCACACCAATCTAATTTCTGGCATTTTTAACAACTGCAGAGGCCATAATGTGTCAGGATTTTTTGGATTTTTGGGAGGAGACCTAACTCAAAACCCCAAACATAAATTATTACTAACAGTGGCTCCAATTGGGGATGCATGCCTCTTGTAGGCATGGCGAGAACCTCAGATCTTTGGGATGCAGACCAGTCCCTTATCCATTGGGCACAGAGTCAAAAACTGCACTGACTTGCATCATAAAACACACTTGATGGCCTAAGGACACCAAGAAAAGGAAAACTTGTATCTCCCCTTGTCAAATATCTTGTTTTCATCTGCATGCACTGGATCAAGCCTGGAGATACTGTCATGACCTTCCCACAAATAAACCTTGTCATCTGCATATTTAACCCTCTGATTTAGCTTGTCACTGTTACCCCTATGCAGACAACACTCAGCATCCAGCAACAAGTGAATGCAGTATTTATCAGGCAATGCATATTCATATAGTATATAACATTTATCATCATCTGCATCAGTAGTATGCATTGCAAAATGATCCCCTAGCTAGACTAAAAACTAGAAACACTCAAAGTTTACCACAGAGCTAGGAAGATCAGAGCTCATTTCATTAGCTGATCAATCAAAAGAAAAGCTTTCAAAATCATAGTTGTGCACATCATGCACACAACCAACAGCAGCACCAAACTGGAAAAGATCAGGCTCTGGCATCTCTTTACAATCAGGCACATTTTTACAATCACTTACCTAATGTATGTGGGTTTTTCTTTCATCAGGATGAGAAATAGAATCTAAGTCAAAAACCATGTCTAGATCCTCATCATACTCAGACAGATCCTCATCACCACATGTGTCATAAATGGGTGATCCAAGTGTCTCAGCCTCATCATGGTATGCCATTGGTTCATGGGCAGCAGAACATGCATCTTCATCACAATGGATTCATTTTGTGGAGGAGTATCAGCTTGTTTGTCATAAGCAAAATAGTCATCAAATAAAGAACAATCATGCTCTGCATTAGCACTTGTTTCAATCTCTGATTTCTCTTCATCATCTCCATGTGTTTGAAAAGAAGGCAATGGTTCACACATGGAACTATTTCTCTGTTTGCTTACCTCTTCTCTTTCTTGAGTACAATACTCACAATTATCTCCACAAATCCATTCAAAAAGATGTTCATTGTTGTCCACAACCCCATCATTATTTTCATGGCCAGATGCCTCAACATTGTAATGGGAGTCCTCATTATTGATCCTTTCACTGGCATCAATAGTATCTATCTTCTCATTTTCACTTTTATCTTCACATGATGCCTTAATCATTTGGTCATTTGCAGCTTCATCACCACTATTCACATCCAAACCTGGGGACAGGGATTTCTGCAAGTGCTCATTTCTCATTTCTTCTACATTTTCTAAAAATTTGTATGCCATCTGCATACTTGTCACCTTGAAATCCTTTAGTAGTGCACTAGAGCCCTCCTCAAAAGCTTCAAAGAATATGCCAACACAAGCTGAAATATCAAGTCTGAAACTTTCAGGGACTTGTGAAAGGGCTACTGCAAATCTATGACTGAAAACAACACATGGCTCTTCATCTTGTTTTCTAATTTTCATCAATTCTGCAACAAGATCAGCAGGTTTTCTTGCAAATTCTTTCTTGAAACAGTTAGCAAGCTCATCCCAACAGGCAAAGGATCTCTTTGGAAAGCTCAAATACCAATCCCTAGCTTTTGCATCAAAGGATCTAACAAAAAATCTCATCCACATATCCTCATCTCTAAATGAATGTTTTTCCATAAAACTGCAAAATTTTTGGATATGTGCACCCCCATCACACACACTATGATCACTAAATCTAGGCATCTGACTGTACATCCTAGCAGACATACTTTCAACTTTATAATCAACCCATGACAAATCTAGTTGGTCATACAAAGGATCAAAAGGGCTAACAAGAGGTTTAGCTTTTTGACTGGTAGACACAACAGGATTATCACTATTTAACTGGGTTTGTCTACCCTCTACGAATATCAACCTATTTTTCATCTCTTCTATTCTTTTTGTCAACATATCATCCCCCTTTTGACTGAGTATGGCATAATACATATTTGGATTCATAAAATTTTCAATCTTAGACATCCTATGATTGCCTAAGACCTACAGTTTCCCCTGGCATCTAACTTATGCTGTAAACAACAAATATAAAGGGGAAGAAGTTAGGTACCTTTTCTCATCTAGATGTAGAAATAAGAACATCTTTGTCACATCACATACATCTATCTTTCATGTGCATTCAGATCTTTTTGCAGAGTCAAAACCTCTCCAGAGAGGACAAAATTCATAACAGCTGAAAGCTATTTTCCAGGTTCATTCCACCAGTAGAGCATCATTTTGTTAGTGACTCAGATGGGCCACAAATACATTCCTTTTTTATCAATTCTTCCCCAGTAGAGTCACCAAAATCTGTTGCGACATAGATGGGTCACAAGTATATCACCAAAGATGACTAGATATTACTTTTGATCAATCACATCCCCAGTGGAGTCACCAAAATCTGTTGGTTTTTTCCCAGACTAGATGCTTACTCCCAGATTTCCCTACAAGGTAGCCATCAATGATCAACAGGATCTCTAGGCCAGGGGCCAACAGTATAGGAGATAGACTCTATTTTTATCTCCTCTTCTTCTTCAGGCTCTACAAAACCTAGGGGGGTATTCCCTACTCAACATCCATGAGAATATGCATACAAAGGCTGGGATGCTAACATGAAGCAGATAAGTCCTCCTGTAAGTAGACCAAAACTGCAAGATAAGAGCAAAGGGGCTAGCTTTGGGCCTATTTTCAGTTGTAGACAGAGGACTTGGGATCCTAAAACTATTTCTACTGTCCTAATGGTTGTTTTGGAGTTTGATTTTGATTTTGTGTTTGGATGTAGAGCTGGACCTGGTGTATAACCTCAACACAGAGCTAGATTGGTGCCTATCCAGGGCTTGGAGTCATAGACATACACATGTAAATGTTTGGCATAAACATACTAAAACTAGATTTCAAGGGGATTTGTGTGATATCTGCCTTACAGATACATCCCAGAATAGAGTATCAAGTTATCTCTACTTATGATATCCTTACTGCAATATATTCTTCTCAACACTCAATCTAAAAACACTTTAATCTACCCCTTGAGCAGAAGTTGAGAGATCAAGCATTCAATACAGTAAACCTATATCCTAGAACCCAAGACACCCCTTAGATGTCTAGATTCAAAAGAAGAGTATATTCAATATAGGAGACAGATAACAAGACACATGCAGTATAGCATTATTCATCTAAAACAACAATGAAACTAGTAAGTCTATGCACAATACATAAAACATGAGACTCATAAACTCACAAGATCTTCTGCACAGAGCAACCAAAACTAGATGTATTTCATTACAGAGCCAAAATGTCCAGTTTTCAACAACCTCAAAAAATGAGTCACAAAGTCCCTTATATACAGCGAGGAAGGTGCACTCAACATTAATTACATGGGAGGCCAAAAATCCCACCAGATACACAGTATGATCAGATTGGCACTCAGAACAGTAAATGTTGCAGAGGGACAAAGAGGAAGGAGCAGGTGAGATTGGAATCTGGACTGCTACTCAAAGATATGCATCATCAAAATGGTGGTTGAGCCATCAACTTGACCCATGCCTCTGCAACAATCCTGCCATTACTGTTTCATCTACCCGCAGGCCCCAGAGTGCAGCTACGACAAGTTTCCACGGAGTTTCCCGCCAAAAATAGTTGCAAATGTGGGAAGAAACTCACTGCTACAGGCTCAAAATATGGTCGTCGATCAAAAACCCTCCCGTCGCTGCGATCAATGGTGTCGAAAACATTGAAAAGTCACCCACCAACCAAATCGTGCCACATAGGCACTTGCAGTTTCTATTGCTGATTCATTTCACTTACCTTCCCTGCCGAGAGCTTATTGCCGGAACCTCATGTGGAAGCCACCTTGTGGCAAGCCCCGCGGCACCCATGAAACATTAGAGACCCTCTATTAAACACCAGTGGAATCAGACACTTGGCACTGTCCATGCTACACCTGAGAAACCTTTGAAACATTACTGAAACTCTCACGGAGATCGACACTTGGCGGGCTCCGTATTAACCTTGAAACATATAGAAACTGAAGAGAAACAGTCAAAAGTCCCGGGACCCTCTGCCATGCGTCACAATCTGCCATACTGGAAATTCAAACCAGGGCCCACCTCCATGTTTTGCCACACCTTGAAACAAAAAGAAACCTTCACGAAAGCTGACACTTGTCAGCTTCCGTAGCAACTACAAGGGACACGTAACTAGGACCCACCCTGTCTGCGCCAAACATTGAAACATGTAGAAACTTTAGCGGATAGCGACACTTGGCATCATCCACGAGGCTTTGAGAAACACTAAGGGTCTTTTAGAAACACTGGCGGAAGCCGCCACTTGGCATAGTCCGTGGACCTCTGAGTTACTTTACTAGGACCCACCCCCGCATCTTCACTTAGCATCGAAACAAATATGAGACATTACGCGGGGGCCGACACTTGTTGCTCTCCGCAGCCACCTTAGAAACTTTGAAAGGGTCCCACCATGTCTACACCAAACATTGAAACAAAAAAGAAACTATGCAGAGGCCGACATGTGTCAGCTTCCGCAGTCACAACCAGGGGCATGTGGCATCTTTCGCCGTGACCAAGAAACTTTTAAGAAACTGCCTCTACTGTTTGACACATGGCGCCTTCCACACTTAAGCTAAAACCTTTTAGAAACTATTAGGGTCTATCAGAAACTTTAGCGAAGACTATGAAACAATTAGACTCTTTCGGGTGCCCCCACGTGGTGCCTCCCGCGGCACTTTGAAACATTCAGAAACTTTATTGAAACTTCGGCGGAAGCTGACACATGGCGCCATCCGTAGTGAGCAGCTTGAAACACAAAGGAAACACTTAAAGGGTCTTTAAGACACAAGTAGAGACAGACACATGGTAGGATCCGCGGCTACCAAAGAAACTTAAAGAAACATTCTTGAAACTCTTAGAAATAGCCACATGGCGCCCCCCGCGGGAAGCATAAGCAATGGCGTGGACTTGAACTGGAGCAAAATACTTGGTGAATCATGCGGCACTGGCACAATGAGACCCTTCTAGCCACTTCCAGAAACATTTTAGAAATTGAAACTGTGGCCTGCTATGCATCTAGAAATGCATCTAACTCATTTTTTGCATTTTTAAAGGGTCGATAGAAACTCCCGACCCGCCACTGCATATTTTGACCCGCACCAATCTGATTTCTGGCATTTTTAACAACTGCAGAGGCCAAAATGTGTAAGGATTTTTTGGATTTTTGGGAGGAGACCTGACTCAAAACCCCAAACATAAATTATTACTAACAGTAGTGAGCCTCCAGTAGGTTTTAACAACCCTCAAGGTTTAACAATCCTTATTGTAATCTTGCTAGGTTTAAGGTTGAGGTAGTGAGCTTGTTAGACCTAGTTGTTCTTCATGGCAGTGAGCCAGTATGTTTAGGACCATGGAGTGACCAAGCATGAACATCATTATTTTAAGATTGTAATATTTATTGAGAGCTAATCCTCTCCGTGGTTTTTCTCCAGCTTGGCCTTTTCCATGTAAAATCTGGTGTCTCTTGTGTTTGATGTTGTATCTGTGGTTAAATTTCTGATTTCATACATTCATTATTAAATCATAATAATTGTGGATAAGTGATTGATGTTTAAATTGTAGAAGTGTTTAATTTTTTGAGACAACTAATTCCCCCCCTCTCAGTTGTCCAGGGCATATTGACAATCCTTGACTTCATGTATTGTTGATGTATGTTTTTATACATGCGCAACAAGAGATAAATTCACAAAGAATTTAATCTATCTTGAAGAAAATGGAGAAATATCAAAATATTTCTCAATTCTAAGTCTATGTTAACCAGGTTATGGTTCTGTTGAATTCACTCAGAGTTCAATATGAATCTATTTTGTTTTAATGGGCCTTACGTGATTTAGGTATCTTGTAATGACTGGACTAGTTTATTGTATGCAAATAATCTCAAATTTTACCAAAGTAAACACATATTTGCATGTATTTACTACTTTCTTACAAATCTTTACATGAATATAGGTAAAACTCACTTTGTATCTCAAATTCATATGAAAACTGGCAAGATATTTATAATTCACCAGTATTTATGCAAATCAAGAGCAATTTCCTTTAGATAACTGCATGCAGGCTAATTATTTAAAGATTTTGGAGAAAAGTTAGAAAAGAAAGAGTTAGAAACATCTGTTTTAGACAGGATCTAACATTCTTCTATCGACGTATGACAATCTTAAATGATCCTAAACAATTCAACAACAATTAAACTCTATAGATAAATACTAAGCATTTTCATGAACATACATAAAGAATTGCAATCTTTTAAAGAAAATGCATCAAACAAACACTTGAATTAGAAAACACTCTAAATTAGATGTAGAATTTTGAAGTTTGCATTCATTTTCTATATGAAGTCATTTTGATTTTACAATGTAGCTATGACTTTTATTGAATTGATCAAAATTACCAGAACTCACAAACAACTTTACAGATACATGAAGGAGGCAGGACATTCCACATGCTCCTTGATGTAGACATAGGTGACCTCCTCTCTAAAACACTAAATGCTCAAAGTATTCCCTCAAGAATCACTTCCTCTTGTAGTAAAAATTGCTAATACAGTCTAAGGCTAAATGTTATAAATCCTTGTGTAATTAAAATACAAGTAGCAGGGTTCCTTATATAGATTTGAATCCCCCTCTTCTATAGTTACAAAAAACCATCAATGGTTCCAATTCATACTTACAAGATCAATGGTGGAAAACATTTCCCAACCGCCCTTCAAAATATCTTTAGGAATATTCCCTTTGGCTCAAAGGATGTCATTGGGATCTTTTAAACATGAAATATTTTCTCTTTGACTTTCTCCATTCATTGACTTCCACAAAAGACAAAATTACAAAACACCAAAGCACTTGAAATATCCCAAAAGGGAATTACACGTTACTGCTAGTGCCTGTCTTTGTGTCCTCTCCCTTTTTCTTCAAGTATTGTGCATACCTAGCTATCAAAGCTACCATAGAAGTATGAGTACTCCTTTGGCTTTCCATCCATGCATATTGTTGTAATTCAACCTTTTTCTTTCAATATCCTTGTTTGTTTCTCTACATCTCTATTTTGCTGATACTTCTTTATCTTGGCATTTAATTCCATAATGGAATCAATCATCTCTGTACTTAGATTATCTCTAGGAATTTCTAGGCAAGGTGAGTAAATGGCCTTGAATTCTTTTACTGCCATTCCTGCATCATACACTGGTGTTTCTAGGCACTCATGCCCAATAAATCTCTATATTATCTTCATGTGTTTCTTTATCATATCATCAACCATTTCCTCCAAATCTCGAGTATTCTCCATGCATTCTCTCAAGATGTCATCTTCAAATTTCAACTCTAATCTATACTTTGGTATTTGATTTTCCATTTGAGGTGTTCGTACTCCCTCCTTTATCAATTCTTTGACCCTTTCATTCATGGCCTCAACCTACTTCAATTCATAACTATTTTCTTTTGTTCTAGATTGGCAATGATGTACATTGATGTTGTATTTGTTTTTCTCTACAAGGGCAATGGCCCAATTGGTAATTGCCTATCGTACTATATTTTCCACCTTTTGAATAAATGCACTGATCCACTCTTCAAAAATATTTGCTTCAATTTTCTTATTTTCCATTACAGTCACTTGGTCCTTTGATAAAATGGCCAAGTCTGTAGGTAAATCTGGCATACTAATATTGGGGCCAAACATCCCCTGAATAAATTGCTGCAATTAGACAATGTGTCCCTTTAAATAATCAAATTTATCTTTATCTTTTCTCATCATCTCAATGGTCACCTTGTTCATGTCTTCCCACTCTGCAATGTGTTGTTCTCTAGTCATATACCCAAGATCTTTGTTGAGCAATTAATAATCCTCCAAGCTCATTTCTCCCTTTGCTTTGTGTTTCTAGGGTATGGCCAACTCTAAAGTTCTTGATCCAGATGGGTCTCTCTTTATAGCAGATATGGTCCTTTCTTTTCTCCTTTCTTTTTGTGAAGTGTGATCACCCAATAAGCTCTTTATATCTATAGGGACTAGCTACACCTCTACCTTTTCTCTTCTGACCTCTGATCCTATCCAAGCTAGTGCTTCCTTGCTATTTTTGCCCCTTTTCAATTTATCAACTCTTCTTGAGGTTTCTCTGTCTCCATTTGTTGTTGTTGTTGTTGTGGTTGTTGCTGTGGTGGAAGATTCTGATCTGGAGGTGGTTGATGTGGTGCATTGTCTTGTTGTTGTGGCTCCTCCTCTTCATTCTCCTTTTCTTCTTCCTCCTCCTCCATATCTTCTCCAGTATCACACTTTATATCTTCCTCTTCTAAGCTCTCATTTTCTTTACTTTGCTCAATATTAACATTAGGAACACTTGACACATTAATACCAAAAATGCTTGATGGTATTGCTTCCCCTGTTTGCACCTTAGTTTGAACATGCACAATTTTAGACATGCTTGCCTTTACTTCCTATGATGGTTGGCTTGAAGATACACCGAGCTCTTCTGTAATTTTCTCTTCTTCTTCTTCTTCTTCTTTTTCTACTTTTTCTACTTGTTGGTTAACAGATTTGTCACCTAACTCTATATACTCATGCCCATACAATTGACAAATGTAATCAATAGTTGAGTCTGATGTATTGGTATTTGTAGATTAGATAAACAAAATGAGGAGGAAACACAAACTAATATGCATAAAAACACAAAAAGCTATACCTCACATGTAAACCCAATCTCATCAAGGGAGTAAGAAGCATTTGCACCCAAGACAACTCCTAAGACATGATGATCCCTAGACAAGTGATTCAAATGTGAAATGCTAACTAGATTTGCAACTCACTAAAACTAGCTCAATTGATATTTTGGCATAATAACTTTGCATAAAACTTGGATCCTTGAATGGGTTGAGAGATGTTGTATTTATAGACTTTTGGGAGGCATTTTGATCCAAGGGTGGAGATTGATTTAGAAGATCAATGGTGGAGGATGAAGGTGATGTGTAGGGCCTAGATTCAATCTTGAATCAATGGAGGGCTAGGAATAAAAGTAAATCTTTTATTTATTTTAGGAAAAGGAGTTATTAAATGAGCATGGGTGGTGAAGGATTATTTTTGAATAAAAGATTCATATGGGGGAATGTAAATGAATTAAAAATTCATTTGAGGATAAGTGTAAATAAATGAGTATGGGTGAGGTAAGGGGTTGTAAGGAAAATTAAATGTGATGTGGGATGTTTTTAAATAAAAAATTGACTTAGGTGGAATTATTTCAATTTTTTATTTGGAGGATGTGGGGAAGGGTGTTAAACTAGGTTTGACCACCCAAATGAGAGGTTAAGATTAATTAAACATAGGTTTCATTTAATTAATCCTAGGGCTAGGATGAGGTAGGCTAGGGTAGGCAATTAAATAATAGCTATTTAATTGTCTAGGGTAGGGATAGGTCAATTAGTAGGGTGGATTAATTAGTTAACATGGTTTTAACTAATTAATTGGATTTAGTGAAAAGGGGGAAATTGATTTAATAAATTTGCATATTTATTAAATCAATTGGCTAAGGTTTGGACTATTGAATTAATGAAATTAATTCAATTGTTAGGATAAAATGATGGAAAATAGGGTAATGAAGGGATAATTAATTAAATAAAAATTTAATTAATTGGTTAGAAGAGAAATTGACATGATTAGGGATGTCGGGAGTCAGTTTTGATAGTAGAAGACATTTTTAGGTGTCTACATTTGTCCCTCTTTGACATGGCATCAGGACCTAGGAGGGAAGTGGTGTCAGGTCGAAGAAAAATATGCCCCAGCTACCGGGAAGGAATAAGATGGATAAGGGATGCCCCCTCGAGAGGTCGGTGGAAAAATAAAATAAAAAAATTTCTAGGCAAGTTCTCAAAAGGATGTGACAAAAGTGAAAGTTGGATAGGCGACAGAAAAAGAAGATGGTAGAAAGAAAAACAGAGGAAAAAGGCTAAGATCTGCACCCTAGAGGAAAAAAGAGGGGGTGGAAGGATGACATGGCCCACTATATTAGGAAAAGTGGGCCCTAAGAGTGCCACATTTGCACACTTTGACTTTAGAGAAAGAGCAAAGGAGAGATGGTCAACCGCAACCCCCAGTTCCCGCAACTTCAACACATCTTAGAGCAGTTCTGATCATTTGGCCAGGCATCAGAGGCTGGACCTCAGGTAGGGTTTAACCTTGACTTTATAATTTTTTTTGTTTTTCGTGCATTTTTGGGGTTCGGGGGTTAGGGCTTAAAGCGTGTAGCGCTAAGCGTTAGGCAGATTAGCACCTTCCTCTAGATTGACACTATCTGCCAGGGTAGGGTTAGGGCGGTTTGTCACCATTTTGCTAGGATTTTAGCGCTATCATCCGGATTAGCGCAATTGTTAAGAAGAATAAGGTTTTAGCATTGTAGTGCCAAATTTATGTTAGGGTAGCGCTATTCTCTGGAATAGCTCTATCTATGGGAGTGGCGCTATGTTAAAATTTAGTGCCATTTATGGGAATAGCGCCATAATGTATATTAGAACTTGTGGGGAAATTGGTGCTATTCATTGGAATAGTGCTAAATGTTAAATTGACACCATTTTTCAAAATAGCGCCAAGTACGTTGCGCCATAGTGCCAGATTCAGAATTAGTACGAAAGGGATTACGCAGTGGTGCTATTATCTGTAATAGCGCTATGGAGAAGAAGTAGTAGCACCATGTTTGGAATGGCGCAAAGGTTTGTCTATTTTGGTGCCAAATGATTTTATCTTTTAGACAGTAGAAGAAAAGGTGTGATTAGAAAAAGATAGGTTAATATTTGACCAAAAAGTTATGGATGTAGGATACACACCGATTTATAGTCTATTCATGAGAGTGGTGGGTGCCATCTTTGATGGCACTATTCGACAATTTTGATGATGCTACGTGGGCTCGACTAGTGAGATTGGGGCTTTTGATGGTGGCGTCGATGCCAGTTCTGTAAGCTCATCGAGCTTTGATGACAGCGGTAGTGAAGCGGTACCACTCGGAGACCTGTAGCTTTCTTTTGCCGACTGGTGAGATCACCATCACACTTGAGGATGTTTATCACATCCTCAAGCTATGTATTCAAGGCCGATGTGTTAGATATGACACAAGGAGGGGGAAGAGTGCCCTGATCAGAGTGTTTGGAGAGGACCACATTGTTCTCTCAGCAGATGGGAGAGAGATGAGTTATGAGGGGACACTAGTTGCGAGTGCAGATCCATTTGCCTTATTCCTATGTGATTGATTAGAGGTGTTGTGATGCCTGACGGGCGAGGCAGGGGTTTTCCGGTTGGCTAGGGGGTGATAGAGGGGATGGTGAGGCATGAGACCGTCCATACCTGGGGACCGACAATGCTAGGGTAGTTATACCATGAGATGCATATAGTCGCCTATCTTGAGGATTCAGCATTGTCAACTGGGGTTACTCTGCTTCATGTATGGATTTGGGAGTACATCACTATTACCTAGCTGACATGTGGGTATTATCGGCGGCCTTTTGAGGCCTTTGTGTTTTTATATCAGGGTGCAAAGTACACGTCTACTAGATAGGTGCGGTACTGGAGGAGGATGCTAGATGATGTTATTAGTGTGACCTAGTGACTGTATATCAGCGTAGAGCTGTGGTCAAATGATGATATTCATCTACCATTTACGTTTCAGTAGTAGTACCGGATGGGTCAAGGAGACCATACTATAGAGATGTATCTACCCTCTCTGGTCATGCAGTAGTTTGGTTTGAGATAGGACACTCTGTAGCAGATGGCCATATTTGCGTGGACTCCTCAAGATGCGCCCTTCTGGCCTATAGCCATACAACCATAGGTTGCCTTAGCTGACTTTGGAGCTCTACGGCCAGTGCGGTGGGATTGGGGGAGCACTGTTAGAGATGCAAGTACTACACCTGCATATGATATATGGTGGCAAATGCATCAGTCCACTCGGTTGATAGACTTGGAGGAGGCAATCCCAGCAGAGGAGGCAGTCCCGATGGAGGAGGTAGCAGGGTCAGGTGGTGATGATGATTCTGATGGTGGAGATGGCCCAGATGGGGATGACATCCTAGAGGAGGGGGAGGAGATCCTAGAGGACTATCTAGTGGAGGTGGGAGTAGATGGAGAGGAGAGGGTGGTTGGAGTGGAGGGACAACCGATGGATGTGCTGGTGGTGGCAGTAGCTGGATAGGTGCCCCAATAGTAGGTTATAGGGTAGCAAGCACCTGTTCAGCAGGTTCCTATTAAGCAGGTGTAGATTGGAGTAGGGTGACAGCCTAGAGGGCCTCGGTGTCGTGGGGGACAACTGAGGGTGGATAGGGGTGACCTACCCCCACCACAGGTAGCGCAGCAGTAGTAGGGGGAGGTATGGCCCTCTAGGATAGCTGGAGAGGTAGAGGTAGGGAGGCTCACACCTCATTGATGGTCTTAGGATGAGGAGGAGGAGATGGAGACCCTACGGGCACAGGTGGCCAGCCTGGAGGAGGCACTAGAGAGCCATGATGCAGAGTTGGTGTAGTTGCGGGGGGCATTGGCCTTATTAGATGGGGCAGATGGATAGGTAGCTACATTGTAGGCACAGTTAGCCCAGGCGCAGGGTGATATATTCACTTTGACAGGGGAGCGAGATGCGGTGCTCATCAGGGCACAGTAGGTAGAGATTGCATTGAGTAGTCTATAGGCTTTAGGTGGACTTGGTTTTGATAGGGATGCAGGCTCAGTTGTCCCAGGCACAGACACAGTCATATCAGTTACAGGGACAGTTGAGCTAGGTATAGGGGTAGTTGACTCAGATACATGGGGATTTGATAGAGGCCAGAGCACAGGTGGAATACTATCAGGGTTTGTATTATGCGGCCGTGCCATTAGCATAGTGTGCCCTGAGCTATAGTCAGGTCAGTAGATCAAGCACCTCTAGGTCTCATAGATCGAGATCAGTGTAGTCAGTTTAGCAGACTATGCCTCCTCCCTTGTACGTGCCCTAGCAGGTTCCACAGGTTCAAGTGTAGCTGCAGCCATAGCCACAGATAGGAGCATAGCCACGACCAGGATCAGAGTCTCCCACTCCTTCAAAGAGAGGATCCTCCATGTAATAGTTTTATCATGTTAGCCCTCAGAGGCATTGTATTAGGACTTTGTATTTTTTGATGATATGAGCGGTGTACATTTTTTTGCGGTGCTTATATATATGATACGATGCTTTTTGATGGTTTATGATGCCCTATTATGATGATGCCTATGTGAGGAATGCAGTATTCTTTATGGATTTATATGCTTATGGATGTGTTATGTTTATGCAATTATGTTCTTGATTTTATGGATTTATTGTGATATATGCATGGTATTTGTGATTTTATGGACTATATGATGCAAATGAATGTTTACGCTAATAAACATTTATTATGGGTGCAACAATGTGATGGAATGTATGTTTATTGAAATAAACACATGTTATGTATGGAAATATGTATATGCCTACGAGATGATTTGTTAAATGCAGTTTCAATGATTATGATTGTGAGGATGTAATGTAACTAAATGTCACTAGTGTTGATATAATGATATGTGAAATGTAATGTGATGATTTATTTAAATGAACCTAATGATTGTGTAATTTAAAAGATTTCTAAGGTGAACCTAAATGACATGCCAGTTAAATGATTAAAATGAACGTAATGATATGATATGCAATTTTAACTAAGTCTAATGTACCTAATGATATGCAATTTTAAATCTAAATGATTATGCAAGTTTAATGATTTAGCATGAATCTAATATGATATGTAAATTGAATCTACATGACTATGCAATCTTAAATGAATTAGAATGAACCTAATATCATATGCAAATTAAAGGATTAAAATGAATCTAATTGATTATGCAAGCTAAATGAATCTAATATGATATGCAAATTAAAGGATTAAAATGAATCTAAATGATTATGCAGGCTAGATGAATCTAATATGATATGCAAATTAAAGGATTAAAATGAATCTAAATGATTATGCAACTAGGTGATAGGTGAGATGCAAACTAGGTGATAGGTGAGGTGATCAAGTCCTGATACACGTGATGTTCTTTGTTTGACCCTGAGTGGTGGGGCTGTGGGAAAGGGGATTGGTTGGGGAGAGGATAGGGGTGTTTGGATGGGGTATGGATAGGATTGGGAGCATCTAAAGAATGGGGTGGGGGGACGAGAGGATTGTTTAGGTCATAAGACGCCACGTCATTGAGGGGGGATTTGGTTTGGTTCAAGATGTGTTAGATAGAGATATGGATGGGGAATGGGATTAGTGAGGGAATTGGATAGGTTGGGGAGGGGGGAAGTGATTTATGAAATCTAAGCCGAAATAGGATAGTTAAATGAGTGATTAGGATGATGATTTTGAGCTAGTAACAGTAGTTGCATAAGATTAATTGAGAGCATTTCTTCGTTTATTATAGCAATGTAGGATACAGTTCACAAAGGTATGAAATGACCTAGGTGATGAAGTATATCCTACGATTGCATGGACTAGACCCACAAACAATAGGTTGATTTCATATGTGCCCAAGGTAGTATAATCATGCCTAGCCTAGGAAGGGGACTCAGCAATGAGTGCGAATAACATATATAAGGTTTTGATGCCTATATATGTAAATAGGACACATCATGCTAGAACTGACCCAGACTTTAAGATATGAATACTATTCCTGGAGTAATGGAACCAATCCACAAGCACAACATACAGAAATAGTTGACCATGTCTACTCTAGGTGTTGTCCGCTACTTACCATGATATAATGAGATCAAGGTAGCTTTGGAGGTAACCTAGAGTGAGACAAAAAGATAAAAATCAATAATCAAAAAGACCAACGGAAAGGTACAAATAACCTTTGTGTGCTCTTGCCAAGAGATGTGATGATAGAATGATAGATTTTTGTCCATTGTAAGAAAGATATATCCTAGGACGTAGATCAGTTAGTTTTGATTGGAAAATTTTTGGAAGATGGGTAAAAGAATAGTTTGGTCAGGTGTAGGATTATAGTTGGTATGTTGATTGATGATTTTTGCGCTAGGGACCATGTTGCAAGCGTATACATAGCGTGTGTATCATTTATTAGATCTAGAAAGCTTAGTGAATGGAGGTCATCCAAACGGGTTGGATGGGTGCATCTTATGTACTTGAGTACTGGAAACATCCTTCGTATTCCAGACTGCCTACATACCCTGTATCCACGGGATCAAGGTACTTTCAAGATGCGGGTGAAATGAATATGTAGTTTTGGTATGACTTGATGATGTGGGAATAGTTTGGGATGGTTGTGATGGTAGGGATTTGATGTATGTTTTGATATTGTGATTTGTAGCGAGATCGATGTATGGGGTGATTTTTTTTGGATTTTCTATGTTTTTCTGTTGTTTTTGGATTTTTTGATTTTGCATTATTTTTTGGATTTTCTAATTTTGCATTGTTTTTTGGATTTTCTGATTTTGCATTGTTTTTTGGATTTTCTAATTTTGTATGTACAAAGGGGAGCTTACAAGGGTCCCCGTTCCATGAGTCAACCTTGGGATGGGACAGTGTGGGTTGGGTGATAGGGTTTGATGTTTCTCAATTCCAAGCCATGGGATGTGTGGGATATGGAGTGGTGTGCCGGAAAGAGAACTTATTAGATGGTGAAATCAGCCACTACACAAGGTGCCTAAAATAGGTTTTCACCATGGTACTTATCCAAGGTGTCACCAAAGTGATTTTTACCATTGGAAGTTTTTATTGCACTCAGTTTTTTTGCTGATTTTTTTATTTTTTTATTTTTTTTATTTTTCTATTTTTTTTTTTATTTTTGACTTGGGGTACCAGATGGGTTATGCATAAAATTTCTTTAGATGTAGGATGTTCATCGGCTCATCTAGAGGCTGCCCCTCAGGTGTTGTAAGTTGATAGACTCCTCACCCATAATCGGCTGTGATGACATAAGGTCCTAGCCAATTGGGTTCAAACTTTCCTTGCTTAGGACACTCTTGCAGGTTCTTCTAATTTTCCATAAGGACAAGGTCACCTACTTCAAATTTTTAGGTTCTGATCCTCTTGTTGCAGCTTCTTTAGAGGCAGTTCTAATATGCCTGCAAGTGGTTCAACACATTTAGGCATTTCTCATCTAGTAGTTCTAGTTGATGCAACCTTGCAACTCTATATTCCTCATCAGAGATTATGTTTTGCAGGGATACTCGTAGAGCTGGGAGCTCGACCTCAATAGGTAAAATGGCTTCAGATCTGAATACTAGTGAGAATGGAGTGGCTCCTATAGGGGTGTAGATGCTTGTGTGGTAGGCCCATAGGGCAAGGTTGAGTTGGAGGTGCCAGTCGTGGCTAGCTTCATTGACTGTCTTCTTGAGAATGCAGAGGATGGTTTTATTAGAAGCCTTTGCTTGACCATTTCCTTGAGGGTAATACGGCATGGAGAAATGGTGTTTGATATCAAACTTTTCTCACAAGGTGTGAACTTCTTGGTTTTGAATGGCTTTCCATTGTCAGTGACATTGGAATGAGGGATACCATAGCGACAGATGATATAGTGGAGGATGAATTTGGAGATTTGGGTGCCAGTGGTAAAGGTGAGTGGTATTGCTTCCACCCACTTGGTGAAGTACTCGGTAGTAGTGATTATGAATTTATGGACATTTGAGGATGGGGGATGTATTTTCCCTACGAGGTCCAGTCACCACTATGAGAAAGGCCATGGTGTTATGATGGGTTGCAGCTCCTGTGTGGGTGCGTGGATGAGATTGCCATGCTATTGACATGGGAGGCATTTTTTGATGAACCGATAGGCATCTCGATCCATGGTTGGCCAATAATATCCAGTCCTCAAGATCTTTTTAGAGAGAGCGGGTCCACTTGAATGCACCCCACAGATACCTATGTGCACCTCTTCCAAGGCTACTTCAGCTTCCCTAGAGTCTAAACATCGTAGAAGCGTACCATCAAGACTCCTTTTGTAGAGGGTGTCGCCTATAAGGATAAAATAGGAGGCTCAACGAATGAACAATTTTCTCTATGAGGTAGATAGGTTAGGGGGGAGGATATTATCGTGGAGGTATAGGTAAGTTTCCTAATACCACGGAGATAGGGGACCAATGACTTCGCACACTAGTTTGGATTGGGGAACATCATATGCTAGGATGGGGAGTTCTTCTATCAGGAACTCACATTTCTTATTGTCTTTCTTCATGTTGACCAAAGATCTGATGGTAGCCATGGTGTCTGCAACTTTATTATTGAGCCTTGGGATTTGCTCAAAGTGGATGTGGTCGAAGTAATCTTTGAAATTGTCGACCATCTTTTTGTAGGGCAGGAGCTTATCATCTTTGGTTTTGTATTCATTATTTACCTGCCAGATGACTAGTTGAGAATCTCCATACATAGTCAACCTCTCAATTTTCCATTTTATTGCCATGTGAAGACCTGTGATGAGAGCCTCATATTCTGCCACGTTATTGGTACATGGAAATGTGATTTTGAAGGACTTCAGGATGGTGTCGCCCTGAGGGGTAACAAACAGGACACCTGCCCCCGAGCCTCTGTGTGTGTATGATCCATCGAAGTACATCTTCCATGTGTCTATGGCTGGTGTGATTGTCAGGATAGCTTTGTCAGGAAACTCTGCTAGTGTAGGATGTTCTACCGGAATAGGTGCTTTAGCTAGCTGATCGGCTATAACCTGTCCTTTGATGGCCTTTCTCTCAGTGTATTCAATGTCAAATTCAGTGAGAATCATTACCCATTTAGCCATTCTACCAGTAAGAGTAGCTCTGTTTAGCAGATACTTCAGTGGGTCAATCTTGGCGATGAGCTTGGTCTTGTGATTGAGCATATAGTGTCTTAACTTTTGTGAAGTAAAGATGAGGGCCAGAAATGCTCGTTTAATTTGTGTGTAGTTGAGCTCATATGAGATCAAGGTGCGGCTGATGTAGTAGATGGCTCTTTCCTTTCCTACTATGCTAGTAAGGCTCTAATAGTTGTCTCTATTATAGAGATGTACAGGAGGAGGAATTCTCCTTGCCTTGGTGGAGTTAGAATAGGGGGATTAGCCAGGTATTCTTTTAGTTGATCAAAGGCATCCTAACACTGAGTGTTCTAGACAAAGGCTATATCTTTTTGGAGTAGATGCTGGAATGGTTGTCACTTATCGGCGAGCTGGACAATGAACCGATGGATAGACTAGAGTTTTCCTTGCAGGCTTCTCAGCTATTTCAATGTTTTTGGAGGTGGCATTTCAGTGATGGCCTTGACCTTTGCGAGATCTACTTCAATTCCTCTTCTGGAGACTATGTATCCCAACAGTTTGCCTGAGGTGACTCCGAAGACACACTTCTTTGGATTTAGGCGAACATTGTATTGTTCTAATCAGTCGAAGATCTTAGCCAAGACATCCAGGTGTTCTTCTCTTGTCTTCAATTTTCCTAGTAATTCGTCCACATAGTCTTCCATGATGTGGTGGAAAAGGTCATGGAAGATGATAGCCATAGCTCTTTGATATGTAGCTCCTACATTTTTTAGGCCAAATGGCATTACGACCCAGCAGTATGTTCCCCATGGGCATATGAAAGCTATCTTATGCTGGTCCTCTTCGGCAATTTTGATTTGGTTATATCCTAAAAAACCATCCATAAGGGATAGCATCTCATGTCCTGTCGTAAGATCCATTATCATGTTGATGTTTGGTAGTGGGAAGTCATCCTTTTGGCAGGCTTTGTTGAGGTCTCTGAAGTCGGCGTAGCATCGGATTTAGCCATCTGGTTTGGCTACTGGTACTAGGTTTGAAACCCATTTAGGATAATCAATTGGGAAAATGAACCCAACATCCAGTAGTTTCTTTAGCTCTTCTTTGACAAGGAGGGCCACGTGAGGATTCATTTTTTGAGTTTCTATTTTACTAGTTTCGCATCAGTGCATACTGCAAGATGATGAACGACCAAGGTGGGATCTAGCCCTGGCATGTCTTTGTAGGTCCATGCAAAATTGTGATTTCATCATGTGAAGAATGCCAAGAAGTTTTCATGTTCCTGTATGCTGAGAGATTCTGCCCTAAAGTGATTTTTGGTTCTTCTCTTGTCCCAAGATTCATCTCTTGGGCTAGCTCGACTAGGACCAGTGATCTATCTGGATAAACCTTGTCTATCTCAGGAAGGCCCATGCTTCCATCTCCTAGCGCCTTGTGGAGGTTTTCACCAGGAGATACATCTTTTGTTTTTACTTTTTTAGGATCTGACACTGCCATAGAATGGTTTTTGCCATAAGATCCATTTTTTATTTTTATGTTTTTATGACTGGAAGCACAGGTTGTCTCCCTGAAATAGGCATGCAAATCAAGCTCCATGATGTATCCTGCTCTGTGGTCTCCCAAGGGGAAGTGGTCTCTAACTCTCATCATTTCAGCAATAGCCTCATTGTTAGATGCGATGTCAAAGACAGGAGGTCCCCGTTGGTTCCAATCTATAAGTTCTAGGTATACCAGTGGTAAGTCATTGGAGGATGAGGTGAGGGTGGTGATTGTGTGGATGGTGCATATGGATGAGTCAAAGAAGTCCGCAAAGTCACTAAAGGAGTCTTGAAGGCCCGTTTAGTTAACATTGTCAACTTCTAAGGAGACCACAGCGACCTCGGCTAAGATACATTCACCAATAGTGAGGATGCGTTGTGGTTGACCATACCCTAACCCTTGAGTATAGGGGTTTCTTGTTGCTTATAGTGGTTCCACGATTCCCTGTTCACAAAGGCCTATACCACCTTGTCCTTTGTAACCCATGCTTTTGACAATTTCAGACCCTTTTCCATAGATTTCTGTTGGTATGGTGGGAGCTTCTTGTTCTATTTCTTCATCCTTGTATAGCCAGGATGAGATATCTTCGAGTACATCCTGATCCAGAAGGTGTTTCTTCTCAAAGATGGGTGAGGGTTTGCAGTTGATGATGACTAGGTTGGCTGCCTCTATTTTTGGGATGCCAAATGTCTTAGGATTGGGTAATGTGCCCACACAAAAGGTACCATGCAGGTCGTATTCCCCACATCCCATGTCGCTTAGCTTGATCTTGACCTAGGGTGGTGGAGGTGCTTGGGATGAAGTGGTGACAATGTTTGCGGGGTTGACATATGAGTTTGATGCTATTGGATTGGATTCAGTGGTGGCTTTATTGTATGGGCAGAAGGTTTTGTTGTGGCCTTCCAGAAAACTACAGTATTGGAAGGGGTGAGGATTGGCATAGAATGTTACTTCTGTGCCGTTGTGAGGGAACTTGAGGCATTGATGGAATGTGGATGGGACAGCTTGCATGGCATGGATCCATGGTCAGCCGAGGAGAATGTTATAGGGGAGGTCAAGATCAAGGACCTGACATTTTGTTTCCAATATTTTCTGTCCCACTTGAATAGGAAGCTTGATGGTGCCTTCAAAGAGTCATTTGGTGTCATCATAGCCTTTGATTGTGATGCAATCGCTAGTGTCTACAACCACATTGGAGTACCCCAAGTGTTTGAGCAGTTTTAGAGTGCATATGTTTAGGCCAGAGCCACCATATATTAAGACTCTTTTAATGGTGTGTTTGTGGATACGGACTTCGATGTGTAGGGCATCATTATGTAAGTGTTTAGAAGCAGGAATGTCCTTTTCTAAAAATGTGAGATCGTGAGGTATGGCGATGTGTCCTACCATGGCTTGGAATTGGGTCACATTCAAGTTGGTGGGGACTTGTGAAGGGGTGATGTGCGGAGCAACTCAAGTATGGAGATTTGTGCAGGTGTCTTTCCTAGATGCTCTAGGAGGTTATATTGATGGATAGGTGATGGACGTGTGGTTGGACAAGGAGGTAGGGGATCAGATGTGGATGTAAGCATTTGTTCCATGGGAGGGGCCGTGCAGATGGATACATGACCATGATGGGTTCTAACAGCGCAATCGGGTGCTTGTACCTGAATGGTGATTGTGTCAACATGGAGGGATGATGGTTCTATCCGGCCTATGATGGATTCATAGGATGCGAGTGGTGGGGTGACATTGTATGCTTGATTGGATGAGGAGACTTTATTATGGTTGGGCAAGGGATCTTTGTAAGCTCTGAGGTTGGCGTTTGGTGATGGTTGGGCACTTTGATCGAGGCTGACTAGATTTTGATCTATAAGGTCTTGGATGCAATGTTTTAGTTGCATGCAGTCAACTATTTTATGACCCACAATGCGGTGGTATTCACAATAGTTAGTTTCATTGTACCATGCAGCTTTGAGTTCATTCTCTTGATAGGGTCTAATGGGTGGGAGCATGATCAAACTTTGCTTGAGACATCTGTCAAGGATGTCTTCGATGGGTTCCCCTAAGGGTGTAAATTACCTTTGAGGTTTACATGGTTTAGTTTGACCCCTCTGGTTATTTACATTTGTTGCATATGTATGTGTAGGTGTTTGGTTCTGTACATGTTGGACGGCTTTCACATCCGTGACACCATCATTCAAAGTGTTCTTGTTCTTCCCCCAATAGCGTGATTTGTCATTTGATTGCGTGTTGGCGTTGTTGTCTGTATTGGGGGTGTTGTTATTGGATTTGTAGTAGTAGTTTTTTTTTTGTTGTTGTTGGATTTGTGGTCGTACATTTGATGGAGCCCTTGGCAATGAGGGCCCGTTCGATAGTGGTACCTTTGTCGATGACTTCTTCAAAGGTAGATGCACAAAGAATTTGTAAATGGAATCCTAATTCCTGATTGAGGTTAGCCACAAACATGGTGATGAGTTGTTTCTTAGGAATTAGCCATGGGAGTTTGCTTTCTAAGCCTCTCCACCTTTGCAAGAAAGAAGCGAAGGCTTCTCCATTCTTTTGTTTGCTGTTATAAAGGTCTGTCATAGAAATTTTGTGCTTGAAGTTGTAGGAGAAATGGTTTACAATTTTTTCTGCAAGCTCGGGAAAAGTCCTAATGCCTAGGGGAAGATGTGTGAACCATTCAGCGGCTTGACCGTTGAGGCTTCTTGGAAAGAGTCTCATAAGATATGTAAAATTATTTGAGACTTCTAAGCAAGCAATGTAGAACTCCCTAAGGTGATCCCTAGGGTCTCCCTTTCCCTTGTATTTGTCAAATTTAGGCATCTCAAAGTTCTTGGGGAAAGGGGCATGTACAATGTGCAATCAAATGGATAGGGGCAAATGTCCTCAAAGGAGTAGTGTTTGTGCTTGCCCCCAGTTTGCATGTTGCCTACCTTTTGGATCAAGGACTATACAACGGTTGTGAGATCCTATGGTTGTTGTGGTTGGAATGTGTAGGCCTGTTGGTTGGTGAGATGTTAGAGGTGGGGTGGGATTTGATGTTGGGGATTTGTTTGGTTGAGGTTTTGGTATTGCGGGTTGGTGTTTTGGTTGATTTGTGCTTGTTGTTTTTGATGTGCGTGGAGTTGTTGGAGAATGTGTGGTGGTATTTGGGGATTGGTTTGATGTTGTGTTGATGAAGTTATGGGGTAATGTGGGTAGGTGATGTTGGACAGGTTGATGTTGGATAGGTGGAAGTTGGATGTATTATGAGGTGGTTATGAGAATAATTGTCATAGGTATGCTATGGTTTGGGGGTTGGGTGGAGGCACACTCGTGGAGGTACTTGCATGCGTGATGTTTTCATATATGCCCAAGGTGATTTATGGAATGGAAGGGTTTATGGTAGTTGTGGGAGTAGATGTGATGATGGGTTGGGAGGTGGTAGGGATGGCAGTACTTGTGGGGATTGTAGATGTGGCAGTGGTAGAGCTTGTGGAGGTGGTAGATACGGTAGGTGTTAATGTTTGTGAGATGATATGTTAGGTATTTGATGTAGATGCTTGGGTATTTGATGTGGTAGGAATGATTGTAGAGGTGGATGGTTGTGATGAGGTCATGTTATGGGGTGTTTGGGCACCAATTTTGAGGAGATAATCCAGAAATCTATTTGGATCCGACCTTAGGACTTTGTCAATCATGTCCATGTTATCCGCATCTTATGTGAAGGTCAAAACATCTAGATCATCTTGGGATATGGTGGGGAGGTTTTGTGTTGGTGGCGGTGGTAGTGGTCATTGTTGTAAGTAATGGAAGGGATTTTCATTGGGACTGTATGGGGGGATGTAAGAGTACGTAGGTGGGTTTTGATTGATGGGCATGTTGCTGTTGTTGGTGTTAGGCATTCCTATGCCTCCATATAGCCAAGATTCTACCATTTTTTTATTCTTTTTGTGTTGTGATCTTGTGATGGGCATGCACATATATTTTGTTGATTTCTAGAAGTAGAGTGAGATGGGGATGGAGACCTTAGATAATCTGATTGATTATGTTGGACCCAAAGATGGATGTGGTAGTGAGATGGGGTGGTGGAAGAACGATATGTTTTTCTAAAGGTTTTAACCTAAGGGTGATACGAATGGACGATATTGATTTTGCACAAATTTTGGACCAAAGATGGATGATGATGATGTGTGTTTTGAGGATGATTTTGATGGAAGTGGTTTTTGATTTTGACTGATTGGGATGATTAGGACAATGTTTTTTGTGAAGGACTTTGATGGTCAACAAGTTTAAGCTTGAGGTAAGATCTAGATTTTGTGTTGGAGGGGATGTTTCTCTTTGTTTAGGGTAGACTAATGACCTTACGTAAAGAGGGGTGATTATTTTTCTTGAAAGGTAGACTAATGACTTTTCCGGAAAATATGATGTTAATGATGAGATCTAGATCTAACTTTGGCTCAAAAGGATGACAAGCTTTGGGTTGATGATTTGTTGATGGGTATTTTGATTTGGATTTGGATTTTTTGAAATGATTCATTTTGGTCCAAGGAGATATGCAAAAAGATTTAAGGGGGATGGATAGATATGGATTTGGGTAGATTATGATGTAGCAAAGGGTCCAATAATGATGATGGTGGATTCTCTAAGGTCAAAATGATGGTATGTTTTAGAAAATTTTGAGGAGAAAATGGATGGGGTACAGATGGTTTTTTGGAATGTAAATATGGATTATGGAAGAGAAGATGGTGAAGATCACAACTGAATGAGTCTTAGTCTCAGGAAAATCAATCTAAAAATAGTGCCAATCCACGGGTGAAATGGTGCCACAATCAGACAGAGATGGCGCTAAAACTAGGCAGTGTTGGTCGGGGTCCTAAAAAAAGATAGATTTTTGATGGCAATGTTGGATTTTCTTTGTTTGGAATTTGATCAAATGATTTTCAATGTCTCTTGGCAGGTGTTTGAAAACAATTTAAGCATATTAACACATAATTTAAGCACATGAAGACATAATAACCAAGATTTTTGTTTTGTGAAATGATGTGTGATTTTGTTAAACAAGCACTTTGCAGAACCTAAGGTGAGGATATGATAGTATTTGTTGAATCCCCTAGCTACACCTATTCAAAGCAGGTAGCTCCAGGATCTTGGTAGTACCGACTCCTCCTTACAATTGCACACACTTCTCACGCATACCAAGATTTAGTTTTCTTATAAGGCTTGTCCCTCACCAAACCTTTAGATTATCCCTGCTACCTCGGCTAAGAACCACATGACTCGGGGCCGCTTCAAAGGTTTCCCTTCTATGTCAACAAATATAAGAATTTTGGTTTGCTAAATAATGGTTTGTAGTAAGGGTATCCATTCAGGTGGTTATATGTGCAATAGTGCTACTCTCCGTTATAGAGTCTCCCAGCCTCCAAGGGTTACACCTTGGAGGGTTTTGGGGAAGGTTAGCTATCGGTATAACAAAACAACACTTGTTGTCTATGACTTTCATCGCAAACACCTTATTTTATATAGTAGCTTAGAAGAGCTTGTCTTTAGCTTGATGCCACTTGGGTCGTTCCCACCTTTCAAAGCGGGGTGGTAGGCCCTCTAAGGATTAACAAAAGCAACACAATCACAAAATACTTTTGATCACCAAGTTCATACAAAGATGCGACGGGAGAGCATATGTATTGTTTGTGTTTGCATCACACTAAACATGGTTCATTTTAGTTGTTTGGATTTTTGTTGGGGGTGATTAATGTAAGTTTTATGAAAAGCTTTTGATTCCCAAGGTCACCAAATGGTGCGAGGGAAGAGCATACACTTTTCACTCTACAAACATAAACCACGAAAACACTTCACACAAAATTAGATTGATTTTCTTGATTATATGCGTGAAGAATGTAGATTGTTGTTCTTTTTAATCCAATGCTTTCAATTGATGCAATTTGTGGTTCTTTTTAAAGCCCAAAATCGAAGTGTTTGATAGTTATTGGCACACAATTGTCAATTTTAGAACACCAAATTTCAAATGTTTGACACACACACACCCACACACAAAGATTTGTTTGTTGTTTGTTCAATTTTATTGCACCAAATCAAAATGTTGTGTAACTAACATGCAAAGGGTTCATTTTTAGATTTCTAATTGAAGTGTTTTTGCTAGACTAGAGATAAAAACATCCTGCAAAAGCTTGTTAGTATCTGCAAAATGATATTAAAGACCTACAAAAACACTTGTTAGCACCTGCACAGACAGCAAAGTCAATTTCAAAATAGCGCTAAAATAGAGGTAAAATGGTGCCACTATGGACAATAAATGGTGACACTGACAGAACACAGACTGAGAACCCCACACCTTATACCAATGGTGCTAATTCAACAAATAGCACCAATTTCAGATCCATAAGGTGCCAGAACAGAAGATGGTGCTACAAAATTACAATTAGGCACTAATAAAACAAATAGCGCTAATACGATCTACAAAACGTGCTAATTAAGAAAATAGTGCTAAACGGGGTCTATGAATGTGCCACTGTGCAACTTGTCAGATGGTCTGGTTACACCTACGGATAGCGCCAATCTGGGTGGATAGCGTCGATACAGGGCTAAATGTATCTGACCTGCAAAAAGTGGTTTTTTCTGAACAACACAAAGGGTCAGACAGCAAAATTGAGGTCTTGTTAGCCTTGTTAGTACAACAAATGAAGAAGACGAAACAAAATGATAACCGAAAAATATGCTTGGATTTTAGAAAATTTTTGGCATAACCTCCCCTTGTACTTTCTAATTTTTCTACAAAACAAAGAGCATTTTACGTACAAAAAGTAGCAGGAAGATTGTTAAAGGGAAGACATGTGAGCAGAAGTTAGAATAGAGAATGCTTCGCAAGGATGGTGCTAAAACAATGGATAGCGCTAATATCCGCCAGAGATAGCGCTACTGCGTAGGGTGGATGGCGCTGCACCTGTAAAAACACATAACTCACACCAAAAAATACAAAAAAGATTAGATTCAGACCTTGTGGGTCCCACCGGGCGTGCCAATGTAGATTAGATAAACAAAATGAGGAGGAAACACAAACTAATATGCATAAAAACACAAAAAACTATACCTCACATGCAAACCTAATATCATCAAGGGAGTAAGAAGCATTTGCACCCAAAACAACTCCTAAGACATGATGATCCCTAGACAAGTGATTCAAATGTGAAATGCTAACTAAATTTGCAACTCACTAAAACTAGCTCAATTGATATTCTGGCATAATAACTTTGCATAAAACTTGGATCCTTGAATGGGTTGAGAGATGTTGTATTTATAGACTTTTTGGAGGGATTTTGATCAAGGGTAGAGATTGATTTAGAAGATCAATGGTGGAGGATGAAGGTGATGTGGAGGGCCTAGATTCAATCTTGAATGAATGGAGGGATAGGAATAAAAGTAAATCTTTTATTCATTTTGGGAAAAGGGGTTATTAAATGAGCATGGGTGGTGAAGGATTATTTTTGAATTAAAGATTCATATGGGGAAATGTAAATGAATTAAAAATTTGTTTGGGGATAAGTGGAAATAAATGAGTATGGGTGAAGTAAGGGGTTGTAAGGAAAATTAAATGTGATGTGGGATGCTTTTAAATAAAAAATTGACTTAGGTGTAATTATTTCAATTTTTTATTTGGAGGATGTGGGGAAGGGTGTTAAACTAGGTTTAACCACCCAAATGAGAGGTTAGGATTAATTAAACATAGGTTTTATTTAATTAATCATAGGGCTAGGATGAGGTAGGCTAAGGTAGGCAATTAAATAATAGCTATTTAATTGTCTAGGGTAGGGATAGGTCAATTAGTAGGGTGGATTAATTAGTTAACATGGTTTTAACTAATTAATTGGATTTAGTGAAAAGAGGGAAATTGATTTAATAAATATTGCATATTTATTAAATCAATTGGCTAAGGTTTGGACTATTGAATTAATAAAATTAATTCAATTGTTAGGATAAAATGATGGAAAATAGGGTAATGAAGGGATAATTAATTAAATAAAAATTTAATTAATTGGTTAGAAGAGAAATTGACATGATTAGGGATGTCAGGAGTCACTTTTGATGGTAGAAGACATTTTTAGGTGTCTACAGTATTTTACACTGGCTCTCTGCATTATTTAACAAGGCACAACTACCTTCTATAGATATTATGAGGAATATAAATTTTAGGTTGCCTTTAACCAGAAAGCAAGATAAAGGAGGAGATTTTAACCAAAAATATATAAAGGTGAATCTACAACTACAACACCAACACAAGAAGTTCGCAGACTCCCAATCACAACTAAATATTGAGAATATTATACATACACAGGAAATCACCACCGTGAGATAAAATACCAACAGATAGATTATTCAAAGCAGTGAGCGAAATTCAATAACATCCAACCACCAGAATATATGAATACCATTAACATCAGTAGAACAACATTCAACTTGGGAAGAACATAAATTCAAATAATCATAACACAAAGTCCATGATCACCCAAAACTCCACTATATTAACTATATTTCATTTATCATAGAAGCCAGAAACAAATTTTAACTATCACCCTTCCTAGAAAAACAAAATTTTTAGCAAAAAGAAGAGTCCTTAACTTCAACTAGCTATTCAGAATATATAGCTGAGCCAAAGAATAACTATCTAGAAAAACCATAATGGCTACTTGAAACAATCGGTTAAAAGATTGTTTAAATGGTAATAATAATAAGGGGCCCTCTAGAGCCAATAGTTTTAGAGAAAATAAAAGATAACTTTGCAAATATGAAATTTTAAATCAATTCAAGATCTACAAGTCTACGCCACTATCGTCCACCTCGTCCATTTCTTCATCATCCCTTGACTGCTCGCCTTCCTTATTAACAATTTGTACCACTCGAGGTACCTTTGCTCACAATCTAGATTTATATGCTCTATATTTGTTGATAAGAGGTGTTAATATCATGCTAGGTGGAGATCAGGTCATGTTGATTTGACACTTCCTTTTCATGATAGCCCTATTAGAGTCAGTCACCTTTCGATGTATCTCCTCGATGCCATTTTTACAAGTGCTAAAGTAAGCTTCCATTTTAGAAAGTTTGTCCAATGACTCCCCTGTAATTGTACTATAGTTCACTATATCCTCTATTACCACCTTGAAATTCTGCTTGATTATCTTGAAGTCCAACAACTTTTCATCATCAAACCTATTGGCTTCTACATCTAAAGCAGAAAAATCTCTTTTGATTCTCATCATCTCTTTGTAATAAATTGCCACTACCTTCCCTATTTCTTCTTCAGTTGCTGCAAATATGGAAATCTTCCATTCCAGTGCATTAGCCCATGCAACAGTATCTAATTCTTTAGGGTCAGCTATGACTTCTTCAGCCATTAGGATGCCAGGGTCCATGTTAGCGATTTCCCGCACTTCCTTAGAGACTAAGTTCAAACTGTGGTGATCACTTCAGACTTTCTCAAATTCTACTATTAGAACTTTTCTTTTAGCATGATTAGAATCAAACAATTTCACTACTTCCTCAATAAATATAAGACCATCAAATATGATCTTCTCAGTCCATTGCTCCATAGCTTACCTTAGAGATAAAGAAGTTCTAATTTGTTGAAGTAGATTTGGGTCAAGAGTGGGAATTTTGAGAGTGGAGGAAGTTCCAACAGAGGGAGAAATTATCTCAGCAATTGAATTGGTGAAGGAGGACAGAGAACTTACATGCACTAGCAACTTCAAATTTTCATCCTACAAATCTTTCACTCTTTTAGAAATGTTTCCCTCTAAATAGTGCATGTGGTACAGATCACCCTCACTGGTCGATGGTCCTAGCTCCACTTGGCTTACTCTGAAATCAGTTTTAGTTATTTTATCTTCATTCTTCTTGACCAGTGGGTCTACAATCTCCAAAAATTGATTTCTTGAGGTGGAATCAAATACCATCCTAGACATCCTTTTTGAACATTTTGGTTTTGGCACCATCTACAACAAACTGGCAACAGTATTGATGCCATCGTCAAATGGAACAATGTATCTCTTCTTCTTTTGGACTACCTTCTTTAACCAGTTTGAAGATGAGACTGGTGCATTGTCAGCATTGGTAGTAGCCACTATCGGTGCAAGATGAGGGTTTTTCCTAGGCATCTCTTTTTGTTGCAGGGAATTAGGTGGACTGAGTAATGAATGTAATAAATTATCTCCCAATTGTGAGAAGATAAAAGAATCAGAATCACTTTCCTGATTATTTGATGAGGGCACATGGTCAACCTTAGGTGATAAAGCTACTAGTATTCCTTTTTGGGACTTGAACATATTGTTCACAAGTGGTATTCAACTTGCCAATTTCCTCAGGCGGATCTTTGCCATCACCATTTGGTTGCAAACCTGTTCTTTGCAGAGCTAGATCTGAACTGGAGGCCCTTCTGTGTGAGGTGGCAGTATGGGACCTGGCTTGATTTTGAGAGGTTAAGTCCTTAGGTGTTGATGAGTTAGTGCATTCCCTAGCCTTTGCTTGCAGCCATTTTTTAGTTCTCCTTACAACATGAAATGATAGTAACATAACATCTGTGACTTCTTTCACCGACCATTCTATTGTGGGCAGTGGTTCCCTAGACATTGTATCATATTCTTCACTCAAAATATTTGAGAAATCATCAATTATATCTGGGACCTAAATATTTAGCTTGAAAGCATGACCCTGATCAATAGTCAACCTCATCCACTTCCTTTTCTAAACTTCTCTTTCATCAACATAGTCCTCCCAAAAATCTTCAACTTGAGGTATGTGTAAGTACGAACCCCCTCCGTGCATATGTTCCTTTATAAAAATTTTACTGTCAAATGATACATGAGGAGACAAACTATGAAGACTAAACTTAGACAACAATTTGTCTACATTCCAAGCACCTTCATTATCTTTGCAAGAATAGAAGGACAATGATACAGGAAAAGAATACCCTTTCTTTTTGATTACTTGATATTTGACATTGACCACAGCCATTTGGCAGAAAACTTCCAGTAATATCAAACATCCAGAGGGATATTGAGGTAATTTTAATGGGGAATTTTCATAACCCCCAATCCTCAAATATGAGAATTAGTCAAGTTGAATATAGACACTCTCGAACTTTGTGACCAATGAAAATACTTCTATAGAAAATCTCTTCTCTATTGAGCCATCAATTATTTTAGCTAGCAACATAGAAAATGCATCATTCACATGATTGAAATCCTTCATACCTTCACTTCTTTGAAATTGAGGGAAAATTTGATACATAGGCATGCTTGCCGAAGAACTCCTCTAGGTCCTCAAGCTAGGCCAAGTAGCCTCTTTTTGAGCTAAAATGTAGATCAGCTGAGAACACACATGGAAGTTTTAGCTTCATGTAAAATTCATCAGCAGCCCATGAAGACAACCATTGATGATTCTTGGCCAATCAATTTCATGATCACCACAAATTAACAAGATAAACCTACACATCTAGAATTTGAAACATCTGACTCAGGACTACCAATCACTCTATTCAACAAGGTTATCATATTTGAGATTTCCTCCTTGAAATGGCTTCTTTTCAAATTAGCGGGCAACTGGGACTTCCTGGTCTTTTCTTCTTCTAGCCAATGTTTGGCGACACATGTACGACACCAGTCTTTCTTTTCATTGTAGTAATTCCAGGCTGAGGACACAGTTACATCAGCATTATCTTCATATTCTTCCAAGTCTAGAACCAGAGCATCAAATTTAGAATCAATTTTGGCCACCATAGTACCATTGGGAGTTTTTATCTCCTGGGAGTCTAGAAAATAACCATTGGCACATGCAACCATTAACTCGAGACGTGGCATGGCAAGCAGAAAGCCACCAGCTTTATGTAGACCACTACTAACAATTTTCTCTGCTAAAGGAGTTCTCTTCTCAGATTGTATTCTTCCCCCAAAATCATCTAAATCAACATGGCCTAAATTCCTATCCTTTACCCTAGCCAGATCATTCTCTATAATAGAGGCTATAGGAGCTCCTTGGAACTTAAATTTCAATCTTGTATACTCCATAAACCAATAAACAAGAGACTTAGAGATATGTGTGAATAGTAGAATATGAGACAAAACACTCACAGAGAATTCCATATGCAAATACATGGGAAATAGAAATATGTAACTCCTCCAAGAAGATATGAAGCCTTTATAGAGAGGGAAAAGTTACCAGCTTTACTAACCTGCAAGACTAAAACTGAGTTGAAATTTTACACATAGCAAGGTAGCCATTTGTTCTTCTGCAACACATTCTTTGGCTCATAATATCACCTTATGTAGGCTTTTAATTCAAGTCACTTCTCATGAACTCCCCCAAGAAAGACATTAAATATTAGCGGCGAATTTATCATTAAAAATCATAAATGCATGCCTTGAATTTCCCTCCAATAAATGTGCCACCATGTCTGCACATACCTCAAATTGAATACATAATGACAAGTGCCATTCCTTCATACAACATGCCAGTGTAGCCAATATTACTTAGGAAAGTACGCCACACAAATTCAGTGAGTCGGGAAAGATATGAACTTCTGAACTAGGAGTCAAAGATTCAAAACTTCAAAGAATCCCTGACCTCCCAACTACAAAGGAAAGACTTCTTACAGAGGCTTAACAAAGACTCAGGACACTAGAAATTCAAGGTGAGTCAGGAGGTTAGGTAGTTCAAGAACTTGTGAACTCGTCGAATTGACTTCAAGAATACAAAGGATTGTCGACAGATGAAAATGACTAAGTAAAACTGACCCGAAGGAAGAGATAGATGGATAAGGCCGATGAAAATTACAAGGGAAAAACAAAGAAAGAACTTAGGGAAATAGCTGGCTCTAATTGGGGACAAGGACTTGAGAGGACGTAGAGAACCCAGGCAAAAAATGGTGAACAAGCCTTATTCCAAGGGCGATAGAGTCACACCAAAAATGAAACAACACACAAGAAAAATGGGAAAACAAGGAAAGAAAATATGGTACGGGACCAAACTCAGAAACCCTACCAATTGCATAATTTCAAATCTTGCCCATTATAGGCAAGAGACAATGGTGTTCCATCAGGATATGCTAATAGAAAAGCATTTTCTCCCACAACTTCTCTGATTTTGAAGGGGCCTTTCTATAAAGAATTAAATTTGTTATGTGCCCCTTTTGGTTCCCTTCTCCTATCCCATAAGAGTACAGAATCTCCCTCTACAATGGTCCTTTGCTTAGCCTTTCTATCAAAAATCTTCTTTACAGTCTGTTGATGCCTAACAATCCTATCCACAACAATTTCTCTCTACTCCTCTAGCTGATGTAAGTACAAAATCCTCTTTTCCAAGACTGACTAAAACTATTCATCTTCAATTGCCTTTTGCAGATTTAATGTAGACAGTTCTAAGGGAATAGGAATTGCACTATCAATGCCATAAACAAGCTAAAAAGGAGACATGCCAATTGCTCTTTTATATGTTATCCTATTGACCCAAAGAGCATCATATAAATGTTATGCCATCCTCTCTGATTTTCTTCAACTAGCTTTTTAACCATAGAGATGAGGTTCTTGTTGCTAGACTCTGCCTGGGCATTACCTTGTGGGTAATAATCAAATGAATGGGATAAGCTGATACCAAAGTCATAACAGAAGAGAGTAATTTTTGTAGAGGAAAAACTTGAAGCATTATCAGTCACTAGCTTCTTAGGCACACCAAATCTCACTATAATATTTTCCTTGAGAAAAGCACAAACCACCCTAGAGGTAGTACTCTTTACTGGTATAGATTCTATCCATTTGGTAAAATAGTCTGTTGCAATCAAGATATGAGTATGTCTAGCATTTGAGTTAGGATTGATTGTTACAATAAAGTCTAAACCCCATTGTTGAAAAGGTTCATCTATGATTCCTGGCCTCAAAGGCAAGGTGGCTAACTGTGGTCTGCTTGGAAATCTTGAACACTTTTCACACTTTGATACCCATTCATAAGCATCTTTAAACATCTTGGGCCAATAGAAGCATTGTCTCAATATATTGAAAGTTGTTACTGATGTAGAATAGTGTCCTCCAGAAGCCTGATTATGGAAAGCTTCCAGTAACTTCCTTTGTTGATCCTTGTCTACACACCTTAGGAAAGTTCCATCAACTCCTTTTTTATACAACTTACCTTCCCAAAAAACATACTTGTGTGCTTTGAGTTTTAGATTTCTCCTCTCCTTTACTGAAAGGTGGGTTGGATAGTCACCATAGGTTAAGAAGTAAGAAACATCACAAAACCACTCATCCGTGTTGCTAGTGAAAAGAACCAAGGGTATTTCCTCTTTACCTTCCTCCTTACTTTCAGAAATCATCTTACATAGTCCTTTACCCCAGACCAGGTTAGTAGGTTTGATCTAAACATCATATTCTTGCACTTTAGCAATCCAAGCTCCCCTATTGTTAGATCTAATTTCTTGTTGAGTTACTATACTTTTTACTGCAAATTCTGTAACGTATACCACAGTATGTGAATGTAGGATATAAAACCTAAAGCTCTTTAGTTCCTTCACCACTGCATATGCATGTTTCTCCAGAGCAGAGTATTTAAGCTCATAGTTCTTAAATGACACACTCATGAAAGTGATGGGAGATTCGATTCCTTATTCATTGTTTTGTAATAAGATCATTGATAAAGTATGCTTAGAGTTGTAACAATAGATAATAAAATCTTTCTAAAAATCAAGGTGCCCAATTGTGGTTGCATCAGTAATGGCCCTTGTTATGTCTTCAAATGCCTTCTTCCCTTCAGTATTCCAACTAAAGATAGGATTATTCTTCATCATTTCTACAATGTGTCTAGTTAGCTCAGCAAAATCAGGAACAAATCTTCTCAAAAAATTTACCTAACTGAAAAAGGACCTCATGTTATTCTTAGTCACAGGTAGTCTTAACTGCTGAATCACCCTGACTCTCTCTGGATCAATTTTTATCCCATCTTTTGAGATAATATGACCTAATAGATTTCCCTCAGTGAATGCAAAGATTGACTTCTTAGGATTAAGGGAAATACCATTCTCCCTACATCGTTGTAGAACCACTTCTAAGTCATGCAAGTGATTAGATCTTTTCTTAGAGAAAAATGTCAGGTCATCAAGATATACTACAATGATTTTATTTTTCAAATCACCGAAAGTCAGGTCCATTTCTCTCTAAAATGTGGCCCCAGCATTAATGAGACCAAAAGGCATCTTGTTATATGCGAATACACCAATGGAGGTAGTGAAAACTGTCTTATGCTGATCTTCTCAGGCCACTTCAATTTGGTTATATCATGAAAACCCATCAAGCATGGACATCATCTCTGAGCCAGACATAGTTTGTAAAATATGATCCATAACTGGCAAGGGATAATTATCCTTTGGGGAAGCTTGATTCAAATTTTTGAAATCAACACAAATCTAAATCTCCCCATTTTTCTTCCTGACAGGCACAATGTTTGCCACCCAAGTAGAATGGTGAATAGGGTAGATAATTTTAGCCTTTAGCATTTTGTAAATTTCATTGAAAATGGCTTCAGCTATTTTTGGATTATAAGTCCTCTATTTTTTCCTGAAATGTATGGTGCTAGGCTTCAAAGGAATATGATGCTGCATTTCTCCATTCCTGAACCTCTTAAGATCAGCATAACACCAAGCAAAGACATCTTTGTATCTAGTAAGCAGAGAAATCAAACGTTCTTTTTCTTCTTTAGAACAAGATCTACCAATAAACACAATCTTTGGATTGTCCTCGGTACCAATATTCACCCTATCATAATTAGCTGAAGTCATTATTGAAACTTTATTCTTCTTTTTAAGGTATTGATCATGTCAATTAAAAAGATCTTCAAGAGAAACTAGCCCTTTAGGGATCTTTTTTTTTTTTTCAGTTGAATGACTTTTGAGCTTGAACTATTAGGAGATTTCATTTCTTCCTTTAGGACATCATTACTATCATCATTACTACCTTCAAAAAATATACTGGCAAAAGATTCAACATTTCAAGAAATGAAATAATTTGCTGATCAGAATTGAAAACTTGCCATTGATTAACATTGTCAAGGACGTTGGGTCTATACACCACTTTAATCATATATGGTTTGTCTTTAAAATTTGGATGTGGTAGGAGGAGGGATGCTGAAATAGCTAAAGAGTCAGCCCTAGAATTTTGTTCTCTGGGTACTGCCTCTATGGAAAAAGCATCAAATTCTTCAATACAATCCCATACCCTATTACGATAATGTCTCAATCTACCATTTTTGACTGTGTACAATTTTCTCACCTGCTTAACAATTAGTTCAGCATCTCCTTTAACTTTTAGCTATTTTATACCCCTTTCTTTGGCCAATTTGAGGCCTAATAATAAGGCTTCGTATTCGGCTGTGTTATTTGTGTTCTCAAACTCTAGTTTGAAAGCAAAAGGAAAAGAGTAACCATCAGGTGAAATCAAGACAACCCCTACCCCAGATCCTGTAGTAGAACAAATACCATCAAACTCCAGAGTCCATAACTCATCAACCAAATCAGGATTAATTAAATTTATATTCTCATCTTCAGCAGATGTACACATGTAAGTGCCTAGTCTAGTTTCCATGAATAGAATGTCTACTCTAGGATCTCCATATTTAAGTATAGTGAACTTAGCTTTAGGTTCAGGGTTAAAGAAAACTTTCTTCCCATCAACAAGTATTAGGACATGTGACCAATCCATTTGAATTTCTCCTCCCAGGTCTTTACAGAAAGTACGACTTGAGAGCATCCCATAACTAGTAGGTATGTCTGCTACAAGAATAGTCAACTTTAATCTCTTCTTTGGGAAAGCAGCTAAGGCAGTTTGGGCATCTTTAATCTGACCCAAGATAGGTACCAAGGAGCCATCCATTGAAAAACATTTGCCGTGTGAGTGTATATAAGACAAACCTAAAGCTTTAGCAACTTGTGTAGGAATAACATTCTTTGAGGCCCTAGAATCAATAACACAATTACTGGGTTTAAAACTAGCAATATAAAGAGAGATATAAAAGGGCTCTGGCTTGTTAAGAGGATTTTGGGGACCATTGTCTTGAGAACTAGAGTTTGAACAATTTTGGATTTTCACATGTATTTCGGCATTACTAGATATTTGAGCATTACAATGGGAAGGGGAAGGTTCCTGTTTGATGTAATTAACCAGTCTATCAAGTTCAAATGGGTTAAGCCTCAAATACTCAGCTTGGGAAATCTCAATCTTAGTATTCTTACATGATTCTACAATATCAAATGAACTTGAGACATGAGTTTTAGAGGATGAAGTAGATGGTACCTCAGCAGCTACATGTTTGGTCGACACCTCCTCAGCTTTCTTGGCATTGTTTTGTCTTCTCAAGATATACTTAGGGGCAGGATTTGAATTGGTGGATTGGCCTTGAGTATTTTGGCCCCTCTATGCTTGCTGACCTTGAGTAAACACCACACAGTTGGAATTTTCCATTTTAGAATACACATCTTCTCCATTCTCTTCATCTGATTCATATTCAAAGAAATTCACACTAGAATCACCAGGTGTGGGAGGTTCTTCTACTAATGGTTCTTCAGCGTGTTCATTCATGGACAACATTTGCATAAACCACATCATCTTGAGATAGGAGGCTCCATCATGGTCAAATGTGAGAGATGAAAATTGCAAACCATATGATTACTCTTACAGCCGAAGGTCCTTCAATAGCTAACCTCTGATTAGGGCCAGGCAATTGCAATGTTCTATTATAACCCCCTTGAGGATTTTGCATAGGACCTTTAGGCATCTAGCATTTCAGAGTGATAATGTCATTGGCCATTCTTTGAATGACAGGATCAGGAGAACCGGTTATTATAGATTTGCCAGTTTGTAACTCTCTTCCATTTCCCTGCAGTAATCAAATCATCTTCCACAGTTATAGCTAATGATTGCATGGTAGCTAAGTTAGGGACTCCTTGTCTTTTAATGGCATAACTTGTTGGCAAGAGACACTTCTTAGCATTGATAGGTGTTGTCATTGATGGCAACTAAGAGTTTTCCACACATATGCAGTGTAGTATCTGATCATACTGGAAGTTAGAATGATAATCTATCTAAGTCTAGGAGCCTGAAATAGAGCATATAGAAGAGTCCAGTATTTTGGTTAGTAGATCTCTCAAGTTAATCTTTATGTGTTGCAGATCTGAAGAAGTGTATAGGGACACTAGGATAATCTAAATCCAAGTTTTTATCTTTTGGTGATAAAAGGATCAAAAGTTATGAGCATCTGAATACCGGGTCTTATTATGATAGGACAGTTCAGTAAAGAACAAGGAGACTTATGATAAATCCTTGTGTGGACCTAATAGAAGTGTTTTGTTAAGCTATGTATGAGATATAATGTTAGTGGCCAACATGTATGATGATCTACATGTGTTATTTTTGATACGCATAAATATTGGTGTATGGATCTACCCGACAGAGCAAAACATTCTTAAAAGGTTCTAAGTGTTGTTGATTATTGTTGACTGGCAAGTGATTGCAATTCATGATAAGGATATATATAACCGAGATTGTGGATATTGTGATATAGGTATTGCGAGGATTAAGAAAGTGTAAAAGGAGCAGAAATCTAATATCCAAATGAAGGCAAAATAGAGAGAAGAGAAGAATAAAGATGAAGTGTACAAAGTCAGTATTTGCACTTAACTGGAGTTGATCTCTAGCATTGGAAGATGCATCTTACCAGTTTAGAATCTCTATAAATCTCTTATAAAATTTTCTGTAGGCAGTGAGCCTCCAAACTTGAGCAGTGAGCTTAGGGCAGTGAGCCTGAATGCATGTGCATTCCCATTTGTATAATACTTTTAACAGAGTATTAATTTTGTGGGTTAGCCCCCACCGTGGTTTTTCCCTTAACTATATTTCCACGTCAAAATCTTGGTGTCAAGTGTGCTATTTATGTTACTGCTTATGTGATGCTAAAATATTTATTTCATTAATTTGTTTATAAGTTGATTAAATAAAGAAAAGGCTTAAATAAGTAACAACTGATTCACCCCCCCTCTCAGTTGTTTAGACCTAATCCAACAAATGGTATCAGAGATAAGTTCCTTTGAAAAAGCTTAATAGCTTCAAGAAGATCTGGGAAGACAATAGAAAGGATGAATATGACCTTCAAGGGCAACTTAATCTTGCCCTAGATGATCTTGAGCAGACCAAGGCATAAGTTCAAGAGCTCCAAGACAACCTCAAAAGGGCTAAAGACTTCATTAAATTTTTAAAAGAAAAATTGAGTAAATCTAATGCAAAAGGAAAGGAGCCACCTCCTCAACTGGGAAAACCTTATGAAGACAAGGCCCTGGATGAGAAGACAAAGGAATGTGAGAAGTTAATTCAAGAAGTTACTATTCTAAAACATGAGATGGAAACTGGAGTGATGAGACTAACCAAGGAAATTGAAGATAAGAAGAAACATGAAGAAGAGTTAAATCAAAATCTGAAAAGGAGTTCTAAAGAATGTTGCAAATTGGATGCAATAGTTGGCCTTGTAGAATCTAATCTACAAGAAAAGAGAGACAATGAAAGAGAACTTGAGAGATAGATTATCACACTAAGACATGACCTAGAAATTGCAAACGAGTATAAGGAGAAGTTCAAAATAAGCTCAGCTAAACTTGAAGCACTCATTGAAGGGTAGAATAAGGATGTCGATGAGCATAATCTTAGTAATGAGAAAGGTGAAAGCTCTGGATCCAGACTGAGAAATTTTTAACCTAGGAATGAGAGAAATATATCTAGAAAAGCTCCAGTAAGATAGCCAAATGCTCAAAGATATCCATCATTCAATGGAAATTGTTTCAACTGCAACAAATTTGGTCATAGAGCTACTTAGTGCAGAAGCGGAGTAAATCAAAATGGTCTATCCTTCTCTAGTCAATGTGATGCAGGAGCATCCAGTAGTGTAAGGGCAATCTTGCATCACCCAAAAAAAGATGTGTTGCAAAATTGTTGATGTTCTTTCCATTTCTTTTCAAAATTTGTGGTTCTGGTTCCATAATCTCTTGAATAATGATGTAGAACTTTCAGTTTTTCCAAACTGCTAAAAATAGCAACCTGCTATTTTTAGAAAGTTTGCATTTGGGCATGGAATGAAGTGAAATTTTATAGGAAGTTTCATAACTAAAAAATAAGACCTTTGGTGAAGGAATCACGTAAAGATCATTTGTGAGTTGAAAGATATTAAATTTTCTGTTTCCCAAAAAATGCCTGAAAATTATTCAAACTCAGGTTTGAGGCACTAAACAGCCCCGTACGGGTCCAAAAATGGCTAGAACTAGCAGAACAGGTTCTTAGCATGTAGAGCACTTTGTGAGATTTTTGACGCATAAAATGGTTTGTCAATCGAACACCCAGATCAAAAGTTATGGCTCCCGGAAGTTGACCTATTTTTGGAGGGAGAAGCAACTTTCAAAATTAGGTTGTTGGGCGCCAAAAAGATGATTAATAACCATTTTTGGGAACCCTGGGCAGTAGTAGCATTAAGGGGGGAAGTGTAGAGTCAAGAATAGGTGGGAAAATAGAAACCATAGTTGATTGGGGTTACAGAAGGTAGATGATTCTAGAGTCTAGGAATAGGAAGCTGTAATGTGTTGCAGCCTGTGGAGGGTTGATTCCTCTTATTTTATTTGAGCTTTTGTAATGTAATAAGTTGTCCAAATCAATAAAGAAAGTTCTATTTTCTGTATATAATTTCTATTTTTGTGTGTTTGATGATTTACCCCCTTCATCAAGTGGTATCAGAGTAGCGGTTCTTGAGTGTGTAGATAGATCGCTGACCATGAGGCAGTTTGCACCAGGACTTCAGGTTGTGGGTTTGTTGCGGAGATCAAGATGCCTCCATGAAGAAATTATATTGGGAGGAATGCTTTGATAAAAGAGGGTTTTAGAGCCCTACAAAGGTAAATTGATGCATTCAAGAGGAGCTACGAAGAAGGTTTGATCCGAGAACAAGAGAAGAAAGTGAAGATGAAGTTGAGGAAGAGCTATCTAAGGAAGAACAAGAAGCTGCAGGAGATCCTGCAAAATTTAGGTTGTTGAGGGTCATTTCTAAGATTGGAAAGAGGCCCAGGATCGAAGTTTCTATATATTATAGAGATTTGAATCTAGAACAGCTTATTGATTGGATCAATGACATGGAGGAGTATTTTGAGTATGAAGATGTGGAAAACCCAGATCAGGTTAAGTTTGCAAAAACAAAATTGAAAGGCCATGCCAGTATTTGGTGGAAGGAGGTCTAGTTAGAGAGGAATAGAAGAGGAAAAGGAAAGATCACCAGATGGGATTGAATGTGGAGCAACTAAAGAAGTAGTTCATTCCTGTGAACTAGGAGATGGAGTTGTTGAAGAAGCTGCAAAGATTGAAGAAAGGCAACATGTCTATTAAGGAGTCTATAGAGGAGTTTTATAAAATTACTATCAGGATATGTCATGTAGAGCCCAACAAGGAGAAGGTAGCCCATTACATTAATGGGTTGAGGCCGAGTATTCAAGAGGAGCTGAGCCTAGTTAGAATGACCACCATAGAAGATGCATACCAATTTTCCCTAAAGGTGGAAGAGAAGCTAAATAAAAGGTTTGACAACAAGCAAAGGGGAAAAGGTCAAGGCAGAAGGACTAGTGGAAGACCTTGTGGGGGGTGAAATGAAGATTCAAAGAAAAGTGAAGAAGCTAGCACCAGTGGAATTCAGAGAGGAGATAATCTCTATTGCCCTCATGACTAGAACAATGGTGAGAAAAGAGGAAGAGGAAGAGGCAAACCTGGGCAAGGACCTGGAAGAGGAGGTTTCAGAGGAACCTATTTCCAATGTGGAGAAGAAAGGTATCGAGCATACGAGTGTCTGCAACATCTAGGAAGGATGAATAGAAGACCTGAAGGTAATGCACGAGTTGCACATGTACATGAAGATGCACAATTTGAGCATTCTGAAGATGTTGAAAGTAGAGAAACCCTAGTGGTTAGAAGAACCTTGTTGAATGAGGAGAAAGAACCAAATTAGAGGAAGAGTTTATTACATACAAGGTGCAAATGTGAAGGTAAGTGTTGTGATATTATTATTGATAGTGGAAGCACTGATAATCTTGTTTTAGAGGAGATGGTTGACAAGCTAAATTTGACAAGAAGAAAGTATCCACATCCATATCAGATTGCATGGTTGTAGAAGGACCATAGAGCTTTGGTTAATGAGCAGTGTTTAGTGAAGTTCAAGATTGGAGACTACCATGATGAGGTGCTATGTGATATCATACCAATGGACTCATGTCATATGTTGTTGGGGAGGCCATGGCAGTATGATAGGAGCATTGTCCATGATGGTCGTGCAAATATTCCCTAACAAAAGATGGAGTTTGTCATAAGTGGAAGCCCTTGAAGGAGGTGGAAGAAAATGTATGTAGTACTGCTAGAATTTTTTTTTTAGATGGTAGAAAATTTTTGGAGGGTATGAAGAATGAGCGTCATTGCTTTGCATTGATTCCTAAGATTAGTCAAGAGACATGTGAAGATGTACTAGTAGAAGTCTCAGATATGTTGGAAGAATTTTAGGATATTATCTCTGATAATGTACCAGAAGGTTTACCACCAATGAGGAAGATAAGTCACCAAATGGATTTGATACCAAGAGCTAGTTTACCAAATAAGGCAACCCACAGAATGACTCCTGCAGAGAGTGAAGAGCTGAATAGACAAGTTCAAGAGCTGTTAAGGAAGAGACTGATAAGGGAGAACCTAAGTCCATGTGTAGTACCTGCAGTACTAGCACCAAAGAAAGATGGAGAATGGAGAATGTGTATAGATTCTTGAGCCATCAATAATATCACGATCAAGTATAGAATCCCATTGCCCAGAACGGATGACATAATGGACTGTTTGAGTGGAGCCAAGTACTTCACAAAGATTGACCTGAAGAGTGGGTATCACCAAATCTATATCAAGGAAGGAGATGAATGGAAGATAGCCTTCAAGACAAAGGAAGGTTTGTATGAATGGTTAGTCATGCCATTTGGGCTAACCAATGCAACGAGCACATTCATGCGCCTCATGAATGAGGTACTAAAAGAATTTTTGGAAAGTTTTGTTATTGTTTATTTAGATTATATTTTGATTTTTAGTAAGACTTGGGATGAGAATCTAATACATATCAGAAGAGTTTTAGAGAAGCTGAGGGAGGAGAAGTTGCTAATTAATCTAAAGAAATGTAGTTTTGCAAAGAAGGAGTTGGTATAACTGGGATTTGTTGTCTTAGAGGAATGTCTTAAGATGGACCCAGAAAAAGTAAGGGCTATCATTGAATGGCCTACACCAAGAAGTGCCATAGAGGTATGATCTTTTTATGGTTTGGCAAGTTTTTATAGAAAGTTTATTAGGAATTTTAGTAGCATTTGTGCACCCCTAATTGAGATAATGAGAGGGGATAGAAAAGAGTTTAGATGGACTAAATGAGTAGACAAAATCTTTGATACATTGAAGCAGAAAGTCACAGAGCAACTTGTTTTGGCACTTCCAGATTTCAATAAGGTGTTTTAGGTAGATTGTGATGATAGTGGTAGTGTTATAGGGGTTGTTTTGAGTCAAGAAGGTAAGTCCATTACCTATTTTAGTGAGGAGCTTAATGATACCAAGAAAAAGTATTTTGTTTATGATCAGGAGTTTTTTGCAATAGTTCAGGCTTTGAAGAAATGGAGACATTATTTGTTGCCAAAGGAAGTTGTTTTATATACTGATCATTAGGGTTTGCAGTATCTTAATAGTCAAGGAAAGTTAAATCAAAGGCACTTAAAATGGGTTGAGTTTTTAAAGAGCTATACTTTTGTTTTGAAGCACAGGTGTGGGAAATCTAATAGAGTTGCAGATGCCTTGAGCAGAAGGCAAAATTTATTGACAGAAATTAAGATAGAGGTTGGTGGGTTTGATGAGCTCAAAAGTTTGTATCTTGAAGATCCAAATTTTGTAGAGGCATGGAAAGCTTGTTTGGAACCTGTTACTTTGGACAGGACAAAATGGTTGGATTTCATAATCCAAGATGGCATGTTGTTTAGAGGAAGCCAACTGTGCATTCCGAGGAGTTCCATGAGAGAGAACCTAATTAAGGAGAAGCATAGTGGAGGATTGGCTGGACACTTTGGTTGAGATAAGACCATTGCTATTGTTGGTGAAAATTATTATTGGCCATAGTTGTAGCAAGATGTGAGGAAATTTGTGTATAGTTATAGAGTATGTTAGATGGTGAAAGAAGTAAGTCATAATATAGGTCTATATAAACCAGTACCTATACCAGAGAAGCCATGGGATGATATTAGTATGGATTTTGTTCTTGGTTTACCAAAGACACAAAGAGGACATGATTCCATTTTTGTGGTGGTGGATAGATTCTTGAAGATGGCACATTTCATTCCTTGCAAGAAGACTAATGATGTTGTCCATATTGCTGAATTATTTTTGAGAGAGGTGGTGAGATTACATGGTCTACCAAAGAGCATAGTTTCAGATCAAGAGACCAAGTTTATTGACTATTTCTAGAGGATATTGTGGAAGAAGTTGAAGACAGATTTAAAGTTCAGTTCTATACACCATCCACAGACTAATGGACAAACAGAAGTGGTGAATAGGAGTTTGGGTAACCTGCTATGACGCTTAGTAGGAGATAAGCCCAAGGGATGGGGTTTGATTTTACCACAGGTAGAATTTACTCACAACAATTTTGTCAATAGGAGTACTGGTAAATCACCATTCTAGATTATATATGGGAATAGTCCAAGAAATGATTCAAAGTTAAGGAATCTGGACAAAGGAGAAAAGACAAGTGCCAAGGCTGAAGACTTTGCAGAACACATGAAGAATTTGCATGAAGAGGTGAAAAAGCACATTAATAAGAGGAATATTCAATACAAGGCTAAGGTAGATCAGAAGAGGAGGTATAACGAGTTCCAGGTAGGAGATGAAGTCATGGTTCACTTAAGAAAAGAAAGGTTCCTAATTGGAACATACAATAAGCTAAAAATGAAGAAATTTGGACCATGCAAAATTTTGAAGAAACATGATTTAGGAAATGCATATGAGGTGGAGCTGCCAAGTGAGATCAACATTTCCCCTGGTTTCAACATTTGTGATTTATCAGAATATCATGAAGGTGGAACAAAGGATGGACCAACAAAAGAACAGTGGAGTATTCCAGCATCTACTTCAACAGAGGAGATAGAAGAGATCTTAGATAGCCGTGTGGGAAGAAATACTCAGAACAGGCAATAAGAAGAATATCTGGTGAAATGGCAAGGATGGCCTATTGAGAATTCTTCTTGGTTGTCTAAGGCAGAGGTTGACCATTTAGTTTTTCCTCACACAAACACCTGAGACGTGACAGGGTCACTTCTCAAATTACCCTGGATGTTTGATGCAGGAGCATCCAACAGTGTAAGGGCAATCTTGCATCACCCAAAAAAAGATGTGTTTCAAAATTGTTGATGTTCTTTCTATTTCTTTTCAAAATTTGTGGTTCTTGTTCCATAATCGCTTGAATAATGATGTAGAACTTTCAGGTTTTCCAAACTGCTAAAAATAGCAACCTGCTAGTTTTAGAAAGTTTGCATTTGGGTACAAAATGAAGTGAAATTTTACAGGAAGTTTCATAACTGAAAAATAAGACCTTTGGTGAAGGAATCATGCAAAGATCATTTGTGAGTTGAAAGATATTAAATTTTCTGTTTCCTGAAAAATGCCTGAAAATTATTCAAACTTAGGTTTGAGACACTAAACGGCCCCGTACGGGCCCAAAAATGGTTGGAACTGGTAGACCAGGTTCTTAGCATGTAGAGCACTCTGCGGGCTTTCTGATGCATAAAACAATTTGTTAATGGGACACCTGTATCAAAAGTTATGGCTCCCAGAAATTGACCTATTTTTGGAGGGAGAAGTAAATTTTAAAATTAGGTTGTTGGCTGCCAAAAAGGTGATTAATTACCATTTTTGGGAACCCTAGGCAGTAGTAGAGTTAAGGGGGGAAGTGTAGAGTCAAGAATAGGCAGGAAAATAGAAACCCTAGTTGATTTGGGGTTACAGAAGGCAGATGATTCTAGAGTCTAGGAATAGGAAGCTGTAATGTGTTGTAGCCTGTAGAGGGTTGATTCCTCTGATTTTATTTGAGCTTCTGTAATGTAATAAGTTGTCCAAATCAATAAAGAAAGTTCTATTTTATGTGTACTATTTCTATTGTTGTGTGTTTTATGATTTGCCCCCTTCATCACAATGCTTCAAATGTAACAAGTATTGTCATAGATCAAATGAATACAAAAGTATGACAATGAATAATTCTAATAATAGAAGAATTAGCAATTCTTTCAATGGTTACTGCTTTGTTTACAATGGGTTTGGACATATGGATAACTAGTGTAGATCAAGAGAAAATCAGGTTTATAAGAAAGGAAATGTATACTTTAACTGCAATAAATCTGGTCATATTGCAAGATTTAGCAGAAGTAAAAATAATGAAAGAAAAGGTCTGGTAAATAGAAAACCATATGAACAGAAACAAGACAGAGGCCAAAGGAAAATTGATGTGGATGAGATATAGAGTGAAATGAACAAGAGTTTGGATAAAGAAAGATATAGTAAACAATGATAATGAGTCGGCATAGGAATCTAGTGCTGTCAATTCCTCCAGGAATTAAGTCAGAAACTCTAGCTTAGGGGAGCTGCGTAGAACATCAAATTCCCCTCGTCAGTAAGTGGGTGCCTGAATCTAGCACATTAATAGAAAATACTCTAAATTGGTCTAGAACCTATGCAAGGAATTATGGAATAAAAGATGTTGATATATAAGGAACTATCAAAATAATGTAACCGGATACAAGTAGGGCCACACATTTATTACAAAGGAAAATTAGGTAATATGAAGCTTTAAAAGGTCACTTGATCACTCATTTGAATCACCTTGCATTCGAAGGGAAAAAGAAGAAGAGCATTTGAGCTACAAAGTCCAGTGACTAAGCCAGAGAACGAATTCAATTGGCAAGTGATCAACCCTAACACCGCGAAAGAAAAAGGTACCTCTCTATAAATCTTTGAATCTGAAATCTATTGAAATGGCTACCCCTCATGTTATAGACATTACTAAAAGGCCTCGACCTAAATTCAAGAAGCTTCCTCACAAATTAATTCAAGTTGATCTGTTAGGTGCTTTTTCAAGTGTTTTGTATGGGGTGCTACTGTGAAGGGGAAAACGGATTAATCAAATCAATGAATAAACAACCCAATACATCTATGAAATGTGAAAGTAAAAGATTGATTAAAATAAGACAAAGAATAATACTTACAACCTTTTACCTATCTTCTTCCATAGTTCACCTATCTCTTCTTGACCTTGTTGATGATGAAGCCCTCAGAAGTAATTGCTCCCTTGCTTGTTGAAGGTGACAAGAATGGAATGGCTTAGATACTTGTGTGATTGAAGAAGAGCTTCAACACACTAACAAATGGATGATATGAATGCTTAAGAAAGTGGAGGTGCCAAAGGCGTGCCTGTATCTCTGCAGCATAAGTTTACTCAAATGATGGGTTATGAAATGAAGGAGAGGGTTGTATTTATAGAGTTGTGAGGAAGAAGATCAATGGTTGAGAAGAAAGGAGAAGATCAACAGAGGAGGATTGTTGAGGAACGTACAACAAATGGAAGAAAGACATGTGTCATTCAAAAAGTGACTTTGTTGAGTTAACTCCTCTCTTGGTGAGGATGAGATTTGATTTTCTTAAATTAGAATTTGTTTTTCTAATTTAAGATCAAGTTTGCTTTAAAGATGCTTTAAAACTACTTTTGCTTTTGTATGACAAGATGAAAGTATTTTTAGAAGATAAGAATAATTTTTGAAGATAAGAAAGGATAATTAAATAAAAAGATTTATTTAATTATTTTTGTAGATAATTGAGAGGAATAAATAAAATATAAGAATATATTTTATTTTTGTGGAGATTTTTGAAGAATAAAATATAATATAAAAATATATTTTATTTAGTGGATATTTAAGATTTTATTTAAATAAAATTTGCATTTTATTTAAATTTAGAAAAATAAAAGATTTTAATTAAATAATTAAAATTATTTAATTACTTTTTAAAAGAATGAAGTTGGTGAAGATGAATTTAATTAATTAAATAAATGTAATTTATTTAATTAAATGAGAAGAGATGAATCGAATAAATAAACAAATTTATTTATTTATTGATAGAAGAAAGTGAAGATGAAATAAATATTTAAAATATTTATTAAAGTAGAGTCATGTCATTTTTAGGTGTATACATTTTGCCCCTCTTTGATGCAATGTGTTTTACCATGTTGTTTCAAAGAATAAGAATTTTTGACAGTGATGCATGCCCCAGTTTGCCCCTGGTACAAGTTTAACGACAGGATGCCCCCTCGGGAGATTGGACGGGGAGATGGTAGAAAGGTGTGAGACGGACAATCTCATGATGAAGAAGAGGAGAAACAAGAGAAGAAATGGTTGTATGTAGAAGAAAGAGGTGAATGATATACGATGCAAGATAAAATGATAACACACACAAGCAAGTAAACAAGTATGCACAAATGATACAAGAACAGGCAAGGTATTGCTCCGGTCAAGCGGTAAACCAATGATATAGATTGATGATGTCTGGTGTTAGGAATGAAACATGTCGTATAAGACTTTGGGTCTAGTTTCGACAATGCAACATCTTGTCTAAGACATTTGATATGATAACAATATACGACAGTGTTGTCATGGCAGGGAACGATATATCCCTAGAGCAACACGAAGGATAGTTATGACTGATTGATATGGTTTAAGACAAGATTAGGATCAAGACCACTAATTGCGATTAGATAATTTGACAAGATTGGCTTGACTCGATTGGTATGGATTAAGGATAGACTTGCATTTGGATCACTACTTGGATTGACAGCTAGAACTGTTGACAAGAGATATGAAGACAGATAAAAATTTGATCGATAGAAGAATGACTCGATAGAAGAAATCACAAGCTTTTGTAAACATTGATTCATTGCATTTTGGATCTTTATTGGATTGGATATGGAGAAATGCAATTGGATATGGATACAGATATGAGACACAATTGGATACGATATGGATATGGATATGGATCTTTGTCATCTTGATATTGCAAGTACTTTTCTTTCATCATTGGGCTTTTAAAATGTTGTAAGAAAATACAAGCATCTAGGTATAATTAGACCGAGATGACCTGAGTATCGCTTACATGGATTTTGATTTAGCAAGTTAATACAAGCAACTAGTCAAACTTGAATCTAGATGACCTGAGTATTTCTTGCGTTTCAACAGACAAGATTGCCCATTTTCATGTTCAGATCTCCAAAGTCCTCGATGATCTTTTGCTGATCATGTCATTAGACAGAAGTTATCACATTACTAAAGTTTAATCCACAAACAATAGACAAAGAAAACAATTATGCCCCCATCATAGCATCTCTAGCTTTTGACATCCTCAAGTAGCATAGGAAGACATAATGACAAAAATCCAAGACCTTGTAAGTTAACCTGTTCACAAAACATTATTTGCATTAGATGTATCTTTTTGCCATAATTGATATAGAATTAGCTTGAGTGTTTTGGTATGGTGCTCTACTTTGGACAGGTTGATGTTTTTGCCAAGGTTTTGTTTGGAAATGCGTTGTGCTGCACTTGCTTGCCTGGTGAAAGGGTGCGGACGTGGATATAGAGAAGGATAGACGACAAAATATGGAACAGATGGGAAGTGGAGCCTCGAGGGTGCATTTGAATTAATGGACTTGCCTACGTGATGACGCAGAGGCAATGTAGTTCGGGGTGAACCCTGATGGACCTAAGATATGGATCAGATGAGACACGATATGGACCAGATACAAATCAGATATGGAACAGGTAACATTGATGACAGAGGCCATGCTAGGCTGACACCTTGGACAAGATATTGGACAAGAATTTTGGATAGCCTTAATGCTAGATACTGATGACAAGGGAAACACCATGGATAGGTAGATGGATGGGTGATAGGGGATCAATGGTAGGGTAGGTAGAAGGAAACAAGGATGTGATCTCCAAGGACCATGTTGCATATGAAAAACATGCCCCATTGTAGGTAGAATACGTAGGAGTTTTCATGACAATGTTTATGACGACAGGAGGATGAGAGGATAATGAAGGATTTGTGTGGTTTTGGAGGGATAAGGTATGTCAAGAGACATCTAGAACATTTGTCAACATTGTGCCCCCAATCTTTATCAAGATCAAAAAATAGAGGAAAGGAAGATCAGGATGGATGGACACGACAAGATAGGTATGTAATCGATAGAGGAATAGGATAGGAAATGGTATGAAAGGAAACTGGTAGGAGAAAAGTGATATGTTGATGAGACAAGGTGCCTCCAAGTGTAGGTGACATAGAAGATCAACTTACACATGACACCTGTTTGCCAGGTTTTCATCATGGTACTTATCCAAGGCGCCTGTTTGCCAAGTTTTCACCATTGGATGAAGGGATTTCTCTTTACTTTTTTTTTTTAATATTTAGATAGGAGAAAGTGGATATGGATAAGGAGAGACTCAAGTATCTAGTTCCTTGAAAGGTGATAGTCCCACTAGATAGATGTTGTCGAATGGACCATGTCAAGTGTTCTCATAGATGTTGGTAGGGGATTGCATGAAGGTGAGATATGAGTATGTAGATAGCGGATTATGGAAGGTGTGATAGTGGATGATGATGCAGAATACAGAAGGAATTATCCAAAGATGGAAGGAAGGTTTATGCAAAAGCATGGACCATAGGATGAGGAAGATATGTAGGATAGTAGTGGAAGGGAGGGGAGATGGAGTTATACGGAAGTGTTGAAGAATGGAAGGGAACCATGACCAACAGTTGCACATACTGTGATAAACATTGAAGCTTATGATGGGAAGGTGGCGTAGAAAGCAATGAAGATTTTTGCTTGGTGGATGAGTGATTTAGGTATTTAGGGACCCACATAGACTTAGTATTTTTTTTAATTTTTGCTTGTCTTGTGGGATGGAGGAATTGGACACTTTTGGATGGAATGGGAGAAAGTGAATGGTTGGAATTCTTGAGAGGTGGATGCCTCATGTAACTTTAGGGCTTTTTGCTTTTAGATTTTACTTGTGAAGGTATGGGCTTGGGTATATGTGGCATTTGTGCAGCTTCAAAGGTAATTAGTTATTGCTTGGGGACCCACACCTTTTTCAATTTGGCATTGAGGTGTACGGGTGTATGCAACTTTTGATATGGATAATTCTTGGATTCTTTGCTTTTGTATCCTAGGTCATGAGGACACTTAGGATTTTTGACTTGAGAGGTAGAGGCATCCAAATTTTTGCTATTGAATTCTCTTGGGATGGTGGAAGTTGGGTAAGTGGAAACTCTTTGTTTAGACAACATGTGCATTTGTTGGCCATGATTGGGATTGTTAGATGATTTATGGATGGAGGTACAAGGTGTTGGAAGAAGTGATGGTAAAATGCATGGAGGGGTGTTAGGAGTTGGAAGTAGCAGAGGTAGATTGGATGGTGGAAGGTGTATGGTTACATGCTTTTGACAATTATAGGATGATGGAGGTGGAATGGCGACATATGTTTTGGGGATATGATAGGGTTTGCGATGGAAAGTGGTAGACTTAGGAGGAGTGGAGGAAGTACCAACATCTTGAGATTGCTCACCTTGGGGTATATATCCAAGGCCGTATGAGGGTGGAGGAACATTGACATGGACGGGCTCCAAAATACCTTGTTCATGAAGACCTAAGCCTTTACCTTGATAGTTCATATTCTGGAGTATGCGGTGGACAATGGGATTATGTATAGGTGCACTAGCAGCGAGTTCCTTATTGGATGAGGAAGGTGAGATAGCCGATAATGGTTGTTGGTGTTCTAAGAAAGAGCATTCATGCATGAAGGTAGAAAGCCCAAGGATATAAGACAATGGATTTGTAGCTTGGTCAATAATGGATGGTGAAGGATCACTAGAATCTTGATCATCATTATGCTCTTTAGGATCTAAGTTATTAGGTTGATCACTCATGTGCACTTGGGAGGCAAGTGTCTCATCAGAGGAAGTGGAAGTTGTTGGATCATGGATAGGACTAGATGGAAGATGGATAGGAGTAATGGAGGTTTCTTGCTCATGAAGGGGTATGGGATCAAGTTGTTCATGGACATCTTTTTCATAAAAGGTAGTATCTGGATCATAGAGAAGGTATAGATTATGAACGGGTTGGAATTGGATCTCTTTCCCATGTATAGGATCAAGTTACTCACGGATAGCTTCTTCATAGGTATTATCTTGATCATGGAAGAGATAAAGGTTATGAATGGTTTGAAATTGGATGGGGGTGTTTTGATCTTGATTTAGACAAAGGGTGGATGTTTCCACATGCTCTAAGGTGTGCTCTTGACATAGCTCTTGGTCTTCTTGAATGGAAGAGGATAGCTCTTGGATAGCTTCTTGGTCTTCTAGAATGAAAAGTGGATAGCACTTGGATAGCTTCTTGGTTGACAACATGGATGTTCAATGGACTTTGACTTTGGTTCATGGTAGGAGGTTCTTCGATAAGCTCAAGGGTTTGCAAATGACATGAAGGTGTTGTAGGATTTGACATGGGATTGGAAGAATCTTTGGTAAGGTCAAGGACCAGAATATGGGGACATGGTTGACTCTCTGCTAGTAGCCCTTGGATCACATCATTGGTAGGTGTATGGATAGGTGAATGAGGGGATTTAGCTTTCTCCCTAGCTTTTCTCTGGTTATATAAATCTGGCAAAACTCTTTCCCACCACTCATCTGATTCTTTTTTAGTCATCCATTTAGAGTTTGAGGAACTAGATGGTGGTGTTGGTGTAGAACCGGTATGTTTTGGAATATGTGTCTTAGAAGGTGGCAAAGGAGGACTAGTAGATGGGGTGGTATATGATTTCTGACTTGAGGTGGTGCTTTCCTTGTCATGAGTATGGGAGAAGGATATACGATTTTGGGGTGAGGCGTAGCTGGTACTAGTACGTTTAGCTTGCAAGATTGCCATTTCTTGTTGTAAGACTTGGACTTGTTGAGAAATTGCTATACAATTTTGGGGCGAGGGATCTAAGCTTATTTGCAATTGTAGGTATTGGAGTTTTTGACCAATATGTTCTAATTGGTTTGCCATTGACATAAGACTGAAAAAGCTTACTAGTTTGGATGCGCAAAAACAAATGCACCAGAACAGAGTGCAAATGCGCTACAAGTCGGAACAAATGCGCAACACTGGTGATGCTTCAAATGTGCCACAATAGAGTTTAAATGCACTAAAAGTCAGATCGAATGCACTATAGGTTGTAACAAATGTGTAATTCTAGCTCTTGGTTTGAATTTGTAGAATTTTGGAACATTTTTCAAGATTTTTCTATTTTTTTGGTTTGAAACTTGGTATTTTTGAGAATTCTATGTTTAATTATGGCAAAGACACAACAAACACATAGAAGTTTTCATGATTTTTATCTTTTGTTATTTTTTTGTATTTTTGGACTATTTTGACTTAAAGACAAGTACACCCTAGGCTGGATATGACAGTATTCGTTGAATCCTCTAGCTGTGCATACTCAAAGCGTGTAGCTTCAGGATCTAGTAGCACTAGCTCCCCTCCATGGCACTCACTTCTCATGCATACTAGATCTGAGTTTCCTTAGGCTTGTACCCCCACCAAACCTTAAAATTGTCCCTACTACCTCTACTAAGAGTCACATGAATTGAGGTTGCTTCAAGAGCTCCGCCCTTTGCATCAACAAATAGGGGATTTTAGCTTGCTACACAATTGGTTCTTAGTCAGGGAAACCGTTCAAGTGGTTACACGTACGGCGGCACTACTCTTCGTTATGGAGTCTCCCAGCCTCAAAGGGTTACACCTTAGAGGGTTTTGGGGGAAGTTGGCTATTGATGTAACATAGGAGCACTCATTGTAGGAGGTTTTCACCTTAAGCACAATTTATTTTAAGTGGCTTGGTAGGGCTTGGCTTTAGCCTGTTACCACTTAGGGTCATTCCCACTTGGACAAGCGTGCATCCAAGGGTAGGCCCCCCTAAAGGTTTAACAAATAGAATGACAAGTCTGGCACTTTGGTCACCCAGTTAAGGGGAGAGCATAAGCCTATTGTTATTCACAATCACAGAATACACTTTAATCCAACCCTAGTTAAAAGTAGAAAAACTAAATGGACTTATTCTACTTGTGCACTCACATGATTGTTAACTTGGAAGTGTTTAGAGCATAGGAATGTTCATTCCTGTTTGTTTGAGATAGCAATGATTTAACTAGGAAAAGAAATTAACAATGCAAAGATAACAGTTGGTTCAATTACTTTCCATCCTAGTTAGAAACTATGTGGAATTTGCATGCAATACACTTGTTTATTTTTCCCCTAGTTAGTCTAAATGAACTAGGTAAAGCATCTAAATGATCTAATCTAGCCACTAATCTTGCAAAAATGAATGTTAGCTCAAACACACAAAATTAGACAAACCCTAAAAACAGAGAGCAGAACAGAAGCGCTGCAATGCAGTCTGAATGTGCAGAAATAGAACTTGAATGCATTATTGTACAAAAGCACTGTAACAAGAGAAATATGTGCTATTTTAATAGATGCGTCGAATCAGAGGACATATGCGCAAAAAGAAACAATCGGTCTACAAAAATTTACATTTTCTAACCCTAGTTTGTTAAGATTTGGATACAAATGTATCTAGATGATCTCTTAGCTCAAATATAACCTCACCATTACATCTAGGGGGGCATTTCCATAAATTGTGAGTACAAATTTGCCTAGATTTCATGAAAAATAGAGCGTTTGGCGAAGAAAACAACTTTCTTAAAATTCACTGCAAAACAGATGCGATGCAGGATGTAACATATGCGCCATTTTAGAGTGTATATATGAGTCGTTTCAGTGTATATGCACCGTTTTAGATTGTATATATGTTGTTTCAGTGTATATGCGCCATTACAGAGGATGAATGCATCGAAATGTCGTAAGCGCCGAAACAGAAGGTAGATGCGTCGTCTGGGAGGTCAGATGCACCATAAGCCTCTATCAAAACCCTGTATCTGCACCTGTACAGACTTGTCTACAAGAAAACTTAGATTTTGATTAGAAAAGGGGGCAAGAGCCCCATGGTGGGCGCCAAAATGTGAAGGGGAAAATTGATTAATCAAATCAATGAATAAACAACCCAATACATCTATGAAATGTGAAAGTAAAAGATTGATTAAAATAAGACAAAGAATAATACTTACAACCTTTTACCTATCTTCTTCCATAGTTCGCCTATCTCTTCTTGACCTTGTTGATGATGAAGCCCTCAGAAGTGATTGTTGAAGGTGAAAAGAATGGAATGGCTTAGATACTTGTGTGATTGAAGAAGAGCTTCAACACACTAACAAATGGATGATATGAATGTTTAAGAAAGTGGAGGTGCCAAAGGCACCCCTATATCTCTATAGCATAAATTTACTCAAACAATGGGTTATGAAATGAAGAAGGAGAGGGTTGTATTTATAGAGTTGTGAGGAAGAAGATCAATAGTTGAGAAGAAAAGAGAAGATCAATAGAGGAGGATTGTTGAGGAATGTGCAACAAATGGAAGAAAGACATGTGTCATTCGAAAAGCAGCTTTGTTGAGTTAACTCCTCTCTTGGTGAGGATGAGATTTGATTTTCTTAAATTAGAATTTATTTTTCTAATTTAAGAGCAAGTTTGCTTTAAAGATGCTTTAAAACTACTTTTGCTTTTGTATGACAAGAGGAAAGTATTTTTAGAAGATAAGAATGATTTTTGAAGATAAGAAAGCATAATTAAATAAAAAGATTTATTTAATTATTTTTGTAGATAATTGAGAGGAATAAATAAAATATAAGAATATATTTTATTTTTGTGGAGATTTTTGAAGAATAAAATAAAATATAAAAATATATTTTATTTAGTGGATATTTAAGATTTTATTTAAATAAAATTTGCATTTTATTTAAATTTTGAAGAATAAAAGATTTTAATTAAATAATTAAAATTATTTAATTATTTTTAGATAATGAAGTTGGTGAAGATGAATTTAATTAATTAAATAAATGTAATTTATTTAATTAAATGAGAGGAGATGAATCGAATAAATAAACAAATTTATTTATTTATCGATAGAAGAAAGTGAAGATGAAATAAATATTTAAAATATTTATTAAAGTAGAGTCATGTCATTTTTAGGTGTATACAACTACATGTAGAAGACATTAGGGTTTACATTCATGCAAATATAGATGAGTTTGGAGATTCAATGTATGTAGATTTGTTTGAAAAATAACTCATGGATGAAAATGAAGAACTTAAACTTGAATATAAGGCTCTACTGAATAAACACTACTATTCTACTAGCCATTGTTCCAACAACAACAACTCTCCTCGATGGCATTCTTCCTAGGATCAAGTGTAAATTGCCTCGGGTTTGGCGATCAGGCTACAAGGTGACAACTGCCTCACAATCGGTGATCGGTTACAACACAAGTAACCTACCTCAATTCGGTGATCTGTCCATAGCAAGATCTTATGGAATTCCCTTGCCAACTCTTGCTCAATCTACTCCCAAAAGATTCAAACTTTCACTCTAATACCACTTAGTACAGTCACGATAGGAGGGTTCACAGAATGAATTATCCAGATCATGCAACAAGAGTAAACACAACAAAAACAACTCAAAGGAATAGAACAAATGTAGATTCAGTCATTCAGTATATCATAGAATTCAAATAGAGATTGGCTGGCAACATGCGGGCTTACAATTAGGGCTCACAAACCTGATTACATACATGCATAAGATAAAGCTTTGAAGCTCCTTGTAGAAATCTAACTAATAGACACTACTATGTGATTCATTGCTTGATCACTTTCTACTACTTTCCTAAGGATCTATTACATCAATATATATCAAGTCTAGATCAATAGATTCCTCCGCGTCAGCTAAGGAAGATCACAAATTTCAATGAAGAGCTATAACGTGTGTACATAGATAGGTCAAATCTAAATGCATAGAACACTTCCAGAAAATGAATAAAATGATATGCGGATCTCTAGGAAGCTCAGTCATGAACCAAAGATCATCGAATGATATGTCATTAGGCTTCAAAGATCAGGAAATGCTTCCACAGGTTTCTCCTTCAACTAGTCTGTGATTATCAGGATGCTCTGTTCTGAGAATAGATAAACTTTTGATAGTGATATTTTTCCAATCATGGAGTACGGATCTCTAAATTCTAGATATGATGTAGATGCTAAGTCTATCTCCACAGGGTCTGAAATGCAACTAGACCAAAAATATTGAATTGCTTCTGACTGAAATACTTGAACTGAACTACAAACAAACTGAAATGCAAATGTTTTTGGTTGATGCAAGATTGCTCTTGAACCAGGGATGCTCCTACATCATAAGGCTATTTGCTGGGGTTTCTAAGGCCGAATAAAATCCAAAGGGATGATGTTTGCTATTGTTGGGTTGATTGTTTTGATGATTGGTTGCTGGTTGGAGGTCTCAAGAGGATGAAAAGCTCAAAAAGTCCAATGATTTGGTATGCTCAAAGTAGGAGAAGATATTTAGGTGGTTGTAGATGACTAGAGGAATGTTTGGAAGATGATAGTAGAGCTAAGCAATTTGAGAATGCAACTGATTGTGCTGGGTTGATGTGGATTGTTGATGTTTGACCAGAAGTGACAAGTAATAGCTCAAAAGTGACTCAAGAAAAGCCAAAAATGACAACTAATAGCTCTAAAGTGATCTGGATAGTTTCAGGTGATAGAATACAATGCAAACCTGAAGTGACTAGGTTTACTAGAGGTGAGCTATTTTAGTTCAAAAGTGAGATACTATTCTTTAAAAGCGATGCGGTTTTGCCAAAAGTGAGTAGCTATTGTTTAAAGGTGATGCAATTTAGCCAAAAAGAATGAGCAATTTTAGTTTAGAGGTCATCTGTGCCTAATGGAGGGTATGTTTTGGTGAGTCTTAGCAAGAAAACAATGATTTTAGTTACTCACACTCACAACATTACAAACATGTACAACCTAGGCTAGGAAAGGACTGTATTTGTTGAATCCCCTTGTCGTACCTATTGAAAGCGGATAGCTTTAGGATCTTGGTAGCACTGGCTCCCCTCCACAACACTCACTTCTCATGTATACCAAGTTCTAAGTTTTACAAGGCTCACAAACCTTAGGATTGTCTCTGCTATCTCTACTAAGAACCATGAGAATCAAGGCGGCCTCAAAGGCTCTGCCTTCTACATTAACAAATTGAGGGATTTTGACCACTACCCAAACATTTCTAATATGGGCATCCATTGAGGTGGCTACACATGCAGCGATTCGCTCCATTAATGGAGGATTCCCAACCCAAAGAGATTACGCTCAATGGAGTTTGGGGGGAAACATTAGTTAGTGTAACACAACAGCACTCATTGTTTGTAACTTTCGACACAAACACTTTTCTTATATAGCGGCTTGGAAGAGCTTGGCTTTAGCTTGTTACCTCTTGGGTCGTACCCCTTCTCACACCAGGAAGGCAGGCCCTCTAAAGATGCTGGGGTTCATTTTTAGATTTCTAATTGAAGTGTTTTTGCTAGACTAGAGATAAAAACATCCTGCAAAAGCTTGTTAGTATCTGCAAAATGATATCAAAGACCTACAAAAACACTTGTTAGCACCTGCACAGACAGCAAAGTCAATTTCAAAATAGCGCTAAAATAGAGGTGAAATGGTGCCACTATGGACAATAAATGGTGACATTGACAGAACACAGACTGAGAACCCCACACCTTATACCAATGGTGCTAATTCAACAAATAGCACCAATTTCAGACCCATAAGGTGCCAGAACAGAAGATGGTGCTACAAAATTACAATAAGGCACTAATAAAACAAATAGTGCTAATACGATCTACAAAACGTGCTAACTAAGAAAATAGTGCTAAACGGGGTCTATGAATGTGCCACTGTGCAACTTGTTAGATAGTCTGGTTACACCTACGGATAGCGCCAATCTGGGTGGATAGCATCGATACAGGGCTGAATGTATCTGACCTGCAAAAAGTGGTTTTTTCTGAACAACACAAAGGGTCAGACAGCAAAATTGAGGTCTTGTTAGCCTTGTTAGTACAACAAATGAAGAAGACAAGACAAAATGATAACCGAAAAATATGCTTGGATTTTAGAAAATTTTTGGCATAACGTCCCCTTGTACTTTCTAATTTTTCTACAAAACAAAGAGCATTTTAGGTACAAAAAGTAGCAGGAAGATTGTTAAAGGGAAGACATGTGAGCAGAAGTTAGAATAGAGAATGCTTCGCAAGGATGGTGCTAAAACAATGGATAGCGCTAATATCCGCCAGAGATAGCACTACTGCGTAGGGTGGATGGCGCTGCACCTGTAAAAACACGTAACTCACACCAAAAAATACAAAAAAGATTAGATTCAGACCTTGTGGGTCCCACCGGGCATGCCAATGTAGATTAGATAAACAAAATGAGGAGGAAACACAAACTAATATGCATAAAAACATAAAAAACTATACCTCACATGCAAACCTAATATCATCAAGGGAGTAAGAAGCATTTGCACCCAAAACAACTCCTAAGACATGATGATCCCTAGACAAGTGATTCAAATGTGAAATGCTAACTAAATTTGCAACTCACTAAAACTAGCTCAATTGATATTCTGGCATAATAACTTTGCATAAAACTTGGATCCTTGAATGGGTTGAGAGATGTTGTATTTATAGACTTTTTGGAGGGATTTTGATCAAGGGTAGAGATTGATTTAGAAGATTAATGGTGGAGGATGAAGGTGATGTGGAGGGCCTAGATTCAATCTTGAATGAATGGAGGGCTAGGAATAAAAGTAAATCTTTTATTCATTTTGGGAAAAGGGGTTATTAAATGAGCATGGGTGGTGAAGGATTATTTTTGAATTAAAGATTCATATGGGGAAATGTAAATGAATTAAAAATTTGTTTGGGGATAAGTGGAAATAAATGAGTATGGGTGAAGTAAGGGGTTGTAAGGAAAATTAAATGTGATGTGGGATGCTTTTAAATAAAAAATTGACTTAGGTGGAATTATTTCAATTTTTTATTTGGAGGATGTGGGGAAGGGTGTTAAACTAGGTTTAACCACCCAAATGAGAGGTTAGGATTAATTAAACATAGGTTTTATTTAATTAATCATAGGGCTAGGATGAGGTAGGCTAAGGTAGGCAATTAAATAATAGCTATTTAGTTGTCTAGGGTAGGGATAGGTCAATTAGTAGGGTGGATTAATTAGTTAACATGGTTTTAACTAATTAATTGGATTTAGTGAAAAGAGGGAAATTGATTTAATAAATATTGCATATTTATTAAATCAATTGGCTAAGGTTTGGACTATTGAATTAATAAAATTAATTCAATTGTTAGGATAAAATGATGGAAAATAGGGTAATGAAGGGATAATTAATTAAATAAAAATTTAATTAATTGGTTAGAAGAGAAATTGACATGATTAGGGATGTCAGGAGTCACTTTTGATGGTAGAAGACATTTTTAGGTGTCTACAGTATTTTACACTGGCTCTCTACATTATTTAACAAGGCACAACTACCTTCTATAGATATTATGAGGAATATAAATTTTAGGTTGCCTTTAACCAGAAAGCAAGATAAAGGAGGAGATTTTAACCAAAAATATATAAAGGTGAATCTACAACTACAACACCAACACAAGAAGTTCGCAGACTCCCAATCACAACTAAATATTGAGAATATTATACATACACAGGAAATCACCACCGTGAGATAAAATACCAACAAATAGATTATTCAAAGCAGTGAGCGAAATTCAATAACATCCAACCACCAGAATATATGAATACCATTAACATCAGTAGAACAACATTCAACTTGGGAAGAACATAAATTCAAATAATCATAACACAAAGTCCATGATCACCCAAAACTCCACTGTATTAACTATATTTCATTTATCATAGAAGCCAGAAACAAATTTTAACTATCACCCTTCCCAGAAAAACAAAATTTTTAGCAAAAAGAAGAGTCCTTAACTTCAACTAGCTATTCAGAATATATAGCTGAGCCAAAGAATAACTATCTAGAAAAACCATAATGGCTACTTGAAACAATCGGTTAAAAGATTGTTTAAATGGTAATAATAATAAGGGGCCCTCTAGAGCCAATAGTTTTAGAGAAAATAAAAGATAACTTTGCAAATATGAAATTTTAAATCAATTCAAGATCTACAAGTCTACGCCACTATCGTCCACCTCGTCCATTTCTTCATCATCCCTTGACTGCTCGCCTTCCTTATTAACAATTTGTACCACTCGAGGTACCTTTGCTCACAATCTAGATTTATATGCTCTATATTTGTTGATAAGAGGTGTTAATATCATGCTAGGTGGAGATCAGGTCATGTTGATTTGACACTTCCTTTTCATGATAGCCCTATTAGAGTCAGTCACCTTTCGATGTATCTCCTCGATGCCATTTTTACAAGTGCTAATGTAAGCTTCCATTTTAGAAAGTTTGTCCAATGACTCCCCTGTAATTGTACTATAGTTCACTATATCCTCTATTACCACCTTGAAATTCTGCTTGATTATCTTGAAGTCCAACAACTTTTCATCATCAAACCTATTGGCTTCTACATCTAAAGCAGAAAAATCTCTTTTGATTCTCATCATCTCTTTGTAATAAATTGCCACTACCTTCCCTATTTCTTCTTCAGTTGCTGCAAATATGGAAATCTTCCATTCCAGTGCATTAGCCCATGCAACAGTATCTAATTCTTTAGGGTCAGCTATGACTTCTTCAGCCATTAGGATGCCAGGGTCCATGTTAGCGATTTCCCGCACTTCCTTAGAGACTAAGTTCAAACTGTGGTGATCACTTCAGACTTTCTCAAATTCTACTATTAGAACTTTTCTTTTAGCATGATTAGAATCAAACAATTTCACTACTTCCTCAATAAATATAAGACCATCAAATATGATCTTCTCAGTCCATTGCTCCATAGCTTACCTCAGAGATAAAGAAGTTCTAATTTGTTGAAGTAGATTTGGGTCAAGAGTGGGAATTTTGAGAGTGGAGGAAGTTCCAACAAAGGGAGAAATTGTCTCAGCAATTGAATTGGTGAAGGAGGACAGAGAACTTACATGCACTAGCAACTTCAAATTTTCATCCTACAAATCTTTCACTCTTTTAGAAATGTTTCCCTCTAAATAGTGCATGTGGTACAGATCACCCTCACTGGTCGATGGTCCTAGCTCCACTTGGCTTACTCTGAAATCAGTTTTAGTTATTTTATCTTCATTCTTCTTGACCAGTGGATCTACAATCTCCAAAAATTGATTTCTTGAGGTGGAATCAAATACCATCCTAGACATCCTTTTTGAACATTTTGGTTTTGGCACCATCTACAACAAACTGGCAACAGTATTGATGCCATCGTCAAATGGAACAATGTATCTCTTCTTCTTTTGGACTACCTTCTTTAACCAGTTTGAAGATGAGACTGGTGCATTGTCAGCATTGGTAGTAGCCACTATCGGTGCAAGATGAGGGTTTTTCCTAGGCATCTCTTTTTGTTGCAGGGAATTAGGTGGACTGAGTAATGAATGTAATAAATTATCTCCCAATTGTGAGAAGATAAAAGAATCAGAATCACTTTCCTGATTATTTGATGAGGGCACATGGTCAACCTTAGGTGATAAAGCTACTAGTATTCCTTTTTGGGACTTGAACATATTGTTCACAAGTGGTATTCAACTTGCCAATTTCCTCAGGCGGATCTTTGCCATCACCATTTGGTTGCAAACCTGTTCTTTGCAGAGCTAGATCTGAACTGGAGGCCCTTCTGTGTGAGGTGGCAGTATGGGACCTGGCTTGATTTTGAGAGGTTAAGTCCTTAGGTGTTGATGAGTTAGTGCATTCCCTAGCCTTTGCTTGTAGCCATTTTTTAGTTCTCCTTACAACATGAAATGATAGTAACATAACATCTGTGACTTCTTTCACCGACCATTCTATTGTGGGCAGTGGTTCCCTAGACATTGTATCATATTCTTCACTCAAAATATCTGAGAAATCATCAATTATATCTGGGACCTAAATATTTAGCTTGAAAGCATGACCCTGATCAATAGTCAACCTCATCCACTTCCTTTTCTAAACTTCTCTTTCATCAACATAGTCCTCCCAAAAATCTTCAACTTGAGGTATGTGTAAGTACGAACCCCCTCCGTGCATATGTTCCTTTATAAAAATTTTACTGTCAAATGATACATGAGGAGACAAACTATGAAGACTAAACTTAGACAACAATTTGTCTACATTCCAAGCACCTTCATTATCTTTGCAAGAATAGAAGGACAATGATACAGGAAAAGAATACCCTTTCTTTTTGATTACTTGATATTTGACATTGACCACAGCCATTTGGCAGAAAACTTCCAGTAATATCAAACATCCAGAGGGATATTGAGGTAATTTTAATGGGGAATTTTCATAACCCCCAATCCTCAAATATGAGAATTAGTCAAGTTGAATATAGACACTCTCGAACTTTGTGACCAATGAAAATACTTCTATAGAAAATCTCTTCTCTATTGAGCCATCAATTATTTTAGCTAGCAACATAGAAAATGCATCATTCACATGATTGAAATCCTTCATACCTTCACTTCTTTGAAATTGAGGGAAAATTTGATACATAGGCATGCTTGCCGAAGAACTCCTCTAGGTCCTCAAGCTAGGCCAAGTAGCCTCTTTTTGAGCTAAAATGTAGATCAGCTGAGAACACACATGGAAGTTTTAGCTTCATGTAAAATTCATCAGCAGCCCATGAAGACAACCATTGATGATTCTTGGCCAATCAATTTCATGATCACCACAAATTAACAAGATAAACCTACACATCTAGAATTTGAAACATCTGACTCAGGACTACCAATCACTCTATTCAACAAGGTTATCATATTTGAGATTTCCTCCTTGAAATGGCTTCTTTTCAAATTAGCGGGCAACTGTGACTTCCTGGTCTTTTCTTCTTCTAGCCAATGTTTGGCGACACATGTACGACACTAGTCTTTCTTTTCATTGTAGTAATTCCAGGCTGAGGACACAGTTACATCAGCATTATCTTCATATTCTTCCAAGTCTAGAACCAGAGCATCAAATTTAGAATCAATTTTGGCCACCATAGTACCATTGGGAGTTTTTATCTCCTGGGAGTCTAGAAAATAACCATTGGCACATGCAACCATTAACTCGAGACGTGGCATGGCAAGCAGAAAGCCACCAGCTTTATGTAGACCACTACTAACAATTTTCTCTGCTAAAGGAGTTCTCTTCTCAGATTGTATTCTTCCCCCAAAATCATCTAAATCAACATGGCCTAAATTCCTATCCTTTACCCCAGCCAGATCATTCTCTATAATAGAGGCTATAGGAGCTCCTTGGAACTTAAATTTCAATCTTGTATACTCCATAAACCAATAAACAAGAGACTTAGAGATATGTGTGAATAGTAGAAAATGAGACAAAACACTCACAGAGAATTCCATATGCAAATACATGGGAAATAGAAATATGTAACTCCTCCAAGAAGATATGAAGCCTTTATAGAGAGGGAAAAGTTACCAGCTTTACTAACCTGCAAGACTAAAACTGAGTTGAAATTTTACACATAGCAAGGTAGCCATTTGTTCTTCTGCAACACATTCTTTGGCTCATAATATCACCTTATGTAGGCTTTTAATTCAAGTCACTTCTCATGAACTCCCCAAGAAAGACATTAAATATTAGCGGCGAATTTATCATTAAAAATCATAAATGCATACCTTGACTTTCCCTCCAATAAATGTGCCACCATGTCTGCACATACCTCAAATTGAATACATAATGACAAGTGTCATTCCTTCATACAACATGCCAGTGTAGCCAATATTACTTAGGAAAGTACGCCACACAAATTCAGTGAGTCGGGAAAGATATGAACTTCTGAACTAGGAGTCAAAGATTCAAAACTTCAAAGAATCCCTGACCTCCCAACTACAAAGGAAAGACTTCTTACAGAGGCTTAACAAAGACTCAGGACACTAGAAATTCAAGGTGAGTCAGGAGGTTAGGTAGTTCAAGAACTTGTGAACTCGTCGAATTGACTTCAAGAATACAAAGGATTGTCGACAGATGAAAATGACTAAGTAAAACTGACCCGAAGGAAGAGATAGATGGATAAGGCCGATGAAAATTACAAGGGAAAAACAAAGAAAGAACTTAGGGAAATAGCTGGCTCTAATTGGGGACAAGGACTTGAGAGGACGTAGAGAACCCAGGCAAAAAATGGTGAACAAGCCTTATTCCAAGGGCGATAGAGTCACACCAAAAATGAAACAACACACAAGAAAAATGGGAAAACAAGGAAAGAAAATATGGTACGGGACCAAACTCAGAAACCCTACCAATTGCATAATTTCAAATCTTGCCCATTATAGGCAAGAGACAATGGTGTTCCATCAGGATATGCTAATAGAAAAGCATTTTCTCCCACAACTTCTCTGATTTTGAAGGGGCCTTTCTATAAAGAATTAAATTTGTTATGTGCACCTTTTGGTTCCCTTCTCCTATCCCATAAGAGTATAGAATCTCCCTCTACAATGGTCCTTTGCTTAGCCTTTCTATCAAAAATCTTCTTTACAGTCTGTTGATGCCTAGCAATCCTATCCACAACAATTTCTCTCTACTCCTCTAGCTGATGTAAGTACAAAATCCTCTTTTCCAAGACTGACTAAAACTATTCATCTTCAATTGCCTTTTGCAGATTTAATGTAGACAGTTCTAAGGGAATAGGAATTGCACTATCAATGCCATAAACAAGCTAAAAAGGAGACATGCCAATTGCTCTTTTATATGTTATCCTATTGACCCAAAGAGCATCATATAAATGTTATGCCATCCTCTCTGATTTTCTTCAACTAGCTTTTTAACCATAGAGATGAGGTTCTTGTTGCTAGACTCTGCCTGGGCATTACCTTGTGGGTAATAATCAAATGAATGGGATAAGCTGATACCAAAGTCATAACAGAAGAGAGTAATTTTTGTAGAGGAAAAACTTGAAGCATTATCAGTCACTAGCTTCTTAGGCACACCAAATCTCACTATAATATTTTCCTTGAGAAAAGCACAAACCACCCTAGAGGTAGTACTCTTTACTGGTATAGATTCTATCCATTTGGTAAAATAGTCTGTTGCAATCAAGATATGAGTATGTCTAGCATTTGAGTTAGGATTGATTGTTACAATAAAGTCTAAACCCCATTGTTGAAAAGGTTCATCTATGATTCCTGGCCTCAAAGGCAAGGTGGCTAACTGTGGTCTGCTTGGAAATCTTGAACACTTTTCACACTTTGATACCCATTCATAAGCATCTTTAAACATCTTGGGCCAATAGAAGCATTGTCTCAATATATTGAAAGTTGTTACTGATGTAGAATAGTGTCCTCCAGAAGCCTGATTATGGAAAGCTTCCAGTAACTTCCTTTGTTGATCCTTGTCTACACACCTTAGGAAAGTTCCATCAACTCCTTTTTTATACAACTTACCTTCCCAAAAAACATACTTGTGTGCTTTGAGTTTCAGATTTCTCCTCTCCTTTACCGAAAGGTGGGTTGGATAGTCACCATAGGTTAAGAAGTAAGAAACATCACAAAACCACTCATCCGTGTTGCTAGTGAAAAGAACCAAGGGTATTTCCTCTTTACCTTCCTCCTTACTTTCAGAAATCATCTTACATAGTCCTTTACCCCAGACCAGGTTAGTAGGTTTGATCTAAACATCATATTCTTGCACTTTAGCAATCCAAGCTCCCCTATTGTTAGATCTAACTTCTTGCTGAGTTACTATACTTTTTACTGCAAATTCTGTAACGTATACCACAGTATGTGAATGTAGGATATAAAACCTAAAGCTCTTTAGTTCCTTCACCACTGCATATGCATGTTTCTCCAGAGCAGAGTATTTAAGCTCATAGTTCTTCAATGACACACTCATGAAAGTGATGGGAGATTCGATTCCTTATTCATTGTTTTGTAATAAGATCATTGATAAAGTATGCTTAGAGGTGTAACAATAGATAATAAAATCTTTCTAAAAATCAAGGTGCCCAATTGTGGTTGCATCAGTAATGGCCCTTGTTATGTCTTCAAATGCCTTCTTCCCTTCAGTATTCCAACTAAAGATAGGATTATTCTTCATCATTTCTACAATGTGTCTAGTTAGCTCAGCAAAATCAGGAACAAATCTTCTCAAAAAATTTACCTGACTGAAAAAGGACCTCATGTTATTCTTAGTCACAGGTAGTCTTAACTGCTGAATCACCCTGACTCTCTCTGGATCAATTTTTATCCCATCTTTTGAGATAATATGACCTAATAGATTTCCCTTAGTGAATGCAAAGATTGACTTCTTAGGATTAAGGGAAATACCATTCTCCCTGCATCGTTGTAGAACCACTTCTAAGTCATGCAAGTGATTAGATCTTTTCTTAGAGAAAAATGTCAGGTCATCAAGATATACTACAATGATTTTATTTTTCAAATCATCGAATGTCAGGTCCATTTCTCTCTAAAATGTGGCCCCAGCATTAATGAGACCAAAAGGCATCTTGTTATATGCGAATACACCAATGGAGGTAGTGAAAACTGTCTTATGCTGATCTTCTCAGGCCACTTCAATTTGGTTATATCATGAAAACCCATCAAGCATGGACATCATCTCTGAGCCAGACACAGTTTGTAAAATATGATCCATAACTGGCAAGGGATAATTATCCTTTGGGGAAGCTTGATTCAAATTTTTGAAATCAACACAAATCTAAATCTCCCCATTTTTCTTCTTGACAGGCACAATGTTTGCCACCCAAGTAGAATGGTGAATAGGGTAGATAATTTTAGCCTTTAGCATTTTGTAAATTTCATTGAAAATGGCTTCAGCTATTTTTGGATTATAAGTCCTCTATTTTTTCCTGAAATGTATGGTGCTAGGCTTCAAAGGAATATGATGCTGCATTTCTCCATTCCTGAACCTCTTAAGATCAGCATAACACCAAGCAAAGACATCTTTGTATCTAGTAAGCAGAGAAATCAAATGTTCTTTTTCTTCTTTAGAACAACATCTACCAATAAACACAATCTTTGGATCGTCCTCGGTACCAATATTCACCCTATCATAATTAGCTGAAGTCATTATTGAAACTTTATTCTTCTTTTTAAGGTATTGATCATGTCAATTAAAAAGATCTTCAAGAGAAACCAGCCCTTTAGGGATCTTTTTTTTTCAGTTGAATGACTTTTGAGCTTGAACTATCAGGAGATTTCATTTCTTCCTCTAGGACATCATTACTATCATCATTACTACCTTCAAAAAATATACTGGCAAAAGATTCAACATTTCAAGAAATGAAATAATTTGCTGATCAGAATTGAAAACTTGCCATTGATTAACATTGTCAAGGACGTTGGGTCTATACACCACTTTAATCATATATGGTTTGTCTTTAAAATTTGGATGTGGTAGGAGGAGGGATGCTGAAATAGCTAAAGAGTCGGCCCTAGAATTTTGTTCTCTGGGTACTGCCTCTATGGAAAAAGCATCAAATTCTTCAATACAATCCCATACCCTATTACGATAATGTCTCAATCTACCATTTTTGACTGTGTACAATTTTCTCACCTGCTTAACAATTAGTTCGGCATCTCCTTTAACTTTTAGCTATTTTATACCCCTTTCTTTGGCCAATTTGAGGCCTAATAATAAGGCTTCGTATTCGGCTGTGTTATTTGTGTTCTCAAACTCTAGTTTGAAAGAAAAAGGAAAAGAGTAACCATCAGGTGAAATCAAGACAACCCCTACCCCAGATCCTGTAGTAGAACAAATACCATCAAACTCCAGAGTCCATAACTCATCAACCAAATCAGGATTAATTAAATTTATATTCTCATCTTCAGCAGATGTACACATGTAAGTGCCTAGTCTAGTTTCCATGAACAGAATGTCTACTCTAGGATCTCCATATTTAAGTATAGTGAACTTGGCTTTAGGTTCAGGGTTAAAGAAAACTTTCTTCCCATCAACAAGTATTAGGGCATGTGACCAATCCATTTGAATTTCTCCTCCCAGGTCTTTACAGAAAGTACGACTTGAGAGCATCCCATAACTAGTAGGTATGTCTGCTACAAGAATAGTCAACTTTAATCTCTTCTTTGGGAAAGCAGCTAAGGCAGTTTGAGCATCTTTAATCTGACCCAAGATAGGTACCAGGGAGCCATCCATTGAAAAACATTTGCCGTGTGAGTGTATATAAGACAAACCTAAAGCTTTAGCAACTTGTGTAGGAATAACATTCTTTGAGGCCCTAGAATCAATAACACAATTACTGGGTTTAAAACTAGCAATATAAAGAGAGATATAAAAGGGCTCTGGCTTGTTAAGAGGATTTTGGGGACCATTGTCTTGAGAACTAGAGTTTGAACAATTTTGGATTTTCACATGTATTTCGGCATTACTAGATATTTGAGCATTACAATGGGAAGGGGAAGGTTCCTGTTTGATGTAATTAACCAGTCTATCAAGTTCAAATGGGTTAAGCCTCAAATACTTAGCTTGGGAAATCTCAATCTTAGTATTCTTACATGATTCTACAATATCAAATGAACTTGAGACATGAGTTTTAGAGGATGAAGTAGATGGTACCTCAGCAGCTACATGTTTGGTCGACACCTCCTCAGCTTTCTTGGCATTGTTTTGTCTTCTCAAGATATACTTAGGGGCAGGATTTGAATTGGTGGATTGGCCTTGAGTATTTTGGCCCCTCTATGCTTGCTGACCTTGAGTAAACACCACACAGTTGGAATTTTCCATTTTAGAATACACATCTTCTCCATTCTCTTCATCTGATTCATATTCAAAGAAATTCACACTAGAATCACCAGGTGTGGGAGGTTCTTCTACTAATGGTTCTTCAGCATGTTCATTCATGGACAACATTTGCATAAACCACATCATCTTGAGATAGGAGGCTCCATCATGGTCAAATGTGAGAGATGAAAATTGCAAACCATATGATTACTCTTACAGCTGAAGGTCCTTCAATAGCTAACCTCTGATTAGGGCCAGGCAATTGCAATGTTCTATTATAACCCCCTTGAGGATTTTGCATAGGACCTTTAGGCATCTAGCATTTTAGAGTGATAATGTCATTGGCCATTCTTTGAATGACAGGATCAGGAGAACCGGTTATTATAGATTTGCCAGTTTGTAACTCTCTTCCATTTCCCTGCAGTAATCAAATCATCTTCCACAGTTACAGCTAATGATTGCATGGTAGCTAAGTTAGGGACTCCTTGTCTTTTAATGGCATAACTTGTTGGCAAGAGACACTTCTTAGCATTGATAGGTGTTGTCATTGATGGCAACTAAGAGTTTTCCACACATATGCAGTGTAGTATCTGATCATACTGGAAGTTAGAATGATAATCTATCTAAGTCTAGGAGCCTGAAATAGAGCATATAGAAGAGTCCAGTATTTTGGTTAGTAGATCTCTCAAGTTAATCTTTATGTGTTGCAGATCTGAAGAAGTGTATAGGGACACTAGGATAATCTAAATCCAAGTTTTTATCTTTTGGTGATAAAAGGATCAAAAGTTATGAGCATCTGAATACCGGGTCTTGTTATGATAGGACAGTTCAGTAAAGAACAAGGAGACTTATGATAAATCCTTGTGTGGACCTAATAGAAGTGTTTTGTTAAGCTATGTATGAGATATAATGTTAGTGGCCAACATGTATGATGATCTACATGTGTTATTTTTGATACGCATAAATATTGGTGTATGGATCTACCTGACAGAGCAAAACATTCTTCAAAGGTTCTAAGTGTTGTTGATTATTGTTGACTGGCAAGTGATTGCAATTCATGATAAGGATATATATAGCCGAGATTGTGGATATTGTGATATAGGTATTGTGAGGATTAAGAAAGTGTAAAAGGAGCAGAAATCTAATATCCAAATGAAGGCAAAATAGAGAGAAGAGAAGAATAAAGATGAAGTGTACAAAGTCAGTATTTGCACTTAACTGGAGTTGATCTCTAGCATTGGAAGATGCATCTTACCAGTTTAGAATCTCTATAAATCTCTTATAAAATTTTCTGTAGGTAGTGAGCCTCCAAACTTGAGCAGTGAGCTTAGGGCAGTGAGCCTGAATGCATGTGCATTCCCATTTGTATAATACTTTTAACAGAGTATTAATTTTGTGGGTTAGCCCCCACCGTGGTTTTTCCCTTAACTATATTTCCACGTCAAAATCTTGGTGTCAAGTGTGCTATTTATGTTACTGCTTATGTGATGCTAAAATATTTATTTCATTAATTTGTTTATAAGTTGATTAAATAAAGAAAAGGCTTAAATAAGTAACAACTGATTCACCCCCCCTCTCAGTTGTTTAGACCTAATCCAACAAATGGTATCAGAGATAAGTTCCTTTGAAAAAGCTTAATAGCTTCAAGAAGATCTGGGAAGACAATAGAAAGGATGAATATGACCTTCAAGGGCAACTTAATCTTGCCCTAGATGATCTTGAGCAGACCAAGGCAGAAGTTCAAGAGCTCCAAGACAACCTCAAAAGGGCTAAAGAATTCATTAAAGTTTTAAAAGAAAAATTGAGTAAATCTAATGCAAAAGGAAAGGAGCCACCTCCTCAACTGGGAAAACCTTATGAAGACAAGGCCCTGGATGAGAAGACAAAGGAATGTGAGAAGTTAATTCAAGAAGTTACTATTCTAAAACATGAGATGGAAACTGGAGTGATGAGACTAACCAAGGAAATTGAAGATAAGAAGAAACATGAAGAAGAGTTAAATCAAAATCTGAAAAAGAGTTCTAAAGAATGTTGCAAATTGGATGCAATAGCTGGCCTTGTAGAATCTAATCTACAAGAAAAGAGAGACAATGAAAGAGAACTTGAGAGATAGATTATCACACTAAGACATGACCTAGAAATTGCAAACGAGTATAAGGAGAAGTTCAAAATAAGCTCAACTAAACTTGAAGCACTCATTGAAGGGTAGAATAAGGATGTCGATGAGCATAATCTTAGTAATGAGAAAGGTGAAAGCTCTGGATCCAGACTGAGAAATTTTTAACCTAGGAATGAGAGAAATATATCTAGAAAAGCTCCAGTAAGATAGCCAAATGCTCAAAGATATCCATCATTCAATGGAAATTGTTTCAACTGCAACAAATTTGGTCATAGAGCTACTTAGTGCAGAAGCGGAGTAAATCAAAATGGTCTATCCTTCTCTAGTCAATGTGATGCAGGAGCATCCAGTAGTGTAAGGGCAATCTTGCATCACCCAAAAAAAGATGTGTTGCAAAATTGTTGATGTTCTTTCCATTTCTTTTCAAAATTTGTGGTTCTGGTTCCATAATCTCTTGAATAATGATGTAGAACTTTCAGTTTTTCCAAACTGCTAAAAATAGCAACTTGCTATTTTTAGAAAGTTTGCATTTGGGCATGGAATGAAGTGAAATTTTATAGGAAGTTTCATAACTAAAAAATAAGACCTTTGGTGAAGGAATCACGTAAAGATCATTTGTGAGTTGAAAGATATTAAATTTTCTGTTTCCCAAAAAATGCCTGAAAATTATTCAAACTCAGGTTTGAGGCACTAAACAGCCCCGTACGGGTCCAAAAATGGCTAGAACTAGCAGAACAGGTTCTTAGCATGTAGAGCACTTTGTGAGATTTTTGACGCATAAAATGGTTTGTCAATCGAACACCCAGATCAAAAGTTATGGCTCCCGGAAGTTGACCTATTTTTGGAGGGAGAAGCAACTTTCAAAATTAGGTTGTTGGGCGCCAAAAAGATTATTAATAACCATTTTTGGGAACCCTGGGCAGTAGTAGCATTAAGGGGGGAAGTGTAGAGTCAAGAATAGGTGGGAAAATAGAAACCCTAGTTGATTGGGGTTACAGAAGGTAGATGATTCTAGAGTCTAGGAATAGGAAGCTGTAATGTGTTGCAGCCTGTGGAGGGTTGATTCCTCTTATTTTATTTGAGCTTTTGTAATGTAATAAGTTGTCCAAATCAATAAAGAAAGTTCTATTTTCTGTATATAATTTCTATTTTTGTGTGTTTGATGATTTACCCCCTTCATCAAGTGGTATCAGAGTAGGGGTTCTTGAGTGTGTAGATAGATCGCCGACCGTGAGGCAGTTTGCACCAGGACTTGAGGTTGTGGGTTTGTTGCAGAGATCAAGATGCGTCCATGAAGAAATTATATTGGGAGGAATGCTTTGATAGAAGAGGGTTTTAGAGCCCTACAAAGGTAAATTGATGCATTCAAGAGGAGCTACAAAGAAGGTTTGATCCGAGAACAAGAGAAGAAAGTGAAGATGAAGTTGAAGAAGAGCTATCTAAGGAAGAACAAGAAGCTGCAGGAGATCCTGCAAAATTTAGGTTGTTGAGGGTCATTTCTAAGATTGGAAAGAGGCCCAGGATCAAAGTTTCTATATATTATAGAGATTTGAATCTAGAACAACTTATTGATTGGATCAATGACATGGAGGAGTATTTTGAGTATGAAGATGTGGAAAACCTAGATCAGGTTAAGTTTGCAAAAACAAAATTGAAAGGCCATGCCAGTATTTGGTTGAAGGGGGTCTAGTTAGAGAGGAATAGAAGAGGAAAAGGAAAGATCACCAGATGGGATTGAATGTGGAGAAACTAAAGAAGCAGTTCATTCCTGTGAACTAGGAGATGGAGTTGTTGAAGAAGTTGCAAAGATTGAAGAAAGGCAACATGTCTATTAAGGAGTCTACAGAGGAGTTTTATAAAATTACTATCAGGATATGTCATGTAGAGCCCAACAAGGAGAAGGTAGCCCATTACATTAATGGGTTGAGGCCGAGTATTCAAGAGGAGCTGAGCCTAGTTAGAATGACCACCATAGAAGATGCATACCAATTTTCCCTAAAGGTGGAAGAGAAGCTAAATAAAAGGTTTGACAACAAGCAAAGGGGAAAAGGTCAAGGCAGAAGGACTAGTGGAAGACCTTGTGGGGGGTGAAATGAAGATTCAAAGAAAAGTGAAGAAGCTAGCACCAGTGGAATTCAGAGAGGAGATAATCTCTATTGCCCTCATGACTAGAACAATGGTGAGAAAAGAGGAAGAGGAAGAGGCAAACCTGGGCAAGGACCTGGAAGAGGAGGTTTCAGAGGAACCTATTTCCAATGTGGAGAAGAAAGGTATCGAGCATACGAGTGTCTGCAACATCTAAGAAGGATGAATAGAAGACCTGAAGGTAATGCACGAGTTGCACATGTACATGAAGATGCACAATTTGAGCATTCTGAAGATGTTGAAAGGGGAGAAACCCTAGTGGTTAGAAGAACCTTGTTGAATGAGGAGAAAGAACCAAATTAGAGGAAGAGTATATTACATACAAGGTGCAAATGTGAAGGTAAGTGTTGTGATATTATTATTGATAGTGGAAGCACTGATAATCTTGTTTTAGAGGAGATGGTTGACAAGCTAAATTTGACAAGAAGAAAGTATCCACATCCATATCAGATTGCATGGTTGTAGAAGGACCATAGAGCTTTGGTTAATGAGCAGTGTTTAGTGAAGTTCAAGATTGGAGACTACCATGATGAGGTGCTATGTGATATCATACCAATGGACTCATGTCATATGTTGTTGGGGAGGCCATGGCAGTATGATAGGAGCATTGTCCATGATGGTCGTACAAATATTCCCTAACAAAAGATGGAGTTTGTCATAAGTGGAAGCCCTTGAAGGAGGTGGAAGAAAATGTATGTAGTACTGCTAGAATTTTTTTTGTAGATGGTAGAAAATTTTTGGAGGGTATGAAGAATGAGAGTCATTGCTTTGCATTGATTCCTAAGATTAGTCAAGAGACATGTGAAGATGTACTAGTAGAAGTCTCAGATATGTTGGAAGAATTTTAGGATATTATCTCTGATAATGTACCAGAAGGTTTACCACCAATGAGGAAGATAAGTCACCAAATGGATTTGATACCAAGAGCTAGTTTACCGAATAAGGCAACCCATAGAATGACTCCTGCAGAGAGTGAAGAGCTGAATAGACAAGTTCAAGAGCTGTTAAGGAAGAGACTGATAAGGGAGAACCTAAGTCCATGTGTAGTACCTGCAGTACTAGCACCAAAGAAAGATGGAGAATGGAGAATGTGTATAGATTCTTGAGCCATCAATAATATCACGATCAAGTATAGAATCCCATTGCCCAGAACGGATGACATAATGGACTGTTTGAGTGGAGCCAAGTACTTCACAAAGATTGACCTGAAGAGTGGGTATCACCAAATCTATATCAAGGAAGGAGATGAATGGAAGATAGCCTTCAATACAAAGGAAGGTTTGTATGAATGGTTAGTCATGCCATTTGGGCTAACCAATGCAACGAGCACATTCATGCGCCTCATGAATGAGGTACTAAAAGAATTTTTGGGAAGTTTTGTTATTGTTTATTTAGATTATATTTTGATTTTTAGTAAGACTTGGGATGAGAATCTAATACATATCAGAAGAGTTTTAGAGAAGCTGAGGGAGGAGAAGTTGCTAATTAATCTAAAGAAATGTAGTTTTGCAAAGAAGGAGTTGGTATAACTGGGATTTGTTGTCTTAGAGGAATGTCTTAAGATGGACCCAGAAAAAGTAAGGGCTATCATTGAATGGCCTACACCAAGGAGTGCCATAGAGGTATGATCTTTTTATGGTTTGGCAAGTTTTTATAGAAAGTTTATTAGGAATTTTAGTAGCATTTGTGCACCCCTAATTGAGACAATGAGAGGGGATAGAAAAGAGTTTAGATGGACTAAATGAGTAGACAAAATTTTTGATACATTGAAGCAGAAAGTCACAGAGCAACTTGTTTTGGCACTTCCAGATTTCAATAAGGTGTTTTAGGTAGATTGTGATGATAGTGGTAGTGTTATAGGGGTTGTTTTGAGTCAAGAAGGTAAGTCCATTACCTATTTTAGTGAGAAGCTTAATGATACCAAGAAAAAGTATTTTGTTTATGATCAGGAGTTTTTTGCAATAGTTCAGGCTTTGAAGAAATGGAGACATTATTTGTTGCCAAAGGAAGTTGTTTTATATACTGATCATTAGGGTTTGCAGTATCTTAATAGTCAAGGAAAGTTAAATCAAAGGCACTTAAAATGGGTTGAGTTTTTACAGAGCTATACTTTTGTTTTGAAGCACAGGTGTGGGAAATCTAATAGAGTTGCAGATGCCTTGAGCATAAGGCAAAATTTATTGACAGAAATTAAGATAGAGGTTGGTGGGTTTGATGAGCTCAAAAGTTTGTATCTTGAAGATCCAAATTTTGTAGAGGCATGGAAAGCTTGTTTGGAACTTGTTACTTTGGACAGGACAAAATGGTTGGATTTCATAATCCAAGATGGCATGTTGTTTAGAGGAAGCCAACTGTGCATTCCGAGGAGTTCCATGAGAGAGAACCTGATTAAGGAGAAGCATAGTGGAGGATTGGCTGGACACTTTGGTTGAGATAAGACCATTGCTATTGTTGGTGAAAATTATTATTGGCCATAGTTGTAGCAAGATGTGAGGAAATTTGTGTATAGTTATAGAGTATGTTAGATGGTGAAAGAAGTAAGTCATAATATAGGTCTATATAAACCAGTACCTATACCAGAGAAGCCATGGGATGATATTAGTATGGATTTTGTTCTTGGTTTACCAAAGACACAAAGAGGACATGATTCCATTTTTGTGGTGGTGGATAGATTCTTGAAGATGGCACATTTCATTCCTTGCAAGAAGACTAATGATGTTGTCCATATTGCTGAATTATTTTTGAGAGAGGTGGTGAGATTACATGGTCTACCAAAGAGCATAGTTTCAGATCAAGAGACCAAGTTTATTGACTATTTCTAGAGGATATTGTGGAAGAAGTTGAAGACAGATTTAAAGTTCAGTTCTATACACCATCCACAGACTAATGGACAAACAGAAGTGGTGAATAGGAGTTTGGGTAACCTGCTATGACGCTTAGTAGGAGATAAGCCCAAGGGATGGGGTTTGATTTTACCACAGGTAGAATTTACTCACAACAATTTTGTCAATAGGAGTACTGGTAAATCACCATTCTAGATTATATATGGGAATAGTCCAAGAAATGATTCAAAGTTAAGGAATCTGGACAAAGGAGAAAAGACAAGTGCCAAGGCTGAAGACTTTGCAGAACACATGAAGAATTTGCATGAAGAGGTGAAAAAGCACATTAATAAGAGGAATATTCAATACAAGGCTAAGGTAGATCAGAAGAGGAGGTATAACGAGTTCCAGGTAGGAGATGAAGTCATGGTTCACTTAAGAAAAGAAAGGTTCCTAATTGGAACATACAATAAGCTAAAAATGAAGAAATTTGGACCATGCAAAATTTTGAAGAAACATGATTTAGGAAATGCATATGAGGTGGAGCTGCCAAGTGAGATCAACATTTCCCCTGGTTTCAACATTTGTGATTTATCAGAATATCATGAAGGTGGAACAAAGGATGGACCAACAAAAGAACAGTGGAATATTCCAGCATCTACTTCAACAGAGGAGATAGAAGAGATCTTAGATAGCCGTGTGGGAAGAAATACTCAGAACAGGCAATAAGAAGAATATCTGGTGAAATGGCAAGGATGGCCTATTGAGAATTCTTCTTGGTTGTCTAAGGCAGAGGTTGACCATTTAGTTTTTCCTCACACAAACACCTGAGACGTGACAGGGTCACTTCTCAAATTACCCTGGATGTTTGATGCAGGAGCATCCAACAGTGTAAGGGCAATCTTGCATCACCCAAAAAAAGATGTGTTTCAAAATTGTTGATGTTCTTTCTATTTCTTTTCAAAATTTGTGGTTCTTGTTCCATAATCGCTTGAATAATGATGTAGAACTTTCAGGTTTTCCAAACTGCTAAAAATAGCAACCTGCTAGTTTTAGAAAGTTTGCATTTGGGTACAAAATGAAGTGAAATTTTACAGGAAGTTTCATAACTGAAAAATAAGACCTTTGGTGAAGGAATCATGCAAAGATCATTTGTGAGTTGAAAGATATTAAATTTTCTGTTTCCTGAAAAATGCCTGAAAATTATTCAAACTTAGGTTTGAGACACTAAACGGCCCCGTACGGGCCCAAAAATGGTTGGAATTGGTAGACCAGGTTCTTAGCATGTAGAGCACTCTGCGGGCTTTCTGATGCATAAAACAATTTGTTAATGGGACACCTGTATCAAAAGTTATGGCTCCCAGAAATTGACCTATTTTTGGAGGGAGAAGTAAATTTTAAAATTAGGTTGTTGGCTGCCAAAAAGGTGATTAATTACCATTTTTGGGAACCCTAGGCAGTAGTAGAGTTAAGGGGGGAAGTGTAGAGTCAAGAATAGGCAGGAAAATAGAAACCCTAGTTGATTTGGGGTTACAGAAGGCAGATGATTCTAGAGTCTAGGAATAGGAAGCTGTAATGTGTTGTAGCCTGTAGAGGGTTGATTCCTCTGATTTTATTTGAGCTTCTGTAATGTAATAAGTTGTCCAAATCAATAAAGAAAGTTCTATTTTATGTGTACTATTTCTATTGTTGTGTGTTTTATGATTTGCCCCCTTCATCACAATGCTTCAAATGTAACAAGTATTGTCATAGATCAAATGAATACAAAAGTATGACAATGAATAATTCTAATAATAGAAGAATTAGCAATTCTTTCAATGGTTACTGCTTTGTTTACAATGGGTTTGGACATATGGATAACTAGTGTAGATCAAGAGAAAATCAGGTTTATAAGAAAGGAAATGTATACTTTAACTGCAATAAATCTGGTCATATTGCAAGATTTTGCAGAAGTAAAAATAATGAAAGAAAAGGTCTGGTAAATAGAAAACCATATGAACAGAAACAAGACAGAGGCCAAAGGAAAATTGATGTGGATGAGATATAGAGTGAAATGAACAAGAGTTTGGATAAAGAAAGATATAGTAAACAATGATAATGAGTCGGCATAGGAATCTAGTGCTGTCAATTCCTCCAGGAATTAAGTCAGAAACTCTAGCTTAGGGGAGCTGCGTAGAACATCAAATTCCCCTCGTCAGTAAGTGGGTGCCTGAATCTAGCACATTAATAGAAAATACTCTAAATTGGTCTAGAACCTATGCAAGGAATTATGGAATAAAAGATGTTGATATATAAGGAACTATCAAAATAATGTAACCGGATACAAGTAGGGCCACACATTTATTACAAAGGAAAATTAGGTAATACGAAGCTTTAAAAGGTCACTTGATCACTCATTTGAATCACCTTGCATTCGAAGGGAAAAAGAAGAAGAGCATTTGAGCTACAAAGTCCAGTGACTAAGCCAGAGAACGAATTCAATTGGCAAGTGATCAACCCTAACACCGCGAAAGAAAAAGGTACCTCTCTATAAATCTTTGAATCTGAAATCTATTGAAATGGCTACCCCTCATGTTATAGACATTACTGAAAGGCCTCGACCTAAATTCAAGAAGCTTCCTCACAAATTAATTCAAGTTGATCTGTTAGGTGCTTTTTCAAGTGTTTTGTATGGGGTGCTACTGTGAAGGGGAAAACGGATTAATCAAATCAATGAATAAACAACCCAATACATCTATGAAATGTGAAAGTAAAAGATTGATTAAAATAAGACAAAGAATAATACTTACAACCTTTTACCTATCTTCTTCCATAGTTCACCTATCTCTTCTTGACCTTGTTGATGATGAAGCCCTCAGAAGTAATTGCTCCCTTGCTTGTTGAAGGTGACAAGAATGGAATGGCTTAGATACTTGTGTGATTGAAGAAGAGCTTCAACACACTAACAAATGGATGATATGAATGCTTAAGAAAGTGGAGGTGCCAAAGGCGTGCCTGTATCTCTGCAGCATAAGTTTACTCAAATGATGGGTTATGAAATGAAGGAGAGGGTTGTATTTATAGAGTTGTGAGGAAGAAGATCAATGGTTGAGAAGAAAGGAGAAGATCAACAGAGGAGGATTGTTGAGGAACGTACAACAAATGGAAGAAAGACATGTGTCATTCAAAAAGTGACTTTGTTGAGTTAACTCCTCTCTTGGTGAGGATGAGATTTGATTTTCTTAAATTAGAATTTGTTTTTCTAATTTAAGATCAAGTTTGCTTTAAAGATGCTTTAAAACTACTTTTGCTTTTGTATGACAAGATGAAAGTATTTTTAGAAGATAAGAATAATTTTTGAAGATAAGAAAGCATAATTAAATAAAAAGATTTATTTAATTATTTTTGTAGATAATTGAGAGGAATAAATAAAATATAAGAATATATTTTATTTTTGTGGAGATTTTTGAAGAATAAAATATAATATAAAAATATATTTTATTTAGTGGATATTTAAGATTTTATTTAAATAAAATTTGCATTTTATTTAAATTTAGAAAAATAAAAGATTTTAATTAAATAATTAAAATTATTTAATTATTTTTAAAAGAATGAAGTTGGTGAAGATGAATTTAATTAATTAAATAAATGTAATTTATTTAATTAAATGAGAAGAGATGAATCGAATAAATAAACAAATTTATTTATTTATTGATAGAAGAAAGTGAAGATGAAATAAATATTTAAAATATTTATTAAAGTAGAGTCATGTCATTTTTAGGTGTATACATTTTGCCCCTCTTTGATGCAATGTGTTTTACCATGTTGTTTCAAAGAATAAGAATTTTTGACAGTGATGCATGCCCCAGTTTGCCCCTGGTACAAGTTTAACGACAAGATGCCCCCTCGGGAGATTGGACGGGGAGATGGTAGAAAGGTGTGAGACGGACAATCTCATGATGAAGAAGAGGAGAAACAAGAGAAGAAATGGTTGTATGTAGAAGAAAGAGGTGAATGATATACGATGCAAGATAAAATGATAACACACACAAGCAAGTAAACAAGTATGCACAAATGATACAAGAACAGGCAAGGTATTGCTCCGGTCAAGCGGTAAACCAATGATATAGATTGATGATGTCTGGTGTTAGGAATGAAACATGTCGTATAAGACTTTGGGTCTAGTTTCGACAATGCAACATCTTGTCTAAGACATTTGATATGATAACAATATACGACAGTGTTGTCATGGCAAGGAACGATATATCCCTAGAGCAACACGAAGGATAGTTATGACTGATTGATATGGTTTAAGACAAGATTAGGATCAAGACCACTAATTGCGATTAGATAATTTGACAAGATTGGCTTGACTCGATTGGTATGGATTAAGGATAGACTTGCATTTGGATCGCTACTTGGATTGACAGCTAGAACTGTTGACAAGAGATATGAAGATAGATAAAAATTTGATCGATAGAAGAATGACTCGATAGAAGAAATCACAAGCTTTTGTAAACATTGATTCATTGCATTTTGGATCTTTATTGGATTGGATATGGAGAAATGCAATTGGATATGGATACAGATATGAGACACAATTGGATACGATATGGATATGGATATGGATCTTTGTCATCTTGATATTGCAAGTACTTTTCTTTCATCATTGGGCTTTTAAAATGTTGTAAGAAAATACAAGCATCTAGGTATAATTAGACCGAGATGACCTGAGTATCACTTACATGGATTTTGATTTAGCAAGTTAATACAAGCAACTAGTCAAACTTGAATCTAGATGACCTGAGTATTTCTTGCGTTTCAACAGACAAGATTGCCCATTTTCATGTTCAGACCTCTGAAGTCCTTGATGATCTTTTGCTGATCATGTCATTAGACAGAAGTTATCACATTACTAAAGTTTAATCCACAAACAATAGACAAAGAAAACAATTATGCCTCCATCATAGCATCTCTAGCTTTTGACATCCTCAAGTAGCATAGGAAGACATAATGACAAAAATCCAAGACCTTGTAAGTTAACCTGTTCACAAAACATTATTTGCATTAGATGTATCTTTTTGCCATAATTGATATAGAATTAGCTTGAGTGTTTTGGTATGGTGCTCTACTTTGGACAGGTTGATGTTTTTGCCAAGGTTTTGTTTGGAAATGCGTTGTGCTGCACTTGCTTGCCTGGTGAAAGGGTGCGGACGTGGATATAGAGAAGGATAGACGACAAAATATGGAACAGATGGGAAGTGGAGCCTCGGGGGTGCATTTGAATTAATGGACTTGCCTACGTGATGACGCAGAGGCAATGTAGTTCAGGGTGAACCCTGATGGACCTAAGATATGGATCAGATGAGACACGATATGGACCAGATACGAATCAGATATGGAACAGGTAACATTGATGACAGAGGCCATGCTAGGCTGACACCTTGGACAAGATATTGGACAAGAATTTTGGATAGCCTTAATGCTAGATACTGATGACAAGGGAAACACCATGGATAGGTAGATGGATGGGTGATAGGGGATCAATGGTAGGGTAGGTAGAAGGAAACAAGGATGTGATCTCCAAGGACCATGTTGCATATGAAAAACATGCCCCATTGTAGGTAGAATACGTAGGAGTTTTCATGACAATGTTTATGACGACAGGAGGATGAGAGGATAATGAAGGATTTGTGTGGTTTTGGAGGGATAAGGTATGTCAAGAGATATCTAGAACATTTGTCAACATTGTGCCCCCAATCTTTATCAAGATCAAAAAATAGAGGAAAGGAAGATCAGGATGGATGGACACGACAAGATAGGTATGTAATCGATAGAGGAATAGGATAGGAAATGGTATGAAAGGAAACTGGTAGGAGAAAAGTGATATGTTGATGAGACAAGGTGCCCCCAAGTGTAGGTGACATAGAAGATCAACTTACACATGACACCTGTTTGCCAGGTTTTCATCATGGTACTTATCCAAGGCGCCTGTTTGCCAAGTTTTCACCATTGGATGAAGGGATTTCTCTTTACTTTTTTTTTTTTTAATATTTAGATAGGAGAAAGTGGATATGGATAAGGAGAGACTCAAGTATCTAGTTCCTTGAAAGGTGATAGTCCCACTAGATAGATGTTGTCGAATGGACCATGTCAAGTGTTCTCATAGATGTTGGTAGGGGATTGCATGAAGGTGAGATATGAGTATGTAGATAGCGGATTATGGAAGGTGTGATAGTGGATGATGATGCAGAATACAGAAGGAATTATCCAAAGATGGAAGGAAGGTTTATGCAAAAGCATGGACCATAGGATGAGGAAGATATGTAGGATAGTAGTGGAAGGGAGGGGAGATGGAGTTATACGGAAGTGTTGAAGAATGGAAGGGAACCATGACCAACAGTTGCACATACTGTGATAAACATTGAAGCTTATGATGGGAAGGTGGCGTAGAAAGCAATGAAGATTTTTGCTTGGTGGATGAGTGATTTAGGTATTTAGGGACCCACATAGACTTAGTATTTTTTTTAATTTTTGCTTGTCTTGTGGGATGGAGGAATTGGACACTTTTGGATGGAATGGGAGAAAGTGAATGGTTGGAATTCTTGAGAGGTGGATGCCTCATGTAACTTTAGGGCTTTTTGCTTTTAGATTTTACTTGTGAAGGTATGGGCTTGGGTATATGTGGCATTTGTGCAGCTTCAAAGGTAATTAGTTATTGCTTGGGGACCCACACCTTTTTCAATTTGGCATTGAGGTGTACGGGTGTATGCAACTTTTGATATGGATAATTCTTGGATTCTTTGCTTTTGTATCCTAGGTCATGAGGACACTTAGGATTTTTGACTTGAGAGGTAGAGGCATCCAAATTTTTGCTGTTGAATTCTCTTGGGATGGTGGAAGTTGGGTAAGTGGAAACTCTTTATTTAGACAACATGTGCATTTGTTGGCCATGATTGGGATTGTTAGATGATTTATGGATGGAGGTACAAGGTGTTGGAAGAAGTGATGGTAAAATGCATGGAGGGGTGTTGGGAGTTGGAAGTAGCAGAGGTAGATTGGATGGTGGAAGGTGTATGGTTACATGCTTTTGACAATTATAGGATGATGGAGGTGGAATGGCGACATATGTTTTGGGGATATGATAGGGTTTGCGATGGAAAGTGGTAGACTTAGGAGGAGTGGAGGAAGTACCAACATCTTGAGATTGCTCACCTTGGGGTATATATCCAAGGCCGTATGAGGGTGGAGGAACATTGACATGGACGGGCTCCAAAATACCTTGTTCATGAAGACCTAAGCCTTTACCTTGATAGTTCATATTCTGGAGTATGCGGTGGACAATGGGATTATGTATAGGTGCACTAACAGCGAGTTCCTTATTGGATGAGGAAGGTGAGATAGCCGATAATGGTTGTTGGTGTTCTAAGAAAGAGCATTCATGCATGAAGGTAGAAAGCCCAAGGATATAAGACAATGGATTTGTAGCTTGGTCAATAATGGATGGTGAAGGATCACTAGAATCTTGATCATCATTATGCTCTTTAGGATCTAAGTTATTAGGTTGATCACTCATGTGCACTTGGGAGGCAAGTGTCTCATCAGAGGAAGTGGAAGTTGTTGGATCATGGATAGGACTAGATGGAAGATGGATAGGAGTAATGGAGGTTTCTTGCTCATGAAGGGGTATGGGATCAAGTTGTTCATGGACATCTTTTTCATAAAAGGTAGTATCTGGATCATAGAGAAGGTATAGATTATGAACGGGTTGGAATTGGATCTCTTTCCCATGTATAGGATCAAGTTACTCACGGATAGCTTCTTCATAGGTATTATCTTGATCATGGAAGAGATAAAGGTTATGAATGGTTTGAAATTGGATGGGGGTGTTTTGATCTTGATTTAGACAAAGGGTGGATGTTTCCACATGCTCTAAGGTGTGCTCTTGACATAGCTCTTGGTCTTCTTGAATGGAAGAGGATAGCTCTTGGATAGCTTCTTGGTCTTCTAGAATGAAAAGTGGATAGCACTTGGATAGCTTCTTGGTTGACAACATGGATGTTCAATGGA